>OX940943.1:7651864-12651864 GCA_954870645.1 Agrotis clavis
ACCCGTCAATCGTTTGAAATCGAAGCTATATTTTCGTGTGTGAAGTAGATCGGGTTTATCGATTTCTTTACATATCTTGACAATTGTAACATTTCGAAAGCAGGACTAGATAACGAAAGTTATCTCAACAAATGTAATGAAAAGGAAATATTTAATTTCTTGTTTGTTTATTTTTTTGGTAATGCGTAGGTACACTCAAAACGTTCTGAACGAACATTAATCTTATCAACCAGTAAGGGCTTGTATTTTATTAAATAAAAAAATTACAGATACGACCTAAGGACTAATCGATTCCGCAATAGCAAAGGGAAGGCAACAATCTGTCCATCGTGTCCAATCCGAACCCCTTACTAAGATAAACTTATCAGGGATCCAACTGAGCCTAGTTGGGAACAAAACGCTGTTTTGCACGTTGACAAGGAACGTGTATCTGACAGTCGTTTAATTGCAGTGATAACGGATTTGCTATATCTGCCGTCTGCGAGATAACCTTTGTACAGACGCCAGCACATCAAGCTACCACAATCTGTCAGATTTCTATAATAGAATTTCAACCTTATCACAAGAGTAGAAGGTTAATGTTTGATTGGTAAAATCTGACAGATTCGGGTAGGTTGACCTGCTGGCGTCTGTACTAAACGATGATGAAAATGGATTCTGAGATGATTCGAATCAAGAGACATAATTACGACAGGAGACTAAGCAACTTTATGTTTCAAAAGACCTTTTGCAAGTGGTAAGCAATTGCCGTTTATGAATCTTAAGAGAATCAATTAATTATTTATTTTTAATTACAAATACTGAATTACAAAATTTATTGTTATATCCTATCTTAATTACCAACAAAACATTTAAAAACTAGGAATAACTCGATAAATTTATTGACTATGAATTCATAAAATATTTTATTGGACACATTAAATAAAACAAAATCACTTACTTCTCTTATTGGAAAATTCAACCAAGTATGACATTACTCTCGCAGTATACTCGTAAATAAAATATAGCAAACACAGAATTTATCCCTTTACTTCACTAAGAACAAACAACAATATTTGAGTTTATTTCAAATTAACTTATTTCTTTTTCTGCCAGCCCTGTGTCCACTCCATAATTGTCCATGTAGCGGTCGTTTTTCGAGCAATATCCGGAGAATAACGTCTACTAGGTGCCGCTAACAGGCGGATAACCCACTCGTAACGACACGGAAACGGAAAAAGAACCTTAATCCTTTATTGTTAGTGCTTTCTGTCCTGTGTTTGATATACTGTTCATGAGTGTCCAGATATATATAAAGAGTGATCCACCAAATGTATTGGCGTCCCTACCTATAAAAGCGATATTTTTTTTAATCGTGGTAAAATCATCAAATGAGTCCTCCCGCCCAGAGTGGGACTGGAGGGACTGTCAGACTTGACTGACTAAAATCCACGGTGATCCTTCAATAGCCCTTTACGTACCAGGGCCACGGTTACCAGGTGAGACGGTCCCGCAACCCCGGCAGGCTTTGGCCCTCTTAGAGACAAATCTTGGATGGATTTTTGCTGATGTGTTGATGTTTAATTGGATGCATGGCATAAAAACTTTTTAAAAAAAAGGGACCCGACTTCAAAACCAAACACAAAAAAAACGATAAAATAACTTTTCTTTCGGAAGTCGGTGGCTTTGTTTTTTTTTTATTTCATTGAGTTATGGCCACCGACTTCCGAAAGAAAAGTTATTTTATCGTTTTTTTGTGTTTGGTTTTGAAGTCGGTTCCCTTTTTTTTAAGAAGTTTTTTATTTTTCCCTTTTTAGTTGCGATATTCAACAAAAATCTTCATAAAATCGGCTTCTTTGAAAATCTACAATCCTATTAAGCAACAAAAACGCATTATTGTTATATACTCAAACCTTTCCCAGAATGTAACAAACACTTTTCTGAAAACTGCATCAAAATCGGTTCAGCCAAACGCGAGATAATCGCGGACAAACATGCAATCGTCCCTGAAAATCTACGATCCAAGTAAGCAAAACGGATCCACGCGGGCAACGTCACGGGATATCTATTAGTGTTATATACTAAAACCTTCTCCAGAATGTAACAAACACTTTCCTGAAAACTGCATCAAAATCGGTTCAGCTAAACGCGAGATAATCGCGGACAAAAAATGCAATCGTCCCTGAAAATCTACGATCCAAGTAAGCAAAACGAATCCACGCGGGCAACGTCACGGGATATCTATTAGTGTTATATACTAAAACCTTCTCCAGAATGTAACAAACACTTTCCTGAAAACTGTATCAAAATCGGTTCAGCTAAACGCGAGATAATCGCGGACAAACATGCAATCGTCCCTGAAAATCTACGATCCAAGTAAGCAAAACGGATCCACGCGGGCAACGTCACGGGATATCTATTAGTGTTATATACTAAAACCTTCTCCAGAATGTAGAGAACACTTTCCTGAAAACTGCATCAAAATCCGTTCAGCCAAACGCGAGATAATCGCGGACAAACATACATACATACATACATACATGCATACATACATACATACATACATACATACATACATACATACAGGTCGAACTGAGAACCTACTTTTTTTTTGGTTTTGAAGTCGGTTCCCTTTTTTTTTAAAAGTTTTTTATTTTTCCCTTTTTAGTTGCGATATTCAACAAAAATCTTCATAAAATCGGCTTCTTTGAAAATCTACAATCCTATTAAGCAACAAAAACGCATTATTGTTATATACTCAAACCTTCCCCAGAATGTAACAAACACTTTTCTGAAAACTGCATCAAAGTCGGTTCAGCCAAACGCGAGATAATCGCGGACAAACATGCAATCGTCCCTGAAAATCTACGATCCAAGTAAGCAAAACGGATCCACGCGGGCAACGTCACGGGATATCTATTAGTGTTATATACTAAAACCTTCTCCAGAATGTAACAAACACTTTCCTGAAAACTGTATCAAAATCGGTTCAGCTAAACGCGAGATAATCGCGGACAAACATGCAATCGTCCCTGAAAATCTACGATCCAAGTAAGCAAAACGGATCCACGCGGGCAACGTCACGGGATATCTATTAGTGTTATATACTAAAACCTTCTCCAGAATGTAGAGAACACTTTCCTGAAAACTGCATCAAAATCCGTTCAGCCAAACGCGAGATAATCGCGGACAAACATACATACATACATACATACATGCATACATACATACATACATACATACATACATACATACAGGTCGAACTGAGAACCTACTTTTTTTTTGAAGTCGGTTAAAAAGAGCAAAGTTGCCAAGTTAAGGACGCGTTTGCAATTGACACAAAATTACGCCTTTTTTCGGTACATTTTCTGACTAAACTGAATCAAATCGAATAAAACTAATAACGAATACAAACAGATTCGTTCTTTATCTTCCCATGATAGAGACGTTTTTCTTGAAAATGATAGTTTTAAATACTTTTAAAACCATCTGCCGTTGCCATGTTTACCATATCGTGTTGTGTTTAGGTACATTTTTTGTTCTACAAATAACATATTTTAACATTCCTAAAACTACTGAAAGTAGGCAAATATAGTCTATTTTAAACCTTAGAGAACATTTCTTTATTTTTCATTCAGAAATACACCAAAAATAATTCCGCAAAACAGGAAGATATTGACAAATTTTCGTCAGAAATTATATTTTTTATCTATCAATATTTAATGGGTATTTAATTAGAAAGTACTGAATAACTAAGGTAACTATGTTACCTTGCATCAAAAAAATAATGAGTTCATTTAAAAGTAAAATAATAGTGTAAACAATTATTATATGCAATGACAAAATTCAATATAAAACCAAGACCAGTTTGTTCTTTGATTTAGACGGCGCGGGGCGCCTATTGAGGGAGGACGTATCGCTCGCAACCATTTTGACATTAGTCACGTAATCATTAAAATTAAAAATACTCGCCACCATTCGTGACCTTTAGACGCGGCGCTAGTATCTTCGTCATAACATCAAATTACATTTGAAAAATGTAGTAACTCGAATTTTTCGTAGGTCATGAATGGTGGCCAGGAATTTTCCCAATCGCAAAGAGTACAGCGTAACCAACCTTTCTTGATACAAATTAATATTTTGAATTATTTTAATTCTGATCTGATTGTAATGTAAATTTATCAATGAATTGAATGCGTGGTGTATATAACTGTATCTTATCCTATACTATTAAACGAGCATAAAAAAAAAACATGGTTCTCGAAAATGACTCCGACGATTACGATGAAATTTGTAATAAGTATAAAGATTTATTGGGACGAAAAATCAATTTAGGTAAATGTTCCATGTCTGGGAAAAATTGTTATTTCCGTATTTACACCCATAAAGATTTACACGAACAATATCTATACTCAGGGGGTAATCTCCGGAAGTTATGAACCGATTTTAAAAATTGTCTCACTTGTCAAAAGCTATATTATTCGCGAGTGCTATAGGCTATTATAAAGATATCATGTATATTTTACCGCCCAACGAAGTGGGCACGGGTCAGCTGGTGTTTTATAATTTCGTCGCGCGAACCTGGCGTCTAAGTAACCTAATTTAATTAAGGGTTGACTTCCATAGGGCACGCATGCCGCAATCGCGGCGGTTAGACCCCTCTTTTAGGAGTGACTGGATAGGCGTCACGGCGTCCTGCCCTACCGCCTGATGCAAGTCGTCACCGGACACCGAAGTTTCGGGAGGTACCTGTGTGTGTTGGTATGGGAAGCGGTCGCCCCTTTTTGCGAAGCAATCATGCTAGCGAAGGAGGCGTGACGCGTAAGGGAGGAGGAGGACAGCTTCCACCATACAATGCAAAAAGCAACCAAAAAGATAAAGAAAACCTGCAATATCACGGGTATTGCAATGATACCAGTACACAAATGCATGCAAGAGTAAACGATCATAAAAAAGTCTTTTATGGTCCCAATCATTGAGAGCATACTGGAAAAGCACTTCATACAAAAATGTTTGGTTTTTTTTTATAAAGACTCATAAAAGGCCTCGCCGTTAAACCACCACGCCAAACGACAATTCGCAATTTGCTACCATCGGTTGCAAGTGACTCTCACAATGCCTGTCTATGCTGCCGATTTTAGGGGTAGCTGGGTCGTAAGGTGGAGACTGTCCTCTCCCTCAAGTGTCCCACCTCCTCCTTCGCTAGCATGACTGTTTTGTAGAAGGAGGTGACTGCTTCCCAATCCGTCGCGCCTCACAGCATGGCCTCGACCAATGAGTATTCTCGCGGACACAAACACTTAGAGATGTGTGTATCACTGCTACTAAGAGGTTTCAATCAATCGTAAATTCTAATTAGTTTCAAAGTTAGAGAATTTAATTAATTTCAATCTAGAGGCATTGGTTGTTTACCTGAACCCGAAAAGTGGTCGTAATTTATTTACCGTATAAGTTCGCACCGACATTATCAGAAGTAAAAAGATTGAAAATGATCTCGTCCATGCCCCAATTCGACTTGATTTATGTTTCTAGAGACATCTTATACAAATACTAGCTTCTGCCCGCGGTTTCACTCGCGTCAAATTAGAGGCCCAACCATACGCCTAATTTGACGCCTAATTTGATGCGGACGGGGCCGTAGGGCCCCGTCCGCATTAGTTCCTTTAAGGAGCGCCTGGAACACGACGCGCCATGACTCGGGTCTAGACCTTGGTCAGACGGCGAGCTACCCATTGCTCCCCGTCCGCAAGCGACTGGAATATGCCCTGCGATTTCCAACGCCCAGGGTGTCTGCAGCGGTGGGTGGGAGAGAGGTAGAGGATGTCCATTCCCTCACAAGTTCAGACTCTTCCTCCAACCACTCTTCGAAGAGGGATCTCACCGCCGCAATCATGACATGCCCTGCCCAGCCCGTCATTATTTTGATGTGGTAGTATTTTGATACTGTGATATCTCCTAAGATAATTATTCATTCAAATGAAATGATGTCAAGGGCAATTTTTTTCAAACTCAAATGCTTCTAATGAATAACGTGGATAAGTATCAACATCATGTTAAAAAAATTGTCCTAAAAATAAAAATAGAATTTTAGGTGTGGATAACCCTTATCTTAGAGGTATGAAAAATAAATAGTAGCCGATTCTCAGACCTATTCCATATGCCCATAAAATTTCATGAAATCGGTCAAGCCGTTTCGGAAGAGTATGGTTACTAAAGCCGGGTCCAGACTGGTGTAGCCCGAATCTTACGATTACGTGTAATCTGCAAGAAAAGTGTGGACGGCACACGAACTCAAAGCAAATTGAGAACGCGAATACTGCGTGCGCCTTTGTAAACCGACAGCCGATGGATCAGCCGGGAGCGTTACATGTAATGCTGGCGGTGCCGTCTACACCTAGAATTCGCGTTACATTACACGGTGGATTCGCGTTACATCACACCAGTCTGGACCCGGCTTTACACTGTGATGGCGGCTCCACATTAGTGCCGTAAGTGCCCGTGACGAGGCGCGAACGAGAATGTGGATGGTTTTCGAGGGGTTCATGCGCGTTTGTGCCTGTTCCCCGATCAGTGTCGGTATTGTGCTGAGAATTCACGGATTCAGTATCTAGTTATAAGTAGATATGGCTACGCTACGCCACATACTAATAGACGGCGCGGCGGCGTCGAATACACAAGTGTGAATCTAACTGTCTTTGCATCAACACCTCTGTAGGCTGCATAATTATACAACAGATAGACAAGTACTAAAATTTATACCAACCTGCTGAATAAATTACCAAAAGGGCCAAAGCCTGCCGGGATCGCGGGACTAACGAGTAATCATGGCCAGATGGTATGTAATTTTTACTGTTACACCTCAAAAAGATAGAACCGGGTGGATTTGGCTCCTTTTTCCGGAGAAACTCACGCCTTGGTCTTAGCAGCATTGATCCTGACTAGATTGGCGGATCGGCTTCGGCAAGTTCAAGCGCTCAACCGGCCATGGTTCGTCTGATATTTGTGAATAGGTCAATTATCCAACTGCGGCAAGAACGCAGTATTTTATTTACAAATACATAACGTATTTTCCATTCGTTACCTACTGAGAAAATAAACTAGTGTCTAGAAGCCACGGGATCTCACTCTGTATAAATTATTTTCGTAAAAAAAATGCAAATGCTCTTGTAGTTTTCTTTCTGGTATACGAGGCAGAGATGTTTCGTTAGTGTTTTGTTTTTATTCGTGGGGCATCACGCTGTCAAATTGACAGAAACTGTGTTCTTTCTTATTGTAAATACGTCCTTAACCTGTCCTTGAAATTATCAAAACAAAAAAAAAAAAAAAAGAATGAGCTTTTAATGACATTTCTCAGCATTGTTACTTTTAATTTTCACCAAAATACATTTGCATAACTGACAGACTTTCATGATTTAGATTTAAAAACTTTCCATACTTCTTTTTCATCTCCGGGTTCTCGAAACTTTTCGTTTCACGTTAATCAATTCGAATGACAATTACATTTACTGAGATAAAATAAATTAAAAGGAAAACAACTTTCGTCATCTCTAGAAATTACCATTGATAAAAAGAATGTTGGAGTTTAAATAAATGTCCAGTATTTTTGCCGAAATGAAAAGATGCCCAGTATTGCCCAGGGTCTGTTTGTCCGAAGTTTAAAATTTAACAGGGAAACCTCCTCGTAGGTGCGTGGGAACATACAACTGTTCAAATTACTCTGGTTACCAAGCTTGGGGAAAATATCCGGGTCAGGCTTTCGTTGGGTGAAAAATACCTTTCAAAATGTATTGTTATGTTCGAAGTAATCTGAAAATGACACGCCTGTAAGCGCTGTTATTACGCCATTTTGTTTGGTCGTCGGTTAATAGAAAAATAGGGTAGTTTGTGTTGAGTTAAGTGGAGCAGTATTGTTGTGGTTTCTATTTGGAGTGTTTTTATTCTGATTCTGCAAATTGTTAATTTACAATTTATGTTGTATTTTACAAAAGTAATGTGTTTTTCATCATTCTTGTTTATGTAAATATTGACATTCATCTATTTATTAAGAATTTTTAATAGGTGTTTCACTCAGAACTCGCGAATTTACTAATATGAAACTAACTAGCAATAGCTTTAAGTGTGTAATATGGCAACGCATAGGTACACGCGTAAATTTAAGTGACACTTATCAAAAATCTATCTTGATGTATGTATGTATAATAAACACTGGCCCTAAGATCCAACCCTGCGGGACACCATCAACATCTTTATGTGTTCTATAGATGTTCTATTAATTTAAGGAAATACAAAAAAAAGAATAATGTTTTCTAACCATACGACACGGGTCTACAAAGCGTACAACATTTAACAATACATAAATAACTACAAAACAATGACACTACACTATAAAATGCTTCTGAAGGGGTACTAGACTCACTTTCAAATAGCCGTCAACGTGTTAAATTAGTTGTTTTACGTATTTGATTTCGTTTTCCATTACTTTGTTATACGTGCCTATTTTATTTCAACACAACTTAGATGCATAGGCCTTAGGATTGACTTAGATCACTACTTTACCACACAAGGCTGTTTCAACTTTATGTTTCACTGGACACTAGCTTCTTTTTAGTATACTCCTGACCACACACCGTACAAATGCCCGCAGTTACCTCAACTCTTGGCTTCCAACATCTTCGGCCTTCGGTGATCGGTCTTTTGACAGTCTCGTCTTTCGGGGCGGCACACACAACCCTAGTCACGTCTACCTGATTTCTTGAGTACTCTCAAGGGAGTGGACTCCATTGAGGGTATTCGTAGTGCGGTGGGTGAGCGAGCAGAGGTGGTGGTGGTAGTGTTTGTTGGTAACGTGGTTGTGGGGCAGCGGCGGCGTGGGGCGAATGCCCGCCGGCTGTTCGGGCGCTGTTCGAAGCACCCCGACGGCCGACTGCGCGCGCGCCGGCTCTCACACGCTACGCTGCTCCTGACGGTACCATCCTGCTGCTCACCGAGAACGGCACGCGGCTGATGACCCGTGCCGCCGCCGCCAGCTTCCTGCGCGCCGCCCTCCTCTCCCCGCGCCCCCCTCGGCCCCGCCACGGTGAGCCGCCGCCGCACCCTCTCTTCATCTTCTCTCTTTCTATGTGTCTGTCGGATTCCGTCGCCTCTCGCACTGCACGCTTCGCACTACGCTTCGTAAGGTAGGAGCGTGGCTATACGTGCCAACCGTCACATCTACCAAAAGAAAATAGCTGCCGATACACTCACTCTAGCAAAGATTTTCAACTTTTTAAATTATATTCCTAGCAGTTTTATAAAATTTTACACGGAACCTCACAACTTAGAAAGATTCAAATGAACATCTCAGCTTTCTTTTTAAAAAGACACGGCTTTAACAATTTGAAACTATAGAATTTTTCTGAAAATTTAAACTTAGTGAAGGCTGACCCAATTTTAATAATAAGGTTTTGAATAGAATTTCAATTAGCTACATAGTGACTGCGGAGTTAGCTTAAGTCTCCTTAACGATTTTAATAAATATTTAATGAACATCCGCTCCTACTTTATGCCTGCATGCTTTTTAGATTGTTGCTCTCCTTTTCCTTTTAACACCATTATAGACTTTCTTCCGTGAGATCAATTGAGCATACTGAAAGTCTATTTGGGTGTCTCTTGAAATGGGCATGTTTGCATGTTTTCTTTCTGCATCTCCTATTTTTCTACGATCTCTATGGTTACTGCGCGGCATAGACTGGCTTTGATAAATAGTTCGAACGGGACTGCCAACCGGGGAGGCTTTGCTAATCTCATTCCTTTACCGGGACATTTTCTAAATCGTTAAAATTTTAATTTTGCCCGTTTAATGTCGTAACGTTTGCGAATATCGTTGTTTATTGTATTGGATTGTCATTTTTATATTTACCGTCAGTAGGGTCAGTTTTTTTCTTAAATATCGATGTCCGTCGATCGACCGGCGCGATCGCCTCTGATCTTCTGATTTCGGAGTCCCGTCGCGCTATGGCTCGATCGTCGAGCTTGCCACAGCTAAGCGATTCGATGGATGACATTCCAGTAAAGCTGATGTCGGACGGAAGGATCGCGAATCGAAACGGGACTGGAGTGACTTCGTGGATCGGCGGTATGTCAATAACACATGATGGGAACCTGATTGCTCCGGACAAAATTGTGACGCACATCCACCGTTATGCGAGCCCGCACTACAACCCGCACGGGCACCATTATCACCGCTGGAACCATGAGCCTGGGGGGAGCGAGGACCCACTGTACGCGACCAAGACTGTCTACGGACCAGGATACATTGATGAAAACCGTACGTATTGCGTTGGTATTCTCAATGCGTTGACCAATCTTTTTTCTGTTTACGATAACTTAGACTTACGCTTAGATCTTAAATTTTTTTTAAGGAATTCAAAGAGTTTAAAAGGGGCACCAAAAGATTAGTCAACGTAACCAAAACTTTAGGTGAAACAAATAAAAAAAAGAAACACATATTTCTAACAGACAGTACAACTAACCATAGATATCGTAAGTCACATCACTTCGAGCTTCAAAACTGTACAATACTAGACGGTTTTAGGAAACCATTGAGACATGGGTGATCTGATTCATTTCTATAGCACCTACATGTTACTATTCTGAGTGCTCTCTTAACCCTTTATTATTTTCGTCCCCAGTAATCCGAGCACTTTAGTTTAGATCCTCCACAATTTTATAGTAAACGATAGATTATTTATCCAAAAAGACACAAAGTAAAGCTTTGCGTAGAGATAATGAATAGAAGGGAAATAGAGCTTTAGAGCCCTCGTGTGCTTTCCTATCCTGTTCCGAAAAATTGTAGAGAATTTAGATTGTAAAGGAGCGGTTTAGCGAAGACGCTTAGATATCAGATCTCCGCGAAGCTTTGCAAATTGCGCTCAAGATTCATCTACCACAGACGGTATCCTGTCCCCAACTGTCGGGAGTAGCACGGAAATATTAGGCAATAACTGTTATTTATATATTATAGACGTAAACACGGTGATCCACTTTGCATGTACCCATTAAATATTCTATTCATATTTAACTTTAAACCGGCACAGATACCTCATGGAGTTTTTGCCTCACGACGAGTTTCGTAATTTGAAAGCATGTCCGATTTATTGAGATTACCGCTTGTATTTAACGTACGTTTTTCATACAGATTATCAATTTCATTGGCAACTCATCGTGTTTTATTCACGACACATATTTTTTCTGTCGATCTCTCACACATAATTATGTTCCATAATATTATTACTATGAATTTTTATCCACACAGTGTAAATTATATTTATATAAGCATGAGCATATTATTCACACTCCGATATAACATTATTTTATGTGTTATTTTCAGTTATATGAGTAATTTATTCATTTGTTTATTTTTTACTATCTATTTATTTATTTAACACTGAATATTTTGTTATAATGAACTGCGTATTTGAAGCACTGTTTACTTTGAACGTTTCATAATATAGGTAAAACAATTTGATATAATTAATAACATGGTTTTGGTTAAATAAAAACTGATTCTATGTAATTTGAATAATCTGATGTTTTAATAACATAATTAGAAGCACAAACTATACGTTTAATAACAGGAATAACTAAATTCAGCTTATAACACTAACGATGGTAATGAATGATATGTTTCAAAAATTGATTGGCATTTACAAAACGTAAACGTTCATCAAAAAGCATAAACTTTCCAAATTAACCCGAAATCCTATTTAAATAAAGTTCTAAAACCCTAAACAATTTTGTTTTTAGTCTCTTTGGAAGCAAAAGTTGATTCACGAAGTAATTACTCAGGTTTCAGGATTGATTGGCACATTTTACGAGAAGGGGATATCGATGGCCTAGTTTAAGAAATGTCTTTACTTTTCGATCTAACTGTGTAACAATTTCAGAATGACTACCTTCTATATCTGCGTCATAAAATAAATCTTTATCAACCAACTCCTTATCTACGGCAGATGCTAAAGCTTCACCAAGATCTTGCACTTCCAAATCATGTTTAACAACACTAACATTACCAACATATCTGACACCACATCCAACTAACACATGACAACAACCAACAGAGAGGATTGGCAAAGAGAACGGTAAATCAGGTGATGAGAAGGTGGCCCTGCAGTCGACGTGCCACGTAGCGCTGGACGCTTGCATCAAGGACAGCGAGTGTGTGACGTCACTGACTCCGGTGCTGCAGAAGTGTCACACCAGCGACTGTGACAGGGAAGGCTGCATGGCTGCTCTCAGGGGGTTCTATAGGAAGACTGGTGTGCATTGGAATACGGAGATCGCTTTCTGTCTTTGCAAGTGAGTTGGGTTTGGATTTTATCTACTATATAAAAATAAGTCGGGTTTTCCTTCCTGACGCTATAACTCCAGAACGCACGAACCGATTTACACGGTTTTGCATTCGAAGGAAAGGTCTCGGGCTCCGTGAGGTTTATAGCAAAGAAAATTCAGGAAAAATTTCAACAGAAAAGCGAGAAAATCTTTTTTCACATACAGAAATGTTACATAAAACGAAGCCATCTGGTGGCGAAACGGAATTCGCCGGGTTTGCTAGTACTTTATATTTAAGGTTTTAACAGCATTATCACGTACATGTTCGTTTTTTAGGTTTTCAGAAATATGCGTGATGTTACATTCATAATTTGTAGTAGTTCACTTCAAATGATTTCACTTTCTCTTTTTGGGTCTTTAATATCAGCTTAAATGGGATTTTTTCTTCGACTACACTTGCTCTTGTCCCTCTCATACAATCTTTCTTTGAAACTTTCTATTCTTCCATGAAATTGTCTGAATCATTTTGAAAACCAACAAGTCCAGTATTATCAATTATTTTACTGTCATCATCTTCTGTTTCCTCATTTTTATCTTCTTCATTCATTCAACCGGGATCATCATCAAAATCATCATTTAAGCCCGATATCCTCTCACTGCTGGATTTTAACCCGTCATGATTCCAATAAGGCGAAAAACCTAGGGTTCCATGCATTGGGGTCACGGGTGTTCAGAGTGGGGACTCTGAGTGGCCTTATTAGACGCCGGCGGAGTGGTCACGTGCCGCCGTACGCAATTGTACAGCGTAGTTAATAGGAGATTATCATAGTCTCCCTGACATGTAGAAGGATGTGCCCTAACAGGCTTTGCAAGAGGAAACGGGGCCAACTCCTATATGGTGATCACCGGGGTGGATTTAGTGAGGTAAAAATCCCATACTCCCCAGTCTCATACTCAAAGACCGGTAGCCTTCTGAAGGTTTCCCCTCTATAACAAAAAAGGCTCCATGCATTCTTCATCCAAGTGTTTAATCATCAAGATATTCTTACTGATATAACTTTTCTTACCAGGAAAACCGACAACCGTGAGGACTCATGCATGAACGCTCAGGAGCGCCTCCATCCGTCCTGTGCTCAACGTCCAGCTGTTGGCTCTCCTCTACCCGCCTGCCATACTCTTGCGCACGCTTGCAGGGAAGAACCGGAGTGCAGGTTCGTATTCTACAAAGAGGTTTTAAAATGCTATAGAGTTTTATTATAGGAAAACGTGATGCTCCAAAGAGTTTATTAAGAAGAAAATACATAACATAATTGCCAATTTTACGATGACGACACTTTTGGTGCAGTGACTGAGCGATCGACTGTTGCGCAGCTTGTCGCAGGTTTGATGCCCGCACGGAACAAATATTTTTATGACCCACAATTAATTGTTTCGAGTGAAAGTGTTAGAGGGTGTTTGTGTGTTTCTATGTTTGTAAACGCACCCATGACACATGAGAAATGCTTAGTGTGAGGCAGCAATTATAAAAAGAAGAAACATTAAACTAAACTGCTGCTGTAGTCCAGTGCACAGAAAACTGCAATTTTGCTATTTATCATTTCTTTACGGTTTCTAATTGATAAGTAAACCAATTCAAGAAAGCAACAAGTTTACTCATATCCATCCATCCATCTGAGATCGAATATATGTAGCTTGGACAGAAGAACATTCGAGATAGATTCAATTATATCCAGCCTCTCCATTTTGTTCCCGTTTCTATTCGAAGCTAATGCACTTTTGGCGCGATCAGAAATATATTCCGTAATGTCTGCTATGTTTTGCAATCAGGGGGTCTATAACGGACACCTAGCAATGTTCCAAGTGATTCACTTCGTGAATGAATAGCGAATGATGTTGCTGAAAATATACGAAGGGAACCATTAGGAAAAATGCTTAAAGTGACCGTTTTAGAACCTCTATGATTTGAATTGTGCAAGAGTTATAGTTTGGTTTATATTATGGAGCATTTATTTTGGATCGATCTTTTGTATTAAGTAAAATCATGAAATCAATCCTCCCTGGGTAAATATCCACAATATTCCTCCAATTGCCCGTTACTTTCCAGGATTACGGTTAACATATAGTTAACCTATGTAAACAGTCCCGCGACCTTTAAATACACCCTGCATTTTTAAACACACAGTTTTCAAACTGCAATGCATGATTAAGCAGTGAACTCCCAAATACCATTATAAACTTTATCTTTAGCAATATAAGTGAGGCTTTTCCGCTTGAAATCGAAAGTCCCGTAAATTATAATCAACCCTGGGAAGAGGGTCGATCGATACGGACACCGTTTACTGATGTTTACTGACGCCGAGCCCTGACAGGTTGAACGAAAGGGAGGGAAACTGAAAACATTCCACGGTAGATTTAGTAGAAGTTAGTTTAATTATTATATACCCGGGTCGATTTTTTTTTCTTTTTGATTGAATTCGAGTCTGGTATATACTTTTTCATGGTGATAAGTTTATACAGGATAATCGGTTGTTACACGTCATAAATTGCTCAGAATTAGTGAAGACCGAGCTTAGCGAGCTCGAGATTTGGGGCACCCGAGTTATGTTAAAAGTGAACTCTCTAAAAGAGTTTAAGCCCCAAGTTATTGAATTTAAAATTGTTTTCCTTCCAAACGACATTACCCGGTACCTTAGTAGTAACCCCACTTTAAAAGATAATCGTTCGGAAAGTGTCTAATACTCACTCATACAATCCATATTAACATTCGGACATCTTCGTCCATCAATGGTTTCATCAATCACGGTCGTTCCAGCTACAAGGGAGCAGGCAGACAGTCCCAATCAGTACCACACCGCAAATGGAATGAGTACGGACGGCCTAATTCAGGAACCGACTAGACTATATCTCCTATATCGAGCCGTCTGTTTTATGGGGGTTGCAACCCTCGATTTTTTCCCCTTGTCGCATGATTTTTGTACGGCGTTGCGGCATAATGGATCAGAAGCTGTATTGAAACAGTATGAAACTGATGCCGTACAGAATAAAATGACCAAATTTACTCTGGAAATTGTCAGGAAATCAAAAAAAAAATACCGACACTGCGTGCTTTCTTATTATTTTACAGGAATCTATCGATGATAAAAATGCCGTACAGAAATAAATGACCAAAATGTACTCACTCTACCTGCACTTTTGAATCCTCACCAGCACTCAGTTGGACAGTTTACAAGTGACAGCATATAGTGCTGAATCTTATTATTTTATGCTCTTATATCGTTCTATATACGTCACCTAGTGGTTCATATGACCCATCCATTTGATTTTGGACATGGGCCTGTAGTCTATAGGTGAATGCTCGATGTTCTGTTACATCTGAATGCTCAAGTTTATCAGCACTTTTGAGCTTAAAAGGTATTCATAAGAGTAGGGATAGAGTAATTTATTTTAATTATGACTGACATTAATACTGCAATAATATTTTATTAAAATAACTATAAATACTATAATTACATTTTAATCATAGCCACAAATACACTAACTGCAGTAATTAAATAAATGCTTAATCACACAAATGTAGCATTACACAATTATTACGTAATTACTAGTTAATTCCCACACTTATTTATTAATTATTACTACTAATGATGATAATATTAGGCGTACAAAGATACTTGCACGACCTAATTTCTAGAAAGTACTGTCCTATATGCAATGTACATAGATCTAAACAGTTGGTAGAAAACATTGAAGTTAGTAAAATACCAGATATTGGCATCCAACTTCATTGCAACCATGTACTGAAGATACATACATACCTATAATAAAAGTGACCACAATGACGGAATGAATTACGGCGATCGGCTTTGATAAACATCCTTTCATACATGCTAGTTTAAAGGCGTGTACACGACGATATATTTTTTTTGGGTGGATCGAATGAGTCCCGCTGCAGGTGGACCAGAAGAACTACGTGCGACTCGGACCTGATCCTTGATCGGACGACGAGCTAACCATTACTCGCCTTCCGCAAACCCGCGCCTGCATATAACATGCAATTTCAAGAATTGTTTCATAGAATACTTTTCATCAAATTCATTGAAATAGTTTCTTTAGTCTACTTGCAAAATCACGAACAATAGCTTGCAAAACAAATAATTATACAATTTTGATTCTGAAAACTGAAATCTCTGTTGAAAACACGGTCGATATACCTATTATATTCATTTCAGAAGCAAAATAACCCAGTACACAGGTGTGTACGCTCGTTTTGAGATACGGATTCTCGGATATCATAGAGCTTGTTAACGATCGGGGGATCTGGAACTCCGGATTTTGAAGAAACAAACGAATGTTGTGTCCAAATGCAGAATAGATTCCGTTTGTGATTTTCTGACTGCTATAGTAAATCTTGGACCTCATAAGTATTATATACTAGCTGTTGCCAGCGGCTTCACCCGCTACAACTCGAAAATTATCCCACAAACATAAAATCGGAATAAAAACTGTTAATCCAGGTTATAAACTATCTGTGTACCAAATTTAAGCCAAATCCGTTCAGTGGCTAATTGATATGTGTAAAATCGTCAGAAGACGTCGAAAAATTCATCGACACTACCACAGAATACTTAATATGTACCTATGTACGTACAGAAGTGTCACTTACCAACCTCTTACTACTACACTATTCTTCCCAGAATCCGTCTCGAGAACTACGAGCAATGGTGCGCAGTGGACGCCGTGACCCAGGGCTGTGCCGGCTCTCCTGCCGCATGCAGGGCTGCAGTGGTGGCAGTGCTCGGCACCCAGCTGCGAGCTGCCTGCGCCTGCAGGGGCACTGACTTCGCGCAGCTCTATGACTGCCTCGGCTGGCAGCGTCTGCTGTGGCTCAATCCTTGCGTTGGTGAGCTGAGATAACTCATCTAAACCTAAATGATCTGATTTAGTGATTAGTTTAATGCCTGTATCAGTTGGTATACTTTTTTTTTTATCAAATGAATCCTCCCACCCAGGGCAGGGCAGAAGGGACAGTCACACTTATACTGACTAAAATCCACGGTGTCCTTCAATTCCGGGGTCACGGTTACTCGTTAGAACCGCGACTCTAGCAGTCTTTGGTCTCTAAGATCAGTTGATATACTTGGCTTTGTAAATCACGCACGCCCCTTGACGGTATCATTGATGCTGTGGGTGAGTGATTGACTGTTGCAGGTTCGATTCCCGCACGAAACGAATATTTTTCGATCTACAAGTAGTTGTTTCGGCTCTGAGAGTTAAATATTTGTAATCGCGCCCACGATGTAGGAGAAATTCCTTGAATGTGACAACGTTCAAAAGTCTCTTTTCTGGCGCTCTAAAGACATTTTAGAAGCCAGTGTTGTATGTACTTTTTTAACTGTTTTTTTTTAACAAAACGCTGTTGTGGCGTTTGTCCATAATACCACGCGTTTTGAATTTTTGTAAGGTTAGAGAGTCATCAAATGAGTAATCCCTCGAATGCAGTAATGGAGCGGACGGGATTATGAAACTTGACTGACTAATACGTAATCTCAATCAGCCTTTACGTAAGATTCAAAAACTAACTTACCATAATTGAATTCCAGTGGAATCTCAAAGCGACTACCACATGAAGACCTACGGTCCCCTGCTGACGACCACGCCCTTCGACAATGGTATCAGATACATTACTGTCGCCCCGGAGTCGCCCATCTACCACAAAACCACCACCCATCACCATCGGCATACCACCCAGCATGGAACCTCACAGATTGAAACTGCCCCGGTAAGACACACAACTACTAAACTGCGTACCACTAATACGTACAAAAAAGATTTAAAAAGAAACTACGCTAACTACTTTGGAATGACGAGATATACTCCTTTTTTAAAGACTGGCCGGAAAAAACAAAACTTTAAATGATTGGAAGGATATGGGGGAGGCCTTGGCCCGGAAATGGGACTTTACAGGGCTTATCACGCGCGGAAACTATTTAACCCGGCCAAAACGTTCGTACGATGATTAAAAAAAAACATGGAGCCTCCCACCGCATCGAAATAATTGTAATTGTAAAAGTCATCATCGTCAAAGACTCCGTGCCGATAATTTTCGTCAGTCCCATAAGCCGAACCTTTCTTCAAATAAACTTCAAACCTTTACCATTTAGAGGTCCCATAGAGGAAATCCCTGACTATAACAAAAAAAACTTTGCTAATCCACAATCTTGGAAATAAATATATCTAACAGTACCTCATTTTTCAACATCCAGGAAAACCGCGAAGAGCTAAGCCCAATAACAACAATGTCAGAACAGACGGTAGGCCCGAACGAAGTGGCCCAAATCTCCGAGCCCGTCATTGAGACTACCACGGAAACCACCACGGTTCCGACCACGACGACCACCACAACTACCACTACCACCACCACGACCACGACGACCACGACCACACCGAAGCCGACGACCACACTGGAGCCAACGAAATACTGCATCGTGAAGAAGCCAGAGAGTGATGATCAGGCGCAGTATATCAAGATGGGGGAGACTCGGCGAGTGAGTAATGTACTTATCCTTTCTATTATATCATACTTTTGATCCTACACTCTTAGATAATTCATAACTATCCTTAGTTCAAGCTATTTTAAGAAAAAAACTGAACAGTAATGCCAATAAGGCCCCTTAGGATACCATACCGCGTAACCAGGCCCTATAGACAAACAGACGACGACAGCAGACGGCAATCGTTATCGCTCTGCAGTCACTAATACATTTTCAACTTTATACCCCAGCGCGTAAAGTTGAAAATCTATTGAAGTACCACAGATCGTTGACGGGGCCCCCTCTCAGAGGGCCAAAGCCTGCGGGGGTCGCGGGACTTGTCTCATTACCGTGACCCCGGAACATAAAGGGCTATTGAAGGACACCGTGGATTTTAGTCAGTACGAGTCTGACAGTCCCTCCAGCCCTGCCTGGGGTGGGAGGACTCATTTGATGATTTTACCAGGCTAAAAAAAATAAAGTTCACAGATCGTTTTCGTTTGTTATGTGCGTTATCGCGCAGCAGTCTTTAACGATTTTTAACTTTATGCGCTAGGGTATAAAGTTGAAAATGTATTTGTGACTGCTGAGCGATAACGATTGTCGTCTGCTGTCGACGTATGTTTGTCTTTAGGGCCAGGTCGTGCTGCCAACAAAATGTAAGTCTGGTTGTCCAAGCGGACACCGGGTGCGATACTCTCTAAATCTAAAGAGTTGTAAATATTTTGTTGTTGGCCTCAAGATTTTACATTGATCCAGTATCAGCTTAATCTAGTCTCACTGATTCCAACGCCGTATTGGCAGTGGAATTATTTGAATATTTTTCAACAGCATGCAATAATCCAGTGCTGGATGGGGTTAGAGCACGTTACTGGATCAATTTAAATAAGTCTTGTGTCAAGTGACTAAATAAAGTGACTCATCAGAATAAAATCAAACCCAGACCTTTGTTTTTATTTGGTATTTCAACGCTAGCACCGTTAGCAGCAACGTAAGGATATCGTACCCATATTACACTACCTGATTTCCCCCTATTTTAACCAAGTGTAAGACTGACTGCTCCTTCAGTACAAACACAAATGGTCTTCTTCAAAATTCCAGCTGTATCGATCAGCGGAACTGGCTGAGTGTACCGACCTGTGCGTCTGCGAGGCTACTCTCCAAGTGTCCTGCAAGGTGGCCTGCGTCCCCAGGGCTCCCTGCTCCTCCCGCCTGGCCCACTACTCCCATGCTGCACCAGCCTACCAGGCTTACAGGGGACGATGCTACTGCTACTCAGGGTCTTTCATCTGTATGAGGCCTAATCCAGGTAAGACTAAAGGTAATGATGATTTGGATATTATTCTGTTGACGTAGAAAGGATTTTACGACACATCGCACGTAGACACGAAAAAGTAAGATATAGTTGTTACTAATGAACACTTTTTACACAATTTTGCACGGAGGACTCGAGTTTAGATGTAACTTAGATAATTTTAACTGGTTGCACTAGGAATGTGGATTTAAAAATCTGCCTAGTGACCAATTTTGGACTTTTTATGAACAACACAGTTCTCTAGGGCACAACTCAACATCCCAATATCTATTGCACAATAGCCGTTTTCTCTAACTTGAAATAGCTTCTTCTTCTTCTCTTAACGTGACGATAACACTCTATTAGCTGACTAAAATGTAGCCTAGTAACTGCACAATCTCTACCTATTAGTCACTCTTTGAATTTGTAGTCCATTTCTGGATTTAAGCCTCCAGATACTACGTTTGGGGGCCCGGCAGATACGAATACACTTGTGCGACCTCCCAACTGGTACTGGTCCGCCATTCACGGTGGTCTTATCTTCAAGTGCAATTTATCCAGCGATATATGTATGTTCTCCTTGAAGACGTGCGTAACTGTGCGTAAGAAATGAAAACAGCGCGCCATCTTTAAGAGCCTACCTGGTCGGGTAATGACTTAATATGCCCCAAAACCCTGTCTTCCGTCTTCTCCACAACTAATCTAACCGAGTCACCTTTTCAAGATCTCTGGTCCACCTAGCTCAGGAGCGTCCTATACTATAATCCGCAGCATCCACTCCAGTCAGACTCGCTTTGGTCCATCAGCCATCAATCTGATATTATAATTCAAGCAATCCAAAGAAATATTAAGTTTGAGTATCATTCTTTGAATTTTAACAATTTGTTTAACGATGACCTAGCACCAAAATAAGAGAAAACCAACAAAACACAATTCTAGCTAACTGTGTTTAACGGTGCATCCACACCGCAGTTACTTTTTGTAGATCAACGTTTCCAAATGTTACTCAGCAATACATCCGACAACAAAAAGTTATTCATTGTTACTAAGTATTGCAGTGTTACTAAGTGTTGCCGTGTTAGTCAAGCAACGTTGCTCAACAATCGATAACATTGTTAGAAAATGTTACCTCAACAACGCGAACAAATATCGTGCACTCGATTAGTGTAGAAAGTTATTCTTTGTTACATTTTGTTGATTTATGTCGTTGGCGGTATGGACGCGTAAGTAACAATCAACAAAAAGTAACAAGGAGCCACATTTGTTACAGATAGTTACCTAATGTTACCGTGTTGCATTTTGTTGCTCCACAAATGTTAACTGCGGTGTGGATGCACGGTAATTCTTCGCATATTAAAACACAATAAAAAAGCAATTAAAATATTCGAGGAGTAGGCCACCAGCCACATAATAACCGTCTGGTCAGAGGATCCTCCATTTTCAATAAGTATCGAGGAATTTTACACCTCCACACTCGTGACCCTCATTAATCACCACTCCAATGTTCCAGGTGAATACAAGCTGCCAGAAGGAGTGTACCTACTCCTCGGGTTCAGCGCAGTGGATGAAGCCCTGCTGCGTCCACACACTGGTCTGGGAGCTGAGGATGCTGTGCGTCTACTGCAGCAGTACTTGTATACGGTACATAGCGAGGGGGTATGTATCAGAGTATGATTGGTGATTGTCATTGTCTAATGTCAACTACCTAATTTAAAAATAGCAAAGTTCGGATGTAGAAAGTTGTCTCCAAAACAACAAATTTCCAAAATGTCTAACTAACAGATTTAACTAGAACTTACACAGCCGTAGGGGAAAGGTGTACGAGATGATCCGTTGAGGGAAGATGATCCTTTGATATTGCAACGAACCCAGTAGCGTCATCTAGTTGTTTTTAATGGTAAAACGTAGTCCCCGATATTCCCCCGCCTCAGTCAAAAGCAGTGGTGTCGAGAGTGACAATTAAATTTTTTGAGGAAAAAAATCAAATATTCCGTGACTTTGATCTAAGGTAAGGGTGAGTTGAAGTTTATATCTAATTTGTTCTAGGTACTATAATACTAGGCTGTGGTATTAGTTAGCTTTGAATATTGCTCTATTTTGTTTTTTTAATAGCATGGTAACAGTTGATAGCACTTAGTTTAAGTTATCGAACATTGAATAAAAAAGTTTATGTTGGGGCAAGATGATTATGTTACCGGTGTACAAGATGATCCCCACGGATCTTCTTGTACAACGGTAACATACCTACTATTACGGGGATATTTTAACCACTTGTATGTTATTATGTTTAAGTTTATATATTTTTGGTTTAAGACTTTGCCTCGTAATAATAAAAAAAAAACTAAACCCGGATTGTGGTCCAAAGACTCCATTATCAAAGCACTGGATGCTGTTAAAAATGGCATGCCATATAGCACAGCAAGTAAACAGTTTTGGTTGCCTGTATTATCACTAAAAACGCGGGCTAAAGTCAAAAATAAGGTGGCTGTCAGTACAATCAAATATATAGGTGAAAAAATAAACCCAGATTATGGTTTTATTTAGGTTATTCTCTTCCTGGATCCTGGGATCATCTTGCCCCTACCGCAAGGATCATCTTGGACACCGGGGTGTACAAGATGATCCTTTGACAACGTTTTAAAAATGTGTTTTTATAATAGTAAAGCATGTAAAAAATTAAAATGTTGAGTATGCCAACAATAAGATAGATAAATTTACTATGTTTATACGTATTTACATTCACGCTAAGTAGAATATCATTTGATCTACAAGCAACCTCCTTTATGGGAATCATCTCGTACACCTTTTCCCTATATGCCATTCGAAGTCGCGGGCAGTAGCTAAGTAATATAAAAAGTTCAAAGTTCTTGTCCATAGGAGGAATTTAGAGGCAGTGCACGACCATAAAGATGGCATTGAAAGCCTGATAAAAATTACACAAGAAAACTAAATATTTGTAAATTAAAAAAGAAAAAAAAACATTTTTTTTTTCTATCATAACTGCCGGTTGCACTAATCTATCAATATGTAATAAAATATATTATGAAGAATTCGGTTTGAATACGAAGTCTCTTGCAAGAATTCTTTAATAGTTTAAAAAACCAAAAAAAAACCGGCCAAGTGCGTGTCGGGCCACGCACAGTGTAGGGTTCCGTAGTTGCCCATCAAAATACTTATGCGAATTATCTAAACTGATTCGCTGAATTTAATTTTAAAGAGAAGAATTTTCAAAATCGGTCCAGGAGTCTTTGAGAAATCGGGGAAAATACAAAAAAAAAAGATTACGACGAATTTAGAACCTCCCCCTATTTTTGAAGTAAGTTAAAAATAGTTGACGATAAAAACCTACCTATCCCCAAAAAACATACCGTAAAAACATACCTATTACAGCTGTAAAAATAAAGTTGACAAACTTACATTTGCAGTTGAAGAGCATGTTCTCCGATACATTTTGTTTAGGAAAATATGTTATCCAAGTACATTTTATAAGTTGGTCGACTATTACTCGTAAAGTTGTAAAGCCTACTTAGTCATGATAATTTTCCTTTAAACTTCGTTATATATACTACTATTGTGATTTTTTTCACACCCCCAAATATAACCGTTTAGCTGGTAGAGGGGGGGGACACTCGAGTCGAGCAAAATTTAGCACTTTAAAGCTTAATATTTCACAAACGAATTTTTTTATCAAAAAATTGTTAATGGAAACTATCAATATTTTTTAAAGACCTATTTAATGATACCCCGCACTAAGGGGTACGCGAGAAAAAATAAAACATCCCCTCTTTACGTGTACAGGAGGTACCCTAAAAAAAATATTTTACGAGATTTTATTTTACCACTTTTTCGGCACAACAAATCCGTATATTTACACCAAATTACAGCTCTCTAGTACTGTGCGTCTCTGATCTAAACTGCGGACAGACGGACGGACGGACGGACGGACATGGCGAAACTATAAGGGTTCCTTGTTGACTACGGAACCCTAAAAACACGCTTTCAGCACGCACTAAAAATTATACTTACTTTTTAGTCTTATTACATACTAGCTTCCGCCCGCGGCTTCGCCCGCGTGGTGTTTTGATAAAAAGTAGCTTATGTTGTTTTTCAGATTTCAGACTATCCAATTTTGTAACAAACGGCTCAGCAAATTAGCCGTGAAACAAACATTTACACAGTTATAGTAAATTAATTTGAATATTAGGGATTATATTAATGGAACGGTATAGATTTGGGTATAGCATTTGGTTAAAAGAGAGTAGGTATGTTTAAAAAAAATATAAAATATCTGTTTACAGTAGGTTTATGGTACCTATGTATTCCATTAAGTGGCAGAAAGTACCCAGGAAAATTTATTGGTCCCTTATGTCCAAGAGACACTTCAAGGGGCCAGCATCACGTTGTGTACAAAAATATTTTAAAATGACCTAATTTAAAACATTTTTGTACACAACGTTTGCTGTTTTGTTATTATTTGTTAAAATGTGGAGATTGTTTGGACTCGACACTCGCGAGCAGGCCACGTACAGTTGGCCATGCGAAAAACAGTTTTTCTCTAAATGGACACCTGCTACTATAAGTGTTTGCCCTTGCGCTTTGTTAATGGTCATTGCGAAGGCTGGTTTGAGGGGAAACTGGATTATTTTAAACTGAAAAGGTAAATCTGTAGGGATCATGGGTAGGTTATACGGGGAATTAAAACTTCTTCATCTTTAGCTATTCCTGTCATTATAACTGCTCTAATAATATTGCGTCCTAGCTGCGTAATTTGCAATCGGGTCCCGTTGCATAGTCTCGGCGCTTCGAGATTTCTCATTAACAAAACTGGAACCCCAACTTTCAGTCTCAGCTTATGAGACGGCACTCCTGACAGCTCTAAAGAGTTTAGAAACTCTGTAGGATAAGATGTCACCTGTTCACTGTCCATGACAATATCTACTGACAAATATTCGACAACATCGCCTTGCACATGTGACATCATTCGTTCATTGATCTGTCCCACGATTTCATTGGTCGGTGCCAATATTGCCATGATGTTCCTAGGTTCAGTGGTTAACATTTTGTATACAAAAAGATTGGCTTCGTAGTTCCCGTTCCGAATCCGTTCCGTTCCGTTCGAATTTCGGGAATTCCGTTTGTAGAATTTCACCCCCACGGGCGGTGGTAAAAATTTCAAAATGCTAGAACAAACGATTTTAAATTTCAAAAACGCTAGAACAAATTGTTATTTATTTCTTATCAAGTTCCTAAATATAAAGTTTCATGGTTTTATCCCCAGAAATGACAAAAATCCCATACAAACTTTCAACCCTTATTTCACCCCCTCACTGGTCAAAATTTCAAAAACGCTAGAACAAATGTTTAAATATATCTTATCAAGTGCTTAAATATAAAGTTTCATGGTTTTATCTTTTAAAATTAAGAAATCCCATACAAACTTTCAACCCCTATTTCAACCTCTTCATCCCCTTTTTCGCAATAAAAGGTAGCCTATGTTCTTTCTCAGGGTCTAAAGATTGTCTGTGCCAAATTTCATCAAAATCGGTTGAGAGGTTTAAGCGGGAAAGCGTAACAGACAGACAGACAGACAGACAGACAGAGTTACTTTCGCATTTATAATATTAGTTTGGATGGATTCAAACTTAATTTACTACTTATCCGCCACGTTGGGACGGCCACCATATTGGATTTAGGTCACGTGATAATTTTTTTCTTATCCCATTCAGCAAACCCTTTCGTTTAATACCCATATCATGGGGGTGCATTTCAGATAGCCAATCCGCCATCTTGGATGTCCGCCATGTTGGATTTAAGTCACGTGACTATTTTTTTCGTATCCCTGACAGCAAACCCTTTATTTGATACCCATATCATGGGGGTAGATTTCAAACAGCCAGTCCGCCATCTTGGAGAGGCCGCCATACTAGATTTGTAATGACGTTTCATAGCTAGTCATGTATTGTCATCAAAAGTCAGAGCGTGTGCAAAATTTCATCCTAATCGAAGACCGGGAAGTGGGTCAAATTAAGATTCCAAGATTTTCTTACATACGTTATTACATACATACATATTTAGTTACAAGTGAAGCGTGTTAAAAGAAACAGTAACGCATGCGCCTACATCGATTAAAACTGCAACATTTGTGTGCATCACAAAATGTTGCAAACTGTAATCCCCAAATATTTTTAAGACAACATTAAATTATGTAATTCCTACGGAGATATAAAAGGGAAAAACTCTTCGAATTTATCAAATCTTCTTGTTTTACAAACATTTCGAGAAGAAATAGAGTTTCAAATTATAACGGACTCGACTATACCTTTTCAGACAAATTGCACACTGACTCTGTTCAACATCAGCAATGAGAACGTGATCATCTCAGCGAGTGTGCCTCCACGGGAGCAAGAGATGCTGCGGGAAGCTGGAGACGCGTTGCTGGATAGAGAGAAGGTATGCTATACAATCATGGAGTAACACCAAACAATAAAAGTAACCAAACGAGAAATAATGCATTAGATAACAATATATTAGATGATGCTGTAGAAATAACAAGCACAAAAAGCAGTTGCTGTAAAAGATAAAAGCACCGGTGCAATAAACCGTAATTTTGTAACTGAAAAAGAAGTACCTACGTACACGGTACTCGGTAAACCGGGTTTGTCTCCACGGATCCCGGTATCAGATTGAATTAGCCACGAATCACGGCGACTTGTATCCACCGATACCGTGATCCGTTTCCAACACAAAAAATAAAAATAAAATGTAGCCACCGATCACGGGGTACCCGAATAATAAGATTTTTTTAAAGTATAATTTTTCTTTCAATTTGGGAAATTAGATAAAAATAAAATCAGGTTGAAAAATAATCCAGCACTGGAGTCATAAGGATGGAATTTAGGAAGAGTAGTGCACTTGCTGGACTGCACTCGATTGCCAGAACTATCAACTCATCCACATAATATAAATAGATAATGATTGAGGATAACCCAAGAAAAAAATAAACAACAGGCTTGAAAAACATTTTACTCTGTTTCTTGTCTCAGCGCATCGAGATCAGTTTCAAAAAATAATACAATTTATATCTTGTAGCCACGATGATCGGTGATCGGCGGCTACATTTTTTTTTTCGTTTTTTGTGTTGGAAACGGATCACGGTATCGGTGGATACAAGTCGCCGTGATCCGTGGCTAATTCAATCTGATACCGGGATCCGTGGAGACAAACCCGGTAAACCAACTTAAAGGACTGATTGTTCAAGAAGCTTGGCTAATCATTACGAAATTCACATTTCTGTAAGACATTATTGAAACTATTTACGCTCTCACATTTCAGGAGGAATGCATCGATGTTCTGAAGATCGTCAAGTCCCGCATCAACTCGCAACACGAGGACATCTCCTCGCACCTTCTCCTCTCCATCTTCAAGATTGCTGAAGTCGACGTAGTATACCCCACGCCCCCCAGCTCTGCCATCACGTCACACAGGCCAATCAAACTCTTCTACGTAGCCATTATCCTCTTCACTCTCCTCTACAACCTCCGAGGAACTGTCTCCTTCATCAGCACTCTCCTTATCATCAAGAGTTTCGTCAATTTTTTGTCGAATTTATTGACTAGTAAGCTAAGTATCGGGTTCTCCAACCCAATGTTAGACATCGTTCCTTTCGAGAGATATTTTTTAAAAGAAAATATCAATTTTATATCTATTTTCAAATGTTACGATGAATTTATTGATAATAGTAATGTAGATGTTGTAAATTACATTGAAAATCGGCACGTTGCACTCGCTTTAGGTAACGCACAAATGAAACATATCACCGATGAAGTAGACGTAAGTAATATAGCTGTAAATAATTTTAAGGAAATGATACATATCATAAAAGCTGTGAGTATTACAATATTAAATAATTTAAATGAACTTGTTGCTGATGCAATTATACTTAAATATTTTTCTAGAGATGTGTATTACGAAATTGGATGTACTTATTATGATTCGATGAAGCTTTTTGGTGATTTCATTTTTGGAAATATCGCGTCCTTTTCTTATGGGATTGTAAAATCCATTAGCTTAGGACTGACTCTAGTAGTAGTATGAAGACTGACATGATTAACTAAACATATCATAGTTGTATTTCGTTTTATTTTCGACTTAGAACTGGTGCTTGTAGGTCGATCTTAAAGGCTGGGTTTTGTAAATAAGTGTATTACGCCTTTTACACTGTTAGTGTTTCGGTTGGTATCTCCGGTAGTGTAGAATGTTTCGTACTGCAGACATTGAACTTATTACAGCGTTTCCCTATTATCCTTTCTTGAGCCATGTTATGCAATAACCTGTTAACCCACAAAAATATGTTCCCTATAATTGCCTAACTTCTCACTCTATTAAGCTGTGTTTGAATCACTACAATACAAGATGACCTATTTTAATTAGTTTTGGATACAATCAGAATAGCTTAAGAATATTTTTTGTTGCTGTGATTTTCTTTAAACTGAGATTTCTCCGGTTTAGGTTTTTGAGGGTTGACACGTTATTGCATAACATAGCTCTCTCTTAGAATTTATTCTTTATTCATCACCTGTCTCGCCTGCAACTAAGTAATCATCGACTCCTATTAAGTCAGGTATGGAGCGACTGTTTTTTTTTTGTTATTTCAATGACTTCATTAATGATTCAATTATTGTAAAAAGATCACTTCTTTATTTCATTGGTTGTATTAATCTTCTCTCTTATTTTCTTTATCTATAACAAGTAGGTTGTGATAGTCGGCTGATCTTTCAGCATCATCTTATTAATTCTCTTCTGTTTCTTCTTTAGCTTCTTACAAAATGTCTGCAGCATTGAAACCGTTATCTTCTTGGTTTCCCTACCCTAGGCTAGTGTCTGATGTAGTGGTTTGTCGCCTTTCTGTTAGATGACTGTACTTAGATAATATATCCATCAATGTGAATGCACGATTAGAGAACTCGAAATTTGGACAAACCTTAGCAATGGAAGGATTATAGTGTTGCCATATCAGGTTGTAGCATTTTTTGTAAGTATTTTTCCCCATATTTGTACAAGTACACAGATTCTGTTTAAATGCATTGTCATCATAAAATATTTATCAATTCTACTAAATTCTATAAATGCGAATGTAATATTTATTTATATATCCTTACCTATGTGTATATTGTTATACTATTTAAATCAAAGTAGTTAATTTAGAGGACAATTTTGTCATTCGTTAAGTATTACGGAAAACTTTTCTAAAATGTACACTATTGCTCTTTTTGCATATTATATGCTTATATCGCATTTCATAATTCATATTATTTACACACTTTACACCCCTATTATGCTTCTACGTACTTACCTAATTATTAACAACGGTGACTCATTTAATAACGCTTAAATATGTTAGCAATAAGAATGAAATGGCAAGATTACAAAGATTACGTAAATATGTTAAGTACCTATGTGCCGTTAAACAGTAAAAAAAAACAAAATGGCGACATTATGATTTGACAGCGCGCCAAAAGATCCTTTTATACACAGTCTGTGGCATGTTTATGGATTAACATTACGGAGAAGTAAGGCAAGTTTCATTGGGTCATGGGTGCGTTTAGCCGATACAAAGACTGGACAGAAATCGAAAAATGCTGAACAGCATTCAGCTATGCTGACTAAATCATCGGCTGAAACCATGCTGAGTTCAGACAAGAGTGAAGCATTTCTCAGCCTTCTCATCCTATGCTACTCAGCAGTCGCCATTTTTCTTTTAGTGCTGCCAAGATGTTGTATCGGCTAAACGCACCCATTTGCCTCGACGCGTTTCTGGTGATCGCCATTGTTGATTCTACATAGCTATCAAAAGTTGAAGTGCTAAGTTTTGTTCAAAATCGAATCTATGTAATTAGGAAACACTTAGATAAATGTATTCCCGATACATTACACGACATAGGAAATGTAATGTTAAATGGTAAAGAATAAAGCTTTAATTTGAAGTAGACATAGATCTCTTGTGTTCTAAAAGAATCTTAATGAATAGTGAAGTGTTTAGATTTATCTATTCATGCTGTTTGACTGTTAAACGGTGTTGCCAGATCACTTGATTTTTTCTTGTTGTTTTTCGGGCAAAAACTTTTGTTTTAACTTTTCCTTACACTAGATATTTCTCCTGTATAGTTGATGTGCAGACAAACATGGGAACTCACTACATAAACGTATTGTATAATTTTGAAGTGCTGGAATCGAACTTGTGATAACCAGCGCAACAGTGAATCGCTCAGTCACTGTGTCGAAGGTACAATGTTCGCATAATTATAAAGATTTAAATATTGAAGAAAATTGTACATCAACATACAATAGTCACGCATTAATGAGTTCATACAAAAAAAAACGAATGAGCTCACAAACCTAACATGAAACACCAGATACAATTTTCAGAATGAGTGAACGAGACGATACGATTGTGGAAACACATTGTCAATGAACAATAAACGATGGTATTTAGATACCCTTTGGCACTATCGGGCAAATCCAAAAATTAAAATATTTGTTACCTACATTTGATTTTATATTGTTTAAAAAATATTATACTTTGTGTGTACGAAAAGCAATGGAAAAGACAGTTATGGGTAGTTTACCTATTTTAAAGATTTATCAGACGATACAAATGACGGACTGACAGTCAAAGATTAATTTGATAATACACTAAAAAAAGGTACAATTTTTCTCTTAAAAAAACTAAATAATTCTTGATAGAAAAATCAATGTAGGTACCTACAGTGAAGTTAAAAAAAAATTAACACGTTTTTTATTATTTTATAATTTTGAGGGTCTGGCAACACCTCTGTTTAGGTACCTACTTGATGTACAAAATACTGGATTCTTATGTCAATACTTTCAATTTCTAATTAATTCTTGATTGAATATTCACCTATTAATGTTAAACCCTGTTAGCGTCGAAGGTTATTCTATTTTATATTTTTTTAATAAATGTCTCACATTTACTAATTGACAAAATTAATCATATATTTATCCTTCGCATTGAAAGGGTTAATTTTTTTTCTCAATATATACCTACGCGGCTACGGCCAGTATACCAAATCCACTGACAGTAAAAAACAAATAGAAAAAGTAAATTACATAAAATAAAAAGAAAGAAATTATTAAAAAATGAAAATTAATGTTTTCCTTCACGATTTGCGTGAAGGAAAACATTAATTTTCATTTTGTATTTGATAAATATAGTTAGATTGGAAAACTCACTACGATGTTAAATAATAATTTCAACGCTACGTTTAAAATACTAACTTAATTTAGTTAAAATCCACGATAAAAAATAAACGAAGAATCTCACAAACTTGTATAAAATGATTTACTATCACAAAATAATATATGAAAACGCAAAAATATCGTGTAAATCCTTCCATAAATAGCCTTATTTCACGAAAAAAAAGCAATATCAAGTCGGTCCATGGCTTTTTTTAGTTATTTAATTAAAACCTTAAATAAATGGTCCGATTGCTTAAGAAATAATGCGCACGAACACGCTTCAGATTTTGTTAAAAATATTATGCGTTTTAGAAAAGTAAAACGGTTTTTCTTGAAAGTGAAATGTAAAAAGATGTTTTACAAAACTGAAAAAGTTGTTTTTCAGGGTGTAAAATATTGTGGACACCTATATAACATTTTTTTAATATATTTATATAATTATATTGTTTAAGTATGTTAAAACTCATGTAGGTATATCTACCTATACTAAAAATGTTTGTAATTTATTATATCTAATTATTTTTCATTATTAATATTGTGATCCAAAAGAAAACAGATACATATCAAAATGAAAACTTTGCGAAATTAAAAATGTAACGATACATATCAAGAAAGCTCAATTTTATACCTATTGTATTTCTAGCATTAGATGTTGCAAAGCAAAGTGGCGTACATCTTTATGTAGCTTAGAATTTAGAAGAAAATGTAGTTATACTATAAAATAAATTTACAAGAGAAATTAGAAAAAAATATTTCTTAAAATTAAATGTTGAATTCTGTTGTAGTAAAGATGTTGTATTAAAAAAAAAAAGTGTTTTTTTTTTCTAAATAACTTTCTTTTTATTGTAAATTTTGAAAATGTTACAATTGGTTAGAATATAGATCTGAATGTTTTTATTGATACGTCCTTTATTTCGGACATTGTAATAATTATTGTTAGTGCACATGCCTCATGCCTTCCATGTAAATAAGAATATATAGAGAATACATAGTAATATTACACTGGAAAGTATATAATTTTTAAAAGGAAAAATGTTTACTATCTGCACCCATACTAATAAAGTTAATAATTTTATCTACAAAAAGTATCACCACAATATATTTAAAATACAAAACGTTGTTTGTCTTTTTTCACTATTTATTAAAAACGAAAATTATGATAAATTTAATGTAATCGATTAGTTGTTTAAATTATTGATAAATGTGCGTTTTATTTGTATATTGTTTGTTATAATGATAAAAAATATTCTTGTTTATTGAAAAGTTGATATTAAGTTTAATTTGAAAGTCGCTTTAATGTGTGTTAGTAAAATTATGATGTCAGCGACTATCATCTTGTAGTCTCGATGTATAGCAATATTATTGTAGATCTATTTAATATCGGTTTGGGAATCGAAAACCTATAATAAAAGGGTATTTTATCCATATTTACAGAATCTGCAAAGTAACGATAAAATTATAAATTAATGAAGAAAATATATTTCCGTCCTAACTTTTAGGGTAGAATCTGTCTTTCTATAACATTTTCTAGAATAGATAAACCCGAAAAGCTATTTCGATATCTGTATAGGTACGCTTTCATAGAAAACTACCGTTTATAAAACATAATTTTCTTTACACCAATAAACATAATGGTTATGCACATGAAACTACTTCATTACGTCACATAATTTTATTTACATTAAAAAAAATAAAGAAAAAAAAAATTATGATAGATTACCATGGCGGATTTATTCATGCTTTATCAAATACACACATCAAAAGTGTCTAGGGATCAACATATATTTTTGCAATAACTTTTCTCCTGATTGATATTAATTAAAATGTTCTTTATGGATTCATCAAATAAAGTGTTATCGTTTGTCACAGTAACGATAAACCAAGTCACCTTTGCATTCATAAAGAAATTTGCCATTTTCCTAATAAAGGGATTTTTGACATTTGAACCACTAACATTAAAGTTCGAAAAAAAGACTGAAATAACAGTTTTCTTTAAAATTTTATTGGGTAACTTAAACAATTAATAATCCGTGTTTCTACCGCGAACACTAACAACACAAGAACATCGGTTTGGCATACTCAAAATGAGTTCATCCAAATCACGCTGTGGAATGGCCGCCCATGTTCGTTGCAACAACAAAAAAAGGTCTTCTTGCGACTGGATACCCTCCATATTCGGCAGAGCTCTTCTCTGTAGCATATCCCATGCATGCTCAATCGGGTTCAAGTCTGGCGACTGAGCAGGCCAGGGCAGGACATTGATGTTAGCTGCGGCGAGAGTCTGTCTTACAACTCTTGCGGTGTGCGGTCGTGCATTATCATGCATTAACTGAAATAAGGGACCGATTTGCACTTGTAGAGGAACGATGACGTCTGATACAATCGTCTCAGCATAAATTTGAGCGTTGAGGTTGCCTCTGATCCAAATCAACTCAGTTCTTCCGCCGATCCAAATACCCGCCCATACCATGATGGTTCCACCACTATAAGGATGGACTTCCTGGCAGGATTTTAATCGCTGTTGGCGTCCAGGGGTTCTCCAGTGTCGTATACGTCTTGTATCCGGTCTCATACCAAAACGAAACTCATCAGAAAAGCACACGAAACGCCATTGTTCTTCTGCCCAATTTCTGTGTTCAAGAGCCCATTGATATCGAATCCTACGATTGTGCATTGCTATAGGTGGTACCCGTAGCGGTCTTCGGGAATGAAGGTTCACTTCATGCAAGCGGTTTCTGACTGTTTGGTCGCTAATTAAGTTCCCTGAAGAGTGATGAAGCCTCACGGCTAACATCATGGCGGTTATTGTTGGAGCTCTTCGAGTTAAGATTTGAATGTATCGGTCTTGTCTCCGTGTGGTGCAGCGATACCGTCCTCCATGGCGCTCAGCCACGGTACCAGTGCTTCGGTAACGTGTCCAAAGTCGACTGATAACACTCTGACTTGTATTCAGAGCTAAAGCCACAGTACGTTGCCGGGAACCAGCTTCTATCATTCCCACGGCTCTGAGCATTTCTTCCCTGCTTAAATGACGTCGCCGCTCCATAATAACGTTGGTTTTAATCAGTAGTAGGGAAACAGTAGCACTAATAATGTCTTCAATGCGTTGTATGTTTTTATAGGGAAAATATTGACAGCTGATTTTCATCTTTTACTCGAATTTGATTTACAGTTCCTGATTCAAATTATGAAATGCACCAAAAAGGATCCATATAAATTTATAAAATCATAAATTTATTACAAAGCCACATCTCAATCTCAAGAAATCCGCATAAAAATGCTTGATCCCTAGACACTTTTGATGTGTGTATTATGTATTTTCTAATATTTCCTACCGAAAAATATCAACCCGATTATGTTCCAATATTCCTACTCTAAAAAAATCAAAATAAAAATCTATTCCAAACCGATATTGAACAAAAAAAATAAGTAAAAAAAATGTGAATACACAGCACTGTAGTGATATGCGTAACTGAGCTTCTAAAAGATTAAAAACAATTGTTTTATACACTAAAACAAATTATGTCGTAATATATAATTGTATTGTTTTCCGTCGCAGGCGTCGCCTGCAGGCGTTGTGACTCTTATGTCATTTTGTTGTAGCTAAATAAAGAGGATTCATACAATGATGGTGCTTTCTTTTCTCATTTCCTTCTTTTCCCGTTGTTCTTTGTAGAATAAATAATCTATTAATTTTGCGCAGAGTTCAACGCTTACGTTTAGTCCACTCTCGTCCCCTCGACCCCCAAGAATTAAAGTGTCCACTCAGGGCCGCGCCGCCCCTGTGTGCGATGTGTGCGGCGCACACAGGCGCCAGGACTACAGGGGCGCCGGATGAAATGCGAAAACCAATTAATGAAATTATTTTTTCACACAACAACATAAATTATAATACCTCCGTATCGATAACTAGGTAGATACAAGTCTCCCAAGACATAAGCACTATTTGAATTGACCCACTGTTTATATTTCGGGTATGAGTTTACAGTCATACAATCTTCAAGCGCTGCGTCTGCGTTTTAAAATCAAAAGAAGCGCCGCAGTCAATAAAATAGCTGACTATTATATTACAAAGGCGGGGTGCGTCTCATTTCATATAAAGTTATTTGATATATTTTCATTTCAATAACGTTCACGTGATATAATCAACGTGAGATATACCAACGGTTGATATAATTTCTTTACACATACTGTTTGTGTTACTCTAAAACTCATTTCATATAATTTTATTTGATATAACGTTTATTTAAGCGAAAATCATTACATTTAACGTTTGAAACATATAACTTAACTAGCTTTATATAGTATAATGTTTTAACTATTTTCTTTGATGACTTTGGCTTATCCTTTGAACTTTGATTGTTTGCCTTCCTGATTGCTATTGTTATTAGAAAAATTAAGTATCCAAGAGCGAGAGAAGCGAGCCCGGGACTTGGGACACCCCGACACGGACAGGTTAGGTTCGAAGGGGATCGCGGGGTCTGAAAGACCCCGCCATCCCCTTCGTGTTAGGTTACTTTAAACCTTGCACCCAGAAATAGGAGCCCCGCGAAGCGGGGCTCCGTCGAGCTAGCATGACAGGTAGTAATCAGTTATTTGACCTAGGATCCAAGAGCGAGCGAAGCGAGCTCGGGACTTGGGGCACCCCGACACGGACAGGTTAGGTTCGAAGGGGATGGCGGGGTCTGAAAGACCCCGCCATCCCCTTCATGTTAGGTTACTTTAAACCCTGTACGCAGAAATAGGAGCCCCGCGAAGCGGGGCTCCGTCAATCATTCATGGCAGGTGTTACTAGTACTTGGTACATCAGTGTTAGATTACTTGCCAGGAAGAAAAAAAAGTTAGACCAAATAAGTTTTATGTCTTTTAAGTGTTATACAAAACGATTTTATATTCATTGATTGTTATGCTTATAGAAATTAGTCATTATAAAATTATGTCAATCGTTTATTATATTAAAAGATCGTTATATCAAATAAAATTATATATTCAGTTGTTATCTCTTGTAAATTTTAGAGATTTTGTAGTTATATCATATATTACTTACCCACAAAGGCGAGCTTTGAAGTATGAGTTTATATGTATAAACGCAACATGATGCGATACGGAGACAGCGGCGCCGGCGGCGAGTCCGAAGAAGGTGTTAAAACTGATAAAAAAATGCTTTAAGCAGGGGTAGAATAGAATATACTTTATTGTACACCAAAATTTTAAAACTACTATACGGGTACTTTTTATGTACTTTCCTATACAATAATTATGTTAAAAAAACCCTGATGTTGCTTCTGCGTTTTAAATTACCTCTTAAAACAATACAGCTGTTATCATTTATAAAGGTTATCCTAGCAATATTTTATATAGCCGACATGGTTGACGTACTGGCTGAGCAAGCGAGCGGTTGCTGCGCTACGAGTCAACGGTTCGATTCCCCCACGGGACAAATATAGGACGACCTGTAAGTAGGTAATTGATTCGGGTCTGGGTGTCTGTGTGTGTGAATTTCAATGATTGTAAACGCAACCCAAGATACAGTGTGGGGCAAAGTTAAATAAATCAGGCTTTACTTTACGAAAATCCGTGACATTAAAATATTAAGGGTGGGGGGAGGGGGGTTTCTGCGGTCAATAGCTACTATTAAATATAGTAGGTAACTGAAGACAATAATAATATTACGTTTCAATAAAAACAAATTTTGAAATGCGACCAAAAAAAGAGGCGCTTCCTGCACTTTGCACACAGGCGCTGCCAGGGCTCGGCGCGGCCCTGTGTCCACTCGACCCCTAACTACAGTTTTTTCTCGACCCCTAGGGGTCGAAAGTGGAGTTCATTTTGAAGCCAAGTTTTGGTTTCCACTCGACCCCCAAGTACAGTTACGCTGAAAAATCATCAGTCTACCCTATAGTTGCATACTATTTAACTAAAATACCGTCATTATATATTGTTAACCGACTTCAAAAAGAAGGAGGTTATCAATTCGACGGTATGTTTTTTTTTTTTGTGTGTATTTTACCCGATTACTCCGTGAATTGTAGACCGATTTTAAAAAATTGTTTTTGTTCGAAAGGAGATGCTTCTGAAGTGGTCCCATAGTCACCAAGTCACGATCTGATGATTGGATCTTGGAGAAATCGAGGGCAACCCTCAAATTATATTGGCTCACACATAGTTTTTGGCAAATCTTATGAAGTAATTTAAGCACTTGCGTATGGAAAACATCATCTCATGAAGCTGAGCTGATAATGGAAGGTACAACTCCTCTAGTAAGGAGTCGGCATCGACTGATTTAGTTAATTATGTTTACTACTCCCCGGGCAATAAACTGTTAAGTTACCTACCTAAGCATTAAACACAAATTGCCCACAACTTTTTCCACGGGGAAACATTTTAGGTTTTGGTAAGTCGGATGGTTAAATCGGATTGGACTATCAAACCACTATTGTTCCGTTATTCGAGACAATGATTCGGAATAGCTGGATAGTAAAAGAAAAGGGTGGATCGGACAAATCGACACACTCGTCATTACCAATTTAATGCTAGCGTCGATTTATATTGAAAAATTATGTGAGGGTCACTGTTTTAAACCCCGATTTTAATTTTGTTAACACAAGAAAATATTCGCTATTCATATTAACGAAGCGTATAGCATTGGTGGGCCTGCGGTAGTCACTAACATAGTCGTTTGTCGTCAAATCTCATGGCAGTCACTGCAGTCACTGAAATATTAAACATATTATCTTTTCTTGAAATATAGAATAACTACCCAGTTTTCAGGTAGTAGTAGGTGATGTCCCGTGCATCGAGCATGTTCGTGAAAAAAATTAAACCAAAAAATAAAAGTTCCACCGTTTTCTTATTGTATCACTAGCTGTTGCCTCGAAAATTACCCCATGGAAACAAAATTGGGATAAAAACTATGCTGTGTGTTAATCCAGCTTATAAACTACTAGCTGACCCGTGCCCACTTCGTTGGGCAGTAAATATCTTTATAATTTATAGCCTATAGCACTCACGGATAATGTAGCTTTCAACCAGTGAAAGAATTTTTAAAATCGGTTCATTACTTCCGGAGATTACCCCCTACATACAAACTTATAAACAAATGTTACCTCTTTATAATATTAAGTATAGATCAGCGTACTAAATTTCATCCAGATCCGTTTAGTAGGTAGTTTTTGCGGGAAGGAACAAACGTCCATCCAAACAAACTCACGTTTATAATATTAGTAGGATTAATTCCATGATGTCTAGTTTTACATTTAATTTTTATTTATGATCAATGGCGCCATAAGTACGTGTAAATATCGTGTATGTGATGTCTGATGTGTATCTGTAAATAATGTTTTTGTGTAAACAATATTTATCTAATTTTTAATATCATTTTATGTACTATGAAACCAACACTATAACAGGTTAAGATTTAACACAATGAAGAAAATAAAACAAAGAAATTAAATAACAAACTTACATTTATTTTTACACGAGTATCTTACAAAATAAAAATAATTACAAACAAATCAGTCTGGCACCCAGGCCTTTTATCTTTGGGGCACAATTACATAAAATTCGAAACACGCACCTTTCAGCAAAACTTAAAATTAATCAGGTAGGTAGGTTGTAGGTTGGTAGACTGGAGACCAGATTACTTTTCCTTTTTCTCTTCCTTTTTCTCTTCGGGTCCACTGCTCTGATCCTTTATTTCTTTGCGGACGGGCCCTGTTTGAGCGATAGGCACCTTCCTCTCTCCCTTGATGGCGTCAGGTACCTTCCGTGGGGCTGTGATGGTGAGCACCCCGTCAGATGACAGCCGAGACTCCACGGTCTCGGGCGCCGCGCCCTCAGGAAGCGCGTACCGCCGCACGAACTGCCGACTGATGTACCCGTGGTCATCCTTCTTCTCCTCATGCTTGCCTTCCACCACAATGAACCCATCAGCTGTCTTTACTGAGATCTCTTCAGGTGCGAAGTGCTGGACGTCCAAGTTGATCTGGAACTTGTCTCCGTCGGCCTTGATGCTTGAGCCTAGGTCTTTAGCAGCGGCTGCGAGGTGTCTCCAAGGTCTGTAGTACTCCCTCGTCAGCAATGGTCCAGCGGCAACAGACAAAATGTCGTCAGGTGTTAGCGCCAGCCCGAAGTGTTGGTCTAACAGGCGGCGAGGGCGCTGGAAGCCGAAATCGTCGAAGAAATATGGTAGCAGAGACATCTTGATTGTAAATGTACTGTCTTCTCTTCAAAAAGTTGCTGAGAAATCGCTTAGGTCGCTTTGAGAGCGCTTGTAGCTCGCTTGTTGCTTGATCGCTTGTTTTTCAACTGAATGCCGGAGCTGCGAGTCGCCGCGTTTATATACTGGTAACAGCGCCATCTAGTATCAAGTAGAAAATGCTAGAAACACAACATTAGTCAGCTGTTTGGAACAAACATCAGAGGTCGTCAAGCCTCTGGGTCGCAAGATTGAAGCTACTATTTTGGTGTATCTCTTTTTTTGTAATCTGTTTTTTAATTGTCTTATTTAAAAATATCTCAACGCTAAATTGGTGTTTTTAAAATTGAATACACTCATTTTTCATAGTACCTAATTGTAGGTAATTATATTTTTATTTTCGACCTAAAAGTAGGTAGTTCGATTTTACTGTGTCACACAAACATTTTTAAGGTTTTTTAGGGTTCCGTAGTAACCAAGGAACCCTTATAGTTTCACCATGTCCGTCCGTCCGTCCGTCCGTCCGTAGTTTGGGCTCATTTGATTCGTCTTTACGTTGACTTAGCAGGTGCAGGTTAGACGTTATGAGTTGGCTACTGAATCACTTAGGTACCTAATAAATGTTAATGTACGTAAATTAAAATAAAATTAAATTCAGCGAATCAGTTTAGTTAGTTCGCTTAAGTATTTTGATGGGCAACTACGGAACCCTACACAGTACACTGTGCGTGGCCCGACACGCACTTGTTTTTATAGAAGTTCAGGGTAAAGACTCAAAATATGTCATGAACATTTATTGATAATATAAATAAATTGATTAAGTACTAAAATGTGAATTAACGTTGTTGTCAACCAAGATCTTAAAACCATTTTTTTTTAAATCTAATCCTCTGTCTTAATCTAGAAACAGGATTACATAGTATTTTTTTTTATAATAAATAGGCAGCTACAATTTACCCTACATTGAATGGTATATTTTTTTATATCTCTAAAAAATCTCACTCATGCACGTAAAAGCGACCCACAAATTGAGCAGCCCTGCTCGTCCTTATCGGGGTTTAACGACCGACGCGAAACATCGAGAATTTCGGGCGTTGGCTTCTTCCCCGTCAAAACATTCTATATTGTTCCATAATGTTCCACGGGTGTGTTCATGGACCTTGTAGGTCATGTTCAAGGACAAAACATTGCTCGCACAGCTGCTAACGAAAAAAATCTACCTCCCCTCTGATTATTATTATTTTGCAATGATCAACAGCTGTTTGTGTTTGAAATTCGAACGTTAATTGTTTATTTTTTTCTAGAAATATTTGGATTTTGTTTCTGCGTTAATTGTGTATGATTAATTCATTTGTTTTTGGTAAATTAACGCTTACTGTGAAATTTAATTAGGCTTTAGCGCGCTTAGGTAGATACTTATGTGTTTACTTCAAAAATATGAACGAGTTATATAGAGCATACTATGACTATGACCTAAATACGTACCTACCTAATATCTTATTAATTAGGCGAAAAAATACGATTCGGCTTATAAAAATACTTTTTGTACGAAAAGGAACCGACATCAAAACAAACACAAAAATGGATTTGTTTTTTTTTTATCGTTTTTGCCACCGACTTCCGAAAGAGAAGTTATTTTACGCTATTTTTCTGTTTGTTTTTAAATTAGGTTATTTTTATTACAAAATGGTTTTTTATTTTACCCTTTTTAGTTCAGATATTCAAAAAAAAATCGTATAAGTAATCGGTTTCCTTGAAAATCTGCAATCCAAGTGATCCAAGTTAAAGTAAAAATGGATCCATGCCGTCAACGTCTCGGGATATCCATTATTGTTGTATCCAAAATACCTTCTCCTGAATGTAACAATCACTTTTCTGAAACTCGCATCAAAATCGGTTCAGGCAAACGCGAAATAATTGTGAACAAAAAAACAGATCGAAGGGAGAACCTAGGTAGGTACTTTTGTTTTGAAGAAACTGCGTTTATTAAAATGAATAAAATGACCCATTAATAAAATGTTCTTGCAATAATCTACATTTTTTATTTTTGAGATTTGATCCTATCTATCTTAAAATCAAATTCAAAATACAATACCTACATTTTCGATAAATTTCGCCGAATCACGCTAGGTACTTTATCAATTACCTACTTACCTACATTGCAATTTTTCTAGAAAAAAATACAGAAGTTTTATGATTATTTCTGTTTAATGTTTATGTCTTAGGTATGCCTTTAAAATTATAGCAATAGTAATGTGCTAGGGGATATACATAAATCATTCTGTTATTTTTGACACTTTTACTGTTAAAAATGATTTACCAACTGTCTTTGTTGATAAACCATAAATTACCTAAGTCACGCAAGGATAACAAAAGAAACTACTACAATCTCCAATCTTCAAACGAATCGTCGAGAAATATCGTTAGGTAGGTACGCCCAGGGTTTATTTTTGCAGGTGGATATTAAATTATTAATTTTTATCCTTGAACCGTTCAGAATACCTACCTACCTAAATAACCGGAACGTTCTGGATTTTAAAATGAGTTTCCATTATATAAAATTATGTATGAGGCTTTCTTTGATCTGAGGTAGGTATGAGGGTTAAAACTTGCTGACCCGTACTGGCTACTCCTGATATCGCACTTTCATAAAAATTTCGGGATTGTATTTTACAAAAAACTCAAATCCGTGCCTATGTCATCCATCATAGAACAGCTATGTGTAACATCACAGCTAAGCCTAATTTTAACTCCGATCAATCCAGGTGGTTCCTGTTATGCATTGGTAATATTTATCATTCAAGAAAAATATTTTGTACTGGTACCTATAGATTTCCAATATGGTTAGAATCATAGTATTGTTAAGGAAAAAAACACTAAATATCCACATTACTCGTATACTATGTTGAGTTACAGTTCTTTGACGTTGTTTTTTTAAATAAATCTTCCTGCTGATTACAAACATACCCACATAAACTAACATTTTTAAAAGCATTTTTAACATAAAAGTACAGAAGTCATCCTTCACGTAGCTTCACATGTTGTATTTTATATTTAATCAATATTTCTCCCTAGCAGGGAACCAAGTAGCAAGCGGGTGGAGGCACCAAGAAGTCTGCATTACCGTCATATTACCGTCGATCAATACTTTGTACCTACTATCCTCAACTGTCTATGTCTACGCCAAGTTTGTATGGAAAGAGCTCGTGTTTTTTCCAAGAACTTATTAGGCATCTTAATAGCATCAATAAATTGTAAATTTCATTAGGTATAGTCCGTAAACTAGAGGTGTCCCTTATTTTCTGATCATGAAATTGACGGACAAATTTTTCAATCAAATAAGTACCTACCTATTGTATACAAAGATATGTGTTTTTATCTGCTTTGCGATTGCGTAGGTACCTACCTACTTACACAGTAATACAAACACGGAAAACCAACGGAAAACGAAATAACAATTCAAAAGAATTGGTAGCTATCCTTCCTTATTCTTTTCAAGCACCTAGGTACCTACTTTGGTTCATAGTTCACAAAAGGTTATCGATACCCTCTTTCGTCGATCCGTAACTTTTATTTTTCTATAAAATTATCAGATAAAATAATACGATAATACGTTCTAAATTTAGCTCAACAAACATCGTAAATAATGCCTCAAATAATTATTGGTAAGTAGAAGTAAATTATTAGGATACCGAGGACATGATTATAATTTATGTATGTTCAGTTTTTTTAAGCAATTTGTATTTAAATATAGACAAACATGAAACATGACCTGGGATAATAATAAGCAGATTGAAAACCATGACCTGTGCATTTTCATCATTATTGGCAGCCATACAACTTCCAACCTTCTACCTACCACGTCTACCGTTGTCATTTTTAATGAATAAATCTCATTACCTAGTAACACAGACTAGGTATTCAGTCTATTCCCCTTGAAAAAAGCAGTCTTGTTTACCAACAATTACCTACATTACATTGTTACATTATGTCGATGTTATCGAACTTCACGAAAATTCGGGAATCTGGTTTCCTAGCAACGACCGTAATCTTATCTATGTGTGAGTTCATCCTGCGTATGTGTTAATGCCAGTATTGATCGCGAAACAGTCACCAGCGACTTTTCTCGAACGAGCTACTCGCCACTAGATGGCGCTGTTCACAGAAATCATCTATGTGTGAGTGAGATTTTGTGCATGTGTACGTAATAACGCGTCGTGTTTACTAGTAGATTCGAGAGTATTCTAGTTATTCCATTCGCTACTAGAGTGCGTGCTGTTACGAGTATAAATAAGCGCCGCGCGTACCGGCAAGCATGTATTTGAATACAAGCAATCGAAGCGATAACAAGCTCTCGGAGCGAAAACTCTAATCTCAGTCTACAACCGTCGATTAATACTCGAAGAAAATGTCTCTGCTACCATTTGTGCTTGGTTACGACCGACCTTCTCGCCATGTTCACTACCCACACCACCACTACTTGCCCAGCCGGCTTCTAGACCAAGACTTCGGACTGGCCCTCACACCCGACGACCTTCTCACGGCTGTGGCAGCACCTATACTCTCCGAAGACTACTACAGACCATGGCGACAGCTGGCTGCACTCAACCGCGACATGGGATCCAGCATCAAAAGCGACAAAGACAAGTTCCAGGTCAACTTAGACGTCCAGCACTTCGCACCTGAAGAGATCTCTGTAAAGACAGCCGACGGATTCATTGTGGTAGAAGGCAAGCATGAGGAGAAGAAGGATGACCACGGGTACATCAGTCGGCAGTTCGTGCGGCGGTACGCGTTGCCTGAGGGAGCGGCGCCCGAGACCGTGGAGTCGCGGCTCTCGTCTGACGGGGTGCTCACCATCACAGCCCCAAGGAAGGTACCCGACGCCATCAAGGGAGAGAGGAAGGTACCCATCTCACAAACCGGACCCGTTCGCAAAGAAATTAAAGACCAGAGCAACGGAACCGAAGAAAAGTGAAGCGTGTAGTGATCTCTTCAATCTTCTAGGCTTTTTAAATTATAATTTTACAATTCCAAAGTATGGTTTGAGACTGATTTTGTGTTGTAAATAGTTTTAAGTTCTTAATAAAAGAATCCTTTTTTAATTTCGTGTATAAAAAACGTATTTTTATTTTCAATCTACCTCCACACATTAAGTAGGCCTTCAAATACACTCTAATTTCACCACCTTACATGTTATCAAATTGACTGAATCAATAAGCAATAATCGTAGAACGACTCAAAAGAACTTTATTTACTAAACGAAAAGATACACATTTCTCCTCACGTCCCGGGGTGTATTCTGACCCTACTCTCATTATTATTATCTACCGTGTGTGAAACCCTTTAGAAGCCCCATGGCTTTAAAGCCCGGTTTCCACCGCGAGCGGAACGGACACAATGACTCCTTTAAACTCGCAAGCGTAAACTGCATACTTGTATTTCCACCAACAAATCGTTTTTGCGTTCCCAGAGCGAGCTCATTTTTACTCTTTTCACCCGCTGGGTCATTAATGTGTCCGCTCCGCTTGCAGTGGAAACCGGGCTTTAACCTCATACGCACACAAACCATCAGGTAGGTAAGTATCCGAAGTATTTTCACAACCCTTTAATCGTTTCCGAACAAACTATCAAAATTCAAAATGACATACTTTGTCAATCACTCAAAATTCAACAGTCAAGCAAAATGAAATAAAAATTTAGTAACGAAATAAAACAAAATACTGCACAAAAATGAAATAAATTCATACAGAAAAGAGAATGTTTCTCAGGCCCGCTTTGGGTGGCTGTAAATATTTTTCCTCAGCCCTAAACAACACGAGAAGTTTGAGGCCTAGCATCAGAATCGGCAAAGAATCATTTCAACTTTGCTTAGACGTTCACCATTTCAATAAGGACGAAATTCGAGTGAAAGCGCATCCAGAATACGTTATCATTGAAGGGAAACAGGAGAAGAATACTCAACAGGGATATGTCTTAAGGCAGTTCATAAGAAAGTTTAAGTTGCCAGAAGGTTGTGTTCCTTCGAAGATAAAATGTACACTCGATGCCAGCGGGGTGTTGACAGTGGAAGCGAAGAGGTTGTTCAAAGATTCGAATAGCCCAGTAGAAGTGGTGGTGGTACCAATTGAATACGGTCATGTTGGCGAGAAAAAAGTTGAAGACATTGCTCTGACGAAACAAAAAGTTGTCAATCCCTGTGCCAATTACCCAAAATTAAGTCCCAAAAATCCGTAAGATGCTTAGTCATTATATAGTAAGTTTTCTGTCTAAATCTAGTCAAGATTGTACTATCAGCAAATGAAGAACAGGATTATGAATAAAATATAAAATAATAATAACCAATTTTTTAGCTTTGATCATTCGACTGCCCTTTCATTTCGTGTAGTTGCCGCTGACAGCATGTCTTCTTTCATAGTTAGGTGTATAGTTACTTCTCACACACAACATCTACACGCCACATTGTCAATTCTACAATAAATAGGTAGGTAATTTGAAAGTAAAAACACGCTACGAAGAATAGATTTTACAAAAAATAATAATTACCGTAAAACATGGCAACTTTGCCCTAGACATATGACTTTGCCCAGTAGTGTATTTTTAAAAAAAAACTTAATATATTCCAAATTTGTCTATAGTTAGTAAGAACATTTTGTCTATAGTAAAAAAATCATCATTTTTCTGGCAACACTGTGTGACGCGCTGTCACAGATGTTACTTCAGTTGTCTGTCAGACGTCGTTGAAATAAGAGTGTTTTTTGGCAGGCCAAAACTTTAAAAAAAACTTTCTCGAGAAGTACTACTTGGCGTTATCGCAGGTAAGTAATTTTTATACATCCGATAATACATTGGAAATGAATGATATAGACTAGTTTTCTTCGCTAAATGCGTCATATAATCAAAAAATATAACGGTGGGCAATGTCACAAGCATATTTTTTTAATATCGTTGACAACATTGCCCAACGTTTATTTTTCACTAGGTACATTTTTAACCGATTAAAAAAAGGAGGGTTCGGATTTGATGAACAGTTAATAATGTTGGTTAACACATAAAGTTTAAAAACATAGGCGGGATTTAGAAGATACGAGGGTTATTTGTTATTTTCATATAAAAACAAAGACCGAGATAGGTACATGCTTTTTAGTATTTTTTTAGTTTTTTTTAGTTCTTGAACACTTTAAAAATAAAGCATATTATTTAAAAAAATATTTTATGTTATTTCCCTCTTTAATTTATCATTATTTACTCCACACTAAAAATTATTAAATAGTTAAGTATTGTCAATGGTGACAACCCTTGAACAATCGCCATTTTGTACGAAAAATGTTCTAGAAGGCTTTTTGACTTTGCCCACTCATTTTTAAGGGTCAAGGAATGAGAATATTTGGCGTATAATTTAATACATTATTTGCATTGCTCAGTATTTTCATTCAGTCCTTTTCGAATAGTGATAAAGTGTATAGTAACGGAGATCTGTAATGTGGGCAAAGTTACCAAATGTATAAGATTTTTTGCCCAGCACCTATAATTGTTATTTTCACTAATAAATATATTACTTTTTTTTACTATTTTGAGTTTTGTGTATCGAGACATGAGCATATAGTATTATGTGGCACCGAAACAATAATCAATTTATTAAAATTTTCCAAAATATCATCAATTAAACATTTGTTTTTGAAATTTTTGGGCAAAGTTGCCATGTTTTACGGTATGTATGCCACTTATTTTCCCCGAAAAATAAGACTACGGTCAATGACAATACATTCTCTTTGACTACGGTGTAAGTATCTAATAGCAGTATACCCACATTTCGCCATTTAAGTATATTTATTTTAAAGTCCCATGTATTAAGGGACGAACCTATTGCCATCTAGACTCCGTGATTTAGAAATTCTGGATGAAGAAACACAATGACACTACCCTGAAGACATAGAAAGCAAACCCAAGACCTCAAGTTCAGGAGTCACGCATGCGACCAACACTCAGTCATTGACGCAAATTATCTAAAAATATCCTAGCAATGTAACTCCGAGAATATTCACTCTTGTTTTTCGTAGGCGTTTTAATTGTATCTCGTAAGTAAATATAGATCGACACTCATTCGTACATAAATACGATATAACGAAATTGAGTTTTCCATTCATTTTTCTCTAGTATTTTCTGGCAACGTTTTAGAATAGGTGGTAACAATTATGGTTACAAAAGCGTGGATTTCTGTAGAACTGGTGGCCTACCATGAACTCTTAAAGCTTGAGTCTTTATGTTGTGGAAAAGAGATGGCGCTAGACGACTTGTATAGCTCTGTCTCTTTACCACAGCCTAAACTGGATCGCGTTAAGAGCTCGTGGTAAGGCCTCTGGTGGCATGCCATGACATCTTAAAGCGCGAGTTGTTCCGCTCAGGGAACGAGATGGCGCTAAACCACTTGTATAGCTCTGTCTCTTTCCCACAGCCTAACTACTTACGCTTTATGACGTCATGGTAGGCCACCAGGGATTCCCAATCAGTGCAAATGAGGCGCACCACTTGGTGGGCGTAGGAGCAACTGATCTAAAGGGGGGCGTAAGGGCTCCAGATTTAAAACGTATACTTGAAAAGAATATCCAGTGCGCAAATTACAAAAAAAAACTCAAGCAAGATTGCCCATTGCCAACAAAACGGGAGAAATTCTTAATGTGGAGTAGCTTTCTTTTTGTTTTTTAAATGAACGAGAACAGGGGGGCGGGGCAGAAACTTAGATTTAGACGCGCTGAATATAATAATTATAGTTGTAATTAGTTAAAAAGAAAATATTTAGTTCGATCAAACCAAAATAAATGGGGATAAAGCCAGGGTGAACCATAATATTTGGACACACCTCAAATATGATTTTTTGCCAAAAATAAATGCCCTCAAGACCCGTTTCTCATAAACCGGTCAATAATGTTTAGAGTAGGTACCTAATAAGATTTTTTTTCAATAACTTATTTTTTAGCAGTCTTGCCTCTCATGCCATTTTCAAGTCGAGCTACACAAAAACTGACCGCTGCTTGCACTGACAGGACAGGTTCATTCAAACAAGTGTATGTGAGTTTCAATGTTTGTAAACGCTAGGAGCGTTATGAGCGATACAGACCATCTCAGAAACTAATCAGCATGGTCCTCAAGTGACTTCATGAAGATTCGGTCTAGACTTTAAAAGAGCTTCAGATTACCTGAATTTCTTTCTCCTCACAGTATTCAGGTATACAATACAAGCCAAAAACAAAAATAGTAAAATAAATTTATCATTACCAAAACACGTCAAGCTAACCCGTTCAAGCCCAAGGGCGCATAGAACCCTAATTTATTCGACAAGTTAACTAAAAAGTTAACTTTTTACTTATACAGTTTACATTTATACAAAATACTAACATATCCAAACGTTCAAGGTAAAGAGACTATGAGCTAAAAGTAGCTCAAATTATATCCAAACTTGTCAATGGCAAACGTTATATGGCAAAATAAAAAATACTGATTTAGCTTGCCAAATAAGGGTTTGACGCAGATTGTGCACTCCGCAAATTGTGCACTTGACGCAAAATGTGCACTTCGCAAATTGTGCAATTCGCAAATTGTGCACTTCTCAAAATAGTAATTCGCAAAATGTGCATTTCGCAAATTTTATTTTATTAGCGACACTATGGAATGGTTTAATTAGTATAGTGCCTTATTTTTTTTTAAGCCAGTTGGCTGTTCAATTCCTCGCTAGGAATAATAGGATTATTCAAAAATACAAAATCTGGCTCTGAACTCTTTTGAGTACCTAATAACCTTTACTTTTGCAATTTCTTTTAATTTCGGATTCGAACATCTATGCCCTCTTAAAAAATCAAAACAAATCATCACAAAAAAAGAGTAAACAAGTTTTATTATTTTTTAGTTTACAATAACGCCGCCCACTGAGATAGGTCGGTACATATCTACGTCACTTATCGTATGCATCGGGAACTTTCTCGTCCCAAATACTCCCGAGAGCGATGCCAGATCTATGAATCAGCGCTCGCGCATATATAAACGCGTCCCGCACGTATTCCCGTAGATCAAAAGGAAACTCGCTAAAGATAACACAGAAAATGTCTCTGCGACCTTACTTCTTCGATTACGACCTTCCAAGATGGCCGAGGCGTCTTCTCGATCAGAACTTCGGGTTGACAGTGACGCCTGATGACTTACTGAAGGCATCTGTGAGTCCTATCAGCCCAATAGTGGCTGGTGTCCAACCCTGGTGGCCGGCAACCTCTGGTTCTTCAATCAAAGTTGACAAAGATAAGTGGCAGGTCAATGTGGACGTACAGCACTTCTCCCCAGACGAAGTAACAGTCAAAATCAGCAACGGATTCATCGTGGTCGAAGGTCAGCATGAGGAAAAGCAAGATGAACATGGATTTATCTCCAGAAAATTCATCAGAAGATTCAAGTTGCCTGAAGAAAGTAACCCAGATACTGTGGAATCTAGGCTGTCTTCGGATGGTATACTGACTGTTGTGGCTCCTAAGAAGGCTGAAGTGGCTCAAGGTGAACGGGCTGTTCCTATAACCCAGACTGGACCTGTCAGGAAAGATGTACTGGACGAAGCTAAGAAGGAATGAGAAGATGGTGACTCACAGACTGTAAACATAAGAGACTGCTTTTAATTTCTAATTTATTTTTTGTATTAAATACAATTTTCCGTTACATATTTCTGTGTTTTTTTTTTCTCTGTTCACCTAAATATTATGTTAGATTTTCTATTAATAGAGTGTTACGTTACTAAGTGGAACGCATTCACATTCTTTGTAGCTGAAACTGCTCCAGACTGACGGTATTCTCGTTTGTCATAGGTGAGATAATTAACTCTTCATTGCGTCATGGAATACTCTATCAATATAAATAATGCAATAAATAAATTCAATGCATATAATCTCGCAATTTTTTATCCTACGTAAACTGTAGTTTGTGTCCAAGAAGTTGCGTAGGTGTTTTTTTATGTACGATGAGTTGAAAAGCATGTTACGTCCAAATTTTCTACCAAAGCTAAACAATGGTACTCCAAAAGCCGAAATAAAAGATTGAAAGAGGTTCTAATTATAAAAAAAAAAAACCTCGCAAAGGATATCACTTTTACAATAAACAGACGATCAAAACAATATTTTAAAAGATAGGCATACCTACAATGATAGTGATGAAGTTTAATTTGTCAGTAATTGTAATAAATAAAAAGTTATAGTCTAATAAATAATGATAATATCGTATAACTCGTACCATTTAACTTATGATCAGTCAGGGGGGAAATAGAATCAAAATGAATGTGTCTTTAAAACCGTGGGGAGTTGCTAGTCCCTTTTTATTTCCACGTAGGAAGTAAAATATTGTCTTCAGTACTCGTAGTTGAATGAAGTTGAGCTGTAGATTTGTGACCATCACTAACAATTATAATTATGCATTTCTTCTTCCTCTGATTTTAATCAAATGAATTAACCTAATTTTACAATGTTGAATTACATTAATATTTAAGGTTCTTTAATTCTACTTAATAATATATTTACATTCGAATCGAAATAAAAAATGCATTATTGTCTACACAATTACACATTACAGGAAGCTGCCTACATTAAATAAAACTAGATTCTAGCAATATAACTAATTCATCTCAGTATCGTCTTTAGCAGCATCTTTCTTCTTGTACAAACTATCTTCTATATTCTGTAAGGTTCTATTGCTTGTATCTGGTAATATAAAAATTATTAATACACCACAAAAGAATGTGATAACAGCAAATAAAGCGTACATAACTTTCTCGTCGAAAGCTTTAATAATTTCGGGAACAGCTTTCACAGAAATAAAAAGCAGAGCAAATGATATTGCTGAGCTTAATCCAGAACCAAAACCACGCAATTTTGATGGAAATATCTCAGCAATAAACGTCCAGGATATAGAAGCTGTAGCACTTGCCGCAAATATGTATACAACTATACAAGCAACGGCTATCCCTACTAATCCAACAGGAGCAATATACAAGTATATTACTAAACAAATTAACACAATACCAGTTATAATACAGCAAAATACGAAAGTTAGTTTCCGTGGGAGAACTTTACCGAAAATACATACTAATACGGCTGCTCCAATCCTTATAGAATCAGCAAGAACAACTAACAGAAATGCATCTACGTCTCCAGAAAACGTCTTCTCAAATATCGTTTGAGCGTAGAAAGATATAGTAGTGACACCACACCATTGTGTAGCAACTAACAAGACCAATGAAATTCCCACGGACTTCATGAATGGTTTACTAAATATTACTTTAAGCGTATCTTTAAACGTAGTGTTCTCTCCTTTTTTTTCTCTAATCTTCTCCAAAACTGTCGCCAGTTCCTTATCAGCACTCTCTCCGTTTCCTCGGAATATTCTGTAGGATTCCATACCTGCATCGATTCTACCTTTGGATAGCAACCAAAGCGGGCTTTCTTTCAAGAACCAGAGCATTACAAAGGCTAAAACGAGTGGCAATGCGAAAATGAAGCAACTGGTCTTCCAATTCAAGTATTTTCCAACTGTATGGCTGATTAAGACTCCTAGATGGGCTGCTACAGCCGGGTATAAAAAAGCAACAGCCCTGAATTTTGGGCTAGTTGATTCTGCCACATAGACCATGCCATTGGCTCTCATGGCCCCCCTGCATACTCCTGTGATGAATCTTCCAATGAGCATGAGAGTGTTGTTGATGGCCAGGCCCATGATGATCCAGCCGATGGCGTAGGGTACGATCAGGACTAGCTGGCCCATCCTCCTCCCAATACCATCGCTCAAGGAGCCAGAGAAAATAGACCCAAAAATCATTGCCAGTGGAGAGATGGAAGCTGAAACAGATAAATGGAGTGCTTCATTTCCTTGCATAGGGCCTGATGGCATGACACGACGGCACGTTTCAAAGGTGCTTTTGATTTTCAGCCTCAATGAAATTAGCGCTGGATTTGTTATTTTAACACGAATAAATCGAAACGTGCTCTCTCGCAGGGTGACCTAGGCTACTGCACCATAGTTCACTTCATTTATGTTACTACGGAAATATGAGTTTTAATAAATAAATATTAAATAATTAAAATAAGGTTGAATATTCGCCGCGTCGGCCCGGAAATGTCTGCAGCTAGTGAGAGTGCTTGCCTGCGTCTGCGACGACAAAAACGTAATGTGCGATGTCTGTCAAACTCACCGATCCACGAGTCGAATTTTTCATCGTACGGAAAGTTGGAGTCATTCTGAAGTTGAGGCAATAGGACTGCTGAGAAACCAAAGGTTAGTCCACCACCGAGGGACACCAATGATACCGCTATTGTAGCCAAGATCTGGAAGTGTTGAGAAAATACATACTTACTATAAAGATAACAATCAAGTATATTGAATGAATTCTGATCTCATGAGCCCTCGCCTCAATATTCATTGATTTTACAAAATTAAAAATACGAATCCGTCCGTTATTTCCAAAACTCTAAATTATGGACTAATTAAATTCTTAATTTATTAATACTGTAAAATCCATCCAAACTATATATATATATATATATATATATACATATATATATATATAGTATATAATATTATAAATGCGAAAGTAACTCTGTCTGTCTGTCTGTCTGTTACGCTTTCCCGCTTAAACCTCTCAACCGATTTTGATGAAATTTGGCACAGGCAATCTTTAGACCCTGAGAAAGAACATAGGCTATCAAAACACCACGCGGGCGAAGCCGCGGGCGGAAGCTAGTAGCCAATAATTAAGGGACTTTACTCAAGGCGCGATGCGACGCGACGCGATTCGTGCGATATCGAGTCGATTACCGATTTAAGTCGCACGTATTTACTAATGGAGTGATGCAATGCAATTCGACCGTGTACTACAAGAATCCACCTTACTACTACGACATAATAGCGCTGCAAACCAAAGTCAATAGATGTCGTACGAGACGAGTTATAGTTGCGCAATCGAATTGCGAACACAGAATCATGTGCATTGTCATCAGTACGTACATGCAATTCGATATCGAGTCGAGGAGATCTGTGAGCGATATCGGCAATCCGTGCGGCTCCATTAGCAAACACTAGCGATCGTCCATACATTTTCTTTGGCCGGACACTCGTGTGATGTCTGACCGATATCGTCAATCGATGCAATTCGATATCGCGCCATGAGTTAAGTCCCTAACTGTTCGACACAATGACTTTATAGAACTTTCGCGTGATAGTAAACATTCGCAGTAACGTACTTCGCGATAATGAAATAGGAAAAATGATTAATACCCTTCCAAAATACCATTTATAATTTATAAACTTAGTAAGATGGAACAAGACACTAAAGTATTTAAAATATTTAATACATACCTGTCTATACACATGGCCAGGAACTGTAAGTTTTTTCACTATCACTTCTTGTATTATATTCGTCATATTTTTGTCTAGTTTTTACCCGACTACCAAAGAACGGTTATGTATTTTATGAACCTGATCTCTTCCACTGCAAGGCAATATTATTAATTCATATAAACATCTACACTTGTTTGATTTTAATAATGCAATAATTTCCGTATTTTAATTAAATCTAATATGTCACAACTTGTTTAAAACAGTCGCGCTATTATTAGGAGCAAATAAACTATACAATATTCCAAAGTGACGTAGACAAAACATGTTGTTTTTAGGGTTCCGTAGTCAAAAAAGAAATAATTAAAATTGCGTCGAGTCTGTCCGTCTGTCTTAACTACTAGAAACTAGGCAAATTGTGTAACTAAAAAGTTGTACACCATTCATAAAAATACATTTGATTAATGTCATTTTTATCTTAAAGAAATACTTCAAAAAAACTCTTAATAGTGTGCCTCATAAATATCAATTCAGTGGCATTCATTCACATTTATTCTATACTACGGAACTCTTTAAAAATTGTAGTGACAATAATCGTTTATTAATGAATAGTCTAATTAAATACATTAAACCAGGTTCCGTTAACGAACTATTAAATCAAAATATCTGACAGCTAACTAAAACATGGCGCCGAAAAATTTCTTCTCATCACTTTCCATTAGTAACGTGCCCAGAAGACTGGCGACATTTTCAAAGGCTATATGACAACTTACTTCTTTCTTTATTTGTGCGAGGTTTTGTCCAGCCTCTGGTTTCAGAGTACCTAATTGAGAGTGAGGTATGGAGATGCACCATTTGCGACTACTCCATCGTTGACCCATCGAAGAAGCTTCGGTTTACTAAGTTTAACTCCGACATCTTTCTACTTACTTCTGTCGACGTCAAACATTTAGTATACACGTGACGTCACACACTAAGTTTACACGTCTTCCATGGAAATAAAGTGGGACCTGCCAGCCAGTAAGTTCTACTTCAGCTGGAACACCGACGGTGACAAATACTCGTCGGTTTTGTTTATTATATTTTGTGCAGTCTACCCACTGCGACTGCAGTGCAATAATAATTCCAATAATTCGAATTAGGCGAACGATTTTATTTATGGACCAAATATTTAACAGAAAACTAAGAGAAAAACGCTGCGCACTCTTTGCTCTCTATCTCAAAAACGGTAGATCGTATTAAAAAAAAGTTCAGACAAAACTTGTAGGGAATTTTATACTCCACAACTTTCACAATTGGTGCAAATCTTATTAAAGCAATAGAAAGCGAGATATTCGCGAAAAAACGATTTTCATAACCTTTGACCTTCAATATCTTAAGACGCGGGCACGATAGCAATTGTAACTTTCAAAAGTTACAATTGCTATCGTATAGAGTTGTTTTGAGACAACATTTAGAACGACATAACGAAGGTGTATACCATTTTACAGCTTATTGTCTCTCATTCCGAGGTTTACCCCTTATTTTACCTAATATGACTGGGCTATAAATCCGTTCTATAGGTTTTATGCGAAAGAGGAACAAATATCCATCCACACTCAATAAAAATATACACTCACAAACATTCACATTAATGATCCTCGCAACAGTAAGATAAAAACAATCATTACGTATATCAAGATTTTAATACAGTAGAAGTTAATTGTAGTCCTAGTTCTATTAATATTCATACTTTTTCTAACATGATCATCTAAAATTTTAAACAGATGGTTTTTGAGGAAAGAAAATTCAGCTGCGAGTGGGATTTGAAACCGCGTCTTTTGCATAAAGGGCTTCACACACAGCAGCTATAATGTAAAGATGTACATTATAGCACGATACATCTCATTACATCTTTCCATAGAAATTGTCAGGAGACCACACACTGCAGCTATAATGTATATTTTTACATCTTCGAATCGAAGGTACTGAGCGATACGAAAATATACATTTAGATTTCGATACATCTTAATACATCTCAATACATTTCCGTATATCTCTCTTCGAAAAGGATGTTATGAAATGTAGAGAAAGATACATTATATTACCTGTTGTGTGTGTGAAGCCCTTAAGTAAGACGCCTTAATAATTAGGCTACCGCACCTCACACTCGGAAGCTGAATCTTCTATACCCTCGTTTGAACGGTAACTACATCTTTGTTATAATTATAATTTTCTTATGTAAAACTATACTGATGAGTCTGGCAAAGTAGACATCTTTACATCCGTCTTCACGTCACTTTTATTTTTGTACAAAGAATCCTCTATTTCCTGCAAACTTCTGTTGTTAGTCTCTGGTAATATAAAACTTAAAAATATACCAGTAGTCAATGTGACGGCAGCAAATGAACCATACATGGCTTTGTCCCCATATCTAAACAAAATCTCTGGAGTAACTTTCACGGAAATAAATAGTAATATATATGAAATCGCCGAACTTATACCTGACCCAAAACCACGCACTTTTGATGGAAAGATCTCTGCGATGAACGACCAAGATATAGAAGTTAATACACTTCCTGTGGCTATGTAAATAACCATACATGTCATAGCTATCCAAACTAAGCCAACAGGCGCTAAAAACAAATATACTATCAAACCTACTAACACAAGAGTAGTTATAATACTACAAATCATAAGAGTAATTTTACGTGGAAGAACTTTAGCAAATATACATACAAATACAGCTGCTGCAATTCTTATAGTATCAGTAATTAACATTAACAAATATGCATCTATATCTTCTGAAAATGTCTTCTCAAATATCATTTGAGCATAGAAAGTTATAGTATTGACTCCACAACATTGTACGGAGATAAACAATAACAATACAGATGCCATAGACTTCATAAATGGTTTACTAAATATTAAATCTAGACTGTCTTTGAACTTGGTATCCTCTTCTGATTTATCTTTAGTCGTCTCCAAAACAGATGCCAGTTCCTTTTCAGCACTATCTCCATTTCCTCGGAAAAGTCTGAAGGACTCTATTCCTTCGTCAATTTTACCTTTGGACAGCAGCCACAGCGGACTTTCTTTAAATAAGAGTAGTGTAACAAAGGATAAAATGTTAGGCAAAGTGAAGATATAACAACTAGCCTTCCAATGAACATATTTTCCAACTAAATGGCTGAATATTACTCCTATATGGATTGCTGCTGATGGGAAGAAAAGAGCAACACCTCTATACTTTGGGTCAGTAATTTCTCCGATGTAGACGATGCTGTTGGCTCTGACGGATCCTGTACAAAGTCCAGTAATAAATCTTCCGATGAGCATGACTGTGTTGTTTGTAGCTAAGCCCATTATGACCCAAGCAAGGGTGAAGGGAAAAATGAGGACCAGCTGGCCCATCCTTCTTCCAATGCCATCACTCATGGAGCCAGAGAACAGGGATCCAATCATCATTGCTAGCGGAGAGATGGATGCTGAAACAGATGACATAGTAATGAGTACGTGAAACACTTTCTTCGATTAGGTATTAATCTGGTTGTTGGACAGATGTATTACAGTTACAGCCCTTTCACACGGCAGTCCAGTTTTCTGCAGGATTCCGTTTGATCGCACAAGAGATTATATGCTAGTGTTCACACGAGCAAACCGCATGCAGGATCCTGCAAAATGCTGATCCCATCGATTTGTGCAGTTCGGTTTTGTCACCGGAAACTGGATTCGTCGTCCAGTAAAAAGCGGGATCCCGTTTAATGACACATTATACATTTCTATAGCAATGTTCACACGGCTTCCTGCGTGCGGTTTTTTGCTGGACACTGTTTTCTACGGGATAGTGAAGTGGTGGAAGCCCCCGCGTCGCGCTTCTCTCTCTTCTCTTATCGTTCATTAGATTTACAAAAATACCTAAATTCGAGCGTTGTATCACGACAGGATGAACCCAGAATCTTCTATTTCGCTGCCGACGACGCCGATAATACCAATAGAATATTATAATAGCAAAGTATTCACGTCCATTTCGCCTGATCATAGCCGCGTAGGAATGGTCAAAAAACAGGATGCAACCGTATTCACACGGCAGTCCAGTTTTGCGGGACCGGCTTTTTACTGGATCCTGTAAAACTGAACTACCGTGTGAACACAGCGTCCGTTTTTGCAGTATCCAGTAAAAAGACGGCCCTGCAAAACTGGACTGCCGTGTGAAAGGGCTGTTACTGTGGAATTTGTTCAACCTCTTCATAATCCCGGCTAAGTACTTGGAAACACTGAAGGAAATCCTCTAACCCCCGACGAAAAAGAGGACAGTAAAGCGTGATTCTCACGATGCGTGATAATTATTACGAACGTACACGGACCAGCACGACGACGACATACCTTCGCATCGTTAAGGTATCGTCGTCCGTGGTAGCGTAGACACGTCAGTCGGAGACAAAAGAGTGACGCGTGGCTCTCGATAGCCGCACCGTGGGTATCCAGCTTTGTAAGTTTGACCGCTTTCTGTGTGTCTGTCTGCGGAAACGTAACTCTTGAATGAGTGAACCGATTTGAATGCGAATTTTTATTTGAAAGCTCGTTTTCTAGCGTTGGTCGCGGAACTAACGAGCTACCGTGACTCCGGAGAACGTAAAGGGCTATTGAAGGACATCGTGGATTTTAGTCAGTACAAGTCTGACAGGGACTGTTCCTCCGAGCCCTGGGTTCAGGACTCATTTGATGATTTTAACAAGCTAAAAAAAAACATTACCAGGTTTCTAGCGATGGTTCTGACTTCTGACATGTTTCATCAAAATTAGTTCAGCTGCTTCAAGTTCATCAGGCATTTTCTTGTATTTCTATGGATTTCTGATTTGTTATATATTATGAAACTTACCGATCCATGAGTCGTAACTCTTGTCGTAAGCGTAGTTGGGGTCATCCTGGAGTTGAGGCAGCAGCACTGCCGTGATGCCCAAGCATATGCCTGCAGAGAAGGAGAGCAAAGAGGCCGCTGTTGTCGCTATGATCTGGAAATTATGACTAATTTCACTATCACTAATTTCACTGTATAATTATAAAATAACATGGGAGTACCACCACGCAGTGATGAAGGCGGTAACAGTTTAGGACTGATTTTCGATGAATAACAATTTTACTCTGCTGGCCAAACTCTTTTTTACCTACCCGGGCTATTGGAATTGGTTATCACACTTTTCAGATCTTCGATTTTCACAACCCCGTTGTCGCTGGCATAAGCAACAGGATCCGCGTACGAAGTCGCGGGCAGAAGCTATTTATTATAATAAACTAGCGATCCGCCTTTTTTTTTTTTAACGTGGTAAAATCATCAAATGAGTCCTCCCACCCCGGGCAGGGCGGGAGGGACTGTCAGACTTTTACTGACTAAAATCCACGGTGTCCTTCAATAGCCCTTTAAGTTCCGGGGTCACGGTAAGGAAATAATCCCGCGACCCCGGCAGGCTTTGGCCCTCTGAGGGGGCCCCGTCAGTATGCTGACGCTCTTTGAGGCGCGCGTGGGACACAACGCGCCGTCGACCCGGGCATGGTCCATGGTCGGGCAGCGAGTTGCCCTTTACTCGCTGCCCGCATGCCCGCGCCTACGGTGGCCGGAGATCGACTCGCGACGTCCGTCGCCGTGGGCGTCCACCACCGATCATTACTGCTTCGCAGAAGGAGGCGACCGCTTCCCACTCCGTCTCGCCCCGCAGCATAGCCGCGACCAATGCTGGGCGCGAGAGGTCTCCGCCTATCGCTGCCGTGAGGACACGACGGTGCTCTGCCCAAGCGGGGCAGTACTGCACCGTATGCTCCACCGTGTCCTCCGGGCGATCTTCGCAGTGGTGACACCCAGGCGTTTCCTCCTTCCTCATCAGACACAGGTACCTCCCGAAGCATCCGTGCCCGGTGAGGACCTGCGTCAGGCGGAAAAAATCCTCAAAGAGGGGTCTTACCGCCGCAATTGCGGCGTGCCCGGCCGTCGGTCGCGACAGTCGTCCCCTCCATACTGCCCTGAGATCGCGCCGGAGCTCTTCCCGCCGCGCCTCGACTTCTCGAGGCAGCGGGGTTACGCCCCGGCGCTGCGCCTCCACGCGCCACTCATAGACGCGCTGGAGGGCAGTCGCCTCCAGATCCCAGGGCAGCAATCCGGCAAGGAGGTTGGCCGATTCGCCGGCAATAGTGCGGTATCCCCGGATCATTAGCGATCCGCCTTAGCTTCGCATGGGTGCAATGTTGGTGATTGCGAAACTTGTAAATTTTCCTATGCTTTTTTTTAATTTTCAGGTTGGTGTCAGGTAATATGGTTGCGTTGTAACTTGAACAAAATATGATTCACGACAATAACAAGTAGGTATTTACATTAAATGTAAGAAAATCGATACCTACATTACTCTTATTTTAGCGTGGTAAAATTTTCAAAAGAGTCCTCCTGCCCTAGGTAGAGAGGAAGGGACTGTCAGACCCGTACTGATTAAAATCCACGGCGTTCTTTCAGGACCCCTTTACGTCCCAGTGTCACGGTTACCTGTTTCGGACGGCGAGTCACCCATTACTCGCCGTCCGCTAGCCAGACTAGAAATCGACTCACGACGTCCTCTGTTACCGTGGTTGTCTCCCGCGGCGGCTGGGTCATGAGGTGGAGGCTGTCCTCTCCCACACGCGTTCTGCCTCCTCCTTTGTTAGAACTGCTTTGCAGAAGGAGGACATTGGTTCCCATTCTGTCTCGCCACGCATTTCGGCCTCGACCAATGACGTGCCGAAGAGGTTGCCATCCACCGCGTACATACATCGCTCTAACTTAGATTTGAGCAACAATATAATAAAAAGGTTTCGACAATTTAACCTAACAACTGAAATACTGAAAAAACTTACCTGTCTGTAAATATGCGCATTTTTCGCGACGTTGGGCGCAATTCCTTGCAAAGCAATCGTCATTTTGACTAATTCCATGTATGTATGTGCCCATAATGCTTACATCTTCTCGAATCTTCCATCGTTTTGTGTTATAATTAATTCTGCCATGATGGTAGGTATACCAGTATTTTGTTAAAAAACCTGTTGAAATAAAATATAGATGTTAATTTATAACATTGGCGAAACACGTTTAAAAGTCGGCGACAAAAATACGCTAAGCAAAACCATACCTAAATATCTTATTTTGATCTGATATTTCCTGTTTTAGGCCTCAGTATTGATTGAAAATTTATCTATCTATCTGCCTAGCCTTTTACCAATTATATTGGGGTCGCCTTCCCAGTCGAACCAGATGCAGCTGAATATCGGTATTTTACATGGAGCGACTGCCTATTGGACCTCCACAACCCAATGACTGGGTAATACAATACCCCATGGTAAAACTGGTTGTCAGACTTTTAGAGCTTCTGACTAACAGTAACGACTATCAAAGATCTACAGGGCCAACGGCTTAGCGTGCTTTCCATGTCACGGAGCAAACTCGCTATGACAGAGGTATCCACAGACCAACCTTGACAAGCGCGGCTTAACCCCGCAGATCGGCCTGTGCGGCTGTAGTTTAGTTATTTAGCCACGATGCTTCACTGATTGAAAATTTATTATTTAAAATTTTATTTCATTTGGATTTTAAGTTATTTTATTTGGGAAAATATACAAAAACAAATACAAAAAAACTTAAAAAAAAAAAAGAACCGACTTCAAAAACAAATACAAAAAAGTGTAAAATAACTTTTCTTGCGGAAGTCGGTGGTAATAGTCAATGACATAAAAATCAAAAACCACCGACTTCCGAAAGAAAAGTTATTTTACACTTTTTTGTATTTGTTTTTGAAGTCGGTACTTTTTTTTAAGTTTTTTTGTATTTCAAAGTCAAGGTCAAAGTCAAATCATTTATTTTAAATAGGCCATCAAAGAGGCACTTTTAAACGTCGAATATTAAAATTAAGGAAAGGGATGGGATGGGATTGATTCTACACCCATTCGCTAAGGTAGGTTGTATGAAGAAGATTGGGCAAGAAACTCCATACTTACTCTTTTTAAACAACTCTGTTTTACAAAGTTTAAAAATAATAATAAAAAATAATATATAATAAGAAATAATATATAATGTGGAAGCAATGTACCTTGAAAATATAGACTAAATATTATAAAAATATTAAATAATAAGAATTAAAAAAAGCAAAAAGGTACATGGCGTTCACATTTTAACAAAATATTGCAATCAAAGCTATTTTACAAATATAAGAAGTGTGTGAGCATTCGAATATCAACCAGCTTGATTCTGCTTAAGCCCTATATTGTACTATGGAGCAGGACCGGCATGGCGGCATGTTTCCAAACATTTTTATCTTGGATATAATCTTCCAATTTATAATATGCTTGTTTACTAAGTGTATTTTTTATGTGACTTTTAAAGTTTCTTTCATTTAGAGTTAAAATTTCGGTAGGTATTTTATTATAACATTTAACACAGAACTCCATAAAAGATTTTTGGACTTTGGACAATCTATAATAAGGTTGATCAATTTTATCTTTATTTCTAGTATTAAAAATTATGTCTATCGCTTATTTTATTAAAAAGATGAAGATTTTTCCTAACATACATTATATTTTCATAAATAAATTGACAAGGCACTGTCATTATGTTAATCTTTTTAAATAGTTCCCTAAGAGATTCGCGACGACATAGATTGTAAATTGCTCTGACGGCTCTCTTTTGCAAAACAAAAATGGATTCAATGTCAGCTGCCCGGCCCCACAGTAGAGTGCCATAAGACATAATGCTGTGAAAGTAGCTGAAGTAAACCAAACGCGCAGTTTCGACGTCTGTTAACTGTCTTATCTTTCTAACAGCATAAGCGGCTGAGCTGAGTCGCCCCGCTAAAGATGCTATATGGGGGCCCCATTGTAGTTTATCGTCTAACGTGATTCCTAAGAAAACTGTCTGTTTAGTAAAATCCAATTTTTCTCCGTTCAATAAAATGTCGCAATCGCTACTTCTAACATTTGGCAAAGTGAATCTAATACATTTTGTTTTCTTTTCATTAAGAACTAAATTATATTTGTATTTGTTTTTGTGTTATTATTTGTTTTTGAAGTCGGTACTTTTATTTAAAAAGTTTTTATTTTACCCTTTTTAGTTAGTTTTGTTGTTGTTGTTTTTGAAGTCGGTTACTTTTCTTGGGAAAAGTTTTTATTTTACCCTTTTTAGTTTATTTATTAAATATTCAACCCAAATTCTCATAAAATACAAAATTTTCTTACATTATGTGCACTAATCTTGTAATCCGTCACAACATAAAAAATCAAAAAAAATTGATGAAACTTGCGGTGTACCCTAAGTTGAACAATACCTAGTACCTAGTTTTAGTAGTTTATTTTAATTAAAATTATCAACCCAAATTCTTGTCACATACAACATTTTCTTACACTCGAATTTTATATGTCCCGTAAAAACATCGTCTACGCACAAAATGCTCATAAAATCAAAAATGAGGTTTGGAATTCGGTATTTTTTAATACCGAATTCCAAACCTCCTCATTTTTGAAGTCGGTTAAAATACCGCAAATAAAAATATCAAGTAACTTTTAGGCGAAACCACGAGCAAAAGCTAGTCTTGAAATGTATTACACAAGGTAAAGCGTTCCCCTGGGCTTGAACTTAGGACCTAACGACGCGTCTATTGCGATAAGTTCCACTTTTCCACCACTTTTACTATTTGTGCCCGGTTTATGGCAACACCGTGATACTTTAATCCTGTGATGTGGTAATAATTTTGCGTTTCATTATGAAATACTAGCTTTTGCCTTCAGCATCGTCTGTGGAAGTCTAAATAATCTCTTGGGATTATAAATTCTAAGTTATCTTTTTTTAGGTAAATATTTGAATGAGCTAATCTCAGGAACTACTGGTTCGAATTTAATCATTCTTTTTGTGTTGGATAGTCCGTTAATCCAGGAAGGCTATAGGCTATATAATATCACGCTACGACCAGTAGGAGCAGAGCAGCGGGAGTGAAACCGCGGAGAACAGCTAGTCTAACATTATATTACCTATACGAGTAAATGCGAAAGTTTTGGATGCTTGTATAGGTATGGTATGGATGGATGATTGTTTCTCAATCACGTCAGAACGGCTGAACAGATTCTCAGAAATTTGGCTCTGAGTGTGACATCCACGATTGGGCAGTTAGAAGTCCTTTTCGCAAAGAAAAGCTCTGTCCCAACAGTGGGAAGGGAACTTCATAAGTTATGATTATCCAGTAAGGAATTGCGTGGTCTTCATATAACAAAGTTTTTAGCGATTATTAAAAAAGAGATCACGTTTGGCGGGTGAAACCGGTATTTGACATTAGCAAGTATACCTATTTTATTCCTTTTTATGTACTAAGTTTTAATCTTGGTAAGCATCAGTATACATTTTTTTTATAAGTACACATAAACATAAAGTTAATATACATAAAGTTAGCACTTACAGGAAAATAAACAAGTTATTAAGAATAATCAATTTATAATTTGAATACCTAATAATATTATACATAATTATTCACAATTAATTACGTATAAAAATACCAACCCTTTAGTAATCCTTTTGCAAGAAAAAATGATATGTTCAAGAAATCCTATTTTCACTTCCACGTTTCACTCCAAACAAATCAAGAAATAAAATATTTTTTGCGAATAATGCTAATCACAGAATAAATCCCATTTAAATTCATTTATTTATAGTAAACAATATAATTTAACAAACGATCCACACAGTAAGAAAATCGATTCCACAATAAGTTGTAAAGCTATTCGGCACTGGAAGTTCGCAGCGATGTTGCAGGCAAAGTGTCGAAACACAATGAATGAAATGTTAATGCAGTTTTTTTACGATGCATGCTGCAGCGTCGTTAACACGCTGCATAACTAGGAAATGTGCAAATGATAGTAGTATCGGTTTGTATTTTATTAGGAATGCGTTATTATTACATACGTTGTATGTTGTATTCATTTATTATGTTTAGATAAACTTTTAATCCCGTTGGTCTCTTGATCACAAGCGCGACTGCGCGTTGGTGCACCGACACTTTGTGTGCACTAGTTTAAGTTTTTTGTGATATTTTTATATGTATTAGTATTTTGTTTATTTGTATTGTATTTTATATGGGCCACTGATGTGAAAAAAAATGGAATAATAATAATAAATAGTGCTATCAAGTTTATCCACTAGAAACATCTCATTGGCGTAGCCAGTCATGGAATCAGGGTGGGGCAGCAGTATACATAATTACACCGTTTTTTTTTGTTTAATTCTAATAATCCTAAACAAAAGTGTTCAGGATAATTAGAATTAAACAAAACAAAAAACCTACATACACAACGACATTTTCCATCGATAAATTTGTCTCTAAGTTTAGCCGTTTGGACTCTGGCATATTTTGTGTAGACTGACGACTGTCGAGTGTGAACTTTCTTATGAATTTTATATTTTAATTAGTAACTAGATAATTAAGTATTTTAGATTTGGTTCGGTAGATACCTTACAAGTCAGTGCCAGGATGGGGCAACCGCCCCACCCTGTCTGCCCCACCGTGGCTAAACCCGTAATAGCAGCCTGGAGTTTGGAAAGGACGCTAAGCCGTTGATCCTTCGTTTATTCTTTTTCCATGAAAGTAAAGGAACAGAGAACGACCTGTACCTGTACAAGTAGGGCTCCTAGGCCGGGCAAATCATTACTGAATTACCTATTATTTTCTTATCTATTTCATGCCCTATTTCATCGTGGTCGCGGGACTCACGAATGGTCGAGGTACTCACTAATTACCGTGACCCCGGAACGTAAAGGGCTATTGAAGGACACCGTGGATTTTAGTCAGTACAAGTCTGACAGCCTCCCGCTCTCCCCTGTATGGGAGGACTGATTTGATGATTTTACCACTCTAAAAATAAAATGCCCTTTCATTGTAGGCGCCCCGGACACTGAAATACTACAGTGACTATTTGTCAGCTTCGGATTATTGTAAGTGTAGGAATGTAAATGGACAAATTACAGAATACATATATCTTCAAACCCACAGCTCATATATTTGAATCGCTTGTCCGACACAGCATTGCATTGCATTGCGTCGAGGCTTTTCTGCTAGTCGCCACGGTTGGTTTTGATTTTCCAGTGCTTTAAAATAATGTGATGGACAAAACTGTGAAAAAAAAATACAAGCCAGCATTACTACAATACTGTTGATTAAATTATATTATTATCTTAAAAAGAGAAAAGTATAGTAATGTCTTTACGATGTTGATTAGTAGTAGTAAGAGGGTTGCCAAAACTTAAGGCACGCATCGATCGTTAGTATATAAAAATATTGTATCAATAAACGTGCCAAAACATGACGTTTGTTTATGTTGGATAAATAAAATTATAGTAATAAAACAGATTTTATTTCATAACAATCCTGTATCGTAACTTATTATCATAGAGAATATTGCTTATTATCCATTCCAGATATTATTTGAATGTTCTATTTTTCTACATTAACTGCAACATTAAAGTACGATTATTAATACTACTACTTTAGTTTTACTGTCTGTTTTAAAGTTTTAAATTGTATGCTTTTTCGTATTGGTTTTACATACCGGTTGTGGCACTAGGGCCTTTAGTTTGGAGTAGTGGACTGTATGAGAAATGTTTGAGGTTTTCTGAGATACCTAATAATATTAAAATTGTGGTGAAACCCGGCTAAGCTTCAGATCCTTGACTAGAATAGGCAATTTGACTCCACTAACCTTTAGCTCCGGCCCTGTTCTGGCTTGGATCAAGCTTGCTGATGCAGGTCGCTGCCGCGTGGTTGGATGTGACGTCACAATGGGCTTCTAGAAGGTTTCTCGGGATCCGAATAGTAGGCACACACAAATTAATGTCTAGGATTGTTCTGATACGATCAGAAGGCACTATATCACGATAGTAAACGAAAAGTCAGGTTATACAATGTGGTAATAGACACATCGGCGTGCACGGCAACGCGCTCCTGTTTCCCTTTCGGTAGTCGAACGTCGACTCACCGCAGCACTAAGATGGCTGCACATCGCCGTCACTTCACCAGAAGTGAGGGTAGAAGGCTTAAAATTAATGGAGCTTAAAACTACCTTAAACTAGACAAGGATCGAACATACCCCCCACCGAAATCACTATGATGATTTCTCATAAAGAAAATAAAACAAGAGACCTAGTTACCAGCCAGAGAAGGCTTACATCAGTGGTCACGAACTCTGATAGAGCCATGGGGGAAATAAAAAAAGGGGGAGAGGACGAACCCATAAAGAAAATATGTTAAGTAGAGATTATCCTTAAAAAACTAGAATAGTTTCCTAACTGAGGTAGGTTTTATTAACTAAAAGATACTAATTAGCATATGGTAATGGGCAAAGTTTATTCACCGGTCTTTTAAAGGTACTATTTTTTGTTCGGACAGTAACGACGCGAACAATATTGTCAACACCGGGATGAATTTTATCAATCCTTGCCAGCGGCCATTCGGATGGATGCTTGACATCAGATTTTATGAGAACTAAGTCTCCTTCCTTCAGATTAGGTGGTGATGAATGCCACTTCGCTCTCTGTTGCAGAGTGTGAAGGTAATCATGAGACCAACGTTTCCAAAATGATTGTGTAATTCTTTGAAGTGATTGCCAACGTGACAACCTACTTAAAGAAACATCCTCTAAGTTAAACTCCGGAACCGATAGCATACTTTGACCAATTAAAAAATGACCAGCTGTAATGACATCAAATTCGTTAGGGTTATCTGACATTGGACAAAGTGGGCGTGAGTTCATAATCATTTCAATTTTGCAAAAAACCGTTGAAAGTTCTTCAAACGTGAAGATTTTATCTCCGCAGGAGCGAAAGAGATGATGCTTTGCGGATTTTATTCCGGCTTCCCATAAGCCACCCATGGATGGAGCGCTAGGTGGATTAAATTTCCAATTAACTGATCGCAATGTTAGACCATTGAGAATGTCATTGCGGTTTCTTTGACTATTAAAATATTTACAGACTTCCTTGAGATGTTTGGAGGCTGCTACAAAATTTGTCCCACAATCAGAATACAAAGTGTTACATAATCCTCGTCGAGAAACAAATCTATCAAAAGCTGCTAAAAAACACTCGCATGCATGACAAGTCTGATAAGACCTCGAGGTGCACTGCCTTGGTAGAAAAACAAATGAACAGGCATAAATAAGCCTTATAAGTTTTAGCATTACGTTTTTGGCTTTCCTTTACAATGAACGGACCTCCAATATCGACACCTACATGATTGAATACTTTGTTAGGTTGAAGTCTACTTGAGGGTAACGTACCCATCATTGGTTGGATTGAAGACGGTCTAAATTTAAAACACTTTGCGCATTTTGATAACACCGATCTAATAACATTACGACCATTTATAATCCAATATTTCCTAGATAAGATTCCGTGCAACGTGTGCGGCCCTACATGCATGTAAAGGTTATGATAATATTCTATTAAAATTGAGGTAGTATGACATACTTTTGGCAAAAGCAAAGGGTGCTTGGTGTCATAAGGCAAGTCAGCCTGTGAAATTCTACCCCCCACCCTGAGGAACTTATTTTCATCAACGAAGGGTGAAAGTTTGCGTAAGGATTTTACTACGTTGCCCCCTTTAGAAAGTATGGCAATTTCAGATTCAAAATAGTTCCTTTGAATTATTCTAATTATAGAATCATGAGCTCGAGCTAGCTCAAAGGTAGTGAGAGGCCCTGAGACTATCTGTTTCGATTTTAAATAGTCTAAATAACGGTGGTACCAGGCGATATAACGTTGTAACTTGTTGAATGATGACATTTTATTAAATATTAATTCTTCTAGATTATTTTTACAATTTTTCAATTTGTTGTCAGTAGTATTAAAACAAAAAGTGTCATAATTTGATTTTAATTCGGGTACTTTATTTTCGTCAGAAATATAAACCGTTTTAATAGGCCATAGACCACGTTCCTGATACAACCACAAGGGACCACGGATCCATTCCGGAGCAAATTCCATAAATCGATCAGGTAAAGCGCCTCGCGAACAAATATCAGCAGCATTATTCTCACTACTGACATGATACCAACAGTTAGGGTCCAAGATATCAGTTATTTGACTAACTCGATTAGAGACAAAAGTTTTTAATTTATATGATGGAGTCTGAAGCCATGAAAGAACGACACTCGAATCGCTGAGTGCAATAATTGGGGAATCTAATTCCTTTATTTTTTTTACAACAGAATTAACAAGTTTAGAGAGCAGCACGGCCGCCATAAGTTCAAGTCGAGGGATTGACAACACTGGATTTATTGGAGCCACTTTTGATTTGCTTGTTAGCAAGCGCACCTTTATATTACCCGCGTTGTCAGTGCTGCGAACATAAATACATGCTGCATAGCCTAGGGATGACGCATCGCAAAAGGCGATGAGCTGAACCGAATTGAATTTTGATATTAAAATGTGTCGTTCAATCCGCAACTCCGCAAGACAGGGCAAGGTTGAAAAGAATTTATGCCATTTTTCTTTTAATTCTGTTGGTAAATAGTCGTCCCAACCTAAACTCAACTTCCATAAATCTTGCATAATACACTTAGCAACAAAAGTGCATGGCGATATAAATCCCACAGGATCGAAAATGAATAATTTGAGAACTGACCGCTTCGTTGTGGTCGAGTCGTTTAAATTATAGTTGAAGGAAAAACAATCACAGCTAGGTAACCACGTCAACCCTAGCACTTTGATTGAGGACGATAACGTATCGTCTTGAAAATTAATAACAGATACCTGCTCACTTGACATACGCGTGAGTAATTCAGGACGATTACTTGCCCACTTCCGGAGGTCAAATGCTCCACTTTTAAGAAGTGAGGTTAACTCATCTTGTAACGTACAAGCTTCTTCTATCGTGGGACACGACCATAATACGTCATCAACAAAACATCCTTGTAACAACACATTGGAAGCCAAGGACTGCGGATTATCATAAGCCAGTTGATGTAACGTGCGAATAGCTATGAACGGGGCACTTCTAAGACCGTATGTGTTTGTTTTAAGTTCATAAATACGTACGGGGTCTGAGGTTGATTTACGCCAGAGAATATGTTGGTACTTTCTTTCTGACGGAATAATGTTGATCGCGCGAAACATTTTTGAAACATCTGCGGTAAAACAAATATCGTATAACCGAAACTGAGTTAGAATTTTAAAAATATCTGAATGAAGTTTTTGTCCGGTTAAAAGAATGTCATTAAGTGATAATCCGTTAGTAGTAGGAGCTGAACCATTGTAAACAACTCGCAAAGGTGTAGTTGTACTCGTGGGTTTCAATACACAATGGTGCGGAATAAAATATTTAGATGGTTCCGTACCCTTATAGGGTTCCATGTGTCCTAACAGTTCATAATCATTCATAAAATCGCAGTAGGCCTGTTTTAAATCGGGTGATTTATCAAGTCTGCGCTCTAATTGAGTCATCCGCTTTAAAGCTGAATTGTAGGAATCGCCCAAAGGCTCGTGGTTAGGCTTTAATAAAATAGGAGAAACGTATCGACCCGTTTCGTCCCTGTAATGATTTACAGAAAATATGTTTTCAGCAAGAACGTCTTGCGGATTTAATTGTTGAACTTCGCACGGCAAAGATTCAACCTCCCAAAATCTTTTGAGTGAGTCATTGAGGACATTTTCCTCGACAGTAAACGTTACTGCATGCAGAGAAGTAGTAGCAGTGGTTACGTTAGAATGGTTGTTCTTTGACATACAAAACCTTCCCGTAATCAAATAACCAAAAATGCTACCTAAAGCAACAGGTATATCTGAACCAAAGATTAATTTCTTTCCGTCGTAAATATACGGAAAAACATCACCCGCTAAAATAATATCGATATCTGAACGCCTATAAAAGGTAGGGTCAGCAAGAATTAAATTTCTATATTCATCAATTACGCTTTGAGGTAATTGTACGGTCGGCAAACCACCAGTAATTTTTGTAAGCACTACAGCGTCAATATTAAAAGATGGTTCGTTACTATGACGCGGTTTCATAGCGAACGAAGTCATACCATGAGTTTTTACACTTTCGCCTGCGAGTCCAAAAATATCAAAATTACATTTACGAGTCGTTAATCCTAACCGTTGTAAACAATCAACAGAAATAAAGTTTGTTTGAGCGCCAGAATCAATCAAAACACGACACGGCTGATAACAATCGGTTTTATCTAACACATGCACCACAGCTGTACCTAATATAACTGTACCAGCATGTGTGTGTAAAGAAGCGGAGTGGCAACTATTACTTTCACTCGGACCGGTAGTAGGCGATGTCGTCTGTGATGACAATGATTTTTCATTAATTTTACTCGAGTTGCTGCCGCTTGGGCGCGAACTCAAAACCGGTTTGTTATCGTCGAGGTGCAGTAACACGTGATGCGACTTCTGACAAACTAAACATTTAAACTGGCTTTTGCACTCGTTAGCATTATGGTTTTGTTCACATCACTTATCTGCTTTTGTTTGCTTACATTACCAAATTATTGTCAACCACGGACAGAACTTAGCATCTATTTAGATAATGTTTTGTTTTCTATTCAGAACATTTCAGAGGTCAAAGCAAACTGATTAACATAGAAATTACAAGATAAAACGAAGAGGCAATTATGACATAATGTAAGTGCATTAACACGGTTAATGCGCTTCTCAGGGGACAATTCACGGAATTTATCGCACCTAAAAATCATATGATTGCCGTCACAATGTAAACAAGATGTTGATTGCGAGGAAGTTGCATGAGTAAATGACTTAGTTTTGTCCGTTTTATTAATTGGTTGACGTTTATTTTGTTGCAAATTCACTGAACTCGTAGTATTAGTGTAAGAAGTAGAATGATCAAGTACTTTGATATGATTGTGTACAAAGCTGATTAAATCATGGAAAGTCGGAACAGAATTTTGATCCAAGTTTTGTTCAAATAATTTTCTAGTTTGTGAATCTAAGGCACGTAGTGCAATATGACACATCACATAACTATTTAAATTTTCTATATTTAACGCTTGAATAGCTTGATAAGAATGCTCAAAAGTTTCAATAAAAGTATTTAACTGAGCTGAAGACTCCTTATTTATCGGTGAAAAACCTAACATTTTATCCAGGTATCTACCCACTAACATACGATTATCCTGGTATTTGTCAAGAAGACTTTTCCAGACTAAATCATAATTACTTGCAGTAATCGGTAAACTTTTGACAATATTTAATGCACTGCCCTTCGTACATGACAGAAGGTAGTGGAATTTATCGATGTTTGGTATATGCGGTTGATTATGTACCAATGAACAAAAGGTTTCGTAAAACGTGGTAAAGTTTTCAATATTACCGTCAAATATAAATAGCTCTAATTTAGGCAAACGCGGACTTGATTGATTTAAGTTTTGATTTTCAACTTTTACACTACCCGCAGTTTTTTTAATTAATCTATTTGTAACTAATTTTACGTTATAATAAACATCATCGAAACTTTTTATTTCCTGGGTTCGCACTTTAGCGTCCGGGTTTGATTCCAACTCCGATTCACATATTTTGAGAATTACCTTTTGAAATCGGTCACGCACTTCGTCAATGTCCGAAACACGTAATAAAAGTAAATCCTGCTTATCAGGCGTTGAAATATCCTTTGACATTTCATAGGCATATTGTAATTGCTCAAAGAGTACTTCCTTTTCTTGGATGAGGTATGTTAATGATTGCAATGAAACATCTTTTTTAGGAGGCATGATTACCTTCAACTATTTAAGTTGGCAATATTTTATAATGTAGGTAGATTCTAGGTAGGTAGTACAAATAAGAGACTTACGTAATTATTTAATGCAAGTATTTGGGATTGATGATAAGCAAGCTAATAAATTTGTATAATTAAATGTATGCACAGCACAATATATTTTTACGTACGACGTAAAATATTATAGAATGGAAACTGTAAGTTGTTGAAAGTAGGTACCTATTGGGAAATAAAATAGGTACTGAAATCCGGCTCGAAGGACCAAAAAATGTGGCACTAGGGCCTTTAGTTTGGAGTAGTGGACTGTATGAGAAATGTTTGAGGTTTTCTGAGATACCTAATAATATTAAAATTGTGGTGAAACCCGGCTAAGCTTCAGATCCTTGACTAGAATAGGCAATTTGACTCCACTAACCTTTAGCTCCGGCCCTGTTCTGGCTTGGATCAAGCTTGCTGATGCAGGTCGCTGCCGCGTGGTTGGATGTGACGTCACAATGGGCTTCTAGAAGGTTTCTCGGGATCCGAATAGTAGGCACACACAAATTAATGTCTAGGATTGTTCTGATACGATCAGAAGGCACTATATCACGATAGTAAACGAAAAGTCAGGTTATACAATGTGGTAATAGACACATCGGCGTGCACGGCAACGCGCTCCTGTTTCCCTTTCGGTAGTCGAACGTCGACTCACCGCAGCACTAAGATGGCTGCACATCGCCGTCACTTCACCAGAAGTGAGGGTAGAAGGCTTAAAATTAATGGAGCTTAAAACTACCTTAAACTAGACAAGGATCGAACACCGGTAATATGAAATCTTGCCACGTTTTTTATATGATTTAATTTAGCAACAGCTTGCGGCTTCACCTGTGTGTAACTCAAAAAATAACCCCCATCAACGTAAAACCGGTATGAACCGTGTTATTCCTGACTATAACCTGTCTCTGAACCAAATATCATCAAGTTTCGTGCAGCCGTTCCGATGTGATTGCATGCAAAACATTCAGACTTTCGCATTTGGAATATTAGGTAGGTAGTTTGATACCGGGGTCGCGGGACTGCCTTATCAGGCATCCGTGGCTTCGGAACGTAAAAGGCTATTGAAGGACACCGTGGATTTTAGTCAGTACAAGTCTGACAATCCTTCCCGTCCTGCCCTGGCTGGGTGGGAACTGGGAGGACTCGTTTGATGATTTTACCACGTAAAAAAGGTAGTTAGATAATGGAGATACCTACAAAGTTACGCATTATTATATTTTTGTAGTCTTTTTTTATTTCAAGTATATTGAAAGTTGTCCTTTTCATTCGATTGATTCTCAAAATAAAAGAAATATTCTTATTTCAACGCATAAGATACTTGTTTATTTATTTTATTTATTTATTAACAAAGGGACACCAACAGCTTCTGTATATAAATTAATAAATAGTTTAAATAAGTACATAACTAACGTTCGACATAACCTCTTTTAATAAAAATCCTCAACATTCATCTTATGAAACACTTTGTTTAGTGAGTAGGAAACATTGTCAGTTATACAAAATTTGATTCTCATTATTTGCTGGGACTGAAATTTTATAAAAAGTAAAGATAATTTCATTTAAATATTATTTCACATTTGTTTGCCTTTTAAATTGTAGCTTTATCGTATGGCGATTGGCGCTCAAAAAATGTACAACAATCATATTGATAATTCACAGTAAAGTGCCATGCGTTTATATATGTCGGATCCGGTCAATAGTACGGACAGCAAACGAATCGTAAGCGCGCCATTTTGAGTATCACGTGGTCTGTGCGCGCTTATACAGAGTCGTGATGTTTCATCGGGGCTGCGAGGAGCGCATTCAGTGCCTGACCGCAGCAGTGTGAAGACATCCCGAAACTGTACGCGATTCGTTGTGCCCAGTATAAGTGTAGTGAGTGATTAAATTAAATTGTGTTTGGTTTAATTTGTGATTTAAAATTAAAATAACCAAGTGAACCGCACCCAGTGTATTTTCATTGCACGAGACCCAAACTCTGCCCACGTGATGCCTGAATCTGACGGAACAATACTGGTGGCTCCGACATCAGAAGTGGGATCAAATCGTGCTAATGAAATTACACGCGGGAACAGTGACAATAACAATCAGTGGAAGTTAGTTACTTTTTGAAATGCAAAACCAACAAACTTTGAAAACGCAGCCAGTGAAAAACAAGTTTTTATTGCCGGAATTCGACCCCGACAAACCGGATTCCGATGCGCGGTCCTGGTGCGCCACCACCGACTTGTGTTTTAACGGATGTGCAGTGGAGGGATGCCAGCTTATTTTGACGCTGAGCAAGGCGCTAAAGGTGAAGAATCAACCTGGCTATCTCAAATAGCCTACAAAGGAATTTAAGGTACTTTTTACAACAAGATTTATTTCACAAAGGCGGGTACCCTCATTAAAAAAAAAAAATGAGTGGTGAAAAACCAAGTGATAAAGAAACATTACCCACGTTCGCCAGTCGTTTCATATCTGATGCGAAAAATGAACACTATCTGTGAATCATCGAAAACAAGTGACACCAAGCGAGGAAAAATAACGTCAACTAAGTGTTATAACTGTGCTAATTTATTTATTTAATTTATTTATTTATATTCAGGCTACATTGGCCCATAGATATATACCTTACAAACTAACATACATAATTTTATAAAAACAACTTGTGTTAGTATATAGAAACTTAAGCCTATGTTAGTAACACTTCACTTCACTGTGCACTAGTCATTGTGCGTTCTGGTGGCACTTGTCCGCGGAAGCGTCGGAACACCACATCCTTCGGCCAGAAGTTCTCCTCCATGACGAGGTGCAGAAAACACGTTGGTACACGCACCACGAACTAAAACGCCCATAAGCGTATTGAGTGCAGAAGTAAGGCGATGGATACGAAGGGAAGACCTACAGCATCAAGTCAAGTGACGCAGCAGCCGGCATCGAAGACCTTGGTGTGCTTCAAATGTGGCAAGCCAGGTCACATAGCCGTGCGCTGTACGAGCAGTAGTGGCGGCAGTGGCAACGGACCAGTCCAAGGCGCGGCGCGACGCGTCGATGTCTGCATCGTGCAACCACCATCAGACACGTTACAACACAGGTGAATCGTTTCATTTTTACTTACGCCTCTGGTGCCTTGTGTTCTTTATGTTGACTATCGCTAGTTAAGCGTTAGTGAGTTAATATCGCTGGTTAAGCTTTTATTATTATTACTGTCTAAGTGATAGGATTTGTAACGCTGGTTAAGCGCTACAATGTTAAGAACTGGTTAAGTACTTCAGGGATTTACACTACTGCGTAAGTAGTGAAGCATAGTGCTGGTTAAGTGCTGTGGATTTGGGGGGAATGCCTGAGGTTCAAGTACCATTTTGAAGTAGAGATGTTGAGTTGGATGATAGTGTGGAATCTTAGGTCGGCTGGTCGGACCGTACCAGTAGCTATTTCGTAGCCGTAATCCGTATCTTATTGACATCCCGGTGTCCATGGAAGCGCGGTGTGCGGATGGCACTGGCGGAGGTCGTGTATTGTGCGTTCATGGTGAACGGTGTGAAACAAACAGAGGTTTGCTAGTGTTAGCCACAGGCCACGAATTTAATTCCTGCTGTTTTGATTATAATATTGCTGCATTGTGATAATACAATTGCAAAGGTACTTGAATGCTCTCGGATTTCCGATCAGTCTTAGTTAGATCCAAAGTTTAAGGGTCTGTTTAGAGTGATAAAGATTTTGGGATGGTGACCGTTACACATTGAAACCCTTGTACTCTAAGTGTACCTACAAACAATAATTCCAACGGGTCATGTACCAGTCGAAGTTACCGTAGATTCTGATTAAGTTGTGGTGAGAGGTCGAGTAAAACGGTCTATCGGCCGTATTGTTTTCAACCGTACCAGTAGCTGTTTCGTAGCCGTAGTCCGTATCTTATTGACATCCTGGTGTCCATGGATGCGCGGTGCGCGGGTGGCTCTGGCGGAGGTTGGGGTCTTGAGAGACCATAGTGTGTAGTCAGCGGGTGATGCACACGGGCGATCCACGTGGTGGATGCGCACAGAAGTTTTGATCCATGCGTTGGATGTGTGAAAGCAATGTGATTGCTGGTCGGCTAGAGAGCCGTGGCGTAAGAAGTTTTACTCGAAAGTCGAAGGTCACTGGAAAATCGGTAGTTTTTTGCAATAGAGTTGTGAAACTAGATTCGAACGACTGTGGTGCATGGCCCGGGGTAGTTGTTGGTGGCCCGGGGTGGTTGTTAGTGGCCTAGGGTAGTGATTGATGTATTTTCAATTGGCTATTCCCAATGTTTGATTTAGTTATGGAGTATTGGTTTTAATGGTACGGTTGAGTTCTGAAATTCCCTTATTTTTACCAAAGAACTGAATATAGAGTTTGGTCAGGAATGACCGAGTGAAACAGTGTTCTGTCGTGGACTATTTTGTGTTTCAGAGTGATTATTACACGAGGACGAGTGAAAAGAGTTCAAAGAGGCCTATATTAAGATGGTAGAAAGAGGCTGAAGAAGAAGAAGATCACACGAGGACGTGTTAATCGCAGGATGGCCGTGTCGGATCCGGTCAATAGTACGGATAGCAAACGAATCGTAAGCGCGCCATTTTGAGTATCACGTGGTCTGTGCGCGCTTATACAGAGTCGTGATGTTTCATCGGGGCTGCGAGGAGCGCATTCAGTGCCTGACCGCAGCAGTGTGAAGACATCCCGAAACTGTACTCGATTCGTTGTGCCCAGTATAAGTAGTAGTGAGTGATTAAATTAAATTGTGTTTGGTTTAATTTGTGATTTAAAATTAAAATAACCAAGTGAACCGCACCCAGTGTATTTTCATTGCACGAGACCCAAACTCTGCCCACGTGATGCCTGAATCTGACGGAACAATACTGGTGGCTCCGACATATAATTTACCTTAAACTTACTTAAAATGTATGAAACAATTTACTTAAGTACCAAATTTTTGACACGTACAATTTTTTGAACTAAGTAACACAAAATAATTTCGTCACAATGAAAAATACATTTATACTTTTTTTACTTGCATAATTTATTTGTAAAACTACTCCTGAGATCGGAATTTTGAATATCATTTGAATATTTGAACTCACAAATTAACAACTGCATAAAATAATTTCTGGACTAAAGATAAAATAATGTTCTATTTTCAAAAAGAGTCTGTACAATCGAACGCCTTTGAAATATCCTAAAAAAATCCAGCTCCGTTTCATAATTATAGGGAGGTAGAGGAGGTAAGCCTAAGATTGGTAGCCCGCCTATAATATGCGTACGGGCGTCGTTCTTACTAATGAGAATGTGTGCGTGTAGGACGCGGCTCCTCATAGGGAGAGGCGACGCGTATCTACTGCACGCACACATTCTCCAAGAACAACGTTCGTACGCCGCCGCATACCCGTTCTAGGCGGGCTACCCGTCATATGCTTATCTCTCCTAAATTATGATTAACTAACTACCTTATGCCGCAGCGTTGCCCGCGGAAGTTCATACCTGGATAAAAATGTCTGTATTTTTGAGAGATTTGTCCAAATTTGTCGGAGAAAACCGCATAAAAGGTTATGGGGTGGAACAGTATAGGCTATTTTTTTTTTTATGTTTTAATCCAGATTATAATTTTATTATCTCTGTATCAATGTTAATCTAAATCCGTTCTGTAGTTTTTATACGAAAGAGGAACAAAATAAATATCCATCTATCCTCACAGACATAAAAAAACAAACATTATGTAGGATATCAAGGTTTTAATACAAATAGAAGTAAATTGTAGTCCTAGTTTAATTAATATTTACACTTTTACTAACAGCATCATCTATATTTTTGAGGAATGAAAAATTCAGCTGTGAGTGGGATTTGAAACCGCGTCTTTTGCATAAGTACTCTAGACGCCTTACTAATTGGACTACCGCACCTCACAGTCGGAAGCTGAATCTTCTATACCCTCGTTTGAACGGTAACTACATCTTTGTTATAATTATAATTTTCTTACGTAAAACTATACTGATGAGTCTGGCAAAGTAGACATCTTTACATCCGTCTTCACGTCACTTTTCTTTTTGTACAAAGAATCCTCTATATCCTGCAAACTTCTATTGTTAGTCTCTGGTAATATAAAACTTAATAATATGCCTGTAGTAAATGTAACGGCAGCAAATGAACCATACATGGCTTTGTCCCCATATCTAAACAAAATCTCTGGAGTAACTTTCACGGAAATAAATAGTAATATAAATGAAATCGCCGAACTTATACCAGACCCAAAACCACGCACTTTTGATGGAAAGATCTCTGCGATGAACGACCAAGCTACAGAAGTTAATACACTTCCTGTAGCTATGTAAATAACCATACATGTCATAGCTATCCAAACTAAGCCAACAGGCGCTAAAAACAAATATACTATCAAACCTACTAACACAAGAGTAGTTATTATACTACAACTCATAAAAGTAATTTTACGTGGAAGAACTTTAGCAAATATACATACAAATACACCTGCTGCAATTCTTATAGTATCAGTAATTAACATTAACAAATATGCATCTATATCTTCTGAAAATGTCTTCTCAAAAATCATTTGAGCGTAGAAAGATATAGTATTGACACCACAGCATTGTACGGAGATAAATAATAACACTACAGAAGCCATAGATTTCATGAATGGTTTACTAAATATTAAATTTAGACTATCTTTGAACTTGGTATCCTCTTCTGATTTATCTTTAGTCGTCTCCAAAACAGATGCCAGTTCCTTTTCAGCACTGTCTCCATTTCCTCGAAATAGTCTGAAGGACTCTATTCCTTCGTCAATTTTACCTTTGGACAGCAGCCACAGCGGACTTTCTTTAAATAAGAGTAGTGTAACAAAGGATATAATGTTAGGCAAGGTGAAGATATAACAACTAGCTTTCCAATGAACATATTTTCCAACTAAATGGCTGAATATTACTCCTATATGGATTGCTGCTGATGGGAAGAAAAGAGCAACACCTCTATACTTTGGGTCAGTAATTTCTCCGATGTAGACCATGCTGTTGGCTCTGACGGATCCTGTACAAAGTCCAGTAATAAATCTTCCGATGAGCATGACTGTGTTGTTTGTAGCTAAGCCCATCATGACCCAAGCGAATGTGAAGGGAACGATGAGGACCAGCTGACCCATCCTTCTTCCAATGCCATCGCTCATGGAGCCAGCAAACAGGGATCCAATCATCATTGCCAGCGGAGAGATGGACGCTGAAACAGATGACATGGTAATGAGTACGAGAAACATTTTCTTCGATAATATTGTATTAATCTGGTTGTTGGACAGATGCATTACAGTTACTGTGGAATTTGTTGCACTTGGAAATAATGAAGGGAAGCCACTTTAACCCCCGACGCAAAAAGAGGATAGTAAAGCGGGATTTCCACGATACATACGTGATAATTATCACGGACGTACACGGACCAGCCCGCTCTGACGACCATCGGAAAGGTATCGTCGTCGGTGGTAACGTAGACACAGCGGTCGGAGAAAAAGAGCGGTGCGTGACTATCGATCTCGATAGTCGTACCGTGGGAATCCAGGTTTGTAAGTTTGACTGCTCTCTGTGTGTGACCGTCTGCGGCACCGTAGCTCTTGAATGAGTGAACCGATTTGAATGCGATTTTTGATTTGAAAGCAGGTTTTCTAACGACGGTTCTGACATATATCATCAAAATCAGTTAAGCTGTTTCAAGGTCATCAGGCATTTTCTTGTATTTCTATGGATCTCTGATTTTGTATATGAAACTTACCGATCCATGAGTCGTAGCTCTTGTCGTAGGCGTAGTTGGGGTCATGCTGGAGTTGAGGCAGCAGCACTGCCGTGACGCCGAAGCATATGCCTCCGGAGAAGGAGAGCAAAGAGGCCGCAGTTGTCGCTATGATCTGGAAATTATGAACAAGATACTTTTAGTACAGTAACATTGTGAGTACTGGCCATATGTAGGTACCAGCTGACACAGCATATCGTTTTCTGTGATTTACGTTGTTACCATAACGACTAAATAACTGTTGTGTCAAAAAAAATATTTAGAAGCATTCATGTATATTTACAATTATATAAATCCCTCACAAATTGGTAGCAGAGCGTGGTTGTATATTTTGAAAAATGGCATCTACTACGAGTTATCGTAATATAGAACCTTTAACAAAATCAATCTATGATACTTGGTGTTTGCAAGCACAAGCGGTCCTGATCAAAAATGACTATTGGGATATCGTAAGTGGCGAAAGAACATTACCACCAGCTACGGATGCGGCGGCGAGATCGGCGTTCAACAAAGAGGACTTGAAGGCAAGGGCTGAAAACCTACTTTTATTGTCACCGTCTGAATTAAAACAAATTAAAGGCTGCGCGACATCTAAAGCCGTATGGGACAAGTTAAAAGCCACATACCAAAGTACTGGGCCTGCAAGGAAAGCTACATTATTAAAACAGTTGGTTCTAAAGCGAATGACCACAGGAGAAGATATACATGACCACATAACTTCCACATAACATAACATAACTTCATGGATATCGTGGACAAACTCGCCGATATGGAGATTAAGGTACCTCCAGAACTGCTTAGCATAATGCTTCTCTACAGTTTGCCAGCAAATTTTGAAAACTTCAGAATAGCTATTGAATCTCGAGACACCCTGCCTAATCCGGAAGACCTGAGAGTAAAGATTCTGGAAGAATACCAGGCAAGGAGTGGAAGTGAACAGCCAGAAAGTTCAGAAGCATATCACATCAAGAAAAACAGGAAGATGTTATATTGCAAGAGCTATAAAAAGAAAGGCCACACTATCGAGACATGTTGGGGCAAGAAGAAAAACTCAAATAAAAAAGAAAACGTAAGCAAATATGGTTATAACGTTTGTCTGAGCACTGCAGATTCAGATACCGATATAAACGTCTGGTGTTTAGATAGCGGCTGCTCATCACACGTATGCGGTAACAAAGCAATGTCTTCTACAATGACCCCTGAAAATGGCACCTTAAAGTTGGCATCAGATAAATGTACTAGTTTAATTCAAGGTAAAGGAAGAGTTACTGTCAGTACCAATAAACATGGCTATGATTTTAACGACACCCTGTATGTTCCCGATATTTCAGTAAACCTTTTATCCGTCGCCAAGATTACGGACATAAGGTTGTTTTTGAAAAAGAGAAAGCCTACGTCGTACAAAAAACCGGCGAAAAGACATTAACTGCTTGGAAGAGAAATGGGCTCTACTACTTTGATTCCATGCCTAAAGAAACTTCAAATTTCACACAAAAAACAAACAGTGACATTATGGAATGGCATCGCAAACTCGGCCACATAAACGAAAAAGATTTAAAGAATATGGCTAAAGATAACCTTATGTATGGTTTAAAATTCAAAGATGAAGACATGGGCACATGCGAAACCTGCATTAAAGGCAAATTGTCCAGGCTGCCGTTTATAAGACATAATGATCTCTATACAACCGACAACCTGGAAATAATCCATAGCGACGTTTGTGGACCTTTTGAATGCGATTCACTAGCAGGATCAAAGTATTATGTTAGTTTCATAGACGACTATAGTCGCTATTGTCACATCTATTTTATTAAAAGAAAGAGTGACGTACTCGGCGTTTTCAAACAATACAAAAATGAAGTTGAGACGTTCCATAATAAGAAAATAAAGAACCTGCAGACCGACAATGGCACTGAATACCGCAACAAAGAATTCGATAACTTTCTCAAATCGCATGGCATCCAAAGAAGGTTGACCACAGTATACACCCCTCAACAAAATGGGATTAGCGAGAGGAAGAACCGCAAACTACCTCATAAACCGTAGTAACCGTAACCTTCCAAAGCACTAAATGGTGAAACTCCATTCAAGAAATGGCTAGGCCGAATACCATGCGGACATCATCTCTACGTGTACGGCAGAAATACTTTCGTTTTGAAAAAGAACAAGCGAGGCAAGCTGACCCAAAAAGCCAAAGAAGGCGTATTCATGGGATACTCGATGACCTCAAAGGCTTACAGAGTGTACATACCGGAAGACGATGATGTAGTAATCAGCAGGGACATAAAAGTCATAGATAAAATGTACTACGAAGAAGAAAGTCAGAACTATGATAAAATTATTAAGGAAACGGAATTAATCAAAGAGTCTCGGCAACCTGAAATTGAAATTGAAATTGCTGATAACAGAAATAATACATTACCGGGTTTCATTAAGCGGGAGGACGGAGTCTCTTCGGAAGAGGAGGTCGAATCGGATGTTGTTGAAATGCCTGAAAATGGGAGGCCGCAAAGAGAGAGGCGCCCGCCAGCGTGGACCAGGGACTTTATACTGGACCAGACTGAAGAAAGTCACCTACTCTCGGAGATATCCTACATATCCGATGAGAATGAAGATGATGAATACTGGTATGATGCTATTAAATCCGAAATTAGAGCACATGTTAAAAATGGAACCTGGAAAATAGAAAAAAAAAGACAAAAACATGAAAGAAGTGGACTACAAGATGGTTCTTAGAAATAAAATAGGACCTGACAACAGTATCACAAAGAAAGCCAGACTTGTAGCACGAGGTTTTACTCAACGACCAGGCGTTGACTACAACGAAACATATGCTCCTGTAGCTAAACTCAGTTCAATAAGATCTGTTGTTGGAATAGCCATGGAAGAAGGCTTAAAATTGAACCAGATGGACGTTACAACGGCGTCCCTTAATGGAGAATTACAGGAAAACATAACTATGAATAGGGAATCGAGAACCGGTCCTTGTTGGAAGTCCCGGGATTTTCGGGACAGGCGTCCAAGGAACCGGGAAATCCCGGGATTTTCGGGAATTTCGTGACAAAAATGCATTTTTTCCATGGCATGAGAAAACAATGAAAATAATAAGATAACTTTATGGTACAGTATTTATTCTGATTAAAATCATATAACCAACTTATTCGACGGCCTCATGGACATGGGTTTGCTCTAGCCTCTTTTCTATTCAGAGGTGGCAAATCTATTCACTCTAACTGTACTAACTATAGAAACTTGCAAAAATCTGTTTGCTCTACCATGGTCTCTCTGAAGCAATGAACTTCATCCCCACTGGATTTTGCAGTGGGCAAGTATGTCACTGAAACAGTACTGTTATCTACCTATCCATCAATACCAGGCTGAAGTAGGTAAGAAATGTGCAGCAAAATAAGAGTTGCAAAGAAAACAGATAACTGTTGAACTCCAGAGTCAATAACCAAAAGCTCAAAGGATCAGTCATCAACGACAACTCTGATTGATCGTTCACTAAGAAAGTCTGATATCCAGCTACACAAATTGGGATACCAAAAGCAAGGAAGCTTTTTGTCTCGAGACCCTGTCAAAGGCTTTCGAGATATAACCAGTACTACATTATCAACTTTTCTTCTCTGTCAACAACACTTGTATCTGAACATGTTATTCCGTATTTAACGGCGAAGTGAATAAATACCTTACATCCAATTTGATTCTTTTGTTCTATAAAAGAATTAACAAGTTTAAACAAATTATTTATACTGTTTTTCTGAGTCCCGAAAATCCCGAATTTCCCGGTTCTCAGTCGCATGTCCCGGGTTTTAAAATATACTTCAAGAACCGGGAAATCCCGGGATTTTCGGGACCGGGATTTCCCGGTTCGATACCCTAACTATGAAGTATCCTGACTATTTAGAGGAATACCTGACTGAAATCATGGTTGATGAAAGTAAAAAAGAAGATTTAACTTTGTACAACAAAACAATGAGAATGCTAAAAGACATAAAAAGCAATCCAAAAGAAAAAGTTTGTCATCTCATAAAAGCCTTGTACGGACTCAAACAGGCAGGGAGGCAATGGTACAAGAAACTCGACACAGAATTAAAGAACATTGGTTTTAAAGCATCGGAAGCTGACCCATGTTTATACCTACTAGAGAAAAGAGGAGTTAAAGTGATAATAATTATTTATGTCGACGATTTGTTAATTGCCTATTCGTGTCCTAAAAAGCTCAAAGAAATAAAAGACTTATTGAATACGAAATTTGAGTTAAAAGACTTAAGTGGGTACACCTAAACGGCTAATAGGGATAGACGTCACCTATAAGGGAGATGAAATCAAACTGAGCCAGCCATTTTTTGAGAGTGTCTTCTATGAACTTCTCGTTCATAGAAGACACTCTCAAAAAATTCAAAATGGAAGATTGCAAGGCCACGTCAACACCCATAGAACCAGGTCTAAGACTAGAATAAAAAACTTTTTCAAAAAAAAATGTAACCGACTTCAAAACAACCACAAAAAGAGTTCAAAATAACCTACAAAAAAACTTTTCTTTCGAAAGTCGGTGACAAAAAGTCAATGAAATAAAAAATAAAGTCACCGACTTTCGAAAGAAAAGTTTTTTGTAGGTTATTTTGAACTTTTTTTGTGGTTGAAGTCGGTTACATTTTTTTTGAAAAAGTTTTTATTATTCTTAACTAGTTATTAAGTTCTCAAGATCGCGCGGAATCGAAGTGATTCCATACTCTTGCTTGCTAGAGTATTTAACCTTTTTTTTTATCGTGGTAAAATCATCAAACGAGTCCTCCCATCCCAGGGCAGGGCGGGAGGGACTGTCAGACTCGTACTGACTAAAATCCAGGGTGTCCTTCAATAGCCCTTTACGGTCCACGGTCACGGTAATTCGGGAAGTCCCGCGTTCCTGGCAGGCTTTGGCCCTCGAGAAGGGGGGTCATTATGCTGACACTCTGTGAGGCGCGCGTGGAACACAACGCGCCGTCGACCCGGAGAGTATTTAACTTAACTTCTAAATGTTCAAAGTCATCTCGACATTCCTCACTAATAGGCGAGCATCTTCATAATACAGAACACGTGATTCTCATGACCTGGAATGCCTTTGATGTAATCTAGAATGCCTGACCGGTAAAATATTCTGTCAACGTAACCTACAAGTAAGCGGTGTTCCACACAACATCGGGTCGGCTTAAAATGGCACTGCCATGCCGGTCGGCAAAATCTACTTGTACTTATAATGTACTAGCCGTTGCCAGTGGCTTCGCCCGCTACAGCTCGAAAATTATCCCACGGAAAAATATAATCGAGATAAAAACTATCCTCGTGTTAATCCGGGTTATGAACCATCTGTGCACCCATCCAAATTCGTTTAGTAATAAAAACTTTTTCAAAAAAAAATGTAACCGCCTTCAAAAACAACCACAGAAAATGGTAAAATAACCTACAAAACTTTTCTTTCGGAAGTCGGTGACTTTTTTTTATTAGTTTTATTGTGTTTTTTTGCCACCGACTTCCGAAAGAAAAGTTTTGTAGGTTATTTTACCATTTTTTGTGGTTGTTTTTGAAGGCGGTTACATTTTTTTTTGAAAAAGTTTTTATTTTACTCTTTTTAGTTTAAATATTTAACCACAATTCTTGTCAAATACATCATTTTCTTACATATGTAAGAAATCCGTAGCACCGGTAATAACATCGTTAACATCTCTTTCATTCCTTCCCTATCTCAAAAACTACTCAACCGATTTTGATGAAACTTGCAGTATTCCTTAAGTTGAACGATACCTAGTACAACATAAAAAGAATTACTTAAATCGGACTTGTAGTTCCGGAGATATGCGAACACAAACATAATTTACTAAATCAGTCGATGCCGACTCCTTACTAGAGGAGTTGTACCTTCCATCATCAGCTCATCCACCTGAGATGATGATTATCAGATGCAAATACTTGAACAGCTTTAGAAAATATATGAAAATGGTACTATGTGCCCTTAAAATTTGAAGGTTGCCCTCGATTTCCCTGGGATCCCATCATCAGATCCTGACCTGATGATCATGGGACCAATTGGAAAGTATACCCTTTCAAACAAAAGAAAAATTTTCCAAATCCAGGTCCAGGCGTCTTCGAGAAATCGGGGAACATAATTCAAGGAACGTTTGTGCAAAATTACATGCTTTTCGTCACTCAATTGAGTAAAACGCCATCTATTGCAACGCATTGCAAACATGCACAAATCCATAACAGAGTCACGTTAGTTGAATTTTTCATTCAGTTTGATCGAACGGAAGTAAAAGTCTTCAGTTTTCTTTTTTATCGAAATTACGTGCCCGGCATTGGTCGAGGCCATGCTGCGGGGCGAGACGGAATGGGAAGCGGTCGCCTCCTTCTGCCAAGCAGTTATGCTCGCAAAGGAGGAGACGGGCCGCGTAAAGAAGAGGACAGCGTCCTCCCTCCCCTTTTGTGATTATTACTTCATTTAATAATTTAATCACAAGCTGTAGCAAATCACTTAGCATTAGACACACCTATAAAAGGTAAGATTTCGTGCTAAGAAACTGAATTTCGACAGAGGGAGCTGCTGCGCTACGAAACATTAGAAAAAAAAAATGGATTCACACTATAATAATATAACTTATCGCAAACCTTGCAGAACAAGTTCACTAAACGACCTTTCAAACATGACAAGTAGTAATGAGAAAACATTGTTTGATACTACAATGATGAGCATCCCGGATAGTCTACATGACAATAGCGGCGTAATAAATAATTTGAGCGAACAAATTAAAACACTTACGTCACAGTTACAAAGCGCTCATAATGAAATTGAAAATTTAAATACCGAAAACTTTCGTCTCAAAACTGACCTTCAAAATATGTTAAAGACTGTCAACACGTACAAAAAAGTGTGCTCAACACCCGAAAGAAAGAGCCGAACGCCAATATCAGCACGCAAACGTAAAATATTGCAAAATGACATGGTAGGTACCCCAAAGGATAATTTAAAAACTAAACAAGTTCAACCTGCAGGTGGTTGTGCACGAAGATCGACCACCAAGCTCAGCAAAGAGACTCAAACTACTTTTAACCTCCATACGCAGTCATCAGACAAAACCCACGATGAATCCACATATTACTTACACAATAAGAATATTTTACAATCTCAACGTACTTATAAACTAGCAAAATCAAATGAACAAAAGAATAAGTTATGCATAATAAGTAGTAATAAATCCAAATGGTCATTGCCTCAAATTGAAGACGTATTCTCGGACTACTTTAATTTCTGCCACTACGTCACGCCAAATGGATCCATAGAGGAACTTCTGGGTAATTTAGAAACAAAATTAAAAGATTTCACATTAAATGATTATTGCATATTTTTAATTAGTGAAAATGACATTAAAGCAGAAAGAAATCACATAGACATGATAAACCAGATAAAAGAGTCGTTTCAAAAGGTGACCCATACAAATAAGATTATCTGCTTACCGACATACATAACAGGGGCACCTATATATAATTTTAAAGTTGAAATGTTCAACAATCTAATATATCTTGACATACAACATAATGACTACGCATACCTATTTGACAGTAACAGAGATCTATCCCTCGCAATGTTTTCTCAAAGAAATGGAAAAATTAATAAACACGGATTGAGAAACATATATGAAAACATTCTGACTAATATTTTAATTGATACCACATCATTTAAACAGACCGATTTGAAGAGAAATATTAGCAAACCGTTTGACACCCCTAACATAATGACGAATTCTGTTCAAACCGACGACGATAGCGAAACCGGTACTCGGTTTTTTCTCTGAAAAATATCTACATATTCTGCATCAGAATATTGCAGGACTACTAAATAAATCAGATGCATTATGTATTAATTTGGAGGAACTCAGAGATGAGGGCAAAACTGTAGATGTTTTATGTATATCTGAGCATTTCATGACAGCGGGACAAGAGCTAAATCTTAATCTACCAAACTATATTTTGGCCTCATCTTACAGTCGAATCAATAGCAAAAGAGGAGGAACATGCATCTTACTGAAAAAAGGCCATAGATTCAAGGAAAATTCCGAAATCAGTAAATTTTGTCTTCAGTGTATATTTGAGTGCTGTGCAATCGAACTTATCTATACATATAATAAAACTGTAGAAAAATAATTTTTGTACATTAAAAAAAAACTCAAAAAATATAGCCAGCGTGTTTAAGGACAACCAATAGAACTCATTCCTAGCATTTTTAGAATTTTTGTCTGTTTGTCTGTATGTCTGTTTGTATGTTTATTTGTTCGGGCATCACGTAAAATGTACGAAAGCTATGTAGATAACTTTAATACATAACGACTGACCGTAACTTGAAGTAACATTTAGTTTTTGTTTCATTGAAATCGGATCAGTCTATCAAAAGATATTTGAATTTAAAGTGTTCCAGAAGTAAAATTGCGGTCAGTTTACACCGAGACACGTAGCTCGCAGATCAGTAGCGCGATCTAGCTTGGAATAGAAAAACAACATACCTATTAAAATATGGTGTGGACTGGAGTGGAGTGGTTTGGAGAGGAGTGGAGTGGAGTAGAGTAGAGTGGAATGGAATGGAATAGAATGGGATGGAATGGAAAGAAAGAAAGAAAGAAAAGGTTTTTATTTGACTCACACTAGAAAGGGATGGAATGGGATGATGGAAGCGGATGGAGTGAGATGGAGTGGGATGGAGTGGGATGGAGTGGGATGGAGTGGGTTGGAGTGGGATGGAGTGGGATGGAGTGGGTTGGAGTGAGATGGAGTTGGATGGAGTGGGATGGAGTGGGTTGGAGTGGGATGGAGTAGGATGGAGAAGGATGGAGTGCGATGGAGTAGGATGGATTGGGATGGAATGGGATGGAGCGGGATGGAATGGGATGGAGTGGGATGGAATGGAATGGAATGGGATGGAGTGGGTTGAAGTGAGATGGAGTTGGATGGAGTGGGATGGAGTGGGATGGAGTAGGTTGGAGTAGGTTGGAGTGGGATGGAGTGGGATGGAGTAGGATGGAGTGAGATGGAGTGGGATGGAGTGGGATAGAGTGGGATGGAGTGGGATGGAATGGGATGGAGTGGGATAGAGTGGGATGGAATGGAATGGAATGGGATGGAATGAGATGGAATGGGTGCTCTAATCCAGTAGCAATTGAATAGTACTGCCTTTGAACGACAGAGGTCGTTTATTACAAACACGTCAAATATTCTTGAAAAATGTAAATAAATTCTAAATATAGGGTTTATATGACAACGATTTTGTTTGGAGTGGAGTAGAGTAGAGTGGAATGGAATAGAATGGGATGGAATGGAAAGAAAGAAAGAAAGAAAAGGTTTTTATATGACTCACACTAGAAAGGGATGGAATGGGATGGAAGCGGATGGAGTGGGATGGAGTGGGTTGGAGTGGGATGGCGTGGGATGGAGTAGGATGGAGTGGGATGGAGTGGGATGGAGTGGTATGGAGTAGGATGGAGAGGGATGGAGTAGGATGGAGTGGGATGGAGTGGGATGGAGTGGGGTGGAGTGGGTTGGAGTGAGGTGGAGTGGGATGGATTGGGATGAAGTGGGATGGAGTAGGATGGAGTGGGATGGAGTGGTATGGAATGGGATGGAGAGGGATGGAGTGGGATGGGGTGGGATGGAGTGGGGTGGAGTGGGATGGAGTGGGATGGAGTGGGATGGAATGGGATGGAATGGGATGGAGTGTGATGGAGTGGGATGGAATGAGATGGAATGGGTGCTCTAATCCAGTAGCAATTGAATAGTACTGCCTTTGAACGACAGAGGACGTTTATTACAAACACGTCAAATATTCTTGAAAAATCTAAATAAATTCTAAATATAGGGTTTATATGAAAACGATATGATTTATAAAAAACCTGGCGAGAATTAAGCGCTTCGCACAAAAAAATACATTGTTAAATTCCGACATCCACGCGAACGAAGTTGCGGGCACAGCTAGTTGACTATAAAATTGCTATTATCTGTTTGTATAGAATTCCAAAACAAAATAACATGTATACATTTTTCAATAGGCTGGAAAATTTATTGACATATATTGCTAAATGTAATTATAAAAATGTAATTATTGCCGGTGACTTTAATATAGATGTTCTAAAAAGTAATAATGTTACCTTAGACTTTGAATGTTTATTGTTGAATTACAATCTAAGGTTGGCACTACATGAACCGACGAGACTTGCCAGTAGTACCTGTATTGACAACTTTGCTCATAATTTTAACAAGGGCTGTAAAACTGTAATTCTCGAATTAGGTCTATCTGACCATACAGCTCAATTAATTAAAGTTCCAGTCAAAAAGATACCGACACTTAAATTTTGGCGCACAATTAAACGCGATTATAGTAAAGACAACATCATAAAATTTAAAATGTGTATAAAATCCTTGTCTTTCTCACATATTTATCATTCTGACGATCCGAACATAGCTTACCAACATTTTATAGAAGATTTCAAATTGTTTTATGATCTTTGTTTCCCACAAACTGAAATAAAAATAAATGTTAATTACAAACCAAAATGGGTGTCCCGTGGAGTCAAGATATGTAGTAGAAAGAAAAAGGAATTGCTATGGAATTTCAGATTGAATCCTACGACAGAAAATAAACGAAAGTATGTAAATTATTGCAAATTATTTAAAAAAATTATATCACTAACAAAACGTGCACAAAATAACCATAACATAACAAATTCTAGTAATAAATATAAAACGGTATGGCGTATCATAAATAATTCAAGACTCAATACACCAAAAGATACTATTGGTACCATAAGAATTGATAACAAAGACATAAATAATCCTACAGAAATAGCTGACGCATTCAATAAATATTTTATTAATAAAGTCAACCCCATCCCGGGAGCTGGAAAAGATGCAAATTCTTTAATCAATCATCAATTAAACTCGATGTTTCTTGCACCAAGCTCACCTAATCAGATAAAGGAAATTATAAAAAATCTTAAAAACACCAACAGCGTAGGACACGATGATATCTCTACAAGGGTTATAAAAGCGGTTAATGAAGATATCTGCCACCACCTCAGTCACATTATCAATCTATCAATATCATCGGGCACCTTTCCAAATAATCTTAAATTATCCATTATAAAGCCCTTACACAAAAAAGGTAATAAACATTTAATGGAGAATTACAGACCTATCGCGCTATTGTCGGTGTTCTCAAAAATATTTGAAAAATATCTATACGGTGAAATTAATAGCTATCTCGAAAAAAACAAAATATTATGCAATGAACAAAAGGGCTTTCGACAAAATAAAAACATAAATATGGCCATCTACGATTTTATTCATAATGTTTTATGCCACGTTGACAAGACAACTCCCGTGTGTGCCATTTATTGCGACATGTCACAGGCATTTGATTATGTGGATCATGATATATTAATCAATAAACTTGACGCCTACGGTATTCGAGGCAATGTTTTGAATTTGATTCGATCGTACTTAACCAATCGACAGCAAATAACAAAAATAAATAAGGTAAATCTTAAAACAAAAAAAGAAGAAACATACACCTCCACGGAACACTATGTATCATACGGTGTTCCCCAAGGCAGTGTACTGGGACCGCCGTTTTTTAATATATATATTAACGACCTGCCAAATGCAACTAAACAACCTATGACATTATTTGCCGATGACAGCACAGTTACAATTGCATGTAAGGACATTGAACAGTATAAATTTGACATAAATAATTCTTTGACATCAATAATCTCATGGCTAAATAATAATAATTTAAAAATTAATTTAATGAAAACCAATATCATGCATTTTGGACAAAGAGTGCAAAATTCATTGGACATACAATTGAGTCACGATAACTACATTATAAATGAAGTTACTACCACCCGTTTTCTAGGCTTAACTATTGACAATAGACTTAACTGGAAAGAACATATTGATGTATTATGTAAAAAAGTCAGTAGTATATCATATGCCTTATATAAACTGGCTCCAACTATTAACTTGGATGCGCTTCTCTCAGCTTATTACGGGCTTGCTGAATCCATCCTCAGATATGGGATTATTTTTTGGGGCAATTCAACGAATGTAATCATGGTGTTCAAAATGCAAAAGCGATGTATACGCGCTATATTTGGTATCCCAAATACTGACAGTTGTAAGCCTTTATTTATTCAACACAAAATTCTCACACTGCCGTCTCTTTATATACTAGAAATAGCCTTATTTGTCCGTAAAAATCCTCATTTGTTTCCTCGCATATCTGATGTCGTACCACGAAACCGCCGTGATGACACTAAACTTTGTGTTCACCCTACAAAAACAGCACTGATGCATAAAAGTGTCGTGTGCAGAGCTACTATTATTTATAATAAAATCCCAAAACAAATTAAACAGTTACATACAAACCTTTTTAAAAAAACACTTAAAAAAATTTTGACAGAAAAATGCTATTACAATGTTAATGACTTTCTTAACGACAAATCTCTTTGAGTGAGCTAAATGTGTAATTATTTCAATCAAATTATATTGTTATTCGTTTTGTTAATAATTAATAATGTACCTACTGAATTTATGAATCACTCTCGACATTTGTTATTATATGATTAAATGTATGTAATGTATTAATTTTGAATGGACGTATTACAACCAATTATTTAGTTTTTAAGGATGATTTTTGTGCACCAGTCTTGGTCAAACATGTTGATTCAAATTACTATTTTCCAGCTATAATAATCACAATTCTGTATTATTACCTACACATGTTTTTGCAAATAAATTTATCTTTATCTTTATCTTTATCTTTATCCCTCCACCCCAGAGGCAGTGGTAGACGCCCACGGCGATGGACGTCGGCAGACGGTCTCTGGCATAGAGAAAAGTAATATGTCTCTGGCCACCGATGGCGCGGGCATGCGGGCGTTGTTGACTCGCTGTCCGACCCATGGACCATGCCCGTGTCGACGGCGCGTTGTGTTCCACGCGTGCCTCAAAGAGTGTCAGCATAATGACGGGGCCACAGCCTGCCGAGGTCGCGGGACTCACGAATTACCGTGACCCCGGAACGTAAAGGGCTATTGAAGGACAGTCTCTCCCGCCCTGCTTTGAGTGGGAGGACTCATTTGATGATTTTACCACGATAAAAAAAGTACAGCTTTAGCTATCCGAAATTCCGAACTAGACTACGGAGACAAGCTGGCTGCGACATGGTGACCCCCCCCCCCCCTGATGTAAAAGCTGGATCCTCCCTTGCAGTTAGGGGGCGCCAAAGAAAATCTCGCCCAAGGGCGCTGGTAGTGCTAAAACCGGCACTGGTTACATGGCATGGCTGACGCTGATTGGGGCGCATGCAAGCTCGACCGGAAGTCTTTTTCGGGCTATTGTTTTAAATACGCTGGAACGGCTATAAGCTGGATGTCGAAAAAGCAAAAGTGTGTGGCGCTATCGACTGCCGAAGCGGAATATGTCGCCCTGACTGAAGCTGCGAAAGAAGCTATTCATTTGAAGAGTCTGTTCAAAGACTTTGGAGCCAGCTATGAAAGCATAGTCATATTAAATGACAACCAAGCTGCTCTCAAGTTGAGTCAGAACTCAATAGTCACTTCAAAGTCCAAGCACATTGACCTAAAAATGTACTTCATTCGAAATTGCATAATGGATGGAGCAATAAAGGTCAGGTATCTGCGAACCGAAGATATGGAGGCAGATATCTTAACCAAAGCCCTAGCCGGCCCGCGCTTATTGAAATTGCGAAGCGGCTTAGGGGTTTGCTGAACTCCTGATGATCACGACAATGCTGTGAAGAGGAGTGTGAGTACTGGCCATATGAAGGTACCAGCTGACACAGCATATCGTTTTCTGTGATTTACGTTGTTACCTTAGCGAATAAATAACTGTTGTGTCAAATAAAAAAAATTAGAAGCATTCATGTATATTTTCAATTAAATAAATCCCTCACACATTATCATACATATTATGATCAGTGATGATCAGGAAGCCTAGGCCTTACGCGATCTTAACGCGATCCAGTTTAGGCTGTGGGAAAGAGACAGAGCTATACTGCTGAGCGTAAACTGGATCGCGTTAAGAGCTCGTGGTAGGCCACCTGCTCTTGCTTATGACCGTAAATTGTATAATCGGGCTCTTAAATAGGTATCTAAACTTCTTCCCACGAAAGAATAATAGAACGTTGTTGCTCCGGATCTGAGTGTATGTGTTTAGATATTTTTAAACGCACCCACGATACAGGAGAAATTCGTAGTTTGGGGAAATGAAACATAAGCCCGAAACACCTTTATAATTGTAGATCAGATACAAATAGTTGTACCGTGCGGCAATAGAACCCGTGACACGCAACACAGCAATCGATCACTCAGCTACTGCACCAACCGTGACATCAATAATCAGACATTGAATCGAATACAATCTGCTCCAAATAATAATCTCAATTGTTTAACTTAACATTATAAGAGCAGTCCTTAACGTAACACAAGGATAAATACTTAATAGAAAGATAGAAACAGAAAACCTTGTAAATCTACATTTATTAAATTAATTAGTATAATGACGTAAATGGTTAATTATTTTATTATTCAGCCATCACTTAACGATCAATACCGCTATAAATGTTAAGCCACGTCCACGACCTCGGGTGGTACGACGTCACGACGTCCGTGAAGAGACCCGCGCGAATATCAGTTATTCAGTTGTTTTTCCGTGTCGCTGAATAGTGATTCGTGAACTTCTGGCTCCCTCTACAGTCTTTATTTAACATATTCAGCGTTGACTGGCGTCAGTGATTTTTACATTCGCTTTACTTTAAGCTTACAATAGGTTGCTCCCTCTGACATGTCTACGAAAATAACAGAGATATTTAGGCTGTGAGTGTGTACTCTTTATTTAGACAAACAATAAACATCTGAATGTCCGCTGACTTGGTCATAAACTGAATGTCGAGTGAGTGGCGAACTGTAGCAAATTGCTACAAAGCGCTGGCAAACCTAATGTCAAAAAGGCAATCTTAATATCGAGCGAGGAGCGTAGTTTTTTATGGCGCGTAACTTTTGCACGTATTTATTCTGCGAATTAGCAACTTGCATAATATTATGCGCTCTGTATTCTGTATGGACACTTTAAGTATTTTTGAAATATTCATTCAGAGAGAGAATTCAGTCCTTAACTTGAGTGTAGTCAGACGCTTGAGTGTAAAAGTCGTGGCCAGGCATTTTTATATTTATTTTCCTTTATTAATTTTTATAATAATAAAATTATAAGTCATCATTATTACGATTGCCTTATAATTGAATTAACGAGTAATTTTCAACGGAGTGACAGATTAATAGAATAATGGTTCAATTACTGATGGCTAGGAAAATCGTAAATTGCATTATTTTTAACAGTTTTTCAAGGAAATATAAATATTTATATAATTATTATAATAAACTAGCGATCCGGCTTGGCTTCGGATGGGTGCAATGTTGATTGATGCATTTTATGGTGATTGCGAATCGAAACTTGTAATTTTTCTATGCTTTTTTTCAGGTTGGTGTCAGGTAATCAGGTTGTAACTTAAACAAAATATGATTTGCGGCAATAACAAGTAGGTATTTACATTAAACGTAAGAAAAACGTGGCGCAGTAAAATCTTTAAAAGAGTCCTCCCGCCCTGGGTAGAGAGGAAGGGACTGTCAGGCTCGTACTCGGTACCTAATTAAAATCCATGGCGTTCTTTCAATAGCCCTTTAAGTCTCACGGTCACGGTTACTTATTTCGGACGGCGAGTCACCTATTAATTACTCGTCGTCCGCATGCCCGCGCCTACGGTGACCGAAAATCGCATCGCGACGTCCTCTGTTGCGGTGGGAGTCTCCCGCGCCTGCTGAGTCATGGAGGCTGTTGTCCCACACGTGTTCGGCCTCCTCCCTCTCTATAACTGCTTTGCAGAAGGAGGAGACTGCTTCCCATTCCGTCTCGCCCCGCAGCTTCGCCTGGACCAATGACGGGCGCGAGAGGTCGACATCGCTCTTACACCGCTCTAACTTAGATTAGAGCAACAATACCTATACCTAATAAAAAGATTTAACAACTGAAATACTGAAAAAACTTACCTGTCTGTAAATATGCGCATTTTTCGCGATATTGGGCGCAATTCCTTGCAAAGCAATCGTCATTTTGACTTATTCCATGTATCAATGTGCCCATAATGCTTACATCTTCTCGAATCTTCCATCGTTTTGTGTTATAATTAATTCTGCCATGATGGTATACCAGTATCTTGTTGGAAAAACCTGTTGAAATAAAATATAGATATGTATAACATTGACGAAACAAGTTTAAAAGTCGGCGACAAAAATACACTAGGCAAAACTATGCCTCAATATCTTACTTTTGTGGTCTCTGTATTGATTGAAAATTCAATTTTATCTGGATTTAAGTTACAAGTAATTTTGTATTGCTTATAAGTAACTTACTTTTTAACTAATAGGTAACAACTTACTAGATTAAAAAAAACAAAATTGCAAATATAAAGCCGATTTCTTAAAAAAGCAGAAACTAGTTTGTACTTTTTAATGTTTGTTTTTTAGAAGTTGGTTATTTTTTTATTCAGTAAAGTTTACCTCTAACTTTTCCATAGTAAATAAATAATCTACGAACTGGTATTGGTACCACTTTAGATTTTACTAATTTTGTGCCTGTTGTGAACAAGTTATTTCCGCATGTAATGGTGGTTTATTATTTTTATGTGTTTATAGGATAAATTATAAAATAAATTAAATATTAAACTGACCTTTGATTGATTTATATTAATCATTGTGTCGGAAACTTGATCGTAAAATACGTATAAGTTGAAAAATAACAAGGAAGCGTGTTTTCAACACATTTGTTTTAAAAAAACCTTTAAAAAATTAACCGACTTCAAAAACAAACCAGAAAGAAAATAAAAAAGTTTATTTCGTAATTTGGCTTTGTTTTTTTATTTCACGTTTTTACTAATTTGATTTAAGTAAATTAAAAAATTTAAGTAAATTAAACATTTTCTTACACTCGAATTTTGTGTCCCGTAAAAACATGGTCTAACACAGTACTTATGTGCAGAATGCTCATAAAATCAAAAATGAGGTTTGAAATTCGGTATTATTTAATACTTACCGAATTCCAAGCCTCCTCATTTTTGAAGAAGTTAAAAATACCACAAATAAAAATACCAAGTAACTTTTAGGCGAAACCACGGGCAAAAAATAGTCTTGAAATGTATTACACAAGATAAAGCGATCCCCTGGGCTCGAACCTAGGACCATAGGACCAAATGACGCGTCTATTGCGGTATGTTCCACTATTCCACCACTTTTACTATTTGTGCCCGGTTTATGGCAACACCGTGATACTTTAATCCTGTTCTGTGGTAATAACTTTGCGTTTCATTATGAAATACTGACTTTTGCCTTCAGCTTCGTCTGTGGAAGTCTAAAATAATCTCTTGGTATCATATTCTAGGGAATCTTTTTTTAGGTAAATGTTTGAAAGAGCTTATCTCAGGAACTACTGGTTCGAATTGAATAATTCTTTTTGTGTTGGATAGTCCGTTAATCTAGGAAAGCTATAGGCTATATAATATCACGCTACGACCAGTAGGAGCAGAGCAGCGGGAGTGAAACCGCGAGGAAACAGCTAGTCTTACTTGGACTTAATATTCTATGGATGGATTATTATTTCTTAATTATGTCAGAACGGTTGAACGATTTTCAAAAAATGAAAAAATGTACGACCACTGGAATATACAACTTAATCTCATACAAATATGATTTCTTTTAGAATGAAACTTACGTAACTCGGCTTAGCTTGAGCTAAGACTTCGTATAACAGACCTATTAGGCCAGTCGCCTCGCCTGTTGGATTATGCATCTTCATTTCATACAAATACTACTTATTTTAGAATGAAACATACGTAACGCAACTTGAGCTAAAACTTTGCTCTATAGGTTTTGGCCTAAGACTTGTGACATCCACCAATTCACACTCAACTTCAGTGGTGGAAATCGCTCTCTTTCGCAAAGAAAAGCTCTGTCCCAACAGTGGGAATACTTCATATAAATTATGATTGTGCAATAAGTAATTGCGTAGTCTTAATTTAAAGAAAGTTTTTAGCGATTAAGTACTAAAAAAGAGATCACGTTTTGCGGGTGAAACCGGTCTTTGACATAAGCAAGTATTTTTAATCCTTTTTAAGTACTTACTAAGTTTTAATCTTGGTAAGCAGTATACATAAAGTTAGCACTAACAGGAAAATCAACAAGTTATTTAATAATGAATTTATAATGTAAATAATAATGATTATACATAATTCACATTAATCACAATTAATTACGTATAAAAATACCAACCCTTTAATAGGTAATCCTTTTGCAAGAAAAAATGGAATGTTACAAAATTCAAGAAATCCTACTTTCACTTCCACGTTGCACTCCGAACATGTCAAGAAAAAAAACGTTTTTTGCGAAAAATGCAAATCACAGAATAAATCACATTTAAATTAATTTATTTATGGTAAACAATATAATTTAACAAACGATCTACACAGTAAGAAAATCGATTCCACACTAAGTTGTAAAGCTATTCGACACTGGAAGTTCGCAGCGATGTTGCAGACAAAGTGTCGAAACAGAATGAATGAAAATTGCCTAATGCAGTTTTCTTACGATGCATGCTGCAGCGTCGTTAACACGCTGCATAACTAGGATGTGTGCAATTGATAGTACATCGATTTGTATTTTATTGGGAATGCATTATTACGTTCGTTGTATTCATAAAGGTATTATGTTTGGCTTATTTAAACTTTTGAACTACCCTGTTGGTCTCGTAGTCACAAGAGCGTCTGTGAACGTGGTGCTGATTCTCGAGTTGGGCAAAATGCTATCAGCTTTATCACCAGAAATATCTCAGTAGCAGCCTGAAGGTTGGAATTCATTGCTATGATAATATACCCCCGTATGGGAAAGGAAGGACGCTAAGCCGTCCTGCGCTTATTCTTTTTCGATGAGGGAGGAACAGAGATTACACCTGTGCCTGTGCAAGATAGAGCTCCTGGACAGGGTATTTATAACAGATTTATTACTTTTTGTATCTATTCCTTGTCTTTTCATCGTGCATGTCTCAATTAGTAAAGTAAAAGGAAGTGTCAAGCGATCTTAAGTGAAATTATGACAAAATGTTACGGAATACTTGCAATGGCACCCCGGACACTGGCAAATCCTTCGCTGAGTATTTATCAGGTTATGATTATTGTTAATTTAAGAATCTAACTGGACTAAATTACAAAATAATACCTTCAGCCCACAGCTCAAATAGTTGAATCGCTTGTCCGACACAGGACTTCATTGCGTAGACGCTTTTCTGGTTCGCTACGGTTGATTTTGATTTTTCAGTGTTTGGGAATATGCGAAGGGGTAGACGCTGAAAAAAATAAACAAAGCATTAATACTAATAACTACTGTTGATTCAATTATATCAATACTTTAAAAAGAGAAAAATATGGTAATGTCTTTACGATGTTGATTATTAAGTAGTAGTAAGAGGGTTGCTCAAACTTAAGTTAAGGGGCTCACGGCACGCAGTCGTTAGTTTATAAAAATACTAGCTTCCGCCCGCGGCTTCACCCACGTGGTGTTTTGATAGCCTATGTTCTTTCTCAGGGTCTAAAGATTGTGCCAAATTTCATCAAAATCGGTTGAGAGGTTTAAGCGGGAAAGCGTAACAGACAGACAGAGTTACTTTCGCATTTATAATATTATATATTACATAATTATATATTATATAGTTTGGATAGTTTGGATTGTATCAATAAACGTTGCAAAACAGGACGTTTATTTTATGTTGGATAAATAAAATGATAACTTTTCTTATTTTATTTCTGTACCATTCTGTATTTTAATTTAGTTTCCATCCAAATATTATTTGAATGTCCTATTTTTCTACAATTTCTGCATTAACTGCAACATTAGTTATACCGTTCACTGTTTTAAAGTTTTAAATTGTACGCTTTTTCGTATTGGTTTTACATACCGGTTTAAACCAACAGGCAACATCAAAAAAATTAAGAGTTTTATATGAAATCTTGCCACGTGTTTTGTTTTATGTGATTTGAACTAAGCTGTTGCCAGCGGCTTCACCCGCTACAACTCGAAAATTATCCCACGGGAACATAAAATCGGGATAAAAACTATCCTATGTGTTAATCCAGGTTATAAACTACCTGTGTACCAAATTTTAGCCAAATCCGTTCAGTGGTTTTTGCGTGAAAGAGTAACAAACATACCTACATACACATACATACATCCTCACAAACTTTCGCATTTAGGTATAATATTATTAGGATTTAGCAACAGCCTGAAGCTTCAATTGTGTGTAACTCAAAAAATATCCCCCATCAACGTAAAACCGGTATGAACCGTGTTATTCCTGACTATAACCTGTCTCTGAACCAAATATCATCAAGTCTCGTTTAGCCGTTTCGATGTGATTGCATGCAGAACATTCAAACTTTCGCATTTGGAATATTAGGTAGGTAGTTAGATATTGGGGTCAGGTAACCGTTGCTCTGAAAGGTAAAAGGTAAAAGCTGTGGATTTTAGTCAATACAAGTCTGACAGTCCCTCCTGCCCTGCTCTGGGTGGGAGGACTCAAAGGAAAAAAAGGTAGTTATAGATGATGTAGATACAAAGTAACGCATTATTTTAAGTTTCTTACCTCATTTCAAGTATTTTGAAAGTTGTCCTTTTCTTTCGATTGATTCTCAGAATCAAAGAAATATTATTCCTATTTCAACAATTATGATACTTGTTTATGCGTCAACTGGTTTCATGGCCGATAGCTTTTAAAGTGATTTAGTTTGAATAGGTATAATTTATTTTGAATTTATTTTGTTTTCATCATCATCAGCCTATAATGTTCCCACTGCTGGGACACATGCCTCCTCTCTGTGAGAGGGAGTGGGTCATACATATTACATAATCCACCACGCGGGCCCAGTGCGGGTTGGTAGATGTCACATGTCTTCGAATTTTTGGTTCTAGGACATGCCAGTTTCCTCACGATGCAGCGATGTTTTGCTTCACCGTTTTGGGAGCAGTGGTGATGAAATAAATTACACAAAGTAATACGCCTGGCGGGGTTCGAACTCACGACCTACAAGGCTACAACTCGTAAATCGGGACCGATACCACCGGGCCACCACTGCTCGCCTACTACTAAACTGTTTATTTTTTATATAATCGTACGGAACCTTTTGTGCGCAGAGACCGACTCGCATTTGGTTAGTTTTTGAAGTGAAAACTTCTTTAGCGGCGTTGTACACTTTTTCTGTAATGGGTAAAAAATTTAAAACTCGCGTCAGGGTCACGTGACCGTCAGGGTCACGTGACCGTCAGGGTCACGTGACCCTGATCGAAAATGAGTAAGACGTCATTCAAATTAAAAATAAAACATAGTAACAAAAAAGTTTTCACTTCTACCGGCACTCCTGGAGTGCAACCTTTTTTTTTTTTTGAACGAAGTTCCTTATCGCGCGTTGTGAAAGGGGGCTAGACGGAAAAAATTCTTACGAAAAGTTGTCACGACACTTTTTGGAACGAAGTTCCTTATCGCGCGTTGCGAAAGGGTGCTAGAGCTCAAAGAGTGGAGTGGAGTGGAGTGGAGTGGAGTGGAGTGGAGTGGAGTGGAGGGGAGCGGAGGGGAGCGGAGCGGTGCGGAGCGGAGTGGAGTGGAGCGGAGCGGAGCGGAGCGGAGCGGAAGGGAGTGGAGTGGAGTGGAGCGGAGCGGAGCGGAGCGGAGCGGAGTGGAGTGGAGTCGCGACGATCATTTTTGTTGAGTGTATACCAACGACGATATAATACTAGACTCCTAATAACAGGCGACCGATTTCTGCCAACAAATTAGGCAAAAAAGTCTTATATCCGTCTCATTTCGACCACTCCTGTGAGCCGTAAACATACGTTGAGACAGAACAGACCTTGAGTTAGCCAATCACAACGCAGTACCCCGCCCCCCTCGCTTACGTAGTACCTCAGCGAGTTGGCAGAATAGTTTTGTTCGTTAGATCGTGCAATGCGTAGTCTAGTATTATATAGTCGTTGGTGTATACAGTAACTTCGTTCCATCCGGGTGTCCCTTGACACCTCTATAGTTTTTTTATTCTGACGGCTTTATAGGCAGGCGCTAATGATAAAGTGGCCTGATTTTTTGACAGCCAGCAGTTAAAAACAATTTACTTTAAATATAAGAAGGGCAGATGGACCACCAAACCAAGTGGTCTACCATCATTAACATACTGGCCTAGGCAAATTACTTTTGGTATTAAGAGCGCATATTCTGAAAGTTGGCAACGTCGCAAATGGCTGTCAAATATTTACAAGATTTCATTAATTTTACAAATTTACTGTATGAAAATAAGAAATACTCGTATGGTTCTGTAGTGCACTAAAAAATTGACTGGGGAACACAATAATTAATATCCTAACACCGAATTTACAGTTGTTTACCCATAAAAAAAGCATTTGGAAACATTCCAAATGCCTTTTATACACCTGAAACGGTAACAACATCAAATTCAGTGTTTTAATTGCATTCGTATATAAGTTTTCTAGTGCACTACAGAGCCATAAATCTTATTTCCATACAGTAACATAGCCAAATTAATTAAAACTTGTAAATATTTGACAACTATTAGCGACGTTGCCAACTTTCTGGTTATGCGCCCTTATTGGACTTTACTCATGGCGCGATGCGACACGACGCGATTCGTGCGATATCGAGTCGATTACCGATTTATGTCGCACGTAATTACTAATAGAGTGATGCGATGCAATTCGACCGTGGATTTCAAAAATCCAGTGTTGTCCATACATTTTCTTCGATATCTAATTCGATATCGCATCGCGTTTACTCATGGCGACGCGAGACTCTAATCGCATCGATTGACGATATCGGTCAGATATCACACAAGCGTCCGGCCTAAGAAAATGTATGGACGATCGCTAGTGTTTACTAATGGAGTTGCACAGATTGACGATATCGCTCACAGATCTCCTCGATATCGAATTGCATGCTACGTCCTAATGACAATGCACATGGCAATCGACTCAATATCGCACGAATCGCGTCGCGTGGCATCGTGCCATGAGTAAAGTCCCTAAGGTTTATAATTGCAACTTCTTATCAAATCAAATGGATAACTTTTATTCTTAACCGATGTAAAAAAAAAGAAAATTCGATTAAGTATTTTTTTTCTTGATTTGTCTACCAATCCGCAATGGTCCCGCATGGTTGATATGGGCCACTCCACATCACATAGAAGAGGCCTGTGTCCCAGCAGTGGGAACATTATAGACTGCTAATACAATTCAAGACTTGCGTCCGTTATTATTATTTTTTGTAATGTTTTTTCAAAACAAACACAACGGGTGAAAATTCATGTCGGGTCGCTGCTTCAATCAACTATTGGCAACACAGTTAATCAAAGGGTTGTCTGCGCAATAAAAACATTCGTTTCGGTGGTCGGTTCTTCGGCGATGTTCTGTCTTAATTTGCTATTCTCTATAAGAAATCTCATCGCTGGACTCAACGATGAGTTCTTCGACGAGATGGCTTTGAGATCGTCCGACCGTGCAGCGTGAGCGGTGAGTGGTGTCGGTTTCAGTAGCTTATTGGTTTGATCTTCGCTAGGTGCCTCATTTTTTCCCACGTTTTACACTCACTTTTCTTGTTTGTTTGTCGTTCCGGTTGGACTTTTGCAACTGAATTTTGAGGCACTTCCCGATAAGCTAGCAGGCTGTTTTGCACACGCTCTGAGTTCTGATGACAATAAATGACTAGCTAAGAAACGTCATAACAAATCCAATATGGCGGCCTCTCCAAGATGGCGGACTGGCTGTTTGAAATCCACCCCCATGATAAGGGTAGGTATTCAACAAGATGGTATGCTGAATGGGATACGAATACGAAAAAATAATAAAATACTTACCTAATTAATAGATTTGAAAAATCTAAAACCCACGTTTTAAAATTTCCTAAATAATTATAAGAAAATAACCCTACGGGGCTGAGAGAGGGGCCACTCCAAACGTGCGTATCTTTGCAAGTTACACCCACGATAAATAATATACGCTCCCACGTTTTGAGTGGCCCCTCTCTCAGCCCCGTAGGGTTATTTTCTTATTTCTAGGAAATTTTAAAACAATAATTCATGTGACTTGGCGAAGTCGTATACATGTAGTAAAAAACGGTTATTTCATTATTACAAACAGAATTAATGGGGAAGGCAAGTCAAAGCTAATATTGTAGATGGCGCCACCATAGCTAAGTCCTAATCCGACCAATGAGGTAGTACTATTTTGAAGTACCTAAGATTTAAACCAATGACTATGCTTGGAACAAGCTATAACTAGCGCCATTAGGGTCGATTTATACTAGCGCAGAGTCGAAGCGCATCGAAGCGAATTTCTAAAACTGAACATAACAATTTCTACCTTAACTCCACAGCGTAACGCACATAATTACTTCTAAGATTTTAAAAAGTCGCGCGCATTCTTCAGAATTCGCGCGTCTGCGCGCGAACAACGCCGATCGTGAATCGTGAAAATCTTAAGGTGCGTACGGATTGCGCGTACCCTGGTACGCGTACTCAGTTTACGCGTATCCGGAACGCCTAGTCCATACCTGCAGCTACGCGTTCACTCTTGGGGTACGCGAACCGCGCGAGCCAACTCGCAGCGCGAGCCACCGTCAGTCGGTTTTTGGTCGCGCGTCAAAGAGGACGCACGCGGCCGGCTACGCTATATTTGGACGGCAAAATGAATAAACACGCGTGTTCTTCGAGTTTCAATAATGAAAATATTATTAGATTGATTCAACTTTATGAATTTCATTTATATCTTCCATTAGCCTATTTCCACACTGTAATCTTTCACGAAACAATTTTTTCATCCACCATCTAGGTTTCCGTTTGTTTCTCTTTTTTTTATTTAAAATGTGTTGAATAATGACTAACGCCGCAGCAGTGGTGGTGCACGCAACCGCTAAGTTTGTCGGAGTCATGGCGAATGACGTGTGCATCAGAATGGCTGGTTGCCTGTGGCGTTGGTCAATGAGAGTTGATTCGAAAATTGCTACATAATTGCTTATATTTGCTACATATAATAAATAATTGCTACATAGGATATATACTTAGATCTAAAATATTTTTTTTGACCAGCCATCCTGACGTCAGGATGGCTGGTCACCTCCTAGTTTAAAGTGAAGCGTACAGAGTTTCCCGAAATGTATTGCGTCAATAATTGCTTCATATTTACTTCATTTATCTCATTTATTTGTATCTTTAAAAATATGCTAAATAAAGGATGTAGCAGTAATTTAAATTATCCCAAGGAAAAGTCCCTGATAAAATAATAAAGGCAAATAGTTGCAGTGCGTCTTCACTCAACGGTATTGCTACTTTAGGCGGCAGGCGTTCTAAATAAAATTGTTAAATGGCATGTTATGTATGAGTAGGTAAGTGGACAATAAGCATATTAGAAGGATATCGTAAATAAAAAAAAATACGAAGAGTAAAAAGAAGCTAATTCCACATTGCATAATATATGCGTAAAAATAATATGAAAATACTCGAAGTCGTTGACTCATATAATATCTACTTAGGACAAGTAAACTTCGAGAAAGGGGTCAACCACCAAATCCAACTCGGTTGGGCAGCGTTCGGGAAACTACGCAATGTCTTTCCGTCCGACTTACCCCAGTGCCTCAAGACGAAAGTCTTCAACCAATGTGTGTTACCAGTTATGAGTTACGGCACCGAAACGTGGTCTTTCACTATCGGTCTCACTCATCTCAAAGCTCAAAGTCGCTCAACGAGCTATGGAGAGGGCTATGCTCGGTGTTTCTTTACGTGATCACATACGAGTCACTGATATAGTCCACCGGATTAGCAAGCCGAAGTGGCAATGGGCAGGCCATATTGCTCGCAGAGCAGATGGCCGATGCGGTCGAAAAGTGCTAGAGTGTAGACCACGGACTAGCAAGCGCAGCGTAGGACGTCCACCAACAAGGTGGCCAGTCAACCTTATAAAAGTCGCTCGATGCAGGTCGCTTCCAACCGGTATATGTGGAGATCAAAAGGGGAGGCCTATGTTCAGCAGTGGACGTCCTATGGCTGAGATGATGATGATGATGAATATGAAAATAAGCTAAAAAATTGTTTCGGGCGAATCTACCCATGCACATTTTAAAAAGGGGACATCTGGCCTGTGGGCCACCTTTTTTCGTGGGCGAGATGTCCCATAACCTCAGCATTAATTTATCTTATTGCCATATTATTATTTTTTCGCATATATTATGCAATGTGGAATTATCTTCTTTTTACTCTTCGTAATTTTTTTTATTTACGATATCCTTTTAATGTGCTTATTGTCCACTTACCTACTCATACATAACATGCCATTTAACAATTTTATTTAGAACGCCTGCCGCCTAAAGTAGCAATACCGTTGAGTGAAGACGCACTGCAACTATTTGCCTTTATTATTTTATCAGGGATTTTTCCTTGGGATAATTTAAATTACTGCTACATCCTTTATTTAGCATATTTTTAAAGATACAAATAAATGAGATAAATGAAGTAAATATGAAGCAATTATTGACGCAATACATTTCGGGAAACTCTGTACGCTTCACTTTAAACTAGGAGGTGACCAGCCATCCTGACGTCAGGATGGCTGGTCAAAAAAAAAATTTTAGATCTAAGTATATATCCTATGTAGCAATTATTTATTATATGTAGCAAATATAAGCAATTATGTAGCAATTTTCGAATCAACTCTCATTGACCAACGCCACAGGCAACCAGCCATTCTGATGCACACCGAATGACTGGGGCTCGCGGAGCGCTCTGGATCGATTGACCTCGCGTACAGGTTCGCGGCGGTCCGTACAGGAGCTGTACGCGTATCCAATGTACGCGTGGACAGTGTTTCCCAACTACGCGTAACACAGGAACGCGCTATCCGTACGCACCTTTAGAAGTAAAGTGTGCGTTAAGGTACAATTCCGAGACGGGCCGCAGACCGCAAACTGCAACTGCAAACTGCAAGCGACAACACTTGTTTCTATGAACATCTATGAAATTGATTCCAAGCCCGGCAACACTGCTGCCTGCAGACGCAACGCGCAGCGTGCGGCCGCGGCGCGCAGCGACCGCAGACTGCAGCGCAAGTCGTGTCGCGAACCGCAGAGACTTCACACGTATAATGTCGACTTTTTCGGATGACGATGAAGAAAAACTTATTAACATTGTAGCTGGTCATCCAGTTCTTAATAGAATAACTTCCTTCTTTGGTTCGACTTTAAAAAAAAAGATTAGGTGCTTTTCTTTTTCTTTTGGCATATAATAACAACAAGTCATCATCTTCCTCTTCTAGTAAAAGACACATTAGTACACTATCGGTAGCGTTATCTAACATTCTGTCTCGCATGAAGCTATTGGAACAACTGAGGCACGGTTCTGTGCATTGTGCAGCCACGGCATGCAGCCGCAGTTGGAATAGCGACCGCAGGCAGCATTGCGGTAACCGCAGCCGGTAGCCACAGTGTCGCCTGCGGTTGCAGTCTGCGGCCCGTCTCGGAATTGTACCTTTACGCTGTGGAGTTAAGGTAGAAATTGTTATGTTCAGTTTTAGAAATTCGCTTCGATGCGCTTCGACTCTGCGCTAGTATAAATCGACCCTAATGGCGCTAGTATAGCTTGTTCCAAGCATCGTCATTGGTTTAAATCTTAGGTACTTCAAAATAGTACTACCTCATTGGTCGGATTAGGACTTAGCTATGGTGGCGCCATCTACAAGAAATTGTTATGTTCAGTTTTAGTAAATGCGCTTCGATGCGCTTCGACTCTGTGCTAGTATAAATCGACCCTTAGTTCCCCAGTTGCCATCCCCATTAGCACAAAATATTCTGGTAACAATCGTATTTTCAAGCGTCAGTGACCTTCATAGCTAAACTGTAAACTGCAGAATAGGTACCTACTTGCAAAACAAACAGGGATAAGGGAAAATCAAAACGCATCTTTTATAGTATTCAAATACACATATTTATTAGCTTAAAAACAATCAGTCTTAGGACAGAGAAATAGGTAATTATGGAATGACTAAAATTAAACACTGAGATCACATCTTCACTTATCACCATTCGCCTGATCTTTGACTTCCTTGCGAACTGGTCCAGTTTGGGTGATGGGGATGCTACGTTCGCCCTGGACAGCAAGAGGCACCTTCCTTGGCGCCGTCACTGTCAAAACACCATCGGAAGACAGCCTAGATTCCACAGTCTCGGGAACACAGCCTTCTGGCAACGCGTAGCGCCTCGTAAAATGGCGGGAAATATAGCCATGCTGGTCTTTCTTCTCTTCGTGTTTGCCCTCAACCACGATGTAGCCGTCCGCAGTCTTCACGCTGATTTCCTCCGGGGAAAAGTGCTGCACATCTAAATTCACCTGGAACTTATCTTTGTCGGACTTGATGCTGGATCCGACGTCTCTTGCAGCAGCTGCGAGGTGACGCCACGGCCTGTAGTACTCCCTGCTCATCACAGGACCGGCAGCAACGTGGAGAAGATCTTCGGGCGTTAGACCCAAGCCGAAATGCTGGTCCACGAGGCGGGGGCGATTCAACTCGTAGTCAAACAAGAATGGTAGTAAAGACATTTTTCTTGATCTAGTTTTTCACTGGATAACTTGAAAACAGCTTATAATTGTAGCTTGTTCGCAGAGAAAATCTCCGAATTGACTGTTTGCTTCGCACTCGCTTGTCCGATTTGAACTGATGACATTTCAGCGCGAGCAACTGTTTTTAACCGGTGGCGCCATCTACGAGAACATAGTGGAAGGTTCGCGAACGCAGAGAAGTACAACCTGCGGGTCGCTTGCAAAGTTTTTTTTTTGTTGTTACTTCTACTCCATGACAAATAGTTATTTGAAAATTAAATATTTTTTTTTGCAAATGAAACTGTTTCTTTATTTCGTAAGACAAACATAAATATTAATTAAACTATAGAAATATATATAATATAGATGAGAGAAGCCGCTGTCAGAGACAGAGTGAAATGGCGTGTGATTGGAGAGGCCTATGTCAAGCAGTGGACTGCTAAAGGCTGATTGATGGTGATGATGATCATTTTAGAACTTGCTGATTCTCAATACGTAATAATTTATGAATTTTGTGTCTTTGAATTTCAAAAATATTTTGGGAGTCAGCAATAATTAATTTTCTTAGCTAACTCTGTCTTGATTATTCTCCTAAATGATGTAAATTGTCATAATATAGACACTAGAAAGAGTTCATTAGGTACCGACTTCTAATTTCTAAACCAACGTAAAAAGTATGAAATAGGTATCGTTATTTTTTTTTCAGAAGTCGATAACTTTATTCATTTTCATTGTATTGTCTTCCAAAGGTTTTAATGTATACTTTTTTATTTTGATTTTAGAAGTTAGCCCTACTTGAACACGATAAAACAATCTACCGGCGCGACCCCAAGGTTGAACATCCCTGCACAGAATGTGGTCGAAATTTCTTAACGTTCATTTCAGCCAATCAGAGCACAGTAAAACTTGGAGAATTTTCTAGAATATTTCATAAAATTCGTTACAACGCCACCTAGTACCGAGTAGCAACATTAACTTCACACAGTTCTCTTTTAAACTTTCCAGAATTTTTGTCAACAGATGGCGCTTTTACAAACCTGATTTTAACTTTTAAAATCTATGGATGTCTAGATTATAGGCCTTTTAGGTAGCAAGAATGTTGGACGATTAAAAAAAAAAACCGTAATTATTAAAAGTTCTTAATGCGCAAAAATTATGCGTATTTTTTTTTGCGAAAACACTTTTTCCCTAAATTATTATAGAATTTCTTAAATGGCGTCGGCATTATAGCCACAACTGGCAACTTAGCACAAAACACCAACAACGCTAGCAATAGTGATGTCAAATGTAGGGAACAAACCGATATCGATATTTAATTATCTTTCTGAAGTTATCTTAAAAATATTTTACAAAAACCCATATTCTTGCAGAATCAAAAAGGTTACCGCACATTAATAGTTTTACCTCATTTAAAAAAAATCAAATCTAAAAAAGTGTAACGACTTATTTAAACTGTATATTATATTCATATATTATGCTAAATGATGCAAAAAACATTTTATTGATTTGAATAATATATAATATTAAATACACAGGCAGTTGTTTTGTCCTGAAATGTAATCGTAAGCTTGACGGTTACCACTCAATGTTGTGATTTCACCGTGAAAAGTTTAATCCTTCATATAATTATATATATTTCGTTAGGCAGTGAGTTAAAAGTTTTGATAAAACTTTAAAATATAGCTACAGCTTCAGCTTGGTAAATTAGAGTAGAAAACCGGAAGTCGCCACTGTGCTCTCGCTACCAGCACTTTGAATGTTTTTTTTTTTTCACTTGTTACGTTAGTTTTATGGCACAATAATAAATCTAACAAACCTGAGTTCTTTGTTTACATGAAATATCAAAGATTTTAAAACGTTGTCAGCAAACAAAAGATTTGTTCCGTTTCAAGACGTTTCATCGACAAATCGACATCGATTTAAAATTAAGTTACGACACTACACAGCCGCTGCGCAGTCAGTGGTCGGTTGACTTGACGTATTTATAATTTGCACTCGCTTCATGATAACGCGTCGCGACTCGCGAGACTGTGTGGTAATTTTTAAGTGCGCCTCCTTCGCTACTAGTTGTCGAGTGCTGTGATTTTTATATTACATTTTTATTTTTATACATTCATCGCTAGTACGTAAGTGAACTGTGAAAAGAGCGTTTTTTCAAACACGTTACTTTGTCGATGTGATCCTTGTTTTTGTGAATTTATTTCTGTGACGATGGCAGATAATTCAAAATTGACCGACGAGGAGAGGACTGAGATCAGGGAGCAATTTGAACAGGTATGTTTGTTACTTTTAATTCAGAATAGTAGATCTAAATTGATTTGTCGGCGTTTTGTTCGGCGTGTCAATTTGGGGCATTGCATCGTAATAATGTTTTGCAATATTCGATGTACAGTTTGCCGTTGGAATGCTAGCGTACGCGTTTTTAACGTGTATTTTTCTGAGGCCGCGTGTGGTCCGTTGTTTTCGCAAAATTGCTCCAAGTATTGTTAAAACTGGCGATAGGAACGGCCGATTTATATCATTGTGTATTGATCACTAAGTAGTATAACCATGAGTACAAGAAGAAAAAAAATGCCCCAAAATTAAGTTTCAATTTGGGCTGGATAATGACCTCAAAATTTCTATTCAAAAAATATGTTCGCTCATAATAATACAGATCCAATGGTAATTACTGCATGTTTAAGTACTTATAATATTCATTAACTTCCCTATTATGTACAGTAATAAGGAAAATTGAAAGGCGACTAAATGCTTTATTATTGGGTGCGGTTAGTTAATACAAATTCTGGACAGAAAATGCTGAACAGTCAGCTATCTCACTCTGTCGCTCTCGTCTGGTCTCAGCATTGTTTCAGCCGATAATTCAGTCAGCATAGCTGACTGTTCAGCATTTTCTGTCCAGATTTTGTATCCGCTAACCGTACCCATTGAATAGTCACATTGTATAGTTTACATGACTAAACTATTCTAGCCTTTGTTTTAAAAAAAAACAGGCTAGAATCATAACAAGTAACTCTATGGTCTTTAAAAAAAATACTGTAATGAAAACGGCAGTAAATGGCCAGTATCATTGGTTATCTATTGCTGATAGTAGGCCCTCAATTATTACTATGAAAGCATTAACACTGCACTGATAAGCTACATGTACCGCCAAGTAGTATTAAAGGCTATCTAAAGATAAATTGTATGCTAATATCTTGGTATTGAATTTTATGACTGCTCTATAAAATGATCCTTATTGATTCCATATTGATTTTTCTCATCTAAAGATATAGCATCACAATTCAATGAAGACAAGAAACCTTATTTCAAAAAAAATAATTCTCTTTTTTCTCTCAAAACAGAAACTGAATAAAACCTCTTTACCTTATTTAGTTATGTATAAAATACATACAAGCTGAAGTATGATGTCAAAAAGCATTAATTATCTATGGTAAGGTGTTCTAGATTGTCTGTGATTTGTTCTTGGATAATGTTGTCACGTCATGTGTACTTTCTCTGATTTAAATAAATAATCCTTTCAAATCCCATAGTGTTATAATTAATTAGTAACCATCACACATATAACATGGCGCAGCCGGTTCGAAAACACTAAGTCTAAAGTGTATTTTTGTAAAACATACATCATGGAAGCTAACCAAGTAAAGTTACCACCAAATTTTGACATTCGATCTCAGTCGGCATCTACTGAGTGGAAATTTTGGAAATGTTTATTTGAAGATTATTTAGTGGCGATCAGTAAAGATAACGCCTCTGATAAAATCAAGTTATCCCTACTAAGAAATATGATGGGACCGGAGTCCACAAAGGTAATAAAAAGTTTCAAATTGACAGAAAAGGATTCTCAAGTGTACGAGGCAGTTGTGGCAGCTATTGAAAAATATGTAAACCCTAAATATAACGAGGTGTTCGAGAGGTTTAAGTTCAATGAACGAAGACAAGAAACAAATGAAAATTTTGAAAATTTTTATACGAATTTGAGACAACTTATCGCCAGATGTAATTATGAAAGTAACAAGGAAACATTAGAGGACCAGCTTCTAAGGGACCGAATTGTTCAGGGACTCCAAGATAAAGGACTCCAGGAAAGTTTGTTACGGATGGATGATCTCACACTAGACAAAGTTGCAAACATATGTAGAGCAAGTGAAGTAAGTCGTTCCCAAGCTAAGGAAATGAACCCAACAATAGAAGTTGATGAAGCTAGGGTTAAGAGAAGCAAAAATAACTCCACTTTAAGGAAAAAGAAGTTTGAAGATCAAGGAAATGATCAAAAGTTTGAGTGTCGTCGATGTCAAAGAGTTCATGGTCCAAGGGAATGCCCAGCATTTGGCAAAAAGTGTTCCAAATGTGGTATCATAAATCATTTTGCAGTAAGTTGTAAGGTCAAAAAAGTTCAGGAAGTCAATAAGTGTTCAGATTCGGAGTCGAATGAAAGTTTATTTTGTGGCGAAGTGAAAAATTCAGGTGAGAACAATACAGAGTGGATTGAAAATATTTGGATTGAAGACCAATATATTAAATGTAAGCTAGATACAGGTGCAGACATTAGTGTAATGCCAAAAAAAGTTTTTGAAAAATTAAATGTAAATTTAGGTATAAAATTACAAGAAACAAGCATTAAAATTGAATCATTTGCGGGGAATATCGTAAAACCTATGGGGATTGTAAATCTAATGTGTAAATATAAGGAAAACATGTGTCATGAAAATTTTGTGGTAGTAGATTCTAGTACTATGTTGTTAGGTCTACCAGCATGTGTATCACTAAACCTAATTAAGAGGGTACACACGCTTGTTGTTGATTATGATAAGGAGATGTTTATAAAAAGAAATATTCAAGTTTTTGAAGGAATAGGTAGACTGCCTGGATATGTAGAAATTCCAACTATGCCCACAGCTGTACAAATTTGTCACCCTTCTCCAAGACTTCCTTCATGTCTACTTGAACCGTTGAAATCAGAGCTGCAAAGATTAGAAGCTAGGAAGGCTATTATTAAGATAAAAAATATCAATAGTAATGCATTTGTTAATAGAATTGTGATTGTTGAGAAACCAAATGGAAAAGTAAGATTGTGTCTTGACCCATTAGATTTAAATAAAGTCATAGTAAAGAAACCTAAAATGTTACCTACATTAGACGATTTAAGTTTTAAACTACAGGGAAAGAAATTTTTCTCAGTTCTCGATTTAACGGAAGGATTTCATCACTTACTCCTTTCTGAAGAGGCATCTTGGAAATGTTGCTTTGCAACACCCTTTGGTGTATATAGATACTTAGTTTTACCATATGGTTTAATGAATGCACCGGAATTGTTTCAGGAGGTGCTTGAAAATCACTTCGGAAACATGCCAAATGTCATAGTTTGGGCTGATGACATATTAGTAATGGGAAGTACTGCATTAGAACATGATAAAGCTCTAGATGGTGTTATAAATAAGGCTAAGGAATTAGGAATTGTTTTTAACAAAAGTAAATTTCAATATAAACAAACTGAAGTAAAGTATGTAGGGCAGGTGTTTAATGAAGATGGGATGTCACTAGATAAAGATAGAGTTGAGTCATTAATAAGTTTAAAAGAGCCAACAAATCAAAATGAATTAAGGCAAATTATAGGTTCATTTAACTATGTACGTAGATATGTACCTGATATGGCAAATATAATGAGCCCACTTGTTAAATTACTTAAAAAGAATGTTGATTTTATTTGGTTACCAGCTCATAGATTAGCCTTTGCTGAGCTAAAAAGAAATATATGTAAAACACCGTCACTTACACCATTTGACTCTAAAAGGAAAATTATTTTGCAATGTGATGCGTCTAAAAATGGTATTGGCTGTTGTTTGTTCCAAGAATATAATAATAATTTAATGAAACTAGTAGCTTGTGCATCCCGAACTATGAATGAGACAGAGGAAAATTATAGCCAGACTGAGAAAGAGTTCTTAGCCATTACTTTTGCAGCTAAAAAATTCCATAGGTATATTTATGGCTCTAGTGTTGACGTACAAACTGATCACAAACCAATTGTAGCTATAATGTCAAAGCCAATTTCAAAAATTGGATCACCTAGGTTAAGGCGTTTGAGACTGAAACTGCTAATGTATAACTTAAATGTGTATTATTTACCAGGTAAACTTTTGCATTTTGCAGACATGCTTTCTAGAAATAAATTAAAGTACACTGAAAATGATAAACAAATGTTGCAAATAGTCCATACAATAACTGCACACTTACCAATGTCTCCAGAGAGAAAACAGAATTTTGAAATTGAAACTAAAAATGATCCGATTTTAAGACAATTAAATTTGTATTGTTTAAACGGATGGCCTGCTGAACACAAAGTTTTAAATAACTGTAGACAATTTTTTAAGTTAAAAGACAATATATATTTTCAATCGGGTTTGGCATTTTATGAAGATAAAATAATTGTACCTTCATCTTTAAAAATGTATGTTCTAAATTTAGTTCATGAAGGTCACCCTGGAATTTGTAAAAGCATAAAGAAGGCCAGACAATTGTTTTATTGGCCTGGACTGACTAAAGATATTCAGGATTATGTGATGAGATGTTGTACTTGTGAAAAATTTAGGTCGGCTAATCCCCATGATAGTTTAATAAGTCATAAGATACCAAATCGACGATTTGCAAAAGTTGCTACTGATATATTAGATTTTATGGGAAAATCTTATCTTGTAATTGTAGATTATTTTTCTCACTGGCTCGAAGTGTTGCCCTTAAATGACAAATCTTCTTATTCTGTATTGAATGCATTTCAAGAAGTGTTCACGAGGTTTGGATATCCTGAAGAAATTGTAGCAGACAATAACCCATTTAATTCATATGAGTGTCATAAATATTATAAGAGCAGGGATATGATCTTAACAACAAGTAGCCCACACTATCCTCGAAGCAATGGGATGGCAGAAAAAGCTGTACATATAAGTAAAGTTATACTGAGAAAAGCTACTGAGGATAGAGTGGATTACAGGGATTATTTGTTAAGTTATAATAATACACCTTTAACAGGATTGGATTGTTCTCCTTCACAAATTTTAAACAGTAGAAGGGTCCGCACTCTTATACCAACAAATTCAAAGCTTCTTGAGGCAAAAGTTGTGCCAAATATTCATAAGTTGTTATTATTAAAACAGTCACTTTCTCAACAGAAAAATATTGTGAGGAAGAAAGAGAATGAATATAAAATAGGTGATAAGATAGTACATAGAACTGATAAGGATATGTTTTGGAGAAAAGGAACTATAATAGGAAAATGTAAGGAACCAAGATCGTATTGGATTAAAAAGGAAGGAGAAGAGGGTAGACTGAGGAGAAATATAAAGCATTTAAAAAAATCCTTAACTAGGAGTAGCAATGATAGCTACATTTATTTAAATAATTCGTTTGAAAATGATTGTTTGAGTAATAGTAGAAATAATGTGAGGGAGGATAGTATTAGAGAGGAAACAAGTTCTTTGTCAAGACCAAATGTCATTACAACTAGATGTGGCAGAATTGTTAAGCCGTTAAATAGGTTAAATTTGTAATGTTAATTTTACTTGATTATTGTTAAGTGTATTCGTCTAAAAGGGAAGGTGAAGTATGATGTCAAAAAGCATTAATTATCTATGGTAAGGTGTTCTAGATTGTCTGTGATTTGTTCTTGGATAATGTTGTCACGTCATGTGTACTTTCTCTGATTTAAATAAATAATCCTTTCAAATCCCATAGTGTTATAATTAATTAGTAACCATCACACATATAACACAACAAACTATATAGTAAACATAATAATAGCTTAGCTGCAAAACATACCTAGTTACAGACCCTAGTACCATAATTATTCCAAATTTTTACATTTTCTCAATCAAACAGAAACCTTATTTTTCTGTGATAAACACTTGAAAATCTATTAAAAAAAACTGGTAGATTGGGGTACCTAGGTAGTTTGATGTGTGTGCACATATCTCATATCCCAGGTGACACAAAAATCAACAATCCTACACAATTGAACAAAGTAAAACTACATCAAACATTCCATAATATGCAAAACTTGATTAGCATACTTATTAATAAGAAAATTTAATAAAACAATTAATATGAAGAACTTCACAATGAATGCCGATAACTCATTAGTTATGCGGACAAAGGTGGTACATTGCATGCTAAGTATTTAATGCATACGCATTATTGCTGTAGTTATAGTATAAGCATTCCCTACAGTTATGAAAAAGATTTAGTTAGATGTTGGAGGAAAATGGACAGAATATCTAAAAAATCACATCACACACATTTTATCTGTGTTTATTTATAAAGAAATCATAAAACAATATTTTCATTACAAAAAAAATACATTCTTTGAAGATTGGCCCTGTTTTCAAACCTAGTTTAAAGCTTTAAGTATAAATTGATTGTGTGACAATTTTAAATTGTAGTCAATAAATCAGTAATTTATTGATGCATGTAATTTGTTTTTCCATAATCAGATTGGTAATTAATTACAATCTCATTACCTATGCCTCATGATTTTTGTTGATTAGATTTGAAATTTTAGTCACATGATTCATTTCCATATACATAAATAAGTAGGTATAGAAAATAAATAACTCAGCACTAAGGTAAAGTAATTTAAATTTCTTAATGATAATGACTGGTTCATTAGTGGTAATTATTTTATTTTGAATATAAATTAACACGAGTCACCAACAGTTTTTTTTAATAAGTTTCCTTGTAATTTGACCTAAAATTAAATACCTAATTTTAAAATCAAAAGATGTATGGTTTTTCTTTAAAAGTAAAAATGGCCCCACATGAGGAATATTAACGGCCAAAAAAAAAAAAGTAATTGCAGTTAGTTTACTTCATTACTATGTATTTATTTCCCTTCATGTTTAGTATCCCTACAGTATTATCAGTTTAGAGTCAAGGTAAACTATAATATTAAAATGTTATCAGTTCTCGCTGATGCTCAGGTACATAAATTATCAGCTGGATATTTATTACTATTGATATGAGCTTTTAAATATAACACTCCTGTTTATGGCCTCTATAATATTCTCTTCTAATCACCAAAAAGAAAAATATAACAATTTCAAACATCAATCTGCATCACGCTACTTGGAAGATTTTTTTTTTAATTTGTTTCTTCTGCACCTGGTTGAAGTATGGTCATCATCAACTTGCATCATGAGACTGTACTGTTTGCTACAACTAGCAATTACTGGTTCAGAACCAGTAGTCATTTCCTTTAAGCTGATTTTCAAGAGGCCTGACAAATCCAAAAAAAGTAGGCCCGCAATTAGATCTGTTGTGACTAGTGATGGGTTTTTGCCCGGGAATTTTCCCGAGTTGGGAAAATTCCCGATACTTTCCCATTTCTTCCCGGGAATATTCCCAAATGACGGGAAAATATTTTTCGTCTAAAATTATGCAATTTAATTTATTTTTTACAAAGTTTTGCATTTGTGTGAGTCTGTACATACATGTCGTGGTTAAAAAAAAAGGCATTCATTGTAAAAGTATGGTTACAGCATATAAGTAAGGATTTTATGTATGGAAATGTTTGTTGATACGTATTTATTTAAAAAGACTTAAAATCTTCTTCGAACAAGTCTCAAAAGTATCACACCGACCTTTTTCTGATTATTAGGTTGTTTTTTGAATATTAGTTTTGCTATAAATGCGGCTTATACCTACCTATAATAGTAATCAGCTGACTTTGAAGATAGATCTATTACTTGGTGCGCTGAAAAGTGCGTATTGTACGTATAAACAGCCACATAATCATAGCTCTAATCTAACAATTTATAAATTTTTTTAGTCTTGCTTTGTAGACAAATGGCAAACGTAAACTCTCGAGTCTCTAACAGATTTTCAACGTAATATATGGTCTTAAAAAATTAACTGCAAGAATTTGGTGTGCTTACTCCAACGACGATATAATACTAGACTACGCATTGCACGATCTAACGAACAAAACTATTCTGCCAACTCGCTGAGGTACTACGTAAGCGAGGGGGACGGGGTACTGCGTTGTGATTGGCTAACTCAAGGTCTGTTCTGTCTCAACGTATGTTTACGGCTCACAGGATTGGTCGAAATGAGACGGATATAAGACTTTTTTGCCTAATGTGTTGGCAGACATCGGTCGCCTGTTATTAGGAGTCTAGTATTATATCGTCGTTGGCTTACTCGTATCAATAACCAAGTACATTCCAAAAAAAAATATTTTTGCATTTTTTTTTTTCAAAAATCCATCATTTTTTTTTTCAAAACATTTTTTTTTTCAAGCATTTTTCTTTTGGTCTATTTATATGACCAATAAAATAAGTTATTTGTAAGTATTTCGATGAATTGCCAGTTCAAAGTCTGCAAAATGTGATGGAAACATTGGAATCAGCTGTGAACGCTACACACGGGTGAACGAACTCAAACAGAAATCAAATTCATTAATACCGTCAAAAATAAATGCTTGAAAAAACGCGCGCGTGGAACACGACGCGCTGCTGACCCGGGCATGGCCCATGGTCGGACAGCGAGTCGCCTATTACTCGCCGCCCGCATGGCCGCGCCTACGGTGGCTGGAGATCCGTCTGCCGAAATCCGGCGCCGTGGGCGTCTACCACTGCGGCTGGGGTGGACGGACGCTGACGCTGTCCCTCACTCAGCCCATGCATGACTGCTTCGCAGAAGGAGTCCACCGCATCCCACACCGTCTCGCCCCGAAGCATGGCTTCGACCAAAGCCGGGCGCGAGAGGTCTCTGCCTATTGCCGTGAGGACACGGTGGTGCTCTGCCAAAGCGGGGCAGACCTGTCTACATCTGCATCAGGCCTATGTACGGCCCGGAAAAAACGTCCGTGAAACTCCTTGTTCTGTCATATTTCCATGCGACCATTAGTGTCAAGCACAGCAGGTTTGCGCCAGTTCTCTTTAGCCCAGGAGAATGGGGTAAGGCCCTTGTCCACCGCTACTACATCTCGATGCATTCCCACGTCGGCTTTTAGGAAATATTCACTGAGATTGCATATCTCACGATTGTGGAAAGTCTTAACGTTTAGAAAATCTCAACCTCGAATATACAATCTCATAACCGAAGACCGTGAGTGATGCATTCGATATGCAGTAAGCAATGTACGGACCCTCCTATCGCCTTGGATACGAGGGTCCGTACAATTAAGTTCTGTTTGAGTCCATGAGTATGTCAAAAGAGTACCACATCAATACTGGCATGACCCTGCCGTTGCAGGCCTTACTACCACCTTATTACCACCTAATACAATAATTATTTACATATTTATAACATTGTTATTGGTTCAATATTTATTTTCCCGTCGTTTGGGAAAATTCCGGGAATTTATTTTATTTTCCCATATTTTCCCAATCTTTTTTTTCCCTCCCATTTTTTTCTTCCCTCCTGCCCATCACTAGTTGTGACCTTTATTAAACTATGACTAACAAGAACAAGCCTAAGTAATCTCAAAGCAACCAGTTTTACTCCGTTCAAAGTTAAACTTGGGTGATTACACAAACTACCTCATACATTAAATATACAACACGTCACCAGTTACCCAACAGGCAATTTTGTTCACATATGTTTTAGTATTCAAAAGGCGTTGTATACTCGCCTTGACATGTTTTGTATACTGTGTAGCACATGCTTTAGATATTGAATGACTAAATCTATACATACTACTTTAGATCCATACTTTCATTATAATTCTAGATGTTCCCCGTGTTTTCAGCCCTGCTGCACGTCTCCTCTTGTTTGTAGCGTGATGTTTTAAAGCCTTCCTCGATAAATGGGCTATCCAACATAAATATATTTTTTAAATTCGAACCCGTAGTTCCTGAGATTAGCGCATTCAACCAAAAAAACAAACTCTTCAGCTTTTAAATATTAGTATAGATAATTATTAGCTAAGCTATCACATTCTTTGTCTAGTGGTTGGTTCATAGGTTCTAACATTTTTGAATTCTTCTATTTCATTTCATTTCTCTGTTTGTATGAAGAGACTATCTGATATAGTTTTTACATAGCAAGAACTGGGATCTTTCTTGCACGGGCCCCCGATTTTACCTACCGCCAGATTCGTAGGGCGCGCATTGTGGCGCCCCTCGGCTGACATACGCCACCCTGATTATATGGCTAGTCCGACCCTGCGCTTGATGTACAAATTATAACATAAATATTTACAGTAGTATACCTATTTAAGCTGAATTCAATCTTCAGGGGTTATCAATTTGTGGGTGGCGCCATCAAAAAGGTCAAAAGCAATTAATTGCAAAGGTAATTGCAAACTGAACTACTGTATTATTGATAAATCATTCATTTAGCCGCATTTATTTAATTTTATATCACTGTCTGTTTTTATTTTTAGCTCAATAACATTATTAATCGTGAAATGTTCTGATAGTAAACTTGTAAACAACTTATTTAATTACTTTCACAGTCATTTGAATATTTGAGCTAGAGAGTAAATGCAAATTTTGATACTTATATTTTTTTATGATTGGGTAATTTCCATGAAATATTTTTTATGCGATAGTCGTTTTAAGGACCCCCTCTTTAACACGACTACCGCATTAAACGAAATACTTACTTTTTTTATGCGATAGTCTTGTTAAGGAGGGTTTTTTTTCACAGTTATTAGAGCCGTTTAACTGCACTGTTCTTATCGAAGGCAATGGGTCTAGAAACTAATCATTAATTTTACATGAATACAATTTTTTACGTAACTAGCGTGTTAGGTTCCCGAGAAATCAGTAAAAATATAACCTTCCTTCTGGTGTAGTCGGGTAAACTGGTTATAATTTTAGCTGTCTGTCTGTATTATCTCTTAGAATAACGCTCAGATTTTGTAGAATCATCAAAATGTCACGCAAATGGACTGATGGTCCATGAAGTGCCGCGCACAACATAACATCACGCTATTACTCGTAAGAGCGAAAGCAGAATGCAAAACTCTCTCTAATAACATTCTGTTTGCGTTCAATTATAAAATTAGATGCACTTTGTATGCAAGAACCTCTTGTTAGTGCTTATTAAGAACCTCCACAAATGCTTGGTGAATCATTGCATTGGACTCAAAGTGGGTCAATTAATCAATCTGAGCTTATAGATAAGTTGAACTGTAGTTAATGTGCTGGCATCCTATATCTAGCTTGTAATGGCTTGTTGATAACACCGGGTCATTATTCATTGGAGAATCTGTACTAATAATATTATAAACAGTATCATTTGTGTGTTTGTACATGTTAATCTCAGGAACTGATAATCCAATTCTATAATAAATTTCGCTAGTAGAAAGCTTCATTATTACCGAATGATAAATTATATAATATCATGCATATTTACTGAGTTATCTTAATTTTTGTTTGGCAAGTCTGAAAATTTTAAGCGCGGGCGAGGGATGGGATGCAAGCGAACGAAGTCGCAGCCAGAAGTTTGTATCAGATCTATTATATTTGTTTTAAAATCGTCTGCGTCATGCGTTTTAAGTCTGAAAAAAAAGCAATGCTGTTCTCTACTATAATATTATGTTTTATGTAGAGCCATTTGCCACGTCTAGATTTTACACTCTTGACTTCAGAAATGACTATACGTTTGTCGTGATCTACTTGACCCTGACTCAGAGTAGGCGCTCGACGAGTCTGATTGGGATCGATAAAATGGTTTATACCTTACATGTCAATATTTAACACAGTAAACTGAAATTGTACATTAAAAAAAATCTTACCTTCAGATTTTAAAATCATCCTTCCAATATTGCCGTAAATAATTCTGTCTGCCATTGAACCTAAAAGTTCCATTTCAAAACTTTAAATATGTCTGGCGGGGTCGCCTTAAGACCGTCTACGTCTAGGATCAAACTTGTATCCATGCAATACACGGGGGTTGCAAAAGGCTTGGATATCCTTTTTAGTATTTTCGTTTTTTGTTGAATTCCTTTCAAAGGCATGCAAATACAATCTAAAATCCGCATGGTTGTAGGTATTTGAAAACGTCTGCGAAATGATGTCCCACCCAAGTATTCTAAAGAAGAAATGTGGTTGACGTCACATAGCCGTCATTTGACGTGGTTTAGGCTCCTTAAGACGGGGGCCCCTTAGAGGGCTAAAGTGTGCTGGGGTCGCAGCAGGACTCGCAGGACTCATCAGGTAACCGTGATTACGTAAAGGGCTATCGAAGGACACCGTGGGTTTTAGTCAGTACAAGTCTGACAATCCCTCCCGCCCTGCCCTGGGTGGGAGAACTCATAGGATGAAGAAAAATAAAAAAGGGGGCAAGACTGTTAATTGCAAAAAAAACTGACAATATCAACTCAGTCTTATCCAGTAAACGTGTAAACTTTCTTATCAATAGCACCACCTTTAGCACAATTCTTAGTAAATATCGTTTCTAGCAACATAGTGTACTTTAAAGAGCATGTTCCTTTGAAGGAGACGTGAGGCAATGCGCTCAACTTAACGTAAACATAGCCGGCAGTGATATGGAACTGTCAGCCATGTTAACATTACCTTCCTTTGAAGTACAAGTTGCTGCAGTTACTTCAAAAAGATTAGTAAAATGAAGTGAATTGTTGGTTGCTTATGGGTCAATCTTTGAAGGAATTATGTTAAATGTCTTTTTTTTTGCCGGCCACTTTTTAACCATACCACTGCGACTCCTGAAATTCGGAATTGATAGTCGGGACCACCAGAAAAACACTGAGGCAAGGATATGATTCCAGACGAAGTCCCGGAGAATGAATTTAACTGTTTTAGACCCTGCAAATGCTATGTAGGTAGTGGAGGTACTAATCTGTTCTTCACTTCTTTCGTTTGGATCTTTAAGTAGGTATTCGTTAACCGTTAGGTTACCTTGATGATTTATGTTACTGAAAGTTGATTGCGCCGATTCTTTTTCCCACTCAACATGGAGACTGGTGCTGATTCACCATGAAATAGGCAATTACAATATTGATGTTCGCCTATGACGGTTTTTCCCAATGATTGAAACCACATGTTGCTAACTTAAGAGGGCTTTCACACGTTTCGTTGTTTTTGTGCGACTTTTGGAACCTGATTCTGGGTATGTCATTGCCACAAATAAAAAAAAGATATATACTCGAGAAAGTTTGATTATTTCTGTGTGGAGTGCTTTAAACAAATTTTTAGATTTGTTTACCTAAATGAGTAAAAACCTTGTCTTTGCAAAGGATGTTTCATAAAATTCTACTTTTTGTCATACTTTGGTACCGAATTACATAGAAGGTATAATAGTAAAATAATATTTGAAAATGTCCATGGTACATCTGAAAGATTATATTTGGACTGCATTAATCACTTTTTTAATTTCCATTCAGAAATACACCAAAAATATTTTTTCAAAACAGGAAGAATTTGACATTTTTTCGTCCGAAATTATATTTTTTATCTATCAATATTTACTGAATATTCAATCAAAAAGTATTGAATAACTAAGGTTACTATCTTAGCTTGCATTAAAAAAAATAATTAGCTCATTTAAAAGTAAAATAATAGTATTAAACAATTATAATATGCAATGACAAAATTCAACATAAAACCAAGAACGGTTTGTTCTTTGATTTAGACGGCGCGGGGCGCCTTTTGAGGGAGGACGTATCGCTCGCAACCATTTTGACATTAGTCACGTAATTATTAAATTTTAAAATACACGCCACCATTCATGACCTTCATACGCGGCGCTAGTGTCTTTGTCATGACATCAAATTCCATGTGAAAAATGTAGTACCTCGAATTTTCCGCAGGTCATGAGTGGTGGCCAGTAATTTTCCCAATCGCCAAGAATACAGCATAACCTACCTTTCTTGATACAAGCTAATATTTTGAATTAATTTAATTTTGATCTGTTTGCAATGTAAATATATAAATGTGTTGATTGTATTTTCCTACTATACTCGAATGTGGAGATAATTTTTGTAGATAATAAAATAATGTAAATAATTCTGATAGCTTTTTTTCTGAATTGGTAATAAAATGTAATTTTAGACTTGCTAACTTCCCAAACATTCCAGTTCGTTTGGATAATATAGCTCGCTGCGGGAACCACATACCACCGATCATGCCCCTGGTGGTATGTCTTTTTATTACGTGGTAAAATCGTCAGATCAGCCCTTCCACCCAGGGAAGGACAGGACTACAGGAAGGACATACAAACTTGTACTGACACTACTGACTAAAATCTACGGTGTCCTTCAATAACCCATTGCGATCCGGGGCCATGGATACCTCATAAGACAGTCCCACGACGCCGGCAGGATTTGGCTCTCTAACGTGCGCCCCGAAAATCCGTGAAAAATTGATCTGATCGTTTTGAGGTAGCGGTTAACCCAGAGAAAAGTAACTTTAAAAAAAAAACTTTTTGTCAAAAACGAATACAAAAAAGTTTAAAATAACTTTTCTTTTGGAAGTCGGTGGCAATAGTCAATGAAATAAATAACAAAGCCACCGACTTCCAAAAGAAAATTTATTTTAACTTTTTTGTTTAAAATAACTTTTCTGAATACAAAAAAGTTTAAAATAACTTTTCTTTTGGAAGTCGATGGCAATAGTCAATGAAATAAATAACAAAGCCACCGACTTCCAAAAGAAAAGTTATTTTAAACTTTTTTGTATTCGTTTTTGAAGCCGGTACTTTTTTTCATAAAGTTTTTTTTTATCAGTCGATTTCTTGTTATTAGGTTTGATCGAAGAGAGTTGAAGTCTTGTATCAGGTTCGGCATCCAGTCAATTGCGGTATTCCGTTTTGGCAGCTGCATTGTATTTTTTTTTTTGGTAAAATCATCAAATGTGTCCTCCCGAGTGGGACGGGATTTATTACCAGACTCGTACTGACTAATATCCATGGTGATCCTTCAGTAGCGCTTTACGTTCCAGGGTCACCGTTACCTGATAAGACAGTCCAGTGACCAAGACAAGCTCCGGCCCTCCAAGGCGTACCTCTCTGATTGGAAATCGCTTCTCGGCGGCGTAGGTCACGCGGCTGTCCACTCCCTCACGTGTTCCACCTCCTACTTCGCTAGCATGACTGCTTTGCATAATGATTCGAGGACTACTTCCCATTCCGTCTCGCCCCGCAGATTGTGGCCTCGATCAATGCAGGGCGCTATTAAATTGACTCAATTGCATCGAGTTGGGATTTGGCAAACCTGTACCACTCCATGTACCTAACTTTTTTGCAGCCAACTCAATAAGTGGACTAATATTGTGGGTCGATGTCAACGGCACCCCAAAAAGGTCAAGATGGCCTGTCATTTTTACGGTTACACCTCAGAAAGATAGAACCGGGTCGGATTGGCTCCTTTTTGCGGAAAAATTCACGTCTTAGCAGCATTGATGTTCAAGCACTCAGCCGGCCATGGCTCTTTCGCCTGATATTATTTTGTGAATTTTATTCATGAATACAGATACTACTCAGAACAAAACATACAAAAAATAAGTTAGCATTCCAATAAATCATAAAAATAAGCGAAAATTAACGAAAAGTGAGAAATTACAGGAATGTGTCAAGTTTCATAAATAAAATAATGAAATCGAAAAAATAATGTTTTCAATGTTCCAGAGAGTTCTTTTTTCTTTTAAACCCTGTGTTATTTTACTGAAGGTGAAATGTTCTGTATTAAATAACGAACATTTTCTATACCATTTCAATAGAAATCAGGTAAAAAGCCTGAGTGACCAATTGTAGCATCGTAATTCGAGCATAAACGAATCTATGCACTGTTAGTCGTGATTGATCGAAGATGAAATCAGGTACTACTTGCTGTGCAAATGAAATAATGTGGAGTTGAACCACATTTTCTACGCAATTTTGAGCAGTTACGTACCTTCGTTAGGAAGTGAAAGCTCAGTTTGTGCGAGATAGAGATTATAATTTAAAGCTCACCAAAACATTCTGTTTCAAGAGTGAAATGATCCGAAACATGTTGAACTCTGATAGATCTGTCTTTATTAAAAAAATAATCCAGCTGTAACCCAGTATATGAAGCACTGAAGCCCAGTCAAAACAGTTCAATAAATTTTCTCCTTTGCAAATGTTTAACGATTTGCACCATCCGCTCACAGTTAACTGCAGGCGAACCAAGAATCTTCTTGAATATTAATTTTTAATCTTCATGGTGCCGATTCGAAATTATCTTATCAATTATAGGGGAGCTTGTGGCTGGTCGCAATGGAGTTTGTATGATCCGCGCAGTAGATTATCGCTCTCTTTGCGCGGTTTAACGAACTTGATGGTCTTCTTGGGCCTTACTCACTTTCTTCCTGGATCACGGCGTTTGGTGATATTACCCGTCTCTTTTGACAAATATTTTGTACCACTGGTTGGAAATATTCGAGCATTAAACCGACCACTTCTGGCTATATCTCCTTATCTATGTCACCGTAATCACCCCAAGTGGCTGGTTTTGCGTCCATAATTATGTCTCTGAATAGATGGCATAAATGACTGTTTGATGTATAAGTCAAAGAAAAAGTTTGAAAAATTTTAAACACCAAATCGTAAATTCTAAATAATTTCAAAAATCTAATTAAATAAGTTATGAATTCAAATTAGCCACTAGAAACAAAATTAACACTTGAAAGATATCATAACAAGATAATTTACTCGTATTATAGAATGGAATTAATTAATCTTTATAATGCACACTTTGTAAATTACAAATATATCCAATTCGTAGTGTGACACAATGTGCGGTTTAAAGTGTAATATAATGAATGGCCCTTATTTTATTTTGATAGGTATACATTTATCATATTATCCATTCGTTTAAGAATACAAGTAGTGTCTAGAAGCTCGGGATCTTACTTTGTTTATTCGAAAGAAAAGTGGCAAAAGCTCATGTTGTTTTCTTCCTGGTATAAGAGGCATAGCTGTTTCGTTAGTGTTTTGTTTTTATGCGGGGGGCATCACGATGTCAAATTGACAGAAACTGTGTTCTTTCAGTATGTACTAGCGCTCTTAAGCTACACTCGGCGTCACAAAAATCGCACCACTTTAAGAATTCCCTTCAAAGTCATTTTAAACCTATTAATCAATGGTAGACATATGACTATAAGGTATCATTGGAAAGGCAATTTATTTAAATTTCAGTATAAATCAATGGATTTGGTTTTTTGTTTACCAGGGAATAAAAAAAAGCAAGCTAATGCAAATGATTAAAAAGTTAAATTTTATTTTATCAGCAAAAATTACAACAAAGTCCTTAAAAACAACTTAAAACCTAGTGTTACCCCCCCTAGCCCTGATGACTGCTTCCATGCGTTCTCTCATGGACCTAATTAATGTGACAACAGTCTCTTGAGGAATGTTGTCCCATTCTGCAACGACGGCATCTTGGAGGTCTTGGAGAGTGGTAGGGGCAGGATCACGTGCCCGTACTCGCCGTTTCAGTTCATCCCAAAGGTGCTCAATAGGGTTTAGGTCTGGACTTCGCGCCGGCCAGCGCATAACAGGGATTCCAACTTCTTGCAGGTAGTCTCTTACAATTAAAGCGGTGTGACAGCGGGCGTTATCGTGCATTAACGTGAACCCACTGCCAACAAAACCCGCATAAGGGACAACCTGCTCCTCTAAGATCTCTGTTATGTACCGAGCAGCAGTCAGCGACCCTTGCCCGCGAGCACTTCCAGTCCGAGAAACACACACAAGGTTCGTTTTACCGTCGATTGACATGCCGCCCCAGAACATGCACGAGCCACCCCCGTATTCCACTGTCTCTTGAATACAGGCTTGTGCGAATCGTTCACCTTGCCTCCTATACACTCTTCGACGCCTGTCGTTGCAGAAAAGACACACCCTCGTCTCATCCGAGAAGAGCACAGCCCTCCATTGGTCTATTGTCCAATCCACATGGTCACGGGCAAATTGCAACCGGTCTCTCCTATGCTGTGCAGTCAATTTTGGCCCTGTAGCAGCCCTATGAGCTGCAATTTTCTTCTCCCGCATTCTTCTTCTAATCGTGGAGACGCTTACAGAAGTTCTGCGAGCTGATAGCAGTTGTTGTTGCAGCTCAACAGCATTGGAGAACCGATTACGTAAAGACGTCGAAACAATGAAGCGATCGTCTCTTTCCGATGTGCACCGTTGTCTTCCAGATCCACGTCTTCGGATATAGCCACCAGTCTCTTGGAAGCGTTGGAACACTCGTCGAACGGCAAAACGACTCAAGTTCAGTTGCCGAGCAACATCACATTGCCGCATCCCTGATTGCAGTAGTGCAATGACTTGAGCGGCTTCATCTGCAGTGGTATCCAACTTCTGGGGTATTTTTCTTGCTGTAGCTGTTCACGTGTGTTCACTTCAAAGGTTGAATAGCGAATGACCCACATTTAACCCGGGTCGCCCGTTTTATACCCTTGTAGGGAGGTGCAATTAGTGGCCCTTGCAATGCGTATTTTGACAACATTTTTTTTAACGTTACGTGCTAATGAAACCTGTTGTGTTTAGGGATTCTAACTGTTGTTAATTTAAAGGTCGTTAAGCATACTTTCAATTGGTACCAATATTAATGGGCATTGTTCATTTTTTTCAATATGTTGTAATTGAAAAACCATTTCTAGGAATAGCGTTACTAATCATTAGTAACCAATCAAAAATGAAAAATGTTCATATTTGATTGATGTTTTTGATAAAATACGCTTGACCTTCCTTGCCCTTCAAGTGACGTTATTATTGGCTGTACCGTTTTGTATCGTTGCCTCAGACAATAAAAAGTAAGTGGCAAGTATTTTCAACAATCTGTCAAGTGTCAAATTAAAAATGTCAAAAATGTAAACAAATAATAATGTTTAGTTTTTTATATATTTTATGATTGTTTCTGCAACATGCCTCATAATCTCTTTATAAGATTTGCGAGAAAAGTGATGCCGTGATGTAGGCGTGTAATATTGCAAGGTTTATAAAATGTACCTACTGTTGCGAAGATCATTTTGATGTAAGTAAGATATCAAAGCTTTAGATACCTTTGTATATTCATTATGTTAATGCTAAAGTATTGCTCAGGAAAACGAACAATAATGTCACCTCGTCGACGACTTTCCGTTTTAAAAAACAAAAATAAAAACCGATTTCAAAAATTTATTGTATTTTTATAGTAGGGGAGGCGAGGATTCTAATTTGCAGTTACTCGAGCATCATGGCGACCTATTGGATTTGAAAGAATATGTTCTAAAAAGAAAAAAGTTTCTGACAAGTTTTCTATTTTAGTGGGGGGGAGGGCGTGTAAACAGTTTTAAAACTGTAAAAAAAACAGTTGTACAGAAGTACTCGAGCGCGTCAGCTATTTACAGTGTAAACGCGCTTTTCTATTTCTGATAACCAATACATATTAATCGGACGATTAACTCGAGGGGGCTGTCCGTGGCAAGCGGTTGAAAATCCAAAAAAAAGTTAATCAAGCGCGTCAGATATTCAAAGTGTATGTAAAGTAGACCTTAAAAAGTGTCGTATTAAAATGTCTGACGATTTGGATGTGGCACAAAGTAATAATTCATATTTCTATTGGTAAAAAAAACGTAATCTTGAAATACTCGAGCGCGTTCCATTTTTTTTTAATTGAAACTAACACTGTAAAAATCATACTCACTAATAATCTGACGTTTTCCATGGGGCGATGTCGGTAGACTCGCGGAGAAAAGGTGAACTACCTGTTAGTTCGCAAGTATCGGTCATGATTTAATGTCCGCCATCTTCAATGTACATAATCATATACAATTTTTTGAACGTAATTAATCTACCTTTTCGTAATCTGACTCGCTCAAGTATTTCTGTGGATCGATTTTTTTTTACTAATCTGGCGGGTTCTCCCACACAACCAATGGTGGGGACCATATGAAGGGTTGATACAGGTACATTAAAGGGTGCAAGATTTCTCCTTTATGATAATCTGATGCGCTGGAGTCACATTAAAATTCCCTCCCTGGGCTCCCCGACTAAGGATGTTAACTGACGTCTACTATCAGGAGAAAGTGACGTTGTGTTGTCAGGCAGTTTTTTAAATTATTCACTGGTGAGGCAACGGCACAACTTTTTGGTCAATGGTGACGTCAGCTACCTCAAAAATTAAAATATTAAAAATAAAAAAACTATTGAGCCAATCATAAAAACATTCAAATTAGTTTCTCAAAATGCTCTAAATTTGCAGAAAATAAAATAAAATCGAATGTTTGAAAAATTAAGACAATCCCCATTGGGTTTAATGTATTCGTTACTGGCGGGACATGTTTTAAACTTATTTTCGAAGAGGTGCGATTTTTGTGACGCCGAGTGTAATTACTACTGTCTAGTGCGTCAACATTAGTCAGCCATGAAATAGTGGCCTTTTAAAAACATAAACCTTCATTAATTTCACCGCAGTCGGATAAAAATGGCTTTCAAGAACTTGCATGCAAGATTGACTACATTGCGGTATTTGTTTCATCAATTGTGTTGACTGTCCATGAATAGTCCGCAATGTCAGTCTTACCATGGGTTATCGTATTACCCAGTTACGGGGTTGTGGTGGTCCGATAGGCAGTCGCTCCATGTAAAAGACTGATATCCAGCTGCATCTGGTTCGAATGGCAGCCGATCCCAATATAGTTGGGAAAAGGCTAGGCAGATGATGACGAGTCCGCAATGTGACCTAAATTGCATACAATGTCATGTCTAAATGAGACTTTAGGTATTAGGTACCTCCTTCACAATTCTAGTTCTTTCTGTATACAAGAAACCTAAAATATATTGCCTAATTAGCCTTATTGCTGTCCTATAAGCTTCGAGTGGGTGTACCCCATTTGTTGCCACATTACCTAAATTAGAACCCGGTGTTTGTTGGCTAAGTTCTGTAGTAATTAATTTAGCTTCCACATCGGTCAACTGGTCATGTTACTAATAAAATTATTATTAAATTAACTTATTACTTAGTTGAAATTAATTAGGGCGTTCATTCGTTGTATGGGGTATTGGGCTAATTTTGACAAGTAGGTCAGTTATTATAGTTATAGTGTTAGCTTATTGTATATTTTTAAACAGGAGTATGATTGAAATTATGACTATGAGTTGTGTAGAATAACAAAGAAACTTCTTTAAATACTTTTTACCGACTTCAAAAAAAAGGAGGTTATCAATTCGACCCGTATGTATGTAATATTATCAGAACTGCCCAGTTTTCGTATATGTTAGTCTATATCAGCGTCAGAACAAATGTGCAAAATTTCATAGGTGTATTTATGTATGTATGTATGTTTTTATGTTTGTGCACGCATATCTCCGGAACTACAAGTCCGATTTAAGTAATTCTTTTTTTGTTGTACTAGGTATTGTTCAACTTAGGGTACACTGCAAGTTTAATCAAAATCGGTTCAGGAGTTTTAGAGATATGGATTTTTTATGTTGTGACGGATTACAAGATTAGTGCACATCATGTAAGAAAACTTTGTATTTTACAAGAATTTGGGTTGAATATTTAATAAATAAACTAAAAAGGGTAAAATAAAAACATTTTTTAAAAAAGTACCGACTTCAAAAACAAATACAAAAAAGTTTAAAATAACCTTTCTTTCGGAAGTCGGTGGCAATAGTCAATGAAATAAAAATCAAAGCCACCGACTTCCGAAAGAAAGGTTATTTTAAACTTTTTTGTATTTGTTTTTGAAGTCGGTACTTTTTTTTAATGAAGACAATGTCAAATGAAATTACCTATGTTTTGTGGAATGTTTATAAAATCAAAGAATCTCAAAAGAGTAATGGTAAGCTTATTTAATTAAAACTATTAAGTATGTCCCACTGTTGGGCAAAGGACTCTCCATAATCTTCCAGCCTGTGTAATTTTCTACGGCCAATCTCGCAAAACCGCAATGAAAACACTGTTCAAGAAGAAATGGGTCATTAAACCTCAATTACTTTTTCACCTCGATTACATAGGCCTTGATAAGAAACTCGATAGTCAAAAGAAATAAGCAATAAACCCTTTCAAGGTTTCTTAAAAGGGAAGTCGCAAAAAAGCGTCAGAAATTTCACTGCCTCAATTTATATAAACTTAAGAAATAATTGCTATGAACTTGAACATGGTCTTGGCAACATGCTTTGACCTTACCAGGTCATCCACAGTTCCGGCATGACTCAGTAACCCCAAAAATATAACCACCTTTTGCTAGCGGCTTCGCCTGCCTTTGGATCAAAAATATCCCTGTTACCCACTCTAGGTTACAAACTATATGTGTACCAAGTAAAATCCAGATCGGTCCAGTAGTTTTTGCGTGATTGAGTGACAAACATACTTACTTACATACAACTTTTGTTAATATTAAGTAGGATTTTTGACTCACAGTTTCTTGTTTTTTGAAGGTCTTGGCTCATGAGTTAAAGGAAATGTAAACAGGCGTCTATTTTTAGAACTAGTTTTGTAAACATCATTTTGAGTAGCTGTAAATAAGTAGGTAATTTAAAAACTAATAATAGTCGATGACGTGTTCTTCTTGAATTCGACATCAGAAGTGATTTAAGCACCATGAGTAACTTATTTACCAACGCGTCTTAAGTCTAAGCTATTCAACTCTTCTATTAGATATGGTACCCACTTCAATCATCACCATCATCAATACGTTATGTTCTTCCATTCTGACAGACGTCACAACTTCATTTTTACTCCTTTTTTTATTCATAATTATCATTCCTTATACAATCCATCCATCCATCCTTCTTCGGCCCTCTTCTTCCTCTCCATTCATATCTATTACTTCCTTTATTCTGCTTTTTTCTCTCACCCCCATGTTTTTTTTCCATCACGCGCTTCTTTGTTTCTTTGGTCTTTCCATGGTTTTCGACTTCAGCATCATCATCTGCCTGATTCTGTTACTTGGAATCTGTGTATTACGTTTTTCTCTTCCGTTTTGTCAACAGTCATAAATCTCTTCTTCATGATTCCTCACAAAATCCGTCCAAAATTTCTTTGGTCTTATCCATACTTTTCGTTCTTCTTCTTGCCCTTGTCCTATGCTACACGTAGACTCTTCTTTTCTCCCCTGTCAACCGTCCAGCTATCATTTGCATCTCTTTCTTTCCATTCCTCACATAATCCATTAAAAGTTTCTTTGGTCTTCCCATGCTCTTCATTATCAACTTCTTCGACACGTTATTTTCTTCGATGCTTCCTTTCAACCGTGACGCTAACATCACTTTCTAACTGCTAAGTTTTGATACTTAAATAATTGACAAAAAGTCATACTGCGAACTAGGTTTGCTAACTAACCAACCAGCCAAGTTCTCAGAATGATCGATTCTCAGCCACGTTTCCTCTTCGTTATCGACCACAATAATTAAAAATAAACATCCGACCAATAGAAGCCCCTTCATAATGGCTGCAAAGCAATTTTTAATTGCATCCAAAGATAATTAGTATACTTTATTTGCTCAGTTAAACACGGCACACCGTAGGTCGTTGTGCATCGACCTTGAGCCAAGAATGTGGTCGGAGACAGACGGCTATTTTAAACTCTGTGACGTAAGGTTTAAGGTCTAATATGGCTTTTCTACCTATTCGACTCTAGCGCAACCTAGTGTGTAGGTGTTTATCTGCGACGTTCTAAGTTAATAAAAGAACACTGTGCTAAGGATCCATTGTGGTCTCTGTTCAACTGGATACGACAGCTTCGTTTATTTTTCTTTTTAATCCCTTCTATGTGGACAGCCTTGTGATTTTATCTATGACGAGTTAGGTACTCGGCAAATGCCAAGTGCTGTAACTTCATAATGTGGTTGACATTCAGACTTGTGACAAACAGTCTTATCTAATTACTTGTGATAATTATTATTATAAGTGGACACTTGAGGGCTATAAACACTTAATCTATGCAGCAGCCTACACACTATACAAAAACGTCAATAAAAAGTTCGCTCAAAGAAGTCTTCGTGCCACCAGTTAGATAGACCTCCCCCACTCGATTCTGTCTCTTTAAAAAGTGATAAGACGAAGAGTAGAATGACCTGCCAAGGTTCATGTTACAGTGGTCGAGTTAATATTAATGGCATTGACCGGTTGTTCTACGTCTCAATGGTCGAAACGATGAAATATTATTGTTACTTAACAAGTCTCTCGTTGATCTTATTATGCATTAACATATTCGTTGAGAAAATATCTAATTGATGAATTTAATCTTTGAGTAACTTTCACCGGAAATGGCGCTGTCAATTTCGTCTAGAGAATGTACTTACGATTTATTTTATTTGCATAATATGTTCCCAAATACCTATCTGTGAAAAGTTTAAAAGTTCTTGGTAATTCGACATACAGCGCAAAGGCTAAAACAAAGGAGAAATGCGCTCAAATAACCAAGAAATATTCGATTACACAAACTCAACAATTTAACAAATACCTGACGTAATAAACAACGTCTACAAACGAACAATAATAAACTTAATCCACGATTTATTAACCAAATTGCACAGTTTAGCAAAACGTTCGCAAATACATTAGTGACAATATCACGCAACAATGCAGACTTTCATCTAACCGTTGCGGTTACAAAACTGTGATTCATTGGATTATACGACAGACTATTGTATGCAACCTGGCTTTATTTACACAGACTGATACAATTTGTAGGTAAGTACGAGTATCACTTTTTCTTTCTACAAAATTTAGCCACCTTAAATGCTGAGTATGCTCTTCCAAATCTTTCCAATTCTGTGTCATGGCTATCCAGTTTCTTCTGGTCACCTTGATGAAAATCACCTATCATCTTTCTAAATTAATTTACTTTCAATACACCATTGTCTTCTTCAATACTTCTTTATTAGCCGTCATGTCATGAAACATCTCCTCTTTCTATATTAACTTTCACACAGCCTATTGGTCTTCTCCTACTGTTAAGCCATTTGTCATCATAGTTGCTTTTGCATACGGCTTGCCTCGTCTCCCCACCTCTCTTTTGCCTATATGCGTGTCCTCCGTGATCTGTGCCCCATCTGTGTACTAGTTTTTGATCAGTCATATGCAGGACAAAGGCTTTCCCAATGATATGACTAGAGTATTGGCATGGCCATTACCGATGACTGATCAGGGTGTACCGACTTTAGAAACGTCATTCATGTTCCCTATGATTCATTCCCTAGTTAAAATTATAGAAGTGGATCTTATACACGGTGTAAGGGAAATCGTCACGCAATTTTTTTCCATGAATTCTACACATGATTCTAGAATTAGAATCCATGAATCATATGTTAATTTCATGATAAAGATGCGCATTTTAAACCTTAAACCTTTTGTAGTGAGACGTAAATCTTCTTGGCAAAGCCTGGCATGAAAGAAATGCACGTTAGAAAAAATAAACCCACTTAGGGAGCCCGTCAGCGATTCAATAAAGTCGCAGACATCTGTCATGTCTGGAATGCCTTTTACGTTGTGGAATTTGCAATAGTGCCATGCAAATTGAGCATTAGAGCCTTTCAGCTCATACCAATGCAATAGGATAGGAAGAGAGAAGCAGTGAATATAACATCTTATAAGTTTCATTGCTAGCATTATGATCAATTGGCTTTATTGATGATTCGATTATTAGGAGATGAAACTACGTATCTCAGAGCAATATAAAACTCGTTTGGGAAATTAATTACTTATTGTTTTGTTTGTGTACCTAGGTCTTAAATTTTGAATGCCCAATCAGAACTTAAAAGCATGTAGTCAATGTATAGTCCGGTCAATTTATACATAAAAATAGTGGTCAAATAACAAAAATTCCCGGAAAGCCAAATATTGGTGGAGAGCTAGGGTTTACCATTACAAATAAAGTTTGAAAACTCCCCATCGATCCTATGTGTGCTTCAAAAGTTATTCGGGGTCAAAGGTTTGACCCCGAATAACTTTTAACCCTAGCTCTCCACCAATAATTGGCTTTCCGGGAATTTTTGTTATTTGAAATGTCTATATTGACCGGACTAGTAGATATTTTCTAAAGATCTAAGAGACTGAGAAACTGTCACTTTTAGAACTTGCAATTTCGTTTTCTTACTGTTCAGGTCTGCTAATCACAAAAGCAATTCTTTCTGACAAGACGGACAGGCAAAAACAACTTCAAATAGCTCCAAAAAATTAACCACAGTACTCCATCATGCGTTGTCATCACAATTTCTACAACAAGCATAATGCGTGCTACCATTTACTTTCCTATTATTTACTGCAGAGTTTGACCAGTTAAATTACAGTTAAATATCGATAAACGATATTTAACTGTAATGTCACTGGTCAAAAGTAGCTGTTCCACCTCGCCAGGGATAAAGAGAGATTTTTAAGTCTGATGGCCAACCTCCAGTGATTGGAGAGAAGAGAAGAAGAAGAAGAATCGATAAACGATAAGTGTTGTAAAATTGTGATTATCTAACTCTCTTCACACGGTATTTTTGTGTTACTTATTTGTTTTACGCTTACTTTTCTTTCGAGATTTATTTTATTTCATTTGTCAATTATTTATTTATTTATTAACAAAGGGACACCAACAGCTTCTGTATATAAATTAATAAATAGTTTACTTATGTAAGAGTACAAGGCTTATACAGTCGCCAATAATAGGTGAACCAACATTCACAAACATAGGTGGTAACTTAAGCTAAAATCTAAATTAAAGTATTAAATAATGAGTGAAAATAAATATTTATCAATTATGAAGATACAAGTTGTAAGTCCAGTGGAATTTCTCATCGGTAAATTCATAAATTGATAAACTTAAAAAACTTTTAGATTCTCCACTAACCCCAAGTTCATCTCCTAGGATGACCTTAAAAATTCTTCGGTGGTTTTGAAAAATCTCTGGAGGAACTTCGACTTTCTCTACACAACAGTTAGCTGTATGATTATTATCAGTGAGTGCATACTTTTATTAAAAGGAATAAAATTTATGTCTATCGTTTAATCTCTCTTCTTGAAAAATATCCACACAAATGAATAAAATTAACATAATCCATTTTCATGTGTCAAACTAATTTGTCAGTAACAGATTCATTATTTTATTTTAAGAACTAAAAAATAGTGGTCCTAATGACTTGCCTTAATTTTCACGTTTTTATTAGTTTGTTTACAAGACATGACACATATTCTAGTTTCTGATAACAGGTTTTTGATACAAAAATACTCCAGTAAGTCTAATTCATCTCAAAAACACATTAATCTAAGTTAATCATAGTCTTGTCTAGTGTTAGTCATTTCTGATTATCTATGACGCATCATTTTAATACTAAACTGCTTCTAACTTGTGTCTATGGGTCTTTAATAGCCCGTCATCTGATCTATAAAATATTGCACCTGTATTTCTCGTTTCACTTGAATGGATCAGAATGATGTATTTATCGTGCCCTCCTATAGTAGCTTCTATGGTGCTTTCTCGGGTCTTGTTATAGTGCTCTTTGTTATCGCATAAACTTGTTTGGGGTGTCCTTTTGTTATTTTCTGAATGTATGATTTTGTGCCAAATGAAGATTTTATTCCCATAAAGTACTTTTAGCTGGTTCTTCACTTCAAAAATATTTACTGATTTGTTGCTTTAAGTATTTAAGTTACCTTTGAAAACAATGCCCGATAAAAAACGAAACACCGGACTGTGTTATTGGAAGGTTAAAAAATCTATGAGACCCAAACTAGATCTGAACAGTTCATGAGTTTTACCAGAAGTTTCACGTAGGTACTTACACAATGCTTTATTAAACCAAAATTTAAACTTTTCCTTACAATCTCCTTTTAACCAGAACCGGCCTTTCGCTCCGTTGCGAAATAACAAGTTTAATACTTGCCGTTATATCGAATGAATAGATAACAATGAGTCATTGTCACAGTTTCTCCATATTCTACGTCAGCTCTGACCAGAGACCCAGTTTATACGAAAAGGGTGCTTAATTATCGCTATTCATAATAGTGTATTTGCAAGGGGTTGAAAATCGATTGCACGTGCAGCAAAAGGGTTACAGAGCCCTAGGATTACTTATTGATCGTATAAACTATTCTGTGAAATGAAAACAACAAAGGGAATATCAAAAAAAATGTTTCAAACTGTTCATTGCTACTGTACTGTGGTGTCTGTCTGTGCAATCGCAATGGCGCCAGCTACGCGTGATTGGACGTCGTAAAATTCTAATCAATATTCGAATACTGTAATCGTGACAATGCTTGTCAAACATGCTTTTGTTCCAACAAAGGTTTTCCCGAAAATATTCATTCACCAATTTTACCCTAGAAAATGTTGCCTGTAGTTACTTACTTTAATAAATATCAGCAAGAACATCCAACAGATATTTTAAGCAAGCTTCGCATTTGAATTTATTGCCTGGCGCCTTTGTGGCAATTTATTATGCGTACGCGGTGGTCAAACGGTTAATAGCGATGGTAAGAGATACAAATGCTTTCAAGCGATTGCCCGTCTGACCCTTCATAAAACCTCCGCACAAAGGACCAGAGTTAATTTATTCGCAAGACATTCTAGGTTTCCTAAAACGGTCAGACCTATGTCGAAACCAGGCGTTAAGGGAGAGCTGCTGTTCGAAGTAATGCCGTCTGACCTCCGGCTCCCATCAACTTTACGGTTCCCTGGACAAAGAACAGTTGTGAGGCAAATTTTCTCTATGACCAGGGGTCTGACTATTTAAAACAATAAAACGCCAGGTCACGACTCCACGAGCCTAAAACAAAAGAGAATGCGCAATCAAACGAAATCAAAACTAACTACATCGTGAATTCGCGATTAAGTTCCAAAGAATTCGTGGTTACTCACACAAAGAAAGCTAACAATATTTCACACTACGCCGGCCCAGGTCAACAGTCGATGACTCACCCGCTCTTAAGGTAAGCTGATGAGAGCACGCGTGATGTAAACTAACGCATTCCAGTGTTAAGTGGACGACGTAAACAATGTGGTTGAATGGTTGATGGTATACATAAGGGTTGAGCCTTTTGCTGCCACTCAAGAGTGAAATATCGGAAACAGGGCTGTAGTATATGACCGGCAAAATACAGTGAATATTAAAGCATATATTGATAATGGTATTGTAAGAAATATTGTGGCCATGATGTAGAACAGGCATCTCATGGTAAAATTAGACTATACATATAAAAAAAACCAAAGATATTCCAGAAAAGGTCAGGTTTTTGGGAACATAAGCCTGAACGCGATCATATCCTAGTCTAGCAGATTCCAAAAACGATATGCTTGTTGATATTAAATCAACGTAAGATCCTCAGAAGGATGCAAAATCTCCAGTAAAAACCATTTCTGCTTATGTAGACAAGCAGCCTAATCTTTAAGCAATTTTTACTGCGATTACTAAGAAGCAAGAACGCCTTCTATTTCAAGAAAGGCGTGTACGAAGTACTAATTCCTCTCGATCCACACATACCATACGTTTACCGCCTCTGGTTAATACAAAGCTTACCCGATGAATGTACGCGGTACGGATATAGCAGTGAATGCGGAAAAGAATATAAATCTGAGTAAACTACATACTTGACCAGTCGATAAGCAGTAACCACCTGGATGCATCAAATCGTACACTGATATGGCTTTCATGAATGTTGTTTTAGTATTTGTAAGCGATAAGTGCGTTTAACTTAGAATTCGCGACGTATATGCAAAAATATACCGTATAAATGATCAATTATGTCAACGTGTCATTAAGAGAGATATCCGATAAACTTCCAAGTATACAAATAAATAAATAAACAACAAGTTCTAAGAATCTCGCATACCAAATCTCAAGGTTTTCCATTGAAACAATAACCTAAAAGCAACTTAACACACCATAGGATATCTATAGGAAATTCCTGGAATTTAAGCCTGCGATGCCGTCATTGCGGAAACGCTGCGCGTGCGTCTATCAAGTTGGGAACATAAATAGTTAGTTGAGTTGAATTTAGTCACGAAGTTGGTAGAAAATGGACTGTTGACACTCTATTGGATTCATTAAAAAAAAATGGTATAGCAAAGAACCCAAAAACAGGCGTGGAAGGAAACACCAAAAATAATGTTGGAGCAAATCCTCAATTGCAGCTGTAGAACCCGTAGGTTCTCAACAGCCGTAGTTGTCACAGAGAAGTGACCTACTGACTTGACTAAGTCGACGAAAGAATCTATATATAAAGGAGTAAATGCAATTTGTGACAGTAAAATATTAGAGTGGCATGTATCAACATTAGTTAAATTGACATCAGAACTTTACAAAATTGTGAAAAAGGACAATCATAATAACGGCCGTAGTGATAAATACAATAAGGACCAAAATATAGTCACTCTGTCTTAGTACTCGCATGTTCCAAAACTTTACTAGTAATTTACCTTTGCCATGTTTATCAATCTGAAACAGTAATTACTGTAATCAACTCATGCGTTTGTACATAGTATAAAGAGGGGAAGTAGGTTATCTCCGGCCCAATCCGCGATATAATTGCCTACTGTCTTAGGGTTGTCACTTTTATCTAAATTTTAATTCAGTACCTTTAAATTGGCAAGGGTCAGGAAGTTGTACTTTTTACTTTTATTGTCTGGGTACAGGGTCTGTCAGGCCTCACTTATGAACTGGTGACAGTAGACATGAGTTTAAAGCCCGGCCCTTGCCAAAGATAACACATCTCTTATTAGGTACCTAGTCAATAAAGTTCAACAATGGTTTTCCTATCACATATAGAAATGTATTCATGATACAGAGCAGCATTATTTATATAAAGAAAAACCGGGCGGCGGCGGTGGCGCGGCGGGGCAGTGTGGGCGCGACTGTCCGCGCTTCGTTCGCATCCACACAGCGGCAACGTCACTGTCCCGACTCTTCATTTCGCCGCTAGACGGCACAGGCGGTAACATAGACTAGAGCCTGTGTTTAAATTATTAACATAATAATATTATAATAAGTCAATTACTAACTTATTTTTCGTTACGATTTTATAACTATAACTAGTTAGGTACTCGGTTAATACACCTACAATACTGAGAAATCGGCAAAACTAAACGTAAACAAAGCAATAGCGGCAAATCAGTTGACAGATCAAAAGTACCTAAAACATTCTACCTACCTACTTCCCCTGTGTGATAGAAAACTAATTCAAGAAAAAAGATGTAAGTAGGTATATCATCATTAAAAAAATAATGCTAGAATAAGTGAGAAGCTTTCCTTTCCCGTTCAATAGGTAATCTGAACAGAGACAATTCTGGAATTTATGAATTATTAATTCACCCAAACACACAGCAATACTTTTTCTTGCGATTATCAGACATTTTTGATTCATTTAGCGGTGCCGAAAAGCCGTGACGCGCGAACCTCGTGCAGTGTTAGCCCCGACTGGCGCTACTTGAAACCGCTCGAGATTTTAGTAAGTGTGCGTGCGGCGACGCATAGATACGATGGCGCACACATACAAGCCGCGCGCGGTGCGTTTGTATGAAGATAACCTACTTCCCGTGTTTATACTTTGGTTTGTACGGCCTATAGTTTGAGTCAGAGATTTAATAATTGAGTTATAGGTCGTTCATGACTCATTATATTTGTATGTTTTCGTTGTGCTTCCGAGTGTACGCTTGGTATAGTATGATTGGTAATCGATTAATGGGTGTGTTATTTTTATTGTTCTTCGGTAACTGTTTATTTTTAAAATAACCTTGGTTGTTTTTGGGAGTACAATCAGAGTAGATCTAGTTTCAGAAAAATCTTAGCTTTAATTTCTACTTATGATCTTCAAAGATTTGTTTGCTGCCCTAAATCTTTATCAGTAACATTCAAAACTCTGTAAAAGTCTGACAACAGTTTGGATATTTGAATTGGTTGGTTTTCACTTCGAGCTTTCATTTTACCTTGTGTGATAACCTGTATTTAACCCTTAATTCGATATTGGGAAGTATACTGGACATGGACTTTGAAAAAATCTGATGCATTTATTTTAAACCATATTCAAGATTTTTTACATCAGATAGGTTCGTTATATCCTGTATTATTACCCTAAAAATAACTGTCAATGGACACCTGCACCCGGTCAGGCAGTAGTCTCCGCAATGTCAGGCAGGTCGAACGACGTTTACCCGCTCTTGATAATTCTGGAATTACCCGATTTTTTTGTTCTAAAATAGGCAATGATTTTTTATTTATACGTTTCAGATGATATATACCAACGTATGCCCACACTGCAAGCATTGTATATATCATAGATTTTGCAGTATTCTTTCTAAAACTTTCATGTCCAGTATACTTCCCATTGCCAGGTTTGCAATAACTTAGTATGGTTTAGTTATGTCCAGTATACTGGACATTGCCAATGATATGGACATTTTATTTCAATATGATATTATGTAATTACGTCCATGTTATGTGTGTAACTTTTAATTTCTTGATAACTCACATTAATATACCTTAAAAGTATTCAAAAAAACTCAACAAGCCTCAAAATAAGTGGCAAATAAGCGCACGTGAACAAGGGATGGCACTCCTGAAGACAGTCTTATGGCTCCGTAGGTTCTAAAAACTAGTCTTCCCAGCAACAAATGGCTGCATAACTACCATGCCAACTGCAGTAATACTTAAAATACTTCAAATAGTACCTGTTGGCCTATTCTCTTATCAGGAAGCAAAATAAGCTGCTATCATACTTATGCACCTAGACCAATTGGGCAAAACCTACGCCTGTATACTGGATCAGCCGATAGAGATTCCACCACTTATTGGTTGCTTGCTATATACGCATCCTGAAAAGATTGATTTTCAATAAAAAATTACGATATAAAACAAAAGGGGGCAGAAATTGAACCAATAAATAATGAACTTAGTATGCACCTACACAGGACTCTCAAAAACCAATATGATTTAGAGCTGGTGTACATTTCCTTGCCCTCAACAGCATATTTGACATTTCTACTGCTAGGCGCTTATATCTCGACCTTCCAGTGCGAGTGAGTTGCCGTTACAGCAGCCTCAACAGATGTCAGGCCAATGTGAATGCAATACTATGGTATGTGATGTCTATTTGTGAGCACAGCTATATCAAAGCTCTAAATAGCAACGAAACTAACAGCAATCTTATCCTAAAACCCTGTCTTCAACGGACCACCTTCCACTGGATCGAAGGGCACAGTGAATCTTAGATAATCGACTTCTCATATGAACTTGCTAAGATATATTCCGAAATTGTGTGAAGCCCAAATTCGCTCCTCCTCTTACTACTGTCAAGTTTCTTACATGAATACGCTAGAGATGAACAGAACTCAAAGGCAGATCCATGTTTTCCTGAAATGCGAAACCTTTTTCCCTTCTTTAGCATTCCTAACGAAAAAACCCGCTGAAAAAAGGGATCATTCTTCAAAGTTGAGCCTTCACGACACTTTTTTACCTAAGGGCGAATTAAGCATGACTTTGTAAGCCAAAACGCATCGAACATTATACATAAAACAGCATATTTATATAAAAAAAAGTTTTTATAAATTTAAAAAAACTTACCCTTAATTCGACAATGGGAACTATACTGGACATCAATATTTATTGTTACTTTTCAGAGAACCTGGCAATGTCCAGTATACTGGACATGTATTTACTGAAAATCTAGATATACTAGATTTTTTTCATAATTTTTCCTGGTTTTAGGAATATCTAAAGATGACAAAAATAAATAAAAAAATCAAAATTTCGAGTATTTTTGCTCTTGCCGAATTAAGGGTTAATCAATGCCTTCATCTCCAACCGATTCAACAATCTCTTTGTACCTGAAAACTGTCTCTTCAGAATCATCTCGAACAAAAACGTTTTCACTTGAGACTGTCGCAGACATGCAGTTATCTCGATCAGGCATAATATCGTAAATAACTTTCAGTCTGTCTGTTCGTTCGTCCGTATCGCTCTCGACTCGCTTATTAATCGAATAGCCGACTAATTTCATTAGCTGTACACTTGATAGGTATGAGTAGTTTAGAGATGAAAGATTTCGAATAATGAAGGTTTTATGATTATGTAGTCTTAATTGATTGCGTACGGCTGCTTGTATTCTTGTTATTCCAGCGGTTCGATTATGGACGTGGAATCAAGTTACAAATTAGCTCAAACTTGCTCATGTTCTTTGACATTGCATGATAAATTTTTTTACCTTATATTGTTTGACACCTTTCTTCAACTATGTATATGGATATTATAAATCTTTTGAAATTGACATGGGATCCCAACATTGTACTGTAAACGGCAGTCGGGTAAACGCGTATCCTGGCAGCTCGAAATGCTCTAACGTCCTAGGCGTTCAATTTGCTGCACGGTTTAGTTGCTTAGGAACCTAACAGCAACATAATTTTAATATGTTTGTGTAAAGTTCTTTAGTTTACAATAACTGTATGTAGTACTATTGAGTGTTCTGTGTCTATGAGACGATGCTTTTGCCAATTCTGTATTGTTTGGTCTTCTATGGCTTGTTTGTTGTTATTCACTTGTTATAGTTACTCCTGCACCTAGTAAATATTATTAATAAATGAAATTGAGTCATTTAACAATGAATTTTACTTTAATAGTGAATCAAAGGGACTTTACCCGACCTATCGTCGTCAATGGGCTGATGTGGTTTCTATAATACCTAGAATACTTTGTTAGTATTACTAGATACAAATGTGAATTACCATTATTGCAAGTTCATTCTAATGTTAGTCATAAAGTAGATGTACCCTCACTTTGGTAGTCATTATTATTCAACTGTTCAAAGAGATAAGACGTGTCTGAAGTGGTGTCTTGGTTATTTAATGTGATGTAATAATAGAGAATACAAGTGTGTGATGCTGAAAGTTATATTGTGTGTCATACTGTTCTACAATAAAAATGTAAGTTATTTGATATTTATTATGTTATAAGAATATTCCTGTAAATTATGTATTTTTATAATGTGAACGGATAAATTATGTTGCCGTGGAGTTTCTTTTCTCCTTTCTTCTCCACGAAGACCTAGGGTTGCGAAAGGAGGTAGTTTTGGTAATAAATAGCTAATCTGGATTTGTGCTTTCATTTATAAACATTAATAAGTCCTTGGAGATATTATTTACATACAGTAAATAAATAACATTAACCATCCTGATACCTAAAAACTTGATAATTAAGTAGATATTTATATAAATATAACAGAATATACATCCTATTTCTACTGTTCAAAGAGTTAAGACGTGTCTGAAGTGGTGTCTTGGTTATTTAATGTGATGTAATAATAGAGAATACAAGTGTGTGATGCTGAAAGTTATATTGTGTGTCATAATGTTCTACAATAAAAATGTAAGTTATTTGATATTTATTATGATAAGAATATTGCTGTAAATTATGTATTTTATAATGTGAACTGATAAAATATTATGTTGCCGTGGAGTTTCTTCCTCCTTTCTTCTCCACGAAGACCTAGTGTTGCGAAAGGAGGTAGTTTTGGTAATAAAATACCTAGTCTTGATTTGTGCTTTTATTTATAAACTCATTAATATAAATAAGTACTTGGAGATACTATTTACATACAGTAAATAAATAACATTAACCATCCTGATACCTAAAACGTGATAATTTAGTAGATATTTATACAAATATAACAGAATATACATCCTATTTCTAACAATATTTATGTTAGTCTATAAGGTATATATCTATGGGCCCAAGTAGCCTGAAATAAAGTGGTTATTATTATTATTATTATTATTATTATAATTCAATGGACAATCCCTTAGGCCTTATAAGGCCCTTATTGACTCATCATTGTCGATATGGTCATATTGGTATAACACGTACATCAACATAGCAGTTATCAGTCGTTTCTTATTTATAATCTTTTGTTTAAATAACAAGAAAAAATGACAACAAATTGTAATTGATTCTAAATCTTTACAAAGTTTTCACTTCGTGATATGGAACTAATCTTTGCTTTAGGATAAATTACGACTTTGTTCTTTTCTTCAGAAACTTTTTTTAAAGATATTTTGTACGGTAAATTATTGAAGCAAATCTCAAATAAATTCACAGTTATTCGGGAAAGACTGAATACAGAACAGTACAGCTTTTACACTTGATTTTGTTCGCGTGAAGTTTTGGCTCCTGGCCTACCCCGTTGTAACCATCGCCCACCCGAGCTGTTACTTTTTCTGACTTGTCGGACAAAAATTGTGATATTTCGGCTAATAAACATGACATAAATATAATTTATAGCTCATACCACTCAGGAATAATGCAGCTTCCTACCAAAAATATTCCTTTTTTTAGAATTCGGTAATTAGTTGAAGAAGATAACCCCTACATACAAAATTTTACTTCTTTAAAATATTAGTACTTATAAATATTAATATTATTATAGATTTGGAACTTCAGTACTCGAAAGGACCAACTCTTAACCCAAGTTTCGCGGTTCAGTTCAAAACAAAAGACTCCACAAAGCAATTTGCGGATTACCAGTCTATTATATTCGTGACATTGATAAAGATTTTAATTTTATTAAGATTAATGGTTGGAATATCGCTATCTTTAATAACACCATCTCCGCTTTGCCGGTCGGCTCTATTAGGGTCATAATCGATTGCAGATGTTATCGATAAAGGTGGCCGGGGCATGTTCATCGTATCATGCTTATCGGCGATGGTGTCTGTTATCTTCGTAAATTAGAATTATAGCATAAAGCTGTATTTCGGAGGAATTGTATGAGTAATAGGAAAACCTCTTGGAGTGTTAGATAAACTAGGAAATTGCCTACTGTATGATTCGCATGTAAAATATTTCATGTTTCAATAATGTTTTTTTGAGTTTGTACACGTGTAAATTGCATCCACTTCGTCTTAGGCCGTTATCCCACTGGCCGGACGTCAACGTCGCGTTTGTTGCCCATAGTATTACGAGGCGTACGTTGACGTCAACGCTCGTAAAACGCCAGTGGGATAGCGGCATTATCCTATCAATTAAAATTTAATTTAAATTGGGTGTTTCTGAATGAACCTTATTTAATAATTATTGCAATAATTGTTAAGTCGAGTTTTGCTGACGGGCAGGGACTGGAAATTTTTCAAATCATCTTAGAAATACCTTCAACATATTTTTTTTGGAATATCTTATGCTTCTTTTTCATCGTGGTTAAATCATAAAATGAGTCTTCCCGCCCGAAATAGAGTGTAAGGGGACTGTCAGTACTGACTCAAATACACGGTGTTCTTTTCAACAGTCCTTTGCATTCTAGGGTCACGTTTACCTAACAAGACAGTCCCGCGGCCCCGGCAAATATCTCAAATCTTCTATCCAAAATGCAACTGTTAATTTCGCCATCACTCCTGTACACCAACGTTACCCATAAAATAACCAGAACGCATCGCTTAGAATCAAGTTTTACATACAGTGATGTATTTACAAACTGTTATTGTATTGTATGTAATTGTAAACAGCTTGATAATGTATTGTTTCGCCTTTATCATTTGCATCCTGTCTGTCGGGTTTAGATAAAAAAGCTTTTGGGATACGTCGAGAACTCGAGATGACTCAGAGGCATATGTTTAAAGTCTATAGTCATTTCATTGTTCTTTCTAACAGTCTTTTTGGCAGACCTAGGTTCTTTTTCGCCGTATGTACAAAGCGTTTTGTCAATACGACTGGCCTGTTGGTCTAGTGGTTAGTGACCCTGACTGCTATGCCGGGGGTCGTGGGTTCAATTCCCACCCAGGACAAATGTTTGTGTGATGTGCATAATCATTTGTTCTGTGTCTGGGTGTAATTTATCTATAATATGTATGTATTTAGAAATATATAAGTATGTTTATCAGTTGTCTAGTACCCTTAATACAAGCTCTGCTTAGCTTGGGAGTTGGGACTAGATGGCGTAGTATGATAGTTGTGGAATATATTATTATTATAATACTTTTATTGTGCGCACAGCTAAGGAGCAGAATTCCTTGCCGGGTTCTGTCTTTTCTGATAGATATGTCCTTGGGGTCTTCAAGATAACAGTGAATAGGTTACTTCTAGGCAAGCTTGCTTCATCGCTCACCATCAAGCGGGATTGTGGTCAAACGCGAACTTATCTTTAAATAAATAAAAAATGTTCTTTGCTCGTTTCAAATACGAAAAAAGCATCAGCGTACTTTACCTGCAAAGTTATTCGTACTGGCGAAGGTCTCCAAAAAGCTTTGCGGTAGTTACGACATTGCGCCAGTCTTAAAAGATGCATGAATGTACGATTTGGACCTTTGGGAACGATCTAATAATTCATGCTCTCGGTCTTGTGTTTCGTAGCAATACAAGTAGAGTCGACTATTAAAATGACGATAAAAAGGTGACTGAATGGCGAAGGATAGGGTGTTGTAGCGAAACTTGGAAGTCTTATGTCCAGCAGTGGATTGCGATTGGCAGAGTTGATTGGGAGTCTACTGAAGTCACCTACATCATAATTCTAGTCAATCTCCGATAAGGAAGAGAAGGGAAGGGACTATCAGACACCTACTGACTAAATCTACCGTTTCCTTCAATAGCCTTTTACGTTCACGGATACCCGTTTGGACAGTTCCGCGATTTTATCAGGTGTTTGGCCCTCCATGGGGGCCCATTCAAATTTCTGACAGCTCTTTGAAGCGCACGTGGATCACCACGCGCCATCGACCCGAGTTTAGTCCACGGTCGGACGACGAGTCAATCATTACTCGCTGCCGCTCGTGCCTTCCTATTTAATTTGGGGTAAGAGCAGCATGTCTTCTCTGTTTCTCGTCACAAAGTTCACCAAATGGTTTCTAAAATTATGGCAATTCTCTACAAAATATAACACGCATTCGCACTTCAAGGTTCCAATAATACGCAGATACGTTATCCAGAACTTCAGAGGCGGTCCACAACGGATGCTTATTGAACGAATGTGCGATAATGAATGGAATTACCAGCGTATATTATTATTGAGCACATTGGCGCCACTTAAAGACACGTGTTCAATCCCGAAGTACTTTGAAAGTGCAGAAATTATTATGGGTGCTTTGCAGATCTGCATCTCCGTAATTAAAGTTTGAGAAGGATCTAGTGGTTGCTTTTGAAGTGTTCCTTTGTTTGATGTACTTTGTTCTTTGCCTTCTAACTTCTTTCTTTCGATTCCATGGTCCTCTTCAGGTAAGTTGGCCTCTGTAGCTAATTGAACCCTGTTGTAAAGGGCTGTTGAACACTGTGGATTTTAGTCAGTTCGAGTCTGACAATCCCTCCCGCCCCGCCCTGGTGGGTGGGAGGACTTAGAACTAATGACATTACCAAAAATTTGGTGTTCGTTAGTTCGTCCAAATCTTAGCTGAATGACTGCTTTTGCTGTATTGCTCCTGGCCGAGGTATCCACGCTTTTGCCGTCAATATCTTTAAAAACCTTAACTACCATGGCACTGATTTCATCATCATCATCATACCGGCCGTATGATGTCTACTGCTGAACATGGCATAAATGTTCCCCTATAGATTTCCTTAAGGACCAGTTCTGATTTCAATATGAGTTTTATAAAATCACTGATTCATTCGAATAAAAAATGGTGTGGCAACAAAAACTTTCACGAAATATCTTTCTTTCCGTAACCACAAAACAAATATTTAATTTAATTTTAATATAGAATCTTAACCGCAGAAGCATTTTCATTTCATAAAATATTCGCGGTTAGCGCTGAATTGTTCAAATTAATTTTAATGTTATTTTAACGTTCTTTTAGGCATTTAAATAAGGTTATAGGTTTTTTAGATAATGTGAATCCGATAATTATCTAATTTAGGAAAATTAAATAAGTAGGGGAATCACCCAAACAATAATTTACCAAAGACTACGTTTTAATACGAGTATTATATTACCTAATCTTTTCTAGATTAGGTAAGTAATGAAATCGTTTTCCTACCTAATGAAGCGATCCAATGTTTTTTCAGGTACTTCGTTAATCAATTTCAGTTCACTGTAAAAACTTTTTATACAGTAAATAATTACAAAAAATGATACAATGTGCAAACTGGTTGCAATTAAGACCGAGAAATAATACAGTTTAGGTTAATAATTAATTATTTCTTACCACACTTTTACCTCAATAATAAACAAAAAGTAACAGATAAAAGTATAATAAATACAATTAAGTTAAATAAGTCTGAAACACTGAAATCTAAATTAATACAATTAGTGTTTCCTTTTTGAACAAAAGGTGATTCGGTCGTTGTGAAATTTGAAACCGTCTGGGACTGAAGCCGTATTCAATGAAAATTTAAAGTTACTGACACAGGTTTAAGTCTAAATGTTACACTAAGGTTGTTTAAAAAAATAATGTTATTACGAATGTGATAATCTGACACATTTTTCGTGAATCTGAAAGCCAAAGAAATGCGAGAAGTGGTCCTAGGTGTCGCAAGGCATTGTAAAACGTCGACAGTATCAATTAGACAAAAATCCATTCTTCGGAGGTGCTGTTGAAAAAATTTTAATAGGAAAATTCCAATAAAACTGTCCGAAGTGGGACTTGAAAACGGGATAGTCGTGTCTGCGACTACGAAACATGTTGAAGATAATTTATGTCTTAAATTGCATTTTAAAATGTATATGTATAGAAAACTATCGCACAATAAAGTGTGCAATATCCCATAATTCCATATCCTTTTTTTTTATAAATTCATCATTCGCTCAAAAAAATACTACTCTGCAATACTATCAATGGTAAATGTAAAATGTCATGAAGACTCTGCCAGCTGTATCCTTCGCCATATAATCGTTATCATCACTAATTTCAAATACATTCGACTGCGGGCCTATCTTATCACATAGATTATTTCAAGTTCATATCATTGTTCACGATATATTATTAAACTTGCATAAACATTATTGATCTGTTTAGGTTAAAACTCATGGAGTTCTAAGATAATGGTCTGGGACAATCAACAACCATAAAAGCAAAGTATCAAAGACTTCACTTTACAGACCATGACCGCCCTAAACCATATTCTATAATATATACATATGTATAGGTTAATACGGTCTATGAAATAGACTGGTTGATATACTCTGTAAAAGACTGGTTGATACAGTGTATGATATAGACTGTGGTTGATATATAGTCTATGATGTAGACTGTGGTTTTTTTGCTGTTGTATTCTAAATGTGAGTTGGTACTGTTACTTGGCATCGACAATTAACATTCTATCTTCCATTTCATCCCCTACATTTTTCCACTTCTCTCACAGCTTTTTGTTAGCTGTCTACAAAGAGAATTAAACCACGCTGTCTACCTCGCCATCTTCACCTTGGTCTTCCACAATGTCGATTTTTCTTCCCTGGCAACCATTCATATTGTACTAATTTTGACCGGTATCACCGTCCTAATGAATATCTTTTTCCACACTCAAGGCTTGATGTCTTGTTATTGTTTGCGATAGGTTCAAAACCCACGCGATCGATTTCTGTAATTCATTGAACTGGTATTCTTATCAATTCGCAGATCTTATGCATAGAAAATTGAACAGCCAAAGTTTATTCGGCTCGATAAAATGCCTCTTTATTAAATACTGTGTAGGCTATGCTGCTTTTAGACTACATTTTAGGTTCAGTTGCTTTAATTTCCTGTTATTGTCGTTAAACGTAACAAATGTTTATTACTTCCCTGTATGTACTATTTGGAAAAATATGACTTTAAACAACCACAAATGGAAGTGACAACTAAATAATATTTTAATTTGGAAACCTACATCGACATTTATTTCAAAGAACTAAAATATATCCTTAATTTGTGGCCACTGTAATCAGTTAAAATAATTATGACCTGTAGAAAATAGGAGAATTGAATGTTGTTTGTTTGAAAGGCTATACGACAAAAAGTATGCCAAAGAAATGATGGGTGGGATGTGTGAAAGATGATATACCTAGCTGTAGGAAAAGTAAATTCAGAACACCAAATAGAGATTTATGCTTAGAAGAAAGCGCTATCACCAAATAAATGCAGGATAAAAATTCATAAAATTTTAAATCATTGCGAAATTCCTAGAACCAACACACGCTACGAAGCAAAACCGCTAAACACACAACATCCTTACGTGTTAGTTTTAAACAAAAAGGATTGCACCCATCGACAGCCATTGCAGCAATAAAAAAAATCGTAACAATGCAATGGCTCGCCAACTGTTACGTAAACTTTCGCAATACATGTGAGCAAACGAAATTTATTCCACACTCACTGAATTTCGTATTCGCGAAATTGCTTCGTACGTATTCGCAGAGTTACCGGGCTTAATTGCATTTTTGATCTACATACATACTGGATGCCAACACTGCAAGCTTTGCCTTTATTGTTTTGCATACTTTAATGTACCCTGCATTTGCCATAACTAATTTTAAAGTGCATGCTTTTATAAATTCAACCACGATTTCAACAATAGCACCTTATAAATGATTTATTGGTGTATCTGTCAATTACTTTGAAACGTGTGCATCAGCCCAGCAAGAAAATGTCTTTTACAAGGAATTGAGTTTTGCCATTAAGTAGTGCGTTATAAGCTGTAAATGTGCGTCACATTAAAAAAATTGTGCGTGCCATGTTTTAGGAATAAATTCGAAAAAACGATTCCTGCTGGGATAACGTTTTTCCAGCAAGAAAATTTTGAACGAATGACCGGAGCCAAAAAAAAGTATATCGGCATGTAGCTTAAATTAGTGCATAAATGTGCGCTGAAAATAAAAATTGTGCGGCTTAAGGCTTCGTAGATATTTCATTTCCTGCTGGGCTGACGTTTTGCAAAATCTGGTTTTTTAGGAAACAATAATTGTGCGCCCGTAGAAAAAACGTAAGTTCGTAGATCGTAATTTGTGCGTTATTTGTGAAATAATAGATTTTCGAAAACATCTACCGTTTCGAAGTAATCATAAATTTATGAAAAACCTAAAAAATATCTTATCGCTTAAATGAACAAACAAATAAACGTACTGTTAACGGAATTCGGTTTTTCTTGCTGTTTTTAACACCCACCAAAAGTTTATAGGCAAAGAGCACACACGTTTTTGAATAATACCCCTTTAAGTTAAACTGAAAATGCTTAAGCTTTGACGCGAAAGTGCAAGAAACAGAACCAACCCAAGATAATTATTTATGGACCAAAAATTAGAGCGTTTAATTATGTATACATTCCGTAAATTTCAGCTTCAAGCATCTCTTATTTTAGCAGATATAAATCAAGAACCAAAACTATTTCTACATTACTGGTTATCCGACCAAATGCGAATGACAGCAAAAAGGCGACGGTTTCATACATACCGATGACCTTCTTTATATTACAGTGCTATGTGAAGCTATTGTGTGTACAGTCGCGTCCATCACGTTATTGGCAGTAGTTTTATTATTCTTGTTTGTCGTGTTAATGATTCGATTTTTTTTTCGAATTAAATTCGAATTCGAATTAAACGAGCTTTGATCAAATTAAGTTAGGTACTTGAAAATCATAGGTAGGTATATTGTTCTCAAATGAAAAAACAATAAAATCAAAATAGGTTTAATGAGTGGACTTTTGTAATTTCTAAAAGCACAGGTCTATCCTGAAGTCATACGGAGAATACGTATAAAAATGCATAATGAAAACAATATTTTTAGTATAACTTAGAATCATAAATCTCTTACGAAGTAGAATAGACAGAAAAACATTTTTCACCTCACCCGCTCGGAAAGATTCTATTTCTCATTCAAAATCTGAGCGCAAAACTCCATTTTGTGCTCTAGAGCACAAAGTGTTGTTTAAAATTCGAACACGTCTTGTATTCAATTGTTTTCTACTTTTCTACACTGGCAGGCGAGCCGCCCCCACTACATTTCCTCGCTGTGTGAGGTGAAAAGTTGTGTGTTGCACTCGGCAGCAAAGTTTTTCTGCGTCTCGTACCTTTGAAAACTTCGCATCGCTCAGGATTCTATATTTGAACCGCTCGTTTCTCTCGCGGTTCAATCTTAGAATCCTTCGCTCGCTCAGTTTTCAACTCAAATACTCGCGCCAAAAATCAACTTTGCAGCCTTGCATAACAAATAACTATTTCACGCATTAAATAGTTATATACTGACGAAATAATTATATTATTTCGTCAGGAACTAAAAGAAGTTCTACTTTTTTTTTGCGCTTTGCTTTCGCCAGGTTGAAGTAGGGGGGCAAAGGTATAAAGTCGCTAAACAGACTAATATGCAAAATATATATTTTTAAATATTTTAGAATTTAGAACACAAATAAAAGTTAATATCTATTACAAATAATAATGTTTATATATGGTATTCCATTTATAAATTAATAATATTCAGATAATTTCTAAGTCATAAAAACGCGTAGATGAATGCCGAAATTAAAAAAACAATCACCGCCAATCGGAGGTGACTGTTTTTGTTTTTAAAATGCACGGAACAAATTTGGATTTAGTGTAGAGAGACTGATCTGTGTTTATTTTCGCACACGTAGAGATAGATTAATAAAAAATATAAGTGTGAAATGAGCCATTTATCGAAGAATAGTATTTAAAAAAAATACTGTGTTAGTTACCTACCACATTTTTAACCCAAGAACAACTGGACCAATTTTATTGATTTTTTGTTACATTAGTGGTAGCTTGGTACAGTCGGCCAAGAAAGTGGTGTACCACCCTAAGGTTGAATATCGCTTGCAGATTCATAGGTGATAAAGATTAGTTTCGCTTGCAGATCGATCTGACAACTTCTATTGCTGTCTTTATCTGATTATTGATAACGACTATTACTGTTTGTAACGTGACAGCTGTTCTTAGTTTGAACTTGATGGAACCAATGACGTCGTAAAATCAACGGCGGGGGGCTGTAGATTTTGATGACAAAATTGTATCTACAAATTCAGAATTGTAATCAACAAGTTACATAAAATTGTAAAGGCACAAGGCGAATCCACAAACCTACAATTTCTGTAAACTTGTAATTACAATATCAATAAAAAACAAGCTAAAAATAGATTTATCCTTTTATTAAATTTCTACAATCAATTTTAAAATACTTATAACAAACAAAAACATAGCATATATAGTAATATTTAGAAGATATTGAAAATTTTTAAAAATTAGAAACGGGTGTAACCGCCGTTGGCCTCTATAACCTCTAAAAGACGAGACCTCATTGAACCAACAAGCCGTGAGCAAATATCGGTTCCCCGCATTTCCTCCCAAATATAATTACAGTGACTAATAAGAGCTTGTTTGGTTCTTTCATTTTGATGCGACCATCGTTGGACCATAAGGCCCCAAAGATTTTCTATCGGGTTGAGGTCCGGCGATCTTGAGGGCCACTGAATTACCCTTACGTCAGTGTGTGAACGAAACCAGGCTCTTACGATCCTCGCATTATGAATTGAACAATTATCTTGAACAAAATCAAATTGTGGCACTTCGTTCTCCGGGTAAACATTACGGACTGTCGGTAGCATTGCATTCTGAAGCACGTCGATATAATTTACAGCCGTCGCTCGAGGAGGTAGAGAACACAATTCTCCTACACCATCCGCACTCATCCAGCCCCAAATATTTACGGAAATTCGACCTGATTCTCTATTTGGAATTACATGATCATCTTTATACCGTGTTGAATTATATCGCCAAAGGTGAAGACGTCCATGCTGACTGGATTTAAACGTTTTTTCATCACAAAACACTGTATTAGACCAATCAAACTCTAAGTGCTCTCTGGCGAAGTTCAGACGAGCAAGTCTGTGAGCATCCGTCAAATATATTTTCTTGGCGTAATGCCTGTGGTGCAACCCCATGTAATGTAGATGATTCCTTATTGTTTGGGCACTCACATCGAACATCTCCGCAAAATGTTTTGTGGGCTTAAAACCATTGATTTCATATTCCTGTCTCATGAATTCTCTATCGTTATTGGAGAGTGCAGGCCGGCGACCACTTCTTCTGTGATCCAACAAACTTCCCTCCTCTCCTTCACGACGAATCCAAAAGCGGACAGAACGCCTCGATATATTCAAATTCCGGGATATCGCACTGATACTGCTTCCCTCATTAAATTGGGCAATTATTTGTGCTCTTTCGGCAATGGTCAAGTTGGCAGGCATTGAGATGATTTTATATGCAGTTGATTGAAAAATAACACGGAAAATATATCGATTTTTTGCATATATTTGACAAAATGTCAATTGTCAGTTTTCTTTTTCAAATGGAATTCGGTTGTCTATTTAAATAGTTTTTATTACTTTTGTTTGGAAACATTTCAATTGCTTTGTAGAAACTAATGTCCTTTTCATTTATACTAAAGGTTAAAATGTCATGTACTTATATGTGACATATGACGTATGAATACTAAATACATAGGTTTACGTCATGATAATGTTGTCTCTTTCAGTAATATCTTTTTATAACGAACCTTGTTGTAATTTTCGATGACCGGGAAACTAAATCAAAACTGGTACACCACTTTCTTGGCTGACCGTACGACGCGTAGCTTGGTACTGTCGCGACTTTGTATTCGACTTTGATTTTGTATTAACTTTGGTGGACACACTCGCGTGTTCTGAGCGCTCTATCTGCCTATTTCTTTGATCTGAGTTAAAGTAAATATCTGAAAATAAATCAAGGGATAATAATGTTTAATAATAAGAGATTCTCAGTGAAGTTGGTTTTCATCTTCCGTAATTTACTGGATGGTGTTGGTAGGGTAGGTAGTACAGGTAGGATAGGGTGGTTAGGGTATTTTCAGTATTTTGTGTAGGTTCGGCTGTAAGTATGCCATTACTTTCCTGAATTTGATCTTCATACATAGCGATACTAACGTGGTGTTATAAGGAAAAAAAAACCTATTTTATAACATCAATAATACCGCATGTGGTTTTTGTCCCTAAATCAAGGGTTCAATCCTGGCCAGGAATAGGTATCAATTTTTCAAAGAGCCATTGATGCAGTTTGCAGGCAGAAACAGCGCGCGGGGCGCCCTCCCGCGCTTTTTCTCGTCGGCAGTGTGTTGTGCTAGGCGTGATTTCTTTATAAATAGAGATACTTGCATACAATGGTAAAATCTGCCATCCCGCGCTACGCGATGAGGCGTGGTGCAGTGGCCATAGGATTTTTTCATTCAGTATTTCTCGGATTTGATCATCGACACCCAGTTTGAAAATTCAACCTGTATATTTATGAATTACATAATTAATGTTGTTCTGATAAAAAAAAAATCAAATACATCCTCACTTCCTCAGGCACTGGGTGGAGCAAAAAAAAAAAACAACCTGTTTTCTCAGTTTGCGAATTCAGGAAAACAAGTATCACATGTCAAGTTTCAAACGCGTGACAGGATAAAAACTGTTCCCAAATAAAAGTCTTTAATGAATTAGAACTTTTTATACCTACAGCTTGACATAAAAATGTAGAAAACCGGAAGTCGCCACTGTCTTCGCGCTACCAGCACTTTGAATTATTTTATTTAATTTTATTTCACTTATTACGTTAGTTTTATGGCACAATAATAAATCTAACAAACCTGCGGTCTTTGTTTACATCAAATATCAAAGATTTTAAAACGCTGTCAGAAATAAAAATTTTAGTTCCGTTTCAATCCGTTCTGGCCAAGCTGTACAAAGTATATCTAAAAAAAAAAAAAAACGAACTATACGTGTTTATTAATTTTCGTTAAGCAATAAAATATCCGCAGCACCGCACCTTTTTTTTAATATGTATATCAAACAAAATAAAATACTATATTAGTACCCTAAAACTTTTATCTATTACCCTAACACTTTTATTCCTAAGTGTACTCAGGCATAAAATGTAAGTAAGAAAATTTAAGAAGGTTGTCGGTATGTATGAAACCGTCGCCTTTTTGCTGTCATTCGCATTTGGTCGGAAAACCAGTTATGTAGAAATAGTTTTGATTCTTGATTTATATCTGCTAAAATAAGAGACAGTGGCGGCCTTAGGGGGGGGCGAACCGGGCAACCGCCCGGGGCCTCGCGCTTGCAGGGGGCCTCGCGCAACAAACCAACCAAAAGAAAAAACTAGTATTTTTTTTAAATTAAAATCTTTTGATTTTGATTCATTAATTATGTTATTGCCTTAATGAGTAGTTAGGCTACTCATTAAGGCTATGACATAACGGCAAAACTAGATAAGATTTTAGTTTTAGAAAAAATCATCTATTTTTTTTATTATTATCTCAGTTTTGGTTAATTATGTAAATCTTTTATTTAGTACAATAATTTTGTCGCCTGAACGTACGGCTAGTTTAGGTTAAATTCAGTAGTTCAGACTTGTTTATGATGTTGTCCCAATTAGTGATGTAGCGAGACCGAATCTTGGAAGGGCAAGACGCATCTGCGAGGCCCTTTTCTTTGATGGAGGACGAAAAATATCGCGCAGATTTGTGAATTTATTTTAAGCCCCTCGTGCACCGCGTGCGAGGCGTCCTGTTTTTGATGACTTGATGATAAGATCGCTTTTCGAGGCCTCTTTGCCTCTTTCTGTTCACAGTTAGAAATAAAAAGTAACCAAGTTATCATGCAACTGCGGGGCCTCGCGCGTGAAGCGGAATTACTAGACCTAAATATGATCGCCGGCGCCATCAGCTTTGGCTCTTTCAGTTCTCAGTTAGAAATAGTAGTAGAAGTTAAATTATACTGCTTCTGAGTGGTAACAAAGTTGAGATTGCCGTTGTCAATTTTATTTTATTTTATTAAATCTCTAAGCGCGAGGCCCCGTCATGTGCGAGGCTAGCTAGGGTCCGCTAAGCCTCCGCCGGGCCCCGCCTAGCTACGCCACTGGGCCCAACGAACAATCAAAGTTTGAGACGTGAAACACCGAATGCTACTTTGTAAAAAAAAAAAAAACCGACGAATTCAGAACCTCCTCCTTTTTTTGAAGTCGGTTAAAAATTTAAAAATTTTCGTTCTTTTTTGAAAATTCTGCGTTTATGACCGTAAAGGAGTAGTTGTTGAAAATAACTTCTCGGAACGGTTTCAAAGATGCCTTTTGCTACAATTTGAGAACCGATTTATATCTGTAGACCCAGTAGTTTCAGAGTTGAGCTTTTCAAATATTTTTTTTTCGAACTTTGCAATTTCTTTCAATATTTAAGACACCTCTTGAGTAACTCTGGCGGTATCTCGAATCAAAAATAAGTGTGGAAGAGGCAAAGCATCAGAGTTGGGATGTCTTAGAACTTTGTGACTTTTCTCGAAAAAAAAAAATGTTGGGAGGGTTTATCTCGGAGACTATTAGGTCTACTGAGGTATTTATATTCACGCTTCATCAGCCTATAATGTTCCCACTGTTGGGACACAGGCTTCCTTTCTGAAAGAGGGGTCCATAATCCACCACGCGGGCCCCGTGCGGGTTGGTGATGTCACATGTCTTAAAAATGTTGACGGTCTACCGAAAAACCACCCGCGGTTAACGCCAGTGCGTACGCGTCAACTTATAATTTCTATTGATTACAGTTTTGCCGCGGCTTTTACCCACGAGCAATTGGTAGCAAATCACGGTTTTTAAATCAGTTGCGGGAAAAAACCACGGTGCGACCGCTTGTATTAGTTTTCTAGGGGCACAAATTCACGCCATTAAAAACCACAGCGGTTTAACCGTAGTGCGGCCTATCGCCTAGGCCTACCCCTTCAAAGTTCTTTTTCGAAAAAAGTTGTAAAGTTGGAAAATATTCCAACTGAAGACATGATATCAGATGCCTTTTCCACATTTGTTGTAAAAAAATGTTGATTTGAGATACTTTTGAAAAGCGCTAACTCGGAAGCTTTTGGGTCTACAGAAACCATTTTTGTCTCATATTGTATTGAACTGTAAAATATTTAACCAAAATTACAAGTAGGTATTTAATTGTATAACTTTTGCATTTGTCCTCAAACATGACAACCAAACCTACATCACATACTTTTTATGAAGGGCAAGGGGCCTCGCAAGGGGTGCTAAGACAGGAAACCTCCACGTGCGCCCGTGGACTGGAGTTCCCTCTCGGATACGTCCGGGGGGAAGACCAGTTTTTCGGGCCGGTGCACCCTGGGATGCGGGCAAAAACTCTTCCTTAGGCACTGTGTGCCTAAGGGGTCTCTTTGCCCGTATGCAAATAGCCTGTCAGGTGGACGCTCCAACGCGTGTCCCTCTGAATAGCAGAGGGCTCAGCGGCGGAGCGGGCTTGCGGACGGTGAGTAATGGGTAGCTCGCCGTCCGACCAAGGACCAAGCCCGGGTCGGTGGCGCGTCGTGTTCGCGCCAAATGCCTGCTGGGGTCACGGGTTTTTTCTTAACCCAGGATACCGTGGCCCCGGAACGTAAAGGGCGTCCGAAGGAACACGGGTGGATTTTAGTCAGTAAGAGTCTGACAGTCCCTTCCGCCCCACCCAGGGCGGGAGGACTCATTTGATGATTTTAACACCTAAAAAAAAAAAAAAAAAAAAAAAAAAAGGGGCCTCGCAAAGACTTGCCGCCCGGGGCCTCGCAATGGGTAAGGCCGCCTCTGATAAGAGATGCTTGAAGCTGAAATTTACGGAATGTATACTTAATTAAACGCTCTAATTTTTGATCCATAAATAATTATCTTGGGTTGGTTCTATTTCTTGCACTTTCGCGTCAAAGCTTAAGCATTTTCAGTTTAACTTAAAGGGGTATTATTCAAAAACGTGTGTGCTCTTTGCCTATAAACTTTTGGTGGGTGTTAAAAACAGCAAGAAAAACCGAATTCCGATAACAGCACGTTTATTTGTTTGTTCATTTAAGCGATAACATAATTTTTAGGTTTTTCATAAATTTATGATTACTTCGAAACGGTAGATGTTTTCGAAAATCTATTATTTCACAAATAACGCACAAATTACGATCTACGAACTTGCGTTTTTTCTACGGGCGCACAATTATTGTTTCCTAAAAAACCAGATTTTGCAAAACGTCAGCCCAGCAGGAAATGAAATATCTACGAAGCCTTAAGCCGCACAATTTTTATTTTCAGCACACATTTATGCACTAATTTAAGCTACATGCAGATATACTTTTTTTTTGGCTCCGGTCACTCGTTCAAAATTTTCTTGCTGGAAAAACGTTATCCCAGCAGGAATCGTTTTTTCGAATTTATTCCTAAAACATGGCACGCACAATTTTTTTAATGTGACGCACATTTACAGCTTATTACGCACTAATTAATGGCAAAACTCAATTCCTTGTAAAAGACATTTTCTTGCTGGGCTGATGGACACCTTTGAAACTTATTGAAAGACAATAGCCAAGATAAGTGAAAGCTCCAAGCCAGTGCAATAAAAGTAATATAAAGTGAACTAAAAGTGAATTAACGATCAATCCTAAAAATTAACCCCATCGAAAACAATAACAAAATAGGGATCCGTTTTTTATTTGAAATTTGTTTAAAACAACGCCATCTCGTGATTAAATTGCGAACTGATTTGCTAATTGTCAATACCAATTCTAGAGTAGCAACAGTCGACCTATTCTGTCTTCGCATGATTACGCCTCAAGTAGCGACATCTATTGATTAAGAAACAAGAATACTTAATTCAGTCTATGGGCATACGAACATCTAATTCGCACTTATTCCTCAAGTTCAAATGGCGTAGCGGCTTTCATACCGACATCATCGATCTGGTCACGTCGAGATTCAAGTTCGATTCCAGCGAGCTGTGTTAATTTTTGTATTTATAAATTATCTATAATATAAAGTATTCTAAACATGACAAGCAAAAACAGCTGCGCCGGTTGTATGAACATATTAAAAGTAAAAGAATATCTGCAATGTTCCAATTGTAACTTGCGATATGATCTACCTTGTTCCAACGTTACCGTCAAAAAATTCAAAGTAATGAAAGTAGCGGACAAAGCGACATGGAAGTGTCAGGATTGTGTGTGCAAGTTACCTAAAACAAATAATACCGATACACCAGTGCGATCGCTGCGGACCGAGAGTCCGTCAAGTTCACCAAACGATCAAACCGCTGTCAACACTGCCACTCGCAACAGAGGTTGCCAGAGCTCACCTTTGAGTCAAACGGAAGAAACAATTATCTCGAACAACAATTCTCCCAATACGTTTTCACCTGACAACTCCAACAATACTTTGATTGGTAACGAGCAGGAGAAAACAACGTTAAGGCCAATAAATACTGACGATGACACAGTCTTAGAATTAACGAAAAGCTCCTTTAGAGAGATTGTCAGACAGGAAATTTCGAGGGTGCTCAAAGAAGTTGTAGCGGAACAGTTCAAACAAATCAGCGATTTAATTTCGAATTTTCGTGCCTCGCTTGACTTCTACAACGAAAAATACGAAGAAATGAAAGTAACTCTAGAACAAAACTCGTCTAAAATACAAGTCTTGGAAAAAGATAATAGTAACTTGCAATCGTCACTTCTAGACCTCAAAAAGCGCATGAACCTTATGGAACAACACAACAGATCCACTAACATCGAGTTGCAAAACGTGCCAGAAAACAGGACGGAAAACCTAGTAACCATAATAATGCAACTCAGTAATATTACTAAATGCGAAATTAAGGAAGCAGACATAGCCTACTGCACCAGGACTGCTAAAAAGGACACCCAGACTGCGCGGCCTCGATCAATCCTGGTAAAATTCAACACCCCACGTACACGTGACTCTTTCCTCGCTGCGGCTATAAACTTCAACAAAAACAACACCAACAACAAGCTGAACACAGCCCACCTGGGCATGGCATTAGACAGGCCAATACCGATATACATCGTGGAACACCTATCAGCTGAAAACAAATCCTTACACGCAGCTGCACGACTTCGAGGCAAAGAGCTTAACTACAAATTTGTGTGGGTGCGTAACGGCAGAATTTTTATGAAGAAAAATGAGCAGTCGGAACGTATTGTTATCACTTGTCAGGAGTTCTTAAAAAGCATCAGTTAATTCTTAATTTATTTTGTTATATTATTGTTTCTTAACTATTTTGCATGTTTTTTGTTGAAATCTGTTAAAATTCAGTGACTCTCTAAAAATATATTATCAGAATGTCCGCGGTTTAAGAACTAAAACAAATACTTTTTACCACAACATGTCTCTTCAAGACTATGATGATGATGATGATGATGGGACTCCCTTTTCCGCACTTAGACTCCCATTCGGTCCGTTGTGCGTGGGGATTCTGGCTAACAGAGCCAGCCTAGCTCCGCCCAAAAGCACAGAAGCCTCCTGGGAGCTTCACAGGCTTCGCGGAGCGACCTCACTGTTCCGAGGATTTCTTCACGTTGAGAGGCCACGGCCACGCATTCCAGGATAACGTGGGCGGCTGATTCCTCGGCGTCAAGGCATCCCCTGCAAAGGGGACTGTCTGTGGCACCTATGTTAAAGAGATGTTTATTAAGTGTGTTATGGCCCGTAATTGTTCCTATAATTATTCTAAGGTTATTCCTGCTCATGCTGAGGAGTTTTTTGGTTAATCGCGGGTGTACCATCGGCAGAGCCAATTTCGACTGTCTACAGTCTGTTGCCCGTGACCATCTGTTGTTATGGAGTTCCGTCGATCTTTGGCGAATCCACGCACGAAATTGTGAGAAAGGCAGTGGGAGAAGAGGGTATGGGCCTAGCACCTTCATATCAGAGCCTCTCTTCGCAAGTTCATCTGCTGCATCATTACCCAAAGATCCGCTGTGTCCTTTGATCCACTGGAGAGTAACCCGATTGAACATCGACAAACTCTCCAGAGCTTGGTGGCACTCGAGAATTAATTTATTGTTAGTTTGTTTATTTCCTAAAGCTTTGAGCACAGATAGACTGTCGGATACGAATTTAATGCCGTAGTCCCGGATGCCTAAGCGCTTTACTGCTGTTACGGCTTGTGTTAAAGCAACACATTCGCATTGAAAGATCGAACTGTGTGTGCCTAGTGGTATGTGTATGTTAATATTGAGGTCAAGGGAGTGTATGCCAGCACCTGACCCGTTTTGTGTTTTTGAGCCGTCTGTGTAGATTCGCACTTCATTGGCTCCTGACTGGTCCCTTTCCTCCTGAACTGTTTGTATGATATAGTTTTTGTTGAACATCGGTTGGTTGGGTATTCTATCACACGGGGCAGCGATGAGAGGCTGGTACTCAATCGCCCGGTCCAGGATTTTGGCGTGTGGACTGGTAAGGTTTTTGCCCCATATGCCCAGATGCATTAGCCTGATGGCAGCCAACGCCGCCTCCTGCTGTATGTACAGGTCAAGGGGAGTTAATTGAAGGGCTATCTCCATGGCTGCTGTTGGGGTGGTTCTCATGCAGCCAGTGGTAGCCGAACAGGCCAGTCGTTGGAAGCGTTGCAGTTTGGTAATGGTAGTCGAGAGTTCAGTTCTCGTCCACCAGACCAGAGCACCATAAGCCAACATTGGCCTGATCAGCGTTTTGTAGATCCACAGAGTAATCTTTGGAGAGAGCCCCCATGTTTTTCCTAACATTTTTTTACATTGGTAGAGTGTAATTGTGCTTTTATTAAGTTTGTAGTCAAGATGCTTGTTCCAGAGCAGTTTGCTATCCAGGATCACCCCCAAGTACTTGACTTCGTCCTTGAGCGTTAGTTCTGTGTTTAAGAGTTTTGGAAGCCTATGAGGTCCAAGAGTTCTTTTGTTAGTGAACATTATTAGTTCCGTTTTTAAGGGGTTAACCGATAGTTCGTGCTTCGTGCACCAACCCTCGATTATTTTGAAGGCCTTTCTCATGAGGTCGCATAAGACGCCCTCAAATTTCCCCGAGATTAGAATTGCTATATCGTCCGCGTATCCCACCGAGTACAGACCGCTGGCGTTGAGCTCTGCAATGAGCTCATTTACCACTAAGTTCCACAGCAGTGGTGACAGCACCCCACCCTGTGGGCAGCCCCTACTCACGATACCTCGTGTGGTGGTGTTCACGGTAAATTGAATAGCACGGTATTTTAACATGTTGTTTATCCATTCTACAAGTGTTCGCTCAACACCGTGTGTGGCAAGTGCCTGTTTGATGCTGACGAAGTTGGTTTTGTCAAAAGCACCTTCTATATCAATGAAGGCGCCTAGAGTTGAGTTTTTGTCTTTAAGAGCATTTCCTATGCGTGAGACCACGCTATGGAGTGCTGATTCTGTTGATTTGCCTGCACAGTAGGCGTGTTGATTAGGATGTAGGGGTCTTTGTACCGAAATTTGGGACCTAATCTTCCTATCTCCCAGCCTCTCCAGAGTCTTCAAGAGGAATGAGGAGAGGCTTATAGGTCTAAAGGATTTGGGTTGCGTGTAGTCGCCCCTACCTGGTTTCGGTATAAAGATTATTTTTACTTCCCGCCATTTCAAGGGGATGTAGCGGTGGGCCAGGCAGGCTCTGAAAACCTTCACAAGATAGTCAGCCAGTAAATCTTGGCTCCACCTGAGCAGAGCCGGGAAAATACCGTCTAGTCCTGCTGCCTTGAAAGGTAGGAAGGTGTTAATTGCCCACGTTACTTTGTCTTTGTCGATTACCTCTAACGCCACCTCCCAATCCAGTTCGCTCGCAGCCCTCTCTCTGTGTGATTCCCAGCTTTGCTGGGTGGCAATCTGGCATCCTGGGAAGTGGGTGGTTAGAAGTAGTTCGCTTGTCTCAGCATCATTTGTTGTGTATGTGTTATCTGGCTTTTTCAGGCATCCTATTGAGTGGTCTGTCTCTTGGGCAAGACAGGTTTTGACCCTCATTGCCTGGTTGTTACTTTCAATGTTAGTACAAAACCGCCTCCAACTATTCTTCCCTCTGAGGCGTATTAGTTTTTTATATGTTTTACGAGCTGTTGTATAGCGGTCCCAGTCTACTGGCGATCGTGTGTTCCTAGCTCTGTTGAACAGTCTTCTCAGCTTGTGTCGGTGTCTTTCCAGTTCAGGACTCCACCAGGAATGTCGAGCTCCCTGCCTGGGTACCGTGAGGGGACAAGACTGTTCATAGCTAGATAGAAGGATGGATGTGATTTTGTTTACGTGTTCGTCTAAATTGGTTACTGGTATTTCAGCCGGAAGGGCGGGTAATCTGCCTAGTTCAGCCTCGACAAGTTTAGTAAACCTGGTTTGGTCTGTGTTGCGAGGAACCCTTCTTGGTTGTGGTTTGGTTAGGTTGAAGTTAATGGTATAGCGAATCCATCTATGGTCAGAGCATGATAACTCAGTGGACACATGCCAGTCCTGTATGGAGTTTGAAATGCCTATGGTTGCTACAGTTAAGTCTATAATTGTTTGCGATCTTGCGTTTATGAAGGTAGGTTCGGAGCCCTTATTGAGTAAAACAAGATTATTACTAAGAATGAAATCAAGCATTTCCTCACCTCGGGTGTTGGTTTTGACATTACCCCAGAGCGTGTGATGCGCGTTGGAGTCTGTCGCGATGATTAGTTCCAGTTTCTCCTTTCCACAGTACTCAACCAGCGAGACGAGCTCTGGCAGAGGCACGTCCTCATCGCCTGGCAGGTATGCCGAGGCTAGTACAATGTCCGGGAGTTTCTGTTCCGTTCTAAAAAGTCTGACTGCTGTCAGGTCCCTTGAACAGAATTCATTAATTAACAGGTTAGGTACATGTTTTGGAATAAATATGCAGGTGCGCGGGTTATTAGCGGAGGTGTCTAGCAGTAACTTACCCCCGATGCTGCTCAAACCGCATATTCTGCCACCCCTGATCCACGGCTCTTGGATGAGGGCGATGGTCTTTCCTTGTTGGTTCTCCAGCACTCTGCGCAAGGTAGCCGACGCAGATTGGCTGTGCTGGAGATTGGTTTGTAGGATCTTAGTCCCGCAAAGGAGAGGAGCAGAGGCTGCTGTCCTCGCCCTCACTTCTCTCCTCTGACGGAAAGCAATCCTCGTCCGAAATCAAATCGGACGAGGGTGGATCCCTCGTTGAACCCGCTGTTGAGAGAACCTCCAGCGCTGCCATGGAGGTCGCCAACTCCACCGCCTCCCCAACAGTCTCCTTCGCAATAGGCGACAGGGAACGTTCCGGAAGCGGCAGAGCAGGCCCCCTCTCAGGCGCACTCGAGGCTGTTCCTGATGCTGGTCCTGATGTTGGATCGGCGTCCTTCTCCCTGGTACCACCCTCCTCCAGGAAGCGGATGTATATACTACCCATGAGGTAGTATACGCGCCGTTGCTGGTCCTTTATAGTTTTAACCATGGCCTCTGGCACACGGAAGTATAGACAGGTACCCGGGGGCTCCTGCCTAGCTCTTTCGTGTGTCAGGGTCCAGGTGTTCATTTTGAGGTTCGGGTTCTGCCTCGCCAGCATCCTTAGTAGCTCTGTTGTGTCCTCGCTATTCTCGGGGACGAACAACATGCACATTACCTTCTTAGGTATGTCGGCTTGAGGCCGAACGGTTAGCTTGGTCCCCGGTAACGGGGACGATATGTTGTTTACGACCTCTTTGAGCCAGGCCATTGTGAATTCATCCTCACACCATGTCTTAAGGACGCCTTCAGCAAAATGGGCCCGGCCTCTAAAATGGATCGCGGTGCTTTGGGTTGTGTCGGTTGGTTCAGGAGCCTTTAGCAGAGCCCGGAGCTGGTTTTCTATTACCAGCCGGATCCCCTCCGCTTGCTCCTGCGTCATTTCCGAGAAGGGCTCGGTCATGACGGCAACGCATAGCTCGTTGCTCCTGAAGGACGCAGCCGCTTCAGCGTAGCTCACCAAAGTTCCGTCAGCCATACGGGAGCGAGCAGGCTTGCTCTTCTTGCTAATCCCAGTTGGTGTGACAGTATCTTCGGGACGCGAACGCTTCTGCGGCCTGTCCGGTTGTCCTTGTCCGGTTGTTTTGGTTTTACGCCCTCTTGGCCTCGCGCTACGCTTGCGCTTAGCGCCGGTGGCAGCCTCGCCTTTTGGCATCTCAGCCGTAGCCGACACTGCCTTGAGGGACGTCTTCTTTTCGGTGGTTATTTCGGGTTGGTCATTTGATACCCCTGCCGGCGGGGCTTTGGCCAGAATCGTCAGGTCCCTCTCAGAGACCGCAGCCGTTGACGCAGCCCGTGTTTTGGGCGCATCTACTTTTGCAGTACTCCTCGAGTCGCCATGAGCGAGTGCTGTCCTTCCTCTTCAAGACTATGATATTGTTATACTTACGGAGACTTGGCTGAATAGCGGCATCTACGACTCGGAGCTATTCGATGATAGGTACATTGTCTACAGGCGAGATCGCGAGTCCAGTAGATACAGAGCACGTAAAAATGGAGGTGGTGTTTTAATAGCCGTGGCTAGGCATTTAACTTCATCTCGTATGCCACACTTAGAAAGTCATTTTGAGGACTTGTGGGTGTCTGTTGACTCTAAATCTCCTGTGAATAAGAATCACAGGACGTTTATCTGTTGCGCATACCTACCTCCTCCAGTAACGCACGAAATTATCCAAACCTTTTTAGAATCAACTCAAACTGCCCTGAACAAAAACGAACGCACTGTTATTATTGGAGATTTCAATCTCAGTAGTATAGCGTGGAAAATCAATGAGGGAAGTCAGTTAAATTACACTACTCCATGCTCAACTAATAACAGCGATGTTACTAAATGTTTCTTAGATTACATTTCCATGAATGACCTAGGCCAATATAATTATGTTACAAATAATAAGTCGAGAACATTAGATCTAGTTCTCTGTAACGATGCAGTACATAATCTGACACGCTGCCCCACACCCCTGACTCAAGAAGATCCATTACATCCATCGCTCGAATATGATATACTCACAGTTAATAGCGCTGATTGTCTTCGTACCAAATCGACCACTAAACCGAACTTCTTTAAAGCAGACTATTCTAAAGTCCTAGATTCCCTCACGTCTATTCACTGGGAAATAGTACTAGGTAAATGCTCTTCAGTAGATGAGATGGTCAATGTCCTATACGATATATTGCGAGACCTTATCAAGCAACACGTACCACTTAAAACAATATCTCGGAAAGATTATCCCGCATGGTACACGCCCAAGCTTAAGCGACTCTTTAAAGAAAAAAACAAATTTCGCATGAGAGTAAAAAAATACAATAATCCACTTGACGTTATAACCTTTGAAACACTGCGAGCAAACTGTTGCAAGTTAAGAACATCTTGTTACAAAATTTACATGGAGAAACTAGAAAATGCGGTACTTAAACACCCTAAGACTTTCTGGTCTTATATTAAAAGCAAAAGAAAATCCAGCAGTGCTTACCCAGCCGTTATGCATTACAATAATAAAACCGCATCAGCTGGCCATGAAATTTGCAACTTATTTGCTGAAAACTTCGCGGAAGTCTACAATACGGCAGTGCCCTCTGTGCCCTTGCAACTGTCAGACGTCAATACTAATAACAACTTGTCTGCACTCTGCAAAATAGAACTAAATGCAGATGAAATATGTCGCACCTTAGCATCCTTAGATGAACAGAAAAGCGTCGGAGACGACGGTATCCCTCCCGTGTTTATAAAGAGATGTGCGAAAGCGCTGGCGTTACCTCTCAGTCTTATTTATAATAAATCCCTTAAAGACGGTATTTTTCCAGAACAATGGAAAAAGGCTCTGGTAGTACCTATCTTCAAAGCGGGAGAGAAGAAATTGGTGTCTAACTATAGACCCATTTCTATTCTAGTCGTCTTTGGCAAAGTATTCGAGAAGCTCATAACTCATCGCCTTTCATCACATGTTAAACACCTTCTCACTAGCTACCAGCACGGTTTTGTTAGGTGCAGATCCACGACCACTAATCTCATGTGTTATGTGTCTTCTATATCGGAATGTTTAGACAAACGTATCCCTGTCGACACCATTTACACGGACTTTAGTAAAGCATTCGATAGGGTGGATCATTCTCTTCTTATAGCCAAACTCCAGCACTTGGGCATAGGAGGATCACTGCTGAAGTGGTTGCAATCTTACCTTAGCGACCGATCCTCAAAAGTTGTTTTGAGTGGCTACCATTCGAAGCCCTTTAAAGTCACATCCGGTGTACCTCAGGGTTCACACTTGGGTCCTATTCTTTTCAATATCTTCATTAATGATATCTCGCACTGCTTTAAGCACGCAAAATTCTATCTTTTTGCAGATGATATGAAGATAATGAAACCTGTGGAAACGGATTCTGATTCTAAGTTATTGCAGGAGGATCTAAATAGACTGACGATCTGGTGCAATACTAACAAAATGCTTCTAAACGTTACAAAGTGTTATTACATGCAATTCACCCGAAATAAAATAGCCAAGCCTAGCACATACATATTAGGTCAACAAGTACTGAAAAAAGTAGATGAAATACGAGACTTAGGTGTAATCTTGGATAAAAAATTGAAATTTGACAAGCATATCCTTAGCACATCATCCAAAGGGTTCAAAATTCTTGGATTTATCCTACGTAATAGCAAAGAGTTCAAAAAGGCGTCCACAAAAATAAAACTATTTAACACCCTTGTCCGCCCAATACTTGAATACAGTAGCCCGGTCTGGAATCCTCACTACGACATATACGTAAAACACTTAGAAAGTATCCAAAGGCGATTTCTATACCATATGAGCTACCAAGATCGAGTAGCTAAAAAAGTCACCAGCTATAAAGACAGATTAGGGCACTATAAAATGGTCTCGCTTGCTGACAGACGAAAAACAGCTGACTTGATACTGCTTCACAAAGTTTTTAACGGAGTAATAGACTGCAGCGAACTTCTCCACAAGTTACAGGTAAACGCGCCATCTCGCCTGCCTCGGAAAAGCAGTTATAACTTCTTTCACGTCTCAGGGTCCAAAACCAATCTAGGACACTTTGCCGCTCTGCCAAGACTCTGTAGGTTGTACAATGACCTATCAAAGCGTTTAGACCTGGACATAACTCTCCCCATCTCAAAATATAAAAAAGATGTCTTAAATGCTATACTTAATTAAATAAATTATCCATAATTTTAATTTTTATAATTTTTTAAGTTTCTTAAAACGTTTAGATTGTGTTCTTTTTTTCTTTCTTCTCTGTTTTAAATTCCATCTTGTTATTTGTCTTTTTCTTTTTTGGATTTAAACTTTGTTTACACTAAATAATGTGCATGCTGTGGTCTCCTATAAGTGAAGGAGCACACTTAAAAGAACCCTCTGTGTCATTGTTGTGTATATTGTTTGTGTATTCTTTGTTGGAGATCCTAAATAAATAAATAAATAAATAAATAAATAAATAGATATTACTATGGATAAGGTGTGGAAACCAGTTCTGAAATCGTGACTGATCTAACCCGAATATCTATAAAATGAGTAAGTACTGTATTGTCCGTAGAATAATTCAAATTGCTTTCAATAACGTAGCTTTAAGTAGGACATTACTAATCCATGTTGCATTGCGAAAATTTTTGAGTTGGCAGTTTTGGCAAGATCTGTACGCAGCATGCTACCTTTCCAATCAATTTTCTCTTGCCGAAGCTTAAACTTACTGTCATCAAAAACTAAATTATGCAGTATGCAGACAACCAATTATTCGCCATCATTGAAGTCTCAATCAACCGATACCAGCTCTGCGAAAATACCAAACAAATTGTCGTTTAATACAAAAAGCTAGCACTAACCATCCGTTGTTTTAGCACCTTGTTCCGTGCGAACTTTCCGGGCGTGCGGGCGAGTCCATTCACCATGTTCACAGTTAGTTCCCATGCTCCCGTTCACATCACTATCATTCGTTAATTACTGCGACCTGACCTTTGATGCGGTGTGACAGATCTTGATGAAATCCGGGAAATTATTTGCATATGCTTCGTTAGCAATGGCGAAGTTGGAAGCTTAGTTATTTTCTCCTTTCTGTCAATTACTGCTCTTTTAATCGATGCTTATTCTACAGTATGTGTGTCTGATGAGCCAACGGTAGGTTCATCGGAATTAAGATTTAATTCTTGTCTATATTATATGCAGTCTTCTGGTTTCCAAAACTATCTTACTTTAATAATTACTGTCCTGTGCATCGATGTTTCTTTTAAAATATTTGCGAAAAATTCCTTTATAAATTCCCAGTCCTTATGTCGGAATGTATTCGTATGATCATGTCCCCATTCCTGTGCCAAGCAAAAGGACAGTTTCACTGGACAATACTATAAAGAGGTAATGGCCACGAAGACCGGCTACTCCTCCTTCTATGATTACCCACTTATGAACGTCCGGTGTCAGACCCTTCTTCACAAATACAGGCTATGTAATGGGCAGTTGTATATTTAGTGTACTTGCACTTTCTGCATTAATGTTGAAGTAAATGCTTCTTGTATCAGATTGCCGAAAATTTTGCTTGATTCAAACTGAAAATTAAAGTCCAATTATTTTCGTCTAGAATCGGGAATCTAAAGAATAACGTGTTGTAGTACACCCTGAAAAAGAAACGTTTGTAAAAAAGAGTGATAAGCTTTCCTGCAAATTCATTTTTTTTCCTAACGAAAAGAAGGCACGTCTACACTGTTCAAATGCACGCGTAGTAATGACCTGCTTGATAGTAATCAACCATCAACATGTGAAGTGACACTGACAGTTCGCGGGTCTATGAATGCCACGATAACCTATTACCCTCAATTGATACATACAACTTTCGCTGGGTCATGAACAACTCGTTAATGGGAGGGTTTTCTTTCAACGCCTTCATTAAATAATGATGAATGAACGGACTTTCCATTGACATTTTATTAATACAGAATAGTGCGGTAAAGCATGCGTATTTTATTAAATTTCAGCCATATTTACTCAATTATTAGCCGATAAATTGTTAAGTAGTGTAATGTTCATTTAATTTTACTGTCTTATTACTCCTGGAATTTGGTTCCTATTCCTTTTCATCGTCTCTTCCTTGTATTTTTTTCTCTTGCCATTTCTAAATAGTCCTTTGATCTGTTTTCCAGCAACGGATCTATGAGTGAAGGACCAATTTTCCTAGAAGCTATCAAAAGCTCGCTTAAACGCCATGAACTATTTCAGTCAGACATCTGCAATGCCTTGCACTGTATGAACATCCTCAATAAACCAAACTCAGTCGACGTGACATCCTTCAAATAAATCTAAAACCGATTACGATATGCTATCAGCGTTTATAAAAATACAATGGGCGTCCATCTTTAATCCAGCGCATTAAAAGTGTCGTGTTTTTACGCGTTCTTGCGGGTATTCTTGGAATTCTTCGATATTGATTGTTTTATAATTATTTGTGGTATTGTAATCTAGGCTATCTAATCTAATCTATCTATTATTGAGAACATCTTTTTTCTTTTGCTCTGTTACCGTGTCGTTCGGTTTTTGCTTCACAATGGTACCATTCTAACCCATATCAATTAGTTCACTAATAGCTTTGAGCATTCAACTACTAATGGTTTCAGAGATAAAGCTCTAGTGCACTAGACAACTTGGCTACGCCTCCCAAGACCCCGTTATGCACTTACTATTAAATCGAATGCAATGACTTTGGCTAGTAGTGTACCATCAGCATAAAATAAAGCTTTTGCATTTATAAACCTCTTCGTTCAAAATATATTCTCTTTCTATTCTATTCAATTTGATTTTTGTATCGATTTTCAATTTTCGGCACTATTTTGCCTACTAAACTTTCTTGCTCAGTAAAGCTTTTGTCTACAATGTCCTTTGTTTCATAAACAGCCACAAAAATCTCTTCTCGAACAACACCAGTAATCGATAAACGGCATGCCAAACCACCATCGATAAAGAAACTTACCAAGTGGCCTTTTCGGATTACATAAATCAACATACTTTGTCTATCAACTTATTGTCTGCAAAGGGCGTTATGTCTACAATCTACCTTATATTATGACAGTACACGCTAGCGTGAACTTCGAACCCTTTGTAGGGTTTCCGAGAGGGGAGAGTGGGGAGACAGTGCTTTATGTAAGGCTATGAGTCACGGCTTCTGATAGTGACAGCTGGTCTAGGTAGATTATGTTTTGTATGTAGATGTGTATCGCTTTCGTGTTATGTAAATATGAGGGGAATGTCATTTGCTTGTTTTTAAAATCGATGTTTTTATCGTTTTTGACTTTCTCTTCCAAAGGTTTGCTTTGAATTGGCAGTTTTAGGGGTTTGTTTTCTAAAAGTTAATGATATTTGATTATGTCACTCGCTTTCCGGAAAGACAGATCAGTAATATGGATGATTGGATTATCTTTTTTTTCATCATTATTTCAAGTCATCTTTCGTCATTATGTATATTTACAATTTCTCGATTGTAATCTTTCATGCGAGAATGATGTTTGTTGATTGTTTAAACATGTCTCCTTGACCTTGCTCATACTTATCAGATTTCGTTGTCTTTCTACGTCATGTTATAACCTTCACACGTTCTAGTAATGACTCATATCAATTAGGATTTAATCTGTCTAGAGTCTAGACAGATCCGAAAAACTGAGGAACGTCTACATCCCTAAACGTTCGGAAATGGAACGGAAGGAATGCTTTCCGGTTCGTCACTTAAATGTTACGGGAAATTAATGTTGTAGACGTCTGAGTGCTGGTGTCGATCTGCAATATTTTGATTGGTCCAGATTCCAGAATCGTTATTGAAAAATGATTAAAATATGAAGAACACACTAGATCTACTTATTAACATTTATACTCTTCTATAATATGGAAAGATTACTTTGGAAAGTTATCAAAATGTAATTATTGTGTCACATTATTTACTGCAAATATATTTTTATTTATTATGAGCAGAAACTTTCTTTTGAAATCAGGATTTTTTGCATAATATCTGTAACCGGTTATGATTTTGATTAGACCAGTTTATTATGCCAATTTTCAGTTAGGTACCGAAAATGAACGAAGCATTTGCCTTTACTAAGATAATTAACCTCAAATTCTCTCTCAAGTACGTCAAACTAATAGACAGAAAAAATCTAAGGTGTATAGTCGATCAATTAATCGTCACACTCTGCAGGTCAACGATCTCCTAATCGCATCATCGCAGGTCCTTGACCCCTACTAATGTCGGCGCACTACTATACAGTACTCCGATTTTGGTCTGAGACTACCGTGGAATACTAAGGTTTTGGCACAGGTGTACTATAGCAATTGACAATGCGCAATAAGGAAGTATGTGAAATTGTATACTTTGAAAAGAGGAACAATTTCGAGGAATTGAATAAGTGTTAGAAGAAGTATGAACGACATTGAGGAACTTTCGTAGTAAAACTGTTGTACAAACTTTTTATTCATTAGTTCTTCTGGTACATACATTATGTAAATCGAATAAAGTAAATAGTTATAGGTTGTCCCTATTAAAAATAGTTCAGGTTTTTTCTTCTAAATGTTTATCCCTATTACTCTCAATTGCCTTGTTATGATCTATTCTACAATGTTTCTTTGTTTTTACAAACAATTCGGACAAATCGGACAATCTAAAATAAAAATAAGTGAAAAGAAATTTTGTCTAGCCGCTACCTAGTAACAACTTCGCGAAGAAAAAGAAAAATATCTGTAGTCTACGATTCTAGTTCTAGACAAATATTACTAGTCTGCATCACTGCATTGCGGAAAAAAATACCGCTATAAGTCTCTGCAATAATCTGCTATAAGTAACGACCTGTTTGCAGTTGAGTGCTAGCATAGATGTATCGATAAATTAAACACATAAACTCAATAGTATATCCAAACACGTCATTCGAACACAGGTATGTCATGTACTGTATTATAATAAGTACTTATCGCACTATCTTGTTTTATCGAATAAATTTTATTGGGTTACGTCATTTCTGATACTAGTTATTAATTTTGTATCAAGAAATAGGGACATTTTTTAAAGCCTAGAACCTTGAAAACTGTCTAAAGGTTTTGGTTGCTATGTTTCTTGGAAGGTAACTCTTTCCCATGAATATACAGCACTAATTACACAGCTCTCATTATTATTCTGAATCTAGCTAAAAACTTGATAATTCAAAACTCAGGTGAAACGCATAAAGTTGGAAGGAACTGAAATAACAATGGAGTTCCTCAGGGTTCAACATTGGGACCGTCTCTCTTTTAGTTAACTATTCCTGTTAAATAGCAAAGCATTCTCGTCATGAGAATCTTCGAAAGGATTCGCGATGTAGGTAGTCAATTGAGTGACTATACTAACTATGCTAGCGTTTTCTGAAGTGCTCATGACAATACCCTTCACATTTGGTATTAAGAATCAATTGAAGGAATTTATCACAACAATAACATTCATATTCAATTAGTTGATAACAATATGGGGCTATTCTATAATATATTAAGGTGTGTGGTATAGACCTTGGGACTTCCGATTACTGTTGTTACCTCGAATTATTATTTGCATTTGTCAAAATGGGAAAGACACGTCCGAGACCGACAGAGTATACGAGTATTACTATTAGGCATGCTCTTGCGCCGGTTTCGATAAACACGAGGATGTGATGTAGGTATCATTTTAATGAATCCAACAGCGAGTTTTTTATTTTCCGTCTATCTTGATCAAACTTCTATGTAATCTGTACCTTACTCTACTGATATTAGATCTATTTTGTCTAAACCAACTGTTTAGATAAAATTTCTACATAAAACAAAAGCCAGGACCTAAGATTTGACATAGTGTGAAGTTTACTACGCACTAAAGTACATAATGAGGATGTTAAATAAATAAGTTGTTGTCAGCTACTGAATCATGCTCCGATGAGTCATGTTATTCCGCGGTTATGTACTATATACTATCTTAGTATAGTATGTACTCGCACCTACGTACGATGTGATTTATGTCATTGTACGAGTTCGCACAAAGAGTAAGCTATGTGCGTATTCAAGGACATGATGTTAATACATCGTATGGATTACTATGAAGCATCGTTTAGGTGGCATTCCATATTTAAAATTGCTACAACCCGGTTCATCGATTTTTTCTCTTTCCCACCCCTGAGCAAAGGCTCTACTCCTTTCACCTTTCGCGATACTTAGGTCTTCGTCCTAGTGCGGACGGCCATGTCTGCCATTTCCTATGTGGCCTGCTGTGACGTCGCCTCAGGGCTACACCACATCTGGCAGCACGGAATCGCCTTTTTCCGTCGCCCTTTCTCTTTCTGTCGCTTAGAACTGCCATTTGCTAGACCGAGACAGAATGCATAATGCGATAGCACGCGGCGAAATGCGTGAGGCGGCCGGCTGCTGTCGCATTGTCTCGGTCTAGCAAATGGCAGTTCTAAGCGACAGAAAGAGAAAGGGAAACGGAAAAAGGCGATTCCGTGCTGCCAGATATGGTTCAACCCTCACTGTCTCAGGGCACCATACGATACACAAATATGGAAAAAGAGAAGCAACGAAAGATGACCGAAGATTATTTTTTGCCTTTTCTTTACCATTTCTGGGCAAAGGCTAATTAGAATTACCTTCCATGAGGTTTTCTCCTGTGCCTCCTCAAACCAACCATTTTCATGAATTAATGTTTTATTCCATTTAAATTATTTTAAAAGTGCCAACCCTATTATTATACAAGCCAGTGTAAACTTAGGGTTGTCTCATCACAGTGAACAAAAAACATAATTTTAAATTACGAACTAAAGAACAACCAATATTGGTGTGCACTATCAATATGTAAACAGTTTACAGTTACAAATAACCCTCTTTGTAAACACAAGAGCTTTCACCTCTACTTTTCCCGCCTTTTCGAATAAGAAAGGATGTAATTTTGGCTTCTACTTGAATAATTGACATTTATGTTTCCTTATTAGATTCTACTACGGTAACGTACGCTATGTAGGATATCCTCTGGTCACTGCTTACATTTGAATACTCAATGCAGGGAGCTTGTAACGTGAAGAGGAAATTCTAATTAAAATAGATCTTCCTAGAATTTACCTTGCTTATATTAAAATTGCTCGGTGTGTGGTGTAAATAAACACAGACATAAATAAAATATAACATGATTTTACACCCATATACGATTAGTAGTATTTTTTTCGCCTCTTGTCTTGTTGTATCTCTTACTTCTTATCTGTAAATGTAACAACGGTTATCCTGGAACGTAAAGGGCAACTGAAGGAATAGGGCGAGTTTTAGTCAGTGCAAGCATACTTATACCCGGATGGATATAAGGGGAGTGTATAAAGACTATGATTGATCACCATACTTCAAAAAACGAAGATGTTTTAACCCGCTGTTTTACCTCGATTCCATAATATTTTAACCTATCAATTCAAACAGAATAAAACATCACTTCTTTTGATATAAAAGCAGGAATATTGAATTCTCTATCCGTGCCAACTCCTCATTTATTTCGAACAGCCGTCTTTAACCCTTTTCCATTTCATATTTATCATATTTCCTTTTCTGTTTTACGATCTTCTAAAATCTAAAGATACTTCAACGTGGAATCGAATAGAAATGAGTCAACTGTATTGGGAGGCCCAAACATCTGTTTAAACAATCGCTATACGTGGTCGCGTCACGCAATATTATTCTATTGGTGTGAATCTTGAGACTTTAATGTGTTTTGCTTCTTTTATATCTAATAATAAAAGGAGCTTATATTTTTATTATAAACAATTATTATTGTTAGATATTAAACCGTGTGAAAATCTAGAGTTACATAATAAATATGATAAGTTTAACGCTATATAAGAGGACTGTGGTTCCCAGATTAACTTTTTCTAATAAAAACCCAATTAATTAACAATATCATCATCATCATTATCAGCCTATAATGTTCCCACTGCTGGGACTAGTGATGGGTTTTTATCCGGATAAATACTCAAAATGGATAAATACTCAATAAATTTCCATTTTTACTCGAGTTTTTATCCAAAACAGTGGATAAATACTACTTACAGTATAAGTTACATTGTTCATCGTAAATTTTGTTATTATTACAAGAAAAATGATTGAAATACATGAAAATCTGTAAATATAGATTTGTAACGTACTTTTTTAATCACTTTAATAATTACAATTACTATACGCGTTGAAAAAAGGAGGAAATATTCACGTTTTTTCATAATTCGTTGTTTTCTTTTTTTAAATTTTTCAATCAAAAGTTAAATAAAACATAATTTTCAGTTTCTAATTGATTATGAAGTAGGACTGAAGCGGACACGCGACCACACATTTGTCTGATCAAATCTAACCGAGTCCAACTGAGTGTAACCGTCAGACACTCAGACTGACTCCGATTCTGATGGAGTCTGACTCCGAGTCTGAGTCTGACGGAATATAATACCGAGTATGAATGAGTCTTAACGAGTTTTACGGAGTCTTAACGAGCATGACTTCGAGTTCGAACAAGTTTGACCGAGACTTATAAAGTCTTACCGAGTCTTACGGAGTCTTAGCGAGTATGATTTCGAGTCTGACCGAGTGTGACTGAGTCCGACTGATTCTTACTGAGTCTTAGCGAGTATGATTTCGAGTCTGAAAGAGTCGAGATGACTGACTCTGACCGTCTTACTGAGTCTGACCCAGTCTTACGGAGTCTTAACGAGCATGACATCGAGTTCGAACAAGTTTGACCGAGTCTTATAAAGTCTTACCCAGTCTTACGGAGTCTTAGCGAGTATGATTTCGAGTCTGACCGAGTGTGACTGAGTCCGACTGATTCTTACTGAGTCTTAGCGAGTATGATTTCGAGTCTGAACGAGTCGAGATGACTGACTCTGACCGTCTTACTGAGTCTGATCCAGTCTTACGGCGTCTTAACGAGCATGACTCCGAGTTCGAACAAGTCTGACCGAGTCTGACGGAGTCGTAGCGAGTATGATTTCGAGTCTGACCGAGTGTGACTGAGTCCGACCGATTCTTACCGAGTCTTAGCGAGTATGATTTCGAGCCTGGACGAGTCTGACTGACTCTGACCGATTCTTACTGAGTTTGAACGAGTCTTACGGAGTCTTAACGAGCATGACTCCGAGTTCGAACAAGTCTGACCGAGTCTTACCGAGTCTTACGGAGTCGTAGCGAGTATGATTTCGAGTCTGAACGAGTCTGACTGACTCTGACCGATTCTTACTGAGTCTGACCGAGTCTTACGGAGTCTTAACGAATATGATTCCGAGTCTGACCGAGTTTTACCAAGTCTGACTTCGATCCTAACTAAGTCTGACCGATTCTTACTGAGTCTTACCGAGTCTGACCGAGTCTTACCAAGTCCGACCGTGTCTTATCGAGTCTTACGGAGTCTTAGTGAGTATGATTCCGAGTCTGACTGAGTCCTACCAAGGCTGACCGAATCTGATTCTGAATTTGACCCGATTCTGCCCGAGTATGACTGAGTCTAAACAAGTATTACTGAGTCTAACCGTATTCGACACCGGGTCTTACTCCGAGATTTGATCTATTTTTTCATATTAAACGGTTTACCTATTAAAAAACATGTCAACAAAACTTGTTTTCAACCCTACCTAATATAGGGCTTTGGCCTTGTTGACGTCATCTCAAGGCCTAATTGCCGTGTCTGTGGCAGGACCTATTCAACCCCTGCCCTGCAGGCAGTTATCAGTAGTGAACTAGTGACTAGTCACGGTACGTCCTCCCCACTTCGTTAAGAAGAAAGAAAATATATTTATTTTACAGTCAAACATGTCATCGGCGTAGCAGACAACGTCGATACCATGGAGGATTGTACCACGTAGCGCTCGGTCAAGCAGAAACAGTGTGCCAGGTTCCAAATGCGACGGTGCACCGTAGATGGTTTGAATTCGAAACTTCATAATAGCGGAGCGCTTCCTTAATTCAACTCTAGTGCAAAGTCTGGAAGACGTTCGTCATGACGAGAGACACTGCCAAGATGTCCTCACCCTGAGCGATTGCTTCCTCAGCCAAAGCCCTTTTTTTTTACGAGGATAAACTGTCAAATGAGTCGTCCAGACTTGTACTGACTAAAATTCACGGTGTTTCTTCAATGGCCATTTACGTTTCAAGGTCACTGTTACCTGTTTAGACAGTCTCGCAACCCCGCCAGGCGTTTGGCCCACCATGGGGGCCTCGTCAGTCAGTCAATACACTCACATGCACGTTTGGCAGAAGCCAAACAGGATATCTACAGATCCAAGATACGCAAACAAGATAAACTGCATATAAAATGAGGCCGAGTTAGGCTGCAGTGAGAAACAAATTGCTTCTCCTTGACTGGAGAGACTTCTGAGACCTAATAATACAATAATATCATTTTTGGAAAGCCCAAGTAACAATACTTGTCATTGAATTTGTAAAAATAACCATTTTATTCGCAAAAAATATAAATATCCATCATTTTGAGTAAATATCCGATAAAAACGAGAAAAAACGAGTATTTATCCGTTTCGGATAAATACTCGAGTATTTATCTTCTGAGTATTTATCCTCCGCCCATCACTAGCTGGGACACAGGCCTCCCCTCTGTGAGGGAGTGGGCCATAAGGCCATAATCCACCACGCGGGCCCAGTGCGGATTGGTCGATGTCAAATGTCTTCGAATTTTTGGGTCTAGGACATGCCGGTTTCCTCACGATGTTTTCCTTCACCGTTTTGTGAGCAGTGGTGATGAAATAAATTACACAAAGTAATGCTAAAGTAATACTCGTAAGTCGGGACCGATACCACTGGGCCACCACTGCTCTAATATATGTTTTAACAATATGGCATTGTTCACACCAAACGTATTGTCCGCCGCTGACTATGAGCACGCGTTACGCAGTTTATCGCTTTTCAATATACACACATCAAAAGTGTCTAGGGATCAACATATATTTTTGCAATAACTTTTCTCCTGATTGATATTAATTAAAATGTTCTTTAAGGATTCATCAAATAAAGTGTTATCGTTTGTCACAGTAACGATAAACCAAGTCACCTTTGCATTCATAAAGAAATTTGCCATTTTCCTAATAAAGGGATTTTTGACATTTGAACCACTAACATTAAAGTTCGAAAAAAAGACTGAAATAACAGTTTTCTTTAAAATTTTATTGGGTAACTTAAACAATTAATAATCCGTGTTTCTACCGCGAACACTAACAACACAAGAACATCGGTTTGGCATACTCAAAATGAGTTCATCCAAATCACGCTGTGGAATGGCCGCCCATGTTCGTTGCAACAACAAAAAAAGGTCTTCTTGCGACTGGATACCCTCCATATTCGGCAGAGCTCTTCTCTGTAGCATATCCCATGCATGCTCAATCGGGTTCAAGTCTGGCGACTGAGCAGGCCAGGGCAGGACATTGATGTTAGCTGCGGCGAGAGTCTGTCTTACAACTCTTGCGGTGTGCGGTCGTGCATTATCATGCATTAACTGAAATAAGGGACCGATTTGCACTTGTAGAGGAACGATGACGTCTGATACAATCGTCTCAGCATAAATTTGAGCGTTGAGGTTGCCTCTGATCCAAATCAACTCAGTTCTTCCGCCGATCCAAATACCCGCCCATACCATGATGGTTCCACCACTATAAGGATGGACTTCCTGGCAGGATTTTAATCGCTGTTGGCGTCCAGGGGTTCTCCAGTGTCGTATACGTCTTGTATCCGGTCTCATACCAAAACGAGACTCATCAGAAAAGCACACGAAACGCCATTGTTCTTCTGCCCAATTTCTGTGTTCAAGAGCCCATTGATATCGAATCCTACGATTGTGCATTGCTATAGGTGGTACCCGTAGCGGTCTTCGGGAATGAAGGTTCACTTCATGCAAGCGGTTTCTGACTGTTTGGTCGCTAATTAAGTTCCCTGAAGAGTGATGAAGCCTCACGGCTAACATCATGGCGGTTATTGTTGGAGCTCTTCGAGTTAAGATTTGAATGTATCGGTCTTGTCTCCGTGTGGTGCAGCGATACCGTCCTCCATGGCGCTCAGCCACGGTACCAGTGCTTCGGTAACGTGTCCAAAGTCGACTGATAACACTGACTTGTATTCAGAGCTAAAGCCACAGTACGTTGCCGGGAACCAGCTTCTATCATTCCCACGGCTCTGAGCATTTCTTCCCTGCTTAAATGACGTCGCCGCTCCATAATAACGTTGGTTTTAATCAGTAGTAGGGAAACAGTAGCACTAATAATGTCTTCAATGCGTTGTATGTTTTTATAGGGAAAATATTGAATGCTGATTTTCATCTTTTACTCGAATTTGATTTACAGTTCCTGATTCAAATTATGAAATGCACCAAAAAGGATCCATATAAATTTATAAAATCATAAATTTATTACAAAGCCACATCTCAATCTCAAGAAATCCGCATAAAAATGCTTGATCCCTAGACACTTTTGATGTGTGTATATTTAACTTCTTGTTCACACCGAACCGACCGACTATACGCAGACCGACCGATCAGAAAAAGAGCACACTCACAGTCGGCGGCAGACAATACGTTTGGTGTGAACGATGCCTATACCTTTTAACTCAAAACGCTCTTTTACAGAAACTGTAATTCTCTACAATTTACTTTGAAATCACTATTCAGTAGTTCACTTCCGTTATAGCCAAAATTCAGTCTGCTTGACTCGGCGGCATAGCTAACCTGTTTATACTCCGACCAATGGACATCTTTGTGGTGTTCTAGAAACTTCTAGTGTCATACATAAAGAAGTTTCTAGAACATGACATAGTCGACCACTTGTTATGTTAAAACTTCCATGATACTGGAATTGTCAGTAAGTCAATTTTTTTTGAAGAATACACAAGACCGGAGATTTGAAACAGTATCAAACCATGAAATCAACCTTCTTCAACATATAACTTATATTAAAAAAATACATCTGCTAAGATACGAGTATTATGAAATCCAATCCCCGACCTTCATAGTTATGTTTTCTTAGTCCGTCATGGGCATGGCCTTTGGTTGGTCATGGTATAAAAATTTGCCGTAACTAATTCTTACAACTTACGTGGAGTGAATCATAGTGAGTTTTATGTCTTGAGTTGACTGACAAGTTGCCATTCACTTGCTCATGTAGACAACGAAATAAAAAAAAACAAAGCCCCTACTTCACTTCAGTAGCTCAAACATGTAGGTTTTGCTGCCTGAAATCAGTGAGCAAAATACGATTTTGCTCACTGAGTGAGACAAAGTAACTTTTTAATTTTTGTTTTCAGAAAGCCGCGAATATTTTATTCAGCCACAGATTTAAAAAGAAAATCAAATCTTTTTTTGCGTTGAATCATTTAATCGAGTCCTTCCGCCCTGGGGATTCCTCATAATGGGACTGTCAGACTCGAAAGTACCCTTTGTTGCCCTTTGCGTTTTAGGGCCGTGGTACCCTATTTAGACTGTCCCCCGTGATTCTCATCATCATCACTGTAGCTTGATCAACTACAGTCCTCCTTTCGTAGTTATTACCTTAAGACTGGAGTCTAGCTTCTGTTGCAAGTCTATTTCAAAATAATGCTTTTCAATACCTTCACAAGTTTGGCTTTGTCGTCGTAGTCTCCTATGTGGTTGCTTCGACTCACTGAGGTAATCTGCTTCTCATGGCTTCTTTTAATACACACTAAAGCCTGCGTCGTAATCGTAAAGATTTTTGTAAAAAGAAAAATTCGAGTGCGGACAGGACTTGAACCTGCAACCTACCCATTCAGTACACCGGACTCTTTACCAATTAAGCAGTTCAATTACTGACTACATTTGTATTTTTCTTGCCACAAAAATCTTCGTTGCTGTGATGTTTTGGTAGATCATGCTGTTGGGAATGTCCGCAAAGAAAAGATGTCGAAAAGGCATCCATACTAGCAGCACTGCTGTCAACCAACTTGAACTGCAAACACCGACCAATGGTGGTAGCTGCAGTTGCTTCTGTTGACGGCTGAAGTTGGCCCTGTGGACGGCATAGTGTTGCTCATCTGTACGTTGCCTACTTATTTTAATTTAGGCAGAAACTCAATTCTTTATTGATTTTAAGGAAGTAACTAAGAAAAAAGATGCAGATACTGTACGGGTACATCCCCTTAGCGCCAATGCGCCATACATAAATAAATAATAATTATCATAATTTGTAATTTGTGATAGACGTATTATCGTAAGTCGCGCTAGTATTCACAGAAATCAAACTGATATGATTAGATAAAGAGTACGATGAAATCTAATTCAGTAGAATATTTTTCGGGTTTTCCGTGACCACCAAAAATTTTTTTTCAAATTGCTGTATTTTCTTGAATTAAATCTGCACGAATATATTGTATATCTACAGTGAGTGAGTACCTACATCATCACATCATCAGTCAATGTCTTTGTGTTCTGTTCCTGTAGGCAGTCGCAGTTAGTCTGTCCTGGGTGTCGAGTCTGCTAATTATTAGTCAGAATGGCGCCACAATGGCGTTTCAATTGTAGTGCTTATTCGAACCATTTTTTACTGCTGAGTAAAAAATGGTTCGAAAATTGAAACGCCATTGTGGCGCCATTCTGAAAAATAATTAGCAGACTCGACACCCTGGAGCCTTACCACGAGCTCTTCACGCGATTCTTTTTAGGCTGTGGGAAAGAGAGAGCTATACAAAGTCGTCTAGCGCCATCTCTTTCCCACAGCCTAAACTGGATCGCCTTAAGAGTTCATGGTAGGCCACCTGCTATAAACAAACCTTTTACTCTTCTATTTCAATTAAAATTTTCATGTGTCAGTGACACCTCCAAACTCATTAATTCTAATGTTTGCACAAAAATGACAAAATTAATAAACATTTTGACAAACTGTGTCAAATTACACATCCGACCAAAAAAAATGGGTCACAGGTCAACTTTCAATTAAACACACAGGGTTATCGACTTCAACAAATTAATTAATCACCCGCTAAATAATTGTTTTGTTAACCGTTTTTCGGAACATTTGCCGTCAAATTAATTTATTACAGTCATTATCATATGACGTTTGGTCTAATCAAATTATGTTCACGAATTATCGTTGATAGGTCTGCTGTAAAGAATTACCTAATAGGTGAAGAAAATTTATTGTTGTTTCTAATCAGTCCAATAAATTGATTTTTAACCGACTTCAAAAAAAGGAAGAGGTTCTCAATTCGTCGGAATCTTTTTTTTTTATGTATGTTCCCCGATTTCTCGAAGACGCCTGGACCGATTTGGAATTTTTTTTCTTTTGTTTGAAAGGGTATACTTTCCAATTGGTCCCATGATCACCAGGTCAGGATCTGATGATGGGATCCTAGGGAAATCGAGGGCAACCTTCAATTTTTATAGGCACATAGTACCAATTTCATATATTTTCTAAAGCTGTTCAAGTATTTGCATCTGATAATCATCATCTCAGGTGGATGACCTGATGATGGAAGGTACAACTCCTCAGTAAGGAGTAAGCATCGATTGATTTACTTTGTGTTCGCATATCTCCGGAACTGCAAGTCCGATTTAAGTAATTCTTTTTGTTGTTGTACTAGGTATCATTTACCTAAGAGAATACTGCAAGTTTCATGAAAATCAGTTCAGTAATTTTTTAGATATGGAATTTTATTACCTTAATGTGTACATGAGTGATGTAAGTACTGGTGCGAAGGATTACAAAATTCTAGTGCACATGTAAGAGAATAATGTTCTTGACAAGAATTCGGGTTGAATATTTAAACTACAAAGAGTAAAATAAAAACTTTTTCAAAAAAAATGTAACCGCCTTCAAAAACAACCCCAAAAAAGTGTAAAATAATCTACAAAATAACTTTTCTTTCGGAAGTCGGTGGCTAAAAAGACAATGAAAAGAAAAAAAACAAAGGCAGTTAAAACTAGAGATGTGCCGTTGCCGGCAATATTGCCCAAGGTGGGAATATAGGTGGAAATATTGCCGGCAATATTGCCGGGAGTGGAAATATTTGGGAATATTGCTTAATTTTAAGTCAAAGTGAGTGCGAAAACTATGTAACACACTTAAAATTAGCATTTACAGACCATGGTCTACATTATATACAAAAAAAAAATTTTTTTTTGTAAAATTGCCAAAATTGCCGGCAATTTTGGGAACATTCCCGGTATTTTACCGGCAATATTGCCCATTGTTGCCGCACACGACTGTGAATATAAGAAATTACATACATTTTAAGATAAGAATTGACGATCATTGTATATTGAATAAAAAGGCATAAATTCGAATAAATTCTTTTAATGTTGTAGTTTAATCTAGTCAACGAATGCTCAAAGTATACAGGGAAATTCTAGAAACACATTTTTTACTACGTAACTTTGTTTGGACTAGTTAGGAGGTGAACATATCAAAACCATGAGCTCTGGGGGGGGTTGAAGGTACCATTTTTTGGTTTTTCGCTTACATCTCGGAAAACCATGCGTTCTAGCAGCATAGCGTGTGTGAACAAAATAAAAACTTTAATCAATTTTCCGTAAGTTTTACCCAGTAAGCATTTCAAGATCTTGTAAGTTTTCGAGTTTTCATAGTTTTCGAGGTATCCGCTTTTGAAAGTCTGTAATTTAGGGGAAAAAACATTTTTAGTTTCGCGCATTTGGAAAGTTGTGTTTGATATCGCCATAGATCCAGAAAGCAGTTGATTCAGACCTTCCCTTCACCACCTGCGATGAACAGAGCCAGCATGCTGCATCTTGAGGTGATATGGGTCTCCAGATCTTTATCTGGAGGCCCACGGACATTGAGAGAGACCCCCTCGGGTCTCTCTCAATGTCCACCAGCTATAAGTAGTTCTTAAATTCGGTGACCACCATCAAGCTTGATATGTCTTGTCTTCCCCCACCGAGGGAGCAGTAAAAATTAGCTTAGAAACTCATTTTAAATTATACTAGGTACTTACAGACTAGGTAGGACTGTACTATGTAGGAGGAAATCCGCACCCATAAGAGATGCGGAAAAACTATTTTTAGTAACTTTAGTTCTTTTTTCTTGGAAACAATTTTCGTATAGGTAGGTATTCATTTTTGGTCAAGTGCCCACAAAAACACACGGAAGAGTAGGTACTACAGGGAGAGCCTGAAAAGACTTCTGCTGCTTTCTGGATTTATGGCAATATTAAATAAGACTTTCCGAATGCAAAAAGGTAAATATGTTTTTTTGAAAACTATACAAGATATCGAAATGGTTGCTAAATAAAACTTATAGGAAATTTATTCAGCCTTTGTTTTATTCATACAAACCATGCCGCTAGGAGGCATGGTTTCCGAGTTATAAGTGAAAAATCAAAAAATGGAACCTTTAAACCCCCCTCCCCCACAGCTTAAGGGCTAGTGGCGGGGACTTTTGATAATTATATTCACCTCCTAACTAGTTCAAACAAAGTAACGTAGTCCAAAATCGTGTTCCAAGAATTTCCCTCTATAACTGTTCGTTGAGTGGGCTACTAGTTTTTCATGCAAAATCACATAGCAAAAACAACGAGTATAAGTACCTATACAATATGGAAGTATAAATCTCTGTCAAAACTACAAATAATCAACAAAAATAACATTATTTTAATGAATTTTTTTCGGTAATTTTTACATAATCAGTAAATCACCGTTTAGAGTAACAACTTAGTAGTTTTTATAAGGCGGACTTAAGCCGCAACGTATTATCTACAGTAATATAAACTGCACCTGCAGTAATAATAAATAAAATATACTGGTGTTATTTGACTGGCAACTTTGGCAATATTGCCAAAGTTGCCGGCAATTTTGGTATTTTACCGGCAGTGGCAATATTGGGAATATTGCCGGCAGTGGGAATATTGCCATCAGGCACATCTCTAGTTAAAACCGATAAAATTTTTACATTACTTTATTTATTACATCTGTTATTATGGTCGTATTTTCCGTTATGATATTATTATTTGTACTTTTCAATATACCGTGTCTCTCTATATTCCCGTTGCAATATTGGTATAAAAATTACTAAAAACTAGTATAGTACCTAAATATGTATTTTTCAACAGTCATACAAGCTGTCTTCTATAAAAACAAGTATCGCTGACCTTGCTTCCACATTTCGTCGGAAACAGAGCGTGTACGCATTAACATTATTTGATGCACGCTATTAAAACTTACCGTTACTAATTATGCTACATCAAAAACTATGATGTAATGCGGAAAGAGGTAAATATTGCATTTGTTGTTGCATTGCTGAGTAGTGTAAGCAATAAATGAAATATTTTATAAAATATTTTTTGACGCAATGTGCTCCTGATTTGGGTAATTAATCAGCGTAATAACGTTCCCACTTCTAGGATAACGGCATCCTCTCTAAGAGACGGAGCGTACCTTTATACACCACACGGGTCCAGTGCCGGTCAGATGTCACATACAATTAAAATAACCTAAGAAAATAATAAGTACAGTTAAAGAAGTTCAAAACAAAAAGGGACAGTTACAGTAGGCAGTTCTTTTGCATTCATTTTTGCCATCCATAAAATCGAATTGTTGATATAAAACCGTTCAAAACAAAGAAATGAATACAATGGATGGGCAGTTGGGCATACTTAGCAATACACACTAGCATAGCATTTGTGTCTGATATTCTTTAAAAAACATAACCCTCCTGGCGCAGTCGGGTAAAAAAAACACGTCCAAGTCATTGATAGATAGTTCTGTGGCAAATGCGTAGTCCACAGTTGATGTACGTCTGTCCCAAGCTATGCCAGAACACTAAGTTCTCAATATTTTGAATCCAGTCTGTCCCAGCTTAATTTTTAGGGATGTCGTGTTGTAGCTAGTTGGAAAATGTCCATTTGTCCAAACCCACGCTTCCAATACACGGTCTCTATTCAGGACTCATATGCTCTAACGGTTGTAGGTCCTTCGAAAAACAAAGGTGGCTCATTGTCACATCGCTTTAGTTATCTGTTAACTATGTCGGTGACTCCGGTTTAGAAACTCTAACCGTAAATTCCTTTCAGTTGGTAGTATCTTGTAAAATCCTCAAAATCTCCCTTTATCTTGGTGTAATCTTCTTTCTTATCACGTTTTTACGAAACTATGACTCCATCTTATAATCTTTACATCACAATACGTTATATCACTGGTGACTAATGTGGTTGTGGCTGGCCACGATGTTAAATAAACATCCAATTGTTTGATTGTCCGTGTTTCGTTTCAATCGTGTAGTTATTCTAAAGACACGAGCGATTCCCATTATGTCATTCCTTAATTTGGCGTTATTGATGGAATTCAATATTGTTTTTTCGACAACTTGGTCATCAGATAACAGATACGCGATAAAAACAAAAAATGCAATTATTCTTTTGACAAATGCTTTGATTATGTCGAAACTCTACGACCCATATCTGCTTCAAAGACCCGTCATCGTCGATTTTTACACAGAAACCATAATATGAGATTCTTATCTTATCAGAATCGATGCTTGCGTCAGAACAGCCTGCCAGATATCCCACCATGGCCTAACCACCACTTTTTGTATAAATAAACAAATGTTTTTTATTACAAAGCTGTATATACGAGTCCTGCAATAATAAATACATGCAGTGAATCTCCATTACCATAAATACGTATGTCGTGTACTTGAGCAGCCACAAAAAGGCTCGCCGAGGCCAATAATTCCTTGCTACGCTCGGTAAAGTTATTTATTTGTATTCGGATTTAGTAGTTCGTTGCCATATGGTCGGTTTGGCACACTACAATAGGCGGTGGCTTTCACAGGAAGAGAGTGGAAGCCTTTTGTGGATGCCTTAAGAGGTAGCTTTAGTCAACTATGATCAGGTGTAGTATATTGCAGCGAAAGACAAACTTACCTAAAATCCAGTTTTTTAATTACTGTTATTAGGTGGAAACGATTTATCAAGGTCGTTTCATAGAATAGAAAGACACAGGTTCAATAAACCTAAGTTAAAGTCACATGTTTTGCGTTCGGACTGTCAAAATCCATGATGCGTGTTTGTTCAATCAGTGAGTCAGACGATCGTTTAAAAGTTAAGAATTTATTCATATGAAATCATCATATCTGCTCTATCGCTCAATATAATCGTCGTGGATTATTTTAAACAGTAGGTGTTAATTGATTTATTATAAATATTTTTCTAGGATTAATAATATTATGCAAAATCATAGGTGACAAAGTAAGTGTAATATGAAACAAGGATAGTAATAATAGCTTCTAGTCGAAATAGGAGCATAACATAGACGAATACAAGTTCCACCTTAAACTTTCCACCCCTCAGCAAAAAATAAACGTAAAACCGCGAGTCGCGACCCCAAATGTTAAATAAAGTAGACGTTTACGCGCTAACATTCCCTTGTGATGGTTTCAAATCCGTATTGAACCCGGTAAACAAACATTTGTTTACGCGTGACAGCCCTACGCCCCTCCCTTCTCCGCAACCCGTGAAAATGTATACGTTTTTCTGGCCGACAGTGTAAAAATCGAAACTTGTAATTAATTTCACACTCTGTTAAATTAGACTTATGTGTTTTGGTAGTCTAATTAATAATATTATGCGCTTGAAAACGAGAGTGACTTGGTTATTTAAGCATAATTTACAGTTTTATTCAAATTGTATAATTTTTTAGGTATAAGTTGGCTAGGTTTTTTTTTTCTAAGTTCCCGTTTTTGGAGAAGAATAATTTATAATATGTTTTGTTATTATACTGTTTTATACATACTTTTTTGGTTCCAAATACACTCCGGGAGTCAAATTTTGACAAAGACAATTGTTTTTAACAATGATATTAACGTGGTATAATTTTCTTGTTTCAGTTAGACACAAACGGCAGCGGCTACATTGATTTGAAAGAGTTAAAAGAAGCCCTCGACAGCGTCGGTTACAAAATTCCACAATGGAAGGTAAATATATTTTTTTCCTAACTGAAGTTATTGTAAAATTTTCTTGAAAAAAATATGTAATACAAAATGTGTACCTAAGTGTTATTGAAAACGAGTAAGATCATCTAAATAGCACGAGGTTGAGGGAAAAGTAACATTTTTTTTTGTAAAACTACTCATTAACGTCCTTTGCCCTGGGGGTGTGTGAAGGGGTCTGTCAGACTCCCTAAACCTACAATAAGCTTTTTGACTACTTTGAGCCGGGGTGCTCCTCAATTTGTCACGCTCCTCTGTCACAGCCAGGGTTTTCTCTAGAGTCTAGAACTCTAGACCTTACTGTCCCACTTATAGACAAATTCTCTTTAAAAATCTGTCGTTTTGCCGTGTTAAGAAGACTAGACCGATTGCTTCAGTAAGAGGATGATACAATTTAAAGTAAATTGTACCTTATCCGACAGTTAATACGAATATCATGTATTTTATTCTGACAAATTTCCAGGTGCGGTGTATGATCGAGGAGTACTACGACAATGGCAACAACAAACGCGGCGTGAACGGCAGTATGAACGGCGACGCGCGGAAGAACGGCATCAGCTTGACAGAGTTCGAGGAGCTGATCGCTAACCTCAAGGCACAACAGGTAACTATGCTTTTCTCGACATAATTATTAGAGAAATGTCAAATCTGCCTAGCCATCTCTATCCGGTCGGATTATCGTCCCATCGGAACTATAAGAGTAAAGGAACAGAGAGTGCACCTGTGCCTGCGCACACGCCTGTACACTATAACATGTCCCGCGCAGTTGGCTAATCTCCGTTGAAATTGGACTATTATTATTAGCCATCTGCCTTTACTGAACTATTTCGGGGTCGGCATATATAATCAAGTAACATTTTTTTTACGTGGTAAAATCATCAAATGAGTCCTCCCACCCCGGGCAGGGCGGAAGGGACTGTCAGACTTGTACTGACTAAAATCCATGGTGTCCTGCAGGCTTTGGGCCTCTAGAGGGGGGCCCCGTCATCAAGTAACAAATCTTAGATATTCAACAACTTTAGTTGACTATAGGAGTTCATCTGCATTCGATAATGGGTGGTGGGATCCACCTCCAGGGATCCATAGGGATCCAGGTCATCCAGGCTATCCCACCTCCTAGGGATCCAGGTCATCCAGGCTATCTGTAACCTGCACAGATCAGATCCGCCTGACGCCTAATAGTTTACTGGGTTCCGTCGGTGCGCAGGAGTGCCAGATCTGGGTGAGCTCGCTATCTTAAGAACTCATCTTTGCTTCTGGGCTAGATTGAGGCCATTAAAAATTAAAAACATGTTCTGAGCCTAGTTTATTTAGAGTTATATTTGACTTTTTATACCCTTTTGTGTTTAAAAGGGACGATTAGAAGGTTGCCGACTCTAAATTGTATTATTTTAGGGTCGTACGTGTTAAAGGAACAAACAAAATAATTGTTTGTTCCGGACCGGCGCGGCGGACGTTACACCAAACGATACTGTTTGAAATGTTTACGAAGTGATTTAAAAATTAATTTCATAATTCCTTTCCGAGTTATTTTACCTCTCATCTGTCACTCAGATCATAGTGGTCTTTATTACATTAAGGTTACAATTTATATAAAATTAATGACGTTGAAATGACATAATACAGACAAGTCACGACCACTTCGAATTAGACTATAACCAGTTAATAGGTCTGGGTTTTGATTACTGACATTAATACCTATCTAGTTTGTATGAAGCTATCCTCAATTACTTACGTCAAACAGCATTATAACTATGTATTTTCCTGTTAACCAAAACCATTATGATCTTTTTTTTGAGTTATAAAGTCAAGTGACTATTAACTATTACTACTTACTGATAACCATCATGTTCCTTTATTTGCCTATTGCGTTCCGAAACCGCGTTAAACTCTTAAGACTTCCACAGCCCAATGCTATCCCGTTCCCAATTTAAACTAAATCAATTTTATTTACCTAATCAACTCAATTAAACACTACGAATTATTAAACAAATCAATCTTATTATTAGCCTCATAAAGAAGCGAATTGACAAGCCATCCCGGCTGTTAAAGTGACAGATTAACTCAGAGGACAATAAAGTGATAAATAGGAACGATTGGGGTCAAATAGGTGACATCGCAGTAGGGTTACCAGTTTAAATGGCCGAAAGTGTAATAGGTTTTTTATATTGTTATGGCTCATCGTAAAATAATGTAGTCTTGCTTAGAAGATACATCAATAGCCAATTATTGCAATAAAAAGGTTATACTCGTATTATCTAGGTGACTAATGGAAGCTTTTCATGTCGCCACCTTATCCCCAAAACTAAGAATAGAAGTGTAAAGTACTTATTCCGTGGGCTAGTTTTGATATTAAATGAGTTTCTTTTTTTTTGCTGAAAGCACATCGCCAAATCGTTGTCACAAACGTGACAAAGTCGCTCGTCTTTGTGATTTTTTTTTAACATCTTTTTTGTTTAAATTATGAATGGCAATCAAAATAATGGCAACAATAGACATCAGGTGGGGGTTGGTGTAAACACATTTCACTGAAAATAATGTTTTTTAACTGTCAACGCCTAGTTTCTTCATGCAAAAAGGACCTGAAAAAGTGCAGGTACTGCAGGCGTTAAATTGCCGTTTTCCTTCAGGTAGGCCATATCCATGCCCATCTGCCCATCTGACCTTTGGAGGCCGTCCGTCGCCTCCTTCTGCGAAGCAGTAACTCTCGAGAAGGAGGAGGCGGGCCGCGTGAGGGAGAGGACAGCGTCCTCCCTCCGCCCTAACCGCAGTGTTAGACGCCCACGGCGACGGACGTCGCGTGACGACCTCCGGCCACCGTAGGCACGGGCATGCGGACAGCGAGTAAAGGGCAACTCGCTGTCCGACCAAGGACCATGCCCGGATCGACGGCGCGTTGTGTTCCAAGCGCGCCTCAAAGAGCGTCAGCAAGATGACGGGGCCACCCTCTAGAGGGCCAAAGCCTGTCGGGGTCGCGGGACTTATCTCTTTACCGTGACCCCGGAACATAAAGGACTATTGAAGGACACCGTGGATTTTAGTCAATACAAGTCTGACAGTCCCTCCCGCCCTGCCCCGGGGTGGGAGGACTTATGTTATGATTTTGCCACGCTAAAAAAAAAAAGAGACCTTTAGGTGGAGCGGAAGGGACTGTCAGACTGCCCACTTGAAACCTCTCAGGTGGCCTACCATGGCGCCTTAAAGCGAGAGAAGTTCCACTGTGGGAAAGAGACAGAGCTATACAAGTCGTCTAGCGCTATCTCGCTCCTACTCTCGTTCTCCGGTACCTTCAAATGCCCTTTAGCGTGGCCGCATACATCAGTTTTCCTGATCAGGAATCCTGATCCGTTTTCTATTCTATCTGTACACAATGAATACATACAAATGTGTGTGCATGTCACACACATTTCTATAACTTCCCGCACAAATTTCGAAAAACGGATCAGGGTTCCTGATCAGGAAAACTGATTTGGACAGTCCCACATTAAATCATAAACCTAACTAAGAATAAATGACTACCTACTTTACAATCATCTTGTAATAATCACAATCGTTTGCAAAGCGCAATTGTTGAACGTCAGGTCATTGATCTGTTGACGTCTGTTTTTTATGATATTTTTTACAGCCTGCAATGTATGAGCGTATTGTAATCTAATGTATGGATATGTTAATTCTGTTGTATGACTATGTGGGAAGACTAAGGTCAGCTGATCTTATCGTGTCTGGTGTTCAAATTATGATACATAGAAAATATTAATATTAAAATCTCTGTTTGGTTCAATGTTTCTTCTAAACCGAAGACAGGACTCGAATCATGCATAGAAAAAGGTCATTATCCAAACCAAAATAATAATTTCATTCTATCTGGGTTTTCCAATTATCTTTTGTTTTTTTTTGCATAAAAGTCAAAAATGCAGGAGTGTACCTACAGCTTGGCAAATTAGAGTAGAAAACCTGAAGTCTCCACTGTGCTCTCGCTACCAGCACTTTGAATGTTTTTTTTTTTTCACTTAATACGTTAGTTTTATGGCACAATAATAAATCTAACAAACCTGCATTCTTTGTTTACATCAAATCATCAAATATCAAAGATTTTAAAACGTTGTCAGAAAAAAGATTAGTTCCGTTTCAAGACGTTCTGGCCAAGCTGTAAGTGGCTTCTGGCACAACTACTCATAATTTTCGAATCTCTCTGTATTATTACTCTGTCCTTTTGCTCTTATTTATAACGATCCCTAAGTATCTTCTTTCTAATTAACTAAATAATGATAATATCAATTAATTATTTGTATTCAAAGCTAATTGCTAATTTCCAAAATGCGTCATTGCTATAAATATTTAGTGTTTGATAACCTAATCACTTAGAATTGAACACACGTCATTATATTTGCCTCTGTCTCATTATTTATTGAATCAATGGAGCATTATAAAGTACTAATTAATTAGTATTGATTGCCTTATTAGTTCTGTTGTTGTAACCACTACTGCAGAGCATGACTTCCGGGGTTCCATTCCTAGTTTAGATAGTGTTATTGGGCAATTCTTTCGGGAATTTCAGTTGCTGCCACGGTGACTGTATCTGTACCTGGTTGATGTCAAGTTGCTTGCCCCCATCACATGGAATTTACTGGCTAAATGTGGCTGTACGATTACAACTTGTTTACAATTAATAACTATTGTCATTAATTCATGTATTTGTCTTAATTTTCAGGTGTCCAGCACATTCAAACAGGCAGTCAGTAAAAAGGAGAACTTGGAACATTTGGGTGGCATGAGTGAAGCATCCAGTGATGGTCAGTATGGTCACACTGAAATATAATCAAATAGAAGTGTTTTATTTCACAATTGTCTCAATGTTCAGGCACAATACGTCGAAAAACAGGTGCATGACTCGGGGTCTATGGAGAAGAACTAGCAAGAGAAACTCCATGGTTATTCTTTTCATAATTTAATTAAAAGTCTTTGCTCAGATGATAGCATATTATTATTTTATGTTGTAGCCTACATCTTAAAGCTCTTTAAATAATTCCCAACATCCAATCCAGGCACAACGCACTCAGTCCGTCTCGAGGAGCAGATGGCTTTCTCGGGCTGGATAAACAGCAACCTGGAGCATGACCCTGACCTCAAACACCTGCTGCCTATCGACCACGAGGGCAAACAGCTGTACGAGAAGCTGAAGGACGGACTTATTCTTTGGTGAGTACATAATTACTGCCATATAGGCCGATTTTCAAGGTTAAGGGCCGGACTCCAACAAAGCGGAGACGAGAGGATAAGTGTTTAATTAATAAAAAATCAGAAATCTACATCACCTCTTCTACTCAGCTTCGGTAGAAATCTGATTGGTTATTCAAACAAATCTCCTGTCGTCTCCGCTTTGGTGGAGTCCGGGCGTAAGCCGCACTTGCCGAGGTTGGTCTGTGAATGGGAGACCACCTATCACAGCGAGTTTCCTCCGTGTCTCGGAAAGCATGTAAAGCCGTTGGTCCCGGCTGTCACTGATAGATCTTTGACTGTCGTTGCTATTAGTCAGAAACTAACAACCAGTCTTACCATGGGTAATCTTATCGTATTACTCAGTTACTGGGTTTTGGAGTGAGCGTCAAAATGAAGGGACCAAGTTTCCAATCTCCGTCAAACATACATAGAAAAATTCTACCATTAATCTACTATTTCCTACCTTTGCTCTAATTTTAGCTACCTCATCATACACGTAATATTTTAACAAAACGCTTGGTCCCTCCATCTTGATATCAAAATGGAGGGACCAAGCTGATTGACTACTCCCTCGAATGATTTACTTACTTAGTGTTATTATACCTTAATTCTACCTTAACATTATTGATTTTGGCTACCCGAAACATAAATCCTTTTAAAGATATCAATTAAATAAGTTGGTCCCTCCATATTGACGTTTGAAATTTTTTCTGTAACAGATGATTGGGTGGTTTATTTTAGATCTTCGAAGAATAAATGTTTAATACCTATATTCTACCTTCAAGTCATGCAAAATTTCTTACCATAAAGTTTATTTTTTTGAGGCAAAAAAAAAAATTAAAGAAATGAGTAGGTAGGTACAACGTCCAAATTTCTCTATGGGTGTCTCTACGAGGGTTCCGTCAGATTGCTGACAACTCAAAGAGGCGCTCGTGGACGCGCTTTAATTTTTTTTTTGCCTCAAAAAAATAAACTTTATGGTAAGAAATTTTGCATGACTTGAAGGTAGAATATAGGTATTAAACATTTATTCTTCGAAGATCTAAAATAAACCACCCAATTATCTGTTACAGAAAAAATTTCAAAAACGTCAATATGGAGGGACCAACTTATTTAATTGATATCTTTAAAAGGATTTATGTTTCGGGTAGCCAAAATCAATAATGTTAAGGTAGAATTAAGGTATTATAACACTAAGTAAGTAAATCATTCGAGGGAGTAGTCAATCAGCTTGGTCCCTCCATCTTGATATCAAGATGGAGGGACCAAGCGTTTTGTTAAAATGTTACGTGTATGATGAGGTAGCTAAAATTAGAGCAAAGGTAGGAAATAGTAGATTAATGGTAGAATTTTTCTATGTATGTTTGACGGAGATTGGAAACTTGGTCCCTTCATTTTGACGCTCACGTTTTGGAGGTCAGATAGGCAGTCGCACCAAGTAAAATACTGATATTCAGCTGCATCTGGTTCGACTGGAAGCCGACTCAAATAAAGATGATGAGATGATGTCAGTGGCGTAGCTAGGCGGGGGCGAAGCGGTCCCTTGCTCCCGGCCTTGAATTTGAAGGGGCCTCGCGCCCCCAGGTAGGATAAAAAATATCTTGAAAACGGTGATCACAAGTTTGTTACCAATTAGTAAAACTGTACAACTAAACTTCAAACTACTATTTTTAACTGAGAACTGATACAGATAAAGAAGAGGCAGAGGCCTCGCAAAGCTGTTGTCGCTAATAATCATACTTCGGATAGATGACTAGGTGGAACAACAAGTCGTCGTACAAAAGGGGGATTCGCAAATGCGTCCTGCCCCTCCTAGATTCGGTCTCGCTACGCCACTGGATGATGATGTTGATTGTATTACACAGTATCTGGATTTTAGATGTCAGGGGAACAGTAAAGTCACTTTGCAGTACTGTCTAAGCGAGTTAACGTGTTAGGTTTAGGATATTGTATTCCCTTGCTAATACTACCATTTTCTCTTATTACAGCAAAGTTATTAACCACTCATGTCCAGACACGATAGACGAGCGAGCCATCAACAAGAAGAACCTCACACTTTACACCAAACACGAGAACTTGACTCTCGCTCTCGTGTCTTCACAAGCTATTGGATGCAACATCGTTAACATTGATGCCCACGATTTGGCTAAAGGTAATATACATTTCAACATTTATTTCGTGAACGTCAGAAAGGTTTTTCATAGCTGAAAGACGTTCAATTGTCGACATAAAGCGCAAGACACACTGCCAGCGGGCGGGCGAGTGAGCTAAACGGGCGGGCGAAGCGAAATAATGAAACTATACAAACTACGCAGAATATTGGCGATGGACGGGCGAGCGGTCGTAGCGGGGGTGCGGATGAGAGAGCGAGAGGATAGCGTTCTGTCCGTTGTCACTCTCAAGCGCAGGCCACACCGCCAGCTAGCGGGCGGGCGGGCTAAGTGGGCGAACATCGTTTCACCTCTTTACATACTTCGGTTCACACCACGAGCTACCGACTAACCTAACGAGCTAAGCTAACGAAATATCCGACGATTCCAGCGAAGCTACTCGTTCACCTCGTTGGCGCGCCCGCGCTTCGCTAGCTTAGCTCGCCCGCCAGCCCGCTCGCCCGATTCGTTCGCCCGTCCTCCCCGTTTCGAGTAGACTAGTCGACACTCGTCTTTCGAATACCTCTCGCTCTCCCATCCGCGCCCCCCGCTTAGCCCGCTTCGCCCGCTCCGCGCGCTGCGCCCGTCACTCGTCTGTCCGTAGTTTTCGGTGTGAACCCCATAGTTTAGCTCGCCAATATTTCGCGTAGTTTGTATAGTTTCCTTCGTTCGCTTCGCCCAACCGCCTAGCCCGCCCGCCCGCTAGCTGGCGGTGTGGCCTGCGCTTCAGCAAAGCGAAGCGGGCGCGCCTAACGAGGTGAACGGGTAGCTTCGCTGGAATCGTTGGATATTTCGTTAGCTTCACTCGCATCGCTGACGTAGGTTAGTAGCTCGCTCACCCGCCCGCTCGCGGTGTAGCCTGTGCTTAAGCGTTGCCAAAACTACCAGTTTGGGCAGGACACCTGACGAAGGTTGCGGGACTACTATTGATGCAAAAAGACTCAAGCAGAATGGAATAAAAAGTCTATGATAATAAGTGAAATGTATGGGATCTCTGAATACCATTATTTCCAGTTTTAGAATTTAACTGGATTATCCAAAATTAGTTTTTTTGGTTGTTTGTTTATATCAAATGCCCATTTAAGCTCTGAATTTGCTTGCAAACATCATATAAAATCGGAGTCCCTGAAGGATTCGCCAGAGACTCAATGTTCAATCTCATTCTGCTAAAGAATCCGGATCAAAATCTGAAACAAGATGTGTACTTATTTGCAAAGTTTGTCTACAAAATAATATAAAGTAATGTTCTTTAATTAATAACTTTACAGGCAAACCTCACTTGGTGCTGGGACTCCTGTGGCAGATCATCCGCATCGGTCTGTTCAACCAGATCACACTGGAACACTGCCCCGGTCTCACTGAGCTGCTCAATGATGAGGTTAGTTGGTAAATTAATCAGATAAATTGGTACTTTAACCAATTTCTTGTTATTTTTTGTATTAAAATAATACCAAATTGAATCTGTCAAGTCAGAGTTATTTGATGCAGAAATCCTTGATGTGATAAAAATTAATGGAAATCAATTCCCACAATTCTTTTTGCCTTACTAGTAAAGTTCGGTCACAAAGCAGGAGGAATTTCGTACATTGACCTATTATTACCTGTCTCTGACACTCCCGCGTAAATAGTCTCGCTTGCACAAATGGCGGCCATTGCATCTCGATCATCGAAATTCCTCCTGTTTTCTGACCGGACTTTAACTGTAGAAATTGATCTACCTTGATTTTTATCACAAAACATCATTAAAAACCGTAAAAAGTAGCAGCATCTGTATTGTTTAGTATTTCTATATCAAATAATTAAGTTTTTTTTTAATTAACGATAATTTCGTGTTTGACCACTATCTCGCACTATAGCAGCGCAGATGTGGTAGACGGTGAAGTACGATTGCCTAGAAGTAACCTAAATCTTCAGGTCCTTTTAATTTTCTTGAGGAAGAAATGTCTGTCAAATCTAACTAAAACCTCATCTCATCTTTCAGGAACGCATTGAAGACCTGCTGGCCCTCTCTCCAGAAGCGATCCTGCTCCGCTGGGTGAACCACCAGCTGCAGAGCGCTGGAGTCACTCGTCGCTGCACCAACTTCCAGCAGGACGTGGCTGACTCTGAGATCTACTCGTACCTCATGAAGCAGATCGCGCCCAATGATGCTGGAGTCACACTCGACGCTCTCAGGGTATGTATTAGTTGGATGACAAGTTTCTAACTGTGACAATAAAATTACTTAGTTAGCAAATGATGATTGTAGCGAGAGAATTTCCTTCGTGGCATAGAAAAATTCGAGGCAGAGTTGGTAAGACGTCCGGTGCACTGAATCGGAACGTCCCTGGTTCGCGTCCTGGCTTTCAATCGATTTTTACTTTTCATAAAAAAGCTTCCAAATCGTTCTGCTATATTCTAAGATTTGCCGTGATAACTTCTGCTTGATGAAGACACCACATGGTGGCATAATATTTGATCCATAGCGGTTTGATGGATAATACAATCAACGACAGAACTATATCAAACATGCGGCCACTACGTTTGTTCTTGTTTTGAATAATAAAATGATTAATTGACATCGAGTGAAGTCTTCATTAAGTCAATATTTTGCTTTTTTTGTTATTGTCCCTCCGAGTTGGATTAGAAATAGCCCTTTACATGTTTTCAGTTGTACTATTTTTGTTCTACTATTTATTCCTTACAAAACCTCAAACCTCACGTACCACTTCATCCCCAGGAAACCGACCTCCTCCGTCGTGCAGAGCTCATGTTGCAACAAGCCGCGAAACTCCGTTGTCGCGCCTTCGTGACCCCGGCAGACGTGGTGGGAGGAGTGTACAAGCTGAACTTGGCCTTCGTGGCCAACCTGTTCAACCAGCACCCGGGGCTGCAGAGGACCGCTGACACGGAGGAGCTGCATCAGTTGGATGAGACCAGGGAGGAGAAGAGTGAGTGTCGTTCTGTAATTTTCTGGGAAATTAAGGATTGTGAGAAGTAGACGGCACGGTTAGCGTAGTGACTGAGCGATCAGACCGCTGTGATGCATGTCGCGGGTTCGATTATCACACGGAACAAATATTTGTAAAGTCTACAAATAGTTGTTTCGGGTTTTTGTAGGTATGTGAATTCAAATCTTTGTAAATACACCCACAATACTGGAGAAATTCCTAGTGTGGAATAACGTATAAATAACATTTTGAAATTATTATTAAAAAAAACAAAACCACAGGACCAAAAACATAGCCTAATAATAACCATTAATTTACTTTGAATATGTTAATATTACTCGTGATAGTCAAGTGAAAAAGCTCTTAATGTTTTTTTTTTAACTTTATTTTATTATGATGATTATTACATACTTAAAACTTAAACACCGTAACATTGAAACCAAAAGTAATATATTTGCATGCATCAAGTATTTTGACAGCAAGAGTATTTCGCTAAACTTAGTAAGAATTTATAATTACTACGAGTACAAGTTTGGATACGACGAACAGTGAAAAAGTTTAGTCAAATGGAATTAATTAATTCTTCAAAACATTTTACAATATTATTACCCGAATTGCAAAGAAACAATCAAAAAAGTTTATGTTTTAATCCGATTGCACATGATAACTATTATTTTTAAGACTAGCTTCTGCCAGCGACTTCGTACGCGGATCCTGTTGCTTATGCCAGCGACAATGGGGTCGTCAAAATCGAAGATCTGAAACGTCTGATGTCGAATTCGCATGGGGACGGGAAAACAACGGGACGCGCATGACGATTCCAGACTTTCCAGATCTTTCATTTTTGTAAGTCAACAGGAAATGCCCATCAGACTAAACAACTCTTGCTAAGACGTCATTCCTGCATATATTATAGTGTAGCTGGGCTCTTGGAGTTCTACATCAGGTGTTCCAGATCTTCAGTTTTTACACGACAACAGGGAGTGCTCATCAGGCTGAACAACTCTTGCTAAGACGTCATTACTGTATATGTAATAGTGTAGCTGGGCTCTTGGAGTTCCACGTCAGGTGTTCCATATCTTCAAATTTATTTTCTCAGCAGAAAATGCTCAACACGCGGAACAATTTTTGCTATGGCGCTATTTTTGTATCTCTTATAGTTTAGCTGATCTATTGCAGTTCTGCATCAGGTGTTCAAGTTTCCAAGATAAATTATAGCCTATATGTTGCCTAGACTTAATAGCTATACAACAAAAAAAAAACTAATCAAATCCGTCCAGTAGTTCCGATGATTAGCGTGTATGGAGTAACTTCTCCCGTTTTCCTAACATTTCCCTTCACTGCTCTGCTCCTATTGATTGTAGCGTGATGAAAAGTACACTATAACCAGCGCAGGAGTATGAAAAATAATTGTACCAAGTTTCGTCAAAATCCATCGAGTAGTTTTTGTTTCTATAACGGTTATACAGACAGACAGACAGACAGACAGACAGACAGACAGACAGACAATAATTTTATTAATTGCATTTTTGGCATCAGTATCGACCCCTAATCACCCCCTGATAGTTATTTTGGAAATATATTTCATGTACAGAATTGACCTCTCTACAGATTTATTATAAGTATAGATAACGTAGTATTTACCGTTTACATTAACTTGTTTCAAGATAATTAGTTGGCTTTCTATGCAGACGGTCTAAACCGGCCACTTAGCAATGTTCCTAATGATTCACTTCGCAGTATCATTGAATGATGAATAGCCATTCATCTGTTATTCAAGCTGAGAACACATTATCGGACGCATCCGTCAGCGGCGGCTGACGGACGCGTCGTAAGACGCGGACGTGACCTTGAGTCGCCTTTGAGCGTTCGGACGTCCGAACGCTCAAGGTCACGTCCGCGTCTCACAACCGACAGTTTGCACAGTGTAGTATTAAATGTACTGGCTAGATTTCAATAAGCCGCGTCAAATAATTTGTTCGCAGCTTCATTATTGAAGTGAATCATTATGTATATTGCTTTTAAGACCCGCAGATCTTTGTTATATTAGCATAGATAGCACACAGCGCGCTTGTAACCCCACAATATTCTTGAATAAAATAAAATATTTCACCTGTGAAGCCATTGCTCGCATAAATAATAAATCACAATAAAAACACGTTATTCAGTCACTGTAAAGAATTTAATTCCCATTATGACGATCGCCACCTGCATGAAAACAATACAACGTATATCGCATTAACTGCTAGAAAAATAAAATGGCTAGTTTAAATCCAGTTGTAAGTGTTCATTATTGTGTATTTCTGTTATTGATCCGTCCTTCGAACCGGATTTTAGAAGATAAATTGAAAAATTAAAAGTGTTCATTTTCGTTATTGATCCGTCCTTCGAACCGGATTTAGAAAATTTAAAAGCTTCCAGAATTTTACTAAATAAAAACTACTTGATCGAATCGAGAAACAAAGTAATGTTTGTCCCTGTATTTATATTATTTAAACGTATGTATTGACATCTGTTTAGTGATTAGTTAATGTTTGATAATATTTATTTATTCATAATTAATGTAGTACTGCAATAGTATGATAACCCTAAGATCTATACAAGAGTGTCTCCTTTTAGGTCATTTGCCGCCGTTATGTGTAAGTGTTGTGACTTAGTACCTCCTCAATGCTATATTTTGTAGTATATCTAATTCTGGGGCTACACTAACGAGAAACGCAGTTTATCGTATAATTGTAGTGTCGCGAAGATTAACGGCAGTGTGGCCCCGCATTAAAGGCAATTGTCAACTATTCATTTAACTTCGTCGCAATTTGGTTTCTTCTTTCATACTTCTCTTACTTGTCATCACAGTAGCGTAACAACATAAAATTATAACTGTGATTGTAAACTTCTATAAGGTAGTTTACTACCTGTTGCCGCTACAAGTCGAAAATTATCCCACAGGGACATAAAATTGGAATAAAAACTATTCTATGTGTTAATCCAAGTTATAAACTTCGGTTCAGTAGTTTTTGCGTAAAACTCACAAACTTTCGCATTTATAATATTCCCACGTTTTTATAAACTCACTTTTCTTGTTTGTTTATTTGTCATTCCGGTTGGACTTTTGCAACTCAATTTTGAGGCACTTCCCGATAAGCTAGAAGCTGGAAGGCTGAAATTTTGCACACGCTCTGAATTCTGATGACAATACATGACTAGCTAACAAACGTCATAACAAATCCAATATGGCGCCCTCCCCAAGATGGCGGACTGACTGTTTGAAACCCACCCCCATGATATGGGTATCAAATGAAAGGGTTTGCTGTCAGGAATACGAAAAAAATAGTCACGTGACGTAAATCCAATATGGCGAACGTCCAAGATGGCAGACAGGCTATTTGAAATGCACCCCTATGATATGGATATCAAATGAAAGGGTTTGCTGTCAGGAGTACGACAAAAATAGTCACGTGACTTAAATCCAATATGGCGGACGTCCAAGATGGCAGACTGACTGTTTGAAATCCACCCCCATGATATGGGTATCAAATGAAAGGGTTTGCTGTCAGGAATACGAAAAAAATAGTCATGAGACTTAAATCCAATATGGCGGACGTCCAAGATGGCAGACTGACTGTTTGAAATCCACCCCCATGATATGGGTATCAAATGAAAGGATTTGCTGTCAGGAATACGAAAAAAATAGTCATGAGACTTAAATCCAATATGGCGGACGTCCAAGATGGCGGACAGGCTTTGAGGCACTTCCCGATAAGCTAACAGGATGAAAATTTCAGGGTAGCTTCAAACCCGATGAACAAAGAGAAAAATAATAAAATAATTAATAGATTTAAAAATCTAAGAACCCACGTTTTTAAATATCCTAGAAATAAGAAAATAAGAGAGGGGCCACTCAAAACGTGGGGGCGTATCTTTGCAAGTTACACCCACGATCTATTCACTTCATGTAAATATATCCCATAAATAATCCCTTAAATAATATACGCCCCCACGTTTTGAGTGGCCCCTCTCTCAACCCCGTAGGGTTATTTTCTTATTTTTAGGATATTTAAAAACGTGGGTTCTTAGATTTTTAAATCTATTAATTTTAGTAAGATAAGAAAGTTTACTTTTCACAACTTGTTTTAAAATTGAACCAATTCCTCTTGTCCACAGCGTACCGCAACTGGATGAACTCGATGGGTGTGGCGCCGCACGTCAACTGGCTGTACTCGGACCTCACTGACGGACTGGTCATCTTCCAGCTATACGACATCATCAAACCTGGCATCGTTAACTGGAAGAAGGTAAACTATTGAATTAGGTCGCGGGACTAACGAATTACCGTGATCCCGGTGCGTAAAGGGCTATTGAGGGACACCGTGGATTAAAAAAAATGTGCGTAAATTTTACTTTTGTGCTCACATGTGAGCAGTGGCAGTGGACTCAATAAGTGTCAGCGCACATCGCTTACCTCAATTAAGTCAAAATGTTTGCGCACAAATCGCTAACAAAAGTTATGCACAGTCTTGCCGGTGGACACAGAGGCTAAACGCGAAGATTAATACGCGTATTGCTAATTTTTTTTTATACGCTCTCCATATCCAATGAATTCTTGTGACAATTCAGTAACTGTCACAACAATTCAGTCACTGCCAAATAAGTCTGGAATAAAGGTCATTGATCTTAAAAATGAATCGTTAGAATTTCATAAAACCATCGTTCGGATTACACGGATCAACGAATAATATTCCACAGTTATCTAGAGGAAACTATACAACGTGTAACGTTAATAGCCCAAAACCTCTCGTGGGGTAACTCAGCCCATGTTACTGAACAATGTTTGTTCAGTTGAGGTTGTTGAGGTTTTGCGCTATTAAGGTTACGCTAGTCGGTCATTCTTCCATACAAACGTAGTTTGGCGATTATTCAAATATTTGACTGTATACATTCAGAATAAACAATGATCCACATTCATCACATCATTATCTAGCCCTATATGGAAACAAAAACGTAAGAAAAAACATCTAATAAGAGTTATGGGTGTCTAAACTTCCGTATTTTAAGACAAATTTTAACGCATCTTTGGGGGGAAGTAAATAACAAAAGAAGACGGTAAATTGTAAAATAATTACCATACAGGTATAGATAATATGTTCAACAATATTAATAATTTTATTTTGAACAGATACATTCCGTAGTTTTTTCCTAATATCCAAATTCCCGAAGGTCTTTTGAAAAGTTGCAGTAGCCCATTCTTCAATGAAATCACACATGTATGAGTCAGTCGAAGGTTCGAGTATGTGTACGTAAGGGCCCTAGCTTCTTACTGCTCATCCATTTCATCGGTACGTGATGTTGGATGAAATAATAAGCATTTTAATCCCGCCCGCCGACGAGTTCGTCCCGCCGACTAGTGTATCCTTAACGTTACACGTTGTATAGGTACACTAATATTTGTCGATCGAATTTGATAGTTGTCTTACAATTTGTACCCCTTACTTACAGGTGCACCGTCAATTCTCGAAACTGCGCAAATTCATGGAGCGGCTGGAGAACTGCAACTACGCCGTCGAGCTCGGACGACAACTCGGGTTCTCACTGGTCGGCATCGCAGGCGCAGACATCAACGAGGGCAACGCCACACTCACGCTAGGTAAATTATATTACTAGTCATAATAATAGATGACAGACAATTTGGAGGATTTACCATATTAGGTAGAACAGTGATTGGACGGTGAGAAATGGGTGACTCGTCGTCCGATCATGAACCATGCCCGAGTCGACGGTGCGTCTTGTTCCACGCGCGAGCAAAGAGCTATCAGCAATTTGACGCAGACCCCTTTAAAGGGCCAGTCTGCCGAAGTCACGGGCTATAGACGTACAGTCGATACGAGTCTGATAGTAGTTTCCGTCCTGCCCTGGGTAGGAGGACTTCTTTGTTAATTTTAACACGTTAAGAAAAGGTATTGACTTTACAACGGGTACTAGACAAGTCGAAATTATTTCTACGCTATTTTTGTAACTCAAAAATCGATAATTTCATCGTTAATTTGCTAATATAAATCCTACCTCTTTATTCCAGCGCTGATCTGGCAATTAATGCGCGCGTACACGCTGTCGGTCCTCACGCGGTTGGCCAACACAGGCAACCCCATCATTGAGAAGGAGATCGTGCAGTGGGTCAACAACAAGCTCAGCAATGCTGGCAAGACTTCCTCTATCAGGAGTTTCCAGGTACGATACATATTTTTTGTTTTATTACTTATATTCACCGATATTCGAGGGAGTTACTTATATTCACCGATCTTCGAGAAAGGAGCTCTTGGCTAAATAATTAAAAGCTATATCTTTGACATAAGTCTTACCACGGAGTATCGTATTACCCAGTTACTGGGTTGTGGAGGTCCGATAGCCAGTCGCTTCATGTAAAATACTGATATCCAGCTGCATCTGGTTCGACTGGAAGCCGACCCCAATATAGTTGGGAAAAGGCTAGGCAGATGATGATGATATCTTTGACATAATAGGCGTCAATTTTGGCACAGCGATTGCACTGCTGCGCTGTGTCGTGTGCTCGCGAGTTCCTTTCCCGCACGGTGCAAATATTTGTATGATCATAAAGTAGATGTTCCGGGTATGAACGTTCGTAAACGCAACCACAATCCAGGAGAAATTCCTAGTGTGGGTCAACGTTTTATAAAACTAAAATTTGCATAATCATTTTGCCCCCTTCCACGTTTACACCTTCACAAGACCACGCACCTGGTGGCCTATCGTGAACTCTTAAGGCGGCGCTAGTCGCGAGCTCTAACTCACTGGCAGGAATGGTCAAAAACCATGATATTTCAGCTGAAATCGAGCCATATTGTACATGTGTCCGCGAGCGTCATCCCCCCGTGAAGAAAACAGATGAAAACATTATTCAGTGAGATGCACGATCATTCAGAGTAAAAGGCGCGCGTAAAAAAATACGAAACGGCCTTTGGAAGTTGGGGTTTTATGAAAAAACTACTGCATCAATCAATTTCAAGTAAAATTCGTGGAATTCTTCGATAAATTTGCTGTGTCGGTACGGACTTTGTTTTGGAAATTTGATGCTTCTTTAATTTCTAATTTACGCCCAAAGTTGTGTTAAAATTAGCAATAAAAACGAATCTTTGGAAGCTCGTAACTTTTTAATGGCTTGTTATTTCAAAATTCTGCTTCCGTAAAGACAAAATTAATAATGAGACAAAACGATACCATGTTTAACTTTGGATGTACCTTGTCAAATAGTGGAGTAAAACCCCAAGGAAGATTCTATGGAAAAAATGTTGACTTGTTTCACCTTAAAGCGTGAGACTTTAGGCTGTGGGAAAGAGATGGCGCTAGACGACTTGTATAGCTCTGTCTCTTTACCACAGCCTAAACTGGCCTCTGATCTTTCTGATGAACTTCACGAACTTCACTATACTAATATTTTATGAATGATTTCAGGATGAGGTACTGGCTGACGGCAAGGTGGTGATCGACCTGATTGACGCCATCAAGCCTGGCTCCATCAACTACGACCTTGTGCTGCCCGGAGGCAAAGAGGAGGTAACATATACAATAATAATTATACTATACTAGCTGGTGCCAGCGGCTTCACCCGCTACAACTCTAAAACAATCCCACGGGAACATAAAATCGAGATAAAAACTATCCTATGTGTTAATCCAGGTTATAAACTATCTGTGTACCAAATTTTAGCCAAATCCGTTCATTGGTTTTTGCGTGAAAGAGTAACAAACATACCTACATACACACATACATCCTCACAAACTTTCGCATTTAAAATATTATTAGTAGGACATAGCTTAGATACATAGAATAATCTTTGTTATGCACACCATACATACACAAAACATTTTCTAAAAACGATGTTTTAATGGGGGCGGTCTTATCATAACAACGCGCCTGTAATACCCGAAGTGTTAGACATGTTTTACCTATTGGCATAACTATAATTCATTTAGTGAGACATATAATGCTAATACTGTTTAGTTTTTATTTTATTATTCGCGTTTATTGTAATCACTGTGGTCGACGGTGAAGCACGCTTGCTTAGAAGTAACTGATTGCCATCAATGTGGCATACATTCAGAAATTCTTTATTGAAAAACCAAAGAACACAGATCCTCCAATCTGTGGTTTTCTAATTTGAAGTATCTTTTCTTTGTGGACCAGAGCACCATAATCCTCGGATGACATAGAAGAAAATACGTATTGGCAAAAAAACATTAATTTTAAAAAAAACACGTGAATCAAAATAGCCTCAAAAACGGTTAATTTTTTTTCTGTTATTGACTAAACCCGTCCTTATTGTCTACAGGAGAACCTAGCCAATGCGAAATACGCCATCTCAATGGCACGTCGTTGTGGAGCGCGCGTGTACGCGCTGCCCGAGGACATCACGGAGCGCAAGCCCAAGATGATCATGACCGTGTTCGCGTGCCTCATGGCGCTCGACTACATCCCCGCCATGGACGCGCCCGTCAAGGCGTAAGACTTTTAGACGATTTTGTGCTTTATCTTACTAGATAGAAGAGATATTTGGGAATGGTGATAAAGGATTTTCTTTTAAGAATCTTGCAAGTGATGAAATCAACAGTTTGATGATGAAATCAAAGATGCAATACATTGAAAGCTCTAAAACGCAGTTTAGATGTGCTGATTTCAATCTTATTGACAACAGCTTGTAAATTCCATGATAAATCAAAACTTGACAGTTAATCCGGGACGTATTTTGACGTGATAAGAGCTTTTTTGTAAGCAAGGCAAATAGCCCTGTCTTTGTGCAAGTGAACTCCAAAACATTAAGTTCACGAATATTTTGTTCCCAAACACCGATTTTATGTAGTAAGATATAGATAGATTGTGATGTAAGCGTCGTGCTGTGTCGTCTTTATGGAAATATTGACATATAAACACAAACGGTAGCTTTTTATTAAAAATATATTTTATTTTTCGCCATTTTGGATCATATTCGTAAGCTACCGATATTTTTTCTCCACAAGTGTTTACAACCGATGATGATTTTATTGATTTTGTATTTTTCCATAGAGTTATTTATATTATTTTTATACTGTCAATGTTTCCAGTTCATAAAGAGGGTTCATATTTACATTTTGAATTGTCTTTGTGTCGTCGTTTTTATTTGTTGGTATTTTATCGTTTTAAAAGGCTTTTCAGTGAGAATATTTGGATATTTTTTGTTGACAAGCTATTTTAGTATTGATGGGCATATTAAAATTACAAGGCAATTTATAAGAAATCAAATAATTAAGGAACTTTGTATTTATCACGCAAGATAAATGTTTTTAATAATATCCGACACAGTGCAACAGAAAATTAGATTATAAGAGTCACCGCACGTCAAAAGAAAGACGTATTTTGCGCCCATACTCGAGAAGTATGGGATTTTTATCTCAATATAAGGCATAACTTGTGACTAATAAATGTAAGAAGGCCTGGAAAGGTTCTAATGGCTGTATTTCGATTGTATAGCCATTTAATATTAAACGAAATAATTACGATACCCACCTACTGGTACAACGGAAGTGAAAACAGTTCTCTATATTAAAATAAGAATTTTATTTACAGTTTTATCGTAATATAAAGGCTTAGGGCAACCAATCCGACCAAAATAAGAATGGATTGCTTAGCTGCCTTAGCTACATTATTTTACATCTAACCATAATTTAATCGAGTTATACAATTCGGTTAATTAAATACATAACAAAAAGGAAATAGATGGATGTACTACGTCCATTAAACAGTTTTAATGAACTATTTGAATCGCTATACCAAAGCGATTAGCATTTATGCGACTGAATATGTACTACATTCCAAATTATACAAGTTTTGTGTCTGGGTTTGTGTCGCTAGCTAGGTGGGATAGTGTGGAGTCGCCGATACTAAATATATTTGATATTTTTACATAATCATGAAGATAATTATGTTTATCATTGTAAGCTGTTCTGTTATAGTAAAAACTTGCTTTCCTCAATATACAGGGAGACATATTGCTGTAATTTTATATGATATAGTAAAGCTAAAATAGATATCAGGATATTTAGTATCACCGACCCCACACTATTTTCAATGATAATATTAATAATACTTGTGTATGTGACCTAAGCATTATATTAAGTGTAACTTATTAAGTATATCAGACCTAAGTCCTAAAGTCTGTTTTAAATCAATTACGTAATATTAAATGACGTATTTTAACAGAAAAACCGAACATTAAACGGCTTAAATGAATAGTACTTATGAATGATTAGTATTATCTACACGTCGATGTTTTTATACATTTTTTACAACGAATTGTATTGAGTTTATAAAAGTACGAAATTGCGGTTGTATGTATTGAAGTAACTTTGTCAGACATGTATAAAACTAGATTTACGTACATGTTTACCGATTTTGGGGTACTTAACTGAGCCGAGAATTGATACGTTTAGAAACATAGGCTTTTAAATATTCTTTTTAATTCGTTTGGCTTCCAAAAACACGTTGACGTTCTTAAAAGAATGTATATTATTTTATTTTACCATTATTCTCTATGTTTGGGTTGTCCGTCTACCGCTCGTCGTAAAGTTTAAGATGTTGATCGCTTATGTGTGGGAATTGGCAATAAATGTGTATGTGGAATTGTTTATGTGATAATCTAAATATTGAAACGCCATTACAGAAATATATTACACGTAATGTGTAGCTTTATATGTTACATTCCTCAAATATCCTGCATTCCCCTTCATCGGCATTTTTAACACTAATTTCACTCTCAATTTATTAGTTTTAGAAATGTATATTTTCTTATGTTATTTAAGTTATATTCTGTGAAATATTTTTGTAGCGTTTTATTAGATTAGGCATTCCCGCGGGATACAACGATATTTTACAATCATAATATTTTTTATTGTAAATTTTTATTTTGTTAGACGTTTTAAGGCTTTATTCAAGATTTTATTGATTACGTAAATTTTAGATTTTTATTTTGAAATCAAATGGGAGTTTTTTTTTATTTCTTAACATTAAAAGTGAAATTGAACTATCTAATAATTTAATAACTATGATTACTCCACTGTATTTAGTGATGCTAGCTATCAGTAATGTTAATATACAAGAATGTGTAAGCCTAAAAATAAAACGGAATTGGTAAAACAGACATTTTTTTCATTTCCCGTCCCTTGATCTCCTTTAACGCAATAATAAATAATAACAATATCTGCTTTATGGGTGCTTATTCCATATTTATGTGGCAATAAAAGGTTTTGCAACACATTGGCATTTGATGGCACATGGCAGGCAAGTTTTGGTTTACATCACGTTTAACAAAGATTATACAGATGCTTATGGGATGCTTCTAAATGCATAATTATGGCTTGTCAATGTATAATTTGATAAGGGTATACAATAGTGTGAATCAAACAAGAAAGCAGAACTAGTTTGTAATTTCCAGGAATATGTCAGAATTCACCCGGTCTGGCAATGTCTACAGCCAACAAAATTCTACTGTGACTATTGATGGGTATGTACAATTTATTAAATCTTAATTCAAGAAAATTAAAGACATTAAATTCACAAACTCTAGCCTGGTAGAGATAAAAATATATCAATTAGATACTGAATATAATATATGTTCATCAACTGACCAGTTCGTGGAACCTCCATTTCGCAAGCGGGGCTCCATTTGTAACTACAAGGTTTAAAGGTATCTAACCTAACCAAATCGAATTCCTGTGGTGCCCTTTACTTTCGTTCAAAAGCACTCAACTCTTGGGCACTCCAAGGTTCGGTGCTTATATTCTGCGAATTGGACACTCTGCGCCTAAACTCTATTTTTAATAACTCTAAATAACTTTAAAAACGGTATTAAAACACCTACAGAAATAACTAATAAAGGTCTTGGAATATTATTTTGTAAATAAAAGGAGACTGTGGACCAGCCATTTCTATAGTAGGTAAAAATCTTAATTTACAGAAGTGTAGTAGAACCAGAGAACACGTGGAGTGTAGATGTCCAACCTGAAAGTGAGGGGGTCGAAGAACCTGAGGAAGAATTCGAAATAGTCGAACCAGAGGCAGGTGTGGAGGTAGTAGACTATGTGGAAGTGGCGGAGAAGCCTGTGCCGCCGCCCAAACCAGATAATATAGCGGTCCTACCTAGAGTCGTGTCTGTTATAGCTAATGAATAAGTGAAGTTGAGATAGCTATTTATTTTTTTAACTAAGCCCTTGATTGAACAATAAAGTCCCTTTGACAGGTATAATATTGAACTCAACTTGCGTCAATGTGTCTTAAAATAAACTGAAGTAATTAAACTTAACGATTAGACGAAACATGAATTCTTCCGATACTATTTCACTAGAAATAGTATCGAAAGAATTCATCTTCGTAGTGACCTGTATTGCTCTAAACTAGTATGAGACTAATACTTGACATTTTGTATGTTTGTTTGTAATGGGTAAGCACCAAAGCTACTTCAGTTTTTTTTTATCTAAACACATACAGAATGTTACATTTTCCGTGAGTGACACAGGTTTGATTTAATTTCAACTTTCACTTATGTGAAACCAGGGCGGGTCGCTAGTCTTGAAAGTTGTAGTAGTAGAGAAATAGAGAAGAGAACATGCTGCGGGTACCTCAAGTAAATTGGTGGTCTTATGGGAGGGAATTTTATTTAATGACATCACTGTTTGATTATGGCCACTAATACATCAGTCAAAATGAAAAAAGATTTTATTCCTAACTTTGCTTTTGCGATAAAACAACTGTGAAAGGACTATCCATTAAGATTAATTCTATAAATCTTCGTTTTGTTTTATATTTTGTCATATTTTTATATCGGTTTGTAAAAGAAGTTTTATAATTAAAAGTTTATAATAAAATATGTGTTTTGATTTATTATTTATTATTCGAGTTAAAACTTGGCATACTACCGGAATAGACGAGGCTAATGCCCAACAGTGGACATCCGTAGCCATAACAGGATGATATTGGTGAATTCGGCACGGTTGGAGAACCATACTTGTTTGCGCACGCGCACAATGCGCGCATGTTTTAGAAAATAGACGTGAGACACTATAATTGTGTTTTTATGTCTACATAATTATCAAGCTTTTGGATATCAGGAAGGTTGCCGTTATTTACTCTAGGCAAGGCATATAAAGAGTATCTCCAATGAGTTGTGTATTGAAATGGTTTTGTGAAGCACAGAAAGACAAGACGAAAGAAATTTATTATCAAGCTGCTTCCCAACGACGTATAATACTAGACTCCTAATAACAGGCGACCGATGTCTGCCAACACATTAGGCAAAAAAGTCTTATATCCGTCTCATTTCGACCAATCCTGTGAGCCGTAAACATACGTTGAGACAGAACAGACCTTGAGTTAGCCAATCACAACGCAGTACCCCGTCCCCCTCGCTTACGTAGTACCTCAGCGAGTTGGCAGAATAATTTTGTTCGTTAGATCGTGCAATGCGTAGTCTAGTATTATATCGTCGTTGCTGCTTCCATTCGCAAACCCTAGCTGGCTAACCCGACCCATATTTATAAAACACATTGACAGTAATATTCATAGTAATAAATAAAAACACAAATGAAATTAACTTACATTATCTTCGAAGAACAGAACACACAGGTTTCAGCATCACACACTTGGAATCTTCATTACTATATCACATGAAATATACAAGACACCACTAAAGACACGTCTTAACTCTTAGAACAGTTGCAACTTAATGACTACAAATGTGGGGGTACATCTATTTTTATAAACTAAGAATCCTACCCCCTCCATACCGCCATAATAAACCAATGGCAGATCGTCATAAATTGTAGCTAAATAATTTACAAATCCTGTGTAACACTTCTTTTTGGATTTAGCAATTTAGTATTTATTTGTTATCTTTATTTAATTTCATTTAAATATTTGAATATCAACTAATTTCGTTCGGAATCAAAAACAGGAACAATTGATTTTCGAACGAAATCAGTTGATCAGTTGTTGTGCGTTAGTGGTCGCTGAGCGGTTCACTCATAGAGTACATTTGTTTATGGGTTCACTGCTGCGATGCATGTCGCGGGTTCAGTCCCGCACGCGCACAAATATTTGGGTGTTTTTTATGAATTTAAATGTTTGTTAATAAGGAACTATAATTAAGATCGAATGTTATAATTTTTTTCCATATATTGATGCTCCACCCTTAAGTGTAACCTTATCAAGGTTATTAGCAGATTCATCTGGTTTTCTCTTTAAAAGGAAAATGAAACACAAACGTGAATAAAATTGTGATGATTTAATTCAATCCATAGCCGGCAACGAAAATTAATACTTTTACATACTTTAACATACATATCGACGCTTGAAAGGCAAAAGTTACCAAGCGACATTTTGGGCGATATTGAGTTATATATATCATTGAAATCAGAAAAAAAATCTGCGTCGATTGATCCTACTCTCGTACCGCTAGGAAGACTTTTGCTGTCGCTTGGTAACTTAAAAAAATACACATTTTCACCAATTTCGGCGAACAAGCGACAAAAATTTTACCGATTTATGAATAAGCTTCACTTGGTAGATATTCTATTTCAAGTTTTTACATTTAGTAACTTTTGCCTTGACTTGACCTAATGCGTTTTAACATTAGGTATTTTTTACTTTATGCAATCTGTTGTATGAGCATTGCTTAGGAAATTTTGCCTGATTATTATTTTATATTTTTTCTTCATTTAAGACTTTTTAACACACCTTAGTTATGTATTCATTTTCACTTAGTATTTTCTTCCTAAGTACAATGTGCTTTAAAACGTAATATAGTACTATTTTTCCTGCCTAAAAAAGATAAATTTTGTCGTTTGGTAATATTTTACCTGCCGTTTTTTTTTACAGTTTTTGTCACTTAGGTAACTATTACCGATATGAAATTTGTGTAAAAATCAGTTTATCCCCGTTGCACCTATTTTGTTTTGTCGCAAGTACGCGTTGTAAAGCAGAACATTAATGGCTGTTGGTCAAATAAATTTTGATTAGTCTTCACTCAACTGTCGCTAAGGCAATTCGTGATCGCGCGCATCGCAGTTAAGTACGTTGCGTAGCTCGAAATATTGATGTATCACCTACTCGTATTGCCTATCATAAGTTCGAAAAATATTTAACCGGATTTAATTTCACCTAAAACTTTGCGCCGAATCCCAGTAGTTCCATTGTCACGTTCCATTATCGAACTACTGGTTTTTTTTTTATCCCAGTAGCTAAATAAGAATTTATTTTACGAAAATTTTGCAGTAGTGGACGAGATTAATAACAGTTTCGTGGAAGCTGACCAAACAGTAGGCTCTAAGTTTTTTGCCCCTGCCGTGCAAATAGACCTCAGAAACTTTCCAATCACACCCTCAACCTCATGACTGATCGACGCTTATTTATAGACTGCAGATTTTCGGTGACGCCGAGTCATATAGGCAGATCAATAGACTTCAAAAGCCTTGCGGCACGATAAACGCCTCTTTAATACTAATTACCACATTAAAGAGAGATCTATTGGGCAAAGCCAGCTGACAAAGCTGAAACGAGAAGATGCAAAGAAAGCAGAGGTATTGAAGGAAGTCGAAAAGTTTTATGCACAGCTATACGTTTCGGCTGTCAACCTGTTAGCAGCGTGGCCACAGAGCCAAGCTAACCCGACACTACATTGAAGACATCCAGGGCATCAGCCTTTACGAAATTAGGATAGCCCTTAATCAGCTGAAAACAATAAGGCGCCGGGTGAAGATGGAATCACTTCAGAGCTTTTGAAAGCGGGTGGAAATTGGTGGTTCTGTTCTTTAAGAAGGGTGACAACACCTTATTAAGAAATTACAGATCTATCTCGCTCTTCAGCCATGTTTAAAAGTTGTTTTCGAGGAAACATCATCGCGAACCGTCTCGACCGCAGGTTTGATGACTTCCAGCTCTCCAAAAAAGCCGGTTTCCGAAAAGGCTACCATAAACCACAAACACACGCTGCGGAAAGTTATACAGAAGACCGGAGAGTATAACTTGCCCTTAAGTTAAGCGTTTGTGGACTATGAGAAAGCCTTAAAATTGGTGGAGACGTGGGGAACAGGGCAGTTTTTGAATCTCTCCAACGATGTAGTATTGACTATCGGTATGTCGAAGTGTTTAGGTCATCATCATCAACCTATGATGTTCCCACTGCTGGGACACAGGCCTCCTCTCTGTGAGAGGGAATGGGCCATAATCCACCACGCGGGCCCAGCGTGTTAGTAGATGTCACATGTCTTCGAATTTTTGGTTCTAGGACATGCCGGTTACCTCACGAGTTGAGAGCAGTGGTGATGAAATAAATTACACAAAGTAATGCGCCTGGCGGGGTTCGAACCCACGACCTACAATTCGTAAGTCGGGACCAATACTACTGGACCACCACTGCTCTGTGGTGAAGGGTCAACTGTTTAGGTCATCATCATCATCAGCCGGAAGACGTCCACTTCTGAACAAGGGCCTCCCCCTTAGACCGCCATGCCGAACGACAATTCGCGACTTGCATCCATCGGTTGCACGCGACCCTCACGATGTCGTCGGTCCACCTAGTGGGAGGCCTGCCTACGCTGCGTCTTCCGGTCCGTAGTCGCCACTCGAGAACTTTTCTTCCCCATCGGTTGTCAGTTCTACGAGCGATGTGGCCTGCCCATTGCCACTTCAACTTGCAAATTTTATGAGCTATGTCGGTGACTCTGGTTCTTCGCCGAATATCCATGTTCCGGATTTTATCCTTTCGGTTTTAGTGTTTAGGTGCTTGAACAATAATAATATGTCAGCCCGAGTACAGGTGCAGAGTTGGAAAGCTCTGTCTTTGAAAAGGACATAAGACAAGGAGATGTGATATCATACAGACAACGACGATATAATACTAGACTACGCATGCACGATCTAAGGAACGAAAATTATTCTGTCAACTCGCTGAGGTACTACGTAAGCGAGGGGGACGGGATACTGCGTTGTGATTGGCTAACTCAAGGTCTGTTCTGTCTCAACGTATGTTTACGGCTCACAGGATTGGTCGAAATGAGACGAATATAAGACTTTTTTGCCTAATGTGTTGACAGACATCGGTCGCCTGTTATTACGAGTCTAGTATTATATCGTCGTTGCATACAGACGTGAGGAGGTAGTAGACCTACCTAATCCGACGGTTTGTTCCAAGTAGACATACGAGTCAACAACTTATCACGTTTGTATGATATCACGTCTCCTTGTCTTATGCCCTTTTCAAAGATATCGCTACTTAAAAAACGAGGTCCACCACCGAATTCAATATGGCCGAGTATCGTTCGGGAAACTGCGTAACGTTTCCTCGTCGGAATACCTCAGTGCCTCAAAGTTTTCGGCAAATGTGTGACGACTTATGGCGCCGAAACGTGGTCTCTTTCTACAGGCCTCATTAGTAAGCTCAAGGTAGCCCAACGAGCTGTGGAGAGGGCTATGCCCGGAGTCCCTCTGCGTGATCGAATCAGCAATGAAAAGATTCGTAGACGAACTAAAGTTGCCGACATAGCCCAGCAAACCTGAGGAGTAGGCAGACCACATAGCACGCAGAACTGATGACTGATGAGGCTGCAAGGTTCTCGAATGGAGACCACGAACCAAGGCAACGCTGCAAGGTGGACAGGCGATCTGATGAAATCACAGGATCGCGCTGGCTTCAAGCAGCTTCCAACAGGTCCTATTGGAAATCTATGGGGGAGGCCTATGTACAGCAGTGGACGTCCTACGATCAGTCGTACTCCTTTCAACTCCTTTCAATCAAATTCATCATCATCATAAATGCAATCAAATTCATCATCATCATATCAGTATGATGATGATGAATTTGATTGCGATATACGGAATGATTTTTTTAACTGGGCGTGGATGGCCATATACGAAACTATGACGAATATCGAAAAACGTTGAAAGGAGTCTCGAGGCTGATTTTGACTAAAATTGCATGATTGGCTTTTACATCCTGTACTATTACACTATTCGATAGCGTTCCTAATAAGAATCAAATTCTGGGAAGTAATCATATAAGGCAAAATAAAGGAAAACATCTAATTAAAAAAAAACCTAAACTGATAAATCTTCAAGGCAACGACTGTATTCGAAACAAGTTAACCGTTTCTTCTTTGAAATAATGCTATTTTGTTTTCAAATCAATAATTTCGAATTGCAGAATACGGTGCGAGAGTTGACACGTGTCAAATCCAGTGAAACATTGAAAACTGCGATGATGGTGACGAAAACCTTACACCAAAAGTTTTTGATTATGTGTATTAAAACCTAAATTTATTGTTACTTATTCAAAAAAACCCTACACAAACCTTATTTAATTTGTACCATGGTTAAAATTGGCTGGTAGAAAAGTATATTTGTTTTCTATTCAGATCATTTTACTTGTAAGTTAAACATGCGCCAATTCAGGATAAGTAATTTTTCTTCAAACACAATAATAAAATAATCGGGTTTAGTTAATTTTGCTTGTTTTACCATGAAATTTTGATGTCGGTAAGTAACTTTTACCTGTTTGTGATTTTGATAAAAATTATTACCAACCGACATTATTTCATAAACTAATGAGAAAATCCATAATCATTAAATGCCAGTTTATTAAGCCTGTAAGGTTTATTTAAAATTCGTTGGAATTACGTAATTATGACAAATAGGTGATTTTATACGATTTTTTTTCCAAAAATAAAAACTTTAAAATGCTCTCCTGTAAAGTTGGCTATATGTCGCTTGGTAATTTTTGCCTTTCAAGCGTCGATATCTTCTTGAGTGTTCTTCAAAACAAATTGTATAAAAATACAACACAATCCTTGCTAGTACTGAACACATGTTCATACAATATTGGTGTTTTTAAGGCATTGCAAATATTTTTATAAACAAAGATATTACAAAATCAATTATTCTCCTGCATCTCAAATATTTGCATATACTCAACGTTCAACACAATACAGAATAGTTAATAACAATTTTGGTAATACTTCACTATAAATAGCGAAATTTGAATAAAAAATATTTACATAGTATACAACGATTGCTTGAGAAATAAAATGTTTTGTATATAAATAACTTGGATGGTTATAATTGGGCTATTAGCTAAACTAAGTTGTATTTATGTCTCGGGTTCGTCAGGAAACCAGGAGTTATTATAATTTAGATCTAGGCTATCATTATTACAATATATTAAAGCTACATTTATTTGAAGGTGGGAATCGACCAGTATAGTATTATTAGAAAGAACCATTAGTTAGGAATAGGATAATTTGAGCTTAAAAGTATTTTTTTCCAAATATTTTTTGGGTTTCCTGACTCCACCAAATCTGCCATACTCGACACAGTAATTTTGGAATGTTCTCATTAAAATACGAAGAAGGATTAACTACTCCAACACTCGATAAAGAATGGTTTCCAACCATTATATGTAGGTATCTATTTAAGACTCTAGCCAAAACTATTTCGAAGCTTTGTAGACAAAAACTATTTTATTTAGATTTATTGCTTATTATGTAATATTTTCGTAAAAAAATGTATAGTTTAATGAATTGTAATACAAAAACCATCTTCATGCGTATTGGTATTAACGCTAATTTAGTTTTAATCGTAATTTTCATATAAAATAATTTAAATTCTGTTTATTGATAAGTTATATCAAACTTATTAAATAAACTGAGAACTTTAGACAATTAATCGACTCATAATAATTTAATTCAATAAATAACGTCATTTTAATAAGAAAAAACTATTAAAGTATGAAACGAGTTCACATTTTGCGCCTCCATAGATTTCTGTTCTAGAAAACCATAGAATAGCAGGTTTTCCAAGGTTCATACTTTAACGTAGTTTTTAGCAAGAATTTGACTAAATTCAATATAAAAATAATGAATAAATTTAGAACCAATGTCGGAACGTATATAAAATCATTGTGATGGCAACTCAACACCCCCCCTCCCCCATTTAACTACAATTTGTACAAACGCAATCAAGCAATTTATTATTATCCTTCACCTAAACGATACAAGTTAGTTTAAAAGTTTCAACAGATTCGAGATTTTTAAACCGTTCAGCCTTTAGGTCTTAAAGAGTGTATTTTGCCAGTTTCTTTTATTGTATTTGTCAAAATAATATGTGACAACATGATCAATAGAATTTACACTAACTAACCATTTCCAGAATAAGAGTAATGACATATTTACACTCACAGATCAGAATTTTTGAGTATCTCGTATCACATTCTGTCACTTATGGACTTGCGACACAATGCGACGCGATTCGAACGAATTCCAACTACAAGTGGAAATCAACCTTGCCACTAAGAAATAAAGATGCAATTCGATTGACTTGAAGTTGTCATGGCCATCGTGTTTTGTTTTTCATCTACCCATATAACAACGTGTTTTATGTCTTATGTCATAGTGGTAAGGTTAATTTTCATTTGTCGTCGCATCGCGCCATGAGTAAAGTCCCATAACGCCGTCATATGGTGGAGCGAGAGGTCCAGCGTGACGATTCTCTCTCTTTCAATACCCACAACATTCTCATTCAGTACTTAGTTAGTTACTCACGGGATCCAAAAAAGCTATTGTAAGAGAAATGCGATACAATTATCGGTATTCATATTTAATCGCAATTAATATTTGATTTTGTTAAAGTAGATGTAAGAAATTGCTGATCTTTGTTTGTAAATGCGATTTCATCCTAAAACGGCATCTTTGACAAACACAATATTGACAATTGATTGTAGAACTGAGTTTTATGAGCAATTTACTATTTATAAGCTTCGACACCGTACGGTACAAAAGTTTAGAATAAAATCATCAATATCTAATTGGGCCCAGCCCTTTGTTTGTTCATGTAAAATCACTAATTAAACGAAGAGGCCACACACAGTTCTAGAGATGTTTCCATTAAATTAGATTAAATCATAATTGATGCTGGATATCAAAAGTGGAATCACTTACTCCGATTTCAAGTGATTTTAGGAACTTAATAACTAGTCAAGAATAATAAAAATGGTACCATTTTAAAGGTTTAACTGTTACCTTTAAATTGATACCAAATTCATTCATATCACGCCATTATTTAAGGAGCTATCCAAGATCAATTCGAAGTAATTGATTCTATACTTTGCTCGCGAGTGTAGACCGCTATCTTGATCCAGTATCCATACCATGAGTTGTCATTACGATACTCGATCCTACGCATCGACCGCGTTTGGCGTTCTCATTGGTAGAGAGTTCATACAACCTTGGAGCGGGCCAATGAGAGCACCAAACGCGGTCGATATCGATGATCGAGTATCGTAATGACAACTCATGGTGTGGGTACTGATCTTTTTCGGTAAGCTGACCTTACGCTAACTGGAAACGTTTTGTAGAGGGAGTGCGCTCATTATAATGACAAATAAATAGCGGCCCATTATTTGAGAGGGAAACACAAAGTCTCCACGACAAAAAATCTTCAGTAAGCTTTGATAAATTAACAATCTAATTTGTCAAGTCTTAAAGACAGAACGGAACAGGATTTGGACTGAGATAGAATATTAATATCCGGCGTTTTTATGTGATCTTAAAGTATTAATGATTTATGCATCCTTATGAATGATTCAGTTTAGGATGACAGATCTTACAGCCGATCTCATAGGAGTGACTTAAAAAATAATCAGAGCTGAAACTACTGTTTATCTGTAGTAGATTTTCAACTTAACACTGTAGATCATAAAGTTGAAAATCTATTGAAGAAGAAGATACTACAGCTAATGAAATCGAGTAGTGTCGTCCCTGAGTTTCGGCATTTAAATTACGTGAACGAATTTATCTTAAACGAATATAATTGAGACCTCTAGAACTGCGTGAGACCACATCAATATACACTTAAATAATAAAGAAATATCACTGTAATAAGTATACTTACACCACGGCTCGACGCGTGAGTTGATTTTTTAAAGAGTCAATTTTAATTATCTAGGAAAACTAGACGGTTGTAATAGATAAAACAGGTTAGATGTTCTTTTTGGGTTAATGACTGTAAATATTGAATTTTCTTTCAATACCTATTCGGTTGAAAATCAGTTTTTTTTTTTTATTTATATAAAGACGTAATAGATACTGCTAATTCGTTAACTATGTAAATGACTCCAAAATAACATCGTCTTTTTGTTAAAGTTTCGCTCGCTAATTTAATTTGACCCTATATTTTAACAATAATGTATGTAATAATGAACTACTTTAACAGAGAGCCTACTAACTTTGAGTATAACAACATCGCTTAATTAGTAAACTTTGTAACCATTGCAACATAGAAACAAATATCTAGAATAATTAAATAATTCTACTCATCCACATTTTTATGTAGACCTTGGGAAACAAACTAGTTAGGAGAAAGAAATATCCTGTTATATAATACTTTTTTTCTTTCTTTCTATTTACAAGTCCGATAGGACATTACTTTCTATGTTTGTCTACTAAGCATTAAAATCTTCGTTATTTTTATCAACTCACGTCGTCGTGCTAAGTAAATATAATAACTGCTTAGTTAATCTAACTAGTAATAGTTTAATCTCTTTAGTAGAACCAGTTAAATGAGCGACTCTTAACTATAAACTAATAAGAAATGGATTTTATTTGCGAATTCCTTCCATTTTACCAGATTTTTAACTAAAAGATAGGGCAAGATGTCAAAACAACTTATACAGACACAGATCAACCTACGCAAATAACCCGTCTTTCTTTAGTAGATTTTCAACCTTCGTCTTTTGTGTTAAAGTTGAAAATCTATAGAAGAAAATTAATATATTGGGATAGGTTGGTGTTTTGACATCTGTACATATAGTATCCCATATACCAGAAAAAAACGGTGAAGACAAAACATTGAGAAGAAACAGACATGTCCTAGAATTTTAAAACGTCACATTCACCACTTAGCTCCTCATGTTCCATCACAGCCCACATCCTCTCATAGCGAGGAGATCTCAGTCCCAACAGTGGGAAGGTTATAAACTAGTAATATTATCCCATATACCAGTACAGTTAGTTTAACTAAGCAGTATTTACCTCAACGTGGTCGGCGTACATACAATTAACGCAGTATCCCAGGACAAAATTGCAATATCACCTAAAATTCCACTAGCGATGCTGATTCTGAGAAAATCAACCACATAATGACTTGCATTCATACCTGCAGTGGACAAAAAGAAAAGGAAATTAAAGAAAATTATTATAAAAAAAATCTAAACATAAATAAATACAAGTAAAGAGTATTGCAATTACGTCCATGTCTATTTAAAAATGTACAAATTAATAATTATATTTCTTTACATTTTTTATTGCTGGCAACACAATGTCTCATTTATATAAAACATTACATGTATTATCTGGTATACATAATATTATATTGATATGATTTTAGCATCCTTTAGACTGATGCAGCAAATTGTATTTATTGTTTAAATTAAATACCTTAATTTTTTACCATAAAACAAAACAAATCGAATAATGCGCGATAAATATCGGAATAATGAATCTCGTTTGGTATAAAAACTCTTTTATCTATGCCCCATCTCTCTAAAAGATGCTCTCTGCCTATAATACATACATACACGATATAGTACATAACAAAGCTTATAAAGTAATATTGTGAAGTGACTACAGTACAATAGCTTGTTCAAAATAATAGAAAACTCTATTGAATCTACGAGTTTCTTTTTTTAATTTTATTACCGATGTTTGGACATTGAGACGACATCCTATGTCGATTTTGAATAAATTGGGATAAGGGTATTTTCTCCTAAGGATTAAGCTAACCGCCGACATGCCCAGAATTTTCAATCTTAACAATTTGAATGATTTAGTATCAAATTCTATGCGAAAGTAGGAAATGTTAGATTGACAAAATTATCGATAACCAATAGTTCTCTGTTTTTAATAAATGTGATGACGCAAAATGTGTTTTTACTATGTGATAAGCAGTTACAATATCATCAAAATGATCATGTCTCAAATGTAATCAACAATTTCTTCAAATCACACATAAATGTGCATTTAAAGTTTTAAACCTGACATTATTCACTAACACTATCATTACAATTAATTACGTTTACAATTTGTATTGAAATTTTGATATTTCCACACAAATGTACTGCATTTTCGAAACTAAAAGTTTACTAGCAAAATATATGAGCAAGGTTCTCGTCACCTCTAAGTCCAAACACCAGCACAATCTAATATTCGCCCTATATACTTTCAATTATAGTTTAATCTCTAAGTTACGCTCAACTTCACTAGACTGGACCGGCACATACATAACCTTTGTTTTACGTCTCCTATCATACTGGGTTTTTACTGTATTATTAATACTGCTAAGTGGGGGCAGATTGATAGGGAAATAACTCGATTTTAAACCAGAGAAAACCTAAATAAATTGTAAGGTTTTGACATCGTATTAGCGTCTTATTGTACAATCTGGGTTATAAAACGCTGAATTTTATAGGGAAATTAGATTCTTTTACCAGATTAATTGCATCAAAAAACATCAAATATATTTTACACTAAATAGTCTTAAAACATTGTTTTGTTTCTTTCAAGTTTTTGAATATGAAAGACACAGTTTTAAATTCATTTAGAGTTTCATTATATTTGGTCGATTTTGATGCAATCGAGCCTAACAATAGTGGTTTTGCAGCACATTTTGATTACAGAAATCAGCCCCCTAGCCGGTCAGTAATCTCCTATAAACTTTCAACTTTATACCCAGAGAGCATAAAGTTGAAAACTTATTAAAGACTACCAACCTTCAGCGACTGGAACAAACGAAAACGCTAAGTAATCTTCAATGGTTTTTCAACTTTACACCCTAGAGCATGAAGTCAAAAACTACTAAAACTTACTGAGCGTTTGCGTCTATTGTTTATCATTGGATTGGTAGATTTAGCGTTTTAATTTTAGGCAAAATTACCAAAATTAATTTTTCTACAATGATGGGATACTCTCAACGCAAATTTTAGTAAGATGCTTTCTCACTCAGCAAATTATATAACCCTACCCCCCACATCCCGCCCTGCACATTACCTGTCGTGGTGTTTGTCCAGCAGGTACTCCTTGAGCCGTCGCACCAGGTGCTCGGACAACTGCGACACTTCCGGCCACTGCTTCAGTACCACCACACCCACCATTACTGCTAGACTCGTTGTTAATACGCGTACCCTGGAAGATGGGGAATGGCATGTTTTAGTAGCTGTGGTTTTGATTGAAGATTTTTTAAGTGAAGCTGAGATTACATGCCCTATCTAATTTATTAATCATCAGCCTATAAGTGTTCCCACTGCTGGGACACAGACCTCCTCTCTGTGAGAGGGAGTGGGTCATAATCAACCACGCGGGCCCAGTGCGAGTTGGTAAATGTTAGGTATATGTCTTCAATTGTTTGCTTCTAGGACATACCGGTTTCCTCACGATGTTTTCCTTCACCGTTTTGATACCAGTGGTGATGAAATAAATTACACAAAGTAATGCGCCTGGTTGAATTCGAACCCACGACCTACAACTTGTAAGTCGGGGCCGATACCACCGGGCCACTACTGTTCTATGGAGCGTCATGTGCGCCATGCGCCTGTGGAGTACCCAGAGGCGGCTTAGTTAACTTTTGCTCCAAAGGGTGTCCACATCCTCAAAAAAAAATTCAGCCTGCTAGCTTATCGGGAAGTGCCTCAAAATTGAGTTTCATAAATCCAACCGGAACGACAAACAAACAAGAAAAGTGAGTGTATAAAACGTGAGAAAATCAGTTCAAGATACCTAGTACGCAAGAAAGGCATAGCGACGCCAGCCACGGTTGCCACCAGCAGTAGCGCCAGCTGCAGCAGCGTCAGCGCCACGTTGAGCAGCTTCACCAGCAGCAGGCGGGGCGGCAGCGCCCCCCCCGCGCCCGCGTCCCCCGCGCCGCCGCCCCCGCCCCCCGCCCCGCCGCCGCCCGCCATCCACTGCTCCAGCTTGCTGATCTGAGAGGAATTCAGTTCGTTCAAACATCGAAATTAGATAGGATTGAAACTTTAATGTTCCCTGCGATGCCTCTCAATTAAATACCATCAATAACGTAAATGAATGTATTCTTAATTATCAGTCTCACTTCCTACTGGCTCTCAATCATAGACATACAAGTCATGTAAACATTCCTAGAACGCCAAAATCATATCAGTATTTTCCTCTCATTATTAGTGGGCATTGTCACGTCACTGATACATCACTGCCCAAAAGATTTGCTGTAAAATCCCGTAGTGTTATATTTGAAATAAATAATTTTCATAATCCGTTACTAGAGTAACAAAGACCATCATAGTTGCTAGTTCAATAGTCAATATAGACAGTCCAAAACAGCAGAAATCGTGTTAGAACCTCACCACTTTGCACACGGTGGAGAACATTAATTAAAAGGAAAAAAAAACAAGGCAAATGATAATACTCACTTTAGTCTGACAGAGATCGAGCGCTTCATGTATATCTCGTATTCGCTCCTCGCTCTGATACTGCACCTTCTCCTCTACGTCCGTTAAAGCTTGCTTCAGGTTCTCCACCTGAAATAGGAAAGAGAATTAAACATTACGATTTTATTAACTAAAGGATTTAGCAGAAACGTCCGCTTGCTCACTCCCTCTCACAGAGACATGTGTCCGAGCCGTAGGATTTTTTTTAAACCCACCACGCTATTGCCAAACCAAAGCAACTCCTGAAAGCCAGAATCAACAGTGACAACCACAAGAAAAGCGCCGAGACAATGAAGCTCGACGTGTCCCGGTGAATGAATTTACCTGTTTTGGTAACCGCAACGAAATTAAACAGAAAAGAATAGTAGAGAACTTCCCTTGATACTAGAGAACTTCCCTTGATACAAACAGGAGACAGAACAAAACAAGGCCAACAGGCACAAAGAGACATTACAACTGAGAGAAGCCCAGTTGCCTAGCATCACGGGTAAAAATGATGACTAATATTAATGGGTCAATAAATTGAGAGCTGCTATATTTGATTCCAATAATAGGTATAGGTAGCGTTTTTGCCAAACGGCAAAAAAGCTTGGACGCACGGAAATTTGTTCGAGTTGCAGTTGCAGAGAGTAGTTGGAATATTATTATGAGTGTGCGAAGTCGATGGTGGGGACATATCAAAGCGATCGCAGCGCGCGATGTGACACAGATGTAAATCAATGGACGCACACAAGGAGTGAAGAACGTGTCAAGTTTAATACGAGCATGCATTACGCCCATTTTAAGTACTTTATAAGGGTTTCTTTTTATGAAAAACAAGCCGATAATGTTTATCAAAATATCTAGTTGGGTAGAATTGGTAGATTGTATGGTGCCTAATAATGTGGTTAATAGATAGCGCTGCCATCGTGTACACAGCGTATAAGCTGTTTTTGCTAGGCTATGTATATGCTAAGAACTTGTCTAAAAGGTGACCGTGAAACATGTTTGCCTATTGTGTCTAACGTCATGCAGATTGCATTTACTTGCAGGTTGAATCGTCTGGCGTTAGACTAAATAGCGGCTATAACCAGGACAATGGAAACTAAACATAATTATACAGTTTTCTTACGACTGTAACTAGTGGCACGAAATTTTATTGCACTAGAATATGAGAAAAAAGAAAATTTAAATAGACTACAAGTAATGTAGTCGAAATAGAAATATGAAGATGGGTGGTTATATAGGTAAATAAAACTGTTCATTTTCAGATAACTAAGCATGGTCCCTAAATAAGTTAGTATGTAGCAGCAATTTTTTAAGTATGTTAACGAATTTTCTAAAATTTCAAAAATGGGGGGTTAAAAGGGGTGAAAAGCTAGCTAGCTAGGTCTCGTTTCTGGGAAAACCGTTTTATCCGTAATTCCAGGCAAACATTTTTGTTCGCACATTATGTTTAGTAACTTCGCCGCCGCCACTGTCGTCTGAATAGCCTAATGGTTAAAATCAGAGTTGGCAAAAAAACTTTTTTTTTGTAAAATTGTATATAATATAACAGAGTTCTAACTGTTTTTATCTAACATAGCAATTGCATAGACTCAATAGTTTTATGTCAAGGTATTTAGACTCCTGAATATTAAATTATTTTCATTTTATATCCATTTCCATCCCATTCCATCCGGCGTAAAAAAATAGTTCAAACTTCTGATAACAAACATTGTTTAATTCCAAACTGTTTTAAACATGTTCTATAAAACAACTTGTTTTAATCAAGCCAACCCTGGTAAAAGTATATAAGCCAAGAAAAGCCTGGTTAAAGTATAAGTAAGATAGTTTACCTCATTTTGGTGTAGTTCAGTGAGATCATTGATTTGCTCCTCCAGCCGCTCAGTCTTGAAGCGCTCCTCCTGTAATGCGGCCGACAGGAACGACACCTCTTGTGACAGGTTCTGTTATAATAAAGATTAAATACGTCAGCTTTGGAGAAATAACCAAAGTCCTTTGGATATACAAGATAATTGACGGCTGATCAATGATCATTGGCTGAGCTATTGGGCTACCGCGCAGCGTGTCGCGGGTACTAACCCCGCACGAAAAAATATTTTATCTACAAGTATATTTGACCTACAAGTAGTTGTTCTGGGTGTTTGTGTATAAATATGTGTTTTTATGTTTGTAAACGCATTCACGACACTGGTGAAATTCCTAGAGTGAGGCAATGATTTTTTTTTAACAATCACAAAATAAAATGTAAAATCGTACCTTCAACGCATCTATCTTCTCAGATAACCGCTCGTAGTCCTCTCTGCGCTCGCGCAGCTCGTTCAGTATCGGCTTCAACGTGAACGTCGCCTCCGAAATATTATTTGAACCGGTTTGCGCTGGGTACCTGTACATTTTTCACTAGTATTACACCTCTGTCCAATCCTTTGGGATTACAGGCGTTATGATATGTTATTGTACAGTCAGCGTCATGTGGTTAACCCCTACGTTCGTTACTAGGGTATGCAATTGATGAAGCAAACCGTATAACTGGTTGATAATTTACAAGAATAAAAAGACACGTGTATTTTCACACATGCGTCTGCGCACACAGTTGGTCACTATAAATATCTCCAGGGTCGATGAGTAGTCTCCGCTATGTTTTGGTCGCCATGACCGAAAACATCAGGAATAGTATTTGTTTTGATGTGATTGCAATTTGTAAGTCAATAGAACTCGGTCAACTGGAGCGCAGAACATAACGTAATAGTTGAGGTTTTTTATCTATATTAAATATTTGGTATTTTTCCTGTAACTGCACAAGGATAAACCTATTGTTGGGTGACTTCAGATTATTACGCAGTTATGTTTATTAGCCAATTCATATCAGAGGTGACTCTTTGAAAACAGGGTAAATTCGCGCTTACAACCGCGAGACCAACGCGGCAGTCATTTGTATTTATTGAGAAAATCCTGCCAAACTATTACCAAACCACTGCAACTCCTGAAAGCCAGAATCAGCTTTGTCAACCAACAGAAAAACGCCGAGGTAATGAAGCTCGTCAAAGTTCTAGACAGCGAATTTAACTGTTTTTGATCCCTCAATGAAAATAATCAAGAGTCGTAAAAGAAAATTGAGTATTTGAGGATATTTGACTCTATAAATCGATCATTTTGAAACACATTTCTGATAAAATTCTGCTTTAAAAAGCCGATTAGTTTACAATAAAAAAATTGCAGCTCTGAAATAAATAAAAAGTAAGATCATTGAGTTTACTAGTTGGTGATGTCACAGTTTGCTATTACCATAAAATCTACAGGGAAATCGCATTTATACAACTTGTAAATAAAAGTGTACTCACGGCGCCCCCTCACTGGTGACCGACGAGCTGGGCGAAGCCTCCGGCGAGTACTTAGGTGCCGGTGACGTCGCAGCCCGAGGTAACGTGGAGCCCCGCGGTGCTGCCGCCTCACCTGCCTCGGAAGCGCGGGAGCCTTCCGAAGACGCGTTCGCTACCACGTTGTAGGAATACTCAATACATGGTGGTTATGGTAACATGGGGTGAGACAGAACGTAGACGACCGTAAAGGAAAGATGTTTTTTTTTTTACTTTTATTAAGGTTCGGTTAAACAAATATGGTTAGATTACGGACCAGGCTTCAGAAACTGCTTTCGAATAAGAAATACATACATTAACCCACGTGTTTTTCCCTTATCAATAGGCAAAAAGCGCTTTCCTCATGATAAATGTTATACATCTTGCACGTGTTGAATGACCTATATAAATTCTACCAAAAATAGACAAAGCTATTTCTATACCATTCGACATTTTGTGCCCGAGTATGGCGCAACCCGGCGGCGGCCGCGGCGGGGGAGGCCTATGTTCAGCAGTGGACGTCTTCCGGCTGATGATGAAGATGGCGCAATCCGTACAATACTGTATAATAACATTTTATTTTCTACATTTAAAACATGGCCATGCAAGACGTCACTTTTTTTTTTATTTTTCTTTGTTTAGTGTTCGGCTCACGTTTAACCACTACATCGTCTGATGGTAAGCGATACCCTTTCTAAATTTTGTCTATTTTTATGTCGACAAAATATATTTCTACGATGTCATGCTAGTCCTTACTGGTGTTGTCCTTTCCGGAGAACCTTCCTAGTATGACATAAGTATGTTGAACATTTAATATACAAAAGCATTGGACAAAAAACCGTTGTTCTTAGCCAGACTGTAATCTGGGGACCTACCACGACGTCTTGAAGCGAGTGTGGGAAAGAGACAGAGCTATACAAGTCGTCTATCGTCATATCGTTCCCCCAATGCAACGACGATATAATACTAGACTCCTAATAACAGGCGACCGATGTCTGCCAACACATTAGGCAAAAAAGTCTTATATCCGTCTCATTTCGACCAATCCTGTGAGCCGTAAACATACGTTGAGACAGAACAGACCTTGAGTTAGCCAATCACAACGCAGTACCCCGCCTCCCTCGCTTACGTAGTACCTCAGCGAGTTGGCAGAATAGTTTTGTTCGTTAGATCGTGCAATGCGTAGTCTAGTATTATATCGTCGTTTGCCCCAATGGAACTACTCGCGTTTTAAAACGTTATGGTAGGTCACCTGTCCATATCAGTTTGTCTGAACCTTAATGCTGACTTGCCAAAACTTCTTCCTCAAAAGAGGTAAGACTGGTCGTTTACCTCGATTTCAAGCCCATGGTATTTGTCTTTTTTTTAAATGGTCGAGAATCAAAAAAGAAATGTACAAATGTGTTTCAGGCTGAGAGGTTGTCATAAAGACATTGTATAGAAACAGTGGGAAAAATGTTGAAAAGAAATGTGAGTTGAAGGGAATGTGGGATAAACATTGTGCCATAGTTTGTTCAGAAGGATTCGTCATTAAAAGACTTTGAGGTTTAAGAGTAATTAATTGTGTAGTCTAAGTAAGAAAAAATAAAGAATGTGATAATATTCTTTGAATAAACATTGAAAATAATTTAAGAAACATTGGTTTAAAAGGGTCAAACTGTGTGTTTTCTTTATATAAAATTGTGTGTGTGTATTTCTATAAATTAAAATGGATTGATATCATACAAATATCGCCGCCCTAAGGCTGAAATAATGCTAATTGTGATTATGTGGTAAAGACAAGGATTATATACAACATGGAGTGGTAAAAAATAAGTGACATTTTCAAGTAGGTGGGACATACAAATAAAAAATCTTAAATCTAAGAAGCCTAACCCTACCTATAACATAAGTTATTTTCTTTTTCATTAATAAGTTAAATCTTCAGACACCTGTTATTCATTAAACTAGCAAAATTAAAAAATAAGTTAGTACCTACGTTAAGTTCTGCAAAGAATTTCATATAAAACTAAAATCAGTGTCAATTATTGCGCAAAGCTTTACTAATTTGTGTTTTAGTGAAACTAGATGAAAGCAAAGGCTTACAAATTCAACATTGTCAAGTTCTATTTAGAGATTAAACAACCATAATTATATTACTTGAGCCATGATAAGAACCTTTCAAGTAATATACAAAGACATAACTGCAAATATTTGTACTAAAGCATCTTCGACATAAATAAATAAGTCACAAGACATAAAACAGTGAAGTTCACGTTAAGATTTCAACACAACAGATTAGCTACAGCAGTAAATGCATTGTAGACTGCACTGACATGTATATATTTACCTTTATACATAACGTATTGTATATAAAAACGTTTATTTACCTCGTAACTCCGCGTGAGGAGGCGCTGGCGTGCAAAAGGACACGGCATGATAAGCAACACAAATTGACAGTTATTTATTGACATGGAGTAATGTGCTAATGGAGTGATTATGTGTATGATTAAGTTGATTAGGAAAAGTATTGTGGTATTTGTGTAGCTGTTGCAGTTGCTTATGAACAACAAATTCAAAACATTATATTGTTTTTTTTACTTCTTTCCAATATTTTCATATCAGAATTAATACTAATAATTTATGGTTTAATATTTTCTTGTAATACGTTATAGGTCATACTTTGCAAAACAAATGGTTAGTTACCAATTAGTCTAGGTTCAAATCTGTTATCTGTAACTTTTACCGATATCCTTAAGCATAGATTAACTGTCAACCCACTTAACAACATGACGTTAAAAAAGTTTACTCAAATACTTCGCAATTCTACTTCCCATCAACATAAGTATTACAGCAAACCATCACACACAAAACACCTGATGACTCATAGCAATGTATGCAAATGATTGCACAAATCGCTGGTGACACATTAACACTCCATTAGCTAACTTCTCCGTGTGTGTAGGCTAAATGACAAGCAGGGTTCAGAGCAATTACCAGACAGATGGTGTGAGTACTATGTGGTCTGTGATTTACATAACATAGGTACATATGTACCGCTAGTGCTTGTTGCTACTATGTATAATATTATATAGAAAGTTGATAGTGTTTTGGGGTTTATGTAAAATTAGAGAATTTATCATACACATATGCTACAAATGGGCACAATGATTGAGTTTTTGAGTTAAAATAATAGTAATAAAAATGTATTTAGTTAAGTTTTAAAGAAGTGTTTACATATTATGGTACGTGGGTGTATAAATTGGGAGATTTTTTTGTAGAAATTAGGATAGATGTAAAAGAATAATATTATTATTCATCATTGTGCGTTTAGAGTATACTACAAAAGGGGACGGGTATCATTACAAAAGTTATGAAAAAGACAAATATTAAATTAAAAAGTTTAAATTTAAAGAATTTTCTACACCAATTTAATAGTATTTTTTATAAAAGTTTGATTCGATAAGTTAAAAATTAGTTTTTATTATCTACACACCAAAAGTAAATTGCTAAGTTATTTTAAAAACTTTTTTACCTTTGTCTACAACTACACACCGAATAATACCTCAATAACTACAATACTAATTTAATTCACATTTAAATAATCAGACATAAACAAATTACACTAAAATTTTAGTCAAATTACTAAACAAGACGGCAAGCATTAAGAACACAAACATTAGTCACAAGATGACATCTTATTCACGAAAACAAAAAACAAGAAAATCTATATTTACATTTCTTTCGACATTTTTTGCACTTATTGAACAGCATCACACATCCGTTTAGTACCAACTTAGTTACTACACTGACAGTTCGTTGTCTAGTTGAGATTACGAGCGATATAACGATAGAGCGACTGTTTAGCGATAGTGAATGATATAATTTGTTTACCGCGAGATCATCAGCTATGAATTTATTAGTCATGCAGGGTTTTTCAAATGCGTATCCATTCATTGCTATGAAATTTTATTGAAATGCTTGAATTTTTTAATAAGATAAAATCTTATCCTTATCGCTCGACCTTTGGATGGTGAGTCTGACTCATCTTAGTCAAGATATTTTTGAATATGCTTATAATTTTAGTCAAGTTGGTGAGATTTAATTACTAATTCAAGCCGCAATTTTTTTTTTTTTTTCATGATCCCAGCCTGCGAATATTTTAGCTGCTTTGCTACTATTGTGTCAGTATAAATCAAAATTTAGTTTACCGAAACAATTCTTATTTTTTCTCTAATGGGTTACTATATTTTTTATGAACTTCGTAAATATTCACAGTTTAGTCATAATATTGTCTGTTATCTTTTTAGGAAGATCAATATGTCAGTAATAACAGCGCGATAGAGAACACAATCAGTTTTATACACTCGTAATAAGATAACATTGTAAAAAATAAGCTAACTCTCCTATACAAGATCAACTACGATTCTTTATACCATTTTTCGAGTGTGTTTTTTTGAATTTTTATTGCTACAGCTCTGCCTGATTTCCAGGATTAACAAAAGTTAATCTTGAATTCTAAAATCTTAATCGTTTAATTGGCTTTAAATCTCGTCAAAATACTGCTAAACTGTAAAAATATTACAGACATTCTTTTTTAAATTACATAATGGATTTAAAAATGTCTTTCACCTACATTACAAGTAACATAGGCTATTTTTTATTTTAAAATTAGTCGCAAGCCGGGGTCGGTCGGCCCAATCGCTAGTCTCAGATAAGTTGAACTAAGCTACATCTCATTGTAACAGCAGTGAGCGCATGATGGATCATTCAGACACCTTGACCATGAGCATAATAAGTGCATACATACATACAAAATAATAATATCATTGTATGTTAGATCTGAATTGTGTTAGATCTGAATAGAGCTGCTTACTTTTTGGATATTACTTGTGTTGCTGATGCGATTACGTGTCATATTTGATTGAAATTATAAACTTACTGTTTCAAAAATAGTTATGAATGTAGATTTAATAAAATATAGCAATAATAACATGATAATTATGTTGATCAGATTGAAATAAACAGATTTGTAAGCAAAAAAAAAAAAAAAAAATTGAAAGATGACTGACCTGTTGGTCTAGTGGTTAGTGACCCTGACTGCTATGCTATGAGGTCGTGTGTTCGATTCCCACCCAGGACAAATGTTTGTGTGATGAGCACGATCATTTGTTCTGTGTCTGGGTGTAATTTATCTATAGTATTTATGTATTTAGAAATATATAAGTATGTTTATCAGTTGTCTAGTACCCATAACACAAGCTCTGCTTAGCTTGGGACTAGATGGCGTTGTGTGATAGTTGTGGAATATTATATTATCATATATACTGAGAGTGACGAACGTTTTGTCAATAATTGAGATTGTCACTATAAACACGGTAACAAGAAAAAAGATTGTGGAAAGATTATTATTTTAACTGGTTTTTATAATTTTTTCTACATAGTCACACTAACACTTATGGAACACGTGCAACTACGACAGTATATCTAAATAATCGACGGATGTGCAACTAGTAATCTCTATATACTTCCTACACATAGGTACACTAATTACGACATAATTACACAGGTAGGTAAATAATACGCTCGTCTAGAAATCACTACATAGGGACGTAGGTAATTACGGAAAGCATTCACACTTGATTATAATCTCAATTGTTTAGACAATTTTGAAATACAATAAAGGATAATCTCAATTGTTTAGACAATTTTGAAATACAATAAAGGATAATCTCAATTGTTTAGACAATTTTTAAATACAATAAAGGTTAGTTAGAGTTATATTTTTGATGTTATTTTTTTATTATTATCACTTTTTAGGGCCAGTTAAAGTACAGTTCTAAAGGCGACTGCAATAGCCAACCGCAGCTACAAAACCACACTGTCGTAACGACAGACCACAACAACACTTTTGGTTTCTGAACAACGACCTTAGAAAGCTGTTGAATGCACTTATTTTTGCCGAAATTGGCTACATTATTATTCTATGAAAATGGCAATTGGCAGTGATGTGGCCATCCATCTAATACTGAGGCCATACTAACGGGCAATACTGTTAATTATCGCGATGATACGAACATTTAAAGTCTGTTATCGCGATATTTAACGGCATTTACCCGTTAGTGTGGCCCCAAGGGTTGAAAAAAAAAAGTTTTTTTTTCAAATTTATAAATAAACAGTTCAAAATGTTTTAAACAAGTGTTTCTTTTGTTTTTTTTTTTATTTCTGTTTTTTTTTTTCAAATTAATTCCACCTTGTTTGTTGATGTCTAACGTATAAATCAATTATGTTTCATTTCTAGACTATATCTTTTTAAATTCGCCCTTTGTAATGAATTTTTTTACGAAAAATTATCAATGGAAAAAAACATGTGATGTTTTTTTTTCTAATAATTTTATGCATTGTTTCATTACAATGCCAATAAAAGTTTAAAAAAATATGACATAAGAATGGCATTAGACTAAAAAGGTTTTATGTCAAAATATTTAGACTCCTGAATATTAATTTATTTTCATTTTTTATGCATTCATCTGCCTTGAAAAGTAGTTGAAACGGGTAATAAAAAACACTGTTTAATTTCAAACTGTTTTAAAACAACTTGTTTTAATCATGCCAACCCTGGTGGCCCCCGAATAAGGAAACTTTAATAACGTAGAGTTATTTTACATATAAAAATCAGTTGAGACGCTGCGGTCTATCAAAGCGATTAGGCGGCTTCCTTTGATGATACGCGTTTTGCTGTTGCGGTCACTTTCGAAATTGTAACTTTGATGGTATTATTGATGTACGAGTATTTACACTGGCCTTTTTTCGAATTCGAAGTTAGGAAATCGAAACCAGAGGACCCAAATTAAATACGTTATTAAACCACAAACATTAAAGTTATTAAGCAAACCCTTAATTATATGAAAAAGGATTATTTACTTTTTGTTTTAAGTGATGTTTAAATTTTTAGTTTAAAATATTATGTAGTAAGTCTAAAACATGATGTAATGAAGTTAAATACAGATGGTCTACACTTATATACATATTATATACTCACAAGGACCCGTGTTCTCTGTGAGACAAAATACATTATATATTATATAAACGTATATTGTTCACACTCACATAATTAATAGTACCTGTATTTATGAAACATTTAAATGATTTTATGAAATGAAAATTGATATTTGAAAAATGATTTTGAATACCAGTTTTAAAAGGATTTTTATCACAAAAATGTATTATGAATACTTCAGAAAAACGTAATGGTGAAAGCAAGTCGATGGAACTTTGAAGAGAGACAAAATCACAGGTTTCTAAATAATAAAAAATGTAGTTTAAATAGTAAAAAAAACTAAATAAATAATAAGCGAACAACCAAAGCCGTACTGACTACAATAAAGGCAGTATTTACATCGAATTAAGACACTTTATAAAAAGAAAATTATATCCGAAGAAATCAAAAGAAAAGACTAGAAAAATAATAGAAATACAAAACAAATAATATATCCATCTATTACTTTGAACTAGTATTTTCCTGTTTTTTTTCTCTAGGGTCGAAAGTACTCGACGAATGTAATCTGTATTGAAAAAGATGTGTACTGTATGTTTGTTTTTAAGTGATGACTATAACTCCAGTGTCACACAGCAAACATCTACTTGATATAGACCGTGGACATACTGACGTCCTATATTTATAGGTCAAATAAAATTATCTAGTGCAATTCTGCAGATGTACTGCAGAGTTTTACTAGCTAATTTATTTTGACCCGGTGTAGTCTTTTAAAATTGAAATAATAATCTAGAGTTAGTATTGTGTTGGAGAACTGTATTCAGAAGGCTAATTCACGTAATAAGTTAAGTTCAAGTTCGAGTAATAAACGGTATTCTTGTAATCTTTGAACTGCGCGTAAGCTGTACCAAACTGACTCATGGTGTGGCCACAGGAGAGAAAAATTACTGCCCACTAAATAATCGAATGGAATCGATTAAATTTCAATGAATAAGACATTAATAAATATTAAAATAATACCCCAGTACAGATTTTAGTGCTGATTCACAATCAAGATTCACGATCATGTTGCGATCCAAAACACGCGCCAAAGACGCGCAACAGTAGAATACCGATAATGCGCTCGTGTGACGCGAGCGTGTCTGACAGCGGTAGAGAATACGAAAAGCGTTGTTTTGATCGAAACTTAACTGCAACTGCACTGCAACAGCACTTGTTTAATTACGTGAATTGAGCTACAGATAAATAGTAACAGTTGTGTTATTATTTAATTGTGGCAAAACTTGGTACATGTCAAGAAGTACAATTTCCCAGTATGACCACGGCCTAGCGACGTGTGTTTTTATGCTTTTGTTAATTCCAGTAGATTGTAAACAGAAATACTTCAAAGTTCAGTGAAAATGTCCTAATTTTTATTTTGACAAGACTATAAAATAGTGCTAGTACAATCGACAAAGAATCATATCCCACTTTGACGATAAATCGTTTGAAACCGTCAAAATAACAAAGATCAAGGTCATTACAATGGAAATGTATGTTTACGAGAATGTGAACCTAATTGTGTTTGAATGCATGTGAAAGCTGGACCACACTAACGGCATTTCCCGTTTATTTTCACAATAATAGTCCTTAATGTTCGTTTAGACGGCATTTCCCGTTACTGTGTAGTGTAAGAAAGTAAGGCTTATGGGTCAAAATTCTTTGCTAACACATATACTTTCAAATGTTTTCTATCTATTGGATTTAACAAAAACTTCATGATTTTAAAAATTATATGTAAAAACATAAACAGTAGTGTAAGATACAGACCGGCGAGCTGAGCGATGTTGTCGGCAGATCCGAAGCGGTTGGAGCGAGAGAACAGATGCGCGAACTCTCTCGGCGCCGCCATCACACTGCCGCCGAGACCTGTGATACCGTCGCGGATATTGCCGCCTACGTTCCTGGGAGGGTAGAAAATTATTATTATTAGAGAACAAAGGTGTAGTGTTTATGTAAGCTCTAAAAGAAGCTAACAAAAAAGTGAATCTTGTTCAGGTAAATTAAAGGTAATTTCAATCACAATGCAAGAACATGAATGCAATTTCTGGGATCGTGGGAATGAAGTTTTATAAAAGTAGTCGCCAAGTGACTTATAGAGTTGAAGAAGTGACTTATAGAGTTGACAGGCCTGTTGGTCTAGTGGTTAGTGACCCTGACTGCTATGCCGGGGGTCGTGGGTTCGATTCCCACCCAGGAAAATTTTTTGTGTGATGAGCATGATCATTTGTTCTGTGTCTGGGTGTAATTTATCCATAATATGTATGTATTTAGAAATATATAATTATGTTTATCAGTTGTCTAGTACCCATAACACAAGCTCTGCTTAGCTTGGGACTAGATGGCGTCGTGTGATAGTTGTGGAATATTAAAAAAAAAAAAAATAAGAGTTGCAGGATGTAGGTTTAAACTTAGTCTAGAATGTCTGGGTTTGCGTTAATTATTTTAGCCACTAACGGCGAAAGAGTCGTCATGAGCAAACAGATATAATCAAAGAACCAAAAATTCGAAAAGATGTGGTAAGATATTATTAATAAATCTCTTCTCTCAACCCACGCTGGACCCATTTGATGTAATACACCTCTAACAGAGAGATGCACCTGTGTCCCGACAGTGTGAACTGATGAGGGAAGCAAACTCTTGAAGAGACCGTAAGAGTTTGGTTTTGTTCTACACATTTTCTACAATAACACTTTTACGCAAAACAATAACAAAAATATACCTTTGCTACAAACAAAATGCACTCACTTCAACCCTTGTCCCATATCCCGTAACACCTCCCTCGGTTGCCGATGTGCCTGCCCGCTGGTCCCGTGTTGCTGGGAAGCAAAAAACTTCACACTAAAGTTAAAATCTATTGCGTTTTACCGTGTTTAAGAGTTTTGAGCGAAACTAAAAATAAATGCGGGAACTTAGGACATCAAGCTAGCGTTATGACAGCGGATGAATGTGAAGGTTTGACCAATAAGGACTGTGACTATAGAACATGATAAAGAAAGCGCCATGCGCGCCTCATGCTAACAACAGCGAACGAAGCTCGCGCGGCTACAGAGGTCGAGGCTCGCGAGGCAATTGTTCGCCTAATAAAATTTCCCTAAAATCTCGTTTTGTTTCAGGAACCATCATTATGCCGTGAGTATCGGATTATTCACTCATTGAACTTTTTAAATACTATAAAAGCTTCTTGGCTTTTTATTTGTATTTAAAAATTGCTTTAACATTTCCTTTTGTAGCTGTACATGCTGAGCTAAGGAAGCGCCATTTTAAACTAAGCATCAGAAATCTGTTTTAGATTACAATTATATTGCTTTTCAAAAATGAAGGTCTTTTTTTTACATTTAATGTACGTTTAAAAAAAAAACAATAAAATAAAATTAGAATTCTAGGTCAAATTAATTTGGTTACAAGGGCTCTACAGACAATTATTGGTATCTATCTAAAGAAAATTATTCCCTCATTTACTTCAAGTAACCCATTTCAAAAGGGACATCCTTATCTCTCATTTTAATTTTATTCTTAGTTTTATCGTGTTCAAATATCATTACATACTCAAGTCTGCGGAGATTGCTAATTTAATTTGACCTTTTAAAAAAACTAATTAATCCTTAAGCTATTCACCTCCCAATTCTTAATACGCTTGTTATATCCCTCCAGCTTTTTCTGCAGCTGCGCGATACACAGCGCACTTTTCTGGTTCTTTTTCTCGAACACCGCTTTAATGCGCTGCAGCTGCTGTTTGTCTGCGTTCGCTGCTAGTTTCAGGTACTCGTTCACGTTGTCTAGAATAATATTTTTTTTTATTTAAGAGCGCATATCCTGAAAGTTGGCAACGTCGCTTATAACTATCAAATATTAACAAGTTTTAATTAATTTGGCAATGTTACTGTATGGAAATAAGAAATATGGCTCTGTAGTGCACTAAAAAACTGATTAGGGAATGCAATAGTTAATATCGTAACACCGAATATATAGTTTTAGTCGTAAAAAAAGCATTTGGAAACATTCCAAATGCCTTTTAAACACCTGAAACGGTTACAACATCAAATTCAGTGTTTTGATTGCATTCCTATATCATTTTTCTAGTGCACTAAAGAGCCATATTTCTTATTTCCATATAGTAATATTGCCAAACTCAAAAATCAGAGCAGTGGTGGCCCAGTGGTATCGGTCCCGACTTACGAGTTGTAGGTCGTAGGTTCGAACCCCGCCAGGCGCATTACTTTGTGTAATTTATTTCATCACCACTGCTCTCAAAACGGTGAAGGAAAACATCGTGAGGAAACCGGCATGTACTAGAACCAAAATTCGAAGACATGTGACATCCACCAATCCGCACAGGGCCCGCGTGGTGGATTATGGCCCACTCTCTCTCACAGAGAGGAGGCCTGTGTCCCAGCAGTGGGAACATTATAGGCTGATGATGATGATGAATATTGCCAAATGAATTAAAACTTGTAAATATTTGACAGCTATTAGCGACGTTGCCAACTTTCTGGTTATACGCCCTTAATGATAGGTTCGCGTTTGACCACTATCTCGCCTGATAGTAAGCGAAGCTGTGGTCGACGGAGAAGCACGCTTGCCTAGAAGTAATCTATTCACTCTTTACTTGAAGACCCCAAAGTTAGATGATAGCTTTATCGTTCTGTAACTGGCTGAACTATGTGAAATATTTTTAGTGTGGACATCTTTTAGACACAAACGGTGAACAAAGGCCTCTTTATAGATTTCCAATAGGACAGTTTGAAAGCAGCCCCTGCAGTCTCGACATTAGACAGCGACAAAAATCGGTCTCTAAGTCGTATCGTTGTCAAATTCCTCTAATAGACTTTCAACTTTATTTCGGAAGCATAAGGTTGAAAATCTATTAAAGGACATCGATTAGACTTAAAGAGCGATTTTTGTCGTTATATTTGTCGAGACTGCAAGGCCAGCTTGCATTCAGCGCGATTCTGTGGTTTTCATCAGAACTTCTGTCCACCGGTAAACATGAAGAGATCTTTCAAGAACTCATTAAGGATGTCTCTGTCTCTTTCTAAATACAGCAATTTCCTCTGGTTTTTGAATTACCTAGATTTTGGTTCCGATTAATAATATGCTTTAGCCACTTTGGCACGCTTTTAAAGCGTCGTTATTCTACATCGATTTTCAAAAGGATTGATTTTCAGTACTTAATACCAACTCAATAAATCTTGTTTTGCTTTTATTCTCCTAGCTAGACTACACTGTGCGACATTTTTTATTATATTTATCAGACAGTAGATCTATTATACAGGAATCGAAAAAACATATTGTCATAAAACTCACCATCACGTATAGTCTGTTCCAGTCGTATGAGGTCCTTGGTGCGTTCGATTTTGGTGTTCAGATGCGCAATGGCAGCCATCGCCTTTGATGACGTCACGTTGGCTCCGTCGCTCTCGTCTTCAAATACAACGTACATTTTATTTACACTTAGGACTATTTGCACGATCAGTCATGAAATTATTTAGTTTAAACGTAAATAGAACCGTAAAAAATAAGATTGACACGATTATCTTTATACTACTGAACGTTAAAACATTCCATCAGATATGAAACGTATATGCGTTACCAAAATGATTATTTATCCTGTTGTTGTTTTCTGTTATCGTTTCCTTACTTATGCAAAATTCACTAAAACACGAATATTTTTAATAAATTTTTCATTCACGATTTACGGCGTCCGAATGTAACGATTTAGAGTACCTATGGAACTACATTATTTTTTTATAATCATAATTTCACTACCTAGAATACGCTGGGGTGGCGACTTAGACGCGTGATGGGATATTGGCTAGAGAAAACTACATAGAGGCAAGAGTAGAAACGGTCAATCCAGTTATGGGGAGACCTTTGACGAGCAGTGGGAAAGTATTGGTAAAATTAAAAAAAAAACAATACACTGCCAAACACTTTGAAAAAGACCCTCAAACTTTTTCCAGAAGTTTGTATTAAAAAAATACAAATTAATAGTGAATTATGGAGTCTGATTTAAGTTAGAACGCGGACAGTGTTTGTAACACAACCTCTCTAGGAAATAATAATATAATAACTAGTAACTAAAGTCCAACTAACTAAGTCTCAGTTGGTTGATTACCAATATGGCACCATTGAGGTATTCTATATGAGAAAATATCTGATTTTATTGTAACGCTAGAAATTAAGAATCTTTTGTTGTTGTTTTCTGTTATCAATCAATGACCGAAATCGCCCATGCGAGTCTTTAAGATGTTCAATCAGAAAAAGCCCTCAAATATAAAAGATATAGATAAAAGGATAAAAAAATATGAAATATTATTTAATGTTTAACGTAATTGTCTTTCTAGTCTTAATGTAAAATTTGATTATTATTAATTTGAATTTGATTTATATTATTAGTGCATGTGGTGTTAGCCTGTAAGGAATTGTTGCACTTATGAATGTTAAATCAATGGTATCAATTTAATGTATGTTTTGTGTAAACAATTGTTGGCTAACCTAAATAAATAAATAAAAATAAAAATACGGGATTCGGATTGAGATTGAATATTTATTTCGGACGTTTGAATTCCGAAAAATTCAGTTTTAATATATTTTTTTAGGAGTCATCTCTGTACCACTCCTGGGCAAAGGTCTCTCTCCATTCCTTTTTAATTATTTATTTAATGATAGGTTCGCGTTTGACCACTATCAAGCCTGATATCAGTTATCAGTTTAGGGAAAGTAAAAAAACTGCTATTTCCTACAAAAGTGCTAGATCAATTGCCACATGGATTTGGTGGAACAGTTATTATTTAACTGGGAGTGCTCCATCAGGGTTTATATTTACGTCTCTTCCACCATACATATTTTATAAATTTTAATTGTTTTCACAAAAAAAAATGTTTGTTTTATTTTTATTAGGCACTTACATAGTTATAGTTGTTAAAATATTAATACATACCAATTATGGATATGTACATTATAAAACAATACACCTTATGATATCAACACAAACTATTTTAAAATAACTGATCTAATTCACTGTCATAGTTACTTTTAACACTACTGATGTATTTAAATCAAAGTCTAATTATAAACTAAAATAGAATGGCCGATATTACTTATTTTTATATATCAATATGTATTAAATAAATAAAGACCTAAGCAACCACATAAAAAAGAAAACGTTTGAGACCTGTATTCTACCAGTTCTTACTTATGGCTGTGAAACCTGGTCAATAACAATCAACCACAGGGAAAGGCTAGCAAAATGCCAACGCGCTATGGAAAGAAGCATGCTGGGGTTAAAAATCAAAGACAGAGTCAGGAATGTAGACATAAGAGCAAGAACAAAACTCACAGACATCCTCACTCGGATAGACACCCAAAAATGGAGATGGGCTGGACATATGATTCGCCACCCCAGCAACAAATGGAGCAAGCAAGTTACCCTCTGGCAGCCAAGAGAGGGCAAAAGAAGCAGGGGTCGTCAAATCAGGAGATGGGAAGATGACTTGAAACAGACAGCGGGACCATTTTGGTTGAGAGTAGCAAGGGACAGGACCCATTGGAAGGAATTGGAGGAGGCCTATGCCAAAAGGCACACCGAACTTAGGGACCTCTTGTAACCCTATGTTTAGGAATAAAAGGCTATTATTATTATTATTATTATTATGTATTAAATACTGTTGTTATCAAAAGGAAAATGAGGTCGGTTTATAAATTAAACATTCTAATTAAAATGATTTTGTAATATATCTTTCTACTCATTTACTACGTAGTATCTATATGGGCAATAGGGCTAACAAATAATACATAAACGATTTGAGAAAAGTATTTAAGGTCCGTTTCCGCCAATCTGAAAATTCCTCGTGCATTTTTTTCATAATCACTGAAATAAAGTTAAAGCTTATACAGCAATATTGTTTTTGATGGAAATTTATTAAATAAGTCCACTCGAGCTGGGTGATGCGATACCCAGACTCGACTAATATAATGATTAAAAATCACCCCGTTCCTTCAATTGCCTTTAGCGTTCCAATGGCGTGGTAACCTCTTAAGACATTCCCTGGACTCAGTATAACCTTTATGGATGAATTAAAGCGCTTGCGCATCGTCGAGCACGTGAGAGTAGACGCTTTAATGTCTACGTCAAAATTCATGCTTAAATCAATACTGATACGGTCTTTATTTCAGTGGCATATAAAAAATACGCGACGTATTTTCCCCTTGGTAGAGATGGACCCTAATGAAACGAACCATTTATGTTCAAGGAAGGAGTTTTAGACTCTTTTCTAAAGAAGATCGAATAGTTACTCCATCGCCTTCTTGATTTTTCTGCAAAGTTGAGGCGCGCGATTAAACTGTGTGAAGACGACACAAACAAACGAATGTTGTAAAGATGTTGGTCAAGAGTAGTTAATTAAAAAACTAATGTGGATAAATAAAAGAAAAAGAAAATTAAAATAATTACCTTGATTTGAATAGTCTCCATCTTGACCTGAAACGCCAAAAAAGCATTGTTTAGTAATATTAATTAATCATTGCCGAATAAAATTAAATCTATCATATTTAGGAGCGGGTCACATAGAAAAGACGTAAGACGCAGACGGGGCAGAGACATGTCTTTTCGGCGTCTCTTGCATACGAAATGTATAAAAGCGTCGCGGCGTAAAACACACAGAAGATACGAGGCGCGGGCGCGACTCTCATACATTTTCGCAAGTCCGCGACGCGTCCTCGTCTTACGTCTTTTCTATGTGGCCCGCGCCTTAGACCTTACTGTCACAGTCATGCAAACACATCATGATACATGTAAACTAGACAAAGAGTGCGCTTCGATTTCCCAATCAGTCGAACGGCTCCCCAGATTACCTCCCCGCTGTGGCAAAGGTTCTAAATTTTGTACGGCCTCGCTTTGTTATAGTGCACTTAAAACTGCACGTTTGTATGAAGTTTATCTCTATTTGGTAACCTACTCCAGCCCAAAACTTTTAAGACTAGTATTTCCATGGTTGTTGCAAACACTAGATAGACTCATAGAGCATCCATATTGCCGAAACTCAACAAACATTTCCGAAGCTCATAATTTTACTAGAAGAACTAAATGTACTTACTTCTGTAAGCTGGCGAGCCATACTCATCGGCGGACGAGAGCGCATACGACACGTTGGGACTGTACACCGTGCTAGAGTAGTCACCCGCTATCAGACCTGGCAGTATCTTCTTCTGTGGCGAGTCTTCCAGGCTGGAACGAGAAAAAAACTGGTTAAATATGAAGTTGTATACAAACTTGGCTAGCCTAGCTTTTTCCCCAAGTATTGAGTTGAGGTCTGCTTCCAGTCTAAGTCTTCCGATGCAGCTGAATACCAGGATTTTACATAGATCGACTGGCAATCTGACCTCCACCAAACAGTTTGTACTGGGCAATACGTAAGACTTTTGGGCCACTGCCTCCCTGTGACAACAGCTGTCAAAGTTATACAAATGGCAGCCAGGATCAACTTAACGTGCTTTTTGAGACACAGAGGAAACTCAATATGCCATACATGGTCAATGGTCATACATACACGGGCCAACTTTGGTCATCATCATCTCAGCCTATAATGTTCCCACTGCTGGGACACAGGCCTCCTCTCTCTGAGAGGGAGGGGGCTTGGAAGGGAGGGGAAGGAAGGGAGGTGGCTCAGGGCCATAATCCACCCATGCGGGCCCAAAGCTTAAGGATTGGTGGATGTCACATGTCGTCGAATTTGATGGTTCTAAGACATGCCGGTTTCCTCACGATGTTTTCCTTCACCGTTTTGAGAGCAGTGGTGATGAAATAAATAAAATTACACAAAGTAATATAATATGTGCCAGGCTGGGTTCGAACCTACGACCTACAACTCGTAAGTCGAGGCCGATACCACTGGGCCACCACTGCCCTCCAACTTTGGTAAGTGCGGCTTAATCTTGAAGATGCCCAAAACCATTATCAATTGGCCACGAGCTCTTCAAGAATGTGTTGAAGAAGATGGCTGGCAGCGGATGGACGCAGATCGCCCCAGATCGGAATGGTTGACGTTCTTTTCCTCATTCTGATGGGAGAGGCTTGCGTCCGGCGGCGGACGGCAATTGGATAATACGATCTCCTCAATTAAATAGAAAATATTTTCCTAATCTTGAAAATAACAATTAAAAGCTTTATAGAGTTCTGGTGTCTGTGCAGGAAGTAACAACGTCGTTGTGTTTTTACTGATATCCTAGAAATGATAGGACGGTCAGAAATACATATGTCGCAGAATGAACACAGAAGCACAATAATTTAGAATAACGCCATCTATTATCACGCTACGGAATCAAAACAGAAAACAAATTGGTATCTCTATTCATTATTGTTAATTTAGAATAACGCCATCTATTATCGTTGGCCTGGAATCAAAACAGATACGCAATTTAGAATCTCTATTGATTATTGTTAATTTAGAATAACGCCATCTATCTCTCATTGGATGAACTATGAAGTTAGAATTGACAGATTACGCTTTGGAATGCCAAGTTATTACACTTGGAGATGATTAACATGGGGAGCAATGGCAACACCGAGCGAATAGTCGAGTCAAATGTCGATTCGGAAGTTAATCAGCTATTCGACGACGACAGGTAGTGACGTTGACAGATGTTGGCTAACCTGTGTGGGGTAGGCCACATCGGCGGTGACAGTTGAGTGAAGTGAACACTTTGAATCGGTCCGGCAAGCTGGGTAGACATCTTGGTTGCTCCGCCATGTTAAACTTCTCACGTTCCTAAGTTTTTAATCGAGCGATATCTCGGACATCCTTGACTATTTTGTATTCAGTGTGTGTTAGCAAGTAATTAAAAGTGTTAACGAAGATTTTCTGAATGTTATTTCCGATATCCCAACCCCTCTGATAACGATTCTCCGTTATCAGAAGTGGGATGGACCACGACGACCCACGTGTTCGAAATAAAGACTATAGTGATGAAAAATGGATGTGTTTGTTGGAACCGCAATTTTCTGACACTGATTCAAGCTGTGAAAACACCTACTACGTCACCACATGGCTTTCGTTTACCGGATTTCGATCCTGAAAAACAAGATGTGGATGTACGTGCTTGGGTGACGACTACAGTGATGTGCTTTCGGACCAAGATCAACATGGCGCTCCGCTTATGGTCGCTATAAGCCGCGCCTTGAAGGGAGGAGCTTCTACCTGGCTGCCTACCGTGTCGTTTCCTGGGATGACGTGGACTGATTTCAAGCGACTTTTTATTGCAAGCAATGGCAACGAGAGGGGGACAACTGCGAAGCCTCATGCATCCAGGATCACCTGCTTCCACTGCCACGGCGTGGTGAGATGAGCGGCGCCGACTCCGGGGCGTCGAAGCCTGTTATTGAGGAGAGGGTTGACCTGTGCCTCCTGAGCGCGTCGACTGGGACCCTATCCGGTGAGCAATTTTCATTTTGTTTACGACTCTGGTGCCTTGTGTTCTTTATTAAAAGTCTGTAGCCTGTGGATTTGGTGGAAAATGCCTGAGGTTCAAGTACCATTTTGAAGTAGAGGCTTTGAGTTGGATGATAAGTGTTCAATCTTAGGTCGGCTGGTCAGACCGTACCAGTAGCTGTTTCGTAGCCGTAGTCCGTATCTTATTGACATCCCGGTGGTGTCCATGGATGCGCGGTGTGCGGGTGGCACTGGTGGAGGTCGTGTATTGTGCGTTCATGATGAACGGTGTGAAACAAACAGAGGTTTGTTGGTGGGGCTAGTGTTAGCCAAAGGCCACGAATTTGATTCCTGCTTTTTGATGATTAGTTTCTTGCATTGTAATGGTACAAATTGCAAAGGTACTTGGTTGCTCTAGGATTTTCGGTCAGTCTTAATTGTGTTATGTTTAGTGTTTGAACTTAAACTTTACTTGGCTATTGCTGGTTAAGCGGTAGTGATGTTATCGCTGGTTAAGCGGTAGTGGCGTAATCGCTGGTTAAGCGGATTACGTTGGCTTTCGCTGGTTAAGCGTTAGCTGTGTTGACTATCGCTGGTTAAGCGTTAGTAGTGTAATCGCTGGTTAAGCGGATTACGTTGGCTTTCGCTGGTTAAGCGTTAGCTGTGTTGACTATCGCTGGTTAAGCGTTAGTAGTGTAATCGCTGGTTAAGCGGATTACGTTGGCTTTCGCTGGTTAAGCGTCAGCTTTTGAATCGCTGGTTAAGCGAGTTGTGTTGACTATCGCTGGTTAAGCGTTAGTGGTGTAATCGCTGGTTAAGCGGATTACATGGGCTTTCGCTGGTTAAGCGTTGGCTGTTTTATCGCTGGTTAAGCGAGTTGAGTTGACTATCGCTGGTTAAGCGTTAGTGGTGTAATCGCTGGTTAAGCGGATTACATGGGCTTTCGCTGGTTAAGCGTTGGCTGTTTTATCGCTGGTTAAGCGAGTTGAGTTGACTATCGCTGGTTAAGCGTTAGTGGTGTAATCGCTGGTTAAGCGGATTACATGGGCTTTCGCTGGTTAAGCGTCAGCTGTTGAATCGCTGGTTAAGCGAGTTGTGTTGACTATCGCTGGTTAAGCGTTAGTGGTGTAATCGCTGGTTAAGCGGATTACATGGGCTTTCGCTGGTTAAGCGTCAGCTGTTGAATCGCTGGTTAAGCGTTAGTAGTGTAATCGCTGGTTAAGCGGATTATGTAGGCTTTCGCTGGTTAAGCGTTAGCTGTTGAATCGCTGGTTAATCGAGTTGTGTTGACTATCGCTGGTTAAGCGTTAGTAGTGTAATCGCTGGTTAAGTAGATTTCGTGGGCTTTCGCTGGTTAAGCGTTAGCTGTTGAATCACTGGTTAAGCGAGTTGTGTTGACTATCGCTGGTTAAGCGGATTACGTAGGCTTTCGCTGGTTAAGCGTTAGCTGTTAAATCGCTGGTAAAGCGTGTTATGATGTGGGCTTTCGCTGGTTAAGAGTTAGCTGTTAAATTGCTGGATAAGCGTGTAATGATGTAGACTTTCGCTAGTTAAGCGTTAGCTGTTGAATCGCTGGTTAAGGGTGTTGTGAGCTTTCGCTGGTTAAGCGTTAGAGGGTAAATATCGCTGGGTAAGCGTTGTTGTTATCACTGGGTAAGTGATAGGATTTTTAACGCTGGTTAAGCGCTACAATGTTAAGTACTGGTTAAGTACTTAGTGACTGGGTAAGTAGTGATGCATGGTGCTGGTTAAGTGCCGTGGATATGTTTGGTAGAGTCATAATGCTTTCTTAATTTTGTGCCAATTTCTATTATGTGCCTTATTCTTTCATTTTAGTTGGTTTTGGTTTGGCAGTAGTCAACTTAACATTTAAAGTATCTAGCATAGTAAGAGTTTTCTTATAATCTGTAACGTTATAGGAATAATAAGGTAACATGTTGAACAAACCTACTTTAAGAATTATTTTGATAAAAGCTCGAAATGATTATCTTGATGGTGTTGTGTTTGTAACCTGAAAGAGGTTACGTTTTGAAGACCGGATGGAGGTCGATAGATTTCATGCTTATGACCGGATGGAGGTTATAATGTGTGATGATGAAGACCAGATGGAGGTCAGAGTACGAGCACTGCAATACTTTAATGAGTTTCCTATTATTTGAATGAGTATGGGTGTTGTTCGACATGTCAGCTTTTAGAGAAAGAGTTCCTTGTGATTTTTATTAGACCCTGTAATTATTTTGATGAGAATACCTTTTCCATTTGGGTCAGGAATGGCCGAACGGTTAGAATGATTACTGTTCGAGATTTTTTCTCATTCCAGATTCCTCACACGAGGATGTGATGTCTCACACGAGGACGAATGTCTCACACGAGGACGTGTGAATTGTCAGAATGGCCGTGTCGCAGAATGAACACAGAAGCACAATAATTTAGAATAACGCCATCTATTATCACGCTACGGAATCAAAACAGAAAACAAATTGGTATCTCTATTCATTATTGTTAATTTAGAATAACGCCATCTATTATCGTTGGCCTGGAATCAAAACAGATACGCAATTTAGAATCTCTATTGATTATTGTTAATTTAGAATAACGCCATCTATCTCTCATTGGATGAACTATGAAGTTAGAATTGACAGATTACGCTTTGGAATGCCAAGTTATTACACTTGGAGATGATTAACATGGGGAGCAATGGCAACACCGAGCGAATAGTCGAGTCAAATGTCGATTCGGAAGTTAATCAGCTATTCGACGACGACAGGTAGTGACGTTGACAGATGTTGGCTAACCTGTGTGGGGTAGGCCACATCGGCGGTGACAGTTGAGTGAAGTGAACACTTTGAATCGGTCCGGCAAGCTGGGTAGACATCTTGGTTGCTCCGCCATGTTAAACTTCTCACGTTCCTAAGTTTTTAATCGAGCGATATCTCGGACATCCTTGACTATTTTGTATTCAGTGTGTGTTAGCAAGTAATTAAAAGTGTTAACGAAGATTTTCTGAATGTTATTTCCGATATCCCAACCCCTCTGATAACGATTCTCCGTTACATAAATAGGCAAAGTATTTATAGTAATCCGAGATCTTTATCTTTTTTGTTGAAATAAAGGACGGAAATACACAAAGCAGGCTCAGTGGCACTCTACCGACGTCTTTTTCTTTTCTCGAGGAAAAAATCCTTAGCGGATGCCCTCCGTCCTCGGAATGACCAAGGGGTCTACAAGAGAAGTACTGACTTAAACCACGGTTGTTCCACGTATGTTCATTTGAGTTTGTCAAGTCACTGGGTGAAGCGGAGGAACTGTCAGACTCTTGCTGATTAAAAATCCACACTGATTAAAGGACCATAGGTTCCTGGATAGACAGTCCCACGACTTCCTCACACACTTAGTTCGGGGGTACCCGAATCTGTTGAGAATTCCGCTGCCGCGAACTGGTCCAGTTTGCTGCTATTATTCTGAACACCAGGGTCTACCTCAGCCTTTACCGACCTCTGGATCAGTTAGATCAGATATAATTATCTCTGGTTTATCAACTTACTCTCTAGAACTGTTTCCTGTGGTGTTTGCTGACAGTGGACTGTTGCCCAGGTCTCTAGAGTGAGACTTGACGTGGTGTGCTCTCTCGCCATGTCGGGACGATGTGCTTGATGATGGTTCCTGTAATAGAGAAGGGGTAAGAGTTAGTAAATTAAGATACTATATGAAGTAAATTTTAAGCACCTGCCCCAAACGCCTCTTGTCAGCGATTAGCGAGAAAAGAGCCTGAGTTAGGTAAGTAGGTACTAAATACAGTTCTCCATATCCATCTCAAATTCTATAACTAGTCACTTCTTAGCAGGGACCGAAACCGGTATCAACAATACGGGTATTTTTTCGGTAACAACCTTTTTTTCTTTTACAGGTAATTTTCTAAGATTACCTTTATTATTAAAAGTGAATACATAACCAGTATTAATACCGGTTACCGAAATAAAAATTACCCCTATCTTGCACACTTCACACGTGCCGTCGGCAATAGTCACAGGGCGCGCATTGCATGTGTGTGTGACAAAGAGTCGTTATCTTTAGTTAACCGGTATTAAAACGGTAACCTGAATAGAGGTTACATTTTTCTTCGGTCTGGTTACCCAGATAGCTGTTACCTAAGTCTGAAAAATAACCAAAATTCTTCAATACCGGTACCGTAATTTATAAAGGTTTTCGGTCCCTGCTTCTTAGTTAGTGGTAGGACTGATGCCTTAGGATTAGTCGTCGAACATGAGGTCCGACAGACGATGGGGATTCAGTTAATGACTGCGACACAGTTTACAACTAATGCAGTCATTATCGTACTTATCTTATTGTAATGTGTGTTTTTAGTTCCAATATTTTTTTTTTTTTTTTTAATTTAATCTCCTAGCACGATCAGCAGCACCACAGGCTATCTGTTATCTGCGGTGGCGACTAAGCAATCCTACTAGCGATGGTAGATCTCATCAGGGCCGCCTAAACCTAAACGCCTCTTGTCAGCGATTAGCGAGAAAAGAGCCTGAGTTAGGTAAGTAGGTACTAAATACAGTTCTCCATATCCATCTCAAATTCTATAACTAGTCACTTCTTAGCAGGGACCGAAACCGGTATCAACAATACGGGTATTTTTTCGGTAACAACCTTTTTTTCTTTTACAGGTAATTTTAAAGATTACCTTTATTATTAAAAGTGAATACATAACCAGTATTAATACCGTTTACCGAAATAAAAATTACCCCTATCTTGCACACTTCACACGTGCCGTCGGCAATAGTCACAGGGCGCGCATTGCATGTGTGTGTGACAAAGAGTCGTTATCTTTAGTTAACCGGTATTAAAACGGTAACCTGAATAGAGGTTACATTTTTCTTCGGTCTGGTTACCCAGATAGCGGTTACCTAAGTCTGAAAAATAACCAAAATTCTTCAATACCGGTACCGTAATTTATAAAGGTTTTCGGTCCCTGCTTCTTAGTTAGTGGTAGGACTGATGCCTTAGGATTAGTCGTCGAACATGAGGTCCGACAGACGATGGGGATTCAGTTAATGACTGCGACACAGTTTACAACTAATGCAGTCATTATCGTACTTATCTTATTGTAATGTGTGTTTTTAGTTCCAATATTTTTTTTTTTTTTTTAATTTAATCTCCTAGCACGATCAGCAGCACCACAGGCTATCTGTTATCTGCGGTGGCGACTAAGCAATCCTACTAGCGATGGTAGATCTCATCAGGGCCGTCTGACTCGCAACCACCATCCTGTCGGAGTCCAGCGCCCAGTGCCGTATTATCCATAAGGCACTTTAGGCCAGTGCCTAGGGGCCCACTATGACCAGGGGCCCAACACTCACGATTAAAAAATGAAAAAAAGGGGATTGTGACGTAAAAGCCCCCATTATTGGCACCATAAGAGTGACGGTGAATGTCTGAATTTTTTACTTGTAATGAAATTAATCTAAATCCTTTGCAATCTATATATATAAGATTCAAAACTGACTGACTGATCTGACAACGCACAGCCCAAAAAAAAAAAAAAAAACGCACGCGGGGCCTAGAAACTTGAAATTTGGCATAAGCCCACCTTACACCACGTAGGTGAGCACTAAGAACGGATTTTGCAAAATTCGGCCCCTAAGGGGTTGTTTTTGGGGTTGACAGTTTGTACGAAACTTAGTTACTACAGGTGCTAGGAATTTCAAGTTTTGCATGAGGTTTCTTTTTAGGACGTAGATGGTCACCATGACGGGATTTTGCGAAATTCGACCCCTAAGGGGTTTGTTTCTGGGGTTGATAGTTTGTATGAAACTTCGTTACTACAGGTGCTAGGCGTCTCAAATCTTGCATGATTGTACTTTTTAAGATGTAAATGCTCACCAACGTGGAAATTTTGTGAAATTCGATCCCTAAGAGATTGTTTTTGGGGTTGACAGTTTGTATGAAACTTTGTTACTACAAGTGCTAGGCGTCTCGAATTTTGCGAGGGGATTCTTTTTAAGACCTAAATGTTCACTAAGACGGTATTTTGCGAAATTCGACCCTAAGGGGCTTTTTCGGGGTTGATACTTTGGAGACTCAAATTTTGCATAGAGGTTCTTTTCTGAACGTAGTTGCGGGTATTTTATGAAAATAGACCCCAAGGGGTTGATTTAGGGGTTGATATTTTGTATGAAACTTCGTTTCTACAAGTACTAGGAGTACTAAATATTGCAATAGGTTCTTTCGTAAATGCACACCTAGGCACTATTTTCTGAAATTCTACCCCTAAGGGGTTGTTTATGGGGTAGACAGTTTGTATGAAACTTTGTTGCTACAAATGCTAGGAGTATCAGCATGGGGTTTGTTTTAGGACCTAGGTTCTCACAAAGACGGAATTTTTCAAAATTCGACCCCTTAGGGGTTGTCTTTGGTGTTTGTAATTAAAGGACTCAGCGTTGCAGGAGAGGTCCTATTTAGGATACAGGTTCTCACTAAGAGAGGATGATACGAAATTCGACCCCTAAAAGTTTGTATTGGGGTTGATAGTTACGAGTCTTAAATTTTGCATTGGGGTTATTTTTAGGACCTAGATGTTACCTAAAACGGAATATTGCGGGTCGACAGAAATATTTTTGTTGAATATTGATTTAGTTTTTCCAACAGCATCCCATATAGAGGGTCGCCGGGACTAGAAATTCACAAAGGAAGGAAAATTCGAAAATCACGCGGACGAAGTCGCGGGCGGAGTGCTAGTGTGATGATAAAATGCAAATAATGACTTTATCTTCATTCTATTTCGCTATGTAGACAGTAAAAATTTCCAAATAGCGTTGTTGTGGTATGAAAAAGGGAGGGCCCGAAATGAGCTGTGCCTAGGGGCCCCGAGATGGTTAATCCGGCCCTGCCAGCGCCAAACAATTTATACTGTGTTCCGTCAGGCCACAGAAATTCCAGTTCTTTCTGAGTAAGCTTCCTCCATCTGAGGTATCTTCTTTATTTCTGGGTTAGATTCATAAAGAACAAACCCATAGTAAATAAAAATCAAAAACTCTCGGTTCAAGCAGTGGTGACAAACTTGCGGTCAATTTTCAATGTCACTGTAAAGGTCTCACTTAAAATTCAATGCATGTGCACTACTTCCCAAACCCAAAGCGGTGTGACCTAGCCTTTCAAAGCACAGACACGGTACGCCATTGATTGCTTTTTTTAATGGCAGAGCGATTTTTTCCTAACCTTATTTGTAAATATAACAAATGTAAAATTATCTATTTATTTGTTTTGAAGCACGTACTCGACCAATAAACATTCTGCGACAATATATCTATTAAATCCTTATGTTACCACTTATCAGATTCATTGATAAAATTCTATTCTATTCTATTCTATTTTTAAAATGGCAAGCATAGGCTGGGTCAGCCATTTGCCAATGACTAAGATGAGCTGGACAAGCAGGGGGTGTGTTATGAGAAAAAAATCACAAATTTAGAACGGTGTAAGTGTCCGTTCGATGATACTGTTGAACTAAATGTAGACCTTCTGGTGTTAGTATGGGACTGAAACAAACAAAGAAATAAAATTACATAAATAATAATATAATGGTTAAAACATAAAAATACACACATGTATACCACATCAACACAGATGGAGAATTGAGGGGGAGGGTCAGAGTTTAATATTATTGTGACGGATGAAAATCATCAGCGTCACAAGCAAATCTGGAGAAGAGTGAGTTAAAAGGGAAGGGAAATTGATCGGGAGTGGGATCTTAATTTCAGGGAGACGACTATATAAATCTAGGGAGGGGATATTGTTAGGGCATTCAAAAAATATGTGGTCCAAAGTGCCCTCCTCCAATCCGCATTCACAGATCGAGGAGTCGCGTATATGGATTTTGTTGAGGAATACTGGAGTGCAACAAAAACCTATGCGGATTCTACATATAACTGAAATAATAGTTTTAGAAGCTTTTTTGTAGTTGTAGAACCATGGTTTTGGATTTATAGACGGTTGCACTGCATGAAAAAACCGGCCTCTTTTTTGGCTGGAAACATTCAATAGCTCCTGCCAGGACCGGTAAAGATCTACTTTTGGGAGGGACAATAGGTCGTAACCCTGATGGGAGTTGTGTGTGAGGTCTGACGTTACAGATGAGCAAGCATTTTTGGCCAAAGAATCAACATATTCGTTGCCCTTGATACCACAATGACCAGGAATCCAAACTAGCTGGACATCCCTTTGACTATTAGCGCAGGAGAATAGGGAATTTTTGATTTTCAGAATAAGAGAACTGTGTAATTTGTTTTTAAATGGGTTTTGGACTAAGGCGAGTAAGCAACTGAGAGAATCTGTGAAGATAGCGGCTTTCGTAATGTTATGGTGTGATTCAATGAAACGACAAGCTTCTAATATAGCCACGCACTCGCCAGTGAACACCGAAGACTCTTTGGGGCATTTAAACTGCAAGATAATTTTGGAGTTTTGGTAGTATACTGCCGCGCCGGTGTGGCTAAGTTCAGACTGTTTCGATGCATCCGTGAAAAATAACTGGAAATCGCTCCATCGCTCGCCCACCGCCGCATTAAAGGTCGAATTCGCCGACGGGGAATTTTTGGAAATACCAATATTAAGGATGGTTTTTGGAATGTAATTTAAAACTTCGTAGGCAAAATTGAAAAGGGGTAAAGTAGGATATTGGACAATGGGACATTCTAAATTTCGTATAATTCTGAAGGCTTTTAAGATTAAGGGGAATTCTTTATTTTTCCAGTAATTTGAATTTCTGCATAAGGCGTCTAATTTGTTCAATTTTTCTATTAGAGGATGAGAGGATCTGCATATTAGTTTTGATAGAAAACGGGATGCTAGGAATTGCCGTCTAAGGGCAAGGGGGGGTTCGGCGCATTCGACCTGCAATGCGTTAATGGGAGAAGATTTCATGCAACCCGAGATGATCCGAAGGCATTTTGACTGAACTTTGTCCAGTCCAGCCAAAGCACCTCTGTTACAAGGAATCAGGTGATATGTTCCATAATCTAACACACTGCGAACTAAGGCATTATAAATTAGTTTCATAGTGTAAGGGTGGGCACCCCACCAAACACCCGCAAGGACTTTTAAAATTGAAATAATTCTTTCGCATTTTTGGATTAGAAGGTTTATGTGATGTATGCCAGTTAATTTCGAGTCTAAAATAACGCCTAAAAATTTTACTTTACTAACTAAAGGAATGTTATGGCCTAAAATGTTAACGGAAATATGAGGGATAAGTCTTTTCCGAGAGAAGACGACTGCCGAACTTTTTGGTGCAGATAGTGATAACCCATGACTCAAAAGCCAGTGGTTCAGAGAATCCAAAGAGAGACACAAAGATGACGTAGCGTCAACAATGGAGGAATCTGTCACATATAGAACGATATCATCGGCGTATTGCAATATCTGACAATTGTTATTTAAGCAGGACCCAATATCAGCCGTGTATATGTTGTAGAGGATGGGACTGAGGACATACCCCTGTGGGAGACCCCTCCATGTCTGCCTCTTGTCGAATTCCTCGCCTTGGACTCTCAGAACCACCGAGCGAGACATTAAGAGTTCACAGATGCATTTTATCATCTTTCCCGGGAGTCTCAGCTTTTGCAATTTTTGCCTGAGAATGGGAAGAAGAACATTGTCGTAAGCAGCGGAGATATCGAGGAAGGCGGCTACCACGGATTCGTTTTTGGAGAACGCTAAGCGGATATCCGTAACTAGTATACCAACACTGTCCATCGTGCTAAGGCCTTTTCTGAAACCAAATTGATGGTTCGGCAGTAAATCTCTCGATTCGACTATCCACTCGAGACGGTTTTTAATGAGGTGTTCAAGTAATTTGGCTAGAACTGAGGCCAAAGCAATTGGTCTAAAGCCATTCGGATCATCTGCATTTTTGCCTGGTTTTAGCAAAGGTATAATAATTTGAAGTTTCCATTGATCAGGGACCCAACCATGATTATAGCAGTAATTTAGAATATTTAAAAAATATGATTTAGCTGTTTCGCCAGAATGAGTTAAGAAAGAATATGGTACTCCATCAATACCAGGAGCAGAGTCTCTGACATGCTGGAGCACCACATTCAATTCTTCCAGGGTAAATGGGGTATCAAATGGATCCTCAGACGCATTTAATAGGGGGATGGATTGGCATTCTGATAAGGAGGGAACATAAGGTGGGGCCAATTTGTCAAAGAAATGTTCAGCTGTTTCCCTGGTGATCGGGGAAGAGATTGATGGGGAACATCCGCGTCTGAATCGGTTAATGTTTCTCCAAACAACTGAAACTGGGGTGGAGGGTGAAAGGGATGAGCAGAAATTAACCCAGCCTGAGCGTTTCTTCTTGCGAAGAAAACGTTTGGTTCTGGCATTAATCCGGCAGTACTCCAAGAGGTTTTCAGTGCTCATGTCTACGTTGTAACGTCGCTCAGCATCTTTCCTCTCTTTGATAGCCGATGTGCATTCTGAATCCCACCAGGGGGGAGAAGGGATTTTGTTGCGTGCACAGTTTTTTAATGGGAAGCAGGAGTCTGCGCTGGAGGTAATTGCAGTTATGAAACCATCATAACAGACCTTGGCATGGTGGTGATCAGAAGGATCTGGTAAATTTGAATTTAAATTTGGAAGGACGTCAATTTTCTCCTCCAATGATGAAACAAATTTCGTCCAATCTGGTTTGGACAGGTTGTATTTCAAAAGTGGAGGGGAGGATTTTTCTAGGTAAAACTTATTAAGGAAAGATATGACTATAGGGTAGTGATCGCTACCATGCGATAAGGTAGTGCATTCCCAGTGAGCCGAAGCTGCTAACTCGACAGAACAGAAAGTGAGGTCTACACAGCTCTTTTGTTGACCTGGAAGTGATCGTCGTGTTGAACAGCCGTTATTTAAAATGCAGAGATCTAAATCATCCAGAACTTCCACTAGTGCTACACCAAAGGCATCACAGCGCTCCGAACCCCATCTATAATGATGGCAATTAAAGTCGCCCATGACCAGTATTGGACCATGGACGTTGGACAGAATGTCTTTTAAAATGGATACAAAGTTGAGATGAGGGTGTGCAATATAAATGGAGAACACTGTGATGCCCTCAACCTTCCCTGCAGAAATGCTCATTTCACTTGTGAGTGACGGAAAAGCAACAGGCAGAAGAGGAACTCGGTTATTGACCAGGAGGGCAGATCCTCCATAGCCATCCGATCGATCGCACCTGAGGATGTTGAAACGTGGCATACGAAAGCTGAGGCTTGGGGTGAGCCAAGTCTCAGCTATAGAGCAAGCTAGTGGTTTGTATTTATTTAAGAGGAAAATGAGGTCGTGCTTCTTATGCCACACGCTCCTCACGTTCCACTGAAGGAAAACTTGGCGGGACGCCATTTTTAAAATCTAAAAGGAGAGATATAAGTTGATTGGCAACGTTGGACGGTAATTGAGAACTAGGAGAAGAAGAAGAAATAAGTAGAGGTAAGAGTTTAATAATTATGTCAATAATAGAAGAAATACTATTGTTGGGAGAGATATTATTTTGGTTGAGAGCGCAGCCATTAGGCTGTGAAGGTTGGGGCGAACTAGTTAAAAGATTATGAGCAGATCTGTCATAAGATGGAGAGAGGGGGGCATGAGTCTTTGGCTTTAGGGTAACTGTTTTTCGGTAAGACTGAGAAATTGGGGTCTTGGTGATGTTGGCATAATTGCGGGAAGCTACTGGGATAGATTTGCTAGCTTCAACATAGGATACAGATTTCTCAGCCATGACAGTTTTGATGGCTTTCTGCCTACCATGCTCAGGGCATGACCTGCTATCCGCAAAGTGATTCCCCGAACAAAGAATACAGAAGGCCTCGCCCTCAGAAATGTTGCAACCATCACCTGGGTGATCGTGGCCACATTTGCTGCAGCGTGGTTTAGACCTACACACGTTTGCCACATGTCCAAACCGACAGCATTTGCGACATTGGATGGTGGGGAAAATATATTGCTCCACGGGGAGGGAAGTGTAGCAACAGAAGATTCTCTTAGGTAAAACTTGACCGTCGAATGTGATCACACAGGTTTCAGTGGGTTTCCATTCATAGGTTCCATCTTTCTGCACCTTTCTGTTAATTCGCCGTACCTTCAGTATTTGTCCACATCCCGTAGGGACAGTTAACAATTCCATTGTTTCCTCTTCTGTAAGGTCAGAAGGGACACCTGTGACTACACCCATCCTTGTGATGTTGAATGTAGGGATGAATGCATTATAACTGTGCTTTGACAACAAGGGATTGACAAGGAAAGCGTTTGCATCTTGTGGAGAAGCAAACTCCACCGAGACACGGTTTCTACCCACCTTTTTTACACCACCGAGAGTTACGTTAGTAATATTATTTTTAATTAAAAACTTTCCTAAATTCACCGGGTGTAGGGTGGCACCGGAGTTGGGTTGGGACTCAATTCGGGAGACATGAACGAGGTAAGGAGCCTTATCGATAGCAGAGTAACGAAGTCGCCCAATTTGGCTTCGCATTTGTTTGCTTGGGGGGGTAGGCGTTATAATAGTTTCGTCTCCGTGGCGTTTACGGGAAGATTGGTTGAGCTGCGACTGAGATGTATCCATCTCTGAGACAGCACAAACAACCTCCGCGAGTTGGGATAGTGGGTTTTGAGAGAGTGGGAAGAGGGATGATGGAATGTCAGGAGGATCAGGGTCGGGGGGTTTATTTTTGTCCATCTTGGATAAACTTGGATAAAAGTAAAACTATCACAATACAAACCTTTTTACGAGCACAAGGACAACACAATACACAATAAAAAGTCACAAAAAAGTATCAACAATCACACAAAATCCGCAAAAAGATTCGAACACACGTGCTAGCCAGAACACCGTCGAGCGAATCCCCCATTGATAAAATTGTCTGTGTTCATTCTTTGTTTTAATTATGGCAATGACTTTTTATTTGAGCCAATAAATTGAATGACAAAAATACAAAAAAATAATCTGATATTAAAAATCTCTATTTATTGGATACACAAGATAATCAAATAATTTTACTAAAACATTTTTAAACAATTAATTACTTCGATAGCTTCATTAAAATACCAAAACATTTTGTAATAACTTATTATTTAATGAATCACGAATCTAGTCAATTCAGACAAATTAGGCACAACTTAGGCAAAGTCTATATCCCGCCGTGGACTATAATAGACTGAATTGATTTATAGCCTCTTAATAAACCTCTTCATGTCTTTAATATGTCCATCATACAATAACCGTGACAAATGGATTTATATATGGCAATGATGATGATTGATAATCAGATGATGCTCGAACATCATGTCAAAACATTGATTGACATGACAACTGTGGTATTCAAATGTATTGATTGATTTTAAGACTATCTTGGTTTGTGGATCTGCTCGCTTATATAACAATATAAGCGAACAAGTAAGTTAACAAACTTACATATTTGTTAATATTTTAGATAAGTACAGATTTCAATTTTATCACAAAACTAGAAGATTCATCTTCGATTTGTAAAGTTCGACAGATTGCGTAGGTTAATGTGCAAGCGTTACACTTAAGGTTAAAGCTTCAATTTGGAAAGAAAAATTGGTTTAGGATTAAGAACGAAACCATCGGTACAGGATGGGCTAGTTTAAATATTTCAAAGCCTGCCATTGCGATTAGTATGGCGTTCAGTCACTGGTCAAGTAGAATTCTCCATCAGATTGAGGATTTCTGACAAACAATAGTAAGAAAAAGATCGGTGTAGTTTGTTCTGCAATTCCTCCCAACCCCATAATTCTTCTTTTTTATGCAAGATGGGTTGTTCTTGATTCTAGTCTAGGCCAACATAGACAAAGAGTCAACGATGCAGAGAGTTTACCCAGAAGAATCTTGTTCACTCTAACTTTGAAGAGATTAAGGTTCAAGCGTATAGAAACACACTATGACTACACAGTCATAAAGTCATCAAGAAGTCCTCCATACTTAATGAGGTGTTACCTTAATGAATATGATACTCATAACCCAGCACTCTGATTTCATAACGTAACGACACAAGGGGATTACCTACAGCTAATTCCGCATGCCTTTCTCAACCATCAACCATTGCAAACCTCACTCAATACAGTACCTATAGCCGAACAGACAATGGCACAACATTCCTACTCCTCCACTATTCTTTTCTGATTAATTTCGTGCAGGATCCAAGGCAGGTAAATTCATTCTCCGGGACACGTCGAGCTTCATTGTCTCGGCGCTTTTCTGGTGGTTGCCACTGTTGATTCTGGCTTTCAGGAGTTGCAGTGGTTTGGGAATAGTGTGGTGGGTTTGTCCCAAAAAAAAAAAAAAATGGCACAACATTTTGCTCTACCTACGTTTCTTTATAGGTGGTTATTGGTGTTCCCTATCTGGGTTAAGGGGCGTGCACATCAATATTCGTTCTACATAATTAGACAGTACGTAGTATCAGCCGCATGTTTGTAGTAATAAAATTGACCTTGTGGCACTCTGGGTGCCGTTAACAACCAAATGCTACAAGTACGTGCGGTTGAATGTATATTTATGAGCTCCACAATAATTAAATATAAAAAGGGAATCGTCTATCTTGGTATGGACATATGATGAGGAGGGATGACACTCATGTGACTAAGAGAGTGATGAATGAATGTTGATGGATGGAGAGGAAGAGGAAGGCCTAAGAAAAGATGGATGGATTGTCTAAGGAATGATAATGGAGAATGGATGGAAAAAACGTGTTGCGCCGACTCCAAGTAAAATGGGATAAGGGCAGGAAGATGGTGATGATAATAACTAAGTATGAAAACTGTCGATGATTGTTAGAAGAAACGGTACTGTCTAAGGGTGCTATTAACATCAGAATGTTACAAATGCGAGAGAATTAATATGCACTACAATAAATTAAAGAGAACATAATTTCAATCGCATGGTTTTACTACAAAACCGTCATTATAAGGCATGATGAAAACATCAATACATTAATAATAATAATAATAAGCTGTTCCTGGTGCTGGTGGACTGCTATTTTTTTATATTTATAAATGTTTTTTGTTTCTTTTTGTAAAAATATTTAAAAATGTAATTTATAAGTGTACAAATGAATAAAGAGAATAATAATAATTTGTTTATTTCCAAAAACTTATAACTATTTTACAAATGCAATGTGACAACAATTTCAATTATGGCGAAGAGATTAGCATCTATAGCCGAACTAGGCATGGCCTGTATTTCGGCTATTAGTAGAGTAACATTGCCATTCCATTTTGTCCGTTATTTAGGGAACGCTAGTATTATATTATCTTTGGTTAGGGTATTGAAAAATAATGAACGCGTATTATTTTGTCAATAAATGAATATTGACAAACATGAAACGCATCAAAATTCGGGAGTAGGGCGACTTCAGAACTATTAAAAATCATAGCTTTAAGTGACGTTTTGTGAATTTTAAAAGCGTCTTCACTTTGTCAATTTTGACTAACTGGCAAACTAATTGATTTTGTCAGTCATCTTGCCTATTGTACGACGGAATGGAAAGGTTGTTAGTATCAAAAATCAAACTGTTACAAGTACGTGCTGTTGAGTGTATGTAGGTACTGCCAGCCTTTTTGAATGTACTTTCTATTTCATAATGTCGTAGGTCAACCGTCTGGCGTACTCCAACGGTACTTTGAAACAATGGTATTATCTTTCAGATGTTTTGTTCAGATGAAGCTAGGTATATAAACTTAAATGTTTAGATTGAAGGGTTCAGGAGAGGAGTTGCAAATGTTAGTTAAATTCTTTGGCAATGGCTTCATCGTGGACTGTCTTTTTTTAAGGTGAAATGAGTCCTCCCACCATAAGCCCGGTTTCCACCGCGAGCTGATCGGACACATTAATGACTCCTTAAAACTCGCAAGCGCAAACTGCATACTTGTATTTCCACCAACAAATAGTTTTTGCGTTCCCAGAGCGAGCTCATTTTTACTCTTTTCACCCGCTGGCTCATTAATGTGTCCGCTCCGCTTGCAGTGGAAACCGGGCTTTAGGTAGAAAGGAAAGGACTGTCAGATTTGTGCTACACTGTTTAAAATCCACCGTGTTTCCTCAATAGACCACTACGTTCCAGGCTCGCGGTTACCTTTTTCAGTCCAGCGACCAATCGTAGTCCGTCTAAGCTACATTTTGAAGGCGACCACTGCTGTAAATCGCACATACATCTACATTTTTTCTTTTTTTATAGAATTGGTATACTATAATCTCCAATGTTATTGTTAAAAACATCGGGGAAAAAAGCAAATAGACTAATTAACCTTAATTACTTATTATCTATTAAATAATATCTACAATTCCTTCCTTTATTGTCTAAATGTCTACTTAACGTCCCAATGACTCATACAAATGATAAATGATATTTATTTTGCAAATAGGTTTTCACAAACACTTTTACAAGTCAAAACACTTTTTTTTTTTTATAGCTAGATGAGGCCGGTGTTTCGTACCTGACTACTCTGAGAAGAAACATCCGAAACAAACTCAGAGGTCATCGTCTCTTTTAAAGTCCAGACATTAAATTGGTTAGTTAGGTCATGCGAGGACCCTGCAGGTTTGTGTCCGAGATGGTCTTTTGAAGAAAGAGCCATACAAATTTGAGTGGGCCTGTCCAGTCAGTGCAAGCATTTGTCAGTTATCGTGAAGCTCGACTCATAACTCAAGGAGCTCAACGTAACGACGAACAGTACCAAAGAAAGGACATTTGGGTAGGCCACATAAATAACTCAAACTGTCAGACAATCAAAAATGAACCGGACGAAAAATAGAAAGCGTGACCCACAAAGATCCTCACATTCACAACAAACAGAATTAAAAGTAATATTCAAGAAAAAAAAACAAAACCTTTAAAAGGAATTAAAACATTCATGTCAAGAACATTACATGTCAAAATGTATATAAAAATAATTGTAAATGTCAGTTTGTATATAAAAAAAAATCATACATGTCAGACGGTAAACAAAACAAAAAAGTAAAAAAAAATACACAATAATACATGTCAATATGTATAGATAAAAAAAAACATACATGTCGAATTGTATATGAATAAAAAAACATACATGTCAAGTTGTATATAAACAAAAAGAGGAGAAAAAAAAAACATGTCAAAAAGTATTAAAAGTCATACATGTCAGGGTGTATAAAGTAAAATAAAATAATCGCATAATATGTCAGAGTGTATATAAAAAAACGAATAAAGAAATAAATCAACAAATAAATCACCGAGACTGTAGAGACTTCATTCACTGAGCAAAATTAAAAAAAAAAATTGGAGCAGTTTAATCCCATGCCTTTACAGTCCATACAACTTTCACAAATGACGTCTCGACTTTGTTTATATTATTAATTTCCCTGATAAAATAGATATGCATGAAAAACAATAACTACCTGCATTCCAAGCCTTATTCAAGGTGATAATTAAGTTCGTCATCAAACCGTTCACGTGTGGCATGTGAACTAATTATGATGCTCTTAAGATTTTTGAGTGTATGACTTCAATTTTTTATATCTATCTATCCAAACGCATGTAATCCTTGACGGGTTGTGGACAGCTAGTAATGGGTAGCTCGCCGTTTGATCAGAAGATAATTCACGTAATTTTATGCCGCGCCGATGAAGTGGTAGTGCAGTTGCAGATAAGTTCACGTTCGAGTGATAAACGGTATGTAATTTTTGAACTGCGCGTAAGCTGCGCGTGAACTGCACGTCAACTATACGACAACCAAACCAGGAGAGAAAAATATTGCCCACTGAATAATCGAATGGAATCGATTACATTTCAATGAATATGACATTAAAACTGCACGTTGATCGAATTGAAACTTGTATACTGTCATTTTGAAACGTCAAACGAATAGTAGAATACCGATCATGTTGCTATCCAAAGATCCAAAATACGCACGAGTAACGCGAACTTGACGCAAGCGTGTGTGACAGCGACAGAGAATACGAAAAGCGTTGTTTTGATCGAAACTTAACTGCACTTCTTTAGTTACGTGAATTGCCCTACAGGGACTAGACCCGGGTCGACCGGCGCGCGGCACGTAGTATTCCACACGCGACTCAAGGGCCAAACGCTTGCTAGGGTAAGACTGTCTTAAGAGGATACCGTGGCCATGAAACGCAAAGGGTATCCGAGGAACAAGGTGGATTGTAGTCATAACGAGTCTAACAGTCCCGTTCCACCTAGGACAGGAGCAATCATTTGATGATTTTACCACTAAAAAAAGGGGAAAGCTTATTGCCGTCTATTGGACGCAAATCTATACATATAATAAAATCGTAGAAAAGCAGTGTTTGTGCACGCTAATCTTCGGAACTACTGGACGGATTTGATTGATTCTTTTTTTGTTGTAAATGTATTAAGTCTGGCCAACACATAGGCTATAATTTATCTTGGATACTTGAACACCTGATGCAGAACTGCAATAGATCAGCTAAAGTATAAGAGATACAAAAATAGCTCCATAGCAAAAATTGTTGCACGCGATGAGCATTTTCTGCTGAGAGAATAAATTTGAAGATATGAAACACCTGAAGTGGAACTCCGAGAGCCCAGCTACACTATAACATATACAGTAATGACGTCTTAGCAAGAGTTGTTCATCCTGATGAGCACTCTCTGTTGTCGTATAAAAACTGAAGATCTGGAACACCTGATGTGGAACTCCAAGAGCCCAGCTACACTATAACATATACAGTAATGACGTCTTAGTAAGAGTTGTTCAGCCTGATGATCACTCTCTGTTGACGTATAAAAATTGAAGATCTGGAACACCTGATGTGGAACTCCAAGAGCCTAGCTACACTATAACATATACAGTAATGACGTCTTAGTAAGAGTTGTTCAGCCTGATGAGCACTCTTTGTTGATGTATTAAAATTGAAGATCTGGAACACCTGATGTGGAACTCCAACAGCCCAGCTACATTATAACATAATTATAAGAATGACGTCTGAGCAAGAGTTGTTTAGTCTGATGGGCATTTCCTGTTGACTTACAAAAATGAAAGATGTGGAAGGTCTGGAATCGTCACGCGCATCCCGTTGTTTTCCCGTCCCCATGGGGACGCCAGGGGCGCAGGGACCCCAGGCTCTTAGAATTTGACATCAGTCGTTTCAGATCTTCGGTTTTGACGACCCCGTTGCCGCTGGCATAAGCAACAGGATCCGCGTACGAAGTCGCGGGCAGAAGCTAGTCCAAAATATGTATAAAAGCCAAGCAAAGTGTTGAAAAAATCCTGATAAAAAAACCCTTTTAGCGCTTTCCAACACTAGAACAACGTGGTATTTAGAACCTAAAATATAATAGTTTTCTGTTTGTATACCAAGCGAATATGTGCAATATTGTCATTATGCGAAGTTTGTAGTTTAAACTGCAGTAATACATTACACTAATGTGCTAGAGGAAAGTTTGTTGAAAAACAGTAAACATAGCGCTACCTATGTGTTGATGAGGGATATTAGATCATTTTAAATTAAGGACAATTTAGTGCGCCAACTAATGACAAAAATAGTTTATTTACGCGATATGTTTTAATTACATTTATTCATTTTCCTTATCAGACAATAAATTTATTACAAAATAGGGAAACAGTAGCATCTAACCTACGCACATAATCACAGTACCATTAGGAAAATAATTAATAACATACACGGACTGTTTCAAGCGGCGACTGCATAGCAAACTATAGTCTTCTATGTAAACACATACATGGAACCGCTTGAGTAGTCGAACTGTTTCAAAAGCATTTGATACCAACTGCTGTAGCAGTAAGCAGCTTCAAGCAGTTGAATTTGACTGCTTTAGCAGTCCGTGGACATTGATAGAATAGAATAGAATAGAATAGAAATACACTTTATTATGCACACCATACAAATTATTGGTACAGAGTATCTTATACATAGGGTGACACAATGGGCGGTCTTATCGCTAAAAGCGATTTTTTCAGACAACCTTTGGATGGATTTGAATTGATCACTGGATAACTGCGAGCAGTTGGCAGACTGCTTGGGAGCAGTCCGCAAAGCCGGCCGGGATGTCCAAGATTGCGTGGACTGTAGTATGCAGTGGATTGATTGATGGACAGTTGCTGAAACTTTGGGACCCCAGAAACTTTAGTGTCGTCGCACACGAGCCACACGCGACAGCCACAAACGCCGAACGAGAAGCTAGAAGCGGCTACAGAGGTAGCTGAAGCGCGCGACAGCCATTTGTGGCCGGTGGTCGACACTTGCGGTCGTTGGCTGCTACTTTTTTTAACCAATGGATTACTGAAGTAAGAGAGAGAGAGGGGTCGCGAGGAATCGCGCGAGTGGCTTGTGGCGGCGTTTTGTGGCCCGTGTCCGAAAGCTTGCTCGAATGTAAATGCACAAAGGAAAATACAAATAAAAATTCTATCAAAAATACCGCAACTCAAAATGAAAAACTTTCACAATATCACCCACAGTTAAAATCTTCAAATGACCTAGTCGTAAGAGCAAAAAATATTACAGACAGGGTCAAGGGGTCACAAGTTATGAACCTATGACGTTACACGAGACATCACAGATTTCTTTCTGTCCTTGAGATGAAGTTGAAATACACTCTCGAGGAAAAGTGTGGAATCACCTTACTCCGATTCCGCGCGGTCTTGAGTACCAATAACAAGTTAATACTTACGATAGACAAAGTACTCATCAAGACAAATCAAGCGTGCCTAAACTCGATGGATTTGCAGCGTTTCATTACAGAGTTCCTATGGCCACCTTCCAGCTCCATCATTGGATCAGCTTCATGTCATCACAATATTGCATTGTCACGCGATATACACTTCCGTGCATAATTTAAGCTCAATCGGAAACCGGGAAGTGGATCAAATTTAACTTGCAAGATTTGATCACAGACAACGGAACAGGTGAAACTAAATAATAAAAGCTTGGAAAATGGTACCATTGAAGGTTTTACTGTTAACTTGAAATTGATACCGAATTCATTCAAATCACGCCATTAGTTAAGGAGCTACCCCTGATCGATTCCAAGTGATTCCATACTTTTGCTCGCTAGTGTAGTGTCTGGCGGCGGGTTTAATTAGCTAATCAATTCCCAGTTCAGAGATGTGACCGCAGGGAAACGTAGTTACTGGAATTGGTAATTGGCTATTAGGTTGTAATTAAATGTATTATTTAACCTCATGATTGTAAGGTGTCAGGTGAAATAGAGAAAGTTATTATGAGCCTACGTTGGGCATGCGGGCAGCGAGTAATGGGCGACTCGCTGTCCGACCATGGACCATGCCCGGGTCGACGACGGCGCGTTGTGTTCCACGCGCGCCTCAAAGAGTGTCAGCTATATGACGGGGCCCCCCTTTAGAGGGCCAAAGCCTGCCGGGGTCGCGGGACTCACGAATTACCGAGACCCCGGGACATAAAGGGCTATTGAAGGACACCGTGGATTTTAGTCAGTACGAGTCTGACAGTCCTACGTTGCCCCACTGCAGGGCAAAGGCTTCCCCTCCTTCCATCTTTCACGATGTAATGTGTTTGTAGGCCAACCCTTTAAAAATGAGCCCAGCTCATCTCGCCATCACCTTCTCGGCCTGCCGCGTTGACATTTCCTCTCCATACAGAAAGTTAGGTTAATGTTTTTTTTATTAGTATGAAAAGTAATAGTATGAATATTGGAAGAAAATAGCGCACAATCGACACCTTTGGAAGGAATATTAATGGAGGGAGGCCTTTGCCCGGCAGTGGAACTGTACAGGCTAGTAATAATGAAAAAGCGTTGGTTGTATGAAGACTTCTTTGAAATCCAGTCATACAGTTTTTACTTTACCCTATTATAATATTACTGTATCGTGAGTGCTTTCACAAAAATTTTGAATCACATACACAAACAGCCAGACGATGAAATAACCATCTATTCTTAGTAGACTGAATAATAAATATATATATATGACTGAATAGAATAGGTCATGCTGCGTGTGCTTTAACTACAGTTATTTGTTCCGAGCGGGGGTCAAACCCGCGACAAGCACTGCAACAGTCAATCGCTCAACCACTCCGTAAGGCTTGAATCTAAATCCCCTTCTCTTTTATCAGGCCTCTCAAACTGCGACCATAGAAAGCAAGAGCTTTCCTACCAATGTTTCCTAGAATCCTAGGTCATCAAAGTTTGCGGAAACACTGGTTTATCATCACTCTCACGTCAAAACAGATGTACAAACAAACCAAACATAACTATTAATTATCCCATTACAGCTATATCATAGTCTTATTAACAACGAGGTACCAATTAACAGCCGAGGACACACAAGATCTAGCATTGTGAAACAATGAAGAGCATGTAAGCCGAACGGCAATTTCATACAAACTTAAAAACCCTTTTTTTTCGAAATGACTGATGCAGGATAATAGGCAAGGTGAATGAAAAAAAAATTGTTAGCTTTTCAAAAAATATTTGACCTTTGTTTGTTGTGTATAAGCCAAAATTGACGAAGTTGCGGTGCTTTTTACCCGACTGCGCCAGGAGGGTTATGTTTTTCGAGTGTATTTATGTATGTATGTTTCTGTGTGTTGCTCTGCAGCCTAAACGGCTTGATGGATTTTAACTTGAGAGGTGTCGTTAGATTCGTCTTAAAACGTGAGAGTGTCACTCGGTACATAAAACTGGCCAAGTGCGAGTCGAACTCGTGTGCAAAGGGTTCCGAACTAAAAATATTTTTTTTTAAATCTCTCACATTCTATCAAGTGGGGTATCAAATTAAAGGATTTTAAAAATGGTTTACCAAAATATATATAACTTATGTTTCAATTTAATTTGGACTGATAAATGCTAACAAAAACTAAAAGGAGTAAAATAAAATAAATATTTAAAAAAACTAAAAACCCGACTGCGTAAAAAACTAAAAAGAAAGAAACAAGCCCAGTAGTTTAGAATTCACTCATTCACACTCACAGTCGGGGCCCCTTGGGAAGATTTGATTGGTATAATTTGAATGGGCCCCGACTGTGAGTGTGAATGAGTGAATTCTAAACTACTGGGCTTGTTTCTTTCTTTTTAGTTTTTTAAGCAGTCGGTTTTTTTGTTTTTTTTTTAATATTTATTTTTTAATTTATTTCGCAATACGCTTTTAGGTCTTCTTTTTTCATTTTTTAAATTCTAACTGACCGTATTGGATTTGTATTTAAATTGATTGATGCTGTCATTGTGCCTATCCAAATAGGTCTTAAAAATGGTGTACAGATAAATAGTGTAGAGACCGATTTTAAACTTTTTCTTGAAACTTTCAGTCATTTCTAAAATATTCTCTAATATTTTAGAAATGACTGAAAGAATCTAAGATCTATGTGTCTTGCTTATATTGTTTCATCGAAATCGAACTTCGTAAAACAAGGACTTGAAGGTTTGTATGAAATATACGCTCGCTCGTAAGGCAGTTTCGCACATTGATTAGTACAATGTATTACAACATCGCTTATCGTTAGCCTTATCTAGATTATGAACAGGCCAGGCCACAGGCATTTAATAGGGTATTACGGCCATTGTAGTCACGTGTAACATGTACTTTAAAAATCATTAATTCTGTGGCAAACAATGCACAACTTCATCCGACGGAACTAGACATTTTTTATTTGTTGGGACTTCATTACCTAAATAAGTCCACTCACCGAGTGGATCGGAACCAAGCAAGAGGGACTGTCAGACTCGTACTGACTAAAATCCACCATGTTCCTTCAATTTTACGCTCCAGGGGCACAGTTTCCCGATAGGACAGTAGTGACCAGGATTGTTAGAATAACAACCGCGACCCTTGAACAGTCCCAAGACCCCGAGACAGACCCACCCTGAGGCACTTAGAAACATCAAGTTTTCTCACAAGAATTCCCTGTAAGCTGATAAGTGGGAACGCAAGAAAAAAAACCGTGTCCGAAAAGGGATACAGAGGCAAAAGTTTATATGGAAAAGTTCGTCTATATTGGCACAGGACTTGTACAGAAGCCAGTACGTCAACCTATTACGAACGTTAATTTTTTCATAATTCGAAAATATTTTACAAAAAAAAATAACTTTGAGTAGTCTGATGTACGTACTGGCGTATTCTGTACGTAATAAAAGGTGAATCTTAAAATAAATGGCTGTAACAATCAGGCCGGTATTTGACGAGATTAAACAGTGTGCAGAGTTAAAACTCCGCTGTGCACTTTTAGTACAAGGAATAAATGACACCACTCCTAACCATGGATCAGGATTCGGAAACCGCCCCTTGCTTAGAGAGATGTAGTTCCCCAAAAATTAAAGGGAAACGACTTAGTCACCCAACGGGACATTCCACAAATCCATTTGTTTCCACATTTTAATCTGAAATAATAATCTGTACCGTGAACGACCAAACCTTATCTATACACTTCCTTTTGAGTCATTCGCAATAATTCACAAATTCCCCAAATCCTAACAATGGATTTGGGAAGTGGGAGGATAAAAAATCCCTTACTTTTAGATGAATCGTGGCTTATAGTTTTCTGTAATTTCAGCTTATCCCTAAAGGAAATACGGTCGAGTTTATGATGCATGTATGTTACACATAAACTGTAGAAGAAGAAAGAAGAATGGAAAGACCGTAGCAGAAGACGTTCTGCAGTTTCTGTCTTCTAGAAGAACAGGTATTTTATGGAAGTATTAGCTGTTGCCCACAGTCTCACCCGCTACTCGGATTTTATTGGTCATAGCGTAATGTTATACAGCCTATATTCATCCGTGATAAATGGGCTTTCCAACACCAAAATAACTTTTCAATTCGAACCAGTAGTTCCTGAGATTAAGTCGTTCAACCAAACAAACCTTTCAGCTTCATAATATTAGTATGGCTTTTACTCACACTGACAACATGATGAGCAGTTGAAGGCGACTGCACCCTGGATCTAATGACGGCATCATCCGTCACCACAGCCGGATCTCTCGCCAGGTCAGCAGTTGACGGAGACTGGCTTCGACTGGACCCCTTGCTGTGCCCGTGGCCAACGTGGAGTGTGTCCATCTCCAGAAACCCTCACATAGGATCCACACACATAGGAACTTGCGTTATCTTCTATTGCCGTGCTAGTTCATAAAAGAGGGCGGTCAGTGATCTCGCCATCCCCGTAGTTTTATCTGAAAAGATAGATAAAGTTTATTGGAACTGTGGACTATTATGTGTAACTATCCGATGCGAAGTATCATATGCTTTTGACAGTTTATGTCATTGGCTTTTTTATCACCGTTTTTTATTCTGTGCCCTTAACTGGTGACTCCTATGGACTATCATTACTATGGTGCTTAAAAACTTTTTGGTACAATATTTAAACAGGTCGCAGATGGTCTTTGTGTCCCCAAACATTTGATTCAAGACTTTAAAATAGAATTATGCAATCAAACCTTTACACAAAAACCGAATAGCAATATTTATATCTGCACTAAAAGAGCAGTCATGTGTTAGAATCTACGAGAACTGTGTTGGTTGGGTATCAACCTTACCTAAACAAATGTGGTTTAAATCGGACAGGGACCCATAAAAACGAATCTTCTCAGATTAAATTCTATCTTCAATGCCTGGAGCAGACTGAGACTTGATTAAAACACATGTAACATTTTTTCCTACATCAAAAAGCTATAAACAAACAATAACATCTCATACACGTGAAAGTAGGCGTCCAAAACAAAATCGACGGCTTAGACTGTTATGACTGCAGAGTGCAGATAAGCCGATAACTGGATTTGCACACATGAAACGCTAAGCGCTTAAACAAACGATATTTTTGGAACGATTTATTGAGGGCGTGTTACTCAATATACTGTTACGATTTAATATGCGGTCAAAGTATTTTATTTATACTTCATGTACAATTCAATGGTACATAGGCGGACTTATATGAATAACTATCATAGAAAACTAAGCTTTTCCTGAAGCTATTATGATGGAATTTGTTGCCTAGCGAAAGTACCATTTAAAAGCATAAAAGCATTTATATGGAATTCTAATAAAAGTATTCTCGGTTCCTAGTTTCTTAACAGATACTAGGAATCTGCCTTGAAATACATAATGGGATCAGATAGCAGTTAGTACTAAACAAACACAAAGCCCAAAATAATACTAGCTGTTTGAAATTCTGAACAAACCATTTCACACAGAATCTTTCACAGTCTAAAAATCTTACAGAAAGACAGGCAATAACACCGTTCTAAAAAATGTGTTACTTAAAACCTAGAAGTCTTAAAAAAATCCTTTCATAATTTCAAGTTCATTTTCACTATCAGACAAAACAGGTACGAACCACGGTAGACGTCACAGCTACCAGGCGGTGCCAGGAAGTCTAGCCGTCTGCCAAAATTGTTCAAACATATAGAATAGTGTTCGTAAGGCGTTTCGTCGTTCGTATCGGCCCAAAATGTAGTCTGAGTGCTTGGGTGTCCCCCAAACGGTAACCAAATACTGTTGACAGGGCAAACTTTAGGGTAATGCGAAAATACCTCTTCACTTCATAATATTAGGAGCTCACTTTGATCTGAGATTAGGAGACTACTTATAGCTGATATAAAAGGTTCTCTTTACTTCTACGATAGGCCGTTTTATTGTGGCTTCCAATTGAACAAAAACAGAATTGGATTAATAGAGAATGCCTACAGATTTATGTTCCGTAAAGAAATTTTCAACGGATTAGTTTCTGGATTGCTCCGGATCTAAAAATACCACTTTTGCAATATCATAATATGCATTGCGAAAAATTCGTTCCATTGCTTAAATTCTATTGCTTTTTTGTTATATTTAAATACTATTTGCTCAAGCAAAAGAGTAGACCAGATAACTGATAAAAACAATTTAATCGCAATTCTATTAGCAACTTTGCTAAAGTAGCGTTTTAAGATCTCCTAGTCTTTTTTATGGATGACTACTTCATAATATCTATCCAATGCGCCTCGCGTGTCTGGAGGAACTGTCCTGTCTTCCAGAAAACATTAACCAATATTATTATTTTGTCATCCATAAAAGCAACTTTACAATGTAATTAAAACCATATAGTGCGAGAGCCGGCTGCAAAAATACCTACCTTATCGGCTACCCCAATAGGCTATGTATAGATCGTTAACCGATACCTAAACACGTAAAAAAAATCAGGTCTGCCAGAGCCGATCCTGCCGGGTCATAGAAATAATCGAGATTTTTTGACGTAATTTTTTAGTAAAAATTACGTCATAAGATACCCGAATGAAAGTGCTGGCAGCAGTTAACCATTGATTAGTTATGTAAAAAAAAGTGGGTCTGCCATTGCGCACCTTGCCGGAAGTACTTGGCAGACCCCTAAAATATGCCCTTCTGAAACACTAAACCTACCTCATCGAGTACCCGGATGGGACCAACGCTAAATAATAACCAAGATGCCTCTGATAATGGATCAAAAGGTCTGCCAGGTCTAAGCTTGCCGGAACTTAGTGTTCAAAGCATTTGAAGTTGATAGGGAGCATAATTTCACCTGAAGTCAAAATAACATTTAACATTTAAAATAACATTTTTTAAACATTATTTTGTTTCTAATTTTATACAAATTTATGAATATTAAATATTTTTTATCAAAACATTAAATAAAACAACAAGTGTAGAGATAAAAGATGTACATTCAAAATTTTGCAACAATCACTACGAGTTCAATATCATGCTTACAACTTATATAGGTACTTACAACTATCAAAACTTAGTTTAAGTTGGCATTAAAATTACCTGAATTCTGTATATGTGTAGGTTTAGGGAACTAAGTAGGCTTCCGAGTGTAGAACCTGTTATTGCGTAAATCATCGTAGGAACGCCGAAAGGTAGTCAACGCCTAATCAACCTGACCACCACCAGGATCTTTCTAGTCCATCGAAATCAGGTCAAAGTTTAAACATTAATGGTTAGGTTGACTAGCCATTTACTGTCAATACCTGAGTAGGTACGATAACTGTATAAATTAAAAAAAAAGACGAGTGTTTGTGTGTAGTTTCAGTGAACGAGATCAACGACGGGCTAGCGGAAACTGTCCTCACGGTAGGGTCTATGTTTTTTAGACCCTGCCGTAAAGATAGACCTCAGAAATTGACCGAGCAAACCTTAAACCTCATGGCTGAACGACGCTTGCTTCAGTTGCAGTCTTCTCATGGCTGAACGACGCTTGCTTCAGTTGCAGTCTTCCGATGACGTTAAGTCATATCGGCGGCTCAATAGACCTATATCTAAGTCCTTGCGACACGATCTGCGTCTCTTTAATACGAATCGTGTTAAAGAGACCATACAGCGAAACCAAGGCTCTAAAGTGAAGTGCTTGTATAATAACGCCACCATGTCGGTCCGAGTACAGGAGCAGAGCACGAAGGCGATTCCAGTGAGAAGAGGCGTAAGACAGGACGTTATCTCCCCGAAACTGTTTACTGCCGCAATGGAAGACGCCTTCAAGCTCCTGGAATGGCAAGGACTTGGCAGCAACATCAACGGCAAATACGAGTACATCACTCACCTTCGGTTTGCCGACTACATCGTAGTCATGGCAAAGTCGATGGAGGAACTCAGCATGATGCTCGATGGCGTCGACCGAGTTTCACAACGGTTAGGCTTGAAAATGAACATGGACAAGACGAAAATTATGTCAAATGCCATGCCCACCCCAGTCTCTGTTGGAAACTCGGTACTCGAAGTTGTTGAACATTATTATCTACTTAGGACAAGACAGTAGTCCAATTAGGTAGGTCCAACTTCAAGAAAGAGGTCAACCGTCGAATCCAACTCGGTTGGGCAGCGTTCGGGAAACTACGCAATGTCTTTTCGTCCGACATACCTCAGTGCCTCAAGACAAAAGTCTTCAACCAATGTGTATTACCAGTGATGACTTACGGCACCGGAACGTGGTCTTTCAGTATCGGCCTGATCTCAAAGCTCAAAGTCGCTCAACGAACTATGGAGAGGGCTATGCTCGGTATTTCTCTGCGTGATCGAATCCGAAATGAGGAGATCCGTAGACGAACTAAAGTCACCGATATAGCCCGCCGGATTAACAAGCTGAAGTGGCAATGGGCAGGCCATATTGCTCGCAGAGGAGATGGCCGATGGGGTCGAAAGGCACTAGAGTGGAGACCACGGACTAGCAAGCGCAGCGTAGGACGTTCACCAACAAGATGGAAAGACGACCATAAAAAGGTCGCCGGAAGACGCTGGATGCAGATCGCTTCCAACCGGTATATTATATATATGTGAAAATCTAAAGGGGAGGCCTATGTTCAGCAGTGGACGTCCTATAGCTGAGATGATGAGAAAGATCCTGGTGGTGGTCAGGTTGATTAGGCGTTGACTACCTTTCGGCGTTCCTACGATGATTTACGCAATAACAGATTCTACACTCGGAAGCCTACTTAGTTCCCTCAACCTACATATATACAGAATTCAGGTAATTTTAATTTCAACTTAAACTAAGTTTTGATAGTTGTAAGTACCTATATAAGTTGTAAGCATGATATTGAACTCGTAGTGATTGTTGCAAAATTTTGAATGTACATCTTTTATCTCTACACTTGTTGTTTTATTTAATGTTTTGATAAAAAATATTTAATATTCATAAAGGAGATGGCTAAACGAGTGCCCCAGTCGTCTATAAGAATTTCATTTTAACTCGTAGTATTTGAAAATTCATTAATGAATTGTTCAATGTTTAATAATTTCCTAAGACTTATATAAGGTGCTTTATTATTATCTGCCACGGCTGCAATGGGAGATAGTATTGCGTTTATAGATTACAATAGTAAAGTTAATTAATTGATTATTTGACATATTTTTTTTCATACAAAAAAAAATACGTATAAATTTGACTTGATTTATTAGTATAAAGCCGTCCAGCGTTGCCGCTCCGCACCAAATTCGCAAAACGGCGCCTTTCATACACTGTTGCCATACTTATCAAACGATGCCGCTACACGCCGGCGACTCGTCGGTCGTCAAAGCGATGCCCCGCGCGCCCCCACCCTCACCCCGTTCGTCGCACGCGCCAGCCGACCGCCCGCGCCCGCTCGCCAGTCGCTTCCCGCCGCCCGCGCCTGCCCGCTCGGAAGTTAGTTTTAGCGGTTCCGGTTTGCGGCTTCCTTTAAAAATGCCTCCCAGACGTCTGTATTCCAATCAAGAATATCTTGAAATGGTGTTGTGCTACCGCGAGTGTAACTCCGTAACTGCGCATGCAGTGAACTTGTACCAGATGAGGTTTGGTGTGCGAGTGAGCCATCACACAATTTTGGATGCCGTGTACAGGTTCAGAGAACACGGCCGCTTTGACCCGCCTCCCGTTGACGCAGGCAGGCCTCCCTATTCTGCCCATCTTGAAGAGGAAGTTCTGGACTTCTTTCGGCGTCATCCTCTTGCGAGCACCAGGGATGCAGCTCGTGTCTTCGATGTGAGCGACAATTACGTGTAGACTTGTGCAACAGTTTTGTAGATAAGTAGGTGGGGAGTGTGTAAATAAGTGTAAATACTGTGCAATTATTGTAAATAAGATTATTAACTTTTAAACACGCAAAGTTACTGTAATTTATCGTTATCTAAGTATGTACTTATTGTTTAAAAATAATTTAAAAAAAGTTGTGATTCTTTACACTAACTTGTCTGTCCAAAGCCTGTTTTAAGTGTGATGGGAAGTTTATCATCTTATTTACGTCAGTTTTTTGAATGCGGTAGCTGGTAAGTAATTTAAAACACTTGTTTTCCTGCGTATTAGTACGTTTAGAGATAGAGACAAATCTAGTCAGCTGATTTCAGTTTTCATTCACAGAACAGATAGAAAGAGATAGCAGTTGTTTTCATTGACGAAGCGACACATCGCGCGTATTTTGTGAACCATGTTATGCAGAGTAGAGCCAATGTTAATTTAACTTGTTTACTGTCTCAAATTGAATTGACTGTTCCGGGGTACGAAATTTCTTCACTATTGTAATCTATAAACACAATACTACCCCCCATTAAAGCCCTGGCAGATATTAATAAAGCACCTTATATAAAATGATAAACATAAAAAAGTATCTGAATTGCTTTTCGCTCATTTTTTATTGACATGACTTGGTCACGACGAAGTAATGAAAACTAGGGAAGGGTAATAACGCTTTTCCAGATTGTTAAAAAGAAACCGTATTTAATCGATTTTTACTAATGTGATTTAAAACGATTTGTTTTCTGAAATTAAGAATTGGCGTTGAAACAGTATTTGGCGGGAATCGATAGATTCAGAGTCGTTTCGTTGCTTTTTATTGTGTTTTCATGCGTTTTGATTCGGAAAATCGGATTGTTTTAAAGTGATTTGTCCACTAAACTCAACTTTATTATTTTCGTTAAAAGCTTCGGAATGAGCTTCTTAGTTTAATCTTAGTTCATATTTTGTGCAGAATAATATTAACTGGACAGGTTCCGTCTGAACTGGAAGGAAGACGCCCAACATCGTGAAAGGTATGAGTGGAAAGAGAATATTGCCCAGCACGCGTAGCATGGCGATTCTATCTCTATTCTACCAAGAAAAGACAAAGTTCATCGTTATTTCTACACAAATCGACTGTTTTTTGCACAAATATGACACCATTCGTACACTATTGAAGAAAAGAACGTTTATTTTCCGTATTTTTTACATTACCATGCTTAAAACGCTAAAAATATTTCTACGTTCTGTCATTTTGTCTATTCTTGCGTCGACAAAACCTCTTTCTACGGCGCCATGCTACACCTGCTGGAGTGGGAGAGAAAAAAAAATAACTGAAATATGATCGATACTACTTTCTAACGATTTCAATCGATTCTTTTATCGCTTCTGTGACACTTTGAGTCCAATCAAAAAGATTAAGAAAAAAACAAACGTCAGACGTCATTTGAACGCTCGCTCTGCGCTCTGCTTATTAATATTGTTCGTTGTGATTCTTCCTTTTGCTTTTCCTTGACCCCCGCTTGTTTATTGGACTTCCTGCTTGCAAACCTACCGACCTCTCGCTTCTCGACCCGGACTTAACTTGTATACTGTGAATCATGCAATGCATAAACTGTGGTATATCCACGCGAAGACTACGGCGTCATATACACGCGAGAGGAGCTCGTGGCTAAATAATTATAACCGCACAGGCCGATCTTTCAGCCAACATTGTCATCCTTGTTTTGAACTGCTGCATTCAGGAGCAACTGGTGAAATTCGTTTATTCGGCTATTCAACGGAGTGCTTAACTTGTGGTCGTTCTGTGAGAACATTGCAAGGCCATCGACATGTAGTGGAAAGAAACAGTTCAAAGTTGCAGAAATTAACAACATCACACCCAGATTTCCATCATCACGTAATAAAATGACATTTAAACACAGTCCGTCGCTTCGTATTCTTTCAGACTTTATTTATAAGAATCACAGATTATCGAATAAATATAGTATTTCCTATTTTTCTTGTTTCATTTCGAAATTGTTAAATGTATCCTTAGCTAATTAGAGGGTTCAACAACGAGTTCAGAAAGGATTTATCAATCACGACATGTTATACAATATGAAGGCGCCCAGCGTGTTTATTTGACTTTACCGATATAACTAACATATTATTAATGTGGTTATCATTAATAATGTAGTTTGAAGATATTTAATTAATCTGAGTGGGTCACAAAAAATGTGGTCATCAATAAATAAATACAATCGCAGATACATTAAACTAAACGCCTACGTAAAAGTTTATAGCAATATCAATATTTGCGATTTTTGTAGTACTTTTAATGGTAGGTGTTCACGTTTTTTTTATCATGATTATGAAGATATAACAAGTTTTAGAAACTTTTTTTATGTGAAATATGAATATTGAGCTATTCAGCGTTATACAGTGCTAGGTCCCATTTCTATAGCCGTCTGAATTTTTCCACATACTTGAACTTTCCATCTCCTTTGTATAAAATTAGAAACAAAATAATGTTTAAAAAATGTTATTTTAAATGTTAAATGTTATTTTGACTTCAGGTGAAATTATGCTCCCTATCAACTTCAAATGCTTTGAACACTAAGTTCCGGCAAGCTTAGACCTGGCAGACCTTTTGATCCATTATCAGAGGCATCTTGGTTATTATTTAGCGTTTGTCCCATCCGGGTACTCGATGAGGTAGGTTTAGTGTTTCGGAAGGGCATATTTTAGGGGTCTGCCAAGTACTTCCGGCAAGGTGCGCAATGGCAGACCCACTTTTTTTTACATAACTAATCAATGGTTAACTGCTGCCAGCACTTTCATTCGGGTATCTTATGACGTAATTTTTACTAAAAAATTACGTCAAAAAATCTCGATTATTTCTATGACCCGGCAGGATCGGCTCTGGCAGACCTGATTTTTTTACGTGTTTAGGTGTCGGTTAACGATCTATACATAGCCTATTGGGGTAGCCGATAAGGTAGGTATTTTTGCAGCCGGCTCTCGCACTAATAGATGTAAACAGACAATCTTAATTTTAATACTGCATAAATTGACTGCAAAAAACAATAAATTGGCGAACTATTACCGCGATTGACCTACTTTTGAAAGCAGCTGCTTTACGAGGGACCCGTTAATATTTACGACTGACTGATTGGCAGCATGAATTGGATTCAGATGTGTTTTATCAATTGCCTATTGGAGCTTGAAACTGAGTATGAACTTGAAGCCTACCATAGAGGGTTGTCTAATGTCTACCATTTAGAACGATATTGACTAATTTATTGGAGGTCGCGAATTCACCACTTGCATCGTCATAATATGCCTCGTTCACACGCTCAGGTGACGCGACTTGCGTCAGGCGACACGCACGTTTTTTCACCTGTCTCCTCTGCTCGAGTACTGTCGTATTGCATAATGCAAAAAAAAGTCGCATTTTTTATTTATTTCTCCTCAGTCACCTTCAAAACATGCATGTCGCCTAGCTCAGGGTCAAGTTCTTTACGATTGATTGCACTACATCGATAGTTTCAAATAACTAAAGAGCAAATAACGAAAATTTTGTTGAACATGGTAGCTTACCCATATCACTACGCAGCCGGGTTACAAAAAAACTACCTGCGATCAGAGATACTCAGCCATTGGTCAATGTGCTCGGCAGTAATAATAATAATATTCCACAACTATCATGTGCTCGGCAGTGGACTACTATAAGGCTGATAACGAAATTGCGACAACAGTTATATTCTCCCGTTCAAAATGGCCGATTTTAACATTGTATTACTTTTAGAACAATTGCAAACAATACGTTCTAATCTAAAAGGTGAGGCTTGTGAATCACTCGCCCTTTTGCGGTATGACTAAGAGCTTATAAGGTTTACTGCGCAAATGTTCCTTGTTTAACATCCTTAGCATAAAACAAACTGTTTTTAATTAAATAACACGATCAATAACCGCTATTGGCACGTGTTAACGACTATCTATCTAGAAATATAATATTGTCTAGACTCTAGACTTCTTCAGACTGTCCAGAGCACTTTAACTGAAGTCACTATCTATTAATAGTTTTAGAGACAGTTCGCAAAATCAACAGATAGAAATCCAGGCCGGGGCTGATAATGAAACGATTAATCAAAAATAAAATTGCGGTATTTGCTACTAAGGGTCTTACGAAACGGTCAGAGTCCCATATTATTATAAACATTTGGGAGTGTCAGATTTGACAACAGCCTGGAAACTGAATTCTGAGACATTGATTGAGATTGTGAAGAATCTGAAGTTTTTAGAGAAATACTATTTTGAACAAAGAAAATGCAAACGATCTTTGTTCTTAACATTATTGTAATTATATCAAAGGTATGAATGATTCAACATTAATTTATCACGAACTACACGCTCCTAATGCTCATAACCTTCGCGGAATACTTAATCATCAGTGTTCAGAGCACATACATAATCGAATGTCATTCAATGAGGGGTAAATAGAACATAATACAGCCTTAATACAATCATTGTTCATTAACAATGTAATGCTAATCTACACATTGGAAGATCGATTGTGAATACAAAGTAAGATTTTTGTTTAGACTTTCAAGATAAAACACGCTCGACGCCAAGTGTCATTTACTTCGACACGTTCTTGAGAATATCGAAACACCATCTATCTACCCACATTATCAAAAAGTTTTTTATCGCAAATTATTTTATGAGCCGTGTGATATAAAAAGAACAACCCTTGTCATAATGGCACTTTTCACAGGGTTTGTCGTGGCCAAGGTCGTATTTGTATTGCACGAGCTACTGAACCCTCGTAAGGGGTACCTAATCAAAGCTTTGGGCTATTAAAACTCAAACGTGTTACTTGGAAAAGTCTTGATGGCCGCGTAGCAATTAAGTTACGTTTATAGGTTTCTTGTTAATTTTAAAACTGACAAGGCTATATTTTTCTTTAAAGGCGCTCCCTCACCGCAATGTAACATAAAAGTGCGCAATTTGATGCTCTATTGTCTTCGAATGTTTGAATCTGTAACGTTACATTACAGGTGAATTCTCGCGGTGAGGGAGCGCCCTTATACGAAATCAGAAAGTTGCATTAGCTTTAATACGAAACTGAATTGCGATGGAATAACATCCGTCATCGTAATTCTGTCCTACATTTACATCTGACCCCTAACATCACTACATTGTTCGTGAGCTTCGACTATTACGAACCAAATCGAGAAGTATCGCGAAATCGATACCAATCGAACAAACAATCGCATTTTCAATTCATTCCAGTTACAATTCGCTCACATATCGCGAGGATGATGAGTCAATGGTCGCGCAAGTATAATTTCCTGTGTAGATAGTCAATTATAACAGTGCATCTGTTTAATGACCGGAGTAAGATGATTAATAGTATATTAGCTATTATCGACCTGATTCTCGTCCATTAACTGTTCATTTCCTCCAGCTAACGCAGGATAGAAAAAGGGAACCGACTTCAAAACCAAACACAAAAAAACTATAAAATAACTTTTCTTTTGGAAGTCGGTGGCTTTGTTTTTTTTTTTATTTCATTGACATTTATGGCCACCGACTTCCGAAAGAAAAGTTATTTTATAGTTTTTTTGTGTTTGGTTTTGAAGTCGGTTCCCTTTTTTTAAAAAAGTTTTTATTTTTCCCTTTTTAGTTGAGATAATCAACAAAAATCTTCATAAAACCGTCTTTGAAAATCCACAATCCTATTAAGCAAAACGGATCTATGTGAGCAACTTCACGAGATATCCATTATTGTTATATACTAAAACCTTCCCCAGAATGTAACAAATACTTTTCTGAAAACTGTATCAAAATCGGTTCAGCCAAACGCGAGATAATTGCGGACAAACATGAAATCGTCCCTTAAAATCTACGATCCAAGTAAGCAAATCGGATCCACGCGGGCAACGACACGGGATATCTATTAGTGTTATATACTAAAACCTTCTCCAGAATGTAATGAACACTTTCCTGTAAACTGCATCAAAATCCGTACAGCCAAACCCGAGATAATTGCGGACAAACATGCAATCGTCCCTTAAAATCTACGATCCAAGTAAGCAAATCGGATCCACGCGGGCAACGTCACGGTATATCTATTAGTGTTATATACTAAAACCTTCTCCGGAATGTAATGAACACTTTCCTGAAAACTGCATCAAAATCCGTTCAGCCAAACGCGAGATAATCGCGGACAAACATACATACATACATACATACATACATACATACATACATACATACAGGTCGAACTGAGAACCTACTTTTTTTTTTGAAGTCGGTTAAAAATGGCTTGCATTACAATGTTTTTTCTAAGCACAAGCATCTTCGCGTGAGTTCTACAAAAGGGGACCCACTTCAAACGATGCCCTTTCCCATTTTCCATGCTCGCACGTACTTTCTCCTCATCATTCTTTATGTGGTGTGCCGTTTGCGTGCATAGCTCGTCGCATTTTTCTGATTGTTCGCATTTCTACAGCGTTAATTTTGCTTTTAGGACAATAAACTGCTGTCAGACACTTAGTTATGCATAGACATTGCCCCGATGTAATTTTTCTCTTCGCCACGATACAACTATTCGCCATAATGACACCAAAATGTCCAAAGCGTCCTACATTTTTTTATAAAAGTTGTATTTTACGTAAAACAAATTCTCAAGTCTCCCAAACTATTGTCGAAAACAAAATGAAGCCTAAATAACATGTCTGGTATAAAAAAGGGTTCCAGCAAAAAAAATATTTGCAGAGTCCCAGACTAGTACAAAATAAGCAGCATGTAAAATATAGAGCCATTATCTTAGAAAAAATATATTTTATGAATAAGACAAAAAGGCCTGAAACTTGTGCAGACAGGCAATTTAACCATGGCATACAACTCTCGGCATTTATAATAATTGGCAACGTAGGAAAATTGTTACAAAAGCAAATAAACGACATTTATTTTTGAATGTGACTGTAGATGGATGAAGAGTCATGTTGGCGTGAATTATTTTTATTCAACACTTTGGGTACGGTTAGCAGATACAATATCTGAGCAGCACTAAAAGAAAAAAACTGTTTGAAAAAAAGGGAACCGACTTCAAAACCAAACACAAAAAAAACTATAAAATAACTTTTCTTTCGGAAGTCGGTGGCTTTGTTTTTTTTATTTCATTGACATATATGGCCACCGACTTCCGAAAGAAAAGTCATTTTATAGTTTTTTTTTGTGTTTGGTTTTGAAGTCGGTTCCCTTTTTTTCAAAAAGTTTTTTATTTTTCCCTTTTTAGTTGAGATAACCACCAAATTATTCATAAAATCGGCGTCATTGAAAATCTACAATCCTAATAAGCAAAACGGATCTATGTGAGCAACTTCACGAGATATCCATTATTGTTATATACTAAAACCTTCTCCAGAATATAATGAACACTTTCCTGTAAACTGCATCAAAATCCGTTCAGCCAAACGCGAGATAATCGCGGACAAACATACATACATACATACATACATACAGGTCGAACTGAGAACCTACTTTTTTTTTTGAAGTCGGTTAAAAATGGCGAATGCTGAGTAGCATAGGCTGAGACAGCTGTCAAAATGCTTCTCTCTCCTCTGAACTCAGCATGGTTTCAGCCGATAATTTAGTTAGCATAGGCTGAATGCTGTTCAGCATTGTCGATTTCTGTCCAGATTTTGTATCGGCTAACCGTACCCTTTGTTGCAGTAAATAGCGCATTTTGTCACTGAATGTTATTGACGATAATATCCTGCTATCCTACTAATATTATAAACGTGAAAGTTTGTTTGGATGGATGGATGTTTGTTCCTCTTTCACGCAAAAACCACTGTACCTACGGATTTGGTTGAAATTCGGTACACAGATAGGTCTGGGATCTAGGATCTGGATTGACACATACAATAGTTTTTATTCCGATTTTAAGTTCCCACGGGATGATTTTCGAGTTGTAGCGTTGTATTTTTAACCATTCCGTCCGACAGAAAATCTGTACTTCATCTTTTCCATTAATTACAACACTCATCATTGCAAAGTAATAAAAACCAATCGTTGGCACCCTTCCCAGTCATTTATCAAATAAAAAATTAGTACCATGTTTAGATAACACAACGTATTGACATATTGAACTGTAACCAGAGAAAAAAAACGTTTGACCCATCCTTATCAGGTAATAACTCGTGGCCTATCTTGGCGGGTAGTCATAATATTAGTATAGCGCCCTTCTATTATTATTATTGATACATTTCGTATGTTTCATTATTATAATAATATGAAATAAGGTCGCGTAGTTTTATGTTGCGTCAGAAAGGAGACGAAATTAGATTGGAATGATTTTTTGAAATTGACTCATTTCAAACAGGAAATTCCTCTTGAGAAACAAACTTGTAAATAAAAAATCTTTCGCATTGTTAACTATCCGGTTTGCTGCGTTTTGCTTTTAATGAGCAGTGATAACGATTATTTATATGCAAACAATCAATTGAAAACTATTGCCAACACGCATGTAGTTCGTGAAATCGATATAAGTGGAGATACTTTTGTATACATAAAGGATTCTCAAAATGTCAATATACAGTAACAAACCCCCCATAAACGAGATAATACAAATAAAATATTCATGGCTTGTTAGCCACGATAATGTATTCGTGCCTTTTACGTGGTATCCTCTGAAATATTTCGACGTAATCTAGGTAAGCTGAAACAAACAACAACCAACTTTATACCTAGAGAGCAAAGTCCAAAACTGCTAAAATTATCCGGTGTTTAGTAATCTAGTTTGCGTGGGAGACTGTACCCTAATCAGAGTCACAATACTCACAATACAGACGAAATGGAGTGCGATTTGAAGAGATAACAGTATTTTTGTATTGTTGAAAACATGAGCTGATGGAAAGTTAATGCGTGCATTTTATTGTTCACTGCCGCTGAGTTCTATATTCATAATGTTATGAATGGTGGCTAGCTCTCTCTTCCAACAATATATCTTTTAGTATTAACAAGGCTTCTGGACTGTGAATATGAATTAACTAATGAGCGATCAGAACTTCTGCCAATTGGCGGTTACTCCTATTGGACATCTTGCAAGTTGGACATTCCACAAAAAATTGGCGCCGGTCTATTCATATTTTACGACTGTCGTTGCTCTTTCCATAGAGTACTCCAACTTTACATTGCTTTATGACTTTAGCAGCGTAGTCAACATTCCAGTTATAACATCCAAAATCCATCAACAACATTTATAATGTAGAACTGTCTACCGCAGCTTCATCTACCCAGTTTTCCTTTACATTATTTTTTGTGAATAACAAATTTTAATGCTGGTCCGCAAAAACAGACCCACATAAGCGGACTGGCTTATCCTGACATGTGAAGACGAGTCAAAAACTCCGATATAACGTTATGAATAAATCAGATACAAGCCCACGGTAAAGGAAGGCCTTTAAAATTGTTCCCAGGGTTACATAAAACATTGGACCCTTTCTAAAAGAATTTCTTTGGGAAAATTCGATTACCAAATGCCTGCACATTTTTGTATTGTTCACGTGTGCCGAAAGAAGTGTAAGTTTCTAAAGTTTATTTCCAAGAACCTTTCAGCGTTCCACGGAGCGTGATATCCCCCTTCCATAATCACTAAACTTTGTTTAATATTACAGAAAAAGGAACATTTCCTGATAAAGGTTCTCTGCGGTCAACCAATCAAACAATTTAGCTGTGTCTAAAGAAGTTAAATGAACATTAAATGTCGTATTGTCGACGATCATGGTGGCATTGTCAAAAGAGAGGATTTTAATAGGTATTTTATTAAGGAACAAAGCTCCGCAGCTCCGGCGGGATTTCCAAGTTTCATTACACGGGTCACTGGTTGGATGGGCTGTGGTAACCTTGCTTTTTCTGCGATGGGAGATAACTACATGAATCTATTGTCGGCGAAGTTTTTTTTGGATGACAAAGCATAAGAGGCCAGGTTGTAGAATTTTGGAGTCGTTGAACTAGATTTTTAGTAGGATACATCCAAGCTTATGACCTGAAATGAATAGAAGGTCATAATGCTTTATAGCTTCAAAGAAAACCACATAAAACCTCAATGCTACTCGTGTGTAGTAAAATCGATTTTGTACTCGGCACTATCATTAAATACACTACTAGCTACTAAGCCAGTATCAAACTATCGTTATAGCATTGCTGTAGCTGTTATTTAAAATCCTTCAAAGCAATTATTTGTCCAGTCATATAAATTAATCGTATCAGGCCATTGCTCAACTCAACACCTGGGGTTTCGCATGGCCGCTCCCGTCGCTCGAATTTAACATCGTAATTATGAGGTGAATGCTGCACTCCAGATGCTAATTGTGCTTTTCCTGTTGATGAATTTAGTTCCGGAATAGAATTTATTTTTGTACCGACAGTAAACCTTGACGTTGAGTTTTGTTTCGGTTTTCGCGCTCGTGGCTTAGTGGGAAATTGTGAATTCATATGCTCCACGAATAAAGGGTCTTTAATGAACGGCCGGTGCATCCGGAGCTTAACCAGCCCGTTTCAACCCTGCTGACTTAATGTTTTTGGGCATTAGTTATTCTCAAGGATATTGCGTATTGTATTGTGCTTGATGTTACCATGGACGAGAGAAATTATTTTCAGTTGTTTAATTTGCTTTCTACACATTTCACTGTTTCATTATAATTTCTGCGCATATTATTCGTTTATCGAAATGTTTACTCTGCAGCGGAATTGTATATTTAATCAACTTATCAATGAAATGTCTCAATTTTTATGAATCGAATGTTCCAATCCTTCATGCGTGATTTTCCAAACAATCGTGATAAATTGGTAATTGGCAATTTATAATTAAAATGTTTTGCTGGAAACAGAATCATTAACTCGTACAGAAAACGCTTGTATAGTAATTTAATACCTGCTCACAAAGGATCGACCCTGAACGAATAGAAATTAGCACCTATTATTCTTGGTTCTTTGTTACTTTCTCAAGATTATTTTAACCCACTAAGTCTGACCTAGTTCGTAAGCCGCATAATGTGTTTCTACTTAAAACCTTTTTGAAATACAGCAGCTTATCAAATGTTATCGCCGCATTTATTCGAATTAGATAAATTAGTACTTGCTATTGGTATGTTTATCTTATCCATCAGTACAGTGAGTTCAATAAGGTATTATCTTTGATTCTAGGAAGGACGTGCGGCAAAATGGACACTAAGTGCGAAGGTATTTGAGTTTAATCGTAGGGATTATTCATACGGAGAAAAACATTAATATTTACAATCTCAGTGTATCGCTATACATAGTTTGAATTTCTTCTGACCCAACCCACGACAGCATACAGGGCCATGTTATTCGCAGCTATGTATTTTTGTATGAGGGATTCCGATTACGATGGAACCCTCTAAACATTCCAGTAGGCTGAATCGATTTAATTAATACACGAAATGACTGTGGTGATACGGAGAAATGAGGGGGGCGATTTGAGTCTGAATGTTGATGGCTATAAGTGTAGAAGACCAAAGAAAGGATACATAGACAAGAAGAAGATATGACTTGAAAGATGGTGAATGCAGACGATGGGTAATAGAGAAGTAGGAAAAAAGAAGATTTAAAGTGACCACAAAATAATTGCTTTAAAAGCGTGAGAAGATCTTCATCATCCGAAACCGTTGTTGAACAAAGGCTTCCTTTGACCACCATGCCGTACGACAATCCATGCACTAATTGCAGCCTTCAGAATGATGATGATGAACTTTGAGCCCCGTTTTTAAATTGTTTCCTTACTTTCAGCATTTGAGCTTTCCAAATAGCAATGCACTGGGTGATAAGCTTGAGATTAACTCTCGGTTCGCATCTACCACGATGCACGATCCGTAAGCCGTAAGCAGTTCCATGTTTGCAAATCCGTAGCTCTAATACCAGCTTAACTTATCCAGTCAATTTCTGGTATCCCTTCTAGGATGTGCCTTTTCAGATAGCTCGTTTTTTTGATGAAAATGACGGTAAAGACAGGCCGTCTTTGGTTTTTTTCGGATCATAATTCGTTTTCAAGACGCTTCTTTAGCTTGACCGGGTCACAAAGATGTCTGTGTCCCAAGAGTGAAAACATTGTAAGCTGTTTACGTTGAGAGCGTTGCTTGCTCGATGGTTGGGTTCATTTTGGTCTTCTTGTATCAGATCGATGATACGTCTTTATAGATTTTTGGGGCCCAGTTAGTTGGTGTCCACGCTAATTGGGCAACTTGGAGAGGTTGAAAGTCAGAACAATACTGAGTCTTTTTGTCTCTGTTCATGTAATTCATATCCAAGATGTTCAAACAGAGAAAAAACTCAGTAACCTGCCAAAGTGCGTCACATCGCGTCAACAGGCGTAACATTGGCCATTGTCCATTGTGTAAAGGAGCAATACCAAATTAACCATCACATACATAGTCTAAAACAGTTTTTATAGGGAAGTATTCAATTAAATGTATTATATCCACACGTCACACAGCACTCAATTTTATAAAATTAGAAGAAATTATAGAAATGAAACATGGAATTCAAAATGGATGTGAGCCAAATTCTTCAGTGACATTTCCTACGCAATTTTTTGCCTATAATTTTAGAAAAATAGTTACTTGCTACAGTTTAGTTCAGAAAGAATGATAAAGTGTAGTGTAGTTGTTACAGCAAAAAAAAATGTAGATTTATTTATTAACACAGAACTAGCAACTTCAACAAAATACATTTTGTTTTATCAATGTTTAAAATGCGAAGAGAATTGTAATTGGCATCTCAAGCTTAATATCACAGTTTGCCCGCACGGTATTCGGAATGAAAAAAAAAACTTGTTTAACTGGAACGCAAGGGGAAATTGAAGGAACATTGTGGGTTTTAGTCTGTTCTGGGCTGTCACTTCCTTCTGCTCCACCCAGAACACGAATCTTTTGATTCTTTAAAAAAAGGTACTGATCATGTGCCAACTTTTATCAAAATGCACTTGATCAAGCATGATAAGTAACACACAGACATAGTTACAATCACATTTTCATATATCAGTAAACCAAAAAATATTATCTAACATTATATTTGCCAAGGCTGTTTATTCTGGGGTGCTATGACAGGAAACCTCCACGTGCGCCCGTGGACTGGAGTTCCCTCTCGGATACGTCCGGGGGGAAGACCAGTTTTTCGGGCCGGTGCACCCTGGGATGCGGGCAAAAACTCTTCCTTAGGCACTGTGTGCCTAAGGGGTCTCTTTGCCCGTATGCGAATAGCCTGTCGTGTGGACGCTCCAACGCGTGTCCCTCTGATCAGCAGAGAGCACAGCGGTGGAGCGGGCTTGCGGACGGTGAGTTATGGGTAGCTCGCCGTCCGACCAAGGACCAAGCCCGGGTCGGTGGCGCGTCGTGTTTCGCGCCAAATGCCTGCTGGGGTCGCGGGTTTTTTCTTAACCCAGGTTACCGTGGCCCCGGAACGTAAAGGGTATAGGAAGGAACACGGGTGGATTTTAGTCAGTAAGAGTCTGACAGTCCCTTCCGCCCCACCCAGGGCGGGAGAACTCATTTGATGATTTTACCACCTAAAAAAAAAAAAAAAAAAAAGGCTGTTTATTCTACTCAGATAATTATAAGGCTCCTTGAAAAGCACAATGAGATAATGATAATAATATTATGAATTCATTATATCTAATAAAAACCAGTTTCATGACTCACAAAATACTTTATTTTGTTTACCTTACCATATTTGACTAGAGTCCATTCCCACTAAATTTTATACAAAAGTTATGAAATATAGTCTATTACAAGTTAGTCATCAAAGTAGACTGGTCAGTAATGGCAAAACAAAGCAAAGATTAAAGTAATATTTAGAGATGACCAAAAAAGTGTATTTAAGTTTTGTAAAAAAAGTACATTTCTCGGTTTTTTTTTTTTGTAATAAATGTTAATAATGTTTCGCGATTTGTATGCAGTTGATATTTAATTTATTTCAAGGTTCGCTGCTAAGTTTTTTAGCATCCTTTACTTTTTTCTTCAGAGTACATAATACAAGTATGTGGGTATGTATTTTAATGATTAGTTACTGAAAAACACAGTTCTTGATCACTTATTATCTTGTTTTTATTTGCTAGACATTAAACAGCACATATCTGCATCCATATACTGACATGTTTACATAATTAATTTTTGTATAAAATGTGAAAAAGTTCTTACAAAATTCATTCTTGCAGAAATTATTAGTATCCGCAACTTGTGAATGACTAAACGCTGCTATGAACTGTGATCGGCTAGATTCCTACCCTACCTAATCACAACATGCATTATAGAAGGTAACTATAAAGTTATCAACAAAGCAGTACAGCTTTCTACCACATGCTTAAAATAACACAGATAAAAACAGAGGCATGACTCATAGACATTTAAAGAGTTCAAGTAATAAGGAGGTCTGTAATTAGCTGTAAGGTTTTGTTATCTTTTTTGTAGTCTGGCCGTTAACAATGTGGAGGGTGGCCAAATGAATGATAATCAAAAAATGTGGCCATGGTACAAGTTGAAGGTATGACTTCGCAATATGTTGTAGATGCTCAAGATTCAAGATTCGAATTTATTTGCGTTCCACAATGTTTTCTTAGGTGGTAAGTAATAAATAATAAATAGATCATTGTGGACCCTGTCGGGCACAGCAAAAACATAAAAAATGTAGGAGATGCTCTTCCTATACAATATCATAATTTTACTGACTTTACAAAAAAGTTGTAACACAAAAATTAAACATCAATAGCATTCGCATAGTGATTGAATTATTTCAATGTTATTTGATAATAATAGTATGAAACCAGAGAAGTCTTAGTAGCCAGCATTATTAAAGATCCAAATAAATGATATTTCAAGTTACCATTGTATTAAAGATTACCTGATACAAATTAAGCAACGGACTCACTTAAAAAAAAAACAAAGACCAAAAACTAAATGTATATTATCTCATTTCAGTTTAAGTGCACCAGTTGTTTGATGCACTGGCAGCTGGCCAACCATCACGCAAATGATACGCACACATTCACAGGCCTTGGTAAGCAGACGAACGAGGAAGTACGTGAACATATCACAATAAGCAGCCCATACTAGTGCCCTAACATTACCTTGAAAGGTTCATGTTTGTATGACGTATACCTACCTTGTTATACCGCTTGATATCAAGTACTTACGACAATGAAACTAATATCTGTCATTTTATCCAAGACCCGAAAAAAAGAGCAATTTCTTCCAACAATTTCTTTCAGCAATTTGGTCCAAATAATTCTGTTTAATAATTATTGTCGAAAACGAATCACTCGTCGAAATTTGACAATATTACTCTACACTTTGGCCTTTCAACTTTAGAGCAAGAGAACTTGAACTGAATTATCCCGGCAGCCTATAGCAGCAGCATTAATCATTTGATAAAAGAAAAAGAAATCACAGCAAATGATTGTTCAACTAAAAAGAAACACTTTACTTACAATTTCTTATTACTGGGATCTGCTTCTAGGTTTTAATTACATTTCTTTATTACACTTATTAATAAGTACGATCTTTTCCACTAATTCAACACCACAGTATCTATTAATTCAGATTGCGATTGTAGTAAATGACAGAAAACAACGGAATAGAAAAAGACGTGTGGTATGGTCGGATGGATGAGCTGTTCTTCTTTTATTTTTCAATAGATGGCGTCGCCTTCGTTTCAACCATAGACGACAGAGGAGTATGATGAGAGACCGAATTTAATAAAAAAAGATTGCCATGCTTTGTTTGCACAAAGGCAAGTTTGAGCAAAATTATAAATTAAAATAGTCGCGATTGTGCTTAAAACTTTAAGTTTTAAAAAGGTTTTTATTAATTATTCAAAGAAAACTGCATGCATGCAGGTTTGGAAGTGAAGAGAAATGAACTAATCCAAAAAAGTTTTATCAAACAACTCAAAATTTAATCTGCTGGTGCTGCTGGTATTTTTAGTACGGAATGATAACTGATCATTCTTTTAAAATTGGATTTCACATAAAACTATTTTAATAATTTAAGACATTTTTTATTTTCCATGAATGTATGAAAATAGAGGGTTTTACATGTAATTATGACTAATAATCTTGATTTTGTATTTTAGGCTACAAGAACAAAGTTGAAATATATGTTTCGGCTACAAAAATGTATGATAATAACAGTTATTATTTCAAGTTTGAAAAAAATCCATTGTTTGCCATGTCAGCTGTCTGATGACAATCTTTTCGGAATGTAAACCTGTAGATAATTTTTATCATTCGGTCCCCAATAATGACCAACCATCGACTGCTTGTGCTCTATAAGCGACATCTAGCTGGAGACAACGAAACTATCAAAACTCATTCTATCTCACTTGCACTCGTGGATTCCGTGCGACCGAACGGTTCAATGACTTTGGCGACCGTTTCTATTTTCTCTCTGGTTTTGTCGTCGGGTCGGCCCGCAAGGAAGGGGTCTTTGTTTGCGTTTCACGTTCGCGTCGCACGGTATCATCTGCGACCGCGGCTCTATCGTATCGTTGCCGAGACGGAATGTGCCCGCATAAGTGGAAGCGTGGGTCTCGCTCCTCCCGGTCGATGTGAAATGTCGTGCAGTGTGCCAGACTGGCGCCGTCATCTAGTGCAAGTGCAGTGAGGTGCAGTGGTGTGTGCGAGCGCGCGTGGGTCGACTCGGCCACGGCGAGCGAGGTGCGCGGAGGTGGCGGCGGCCGCGCGGCCATGACCGGCGACATGCCTCTAGGGAGCGCGCACGCGTTCGGGCGCGCGTTGCTCCGGGACGGGGCGCTGCCGCCGCTCGAGCCCGGCCCGCCCGCTCCACCGGCCAACAACGCGCAGCCGCCCGACAAGCGGCCTCCAGCGGCGGCCGCGAGCCCCGAGCAGGTCATGAAGCTCTACATGAGCAAACTTACCCCATATGAACACCGTGAGATATTTGACTACCCCCAAGTGTACTTTATAGGCGCGAACGCCAAGAAACGGCCCGGGCTGGTCGGGTTCCCGAACAATTGCGACTACGACAACGAGCAAGGCTCGTACATTCACATACCGCACGATCACATAGCGTATAGATACGAGGTGCTGAAGGTGATCGGTAAGGGTAGTTTCGGTCAAGTAGTGAAGGCGTACGACCACAAGAAGCGCGAGAATGTCGCGCTCAAGATGGTACGTAACGAGAAGCGCTTCCACCGCCAGGCGCAGGAGGAGATCCGTATCCTGGAGCACCTCCGCGAGCAGGACAAAGACAACACGATGAACGTGATCCACATGTTCGATTCCTTCACGTTCCGAAACCACACATGCATCACATTCGAGCTGCTGTCGATCAACTTGTACGAGCTGATAAAGAAGAACAAGTTCCAAGGGTTCTCGCTGCAGCTCGTCCGCAAGTTCTCGCACAGTCTGCTGCAGTGCCTGCACGCGCTCAACAAGAACAGAATCATACACTGCGACATGAAGCCAGAGAACGTACTGCTCAAGCAACAGGGACGCTCCGGAATTAAGGTATTGTTACCTATTACTAAACTAACACGTTATATTGTTTTATAGTCTTTTTCACACAACCAAAACAGGAAAGTACTGTCTGACAACTTTGGCTGTAAGACTGATAGGTATTAATTTGTCAGTTAATTGTTATTATTTAGCGTAATGAACCAGGACAGCATGGGATCGTTGAACCTGTGACAACATTCCTTTTAATATAGGTACCAACAAATTCTTAATACCTACACAGGCATTTCCGTTTAGAAACTCATTTGTATCTCTCGAAAAACAATCACAGATTGCGAACACCTGTTTCTATAGTTCATTCGACGGCGGATAAAATCAATAAGCAGTCTGTGTAACATTTTTGGTAAACATTTGCAGCTGTGTGCGTGCGAGCCCGATCAGCTGGCCCCAGCCGCACCCCTATTTACCAACCCACTGTAACACCACTCGCGATAACGGTGTTTATTACACGGTTCGTTAGAATCGTGTGCATATGACTGTATATTTATTACCTATTCATAAATGGATAAAGCGTTCGTGGAAATGCGTCTGGTTTCTGATAGTAAGATGCGTTATTACTCTAGCTTGCAGCAGTTCGGACGATAAACGTTATCTGTGGACCGCGTCTCGAGTCGCTCACCCGATCGCGTTCTATTTTTAAACTTCCCGATACATTCAGTAAGTCGGTCTCCCGCCATGTGATGTTACACTGTGGTTATTTACGTCAACACGCATCCGTGTACATCCAAAACACGGTTAAGACTTGTAACCAATGAAATACGAACCAATGTCAATGTGGCTAAAAAGAATCTTGGTTAAAACTGCACGAAAACCTTCGACCGTTCACTAGTTGACAAAAACACTGACCTACAAGTTGATGATTGAGCTGCTTGGAGTTGCCACTGTCGAAATTTTCTTGTGATTCTTAAAGATAACGGCTTTATTATTAATTGAATAAAGAAGTAATGATCATTGTTTGTATGGAACGTTAAACAGGAAGGCTCGTGTATTTCTTACAAGCCAGATAGGTACAGTCGGCCAAGAAAGTGGTGTACCACCCTAAGGTTGAATATCGCTTGCAGATTCATAGGTGATAAAGATTAGTTTCGCTTGCAGATCGATCTGACAACTTCTATTGCTGTCTTTATCTGATTATTGATAACGACTATTACTGTTTGTAACGTGACAGCTGTTCTTAGTTTGAACTTGATGGAACCAATGACGTCGTAAAATCAACGGCGGGGGGCTGTAGATTTTGATGACAAAATTGTATCTACAAATTCAGAATTGTAATCAACAAGTTACATAAAATTGTAAAGGCACAAGGCGAATCCACAAACCTACAATTTCTGTAAACTTGTAATTACAATATCAATAAAAAACAAGCTAAAAATAGATTTATCCTTTTATTAAATTTCTACAATCAATTTTAAAATACTTATAACAAACAAAACCTTAGCATATATAGTAATATTTAGAAGATATTGAAAATATTTAAAAATTAGAAACGGGTGTAACCGCCGTTGGCCTCTATAACCTCTATAAGACGAGACCTCATTGAACCAACAAGCCGTGAGCAAATATCGGTTCCCCGCATTTCCTCCCAAATATAATTACAGTGACTAATAAGAGCTTGTTTGGTTCTTTCATTTTGATGCGACCATCGTTGGACCATAAGGCCCCAAAGATTTTCTATCGGGTTGAGGTCCGGCGATCTTGAGGGCCACTGAATTACCCTTACGTCAGTGTGTGAACGAAACCAGGCTCTTACGATCCTCGCATTATGAATTGAACAATTATCTTGAACAAAATCAAATTGTGGCACTTCGTTCTCCGGGTAAACATTACGGACTGTCGGTAGCATTGCATTCTGAAGCACGTCGATATAATTTACAGCCGTCGCTCGAGGAGGTAGAGAACACAATTCTCCTACACCATCCGCACTAAATATTTACGGAAATTCGACCTGATTCTCTATTTGGAATTACATGATCATCTTTATACCGTGTTGAATTATATCGCCAAAGGTGAAGACGTCCATGCTGACTGGATTTAAACGTTTTTTCATCACAAAACACTGTATATTAGACCAATCAAACAACCCCATGTAATGTAGATGATTCCTTATTGTTTGGGCACTCACATCGAACATCTCCGCAAAATGTTTTGTGGGCTTAAAACCATTGATTTCATATTCCCGTCTCATGAATTCTCTATCGTTATTGGAGAGTGCAGGCCGGCGACCACTTCTTCTGTGATCCAACAAACTTCCCTCCTCTCCTTCACGACGAATCCAAAAGCGGACAGAACGCCTCGATATATTCAAATTCCGGGATATCGCACTGATACTGCTTCCCTCATTAAATTGGGCAATTATTTGTGCTCTTTCGGCAATGGTCAAGTTGGCAGGCATTGAGATGATTTTATATGCAGTTGATTGAAAAATAACACGGAAAATATTTTTTGCATATATTTGACAAAATGTCAATTGTCAGTTTTCTTTTTCAAATGGAATTCGGTTGTCTATTTAAATAGTTTTTATTACTTTTGTTTGGAAACATTTCAATTGCTTTGTAGAAACTAATGTCCTTTTCATTTATACTAAAGGTTAAAATGTCATGTACTTATATGTGACATATGACGTATGATTATTAAATACATAGGTTTACGTCATGATAATGTTGTCTCTTTCAGTAATATCTTTTTATAACGAACCTTGTTGTAATTTTCGATGACCGGGAAACTAAATCAAAACTGGTACACCGCTTTCTTGGCTGACCGTACTTGCTTGCGTAATTAATTTATCTAGGTTGCATGCAGTGTCAATGGCGCACGTGTAATCGGGTAATAACAATTAAGTTCTACATGAATGCAACAGCAGATATAGTAAACCGAATACAATTTTATTAGTATTGAAACGTCTGACATGATAAATTCCAGTCTTCCCAGTATGAAATTGAACATTTAACCGTGTTGATTCAGGTGAGACCTAGATTATAACAGATATGCAGGTTGCCGATAAGATAAATGCTCTATTGGAGCTTGGAGCATATTGTTACTACGCGCGATCAACGGTACAAGCGCACGCGCAGCTCACACGTCATTGAGACTCAGCACGGTTTTCATCCATTGTTTTCGTTTCACAAAAATTCATAAGCATTAGCTAACAGCCGTTAAAAATAACATGTCCTCATTATAAAACAGATGAATATGGTTATATGGCTAACCGTCATATTTTTTGTCCATATAGCGGTAATTTTTAATTTAAAGCCGGTTTTTATGTTGCATATTTGGCAGCTAAGTTACCGAAGAAGTTTTGTGTCAATTAAGGTTTTTAAAATGAGCAAATAAAAAGGGTGAAGCGTCCGCAAAATATTTTCCTTCATTTATCTGCTGCGTCATCGGAGCAAAGACAATGAAAACTTTTCACATAATTTTCTTGTTCGTGTAACTGTTTCCTACTGCCACAGTAATCTGATTCATTGCTCATTTGTTTAAAATAAATGCATAAATGACTGAAATTAATTATTTTTATCTATGCTACATCGATCTAATAACTGGTCGTGCAGATTTATCTTGGTTGTACTAAAAACATGTAAAGCACGAACGTTAATTTACTGCCTTCTGATTACTCACTGGAGCTTGAACTAATTATGATTCCAGGCATAATAACATCTTGTACGCTATATTAATAGAGATCATCGTTCTTCAGGAGATTTTTGCACGTGAGCGGTAGAACCGGTATGATGTAGGAAATAAATACACGATCTTCAAGGAGATTGTTTTTGTCCCTTTCATAGCTCAAAAACTACCTGCGCTAAATCCTTTGTTGTCGGGTTTCTTTTTTGTATATTTTGAAAACGAAAAGTATAGGTACCTACAAGGATGGGCAAAACTAGAAAAAAAAAACTCAGTCACATAGTCTAGCAAATTATAAACATTTGAAAATAGAATTTCGGTTGCCACTGGCTGTAAACAATTCCGCGAGCGAACTTTTGAACGTTTAATCGGATTTCCTAGAATTATTTTTATTTAAAAACAAGCGGTTTTGACTACACCGCGAGTCGGTTTAGCGAATTTTCCACTCAGTTTAGTGCGGCAGCGGCTAGGCATCAAGACCGCGTCCAATGCCAGATATTTCTGACATGGCGGCGTTTTGTCGTTGCAACTCTGCGGTCCGCCAGTCACGCGACGATGAAACTAATCCTTCGAGCAAACCGTGTCGACAGTTTAACTCAAATTCTTTTCTAGTTGCATTCTCGTATTACATTTGAATTCGTGCGCGCGATCAGAAAACCGCAACTTAAAAAGTCAGTCCTTGATCGACGTTAATCAATAATGGGGACTACGATTTCCTTTTTAATTACTGTCAAATTGATCAACCCAAAAAACTAAATTTCTATGCACAGACAATCAATTTTAATTTGTTCGGAGTTCGCAGTAACGGATCACCTAATTATTCGAGAGAGAATTCAAGATCGATCTTTCGAAACATAAATAAAAGTAAAACAAGTTTCACCTTACAACTGTACCGAATTAAAGGCGGTGGCAACAAAAAAAAGGTGTGTTTTCAACAAACAAGCAGGCCGGGATACACAGCAACCTTACAAAGGAACACCTGTACCAGGTAGATTTAAAAATAAAACCCGCCTAACTGGAGCAGGTTCCATAAAGAGCAAGGCATACATTCTGACCATCGCGGCATCGGCATCGCAGTGAATAATGCATTGAATTGTATGGATCACTTGACTCGTCACGAAACAGACAGGCGCAGTAGGCACAGACAACTTGAAATTGTATCAGTCAGCTTTAAATATTACAGTTTTTTGTACTGGCAAAGAACTAGATAAAGGTTTTCGCTCCATTTTTGATGTTTTTAGAGTAAACAGAAACAAAGTAATAAATGTTTATTTATGAAACGCTCTGAATTCTTTCCAAGTTTAGTGAGGTTTCAAAATCCATCCCTTAAATTTTCATAACTGGCAATATTCTGATAAAATGGCGTGCTTGCACGTTTCTGTTTTTAATTTATGGGCCAGGGCAACTTGTGCAGATGCAACTTTCGAGTAATTGTGTCATTATTTGGACAGGTGAACTTAAAGAATGAGTAGGAGCCATTTTAAAGTCTGTCAAATGATTTCACATTTATGAACCTTAAAGGCGGATGTGACAAAATGGATGCGGAAAACACAGAACCAGATGTTTTGGCTTTACTACTATGGTGCAGCCAGTACCCATTGTTGATGTGCACCTTGTAAGGAATCTAAGCTAGGAACTCACGAACTGACAAACCTACAAGCCAAACATACAACACGTGTTTAATCTGTGTTCATTTGCCACCTTATTAGGCTAAGACACACGTGTGGACATTACAATCGAAGCTCATGCATTATGGCCGTAATGACTGACTGATTGGTATTCCAAGGGCTTCCTCGTCTCCTGTTAGCATAACAAACAAACATTATCTTTACAATTTTAATGAGTATTGGCATCATCACTGTACATAACGCCACATAACAAGTCTAATCGACAGTTTCTACAATCTGGAGGACAATGTCTTAGATCTACGATCGTAATTATGGGCATTAGAGCAAGGTTGGAAACTGCAAATTGATCGTAGGTGGTCATCGCTCCCATGAGATAAGTGGTCTGGTCAGGATGTTTGCCTTACTCATTACTAGAGTTTACTCTAGGCCGGTGACCTGAATTCATTCAGGCAATTCTTCCTTAACGCTTTATAAATGACAGTCTCAATTTATGAACTTTGCTCCCCTGACATTAGGGCTTTGGCGCCTACAAGTCGAGTGACACGCCCTGAATAAAGAGACATTAACATAGACGGTTAACATGCGTTTTAATGAAAGGAGGATTCCGATTCTGACTAGAATTATTACCATAAGTCTTTTATCCCCAAGTCCCCAACAGCCTTTGTTTGAACGGTGACGCATGCGAGTGTCAGTTACATTACAAGTAGGTTTGTGTGACAAAGAGTAGTATTATGATATTTGTGTTTAAACAGAACAATCTTAACGATGTCACTCAGTGTATTAACATGTTTTATAATATTATTGTGGAGTAACAATGGTATTACCTATGTTGCGGAAAACTGAGTAAGGTTTAAGTACTCTAGAAATAGCCTAATGAACACTTAAAAGTATGACTTTTACGACTGTTAGTGGACGTATAATTTTCACATTTGATCGCTCACTGATAATTCCCTGTGCCTTTTACGTCAAACTTCTGGTATCTATGGTCTTTTTTCACGTTTACGGCATTATTTGTTAAGGAAAATTACCCGCCTTTAATTGTACAGCCTCTCGTTTTTATAACTTAAATATTTTACTGATTAAACCGAATCGAATTATGTGTTTAAAAATATCTTCATCAACTTGCCTTATTTATAATTGGTTTTGTGATGCAGTATTATCAAGAAGTTGTTAATATCCATTTAAAACAATATAGGGACACACTGAATTGTTTATTCATTAGTAATTTACATGTAAACATAATAAACATTGTACAATCTATGTTGTGTAGTAAAACATCGCCTTTCTAGTTCACAAGCAAATTCAATGCGAAAGGCAAATTAGTTCCTAGTTCGTAATTAGCAAATTAATATAATTTATTGCACATTAGGTTTGCGGCTTTATTCTATGAAATATTGTTGTTTTCTGAACGTAATTTACTGCGTCAAATGTAATTTACAGTATAGCTCCATAGACCTTTTCAAGTAGAGATAGAACCAGAGACTAAAAAGGCCTTTTGGGTGTAGTGGGTGGAACAAAAGAGGCTTTATAATAAAAATGTTGTTTATTGTTGTTGAGATTGAATCGTTGTGTACAAGTCCTTACAATAACTGAGATAAAATTGGGTCATTCGGTCGAGACGTCTGCTGTAATCGATTTCGCCATCTTGCTCAAAACATTGTTGTAATAAAGTGAGAAGAAAGAAGTTAAGGATATTTGGAAATATTCGTCGTGTAAGTAAAGAAATTGACGTTTTTTCCTTGTGACATCACATGCCATTTTCGATAATCTTGGTGTAAGAAATTGGTAGAACATGACAAGAAAGATAACAACAAATTAGGTATAATATTGTTATTTTCAAATTACTTAATTTATGATAGACTATCACGTCATGCCTTTATCGATACATAAGACAAGATATTCAGAAGATGTAATCAGTTACACAGTACTTGCAATTATGCAGTTCATTTGTAATGCAGTATGGAAAAATATGTAATGAGATCGCGAACGTACCAGCAACCAAGTAAAATCTCCATGTTTCAGCGTTTTATGTTTTACTAGTATGGCATTGATATTATTTTTTTTAACAAGATACTTTCCACTCAACATCTTAAATGATAACCTTTGACCGTATAATTAAACTAATTAATCGGAATTGCCAATATCACATTGAGATTGGCTAAATGGCCTTAAAATCCTTATCGTAGTTTATGTCATTATATTAATATTTAATTTTATTTAAACACAATTATTTGTCCTAATTGCCGCCCAATAAACTGTCCCAATTGGCGCCCAAAGACTAAATAGAGAAAGTGAAATTTTATCAGCAAAAATTGTCAGAAATGTACAGAACTTGCAGGTGTAATGTCTTTTTTATATAAAACGCTTTGACTGCGATTACCACTTCTATAGTATGTACCATTTAACATGGCAATAGAGGTCATTCACTCCCTCCTACCAAGTTTTTCATCACTAAGCGATAATGACACTTATTGTTACCTAAAACTACTAATAAGCGATAGTTGCTTCTATCGCTACAGTATCGTGGTACCAGCCTGCTTGACATACAGAGGTTGTGAATCTTGTGTTGGTCTAATTCAAAATTATTATTTTTTATTTCTAGAAATCAAATTGTGTGCTTATACATTTACGCGTGTCGTAAAAAATGTTCCACTGTGTGTGACGGATTTAATGGATGTAGTGATAGGTAACGGCCCTTTTCCCGTCATATGTATTTTCGTCCGCGCGCGGATCATAGTACATTTTCAAAGTCGATTGTATGTTTGTTCACGATTATCTCGCGTTTGACTGAACCGATTTTCATGCGGTTTACGGAAAAATGTTTATTACAGTCTAGGGAAGGTTTTAATATACAATAATAATGGATGTCTTGTGACGTTGCCCGCATAGATCCGTTTTTGTTGCTCGCTTGGATATAAATTTCTAAAGTTGTCGATTATACGAAGATTTTTGTTGAATGTCTGAACTAAAAAGGGTAAAATAAAAACTTAAAAAAAAAGTACCGACTTCAAAAACAAATACAAAAAAGTGTAAAATAACTTTTCTTTCGGAAGTCGGTGGCAATAGTCAATGACATAAAAAAAAAGCCACCGACTTCCGAAAGAAAAGTTATTTTACACTTTTTGTATTTGTTTTTGAAGTCGGTACTTTAAAAAAAAAGTTTTATTAATACTAAGGGTACAACGGCGGTCTTATCGCTAATAGCGATATCTTCCAGACAATTATGATGGACTTGAAGAATCTTAAAAAAAAAATGAGGGTAGACAGTGATGCACATCAATTAATAGATAACCGATAATATAAATACAATACACACAAACATTAATAATAAAATAAAATACACATACATACATAAATATAAATATGTATATTAGAGAGAAAGGAAATGATTTAAGAAAGCTTTGAAAAGAAACCAGTGACTTGGCTTGTCTTACTGATACAAGCAATGCATTCCACAAACGACAGCCTGGACTGTGAAAGAATCATCATAAAAAAATGTGGAATGCGCGGCATCAAAATAATCAAATGTATATAGGTAATTATGTATATACAACGTGTAACGTTAATAGCGCAAAACCTCTCGTGGAGTAACTCAGCCCATGTTACTTAACAATGTTTGTTCAAAAACTTTCGGAAAAAAAATGATTTTTCATACTGATGGTTTTAGTAATTGCCGATTTATTAAAATGATCAACTTTTTGGAGAACGTTTGGTCTACTCCTTTTACCTTCAGGTTGCGTTATTTTATGAGTATTTCTGTATTCACGTAATACCCGATATATCGATCTCTCACTCACCCCACATATTTCTGATATACATTTGACAAGATCATGGTTAGTTAAATATTTATCCTCGGGCTTTGTGTTTTGGACATATTTAAAAATATTAATAATCATAAGACGTTCTCCGCTGGTGAGAATCGTCTTCTGTCTTTTTGCTGGCGGCGATGTGAACGGTATTGATTCCGAACCTTCTTGAGGTTGGAATATGTTTGGACGACGACGGCGTTTACAGCTTCTGGTTACATGCTTCTTTAAAAGCAACTAATGAAGTAACAATAACAACACAGAACACAAAAACAAAACTGTAACAAACTCAAAAACGATAACATTAAAAGTAAAGAAATTATAGCACGGTCTGTGCTATAATTTCTTTACTTTTAATGTTATCGTAATCTTTTAAAGAGATTTAAAAGAACCTATAGAGCGGGCATTGGGAAAATTGTCATACAAAATTATTGATGCCGTGTGTCAGTAGCACAATCTAGCGTTGCATAGCAACTCGACTACTATACCGAGCGACTTTTTACCTAGTGGTAAAAAGTTTTGGATCACAACTTTTTTCGTGATGTCCCGTCTATTGCTCGTATTTAGTTTAATGTCTTTGCACAGACCAAACGCAAGCGAACTTCCACACGGAATGTCAAATCTAAATGGTGGCTGCTGCCGGGGGTGCTGCACCCCTGACGCGATGACCTCGTAAAACAAAAACGACATAAGATCAAAATTAGCATTTTCTGTGATGAAATAGTTTTTGTAATTTATTTTAGGAAAAATAAGGTGTTTTTACCATCCTGATATCAAAAGAATATTAATACACTTATATCCATACAATATGCACTAACTTTATATTTACTCAGTATTGTATTATACGTTAATGCAAAATTATATGATGCATAATAATATATTTACTTTTTTTAAATTGTCTCAGTGTGATAAACTTGTGTAAAAACGAAACAACAATATTTAAAAAAAAATATTTCGTAGGGTACGTTTGCTAGATTTTCTATTATTTTGGGTTGTGCATTGTGTTGTTTTTGTGGTAATTTTTTATGTATTATGAGACTCAAGCGATGTCAGTTTTGCGACTGTTTGCGACAGATTTGTACGGGTGAAGAGGAAGTATCGCTAATATTGAGATATCGGGATGAAAGTCGGAGCAATGACCGCTTTTGCCGTGTTAAATGGCACATACTATATCGTCATTCAAGTTCAATTCAAATTCTGTAGATATTAAGTTGGTACTTGACTAAATAAGAATATAACTTTAAACAGAACAAAAGCTTTTGAATGTTCTGTTAAACATTCATTATAATATTAAACTTCATTATCATTACATTTAGCAATAAGCAAAAACATTAAGATACCTACCCATCTTTGTTGCCCACATCCATAAATCATAGTACATATTATATCATTGCTCTATCGAAACCTTACAAAGGGTAAAGCGTTCATAATTTAGTTTCTAATGATGTCTGAAATATACAATAGACGGGTTTTTATTCATCTAAAGAAATAACCTGAAGTTTTTTCTGCAGACTTTTATTACTACTGTTCATCTATTGATTGTTTTTTTTTTAGCGTGGTAAAATCATCAAATGAGTTTTCCCACCCAGGGCTGGGCAGGGCAGGAGGGACTGTCAGACTTGTACTGACTAAAATCCAAGGTGTCCTTCAAAAGCTCTTTACGTTCCGGGGTCACGGTAGCTCGTTAGTTCCGCGATCAATCTATTGATTGGTGGATTACTTCTTTGGTCAAGTGTCAAAAAATGCCAAGCTGTTGAAAACTGGGGTCTTGGATTCGATCTTCATGTTGTGCAGAAATTCTCAGTAGTCTAAACTGACTTTGAATATCGTGATAATGCTGAAACATTAATCTCAGTTTTAAAAACTCTATTTTGAGATTATAAACGCTAACTTTCTGCCCGTCTATTCAGAGGATACAGGGCGAACAACGATAGGTAGATCGGTGCGATTACCTATATGTAGTGGTAATAGATTCCCAGTCTAAATGCGTCACAGGCACACGGCAACGAGCGTGGGGAATTCGCTGAAATTGGGTCAGAGTTGACCGACTCAAAGTGACTATTAATAGACCACTTATCAATCGACTAGATACTAATTATATGGGAAATGGATTTAATATGGTTATCAAGATATAATTAAGTTGAACTGAATCATATCTCAAGGTGATGTCACCGAAAAAAAAGTTCTGAAATCAATCAACACAGAGTTGTAAGTGGCACTAGGTAGTGTATTCATTAAATGACCACCATTTTTCCATCAATTCTTAAAAATAAACAGAAATGAAGATCTAGTATTAAGGCGGCGCTAGTCGCGAGCTCGAACTCACTGGCAGGCATGGTCAAAAACCATGATATTTCACCGGAAATCGAGCCATATTGTTCATGTGTGCTCGAGCGTCATCCCCCCGTGGAGAAAACAGGGGAAAACTTATTCAGTGAGATGCACGATCATTCAGAGTAAAAGGCGCCCGTAAAAAAATACGAAAAAGCCTTTGGAAGTTGGGGTTTTAGGGAAAAACCACTGCACCAATTAATTTCGAATAAAATTTATTAAATTCTTCGATAAATTTGCTGTGTCGGTACGGACTTCGTTTTGGAAATTTGATGCTTCTTTAGCTTCTAATTTACACCTAAAGTTGTGTTAAAATTAGCAAAAAAACTAATCTTTAGAAGCTCGTAACTTTTTAATAGCTTCATATTTTTCAATTCTACTTCCGTACAGACAAAATTGATAATGAGACAAAACGATACCATGTTTAATTTTGGATGTACCTTGTCAAATAGTGGAGTAAAACCCCAACGAAGTTTCTATGGAAAAAATGTTGACTTGTTTGACCTTAAATGTTTCAGCGAAATATAACTTTTGCTTTTTTCAGTAGTTTTAACAGAGTATAAGTCACAACTAGTGCTCTCGACGAAGTTTCAAAGACTTGAGTGCGTCTGTCGCCATTGCTTGGGGGCACGTCACTAGTCTGAGCATCATTTTTTTTAAATTCTTACACATTAACTTTCTCGAAAAGTTAGACAAAAATGTACTTCTAGTAGACTAGTACACCAATAATTCTTCATTAAGTTTAAATTATGCATTTTAAAAGGCCTATTTACATCTATTGGCACAAAACCAGTCTAGACAGTTTTTTTTTATCATGACGTGGTTAAATCTTCAATTGAGTCCTACCCAGGGCGAGGGGGGACCGCGTAAGGGACTGTCATGCTTGTACTGACTAAAATCCACGGTGATCCTTCAGTAGCCCTTTACGTTCCAGGGTCACGGTTACTTGATAGTCCTGTGAGGCTGTGACCCCAGTGTGTAGATAGTTACTGCGAAAATCATAACGAAAAATCCTAACAGCACTTTACTCGACAAAAGAGTCTTACTCGTACCCAAGACTCCCATCAGTCCTTCTTACAACCACTAGACCAAACTAAGCAGTCTAAACTTTTCTCTCTAAAAATATGCAGCGAAAATTTGATCATTAGCAAAAAGTCGTTTGTGTTTACTTCATAATTTCACGCGACCTCTTTTCGTTTTAATTATGCTGGGATGCATGCAGGTAGTTATAGTTTACGTGTACCTATGTATCTTAGTGCCAGAGATAACTTGCTTTAATTGAATAGATCCACTGATTCATTAGTTTAATGAGGTTTTCTGTGGACGGAGATAACCGTTTAGAATGAAAACTAGGTAATAGATAAAGACTTTTGAGATAGTATAGAGAGGGTATTAGAAAACATATCATGGAAAGATAATGTGATCTAAAACTCTTGTACAATAATTTCAAACTTGCCATGTTGTTAACAAATGTGCTGACAACACCTTAAATATACGATTGATTTACGATTTCATCGATGATTCCTGATGTCCACCACCTGGTTCAGTGGTGGACAGAAGAAACAATAAAAGAATCCATCTGTCTTTTTGGGAAACAGCGCATTTTCTTTTGCGTACGTTACCGGTTCTCCAGTATAGTATGAGTTTATTGTCTCGCTAGAATTAATTTGAAACTAATGAAGTAACAAACCGTGACTTGAAGGAAAAACAACACGAAGCAAAAAGTCTTGAATTTCGCACTGTAATATAATGGAACTTAATTAATAGCCATTTAGTATGGAGGAGAAGCGATGACACTGACAATTACACTTTGTCTTTTGCCTTTACACCCGACACTGGGTTTCAAGTGTACGCAACTGAAGTCTAACGAGACAATTAGAGTTTACAGTTAGCTGTCGAACCGTGAGAATTAAAATATTAGCTCTTGCCGGTATCTCCCATTTGTTCGTCGGAAATAATCCCACAGGAACGTGACATTATGATAAAAAGTATCCTATGTAAAAACCTAGATCCTGGTGTACCCGTATGACAAATTTCATCAAAATCCGTTGGGCCGTTTAGACGTGATAAGAGAACAGACAGATAGTTACTTTAGCATTCATATTAGAATGGGTGGTCGAATTCAAGACGCAGTTGTCGATTATATAGATAAATTGCTATTGTACGATAAAGTGTGAGCTAGATAGATTAATTTATCAGTCATAGAATTTTGAATGTGACTGGATACGAAAAATTGCCAAGTAAAAAATGTAAAATCTCACCACTCGGAGATTCTCAAATTAAATAGCCATCAGAAATTACTTTGTAGGAAGTAACAAACGAAACCGGGACCTCCTAACTAGTCCCTGGTGACTTTCAAGATTCATGCTCTGCTCTCAACGTCGCTGGAGAAAATTACATTACACTATAAACAGAGGGAGAGAGAGGGATGCATAGACCTGTAACTTTATCATAATGAAATTATGCATAAATCGCAAAGAGAAAAATATTGTGAACAAAGAAGGATAAAATATTCATCCTTGGATTAAATATTCACTTATTCAGTTACACTTGTTGACTCCAGTCTCTCAATTTAAAAAGTTTCTTTCGAAAGTTCATTTTTGGACGAATATCAGTTCAGAAACGGACCAAACGGTCGTCCTAATAAGGTACTTGTCAAAATGCGTAACCATTACACCGGGTAGACACGAGTGAAGCGTAAGTAGGTCAGACGGGAACAGGAGCGATCGATTGCACCAGCTACGCTACTAGATATCGAGTGGAGTAGTCCTGCAAGTACATTTTTTTACTCTGTGCCACCGGGATATGTATTTCACAACGTATGCAACTGTGTTCGGATTTTTGCATGTAACTGTGCCACGTATACTTCAGTTTTGAATGAAATCAACTTTCTGCGCTACCTACCAAGAAAATAGTTTTCTGAGCAATAAATTATATAGATGACTTTGTGCAGGAAATCGGACGCGCCAAGTGTGTTTTGATATCAAAATGTCATCGATTCAATAATAGTTTTAAGTGGGACGTTTTCGTATATGTAACGCAATATGTATTGACAAAAATATGTCTGCACTTCCTTTTATTCAATGTCCTGTTTGTGTCATTTCTGATAATGTTGTTTATTTGCATGTTTTGAGATAAAATTGTTCTTAATAACTGGATTATTTATCAATATTAAACACGATATTTCACGTGTTTATTATCATTATGAGCTCATTTTAAGTGGGAACCAGGAATTTTATCTGCTATTGCAAGTTTCACGTCTCTTTCCTGTTACTGTCGTATCCCTTGAGGAATCCAATCCATCAGGCCACTCTATCGTCTGAGCCTGTTGTGATTATGTCAGATAATCGCCAAATCGGGATCGATAAAAAATTTCGAGGCGCATGTTACTAAAAACGTTATCTATTTGATAACCCAGTTCCCAAAATATCAAGATTGGCTTGTTGTTTCGTGAATGTTTACGGGCTAGCCAATCGCTGTAATTGGTCAGGTATCCAGTGTTCAGTTAAGGGCCAGTTCAGACTAGCTGTCTTCAGGCACAAGTGCTCCTAAGTGCTCTTCCCGACTCGCACAGTCTGTATACTTGTGGTCCCAGACACGAACTGAAGCGGAGATTCCCGAATATTACCGATCATCTAAAACAACAAGTTTTCTTGTATTTTTTCTGAGAAATGGTTGATTAAATAATCTGGTTTTCTTTCTTTATTTAATCTTTGTCATTGACTGTCTAAGAGAGTTGAATCACTCTTGAATAATGCCTACGTGAGCGGCACGCATCGTGGCTCGAATACCAAATCTGACTGAGTCAGGTATTTATTAATGCCAACGATCAGACCATATATATTTTTGCTGTAGTGTTTTTGTATTTTAATAATTCTAATGGAAATTGCTATTTGCTATTGTTTTTGGGAAGAAAATTAGAAATACTGCTAGATAACTAAATAAAAACTTAGCTTCTCAATTGTACGCATGTATACTCAAAAGTTTTCCCCAAAAATATTGTGAGAAGTTTTATCTACCATTGCTGTCGCACGAATTTAAATTTTAACTACATATATTATCTGTATGAATAACTTAAGAATATTTCAGTTTTAGTTATGCAACGGTGTTGTTCTCACTCCAATGCATTGCACCAACACCTAAGGCGGTTGGAGGAACGCCAAGCGTAGCTCACAATGGGCGACGACTAAATACGAACAATTATTATTTAAAATTCAACAATAGAAAGCAATCTTTTGTTACAATAATGAGAGATGTGAGGATGAATACACGCCGTCTGCGTGGCCGTGATCGTGAACTCGATTCAAACTTTAAATGTCGAACGAGTTTAACGAAAATCTATTGGCGACCTTCTTTTTATAGATCGTAGGATGTGATTTAATACGTCTACTAAAGATAAGACAAAATAATATAATGATCATTAATAAATATGGAATCCAGGGCATCGTTATAAATCTAGAACTTTCGGCCCGCTTCAAAGCTTAGCTCAAATAACTAGAGATCCGGACTTACATCACAGTATTTGTTAACCAAAGTTTCTAATGGGAATAGCTGGAAGAGATTTAACCGTAATAAATGGGAATAGTTCAGATTTTACGGCAGCTGCACATTTCAGCTAATGTTAGATTTAATAGCACCCGCTATTAAATCTAACATTAGCGACTGAAAACACGGTACAGTGGTTTTAATTTTCCGTCATTAAAATCATACTTTTAAAATGCCGCCGATGTAGGAATGCTTTCGAGGAAAAATGTCACCTACTTTACTCATATAGCTAATGCTAGTTATTAGCCAACTTTCTATTTCACAATAAAACTGCTAGAACAATCAGATGTGCGCTCTTTAGAGTAAGGAGTAAAAAATTATGAGTCATAGAAAATGTACGTAAAATATAATCTTAGATCCGGCTAGTGAGGCAGAATTTGGCTTTTAGCAAATTTCTCAAATGAATCAGCAAAAATTACTCCAAATATCGGCAAGATTGCTAATGCTTTATTTTCTCTTGTGCTTATTTTTCATAAATCTTTCATGCGCAGTTACTAAACAGCTTCTCTAGTCAGGTTAGCAAACAACTGAGATTCAATGTTAGTTTATTCTTAAACTGTTGCCGTAACACTGATTGCGTACGCGCAAACAAAACGTTGGCGGATTTTTTTTATCTCTTTTTAATTTTAGAACGGCCTCCCACTGGCTAAGGAAAGTGGGTTAATGCCGTGCCCACACGACCTGTGCCCCGGTTGAGTGACATGTCTCTCCTTACACTGTAACCCTATTGCTGAGCTCTTTATCCAAAGTAAATTAAAAAAGTAAGAGTGAAGAATCTGTGGCCGGAAACCAAATCGAGGCCATTGGCAAAGATCGAATGTCGGACTTCATTAGTCTGTCTGCTAACATTTCGATGTGTGTCGTACAGACTGTTATTTCACGTCGATTACGTAGAAAACTAGAAATGCATTGCTATTGGTTGTCATGTGTAACTTTTCTAAGAAATTCTGATAATATAATAAAACGTGACTGTTTATTGATTTGATAACGTTCACTACAAAAAAGAGTGTGTATTTACACGATTCTTCAAACCAACTGTTTATCGTTTTTTATGTCAAATCAGTGAGTTTTACACACCTTTATTTACTTCACTCATACTGGTTTGGCACTTCAAAAACCCTACCTTTCTACTGACAATGATAAACTTTTACTTTTCACAATGCTCATTCTCCCATATCTAACCATCCGTTCCCAAAATCGACAGTAGCTACCTCCATGCTCAAACTATAAACGCTTGACGATTCGCCCTATTTGTCTTGCAGGCCATCGAGCGTACCAAACGGTACCATCTGGTTACCTAACAATATACACGTGTCACTATATTTTATTGTGTACTGCCATCTGATAGATGGGACTGCAGTACATAAAACTGTTGGGTTAGGATCCGGAACACGTATTTTACACCTTTATCGTAGGTGGTTACAGAATTTTGGTCGCATTGTTTTCTTGCATGAATTTATTGGTTCATAGTTACTGTTGGGCAATGATACAGGTAACTAATAGTTGTGTTAAGGCACTTATCTAAAAAAAATCTCCAACTTGATCCTTATTAGCAGCCATGTTCAACTCATGATTGACTAAAACCTCCTTCCTTTTGTACCATGCTTCCTTTGTCTGTGCTACTTTCATCAGAATGATACGGACTTTGTCTATTGTAGATCATCCAAAGCTCTTAGCATTTTGTCATCGAATATTTCAAATCCCCAGAACCCATCGACCTACTGATTAAGGAGGTCAGTAGTTTCCAACATCTAAATAGAACAGTAATAACTACAAAACATTAAAGATAACATCTAAATGCAATTAATAACAGAGAAATTATCGTATTGAAAAGAACCGTTGGCTTCTGGGCGTGGGTTAGCTAAAACAATTTGATTCATTGCATGACGTACTGCTTGAGGCTTCGCATAAACTTCAGACAAGTCTCGCAGTATTAGAAATCTTAATTTAATATTCAACTGTATAATTACGCCAACACTTCAACGTGTTTTGATTAAAGACAGTCGTATGGTTTAACGGTTTATGAATAAGCACTATATCTTCTGTCTTGTTTGTCTGTCTATGTTTCATCATCATCATCGTCTTTCTCTATAAGTTGTCCATTGCTAGACATAGGCCTCTCCGAATGCAATTCATTAAGCTCAATCTTGAGCAACTCTTATCCATTCATTACCGTTGCATCTTCAAAATCGACAATCAATTCCCGATTCACAAGTAGAGAACAAATAAAAGTAGTCTTAAAGCAGTAATTCTAATGGACTAGCTCGTTCACAAAATGCGAGCATTATAAAAGCCGTTAATTGCTCTGATTCCATTCCACGTCGCCGCGTTTCATTGCTTTTCAATACATTTGAATCGACCACTTGAAACTTGTCCGGAGCTATTATATTCAGTGTGAATTTGTTTGTATTGAATTTACGTTTATTGCCTATTTCAATATTGCTCCGTGCGGCTATTGGGCAATAAAGGGTCTTACGTTAGGTGGTTTCCATTTTCAAAGGCTTTTTTCCGTTTCTGGGTCACGATAATTATAATAAATGACAGGACCCGAAGTGTGAATGTTCGATTGAGTTAAGAGGAGATACTGGGGTGAAACTAAGAGGTTATCTTTAGAAGATAGATGGTTGTGTATCAACAGTTAATTATTTATCATTACTGTAATGGATATTGCTTCCTGTACTTAATTCTGTTCTGATATCTGAGACTAATTCTGTTTTTCAAGGCATCTCTTCAGAATTTTTGACCATGAAAGCTAAAGATTTATCGTTTACACGTGATTTTATTTTTAGTCATCTTTGTTATAGTTTCCTTAACTATATTTGGCTTCTAACACAGGTTTGAGTTCTTCAGACCGTCAATAATTGAAAACCACCATTTCAACCATGATCATTTATTATACCTATCCGTTCAGTCACGATCATTCAAGGTCCTAACTAAATGGGTAACCAGAATTGTAATTATAGTTAGGTATCAAGCAAAAAACTTCGAGGCAAAAGGTAATTTCTTTGATTACAGACAGTTACTTAAAGCTTGCTTGAAGGCAACAATTGAGTTTGGAAAATTAAACGAATTATGGAGTTCGTAATCTTAGACTTGGAGTTGAAGAATTTTGTGCAAAGTTTTGTTCTGATTAATGGTTTTAAAGATAACTTGTTTGTGTCATAACTTTTAGGTTTAAAGCTTAATTTTTGAGTTTGAGACGACTTCTGATTTAGTGGTTAGAGATACAAAAATGCATCCAGTTAAAAGAAATCTCGGTAAGAATTTATAGTCTATCGTCTTGACAGGCTTGAACAGGAAATAAATAAATTTAAAATTGGGAATGAATTGGTGACCTTTGGGCTAAAATTAATAGTCAAGATTATTATTACGAATATAAACTACAGTTTTTTGCCACACAAAGGTAAATTCCAAGGAGGTCCTGTCTAACAAAAATGATAATCAAGAAGTCTGCAAAAACTTCTCAAAGAACACGACCTCCACACGCCAGTATCTTTAGATTCAATCACAAGCAAGTCATATCAATTTGAAGAGTCCAACGTTCATGCAATAACTCAAATGGTCCTCAAACGATACGTTATTCCGATCACAATAGTTTCATTCACATCTCAATTGAACACTTGTCAGCTCAAATCAGGGAACATTCATGCCAGCTCTGCCATCTTAATTCAAATCGACCATAATAGCATTTACAACCTTAATTCTTCAACTATAGAAGGTAATATCCTCTAATGAAGTCACTCCGTGATGAAACGCCTGGCAGTGTTGAACACGAGTCACGACGTGAGCAAAAGAGTCATATTTAATCAGAATCGATTTCGAAAATTTGATCGATTCTCTTGTCTCGTTGTCAAAACCCAGACAATGCGTAATGATTTCAAAAAGATAAACTTTTGAAGGGCTGTCAATATCAGCTGTTAACGAAATTATTTTGTACTTGAATTCTCGCCATGGCGGAGTAGTTGGGAAAAGTTTTCTTAGAATCAATAATCGGGTATTGTGAATTTTGGGGTCGTCGTTTTCTCTGCGTTATCTGTGACTCTTTCAACATGTAAGGTTATTTTCAGGAGATCTTGTAGTAGGTTATTTATATGCATTTTTTTAGCTTGTTTCTTCTTATACATTTGTAAAGTAACACCTTCGACTGATGACATACACAGTCTTTTTATCCTTAGTTCTTTACAGCTACGATGAATACTGCGCACTTCTGGAAGTTAAAATTCATTGAATTCACATAACATAACCAAAAAATTTCTTTAAAATACGAAAAACAGTGACATATTTCCTTCGCCCAATATACCAACTACACATATGGTCATCTCTGAACACAAAATCCAAGCAGGCCACAAAGGAGTCCCCTGTCCGAGCCACCTAGTATTGGAACAAAGCGGTCTTCCGGTGATTGTGTGCACTCTGCCGGTATGCACCGGACACGACAATCGCCGGAATTGTCTTAGCATTTAGATAATTGTTTACTATTATTCAGATATCCTGCTAGTGACATGGGTTTAGTAATCCCGAAGGATAGGATGGTTTGTGCATGTTTTTGTCACTTCCTACCTAGGTTCAGTAGGTAGTTGTAAAATAATTGTAGATGTTGTAGTTTTGTTTCTTCTTTTGTTTGACTTGTTCCTTTGTTTGAAACCAGAAAGATTAAGCAAAGTTATGCTCTTATATTTCGCCTATACGTTGGAGTCCTGTGATGTAGTTGAGGCCGAGCCTTTTCCCATCATCCGGACACAATTATTCCGGATTCCGGACTGCTTCTAATAGTGCTAAGCTGATACTGCTAAATTTATATTACCAATGTCGAGTTATAAATAGTTGCAGAGAGACCAAAGTTCACATTCAAGATGAACCGTTGCCTACCAATCATTACTCGCTTTTGTTGGTAATTGCGTCATTTTCACTAACTTTACTTCAGAAAACTTATTCGCAACGGTTCTCAATGTGCGTAATTGCGTTAAGGTTCATTTTCCTCTTATTATTTGACTCATGTTTAGATTGCCGTAAATAGTCACCAAGGCTAAAATCAAAGGGGTTTGAACCCATCACACGTTAAACTTTGATTTGGATTATATTAGACGGCAATTTGCCCTAAACCAATAAAAGCTCTAATGAAATTAATGGACGGTCGTCACAAAAACAATTTGACGTTTGTTTGACAGTTGAGGTCATTGCTAGTTGTTCTACTACAGAGGAAACGGATGTCGTTCTTTCCTTACCCGTCTTCGAGGACTGATCGATCGATCGACATTTATATATGGAGTTATATTACTCATAATAGTATTATTATTTTAATTTTTTTTTATGGTAAGTGTGTCCGTTCCCATAGCGTTTATGATCCTTCATAGCTATTTAAGATGCTGGTTTTTTAAAAAAGTGTCTCGAAGTCTATAACAAAAATTTACTGTTTCGGTTTTCCCATTACCTAGCGCTACCCTAAGAAGGAAGTTAAATTCCAATATATCGGTGACGTAACTTAGTATTTGCTGATTTTTTATTCTAGGTCAAAAGCAGAAGGTGTTTAATAGGTTTAGTCTTTGACCTTTTGAATTTTTTACAGTTTTTAGCCACAGTATATTGTAAAATTAGTCCATTAGTTTTATTTTTGATTACACTTTATTTTATGAAGTCTGCAAGTATATTTTATACATTTTTTTATGCTTTGCAATAAAAATAATACTTACTCTTCGGAATCTTAAGTGATATACTTTTACGTTTATTGTAGTAGCTTGCATTACGCGGTTCAATTTCACTTCTTTCCGAGAGAGCGGTATACTTTCCAAGCAAAATTCATCTTTGTTTTGATAAAATCCAAGTCATGTTTTTAGAAAGCTTACCATTATCTGTTTTTTTGATGACGTACCAGTAATTATTGATGAAGCTTGATTATTTTTCTATGCACCAGTTGTTGCGGAGATCGACTAGACATTATGTATCTATGGTTCGTTCCGCACCAGAGACTAATTAGGCTATGGACGCGTAACATCAGCTATTTTAGGTTAGTCTACCATCTCCAAATTTGCGTAAACACCCCACAAAGGGAGGATCGTTCTACCAATTACACGCATGGTCTGCCCCGACGAAATAGCTGAAAACTTTCATTAATTATTAAATTCACTTACCAACTTAGCCGTTTAAAAGTGGATTAAGTTGAACAACTGGAACAACTGACTAGAGGTCGTTAGTCTATGGCTGAAGGCTTTCGTCATGCAAGTCGATGACTGTCTAACTTCTAAATTCGACCTGGAAATAATGTTATTGAACGCTTTTGACACTGAGGTCGTCGCCCGCCATAGTTCACACCATATTGTTTGTTGATAACGGAGATTGCTTTGTTTGGTGGCACGTCACGAATAATTAGATTGATTAGGTCTCGTGATAACGTCTTCTTATCAAGGTTGTTGAAAAACAGTGCTACTGAACTTAAAACTCGAATTGGATGAAGGAAATACTTCAAAGTTTATAAAACTCAGTAGCTAACACTGTTTATTCTAAAAATTGTTGATCAAACTTATAATTAACTCGCTGTTTTTCCCTCACTGCTCGGTTTCTGTTGGTTGTAGCGTGATGTTTTATAGCCTATAGCCTTCCTTGATAAATGGACTATCCAATGCAAAAATATTTTTCAATTCGAACCAGTAGTTCCTGAGATTAGCACGTTCAAACAAACTAACTCTTCAGCTTTATAATATTAAGTATAGATTCACTTCTGAATAGCACTTAAAGTTGGCTAAACAACTGTACTCTTTCCGTCATAATTTGACCGTTTCACTCAAATGATATAGCATTTTAGTGGCTAAAGTATGTGAGTTTTAGTATTTAGACCGAAGCACGATATTGTAGCCAACATTTTGGATCGCCGGACATAGGGAAAGTGTTGTTAGTGTCGTTACCAGTCAGTCAGTTGGCCAATTATCATGTCTGTCCGAAATTATTTTCAATTGTATGAATAGTTGAACATAAGTAATACATTGCCTAGGTACTTAGCGGTTTCCGATAGTTCGCAATCACGATTAATACGGATGTCTACTTGAATTATATTTGACAAGCTTTCGAGTTCGGCGTTTCTTGAAAGTAAAGTTAAAAAACCGGCCAAGTGCGTGTCGGGCCACGCAGTGTAGGGTTCCGTAGTTGCCCATCAAAATACTTATGCGAACTAACTAAACTGATTCGCTGAACTTAATTTTAAAAAGAAGATTTTTCAAAATCGGTCCAGGAGTCTTTGAGAAATCGGGGACAATACATAAAAAAATATTACAACGAATTTAGAACCTCCTCCTTTTTTTGAAGTTATTTAAAAATAGTTGGCGATAAAAACCTACCTATCCCCAAAAGACATACCTATGAAAGCTGTAAAAATAAAGTTGACAAACTTACATTTGCAGTTGAAAAGCATGTTCTCCGATACATTTTGTTTAAGAAAATATGATATCCAAGTACATTTTATAAGTTGGTGGACTATTACTCGTAAAGTTGTAAAGCCTACTCAGTCATGATAATTTTCTTTTAAATTTCGTTATATATACTACTATTGTGAATTTTTTCACACCCCCAAACATAACCGTTTAGCTGGTAGAGGGGGGGGACACTCGAGTCGAGCAAAATTTAGCACTTTAAAGCTTAATATTTCACAAACGAATTTTTTTATCAAAAAATTGTTAATCGAAACTCACATTATTTTTTAAAGACCTATTTATTGATACCCCACACTAAGGGGTACGCGAGAAAGAAAAAAAACATCCCCACTTTACGTGTACAGGAGGTACCCCAAAAAAAAATATTTTTCGAGATTTTATTTTACCACTTTTTCGGCACAACAAATCCGTATATTTACACCAAATTACAGCTCTCTAGTACTGTGCGTCTCTGAGCTAAACTGCGGACAGACGGACGGACGGACGGACGGACGGACATAGCGAAACTATAAGGGTTCCTTGTTGACTACGGAACCCTAAAAATAAGAGAGAAAACTTGAATAAAATTTTGTGTTATTATATTTATGTTAGCTTTTACTCTGGGTCTATTGGAGGTCGCAAAATAACCCAGAAAAACGTACTGTCCTTTGTCCTAACCCAGGTTATGTTGTATTTCAGTAACAATTGCCATTTAAATCTCTTCAGTCGAGAAAAAGTATCAAACAGACTGACAGACAGACGCTTTTGTATAATTGTTTTTAGCTTGTAGCTACACATTAAAAAAACAGTCTCTCGCCACGTTTGCTTGCGATAAACTCACGAACTGCTGAACGGATTTCCATTTGCTTTTACCAATAAACAGAGTGATTCATGAGCAAGGTCTAAAAGTATAACTTGTTAAGGGTTTTTGTGAATTGATTTAAATAATAATGTGAAATTACCTGCGAGATGTCGGAAATCCAGATCCAGAACCGCTTTCATCGAAAACACTCGTTTATCCTCTTCAGATATAGCAAAAAAATGTCGTAATATACTCTACAACCCATGCAACGCTGGGGTAGATGCCAGTTCGTAATTTAAGTAAGTACAGTAGAGCATCGATTATCCGAACTAATTGGGGGACATGGGTGTTCGGAAAACAGTTTTTTTCGGATAATCGAACTACCTATATGTTATTTGTTTGAGATGGGTTTTAGGGCATGCAACCGGGAAATCCCGGTACCGAAAATACCGGGAAATCCCGGGAATTTTTAAAGCAATCCTGTACCGGTTCTTCGTCCCGCAGTCCCGGTACTTTCGATACTTTCGGTACTTTATTATTTTCCTTCCTTTTTCAATGTAAAGTTACAAATCATATCCAATAAAATATTATTTTACAGTATTGTTGATATAAAACATTTTATTTGAAAATAATGGGAATTTCATAAACAAAAACTAATCAACAGTAAGTAAGGGGTCAGTTATGATGATGATTATGATTCATTTATTGCATTACTTTCATTTTGAAGAGAATAACTTTAATCATGCTCAGATTTTGTGTATTTTATAATTATTTGGTTTATTAATCTCTTAAAAGCTTTTACATTTTTTTATGATATTATCTTTATTTTAAATAAAATAGCGTTTGTTACATTCTTTTCTTGAGTTTTATATATTTTTTTTTCATCTCGAAAAAGCATTATATTAGTTTTGTTTTGCTACAGTTTATTTAATGATATTTATTTATAGTAGAAGGAAAAAAGTGACGAAGTACGTGATGTTAAAGACTTATTCTATAGAGGAAAGAAGAAAGCAATTACGTGACAAAGATGGGCTTATTTCTAATTCAAAATATAGTTCTGGTATATTTTAATTATTATTTTAATTATATTAGTATTATTGTTTATTTTACATTATACAATAATTATTATGATGAAAAGTTATTTCTATATCAATGTAAAAAAATACATGTGGCACTCGGAGATTGCGAGAAGCTACCTTTTTTTCTACTTCACTCGCTCGGAAAGATTCTATTCATTCGCGCGTTTTGAAAAATGGAGTTTAATAACTCCATTTTGCACGCAAAACGCGCAAAACTCCATTTTGCACGCTAGAGCGCAAAGATTTGTTCAAAATTCGGACAAAATATCTTGTAGAATTATTTTCTTCACTGGCAGGCGAGGCGCAGAGCCGCCTCCATTGCATTTCCTCGCTTAGTGAGGTGAAAAGTTGTGTGTTGCATTCGGAAGCAAAGTTTTTCTGCATCTCGTACCTTTGAAAAGTTCGCCACGCTCAGTTTTCAATCCTACTTGGATTTAAAACTGAGCGTAGCGAAATTTTCGCGCCAAATCAACTTTACAGCCTTGCATAACAAATAACTATTTTATTTTAAAAGAAAATTAAAATATTTGTGATGCACTACTGTAATATAGAACGTCTTTGTTGCAGGAGAATTTTATAAGTAGGTTTCATTGTGAAAACTTCTTTTGTAGCTAGCCGTTTAGAATTAGTAAGATGAAGTAAATTGTTTTTATGACGGATATTTTTATGGTTTCCGAAGTCTCCCGAACTGAAACGACGTTAGACGATGCGTGGTGTCGGGTATTTTCGTTAGGTTTTTGTTGGGAATGTCTTGATTTGGTCGCCGCGCCGCGCCGCGATCAGAGCCCGCGATAAAAGCTATGCAATAGCTTAAAAAAGCATTTAAATTAGGTTCCTTGAGATTATGTTCTGATGATTATTGTCAATTATAGATTTACGAATAAAACAAAGTTTTATGAACTACTCCATCCCACCCACATTTGTAATGAGTTCATTTTTCAACTGATTTAGATAATTTTATGTAGTGTGCACGCACTCGTGCCTTTAATATCGACATTTGTAGTTAATAGCGACATTTGTACGTGAGTACCGAAAGTACCGAATTTCCCGGGAAATCCCGGTTCCATGTCCCAGTACCGAAACTTCGGTACCGGGCTTTAAAAAGTACCGGTTCTGCAACCCCTAATGGGTTTGCTCTTGAATCTAGGTGACAGAGAAAAGCCTACAATGAAGCGAGCTTACCCAGAAGAAACCCGTTCACTATAATTTTTTTACGACGCAGGAAGTGAGTTCTCCACTACTTATAATCTTCCTTCATAATGTGCACAGCAAAGTTGCTGTGCACATTATGAAGGAAGATTGTAAGCGCATAATGCGAATTGGTGGAATGGAAATAATACAGAACGCACCTCAAACTCAATTACTTAAAACTAGTTTCAAACAATCAAATAAATGCTTTGAATCTAGTTTTAAGTAACGCTTGAGTATTCTTAGTAGGTAATCGCGCGTCTCGGGCGGGCCTAGCAGTTCGGATAAGCGGTCGTTCGTTTAACCGACGTTTGGATAATCGAAGCTCCACTGTATGTATGTTTCACAAAATAACCAACCGAGGCCAAATTATATTAAAGTCTTGCCCGCTAATGACTTCCAAGACACACAAAACAGCAGCCATTATCGACGAAGATGACAGATTTGCACTTGACCCCCTTTCATATAAAGGCCACACTCGTTAAACCGCGTTTAATAGAGAATCTGTTAAGCCCAGTAAATTGTCTAGAACTCTAGACAAAGACAGTTAACATGTTTAGCTTGCGTTACTTGTAAAACATGACACGACTAGCTTCGCCCGACTTGTAGACTACGCTTGCTGCTTCACGATGCATTTCACTGAGAAAATACTCTTGTAGAAAATGTTGTTTGAGTTACTTGTACAGGGAGATTTTTATTTCAAGTGTATTTGTTTTTCATTGCAATATTGCCTGGATAGATTTATTTTTATTGAATTTATGATAAAACTTTCGTCAATGATTCTTTTACTGTCATGGTTATAATCATCATCATTAGTAGCCGAGAAAAAGGGTCTATTAAAAAAAAATTATCTATTGTTTTTCAGAAAATGGCGATCAATAGAATATCCATTGTATGAATTGTATCTTAATTCATATTATGATTTTGCCAAAGTTACTACTGCTTATAGTAGGCCTCCTGGCTCTAGTACCATATATTCCTAACTTGCTCCACTCCTAAACAGGTTTTGATCGTGATCTTCTGAATGAATATCTTCCACAAATCTTTTACTATGACGCTATAAAAATATCTATTATAAGCCTTCGTCTAACCAAACACCATTGTATATTAAATTGTAAATACAAGACTACTTTGTATTTAATAATATGCTTACCTTTGCGACCGTAAACAGTCTTTATCTAAACAAAACATAACGAGTAAAACGCTTGACCGGACAAAAGGCTCGTCATTACCGGTGGTAACGCAACCTAAATATGTTTTACCTTAATTAAGATCTACATTAGATAAGTTTGAAAAGAAGCACAGAGGCAAAATTGTTTACATAATTATCATTACGCCATTTTTGGGGTGTAAAATCGACTTACTCCTCCCGGCGTGGCCTAGAGAAGACCGTCAGACTGTTACCGACTAAAAACCACTCTGATCCTTCATATGCTTTTTGCGTTCCAAAGCCGCGGTGCCCTTTAAAAACAGTCTGACTACCTTTTTATCCTGGAAGGATTACGCAGTGATTTACCTAAGATACCCTTTCATCAGACATATTTATGTTGCATGTCTTTTGCTTCTATCGGTCGCAAGTCGCGGGACTGTATAAGCAGTTTATAGTGACCCTGGAACGTAAAAGGAAATTGAAGGAGCACTGCGGATTCTAGTTAGTATCTACGAGTCTGACAGCCTGCTCCACCCAGGGGGGAGGACACATTTGATAATTTCACCATCTGATAGAATTTAGACTTACGAGCTTCTCTTGAAGATGGTATTTGCCAGCATTGTAGCTATGAACAAAGCCATTAAGCTATCTAAATGGGGCAATTGTAAGATCCCTCTTATTAAAATGACCTCAAATTCTCCAGATTTTTTACCTTATCGCTATTAATTTATCAGCGGAATGAGTTCCTCAATATTCATTCTGATGGTATGTTGGTATCAGGGGTCAGATTCTGATGACCTTTGGAGACAAAGAACGGTAAATTGTCCTTTGTCCAGCCTTCACTTTTGTTTAGAAGGCTCATGGTTTTTCTGGATAGCATGCTTTTAAAATTTATTACCTAGTTTACTGGGTTGTGGAGGTGCGATAAGCAGTCGCTTCATATAAAATACTGATATCTAGCTGCATCTGGTTCGACTGGAAGCCGACCCCAATATAGGAAGGATGCATCCATAATGATGACCCCACAATCCACATGCTTAACTTCTTGCGATGAAGTTAAGCATTGACGAGTAATGATGAGTACAGGTTTTTCTGGGCATAGTGGTCAAACGCGAATTAAAAAACCCTTTCTCAATCGTAGGCTTTGTCTCTGTCACCATTGATGTAGAGTAGAGTCAAAAGCAATCCATCGCAAATAATATAAAAAATAAGTACATACAACTCTACCAAAACCTTCAAGGATTACAGGCGTGATGTTATGATATTTTGTTATTACAGAAGAATAAGGTGTATTTGTTTAGTTCAACGATTTCAATATTACTGCGTATTGATTTTGTTTATTACCAATGCATAATATTTTGTTATCATGTTTTTGTTGATAAAACAATTTAATCATTGTTTATTATTATTTGTTTCAGGTAAATTAGTTTCCGTACATCAATGACACAGTTTTATAATGGCGTAAGTAAACATTAGATCATCTCTGTCTGTATCCCAAATTATCTTGAGTTGGCGAAGTATCTCTTCTCCTTTCATACTTCTCATTTATATGTATTATTACGGGCTTATGTTGACCCACTTCAAGGCAAAGGCTTCCCTTCCCTTCTATCACCGGCTCTTTGGTTGATTGACCCCGCTCAGATGGGACCCGCGGGATGAATGAACCAATTCATGATTTTGATAATTTTTTCATTGGGTGATCACCTCAACCCGTCATCTCCTTCTGCCGCATTGCCGTTTCCTGCCAGTTGGGCTCGCATTATTTTAGCCCACTGCTCCTCCAACACGCGGCAAATTATGACCAGCCCAGTTCATTACATAATGTAACAAGTAAATAACGAAGTATTCTTTTACCGAATAGACCTAATATACATTTAATATAGAAAAGGGCCATACGTATTATAAAGACAGCATCCGGCATTCAGTCTAGACAGGTTCGTCGCCACGGTCTAGAATCTAGATTGGAGTCGTCTTACAATGCCCGCTACACAATGAAGTAGTTCGTTACTTAGTTCACAGAACTAAAGACTGGGAGTTGGTCTTGGCTGTCATTAGGTATTCATTTCTGTAGATGTTAATTTTCAACCATTTGAAATGCTTTTGTACTCCTTGTTAGTTTGGAAAATCATCAAATGTGTCCTTGTGTCGACTGGAAGGCACGGTCAGTCTTGACCGACTAAAAACCAGCCTGTTTCTTCATTGGCCCTTTGCTTTCCATTGCCGTGGTAACCTTTTAAGACAGCCCTGCGACCGAGACAGTCCCTCGAACCTGGCAGTCCTCCGGCTCCGACATTGGCAGATCTATCATTTCAAATGCTTAACTATTGCTTTTTAAAGAACATTACTTGTAAATTCTAGTAAATTATTTCAAGAAAGCTTCAGCATGTATTCGTATCATTCACTAGAGACCTAAAAATGTGAAGATACTCAAACCTTTTTTTGGAAATTACTCACTAAATTGCATTGCAAAATTGACAATTATTAATAGTTCAGTGAACTAGCCCAGTGGACTGTTTCTGTGACACCTTTATCAAGTCTTCGCAAACACATATCGTCTCCTGGAGAGTGTGTCTCTTTTATCCTTTGTCCACCCTAATTAATTTTGGAGGAGACCTCATCAAATACAACATTGTTTGCATGTCCATCCAAGTGCTTGTACAATATAATTAATATATATAATTCCATTCAAAATATTATCCTAACTTATTTGTTGTTAGCATTTGTTTTTTATGTTCCGTACAAATTGTTTAACTTCGCATTTGAGAATAAATATTAACTTGATGTTTTTAATATTTGTTTAACTAAGCAAATATGATTGCGTCAATTAGTTTTTGTCTGTATGTTAAATCTGAAATGCTTTATTTTGTTTCTAGGCTTTATAAATCATTTTCCTACGTCCATATCTTGCTAAAGTATATAAGGTTATATACAGAACTGTGCCAAGTTATTTTATCAATATTTATGGCCGAAATAATTAACGTCTTAATTTATTATTCTATTATGGAACATTGCTTGCTCTACATTTTAGCATTATCTTAGTATTGATTAGACTAAACTATTGTGAAATGTTACTGCTTTTGCTAAGTAGTATACTCTGTGCTTATTTATAGGGTCGTAAGCGACATTGCGCAAACGCAGCGCGACATTTTCGAGTACAGAAATAGTGCGAGTACGGCCTATTTATTTGGTATACAGGGTTGCCAGATTATGTGAAATGTACAAAGGTTAAAATCATAAATCAATGAGCCGTCAGTCACAAATTTGCCGACCTGGATAGTCAAGGAGTCTTACCAAGGGGTATCGTATTACCCAGTAACTGGGTTATAGTCAGACTCCATGTAAAAACATTACTATTACTTAACATGTATTCGCAAAGTCGCTTTTTTTAGGTAGTAAAATCTTCAAATGGGTCCCCTCCCCCTTTCTGAGTGGAAAGGAAGGGACAGTCAGACTCGTACTGTCACTGTCTATAATTACCCTTTACGTTCCACGACGGTCACGGTTTTCGACAGTGCCGTGATCCAAGAAAAGACTAGGTTGATGGTGATGGACGACCTTAAAATGGTGTCAGTTTTAAAATATGGTTTAAAAATTTTAAAATATAAACCATGTGGTGGTATTATCCTTGTGGGACAGAAATAAACGGAAATTGATGAGTTAACTACGTTATTTATGACAGTTTAAACTGCTATGTTACAGCCAACATAATTATAATCCCTCAAACTATTCTCATAACACCTGTGGAACATAATGAGGGGTACTTACAAGCCTACGAGTCTTTCTATCCGTTCGAAAGTGTTTCAAAGTGGCTTAATCTCTATATTTTTCGCGAAGATACTTAAAAACAAAACTTGTACAAAATGCCAAGTCTCGCAACTCAGTTCTTTTAACGTAAAAAGTTGTGAGATCTGTGTAATTTCCAAGTCGGTTAATATATTCAGTCTACTTAAGCGGTCCTTCTATTTTAAGTTATTACGTAATTAGCCAACCTAATAACATCCTTTCGTGACCATATCAATATTAACAATCTTTCATGTGTTAAATAAATAGATTGACTTGACAATCGCACTTAACAATCTTATTTAATACATTGTTTAATCTTATTTATATGCGATGGCCAAGTTGGAAATGGCCTGAACTGTTTTAAGAAAAGGATGGTACGGCCGTGCTGCTTTCTTGCTCGACTTGGCTGGCACTGCCGTGCCCCCAGATAACCAAAATTATAGGGTGTCAGTAAATGGTGGACACCCATCTACGTTGCGTGTTAGCAAGACGTTGCCGTCCCTCAACCATTCTCTTTCTATTTTGAGTAATGGCTAACTGGTCTGACTTGTTGTTCGAAGTATCTGTCGCAATCTTGCGGGGACCCTGTATATATAAACAATAAATGTTTCTTTAGGATTTGTTGGTACTTTAGTTTTATTGGGTCGTGAAACAATGGATTGGAACCTGCTTTTTGACGCACGTGGGTTTCTGTTTGTTTCTAATGTTGGTAAATCAATCTTACGAATTTTGGTCACTGAACCTTGCTTTTTAAACAAATTACTAGTATAAACACGTTTTTTTTTTATTTCTTTGCATACATAATTTAATTTTATAAATCCACACATTTTTTTTCTTGAGGATAATCAGTAATAACAGAACACCACCTTTCGAAGGTGGACTGTGTAGAAAAAATACTTCTGCCAACAGAAAATTATCACTTACATCGCATGTACTTTCAATTTGAACGTGATCTGAAAATACTCGCGTGCCAACATATTAATTAATCGATATCAGTCGAATGCATTTAAATTAGTAGTTTGATTAATTACATTGACGAACGTGTTTTCGATAATAGACATCAACCTACCCCAATCTGTCTGATATATTTAATCGATTTTCAACTCTATCACAAAATTAGAAGGTTCATGTGCAATTGGGAAAATTTGACAGACTGGGATAGGTTGTTGTGCTAGCATTAGTCGTAGATAGAGATGTGCCTGATGGCAATATTCCCACTGCCGGCAATATTCCCAATATTGCCACTGCCGGTAAAATACCAAAATTGCCGGCAACTTTGGCAATATTGCCAAAGTTGCCAGTCAAATAACACCAGTATATTTTATTATTACTGCAGGTGCAGTTTATATTACTGTAGATAATACGTTGCGGCATTAAGAACAAACAAGTCAACATTTTTTCCATAGAAACTTCGTTGGGGTTTTACTCCACTATTTGACAAGGTACATCCAAAATTAAACATGGTATCGTTTTGTCTCATTATTAATTTTGTCTGTACGAAAGCAGAATTGTAAAATATGAAGCTATTAAAAAGTTACGAGCTTCTAAAGATTCGTTTTTTTGCTAATTTTAACACAACTTTAGGTGTAAATTAGAAGCTAAAGAAGCATCAAATTTCCAAAACGAAGTCCGTACCGACACAGCAAATTTATCGAAGAATTTAATAAATTTTATTTGAAATTAATTGGTGCCGTGGTTTTTTCATAAAACCCCAACTTCCAATGGCTTTTTCGTATTTTTTTACGCGGGCCTTTTACTCTGATTGATCGTGCATCCCACTGAATAAGTTTTCCCCTGTTTTCTCCACGGGGGGATGACGCTCGCGCACACATGAACAATATGGCTCGATTTCAGCTGAAATATCATGGTTTTTGACCATGCCTGCCAGTGAGTTCGAGCTCGCGACTAGCGCCGCCTTAAGTCCGCCTTATAAAAACTACTAAGTTGTTACTCTAAACGGTGATTTACTGATTATGTAAGAATTACCGAAACAAATGCATTAAAATAATGTTATTTTTGTTGATTATTTGTAGTTTTGACAGAGATTTATACTTCAATATTATATAGGTACATAAACTCGTTGTTTTTGCTATGTGATTTTGCATGAAAAACCAGTAGCCCACTCAACGAACAGTTATAGAGGGAAATTCTTGGAACACGATTTTGGACTTCGTTACTTTGTTTCAACTAGTTAGGAGGTGAATATAATTATCAAAAGTCCCCGCCACTAGCCCTTGAGCTGTGGGGGAGGGGGGTTTAAAGGTTCCATTTTTTGATTTTTCACTTATAACTCGGAAACCATGCCTCCTAGCGGCATGGTTTGTATCAATAAAACAAAGGTTGAATAAATTTCCTATAAGTTTTATTTAGTAACCATTTCGATCTCTTGTATAGTTTTCAAAAAACCATATTTACCTTTTTGCATTCGGAAAGTCTTATTTAATATTGCCATAAATCCAGAAAGCAGCAGCAGTCTTTTAAAACTCTCGCTGTAGTACCTACTCCTCCGTGTATTTTTGTGGGCAACTCACACTTGACCAAAAATTAATACCTACCTATACGAAAATTGTTTACAACAAAAAAGAACTAAAGTTTCCAAAGATAGTGTTTCCGCATCTCTTATGGGTGCGGATTTCCTCCTACATAGTACAGTCCTACCTAGTCTGTAAGTACCTAGTATAATTTAAAATGAGTTTCTAAGGTAATTTTTACTGCTCCCTCGGTGGGGGAAGACAAGACATCAAGCTTGATGGTGGTCACCGAATTTAAGAACTACTTATACCTGGTGGACATTGAGAGAGACCCGAAGGGGTCTCTCTCAATGTCCGTGGGCCACCAGATAAAGATCTGGAGGCCCATATCACCTCAAGATGAAGCATGCTGGCTCTGTTCATCGCAGGTGGTGAACGGAGGGTCTGAATCAACTGCTACTGCTTTCTGGATCTATGGCGATATCAAAAACAACTTTCCAAATGCGCGAAACTAAAAATGTTTTTTCCCCTAAATTACAGACTTTCAAAAGCGGATACCTCGAAAACTTACAAGATATTGAAATGCTTACTGAGTAAAACTTACGGAAAATTGATTTAGTTTTTTATTTTGTTCACACACGCTATGCTGCTAGAACGTATGGTTTTCCGAGATGTAAGCGAAAAACCAAAAAATGGTACCTTCAACCCCCCTCCCCCCCAGAGCTCATGGTTTTGATATGTTCACCTCCTAACTAGTCCAAAGTTACGTAGTAAAAAATGTGTTTCTAGAATTTCCCTCTATGCTTTGAGCATTCGTTGACTAGATTAAACTACAACATTAAAATAAATTATTCGAATTTATGCCTTTTTGTTCAATATTTAATTTTAATCAATATACAATGATCGTCAATTTTTATCTTAAAATGTATGTGTAATTTCTTATATTCACAGTCGTGTGCGGCAACAATGGGCAATATTGCCGGTAAAATTCCGGGAATATTGCCAAAATTGCCGGCAATTTTGGCAATTTTACAAAAAAATATTTTTTTTTTTGTATATAATGTAGACCATGGTCTGTAAATGCTAATTTTAAGTGTGTTACATAGTTTTCGCACTCATTTGACTTAAAATTAAGCAATATTCCCAAATATTTCCGCTCCCGGCAATATTGCCGGCAATATTTCCACCTATATTCCCACCTTGGGCAATATTGCCGGCAACGGCACATCTCTAGTCGTAGATACATTTTGATTTATTAAACTATCTTACTAATATTTTATGTGCGTTTGTATGGATGCATGTTTATTAGTCTTTCACGCAAAAAATACCCCTCCTCGATTAACTCATAGGATATTTTTTATCCCGATTTCATCTTCCCGTGGGATGATTTTCGAGTTGCAGCGGGCAAAGCCGCTGGCGCTGGTAACAACTAGTTTAACATAAAATCTACACTAATTAGTCAACCATAGTACTGGGAAATGCGATGAAACAGTATTTGTAATTTACAGCGATGGTGATTAATTAAAAAACTGGAGCGCGCTGCAATATAATCCGATGATTTTAATGGGCATAAGTATAATTCAATATGGCTGAAATATTTATGATTTATTCGTAAGGCCTATTAAAAATGCGTATGTGTGAGCTGGAACGCTAGATTGATGCGACGACTTGCGTGCAGACAGAGGTGTCTCTAGGATACATTATGAATGAAAGATTCACATTTAGAACACCCAAAATGGCGTCTTAAGCCGACCATACACGGACTGCGTGTGCAACGGTATGCCTGGCGACTCTGCGAATTATAAGAAAATCGGATAAGTAATGGCAGGTTATTTCCACTCACCAATGTGACGTAATAATACAAAAAATGCCTTTTAGAATGCAGCCACTACCAGTAGGTACCTTAACTATAACCATAAGCGGCTCCAATGCTGGTACAAAGAGCTTACTACGATAGGCCCGCAATCCATCACCCAAGCCTAGTATGAGGTAGCAATATCCAGTCCCCAACTGCAACACCCAACCACTAAAGGGTGCTAAGCGACAGACCCAACACAGCGGGACATCTTATCAGATCTCAATTTATTTATAGTGATATCGACACACGCTCCTGACATTTACCACAATGAAGATTGTGGCGACCTTTTAAGAACCCTTCGGATGCCATACCTGACGCCGTGTTAAGTGTTTGATGAATTTCTTCGTTCAGGCGTCTGAGATATTTTACTTAGTCTTTTGTGTTCATGGTTAGAAGGAGCCACAGAATACTACCTCCTACAATCCTTACATACTCATTGAAATACTTAGGCCCGTATTAAAGAACGTCATTCAATACTGCATCAAATCTAGATTCAAGGCATTTGATTGGTTGAAACTAGTTTTAAGGAGCTCTTTGAGTTTTGAGATGCGGTCTTTACGGGCCTTGGATTCTTTTTTTGAAAAAGTGTTTGCTTCGATTCGATTGACCGTTTGGTTGCAATTTGAAACATGCACTGGGCGTAACAAGCCCCCAATACTGCAATCACATGACTAGCTTATCCCTTAAAAAGGTGGCGCCAGTTAACATTTTAAAATCTTACAAAAAAAAAATTGCATTTTGTCTCATGTATTTGCATTGCAAATACATGAGATTTTTATCTCGCTAGTGCCTAGCTCCGAATTCTCACGTTTAGAAGTTTGAAAATAAATGCTGCGTATTTACTTGTTGATAAAGTAGCTTTTCTAAGGTACATGAATTAAAAACAGTGCGGTAGCAAAGAAATTCAAATGAACCTAAACTGATAATAAATCATGTTCTTCAAACTCGCCTCTAAACTCTTTGTCGTAATTGATTGCGACAAGTCGCAGTAGCAGTGACTACACAATTTTGTTGTCCGCTGCACACTTTATTCTGTAAATCGGTAACCAAACACCGCGACTAATCGCACTCGTTCGTGCGTTAATCGAAGTAAAGACAGAGACACGTATTTCCAATTAGCTATTGTTTTAAAGTGTCAAATGTTAAGGCGAAAAGGGAAATCGATTTGGTAGATTTTTAAGTTTGAGAATAATAGTTTAGAGACTGACTAACTGTCGGATTGATTGATTGACGTTATCTATCCGATTGTTAAAAATATAATCTGACTTGTTATTTCTTACAAGTATACTACAAATTCTGTGAGGATGGATGGGTGTTTGTTACTGTCTCACAAAAAAAAAACCGGCCAAGTGCGTGTCGGGCCACGCACAGTGTAGGGTTCCGTAGTTGCCTATCAAAATACTTATGCGAACTAATTAAACTGATTCGCTCAATTTAATTTTAAAAAGAAGAATTTTCAAAATCGGTCCAGGCGTCTTTGAGAAATCGGGGAAAATACATAAAAAAAAGATTAGGACGAATTGAGAACCTCCTCCTTTTTTCGAAGTTAGTTAAAAATAGTTGACAATAAAAACCTACCTATCCCCAAAACATACCCACCTATTATAGCTGTAAAAATAAAGTTGACAAACTTACATTTGCAGTTGAAGAACAAGTTCTGCGATACATTTTGTTTAGGAAAACATGTTGTCCAAGTACGTTTTGTAAGTTGGTCGACTATTACTCGTAAACTTGTAAAGCCTACTTAGTCATGATAATTTTCCTTAAAATTTCGTTATAAATACTACTATTTTGAATTTTTTCACACCCCCAAACATAACCGTTTAGCTGGTAGAGGGGGGGGACACTCGAGTCGAGCAAAAATTAGCACTTTAAAGCTTAATATTTCACAAACGAATCTTTTTATCAAAAAATTGTTAATGGAAACTATCAATATTTTTTGAAGACCTATTTAATGATACCCCACATTAAGGGGTACGCGAGAAAAAAAAAAAACATCCCCACTTTACGTGTACAGGAGGTACCCTAAAAAAAAATATTTTACGAGATTTTATTCGTCCGATCCGTATATTCACACCAAATTACAGCTTTCTAGTACTGGGCGTATCTGAGCTAAGCTGCGGACAGACGGACGGACGGACGGACGGACGGACATGGCGAAACTATAAGGGTTCCTTGTTGACTACGGAACCCTAAAAATACGGAATGTTATACTTAGGACTTTATCCCGGTATGATGTTGCCGTCGGACGAATGTGGGCTAGGCTGATAAGCTATCTTTATATTTTGACTTTCAAACTATAATTATATTATATTGTCCCATTGCTCCTCTCCACAATAATTGTTTCCGTTGTGCAAAGATCTTTCACAAAATATCAAAGAGGGCAAATAGAATTAAGAGAACTCGACGATGTTGAGGGTATCAGGATCTAAACAAAATCTTTGTTGTTTAAACGTCTTGAGTGAATCGAGTAATTTCTACGATCCTGACCCCTAGACCAGTTTTCCAAGAGGAACTAGAGTGCTAGTTCCCTACTCCCCACTGCATGTCTCCCCACCTTTCTTTAGTAGCTGGGATATGCACCAGACGCGTGCACTCATAAAAGGCAATTAGGCCAAACCTAGGAATGCCGACTCCTTGCATGCCTGTATAAACCCTCTTCCCAGAAGGAAGGCAGGATAAAGTTACTTAGCAAATAATTCACGAATAGCAGCTAATAAATAATGTTTTATAGTGTAACTGCATCACTGCAGAAGTAGTTAAAGAGGAATGGCGTACAATTGCTTGGGGCAATGTTTTCGCTATTGAGGCCAATCAAACGAGTTGCTCATCCTGCAACGTTCATTACTCTGTGGTATATTGGATGATAGATATTCCCTGATTGTTATATGGACAACTGTACAGTTTTTAACTTTGTAAAGTTGTAGCCCCTTCATTCTGTTGCCTTTGTCCGAAAATTATTTGGGGTCTCGCATGGCTTCTTTTTCCGTTTTGCATGGTTGCAATATAGTGGTATTATTTAATAACATACTTAGGAATGTACCTTCCTCGTGTATCACTCAGTGATACTCAGCATATTGATGAAATTATTATCCGCATTAAAATCCATTGAGTTGTTTGAAAGATATAAGCGTACTTACAGACACGGGAAGTGACTTTGCTCTATACTATGTAAAGATACCGTTAGCATTAACATTATGTATTTCTCCGTTTTCGTTGATTACATCATAATGATATGAATACATAATTATCTTTGGTGACATCTCGATAAATTGTACCTTTTCTTACGTAAAAATACTTTTCCATTAAAGTGGAGACAGACATCATAAGTTATGTCTTGCAAATATGGTAATAATTAATGTTCTGTGTCATCTCATATTTTACTGTTTTAAAGGAAACAATCAATAAAAATCTTATCGCCGTGTTCCTTTTTGTTTTCATTAAATGAAGAGTAATAAAAACACCAGTCTTGTTTATATCATTTTCGCGAACCAGTTTAGCGTCTCCCATGAGAGCCACAAAATGTTGTACTCGTATTATCATATTTTCACTGTTGCGTGCCATCAAGTAAAACGTTACCAAATCCTTTCAATCAACTTTTTGTGAGAGAAAACCTTATTTTATAATCATGCATATTGATCTCACGTCTATTGTCACACATTTATGTACTAAAACATAAACATCGTCAGTCATGTTCGATTTGCATATAAACTTTCACACCAGACCGCATGCAACCGCAAATTTTCTACTGCACAACGCGTTTTGCAACTGTTTGATAGCTATTCTGTACAAAACATCTATTTTATTCTACTTATTTACAGCGATATAAAAATATCAGTTGTTACTCGCGGTTTTATCTGTCGTTTTTCTTTTTGCTTGTCGCAAGGTCTTCGAGTGATGGTTTGTGGATGGGTGACCATCACTATCATAGCGCGTTTTCTCCGTGCCTCGGAAAGTACGTAAAGCCGTTGGACCCGGCTGTCATTTGTAGATCTTTGACAGTCGTTACGGTTAGTCAGAAGCTCTAAAGTCTGACAACCAGTCTTACCACGGGGTATCGTATTACCCAGTTACTGGGTTTGGAGGTCCGATAGGCAGTCGCGTAAAATACTGATATTCAGCTGCATCTGGTTCGACTAGAAGCCGACCCCAAAATAGTTGAGAAAAGGCTAGGCAGATGATGATGCTATTATAGTCTAACTAGTACTTTCAGAGGTTGTTGGGTGTGGACTGTATTATTATTTATTCCCTGCTTCGATAGCTCAGTTTTGGCTTTACTTTACAAGGGACTCATTCGGAATTAAACTCTTCGACGATTTTAACACTTTTATTACACTGACTAAATTAACTTTCACATAAAACTGACTTTACACAATATACACACAATAATAATCAACTTAGGGCACGTGGGACTCACAGTAAATACTTAACTAAACACTATAAACAAGACATAAGAAGAATATAACAAAACATCAGAACAAAACATAAAAACATGGAAAACATGAAAAACTACTAAAAACTTGAAAAACTTGCTGAAGCTCAATTTGCTCCCATACTTATGTGAAAACACCACATCGCAAACCGTGGAGGGACCTGTTTGTAGAAATGGCCCTCTGGCCAATCATAGGCCTGCATTTTACTTTGCTTTGACTTGTGTCAGGCGGACAGGTTTCGACCTGTCGGAGGCTCCGCCCACAACGAGCGATGAGGCGCTTTCGTGACCTTATTTGGTCATGACCTTGCTACAACGTGAAGACGACATTTTCGCTTCCTTATATGGTAATAAAATGGTATTACAAGAATGTTTGTTTCTCTTTCCCGCCTTGTGCGGGCCTAACACCTTTTTATTGATTAATATACATGTTTTTAGTGATAATTAACAATAATTACACATGATACTGTTCTAATTCTATCTTAGTGTCTCTATGGGTTCGTCGTCTGCAACATCTCTCCCCCCGGCGTAGCCTGCGCAGCCTCCTCTTCACGATGCAGCACGACGAGCTTACTGACGGGACGCTTGAAGATGCCGGTCCTCGTTCGCACGTCGACCACCCTGATGCCGCCGTCAGGTCCCGGGTAGGTCTTCTCGATGACTCCTAGCGGCCACACGTTCCGTGGCAGCGTGCTGTCGACGACGATTACGACGTCGCCGATCCTCGGCGGGCGTCGACTGCTCTGCGGCTCGCCGCGGGGTACCAGGGTAGGGAGGTACTCCCGCAGCCAGCGTCGCCAGAAGTGGTCGGCGAGGGCCTGGCTGGCCCGCCAAGCACGTCGGTCGGCCTCGTCACAAGGCCCGGTTGAGGGTAGGCCCGTGGAGGACCCCAACAAGAAGTGGTTGGGGGTGAGGGCCTCTGGATCTGTTGGACTCACGCTGACGTGAGTTAGGGGGCGCGCGTTGATCGCGAACTCCGCCTCAGCGAGCAGAGTCCGCAGCACCTCTTCTGCAGGTGCCCGTTCGCGCAGAGTCGCAGCGAGGGCAGTTTTCACGGAGCGCACCAGCCGCTCCCACGCGCCGCCTTGGTTGGGCGCGCCAGGTGGGATGAAGCGCCACTCCATGCGGTGCAGTAGCCCCTCTTCTCGGAGCGTCGGCGCCCATTCTTCATACGCCGCTCGCAGCTCTTGGTCGGCTCCCCTGAAGTTGGTCCCGTTGTCTGAATACATGAGCCGCGGCCAACCGCGGCGCGCAGCCATTCTTCTCAGCGCCATGATTGCTGAGTCTGTAGACAGTGATGCGACGAGTTCAAGATGCACGGCGCGGGAGGTGAGGCACGTGAATAGTGCGCCCCACCGCTTTTCTCGGCGCCGGCCCACCTTCACCATCATGGGCCCGAAGTAATCCACGCCACAGTTGGTGAACGGGCGGTGGAAGGGGTCCAGGCGGGCGCGCGGCAGGTCTCCCGTAGCCGGCGGCTGTGGTGTTGCTCGCAGCTTGCGGCAGTACGCGCAGGCCTTCTCGATGGCCCGCACCGTGGGCCGCAGGTGGATGATCCAGTAGCGCTGCCGTAGGTCGTTCGTCACTCGTTCCCTGTTGGCATGACCAGCGGCGCAATGTTCGCGCATTACTATTAATCTACTTACGTGATGTCGACCATCCAGGATGATAGGTCGCTTGGCCTCCACTGGCGCGTTTGAGGCTTCAATCCGTCCTCGCACGCGCAACAGGCCGTCTTCTAGTATTGGGTCCAGTCTGTACAGGCGACTCCCCCGGCTGATGGGGCGAGCAGACCGGATCTTGTCTATCTCTTCGGTGAAGCTGTCCCGCTGGGCTTTCAGCAGGAGCTCCTTCTCGGCGCGTTCGATGTGCCGATGTTCGAGTCGAGTCGAGACGCGGCGGCACGCATCTATGAAGGCCAGTACGCGCGCAGCTGCGCGCACCAGCGTCTCGTATTTCGAGAAGCGGGCAGGATCGGGTAGCCAGCTGTCTCGTTCGGGGCCCGGCGTGATGTGCAGGACCTCTTCTTGCGTGTCTTCTGCCGCCGGTTTTCCGGGCCAGTCTTCCTCCGGTAGGTGTAGGAAGTTCGGCCCACGGAACCAGCGGTCGGTCGCGCTGATCGGCGCGTCGGTGAGTCGGGTGGCGTCATCCGCCACGTTGTGCTCCGTAGGCAGCCAGCGCCATTCTTCCTTGCTGGTGAGCTCGGCGATCTCTCCCAGGCGATGCGCGACGAACGGTGTGTACCTCTTCATATCGTGGTGGATCCAGTGGACCGCCGTCGAGGAGTCTGTCCAGTAGACTGTCCTGTCGATCTCGAGGCGGTGCTCCTTTTTGATGGTGTCGGCGAGTCGGGCCCCTATCACCGCTGCCTCATTTACTCGGGGCTTCCTGGCGACTCCCAAGGCTTCTATCCTGAAGTGCGCTTCGACTAGGTCGTGTAGTTGCTCGTCTCCTTTTCTGGACTCGATGACGTGCAGCACGTTCTCTTCGTCAGCAACGATAGCTCGTGGCGCCGTTCCGTGCACCACCCATCCCAACGTCGTCTTTGAGGCAGCTGGCTGATTGGGGCCGCCGACTCGGAGTTCCCTGGTCACTATACACTCCCAGTGGTCTGTTCCCACCAGGAGTCCGGGGCGGGCCTGCCCGTAACAAACCTCCTCTCTTGGCAGGTCTCGCAGGTGTTTGTGATCCAGCAGGGTCTCTGGGATGGACTGCTGATGGAGCTTCAAGTTTTTGATGGTCCTCGCTCGAAGCTCGTGCGACTGGCCGTCTTTCCGGATGCCCCTGACTTGCACCCGTACCGCTTTGCTGTCCTGCTCTTCTGAGGTCATGTTCACGCCGCGTATGCGCAGCGGGCGTGACGTACCCTCCGCTCCGATGCTGGTCGCCAGGTCTTCATCGATGAGGGTGACGGTTGCTCCTTCATCGAACAACGCGTACGTCCTTACCTCCCCCCGTGACCCGGTGACTATGATGGGGCACATCTTCAACAGTACTTCCTGCGGGCCGGCGGCGGACTTGGTTGCCACCGACAGTACTGCCTCCTCCTTGCTGGACTCTGCGGTAGATTTCGCGGTCGTCGTCTCTTCCTTGCTTGCCGCCCTCTCCTGGTGGAGGGAGGCGTGATGGGGTCGGCGGCATTGGTTTACGCCGCACAACCTGGCCTTACAGTTCAATCGCCTGTGTTTCCTCTCAGCGCACCGGAAGCATATGCCGTTGATCTTTAAGTACTCCCACCGCTGGTCGACACTCATATCCTTGTACTTGGGACACTTCGGTAACACATGATCTAAGTTACAGTTGAGGCACTGACCTTTTTCTTCCTTGCTCTCGACGGCTGTGTAGACGGGGCTGGCCTTCTTCTTTGTAGTCACTGGCTGCCTGGTCTCCTTCTTCTGGCTGGCGGGCGCGGCGCTGGTGGGCGGGGCGTACGTGTATCGCAACGCCCGGTCCGCTTCCCGCATTAGAAAGCGAGACAGCATGACTATCTCCGGCTCCGTTGTGTCGTCGTTGTCGTAGGCAAAGTCGCACCATCTTGCCCGTATGTGCGGACTCAATTTCTCAAGTACCTCGCGTGTCAGCAGCGGGTTGTATAAGTACCCTCTTCGGTCGACTGTCTGGATTACGCTCACCGTGTTCTGCACCTTGATCGCGAAAGTGTTCAAGTCCGCGGCTGATGCAGTGGGCTTCGCCATCTTCTTCAGTTCGTCGATGGCGCGGTCGATGAGTACCTCTGGTCGGCCGAAACACTGTTCGAGTGTCTTCATGATGACCTCCGGATCGGTAGCGGTGTGTAGTAGAGCTGACACCGCCTCTCTTGCCTCTCCCTTGAGGCAGCTCCTCAGTCGCTGTATGTTCTCAGCAGGCGAAATGTTGTACATGTTCGTGGTGTCCCGTACGGCCGCTTTAAATGGTAGCCACTCGTTGACACCACCGGAGAACACCGGTAGATCCGTATGCCGTAGTCGGGGTCTTGCCATCCTTTCTAAGGTCGCTGCTAAGTTGTCGATGCTGTTCCTGTGCTTCGTCGGTGTCGGCGACCTTCCCCGTGGCATGTCGAATTTAATGTGTCTTGGGTCCTCCTGGGGGGCTCCCGTGCCCCCCTCCCCCCGTGCTCTGAGGGGATTCGTTTGAAGCCATTCGTCCACTCTGCTGTGGTGGCCTTCCTCCTGGGGAGCGAGAGGCTCGTCCCGCAGGCTCTCCTGTTCGTCCTGTATGACGGACACTTCGGCGGCTAGCCTCTTCTTGACTAGGTCTGCTTCTAGATCAAGAGACTTTTTCTGTAAGGCTGCTAGCTTTTCTGCAGCCTCCAACTCTGCTAGCCTTATGCGCGTTACCATACTATTCGTTGACCTTTGTGACCTCTGTGACCTCTCTGACCTTGCGGGTGACCTCCTCCTTTGTCCATGGTCCTCACTCAGTAGAAGACCCGATGATGGTCCCGCCGTGGCCGTGTCCACCGTCGTAAGAGGCGCGGTATTTAGTCGTGAATTAATAGTACTTTGGTCACCTGTGATCGCTGGTGACGCTGGCGGGTCTAGTGAAATCCTCCGTAGTCTCTCTCTTCGAATCCGTTCCGCTTCCTGGCGAACTGCCTCCCTTTGCTCTTCTGCCCTCCTCTGTAGGGCCCGCCTCTGGTCCTCTGCTTCGGCAGCATCACCTTGGCTACGGGTGATGACCATCTTCCTGACTGATGGCAAAACTTTAAGCGGGGAGCACGACACACAACACACGACAGTTCGTACCCGGTTTGGACTTGTCCAGATCCGTACACTACGACGTTACACTTTACGCGCACTTCGACACTTTACTATAATCACGACTAGCCCTATTTACCGCGACGGCACTATATACTTTCGACGGACGACGCGGCGCGCACTATATTGCAGCGCGCGCTTATGTACGACGCGTATTTACTTATTTATCTTACGCGACGGTCACTTCGTTTACGCGAACTCACTATATTTCGCTACGCGGTCACTCCCGACGTTGGTACAACGATATGTACATAGTACATAATTATTAACGCGCACAGAGTCTTATTTACACTTTATTTTACTGTGAGCCCCACGGTTCTGCCGGTCACTTCAACGCGCACTATGATCGCGATATTCGACACAGAGAACACCACTTTGCCCTAATATCGACACTTTATTCACTTATGTACACGACACAGTTATACATACACCAGTTCAGTTATTATTGTTCAGTACTTACAGTTTTATGTATCCGTTCACAACACTTATTTACGCGTTTATGTATTATACCGGCACTTTTCACTTTATACTGGTCGAGAAGCACCAACTTTTTTGGTACTTCTCCCTTTATCCGGCTCCGATGGACCAGAACTGTTGGTTCTGGTTCAATTCTCACTTTTATCCGGCGTAGTAGGACCAGAACTGTTGGTTCTGGTTCAATTCTCACTTTTATCCGGCGTAGTAGGACCAGAACTGTTGGGTGTGGACTGTATTATTATTTATTCCCTGCTTCGATAGCTCAGTTTTGGCTTTACTTTACAAGGGACTCATTCGGAATTAAACTCTTCGACGATTTTAACACTTTTATTACACTGACTAAATTAACTTTCACATAAAACTGACTTTACACAATATACACACAATAATAATCAACTTAGGGCACGTGGGACTCACAGTAAATACTTAACTAAACACTATAAACAAGACATAAGAAGAATATAACAAAACATCAGAACAAAACATAAAAACATGGAAAACATGAAAAACTACTAAAAACTTGAAAAACTTGCTGAAGCTCAATTTGCTCCCATACTTATGTGAAAACACCACATCGCAAACCGTGGAGGGACCTGTTTGTAGAAATGGCCCTCTGGCCAATCATAGGCCTGCATTTTACTTTGCTTTGACTTGTGTCAGGCGGACAGGTTTCGACCTGTCGGAGGCTCCGCCCACAACGAGCGATGAGGCGCTTTCGTGACCTTATTTGGTCATGACCTTGCTACAACGTGAAGACGACATTTTCGCTTCCTTATATGGTAATAAAATGGTATTACAAGAATGTTTGTTTCTCTTTCCCGCCTTGTGCGGGCCTAACACCTTTTTATTGATTAATATACATGTTTTTAGTGATAATTAACAATAATTACACATGATACTGTTCTAATTCTATCTTAGTGTCTCTATGGGTTCGTCGTCTGCAACAGAGGTTTAACCACCACAATCTATACCCTCATCCAAATTATCCCCTAAATGTGTCCATGTTCAACCACTGGGGGTTGAAGGTGGATTCCAATTCAAATATTCAATCAACCCATGTACGCGATTCAACAGAAAAAAAAACTCTTCAGCTTATAAAGTTAGTACCGATGTTTAACAGCTTTTACTAGATAGAAAGGACCTTTCCCACGATCGACGTATTTGGAACTTGTCAGCATAACCATAAAATGTGAACATCATAGTTAACGGTATTTCACACGCATATTTTATGCACTTTTAGTACCAGTGCGCATGAGAAAACCTGTGCCTATACGATGACTACATTTAGGTGCCGTTTATAATTTCTATGGAGCTGTTACTTTACATATTTAGTGTGAATTCGTAATATTTTAGTTATAGGTACTTAAACAGGTAGTGCAACTGCCGAGCCAAAGATCCTAGGTTTGATATCGAGGTCGGGTAGTGTTACTGGGTTTTTGTATGAGGAATGCCTGAGTAGTAGCCATGGAGTCTGAATTTGGGGTTATAGATGGTTTGTCATAATTATTACATGGGACTTTAACATAGCAGCCAATTTTATGTTAGAATTTAGATACTATACATATGTACTACTATTACACATACTAGAAACATGTCTGCATATCTTCTGCAATAATCTTTTTCCATGTAAATAAAATACAATACATACAGATCAGGGGAGTTAAAAATATTAAAATTCAACTGTTATAGTCGAAAATTTGTCTCCTAGAAAAGAATTCTGAGTTTGATTAAAGTTTGATCCAAGTCTTCTGTATCAATAAAACAAATCATAAATAACTATCAACTCCATCTAACTATACATATTATAATCCACCAATACAAAGGTCACGAAAGGTCATCAACCCCATGTCAATTGATGTTAATAACTAAAATAACTACATAAGTAGGTAAGTAGTAAAGCGATATCTATCAATCACGAGCTATGATCTATGGTACATTTTATTTTATCTGTGCAAAGCCATTGAGATCGACCCGGGAGGTCAATGGCTACATTGAAATACCTAATCGATTTTCCAAGAACTGATTTAGACTGATACTAAGGTTTTTAGGTTACTGTTGTGAATAATACCTAAACTATATTACTAAGAATATAATTATTCATGTTTTGTTTTTTTGAACGCGGTTCTCTCTGGAACTACTAGTATTTTTTTTTAATTCTACTCTGTTCCCATTGCTGGCCAAAGGCCTCCCATTTCTCTTCCAAACCTCCCTAATTTCTGGCCATGTTTGTCCGCGAACATGATCAACAAGTCGCGTATGAAACATTTTTGGAACGAAGTTCCTTATCGCGCGTTGTGAAAGGGGGCTAGACGGAAAAAATTCTTACGAAAAGTTGTCACGACACTTTTATCCGACTGCGCGACGCAAAAGGAGGGTAATGTGTTTATTACCATGGAATGGAATGGACTGGAGTGGAGTGGAGTGGAGTGGAGGGGAGGGGAGGGGAGTGGAGTGGAGTCGCGACGATTATTTTTGTTGAGTGTATACAACTTCGTTCCATCCGGGTGTCCCTTGACACCTCTCAAGTTTTTTATTTCTGCATTTGATAGCAACATTTTTCAGAAGAGTTATAGACCATTTAAATTAATCTACGACCCACAAAGACAAAAGGGACTGAAACCAGGGTTGGCATGAATAAAACAAGTTGTTTTAAAACACCTGTTTAAAACAGTGTTTAAAACAGTTTGAAATTAAACAGTGTTTTTTATTACCCGTTTCAACTACTTTTCAAGGCAGGCTTTTGAATGCGCATAAAATTAAAATAAATTAATATTCAGGAGTCTGGATAGTTTGACATAAAACCTTTTGAGTCTAATGCCATTGTTATGTCATATTTTTTTACTTTTATTGGCATTGTATTGAAACAATGTATACAATTATTAGAAACAAAACATTTTTTTCCATTGATCATTTTTCGTAAAAATTTCATTACAAAGGGCGAATTTGAAAAGATGTAGTCTAGAAATGAAACATAATTGATTTATACGTTTAGACGTCAACAAACAAGGTGGAATTAATTTCTAAAAAAAAACAAAAAAAAAACACGTTTAAAACATTTTGAACTGTTTGTTTTATAAAATTGAAAAAAAAAAACTGTTTTTTTTTTTCCAACCCTGACTGAAATTGTGAGTTTAGAAACGACGAAGCGCAGCTAGTCTACGTTATAAAACCTACTGGCTGAATTTCATTTGACACAGATTTTGTCGTGTCTAACCAGCTATAAAACTTCCTCGTTTGTTTGGTTTACACTTAGCATTGATAGCTAGACAATCTCTCACAAAGATACTAACTTTATTTAATGTTTAGTGTACCAGAAAATGTTCAAAGATTTCTAACGAGTGTTTACTTCTAGGCAAGCATGTTACACCGTCGACCGAATCATTGCTTACCATCAGGTGGGATTGTGGTCAAAGTCAAGCCTATAAAAAACCCGAACGAGTGCGAAGAAAAACCGAAACAGTGATTGACTAGCGCCATAGCAAAAAGGCATGATTTTATGTATTTACGTAATTAACCGACTTCAAAAAGAAGGAGGTTATCAATTCGACGGTATGTTTTTTTTTTTTTTTGTTTGTTACGCGATTACTCAATTGTGGACCGATTTTCAAAATTCTTTTTTTGATCGAGAGGAGATACTTCAGGAGTGGTCCCATTGTCACCATGTCAGAATCTGATGATTGGATCCTGGAGAAATCGAGGGCAACCCTCAAATTTTATAGGCCTACACATCGTTTTTGGCAAATTTTATGAAGTAATTTAAGTATTTGCGTATGGTAATGGTAATCATCATTTCATGTAGCTGAGCTGATGATGGAAGGTACAACTCCTCTAGTAAGGACTTGGCATCGACTGATTTAGTAAATTATGTTTGTGTTCGCATATCTCCGGAACTACAAGTCCGATTTAAGTAATTCGTAGTAAGGTTGTTTTGAAGGCGGTCACTTTTTTTTAGAAAAAGTTTTCATCAAACATATTAACTACAACAACCACGCATCGATCAATGTCCACATTCAACACAGATAAAAGAGAATTTCATTCAAAACGTAACAATGCACTGTAACCATAACGCAATAACTTGACAAAAGACGTTACGTTTCCATAAACTTATGAAACTGTTTCAAACATGGCCACGCGTGGTGACCAAGCGAAAGTGAGGTGACAAGAAACGAGAAAAATTTCACTTTAACGACCTTCAAAATGAATTCCCCATAAGTATGTGAGTTAACAAGGTCAGACAGAACGTGACGTATGAATATGGAAAGAGAATTTTGTATTTAAATACTTCATAGGTGCTTCTATTTCCTCTAATGATTTATTTATAAGGGACTAGCGACCCGCCCATGCGGCCATGCTTCGCACGGTTATCGATGGATCATTGAGTGTATTTTGTAGTTAAATAGCAATTTATTATATTGAAACCTTTCCTAATTAATTTTCTTTTCGTTTTTGTTGATGGCAGAACTATGTTATCTGACACATTACTTCTCTTGTAAATATTTGTATTTGAGTTTCAGTCTTACTTATTGTTTCTGTGCTGTTCTGTTTAGCTGTAAGATTCCACAAATAATTAAAAAAAAACATCTTTTAAAATCAGTTGCGGTAGTTATGGGTTCACACACCATGGACGTCGGCATGTCAGTTTTCGTACGCTTTCAGTTAACAAGCTTTGGTGTCTTTGCTCCCATTTGAAGAAGAAAACCACAAAGATACACTTCAAATACGATTAATAATTCCTCTAATTATTCATTTATAAGGGGAGGCTTCAATGTTATTCAATTCAGTATTTAAAAGTTCATTAACAAACTTTGCGAATTAAGGACACTCTTAAATTCCGTCTGACCTTTACATTAAAAAGTTCCTTGAATATCCTTGTTCCATACAAACTTTCTTCGCTAAATCACTTGGAAAGATTTATATGAATTAAGAATTAATCACTTCAGAATAAATCATTACTCTCTAGTCTCTACCTGTACGAAATTAATTTAATAAAATTATTTTCTATTGAATTTTGCTTTTATAAGTGAAAGCTTTTGATTGCGATCATTAATTTGAATGACTTCACGATTTCCGATTGTTCTTCAAATATTTTATTGGTAAATATTGCAAAAATACTTCAAGCAACGGATGAAGTTTAACACTTCCTTATGATATAACTGTAAAGACAGATTGCACTTAATGACCAACACAAAAAAAAACAAAACGGAAATATCTTCGAATTGGCATTTCCTTTAATTAACTGCTAAAAACCGTCATAAATACGTCCTGTGCACTGTCCTTTGTAAGCACTGCTTACACATTGCAGTGTCTGAGTATTTGAGAATCTAAGGCCTTATTCACGTCCACGGACGATGCGATTGCGACTGATCACTGGTGTCAAGAGATACGTGCGTTTCTCACGTGATGAAATTCAGGGTAAAGTTTAATAACAGAGAAACAGTCTCTTCTTCTTTCACACTCGTGAAAAAGGGATAGCGTTTGCAATTTAGAGACACATATTCGTCGATCTTCATGAAAGGAATGGTCATGTGTTATCCTTATCACGAATGCCGTTTGGACTAGCTGCTGGCCAGAGTACTGTACAATGTGTATTAGTGGCATGTTCTAAACAACTTCCTTCTTTTGTTAACTTTGCTATTGCTATTGCACGCTTGTCGCTCAAACGTGTAGCTTGTGGTCAAGGCCTAACGACTGTTTTAAATTACTAAGTGAAACAATGCTACTTATGCTATGAATGCTATGCTTGCACACCTGTGCTTAACTCATTGTTCATTCCCGCAGCTGCCAGCACTTCAGATCATCGAGAATACTTTATTGTTATTGTCCTAACGTCTGTAGGTTAGTTTATTGAGTATGATTTGATGTTGTAAATGTATTATTGGATTCAATGGATGTGGCGCCAGTCTGGTGCTTAAAGAATTTTGCTTTACTGGCATCTGCATGAAGTATGACCTGGGGTTTATGGTTTGTTACTGCTTTATTTAAAATTATTTTAGTTCCTCCAAACCAGATGTATTTCTGAGCAAAGGAGTTTTTATGGATCGTAGAACTAACGTTGTGCAGTTTCTGGCCCCATGGGAATATAAGTTTATTTTTATTTGTGGTACTGAAGTTCTCACTAGAAATACTAAAAATTCCGCAGACAGCTGCAAAAATGATTGATTGTACCGAATCAGTCTTCAAAAACTACAGCATCGAGAAACATGCATAAAACAACCGAAAGTCGATACTTTGCGACGTCCAAACACGTTATTTTTCGATGTGTCAGTCCGTGATTCAATGTCTGATATTTATCACGGGTTTTATACAGAAACAAATATACCGTTATGCACTCACTGGGTCTGAGTTTTGATGTGTGTTTTATTTATACTCTGAGTAATCTGTCTTTTGATACGAATCTGCATTCTTTGATGCGAATTTTAGATTTATATAACAGCGAATTTGTAGACGTCGCGTTGATGGGAGTTTCTAGTTGTGGTTTTAAATCGTTTTGATAGGTTTTTATCTGAAATTATTTCTTGGCTACAGCTTGTCCTTCATAAATCCGGAGGATGATAAAAGCGTGCATACTGACATCGAAGTCTCTTCAACAATAGTTCTAATTTAGAGAATATTATTTATACTATGATATTATTTAACTAAACTTAACTTGATCTCTATTAATATCATAGTAGTTTATAGTTGAGATAGACTTCAGTACTTGAAAGTTAATAAACTTTAATCATAGTTGAACATACAAAGCTATTACCATGACACTTGATATTAACAAAGAAAATTACTTCAGTACTAAAGCGGTGGTTTGTTAACAAATTAAACACCATGTAGAAACCTAGTATTTTGATCTTCATCATATAATCCATGTATTTATCTCGCCCTTACTAAGTTACTTAAGTATAGGCAACCTTGCAACCGCAGGAAGTCTTAATTATAGCTACTTTAATTAAACCAGTTTTAAGGAGAACAGATCTTTGTTCTCTGGCCTCAGTTTTTGCTATATATTTTCGAACGTATTCCGTATAATTACATAGTTGTACATTATAATGGCATATGTCTCGTCATGCAGTGTACATTTTCATGGTAATTTTATTAGGGTCAGTGCCCCAATTCCGTTAGAAAAAACTGCAATCGCAAAACAATTTGGCAATGATTCATCGTTTTACGTTTGCATACGGCAAAATGCAGTATTTCCTCGTACGTAATGCCCCCGATATGTTATGATAAGATTGCTAAAATTGTACCTCATTTTTATCAGGAAAGTCCTCTATATCCGTTCAGCGAAATATTGGAAAAATAAAAGAAAACCTCGATATAAGCAAAACACTTTATCGGGAGTGATCATCTCAACGCTTAGGGGAATATGGCGTGAAAGTAAATAGGCGCACCATGTATGTAATGGCCACATTTCCCATAAATACGTTGACACTCGTCACAGTTTTCACTCGGGGACAAAGCATTAATGGTGCATTAAGGCGACTTTCAAAAAATATGTTCAGACGACTGACAAAATTATATCCGGTTTGCGCAATGCAATGCGCAAGCGCATGCGACCAGATCATCTGCGTGCGCGCTTTGTGTTGCTCGCGTAGAAAGTGGGCGTTTTATCGCGCGACTCAACGGAGAAGTAGGCGTTTTTTTGTCGTATTGTCGTCTACTGCAGCGACGTTCCTAGAATCCGACTGGTTGTAAGAAGGGCATCAAGTTGATGTCTTGAAGGAGGGCAAGAAATTTTGATCATTGCTCGGACTTTACCGTTTGTCTCGATTCACTGAATACATATATGAATTATGTATTATCGATTTGACCCTACGGACGGCCTGAAATCCGTAATATTATTTTCAAAACAGGGGTCTAATCTCTAAGCACGAAACCCGTAGTTTCTGCCTTAGTGACAGTCGTTTTGACAACGAGCCCGTACTAAGAATGAATGATAATTATAATTTGACAGATACCTCCTTAGAGTCCGCGCCACCACTCATGACCTGCGGAAAATTCGTGGTACTACATTTTTTTAATGCAATTTGACGTAATGACAAAGACACTAGCGCTGCGTAAAAATGACTTCAGTCGTGGCGGTATTATCCGTCCGCGAATTTAATTTTGACGCTAGTTACGTTCGTACATCCGTATCCGTACATTTGTTTTCGTTAAATAACGGACTAAGAAAGTAGACCCTCAGGCACTTTTATCTTTTGTCCGGAATCCAAATGTTTCAGTTTTTGTAAAATACATGCATAAACGGCCTACATTATGGATCACTCATTAAGTTAGCGTGAATTACTTCACCTTTATATCCACGATTAGATTGCAGGGGCGAGCGCAACGGAGCGACGGAACTTAAGTTTTTCGCTCCCAACTCTATTATAACGATGCACGTTCGCCACCCAACTGTAGATCTTATCTCTTCATCATAAAAGCGAGTGTTCAGTAAATGGAGGCGCAGCTGGTGTCGATTGCTTTTCACGCTGTACGGAATATGATTTCATCCGAGTGCAGGGAAAGCAGTGGTGTATTGCTTTCGCGTATAAATGTATAAAAACGTTGACCTGAAATTAAAGATGGCTGACGGATTGGTTTGCTTGGAAACTCTGATACGTAACATACTTAATTTGTATCGTGAAGAATTTGGATGTATTTTTGAAACGTGACAATTTAGCTTACACTTACATTTATTTTAAACATTATTTTAAACAAAAACTGACGACTTGATCTAATTTGTTTCGTGATTTCTATAAGCTATCTGAGAAGTCGCTCGTGGACTGTGAGATCGATCGCAGCGCTCGATGTGGCAGAGATGTGAAATAACTCGGGACTCTCGGTTTGGGTTTTATTTAATTTTGAATGAAAATGTTTATCAAAATTAGTTGTGAAGTATTGACAGTGTCATAGTCCCGAAATAATACGGTCACTAGAATGCGCTTTCATCGCTCACGGCGTATAATATGTGATGAATTCACACATAAGTGTATAAGAGTCGTTTAGGCGTAAACAGAAATCAGAAAACATTGAACCCATGAATATTAATGACGGCTACAACGGAAAAATGTAAATGTCTGCTTGCCAGACTATGACCATCGATCCGTGACGCGGCTTCCTGTTCGAATGTTAGAACAAAGGAGCAAAGACGGGGGTTTTTACTAGCATCTTTGTTGAGACATCTGTGCTAATACTGAAGCTGAAGAGTTTGTTTGGTTGAACGCGCTAATCTCAGGAACTACAGCTATAATTATAAATAACTAGCTGACCCGTGCCCAATTCGTTGGGCAGTATTTCGGCTAATATGTTTGATATCTTTATAATTTATAGCCTATAGCATTCACGGATAATGTAGCTTTCTACCAGTGAAACAATTTTTTAAATCGGTTCATTACTTCCGGAGATTACCCCCTACATACAAACTTACAAACAAATGTTACCTCTTTATAATATAATTATAAAAATTATAAATTATGAATAATAGGTTGATAGATTGATAGGTTAACCTTTGATCTGTTTCTCAGTATTCCACTTCAGCTTTGTTGCGTATTTTAAAGAATCCTTGAACTCTGAATTGGCTAACATACATTTTAATCTAGCAATGCCTTAGCCAACGATTTTGTACTATCTCAGAATAACGTTAAATTAAATAATTCATCGACTAAACACGATATTTAAACAATTTCAAAGATCTGATATTAATTCCTTTACCGTAATAGATAATAGAAATTCATGATGGAGAAATGAGATTGAGCACATCTGGCATTCGTAAACGGGCACGAATTGTTGATAACACTCCTCCAGCTACTGAATATTACATTAAAAGCAGAAATATTCGAGAAACAGCCTTATTTATGAGTGTTTCTGTACAAGGGCGAGAATTTCATGATTAATCGAGAAATTACGAGAAAAACGAGACTGTTGTGAAGGTTCACTAGACTTTTTAAGCCTCTTTGGATGATAAAATTACGTTTTCGTGCCAAATTGTTTGGAGAGTCGTAATAATAACAATGTTGAAAATAATAATAACAAAAATGTAATCTTATCTGTTCTTATCACAAACGTGAGGTGGCCTCGATATATTTGTAGGATAGATTCACGCCATTCATTATCTGTAAGGATAAAGTCATGATAGTTCCTTGTTGTTTGTTTGACGACGCTTTAGAGCTAAAATAAGTGACAAATCATTTAGCTACGTAGGGTTTTGTTTCGACGATTTTTGACAGAATTGAAGTACGTTTTCGAGTAAATAGTTTTTCCGCTGAAAGATTGTGAACATCGCGAAGTTTTAGGCAAAGTTGTTCTGCCTAATAGTGAGGGTATACCCACATTTCGCATTTTATGTTTGAATCCCATGAAAAAGGCAGCGAGCCTATTGCCATCTTTCGGGCACAAATACTCCGTGGCTGTTTATGAGAAATTCCTAATATAAATACCAAAAAACACTGCACGTCCCGAGAATCGAAACCGGGACCTCTTATAATCATCATGACAGAATGTTACTAAAATTAAACCTCATCTTGGAATCGTTGCGTTGAAATTGCAGTCATAAATTCAAATCCATAAGATTAGAATACATTATTAATCCTAACAAACCAGAAACAGAATATAATTTTATCATAAAGAACAAAGTTACGTGTTCATGCATAAGCATGTAGCTTACAACATACAACTTTGGAACCGGTAATCCGTGCCAAAAACAAAAAGCTCGGAAAATTAAAATACGGTGCTGAGATTTCTAGCCTAGACATTTATAGCATGAAAAGTGAGTTACATTGCTTTAAACCGCTTCCACCTCAGTTTCTCGCCTGCAAATACTACAGATAAAGTTACTTAACAAATAGGTATCATAACTTTGATTTGTAGGTCTTTCAGACCCTGGCGTCTGGATTGTAAAGTAACTTTGTAATGGATTTGTGATTGTCAGTCTGTCTGGTTTAAAGGTGGCAAACATTGATGGTCTGTTACGCTACTAGCAGGTCCTAGCCATGTAGACAATGCTTCTTTTGAACTGACAGTTTATTTTTGTGTTGTAAAAACTTAGTAACAGTCTGTCAGACTTTTACTGAATTAAAAACACACTGTTCCTTTTGTAACCTTTAGCGATCCTGAACTGACATTGATGTTAAAGACGAAAATGACTTAAAATTCCCTTCTCATGAATATTTGAGATGGCCTAAAGAAATTCATGAAGCAATCAAAATCATTGCATTGTCTTTGCCTAGACCCAGATGAGGAGGTCCACTGAATGTCGGAAGACTCTACATACGTCGTGTCGTATTGATGTTTTTCACCACCAACACCAATGTATTTTTGTTATCATGTATTAAGTTGATAAAACAATTAAATTATTGTTTATTTTTGTTTGTTTCAGGTAAATTACTTTTCATGCATCAGTGGCACAACTAAACTACGTCGTAAGTAAAATATAATCATAACAATTTATGGAATCAGACGTTATTTTCCGGAAATTAAATGTGAGGACCGCGACCAGTTGTCAAGTCAACAATTCCTGAGGGTGACCCGTGGAATGGCTAAATACGTGTCGAGTATGAGCTAAATATTTTTCCTAACATTTAACATAATCATCATCGTTCTGCTCTCCTTATGCCAAATCATAAAGGATCGGCTCATCATTTTCTCTTCCGTGCTTCTCCACCACCTCTCAAGTCTAGAAAGGTTCTAGAATTATCATCCCGGGTGAAAAGGCTAGAAGAGACGGATGATCCGTCACACAGTTAATCCATTACACCGTCAAAGATGGTTATGTCATTTAATACATCTAAAAGACCAATTAAAGAATACCCCAGTACGGATGTAACTCATCAACCATTTGAAAGCTATGCAAAAATACATTAACCCATTAGAGGTCAAACAAAAAGTACCAAAAATTTTTTTAAATGTTCTTTATTTTCGTATTGAAATAACAATAAAATAATACACGAAACAAGAAAAATCAACAATATTACAGTTTTCATGAAGTTACAGCGGTGTACTTAATTGAGTACACTGACCGCTTAAGTATAAAAATTTCCAACAAGCTTTTTCGGATAAAAAATGTTTTTAGGCATTTTTTACATTGCCAGCGCACTCTTGAATGACAAAGGGCACATTGCAGCTGTTTTTAAATATTTATTCCACCTCACGACACATCCGCCGTGGGAGACGCCCACGGCAGCGGACGTCGCAGGACGATTTCCGGACACCGTAGGTGTGAACATACGGACGGCGAGTAATGGGCGACTCGCTGTCCGATCATGGACCAAGCCAGGTTCGACGGCTCATCGTGTACCACGCGCGCCTCAAAGAGCTGTCGGCAAAATGACGAGGCTTCCTTAGAGGGCCAAAGCCTGTCGGGGTCGCTTGTCTACAAGATGAAGGTGAGGAGTGGCTGGATAGGAGTCACGGCGTCTTAACCTACCGCCTGACGCAGGTCCTCACCGAGCATACGGTGCAGGAATGCCCCGCTTGGGCAGAGCACCGCCCTGTCCTCATAATGGCGATAGGCGGTGACCTCTCGCGCCTGGCATTTACCGAGGCCATCCCAAGGGGCAAGAAGGAGTGGGAAGCGGTCGCCTCCGTCTGCAAAGCAGTCATGCTAGCGTAGGAGGAGGCGGGACGCGTGAGGAAGAGGACAGCATCCACCTCACGACCCAGCCGCCGTGGTAACCACCCTCAGAAACCGACGTCGCATGACGATCTACGGCCACCGTTGGCGCGGGCATGCGGGCGGCGAGTAGTGGGCGACTCGCTGTCTGATCATGAATCACGCCCGGGTCGACGGTGCATTGTGTTTTACACGCGCTACTTCTTTATTGCAATGAATCTGAAAGAAAAAAATATTTGTTTTACTTACGTATGTTGTCATTGTACTCAACCGAGTACAGTAACATTTCAATTACCTTAGTTTTATTTTACTAATAAATAATCAATTATATTGTTCTTTATAACTTACTCTGACATGTATTTTATGCAAGCAAAATGAAAAGAACAACTTCTAAGCAATCATTATTTTATAAAATCAAAAATCATTCACTTACCTCCACAGTGTTTCGGTAACAAAACTTCAACTGACACTTTTTATCAAAAAACATTACACTACCCGCGTATTATTTATCAATATACTTGAACAGTGCTATGACGAAGTAAAATAACACATATACCTTCATTAATTTAACGAGATTTGTAATTTGCGCTTAGGGATATGGCTGTACTCAATCAAGTACAGTGACCTCTAATGGGTTAATAAACAGCAGCTGCACCTGTAAGAGATAACATTGTTATGACACATAAAGATAAGAAGTGATTGCGCGAGCGCATGCATACATACACTACATACAACGTAGGTCATGTGCATTGGCATCGCACCTATTTCTTAATGAGTCATTTAGTGACTTATTCGGAAGCTATGACTTCCTGCTAAGATTGCCCACTTCCTGTCAACAATAGTCATCGTTATTGAAGATGAGGTAGAAGTGAAACAAACAAATCTAGATCCTGTTTCACTTCTGAAACAGGATGTAGATTTGTTTGTGATTAATAAAAAGTTGATAGAATGTTTGAGGTTTAAGGCTTTAGTTGCTTCTTAACATGCCAATCTTTGTCATTTAATATATAATACTGTGTTGTAAAACTTCGAAATCCCTTTGTATGTTTCTCATAATAGGTATCACTCAGGTATTTTCTGTATTGAACCAAGCTGTTGCAGTTCATTGATGAAAATACTGCACATAATATCTTGTCTTGAGTCAGATATCTTTCTCCTTTCTTCAATGAATGTTTGTCATTACTATAGCCATTTATTTACCTTGTTTGTACATCGCGATGGAAAGCCTATATCTTCAATTTTCTTCATTTCTGCCAGACGGATTGGACGGATTTCTGTTTGTTTGCAATTTTGTTGCAATCTTATTAACTGCACTGTAACTACTGAATGCAGTTCGTCTTTCTAGACCTTTGTCCATCTACCTTTTTTCTAGCCTTTCAACTGGCTCTAGTAAGACTGGCAGTACTTGCATTAGGAAGTACTTTACATCTAAAATAGATTACTATCACAGTTATTAAAAGCAATGAGATCAGATATCCATTACGCTGACCCAATAACCTTGCACCTAATTACGTTTTTTATAACTGCTGCCAATTCTTTCTACCACTTAGTGATTAATGTTTGATTTGTCCTTGTATACTGACAAGGCCTATGTCGATTGGATTTTTTTTCTTGTTAATTGTAGATTGTTTTGTAATTAATGGACGGTGTTGGTCAAGTTCATGTTGGACATGTTGGTTTCTTGAGTTCCGTAGTGTCTTGTATTTTAGTTTTTTGTATGTTAAATGTGTTTCTAAATAAGTTTTAAAGCTGTGTTGTTATTTTGACCTACTTATTACTTATGATGCCTTAGAAGCGTCCAGGATATGATTCGAACATTAATTAGTTCAGGTGTACACAACCGGCTTCGTGGTACTTAATGACGACTCGGATTTGGCCACCAAAAATGTTGTACTAAGATGTTTCGATTTAGATGTTCTATAAAGTGATCAACATTTTAAAAAACAACACTTTCGTTAATTTTCTTTGGTAGAAGCAGTCTCTACGTACAATGAAGAGTAAGTGTAACATCCAACTAAACAGGAAAAAACCAAAACACGTCTAAACAAGAAACTTTCATTTGTCAACTTTGCCTTGAAACAGGTAAATGAACAGGATTTGAGGAAACAATTAAGTACTGGAAATACGTATTGCGTAGGTAATAACTTGTCATCAATATACAGAAACTAAAACCACAAATTACGCTTCACCAACCAAATAATAAATAATTTAAATGCGTTTAACAAATTAACCAGTATTTAATGAGTAATCATTAGCAGAAATATCAATTAACTAAACAAATATACGTATTTAAAGTATTATCATGTAAAACAGTGATTAATAATTTGTAGAAAGGTAAAGATCAAATACTGCTACGGATTTTGTGGATATCAATTCGAGGTATTGTTTAATCCTATGGACTTGTACTTTAGGCGCCATCAGCAATCTATGATTATATGCTTTGATTCTGACTTAGGAGTTTAACTATGTGCGTTGATTGCGTTGGTTAATAATTGTATCCGTATTAAATGTCTTATATGTATTTAGGTAGGTAATAATATTTCCTGTTAGCAGGTAAAATAAATATGGTCTGGAAAGCCAACAAAAAGTTCTTTTGCGGAAATTTGGCTTCGAACAGGACTTGAACCTGCGTCCTTCTAGATTGATACACCAGATTCCTTACCAACTCGGCTAACGTAGACGTTAATGTGTACAAAATATTTAAAATTTAGTCAAAAGTTTTCCATCAATCTTTCGAAAGATGTGCCATTTTTCTTGTGCTGCTTGTAGAAAAAAGTACAATGATCAAACCATTTTAAAATTTAAACAAACGTGTATCCCAGTTGTGTTTCCATCGCCCAAATATTCTACATTTGAGCATATTACAAATTCATCCGAGTTTGGGACTAGCTGGTCTCCCATTGCCCACGCTACAAAAACGGAATAATGCTAACAATTCAAAATTTTCATTATGTAGGTTAGGTAAACTAAATTAAATAGGAAATAGGTACCTAAATGCTTGTGTTCGCCGATATCTGAACAGAACCGCACCAAGATAACCGAATGCGATAAAATTTTATTACATTCCGTGACACAATTCCTTTAGTATCATCCATAAATATAATCAATAACTTGACGATGCTTTATTCACTCATATTTGTGACTTCTCGACCGCTGTCTCGTCCAAATCCTGCTCTGACCTTTAATTATACGCTTAATTCTCATTGTGATCCCATAATCTACCTAACATGGTCAACGGGCAATTTGCTGTCGTCTGACCAAGAACTGGGGCAAAACAACGGGCCTTTTCATCCTCAGTTCAATCCTCTGCATCATTAAGCCAGTACACCCACATTTGCAATCCACTGTCCTCATTACAAGAACGTTGGCCCAATCAATTCGTCATTATAATCGCAACAGCGTGCGAATAAAAAATGACACCTACATGCGCCGCCGAATTTGGCGCGAAGAAAAACAATGGTTGCCATAACGGAGCGCGCATTGTATCGGCGGGAAACCAAAATATGTGTCACACGAGCTTTGTGTCATGTCAAACATGTTATCCAATTCGCTCACAGTTTTGGGCGGGTCATTAAACTCGACATTTAACAACCAGGCAATTAACATTTTAAAAAATTGGAACCGTTTGAAGAATTGTGTCAACTCCGATTCAGTGAGTGCACATGTGTGTCTTGATTCTTGGCGTATTACGTTCACAGCCTTTGTTACAAACTGCATAAATACTGCGTGTTGTAAACGTCGCATTTTGTGGAATCGTTACTAAATGTCACTTTCTCGTCAGTTTCACCATAAATAAAAGTCGTTTTCTAAATAAAATTTATCTCATCGTCGAATACGATGTGAAGCTCCTCCAAACGGATCTTGGACAGGAAACCGACTCAGATTCATTTAATTACATCGTAATTTCGTTCTGAAATAAAAACGGTCGTAAACAGAGTCTGTAATGTCACAAGAGAGAGATAGATTGGAAAAATGTTTTTATTTATCTTCAAGGGAAGTAGCGGGAGTGTTGCTAGTCTGTCTCTTTGATACGTTATCTTAGTAATACTGGTAATACTATCGCAGTACTAATAGACAGCACACTATTTACTATGGATATTTGAGACAGCAGCCATTTTGATTAAACCACTGACAGTTAAAGCAATGTAACTGCATTATTGAAATAAATTTTGCAAAGAACTGACTAAAGATTTTAAGCGAAAAATTCACCAACGCTATATTTAAGAAGGCGTCAAGACGGAGGAGTATCAATTTTACCGTAGCACCGATAAATTATCCTGTAAAACAGCTTAATTGCATCCGACGGTAATATGGCCGCGAGAGCCGTTAAACAAAACTTCTCGGAAGACGAATGCAGTGTAAGTAACGGTAAAAATGTGCGCTTGCGACGATACACGCATGCAGAGTGGACGCCTCAGGATAACACATGGAATTTGCATCGTTATAGCCGGTTAAATCCATGTGTATGCCCAGATGTAACTTCCAAACGCGATACGAATACAAAATAAGTGTTTTTAGAAGTTTTGTCACTGATAACATCACCGGCAACCTCAAAGTTGTACCAGAAATATTCGAAAACATGTTACCAGTTTCTTCCAAACTTGATATTGCAGTCTGAGTAAAAAGATAAAACATGTATGCCGTGTCTGCAATATCAAATATTTAAACAGAACCGCTGGCATGTCAGCAAATTGTTTTCGAGCAAAATTTTCTATTTATAAATGCTCGATCGATAATAACGATAGAGAAACATTTGATCTGACGTTTGTAGTTGTTCAATATATAAATTTATTGGCTCGCCGTAGGTAAGATGCGCACGAGTTGCGCAACAGTGCGAATATCCGTAAGGTCAACGCACCGGACACATAAAATGGCGCCAAGTGGTTAATACAGAGCACGTTGATTGCTTTATTTTTATCTTGACAAGTTATCTATTGGAAAAATATAGCTTCATATAAAATGTTTTTATAGCTAAAATAACGACAGTGCCGATGAATTAATAAAAAAGAAAATTGGCACAACAAACTTTCGACGGAAACGTTGGAAAAACGCGAACTTCCTACGATGATAATCTTGTGTTATTGTTTTATAATATTCTGAACTACGTCAGTGAAGTCTACGATTTGTTTATCTTCAGTCACGATCGGCAGTTAACCCAGTCAATCATGGAAGTCGGTGACCCGGGTAATGCTCACGTGGAGAACAGAAATTTAATGTCACCAGACACGCACGAGCTTTAGTCTTTATTCTAAAGCCTATTTTTAAAAAATTTCCTTATTTATAATACAACTGTTGGTTCACATAGACTTCCAATTTTCTTGTTTGTTTTTCTTGGAAGTGACGAGTGCTTTGTTCACAAATTGTTTATAAGCGACACACAAGGATTATTTTATTCACAACGAATTCTTTTTTGGCTTTGAAGGTTTGGCAGATCAAAAAGATTTTTTACGCGTACTCTTGTGGAACAGTGGAACCGTACCCGAAATATTTAACAAGCTTCAAAGCAGACACTTTGTACACACCGCTACATTTTGGTACATTTATTATTCAGTCCATATCTCTGATCGGGAGCGTTTGGTATCTGCAACATTTTAGCGGCTTTTGAAGCAGTTTTCAGTGTACAGTAATCAAAAATTGTTAAACGTTTGGACATAAAGAAAAGGACGTAAGGAAAAGTTAAGTGCAGCTGAACATGCCAAGATTGCAAGGAGGTATCTCATTCTAATGAGCAGTCACACGTCTGCCCTTTAGAAATTTGAGTTGAGTTTCATTTGAAATGTCTCCTTTGGTGGTCCACATGGGGATTCTTCATCATTCTCGAAAGTCATAACTGACATTTGCTTCAAAATAAATAATGTTTGTATTGATGCTGTAACAGAAAAACTAAACACTAATTTTCCCATATGACCCAGATATTTCAACACTAACTTTTGCACAATATTTTTCTCTTGGCAACATTTTCATAATTTAGTTCACAAATATGTTTCTCAATTTACCTAAAAACCTTGACTACTATGCTTTGTCTGTTTCTAATTCCGTGTTACAATTACCGTGAGTCACTTTGGCTTTAAAGGGAAACTTAGTACAATCATATTCATTCCATTTGTTGGACTTTACACTTCTTCACCTTATTAAGTCCATTGAAGTGCAGACAGAAATATTGTGACAATTGCTTTCATGTCAGTTTAGTTTCCGCTGCTTTCACCATTATTTAGCCCTCTGTATTTAACAAGAGATCGTGTCATAGCATCCTCTAATTCCATAATTTATGAACGATTAAATTTTACATCGACTGGATAAGGATGTGGTTAGAACATTGATATCCAGAACATCAATCATCATCGTTTTATAGAGAAGAAAGGTTTAAAGAGTAAGTTTCATGTCTTTTCCTTCGGACATATAGCTGGGTACTCACTTAGCAGCGTAGCACGTAACGTATCAGATACGGTATCAAGTGAGTACGTAGGCACGAGCCCGCTGCGAACCGCTCGCTGTAAGTTCGCAGTGATACCGCCTCTCGGCGAGTCATACAAACACAAAGGCGGCTCGCAGTGTGCTCGGACGAGCCGTACCCACTTGCAGGTTGATACCGTATCTGATACGTTACGTGCTACGCTGCTAAGTGAGTACCCAGCTTATTATGACATGGATGATGGATATTAAAACTTACTTTCTATGGAATATCTCCTACCCTCTTTTTATTCGTTTCATTTATTTAAGATCGTGTCTCATGTTTAATGGCTTCATCCAGATGTTCATCTTATTTAGATTTTTCTTCCTTTTCATTATTAACTTCTAACTGAAATTCACTAACCAGTCCTTTTGTTATTTTATAGTGTATCTGTATCGAATTGATAATGACATGGATCCTGTTTGAGGTGAACGATCTAAACATTCCGTTAGATGTCGATTGTGTATAATGATTGTCTGTTTTAATTACTTTTTCGCGACAGGTTCTTCTTTCGCCATAATAACATCGTCAACTGATTTAGTTCATGTTTAATTATGGTCTTGATTAAGATGTACAGTCAGGTTCAAAAATGAATTATAAACTTCTCAAAGCAAAAGACTGACGCTTCACTTTGACTTACGACCTTTTGTTATAAGTTGTTTTATTACTATACATATCAAATTAACTTTTGATATAGTTCATAATTTCAACTATTAATCTACAAGTAATGCTGGCGCAATGGTAATCGTGCTCGGATAGAACTTCTGTTCGTTCGATTGCGGAGGATCGAATCCCACTTTTTTTTCCTAAATACTTTATTTAATTTAATTTTTAATAATTACTTTATTCTTTTTGTTATTTTTAATAATTTTTTTAGTAGGAATTTGATAATTAAAATTGATTTTTGTGTAACTACTAATATAAGTCATTAGTGTTGTGGGTCGTTCGTTATAATCACAGATATAGGTCTATCTATATCTATGGTTAAGTTTAATAAAGTTTTGTAGGTAGATCGTAGAAAAAAAAAAGTGAATTATTTCGATTTGTGCGGTAGGCATAATAAGTCATTAGTGTTGTGGGTCGTTCGTTATAATCACAGATATAGGTCTATCTATATCTATGGTTAAGTTTAATAAAGTTTTGTAGGTAGATCGTAGAAAAAAAAAAGTGAATTATTTCGATTTGTGCGGTAGGCATAACTATGTTATCTCGTTTTGAGTCTCCTAATTGAACGTTGTGGATTCTTGGTTATTTTGTGTGACTATGTAAACAGCATATAAGTGTTACACTGTCCTGAGGTTTTGCAGTGAAATATTAACAATTGGATTTATATAAATATTGAGGGCGAACATTAAAGCCCTGCATAAATATGTGGATTAAACTTAAAACAAATTTAATATCAAATGAAACCAGACTAAGTGTGAGTATTAACATTTAAATTTTGATCATTCCACATGTTAATAATTATATTTTTATAAATAAGGTTCCCTATTCAAAAGTATTTGTTTAAAAGTAAAAAAAGTGATTGATACTTAGTATGTGGTTTTAAAGTTTTTTCTTAGTAGTAAAATAGATCAACAGCTGTTTTTGCATAAATAATTAATAGTATTCTATGTTTTATTCCAGTGACGAAATACTATGAGTCTGTGGGATGAGATATGGCATGATGATGAGATGAGTTGTTAAGAATAAACAGGGACGTCAGGGACGTCCGGGAATGGTGAATGAATACGAAGGAAAATGGTTTCCATATAACTAATTCAACACAAAATTAATAACCGTTCATCGTGTACTCAACATTGAAGGCATCAACGACTATCAACTAAAAACTGTTATGTTTAAAGGAATAAAAAAAAACGTTAAGATTGTCTCGAGGACCTTTTATTGATATGAATTTTGTTTATTTATTGTAAATAGACTGAAAACGTAAACATCATTTGATAACTTATTATTCAAGGATTAAGAATTGAGGTATGGTTTCAAACATCTTTTCGTAAAGAAAACGATCCTTAAACTTACCTCAATAACTTGTAACAGGGTATTTTTTATGTAGTTTGGATATTTTTTTCCGTGGTTCTATTTCAGAAGTAGAACACATTTCCATAATATATCTTTATTTCACTAAATCGAATTTGGTGAAACTGTAGAAACTTACACCGCGGTACTGGAACGCAAAGGGCAACTGGCCCTTTGCGTTCCAGGGCCGCTATGCCCCGTTACTGTTACAAAATAATCGCCTTTTAGCATAGCAGCCCTGGAGCGCAAAGGGCCAGTTGCCCTTTGCGTTTCAGTACCGCGGTGTCAAAAAAATTTTTTTATTGAGCATATCAAGTTCCTTCAGTTTCACCAAATTCAATTTAGTGAAAAAAAGTTATTTTATGGAAATGTGTCTTGAGCGTAAAGGTCAATTGGCCCTTTGCATTCCAGGGCCTAAGATAATCTGTCTGAGTCAGAATAACCCAAGTCACGAGCTCACTTCGCTCGTTCTTGCGGACCTGGAAGGCAAAAGGCAACTGCTCTTTTGTGTTCCAGGGCCTACCTAACATGTCCGAGTCGGGATGACCCAAATAGCGAGCTCGCCTTCCTCGGTTTTGCGGCACTGGAACGCAAAAAGGCAACTGGCCCTTTGCGTTTCATGGCCGCGGTGCCTTGGTACTGTTTCCAAATAAACGGCTTTAATAATGATAACTTTGTTAAAAATGTCCGCAATGTATAAAAATACCCTGTAATTGCTAATTAGCTTATAATAATACGTAAGTTACCCTTGTTAAAACCACTTATTATAATTTGAAGAGAATAATAATGTTTTTATTTTGAATTTTTAAATTTTCTTATTTATTGTTTAATATTACTTATATTAATTTTAATAATTTCATAATTTTGTTTAATTAATAAAAATTTCATCTATGATTTTCGACATCTATTTCACATTATATCCAGGTCGAGTAAATAATACCTATTCATAATTTTAGCAGTTTTATAACTTTAAACATAGAATTATAATAATTTCAACTAAAATATATATTAATGTTGTTATTACATGTTTTTTTTTATTATAAACCCTGTAGGTAATAAATTATCATCATTAGTAAAAATTTAAAACGAAATAAAATGACAATAAGTAGTACTAGACTAACGAAACGAGTAAAAATATTTGACTAACAAAAACAGATGGTGACCATTGCATTACTTTCATTAGTAATGATCTAACATTAAGATTGTGCCGATAGCGTGGGTTCACGATCAATGAAGTTTGAGTTCGAATCTTAACTTTTGAAATGTCAGTTGATTTTATGATAATATTTTTAATAAATAACTTATTTATTTTTATTTTGTTTTAACGCTTATTTATTTTAAAATAAGTTATATATTAGTTATTGAATTAAGTATTATTTTTGTGTTTATATTATTTTTGCTTGCATTTTGAGAATATTTAACAATACCGTTATAATTATATTAAATCACACGACACTAACCAACAAATACAAGAAAAAACACACGGAAATTCCAAACAAACGCAATAAAATTTGTGTGTTAAAAATTATAATTTTTAACAATCGAGTAAAAACCCACAAAAAGTCTATCAACTGCTGCGTGATATTTGAACTCGCACCTCTGTCGACTAACGCATTTATGTCCTAAATGCCAAAACCACTGAGCCAACTGGACTCATATTTAGACGTTGAAATTATGAACTTAATAGTTGAAGGATTATTGTGTATCTCGAAAGTAGAAGGTCATAAGTCACACTAAACGTTATGCAATTTCTTTGATAGCGTACGCATGGAATTTTGATCGCCACTGTACTTTAGTATCGTCATAAAATCTTTTATCTATTTTAAGATTTATGGTATTTCCAGTTATTTTTTTCAAGTTGCGCTATTATCATTTAAGATGGAATTACCAGAGTTAAGAACAGATCAAGCACAATTTCTCTTGACGTAAGCTAGCATAACGAATCAACGTTATACAGTACAACTACACAAACAAATTCAGAAGCAACATGAAGGAAAATCGTGTTTGCTGCCCTTTCCAATACACTCTTCACTCGCCCGTTCACTTCCAGCAATGAATCTTTTGTACAGCAAATGAGTTCTGTATATTCTGTTTACGTCCTTTTTATTACAAGAGAACTACATAAAAATAATGTATCGTAAGACTGAGTCAGTAATAATGAAAGACCGACGTGTTTATTTTTATAACCTTTCCATGCGGGGGTCTTCAAGTGTCACTGCGGTAAATGTACCGTCTGTATTACAATGTTTGATGTTAATTAATTTTCTACTGTCATTGTTTGCTTATTTATTGCTGTCATCGTGTCTTATGACATTATTTTCTGTTATACCTATGTGGCTTTTTTACAGTACGAATTGATCACAGAAAAATGTTTTTCCTGTAAACTGTTTTCTAGAACGTTTTGATAGATTTTGACTGGCTATGTAAAGTTCTCGTACATCTAAAATAAATATAAAATGTTTAAAAATTACAATATATCCCATGCCGTAACTCATAAACGTTAACGAACCGGCAGGAAATATCAGCAGGAGCCACTTGACCTATCGGTGACTTATCGCAAGCTAGCATGGTTGCAACAAACCAATCATGCATTAGCGAGGTTGCTGCAATTTCCGCTAATGCAAATAAGCTGTGCATTGATTACTTTATTGGCTCTAATAGTTACAGTTGTTGTGATAGTGTGTACTGGTATAGTTCTGATTAGATTCTTGTTGTCTACTGCAACATTTTCATCGGTAAATGTTGTTTTTTCCATCAAAACGCGTCTTATTTCGCATTCTTTTGTGAATTCTGTGTCTGTTAATCTTTTGTCATTTAATTCATATTTACTTATGTTTTCTTCATATCTGTCAGTACTCTTTTTTATATTATGAGCCCAAACAGATGTCAATCTTCCATTTGTCGTCTTTAGAACATTGTATCAATTATCTCTTAACTTGTTTTGTAATGAGTTTATTACTTTGTAACTAGTCTACTTATCAATAGATCTGCAATTAACTCTGCGGTAGTTAGTCAGTCTCGTTCAGATACTGTCTCCCTATCAATTTCCTGAATCGTAAGCTTTGCATCAAATTAAGTTGCTCTCAGATCGTTACGGGTTATTAATCTTTTCTAACCTGGCTCCATAGGAAGAGAGATGAGATAATTAATGGCGTAACTTTAGTGACGTCATCGGTAGCCAAGCTTTTGTTACACAAATAGGGCAATGACGTCATAGCTAGGGGTGAACGGTTAAAGAGATTCGGGAATGATGTCACAAGAGTGTCCGATGGAACTTTAAATGGAAGGGTATGCCAAGAATGACATATATTTTAATAACAAAGTAGAACACGAAATGCAGACAAGATTGGCCTTAATTGAATAGGAGACTTTGTATCGTATCGTTATGAAAACTGAACTACAAAGCTTTGTTATTGGTCTTAAGTATTATGACTTTTAAAAACATGAATTAAAGATTTAATGCTGATGGCAACGAAGGCCTGAATACGTTCCCAGAGGAAGTCATTAAAATTATGGAATATTTCAAAAAAACAGAGCAATTTTATTCATCAAGATTGGAATAACTTCGATACCGGAGCAACTTAGAGCTCATAGAGCTTATAGAGCTTGTTCACTAAAAAATAAATGTACCGTATGATAAAACTCAATATTCCACATTTTTCAAACATAACACGGACATGTATGGGATAATGGGTTTATTTGCACTAACTAGTTTTAAAATTATTCCGCCATATTATTATGCTTATATAATCTGTAACATTTTCTCATTGTTTCTAACTTAAACTTTTCAGTTAGTTTAAGTAAAATGGAGGGTTTATTGTCTGTTTTTCTTTCATACTGTTATTGTTCTGAATTTTCCAATGTTTCGAGGTTTTGTTTCAATTTTGGAGCTAGTAATTTGTTTTCACTTCGAAGAAAACTGTCTAGTTTAGTTTGTTCATTCATTTTTGTTTTAAACATTAGTTTTACTAAAGTTCTGTTGTTTAAATTGGTAAAATGAAGTTTAATTACCCCTTTCCGTAACCTTTGGTAGAAAATAAGCGTGAAGGCATCTTCTTTTTTTTTTAACAGAACTTTTCTTTATGACTCACATAATGACAAAGTTATTGTACTCGTAATAAAGTTAAAACAAAATATATGTACTAGTCTCATTCCAGGCAAAAAACTCCGATTTCAACAAGGTGCTGCTGCGATAAAATATCACCCAACATTAAAAACTAAAAACACAGTCCAACTCCACTAATTTTCTAATCTTCCATCTTTCAGCGCATCTCCTTAACGGATGATTACCGAGAAAGTTAACCCGCCATCCATCAGTACCGATCAATCATCGCATTGCTCGCTTCCTGCCTACCAGTTCTCTATTATTAGACTGCAGTTCTGCATGACAGTTCATTGTGAATGAAATGAACGTTTATTTTGAATTTCAGATAGTTCCTTGGTTAGGAGAAAGGTTGAGATTGATCAACGCTTGGGTAATCTTTTAAACTTTGATCAGAATAAATTGAAGATTCATTGTTGTGAAAGTTCGGTTTTTAAATGCTATTTTGAGCAAGAATTGATATAGAAGAGTAGACACATTATAGTGTGAATATTCCACTTTGTTACGAATATTGTATAATATTTACTGCGATAAATTCGTAACATAGAATATTCTATTTCTCTAGCAAAAGAGTAAATAATTGATTAAAGGACAATTTTAGTAACATTGATACAACGCCGCTGAAGTGCCACGATCCATTTTAGATCCCCTGTAAAGAAAGCGGAGGATGGCTAAATAACAATTCAATTAATTCCATATTATTACAAATAGGTGTGTTTTATTTGTAACCATATACCGTTTCATGAAGATCTTATAGCAGTAGTCAATGAAGAAACTTAAACATTCAGTAAACTTAAAAATTCAGTAAACAGAGCTTTCAAACCTTCATAAACGTGAACAAATACCTCTAATCAATAAAATCTCTTAGGTATTCGCAATCATGAATGTATATAAAGCACATACCAGTCAACATTTCCCCTATAACACAGCATAATAGCATCGACCGATAAAGTTTTACGATAACCATTGAACTTGCAATATTAGCCGTAAACAGCATGGCATTTCAACAGTTATGTGGCTAAACACTTTATTATTATAGTCTAGTACTAACACCTAGGTATATCGAAGTAATTGTGAGGTGTATAACCTGTATGTATAAGGAAAGATACATAACTTGTTTATCTTGAAGGAACACGTAGTTTTTTTTTACTTGTTTACAAAAAGTTCTGCACGTGTAACATACATTATTGATATCTCATTTAATATTGAAGAGAAAATCGTTTGAGATATTTTTCCTTTGCACGCAGATTTTTAAAATTAGAATAGGGACGCTTTTGTATTAGTTCTACGCGATTCAAAAATGGGTTACTGGAAATAATATAACTGGTAGATCGATTTTCCATTCTGAATTAGCAAGATAATGCTGGTGGATTGACATTCTCTTCCGCTGCATCCTGTGTGGCAGGACATTTGATAAAACAGAAGAAGTCGTCTTGTGACTATTATTTGAAGAACGTAATTTATTATTAACTGACGAAATTAGGAGCTTCTCAATGCTACCCGCTTAAATTATAAAATGTTCAGATTCCGTGTTCGTAAAACCAATTTTTTTTATAAATGTGTGAGTGCCACGCTTACATTTAAATGCAATTACTTGGCGTGTGACGTAGGGATCGAACGAAAGGGAGTAATTTTTCTTCCTTTTTTACTTCAATTCTCAAGAGCCTACTACTCGTAAGAATCTGGACATGCAATATTCAAAGGCGACCCGTACATTTGTGTTTAAAATAACAGCTAGTTGTTTCTGTTTTTCAATGTAAGATTGTAAGAGGTATATTTAAAGTGAATAAACCAACATCTTTTAGAATAATATGCAGCTTCGTCGGCTAACCTTTTTCTCTCGCCTCTTTTATGCCAAGCTTTTAAAACATGTTGTTTGCCTTCATTTAATTTTATCTGCATACAAACATTTTCTCTGTGGGTGTTCTTTTCTTTTAAAGGCTTCGCTTGACCTTTCAAGGTGACTCATAAATATTTCTTCCGCAAATCGCATACATATGGCTATTTAACGACGTAACTATATGTCATATGTTTATAAACAAATCTGTGAAGCAGATAACACATGTTTTAAATTTATCAAAGGCGGTTGGAACGGTTATAAAACGAGGTTTCTTTATATTACAGATTGTAATACATTTTAAAGAAAAATGTGCCAAACATGTGTTAAGATCAGCTGGGAATTATTAGTTACATTTATCAGACCGAATACATAATACTACAATTACATAACTCAAGCCTTATTGAGATGTGCCTCTATCTCATGCGTTCGGCATCCTCCTTCGCTAGCAGTACGCTCTGCAGGAGGTAATAGCTCCCGCTCTGTTCCATGAGTTGCTCCAGAACCAGAGGTCGCCACCTTCACCGTGTCCTCCGTACTGTCCATATCCACATAGAGGTGATACCTAGACGTATCCTGCTGAAACCGACACTAGACCTTCCTGAAAAACTGTGTTTGACACAGACAACCCCCTCTTTGATTATTGTTGTTACTGCCGCAATTGCGGAATCGTCCTGGAGCAAAGATTTATGGACAGTCAATACCTAGTAACCAAAAACAAGACGTTATCCGTAAAATTAACCAGTAGCATACTGTCATAACCATCAGCTGAGATTACGAGGTCGGCAACCGACCCACTTGCGCTATCACATACACACCACAACACATAACAAACATTGTTATAAGCTGTGTAAACACTGATAGCATTTAAATTGTTTATTAGACAACCTGATAGAACACTGACCTGCTTCGGAAACTTACTGCAAGCTATTTATCTTGTGGAGGAATTTATTTTGTGATAAGGAATTGCGAAATGTTTGTTATTATCTGTCTGCTATCAAGTTATTTGTAACAACTTTTGCGTAGATATTATCCTCTAGTGTGTATCCATAAAAATGACAGTGATGGTCATACTCTGCTTCTTTCCATAAATCTTTCCTGAATTTTTGCCAGCCGTGTTTAATTCATAACTCATTTCATGATTCTATTGCCTCCAGAATCCGGAGAAATTGTATCCAAAGCTTTGCTTAAATCTTGAGCAACTTTTGACAAGGTTCTTCATCATCATCTCAGCCGTAGGACGTCCACTGCTGAACATAGGCCTCCCCTTTTGATTTTGAGGGTCTCCATAGCTTTTGTTTACTCTCATATGTGCAGAAAGACGCTTTGTTTAGGCTACCTAGTTATAATACTGCTTACCATTTTGCTGTTCAGCGACAACGTCACATCTTCTCAAATACACACTTCTCACTTCATGAGTACTCGGAAGCATATGCTTCACACTATTGTTTTTAACCAAATAAATTATACCAACTCAACAAACTGACAGTACACTATACCAGAACAGAACGACACATCCTCCCAAACAAATTCACAATACAAAACCCATTAACGGGTAGCTTCCTATAACAGTAGATACATCAGTTACCGTAATTACTAAACCCGGTGCTCTATTCACAAAAATATTACCGTTAGAACATCTGTCAATGAAAACAATTGAATCTGTAGCACTACTGTTTGTTGGTGAACAAGACAATGTGGGTGTAAAGGCTGTGGTTTAAATGTTAGCGGGTTTGAAATAAATGAACGGGTTATTAATTTTAAAGCAACGGTATATCTAAATGCTAGAATGATTGAGAAAGAAAAGAGTTTGGAAGAAATGGAGGTGCAGTGTCAAAATAATATCAATTGGGAAGATGATTTTGAAGCAACACAATTTGGGAATACTAAAGAAGCGATTGGAGGATTGTTGAAGACACTATTTGTATAGAGGAAACTAATCAATGATTGATAAAAGAGCAGATTCATCAATAATGAAAAGTATTTCGAAAAATGCAAGAAGTTTATGATGAACAATACAATTATGTTTAGCAGTTAATAAAAAGTTCACCCGTGTTTATTGTGTTCAATAATCCTATAAATAAACATGTGTAATCTTAATAAGGATTATCACGATAATCTTTGTCTATGTGAGATCGTGTTATGTCAATGTGTTTCGTGAAACTTTTAGTGGATTATTGAGTTGTACCCACCGATTTCATTCGTTGACGGCTAACCTTCGGTAATCCGATTACTTTTACTTTGCGATTTATTGCTTAAACCGTTGTTTAATTCAGGATTAATTGATTGATGACTTCTGCAATAGTTAATTCGGTGATCGCTGTGTAATTTGTAACAGTTTAATAAAGACTGAAGTTACTGTAAATATAGATTGGGTATTTACCATCACAGTCATTTTAAGGTTTTCCTGAAAACTGACAATGAATCATAAATATTATATGTAATTGGGTTTTAACGATTTGCATTTATCGAAGTGTAGTGGAAATGATGTTACCTACTCTTTCGTATTTTTTAATTTTGTTACGGGATCCAAGACAGTTGAATTCATTCTCTGGGAACTTTGTCGAGCTTAATTGCTTCAGCGCCTTTCTGGTGAACGCCACTGATTCATAGACGAACTTGTTACTAATACTAAACATTATTATAATACCACAAGTCAAGTCAAAAGTTGCAGTGGTGAGGGGAATAGTGGGGCAGAAATGTCCCTTATAAAACTCATTTATCGCTTTTACTTGAACTACGTACCATTACGTATCAGAAATTCCGTCTGGACTTGCAGACAGTAATCCACAGACCAGCGTAGGAGTACGGTCTGTGACGACATGTAGCGGTCGATGGCCGCGCATGACTTCAACATACTTCAGATAATTTACTGATCTACTTGCGCATGCACTGATTAGTCAGACTCAGCGAACGATCGTATGATAAGTGGCATGCGAGTATCAACTGGAAATGCATGTGAAATTGATGGTACGGTTGGCGTGGAAGATGAGTAATTGGCTTCTGTGGAAAGTGTAGAAAATAATGGAATGGATGCTAAAGAAATTTTAATTCCAGCTCTGGGACCAGAGTAGAGTTTGTTATTGTACATGGCTCTGTCTATTATGATGAAAAATGGTGATTTAACTAAGCATGTGACTAATACTGTTGGAATAGAAGAATCAAGATTCAGTGATTCAATTTATTCAAAATCAGGCTTAGTTGTCTATATGTTAAGAAAACATTAATATTATTTCAGTAACACGTGAGGAACTATTAGCACTAGCTACTACTGGATAAAGATCGATAAAGATAGATAACGTCTTGAAGACCTCGGTTCCCTGACACTACAACCCAATCCTTGGATTGTAAATAAAAGACACCATAATCATCAAATCAACTCAAGTGGCGATTACTTCACTTTCCCGGAGGATTGTACGTTTGATCGTACGCAAGCAACATTGATGATTGTAAAAGAATGACTGGATGTATGCAAACATGTTTACTTGACTTCTTTCCAGGTATTTGGGAAAAAGTAGCAGTGATTGGATGTTGTGGCTTGTGATTTCAAAGACAATGATGACTCTTTGTTATTCCATTCCCATAAAGCTGATTCCTTGTATAAGAGTGATATAGACTGTGATGAGACATTCAATATTGATGGTGCTGGCAGAGTACGCATTGGCAGAAGAAACTAAATATTGTAGTCTAGTATTTTGCAATAATTTCTTTAACATTTCAAACATAACTTTATCTGGTTCACCTTTGACTAACTTTCATTTTCTCCTTACTCTTTCATAAAACTGTTAACATTTACCATGCTTTATCAATAGAAAACAGTTTCTTTGTAAATTTATAACATTATGTAGCTTTCTTCCAGTGTATTTGACGTGTATTTTCAAGACATTTTCTATTGTAAACAATTTCTCTAAGGTCACAATAAGAGGCTTCTTACTGACATAGGAGTGAGAGTGATGGAATGATGTAAAGGGAGAAAGTAATAGGTCGAGGTCTCGAATATAGCGGATACGTTGAATAGCAAATGGAACAAAAGGTTGTTCCCAATATTGACAATGGGTGATTTTGATAGAAAGGGGAAGCGATTGTATGTATCATGCTTGGAATAAGTTGAAGCTGTCTCGGTTAACCAGTCAGCTTGTATTGTAGCATACTTACCTAGAGACTTGCCTTTAGTCTTACTAAAGGCAAGTCTCTGGGAAGTGTCTCTAGAAAGATTCATTAAAATAAAAGTTTTGCGTTGTACTTGCAACCGGCGCGGGCGTACTTGTATCACCAGATGTATTTAAGTGGCCAAAAGAATATGCAAGATGGAGTAGGAACGCAAAGGCAAATAAAGGGTCAGTATTGGCCAGTGGGAGCCTGGCAGACAAACCCTTGCTATCCTATAAAAATACAATGGCAGCAGAAGCTCTTCTGTAGTTTCTGTCTATATTCTCATGACAAAAGACCTAAATTTATGTAGATATGTGTTTTGAGAGTATGAAATTGAAACCAGTAACTGAAAGGTGGCTCGCCCTTCATAACATGGCACTAAATGTCGCCATTATCATACAATGTGTGGTCACTGTAACTCACACCTTCTATTGAGTTAGTTTTCACGTTTCAATTAACGGAGCAAAATAGTCACTAAATCATTATAGTCAAAAAATCTGGCCGGATGAAATAACAGCCTCTTGTACCCCCCATGGCTATACAGAATTTAACTTGCTCATCAAAAGAATGTGATCTGTATTACCTATTTCGAATATTTATTCGACTTGTTAGTTTTTTTATGAACATGTAGGGGGCAGTAAAAATAACAAGGGAACGGATGCAAAAAAAAATTAACTATGGTGTACTATGTAGAGTCATGTAGCATCAATAAACTTTCGAACGAACTCATACACAACAATTATGAAGTAAAAATTTCGTCATTTTACCAACCGCTCTCCTTCTGACCGAAGCCCTACAAGCCTACACACATATCAATTCTTTTTTGATGTTTTTCATAAACAGAAACTTTATATCTCCGCGGTAAACCATCTGTTCTCATAATTTAACTGTTCCTGTTTACTTTGAACGCATAAAAACTACTTTGACTCTTTAAGCTTGTTAACTAGAGTTATGGCTACTAAAATATCCAACGTATTGAAACTTCCGGATGAAATGAGAGTTGGTTTTCTAAAACCAGTCGTGATAGGTCGTAAATTTATGAGTATGAAAGAAATCTTGGATCTGATTATTTCATTTAATGGAATTTCTTTGGATTGTTAATAGTAGACAGTTAAAAGACTAACCACACTGATTGATGTTACGTCTGTGGTTGCGTTTGAGCCAGTTCTTCTTGGAACATCATTGTTCATACAGCTGGAGGACCCACGGTGACTCTCTAACTGTCGATGTCGGCACAACACTATTTCCTATCTTCTTCGCACCCTCGGAAAGGCTGCAGAAAAGTTGCAAGTCAGCAACGCGCAGGCGGAACTTCTGGTATTGCAAGTTGCAGGCGTCCACAGGCTAAGGTGACCGCTTTCCATCAAGCACACCGTATGCTTGTTTGTCATGGAATATGATCTCTCTTAAGATTAGAGTGAATTGGTGGTTTCTTTTAGACAAACGTGGTCCATCTATCGATGATGATTCAGATTTCTCTGAATCCTCAAAGCTACGTATTGAAAGCCTTTCGTATTTCTGCAATGACTGCCAACAGCAATGGTTAAAGTTCAGTCTAGAAAAACATAAATACATGGGTCATTTATGTCTTTAGCTATCATTGTTTTCGCTGTTAAAATGTTACTTTGAGGTCTTCAAATCGCTAAGACATCGTTACTTCTATAGTATGTGTAATTTTTCTCATTTCCTTTGCATAATGCATTGTATAAATAAGATTGTCAGCAAAAGACAGCTAGCATTTAAGAACACTGGGTCTGAATTCTTTATTACATTTTGGTGCTTAGATACCAAACCACATTCACATTGATATACAATGGCCGATTTATCACCGTCAGTTCTTATACCTGCGGATCCCAGCAATAGATTTATAGAAAGAATGTCCTACATTCTAGACTTTATTGTCTCCTGGTTTGAAATTGAATCATCGTCTGACCTTTGTGTATTTGATGGCGACATTAAAGTGAGTGCCGTGGATATTTTATCGTCCCTCAAATTGATTGGACGAATCGATTCGCCTGGATACGGCTCGGAAAACAGTTAAATCGGGGTAAATTAGATTGTTTCAACTTTTTATTTACGATTCTACCTATTTCCAAATTGGTTGCGGATGATTACATCACATTTTACTGGCTTGAAATAATATTTCCTCAACCTAAACACAATGTTTTGTAATTAAATTCCCCCTCTAAATATTTTTGTTACCTTTTTACAGTCTTTAAATATGCCTCACGTTATTTTCGCTTCCCTAAAAATTCCCCCTTTACTGGTAAGGTTTCATTTCAATTTAACTTCGTTACAATACACCTTTGTTTCGCGAAAACAAGTATGGCGTTTCTGCTCTATATTAAACCACAGAATATTGCACATTACCACAAAATAAGACGCTTCAATCAATGTATGTACGCGCGGTGAGAATATAACATTCTTGCCAAAGTTGGAAACTTATTGTTGAGTTATAAACTCATATAGGTTTGTTCTGTTTTGGTAAGAAATGTCTCTAGAGATTTGAGTGTTGTTCTGGCAAAGACACGTACATATTTCTAAAATTGACAGCGAGTTTTATGGTAAAGTTGAGGATATACTCGTATGTTTTGAAACTAAAGTATGTAAGTATACAGATTGTCTTGACTTCGTATTACTATTATTCCTTGAGAAACATGTTTGTTTGTATTTTGATGTACAAATTTGTAATGCATGGCTTGAGATACAAGATACACCCTCGACTAACGAGCCTGCTGTCATTAAGGGTTGCAAAGTCAGACTTCGAGATACAACGAATCAGACGACCCGCTAAACAATAGAAACGGAACTAGTTTACACATCCATGTTTAAGGAGGTAACAACCACCAATATTTAACACCACGGTCCAGACAACACCATTCAGCATTCCAACCCTTAACTACACAACACCGTCACCAAAAAACCAGCCATTAAAATATCATACACATATTTGAAAGCCATTAACTTTCCTGTAATGCTCGCTTTATCATACCTACCGTAAATGAGCGAGAGGTCGATGCCTCATCGTGGTTTATTGCACTGACATGAGTGACCTCCTGGTTTATATTTGCGCCCACGCAGCTAATGCTAACTGTTCACCTTTTTGCCTAGTAATATGTGATCGAACTGTACTGTACCATATTGTATTGAATTTACATATGTTTTTGGTGGAGGACACCCACGTTTTGACTGTGTGTTGATGAAAAATTGCTATTGAACTTTGTTAAACTGTCTTGGTGGTCAAAGTTCGCAATCACCATTGCTGAACATGACTTCTTGGGTTTGATGTCCAGCCATTTTTCTTTTGGGGTGTAAAGTCATCAAATGACCTGTTCCTTTAGTTGGTCTTTATATTCAAGGGCCACGGTGTCTTTTAGAGACAGGCCCACGACAAGTGCAGCCATGGCTTGGATTGTTCTCAGGTGATAATTTGATGGCTATTACATGTGACTTTAACATAATTGGTAAAATGTGAGTGGTTGGCACACCTCTGCCCTTCCCTTTGAGAATTACAGGCGTGATGTTATGATAATGTTATGTCCGCTATAAAGGTCCGACAGTACGTGAGTTTTCATTAATACTTCTTTTTACGACGGAATGTAGCGAAGAGCGTGCGCCGTGAATTTGTTTACGTCAATCTGCTCATTCTGCTCAATTCACAGATGTTTAGCAATTTAGAGCTTTCATAAACACGCAAATTATGAGGTTGTTCGCAAATTCAATTTGCTCACTGCTTCCTTGTTGTTAGCGACTCATTTTCGTACAAAATTATGTTTTTCGGTCGTAATTTTTCCACAAACAGGCTGAAACGCTTTTAAATGTCAAGAATTATCTTAACCAGAAAATCAAAGCCTTCTAACCTTCACATATCTGTTGGTAGATCCCGGTAGACATAAAAAATAATCACGACTATTTAAATAACATGCCCATCAGTTTAATCTCTTCTCAATCCATCTTCATCTATAAACGTCTTGTATCAATGAGTATAAAAAATCTGTCGGAAGGATTTCAATGACGCCATCAGGGCCCTTAAATGGCCAAGTCCTCGACCTTGTGGCCTAATAAGGCCTTCGAAGATGATGTGGCTATTAGATTATTACAGACCTTGAATATTAACTGCTTTCTTTACCCGATTTTCATCATAACTTATCTTTCTTAAGACAAAAACAACGTTAATAAACCTAAATAAGTCTACAAGAATTTTTAATTATGAATGAATTCTTATAAAATTGCGTCGTTTCAGAATTTCAGCGTATAAAATATTCGGGTCAATTCGTAAACAATGTAGACATCGTACACAGGATATTTATTACATTATTATAACGTTATAAGTAGGTCGGGTCGCCAAAAATTGGAACAAAATCGGAGTTGTTGAACACATCTGCGGCGTGACAACATCTGTTTCACAGTGGCTTCACATCTCGGGTTCTGTATAAAATAAGACGATGGATTAAAAAAGTAAAGTGATCAGCTAAGTAAAAAAAACTCAATGAACGGTTTGAGTGACAGACAAAGTAGGTTAATTAGTTATTGTTGCAGACAATGGAAAAGCTAGACAGCTTCACTATCAAGTCGTTAACAACCTCAATTACGTCCCAATTAGAAAGCACTAGTTTTTACACTATTATAATTTCCTTAATTCGTTCAAAACGTAAAATATTTCCATTATATCGGCAACCTTTGAAAGGGAAAATGTAGAACGTACAATCGTCTGTACATACATGTCAGATTTTATCGTTGCGTGTAAGTCGGCCTTAGGAAATTGCGGCAGCGGTAGTCAAGGCCATGTAAGGTCAACAACTTGGCACTAATTGGGCCATTATGATCAATGTGGGGGAGTTTTAAACTTGTATAGTATGTGTCACCTACGTTCACAGTCATAGAAACGTAAGATCAAAAGAACAAGTTCAATGAATCGCCTTGACTGAGCCAATAAACTTATAGATTTTCCGTCACATAGGTACTCCAAGAGTAATAAATTTTAATTATCACAATGAAAAAACTATTAACGACAATTTAATCGAAGTTAAAATGCGAATGATATCAGCGCTAAAAATTATCGATGTAACTACCAATCATGAAAGATTCGTGACTAGTAACCCTATGTAAACAAGATCATAAAATATGATGGTAAATTACGTGTTCTACAGACTACAGTGTTGCCTGTGGCTCTGTCCGCATTATTACTGTAGTTACTTGGAAATCATTTAGAATCCTTATTACATTTCATCCAATAGACTTCTAGAAAACAGGTACCTAGACAAAGCGTATCATAAATACAAAATATGGACGAATCGTATGACGATCTCATGTACATATTTCTTTATCTATTGGATGAAATAAATCATTTTACAGCCTTATTGTCAATTTATTAACGTTCAGTGTAGTATTTCTTCGTCCATACGTCTGCCGTCATTTCAGAATTAACCATTTATCCCCCGTTTTACCTTATAGAATATCGTCCTTCATAAGATCTATCTAACTTTCTTTGGTATTTCTCTACTCTTTAGCCCCTTTCATGTTTGTAGGTTTTAATGCCTTTATTGCCTACTATCTATCCAAGTAAATGCCGTAGTTCGCCTTCAATAAACTTATCTAATGTTTTAATAGTCCACTGCTGAACAGCCTATCCCACATTGCGTCAGAATCCAGTTTACTTGCTTGCAGATCTTACGTCATACACAGTATGAAAGTTTTTTGGTATTACATGAAGCGAGAACTGTGGACCTTACACAAGGTTTTCCTCAGGGAAATTAGGGGTTGCAGTATCAACCACATTGGCATAAACTTTTTTTTACATGATTGGACGTGGCATGATTGAAAATTTTGCAAAATCTGCCTCTATTTCGACAAAAAGTTTAACTGACCGTAGAGTTAATTGAAATATACGAATATCTTCAAAACCTGTCCCCTTAAACAGCCTTCTGCGATCACCGATTCGTCTCCCAGCCGTGAAGGTGACGTCAAAATCCCCCACGGCTGTCATTATACACCATATTCAGTCGACCCGTTGAGATGAAAAATAAAATTAATAGCAGCAAAAACCGTCATACTAATAAAATATGTATTCTACTTTTTGCCACAATATCTGGGCTGTAGCAACAAGTATCATAGTCTTTGACCTTCGCTCGGGTCGAGTCCCGGGCGGTAACATTACCCTTGAGGCCTTTCGGCTAACTTGACCCTTCTGTTTCAACAAATCTGTACAATAATTAAATTAGGTGTACTCATGAAGACTATACATTTTCAGGTTTTAAAACGCCTCAAAAGTTTTTAAAATTCATTTCTTGGAATGCTTTCTTAACCTTAGAAGTTTCTTTTTTCTTGTGTTCGTCCTTAAAAGCGAAGTTTGTCTTTTTCAACTACCTGTCTTCATAATAAACTGAAAAGCTGTAATTCTTCAGCATTATTTTCATCAGAAAAATTGCTAAGTGGCCGCTTTAGATCCGCTGAGCAAGTCATCCCTAAAATTAGTTCTGAAAATTTTCGAACGGCGATAATTCAGACCTCTGGGGGAGCCACGTCACAGCTTTTTTAGTCCTTTTCGAATTTGGTTCTATGTATGTCTTTAAATTGACGAGTGTACAAAAACAAATCTCCCATCAGCAAGTCAACAACATATTCTATAGACAGACTTAATTATTTTACAACACAAAGATATTTATCAAAGAGCCAGGTCATCGCCCCACAAATTGATCTAGCTCTAAAACCATTACTGGAAACAAACACCTATGTTTTTTGGACTGATTACATGCCTGATTGGATTCTAATACAATGCTAGACTGATGGAACGACTAGGTAGGTTACAAGTTAATTGACTTTGATCAGGAAAAGGTATTGAACCAACGATTTTCTGTGATTGATATGCGTTTTGATGTTTATTTTTTACTGTTGTTCATTATTTATTTATGGTTATTGGTGGTCGCAGTTGTTTCGATTTTTTCGAGTTTCTTGTCCTTTCGAAGTCTGCTAGAAAGTTCGGTTAAGACTGGCTTTTCTCTGAAATGAAATGATATATTTATTTTGCAAGTAGATTCAGAAAAAGACTTGTGCACGTCGTCTTTTTACTAATTAGATGAGGTCGGTGTTTCGTACCTGACTACTATAAGAAGAAACAGCCGAAATTGACTCGGAAGTCACTGTCTCTTTGAAAGTCCAGACATTATATTGGTCAAGTTATACGAGGACTAGAAAGGTTAGTGTCTGAGATGGGCTTTTGAATAATGAACCACACATATATAAGTGGACCTGTCCAGTCAGTACAAGCGTTGGTCCTGGAATTGTGTTTATTCCTGAATCTTAGGTTTTATCGAAAGAAATCGAGCTATAACCATAATGTTATGTCAAGTACGATGATTTGCCTTAAACGTCTGTTTGTTAGGTTTGCAATCCATCCTACCGAGGTCAGGAGACTATCTAAACAGTCAACCCTGGAATGCAAAGGACAATCGAAGGAAGGGTTTTTTTAGTCAATAAGAGTCTGTCAGTTTCCGCTCCATCTAAGGGGAAGCACTCATTTTGATTATTTTAACACCAATCGGTTTTTGACCTTTGACATTATCCTCTCTAATACAATCTTTATTTAATACGTACATCAACAGCAGCACTAAATTGATTTGCCTATCAATTTTAATATCACATCTCAGAATCTGTAGATTACGTTGCGCTTTCCTCTCAAGAGAAAAGGATATCAAAATAAATACTAACTCTACCATAAGATTAGCATCTCAACAACCAACCATCACCACGTCAGTCACGTCTTAGTGATTATTTCTCCAGTGGTCTAGTGCTTCTGGGATGGGTCAATCACCTGGAGAAACCTGATTGTTCATCATTATGTTTCGTGGTTTTTTTTTGAGCTGGTAATTGAAAATGTTAGGATAACAAATCTTCCTTTATTATCTATTTATGCAGATATTTACTTTTAAAAGTGTTTTGTGTTTTCTCATTAATGTATAAACGTTTTAAAATAAACGTGATCTTATATAATTAAGAAATAGATTTGTGATTTTATTGTCACATCACATACCTATTTTTATAGTCTTCTTTACACCTATTAGCTTTATAGAAAAAAACAGTTAATTTAGCAGCTTATTTTACTGAGTCTAAAGTTAATATTATAAGCTAGTTGATGCATCAATAAATTGAAAATATATGTACCTACTCCATCGGTTTGAGTTATCATCATCATTTCAACCCGGGCTGGTAACTAATTCTCGGTGCGTCTGTCATCCTCGCACTTTCTTAAATCCTTACGCCATCTGCCATCTTGCTGGGATCGCGGGACTTTCATCATCATCATCATCATCATCAGCCGGAAGACGTCCACTGCTGAACATAGGCCTCCCCCTTAGACCGCCACGCCGAACGACAATTCGCCACTTGCATCCATCCGTTGCCCGCGACCCTCACGATGTCGTCGGTCCACCTAGTGGGAGGCCTGCCTACGCTGCGCCTTCCGGTCCGTGGTCGCCACTCGAGAACTTTTCTTCCCCATCGGTTGTCAGTTCTACGAGCGATGTGGCCTGCCCATTGCCACTTCAACTTGCAAATTTTATGAGCTATGTCGGTGACTCTGGTTCTTCGCGGAATATCCATGTTCCGGATTTTATCCCGCAAAGAAACTCCGAGCATAGCTCTTTCCATTGCTCGTTGAGTGACTCTCAGTCTCTCTAAAAGGCCAGCAGTCAAAGACCACGTTTCAGAGCCATAAATCATCACTGGCAACACACACTGGTTAAACACCCTTGTCTTGAGACACTGTGGGATTCTCGATGAGAAGATATCACGTAGCTTCCCAAACGCTGCCCATCCGAGTTGGATTCTTCGGGCGACCTCTTTCTCGAAGTTGGACCTACCTAACTGAACAATCTGTCCAAGGTAAGTATAATGGTCTACAACTTCGAGAGTATCGTTCCCAACAACAACCGGTACGGGTGCCACATGGACATTCGACATGACTTTCGTCTTGTCCATGTTCATTTTAAGGCCGACCCGTTGGGAAACGATACTGAGGTCGCTGAGCATAGCATTGAGGTGCTCCAACGATTCTGCCATGATGACTATATCATCGGCAAAACGAAGGTGAGTGATGTATTCGCCATTGATGTTGATGCCGAGTCCGTTCCATTCCAAGAGCTTGAAAACGTCCTCCAACGCGTTCGTGAACAGTTTCGGAGAAATAACGTCTCCCTGTCTCACGCCTTTCTGCAATTGGATTGGTTTCGTGCTCTCTTCCTGAAGTCGGATGGACATGGTGGCGTTCCTATACAAACACTTCAACACTTCGATATACCTATAGTCGATATGACATCGTTGGAGGGACTGCAATACTGCCCAGGTTTCGATTGAATCGAAGGCTTTTTCATAGTCCACAAACGCTAAACACAATGGCCGATTATACTCCTCTGTCTTCTGTATAATCTGGCGGAGCGTGTGTATGTGGTCTATAGTACTAAAACCTTTTCGGAAACCGGCTTGTTCGGGAGGCTGGAAGTCATCAAACCTGCGTTCGAGACGGTTCGTAATGACTCTTGAGAACAGCTTGTACACATGGCTCAGAAGTGAGATTGGCCTGTAGTTCTTCAACAAGGTGTTGTCACCCTTTTTGAAGAAAAGAACAACCACACTCCTGTGCCATGCTTCGCGGGACTTTCACCTGGTTAAAATTACCCATAAAAGTAACAGGCAATTGAAGGAGCAAGGTGAATAAATAGTCAGAACGAGTCTGACAGTCCCTTACGCTGAGGGTAATTAGATTTTTTTTAATGTACTAGCACGCAATTCTTATAGCTTTCTTTATTATATTTCTCTATAAGTATTAATAAAACATTATTTCTCTGTTACCTTATCAGGTTGTGCCTCGCGGCGTTTGCTGTAATAATAACGAAGGTACAGAGATTTCTATACCTACACCGTGGGTGGTACGGTAACTGCGAGCATTGCTATTGAGTTAGCAAATACTAATAAATATGTCAGCAAAAGAAAGGTATATAGGGACTGTATAGTGTATTATTGGATTCTTGGAAAATAATGCGTAATAGTGGAATGCGAATTTATTGCTTGAAACATTTAATACATCGATATAGGCAATGTTCTTTACCTGAATATGAAAATATAACCATTTCGTAAAGTGTAATGTATAAAGGTTGTCTGAAATATATCGTTATTAGCAATATTGTAACCATAAAATAAGCAAAATTATAGAACAGTTGTGTCAAAATTACAATTTATCTTTCTGGGTATTACACAAATGAATAATCTCGAGTAATGTACTCACAAAGCTTTTCAGAAACTGAGCCTGTCTCAAACAATAAAACCTCTTTGATAAACGCCATAAAGTAAGGCCCTTCGTACATTAGGCGACTCGGGTATTCGATACTCCAGTCGAATACCCAAGTCGCGCGACTCTAGTAGCGCACGATCCGTACACAGCGGCGACTCGAGTCGTAAGACTCAAATCGTCTATTCGGCCACCATTCTATATTCAACCTTAATAATACATTGTACAAAACACAAAATGTACATCTCATAACATAAATTAAAATGCTTCTATTTTAAAAATGACGAGCGCATTCCTATTTCAAATTTTTGGAATTAAAAATTGGCGCGTATAGAGGAAAAAAATCAATCTAGAAAGAATATGGTTCATAATTTCGCCGCGCCAACCGGCTACAAGGTAGCTCGATTTGTTCAAGCTTTGACTTTCAAGGTGGTGACCATGGGTTCAATCCCCAGGTAAACATAGAATTTTTCTTTTTTCGTGTTTTAGTTATTTTTTAGAGGTTTATTCAATTTTTTTCTAGGTTTTTTTTTTATAGTTTTCTTTTATTTGCACCGGAACGCTGACGCCCTTACTGCTATGATGATGACCGTGGTTTCAAATTTCAGATTTGAATAGGTTTTTTTCGTTTATTGCCCGTGGTCCACCCGCTTGGTTCACCTAGGTGTACCACGGGAAAATATTTTTGCCCGTGGTTCCCCTGGGTGTACCACGGGAAATTATTTTTGCCCGTGGTTCACCTGGGTGTACCACGGGTAATTATTTTTTCCCGTGGTTCACCTAGGTAGAATTATTTTTTCTCTAGGTGTACACCCAGAGAAAAAATAATTGACTCGACTCATGTTTATACCACGTTCAAGAAGGTTCACGGGAACCAGTTGCAGCTCATGCGTGGGTCACCGTCCGCACAGAATTCCAGCTACAAGCTTAGAAACTGAAATAATTTGTTATTAACCAGAAAAAGTACCAGGCTTACATAAGTTCAAGGTGGTATGTTTTTATATACCTGCACCTGACTGGTGTCGTACTTTTGCTACACTGTTTAGATGATTAAAATAATAACCATATTAATAAAAAAGACCACCTTGAACTCATGCCAGCCTAGAACTTTTGCTGGTTAGTAAGATTCTTTCATTTTCTTAGCGTTTAACTGGAATTCACGGCCTTAAAAAGAAAAGACAAAACTGGTCCCCACGCAACGAAGTTTACGGGGATCCAGGTATCGTTTAGCATAAGAAGGGAGGTGCCTCCTGTGTCCTGGCACCATTCACATGTAAAGGCAACGCCTCGACCCCGCCATCCCCTTCGAATCTAACTTTTCCGTGTCGGAGTGCTCCAAGTCTCGAGACTTGCTCCCTCTTGCATCCTAGGTCAAATAACTGGTCACTACCTACCAAGGTGGCTCGACGAAACCCTGCTTCGTGGGGCTAGGAGCCTCTGCGTTTTTGCGTTCAAGGTCTAAAATAATAATCTAACACAAAGGAGACCCCACCATCTCCTTTGTGTTAGATTATTATTTTGCCATTTTGCCATGCTCTTCGAACCTAACCTGTCCGTGTCGGGGTGCCCCAAAGGCCCGAGCTCGCTTCGCTCGCTCTTGCATCTTAAGTTAAATAACTGATTACTACTTATCAAGGTATCTTGACGCGCGGGGCTCCTACTTCTGCGATCAAGGTTTAAAGTAACCTAATAAGAAGACCTAACCTGTCCATGCCGGGGTGCCCCAAGTCCCGAGCTCGTTTCGCTCGCTCTTGGATCCTAAACTTTTCCAATAAAAATTACAAACAATGACAGATGACATTCATTTTTACGTTCTCTTTTACGTATGTAATCGCTTAATTTGCACCATAGACAATTTACGTGGTAAAAATATGGTTGTCAATCGCCCATTTTTACGTTCCGTTTTTGGTTTTTATCTGATTTGAGGTTAGAAACATTTTTCTTCTTTAATGTCTCGAAAAATACATTTCCGCGTAAAAATAGTGGTAGCATTACAATTGGGGACTTAAACCTTACCCATTTTAAGCCTTTGTTACTTTCTCCGACTACCGCTTATTACTAAACCCAACAGTAATATCACTATTTTTCTTTCGTAATACTACGATAAAAACATATGGACATTCAGGTGAACCACGGGCAAAAATAATTTCCCGTGGTACACCTAGGTGAACCAAGCGGGTGGACCACGGGCAATAAACGGTTTTTTTTTAATGTTTTCGTTTTCTTAATTACTTTATTTTTGTCGTATGTGCAAGTACATGACGAAGCTAGGTTAAAGTAGTAATGTTTGTAAGGGTCAGTTCAGACCGAGACGCGAAGCGATGCGACGATGCGCTGCGCCGCGCTGCGTAGCGATGTGCCGCGCTGCGCCGCGATGCGCCGCGCTGCGCATCCAGACGCCGCGCGGTGCAGCGGAGTGTCTACATTCGCCACGTGCTTCCCGCCCCACCCCCCTTCCTCCCGCAGTCGTCCATTTGGTGTCAGTTACATAGTCCAGGGGCTAGAGGTAGTTGAGTATACAAAATCCGAATGAAGGCAACTATGACCGAATTCTTATAACTGAGACCCTAAATAGTGACAATACATATCCTGCCTGCATTAAGTATGTGTATCTTTTCGCTTGATGAAGTAGTCCACTCATTTAGTTCAGTACTTCATTTAATTCAGCAAATCAGAACAAGTTCCTAACTGACTGGAAAATTTTTTTTTATGCAATTAAGTATTATGAGCTTTATCTGTCCCGCAAAAAGCTGTGATCTGATTTTTCTATAAATTATTACGGAAACAATCAATAATAGTAGATTACGCACCAAGGGAATAAAGCAGTGCCTTACGTCACGGGCGTATTGAATCCCGAAGCGACACTAAGGATTCTGGGGGTGAACCTCCGGAGCGCAGCGAGGAGGTTCAAGTGTTAATTCCCGATAGAAACGAGGGAATTAAGTTAAGAATCCTTAGTGTAGCGAGGGATTTAAGTTAGCCCAAGACAAAGGCAGCTTTATTCCTGAGGTGAGTACTCTGCTTTTCACACCAGCTGCGAGGAAATAAATTCGAATTTTGAAATTTGATGTGGTACGACAACCTTCGAACGTGAGCATGCTGTGGTGCCCACCTCAGCAAGCGATCAGCTGTTGCAGTGGGGACTGCCGGGGGGCAGCCGCCGCTGCTTCAATTCCTTCGTTCAATGTTTTTCACAACACCTGCTCGTAAATGTCAAATTATATGTCTGCTAACCGGCCGTAAAGCAAGGCATTGTTCCCTCCCGCTCGAGCCGGGAATAATATATGTACTAAATTTCATTATTCCCGTGGGAATAATGTGATTTGAATTTGGAACCTCAAGCAAAACATAGTATGAAAACTTTGAACGAAGGAATTGAAGCAGCGGCGGCTGCCCCCCGGCAGTCCCCACTGCAACAGCTGATCGCTTGCTGTGGTGGGCACCACAGCATGCTCACGTTCGAAGGTTGTCGTACCACATCAAATTTCAAAATTCGAATTTATTTCCTCGCAGGTGGTGTGAAAAGCAGAGTACTCACCTCAGGAATAAAGCTGCCTTTGTCTTGGGCTAACTTAAATCCCTCGCTACACTAAGGATTCTTAGCTTAATTCCCTCGTTTCACTCGGGAATTAACACTTGAACCTCCTCGCTGCGCTCCGGAGGTTCACCCCCAGAATCCTTAGTGTCGCTTCGGAATTCAATACGCCCGTGACGTAAGGCACTGCTTTATTCCCTTGGTGCGTAATCTACTATTGTTTGAGGTTCCAAATTCAAATCACATCATTCCCACGGGAATAATGAAATTCAGTACATATATTATTCCCGGCTCGAGCGGGAGGGAACAATGCCTTGCTTTACGGCCGGTTAGCAGACATATAATTAGACATTTACGAGCAGGTGGTGTGAAAAATGATTTTAAATCATGTACTCGATATATTCCGTTTACGATTAAGAGAAGAGGGCGTAAAAAATGGACCAGACAATTGACCGGCAAGATAAACATTGTTATTCTTTGACCTTTTCGTCACTTAAATCGGTTGGCGAAATTCGACACTCACATCACGCATAATCAGACACCTTTAGCTCCCAGTCTAACATCTTGCATCGTCGAGCGGCCTCGAGATGCGTAGCGACTCACCGCTGCGTTGAGATGCGCCGCGCTGCGCAGCGCGGCGCCGCTTACGCCGCTCAACGTATTCTAAATTGTCACAACGAAATGTGTATCTTTTGGTGTAGAACATAAAGTAGTATTTTGAATGCCTCTTAAAAGACTGCGCGCATCGTCGCGTCGCTTCACGTCGCGGTCGGAATTGACCCTAACGAAACCATAATAATTTATAAAAGTGCAAAAAGTTTGACACCATGCTCGATAGATGGCGCTGTCGTCGAGTTAGATCGCGCTATCGTTTTGTTAGGTTCTATTGAAGGACACCGTGGATTTTAGTTAGTACGAGTCTGACAGTCCCTCCCGCCCTGCCCGGGGTGGGAGGACTCATTTAATATGATGATTTTACCACTTAAAAAAAAAGCTTATTCCATGCTAATTATCTATAAGAATACTAGCGACCCGCCCCGGCTCCGCACGGGTGCAATCTTTATAATATTATTAAAATTGCGACTATAATTTGAGATTTAAACTATCCTATCTCTCAAGTTGGATCGAACTGCACATGGTGTGCGAATTTTATTATAATCGGTTAAGTGGTTTAGGAGTCCATTGAGGACAAACATTGTGACACGAGATTTATATATATTAAGATTCTTTTGAATTTAACAAGCCTGTTGGTCTAGTCGTTAGTGACCCTGACTGCTATGCCGGAGGACGTGGGTTCGATTCCCACCCAGGACAATTAATGTTTGTTTGATGAGCACGATCATTTGTTCTGTGTCTGGGTGTAATTTATATATTATACTAGCACTCCGCCCGCGACTTCGTCCGCGTGATTTTCGAACTTTGCCTTTGTGAATTTCTAGTCCCGGCCACCCTCTTTATGGGATACTGTTGGAAAAACTCAATCAATATTCAACAAAAATTCTATCAACCCGCAATATTCCGTCTTAGGTAACACCTAGGTCCTAAAAATTTAAGACTCCTAACTATTAACCCCAATACAAATTTTTAGGGATATCGAATTTCGTATCATCCTCTCTGAGTGAGAACCTGTATCCTAAATAGAACCCCCCTGCAATGTTGAGTCGTCTAATTACAAACAACAAAGACAACCCGTAAGGGGTTGAATTTTGTAAAATTCCGTCTTAGTGAGAACCTAGGTCCTAAAAACACCCCATGCTGAAACTCCTAGCATTTGTAGTAACAAAGTTTCATACAAACTGTCAACCCCATAAACAGCCCCTTAGGGGTAGAATTTCAGAAAATAGTGCCTTGGTGTGCATTTACGTCATGAAAGAACAACCTTGCAAAATTGAATACTCATAACATAACATAACATAACACCCGCAACTACGTCCAAAAAAGAATCTCTATGCAAAATTTGAGTCTCCAAACTATCAACCCCGAAAAATCCCCTTAGGGGTCGAATTTCGCAAAACCGTCTTAGTGAACATTAGGTCGCAAAATTCGAGACGCCTAGCACTTGTAGTAACAAAGTTTCATACAAACTATCAAACACAAAAACAAATCCCTTTGGGGTCAAATTTCGCAAAATCCCGCCATGGTGTGCATCTAAGTCTTATAAAGGAACCCGGTGCAAAATTTGAGGCTCCTCGCACTTATAGTAACAGAGTTTCATACAAACTGTCAACCCCAAAAACAACCTCTTAGGGATCGAATTTCGCAAAATCCCGTCTTAGGTATTACTTACGTCCAAAAAAGAACCCCTACGTAATAATTTGAGTCTCAATTCTATCAACCCCAAAAACAACCCCTTAGGGGTCGAATTTCTCAAAATTTCCACCTTGGTGAGCATTTACATCTTAAAACGTACAACCATGCAAGATTTGCGACGCCTAGCACTTGTACTAAAAAAGTTTCATACAAACTATCAACCCCAAAAACAAACCCCTTAGGGGTCGAATCTCGCAAAATCCCGTTACAGTGACCATCTCCGTCCTAAAAAGAAACCTCATGCAAAACTTGAAATTCCTAGCACCTGTAATAGCGAAGTTTCATACAAACTATCAACCCCAAAAACAACCCCTTGGGGGCCGCATTTCGCAAAATCCGTTCTTAGTGCTCACCTACGTGGTATTAGGAGGGCTTATGCCAAATTTCAAGTTTCTAGGCCCAACGGTTTGGGCTGTGCGTTGTCAGGTCAGTCAGTCAGTTTTGAATTTTATTTATATAGATTTTCACACCACTTGCTCGTAAATGTCACATTATATGCCATGCAAACCAGCCTTAAAGCAAGTCATTGTTCCCTACACTCAAACCGGGGAATAATATTGTACTGAATTTCATTATTCCCGTGGGAATAATGTGATTTGAATTTGGAACCTCAAACAAAACATAGTATGAAAACTTTGAACGAAGGAATTGAAGCAGCGGCGGCTGCCCCCCGGCAGTCCCCACTGCAACAGCTGATCGCTTACTGAGGTGGGCACCACAGCATGCTCACGTTCGAAGGTTCTCGTACCACATCAAAGTTCAAAATTCGAATTTATTTCCTCAGGAATAAAGCTGCCTTTGTCTTGGGCTAACTTAAATCCCTCGCTACACTAAGGATTCTTATCTTAATTCCCTCGTTTCACTCGGGAATTAACACTTGAACCTCCTCGCTGCGCTCCGGAGGTTCATCCCCAGAATCCTTAGTGTCGCTTCGGGATTCAATACGCCCGTGACGTAAGGCACTGCTTTATTCCCTTGGTGCGTAATCTACTATTATGTATTTAGAAATATATAAGTATGTTTATCAGTTGTTTAGTACCCATAACACAAGCTCTGCTTAGCTTGGGACGAGATGGCGTTGTGTGATAGTTGTGGAATATTATTATTATTAATTGTAATGATACAAACAAGTATATTTTTCTACCTCAGATACTTTAATAATAAATTTTAAAATAATAGATACAAATTTTTCGTCGGTTAAAAATCGCGAAGACTTGGGTATCGGCGATCTTGATAGATGAGTAGCGAGCGACTAGAGTCGGCGACGCAAGTCGGCGACGCGACCTGTGTACGAGCCTCTATGGATTTTAGTGTCCGACCGAAACTGGTTTTTCAGCCGAAACCGAAACCGAAACCGAAACTTTTTTAAACTTTTAAAATTTTCAATTGTTTTTTACATTTGAAAAAGTGTTAAATATACATGTTGAATTTTTCAACTGGGCGTGGATGGCTATATCCTTAACTATGAGGAATATCGAAAAACGTTGAGACCAATTTTGACGAAAACTAAAGCTTCATCATTGGATTTTAGAAAAATCAATAATCCTGTCCAGAAACCAAAACCGCTGATTTTGGAAAAAAAAATCACACCCTGTATTATTACAGCATTCGATATACTGTTAGTAATAAGGATCAAATTCTGGGAAGTAATGAAATACGGCAAACTTATGGAAATAGCCGATTTTTAAGAAATTGCTATTCTTCTATGTTATTTAACTTGTTCTGAGCCTTATTCTATTCGAAATTATAAAAAATTCTGTGTTTTCAATGTTTCGCTGGATTTGAAGTCTCAATAATCGCACTATATTAAGTAATACGAAATTACAGACTTGAAAAAAAAAGCATTATTTCAAAGAAGGAACCGGTAACTTAATTACGTTTCGAATACAGTCACTGCCTTGACGATTGATAAATTTTTAATCATTAACGTATGTAACAAATATATTTTATTATGACATGAATATGCAAGACTTACTCTTGGCAGTAAACTCAAAAACATAACCTCAATTCACACCGGCCCCACCGGAGAGCAGGCATATGTTAGCTGCGAATTTTACCGAACGACGAACGAAAATGAACGAACACTTGAGTTTCGGCGGGGCCGAAAGTTTCGGCTATATTTTGGCCGAAACCGAAACTAAGGCCGAAACTAGATTTTTTGGCCGAAACCGGCCGAAACCGAAACCGAAACCGAAATTTCGGTCGGTCACTAATGGATTTGTATTGCGATAGTCGCCTGGAAACCAAAATCGTAAGGTATCGGAAACTTGCGTCGCCTCGTGTACGAAGGTTCGTACACGAGGCGACGCAAGTTTCCGATGGGAACCGATCAATTTACCGAATTTTGTTTGTTCGAATTTCATTATACCGAAAACTATTGACCGACATCTCTTTTGCTATATGCATCATTTGCCATATTTTCAGATCATCGAAGTATCATTAGCCATAAGTATTATTATACCGAAGTATGTTTCACCGATTAACAAAATAACTTTTTACTATTGACCGAAGCCTCTTTTAAACTTTTTTCAATTGCCAACTGTGTTATTTGCCATATTTTCACCATACCGAAACAACATTTTACCGAAAAATTAAATTACTGTCATAAAAATTCAATATATTTTGCTACAAAACATTGTGGCGGAAACGAAATGCTGCAAAGCCGACTTTACGTAGTCTTGTCTGCCCTACCCCTAGAGTGTAATTTAAAATCGCGTAGGCGCGGAGGGGTGGGGTGGCCCGCGAGCTGAGGAGCAGGTGGTTGGAACGACCGCCGCCGCGGCTGAGGCTGGCCGGCGAAGCCGGCCAGTAAGCCGAAGCTGCGGTGGTGAGCGTTCAAATCATCTGCGACGATAAGCTCGCGTGGGGCCACCCAAAACCCTGCAGCGCCGGAGCCATGACAGAAACAATGCTTGTTGCATGTTGCATGCTTGCTGGAACGCTGCGTGTTTGCTGCATGTTGCATTCTGCGTGCTTGCTTGCACGCTGCATGCTCGCTTGCATGCTGCATGCTGCATGCTGCATGCTTGCTTGCATGCTGCATGCTGCATGCTTGCTTGCATGCTGCATGCTGCATGCTTGCTTGCATGCTGCATGCTGCATGCTTGCTTGCATGCTGCATGCGCTACGACGCACATCAACTATGTAATTAACAGCAAATGACATTAATTATAATACAATACCCTTCAGAATTATATTATCGTATACGACATTTGCACAATTATTTTGTGTTGTCTACCTACATTTCAATGGCGCAAAATTTTCTAGGCGTTCGGTGAAATAAAAATATGGCAATTAAAACAGTGGTATAATGAATGTTTGGAAACATAATACTTCGGACAACCGTCACTTCGAGTAAGTGTAACATCGGTAAAAAGTTTGTCGGCCAAATGAAATGCTGGAGAAACGAAAAAAGATGAATAGATAACAGGTTAACTGAAACAGTGGCAAACGTGACTTCGATGAAGTAAAAAAAAACCAAAAGGTAATACACACATCAAAAGTGTCTAGGGATCAACATATATGTTTGCAATAACTTTTCTCCTGATTGATATTAATTAAAATGTTCTTTAAGGATTCATCAAATAAAGTGTTATCGTTTGTCACAGTAACGATAAACCAAGTCACCTTTGCATTCATAAAGAAATTTGCCATTTTCCTAATAAAGGGATTTTTGACATTTGAACCACTAACATTAAAGTTCGAAAAAAAGACTGAAATAACAGTTTTCTTTAAAATTTTACTGGGTAACTTAAACAATTAATAATCCGTGTTTCTACCGCGAACACTAACAACACAAGAACATCGGTTTGGCATACTCAAAATGAGTTCATCCAAATCACGCTGTGGAATGGCCGCCCATGTTCGTTGCAACAACAAAAAAAGGTCTTCTTGCGACTGGATACCCTCCATATTCGGCAGAGCTCTTCTCTGTAGCATATCCCATGCATGCTCAATCGGGTTCAAGTCTGGCGACTGAGCAGGCCAGGGCAGGACATTGATGTTAGCTGCGGCGAGAGTCTGTCTTACAACTCTTGCGGTGTGCGGTCGTGCATTATCATGCATTAACTGAAATAAGGGACCGATTTGCACTTGTAGAGGAACGATGACGTCTGATACAATCGTCTCAGCATAAATTTGAGCGTTGAGGTTGCCTCTGATCCAAATCAACTCAGTTCTTCCGCCGATCCAAATACCCGCCCATACCATGATGGTTCCACCACTATAAGGATGGACTTCCTGGCAGGATTTTAATCGCTGTTGGCGTCCAGGGGTTCTCCAGTGTCGTATACGTCTTGTATCCGGTCTCATACCAAAACGAGACTCATCAGAAAAGCACACGAAACGCCATTGTTCTTCTGCCCAATTTCTGTGTTCAAGAGCCCATTGATATCGAATCCTACGATTGTGCATTGCTATAGGTGGTACCCGTAGCGGTCTTCGGGAATGAAGGTTCACTTCATGCAAGCGGTTTCTGACTGTTTGGTCGCTAATTAAGTTCCCTGAAGAGTGATGAAGCCTCACGGCTAACATCATGGCGGTTATTGTTGGAGCTCTTCGAGTTAAGATTTGAATGTATCGGTCTTGTCTCCGTGTGGTGCAGCGATACCGTCCTCCATGGCGCTCAGCCACGGTACCAGTGCTTCGGTAACGTGTCCAAAGTCGACTGATAACACTCTGACTTGTATTCAGAGCTAAAGCCACAGTACGTTGCCGGGAACCAGCTTCTATCATTCCCACGGCTCTGAGCATTTCTTCCCTGCTTAAATGACATCGCCGCTCCATAATAACGTTGGTTTTAATCAGTAGTAGGGAAACAGTAGCACTAATAATGTCTTCAATGCGTTGTATGTTTTTATAGGGAAAATATTGACAGCTGATTTTCATCTTTTACTCGAATTTGATTTACAGTTCCTGATTCAAATTATGAAATGCACCAAAAAGGATCCATATAAATTTATAAAATCATAAATTTATTACAAAGCCACATCTCAATCTCAAGAAATCCGCATAAAAATGCTTGATCCCTAGACACTTTTGATGTGTGTAGTTGAAAAGTTTTAGGGCAAATGAAATTCGGTCAACCGTTTTTCGATCTTATGATAGGTAACCGTTTCCGATACTAGAGTTTCGCCACTACTCATGACCTGCGGAAAATTCGAGGTACTAAATTTTTATAATGCAATTTGATGTAACGACATAGACACTAGCGCCGCGTCAAAAGGTCATGATGGGTGGTCAAGAATATGAATTTATAAATGGCTGACACATGACTGTGACGATCAAAGTATATTTTTTAGGGTTCCGAAGGTTCAAAAAAAAACGGAATCTTTATAAGTCCATGTACACCTGCAGCCTGTGGGCTAATTACACGCAGAAACGATACAGTACCCTTCGTGTCCAATTTAATAACGCTTTCAGGGCGGTTTTGGGGCTGCCGCGCTACTGCAGCGCTTCAGGTATGTTCGCGTTGGCACGCACAGATTGTTTCTATGCGACCATGCGGAAGCGCTGCGCATCACTAGTGCGTAGAGTGCGGGCCAGCTCCAACACCGTTCTGAAAATGATAGCGAATAGAGTGGACTGTCCTTATGTGCGACATTGCTGTGACAGACAAGTTACATATAGTGTCGCATATAAGAGACTACTTTAATCATTATTTAATTTTGTAATAATTTTAAATTTAATTTCTGATTATATAATTTCAAATTCTATTTATTAGTATAATGTTAATTTATAATTTTAATCTGGATTTTAAATTGTAATTTTTCTAATTGTCTATTTTTTTATTCAAATTGATGTAATTGTACCCTATGGGCCTCGATGCCTGACAATAAAGATATTTTATTATTTATTTATTATAAGATCAGTCGTGTGACAGGCCGTCCTTCACAGTTAATTTCTTGGGAACCTAACATTAATCCAAATCCAAATACTATAACATAATTTAAAATTTTTATTCAATAAAATAGAAAAAAAACCATCTCCCAACTTTTTAATAAAACTGCATACAAAATTATGATTTGATAGAGGATTGTAAATATTTTTCTATCGTTTTAAAATAATTACTTTCAAAAAATGATTCAAGAATATGCTACGGAACCCTTTATTCTGTGAATAAAATTAAAAATGGTAAATAAATTGTTCCGCCATCTTGAAAGTCGCGGAAACTCAAGTCGCCGCGATGTCAGCAGATAGGTAGCGCGCGATTGGCGTCGCGCGTCGCGTGCATGTGTACGAACGTATATGCATTTCTATTGCGAGAGTCGCCTGGATACTGAAGTCGTAAGGTATCGGAAACTTGAGTCGTATAGTGGACGAAGGGCCTAACGGTACCCCTTGTTAGGACATGTTCCAGGCAACAGTTCACTTCACACACAAAGACGTGCTTACCATTCGACACAGACATTCTAAACACATGGCTCGGTCCAGTCTAGACAATACAGAGACCATAGACAGCCATTTATCCTGTTTATAGCGCGCCAATTTGAAAAAGTTTTCCTCTATGGTACACTCAACTTAGTACAGTCACTTACGCAAGTGGACAATCATTTATGACAGCGGATATTTGTTCAGTTAGACATAAATTGTTGTATATGAGGAAATACAATGGATTTATTATAAATCTATCTATCTATCTATCTATCTATACTTATAATAAATCTGTAGAGAGGTCAATTCTGTACATGAAATATATTTCCAAAATAACTATCAGGGGGTGATAAGGGATCGATACTGATGCCAAAAATGCAATTTATAAAATTATTGTCTGTCTGTCTGTCTGTCTGTCTGTCTGTCTGTCTGTCTGTATAACCGTTATAGAAACAAAAACTACTCGACGGATTTTGACGAAACTTGGTACAATTATTTTTCATACTCCTGCGCTGGTTATAGTATACTTTTCATCACGCTACAATCAAAAGGAGCAGAGCAGTGAAGGGAAATGTTAGGAAAACGGGAGTAGTTACTCCATACACGCTAATCTTCGGAACTACTGGATGGATTTGATTGTTTTTTTTTTTGTTGTATAGTTATTAAGTCTGGGCAACATATAGGCTATAATTTATCTTGGAAACTTGAACACCTGATGCAGAACTGCAATAGATCAGCTAAACTATAAGAGATACAAAAAAAGCGCTATAGCAAAAATTGATCCGCGTGATGAGCATTTTCTACTAAGAAAATAAATTTGTAGATTATCCTGATGCGCACTCCCTGTTGTCGTATAAAAACTGAAGATCTGGAACACCTGATGTGGAACTCCAAGAGCCCAGCTACACTATAACATTTAGGAACGACGTCTTAGCAAGAGTTTTTCAGCCTAATGAGCACTCTCTGTTGACGTATGAAAATTGAGATCTGGAACAACTGATGTGGAATTCCAAGAGCCCAGCTACACTATAACATATAAATGAATAACATCTTAGCAAGAGTTGTTTAGTCTGATGGGCATTTCCTGTTGACTTACAAAAATGAAAGATCTGGAACGTCTGGAATCGTCATGCGCGTCCCGTTGGTTTCCCGTCCCCAGGCTCTAAGAATTCGACATCAGACGTTTCAGATCTTCGATTTTGACGACCCCATTGTTGCTGGCATAAGCAACAGGATCCGCGTACGAAGTCGCTGGCAGAAGCTAGTTAATAATAATAATAAATATTGTTCTGTCCAACGTATGTCATTGTTAATTACAGCGCCTTGAACATTATCTGGTTAATTTCGCAGAATTGCCATGTTCCATTAAAGTTAGCTTTAAGTTACTAAGCACTATTGAGAGTATTGAGAAAGCTCAGACGTGTTTCGTTGCAACTAACAATCAGATTTGAAATCTAAGACGCCAATGAGTCAACAAATATCAGGGATCAAGGATGTCAGAGTCGTTTTGTATCAACTTTTACTTAGTAAAGACTTGTTTTATAATCTGTTCAGTGCATCGGCGTCTGAGGTTTAGATTACGGTTTATTGAGGACTGGTCTTAAAGCGTGGGGTGTCGCTGACTTCGGATAAACTAAGTTATGACTATCTACGTGCTTGACGGCTGTAACAGCTGGATTCAATAAATTATTTTAAAGTACCTTTTATAAGCTCACCTAGTAGCTCATGCAAATGTGCGCCAACCCAGAACTGACGGCTAAATAAACAGTTTCTATGTAAATGATGTTTTAAAGCGAAGAAACAATTCTATCTATCTTATAATAAAAGTCGTACAATCTATCTGTCTGTCAGTGTATTATTATGCGGAATACATCATGTTATTAATTAGTTCTGGCCCATAACTGCGTGGTATGAGACAGGCGAGACTGGCGGTGGTCTCCCACGGTTCCGACTGCTTTTAGTTAATTATTACTAACAATGCTTTCTCCCACTAGTTCCAACTTGTTTGTTTATTGCATCATATCTCCTTTGAGATTTACAGGAAACGTTGCTCGAAATTAACGTTCCGAGTTTAGATTTTATCGAGGAGTCAGTCGTTTTTGAGTTACGGGTATAACAAACAGCCTTATTTTTGAAGTGAAAACTTCTTTAGCGGCGTTGTACACTTTTTCTGTAATGGGTAAAAAATTTAAAACTCGCGTCAGGGTCACGTGACCCTGATCGAAAATGAGTAAGACGTCATTCAAATTAGTTAATTTCATATCTGTACTACTCCAGTTTTAAAATAAAACATAGTAACAAAAAAGTTTTCACTTCTACCGGCACTCCTGGAGTGCAACCCGTCGTTTTTTGAAGTGAAAACTTCTTTAGCGGCGTTGTACACTTTTTCTGTAATGGGTAAAAAATTTAAAACTCGCGTCAGGGTCACGTGACCCTGATCGAAAATGAGTAAGACGTCATTCAAATTAGTTAATTTCATATCTGTACTACTCCAGTTTTAAAATAAAACATAGTAACAAAAAAGTTTTCACTTCTACCGGCACTCCTGGAGTGCAACCTTTTTTTTGAAGTGAAAACTTCTTTAGCGGCGTTGTACACTTTTTCTGTAATGGGTAAAAAATTTAAAACTCGCGTCAGGGTCACGTGACCCTGATCGAAAATGAGTAAGACGTCATTCAAATTAGTTAATTTCATATCTGTACTACTCCAGTTTTAAAATAAAACATAGTAACAAAAAAGTTTTCACTTCTACCGGCACTCCTGGAGTGCAACCTTTTTTTTTTTTATTAATTTTCAGAGGCTTGTAAAGATCGTGTCCTGTTTTTTTAAGCTTATTGTACATATTTCTATTACCTTGTCACGATTTTATGATAAACAATACAAAATTATTATGTCATGGACTGTACCAATATTCTTTATACCTAATTGATACAGAGAAAAAAATGATCCCATTTTGTACACGATGTAATACAAAAACATTTTTTAACGAGTATCTTTTTTTTGTTACAGGTAATTGACCTCATTCTTTGTACAGCCGCCGGATGGAGTAATATTACCTTGACTGATATGAAAAACGACCTATTAATAATATATCGATTTGTTAAATGACGAACCTAATAATAGTAGTTTTTTTTTCATAGATGGACAATGTCTTTTTTTTGTGCATACATTTTAGGTTAGGGTTACCCTCCCCCTTTTTTATTAGGAGGGAGATATCTCCTTTGTCGGTTTTATGATAACGAAGAAATTCCTGCATTTAATACTTTCTCACACAACCAGCTAGATAGCTAAATCCATGATGGGTTAGTGTCTGACGAAGGTGAGACTTTAGCCAGACACTATAGTAGATAGACCAGACTATGGCTCATTTGATTAAAGTCCAAAAAGTCAAGAATAGTAGTCTAAAACTACAGTTTACAGGAGCCTTACCACGAGCTCTTAACGCGATGCAGTTTAGGCTGTGGGAAAGAGACAGAGCTATACAAGTCGTCTAGCGCTATCTCTTTCCCACAGCCTAAACTGGATCGCGTTAAGAGTGCATGGTAGGCCATCAGGTCTGTAAATGTTTTACAGACGCTAGCGTTAACGTGTCCACCACGTGTACCATGACTGTTATTTAAAAACAGTTCAAGATCAATACGAAAGAAGAAAAAGTATAAAGGCATCTGCACAATAGCCATATTTATAAATCTGGCAACAACTAACCATCTTTAGTCACACTTTTTAGTAATAAATATTAGTCATATAAAATCGCTTTGTCTGTAGCATTTGGCAATGCATCACCTTCAACAAAGGGGGAGATTTGTGCCAGTTTCCCCTTTTCCCCTTCGGAGCTGTCCAGTGTCCAATCGTCCACCCTTTGTGATTAAATTAAAAAGCAATCAGAAAAAAAGATTTTGAGTGGAACGCATGTGGGAGGGCTTTGTTCAGCTGTTGTATGAATACGACATTAACGCTTTTTTAATGTTTGTTAAAGTAAGGATTCAATGAGCCCGTATGCTGCATTTTTTACTCACCATATTTGGCATTTCTCAATACATAAACATTGACCTAAATGGGATTTTACATGAGCAATATTCAGGAACTTTCAAACAGTCTTTCATCCCCCATTGAAAACTCAAAAAATCAAAAAAATCAAAAAAAAAAAAAGAATTCAACAGTGCCCAGTTTCTTTCTTTCAAAACTTCACAGCAGTTTTTGCTACAGTACGTTTAAGATTTCAACAATGATTCAGCATTTAAGACGCATCTTAAGCCTGAACCACAAAAACTATGACTATTGTATCACAATACTCAGAGGATCAGTCAAAAATCGCATGATCGTTGCTTGCGCAACGTAGAAAGCGTTTCACGCTCTGCACACCCATCCATTGTCATACGAAATTCGCTTGGACATCTATTGTTTATCATAGAAGATCATAACTCATTAAGACCAGGCAGATTGCCTACGGTATTGTTTTTTTTTTCCTCTGAAATCTATCCAAAGGAATTTTGAAAATCGATCACATTTCACTTTATTCATAAAAAAAAAATGAAAGTACAATGTTTTCTTTTAATAATATTCCCAACATAATTGGGAAATTGCTAGGCAGATGATGGCAAAAAGGAATACACGATCTACAGCTAAGATTGATGATCACACTCCAGTCTGCGCAGGAGTGCAAATCGTACGCACGATGCTTTCGACGTATCGTGTTCGTTACGCGTTGGACCTTGACATTATGAGCTTAATGACTTGCATGATGTTATTCTCGTGTGCTACTGAGACTATAAATTTTCCGTAGTGAATAAATTGGAGTAGATATTTTGCTTGGTAACGGCAATATTAACAATTGAAATGAAATATACTTAGACTTTATTTTTACTTTTCATATGATTGAATTTAAATTATTTTTTCCTGTTGCGTGGGGCTTATTCATAACTGGCTAAATATAGAAATACTACATAAGTTATAACGGGATTTTCAGGCATAATTTTATGTATGCAAGAATTATTTTTCACTAAAACTAATTGAAAATGAAAAGAACTAAATAAATCTAATTGTTTTAACAATCTACATATTTTATCAAACAGAACCATTGTCCGGATGGACCGGAAAACCGCTAAATGATCTAAAACAGGAAAACCATAGAGAAATACGTGTTCTTACTGCTTATTCAACAAAACATCTGTTCTTATCTAAAACAGAAATATTGAGGAAGTCATTATGGATAAAAGTATTTATTATTAGAAAACAAGTTTTCAAGAAGTAATTCTAATAGGAGGAGCATTACTCTCCGGCGATGTCTTCAGAGGTTAACACGGTCCTGGAAACGCAAAGGGCAATTGAAGGAGAGTCGTTTCCCGTCATTATATGACGTAATTCTAATAGGAGGAGCATTACTCTCCGGCGATGTCTTCAGAAGTTAACACGGTCCTGGAAACGCAAAGGGCAATTGAAGGAGAGTCGTTTTCTGTCATTATGAGCTATCTTATAAGTATAAGGCAGAATAGACTGTTAGAGTCTGAAAGCCCCTACCACTCCACTCAGGGCGTAGGACCCTTGAGACGATTATATTTTCCACACCAAAGAAATGGAACATTCAGTAACTGAAACTTAATGTATATTGTTTTTTTTTTGCCATGAGAACAATCCTTATTTTCATGATTTCTGACTTACCGCCCATGGTTACTAAATTGCCATTGCTACAGTCACAAACTCAACAAACAAATGTCATGTCTTACATGTTTTCAAAACAACTTTAAAATTCTTGTTTACTAACATTTCAAGGTAAAGAAAATTCCTAATTTATAAGTAACTAACAAACATTAATTAAATTAAAGACGAACCTCCAGTGGCGCCTGTATCCTAAAGAAACAACAAAAGAAACATGTTTCTAATTAAATGTTTTAGATTCCAATGAAGTTTTCACGCTTTGTTTCTTACTGTTTACTTTTAATTAACCATGAAATAAATACGGACTAAGAGTAAGGAAATCCTCTAAGTTCTTTTTTTGTTGTATTAGTATTTATTTATTTATTTAATCTACTCAGCTTATACGCAGTCCACTGCTGGACATACGCCTCTTCCAAGCTGTCCCATAACATCTCGTCCTCCGTTTTCCGCTTACATTCTGACATAGCCACCTATTTCAATAGTACTTTTTCGTCAATTATTAAAGTACCAGTTATCCTCTTCGTACACTTTTGGCATAATTATATCGATTTTTTTACCCGACTGCTTCTGAAAGTCGGTTATGTTTACCGGTCGATTACTAACACAAGTTTTTTTTTCTAAATTCAAATCAGTCGAGCCGTTTATGAGTAACGAGAATCTTTGGATTTTTATACATACGAAATAATTATAAGATCCATGTTCTCTTTCTCAGAACCCCTTTTTGCAGTGCAATATTTTATTATAAGTAAGTATAAAAACTTAATATGAAAATCAAAGCACTTAACATCTAAGTACCAGGACCACATAACATAAAAAAGCTTAACTGCCAATAAATCGCGCTATCGCAACCAACTCGAAGCAACTCGTGCCAACGCCCTGGCTACCGTTTCCTTGAACATCGTACTTGGCAACTAAATCGCATGATATTCGACCTTGAGATCGGCCGAGAAGAAAAAAAAACGCATTGTATTTTTTTTTGACGCTACTTGGCTAAGGAAGGCGTGATTCGACTTACAAGGTATTTTGAATATTGATTTATTGCTTAAAGTTATATGGCATTGTTATTTATTACTTTTTGTTTTGTTTGCCTTTTATAGAAAGGCAGATTTGCCTGAAAGGAAATTATAAAAAATTTAGGAGTTAACTTTCAAGGAAGTAACTTTTGTCGAAACTTTACTGACACAGAATTAATTTAATCCACCCTGTTCGAAGGAGTCTACTTAGGAGGAAACTTAGCTAGACTATAATCTGAACCTTATGCCTGGTAATTATAATCTGGAATTACTTACGATTCCCGTAGGATAATGTTCAACTACAACGCGAGCGAAGCCACTGGCATAAACAAGTTCTTCAATTTTTATATAAGATGTTAATTTGTCTAACAGTTCAGTCTGATCCTTAATTGTAGTGATGTTGGTACATAGGTATTTGTAACAATACGATCATGCAACACATTAAATGTCATGTTACATAAAGAATAGGGGCACTAGTGCAGTCCAATGTCCAAGAGATAATTATTAGAGTGGTTGATGTCACGAAAAATTATAAAGTATAAACTGTAAGTGACAATAGCATTAGCATAATCAGCCTATAATGTTCCCACTGCTGGGACACAGGCCCATAATTTGAGAGGGAGTAAGCTGTAATCCAACACGCGGGCCCAGTGTGGGTAGATGTCACAACAACATGTCCTCGAATATTTGGTTCTAGCTAGGACAACAAAAGTATTGTAATTCTACATTTTGCATTTGGAGTTAGACAAATAGAGTTCACTAAATGGTCAAAGTAATTTGTCTAGCGAAACTTTATCTACATGTGTCTAGTAGTGTTCAAACAATTTGATGACGTCTTTTATCTTATTTCTTGTTGTTTGGAGACGGAGAACGTTAAAATACTCATTAAAAATTAAGTAATGAAATTATGTATTTTCCAAATCCAAACATAATATGGCCAAAATAACCACTTTGTGGTGTCCTGACACAGCCAGCAGGCGTCGAGCCGCGGCAGACCTCGTAGAAGATGGCGGTATGAGCTGGACAAAACCGGAATCGAAAGATCGTGAAAACTGGAAGTCATGGGGAGAGCTGATGGCCTTCGCCCATCAGTGGGATGAAGTAGGCTAGCAGTATCAGTATACATAAAGAGGGACAAGTAAATGAACTCTCTTAGCAGCCACGGTTTATTTTAATTATAAAGAATTTTGTCTTTTTTTATATTAATCACCGGACACTTTTCACTTGCTACATCGTTCTCACAATAATGTACCATCACAAGTTGAATGATGTAACAAAGATTTTGTTATAATTTTGGCGATTGAAAAAGAGTGTCCATGGAGTTTCTTGCCCGTTCTTCTTCATAGAGATCTACGCTTTGAAATGGGCATCTACAGTACTTTCACAGTTTTTATGTCTTGTGACTGGGACTGTAGCACCGTAACTATTTTTTAAACTATTTTATTTTAATTTTGTCTTTTGACAATTCAAAAGTGCCTGTAACTGGCCTACTTGAAATAAACGATTTGATTTGATTTGATTAACTATGCGAAGGTTTACACTTGATTGGTATCATAATAATCAACAACGCCATATCTGCTTGTGTTTTAAAAAACATAAAAATTAATAATCATCCAAATCATATTTTGTAGTCAGTAGGAGTAGCTCTTATTTACGTTTTGAATAACGAAAGGCCACCATGAAACTAAAACATCGCAGTGGCCACGAAAGTGTTATATTTTAGTTAAACAAGTAACGTTATTTTGAGATGTAACTATAAAATGTAATCCGAAACTGTTCCGCTTTTCCATAGAGTAGAATCTTGTTCTTGTAAACCGGTAACTTTATCTGTGGATCCGTGACGTCAATACAGACGCACGCGAACACCTATTATTTATGAATTTCTTAAAATAACATAAAGAAAATTTTAATGTACCTATGGAGAAATTATTTTTATGAACAAGAATTATAAAATATAGACCATTGTCTTGTGATAACAAATGTAATTTTTGCGAAATACTATCATAAGTAAATTATTTTCTCAATGTGCATTTCCTTGTTAAAAAAAATCTCAATGGAAAATTAACGAGTTTAAAAAACGGAAAACAAGTCCATTCTCTCAGAGCTTTCAGCAGCTACTGACGTTAATTTTAGAAAATCGGGATGCACTAAATATCGATATCGTTTTATCGATAAGATTATTTTTTTATCTGATAATACCGAACAACTCTTGTTCAAAAATGATTAAAATACATCTACATAGCTAATATGTTCAAAATTAATTTGTTATAAAATATCCTGTAGCAGATTTTTTGAAAGGGGGACAAGCTTCTTTGTTCGGTTTTAATTAAGAAAACATCAAAATTAATTAAAGTCTCTTAACACTTCTCTTTCATAAAAACTTTTCTAACATTCTATAGCAAAATAAACTGGTTATTGTGGCACACGACTTACCAATCTCCGCATTCAGGCCTACTTACAGAGGTTCCCTTTCAACCGAACATTGGTACGCCATCTTCATAAAGCTTTACGTATATTACGACCTCCATCACAATATGAGAAGCTTGGAATAAAACATCACATGATTTTGGTATTTGTTTTGCTATATTTATAGTAAGGCGAAACCAATCGCTACTTATTGTCAACCCTTTGTTCTATAAATTAAAAATCTCGAACAATAAGTATCCTTGAAACAAAAGATACATCATTCATATTTGCTCTCTGTTGGGCGTTTGAGGAAGTAGTGTTATAATTAGCGTGGAAAAGCAAAAACACGATGATTAATCAAATACTCGTACGTATACAGAATAAGAAATAGAATGATGTTTACCTACTCGTATTCAATAATTGTATAGTGTTCGTAAAGTTGATTAAATATGTTGAAATAGGAATCGGTAAATCTTATGGATTTATGGATCTCAGCCTATGCGGCTATACCTTGGGTTTTGTAATAAAATTATTTGGTTTGCCCTTAGGATTAAATTCCAAATATAACCCTGTGTAACGAAGTCTCAGTACCAAAGTTATTGGTCTTATTACCAAACCACATTTGCTTTGATCCTAGACTTATTGAAGGAACGTGTAACTGTTTAAATAATTGTTACTCTTCCTTTTTTAGGCTGATTGAAGAGTAGATGGATTTATTTACCATAATCCTACTATTGTCAGATGCTTAAGCTTTATTCGCCAGCGTCATACATTATTATTCACCCTTTTGCCTTGCAGGGAGCGAATCTGACAACGTAATTCCGTAGTTGATTTATCGATATCGATAATTTCACGCTACACATATTTGTCTACATCTCTAGCTGCTCGCATTAGGTGTTTATAAATAGTGCGCGTAAAAATCACGTGCGACTCGCTACACTAGCCTAGTCTGTCGCGAGATATCCACGGGCTCGCACGTCCAGATAAATTAACTTTATTGCTTTCTTGGAAAATCGTCTGGCAATTCACTAGCAGTGTGTTTCGACCCGTCCAATGTTTGGATTGCGTTACAATCTTCTTCGAAAAGTTTATCAACCCTAGAGCACAGAACCAGATTATGGTTTTGTTTATGTACCACTTGAAACTCGGTACGAGTACGTACATTACATACCACTAAATCGATTAAAGGACCCTTTGCGAATCCGACCCCATCGCATGGGGCGATGCAAACCCCATTAGGGCTGCTGTTAATTTACGAGGGTGTGAGTCCGGTACATTTTTTACAAACCTCTCCATTTCACCTTGTATTTTATTTTGTTGAATATTTTAAAAAGTATGAGATAACACAACTTCCATCTCAAGCTTTTCAGAGAAAATTAGATACTGTCTACAGATTTAACACGCGTCCGCCGAGATCTTGTTTACGAAAAAGGCACTCCTCATTTTTGGCGTCTAATCTCTTACAAAACATCTCAGTTTTTTTTCTGTTTACATGGCAACGACCTTACCCGTTCCCGGACGCTTTCAAGCGACTGCAACTCGACGCTTTTTTCCCAGAGGAACTCGGATATCTCCGTCCCTGTCTCCAATCCGATTTCATGTCTTAACGGGCTGCGCTTAAATCGATTTGTCTCGCCTTAACTCGCCAAGATGCCATCAACGATGATATCGCTGTCCCGTTCCTGCTTTTTAAACCTGTCCTTGTGTTGCCAGATTTAATTTGCCTTTTTTGCTGAGGTTGAAATGTGGCATCGTTGCTATTAGACGGCTGGTTTTAGAAGCGCTTTGCGTTGCACTAAATGCAAAGGGATCTGCAAGCTGGCGTGGACCGTCTGGCTCTTACTTTGGTGCATATTAAATTCAGTTGGAATGCATTTGGTATGTAATATAAGGCGACTGTTAGTGGTTTTTACTGTGGGAAGTACTACAGTACGACTTTATGACGTGCCTATTTCATTATGTTTTTACGACCAGCCTGCAGTTAGATGTATTCTAAACACATGCGTTGATAGACTCCGGCTTTGTATCGAAAGCTGTAACATAACGTTTACTGCTCATTAACTAATGAAAGACTGAGAAAGAGCTATTTAAAGTTTCACTTTTTATTGCTTCGTTAATTTTTATTTCATTAATACTTACCGCTTTATGGCAGTCGCGTAAATTGTTTATAATTATAAATGCAGGCTCTTTCTCTGTCTTATAATTTCGAGTAATTAGTTTTAATTTTTATAATACGCTTAATACGAGTAACTGATTGTCTACTTATTAAATGTTCGTCTTTATTTTAAAGTTCATTGGTTGTCCATGATTGATACGTCCTCTTCGAGGAGCGTGTATCCTGTTATTATGGCAATTTCCTTTGTCCATGACATGGTGAACTCCTTGCTTTGCACGACGATGTATGAATCCAGTGTTTGTTTCTTTCTGGGGCATTAATATGATCATGTTTTTTCTTTGATGATACTCTGATTCATCATAATTTCATAAACCTGGAAACTCAGTTTTTTTAAATACATACATAATTATATATTTTTTTAATCAGTGATTTTGAGCTTACCTCTAATGCTTTTATAGGGGGTTTCACTGCGAGTTTTAGCCGTCAGTGGCACTGGCGCTACAAGCGCATAACGTAAACAACGTTCAAGTGTAGCTTCGAGTTTGTAGTTATATTATCTGTGATGTAGTGTATGTCAATGGGGATGGCAACTCAAAGCTAATCGTAGATGGCGCTGTGATAGTTGGTCCCCACGTCAGAGTAATGTCAACCTTGTACAAAAAACAAACAAGATTTATTGTTATAAAAATTGAGTATAAACACAAAACAAATATGGAAAATTATTCGTCAATGCAAGTGTATTTATTAAAAGAAAAACTAAGACGACGCGGAGCATCTACAAGAGGAAAAAAAAGTGATTTAGTTGAGAGGTTAGAAATTTGATTCATACTACATTAAATACACATTTACTTGTAGTTAGGATTTAAAATTGTATTTTTAAGTACACACATCAAAAGTGTCTAGGGATCAAGCATTTTTATGCGGATTTCTTGAGATTGAGATGTGGCTTTGTAATAAATTTATGATTTTATAAATTTATATGGATCCTTTTTGGTGCATTTCATAATTTGAATCAGGAACTGTAAATCAAATTCGAGTAAAAGATGAAAATCAGCTGTCAATATTTTCCCTATAAAAACATACAACGCATTGAAGACATTATTAGTGCTACTGTTTCCCTACTACTGATTAAAACCAACGTTATTATGGAGCGGCGACGTCATTTAAGCAGGGAAGAAATGCTCAGAGCCGTGGGAATGATAGAAGCTGGTTCCCGGCAACGTACTGTGGCTTTAGCTCTGAATACAAGTCAGAGTGTTATCAGTCGACTTTGGACACGTTACCGAAGCACTGGTACCGTGGCTGAGCGCCATAGAGGACGGTATCGCTGCACCACACGGAGACAAGACCGATACATTCAAATCTTAACTCGAAGAGCTCCAACAATAACCGCTATGATGTTAGCCGTGAGGCTTCATCACTCTTCAGGGAACTTAATTAGCGACCAAACAGTCAGAAACCGCTTGCATGAAGTGAACCTTCATTCCCGAAGACCGCTACGGGTACCACCTATAGCAATGCACAATCGTAGGATTCGATATCAATGGGCTCTTGAACACAGAAATTGGGCAGAAGAACAATGGCGTTTCGTGTGCTTTTCTGATGAGTCTCGTTTTGGTATGAGACCGGATACAAGACGTATACGACACTGGAGAACCCCTGGACGCCAACAGCGATTAAAATCCTGCCAGGAAGTCCATCTTTATAGTGGTGGAACCATCATGGTATGGGCGGGTATTTGGATCGGCGGAAGAACTGAGTTGATTTGGATCAGAGGCAACCTCAACGCTCAAATTTATGCTGAGACGATTGTATCAGACGTCATCGTTCCTCTACAAGTGCAAATCGGTCCCTTATTTCAGTTAATGCATGATAATGCACGACCACACACCGCAAGAGTTGTAAGACAGACTCTCGCCGCAGCTAACATCAATGTCCTGCCCTGGCCTGCTCAGTCGCCAGACTTGAACCCGATTGAGCATGCATGGGATATGCTACAGAGAAGAGCTCTGCCGAATATGGAGGGTATCCAGTCGCAAGAAGACCTTTTTTTGTTGTTGCAACGAACATGGGCGGCCATTCCACAGCGTGATTTGGATGAACTCATTTTGAGTATGCCAAACCGATGTTCTTGTGTTGTTAGTGTTCGCGGTAGAAACACGGATTATTAATTGTTTAAGTTACCCAATAAAATTTTAAAGAAAACTGTTATTTCAGTCTTTTTTTCGAACTTTAATGTTAGTGGTTCAAATGTCAAAAATCCCTTTATTAGGAAAATGGCAAATTTCTTTATGAATGCAAAGGTGACTTGGTTTATCGTTACTGTGACAAACGATAACACTTTATTTGATGAATCCTTAAAGAACATTTTAATTAATATCAATCAGGAGAAAAGTTATTGCAAAAATATATGTTGATCCCTAGACACTTTTGATGTGTGTACTTAGGTATTACATGTCCTAGCCTCTACAAAGAATATAGTACTGCTTCTGATATTCTATATGGAGAAAAATGACATCAAGTTTTTTGTTTGTCTTCTTCATCTAATTTTACATCTATTTTATAGATTGGAGCAATAATGATAAGAATTTTAACTTCCTAACACCACTACTATCACAAATCTCGGTTCCGGTGATAATTCTTCCACCAGACGAAACGTTTCATGATATAAAATAGCGATGCAGTACTTACCTCCAATAGAAAATGAGATATTATTTTGTAAGGTGTATTCGATTGTTTAGTTAGGGTATAATCATAGAATTTAATTAATAAATTCAACTAACGGCCTGTCCCGGCTTCGCAAGGGTAGATATTTGTTTATTAAATAGCTTTTCCTTAGTGAACTGATAATTAATACAATTTTTGTTCTCACAGCAGTCACAGCAGCTACCCATTATTTCTTGATAGTGTGGATTGTAGGAAATTTGTATTTTCCATCATTTTTACAGCCTATTACACAACATTCTAGTCATTTAACATCAATAAATCGTTTTTTTTTTCATAAAATTCCTTTGATTTACCAGTTCTTAGGGGACTAAAACGTCAAAGATGCGTCAAAGCCACTTTGACACTTGCCTTCCCCATTTAATCATACAGAAAATGACATCTTGCGCTGGTAGCGCCGTCTGAGCCGAGCTTTGCGTGAAACCTCCTATTGTGAAACCTCTTTCATAGAAGCCATCATTCAAAAATGACTCAACTTCAAAGTTCCCTCAAAGTACCCACACAATGCATCCGATAAACCGGAACCCTGTTCGTCCAGCGTTACGCAACGCGCATGCGCCCGCCATGTTACCATTTAGTGAACTCACGCGCAACGTCGCGTGGCTGTAACCGCTTCCGCCACAGATAGGTACTGGCACATCCTATTAGGTTGCCACACTGTGGCGGATTGCCGGCTCAACCTGTGTTTTCATTGAAGAAATGCGTTTGTTATTTGTGTGAAGGATTTTCGGCTTTCGTTAGATTTGAAGGCTAGCTGAAACCACAGGTTAATTTTTATTTCCATGAATCATTGCATTATTTCTTTGCAAACTTGGATAGGTATTAGATACGTAGATGTTTGACATAAATAAAGCTTTTTTTTTCTATTTGATTTTTTTCTAACCATCATGAACTTGTCGGTTTTCCCAAAGAAGGCAAATGTTAGTTCTTGGAATTGATTGCTGTTGTGTAAGTACATTTTTCCCCACATAAAAATTTTACTCGACCACCTACATTAAACCCGACTGCAAGGAAAAAAAAGAATTACCTATTAGTAATAGTTTACTACTGAGTACTGTTGGCCTCCCGTAACGTCTTAAAACCAGAGCAGTTGCAGTGTGGGAAAGAGACAGAGCTATACAAGTCGTCTAGCGCTAGCTCCATCTCGTTCCCTTACTGGAACTACTCTGGCTTTAAGACGTCCTGGGGCCTGGGGGGGTATTCCGGCGAGTGAAAGTGACAGAGCTATACAAGTCGTCTAGCGCCATCTCGTTCACTCACTAGAACAAGCCTGGTTTTAAGACGTTGTAATACCCCCCATGGTAGGCCAGATGATCAAACAACTGACCGTTGAAAACAATGTCTAGTTTCTCACAAAGGCTAAGTCTGGAATCTCTTCTATTTTTCTATGTCCCAAGCTCCCTGGTCTTAATTGATGTAAATAGACCCCTGCATAATCATACACATTTTATTACCCGTAGATAATAACAAACAATGATATCGACCTATCAAGAAGGGTTTCCAATTCCATTTCTTCTCTAATCACAACACATCAGATTACATCGACAATTAAAAAGAACAAAGGCAACCAAGTGTTTGTTTACAATCAAAATATCAGGTACATGTCACAAAATTCCTTAACCCACTTGTTTTTATGACCCCCTTACAAATGAAGCCCATCAATGCAGAATCACTAAAGAGTTTTCATTCATTCTTTCGTAAACTATATTTATACACGGCAACATTATCGTCATTACTTACGAAAACCACCACAGGATTATACACCCTATATTCCAGCTTTCAAAGTTGACATTTGAAAGTGTACTTTCGATCATAACAAGGAGTGTTGCCATACTCTGTACTATGGTTAGTGCTGTCATTGCGTTTAATTATCTGACTTGTCAACTCGTTCATTATAGAGGCACGTCACGCGACGACACCGATGCGTGGTAATCACGATATTCTCGATAAAGGCTGGAGCACATTCGTGGCTTGTTTGACAACACCTTCCATTATTAATGTCTTCAGTCAGCTAATGATACCTCGTTTTGACAGTTATGTCGAATAATAACCGTAATAACCACCAAATTAGATCAAAACGCCGAATTTCAATACATATTTCATATCAAAAGCCATCAAGGTGTCGCCGATTCATTTTAATGGCAATTTAACAGAATTAATGTCCTTCCCAACATAATTATGAAACAGATGCGAAATAAATTAAAGAAATTAATCAAACTTGAACTTATTTGGCATTTTTAATTCTAAATGAAAGAAGCTGTCGTTATAGCAGTTATCGGGTGTTCCAAAAAAGTCGTGAACACATTAGGTTCTGTTTGATCTACAACCTGAGAATGATGTAGCCTCACCCTAACTCAGTAATTGGTTTTAAGCGCATGCATGTATCGCTGGCCTAAATTTCCTGCATTATCTGTTGCCATACATAATATAACGGTCATTAGCTAAAACACTGTATAATTAACTAGTTTCATGAGAATTGAATCCGCTATGATGTCACAGTGTAGCTATTATCTCTTAGTGCAGTGCATTAATTATTTTGACATTGGCAATATTTGAGGGCAGCTAGAGGCAATCGATTTGAAACACTGATAGGCACTTTAAGGAATTGTTAGACTGTGGATCAAGACTTTTATAGGAGTGTGATATTATCACGTAGCAACTATTTTGTTCTCATTTACGTCAAATCCTAACTGTTTCAATAATTAAGTTTGTTGTTCATTAATCAAATATTTAAAAAGTTCATAAAAGTCCACGTTAATTAATTGAATCTATTACTGGCTCTAATTAATACAGTATTTTTGGTCATCTCTATAAATCATTGAAAACGCGTGTGGGAAAGTTGTAGGTGTCAAAAAGCGAATGAACTACTAAATTTAAGTTTCCTTTCGTGGCTTATGTTTTGACTTTCTAATTAGTTCTATGAAAGATCTCATAATTATCTCGTAGGCTCATTAATAATCTGTGCCTATACCATGAGTTGTCACAACTGATGATTTACCACCCCAAACAGCAATAGTTCTTCACCATCATTGTCCTGCCTTTAACCTTATTCATTTGATGTCGCAGAAGAATGTTTTCTTCCTCCATTCTTCTCCATTACTCACCATTTAAGTAGTCACCTTCTTTCTGGTCATATGTCTCACAATCTCAGGATCTTTAATTTGATTTAATACTTCATAGAAGTTGCACTGACCTACAAGTGATATTAATTAGTCTGTGGCATTTCTAAGAAGGTAAACTAACAGATTATGACTTTGAAACGCTCGCTAGGATCCAAGAAACGAATAATTCTTATTGTGACGTCAGAGTGCATCCATTAGCCAATTAATTATAACGGTGCTTTTAACGTAGAGATATTTTTACTGAGGTCGAACTGTAAAATATTTTTGTCATTTAAATAACCAATGTTTTTAACTGAAAACTATCTATTGCCCGCAACTTCACCTGTCCACCAGTGATAAATGTAGCCGCTCTTTTCCTTTATGTAAGACTTTTGCAATCGGATCAGGAGTTTTGATCTTCTTCTTATCGTGTCGATGACAATCTAAATTGACTCGGCCCAGAATTGGGCCACGAGTTTAGCGCTCTCCGAACAATCCATCAGCTCCTGTAACGAACAGTCGGCAGGGCACGATAATAAGTGCCTTATCGTTTGTGGAGCAGAACCACACTTACACTCCAGAGCAGAGTTATCAATGAAATTCCACCTGAGCAGATTTTCTTTGCTTCGGCCTACCTGGGTACGAAGTTTATTTATAGATTTCCAGGTCAGCCAAGGCAGCTCCTTTCCAGGAGGAAGATCTTCAGCAGGCGCCACAAATGGATCTGGTAATGACGCACTGTCTCGCCACAGTTTCAGTCGCTCCTTAGAACAATCGCCAGTAAGTGGAGAAACACTTTAAAAAGCTTTTTCGGCTTTTCAGACTTTTGTTAGGATTTTTGATGACAACCTCCTAACAACCAGACTTTTGCGATACTACTTTGAACAATACAAGCGACTCGCCCTGGCTTCGCACGGGTGCAATATAGATATTTACATATATAAATCAACCACTTTAATCACTCTGTCTATTACTGAAAACCGCATTAAAATCAATTGCGTAGTTTTAAAGATATGAGCGTCTGAATGCGGGAAGCGCCTTTGTTTTGTACTGTCATAAAAAATATTAATTACTTTTGTAGAATGTAGACATTACCGGTAGTTTTTATAGACAGCACCACAATTACATCCATAATAATTGTCATTGTAACTCACAATAGAAATACAACAGTTTTACCGTGAACATCATAAACCTGCGGTCAGCTGATGGGGTGAATGCCCAGCCGAAGTCATCGACCCCACTAATGGTGTACAAACCTATTTACTGACACCATGATGAGAGTGAAATCTTAACAAGTGTATGATTCGGTGAATCAGTGACCTTTGATTTTGACCGTTAATTCTATAGAAATGTGGTTGCTTTTTTAGTGACAGCCTTGAAGATATTTAAATTGTGGTCATAAATAAGTATGATTGGATGACCAATCGAGTTTGTTGTCATTGCTAAGCGTATCTTTATTTACTTTTTGTTTCGTATGTATTTTATGAGCCGTGTGGCCTTTGGGGTCTCCCAGTAGAATAAAGAGATTTCTATACAAAATCTCAACGTCTTAAAACAGTCTCGGGAGTGAATTGACAAAAAAATAGTCCTATTGTGTTTTATTCAAGTTCAAAATTACTTAATCATTCAAAAATATCTTTGGAGAGTCGAACCTAAGTAAAGACGTGATAAGGCCAGAAAAACAATAGTATAATTCGCGATTTTTGCCAAAAGAGAACAAAACTGTCAAATCCAGGCTTGGATGTAGGATGCAGATGTGGAGTCAACATCTCCTGGATTTTGGTCTCGCGGAATTAAAATTATCTATTAATATTATCTATTTTATCTTTATTGAATAGATCTTGTTCATTTAAATAACGAATTTGTCGATACGCCAACAGAGAGGAAGTGGTCAGTTTTCTTTGAAACTCGATATTCTAAGTACAACCTTTCTTGGTCAATAGCAATGTCTGCAATCTGACACTAGCAAGCTTTTCCATATACGTTACAGACGTGACTTACTTGTAAAAGAAGGTGAGAAAATACACCTCTAATTAAAAAGTCATTGAACTTGTGCTATTGACTTTGAATTAATATTTGGTAATGGAGCAGTAGCTGGTATGTAAACGGTGTCTAGTTTTTTTTTTTGGGTTATCGTCATACATTTGCGTCATGAATTTTTTAGGTAGCAAATTTTCATGAGTTCAAGGAATTTTAAGACGATTTTTTTACGTGGTAAGATCATCAAATGGTCCTCCCACCCACGGCGGGAGTAAAATCTACGGTGTCCTTCAATAGTCCTTTACGTTCCGGGGTCACGGTTATCTGATAAGACAGTCCCGTGACCCCGGCAAGGTTCTTAAAATTCTTCCGGCAGCAGGATACTTAAAATTCTTAAAACTTTTATAGGAGGAGTAAATGACGTGACTTCTGACAGGGGAGAATGGAGAAGAAATGGTGTTGTGCTGACCACAAGTAGAATGGGATACGGGTAGCGTTTGACAGGCCTGTTGGTCTAGTGGTTAGTGACCCTGACTGCTATGCCGGAGGTCGTGGGTTCGATTCCCACCCAGGACAAATGTTTGTGTGATGAGCACGATCATTTGTTCTGTGTCTGGGTATAATTTATCTATAATACGTATGTATTTAGAAATATATAAGTATGTTTATCAGTTGTCTAGTACCCATAACACAAGCTCTGCTTAGCTTGGGACTAAATGGCGTTGTGTGATAGTTGTGGAATATTATTATTATTATATTTTATTATATTATTATTGCTAGTCATCCGGATAAAGCCGGTCAAGCTTTTGGTTGCATGACCGGTCAAATTGAACCGAACCCTGCTATGCTTTATTAAAAAAAATGTTCGTGTTATTCTAGAACTAAAAGTTTAAAGGTGTCTCGTCTTTTCACCCAAATGTCCCTCTAAACTGAATGCTCTCTCCGGCTTTTAGTTTTAAGTCCTGTCAGATGATGATAATAAAACGGTTATACGAGTAAGTAATGTTTGTGATATGTATTTAAAAATCGTGATAAACATGGAGATCATTCCGGTTTGAATAAAGGTTCAGCAATATTTTTTGCCTTCACAACCAGTTAAAAATCCATTTTCGGGCATTTTCAAAGTGACCTTTGTAGGTGTCAATTACATGCTTTTAAAAAGATTTAATAATACATTATTATTTTATTGGTCAAGTCAAGTCACCTTTGAACCGTTTTCGTAATAACATGACATGTATTTCGTAAAAGTTTAAACAATTATTAAAAGTCAAATATCAGATTACGCCATTCAGATGCAATCAGTCAAGATAATCCAATTATGGTTGCAGTTGGTGTTGAGTGTCTCGAAACTGGCACTTGCAACAGAAAATAATAAACATAAACTACACTTAATACTTATTTTACTTTTTAAAGACAGTAACACCACGGTTTATTTTGGCGGTGTGTGCCCATCGAAATCATTTCACCCGATTTGCATAAAAAAAACATCCTCTCGAACTTTCTTACATAATAATAGTATTAAATCTTATTACACCGTTATTGAGGTGTACATGTACAATCCATAAAAAACTATGCCTAGATTCCCAACTATTCAAATCAAGTCCTGTAAACTCTATAGTCATCAAGATAAGACCTAAAATTCCTGGCGCTAAAGGACTTTTGAATAGTACCATTATGTCAATAGGACAACGCGTCAGACCTACCGAAATAGCCCTATGAGATAACGCGTTCTGTCCTTTGCATCGCCCACAGGCCCTCTAAGTAGGGACTATCAGATTGAAACATAGGCAGGGATTTAGCAGTAGTACAATTTTGCTGTTACTGAGTTGCATGGTCATCGTTTGCCCAGAACTACGGCGTCAAGCCTGTTTCAATAAAAAAAAAACATTGCCGTACTATATTTTAGTGCATTTGGTAATGGTTTAAAGTTGGTAAACATTTGTATTTTATAGAACAAAAAAAAGGTATGAGAACCGTATGCATTTTTTTTTTTTAGCGTGGTAAAATCATCAAATGGGTCCTCCCACCCCGGGCAGGGCGGGAGGGACTGTCAAACTTGTACTGACTAAAATCCACGGTGTCCTTCAATAGCCCTTTATGTTCCGGGGTCACGGTGAGGAAATAAAATCCCGCGACCAAAGAACCGAATGCTTATGGCAATCTTGTTGGTTAGACTTTGAAATGCTAAGCACTTTTGTTTGTCACTTGTCTATATCCTCAAAATAGAAATAATGATGACCGGCTCAATTGATAAATTAGAAAAACTCAACCAACAGGTCGTCCTTTGAACCATAACCGTTCCCCCGTTCGCAGTTTCAGATCTAATTAATATTTAAAATGTTCGACAAAGCCAGTTCATTATCAAAGCATCAAAGTCTATTATTCCGTACCAGGATTATCTAAATAATCGTTATCCTACCAGATTATACCCTATCAAGTTTATCTTGATTGATTATAACACGCTTTCGCAAATATATTTTCATTGGGACATTGTGAAAAGGTCACAGCGATTTTTAATACTTTCTAATTAATGAAATGTTGTTGTTTTAAAAATACTGCTAATGATGTTTTGTTAACTCGAAAACTTGATGAGTTTTTTAACTTTAGCTGTCATTAAATAGATATAAAACGATCGATCTTAATGGAAATTAAAATGTGTGTTGATTAAGCGTGGGGTTTAATTGCTGTTATTATAATTTGGGAGCAGGGAGCAGTGGTGGCCCAGTGGTATCGGTCCCGACTTACGAGTTGTTCGAACCCCGCCAGGCGCATTACTTTGCGTAATTTATTTCATCACCACTGCTCTCAAAACGGTGAAGGAAAACGTCGTGAGGAAACCGGCATGTCCTAGAACCAAAAATTCTAAGACATGTGACATCCACCAACCCGCACTGGGCCCACGTGGTGGATTATGGCCCACTCCCTCTCACAGAGAGGAGGCCTGTGTCCCAGCAGTGGGAACAATATAGGCTGATGATGATTATAATTTAAAGATTTTATCATCCTATTACTGGACAAATGTCTCTCTTTAATGATAACATAAGCATTTATCCAGTAACTATCAAGTAGCTGAGTAATTGCGTAACACACCCTTAATGTAATTCGATTCATTTTGACAATATTCTTAGCGTTTATTTCCATCATTCCCGATCGCATTACTTGCTTGTTGGTACTTGGTAGACAAGCAGGTACTACTACGCATCCGTAACACATTCTTTTAAAATAATTACTATTGTTTACCAGATGGCGGACAGTCATTACCATGAAATTGCCAATCATCCACAACAATTAATAAAAATTCGCCAAGTTACCGTAGTTACGGCTCGTCAACGACTTAGGTCTAAGCGGTAAACAGAGTGGCAGACGGCGCGAATGAGACATTATTTAATTCGTAAGTACGCGAATTCGCCATTGTCGGCGTCTCGTGGCGTGTTTCAAACATTGGCATGCCGACTCATAGCGGCAAAGTTGTTAATGGTCCGTTAGCCTTCTGCAAATTCCCTGTAGTGTCCGCCATAATGATCTATAGCCCACTAGCTACAGCCGTAGTCTTTGTTCGGTCGCAATATAGCCCAATTACCGACTGACAGGGCAGTGTCCGCAAGCGAAGCCGCGGTTTGTGGTCGCGCGCTATGCAGGCGGAGCGCAATATCTCGCGATATGGTTTGCTTTGAATTGCATAGGCGAAGTACTTTCGAGTTTTGTAGAAAAAATGTTGCTATATTAGTTGAAGAAGTATTTTAGTTAGATTGGAAATTGTTGGTGGAGTTATACTAAGAAATAGATGAGATTTTTTAAGGTAGAGATTTATGCATGCGACCTGACAGAGAATTTAATTTCTTAAAATCAGACTCATTTTCACGCAAATTTTCTTCAATTATGTCTAAGTTCCTTAAACAAAGAGGCAACCTATGTATTTGCCGTGAATCAGGTGCATGATCAAACCCTGGGCTTAGGTACTTGCCAGACAACACGAGATAAAAAACAAAATTATTTAAATCAGTTTAGTTTTGTTCTATGATAGTTGTATAGATATGTTAATAGATTCAGATAAGATATCTAAGAATAGACAGATTGTGATATTATGTTAGATTGACTAAATCATTATGTAAAACATTTCGATATTATATAATCAATTAAACTGTAGCTGTTGCCAGAGGCTCCGTTGTTGAAAAGTTTTAAAGGTTATTTAAATGCTTCACTGATAAAACTGTGTTTAGTCAGGTTATGAACTATCTGTTTACCAATACAATTAATTAGTTATTGTGAAAGAGCAACAAACATCCTTCTGACCACACAAACTTTCGCATTTATAATTAAAGATCAGATTAGCTTCTCAAACACATCCTTTACTGCTCATAAATATCCTTAATTATCGAATTTTTAGTCGCTTTCCTACCGCTAAGAAGTTAAAAGTAGAGAAAATCCATTAACGAACTAATTAGCGAAGTTTAAACCTATTAAATGACAAGTCAATCAAGTTTCCCCTTAATTATCACCTTTAGACTACTTTCTTTTCCATTGATGACACCGCTAATGAGACAAACTTGAAACAAGCTAATTAATAAAATTCTCTAATTAACATATTCTTTCCGTAACTCGCCAAGCAAGAGTCAACTTGTTACGCACAATAGAAAACCAGTTTCCATAAACCTGTAAGTTAAAATATGTACATGTTTTCTGAAATTAACTACGTGAGTTCGACAAATTAATGGATGGTGGTTGATGCTTGTGCGACACTGAAGCTCGACAGCACGCTGCATGTAACAAACAATTGTGCGAAAAAAGGACATCCCATCAAAAACATAAATGTGAAATGAGAGCCAAGCTCAATAGTTTGATATTATGCCTTGGTTGTTGACTTCAACGAAAAAAGAAGTGAAATCTAAATGGGTGCCAAGTTCAATGGTCAGTCCTGAAATTTATTTATAACAACATAAACTATATTTCTTTTTATAACTAAGGATCATACATGTAGCCTAATTTCTGACTTGGCTAGTTCTCATATACGAATTGTTCGATGGTTAGTACTACCAGCAAACCAAATTTTCGGAATAAAATAAAAACTGACAAGTAAAAGGTTTAGAACTTATGAAGGATATACAATTCGTATATGAGAAATAGCCAAGCCAGAAATTAGGCTACATGTATGATCCTTAGTTATAAAAAGAAATATAGTTTATGTTGTTATAAATAAATTTCAGGACTGACCATTGAACTTGGCACCCATTTAGATTTCACTTCTTTTTTCGTTGAAGTCAACAACCAAGGCATAATATCAAACTATTGAGCTTGGCTCTCATTTCACATTTATGTTTTTGATGGGATATCATTACTTTTTGTACATAAATAATGATCTTACACTAGGTAATCGCTAAATAGATTGAATTGAAACAAATTATTAATAAATCCCAGTTAATAACTGTACGTGTACTGTAGGGGATGTTAGACACGGATTTAATTCTAACAGTGTGCATCAATGAAATAGTTTAAAAATTACATGTTCACAAAACCTTATATTAATCGCCTGCCCATCTTAACACCGCGATTCAGGATCGTGACGTAATTGCACAACGCCATCTAGTGGGCGCTAGTGGTTGTAGAATACGGATACTTACGTGTAAAAAATACGAAAATCAACACTATTCTTAATAATAAGTACAAAGACGGGAATATTTGGATTAAAAAAAATTATCTAGTGTCACTTGAATAAAACAATTCTTCATTTATTTAGTGCATGGTGCAGTGAGTTTTTGAAAATGATAATAGGTGGCGCTACTAGTTATAAAATCCGCTTAGTTACGCGTAATAATTACGAAAATCGACTTTAATCTTAACTTATAAGTACAAAATCGGGAATATTTGGATTAAAAAAAATTAGGGTGGTGTTTAACTCGTTAATTCGTTATATATTTACGTAAAGATCATAAAATCCACAAATAGAGATTTACAGGCACTAATTATAAGTTAAGTGAAAATTATAATAAAATAATAAAAAATTACCAGTTTCTGATTTTTTCCTTTGTATTCATATAATGGGGAAGGCAAGTGTCAAAGTGAAAATGACAGTTTGGTCCCCAAAGAACTGTAAAATCAAAGGAATTTTCAGAAAAAAAAACATTTATTGATGTAAAATGACTAGATGTTGTGTAATAAGCTGTAAAAATGATGGAATACACTTTTCAAAATAATATCAACTTTTCTTTTGGAGGTTATGTACCAGTATTGCATCGCTCGAAAATCGAAGAATTATCACCTGGAACGAGTTTTGTAATAGTTGTGGTGTTAAGAAATTAAATATATTGTGATATTTCTCGAATCTAAATAGAAAAAAAGGTTAAAATTACTGACTTAAAACATTATGATATTTTATCAAAATAGAAAGTCAAAAGCAGCATTATATTCTTGATAAAGGAGAGGACAGGTAAAACATACCTAAACTCAAAAATTGAAACCTCAACTACAAGTAATTGTGGATTTATTACGGTAAAATCAAATGTATAACCACTCAATTAAATCACTTTTTTTCTCTTGTAGATGCGCCGCGGCGTCTTAATTCTTCTTTTAGTATATAGTACTTGCATGGACGAATAATTTTCCATATTTGTTTTGTATTTATACTCAATTTTTATAACAAATAATCTTGTTTGTTTTTTTGTACAAGGTAGACGTGGGGACCAACTATCGCAGCGCCATCTACGATTAGCTTTGAGTTGCCATCCCCATTACCTATCTGTATGCCAAATTTGAACTTTCTAGGTCATCTGGAACTGGGATATAGTTTTGATCTATAGGTCAGTCATAAAAACGACGATTTTTGGACGTTAATATCTAAATAAATGTTTGAGATATGTTTATAAAATTTGGAACACATATGTATCTCGCCAGTCTCAATATATGTGCCAAATTTGACAAGTCTACGTTAAATAGTTTTTGAGTTATGAGGGGCTAAAAAGTGGCTCCAAATGGTTCGTGTAATATTACACACTGTGAGCTGCGCGCCTGCTTTGCTTGGCTCTGACACGCTCCCGCATGTCTAGATAGGCAGCTTAGAGCATCCTGACACGGATAGGATCCTGCAGACAACAATAGTTATCGCCGAGACTCCTATCTGTATCCCTACTAAAATTCATTTTGTAGTTAATTCTTCTTTAAATTCTATGAAAAATATTTAGTTCTATATCCGCATTCAGTGTCTTGGATTTCCGCAAAGTAACGGCTGATTCTATAACTTCAATCATTTCTTCATGTCGCACTAATGCTTCAGTGTTTCGCTTAAGCGTGTTTTCGAACTATCCTGAATACAGTACAGTTTTGTCGCACAAGCGTCATTCGCACATCCGTTGCGAATGACGCTTGTGCGACGTAGTACAATCTGTTTTCTCAGTTCCCTTCGTAAATTGAAGAGGTGAGGGAAAACAATGCATGTTTTGGCTATGTTTTCGAGTGTTCGCGTGCAATACGTACTTGTCGTCAATCGATGTAAACAATTGATGTAGTATTAGTTGACACGAACTGTTGATTTTCTGCAACTGATTGGCTTGGGACTTGCTTGGGATTGGGAGTTTCGTTTCGAATCTGTGGTGTAATTGGTTGTGTTTAGTAAACTAACAACAAATAGAATGTTTGTTGGTGAACACAAATATATGAGATGTTTGCTATGTTTAGTTTGCTTTCGATGTTGACTGACAGTGCAACAATGTTCATTCAACAATGGTCATAGCGACCCGGAATTTCATTTCACTCATTCAGGTCCTGGACTCTGAAATTACTTATATGTGCGACAAACAAAACATATTTTGAAGCTTTGTATTAGGAGGTGCCATCAATGTATCAACATTCTTGGGTTCCAAAATGTGTCATGCAGTGTTGATGGTTTTCTGTTAAACCGTCGATATCTAGCTCGATTTACAATGTCATCAAGCATAAATACAAACCAAAAATACAAAATATAATAATAAAATAACTTTATTTGTCACAAAGTCATCGTTAAATCGTGGATTCATTGTTTAAACCACAGATATTCTATTTGGAACATTGGGAAATTCACAGAAAGGCTTTTGTTCTGAATTGAGACCACTTGACGAGACAGCGACTAAGCGTAGGTGTGTCTAGCCAGAGATTATGATAAGCCGATTTACCAAATTGCTCGCAATCGGCCACAGACCATTTATTGACCTGATTGATCATACTTATAAAATGTTTTTCCGCTGTGTCAAAGTTTACAGTAACAAATATATCTAAAATTATAAAAGCGACCGACCCTCCAAAGATAAATTCCTGTAACTCGATCCACCATTTGAAATAACAACTCTTTCTAGAAATTGAACGTCAAAAGCTTTTGTTCTACGATATTTCTCCGAACATATTTCTTTGTAGTCGACTTCTAAATCAAATCTTTATTCCTTGTCAAGTGTCTTGCCTTTGTGACCTGTGGCTCTTCCTAGCAAGATGGCATCTTGGGGGCGTTTATAGTAATCTAGAAATAGACTTTTGTTTTATTGTGACGTGATTGTGATAGCATAATCAGCCTATGATGTTCCCACTGCTGAAACACAAGCCTCCACTCTATGAGAGGGAGTTGGCTGTAATTCATGCATTCAACGTAGGATCAATAAATGTAGAGTCGAAGCTAAAGAAGTCTTCAAGATCAGTACATAGGGACCCCTAAGAAAAAAAAAATATATTATAGACCCCTGAAAAAAAAAGTTAATAATTGTTCTGGTATGTTTATTATCGATACCCGTCACGATACCATCATACCAATTAAGAGTATTTACGAGTACGTACGAGGCTAAGATGCCAAAGTACTCGTAAATTCGTTTAATTTGACAAATATCTGTACCTGTTTTCAAAAAATATTTAATTGGTATAATTAAATGGAGTGATATTAGTATTGAATCGACAGGCGTTACCCATTATGAGTCTCGTCTCATCTCTCATCGCTGTAATCATATATCTTTGTACTTTTTGATTCCTCGAATAAAATTCTTGGAAGGTTCACAGATACGGTAATGTGGTTTCAACGTTATTCCCAATCCCTATCATATTTCGATCCTAAGCTATCATCTCCGTAGGATATTACAGGATATTACTTACTCACTTATTTCCAAATCGTTAAACCAGAAATAGCTGCAGATTTAAAGATTTCCTCAAAAAGATTTTACTTTAAAAGTGTTCTATGCTTTGTTGGTTTTGTATCCGTTGTTATTAACACTAATAAAAAAACTTAATTAAAGTGCTTTGTTGAATTTTCATTGCTCGGCCCACCACCTAGAGTTGAATTTCAAAAAATAATAGTGTAAAAGTGGTACTGTGTCTTGTTAGTCTACACTAGACTTCCTTAATAAAAGAGCCAATTAACTAAGTACCCTATACACCTTACAAACACTAAGTTTCTCTAATCGTCTACATTAATTCGTCCTGTCTGAAAGCTTCTTATTGTGTTCGTAAACTCTCTGGCGAGACAACAAAGGACTTGATTAAGGGACTTCGTTTATTTACGACCCCGCTATCGGATCGAAGAGTAGAATTTTAATGGAGTGATAATGTGGTAAGAACAAAACATTACACGTGTAGGATCGGGAAAATACTGTGTGGTGTTTTGTTAAGATGTGAATACAAGACTCATAACTGTCTGTAAATCATTTTGTTAAGTATCTTTCAAGTAATATCTTTCCTCATAATCTTTGTTCAGGGGATATGAGCAGTCGATTCTACTGCCTTGCTTACTCGTTAATATTTCAACCAAGGCATGAGCTATCGTCTTGTTTGTACCGGAATGAGAGGAATGTCATGTGCCTCTGTCATCTGATATTTAAAACGATAAGAAGGGGCAATTGAGCAGCTTAATGTTGGAAAATGGTGTTGTAATACCAAATGGATCTTATTATAAACTTTAATAAGCTTTTCGCAAAAATACACCTTCAATTGGCACTCCATTTACGGAATACTCCATGTCAATTTCATATCTCAGCGCCTTTCTTTAGAAGCTGGAAAATGCACTTATACTCAGCAATCAGTGTACAAATACAGTTATTTTCAATCAAATAAAAAATATATTGACTGTCTTGTTGCAGATTAGTTAGTGGTCGCAAGCACTACTGGTTTGGGGTGCTATGACAGGAAACCTCCACGTGCGCCCGTGGACTGGAGTTCCCTCTCGGATACGTCCGGGGGGAAGACCAGTTTTTCGGGCCGGTGCACCCTGGGATGCGGGCAAAAACTCTTCCTTAGGCACTGTGTGCCTAAGGGGTCTCTTTGCCCGTATGCGAATAGCCTGTCGTGTGGACGCTCCAACGCGTGTCCCTCTGATTAGCAGAGGGCACAGCGGTGGAGCGGGCTTCCGGACGGTGAGTTATGGGTAGCTCGCCGTCCGACCAAGGACCAAGCCCGGGTCGGTGGCGCGTCGTGTTTCGCGCCAAATGCCTGCTGGGGTCGCGGGTTTTTTCTTAACCCAGGTTACCGTGGCCCCGGAACGTAAAGGGTATAGGAAGGAACACGGGTGGATTTTAGTCAGTAAGAGTCTGACAGTCCCTTCCGCCCCACCCAGGGCGGGAGAACTCATTTGATGATTTTACCACCTAAAAAAAAAAAAAAAAAAAACTAGCACTACTGGTTTAGGTCTTGCGTTGAATTCTCAGTTCAAGCAAACTATTTTTGATTTTTTCCATTGGGTAACTTCTAAGAAGTAGGTCGGAGTCTGGGTTTTGTCTCTAATAAGATGATGGCTGTAGGCTGGCCTCCTTAAATGGGACTTAAAAGTATACTATTTTAAGCATTAAAGTCGTAATATCATGTTCTTTAATATTTATTTGTTTGCAAGTGATTAATAACAGGATACCGGGGTGCAAGGGCATAAGATAAGCCGATGCCACAACGTAGTAAGGTTCACAATAAAATGATTTCCGTATTCATATCGTTTAGGAAATCGGAGTAGCAATCGGATGCAGAATAATTGATATAGTGCTTGGATATTGTGGTTTCAATATCGGAGATTGCCGGGATTTGTTTCACGTACCTAGTGTTACCAGGTGTTCGGATAAAGCCAGACACAGTCCGGTCAAATTAATTGGTTTCTAGGGGTCTACTTTCTTAGTCCGTGACGACGTAGGTAACTATCGTCAAAATAAAATTTCCGCAAGGATATGATATATATAACACCGCCACGAAGTCCTTTAGACGCGGCGCTACGCGCTATTGTCTATGTCATTACGTCAAATTGCATTAAAAAAAGGTAGTACCACGAATTTTCCGCAAGTCAGTGATCTGTCAAATCGTAATGTCATTCATGGTCGGGATTTTTACCCAAATGTCCGGCCAAGCTGACAGTTCTGTCCGGATTTTCGGTTTTAAGAGCTGGCCACCCTACACGCACCGCAAGTGCAATCATCTTGGTCAGGTGTGATAACGTGATACATTCTGCTTGTTGCGTAATCTTGGGAAGATGGTGCGTGCTTGTTATAAGGAAATCATTATCAAGTAAAACATGATCAGCTAAAGTTTCCGTTAGTCTGCCTGTAATTCCTACTTCGTGGGTCATAAGGTCATAATCCACCATAATTAAGGCATAGTAATGAGGGTTGACGGATTCCACTTTCCTTCGAACTTCTGAATTTTCAGATTTAGCTTTATTTCTTCACGATATTTTTTTCGGCGTTTTGAGACCAGTGCAGTGCAAAGGTGAAATTAACGGTTATTTGGCAAATTCGATGTTTTTAGTAGGTACCTTTCAGCGGGCTCAGTTCAGCAGTAGATCAGAATTGTATCAGTTTACAACTTCATAATAATTCTTCTGCATTTATTCCAATATATTTGAGATCAGCTCAGCATGTCTTCGTTTTCCATTTTTTTCTATTCTATATATCTCAGCAGCCAACCTAAAATTTAGCTAGAAGCTGTTTTCTGTGGCGACCTGACCTCTACAAAGGGCTATAAAACGGTCATGAATCATCCAAGAAAATTGGCTTAATCTTAAAAACGATCGTTTACTGCCATATTTGATTAGTTCTGATTAAAACTGCTCAGCACTTCGCACTTTACACTTTAACAAAGGGATGCCAGGATGTCCTTATTAATTTATGGAAGAAATGAAGACAATGCAATTTGTTCATCATAGTTATTACTTGATAATAGTATTGTGATGAATGATCTTGGTAACATCGACTTTGTTGTCGGGGATTTTATTCTGACAGAAGTTTTTTCTTTAACAAAGTTAAAATAAAAGGTCAAGTAATATAAATAATAACCTTTCATGGGCTGAAAATATTATTTAAAAAAAATCATGGAATATTTTGGAAATAATTAAAAACTGAATAATGTCAATAATGATAAATCTTTCAGGGTTGGTTTCATAGTAAAAGATGTTTATAACCTTAAGAAGTTTCAGCATATGAAACTACTGTGTTTTACATAAACCCTGTATAAAAAAAAAAAAGGTTGCACTCCAGGAGTGCCGGTAGAAGTGAAAACTTTTTTGTTACTATGTTTTATTTTTAATTTGAATGACGTCTTACTCATTTTCGATCAGGGTCACGTGACCCTGACGCGAGTTTGGTCACGTGACCCTGACGCGAGTTTTAAATTTTTTACCCATTACAGAAAAAGTGTACAACGCCGCTAAAGAAGTTTTCACTTCAAAAAAAAATATCAAGTACAATATTGTTCGGTCGATTAAACCGGGACGGACAGCTTGTGGTTTAATACATAAATTCTATTAATAGATACTTCAATCTACCAGTCCGGTATTCAGAGCCGTGTCCACGGTTCGTCCACATCAGATTATTAACTAAAACGTAAATGGCAATCACGTCTGATGTAGCAGCAACTTTTTAACTAAATTGTTGGGAGTTATTTATAGTCCTACAATTAAAAGGTTAAAATTAATTTCACAAAGCTCAACAATGTAAAAGTTAACATAGCTCTCAGCTTTGATAAAATCTCTGACCGGTCAAACACCCAGACGCTTTTATATGGAGACTTATATTTAACTTAAGCGTTTACTTTTGAAGGAGAACATCTCTTACCATTTAAGATTTGAAGTTATAATTTCTATTTAGACTTTACCATCTTACCACAACAAAGATAAACATCTGTTAAAGACTTGTCAAAAAAAAAACTGTCAATGTCAAAACGACATTTCACGTTGACATAAGAGTCGCTTTCCAGTTACACTTTTTTTAAATAAGCGTTTAACAGATGTTTATCCTGTTTAACCTGTCGAGGACCGTCTCTAACCGCCTTGCCACAAAAAGTGGTAAGGCGGTTAGAGACGGTCCTCAACAGGTCTTTTATGAGGAAACAGGACCTCCTCCCATGTGCTGATGGTTACCACCGGGGTGGGTTTGGTGAGATTAAAACCCAGCACTCCTTTGGGTCTTATTCCCAAAGACCGGTAGGTAGCGTTTTGAAGGTTTCCCCCTGAAAACAAAACGAGCATTTAGAGACACATAGTAAAGTCAATATAATTGTACAGCTTGTTCTGGATACGAGAAAATATTAAGAAAGAAATAACATTTATTAGTACAGACACCACGACGACATCAGTATGAGATGAAAGATCTCACTTTCCTCAAAGTTCAGTCTAATTTAAGATTTGCTTCGAAAACCAATCTACTCAGGTTTTGTGGTACATTATTATAAGTTCGGAGCCAAATTTACAATTTAGTGCTACCGGTTTACCCGATCCTGCATATTATGAAATCTGTCTGTTTGTCACTGAAGGTGCTATAAACTCGAGAACAACTCGTCATATCCTTGTAAGTTTCAAAGATATATTTTCTGGTTAAGTAACCAAAGGGCAAAGCAACTTCCAGTCAATTAATCAGCCATGCTTCGTTCCTAATGCCACTTTAAATGTTGTGTTCGTCATAAATATCCCCAAATAACTGCTTAAACAAGTAACCATTGTGTTTCAGGGGGTGAATACTGCTGTTTCTAAATTAAAATCGATAGCCGAAGGGTGCGAGAACATTTCGTTGTCCCACACCCCCTTCTGGCTGACTGATGGTGATTTAATTTATTTGTGAAATACGGGGACATAAGATATAAATAATAGGTTTGTTTTGAATTTGTTGTGTCTTGAGCTAATTAGATAACGAACAATTGATTTTATTTTACATAATAAATAATAGTCAGGAGAATTGTGTAGTTAATTCTTTGTATAATGAATGGATCTAAAAACTAATAAACAGAAGCTTACAAATGCCATTTATTATTAAAGATTTGTCACAAGTCACTATCATCATTAACATCCCCATTTAAATTATTTTTAAAGGTCTAATAAATTATCATAATTATGAGCCTTCTAGTCCTGTGTGGAGCGGAAGGTACTTTTAGACTCTTACTGACTAAAAACAGCCCTGTTCCTTCACTTCATAGGTTTATTCCACTTTGTTCACCTGGGTGATATCACCTGGGTGAACAAAGTGGACAACATTGGTGTCCTCAATTCACCTCGGAAAAATATCACCTGAGTGATATCACCCAGGTGAATTGCGGACACCAAAGTCCACTAAATCGCTTTAGAAAAGTCGCCTTTGTTCACCCAGATATTTTTCCGAGGTGAACAAAGTGGACACCAAGTTGTTTGGGTGATAACCCAGGTGATATTTTTCCGAGGTGAATTGAGGACACCAAGTCCACTTTGTTCACCCAGGTGATATCACTCAGGTGAACAAAGTGAAATAAACCACTTCACATGCCCTTAGCGTTACAGGGCTACGGTGCCCTTGTAAGACAGTCCCGCGACCCTTAAAGAGAGTCCAGAATCAGACCATAGGAAACTTTCATCAGTTCAAATGAAAAACTGTACTGTCTGAATTATTTATCAATTAATGTCAACTTATAAAGATAAACTTGTTTTCGACTGAAGCAATAATTGCCTATAATACTCGTAATGTTAAGTACTAAGTAGGTAAACACACTGCGAACCGTATCGATCGGCTAAAATTAAACCTGGCAGCTAATTTAACCCTCCACTGCGCAAAGGTAAATAGTTGGGGTCACAAACAGCATATCAAAGTCTGTTATGCTCTGTTGACCCCAAAACGATGTTAGTTGCCGCAGCTTTTCCAAATAACTGGGAACTTACATGTAACATAACTTCACGCTTGTGATTACCAGGGTTAGGCAAAGGTGTAAGCTATTTAACCCCTGTATGTTAGGTGTCGAGAATATTGTCATCAACCACGCACTAATCAGCAGCTTTAGTGCTATTGTTGACTTGGAATACTAAGGGGATGTCCAATTGTCCAAGAACAGAGTAGTTTTTAGTCTGGCAGGAATTAACAGCAAACAAAAATAGGCTGCTGATTTGCAAAATAAATTGCAAAGCCCAAAAACACTACCCTACCTAGGAATCAAATCAGGGACCTGATCTTTAGCAGTATCACTTAGGTCCAGTTAGGAAACTCACTCAAGTCAATAGTCATTAGTTTATCCACTGTTTATATCAAATTCCTTTTAACAGCTTCTCCTCACACATTGAACATTTCACATTCAACAATATTATCGTAAAAGCTTGTAAATCATACAGTACACATCAGTAGGATCGATTGCACATGCCAAATGTGGCGAAGTGTTGGCTATATCGGGACCAATGTTTATGTTACTACCGTTATTTTGGGCCCGAAGGCATTGTTTGAAGGACGTTTATACAATGTTTGTGTTTATGATTTATTGTATTTTTTTGTGATCTTTTTAGTCAGCTCAGGGGCCGTATTATGACGTCTTAAAACCTAGGCTTGTTCCAGTGAATGAACGAGATGGCGCTAGACGACTTGTGTAAGTAGCTCTGTCTCTTTCACTAACCGGAACAAACTTGGTTTTAAGGCGGCGCTAGTCGCGAGCTCGAACTCACTGGCAGGCATGGTAAAAAACCATGATTTTTCACCGGAAATCGAGCCATAGTGTTCATGTGTGCGCGAGCGTCATCCCCCCGTGGAGAAAACAGGGGAAAACTTATTCAGTGAGATGCACGATCAATCAGAGTAAAAGGCGCGCGTAAAAAAATACGAAAAAGCCTTTGGAAGTTGGGGTTTTATGAAAAAACCACGGCACCAATTAATTTCAAATAAAATTTATTAAATTCTTCGATAAATTTGCTGTGTCGGTACGGACTTCGTTTTGGAAATTTGATGCTTCTTTAGCTTCTAATTTACACCTAAATTTGTGTTAAAATTAGCAAAAAAACGAATCTTTAGAAGCTCGTAACTTTTTAATAACTTCATATTTTACAATTCTGCTTTCGTACAGACAAAATTAATAATGAGACAAAACGATACCATGTTTAATTTTGGATGTACTCTTGTCAAATAGTGGAGTAAAACCCCAACGAAGTTTCTATGGAAAAAATGTTGAGTTGTTTGACCTTAAGACATCATAATACGGCCGCAGTGCCGTGAAGTGGACAGCCAATGGGATACCGATTCTTCTTCGTATTTTGTTGATGATAGTCAAAACTGAATGGACCAGGATTTGGCTGCTAACTGAAAGCCTTCAGTAACGCTTTTTTGCGTAAAAAAGAATCTGCGTGCTGGACTGGAATTTGCTTCGTTCTAGATAAATACTCCAGGTGCTAAACCAACTAGGCTAGTACAGTCCTGCCCGGCAAGGTTAAATCTTTCATCTTTCGCGGGTCAGGCTTTAATGCGCGTAAAATATTTAAAGCCCTCATTGACATCGGTCAATTGAATACAACACGAGATTATGAAATGCCTTTTGAACATGAGCCATTGATTTCACAAAAATAAAAGTCATAGTTACTAACTCGTATAATCTTCATCTTTAAGTCTAACATGTAATGTATTCTCCACCAGCGAAAAAAGAGATATATTTCTTCCTATTTTCCTTCCGTAAAACCAAAATTGGTCTAAAACATGAAATATGCACACAAAGGAAACAAAGAGCCACCATGTTTGGAGAACCGTGCGTCCGCGCATCAACCAGTGTTGTCCTTCGCAGAATCCTGCGCGCACGCCGGTGATAAATCAGAAGCTTATTGTCAGACTCAAACTTATCACTTTAACTAATAAAATCTTGTCTGTCTACCCATTTACATTTTTATTATAGTTTTTCCTGAAAATGGGGATAATAAAATTATGTACCTTGCTTTGTGTTATTTTTTCATAGCCAAAATTATTCGTGTCAAATATCAACTGGTTTTAAAGGCAAATAAAATAATATGATTCTATGAAAGAGCAGCTTTTGATGTTTCAATTCACACCGACTGTTTATGGGATAATTCGGTTGTTTGGCGGTGTCAAACTCCATTATAGTATTTTATATGGTAATCATAGATCTTCATATTCTTAATAAGGAAAAACTACCAATTTTTTTTACAAATTCATTACACAAGTTCAAGATAAGATTTGATAATAATGACCCTATTAGCGGCAACATCTAATAATCTTCGTATTGACCTCCACTAAAATTCTAAACGCGACGAAACAAAATTTCTTTGTTTCGTTTCGTTTTGTTTTCGTCTCGTTGTTTCTAAAGCAATGTTTCCTAATTTATGTACTCAGATCTTTATCAGAAATAATAAATCTATAGTTATAAATTAGCAGTGCAGTGGCAGCTGGTTTTACATGTTTTTCGTTACGTGTAGTCAGAAAGCGAGCGTCTGGCAACCAGTGAACCAATCTTTCCTAGGATTATCGATCTAACCAGCTACTGGATTGTAGACACCAAACTCTAAGTCACTTCCCTCATGAATAATCTTGGTGTTCAGCTACATTTGGTTAGACTTGGAGATGATCCCAAAAATTTATGGGATAAGACTGCAGATGAAGTTATGTAGCCATGTCCTTTCACGATATTATGAATTGTTTTTTGTGTTAAGTCCTTAAGTTTGGATTCGAATAACGTTATTAGCCAACTGACCAATCATTTGCTTTTGATTCATTTAATTTTACATCACAGTTTTAATAATAAAACGTCCTTCTACCTCGAGACGAACGTGGAAGTAAATCAAAACATCAAATCTTAACCCGTAACTGCATACGTGCATACAATCAGACGACACGACATTAGTCACTAACCGCGTAACCAACCCAGCTGTGTGTCACGTGCGAGCTATAACGTAACGTCGTCGCGTGAACTGTTATCAACTTTAAACAGTGTGTGGCTAAACTGCAGTGTTTCTTAATAAATGATTAACTGTTGTTAAATCATTGCACGTCATTCGGATTACGACACGTCCTGTTTTGCTTTGTTTTGCAAAATGGCGCGTGTATGCATTGTCCATTTATGGGCTGGTTGAATCGGGTCTCGCCAAGTTACCATAGTATATACTACTATATTTATAGTATGGGCTATGAAAGTAATGTTATAATGTACACACCATAGACTACAACAGAAACGATTTGTTATGTGTGTTTTATCTCATCTTTGTCACAAAACATTAATACGGAATTACGGACAGCTATTAATCTTGGTTTAGAAATGCTGCTGGTGTTCAGTTTCATTAGTAAACAGCAAATTATGATACCCATAGGCAAACAGAGGGTTTTTCCATAAGTTGCACAACTGTATTACAATACAGTATTAATAAATAATATACTCCCCAAAGTACTTATAATGGACACAAATATTACCCGCATTATTTATTATTACAGAAAAAAAAAACAACAAACAAAACCACGCCCTCATAACGTGATTGAAAAGGGACCTCGTTCAATAAAGGTTAAAAATATAGCAATAAACAGAGTGGTCTGGAAAAAAAATCATAGAGGCGTTCCCTGTTCCCACGGGTACCCGCTCGACATTACCCCAGTAGCAGACACAGGGTTAAAAGAGTATGGGGCGCTAAAAATAATCGTTTCTGAACGTTGTATGGACATTTTTATTGAAACTAATTAAACTTGTGATTTGTTTGGGAATATTTAAATAAATGGAAACAGTGATGCAGTTACTGTATTCATTAATTTTTACTGTGCACTTAAGTTGTAATTTATTTATGAAACATTGCAAGCGCGCTAAGCTGTCTTTTCGAACCCATGGGGGATAGTGGAATCCGAAACGGTTTAGTGTATCATTTAAAAATATCTGGTTGACCGAGCTTCGCTCGGTTTTTAAAATGTCTATATCTTGGGAACCGAGCTTTTCTCGAACCTGGGACCTTGATAAATCGATTCCTTGAGCCGAAAAACCCCTAATCTGTAACTTTCATGAAAATCCTTGGAGCCGTTTCCGAGATCCTGATTTTATATAAATATACAAGAATTGCTCGTTTAAAGATATTAGATAGATAGATATTAAAGCTGTAAAGTAAATCCAAACATATTTTTTATATGAGCCACAATGTATAGAATAGATGTAGCTGTTTATTAGATTAATGCTTATCCAATTTATGTGCTTTACTTTATTATTCATATTATATCTGGCTATGTTTGAGCGTGATAAAAACTTTTAACATGAGCATTATTTAAAAGGTGGTCTGTCTAAGCAGGATAACGGCCCTGGAACGCAAAGGTCTACCGAACGAACAGAGTTGGTTTAAGTCAGTACGTGTCTGAGAGTACCCTCCGCTCAAAACAGGGTTGGAAAACTTAATTAATGATAATTACATTCCACCCAGAAATAATAGGTGGGAAAAGTAAAAAAAATTGAGTTATTTTACTTGTTTAAAAAATGCTACTTTTGTAGAACAGCTTATAAATTCTTTGTACAAATAAATTAAGGCACCAATGTCCTTTACGCCTATTAAGTTTTGCACCGGTAACTTAGCTAGTTCGATTAAAAAACAGACCACCACAAAACTAACCCTGGTTGCTACCCCACTGACCTTGAACAAGGAGGGTAGTTATCATAAACAAGGTGACATTGGAACTGCAATGGTTCTATATCAGCAATCACGTAACTTCTAATAACAAATAACCGTTTATTTGATTATTTCACCAAAGAAAATTGTATAACTGAATAAAAACATGGCCGTTTGTCTTCTAGAAATAGAAAAACAATTTTATTTTATCAGTGATTCGTTTAGAAATTCTTACATTGATTGCATGACTAGAATAAAATTCTAGGTTTCAGACAATAATTTTACTAAGTAACGGTGATTTTCATCTTAAGATGTGCGATGTAGTTGTGAAAACTAAGGTATGAAACTATGTGACCGTTTCCACTGATCATAAGCTATGTAGCGGAGCGAATAAGATGTGCTATGAAGAGGTAGCTTTGTGAGGTAAATACGCAGTTCGAGCTATGCATATGGACAAGCTTACATAGCTTCACCACTTAAGTCCATCCATAGCAAGTACCCACAGCAAGCAGCCTTTTCATAATGTTGTCACTACCGCCGTGCACGGAGTCTGTGAATATACTCTGTGCCAACAAATACGTTACCTGATTCATTACGATCCTAGTTTACCGAATACCTGTTGCTAATATATTTTTCACATAGCTTAGCAAATCTTCAATGGAAAATCACCCTAAGACAGTAACTGTATTCTTGCTCTGAATTAGGAAGTTGAGGAAAATAACAAGCAATAATAAAACAGCAGAGAGAAAAGTAATAAATTATATAAAAAAAGCTGCAATAAATCAAGCAACGTTTTAAGGCCCCGATCGGCTAAGCAGTGGTGCGTAGGTTGAGCATCTCACGCAACGGCTTGAACGTACTTGGCACAGTTCCAGCAGTCCGAACCTTTGTCTGTCCGTCTGTCTGGGCCTTTGTTTTGGTTATGAGGACACCCTCCCACGTGCCAGCAATGCGAGTTAGTCATAAATGTTTATTAGGATAGCTTAGGCGTGTCATGTTCTGCCGTCTTGCTGCTAAGTTTTATTATTTACGGGCCGTGATTTCGCTCGCGTTATATTAGAACTTTCCAATCATTTCGGCTTGTACAACCTATGTACTCGAATTTTTGTGGAATTCCTAATCCGTCAAATTTCTTTAATAGATTTTCAACTTATCTGAAGAGTTGAAGGTTAATGATATTCATAGAGGTAGGTTGATTTAGCCTTTGTACTCTGCTTGTAATTTATTCTATCATGCTTGAACACGTAGCGCCATCTATTATCATAAAAGCGTTGTTGGTTTTTGTCTCGAACTGTACTTCTTCTCTAGGGTCGAAAATTGTTCGTATCAGACAACGCAGGATAATTTCAGTGGTTTAGGCGTGAAAAGGTAACAAAAACAAACAAAATTACTGTCTGTTTTAGTATACTGTTTCATAAGGCTATTTGTACCATAAATTAGCCACGTCAATGAATTAATCATTCGACGCTGAACTCGTTCAACAACTTCTAAAGTACACACTAAATGCGATGACGTGGCGCAAGCAAAGGCGAACAGAGTAGAGCCGAGCTCTGTCGTGGTAACTTTGTCATGCTAATTTGTAACCGGATCATTCCTCGCTTCACTTCATCAAATACCTGTTGATCTTCCAAATCCATGAAAAACAGTACTCTATCTACCTCCAACAAATTGATGGATTCGCTCAAAGATAAGTACCGTGTCGAGCGATCGTGGAAACGTATGGAAACGAAGTTCTACAAAGGGTTTCGAAGGATCAGACCGATTTAATTATCAGTCTGTCGGACCAACCCCCTGGCGAATAATTACTTTTTGAGTTTCTGCTCAGTATTATTATTATATCCTTTTGTATTTGATGTTTTCTTTGATTCTGTTAAAGATACATAATTTATGATCGGAAAGTTGCTTCTTTCAACTGCACTGACTTGATTTTAGAAAGGACTTTAAATCTGGAATTATTTTCTCAAAACATTAAGGTACCTAGGAAAACATTTAACAAATTATCCAAGTATACTTTTCCGATTTATCTAAATGACCTAGGGCTTAGCCATCCAGACATTTGGCACGTATCATAGCGGGAAATGAAACCCGAACATCCCCCCATCCGAAACTTCGAGGACTATCCAGATATCGATCAGATATCTGTAAAGGGCGTTACTTCCTGGACATTAGTCACTTTAGCTCCGGTCTGATACCTAGATCTAGGTATATCAGAAGACAGATAGGTACACTGTACTCAGTCTAGACTTCAGACGCAATTGTTATTCACCACACCTCGACCCCGGGGCGTTACAACCAGTCGCGACGATTTTATGATTTACGTGCGAAGATACTTTTGTGGAGTTTTATCAATAAAATCCGTTGTTGTATCGTGATTTTGTTATAAAATTTATTTTGTGCAACACAAAACTTAGAATCGTAATAAAATGTTTCATGTAAAAGGCTAAAAGCCCTTTGTTCCTGCAGCTGGCAAATAAAATTGGTTATTGTTGTTTCGAAAAACCAATACACGATTTCACATGTGTGAACCTGGGCTGAGCATTTTAGAAGGAATGTTGGAATTTTTTGCGTCGGTCGACCTCTGACGCTTTTGCGGCGGTTGGGTCGGCTACAAGGTTGCGTATCCCTGCATTAAAGTGTCGATACTACTGCAGTATTATTTTATTCTATTGAACGTTGTATTCAGTTCACTTGACAATACAGCCTTTTGCAGTTAGTCTGGACTGACTTCTTACAAATTATCCTAGTCTTTCTCCCATCTATCTTCCGCATCATGTTTAACCCAAACACTAGGTCGTTAGCCCATTTATCTGGGGACGTTCACTTGCGAGTACACAGGCTTCAATCCAGGCCTCATTTACAGGGTCGCGGGACTATCTTATAAGGGCACCACGGTTCTGGTACGCAAGGGGTATGTGAAGCAACAGGGTGGATTCTGAAGAGTCTGAAATTCCCTTCCACTCCACCCAAGACGGGAGGACTGTTTTGATCATTTTTAACCCACATTGCCTATGTCAGCCATTGATTCTATATTAGAAAATTTCAATCACACAAAGTACCCCAGACAAAAATAAACAGTTGTTCTCTAAACAAAAAATGTCCTAAAAACTTTCGAGTCTCATTATTGTTTGACGTAACACAGTAGTAACCGTTATAACTCAAAAGACAAACATCTGTATTGTTAGATAGATAGAGATTGGCTGTACTAGATACTTGTGAGGTTATGTTCGCTGCAGACTCGGCGGCGACTATCAAGGTCGAATGGTCACGCTATAATCTTGAAGTTAAAGTAGAAGCAAAACTGTGGTGTCTTGAGTTATGACTTAAGTTTAGTTTGTCTATGATTTAATCGTTTAGCTGCTTTATTTGTTTTTTATACTTAGGTTGTTCTGTTTTTACGAGTTGTATGATGTCTTTGGTACGTATGTAATGTTGGTTAGTGTGTCGTTTTCAAACACCTCCGCAAATGCTTTAAAAAAAGCACATTTTCGTATTTTCAACGCTCCATTCAGCGTCAAGAGTAGAAATTTCATTTAGACGTTGCTAAGTTTTGGTATAATGGGTAAGACATTTTGTATGGTCTACCTATGAAACAATAAACAGGAATACTATATTCAGACGTTAATTGTTAGGAATCTAATAAAGTTTAGAACTCATCTGCCTTTCGTCTAGTCTCAATTAAACCCCTTCTACACGGTCAGACCTGACCGCCTGACAGAGGTGAACTTGGTCGTGTCACCAGTACCCCACCGTCTAGAACGCTGTCGGCTGACGGTCGGGTCCCACCGCGGACGCAGCCTGTCGGGACGGCTGCGCTCCCGACTGACTCCGCCCATATTTGGTCGCACACCGGACCAAGGTCACCTCTGTCAGGCGGTCAGGTCTGACCGTGTAGAAGGGGTTTTATTGAAGACCAACATCAGTAACTTTGCATTTTACGATATTATAATGTAATAAACATCGTACAGTACAGATCGTCGACATAACGAAGTTCTTTGTTGGCAAGGCAACAAGACAACAATAAAATATGGAAGCTGCGAGATGAACGTTAAACGGTTCTTATTGAATTTTATATAATACGTTTATGGTTGATAGGACATCTTTTATTACATTTTTGTGATACAGATTTTTTTCTTTTGTGTTATGAGGAAAAGTAAAACTTTTCCATAAGGAAATGGGAAGAGTGGTTAAGTCAGGAGCTATAGATAGAATATTTACATCACTAGCTGATGCTTCGCCCGCTACAACTCGAAAATTATCCCACGGGATGTTTAAATCGGGATAAAAACTGTCCTATAATATGTTAATATAAATAGGTCTTAGGTATCTACAAACCGTTGCTATGTAAAATATAAATCTTTAAAAATCTGACTCAGTTGCCATTAGACCTCTGCTTAGATTCGACTTACGTTTTATAGGCTAAGCACCTAATAGCTCCTAGCAACATAAACGGAATTAAATTCGACATTTATTAAAATACAATGACTAGACTATAAAATGACTCGTATTACCTATATTACGAGTAATAATGAGCCAAAGATCAATAAATTATAATTGCATTATATGGTTATTTATTTTAATTTATTCCGAGTGAAAAAACTTTATGTGCTTATATGAAGGCGTTTGTGTAACACCTTTAATTTATTGCCTGCAGAAATCGGTCATAGCGAGTTTCATCCGTCTCTCGGAAATAAAATAAAAGCCGTTGTTCCCGGCTGACATTTGTAGATTTTTTGACAGTCGTTACTATAAGTCAGAAGCTCTCAAGCTGTTGTCAAACAGACAGGCGAAGCGAATGCGATCCGAATCCTGTCATATAGAAAAGCGAAAGCGGTCCGATAGTCTATGTGACAACTGACAGGCTTCAAACAATTCCATACATTACAAACAAAAACGCTTCGGCACGCATTCGCTTCGCCTGTCTGTTTGACAATAGCTTAAAAGTCTGGGGTATCGTAATTCGTATTACCCAGTTCCTGGGTTGTGGAGGTCCGATAGCCAGTCGCTCCATGTAAAATACTGATGTTCAGTTGCATCTGGTTCGACTGGAAGCCGACCCCAATGCGAACAAATTAATATCGGGTTTAATGGCTTTTATCTAAAGATTCTCATGTCCCCTCGATTCCAATTATCTTGTACGAATAACTTGTAGATACTAAGTGCAAAACTTAATTAAGATGTCCTGCAAACGATTGACAGACAATGGTGTTTAAAACGTGTTTCAGCTAATTATTTGGTCAGGGCTGTGAAAATACACTTAAGAGATTACCACTGCCCTGGAATGCAATTATTAAAGTTACGGGGGTGGTCTTAAGTCAGTACGAGTCTGACAGTACCTTCCGCTCAACCCAGAATTTTCAGCACCAAAAAAGAGTTACCTAATTATTTATTTACATTTATGTAGGTCATCATAATTTTAAAGTCATCGTACATCAAACTTTAATGTCTCTTTTTATCACTGTCAAACCTCTTCCCTTTTTGACATCGAGATAATTTCATAAAAGCCAATAATAAATCATTCTCTCAAACAGGTTAACTCGTTATTCCCTAAAATTTAAAGTTTTAACACTTTTGATAAATTACTGACTTGATTGACAGACTAATCAATTTTTATTATAAAAACGTTGATGTGCAGAGAATATCAGCTTTTATTAATGTTTACTTTTTTATTGTCCACAGGTAATATTTGGTTGCTGTCAGTGTCAACGGAGTTCTTTTTTTAAATAAAGGTGAAGGCGGTAATTCTGGTTATCGTGTCGAGGGCAAGTGTTAAATTGCTGTATTTTATTGTTTTCACGTTAATTTCTCATTTGGATTTAATGTTTATGTTCTGATATTGAATCTTTGTCATTATGTCCTTATTTCTTGGACACTTTGGTCCTTGACTGGCTTGTTTGAACTGATGAAAGAGAGCTGTTCAAGTATTCACGTATCATAGAGGTACTTAAAATTTGTGCAAAATGTGAACTCATAAGGTTAATTAAGTTATAATCATATCTCATAGAATTTTGAGACTGTGCCAAAAGCAATATCGTAGGCTCTAACTGTTATTAACTATTACCATATCGTATTAAGTAGGTACTAGGTACAAGCCATTACGTTAATTACTCTCTAATTATTTCACTTCTTACCGGTAATTGATATGCAAAAATTCGGAAAAATGAAAAAAGAAGTAGTATTTCGACGAAACCTGAATACATAATGGCAATATAACTGCAAATCGCCGGCGCCATAAATCGCTACCTATTTATACTATTAACAAGATTTACCGGCCCACTTTCCAAGGAATGTTAATTTCAATCGATTAAGAATAAAACTGATTAACACACAGATTTAATCGATGACGAATTAATTCGGTTCCTTGAGCAAATGTATTAATTTGCATTGATGAGCTTTCGATGCTAATTATAATAATTTCACTTTTATTGTAAAGATGAGCGATTGACGTCATATTTTTTTTATTGGTTTAAAATGCGAAAATAGCATTTTATGATAAATATAATAAACTTTGATGAAATAATATAATAGACTTTGATGTAGATCTTGTTATGCCTTGTGATTTAGAATATTTTACGATGCGTATCGTATTGAATGGTAGATATTATATCATATTACGGTACATCCTATAAAATTGCATATAACGTATTGTATAGGTAATGGTAATGATTAAGGGCTTACATCACTTACGTCGACAATAGTAACGAGAATAACAGTGTATTTGTTATCAAAATATTGGAAAACTAAATCAATTTACCAATCATTATTCTAATTAACGATTACATTTACAACACAACACAATATTGCATTGGTAAAATAACATTGGTAGAAACGACAGAAATCACGTCATTCATATAAATAACGAACACAATAAATAATTTTAAACATGGAAAGCCGATTTAAAAATAAACGACAAGGTGAATGAAAAATACAAACAATTAATATTTTATTATTTTCCTAATTCGATTTTTAAATGACAAATGACGCAACGAAAACGGTTCTCGATCAAACATGGCCGAAAGTTGCCAGCAATAAAAAGCGAAGGCATTTAATTTTACAGCTTATAAATATTAGCTTTTTTAGGTGTCTTATTACTTTTCTACCATTTCTGGCTAACGCAATTTGGTATAAGTAACTGAGTGATGTCAACGTTATTTTATTGATACAATTTAGTACCTTTTTGTCAAATAATTGGTAAAAAATTGAGTATCGTAAATAATTTTAAAACGTGTTTATTGATTCGTGGAACCTCGATGTTTTTGAGCGTGTCTTATTCACGTTATGTAACGTATTGTAATAACAAGACAATGAGGAAAATACCTTTTAAAAATATAAAGAAAGGTTTCGTTGTTAAAGAGAATCTTGTGGAAATTGAGTTTTTCGCTTCATGCACAAAAAGCCAAATCTTTCTAGCCTTTGTGGTTCTTAAGTGACACATGAAAGGTATTTTCGAGTAGAACTTTAAAATATATTCAGTCGTTAATTTTTTTTCAAGTGAGTTATCGTTTTATAAAAAGCTATTTATGTAGCTTCCAATTTTATAAGCTACCAAGTTTTATAAGCTACTCGTCATTCTCTTATCATTAATCCATTATTTTTGGGGATGGCTCAGCGTTCTTCCATGTTGTCTACTGATAATTCAGTAGAAGACAGAATATTACTAGTTTATCTCAGTCCTCCCCCTGCCTTTTTAGCCTTATTATCTTCCACAAAATCCGTCCATCACTGCCTTCTTCTTCATCTCTTATTGTCAATATTTCGATAAAACTCTTTCCTCCATACAGTGGCGTAGCGAGACCGAATCTAAAAGAGCCATGACGCATCTCCGAGGCCTTTTCCTTTTAGAACGAAAAATATTGCATGGATTTGTTGTTTTTTTTTTTTTAACCAATCGAAGTTGTACTGTTAAACTGCCTGGTAACAAACTTGTGATCGCCGATTATTTCGTTTTTTTTTATCTGGACGCGAGGCGGGGTCTAGGTGCGAAGCTGGGGTGTAGGGTCAGCTTCGCCCTTGCCTAGCTACGCTACTGCCTCGGGCCTCCATATCATAACCCAGTGCCCTGACAAGCTCTGATGATGATTACGACAAATCTTTACAACCAATTACCACCTAAATTCAGCAATTTCCTGACTAATCTCACACCATTTCTCACAACGGATATGAAGACAATATCTCATGCAATCTCCATACACGTCTCAATGATAATCCTCTTAAGAAATAACCATAAATAACACCCACTTCTCTTTTTACGAGACAACCCGCTTCAATTGCCTAATCCGCACAATGATAACGAAGGCTAAATCTTTTCACCGCTTTATTATTTCCAATTGAAGTCAATGTCAGTGCCGAGGCTACCTTTATGAATGGAATATAATGGCTACTGAAGTGTTTGTACGATGTATTGTAGTGGGAGGATTTACTAGAAGAATAGAATAGACTTTATTGTACACCAAAATTAATAAGCAGCATTTTACAATTTTGTTAATATTAAGGGTACAACGGGGCGGTCTTATCGCTGATAGCGATATCTTCCAGACAACCTCTGAACGGACTGTAGTTAGTGGTGCACAGAAAATACATGCACAATTAATGCGCCAAAATAACAAATCACCTAATTAAACTACACATAAAATAGATACAAAAAATACATATATAGAAGATATGAGTCTGGAAGTTCTGGACAGTATAAAACAAAGTGGCTTTTTATGTCCTTCTTTTATTTTAATTTTGTTTAGGACTTTTCTCTAACCGCGCCGCATATTACATAGATAATAATCGCTAACAAATGGTACCTATTTAACTTTTGAGTTAGTGTACTTTACTTAGTTCTTTAACCTTCCTATACCCGCGCCAATTTTTGTGACACCTATACCCGCGTACGGTCTCACAGACCGAAAGTTTGGAACTCCGTTTCTCATGATTTTCCTAAGAAAACCTATGTAAGTAAAGTTTGACCTAAAAAGTAAAGAATATAATGAAACAAAATATATCATGTAACCACTTTATTGTTAATTATTTAACAGACTATCAGACTTATACAAAACAGCCGTCAAAGTACAGAGTTTTTTCTCAGGTACCACAAAAACAGAACTAAAACATTTTTTTTCTTCTAATCAACATAAATTAACTTTTACATTTTATGAAAGGCATAACATACTAATAAAAAATCACAGGTTGACATAGTTTTCAGTCTCACCATAACAATCAAGACATACCTAAATCTCTGGATCTTTGACGGTCTTCCTCCTCAGCCAAAATTTCGATCTCGTCTTCTTCAGCGTCTTCTTGCCCTGTGTGATATTTTTCGTCTTGTGTCTCAACCGCGTCTTCCACCTCACTGTCATTTTCGTCTTCGTCATCAGTGTCAGAACTGCCTTCTTCCAACAGTGATCGGATTCTAGGATTCGCTCTTTATCCATTGTAGCGCAGCATACAATTGGTAAAATAATAAAATTGATAACAAAATGCATACACAATTACATACACAATAAGTCAGTGCAAAAAAAAAACAAAAAAACACTATAAATAATAATTTTATACTTACACAAAAAAATACACATATACCCGCGTCGGTCTCACGGACCGATTGGCGTCAAATACGCGTACATGTACGTTCTCCACAAACGTGTGGCTAGCACTGACATGAAGTTGGCTTCAAACCCGGCAGCTAGCAAAAGATTTGACTCGCTAGAGAAATAATTTCGAATAATAAATTCGAAAAATCATTCCGTCGGTCTCACAGACCAACGCGCGGGTATAGGAAGGTTAACTTACAGGAGATCATAGGCCGTAGCAAACACAAAATAAAGTATATAATTAATTAAAAGTTGTAATACATCAAATAAGTTTTTTTTATCGATTTCTTATCGAGTTCAAAAACAGATCTAGGACCACAATATCAAGTGGCTATCATCATCTTCCTTCAGTCACAATATCATTTCCTCCTTTTTCATTCACCTCATTCCTTAGACAATCCACCCCCCATCTTTTCTTTGGCTTTCCTCTTCCTCTCCATCCATCAATATTCATACCCATCACTTATATCTTGATTTTGGATTGTAGGAACACAGCTGTGTTGATTTTAAAAGAGTTTGAAGACTTATATATCATATATCTATGTTATACTAGATATCACTCACAGAAATAAATTACAAATATATTATCAGTTTATGATCCCTACCTTTTAAAGTAAGACATAAGTTTATTACTTTCCCAGGTTAAAAAGATGGGTTTATCGTAAAATAACGGACGACTTCTCCGTTTATATCACTGCCGTCTTATAAGGATTTAATTGCTGCCTAAGAACCGTGAGAAGATCTTAAACACAATATTATCTTGTCCTTTAAAAGTACTGCAAACGATGTTTTAAGGCGAAACCGCCAAGTTAGGTGAGATTGCCCTATCAAACGATATTATTTCAAAATAAAAAAAAACATTGGATCGAAGTACTTAGCGTTTTCATATTTCTGCAGGATAAATAAAAATGAGTATGTTTTTGTATGTTTGTGCATAAGGCAGTTGTATCTCTATGTAATAAAGTCGCGAATCATTTCGATCAACTTGTGAATTGTCAATTGAATTACAAATTGCTTTTAAATAAGGAATGTTCATGTTCTAAGAGTCCCGCATCCCTTGAAAAGGGCACTTGATTTATGAAGATTTTGAAAAGCTCCCTCGCTAAACTTAAACTCTAAAATAGCCCACCGTTTATTTTAAGCAAAACCGTTACTGCACTAAAAGTTCATAATGGCCAACCATTAGATACAACTTAAAACGGCATGTTTCTGACTAAATTGAGGAAATGGTAACAAAATGACGTCACTTGTCATGACACTAATAACATGTAGGATGCGAAACTGCCGATCAGTCTTTATGAACTATGAATACGACTCCGTCTAGCCAGGAGACGATTTAGTCTGATGACGAATGGAAACCTAGGACATCCTGCTATTTTATTTAGCCATCTAGACGTGTTTAATTAAGATCCATAGAGAAACTTAATCATATGAAAACTTTTTAAAACATATTATGAAGAAAATCTTAATAACTTGGCAAACGGATAATTTTCTACTTATTTATGTTACTGAATTGGATTTTTCATCGTGAAGTTGGATCTAATTTAATTGGATTGCACGTAGATTTTATTAAGACCACTAATTTAGCTTTGAAACGAAAAATAAGTATTATTAACTTCTAGAGCTGACTTTATAAACTTTTACGTAATGAAGGCTTGTCTTGATTTGTTTCATTTTGGCAATGAAGTCTTCAACTAACAATAACAACATTGAATAAACACGTTAATAACAAGCTGATTTACGTAAGCCAGTTAATAGGCAACGACATTTTGTCATGATGACGTTTATTGCTATTTCCCCGGAATCATAAACAAAACATAATTTCTTGGGTCATTAAAAAAAAACAACAATTCTATAGCTTTTAGCCAAGGTCAGGCCTTGACAATAGTTTAAATAACTAGACCTTTACCTGATACTAGGATATTATGGCTACAGTTTTATTAATTGCGCTCATAATATTTGCGGTGACATTGAAACTCTTGTCACTATGAGCCAGTGACTTAATTACAAAGGTTAATCCTTGACCTTTATTGTTATATTAATTACATACGCGGTAATTAACTCTGCTCTCTTGCATAATCTCTTTGTCCCATAATCGAGATGTAATGAAAGGTTACCGATTCGACACATTAGATTAGATTTTTTATCTGTTTTTAAAATCACCGATCTCTATGGTTGTTTCTTTTTTTATCATTTCAAAAATGGAACCGTTGTTTTTTTACCGCTGCAGTTAAAAAAGTTACGCCAGATGAAATATTGATGTTTAAAAAGATAATAAAATAAAATCTAACCGAGTAGTAAATCCGTTCAGATTTATGACTAATTTGTAGGTTTATTTGTATGTTTTTAAATAGATTATTAAATTATTTATTTTAACTGGTGTCGTTTCGAAATGGTTAATAAATGGATTTCGCAAGATGGAATGGATAGTAAAAAAATACACGTCCGTTGATCTCCCGAGTCCCAATGTCGATGTTCTATTCATAGATTCTGTTTTAGAACATCGTCTTAGTTCGGCGGATTTGTAATAGATGGCGTTAGTAGTACTCAATAACGGATTAAAAAAGAAAAACAGATAATACATAATTTTATTCTGGTCCGTTTATGGTCTGTCATACGACTAAATATCAATTAATCGCAATTCTAAAAGCTATCAAAACATAAAGTTGCAATCATCAATCGCCATCATAAGGAGAGTCAATCAATTAAAGTAATAATCAATCAATCAAGTTTAATCAAGTAGTTGCAGTGTTATAAATCAAGTTAAGGTGTAATGACAGTTAAGGTTCAAGGCTCCGTTGCGGTCGGCCGTGGCCTTTGACCTCGTTACAATGGCTTTCGGCTATGCATTACAGCACTTCCTTATATGAACGTGCCTGCCTTATAAAATGGGCATAGAGAATACTAAAGAGATGGGTTATCATGGTTGCTAGACTTTATGGTCGTTGCTCTTAGGTTTTGGAGTTTCTGCGAAAAATATTTTTCTTTTGCTGTCAAAGTTTGAACTTTTTGTAACGAAAAGCCCGGTACCGGTACCGAAATCAATCGCGCAGAACCGTAAAAATAATTATATGTTACTTTAGGACTGCATCATCCCACTGGTGGGTCAAGGCTACTCCCCACGGCTTAGAACTCTTACCGTAATGGACAATTTAACCCACTGAGGGTTTGTTCTTTGCCTTTTCTTAACCAAACTGTAACCCTTGCGAAGCCAGGGTATTACTATATGTAAATAAAACTCTCCGATATAAAAACGAAGACATATTCCTAACAAAAATTTCCACAATTTCCTTACCAATCTCCAAATTGAATTTCCTCACTACATCAGGATCGGGTTTACCTCCCTACTCGGTAAATCGTACCGTAGCATCGAAGCCCGGGTTGATACCTACGTGTCTCATTGTTTATTCAAATTTCCCAACGTCGGGAGTGGGTCGGGGTTCCCACGGGTAGCGCCAGGCACCACTTAACGCTTGACGGAATTGTACCGAGGGTATTTTGAATTTTGATTTTTTGGGTTTGAGTTCGTAGGTCACTAGGTCATCTGGTTTTGCGGAAATGCGGATGGCGAGTATTTTGTGACTCGCCGTCCGATCATGGACTATGCCCGGGTCGACGACGACGGCGCGTCGTGTTTCACGTGCGCTTCGAAAAGCTGTTAGCTATCTGACGAGGGCCCCTAGAGGGTCAAAGTCTGCCGGGATCGCAGCACTGTCTCATCAATTAACTGTGATCCCGGAACGTAAAGGTCTATTGAAAGAATAAAGTGGGTTTTAGTCGGTACGAGTCTAACAGTCCCGCCCGTACCGCCTTAGTAGGAGGAATCATTTAATAATTTAACAAAGTACAAAAAAAAACGCCTGATATATTTTGAATTTGGATTTTTTGGGTTTGAGTTCGTAGGTCACTGGGTCATGTGGTGTTCGAAGTACCCAACCCTACTCCCAACCCTACTAATAAACAAGACAGGTATGGTTTTTTGTGTTTACAAAGGGAAGGTTCTTGAATCTTTATATTTATCTTGCCGTTTGCAATAAAAATTACCACATCCGTAGTAAGAGCGAAATTCCATAATGAAATAAAGTATCAGCACATTATTCATCGGCACACTGTTGTTTATTATTATTGTATTGATTATAGAATACAGCTCTTGAACGCCGTTTCTGATTCTCCCCTTGCAATCTCCTTCAGTCCATTTTGCAAGAGTCTGGAACAGAAAAGTTGCTCCTAATGACCTCATGTAGCCTACAGACTCACGGCGAGAAACCCCGAGAACTTCCGAGAACCGTGAATTTAGAGGTATCTCTACGTCTCCTTTGTTTAATTGAAGTCTCGGGGAGACTTCTCGTCATAAGTCTGTAGACTACATTAAAAAGATTAAAAAAAAAAATACATTGAAATTGAAAGTCTGTGATTTCCTTCAACACCATATTTGTAAAGGTGTTTGTTTACTAATCAGCAATCAATATTAATCGCCTAATAAGGATGTGATTACCTGCGATTATAGACGGCTTATCGGCCCAATCGCAATTACTGATGTCTGTTGATTCAATTGATTGCAATTCTTGCTCAGGAACAACATAATTTACATAAATCCCTACATGTTTGATTTGCTAATGGTATGTAAAATTAATAACCGTGTCTTTTATGTACAGGTGTTAATTTGCTTTGCTTTTATATAAAACATGTGTCAAAGATAAATAGAAATACTCTTTATTATGGACAGTGGACACCATATTACAGGCATGCATGCGGCAAAAGTTAATTTAATATGGCATGTCCATCCTTTTACGTAGCGACAATTAATTTCATGCCACGCACAGTGTAGGGTTCCGTAGTTGCCCAACAAAATACTTATGCGACTGATTCGCTGAATTTAATTTTAAAAAGAAGAATTTTCAAAATCGGTCCAGGAGTCTGAGAAATCGGGGAAAATACATTAAAAAAAGATTACGACGAATTTAGAACCTCCTCCTTTTTTGAAGTTAGTTAAAAATAGTTGACGATAAAAACCTACCTATCCCCAAAAAACATACCGTAAAAATATACCTATTAAAGCTGTAAAAATAAAGTTGACAAACTTACATTTGCAGTTGAAGAACATGTTCTCCGATACATTTTGTTTAAGAAAATATGTTATCCAAGTACATTTTATAAGTTGGTCGACTATTACTCGTAAAGTTGTAAAGCCTACTTAGTCATGATAATTTTCTTTTAAACTTCGTTATATATACTACTATTGTGAATTTTTTCACACCCCCAAACATAACCGTTTAGCTGGTAGAGGGGGGGGACACTCGAGTCGAGCAAAATTTAGCACTTTAAAGCTTAATATTTCACAAACGAATTTTTTTTTTTTAAATTGTTAATGGAAACTATCAATGTTTTTTAAAGACCTATTTAATGATACCCCACACTAAGGGGTACGCGAGAAAAAAAAAAAACATCCTCACTTTACGTGTACAGGAGGTACCCAAAAAAAAAATATTTTACGAGATTTTATTTTACCACTTTTTCGGCACAACAAATCTGTATATTTACACCAAATTACAGCTCTCTAGTACTGTGCGTCTCTGAGCTAAACTGCGGACAGACGGACGGACGGACGGACGGACGGACATGACGAAACTATAAGGGTTCCTTGTTGACTACGGAACCCTAAAAACCGCTATAAAAACAGCATTCAAACCCACATCGAATATAGATGTTATCATCTCTGAAGCAAGGCTGATGGTCTAACTATACTTAGCCAGATACAGCGTGCTACCTCTTCAGACAGCATGCTGTATCAAGTTCCCGGTTCCACCAATTCAATACCTAACATCATTGATACTGATACTGCTGGCCTACATCATCCAACTGCTGGTCAAAATCTCTCCCCAAGACTTCAAGTATTAATTATTAAAAAAAAAAAAACTTTCTAGGATGCACACTTTTTTTTACCCACAATAATTTTAGCAGAAAATTCAGTAAATCTTTTTTTCACCAAAGTCAGTCTTAATAAATACCACAAATACAAAGCACCTAATAAATAATGTATCACATTCATTACTAGGTAATCCGAAAACCGCAGGCTATATTTACATTAGGTCTAATTCAGAATACGTTTAGCCCACTCGCCATCGACCTCGACGCTAAATTCACATTTATACCCTCCAATTTAGACCTGAATACTGAATTGCATAGATATCAAATTGGATTGCAGGATTATGGAAGCATGAAGTATATTGTTTTATTTGAATAAAGGCAGCTTCTGTGGCATAAAAAAGCAGGTCAGTACGAGTCTGTACTGATCAGTGAAGGTCATCACCTGCCTAGCTTTTTCCCAAATATATTGGGGTCGACTTCCAGTCAAACAGGATGCAGCTGAATATCAGTATTTCACATAGAGCGACTGCCTATTGGACCTCCACAACCCAGTAACTGGGTAAAACGATGGTATGACTGTAAACCATTGTAAGACTGGTTGACAGATTTATGAGCTTCTGACTAACAGTAACGACTGTCAAAGATCTACAAATGACAGCCGGGACCAACCGCTTTACGTGCTTTCCGAGGCACGGAGGAAACTCGCTGTTACAGATGGTCATCCATCCACAGACCATTATGTAATTACTTAGCCACGAGCTTCTCTGAAGTGGTTATCTGTGGAAAACGTAGTGGCGAGCATAGTAAATCATGATATTTTTTTGTATTTGTTACTGTTTGTTTTTCTTAAAAAAATGAAAAGAAAGCCTCAACCTTTGTAAGTTATATACGAGCACAAAAGATAAAATGGATCTATTTTGCCTGCACCGACTGGTACAGTCAGCATCAAAAGTTGCTGACCACATTCAGATTTTCAAAAACGCTGTACACCGTAATAATACGTAATAATGCGGCGTACAGTGATTTTTAAAATCTGAATGTGGTCAGCAACTTTTGATGCTGACTGTACCGCGGATAGGTACCGATAAGGCGATAACATGCTTCTTAAGTGGATGGATGGTCCATTACATATCATCATTACACATCTCTATACTTCGGAAAACATAATTATCAAACCGTTGGTCTCAGCTGTCATTTATCGATCTTTGACAATCGTCACCGAAAATCCACCATGGGTGTTAGGTGGACTATGGACCCAAACTGTCGTATTCGAAATAGGTCGCATTTGAATTCATGAAGTTATGATAGAATTTCTATTTATACAAATGTGTAACTGGATTACACAATACAATTTGTTTGTATCTATGATCTGCAATTGACATTCGATATCAACGACGATATAATACTAGACTCGTAATAACAGGCGACCGATGTCTGCCAACACATTAGGCAAAAAAGTCTTATAACCGTCTCATTTCGACCAATCCTGTGAGCCGTAAACATACGTTGAGACAGAACAGACCTTGAGTTAGCCAATCACAACGCAGTACCCCGCCCCCCTCGCTTACGTATTACCTCAGCGAGTTGGCAGAATAGTTTTGTTCGTTAGATCGTGCAATGAGTAGTCTAGTATTATATCGTCGTTGTTCGATATCGTTGTTTGCTTGTCGATATTTTACGTAACTTGTATTCTGATAGATAAGTTATTGTGTTATGCTGTTATAATTTTAAGTTTATATTTTAGTATCCTACTCTTTTTAATAAATGCAATATTTACATAATGTAATTGTTTTGATTTTAACTACAAAAAAAATCAAGTTCAATTAAATCATGACGAAACGCCTTGTCACATCCAAAAACAACCAACTCGTAAAATTATAAGTGCGAAATTAAGTTAATTTGTTTGTTACCTTTTCACGTTCATTAAACTGAACTGATCGTTCTGAATTTTCATTCAAAACGTTGCGCGTTGTCAGGTCTACAAAGACAAACACACATCCGGAAAAAAAATGTTAGCCCCGAGAAAATCAACATCATTTGATAATAGATGGCGCTACTTGTACGAACCGAATTGATTTCCAAATTCAAAATTAACGCGAGCAAAGCCGCGGGCATAAACTTTGGGATCCATTATTTGGTATCAATAGCTCTTCAGTAACCCAATATTCGCAAATCCCGCATATTTAACATAAAAGCGGCTACATAATATCGACCTTTAATTAATTCCTTCACAATAAAAACTGTTTCATGCGGGCTCATTGCTTAAAACTTGCTTTTGTTCACCTATACCAACATTATACATTATTCCTTTTTGCGGTTGTATTAACGGTTGCCATAATGAATTAGGTTCCTGAACATAGCTTACGAAAATGGATTGTAAAATGTCGTTGTCTTCGAAATGTACTGGAATATTCTTCAATAATAGGAAATAGTGAAAGTATTTATACCGTTGAATGAAATGTAAGACTATTTTGTATTTATTTAAACCTCATCAGCTAGTTTTTTCCAATATTATTGAAGTCGGTTTATAATCTAGTCTTCTGAAAACCAGTATGTTTTTAATTAGAACAAGTGAACAATAGAAAACAATGTAAAATCATTTCTTTCTAAATAAAATTACTTTGATTTAAGTATAAAATTACATTATATTACAATAATATGGTTTTCCCAATAAACATTACATTTTTTCCCCAACAATAGTGTGTATTTTTATCTGCCTATGCCCCGCATTATATTATGAATTGGCCTTCCTTTATTGCTCTACAAGTAGATATAAATAAAAACCATTTATATTTATCATATAAAATATTTATTAATAATTTAATAATATTAGGTAATACTTTCAATTATTACAATAATACATCACATTTCATACAATTCTTTTATAAAAAAATCTCATCATATAAATAATCATTCACACCTTAAACTAGTATTTATTAATAAATTGATATGTTTATAATTCTAACAACAAGAAGTTAATTCTTATTGTTAATAACTTATAATTAAAATATCTATGATTAACTAAGTAAAGCTTCTTAAATTATAGGAATGAAACCATTAAATTAATGTAAATATAAATATAATTTTTGCAGTCAAAACTGTAACTCGGTCAGAACCACTTTTAACGGACTGTTGTCGGTCAAAATCCATGATAAATTAGTGTTTTTTCTCTATCAGAAGTGTTTCAGAACGCTAAATAAATTTGATTTAGAAGCAGTACCTGTTTTTCAGTGTTACAAAAAATACCAAGTAACTGTTAAAGTAGTTAGGTACTGTTAAAGTAGTTTGAACCGGTTAAAAGAAGTTTTTAGTAATTAACAGTGTTGACTGCGACATTTATTTAATCAGTAAAATACAATTAAATTGCATTAGTATAGTATTTATTGCAAACTAATCATGCTATGTCAGTTTTATTAGTTGTAAATTACAATTACATTTATATTTATAGTGTAAAATATAATGAATTGATTATAATAGAAAAATATTGTGAAATTACATTTGTAAATTACAATTATATTTAGACATTTAAATATAAAGAATTAATTGTGACTTTAAATACAATTAAATTGCTACATCGCATCATAAACATATCTGTATATTGAAATACAAATGATTAAGTAATATGCAATATTTTTTTCTGATTACAAGAATATTTAAATAGTAATTTCATTTGTTTTTACTAGTAAATACAAAGAATTACAAATAGTTTTGCAACATATATTGTTTCAATTGCTTTTATATTTTAAAGTAAATATAAAGAATTGATGACCTGACTCTTAGAACCCTTAATAATAGTAATTACATTCATATTAATTGTCATTAATATAATTAATTACATATTATTATTAAATCTGAAGTTTCCGCCTATCCCCATGGGAAAAGGGGTGTGATTGGGTAATTGCTCTTTGGTTATTGCAAAACATATACTTAGCAGTAATTATTATTGTTAATTCAGGCATCAATTATTGTAAGTCAACCTTACAGTAAAGATACTCCAAGAAAATAAAAAAATAAAATATCACAACACACTAAAATATCACAAATTATCAACTAAACTTACTATTTATGAATACATTTGGCATTTCAAAATATGCTATGGCAAAACTAACCATATAACAAAACTTACAAAGTTACGAGCTGTTAAAAATATCCAATGTTTAGCTGTTACATGAAACAGCGTTTTTATTTGTTGATCTGTCCAATTTAGATTTTGTTTATGCTTTCTAAACATACAATATCATCAAAATAGACGGTTTTGGCATTGGACCTTTTGTGGCAAAATTTCGACTAGATTCATGGCGATTTAAACCTTCTAAGTCAAGTATTACGCCAATCATAAAAATGCATTGAATTGAGCAATTAAACCAAGTTAAATTCCTACAATTATTTAACTCTTGGAGGTGAATATGTTCAAGAATTTTGTCTTGATGTTGAGTAATGTGGTAAAAGACCTCTTCACCTTCTTCTTTTGGGAGGACTCCGACCTCAGGAAAGGTTCGGAGTAAGATTTCTTCATCACTGGCATCTCTGAAGGTTCAGCATCCTTAGGAAGCTGGTATTTGTACTCCTTTACCACTTTCTCTTCTGACGGATCATACCTGTAGAGCACAGAGTATGTACGCTTGACTTTCTTCGGCACCTTGGGTGTGTTCGGCGCCCTGTCACTTTTGCAGCGCTTGACCTTGTTCCTGCCGTAGTAATCTTGGTAGCTATCAGCATCGACGTAGATGAACCGCTTTCCCAAAGCCAGCTCTCTCTCCTTCTTCAAACTCTTCCACGAAGCGATGACTGATTCACGGCGGAAGGTCTTGTTCGGGTTGTGACGGCTTATGCAGTAACCAGGCTCATCCTGGATGTTGGACGTATCCTTCAATGGAGACCCTCTCGGGCTCGGGTTGTAGTCAATCTCCTCGTAGTCTCGTGACACCTGAAATAGAAATAAATCTCAGATCAGTGACTTGCTCACATAAACAACTCAATCAATGTTAATCTCCCGGCTGTCCCATTAATGAATGGCCGCCAGTGATCTTGTGGATTATTTAAAGTATCAATAGAACGTAACTACGTGACTGCTAGAACGTGAGGGTACAGCCGTCCCTTTCTATTATTAATAGGGTCGTTTTCGATGTTGTTCTGCATGTTCGTCATCGGAGCCCTTCGTGCGGTGCCCACATGTCTAACAACACCTGTCGTGAGCGCCATATGTCTCAATCTACAGGAACTTGGCAATGTCCGTACAACCAATTTTTAAACTGCAACCGTGAACTGTCTAGGAAGCTCATAAAATTATGGTATTCACGATATTTATCATGTAAAGGTCGCTCATCTCGATTTCGATTGTAACAAAAGATACTTTTAGCTCGATGACATCACTATGAAAAATTAACTAAGGTCTGCAAAAGGTCGGACAATAAAAATATGTTTATAATAAAAATGTCCTTCGGAAAACGCTTTGTTAATGTGTCGTTTGAAGTATTAAAAGCTTTCACGTAAACGGCGCGGTTGCACAACTCTCTTGAGTTTATATTCCCGTCGTTTGTTACCCGAGGTTTAATTTAATCTCATTATTATGTAATATTTTCATGGTTTTCTTGGAATCCCAGTGTATGACGTCGTCGGCCACTGGTCAAATAATGGGTCACGCAGAAATAGACGGTTTATTATTGGAGTTCATTAGAACATGGTGTAGACGAAGCATTGGAATGCTATGGATATGACTGCAGTGATCTCGGGAGAAAACAGGTCTTAACGATATGAAATACTGCCTGTTTTTTTTTAAAACAATATTTAGCTTTAATGCTAAGTTATGTGAGCTGATATAACACGCTTAATGTTTTGGTTAAAATTTGGGGCGATTCATTTTTAAATGTCAGACATGCAACTGTTTTCAAAATTATACAAACCACTTAATCGTTGTTTTTGTAAATTTTGAGTCCCACTATCCAATAGACAATGTTTTTTTTTATTAAACTGTTACAGACCGGAGAAATTTCACGTTTCAAATGTCCATTGGTACTGACACGACAAATACTCGCTACTTTATATTTTGACAGCTCGTGTTGAGTAACATTTTTTTAATGGGTTGTGAAAAATAACAGTGCACTGTTGCGAATTTAGGTCGCAACGTAAAATGGGTCATTTTTAAATAGTTGTCCTATTATCAGGGTTAGTTAACACGGTCTAATTAAAACTGAAATTAAGCCTCGTATCTAGGCTACAGCCTCTTGTTTTTCGTGTATTTTATTTCGTCTAACCTTGTACTTTTTCGTTTTCAGGTAATTTTTTACTGTCCATCAGAGAGACGTGTCGTCGGTTGGTGAGTGTTTGTGACGTATCCACGCTATTCTTTCGGGCTCCGCGTGTCCTATTTCGTGCACCCGTTTTGTAATACCACGTTAAAATGTGTATAGTATTTCTGTCCCGTCGTGCATACTCCGTGTTATTTGTGGAACTTATTATAGTTGTGAAGGTGATAACGTTACTAAAAGGTGCTGTTAATTTTGTCACAGGTTATTTTAGTGAACGCATCAGAATGTTCAATGCAATGTCTATTATTATACAGTTGCAACGTGTTTATTACGTACGGTTACGTGTTTGTTATTGCACTTATGATAAATTGAGGTCTACGGAAGTAACAACCTTCGGAAATGGTCTTTGCGTTTAGCGAGACAATTTATACTCGAACAAATTACCGAAGATATTCATTCCATTAGATTACAGTATATAAAATTACGCCGATTGCAATGATTAAATTAGAAAGTGAAGTAGTGAATATCTAATCAATTACCAATCTATATTAATTACGATTATGCAAGTTAACTCAATTTTACAGAACTGCCAATAACGCTTTAATAACTTAGTTAACAAATTAATGACTCAAAACGTATTTTGATTGAAAAACAATATTAGAAATCAGTACGATACTGTGATTAAATACCTTCAATTTAAAACGGGCTCTGTTCAAACGTTTTACGGTTTAATTTCGTTTCTCATGTGCAGTGTACCCAGTTTTTTTGGTACCGTTAACTCGTATGTGCAAACTTCGTGCAAAAAACATCGGCACACATAGGTTTTTTTTTTCATTCCGTTTTACAGCTACGTACTGGTACTCTCTTATATCTTCTTGAATTTATGCACTGTAATGTTTGGGCTAGACTTATGCTTTGAGGTTCACTTTATAACTTCATTCTGACTTACTGTTATTTATTTTAACGGTACCGAAAATTGTTTGCTTATTTTTCTGCAATCGATTTAGGATTGATTTCACACAGTCTGTGTTCTAAATTTAAAATCTCCCTCATCGCCAAAGAATCACCAATAACGAAGAAAGCGAATTCAGCATGACTGTCTTAAGACAGTTTACACTAAATAAAAATCCAAAACGATTTTTTCAATGTTTACATTTGTCAGTAACTACAAGATATATTTAACATAAGTTTGCGAAATGTAAACAGTACAGCATGTGTAATTTACGCGATCGAGTCTGCGAAATCTGGTGGGTCTGCTATTCATAAACGACATTAGGCAAACGGTGTCTATTTTTGGGGCCAGTTCAAGTATAGGCCGCTATTTTTAGGCACTGGTTAGATACGTGCTCTTTGGCACGCAGTGAGAGTCAAAGTGCAATTGCAATTTTAAATTTGGAACTCTATGGATTTATTATCGGCCCAAATCTTTTTTTTATGTTATTGATTCTTGCTGCCAGTATTTATTTTTTTGTTCTTTTATTTGAATGAATTCTTTTTTAAAATGCTGTGTTTGAGTCAATGTTCTCGTAGGTTTATATACCAAGAAAAATCAAATACCTACTAATTAATGCTAAGTGGATTGTTTAATTAGAATGAATTTAAGATCGTCTCGGGTTAAGAACCGATAAAGATCATTAATTTATGAGACATATTATTATTAGAAAATGACGTAGCCGTGATTTTACACTGACTAACTGTACATTGCCCACGCGCATTTTTTCGTCACTATGATTTTTCCGATGAGTAACAAGTTTTTTTTTAATACATATTGCACCATCACATTTCGTCAGTGTATTTATGATAATGACCCCAAGTTTATTGACATATCTTACAGTTATGAAAAGTTCACAGCCTACATTCTTGTAAATGGTAATCTTACCGAGTTATTGCTATGATAAATAAAACAAATCGTAAGAGGATTTTCTATTAATAAAGTACCAAATTTTAATAAATTATTCCGTGTTTAAAGTAGCAAACTGCAGAAGTCTCTATGACATTGACAAATACTTAATATTTAATTCAAGCGATAAACAAATATTTACCCTCTTAAATGTTGACAAATCGCCATATTTTTACATGACCGACTTTGCATTATTAAAATCTAATGGCAGTGATATATGCAGCGCATTTTTAATGACTCTCGTTTTAAAATTGTCATTTGTCATTATCAGACATCAGTGCAGCTCTCCACTTTCGAAACCGTAAACCGGAATGGCGGGCGACGAATGACAGCTACTAGATTGTTACAACAACACAAAAATCTCCTCTAAGCAGTCTGTCCAGTTTAACTTCAATACCGGTGAAAGTATCCCAACGAAATTCGCTAAGACCGGTCCATGAATTAAGAATATCGACAACCCATTGACAACAATCGATCCGAATAAATTTTGACAGCAGTTTTGACAGCTCATTGTTTGTTTGACAACCTATCACTTTCTAATATCCGTTATTATTGCTCACAATGACAGCTTTACGCTTCCCAATTTAATAATTCACTCGCTATCTGATAGTATCGAAATAACAATTTGTTTTTAATGACATTTCAATTTCTAAAGCCCTGCCATGAGAGTTTTTCATAGACAAAGAGTAAATTGTTTTTTGTCGGACGCTTCGTTTCCGTTTTTGCGAGCCGCGCAAGCAGGAACTGCCCATTAGCAACATCAGGGAGTCCGTTTTCAACTTTAATTATTACAGAACTGATAATATTAAAAGCTTTATTTAATGCTTAAACCGTTGTATTAATTTATTACAACGAATAGCTACTTGAAGAGCTCAAATGAAAGAAAGTAATGAAAACTTTTAATAACTTGAAAAGGCAAAGTTTGTCAAAGTCACTTTATTTAAAATCCGATAACCTTTCCTGAGCCGTATAAAATCTTTTGATGGAAGTAATCTTTATGATTAATCTCAAATACTTCGATCAGATCGGTTTTGGGCAATGATTAATTTAATGCTCGGCTTTGAATGTTGGTAGCCATGAGAATGGCCGCAGGCGGCAATGTCAAGAGCTTTGCCACAAAAAGAACGTAATTCCATATTCAAACAGCGGACACGCACGCGCCGCAGTTCAATGACAGCGAGCATAGACAAGTCAGTTGCCTTTTAAGCGCATTAAAGTGGTCATGCACTTTGCGTAATAGTCTCTGACCACCGCTGTGTAAGCTCTATTCCGTAATCCGAATACCGGGCTTATTGTTCAAGAGATAGAGATCTGAACTAATTCTAATGTTTCTATAATTTAAGTTAATTACTGAGTGAAACTTACCACGCTTTCCCAACTACCACCGATGACGGTTTTGTCCAACATTTTCACTTTAAAGTAGTCACTGAACAATCCAATAAAAATCACTTTGGAAAACTTATTTTCCAAAAACAATACGAAAAACTTCTGCTGTTAAATATTTGTTGTCGTGTTACGCGTCCCGTATCACGTTGTCACTAGGGAATGCTTTGATTTGGCACAGTGCACACCTCGAGCTTTCCTGAACGACTGAAGCGAAAACGTTTCAGCGTCATATTTATAGTACGGGAGCGGGAAAGAGGGCGGGTTTCAGGAAGACGCTTCGTTAGTGTCTTCCACTTAACACGTAGTCACGCCTTCTTATTTCGAGGTGCATGTAATATAGTTCGGGGAAGCCCATCTATAAACGTACTGTTACTATAAGGATGCATCCTTAAATTCTCTTTTTTTCTATGTCGCTTCAATAGGTACAGTTCTCAGAATGGCTTTGTGCAGATTTAGAACAAGCTCCGTTAAGTGTCCAGCACATTACAAAGGTACATTAACTCTCCTAATAGCTCTGAAGTTATTTCGGTTTTATGAGCACACTTAATGGAGACCTCACTGCAGACATCATGCATACAAGTTGTTAAAATATCAGTCTTCTTAAATGTAACTCAAACCTACCAATTAGCTGTTGTAAATATTAATATGAAACTAATTTAAGAACCCGTTAGCAAAGCGTAAACAAATAAATCTAATTTCTACAAATATTTATTCAGTTTCGTAACTTTTGGACCGACCAACACTGAACTTTGACTACAAACCGCAAACACAACTTTTTTATTTTGTTTAACGAGACCTCACTTTAAACGGAATAAAATTTATGTTCCAAATTCGTATCCTTTGAACTTTTTGGCGCGAAAATAAAGTGAATTTCTGTTTGTTTTAGCTTTTTACACGTTCCGTTTTGTTAGCCCTAAATGAACCGTTTTGCGCCATAGTGTTTCATGGCACAAAGATCGTAAAAAGCCTTTTTTACATTTAAAAATAAACGAAACAGGATATATTCTTCATCTTCTGAGATATGTTTCAGATCTTGGAAAGGAACTATCAATTTACTTGAGCATGTTTGAGAATCGCGATGAGTGAGTGCCGAGCGAACATTTTCTTAGAAAAAGATACCTTGCTGCTTAAATGAATAAAAAATATTGCAATACGAGAAACATCAAAGGAAACCAGGACTCGAAGAAACTTTTTACAAATAAGCAATAAATATCTAATGAATTCCTCACAAAAACGAAGCCCCTTGTAGCAAATAGCAAACATGAAATATAAGAGCTTTATAAAATATGAAATCTGGGGTCAGGGCAAACGGGTTGTAGTAGAGGAATTTTTAATTAAATTACTGTACAGCTAATTTCAGTGCCGAGCTAATTATTAAATAGGTACAGAGATTTTCCTTCTAAATGTGAGCTCTCTAGGGCTGTTTTCCGTCGGGAATTTTTGCAGAAAAACTTTCTGTTATTAACTGAAAGGTAAACAATTTATATATATATTTATATTTTGTATTTCATGGCAGATTTTTCAAGAAGAGAAGATATTTTGTCTAGACCGAGTTTAAGTTGTTAATATAGAGCGAATGTAATGTTTGCGGATGTAAAACTGCTGCATTGTCCAGATTGACCATTCCCCAAATAAATAAGAAAGGAGACAAAAACAGCCCAGTAGTGGATGAAACCGGTCTGAAATGCTGATGCATGATAATATCAAAATGAAAGACAGGCATTTGCCGTGTGCAGTTATATAACACACGATAATTTATTTATTTTAGTAGAAACCAGACATTTTTTTAAACAGATATTGCATCCAAATCTTTTACACGAACAGGAAACATCGAAATTGCATACAAAACAGGTTTACTGTACCTATATCAAGCAAAACATAAAAAAACTCCTAACGGGGATAAAGTATGCGACCTTTTTACATTTACAGCCTCCTGTACGAGTGTATCGGCGGCCATTATGCGGTTCGGTTTTAGTTTGCACACTCCTGCGCACATTGACGTCAGAGATTTACATCTGAAACCTTATGCCGTAAACCGGAGGCCGTAAATAGTTTGTTAAGTGTGTACTTGATGAACTGTGCGGGTCTGCTGATGTGTTTTGTTTATTTTAATATTATTGCATTGCAAGGGAATTTTTGTCATCTAATCTTGACAATTGGAAGAACAGTTGCCATAAGCAAGCTTAGCAACAGAAACAGATCGACAGTCCCTAAGTCAAGATAGAAAATTTGAAGTCAGTCGCTTTTTTCACCCATAGTGAGAGTTTTTGCTGGTTATGTACTGGTAATTCTTAAACTATAATAAAATATTTGCTCAAAATCGGAACTAACGTAGTAACAGATGAACTCGAAAACTACTGAACCGATTACTAAAATTATTACACTTAATTATAAAGCTGCATTATCAGCTATTAACATGGCCTCTTTTTTATTTTCAAACTCCTACCCATGCAAAGCCAGGGCGGAAAGCATTTTATTTTAGCGTGGTAAAATCATCTTTATCCCACCCAGGGCAGAGCGGGAGGGACTGTCAGACTCGTACTAACTAAAATCCACGGTGTCCTTCAATAGCCCTTTACGTTCCGGGGTCACGGTAATTCGTGAGTCCCGCGACCCAGGGGGCGGAGAGCTACAAGATTTTTAGTTTTGTACTTATGCTGTAGTAACAAGTAGAGAAACTCATGCCTGGGAATTTTAACGTAAGCGAGATTGCAGGAGGCATAACTGCTGTAAATTCAGTTATTTCATTAACCATTCATGGCGAAGAACTTTCAAGTAGCAATAACAATGAACGTGGGTGGATGTCGCCTCTCTTAAACTGTTTACAATGCAGATTGTTCCGACCAAGAACTTCTAGGTCGAAAGCAAAATTATCTCTGATTGTTGAACGAACTTTCTAACATACAATTTAGTAGTTATTTCTCAAAGGAAAATCCGCTTACAAAATCCCAGTAATTATTTCTAATTTCTAAACTATTTTTTGTTGTTATTCTAAAATAACTCGTACAAACTTGCACTGACAGACGATCTGTCTTGATCTGTGTAGATACGTCATACGTCAATTAAATCGATCCGTTATAATTTGCATGGCAAATCGAACGTTGCAACCTCGACCTGATTTTAATGTTTTTATTCTCATTTTAAAGCAGGCACTGGGTTACGTAAGTAAACCTTCAGGCTACCTTCGGGCTACATTCCGAAGTATACAGTACTAGCTGTTGCCAGCGGCTTCACCCGCTACAACTCGAAAATCGAAAATTATCCTACGGGAACATAAAATCGGGATAAAAACTATCCCATGTGTTAATCCAGGTTATAAACTATCTGTGTACCAAATTTTAGACAAATCCGTTCAGTGGTTTTAGCGTGAAAGAGTAACAAACATACCTACATACATCCTCAGAAACTTTCGCATTTATAATATTAGTAGGATGTATCCGAAGGTATTACAGAACCTAGAATGGATCTATTTATGTCCCATAGAAAAAAAGTAGTTCAATTGGATTATCTCAGTATTCCTGGATTGCTAGTGTGTCACTGTCAGAATCGTAGGTACTGCCTAAAAGCCGACTTATTCCTTCAACTAGCACTACGCCCGCGACTTCGTCCGCGTGATTTTCGAACTTTGCCTTTGTGAATTTCTAGTCCCGGCCACCCTATAAATGGGATACTGTTGGAAAATCTAAATCAATATTCATCAAAAATTCTATCAACCCGCAATATTCCGTCTTAGGTAACACCTAGGCCCTAAAAATAATCCCAATGCAAAATTTAAGACTCCTAATTATCAACCCCAATACAAACTTTTAGGGGTCGAATTTCGTATCATCCTCTCTTAGTGAGAACATGTATCCTAAATAGAACCCCCCTGCAATGTTGAGTCCTCTAATTACAAACTCCAAAGACAACCCCTTAGGGGTCGAATTTTGTAAAATTCCGTCTTAGTGAGAACCTAGGTCCTAAAACAACCCCCATGCTGAAACTCCTAGCATTTGTAGCAACAAAGTTTCATACAAACTGTCAACCCCATAAACAGCCCCTTAGGGGTAGAATTTCAGAAAATAGTGCCTTGGTGTGCATTTACGTCATAAAAGAACAACCTTGCAAAATTTAATACTCCTAGCATTTGTAGAAACAAAGTTTCATACAAAATATCAACCCCTTGGTGTCTATTTTCACAAAACACCCGCAACTACGTCCAAAAAAGAATCTCTATGCAAAATTTGAGTCTCCATACTATTAACCCCGAAAAAGCCCCTTAGGCGTCGAATTTCGCAAAACCGACTTAGTGAAAATTTAGGTCTTAAAAAGAACCCGTCACAATATTCGAGACGCCTAGCACTTGTAGTAACAAAGTTTCATACAAACTATCAAACACAAAAACAAACCCCTTTGGGGTCGAATTTCGCAAAATCCCACCATGGTGTCCATCTAAGTCTTATAAAGGAACCCGGTGCAAAATTTGAGGCTCCTCGCACTTATATTGACAGACTTTCATACAAACTGTCAACCCCAAAAACAACCTCTTAGGGATCGAATTTCGCAAAATCCCGTCTTAGGTATTACTTACGTCCAAAAAAGAACCCCTATGTAAAAATTTGAGTCTCAATTCTATCAACTCCAAAAACAACCCCTTAAGGGTCGATATTCTCAAAATTTCCACCTTGGTGAGCATTTACATCTTAAAAAGTACCACCATGCAAGATTTGACACGCCTAGCACTTGTACTAAAAAAGTTTCATACAAACTATCAACCCCAAAAACAAACCCCTTTGGGGTCGAATTTCGCAAAAACCCGTCATAGTGAGCATCTACGTTCTAAAAAGACACCCCATGCAAAATATGGAATTCCTAGCACCTGTAGTAGCGAAGTTTCATACAAACTATCAACCCCAAAAACAACCCCTTAGAGGCCGAATTTCGCAAAATCCGTTCTTAGTGCTCACCTACGTGGTATAAGGAGGGCTTATGCCAAATTTCAAGTTTCTAGGCCCAGCGGTTTGGGCTGTGCGTTGTCAGATCAGTCAGTCAGTTTTGAATTTTATATATATAGATTATTATTGCCCTTTGCGTTCTCGGGCTATGGCATCCTCTTGAGATATTCCCGCTTCCTTGGCAGGCGTTTGGCCCTATAGAGGCCCCATCAGTTTGCTGAGAGCTTTTGAAGACGTGGAACTCGACGCGCCGTCTCGAGCCATGTCCTTGATCCTTGCAGACATTTGGCCCTATCTGTCCATGCCAGAAAGATGACCACACCTCATACTGTTACTTAAGATTTCGTAAACATCGAGTTTTACGACTTATGATCTAAAATCCGACATAGAGGATGCATCTAAAGCAATTAGCTCTTCACAAACAATGATTTACGTGTAATAAACCCAGTCTTTGTTCCGTTGGAATACATCCAATATGGCTATTACGTAATTGTGAGGTTTTTTCATATCTTCATGAGTGTATTGACTTTGTTTACAGTTTACTGTTGTATCTAGCTACAGATTGTGATTTAATAATCCCTAATGCTAGTAATTGGTTATTCCAAACAGTATTTTTTTTACCGAGAAAAGTGAAACTGACCAGAAAAACAACAAGAAGTTTTATAATAATGGTGTTTTAAGTGTCGAAGTCCGTTCTTCGATGAATTTTTGAAACAAACAACCGTTGTTTTCACATTGAGGTTGCTTAACTACGAAATATATCTTTGTCAGCCATTTTCTTCAAAAGAACGGGTATGAAACCAGCAACGGGTTTAACATTGGAAATAACAAGGAAGATTTTATTTTAGCTTAAGAGCGTATATTCCGAAAGCTGGCAACGTCGCAAATGGTTGTCAAATATTAACAAGTTTTAATTAATTTAGCATTGTTACTGTATGAAAATAAGAAATATGGCTCTGTAGTGCACTAAAAAATTGATAAGGGAATGCAATAATTAATATCGTAACACCGAATATATAGTTTTAGATGTAGAAAAAGTATTTGGAAGCTTTCCAAATGCCTTTTATACACCGGAAACGGTTACAACATCAAATTCAGTGTTTTAATTGCATTCCTATATCAGTTTTTTAGTGCACTACAGAGCGATATTTCTTGTTTTCATACAGAAAATTTGCCAAATTAATTAAAACTTGTAATTATTTGACAGCTTTTTGCGACGTTGCCAACTTTCAGAATATGCAGCCTTAAGACCAAGTTGCATATTGTGTTCACTTTAAAAGAAAATTTCTAGCAAGACCTTTGGGAAAAAAGAGTCATCTTAACTGTTACAAGTTTCGTAAGATCCATTTCGTTTTCTTTTTACTTAGAACTTCAACCGTCTCTCCTTCCGAGCGATTATCAATTGTATCATCTATCTACACTGAGAGAAAAAACAACCAGATTTCACGTTGCTTCAACAAGTTTTCGGGTTAAAATAGCGCCTACGTGCTCTTTGGTTGAAACTACAAGTTTGATCTTGTAAAGTGTAACTTGTTGATCCTACAAGCTACGTATCATGTTATTTCTACGTTACGTCAGGTCGAATTTACGTTAACATTTTCCGATTGTTTTTACAAGTTTAGCATGTAGATTTAACATGCTCAGCACGTTGTTGTGACATGACTAGCTTGTTGAATCTACAAGCAGCTTGTTAATTTATCTTGTTACTCCTACGTGTTGGGCATGTAGTTCCAACATGCTCGCCTCGTTGTTCCAACATGCTCGCCTTGTTGTTTCTACATGCTTGACATGTTGTTGTGACATGACTAGCTTGTTGAATCTACAAGCAGCTTGTTAGTTTATCTTGTTACTCTTACGTGTTGGGCATATAGTTCCGACATGCTCGCCTTGTTGTTTCAACATGCTTGACATGTTGTTGTGACATGACTAGCTTGTTGAATCTACAAGCAGTTTGTTAGTTTATCTTGTTACTCTTCCGTGTTGGGCATATAGTTCCAACATGCTCGCCTCGTTGTTCCAACATGCTCGCCTTGTTGTTTCAACATGCTTGACATGTTGTTGTGACATGACTAGCTTGTTGAATCTACAAGCAGCTTGTTAGTTTATCTTGTTACTCTTACGTGTTGAGCATATAGTTCCAACATGCTCGCCTCGTTGCTCCAACATGCTCGCCTTGTTGTTCCAACATGCTCGCCTTGTTGTTTCAACATGCTTCACATGTTGTTGTGACATGACTAGCTTGTTGAATTTACAAGCAGCTTGTTAGTTTATCTTGTTACTCTTACGTGTTGGGCATATAATTCCGACATGCTCGCCTTGTTGTTTCAACATGCTTGACATGTTGTTGTGATATGACTAGCTTCTTGAATCTACAAGCAGCTTGTTAGTTTATCTTGTTACTCTTACGTGTTGGGCATATAGTTCCGACATGCTCGCCTTGTTGTTTTAACATGCTTGACATGTTGTTGTCATGGCTAGCTTGTTGAATCTACAAGCAGCTTGTTATTTTATCATGTTGTAGTTACAGTACGTGCTTGTTCTATCAACATGTAGCTTATTATGTTACCTTGTTGAATCTGCATTATTGGCTTGTTCTATTTACAGCTATAGTCCGACCGCTTCACTCAACACGATAAAGGGCGCAGGCGAGGACTGAGTGAAGCGGTCGGACTATAACTGTAAATAGAACAAGTCAATAATGCAGATTCAACAAGGTAACTTAACAAGCTACATAATTATTTTTTATGTTTCGTTCAGCTTTCAGATGGAAACTTAAACAACCAAACATAAATAACGCACAGATAATAACAAAAATACAATATGCAATTACATTTAAATTAATCACTAGCAAACAAAAAAGACAGAACAAGTACGAAATTTAACTTACAATGTAAATACAACAAGAACGACATACTCAAAGAGAAATATTGTAAGTATAAATTTTTTATTAAACGCATTACAGCCTTTAACCGCATCTCATTTTGAGTTACGTCGTTGGTGTCGCAAAGGAATAATCGTTAAATAGATTTGTAAAGAAATAAAAAGTATTTTAAGGTCTTAATTATTTATTAATTTACAGTGTACCACAATGGCGTATAAAGATTATAGAACAATGCTTCCCAGTCCTAGAAGTCAAAACTACATACAGTTTTGCAAATGTATAGTTGACCAAGTAAGTGGTCCACTTTAAACCTTATAGACATATGTTTACACTTGAAAGTGGCAAGGCAATATCTTGGTCAACTATACCTTAATTTATGTAAGCATAAACAAGTATTTTAAGGTCTTATTTATTTAAGAATCATCAATCAATGTGCGTCAATGGCGTTTAAAAGGCTATAGAACAATGCTTCCCTGTCCTAGAAGTCAAAACTACATAAAGTTTTGCAAATGTATGGTCGACTAAGTGTCCCACTTTAAACCTTATAGACATATGTTTAGAGTCGAAAGTAGTTAGGCAATATCTTGGTAGATTATGCATTAATTTTTGTGTAAAGGTATCTAGAATGACTAGCTGATACAATGATTTGCTAAAACAATCGAGTCTGGCGAAGTACCTAGACATCTTTATACAAAATTAAACAGCTGGTAATTAATGCGAGGAGTCCATTGTAGGCAAACCAAGAGAAATATCACAAAGTAAGTATCTTAATGAAGACGTACCAGAGACATTTACATTAGCACGATTACCTACCCGAGAAAAAAACTCCATAGATTATGGAGGAGACGTGGGTTCCCGGCCAAAGAACCCAAGTCCTGCGGCACCTTGGCATCCGTTGAATCCGCGTGGCCGCGCTGGAAACAAGAGCATCTAGGCCTACGGTGTTGCAGTTACACAGTCAAGGGAAATAACGAAGGAGATATACTGCCTCGCTCTTAAGAGGACGACGAACGCCGGCAGCACGTTACGAATAACAATATACGCGGCGTGCATCCGGCGCGGCGCTCAGAGGCCTAAACAAAACATGGAAACATTAAATAACTAGACCATTATGCAACCTATCGTGCACACCCTGGTAGTGAATGCCAGGGGTCCATTGTGAGCAGACCAGGAGATATATCACAAAATATCTAATGAAGACGTTAATCAAAGGACCAACGAAGCGTAACAAACGTCGTTAAATCAGACATAACAGTCATTGTGTTCGTTACAGGCGCAATTAGTTTCTTGTATGCTATGTATACATTTAGGTCCGTAGTTTCGACTTCGTAAGCGAAGAAATGTTCGTCAAAGTCAATGGTTTTTAAGGACGAGCAAGAGAACAAGACTTCGTTAGCCTTGTCAATGTATATATTCCTAATTATTGCAAATGACGGCAAGCACGTCGACTCTAACAAATCTACAGTAATGACAGAATTTTGTGTAAATTTGACCCCGTTTAGTTTTACCCACGACAGGGAGCATTCTATAACATTTTCTCCGGTTAATTCAAAGTTTTTGTTCAGTTCCAAAATTGTAGTTTTTTTTAATTGTTTTCGTTTGCCATATTCAACGGAAGATAGAGCCTCATTTTTCAAAAAAAGATAATTAAGTTGGAGCTGTAATTTTAACGCAATTGTTTTAGTAATATTGACTCGACTTGCTGAAGAGCGCGCCGCAATTTTTGCCACTCTATGTTTCGCCTCAAATCGCATTGTCCACATTTGCGTAATAGGGCCAAATTTTTTCAACATTTCTGGATAATGCACAAGGAAGTGAAATTTAGGAGTTAATTGTTTTTTACTCAGAGTCATATATAGCAAATTAAATTCACTGATTAAGAACTTTAACTGTTCGCAAGAGTCGTTATATACTTGTACGGAATACAACTTGTACATGATTTTTCGTAGTAAGATGTATAAATTCCAAATCTCATTATCTCTCTGTACATAATAACCAACAAGTAGACCGAAATACCTGACCAAAACGGACATTTCAGATGCAGAAGTGCGAATCTTTAAAGTAGGCCCGTCAAATTGCAATCCAGTAGATGACGGCTTTGAAGATGAATCTGGACCGAAATCAAAAGCAAACATTCTGTCAGTTAAATTTTTCAAATGGAACAGTTTTGCTTTTATCAGTTGAGTAATAACGAATGACATAACTTTTACACAAATTCCTTCCAACAAATCGTGAAGTAAATCAACAGCTACATTATTAAATAGGTTGAAATCTTTCACATCTAACCAGACGCAATTATCTTTAATACCACTTTGCGAAACGTCATTTAGTATCCTTAAGGCATTGTAGTTAGTCATGTCTCTCACCAATGATAGGTCCTCATAACACATGGTTCGAATTGCATCCTTTGATGCAGTGCAAATTCGACAGGGATAATTGGCAGAGAAAGATTCTACGAATCCAAGCATGGAGTGCAGACCTAAATTGTCACCTGTAAGTGCGCCCAAACGGAATTTAATTGTACCTTGATAGCTATTTGTATTAACTATAATACCTGTTTCAGATAAGTAATTAATTTCGTCAATAATTCTTCTAAATACCATTCCGTTGCCGAATTGAACTCTGTCTGATGAATGAAACAAGCCTAAAACGAATATGTATGATAATTGAGATGAATAACTAGGCCCAAGACATGGAAGAGAAACATAAACTCCTCCAAGTTTGTGTATGCCAGCATGGCTGCCAAGAGGGTTACCGATCTCAAAGTCATCGTAATAAAGTATAAGTGGCAATACAACATCATCGTTAGAACATTTGCTACTTTCAAAGTTTTGCCAAACTGACCCCTGAACAAAATTAGTTATAGGACCAGAATTACAGTCCTTCTTTAATATAGATAAATAATCTAAAGTATCTTTTAGTACATTTGGCAAAGTAAAAAATTTTTGTAAGATAAGGCGCAAAGGTGTAATCTGCATGGTGCAATTTACTGGAACGTAAGTGAGTCCAAGACGTGTGCGTTTCATTTCCATCCTCTGCCCAACTACAACTTCGATAGGAGACATTAATGTACCACACTTTGAAAAGTTGTCAAAACGTGTATGTTCTGAGCGAAAGCCAGTAACAGCTTTCTTTATAAGATTCAAAATTTGGTCAACAACGCTTATTGCATTTTTAGTAACGCTACCGTTTCTTACTAACTCATGAAAATGAGTTTTCAATACATTGTCCAGTGATTGCTCAAGGAAAGATTGTATACCCTCAACTACAACTTGAACGGTTGAACGTGGGATTATGGGATTTGCATACAGCGATGCAATGAATAGTGACATATCATGACTAAGGATATTTTCAGCAGACGAAGTCTCATTATTTGCTGTTGCAAGGAACGACAGATCTTGCAAGGTTTCAGTGGGAGGAGGTAACATAACTGCGTCCTGTGCATTAATTACTAACGCGTCATTATTTAAAGGTTCATCTGAGTTACTTAAAGAAGATTCACTTTTATGACATAAATTAATATGCTTTGATAGCGATTTTATAGAATGAAAATGCCGGAAACATCCTTCTTCTCCGCAATGAAACACGGTTTTTTCTAAGGCAGCAAAACACAGAGAACGCAAATGGTGACAAAGAGATCTAGTATTAGAAAATTGAGCCTTACACGCAAAACAAGTTAACATTCTAATCCAAATTTAAATCACCCATTAAGGTATGAATAACACTGAGTGATTTATCAAATTTAGTGTTTATGTTATACAATGCTCTTTGTATAAACAGCCAAATGAGATAAGATTCGTCAGAGTATTCTGCTCCTGTCGCATGTATAATCTTAAATGCCACATCGACTCCCTGGAGTAATGAATTAACTTTGTAAATAGTCTGACCAACAACTACATAAATATTTAGAATATCACAAATTGTGCCCGTGTAGATTATCAAGGGCTGAAATGTTCGTCCGAGTTTCACCAATTTCGTTCTCCTACTTGATATTGCTGTTTGTAGATCATCAACGCCAGCTATTTGCAATATAAATCCATCCCGGATTTCACTACGCGATGGCTTCCATGAGAGCTTTCCTTTTTTCTTTGACACTATTGAAGGCACCAAATATGGCAGCAACAACAACGCTGCATTTGTTTCCGACTCTGGTTTGTCATCTGTAATTATAGAAATAAACAGATAAGCAAAACGTCCCATTTATACACAGTTTTATTATTTATTTATACTAATTAACTAAATAAACTAACTAACCTATACTAATTTTATGATTACCTACATACTTAAATAAATTGACACATCAAAATCAGTTCAGAAAGATCAAAGTTCTGACTTCACAAACATAAGAAACAAATCCAGATCAGTAAAAATAATAATCCAGCATCCAATGGGTGTACTAGGGCTTGTAATATCGGGAGGTTTTCAATTCCGACACTGATTTCCGAAGAGCGCGGTTCTACACCTTATTTCAATTGAAATAGCAAATATTTACATTTACAAATTCAATATCCTCTGCCGTCACGTCCGCCGATTTGTGCAAGCCGTACCTATGACACGTTTTTCGAAGTCAGTTAAAAATAAAGAAGTGACTTACCACTAATAGAATCTGTGTAATTCTGTATTGCTTGTTTGACATCCTTGTCTCTTAATTGCGTTAACTTGGATTTAGCCACTTTGATAATGTTTTTTTGGTGTAGGATAATATTTGAATAAAGGAAGTCCTTGTTGTTTTTATACATGTAGTTAAAATCCTGCAACAGCTGTAATAAAAAACTTTAATTAATAACAAAGCACGAATTCGTGGACTTTTATTATTATTATAATATACCTACACTCATAAAAAGTGCCTAATAATTGTTATCTCTAGACAATTTAGAATATTTTAGAACATTTTCAATGTAGAAATATTTTAATACTGAGTGAAGAACCTCAAATTTGTGTAGTAGGGATAAAAATATTCTTAGACAATTTTGATGTGTATTTCGACAATTTTGTGAAGCTGTGTGTATTTATATATTTTCATTTAACGATTCATACAAACGAAACCCCTTTGGACTGTTTTCGCCTCAAGATGTTTTTTTTCAAGGAGAACCATTTTAAGATACTCACCAAGCGATAACCTTCAGGTAGCTTGAGAGCCGGATACAAGTTTAAATATTCTTCGACTGTTCCAGATTTTGACTGTAGTGTGGCCAATCTTACATTTGTGGTAGCTTCCCAATTACTTTCAACTAAATGCCATAGATCTACACAGATTCTTAACCAGTGCAGTTTTTCTTCTACTTCAAGTTCTCCTGTAGACATTTTTTTTAATTAAAATATAATATATTTTTTTTATATATTTTTTTTCTATTTTATTGATTGATGTACTTACGTACATTCATACAATTTTATTTGTAGGCTACTGTAGAATCTTCTCACAATAAACTTTATAGTGACTTTTTAAATGTTTCTGTGACAGTTACAGATGAATTGTGATAAGATTATAAAGTGACCTATGAATCAAATTGGTTGACTACCTACCTACCTAAAAAGCAAAAGATGTAAATTGCAATTTTCAGAAAGGCACCACAAACAAGACGTGACAAAAACATTATACACTGGTGTCATTTCAAAACTGTTTACATTATAATGGAAATCCGTAATTAGCCAGATGTTGTTGTCAATGTGTTTCAATAAAATAAATAAATTAATAACAATTGTCTACCTTCACTATGGACTGATGAAAATGTAAGCGATGTCACTTCTGTTGCAGAACTAGTTTCTGATGAAGAGCTCCTAGAACTCCGGGAAGATCCAGCTATTACGCCTCTCTTGCGTAGGTCTTTCCTTCTATTTACGACGGCATCATATAATTTTCCAGACGCATTTCTTTTTATCTGTTGAGATGTAGCACTCATGTAGGGAATATAATATATTGTTGGAGATTCCTTTGGAAAAATCTGTGCTATTTCATGCGCACATTTCATAAGTATGCATCCCGGCACTACACCAGTAGGATTGTCAGTCAACTCTTTCGTGGCGATCAGTCTGGCTAGACGACTTCTCAGTGTCTGGTCAAGTAAACCTTGATTTTTTTGTCCACTATTTAAAATAGCTTTTCCGTCAATTGAACTTTTAAGTAATTTCAGCACCTGTAATATTAACAATATTAAATAATACCATGGTGGGTCACTAATGAAATCCATAATTATATTTGCACACAGTATTGGTCTTACAGAATTGTCCTCTGCGGATTCATATTGTGATGTAAATGTCTCAGCTGTGTCTATTGTATTCTGTTTTGCGTTTTCTCCTACTTTTGCAGTCTCAACAGGTTGAGATGTTTCCTGATAAGAAATAATTAACACTTCAGTGAAAAAAGTTAACACATTATCACTCCAGGATAGCTGACGGTCCGCCTAAAGGAAAGATGGTCCCACATGAGGGGCTTAGTTTTTTATTGGCATAAAGTGACCAAAAACGAGGGAAAAAATTTTGGTACTTAATTTTAATACTAAGTGGCTCGCGCGCTGTAGGGTCGCAGTTTAAACTAACATTCCTCCTCGCTTCGCTCGTCGTCGTAAAACGAGGCCTGCCTTAGGGTGGGTGAAATCCCAAAGTTACTTCACCGTCCAAGGCCAAAACTCAATTATCTGTGCTTCCAGAAAAAGTCACCCATAAAAACAAGCTTATTATAATGTACCTATTCTTTACGATAAGATCTTAAAAAAAAATTGTTTCATTGATATCATGCTGAATGATCGGAAGACCTGGACCCTCTTTCCTTTAATCAATCTAATCTTCATATGACTTACTCTTTTTTAAGGCGGGAACAAACTCCAGCGATTTTATCGAAATGGCTAATTAAATTAATATGCCCACATGTCAACAAAACTTATTAACCTAGTTCTATGCACTAACCAACTCCTAGATTAGGCATCGTTCGCGCCTTAACTAAGTTTTCATTTTATTTAATTCATTTAGCATTAATAGGACATTTAAAGCAAAGCATAATGAAGCACTATATGAATGATGTTTGCTAAGAAATATAAACAAAAAACACACTGAAATGCATGCCAGCAATTCTACTTTAATATGTGTGATCCATTTTTATTTCAATGTCTTGTATGTACATATGTACAGTTAAGAGCACCAATATATATTCACTCAAAGTTTCATAAATATGTATAACCTTATTGTTGCAGAAATAAGGTCTGTGTACATATCTTTGAGACTTTGTGGTGTATACATATTGGTGTACTTGACTGTACTTGTTTAATTGTTTCAGCATTTTGCTAAAGTATTTTTTTATTTCAATAATAATACTCATACATACAACAAGAAGCAGTCAAGTTCAAAATGTCAGTCAAATAAATAAAATAAATAAATATTATGAGACAATCTTAAATATATTACATAAATTGAACTAGCCCCATAATAAGCTCAATAAGGCTATGTGTTATGGGTACTACTAGATGCCAATATATTTAATTTAATATAAATACTTAAATCCAACACTCAAAACTAATAATATTCATGCTCATTACACAAATATTTGCCTTTACTGGGATTCGAACCCAGGACCTTCAGCTTCATAGGCATTGTCACTACCCAGTTACCCACTAGGGCTAGGCTAACCGGCCGGCAAATGGTCAAGTCTTAAATCAACAAAAAATGCTGCCAATAATATCGTCTGCTTACTGGTAAAAAGTAATAAGTGCAGTCACTGTCAATTCGAGTAAATGACATTTTAAAGTTTAAGCTTAAAATTAATCTATGTCAAACTCGTTAATTAAAAAACTGGTTTAGAAAAATATTGCATTAACTACCCTTCTTTTAAGATTTGCTCTTCTTTAATATTTTTTATTAGTATAAATTGTATAAAATTAATTTAAGATCGAAAGGAGGCTGCATTTAATATGTTTTACCTGTACTTAAAAACATGTTTTAGCTTTTGAATTCGATAAATAACTTTATTACATTTAGGGTGTTTAAATGTTATGATGGTACCTACATAGATTTTACCCATAATATTATAAAATTTAAAAAGCTTTAACCGTATTTATTATTTTGTATCTGTATAAACTGAACGCGTTTTAAGTTATAAGATTATTTATTATGTTGTTCTGGTATGTTTTTTTCAATAATTTGGAAGATATCACTTTTACAAACTCGTTATCTCTGCAGCCATTGGTCATAGCATTTATTCAGTTTTACCAGTAGATAGAGCGTAAAAAAATACATGTAACTGCATTTTTAACTCGATTTAGTAAAAAAGTGCATTTATTATGTTTTACCAGTAAGCAGACGATATCATGTAAATATATACATATGTATATTTTTATTACTAAACCAATGCAACTAAAGCTTATCTAATGGGTGAGGGCGACTAACTAAAAAATTATATTATGGTTTATTAAAATATGTACTTCGAACGTTAGAGTTTTTGAAACATCCACATTGAGTTCAGCTTTCCATAGAGCTAAATTACTTTTAAATCGGGCTCTGTCTCCTGCTAGTGGAATCAATTGTTTGATATCTCCATCATCTATAATTCGGAGACAGCCTGCATCAACTTTTTCATCTGGAATATATCAAGACAGACTTTTCTAACCAGCAGCCTTGTTTAACAGAAGCGGCACAGAACATAAAAAGTTATGAAATAGTTTAGAGTTAACTTTATGCTTGCCAAAAAAAATATTTTAGGCATGCCGGTGGGAATTGGCTTGTATGGGTGCTCCGCTAATGCACTTGACATCAAGGTAGAGGTTTGATGCCTTGACGGGCAAACATTTGTATGATGAATGTTTGTACTTGAGTCCTAAATGGTTTTGTATTTAAGAATGTATTTATCTATTTATGCAAGTCTATCCTTTGCCTAATACCCACAGTACAAGCTAGCCACCACCGCAAGTAAAACTTAAATTAGATAGGTATTGTGTTTTAATTGTTGTTAACTTACTTATAAAAATGTCTATGTAGTCCTCCAGACCCCATTGTTTGAGCAAATCAATCATGTATTCATTATCGGCGGTATTACCCATTGCGGAATCTGAAAAGTACAATACATGTTACTTCGTACGAGTCTATTTACAGATTCACTTAAGTATGTACCTACATCAAGGCAATGGACATAAAGTTTTACACATTTTGTTTTAACGAGCATTATTTTTACTATATTGATACAAGAATGTGATATTTTTTTATTCTAATATGAAAATGGCTCAGTTGCGTAGTTGCATATTACCTAAAATGTTATTTACCTACATTCTCTTTGACTATGTATGTAAATAAATTATAGTTGCTCAAAATAATGACATCTAATGTGAAACTTTTTGCACACATTTTTAGTTAGGTACTTACGATTTTTTGCGCTTTATACAGCGCAAACGAGACTTGAACGCACGGTTTTTTTTTGTTACTTTGCAAAGTTTAGGGTTAACGGATTCTTTGATTTCAATACATTATGAAATCTTCGAAAGTATTACAATCCGATTACCTATCTAAGTCAGTAACCTGACCAAGAGAAACTTCGAAAAACTTACCCCGTGGTAACGCGTGCAATTAACTCGTTGATAGGCTAAGTAGCAATTTAGAACTACACCTCAACTCACGTTATGTCCTGTAGGTTGTAGCCATTGAGTTATGTTGCTGCACACAAATTCACACACAATATTTTAACCAACGTTTGTTCACCATCCATCCAGAACAGAACGGAACGAAATGCGCGGGCGACCCGGGCGACGCGGCAAAAGCCAATGTTGCCAGAAAAAGATCGCAATTTCCAAGCCCGTTCTAGCCAAATTCAACAGGGGTTGTTTTAAACGTATTACCTAATATAAATTTATATTTTATTGCATAAAATGCACAAATGTGCAAATGGCGAGCTTAAGGGTTTGGTGGACGAAAATTTCTCCATACAAACGTAATACCAAAATCATTCGCGATACGAACATTTTACCGACTTAAAGTTATGTTATTCGGATACAGGCGGTATTTATCTAGGTTCCTATTAAACTTTAAAAAAAAAATTATTACTATTTACGAAATGCGAGCGAATTGCATTTCGTACATTTTAACACCGCTAACAGCATGTTTTCAGCTTAATTATTCTGTATTAAAAACATTAATGTTCCTAATATTATTTTAATAGGAACATAGCTTATGTTGTCTAGTTGTAGATTATCAAAACTAAAATGGAAAAACATCAACTTTTCATTCATAATTTTTGGTATTACGGAACACAAACAAATTTATCGCAAATCTTGAACGACAGACGCGCTGTCGCATCTATCATAACTGTGTTTGTGTGCGTGTACGCTTGGTTGGTGATCGCAGAAACTCACACTTTCGTAAGGTTGTGTCGCGGCGCGCGCTGGTCTTGGGTTTTCAAGTTACATAGTTATTTACAATGATATTATAAAGTCATAGATATGTTATCACGTACAAAAACAACGGAAAAAAGTGTGCCGAGCACACATACACACTTTTTATTTACACACATTACATTTCACGACAAGTAAAAAGGATAGCTTGATAAAACCAATAAGAAAAAAAGTGACAGCTAGATCGCCACGCGTCATTAATCCCCCCGCACGTCAGCGTCTCCTCTCACTCGCACCCGTGCTCGCACTCTTTCTTTTACGACGCCATATTTATAAAAACGTAATGTTTATTTGTGAAAATATTAAAGATAAATAGTATATTTACGAATGTTATGTGATTCCTTGACTTTTAGAAGTCTTGCATGTTTAATTTGTACAATATCTCATCACACACGACGGCATTTTCGGTAGTTTTGAGTCACTTTTACTTTTGATTCAGTCTGTGGTACGTGAAGTGCCGCTGGCAACGTCGCACTGAGATCAAGATGTGTGTATCAGCCTCATTTGAGCGCATACGTTATTGAGCGCGTATGACGTATCTACACCTTTTTTACTTATAATATCATTGGTTATTTATTTGACTGTGCTACGCGTGCGTTATTGTTTGCGAAATTGTCTTTTCACAACATTGTAAATCTTCTTCTATACTTATAATAAATCTGTAGAGAGGTCAATTCTGTACATGAAATATATTTCCAAAATAACTATCAGGGGGTGATTAGGGATCGATACTGATGCCAAAAATGCAATTAATAAAATTATTGTCTGTCTGTCTGTCTGTCTGTATAACCGTTATAGAAACAAAAACTACTCGACGGATTTTGACGAAACTTGGTACAATTATTTTTCATACTCCTGCGCTGGTTATAGTATACTTTTCATCACGCTACAATCAATAGGAGCAGAGCAGTGAAGGGAAATGTTAGGAAAACGGGAGAAGTTACTCCATACACGCTAATCTTCGGAACTACTGGACGGATTTGATTGTTTTTTTTTTTTGTTGTACCTATAGCTATTAAGTCTGGGCAACATATAGGCTATAATTTATCTTGGAAACTTGAACACCTGATGCGGAACTGCAATAGATCAGCTAAACTATAAGAGATACAAAAATAGCGCCATAGCAAAAATTGTTCCGCGTGATGAGCATTTTCTGCTAAGAAAATAAATTTGAAGATATGGAACACCTGATGTGGAACTCCAAGAGCCCAGCTACACTACTACATATACAGTAATGACGACTTAGCAAGAGTTGTTCAGCCTGATGAGCACTCCCTGTTGTCGTATAAAAACTGAAGATCTGGAACACCTGATGTGGAACTCCAAGAGCCCAGCTACACTATAACATATATAGGAATGACGTCTTAGCAATAGTTGTTCAGCCTAATGAGCACTCTCTGTTGACGTATGAAAATCGAGATCTGGAACAACTGATGTGGAATTCCAAGAGCCCAGCTACACTATAACATATATATGAATAACATCTTAGCAAGAGTTGTTTCGTCTGATGGGCATTTCCTGTTGACTTACAAAAATGAAAAATCTGGAACGTCTGGAATCGTCATGCACGTCCCGTTGTTTTCCTGTCCCCATTGCATGCAGGCTCTAAGAATTCGACATCAGACGTTTCAGATATTCGATTTTGACGACCCCATTGTCGCTGGCATAAGCAACAGGATCCGCGTACGAAGTTGCTGGCAGAAGCTAGTTTGTAATAAAATCGTAGAGCTGTCATTCCTGTACATTGATTTTTTTTTTCTTTTTGATTTTTTTTCAAGATTCGGGATCGATTCTGAATTCTGATGCCAGATAAACTTTTTTTTTTCGATTTTTGTAATGTTTTCTTGTTTTGATCTATCTCCGAAACTTCTGTAAAATTTTCCTCTAATGTTCCTAATAAAATGCTTCTGTTAATAGGCTATGTATTATTACGATAATTATTGTCCTTGGGAGATAAGCAATTTTGAATTTTGTAGTTTTTTTATGTATGTTTTGAGTTGGATATTATTTATTCAAGTTTTCCTTAAATATTCCTTACTGCGCTTCAATTAATAGGGTATCTATGATTACGCTATTCCCCTTGGGGATTAGCAATGTTATATGATTTTCAGTCATTGTTGACATTTGTTTAAGAACCCCTATTTGAATAGCACTGTCAGCGAGCCAGCTAGTCAGCTTAGTAAGCTAGTTTGCCTTTCGTGCAATGGGTTACAGGATCAAATCTTGCAATGGGTTACAGTATCAAAACAGTTTTTTTTTCAAATTTATGAAACAAACAGATAAAAATGTTTTAAACAAGTGTTTTTTGTTTTTTTTTATTATCTGGATTTTTTTTTTAATTAATTATTTTTTTACGAAAAATGATCAATGGAAAGAAACATAACATGTTTTTTTTTTTCTAATAATTTTAAGCATTATTTCATTACAATGCCAATAAAAGTTAAAAATATAACATAACAATGGCATTAGACCGAAAAGGTTTTATGTTAAACTATTTAGACTCCTGAATAATTATTAATTTATTTTCATTTTATATGCATTCATCTGCCTTGAAAAGTAGTTGAATTGAAACGGGTAATAAAAAACACTGTTTAATTTCAAACTGTTATAAACAGGTGTTTTAAAACGCCTTGTTTTAATCATGCCAAGATGCCAACCTTTTTTTTTTTTTAGCTTGGTAAAATCATCAAATGAGTCCTCCCACCCCGGGCAGGGCGGGAGGGACTGTCAGACTTATACTGACTAAAATCCACGGTGTCCTTCAGTAGCCTGTTATGTTCTGGGGTCACGGTAAGGAAATAATCCCGCGACCCCGGAAGCCTTGGGCCCTCTGAGAGCCCCCGTCATTATGCTGACGTCACACGCGCGCCTCTAAAGGCGCGCGTGGGACACAACGCGCCGTCGACCCGGGCATGGTCCATGGTCGAGCAGCGAGTTGCCCTTTACTCGCTGCCCGCATGCCCGCGCCTTCGGTAGCCAGAGATAATCATGCCAACCCTGCTGAGAGTTTAAATACTTAAAAATAATTTTAATGCATAATTTTGTTTTTCTAATATTTTTCTTATTTTATTTATGTTACCTACTTTTTTTATTTTTTCATTGACTTTAAAGCCACAGAGTTCCGAATTTTTTTTCACAGGTATTGTATTGGTATCGTATTTGCGAATTTCTGATTAAAGTGTTTCGGGAAATAGATATTTCGTTTTTGTGTATTTCGGAATAAAGTTTTTAAACGTATCTGTGCGGGCAAAGTTGCTTAATTAATATGCATTATTGTTTTATACCAAAACCATCCACAGAAAATAAAAAACACTTTTCTGAAAACCACATCAAAATCGTTTCAGACAAATGTGAGATAATCGCGAACAAAAAAACATACATAGTCATACATACTCGTTATTGTACAAACAAACATACATAATACAGGTCGAACTGAGAACCTACTTTACTTTTTTTTAAGTCAGTTAAAAAAGCCACCAGTTTCCATACATTTTTGGTCATTGGCTTTTACTTCGTAATAAACAAGTAAATACAGGTACCTACGCTGTACGGCCTGTACGATCAAATAGGTAGGTACGTAGAATTCAAGGTAGGTTTTCTGTATTTGGTTGCGGGACTTATCTCATCACCGTGACCCCGGAAGGTAAAGGGCTATTAAAGGACACCGTGGATTTTAGTCAGTAAGTTTCAGTATGTTTGCATAAGCAAAAGCAAAAATCGCAGTAATAATATCCAATATCCAACTTACCTACCTACAATTTAAATCAGCGCCGAATTATCCTAGAAAACGACTGACAATTTTTAGAAAAAAATTTAATGGCAAATAATATTGAAATAAAAGTATGCATAAAATTATTTTGAATTATTGAAAACTAAAACAAAAACAAGAATCACACGTCAACGGAAGCTTTCGTTATGGAATAAAATTAAAATGTTCCAGATTTTGAAAATTTTCTCATTGCTGCTCTTCTCTTATTGGTGATAGCGTGATGTTACATAGCCTAAAGCCTTCCTCAATATGGACTATCCAAATATTTTTTTTTCATTCCTACTAGTAGTTATATTACAACAGATAAATATCAAGATAAATACGTTATACCTAGGTACTAGACGTTAATTTTATTAGATTTTAGATAATGTCCTAAAATCTTCTAATGTAGCCATTGTAGAGTTATTTCCAAAAAACGCATTGTTGGTTTGTGCGTTCACTAACGATTCCCCAAATTAGTTTACAAAAATAAAGCAAAAATTGAACAAAATTAGTACAATGAATGTTATCAATCACTCGCTACAAACACATACACGCACTCACACAGCTACGCGCTTCGCCGCGAAAAGTCAGACAGAGATAGCAATGTTTCGTCCGATTTTTGTGCTCGCCTCGAATTGCAATTGCGAGCTCTCTTCACTGGCCTCTTAATGCCAAATGGCATTCTCTACCAGCTAACCATTGGGCTAAACAGAGATTATAAATGGGACCTGCTTCACATTTTTTTACCAATAAGTACCTCCTACTTTTTTAATATTCTTAAATTCATCAATCTGAATAAGGACTGTAGGTACTGTTTTTTCTTGCGTTTACGCTACTAGCCCGCTTTTTGCAAACTTTTTAGTGTTCTGTACCAAAATTGGTCCAACGGAACACTTATTTATTTATTTCATAGATGTATATCGTTTTGGATTATAACTTAAGTAAGTTATACTTATCTATGTGTGGGTTAGCAGTGCGCAGCGTTAAAACGTGTTTTTATCTTAGAAATTATTACTTAGACGACCGGGCCAAATAAATGACACAAATTTAAGTTTGCCCACTTTTGTATTATTTTTGTAACTTTAGTATTGTCGACCATATTGATACGACTCATAAACACTATAATCTACGATGAATATAGCATAGTTTTATTCTATTAGAAGTGATTTAAACATAGTACTTCTACCTGTATTTTGAGTGGGCAAAGTCACAAAACTAATCTGCGCTGCTCCATACAAAAACCAGACTGTGTTAGGGTTGTCAATTTTATTTTTTTACCCGACTGCGACGAACTTGAAGGTATTAAATAGAAATATGTTTGTCAAACAATAATAAACCCACCGGTTTCACAGTCTACATATGTACACTGCACTACTTATATAATATTATGTTTGGTATTATAGGTGCTCCTCTACACGTCGCTTTTCTCAACCGATTCTCGAGAACATTTTGTGAGCAGGTTCGTTAATTGTAGTTTTTTTTTTGTGAAGTCACATTTACGAAACTCAAAAAAAAGTTTTAGGCTTGCGATTTCTACAGCTCATGTGAGCCACTAGTTAATAAAATTCTTTTATCCCCATCTAGAGATTCCAGACCCAGCCAAACCATTTCGTTTTCTATAGAACTTTATTATCAAATGACAAGATAGGTATTATAATATCAGGGTGAATTTCTACTATTATTACTTTTTACTTAAATGTGGCAACACTGTAGTGTCTGCTGAATGGGGATGGCAACTCAAAGCTAATCGTAGATGGCGCTGCGATAGTTGGTCCCCACGTCTACCTTGTACAAAAAAACAAACAAGATTATTTGTTATAAAAATTGAGTATAAATACAAAACAAATATGGAAAATTATTCGTCCATGCAAGTACTATATACTAAAAGAAGAATTAAGACGCCGCGGCGCATCTACAAGAGAAAAAAAGTGATTTAATTGAGTGGTTATACATTTGATTTTACCGTAATAAATCCACAATTACTTGTAGTAGAGGTTTCAATTTTTGAGTTTAGGTATGTTTTACCTGTCCTCTCCTTTATCAAGAATATAATGCTGCTTCTGACTTTCTATTTTGATAAAATATCATAATGTTTTAAGTCAGTAATTTTAACCTTTTTTTCTATTTAGATTCGAGAAATATCACAATATATTTAATTTCTTAACACCACAACTATTACAAAACTCGTTCCAGGTGATAATTCTTCGATTTTCGAGCGATGCAATACTGGTACATAACCTCCAAAAGAAAAGTAGATATTATTTTGAAAAGTGTATTCCATCATTTTTACAGCTTATTACACAACATCTAGTCATTTTACATCAATAAATGTTTTTTTTTTCTGAAAATTCCTTTGATTTTACAGTTCTTTGGGGACCAAACTGTCATTTTCACTTTGACACTTGCCTTCCCCATTATCAGTGTAATGTAGAAATAACAAGTTGTCACTCTTACCTTATTGAATTAACAAGATAGAAGTAGGTATATTTTTTGAAGCGTCGTCACGTGACCATTAGAATGTACAATTAACAAGTTTGTACGCTTAGCTTATTTATTCAACAAGATAGAGGTTGCGTCGTCACCGGCGGCGTTGAAAGAAAAGAAAGAAAGAAAGAAAGAAAAATATTTATTTGACGCCAGTTAAAAACACACACACAACACAATAATATAAAAAAGGATACAAAATTATGAGGAAAACATAGTACGTGCTGTGTGCCTCACGGCCTCACCCTCACGGCTGCGCCAAAAAGGTCCATTTCGCGTTGCGTTGCGTCATGCATGATGTGACCGATACTAGTAATCCACCCATCCTTATTAACCATACTAATATTATAAATGCGAAAATATGTCTGTCTGTCTGTTACCTCTTCACATTAAACCGCTGAACCGATTTAGATGAAATTAGGTAGGTATAGAGATATAGTTTGAGTCCCGGGAAAGGACAATGGGATAATTTTTATCCCAGAAATCATCCCCTACGGGTATGAAATGGGGGGTAAAAGTTTGTATGGAGCTACGAATGCTACGATATACGAGCTCCAAGCGGACGCAGAAGCTAGTTTACCTAATTAATAAGTACCTACCTAACCTAACGATACTTGAGTCGACTCGTGGATTATCATGTAGGTATTATGAAAAATGTGTACCTACCTACCTACTTATATTTAGAATAGGTGGTTCTATGCTTCAGCTTGGGCCAAAAATCGTTTGTCTGTCCGGCCAGGGTCCGGTGTCCGGTGTTTGTTCCGCTGTTTTCCTCTACAGGTCGCATAATTCTCAACCGATTTTCATAAAATTTGAGCAGGATTAGGTACCTATACAGGGTGTAAACGACCTCATCACGAAGCCGTCAGCCAAGCATTCTGTACATCCAACTTAGTAACTTTACGCAAAAATTATTGCTGGGAAACGAAAAAAACTTTTTTTTTTGGGGTGAAAAATCATGTTTTGGGGTAGAACTCAATGTAACGCACTCAAAAAATTGTGCTGATGGATGGATTGAATAGTACAGGGGTCGCGGAGGTGTTTAAAGTAAAAATCTTACATTAATATCTTGTATTAAAAAAAAAAAAAACTTGTCAAAAAGTTGGAACTTTGACCCCCAATATCTCCGTAACTAGAAGGTTCCCAGGTATGCTGTAGAACAAAAAAAATGGTCGCAATGACGGGGAGAACAAGTTCCTTTCGGCTTCGATAAGAGGACAGTGTTTTACACCCTTTATAGAATATTTTTGTCGAGTCACTTTTTCGAAGAAAAGAGACAGGCTCGCGAGTTCTTCAGCTCACAGAGCACTAGGGTTTATAATAAAGATATCAGAAATACGATCAATTATCCCTACTATTTAGTATTATGAATGCTATAGAATAGAAACTGTCTGTCTGTTTGTTACCTCTTCACGCTTAAACCGCTGAACCGATTTTATGAAATTTGTATGCAGATAGCTCAGATCAAAGAAACAGGCAGATAGAGCGCTCAGAACACGCGAGTGGGTCCACCAAAGTTAATACAAAATCAAAAGTTACTACAAACTCGCGACAGTACCAAGCTACGCATCGTCTCGCTCACACGTCACTAGTGATTTGCCATTTTATGTCAAAACATGCCGTCTTGTGTGTTTAAACACTGCAAAAGTTGTTCACAAAAACAAAGAAAACAAGATGGAATATCTTTCCACAGGTAACTCTTGTTATTTTTATTGTTTTGGTATTTATTTTCCATAAAATATTTTCGGCTCACTTGAAACACAAAACCTTAACAGTAAATCGTCTGTGTTGCTAGTTTATGACGGGTAAATTACCCTGAATTAGGGGAATGTGTACTGTGCATAAAAATATCGATCAAATTCGTCAAAACAACTGCACAGTCGTAATCTATAGTACCTATACAACATTAGTCTTAACTTTTTAAATAATTTTGGGACAAAATAAAACATGGTGTAAAAATTATTGGAATCGATTCAGTTATTGATTCTGAACAAACTATATTCAGGTTTCGCATATAGGTACTAAAAATAATGTTGTATGGTCTATGGTCGTAATGACACAAGGTCACTAGTTAGTTCCGTCCGGGTCGTAAAGACTTCGGGTCTCGGGAGGGGCCCCCGCGCGCGGGGCTGTATTTGTATTTTTGCGTGAGAAAGTGGGACGGAGAGCATGCCTTTGAGCTATTCGGTACTTGTAAGGATGTGCCGCCCTCGCGCCGCTGGTTTTTTTTTATTATTTTAGTCGTTTACTTTTCGTTCCGCGTGCGGTGTACTGCGCTTTAAAATTTTTATATTTCAAGACTTATTGGGGTTTATGAAGTATTTTATTATTACTTTTAGTATTTAATTGCAACAATTAGGCTTTGCCATGTGACATTATAGAGGTTTCCATACTTTCATTAGTGATATTTTTCATTTTCGAATTATTAGTTGCAATGCAATCAGTATCGTTAGTAGTGCTGGTAGGGCCTTTTCAATTGGCCGATAAATCGTTTTGATTTTGCAAAAAAAAGCAAAATCGCGTTTCCAATTTTAAACATTAATAGTACTAATGTCTGTTTGCACAATATAATTGGTGCAGAACTAAAGCATGATTGTGTGTAAAATAATTATGATTTTAATAAAAATGTGATTGTGTGTAAAATAATTATTATTTTAATAAATATGTTGATTGTTATAACAAATTCTTTATCTTTTTAAACTAAAAAAACCTATCCTTAAATAGTTTATTAAACAAATTACCAAAAAGCGTTATAAAGTGTTATCTGGTCTGATATAAATTAACCCTTAATTCGGCAAGAGCAAAAATAAGCGAAATTTTGATTTTTCTGATTATTTTTGTCATCCTTAGATATTCCTAAAACCAGGAAAAATAATGAAAAAAATCTAGTATATCTAGATTTTCAGGAAATGCATGTCTAGTATACTGGACACTGCCAGGTTCTCTGAAAAGTAACAAAAAATATTGATGTCCAGTATAGTTCCCATTGTCGAATTAAGGGTATGTTTTTTTGCTTTTATATAAACTCTTTTTTATGCAAATATGCTGTTTAATGTATAATGTTCGATGCGTTTTGGCTTACAAAGTCATGTTCAATCCGCCCTAAAGTATAGAAGTATCGTGAAGGCTCAACTTTGACGAATGATCCCTCTTTTCAACGTTTTTTTTTTCGTTAGGAATGTTAATAAAAAGGAATGGCAAAAAGGCTTCGCATTTCAGGAAAACGTGGATCCGTCTTTCAGTCCTGTTCATCGCTAGCGTATTCGTGTAAGAAACTTGACAGTAATAAGGGGAGGAGCGAATTTGGGCTTCACACAATTTCGGAACATATCTTAGCAAGTTCATTATGAGGAGTCGTTATATCAGATTCACTGTGCCCTTCGATCCAGTGGAAGGTGGTCCGTCAAGAACAGGGTTTTAGGATAAGATTGCTGTTAGTTTGGTTGCTTTTTAGAGCTTTGATATGGCTGAGCCTTATAGCAATAGAAATCGCATACCATAGTATTGCATTCACAGTGGCCTGACAGCTGTTGAGGCTGCTGTAAGGGCAACTTACTCGCACTGGAAGGTCGAGATATAAGCGCCTAACAGTACTATACGTCAAAGATGCTGTTGAAGGCAACAGAGAATGTACATTAGCTCTAAATTATATTGGTTTTTGAGAATCCTGTGTAGGTGTGTACTGAGTTCATTATTTATTTGTTCAAATTCTTCCCCCTTTTGTTTTATATCGTAATTTTTATCGAAAATCAATCTTTTTGGTATCCGTAATAGTAAGCAACCAATAAGTGGTGGAATCTCCATCGGCTGATTCAGTATACAGGTGTAGGTTTTGCCCAATGGATCTATGTGCATAAGTATGTTAGCAGCTTATTTTGGTTCCTGATAAGAGAATAGGCCAAGAGGTATTATTTGAAGTATTTTATGTATTGCTGCAGTTGGCATGGTAGTTATGCAGCCATTTGTTGCAGGGAAGACCTGTTTTTAGAACCTGTGGAGCCATAAAACTGTCTTCAGGAGAGCCATCCCTTGTTCATGCGCGCTTATTTACCACTTATTTTGAGGCGTGTTGAGTTTTTTTGAATACTTTTAAGTTATATTAATGTGAGTTATCAGGAAATTAAGAGTAACACACATAACATGGACGTAATCACATAATATCATATTGAAATTAAATGTCCGTATCATTGGCAATGTCCAGTATACTGAACATAACTAAACCATACTAAGGTACTACTGCAAACCTGGCAATGGGAAGTATACTGGACATGCTAGTTTGACAAAGAATACTGCAAAATCTATGATAAATGCAATGCTTGCAGTATATGTATACGTTTGTACATACCATCTGAAACGTATAAATAAAAAGTCATTGCCTATTTTAGAACAAAAAAATCGAGTAATTCTAGATTTATCAAGAGCGGGTAAACCTCGTTCGTCCTGCCTGACATTGCAGAGACTACTGCCTGACCGGGTGCAGGTGTCCATTGACAGTTATTTTCAGGGTAATAATACAGGATATAACCAACCTATCTGATGCAAAAAGTCTTTAATATGGTTTAAAATAAATGCATCAGATTTTTTCAAACTCCATGTCCAGTATACTTCCCAATATCGAATTAAGGGTTAATTAAATAGGTACTAAGTAATTACGCATATTAACTTTTATTCCTTATTATTATTCTGTTATATAATAAATACTACATGCTTATGCTCTCTGGGTATAACCATAGAGCAAAATCGCGTTTCTAATTGAAAAAAAATATTAGTATAATATTTGGGAACAATTTAACTGAACAAAAATATGGGAGTATTTCTCAATATCTGGCAACCGTAAACGCACACAGATGCACGTGTCCGTACACGGCGCCACTTATCTGCCGCGCACACATAAATAACGACTGGCACCACGTTGTTGTTCGCGCACGTTCTATCTGCCTGTTTTTTTGATCTGAGGCAGATAGTTTGAGTCCCGGAGAAAGACTTAAAGGACTGATGGTTTTATCACGAAAATTATTCCTTATGGGGGTGAAAAGGGGAATGGATCATTTCTTAGAGATCATGCAAGCGAGCAAGACGAAGCTAAGAATGAACCTATAGCGATGTGTTTGTGACATAGCCCAGGCTATAGGTAGGTGCCTACATAGAGATCAATGACTTTTGCACATGTAAGTACCAAGGTACAACCTACCTTATCATGTGATCAAACTCAAAGTAGGTACCTAGTACCTACCTACTACAAATACATTACAAATACTGCACGGAGATACTACGTATGTCGGACCATGCACAATATTGCACAATAAGATATGTAGGTAAATGTAAGTGGGTAGGTATGTCATGCGTGGGAAGACCCATTGATAGCTATACTCACTCACATTTCAGATCAGATATGTATTATATCCAACTAGGTACCTACCTAGTATAACTAAATTAAATTGAAATCTTATCTCAGGGCCAAAGACAATAAAGCCTCTTGACTGCTCATACGGGCGACTCAGGCTCACGACACATCAATGAAATTGCACTTATATTAGATGAAAATATGACTGACCATTTTAGTTTTGACCAGTTAATGGATCTCTCCACACGCGATTATTTTGATAACATTTTTAAATATTTCTGCTTAATATCAAATTAATTATGAGTTCTTGTTCAATTAAATGGTGTGGGAAATCGTCTAGAACATCTAGCTATAAAAAGGATGGCATAACTTTTCATCGGTAAGTAAAATATATTTATAATTTGATAATATTATGAATAATTGCAGGGCTCAAGCTAAACTGGTTGTTTACGTTTAAGGCACACAAAATGTACACCGCGTTGATGTCTTTTTGAAAAGTCCCTTACTCTCACTAGGTATTTTCAATAAGTGTGTCCCTTTCTATCTGTAGGCATAAATAGAAAGAGACAGATACATTGCTATAGTGTTGTGACAACTTCGAAACTAAGTCTTTAAAATATTGTCGATAAAAATAACGATGTTCCCTAACTGTAAAAAAGTAACGTTACTTAATGTTTACATTTTAGATTTCCAAATATTCCAGAAGTGAAAGAAAAGTGGATCAATGCTGTCAACAAGGAAAATTGGTTTCCAAAAAAATATAGCGTTGTTTGTTCAAGGCATTTCACGGAAGATTGCTTTGAAACCTTAAAGAACCGACGCCGTTTATTTAGTTCAGCAACATCGACTCTGTTTTTGCCTGTTTTGGTATGTTTTATTTTACACATGTATTTCAGTTAAATTTTGAATATTTTAGAAAAAAAAAAATAAGAAGTACCTACATGTAAAATAAAAATTTTATAATTAACAGGCTTTACCAAATAAGACGGCTGATCTATGTATACATGGTTCCAACGACGATATATTACTAGACTCCTAATAACAGGCGACCGATGTCTGTCAACACATTAGGCAAAAAAGTCTTATATTCGTCTCATTTCGACCACTCCTGTGAGCCGTAAGCATACGTTGAGACAGAACAGACTTTGAGTTAGCCAATCACAACGCAGTACCCCGTCCCCCTCGCTTACGTAGTACCTCAGCGAGTTGACAGAATAGTTTTTGTTCCTTAGATCGTGCATGCGGAGTCTAGTATTATATCGTCGTTGCATGGTTCTAATTTACCCGGGCCTTCCCATCTAAATATCTCACAAGTAAGTTAATTTATTCTAACGACGTGATTCGTGATCCTAGACCGCATTGTTACAATATTTAATGCCTGATGTATAATTACAGGATTTAGTATCAATAAATAGGACAAACTTTCGATCAAATACCCTCCCAGAAATGCAAATTTGATGATCATAACGTTCCTGGAACTTCCTATGATAATGTCCTCGTTGTAAGTTAATTTTAAAATAATTGTCTCGTACAGGAGGATCGTCCAACCTAGGCGCTTTTCTTTTGATTTTTTTATGATTTTATTAACCTTGATTTAATTTTAGCATTAATTTAAATAAAGTTAAAACAGAGTTACGTAAGTGTTTTATTTGCACCCAGTTAACGCCCAATTACTATAGATAATAAAAAAAAAGAATAAGCAGACATCGTTACTGTTCGATTTTATCGATATTAGGTATTGTAGCAAAACTGACTTGTGCATCACTATGTTTGGAACATTCGTGCTGACATTGTTGCATCGGCCAATCAGTGTTGCCGTTTTAGCCACTTTGTGGCTAGATCTAGCGGATTTTCAACGGTTCTAGCCATACAGAAAACCATTATAGCCACCAAAATAAATCTAGCCACTTCTGGCTGATTTTTCGATTGTTAAACTTTTACTAAATTACTATTAGAAGTCTACAATTAATTAAACCAAACTACAAAAAAACAATTAAAAATATTAAAAAAAGCTTGCCACAATTATGTTTTGCCTGCTGAAGTTTTAAACAAAGTCACAAAAACGGTCAAATCGGTCAACAAATTGAAATACCACCCACATGATCACCCATTGACGAAGAGATTAATGAATCTCCAGATGTCACTGTAGACTTTGGAATTGATTTTTAATTTTAAACCAAATAATTGAGAATATTTTTCACTAGCTGAACGATTATTAGATTTTAATAATGTTAAATACTAATTATTATTAAAATTGTTTTATTTAACCCGTTTATCACCATGTCGAAATTTTAATACTTATCTATAGTAATTGGATACCTAACAGTATCTGGCCAAAAGCACTTTAGCCACTTCTAGCCAAATTTTGAAAGAGATTTTTTTTGCAAAACTGGCTACTTTTTACTTACATGTAGCCACAAACTAGATTGTCCTAACGGCAACACTGCGGCCAATCACAACCGCTGTTTTTTCTTCGTCCCCCGACCCGCAGTGGTGAGTCGTGTGCCTAGGCGAAATCGGTCTATGAGCTCTCAAGTGGTTTAATTCTCTTTGCTCAGGGCCTATCAGGGCCATTTACAAAGACGAGTGGATTCGTCAAAATTGACCATTAACACAGATTATATAATAGTACTACAGATGATTCTCTTCCCAAAAACAATCAAACAAATGTAAAATGTATGCACGAGAAAATAAAGTACATTTTTACTTGCAGCCGTACCGCTCACCTACTCTTATAATAGCCTAAACTTCCCGTGCGCAAGCAAAAATGTACTTAATGGTTACGCGCGAGAGTTTATTTTAGTTTATCTGACGCTAACGTCACATCAAGGTCAACGCTCGCCGCGCTCAATAGGGTTGTAACTTGCGAGGCACAGTTAGGTAGGTAGGTGTCTTTATGCATAATATTATGTTAAATTACATTATTAAAATAAAATAATGTTCCTCAAGGAATTTTGTTTTTATCATCAGCCTATATCGTTTTGTTTTCGTCATCGATTACTACATACATTATCGATAGGTAGCACAAAATGTTAATAGTACTTACGGCACCTTACGTTAGAAATGATATTTACCAATATTATCTTTTCTACCTATTATTGTTCTATTTTAAACATTTCATCTTAGAAAAACAAAAAAGAATAATATTTAAAAATGTAGGATGTAGGTAGGTAAAGTTATATAATGATCATCAATTCTATTGTAATGTTCAGTTAATTTGTCAACTCAACCCTTCCAAACTGAACAGCTTTTGCTTTATAACTTCCAAAAAATAACACTGCACTGTTTTGATGTTCTGATAGTCTCAGAACAAAGGTTATTTTTTCAATGTCATGTGCTGTGTAAACAGACAATCTTACTTTTTTATAGTTCATTATTTAATACATTATTGCTTCTTTCATGCATATTTCAGCGGGCTGATTGGCGTAAAAAATATGAAATAAAAGCATACTACTGATCGTATTAATTTTACATAACAAAAATGTGAGGCTCCTATCACTGTCATTATTTAAACAACCAAACGTTATGCAGTATTTTTTTTTTCTTCATCATATATATATGTATATATTTTTAACTTATGCGTAAATACAACCAAACACCAAACTTAAATAATATTAAGTAAGCGCGTGCTTAGTGGGTGGCGCGCGGCAGCCGACTAAATGTCCACTTCGAAATGGCCCCCGCCAATGCTTGCAGTTTTATACCTACACTGCGGAGTGAGCCAGGCCTGCCATTAACACAGCCATTAATGACATTGAAGTAAGAACCACGACACGCGTCATCGTGAATGACTCAATCGCTCAACCTAAAAGTAAGTAGGTACTTAACCTCTCAGCTACCGCGCACCACTTAAGTGACAGATAACAATTAAAAACCCTGGATGCTTGACCGGTTAAGTAGGTACCTAAGCCCAAGCTGTCCACTAATGTTTAATAGCGACCTTACTATACGAGCTTTACGGTTCAATTTGTAATAAGTATTATTTAGCCACCTTGTTACTTTAACAAGTTATGTAGAATTAAAGGAACGTCAATTTCTAATGACGCCATGTTATTTCAACCGCCTTTAACGTTATTTTAACAAGCAATGTGCTTTCAAAAAGATGGAATTTTGAAATAACCAAATAATTCTTGTTGATTTAACGTGAAGCCACCTTGTTGCTACTACAAGTTTATAATTTATTTTGTTACTTTAACAAGTTATGTATAATGTTGATTTTACAATTAAGGGAACGTCAATTTCAAATGACGCCATGTTATTTCAACCGCCTTAACGTTTTTTTAACAAGATAGCATTTAACAAAACCACAATGTGCTTTCAAAAAGATGGAATATTGAAATAACCAAACAATTCTTGTTGATTTAACGTGAAGCCACCTTGTTGCTACTACAAGTTCATAATTTATTTTGTTACTTTAACAAGTTAAGTATAATGTTGATTTTACAATTAAGGGAACGTCAATTTCAAATGACGCCATGTTATTTCAACCGCCTGTAACGTTATTATAACAAGATAGCATTTAACAAAACAACAATGTGCTTTCAAAAAGATGGAATATTGAAATAACCAAACAATTCTTGTTGATTTAACGTGAAGCCACCTTGTTGCTACTACAAGTTTATAATTTATTTTGTTACTTTAACAAGTTATGTATAATGTTGATTTTACAATTAAGGGAACGTCAATTTCAAATGACGCCATGTTATTTCAACCGCCTTAACGTTTTTTTAACAAGATAGCATTTAACAAAACCACAATGTGCTTTCAAAAAGATGGAATATTGAAATAACCAAACAATTCTTGTTGATTTAACGTGAAGCCACCTTGTTGCTACTACAAGTTTATAATTTATTTTGTTACTTTAACAAGTTAAGTATAATGTTGATTTTACAATTAAGGGAACGTCAATTTCAAATGACGCCATGTTATTTCAACCGCCTGTAACGTTGTTTTAACAAGATAGCATTTAAAAAGTTACGCAATGTAGTTTCAACAAGATATAATGTTGAAATAATCAAACAGTCTTGTTGGTTTAATGTGATACCAACTTGTTAATGCTATAAGTTTATGTTTTGGTTGATATAACAAGTCGATTTTGTCAAAGCAATAAGAAGCATGTTGTTTCAAACAAATGTTTGGTTGTTTCAACTAAATAACTGTCAACAAGTTTAATCTTGTTCTTTGTACAAAATCGACTTGTATTATCAACATTGCGTTTGTTTCCGTTAGCCAAAATAATGTTATTTCAAACAGATAACCACTTAACAAGTCGAACTTGTTCAAATTGCTAAGCCGATTTCTCTCAGTGTATCTAACCTAGTTTCACTTCGAAATGATATAAATTCTAGGCATTATTGGTTAAATAATCATAACTACAAATGGAATCTCTCACAGTTGTTACAAATCCATGGTTTTAGTATTCCACAAACTATAATTCCTAACGCGAGCATTTCTCACCCCAAAATCCGACGCCATGTTGCAACACGACACGTAACACGTTACAGCAACAACGTGTCATTGTTCGCGCTGTCAGTAGCGTTGCACGCTGACATGCGGGTTATAAATAATGTATTGACCCACTTCAGTCCAATGTTGCGAACGTTGACGGCAACTCGCCAAACGTATTGACATTTTCTTTTTCGGAAGAAGAAGTCATTAGTTTTGCGTTGTGTGGTCCTGAAGGCACAGACAAAGTGACGTTCTATTATTAAAAAAAAATCTCTTGGGAGTAGTCTATGCCTATGTGAATCCTGTCGAAAGTCATTGTTATCTATGTTACTTACCACAGATGTGTTGTATGACCTACCATAGTGCGAAAAGACGGTGGTTGTGATTTATGTCCACTACTAACTGTTATTCACTGTCCGTAAACTGTTTTGTCCAGTTAGCAGTAGTCAGTCCCCCCTAAAAGTGCAATTATCTATACCATCATCTCCCAGTTTGCGTAAGGAATAGACAGAGTACAAATATAAAAGGTTAATCGTGTTTTCTGCATCGAATAAAACATTGTTTCTTTCTTCTTGCTTTTCCATAAAAAACAGCTGGATGGGGTGAAAAGTCGGGTAGATGCGAAGGATTCAGGCCAATTAGTCTGGTCCAAATAGCAGAGTAAATAGTCGCTAAATAAGACAGAAAGTCTTATTCAAAGTTTTCTTGTGGGTTAATTAATAAGCGTATTCATGGACTTTGTTTACTTTTTGTTTGAAAGTGAGTCACATTACTTCAAACAAGAATCTCGGTAGCGGTTTCGCATTGTATTTCTTTAACAAATTAACACCTCCTTGTCTTGACAGAGTAGTGGTTAAATATTAGTATTAAATTACGTTAGAAAGTGAAGTTTCATAGCTCTTGTTTGATTTGAATTCTTTATTTACTCGGACTGACACTAAAGTGGGATTATTTAAACATTTTCCATGAATGCTAGAAAATTCTTATGTAGGATTAGCAACGTCAGAATGTGCCGTATGCGCAATATGTTTGACAGTTACTTTTTATAACTCCATGTCATCACTAATGCGTTTCCATGAAAGCATGGTGGTCCGCGTTGGTGGCCCACTAGGTCATCAGACCTGACCCACTTGTTCCCGACATTTGGACGACCAGAACACACTCATTAATATTAATATGAATTCCGGGAATATTGTTTCTGTTCCATTTACTATCCATCTATAGATAAAATTCAGTGAAATGTTGGATTCTAGATCTCTGGCACTCCATTGTCCGTGTCGCCCCACTTTCTACCGTGGACAAATTGCGCTGGACCAAACATTGGACAAATGTTTGAACAAGTGTTGGCCTGAATTCATAAACAAAAAACAAGGTAAATTCGCTTCCGTTGTTTATAGTAATATTTCAGTAAACACAAAGATTTCCCTTGAACTTTAGTTACGTGTTATAACGTAATGATTTGAAGTCATTGTTATTTTTTGTAACGATACTATAATGTAATAAGAAATCGATAGCTATTGTTCCGATGTCTACTTCCGCTTAATGTTTTGCTAATATTTCAATTGTTTTTCCTTGACATTGAAAATAATATTATCTTTCGTCGTTTCCCACCTGAATTGTTATTGCAACGCTGGCAATCATGAGACCAGTGTAAACTAAACAAAATGTCATGCCTAATTGTTAGTTATTCATATCCTTTATTCACGATTAATCGTTTACTACGTCCTAATGCGCTATCTTGAGATGAGATGATGGAAAATCGTTAACCTCTGGTCTTTGAGGTCAAATCCTTTAGTGAAATACCTTGCTAGCAGCTCGAAAAATCTTCAACAAATAAACGTAGGCTTTCCAAATCTAAAACGCTATAATTCCCACCTCACCAGGAACGTACAATCAGTAACCAGCCCCATACTTAAACGAGAGTTTCGTCAGCAAAGTCACGCTCTCTTCACGCTGCCGCCAATTAGTGTGGTTAATAGCAACCAGTAGCAGCCAACGGCTTTTGATTTCTTTCTCTGTCAAGTGAAAAGTCTGGGTTACTTATGGTTGTTTGTCAGTCGTCTTTTTTGTGGAGATGGTTTGTTGATGGTAAGATCATCAATTGAGTCCCCCCACCAGGGGCAGGATGGGAGGGACTGTCAGACTTGTACTGACTAAAATCTACGGTGTCCATCAATTGCCCTTTACGTCCCGCGACCCCAGCAAGCTTTTGCCCTCTAAGGGGAGCCCCGTCATATTGCTGACAGTTCTTTGAGGCGCGCTTCGAATACGACGCGACGTTGACCCGAGCCTGGTCCACGTCCATGATCGTTCAGCGAGTTGCCCATTTTTCGCCGTCCGCATACCCGAGATGGTTGTGTTTGGTTGATCATTTGATTATTTAATTCAGAAGTGCTTGTCGGGTTAAAGGTATAAAGACCCTCACTGAGCCAACGGGAATAAACGGCCTACGCCCCTCTCACTGTGAGGAGCCATGAGTTCCAACTATAGGATTATGTTCCCTAATTCCATATTGACATCTTCAGCAGTCAAGATAACTGCGTTGTCTTTATCGTCATCAACATCATCATTTCAGCCCAGGATCGGCCGTTGCTGTGCATAGGCCTCCCTCGTTTCTCTACCATACCTACTTGTATTGTCTTTAAGATAGACAGTTAAAAACTTGTCTATATTAATTTTATCAGCAATGAAGAAGCTTCAATTTAAATTAATAATACTTAGTTGAAAGTACATTCAGAAGTTATTATAGAACACTTTCTTATGTTAATTATAACCACCATCTGTTTCTGTGCGATTCTCAAGTATGAGTAAAAATAACCACAACCATTGACATGCAGCACATGTAATGTGCGTTCGTTCTAAAAATAATATTGAACAGAAAACCGTGGCTAAAAATACTTGGACTAAATGCAAGACTTAGATATCGAAGCCCGCGTATTGTCCCCATGGGATTTCCAGATCTAATAATATTAATCTAATGAAATCACATAAACGTGGATGCTTATAATCCTAGGAAATATCACCTGAAAATCCCAAATATATTTTCTGAGAACATTAAAGTATCGTAAAGAAATTCTGGCATCGAAATCATTTTACCACGCGCGCCCTATTCCAATGAACCGAAGAGGAAAACCGCATTCAACCTGAATATTTGCAAAACCACAAGATCCTTAGCACATTTCGAATGTTTTAAGAACATTTCAAATCTGCCAGCTTCGAATTTCAAAATATTCTTTTTTTTTTCTTCTAAACATGAGAAGTGTTTGAAAGGTGTTAAGCCTCGATTCTCGTTACCTCTTTGTTTATATTAAACCTGTTCCGATTCGGATGTGTTAGAAAAAACGTGAATCAGGTAATAATTTCTGTGTAATCGTTGTTTAGGGAAAATTGATGATCCGATGAAGTAAGATTAGCTAAGACAGGTCATGGCTGGCAAATTAGTCAGATATCTGTTGGCCCGACTTCATGGGACCGAGAGTTACGTCATCTTGTTTTATTAAAAATATTATCTGTGTCCTTCTCTCAAATATTTTCTATTTATTAGCAGTGGCAGTGGGATCTGCCTTTGTCTTTCAGATCTCATGTTATCCTTCATAATGTAAACAGTTACTCCAATTGCGATCAATATGTTTAATGTTACACAAAACAAATCCAGAGTTATGTTAGGATAAAATAACATGTAATTCTAAAAGAAAGAAAGAAACTAGTTGCCTCATTTCGTTGTTTAATTTGATCCAGTATATAGTTTATTGCCCCGACTCTCATAACAGTGTTACGATGGCCAGACGCCATGTTTACTGGGGCCCACGACCATGTCAAGGCCTCACACTAAATAATTCAGATATTTTGTAGAAATGTCGTAATAAATTCTCTTTGGAGATAAATTGTTAAGAAAATACTTTGTTGTTCAGTCAACGTTGTGTTTTTGCTCACGGATGATTTCAACCACTAATTACCCGCGCCTTCAGACTGCTACAATTTTCATTTATTATTTTACGCAGTGGCTGTATTTACTGTTTATTTTATGGTTTCCTTATTTCATAAATAAATTATACGTCTGAATCTCGGAAGAAAACTTAATAGTCTATTACCTACTATTTCCCGAGTTACATGTTGGTCTGTGTAATGCAAAAAAAAAGTTTATGTGTGTAAACACAGATTTCGGGGTTGCCTGGAACATTACGACGGTCCATTAATTTCGTTGGCAACCCAAAGATAATGTGATTCAGTTCTCAGCTGCGCAGTCCTGGGGACCACCGGAGCATACCCGTCCTCATTCCATCACCATTAACTTTTTTTCCACGACATCCAGGTCTTTAAAATGCATACTGTCACCATTTTATTTGTTAACGACCTCAGTAGCTGGAACTCTTTGAAAAATCTAAAAAGAAAAAAAAATGGTTTTTCTTCGAACGGCACCGATATCTTTGAACACAGTCTTAAAACTTCGACAAGTTAATACTCCAATTCAATCGAAAATGGCCGACGGATTTAACCTTTTAAGACAAGTGAACTCGGTAATGCGTATTTTTATTAAAACTTTGATTATCCGCGGCCGAAATTGGAGAGGCGTGAACATAATTGCAAGGTGCAGCAACCTGCGCGTTTCCTTGAAATCGAGTTTATCGTTTATTTGCTCGCTGATTCATGTCAAAGGATGTTATAAAAATAAGGAAAGGTGCGTTTTATCTGTCAAGCGGTTAGAAACTTGAATTTATCTTAATGCGCTGAGTGCACAAATGTTTGTGTAAACTGCTCCGCTCATCCGCGTGGTCGTGCGGAGGAGTCGAAGGATTTTGTGACATTGCCACGCGGTCGAATGGCGTATCAACGTATGTCATACAATACAAGTTTATGCGACCCCTTTCACAGCATGTGCACACGGATGAGCAATGTCGTGTAAAAATCGCCTTAGGAACGAAATGGCACATTGAAATAATATTTTTTAAACGCCATAAAATATGTGGTGTGCCTGACTCTTTTATGCCATGTCGCGTGTTTGATATTATTTTGATGGAGCCATAATATTTAGCATAACTAAAAATATGTCACACAACCCATAACGTTAATTAGGAAGCTTAACCGTTTCAGGCGGTTACATATAATCAATAAACCTAAATGTTTAAAATCATAAAACATAATATTTTACAGTTTTAACGCGAATCTCGATAAGTTGACGGTTTCTCGCGAATGTTTTAATGTTTATTGATTAAATTGAGGTTTAGTTCCAACATCTGGTAACCGTAATTTTGTTTACTTGCATCGATTTAAGCACCTGCGGAATAATTAATGTCGTATTAATTTCTTTGGTGATAAACGTTTCCGGACGAAACTCTCGTATAAAAGTCGAATCGAAGAAAGTTCGTCACAGTTTCACCAGTCAGGACTTTAAATAAAACCTGTTTTAATTCCACAATTACGTAATGTTTAAAACAAAAGTTTAAACATTTAAACGTTTTGAACTCATTGTTATTTACACGGATAAATATTTACTCAAAACTGTTTTGTGCGGAAGAAGTTTCGTCTAGAACTCTAGATGTTATCATTTTTTTCTAACTTGTTTTGTTTACTGATTTTCAATCTCATTCTTCACCGCGTTGCCTACAAGAAGTTGTAAATATAATTTTATTATCCTACGAGAACATAATTAATACCGGGATAAATAATTACTTGTCCTGAATATTAATTAAGGTTTTAAACTATATCCGTCTTACAACAAAAAAGATAAACATCTGTTGAATACTTGTCTTAGAAAAACTGTCAACTGCAAAACGGCATTTGACGTTGATATAAGGGTCGTTTTGCAGTTACACTTCTTTTAGACAAGTGTTCAACAGATGTTAAAAACTCTTTGTGGTACGGTCTGTGTTCTAAATTTAATCCAAATCCGATCAGTTGTTGTAGATCCATCCTCACAAACTTAACATCTATAGAAAAATAGATAATCATGGAACAAAACATTTACGTTATTGTATAGAAAAACATCCTAATGTACCGATTTATTTGCTTTTCAGTTCAATAACAGATTTATCCCCCTTCTCTTAAGGAAGTTTTCCGTTTCCGAATTTTATCAGTTCGTAGAATTTCTTACCAAAAACTTATTTGTTGGTTTAGTTGAAGTTTTTTCCTGAATCAGTTTTATTAACAAGTTTGTTATGAAAAGCAAAGATAAACTATGTTTCAGAAGTACGTGTTTTGAGTGAAGTAAAACTAGCTCACGTGTTGATTTCAATACTGTTTCACGTTTTATATGATACACGTCTTTTTTATACATAAGTGCAACCCATGTTCATATTATCGACTTCTCTTCAACCTGTGAGCTTCTCGGGAAAAATCGAAGACTTGAGATACCATAGGGACGCCTTTATGAAGAAATGTCACAGAAAATTAACATTTCAGTGAGTTCATATACCTAGCTTGGGGAGGCCTATGTTCAGCAGTGGATATCTTACGACTGATATGATGACGATGATGATATAGTCAGCGCCACAACTGAAGTCCTTTTGACGCGGCGCTGGTGTCGATGTCATTACACCAAATTGCAGGACTCAAAAGCCTAGAGGTTAACTCGCCTTTTCTACACGAGGCAGTGAGTTCAAACTCGGGCAAGTTTATGTTTAAAAGAATGTAGTACCACGACTTTTCCGCAAGAGGAGTGGTGGCGCGGATTCTATAGTAAAAGCACGTAAAGTCACATACACCTATTTAACAAGTTTGACGCGTTCAGTCGGTCACATGTTACACTTAAGCAACCAGTTGGTTATTGCAAGCTTTGTATTTATCGTAACAAATGTATATGGGAAAAGTCTTCATTTTCTTTCAAAGTTTTAACCCAACCAGTCAAGACAAATTGCGCTAAAGGTTTTAAAATCATTCAAAAGAAAAACTTTCTTTACCACAATTTACATAACTTAGCATAAAAACGCCACGATCGATCAATGTCCACAATCAATGAATCAATGACTCTCGCGCCGGTGCGCGGTGACATTGCGTAACCCTGCGCACGCGCACGTGTCCGGCTATCGCGATGTAAACATGGCGTGACGAAGTAGATACTATAGCGTTTCTACATGATTTGTTTTATTTACACTGTATTTATGTAAGTCAAGTGTTTATCAGATCAAGTGCAATAAGTTCTTGATGGCTTGAATCGATGTGAATGCGATATTCTAGATCGGACCATGGCACATTACTAGTGTCCTATGTGTGTACCTTTAATTTACTGGGCATAGAAAAAACGATAGAAGAAGTGACCTACTACGGAATTCAAAGGCATAAATTCCCTTGGAGTATCTTAGTTGATGGGTGATGTAAATATAACAAAGGCATTTGGATAATGAGGGATTTCAGAGCTTCCAACAACTCATAAAGAGATCAACCCTTTTATATTTCAGTGCAGGTTCTCAGAATATAAATCTTTCAAGGTAATTTGACCCAAAACTTCAGCTTAGAATTCATAATTGAGTCATCTTTCAATGGAAAAGAGAACTTAACTGGAAATTATAACCCACACAAAGTGTTCCAGAATCGATTACCAGAATTGCTTATACAGGGAAGAGTAGGCTGGGGCCGATTGGAAAACTAGCGCGCACCCTCGGCAGATGTCCAAACAACCCGTCTTTCCCTGTCACAACTAACGCCCGCACTTCGAAAATGTGACGAATATCCTCGTCACCCGAACGAACGAAATTCCCCGAATTTCTCACGAAAGCATTAATTATTCAAAATCAACGGCGCTTCGCTTGAAAAACGTTTTCTTTTTAATATACTTTTCTTCTAGGAGACGCCATCTTATTCTTAATTACCGAGCGTTTCGTTACACGCTCGCATTGGGGACATAGCCTACTTGCGCTTGAGATTCCTGACATAATGTTACGTTTTCACAATAAATTGAATCATTGCAGAAGTTTAGTGTCTCATACATAATTTGCTACATATATTTGTTTATTGCGTTGACTGCTTCGTTGTGTATCCTAGTGGTAGGTGATGAAACTGAGGTCTTTGTTGTGCAGAACTGCACACATAGTCGCCCTGATTGACTGAAGAGTTGAAGACGTTTCTCCGACTTAGGACGATATTCAATTTTGCCAACGGCCCGTGATAATTATGTAACACGTATTTAACAGGGTATGGGCTTTGGGGTTTTCCTCCGTTGTAGCGGGACTGTCAAAACGGGATACCGTAGTTCTGGAACTTATAAGGCAACAGAATAGAGTTGGCTTTTAGTCAGTAACAGTCTGAAAGTGCTTTACGCTCCAAATAGGGCGAGAGGACTCATTTACTTTCACCACCCCAAAAAATACGGTATGAAGTTTCTTCATTAAGAAATTAGCTGCTCAGCTGCTAAGATTTGTATCTATTTGATGACAATATATACCCCTTTATAAAGTACACATGGCTACACATCAAGCTTTGTAAAACTACACTCGAGAGCAATGAATCCGGGTCACTTAAAGAATGTTAAAAATCTCGGAAACTAACAATGATAGGTTAATGCAATAAATTGTATTTAATACACAATGTAATACTCCTTAAATGAAAGTAAAAAAAATATGAGTCACCATACATTTTATTAACACAAAATTACATATAGAAAAAAACTGCTGATCTCTCCTTAAAACAAAAATAGGAAACATGAAATTTTTGAACTTTATTACGATTTTCTTGAATTTTAATACTTCGTATTGCCTCCTCGTGCTTCCATTACTGCGTTTACGCGGTTTGGCATGCTGTACACCAAGTTCCTTATACGATTTTGGGGAATATTCTCCCATTCCTCTGTGAGAGCAATTTTGAGCTCACGAAGCGTGATTGGGGGAGGGTTTCGTTGTATTACGCATCTGCCTAGCTCGTCCCAAGCATGCTCGATCGGGTTGATATCCGGGCTGTGCGCTGGCCACTCCATACGAGTAATGTTCATCTCTTGAAGGTAGTCATTCACAATCCTACCTGTATGAGGTCGGGCATTGTCATGCATAAATATAGCATCCTCACCTAAATTGACCATAAATGGACCAACGTGATCATTGAGGATTTCTTCCACATATCTTACGCTAGTTAAAGAGCCGTTTTCTATGATCACCAGCTCTGTGCGACTTTCAGAAGAAATTCCGGCCCACACAAGTACACACCCACCACCGTAGGCTACTTTTTCTTCGATGCATGCTTGCTTGAATCTTTCCCCTGGTCTTCGATACACTCTGTGTCTTCCATCGTGCTTGTAGAGCATAAATTTTGATTCGTCGGAGAACATAACTTTTGACCAATCTTCAATACTCCAATTTACGTGGCTCTGGGCATATCTTAGTCTTGAAATACGATGCCCACGCTCCAGTTTAGGGCCGTTTGCAGGTCTAAGGGGTTTTAAGTTAGATTCAGCAAGCCGACGTCTTACTGTCCATGCACTTGGGTTACTTCCTCCGAGGCGTCGAAACTGATTGGTGAGTTCAGTTCCTGTGAGAAAGCGATTTCGAAGCATGGTGTTCACCAAGTATCGGTCTTCTCGTGCTGTGGTACACCTGGTTCTGCCCGTTCCTGGTCTGCGTAGGTTAGAACCAGTTTCTTCGTAACGTCGGAGAACTCTTTGTACTGTTGACAGCGACACACCGACAGTCCTGGCTGTATCGCGCTGACTCCGGCCGGTTTCCAGCATTGTAAGTATTCTGATGCATTCTTCAGGCGTAAGCGACATAATTTCAGCTTGAATAATGAATATAGAGCACTATCAACATGGTTTATGTACCCACATAAATGACAGATCACAAACAAAAGCAAAACCAAATGCTGTAATTTCGTAGTTCCATCTTCGAAAGTGGCCCTTTTTCAAATTTGATTTTTTTATGATATAACTTCACAATAACTAAGAAGTTTTAATACCTTCATTTAAGGAGTATTACATTGTCTATTAAATACAATTTATTGCATTAACCTAGCATTTTTAGTTTCCGAGATTTTTAGGATTCTTTAAGTGACCCGGATTCATTGCTCTCGAGTGTAGTATACGGTGACCGTTCATTGTGCAGAAAGATCGCGTAAAGCGAAGTCAGGATAAAATGGTTTTGTAAAACATATCTGGTCGTGGAAACATCGAATTTAAACACAATTGAGAGATATAATTACAGTTTTTGCGTAATTTAAGCGAGATCATTAAATGTGACGCTTATGTCTCATGTAATATTCATAAAAAATGTCACAATTCGATTGTCACAAACATTCTACGTCTCACGTTAATTGCGAAGGTTACATTTTAGATATAGTTTCTTTTTCTGCTGTGCTTTTGATTTTCTTGACCTGGTTTCTTTGCTTAAATAAACTGTTGCAAGAGATTAATTAGTCCCAAGAGAAAATTTTAATTTACTGTCGTGGAAATAGTCTTGGCATGAAAATGGCCTTCGTCGTTAGCTGGGGTTGTTGTCTTTTTTAAATATTTAAATAAATGTAGCCTTGTAACAGTCTACTTGGGTCAGAGCCCATTCGTCCCCTAAAATTCGTACCCCAGCATAAAAGTTGTGGATTCGGCCCCTATATAGGTGCCCATTGGTCTCCTGGTAGGGTACCAATTAATATTTTAATAAAAAATATTATTTCTAAGGTACCCATTCGTCCCCTCTAATATAATCCATATAAGTTAAGGATTCGGCACCTATTCAGGTGCCTATTGGTCCCCTGAGATAAAATTAGCTATATTTAACTTATGAAACGGTTAATAGAGTACACTTGCGAACAGTTTATTAACGGAATTAATTTAATAAATCATAACAGCTCATTGAAAAAAGAGCTATGATGAATGATATCCGTCATGATAATAATATAACCTGTCGATAGGCTTACGATGTAAAATTGTCTCTCTACGAATGGCTTGTTAAAAAAAACGGGTTACAAAATTAGATAAGGTGTTTTGTTTGTATGTTATGGCTGCCTAGGTGACATATTGGTTCTTGAAAGTGACTGCGAATACGAGACTGTTCAATGTGTCTTTGGTCTTTTATTAAATGAAGTTCGCCTAACGAAATAAACTTTTTGTTTTTGTCACCGACTTATTTTATCCTTTTTAGTTTCACTATTCAACCCAAAGGGCCAAATGGCAGATATACTAAGTATATCGAACAAAAAAAGAATCATCGAAATCGGACCAGAAACCTCGGAGTAATCGGTGTAGACAAAGTTGAAAACTTTTTAGGTATTTGTTGATTTTTCAAAATGTGTTAGTCCGATTTCGATAAAATTTTAATGGGACCATTCCGGAAGTATACCCTATCCAACAAAAAAATAATTTTTCAAATCGGTTGTTAAACGACGGAGTTGTGCCCGAACAAACATAAAAAAACACAAACATCCGAATTCAGAACCTCCTCCTTTTGGAAGTCGGTTAAAATTAATGAACGTTCTAACATAAATTCTGTTTTGCTCCAAAAATTGCGTTAAAATTGGTAAGTACTCTCCAGATGTGCGCGGGGTGTGGAGTGCCGAAGCGGGAGGGGTAATCTTAGCCAGAGTATCTGCGCGCAAGTAAATTAGATTAGTTATTATGATTTTGCATGTATGTTTTTGGTAAATAATTATACAAAAAAATAAGAAGTGATTATTTAGGTACTGTTGTTATGTGTTCTATTTGTTTTTCATATTTTATATTTAATGTTGATTTATATGATGGATTGTCCATCACAAGGCTGATTTTTGTAAAAAGAGTTGTATTTTGTTAGTTTCTAGGACATTGTGATTTTGCATGTGTATTTGTTGTTAGTAAAAATGTTGGTTTTACATAGTGATAAAGACTGATTTTACTTTTTATATTTCTTTAATACAAAGTTATTGTGATATTGCATTATTTTGTAGATCTCTTTGACTGTACAAAGTACTAACAATTAATTGTTATTTTTGTTATATTGGTATTGATATTTGGTTATTTGCTTGTACACTGTAAGTAATAACTTATTACTGAGATTTTATTAACATAGTTACACAATTTTATTTTACTGCATAAAGATTATTATATGTAGTTATCATATATTTTGCTAAATATTTACAAATGTACAAGAAACCAAAAGTTGATTAATTATTTTGAAGACTGACTTAATGCCTAGAGCCTAGAGGCATTTATTAAACTTAATCTTATTTGAAATAAACATGATATCTACCGAATTACTATATTTTTTTTTTTTACCCTTTTCTGCGCGACTGTACCAGGACTACCAAGCTGCAGTATACACATGTACATGTACTTATATTAGAAGAATGAATAAAAAGAAATATTCTTCAGGGGACGAGTGGGCCCCTCAAAACTTCCAGGGTACGAGTGGGCACAGGGTGCGAATCTTAGGGTACGAATGGGCTCTGACCCGTCTACTTCATTCGTAAGTACGGTCGGTTAATGTGAAACTAAATCTGTATTCGTATTATAAGTGAGAAAGTAGCTTTGTCAGTCAGTCTGTCTGTTAACTCACTCCTTAACGGATATACGGATTTGGATAAAGCATATACCCATAGACCCTGACCTGGCTTACGGGCTGCTACATTGAATACTTTTTTTTCGCATTCTTGAGAGATAATTTTCGACAGTAAGTAATTTTATCAATTTCAACTCCCCATTTAACACTCATATATTTTTCGTAAAAACCCTCAAGAGAAAATATGGCTTCATTTCTCTCTTCACTTTGAAAAAAAAAAAGAAATACAAGTTATCATGTTTCAGCCACAGATGTTTTACGTAACTAAGTACATTAATTATAAACATCCATCACTTCCTCTACGCGGAATACTTTATGAGCATGAAATTACTTGAAGAGAATCATCTGTCTGAACTTAATTATGGGCCTTATCCAATTGGTTCATGATACTCGTATAAAACATGGCTGCCGTAAAAACTTTCTTTTTATTATTATCAAAAAAGGAAAACACATTTACAATAAATATAAATAATTTTATTAATTCGTTTAAGAGACAGGTGGTTAGAAAAAAACCCTTTCTTCATAATTATATGGTATGGATGAGCTGATCTTAATTTCGAGGGTATCCTAATTTCTGGAATATTTTGTGATTGCCAAAAGAATGTCCAGCGCCATTAATCTTCAACTAGGACCTTTAATAGCTTGAAAGTCAGTGGGTAAAATATTTCAATGGTCTTCTTGAATTGAACTTCTCTATTCTCCATTGAAGAGTCAGGATCCTTAGTAGCACGCAGCGCTGCGCGCCACTACTGATTCCCATATATTCTGTTTATATGAGATTACATGCCGCAACCTCTTTGCAGCTGCATTGTTGGCGAGATCGGACTCACACCTATAATCTTATCTAGATTCGTGACCTCAGATTCTAAACAAAGTTCCTCTGGCTTACACATCTACTTCAAAAAGAAAACAATTAAATTAACCACAAAGTTTATTGGCCCATTAACCCACCAGCACAATAATTAAACAAGTACCAACAATATCGGTGAAGGTCGCTAAGATAACGACGTTGATGATATAATTTGTATACGCAGTGGATGATAGCTTCAGAATTACACCAATTAGTTCGTGATCACGCAACGTGATGGCTAATGCATACTAAGCCTTAATAGGAGCATCTTGAGCTATAAGGTCTGATTAGTCTTGCTTAATTGAGGAGTTTGAAGGGAACAAGGGAATGAGCCTATTTGTCAATAAGGAACGCGAATTTTCTATGACAGCTGGCTTCAATGTAAGCACTATTGCCTAATTTGTATCGCAAACATTCAAAATAATATTAAGACACAGTTTATGTTTCCAAAGGGTAGGGCATAGAATTACAGTACATGTAATAGCGATAAATAAAAACCAAAGAGGAAAGGACCTGATGTCGAACCTTGTGGTACTCCCATTTTAACACCCAGTAAGCTGAATTTATTTGAACTTGCTGTTGTCTACCGTTTAGATACGATTTCACTAAATTGATCCTAAGTTTACCTAGTAGTGCTCAAAGTATGATAGTAGACGAAGCAAAGAAAGTGTGTAGGTATGTGTAGGTAGGTAGGTATGCAGATGCTGTTGTATATTTCGTATTAGCCTACGGAAAACAAAGTGAGTTTATGATATACGAGTATGTAAGTCACCTATGTTGAAAGTCTAAAAACGTGGACAAAAAGCTTCGAATATTGAAAATCGCTCGAAATTACATTATGGTCGCCTCTGTTGATTCGGCTTTCAAGAGTTGCAGTTGTTTGGTAATTTTATTGTGACCACACAATTTCCAAACTTTCCACAAATAAAATCGATTTATTGGATGCCAATTACTCGTCTAGGTAACATATAATCTGACCGCATTGTGCCTTCGTGCGTCATCAGTTATCGCTGATACAAAAATCGATCTTCAGGTGATTATTCATGGTCAGTAGTAGGTAACTTAGCAAACAGACTGATGATTGAAGCATAATGTTATCTGTATAATTGCTATTGACGATCTGATAATACGAGCTAATTCATAGTAAATGCCACGTGCATTGAGATACCTTAGTCCAGCATTGTAAAGCATAGCATATGCACAATTTTACGTAACACCATTGCGATGGCAATATCTTTTGGTTTGACATTTCAACAAAGAAATACGTTATTGGTTATTGGGTTGTTGAATCGGGTTATCTATCCAAACATTATAAGAAATTGGACTGAATAACTTTAAAAACCCTCTGGTTCTCTGTGTCTGCCAGGGTGTCGGAAATATTCAAAAAAGTTTCTGCTGGTCTGAAACGCAAAAGACAATCGAAAAAATAAGGGTGGGCCAGGCTATAGGCAGTACGAGTCTGACAAAAAAGATCGTAACATGTAACTTTCACAAATAGCACAATTCTGTTGCAACAAAAACAATAATAAAAAAATTACAATAAGAATTTTGCTGAGCATCTCCACAACCAAAGGGGGTAACGTGAGCTTTTGCTGGGTGAATGACACCCAGCGTTTGTTTTTCATTTGGAACCCCGCAGTGACACACGCACGAGCGCAGGCAAATCAAATCAAAATAAACAATGAGGAATGTGTGTAAGGTAATATGTAGTGTAACTAGTGTATTAAATAAAACAATAACTAAAATATATTCCCTAACTTACAAGACCAGTTTTAGATAATAGGCGTTCAAAGCAATTTCCTTGAGCACCAAACCAGGTTAGTGTATGACATAACGATATTAAACGCTAGGACACTAACATGAACAATGTAGGTTGCACGCTATGTTCAGTGGAAATTCTAACTGCAGAACACGTATTATTGCCCAGGAATTCTCATTTGTTAATGCTTTGCAGTTCATTTGTGAAATATATGTTAAAAGTAATGTTTCTTTTATTTCATTGCGCGTGTTTTTTGTGTCGGGGTATCTTGGTCATCATTTGAGGCAGATGCATCTAAATTTAATTTCCTTCTTTTATTCCAATTAATTTCAGGTCTCTCTTTTTCTGCCTTACTTTTCACTTACTCACCATATCTGCAATCACTGTTTTTCAAGCTTTATCATTCTTCACATAGTCCATGTATCGCTTTTGAGTTCCTTCTCTCTTATCATTTTGCCAGCTACATTCACCACCTTCTATACATAATCCATTCATCGTTTTATCTTCTTCCCCTATTCATAAATTATAACGTACGTTTGATTATTTTCTCATATTATCTTGTTACCGCTTGCCCGTAATTCCTGTAGACAATTTTGATTGGTTCATTCCATTCCAAATACCATTACATAAACAGGTAAACCTTGCAATTCACCATTATTTCATCTAATTAAACAAACATTGCTCCTAGTCTTTCCACTTCCTCCATATGATATCTTTCAACCTTCATCCATTCATAGATATTCGGAGATACATAGTCCATTGTAAACAATACCGACTGTAGAGCCTGGTTTCTATCGCGAGCGGAGCGGATCTATAAAGCTATTGTCAAACAGACAGGGCAAAGCGAATGCGATCCGAATCCTGTCATATAAAAAAGCGAAAGCGGTCCGATAATCTATGTGACAGGCTTCAAACAATTCCATACATTACAAACAAAAACGCTTCGGCACGCTTTTCAGTTTGACAAAGACATTAATGACTTCTTTTACCTCGCAAGAGAAAACCGCTTATATGTTTTCACCAACAAAGAGTTGAGCGAAAATGACTCCGCGGGCAGAAAGGGTAAAATTGAGCTTGCTCTGGGAATGAGAGATGACAAAAATCTTCGTGGAAACGCAAACCTATTTCATTTTGGAGTCCGCTCCGTCTAATCATTCCCCTTTCGCGGTGGAAACTGGACTTGATACAGAGCTGTGGATGCTCCATTGAAAGTTATAAATATTACCAAAGAAGTGTTGTTTTTCAAACAATGCTCTGTACGTTTGTTTTCCATCATCATAGCACCTAAAATACATGGACTAAAGTAGAATTTTTGGGTTTCCGCGAATTTAGGAAACGGTTTGAGAAGTTGAAAGAGTGTTAGACGGATTTATAGATAATAAGGTAAATCTATTGTTTTTTTTTTTCGAGATTAAAGTTTTTCATATGCTTCTTTAACGTGGTCTTGGAATCGTGTTTACGCACAAGAGTTTATGGCTTTTTATGCCATTGAATCACAATCCAGCAGGTGATCTATTTGATTGTCTGATGACCGCTTATACAGTGTGTGTCGAGAAAAAATAATCAGATTTTTAGGGTACATATTTGAATATCGAAGATTAAAATATCTACGCTTAAAATATCGATGTTCAAAATATCTAAAATGAAAATATCGAATGACCATAAAATCGAAAATTAAAATATCGAAAGTTTAAAATATCGAATGATTAAATGATCTACGTCCAATATATCTAAAATCTAAATATCTACAAAAGTTACATCGAAAGATCTAAATATCGAAATACAGATTATCTAATGTCCTAAATATCGAAGTACAGATTATCGAATGTCCGAAATATCGAACCTAACAAGTTAAGTCGACGGAGCCCCGCTTCGCGGGGCTCCTATTTCTGTTTGAAAGGTTTAAAGTAACCTAACACGAAGAGGATGGTGGGGTCTTTAGTCAAATTACTGATTACTACCCAACAAGGTAGCTGAACGGTCTTCGGATGCAAGAGCGAGCGAAGCGAGCTCGGGACTTGGGGCACCCCGACTCGGACAGGTTAGGTTCGAAGAGGGCGGCGGGGTCTGAAAGACCCCGCCATCCTCTTCGTGTTAGGTTACTTCAAACCTTGCATACAGAAATAGGAGCCCCGCGAAGCGGGGCTCCGTCGATTTACCTTGGTAGGTGGTTATCAGCAATTTGACTAAGGACGCAAGAGCGAGCAGAAGTAGGTAGTAGTAGGTATTTTTAACGTAGATATTATGAAATTAGATATTATGAACTGCGATGTATTAAACGTTGATATTTTGAATTTCGACATAACGTCTTTCGATATTTTGAATCATTCGACATTTAAATCAGTCGACATTTTAATCTTCGACGTTTTAAGCGTAGATGTAACATTTTTAGATATTTTGTTACAATCGATATTTTAATTTTCGATATTTTGAACATCGACATTTTAAGCGTAGATATTTTAATCTTCGATATTCAAGCGTAGATATTTTATTCAAAAAGGCATACGTATACCTATTTAATTAAGCTACATAGAATTTACTTCATTTGTTCTAAAACTATTGACGATGTCTGTCTCTTATTATGTTGTGTTTAAATAAGAGAAATGCTCATAAATTAAGCGTAATGAGAGTGTTAAAATCAGCTTAAAACAATGCTGAAAGGCCATAACTATCTGCTAACATTAAAACAATGCAACTTCTAGTAACTTTATCACAGTTTAAAGGTCAAAAGATTCCAAACAAATACATTTTACAAATAGTAAATTAGTGGCTAAATTATGTGTTACACCGAACAATTGATATTTTATAGCCAACAGACTAGTACAGACAGCTACACTGTACACACGTCAAATAATACATAACCAGTTTATCTTTGCCTTGCTTTATACGATGATTCCAAACAATGAACAGTCAACTTACACTGGTTTTAAAAAGCTTGATGTGTGGTCGTTTGAAAATTACGACTTTCAGCACGATTCATAAACAAAAGTGCGGCAATGGCCAAGAATTATGACGTAAAGGTCTTCAACTCTCAGAAACATTTTCTATTAAGACGTTTTACGAACAATTGCGAAAAAGCTTTGAGGAAAATGTTTCAGAAATTCGGATAAATGTCAAAAAGTGAATGTCCACTACGGATTTTCAACTTTTCAATTCTTGGCAATAAATGGGGTTTCCCCTTTTAATTTTGAGTAGTCAATAATGCAATAACCGTACCACTCTAAAATAAAATAATACTATCATCATCAGCCTACAGTGTTCCCACTGCTGGGACATAGGCCTTCTCTCGGTGAGAGAAAATGGGCTGCAGTCCGACACGCGGGCCCAGTGCGGGTTGGTAGAAATGTCACAAATGTCTTCGAATTTTTGGTTCTAAGACATGGTCTCCTCACGATATTTTCCTGCACTCTTTTGTGAGAACAGTAGTGATGAAATATATACAAAGTAATGCGCTTGACTGGGTTCGAACCCACGAGGTCGTGGTAGTAAGTCACCACTGCTCTCCAGTTATCTATATCTATCTATCTTCTATACTTATAATAAATCTGTAGAGAGGTCGATTCTGTACATGAAATATATTTACAAAATAACTATCATGGGGTGATTAGGGATCGATACTGATGCAAAAAATGCAATCAGTAAAATTATTGTCTGTCTGTCTGTCTGTCTGTCTGTCTGTCTGTCTGTCTGTCTGTCTGTATAACCGTTATAGAAACAAAAACTACTCGACGGATTTTGACGAAACTTGGTACATTTATTTTTCATACTCCTGGGCTGGTTATAGGATACTTTTCATCACGCTACAATCAATAGGAGCAGAGCAGTGAAGGGAAATGTTAGGAAAACGGGAGAAGTTACTTCATGCACGCTAATCTTCGGTACAACTGGACGGATTTGATTGCTTTTTTTTTGTAATATAGCTATTAAGTCTGGGCAACATATAGGCTATAATTTGTCTTGGAAACTTGAACACCTGATGCAGAACTGCAATAGATCAGCTGAACTATAAGAGATACAAAAATAGCGCCTTAGCAAAAATTGTTCCACGTGATGAGCATTTTCTGCTGAGAGAATAAATTTGAAGATATGGAACACCTGATGTGGAACTCCAAGAGCCCAGCTACACTATAACATATACAGTAATGAAGTCTTAGCAAGAGTTGTTCAGCCTGATGAGTACTCCCTGTTGTCGTATAAAAATTGAAGATCTGGAACACCTGATGTGGAACTCTAAGAGCCCAGCTACACTATAACATATACAGTAATGAAGTCATAGCAAGAGTTGTTCAGCCTGATGAGTACTCCCTGTTGTCGTATAAAAATTGAAGATCTGGAACACCTGATGTGGAACTCCAAGAGCCCAGCTACACTATTACATATACCTATAGGATTCACGTCTTAGCAAGAGTTGTTTAGTATGATGGGCATTTCCTGTTGACTTGCTTTTGTAAGAACTGGAACGTCTGGAATCGTCATGCGCATCCCGTTGGTTTCCCGTCCCAGGCTCTAAGAATTCGACATCAGAGGTTTCAGATCTTCGATTTTGACGACCCCGTTGCCACTGGCATAAACAACAGGATCCGCGTACGAAGTCGCTGGCAGAAGCTAGTACTAAAATAAGATGCAGACTGATGCCAGCCTGGGAGATAAATGAATACTTCAGAGGGTTGCAAAAACCTTCAGAAATATTCCTCTATGAGTTGGCGACATCCACAATAGAACTTGTAAACAGAATAATGGGGATCTATTCATAGTCCAACTGCATGCCATTAAACATAATTTTACATCCGACCTTTACCTAATTACGAACAGATTTATACATCGTGTCTAACAATAAATCAATTAAATATGTAAAACTAATATAATATAGAAATTAATTTGAACTTGGCACTATTTACGTAGATATCGAAGAATGCACATTATACAGTATATGGGATGGCTCAGCTAAATATCAACTTGCCGCTCTTGACTCAGAGGAACGCAGAGCTAACTGGCTCGTTGGCGACGTAAAATTGGTGAATGTCAAGCTCCAAAGCTTGACTCATCGCCGCAAAATTGCCTGCCTGTCGGTCTTCTACAGATTGTATTTCGGAGAGTGTGCCCAAGAACTCCACGACCTTATCTCACCAGCCCCCGTCTATCATCGCACATCTAGACGCACGCCAAATTACCATCCTTACCATATTGCTGTACCACAATTCGCACTAAGCGTTTCCAAACGTCTTTTATAATGCGGACAGCGAAGGAGTGGAACTATCTACCTACGTCTGTGTTTCCGAACGCGTACAACCCTAATCTCTTCAAAGGTAGAGTGAACAGGCTTCTTCTGGGTAAGCTCGCTCCATCGTCGACCTTGTCTTAGTCACCCCTGACCTAGACTAAGGTCAAGAGCAAACCCATCTCACAAAAAAAAAATACAATTAGGGTTGTCTAAGTTACACCAGCTGTTCCTCGCGACCCTTGCTACACGGCTCCTTTTGATCGTAGCGTGATATTATACACGCTGTTTTTTTGCATTTTCGTCAAACTTTAGGTGGTTGTCACAAAAGTCATAAATAATCAATTGAAAGTACAGTACCGGGCAAAACTAATAAGGGCTGCTTTTTTTTTGTTGTTGAAATTTTACAGTATTTCAGAATTAAACCCTTAATTCAATACAAATGAAAGAGAATCACCCGACTACGCAGTCCGCGCGTACGCACACAGCGATGAGCAGCTGGTGTGCGTGAATTGAATCTACTACTCTTGAAGAAACTAGTTCACACTTACGGATTTCAGTAAAAAGGAAAAATAAAATAAAAAAATACCTACCTATTTTATTGTTGATTTGGGTCGAGAACCATGAGTATAATCACGTCCTTGAATTTGACTAGGTTGCAGATCAGCACATTGTATAGATAGCCTATAGCATTCCTCCAAAAATGGACTATCCAACACGAAAAGTATTTTTTAATTCAAACAAGTAGTTCCTGAGATTAGCGCGTTTAACCAAACAAACTTTTCAGCTATAAAATATTACTATAGTTGTTACTTTCAAAAACATGTTTGCTATGCGTTCTGCCTACGCCTCACGTGGTGTAAGCTTAAAGATGACTTGCTCTATGTAGTTAGAAATACTACTTAAAAAACTATGTAATTGATTGAAATAATTCATTGTAATCGACCAAATGGTGTTAAATTATGGGATGTGGTGAAATTTTTATAGCTTTGAATGCTTTTGAATCTCTGTTTTGTTATAGGAATAGTGTTATGTTCTGTTGTTACTGACTAAAATCCACAGTGTTCCTTCAATGGCCCTTAACGTCCAGGGTCGCGGTTACCTGTTAAGACAGACCCGCGACCCCGGCAGGCGTTTCATCATCATCATCATCATCAGTCTATAAATGTTCCCACTGTTGGGACTCAGGCCTCCTCTCTGTGAGAGGAAGTGGGCCATAATCTACCACGCGGGCCCAGTGCGGGTTGGTAGATGTCACATGTCTTCGAATTTTTTGGTTCTAGACATGCCGGTTTCCTCACGATGTTTTCCTTCACCGTTTTGATAGCAGTGGTGATGAAATAAATTACACGAAGTAATGCGCCAGGCTGGGTTCGAACCCCACGACCTACAACTCGTAAGTCGAGGCAGATACCACTGGGCCACCACTGCTCACTGGCAGGCGTTTGGTTCTTCAAAATCAAAACATTTATTTCAAGTAGGCCAGTTAAAGGCACTTTTGAATTGTCATAGACAAATAAAAGAATATAACTATAGTATGTGCCGTTTAACATGGCAATAGCGGTCATTGCTCCGACTTTCATCCCGATATCTCAATATTAGCGATACTTCCTCTTCACCCGTACAAATCTGTCGCAAACAGTCGCAAAACTGACATCGCTTGAGTCTCATAATACATAAAAAATGTCCACAAAAACAACACAATGCACAACCCAAAATAATAGAAAATCTAGCAAACGTACCCTACGAAATATTTTTTTTATAATATTGTATATTCGTTTTTACACAAGTTTATCACACTGAGACAATTTAACAAAAGTAAATATATTATTATGCATCATATAATTTTGCATTAACCTATAATACAATACTGAGTAAATATAAAGTTAGTGCATATTGTATGGATATAAGTATATTAATATTCTTTTGATATCAGGATGGTAAAAACACCTTATTTTTCCTAAAATAAATTACAAAAACTATTTCATCACAGAAAATGCTAATTTTGATCTTATGTCGTTTTTGTTTTACGAGGTCATCGCGTCAGGGGTGCAGCACCCCCGGCAGCAGCCGCTATTTTGATTTAACATTCCGTGTGGAAGTTCGCTTGCGTCCGGTCTGTGCAAAGACATTAAACTAAATACGAGCAATAGACGGGACATCACGAAGAAAGCTGTGATCCAAAACTTTTTACCACTAGGTAAAAAGTCGCTCAGTCTAGTAGTCGCGTTGCTATGCAACGCTAGATTGTGCTACTGACACACACATCAATAATTTTGTATGACAATTTTCCCAATGCCCGCTCTATAGGTTCTTTTAAATCTCTTTGGGTCTGTGCTATAATTTCTTTGCTTTTATTGTTATCGTTGTTGAGTTTGTTACTGTTTTGTTTTTGTGTTCTGTGTTGTTATTGTTACTTCATTTGTTGCTTGTAAAGAAGCATGGAACCAGAAGCTGGAACATCTACTGGTGAAACCAGTAAACGCCGTCGTCGTCCAAACATATTCCAACCTCAAGAAGGTTCGGAATCGATACCGTTCACATCGCCGCCAGCAAAAAGACAGAAGACGATTCTCACCAGCGGAGAACGTCTTATGATTATTAATATTTTTAAATACGTCCAAAAAAAAAACAAATTATGAAATTTGGCACATTTGTTCAGACGCTTATAGACCAACATATATGCGAAAACTGGGCAGTTCTGGAAATATTACATACATACGGGTCGAATTGATAACCTCCTTTTTTTTTCAATATAAAAAATGTCACTTACGGGATATCTTCCGTGATTGTTTATGATTTTGAGTTCCCGATATTTTGACGCTGTTGCAAGCGCCATGATCGCGGGATGACTCCTTTTTTTTGAAGCCGGTAAAAATATTGTAAAACTTGTTTTCATTTTGGTGTACCATAAAGTATAATTCTATTCTATAATAATTTTAAATACTTATAAAAGTAAAGGTCGACCACGAGCGGGTATACCATGAGTTGGACTCAAAGTCTCAAACCCACACTTTCCAGAAATTTGTACACTGATACCTCAACCACTAAGGGCCCTTTTCCTGTCATGCGTATTTTCACCCGCATGCGGATATGGTCCGTCCATCCTATCATTTCATACACGTTTTTCCTATGATGCGGGAAGCACGCGAGCGGACTAGATCCGCGCGCGGACGAAAATACATATGACGGGAAAAGGGCCGTTACCTATCACTACATCCATTAAATCCGTCACAGTGGAACATTTTTTACGTCACGCGTAAATTTATAAGCACACAATTTGATTTCTAGAAATAAAAAATATTAATTTTGAATTAGAGCAACACAAGATTCACAACCCCTGTGTGTCAAGCAGGCTGGTACCACGATACTGTAGCGATAGAAGCAACTATCGCTTATTAGTAGTTTTAGGTAACAATAAGTGTCATTATCGCTTAGTGATGAAAAACTTGGTAGGTGGGAGTGAATGACCGCTATTGCCGTGTTAAATGGCACATACTATAATTAAACACGAAAAAGTTATGCTGCTACAGTCCCAGTCACAAGACATAAAAACTGAAAGTACCAGATCAAATAGTAGATGTCCGTTCCAAGAAGTGGATCTCTATGGAGAAGAACGGGCAAGAAACTCCATGGACACTCTTTTTAGTAGCTCTCAGGTCCCCGTCAGATTCCGTCCATGGCCTTCATTTCTCAAACAGAATAAGAACCCGTTTCCAATTACCATCAATTAAATATTCAGTATTTAATTTCACTACCCAAATAAATCCCCTATATTTAAATACATATTTACTACCCTCCGTTGAACAGTACGCTTCGCTAGCATCGAGCGCCCAGTCCATATGAATGACTGAATCGGAAAAACGGAGGCGCGGATTTTCACTCAAATGAATTTTACAATCAGCCTTTTTTTTTCAACACCGTTCTGAATACTAAGAATTACTGGAATGCTAATAAAAATATGCGAGTTTTTTAGGTTTAAGCGGAATCGTTTGTGTATTTCGTTTTAAAAGCTTTTTATTATGCCTACATTGATTTATTTAAACTTAAAATTTGGGGTTATTGCCACCAATTGCTGGTGTCTATTTTTAATTCAGTATTAATACTTTTAATTACAAAAATAGAACCCCTACTGCTCCTATAAACATCGACAAAATCTTCTCAGAATACTGAAACAACTTTGCAAATTTCAGGCATTTTCAGACGTATTTACAGCACAATTTTACTACCTACTAGACTGGTATTCCCTATTCCATCCATATCGTCACATTCGTCTAGAAACTCCTCGCTATTTCGCCTGTTTACCACCAAAAACGGAATGCAACCTAGTTCTAATAGCCAGCTGTCAACTTGATTCACTACGTCACGTTTCCTTTCACGTGACATGTTGGGATTTGGGAACACATCGATCTGTAAACCTATGACGTCACCTTGCTAACGTGACCGATTCCGCAATTTCTGTAACAAGTTGTGACATAGAACTCGTGATTTGTATGCAACTACCGCCAAACAACACGATTACAGTTCAATTTTCGATTTTATGTCATTGAGGGTAGTTTTGAATCTTATTGGCGGATACGACGGTAGTTATGCGAAGCAGTTGTCAAACATAGAGGAATTATGTACATACGCAAAGCAAATGGGAACAGGTTACTGGGTAAGTCAACAAAGGGTTTCTATTCTGAGGTTCTGGTTACTGTAATTAACTCCTATTTACTAAACAATTAGGAGGCATTTGACGTCATACAAGCGGCTAATTGTTTGTTACGCTACAATTTCTAATGAACTCTGGAAAATATAACAATACCGAAACTGTAAAGTTCATAACACAAACTTCATTTCTTGGAAAATATTTCCTAATGACCAAAATTTCACGCGCATTACAAAATTCAACGCAACAGTTCCCGAAAAATGTTTATTTCAGCAGACAATATATCATATTTTATCCAAACCATGATCTTCACTTTCCTAAACAGAAGTTTACTGCGTAATTCATCATTTATTTCACAAGAAATCATATTTTTTAAAGCTGAACTGTGACAGATTCGGGGAACTAGAACAAATCATTCAGTACAATGTTTAGTTACTAATTAGTGCTGTTAAAATACTGCCAAGGAGTACAAAAAGTATCTCTTGGCATAGCGTAAGTAAATATTGGCTTACGTCAGGCCAATATTTATCGTGGCGCCCAGTATGTGTAGTTTTTTCCGAGTTGAAAAAACTCTAGGTATATTTTAGTTTGATTAACACCTGTGCTTTATTTAAAGATGTTTAAGATTTGCCTACTTTCGACTTTCACTATCGCGTTATTTAATTTATTAATGTACACGGGTACCATAAGAAATACACTTTGTAGAATGGATATATAATAAGATGGAAGTACTAAGATGATTTTATGATGATCATTACCATCACAAAATGTTTAAGAGCGCTATGACATACTGAAAGAACACAGTTTCTGTCAATTTGACATCGTGATGCCCCCCGCATAAAAACAAAACACTAACGAAACAGCTATGCCTCGTATACCAGGAAGAAAACAACATGAGCTTTTGCCACTTTTCTTTCGAATAAACAAAGTAAGATCCCGAGCTTCTAGACACTACTTATATTCTTAAACGAATGGATAATATGATAAATGTATACCTATCAAAATAAAATAAGGGCCACTCATTATATTACACTTTAAACCGCAGATTGTGTCAATCTGCGAATTGGATATATTTGTAATTTACAAAGTGTGCATTATAACGATTATTCAATTCCATTCTATAATACGAGTAAATTATCTTGTTATTATATCTTTCAAGTGTTAATTTTGTTTCTAGTGGCTAATTTGAATTCATAACTTATTTAATTAGATTTTTGAAATTATTTAGAATTTACGATTTGGTGTTTAAACTTTTTCAAACTTTTTCTTTGACTTATACATCAAACAGTCATTTATGCCATCTATTCAGAGACAAAATTATGGACGCAAAACCAGCCACTTGGGGTGATAACGGTGACATAGATAAGGAGATATAGCCAGAAGTGGTCGGTTTAATGCTCGAATATTTCCAACCAATGGTACAAAATATTTGAAACTAGTGTCAAAAGAGACGGGTAATATCACCAAACGCCGTGATCCAGGAAGAAAGTGAGTAAGGCCCAAGAAGACCATCAAGCGATAATCTACTGCGCGGATCATACAAACTCCATTGCGACCAGCCACAAGCTCCCCTATAATTGACAAGACAATTTCGAATCGACACCATGAAGATTAAAAATTAATATTCAAGAAGATTCTTGGTTCGCCTGCAGTTAACTGTGAGCGGATGGTGCAAATTTGTAAACATTTGCAAAGGAGAAAATTTATTGAACTGTTTTGACTGGGCTTCAGTGCTTCATTACTGGGTTACAGCTGGATTATTTTTTTAATAAAGACAGATCTATCAGAGTTCAACAGGTTTCAGATCATTTCACTCTTGAAACAGAATGTTTTGGTGAGCTTTAAATTATAATCTCTATCTCGCAAAACTGAGCTTTCACTTCTCAAAATTGCGTAGAAAATGTGGTTCAACTCCACATTATTTCATTTGCACAGCAAGTAGTACCTGATTTCATCTTCGATCAATCGCGACTAACAGTGCATAGATTCGTTTATGCTCGAATTACGATGCTACAATTGGTCACTCAGGCTTTTTACCTGATTTCTATTGAAATGGTATAGAAAATGTTCGTTATTTAATACAGAACATTTCACCTTCAGTAAAATAACACAGGGTTTAGGAGAAAAAAGAACTCTTTAGAACATTGAAAACATTATTTTTTCGTTCTCATTATTTTATTTATGAAACTTGACACATTCCTGTAATTTCTCACTTTTCATTCATCATCATCATCATCATCAGCCGGAAGACGTCCACTGCTGAACATAGGCCTCCCCCTTAGACCGCCACGCCGAACGACAATTCGCCACTTGCATCCATCCGTTGCCCGCGACCCTCACGATGTCGTCGGTCCACCTAGTGGGAGGCCTGCCTACGCTGCGCCTTCCGGTCCGTGGTCGCCACTCGAGAACTTTTCTTCCCCATCGGTTGTCAGTTCTACGAGCGATGTGGCCTGCCCATTGCCACTTCAACTTGCAAATTTTATGAGCTATGTCGGTGACTCTGGTTCTTCGCCGAATATCCATGTTCCGGATTTTATCCCGCAAAGAAACTCCGAGCATAGCTCTTTCCATTGCTCGTTGAGTGACTCTCAATCTCTCTAAAAGGCCAGCAGTCAGAGACCACGTTTCAGAGCCATAAATCATCACTGGCAACACACACTGGTTAAACACCCTTGTCTTGAGACACTGTGGGATTCTCGATGAGAAGATATCACGTAGCTTCCCAAACGCTGCCCATCCGAGTTGGATTCTTCGGGCGACCTCTTTCTCGAAGTTGGACCTACCTAACTGAACAATCTGTCCAAGGTAAGTATAATGGTCTACAACTTCGAGAGTATCGTTCCCAACAACAACCGGTACGGGTGCCACATGGACATTCGACATGACTTTCGTCTTGTCCATGTTCATTTTAAGGCCGACCCGTTGGGAAACGATACTGAGGTCGCTGAGCATAGCATTGAGGTGCTCCAACGATTCTGCCATGATGACTATATCATCGGCAAAACGAAGGTGAGTGATGTATTCGCCATTGATGTTGATGCCGAGTCCGTTCCATTCCAAGAGCTTGAAAACGTCCTCCAACGCGTTCGTGAACAGTTTCGGAGAAATAACGTCTCCCTGTCTCACGCCTATCTGCAATTGGATTGGTTTCGTGCTCTCTTCCTGAAGTCGGATGGACATGGTGGCGTTTCTATACAAACACTTCAACACTTCGATATACCTATAGTCGATATGACATCGTTGGAGGGACTGCAATACTGCCCAGGTTTCGATTGAATCGAAGGCTTTTTCATAGTCCACAAACGCTAAACACAATGGCCGATTATACTCCTCTGTCTTCTGTATAATCTGGCGGAGCGTGTGTATGTGGTCTATAGTGCTAAAACCTTTTCGGAAACCGGCTTGTTCGGGAGGCTGGAAGTCATCAAACCTGCGTTCGAGACGGTTCGTAATGACTCTTGAGAACAGCTTGTACACATGGCTCAGAAGTGAGATTGGCCTGTAGTTCTTCAACAAGGTGTTGTCACCCTTTTTGAAGAAAAGAACAACCACACTCCTGTGCCATGCTTCTGGCGTAGAACCTTCGAGTATGACGGAATTAAATAACTTCTGGAGGACTAGAAGTACCGGTTTTCCACCCGCTCTCAGAAGTTCTGTTGTGATTCCGTCCTCACCCGGCGCCTTGTTATTCTTGAGCTGTTTAAGAGCCATTCTAATCTCGTACAGGCTGATGTCCGGGATATCCTCAGTGTAGTGTCGAGTCAGTTTAGCTCTTGCGTCTCGAGCTGTACCGACACTGGGTTGTCGTGTTGATGTGTATAACTGTCCGTAAAACCTCTCAAGCTCTCTTAGGATCTCCGGTTTCGTCGAAATGATGCTGCCGTCGTTAATCTTCAGCTTAGTCATTTGGCTCTGCCCAATAGACGAATTCTTTGCGAAGACTTTTGAGCCCTGGTTCCGCTCGATTGCCTCTTTGATCCGTGCCGCACTAAAGGAGCGCAGGTCACGTCGCATTGATTTAGAGATTCGTCTATTGAGTTTGCCATATTCCGACATATCAGCTGAAGATTGCAGCCTCATCTCGGACCGGTCTTGCATCAACTTGATGGTTCCGTTCGAGAGCTTTTGAAGCTTATTCCGGCGCGGGGTCTTAAAGAACTTGGACCCCACAGCTTGGACAGTTTCCACCAACCCATTGTTGATTTCGTCCACAGTTTCGCATTCGGTTAGGCACTGGAAGCGATTGTGCAGTTTGAGTTGAAAGTCTTCGGGGTTCCGGATGTGGGCAGGACCAGGTCGGAGCGTGGACTTCACCAGACGAGACCTTTCAAGCTTGACATTGATATTCAGTGTGCCTCTGACAATTCGGTGATCGCTACCGGTTTTTACCTTAGCGATCACAGAGACATCACTGAATATTCGCTTCTTGGTCGTCATGATGAAGTGGATCTCATTTCTGGTAGTACCATAGGGGCTCATCCACGTCCACTTCCTGGATGGCCGCTTCTGGAAATAGGAGTTCATTAAATGAAGTTCTTCCTTTTCCATGAAGTCGACCAGTCGCTGGCCCCTATGGTTTCGCTGCCCATACCCAAATGGCCCCACTCTCAACTCATCGCCATTCCGTGCGCCCACCTTCGCGTTGAAGTCCCCCATAACAACGGTGAAGTATGTTTCGGAGGCATGTATGGCCTCGGATATCTCCTCATACAATGCCTCTACTTCATCATCAGAATGTGTCGAGGTCGGCGCATATACCTGTATGACCTTCAACGAATACCGGTTGGTTATTCTGAGTATAAGGTATGCTACCCTACTCGACACACTGTCGACTTTCACAACGTTGTTGATGAGGGACCTGCGGACGAGAAATCCAACACCACCCTGGGATTTACGGTCTCCTTCCCGGTAGAAGAGCATGTTGCCGGAATCTAGAACTATCGTATCCTGACCCTCTCTTCGGATTTCAGATAATCCCAAGATATCCCATCGCATTTTGCTCAATTCTTCCTCCAGCTCGATAATCTTCTCATCGGTCCTCAGTGTGCGGATGTTGTGTGTTGCCAGGGCCAAAGTCCGTTGGGGGTGGTAGCGGGGCATCTGCCGGGGATTCTTAGCACCCCCTGCTCCGCCGTTACCTGATCCGCTACCCAGACCAGGAATAGCGGAGCTGCCGGGGACTGGGGGCCGTGTGCTATTATTGTCAATCATAATGGGGGGGGGGGGGGTTGCCATAATCCCCACGCTTGGCAGGCGGCTTGGGGATCGCAGTAGGGTCACCGTAAGTTTGCAAAGGACGCTGCTGCCCGTCCTTCGGTGGCTGGACGTAGTTTAAGGACGTACCCGGGTCCAGGACGTACCCGGGTCCCTTTCCGGGTCACTTTTCATTCAATTTCGCTTATTTTTACGATTTATTGGAATGCTAACTTATTTTTTGTATGTTTCGTTCTGAGTAGTATCTGTATTCATGAATAAAATTCACAAAATAATATCAGGCGAAAGAGCCATGGCCGGTTGAGTGCTTGAACTTCAATGCTGCTAAGACGTGATTTTTTCCGCAAAAAGGAGCCAATCCGACCCGGTTCTATCTTTCTGAGGTGTAACCGTAAAAATTACAAGCCATCTTGACCTTTTTGGGGTGCCGTTGACATCGACCCACAATATTAGTCCACTTATTGAGTTGGCTGCAAAAAAGTTAGGTACATGGAGTGGTACAGGTTTGCCAAATCCCAACTCGATGCAATTGAGTCAATTTAATAGCGCCCGGCATTAATCGAGGCCACGATCTGCGGGGCGAGACGGAATGGGAAGTAGTCACCTCCATATGCAAAGCAGTCATGCAAGCGAAGTAGGAGGTGGAACACGTGAGGGAGAGGACAGCCGCGTGACCTACGACGCCGAGAAGCGATTTCCAATCAGAGAGGTACGCCTTGGAGGGCCGGAGCTTGTCTAGGTCACTGGACTGTCTTATCAGGTAACGGTGACCCTGGAACGTAAAGGGCTACTGAAGGATCACCATGGATATTAGTCAGTACGAGTCTGCTAATAAATCCCGTCCCGCTCGGGAGGACACATTTGATGATTTTACCAAAAAAAAATTAAAAATACAATGCAGCTGCCAAAACGGAATACCGCAATTGACTGGATGCCGAACCTGATACAAGACTTCAACTCTCTTCGATCAAACCTAATAACAAGAAATAACTGATAAAAAAAAACTTTTTGAAAAAAAGTACCGACTTCAAAAACGGATACAAAAGTTTAAAATATATTTTCTTTTGGAAGTCGGTGGCTTTGTTATTTATTTCATTGACTATTGCCATCGACTTCCTAAAGAAAAGTTATTTTAAACTTTTTTTGTATTCAGAAAAGTTATTTTAAACAAAAAAGTTAAAATAAATTTTCTTTTCGAAGTCGGTGGCTTTGTTATTTATTTCATTGACTTTTGCCACCGACTTCCAAAAGAAAAGTTATTTTAAACTTTTTTGTATTCGTTTTTGAAGTCGGTACTTTTTTCAAAAAGTTTTTTTTTTTTTTTTTAAGTTACTTTCTCTGCTAACCGCTACCTCAAAACGATCAGATCAATTTTTCACGGATTTTCGGGGCGCACGTTAGAGAGCCAAATCCTGCCGGCGTCGCGGGACTGTCTTATCAGGTATCCATGGCCCCAGATCGCAATGGGTTATTGAAGGACACCGTAGATTTTAGTCAGTAGTGTCAGTACAAGTTTGTATGTCCTTCCTGTAGTCCTGTCCTGGAAGGGCTGATCTGATGATTTTACCACGTAATAAAAAGCCATACCACCAGGGGCATGGCCGGTGGTATGGTGGGTCCCGCAGCGAGCTATATTATCCAAACGAACTGGAATGTTTGGGAAGTTAGCAAGTCTGAAATTACATTTAATTACCAATTCAGAAAAAAAGCTATCAGAATTATTTACATTATTTTATTATCTAAAATTATATCCACATTCGAATATAGTAGGAAAATACAATCAACACATTTATATATTTACATTGCAAACAGATCAAAATTAAATTAATTCAAAATATTAGCTTGTATCAAGAAAGGTAGGTTATGCTGTATTCTTGGCGATTGGGAAAATTACTGGCCACCACTCATGACCTGCGGAAAATTCGAGGTACTACATTTTTCACATGGAATTTGATGTCATGACAAAGACACTAGCGCCGCGTATAAAGGTCATGAATGGTGGCGTGTATTTTAAATTTTAATAATTACGTGACTAATGTCAAAATGGTTGCGAGCGATACGTCCTCCCTCAAAAGGCGCCCCGCGCCGTCTAAATCAAAGAACAAACCGTTCTTGGTTTTATGTTGAATTTTGTCATTGCATATAATAATTGTTTAATACTATTATTTTACTTTCAAATGAGCTAATTATTTTTTTAATGCAAGCTAAGATAGTAACCTTAGTTATTCAATACTTTGTGATTGAATATTCAGTAAATATTGATAGATAAAAAATATAATTACGGACGAAAAAATGTCAAATTCTTCCTGTTTTGAAAAAATATTTTTGGTGTATTTCTGAATGGAAAATAAAAAAGTGATTAATGCAGTCCAAATATAATCTTTCAGATGTACCATGGACATTTTCAAATATTATTTTACTATTACACCTTCTATGTAATTCGGTACCAAAGTATGACAAAAAGTAGAATTTTATGAAACATCCTTTGCAGAGACAAGGTTTTTACTCATGTATGTAAACAAATCTAAAAATTTGTTTAAAGCACTCCACACAGAAATAATCAAACTTTCTCGAGTATATATCTTTTTTTTATTTGTGGCAATGACATACCCAGAATCAGGTTCCAAAAGTCGCACAAAAACAACGAAACGTGTAAAAGCCCTCTTAATATCAGCCTCTTTAGTCATCCTACCATCGTAATCATGACAAGTATTTCAATTCTATGCCAACTTTTGGACCAGACTCTTTGTCTAATGTCTCTATTAGTCATTACTAAGAAGAAAGAATCTCCATTATCATTTATCATGCCAAGAGTATCTAAAATCACAAAGCGGTTAGGATCACTTTATGCGAATTTGCATAATCATTACTTTATGACTAAACCAATAGTTCGGTCATAACCTGTCACCTTATTATGATACATAAGTCGATGACAATCATTGGAGACCTGCCAGTGACGTCGTGGCGCTTCGTGGAAGGCAAGCACTGGCCTCTGTCCCCCATTTAGTGCTGTCAAAATTATTTTTCTATGGAATACATCATTATTGTTAAGTATTACTCGGTTCATTGGCGTAGAATTCTCTAATTTTTGCAACAAAGCTTTGGCATCGATCTTTGTCTGTGTTTCTTCCTTCTGTCAGACTCCCATCATAATTATTTAGTGCGCGAAAGTGTCAATCAAATTGATGGATACCATAAATCAATCAGTTGTTTTTCGAGACTTCCGAGGAATGCATCCATCGAGTCTGGACCATAACAAACTGTGTGCACCATATCTACGACCTGAAAAAATCGACCACATCGTCGCTTATAATCGGGATAGTGCTCCTCCTTTGCGAGAATGACTGCTTCGCAGCGGTAGCCCGCTTCCTATTCTGTCTCGCCCCGCAGCATGGCATCGACCAATGCCGGGTGCGAGAGTGGCGAGAGGTCTCCGCCGATCGCCGTCGTGAGGACACGGTGGTGCTCTGCCCAAGCGGGGCAGTCTTGCACCGTATGCTCCACCGTGTCCTCCGGGCAATCCTCGCAGCAAATTAATACCATTTATCAACGACGAAACTACGATAAACATTCCGCAGTGTTAGTTACCTCGTTACACAGACAGACACCGATACAAATTGATTTTCAATGATTCTCATTCATGCCGTAAATGTGGAGCCTTGAATTCAATTCTAAGATCTCAGTTATGGGGTTATGATAAAGTAAGAACGTAATCAGCAGACAATGGATCATTGAAGCGTCGATCGGAACCTGCGAGTGCGCGTGCGCGTGCGTCAAACGCCATGCTAGTGTTGCCAGTTGACCAGCTTAGATTCGTAGAAATAAAATAAAATGATTGAAAGACAGAAAATTGTTTATTCGAATATCGTTTGAGCTTTTATTTTAAAAGCTTCTATTTCCGTTTTGATTTCTTTGATTTTATAATAATTTATTGAATATAGTTATGTCTATTTGTGATGCTTTGATGCTTTCTACATCATCACGACTTTATTTCTCTTTACTCCACCCACATAACATCGCCAGTAATAATGAATAACCCATAATGTAATAGGGTGAGCCTAATACCATCAACCAGACACGAATCCAAATTCAGGAAGCCCGGACTGTTATTGAGAAATTCTGTTCCAATTTCTTTAAGTTTTTTATCCAGCTTATTATTATTGTCTTGCCTTCCTCCCCTAATCTCCAAGGTATTTGGGGTTGGTTAATCATTTTTTCTTCCTTTTTCTCTCCTGTCATTTCTCACGCTATCATTAACGCGATTCACTTGGTCAGTCTCCGTACCAGTAGAAACGTCTACAATAATAGTTATGGCAACATTGTCGTACACTTGCGTGCGCGCACTCGTGTCGCATTCTATTCAATCGCCATCCGATATCCAAGCGTTTTTATAGATCCATTGATCCAGAACATGAGTAGTTACATTAAGTGTAGGTAAATAAATTCATTGTTTACAACTGCTAGGATTTTTTTCTCAAGTTGACGTTTGAAATATTGCAGCTTTGTTTTCTAAGTGGGTATTACGTAGTTATTTTGATCCTGTTTCTTCTAGAAAGATTATGACTATTGATGTCTATTGTATGTGTGGTAATTCACGTTATTTGGATCAATAAAACCAATGGATTATTGTTCTATTTGACTTTAAGATGTATGCGCATTGTGTAAACGTAGCCCAGATAAATTCAGACTGCATTGTGGTTGTAGCGCCAGTGTTGTATAATTCATACTTGTAGATTTTATAGAACTAAGCCAATAGATAAACATATTTAAATCAAGCACAATCAGTCTATAATGTTCGCACTACTGAGACACGGGCCATCTCCGAGAGGTAGCAGATTGTCTGTAATACGCCTCGCCGAGTCCAAAGCAACTTGTGGTTGATATCATGTTTTCTGAATTTTGTTTCTGGAGTATACTTCTCCGTTTGTCGTTTTAAAGCTTCATCATCAGCCAATAAATGTTCCCGCCTGCTTGGAACATGGGCCTCCTCTCTGTGAAAGGGAATGGACCATAATCCATCACGAGGGCCTGGTGCGGGTTGGCAGATCACATGTATTCGAATTTTTGGTTCTACACGGTTTCCTCACGTTGTTTTACTGTTTTATTTTTCAAACTTCTGTTTCACTTTCAAATGAAAGCAACAGACAAGGTTATTGATGGTATATTAATTGAAAATCAATATTTTATAATCAACTTTATCATTAAATTGCAGCTGACAGAATAAGAGGCTCATACGAAAGATTATAAACATACTGTTCAGAATCTTCATACATTTTATATGTGCTTCTTAGTTATTCAATAGCAGATCATATTTTTCAGTCAAAACAGTTCAGAAATATGTTTTGAAGCCGAATAACAAAATATATCAGAAATACATAATCTATGCGATGCGTAATATTTCCGGATTACATTCAAAATATAAACAAAGTAGGAATTAGGCCATGGTAGAGGGGTGCGTATGTCAATAGAGGCACTCTAAAATAATTTCAGTTATAAACAGAGTCGAAATACCGCATTGAGGCGTTATGGAGAATATGGATTGTGACTAGGTTGTGTTGTGGGCTAGTTAACACTCTGTTTTGTAAGTGTTATGGGGAAAATATGTAATTATATTTCATAAGTATTATAAATCTGGAAGTTTGTGACGATGGATGAATGTTTGTTACTTCTTTCAGCATCTTTCACTCTAAAATCTACTAAACGAATATGGATGATGGATGAAAGATGACGTTCCATTGGCATAATTACCGAACTTCGCTATTTCATATTTTCTTACTAGAAACTGGTGCCTATTTCCTATTGGGGTAGGTAGAAACAACAGAACAGGAACATACCAACTAAAATCCTTTCGCATCGCCCACATGTATATTCATTCGGTCATAGAAAAGCGGCAGTTGCGAGTACTACCAAATACGTACCTAACCTTTCTGAAGGTCCTCATGAGTCTAAATACAATGACCTCTTTCTATCTGTCAGAAAATGCTCTTTTGACCGTAGCGGCCGCTCAAAGACAGCTCCTAATGAACTTTTATAAGATTCCAGCATCCTGTTTCCTCATATTCATGCTCCATTTCTCCGTCATAATTTTTGCCACTTCTGGGACACAGCTAGGGCTCCTTTTAGTGCACAAGACTGTAATCCACCGCGCGGGCCCAGGGGCCTTACTCCAAGCTCTTAACGCGATCCAGTTCATGACCTAAACTGAACTGTTCTTCTAATTCGTACCCTGACAACAGCTTAACGTACAATCTAGTAGGCCATGCATCTGACAGCGATTGTGCCAAACTGAATCGCAAGTATTGGTTTCATTCATTCAATTGTCATAAAACAGCTCAACTGAAACGCTCAAACTGTCACTGTTACTATTTTTCTAACACATTAACTGAAACGTTTGGTGGATTCTTGACGAACACAAGGTTATTTGGTGCTATTTTAGTGAATTTCTATCAAAACCAAAGTAAGTGTACTTTAATCTTGCTGTGATAGTCTGAAATACATAACATAGGTGCCTTTTTACCGTATGTGTTTTTCTCTTACAGATGTGTGATGATCTACTGTTGTTTGAGTTTTTGGAGGAAAATTCTGCCTCACACTACGCACAAAAACTTAAGAGGCTTCGGATACGCGGCCGTTGGACCCTTTCAGTATCTTTGACGATGCCGAGTTCATTAGGCGCTACAGGCTATCTAAAGAATTACCTAGTGCTCAATTTGTGCGCAGAGTTGAGCCCGCTGATCAAGGAGCCTGTCAAGCCAACGGATTTAACCGTATAGAGAACAAGGTAGATAAATAACTTCTTGTCTCTTTAGTTTAATTTATTCATAAACCTAACCTATGTCTTTATTTGTGAGAAAAGATTTGAGAAACTGCATACCTAAGTACATCCAATTTTTACAACTATTAAATGTTTACTATTAGGGTGTACAATTATTGTTGTAATTTGTTTAAGGTTTTGATTGTACTGGCATTCTGTGCCACAGGGTCTTATCAAAAACTAGTTGGAGACGTAGCTGGTCATTCAGTGGCACAACAAACGGTGTCATCAGTATTGCATGAAATAAACAATGCTTTAAATTCTCCTCAAATGAGAAATAAATACATTGTTTTCCCAAGCACATTGGAGGAGAGGAATACCATAAGAAGAGAGAACGGGTCTGCGATACCTGCCCTGCTCCCGCGCCGCCACCGCCCGGCTGCCCGCAAGATTCAAGGCAGAGGATTCTTGGGAATGATTCATGATGAAATATAAATAATGGTTAAATAAAAGTTTCCTTTTCAATTACATTATTTAATAAAATAAAATCAAATACATATTGTTGTTGTATACAAATTGTTACGCTAATAATTGTTGTTTGTAATTGTTGTTGGCTACACCTATACCTACTAGGTGTAGCCAACAACAATTTGTTCTTAAACTAAAAAAATATAATTTTACATTCGGGCTAAATTTTCAGTGCCAGAACTGACAGATGAAGAGGTTCACCAAGAAGCTCAAATGAACATGACTATGTTGATGTTGTGGATAGCAGCCAACATAACCTACAGCAAGGCATGTCCACAAGAGCTAGACATCGGCTGTGGGCAGTCCGGGAAGCCTGAAAAACAAAGTTATTATAATGTATTAAGCTGTTGTTTCATTTTGTATATATTGTAGACTTTGAGGGTTGGGTTTTAAGTAAACCCAAAGATTCATCAAAACAGTTATAGTACCTAATAATAAAAAAGTACCTATCAACTCTTTTTTTTTATTGCGGTTAAATCATCAAATGAGTGCTCCCAGCCAGGCCAGAGCGAGAGGGACTGTCACATCTTGAAAAATCCACGGTGTCCTTCAATAGCCCTTTACGTTCCAGGGTCACGGTAATTCGGTAAATCCCGCGACCCCGGCAGGCTTTGGCCTTCTAAAGGGGGCCCCGTAATTATGCTGACACTCTTTGAGGCGCGCGTGGAACAAAACGCGCCGTCCGACCATGGACATGCCCGTGTCAGGTACGGTCCATGGTCGGACAGAGAGTCGCTCATTACTCACCGCCCGCTCCTACGGTGGCCGAAGATCGTCTTGCGACATCTGTCGCCGTGGGCGTCTACCACTGCGTCTGGGCTGTGCGGTGGACGCTTTTAAAATAGAAACTTATGGGTGCTAATTAAGGCAGCTTCTTTAAAATGTCATTCTCGTCTGCAAATATATTTAGTTGTCTAATGAATTAATAGGTCAGCGACAAACTTTTAGCGTCTAATAAATGGTTTATAAGCGACCATATATTGTAAAACAAGCTACTGTTAATATGACGCAACATGGTGATAATTCTTAAGCAACTAAATTTGTGATATGTCTACTCATTGCCAGCTTCTAATAAGTGTATCAACTTCATCTATAAAATAATATCAACGTACTCTAATTTCATAGAGTCACCGTTATTTTTATACTTTAGCATAAGTAATTGATGAGTGAATCTACTATATTTGAACATAAAATTTCCTTAATATTGTCATCAAATAATGGTCAATAAAAGCTATAATTTCATGTATTCGCCTATCTATTTATAATGTTACCATAAGTAATTGACTATGGATGGTATTTAAAAGTACTTCAATTTATTTAAAAGTACTTCAATTTATTCCCATTTTATTTACCTAATTTTGTCTGTGTTCCACCAAATATACTGAATGTGCACCAAAATATGTTCATTAAAATATGTCATAACGAGGTGTAATAAAAAAAATCTACCTAAGCAGGGTCGACGAAGCCCCGCTTCGCGGGGCTTCTATTTCTGTGTACAAGGTTTAAAGGAACCTAACCAAACCGAACTTCGGGGTGTCCCTGAAATCTTGCTAAAGCGAGTTTTAGATTTGGTGCACATTCAGTATATTTGGTGTCCTCTGACAACGAGAAGGCTATCCGACATCAAATATTTTGAAAAAATATAAAGTAGCTCACTTACAACATTAGTCGCTGAGTTATCAAATCAGAAGTAAATATATTTATCGGTAGCTCGGAGTCATATTAATTTACGCTCGTAAATTGACGCTGGTTTCTTGATATTTTGTTGGAATAGTAAAGATGATGAATTAATATAATTGAAGCTGTTCTATTAACTCGTCGCTCACATATAAAAAAAGACGCTAGGTTGCAGGTGCTAAAGAAAACTTTTGTTGCCGCACATATAATTTCCCGAAACTTATGTTCTTACCTATTATTTAAAATGCCTTTTATTTCTCCGAGTTCGAGGAATACATTTTCTAAAATTGTGTTTCTCTGGTCTTCAATCCTAAGTCTTTCTGTAGACATGTTAACCATTGTCTGCCTTGCTGTGGCTGAAGACATGGGTACAACTCGGCGCTGAGTAGACGAGGCGCGTGGCGCCGCTGCTGTGGCTGATGGAGGGGCTGGGGTCTGCGCTAGCGGAGGGGGCGGGGTAGCTGCATGTGCGTGCGCTGGCGACTTTAGATTTAAGCTTGCACTTATAGTCATTCCAGTACTGAAAAGATGGCGCATGTTAGTACCTGAATGTATTTAACAATATTGTGAAGCAATTTCAGTAACATAAAATATATTTTACAAATTTATTTACGTTACACCAACCCTTCCAATCTTTCTCTGCACCATCACCCTGAGAATTTAAGCTGTCTGCTGCTATTATCCACATCCTTTTTGCATGCTCTCGAGCTTGGGATGTTTTATTGAAGCCCGTTGCGAGAGCTTGATTTCCGTTTAAAATCTCCCACAACGTCTCCAGCTGATTGAATGTTACTCTCCTTCTGAGACTAGAATGCAACAGAAAATAACTTAAATTTCTTGTCACAAAGACAGCTTCTTGAGGAAATTATTGTGCATCGATTCTTCTTGAGGAAATTATTATGTTTAATACTTACGACATTCTTTGAATTATGTTAAGTAAAGTGTTATTTGAAATCAAAATCCACTTCACTTAAATTTTCCACTGAAATCACAGATTACATAAAGAATAACTAGACAAACTGACAATAGGGTATTAAACCTTTTTTCAAAAAGTGTCTTAAAATATTAAATCTTATAGTGATAATAAAGTACTAAAAAATTACAAAAAAAATCTTAAATCCGTTAGTGCCCTAAAAATATATACCTATTTTATTATTTTGTTTTTCATATTTCACGCTTAAGTTGACGCAAATGCTTTGACGCCATTTTGATAACGTCATCGTCAGAATCAGTTTGATGTGGTAAAGGTATTCGATTATCCAACATGCAATGACGCAATATTTTTTGTTTGATTTTTTTAATTCACCCAGCATTGGGCAGGCCATAGTCTTTCGAACTTAGGGTCAGTTCAGACCGAGACGCGAAGCGACGCGACGATGCGCTGCGCCGCGATGCGCCGCGCTGCGTAGCGATGCGCCGCGCTGCGTAGCGATGCGCCGCGCTGCGCATCCAGACGCCGCGCGGTGCAGCGGAGTGTCTACATTCGCCACGTGCTTCCCGCCCCACCCCCCTTCCTCCCGCAGTCGTCTATTTGGTGTCAGTTAAACCCCTTCTACACGGTCAGACCTGACCGCCTGACAGAGGTGAACTTGGTCGTGTCAACAGTACCCCACCGTCTGGAACGCTGTCGGCTGACGGTCGGGTCCCACCACGGACGCAGCCTGTCGGGACGGCTGCGCTCCCGACTGACTCCGCCCATATTTGGTCAGGTCTGACCGTGTAGAAGGGGTTTAAAACCCCTTCTACACGGTCAGACCTGACCGCCTGACAGAGGTGACCTTGGTCCGGTGGGAATGAAAATCTACCGTGTAGACGTTGGTCGTGCGACCAAATATGGGCGGAGACAATCGGGAGCGCAGCCGTCCCGACAGGCTGCGTCCGCGGTGGGACCCGACCGTCAGCCGACAGCGTTCTAGACGGTGGGGTACTGTTGACACGACCAAGTTCACCTCTGTCAGGCGGTCGGGTTGATCGTGTAGAAGGGGTTTCACATAATCCAGGGGCTAGAGGTAGTTGAGTATACAAAATCCGAATGAAGGCAACTATGACCGGCAAGATAAACATTGTTATTCTTTGACCTTTTCGTCACTTAAATCGGTTGGCGAAATTCGACACTCACATTACGCATACTCAGACACCTCTAGCTCCCAGTCTAACATCTTACATCGTCGAGCGGCCTCGAGCGGCGCAGCGCGGCGCCGCGCTGCGCCGCGCGGCGTCGAGATGCGCAGCGACTCACGACTGCGTTGAGATGCGCCGCGCGGCGCATCGCGGCGCAGCTCGGCGCCGCTGACGGCGCTTAAATTCTCGCAACGAAATGTGTATCTTTTGGTGTAGAAAATAAAGTCGTATTTTGAATGGCTCTAAAAGAGTGCGCGCATCGTCGCGTCGCGGTCTGAACTGACCCTTACCGCCTTGTCTTCCGTCAACAATGACGCAATATCATCATGGAGGTTACCGTTTTTTTTCTGGAAAGTTTTTGGAATAGCTTCGAGGCCTTTGTGTCAAAGGCTACCGTTTCATTTAGTAACTGCACAAATTAAGAAAATGAAAACTTTGAAATTGAATTTAAAATAAATTTCATATTTTATGTACTGAAACTGTCACTTTCTTGCCTACACTATCGCATTTATAAAGATTTTTTTCTTAAACAGTAAAATACCTTATTTTTTTTCCCGTTTTTTTCTACTCTGGCAAAATCCTAATATGTAAGGTTTTATTATTGCACGTAGATTTTTTTTTCGTATTTAATAGCAAAAGGTAAATAAATAATTATGTACTGTGGCAACTAATTAAAAACGATTAAAAAGGAAGACATTTCAGTTTGAGTTCATAAACTGCATCGCTGAAAGTCGTACCCTGACGTCCAATACGCTCAGCGATATTTCGATTGTTTTAAGTGAATGAAAGATCGCAATTTTGAGCTGAAACGTTTTTAGTGAGAAAGAGACAACGCTATTATTAAATAGCGTTGTCTCTTTTTCACCGAAAACGTTTCAAAACGATTTTGACAAACTTTGTTTCTTTGGATAGACTAGGTAATGCCTAATGAATTCGGCATCATCGTTATTGAAGGGGTCCAACTGACCGCGAAACTGGAGCCTCTTACGTTCAAAAACACAAAAAAATAAATCATTTGACTATTACACAAAACCAAATGTGGTTGAAAAAATGTATGTAGGATAGGTATTATAACTTTAAAAGAAAGATTAAAGTACACTCACGTCGGTTTTTGTAAAAAATCCTCTAAAAACTTGCTATTCATCAATAACGTTTCAGTTTATCTTAAGAAATAGTAACTTTTATTGGATTGCTTATTTTGACAGCTTGAGCGTTTCAGTTGAGCTGCTATAAGACATCAAGGTACCAAACCGGTACAAAATTGAATGAATGAAACCAAAACTTGCGACTCAGTTTGGCACAATTGCTGTCAGATGGCATGGCCAATTAGATATTAGCGTTGAAAGAGACTACGCTATTATTATATAGCGTTGTCTCTTTTTCCCCGAAAACGTTTCAGCTACAAATTGCGTCATCTTTCATTCATTTATAACAATCGAAATATTGCTGAGCTTATTGGACGTCAGGGTACGACTTTCAGCGATGCAGTTTATGAACTCAAACTGAAATGTCTTGCTTTTCAATCGTTTTTAATTAGTTCAGGGTAGGCCTGCAGTACGGGTTGGTATCACATGTCTTTGAAGTTTTAGTTCCTTTACAGTCCGGTTTCCTCGCAATGAGATGAATTTTGAGAGCAGTTGATAAAATAAATTACTCAAACTAATGCGTCTGCCTGGATTCAAATCCAAGATCATTATTCTGGGTTGATGCCAGTAGGTCACTAATTCATAACTAGTCCTTATCATATCTAGAGTCGGTTCACCCACTATAATGTTCTTCTTTTAGGTAGTAGATTATTGTCGTATAATTACATAGAATAGGAGTAGGATGGGGGAGCGGTGATTGCACAAGTGGACCTGAATCTCCAGATTTTATTTATTGTCGTAACATCATCAAATGAGTCCTTCCACCTAGGCGGCCGGCAAGGCAATAGAGGACCACGCGTGGTTTTAATCAGTCAACTCTGACATGCCCCTCCGTCTTCCCGCAAGCGGAGGAAATCCATGAAGATTTACACACAAAAAAAAAGTATGGGTAAATTGGGGATGGTTGTGTTCCACTGTAGCTAGCTGTCAACTCCAGGCAACGGCACTACTCACCATCCACCACCATCTGTAACCTGTGGTTATGGCTAAGCAATCCCACTTGCGGTGGTAGGCAAGAGACGGCTGCCTCACGACCACCTTTCTGGCGGAGATCGATACCAAATAGTTATTACTGTGTCCCAACGACGATATAATACTAGACTCCTAATAACAGGCGACCGATGTCTGTCAACACATTAGGCAAAAAAGTCTTATATTCGTCTCATTTCGACCAATCCTGTGAGCCGTAAACATACGTTGAGACAGAACAGGCCTTGAGTTAGCCAATCACAACGCAGTACCTCGTCCCCCTCGCTTACGTAGTACCTCAGCGAGTTGACAGAATAAGTTTTGTTCCTTAGATCGTGTATGCGGAGTCTAGTATTATATCGTCGTTGCTGTGTCCCATCGGTGTGACGAAGTTCCAGTTTTTTTTGGATGAGCTTGCTCCATCTTAGGTCTCATGTTTGCTTGTGGAGATTGAGGCCAAGGCACCCGCTGTACCTTAAAAAAAAATATGAGGAAGTTACTCAAAACAGATTTCATAGAATTGAAATTAATGTAAAGGGTATGGCCTATGTTAATAACTCCCTATAACTTCGCCATTGATTATAATATCAATCAGTTTTAACCGCCTGCAATTCCCATCCATAAGGAAGCAATACCATAGATGTTTTCCTTGACTAATATAAATGTTACCAAAGAATATATGTTACGACGTACAAAAACAACCAGACGTATGCCCCTTTTAACACGCTGTTAATATATCTTACGTTTATCGAATTTTATTCTGCATTGAACTTTGGTTTTTATACAAGGTCTTGCTATTGTTATTTCGGGAGGAAAACATCGCGTGTTCGTTGCAAGGACTGGTCTAGAATATGATGGATTGAGCTTCTTTTGTTTTATATTACAATACGAAAGTTTCGCTTTTGAGTAAATATTTGATAAGTACTGGTCTTACGAACGATCGCTATTGTTAAGCACTGTATTTATGTGAAAAAAGCTTTGCCCGGTCTAATTTACTCTCGTATCGTTTATAACATTTAAATTCACACACTTATACAAACAGCCAAAGCCGGAACAAATACTTGTTATGCCAATTGTGCGTAACACGCCGACAATAAACGTCATTAATTCAAATTAGCTTTTGACCGAAGAAGGCAGTTCTCCCAAATACGGGATAAGAAATGGCGGAACAAACTCCCCAGCAACACATCTCTCGATACTTACCTCAGTCAATAAGCAATGTATTACACATTTCTAGTTAGTATTCCTATTAACACTTGTATTAAAGTGGGTCAACTCATTCGGTAAACATAGGCAGAACTTACAAGTCGATCTGCGACAGCGACCCAGTCGCAACTACATTAAAATACGGAAAACTAGAGTGCGATTTTCTTTAACTAAGTGTGCGTTCACACAGAACGTTCCGATAGTCCGTTTAACCGTATACGTTTTTATTCGGCGATGACGTATACTAGGTATGTTGTTGTATGGGGCTAGTTCACATATTTACGGATCCAGTAAAAAATGTACATCCTCCCGAATCGACGGATCCGTCAAAACGGTACTGTAAATTAATTAAGAAGACTTTCAAGACTTACCACTGACAATGTTAAAAAAAAAAAAACCGGCCAAGTGCGTGTCGGGCCACGCACAGTGTAGGGTTCCGTAGTTGCCCATCAAAATACTTATGCGAACTAACTAAACTGATTCGCTGAATTTAATTTTTAAAAAGAAGAATTTTCAAAATCGGTCCAGGAGTCTGAGAAATCGGGAAAAATACATAAAAAAAGATTACGACGAATTTAGAACCTCCTCCTTTTTTTGAAGTTAGTTAAAAATAGTTGACGATAAAAACCTACCTATCCCTAAAAAACATATATCGTAAAAACATACCTATTAAAGCTGTAAAAATAAAGTTGACAAACTTACATTTGCAGTTGAAGAACATGTTCTCCGATACATTTTGTTTAAGAAAATATGTTATCCAAGTACATTTTATAAGTTGGTCGACTATTACTCGTAAAGTTGTAAAGCCTACTTAGTCATGATAAATTTCTTTTAAACTTCTTTATTTATACTACTATTTTGAATTTTTTCACACAAACATAACCGTTTAGCTGGTAGAGGGGGGGACACTCGAGTCGAGCAAAATTTAGCACTTTAAAGCTTAATATTTCACAAACGAATTTTTTTATCAAAAAATTGTAAATGGAAACTATCAATATTTTTTAAAGACCTATTTAATGATACCCCACACTAAGGGGTACGCGAGAAAAAAAAAAACATCCCCACTTTACGTGTACAGGAGGTACCCTAAAAAAAATATTTTACAAGATTTTATTTTACCACTTTTTCGGCACAACAAATCCGTATATTTACACCAAATTACAGCTCTCTAGTACTGTGCGTCTCTGAGCTAAACTGCGGACAGACGGACGGACGGACGGACGGACATGGCGAAACTATAAGGGTTCCTTGTTGACTACGGAACCCTAAAAACTATTAAAATTGTTATAACATATTTAAAAGATATTATACCATACCACTAAGGACAATTTAGAAGACAAATTAATGGACTATGATATGTGTAATTTAGATTAATTGACATCGTTAATACATTTATCTGATGCCAGGATAATTATGCAACACCTTTTTTACCATATTCTAGCAAAGAAATATCTATGTTTTTATTGTGAACTTCACCTCCGCCGGATCCGTTTATAAACGTTCTGAGATACGGATTTTCTGTGTGAATAAGCCCTAAGAGTACATTAAAAAATAAACAAGTTATTGCTACCGAATGGGAACAACCTTTGATCTTACTCCAGCTTTTTACATTACGTGTAAATGCCACGTTATTTACCGTTTGAAGAGGTTTCCTATTATTATTTTCTAGGAATGAAGTGATAAACTTCCTTTAATCTGAAAGTTATTAAATACTGTCATTTTGCTCTAGAGCGTTGTAGCAATGTAAATTTTTCTTGTCGTATTGATTAGATTTTTCATGAGCGTACTATTTTTGAAGCATTAGGGCGTGGCCCCATGTCTCCGGCGCGGCGCCGTGCCGAGCTACGGTGCCGAGCTACGGCGCCGCCCGCCGGCGAGCGGGAAAAATTCTATGATAAGAATAAATAAGTTAAAATAATTTCTTTTATTTCTTACCTTACGGTGCGTACAGACTATGTAACATAACATGTTATATAACTGTAATTTTTATAAAGATATTTTTTTAAAGAAACGAAAAATTTTTTGTAGCGAGCAGGGTTCGATCCTGCGTCTTCTGGATAGGTACTCCAGACGCCTTAACCACTAGGCCATCGCAACCACTACTCACAACGTTGAATTTCTCGTTCCCTTGTTTTTCTAACGCTGTTTACACGTTGCGCCATCTATTGGTAATGTTTCAAACTACTTACCAACCAACATGTCTGATATTGCAATCAAATCAATGCTGTATTAGAGAGCGACTTCTAAACTAAAGTTATATTTTTTAAACGCAATAACGCCTGCGTCGCGTCTTCGTAAAGATATTTTTTAAAGAAACGAAAAATTTTTTGTAGCGAGCAGGGTTCGATCCTGCGTCTTCTGGATAGGTACTCCAGACGCCTTAACCACTAGGCCATCGCAACCACTACTCACAACGTTGAATTTCTCGTTCCCTTGTTTTTCTAACGCTGTTTACACGTTGCGCCATCTATTGGTAATGTTTCAAACCCTGCTCGCTACAAAAAATTTTTCGTTTCTTTAAAAAAATATCTTTACGAAGACGCGACGCAGGCGTTATTGCGTTTAAAAAATATAACTTTAGTTTAGAAGTCGCTCTCTAATACAGCATTGATTTGATTGCAATATCAGACATGTTGGTTGGTAAGTAGTTTGAAACATTACCAATAGATGGCGCAACGTGTAAACAGCGTTAGAAAAACAAGGGAACGAGAAATTCAACGTTGTGAGTAGTGGTTGCGATGGCCTAGTGGTTAAGGCGTCTGGAGTACCTATCCAGAAGACGCAGGATCGAACCCTGCTCGCTACAAAAAATTTTTCGTTTCTTTAAAAAAATATCTTTACGAAGACGCGACGCAGGCGTTATTGCGTTTAAAAAATATAAAAAAAAAAAAAAATATAACTGTAATTTTTATCTTTGGATACACTTGCTGAACATAGGGTACGTGCCGGTACACGACGCCGAAGCGCGCCGCCGCACGGCGCACGGCGCCGCGCCGGAGACATGGGGCCAGGCCCTTAGGGTCAATTCACACCTACGCCGGCTCCACACGTTGGCCGTGTTTGCCGAACAGAAGGAGATGGCGCAATACCAGAAAGCAAGACGCAAATAATTCTATCTCGTTTCTTAGTATAGCGCCGTCTCCCTCTGTTCGGCCAACGTGTGGAGCCGGCGCAAGACGCGACGCTGCGCGCTTTCCATAGGGCGGGCGCCGGGCAATTCAAAATCTCACTTTATTTACCACACGAAAAGATACACATTTCCATTGCAGTATCGTCGCGTCTTATTGTGGTCTGACCCTTAGTCCCTTACTACGAGTATTACAGTACTGTTAAGTATTTTGTGCTATATCAAAATAGGTCTTATGGCAAAGTAGAAACCATTTTCACAAGGTTATTTTTAAGGAACGAAAAGTTCAGCTGCGAGCAGGGTTCGAACCTGGAAATACGAGTATCTTTGCGAAGACGCGACGCAAGCTTTATTGCGTATAAAAATATAACTTCATTTTCACAAGAACATAGTGTTTGATTTAGGTAATTGTGTACATTTTATTGCTCCTAAATTACGAGTTATTGTCTTCTATAACACTTTGTCATTTCATATTTTCACTAGTATTTTGCATCTGAAGTAATTTTTCAAAGTTACAATCGTTATTAAACTCGAAAATCGCCTTTGTGCCTATTATTTTACAGTGCATATCAAGTTATATTAGTAAATGTTATTAAGATGACAATGTCCACAGGGAGAGTCGCACCCACAGGGAGAGTCGCACCAGGCGGCGGCCGACGTGGCGACGGAAGCGGTCGCGACAGTCGTCGAAAGGATCCGGCAGTTGGGACTCGAAGTGGCGCTGCACAAGTCAGAGGCCATGTGTTTTCATGGCCGTCTGAATGCGCCGCGGTCAGAGTCCCACATAACGGTGGGAGGAGTTCGCATCGGCGTCAAGAGGACGATGAAGTACCTGGGACTCGTCCTCGACAGCCGGTGGAACTTCAGGGAGCATTTCCTGAGTTTGGCCCCAAGGCTGAACCGGGCGTCGGGCGCCCTCAGGCGTCTGCTGCCCAATGTCGGCGGGCCAAACGCTTCCTGCCGTAGGCTGTACGCCGGCGTCGTGCGGTCCATGGCCCTCTACGGGGCCCCTGTGTGGGCCCTGAGCATCCGGACGCGACCACTGAAGTTGGTCGCATGCCAGAGGGTCATGGCTATCCGGATGATCCGGGGATACCGCACGATTGCCGGCGAAGCGGCCAACCTCCTTGCCGGATTACTGCCCTGGGATCTGGAGGCGACTGCCCTCCAGCGCGTCTATGAGTGGCGCGTGGAGGCGCAGCGCCGGGGCGTGACCCCGCTGCCTCGTGAAGTCGAGGCGCGGCGGGAAGAGCTCCGGCGCGATCTCAGGGCAGTATGGAGGGGACGACTGTCGCGACCGAAGGCCGGGCACGCCGCAATTGCGGCGGTAAGACCCCTCTTTGAGGAGTGGCTGGAGAGACGTCACGGCGTCCTGACCTATCGGATGACGCAGGTCCTCACCGGACACGGAAGTTTCGGGAGGTACCTGTGCCTGATAGGGAAGGAGGAAACGCCCGGGTGCCACCACTGCGAAGATCGCCCGGAGGACACAGTAGAGCATACGGTGCAAGACTGCCCAGCTTGGGCGGTGCACCGACGTGTCCTCACGGCGGCGATAGGCGGAGACCTCTCGCGCCCGGCATTGGTTGCGGGGCGAGACGGAGTGGGAAGCGGTCTGCTCCTTCTGCGAGGCAGTAATGCTCGTGAAGGAGGAGGCGGGCCGCGAGCGAGAGAGGACAGCGTCCTCCCTCCGCCCCAACCGCAGTGGTAGGCGCCCGCGGCGTCGGACGTCACCAGATGATCTCCGGCCACCGTAGGCGCGGGCATGCGGGCAGCGAGTAAAGGGCAACTCGCTGCCCGACCAAGGACCATGCCCGGGTCGACGGCGCGTTGTGTCCCACGCGCGCCTCAAAGAGCGTCAGCACAATGACGGGGCCCCCCTCTCAGAGGGCCAAAGCCTGCCGGGGTCGCGGGATTATTTCCTTACCGTGACCCCGGAACGTAACAGGCTATTGAAGGACACCGTGGATTTTAGTCAGTAGAAGTCTGACAGTCCCTCCCGCCCTGCCCGGGGTTGGAGGACTCATTTGATGACAATGTCGTGCCACGAGGTGTTGAATGTCAAGGGTCGGGGTTCAATCTTGATGGTGAACCCACTCGGCGCAGGTGTATTTAGGTTAGGTTAATGTATGTCATCGTGTTGTGAGTTCCGTATGTTACTTATAAGGATTATTGGATGTATAAAAAGTTATTAAAGTTGGTATTATCGAAAAATTATTACCTACCATATGCCAATTTTATTTCCTTCGTAAAAAGGCTCTCGGTGTTTTAATTATTGCAATCATTAGTCTTTTTTTTCCTCTTAATCGGTGCAGCCTTGGCATAATAGGTGCTGGTAATCATGAGTAGTGCATACTTCCGGTTCTAGAAATGAGAGAACCGGGGTTACCCGGTTCTTTCAGATTGATGAAGGTATTTGTAGATCCGAGAACATTATTTTGCCATGACATGTGACCGCTATTTCTCTCTTGGCTCTATTACTCGACTCGATATGATATTTGTTTCAATACCCTAGAAATAAAATTAAACATAATATTGTAGCTTGGCTCAAGCTTCATTTAGACGATGCACGAAATTCCATGCGAGTTGCTTGCAAGTTTCACTACATTGCGGTAGTTGTTTGATAAATTTAATTCGTTCTCCATTTATAGTCGGCAATGTAATCAAACTTGTAATGAACTTGCATACAATTACTTGCAGATTGTAAATGGACCAAGTTTCAAATTAGTCTACTATAAAGACCATTTTTTTCTCCTTTTACATCAAAACTAACGGCATCATTCTCTTTTGTTTTAGGTGATAGACTTCGGCAGCTCGTGTTACGAGCATCAGCGCGTCTACACGTACATCCAGTCGAGGTTCTACCGCGCACCGGAGGTCATGATGGGCGCCAGGTACGGCATGCCCATCGACATGTGGTCCTTAGGGTGCATACTGGCGGAGCTACTTACAGGTAAGATACTTTATTTATAGGGGAGACCCCTTAGTTCTAAGATTTATGAGTCGATACCCAAGCAGTCAGGCCCAAAGACTCTTCTGCGCGCCTTTAAAGATTCACCTGATGATAAAAGCCCTCTATGGAATGACGGGCCCATTCTAGTGGGGTGGGGGTGCATTTTCTGGGCCTACAGCTACGACTCTTGTCGATACATGGTCTACACTTAAGGAGTCGTTTGGTCATCAGCAAAAAAACCGATTGACTTTCAACAGACATGGTCGGTGAAATGCCATTTCTGCTCTCTACCTCTTTTAGTTCAAGATAACAATTGGACTTAGTAATGTGTTCCTATTCTTCTTTATCATCCTTAAGTTCAGAATTGCCAAAGACCGTTTTTGGAGTTATTTGTTCAACAGCAAGAACAACATTTCTACTCACCACTTCTTATAGTTTGTTCAGTTTCCCAGACAGGTTTTATGAATCAATTGGACGTCGTAAGGTCTTCCTTCCCTTCTTCATCATCACACAGTACCTACAGAAGACCATTTTTATGTAAAAGAGTCAAGCTCACCCCACTATCTTCGTATTTCGCGCCATTAAGTGGAACGGTAGCAAGTTTGGCTCAAAACTACAAAAGACATTCATACCCCATCATTAACAACCGCTCAAAAAAGCACAATCGAATTCCCGTTCACTTTTACGTAACGAACCCCACAAACGAACCATGCCTTCGCCTTTTCACGTTTTAGTGTTCCCATTTTCCATGGCATCGACTTTGAAACCCCTTTTGCTAAAGCGTTTAACTTCGCAGACACAAAAAAAAACGCAAGCAATTGTCTTTGGTCAGACAAGACTTTTTAAATAGCTCTATGACTAAATAAAAAACCGTTGGCAACATTTGGAATTATTCAACGAATTCTTGAAATTCTATACGTATTGAACATGTTGGGTTACATGAGAATTAAACATTAAAATGTGTTCGTAACCTACACTACGTGTTTAAATGTTATTATTGAACGTCTTGGCTTAAGATTATGTGTAAACGATATTTTGTGGCTTGATTACATGTTGTAAACAATAGAATTTGCGCCGGGGCTATGACACGTAATTGGAGTTCATTATTGAGGTTATTGATATCGCTGATTTCATATAAAACGTGATTTGATAACGCGCAATTATTTATTATTCGATGACGTCAGTTTATTTTGTTTTGCTGAAATGTTTAGGCGATCCTCACACTGCCCCGCATGATGCTGCATGTTGCGTGTCGACGCACCTACGCGCGTTCCTGCGGGAGTGCAGATCTGCATCATCGTGCGGGTTTTTCACGCACTCACGCGCGTAGGTGCGTTTTGTAGATTCACGCATGGCGGCTCTCATTTATTTATTCGCCGTTCTCTGTGGTGGTCGTGCAGTACTGAGCATTCAAAATCACGCGCGGCACTGCGGGATTCGGTGTGCCATACCTTGCGTCTCGCCCCGCACCTACGCGCGGGGGTGCATGTTTCTCCGCGTGTACGCGCGTGATCCGCATGAACGCGCGTGGATGCATTTTCAGTGTGTTGGACTGTGCGTGTTTTCCATACAAACGGAGATACTTACAAGCAACGGAAGAACACGCATCCACGCGCTACGCTGCATCATGCGGGGCAGTGTGAGAATCGCCTTATTGGTACAATTAGATTCGACTGGTCATTTGCTTAATTGTAAGAAGTGTTTTTATATTGAAAGTAACAAAGCGTAATAGATCACACGTCCGAGAATCCAGAATATAATCCTCTGTCAAATTGTGGAGGAAAAACAAGGGCACCAAGAATGGGGCAGTTGGGGCATGAGGCAGTTGGGGACTGTCTGACGTTCTGACAAAAATCCATCGTGTTCCTTCAATTGCCATTTAATTTCCAGGGTCACCATAACCTGCATAGACAGTCCCCCGACCCCGGCAGAATAACCTTTTACGCAGATATTGGTAAAAAAATCTAAAATTGTAAATAAACTTGACGTTTTTAACTTTTTTTTCAATGAAGTAGGTAGGCTGAAAAAATGGCGGTCTTCTATATATTAAAATATCCTGTCCCGAAATTCCAGGGTTCCCGTTACTGCCAGGCGAGGATGAGGCGGACCAGATGGCGTGCATCATCGAGCTGCTCGGCATGCCGCCACAGAAGCTCATCGAGCAGGGCAAACGCTCCAAGAACTTCATTAGCAGCAAAGGTCTTCCACGGTACTGCACTGCCACTACGCTGACTGATGGTACCACTGTTCTTAGTGGAGGTATGTCTACTTACGCTTTTTTTATCGTGGTTAAAATCATCAAATGAGTCCCGAGGGCGGGACGGGAGGGACTGTTATACTCGTACTAATAGTACAGGATCCGTATATAGAACGACCTTCACCGATCGAGTAACCGGACGAAATGTGTTTTTTATGAATTAAAATATGTTGAAGAATGTGACGGTGATGGGTTGCCTCATTAAATCCTGTCAAGGATATTTTTAATTAATTTTATAAAAGGTTATTTTTTTTCAATACCTTCACCGATAGAGTAACCAAAGAAAATTAATACCAATTGAAAGTCCGAAGTTTATAGAATATGCTAACGTAGGGTTGCCTACCTTTTTCTTGTCAAGGTTATAGGGTTGCCTAATTTGAACAGGTGATAAAAAAATGCTACCTTCACCGATCGAGTAACCAAATAAATTATATATCAAAATAAAGACATTTTTTTTACGAATACGATGGTATACGGTTGCCTATGAAAAACTTGTCAGAAATTAGGGTTGCCAAGCGTTGAAGTTTGAAAATTTTAGACGGTTGGAAGCACATGAGTAGATAAACGGACTAAGTTTCTTAAGAACGAGCAAAATTGTTACCTATTTTGGTAGGGTTGTCACAATAGGGTAGACAAATTAAACAAAAAATTATTAAATAGCTTTATTATTCAGTATGATAGAATCGAATTAAATAATTTAATTCAACTAAGCCAATTACAGGCAATTTTGAATTGTCAAAAGACATTTTAAAGGTGTTTGGTCACCAATAAGTTAGAGACCAAACACCTACCTTCAAGAGGGCGCGCGTTGTCAAATAGACCGCGCTTCTTACATTTTCGTTACAACATTAAAATAATAAATAAAAATAAAAAAATAAAAAAAGCCTTTTATTTCTTGCAATTAAACATCAGTACATGTTATTTTAAGTTAGAAAATTCTTAATGTTAGTGTTAATTTTTTATTTTAGTATTAATTATTAAGTATTTTTATTGTGTGAAGCAAGAACCCCGTCTTCACAGGTGAAGGCCTCCTCCAAATTTAGCCACTTGTCCCGATCTTGGGCTACTTCTGTCCAGTGAGGGCCAGCAATCTTTATTATTTCATCATCCCATCTCGTGATGGGTCTTCCTTTGCCTCTTCTTCCAATCGGACCTTTCCATGTGGTTACGATTCCGGTCCAACGGTTATCACTCAGTCGTGCTACATGGCCAGCCCATTTCCACTTTAGTTTTTTCGCGTATTGTAGAGCATCTGTAGATTTGGTTACTTTTCTTATTTTTGCATGTCTTATTTTTTGTATCTTTCTAAGGCTAAGCATGCTCCGTTCCATACCCCTTTGGCAAGTTCTTATTTTGTTCTCTATGTAGTTAGTAAACTTCCATGTTTGGCAGCCGTATGTCAGACAAGGTAGTAGACATGAGTTCATAACTTTGGTTTTCAAGCGTATGGGTAGGGTACTCTTAAATATCTCTCTCAGTTTCCAGTATTTGTTCCAGGTGTTCTGTGTTCGTCTTTCTATTTCAATTCCGTTGTTATTCTTATTAAAACTTACTTGTTTACCCAAATATATGTATTGATCAGTGTATTTCAGCGGTTCTTTTCCTGCAGTAATTTGTCTCTGTGTGCTATTTGTCATCACCATGGTTTTTCCAAGATTCATTTCAAGGCCCACTTTGATACTTGCTCTATGTAGAGATTCAATCATTTGTTGAAGTTGCGAACTCGTTTCGGCCAATATAACTAGATCGTCTGCAAAGCGAAGGTGGTTTAGATTTTTGCCATTTATGTTTAATCCGAAATTCTTCCAGTCTAGTTCTCTAAAGATAGATTCCAGTACAGCTGTGAATAATTTCGGGGATAAGGGATCTCCCTGCCTCACGCCTCTCTTGATAGGAAAGCTCGGGCCTTTGGTTTCCAGCTTGACTCTGCCTGTGCTATTTTTGTAGAGGCTCTTGATAACTTCTATATACTCTAGTTCTACATCTTGGTTTTTAAGGGCTTCCCATATGCTCTCATGTGACACCGTATCGAAGGCTTTCTGGTAGTCTATGTAGGCAATGTATAGTGATCTCTGTTTCTCCCGATATTTTTCTATTAGTAGTTCCAGTGTATGAATGTGATCGATTGTTGAAAATCCTTTCCTGAATCCGGCTTGTTCTACTGGTTGGTTTAGTTCTAGAGATGCGCTTATCCTGTTGTTAATGATAGATGAAAAGAGTTTGTAGATGGAAGATAGTAGGCTAATTGGTCTGTAGTTTGAGATGTCTTTGGGATCACCCTTCTTAAAGATTAAAATAATGTTTGATTCGGACCATTGTAGTGGTATCTCCGCCGTTTTTAATATTTGGTTGAACATATTTGCTAAAGGTAGAGCTAGTATTGCTTGTCCTATTTTTAGGGCTTCGTTGTGTACACAATCTGAGCCTGGGCTCTTGTCTCTCTTTAACCTGGTTATTGCCTCTAGAACCTCTAGTTCGGTAATGTCATCTATCTCGTTAGTTCCGGCATAGTTTTCCAATGTAAAATTATTCGCGGGTGGTTTTCCGCTGTATAGACTTCTATAAAAATTGGTAGCTACTTCTATGATCTCTTTGCGATTGTGTTTTGTTTTTGTTGAAGTTTTCAGTCCTTCTATCCATACTTTATTTGTCGTTAGTTCTTTGAAAGCTTTTTTAGTACTTCCTGAGTGCTTGAGATGTTTTGCAATTGTATTTTGTCTGTGTTTGGAGTAGTCGTTTTTTATATACTTTCCAATAAGTTTATACAGGGCTGCTAGTTCGCTTTTTTCACTTCGTGTTTTGTTTTTCGTTTTATGCAACGTTCTCCTTCTATCCATAAGTTGTAACGTGCGCGATGATAAAATTTCATGGGCTCTGGGGGTGGTACTGGTTGAATGATCTTCTCTTAGACTTTCAGTAATTATATTAATTAACCTGGTGTAGTATGATTGTATGCAATTGGTGACTTACCAGCTCGGAAGCGTTGTCATTTTGTGGGTCAGCTTCTCTATAAAATTCTGCGTTACAACATTATATAAAAAAAATCCTAGGACTAAAACTATTAAAGTTACACAAGAACAAAAGTTTGATTTCACAAAAATTGCAATAACTTGAAAACTACTGGACCCATCTTCATGAAACAACTTATGAATCTATTTTTGTAATGAAACACAACCCTTTTAAATACTTTAATTGAAAAACATACATAAACAAAAAAGTGAGTTTTCAAGTTACGTAATAATCTAAGTTTTAAACTTTTACAATTTTCCATTAAAAAACTTATGTAATTAGAAACTAATAAGAACGTACAAAGAAAAAACAAGAAAAATTGACATACGCACAAAAACCAACGTTACTGATGCACTCCATCATATTCTAAGACAATAATTGACTGGCCTGTTGGTCTAGTGGTTAGTGACCCTGACTGCTATGCCGGAGGTCGTGGGTTCGATTCCCACCCAGGACAAATGTTTGTGTGATGAGCACGATCATTTTTTCTGTGTCTGGGTGTAATTTATCTATAATATGTATGTATTTAGAAATATATAAGTATGTTTATCAGTTGTCTAGTACCCATAACACAAGCTCTGCTTAGCTTGGGACTAGATGGCGTTGTGTTATAGTTGTGGAATATTAAAAAAAAAAAAAAAAAAAAAAAATGGAAATGGGCAGGACATATAGCCAGATACCAGCATAAAAGATGGACCCACAAAATAACCAAATGGAAAGGTCCAACGGGCAAGAGGCGTATAGGTAGACCAAGAAAAAGATGGGTGGATGATATTAAGAGCATTGCCGGAGAGGACTGGATGAAGATAGCTACAAATCGCGAAAAATGGTTCAAGTTGGAGGAGGCTTTTACCCAGGAGGGGCTACACACTAAAAATAAATAAGTTGTACTACTGAACTTGCTTATGTATGCATTAATGTGTAGACAAATAAAGCTTTATTATTATATTATAAGAACGAACAAGAAAATCTAATAAGAATCTAATATAAACACAACACAATCACTGGATTCTGATTAGAAAACACTTGTCTTAAAAATCACCTTATAAATCACACTGTTCAACGGCAAAGGCCCTCCCACTACTTGCACCCCTTGTCGTTGCGTGGGTCTCGTCGCCGACAATCACCTTCATCATATGCCAAATTTCAGTTCCGGAGGAGGAATTTTTCGGACCACATCGATGGCAGCAAAGTAGAAACGAACATCTACAAAATCGCAACTTTACAGGAGAGCAGATTTAGTTGAAAAAATAACCTTCTTTATGAATTGTGTAACAGGTTTTATCGCTACAACATTTTTTTACTGAAATACTGTAGATGTCTTTATTTACGCTGGAAAAACATTGACATAGAAGAAAACATCTGCCTAAAAACCGTTAATTCTGATGCCCAGGACCAGAATGACGATAGAGACACGGTTCGAGAATGTGTCAATTCAATAAAAACGCACGAAAACATAACCGGTACGTGCTAGAATGTGATGTGACAAGTGACTCACAGATGTCTTAGTTTGTTGACGTTTCATTTATCTGTCAAAGCTCCGAAGTAAAGGTGGACAACTGCCACATGGCCGTTTCTACTGCGATGTTTTTTAAAAATCCAGTGTCGATGTCTTCATTTACGTGTCAAAAATTCTTCACTTATTTGAATTTTGAAAAAAATTTATAATACAGACTTGTAGATAATAATGATATAAGCACATTTTTGTAAAAAAAAAGCATTTTCGAAAAAATGTAGATATCCGTTTCTACTTTGCTGCCATCGACATAATTATGCCGCGTTGACTGGACTATTGGAATGGGTATCTACGGTACTTTCACAGTTATTATGTCTTGTGACTGGGACTGTAGCACCATAACTATTTTTGTACTAACTTTATTTTTAGTCTTTTGACAATTCAAAATTGTCTTGGTTGCATTAAATTATTTTATTTGATTTGAATCGATTCTATCATACTAGATAATAAAACTATTTAACATATTTTTTGTTTAATTTGTCTTACCCTATGGCCCATTGTGACAACCCTACCAAAAAAATGTAACAATTTTGCTCGTTCTTAAGAAGCTTAGTCCGTTTATCTACTCATGTGCTTCCAACCGTCTAAAATTTTCAAACTGCAACGCTTGGCAACCCTAATTTCTGACAAGTTTTTCATAGGCAACCGTATACCATCGTATTCGTAAAAAAAATGTCTTTATTTTGATATATAATTTATTTGGTTACTCGATCGGTGAAGGTAGCATTTTTTTATCGCCTGTTCAAATTAGGCAACCCTATAACCTTGACAAGAAAAAGGTAGGCAACCCTACGTTAGCATATTCTATAGACTTCGGACTTTCAATTGGTGTTAATTTTCTTTGGTTACTCTATCGGTGCAGGTATTGAAAAGAAATAACCTTTTATAAAATTAATTAAAAATATCCTTGACAGGATTTTATGAGGCAACCCATCACCGTCACATTCTTCATCATATTTTAATTCATAAAAAACACATTTCATCCGGTTACTCGATCGGTGAAGGTCGTTCTATAAACGTATCTTAGACTATAAGTAAAATCCACGGTGTTCTTCAAAACGAACGTAAAGGACGTTCCAGGGTCACGGTAATTCTTTAGTCCCGCGACCCGGCAGGCTTTGGTCCTCTAAGGCGCAACACGTTGCGCCTAAGGGGGCCCCGGAATATTGCTTACAGCTCTATAAGGCGCGCGTGGAACACGATGCGCTGTCGAATCGGGCATGGTCCATGATCAGACGGCGAGTCACCCACCAAGATCTCAAAGATGTCCAATCAGAAACAGCCAGAAATATGGGATTTGAATTAAGTTTGAATATTAACAGGTGTTATAATATCGAAATGATGATCTAGAGATCGCAACCGCGACTGCTGAACTTAAGGTCCTGGCTTCGATTCCATACGAAATTTCTCAATAGCAGCCGCTGATTCTGGATTTTAGCGCGGTTGCCGGCAGCACGTAGTGCCAAATGAATTCTGGATTAATTATTTTCTGTAGAGTTAAACTTTGGATGAAATCTGATATAAAAGTAACCTCACTGATGTTTTTCTTGCCAGATAGAGATTACCAGGACATTGTTTTCACCTTCAGCATGAATTTATTTGTTTTCAATCCGAAGAAAAAAATATAAATAAATCCCAATAATAAAAGATTAAGGTTATCAAGTCTGGTGTAGACTTATCACTACTTGACCCTGTTTTCACCATTCTCGACCCTATTTCAAACGGAAATCGTATCTTTACATTATCTTAGGATTACGATAGAGAGTAAGGACCTGCCCTAACGTTAGCGATTAGCGTGTAGAACTAGAAGCGAGTTACTTGATTGAAAGAGTTCTCACGAGTGCGGTAGTGACTGGTGGTGTCAGTCAGCGATGTAATACGTAAAACGTGTATGAGAAACGCGTGGTCGTTGTTTTGTAGAACCAAAATGGTAACACCTTTAAAAAAAAAATTACGTATGTGAGTAAATAAGTACTAATTTTTGGGATGCTTATAATTATCAATTTTTCAAATTATTCCGTGAAAATAAATGTCGTCGAATGTGTGTAGATCGTGTAAGTTTGGGTGCATGACAATAACTTTTCGCGTTTCCTATTGTTGGGATTGTTCTTGCACTTTGTGCGGATTTAAAACTAAATAATTTGCATAACATTTAATGACTAAATAGTCAATAGCTCATCGCTACCTCGTAGGCGAGAATGTGAAATATAACAAACAAATGCGACATTTCTAAAATTATACACCATTCTCACTTATTTACTGATGAAATTCCTGAACCACGCAAAACTTTCACCCGACGTCATGAATTTTGAATCATCGCTACAGGATTTTTCACTGATGTCTAATGTTTTGATCTTCCTACCAATTTGTGACCTGAGCTGAGTCATCGGGCGACATGTGGACGTCATGTAGCATGTGTCTGATGCCTGTCTGACGGTCTGACCTATTAATGTATTAGTCATCATTTGTGATTAGTTTTTAATGTCGATAAACATTACTAGGTTTTGTGGTTTTTGGACTTGTTATATAAAATAATTTATTTATTTGCAAACATGGGTTAATAATACATAGATGTTATTTCTTTATAATTAAGTTTTTTTTATGTTAGTTCTTTAGTTACAAATGCGAAAGTTTGACTAGATGGAAGAGCTGAGAATCTTGATAGAATTTGGCTCAAAGAAAGGTGCTGTTTTATTTATTTATTTATGTTCTCGAAATCAGTTTTGCCAATGGATCGACCTCAATATAATTCGTTAAAGGCTAGGCCTAATTTAATGGATTATGGCCCACTCCCTCTCACAGAGAGGAGGCCTGTGTCCCAGCAGTGGGAACATTATAGGCTGATGATGATGATGAAAGGCTAGGCAGATGATAATGTATTTAGTCTATATTTGGTAAGGTCGCACCTCTTTTTGATAAAATTAACAAGTAACAACGACGTATTCCCGTTCGAGCAACGATTTTTAGCGCACTTATGCTTTGAGCAACAATTGTGTTTCCGTTTGAGCACCTACAGCGCGGTAGCTTGTAGAGATGGAGTGTATAATAATAGTATCGATAATAAGTGTTATATACTAAAACCTTCTCCAGAATGTAATGAACGCTTTCCTCTAAAACCTCATCAAAATCCGTTCAGCCAAACGCGAGACAATCGCGGACAAATATACATACAGGTCAAACTGAGAACCTACTTTTTTTAAAAGTCAGTTAAAAATTGGCAATATTTTTATTCCAAAATCATTACAACGACGTAATCCCCAAAGTTTTAAGCAGAAGCTTACCCGATGATTCATTCAGATTACAGTTTTCACCTATTTACATTTCCAATATTAACTACCATTAAAAAAATACACATTATACAACAGACAGAGCCGCGGATGTAATCAATGTGTTTTGAGGAAACTCTGGTTGTCTTGGTAGACAGCCAAGTTAAACTGACATAATCTTATAGCGGGATTTGTCATTAAATCGGAATGACTCAATATTTGCGGATGCAATGTATGTTGGCTTATTTCTTTTAAAAGCAACACAGTGTTATAGTAATGCCTTTTTTTTGGATCGTAAATCATCAGATGAGTTCTCCCGATCTTGATAGAAGTCAGACTTGTACCTACTGACTAGAATCCACAGTGTTTCCTTCAGCCTAGGCAGGGCCCCCGCTACCATATGTGCAATGTGTGCAATGCACACGGGCGCCATCCTTTAGGGGCGCCAAAACCAAGGGCCCAGAAAAAAATTGAAAAAAAATCAAAAATATTTTGTAAAGAAAAGTTGAGAACATAACTAGGATTACTTTTAAGTACCTACTAAAGACTTCAAATATTTGATCTCACTAATTTTAGATTAAAACTTGAAGTCCGGAAACGTTAAACTTTTAGAGCTCACTGCGTTCTATTAGGAAGAATTGCCTTGTCCTATTCCAAAAAGCTAAAAAATTTCGCGCTCGCTTCGCTCGCGCTTCAAATAACGTTGACATTCGCTTTTCATGACCTCGCTTTTGATAGCTCATTTTTCAATAGCAAAATAAATGCTTCTTATGTTAGTTAATCTTGTATTGGTCTACAATAAATGAAATTTGTCTTCTCTAAGACGGTACGGAACTCTGGGTGTGAAGTTTGAGTAGCACTTTATGTTTTTTTTTTTTTTTGTGTTTAAGTTCCGAAGCGCAAGCTTTACAGCCCCAGGGCGCTGAATTTTAAAATACGCCACTGATCGATCTACCATAAAAAAAAGATAATTCAAAATGCCTGAAGGGGCGCCAAAATCCTTTTTTGCACACAGGCGCCAGTAGACCTTACGGGGGCCCTGAGCCTAGGTTCCATGTTAGAACATTCCCGAAAACAACCTTGGATTATAATGTACTTAAAAAGGTTATCAAAATCTCTCAAAATATTTTAAAGCTAAAGGGAAAATACAAATCATGTTAGCTTCTAAGAATTCTGTCTATTTCGTGAAGAAGTAAAAACCTGATTTTATATGACCATTTTAATTTTTATATAATCCTACCTGACTTATAGAGCCCTGACCACAAATAAATAATAAAAGTCAAAAGAATTCTATGTGGATGCAATATAAGCGAAGAAATCATGAATCACTTCGCTTTGATCCGGACCATGCGACTCAACATCGTGTCCAACTATTCACTTACAATAATATGTTTTTTAACTTTGTGTCATGAAAATTATGTTTTCTTTTACAGGAATGTCAAGAAGAGGCAAGCCTAGAGGTCCTCCGGGATCAAAAAGTTTTGTCACGGCCCTCAAGGGCTGTCAAGACAAGTTCTTCATTGATTTTATTAGAAGGTAAGTCTACCAACTAAACAAAACTAATGCGTGAAATTTACCGTAGGGTGCAGCTACGAATTTTCAAGGACAATTTTCATCTTTCATCGAATTATGCAACCTTCATACTTTGCCTACTTTTTGATTTTTGATACCTTCAAGTAATCGGTAGCAAAGTGCCAACTTTTGAATCCACCATACATTCGATGCAATCATGCCTACTTTTTAGTTTTGCCTCAGTTCCATCGTCTTTTGGAAAACTATGAATCCTTTTAGTTTCTTTTTTGGCACCTTTGTTGTATAATTTCTTTAGTAAATAAAGTCATAACACTACTGGTTGGTCAGAGGTACTATTTAAATCCACGGATGGGACCCGAATTGTCATGATTCAGCGACAAATTCGAATGTAAATTTCAACTGAAAGGGTATCATCATAAGTAAATCGTTCTGAATCAGGCAGATTCGAACATCGTGTGTAGCACGCCTAATAAAAGGGGATTTAACACAAGTCAGTTAACATGTGAGTTTTGAAGTAACTTCCTCATAAAGGTCAGTTCTTTGAACTAAGCTCGCTTTTAGACATACATACGTTAGTCAAGATACTTTTCAGTGCAGGGGACTGTGGGTGCCAAAATTGGCAAGCCAATGTTCGTGTAGGTGTAACAAACTTTTCGGAAATTAAAAGGGTAATTTTTCAACGCTTCGTTGAACAGGAAAAAGTGCAGATACCTTTTTGAAACTTTCCTTGTGGTTTGGCTTCTTAGAATGAAATTGAGCGAGTCAAAATCTCAGAAAATTATTTCATAGAATGCTGAAATTTTCACCTTTCAATTTCTGTTCTCCTGGTACTCTGACATTCTTATTGATATTAAAAGGATGTGTAAAATATACAAAGCTCTTGCATCCGAATTTTGTTGTCTTCTGTCTGTGGAAAAATCCGTTGCCATTGTTTATATTAATGTTAAAGTACGAATATGGATTTCCGTATCATATTCTTTTCTTGTTTTTCATTTTAAAAACAACATTTCATCCAGAAATATCTTTGAAACTGAATATACGTGGTCTGATAATAATTTTGTTGAAATATAAACCCTTTCTCACTAATCGACAACTTAATAGAATTGCAATGATCGAATTTCTACTCTCAAGTCCAAAGATCAACACCTCGCCTGTCACACAATGTAACTGTGAAAATAAATTCGAGTAAGTACGAATGTGTTCTTTTCAATGCACCACATGTACAGTCACGAGCAATAACATGTTTACACTTAACAAAACTCATACCTATGCAATTTACGCGTGAACTACTCGTTTCTACTTTGAAATATGACCTATTTCGTAATAGTAATAGCTTCCAAAATAGAAGTCTAATGAAAAGGCAAAAGTTGAATTAATATGGTAACAGAACAACGCTTTTGAATACTGCTTAGTGTATACATACTATTGCTCGTGACTGTACTTATATTGGGCATAACTGACATTGGTAAAAAACCTTGGAAAACATTGTGAGGAATTCTGGACTTACACAATCAAAATAATAAATCAAAAGACAATGTCAGAGCCTGTGGGGTTTCCCAGAGGCAGCTGAATTGAGTCTGATACCACGGATTCGCCACATTCTCAAGTGGTAAATAAAAGTTCTGGATGCTGAGCGAATCGTTCAATATTTTTTTGTTATTTAAGAGCGCTTATTCTGAAAGTTGGCATCGTCGCAAATGGCTGTCAAATATTTACAAGATTTAATTAATTTTACAAAATTACTATATGAAAATAAGAAATATGGCTCTGTAGTGCACTAAAAAATTAATTAGGGAATACAATAATCAATATCGTAACACCGAATACATAGTTTTAGACGTAAAAAAAGCATTTGGAAATATTCCAAATGCCTTTTATACACCTGAAACGGTTACAACATCAAATTCAGTGTTTTATTTGCATTCCTATATCAGTTTTCTAGTGCACTACAGAGCTATATTTCTTATTTCCATACAGTAACATTGCCAAATTAATTAAAACTTGTTAATATTTGACAGCTATTAGCGAGGTTGCCAACTTTCTGGTTATGCGCCCTTAAGAGGGACTCATGTTTCACCACCATCTCACCTAATGGTAAGCAATGATGTGGTCGAGGGTGAAGCACGCTTGCCTCGAAGTAACCTCTTGACTTAAAGACCCCAAGGTTGTATCTATTAGGAAACAGACTCTGGTAGGGAATTCCACGCCATAGCTGAGCGCACAATGAAAGTATTTTCAAAACGCTTTGTAGGTAAGGATGGGATGTTCACCATGTACAGCCACGAGCAATAGTATGTATACACTAAGCAGTATTCAAAAGCGATGTTCTGCTACCATATTGACTAAACATTTGCCTTTTCATTAGATTTAAATTTTGGAAGCCATACTATTACGAAATAGGTCTCATTTCAAAGTGGAAACTAGTATTTTCCGAGTAAATTGCGTTTGAATTTTGTTAAGTGTATACATGTTATTACTCGTGACTGTACCTATGGCGGATTGCCGTACGTCTTGTAGTTCTAATAATGAAAAGGGATTGTCGGCATCAAATTGAGTAGTGCTATCGCACAATTTCCGAAATGTAACCTAAAAAACCGGCCAAGTGCGTGTCGGGCCACGCACAATGTAGGGTTCCGTAGCGTAGTTGCCCATCAAAATACTTATGCGAACTAACTAAACTGATTCGCTGAATTTAATTTTAATTTAATTTACGTACATAGTACCTAAGTGATTCAGTAGCCAACTCATAACGTCTAACCAGCACCAAAGTCTATGTAAAGACGAATCAAATAAGCCCAAACTCGATGGGATTGCGTTATTGTATTACAAAGATCCCATGGCTGCCTTCCAGCTCCATCATAAGAGCCTGGAAAACATCCAGTTCAAAAGCCCATGTAAAGACGAATCAAATGACCCTAAGCTCAATAGGATTTAATTTTTGTATAAGAAAGAACTCATGGTTACCTTCCAGCTCTATCATCAGACCATGGACATCATCCAGCATCAATGTCTATGTAATAGAGACGACTCTAACGAGCCGAAACTCGACGGGATTGAGTTGTTATCAAATCGCTTCAAGAATGATTTAAAATTTAAAGAGTTCCCACGATTTCTCCAGGATTACATCATCAGATCCTGATTTGATGATCATGGGACTAATTGGAAGGTGTACTTTTTCAACCAAAAGAAGAATTTTCAAAATCGGTCCAGGCGTCTTTGAGAAATCGGGGAAAATACATTAAAAAAAAGATTACGAATTGAGAACCTCCCCCTTTTTTTGAAGTTAGTTAAAAATAGTTGACATTAGTCAATAAAAACCTACCTATCCCCAAAACATAGCCACCTAATTATAGCTGTAAAAATAAAGTTGACAAACTTACATTTGCAGTTGAAGTACATATTCTCCGATACAATTTGTTTAAGAAAATATGTTATCCAAGTACGTTTAATAAGTTGGTCGACTATTACTCGTAAACTTGTAAAGCCTACTTAGTCATGATAATTTTCTTTTAAATTTCGTTATATATACTACTATTGTGAATTTTTTCACACCCCCAAACATAACCGTTTAGCTGGTAGAGGGGGGGGACACTCGAGTCGAGCAAAAATTAGCAATTTAAACCTTAATATTTCACAAACGATTCTTTTTATCAAAAAATTGTCTATGGAAACTATCAATATTTTTTAAAGGCCTATTTATTGATACCCCACACTAAGGGGTACGCGAGAAAAAAAAAACATCCCCACTTTATACGTGTACAGGAGGTACCCTAAAAAAAAATATTTTATGAGATTTTATTTTACCACTTTTTTGGCACAACAAATCCGTATATTTACACCAAATTACAGCTTTCTAGTACCGGGCGTCTCTGAGCTAAGCTGCGGACAGACGGACGGACGGACGGACGGACGGACATGGCGAAACTATAAGGGTTCCTTGTTGACTACGGAACCCTAAAAACCAACAGGCTAGCACCTCACAACAAAGCGCCATTACCTAAGCATTGATTCAAGTGTTTAAACAGGCATGTATCAAAGGCTTTATATGTGTCTAAAGACTGCCACGGAGTGATTCCAAGAATGTCAATTTACTGAAATCTTTATTGCAATCGAAGCGAGAAACGGCATATAAATTAGCACTCGCCGCTCCTCTGTGGGAATACAATTGCATTAGACTTTTAAATATTACGCGTATAATAAATATTCAGTGTCTACCTGTATCATGGTTCTTAGTCTGGTCTTAAGGAATATTTTCCTGTTTTATACATGCCACTAATTTACCTTTATAAAACGAGAGTTTTTTATGGTAGGTGCTATGCATTGACTTCTATTCTCACACTTCTTCTCGTTTTCTTTGCACGTGTGGTCAGCTACATATCCTGATATATTACGGTTCCCTTTTTGCCCACCGACATTTATCATTGACTGTCGACAATTCTCATCCATCTCATGCGATGATCTTTGTTCCACATAGTGACCTCATCGTACGGGCACAAAGGCACCCACTTACGTTTTTAATAAACGTTGAAGATTCTTGTATCGTGGATGCGTTTACAAACATTTTGAGTTAGGAACTCCATTCAAATATTTGTTCCTTGCGGAAATCTTTTGTCATAGACTGCATTTTCAGTGGCGTCAAAATGCAGCTACTAACAGTTCACCATATTCATTTCAGGTGTCTAGAATGGGACCCAGAGAAGCGCCTGACCCCCGCCCAAGCGCTGCGGCACGCGTGGCTGCGCCGGCGCCTGCCGCGGCCGCCGCACGACGACGAGCCGGCGCAGGCGCTGCCGCTGCCGCTGCCGCACTCGCTGCCCGCCAACCACGTTAGTATAGCGCACCATGCCAAGCGGCTCGCGCACCCTAAGTGCACTGACAAATAGGTTTGTTTTATTTTTGCTTCGTTTTTTTGTTTCGTTTCTGGTTGTTTTGTGGCAATATGTGACTGTTACTTGTTTGGGTCTGATTCGCGGTAACTTTAGGACTGTTCTTGGTTGAGAAAAACCTTTTAATTTGGCCTTTGAATCGGCAATTTTTTAGTAGTTTTATTCTGGGCTGAATTTAAACCCAATTGGTGGCAATCCAATGCACCCTTTTCTATAATTCATTATCCTGCAAGAAACAGGTTTACTCGGTTCCGTCAAACTTTTGTAGAACTACATACAATATGTTTGGAAATAGATGAGCCCGCGATCACTTGAGACTGAAGGGTAAAATTATAGGGACCGGTGTACCCATGATATATCTTTTGGGGATGATATTACTATGTGACGCTATTAAAATCCCCAGGGTTTTCCAGAAAATTTGCCCACTATAGTGTTTCCATTATTGCGATCCTGGTCTCCTTTCTCTAAGAGAGACGATGGAATTTAACTGATATCCACACATTGATGCAAGTTTTTTAATTGCGTGCAGATACAATGTAAAATGAGAGTAGTCCTGAAGTTGCGTGTTTCAGATCTACAATCTTATCATCTGAAATGAATAGTGTGTGTGTACCGCTTGCAAAGGTGCGCAATAAACAATTAATTTAACAAAGTAATTTATTCGTTTCTACTCGCGAAAGTTGTTTTATTACCACAAGCAGTTAATTAGTATACGATTTTTTTTTATTAAGTTGCTAAGTTATTTTTTTTTTGTTTTTAATTATTATGAAATGTAGAATATAAGTATGGTTTATTATGTGCATGGATTAATTAATATTTAATAAGTTTAAGTAGACAGTCAAAATTTTTATTTAAGGCTTCCAAATACGGCTTCATTCGCATCGATAGAGGATAGAATTATCCCATGGAAACATTCTACTGGCATAAAACTATCCTATGTAGTAGGTCCCGGTCGCGGGCCTAACGAATTACCGTGACCCCGGAATGTAAAGGGCTATTGAAGGACACCGTGGATTTTAGTTAGTACGAGTCTGACAGTCCCTCCCGCTCTGCCCTGGGTGGGAAAACTCATTTGACGATTTTACCACGCTAAAAAAATGTAGTAGGTCCCACTCCTGAACAAAGGCCTCCCCCTCTCCGTCCACTTACAAAATCATAGACTTACAAAAAAAAAATAGTAACCTATGTCTAGATCTTGGTCTTTCATTTATGACAAATTCATCGGAATTGAAAACACAAACAAATTCACAATAATACTAAGATAAGTTGTCAGTTTCTTTTATCCTTTGCCAATCTTCCTTCAACATTAAAATCACCGAAGTACCCGGAACAGTTGCGTCATTGTAACAAACTAAGCTATTCAACGAATTTTATAAAGTGACACGTCTTGCGTGGCGCCAACGATGATCGAACTTTCGTCGCGACGTTACGTCGCACGCACCGTGTGTCATAGCCCTAAAAGTTTAGTTCCTACCCCAATAACGTGTTTGTCATTGTTTACTTTTGAAAATTTGAAACAGCTGTTTAATAGCTGACTACTTAAGAGCTGATTATAAGTTGAAGTGACTATTTGTAGTATCTACATGTCATAGAAAATTCAATGGACCATTAGTTTTAACTGGAGGTTCATCGGTATTCTTGTGGGTATTCTAATAAAAAACAATTAAACACATGCTATTTTCACTATGTATTCAGCAGCTACGCTATTCAAAATCCAGCAGAGTTTTTAATATTTTTGGACATTCAGTCATACAGGAATACTACCAATTTTATAAACTGTCATGTCTTGCGTGGCGCCAGAGATGACCCAAACTTACGTCGCGACGCAACGTCACGCACCATGATTGTGTCATAGCCCTAATAGTTTAGTACCTTTACCAACAATGTGTTTATCATTTGAAGCTCTTAAAAACAGCTGCTTTACTGATGTAATGCGTTTTGAAGTAACTGAATTTCAGAATAAGCAAAATGAAAACATTCTAGGGCCATATTTCAATCAGCTCGTCGCTTATGTGAACTTTTGGTCTTATGATATTGAGTTGATTTTTTTACCATGGTACAGTAGAAATCTCGTTTTTTCTCTCAACAAGTGTGCAGCAGTAACCAAAGTTAGTTATTAAAAACAATCAGCTGTTCCATACCAACGCGCAACGCTATTGGTGCAATACACAAATATGTGTATCAGTTGCATTTTAATACTTCACCAAAAGTAATTATTCCATTTTTATTTTACTGTTACATTCACAATTTAAGTAACCCATGTGAGATAGAGCCACTAATTGTAGATAGCTACAATAAAAAAAAGAGATTCTAATCGTAAAACCTTACTCCGACCTTCAAAACAACTTAAGGGGGATGCTCCAACCAGCCCGCGAAATTCAAATTTTTTTACGTTTTTTGCAATTTGCAGGCCAGTGACATGTTGTAGCTTTATAAATATATGAGTTGCGGTAATAACAAGTATAATTTTAAATATAAAAATTATCAAAAAACTCGCTCCATCAGCTCTCACATAGAAAAGGTGCATCATGTTAAAATCTCCGAAATCTAACTACGATGCACCTTTTCTATGTGAGAGCTATACTTGTTATTACCGCAACACATATATTTGTAAAGTTACAACATGTCACTGGCCTGCAAATTGCAAAAACGTAAAAAAATTTGAATTTCGCGGGCTACATCGAAGCAATCACCTTTAGACTTGCAGCCAATCAGAATATTTCCACCCTTCATTTCTCAAGTTCAATACCAATCAGTATTATGTGATATGCAGTGATCGAACAATGCTAAGTTTAGCCACCCTTCGCTTGTGAGTGAGCACAGCACTTCGTTGAACGCACACGGAGCTCTCTAGTGAAGTGTGACACCTGACTATTAGATTATTATATTACTACGAGTATTAATCGATGTGGATATAATACTGGCTTTTACGTGGCTTTGTTTGTATGCACGATGGAAAGTATCTCGCAAATACTACTTGGGTCAAAGTAAGAGTGAACAGGCCTTTTCTGGGTAAGCTCACTCCATAGTACAAGTGAACTTAAAATCAAGAGCAAACAGTTATCAAATAAAGTAAAATAAATAAAAAGAACTTGTCAAGATGTCTGAATTATGCCTGCCTAGTTTTTCGATTTTTTATTTTTATTTTTCCACGAATAAAATGAATATAGGTAAATGAAAAGCCAACTCAAAAAAAAAATAAACAAGTAAGTATTGGATTTTCTATATTTTGAATACAAAATACGAGTATAACAGCGGAAATGAGGCATGCGAATACTTCTTCATACAAATAAATTCCGACCTCTTTAATCGAAATTCGTTCAGCCGTTAGGCCCGGTATCCACCAAAGCGGAGAGGAAAGGAGATGTGTTTGAATAACCAATCAGATGTCCACATCTCCTCTCCGCTTATTGACAGACGCTTATTACAGACATCTGATTGGTTATTCAGACACATCTCTCCTCTCCGCTTTGGTGGATACCGGGCCTAACGGCTGAACGAATTTCGATTAAAGAGGTCGGAATTTATTTGTATGAAGAAGTATTCGCATGCCTCATTTCCGCTGTTATACTCGTATTTTGTATTCAAAATATAGAAAATCCAATACTTACTTGTTTATTTTTTTTTTTGAGTTGGCTTTTCATTTACCTATATTCATTTTATTCGTGGAAAAATAAAAATAAAAAATCGAAAAACTAGGCAGGCATAATTCAGACATCTTGACAAGTTCTTTTTATTTATTTTACTTTATTTGATAACTGTTTGCTCTTGATTTTAAGTTCACTTGTACTATGGAGTGAGCTTACCCAGAAAAGGCCTGTTCACTCTTACTTTGACCCAAGTAGTATTTGCGAGATACTTTCCATCGTGCATACAAACAAAGCCACGTAAAAGCCAGTATTATATCCACATCGATTAATACTCGTAGTAATATAATAATCTAATAGTCAGGTGTCACACTTCACTAGAGAGCTCCGTGTGCGTTCAACGAAGTGCTGTGCTCACTCACAAGCGAAGGGTGGCTAAACTTAGCATTGTTCGATCACTGCATATCACATAATACTGATTGGTATTGAACTTGAGAAATGAAGGGTGGAAATATTCTGATTGGCTGCAAGTCTAAAGGTGATTGCTTCGATGTAGCCCGCGAAATTCAAATTTTTTTACGTTTTTGCAATTTGCAGGCCAGTGACATGTTGTAACTTTACAAATATATGTGTTGCGGTAATAACAAGTATAGCTCTCACATAGAAAAGGTGCATCGTAGTTAGATTTCGGAGATTTTAACATGATGCACCTTTTCTATGTGAGAGCTGATGGAGCGAGTTTTTTGATAATTTTTATACTTAAAATTATACTTGGCCTTAAGGCGCGGCGCGGCGTGAACAGGTGACAGATATACGGACATAGTAACTTTCGTAATTATAAAATTAGTCTGAATAGACAGATGTCAGATGTGTCAGAGTAGTTTAAGATTACGTGGAAATTACGGGTTTTCGTTTGTGACTCAGCGTGGTTAGGTTATACCCTATCTTTAGAAGGGTGATTGGTACTTATGATTTTATTAGGAGATGAGTTTAGTAAGGTAAATATAGAAAAGTGATTTAGAATACAAAGTTTAGACGTCAGTTTAGTGAATAACTGTTTGTGATTTGTTTTATGAAGGCGTTGATTTATTATTTAGAATTTTAGAAGATTATAGTCACCCTTTGTTTAGTCACAAATGAATAAATGCTCAATTTTGAGTTGATGACATTATCCTAATGTATCAAATATCTTTTAGCTTAGCTAAGGGATTAACTATTCTGTTTACTGAAATATTTGCATTGTTTTCTTGCTTAAAAAAAAGTAAGTTCAAGTACCTACCTACTTACAGTTACAGGCACTTTAGAATTGCCAAAAGACAAAAAAATAAAACTACAAGAATATGGTGCGAAAGTCCCAGTCACAAGACATAACAACTGTGATGTGCATTCCAAATCTATCTACATTACAGTCAAAAGTATCTGTATTACAGTCAAAAGTGAGGATCAGAAACAATTCATTGATACGAGAAATAATTTAACATTTTAAGAAAGACACTTGCAATCTATTTTTCTATAAAAATAAATGAGAAAATTAAATTAACAAATATGTAGTAACTATCTCCATCCATCCATCCTTCGCCAGCTAGTTTGTCAACATGCCACAATAACCTCAATGATTGCTCTATTTGCATAGTTAAGTATCTATGCATAATATTACGATTTGGGCAATCACGCGATATGCAACATGCACTATGTAAGAAAGTTAACCGTGTACTGCGTTCGCATTTAGTATTTAAAGATGTAAACCAATGTGTGTTTTAGAAAAAACAACCTTATTAAACTTACATATTAAGTAAAGTTTTCGCTGCATCATGTCACCATTGTTCCAACTGCTACTGAGTATACTGCCCTGCTATGCCAAAAGGAGCTAACTCTGAAATACGCGCTTTTTATTTGTTTTAAATGCCATTTAAATATAAAAAATAAATAGACTTTTTTTTTCTAAAATTGCGCTTTTTGGCTTAGCTGCGATAGTATAGGGCAGTGTTTCCCAACCTGTGGTCCGCGCACCCCTGGGGGTCCGCGAGTATATGTATGGGGGTCCGCGATGTCATCTCTGAACCATACATAAATGCTAAAGTCTCGTAATCGCCACGCTTAGTTAGGTAGCACGACGAACGTGTGCCAACGGGCGGTGAGAGAGACTGAATGAATGATGAGTGAAATAAGTGCGTGTGGGCGCCGGGCAAAAAGCAATGTACCAACCTTCACATTACATTTTTTTCCTAAGAAACAGTATAAGTACCTATTTTGTATCTGTCATAACTAAAATAAATACCTAATCCGATGTTTTTTGCCGTTTATTTCATTAAGGGGATCCGTGAAAACTATGCATGATTTCTTAGGGGTCCGTGGCTGAAAAAGGTTGGGAAACGCTGGTATAGGGTATAGGTCTCTTCATTTTAGTACCATTCTGGTATTCGCCACAATTAATTAAACCTTTGAATTTATCAAAAATACTTTTTTGTACCAAAATCAACTCAATTCGCAATAGTTTAAAGTCGATATTGTATAACTGACACAAGGACACTTTGAAACAAGGACAAGAATAGATTTTAGATCGTTATCTGCTGCCCTAGTTAGTGAAGCGTTTACTTTATCGCCATGTTTATGACAATCGATGTTTTTATTGGCTTGCTTTAAAATATGGGGCACTGGCTTTTAGGGGCATTTAAAATGTTGTTTTCGTGTTTTGTATCTGGGTACATTGTTGATTTGATTATGTTAATTATAAATTGATTCAAATAAAGTTCTAGTTATAAATGCTATTACATAGTTATCTTTTTATGGATTGAAATGTACTCAATATGAGCATCGACTATGTACACGTATTCAAACGACTGTTGCAGAGAAGCCCCTATTGGCCAACTTAAAAAAAAAACAGTGTTTTTTTAAGTTGGCCAATAGGGGCAAATCCGCATTAATGTCAATTTCAAAAACGCCTCACACTTGACCAAAAAAATTAAGACGCCAAAATTGTGAACATCAAGAAGAGTTCTAACAAAGTATCTCTCATGAGTTTTGAATTATCTCTATTTGCCAACTGAAAATAATAATAATAATATTCCACAACTATCACACAACGCCATCTAGTCCCAAGCTAAGCAGAACTTGTGTTATGGGTACTAGACAACTGATATACATACTTATATATTTCTAAATACATACATATTATAGATAAATTACACCCAGACACAGAACAAATGATCGTGCTCTATATATTTCTAAATACATACATATTATAGATAAATTACACCCAGACACAGAACAAATGATCGTGCTCATCACACAAACATTTGTCCTGGGTGGGAATCGAACCCACGACCTCCGGCATAGCAGTCAGGGTCACTAACCACCAGACCAACAGGCCAGTCAGAATATATATGATAGTCAGAAAAGAATCACTCTTTTCTCATTTTCGGTAGTGTTATTTATTTATCAAGTCTCATTTGAATACTTAATTTGATTGGCATTGATATACGACAAATAAAAATAATTTATACATATAAATCATTATTTTAGTTAATATTCTTCTGTATAAGCGTAATTTAATTCAAAAGAATATAATATAAGGGTGGTCCATAAGGTCTATCGCCTGCAGTCATGTGCTAACCATGTTTTTTTCCTTGTCAGCAGACGAGCGGCGGGTGTGCGGGCGGCGCGGGGGCGGGGGCGGGCGGGAGCGGCGCGCGGGGGGGGTCTCTCCGCACGCCGCTCGCGCGCACTCCCGTCACCTTTAATGCCTCGCAAGTCGCGAGTGAGTATACATTTTATTTATTTTTCTTTTTGATATTTTTAGCATCAAGGCCGTCTTTTCCAAAGGGGATTAAACGGGCTCAGGGCCCGTTTGTCCGGCTCTGAAATCCCAAGAGCATCACATCAAACCTAACTTATCCCAGCGGGTTATAAAATCTGAGATCAGATGCTTAAGTGAGCGAACTGAGGTCCAAGATTTTATGTATTCATTCATAAGATTTTTTAGCTTTTTACATAAGTTTGTTATGTATGTTTTGTAATAATATCCAAAGAAAACCTACATTAGCTTTCGTTTGACCCTATTATACTAAAGTGTTCAAAGCGCCACTAATAGGTATAAGACGCAAGGAATACTGCACGCCTGACGCCAAATCTTTTGCACTGATTGGTCATATTTGATAGCAGTCTTCCTGAAGCCATAACTTTATAATCTTGTTTAGACACAGTTGCAACAACAACTGATGATAAGAATAAAAGATTCAGTTCGTCGGCTTTGTGCAAGGGCAATTTCCAATACTGGAATCAGAAAATCAAAGATATTAATATTGTGTTCTCTCCCTCAGAAGCGAAATTGCAGGCGGCGCTATCGGAGGAGAGCGGGGGCGGTAGCACGACGAGCGGCGTGAGCGGAGTGAGCGGAGTGAGCGCGGTGAGCGGAGTGAGCGGAGCGAGCGGGGCGTGCGCCAGGTACTGGGCCGCCGCCAAGCTGCCGCACCTGCCCGCGCCCTCCTAGCGCCCGCCCGACGCACGCCGCCTCGCCAAGGTACGACGGAACACTGTTGTGGCTTTGTCTTATCACCCAGATTAATACCAGTTAGCCCTGGAAGCTATTCCCAGCAGAATTGAGAAAAAGCTGGGCAGAAGATGAGCTTATTTGATGATATGCTTGATTAAACGTTTTTCTGCTTTTGTTGTTTGGATTAAGAGCGATATTTGAAGGTGTTCTGTGTTCCCAGGTGTCGTCCCTGGAGGCGGGGCGGCGCGGCGGCGGCGCGCGCCTGGAGCTGGAGCGGCGCTCGCTGGACCTGGAGCGCGAGCTGCGCGTGGACCGCGACTCCGACGTGTCGCTGGACGAGCGCGACCATCGCGTGTGATGTTGCCCTCTCCCACTTCCTAGCCAGGCCCTATTGATCTCAATAAACTATGACTAAGTTATACGAGCGTGTAGTGGAATTGTGAGAGTACCCCCGAGTTTTACGGTTTTCTATGTATTGTTGACGTGAACGTTCGGGTGTGTCAGTGTTAGTGCCTGTGAGTCTCGTTTAGCGTTAGGGAACCCTCGACCACCGTTCGGGGACCGCTCCCCGATCGTCTTACCGATAACGACTCGTTAGTTTTCGAGGTCGAATTTTTCGCAGCTCGTACGATGTTGCGCTACACGCTGCGTGACCGAGCGAGCTGTCCGCACAAAAATTCCTCCTCGAAACTGTAGAATAAGCGAACTTGTGTGACTAAAATAATTTAACATTTTTCTACAGAATCAAATGTCATTCGTTCATTTGTATTTTTATTTTTAAATAATTCGTATTAAGTTACATTTTGTGTAATTAGTTAATTTGTTCTCAAGTGATATGATGAAGCTGTATTCGTAACGAAATGGTGACCTTATAATCGGAATTCTTAAAGGATATAAGGGTAGTTAGTTACAAGGCCTTTGAAACTAGGTTAAGGAGCTCAGCTACGCAGTTTGTTGGTCGACTAGCGTAGTACATGTTGTGATTCATTGATATGATTTGTGAAGCGCTTATGTACTCGTACCAGTAGTAAAATATAATATTGTATCTTGGGCCATACACATGGAAAGTTACATTTATTGTATAGCGCAGTTAAGTACATTTTACAGCATTTTTATTTTATTTTACTACTTATATACAGATGTTTGTCATATATTTTTTGTTGTCGAAAGTCAAACATATCAAGTCCTGCCAGAGCTCGGTCGAGGTGACCAGTCGAGCACCGAACCTAGTCCAAACTATATGTAAAGTGTAGGTTTACGTTAGCTTGTAAGAATTGATTCAATCTACGTATGGAGCGATTCTTGCGATGTAACGATTGCTTACCTCGACGATGCCGAACAAAATTGTGTAACTTTTCTGTTTGCATTATGCCAGCGATTTAGTCGAGTGGATTTAGTAGCTAGACGTGTATGAACAAACCTATTCTACTTTAGTCGAGTTTTTTTTGCTCACTTGACTAAATTGCTAGCTTATACGAATAATAACGCTCAAACAGGCTGCGTTCTGCGTTACATTTAGCGCGTCCATTGGATATCATCGCTTCAACGGATCGCAGAACGGTAGACCGCAACCTGTTCTTGCGTTCTCTTACAATGTCCATGTATTTGATACAGAACTTCGACAGTCTTTGTAATTAGTGCAATATGTTTGACATAAAAGTTTAATTTCGTCTTCCTCGTATATTATATTTGTAACGTTTTACAAAGGGCCTATAATGTTTATTCAATTAACATGCATTTTTATTATTTTTTCGATTTAGTTGTAGAATGTCTTGGATACATGTATCTGGATATGTCTTGTAATGGCTTACCAATGAAATGTATTATTTCTAATTTGTGGGATTGTAGTCCGAGCAAGCACTTATGCAACTTTATATCTATGATAATAATGTTTATATGTATAAAAATTATAATTTTCAGTTTAATAATATAATTACGATAATTGGAATGTTTGATACTTTATTTTCTCACTTGTAATAATGTTAATGTACAAAGATTTTGGAAATATTTTAACATTTGATACCCTATTTAATAAACAGGATAATTCCTGTGCATTTTATATATAGATAACGACCAATTGAACAAAGTGAGGGTTCTATATTTACGCTAGGGAGCCCTAATATTAAAGTTCCGTACGTGCTTGCTTCTCCCGATTGTATTTTATCATTTGACCTATCTCACTATACTCAATATAGCATTTTTATTTCGATAATTGTGTTTAAGTTGACTGCCGTTTTCTTATAATTATGCTCAATGATAGTTTAATGTCTTAGTACTCTGGATTGTCTGATCTAGACATTAATCAAATTGTGCGACGACCTTAGTTTATTATTTGTGACGTGGAGATACATTGATTGTTTGATAATTACAATGAAATAGCTGAACCGGTAGTTGTATAGCTTGTTTTGTTACTTTCAAGTTGGTTTTAGCTTGATTCAGCTTTACAAAGCTGCAACTTGTGACGTTATTTTTCACAATTCATGTATCGTCACGCTTCCATAGCGTTTTAAGGTATTTAGTCAATTATTGTATAGCTTTTTTTTAACTTTTGAAACTCGAGGGCTAAGACGAGTTGGTCTGTCCGCCCTCCAAGCCGTGATACTGTAAGTTGAATGTTTGACCACGATGGCGATCACTCCAGTCGGCTCCGCTTGGCATCGAACAGTATTAATCATTATGTTTCATCCTCGACTCGCAATATAAACTGCCAAGTATATATATAGTTAAATTAAGTATCGTTTGCTATAACAACACTATAGCAGAAAATTCTAGTTACTACAAACATTATAAGCTTTCGTTCGAACGCATTTCTCTTATACCTAGTTTTTTTTTTTTGTGAAATATTTTTTGTTCTCATTTTATATGTAAAAGCTGGTGTTTCACCTCTTGAAACTCGTAACTACAATGTGAATATAAAATAAATGAGTTATACAAATAAATCGTTTTGTTATTTGAATACTTTTTGTGATACATCTACAATATCACATGTGCATTATGCTGGATGTCACGAAAATCACGTAATAGACTCACGGGCGGCGAGTAAAGGGTAGCTCGCCGTCCAACTTTTAACTTTGCATCAACCAAAGCATCTTGAAGGTGGTCTGAGAACCCGTCATCGCTTATAATCGTGTTTTATTGAGCAATATACCTCATCCCTCTTATATCCTTGTAATCGGTCTATTAGTTAGCCATGACCTCATCACTCAGAAGTACTCATCCTTTGTTATCGACCATCACGCGATAATTACTAAGACGATTTATAAAGAAGTGAAATCCTTTTATCAAACCACTCCTAACGTAGTTTTATATAACTTCTATGAAAATAGTGAGCCTTTTCAAATACTGATAAAAACACGTTCAAGTATTTTGGACGCAGCAAGAAAGTTATGTTCTAATATTGAGAACGATGTCGAATTTTACTAATGGGTAATAATTTGTTAGAATCGTGGAGTTACATTTTTAAACCTTAGTAATCAGTCTATAAAGTTCCCACTGGTGGGAAACAGGCCTCCTCTCCGTGAGAAGGAGTGGGCTGTATAGTGTGTATATCTGTTACGGGCAATTTGATAAGTCCGGGCGGGCACTATTAATAATGGCCGGTCTGTATTCCCGTACCGATATACCACTAGTTTTCACTATTTTACTTTACAGCGTCTTTCCAGTATTTACAGCGTTTCTTGTATGGAAAAATGGAACAGCGCCTCTGGTATGCGAAGAAGGAACTATTTTTCGTCAGAATAACAAAACTACTTACATACAAAATGTACCCCTACAAAATGTACTCTATGGATATGATAACCACTACGTGGCTAAAGCAGTTTGGTAGATGTCACATAATGTCTTTGATATTTTGGTTCTGGAACATCTGGTTTTTTTCACGATGTTTTCCTTCACCATTTTGAAAGCAGTGGTGTTGAAACCAAACCACCAAACCCTATGAAACTCATTATTCGAGGACGTTACCGCTGAGCCATAATTTGCTCTAAACTATCGAAATAAAGACGCTTTTCCAATAACCAACTACAAACGTGTTGTTGAGGGTACCTGCTTCAATGAGTCGCAGGACTAACGAATTACCGTGACCCCGGCACGTAAAGGTATTGAAGGACACCGTGGATTTTAGTCAGTGGAAGTCTGACGGTAAAAAATACGACAAAAAAACCTGCTTCAATAATAATAATAATATTCCACAACTATCACACTACGCCATCTAGTCCCAAGCTAAGCAGAGCTTGTGTTATGGGTACTAGACAACGGATAAACATACTTATATATTTCTAAATACATACATATTATAGACTAGCTGTTGCCAGCGGCTTCACCCGCTGCAACTCAAAAATTATCCCACGGGAACATAAAATCGGGATAAAAACTATCCTATGTGTTAATCCAGGTTATAAACTATCTGTGTACCAAATTTTAACCAAATCCGTTCAGTGGTTTTTGCGTGAAAGAGTAACAAACATCCATACATCCATACTTACAAACTTTCGCCTTTATAATAGTAGTAGGATAAATTACACCCAGACACAGAACAAATGATCGTGCTCATCATACAAACATTTGTCCTGGGTGGGAATCGAACCCACGACCTCCGGCATAGCAGTCAGGGTCACTAACCACTAGACCAACAGGCCAGTCAAGCAATTCAATGGCAACGTACCGAAGTATAAGACAGAATCATCTTATCTTTCTGCAATTTGCGTTGGTGTTGACAAAATAATAAAAAGATAAACTACGTAGTTAAATGTTACTGTGTTTTGCAATGTTTTCTCCGGTCGAGGTCGCGAATTTGCATGGATTAAAAAACTAGGCGACCTAGATGTCTGTGACTATGTAGTCAATAGTTTTACTGGTTTCTTTTTTTTTATAGTGGTAAAATCATCAAATTTCAATGAGTCCTCCCACCAAGAGCAGGACAGGAGGGACTGCCAGACTGGTACTGACTAAAATTCACAGTGTCCTTCAATAGCCCTTTACGTTCCGGGGTCACGGTAGCTTGTTAGTCCCGCGATCTAGGCAGGCTTTGGCTATCTAAGTGTTTTAAGGTTTATAGTGCAGTAAACTGTTTGGTACTTAATAACTCATTTATTTTTTAGTGCTGTAAACTCTTTGTACTTATACGTATAGACAGAGTCTTTGACGAGAGTCCTCCCTGGGTGACGCGGAAGGAATCGTACTGATCAAACAGCACCCTGTTCCTTCGGTTACCCTCTGTGTTCCAGGACTGCGATTTCGATAACGCTGCTACCGATTTCTTAGCCTGTTGCTAAATAATTTTTCACACCACCTGCTAGTAAATGTCAAATTGTCTGCTAACCGCCCGTAAAGCAAGGCATTGTTCCCTCCCGCTCGAGCCGGGAATAATATATGTACTGAATTTCATTATTCCCGTGGGAATAATGTGATTTGAATTTGGAACCTCAAACAAAACAAGAATTGAAGCAGCGGCGGCTGCCCCCGGCAGTCCCCACTGCAACAGCTGATCGCTTGCTGAGGTGGGCACCACAGCATGCTCACGTTCGAAGGTTGTCGTACCACATCAAAATACAAAATTCGAATTTATTTCCTCGCAGGTGGTGTGAAAAGCAGAGTATATACTCACCTCAGGAATAAAGCTGCCTTTGTCTTGGGCTAACTTAAATCCCTCGCTACACTAAGGATTCTTAGCTTAATTCCCTCGTTTCACTCGGGAATTAACACTTGAACCTCCTCGCTGCGCTCCGGAGGTTCACCCCCAGAATCCTTAGTGTCGCTTCGGGATTCACTGCTTTATTCCCTTGGTGCGTAATCTACTATTAGTACAGCTGCATAGGTCGATCTTTCAGGTTATACCAATTGCCGAGGATGGTCTATGTGTGGGTGACCATGACCATGACCATCTATCATAGCGAGTTTCCTCCGTGCAGTTGTTGCTGTTAGTCCAGAATCTCGAAAATCTTTTATAGATTAGAACCACAAGTACATAAGATGTGCATCTGGACTGAGAGCCCGTTTTTTTTTTATTGTTGGATCAACTTGAAACTTACAGGGGTTTTAGTTAAAAATAGTAAAAATTCGATGCCGCAAAGCATAAATTTCTTAAACGTGAAACAAAGCTGTTATAGGCAAATATCTATGGCCCTCAGTTCAGACGCTCGCTAAAAACGGCTTAACATAAATCTCAGAAAGTACTACCTCTGTGATAATAATTTTTATTTTAAATTTTAGTAAAGAATTTCTTAAAGATTTTAAGAAATTTTCAAATTCCTAGAATATAGCATTACTGATTTATAGCAGTTTTACTTAGGGCTCTCAGTCCAGACGTTTATGAACTGAGAGCCCCACTGAAACATAGCTTTAAATGAAGAAATACATACATTAGCTTCTTTTACCATATAGTTAAACACCCCAATGAATTTCTTAAAAAGAAATAACGACATAGAAAGTAACGGTTGAAAGGTAAATTGCAATCGAATTTTCGCATAACGTCTGGACTGAGAGCCCTTATATTTTCGGTTTTATCGGCTATGTGCGGGCTCCGAGTTTGAAATAAATTAGCTGAAAAGTTTTAAGAAATTTTTAAGTAAAACTTAGCATACGGTTTTTTTTTTTAAATGCTGTTCTTTACGAGAAAAACCATTTTTTAGTTTTTCATGCGAACAAGTTTTGTAGGGTAACCATGATTCAAAAGTCTCAAACGCCAGTTAGTTTCAAAGATGGCAGCACATGTGGGGTTGCGTTCGGAAATTTAATCTTTATAAAATTATGTGTGAGGTCTTAGACTAAAACCGAGACTACAAATATGTTTTCCTAATCATCTTCTGACAATGCAACGACAAGAATAATATTACAGTCGAACTTCAGTTACGGTTAAGGTCGATTGAGTATTCAGATTATGTTACGACTCTACTACATGATTCGAGCCTATTCTTGTCATAACCCCTTTATTTTTTTTACTTGGTAATAATCATCAAATGAGTCCTCCCAACCAGGGAGGGACGGGAGAGACTGTCAGACTTGTACTGACTTAATCCACGTTATCTTTCATTAGCCCTTTACGTTCCGGGGCTACGGTTACCTAATAAGACAGTCCCGCGACTCCGGTAGGCAGTAATGGGATCAATGTACGATCATGGACCATATGCATGGCCGGGTCGATGACACGTCGTGTTTCACGCGCGCTTCAAATAACTGTCAGCAATATGACAGGGCCTCCCTTAGAGGGCCCATTCCTGTGGTACTGGACCCGGTTACACAGCAGCGGCTCCAATGACATATGCTATCTGAAATTGACCTCGTGGATTTTGTAAATGACAAAATCAACGAACAAATATTTTACTATTTTGATTATTATTTGTAAGTATACAGGATGACTTTTTTACCACCGTACAAAATTTTTCTATGCATTAAGTATCAATCACTAAACCCATTTTTGAAAAAAAATCGATACGTCAAATTGTCATATTAAATCATTTTCTCATCCGCTCTGTGTGGTCACTAAGCTAAACGTTAATAATATACACTTGCTGACGCATGAAACGGGCAGAGCGCACCCCGCTGACCCCCCGCCCCGCCCCGCTACACCTGAGCGACACATCACAGCGCGGTGTCCAGATTCATCAACTTTTTATAGATAACATTGAGACGTGATATCTCGATATTTTTGTATTGATTGATACAAAAAGGAAAAACACGTATTCAATGATTTTCGCCAAAGATTAATATATTAAAATTTGGATGGTGACTAAAAAATCACCCTGTATAATGTTATCAACTATCAAAATATGTAATTACTTTTATTAATCTGACATTATTAATTTTATGTAATGTTACTAACATAAATATAAGTACATATTATATTATTCCGGTCCGAAATAAATAATTAATAATAATCAAACCCTGCCGGAGTCGCGGGACTATCTTATCAGGTAACCGTGGACCCAGAACGTAAAGGGCTATTGAAGGACACCGTGGGTTTTTGTCAGTACAAGTCTGAAACAGACTTTTGAGATTTTTAAATCATGGTTACCCTACAAAACTTGTTCGAATGAAAAATTAAAAAATGGTTTTTCTCGGTAAGTATAGCATTTAGAAGAAAAAGCCGTATGATAAGTTTAACTTAAAAATTTCTTAAAACTTTTCAGCTAATTTATTTCAAACTCGGAGCCCGCACATAGCCGATAAAACCGAAAATATAAGGGCTCTCAGTTCAGACGTTATCCGAAAATTCGATTGCAATTTACCTTTCAACCGTTACTTCCTATGTCGTTATTTCTTTTTAAGAAATTAATTGGGGTGTTTAACTATATGGTAAAAGAAGCTAATGTATGTATTTCTTCATTTAAAGCTATGTTTCAGTGGGGCTCTCAGTTCATAAACGTCTGAACTGAGAGCCCTAAGTAAAACTGCTATAAATCAGTAATGCTATATTCTAGGAATTTGAAAATTTCTTAAAATCTTTAAGAAATTCTTTACTAAAATTTAAAATAAAAATTATTATCACAGAGGTAGTACTTTCTGAGATTTATGTTAAGCCGTTTTTAGCGAACGTCTGAACTGAGGGCCATAGATATTTGCCTATAACAGCTTTGTTTCACGTTTAAGAAATTTATGCTTTGCGGCATCGAATTTTTACTATTTTTAACTAAAACCCCTGTAAGTTTCAAGTTGATCCAACAATAAAAAAAAAACGGGCTCTCAGTCCAGATGCACATGTACATAAGCACTGACAAAACTATAGCACAGACTATAGTTAGGTACGACACTTGACAACAAATTCTAGCTAACTTTTATCTCGGGTATTTCTTGTTTTGTTTTATCTAAGATCTCTGAACAAGATTCTATGATATCTAGGCTGTACTCTTGATGAGCTATTTATAGATGTTCTTGGTTGGTTACAAGATAGGTACTGTTTCCTGGCACATCTAGATAGTTCAGGCTATGTCTAATGACATCCAATAATGATTTCATAGATAATTGATTTGCTAAAGAGTTTGCTACTTCTTCACTGCAGCTACAATACTACGAAGTGCCCCCTGGATACAAACTACTTGAAGCAGTCACTATTGACTGATTGAGCAGTCGAACTGCTTTGGCCGGTCGATGTGGGCAAGCAATCGCAATGTAGTCAAATATCGACTGCTTCAAGCTGCGACTGCTCAAGCAGTCGGCCCTGTGCCTGGGCACCGTTGAGACACCCTTATTTTCGCACGGGGCACTGTTATTGTTCAAGCAGTGATGATTTCGCTGCCTAATTTTAATAAATGTCTTTTAATTTTGATATCATATAGATAATACTGACTTTATCCACTTTTACCTGACATCCAAGATGAATGGAGATATTACCGTAGCCGGCACGTTCTCCCCAATAAACAATAGGTACTTTAGCAGATAAAAATACTGATAATAAACATGATAGGTATTTAAGTTAAACGTTTCATTACAGCTACAATACAACCGCCACAACATACATCAATGTAGGTAATGTCAAACCGTTTGTCGAGTGGATGGCGATTAGATACGCCACGTATCTTTATTTTAGATCTTGTAGATATTAACCTCTTGGCAAATACTTTGTGAGCTGATAAACATCATCTGCCTTGCCTTTTCCTAACTATATTGGGATCGGTTTTCAATCGAACGAAAAGATGCAGCAGGATATCATTACTTTACATGGAGCAACCTGCCTGTCGGACCTCCACAACCTAGTAACTGGGTAAACTGGGCAATACGATACCCCATGGTAAGACTGGTTTTCAGATTTTACAGCTTCTGAATAACAGTAACGACAATGACAATAAAGCCTCTTGACTGCTCATACGGGCGACTCAGGCTCACGACACATCAATGAAATTGCACTTATATTAGATGAAAATATGACTGACCATTTTAGTTTTGACCAGTCAATGGATCTCTCCACACGCGATTATTTTGATAACATTTTTAAATATTTCTGCTTAGTATCAAATTAATTATGAGTTCTTGTTCAGTCAAATGATGTGGGAAATCGTCTAGTACATCCAGCTATAAAAAGGATGACATAACTTTTCATCGGTAAGTAAAATATATTTATAATTTGATAATATTATGAATAATGGCAGGGCTCAAGCTAAACTGGTTGTTTACGTTTAAGGCACACAAAATGTACACCGCGTTGATGTCTTTTTGAAAAGTCCCTTACTCTCACTAGGTATTTTCAATAAGTGTGTCCCTTTCTATCTGTAGGCATAAATAGAAAGAGACAGATGTATTGCTGTAGTGTTGTGACAACTTCGAAACTAAGTCTTTAAAATATTGTCGATAAAAATAACGATGTTCCCTAACTGTAAAAAAGTAACTTTACTTAATGTTTACATTTTAGATTTCCAAATATTCCAGAAGTGAAATAAAAGTGGATCAATGCTGTCAACAAGGAAAATTGGTTTCCAAAAAAATGTAGCGTTGTTTGTTCAAGGCATTTCACGGAAGATTGCTTTGAAACCTTAAAGAACCGACGCCGTTTATTTAGTTCAGCAACACCGAATGTGGACCTTATTGTATTTGAATGTCTGTAGGAAAATAAGCTTATGGTGGGTCATAATTCAAGTTTGTCGATTGTACATACCGTAGCTGGAACTTCCAATGATAATAATAATAATAATATTCCAGAACTATCACACAACGCCATCTAGTCCCAAGCTAAGCAGAGCTTGTGTTATGGGTACTAGACAACTGATAAACATACTTATATATTTCTAAATACATACATATTAAAGATAAATTACACCCAGACACAGAACAAATGATCGTGCTCATCACACAAACATTTGTCCTGGGTGGGAATCGAACCCACGACCTCCGGCATGTCAGGGTCACTAACTACTAGACCAACAGGCCAGTCAAAATAATGTCCTCGTTGTAAGTTAATTTTAAAATAATTGTCTCGTACAGGAGGATCGTCCAACCCAGGCGCAAATTTTTTTCTTTTGATTTTTTTTTACGATTTTATTAACCTTGATTTAATTTTAGCATTAATTTAAATAAAGTTAAAACAGAGTTACGTAAGTGTTTTATTTGCACCCATTTAACGCCCAATCACTATAGTTAATAAAAAAAAGAATAAGCAGACATCGTTATATTCGATTTTATCGATATTAGGTATTGTAGCAAAACTGACTTGTGCATCACTATGTTTGGAACATTCGTCCTGACATTGTTGCATCGGCCAATCACAACCGCTGTTTTTTCTTCGTCCCCCGACCCGCAGTGGTGAGTCGTGTGCCTATTTAGGCGAAATCGGTCTATGAGCTCTCAAGTGGTTTAATTCTCTTTAAGTAACGACTATCAAAGATCTATGAATGACAGCCGGGACAACGGCTTTACGTGCTTTCCGTGGCTATTTCTACCCGTGTGTATACCCGAGTACATAATTATTACTTCTCTACACCATACTATTATAAATTCTATGTCTACACTATAAGTGCCGACGAATAGTTGCTTCATCTTCACGCTTTTATCAATACTTTTTTCAGATGGGTTGGCAAAGAAGTAAGGTAGGTGTGTACCGATTTTAAGTAAGTACCTACCTATACAAAATTTTAACCGTTTTGCGGCTGCAGGGCCGCGCCGACCCCTTGCAGCGCCTGTGTGCATAACCTATGAAGCGCCTGTGTGCAAAACCTATGAAGCACCTTTCATGTAGCCGTCTTTCAAATTTCTTTCATAAATTCAAAGTTGCTGAAATATTTTCACCAGTTTTATCAATTTAACAGTTTCCTGCCAGTACGCGCCGTACCCGCGACTCCACTAGCTAATACCCATTTTCGATAAAATGTTTGTAATTGTTGTGGGGAATCCCCGTCGGGTCGAATCGGGTTACGTTTATAAACTAATCCACGGCACGGCCTTTGTAATAAAATACATAGATTATGCTAATAATAAAATAGTCGGCTATCATAGCGAATGCGGCGCGGCCGGCGGTTCTTTTGATTTTTAAAGCAGAGCTCGTAATTCATGTAAACAAAACCCAGAATATAAACACTGGGTCAATTCAAATAGATTAGATAAGTATCGTCTTGTGAGACTTGTATCTACTTACTTATCGATACTCAAGTATTATTATGATGTTGTAATGTAACAAAAATAATTTCAATAATTGGCACTGGTCATCCGGCGCCTCTATTGCCCTGGCGCCTGTGTGCGCCGCACACTTCGCACATAGGGGCGGCGCGGCCCTGTGCGGCTGCTACGGTTGTGGAAAAATTGTGAGCTAATTACCTTAGTAAATACTTAAGGATTGAAGTCTTTGTTAGGTAAATATTTGCAATCATAAAGTATTTTACTCTTTTATCTGAGATCTTTTAAAATCAACATGAATAACTGTATCAACAATAGCCACTTCTGCAAAATAACATTGTTTTGTTTTAACAATGTTATTAAATACCTCATACAAGCATTATTCAACAAATAAGTCATTTTACGACTTTTGTTCATGAAGTATACAAATAAAAAGCTATGCAGACCAATCCAGAAAAAGTCTAGGGATTGAAGAATATGAGAAATTATAAATTATGTACCTACTTAGGCATTCTTTGAAATCCCCAATAGAACCAATTTTGGAACTGTCTCTAGAGAATTGTAACATTGTGTAAATACAATAAAATTTATAAACTTACTTTTAGATATAAGTAATTTAATCTTCAACTATATGTAACAAAATTGAGTTTCTATAAAAAAATAAAGGACAGTCATCTGCGAAACGTTATCAACTCTGCGGATTGCTAAACTCTCAGCCGACAGGTGGGTGCGAATTGTTTCCTGCTGTTGTTGTTGCAAATGTTGACGAGTTACATTATCTTATAAACGATGCAACGACTCCACAGCTCACTACGACCTTCTCGAGCCACCACGTTTGTCGGCGACAGTACCTCTCCGTCCGCCATTGCTGTCACTTCGCGCGCAATTTCGGTTGTCGAACGCCGCGCGTTGGCGGGAAAATAGTTTTACTTTTTTTTCGAGCAAAGGAAATATTTTTGGTTTTGTGTCCGTGGTTTTGTGATCTGTGAAATAAGTTTGTTTCGTGGATGTGTGACTTTTATTTTTTGGTAAGTAGAAAAATATTCCATAGAGAAAATACATTTCTTAGATAACTGTTTTTGAATAAGTCTTACCTACGTCTGTAACTTTTATCTAAGAATCCATTTCAAAATGGTTCATTGTATTTTTGAACCATAACTTATTTAAAACAATCAGTTACTCCATTGTTTGCCATGTAATGAGAGTAATTATTTGTGTAATCATGTAACTTTACAAAATTATTGACAGCTGACACCATTCTTTTTATACTTACTATCTAGATACATTAATAAACCATACTCTAATGAGTGAATGCATTAAAAAGTAATTGAGAACTACAACTTAGAATCGTTATTGAGTTCATCTGTGTTACACGTTGAAAGTCGGTTTCTTTGGCTCTATTCATCGAAACTTAAGTTTAATTTAGTAATCAATTTCAGACTTTTAAATAACTGCTTCGGCAGCTATTAGGAATTAATCACTAAGAAGCTCGAGAGTCGCGATCACGAGATCAAAATCTTGATTGGAATAATTTATATTTTAAAATAAAGAGTCTTATTTTATCGAAGTAGGTTCTCCTAAATTTTGAGTTTATTGGAACATTTTTAGGTACCTACCAACATTTGAAGCTACTGTCAATAATAATTAATAAGATATTATGATAGTTTAAGATACTGTACTGATGTTAATGTCCTTATTACAGTGTTATGTGCTTAACTGCTTTTTCTACAGCTTAATTTAAATTTTAATTAATTTTAATGGCATGAACTGACCAATTCCATAAATGTTTAAATATCCAGTTTGTCTTCTAGTTTAAGTTCATTAAAAGGATCTCGCAAAACCTACACATTATATAGGTACCTACTGCTGAAAATATTCTGATGGACAAAACTTCGGAAATTCTGTTATTGACAACGAATTCGTGGAACGACGACCAACATCAGGTTAAAAGTAAATACAACTAATTTTGTACGGTATATGTAAACTGAAGTTATTTACTGAAAACATTTTCTTTGTTTACTGATTCCGTTTCAACTTATTTGTACGAAGGTGTTAATTTCACGTTTTCATGTTTATTTTTCCGTCAATTAACTACAAAAAAAATAATCGTACCTGATGATAAATGCTAAATGTCATTATATCTGTCAAAAGAGCATTGGTCTAATATCTTCGATTAATCATCATACGTATTTATTAACCATTTGATCGACAAGAAAAAGGGACTTTATTAGGATTGTAATGTTATAATCCTAGTCCCTTTTTCTTGTTGATGCTTAAAAACGGCAGCCACTAACTATTGTTCAATTGTTCAATATAAGTTAGAGACTGCCATTTTAAGCATTTTTTTTTAAATTTTATTGGATGTTAGATAAATATAAATTAATGTAGAATGTAGATGAATATTTACGGAGAGTGCATTGACCAAGTAATTCTTCATAGTTTACTATAGGTAACGGTTACAAATAGCAAGTATTTTACAGTTGCATAATATGCGTTTACCACGACATGCGGGCCATCGCATCTATCGTTTAAATGTCCAGACTAGAGGCCTATAATACCTACCACACCACATATTTTATCTTACTTCACTGTTTTTACATTGAGCATTATTTTGAACTTATTTTTTTTTCATTACCACTGCTTTTAAAACGGTGATGGAAGACATTACTGGATGCATCTGTTTTTTTTTTCGAAAATCCAGTATAACTGACTGTTTAGTACGCAGGGCCGCGGTGTCCTCTTTAGACAGTACCGCGAACCTGGCAGGCAACAGTAGCTACGTATCTTGCGCATTCGGGGAAACAAGTTTCTGCCTCTTTAAGGTAAGCGTCCACAGGTCGGCATCGTACGTATCGGACGCATCGCATCAAACGGATTTCTGTATCTGCAGAGATCGGATTGCCGACGCGAATATCAGCAATCGGATTGCCGATGCCACCTTCATTTGGATTTTTTTAGTGATCGTACGTTCGGAAAGTGTTTGTGAGAAAGGAGGAAAGTGATGCAGAAGTTGTTATTTATTTATTTATTTATTTATTTAAACTTCATGCAACACAGAGTTCCATTGGCGGACTTAATGCCTGAGGCATTCTCTACCAGTCAACCAAGGGCAGTAGAGAAACAACATGGCAGGTGCATAAAAAGAATAAGATAAATTTAAGAATAAATATAGTTTAAATAAACATACATATATAAATTATTTACTATGACAAATACTTAAATATACCTATATATATATAAATATATACATATATACAAATAAAAGAAAGAAGATTGAGACGACTCTGCTATTGGTGAAGAAAATGATGACGCAACTTCCGCTTAAATGCAAATTGACTGTTGGCCGTCCTGATAACGAGAGGAAGCGCATTCCAAAGAAGAATGGATTGAATGTGAAAAGAAGAATGAAGAAAATCAGAACTGTGAGAAGGACAAAGTAAGAGAAGATTGTTAGACGAACGCAGATTCTTAGCGTGTGAAGTACATAGATATTGAAAGTGAGGGATAAGATAAGAAGGAGGGGTCGGAGAGTTGAGTAGGGAGAAAAGAGTGGTCAAGGCACGCAAATTACGTCGTGCTTGTTTTTTAGCAGAAGAGGAATGCAAGAAAGAAAAAGAACAAATGATTCAGTAAGCGTGCGGGGCGCGTCCACTGATCGGCATTCCGTATGACGTCATCGGTACGCATCGCATGTATCATTGCCGATGAGCCGTCCGTACGATGCGGATCAGTGGACGCAGTTGTATGAGTTTTAATACAAGGCAAACTAAAATCCGTTACGTACGATACGTCCGATACGTGCGATGCGGACCTGTGGACGCTTACCTTTAATGGACGATAAGTTTAATATTTTTTGGTAATAATAATACCTGTGTATTAATTCTAGTTAATGATTAACATGCCTACTATTTCCATACATAAAAATCATTATGTTTAAATCAGGGAACGCCTTTGCCAAATTCTTTAGGAAATAATATATTAGGTAATTCAGTCTTGATAATTGCAAGCAACGAGCAATGGTGGTCCAGTGGTGTCGGCCCAGACTTACGAGTGAGTTCAAACCTAGACTGGTGCATTTCTTTGTGCAATTTATTTCATCACCACTGCTCTCAAAACGGTGAAGGAAAACATCGTGAGGAAACCGGCATGTCCTAGAACCATCAAGCTCGAAGACATGTGACATCTACCAATCCGCACTGGACACGCGTGGTGGATTATGGCCCACTCCGTCTCACAGAGAGAAGGCCTGTGTCCCAGCAGTGGGATAATGAGGAATGAGTCTTGATATTTTGTATTAAGTTAGTAGAATTAAGAGATTAAGGCATTAATTCAGCTTTTTTATATTGTAATTAATATTCTCTGTTCCACTTGTCTGCTGTCTAAGATTGGCCTCTTTTCATTCCATTGATGTCAAGTTGAAATGGGGATGGCAACTCAAAGCTAATCGTAGATGGCGCTGCGATAGTTGGTCCCTACGTCAGATTACTGTCTACCTTGCACAAAAAACAAACAAGATTTATTGTTATAAAAATTGAGTATAAATACAAAACAAATATGGAAAATTATTCGTCAATGCAAGTGCATATACTAAAAGAAGAATTAAGACGCCGCGGTGCACCTACAAGAGGAAAAAAAGTGATTTAATTGAGTGGTAATACATTTGATTTTACCGTAATAAATTCACAATTACTTGTAGTTGAGGTTTCAATTTTTGAGTTTAGGTATGTTTTAATTACCTGTCCTCTCCTATAACAAGAATATAATGCTGCTTCTGACTTTCTATTTTGATAAAATATCGTAATGTTTTAAGGTGATTGCCCGCGAAATTCAATTTTTTTTACGTTTTTTGCAATTTGCAGGCCAGTGACATGTTGTAACTTTATAAATATATGTGTTGCGGTAATAAGAAGTATAATTTTAAATATAAAAATTATCAAAAAATTCGCTCCATCAGCTCTCACATAGAAAAGGTGCATCGTAGTTAGATTTCGGAGATTTTAACATGATGCACCTTTTCTATGTCAGAGCTGATGGAGCGAGTTTTTTGATAATTTTTATATTTAAAATTATACTTGTTATTACCGCAACTCATATATTTATAAAGCTACAACATGTCACTGGCCTGCAAATTGCAAAAAACGTAAAAAAAATTGAATTTCGCGGGCTGGTTGGAGCATCCCCCTTAAGTCAGTAATTTTACCCCTTTTTTCTATTTAGATTTGAGAAATATCACAATGTATTTAATTTCTTAACACCACAACTATCACAAAACTCGTTCCAGGCGATAATTCTTCCGCCAGACGAACCATTTCATGATTTACGGAGCGATGCAATACTGGTACTTAACCTCCAATAGAAAAGTAGATATTATTTTGAAAAGTGTATTCGATTGTTTAGTTATAATCATAGAATTTCATTAATAAACTCAACTAACGGCCTGTCTCGGCTTCGCAAGGCTGGATATTTGTTTGTTATCATTTTTGTTCTCAAGGCAGTCACAGCAGCTACCCATTATTTCTTGATAGTGGGAATTGTCGGAAACTTGTATGTTCCATCATTTTTACAGCTTAATTACACAACATCTAGTCATTTTACATCAATAAATCGTTTTTTCTCAGAAAATTCCTTTGATTTGACAGTTCTTTTGGGACCAAACTGTCACTTGTCACTTTGACACTTGCCTTCCCCATTGATGCCTCTCATGAATGATTTATTAAACTTAAAATCGTTGTTCTTTGGTGCTCGAAAGTCGTGTTAGTGATTTTTTTACACGGACACCTGACCTTAAGAATAAGAATAAGAATAAGAATAATTTATTTGCATAAAATACAGGTTCTACCAGGTGTTACATTGGTGGTTTAGGCACAATACCATATTTTGCCTGTTTAGGGCATGCAAATTTCTTTACATTATAATATAAAAGGTACATTATGTTTTAAAATGATGAGTTTAACATAAAATTTACAAGGCGTTCTTAAGCTAATGTTGATAATTAATTAATTTATAATTCTTATAAAAGTAGGTAGGTACGTTGTAATTAAATTTTGTGTTGTAAAAATTCCTGTACACTATAGAAACAATTTTCTATCAACCAGATGCGAAGTTTATTTTTAAAATATTTAAAAGGTAGTTCTCTGATGTTTTTGGGTAACTTATTAAAAATAGTAATGCACATATGATATACATTTTTTTTACTTAAAGTGGTATTACAAAATGATACTAAAATCTTAGTTGGATCTCTCGGCCTTTGCTTAGTGTAATTGTCACCTTTGAATCTAAAGAACTCACTATGTTTCCTTACAAATTTCTTCGCAATTCAGTTACCGGGTTATACCGATATCCTAAGGTTAGACTAGCCAAACTTTCTCTATAGAGTAGGTACATAGGTACCTACTGGTTTACATTCACAAGCTAGACATTAATATTTTACTCTACAACGTGTAACGCCAGTAGCGCAAAACCTCTCGTGGGGTAACTCAGCCAATGTTACTGAAAAACTTTGGTTCTAAGACTTTTGGAAATTCGCAAAAAAAAAATTGGTTTTTCATACAGATATGCGACCAATTTATCATTTTGCATGAAAAACCATTTTTTTTGCGAATTTCCTAAAGTCTAAGGGTGCGTCCACATCTGGCGAATGCGCCGCGAATGCGCAGCTCGCACGCGGTTTGCGAGCGGCGCGCGAGCTACACGCGCGCCGTAACAGCAATGGTTTGGTACGCCAAAAGGCGCGCGCGCGGGGCGCGATCTGCACGCGTGCAGCTCGCAAACGGTGCGCGAGCTGCGCATTTGCGGCGCATTCGCCAGATGTGGACGCACCCTTAGAACATTAAATTATTCAGTAACATGGGGTTACCCCACGAGAGGTTTTGCGCTACTGGCGTTACACGTTGTATACGCCTCAGTCCGCCTCACCCAAGTTTCTGTTATTAATATCGCCCTTGTCTGGGGCCATTATGAGACAAATATAAATTTTATATTTGCTATTGTAGCATCAGCAATATGACGGGCCCCCCCAAGAGGGCTAAAGCCAGCCAGGGTCGCGGGACCGTCTTATCAGTTAACCGTGGCCCTGGAACTTTAATTACTACTGAAGGACACCGTGAATTTTAGTCAGTATAAGTCTGACAGTCCCTTCCGCCCTGCCCTGAAAAAAAAAGCGTACTGAACTATTAGGTTGTATTCTGTGGCACTGATTAGAAATTGTCAACAATCAATGAGAATTGATTGAGAGCAGTGGTGGCCGAGTAGAGCAGTGGTGGCCGAGTGGTATCGGCCCCGACTTACGAGTTGTAGGTCGTGGGTTCGAACCCAGCCAGGCGCATTACTTTGTGTAATTTATTTCATCACCACTGCTCTCAAAACGGTGAAGGAAAACATCGTGAGGAAACCGGCATGTCCTAGAACCAAAAATTCGAAGACATGTGACATCCACCAACCCGCACTGGGCCCGCGTGGTGGATTATGGCCCGCTCCCTCTCACAGAGAGGAGGCCTGTATCCCAGCAGTGGGAACATTTATAGGCTGATGATGATGATGATGATGAATGAGAATTGATGAATCCTTTGTAACTAATAAGTAAAGTCAGTCGAAAAAGGGGAATGACATGACTGAAGTTGCCTTTTGTCAAAGAACGCTTGAATTCTTCTTTTTTTAACTGGTTCGGTAATTTACCATCTCTTCTTAGAATGACGTGTAAAAAGGAAAGCATAAACCACATCATGAAATGGTTCCCCGGCCGGGACTTTACTATAGTGATCACAGCTGCACAGGTGTCGGATATTAGTCATAGTGCGCGCGTCACACGGTGAATGTAAATGGTCACCCTCCGTCTGTCTGTGGTCCTGTCTGGCTTCGAGAGCGGATATTTTGACGTATGTTCGATGAGGTAGGTTACAAGCATAGGTCGGAATTAGGTAGAGTAGATTAGGCTGGAGCAGACCAAATGCGTATGCGTAATAATGCGTTCCAACTAAGAAGACCAGTGTCTATGGTCAACTGACACTTCAAATGTATGTATGGAGAATAATATACAAATGTTCCGATTTGACAGGTGTGACGTCAATAGAAGGTGGTCTACTTAATTACATGGCACTATATCCAACACTGATTTCATACAGCGAAAGAATAAAGTGGATATGCCCAAATCCCGGAATTACTTTTAAAGAGCAGAAAAATCCCGTGATTTATTAAATAAAAAGTTATTTACCTACTTTTAAATACAATCTATTTGTTTAATCTATCTCTGATGTTTTAGTTTTTCTAATTTGTTGTCAAAATCCGATATACCGTGCCGAAACCCACCTGCCAGTGAGCATTGGTTCTTCGACTGGATCAATTACAAAGCCATCATCCAAATAATAATAGCTGATTATTAGCACGTTTTGAACTCACGTGTAGAGTACCTAATTGTATGCTTATAACACCATAATCAACGTGGTAGTAAAAGCTATAAACCATGGAATCATTAGTGTGAAAACTTCCGGTCTAGAGTTAAACGTTGTGACTCATTTTTGTAAACAACCGTTTTTTAAAATGCAGTTTATGACTGTAAGCATTTAAAAATCACAAGATTTATATATTTATGCGTACGACAGGGTATTTAAGGAGGGTCAGAGCCCATTCGTACCCTAAGATTCGCACCCTGTGCCCACTCGTACCCTGGAAGTTTTGAGGGGCCCACTCGTCCCCTGAAGAATATTTATTTTTATTCATTCTTCTAATATAAGTACATGTACATGTGTATACTGCAGCTTGGTAGTCCTGGTACAGTCGCGCAGAAAAGGGTAAAATAAAAAATATAGTAATTCGGTAGATATCATGTTTATTTTAAATAAGATTTAGTTTAATAATTATATAAATGCCTCTAGGCTCTAGGCATTAAGTCAGTCTTCAAAATAATTAATCAACTTTTGGTTTCTTGTACATTTGTAAATATTTAGCAAAATATATGATAACTACATATAATAATCTTTATGCAGTAAAATAAAACTGTGTAACTATTTAAATAAAATCTCAGTAATATTATCTGAATTTTAGATAAATTTACATCCAGTGTACAAACAAATAACCAAATATCACTACCAATATAACAAAAATAACAATTAATTGTTAGTACTTTGTACAGTCAGAGAGACTGATCTACAAAATAATACAATATCACAATAACTTTGTATTAAAGAAATATAAAAAGTAAAATCAGTCTTTATCAACTATGTAAAATCAACATTTTTACTAACAACAAATACACATGCAAAATCACAATGTCCTAGAAACTAACAAAATACAACTCTTTTTACAAAAATCAGCCTTGATTGACCATATGATGGTCAATCAAGGCTGATTTCAAAATCAACATTAAATATAAATATGAAAAAAAAAAAATAGAACACATAACAACAGTAAATAATCACTTCTTATTTTTTTGTATATTTACCAACTACATACATGTAAAATCATAATAACTTAAATCTAATTTGCTTGCGCGCAGATACTCTGACTAAGATTACCCCTCCCGCTTTGGCATTCCACACCCCGCGCACATCTGGAGAGTACTTTTTAACGCAATTTTATTTACCAATTTTAACGCAATTTTTGTAGCAAAACAGAATTAATGTTAGAACGTTGATTATTTTTAACCGACTTCCAAAAGGAGGAAGTTCTCAATTCGGCTGTTTGTGTTTTTTTTATGTTGGTTCGGGCATAACTCCGTCGTTTAACAACCAATTTGAAAAATTCTTCTGGTCCCATTAAAATTTTATCGAAATCGGACTAGCACATTTTGAAAAATCAACAAAAACCTAAAAAGTTTTCAACTTTGTCAACACCGATTACTCCGAGGTTTCTGGTCCGATTTCAAAGATTCTTTTCTTGTTCGATATACTTAGAATATCTGCCATTTGGCCCCATAAAATTTGGGTTGAATAGTGAAACTAAAAAGGATAAAATAAAAACATTTTCAAAAAAAAAGAAAGTCTGTGACAAAAACAAAAAGTTTATTTCGATATGCGAACTTCATTTAATAAAAGACCAAAGACACATTGAACTGTCTCGTATTCGCAGTCACTTTCAAGAACCAATATGTCACCGAGGCAGCCATAACATACAAACAAAACACCTTATCTAATTTTGTAACCCGTTTTTTTTAACAAGCCATATATTATTATCCTGACGGATATCATTCATCATAGCTCTTTTTTCAATGAGCTGTTATGATTTATTAAATTAATTCAGTTAATAAACTGTTCACAAGTGTACTCTGTAAACCGTTTCTTATGTAAAATATAGCTAATTTTATCTCAGGGGACCAATAGGCACCTGAATAGGTGCCGAATCTTTAACTTATTTTGTATTATATTAGAGGGGATGAATGGGTACCTTAGAAATAATATTTTTTATTAAAATATTAATTGGTACCCTACCAGGAGACCAATGGGCACCTATATAGGGGCCGAATCCACAACTTTTATGCTGGGGTACGAATTTTAGGGTACGAATGGGCTCTGACCCTTTAAGGATTGTCAGGACCATTTTAGCATTTATAGAAAGAAAATCTGGCTACAATATTTGCTAAAGGTGCGTACAGACCATGTAACAATGTTATATAACATTGTTATATAACAAGTCCACACCATGTAACATTGTTATATAACATTGCAACATAAAACAATACCGTACACATTAGTGTAACAATGTTATTTATAACAATTGTCGTTTGTCGTTCTTCAGTGCTATCCACAATGTTATATAACATTCTGTGTCCACATCATCTGTAACATGTTATATAACAATGTTATATAACATTTTGTCCACATCTGTATGCACGTACGTCTGTACGCACAGTAAGACGAGCCAGTTAAACTTAGTGCCGACTATTAGCACATTGTTGGGAAAAGACTAGTAGCTAGTAGATGATCTGATGAAGTCGAGTTTCCACCGATATATCGGTAGATATACTTAAGTAGTTGTAAAAGGAAATCAGACAAGGTACGGATGTTGAGTAAATGTTTCAATTTGCACGGAGGCTGCAATTGTTCAAGTATTCAAAATATCTCATTGTTATGCAAACATTATCGATAATATCTTGACTTCCATTTCGGCCTATTGTTTTTGAATTCCTTGCACACACTTTAGTAAACTGTAACTTGAGTTTATTTAATTATGTACAGATCTGACTGCATGTGGAACCAAAATGGTGTTTTGCTATCTTTACAAGCTGTTGTCTTCGTCTTTGCCCGCATGTAACCAGAAATTAAGTCACAGGCACCTAATACCGAGCCGCAAATCAGTTACTTTTTTTACCGTAAATAATAATCTTTATTTCACAAAAAGTGGTTACAATTATTTTCGAAGTCCCTGACGCCGGTGCTAGGCGATATAAGGTAAAGGGATATTACGACACCGGAAGTATCAATTAACGTAAGGGACAAAATACGACTTTTCAGGAGAGCCAAAAAACGATTTTTATTTTTTTATTTTGTCTATAACTTTTTACTGTCTTGTCCAATTTTCATGGTGTTCAGAGCAAAGTTTCTTATAATTTCCCCTTCTTTCTTGTTTTTTACGAAAGATTTAGGAATACCCAGTAGTTTCAAAAATAGCATGTCCTTTACATTAAAAAAAAATGTTTAGATGACCGTTACGTTACTGAAATTTTATAGATAATCCGTCGAGCATAGTGTAAGCAGCAAGAATAATAGAAAATTATACGAAATTTTATTGTAAAGGACTTTATCAGTGTTGCAATTTAATGTAACAATAGATGATTTACTAAAATTTATACTATTTTAGCACTATAGAAATGAGATTAAAGAGTAAATGAGTTCAGTTTCAGGTATTACTGCTAGCTATCGCAGATTTAAGTCTGATTCGAGTCGGACCGCGTCCTACTGCTCCGAGCTAGCTCGGTTACTAGGCTCAGAGTAGTTCTACATAGTTTTAGATGTTTATGAAGCAGGATTTACCTGATCACTTTCTCGGAGAAAATTGCTAAATGTGCGATGTTCCTCGTGATCGCTGAATTAATGGAATAGTCCAAATTCTTCTCCTTTTCACAGATTACTATCCTTTTGCTATAAAAGACTAACTCTTAACTCTTCGATTAACATGTCTCTGACAATTCAAATACTATTTAAAACAAAATCCGTTTTTTTTCCTTTGTTGACTATAAATTTTTAACAGTATTAACCACTATCCGAGTATACTTTGTATGCAACTTACTCGTTTGAGCCCACTCTGTCCGAACACACTCTGACCGCGTCAACGCGGCTTTCATTGGCTTTATAATTTTATTATATTAATAAACTTGAGTTTTCTTGAAATTTATTGCTACCTACCACTTTTTCTCCACCTGGCAAGAAGTGATGATGTGTAGGTAGCGGCTCTGAAGAGGATACTTATCTTTTTCAGAGCCGATATTGAATGAATGTAATGGAAACGAAAGGTCGATGAATTAAGGCATAGGAATTGTGCGAAACATGATATTAGTATGATGGCAATGAAAGTAGAAGTGACGAGTAGAGAGGACGTAAGGGGAAAAGATAGAATAAAAGGTGCATGAGTTGTGCGAAAGATGAAACAATAAATATCTGTTTGACGTATATCATCTGCAGTAATTTCAGCTCATTTCGACTTAGAATGGAGATCGTGCGCTGTGGTGCTCCTTGGGTGAAGCCTATGTCCAAAAGTGGTATTTAATATTTAGAAATGATAATGATGATGAATTTCACCTGCATATTGATTTGTGTTGTCTATAGTTATGTATTTACTGGCCTGGACTGGCCTGTTGGTCTAGTGGTTAGTGACCCTGACTGCTATGCCGGAGGTCGTGGGTTCGATTCCCACCCAGGACAAATGGTTGTGTGATGAGCACGATCATTTGTTCTGTGTCTGGGTGTAATTTATCTATAATATGTATGTATTTATAAATATATAAGTATGTTTATCAGTTGTCTAGTACCCATACCACAAGCTCTGCTTAGCTTGGGACTAGATGGCGTTGTGTGATAGTTGTGGAATATTATTATTATTATTTTATGTCTAACAGCCGTAATTTCTCAAATCTCTTTACCCTTTTCTGTTGCATTTAAATTGTTTCGAGGTAATTCTTCGGATTTTTTATGTCGTAAGTGTCACCAATCCCTAACATTTTATATAAACTTCAGATTTCGTCAAACAATTTTTTAAAGTAAAGGACATGTTGTTTACAGTCAGAGAAATTTTATTTACAGTAAGGGACATGGTTTTTAAAGTTAGGGGCATTTTATTTAAAGTAAGGGACATTGTCATTTCAATCGACTTATTTTTGACTAAGGTAAGGGTGTAAATTATTTAGTACGGTGACTTACTTCAATTTTTTGAGAAGAAAAAATATTAATCACTGTTACATCACATTTTTTTTCAGAAATCGTTTTTCGCGGTCAAAATTTTTGTACTGTAAGGGACATTTTTTTGAAGATAGAATTTTTTTAATAATACCAATCGATAGAGCGCAAAATTCTGAATCCAATGATATATATAACTCATTTTCGCCAAAATGTCCCTTACGTTAATTGATACTTCCGGTGTCGATTATTTGGTGAAACAGGCAACACAGTGACAGAGTCTTAAAAGTCTCTCAAAACGTTACCTATGCATGCTGTTATGCAGTGGCGGATTAAGAGTTTCCGAGGCCCTAAGCACAGATCCTGTGTAGGCCCTCTATTGCTTAAATTGGGAAGGTAGAAAGTATAAAATGAAAGTTTCATCAAAATAGAAACCTGGGTATAATTTAAAACTTAAAAAACATTTTTTTCTCTTCTCTTATCTTAGAGAAGACAAATTTAAATTTTTGTAGACCAAGACAAGATTAACTAACATTAGAAGCATTTGCTATTGAAAAATGAGCTATCAAAAACGAAGCCATGAAAAGCGAATGTCAACCTTATTTGAAGCGCGAAAATTTTTAGCTTTTCGGAATAGGACACGGCAATTATTCATATACATAAGAGCGAACGCAATGAGCTCTAAAAGTTCAATGTTTCCGGACTTCAAGTTTTAATTTAAAAGTGAGATCAAACAAGTCTTTAGTAGATACTTAAACCTTATCCTATTTAAGTTCTCAACCTTTATTTAAAAATTCGTTTTGGTTTTTTTTTCATTTTTTTTTTCTGGGCCCTTGACTTTGGCGCCCCTAAAGGATGGCGCCTGTGTGCATTGCACACTTTGCACATATGGTAGCGGGGGCCCTGCATACACTTATGAAATTTTGCACATTTGTTCAGACGCTGATATAGACTAACATATCCGAAAACTGGGCAGTTCTGGAAATATTGCACACATGCGGGTCGAATTGATAACCTTCTTTTTTTTGAAGTCGGTAAAAATGAAACGCCAGCAGAGGATGGAGGCCCCTGGAGAACAGGGGCCCCAAGCACGTGCTTGTAGTGCTTATACGTTAATCCGCCACTGCTGTTATGCGAAATGATGTGTCACCGCATCTTGTCCACTAATGGTGATCTAGTTGCATCAGTTTGAATTAGGTACTGCATGCATATGTAACGTTTTGAGAGACTTTAAAGACTCTATCACTGAGTTGCCTGTCTCACCAAATAATCTCCCTTTACCCTACCTGCGTTACAATATACTTAGATGAAAGTTACAAGAGCTGTGTTACAAGAGCCAATACAAGAGCTACTCCATGAAAATGTTTGCAATCAGCTTTATCCGGTTGGATTGCAATCATTGTTATGAAAAGGATCGACATTTAATGATACATGAAACCCGCAGGAAAACAACAATCGTCTCTTATCGCTATGAAAAACAAATTAGTAATTTGTTTCACATTACGGAACCGTGAAACTATGAATTACTAGTTCTATGATTTCCTTTTTTATGAACAGCGGATCTAAAAAGGCCTTTTTAGCAGAATCATTAAATTCATTGCAATGTTTTTTTTGTCACACTGAAGAGAATGACATTGAAGGCTTTTTCAATTATACAACATACAGAGAAAAATAAAACGTTTTTCTCATTTTCGTGTGTCATACATAATTACCATGTTTAGCTCGAAAAGAATTTGCATAAATGCTTAAATTATATTCATTTTCCCATTATTTCTTTTGTAGACATTACAACAATGTATTTCAGGTGAAAATTGTAGGAAATTATTTATTTAGTTGTGTTGTATGATGTATATGTATGAATACTTACCCGGAATGATTTTGCATGGTTTATTTCGTGCTTCAAAGGAAAATGTTTAATTGTTTTTTTTTTCAATTTTATTCCACTTTAGGTACTTTTTAAGTAATAACATCCTACTACTATTAAAAAGGCGAAAGTTTGTAAGTATGGATGTATGGATGTTTGTTACTCTTTCACGCAAAAACCACTGAACGGATTTGGCTAAAATTTGGTATACAGATAGTTTATAACCTGGATTAACACATAGGATAGTTTTTATCCCGATTTTATGTTCCCGTGGGATAATTTTCGAGTTGTAGCGGGTGAAGCCGCTGGCAACAGCTATTTTACAATAATTGTATGTAGTTCTTCTATTAATTTCTTACCAAATATTAAAAAAAAAAAACTAAATTAAAAATCTACTATTTATAAATAAGTCGGGTTTTCCTTCCTGACGCTATAACTCTAGAACGCACTAACCGATTTCCACGGTTGTCTCGGGCTCCGTGAGGTTTATAGCAAAGAAAATTCAGGAAAAATTTCAACAGAAAAGCGGGAAAATCTTTTTTCACATACAGAAATGTTACATAAAACGAAGCTATCTGGTGGCGAAACGGAGTTCGCCGGGTTTGCTAGTTACTAATAAAATTGTACTAAAACGTGCTAAAACTAAGAACTACAAATGTTGTAAACTAAAAAAATCTGAATTAAAATTTAAATAACATACGTTTTTTAAATGCAAAATGTAGAATTAGGATAATGTGGGCGGTGGTTTTTCTCTTCAAATAAACTTCTTTTAACTTTATAAACTGGTTTTTATTTAAACTCGTACACACGATGGCAGGTAATCTACTTTTTTATAAAAAATCGTCTTTCACGTCCTCACGTCCTCACCGCGCTCTCTCCCAGAACACTCTCTGTCATTCTTCTGTCGTCTTTTTCTTTTCTTAATTTCAGTTATTCGTTCCACACTCATAATAAGGTTTTACTCCATTCCTACATTCATTTCAAAATAATAATAGAAAACATAATGTTGTTTGTTTAAAAACGAAAGAATATAAATGTAAAGAAAGTTTTTATTATGATGACTGTGTCATGTGATTGCGTCATCATCAATTCAGCCTTAAACAAATACTGTCTAGCGTCATTTCTGGTTTTATTTTGGGCTTAGTTCATTTTACATAACGACAAAGATTTATCTGAGATAAAAAAAGCAGAAGAAAAGATCACTGACTAACATAACTTTAATACTATCGTATGTATTGAGTGTGAGATGATTCGCAAGAATTTATTGTGCGTATCGACATTATTATAATTTATAATATTATTTTTGCTGTAGGCGATTTGCACGAAGTCAATTTATTGGCTGAATTTATTGGCTGATTTATTGACTGAACAATTGTTCAGTAACATGGGCTGAGTTACCCCACGAGAGGTTTTGCGCATTTAACGTTACACGTTGTATACTGCTCTATTTAGTGGTACGAGTATGCGAGTCGATAACTTCAAACCTGTCCTATACCCGGAGTGTCCCGGAGTCGCGGGGCTGTCTCATCAAGTAACCGCCCGTGGCCCCGGAACGTAAAGGACTATTGAAGGACCCCGTGGATTTTACTCAGTACAAGTCGGACAGGGTGGGAGGACTCATTTACAAAAATTTTACTATTTTACTTGATTTTACGACGTAAAAAAAAATGCAAAAAATATTTACGAATCTAGCTGTAAACTTTGTGTAGCGTAGTCTAAGGTAATAAACAAACGCATGTTTCTTAAATACCTATGCTATTGTGTTCTACTCATTGAAGAAAAAAACAATATACATATTTCTCATTTATTTCCTTGATTTATCAATTGTGTGACAGAAAATGACTAAGTCGAAGAACTTAGGAAATATTGATTGCGTCTATTGATAAGTTAGTTCAAAGACGTATTTATTTATTTAGTTTCTTTGTTCATTCTTTTGAAAGAATAGACAATAATTATGTCCGTTTCGGTCTGTACAAACTTAGGGAGGTAGCTTGCTCAATTTTGCCAATAAAATTATTCAACATGTTGGGGTCGGAATGTGGTCGGAACCGCCATCCCTACTGAATGGTAGACATTTTTGTTAGTCATACACTTCTCATCAAAAAAAATCGAAACACTTTCGTTTTTATTGTTTTTGTCCTAATTTTTTACAAAAGAGAATTAATTCCATGAAAAAAAAACATTACTGTGTAGCTGGCAGTTTGGTCATTACAGTAAGAAGAAAAAAAATCAAAATTCGAAATAATTTCATTTGTTTATCCTATAAATGAAATTAATCACTGTTTTGAGACAAATGTGTATTTAGGGTTGGAGTACGTTTCTCGTTTAAAAACTAAAAATTAGCGCTTGTCTTTAAACTTTCTGTTTCTTATTTCATTTACTGTGACTTTGGGACGTCTGAAAAAACTTTTTTTTCTAAAACATATGGATACTTCGCCCGCAGAAGCCGCCCAAGTGGTGGCATTGCTGGATTCTGGACTTAGTCAGCGTGTTGTGGCTGCAAGATTGCATCTAAGCTTATCATCTGTTCATAGAGTCTACAAACGCTATCGGGAGACTGGTTCGTTCACGCGCCGTTCAGGATCTGGCAGGAATCGGGTCACTTCTGAGCGAGATGATCGATTTATTGTAACAACTTCTTTACGAAATCGACGCCTTAACGCTTTTCAACTGCAGCAGCAGCTTCGCGTTGTACGAAGAGTAGCTGTAAGTGACTCTACAATAAGAAGAAGGTTGAAGGAACGCGGATTGGCACCGCATAAGCCAGCGAATGGGCCGAAATTAACTGCAGACCATCGAAGAGCGCGCCTTAACTTTGCACGCGAGCACCTAACTTGGTCATACCTTCAGTGGAGCAAAGTACTGTTTTCTGATGAGTGTAAAATTATGCTGTATGGTAACGACGGAAGGAACAAGGTCTACAGAAGAGATGGAGAACGCTTTGCACAATGCTGCATTGAAGAAAAGGTCAGCTATGGTGGCGGTTCGTGGACGGTTTGGGGAGGAATCAGCGCCGACGGTAAGACAGAACTTGCCTTTGTGTCTGGGCCACGGCTGCCTGCACTAAACTCTCATCGGTACATCGAACAGTGTCTTGAACCTCATGTGATGCCCTATGCACATTTTATTGACAACGACTTCATATTCATGCACGACAATGCTAGAGCTCACACCGCGGGCGTCGTACGAGATTATCTTACCGAAGTCGGTATCTCCATTATGGTATGGCCAGCAAGAAGCCCGGACATGAATCCCATTGAACATCTATGGGATGAATTAAAGAGACGAATTCGAGCAAGAGATCCAGCCCCAGAAACACTTAGCCAGCTGCAAAATGCAATCCAAGAGGAATGGGATAATATACCACAACATGTGATCGTGACTCTCATCCGATCGATGAAGAACCGTATGGAAGCAGTAATAAGAGCTCGCGGAGGGAATACAAGTTATTAAATAAACGTTTCTTACATTTTTTTTTCATTTACGCGTGTTGTTTTACCCATTTCCTTCATATTCCATACAGGGTAAAAATTACTCATTATACAAAATACGAAACCTATGAAGACTTAATTTGAATTTAGAACATTAACATTAGGATTTAAAAACCTCATACTACTCACTATTAAATGACATTTTACATTTATTCCTAAATATACACATTTTTCTGATAATCCTTATCAAATCATAAACTGCGAGGTGTTTCGATTTTTTTGATGAGAAGTGTATTTTATCAACGGAATTATAAATTGAGTAATGTTATGAAAGACAAATACTACGCAAGTATCTACTCATTAGATAATACAAGGTATATGAGGCAAATATAATTAATTTAAGATAATTATCTCCCAGAGATAGAATACGCGATGAATGAGATGGGCATTTCTACGGACACGGTGATTTTTGCTCAATTCCGTGGGCAATTTTTTTTTTCACATTTTGACTAATTGTATAGGTATAACCAAAATAAAATGCATTTTTTTTTAAACAAAATGGTGCTAATTTGCCAGTAATTGCGCCAGTAGTTTTTAAAATAAATTTTGAGTGCCATGGAATTGAGAAATGTGACCACAGAATTTAGAATTACACATATTCTACGAAACCGGGAAAGAAAAATTCAATAAAAAAAAAAACTTTCAAGAACATATTTTAGCAGTTTTTGGTACTTTAATTATTTAAGTTTATATTGAGTCTACCTTGAGAGAGATTCCTTGAGTTATCATGCTTGGATAACTAACTTTTAGTCAAATCATTTATATGAGCATTTTTATTAAACTTATATGGTAAAAATGTATTCTAGCATTTTCATTAAACATTTAAATTACGATACAAACAAGAGACATGAAGTATAGACGTCAAGTCAGTTTTATTTATCAAACCGCAGGAAGTAATAGACATAATCGAAGTATTGGGGTGTATATTAGTCAGGTCAATTTTTTACTCAAAAATTACTGAATGTACTTTAATGAAACTTTGCAGCAATATACACTTCTCATCAAAAAAATCGAAACACCTCGCAGTTTATGATTTGATAAGGATTATCAGAAAAATGTGTATATTTAGGAATAAATGTAAAATGTCATTTAATAGTGAGTAGTATGAGGTTTTTAAATCCTAATGTTAATGTTCTAAATTCAAATTAAGTCTTCATAGGTTTCGTATTTTGTATAATGAGTAATTTTTACCCTGTATGGAATATGAAGGAAATGGGTAAAACAACACGCGTAAATGAAAAAAAAATGTAAGAAACGTTTATTTAATAACTTGTATTCCCTCCGCGAGCTCTTATTACTGCTTCCATACGGTTCTTCATCGATCGGATGAGAGTCACGATCACATGTTGTGGTATATTATCCCATTCCTCTTGGATTGCATTTTGCAGCTGGCTAAGTGTTTCTGGGGCTGGATCTCTTGCTCGAATTCGTCTCTTTAATTCATCCCATAGATGTTCAATGGGATTCATGTCCGGGCTTCTTGCTGGCCATACCATAATGGAGATACCGACCTCGGTAAGATAATCTCGTACGACGCCCGCGGTGTGAGCTCTAGCATTGTCGTGCATGAATATGAAGTCGTTGCCAATAAAATGTGCATAGGGCATCACATGAGGTTCAAGACACTGTTCGATGTACCGATGAAAGTTTAGTGCAGGCAGCCGTGGCCCAGACACAAAGGCAAGTTCTGTCTTACCGTCGGCGCTGATTCCTCCCCAAACCGTCCACGAACCGCCACCATAGCTGACCTTTTCTTCAATGCAGCATTGTGCAAAGCGTTCTCCATCTCTTCTGTAGACCTTGTTCCTTCCGTCGTTACCATACAGCATAATTTTACACTCATCAGAAAACAGTACTTTGCTCCACTGAAGGTATGACCAAGTTAGGTGCTCGCGTGCAAAGTTAAGGCGCGCTCTTCGATGGTCTGCAGTTAATTTCGGCCCATTCGCTGGCTTATGCGGTGCCAATCCGCGTTCCTTCAACCTTCTTCTTATTGTAGAGTCACTTACAGCTACTCTTCGTACAACGCGAAGCTGCTGCTGCAGTTGAAAAGCGTTAAGGCGTCGATTTCGTAAAGAAGTTGTTACAATAAATCGATCATCTCGCTCAGAAGTGACCCGATTCCTGCCAGATCCTGAACGGCGCGTGAACGAACCAGTCTCCCGATAGCGTTTGTAGACTCTATGAACAGATGATAAGCTTAGATGCAATCTTGCAGCCACAACACGCTGACTAAGTCCAGAATCCAGCAATGCCACCACTTGGGCGGCTTCTGCGGGCGAAGTATCCATATGTTTTAGAAAAAAAAGTTTTTTAGACGTCCCAAAGTCACAGTAAATGAAATAAGAAACAGAAAGTTTAAAGACAAGCGCTAATTTTTAGTTTTTAAACGAGAAACGTACTCCAACCCTAAATACACATTTGTCTCAAAACAGTGATTAATTTCATTTATAGGATAAACAAATGAAATTATTTCGAATTTTGATTTTTTTCTTCTTACTGTAATGACCAAACTGCCAGCTACACAGTAATGTTTTTTTTTCATGGAATTAATTCTCTTTTGTAAAAAATTAGGACAAAAACAATAAAAACGAAAGTGTTTCGATTTTTTTGATGAGAAGTGTAGTTTATACATCAGAATAAAATATAGGCTATCATAATACGATCTTCCGAGGCTCAAGTAGCTAGACGCGGCAGTATTACCTAAAATCAGAATTTGCAATAGCGATGTCAACTCTAGATACTATAAACCTTTTATTCAACATTACAGGTACATAATGTATGGCGTTAACTACTTTACCATGACAAATTGTGAAGCAAGTGACTTTAAACCTCATATAAACCGTGATTAGTTACATAGGTAAACCATCGTTCTCAATTCCGTGGACACCAGGACACAAAATTGAGGGCCACGGAATTGAAAAAATATCGTACTAATCAAAATAACTTATTACAGTTACGACTTCAAACAAATTAAATGAAACAACCATGCTGGTATCTAGTTAAACTTCAGTTTAGGGAAACAAAACATATTTAAAAAGAAAACATTCAGAAGATATCTTTGACACGGGATTGAGAAAAGACCCCGAACTAAAGACACGGAAACAGGTTCTCACCTTCGAAAATGGAAAAAAACAGCAGCACACCAGACATGCACTCACATCGTCTGCTCGGGAGCACCTGATAGTTTACAAGAATCGGATAGTGATCTCCAGTTCGCGGGTATTTAGTATCGTAATCTAGTGTTTTTTGTATGACACGGAAATGATTCATTAGACTGGGACAAATTTTTAAGCATCCACAAATATAAAAAAATAAGCAATTACAGGTTTATTTACTATCAATGTCTCTTGGTTAGTTATCCATATTAGATATGAGCGCCGATGGCCAATTCCACGGCGGCGGCGTGGCCTGTATATTTTCACGGCGGCGGCGGCGCCGCGGCGGCGCGTCGCGTCCGGCCGTGCGCCTTAGTTTTTTTTTTATTAGGGAGAGATTTCTTAAGAAGAAAAAAATTAAGAAATACATGTTGTTGTTAGGTACCAAAAAAAGTTTTATAAAGAAACGTATTTGCTAATTACAATTTTAGTCTTCTACAACTTGTAACATAATTAACGCACATCCTGAAATTAGTTTGTTCAGAATCGTTTACTGAATCGATTTCTATCATTTTTAATATAGGTAATTTTTTTATCAAAAATAATTAAGACTACGGAAATTATAGTCACATCACCCCGGTACAGTCAAAACAAACTAAGATAGACCGTAAATCAAGGCAACAAGACTTAAAAGTGCTATTTCATATGTATTTATACAAATTTAACGCGCACACAACGCGCCGTCGACCCGGGCATGGTCCATGGTCGGACAGCGAGTCTCCCATTTCTCGCCACCTGCATGCCCGCGCCTACGGTGGCCGGAGGTCATCCCGCGACATCCGACGCCGTGGGCGTCTACCACTGAGCCGTGGGCGAGGGTTCTCCCTCGCGCGTCCCGCCTCCTCCTTCGCGAGCATGTCTGCTTCGCAGAATGGGGCGACTGCTTCCCACTCCGTCTCGCCCCGCAGCATGGCGGCGACCAATGTCGAGGTCGTCGCCTATCGCCTGCGTCAGGACACGGCGGTGCTCTGCCCAAGCGGGGCAGTCCTGCGTCGTATGCTCCACCGTGTCCTCCGGGCGGTCCTCGCAGTGGTGACACCCAGACGTTTCCTCCCTCCTTATCCGACATAGGTACCTCCCGAAGCATCCGTGTCCACTGTCCGGTGAGGACCTGCGTCAAGCGGTAGGTGAGGACGCCGTGGGACCTATCCAGCCACTCCTCAAAGAGGCATCTTACCGCCGCGATTGCGGCGAGCCCGTTGACCCTAGTCTAGGTCACGAATGACTAAGACAAGGTTGACGATACCCAGAAGTAGGAGAAGTAGGAGCGGGGCTCCGTCAATTTCTCTTGTGAAGGAAGAACTAGTTTTGCCTAGGCCAGACTAGTGTATCCTGAAATCGGGTTTGGCCGGTAATTTATACACTTGACTGTGTAGAGCCGACTATACACGTACCAGTATACTTTTACAAATCGAGACTTGCACAAACATAGGACAGTGACCATGTTAGGGACTTTAACCATGGCGTGATGTGACACGATTTGATCGATTCTAACCACAAGTGAAAATCAACCTTGCCACTAAGAAATAATGATGCAATTCGATTGACTTGACGTCGTTGTGTCATCCCTTAGAAATTTGTGCAAGTATCTTCCCACACACGTTTCAGTATACTTGCGCAAGTCTGGATTACCACAAGTATACTGTAAGTGCCTTTTCACACGTTCCGGTTGCAGGGTAGCCGGTGCCGGTATGGCAAATTACGCCGGTACGTGTGAAAGCTATAGTACATGCCATACACTACGCCGCCGGCTACTCGGCACCGGCTACCCGGCAACCGCAACGTGTGAAAAGGCACTAACGTGTGTGGCATAAGCTACGTAGTGAGTGTAGCAAAGAGGCTAGAGCGAACAAACGCCGAATGCCACCAGGACGCGCGTGCGAGCGAGAAAGCAAGTTGTGACTCGTGGTGGCGGCGCGCCGCGCGTGTTTTGCGGCGGCGGCGCGCCGACCGAATTCACGGCGACGGCGGCGCGCCGGCGCGGCGCTCATATCTAATCCATATACCCAAGAATATCAAAAGTTTGCTTGAAATTCAGCTCTATTAAAAGATATAAAATATTTAACACTCGATTTCGGGAAAGGGACAGGTCAAAATCAGTGAAATTACACCCGTTTTTTCACTTCAGGTTTTTTTTAAGAAAAATTACGAAGTAGTACGGAATTTATGTTATGCTCTCCAGTTAGAATATAGATTGGGACGTTCGCTTAAAAAATTTGGGATGTGTATGTAACTTCTAACCATGTTTTTTTTAAAAGGACAAAAAAAATGCCCTCTTCGTAGAAATGCCCAGATAGATGTGGGCATTGTTCCATGGATTCCGTGGCCGTGGCCGTGGACCACGATGGGCAATTGTAGGAAAAGGTTCAAAAGGGTGAACGTTAATCAGCACGAGTCTAAAAATCCTTTCTGTTCCATCAGAGCGGTCAAAGTCATCTGTGAATTTTCTTCAGAGGACCTTTACCTCCTCTTGCATGGGCGTGTGGTGTCCGGACATAAAGAATAGTACCACCCCATATCTTCCAATGGGTGTCGTAAAAGGCGACTAATGGATCTAAGACCCAGTGCATTAAGTATCAAGCACCTTGGGTCACCCGAATGGTGGCGGGTAAACCACAAACAAAAGCATTCCCAAAGAGGGTTAGTGTCAGGCAGGCGGCCGGCTATAAAATCAAAGCCAAAACCTTTTGCAACATGGTAGGAGATAATAATATGTGCGATAGGGCTAGGGCGTACCCCGCAGGCGACACGCAGGAGCAGCACCCGGCCCCTACGGGAAATGGAGAAGGGTTGTCGCACCAACCCGCCCGGATGCGACGTATAGGGGAGAGTGGAAGACCCCAAGTAAAATGGGATGAGGACAGGAAGATGAAGAAGCATGGGACCGCTAAATGGACCTTAAGAAGGTGGCTGGGACACACATCATAACACCCTGTTCTAAGGCTTCTGCATCCAGTCTGGATGCGAAAGTCGGAGAGGCCTATGTCTAGCTGTGGATTGCGATGGACTTGATCAGTATTTTTTTAGAAAGTTAGAAAATGTTTTAATTAAAGTATTCGACTGAACTTGAGTTCGGGCGATTAGGGCATAAAAAAAGTATTTGTCCATAAATCAACCTTTGGTCGTACGTCGTACACTAAATTATTTGCACCAAAATAAATAGTTGGCGCTAAGTGTGTCACGTAATGTGAGTTTTATTTAAACTATCGTATAATTTATACATGCTAACTACCAATAAATTATTTATTCATTGGTAGTTAGCAAGTATACATTTAAAAATATATTTTAGTAGTTATACCAGATTCTAACTGGTTACGTTTCCGTGAACTTGAACGACAGATTTGTGAAAAATACCAGTCTTAAAATAATTTGACGTCGTGTTATATAAAACGGTTCGGCCATAAGACGAATCTTACACAAGGCAGTGCGGCCAGGCAGCTAATTTGAATGCGAATCTTGGTTAGTAGGTATGAAATTCGTTGAGACCCAACGAGTACACCGCTAGATCCATCGGACATGCGGCATTCATCGCTTTTCAATGCAAAACATTTGCTTTGTTGCCTCCGCTTAGGGTCCGTTCACACAGACCGGCTCGGACAGCATCGGCGTGCATTTTTTTTTCACACAGACCGGGTCGTATGCGCTTGAAGTTGGTCGGAGCGGAGCCGCCAACTATTTCACATAGACCGGCTGGAAGCGACCTGAAAGCGGATGCGCTCGGAGTCGGTTGGATGCGCTCGGAGCCGGATGGTTACACTATTTGTGCTATCAAAATGGCGGTTGGCGTGGAGAAGCGCGGACGCAATCGGAACCGATCGGATGCGCGAGCGAGAAAGAGCACGCAATCGGAGCCGATCAGCTGCGCGGGGGAGAAAGAGCACGCGATCGGAGCCGGTCAGCTCATCTTATTATTTCACACCAAGCGCGTTCTCAAGCATTCTTAATGACAAAAGCAGTGCACATTCAAAAATAAACCTTACTACAAATATTAAAAACTCAGTATTCAACGTGATAAGAATCTGCTCTCCTCTCCGAGCCGGTCTGTGTTAACGGACCCTTAGCTGCGGGATCAAGTGTCGGGCCGAGAAGAGAAGAACGCGCCGTGTGAAGGCAAAGTCTCGGCGCGGCTCGGGATCCGTAGCGAGGACGACGGATCGCACTCGAAATCATGGCGCGCAAAATCATGCGCCGTGAGAAGCCAGCATAAGCCAGAAGCCTGAAAAACAAATGAAAGAATCTGTGACTCACGACACGGTGTGACTCAAGTCACATCACTTGAGGGCGTGAAAATTGCGATTGTAAAGAAAATCTTTGGTCATTATCATTAAGCTTAATAACCTTACTGTCTGTGAAACCGGTGAAACGTGGCTAGATGAGAATAGATGACTATATTATATACTTCTGTTAGAAGCAAATTTAACTAGATCTTCACTCTATCATCTATCTAGATGGAATAGATAAAACCGTAATCCTTCGTCACCTTATCTATCAGTACTCAGTATTATGTTTTTATGAGAGTAACGATCACGAGCATAGCGACACCTCCTACGTATAATATCGTAACTGTATTTAATCAACTTTACAGTATCGCAATTCAAAGGTATGCAAACAGTTTATTGATGGTAGTGAAGTCAAATAAGCTCATTTAGAAACCAAATTTGGCATACAGATATATTTTTAGGAAAGGAATGTTACCTTCAAAAACGATTATTGAAATTGTTATTAGAATTTCTTAAAAGTCACTTACGGATTTCTACTATGGAAAACATCAGTCGTATTTGGTTGTATGTAGTACTTACTATACTTTACGTCGATATTTGCGTAGGATTAAGTATCGTATGTTACACTTACGATAACTTACTTTGGAACTAATAAAGTGATAATGTGGCGTAGGTTACAGTTACTATTATATACAATGGAACAAAAATGAGAATTCGTATCGTAAGTGCTATTAACGGGTAGAATTGAAATAAAATATATTCTGAAACATACTGTTGTATTTCGTAATAAACAATCTCTGTTAGAAAAACAAAAATTTAAAATATTTTATTAATGGTATTTTCACTTCATTAGTCTTTTCTTATAGTACCATTTTGATGATTCTGATGATATTTGTCTTCCAAATGCTTATAATTCACAGTAAATAGAATTTTGTCAAAACAATACCCGCATTAAAAAAAAATTGTTATAAAAGGAACTAACAAAATGACTTGTAGTACCATCCTCAGTTATTACTTTGCGATGATTAGAATGACGCCCTCGCAGATCCGCTTGTATCAAGCCACTTATGTTATCTTTTTTCTAAAGATTTATAGACAAACTATTCACTTAATGAAAATGTGTTTAGAAACACCTTTCTGCACACATTTAAATAGTTTTCCTGTTCTTCTACAAAAGCCCTTGGCAGTCTATAAATTAAACTTACGCCTAGATTCCATGTCAGATAAAACCTTTCGTTTGTTTTGTTTGACAACCAAGTTTGCAATAAAAGCCCATTGCTTTTCACGGTTCCCTAAATCCCAAAAACCTATTGAAAAGCAATATTCTTTCATCATCACTTATTTTTGTTGTACATTTTAGCCTACAGTTCATAGGACACATAGGACCCAAAGTTTTACCATGTCTTACGGTACCATCACGACTTATATACTCCTTGCCCAAGTTTCTTAACATTTTCCTTTTGTTCTCTTTCCATTCGGCAACATGGCGACTTCTGATATTTCCCTTGTCCTTTCTCGGTTTGGTCTTCCGTTTTCTGGAAGCTTGTGGTGTCGCTTCTGATATCGAAGACTCTATCTTTGATGTCAGAAGCGACACCACAAGCGTCTTCGCTTGCGGAGTATAAACTAAATTTGTGAAAGTTGAATCAACAGAATGTAATGGCGAAATATCTTTTTCAACAAACCAGGGTCAAAAGTGGTTTTCACAATCAAGATAATTTATTGTTATGCAGTCCGGAGATGGATGTCGTGTTATATTCTCAACAGCTGATGGAGATTCTTCATCGGGGTCTTAAAATTAAATAAAGAATAAAAAGTTTTACAATAATACTTACTTCTGCTAGCAGCTTTGACCGTCAGGGTTCAAGATACTTCAATATAAAATATCAAAATTATTTTAAGCGTTGAGCCATGAAAGCGTAACAGACAGAGACAATTAGCTTTCGCATTACCTTATTTATAATATTAGTATCGATTGAATCAAACTCAAACAAAAATATAGTAAAACTAACATAAAATTACTACTCGTAAGTTAACTAGGACTTTTAAACTTTAGGTCTAAATGTAAGACAAGCTATTATTGTATCAATACACTGTCACTTTGTTCCGTGAGTGAAATACTATGACGTATTTCATCTGACTCGGTTAACAAATCAATTATAGCCCAGTCAACGTACAATTATAGAGGGAAAGTCTTGAACTACAATTTTTGACTACGCAACTTTGTTTGGAGTAATTAGGAGGTGAACATATCAACAGTCCCCGCTCCTAGCCCTTTGAGTTTTGGGGGTGGGGGGTCTGAAAATACTGCTGCTGCTTTCTGGATCTTTGGCGATATCAAATACAACAACTTTCCAAATGTGAAAAGGTGAAAATGATTTTTTTTTCCTAAATTACAGACATTTAAGAGCAGATACCTCGAAAACTTTACAAGATATCGAAATGCTGACTGAATAAACCTTACGGAAAATTTATTCTGCTTTTATTTCGTTCATACATGCTACGCCACCTAGTACGCATGGTCCAAAAAGTTACGTTGTCAAAATTGTGTTCCAAGACTTTCCTTCTATACCTACCTTTTTTTGAGCTTTCGTTGACTGGGCTATAAACTGGTTTATCCCATCACTATCTGCGTCAAAAGGCAGCGGCGATTATGTAAAATAAAAACAAGAATATCTTTTAATTGAGTTTTTTTCAAAAGAATACTATGGTAAATTACGTTTCATATCGAAGTAAAATATCTCAAGTACAACATAGGATATAAAAAGAGAAAGAAATTCCAACGAAAACTATCGTAAGTATACATACAGAACACAAATATATATTTTTTCAGTAGTAAAGTATCGTAACTATATACTTACGATATTTGTGATGTATCTGGATTCGATGTATAGTGTCGTAAGTTATACTTACGACATTTCATTAGATGACATGGTTAACAGCTGTAGTATCTTACTAAGTGTATCAATCACAACAAATTTAAAAAAAACTGCGACGAGCACAGCGGTCGACAACGAATATGCACAACTCCCGCGTATTCAATCGGTACTAATACTTACTATAGGGTCGCGCGGCGCAGCGGGCACCCGCGCCCCGCGTACGATGCACTAACTGCACTATACAATATTTTACTTCGCTAAAGATGAACATGCGATAATATGCAGTCTCAGTATCTTTGGTTCTATTGTAAATATATTTTTTTTAATTAGACCAAACGATAGTCTATGTTATAAAGTAGTTGTAAATCTAAAAATGTCATTTTCGTTAATTTGTTGGTTACGATATTATACGTAGGAGGTGTCGATAGTGACGATTTCAAATATGTTTATCTGTGTATTTAAACAGTAAAAACTATATTGTAGGTCGGTATTATGAGTACTGTTGAATAACAATATAATGAAGAAGTAGTGTTTCCTCTAGCATTTGGAGGCGTAAGGAGTATTGCCTCTCCTTCATACGTTCCGCTATCTACTTCACTAGCATATATTAATATGCTTAAAGCAGTAGCAGGTGTCTGCTTTCCATGTCCTCTCGCTCAAGTGAGGACACCACCGCATAGCCGCCTATCGTCTCCTTGAGGACACGGTGGTGCTCCACACCTCGGCAAGTCGGCAGACCTCCACCGTGTCCTCCAGGCGTATACTGCTGCTGAATCCAATGTTGGAATCTCCCGAAACAACCGTGTCCCATGACTTGCGTCAAGGGGAAGGTGCACGAATCCATCTACCCTAGAATCTTTTCTTTAGTTATCATCTGCCTAGCCTTTTCCTGGCTTAAGGGTCGGCTGCTAGTCGAACTAGATGCAGTGGATATCAGTATTGTACATGGAGCGACTGCCTATCGGACCCACAACCCAGTAACTGGGTAAACAAACATTCGTTACTGTTAGTCAGAAGCTCTAAACTCTGACAACCAGTCGTCAGAGTTTAGAGCTTCTGACTAACAGTAACGAATGTCAAAGATCTACAAATGACAGCCAGGACCAACGGCTTTACCTGCTTTCCGAGGCACGAAGGAAACGCGATATGACAGATGGTCAACCATCCACAGACCAACTTCGGCAAGAGCGGCGTAACCCGGAAGATTGGCCTGTGCGGCTGTAATTACTTAGCCTCCGAAAAGTTACCGAAATAGATACTGAGTTATTCCTTTCACGACTTGTTATTAAATTAGTTCCCATCGTCGTTAAGAAACATGTCAATGTTTACTTTTTGAATGCACACGAGTAATGTTTAATGGCCGTAGGTGTAACAAATGAAAAATGCAGTTTGTTCGCGTCGTGTTTCTCGAGTTCCTACAAACTAATCTGTGTATTTATAGACCGAGTGTGGACGCATTTGCTGAAGTTAAGTGGACAAGATTGAGGTAGAATGCGGAATCTAATAATGCTGATGATGATGGTATCTTTATATGCTTGAAGATTTCAGTTTTTGCGTCTTTATTATTACAGTTTTTTCACATTTTCAATTTGTTTTGGTTGGCCATGCTATTTTTGTTCCAAATGGAAGTTAGATAAATTCCTTTAGATTTACGATTAGGCATCAATAAATTGCAAATCTCAGTAGCCCGTCAGTTTTTATCTTTTCTTTCAAGAAATCAGTGAATATGTACAAAGATAAAAACGGATGGCGTCAGGAAGCACTAAAATGATATGCCATGCTGGTGTATCAACTTGTGAATTTTAAAAGCGCCATTTTTTCGATTTACACACATAATTTTGGTTTAATACATACTAAAAGAAATAAAAATACGGGTCTAATATTTTTTGATAATCTTACTGACATGTAGAAAAAATAATTTATTGAGATTTACTGCATCACTGTACATTATGGTCATCAGTTGAAGGATGTGTCTCACCCAGGTGAAGAAACTAGGTGAAACACGGGTTCAGACCCGTTATAAACACTCGGCAGTGAGTTTGCTCTCGCCGGATAAAATCGTTTGAGCCAATATAAAGGACAGCTCAGATAAAAAGACAGGTGATGCTGGAAGAACGGTGCCAAGTTCAATGTTAGCTGGTGAACAGTTCATTGTCTTAAACATTACATCACAAGTTCAGTCCCCGGAATCGTGGGCACTGTGGGGCCGATTATCTCACGTTTGGCTGAACCGATTTTGATGCCATGGTTTCAGTTTGTTTCTGTTTATCGTTACATTTTGGAGAAGGTTTTAGTCTATCTTTAGAGTATAAACAACAATAGATATCCCGTGATGTTGCCCGCATGGATCCGTTGATTTCTTCCTTTCCGAGGTACGGAGAAAACTCACTATGATACTCGTAGATACTGTAATATCGGTCGGTGTTCAGTGCCACGAGGCTAGAGGGCTGTTAGTGTAGATACAAAATACGTAGTATTTTAAAGCAAAATAGTTGCTAAACACTCGATTGCACACATTTCTGATGGATAGAGCTAGTGCGACGAGAAATTCGCTTCGCTGCCTCCGCTGGATCACGGACAAGCAGCGTCGTGTGAGAATTACCTAATTTATGTACTAAACAAGATGACTTGACCTTAAACAAGGTCAAATAAGTCTAGAAACTCTGCAGAAAGGTATCGATACTACCTTATCTTGATAAAACTATGAAGAAAATGATTTGTTTTTTAGGGTTAACGACCCCACGTGGTGGGCAATTTGCTCTTCACACTATGCTACACTATTACAGAAAATATAATAGCAGTTTTAAATATTCCGATTTATTCAGCGTCTCTCTCAACAAGTTCAGAAGATTAGTCTCGGAGATACGGGAACGCATTAATCAACCTACTTAGTGATTTCTTTGTCAATTTCTTTCTTTCTGTATTAATTTTTTGTTTTCAAATTTCTATTCAGTTTTCATTTAGTTGAAAAATTAAAATTATAATTTAACCAATCAAAATGGTAAATGTTGCGTATACCTGTAATAGGCTTTCATACCAGCACATAAGTATAAACGAGTATGTTTTGTTTTCAATTAATGCACTGTATGTTTTGCTGTTGGTGTACCTTTTAAATAAATAAAATATTTAATAAGACATTTGGTAGGCCACCTGGACTCATGTGACGATGTAACGTCTCAGGCCCAAAAAGCCCCTTTCTCAAAATGTACCTTCGCAAAAAGCCCCTTTCTCAAAATGTACCTTTCGCAAAAAGCCCCTTTCTCAAAATGTACCTTTCGCAAAATGAACCTATCCTCAAACTGGAGCAAAAAGGTGTAGGGCACAAAGGGGTAATGTTGTTATGTTTAATTAGTAAAATGGAGGATGCATAGTCTGTGCAATCGTGGTACCTACCAATGACAAATTCTTTCAGTGGTACAAATAAAGTAGAATAAAAATAAATTGAAATATGTGAGATTTACTGTCTCAAAAAATAAGTTTTTTTGTTTTATTTAACTAGTCTTGTCTGCCAACATTTTTTTAAATCCTATTGGAAATTTTTGCAACAGGTACGTTTTGTAAAAGGATGATACTCGTAAAAAAGGGAACAATTCTTGAAGTAGTCAAACTTATTTGGAGTCATTGACCAGCTTAAATAGTATTGTAACAATGAATAAGTTACTGTAGATCACTGATCACATGAGTCACAACTTAGAAAGTTAACTTAGCCTTGTAAGTTGCAAGTGGTAGTTATGTAATATGTTATGTTGATAGTTCTACATTATAACTTTGTTAACAACCAACTTGAGACAAAACTTTCTATGGAAGCTTATTGTGTTATGTTTGGCTGAGTGTTGTGCATAATATGTGCATGCAAAGCTGACTGTCATTCACAAAATGTGTGATGATAGGTCGGAATCAGGTAGAGTTTATTCTACATCGAAATGTTGATATTAATATGGATCTTCCCAGGATTTCTAATAGAAAATCTCTTGTGGAAAACAGTATTTCAAATAAATAACAATAATAAAAACATCAGAGGTTTTCAAATAAATTTTGTAAGAGTAAATAACTTTTTTATTTAATAAATCACGGGATTTTTCTGCTCTTTAAAAGTAATTCCGGGATTTAGGACATATCCACTTTTCCGACCGTGATTATAGGTAAAGCTAACAATTTGATTTGGTTCAACGCGCTACTCTCGGGAACTACTGTTTCGAAATGAAAAAATATTTTTATTTTGGATACTCTGTTTAGCGAGGAAGGCTACAGTCTATAAAACATCACGTTTCAAGCAAAGGAGCTGTCTAGCCGGTGAAAACGTGGGGAACATCTAAATTCTAATAGCATAATAAAGCTAAAGAAGTTGGTTGAACGTGCTTATCTCTGGAACAACTGGTTCGATTTGAACAATTCTTTTTGTGTTGGATAGTCCATTTATCGAGGAAGACAGCAATAATTTCCCACTCAAAACAACGCTTTAAAGACTTGTTTTCACTGCTTAAAAAAACTTTTTCAAAAAAAAATGTAACCGACTTCAAAACACCCACAAAAAAGTTCAAAATAACCTACAAAAAAACTTTTCTTTCGAAAGTCGGTGACTTTATTTTTTATTTTATTGACTTTTTGTCACCGACTTTCGAAAGAAAAGTTTTTTTGTAGGTTATTTTGAACTTTTTTGTGGGTGTTTTGAAGTCGGTTACATTTTTTTTTGAAAAAGTTTTTTATTTTATCCTTTTCAGTTTCACTATTCAACCCAAATTATTGTCAAATACATAATTTTCTTACATGTGCACTAAAATTTTGTAATCCGTAGCACCGGTAATAACAACGCCCATGTATGTATGTACTATGTACATAATGAGCTAAAAATAAAAACTACTGCACTAAACTAATTGAAAATTTGATGGGACCAAATGGCAGATATACTGTATGGAACAAAAAAAGAATCATCGAAATCGGACCAGAAACCTCGGAGTAATCGGTGTAGACAAAGTTGAAAACTTTTTAGGTTTTTGTTGATTTTTGATGATTTTTCAAAAAGTGGTAGTCCGATTTCGATGAAATTTTAATGGGACCATTTCGGAAGGATACCCTATCCAACAAAAAAAGAATTTTTCAAATCGGTTGTTAAACGACGGAGTTATGCCCGAACAAACATAAAAAAAAAAAAAAAAAAAAATACAAACATCCGAATTGAGAACCTCCTCCTTTTGGAAGTCGGTTAAAAAGTGTATTTCCATCGGATTATCAACACTCTAACATCTGCTGGAATTAAATACATACACAAACTTAAGTGCTAACTATTTTATTAACAATGTCGTTCTCAAATTAGCCGCTCTAAATCAAGTTCGGGAACATTATAAATATTCAGCGCAGATCTGTCTGCGAGGAACAATTTCACTCTGGTAAAGGTAGCTGGTTTAAGAGTAGATTATCCTACATTTTCATTTTATACGCGAGTTACATTAAGCGGTAAACGAGCGGGGGACCCTAACAACTTTTAATTGACATATAAAGTTATAACAATTCCAGAGAAAGTTACACAAAGTGCACATTTTCACAGATACTGCGAGTTGGCCGCCCACAAACGGCATAGGAAACCCTTGAACCACAAAAAATAAAGTGTATTTTTACTGCTCTCTGAGATACAAACACAAGGTATTATTAAATTTTCAGTTAGGCTATATAACATCACGCTAAGATTCTAAGGAGCCGAGCATCAGGTGAAACCGCAGGGAACAACTAGTCATAGGTTAGTGTCATGGTAAGAGCATTTAATATGATGCGAAGGAATTAGCAAAATGGCGGGATTTGGGCGTTTGTAAAAAGCTTAAATATCCGCTTCTGAAAGACTAATGAGACTGATAAGTTGTCCTAAAGTAGATAAATGATATTTGGAAAGGTGGAATTTGACATGCGGTTATTCTAGAAATGTTAAATGAACAAGTTAAACTTTTGCAAAACTAGTTCTAGAAAACGGGTTTAGTATTTAGATCAGTCATTTTCGATACGATAAACACTTTCATTTATTCTTTTTTTTTAACTAGTGTCTTAAAATGACGAGACTAAGTTATGTTTTTTCTACTTGTTTTGGTCTCAAACTTTTAGTAACTTTGTTATATTATTTAAGTTTGTACAAGTTCTTTAGCACGACACTTCCGTATTTTGCCTTCAGCGTACTTGAAGTATTTACGAAGTACGGAAAATATAAAGCACCTCTACTGTACCAACGATCAGGAACTTGTTTTTCTATCAAATTAACGTCAAAGTTCTCGTTTACTTCACTTCTGAAAAACGTGAAAAGTCGTGATAATGCGTCTGTAGTGCTATTCTGTAATGAAAGTTAAATTTTTGTTGTGGCCTCACAGGCAACAAACGGGATTGTTGTTCTTCATACAATCGAGAATGTTTCACAGTAATACTAATATCAACCTAGTTTGAAAAATTACTTTTATTTTTCAAAAAAAAAAAAAACCCGAGGTATCTTTTACTTGCTTATTATGGGACCAGCTTACCAACCACACAAGCATCATGAGATCAATCAGTAGAACTGAATATCATGGACAGTAAAAGTACCTCTATGCACTAGAAGTCTCCATTAAAATAGCAGGCATTGCTAGAAACGCTTCGTTCCAAACCGCAATTATCTGCTGGCACAAAATAAATAACTGGTAACGGATCGTCACAAGGCTAAGATATACTTACTAAGTCAGGCAGTAAGTGAATTGTAAGTAGGGTCATTAGTATATTCTAAGGCAATTCTCACACGATACTGCTCGTCCGCGCAGTTCAGCGGATGCGTCGCGGACGGTGGCGTTGAATATTTGGCGAAGCGATGAGCGCATATCGTCCGCGCGAACGTGCGGATCCAGCTAAGAGGATGTTATGGATCTGCGTAGCGCGGACAAGCGGTAAGCAACTAATAAGCATCGCTTGTTTGCACTGTCGACGGTTAGGCTTTAACAGATATCATACAAGCCAATGTGACAGGAGATTAGCTTCGACATTCTACTATAAAGACGAGTACAGTGAGGTCGTGTGTGAATCGCCTTACAGCGCGAACATTTGCATATTTTCTAGATGTTTCCATACGACACTTTGGTGCAGAGGATGTGGGTTCAAATCGGGCAGTGTTTTTGGGTTTTTCAGAAAGGACTTCCTCGATAGTTATTACCCAGAGTGTACCCGAAGTCAAGTTTTGTATGGTGTATCTGCACACTATGATATAGGACTCAACTGACGAAGTGTGGATACAATGGATGAAGAAGTTACATGTCATGTTTCTGCTGATGTCGCAAGTGCTAAAAGTTGCAATACTTGCTCGAATGGAGCACGCATGAATCTAAATGTTTCCAGTTTTAAACCGCAGCATTTACTACCTCGTTTCGTCTAAGTGCAAATTACAAACTATCTATCAACGTGCAGGAGCGAAAACTATTGCGGAAAAAGAGACTCTATGACGGTTACAATATTGGCAATTTTTAAATAAAGAGCTCTCTGGACCCGTCGGTCTTGAGGCAACTGGTTTAGTTCTCCTCGGATTCCTCTCTGAGGCATGGGAAATCCCAATGGTATGATTTCTTATGTACCTGGAATAGATTACGGGCAAGATAAGGATGAGACTTTTAAAAGATCAGGAAAGCATAGCTCACATCTTCACACGGGAGGGCATTTATAATCGTCTTTTAGTAGAATGTGGAACAGAGGCGAGTATAGGCCACTAATGGCAATAATTATGAAACATTTGGGTGGATCATTCTCATGTCGACAGAAACGCATCTCGTCACATTCACAACTCGTCAGAAAACGCATGTAGACAGAATTGCAACTCGTCAGAATTGCAAAAAAAATCATGAAGAAAAATTAATAACAAACTACAAAACTACAATAAAAACCGGCCAAGTGCGTGTCGGGCCACGCACAGTGTAGGGTTCCGTAGTTGCCCATCAAAATACTTATGCGAACTAAATAAACTGATTTAGTTTAAAAATAGTTGACAATAAAAACCTTCCTAGCCCCAAAACATACCCACCTATTATAGCTGTAAAAATAAAGTTGTCAAACTTACATTTGCAGTTGGAGAACATGTTTTCCGATACATTTTGTTTAGGAAAATATGTTATCCAAGTACGTTTTATAAGTTGGTCGACTATCACTCGTAAACTTGTAAAGCCTACTTAGTCATGATAATTTTCTTTTAAACTTCGTTATATATATACTATTATTGTGAATTTTTTCACACCCCCAAACATAACCGTTTAGCTGGTAGAGGGGGGGACACTCGAGTCGAGCAAAAATTAGCACTTTAAAGCTTAATATTTCACAAACGAAAATTTTTATAAAAAAATTGTTAATGGAAACTATCAATATTTTTTAAAAGCCTATTTAATGATACCCCACACTAAGGGGTACGCGAGAAAAAAAAAACATCCCCACTTTACGTGTACAGTACAGAAGGTACCCTAAAAAAAATATTTTACGAGATTTTATTTTACCACTTTTTCGGCGCAACAAATCCGTATATTTACACCAAATTACAACTTTCTAGTACTGGGCGTCTCTGAGCTAAGCTGCGGACAGACGGACGGACGGACATGGCGAAACTATAAGGGTTCCTTGTTGACTACGGAACCCTAAAAGATCATTATTGCAACACTTGTCACTGGCAGCAATCGCAATGGCTTTTGCCGATTGCCAGTATTGCCATAATCAAAAATGTCCTTAACGATGTTATTTGGTATTGTGCCCAAGAATTTTGACGGTATTACCACGTTGTACGACAGTAGGTACGTACGCGGTTTTCTGATGGTTGCCACTGTTGATTCTGGCTTTCAGGATTTGCAGTGGTTCGGAAATATTGTGGTGAGTTTTTCTATAAGGAAAATGTGCTAAAAGCCCAATCAGAACACTATCTCGATGCGTTTTCATATCATATCAGTTGTTAAGATTAAAGTACAGCATAATGTTACTACAACAGATGAGATCTAACCGTGTGCCATTGTTACTGATTAGAAGTAACATAATATTGATAAAATATCTCCTCTTTAAGTGGGGTAGCTATCTGATAAAATAAATAGAATTATCATTTTTCATTTTGTTATGTTTGTGGTAAATAGAAATACATACTGAAAGATTAACGTAATACGATTAAAAACACTGTGAGTCCTAAGTATTTTGCTTATTTCGGTATTTAAATGACACCAAGATGAAGAAAATTAAATTGCCATAAATGGAAGCATCCTAATGTTCTTTGAGCACAAAGACCTATTTCCTCATTCAGAAAATGATCCAATACCAGAGCTTCTAATCAAGAAGTGCAGCAATCTCAGGTAGATCAAACTGAAACATCTATTTTCTGGTTTAAGTACTGAAAAACTAAAAGCATAGCTTTGATGGACCTCAAATAAATAAATAATAAAAAGACACCATTATATTTGAGATTTCTATAAATGACTAGCGACCCGCCCCGGCTCCGCACGGGTGCAATCTTTATAATATTATTAAAATTGCGACTATAATTTGAGATTTAAACTATCCTATCTCTCAAGTTGGATCGAACTGCACATGGTGTGCGAATTTTATTATAATCGGTTAAGTGGTTTAGGAGTCCATTGAGGACAAACATTGTGACACGAGATTTATATAAATTAAGATGTGAAAATCTTTTGTAGACGTACAAAATTTTCTCTGAAAGCATAAGGCTGATCAATATGTACAACTAGTAGAAGATAAGTATGCTGATTCAATTCAAATATTTGGGCTGTAATGTGAGTATATAAAATCACACTATCTCAAAAGTCGCAGATTAATTCTAGCACAATTTGCGAAGAAAATTGAGAACGTTTTCACCAAGACATAAAAACAACAGGAAATAGATAAAAGGAAGGCTGGTTACTCATTTAAGATGACCGACTACTGCTGCCTAGTCAGTTTCATATGAGAAAATCACTCAAAAGACAAATTTTTGATGTTGTCAAAGTCAATACAGTAATACATTTTCAGAGCTGATCAAAGACATTAAACTGGAGCTGATAGAAAAAAAAACTGCTTACATTTTTGAGATCGCCATGAAAGACATACCTACTTAAAATCAGGTCAAAAATCCCCGGCACCAAAATGCTTGAAGGCCTGTGTTACCTACGTAATTAGGTCCATTATTGACGTTCATTATCGATCAATTTTAGGAATAACACTTAAAACCACTTAACATATATAGCCCACAGTTTCGTGTAGTGGAGTATGTCAATCGATAACAAATAAGTAGGTGACTGGGCGTGAAAACTTTCATTAGTTAAACCTACTTAGATAGCCTTTATCTTAGGAAAGGTAAACTCGAGTGTCCTGCGATTCGTTTTAAGTGAAATGTTTGTATACTATTTTGTGAGTCAACAATATTTGCTGATTCACTGTATTATGTCTATTAGGTACTTCGACTACTATAAACGTGGTGCTACAGACCAGGGTGTGCTATCAGTAGCTTAGATTAGAGCATACCAAACTTTAGTCCCAACTTGGCATGACCGTTGCGGCCTTTTTAGAGAATAGCTCTTTCCGTATACCTCTAGCTAGGCTTGCAAATCAAACATTCGAATACTCCGAATAATGGCCCTATTCCATTCTTTGACTAATGACTGCAGCTAAATCCGACTTGCGGTTCAGGGCCAAGTGGAGGGCAAGAGGTTACGTGACCGAGCACCAACTCGCTGGCCTGACCTAATAAAGAGATCTACTGTAGTACTGAGTCTACCACGGTCTAACGTCTCCAACCGGTAAAAAAGGAAGCACATTGCTGAAAGAGCAGTCCTTGGGGATTTCAACGGCCCACCGAACATCCCTCCGTGTACCTCGCCTGCGCAACCACGACCAAGTCGTAACACTCTTGTCACGACTAAGAAGAAATCCGAATAAATATTTGTATCTACTATCATGCTATTAATCCTCTATAAAAGAACCTACAACAATTAGCTTATTGCCAACATTAAAACACTCAATGATATTATGATTATTAAATCATCCAAACGCGTGATATGAATTTCAAAAAAAGAACATTCTCATGCAATGACATTTTCACCACCAGATCGCTAAAATTTTGAAAAAAGAACAATAATTCTTTTACTTATTAAGGTTTGTTTATTTTACATGCTTCGCAATTAGACTTTTCTTGAATTTACATAGTTCTTACAACACTGTACAACAGCCTATGGTATGAGCAAAGGTATGAGAATCTTTTATAGAGGATTCACATCATGATTGTAGATAAAGTCTTGTATGCAACTGTTATATTAGGTATTAAAACACTCATGTGATACTATTATCACACTCGGCTACGCCTCGTGTGATAAACCCACATTCGTGTTTTAATACCCCTGCTTATACAACAGTTGCATAACTATTACTAATTATGTAACGTTGTTGGTATTTGTAAATAAAATAACCCAGAGCGAATGAAGATAATCCCGATGATTGAAACGAGAGGATTCGCCCAGTACTCGATGACTGGTTTGGAAGGAAGCACGATTCCCAGACGTTTCGGGCGACACGGTACCTACCCTCGGAACACGACAGTTTGGAAAGCACCTGTGTCGCGTAAACAGGGATCCGAATGCTTTATCGTATTACTGCCTCTATTGTCCGGAGGACTCCGTGCGTCATATGCTTGCCACTTGGCCAGTGTATGCTGCACTTAGTCCTGGAGGCTACTGCCTCCTCCTTCTACTGAAGGCGACTTGTTCTGCCGACCTGAGTTCGTTTTATGGTCGACAGCACATCCAAGAACTTTCCCGGGAAAAAAATGCTAGGTCGTCACGTCACTATGGACACCGATCGCACCCGCCACCGCGCCCACCACAGCCCGCGCTTGACACTCTATGACACAAACTTACACTTTTATACTTTGGTTAGGTAACGCACTTTCTTATCAAAGTTATAGTATTCGTATTAACTTTCAACATTCTGTCTTCTGTAAGTAACTACATAATTAACGATGTCTTAATAAAATATATTGTGAAGTTTCAAAATGGTAGGCTTATCGTTAATATTACAGTTACAATTCCCTTTAAAATAAAAATTCCCGGAAAGTAGCATCGTAGCTTAGTATAAAGACCTTGCCAGTTGTATTGAAAATCATTCAAGTGTCATCGTTTGGAGTAGTACCACCAGTACATTCACCACAATGGCAACCAAAGCTATCCTGGTCTTCTGCGCCCAGACATTTTTGATCCAGGTAAGCTCCTAAAATTAGTCTCCACCCACTTTATTACCAAATTCCGAAGCTATATGTTATTAAGCCAAAGAATCAGCTCTTTATTTATATATACATAGTGAAGCATCAGCATAAAAATATCGATTAAACTTCGCGCAAAGTGCAGTGTTAGCTGTAAGTGCATTTGCTGGGTTTACTCAATCAGTCGTATCGTATACAAGTGCCATAATTTTGCTTACTAGCTTGTTATTTTACTAGCTTCTTTAATGTCCAAAGTACTCACTTTTTTTACTCTTTTAGTCCGTATTCAGTCAATGTACTAGCCGTGCCACTGTCGATGCATCAGGCATTGGTCCACTTGCCAACGGCTTTCCTGCCAGGGCTTATGATGGACTAGCATTCACTGGAACTGGCTGTGGAGGCAGAGGATTGGTTTACGATGGCTTCTATTCACCTGCCATGGAGTTCACTGCTACCAGTGGCGGAGCTTTGCCAGTCACCAGCTCCTCGTCCATGGCTCCTATCGGCATCTCCATAATGTCAGACAATTCGTATGAAGGGGTTTTGAATGTGGCTGGAGAGTTACCCTTCGTAAGCACTACTGCTTTAGAAGGTGTATTGGCAACTGCTGGATCTGGCGCTATCAACCATGCTTGCGGAAATGGGATGAATGCTATGGTGAGTTCAGTTTTTAACACGCTTTTTTTATTTCTTTTACATTTCATGGCAGTTGTTAAAAAGTTTAGCTATTCAATTTATGATACCGCTTTGTTAAAGAACACTTAGACCTCAGATAATATCACAGTATAAACGCCATAAGATTTCAAATGGTTTTGCTTTCAAGCAACAACGGATTGAAAAAAAAAGTAAAGTAATCAAGGTAGACGAACGAATAAAAAATAATTTTCGTTGTTTTTTTCCAGTCTGCTCTAAGTGGTACTTCTACCCCTGCCTCAGTAGCATCCGCTGGAAGTATTTACGGCACTGGATTGGCCTATGATGGACTCTACGGCTCAGGATTGGCCGGTTCACCCTACGGTGCCAACGCTTTAGCATACGACAGACTTGCCCCAGGTCTTGCGGCGCCCGTCATGGCATACGATGTTCTGCCATATGCTGATACTGCAAGAGGTTTCTCATACGGTTCTCCCTGCGATGGTATTGAATACACTCCGACCAGCGGCGGTGCTCTCCCTGTTTCCAGCGCCTCTGTTATGCCTCCCACAGGCATCGCTGTAGCTTCTGACAACGCCTATGAAGGTGCTCTGGCTGTTGGGGGTGAGCTGCCCTTCGTGGGTACTGTTGGTATGGAAGGTGTAATGCCTTCTGTCGGCGCTGGCGCCGTCAACCATGCCTGTGGTAATGGCAGGAACGCCATGATCAGTGAGACAGCTGCTTACGGCCCAGCTGGTGCCTATGGGCCCCTCGGTGCCTACGGACCTGGTTCTGCCTTCGCCCCATCTGTCCTTGGGTCTGGATTTGGTGGTCTTGGATACCGTGGTGCCGGCAGAGGATGCGGTTGTGCTTTCTAGAGCTCAATTAATATCAGTATTTGATTTTATATGAATAAAATAGAATATTTTTTATGATTATTATATCTTTTAATTACGCAATGATTTGCCCTCGTCGGCGGCACGAACTCTTTGGTGCTATTTTATCCAACATCACGTGCGAATGAGAATATATAGACACTGTAATGAGCTGTGCCAAGCTAGAGCGAGAAAAGGACAAGTTCTCAAAATGGCAATTCTCTAAAAGCTTAATTCTCAAAATAGCAAATACTCAAATAGCCGCATTCTCAAAGTGGCAAATTCTCAAAACGACAAATTCTCGAAAAGCCTAATTCTCAAAATGGCAAATGATCATTGGGAGTTTATACAGTTACAATAATCATGGAAACGATGGTTCAAAATGGCCACACGCACTTGTGATGAAGAGTACAGTACATACCTATACATAAATGTACTTTAAAAGTAAACATAATATTGTGTTATATTTTTGTACGGTAATTTGTGGCACTTAAGTTTTTTTTTTCTTATTTCAATCTATTTTTTATGCTCAATGGCGTTAAATTCATTGTCTTTGTTTTGGTGTTTGTCACCTAAAATTACAAATTGAAGTACCTAGTTTTGTCTTGACCTACCATCGTCATTTAATATCAAGTGTGTCGTTGCAAAACCCGTACTTATCTCTGTTAATTTAGAGTCTAAAACTATGTATTGAGTGCAAGAGGTTCTATTATTTAGGTAAACCCGCTAGTAGATAACCATTATGAATTTTAATCTTCGTTACGTCGCGAAGTTAGAAATGACCAGAAACTTCGTTGATCTCGCGGACGTGAACACAACTGTTGAGCGTAGAGTTCTGAGTTTCTTTCTCAAGATCGGAAAAAGGGTTATTGGGTTTTTCCTTTACGAATTTAACATCAGACGAGCCTCAGAAGGTATGTTCCGCTGTTTTTCTTCGAGAAGATCCTATAGAAACTGGCCACATTTCAATGATGGCTTGCATAATTCAATATTGAATTCCATAAACGAATACCTGCATACAGGTCATCATCATCAAATCTAATGAGCATACTTACCTCCTGTAAGCCCAGCTAAGCACAAAGATCCACTTCTAACCAATCGTCCAGAAATTTTGCATCACGGAAACGCACTATCACAAAAATCTTCCGACGGAAAGGTCAAATCGATATGTAGTATTGCCCATGACCTTTGTCATAGTAACAGCAAGTCAAATGGTAATATATTCGCAATATGTCACGGTGGGTTTCACCGCCAAACCCAAGGTGGGAGGGGACCCAGAGTCCCCTCCATGTCCCTCTATTATACCGTCTGGTGCCACGGTTAAATGCTCTGCAGTGTAGATTTGGGAGATAGGCGAAAATTTGATAAGGTTTTTTTTTTTTTTTTGGTCTACAACCGGGATAATACAGTTTTAAAACTATCTGTATCCGAAAGAATAACGAACATGCATTCATCCATAAATCTTCACTATTAACGCTGGACAACAATTGGTCGATTTGTCACAATTGGGTATTTGATTCCACTGATCAATAATTCTAAAACACAATTTCTCTAAAAACACACTTTAATAAGCCGCGTCCAGACTGGTGTAATGTGTAATGTAATCCACCGTGTATGTGATATGTAGAGCGTTACATGTAACGCTCGTAGTGCCGTCCACACGTAGAATTCGTGTTACATTACACGGTGGGTTACATTACACATTACACCAGTCTGGACCCGGCTTTCGGCCCAAAGCTCTGAAATCAATAAATATTAGTAAGATTATTGAATTCACTAATTAATGACGTCACAATTTGATTTTGCCGTACTAAATGTAATGAGAGAATTGGACCTATAGCAATTGATATATTCTTATACCACAAGTTTACAATACTCGTTCTCTCATTGTAATGAGTTGAATCAACATCCGATTTTCCCGACATTTTCCGGCCATTATTTATCATCCTTTCACAGGATACAAAACCCAGGGTAAAGGACCTGAAATTCAGAACATTGTATATATATTCACAATTAGCATATAGAAACCTGAATATAGTTTGTTCAGAATCAGTAACTGATTCGATTCCAATATTTTTTACACCATGTTAAATTTTTTTTTCAAAAAAATTTTAATTAAATTTTATTACCAGTTAAATACAATGCAATCACCGTACGATTAGGTACCTATTGCCAAACTATTATCACGAGTGTATAGCACAGGAGACGCGGTTTACGCGAGTGTACCGCGAAATAAGCATGTTTTTGAACGGAATATCAGGTAATTTACAAGCTTATAACTTTGTGATTTTTTATGATACGGTTTTGAAATTTTGTACATAGATTCTTTACACAAAAATATTGGACAGGTGTATCGGGTTTCGCATTTTAAACAAAAAATAATGTTGTATAAGGCCCCGTTTCCACTAGGCCCAGTGTCCGCGTCCGGCGAAAATCGAACTCGTCATTTTTACCTGAGCAGGCTATAAGTGCACAGCTTTTTAAAGCTGCTACAGATTTTTTTAGTGGCCAGCGAAAATAACAGTATTTTACCGGATCTGGCTAATGAACAGCTTCAATTAAAGTAGCCTTGGGCACTTCAAATTTTATTGCGGGGACCTTATTTGGATAAACTATCCATTATGGACCGTTGATTTCGAAGTTCATATTTTTTTTGTAGATAGTACTCATAAATAGAAAGCTTTTTACAAATTTTCAAGTTTCGGACGTTCACAGTTTACGAGATTAATTTGTTTAAAGTTTCCATAAAAATTGGAAAATAGCACTCCATTTTTGTCATGGTTGATGTCAAAGTTGACATTTCACATTCCTTTGACGACTTCGAGGTGTATTTTAATTAATTTATGTCACATTTTACTTAAATATAATTTTTTATATGCGATATACTAATTCGGTGTGTAATACGTGTGCACAATTTGTTGTATTACGCAATTACATTAACTTTTTTACACACAAATTAACGAATTTTAGTGTTTACATTAAGTGGAACGAAACGTATAGCGACGCCATTTTGATAATGAGCGTCTTTTTTTATCTGTCAGTCATCGTTTGTCAAAATGTTAATACTTTGGTGTTTTATTGAGTGCAAGAGCGAGCGAAGCGAGCTCGGGACTTGGGGCACCCCGACTCGGACAGGTTAGGTTAGAAGGGGATGGCGGGGTCGTGTGAGCGAGCGAAGCGAGCGAATAGACCCCGCCATCCCCTTCGTGGTTATTTTTTTATAAACCACCCAGAAGTAGGAGCCCCGCGCAGCGGGGCTCCGTCGACCTGGCTCCCCCCGACTCTTCTTCAATAAATCAGGCTTATAATGTCCAAAACATTACGAAAACATAACCTCAAAATTCATTCTAACCTAAAAACTTCAAGCATGGATATCTCCATAACCATGGGGCTCCGAGATGTGGGGATGTTGCAGGGGGGCAGCCCCCTCCCCCCTCCCCTCCCCCCACACTCACCTTCCCATAAATCAATGGTCCATAATGGAAATTTTAACCCCTTATTTTCGAGCGTAAATCTTATAAAAAGAAAAAAAAACACTCCAGTACTCAATATTGTTATTTGCTGGGCCCTGGCGCCCTAGCGGGAGTCCCTAGTATTCAATACGTGGGGCCCCCTTATGCGCGAGGCCCATCGCAAACAAGTGCTACTCATGCTGTGTCAATCCGGCACTGTGAGCTTCACAATAGCTCGTTTAAAAGTAGCTGCTTTTGTGCAGAGATAGCTTGGTTAAAAGCCGTATTGATTAACTCTCGTTCCGGTCCTGATTCCGGCTAATCAACCGCTTTGTCCTTCGACCTTCATTCACCAGGAACTGGAGCGTGAAGAGATCAATGAGTGTTTTGCTAAGCACACGACTGAACGTCGCCATGTCGCCAAACATGGCGACGTTCAGTCGTGTCGTCGCCATGTTTGCGAAGATCTACTGTAGTGCAGTTTTGCGTTTATGGCATGTTTTTCACAGGCCATTTCATTTTTTTTTGTAGAAAGAAGTGTATTAGTTGGGTAAGAAGTGTAGAAGTGTAAACTTAGTCTAGCTAGTCTTATAAGTAAGTATAGGTAGTTTTTTTATCATGAATAAATTATAATAATGATACTAACTTATTTTCAGTGTAATTATACCTAATTAGGTACATACCTAAGTAAATTATCTAATACATCAACAACAAAAAAATGTTAGATTGAACTAAAGTAATTTCGTTTCTGATGATTGTAGGTTAAATACTAAGTATTAAGTTTCGGCTAGGACCAATTAAAAACTTTGTACTAAATCTACACCTCACAAATAGTCTTATAATCAACCGATAAGTCTAAGTTATGATAACTTTGACTTATCGGTTGATGGCTAAGAATTCACGGAGCGATTTTCACCTGCGTAAAAATTAAACCGCAGTTCCACCACCGCGGTGGGCACGATACGAAATGGGTCCTTATGTCCTTTATTAGCCTTTGTGTAATGCATGTAGGTAGGTACCAATTCTGTAAGACCTTCAATAATGACACAGGAAATCATAATTTGAAAACACAGATCATAGATCATTATGTTGCTACTTACTTTTATTGCAGCGTAATTACTTTAGTAACTGCTTACCTACCCACTTATTTGTTGTTGGTAATCATTACTGGTATCAGTTGGTTGGTAGGTAGATACATGTACCTACCTATCTACCTACAATTACTTCCATTGGGTAAGGGACGGACTAACGTTCTGTAACTCTGTTCTTTATAATTCCACTCTCGTAGTGAAATGGCTCTCGACCTATTTTTTTGATCTGAGGCTCACGATATGTGAACGTGGTATTTACCAGAGGTTGACACCTCTCTCATTCATGAACGAGATTGTTAGTTCAAACCGAGGCAAGTACCAACTACCAATGCAAGTTTTCCAGTATGGACACATGACATCTGTGAAGAAAAATATCGTGAGGATATTCTGTATCTAATATAACCAGATAAGTACAAAGTCATGTCCCTGTTTTACACCGACTTTATCCCACTCGCATAATTATGTCCGGCGTCAAAGTAACTCGGCTGCGTTTCTTCTGCGGATGCATGTGAGTCAGTTATTCTCTGCAGGTCGGAAATGCGCAGGCGATACCTCAGCTTCATTTGCTTACAGCGGCAGAATTGTAACTTGCCAACCCATAAGTTTTCTTTTCCGTTTCGCACTGTAGTGTATTTGTACTGGTAACACCGCCCACGGCAGGGTAATTTGGGAAGCAAGTGTGGCAACCCAGACAACCATTACGAGGAATGAGGAAGCGTCAATTTTACAGAATACAAGATTTTCATTTTATTACCTATATTCAGTGTTTTATTTGGAGAAACCTGCTCCATACATTGTACAAGGCGTACACATCACGCACCAACTCGTAGTAACTCAGCAAACCATTCATTTGCAAATAAATGTCGTGTATGGGAAAAAAAAACACGCATTAGCTTTATAATTATGTAAACGAGGGCCTGAAGATCAACTTGTGTTGCTCAGAGGTTCACGTAATGACCGGCTTTGTTGTTCGGCGGGCTGTGACAAAGGTAGGCATGTGTGAGTGAAGATAATTCGTGATATTACATAATATGTAATGTTTCTTTGGGACACGATTGCGTATGCGCAATAATATAGTAAGAGCTATAGACAATTGCAGAAGAACAAGTACTTAGTTAGTACAGGAGTATTTTTTTTTGTGTTAAATTCATCAAATCAGTCCGTCTCTGGGTAGAGCGGATGGGACTTACTGACTAAAAGACCACCTTGTCCCTTCAGTTACCCTTTGAATTCCAGGGCCGATAGTCCCGCGACTCTGGTCATTTAAAATACAACTCCCTGTATTTAATAAAAATTTCACATTAGGAATTTTCCCTGTTTCGTGGGCGCTTTTACATAAACTCACATACAAACATTTTAAACGGTACAGGAATCGAACCCGCTGTGCGCAGATCTGCCTATACACAGACAGTGCCCACGATTTTGGACTGTATTTCTTTCTAAAAAACAAGGTGAATTAGAATTCTGTTCTGTGAGTAAGGAATTCGAAGGTTGCAAAATGGTTGCCTCAAAACAAAGTATCGAGAGGATTCGATACTTTGTTTTGAGGCAACCATTTTGTTTCTTCGATTATAGAATACCTTTCGACTTTCACTTTTAGTGAGAGTGACGTATATTATGTAGATTTAAGAAAGAAGTTTATTTTACATTTCTTTGAGAGACATAGTGACTATGATTTGTGCAGTTTATTATAAGACTAGCTTCTGCCAGCGACTTCGTACGCGGATCCTGTTGCTTATGCCAGCGACAATGGGGTCGTCAAAATCGAAGATCTGAAACGTCTGATGTCGAATTCTAGGAGCCTGGGGACGGGAAAACAACGGGATGCGCGAGACGATTCCAGACGTTCCAGATCTTTCATTTTTGTAAGACAACAGGAAATGCCCATCAGACTAAACAACTCTTGCTAAGACGTCATTCCTGTATTTATATTATAATGTAGCTGGGCTCTTGGAGTTCTGCATCAGGTGTTCCAGATCTTCAATTTTTATACGTTGACAGAGAGTACTCATCAGGCTGAATAACTTTTGCTAAGACGTCACTCCCTTATATGTTATAGTGTAGCTGGGCTCTTGGAGTTCCACATCAGGTGTTCCAGATCTTCAGTTTTTATACGACAACAGGGAGTGCTCATCAGGCTGAACAACTCTTGCTAAGACGTCATTACTGTATATGTAATAGTCTAGCTGGGCTCTTGGAGTTCCACATCAGGTGTTCCATATCTTCAAATTTATTTTGTCAGCAGAAAATGCTCATCACGCGGAACAATTTTTGCTATGGCGCTATTTTTGTATCTCTTATGGTTTAGCTGATCTATTGCAGTCCTGCATCAGGTGTTCAAGTTTCCAAGATATATTAGCCTATATGTTGTCCAGACTTAATAGCTATACAACAAAAAAAAAAACAATCAAATCCGTCCAGTAGTTCCGAAGATTAGCGTGTATGGAGTAACTTCTCCCGTTTTCCTAACATTTCCCTTCACTGCTCTGCTCCTATTGATTGTAGCGTGATGAAAAGTATACTATAACCAGCGCAGTAGTATGAAAAATAATTGTACAAAGTTTCGTCAAAATCCGTCGAGTAGTTTTTGTTTCTATAACGGTTATACAGACAGACAGACAGACAGACAGACAGACCGACAGACAGACAGACAATAATTTTATTAATTGCATTTTTGGCACCAGTATCGATCCCTTATCACCCCCTGATAGTTATTTTGGAAATATATTTCATGTACAGAATTGACCTCTCTACAGATTTATTATAAGTATAGATATAGATATAGATAGAAGATAGAAGATAGATAGATAGATAGATTACAGTAAGAATAGGACAGTTCCTTCAGCTGCACCAATGGCGGGAGGACTCATTTGATAATTTTGGAAACCCAAAAAAGGTAGATTTTAAAAGTAGGTGCTTACAGCAGTTTTAAAAAAATTTCAAGAAGAATTCGGGTAAATCTGTAGTTTTTTATTTACACCCACGTACGTCGCGTAGGTAAGTGATTGCCCCCAAATTACAATGTTTTAGTTTTCCTCTACCTATCACATTTTGGACATTACGTTTTACAGGAAAATTAAAAAAAAAAACGTACGTAGAGGACCATAAGTACGAACAAAATACACAATGCCAAATCCAAAAACTTTATAAAAATTTAACAACGATCGTAAACGATGTTGCAATTTAAGTGTTACGAGGACAAGCTCGGAGATATTGCTAACCAGTTGAATGTCCTTAAAAATAACTAATGTGGAGGCAGACGAGTTTCCGTATTTTATTGTCCTTTTATAACACGTTGCGTATGACCTAGAAAAAGCTTTGATTTCCAACTGAACATCTAAGGTCATCTCTACACAACGTCTCTACAGTTACATCTCAATTCAGAACACGATTGTGTATCAAAATCGTCCCAAAATGCTAAGTATTTTTAGTATTATGCAAAGCCATGTAAGCATATCCATGTCTTGGATGCTTACATAAAGCGATAAATCGAAAGGGATGGGCACCTGCCGATGCGGGTAAAATTTAGTTTTTTTTTTTGAGCTGTCAACATCATCAAGCAACTCCTCTCGGTGGATCAATCTATTAAACTAGTTCAGACAATAAAAATGACATACCTATATCACATGATACACAAAAATATCACAAAAATGTATTTGAATTTTTGGTTCTATGATCTGCCAGTTTCTTCAAGAGGTATTCCTTCGCCGTATTGAGCTCAAAATATCCACATTTAAAGTAGATCATTTCAAAAAGATATGAGGAGCTCGTGGCTAAATAATTACAGCCGCACAGGCCGATTTTCCGAGTTAAGCCGCGCTTGCCGAGGTTGGTCTGTGGATGGGTGACCATCTGTCATAGCGAGTTTCCTCCGTGCCTCGGAAAGCACGTAAAGCCGTTGGTCCCAGCTGTCGTTTGTAGATCTTTGACAGTCGCTCTAAAAGTCTGACAACCATGTCTTCCATGGGGTACCGTATTACCTACCCAGTTACTGCGTTGTGGAGGTCCGATAGGCCGTCACTCCATATATAATACTGATATTCAGCTGCATCTGGTTCGATTGGAAACCGGCCCCAATATAGTTGGGAAAAGGTTAAGCAGATGATGATTTCAAAAAGATATAAAGAAAAAGGTGTAGTAACAAAATCAAGTACTTCAAGCACTGGAAAAGGGCACCGATGGGACGATGCACACGTTCAATGGTGTTGCACAACATAAAGATGACGTGTATCCTATGCCCGATTTAGACAAGGGTCAAGCCACTGTGACGTACGGCGCATTTAATGGTTAACCACTTACGCAATGGCTGATGCTGATAGCCTTCCTGTGGTTATTTGAAAGGATATCTACGATTGATGACTGTTGAGTAATCCTAAAGGATTAACTTATTATTGTAAAGATAATTCTATGCATGAATTTTATAGCGGATAGTCGGATACTCCCTGATCGCAGAGCCTGACCAACCCCGACTACTGTGCGTAAAATATTATTGGTCATATGGATAGGTAGGACAAACCGTCTACTGCCCGACTTTCTGCGAGCCACCCGAGCAAGGCAAGGATAGGATCGAAGGCCCACAAAGCCTTGCAAAATAGATAAGATAGTTCGTTCATACAATACGAAAGATTTGAAATAAAATGGTTGAACCAGAGCAGGCCAACCTGAAACTATACTCGGGAGCAGCATAAATATGGAATCACTTACTCTGATTCCGCGTGATCTTGAGTACTCCTCAATAACTAGTTAAGAATATTAAAATTAGTACGATTTTGAAGGTTTAATTGTAACCTTTGTAACGCACGCTTTGCAAGATAGCGCCTTTGCAGATCAGTCTTGACCAGTCAGCCATAGCCAGTTAACAGGAGCCAGCTAGAATGTAACGCCTAGCCAGATATCGCCTCTGCAGCCAAGCCTTGGCCGGACCGCCATAGCCAGTTAACCGCAGACAGCCAGCCAGCCAGCCAGCCTGCCAGCCAGCCAGCCAGCCAATGCCAAAAGCCTTTTAGCAAGCCTGCTAAGCCGCTAGCCATGTCGTCACATCCTTCCACGAGATCAGGCCTGATCTTGTGAGAGGATGTGACCAAGGAGTCTTATTTACAGGAAATGATGTGACAGTTGCTGCCACAGAGCATGTAACTTTATGGTTGCCTGTCAGTGAGCCGTCAGCCATGGAAATACGAGTTGTGCCTACAATGAGATTCTGATAATTTGTTAAAGCAAGGAAATATAACCGATTGCATTTATACCGTCTACAATTATTTACCACGCCATTATTCCTGAGTTTTACATTCAGAAGTGGCATTCGAACAGTTTTCTTGAAAAATCTGACTAAACAATTGAAGGCTGGAGATGAACTGACGATCGATTTTTTTTTCTGAAGCCTGAACTGATGATGAGGATTTCCATATTAGAGGAATGCGGAGGCCGCCGAGCAGTTGATTGAGAACTGAAATACTTCATTGTTGCAATGAAAAGGAGTTGAAGAGGAAGAAAAGAAAGAGATTGATAACGTTTGGTTTATTTGGAATCAGGGGTATTCCAGAGACTTACCGCAGAGAGCAAGGCGATGATACAGCGAAAATAGCCGGAATATAAAATTCGAGAAGAAAAACATGCAGACGTTGCCACACATCTGTACTAGCAGAGATTTTAATGTCCTTTTTTATCGTTTTAGATCGGAAAACCCAGTCGGTTGCTGTAGCATACGAGCCTAGGAGTGGACCACGTCGCTAACATAGTATGATGCGAAGAATGATCTGGTGGGCACTGGGCATCATCTGGTTCGTGTCGTGCATTAGTGCGAAGTCCCAACTTCGCTGATATAGTCACGACCTTCTGCAGACGACGTAAGCGAGCCTGTGCCTTGCTGGTAAACTGCTGCGATTAACTCGGGACCCATTTCATCGTGTGAGTCGTATTTATGTTGCCCTGTTAATCTGAATTTGTGTAGTGTGCTCTAGCTGTAACGTTTATCGGTTAAACGTAGAGCTTTTATAATTGGCATTGTTGAGTGATTGATGACCCAGAGTGTAGCACCAATGTCCGTTACTGCAAGTAGTACATTCTTAGTAACGCTGGTTACTAACCAGCAGCTAAAACTTGAAGCCCTAATATCTCTAGTTGATCAAGGGCCGTCGACCGAGTTTCCGTCGTCACATGGTGTGTTGATTGTACCACTAATCATGTTTTGTTTTCTTCATTGCGGGAGCAATGCTTACAGGATGGCCGAATGTAACGCACGCTTTGCAAGATAGCGCCTTTGCAGATCAGTCTTGACCAGTCAGCCATAGCCAGTTAACAGGAGCCAGCTAGAATGTAACGCCTAGCCAGATATCGCCTCTGCAGCCAAGCCTTGGCCGGACCGCCATAGCCAGTTAACCGCCGACAGCCAGCCAGCCAGCCAGCCTGCCAGCCAGCCAGCCAGCCAGCCTGCCAGCCAGCCAGCCAGCCAATGCCAAAAGCCTTTTAGCAAGCCTGCTAAGCCGCTAGCCATGTCGTCACATCCTTCCACGAGATCAGGCCTGATCTTGTGAGAGGATGTGACCAAGGAGTCTTATTTACAGGAAATGATGTGACAGTTGCTGCCACAGAGCATATAACTTTATGGTTGCCTGTCAGTGAGCCGTCAGCCATGGAAATACGAGTTGTGCCTACAATGAGATTCTGATAATTTGTTAAAGCAAGGAAATATAACCGATTGCATTTATACCGTCTACAATTATTTACCACGCCATTATTCCTGAGTTTTACACCTTTAAATAGATACCCAAGTCATTCAAATCACGCCATAATTTAAGGTGCTATCCCTGATCAATTCCAAGTGATTCTCTTTACTCGATAGTATACTTTTGACAAATTCTAATCTGCGATAACTGGGGTTGTGGGAGTCACCCAGTTTCATCGTCCATCCTGACCCTGATGGTCTCCAGACCTTTGACTACTCCTGAATAGACATTAATCGATAGACACTAGAAGTCAATAAGTAGCTGCATCAATGATGTTAGATCCAGGTCTAACTTTTTTTTTCGTGGTAAATCATCAAATGAGTCCTCCCACCCAGGGCGGGAATGTCAGACTCGTACTGACTATAATCTACGGTGTCCTACAATAGCCCTTTATGTTACAGGGTCTCGGTTACCTGAAAAGACGGTCCCACGACCCACCCACGACGGTGACACACGAAACGAGAGATTTTCATTGTGTGAGGCAGCGTTTTTCTTTTATGAAAATGCTTTGATAAGACATGCGTACATACGAACTCAATAAAACTATGCTATGACGATTCTGAAACAGCTATCGTTCAAGTGAAGTGGGTTTACACTATTCTGTTGACAGATACTAAAGATAAGATAGGTACTTGGGATTACTTAAGATTGCTTTATTTTCATAACAAATTCCCCGCACTTGATATTATGAGCAAGTTTTTCTTTAGAATTTTTGTTTGTCAATCAATTGACGTTGTTGATGATAAAATAATAACGTGCTTATAGGGATTCCCACTAATATAATTACACAATTTTTAACAAATTATAAAACAATTATAATTTAATATTTCACAATCTAATAAGAAAGTACTTTTTTCATTCATGACTGTACGATTGTGGGCGTGATTGCTTAGCTTCTTGGGTTCTCGTTTCGATTCCCAGCTTGATCAAGTAAGTAGGTTAATTACTTTCCAATAGGAAATTATGTAGTAGCCTGTTTTTTTTAAATGATTATTTTGGAAATGTTTTTTTTTTGCTTTTGCCCCACTCTAGGAAATTCCCCTGTATCGTGTGTTTAAAAACATTGAAACTTACATACACAAACACCCAGACCCGGAACACCTACAAGCTTGTAGTTCATACAAAATTAAATATTTGTTCCATGCGGGAACTGAACCCGCGTTATGCCTATGAACAATGTACCTACCTACTTAATAATATTGCGAAATTGGATGTCGATGCCGACTCAACTAATATCGGAATTGAATTTATTTAAGTTTTAAATGTCTCAGTTATTCATCAGGGATTTCTTTTAACACTGCCTTGAAGATACAAGTATGCAAATGTCTAGGCAAATGAGGTGGACGCTGAATAAAATGTATTCAAGTCGTTACCTACTAGTTTAATTGCAGCATCATTAAATAAATCTAAATAAAAACCATAGTAAAAAATCAAAACTAAAAGTATTTATATTTTTTTGCACAAAAAAGAACTAGTCAAAATGAATGTACAGACAGCAAAACAGTTAAGTAGGTAGCAATTTTTGAAACGGTTTTCCTGTGTTCTATGTGCATGCTATACATATTTAGGTACTGTATATTTTCACTTTTTGACTTTATGCTACAAGCAAAAAGTTTGTTATGCAGAAACATTGAAACAGCACAACATTCGAAAACCGTTTAAAAATTGCTGCCTGGATATTTATCTTTTTTGCTGACTGTACATCTACACTTATAAAATTCAATGAGTTATTTCCTGGTTATTTCTTAGAACTCCTCAATCTTTTCAAGACAAAAAAAAACCAACACATAGCTTACATATTATTATTTTTATTCCATTTAAAACTTATCAAGTTCAGTATCACAATTATTATAATAACTTAGGTAGTAATTCTTCTCCATAATGGTGAAGAATGTTTATTTCTCCAGCGGGGCGTAGTTGAGAAGCTTCTCGATGAGGTCGACGTGTCCTAGAAGCATTCTTCGGCAGCAATACCTCTTCAAGCCGAGGGCATCAAGGGCGTCTCTGTCAAAGATATAAGAATCATGAATATTGTATCTAGAAGATAAAGAAGCTCGTGGGTAAATAATTACAACCGCTTAGCCGATCATCTTCCGGGTTAATATCATGTGTGAATGCCTACTATAGAACTAGATAGATGTGTGCTATTAGTGCACTCCATGATTATAATTAGTCAAGGTTTTTACTCTGCCCTAATACATTTATAATGAATACCAAGTTTAATACGAAAAAATCACAATTGATACATATTACCAGTTGTGATTGGATTTTGAATTAGAACTTTTTAGAATAACCTTTTGCATGTGATAACACTAGGGTTGCCAGACGGTCGGGAATTGGCGGGATTCTCCCGAATTTTTGTATGTCCTCCCGACTCCCGACAAAGCAAAATATAATCTCCCGAAAAACAAGTTCGATAATTTTAAGTTCACATTTTCGTCAAACGAAACTTGCAAACCACTTGGGCGCTTGGCGCAGAGCGAAAAAAGAAAAACATTGCAATGCACTTCGTCTGAGTTGAGTCGTGTCTGTGTAGCGTTACGTCGTCATCTAAATCTAAGTTCAGTGAACCAAGTTAATATTATTAACTTATTTTTTTATTTCTCCCGACCAAAGCCCTAAAATCCCGAAAAATCGATTATTGATCCCGATAACAGGAAGAATCGATCTGGCAACCCTAGATAACACCTTGCCTCTCACACAAGAGTTTTATGTTCAAAACCAGTTTCGAGAACCAAATGACGACACGGTTGGCTGCTGGCAGCGCGTCGCGGGTTCGATCCCGCACGGAACAAATATTTGTACAAATAGTTGTTTCGTTTCTGGGTGTTTGTTTGTGTATGTGAGTTTCTGTGTTTGTAAACGCAACTACGATACGAGAAAAATGACTAGAGTGGGGTAATGTAAAAAAAATAAAAAATGTATCTTTTTCAATACCCAATATGTACTTTCTACATTTAACTTGGATGGCACTGATGTCGGAGAAAGAAAACATAATGAGGAAACCTGATCTTATATGTAAAATCTTCATAACTATAAAGCCATGTCAGAATCCTGTGGTGTTCCCAGAGGCGACTTCTTTAACTCTGACACCAAACAAAAAAGAAAGAGGAACACATCTGTAGATTTTTTTTTTCCATTAAAAACGGACATTGTTTCTAAATGCTCTTCACATGCAACAGAATAGAATAACTAACAAAGTCGCTTTTCTATGAACTCATAAATATTGATTGAAAGTAATAAAAGTTTGTTGTATTCATATGCATTAGACGTGATTTTGCTCTCACGTTCCAAACTAATTATTACGTTTTTCGTTTTGCTTAATTATAGTATGACTTCATGCTGTTATTTCTTAAGAATATGACCTTGCTGTAACATAGTATTATATGAAATGTTAAACTCATCTGTGTTCTATTATCTTGCCTGATCGTAATCGAAGATGTGGTCGATGGGGACGCACGCTTACCTAGAAGCAACCATGCACTCTTGCCATGAAAATCTCAAAGTTGTAGCTCTCCTTATTAAATTATGATTTATCAAAGGGGTCAGCTAATTGCTATAACTCATTGTAGTGGACTTAATACAATCAAACATTACCCACAATTTTTTTTTCTGGTTAAAAAAACCACTCTTAATTTTTTGCGATTAAAATCGCTTGAAAGTCTTCGAATCGCACTCCAGCCTTTTGACGTGACGTTGTCCTGAGCAATAGACAAACCAGACATCATATTCACTACCATTGTCATTATCTAACCAGAAAAAACAAAACCAAAGGGTAACCTTATCATATTACCTAGAGTGCTATCGAAGGTGTGGAAGTCAGATAAACAGTCGCTCTATGTAAAATGCTGTTATTCAGTTGCATTATGTTAGACTTATTGATGTTTGTGGACCAATATTTTAAACAAACAATGCCCCGCACTAGAAATTTTCCTGTTTCGTATACAAAACAGTCAGACCAGGTACAACTACTTGTAGATCATTCAAATATTTGTTAGAAATCGAACACGCAACAGTAAGCACAACAGTAGATCGCTCCCCCATTGCGGTAACCGTTCCAACTGGAAGCCAACCCCAACATAGTGGGGAAATCAGGCAGATGAAGATGACTATCTTCTCATCATCAGAATCTGCCTGCCTTTTCCCAACTACATTGGGGTCGGCTTCCAGTCAAACCAGATGCAGCTGAATATCAGTATTATACATGGAGCGACGGCCTATCGGACCTCCACAACCCAGTAACTGGATAATACGATACCCCATGGTAAGACTGGTTGTCAGACTTTAGAGCTTTTGACTAACAGTAAAGACTGAAAGATCTAGTAATGACAGCCCGACCAACCGTTTTACGTGCTTTCCGAGACACGGAGAAAACTCGCTATGACAGATGGTCACCCATCCACAGACCTACCTCGGCAAGTGCGGCTTAAAGACAATAGGTAGGCTTTCAAGGCAATAACACAGAAAAAAAAAATTCAACCTTGCCCGTCCTCACTAATTTACAACCAACCTTAGAATAATTAAACTATTTTCTCAAAGCCATTTCCTGCAGATAAGATGAATTTTCCTTAACATTAAACTCAACTTCAAACAACACAAGATAAGGTAAATGACGAGTTTTATGGGAGTAAGAGTTCTGCTAATGGCAGTAAACGTTGTCGGTGTTTAGAACTCTTTTATAGGTTTTCTACATAAATAGAACACCTTAGTTGCTGTGTGGTGTAATTAATTTTGTATTTTGAATAATATGTAGCATCATTGCTACACACTTGTAAGTTCTTGATACTGATTGACAATTAGTGTTGTTCTTTTTTTAGATGCTAATCATGCAATGAGTGTCCATGAGGACTGTCAAGATTACTGACTAAAAATTCTTCCTTATCCTTCTGTTGCCCTTTTTGTTCCAGGTTCCAGTTACCCTTACAGACAGTTCCGTTATTTAGTTTTGCCCTAACATTATGATTGGGCATCACGCTATGAAAATTTATATTATCGAAATTGGATTATTAATTCCCAAAGATATTAATTATTTATAATTATAATTTTAATATCCAATCTAAGATAATTTTCCAATCTAACAAGCACTTTTTTTACAAAATTAAATACCTGTTTATTCTATATCAATTTTCATATCAAAACATCTTCAGATTACATCAGATTTCAAAGGTATTTTAACCCTGTTCAGAGAAATCTCAAAGAAGCAAGTTTATAATCTTCTTTCATTTAAACAGAATGTAATATCATATATTTGCTTTTATATCCCTTTTAAGGATATAGGCTAGAAGTTAGCTCTTGAAAGACTAAGTGTATAGATCTAGAATTACCTATCAATAAAATTATTCTAAACAAACAAGGAGAACTGAGTAAGTATGGCAAAACTTTTTGAAAATTGTCATTTTAATACTAACCCCTCGGTGTACTCTGCTTGTAAGAGGCCAAGGTAGGCCTCCCACTTGTTGCCGATTACCTTCCCACAGGTAAAACAACGAACTGGAATGATCATGTTGCTTGATTATCCTGAAAACAAAGTGCGTTTGTTTTGACATACAAAAATGTAATTTTATAGATAACTGTTGCAGAAATGTGAAGCATATAAACACGAAGATAAATAAAACTGCAAGGTATAACTTGAGAAATCATTAATAGAGCTTCAAATCTATCAAAATAAACATTATTAACGTAGTGCGATTTTGAGGTTATGTATGGATATGATTCTAGATTCTTCTTTACGGTTACTTACAAATCACAAAATGTATATCCTGGCTGATTATGTTCCTTTTCACAGTAATGATCCCTATTCTAAGTGGATTATTTCGTTTAACAGGGAAATTTATTTTCACAAACACGCACAAAACAATACACAACAGCGATCAGGTTTTGACATTGACAGTGACGAGTGACGTAAAATTGAACGAATGAAAGCAATGCGCGATCGGCGATAACTTCACACGAATGAACTTAGCACAGATAACAAAAAGTGCCAATTAATTGACAGTGTTGTCCAACGCTAGAAAATATTCGTGGATGAACATAGATCATACAAGTAGGTGTTATATTGTAGGAGAATTTTTTAAATAAGTTATAATGTGAAAACCTCCTTTCTGGCTGGTTTTAGAATAAGTTAGACGTGTGTTCGAAAAAGTTGTCGAATTTGTGAGACGACGTTTTAGTTATGGAGGATTGTTGATTTCATTGCTTGTAATTTTATTTATATACCTAGTTTAACTGTTTTTAAAATATGTTTGTGGTGCACTACAACTCAAAAATAAAATGATAAAGAAATAAGTGGGTATTTATATGGAGGATCTCAGATCAGGTTCTTACTTCAGTCCCACTGTTTTCCCTAAATCCCTATCTAAAAAACTGCTGAACCGATTTTGATGAAACTTTCAGTATTTCCTAAGTTGAATAATACCTAGTACAACAAAAAAGAATTACTCAAATCGGATTTGTAGTTCTAGAGATATTCGAACACAAACATAAAAACATACATACACACACTTTTGAGGCACATTTGTTCAGACAGTTCAGTTATACAGGGTGATTTTTTAGTCACCATCCAAATTTTAATATATTAATCTTTGGCGAAAATCATTGAATACGTGTTTTTTCTTTTTGTATCACTCAATACAAAAATATCGAGATATCACGTCTCAATTTTATCTATAAAAAGTTGATGAACCTGGACACCGCGCTGTGATGTGTCGCTCAGGTGTAGCGGGGCGGGGCGGGGGGTCGGCGGGGTGCGCTCTGCCCGTTTCATGCATCGGCAAGTGTATATTATTAACGTTTTGCTTAGTGACCACGCAGAGCGGATGAGAAAATGATTTAATTTGACGTATCGATTTTTTTTCAAAAATGGGCTTAGTGATTGATACCTAACGCCTAGAAAAATTTTGGACGGTGCTAAAAAAGTCACCCTGTATATAATGACATAATATACGAAAACTGGACAGTTCTGGAAAGATTACATACATACGGGTCGAATTGATAACCTCCTTTTTTTTGAAGTTGGTAAAAAATAATGTTGTTACATTCGTTAAAGGAATTTAAGCGGAGAATCATATTATTTAATTATTATAACGTGTATAAATATAAACAGAAGATTAATATTAATTAATTTGGTTCTTTCAAAACTTTTTGAGAAGAAGTTAGATATAATCATAATTGAATAAGACTTATAATTTTACTTTAAGATCGTAACTATTTAAGATGAGGATCAACAGAAGTTATGGTTTTTAAGTTTTTGTTTTCTTTTATTTCAGGAAACTATACGACCTCAAACTGCATCAAAATGACACTGAGCATGGAACAATATCTCAACACAGAGGACAGCCAAGCGGTAAATAAACTTTATATCCTGTTTTTGTATTCATTTCAACCAATGAAATGAATTGGAAAATTAACAAATCATAAATGGCTAGTCTGGAGATTTTGAGCTTCCTCTGTTCTGGTAACACTGATCACTATTTCATTCCGTACTTCATTCACTCATTTCGATGTCATGTCATTATGACAGTGACACAGTGACGGACTGTCAGTTCTCAGATTGTAATGTTTGTTCTGGTTTTTTGTGTATTGTGATAGTTTATGGGTCGAAATTAAATAGAAAACCAATTGAATAATACACAAAATTAATGCTATAATTACGGCAACTCTATGTGGATTATATTAGGTCAGAGATTAATTTTTAACACGATTAAAACCATACAATTAAAGAAAAATCTACTCATTTCAAGTGACCTTTGTAAATTAATTTAATATTTTAACAAAAGGTGCATTATATGAGTAATCTAGAATCATTGTAATTAGAATAAAGCTATAATACACGTGTCCTAACATCGCTTATCACAGCTGTTTACAAAACTAATTAGCATATCAAATTACATCACTGTGGAACAGTATGTTACAAATGAACGAAACTAATCATTTTGTCACTTATTAGTCATTTATTTCACACTCGGTTATTAAAAAAATGTAATAGCCAAATTAGCTATCAATTTCAAGGATGTTTAGATGGCAGCTGCTATTGTGAGATAAAACAATTGTGTAAATATTGTGTAAATAAAGAAATAAAAGGAGGTAAACAATGGATTCTGAAGATGACAATCAGCCTCTGATCCAGTATGAAGGAGGCAGGGATTTGTTCTTGGAACTCAATGCACAACTTATAAATGCTGATCCTGAGTTTGAACAGGTAAAAAAAATTTCAATTTTCAAGGCCCTTTATTTTATAGTCACTACCATTCTTCCCGCGATTTCTTCTGCGACAATTTCACGACAATATTTGCCAGTGAGAGTCAGGAATAATGTACTGGTGATAATCTTTCTAAATTGGTGGTGTCGTTCTAGAGATTGTTTCCTACAGACAAAGTCGCAAACTTAACCACTTTATTTTATTAGTAGATTAGTTATTTACAATCCAATATAAATCTTTCAATTCACAAGAAAAGAAAATCATTATCCACTTAGGCATGTTATTGAATCAATTATGTTCTCCATTTTATAATACTTTTAATGAGTACCTATTATTTGCTCGCGTTAAAAGTGTTATGTTATGTGGAATATAATTACAAGTTTACTTAGTTGATAACTGAAGAAAACTTAGATTTAAGATTTAGCAATGGTATGACACCCATTATTTTTTTTAACTCTCATTTATGATAATGTGTCCGTTTCGACCGCGCGGCCATGTCGTTTTTTTTTTTAAATAAAAACCATCCCAAGTTTTTGTAAAAAAATGTAAAAGTCGATTCCTAAAAACCATAAATTTGTCAAAGAAATGGTTTAAAAGTTATAAGGGTTTGAACGTGGCCACGCCATCGAAACGCGGCGAACCGCGCGGCCTTGGAGATCTTTAAAACTAAGAGTCGCAGAGACTTGAAATTTTGGGAAATAGTAGATTGAATTTGTAAACCATTTGTAAAAATATAGAAAAAAATCCTGTGTTTGTATTTTAGGAGTTGTAAGGATAAAACCTCATGGCCGCGCCATGGAAACGGTGACAAAAACGTTATCGCCGATATCTCGCTGAAAAGCATCTCAGACGTCTGAAGTTTTTTGTAAAACACAGATTTAAATTTGTCGAAACTAGTAAAAATACAACAAAAAAACCTAGGTTTATATTTCAGGAGCTGTAAGACTAAAACGCCATGGCCGCGCCATCGAAACGTTGAAAATTTAGTTTTTCGCCAATATTTCGCTGAAAAAGCATCGCAGAGGTCTGAAGTTTTTTGTAAAACCTAGATTTGAAATTGTCAGAACTAGCAAAAATACAACAAAAAATCCTAGGTTTATATTTCAGGAGCTGTTGAACAAAATCTTCAATGCGTCTTGAATATGTCGATTAGGGTTGACCACAGATTACTATTTACAGAGAAATTTCCACCTTTTTATTAGAAATGAAATCTGAAGGATTCGGTGAACAATGAGAGGCAATAATATGGCTATATCGTTAAAAATCACATGAATTAGAAATTGTTCGCTTATATTAAGGTATATACACTTCTCATCAAAAAAATCGAAACACCTCGCAGTTTATGATTTGATAAGGATTATCAGAAAAATGTGTATATTTAGGAATAAATGTAAAATGTCATTTAATAGTGAGTAGTATGAGGTTTTTAAATCCTAATGTTAATGTTCTAAATTCAAATTAAGTCTTCATAGGTTTCGTATTTTGTATAATGAGTAATTTTTACCCTGTATGGAATATGAAGGAAATGGGTAAAACAACACGCGTAAATGAAAAAAAAATGTAAAAAACGTTTATTTAATAACTTGTATTCCCTCCGCGAGCTCTTATTACTGCTTCCATACGGTTCTTCATCGATCGGATGAGAGTCACGATCACATGTTGTGGTATTATCCCATTCCTCTTGGATTGCATTTTGCAGCTGGCTAAGTGTTTCTGGGGCTGGATCTCTTGCTCGAATTCGTCTCTTTAATTCATCCCATAGATGTTCAATGGGATTCATGTCCGGGCTTCTTGCTGGCCATACCATAATGGAGATACCGACTTCGGTAAGATAATCTCGTACGACGCCCGCGGTGTGAGCTCTAGCATTGTCGTGCATGAATATGAAGTCGTTGCCAATAAAATGTGCATAGGGCATCACATGAGGTTCAAGACACTGTTCGATGTACCGATGAGAGTTTAGTGCAGGCAGCCGTGGCCCAGACACAAAGGCAAGTTCTGTCTTACCGTCGGCGCTGATTCCTCCCCAAACCGTCCACGAACCGCCACCATAGCTGACCTTTTCTTCAATGCAGCATTGTGCAAAGCGTTCTCCATCTCTTCTGTAGACCTTGTTCCTTCCGTCGTTACCATACAGCATAATTTTACACTCATCAGAAAACAGTACTTTGCTCCACTGAAGGTATGACCAAGTTAGGTGCTCGCGTGCAAAGTTAAGGCGCGCTCTTCGATGGTCTGCAGTTAATTTCGGCCCATTCGCTGGCTTATGCGGTGCCAATCCGCGTTCCTTCAACCTTCTTCTTATTGTAGAGTCACTTACAGCTACTCTTCGTACAACGCGAAGCTGCTGCTGCAGTTGAAAAGCGTTAAGGCGTCGATTTCGTAAAGAAGTTGTTACAATAAATCGATCATCTCGCTCAGAAGTGACCCGATTCCTGCCAGATCCTGAACGGCGCGTGAACGAACCAGTCTCCCGATAGCGTTTGTAGACTCTATGAACAGATGATAAGCTTAGATGCAATCTTGCAGCCACAACACGCTGACTAAGTCCAGAATCCAGCAATGCCACCACTTGGGCGGCTTCTGCGGGCGAAGTATCCATATGTTTTAGAAAAAAAAGTTTTTTCAGACGTCCCAAAGTCACAGTAAATGAAATAAGAAACAGAAAGTTTAAAGACAAGCGCTAATTTTTAGTTTTTAAACGAGAAACGTACTCCAACCCTAAATACACATTTGTCTCAAAACAGTGATTAATTTCATTTATAGGATAAACAAATGAAATTATTTCGAATTTTGATTTTTTTCTTCTTACTGTAATGACCAAACTGCCAGCTACACAGTAATGTTTTTTTTTCATGGAATTAATTCTCTTTTGTAAAAAATTAGGACAAAAACAATAAAAACGAAAGTGTTTCGATTTTTTTGATGAGAAGTGTATTTCTTTAAAAAGTCTTTATTAAATTAAAAAATCAGGTCGGTGTCAGGTTATGACGATAGGTACCTATCGTCATAACCTGACACCGACCTACGAGTACATAATTTAACATATTATGGTTTAATCGATGACTAATAAGATATTAAACAACAGGGGAATTTTAAAAACTATAAAGTGACCTCAATCTATCAAATTTAAATAATAGATTTTCAACCTTATCACAATATGTACAGCTTGACATAAAAATGTAGAAAACCGGAAGTCGCCACTGTCTTCGCGCTACCAGCACTTTGAATTATTTTTTATTTTATTTTTTTCACTTATTACGTTAGTTTTATGGCACAATAATAAATCTAACAAACCTGCGGTCTTTGTTTACATCAAATATCAAAGATTTTAAAACGCTGTCAGAAATAAAAATTTTAGTTCCGTTTCAATCCGTTCTGGCCAAGCTGTAGTAAAAAGTTACATTTCGATTGGTTTTGACAGATTCGAGTAGGTTGACCTGCTGGCGTCTGTACATCAACCAAAATACCTCATTTTAAAACCCCTTCTACACGGTCAGACCTGACCGCCTGACAGAGGTGAACTTGGTCGTGTCAACAGTACCCCACCGTCTGGAACGCTGTCGGCTGACGGTCGGGTCCCACCGCGGACGCAGCCTGTCGGGACGGCTGCGCTCCTGACTGACTCCGCCCATATTTGGTCGCACACCGGACCAAGGTCACCTCTGTCAGGCGGTCAGGTCTGACCGTGTAGAAGGGGTTTAAAGTTTTAATAATAAGTACGTCCACACAGAACGTGCAGCCTCGCGAGGCAATTTCCGCGCGAGGAAAAATCTTCGTCGCAAATGCCTAGCGAGGCTGCGCGCTGTGTGTGGGTGGACGCAACTATTGTATTTTCTTTGTTAGGCTTTGAGAAAGTCTTTGGCCACAAGGTTGGTTTTAAAGAAACGGCTTTGTGCCTTTTGTACCAGGTGTCACCCACCATTTTGATTTTTTGGCAGTTCCGTCTGAAACATTCATAGATCGATAGATCAATAAAAAACAAATAATGTAAGAGGCAAAACCTCGCAAAACGTCACGTTTCCGAGTTATGAGCTGTCAAACATGTACAAGTAGCTATTTGTATGTTTCAGACGTGACTGCCAAAAAATCAAAATGGCGGGTGGCATCTGTTACACTCCCCATACAAAAATGTTCAAATCCCTTTAAGTCCTAGTCCTAATGTAAGCGAATAATCTGTACTTTATATGATTTTTAAAGAAATGCATGATTTAAGAGATTTTTACAACTATATTCTTGTACATAACTTATTGTTTCATTTCACAAAATTCGAATTCTTGAGATATCATTTCTAATTAAAATAGGTGGAAAGTTCTCTGTAAATGATATCTGTGGTCACCCTAATCGACATATTCAAGACGCATTGAAGATTTCGTTCAACAGCTCCTCAAATATAAACCTAGGATTTTTTGTTGTATTTTTGCTCGTTCTGACAATTTCAAATCTAGGTTTTATAAAAAAACTTCAGACCTCTGCGATGCTTTTTCAGCGAGATATTGGCGAAGAACTAAATTTTCAACGTTTCGATGGCGCGGCCATGGCGTTTTGGTCTTACATCTCCTGAAATATAAACCTAGGATTTTTTGTTGTATTTTTACTAATTTTGACAAATTCAAATCTGTATTTTACAAAAAACTTCAGACGTCTGAGAAGCTTTTTCAGCGAGATATCGGCGATAACGTTTTTGTCACCGTTTGAATGGCGCGGCCATGAGGTTTTATCCTTACAACTCCTAAAATACAAACACAGGATTTTTTTCTATATTTTTACAAATGGTTTACAAATTCAATCTACTATTTCCCAAAATTTCAGGTCTCTGCGACTCTTAGTTTTAAAGATCTCCATGGCCGCGCGGTTCGCCGCGTTTCGATGGCGCGGCCACGTTCAAACCCTTATAACTTTTTAACTATTGCTTTGACTTTATGGTTTTTGGGAATCGACTTTTAACCCTTAAAGTCACAAAACATTTCATCGAAATAAAACATATAAGTTATTCTTGTTTATGATTATTTGACCCATAATAAGGGTAGGAAAAATAATAAAAAAAATCTAATTAGTTGGTCTTCTGAGATAATTAGTGTATATTATACTATACATTGCCACCAACGTTAGTAATTCTTATTTGTAAGGGGCGTATAGTATAATATACAAAATACACTTTTGACGTAGGTTGATCAAAATAATAGAACGACAAAATGTGCTTCAAATTATAATAAAATAATGACAATCAGTGCTTATGAGAAGCTACAAAACAATTCCTTTTTACCCCGTAACAAAGGTGGACATTGAACTAGGTACAACGAGTACTACCCTGGCCGTTTTTGCAATGTTTGCACCTCAGATACTTTCTGTGCTTCCAGACAGTGATCTTTCAGTTGAAAACTTTTGAAAAACAAAACGTCTGCCATCTAACCGTAGTCTACCAATAATCCTTGTGGTGTTCCATAAGTGGCATAACCACATTTCCCATCAACATTTATTGATGGAAAAAAATCAACTATATCCTTTATAAGTGCTTGTGTTGGCTTTACCGTCGAAAATGGTATATAAGTTAGTGTTATTTGCTATATCAGGTACAAGGTCTTCAGGGAAAATCGATAGCAGTAGTCCACCGTCAATCAATTTCATGAAACAGCTTCCTGAAAGCCTTGATAAGACAATTCAGCTGCCTATTGAAATCTTCTCTTAATCCATTGCAAAAAAAAGTTAGAATTTCGGTATTTTTCGTCTTTTTATCCTGTTAACAGCAACTATAGGACTTCTGCATTTTCTATGGTCACATTTTGATGAAGTTTCTGGCGTAAATAGTGACGGTTTAACTGCAAGGAGGGTAGTGATACGATAGATGGTATGGCATTGAAATTGCATTGCGTATCGAAAAGAAATGCTGTCAAATGATTCATTGTGGGTGGTGTTGGATCTTTGCCGCATTCGGAAACAGTTTTGGGGCTTCAAAAATCTAGATTCCAAGTCTAAATGAAGAATCATCAATGATATCACCACCACCCATAAGTTGGCAATGTATAGAATGATATACATCAATATCAAAATATTTTTTTAGCAAACCGTCGCAATGTATAGTATGCTATACACCCAAGATTGTGGTCGTAAAATGCGATGAAAACATGTATATAAGGTGGATAATTTAGTACTAGCAGGAGCACAATATATTTATGATTTCAATTCACAAAACACAGAACATATTTTCATAATGAATAAGAAATTATAATAATTTTTACACTGACATAAACAGGATTCCTCCGGTATGGTTTCGCATTTATGTAAAAATTGACAAATATACCGAAGATAATACTTTCATTTATTTATTATTATAAAGAGGAATGTTCTGAAATTCCCTTTTGGTAAAAACATTTCATTTTAAAATATTCGTTTCCTCAAAATATTTTTTTTTATTCAAGTGTATAGTATACTATGCAAAGTGACTTTAAGGTTTAAATTTGTTTTTACAAAAACTTGGGATGGTTTTTATTTAAAAAAAAACGTCATGGCCGCGCGGTCGAAACGGACACTATGATAATATGTTTTGTATGATTCTATAATGATGTGGACTAGAAGAACTTGAATGAAACTGTCCAACTTGTTACAGGATGTTTTAATAAAACTTCCCCGCAAAAAAAAGAGAAAATTCATGCAAGCATGTGGTAAGCAGAATTATGTGTGTTGTATTGCAGTTTTGAGTAGATTGTTATTAAATTGCTAGTCCCCAAACAACACAAAATGTAGTATTTATGCAGTTAGTTATAAAGCTATTGTAATGTAGAAAATATATTGTAGTAGTTACCCATTAATATTACAGAAAATACCTTTAGTAGAATGTTATCCTATTCCTACATAAAATTAATAATACTAGCGGCCCGGTATGTGCTTCGCTACTTTGACAGCAAAATCCCCATTTAAAAAATGATCCGCCATTTATTGAATTCATTTGTTACAAAAAAAGTGATAAATGAAGAACCGCTCGACTGATTTTGTGCAACCTTCACATAAACCATCTACTAAACAGTCCGTACAAAGCCTAAATGTTTGGTTTGGATAGGTGAGCCCATTCTTGAGTTATAAAATTACAACGAAAAGTGGCATTGGTTTTTATATACATATAGATAGATATAATAGAATGCCACCGTGAACAGGCTCCTTATTGGTAAGCTCTCTCCATCCTAGACTTGTGTCTCGTCATTTTTAATATACACTAGAGTCCCTGTTTCAGATAGGGCAGCAGGCTCATTTTATAATGATAACAATCCAAATAAATTAACCTGGACTGGAGTACAGAAATCACAAATAAACTGAAAGGAAAAACATGAGAATGGAAAAAAGAAAACAGTGTTGTGCCAACCTAAAGTAATATAGGACAAAGAGCATAATATTATGATATCTAACAAAAAAATAGAGCAAACAAACTATACATCATTTGAATGTTGCCTGATACAATACACATTTGACAATTTATCTATTAGTACTTCCTGTTGATGTCATAAATGACCAGCGCTATTATCCAAAAGCTAAAGATTCATGAGAACGAGTGGTGCAGAAACGAGCATAGCATAGTAAACTCGAAAGTTTATAGTCCCTTTAGGATGATAGATTTTCTCCTTTTTTTTTAATGTGGTAAAATCATCAAGTGAGCGAGAGGGGAGGGACTGTCAGACTTGTACTGACTAAAATCCACGATGATCTTTCAATAGGCCTTTCCAGGGTCACAGTTACCTAATGAGACAGTACCAGACCCCAGCAGATTGCTGACAGGTCATTGAAGCGCGCGTGGGCACGGTCCATGGTCGGAGCGCGAATCATCCATTACTCGCTATCCGCATGCCCGCATTTACGGTGGCTGGAAATCGCCTCGCGATGTCCGATGTTGGGCGCGTCTCCCGCGGCGGCTGGGTTGTGAGGTTGGACGCTGACCTCTTCTTCACGACGCCCGCCTCCTCCTTCGTTAGCATGACTGTTTTGCAGAAGGAGGCGACTGCTTCCCATTCCATCGTGCGTCAGGGCTGTCATATCTCAGGGCATAAAACAGCCCTGGGGGTCTAAGAGGCCACTTAAGCCCTTGACATACTGCCCTGTATGGGAGGACTCATTTGATGATTTTACCTAGATAAAAAACAAAAAAAAAGCTGAAACCACTATATTCATTGCGATTCATATAGAGTATTCTATTCTTTAGAGCAAATTATGATTCTGCTAAAATAGCCCCTTTTGGAACATCTGAATATGTCCATGGCACCCAAAGATTCAAAAAGATAAGCTCTGTGTTACATAGTTAGTCTACAATGATTTATATTGTCTCTCTTATGACAAGTATTGCCATGTGTTGAATCAGTCCGTTCATAGTTTTTTGATAATCACACTATCATACTGGGAACAACTGTGCTCAGTTACAAAGCTTACTTATCATTACTTGGTATTTATTATCGCAGTAGGGGTGGCAATTACGCCAGAATTCTTATTTTATTTTTTTTTAAATTTGGTACCTACTGTAAATAATTTCCCAATTCAAATTATCTGAAGCGGACTGGCCATGTCTGCAGACAAACCATCAATGGAGTAGAGATTGTTCTTGAGTGGAGACCGCATTTGAAAAAACGTAGTGTGGGTGGGATGCCCTGCAGCACGATGGATTGATGATTTGAACTACAGCTTGGCAAATTAGAGTAGAAAACCGGAAGACGCCACTGTGCTCTCCGTACCAGCACTTTGAATTTTTTTTTTTACACTTTTTTCGTTAGTTTTATGGCACATTAAAAGATTAGTTCCGTTTCAAGACTTTCTGGCCAAGCTGTAGGCGGTTGGCAGCGGTTAGATACGGACTGCCTAAAACCAGAATGGTTGGTGCTCTTTGGGGGAGGCATAAAGCCAATTGAACTTACGTTCAGTTGTGTACGGCAATTGGCTGATATTTGTAAAAATCAAAGCACTTTTATGTTGCTGTTCTCGAAACATTAGAGAAAAAAATCGGTTTTAAAAAAGGAAAAATATTAAAAAAAATATACAATAGCCATACATCTATGGAGTTCTACTAGCTAATTTTAGACTAGACTTGGTTTTTTTTTTAAATATAGCTATTGTTAGTCAACCCTGTAATAAAACATTTATTTGAATGAAACCTATTATATTCTGTTATCACAATATACTGTATGCATCCATTTTATTATCATATTCGTATATTTTAATTAACAAATGATTATACGTATTGTTAATGTAATTTGTTATTAACTGCAGCAATTAGTTACTTAATCAATTAGATAATTGCATTGTTTAATTGTTTAGGTAATTTATTGTAATTATGTGCTGTTGTCATTTGATATTTTATTAATAAATATGTGGATACAACTTATTATTTATTTTGTATACAATAATAAATCTTACTAGGAATTTACTAAAAGTTTTTATGTGTATTTGTTACACTGTTACGGAAGAACACACAACTGAACACAACAACGACGATATAATACTAGACTACGCATTGCACGATCTAACGAACAAAACTATTCTGCCAACTCGCTGAGGTACTACGTAAGCGAGGGGGACGGGGTACTGCGTTGTATCGTCGTTGTGTTCCAACGACGATATAATACTAGACTGGTAATAACAGGCGACCGATGTCTGCCAACACATTAGGCAAAAAAGTCTTATATCCGTCTCATTTCGACCAATCCTGTGAGCCGTAAACATACGTTGAGACAGAACAGACCTTGAGTTAGCCAATCACAACGCAGTACCCCGCCCCCCTCGCTTACGTATTACCTCAGCGAGTTGGCAGAATAGTTTTGTTCGTTAGATCGTGCAATGAGTAGTCTAGTATTATATCGTCGTTGACTGAACAGATTTGGATTTAATTTGGCACACAGATAGTTTAGTTTATGACCTTAATTAACACATTTAAAAATAGTTTTTGCCCCGATTTTTATGTTTCCGTGAGATAATTTTCGAGTTATAACTATAACTAGTGAGTGCTAGTATAAAACAATAAGCCAGAATGGGGTGTCATGATCACAAATGTACCGGGGTCGCTGTGGTGTACTCAGGGGTCGCTGTACCCGGAACGTAACGGGCTATCATGGATTTTGGTCAGTACGAGTCTGACAGTCCGTGACAGTCCGTCCGACACCGGGTGGAAGAACGCATTTGATGATACTAAAACCTACAAACCTAGAATATAATATGCTGAAACGATTGACACTAGAATCTAAGAGATTGGACGTGATTTAGTATGTGAAAAACGTTTTCTCCCGAGAGACAAATTTCATATAAAAAATACTCACAGTCAGTCGCGAGCTGCAACGCTCTCTATCGCACGATCGGGGGTTTTTCAACGAGCGAGAGGGACAGCACGAGTTTTTCTAAATACCTATTTTTTGAAAAGGCAGCCGCTATACAATCCTCTTAATTATGCTCTTGCAGTAGGTGGGAATATTATTCGTCAGTTCCAACTTGTGACCGCCAAAGCATTGCACTTTAAGTTTTTCCCCGGCGGGTGAACAAGGTATTCAACCTTGTAATGTGTGCATTGTTATTATAGTTGAATATCGGTAGGTAATCGATTTGTACGTACCGGTACTAAAAATAGCGAAGAGTTACTCTGGACGACACTGCACTCCATTTGCTAAAGGTCTGTGGGAATTAGGTTCTCAAAAAAATCTCGGAATTATGTTTGTATGCCATTATGGCAACAAAGACGGAAAGCGGTCACCGTCGACGCCTGCAACACCAAACGTATAATGCACCTATTATTAAAGAATTTTATTAGGTACAAGATATATTATTTTATGTTCCTATAAAACATGCGGGCTGGTCTGGTCTCCTGGTAGATTTGTCATAGCATCATCTGCCTGACTTTTCCCAGCTGTATTGGGGTCACCTTCCAGTAGAAACAGATGCAGCTGCATATCAGTATTTTACATGGAGCGACTGCCTATCGGATCTCCACAACCCTGTGACTGGGTTAAACGATACCCCATGGAAAGACTGGTTATATTTATATTCATACAATAAACCCTCTCCATCCGCAGGTAGTCTACGGCTACCGCAAGAGTCGATGGCGGCAGATAGTGACGTACACAGTGTCCTGTCTGTTCGCTGGTCTGCCGTTCCTGGTGTTCCACTGGGTGCCGACCTGGCTGCTGTACGTCACCTGCGTGCGCTGCTCCTTCCAGATCGCTGACAGAGTGCTGGTTGTTGTAAGTAGACATACTATATTGAAGAGCTATTGAAGGACACCATGGATTTTAGTCGGTACAAGTCTGACAGTCCCTCTTGCTTGATTTTAACAGGCTAAAATAACTGCCCTGGGTGGGAGGACTCATTTGATGATTTTACCTGGCTAACCCACGCCTCCTGTCTGTTGAACGGGCTGCCACTAAAATGAATGATTGATGAGAAATTTGATACTTCAATAACTGCCCTGTATCACTTGAGAATCGAATCAAGTCTTCCATGTTCAACAGTGGCGACATAATACTGATTTTGAATTTTTCAACAAAACAGAGATTTCATGACATCTTTTTTTAAATAAGACATTTTTAAATGATCTTCGTTTCTTTAGATGTTGCTTATGAAGCATATAATGAAGTTTCATACAAATTGGTTCAAACAGACATTCCGAAAAATAAGGACTAGAAACTTTTATGAAAAATATCTTTGACCGTACTTACTTGCTATTATAGACTAAAAGATCCTGAAATCAAACAATCTCTCATTTTCTTCTGTCACTCATCATCATTAAGTATCATTTTTTTTTTCCAGGAAACATATCAGAAGAAATGCAAGAGTTTTTACATTCATCTAATATTACACAAAAATATAGCAGACACGAGGTAAGCTTATAAAATGGCTAGATGGCTTCGTTTTTTTTCCTGAATTTTCTTTGCTATAAACCTCACGGAGCCCGAGACCTTTCCAACGAATGCAAAACCGTGGAAATCGGTTCGTGCGTTCTGGAGTTATAGCGTCAGGAAGGAAAACCCGACTTATTTTTATAGGATAAAATTTAAATGCGCATCAATAATTCTTTTTGTATACCAAATATACTGAATGTGCACCAAATCTAAAACTCGCTTTAGCAAGATTTCAGGGACACCCCGAAGTTCGGTTTGGTTAGGTTCCTTTAAACACAGAAATAGAAGCCCTGCGAAGCGGGGCTTCGTCGACCCTGCTTAGGTAGATTTTTTTTATTACACCTCTTTATGACATATTTTAATGAACATATTTTGGTGCACATTCAGTATATTTGGTGGAACACAGGCAAAATTAGGTAAATGAAATGGGAATAAATTGAAGTACTTTTAAATAAATTGAAGTACTTTTAAATACCATCCATTTTTATATAGTAGATAACTGACATTTCATCGTCGTTCAACCGAGATTAATGCTCTTCTGAACTCAGACACAGATCTTGATGTGTTTGTGAATAAATAGAAGATGATACTGTCCGAATGTTTGAAATTTTGTGAAATGAATGCATGACTGTAGGAAATTAATTTGAAGGTGTAAATGTAATATTATGTATGATTAAATAGTGTAATTGGCTTCGACCGTTCTATTTACATAAATAAATAGATCTTTATAAGATCGTCAAGAAAATTAATAATCGTTTCAATTTCAGCGGACTACTAAACGAAGGCTTCGACGACGACGGCAATAAGGAGAAGGAACCTATAGAAAGTGCAGACACTATACACACTCCCATACATTTAGATGATGGAACTACACTTAGTGAGTATTTACATTATCTGCCTAAAATGTTCCCACTGCTGGGACACAGGACTCTTCTCTATGAAGGGGAGAGTCGGTTGTGTAACCCACAATACGGGCCCAGTGCGGGTTGGTAGCTGTCACATGTCGTCGATATTTGCTTGAAAAAGAAAAGAGATTTTTCAGCCAACTTATGTTTAGTTATATATATTTTATACACAATACTAGCCTGCGACTTCAAATGTGTGAAGTTTTGGCCCCCGAACAAAGGCATCGTATCTCATCGCCCGCCCGCATTGCTAATTTTTCCGACTTGCTTATCTAAAGTAGTGATAGTTTGTCTTATGTCCAAGATATAAAAATATAATTTATAGCCTGCACTCAGTTATAGTCTAACTAATTATAAAGAAAAAAAAACATTTCTTTCAGAGATTATACCTCCCAACCTCAAACAAATACCTTTTTAGAAGATTAGTAGAAACAGATTTATTACTTCTTGAACTTAAATATTCCTTCACAATAATAATAAAATAATGAATAGATAAGGAAACCATTGCCTCGTTATTCAATAAACCACAATACAGGGAACTCCCTAACCCCGTTCCATGATAGCGGGCCTTAACATGCGCCGACGCATATAGACTTACGCATATCGGATGTCGGCTTAATACCTAAACTTTTATCGCAATTTGCTCAATCTGTTTTAAAAACAGTTATCTGTTTTGGTTTACTGGGCTTAAATAAATGTTTAATTTTTTTTTTGCAAAAAGTCTAAAAGAAAAGAGATTTTTCAGCCAACTTATGTTTAGTTATATATATTTTATACACAATACTAGCCTGCGACTTCAAATGTGTGAAGTTTTGGCCCCCGAACAAAGGCATCGTATCTCATCGCCCGCCCGCATTGTTAATTTTTCCGACTTGCTTATCTAAAGTAGTGATAGTTTGTCTTATGTCCAAGATATAAAAATATAATTTATAGCCTGCACTCAGTTATAGTCTAACTAATTATAAAGAAAAAAAAACATTTCTTTCAGAGATTATACCTCCCAACCTCAAACAAATACCTTTTTAGAAGATTAGTAGAAACAGATTTATTACTTCTTGAACTTAAATATTCCTTCACAATAATAATAAAATAATGAATAGATAAGGAAACCATTGCCTCGTTATTCAATAAACCACAATACAGGGAACTCCCTAACCCCGTTCCATGATAGCGGGCCTTAACATGCGCCGACGCATATAGACTTACGCATGTCGGATGTCGGCCTAATACCTAAACTTTTATCGCAATTTGCTCAATCTGTTTTAAAAACAGGTTTCTGTTTTGGTTTATTGGGCTTAAATAAATGTTTAATTTTTTTTTGCAAAAAGTCTATGGTTAGTGTGATATGATTACAAACTGAGGAGTAACTCTTGTATCATTATGAACATTCGCATTCTAAACTCAATCTTCATAGTTTCAATTAGTCGAAAATTTCGTATCCAATATTCAAATTTAATATTCCAAACACTATATTTTTGATTATTACTGATGTGAAGTTGCGAAATCATCGCCTTTTAAAATTGATTGACACATTGTTTGCGTACTTTGAACCTAGCAGCCAAACAAAAAAATCTAGGCCTGTGTTGTAAAAAGTTTCATAAAATTTTTACGTCATTCATTTCTCACACAGAATATGGTCAGTTTTTTTTCCCTTAAAATACTCGTATACAAGAAATCTTTTTGCCAAAAATTGCCACAACTTTTTTACTAACTGATTAATTTTCATCCCTACCAGACGTCCAGAATTACAGGTACTTCCGTCATAAGAAGCAGTCCCTCATTTGGGACGGTACTCGAGCACAATGGACCAGGCTAGCTGGGATCGAGTCCGGAGCTTCCTGTGCACAGCTGCAGGCTACGGGAGCCACTCCACCTTCCAGCGAGCGACGAGTTAGAATGTAAGTAGGTACGGTTTAAGCGCATTTCACACAGAGAGCGCGCGAGCACGACCCGCCCCGCGCCCGACCTGCGCACGCTTTCAGTGTGAAGTCTTCCATTTAAATACAAAGAACTAGACCCGCCGTACTCCCGCCCCGAAACGCGCCCGACCCGCGCCCGCTCTCTGTGTGAAATGCGTTTTAGTGCTTCTCGAATCGTATCAATTTCTTTTTCGGGAAGAAAAATTCGATTTTCAATGAAATTGAAACATGCTTAATAACCATAGTCCAGAGTAGGTAGATTGACTTTATGTACTTGTATCACGAATTGTCATAGAAATCATAAATGGATAAGCCTGTCCCGGGATTTCATTTCAGTACTTACGGGTTTTTTAATCGATTTCGCTGAAATTTGAGTTAAACATGGCTTATACAGGGTGAAATTTTATTAATGAGCAATATTTCAAACTCGGGCGTTACTAACGATACTAATCGTATGACGGAACTCAAAAACATTATTAATGCAAGTATCTTCGCTCAGTATTATTTGATGTTTGTTTGCTTTTCGTTCTGCGCGCGGTGAATTGCGCTTTAAAATTTTGATTCTTTAGGACTTTGGGGTTTATGATTTCATTTTTTATTACTTTTAGTGTTTAATTGCAATAATAAGCCTTTGCAGTGTGACATACTACATTTTTAAGGGTGTCCATAATTGCATTAATAATATTTTTGATTTGCGATTTATTAGCCGTAATGCAATCAGCATCGTGAGTAGAGCCTTAGATTAAAAGATTGCCCATGATTTCGATTTCACCCTGTATATACCCTGTATGTCTTCATCCTACGATCCTAAAAGTTTTAAAATTCCGGAAAAAAATCTTTAAATTCCTGGAATCCCGGAGGCATGTCCATATTAATATATATATATGTTTCAGTTTATTAACCCCAAATCAATCTACCTACTCCGGACTATGCTAATAACACTTAAGAATTCTTTCATCAGCTTCCTGTCCATATCTAATTATACTTGTGGTCGGCGCAACTCGTTTTTTTTCTTCCATTCTCCCCTAACAGACGTCACAGTATCATTTACTTCTTTTTCTTTCATATCATTCCTTAGACAATCTTTCCATCTTTTCATTGGCCTTCTTCTTCCTCTCCATCCATCAACATTCATACTCATCACTCTCTTAGTCACATGAGTGTCATCCCTGTGTGTCTGTATCTTAGTCACATGAGTGACATGTCCATACCAAGATAGACGATTAACACTTATGAATTCTTTATACCTTTAAAATAAACAGTTTCAAAATCGATGTCATTTTTCAAAAAACACTTTTTCTCCCCAGGCTAAACATCTACGGCCTCAACGAGATCAACGTGCCAGTCCAGTCCATCATGACCCTGATCCTGCTGGAGGTTTTCAACCCGTTCTACGTGTTCCAGCTGTTCACCATCGCCGTGTGGCTCGCGGAGCCCTATTACTACTACTGTATAGCTGTGGTACTGATGTCTACCTTTGGTGTGGCTACTTCTGTTATACAGACCAAGAAGGTAAGGATTTTTTTTTCATGTGTACATACGGTCTCCTTTTAAAAAACCTTGAAACGAGGCTCGAGGCCGATTTCGACGAAAACTAAAACTGCATTATTGGGTTTTAGAAAAATCAATAATCCTGGCCAGGAATCGAACCCGATGATTTAGGAAAAGAAATCACACCCTGGATTATTACACTATTCGATAGTGTTGCTAATAAGGAACAAATTCCGGGAAGTAAGCCACGCCCAGTTAAAAAATTCACTTTGTATGATATGTTTGTCTGCGATTATCTCACGTTTGGATGAACCAATTGTGATGGGGTTTTCAGAAAAGTGTTCGTTACATTCTGGAGAAGGCTTAGTAACTATAATGGATATCTCCTGATGTTGTCCCCATGGATCCGTTATTACTTACTTGTATGTAGGATTTTTTTGAGTAGCAAAATCATCAAATATGTCTTCGACTAAAATCCACCATGTTCCTCCAATTGCCCTTTACGTTCTAGGGTCACTGTGACCCGTTTTCACAGTTCCGTGACCTCGGCAAGCGTTTGGTACTCTTTTAGGGCTAGTCAGATTGCTGACAGCTCATTGAGGCACGTGTTAAACTCGAAGCGCCATTGACCCGGGTTTAGTCCATGATCGGACGGCGAGTAATAGATTACTCGCATGTGTAACTTATTTTCTTTCGCTTGTGTGGGACTGACTTAGTAAAGTGCAAAGGGATTGGTTAAATCAAATAGTGCTTTTTAATTTTACTAATATTATGAGCTCGCACTGTGGTAGAATGAACCGCAGATGGTAGCTATTCTTGCTGAAGTTTGTCTTTAGATGAGTGAGCAAGATTAAGTAATGTTTATCTAGGTTTGTTTTTGGATGGGTCATGAAAGTTCAGCAACTTATATTCTTCGAATGTTCGCGCACAATTCGTTCGTGGTTGCTTGAGTGAGTAACGAGTCACCAGAGCGAGCATTTGTGCCGCACAGTGCTGCACACCTGTGGAATCGCACCTTTAGGCTCGCTCCTTTTTTCTATTTTTTAATTTATCTCTTCCTACAGAACCAAACCAACCTCCGCGCCACAGTGGAGGCCCACGACACAGTGGAGCTGTGGGACGGTCGGCGGGTAGACAGTCGTTGTGTCTCCCCGGGAGATATCATAGTCCTCCCCGCTCGTGGCTGTACGCTACACTTCGACGCCGCATTGTTGTCAGGGGCTGCAGTTGTCAATGAGAGCATGCTCACAGGTATGTCTTAAATCTGCTTATGCAAGGTAACCAGATGTTCAATCCATATTTAAAAAAAAAAACGTTCCGCAATATAAATATTCGCTTAGTGTGGGAATCGAGCCCGCTACACGCAGCGCAACAGTCCAATGGCTCAGTCACAGCGCTAACCTTGCCGCTAATATCAGTTTCACTCCTAAACCCCTGTTTCGAAATTAAACAACCGTCTTCTAAATACTCGACCCTTTCTACATCACAATTCTAGACCCCTAAAATGGTTTTAACTTCAAATTCAGAGGATCTTAAATACCTGTTCTGGTTTTTCTGGAATGATAAAGTCATAAAGTCCCGCCTTGTATGGATCGGGACTGTCAGACACTTACTGATCAAAAATACACTCTTTTTTAGTTGCCCTTTACGTTTCAGGGTCACGGTGGCCTTTTCAGACCTTCCTGCGACTCTCTCTTGATGTGAAATAGCAAAGTCTTTGGACTCGTATGATTAATTGGCCGTTTCACTGAAAAAAATGTGCATACTAAGAAGTCCGTCTGTTAGATTATCATGAAATATTCGACCCTAGTTTTTTTTCTTAAAACAAAATTGACGGAGACGTCACTGTTCTGACGTCACGAGACCCCATTCTCGAATTTTGATTTAGTCTTTGTAAACATTCAAAACTCTTAATTACGAACTATCTATATTTACAATTTATTGATGCTCTCAACATTTTCTAAAATCTTAAAAAATGTATTAATTTCTGACCTTGCTTAAAATATAAACTCCTTCTTCACAGGTGAATCAGTGCCAGTAACAAAGACAGCGCTCCTCCGCGTGGACCGTCCGTTCGACTTGAAGGAGCATGCGTCTAGCATACTGTTCTGCGGCACCAGGGTCATACAGACGAGATACTATAATAACGAGCCTGTCAAGTGAGTATACTAAAACAATGTATAGGCAAGTGCTGTACCTATGGAAGCTTTTACTTTACCAGTGGACACCGTTAATTCTGGGGAAAAAACACGGAAAAAAAGATGGCGATACGTCAAATCTGTCATCCATAGACAAATACTTGCGTTCAAATTAGAATTTTAGGGTTGCCCGTTTCCCCAGAATTAACGATGTCCACAGGTCAAAAGCGTCCATAGGTACAGCACTTGTCCTTATAATATTTTGAAGTCGGATAAAAATACGCATAAATGCTATAAAAAACCTGCGAAATGCCACCGTTGTGCCAATACGCTCGGAGAAAACCGCGCTCGTTTTCGCTATGATGCGGCATCTCGTGGGGTGTTTCAAACATTTCTAAAAAATTTGTTTTTACCGATCGCCGCTCCGTGTTAAGCCATCGCTCATAGTGGCAACGTCGTAAACCGATTAGGCCGCACTTTTTTGGGCCAAGAGGGTAGGATACGAAATCAAAATGGTTCAAAGAAGTGTCATAATTTTCCCTTTTTCCCCAGGGCTGTGGTCCTCCGCACAGGCTACCTCACCAGCAAGGGCCAGTTGGTCCGCAGCATACTGTACCCGGTGCCGGCTGACTTCAAGTTCGACCGCGACTCTTACAAGTTCATCATTATCCTGGCCTGCATCGCTGCCTGCGGCCTGGCTTACACTGTGGCCCTCAAGGTTAGTAGGAATGGACTGGGGAGTTTAAATAACTAGACCATCTGGTTACTGATAACCTGAAAGATGACATGTATTGAGAGAGGAAGTCAGAATATTTTATCTCACACTTGTTTTTTTTTTTTGGGACAAACCCACCCCACTATTCCAAACCACTGCAACTCCTGAAAGCCAGAATCAACAGTGGCAACCACCAGAAAAGCGCCGAGACAATGAAGCTCGACGTGTCCCGGAGAATGAATTTACCTGTCTTGGATCCTGCAACGAAATTAATCAGAAAAGAATAGTAGAGGAGTAGGAAAAGTAAGCTGAAGTGGCAATGGGCAGGCCATATTGCTCGCAGAGCAGATGGCCGATGGGGTCGAAAAGTACTAGAGTGGAGACCACGGACTAGCAAGCGTAGCGTAGGACGTCCACCAGCAAGGTGGACAGACGACCTTATAAAGGTCGCCGGAAGACGCTGGATGCAGGTCGCTTCCAACCGGTATGTGCGGAGATCAAAAGGGGAGGCCTATGTTCAGCAGTGGACGTCCTACGGCTGAGATGATGATGATGAGGAAAAGTATGTTTCCACTTATCTCACACCTATTTCTCCTTCCCCAGGCATACCGCAGCCTCAGTCCAGGCGACATCGCCATCAAAGCCCTGGACATCATCACGATCGTGATCCCGCCCGCACTTCCCGCCGCCATGACAGTAGGTCGTCTGTACGCCGTGTCCCGCCTCAAGCGAGCGCGAGTGGCCTGTCTCAACACCCGGGCGGTCAACGTTAGTGGCTCGCTGGACTGTGTGTGCTTCGATAAGGTACAATATATAGACCTTTCCAGGACAGTCTTAGTGCTCGTGTACACGACGCCGCCGCGCCGCCAACGCGCCGCCGCCGCACCGCCTTTCGCTATTGTTTGATTTTCGGCGACGGCGGGGTCGTGATGCAAACAGTTGGCAACATCGCAAATAGCTGTCAAATATTTACATAGCATGTTTACTGTATGAAAATAAGAAATATGGCTATGGAAAAAAAAAATAGGGAGTGCAAAAATTAATATCGTAACACCGAATGAATAAGATTTTCTTTGGAAAGAAAAATTCGAAACCGCGGACAGGATTCGAACCTGCGACCTTCGGATTCAGTACATCCGACGCTCATTTCCAACCGAGCCACCGAGGATCGTAACCGCCACGGCGAATTCTTCATTCCATTTCCAACGTCTCATGGTGACGCTTAGCAATTCTAAACAAGGTATTGTTTCTTCCAGACAGGAACACTAACAGAAGATGGTCTAGACATGTGGGGTATTGTAGCAGTCAGTGGTGCCACCAGTCCTCCCCGACTGGGTCGACCACAGAGAGACCCTCGACAACTGAACGAACTTCACCCCCTGAAGCTAGCCATGGCGTCTTGTCACAGTTTGACGTTGTTGGATGATGAATTAGCTGGAGATCCTTTGGATTTGAAGGTGAGATATTACGGCATTTTATCACATACATATATGTGATTCATCATCTGCCTAGCCTTGTTCCCAACTTTATTGGGGTCGGCTTCCGGTCGAACCAGATGCAGCTGAATATCAGTATTTTACATGAAGCGACTGTCTATCGGAACTGCCTCCAGAACCCACTTTAGAGCTTCTGACTAACAGTAACGACTGTCAAAGATCTACAAATGACAGCCGGGACCAACAGCTTTGCGTGCTTTCCGAGGCACGGAAGAAACTCGCTATGATAGATGGACTCATGATGGACCCATCCATAGACCAACCTCGGCAAGTGCAGCTTAGCCCGGAAGATCGGCCTGTGCGGCTTTAATTATTTAGCCACGAGCGATATGTGTGATTAAATTCTTTATTTTATATAGATGTTCGAGTCCACAGGCTGGGTGCTAGAAGAGCCAGATATCCCGGAACATTCCAACTATGAAATCCTCACACCAACCATAGTCAAGCCGAAGAAAACTGCCAACATTGATGTTGATGATATACATGTAAGTAGTACTTTCTTTTCTTAATCAGGTAGACAAATTCTTATTAAAGATTTTTATGACAATTGAATTACAGTGTATTTGTAATTGATTAAAATAATCTGATTGAAAATTCAACGTTTTATTAATGTTACTTTTTATTGATTCAAGACGACATATTGTTGTCAATTTAAAGTAATGTGTAATTTTAATTCAGATGTATACTTTTCTCCTCTTTTTAATAGTTTTTTTAACAGTTATACTGAAATTAATGACACGTAAAAAAGAAAAACCTTACAATAGTGACAGACTTTTGGAGCGACTTTGACCAACTTTCTGTTTGTCATTATGTCTACCTATCGTACCAATTCCCATGTTTGACGTTCCATTTTTAAATATTATTATTTCCTCCTAGTTGCCCTTAGAATTAGGTATAACACAACACCATTATGATGAAATTATTGCCTGACATGCAAAAAGGAAAAACCTTACAACCATGACAGATTTTAGGGCGACTTCGTCCGACTTTTTGTTTATCGCACCAATAGGCGCTTTTACATAAGACGATAACGGTAAGGACACGACACCGACATATCACGCGCTCTCTTTCACTTTCCCTAGAAGTATATGAAACTACAGATGTCGTGTCGTTGAATGTGAAAACGCTCAATTTTGAATCATGTTTTACCTTCAATTTTTTATGTATTTTTTTTGTATTATTTCCCTTCAGTTGCCCTTAGAAGTGGGCATAGTCCAACAGCATCAGTTCGTCTCCTCTCTACAGCGCGCCTCAGTAGTGACGCGTGTCTTAGGCGAAGATGTCCTGCGGGTGTACAGTAAAGGCGCGCCCGAGATGTTACGCACCCTCTGTGTGCCCGATACTGGTGCGTATTATAACTGTGTTAACCTCTTTTGTCCCGCGCTCGCTTATCGTAAACTCCGTCCGGCCTTGACACTTACGTCATCGCGCGCGTCAAGTGGTGGCCGCTTACATTATCCGTTATCGCTCCAGCTATAATGACTCAAATGGCTAACTGTAAACAGTTTCGTATTCGTTGATAAAGAGTCTTTGTATTACAACATAAACAATTCTTGTATAACTACTTTGGTATTATAAATATCCCATAGATAAGAGAGATCTCGCCGTAACTAGACCCGTTGACGTATCTTATTTATTTTTGACAAAACTACTGAATCAATTTACACGAAACTTTAGAACTAATATAACGAATATATAAGTAATTTAATAAGAAAATTCCAACATACATTATTCGTATAAGATTCCAACACAGAATTCAACTTACATGGAGCTGTCATTTGTCAATTGCGCGACTGTCAACACTGGCCGACGCTCACAATAATTGTTATCACTCGAGATACAATGACTCTTATCTCAAACGGTAAAAAGTTTCGTGTTCCTTAGTAACGAGACTTTGTATTTCAATATAAACAACTCCTGTATAGCTACTTTGTAGTTAAAATATCCTATAGATAAGAGATCTCGCCGTAACTGCGCCGTAACTAGACCTGTTGACTTAACTTATTTATTTTTGATAAAACTACTGAATCAATTTACACGAAACTTTAGAACTAATATAACGAATATATAAGTAATCTAATAAGAAAATTCCTACATACATTATTCTTTTAAGATTCCAACTCAAAATTCATATACTTACATGGAGCTGTAATTTTTCAATGCGCAGTTCAATGCACGACTTTGTAAACGATCATCCGTGTTATCATGAACAGGTATCACTATAAAATGTTTTTTAGGATACTACCTAAACCTTCTTCATCTGATTTCTAACTATGAATCGAAAAAATATACTACGGAAATTCAATGGTATTAGAAATAAATTGTTGACAACCGAATTGGCCTATAGGAGGGATATAACCTATTTCTACTCGATAATTTACGTTTTCCAATTATAATTTTAATTGGAATCTAACATAAACACGACACTTTATCAATTTCAGTACACTTATAGTCCTATCATGGAAAAAATAAGAAATAACAACATTTCAAGTGGTTGACCACTTGACATTTTGACATCGACAAAGACGCGATTCTTTTTAGGGTTCCGTAGTCAACAAGGAACCCTTATAGTTTCGCCATGTCCGTCCGTCCGTCCGTCCGTCTGTCCGCAGCTTAGCTCAGAGACGCCCAGTACTAGAAAGCTGTAATTTGGTGTAAATATATGGATTTCTTGTGCCAAAAAAGTGGTAAAATAAAATCTCGTAAAATATTGTTTTTTAGGGTACCTCCTGTACACGTAAAGTGGGGATGTTTTTTTTATTTCTCGCGTACCCCTTAGTGTGGGGTATCATTAAATAGGTCTTTAAAAAATATTGACAGTTTCCATTGACATCGTTTGTGAAATATTAAGCTTTAAAGTGCTAATTTTTGCTCGACTCGAGTGTCCCCCCCCCTCTACCAGCTAAACGGTTATGTTTGAGGGTGTGAAAAAATTCACAATAGTAGTATATATAATGAAGTTTAAAAGAAAATTATCATGACTAAGTAGGCTTTACAAGTTTACGAGTAATAGTCGACCAACTTATAAAACGTACTTTGACAACATATTTTCCTAAACAAAATGTATCGGAGAACATGTTCTTCATCTGCAAATGTAAGTTTGTCAACTTTATTTTTACGGCTATAATAGGTGGGTATGTTTTGGGGATAGGTAGGTTTTTTTGATAAAAAGTTTCGTTTGTGAAATATTAAGCTTTAAAGTGCTAATTTTTGCTCGACTCGAGTGTCCCCCCCCCCCTCTACCAGCTAAACGGTTATGTTTTAGGGTGTGAAAAAATTCACAATAGTAGTATATATAATGAAGTTTAAAAGAAAATTATCATGACTAAGTAGGCTTTACAAGTTTACGAGTAATAGTCGACCAACTTATAAAACGTACTTGGACAACATATTTTCCTAAACAAAATGTGTCGGATTACATGTTCTTCATCTGCAAATGTAAGTTTGTCAACTTTATTTTTACGGCTATAATAGGTGGGTATGTTTTGGGGATAGGTAGGTTTTTATTGTCAACTATTTTTAACTAAATTAAAAAAAAGGAGGAGGTTCTCAATCCGTCGTAATCTTTTTTTTTAATGTATTTTCCAAGATTTCTCAAAGACGCCTGGACCGATTTTGAAAATTTTTCTTTTCAAAATTAAATTCAGCAAATCAGTTTAGTTAGTTCGCTTATGTATTTTGATGGGCAACTACGGAACCCTACACTGTGCGTGGCCCGACACGCACTTGGCCGGTTTTTTTTTTTTTTTTTTAGTGATGCCCAGTTGATTTTAATAAGTATTTGGTACCATTTCAATCGACTAAATTTGAGCTCTATGGGTGAATTTTTTCAAACGATTCAGAGCCATAGTGTACTATACAAATAAGGTTGAAGTTGGCTTGTACGCGCGTGCCATGCACGATCCCGATGTGGCTTCTCAGGACTCAACGGTAATGACGTTTTAGGATCCACATTTGGTTTCTCAGGACCTAAGAGGTTAAAGTCTATAGTCCTACATCAATACAATGTGTCCGGTTTCGGTCTGTACAAACTTGGGGGGGAGGTAGCTTGCTCAATAATATTACTACGGCATTAAGTCCGCCGTTGTACGTTGTTGTGCATAAAGTTTAATTTAAAAAAATATATATGTATATTATTCTACATGTTGTTTCGAAACCCAGCCCCCACTGAATGGTAGCCATTTTTATGAAATGGGATACATTGTTTATCTTAGTACTAACGTTGTCTGAACTTACTATTAAATTGCCAAAGTTTCCCGAATTTCTTTGACTAGGCACAGAGATATTTGGCAGACATTGGACATTTTTTTATTCCGGTTTTACATCCCAGTAGGATAACATTTGACATCGACGCCTACATGCGAGGGAAAAAAGTGTGGATGTAAAATGGTTTTAATGACTGTATTTCCACAGTTCCTGACAACCTGTTCGAGGTTTTAAATTCTTACGCGGAGAAGGGGTACCGAGTGATCGCCGTGGCCACCAGAGTCATGGAGGTCACCTTCAAACAGCTGCAGAAGATGACTAGGGAAGAGGCAAGTAGACTTCTCCCGATTTTTTCCTAATTTTAGCTCTCCTGTTAGAAGTTATCCAGTAATGGGTGTGTTCGATATTAAACGTCCAAAACATCCAACTTGGGATTGTATAGGCGTTTTTTGACGCAGGATTACCGTTAGTTGCATTTGGTTGTGCATCAAGCGACAGATATGATCTATGAAGCCAAAACTAGCCGATTATCTCTTCTTCTTTCCAAAGTTTTAAGTGCAATATTTTTTGCTAGTACCTGTCCTATAAATTTATTAGGCCCCTCGCCAACGACGGGTTTTAGTTGCATTGTTACTAACGCGCGGCAGTCGCATTTGCAACGCGCTACATCATCGCGACTGTATCGATGCAAATGCGCAACCGTGTCGGACGATATTGGGGAGAAGACAGATGGCGGCCCGTGAGTTGAGAACGAGTTACTTTCGTGTTTGTATCGCGACTGAAAATCATGGTATGGGCGATAGCAAACATAGCGACCGTATCGCGACTGTATCGATGCTATCGTACGACACCATCATTATAAAAAAGTCGTCTTGTGCAAGGGGCCTTAGCTTCAAATCTTTAATAAAAGTGGAATAAATAAATAAAAATAAATACAACAGGTGGAACGAGACCTGGAATTCTTAGGACTAGTGATCATGGAGAATCGTTTGAAAGCGGCGACCACCGGCATCATACGAGAACTGAAAGAGGCTAATATACACGTCGTTATGATAACCGGTGAGTGATGAATTATAACAGTATTTCAGTTACAAAAAAAAAATTGACAGGCCTGTTGGTCTAGTGGTTAGTGACCCTGACTGCTATGCCGGAGGTCGTGGGTTCGATTCCCACCCAGGACAGATGTTTGTGTGATGAGCACGATCATTTTTTCTGTGTCTACGTGTAATTTATCTATTATAATTATTATTTATGTATATAGAGATATATAAGTATATAATCAGTTGCCTTTGTTGTACAAGTCTGACAGTCCCTCCCGCCCTGCCCTGGTGGGAAGTGCAGGCATTATTTTAGGTTAAGTATGTCTGTCTGTAAAAGTATTGTCAAGGTGAAAAATGGAGATCTCGGGATCGACTGTAAAGGTAACCGTGACCCTGGAACGCAAAGGGCTACTTAAAGAACTGGGTGGATTTTTAGCAGGAAGACTCATTTGATAATTTTATATTTTCTTTATTTTTTATCCAAACATTGGGAAAGGAGCTAGCTATAAAAATATTATTTGTATTGCAGGTGACAATGTCTTGACAGCAATAAGCGTTGCCAAAGAATGTGGCATCTTGATGGGAGAAGAGAGAGTGGTACATCTACACGCTGATACCAGCGGGACTACTCCTGTCATATACTGCGAGAGTACACTGCATGGGGTTAGTAATCTTGTTATTGATTTTCAGTTACATAAAGGGGATAATGCAGTTCAACTAAGAAGGAAGGTTGCTGACGCCATATTATAACGTTACGCACCCCTTATTATACTTGTACACTTTCAAATAAACAAATTATCATATGAAAATAACTCTAACAAGATAATAAACAAAATATTATTAAGGCTTCAGTCTTGGTTTGCACAAAATAGAATCGCGTTCGGCCAGTCGATCGTACGTCAATTTCGGGCTCCCTTCCCGCAACCCCCCGCATACATCCTGCCTACTGAATTATTATAAAACAATTTTGATGCGGTAAGAACATTGCTCTACTAAGGATTATTTAAAAGGAGTTATAGAAATTGTTGCTTAATAAGGAGTTTTAATATGACTTGGTTTGTAATAATACGAGTATCACACAAGTGTTTTAATAATAATAATAACAATCGTGTTTAACTAATTAAACCTAAAAAAAGGTCAGTGCAGCAGTGATGCTGGCGAAGGAAGAGGCGGGACGCGTGAGAGAGAAGACAGCGTAAACCTTACATCCCAGCCACAGTGGTAGACGCCCACGGTGACTCGGTCATGGTCCATGGTCGGACTCGCTGTCCGACCATGGACCATGTCCGAGTCGACGGCGCTTTGTATACCCTTGTAAACCGAGAACGTAAAAGGCTATTGAAGAACACCGTGAATTTAAGTCAGTACAAGTCTGACAGTCCCTTCCGCTTGGCCTGGGGTGGGAGGACTCATTTGATGATTTTACCATGATAAATAAAATAAATATTAAAAAAAAAACAAAAAACCCAACTGCGTAAAAAAACTAAAAAGAAAGAAAACAAGCCCAGTAGTTTAGAATTCACTCATTCACACTCACAGTCGGGGCCCATTCAAATTATACCAATCAAATCTTCCCAAGGGGCTCCGACTGTGTGTGAATGAGTGAATTCTAAACTACTGGGCTTGTTTCTTTCTTTTTAGTTTTTTTACGCAGTTGGGTTTTTTGTTTTTTTAAATATTTATTTTATTTTACTATTTTTAGTTTTCGTTAGCATTTATCAGTCCAAATTAAATTGAAACATATAAGTTATATAATTATATATGACGGAGGGTCGAGCGGCTGAGACACCACGTGTCGCTGTTTCTCCGTCATCAGTTGGTCCTCCATTATGGGCGTGTAGTTGCAGGTAGTTGAAAAATAATATTCACAAAATATCTCACTTAATTTAACTTTTAATATTTCAACAAAACTTCACCAAAATAACTAATGATTACAATAATAATTACTGATTAAATAACGGAGAGAAAATAATTAAACTTTAGAGCCAATGGGTTTGTTCATGGTAGCTCGGCTGACCGTCGCCTCAAAAGTGCGCGTCACCGCCGCCATGACACTTACAACTCCATTCGGTGTTACCCGCTCTAAATTAAAAGTACCAATAAAGAAATAATTCTTACACCACAGAGTAAAAATAATCGACTACAACTTATAAAAAATGTTAAAACAAATCAACTAAAATTATCGCGCGCCGTCATATATATATATTTTGGTAAACCATTTTTAAAATCCTTTGATTTGACACCCCACTTGATAGAATGTGAGAGATCTTAAAAAAATATTTTTAGTTCGGAACCCTTTGCACGCGAGTTCGACTCGCAGTTGGCCAGTTTTATGTACCCAGTGACACTCTCACGTTTAAGACGAATCTAACGACACTTCTCAAGTTAAACTCCATCAAGGCGCTTAGGCTGCAGAGCAACACAAAGAAATATACATACATACACTCGAAAAACATAACCCTCCTGGCGCAGTCGGGTAAAAAAAGTCATGGGCCATGCCCGGGTCGACGGCGCGTTGTGTTCTACGAGCGCCTCAAATAGCGTCAGCATGATGACGGGGTCCCACTCTAGAGGGCTAAAGCCTGCTGGCGTCGCGGTACTTATCTCATTACCGTGACCCCGGAACATGAAAGGATTATTTGAAGGACACCGTAGATTTTAGTCAGTACAAGTCTGACAGTCCCTCCCGCCCTGGTCGGGGTACCACAGTAACATCCAAGGACTGCACTCCTTGTCATAGGCACAGTCCATTACCACCTGGAGACAGAGTAACCAACGCTTTTTTTCCTTGCTGGATTTTAATGAAGGAGCAATGTTAGCGAACGTGAATGTGAGACAATAACTTGCTATCGTTAAGCAATTTAAAAAACAGGTTCAAACGATTTTCGACCTTATTGACATTTATGCAAAAACCGGATTTTAATGAAGGAGCAATGTTAGCGAACGTGAATGTGAGAAAAAACAAACTAAATTTTTAATGTCAATAAGGTCGAAAATCGCTTGAAGCTGTTTTTTTAACTTGCTATCGTTAAGCAATTTAAAAAACAGGTTCAAACGATTTTCGACCTTACTGACATTTATTCAAAAACCGGATTTTAATGAAGGAGCAATGTTAGCAAACGTGAATGTGAGAAAAAACAAACTAAATTTTTAATGTCAATAAGGGCGAAAATCGCTTGAAGCTGTTTTTTAACTTGCTATCGTTAAGCAATTTAAAAAACATGTTCAAACGATTTTCGACCTTACTGACATTTATGCAAAAACCGGATTTTAATGAAGGAGCAATGTTAGCAAAAGTGAATGTGAGAAAAAACAAACTAAATTTTAAATGTCAATAAGGTTGGAATTCGCTCGAACCTGTTTAGTTACTTCTCCATATCTCTGCTATATAGTATAATTATTATAATATCCTCAGGACTACATTATGTTAACTTTATTTCAACAGAATCGGGTCACAACTGAAAATTCTATAGGAAAATTGACAATTAATTTCTTTTTTTCTACCCATATAGGCCGCGTTTAGTTTTGATAGGGTAAACTACCAGTCATTGGACACTATCAGTTATTGGACAGAACTCCCTTTAATCGTTTTTATTAAAGTTATGATTCAAGAGTCTAACAATGAAACTGACTCTTTATGTACTCCGTTTATTGGTGATACTTAAAAGTTTAAAACATTTCAAATAGATGGCAGTAATTGGTCAAAATTAATTAATTTTCTCGGCGTCCGGACGGTTACCGGTAATTCTAATGAGAAATAAAGAATTTGGTAAGTTTAACTACTACATGTTTTAACGATTTGTATTCTACCTGACAGTCCTATGTTCTTAATAGTTTGCACAGTAATGTATAATGGTATTCTGTACTGATTTTAATATGATTACATACAGTCAAATACGTTTTTTAGGTTATTATGTAATGTCCAATAACTGAAAACTTTTTTGATTAAAATCTAATTATTGGACAAGCGTCCAATAACTGCAATTTTTAAATTAAAAATAATTGAAATTATTTTGGACTCTACTGCGTATAACTTTAGGCTAAAGGAACCATTTTTAATAGTGTTGCTCTTAGGCACCTTCTACTAGTCTTTGGACAGGGTGTCCATTTGTCCAATGACTAGTTTTAACATTAAAATCAGATATTGGACACCCTGTCCAAAGACTGATGACTAATTTTAAGATTAAAATTAGTCATTGGACACCTTGTTTAAAATAAAACCTATGTAACTAACGGTACTGTCTGATAACAGTGTTTAGAAGTAGATAAATCAAAGATGCCCAAGGGGTAAAAAGAAAGACTACGATTCTACAAAAAATATGCTTAATAATTAACATTCGGTGCTGACTGAGAAAATATAGAACTCAGGTAATTTTTTTGTTTGATTTGAATTATAAAAGAGGTATCTTATTTTGTTTAATGCTTACAAGAAAGCATTTTTTTGTATTATATTAGAATAATAGGAATAGTTTTGAAAGCAACTGTGATTATTAATGTTTCTTCTATGTCTTAGAATTTAAGAGATATGTAGATAAAACATGTTGTTTATAAATTTCCCCTTTATTATTCGCTATTTTAACGATTTATAAAAATAAATCGTTAAAATAGGGAATAATGAAGGGGCACAACTTAGCGTTTTAATCTTCTTTTGAACATTAATGAGCTAAATTGTACTGTCCATTAACTAGTATAGACTGTCCAACAATAGAAACTCTGTCCAATGACTATATATTTGGGTACTTTTTTTTAACAGGATTTTTGTTATGTATATGCTTTAAAATATAATTTTTAAAAGCAAATTATGTTAACATACACATTGAATAAGCAAAATAATAACGATTCTAGCTTGCAACTTCATAAATGTGTCCAAAAATAATTTTTCATCTATAGAAGGTCCTTAAGTGTCCAATGACTGGGCGCTTACCCTATTTAAATGGGACCAACTTTCAGATACACTACGTACAACAAAAAAAAATAATTTTTGAAATTGGACCACGTAAGAAAGAGTAATGAATGGTAATAAATAAAATATATACTTATATATATATATATATATATATATATATACAGTGGTGGTCACATAATTAAAGACACCCTTCATGTTGACCACATACAACAAAATAAATGATATTTATGGACCCAAGATAGGTATCAATTCCATTTTAATTTTCATTATTGTGTACACTAAAGTCGTATTTTTAAGAATTAAAACAGTATTAAGTTATAATAACAAGAGTTTAGTCATAGTTCGTGTTTCAAATTTGATACAAACTTTTTTGTACATTTTCCGCTGGTCATCTAATTAAAGACAGGGCGTATTTTAACTTTTTTCTTTTAAAGGAGCACTCATTTTTTACCATATTATGCCACGAATTTTCGTCACAGCAAAAAATAGCTCAGTTTAAACCTTCCTTTAAGTTCGATTGTGAAATTTAAATTGAATTAGTATGTGGGAAAAGCAGAAGTTGCGATCCTTCTGCAAGGAAGATAATTCTCAATTTTTATGACAAGGATTGGCCATTAAATAAAATTGCAGATTACTTACGATTCTCTAAAGAAATAGTTAAAACGCCATCCGGCATTTTAAGAAGTTTAATACTACGGGAAATGTGCCTAGGATACCTAGACCCCGAAAAACAACCCAGCGAGAAGACTCGAGAATAACATCGCTGGCTAAAAAGAACCTTTCAAAGGATCAGAAGTGATTCGCTTAGTAGTATTTGGTGCACAGGGGTCTAGAGAAGAGTCTGCTAGAACGATTAGAAGACGATTATGAGAATTAAACTTCTTTGGGAGAATTTCTCATAACATCCCACTTTTGAAGAAAGAAAATATCAGAACAAGATTTCAATTTACCAAAAAATATGCACACTGGACAGAACGACAGTGGAAAAGTATGCTTTTTTTCGACGTAACTAATATTAAAATGGATAACTCTGATGTTAGAGTAAAAGTGAGTAGCCCTGCAAAAAAAGCAATTGACCAAAATGCACAAAGAAAACAGTCAAACATGGAGGAGTAATATCGCAGTTTAGGTATAATTTTCTGGTCACAGTGTAAGACCTATTAAAAAAATAGAAAGTAACATGGATAAATTTCAATAAAAGAATATTTCAGAAGAAACCATGTTACCTTATGCCGAGGATCATTTGCAGGTGATACGAACTTTTCGACATGATAACGATCCAAAGCACACTTGAGCAGTGGTCAAAGAAGTTCTTAGAAGCAATCAGTAACAGTTTTAGATTAGCCACCGTACAGTCCCTACACTAACCTGATCGAAGTCTTGTGGTCCCGTGTGAAGAAAATAGTTGCAAAAAACGTACAAGTATTGTGCATCAACATAACACGACATTTAAAAAGGCATGGGAGCAGATTTCGATTGAAATCTGCAATAATTTGATCGCTTCAATGCCTAAACGGTGTCGGGCTGTCGATGATGCTAAAGGACATGCGACAAAATATTAATAAGGTGGTTTTATGTTTTCATTACACATCTAAAAGTAATTATAGTTAAGTTCGTCCCAAGATTCGAAACATTTATTTTTTTATAGTTGCACAATTTGTGTGTCTTTAATTAGTTGGCCAAGTTTTTCTATTAGTTTGAACTGCTTGCAATAAAGTAAACTTGATAAAAATTTAAAATACGACACTTTGATCTCTTTACTTAATTTCGAACATTTCACGATAGCCGTTAGAATAATTTAAATAATATCGCAAGGTCCTATTGCATCTGCCCTGGGATCTGGAGGCGACTGCCCTCCAGCGCGTCTATGAGTGGCGCGTGGAGGCGCAGCGCCGGGGCGTGACCCCGCTGCCTCGTGAAGTCGAGGCGCGGCGGGAAGAGCTCCGGCGCGATCTCAGGGCAGTATGGAGGGGACGACTGTCGCGACCGAAGGCCGGGCACGCCGCAATTGCGGCGGTAAGACCCCTCTTTGAGGAGTGGCTGGAGAGACGTCACGGCGTCCTGACCTATCGGATGACGCAGGTCCTCACCGGACACGGAAGTTTCGGGAGGTACCTGTGCCTGATAGGGAAGGAGGAAACGCCCGGGTGCCACCACTGCGAAGATCGCCCGGAGGACACAGTAGAGCATACGGTGCAAGACTGCCCAGCTTGGGCGGTGCACCGACGTGTCCTCACGGCGGCGATAGGCGGAGACCTCTCGCGCCCGGCATTGGTTGCGGCCATGCTGCGGGGCGAGACGGAGTGGGAAGCGGTCTGCTCCTTCTGCGAGGCAGTAATGCTCGTGAAGGAGGAGGCGGGCCGCGAGCGAGAGAGGACAGCGTCCTCCCTCCGCCCCAACCGCAGTGGTAGGCGCCCGCGGCGTCGGACGTCACCAGATGATCTCCGGCCACCGTAGGCGCGGGCATGCGGGCAGCGAGTAAAGGGCAACTCGCTGCCCGACCAAGGACCATGCCCGGGTCGACGGCGCGTTGTGTCCCACGCGCGCCTCAAAGAGCGTCAGCATAATGACGGGGCCCCCCTCTCAGAGGGCCAAAGCCTGCCGGGGTCGCGGGATTATTTCCTTACCGTGACCCCGGAACGTAACAGGCTATTGAAGGACACCGTGGATTTTAGTCAGTAGAAGTCTGACAGTCCCTCCCGCCCTGCCCGGGGTTGGAGGACTCATTTGATGATTTTACCACGCTAAAAAAAAAAAAAAAAAAAAGGTCCTATTGCATTATAATAAAAAAATATAGGGTAGGTAAACTTTGAAAAAATTATATCCTATCAAGTGTCTTTAATTATGTGACCACCACTGTATATATATATATATATACATGTCGAATTGAGAACCTCCTCCTTTTTTCCGTCGGTTAAAAAATATATTTTAATTTAATAAAGTAGAGCAACCTGAGATGCGTAACTGTGCGTAATCACCGTTAGAGCGAGAGAAGGTGCGAGCGAGAGGGACCAATAAAAATTCGTCGTGGACCTCACGTCCAATCGCTCCGGCCGTCCACCGGCCACTAAGGAATTTCTCTTGTAATTCTCGTTTATAAACACTTTTTGAGAGGTTATTTGAGATATTTTTTATAGTTGAAAAAAAGCGCTTTAGGTACAATTTTTTTTTTGTATTTGCTTTATTGATCTGTCGACATCAAAATAATCTAAATATTACATACCTACGATGCATAGTTCTTATGAAAAAAACTATTTATTGAGAGATAAAATCCGAGAATTTTGATAATATTCTGCCATCTTAATTTAGAAAATGAAAGATAAATATAAAAAACTAATCAGCGCAGTTTGAAGACCAGGATATTGCGGTCATTATGCGCTGCTCAGATTTTTAAATTAATTCTTCATTGTCTCAGATTGAGTGCACCAACGGAACTCGAAATGACGTTGGGCAGGAAAGAGCTGATTTGAACGCTTGATTTACCGTATATAATCCACTTAAATCAACTTAAAAAAAATAACTAGCTGTTACTTATATTATGGTTATTTATGTGCAATAATAATATTTCAAGCTATTGCACTATTTTGTTCAAAAATCACAAACAAAGTTACGCAAATAATTCGGCGAGAGTGAATTTTACAAGACCTGAGCCTTAAACACTATTAAAATTAATTTGCACAAAGAATTTTATCATATAAAAAGCCTCTGTTTCAAATGTATCTCCACTCTGGGCAGAAATGGGAAAATCTTCGCTTGATATGTTGTGTCCTTTTTAAGTCGTTAAGTTTTTTAGGGTATGGTGGTTTTAATCTCAAATGCTTACAAAATAAAGAACTGTTTTTACGACAGGCCACAGTAGGTCGTCGCTTCCCGCTCGACCGTGAGTGGCGCAGTGTGGACAGTGGACGTGGCTCGTGGCGCTCCGCGTCGGCGTCCGCGGACCACACGCACGCCACAGCCACACGCGGACACTCCGCGGACTACTTTGATGCGGAAGTCGGCAGTATGGAGCCGCGGTATAAGATTGTAATGACTGGAGATACTTGGAGGGTATGTATACTATTTAGTAAAATATTATTAATAGGTTCGACAAAATACAAAATTCCTCGAGTGGGATAGTTTGAAAAAAGTGACCCTTAAAATCATTGAAAAATAATGGAGTTTGTTTTTTGCAAAAAGATGTGGTTTGTACCAAAATAGTCACATTTATTGGTTAAAAAGGTTGTGTAACCAGTGTAACTTTGATATTTGGAATTTATAAGCTTGTTTCACTCATGAAGTCTTAGATGCCAACATACCTCTCAAATAGATCGCAGCGCGCGATGTGGCAGAGATGTGAAATAACTCGGTACTTTCGGGAATGACGTGTGTCAAGTTTAATATGCAGCACCACCTTTTTAAAAACCTTTGTTTGATTTTTAGTCAAAAACAAGCCAATTTTTTTATCAAAATATCTAGTAGACAATAATTGACACATCTCAAGTCCTGAAATAACGGGTCCCTCGCTTTCATCGCACACATAGCGAATAACGAGCCTCTTTCATAAAAATCATGTATTTTATAACCAGGTACTCCGCGAGCACTACCCTAACGTGTTATCTCGTGTGGTGTCCCGCGGCGCTGTGTTCGCCAGGATGACCTCCGACCAGAAGCAGCAGCTCATCGTGGAGTATCAGGCCTTGGGGTACTATGTCGGTGAGTACACCTTGTTGTTACACGTTTTTTTTGTTATCTTGGTATAATGATCAAATGGATCCTCCCACACAGGGCAGGGCAGCAGGGACTGTCAGACTTCCGTTATTTTATTATAGCATTTTTTTATATAATTTGTCAAAGCATTTATTGTGAAATGATACAATAAACTAAACACTTGTGTATTAGTCTGGATACAGCAAAATATTTAAACAAAATTCGTTTTCCAGGAATGTGCGGAGACGGTGCAAACGACTGCGGAGCCCTACGAGCAGCTCACACAGGCATATCTCTCTCAGAACTAGAGTCCAGTGTCGCAGCACCCTTCACGTCTGCCAATCCCGACATTGTATGTGTGGCGAGGGTACTACGTGAGGGCCGCGCCGCCCTATCGACCTCCTTCGGCGTCTTCAAATTCATGGTAGCTTATTCCCTCTCCGAATTCTTCTCAGTAGCCTTTTTGTACTATTTCGACTCCAATTTGACAGATTTCCAGTTTCTATACATAGATGTCGCTTTGATCGTCAACTTTGCCTTTTTCTTCGGCATGACGGAGGCTTATACGGGCAAATTGTGTAAGACACCACATTTAACTTCTCTGCTCGGACTTAGCCCACTATTTTCTTTAGTCGGACAAATGTTTTTGATCGGTGTAGGGCAGTATCTTAGTTACTACGCACTGACTTTGTTCCCTTGGTACGTAAGACATACGTATGAAGGCGATGAGGCCAATGAATGCTGGGAAAACTACGCCATTTTTGCTGTATCTATGTTCCAATATATAATTCTAGCTATAGTGTTTAGCCATGGTTCTCCGTATCGTAAATCCGTAGTTACAAATAAGCAATTAATGATCAGTATGTTAATTATGACGTGTCTTTGTGTTTATATAGCTGTTTGGTCGGCTGAGTGGATAGCTAAGTTCCTACAACTGAGAATGCCTAACGATACACTTTTGTCTTATATAGTTCTTGCTATAGCGTCTTTTCATCTCGTCTTAGCGTTGTTCTTTGAAAGAATAATCATAGAATACTTGATAGAAGGAAAACAAATGATACCAAAGTTCTTAAAAGAAAGAAAAATTAGAAAAACTCCTCATTTGTTGATTAGAAGGGAGTTGACTGATATGGACTATTTGGACTGTGACAGCATTATCAAATATGATAAAGAAACCAATGATTCGGCTTTCGATTCGTCCGGGAAAAGCAGCTGAGACAAACTTTTCTTAATAAATTATTTATAAGACTCTAAAACACTCGTTTAGATAAAATGTGATGTTAAAAATGTACCAAATTGAGTTGAAAATGGATTCATTTTTTACAAGGTCGAACAAGAATATGTAGAAAGACCATTCTGTAAGGATATTTCTTGCTTTTTTATGGCCATTCAAAACTAGACTCTATTAATCCGGCCTTTAAAGTATTGATCATAGTGATATACAGGGTGACTTTTTTAGCACCGTCCAAAATTTTTCTAGGCGTTAGGTATCAATCACTAAGCCCATTTTTGAAAAAAAATCGATACATAAAATTGTCATATTAAATCATTTTCTCATCCGCTCTGTGTGGTCACTAAGCTAAACGTTAATAATATACACTTGCCGACGCATGAAACGGACAGAGCGCACCCCGCCGACCCCCCGCCCCGCCCCGCTACACCTGAGCGACACATCACAGCGCGGTGTCCAGGTTCATCAACATTTTATAGATAACATTGAGACGTGATATCTCGATATTTTTGTATTGAGTGATACAAAAAGAAAAAACACGTATTCAATGATTTTCGCCAAAGATTAATACATTAAAATTTGGATGGTGACTAAAAAATCACCCTGTAGGTTATGTTATAGACGATTTTCGAACGACACCGCTTGTCCGCGCGGATTAGCGGAAACCGCGCCATTCGTACGCGCGCTCTGAGCCAAAGACGCTAATGAGCGGTTTTCTTTGAAAACTTCCTTGCAGGTTTAGAGGCATTTTGATGAAAACATATCAAATACATTGTTAATTGTAGATTTTATTTTTTATAATGCGCCAGAATCTATTCGAAAATAATATTGAACTGTAAGAATAATTCGGTTTCTTAGCCAATCACTATTATCGATAAAATCTTAATATTATCGACTTTAGAATTAATATTTATGCCGTGTCTCTCAATGAACAATGTAGGATTTAGGTTGTAAGCATTTATTTTTTACTTACCTTTGTATTTTCTTTAAAATCGGGTTATTTCTTGGTATTAAACGTCTTTTATGGTACAAAAATGCATTAATGCACTTGTGTCGCAAAAAATGGTGCTTTTAAAGAATTGTGTTCACAAAATTGCATTTCTGCATACTTTTCTATTTTTACAGTATTTTTGTCTTGTCTTATTATAAAGCTTTATTTTGTAAAACAAAAATAGTTTATATATTTTTAATATTTTTTCATAAGGTTTGCACTTTTTCCTCCTTATTAATAAAACGAGAAGTAAAGTTACGCCAAGGTTAAAAATGTATGGTTAGTCCAAAGATTATCCTGCTTGTAACTTTAGTCCACGTTTATTAATAAGGAGTTTTAAGACTATTTAATAATAGAGAATTTTTATGCACAACTGTAGTCTTGTAAAGTTTTTCATCTGTGTTTAATAGGAGATACTTTTTTATGAAATAATGTCTAGTATAAATAATTAACCCCGGGCCCTAACCAAAACAAACAGTCGCGTGAATACACAGTCATGTATCCATGTCTTTAATGGAATATCAACTTTATTTCTTTTGTGCACAAAGTTGAAATTCTATTAAAAATTACCGAGCGTTTTCGTTTTTTTTTTGTGTCGTAGTCATTAATACATTTTTAGCTTTGTGCTCTAAACAATAAGGTTGAAAATCTATTAAAGACACTGAGCGTTTTTGTTTGTATATTGTCACCTGTCTAGCTCCTCTAATGTTCATAATTGCTGAACAAAATTGGTGAGACGAATGCGTACACGCACTACGCTATGGTTAGGACGCTGATTTTTAAAATAGTGTACGATTTATTTATTATTATTATTTCTATGAAATCGCACAATTTATTTTTAATATTTTATAAGCAATGTCTTATGATATCATTTCTTAGATATTTAATATAATATTAATAAGCACAATGTGATAACAATGTAGTATGTGCCTTACTAATGTAGGTAAATACATTCCAATATTTTAGATACTTCAAGTATCAAATAGATAATTCTTACTTTAGTATTAATTTAGTGCAAGTGAGTCTAATAGTTACCGATTTTACTAGAATATTTCAAAATTATTTATAGAATATTAGAGAATTGTATGTTTAGTCGAATTCATAATTGCCTTACCATTATAGGAATCTTTAAAAATTACTTTCAACACGTAGGTGCGTTCAAAAACATTCAGGGTATATAATGCATTTTGTTCTGTTGGCAGTTAAAACATTTCAACATTATTAATTTTCATTTATCTGGGAGATAGCGAAAATGGTAAAGCATTTTTGAAATCGACTATACATTTGAGAGTTACCTCAAAAGAATCGTCAAATTATGAAATTTTATTCACTTAATTCTATATTTTTAATCTATTCACACTTATGATAATGTTCCTGTTACATATCGGTAAAGAAATAAATAAAATTTGTATTTATTAAGATTGAAAAATGGTCGACTTATGAAGTTTGTTTACACCTTTTGAACTAGTACTATTTTGTCTTCAATGTGAAAGAGAAAAGGAGCTATGCATGCACGTATAGGCATCTCTCTCTCTTGTATAAATGAAATAGATAGTGATAAAATACAGAGGATATCAAAACTTGAATAAAATTGTGTCAGAATACGATTGTATGTTAATTTACAAAGCAATTTTATATGTAGGTACCATTGAATGTATGAGAAGAAAGATTAAATAAATGTTTTTTATTTATTTTTTTCTTTTTCACAATTGTGATACGTAACGATTGACTATTACATATATTCTGTGCTATTACGAAAACTCGGCCGTGATGGCTTTGGAAGCGATCAGTTTATAAAGGTATAGGCCCAGCGCACACCGGTGGAGGCGCGGCGGAGCGCATTTGAAGACAACAATTTAATATAAACCTTAACTACCTTGGCATACGGTCGCAAATGAATAAATCGCATGCGGCGTTCGGAGCGCCTCCAAGCTACCACAAGAGCATGCGCTTGAGCGCGCCTGATGCTCTGCGCTCCGCTGCGCCGTGCCCCTCTGCTCCGCGCGCGGCTGGCTCGGTCAAATGGCTCGAGAGTTTTAACTAGTTCGGTCGTGTGTTGAGCGAGATTATGGACGATGAAGAAAAGTTAATTAACTTAGTGCAAACATATGTGTTTATATATACGATGTATCGTCCTCCTCGCCGCGCTCGGAGTAGTTGCGCCGCGCCGCGCCGCGCTCGAATGCTCTCAACGCCGCTCGATGCGCGCGAATCCGCCCGCGCGCATCAAGGAAATGCGCTCCGCCGCGCCTCCACCGGTGTGCGCTGGGCCATACAGTCACTAGCAATATCATCATCATCATCATCAGCCTATAATGTTCCCAATGCTGGGACACAGGCCTCCTCTCTTGTGAGAGGGAGTGGGCCATAATCCACCACGCGGGCCCAGTGCGGGTTGGCAGATGTCACATGTCTTCGAATTTTTGGTTCTAGTACATGCCGGTTTCCTCACGATGTTTTTCTTCATCGTTTTGAGAGCAGTGGTGATGAAACAAATTACAAAAAGTAATGCGCCTGGCGGGGTTCGAACCCACGACCTACAACTCGTAAGTCGGGACCGATACCACTGGGCCACCACTGCTCCCATACCATGTATTCACTTAATAAAATTAAAACGCAATTTACTCGTGAAATATTGGTTTCCACTTTGAAATAAGACCAATTTCGTAATAGTATGGCTTCCAAAATATAAATCTAATGAAAAGGCAAAAGTTTAATCAATATGGTAGCAGAACATCGCTTTTGAAAGTGTATACATACTAAAGATGATTTTTTGAGGAAAGACAAAACACTAATCCAAGAGATGGCGCTACGCTACCGAAAAGCGTTCAAAACGAGGAATAGAGAATTTCAGCTTGCAGGTGTGGGTTGCAATGGCCTAGTTGGTTAAGGCGTCTGGAGTACCTATCCAGAAGACGCGGGTTCGAATTCCACTTGCAATCTAAAAATTTTCTTTCCTCAAAAAATCATCTTTACGATGCGCGTCGCATGCGTTAATGCGGTTAAAATAATTAAAATGTATACATATTGCTCGTGACTGTACCGAATAGCTAATCAGTAATGTCATACTATAAAGCGTGTATTTTTTATATAAACTAATATTAACAAGCTGAGGAATATGTGTGTTTGGTTGAATGCGCAAATGTCAGGAACTACTGGTTCGTATTGGATTTTTCTCGAAGTGGAATTCCTCAGTGCTTGTATAAACAATAGGTGAAGGAAAACACGAACAAAAAAATAAAAGTAATTATTTTTTAAATAATTTTATTATTTACTAAAAAGCAATAAATATATCGAACATAGACTCTATCAATAAATTAACAAAATTTATGTTAACTTTACACATAATCTTCATTATTTGGCATCACAGTACTTTCGAAATGTTATGTAGGTATGCAGACACACAAACAAAAATATTTGATTATAATAAATCCATTGGACGTGAAATATTGAATAAAGTATCATTGCTTTCGATCATTTTGCTTTTAAACAGAAACCCGATAGCCGAAGTTAAGATTGCAGTTCGTATATGTGTATTTCTTTCATTGGAGCATAAATACACGTAAATACGAACAAAACTTTAGGTACGGGGTTTATCAATAAAACTAATAATTATTTACATACCTACTACAATCGAAGACATAATTATTTCTTTACCATTTCAAGAAGTTAAACTACACATAGATAAAATTTCAAAGGATTAATAACATACACAAATGTATAGGAAATGCAAGTAACATTAATAAATCGAATTCATACAAAACGTTAAATATTTATATTTTGAAACATTTTAGTTCAAAGCCATGTACACACTGTTTGAAAGCGGGCAATGATATTTTGAATTTATCAAATTTTAAAAAGGCTTTTTGATATTCATTGGAAACTTACTCTGACGTATTAAATATAATTATGTAAACATAAATAAAATTTGTATATTTATACTCTAGTTTAAATATTGTATAATTTATGAATTCTGAATTCTATTTTCTATTGTCGCACGCTTAGACGCGCGTGTACATAGCACAATATACCTAAATTTATTAAAGGTAATTTTTATCTATGATTGTTATACTATAAAATGGTAAAACTTACATAAATCGGTGCGCGTAATATCGTAGTGAAGTATGTGAAAAATGTAACAGTACATTTATCGATAACTTTCATTTCAACTTCGTCAGAATCAGCACCACTATTTTATCGATAGTTTTTCATAGTAGAGAACCAATATAAGCTTTATATATAAAGTTTTTTAGGAAGAGATGTAACTCATTAAAAACAGATTACCTTTTCGCTTACACAACATTTTTGTGATTTGAAAAACTAGCAAACCGCTTTTAGGTACCTTGAAATATTTTCAAGATGTTTTAAGATTTAAAATAGTTACGTTGCCATACATGGATATTATCTCAAGCCATTTTTAACAGCTATTGAAGAATCTAGCTTCTGTTTTCTATCCTTGGTATCGGCACTAGCAGCGCGCTCTAGCGGTGGGCATCGACATTGTACTTAAACGTTTATGTAGTCCTGACCACCTTTATTTAAGCACCTCTATACTGTAGCTGTAAGTTCTAACTTTTATTTATAAATATGATCTGAACTTAATACATAGACTTTTTCAACAAATACTTCACGCTTTTACGCTCAAAGTCTCGACATTCAACCACACAATGGGGCTACCTAAATATCCTTTACTCTAAAATCTGATTTTTATGTAGTTTTTTAAAAGTCGATGTGATCTATAACCTCCTACACCAATGCTATAAGCAAAGTAATACAAAATGGAACACATTTTCTGGAATTATTTTGCCTAACCATTGACACGAGGCTCGATACGGCGCACAATTATACTTTATTAGGTTTTACTATATATTTTCTAGATAATTTAGGGGTTTCATGCGACATTGAAGAACAATTTCTAATCCATTGCTTATAAGGAATTGACACTTATTCTTTAACTCCTAACATCGATGTTTTAGAAGCAATGGCATGGCAATATACTACGTCCTTTTAGTCTTCCTAATTTAGCAAATGCGGCCTTCTTACATCGAGTTCTATAGCGATAATATTAAATATTGAGTCAACATTACATGTAGCGTTCTTTTCAGCGCGATCAACGGAACTTTCTGCCATCTTATGATTAATGTCACAGAATAATAAATGTACAGAAGACGCACTTCTTCATAAAAGTTATGGCGGCAAGTCACAGCATTACTCAACCCCTGTAGACGTAACTTTAGGATTTAATTACATTATTTACTGCGTTTTGTGACATTTATTTTAAACAGTGTTACTTCTGTACTTATATACTTTGTGTTAATGCTATGTACGAGTATAAGGTGTTAATGAAGCGGTGCGATGCTTCATCGAGGTTTTCTTCATGGATTGCGCCGAAGTTTCGCGAAGAAGCTGTAACATTTAAAATGTATGGTAAAGTATTTATCAAGCTTACAGGGTACAAAACATGTTTCACAAGCTCTTCTCCTTATTAAAAAGTTTAAAATTGCTAAATCCTAATTTTATTGTCGTTCATTTCAGTTAAATCTTATTAAATACCCGTTTCTATTCCTTATAACTATATTATAGTTATAGTTTGATATAAAACTTAGTTTCAAAAACTTCATGGAAGCGCTTTAGTAGGCAAAAAAGTAGCAAATTGATTATATCGACAAGTCAACAAGAAACAGCTTGTGAAACCAGCAACTCAAAACAAAATAACTGTAGCGAACATAACTTACCAAAGTAGCTGTGCAGTGCAACATAAACGATGGCTTATGAATGGACATACATGTGGGTAGAAGATCTGTATACTATGGCCTACATTGAACCTATCAACGCTCATTAACGCATGCATAAAAATTTAGTTACAGAGATGGAATCAAAAATAACAAATGGAAAGTCTTAAGGATATTATTTATTCCAAAAATAATAAATATCACATAAGTATTCAATATATTGAGCTCATAACATTACGCTCGTATTACAAAAATAATTTGGCAGCGTTCCTGCACTGGTTCATCATGATATTCCATTTGCTATCTACTCCATGCTCAAAGTTACAAGTCTTGTTTCATAATGTGCGTTGAAAATGGTCCACCATGGGCGATAGTGTACAGCCATATGGGTGCCGATGGTGCGTGTTGTGTACACAGTGGATTGCAAACCAATGAGAAATTAACTACTGATGCTATGTTCAAACCAATATACAAAGGAGTTTCTGAGGACCACTTTTAGCAGTACATAATATATTATTATAATCGTATTACTTCAATGTGGGAAAAAGATGGAGCTATAAAGGACGTATACATTCATCTCTCTCTCAGATTGAGGTCAAAACAATTAAAATAGTAATGCTAAAAAAGTTGAAGATAGGTCCTTTGAAGGGGTATTTTTACAATATTGGGATTAGATATTCATATGTTTTCGTGTCTTAATTTAAAGTACAAAAATACAATTTTATTTATTTTTCTGCCATTTTTCTTCATAAATCGGCAATTAAAGTAAAAAGTAAATAAAAACACTGAAAATTGTTCGAGAATGACCTCATATAATATCTTATACATGTATAACAACTTACAGAGACGCATCACAAGCAACAAGCTATATGCTATAAGTTATATTTCCCGTATTTACCTCTTTTAGCGGGACTCAGATCTTTACTATGTATATAGCAACTGCTTTACATGGAGATTTCTTTAGTATATACTTTTAGAACAATATAACATTTTTTTAATTACTAAATTGTCCATTTGTGACATGGACTGGGCAGTAAGCACTACGTCTAATCTATAGAGCGAGCTCGAAAATTAACCTTATTTACCTACGATTAATGTTCTTTTTTGCACGATAAGCTTCATCACAGTCGTCTGTAGGAATATGCGACTTAACGTTATAATAATAAGGTTTATTTTCTGACGTCAGCTAAAACGCAGTTCGCTCTATTGATTTGGGCCTAAGCTTGGATGATAAAAATATAAAATTAAGCATAGTGCTTCAGCCGCTGGCGGATTTGACAATACATAACTAGCAGATCTATTAAGGTTAAAAATACAGTGTAAATGTATAATTTCTAAACAAAAAAAGCGTGTAGAAACATGCTCATTATGTACCTACCTATTGTGTTGACTGTACAAAAGCAGTGTAAACTCTACAAATAAAACACAATTAAAATAAAATAAATTATGCAACACGAAACACTGATAATTATCTATGATCTACGTTATAAATACTTAAACATTTATAATAAAATGCAAAAATGTCACATTTTTTTAAAAAGATAACAATATTTTCATGTTGCAACAAAATAAAATTAAAATGAAACAGATCTGTAGTCAAATTTTTAAATAAATTCATTAGAAATTAATTATTTAAAAAAATATATTGATTTAGGCAAGACATGATTAAAGTTTACATATATTATTATTTATTTCTTTTATAAATTGTTAAACATTTTATACGAGTAAATCTCAATTCTAAGATACTAGTTATCATTCTCAAAAGTTAATTCGTAAAGTAACATCGAATACAAAAATGATTTCTTTGAAACCGTGATTGTTAGTCAATATTAAAAATATTAAAATTTGACGAAACACTAAATTGTACTCTAGGGCACGTTGAGACATACAAATTATAGAAATACAATCTCTTAAATATATCGAATGAAATCGATGGAACATTGTTCTTAAATGTACAGTGCAGAGCGACGAGACGACCGTTTCTTTTAAACACCGTTTTAGATTTTGTGTGTGTCTGTACAGATTCGAATAGTTTTTATACTGATTTAACATAAAAATTGTAAATTATTAAATAAATAAGAGATCAATGATTGTCGGTTGTGTGAAACGGTCGCAGGTCGCGGCGCAAAATCGCAATAAATAATAAAATTAAACAACTATATCATACATCGTGTGGTTCGCCGTTCGTTCGCCGATTATTTCTTCCTCTTTAACTTCGGTATTCTGTAATGCGTGCATGTGAGTTAGGAGCAGGCACATGTGTCATGTGGATTATAATTCAGATGAGAAACTGTGAAACTTTTGCGTCTACTTTACTTTTTACTTAGGGCAGATTTCAACAAAATAATTTAACGGGATAAAATATATGTAAACGGTGTTCAAGAAATGTTTAAACAGCAATTAATATTCCCACTTCTGGGACGAAGGCCTCCTCTCTTACTTCACGATGTTTTCCTTCACCGTTTTGGGAGCATTGGTGGTTAAATAAATTACACAAAGTAATTCGCCTGACGGTTTCGAACGACCTACAACTCGTAAGACGCGGTCTCCAACTTTTGAACGTTCCGTTTAGGAATCTTATAACTTTCAATTTTTTTGGTGAAATCTGCTTTTTGATAAACCAATACCCATAAAATTACATCCCTTAGCCAGCAATTTACAAAATTTACAATTGATTTTGCTTTGAGATTCATTTTAGTTTGACAAAGTAATTACACGCATACTGCGATGACTAATCCTTTTGCCAAAAAACGTGAATATAGTAGAGATTTTGTTATGTTCAAAGATTAAAAATATCATAGCACAAGAACCATTACTGAACTTAACTGTGATATTGTTTCAGTGATAAATTCACCGTGTAGTTAGTTTATTTAACTGTATTCATTATCATATAACTTTTGTGAGAATAACAAAATAACAATTTCATGTTTGATTGTACATAAGATTTCGTTACAATGTGTCGCGAGATGTCTTTATAAGTTGCGGCGGCTCAGGAGCTCAGAGGGCAATTGAAGGTACTAGGAGATTTTAACCCAGTCAAGTCCCTTCCGTTCCACTCATTTGATAAAATGTATTTCGTTTCGTTTCACAGTATTATCCAATAAATGAAGAAAATGCAGTGAATATAATAATATAACCCTCGATTATATACCATGGTGGGATTTATCTAATTACCGTGTTCATTAGTCAACGTGTCTGATAGCGTGCTATTATTTACATTTTAAATAGTTTCATGTGGTTCTAGGGTACTACGTAGTATGATTAAAAAGGGTATTCTTACCCGGAACTCTTCTTGTGGGGGGATGGTGAAGACTGTGACTTTTCCGACTCCAGTAACTTGGCGCTCGAATCCTTCATAAAACCTGGAAATGTAATATTTAAATAAATCATTTCTCTTAATAATGCTGAAAATTACACCACAACAAGATAAACATTGTTGAATGCCTAAAAAAAGTGTAACTGCAAAATAATCTCTATTATAAACGTGAAATGTTGTGACAGTTTTATAGACAAGTGTTCAATTTGTTAAACTTTTTGTGGTAACACGGTAATAGTCTATCTCAGTTGCAATCTTTATCACGATCTTTGTAACCAAGATTTAAAGATGTCCAATTAGATGCATTCAAAGATAACGGATCAGGATAGAATATTAATTTAAGGCGTCATTCCTTGCAACCTTCAAAGACAACTCCGATTTGTGAAAAATAAAAATAATTCTTTTAAAATTAGGTACGGGGCCGTCCATTAATCACGTGATATTTTTTTGGCTTTTTTGTACCCCCCCCCCACCCACTTGGTGATACATGGTGAGGTTTAAGACTACCCCCCGCCCCCCTTCCAATATCACGTGTATTTTTTAGTACCTAAATAATTTTGAAACTATTTTTAAATATTCATAAAATACATGTTTGGGTATAATCACTGGGAAGAAAACATCTCGTGGCTTCTAAGAAAGTTTGTCACTAATGACAGTTAATGACAGTACGGGAAGAAGTCTACCCAGTGGTTTCCCAGTGGGCGTGTGGCCAAAAAACCAACTAATTTTATTTAAAACTGACTAATTTTATTAAACGTTTACGTGAACAAGAAAAGTTTATTGTACGCGTAACGCCGCTTTTCGGATAAGTGTCCCAAAAACATAAATACTACAACCCCCCACCCCCCTGTGATATTTCTTTATTTCATATAGAGCCCCTCCCCCATTTGGAACCTCACGTGATTAATGGACGGTCCCTACACAGACTGTTCAGACTTAGTTTGTATGAAAACTTGAAAAGCTATTATTTTTTGAGTTAACTTGTACTTAGTGGTATTTTAAGCGAATTAGAGATAGGTTTTGAAAACAATAAAAAATATATAAAATGTATAATTGAAATAGTACCTTTGCCTGAAGAACCGAAGACAGAACTGCCCAAATTGTTCAAACTGCTTGTGAAGTTGTCAGCTTCCCTTGCAGCCGCATCCGCAGCCGCCTGTTCCAGCCCCCGCACATCCTCCGCGACCTCCCCGAGCCTGTCACCTGCCTCTTCAACCCCCTCTTTACCAACCCCCTTTATCTCCTCAAGCTTGTTATCAGCAGACACTTGGAACCCTTCGAAATGCCCCTTGGCATCTCCGAACAATTGCTTAGAACCCTCCTCGACATTTCTTTGTGAATCCGACAGAACCATCTTAGCCGAGTCATCGAGACTGTCAAAAGTATTACCCGCTGAACTCTGGAAGGAATGAAGAGTATCTTCCGCAGAACTGCCCAAACTGTGCACGTCATCCCTCATAGACGCGAACGTGTCTCTGGTCGAGCTCTGCATCTCATCCCACTTGTCCTTGGCATCGCTCACTTTGTCCTTCGCCGAACTTTCGACCTTATCGAAAGTACTCAAGGTTGAGTCTTGTACGTGATCGAACGCCTGTTTCGACGACCTTTGGAGGTCGTTTGCTTTGTCAGTAGCCGATTTTTGTAGGTATTCTAATTCTTCCTTGCCCGTATGTTTGATGTCATCGAATTTGTTGTTCAGACTAGATTGGATTTCACCTTTTTTATTTGATGCTGCGTTGATGGCGTCTTCTGCAGATTTGCTGATTTGTTCTGTTGTGATTTCTGCTTCATGTCGTATCCTGTCTAGTTCACTTTTCGCGGCATCTTTCTTGTCATGAATGGCTTGTCCGAATTCGTCTGTTTTACTCTGTACCGCGGTATCGAAAACTATTTCGGTATCCTGTATAACTTTCTTAGCTTCAGTAGCTTTTCCGTGAGCAGCATCTTTTAGTTCACCGGCTGTGCTTTCAACTGAGTCTTTGATTTCTTCTGCTTTTTCCGTAACCTTATCCTTAGCTTCTTCGACCTTATCGTGATGATGTCCAAAACTGAATGTGTCACTGATAGCGTGTCCGAGTCCACTGAAGAATCCGTGTGATTTCTCGTGAACTTCTTCGGCTTTATGATGAATTGCGTCTTTTGCTTCTGCAGTCTTATCCTGGATATCGTGTCCTAATTCACTGGCCTTGTCTTTCGCTGTACTGGTCTTTTCATGAACTGCGTTTCCAACATCGCTTGCCGTATCATGAATGTTGCTTCCTACATTGCTAGCTGTGTCATGTACTGCGCTTCCAAAACCAGTGAATTTGTTGTGAATTGCGTTGCCGAATTCGCTAGCTTTGTCTTTCGCTTCGCTCGCCTTGCCTTGAATCGACTGCCCGACCTGACTAGCGCCATCTTCAATTGAATGTCCGAATTCACTTGTTTTGTCCTTGGCTTCGCTTGCTTTTCCTTGGACTGACTGTCCGAATTGATTCGCGCCATCTTGAACTGAATATCCGAATTGATACGCGCCATCTTGAATTGAATGTCCGAATTCACTAGCTTTGTCCTTGGCTTCGCTGGTTTTGCTTTGAATTGACTGTCCGACCTGGTTAGCGCCATCTTCAATTGAATGTCCGAATTGGTAAGTGCCATCTTGAACTGAATGTCCGAATTCACTAGCTTTTTCCTTGGCTGCGCCGGCTTTTCCTTGGATTGACTGTCCGATGTGGCTAGCGCCGTCTTCAATTGAATATCCGAATTGATACGCGCCGTCTTGGATTGAATGTCCGAACTCGCTAGCTTTGTCCTTGGCTGCGCTTGCTTTTCCTCGGATTGATTGTCCGACTTGGCTAGCACCATCTTGGAATGAATGTCCGAATTCACTAGCTTGGTCCTTGGCTTCACTTGCTTTTCCGTGGATTGACTGTCCGAATTGAATCGCGCCATCTTGAATTGAATGTCCGAATTCGTTCGCCTTATCTTTAGCTTCCGAAGTTTTTTCCTGTAATGTTTGTCCGAATTTGTTTGTTTCGTCATTTATTGTTTGTCCTACTTCACTAGCCTTATTCTTAGCTTGGTTTGATTTGTCCTTAAAAGCGTCTCCTAATTTAGATGCTTCTTCGGTAACGTTGTCTTTGAATGTTACGGTTCTTTCGTGGATGGCGTGGCCGACATCTGAAGCTGTATCGTGGATAGAATCTTTGACCTGTTTAGCTTTTTCTGCAACAGCGTCCTTGGCTTCACTTGTCTTTTCTTGGATGGCTTGTCCAACGTCTGAAGCGGTAACATGAATAGCGGTTCCAACTTCATTTGCTTTATTCTTGATAGCGTCTTTAGTTTCGCTAGTCTTTTCTTGGACAGCGGCTGTAGTTTCACTGACTGTGTCTTTCACTTCGCTCACTTTTCCTTCAACTGAAGCCTTGATTTCGCCAGTTTTTGATTCAACAGCCTGTTTGGCTTCAGCGGTCTTATCTTGAATGGACTTTTCAATTTCATCCTTCTTGTCATGGACAGCCTTTTCCGCTTGCTTCTTCTTGTCATCTACGCTCTGTGCCAATTTCTCAGCGCCATCTTTAAGTTCATCATGTTTATTGGCAGCTGCATCTTGGAGCTCATCTTTCTTAGCTGAAGCTTTCTCCAGCGCCTGGTTAGCGGCTTCCTTTCCTTCAGCGAGTTTGTTCTTTGCCTCATCTTCGAGTTTTTCTTTTTCTCCAAAGATGTTTTGTACTAGACCAGTGAAGAAGTTCTTACCTTCCTTGGCCTTCTTTCTAGCTTCTTTAGCTTCCTTTTTCAGTTGTTTCTTTGATTTCTCCTTAGCGTCTTCTAGAGAATCACCCATGGATTGGAGCTTCTCATTGGCTGTTGCCTTGGCGTTGTCGACTGATTCCTTAGCAGCGGCTTTAGCATCTTGAGCCTTATTGCTTACGTTCTCTTTAACGTCATGAACAGCTTCTGAGACAGCATTCGCACCATCTGTTGCTTTATCTTTGACGTTATTAGCAGTACTTTGCGCTGCGTTTCCAACTCGAGTTATTGCGTCATTTCCTCTGAGTTTCATTTCTTCAGCCCTTTCCATGGCAGCGAAGTTAAGCGCCATCGCTTTACTGTTAAAGTCATCTTTGACTATTCCTGCTTTGTGAACCAAGTTATCAACAGTGTCATGAGCTGCTGTCTTAGCATCATCGACTTCCGAGACGATATTATCTTTCAAATTGCTAGCCTTATTATTGACATCATCTGTAACCTTCTCCGCAGATTCTGCAATATCATTCAACTTACCACGTGCGTCATCTTCCAATTCTTTCACCTTATCTTGGGCACCAGATTTCACCTTTTCATAATCATCAATCAGATCATCAGCTACTGCGCCAGTCTTCAGTTTAAGTTTATCCTTCTCATCTTCAATAATACATAAGCCTTCTGCCAAATCTCCATGAACTTTGTCAGATATTTCATGGGCAGCAAAATGGGCAGTCTCTATCCTATCAACTAAGTTAGAGGTTTCGTCATGTCGGTGTTTCTGGCCCTTTTTATACCTTCCTTCACAGCATCCAACGTAGAATGTGAACGGATCTGTCTTCTGGTTGCACAGAGGAGTGTCAACGGGTTGCATCAATTTATATTGATCATAAAGATCTTCTTCGACTGGTTTAAGGTTTTCTTCGTCAACAACCAGTTTGGTTGTGTAAACCTGGCTGCTAATTTCATCATCTTCTTTGAGATGGGGTTTAGTTTTAAGATCTTTGAACATGTCATCGACTTTGCCTAACAAGTCTTCGTTGATGAGTCTCGGAGCGGGTTTAGGGGGCGACTTTTCTTTTTCTTTTGGATCTCTTTCTTTGGAGTCCCTTTCTTTCAATTCTTTTTCTTTAGAGTCTCTTTCTTTTAGTTCTTTCTCTTTAGACTCTCTGGGTTTAGGCTGGGGTTTAGGAGAGGACTCTTTTTCGTCCTCCTTGTCCTCACTATGTCCGAATACGTTCTTGACCTTGTCGGCCAGACCTCCGAGGAAGCCTACTCCTCCTTCAGGCTTCTTCTTGCCTTTCTCGAGTGTGTTCATCGGGGTCTTGTCTTCATCAGAGTCGAAGGTCGCTTTAGTCTTGTTAGAGTCCACGTGAAGAGTGTCACCGTTTACTATAAATAACGTAAAGAATATTAAATATATTTCCTTTATTTTGTCATTGAATATTATACGTATATTCAGTTAGTTTCTTAGCTTACCTTGAGGTTTAGTATCCTTGCTATCTTCGGTTTCTTTTGTCGGGTATTTCACGTCACCATTTGTGATGATCTTGTCCTGCAGAAGAAAATATAATCAAATCCTTTCCTATTTTGTAATACAGTTCTCTAGTGAAACACAGAGAGTCTTAAAAAGCTGACACAGAGATATAAGTCACAAGAACAATGCTCTACCAGTCTATCTACAAAGTTTAACATAAACTCAAATAAATAAAGCTAAAAAGGCATATTTTATTATTTACTAACAAAATAATTCTGTATGTCACTCGTTTCTTTGCGTACAGCATTGCTACTTCCTAACACTTGCTGTACCTACATTTTTTTTATCGTTGTAAAATCATCAAATGATTCCGCCCACCCAGGAAGGGACGGGAAAAATTGTCAGACTCGTACTAAAATCCACGGTGATACATCAATAGCCCTTTACGTTCCAAGGTCACGGTAACCTGATGAGACAGTCCCGACCCTAGAAGGCTTTGGCCTTCTAAGAAGGGTCCGTCAGATTACTGACAGCTTTTTAAGGCGCGCGTGGAACACGAAGCGCCGTCGACTCGAGCATGGTCTATGATCGGACGGCGAGACACCCACTACTTGCCTTTCGCGTGTCCGAGCTGCACCTATATGACATGTATAAACTGAATTTCGAAGGTCTTCGGATATAGTATGAAGCACTCACATGTCCGTTAAGGTGTCTGTCATGTGAGTACGGCAGGGAAGCAGGTCCCAGACTGTTGTTGTGGTCGCCGCCCCAGTGGAAACTCAGCTCGTCCTTCAGCGCATCGAAACCTAAACACAAATTCATTATATGAAAATGGGTTTGTTACTTGGGCCACAGATGATACTATAAAGGATCGAGTTTAAAATAAAATACATAATTATATTAGTTTATAATAAAAATATATTTAGGGGAAAGACACGCACTACTTTATAACTGTTTTTTCACTGAAAACATTCTAGACATTTCTACGTTTCTTTTCTTTATTTCAAAATCACCTGAGCGATTTGATTCGACTAGTGTTTGCAAAAAAGACTAGAATCTATTTAAGGTTTGTTCACACAATAAAACCCGTACAATAGCTTACAAGCGGTCAATGTTCAAACTGGGGCCTCTACTTAGGACAAAACTGACCGTGAAAATGGATATTTACATTTTAATTAGCTGTATTTATTACTGGGTTATAGAGGTCCGATAGGCAGTCGCTTCATGTAAAATACTAATATTCAGCTGCATCTGGTTCGACTGGAAGCCGACCCCAATATAGTTAGGAATAGGCTAGACAGATGAATTAGCTGTATTTATTTAAATAAAATAAAATAATAGTAAGATTTGAGCGTACATTTTTTTAAAGTGCGTGTAGCTTGTAATAGTTTCATAGTGCTTACCAGATTGGTCCAAGTTCAGGTAGTCGACCTGACTCTTGCCGGCACGGGGTGCGATGCGGTCCGGTAGTTCCACGTCCAACACACACGCTGGGGTTTGTGACTGTTCGCCTTTAGGCACCTAAGACATACCAGAAATCATTAGTAAAACAAGCAATACTGCAAAAGGAACTGTTGAATAAAATTATGGTTCAAAATGATCAATCTCATAATCTTTTAAAGTGAAACTTTTATTACATCGTCTCAAACTTTTTCGTCTGTGTGTTGCATGTCGCGTGACGGTCGGCCGCGGAGTAGGGATAAAGTGAAAGGTCTCGTCAGAGCAGACGAGGCCAATATGGCGGCGCCTATAGTTCGCATCAGCTGTGAAAAAGTTTCACTTTTACCGTGGTTTCACAAAACCACACAATCCTTTTCTTATTATTATTGCTTTGGCTATATACGGTAAGGTGTAAAAAAAGTAATGTAAGATAAGGTAAGGTTGGAAATTCAGCGTACTTGAAGTATTGTGACGTAAACTGTATGGAAAATGGAAAAGCACCCCTAGTGTACGAATGAGGAACTAATTTTATCCCCGGTTTACTTTACGTCACAAAAATGTGAAACCTGATAAGACCTCAGTATGGACGTGCGGTTGGGAAATGTAAAAATAATGTTACCTTAGGCTCGTTCATAAAGTAGATCCTGCCTGAAGGATTCTCTTCATGATGCTTCACGCGCACTGTGAACTCAACTCGGTTGTCTTTGAAGGCCTGGAACAATAGCATCATTGTGAGTCATTTATACTGGCACTGGAATAAAGAATGCACTCATAGCATATTTCCCATAAATACAAAATGTAAAAGTATGATTTTGAAGTTAGAGGTTTTTCGAAACGGTAATATCTACCTGACTGCGAAAGGTAATGAGAGCTACTGTTTTTTGGCTCACCAGTTAGCATCACTGTTGAATAAGGCCCTGAAGTATAGCTATCAAAGTTTGTTGCTAAGAAGGTGAAAACTATGACGTCCCGCGACCCCGACAGGCTTTGGCCCTCTAAAGGGGGCCCCCCCTTTAGAGGGCCAAAGCCTGTCGGGGTCGCGGGACTTATCTCATTACCGTGACCCCGGAACATAAAGCGCTACTGAAGGACACCGTGGATTTTAGTCAGTACGAGTCTGACAGTCCCTCCCGCCCTGCCCTAGGTCCTGCCCTGGGAGGACTCATTTGATGATTTTACTACGCTAAAAAAAGAAGGTGAAAACTAAGTTTGCATTTCAGTTTGCTTCACCATCGACCACATCTTTTATCATCAGGCGAGTTAGTGGGCAAACGCTAGCAAAAATGAACGCTAGCAACTTTTTTTATCGTGGTAAAATCATCAAATGAGTCCTCTCGCTCTGGTTATATAGAAAGAAAGAAAGAAGAAAGAAAGAAAATAAGTTTATTTGGCAAGCCATATGCACACAATTATAATTAAAAATTACGAGAATACCATGAAAGATACCGTGTACCTCACGGCTGTGCCAAATAGGCTCAGTTCAGCATAAAGCCAGGCCACAGGGAGCCTGACGCTGGTTTTCAACTGAGCCTTGTGAGACGTCAGAGATGTAAATCAGCTTTATAGTTTGGAATTAAAAATATCGGAAGGGACTGTCAGACTCGTATTGACTAAAAACCACGGTGTTCCTTCAATGGTCCTTTACGCTCCAGTCACGGTTACATGTTTTGACAGACCCGCGACCCTGGCAAACTATAAGGTTCCGACGAAAGTTATTATTTTAGTAATAGTTACCTCGAAAGTAAGCATGGGCTGGCTGCCGGACTTGGTGACGGGCACGAGGTTGCCGGAGAACTCCAGGTACACGTCCTTACCGTCCAGGAAACGGACTGACGTCGAGTGGGCTACTTCTGTGTAGTGCTCCTGGGGATAAAATGTTGTTTGGTTAATTTTTTCTTTGAAATTTAAGACAAAGATTGGATTATTATTAAATCCAAAAAAATAATACATTTGTCATCATCATCATCATCATCAGCCTATAATGTTCCCACTGCTGGGACACAGGCCTCCTCTCTGTGAGAGGGAGTGGGCCATAATCCACCACGCGGGCCCAGTGCGGGTTGGCAGATGTCACATGTCTTCGAATTTTTGGTTCTAGGACATGCCGGTTTCCTCACGATGTTTTCCTTCACCGTTTTGAGAGCAGTGGTGATGAATTAAATTACACAAAGTAATGCGCCTGGCGGGGTTCGAACCCACGACCTACATCTCGTAAGTCGGGACCGATACCACTGGGCCACCACTGCTCCACATTTTTGCATTAATACATTTTTGCATTAATTTAAAATTGAAAATAATGCCAAATGTGTTTCTGTTTCCTTAGTAACATTAAAAGTTAGTCCAAGAGAGGATATTTTTAACACTTTATCCACAAACATAAATGTTTATAGAATCAAACTGTTTCTTTTTTTTTCAGTTTTCGAAATAATGCGATTATAAAATTGTCAATCCAGTTCCTCGTTTAAATAGTCATAGTAAAATGAGTAATTTTAATTTTATCGTAAAAAAAATATTTGTATGACCTACAAGTATTTGTCCCGAGTCTGGGTGTTTGTGTATGTGAATTTCTATTTTTGTAATCTCACCCACGACACAGGAGAAATTCCTAGTGTAGGGCAACGTTTCCAAAAAAAAAAAGAAAAAAAAGCACTGATTTTCAACACAAAGTCTTTTTTAGGTGTCACCTGTTGCAGCAGCGTCTCGTACGCGTATCTGTCAGTGATGTACATGACCAGCAGTCGTCCCTCCAGCGCGTCCAGTCGCTTGCCCAGCACCACGATGCGGACTTCGAACGGTACTAGCAGCATCTCTCTGTTGGACAACAATAATAAATATCAGTTAGTAGGTAAGAACCTCGGTGGCTCAGTTGGTAAAAGCATCGGATGTACTGAAACCGAAGGTCGCAGGTTTAAATCCATAAAAATCTAAGAATAAGAATTGTTTTTATAAATGTTCCCACTGCTAGAACACAGTCCTCTTCTCTGTGAGAAGGAGTGCCCTGACACGTGGGCCCTGCGGGTTGGTAAATGTCACATGTCTTCATTTATTTTAATTTACCCAAGACAATTTTTTAATGTTTTCCTCATAATACGATGTTTTCCTGCACCGTTTTGAGAGATGTGGTGATGAAATAAATAAATTATACAAATTATGCATTTGACTGGGTTTAAATCCACGATCTCTTAAATTATCCACTACTCTTAAATCGGGGCTGTTACTAGTAGGCTACTATTGGAATACTACCTGTTTTTGTATAATGTTCAAAAGACATTTAGCATTGTAAAACTTTGAGGCTATTGATTCATTTTCTTTTTCAAAACAACTATTATCTCATACATGTTAAAATAATTATAATATTTACCTGTATAATTCTGTAGCCAATTTAGTGGCATCGCTAACGTTCTGGCAGTTCATCATCCAGAATCTGAAACAAAATTATTTCATAATTATTGACGACACTCGACAGAGTTGTTCCCATTGGCTCAAGCCAACAGAGAGGTAGTATAAACTAATTAAACAAAGTTTAAATCGCTTTAAGAACCGTATGATGTCTCTTACGGAAATCTGCCGTATAGCGCCTGCCCGCCCATGATGGAGCACAGGAGGCGCAGGTTGGACGTGGACGGCTTAATATTACCTGGCTTATATTAATATTACCTGGCAGACACAGTGGTAGTGAAGGAGGCGCAGTCATCAGTGACAGTGAGCGGCGTGGAGCCCGTGACGTCCTCCCACACGGCGCGCGCCTGCCCGCCCATGATGGAGCACAGGAGGCGCAGGTTGGACGTGGACGGCTTAATATTACCTGGCTTATATTAATATTACCTGGCAGACACAGTGGTAGTGAAGGAGGCGCAGTCATCAGTGACAGTGAGCGGCGTGGAGCCCGTGACGTCCTCCCACACGGCGCGCGCCTGCCCGCCCATGATGGAGCACAGGAGGCGCAGGTTGGACGTGGACGGCTTAATATTACCTGGCTTATATTAATATTACCTGGCAGACACAGTGGTAGTGAAGGAGGCGCAGTCATCAGTGACAGTGAGCGGCGTGGAGCCCGTGACGTCCTCCCACACGGCGCGCGCCTGCCCGCCCATGATGGAGCACAGGAGGCGCAGGTTGGACGTGGACGGCTTAATATTACCTGGCTTATATTAATATTACCTGGCAGACACAGTGGTAGTGAAGGAGGCGCAGTCATCAGTGACAGTGAGCGGCGTGGAGCCCGTGACGTCCTCCCACACGGCGCGCGCCTGCCCGCCCATGATGGAGCACAGGAGGCGCAGGTTGGACGTGGACGGCTTAATATTACCTGGCTTATATTAATATTACCTGGCAGACACAGTGGTAGTGAAGGAGGCGCAGTCATCAGTGACAGTGAGCGGCGTGGAGCCCGTGACGTCCTCCCACACGGCGCGCGCCTGCCCGCCCATGATGGAGCACAGGAGGCGCAGGTTGGACGTGGACGGCTTCTCAGTGCCGCCCTGAGGGAGGAGGAGATAAGTTAGGGTAACAAAGAAAAAGAACTTAAAGCTAAACAATTTGTTGTAAGTAAAATTATATCTAAGTCAAACAAGAATGTGGGCATATTTTTTTTATTTGTGACAAACCCACCACACTATTCCCAAACCACTGCAACTCCTGAGAGCCAGAATCAACAGTGGCAACCACCAGAAAAGCGCCGAGACAATGAAGCTCGACGTGTCGCGAAGAATTGAATTGACCTGTCTTGGATCCTGCAACGAAATTAATCAGAAAAGAATAGTGGAGGAGTAGGAAAAATATGTTTCCACTTCCCTCCATGCAAGCAGGAGACAGAACAAAACAAGGCCAATAGGCACAAAGGGACATTACGACTGGGAGAAGTCCAGTCGCCTAGCACCACGGGTAAAAATGACTACTAATATTAATGGTAGTCAATTTTACCCGTGGTGTGGGCATATACTGTGTCACTCACGGCTGCGCCAAATAGGCCCATATCACCATAATGTCGGACAACTGGTGCCTGATGCTGGTTTTCAAATTAACCTATTTCACTTAGCATACAAAGGGCTCGATCAACATAATCTTGTAGGTAGAGGATACTTACGTGTATAGCAGGTAGAGGAGCAGTCAAGGTGATGGAGCGATGGAACTTGCGTCTCCTGGGCTCCACAGTGAGTACTGGCGACACAGCCGCGTGGCGCGGTAACACACGGCGACACAGGTCAGCACCCGCCGCGTGAGCTTGGAGCCCTACGCGGATGCGCTTCGTTAATGCGGCCGCTGGGAACTGTGCTTGAACCTGTGAGAAAAGAAAGTTGGGTAAGTAATAATTAGGGGTCGTTCATGATCTTGTCACTGTGATCGGTGGCTAAGCGCTGGGTGGTAATGATCAAATGTTTGGAGCACGCCACGAGATGCTGCTCATAGCTAGAACACGAACACGCGCGGTTTCCTCCGAGCGATTGGTACAGCGGTGCGGGTGGGGAGTTCGGCACCTGACGTTAACCGCTGCTGTGAATACGTGGCGGAGATCACATCACACTCCGCTGCACCACCCGCCGGGCAAGCACCCCTAAGACCACATTCGTGAACGGGGTGTTAAGATTGTACCTACCGCAATGATGTTGACATTGAACACAAAAAGATAAAATAAATAAAAGTGCGGAAAGTCGCACGTGATGATGCGGGTGACGCGCTCTCCGTTCTTAGAACATTCTATCAACCTAACACCTACTTGCGGTATATGAGCACTGGAGATGGTGCCGCCCTCGGGCCCTATGATGTGCACCTCCTGCCTCACCCGCGACACACACGCGAGGTAGTGCGGGAAGTCGCACGTGATGATGCGGGTGACGCGCTCTCCGTTCTTAGAACATTCTATCAACCTAACACCTACCTGCGGTATATGAGCACTGGAGATGGTGCCGCCCTCGGGCCCTATGATGTGCACCTCCTGCCTCACCCGCGACACACACGCGAGGTAGTGCGGGAAGTCGCACGTGATGATGCGGGTGACGCGCTCTCCGTTCTTAGAACATTCTATCAACCTAACACCTACCTGCGGTATATGAGCACTGGAGATGGTGCCGCCCTCGGGCCCTATGATGTGCACCTCCTGCCTCACCCGCGACACACACGCGAGGTAGTGCGGGAAGTCGCACGTGATGATGCGGGTGACGCGCTCTCCGTTCTTAGAACATTCTATCAACCTAACACATACCTGCGGTATATGAGCACTGGAGATGGTGCCGCCCTCGGGCCCTATGATGTGCACCTCCTGCCTCACCCGCGACACACACGCGAGGTAGTGCGGGAAGTCGCACGTGATGATGCGGGTGACGCGCTCTCCGTTCTTAGAACATTCTATCAACCTAACACATACCTGCGGTATATGAGCACTGGAGATGGTGCCGCCCTCGGGCCCTATGATGTGCACCTCCTGCCTCACCCGCGACACACACGCGAGGTAGTGCGGGAAGTCGCACGTGATGATGCGGGTGACGCGCTCTCCGTTCTTAGAACATTCTATCAACCTAACACATACCTGCGGTATATGAGCACTGGAGATGGTGCCGCCCTCGGGCCCTATGATGTGCACCTCCTGCCTCACCCGCGACACACACGCGAGGTAGTGCGGGAAGTCGCACGTGATGATGCGGGTGACGCGCTCTCCGTTCTTAGAACATTCTATCAACCTAACACATACCTGCGGTATATGAGCACTGGAGATGGTGCCGCCCTCGGGCCCTATGATGTGCACCTCCTGCCTCACCCGCGACACACACGCGAGGTAGTGCGGGAAGTCGCACGTGATGATGCGGGTGACGCGCTCTCCGTTCTTAGAACATTCTATCAACCTAACACATACCTGCGGTATATGAGCACTGGAGATGGTGCCGCCCTCGGGCCCTATGATGTGCACCTCCTGCCTCACCCGCGACACACACGCGAGGTAGTGCGGGAAGTCGCACGTGATGATGCGGGTGACGCGCTCTCCGTTCTCGCCGACTGTCTCGTTGCCGCCGTATTCTTGACGCTCGCGTTGGAGGGCCTCCTGGAATAGACAATAGAGAATCAAAAAATAGAACTTGCGTTTATTTTATTACTCGAAAGATTCTATAGTTTTTGATTCTGCTTTTTTGCCAAAGAGGACAAAACTCTAACCAGCTACATGCTTTTTGTTGGCCTGTTATTGACATCTGTAATCATTACTACATTGATTCTTGTGCATTCAGCCGATTTTCAACCTTACTTCACCAGTAATAAGGTTGGTTTTAACATAATAGTCACAAACCTGTATGAGCGGGTTGTCATTGTTGTGAAGGTAGTGGTCCTGCCAGGTCTCACCGGTGTCAGAGCGAAGGATAACGATCTCACGCTCGCGGCATGACGACGTGAAGATTGGCACCTCGATTACTACTGGACTGTGAAGGGGAAAATAGTATGTTAATATAAGAAAAAAAACTTAAAATTTTAATTTCACTTAAGTTTTGACGAAATAATATCTTTGATAGAAATAATGATAAATTGATAAAGAAAAATTAAAAGTTTCAAAACATTTAAAGTCATTTTCAGCACTCATACTCTGAAATTAGGTCATTACATGCCTGATGAGCGGGTTGAAAGTTGTGTATTGCAGCCCTAGGGAGAATCGCTTTCGACTCGCGCCCTTACTGCGTTACGAGCGCCAAACCCCGAGACAAGACTAAGTAAGTAACTTTCACCCCTTGGATAACAATTGTACTATTATATTCTCTTTTCTTCTTCAACGGCGACTTTGAAAATAGTTGAGTAGTTACGACGAAAAAAATACTCACGCCAAAAACTTAGCTCCCTGTGGCTGTAACTCCAACAGCCTGGAGGCCAACGCCTCTCCCTCCATTAACGGAGGTGGGGCGGCGGCCGGAGCCCTGCGTGTGGCAGCCCTACAGGTGACGCGGGTGGGGGCTGCGCAAGCGGCGGCAGGGACGATGATACGCACACCACCGCGACGCTTGGCTTTCATGGCACCGCCTCGAGCGTCCACCACGAATGATACCAGGAATCTGCAAGAGATGATTTGGTTATTGTGCAATATGTGAAATTTTTGGTGACAAAAATGTAACAATTAGATTGATAACCGTGACCCTGGAACGTAAAAGGTTGGTGGTACGTAGTAAAATCATGAAATTAGTCCTTCCACCCAGGACGGGACGGGAGGTACTGTCAGTCTCGTACTGACTAAAATCCACGGTGCTCCTTCAATAGCCTTTTATGTTCCAGGGTCACGGTTACCTGTTGAGACAGTCCCGCGACCCCGGCAGGAAGGAATATCTTTGATTTATGAGTCTGACAGTCCCTTCTGCTCTAACCAGAGCGGGAGGACTCATTAGATGATTTTACCACGATTAAAAAGTGGTGTGATTTTTTTTGGATTAAATAGCTAGCGTCAAGATCCATTGATCAAAGAACTTTTGAATGAGATCAAAACTAAATTGGTTTGCATTTATTGGCATTGAGCCAGAAAGACAGTTTTGGCCTGTCCAACTTTCTTTTTGCTTAGTTAAGTGCCTCCTGGTGGCCTACCAATCCTACCATAGCATCTTAAATCGTGAGTGGTTAGGCTGTGAGAAAGAGACAGAGCTATACAAGTCGTCTAGCGCCATCTCTTTCCCTGAGCGGAACCACTAACGCTTTAAGACTTCATGGTAGGCCACCTGGGGGGGGTATTACAACATCTTAAAACCAGGTTTGTTCCAGTGAGTGAACGAGATAGCGCTAGACGACTTGTAAAGCTCTGTCACTTTCACTCGCCGGAACAACCTGGTTTTAAGACGTTGTAAAACCCCCCCTGATCCGTGAAAGAAATTCTTTTGCATGCGATAGTTTCATTTCAGTTTAAATGTCACTTGGAGCGTCTGCCGTATGAGGAATCGTTAAGGAAATTTAACTTGTTAACACTACATTCAAGGCGTCTGTTACTCCAGGCCATGATGCTCCGTGGATTGATACACAACAAGTTTGATTGTCCTGAACTTGTAAACAATATATTTTATATCGTGCCTAGAACTGTTTTAAGACGTGAGGTACGCGCTTGCCCGCTCTTTGCCACGACCACTAATCGTACAAATGCGGGTGAGCGGGCGCCTCTTCACAGATTAGTCAAAATTTATAACCAACATTTTGTTAAAATAGACATTTTTTCAATTTCACAAAATGCTTTCAGAAAAGAATTAGTCAATGTACTTAACACCTAACAACTTTGTATAGCTGCATAATGTTAAAATTAGCCATACCTGTCGACATGTAAGTAGAAATTACATTAATATTAATATGTGGAAACGTTGTTGATTGTACGTTAAAATACTTTATTTTTAATTCGCTTAGACTTAAGACATAATGTACAATTGTTTGTTTTCCCTAATAAAATAAAATAAAAAATAAGCTTACCCGATGTCCAAGGGCTGTCGGTCAATGGTGGCCACCTTCCGGTCATTGTTGCTGGGCCACAGGTGTCCATCAGTGACGGTGTCTTCCAGCGGCTTGGCCCGGTGTAGAGTGCCTGCCTCGCTGTTCATGTAGCGATACTGTTGTTGTTGCTGGATTGGGCATTCCACCTCGCCTGGAATAGATCATAGATGGATATAAGAAAAGTTATTGAGAAGGGGGGTTTTTTGCTAGTGTTGCCCCACACTTGGAATTTCTCCTACTACCACGCCAATTTGTATAATAAGCAACATGTCATGAAGACCACAGGATCACGCTGGATGCAAGCCGCATCCAACCGGTCCAATTGGAGGTCTATAGGAGAGGCCTATGTTCTGCAGTGGACGTCTTACGGCTGATATGATGATGATGATGATGATGAAGCGACATGTCACCATATCATTTGGGATAAGCTCAGGAACTCAGAAAGATGACGAGTAGACGTCTCCAATACGCATAATATGACCAGATCTATCTCTATTCTACCAAGAATAGACAAAGTTATTTCTATGCAATTCGTCACTTCTATTATGCGTTTTTCCATTAGACGGCACGGCAACAGCGACGGCGACGGCGCCGGCGTAGTGCCGGTGCGGGGAAGCAAAAATGTATGAACGCCGGGGCTGGCGCCGGCGCCGGTAAGTGCAAAAGCGAGCCATAGGTTTTCATACATTTATGCTTCCCCGGCACAGGCATGGCGCCGTCGCCGTTGCCGTGCCGTCTAATGGAAAAACGCCCATTTCCTCAGTATGGTAGACCACTAGACGAGTGAAGAATAGGAACATTTTCTTTCTTCATTTTAAACATCGTCATGCTTGATGATAAAATCCTTTCTAACATTCTATCATTTTGTCTATTCCTCAGGCGAGAAATCTCGGTTCTACGGTGTCTTGACATGCATGCAGGGTGAAAATTTCACACGTCCACAATTGAACACTGCTGTCATTAATAAAGGGGAATTGGCGAAATATGAATGTACTACATCACTATCTCCGCCTTATCCTTTGGGGATTATACATATACAGCTTGGCCAGAACGGATTGAAACGGAACTAAAATTTTTATTTCTGACAGCGTTTTAAAATCTTTGATATTTGATGTAAACAAAGACCGCCGGTTTGTTAGATTTATTATTGTGCCATAAAACTAACGTAATAAGTGAAAAAAAATGAAATAAAATCATTCAAAGTGCTGGTAGCGCGAAGACAGTGGCGACTTCCGGTTTTCTACATTTTTATGTCGAGCTGTACGTAATGTTGTCGATTAAAAATACCAAAGAATAACACAATTACAGAAACACCACGTTAAAGTAGGGCAACGAATCCGACATGACCTCTTTATGTGACGTCAGAACGACGTAAACGAAGTCCTTGAATCCCGTAATAACTTTGAAACTAAGTTTCTGCCGACACGCGCCCCATAAACACAGGATTAAGTAGCACAGACATTATTTATAATCGTACTCAAACCGATGGAAACATGCAGCCATCAAGATCATATTTGTTTACAAAAACAACCACTGGAATCAAAATCTCTAGAACTTTACGAAACTAAATCATCTTAGTTTTTTTAGTACATTTCATTGGTTAAATAAACAGAATTTGCGAGCGTAAGTGCTTTGTTACATCAGGTTAGTAGGTTGTGTTGGCCACATTTTTGAGCAATATTCTTAATTCTGCACGTGGGTTGTTTTGTTAGATATGATGAGAGTACCATGGACTTTTAAGAAGTTGGAATGCTCTTATGCGCATCTTGACACAGAATTCTATTAAAAATTACTCAACAATTCTTCAAAATTTAAGATTGTAATCTGACGTCTCGAAGATTGTTTGTTTTTACAAGAGTTGACTACAGATTCGAAAAATCATTCAGAAACTTGTAATAAACGTACGTATATATTAAATTTACTTTATATGTTTTACTATTACACAACACAGCCAAACACTCGTCAGAAATAAACATTATCCTCCAGTCACGCGTAAGTACATGAACACTCCATTAGCTCATTACTCCGTGTTCCAGTTGATCTAGTCTAAATAGTAAATAGCGAGACAGGTGTAACTCACCTCCCTCGTCTTCCGAGTCGCTCATGAATGTATCCTGCATTAGTTCGGGTGCCGCCACTCTGTATTTTCCTTCCAAGCCACCTGTAACAATGAGGAAAGAAATATTAGTATATTTTTGTACCTACATACAATTTAAAATATTGATTGTCAAAAGGGTAATAGAGGAGCACGTGACTAAATAATAACAGCCGCACAGGAGCCTTACCACGAGCTCTTAACGCGATCCAGTTAAGGCTGTGGGAAAGAGACAAAGATATGCAAGTCGTCTGGCGCCATCTCTTTCCCACAGACTAAAGACTCACGCTCTAAGAGTTCATAGTAGGCCACCAGATCGATATTGCCGTCATAGCGAGTTTCCTGCGTTTCTAAGAAAGTAAAGCTGTTGGTCCTGTCTGTCATCAGTAGATCATTGACAGTCGTTACTACTGTTATTAAGAAGCTCAAAAATCTGTCAACCAGTCTCACCAAGGGTATGATGATTGGCAAAAATACAGCTGTACTCTAGCTCACCTGTATTTCACACTTCGGGGATTTTTTTGTGGTGTTAAATTTATAATTGGAAGTTAGAGGAAAGACATACCTAATGACCTAAGGTAAGGTTTAGATTACAAAAGGCGTTTTTTGTAACCTTAAAATAGCTGATACTGGTTAAAGTGAATGGAGCAAGGAAGTTGATCAACACTACCTACTTCCTTTTATAAAAAGCGGTGTCGTCTATGCAATGGAAAAATTACGGATCAGTAAAAAGTCAAGTAAACTTTAGGCATTTTTTAATTCTTCAAGTTCCAGTTTGTTTTTTTTTTTGTGTTAATCATCAAATGAGTTCTGACGTCCTGTGTAGAGCAGAAGGGACTGTCAGACTTGTACTGACTAAAATCCACGGTGTTTCTTCAATAGCCCTTTACGTTCCAGGGTCACCCGTTTAGACAGTCCCGCCAAGGTTTGAGTGTTAAGATAAGATTACGTGTTTTCTGTTTGCATTGCTCTGGCTACCAGTTCTAGCGGAATTCAATATCGATATCTAATCTTCCTATAGAGCAGTTCCATCTTTATAAAGTATTCCCAAATGCTATACTGCACTGAAGTACCGTTTAAAACCCTATGCTCCTACATCGGGTCCAGTTAGCCGAACACAATGGCACTATAAATAGCGGCAGGCAGGACGCATGCAACCATTGTCAACCGTTTCGTTCAGCTGATTTTTACAACTCATTCATTGGGTTATAGATTGCTTTATGAAGTGTTAAGAAAGTAACGGTATGATTTTTATTAGATTGTTTTAATTTAATGGCCGCGATTTTTCGACACATAAGTTTTGTTTCATCAGAGTATTTACATGTGTGAGCTTTTAGAAAAAACACTGTTTTTCATTTTGGCGGCCACCAAACTAATACTGGATTTAAAAAAAAAAACGCTCTCCTCTCACAGGACTTTATTTCATCACCACTGCTCTCAAAAGCGATTTCCTCACGGAAACCTATGTCCTAGCCATCAAAATTAGAAGACATGAGACATCTACGAACCCGCTATGGGACCGCGTGGTGAATGACCCATTCCCTCTCACAGAGAGGAAGCCTGTGTCCCAGCAGTGGAAACGTTATAGGCTAATGATGATGAAAAGGCCTGCTCCATCTTCCATAAAGGGCTTGATTCAATTCAATTCAATTCAATTCATTTGCCATAAGTGTTGGTACAATTTAGGTCTTAACTATAATACAGATCCATAACACTTAGTCATAATTATGTGACATGCAAACATTTGTGTTAATAATTTATCAATAATTTTAAAATCCAAATATAACTAAAATTCATTATTGATGTGATTATAATATTAAATACATTCTCAACATAAAAACTAAACCATAAAAGCAGAATAAAAAATATGATGTCAGAGGGTACTTGGATGATTATTATTTATTCTTAAATCTTTTATCAAATAGGTCATTTACTGAGTAGAAGTTGTTTTCCCTTAACCATACTTTAAGACACCTTGTTGATTAATGACCATGTTTTTTTTAAGGATATTCTTCGCATCATTCTAAAGAAGATAATGTTGCTAGCCTTCTAGTTATGTCAGGGACGCATTAGTTTTTCTAACAATGTGGTGTCGTATGTAGGTGTTCGCAGACACATGGCAAAAATATGTCAATTGAGTAATCCTAATATGTGCTGAACTAAATAGTTTATAAGGCCGTCTAGTTTTAACAGATCTGGTCATGACACGGATTTGAATCGTTTTGGCGTTATAAAACGTGCAATTTTAATAAATGTATCCAGTTTTACATACATAGAATTTTATTGTACACCATATATCACATTTCTTTTTGAGTTTTATCTATTCTCAATTGTGCAATTTGTGCATACCAAATAGTTGGAAAAAGAGAGTATTTTAATTGCTTGCGCATATTGAAATGTTGACTAAATATTTGTAGAAAATTTAGGTGGAAGTTATGTTCGTTCGTTTTTTTGCTAAAAAGGCGTTGTGATTGACTTATTCTATAGCTAATTAAACAAAATGTTCATACTGCATGCCTGTCTTCAAACAAATAATCTGCATCAAATAAACAACGTATTGCTTAAAAAACTTAAGAATGATTTTCACAGAGATAATCGACTCAAGTCTGACAAAAACAGTAACATCTAAGAAATATTATAAACATCTCGTCAAAACGGCTGAAGTGATCATGATGAAATTGATATCAGAGATAGGTAGTTCGGCATGTATCTCGGTAATACATTTCCGTGAGATAATTTGCGAGTAACATGCGGGTGAAGTTTATTATAGAGAAACGGCAGTTATGTTCAAAATCAAAATCAAAGCATTTATTTCAAGTAGGCCAGTTACAGGCACTTATGAATTGTCATAGACAAATAAAAATGTAATTAAACATTAAAAAGTTATGGTGCTACAGTCCCAGTCACAAGACATAAAAACTGTGAAAGTACCGTAGGTGCTCATTCGAAGGAGTAGATCTCTATGGAGAAGAATGAGCAAGAAACTCCATGGACACTCTTTTTCAATCGCCAAAATTATTACAGATCTTTTGTTACATCATTCATCATCAGATGGTACATTATGTGAGAACGATGTGGCAAGTTATTAGTGTCCATAGAAAATATAAACAAGACAATTCGAAAATAAAGTTATAAATAATTAAAATAGACCATGGCAGCTAAGGGATGACCAGTCCCAACTGACAGCGCCCGTTCCCGAACATGACGCATATATCAGCACCATTCAGCTCAACCATTTTGAAGGGAACTAAATGATCCGACACACGCGCCACCATCAGCGAGACATTTGAGTGAGCATGACATACTCTCAACCGCCAGGGTCATTCAAGTCAATAAGAGACGTAGGTACTCAGTGAATGATAGCTCCGAGGTACATAGTACTCACTTCACAGTTCAGCAGTAGACGTCCTACGGCAGATATAATCATGATGAAAACGCGGGCGAATCCGCTGGCAAACGCTAGTAATATCTTCGCGGCCACGTGTCTAAGAAAATAAAGGACAAAGAACTTTCCAAAGAAAGTGTGTGCAGTAAGGAAGTGGGCACATTAGAATAGGCGTATGGTTTCGGGGCAGGACTCGAATATGCTTGCTTGCATACTTAATCATTGGAAAGGACATTAGGTCTATGAATATTAGTGATCGGGACGGTCTGATGTTTGTTGGTATGGTGATTAGGTTGGTCTGTATTGCAAAGCACAATAATCTGAAATTAATTTGGTCCGGGGTCACTCGCTCGGGTCACGGGTCTAAGTAGACTACCGTGACCCAGGTACGCTGAAGATATGTGAAGAAACAGGATGGTTTGTAGTCAGTACCAGTCTGACAGTCCTTTTTGCTCCATTTAGGGAATGACTCCTTTTTACACCCCAAAAAAGAAGGTTTAATAACATCGAGCTTGATGAATATTAAAGATGGTACCAAAAACACTACATGGTGAAATGCAAAGTTTAGAAGTCAACTATGTTTGATTTTTAATGAAATTAAACAAAATACACTAGCATTTATTTATGTCAGCGGAATCAATTTAAAATCTGAATTTCGAAAATTCAACAACATTCATTACTTATTTTGTTTAGCTAATTCTACAAAGACAAGAAGCATATTATCTACTAATTTCCTTCAAATCCCTCATTGTGATACAAGTGCCTAACGCAATAAGGGTGTAAGTCTATTGAAACTTGAAATTATATTTAAAGTTCCTATCAAATGGTCTAAATGCAAAGTAGCATATCCCCAATTTGAAAAATTTTATGTCCAAAACTAATGCCCAATTTATATGTACAGCGTTGTTCCTCTTTATCGTTTGTTAGGTGACAACAGACAATCAAATGCGTGTCGGTGCACAGTTTTGCATTTTGTCAGAGGTTTTACAGTTACGGTCAATGACAGGGAGGTTATGACTGAATTCTGACTTGTGGTTTGACTAGCGAGTTCATTGTAGGTGAAAGTGTATTATAGAGCTGATTTTTTGAGTTGTTTACTTTGTCAGTGAAAGCCTCATTTTTGGTAGATATATGTATTAGTGAAGAAAGGATTAGCCAGCAGCGTGTCGCGGGTTCAAACATTAAATCATAAGAACAAAAAAAGAATCACACAAATTGAACCAGAAGCCTCGCGGCCTCGGAGTAATCATTGTAGTAGACAAGATAGATACATTTTTATAACATTTTTAAAAACCACTTGTTCTATTTTGATTAAAAAAATATGGGACCATTTGGGAAGTATACCTACCCTTTTCCACCAAAAAAAAAATAGAATCTTTCAAATCGGTTGATAATAAGCGACGGAGTTATGCGCGAACAGACATAATAAAATAGAAACATCCAAATTGAGAACCTCCTTCTTTTTGAAGTCGGTTAAAAAAAGCTTTTAGGTACAATTACAACACTGTAAAACCATATTTTCATAGAGATTTCACGATCGATTCTCTTCACTCTCATTTGGATAAAAACTAGTACGGACATAAAAATCGACCTGAAAACTTGTATTTTAGGTCAAACGTGTTTTACAAGCGAGTAAATTATAGTTTTACATAAATCATTAGTACTGTGTGATATTTCATTGGTCACACTTCATTCATGCGAACTGTGGGGCGTATTTTATAGACTTTATTTGTATTTAGTTGGGGTAGGTACCTAACTAAATATGCTATTGATTGAAGCAAAGGCTCATAATCTGTCTATCCTTTTCCCAACAATATTAGGTCGGCTTCAATTCGAACCACATACAGCTGAATATCAGTATTTTACATGGAGCGACTGCCTATCGCCGGACGGACCTCCCCAACCCAGTAACCGAGCAATACGATACCTCATGGTAAGACTGGTTGTCAGACTTATGAGCTTCTGACTAGTGCTGACTAACCTAATTCCTAATTATATCATCACTCTAATTATACCGACTGCCAATTATTTTTTTGGCATTTTATATTCACCATTGCATGGCAGTCCCATGATCTCGGTATTTTGCAGACACGCGTGCCTGTCAATTTTACACTCGTCTAAGATAGATATAAAGAGCACATTTTCATGTGTGAACCGCATTCATCGTTGCCCAGCTTCACCCTGTTGTAATTTACGCCAAGGGGTTTTGAATCCTGGTGTATTTAAAAGAGCTTGGCACACATTTAACCACTTTGGAAGTGTCTCTCGCGCAAACTAATCAGTTTAGAAAAAAATATAATAGAAACCTCAATATGATTTTTGAAGACCTATCCAAAGACAAAGTCTCAAGTTCTCCAGTAGGTATGGATTCAAAAATCCTAATGCATTTTGTGAAATCTGAGTTCAGTCAGAACTAGAGATGGTTTTATGCCCTGGAAATATTGGCCGTATTATATAAACGCCCGATAAATGCCCGTAAACGCCTAATAAATGTCTTATGTCTGAGATTTTTGCCCAGTACCTAAGCTTTTTCTTATTTTTTTTTACTAAACAAATTGATTCGTTTTTTCCTCAGTGACCGAGCATTTCTTTTGGGCGTAAACTCATTTATGCCCAATATGTCAAGTTTATGCCCATTTTGGTATTTTTATGTCTTCGATCAAGCTCGCACTCCTGAAATGAATGTGTTCAAATGCAACAGCATGTTTCTTTAGTGAAATTCGCAAATGGTATATAACCATCATCTGAAGATCTCAGTAACATTATCAAATGATTTAGACGACTACGGAAAACCCAAATATCATCATCAGTTAGAATACTGACCTTAATATTTAATAAGAAGTCCTAACACGCTTGCACCAGCATACCAGATGGTGACGTGATGCAGTGTCGCGTTGCATGCACTAATTAGATTAAAACGTTTTTGCGTCGTTGTGTGTTTTCCATCTCTTTGCTACTATTGTATAATTGATCTTCGGAACTGATCATGATGTCATTGTAGGTAAATCTGATAAAGTCGCGCCATTTTTCATGACGCTAAATCATAATTAGCCTGTAATTTTCCCTCTGCTTATTCTTCTATCTTTTAATAGTTGTGGAAACTCAATAATCAATGAATAATCTAATGAATGGAGGTCCGGAATTTGTAACATTCTTAATAATGTAGTAAATTTTAACACCGATTGATCTATTCAAAAATATTTTAAATAAACGAAGCCGTTTCGAAGGAGTGAGCATTTATTTGAACAAAATAGCGTATTGTTAAATATTTTTTTACGGCTCAATTTGTCATAAGAAAATAAAATTTACTCACATTGTTGTACATGAATCTACAGTTAATATATATTTTTTTCAATCTTTACACCCAGCCGTTAATGAGGAACATGCTTTAGAATGTAACGTTTTTACGGCTTAAAAGGCGCGAAGGCCCTTAATACACATATGAAAATAAATAAATAATAGTACGTACATGTAAAGGATTATTGTTACTTGTAACTTTGAAGATCGTAACTAACAGTCTCAATGAATGATTTATTATGACAGTTGTAATTGAGTATTAATTAAAAGGGCAGAGTGTATTTAATTCAGTGTTTATTTTATCTTAATGTATGCTTTCATACTATCGTCGAAATGGCAAATTAAATAGCAATAAATGCCTCGTAAATAATGGCGTAAATACTTCAAGTATTTAATAAATCTTTGAAATGCATTGATATCATAATTGTATGATGCAGTAAGACCTCATTTATTACCGACACCGATTATGATAGTATTTTCATAAACATTTCGATGTAACAATTATATGCCTGTAATCCCTACTGAGTTTGGCAGTGGTAAACCAATAGTAAACCCATAATTACGCCATCGCCAGTAATTTGGGAAGATCCTTTTGCCATCAAGCGGGCATTAGGGAAGCGAATTGGGTATTCTAAGAATTAAGCTTTTTACGAATTGGGTATTTTAAGAATTAGGCATTTTAGGAATATTGGGCATTTATAAATAGGGCATTTTAAGAATTTCTCCATTTTTAGGAAGTTGGACATTTTACGAATTGGGCATTTCCGGACTAAGCCTTATGATCCTGGTACAAGTAATGTTCAAGTCTCATGGTATTGGGACCGACCCTAATGCCATCAACCCGGCACAAGTTATGTTCAAGTCACATGGAACCGAGAGCGAGTCTAATGTCATCAAACAGGCACGAGTACTTTTTAAGTTTTATTTATTTTGGGGCGACCCTATTATGTTCATGTTCCATGAAACTAAGAGCGAGCCTAATACCATCAGCCAGCACAAGTTATGTTCAAGCCCCATGGAATTGGGGGCAAACCATCAAAAGGACAGAAGTCATGGTCCATATGGGCGGAGAGCCTGATTTTATTTATTTTATTTTATTTCTGATGTAAACAATCAGGCAAAAATTCAGACTCGATATCTTCTTGACATCGATATCAATGGACCAAAAAGATAAAACAAACGTGTGTAAAATGTTCAACTCATCCGATGATTACCCAACCCTTCAATTGCGCGCACGCGACTCGCGCATCTGATGTCACCGACTCCCGCGCACGCGTGGGAGTGCACAAGGGCCAATTAATTGACTCCGTGACTCTTGCAGCACCTGACTTCTGACTCTTTACATTCTGATGGGCCATACTGATGAAACTATTACCCTTTATGGGACAATTGACAATTATTGGCCATTAATCAGTTTTGGATGGCCGTTATCGATCATGAATAGATTTGATTTGATTAGATCATCGAAGAATAAAGATGCTAACTTGAGTTATGCTTAAGGAGTGTTAAGGTCATACTGAATTTATCGAGCAATCTATTTAAAAGTTCGATACATCATCGGAATGAAAGCAATTTGTAATCAAAGATTTATTGACGGCTAAGTAAAAATAAAAGTTTCGTGATCGCCCCGCCCTGTCGTTGAAATCACGGACTTCTGGGCCCTACCCAGAAGCGATAGAAAAATGGTCGATGTTAGTAATCAAATGAATGGTAAAGAACGAAACGGTAGCTGTATTTATATTTGTAGATAATCGTGATCGACAAGGCCACCTCTAAAATATGGAGCGTTCATTATTTTTAAAAGCTAATAGGTTGGTGAGGTAACAACCAATAATTTAATATCGATGCTTTTTAGAGATATTACACATTCGATTCGGTAAGACAATGTGTTTAACAATAATGCCGACCCGAACCAATGAAAGTTTGTAATAGTTTATTAGGAAACTCCGTAAGCATGTTTAGGTATATCTGAAAGAATGAATATCCAGCTAAAATATGTTAAAAAACAATGGAGCCGAATCCAATACTACACAGTTGTATAAATGCTTATCAGAAAACTCCGTTCGGTGGCTAATAGGCACAAATTGAGCTAAGCGACTATCTCCCGAACGCATGCCTATCTACCTAAACATTCGATTTTTCACTGTGCTTGATTTTACCGTTCGGCAATGCCGAATAAATATGTATCACGGCTTACGCTGCCGATATTTACGACGTAATTACAGCAAAATGCTACCGGGATATCTCGATTGTTATATATTGATGAATCACAAACCAAGAATAGTGTTGATCTAAAGATATAATCAGACATGACATTGAGGTGGTTTCTTGCATATGAATTGTGTCTGAAAGTGATGATGACACATTTTCTGGCAACAGTTCTTGCATGAAATTTGGATTGTACATTCTGAATGTTTATCACGCCAAAATATAATGATTTGATGATATTCATGCTTTTTTTTTTTTTTTTTTAGCGTGGTAAAATCATCAAATGAGTCCTCCAACCCCGGGCAGGGCGGGAGGGACTGTCAGACTTCTACTGACTAAAATCCACGGTGTCCTTCAATAGCCTGTTACGTTCCGGGGTCACGGTAAGGAAATAATCCCGCGACCCCGGCAGGCTTTGGCCCTCTGAGAGGGGGGCCCCGTCATTATGCTGACGCTCTTTGAGGCGCGCGTGGGACACAACGCGCCGTCGACCCGGGCATGGTCCTTGGTCGGGCAGCGAGTTGCCCTTTACTCGCTGCCCGCATGCCCGCGCCTACGGTGGCCGGAGATCATCTGCTGACGTCCGACGCCGCGGGCGCCTACAACTGCGGTTGGGGCGGAGGGAGGACGCTGTCCTCTCTCGCTCGCGGCCCGCCTCCTCCTTCACGAGCATTACTGCCTCGCAGAAGGAGCAGACCGCTTCCCACTCCGTCTCGCCCCGCAGCATGGCCGCAACCAATGCCGGGCGCGAGAGGTCTCCGCCTATCGCCGCCGTGAGGACACGTCGGTGCACCGCCCAAGCTGGGCAGTCTTGCACCGTATGCTCTACTGTGTCCTCCGGGCGATCTTCGCAGTGGTGGCACCCGGGCGTTTCCTCCTTCCCTATCAGGCACAGGTACCTCCCGAAACTTCCGTGTCCGGTGAGGACCTGCGTCATCCGATAGGTCAGGACGCCGTGACGTCTCTCCAGCCACTCCTCAAAGAGGGGTCTTACCGCCGCTATTGCGGCGTGCCCGATGATATTCATGCTAAAAAAAAAAAAAATTACCTTGTGGTAGACTCTTTCGACACCTTGTGCACTCACATTTCGCCAATTATTTTTAAATACCATATAATGAGCGATGTAACAAGCTTCCTATACACTTATTGCTCTAGCAGTTAGACAATGATCTACATACAAAGACTGCTCGATCAAAATTCAACTGCTTGTAGCTGCTAGTGGCCTTAAGTTACCTCAACTCTTATTGATCCAGTTCGACTGCTCGAGCGGTTGCGTTTATGTCCATACTGACTACTTCAAGAAGTCCGTATATGGCCGCTCATAGGCTTGCCATTGTCACGAAACGGGCACAGATCTAGATTCAAGTCTTTCTGTGTCTGCTACTGAAAAATACTGCCTAGAAAAATCCCAATAACTATTAATTTGTCTGACCTAGAAGTTGAAGCAAGGAGACCTCCACGTTCAGTAGTACTTACAAACACTGTACAAACAAGGCAGTCTGCGTCTATTAATATCCATAATGACTGCACTGTTTCTGAAAGTATTTTAAACAAAATTAGGCGAAAGAACAGATGTTGTTAAAACGTTTATACAGGTACCTGTTTATTAGGTTTATTTTTGGAAACAGTTGATTGTACTGTTACTTGTAAACTAAAGTCTATTTAAATCTTTGTTATCAGGTGAGGTTGATACTTCTTAGACGAAAAATCTAATTGTGTGTTAAATTAAGTTAGATTTCGGATATTGAACCAATATTGCACAAAATGTAATAATGATGTTATGTTCATAATTATGTAAATACATGGTTTTGTAGCGAATCATTTTATGATCAATTAACAACCACTGATATATGCAAACTTGACATTTTTTTGTTTTCGAACACATTGCTCATAATTTTACTGGAAGCTACATAACCCACCTTGGAATCCAATATTAGCTTAATATAGCTAAGAAACTGCGAATTTAATTACGATACAACTGTTAATTGGCGCCATTGCCGCTAAAGGAACAATAGTACATTCAGTATTAATGTGAACAACAGACGTCTGAGTTAAATGAGAATCATTGTGATATCTTTTTAACATGCAGTTCTAAATAGGGGCAGCTCAATGGCAGTCAAAGAAGTGATTTATAAATGCTTTTGGTCATGGCTGAATGGTTAGCCTATCCAAATAGTGCAGGTGGTGTTATACGCATTATCAGAATGGCTTCAAAACAACACATATCAGGTATAACAATTGCATAATTAAAAGAAAATTCAGTTTAAAACAATATCTGGCTAGTCTGTTAGGTTTGTGTTTGCCCACTATCTCGCTTGAGGCCCGGTATCCACCAAAGCGGAGAGGAGAGGAGATGTGTTTGAATAACCAATCAGATGTCCACATCTCTCCGCTTAGCTTCGTTGTCGCGTAGTTGACATCTGATTGGTTATTCAAACACATCTCCTTTCCTTTCCGCTTTGGTGGAAACCAGGCCTGATGGGAGGTAGAAAATGATGTGGTGAAATTAAAGCTTGAATTTACAGTTGCTTAACTACCTTACCATAATAGGTTTACCAAAATTCTTGATCAGATAACATTTTTCAAGTTGCTGATACTCCCACAAAATCTTTTGGTCTTGAAATATTTCAAAAGGGTACATTTTATTAGAGCAGTGATGACCCTGTGATAACGGCCCAGACTTACTAGTTGTAGTTCGTTGGTCAAACCCAACATTTGCATTACTACGTGCAATTTATTTCAACACCCTTGTTCTTAAAAATGGCGAATTAAAACATTGTGTGGAAATCGACATGTCCTAGAACCAAACATTCGAAGACATGAGGCATCTAGCAACCTTATTTTTTTTTTAGCATGGCAAAATCATCAAATGGGTCCTCCTGCCCAGGGCGGGATAGGAGGGACGTCAGACTTGTACTACTAACTAAAATCCACGGTGTTCCTTCAATAGCCCTTTATGTACCAGGGTCACGGTTACCGAGTGAGACAGTCCCGCGACCCCGGCAGGCTCTGGCCCTCTTAGGGGGCCCCGTCAGATGGCTGACAGCTCTTTGAGACGCGCGGGCATGGTCCATGATGGGACGGCGAGCCACCCATTACTCGCCGCCCGCATGCCCGCATCTAGCAACCTGCATTGTGGATTACAGCCCATTGCCTCTCACAGAGAGGAGACTTTATGTCCCAGAAGTGGGAGAATTATAGTCTGAATGAATAATGCATTTGACAGACGATCTGATGAAGACCACAGTATCGCGCTGAATGCTAGCTGCTTCCAACCGGTTTTATAGGAAATCTATGGGAAGGCCTATGTTTATTAGTGGACGTCCTACAGCTGATATGATGATAATGATATGCATTTTATGAGACTACATTTTTCAGCTTCCAGTTTCCACTATAATGCCAAGGTTTTGAAACACCCACAAATAATTACCCGCCTAGCATTCAAGGCAACTTCGCAATAACAACTTCTTACAGTTAGTACCCCACGTCCAAATCAGTGTAATATTCTCGTTAAAGAACTGAATCAACTAATAAGGGGTAAGCATTAATGTGGGAGTATATAGAGTGACGTTGTTTACTTGAGGAGCGGCTGAAGTTGACATCATCGCTTTATAAAAATGGTCGGATTGCAGTTTGCTCTGATCTCTGATGGTTTTACAATGTCATATATTGTTTAATGCAGTTTGATTTGTGGCTTTGTTTGCTACGCCATGTTGTTTTTGAGGAGTGCTCAGACTTATCGAGTGATGTCACATGCCTTTGATCGTGGTAAAATCATCAAATGAGTCTTCCCCACCATAGGTGGAGCAGAAGGGACTGTCAGACTCGTACTGACTAAATTCCACGGTGTTCCTTAGCCTTCCAGGGTCACGATAACCTGTTTAGACAGTCACGGGACCCCGGCAGATGTTCGGCCCTCCAAGAGGGTCCTGTCATATTGCTAACAGCTCTTTGAGAAACACGACGCGCCGTAGACCCGGGCATGGTCTATACTCGCAATCGGCGTGCGTGTATGACCAGAGTCTCTACCATGAGTTGTCATTACGAAGACTCGATCATAGCCATCGACCGCGTTTGGCGCTCTCATTGGTTGAGAGTTCATGCAACCTTGGAGCAGGCCAATGAGAGCGTCAAACGCGGTCGATATCGATGATCAAGTATCGTAATGACAACTCATGGTATGGGTACTGATGTATTAATGTGGATAACGTGAAAGGAGTCTGAGGATCGTAGCAAGTGGCGCTCTTTAGTTTCTGGCTACCCACATGGGAATAAGACATGAGTTTGTGTATGAGTGAAAGTTACTGAGAGTTCCAATAAAAAAAAAAACTCATTATTTATACTCGATAGCAATAGCTTTGCTTGCAATTACCTGGAATGTAGAACTAGCCAATTGCACGTCTGCTAGCCTCTTCAAGGGCATAGTTATTAAATAATCTGTGGCTTGCGTGTAAGCAATGAAGGTAAAGCTATTTTTCTTTTTAAACGAAGAAAGTATACAGCTTTTGTATGATGTAATCCAGAAGTTTCCACAAATTACACGAACTTCCATTAAAATAATAGGTTAACGATAAGCTATTTTCACAAAATAGGTGTTATAATGAACAGTATCTAAGTAAAATCGATTGGTTTCTTAAATTAAACTTGGACCACGAACTGTTTTACGTAAATTGTTACGATGTTTCTATTCATGTCACCGAATTTAATGAGTTTATTCATTAACACCAATCGATATTGTAAGTACATAATTGGCCTATTATTTCAGTTAATATTGTTTCTCTATTTTAATGTTATTTGATCGTTATTAGTAGGTAGTACTAATATTTAACCTTTTTAATAATTTACTTTATTACTTTTTTAAAGAGTCCTGTCTTCCCCGTGAAGAGCTGAGTAGGAGGAGCTGTCAGACACACTGACAAAACTAAACTAAACTACAACTACCCTAAGCTGGCAAATAGCCTTTGCGTTCCACGGTACGGTTTAATTAATTCTTATTAAAGTAAATATTTCTGGGGATCCCCTAGTCCCAACTGGTGGAATATGCCTTGCAGTTAGTTCGGTAGATTTTTTACTAAATTAAAACTTAAATGAGTTTTTCTTTATTTGCTGATTTTATTCAAAAGGTTTCGTTCATAATTTTTAATCACATTTATTTGTAATTACAAAATGAACAGAAGATGGTACAAAATTAAAATTTGCTTGCGTTTTTTGCTAAACATTATACCTAAGCGTGCAAATTAAATTATAAAAAACCTGTTTTTTACCTTAAAAATACGTAAAACTCATAATGTTTTTCCATCTGCACGTGAAAATAAACAACAACATTCTTAAATCGCTTCAATGAAACATTTCTTGCATAACATCAGGTGTATGCAACTGTAATGAACCATAGAGCTACTAATTAACATCTATTTAGGTTAGGAAACATTAATTAAAGTGACGGGAATGTTGGTCGGGGATCAGTCAACTCATAGGGTCTAAAACGCCCACTGTAAGCAATTCTTGTAAATGTAATTCATTTCGTGAATTCCCAGCAAAATTTTAAGGAATACTTCTTGTATTAGTAAAATGGTTACACGCAGAAGGAGAATCGTATTTAATGCAGTTCATATCTGAACATAGACCTATATCATGGACTAGTTATTTTCCTTTCTTTCGAATTTGACAAAATATAGGCTTATGAAGGCTCAATCCACGCTAGAAGTCTATGGATGTTGTGCACCATTTTACGATTCAAAACCTGTCAAACAAATAAATTGGGTGTTACGAATTGTCAATTTAGTAGCCATTTTACGATTCATATAATGGTTCTATCATAAAGCCTTTTTAGATCCGCTGCATGAAAAAATATTTGCCAAGAGCATGCAGTATGCAAATATACTGCAGTTATTCATATGGTTTTACATTTAAATGGTTAAAATAGTAGGTATGATATCATAATGTTGTTTGAAAAGGTTGTTCGAAGGACTTGCTATATTATTTGTCGATTTAGATATAACTTCTTGTGTACTGTCATTTGCTTGGTTTAAGAACTTATGAAAGATGACACTGAAGGTTATTAAAACACGAAGACATATTGTGCATCTAGAGTTGCCTCACCAAAAATATCAGGCAATGGACTTTTGTTCCAGTCCATACATATTAAAAACCAGTCATAAATAGTTAGGTATGTTTTCAACCATTTTTCCAAGAACTTTGATCTAATTATACTAAGCATCAGTCACTTTTTTATTTTTATTCATGTGCACCACCGTAAATACAATGTAATTACTAACATATAACAGTTATATTACTTTTAAGTATTCACAGTAAAAAAGATATTGTATCGTGTCTGTGTGCAGGAATTCTGAGGGTATGGCATAGCATTGAAGATATTGATGGAATTCAAGCTATGCTATAACCCGTTGATCTCATAATATATGATGAATGTCGAAGATAGTTGAAATGGTAGACTCTATCATTGAGGGGAATGCAATTAAATAATAGGGTTATATTTTTCTTCTGCGAAAGAGGCACTTTTTAGATTGTGATGACGAAGTTACATTTTTCAGAATTCATATTTTTGTTCAACAACAACAAAAAGATGTCTAAACATCCATGTTACTTATTTTGTTATGTTAAACTTTTTTAGATCGGATGAGAAAAACAATCGTCACTAAATCTATTAAGGATCTGGCCAATGGATCTTCTGAGATTGAACGAGATTAAAGCGTGTGTGAAAAATAGCTAGTGAGTCCTAAATTATAGCCAAAAAGTAAAGCTACACTAACATATAAATCTATGAAAAACTCTTGACTGATTTATCTGTTACAAACATTGCAGAACATATGTAAGAGTTCGTAATTTTCTATATATTCCAGCAACAAAAAAAAGGCACAATTTTTAAAACTTTCCACATTATCCACCACTAAGTGCCCTTTAAACGATGCAAGAACTTGCAAGTTTGACTAGACTAATAGCTAGTCTGCAACTTGCATGCACACTCTTGCATCGTGTAAATGAGCCTGTAGAAAAGCCAAAATTACTTGTAGAGCCAATGACCCCACATTACAGTTTAAACAAAAACATAATACGTTGACAGCTCTGTATTCCAACTGTCAAACAAAACTAACTAAAACGATTCAATAGATTTGTACAGGTACACCCTCTAGATGGCAACATAGATAGAGATGTTAAGATAACAAATGTACACACAATAATGACACTTAATAGTCGTGTACATAAAGCATTATATTGTTTACATCGTAAAACACATGTGGACTTGATGGACGGTTGTATAGCCTTTCATTGTCACAAATTATTCCATTGTCGCATATGATTGTGATCTGTGTGCTATCAGAAAAGGACTGTCATTAAGTTAATGAGGTGGTGATCATAACAGAATGGTTTTACAGTAAATGTGTTCTCATTTAAAACTGGGAACCTATTAACAGTTAAAGTGACAAGAAAAAAAAACTGCTAACTTCTACACCATTAAAATGTATGCAAATGTATGCAAAATCTAAATATTTTCAAATTTTTGAGCAATACATATTAAAACGGATTAAATTGAGTCACTGATGTCCCATAAATCCAACCACCATAACACAGATAACACCATACAGCTCAGGCTGTATGTATCTGTCATAATAAAATCTCTTGAATAAAAAAATCCTTGGTTTGACATCGACCACAAATTAGAGCACCTAATTCGTACACAATATTCGTCGAAAGTCAAAACGTTTCTATCAAAATATGCCAATAACCATTTCCTGAAGAGGCAATTCAAAGGGCATGCCATAAATGATTGATGACTGTGCCTATTATAAATGTTGAAATCTCCTAAAGGCTTTGTCCGTTGTTATCAAGCTTTGTAAGAGCTTAGCTTATTTGTCTACATTTATATTTTGCGCCGTATGTCAAATTCCTCCGATTTTTGGCAAACACTTATTTAAATCTAAACAAATATTGTAGAGAGAAAAGTTAAACTATAAAACTGTTTTAGCTATTTTTTTACTTTTATATTATATTTTTAACTTTTGTAATCTACATTTTCAGTATATCGTATACTCGTGGGAAGCAGGGGCTGGTTGCTAAACAAAATTAACAATAGCAAAGTTCTGGTCCTAAAAGCAACTATAGGAACCTATACATATCTAATCATATACAGGTCCTTTCATTGGATATATCCTAGTGGTCACAGGAAGCAAGCTGTCGCCTATGACCAGCATATATTAACCTGACTTCCAGGCTATGATAGGTCAAGTGGAAGTATGCTTCGTTTCGCTGCTAAGGTTTTAACCGACTTCAAAAAGGAGGAGGTTCTTAATTGGGTAGGTTTTTTTTTGTTTTTGTTCTCAAAATTGGAAGAAAATAATGCATCTACCGATTCTGGACACATCCATTTCTAAATCTGATTACGATAAAAATATGTTGTGAGATCGCGTTATTAAAGACTAGAACAAGACTACGTTGACATTATTTTGTATGTTTTATATAAAAGGAAATACAAATTGACATTTTGTCTTTATTTAAAATACCAACAGCCCAAGCATAAAATATGTGTGATGCCAAATAAAATACACTTTTCTACGTTGTAGTCGAACGAAATGCAGCTGAATGTCAGTATGTATTTTACAAAGGTCGACTGCATGTCTAGCCTCCACAACTCAATAACTGGGTAATATGATATCCCTAGATTAGTTGTCAGACTTTCAAGCTGACATGCAGTAACGACTGTCAAAGATCAAAAACATAAATTCTTTAAGAAAGGTTAAAAATTAAATGCTTAAAAGTAATTAGAGAGGTCGTAGACCCGTTTAATTTAGGAGGTCAATTAGCAAAAGCTAAGTGGATTATCCCATAGCTTATTGAAAATTATGGGGATCGCTAACATTACGATTAGCTAACGTAACAATGGCTATTGACGAACCATATTTTTACATACAGGGTTACTGGTAACTCGACGTATTCTTTGCAGGACGACATAGTAGGGCTAAAATGCAACAAATTAAGCCACCAAATGTTCTACCGAAGTTCAGTAGTTTTTGAGTTACTTAGATTTTTAGTTTTTTAAGAAAAATCCCAGATCAAATCGTTTGGAGCCAATTTAAAAGTGATATACGGCGCGACTGTACTGAAATTTAAGTTAATATCATAGTTGATGCCGTAGCAGATCTTTGTTAATAAATAAAAGTTCAAAAATACCAAAAACTTTGGCAAATATCACTAAAGAAACATTTATTTCTTTGTGATTTTTGCTATTACTTCATACAAAATGTTGTCTAGTGAAAAAAAAACTACTACGCCTGATGTACAAATTACTAGAAAAATATCCTTGTCTTATCAGCTATCCAAAAAGGTATGAAATTTAATACAAAGTTAAGGACTACATTATGTGCATCTCACAAAAAGGTGATTATTCGGAAAATCAATAAAACAATTTGGTGAATATTAGTATTATTTTTAATCAATATCAATACAGTTTAAAAACTTTAATTACACCTTCACACGTCTTGTTCGATGTGCTGCCCTCGGTTTCTAATACATGTTCTTATTCGCTTCCTCACTTCAGTTTTTGTGATTCTTGATGTGATTGTTGCCCTCATCTGGTCCGCTGCATTTGTTATTCTCTCCCTTAGTTCTTCAATTGAATTTTACTGGGGTCACATAAACTAGGTCTTTCATATGACCCCAGACGTCTAGTGGCGTAAGATCAGGGCTTCGTGCAGGCCACGGAATAGGCCCACCGCGCAATTGTCGAATTGTGATTCGGAAGTGGGCTGGACATCCGTCATGTTGATAAAGCATGTTTGCTCTTCTGTCTTCCGGTACATCCGTGAGCAGTGGTGTTAAATGATTTGTTAGGAAATCTTCGTAAAGTTCCCCATTTAGTGTTCGGGGTAAAAAATGCAATTTTACCTGCTCCTCATAAAACTCTTCCCTTCCCTGTCACACATGCAAAAGTATTGACAATCATACCTTTCTGAATAGCTGATAAGACAAGGATATTTTTCTAGTAATTTGTACATCAGGCGTAGTATTATTTTTTTTCACTAGACAAAAATTTTTATGGAGTAATAGCAAAAATTACTAAAAATTTAATGTTTGATTAGTGATGTTTGCCAAGGTTTTAGGCATTTTTGAACTTTTATTATTAAAATTTATCGGCTACGGCATCAGCTATGATATTAACTTAAATTTCAGTACAGTCGCGCCGTAAATCACTTTTAAATTGACTCCAAACGATTTAATCTGGGATTTTTCATAAAAAACTAAAAATCTAAGTAACTCAAAAACTACTGAACTTCGGTAGAACATTTGGTGGCTTAATTTGTTGCATTTTAGCCATACTATGTCGTCCTGCAAGGAATACGTCGAGTTACCAGTAACCCTGTATAAATGGATGGATTCAATCAAAAACTTTATATGGCAAAATATCAAGAGCAAATATAAAACTTACATCACTCATGTGCTCTTTTTATAAAGAAGAACATCCAAAACACGAGTCATTTAAAAAAAAAAACCTTTTTGGTTTTGCTACACGGCCAGAAAATTACTCTATGGTCTGTTTTAGGCAATGACCTCATTTTTGCGTTTATCGTTCTAAAAGTGCGGGAAAAACTATGTCAACGTATTTAGAAATTCGTCAATGATTACTGAATTAGACAAAACACGACTTCTGAAACAGCCATTAAAGTAATGACAGAAAACAATAATGACTTTCGACATGCAAATTATTATCTTTATGGCTTAACATTATTTTAAAGTTTAACGACGTGTAAACTATGTTCTTCTTGAAGTGTCTATTTTAATAAACAAATATGACGTGGGTACTGCGATTTGCAGAAGCAATACTTGATTTATTTCATAAATATAGAGATACAGGTTTTTACCTACTTCAGGTACATTTCAATTTATTATTACCTATAGTTCTAAGGCCCAAATTGTAAATATTTTTGTCCATCAATTATTTCAATAAACAATTAGGTATTCTCTTTATTTATTTTTAGACTTATAAATTACATTTTTAAATATTTTTATAAAAAAGAAACAAAAAACATTTAAAAATATAAAAAATAGCATTCCACCAGCACCAGGAACAGGGTCCGGGCTGTCGGTGGTCAAGGCTCTTGAGAGAGGAACCTCCTAACAATACGCGCCGTGTCCAGGAGTACTGCCTTCTGAATCAAGCGCCTGATCCAGCTGCCAAGCGAGAGCCTCTTCAGATGTTGTTCGAGGCTCTTAGCAATTAAGCCATTGGCAGACACGACTATCGGCACAATGATTGCCGTATTTACGTCCCACATGTCAACAACCTCGCGAGCCAGATCAAGATACTTGAATTGCTTATCCTTTTCTGCCCTCACGAGGTTCTCATCATGCGGGACCGTAATATCAACAATCATTGCGCGACGCTCCGATCGATCTATCACCACAATGTCAGGTTTATTGGCAACAATAGTCCTGTCAGTGATGATAGGTCGATCCCAATACAACGAGATATTGCCATTTTCGAGAACTGGGTCGGGCGCACACTTATAGTAAGGCACTTCCGATTCCACAAGGTTGTACTTCAAAGCAAGTTGCTGGTGGATAATCCTGGCCACGAGGTTGTGTCTATGCAAATACTCTCCGTTAGCCAGATTAGAACACCCAGAAATAATGTGTCGGATAGATTCTCCAGGACGGTGGCATGCCCGACATATGTCAACCGTGCCATCCTTCACAATGTATTTCCGGTAGTTATTTGTCATCATAACTTCGTCCATTATTATGATTATTATTATAACCAGTAAGTATGTTGATCTGACGCAGATTGATAGAAAAACTCATGTTTTTCGTTCCGTATTTGTTTACCAAATTAGACACGCAGGAAAAATATATAATAACTACAAATAGGTGTAGGCTTGTCTTAACATCGTAATAGTACCGAAAACACAACGAAATTATGTTTGATTAATACATTTACATACGAAATGATCTCATCGCAATGGACTTATGTAACTGCGTAAATGAACGTTAAACTGGCCATCCTTATAGTGGAGTTAACGTAAGTACATAGGAACTATTTCTGCGTATGATTCAGAGCGGCCATATTTTTTAAAGGAGTTTAAAATTTCAGATTTTTCACGCTGCGATGCAGTATGATTTCATACTGTTGCGAAAGCATTCTTTTATTCATTTGTATCCTAGCTTTAAAATTAGGTACCGTATTCTGAATTCAAACAGTAGCTCATTTACTGCCAGGATTTTTAAATAAAGCCACGCAGCAGACCATGAAAATTATTCCATTTTATTCGTGGATCTGTTAACACTTTTTTGGTTAATTTCAAAGATTTTAAGATTGTTAAATAACCTGCTCTCACAGTTAAAACGGAACATAGCGAAAAATTAAGCAATAAAATCTTTTTTTTTGCATAGACAATTTCAGTGGAAACTTTGTTGTAAATCCTCTAACGAGACTGTTTTTGTCTATGGCAACTACGGTCATAGCCAGTCATCTGTGTCCATAAGCCGGCAATGATGATGCAAACCAAAACACTTCAGCGACCTTGACAGACAGATTTGTGGCCTCACTTTATGATGCCATTAAAACTATGTTTTAGTATTGTATGAAAGTTATGAATATTCTGCATCTGGTTGAAAACCCGACTGTAAAACTTGTAATGCTGTTTTTGATATGGGATCAAGGTTTTGGCAATGGTAAAGTAGATAAATCATAATATGTATCGGTTTAGAAAAGATGTATTTTGAAGTCATTCTTTGAAATTTACACTGTTGTTCTGACAAAATGCTATCAAGAGTCTGTTTTGTAATTAATCTTCACAACATTTTATCTCAAAATTGTGTTAGTCAACATTAGAACAGAGCTGAGAGGTATGTGTTTACCAAAACATTTATAACTTCTACACGAGAACTACTAGGTACTCGTATAGATGATTCAAAGAGGTTTAACCATCACAAAATCAGCCGAAATATTATCAACGCTGATTTTCTTATTGCAACATAACTAAGGTTTAATAGCATGTCGCAGAACTGTCTCAAAAGGGCACTGAGGCCCTGGGACGCAAAAGGCAAGTGAAGGAACGGGGTGTTGTTTAAATATTAGGGTTTAAAACGGGATATTTACCATGTTTATTATTTATTTTGGGTTTCCGATATTTCGGCACTGTTGCAAGCATCATGATCACGGATGAACTGAAGTTATTGCGGATGGATTTGCGGGTGGTTATTGGTGGTGGGGTGTTTTTTAGTCAGAGGCTCAGAGCAGACTCTAACTGACTAAACTAAAAAACAAACTGAAGGGATTGTCAGACAGTTCCTTTTGCTCCGGGAGGACTCATTTAATGATTGCATGACGAGATGGTATAGCAGCTAGCACTGAGAAGTTGAAAACATTATAAGCTGATAATCTATTTTATTTTTATTTTGCCCTACTCTTCTATTTTTCCTGTGTCGTAGCTGCGTTATTAAACATATACACAAACACCCAGACCCAGAAAAACTAATGGTAGCTCATAAAAATTTTGTTCTGTACAGGGTTCTAACCCGCGACACGCTGAGCCGCGTCAACCGTGCCGTCAAAAATCAAAATTGCTGTCAAAAATAGTTTTAATAGGTACTAGGTACACCTCTGGCATGTCCCTCGGGGATTTAACAGTCGTGTTGTTCTTTATTAATGCTGGTTTTCGAGAGTGATGATGTCAGAAAGTGTTATTAATTAACAAAACACGTTTAAAAAAAGATTGATTTCGCAGAGTGTTTCAGTGTTACGAAATCTTTGGAAGATGTGGGACGTAAACAGTGGTATGTGGGTCGATATGACGGTAATCGTAGCAAGTCTGCTTCGACGATCATAATCGTAATGTTTATAATCTTACACATGGCTTTGCTGTTTTTTTTTTCGACTTGTTTATTTACTTTTTTTTGTAAACACAACTTACGTGTTTTTGTTGTTTTTGATAAGGGAGTTACAGACAGATGTTTCCGAACGGAACTTCAACCTTTTTTAGATGGGATGTCGATTATAATTGCTGATAATTCTAAATTTCGTCCTAAAATTACACTAATTGTGGCTACAGTACTAATGTACTGAATGTTTGTCAGTCAACGGATACGCGATCATGAATATTGACTGCTTACCAAATGGATTACAACAACATAAACAAACCGAATTTAGCAACCACGATTTTCCGTTCAATAATCATCACGATTCGTGTAATTTTTCACACAAAAATATAAAAGAAAATTATATACCATCTTCTTTCCCAGGCTTGATGCACTGTAAACACGACACAAACTTTTTCTTTTTCACTTTTTTTCCAACATCATTAGGCTTTCCATTAGCCAAATCTTTCTTGACATCTTTTTTCGTTTTATTCTTCTGTTGCTTTACGACACCCATTTTGTTTTTTCACGAGCGTGAAAAGCGCGCGCTTTTCTTTTTTTTTTAATCAGGCGAGGGCGCGCGTTCTACAGATGCGCGTTCGGAAACTAGTGCCGGACTAGCAACGCTAACTGCATACGCGTGCGGGCAAGGAAACACTGGCAGCTTACAATGAGTCTCTAATGAACACCAGTCGCGCCGCGCAGCAGTAGCAAAGTACGGCTGTCCGTAGCACGCTGCTTGTCTAGAGGTGCGGTTCGTGAGCTCACGTCAATTCGACCATCCCGATTGGGAATCAAGGCCAATTCATGGATTAATATTCCGTGTGTGGTCACTTCCTAAACATAATGTTAATTTCACCTAATTAATATTTCGGGTATGAGTCCCTAACGTGAAATTATACTGGCGGTTACCATCAAGTTGTTCTGCGTTCAAATTTAAATTGGTTGCTGATAAAATCTTTTTTAATTTAACGTGTTTTCCAAGCACTTGAGTTTGATAAAAGGGCGTTCGTAGCACGGTCAGCGTAGAGGTTTCTGCTCTTAAAATAGCTGTTAATCAGTTTTTTTTCAATGTTCTGAAGTGTTACAGTTCAAAGAATCTATCTATATCCGGAACGTTGAGTAATCAATAGTTTTCCAAGGCGTGTATATAATTATAGATCGGTCTATTGCTTTTGTATCAAGGGCGATAACATCTGATATACCTAGTCTAGTATATACGAAACTATGAAAGTCAAGGGGATTCGTGACTCGCCGCCATTAGGTCACTACTGATACTGTTATAGCAAGATTAATTTCAACACATTTCTAGACGAAGTTTTTCCATTTGCACTTAGGTGTTCAAGATCACCTGAGTCATGTCTTTGGAACATAAAATAAACAAAACACTGTCTACATTAAATTAAATGTATGAAACAACAATGGAAATAGAACGCTTCTTTAATATTTCGAAAAAAATCGGAAATCACATGTTTTTTCGAACACTGGCAGAAAAAAATCGGACGTCACATGTTTTTTCGAACAATTGTAACAAAATTGTTACCAAAAAGGTGTCATTATGGTTGTTACAATCAACCATGCTTCTTTATAATAATACTCAAGGACACAAATGACGGAAATTGGTCAAACACGAGCACCTATTCAAGGTTCTGATGGAAAAAGCGATTATTCGTAATAATAATCATGGGAATAATTCTGTTTGACATAACGCGATTCTCGCTACGATTTATGTTTGTTTAATGTTAATATTACATGCAGAGGAAGTTGTGTGCACAATCATATGCATTGCATTAGCCACCTTTCAGACTGGAGAATTTGACGTGCGTCTTTGTAGACTTCACGTGAGTGTTTGTGCTGCGTCAATAAGCCGAAAAAAGTATGATGAAACAGAAATCTTTTCCTGCTGAAAAGATAGGTCTTCCAGGTATACGAGGAATTGTGTGCATCACGATATTTTTAGACTTATGACTCCAAAGAAAAACTCCTACGCATCTGTGACTCTGGTCGCTTCTTTTATTAATTATTTGTCACTACTGTATCATCATTACGTATTGAACTATCTATCATTGAGACTATAGGATATAATAAGACTGCATGAAAGAATTAGTAGTAGGTAGCTTCAACAGCCAACGCTAGAAAGAGTTCCCATTTAACAGATCGATACCAACTTATCAAAAAAAAAAGACCAGCGATATTACCGGGATATCTAGTTAAGAAAACATTATTTCAACTTCCGTTTCATATCAAGCAAGAACAGAACTAGGCCAATTAGAGCCAGACCTGGCTGACGGCCAACTCCCACGCAAAGAAAACGCAACTCATCACCGCTAATCTGTAAACTCCTTTACACGAGCATAGAGAATCCAGCCATACATTATGCGCTATGCAAATCCCACTCTCTCAACATGCTTGCAGGACAGCGCTGCGTAGGCGCACGTTTAAAAGCATATTTGTCACGGTCACTTAAAGTCTGTTATGTAGTCAGATCCGCGCTCAATGTCATGGTTATATTATGTAGGTACAGTCAGGGGAAATTGTATGTATTTTAAGTCTTGAAATAATAATATGTGAGCGATTTTTTGATTATGAGTTGAGGTTATTACAGATTCAGTTTTTTTTTTATCGTGGTAAAATCATCAAATGAGTCCTCCCACCTCCCACCCAGGGCAGGGCGGGAGGGACTGTCAGACTCGTACTGACTAAAATCCACGGTGTCCTTCAATAGCCCTTTACATTCCAGGGTCACGAAAGCTCGTTAGTCCCGCGACCTCGGCAGGCTTTGGCCCTCTAGGGGGGCCTGGCATTGTGCTGACACTCTTTGAGGCGCGCGTTCACTAACTTTTCAAGAAACTAACTTTTGAAGTTACTTTGTTGCTAAACCACGTAGGGTAAATGGAGATTATTTGGTAAGACAGGCAACTCAGTGATAGAGTCTTAAAAGTCTGTCAAAACGTTACCTATGCATGCAGTAATGCGAAATGATACAACTAGTTCACCACTAAAGTGGACAAGATGTAGTGACACATCATTTCGCATTACTGCATAGGTAACGTTTTGAGAGACTTTTAAGACTCTATCACTGAGTTCCCTGTCTCACCAAATAATTTCCCTTTACCTTACCTATAACCAGGGACCGAAAACCTTTATAAATTACGGTACCGGTATTGAAGAATTTTGGTTATTTTTCAGACTTAGGTAACCGCTATCTGGGTAACCAGACCGAAGAAAAATGTAACCTCTATTCAGGTTACCGTTTTAATACCGGTTAACTAAAGATAACGACTCTTTGTCACACACACATACGATGCGCGCCCTGTGACTATTGCCGACGGCACGTCTGAAGTGTGCAAGATAGGGGTTATTTTTATTTCGGTAACCGGTATTAATACTGGTTATGTATTCACTTTTAATAATAAAGGTAATCTTTAAAATTACCTGTAAAAGAAAAAAAGGTTGTTACCGAAAAAATACCCGTATTGATCATACCGATTTCGGTCCCTGCCTATAACATATTTTAGTCTCTCACTGTACTTGTGATCCGTGCCACCGTGCCGGTGACGTCACCTCTGTATCATCGCACCTACTTGTATATTTGCTTATTGTGTTTATATTTGTTCAGGCAAGGACGTTCGCGTGTAAAACTGGGGGATTTAATATACGTTGATGTTGTTATTTGGTGTTTTTATCTTTTGAAAGATTTGTGTCATCTTTTATTCATTAACTTGTAGGTACCGTTTTTGCTGAAGTATCCACGACGTAGGTAGCTACAGCTTTTCTGAGGCCTTATCATGAGTTTTCAGTTATTCTGACGTAAAGTAAAATGGAACTTTGACATTTTCTAATTGACAAATTTCAAAAGGAAAAAATTAGTTCTTTCTTCGTACACCAGAGGCGCTGTTCCATTTTTTCATACAAGAAACGCCGTAAATACTGGAAAGACGCTGTAAAGTAAAAGAGTGAAAACTCGTGCTAAAGGTAGGTACAGAACCCTTAGCACGAGTTTTCCTTGATAATTGTCAATTTGAAATTTTCAAAGTTCCAGTTTACTTTACGTCTCAAATACTGAAAACTCATGTTAAGGGTACTGACTCCATAGTGTTAACATTGTATAGCAATATTTTATTATCTTTTTTTTGCTTGTTTATGTTGTGTGTTCCGGTTCGCTAGCTTTATGTATAATTAACGTTTTTTCTTTCTCACTTCAATCAAATACTTGAACAATTGTTTTTTTAATGTAAGATTGTCTATATTATCTTGCTATCTATATCTATACTAATACTAGCGACCCGCCCCGGCTCCGCACGGGTGCAATCTTTATAATATTATTAAAATTGCGACTATAATTTGAGATTTAAACTATCCTATCTCTCAAGTTGGATCGAACTGCACATGGTGTGCGAATTTTATTATAATCGGATATGTGGTTTAGGAGTCCATTGAGGACAAACATTGTGACACGAGATTTATATAATATTAAGATAATAATTCTGAAGAATTTGTTCTTTGGTTGGTTTGACCGCGCTATCAGTAAGTAGTTCCTGAGATTAGCGCGTTTGGTTCATATTCAAAAAATATTTTTGTGTTAGATAATCCATTTATCGAGGAAGACATAGGCTACATAACATCACGCTATCACCAATAGGAGCGGAGCGCGGAGCAGTGGTAGTAAAACTGCGAGCCAACAACAAGTCATCAATATTTTTATAAGTAGGTACACAATTCATTTCCATCCAGATAACCACTAAGTTAAGAAACATGACTCATATGTACGTCAACAACAATAGCACGTGTATTAAAGAAAACATTAATTATTAAAAGTGGACAAAGTCATCGCTTGGTGACGCCATGGTTTTAATTATATTTCATAAGTTTAGTGCGTCATCAATTCGATGAACAGAATAGATTGGATAGTAACAATGTGGTATTCGATAACATTATCCTTATCAACCCCGACGGGTTATACAGGTATACCAAAGTACGCGGGATTATCTTAAAAGGACACCGTGGTCCTAGAACTCAAAGCGCAACTGTATGAAACAGGTGGAGGATTCATTTGTTTTTACTACTTAAAAAGATAATATATATTCTTAAACATCGCGAGACTGTTTTACTGTCTAAGCAAAATACTGCGGCCCTGGAATGCAAATGCATGTGAATTAACAGGGTGTTGTTTAGTAAGAGTCTGACACTGCCTTCCACAGTTTATACAACTAAAAAGATTCTACTTTATGGTTGGCCCAATCGGAGAATCAAACTGGTGAATACGATACTTGCTCGGAAGTCGCGCTTGTGAATGCTAGACTAAAAGGGCAGTTCTTTTAAAAGTTATCTACTACTACGTTGTTGCACGTTACTATAATTATCTCAAAACAAATAATGAGTCATCACCACAGTAATCTGCCTCATAGTAAAACAAGTACGTTCAAATGCCGCTAGAGGGCAGCACGGTGGCGATGTTAAAAATATCTACCAAAGTAAATAAATATAAACGTATCGTAGACCAGAGCAAACGTTGTGAAACACCATAATGTACTTACGAATAATGTATTACACGTTAAACATTGTTGTTATACTTTGTATGTTTAATTATAATGGATATGACCTTCTAAAAGCAATAATTGGTATTGGTCGATATACACAATAGTAACAAGTACAAGTATGAGGTTTTCTAAGATAAGATTAAGATGGAATGGAGATTTGAACACCTAGTTCCTAAATTTTTTTTTTATTTAGGTACAAAATTACTAAGCCCGTTGTCTAGGTATTTTAATGTCTACCGTCTTATTTAGCAATGCCCAATTAAGAATAAAAATAACAAAACGTTTTGTTTTACTTCAACAGCAAAATCATAACATTATTAACGAACCGACTACTAGCGCCATCTGTTGCACCGAGAAGCACCAATGAAGTTTAGTTCTCATCTCGACCACCACTAATTTAGGTCAATTATTATCTTTTATTTAAAAATTTTATAATAATTTATCAAACAGCCCTCGAATCAGCAGAGAAGCTCCAAAATTATTTGCTTGGCTACCTTGGCTTCCAAGCAAAGGTACTGAAAGCATTCACTAGAGGGCGCTCTACGCTAATTATTATCTTTTATTTTTCAATTTTATAATAATTTATCAAACAGCCCTTGAATCAGCAGAGAAGCTCCAAAATTATTTGCTGTGCTACCTTGGCTTCCAAGCAAAGATACTGAAAGCATTCACCAGAGGGCGCTCTACACTATAAGTTATAGCCCTGATTTGCTTGTCCAGCGAGGCAGTAAATTGATCAGGCTAATGGCATCAGCTGTTGCGACATAGTTTTTTAATTGCATTAGCTAACCCTACTTGTTTTATTTTTAGTTTGTTTTACAATAGAAGTATTAAGGCTGAGTTAGTTGCTTACTTTCTTTAAAAAAATTGTTTGCTAATGACTCTAGTCTGTGTCAGAGGCGGCAGAGACAAAGCCTATGGTGTAGCGAGTTTACCCAGATAAAAGCCTTTTCACTCTGGCTGTGAAGAGATTAGGATTGTATGTTTTCAGGAACACAGACGTCGGAAGTGAATTCCTCCCTTATCTTGTGCGCGCAATGGAGGCATTGAAAGCGCTTAGTACGAATTGGTGGAATGGCAATCATCAAATGTGGACACATTTCATCCCGCCCTGAGTGGAGCTGAAGGAACTGTCTAACCCTTACTGCCTGTTTCTTCGGTTGCCCTTTGCGTTTTAGGATCACGGTGCCTTTTTAGAGAGTCCTGCGACCCACTTAGTTGTATTGAGTCTAGATTTTCTATTACTTTAATGGAACTAGTAATACATAGATCCGCTGTGTCATAATTATGCAACTCCACCCACCCTTTCGGGGCAAACAGGTGAACATAATTATTAGCTTGTTTTTTACTTATTTTAAGGCTGATTCTTTAATAGCCAGATAACTTTTATGAGGAATAAAAATAACGGTTTGACATATTTTCTATAGATAAGCTGTCAAACCGCCATTTTTGTTCCTCAGATAAAAGTTATCTGACTATTAAAGAATCAGCCCTAAGTACCGCTTCATGCCTTTGGTTGCAGTTAAGTAAATATCGTAAGGGATAATGTATGTTTGAAATCCCTAATTAATAGTTAATTTTAGAACATATGACCCTTAAACCTCATTAATTTTTTTTCATCAGATGACATGAGCAGTGTTGGCCCAGTGGTATCGGTCCCGACTTACAAATTGTAAGTCGTGGGTTTGAACCCCGCCAGGCGCATTACCTTGTGTAATTTATTTCATCACCACTGCTCTCAAAACGGTGAAGGAAACATCGTGAGGAAACCGGCATGTCCTAGAACCAAAAACTCGATGACATGTGACATCTACCAACCCGCACTGGGCCCGCGTGGTGGATTATGGTCCACTCCCTCTCACAGAGAGGAGGCCTGTGTCCCAGCAGTGGGAATATTATACTGGCTGATGATGATAATGATGATGGTGATGCCAACATCGGGTATGTGAATTTAAGTGTGATTAACGACTACTTTTTTTAATAAATAAAATGACTCACAAATTACATGTTTACTACCTGCTTCATGTAAGAGAAATACCTAAGTAACTAACAAGGAAAAAACAGCTATTATTAGGCGCAATAACAGGAAAATTATTAATATTTCATATTCATACCTAGTGATGATCAATCAGTATGTTAATAGTTGGGCTTAGGGCGAACTAGAGCACGGAAATAATAAAGACTAAGGTTATGCAAAGACGGATATATCTTTGACAATAATGGATAAATATTTATCTACGTGACTAAACAGCTTTGGGTTAACAAAACTACAAGGTGTTAAAACATCAGAATGAAGAAAAAGTGTCGTAGGTTTACATATTTGTTTTACCTATGATAATTAGGTGAGGGTTGGAGAAAACCACTTGGACAGTTTTGAATTATTATGCCCAGAAATATATACCTAAATACTTATATTTTTTTCATTTCAAAATTTGGGCCAACCAATGAACAATTATTGATTGGTCAACGAGGGTCATCATTGAACATTCAGTATAGGAAAACAATGTATATTAATTGTAATTAGGTTTAATGTTACATTATTAATTAAATAATTATTTACCCGACTGCGCCAGGAGGGTTATGTTTTTCGAGGGTATGTATGTATGTATATTTCTTTGTGTTGCTCTGCAGCCTAAACGGCTTGATGGACTTGAGAGGTGTCGTTAGATTCGTCTTAAACGTGAGAGTGTCACTGGGTACATAAAACTGGCCAAGTGCGAGTCGAACTCGCGTGCAAAGGGTTCCGAACTAAAAATATTTTTTTTTAAATCTCTCACATTCTATCAAGTGGGGTATCAAATTAAAGGATTTTAAAAATGGTTTACCAAAATATATATAACTTACATGTTTCAATATAATTTAGACTGATAAATGCTAACAAAAACTGAAAATAATAAAATAAATATATATTTAAAAAAAAAAAACAAAAAACCCGACTGTGTAAAAAAACGAAAAAGAAAGAAACAGGCCCAGTAGTTTAGAATTCACTCATTCACACTCACAGTCGGGGCCCCTTGGGAAGATTTGATTGGTATAATTTGAATGGGCTCGTGACTGTACTTGACCTAATTATAAAATTGAAGTTACTGAATTAATAACTTCTCATTTGATTTTCAGGTTTCCAAGTTTTATCAAGCCAATACTAATATAAAAAACCCGACTGCGTAAAAAACTAAAAAGAAAGAAACAAGCCCAGTAGTTTAGAATTCACTCATTCACGCTTACAGTCGGGGCCCATTCAAATTATACCAATCAAATCTTCCCAAGGGGGAGTACAGTCACGAGCAATAGTATGGATACACTAAGAAGTATTCAAAAGCGATGTTCTGCTATCATATTGATTAAACTTTTGCCTTTTCATTACACTTCTATTTTGGAAGCCATGCTATTGCGAAATAGGTCTTATTTCAAAGTTTAAACCAGTATTTTACGAGTAAATTGTGTTTGAATTTTGTTAAGTGTATACATGTTATTGCTCGTGACTGTACAAGCAACGCCATCTGTTACAAGATTGTGGAAGTAAAGGAAAATTGAAAACAAAATGATGTCTCTCTTGCTCTACTATTATTGAATAAATGAAATTGATTTTTTAAACAACAAAAAATAACTTTGAAGTTATGTTTCATTTGAGTCAAAAAAGAAAATGTGTCTGAGTAAAAGTTTTCTTTGTGCACTTGTGCAGCAATTCACCGTTGCTTGGTCATAATTGACAATTTTAGACATTATTTAATTTGAATTATTAGCAAGTGTGCTGTTAGCGTGTTTATTGGTTAATAAAAATAAATAACGGCTTGTCAACAATTAATACAACTTGGTAAGCGAACAGAAAGGTAATTAAAACCTACCAATTAACTAAAACAAAACACCAATATCATAAACACGCAATTAATTTCAAAAGCAATCAATTTAATCGTAATGGAGGGATAATAAACATAATTATAATATATAATTGTTAAACGGTACGCGATTATTTTGGAGGCGCTGGAATAGAGGTGAGTTCATCTTTTGGCGACCTTCCAGGTAGTTTGTGAAGCGTAATGTTTGTTACAACGTGCGTTAGGTGGAAGATAGAGGGCGCCTGTATTCGTAAGTAAAGATTTTTTTTGAAGTAAATCTTATATATAAAATTTCCGTGTCACAATGTTAGTTACCGTACTCCTCCGAAACGGCTCTACCGATTTTTACCAAATTTTATATGCGTATTCAGTAGGTCTGAGAATCGGCTACTATCTATTTTTTTTTTTTTTATTTATATGGCAAAACAACGTTTGGGGGGTCAGCTAGTTATTTATAAATTATATTTGGGATAATTATGGCATATGGCTGGCCTAAAGTTTCAGTCCAGTGTGTTTTTCAAGATCGCATGATTTAATTAAACTTTGGCAGGAATTTTTATAAAGGTCGCCGGTAGACGCTAGATGCAGGTCGCTTCCAACCGGTATATGCGGAGATATAAAGGGGAGGCCTATGTTCAGCAGTGGACGTTCTATGGCTGAGATGATCAGGAATTTTTGCGACATACATTGTATTAAATTGTACGGAGTATTTGAACAATTTAACATTATCATGGGAGTAGAATGTAATTTAAAAATATTATTAATAAAAGTTTTAAAATTCTTGTTTAAACATGGATTACTTTGGAATCTTTTTTTGGAGTATTTTGGGAATAATCCATATCTTTTGCTACCTAAAATTAAGTTGATTTTTTGGCTAACATATTTGTTGTTTACTCTACATTAAAAAACACGATTTAGTTACCAAAGAGAGTCTTCAAGCATGATGGCCAGTGTTCTTTCATAAAAAGAATGATTTGATAAGCAATACAACGTTATGTAAGACGTGATCATGATGAGATTAAAAGGCAGATAGATTGAAGGCAGGTGTTCGATACCAGTCTTACTTTGACATGATCGATGATAATTTAAATCAATTAACTTCTATGACATTTCAGTTATAAAATTCAGTGACTATTAATGTATCCATGTTTATTTCCATACTGGTACGCAAAGCAGGGCCGTCTTTTCCATTGGGCATATACGCAAGGCCCCGCTATCCTTGGGGGCCCCGAGTTCCAAAAAATAAGAAACCTAATTTATTACAGTGATGTTCTTATTTTTGAGCTCGCTACGCTAGGTTTTTTATTCTAAATTCCTATGACTCTCTTGAAATTCTGCGTTAGTCAACAATGTATACTTTTTTACGACAATCCAACGTATCCAAGGTGGTATGTAAGTAAAGATTCACTTAGCTCGCTTTTGCATCCTTCATGTTGAGAACTTTGGGCTCTCAGGTGCCCAGGGCCCTTATATGAGACGGCCCTGTCAAAGAATACAGGCTGTATATTACTCGTTTATCTATCACGCTCTAATTGAAAACTCAACCGGTAGGGAATAGGTAGCTGGCGTGTTTGCACATGATAAGCCGACTACTTTTTGGAAGCCATATTTATTAAAAATGCATCCTTGATATAGGCGCGATAGTGCGGATCGGCTGATCGGTGATATACGTTAATGGAATGGAAAAAGAAGTTATTTTTACAACATTTTATCTTGACAGGCTGAAGTTCTGCTTTTTGGGAGCGATTTATCCACCAGTATCCACGCTGACTTTATGTGTATAACTAAGCTGAAATTTTATTTGAAGAGTGTGTAGACGTACACTGCTCTAAACCTTCTTCGCAGGTATGGAGTCGAAGCATAATGGTAATGACGAGGGGCTTGTGCACTTGTGCAAGTTAAATAACAAAAAGATAAGCCTATCTAAGAGTCAGATAGACCCTGTGTGGAACAGAAGGATCTGTAAGACTCAGTAAGACTCTTTCAGACAATAACTACTGCAGACTGCTTTTGTTTTTCAGGGTCACGGTGTACCAAAGTAAAATCATTTATTTCAATTAGGCCATCAAAGAGGCACTTTTAAACGTCGAATATTAAAATTAAGGAAATAGGATGGGATGGGATTGATTCTACACCCATTCGCAAAGGTAAGTTGTATGAAGAAGAATTTAATGGGCAAGAAACTCCATACCAACTTTAAAAAAAAAAAATGTTTCACAATATTTTTTAACATCGTTAAGCAATGTACCCAGGGCCGGATTAACCATCTCGGGGCCCCTAGGCACAGCTCGTTTCAGGCCCTCCCTTTTTCATACCACAACTACGCAATTATTTTTTTTACGTGGTGAAATCGTCAAATGAGTCCTCCCACCCAGGGCAGGGCGGGAGGGACTGTCAGACTTGAACTGACTAAAATCCGCAGTGTCCTTCATTAGCCCTTTACGTTTCAGGGTCACGGTAATGGAATAAGTCCCGCGACCCCGGCAGGCTTTGGCCCTCTAGAGGGGGGCCCCGTCATCTTGCTGACGCTCTTTGAGGCGCGCGTGGAACACAACGCGCCGTCGACCCGGGCATGGTCCATGGTCAGGCGACGAGTTGCCCATTACTCGCCGCCCGCATGCCCGCGCCTACGGCCACCGGAGATCGTCTTGCGACGTCCGACGCAGTGGGCGTCTACCACTGCGGCTGGGGCGGAGGAGGGAGGACACTGTCCACTCTCTCTCACGGCCGGCCCGCCTCCTCCTTCGCGAGCATAACTGCTTCGCAGAAGGTGGCGACCGACCACTTCCCACTCCGTCTCGCCCCGCAGCATGGCCTCGACCATTAATGCCGGGCGCAAGAGGTCTCCGCCTATCGCCGTCTTGAGGACACGGCAGTGCTCTGCCCAAGCGGGGCAGTCCTGCACCGTATGCTCCACTGTATCCTCCCGGTGATCTTCGCAGTGGTGACACCCAGGCGTTTCTTCCCTCCCTATCCGACGCAGGTACCTCCCGAATTTTCCGTGTCTGGTGAGGCGGTAGGTCAGGACGCCGTGACGTCTTTCGCTAGCCACTCCTCAAAGAGGGGTCTTACCGCCGCGATTGCGGCGTGCCCGACAACAACGCAATTTGGAATTTTTTACAGTCTACATCACGAAACAGATTTCAGTTATCACATTGCAAAGGTATACGCCTTCCTTCAAGTGAAAAGACTTTCACCACAATCTACAGGACGAAGTATCAGAGTCATTTAAAAATGAAACAAAGAATAGGAAAATCTTGCATATTTTTATAAAACTAACATAAACATTAAAAAATAAATTGTACAGATCAATAAATTATTGAAAGTGTCTAGGTAATAAATAGATCAATTTCAATTCAATTAAAAAATTCAGACATTCACCGTCACTCTTATAGTGTCAATAATTTTACCTTATAATGTGAAAAAAAGTTTCACTTTTACCGTGGTTTCATAAAACCACACAGTCCCCTTTTTTTCATTTTTTTATTGGGAGTGCTGGGCCCCTGGTCATAGTGGGCCCCTAGGCACTGGCCTAAAGTGCCTTATGGATAATACGGCACTGAATGTACCTACCTTGAAAACCTAGACTAAATAATAATAATATTTAGTCTAGGTTGACTAAATAATATTAAAAAAAAAAAAATAAGAAATATTATTATTATTTTGACAAAAGACCTTTAAGACAGTCCCGCGAAAATAAGTCAGAAAGCCAGTTAATCTTTTTGACGAATATCCATTTAAATACCCAGTTTACCGTCAGTTTCGTCAAAGGCCCTAAATTGTGACAATTGTAGAGACCAGATGTTCGAGTGTAGATAAAGGATTAATATTGAAACGCATCTGGTTAGATTAGAGGCCGACCCTAACCTAGTTAGGACTAGACTGGGCAGATGGCAAATATTCTGTACAATTTATTATGTGCTTAAGGTTCAGATAGAAAAGGTGTTGAACTAAGAATGAAGTTTCCCAGTAACTTGGTTGTGAATGTTTGCTATACTAGTCGCATCCCATCGCCCGTCCGCGTTATTATTTTTTCGGACTTGCTAAAACAAAAATTGTGATCCTTATACAGCATTTAGGAATAATGTAGCTTTCTACGATTTTTTGAAGTTCCGGAGATTACATACAAATAGATGTCTTATACAATATTACCAAGTATTATTAGTAAAGATGTTGGTCATCATCATCAGCCTATAATGTTCCCACTGCTGGGACACAGGCCTAAACTCTTGTAAGAGGGAGTGGGCCATAATCCACCACGCGGGCCCAGTGCGGGTTGGCAGATGTCACATGTCTTCGAATTTTTGTTTCTAGGATATGCCGGTTTCCTCACGATGTTTTCCTTCACCGTTTTGAGAGCAGTAGTGATGAAATAAATTACATCAAGTAAAGCGCCTGGCGGGGTTCAAACCCACGACCTACAACTCGTAAGTCGGGACCGATACCACTGGGCCACCCCTGATCTAAGATGTGGTATGATGAAATTTCCCTTTCTCTTTCTCTTTAATCACCATTCGATTAGACTTTAGCAAAGTCGACGTAGATGGGTGATGGAAATGATCTTGGGAAAAGGTGAAAAGCTCGACGTGAAAAGGATGTCTCAAAATGGGATATGCGTGTTTTTCTCCTATTTAGGTACTTTAAACACCCATAAAATTTAGTCTCGTAACAGGAAACGGAAGCACCTATGACCTACTTAATTTCTGTTGTAATGGAGCTTGCCGGAAAGCGGTTTTGTGACCGCAAAACATTCCTCTACGCGTATACCAATGTTCCGGAAATGTTCAAGTAGCAATTATCCTAATCATAATTTGGGCCACTTACTGTGAAGGCAAGTATTACTCACAATCGGTGTGTGTATGAACGTGGAGCAAAAGGAGAATGGCAGAGAGAGAAAAAAAATTGAAAAATTTAACTCTATATTTTGTGGTGTTGACATATATATATTGTCGCCGTCTTACCACAAGAAAAATAAACATCTGTTAAACAATTGTCAAAAAAAAACTGTTAACGTCAGAATTACATTTCACGTTGAATTAAGGGTCGTTTTGCAGTAACACTTTTTTAGACAAGCTTTCAACGATGTTTATCTTTTTGTGGTAAGGCTGTCGATGTTCGGGCACGCCGCAATCGCGGCGGTAAGACCCCTCTTTTAGGAGTGGCTGGAGAGACGTCACGGGGCGTCCTGACCTATCGGATGACGCAGGTCCTCACCGGACACGGAAGTTTCGGGAGGTACCTGTGTCGGATAGGGAGGGTGTTCCACGCGCGCCTCAAAGAGCGTCAGCAAAATGACGGGGCCTCCTCTCAGAGGGCCAAAGCCTGCCGGGGTCGCGGGACTTATTTCCTTACCGTGAAGAACACGTGGCTATTGAAGAACGCGTGGATTTTAGTCAGTACAAGTCTGACAGTCCCTCCCGCCCTGCCCGGGGTGGGAGGACTCATTTGATGATTTTACCACGCTAAAAAAAAAAGGCTGTTGATGTTTAAGTTTCCAAAGTAGAGTATCCCACCCTCTCGCGGGACTGTCATATAACGTTACCCCGGCGCTGGGACGTAAATTGAAAGAACAAGTTGATTTTTATCAATCAATCCTGACAGTACTTCCGCTTGATGAGCTCCATCAGCGGGAGGACTCTTTGGATGATTTCCCTAACCAAAAAAGTGTTAGTTTAGTTTATGTTTAGCCCATGGGAATACGCTTGAAGTGCATTAAGTTATTATTTCCTGACAAACTTAGGCGATGATTCGGCATCAAATAAAATTTGAGTAAAACGATTACTTACAGAAATCTTAGTAGGTACTCGATTACTACATTTTTTCCATCTTAAAACTATTCAGACAATTTTTTCCAAGGCTTTGCGCAGACATGATTCATTTCCACCAAAAAAATGGACCTCAGGCCAAACCATTATGTCCAAACAGATGATTAACTCGTAGAGGAAATAAAAATAAAATTGTTCTCTATTACAATAATTATGGGGAGCCATTTTGTTGGCTTCACACTGCCCCGCAACTCAGCGGAGCATGGCCATTGGATGAATGTGGAATATGAAGTTTAAAGAAGGTTATTAACCGTATTAAATAGGTTTTAGTTGAGAATATTACGTTGTTGAGTTATTATTGATGGATATACAAGAATTTATGGGAGAAATGTATAAGTTGCATCCATTTAGTTAAGGAAAAGTTTAAAAAAAGAGAAAATCTTACATTTGGAAAATTTGGGAAATTATAGATACAGTTCGCACAGAAACATGGCTTCTGGCAGAAAAAGAAAGGCCTAAACCAATAGTTAGTACACATTCTGTCTATAAACACGAGGAAGACTGACAGGGAAAATATCTATAGATTTTTTCTATGTCCCAATGAAAATTAGTTAAACTTTATAACAACTATGTTTTCTAAACTCATTGATCATAAAAATCATAACAATACCACTAATTACGCAGAAAGCGCAACCAATCGGTATTGTTCAACTTTTTAAACATAATCATTCAATGAAAAACTGTTCATAAAAGAAGTGCCTTCGACACCAAATATTGAAAAAGATAAATCTTTCGGTTTTCGAATCAGAACATCACCAAAAGGAGTCACTTTTAGAACAACACTATTACAATTTATCAAAAATATCTCAATCAGTGCATAATTATGTCGGATGTATAATGCAAGGAGTTGACTGATAAGATGTAAAGAAGAATGGTAGGAAAAGGTATACCGAAATAAAGAAGATTTAAAAAAGATGATCTAGATGTCGTGTAGCAAAAAGTTACGCAAATTAATAACTAATATCAAATTTTCAGATCGCATAGAAAAACATGACAATAACTTTTGAATACCGGGGACACATCAGACACAAACACAACACTTGTCTCTGGAATTAAACAACAAAATGGTGATGGATAATAATGTCAAAATACGAATAAAAACGACAGGTGTACAAACATAAAAAGATCACACAAATATACACACGCTTTGCGACCTTCCTCTTTTTTGTTTTCGAACTCCGTTTAAAACAACACAAAAACAACATCGGAAAAAGAAAATGAGTACAATTTAACGTAAGTAAAAGCCAGTGCTAACTGGCAAAGAGATTAAAGGAGTACCGCTAAGGTTTCCCATCGAGTGCATAGTATTACAGTAACAAAAGGAACATGTTTTACATAACATTAGATACGATTTTCCCCGCTTAGTATTCACGGTGCATTTGTCAAACTGAGTATTGAGTCATCAATGCCAAGCCTTGTGGTTGTTTGTTAAATTATTGTAAACAGTACGCCATGCTATGTAGCATACTCCTTCGAAGTTATTTAAGTTTTATAATATGACCACCAGGGTCGAGTTATGAAACCGTTAGCACGCCAATGTTCTTTGACTGAACACGATCTTCATTGCACAGATAATGATTTGTGAGAATTTGACCATTATTGCCATTACTTCTTTGTAATCATAAACGAGGAATTGGATGCGTCCGCTTATTCTTATGCCTGGAACTTTTAGGAATCCTTGATGTTTTCTAGAGGCATTTCGGTTATTCATCATTCTCCTGTCTTTCTACAGATTTAAATGGGGGTCAGTTCAGCAGGTCTCCTTCCATACTTCTCGTAGTTTCCTTGCTAGCCATTTCATCCTTCAAACAGTCCATACATCTTTTCTTTGGTCTTTCCCTTATTATTGTTCTGTTCTCTTTTTTCTTACTCAAGCCTTTTCTTATATTTTCCCCATTCTTAAGCATTACCATACCATGACCACCGATTACCACACAACTTTGACGCTAGCGGGTTAGGGCGCGTTGTTTCATCAGCAATGTAACAAACTGTTTGTTGAATATAGTCCCTAACGAAGCCTTAATTACTGTTCAAACACCTCTCAAGTAAGCCAATAGTTATAGGTGTCAAAAATGTAAAAAAAACCTAGACCCAGTGACGTTTCAAAAAGTTTCCGACGCATTTTTTTTTCCAACCTACTATTTTTGCGGCCAAAATCTACTCCGCTCTTGAAATACACATCGAAAACCATAAAGAATAATAAACAAATAAAATTATTGGAGCCTAAACGGATTGAGGGTTAAATCGGGGAGAAAATACGATAACGGTGAACTAAAAATAAACTTAAAACGATATTTATACTCCAACGGGCAACGGGTATGGTAATTTCTATGCTGTACTCAGCTGTACTGGATATGGCGAGATATTAATTATATTTATTTTCTATAGACAGAGTCTATAGAAAACTGAGACTGACAACCGATGGGGAAGAAAAGTTCTCGAGTGGCGACCACGGACCGGAAGACGCAGCGTAGGCAGGCCTCCCACTAGGTGGACCGACGACATCGTGAGGGTCGCGGGCAACCGATGGATGCAAGTGGCGAATTGTCGTTCGGCGTGGCGGTGTAAGGGGGAGGCCTATGTTCAGCAGTGGGCGTCTTCCGGCTGATGATGATGATGATGATGAGACAGAGTGGAACCTAGGATGATAGAAATCGTAGAAAAAGGGGGACTTCTAGTGCAGTATACTTTTTCTAAATGAATAATAGGGTCGTATTTCAGCAGCTCGTGGCTAAATAATTACAGTCGCACATGCCGTCTTCTGGGTTAAGCCGCGCTTGCTGAGGTTGGTCTGTGGATGGGTGACCATCTGTCATAGCGACTTTCCTTCTATGTCGCTCGGAAAGCACGTAAAGCCGTTGGTCCCGGCTGTCATTTGTAGATCTTTGTCAGTCGTTACTATTAGTCAGAAGCTCTAAAAGTCTGACAACCAGTATTACCATGGGGTACCGTTTTACCCACTTACTGGGTTGTGGAGGTCCGATAGGCAGTCGATCCATGTAAAATACTGATATATTCAGCTGCATCGGGTTCTACTAGAGGCCTATGCCCAATATACTTGGGAAAAGGCCAGGCAGATGATGCTCGTTTTTATACAAAATCTAGCTCGCCTGATGGTAAGCAATGATGTATTGTGGTCGAAGTTGAAGCACGCTTGCCTAGAAGTAACCTGTTCATTCTTGACTTTACAGATCCTAAGATCGTATATCAGGAAAGCTATACTATTACTAGTAGTGCCAATAAACTTCTTTTTTATTTCTTTCTGTATAACTTGTTACTACATAAAATACTGGTTTGTAGTAAGTCGATGTCATCCATTAATTTGGTAGCATAGGTGGTGATTTTATTACGGACATCGAGCTGTAAATAATTGTTGAAAATTGATTAATTTTATGTCGGTTTTCTTGTGTCATGTTTATGACTAATTTCCACATTAAAAGGTACAGTATACTGACTAGTAGATAGATTACCGTATGTTTGGTTGAGATAGAACTTCTGTGGTCAAGTGTGTACCGGCTGATGCTAAATTTCCACAGACTATTATTACTGGCTTTTATTAATATAAACAAAAGATGCAAGTAATAAATTTTCACCATTGAGCTGCCACAACTGTTCAAAAGAATTATCAGCACCATAAAAAACCTACAAGGAGAGGAGGACTGACCCTTTAGATATCCTAAGGGTCGATCAGGTCCTGGCTGGGACTATCTTTGCAGATTACCGTTACCCTGCCACGTAAAGGGCAATTGAATTTAGGGTCGAATTTTAGTCAGTCAGGTTCTGATAGTCCCTCCCGCTCGTCCACTCAGGGCGGACATACTCGTTTGATGATATAATCACCCAAAAAAGGGTTTTAGATCAGATTAAACACTTTTTTCTGGCACTAATTCTGGGATATGCAGTTCTAAGCTCTTTTAAAAATACAATGCTATTCCCATATTTTGTCATATCCGCTTTATTCTACGCTCCAAGTACAACCTACTTTAGAAACTGGTTGCTATACATACGTGAGATAACACATACAGACGGAGGTCAATTTAGCCGTATTACGTCATCAAATAGCTATGATAACCATAGCGGCTAAGTAGGGGCCGATATTTTTAAAGTTGGGTCGCAAGTTTCAATTTTATGGCCTGTCTAGTTTATGATAAAGTTTGGCTTTGAAGAGTGTCATATATTCGTCACTGTCATGTGTGTGTGACAGTTTATTACAAAATTAAAAATACAAGCTTTTACTCACGACATAGCTCTCAAAAATTAACTTACGGGAAGAATCTAAAAATTCTTTCCCATCAGTGGAAGAATATTCAAAAACAACTACTTACATACATATAAACTGTCAAATAGTTATGTACGATCCTACACTAACACTAGGGCCACACTAACGGGAAATTCCGTTGGACGTTTGTACGACTATTATCGTGAAAATCAACGGGAAATGCAGTTCGTGTGGCCCGGTTATAATGTTGAAATAAGAGGCATATAAGACTAGTGAGTAAATGGTGGATGATGACTGTTTTATTTTCCTTAGTTACCTAATTTCTTTGTATTGGTGAACTGTATTTAATTGGGGAAATACGGTAGAGGGAGCATTTATATTCAAATTGAAATATTATAATATTCAGTCGTTAAAATACCTTACAGGAAGTTATAAATCAGGGAAACCATATTACTAGTTTTGATGAGGACAATTCGAAAGGAAACTGCTTCCAAAATTGGTATGTAATGACATTAAATTGATTTATTGAAATATAATATGAAGAAGAATATTTATACTTACTTAATTTTATTAAAATTATGTTAAATTATAAATCATTTTCTATGATAATAATAATAATCGTTAATTATAGCATAGTCCGTGCATTATTGCCTCAAATTGATATACTTATCACTCCCAAACACATTTTTTAAAAAAAACCATAGCTTACATCTATGTATCTCTTTCCTGTAAGACTGAAATAATGTGTGACTGTGTACCTAGTGCCTACCTATAATTATTTTTCTCCCTTTTTAGAGAGAACTGCAACTGTATTTGATATTTGGCTAGGCAGGGCCTTGGCCATGCTTTAAATCTATGGTCATTTACCATGTTCAAAAGTTTTGAGGTTGTTGTGAGTTATTTATAGACCAAGACAGTTTAAAGAGATACAAAAGTTAAGTCGATTGTAGCTTTTACTACATTTTCGTGTCTTTGAAAGCAGTCGAAAATTGTATTATTTCTATTAAATGTTTCTCTATTAACCTGATGGTTTATAAATTTTAAAATAAACACCATTTTTTGCTTGACAGTCTGCGTTTGATCAAGGTCAATCTCGCAGTTTTTACGTAAACAACATTTTAGTTGCCTGTATCTAGACAACCTAGTATCTATGTTTAACAATTTGTTTACTTTAAACAAATCGATTCAGAAGCTAAGTGCTAAATACTAATTTAGCATTACATAGCTAATTAGCCATATTTAGACGGTGTAGGAAAATGTGTTAATTAATAATTACGATAGGTACAAACGTATTTAACTGTTGACACATCGTTTTAAGTGTGCATGTAATAATTGTATTTTAAATGTAGGTAAAGTGTGTGTCAGAAAAGTTTGAGAGTCAGTTGTATTATTTTCGCCATTTCAAATATGGAATATGGTCCATAGACAAAGTTGTTTGGTCTATGAAATGTCCTTAAATGTGACCACACCTTTTTTAAATTATGTATAATAGTAGCTGCCAGTTCGCACGCGTGTTTTTGAATATAATTATTAATATTTTACCACGGGAAAGTGGTATTCCAGACTATTGCCTATCTCTGACCAAAATTTCATTATGATCTGCTGAGCCATTTTGACGTGATCGAAACTTTCGCATTTAAAGGTAGGTAATATTAGTTAACATTAATTAATCAGTGAATCATTTTCTGCTTAGACACACAGATAGTTTAGTCTTAGTGTTAATTCAACCAGTAATTATTGATCCCTCTAAAAATAGAACGGACTTGTTATCACTTCAATGGACACGCTCATTAAACAAAAAATCGCGTGTATCTGTCGCAAAAATAACCTTCGTTTTCTCGTACTGAGTAAAACTTTAGTTTCTGTTGCGAGTTTAATAATAAATTTTGGCTTTTCGCCACCAAACGCACCGGCACTGCATACACACAAAAATTATCAACAATTAAGGATTTGAAGACAAGAATTTATAATCTGACGTACCTTTAACAGGCAGGAAATGATCCAGCAATTAGCGTTTCACTATATCACTTTCAGTTTTCTTCGAAATCACTGTTAGCCGAGCTTGATCACGAAACAAAGGAACTATAGAGTTCACAATTACATCATCGATTATTCGAGGAAATTAACAACGTAGGGTAACACTAAACACCATCAATTAGCATGCGCACTCGAATTTTGAAAAAATTCGCGGGTTTTTCTGTTCTTTTTTTAATTTTCGGCCAGCTGTACGACTAGTATCGTCTCCCGGTCGTATGTGAATCGAATTAACTTGATTGGTTAATTGAAACTGTAGTGTTGTGCGTCGTGATAAGCGTCGAGAGGTCGCGCGTTGACTGTTCACTCGCTGTATCATTGACGCCGCCTCACGTGCGTTGCATGCAAAAAACAGACATAGCCCGCTGACTCTCACACAGGCCACTATTCCTACGTAAATTGTTCGATCATGACTGCGAGTTGGGATATTTCGGGATGTGTTTCTAATTTTAGTGCAACACATTATTAATTTCCAGTCTGCACTTCTGTAAGTTAATCTACAAGAGAGATTTAGCGGAGCTAGTGGGTAGGTACGTACGACTCTAGAGGAAAATCATAAAAAATATATTTTAATGAATAAGTCACGTACTTAACCAACCATATCTCCAAGTTATTATTACTAAAGAATAATAAGCAACCTTGAAGTTAATGAGTCAAATGAGAACTATGTTTCAAGTTATTATTATCAACCAGCTTTATGAATCCATACAACGATGGAATTCCATTTCTATCGGACACAATGAAATGATGGGAAAGTTTTCAATTCCCACGACGAGAATGAAAAGCGAATCTTTGGTTTGAAAGACACAAGCTTCTATACTCTATGGTTAAAAAAGTTAAATAAAGAACGCTAAATTAAAGATTTCAAAAAGCATTGGCTGGATTTATGGGCAGTGACGTCATAAAAAAGATATTCCGCGAGCAGTTGGTGTAGTTATTCATTGATACAAACACGTGTCTTACGTAGTATTTTTGTAAAATGATCTAATGGCATCTTTAATTCATGGAAACGTATACTTAAACATCAACAGTAATTTCGAATTCAATAATATCTAAGTGGAAGAGTCATCTCTTTCGTCAGGAATCAAAATTGTGAATGACATATCTGAATTCGAAGAAGCCATAATGATATTGATGAGTGACGATGCCATAAGAATTATAAAAGTTCCGAGAAAGGAGACTGCAAATGAATCAATGACTGGTGAGAAAACTGATGTTAGAAGCCATACGGGAAGCAATACAGCAGTGATTGAGATAGACAGAACTAAACATACAGACAGACATGATCATAAGAAAAGCACCAGATTTTTTAAAAACAGACAGATAAATTTTGTAACGTTAGTCATATTCAAAATCAGTCTCTACCAGAAAAATACACGAAAATAACGCCAAAAACAAAAATACAGACTTGAAAAAAGTCCTTCACCCTGTCATAGGACATTCCAAAAATACCCTCTAGAGAGTAATTTTCATAAATAATCGCACATTTCGTTCCCACCTCGATCCGTGCGGTAGAATGTGAAAATAGTGGCATTTCGCCAAGTGACGTGACCAGCTAGCTATACCATCAGTATCGGCGTACTTTGATAGCCCCACGGCTGGACGACTATTTTAAAAACAAATAAAAGCCAGATATTTCTACTGTGTTTTCCATGTTGGTGTTCAAAATCTGAGATTTATGAGTAACAGCTTCCAAAGCTAAGATTCCATCATTCTCCTGCCCTATTCATTGGTAGTTGATAGAGAGATCCCAACAAAATACTCTTCTTCAAATTTGCACAGGATAAGAACCGACCAACTTAGGGGAACCGATCAATTTACCGAATTTTGTTTGTTCGAATTTCATTATACCGAAAACTATTGACCGACATCTCTTTTGCTATATGCATCATTTGTCATATTTTCAGATCATCGAAGTATCATTAGCCATAAGTATTATTATACCGAAGTATGTTCCGCCGATTAACAAAATAACTTTTTACTATTGACCGAAGCCTCTTTTAAACTTTTTTCAATTGCCAACTGATTTATTTGCTATATTTTCACCATACCGAAACAACATTTTACCGAAAAATTAAATTACTGTCATAAAAATTCAATATATTTTGCTACAAAACATTGTGGCGGAAACGAAATGCTGCAAAGCCGACTTTACGTAGTCTTGTCTGCCCTACCCCTAGAGTGTAATTTAAAATCGCGTAGGCGCGGAGGGGTGGGGTGGCCCGCGAGCTGAGGAGCAGGTGGTTGGAACGACCGCCGCCGCGGCTAAGGCTGGCCGGCGAAGCCGGCCAGTAAGCCGAAGCTGCGGTGGTGAGCGTTCAAATCATCTGCGACGATAAGCTCGCGTGGGGCCACCCAAAACCCTGCAGCGCCGGAGCCATGACAGAAACAATGCTTGTTGCATGTTGCATGCTTGCTGGAACGCTGCGTGTTTGCTGCATGTTGCATTCTGCGTGCTTGCTTGCACGCTGCATGCTCGCTTGCATGCTGCATGCTTGCTTGCATGCTGCATGCTTGCTTGCATGCTGCATGCTTGCTTGCATGCTGCATGCTGCATGCTTGCTTGAAACAATTGTCAGGACTACGACGCACATCAACTATGTAATTAACAGCAAATGTCAGTAATTATAATACAATACCCTTCAGAATTATATTATCGTATACGACATTTGCACAATTATTTTGTGTTGTCTACCTACATTTCAGTGGCGCCTGCTAAAAATGTAACAGCAATAATTAGTGTGCAAAATTTTCTAGGCGTTCGGTGAAATAAAAATATGGCAATTAAAACAGTGGTATAATGAATGTTTGGAAACATAATACTTCGGACAACCGTCACTTCGAGTAAGTGTAACATCGGTAAAAAGTTTGTCGGCCAAATGAAATGCTGGAGAAACGAAAAAAGATGAATAGATAACAGGTTAACTGAAACAGTGGCAAACGTGACTTCGATGAAGTAAAAAAAAACCAAAAGGTAATAGTTGAAAAGTTTTAGGGCAAATGAAATTCGGTCAACCGTTTTTCGATCTTATGATAGGTAACCCCAACTTAGGACAGATCCGAAGAAAAAATGTCTACTTTAATTCATGGTAACCGGTTTTTGCGTCCATTATTTCTGTTTAGTATGTTGTACAGTCAGTCTTTACGAGAAAAACAAGACCTTACCATTAGCATCATCGCATTTTCAATACCAATATTTTGCATAGAGCGGCTGTTTGACCACCACAACAGTTACTAGGAAGCAAACTTAATCTTGGTAAGACTGGTTTACATACTTTCGGGTTTCTAACAACAGTACCTTCAAATACCAGCTGGGACATGAAATGGATGGATACCCATCTAGAGATCGTTGCCATAAAACTGTTTCAGACAAACAAACAGTCAGTTTAATCGATGGTGGTATTAGAAGTGACGGGTGGCGCGAAACGCTTTGAAAACATACCGAAATAAATGAATGAGTTACGTTACAGACGCATGACGCATGCGCCGTAATTATCCAATTGTTGTTCTTTTGTTTTCAAAGAATTACAAAGATTAGCCGGAAATGAATTACATCTACGGCAAGTAATAGACATATGTTTATTGGCTCAATTTAATGATGTTTTAACAACCTGTTAGTTTTACGCAATACTGTCTTACAAAAATGTAGGTACCTTATAGCATAGTTTTTAGTACTTTCATGAGTTAATTATATCAGTGTTGGAATAAAATGTTTGTTTCTAACAATTCCCAAGGACATAATATACATAAAATTATTGCTAGACAAAGACGTTAGTATTTTATAGGCTATGGTCAATTGGCTGGAGAGTCCAAAGCGTCTCTACATCTGTACTTTGAGGAACACCATGGATAGCGCTCCACATAAACGGTTCGTGAATTAGGACAGCATAGCAAGAACACTACTACGCTGAGCCTGCAGAAAGCTTCCAGCAAGCCACCAACTATGGGCCACTCGGAAGGTCGAAAACCGAAGCCAGGTTGGTCGCTACAAGTACAACATTGTTCGATGGAGATACTTTGATGAAGAAAGGTGTGACTGCGGAGCCTCATCATAAACGTTGGCCCATCCCCTCACTATGACAGAGTTTCGGACAAAGCTCATATAATTAAAAGGAATCATCGACGTGACGAAGAAGAAGAGAATAATAACGATAAAGTCGCAAGACGAGGAGTCAATCAAGATGCCATTACGAAAGTCTAGTTATTCATTCTAATTCAGGCGCCAACCAAAATTAGAAACTGTTATCAGTCCAAAAATCAATCGTGTGTTGAACCGTTATTAGGTCATGTGGTGTCAAGGTGCGAACCGTATCGAGTTGTTGCCCAATCAGAAATACTAGTACGGGATCATCTTATATCATATTATAATTGCTAAAGTGAGTTGCTCTCACGCCTAAACCGCTGGACTGATGTTGATGTTTTTTTTTCAGAGCTATACACGCTGTTTTTTTGCATTTTCGTCAAACTTCAGGTGGTTGTCACAAAAGTCATAAATAATCAATTGAAAGTACAGTACCGGGCAAAACTAATAAGGGCTGCTTTTTTTTTTGTTGTTGTTGAAATTTTATTGTATTTCAGAATCAAACCCTTAATTCAATACAAATGAAAGAGAATCACCCGACTACGCAGTCCGCGCGTACGCACACAGCGATGAGCAGCTGGTGTGCGTGAATTGAATCTACTACTCTTGAAGAAACTAGTTCACACTTACAGATTTCAGTAAAAAGGAAAAATAAAATAAAAAAATACCTACCTATTTTATTGTTGGTTTGGGTCGAGAATCATGAGTATAATCACGTCCTTGAATTTGACTAGGTTGCAGATCAGCACATTGTATATGAGATTTTTTTTAAGGTGTAAGAATCACCAAATTAGTCCTCCAGTAGGACGTCAGACTCTTCAACGAAAAACCGCCCTGTTCCTACACAGTATGCCTATTGCGATCTTGGATCCGGTCATATGCCACTTCAATTTGCATACAACTTGGATGGGGCGGAGGGAGCCGAGGGGAATAGTATCCTAGTAGAATACATTATCAATGAAGTGCACAAGTATTATCTGCCTACATAAAAGATTTGAGGATGCATCCAGTAAAATTGGACAAATTGGGCCAATGCATTGACCTAAAGGAAACCAGTAGAGTAGATAAATCCGGAAGGCGTTGGCGTTACCTTTCAACAGGCTTGGGTGTAGGAGCTGTGCGATTTTGCGAGACAAAAATTGCCACCCCCTCTTAAATGTGGGTGTAGCAAAATTCCGGTAAAGGTGTGTCCAGTGCAGTGGGCGCAGCATTATATTTGTTTGATGCATGGAGTATTAACAGCTTACTATAGAAGCTGTAAGCTGAGCAAAACAAACGATCAGATTTCCAAGGAATTGGGCTATACCATCGGTGCCTAGGCATAGAGCGTAGACCTCGGAGGAGTGCAGAATTACCAGACTCAGGGCACAGTCAAAGAAGCTCCCACTGGCCGCATAAAAGGCTAGTTACAGCACAGAGCGCAACTAGTGAACATCAACTTTGAAGAAAGACTGAAACTTGGCACGAGTTAGTATCATAAAGTTAGGCATGTGTCTGTGTACAGGCGCAGGCGGAAGTGGAACATCTTCAATGTAGGCGGGATCCGGGTTTAGTTCGCCTGTACTTTTAGTTCAGACATTTACGTGTTGAGTACATTCTGCTACTGTTCGTTTAGAAATTAAACGACAAACTAAGATGTTAATGACTGTTGATGGCTGAAATAGTGACCTATGGGGAAGAATTTGCAAAAACAACAAAGATACCAGCCAAATTGAAAACTCAACCTTTAGACGTTCTTCTTAGTTTACAAAAGCGATTTCTAGTTGATCGAAAGACGTCACTAATAGACGGTGAAGGAAAACAATTTTAGGAAACTATTACTTAGTAGCTCAGAATAGCAACACACCGTAAACAACCGTGGTTGTTTATTATTATTTTTCAGTATGAGAAGAGAATTCTCAAAAACAAGCTCACGATTCAACAACTATACTTGATTTAAGACCATCTGGAGTTGGCTCAACCTGTCTTCTTCCATAGTTCTCCATTATTCGACATCTTCTTTCTAGCATAAAGTTCGCGGTGCGTAGCATGACACCGTACAGATTTAGTCGACGAAAGAATAGACAAAATGACAGAATGTAGAATCATTTCTATTGCCTTAACCATGGCACTGTTTAAAGTAAAGAAGAGAATATAGTTTCCAGTTTCTATCGCCTACGAGTCATGCTAATAATCGAGCAAAAATTTGTTCCATTTGTTTGTTATCAAAATCAAGGCATTTATTGATATTAGGCCAGTTACAGGCACTTTTGAACAGTGAAAATAACTTTGTCTATTCTTGGTATAGATAAGAGATAGAATTGGTCATGCTGCATACTACGCATGGGGGCGTTGCAGACTACGTTAATGTGTAAACCTTTTCAAATGCACTTGACTGTATAACAATATTAGCTCAACATAAGCACACAGACTAAATAGGGAGGAGTGATATAAATGGAACTGGTTCCCAGCGTGGCCGGAGTGGCACACTGACTTGTGACAGCCATTGTGCATTGATTAGATAACGATTGTGCCACAGCTCGCGCAGATGCGCACGAGCATACAAGCGACCAGAGTTAATATTTAGAAGGTCACCATCTTTTTGGATTTTGTGGGACAGTTGGTTTTTCTTTTTCTGTTTTTTTCTACTTAAATAATCGATCGATAAACGGGCCAAAAGTGCGTTAGAAAGACTTAGTAAGCCATTGAGCCATTGAGTTTTTCGGTCATTCCTACCCAATTATAGAGAGTTTATGAACATTCTTTAGAGTACTTTTTATAGAATATGAACTTTTTATACAGTAGTTAAAAATAGAGTTTCAGGCATTGGTTTTTTTATTATTGAGAACAATTAGGTGGGTTAATCAACTTCGCACCTACCAATGAACCAACCCGCCCTGCGCCAGCTTGTTGGATTATAGCTCATTCCCTCTCACAGAGGCTGATTACGATGTGACATTTCGATTTTCAAAAATTATGTAGGAATTCCAGTGATTCAAGAGTAATGTGAGTTAAGCTCATAATTCAACGTGAATCCCAACTATCTCATTAGCATTAGATTAGATATGTAGATGATTAATACTGGCATATCAAATATTGGGCACTTGTCCAGCTCGCTAACTAGTTACGGGTTAGATCATCAAATGATTGCCATGGATTTCACACTATGTAATTTGGGTATAATTATGGTTTCAAAAATTGTCAGAGGTCAATGAAATGTATTGTTTGAGCATAATACTTATAGTTTGCTAGTTAGGTACTTTTCTATCACTGTCGACTTCTGCACAGGTAGCATGGCATCGTAGAAACGGGTTTTGACGATGGAGGAAAAGACAAAATAACAGAACGTAGATAGATATTTACCGTTATGAGCATGCAATGTTTAAAATATATGTAGAATCTAAATCTTTTTCTTCTTCAATACTCTACGGATTATGCCATAAACTTGAAAGCAGTCGAATTGTTTAGGAATAACCACTAAATAGCTTTGTCTATTCTTGGTAGAAAAAAGAAGGAATTGGTCATGCTACGCGTGCTAGTTCTAAAATGCTTCTTTTAGCAGGATCAAAATATGAATGAACAGCAGCAAGCCAATAGCAACCTTAGTAAATCAAAAATTAAGATCACTGTGATATTGATTCCAGATCAAAGGTCAAATTCGATTCGAAGACTGACTTTTAGGTTATAGGGACCTCCGGATGAAAATTCTGACTATTCTTTGTTAGTTACGTGTCATAGTCATTTACCACGCTCCAAATATTTACTGAAATTTATTACTAGTAACCAGACTTTTAGTACAGACATTTAGTGACAAAATGACGCGAGACCTAAAACCATAAAACATTATTTAATGTTTTTGGCACCTGATATTCAATTTTGAAAAATTCTAGGTTGACTGAGTCAGCCACCTAAAGATTATTTTATGAGAGGCAGACAGTATGGTGGACGGATCTGCCAAATCTGTTCCCAACTATATTGGGGTCGGCTTCCAGTCGAACCAGATGCAGCTCAATATCAGTATTTTACATGGAGTGACTGCCTATCGGACCTCTACAACCCAGTAACTGGGTAATACGATACCCCATGGTAAGACTCGTTGTCAGAATTCTACAGCTTTTGACATACAGTAACGACTGCAAAATCTACAAATGACAGCCGAGACCAACGGCTTTCCGAGCCACGGAGGAGGTCGGAGGAGGTAGTTCTAGTTGTTCTGGGTCTGGGTGTTTTTGTATGTATGTAAGTCTTAATGTTTTGAAACGCACCCACGACACAGGAGTAATTCCTACAGTGGGTATTCCAAGGTTTAAAAAATTGATAGAGTTGAAAATATAAAACTTTATGACAATATTCATAACGATGCGGATTAATTATTTTAAATTAATTAATTATTTTAAATTAATTAATCACTTAAACTAATGTTGTTTACCTTGAAACAGGTGGCATTTACAGAAGAGCAATCTTATAATTTGAAATAACACAATTTTAATTCATTTTTATTTTGTTTTGTGTTACATTGCAGTTCATTGGCCTTGACGACTTCAGTAGGTTTTATTTTTTAATAACCGATTGTATAAAACGAGGAGGTTTCTCTTTTTGACCGTATTTATGCTCATTATTAGTTTGTTCGTTTATGAACCGATTTTGATGGTTCTTTTTTATATACCTAATAAGAAAAATCACACTATCGAGAGAATTGGTAGAGATGGGGCAAGGCTTTTGCACAGAAGTGAGACAATTTAGATAAAAAAAGTATTCTATACTAATATTATAGAGCTGAAGAGTTTGTTTGTTTGGTTAAACGCGCTAATCTCAAGAACTACTGGTTCGAATTGAAGAATTCTTTTTGTGTTAATTAGTCCATTTATTGAGGAATTCTATAAGCTATAAAATATCACGTTACGACTAAAAGGAGCCAAGCAGTGGGGTTGAAACAAAGTGGAAAATAGTATGATTATTTTTCAGATTTTTACATTGTTAACATAATATTAACCGGGAAAACTTTAATATCAGCAATTCTGTGGTTATGTTTTCGCTATTAAAGTAATTTTCCCTCCAAAATCGCGATTACCACAACAGAAATAGAACAATATTATTATTTTTAATTTGTCAACAACGGATGAACGAGTTATACTGATAACCTAACATTGCGACACTGTAATACGATAAATTAACATAATAAAATTATATCAGTACAAGGATCTTTTGGCGCGTGGCCGTGAATACACGACGCCAACTTGTTTTTTGAGTAATGCAATTTCCACTGACAAAATTATCTTTTTTAAACAAACCAAGCCTACCTAGCAAGTTGTTTATTATGCATGGAGCAGATTGTTAGCTTCATATTAATATGAAATTATTGTCTCTACTAACAGTAGTTATAAGTTATGCTTTACTAACACTATAGATTTTGTTGTCAAGATTATAACTTAATCAAATAAATAAATTATTAAGTGTTATTATTTTTATACGTCTTAAAATCTCGGGATCACAGGATCTCGGACTTTTGGACGGCGTGCCAGGAGCCGAAGCCATCTTGCAGAGGCGCGTTACCAGTACCGGCGTTAGGGTAAAGCGCGGTTAGGCGACCGCCCAGGGCGCCGAATACGAAGGGGCGCCGTAGGCCTACTTTCTCGTAAATTTCCCAATTTCTTTCATCCCATTTTTAGGGGATAAACCCAAAACCCGTCTAAAAAAAACACAAACTTACAAAATTCAAGGAGCGTTTGTGCAAAATTACATGCTTTTCGTCTCTCAATTGAGTAAAACGCCATCTCTTGCAACGCATTGCAAACATGCACAAATCCCTATCAGAGAGTCACGTTAGTTGAACTTTTTCATTCTGTTTCATCGAATGGAAGTAAAAGTTTTCTTTTTATCGAAATTACGTGAATTACACTTCTCATCAAAAAAATCGAAACACTTTCGTTTTTATTGTTTTTGTCCTAATTTTTTACAAAAGAGAATTAATTCCATGAAAAAAAAACATTACTGTGTAGCTGGCAGTTTGGTCATTACAGTAAGAAGAAAAAAATCAAAATTCGAAATAATTTCATTTGTTTATCCTTTAAATGAAATTAATCACTGTTTTGAGACAAATGTGTATTTAGGGTTGGAGTACGTTTCTCGTTTAAAAACTAAAAATTAGCGCTTGTCTTTAAACTTTCTGTTTCTTATTTCATTTACTGTGACTTTGGGACGTCTGAAAAAACTTTTTTTTCTAAAACATATGGATACTTCGCCCGCAGAAGCCGCCCAAGTGGTGGCATTGCTGGATTCTGGACTTAGTCAGCGTGTTGTGGCTGCAAGATTGCATCTAAGCTTATCATCTGTTCATAGAGTCTACAAACGCTATCGGGAGACTGGTTCGTTCACGCGCCGTTCAGGATCTGGCAGGAATCGGGTCACTTCTGAGCGAGATGATCGATTTATTGTAACAACTTCTTTACGAAATCGACGCCTTAACGCTTTTCAACTGCAGCAGCAGCTTCGCGTTGTACGAAGAGTAGCTGTAAGTGACTCTACAATAAGAAGAAGGTTGAAGGAACGCGGATTGGCACCGCATAAGCCAGCGAATGGGCCGAAATTAACTGCAGACCATCGAAGAGCGCGCCTTAACTTTGCACGCGAGCACCTAACTTGGTCATACCTTCAGTGGAGCAAAGTACTGTTTTCTGATGAGTGTAAAATTATGCTGTATGGTAACGACGGAAGGAACAAGGTCTACAGAAGAGATGGAGAACGCTTTGCACAATGCTGCATTGAAGAAAAGGTCAGCTATGGTGGCGGTTCGTGGACGGTTTGGGGAGGAATCAGCGCCGACGGTAAGACAGAACTTGCCTTTGTGTCTGGGCCACGGCTGCCTGCACTAAACTCTCATCGGTACATCGAACAGTGTCTTGAACCTCATGTGATGCCCTATGCACATTTTATTGGCAACGACTTCATATTCATGCACGACAATGCTAGAGCTCACACCGCGGGCGTCGTACGAGATTATCTTACCGAAGTCGGTATCTCCATTATGGTATGGCCAGCAAGAAGCCCGGACATGAATCCCATTGAACATCTATGGGATGAATTAAAGAGACGAATTCGAGCAAGAGATCCAGCCCCAGAAATACTTAGCCAGCTGCAAAATGCAATCCAAGAGGAATGGGATAATATACCACAACATGTGATCGTGACTCTCATCCGATCGATGAAGAACCGTATGGAAGCAGTAATAAGAGCTCGCGGAGGGAATACAAGTTATTAAATAAACGTTTCTTACATTTTTTTTTCATTTACGCGTGTTGTTTTACCCATTTCCTTCATATTCCATACAGGGTAAAAATTACTCATTATACAAAATACGAAACCTATGAAGACTTAATTTGAATTTAGAACATTAACATTAGGATTTAAAAACCTCATACTACTCACTATTAAATGACATTTTACATTTATTCCTAAATATACACATTTTTCTGATAATCCTTATCAAATCATAAACTGCGAGGTGTTTCGATTTTTTTGATGAGAAGTGTATTAGCAGAGCACCGCCGCGGCGGTGGCATTGGTCGAGGCCATGCTGCGGGGCGAGACGGAATGGGAAGCGGTCGCCTTCTTCTGCCAAGCAGTTATGCTCGCAAAGGAGGAGACGAGCCGCGTAAGGAAGAGGACAGCGTCTTCCCTCCACCCCAGACGCAGAGGTAGACGCCAACGGCGATGGACGTCGGCAGACGGTCTCGGCCACCGTAGGCGCGGGCATGCGGGCGTTGTTGACTCGCTGTCCGACCATGGACCATGCCCGTGTCGACGGCGCGTTGTGTTCCACGCGTGCCTCAAAGAGTGTCAGCATAATGACGGGGCCACAGCCTGCTGGGGTCGCGGGACTCACGAAATACCGTGACCCCGGAACGTAAAGGTCTATTGAAGGACAGTCTCTCCCGCCCTGCTTTGAGTGGGAGGACTCATTTGATGATTTTACCACGATAAAAAAGTACAGCTATATCTATCCGAAATTCCGAACTAGACTACGGAGACAAGCTGCCTGCGACATGGTAACCCCCCCCCCCCCCCCCCTGATGTAAAAGCTGGATCCTCCCTTGCAGTTAGGGGGCGCCGTAGAAAATCTTGCCCAAGGGCGCTGGTAGTGCTAAAACCGGCACTGCGCGTTACGCATTTTAAACGAAATATTGTTGACTTTGACTTTGTTGACTTTTCATAATTGGCTAAAACAGGACTATATAAAAAAAAAAAACTATGCGCTTTACTTCAGAACTGCTGCACTTATTAGACTAATACTTTGTGATTTTTCAGGATAAGACTCGCATAAAAGATTGTTTTTCCTTATTGCTTGCTTTCTCGCAGGCAAAACCGGGCAATTTAGCTAGTTTTAAATCAATATTTAGTGTTCGAAATGCCATTTAAACGTCAAAGCAACCATGGAACTATATAAGGCAACGACGATATAATACTAGACTACGCATTGCACGATCTAACGAACAAAACTATTCTGCCAACTCGCTGAGGTACTACGTAAGCGAGGGGGACGGGGTACTGCGTTGTGATTGGCTAACTCAAGGTCTGTTCTGTCTCAACGTATGTTTACGGCTCACAGGATTGGTCGAAATGAGACGGATATAAGACTTTTTTGCCTAATGTGTTGGCAGACATCGGTCGCCTGTTATTAGGAGTCTAGTATTATATCGTCGTTGATATAAGGCGATGAGGTAAGGCTGTGCCTACACGAATGAGGTATCAATACCATCGCATGAACTCAGCCTAGACGCAGGCGCATACAACTAATGATCTAATAGTTGACCTAGAGAGGTATCCTTCCTGTTCGTGATAGAGCAATGTAACAGAAGTCTGATTTATCGGAAGAGTCTTCAATAGATATTTATTGATGACTGGGTGAGTTCATAGCTATGTAGTTATTGTAGGTACAGTTTTTCCTGGTTGAATTTCAGTTTTTCCGACCAATATCAGTGGAGAATTTATACAACACTAGCTTACATTCGCAGGACAGATAACTGCTGGGGAAGACGTGTCCTTGAGTGGAGACCGTGACTTGGCAGACGTAGTGTAGGACGCCCGCCGGCCAGGTGGAGCGACGCCCTGCGAAAGCCAGCCGGCAGAGACTGGATGATGAAAGCTCAAGACCGGGCTCAGTGGCGAACATGGGGAGAGGCCTATGTCCAGTAGTGGACGAATACAGGCTGATGATGATGATGGCTTATACCAGAGGTTACGTCTGAATACCAGGACAATACTGTCTTTTCCCTGTCTCTGTATCAAAAGCGAAGTGAAAAAGGTAGAGAGATTTTGTTTTAGACAGATGAAAAAGAATCTGCAGCATTGACTTTTCTATTTCAGCAATATTTTCTGCAGTCAATGTTTTTGAAAACTGCATTTAGCCAAATTGTCGAGTGTTTGTGCCATTAGTCATTACACTTGAGCTGTACAAGCAATCCCAATAAATCTCGAAAAATACTTTAGTATCTATTCCTTGCCGTACCTATTGTACCCAATTGTCCCAAGCATTATAACTATTCACTCGGGACCAAACTCATGGCCACACGACAATGACAAATCGAGTACACAGCCCATACGGTGCATCATTCAGCTGCAATAAAAGATCGGACACGTATGAATAATGTATCGAATAGTAGGCACATCATTGTGGGCAAATATCCTATGATTTGCTTACAATGGATGCACCCATAGGCCCGCTAAACTGTACTAATATCTGTATTGTTGTCTCTTTATATAGTTACGTGAGGTTAGATTTGTTAGATGGAGTTGGTCGTAAAATGCATTTTATGTTAGCAACCAAACTCATCGTCATACTGCCGCTATCCCATTTTACTCCTGCGCAACACGTTTTTTTCTTCCATTCTCCCCTGTCCGACAATAAAGCATCATTGACTCCTTTTGCATTAATATTAATCCTTACACAATCCATCCATCTTTTCTATGGCTTTCTTCTTCCTCTCCATCCATCAACATCCATACAAATCACTCTGTTAGTCACATGAGAGTCATCCCTCCTAAACACATGACCATACCAGGGCAAGTGAATATACTCATTCCGAACACACGCTTATGCAGACAAACTGCAACTCCTAATTTGGGATAGACTTCTAAATAGCCTTTTCAACTTGTTTTCAAAGAACATCTTTCATCCACATTATAGATTTGGTGGCAACGAGACTAGACCCTAAGACACATCATATCAGATAACCAGACAGCCATTCATGGAAAATGGTAACTGATTTTCGACCAGAGCAAATGACACACCAGGTCTGGGAGGAAGTCTCTCCACGTAAAATACTGGAATTCAACTGCACTCACTTGAAATGTAGGCCGACCCCAATGTAGTTGAGAAAAGGCTAGGCCGATGATCATGATCATAGGTAAAACAGAGAATACTGGTGCCAAAAATAACTCTTAGAAAAATACTATACTTGCTTCATAAATTAAACCATTAGTGGACAAACGATCTGATAAAGATCGCGCTGGATGCAAACCGCTTCCAACTGGTCTTATGGGGGTATATGTTCAGCAGTGAACATCCTACGGCTGATATGAAGATGATGAAGTTCAATATCAATCACGGGAGAACATAAGAGCTTTGTCATTATCTGCAGTCTAAAGCAGCAATGAAAAACACGTTCAATCGAATATTCTATACTAAGGTTTTGTATCGTCATTGACCTTGATCAAGAGCGAAGATCAAAGCAATTGAACGCACGTTTTATGCGCGCAAATAAAAGGCAGCTGTTCATTCATTATTTTGAACGTTTCAAGATTTCAACTCAAACGAGTCAAACGGTGCGTACTAATACTATAAAGAGGTATTTTTTTTTTGTTTGTATGATTGTTTATGTGATTGTACGTTGTGGGTTAATCTCTGTAACTAATGATTTTTTTTTATTTCTTTTTTTGTGGTAAGAAGCTTTAGTATTCCTGTGTTATAGGCTAAAAATTATATTTATATCATACATATTAGCCGAATTATCACAATTTTTATAAGTATAGCAAATCGGAAAAAGTGAAAACACGGTCTTTTTTTATCGTGGTAAAATCATCAGACGAATCCTCCACCCAGGGCGAGACGGGATGCATTGTCAGACTCGTACTAACTTAAATACACGATGTCCTTCAATATTAGTCTTGTGTAGTTCGCGAACGAACTGCTTCGAAAGAACTGCTCCCACAGATGAACTAGTGAACTAGCTCCCACATTTTCCGCTCCGCAGTTCAGTAGTTCGGACAGAATGAAAGAGATCGACTGAACTAAGATCGTTGCACGGGAGCGGGACAGCACTACACTTTAAGGCGGGCTTACAGTAATTTTTAAGATTTTCAAACGTCTGAAAGTCTCATTAACAATGATATTTTTAATAAAAAAAAATCATAATATTAAAGTTGAACATATCCTCGAGTGAATGGTAAAGATAGAAACACGAATTGGAATAATTGGCTCGATATAAAAAAATCTCAAACATGACACTAAATCACAATTTTCAAACATCCACTGCTTAGAGATTTCACAATGAATTTATATGAAACTTATAAAAATAAAAACAGCTCATTATTTAGAAGTGCATGGTAAAAGCAAATTTTAAAATTTCGTTATAATTTTTCTCCAAGAAATAAAATACCCAAAATATTGGCATTATTTCGCTCACCGGCACCGGGCGCTCGCCAGTACCCGCCGAGGCGTGATAGAGGATGGACGTACGTCGTTGCTGCGCAAAAATTCCCCCCGCGCGGTTACGTAAGCGGGCATAGAACTGAACTACATGGAAACAAAGTCACACACACAAGCGATTACGTGTTAGTTGCGGGAATAGAATAAAATAGTCAAGTGATCTAATTTTGAAACGATGTAATTTTTTTTTATGGACCACTTATTTTTTAGCTAGGATGCGAACTTGATGGAGTGACCTGAAGGTCTACATCGGTCACTGCCACTGGAACTCGGCGACGGATCGAACTAGATGTGCCGAGTTTGGGCTCGTTTTGTTAGTAATGATGAGATCTTACCACCGGACTTGATGGAGTGACCTGAAGGTCTACATCGGTGACTGCCACTGGAACTCGGCGACGGATCGAACTAGATGTGCCCAGTTTGGGCTCGTTAAAGTCAAAGTCAAAGTCAAAGTATCTTTATTGTGGGCATATGTTAGTTACAGGTCTTAACAATATATTAAAGTATCAATATGTCCTGCCATAAAGGCATACAATAATCATATAGGTAGGTATTGGCATAAAAATTTGGAATTATGTATTATAAATGGTAAATTTAGTTTTAATAAATGTAAAAGTACAATGAAACTGTCACATGGTCATTACTAATGCATGTCAAATACGGTGGAACTAATACTGGTCAATACTTATACATGTCAAAATACAGTGGAACTAATAAATGGTCAACAATCCAGGAAATCTTGGATCGAGTAGTATGCCTTATCAATTAAAAATGTTCGTAATTTATTTTTAAATACTGAAAGTTCCTTAGTGTCTAGAATGCTAATAGGTATTTTGTTGTATATTTTTGATGCAATGCCAAAGAAGCTTTTGTTAAATAGGGCCGTTTTATGTGGTACATTAGAAATTTTTAACATATGCCTTTTCGATTTAAGTTTGTCAAATAGACTTTCATTTGTTTTTATGAATACAGCTACTTCATAAATGTAAATTGAAGGGAAGGTCAATATTTTTAATTCTTTGAAATATGGTTTACATGAATCTGGAACATGGATACCAACCATCGCACGTACACATCTTTTTTGCGCTTTGAACACTAAATCCCTGTTAGTTGCATTGCCCCAATAAATGACTGCATATCTCAGTGTCGCCGAAATATAAGCATGGTATGCGGTCAAAAGAACTGACTCGTTTTGTTAGTTATGATGAGATCTTGCCTCCGGTCTTGACGGAGTGACCTGAAGGTCGACATCGGTGACTGCCACTGGAACTCGGCGACGGATCGAACTAGATGTGCCGAGTTTGGGCTCGTTTTGTTAGTAATGATGAGATCTTGCCTCCGGTCTTGACGGAGTGACCTGAAGGTCTACATCGGTGACTGCCACTGGAACTCGGCGACGGATCGAACTAGATGTGCCGAGTTTGGGCTCGTTTTGTTAGTTATGATGAGATCTTACCTCCGGACTTGATGGAGTGACCTGAAGGTCTACATCGGTGACTGTCACTGGAACTCGGCGACTGATCGAACTAGATGTGCCGAGTTTGGGCTCGTTTTGTAAGTTATGATGAGATCTTACCACCGGACTTGATGGAGTGACCTGAAGGTCTACATCGGTGACTGCCACTGGAACTCGGCGACGGATCGAACTAGATGTGCCGAGTTTGGGCTCGTTTTGTTAGTTATGATGAGATCTTGCCTCCGGTCTTGACGGAGTGACCTGAAGGTCTACATCGGTGACTGCCACTGGAACTCGGCGTCGGATCGAACTAGATGTGCCGAGTTTGGGCTCATTTTGTTAGTTATGATGAGATCTTACCTCCGGACTTGATGGAGTGACCTGAAGGTCTACATCGGTGACTGCCACTGGAACTCGGCGACGGATCGAACTAGATGTGCCGAGTTTGGGCTCGTTTTGTAAGTTATGATGAGATCTTACCACCGGACTTGATGGAGTGACCTGAAGGTCTACATCGGTGACTGCCACTGGAACTCGGCGTCGGATCGAACTAGATGTGCCGAGTTTGGGCTCATTTTGTTAGTTATGATGAGATCTTACCTCCGGACTTGATGGAGTGACCTGAAGGTCTACATCGGTGACTGTCACTGGAACTCGGCGACTGATCGAACTAGATGTGCCGAGTTTGGGCTCGTTTTGTAAGTTATGATGAGATCTTACCACCGGACTTGATGGAGTGACCTGAAGGTCTACATCGGTGACTGCCACTGGAACTCGGCGACGGATCGAACTAGGTGTGCCGAGTTTGGGCTCGTTTTGTTAGTTATGATGAGATCTTACCTCCGGACTTGATGGAGTGACCTGAAGGTCTACATCGGTGACTGCCACTGGAACTCGGCGACGGATCGAACTAGATGTGCCGAGTTTGGGCTCGTTTTGTAAGTTATGATGAGATCTTACCACCGGACTTGATGGAGTGACCTGAAGGTCTACATCGGTGACTGCCACTGGAACTCGGCGTCGGATCGAACTAGATGTGCCGAGTTTGGGCTCATTTTGTTAGTTATGATGAGATCTTACCTCCGGACTTGATGGAGTGACCTGAAGGTCTACATCGGTGACTGTCACTGGAACTCGGCGACTGATCGAACTAGATGTGCCGAGTTTGGGCTCGTTTTGTAAGTTATGATGAGATCTTACCACCGGACTTGATGGAGTGACCTGAAGGTCTACATCGGTGACTGCCACTGGAACTCGGCGACGGATCGAACTAGATGTGCCGAGTTTCCGACTCCCCGATGTAAACCTTCAGGTCACTCCATCAAGTTCGGAGGAAAGATCTCATCACAACTAACAAAACGAGCCCAAACTCGGCAAATCTAGTTCAATCCGTCGCCTAGTTCCAGTGGCAGTCACCGATGTAGACCTTCAGGTCACTCCATCAAGTCCGGAGGTAAGATATCATCATAAACAATAAAACGAGCCCAAACCCGGCACATCTAGTTCGATCCGTCGCCGAGTTCCAGTGGCAGTCACCGATGTAGACTTTCAGGTCACTCCATCAAGACCGGAGGTAAGATCTCATCATAACTAATAGAACGAGCCCAAGCTCGGCACATCTAGTTCGATCCGTCGCCGAGTTCCAGTGGCAGTCACCGATGTAGACCTTCAGGTCACTCCATCAAGTCCGGTGGTAAGATCTCATCATAACTTACAAAACGAGCCCAAACTCGGCACACCTAGTTCGATCCGTCGCCGAGTTCCAGTGGCAGTCACCGATGTAGACCTTCAGGTCACTCCATCAAGTCCGGAGGTAAGATCTCATCATAACTAACAAAACGAGCCCAAACTCGGCACATCTAGTTCGATCCGTCGCCGAGTTCCAGTGGCAGTCACCGATGTAGACCTTCAGGTCACTCCGTCAAGACCGGAGGCCAGATCTCATCATAACTAACAGAACGAAACCCAAGCTCGGCACATCTAGTTCGATCCGTCGCCGAGTTCCAGTGGCAGTCACCGGTGTAGACCTTCAGGTCACTCCATCAAGTCCGGTGGTAAGATCTCATCATAACTTACAAAACGAGCCCAAACTCGGCACATCTAGTTCGATCCGTCGCCGAGTTCCAGTGACAGCCACCGATGTAGACCTTCAGGTCACTCCATCAAGTCCGGAGGTAAGATCTCATCATAACTAACAAAACGAGCCCAAACTCGGCACATCTAGTTCGATCCGTCGCCGAGTTCCAGTGACAGCCACCGATGTAGACCTTCAGGTCACTCCATCAAGTCCGGAGGTAAGATCTCATCATAACTAACAAAACAAGCCCAAACTCGGCACATCTAGTTCGATCCGTCGCCGAGTTCCAGTGGCAGTCACCGATGTAGACCTTCAGGTCACTCCATCAAGTCCGGAGGTAAGATCTCATCATAACTAACAAAACGAGCCCAAACTCGGCACATCTAGTTCGATCCGTCGCCGAGTTCCAGTGGCAGTCACCGATGTAGACCTTCAGGTCACTCCGTCAAGACCGGAGGCAAGATCTCATCATAACTAACAGAACGAGCCCAAGCTCGGCACATCTAGTTCGATCCGTCGCCGAGTTCCACTGGCAGTCACCGATGTAGACCTTCAGGTCACTCCATCAAGTCCGGTGGTAAGATCTCATCATAACTTACAAAACGAGCCCAAACTCGGCACATCTAGTTCGATCAGTCGCCGAGTTCCAGTGACAGTCACCGATGTAGACCTTCAGGTCACTCCATCAAGTCCGGAGGTAAGATCTCATCATAACTAACAAAACGAGCCCAAACTCGGCACATCTAGTTCGATCCGTCGCCGAGTTCCAGTGGCAGTCACCGATGTAGACCTTCAGGTCACTCCGTCAAGACCGGAGGCCAGATCTCATCATAACTAACAGAACGAAACCCAAGCTCGGCACATCTAGTTCGATCCGTCGCCGAGTTCCAGTGGCAGTCACCGGTGTAGACCTTCAGGTCACTCCATCAAGTCCGGTGGTAAGATCTCTTCATAACTTACAAAACGAGCCCAAACTCGGCACATCTAGTTCGATCCGTCGCCGAGTTCCAGTGACAGCCACCGATGTAGACCTTCAGGTCACTCCATCAAGTCCGGAGGTAAGATCTCATCATAACTAACAAAACGAGCCCAAACTCGGCACATCTAGTTCGATCCGTCGCCGAGTTCCAGTGACAGCCACCGATGTAGACCTTCAGGTCACTCCATCAAGTCCGGAGGTAAGATCTCATCATAACTAACAAAACAAGCCCAAACTCGGCACATCTAGTTCGATCCGTCGCCGAGTTCCAGTGGCAGTCACCAATGTAGACCTTCAGGTCACTCCATCAAGTCCGGTGGTAAGATCTCATCATAACTTACAAAACAAGCCCAAACTCGGCACATCTAGTTCGATCCGTCGCCGAGTTCCAGTTAGTCACCGATGTAGACCTTCAGGTCACTCCATTAAGTCCGGAGGTAAGATCTCATCATAACTAACAAAACGAGCCCAAACTCGGCACATCTAGTTCGATCCGTCGCCGAGTTCCAGTGACAGTCACCGATGTAGACCTTCAGGTCACTCCATCAAGTCCGGAGGTAAGATGTCATCATAACAAAACGAGCCCAAACTCGGCACATATTAAATATACTGCTGCCTAATAAGGTACTCCTGTATGCACTTTGTAAAATCAAAACTATCTCGACTATCATTTTACGAAAATCTAATCCAGACACACTCGTACGTAATTGACTTACTGCATTACGCTACGCTGTGGCATATACACACACGGTCCCTCCCGCCCGCACCGCTGTCGACTTGCCCCGCCCCTTTGCGGGGGCTGAGGTAGTGCGCTCATAGCTGCGGACTGTACTGGAACCTGGCCTTAATACTCCCGTTCGCTCACCGATCATGCGCGCTTCCCGTTTCGTACACTTTACACAAATTGTCGCATGCAGCAGGAACCGAAAAGGAACGCATTAAAACGAGCGAACAAAGACAAACTAAATCTGACTGAAACCTCTTTGCGAGCGAACGATTTGATCGCTCTTGATCGGTCGGTCTCTATTACGAGCTAGGAACTAACGAACTAGAAGAACGAACTAGTTCGTTTAAGAGCGGAGAACTAAATTGAGCGCTCTCAGTAGTGAACTAGAATGCCCAAGACTATTCAATATCCCTTTACGTTCCAGGGTCACGGGCACCTGATGAGCCATTCCCGTGACCAAAATAGCGCGGCTTTGCGGTGGAATACGAATCCGAGGCCAAAACTTTACACAAACAAAGCCGGAAGGCAAAATTGTTAGTCAATTATACGCAAAAAGTAAACAGATGTTTTTGCAATATTTTTTCTCAACACTGGCATGGAATACTGTGTTCAAACTTGAGATAAGGTCAATTGCACTTGTCAAGGCCAAAATGTAAGTAATTATTTAAATTGAATGCCAATTATTATTGATATGTGAATGGAAAGTAACTGGAGAGGCCCTTGGCTAAAGACACTTATTATTTTGATGGCACGGTTGGTGCATTGGCATCTGCAATGCGAGTTGCATGTTCAATCTAGAGAGAATAAATATCTGTGTGGCTTACATGTAGTTGTTCTGGATCAACAAATATTTGCGTGGCCCAAAAGGAGTTGTTCTGTATCTGGCTGTTACTAAGTTTTAATGTTTGTGAACGCACCCACGATACAGGAGAACATCCTAGAGTGGGGCAAAGTTTTTTTTTTTTTTGAAGACCTAAGAGTACTATACTTTTACCAAATCTGTAATTTCCATTAGATAATCACTACATAATAATTATTATTGCATTGCAGGGACACAGGTATCCACTCTGCGAGGAACATCGGGCTGTAAGCCAATAAACAAATAAATGAAAATTGGGAAAGAAAAACACAATATTATTGAACTAAAGATGAATCATTTGGTTATAAATAACCACTGCTAATAACAAAACAGACACAGTATATATATGGCCCACTAATTGCAAATTTGTCCAAAATAAACATGATTTCAGGAAGTATTTGTCTAAAACCGTGATTTTCCTGCAATTCACTGAAACAATAATTATCTCTTTACATAGTAGCATAAAACAAAGTTTCGTTTAAGCATTTCTGTATGCGCATAACTTCCGAACGACTGCACTAAATTGGATATTTCTTTTTATTTGCCTCAGCATTCGTTACTGTTCGGACAAGATTTTTATGTCAGAAAGATTCCAAAAAATAAACAAGGTAGGCCAAAAATTACACCTGTGCGAAGTCAGGGCCAGCCGCTAGTCAAATAAATAAATAAATCAAATAATAATAACAGACAGATGACGTTCATATATCTGTTTATGACCACAAACAAGATACCGGTTATGTATTAGTCATAACATCTCATGTACATTAGTTGTATTATGGATTTGTATGTATGTAGGTAATGTTTTTGAATGTAATGCGTCTGGTCACCATACTATTAGGATGGTGACTCAGCCAGGACCTTGAATGTTCGTGATTTTATCATTTAATGATGCAGGTTTGAACAAAGGCATACAGACATTATAACAGTAGGATAAAATAAAAATACTATGGCAGTACGGTAGGGAGAATCTGTTTTAGCCACCCTCGGTGGGAGGACTCATTTGATGATTTTATTGATGACTGTCTAAAATCCACAGTATTCCTTCAATAGCCCTTTACGTTCCAGGGTCATGGTTACTTGATTAGAGTTCCGCGACCCCGGCAGGCTCTGGGCCTCTAAGGGGGACCCGTCAGTGGATCCGCGTGTGGGAACATTATAGACTGATGCTATGAGTGTGCCTGTTTTGCATTCACATTGTATAAGTAAATAAATCTTAACACTTTTTGAAATATAGGTAAACATTTCAACTATGTTTTGGAAAAGTTGAAGTTTTGGTAAAAAATACAGGGTTATATTTGTAAAACATTCACAAACATTCATGGGCTGATGATAAGTCTTCATCTCTAAATAATATATTCCTTTTGCTGTGCCCTACAGGGTCCAAGATTGTATATGTACTATTTCTTTAGGAAAAATGTTTACAATCTTTAAAGTTATTTATAACTCAATTCTATATTGCATTCTACAATGTAGGCTATTGTAGAATGCAATAAAGAAAGCAAGAAAAGAAGCTATAAAGCCAACCGTGAAAGATTAAAAAGAACAGGTGTCTAATACAAAATAGAATATTTTTCCGTTGATAGGTAATGTTTGAAAAACCTGTTTTTTTTTTGAGATTTCAGGGTTTAACGCATTAAAAGTTAATTATCCTGTATAAATAAGTAAGTATTTCTTAGTGCAAAATCTGTAAGTTATAACAAATCGTTAAACTTATCACGCACTAAAATAAAGTTGATGACATAACCCACAATATAAAAGGTCATTAAGATAACCACATGCAAAAACATAAAACAAAATTATATTTTTAGATATTACAGAATCTACCAATCGTGGGACATTATTTTTATTACTCACTTCAGAATAATGTTGCATTTGTCATCATCACAACCATAAATAAATTACTTCATAGAAAGTCTATTTTATTAATGCTTTTTTAGGGTTCCGTGCCCAAAGGGTAAAACGGGGCTCTATTTCTAATATCTATAAAATACTAATCTACTATATAAAAATAAGTCGGGTTTTCCTTCCTGACGCTATAACTCCAGAACGCACGAACCGATTTCCACGGTTTTGCATTCGTTGGAAAGGTCTCGGGCTCCGTGAGGTTTATAGCAAATAAAACGAAGCCATCTGGTGGCGAAACGGAGTTCGCCGGGTTTGCTAGTAGGTATTTTATAGATAATGGTACGGAACCATACGTGCGCGATTCGGAATCACATTTTGTCATGTTTTTAGGGTTCCGTAGTCAACAAGGAACCCTTATAGTTTCGCCATGTCCGTCCGTCCGTCCGTCCGTCCGTCCGTCCGTCTGTCCGCAGTTTAGCTCAGAGACGCACAGTACTAGAGAGCTGTAATTTGGTGTAAATATACGGATTTGTTGTGCCGAAAAAGTGGTAAAATAAAATCTCTTAAAATATTTTTTTTTAGGGTACCTCCTGTACGGGTCACCCTTGTTTGGCAGAACAACGTGTCGTCGAAAATCACTCCGGCTAATTTTGGTTACAATAAAGTCGTTTCGTAGAATTATTCATTTCACCGAATAATGAATTGTTATATGTTTATTTAGCCTATTTATTTCTTTAAAATAATTTCATTTGACCGAATTTTCAAATGCACTAATTTTATTTAAACTAATGTTTTACTAGACTAATAATGATTTAGTCGAAATATCGCATCGAATATTCAGTTAATTAATTATTCGTTTCCTTTCATTGTCTATAAAAAAATCGGGCTCCGCCGAGCTACCTTGGTAGGTGGTTATCAGCAATTTTACCAAGGATGCAAGAGCGAGCGAAGCGAGCTCGGAACCGGGGGCACCCCGACTCGGACAGGTTAGGTTCGAAGGGGATGGCGGGGTCTGAAAGACCCCGCCATCCCCTTCGTGTTAGGTTACTTTAAACCTTGCAAACAGAAATAGGAGCCCCGCGAAGCGGGGCTCCGTCGAGCTACCTCGGTAGGTAGTAATCGGCAATTTGACTAAGGATACAAGGGCGAGCGTATATTACTGATAACCACCTACCGAGGTAGCTTGACGGAGCCCCGCTTCGCGGGGCTCCTATTTCTGTTTGCAAGGTTTACAGTAACCTAACACGAAGGGGATGGCGGGGTCTTTCAGACCCCGCCATCCCCTTCCAACCTAACCTGTCCGAGTCGGGGTGCACCAAGTCCCGAGCTCGCTTCGCTCGCTCTTGCATCCTTAGTTTAGTTAATGATTACTACCTACCAAGGTAGATCGACGGAACAAATATTTACAATGTTTTCTTTTCTGCATTACATTACACCAATCGAATATTCGATAAACTAAATGTTATACCACCTGAATATTATATCAAATGAATATTATACATTTTGAGCAATAGCGCAAATGTTGTTATCGCAAATAAATATTCGATGAAATGAAAATTAAGTTAACCGATATTATACAAACTGATTATTTTCTCAAACGTTGTTCGAATTAGTAAAATTATATCAAAAGTTGTTCTACCAAACAAGGGTAACCCCCTCCTGTACACGTAAAGTGGGGATGTTTTTTTTTCTCGCGTACCCCTTAGTGTGGGGTATCATTAAATAGGTCTTTAAAAAATATTGATAGTTTTCATTACAATTTTTTGATAAAAAAATTCGTTTGTGAAATATTAAGCTTTAAAGTGCTAAATTTTGCTCGACTCGAGTGTCCCCCCCCTCTACCAGCTAAACAGTTATGTTTGGGGGTGTGAAAAAATTCACAATAGTAGTATATATAACGAAGTTTAAAAGAAAATTATCATGACTAAGTAGGCTTTATAACTTTACGAGTAATAGTCGACCAACTTATAAAATGTACTTGGATAACATATTTTCTTAAACAAAATGTATCGGAGAACATCTTCTTCAACTGCATATGTAAGTTTGTCAACTTTATTTTTACAGCTTTTATAGGTATGTTTATACGGTATGTTTTTTGGGGATAGGTAGGTTTTTATCGTCAACTATTTTTAACTAACTTCAAAAAAAGGAGGAGGTTCTAAATTCGTCGTAATCTTTTTTTTATGTGTTTTCCCCGATTTCTCAAAGACTCCTGGACCGATTTTGAAAATTCTTCTTTTTATTAAAATTAAATTCAGCGAATCAGTTTAGTTAGTTCGCATAAGTATTTTGATGGGCAACTACGGAACCCTACACTGTGCGTGGCCCGACACGCACTTGGCCGGTTTTTTTACATACATAACAATAGTCTATACAAGAATAATGTGGACAAACAACTGTCCTTAACGTACCGTGATTATTGTGTTCTAAACGGTGCATATAATATTAAATACTTTGTTTACATGTGACTTCATCGTTTTGCCTATTTTGTATTCCTATGTAGTTATTATTCGTGTCAATACTCTTTATGTGTGTCATAATTTGTATTTTAACGCTTTGTGTTGACTCCCACACAAATTATGTTAGGTATGCACCGTTTTAAATTGTAGGAAACGTTTAAATAAACGCCCAAATAATGTTGTAGCAGTACTGGAAAGGTGTTACATTAGTGTTAGTGAAAATTGGCACAAATATTTAGGTTACTTTAGGTAATGTGTGTAGGAACTAATAAGGAGATCGCTGGAACGTCTTAAAAAGGCACCTTGTTCAGGAACGCAATGGAAAGGAGGAAAAGGGTGGCTTTTAGTCATTAAGAAAGTAGCCGTCCCTCCACTCCACCCAGGGGTGAGTCCTCCCGGCCCTGCTTGGGCGGATCGGACGATTTATTTTATGAGTTTACAAAAAAAAGTGATAAAAATGAGTTGATTAAGGAAATAGGAGTAGCAGTATTGGTGACAATTCTGGCATAAATATTTGTAAATGACTGGTGAGATGTGGATGTAATAAGAAGACACGCCTCTGCCATACCTTTCAGTTATTAAAGGCGTGAAGTTAATTTGTCTTATGTATGTTACTTTTGTCAACACTTAATTAACATGACACTTCTTCGCGATCGAAGGTAGAGAACCTTTTTTTTCATCGTGGTAAAACCATCAAATGAATCCGAACCCAGGGCAGAGCGGGAGGGACTGTCAGACTCGTACTGACTAAAATCCACGCTGTCCTTCAATAGCCCTTTACGTTCCGGGGTCACGGTATTTCGTAAGTCCCGCGACCAGAAGGTATAGAGACCTTCGATCAATAGGTATCGAAGCACTCTACAAACGGATACAAGCTCATATTAATAAATTACTATATTTCTCAAAACAGTTGACTTCAAGCAATATTTTGCCACTAATTAAGATTTAATAACCAATTTGGGATCATAACTGAGTTATTAATGCTTCAATTTGTAACAAAATTAAATTGGAGATCAAAAGCATAGAAATCAAAGAAAATTTACTAAAAATACTAATTGACTCAGTACTTTTAAGAGCGTATATTCCGAAAGCTGGCAACATCGCAAATGGTGGTCAAATATTAACAAGTTTTAATTAATTTAGCATTGTTACTGTATGAAAATAAGAAATATGGCTCTGTAGTGCACTATAAAATTGATAAGGGAATGCAATAATTAATATCCTAACACCGAATATATAGTTTTAGATGTAGAAAAAGCATTTGGAAGCTTTCCAAATGCCTTTTATACACCGGAAACGGTTACAACATCAAATTCAGTGTTTTAATTGCATTCCTATATCATTTTCTTTGTGCACTACAGAGCGATATTTCTTGTTTTCATACAGAAAATTTGCCAAATTAATTAAAACTTGTAATTATTTGACAGCTTTTTGCGACGTTGCCAACTTTCAGAATATGCAGCCTTAACAACATCAATGAGATCCCAAAACATCATATTTTTCAAAAACAAACCTTTCCCCGAATGAAGATATATTTAACCTTTTAACTCAGAAAAACAAACATTCAAATATTTTAAGAGATTTGTAAATATTTGTCGACCTGTGGCTGACTAATGGCTACCGCGCTTTAGGTCACATGAGTTCAATTCTCGTATCAAACAAATGTTTTTATAGATATAGCCTACCTTATTATTATTGTAGGGCAAATATTTCTATGGATAGACTTCCAATTATCGTGAAATAAGAGGCTTTATCACAAGATTTAGTGTATTTTGTTCACAGCGTACTTGAAGTACTTAATTACTGCGTTTCTTGTATGGAAAATAGTAAAAGCTCCTCTTGTGTACGAACTTCAAAGTTTAAAAAAAAAAACTGGCCTGTGGGCCAATGTCCACTTTTTAAAATGTGCATGGGTAGATTCGCCCGGACCAGTTTATTAGAACGGGCCAGATGTCCCCTATTAAAAAATAAAGATATATTTCTGCAAAATCGTATATTTTTAATTAAATATCTGATAATTCTGTAAATCATAGCACCAAATGATGATTATTATTGTCACCACCATGGTGGTCCGGGCGAATTTACCCATGCACACATTAAAAAGTGGACATCTGGCCCACAGGCCAGTTTTTGGGTGGGCGACATATTATAACCATCAATAATTGAACTGTTTTGGTTGGGACAAACGCTCATATATTTAGTAAAATGTGTGAACAGGAAGACTCAATAGCATTCCTAACATTGTTAAAACGTCAACTATTTTTCAAGGAATTCAAAAACGCTGAGACGACATATAATACAATCGTACGCTGCGATTCTACACAAGTATTAAAAACAATATAAAAGTCGAATGTTGCTGACCTTACTCAAATACTTCGTGAACTTATGTCGATGATGTAATTCTCAAAAACAGGTTATAGTGTCGAATAGTCGTTCGTTTCGAGTATTTTGCTGTGTTTTAGACAACTTGTGAGATTTTTTGGATAATATTTACCTAAGTATGTGTGGATGTTTTAAATTTTAAGTACTTTATTTGTTGGAAAAATATTAGTCCAGTTAATTTATTATTTATTTACTTAGTAGTACAATCATTCGCGATTTGCTAAATGTGCGCTTCTATTTGCACTATGCAATCAATAAATTGTTCATAATTTTAATGACATGCATACCCAAATTATTATAAGTCCTGTTTGGAGAAACTAAACAAAACAAAAACATCACCGACTTTATTATTATTCACTCACTCATTTCAGAGTAAAAAATACATTAATTATATCAAAATGGTAAAATTAAAATACAAACACAGCTTCATGCTTGCACCTAATTGGCTCACTCCCAACTTCATAAAACGTGAATTTTGACGGATATCATATGATCGTCATAATCTGAGTGCAAACGGCTGCGAGGTACGTAGGCGCACGCATTTAGATCAAAGATCTGCAGATGCAATGTGTCACTGGAGTGTTGCACTGATTGAGTGGGGTATACTCGAGAGTTATTGAACTGAATTGTCCGATAAAGTCATTTTAGATCCGCAAAAGAATGTTGTTTCTAAGCCTGCAATTTAGAACACTAAAAACAAAATTGAAAGCGTAAGAGGCCACCAATTGGAGTTAAAGATGTACTAATCGATACGCAAAAAGAAAATTATTATCTTATAATAATTTAATAGAAAAAATATAAACAGTAATATATTACGGTTTTTTGTTCCCATTCTTCTTTACTATAAGCCTGTATTTTCCACGCAACTGTATTGAGATCTTGTGAGTGGACTGCTGTTCACAATATTACCCACTCGCTGGAACACCCTAAAAGTTCAAATAATTGCGGACCTTGGTGGGCCCAATGAACGTCATTGACACTGTTATTAACGTGGAAACCAACCTGGATCAACTGATCAAAAGGTGGGGCAAGCTGCAGAGAAACGGAACCTTTGGTAGTCATATCACTAACAAAGGCGTTTCATTTTTTCTACAGCTGACTGTACCATCGATTCGATCAAAAGAAGAGTTACCTATAGGTAAGAATATCAGTTTTTTTAAGGATTTTTTTTTTGGCCTCTGTCTAGCACAGCAAAGGCAAAGATAAGGCCTAAGATGGAAAGAGTTCATCCGGAAAGAACAGGAACTCTTGCGCACCAAATATCACAAAAACAAAACGACTTACCGGTATCACCTACAGCTTGGCTGAGCGTATTCTCCGTCACCGGCCGCAACGCTTCTACCGCACTGATATACCCCAATCGATCAGCAATGGCACACGCTGTCTGACCATTCTGTGGACCAAGAGACTTATTAACTTCTTTCTTCTTATAAAAAGACGGGTTTAAGGCCCTTAGCAGTGGACTGAACATGGCTGACTTGCAGTCTTAACGATAGATATAAATCAAGTAAATTGATTCGCAATCAAAGTGTTTTCCTACTGGCTAGGCTACTGTCCGACTGCTAGCGAGTAGCGGCAAGTGAGTAGGGCTAGTAAATTTTTTTTTAATTTTGCCCAATTTGTTATATTTCTTCTGTATTTATTGTGGGTGCGTTTATATATATATTATAAATATTTAAGCTTACATATAGCAAGAGACAGACACAGAACAACTACCTGTAGGCCATACAAATATTTGTTCTGTGCGGGAATCGAATTCGCGACATGCAGCGCATCAGCCAATCGTTCAGCCACTAGAAAACTGCTTTCGGCTGGTGAATGTCACATGTCTTGGAATTTTGGTTCTAGGATAATTATGCCGGTTTCCTCAGGATGTTTTCTTTAACCGTTTTAGGAGAATATAATTTAAAAAATAAAAACAAATCTCACAAAGAAATGCGCCTGGCTCGATTCGAACCCACAACCTACAACTTGTAAGTCGGGGCCGTAACCACTCGGGCAACACTGCTCTACGCGTTTTTATAGTAATCATCTGCGGCGATTTCGTAAAAATACAGTCGTATAGCTAGTCGCTTTTCGCCGACAGTAGGGCAGGAACCTTACCTAGTAATGTAGTAGAGATTCCAGAGTGGTATGACGTATGAAATTGACGCGTGTATCCGAAGCACTTCATAGATACTCGTTTATTTAATTTATTGATACAGATAACTCACTCAATATAATTCACTTTATGAAGTGAGAAATTTAATTACTTTTATTTATTATTTTCTCTTACGTCATGCTTCATGAATAGCGAGCCTAGTCCAAGGCTATTTCGAGTGTGATTTTTGTTTTTATTGGTTTGCGAAGGACAGTTAAGCAGTTTTTCCATGTTAAATACTGATATTCAGCTGTATCTACTTGGAGTAGAAGCCGAACCTTACATAGTTGGGAAAAGGTTGCGCAGATGAAAATTATGATATAGAAACTTTCGCTCTTTCTAGCTTTGTTACATGATTCAAAATCTGGCAAGAAACTCCATAGTTATTCTTTTAAAAAAAAATTGTTTTTTTCGGAGATTCCCGTATTTTACCTACAGCACATTTTTGTAGTATTTACGGCGTTTATTGTATAGAAAATGAAGAAGCTCCTCTAGTGGACGAACGAGGAACTATTTTTTCATCAAATTAAGGAGTTCCCGTTTACTTTACATCACAAAAACGTGGGGTGCTATGACAGGAAACCTCCACGTGCGCCCGTGGACTGGAGTTCCCTCTCGGATACGTCCGGGGGGAAGACCAGTTTTTCGGGCCGGTGCACCCTGGGATGCGGGCAAAAACTCTTCCTTAGGCACTGTGTGCCTAAGGGGTCTCTTTGCCCGTATGCGAATAGCCTGTCGTGTGGACGCTCCAACGCGTGTCCCTCTGATTAGCAGAGGGCACAGCGGTGGAGCGGGCTTGCGTACGGTGAGTTATGGGTGGCTCGCCGTCCGACCAAGGACCAAGCCCGGGTCGGTGGCGCGTCGTGTTTCGCGCCAAATGCCTGCTGGGGTCGCGGGTTTTTTCTTAACCCAGGTTACCGTGGCCCCGGAACGTAAAGGGTATAGGAAGGAACACGGGTGGATTTTAGTCAGTAAGAGTCTGACAGTCCCTTCCGCCCCACCCAGGGCGGGAGAACTCATTTGATGATTTTACCACCTAAAAAAAAAAAAAAAAAAAAACATCACAAAAACGTGGGCCCATACAGGCCTTTTGATTGTAACATTTGTAACAATGATATAATGATACTTACAGCGGACAGTGCGTTGGGATCAGCGTTTTGTTTCAAAAGCAGCTGGATTATCAGCGTATGTCCTTGTTGGGCCGCCTGGTGCAGTGGCGTGAACCTGTTGATTTCAAGTTTTCATTAATTTTCGAGATGTAGTTAACTGTCTGTTGTTTGGCCATATTAAGGGGAAAAGGAAGGAGTTGAAGGTAATGTCCCGAACCGTAAATAACAACAAATAAAGTATTTTTTCTCATACCAAAAAAGGGCTCTCAAGTGCGCTGTTATTTACTGAGACACATTTCGAAGGGCGACCCTATAATGTCTTGTTGCTATTTGTTGATCAAAGATTCTCAGTCAGTCGAAGTCAGAAAGTTGCGGTAGCGATGTTCGCAAATTACCGGGTTTGGAAACCACGTAATGCTCTAATCGCCTTTGGGGAATTTACACTGGTCGATTTTTGGTCTATATGCCTAGTAACTAGCTATGCGACTAGTCACCAATCGCATCGCTTATAAAATTTGGTCGAATTGTCATTTAGATTGGCGATTTTCGCCACACGCCTTATTCGACCAAAACATCGACCACCGTAAAAATTACCTTTTAAGGTTTTGTTGATTGATTTGTCGGTTATCGTGTCTCATAGCATTGACCTCTATAGTGCCCCAGGTATATCTGGAATAAAGGTCCTAATAATGCATCGTTCGAATTTCAAAATAAAATATAAGGTCAAGGTCGCCTCTTACCACGATATGTTTATTTTGATCGTGTTACCACACTTTACATTTTTTCTTATCGTTGATAAGAAAAAATGTAAAGTGATAATATTGGAATACATTGGTACACAGGGGTCAACGAATTTTATTCCACACTTATTCGGCGGAAACTATAACGTACATAATATCACTCTTACCCATGGGCAGCTCTAGCAGTAACATCAGCATTAGCTCCCAGCAGTGCGCGCGCGGCCGCGTGGTGTCCGTGGTGAGCGGCCGCGTGCAGCGGGGTGTACCCGTCGCGAGTGCGCGCGTTCACCTGGCCGCCCGCCGCCATGAGGGCCTTGAGGACACCGGTGCGACCTTCTGATGCTGCTAGGTGGACTGGAGTTAGACCTGGAGGGAGCAGATTCGTAAGAGGGTTGATAGAATCCAGAAAAAATGGGACTAAAATGTAAATGGAACAAGCATCGCCACGCCCAACCTTTTAGGATAAATCTAAAATAATTGAACTAATTACTAATTCATACAAAAAAAAAAAACTTCTTGGTATGAATTATAACAACGACGATATAATACTAGACTCCGCATGCACGATCTAAGGAACAAAAATTATTCTGTCAACTCGCTGAGGTACTACGTAAGCGAGGGGGACGGGGTACTGCGTTGTGATTGGCTAACTCAAGGTCTGTTCTGTCTCAACGTATGTTTACGGCTCACAGGATTGGTCGAAATGAGACGAATATAAGACTTTTTTGCCTAATGTGTTGACAGACATCGGTCGCCTGTTATTAGGAGTCTAGTTTTATATCGTCGTTGAATTATAATAATGAAGTAAACACATGAAATACGATGCCATAAGTATGGAATTTCCAATTGCCCTGTGGAATTTCCAATATGGAACTTATAATTCAATAGGTCAGTTCAATAGGTAGGTAACCAGTGATAAAATGGTTCCTACCATTGTTAGCTGGTACATTGACGTCAGCCCCTCGTTCGATGAGCATCTCGACGCAATCCTCGTGACCTTCCTGTGCCGCCATGTGCAATGGTGTGAAGCCTGCCTTCGATTTGACACTGGGATCCGCATCTGCATGAGAAATATTATGCTTAGATACACACATCAATATTGAAAGTGTTATTGACGAGAGTCGATTTTACGATTAGCGGATGAGAAGGACACAATATGCCAAAAATGAAGTACCTAAAGATGCGTTTAAAACCACGTTGTAGCGTTTTCTGATGAAGAATTTTCTCCATTCTAGAGAATGTACAGACGCCGGCTGCAAACTTCGTCTTTCGGCACGTTGTTTAACTTTGCCCAATAATGCACATTTAGAAAAATGCACAGAATTTTAGACACATTTTTTGAAGTAATTCAGCATATAGTCATAATATGGTATCCAAAGTTTGAAACATGGTAACGCATTTAGGAGGAAGATTTTTATGTTTAACAGCGTGAATTATTTCACATTTTATTATGAGAAGTAAATACAAGTAACAATTGGATTATTAAACCGTGTTTCCGTATATTCAACCTCTTTTACTTATTTGAAGTAATAACAAACGCAAGCAAAGTTACACAACAAACTCACCATGTTCTAGCAACGCGAACGCAATATCTGGATGGTTGTGTCTGCAGGCGATGTGCAGCGCTGAGTGACCGTTCTTTGCCAAAGAGTGTGGAGACGCACCTAGAAGAGAATGAGCTCTAGCTTACTGATACTAGCACCACTACTAATACACTAACATCTAATGGGGTTACATGAAATTAATAAGTTATGTTTATTATGGAAAATAGCAGTTCTATCATCGCCATTTTACATGAGGAGGATTTTAGGACTAAAATTATAATAACTAGGGATCGGATAGACACGGCTTCTAGTCTGACGGATGAAGTGACTCCGTCCAGTTAGAGTGGAAACCGGCTTCTGGGATGGGGTTTGAGGGACTGATTACTTTCTAACTTTGCCTGTTGAGTGCTACGTTATTTCGTTTGAGTGAAGTTCGTTTACAAAGCTAAAGACCGTTCGCAGAGTGTCTATAATGTCAATCTGACCTGGTGGCCTACCATGAACTCTTAACGCAATCTAGTTTAGGCTGTGGGAAAGAGATGGCGCTAGACGACTTGTATAGCTCTGTCTCTATCTCACAGCCCAAACTGGATCGCGTTAAGAGCTCGTGGTAAGGCTCAAGGTCTTCAAAACACACTTTTTTAGATGAAACGATAAAAAATAGCAGACTCTAGTTTCTGCCAAATAGATTCTTTTGTTGAATTAATGCATAACTCATCAACATTCGAGAGTCAGCTCGTGACGTCAAAAGCAAGTAAAAACTGTACAGCTTGACAAAAAACTGTAGAAAACCGGAAGTCGCCACTGTCTTCGCGCTACCAGCGCTTTGAATGATTTTATTTTATTTTTTTTCACTTATTACGTTAGTTTTGTGGCACAATAATAAATCTAACAAACCTGCGGTCTTTGTTTACATCAAATATCAAAGATTTTAAAACGTTGTCAGAAACAAAAAGATTAGTTCCGTTTCAATCCGTTCTGGCCAAGCTGTACTTGCTTGTAACATTTTCGCAATTTTAAAAGTGTTGCATGTTCGTCAATACTGATTTACGTAATAAAAGAAAAAAGACAACTGTCGGGTTAATTCGAAATATTCAGTCGAATACCCTATTATTTTGAAGCACTATCTAATTTCGACAGCTTTTGAGATCTTAGCTTTGTCTAGCGGACTATCCGTGTAAGTTTGGTAATGTTACCTTTGTCTAACAGAGTGAGTGCTATGTCCGGGTGTCCATAGTACGTGGCCATGTGCAGCGGCGTGATGTGGCTGCGGCCGGGCGCGTCCGGGGCGGCACCGCGGGCCAGGAGCAACCGGGCCACGCCCGTGTCACCGTACTTGGCTGCGAGGTGGAGCGGAGTGAAGCCTTTGCGGGTCTCTGCTTCTATGGGGGCGTTGTTGTCCAGGAGAATTGAGGCTACTTCTTCTTTGCCTGTTGAGAAGAAATATTGGTTAGTTAAGGCATCATTTTAACTTTATGAGACAGAACCTTGTTAATCTTGTCTCACTGATCTTGGGACTTTGAGAGAGTCTAACCTATTTGAGAAAAATCAAGATATGGGTCGGTGCGAGCCTCTCAAAATAAAGAACGTCAAAATCTTTTTGTCTAACATCATCATCATATCAGCCAAAAGACAACCACTGCTGAACATAGGCCTCCCCTTTAATTATACCACGGAAAATTCGTTGTTATACGGGCGTATTATTTGCAACTAAATAAAACAGCACTAATTGCGTTTGCAGCCCTCATTTAGACAATGTTAAAACGTGATGAACAATGAATTCAGTTGATAAAAAATAGCGCGGTTTGCATTAATAGATTTTCAACATTTTGCCCTAGAGCATAAAGTTATCTATTATTGACTATGTTTGTTATTGATTGCTTTACTTCCCTAGGCCAGCAATGCCGACGGCGAGTAAAAAGCGTGTCGTGTGTTTGTGCCGTATTCGGTTTCGAATTTCTTTGCAATACCGTTAAAGAGAAACGTTTTCCTACCTTCTTTAGCAGCAATATGTAGCGGCGTGTATCTGTCTTTAGTAGTAGCAGCAACATCAGCTCCGTGTTGTAACAATAACGCGGCGATGTCGGCGTGGCCCAGGCGTGCGGCCACGTGCAGGGGAGTTTGTTCTTCACGGGCGCGAGCGTCCACCTGAGAAGAAAATAGGCTACATTTAGTAACTGATCGAAAATCATATAGCGTCTATTGAATTCCAAATCACGATGATAATGGGGAAGGCCGGTCAAAGCTAATTGTAGATGGCGATACCATAGCTAAGTCCTAATCCGACTAATGAGGTAATACTATTTTGAAGAAAGTCCAGGTGTAATGGTGATGTTCACTTTGACTGATTACCATAGGTCGAAATTAGGTAGAGTTATTTTGGTACTTGCATCGAAATGTTGATATTAATATGGAACTTCCCGGGATTTCTAACAGACAATTTCGTGTGGAAAAACAGTATTACAAATAAACACAGAGGTTTTTGACTGACGGCTTTCAGGAATAAATAATAATAAAAACATCAGAGATAGATTAGACAAAATAATTGTTAGAAACTAAATAACTTTTACTGGTATTTTTCTGCTCTTTAAAAGTAACTCCGGGATTTCGGGCATATCCACTTTATTCTTTCTACCTAATTCCGACCTATGCTGATTGCTCGCTCGCTCACCTTAGCATTATTCCTCAGCAGCACCCGCACCAGGTCGGTCTGGTGCGCGCGCGCCGCCAGGTGCAGCGGGGTCTCCCCGCGCGCGGTGGCCGCGTCCGCCGCCGCGCCCGCGCCCACCAGCACCAGCGCGATGTTCATGCAGCCCATGAACGATGCCACGTGGAGGGGAGTGAGACCTGACTCCGTAGTTGCTGACTGCTCGCTCGCTCACCTTAGCATTATTCCTCAGCAGCACCCGCACCAGGTCGGTCTGGTGCGCGCGCGCCGCCAGGTGCAGCGGGGTCTCCCCGCGCGCGGTGGCCGCGTCCGCCGCCGCGCCCGCGCCCACCAGCACCAGCGCGATGTTCATGCAGCCCATGAACGACGCCACGTGGAGGGGAGTGAGACCTGACTCCGTAGTTGCTGACTGCTCGCTCGCTCACCTTAGCATTATTCCTCAGCAGCACCCGCACCAGGTCGGTCTGGTGCGCGCGCGCCGCCAGGTGCAGCGGGGTCTCCCCGCGCGCGGTGGCCGCGTCCGCCGCCGCGCCCGCGCCCACCAGCACCAGCGCGATGTTCATGCAGCCCATGAACGACGCCACGTGGAGGGGAGTGAGACCTGACTCCGTAGTTGCTGACTGCTCGCTCGCTCACCTTAGCATTATTCCTCAGCAGCACCCGCACCAGGTCGGTCTGGTGCGCGCGCGCCGCCAGGTGCAGCGGGGTCTCCCCGCGCGCGGTGGCCGCGTCCGCCGCCGCGCCCGCGCCCACCAGCACCAGCGCGATGTTCATGCAGCCCATGAACGACGCCACGTGGAGGGGAGTGAGACCTGACTCCGTAGTTGCTGACTGCTCGCTCGCTCACCTTAGCATTATTCCTCAGCAGCACCCGCACCAGGTCGGTCTGGTGCGCGCGCGCCGCCAGGTGCAGCGGGGTCTCCCCGCGCGCGGTGGCCGCGTCCGCCGCCGCGCCCGCGCCCACCAGCACCAGCGCGATGTTCATGCAGCCCATGAACGACGCCACGTGGAGGGGAGTGAGACCTGACTCCGTAGTTGCTGACTGCTCGCTCGCTCACCTTAGCATTATTCCTCAGCAGCACCCGCACCAGGTCGGTCTGGTGCGCGCGCGCCGCCAGGTGCAGCGGGGTCTCCCCGCGCGCGGTGGCCGCGTCCGCCGCCGCGCCCGCGCCCACCAGCACCAGCGCGATGTTCATGCAGCCCATGAACGACGCCACGTGGAGGGGAGTGAGACCTGACTCCGTAGTTGCTGACTGCTCGCTCGCTCACCTTAGCATTATTCCTCAGCAGCACCCGCACCAGGTCGGTCTGGTGCGCGCGCGCCGCCAGGTGCAGCGGGGTCTCCCCGCGCGCGGTGGCCGCGTCCGCCGCCGCGCCCGCGCCCACCAGCACCAGCGCGATGTTCATGCAGCCCATGAACGACGCCACGTGGAGGGGAGTGAGACCTGACTCCGTAGTTGCTGACTGCTCGCTCGCTCACCTTAGCATTATTCCTCAGCAGCACCCGCACCAGGTCGGTCTGGTGCGCGCGCGCCGCCAGGTGCAGCGGGGTCTCCCCGCGCGCGGTGGCCGCGTCCGCCGCCGCGCCCGCGCCCACCAGCACCAGCGCGATGTTCATGCAGCCCATGAACGACGCCACGTGGAGGGGAGTGAGACCTGACTCCGTAGTTGCTGACTGCTCGCTCGCTCACCTTAGCATTATTCCTCAGCAGCACCCGCACCAGGTCGGTCTGGTGCGCGCGCGCCGCCAGGTGCAGCGGGGTCTCCCCGCGCGCGGTGGCCGCGTCCGCCGCCGCGCCCGCGCCCACCAGCACCAGCGCGATGTTCATGCAGCCCATGAACGACGCCACGTGGAGGGGAGTGAGACCTGACTCCGTAGTTGCTGACTGCTCGCTCGCTCACCTTAGCATTATTCCTCAGCAGCACCCGCACCAGGTCGGTCTGGTGCGCGCGCGCCGCCAGGTGCAGCGGGGTCTCCCCGCGCGCGGTGGCCGCGTCCGCCGCCGCGCCCGCGCCCACCAGCACCAGCGCGATGTTCATGCAGCCCATGAACGACGCCACGTGGAGGGGAGTGAGACCTGACTCCGTAGTTGCTGACTGCTCGCTCGCTCACCTTAGCATTATTCCTCAGCAGCACCCGCACCAGGTCGGTCTGGTGCGCGCGCGCCGCCAGGTGCAGCGGGGTCTCCCCGCGCGCGGTGGCCGCGTCCGCCGCCGCGCCCGCGCCCACCAGCACCAGCGCGATGTTCATGCAGCCCATGAACGACGCCACGTGGAGGGGAGTGAGACCTGACTCCGTAGTTGCTGACTGCTCGCTCGCTCACCTTAGCATTATTCCTCAGCAGCACCCGCACCAGGTCGGTCTGGTGCGCGCGCGCCGCCAGGTGCAGCGGGGTCTCCCCGCGCGCGGTGGCCGCGTCCGCCGCCGCGCCCGCGCCCACCAGCACCAGCGCGATGTTCATGCAGCCCATGAACGACGCCACGTGGAGGGGAGTGAGACCTGACTCCGTAGTTGCTGACTGCTCGCTCGCTCACCTTAGCATTATTCCTCAGCAGCACCCGCACCAGGTCGGTCTGGTGCGCGCGCGCCGCCAGGTGCAGCGGGGTCTCCCCGCGCGCGGTGGCCGCGTCCGCCGCCGCGCCCGCGCCCACCAGCACCAGCGCGATGTTCATGCAGCCCATGAACGACGCCACGTGGAGGGGAGTGAGACCTGACTCCGTAGTTGCTGACTGCTCGCTCGCTCACCTTAGCATTATTCCTCAGCAGCACCCGCACCAGGTCGGTCTGGTGCGCGCGCGCCGCCAGGTGCAGCGGGGTCTCCCCGCGCGCGGTGGCCGCGTCCGCCGCCGCGCCCGCGCCCACCAGCACCAGCGCGATGTTCATGCAGCCCATGAACGACGCCACGTGGAGGGGAGTGAGACCTGACTCCGTAGTTGCTGACTGCTCGCTCGCTCACCTTAGCATTATTCCTCAGCAGCACCCGCACCAGGTCGGTCTGGTGCGCGCGCGCCGCCAGGTGCAGCGGGGTCTCCCCGCGCGCGGTGGCCGCGTCCGCCGCCGCGCCCGCGCCCACCAGCACCAGCGCGATGTTCATGCAGCCCATGAACGACGCCACGTGGAGGGGAGTGAGACCTGACTCCGTAGTTGCTGACTGCTCGCTCGCTCACCTTAGCATTATTCCTCAGCAGCACCCGCACCAGGTCGGTCTGGTGCGCGCGCGCCGCCAGGTGCAGCGGGGTCTCCCCGCGCGCGGTGGCCGCGTCCGCCGCCGCGCCCCGCGCCCACCAGCACCAGCGCGATGTTCATGCAGCCCATGAACGACGCCACGTGGAGGGGAGTGAGACCTGACTCCGTAGTTGCTGACTTCTCGCTCGCTCACCTTAGCATTATTCCTCAGCAGCACCCGCACCAGGTCGGTCTGGTGCGCGCGCGCCGCCAGGTGCAGCGGGGTCTCCCCGCGCGCGGTGGCCGCGTCCGCCGCCGCGCCCGCGCCCACCAGCACCAGCGCGATGTTCATGCAGCCCATGAACGACGCCACGTGGAGGGGAGTGAGACCTGACTCCGTAGTTGCTGACTGCTCGCTCGCTCACCTTAGCATTATTCCTCAGCAGCACCCGCACCAGGTCGGTCTGGTGCGCGCGCGCCGCCAGGTGCAGCGGGGTCTCCCCGCGCGCGGTGGCCGCGTCCGCCGCCGCGCCCGCGCCCACCAGCACCAGCGCGATGTTCATGCAGCCCATGAACGACGCCACGTGGAGGGGAGTGAGACCTGACTCCGTAGTTGCTGACTGCTCGCTCGCTCACCTTAGCATTATTCCTCAGCAGCACCCGCACCAGGTCGGTCTGGTGCGCGCGCGCCGCCAGGTGCAGCGGGGTCTCCCCGCGCGCGGTGGCCGCGTCCGCCGCCGCGCCCGCGCCCACCAGCACCAGCGCGATGTTCATGCAGCCCATGAACGACGCCACGTGGAGGGGAGTGAGACCTGACTCCGTAGTTGCTGACTGCTCGCTCGCTCACCTTAGCATTATTCCTCAGCAGCACCCGCACCAGGTCGGTCTGGTGCGCGCGCGCCGCCAGGTGCAGCGGGGTCTCCCCGCGCGCGGTGGCCGCGTCCGCCGCCGCGCCCGCGCCCACCAGCACCAGCGCGATGTTCATGCAGCCCATGAACGACGCCACGTGGAGGGGAGTGAGACCTGACTCCGTAGTTGCTGACTGCTCGCTCGCTCACCTTAGCATTATTCCTCAGCAGCACCCGCACCAGGTCGGTCTGGTGCGCGCGCGCCGCCAGGTGCAGCGGGGTCTCCCCGCGCGCGGTGGCCGCGTCCGCCGCCGCGCCCGCGCCCACCAGCACCAGCGCGATGTTCATGCAGCCCATGAACGACGCCACGTGGAGGGGAGTGAGACCTGACTCCGTAGTTGCTGACTGCTCGCTCGCTCACCTTAGCATTATTCCTCAGCAGCACCCGCACCAGGTCGGTCTGGTGCGCGCGCGCCGCCAGGTGCAGCGGGGTCTCCCCGCGCGCGGTGGCCGCGTCCGCCGCCGCGCCCGCGCCCACCAGCACCAGCGCGATGTTCATGCAGCCCATGAACGACGCCACGTGGAGGGGAGTGAGACCTGACTCCGTAGTTGCTGACTGCTCGCTCGCTCACCTTAGCATTATTCCTCAGCAGCACCCGCACCAGGTCGGTCTGGTGCGCGCGCGCCGCCAGGTGCAGCGGGGTCTCCCCGCGCGCGGTGGCCGCGTCCGCCGCCGCGCCCGCGCCCACCAGCACCAGCGCGATGTTCATGCAGCCCATGAACGACGCCACGTGGAGGGGAGTGAGACCTGACTCCGTAGTTGCTGACTGCTCGCTCGCTCACCTTAGCATTATTCCTCAGCAGCACCCGCACCAGGTCGGTCTGGTGCGCGCGCGCCGCCAGGTGCAGCGGGGTCTCCCCGCGCGCGGTGGCCGCGTCCGCCGCCGCGCCCGCGCCCACCAGCACCAGCGCGATGTTCATGCAGCCCATGAACGACGCCACGTGGAGGGGAGTGAGACCTGACTCCGTAGTTGCTGACTGCTCGCTCGCTCACCTTAGCATTATTCCTCAGCAGCACCCGCACCAGGTCGGTCTGGTGCGCGCGCGCCGCCAGGTGCAGCGGGGTCTCCCCGCGCGCGGTGGCCGCGTCCGCCGCCGCGCCCGCGCCCACCAGCACCAGCGCGATGTTCATGCAGCCCATGAACGACGCCACGTGGAGGGGAGTGAGACCTGACTCCGTAGTTGCTGACTGCTCGCTCGCTCACCTTAGCATTATTCCTCAGCAGCACCCGCACCAGGTCGGTCTGGTGCGCGCGCGCCGCCAGGTGCAGCGGGGTCTCCCCGCGCGCGGTGGCCGCGTCCGCCGCCGCGCCCGCGCCCACCAGCACCAGCGCGATGTTCATGCAGCCCATGAACGACGCCACGTGGAGGGGAGTGAGACCTGACTCCGTAGTTGCTGACTGCTCGCTCGCTCACCTTAGCATTATTCCTCAGCAGCACCCGCACCAGGTCGGTCTGGTGCGCGCGCGCCGCCAGGTGCAGCGGGGTCTCCCCGCGCGCGGTGGCCGCGTCCGCCGCCGCGCCCGCGCCCACCAGCACCAGCGCGATGTTCATGCAGCCCATGAACGACGCCACGTGGAGGGGAGTGAGACCTGACTCCGTAGTTGCTGACTGCTCGCTCGCTCACCTTAGCATTATTCCTCAGCAGCACCCGCACCAGGTCGGTCTGGTGCGCGCGCGCCGCCAGGTGCAGCGGGGTCTCCCCGCGCGCGGTGGCCGCGTCCGCCGCCGCGCCCGCGCCCACCAGCACCAGCGCGATGTTCATGCAGCCCATGAACGACGCCACGTGGAGGGGAGTGAGACCTGACTCCGTAGTTGCTGACTGCTCGCTCGCTCACCTTAGCATTATTCCTCAGCAGCACCCGCACCAGGTCGGTCTGGTGCGCGCGCGCCGCCAGGTGCAGCGGGGTCTCCCCGCGCGCGGTGGCCGCGTCCGCCGCCGCGCCCGCGCCCACCAGCACCAGCGCGATGTTCATGCAGCCCATGAACGACGCCACGTGGAGGGGAGTGAGACCTGACTCCGTAGTTGCTGACTGCTCGCTCGCTCACCTTAGCATTATTCCTCAGCAGCACCCGCACCAGGTCGGTCTGGTGCGCGCGCGCCGCCAGGTGCAGCGGGGTCTCCCCGCGCGCGGTGGCCGCGTCCGCCGCCGCGCCCGCGCCCACCAGCACCAGCGCGATGTTCATGCAGCCCATGAACGACGCCACGTGGAGGGGAGTGAGACCTGACTCCGTAGTTGCTGACTGCTCGCTCGCTCACCTTAGCATTATTCCTCAGCAGCACCCGCACCAGGTCGGTCTGGTGCGCGCGCGCCGCCAGGTGCAGCGGGGTCTCCCCGCGCGCGGTGGCCGCGTCCGCCGCCGCGCCCGCGCCCACCAGCACCAGCGCGATGTTCATGCAGCCCATGAACGACGCCACGTGGAGGGGAGTGAGACCTGACTCCGTAGTTGCTGACTGCTCGCTCGCTCACCTTAGCATTATTCCTCAGCAGCACCCGCACCAGGTCGGTCTGGTGCGCGCGCGCCGCCAGGTGCAGCGGGGTCTCCCCGCGCGCGGTGGCCGCGTCCGCCGCCGCGCCCGCGCCCACCAGCACCAGCGCGATGTTCATGCAGCCCATGAACGACGCCACGTGGAGGGGAGTGAGACCTGACTCCGTAGTTGCTGACTGCTCGCTCGCTCACCTTAGCATTATTCCTCAGCAGCACCCGCACCAGGTCGGTCTGGTGCGCGCGCGCCGCCAGGTGCAGCGGGGTCTCCCCGCGCGCGGTGGCCGCGTCCGCCGCCGCGCCCGCGCCCACCAGCACCAGCGCGATGTTCATGCAGCCCATGAACGACGCCACGTGGAGGGGAGTGAGACCTGACTCCGTAGTTGCTGACTGCTCGCTCGCTCACCTTAGCATTATTCCTCAGCAGCACCCGCACCAGGTCGGTCTGGTGCGCGCGCGCCGCCAGGTGCAGCGGGGTCTCCCCGCGCGCGGTGGCCGCGTCCGCCGCCGCGCCCGCGCCCACCAGCACCAGCGCGATGTTCATGCAGCCCATGAACGACGCCACGTGGAGGGGAGTGAGACCTGACTCCGTAGTTGCTGACTGCTCGCTCGCTCACCTTAGCATTATTCCTCAGCAGCACCCGCACCAGGTCGGTCTGGTGCGCGCGCGCCGCCAGGTGCAGCGGGGTCTCCCCGCGCGCGGTGGCCGCGTCCGCCGCCGCGCCCGCGCCCACCAGCACCAGCGCGATGTTCATGCAGCCCATGAACGACGCCACGTGGAGGGGAGTGAGACCTGACTCCGTAGTTGCTGACTGCTCGCTCGCTCACCTTAGCATTATTCCTCAGCAGCACCCGCACCAGGTCGGTCTGGTGCGCGCGCGCCGCCAGGTGCAGCGGGGTCTCCCCGCGCGCGGTGGCCGCGTCCGCCGCCGCGCCCGCGCCCACCAGCACCAGCGCGATGTTCATGCAGCCCATGAACGACGCCACGTGGAGGGGAGTGAGACCTGACTCCGTAGTTGCTGACTGCTCGCTCGCTCACCTTAGCATTATTCCTCAGCAGCACCCGCACCAGGTCGGTCTGGTGCGCGCGCGCCGCCAGGTGCAGCGGGGTCTCCCCGCGCGCGGTGGCCGCGTCCGCCGCCGCGCCCGCGCCCACCAGCACCAGCGCGATGTTCATGCAGCCCATGAACGACGCCACGTGGAGGGGAGTCAGACCTGACTCCGTTGTTGCTGATTTGCCTGTGGAAGATAAAATTAATTAAAAAAAGACATCATCATTTGGGATTGGGCGGGATATGTCAGAATGCATCAGGATCGATGAGCTAGTGTCGTTACACAGCGGGTGCCGGATGGGCGTCGTTGCCGAGGGAGGCCTAGGAAACGCTGGCGTGACGACCTAGACGCGTTCATGACAAATTGGCTGGAGAAAGCCGCACACAGGGAAGAGTGGAAGATTATGGGGGAAACCTTTGCCCAACAGTGGGACAAAACAGGTTAAAAAAACACATTTCCCTAGCTTTTCCCAACTGTATTGGAGTCGCCTGCCAGTCGAACCAGATGCAGCTAAATATCAGTATCTTACATGGAGCGATTGCCTATCGGACTTTTACAACCATGTAACCGGGTAATACGATAACCCATGGTATGTTGTGCTGGTTGTCAGACTTTTAGAGTTTCTGACTAATAGTAACGTCAGTCAAAGATCTCCAAATGATAACCGGGACCAACGGCTTTACATGCTTTCCGAGACACGGAGGAAATTCGCTATGACAGATGGTCACCTATTCACAGACGAACCTCGGCAAGCGCGGCGTAACCCAGAAGATCAACCTGTGCGTCTCGTGGCGTGTTTCAAACATTTCTATTCATTTCACCATTACCGCACGCGCTATGCCTCTCCTACCCGCCCCACGCTTTACCACGACTCACAGCGATAACATCGTGAACGAACCGTTAAATTTCAACTTATAGCGAAGCTTTCATCGGAGAAAACCATTTTTAATCACACTTTGGCTATCCTTTGTTTTGTCAAAACATTTCATATTATTTAGTTGTTGCCTACACCACAAATTGTATAACTTTTTGTTGTGGTCTCAGGTTCAAATTCTGCTCACTATCGATTATTCCTTTCCACAATAAAAACGTTTACAATACACATAGATTGTATACTCACTAGCGCCATATTTGAGCAGCAACTCGACAACTTTGAGCCTGTTCTTCTTACAAGCGATGTGTAGCGGAGTGAACCCATTCAAAGCGCGAGCGTTCGCGTCTGCGTTTCTATCCAGAAGAAGTTTCGCGACCTAGAAAAACAATTAAAACTGTTAATTGAACTTACATTTAAAAATTAACCTTATTGAGTAGAAAATTAGATATATTTTATGCTTATTGAAGTTACACACTAGATTTCATCTTGACTTTCAATTGTTTTGAGCCATGTTGTTCATCAAAAGTTTACCAACAATATTTCTCAAACAAAATCTTAATCCGGCTCCAGTCACATACAATAAGGTTGAAATTACCTTGACATGCCCACAGTATGCAGCGACATGCAATGCTGTCAGGCAATCTACAGTGGAGTTGTCAAGCGCCCTCTACCAGCAGAACACTAAACTATATTCACCTACCGATAAGGTTGAATTTACCTTGACATGCCCAGTGTGCAGCGACATGTAGCGCCGTCAGGTAGTCTACAGTGACGTCATCGATGTGAGCGCCCTCAGCCAGCAGAACTTAGGCCGTCTCCACGTGGTAACCAAGACTCGATTATATTTCTAACACAGTAAGCACCAATTTACCTTGACATGCCCACAATGTGCAGCGACATGTAACGCCGTGAGGTAGTCTACAGTGACGTCATCGATGGGAGCGCCCTCTGCCAGCAGAACTTAGGCCGTCTCCACGTGGTAACCAAGACTCGATTATATTTCTAACACAGTAAGCACCAATTTACCTTGACATGCCCACAATGTGCAGCGACATGTAACGCCGTGAGGTAGTCTACAGTGACGTCATCGATGGGAGCGCCCTCTGCCAGCAGAACTTAGGCCGTCTCCACGTGGTAACCAAGACTCGATTATATTTCTAACACAGTAAGCACCAATTTACCTTGACATGCCCACAATGTGCAGCGACATGTAACGCCGTGAGGTAGTCTACAGTGACGTCATCGATGGGAGCGCCCTCTGCCAGCAGAACTTAGGCCGTCTCCACGTGGTAACCAAGACTCGACTATATTTCTAACACAATAAGCACCAATTTACCTTGACATGCCCACAATGTGCAGCGACATGTAACGCCGTGAGGTAGTCTACAGTGACGTCATCGATGGGAGCGCCCTCTGCCAGCAGAACTTAGGCCGTCTCCACGTGGTAACCAAGACTCGATTATATTTCTAACACAGTAAGCACCAATTTACCTTGACATGCCCACAATGTGCAGCGACATGTAACGCCGAGAGGTAGTCTACAGTGACGTCATCGATGGGAGCGCCCTCTGCCAGCAGAACTTAGGCCGTCTCCACGTGGTAACCAAGACTAGACTATATTTTGAACAGAATAAGGTCCACTTTACCTTAACATGTCCGCAGTGTGCAGCGACATGTAACGCCGTGAGGTACTCTACTGTGACGTCATCGATGGGAGCGCCCTCTGCCAGCAGAACTTAGGCCGTCTCCACGTGGTAACCAAGACTCGACTATATTTCTAACACAATAAGCACCAATTTACCTTGACGTGCCCACAATGTGCAGCGACATGTAGCGCCGTGAGGTAGTCTACAGTGACGTCATCGATGGGAGCGCCCTCTGCCAGCAGAACTTAGGCCGTCTCCACGTGGTAACCAAGACTCGACTATATTTCTAACACAATAAGCACCAATTTACCTTGACGTGCCCACAATGTGCAGCGACATGTAGCGCCGTGAGGTAGTCTACAGTGACGTCATCGATGGGAGCGCCCTCTGCCAGCAGAACTTAGGCCGTCTCCACGTGGTAACCAAGACTAGACTATATTTTGAACAGAATAAGGTCCACTTTACCTTAACATGTCCGCAGTGTGCAGCGACATGTAACGCCGTGAGGTAGTCTACTGTGACGTCATCGATGGGAGCGCCCTCTGCCAGCAGAACTTAGGCCGTCTCCACGTGGTAACCAAGACTCGACTATATTTCTAACACAATAAGCACCAATTTACCTTGACGTGCCCACAATGTGCAGCGACATGTAGCGCCGTGAGGTAGTCTACAGTGACGTCATCGATGGGAGCGCCCTCTGCCAGCAGAACTTAGGCCGTCTCCACGTGGTAACCAAGACTAGACTATATTTTGAACAGAATAAGGTCGACTTTACCTTAACATGTCCGCAGTGTGCAGCGACATGTAACGCCGTGAGGTAGTCTACTGTGACGTCATCGATGGGAGCGCCCTCTGCCAGCAGAACTTAGGCCGTCTCCACGTGGTAACCAAGACTCGACTATATTTCTAACACAATAAGCACCAATTTACCTTGACATGCCCACAGTGCGCAGCGACATGTAACGCCGTCAGGTAGTCTACAGTGACGTCATCGATGGGAGCGCCCTCTGCCAGCAGAACTTTGGCCGTCTCCACGTGTTCGCCTTGCACGGACATGTGGAGAGGGGTCAAACCGTTCTGGAAATAGATAATAGGGTTAACTTAGAAAAAAAAGGATTACAATATTCGGTCGACTTGATTTTGCAGGCAACTAAGTATCTTAAGCTGTAAGGAACATTTTGAGAGAAATAAAGAAAATCTCATTTTTTCATAAAAAAAAATACAAATTCTATTTACTGGTACGTGCTACAAGTACACATTATTAAAACCAAATTTAACCATCCATAGTGCCAGTATTCCCCGAAGGATTAGACAGCGGTGTAAATAACATCCATTAACGGTAACTGAGGGAGGGAAAAGCCAATAACATTTTAGTAGGTCTGGGAATCGAACTTGGAATCAGTAGTCACGCTAGTTTCCACTACAGCAGCGTAGTAGAAGCCACAGCAAAATATAACTCAAGCAACTATGCATTCTAGTAGCACTGTACCTTAGTTTTACTGGTGATGGGCGCGCCATGTTGCAGCAACCGCGATACAACGTTGCTGTGTCCGGAGCGCGCCGCGCAGTGCAGAGGTGTGAGTCCGTCGCGAGTTACCGCGGCTATGTTGGCACCTGCAATTAACAAAAAAATTGTTGCAGATATTATGCAGGAAAAAATGGAGCAATGTAACTATTTTTTTCTTAACTGGATCAGGTTAACTCCATCATGAAACTTTAACTAAATTGCGGTATTTTTTTGATAAATTGAATTCATAGCCCATCAATAATCCGCAATATAAAGCAAATGGCATGCAATTTCTTGCATCGTCTAAATGAGGCTTTACTGTTGAACATGGACTATTTTTTTTAGAACAGGAAATTCTCATGTCCATACCCGGGGTAGCAGAGGAGTCTTTCAGAATTGTTATGATTAAACAACCCTGATGTTCCGTCGCACATTTTTATCAAGGGGGTAGCTAGATCTCGTGCGGTTTACGGTTGTCGACCTGAGGATGTCATCCCGAGGATGATGAGGTGTAGATCTTCCCTTAATTAGGTCTATGAGAGGCACACTAATTTGCTAGGAGGCAAAGCATTTTAGGCAGACGCCTTAGGGTTGAACCACATCTGGCAGCACGGAATCGCCTTTTTTCTTCGCCCTTTCTCTTTCTGTTGCTTAGAACTGCCATTTGCTAGACTGAGACAATGCGATAGCACGCGGCCGCCTCGAGGATTCCGCCGCGTGCTATCGCATTATGCTTTCTGTCTCGGTCTAGCAAATGGCAGTTCTAAGCGACAGAAAGTGAAAGGGCAACGGAAAAAGGCGATTCCGTGCTGCCAGATGTGGTTCAACCCTTAGGATACCCTAAGCTGCACTACAACACTCAAAGGCACCTTTCAAAGTCCTCGCTCCAACTTTCTCATGGTTAGCCCATACAATGCTTGACGATACGCGTAAGAAGCTTGAACAGTTAAAACTTATCGCTTGTCAGTCCTCAAAACACTGAAACCAATTTGCAATCTTGTGTGTTAGTTACTCGGTCTGTTTAAAATAACTACACCAATTAAATACCCAATTATCTTTATGTGAGCGAAAGTAAGTCTGCGTGTGACCTACCAAACTTTCATACACTATTAAATGATTTAACGATGCAAACACAAAAAAACTCTGAACTTTCTTTGAAAACATTATACAGACCAATTTTTCAACCTCATTTCCACGACAGTCGAGAGACAAATGCCGAATTATTACTGAAACTGTATGAAATTGCACTTTATTATATCTGTCATAGTCTTCAACTGTCAAACAGAATGATGGTTGATTGACAGCATATCGTGAAGAACGCCCAATTAAAACTTAAATTCCTACAATATGATATTTCAATCATATACAGTACATAATTAGTTTGCGTGCTAACTTAAAAAAATGTGAACATATGTAATTATTGAGTCTAACCGATGAAAATATTACGTTTGATTTATGTGTATTATTTAATTTAAATGTATTTTCGTTCCTTATTAGTTGCATAGCGAGAGATTCTTTGAATTTCTGTTGCATTGCTGTTGATACCTAAACACGTCAATCATTTATTCTAAAGTGCTTGTCAGTCATGCGATGTGAATTTAATTATTTAGAACACGAGAAAAAAATAACAATCCATTGCTGAAACATTCGCATAAATTGCATTAAGTTCCTGAGTAATTTTAAACATCGTAAGACAGTCAATCGCATAAATTCTCTCTACTACATTTTTGACATCTATATAGCCACCTTAGTTAAAGGATTTATCAATTTTCAAAATACGAAAATCAAAAAATAAAAGCCCTGTTACTAATCCATTTTAGCAGCATTTCAATCTAAAGGAAATTAACAGATTGCTTGGGCTAAATAAACATTGTTCGCTGACACAGACACCAGTACGTCAAGTTACCCCAATCTGTTAAATTTTCTGCTCGTATTATAAGAACACTCGTGTAACTGTTTGTCTGTCTGACCGACTGTATGCCTGTCTTGAACGGAACTCGTATTGTGACATCCCATTAAGCCGGGTTATCACAGTAAGAGTTGGCTCGGATTGAGTGCACTCGTACGAGTCAGCTTCGTACGAGTGTACACGGATAGTGGTTATGTCGCCATATTGTTTACATAAAAATGATCCACAGAGTACATTCAAATGATCCGAGTGAGCGCGAAAAATAGAGCAGAGTCCGAGTCTATTCGGATTAGACGTTGGCGTCCGAGTGCGCTCGGATTACGTGTTTACATGATACGAGTAGCATCCGAGTAGACATCCGAGTGCACTCGGTCCGAGCCAACTCTTACTGTGAAAACCCGGCTTAATCCGAGCTCACTCGTACGAGTTGACTCGGTCCGAGCATACTCTGATCGTGTCAACGCGACTTTAATTAATATAATTATTAATACTACTGACCATTCTCCACCAACAAGTCCAGCATAGCCAACTGCCCCCACTTGCTGGCCACATGCAGAGGTGTGATGTTGTGCTTGGCGGCGCGGCCTGCGTCTGCGCCCGCTTGTAGCAGCGCACGCGCAACGCCCACGTTACCGTAGTGAGCCGCGATGTGGAGGGGCGTGAAACCGGACTTGGAGCATGCGTCGGGGTTGTGTTCGTTCTGAAATATTATATGAATAAGTGAATATAATTTGAATAAGTTAACGCGGTGTAGGAAATTAGAAAAGTCTTATAATTGCGCTTACCTCAACGGTAAGGTCTAAAACATTATTTCTGGTTTATTTCGTTGCGGGATCTCACGGTCCTCGTGATAAACTTGCGAAGAATTTTCTGACTAGATTTTCCTTCTTTTTTTTTTTAAGAAATTGGAGATTCCTAATGCGACCCGTACGATTCACGTTTTAAATGTTTCATTTTATTCAAAGTGATCGAACATACTCGTAAAATGCTTTTATCAACTTTTCTACAACATAATATGGACATTTAGCCGTTATACAAACTTCATCATCTCCATTCTCACCTGTCAAACGTATTCCTTTTAACATTCATATCACTGTCAAACCAACTTGCACATTGCCTAATATCTGAAACTATAGGCGCACGGCAAGGATTTTATATGTATCTCAGTGTTTAAATATGATAGTTTCCATCCCCAATATGCTAAGAAGGTTACCTCAAGCAGCAGCGTGGCAGCTTTAACGTCATTCTTCTTGGCAGCGATGTGCAGCGCCGGCAGTCGCACCTTGCCCCTCGTGTCTGATTCTAGTAGCTCGGCTACTACTCTGTCATGTCCCTGCTGCATCGCCACTGCTAAGGGAGTGAAGCCGTCCTGGAAAGGTAAGAAGCAACAAATTAATACTACTCGTATCATTGCTTTTAAAAAATTATAAGGATACTCGTTTAGAGCATCCAAAAATACCACTTTAGCGGAATCATTATTTGTATTAAAATTATTGCGATTATTCGAAACTATTTTCGCAATTTACATTCATAAAAAATGTATCTCAAAGACCGTATGGAAATTGACACATAGCTCCTCTAGATTCCGTATTTTTCTACCCTATAAAAACTGTGAATGACTGGGCATAACAGCCAAAAAGCTATCGATATATTACTTTCATATCGATCATTTAGTTGTGTTTTAGTGACAGGAATCAGGTAGGACCTTAAGGCGTTTTTAGGGTTCCGTAGTCAACAAGGAACCCTTATAGTTTCGCCATGTCCGTCCGTCCGTCCGTCCGTCCGTCTGTCCGCAGCTTAGCTCAGAGACGCCCAGTACTAGAAAGCTGTAATTTGGTGTAAATATACGGATTTGTTGCGCCAAAAAAGTGGTAAAATAAAATCTTGTAAAATATATTTTTTTACGGTACCTCCTGTACACGTAAAGTGGGGATGTTTTTTTTATTTCTCGCGTACCCCTTAGTGTGGGGTATCATTAAATAGGTCTTTAAAAATATTGATAGTTTCCATTAACAGTTTTTTCATAAAAATATTCGTTTTTGAAATATTAAGCTTTAAAGTGCTAATTTTTGCTCGAGTCGAGTGTCCCCCCCCTCTACCAGCTAAACGGTTATGTTTATGGGTGTGAAAAAATTCACAATAATAGTATATATAACGAAGTTTTAAGGAAAATTATCATGACTAAGTAGGCTTTACAAGTTTACGAGTAATAGTCGACCAACTTATAAAACGTACTTGGACAACATATTTTCCTAAACAAAATGTATCGCAGAACATGTTCTTCAACTGCAAATGTAAGTTTGTCAACTTTATTTTTAAAGCTATAATAGGTGGGTATGTTTTGGGGATAGGTAGGTTTTTATTGTAAACTATTTTTAACTAACTTCAAAAAAAGGAAGAGGTTCTCAATTCGTTCTAATCTTTTTTTGTGTATTTTCCCCGATTTCTCACAGACGCCTGGACCGATTTTGAAAATTCTTCTTTTAAAATTTAAATTCAGCGAATCAGTTTAATTAGTTCGCATAAGTATTTTGATGGGCATCTACGGAACCCTACACTGTGCGTGGCCCGACACGCACTTGGCCGGTTTTTTATATATATTTTTTATTTATTTATAGCTTGGCTAGCGTTCAGTCATTTTCACGCCTGATAGGAAGTGAAGATGCGGACGACGATGAAACACGCTTGCCTAGAAGTAACCTTAGATATTTAGTAAGTTATCTGACAAAGGAATATATGCTCACCTCTGTAGCAAGAGTCTGGCTGGCCCCCGCAGCTAGGAGCATCTTCACACACCCCGCATGGTTCTCCTGTGCCGCCATGTACAACGGGGTGAATCCTGCCGCCGACTGAGCATCGGCCTTCGCCCCCGCGGCCAGCAGCGCCCGCGCCACTGACTCTTGTCCCGCGAGACATGCTATGTGGAGTGCTGTGTTGCCTGAAAGAGATTATTGTTTATGAGACCTCCTCCTTTTTTATAAGTCGGTTAAAAGGTGTTATTTGGGTCTTGAAGATATTATGATCTTTCATCGTGTAGATCATTGCACTATTTTTAGACACTTAGTGTTGAACAGATGCTTAACTTTTTGTAGTAGCCCCTTCGTACACTAGGCGACGCAAGTCTCCGATACCTTATTATACGATTTTGGTATTCATTGACGCGTGCTTGTGTTCGAACCTCTATGGGTTTGTATTGCGATAGCCGCTTGGATACCGAAGTCGTAAGGTATCGGAAACTTGAGTTGCGTTGTGTACGAAGGGCCGTAGAGATAGACTGTAGTGTTTGGCCGACATGATTGCCGCAGTAATTGAGCAATCAACTGCTGCGGAAGAGATCTAAAAGAACCTATAGAGCGGACATTGGGAAAATTGTCATACAAAATTATTGCTCGTATATAGTTTAATGTCTTTGGATACGTGTCATGTTTTTAATTTTAGCACTGAACAATAGTGTGGGGCAATCTGCTTCAAATTCTGAAGCAAATATACATTTATAAGATGACCACTATATTAGGATGCCCACAATACAGGAGAAATTTCTAGTGTGGGGGAAAGAAAAGTATTCTTAAAAAAATGGTTTGTTTCCATAGCAAGAATATCACTGTGTAATTCTTACTAACCGTCTTACCACAAAAAAATTAAACACCCGTTGAACACTTGTCTAAAAAAATTTACAACGTCAAAACGACATTTCTCCTTGATATAAGGGTCGTTTTGCAGTTACACTTTCTTTAGATAAGCGTTCAACGGGTGTTTATCTTTTTGTGGTAAGGCGGTATATGTCTATTATTATTAGGCCTGACGTGAACATAATTTCCGCAAAAGGGTAAATCCAGTCACACTCATAGCTCTACTAGACAAACTACTATTTTACTATTCACTCATTCCAAACCATACGCGACTGGCATTAGCAAAAACTACTAAACCAGGGTTAAAAACAACCATGTTAACCGCTTCTAATAAGCACAGCGGGTGGTTAACCATTTCTACTATGATTTCAATAAGATACTCGCAACAGGATATCTCAAAGACAGCTCACCTTTTTTAGTAGCGGCGTCGACTGTAGCGCCTCGTTTTAGAAGCTCCTCGACCACGGAGATGTGCCCATCTTTAGCAGCCAGGTGAAGCGCATTCAGCCCATTCTGGAGAAGAAAATATTATCATAACTAACGATCATCAGTAGTGGAATGGACGTCATAAAAGAGACAGAACTGCTGAGAATCTCCAGTAACATTTATAGATAGCTGCACTAGAGGTCTGTACTCTGTCGTGACCGCTTACGTGTTGGCCAAAAACTCAAAACCTTATGCATGAAAGATAGCTTTGTCACCTGTGCCACCATGTATCACTTAACACACACTTACAAAGTTACAACTTACTTAGTCCACACTTGACTCCTAAAATGTAAGTTCCAGATATTGGCAATGATGAAAAACAGAACAGGTTTTCAGCCTGTTAGAAACAATAGCTTACGATAGATGCTAATATGGTAGCACAATAGGTAATTAGCAAAATAGATCGTTGCTAGATAAAATGTGAAAGGCGTTTTGGCAGGTTTCGTCCTAAAAACGTTTTGCAGCCATGCGCGTTTTTATGCTTCGGTGATCTAGCGCTACTGGCTAAGGATGCGCCTTATTTGTGTTGGTAAAATCATCAAATAAATATTGCCTATGCCCTATACTCTATAGCCTTCCTCGATAAATAGGCTATCCACCACAAAAATATGTTTCAATACGAACCAGCAGTTCCCGAGATAAGCGCGTTTAACAAAACAAACATGTACCTATAGAATTTTCTAAAACGTTACAGCTGGCAAATGTTGTGTTCGAATCCGCTCTAAATAGTACGATTCTATTGAAATACAAATATGTAATATCAAAAGTTTAACAGAGCGCGTACAATTATTATGAATTTATGATTTGACATTGATAGTTTGATTCAAAATGATAACTCTGAATAGATCTACTATTTGATAATAAATAATACAATAAATAATGTTAACATAATTTAAATAATTTCTATCAATTTTGTAGCAACATGCCCATTGCCCATGATATTAGTTCCACAACCCACCCAGGGGTCTACTTTCTAAGTCTGTCTACGAAGACACGGGTACGGAGACGGTTGAACGAACGTAACTACACTACTACGTCAAAATCAAATTGTGGACGAATATTAAAGCTAGGAATTCCTTTTAATGCGGCGCTAGTGTTGTAATAAAATGTGGTACCATAGGTACCACAAATTTAAAATCAAATCAAAATATCATTCGTTCTTAGTTCGGGCCACTTCGGGCTCGATGTCACGTTGCGTAGAAAACGTCATCAGCCCTTTACGGTACAAGGTCCTGTTTAACAGTCCCGCAACCCCGGACACAGACCCGCGACCTCTAGCAGTCCCGCGACCCCGGACCCGACGGGCCTAGAAGTTAGCACAGCCACATGCTGTTAGAAATATTGTTTTCTATACTTTTCTTATATTGATACACTAGCTGTGCCCGCGACTTCGTTCGCGTGGATGTCGGAATTTAACAATGTATTTTTTTGTGCGAAGCGCTTAATTATCGCCAGGGGTTTTATAAATCATATCGTTTTCATATAAACCCTATATTTAGAATTTATTTAGATTTTTCAAGAATATTTGACGTGTTTGTAATAAACGCCCTCTGTCGTTCAAAGGCAGTACTATTCAATTGCTACTGGATTAGAGCACCCATTCCATCTCATTCCATCCCATTCCATCCCATTCTATCCCATTCCATTCCACTCCATCCCACTCCATCCGACTCCATACCACTCCATCCTACTCCATATCACTCCATCCCACTCCATCCCATTCCATCCCACTCCATCCCACTCGGTCCCATTCCATCCCACTCTATCCCACTCCATCCCATTCCATCCCACTCCATCCCACTCCATCCCACTCCATCCCACTCCATCCGACTCCATACCACTCCATCCCGCTCCATCCTACTCCATCCCACTCCATCCCATTCCATCCCACTCCATCCCACTACATCCCACTCCATCCCACTCCATCCCACTCCATACCACTCCATCCCACTCCATCCCACTCCATCCCACTCCATCCCATTCCATCCCACTCCATCCCACTCCATCCCACTCCATCCCATTCCATCCCACTCCATCCCACTCCATCCGACTTCATATCACTCCATCCCGCTCCATCCTACTCCATCCCATTCCATCCCTCTCTATCCCATTCCATAACAATCCATCCCACTCCATCCCACTCCATCTCACTCCAACCCACTCCACCCCACTCCATCCCACTCCATCCTACTCCATCCCTCTCCATCCTACTCCATACCACTCCATCCCACTCCATCCTACTCCATCCCACTCCATCCCACTCCATCCCACTCCATCCCACTCCATCCCACTCCATCCCACTCCATCCGCTTCCATCCCATTCCATCCCTTTCTAGTGTGAGTCAAATAAAAACCTTTTCTTTCTTTCTTTCCATTCCATCCCATTCTATTCCATTCCACTCTACTCTACTCTACTCTACTCTACTCCACTCCACTCCAAACCACTCCACTCCAGTCCACACCATTTTGAATAGGTATGTTGTTTTTCTATTCCAAGCTAGATCGCGCTACTGAACTGCGAGCTGCGTGTCTCAGTGTAAACTGACCGTAATTTTACTTCAACACTTTAAATTCAAATATCTTTTGATAGACTGATCCGATTTCAATGAAACAAAAACTAAATGTTACTTCAAGTTACGGTCAGTCGTTGTGTATTAAAGTTATCTACATAGCTTTCGTACATTTTACGTGATGCCCGAACAAATAAACATACAAACAGACATACAGACAAACAGACAAACAGACAAACAGACAAACAGACAAAAATTCTAAAAATGCTAGAAATGAGTTCTATTGGTTGTCCTTAAACACGCTGGCTATATTTTTTGAGTTTTTTTTTTAATGTACAAAAAATATTTTTCTACAGTTTTATTATATGTATAGATAAGTATTAAGTGGAAGTAGTAGAAACAATGTTAAAACGTCTTAAGTGGAAGTAGTAGAAACAATGTTAAAACGTCTAACTACCATGACCGCCACGATTACAATTGACAGAAATATCCATGGACCTTGAACGTGGCCCCCTTATGTCACCAACCACACTGCGCGACCGCCTCAGTTCCGCATACAGGTTGCACTTGTACCACTTAATAAAACTGTCTGTTATAGCGTTTTGGATGTAAATTGAATCAAGCATTCGGTGTTTGTAAACAGTGACATTGCAATAATTTAACATCATGATTTTTTTGGTCAGATGCAGTGAAGATTAATAGTATTAAAACACATAGCACGCAACTATGTTTACGACTCATTTATGTATTACTAGCTTCTGCCAGCGACTTCGTACGCGGATCCTGTTGCTTATGCCAGCGACCCTGGGGTCGTCAAAATCGAAGATCTGAAACGTCTGATGTCGAATTCTTAAGAGCCTGTGGACGGGAAAACAACGGGACGCGCATGACGATTCCAGACGTTCCAGATCTTTCATTTTTGTAAGTCAACAGGAAATGCCCATCAGACTAAACAACTCTTGCTAAGATGTTATTCATATAATATATGTTATAGTGTAGCTGGGCTCTTGGAATTCCACATCAATTGTTCCAGATCTCAATTTTCATACGTCAACAGAAAGTGCTCATTAGGCTGAACAACTCTTGCTAAGACGTCATTCCTATATATGTTATAGTGTAGCTGGGCTCTTGGAGTTCCACATCAGGTGTTCCAGATCTTCAGTTTTTATACGACAACAGGGAGTGCTCATCAGGCTGAACAACTCTTGCTAAGACGTCATTACTGTATATGTAATAGTGTAGCTGGGCTCTTGGAGTTCCACATCAGGTGTTCCATATCTTTAAATTTAATTTCTCAGCATAAAATACTCATCACGCGGAACAATTTTTGCTATGGCGCTATTTTTGTATCTCTTATAGTTTAGCTGATCTATTGCAGTTCTGCATCAGGTGTTCAAGTTTCCAATATAAATTATAGCCTTTAAGTTGCCCAGACTTAATAGCTATACAACAAAAAAAAAAACAAATCCGTCCAGTAGTTCCGAATTCCCTTCACTGCTCTGCTCCTATTGATTGTAGCGTGATGAAAAGTATACTATAACCAGCGCAGGAGTATGAAAAATAATTGTACCAAGTTTCGTCAAAATCCGTCGAGTAGTTTTTGTTTCTATAACGGTTATACAGACAGACCGACAGACAATAATTTTATTAATTGCATTTTTGGCATCAGTATCGATCCCTAATCACCCCCTGATAGTTATTTTGGAAATACATTTCATGTACAGAATTGACCTCTCTACAGATTTATTATAAGTATAGATATAGACTAGTCATCAAGGGCACAAATATAATATTTAGGCTGCAACTAAGAATGCTAGAGAAAGAGGCGGAATAGGTGTGGGACAGGACAACCTCGACGTCACGACGAGACGCCCAAAGCGTCAGACAATCGCGCAACGGTTTTAAGCCACTATGGCGCGAGATTGCTCAAGTGAGAGGACACATTCGATGATTTTAACACCCAAATAAAAAGGTTGCTGCTAAGAATTTAGACAGTAACTTTGATTATTCATAACAACGTTGTAATGAATGATCGAAGGACAGTTATGATTGAATTAAAAAAAAAAAACAGCAAACCGCGAAGTTTTTTCAGTTTTCCGCATGCATCCCTTCCAAAGAGTAAGAGGAAAAAAGGAAACATTAACTTTCTGACCAACTAATTTACTTCTTGTTCATTCATGAGTGCCAGCAATAGTTTAATTGTAATTAATTATCTAAGTTGTAGTCTCGCACAACAAAACAATCAGAGGCTAAACTTCGATCTGTCTCAATTAATTGTTTGATGAGGAGCGACAAGTTGCGGGTCAATTTCTTAATGTTAAAGTCAATGCTGTAAGTTTTCGGGACTGAGGTTTTGCAGGATCACCGGTAAAGGTAAGTGGTAACAGTGACATCATCATTATCATCATCATCTGCCGGCTTTTTCCAACTATAATGTGGTAGGCTTCCAGTCGAACCAGATGCAACTGAATATCAGTATTTTACATAGAGCGACTGTATCGGACATCCACAACCCAGTAACTGAGTAATATAGCTTCTGACTAATACGACTGTCAAAGATCTACAAATGACAGCCGGGACCAATGGATTAACGTGCTTTCCGAGACACGGAGGAAACACGCTATGACAGATGGTCACCCATCCACAGAACAACCTCGGCAAGCGCGGCTTAACCCGGAAGATCGGCATCGTCCGGCTGTAATTATTAAGCAGACTGTAATTATTTAGGGAAAACAAAAGAAAACTGAAAGAACAGAGTGGATTTTAGTCAGTCTTATAGTCTTTTTCGCTCCACCCATAACGGGAGGACTCATTAGACGATTTTTGCCACCCAAAAAAAGGATATTTCGTGCTGTAATTGCTGATTTAGCGTGATGTCCCAAATAATATTACGAATAAGAAAGTGAGTTTGTTTGTTTGTTTAAAACGTTGATTTTGAAACAGAGGCAGATAGGAGGACCCCGGAGCGGAGGAAAATTTGTAAGGAAAGAAATTGAGAAGGGAGTGAAGCCTCAGCAAAAAGATATTTATAAGGTCAAGTTGGCAGAATCACAATAGGTAAATATAGAAAAGACAATTTTATGAATTCATAATACTTAATAATATGTCTTTTTAGGCCCCAAAGATCTTGATTCCCTTAACAATCTTCTCGTCTCTCTTATTGCTAAATCCTTTAAAACATCAATTAATTATTTTCTAACTACCCCACATAGGCGTCCATTAGTAGTTTCCGCTTGTTCTCATTATACAAAGCTTGAGCCGCCATTAAAACATCTCCGCAATTTAGCTGCAATCTATCTCAACAACGTAGGTAATTAATCTTAACCACGTAAATAACTAAAATAACGTTACAATTCTACAACGTGTAACGTTAAATGCGCAAAACATCTCGTAGGTTAACTCAGCCCATGTTACTGAACAACGTTTGTTCTAAGACTTTTGGAAATTCACAAAAAAAATCCCGATCAATTTCTCATTTTGTATGAAAAACCAAATTTTTTCTTTTGCGAATTTCCAAGTCTTAGAACAAACATTGTTCAGTAACATGGGCCGAGTTACCCCACGAGAGGTTTTGCGCATTTAACGTTACACGTTGTTGAAAATAAGCTAAATACTATTTTGATTGTGCGAAACAATTAAAATCAATTATGAACGTAGCGTGAGGAGAATTTATTCAAATGTATGGACGTGCGTTTCAGATATCTAGACTTAGACTATTTATGGAAATGTTATAAATACATTGTAACAGTTATGAACAAGTAGGTATTATCGACTGAAAGTCAGTCTGTGTTAGATTTTGTGGACATTTTCAAAAATTCATAAATTATTCAATGAAGACAATTTTCGAAAATCTTATGATAATTAGGTACTTCAGCTTACTGGGCGCATTTGGGTTTGCTCTGAAAAGTGACTTGAGACCCCCATTTCTGTCGAAAACGATTTATTTATCGTTTTTCAGACGTTTGGGTCTAGTTGACTGAATTTACTACCTTTCTACGCGTCTGCAAACTAGTACCGTAAAATGAAGCGTTTACTTAATTTTTTTTTTTAAAGTAAGCCATTTCTAATATCAATTTTATTCCACTTTTACACGATATTTTCAGTTATTTTTTGTGGCTTAATCCCGGATAAGCACGATACACACAGGCGACACCTTGTTTCTCTAATAATAACCTCAAAATTCAGCTTACACAGCTCATTTATATTCAGCACCCTTTTAAGGGATGAAAATCATGAAGACGTTATGTAAATTGTTTACATAAACGAAACTAACTAAACATATTATGTGGTACTTATGTGGTAACTGTGGTAGGTGAAATCTTTACATAGTACCTATATAAAACAAAGTCAGTAAATCTGTTTGTACGCGCATAACTTGCCAACTATTGAACTACATAATATATGTATATTGGATAATTCTTTTCGTTTTCTTTGACGGCTGTATTTATGAGTATGTGTCTCATGATAGCTAAATCCTTGGGGTCTTTAAGTCAAGAGTGAATAAGTTACTTCCAGGCAAGCGTGCTTCACCTTCGACCACATCATCGCTTACCATCATGCTAGATAGTGATCAAAAGCGAACCAATCGCAAATTAAAAAAGAAAACGGCTTGCTTGTGATTGGACAGTCACGAGCAATAAGATGTATACACTTAACACGATTCAAACGCGGTTTTTACGTGAAATACTGGTTTCTACTTTGAAATAAGACCCATTTCGTAATAGCATGGCTTGCAAAAAAGAAGGTTCATGAAAACGCAAAAGTTTTATCAATATGGTAGGAGAATATCGCTTTTTCGTTCTGCCAAGTGTATACATATTATTGCTCGTGACTGGACATCTATAGGCAAAATCGGTCGTTGATTGTTTTCGGACCAAGATCAGGGATTAGGATTAATTTTCAGCGTAGTTAGTAAGTCAATTTGGCTATTTCATTAAGTTATGAATGCGCTCAATCTTCATCTTCTTTGCAATAATACATTTATTTCTATTTTTGGTGGAATTCTGTTTTTTTTTTATTAATCTATCACTCCTTGTGAAAAAAAAAATCTATCGAAACGGAAACAACCCGGCAATTTGCCCTATAATTATTTTTTTGGAACTGTTATCTTGTTATTGTTATCAATACTCATCAAGGCTTTGGAGTTTTCCCAGTTTATCTAACAGCTCCCTGTAGGTAGGTATAGTAGCAAAAAAAAAAGACAGTAATATCAAATGACATCTCCACGCATCGATTACATAATCAATCTTGCGACAAGATCATCTGACGCGGATCGCAGTCGCAAGTGTAAACCGATCCTAAATCTCTATTGGAGTGGAACACTGTCCGAAGTGAAGGCTGTCCACGGCTTTGGAATGCTAAAGGGCAATAGGCTCAATAAATTGCAAATCTAATAAGTCTAATAAAATCGAAAGATTGGACATGACAAAGATAAAAAGCATCAAAACTCAAGAGCTCATGACGTCTAAAATCGCTCAAAGTTATAAAACGGCGTGACTTATTGCACGGCGTGACAATTTAAAAAAAGCGCTGTTGTATCTTCTTCAATTTTGATTTACGTAAAAAAACATAAAATAAGAATCAATCATGTTTTGATACTAACTGACGCATGACCCATTTTTTATGTTTTATTTATGTATGTATTTTATGTATGCATTTTATGTGCAAATGGTACACCAATGCACAGACTACCTACAGTATAGTTTCTCCCTTCTCTACAAATCCATCCAAAGGTTGTCTTGAAAAGATCGCTTTTAGCGATAAGACCGCCCATTCATTGTCTCACCCTATGTGTAAGATATTCTTTATACTTGTAATTTGTATGTTGTGCATAATAAAGTGTATTCTATCTATCTATCATGCCGACCTTTTTAGATTTTTCCAGGGGACAAGTTTCCAATAATAGGTGTTAAATTTTAAAAAATGAGTCCTCCCACCCTGTCCACTGCCAGAATCGTACTGACTTTACGTTCCAGGATCACGGGAATCTGCTTAGACAGTCCTGCGACCCAAGCTTCCAGTCGGTCGGTTGAGATGATTTGCTAATAAAAAAAGTTTTAATCGAACCTAAGTCTACCTATTGGAGCGGAACACAGGCTGAAGTGAAGGCCGTTTGCGAACAATAGATAATATTGATATTATTTTTTTAATTACAGGTCGACGATCGTTACGGTTAATTTCTTTTCGGTTTGTATTTTGTTTTTAATATACACACATCAAAAGTGTCTAGGGATCAACATATATTTTTGCAATAACTTTTCTCCTGATTGATATTAATTAAAATGTTCTTTAAGGATTCATCAAATAAAGTGTTATAGTTTGTCACAGTAACGATAAACCAAGTCACCTTTGCATTCATAAAGAAATTTGCCATTTTCCTAATAAAGGGATTTTTGACATTTGAACCACTAACATTAAAGTTCGAAAAAAAGACTGAAATAACAGTTTTCTTTAAAATTTTATTGGGTAACTTAAACAATTAATAATCCGTGTTTCTACCGCGAACACTAACAACACAAGAACATCGGTTTGGCATACTCAAAATGAGTTCATCCAAATCACGCTGTGGAATGGCCGCCCATGTTCGTTGCAACAACAAAAAAAGGTCTTCTTGCGACTGGATACCCTCCATATTCGGCAGAGCTCTTCTCTGTAGCATATCCCATGCATGCTCAATCGGGTTCAAGTCTGGCGACTGAGCAGGCCAGGGCAGGACATTGATGTTAGCTGCGAAGAGAGTCTGTCTTACAACTCTTGCGGTGTGCGGTCGTGCATTATCATGCATTAACTGAAATAAGGGACCGATTTGCACTTGTAGAGGAACGATGACGTCTGATACAATCGTCTCAGCATAAATTTGAGCGTTGAGGTTGCCTCTGATCCAAATCAACTCAGTTCTTCCGCCGATCCAAATACCCGCCCATACCATGATGGTTCCACCACTATAAGGATGGACTTCCTGGCAGGATTTTAATCGCTGTTGGCGTCCAGGGGTTCTCCAGTGTCGTATACGTCTTGTATCCGGTCTCATACCAAAACGAGACTCATCAGAAAAGCACACGAAACGCCATTGTTCTTCTGCCCAATTTCTGTGTTCAAGAGCCCATTGATATCGAATCCTACGATTGTGCATTGCTATAGGTGGTACCCGTAGCGGTCTTCGGGAATGAAGGTTCACTTCATGCAAGCGGTTTCTGACTGTTTGGTCGCTAATTAAGTTCCCTGAAGAGTGATGAAGCCTCACGGCTAACATCATGGCGGTTATTGTTGGAGCTCTTCGAGTTAAGATTTGAATGTATCGGTCTTGTCTCCGTGTGGTGCAGCGATACCGTCCTCCATGGCGCTCAGCCACGGTACCAGTGCTTCGGTAACGTGTCCAAAGTCGACTGATAACACTCTGACTTGTATTCAGAGCTAAAGCCACAGTACGTTGCCGGGAACCAGCTTCTATCATTCCCACGGCTCTGAGCATTTCTTCCCTGCTTAAATGACGTCGCCGCTTCATAATAACGTTGGTTTTAATCAGTAGTAGGGAAAACAGTAGCACTAATAATGTCTTCAATGCGTTGTATGTTTTTATAGGGAAAATATTGACAGCTGATTTTCATCTTTTACTCGAATTTGATTTACAGTTCCTGATTCAAATTATGAAATGCACCAAAAAGGATCCATATAAATTTATAAAATCATAAATTTATTACAAAGCCACATCTCAATCTCAAGAAATCCGCATAAAAATGCTTGATCCCTAGACACTTTTGATGTGTGTATTTTGTTTCGATTCATCGATCTTAAACGACGTTTTTTATTTATTTTATCACGATCACCACAAAGCATGCCAATACTTTTTTGTAAATTAACAGACATTTTCAAGATGATGACGGCAATTTGTGGATGGTGTGAGAAACTATATTTTTAAAGAAAACTAACATACTTTGAACAAAAAATATTTCTTACATAGTTACAAAAAATAGCCTGCCATTGATTTTCACTTTAATTATACCAAACTTATTAAAATCATTAAGGTATGTACCTTCGTATTTTTATTGGCACTGTATGATAAATCACCCAGGTGAACAAAATGGAATATACCAAAATTGCGGAACTTATGGACGATTGGGATACCCCACGACACGAGAAACAAAATTAGTTTTGGACGAAAATGTTCCGGCCGGGTCCATATTGGCTCACCTAAAGTTGTTTACCCGAAATTGTTCTTCCTAACGATTTGTAATCCGAATGATCACTCTTCCTAAAATTTTTCATCCTAAAGTTTTTACTCATACTTTTTGTAGTGCTACCGGCGATGTTCATAACACTCATTTTTCCGAAAATTGTTATAAATAATATCGTTATTGTAAATATATTGTAACTCCTACTGTTTTTTATCATAACGTTTTTATCCCTAAACATTATTACGGTGATATTTTTATTTAGTCATTTTACTGGATTAAGTCAAACTAAATCCAGTAAAATGTCGACAATTTAGTCAAACTTAAATAAAGCAAAATGTCGAGAAAATTCGACGGAGCACCGCTTCGCGGTGCTCCTACTTCTGGGTGGTTTAAAAAAAAATAACCACGAAGGGGATGGCGGGGTCTTTCAGACCCCGCCATGACGCCGCCATCCCCTTCTAACCTAACCTGTCCGAGTCGGGGTGCCCCCAGTCGTTTTTGGTCAGAGTGTCGTGTTGGGGTCACTATGAAAAAAATACTGGCGACAAACCAGGTTGCGCTCGCCGGCCGCTGCCGCGGCACCGCTCGCTTTGATCGCTCGACTCGCGAGTAGCTGGTCACAGTTCTAACCTAACCTAACGTATGGATATCTTTTCAGGTACACACCGCTTTAAATAAAATTAAAGAAGACGCTTTAACTAATAAAAAAAAACCAATTCATATAATTAGTGAGTGCGAAGCAAGCACTTCCTCAAGTATACGTGCTAATATGCCAATAAAATAAAAATAAATCTAAACAAAAAAGATATGACTTTGAATAATAGTGTAAAAGAAGGTTATGTTGAGAAAGAAAACAAATAATAGTATATTAGATGTTTATTGCTACCGACATTATGAAGTCGAATGATTCGGAATTACGAACATTAGTGACAGTGCAACTAAGAGTTGTGATCATTAGGATTAAAAATGTTAGGAATACAATTTTCGGGTTTCCGATGATCGGAGTTTAAATTTTAGGTGAACTTTGGCGCGCCCGTTCCGGCCACCCTGTATAGGTAGGTAATACTTATAACTCACTTTAATTTGTCTAACGAACTGCCAACATAACTTTCCTTCTAACTACCAGAAAACGAAAGCTTAGCCACTTCACTAATTAGTAACAAGTAATAAATACAATTTCATTACTTAGGTTTATTATCGAGTTTCTACAGCGATAATGAAAATCTAGAATATGTCGACTTCGACGTCGACCGTTTATCGAGAGAAAATTTAATTTATCGACTCGATTATGTACGTACAAAGTTAACTGACTACCTAGAATAAACTCAATAAGATTTTATTTTTTAAACTTACATAAAAAATGCTGCCAGAATTTAGGACCTTTTCATTTTTGATGTCGAATAAATTAAAAGTGGTTGAATAATATTTTGCCGTTTGGGGATTGAGAAAGTATTACTTGAAATTGCATTAAAAAAAAACTTGGAGGCTGTTTCAGTCCTTAAGTTAGCCACGCGCTAAAATATCCTTGTACAGCTATTACCTTATTTTTCGTAGAGAACAGAGGAATTTATCTATGACAAAGAAATACATGACCAGACACAGATCTTATTACCTTATAGGGCCAGTAGTGTGATCAGTAGTTATGGAAACTATTCATAGAAATTTAAAGCTATTACTATGTCTATAGTAACAGCCCAAGTATAACATCGTTCTATAGGGCAGAGTCATGAAACTGAGAATTAAAAACACCATGACCCACTAATTTGGTCAACATTTATTAAAATTACGAACATATTGCTCTACAAATTAACTTCAGTACAAAACAAACTACGTATTCAGTTTCAGCAGCCCATTCACAGACAATAAAACTCTATGAAACGAACCACAGACAAGTATTGTTATCCTATGACATAAGTCAACAAAAAAATCCTCTATTTCATTGTAATACCGGCCATGAAATGTATAATGCGAATAGATGCAACAAATAGTTGTTATCTATTTTTATGATGATGATTACCCCACCTGGCGGATGGCAGGATGTCCTCAATGTATCAGCGGGTATCTGATGGCATGGACATAGGCCAGGGTTGGCAAGAGCATCACTATTCAAATGGATTACAAGAAATGAGCTTGCATCTTAAATCGTTCCTCGATTGATTAACCAGCATAATCAAGGTCTCTGGAAATTGATAATTTATCTCGATCGCAATCATAATCCCGACCAATCAACAAACCGAATTTGCTTATCTGCGTCCGATCAGAAGCATACACACAAGCATATAAATGATATGGATATTAACCCATTGAATAACATTCCTATTTTCCCATTACGATTGGTCATTTATTGAAAACTTCCGCCAGCCCTGAGCCAACTACTCACCTACTATCTGTAACAGTATGCGTGTGCGCATTTCATTCAATTTGCGTCGTTACCGTTGCAACAATCAACTCCTAAGAGATTAAACTCAGGGAGTGAGGGTAACACGGTTTTTGAATCACTTGGGGCTAAGAACACTGCGTTCCGTAATGTAGGACTTAAGACTTGTGTATATGGGACGCGAAGTAAACATGTTTGTGAAACACGTTAGTGTTGAGGAAAATATTGGGCTGAAAAATGAGACTTCTGGACTAGAGCGTCTTCAGTCTGATCTCTAAAACGACTGTCTTTCTTCAAAATCTGCTTGATCTGGCCATTGGATCTTCTGAGATTAAACGTGAAATAAAAACTCAGTAGATCCACATCTTGAAATCAGGATCCAATGAGAAAAATAATTCTCATTAGATCCATCATGGATCTGGTCAATGGATCTTCTGATAATGATCTTGTTTCACTGAGAAGAACAATTGACAGTCCTAAAGCTCCGTAGGTAACACACCTGTCTAACAGGTTAGAAGAAACATGGAGGATTGCAAAGTTGTTGACACCGTGTACATTGAAAGTGTTGGCTCACTGGCAATGGTGTCGACTTGGTCATGATTTCAAAAAGGCAGACACTGAAAATATGGTACTGAACGATTACTACTTTATCATTAGTGAAACAAATAATTTTGAAGTAATGACCTACGTGTCCTAGAATCCAAAAATCTTACTGGCTACCAGCATCCAAAACTTGGCTTAGGTACGTAATGGATTTTGTTCCACTCTTTTACAGAAGAGACCTGTATCTCAGCAGTTATAATATAAGGCTAATTATACCGGCAAAGTTTTAAAACCTCGGATCAATTCTTCGAATTCCTAACAAACAAAAGTTACAAAACATTGTTTCCAACAATTCATGTGAGGGTACAAATGTTTGGCAACTATTTCGCAACTTTTGTTTTAGATGAACAAAGCTTTACATTAATTATGATATGTTTAGAAACGACCAATTAACTTTGTTAGATGTCCAGTTCATCTTTCTACAGGAAAACCATTTCAGATAGCCGTTTCATCACTTGATAACTACTTTCCACGTTCCCATTTATTTTATACCCCGTTCATAACACTAATCCTAGATAATATTAAGATTAAGATTAATCTGAAGATAATATGAAAATCCTTTGAGAAAGGAAGTTAGTTATCAAAGGCATTAACGTACTAGAAGACGGTATTATAACAATAGAAATAATTAGGATTAAAAATGATTAAGAAGATTGGGAAGGGCGGATGAGATTTCATTCGTATCGAAAATATGTTCAACAAGAAAACTGTTTTCATCAAAAACCTGATGCTTAGGTATTGAATTCAAATACCTTGAATTATATAAAGGAATTTTCAAACTAATTACTTAGCAAAGAACCTTTAATAATACCCGAGATTAACCTTTAGAAAACCGTAGGCCGAGATCTATAAACTTTACTACTTAGCATGTTCTACGTCTAAGTATTCCTGTCACTGTCGCACATTTGTCAAAGAACAAGTATAAAATAGACACAGCTGAACATGTCTAAGTCAAAGCCAGTGCTAATGTAACATTTATAAATTACGGCCGTAAAGTACAAGAACTTACAGTTGAGAAAAATGTGATAATGTCAAACAGTGTTCGCGGATCCATTACTCAAGTTTGATTGCCAGTAAATGGCCAAGATTTAGACGCTAAAAGCCAATTAGGCCAGGTTACTACGATTATGACCATAAACCATAAGTTAGTAGTAATACTATAAGCGGTACCTGACAGTGCGCAATGATAATTACGATCAATGATCTACTTGAAGGAAACGGAAGATAAATCTGTAGATTTGCTTAGTTGAGAGTTTGGACTAAATGATTTTTCTTTTATTTAAATACTATTCTGCTACATAAGATGGTATATTTCAGGACTTAAATGTAAGTACGAGTAAATAAAAAAAAACTGCGTCGGGGAATATTTACAAAGGTCATACAAGGTTTTAACATATTATGTACCTTCTCATTATTAAATATCGTTTTCTACAGAAGCATATAGCAACTGTAGAAGCTTAAAACGAAATTGACGCAGACAAAAAAAAAGCTAGGCTTTCTACAGCAGTAAGATTCTAGTTGGGATAGATTTAAACGCTTCCTAAACAGACAAAGACATTTCATTTCGAGGTCAACGTTAAAGATTTCACTAAGAACACGAATGGAAAGAACGGAAGAATATAACTGACGTTATTGGTAGCTTCTTGTACAAGTCCTTTAACAATGTGTGTTTATGGGCTGATATTATTACAACTCAATAGAAAGTATTAAAAACTTACCGAATTGCATGTGTTTATATCCTTGACGGCGCCGGAGTCGAGCAAATCGACGACTGTGTCGAGCTGACCGGCGCGCGCCGCTCGTAAGAATGCTGTGTTTGGCTCTATCTGTAAATAAAAAAGATTTCATAACGAAATTATCCTCAAGGAAAATATGAATAGAGTCTTCGATCAAAAGAATAGAGATGAAAAAAAAACCTGTAAGCTGCCGCAAGATTTGGAACAAACCGAAACGTTTCCTATGAACATGTTGTCAAAGGAGTCGATAAAATTGGTAGGAATACCTCAGGGGTTAATATTTGGGCCAATTGTATCACAGCCACCGGAAGCTCCGACCGACAGCGGAAAACCAATTATCGCAACTTAAGGAAGAAACTTCGCCAACAATAAGAAAAAAAAAGCCCTGAATCAAGAAACGAAGCACAGATGATTGATAACTTGATTAAACCATTAGCTACTTGAACTTAAGCAATATAAACATTGTAGTATTGGAAGACGATCAAATATTCATTATATCTACATTGCGTGACTGCTGACTGACTGGCCACTACAACTACAAATGAATATTTTACGTTTACATTCATGAATGAAGGGTAAACTTGACGCTGTAGACGTTTGATTGAACAAAATACGAGTTGTAGTAGTTATATAAATTGTATCTAAGTTTAGACAACTAATATCATCTTTTTTAGGCCTACCTCCTGTGGTCTAGTTTTTATAGTATCATGAGGTGACTTCGATTACCAAAGTGATATTGAGTTTTTTGATAAGAATTTCACGGACAAACTATGAAAATTTTTTCGTAGTTCAGATTTGTGTTTGGTTGATGGCTCGTTTCTATGAAATAAAATATAACATGCTATTTAGGGTTTCCGTTAGCTACGGAGTTTTAGACGTTATAATATATTTAAGCCTGTTTCCTCGTACTGTGGAACGGGAATTTCAACAACAGGGAAATTCAGCTGTCAAAGAGGCATTGTCGGCACAACGCTCCTCATTTAAAAAACACCCACTATCAAACCCACACATTACAGTCCATACAAGAATACCTAAGACAGTACCGCACCATTATGTCTAAGTAAATTATGTTAGTAAACTGTTATCGTGACTGGACCCTAGGACTCGTTCCCAGCTTTCTACCGATGCTAATTCACCATTGAAACATTCGAAGCCTCTACTACGATTACAGCTAAGAGCGGTTTCGCACTATGTCCGATCCGAACCCGTGAAAATATGGTCCGCAGTAGCCGTAGAACTATTTCTGTGGTAATTTACGCACTAGATCCGATCTCCGTCATCTGATTTCTTTCCGTCATTCTAGAATCTCCATTTCGGAGATTTTTGACGGATCGAAGTAGCCATTGTATTATTTGTATGAACGATCGCGCACTGCGTCCGAGTTTAAGCCGAGCTGCGTACGAGCAGAGAGGCAGCTCATACGGTAATAATTGTAAAATTTCCTGTCGTATTGACATAACACTGTGTGCTGATTGTAAAAAGCTCCTGTTAAGCGTCGGTCTTGCGAGAGAGGGTGCACCCAGAATTCTTTACGTATTCTGCGTCTTCGTGCGTACAATAGTATTGCCAAAAGTTGACGTCAATTGAAAATGAAAATCAACGACGTGAACACTTTGCTGCGGCTCCGCGTAAAATCACGTATTCCAAAAGGTGGCTCCTGAATTGCTTGGATTTGTACCAGAGATGGGAGAAGTGCGTAAGCAATATCCGAATTCGGTCCGTGATTTCTAGATTTTTTTTACACAGTCTGTAACAAATCCGATCCGAACGGATCGGATTCGGATCGGACATAGTGCGAAACCGCCCTAAGTAGGTATTGGATTGTCGATTTCACTAACGATTAACCAGATGTTTAGGGCCTGGGACCCTTTCAGCTTAGAATGCTTGATAAAACAACCAGGGAAAGCAAAAGCTCTTTAGAATTGAATAGATACTTTTGAGAAAAGTGGGAGCACGTGAACTAAATAAATTACCGCTGTTCTTGGTAGTGGCGGCTCAGTATTTTATGTTCCCGTTTGAAGTCTTGTTTAAAACGTTTTAACTACTTTCGAGAGCATTTACTTTATTAGTATTTTTAACGCTAGTACTGATACTGATACTGCTAGCCTATATCATCCCACTGCTGGGCAAAGGCCTCTTCCCATGACTTCCATGGCCAAAATGGACCACTGGTCATCGGTTTTGTCGAGCTCGTCCCGCCATCTTCTACGAGGTCTGCCGCGACGCCTTCTGGCTGTGTCAGGGCTCCATAAAGTAGAAGTAGTAGTCCATAAAACGCTAGTATAGACACTAAAACAATTTCAATTTACAGGTACTTACTATTCCTACAGGTTTGTCCAAAAAAATATAGATTCTAGCAATTGTATCACCGTCATTGACCTCATTATACACTTATGTCTTAGGTCATGGCATGACGCATGAGTTTTTTTGCCGCAACTATTCCCATAGGAAAATTCATTTCATGGTATTAAAAAGCCAATGGGGAGTAATACCGCAGATTTATCGACACTCGATGTTCGTGCCCTAAGATTTCACGCCTCGATCGGCGCGACCCGATAGCTTATCCGTCAATAGACGGAAAAAAATCTCATTTTGCGCTCTATTTCCTTCACACGAAGGGCCGACAAATCTACTTATCGATGAACGCTGATGGACCCAAAAGCAGCTCAATAAAAGACAGTTTTTATAAAGCCAAATGGAGATCTCGCTTTAAGCTTTTCCCCGTAAAAGGTGGTTCCATAAAATCATTCGATATTCATGTTATTATCTGTCTTAATAGATGCAAAATTAATGGTAATTTTATGTTGCCTTTCTCACTTTAGTTAAGATCAGTAATTATTGGTATGTAAGACTTAATTATGACCATGTATCTACGGCAAGGATTTTCTTTTTACTCTACTAATTTCTGTTTTAAACCTGGAAGACTGGTATTAGCTAGCTCATGCATACGATAAACAGTGGTTAGAATATGAAGGTAATGATAAAATTAAAGTGTTAATCGCTTATCGCAATAACAACTTAACAAAAATCGGCCATGAACAAAACAATGCAAAAAGCAACAAACGCGAAGGACATTTCACACACCTAACAGTTACAACAAAATCACATATTCATTTACCTCTAAACGAAACCAGTCCAATAAAATTATAAACATACAAAGGCAATGAACGCTTTAGAAGCAATTCACTTAAAAGCTAAGGGACACTGCTGCTCGAGAGAATGGAGAAATAATTTCACCGCTTCACCTCACTTAAAGAAATTAAAATACTGAACGGGATTCAAAGAACGAACAGAAACGGTATAAAGGGTGATAACCTCAAAGAAAAATACGTTGATATCAATGTATTTTCGCATGCCGTGACAATCTACGATACGAATGCTGCGATATCAAGATAACAATCAAATGAATTCTTACTATTGCAATTTGCTCTGATGCAGTTTTTATTTTCAACAATCTAGTAGCATCTAATTACATTTCATGCATGGAATATAAAACTACGGGAGAGATCATAAAAGAAACAATGTGTCCATATGCATCTCATGCTGATGTTTAAATTATGCATGTCGTAATTACGTTCAACAGTAGCGAAGATTGAGCAATAAAAGAAAACATAAAATATGTTATAATCCAAAGCAACTGGGCACTGGCATAGAAACGTTAAACTCAACCAAGGGAAAGGGTTACTGTTACTTAAATAGTATAAGTAGATCTACCCACTGCCTTTGCTTAGCTCGTTAAAACCAATAACCAAGAATACAATTAAGAAGCTTAAAATTACTAAGGTGGTAAAAGTAATACTACTATTATTATAATATTACAAAAAGTAGTAATACTATCGAAACTGTAGACAAAAAATTGAAACGAAAATTTTTATTATTGAAAAGTTAGATAAGACGGAGTGAAAACTTAACAGAAAGGCCGCTGCGGATTTCAAAGTATTAGTTCAAGAGAAGAGAATAAACCATCTATTATACACAATAGGATTCTAAATTCGATACCTGGACAATATTTCAATCAACAAGATTTCAATGGAGATAAAATACACTTTATAAATAAAGAAACTTCCGTAAGGCAGCCTCAAGATACTGAGATAATTTGTTTCGTGACCGTAACTTGGGGATAGATATAATCGAATCTCGAGACTGCGGCTAACTTGCCAAGTATTGGAGATCATCAGATTTGTTAGGTATTTGTCTTTTGTACTAAGTTACTCTTCCAACAGAAACCACTGTAGCTTCCGTTTCGTATAAAATTTCTGAAATTGCTATAAGTGGACATTACGAAGTAAAGACTGCTATTAAAATTCAGATGGTTTTCAGTAGTGTTCATGGCGTTTTGATGGCTATTAAAATCAGTTTATGGATTAAAGTTCCTTGAAACCAACGTAGACAGACAGGCACCGTGATTTTACCGATTTTGCATTACCCTGTATGATCAAACAACTCGTGTCATAAAGATAGGATTTGTTTATAGCTTGTTTTTTACTAATTTTTATATCATTTCAATAACGTAAAAATAAATTAACTCCACAATCAAACTTTTCCACCATTTCCTGTCCTTAATTTCCAGAATGAAGCACATAGACAAAATGCACACACAAATAATCACGCACGCAACGCAGGTGACGTAAATTGGTCAGTAAATAATAATTGACATGAACGCACCACAAGAGTGATGGAATAGACGCGTCGTTCGAGCGGACGAATGCGCGCGCCGCACCAGACCGCCATGGCGGCACTGCGCGGGCGCAAGCGTCATGCACCGCCGACCACACCAGGTGACAACGACAATGCGCACTGGCCACTGACGGAGTGACGGACAACAGTAGACCAAGTAGAGTCGTGATTACTCGTGATCTAAGTTCTGAAGCCCGGAGGTAACAATAACAGTAATTGTATGTTCCTTTCAGGTGACAAAAGCGCAAGAACGAGGCAAGAAATCGAAGTTCAAAATGTCAAGCTGACAATAGAAACTGATCATTAACTAGATAAGCCTCGAGAGAACGGAGAAAATGATTCAAAACTACACTACAATAAGGACATTACGAAGATGCACTTAAAAATACACTTGAGTCAGTTTGTGGCTATAATAAATTATGCATAAAAAGAAACTAGGAACTATTTAATTATAGTCCCACAAAAAAATATAAGTTATATCAATTTCAATATCCAAACAAAAAAGCATGAAATTAAATCTAAGTTCTCACAAGCTACGCATAAAAGAACATGCAATTCATGCACATACAAATTGTTACAACCGTGGCAAAGAATTCAAGGCTGAAACGGTGGTATTATAGTGTGATCTGTATCTGTCCTGGCGCTATACGAGTAACGGACATCCCATAGTTTGTGCAATGTGCACAGCTAAGCGGCTAACTGCAACGGGACGAATTAACGGGACGGTCCGTTTTATGTAACGTCTGTGCCTGCGCATCTGTCTGTTTTGATATACTTGGATGCGTAGACGAGAAAACTGAAGCGAGGGAATGAAAAGTTGTCGGGCCTTTGAAGGTCTTTGTGACATGCAGCTCATGCAATATGTCTATGTAATATAACATGGCGCGTTTAATCCATGTAAAGTAAGGCAGGCTTTGTACTAATAGCACCTAAAGCTACATTTCGCCAGTTTTGTTAGGCGAGTCTTTTGCCAACAACCGGGCACGCACGAGTACATCATCCGAGGCTGAAACTGCTTAAAGACAAATCCAATACACTTTGTTCGACTGGGCCCGACATGCGAATCGAAGCTAAGACCTCATGCCCAGCAATCGCTCCAGCGACCCCTACATCAACGAGATTGTTGTATTTCAGGAATTGATTTTAAATCCTATTATTAATTTTACCGTTTGCCTTTATGTCACTGTAGGCACGTGTAGAGGATTAGATTAGATTCCAGTTCCCGCAGATCCCTATGTTTACCTTTCAACGCGCGTTATCTGATTTCAATTCAAATTGAATTCCTAAGTCTAGTTATTACGTAAGACAAACTTGACTTATCGTAACATCACGAATGTAATCTCCGAATAATCTAAGTCAGAGATCTTATAGTAAATCACGAGAAATATTTTGATAAAAACTAGGAGCACAAGAATTACTGCTCTATCAAACACTCTACAAGATCCGAAGTATAAGACTGAAAATTACAAGCCAACTTAGTTACGGAATTCTGTTTACGCACTTTTTGCCTCCGAAACTGATTAAAAAACATCTCAAAAACTGCCAAAACAAAAGTAATTTCAAATTCGTTACAGAGAAGCAAGTTTGTTAACAATTTCCAATTACTCCTTCCTATTTTAAGAAGATTGTATGCTCACAATGTAGCCGAGCGGGTCCAAAATCATCGAGGTAAAAGAAAAATATGTAATTTGGTACAATAAGTGTGATTATTGCAAAAGAATTGTGTGTACCGTTAGAAAGTAGCGTAATAAGGGCCACGGGTCGCTGACGACGAGAATTGAATGGATGATGGATGTATACAGGGCGAAATTATCGAAACATCTTGTCCAATCATGATTTGAAAGAACCCGGGACCCGACTCCAATTAAAATATACGTTTCAATCAAAATAAAATCATGGGAATTCTTTTCGAGAACGCGTTACAACGAAATGACAACGTTTTTTTTTCTTGTAATTTTGCACGGTTCGAATTCGATTCGCCTATTGAAAGAGTTGACTAAATAAAAAAGGCCTTTTAGTAGCATTGATTAATTAAGTGTGACGATTTCTTTTGTTTTGTTTGTGAATATTTCGTATAAATCAGACTACCCAGGAGCTCACCAGTAGGTATGTTTTTTAATCACTACCTACTTTAAACTTATTTTGCTGACTTGAATAAAAAATCTACCTAAGTATTTCTTCAGAGTGCCTACCGCCAACTTACACTTTTATAAAAACATCTTACGGTAGGCAAACACAAACATTCATCTAGATCGAAGATAGATTCAAAATAACAACTTTTTTCGGCAACGGCCAGAAGTATCATTACGATATCATCAAAATCAAAAGCACGTCCTTTTCCTTCCATGAAGTAGGCTCTTGAAACAGCAAAATTTCACGAAAAAGATTATTGTGAAGAGTCTTGCGAATTGAGAGCAGCTGAGTACATACGCTACCGTTAACTAAGCCATATTGTAGGAGGTACAAAAAAATCTATAGAATCTCAAATGCAATCTCAGCTCTTCAACAGTATGTAGGGCGTGCAGTTGGCCAGTTGCTCATACTTCACTGTACTTTGCTTTGTCATTGTTTGTTACACTTTAAAAGGGGGCACGGTGTTTGCCTCTCATTTGATACGACTCCATTTTGCTATAGACCGATTGATTCTTTTTTTATGCGATCTACGCACAAGAATGAGTTCAACTTTGAATTGAACTGTGGTCATGTTACATAATTCGATCAGTTTGTTAATTTGATTAAATTTTACGATTAGTTCAATTCATGAGGTAAATTAGTTAGGGTTTATAACACCCACGGATGAAAGATAGCTTGTGATGAGCCAATCTAAAATGTTATTCATAAGAAAATTATAATAAGGAGCAAAATCTGCTTGTTTAAATACATGGTACAGACAAGCAGAGCCCTTCTTGATCACTTTAATCTAAAAATAGATAAGATTTAGTGAATAAACACGGTTCAGTGCGCACAATGGACGTCGTTAACCGAAACTGTCAAAGAATACATTAAAACAACGTAAAAGTTACTATTAGCAATCAACAACAATACAAAACTGTAATTAAATTGGATATTGGAAAACTTAATTTGATATAGACTGAAACATACTTGTTTCTGACACTTTTGAAGGTCCGAAGTTCCGTATTAAACCGCTTTTCAACGTGAAATTGAATGTCCAACGCAACAACTTCGTTCCAATACTGTCATTCGCATAGTTTTCGATATAACATGTGATTGTGGTCACATGTTGCATGAAAAGCTGTATTTAGTTCCAGTAGTTGTGAGAAGCGAAGTTCAGCAGACAGTATTTTTCCAATAAAGGATGAAGATTTTGGTACTAATTGTGATTGTCGCAGTTCCCAAATGTGCGGAACTTAATTGCCGGGGAAAAGTTAATTGCAACTTTTTCTAGGCCCAATTACGAGTATAAATCTTAGGTAAGTAAATGACTTACCTGCTAAAAAAAATTTGCTCATTTAAGATCTGAACATGAAATCTTTCTCAACAGCAGCAGTTACTGAACACTACATCAAACACAACACGCCCTTGATCCGCGAGAAAAAGCAGAGGAGTGCATAGTATTACACCCACATTTTGCCAGTTCTGTTGTAAGTTCCATGTAAAAGGGGGCGAGCCAATGGCTATTTGCCATCCACCTAGCAAATCCTGACTCCGTAGGTGCTTTTGAGAATTTTCTAATGGAAAAACCCAGTATGTACCTAACATTTCAAACCTGGAATCAATAACGCATTAATAACAAAACACTCATGTTTAATTGAATTGATGCCACATTTACATTTGCAATTTAATTGATCCGATAGTTAGTCATCCGGGAAAAGGTCATTACCGATGATTGATCATAATTAATTAATATATCTCGGTAATAAATAACGTCTCTGGTTGCCGCCAATGAAATTATACGAGTAATGATTATTAAATTGTAAGGATGGTAGTAGGGTTCCATACATTAACTTCGTCTAAGCCGAAATACACTGTAACTGCTAAACGCATGTGCCAAAGATTTCCACGAGGCCTCATTTTGCCATACAAATAGCCACCACCACTGTATCACTCTACAAATCTAGTTATTTCATCACTGTCCCCTTTTTAGGGAGTGGAAAATTATCTAACAAGTCCTCTCGCTCTTGTTGTAGCGAAAGGGACTGCCAGAGTTGTACCTTCTGTCCACTTACCTAATTGCCCTTTGCGCAACCTTTTTAGTCCCGCGACTTTTTTGTCCAACAACTGTTTCTTTAACTGTTTATTATAGGGCTCATTTGCAACAAAACCTTACTTTAGTTCGTTCATGATCATCAGCCTAACCATTTCCTGTGTTGGAGTCTAGTCTATTAACGAGCAGCTTTTACATAGCTCATTAACAGATTTTACATAAAGCGACTGCCTACTGCGTCATATGATGTTGGTAATTAATAACCAATTGTTCAAACATGATCATCGGATGAAATGAGCCGGGAAAGCATATAGTTATTCGAAATTAAAAGTGAAGCGGAGCGGAATCATTGAGCACTCATTACAAGCTGATTACAAAGTTAATTAAATCTTTGGTTTCACTGCCTGAACTGTTATTACTGTCTTCAATTAACGCCAAATTGGATTGTGTGGGCTGTACCGAGTTTACTCAGGCCTTTAGCCCGAAATCTGAGCAAGATTGAGATTTAGAGCAAGAAAAATCTTTCTCGGATTGTATTGCAAATTAGAATCGTTTAGCATATAGTTTACATACTCATTAGTGGGAAAACGAATTGTGTCTGTCTATTCATGAAATATTTGTGTCAGATTGTCTATTGGACTGCGTCTGATAGTCAGTTTAGCAGGTGAGAAAACTATCAGAAAGCTGGGGAAATCTGCTAATGAACAACATAGGTATTTTATACGCTGTTTCATTTCACCAAACCCAAAGTCCATTCAAATGACAAAGCAATAAATAAGCTGTCACCGGATAAAGCAATTCGGTGCAACAATTCAAAATCACTCTTAAAAGAGTCATTTGGCCCCCCAACGTGTTTTGCAAGTACGCATAATTACGTGACAAACGTACCTCCTACGCTTCCAATCTGAGATTCGTACGAAGTACGAATGTACAATAGATTCTGTAGTGAACCACGGTTCAAGGAAACAAATTTGCCAATTGGATAAATACGCTAAAGCGACAATTGAGCAGTTGACCTACTAATGTGTGGGACTTGTTCTTATCTAAAGAAATCATTACGCGCGAATCGTCATGCTCTTTTTACATAGTTTTAATGTCGTTTGTTGCTCACTCAACTTCCCGTACGACAAGTGTTATGTCGTATTATATCATCATTTATATGAATGTATTATATGATCATTCTCATCATATTTTCTTGGTAATGGAACACAACAGACAGTTGTCTTTTGAAATGTTAGACAGTTTTTGCAATGGCAATTGAATTTGTACCTTTAGGCCACTTAGAACATTTCTTCATTATTGTCTATAAATAAATAGAGATCCCGATACTTAAAAGAGTGATATATTAGTAATTTATAAGCATGCACTTTTATATAACTGGGGTTCCAATCATACCAATCCATAAGTGTTTTAATACCAGTTACAGAAACTATATGCATCGCACTAGGCACTAGCGTGTTGATTTTAATGACTTCAGACAAGTTATTAGCTCATACACTACAATCATCATGACAAGTAACAAGATGACGAAAAAAGTATAATGAAATCTCATAATTAAATAGGTAAAGAACTAGCTTCAACCAATAAACTGGAAAATGTGATCCCAAAGACTATTCTAAGAATCCGTCCCGACGCGACGGAGCGTTAACCATCTCAAAGATTTGCGAATTTGTGAGAAAAAATGTGAATCTGGCACGTGTTTCATCTCAATCGACATTCTGGGAAGTGCTGTCGGGAAAAAGTAATCGTAGCGAGACGTTATCGATCAAACTCTCGCGTTCCCACGGTACGGGGACGATCTGACACACGAGTTACGACGGTTAAGAGCTTCGGATCATTAATCAAGGATTCTACAGCTTTTCTTTTGTCTGTACCTAAGTGCATTAAAACCGCAGATATACGGTCGTTTGTTTGTCGAGTTCGCTAGTGTGACTCCGAAGCTACATGGTCCCGGGTTTAGTGTTCAAGAGTATAGTGTTTTTGGGTCACTCACACCAGGAATTTCTACATAGCAGCCACGGATTCTGAATTCGTGACTGTTTGATGGCAATAGAATCACCTACATTACATGGGATACAAAAACAAAATCGGTCAACTTAAAGATGCACATTTGGGATTACGGGATTACAGCGCTGAATTCCTGATATACAGCTATTTTATAGAACATAGATAACAAGCTCAATGCAACAATATCGGATGCATATACCCTGAAAATGAATGTGTCCTAGATTCAAAATGGCGCGTGCAGCCCAACCTAACGATTTGCGGTTTCGAATTAATTCGATGTAAATTCTATCCTGTCCCGTAGACACGGTATGTGGTTTGATACGAAAATTCTCAAAGCAAAGTGAATAATTTATGGTTAGCTCATGTGTGGTCGAATACTTAGTTATGAGGAAAGTTCGTGTGGTCATCCTATGATTCTATCAAAGGTATTTTATTTCATAATATAAAATGTTTTCCTTAAATGATGAGGAGGAATATTTCTCTGCTTGTTCTAGATATACTATTACGTCGAATATGATTCTACGAGAAAATTAGCGCTGCGCAAAAAAAGTAAACCAAATAAAACGCTATTTTTTTAATATGAGCTTTGCTGAACTTGATGGCTTCGTTAGCAACGGACTCGGTTGTAATGTTGTTAGCTATTATCATAATCCTTTGTCACTAGAACGATCCAACAATGGGAATATCTGCCGTCAAGTGCCGTCAAAAATGGGACACAACAATAACAGCATATCGGACAAATATCGGACACCTGTCCAATTTCTCCGGAACATCCCTCACAATTCTGTCATCGCCAATTTAGAAACGACCCTTTCCCCAATTCCGAATGTTAGCAATAAAATGGTCAGCACTCAAATAAAATTTTGCTACCTTTTCTAAATTATTATTAGACTGAACATTTCAGGAAAAATGGTACTGAACTAAGCTGTTAAGTAAACTAGATATTATGTAACAAACTCGCAACTTCGCGCAGAAGAAAGGGATAGACACAGAAAACCTATGGTACCATAGATTTATTTATGTTATTGATAGAAAATAGGTGGTACTATCCTTATGTGAGACATCGCTAAAACAGGCTAGTTATTTTCATACGTAAGAAACTAAGCTGTTTTACTTTTTATTATTTTGATTTTTGAATGAAGTAGCCAAGTAGGTACCTGAACAACACTGCCCTTGTGAACTGAACCTACCACTCTATGTTTAACAACAGGGATTGTGGCTACTAGACCAACAGCAAAAGTCAGTATTGCAGGTAATATAGCACTGGTCTACGTTGTTAAACTAGAAATACCTATGTATTAGTAACCTAAGGATACGGCTCAGTAGCGGGGTCGACCGGGTCGTGTCAGCATTAAGTTACCTCCCATGGGTATCGATGCCCACCTGCCGGTATCCGGTAACGTTTGGCTTCTACGGACCAATTGCATTTCGCAATCGATATCTTGCAAGTCTTCGAGTTTGAAGAAAAAAAATCCACTTGTACGAAATCGAGAGTTATTAACCGGTATCGGAATGTTCGTAAAAACTTTAATGAAGCATGTAGCACGTAAAAAAATTGTTTCTCTCACTGCCGAATATAGACACCCCTCCTCCAGTTATTATTCTCTGCATGGTTTGCGAAAGTCTCAACCCGTCATTCTGACTCTTGTTACTCACTCTTCTGGTCTTCTGGTCAAGTCTGCTAACATATTTTCTTCTATCTCTTAGTGCGTTTTCTACTCTCATTATTGCTCCAAGGTTATTCTACTCTAACCACTATCACCATGTCTTGCCAAGTGTCCTGCTCATGTCTACGTCCACTAAAGAGATCCGCAATCCAACATAAATAGAAAATGTCTAAGTAAGTACCTCTAATAATTTAAGTTTAGTTACAAAACAAGCTCAATAATCTGGGATTTTAGAGCCAGATATTATCCACATGTTACTAACTTCACTGAAGTTTAGGGAAATATACTGTACCCTTTCGGATTTCTGGTAATTAACGGGCTACGTCAGTACTTATACGGTTTTTATATTTAACTTTCTGTCGTACATGACTGGACTACAGATCTTACAACTTGGAATATAGTTATTGACTATATGATCTAAATTCTCACAAAGTTGAAAACACGATTCAATTAAATTTTCTCGATACAAAAAAAATGCAAAGTTCGGTCTATGTTTTTTATTTTTTGGCATAACTCCTATGAGTTATTGAAAGGATGTTGTTTTAAATTGTAGAAAATACTATTATCTAAATTCTGTAAAGACAGTTTTTTAATTAATAATAATTTTAATTCATAAAAAGACGTCAATATGTTTGGGCACATACGCCGTTTTATTCTGAGCACACATCCACTATCGTCCTCTCATCTTTTGCCTTTTAAAAGTAGTGTCATTACTTTCGTTCCTTGACGAATCAGTCAGCCAGCGTGGCTCTTACAGGCTAGACCTATAACACTTTTTTTCAGATCGCGGCTGTCAGATTTTCGTAATAATAAAATTGGAAATGGATAAAAAGATCGAGAAAATAAAAACGAATGATACGTAGGCTTATAGATTATTCAAAACTATGTTTCGCTGTGTCCAATGGGAAATGATTAAACGGACATGACTGTAAATAAGTCACGTAAACTTTCTTTTTTCAATAACACATTATTTTCATTAATAAATCAAGAATAAAATAAACCAAACTTACTGAATATCATCGCAGGAAATTCCTGACGACCCCTTCAGAGCAAACAAGGGAAATGTTAGAATACGTATGATACTATACATTACGAATTGTTCCTATCAATATAATAAATTACTCACAGTGATAATTATATCAATGCTATCGTGATATCGTACTATTGTTGTCGGATAGTTTCTCTGTGTCCATCCATCTAATCTTTAAGCATCCAAATACCATTTCACATGAACTAATGATAAATGCACTGATTTGCAGTCAACAATTTGAGACAATATGTAACTGAAAACAACTTCTAATCGTATCAAACTGCGATATAGGATAAGAAGCACTTCACTTTTATTATTAGTTTCGTCACAGATTTATAACAATTTCGAAGAAACAGGATTAAAATAATTTAAATGAAAACTGCTATTGTCAAAATTTTGAATACTTCAAAATTACATGTCAACTACAAATAAGGCATAGCACCCACCACCCTGTTAAATATCGCCTATAGTATAATGCTGCGACTGCGATGAAAAATTGGTGGTCATTGCTGTCTCACCGCTTGTTCGGTACAAGTTGCTTCTCGCTCTATTTATTGCTTTGGAGGCAAAAAAAATGATTAGCACTGGGCTCATTCTTTTGGAGCCGATAGATATCTCTCAAAGGTTTCATTTATCAGAAAAGTGATATTAAGACCATGCCCCAAAAAAAAAGAAATGATAGGATATTATAGAATGAAGATTCAATTATAAAGAGGTAACTGCCAATAAAATTGTTGTACTACAATAATCTGTGTACCTGTACCTCATAATATATGAGTAAAAAACTACTAAGTCCCTTTTACGCGGAGACCTCTCGCGCCCGGCATTGGTTGCGGTCATGCTGCGGGGCGAGACGGAGTGGGAAGCGGTCTGCTCCTTCTGCGAGGCAGTAATGCTCGTGAAGGAGGAGGCGGGCCGCGAGCGAGAGAGGACAGCGTCCTCCCTCCGCCCTACCCGCAGTGGTAGACGCCCACGGCGACGGACGTCGCTTGATGATCTCCGGCCACCGTAGGCGCGGACATGCGGGCAGCGAGTAAAGGGCAACTCGCTGCCCGACCAAGGACCATGCCCGGGTCGACGGCGCGTTGTGTCCCACGCGCGCCTCAAAGAGCGTCAGCATAATGACGGGGCCCCCCTCTCTGAGGGCCAAAGCCTGCCGGGGTCGCGGGATTATTCCCTTACCGTAACCCCGGAACATAACAGGCTATCGAAGGACACCGTGGATTTTAGTCAGTAGAAGTCTGACAGTCCCTCCCGCCCTGCCCGGGGTTGGAGGACTCATTTGATGATTTTACCACGCTAAAAAAAAAAAAAGTCCCTTTTACGCGGCGCTAGTGTCTGTCATTACATCAAAATGCATCAAAAATTAGTACCAACACCACCCTTAGCTTTACATTCTCGAACATATAAAGATATCACGCAACTAGCTTTGTGAACGGACGTTAATAAAAGGAGCGTGTGTTAGGGGCTTTTTTTAACGAGGTAAAATAATCAAATGAGTCCTCCAACCCAGGGCAAGGCGGGAGGGACTGTCAGACGTAATACTTACTAAAATCTACGATGTCTTTCAATAGACCTTTACGTTCTGGGGTCACGGTATTCGTTAGTCCCGGGACCCCGGTAGGCCCTCTAAGGGGGAGCCCCGTCGTTATGCTGACACTGTTTCAGGCGCGCGTGGAACACAACGCACATGCCTATGCCCGTGCGCTCGTGTGTTTGGGGCTTTAGATAATTGGGAATTGTCACTTTCGCAAAGTGTGCCAATTTTATTAATTTTCTACCAAATAGTAGTTTTCTTCGTTATCTCGGGATGTCAAAATCTGTGTCAAAATGTTATAAAATAAATTTAAGACTGTGAATGATAAAAATATTTACAAAACATTTATCCACATCAATAAGTATTTCTATCATTTTGTTTTAGTAAATGTTTCGACATCCTTATATTAAAATATTTCTACTAGAGTAATACATGTGTTTTGCGTAACGGGAACACTTTATGAAATGTTGAAGTTGACGAAATGAAATACATAAAACTTTGGATTGCAATCATTTCGCGATAGTGGCGCCTGCTGGCGGCGGTGCGTGGCAACTTTCCCGACTCATCAAACGACGCTTTCGCTTTGACACACGGCCTTATTTTTACATCTCATACTAACGAAAACAAATTGCGCCGACCCCAAATAAATTGGGATGCCTCAGGGCAGGACGAGTCCTAATGAAAGTCGATACAATTTGGACCTAAATTAAAATCTACTTTTCATTAGTCAGCCACCTTTAGATGGCCATGAAATATGGGCGTATAGCGAGGGTAGTATGGCTATGTGGTGGTTGTTAGCGTAAATCGATGATTGCAAGTGTAAATAAGTAATGGGGAAGGGTCGACCATGACCTTGGCACTCTTGAAACTACGAAAACAAAACATTAATACTCGTTTCCACTAACACTAAATGAGTCCGAAATAAATGTCTTAATAAAAGCTCCCTGGAGGATGATCAGCTTTCTACGATAGGCTGAAGGTTGAAAATTCAACTGCGAATTTCTATGGTAGGTGTTGCCTAATGTAAGTATAAACGGCCTTAAATACCAGTATCGGCCTCCATTTATTTTTATGAGTCACAATGTAACCGAGCGCAAAAAAGCTGATATTTCCAGGAAACTAAGTTTCCGTGTCTTAAACGCAAACTTTACTTAAAGAGCCTAAGCTGCTTTTCCAGGACTTTATATCGATTCACTAGTTTTTTCCTCGATTTTGATGGTAAAGAGCAGCTAGCATCCAAATATTTTTATATCAGCACTGCACTTTAAATCTATAGCCTATCCGTCCCGTTCCCGACCATTTTCTTTTTATTCTTCCTCCATTGAGCTTATAAAGGAACTTTGCAGAATATTTTAAGCGTAGAATATGCATAATCTTGATTTTACCAGCATCTGAGTTTGAAACGAATGAAATAACTGAAAAAAGTTCTTCTGCACTCGTATCGCTATTGATTAAAAATTCCGCTGCCTACACAATACAGAAAAATGTTTTAATGCAAACATTATTTTGTTATGCGTTGAATTTATTTAAAGCTTCTCTTGTTTTAGATTAACGTTAAGAATCAGCAGTTTTGGATAAATTGAATTAGAATTGAAACAGATTTTGAAAAGGGTCGAATAATATTTATGCTGAATTACTTACTATGAACTTTGTTAAAAATAAATTCTGGTTATCTTTAATGGTCGATTAGGTACCTACTTATTCTCAATGGAGCAGTAATATCAAGGTCTTAGAAATAAATCGCTAGACCAAAAGTGTGAGTTAAAACTTTCTTTTGTTAAGGAGTCATCTATAATAATTTCTCAAAATCTTATGCTTCCCAAGAACGTAATTATAATAAGTATTTAAAAACAATAATGTACGTGATACCTTTGATACGGGGTACCTTTGACATACGTTCAAGCAATTCTAATTAAATTCGATCGAAGAGCCTGCGGAATAACACCAGTGGTGCAGTGCGGCTGAATCTCGTTGCTAGCAATATTTTCTCAGGCGCTTGGTAACGAAGCTAACTTGGTTATTGTAACTCTGTTAGAGACCCTTAATAATTGGACTTCGTTCCTTTTAGAGATATAAGTAAAAGACGATCGTTTTATGGATATGGATACGTTTTCATATATTATGTAGTATTTGTGTTAAATTACGAGTATGTTTCTTCATGATTGCAGCTCGATAAACACAAGGCGTTTTAACATACCGTGAATGAAGACATAGCGGCGCATAATGATAGAGATAAATTATGTATTATTGCTATTCAAGGGCAGTGGAACTACTGGAACTAGGGTATCCTTCATCGTTGGCGCCGTGAAAGTTTTTATTTATTTTCATGCACTGCCGTCGTACTTTCGGTCTGAAGTTTCCCCTTTTAAGATTTTCAAATACAAAGCTTCGATTTTATACAACAGCGGGGAAATGCAAGCTAATATCTTCCAACGCTTTTCAGATTTTCTCTAGATCTTTCCAGTGCAGCATCGGCCACGTAATATACATTTCAGGCTTTATCGGAATGGTGAGATTCAGTGATTTTTCGAAAGCAAATGTTCTGCAGTCGGTTTATTGCTGCATTTCAATTGAATTCTTTAGAACATTTGCCTACATTTATTCGTAAATATTTCTTGCATGTGTTATATGCTCGTCTCTCCTTATAGAAATACATTGATAATTAATTCAGACAATCTTTGCATGTAGATGACGAATGTGTGCATAACAGTCATTGACAGCAGACGCTCCAACGGTATTTATAATTCACTTACTTCTGGTATTATTAGCCCTGGAAAATTCCATGGTATTATTATCACAGATCGGATATTACTTACCGACAAAAACTTAGATAGGCGCAGTTTAGACAACGTAAGAGATAATGTCATGGCAGTGTTTAAAATATCCCTGAATATCCCCGTCATAGGAGGCTAAAGCCTGCCGGGGTTGCGGGACTGTCCTATCAGGTAACCGTGACTTTGGAACGTAAAAGGCTAATGAAAACACACTGAAGAGGACTCATTTGATGATTTTACCACGTTATCAAAGAGGTGTATTAGTGGGATGAAGAACTTGAAAACCTAAAATCAAAGCGTATGAAAATCTATAAAATCGTAAAAGAAAAGTCATTTCATACAAGAATAAGCAAATAAAAAAATGCGTAAATAAAAGATGACCCATGATGGATGGGATGGATGTGATGATACCTATTCTGTGGATGTACTAAAAAAACGAGATTAATACTAAGTAATTTGTATTCAAAAATAGAAAAGTGGAGACTTCCTATCTCCTATCACTCGCCCCCTTAAAAATAAACACAGTAAACCTAAATAAAAGACACAAAATTTACACTAAGCTCAAGTGTACCTAGCCAATGTTAGCTCAAGCTTGTGGTGGTAAGAAAGCAGAGTAATTGGGTCAGGTCATGCAGACAGAACGCTGGGATTTATTGCTTTAGACTTAGAGCTTGCCCATTCGCCCGTTTGTCGACTTTCATTCGCAATTTACAGAGATTAGAGATCGCAATTACACGCTAAGATTAGGCTTAATAGTCGACAAACACATGGATATGTTTTTGAAGCTGATTATCTCTTGTGGTCTACGATTTACCAAGAACTAGGTTGGCAATTTACGTGAGATGTTTTTCTGTTAGTGCGGTTACTCAGCACAATCTATTTTTAAGAAAGTATTAGATAAGGGGTACCAAAGATCCTTTATATAATAGGTCGAAGGTCAAATCCTATGAATAAACATGAAAGGGTTTTTGTATAAGTGAATCCCCTCATAACATCAATATTCTGAACGCAAACATTTATGTTGATATGATTACGTACTGTGGATTTTATCTCCATGTTTTCCTTAGTCACAGGTTTTCCCAGTCAGCAATTGAGAAAACCACAAACAAAAGTTAACTTTTGCATGACGAGGTACCCGGTTCGTGTTTCAAAATCCATTTCGAGACGATAAAACAACAGTTTACCTCAGCAAGTTTGCACCTCACCATTTCTCAGCACATTTGTATCCTACAGCTCGTATTTTAACCTTTAAATTTCCATTTCTATTGCAATCACAATACGTAGCAGACGTGTTTTGGTTTTCTAAACAGAGCAGGGGTCCTTGTAGGCGGCGATTACGTCATTCGGTGAGGTTGTTCTTTATTTTGTGACTTCAACAAGGCAATTTTGCGTTTTTATTTCGCATAAAAGAATACTAAAGCCTTTGTGTAGCTTCGTGGATAGTTTTAACTAGTCAGTCGCAAATTCACAAGGTGATTGCGTTCATTTTATATTACATGAACAGCATTAAAAGGATTAAAAGACATTTCGTTGAGATTGTTAAGTTTTTAATAGGAGTCTTGAGGTACGAATAATAACGCCAATAAAAGTTTATGTTCGAACATCCTCTGACGCCAACGTTTGTACCGCATAATCAGTAAATACAAGCTACAAAACACACCAAGAACTATCAGGAAGTAGACCCAGAAGCACTTAAAGAACCAAAATAGCTCGAAAATGAATTGTGTAAGAGCATACTATTGTACTTGTGTTATACTCATAAAGTTAATCCTTTAAGAGTTCAAGCCGCTTGACCAGCACTGCCCGATATAGATCTTCTCTGGAAATAGCCTTAGCACTTTAGTTGGAGCTTATAATGAAGTTGGCACTTACAGTTCATGCATCATTGACGTCAAATGCTTCCAGGAAATACGCCTCTGGATAAAAGAGTTTTATTTAATCAAATAGGTAGAGCCTCCCCATAAATAATTTATTTGAATTGATGAATAAATCTACGAAATTTCCACTTTGACTCAAGAGTATCGGGGAAAAATAAGGTATCAAGATACTGAAAAAAACTTGAGTAACTAGTACCGTTTATGAATAAGAAAACAAATGCTGGGAGATAATAAAGTCACTTTACTAGGTTTTAATGGATTTTCTTGTCTAATCTCATCAGCACAAAGCTTAATTTTTTTCTACTAACAATGTTGATAAGTAGACAAAGAAAATCTAGCTCGTTATCCATCTCATGATATTCTCAAAGGAACTTATCTACCTAATTTAAATTCCGTTCCGTTACGAGGAGAAGAATCACCAAATCTTCAGCTTTTAGCGTTGGCGTCGCATACATAGAGTACACATTCCGAACACTTCCAGGAAAGTCCTTTGCCAAGACATATTATGTAGTTATAGTATCGTTTTGTTGTTATTAGTATTATATTTCTTACTACATAGTAAACATAATAATCGTACGTAATAGGACATTGTCTCCGCAATCTGATCGGCGTCCTTGGCAGTGACACGATTGCGTTTGTTGATCGAGTCATTACAACTCGTTAGGTAAGCGCAATTAGATAATGATTCAGCACTATACAATGTTATGTAAGGGGCAATAATATGTACTTTTGTATCTTACTTATATCACATGCAGAAAATAAGTAGTGTTTCTTCCAAAAGCGATGAAGGAAAACCTCTTGAGGATACCCCACGAAGTAAGACCAAGTTCACGTGTGGGATTACTTTACCTCATATAGAATTCTAAATCTTAAATTATAATTTTAAGGATAAAAGATATTAAAAGAAGACTGGGTACTCTTAATATCTACACGAATTCAAGTCAGACATGACTAGCAACGGCAAGAAAGTAACTTTCAACTCCTACACTTGTAGAACCCTAAATGTATGCAAAACTGTCGCGTATCGTGTCATCAATAATGTATACAAGATTGATAAGTATCAGCAATTTAGTAGAAGCACGTATAATAAGACATGTATGAATGTTCGCCGTCATTAGTACGACAGTATACATGATTATGATAATTTTAGACAACAATAACACTCTACTGCAGTTTCAGCTCATCAATATTCATGCTGTGTACTTCGTTAAGTATGTTTTGAGGTGATATTAGTGTACGTTTTAAGTTGTGAGTCATTCTGTCGGTCTACTTTTTCATTGCCGTCTTATGTAACGACGAAGGTGTCTCTGTAGCATGTTGGGATATCCGCAGTTTTTTTCCTCTTAATACTCCGGCATAATCTTCAATCTACGCTCCAAAGTAGTCCGCAAACTGTCCTAGAATACTAGGGGCGACTATTTTACCTACCATGAAATGATTATCGTCTACTTGACTCCCGTCTAAGTATACTCAACCTTAAAAGTATCAGTTCAACCTCTACCAAGCCACCAGCCAAACTAACATGCATTTCCTAAGCGAATGCATGTAATACGTTTTTTGGGCTTTAGAATATTCCATACCCAAACTCACTGAGACAAGGACGGGTCCCGATGTGTAAACTGTGTAAATAATGGTTGTGGTCATCTACGAATCTATCCAAAACTGCGAAAATATTTCGCGGAAGTTTCCTGCTATAAATACCCTCACAAATCGCAAGCGTGTACGTTGTTTATTAGATTTCCCAGAATCGTTATGCATATTTATTTTACGCTTTACTTACATCGAGCAAATGCAGATATATCTAAGGCCATGACGCTGATTGCAAACGTAAACCATAAATACGAGCCATAGACATCACACACCTTTTAATCCTCTCACGCTAAGATGGGAGGATAGCAAAAAAAACTTGTAGAATGCTTTTATTGACACCCATCGACTTATTATTAGATACTGCATAGTAACTAAACGATAAAACCGGTCTTTAAGAGTCGCATGGAATTAAACATCACTTATTCATGCAGCATCTTTTAATATTGCAGTAACAATAACTCATGTTTTCCCAGCCAGTTTCGTGGTATACAACAATCACCGATACCTGAAAGAAACAAAAAAGAAACATGGAAGAAATAGACAATGGAGCAAGGCTACGTCCATTTGCTAGACTTCCTATACAACACTCGTAGGCTTGTTGGGGAATAGGAACTTACACAATATTCCACAGAAGTTGGACGAATGATTAGAAACTTCTGGAAACTGGGGCAAGACAAGACGAAGTTTTGAATTGCGGTGATGAACCACAGAACGTGCACTATATTGTCGCCGGATTAAAGCACTCCGCATGTTTTCCAGTCGCCACTATCAAATAAATAGTACGAGTAAATACTTTATTCCTACTATAATACCATCCGCAGTAAAAATACGGTCGGTCTACATTTAGTTTCACTGGAACAATACATTGTGGATTCGTGAAATATAAGTAATAGCGCTGCTTTTACTCTGGACGAAAAAATAAACAATGAAACCAGTGCCTCCTTGGATCTAAAGGAAAAGCGAAAATGTAAAATACTATTTTCTGCGAAACCAACAATGTTCTAATTAAATTTGAAACATTGTTCTTTATTACCAAACTGTGAGTAATGAGTTTTCTAGTAGATACTAGCAGAATAAGTCGGTATTTAGAACAACGGCCCGATAAATAAGAAGAAATCATACTCTCTATTTTTTTAACATAAGTAATTAATTATCCCATCAAAAACATAAATGTGAAATGAGAGCCAAAGCCAAGCACAATAGTTTAATATTATGCCTTGGTTGTTGACTTCAACGAAAAAAGAAGTGAAATCTAAATGGGTGCCAAGTTCAATGGTCAGTTCTGAAATTTATTTAAAACAACATAAACTATATTTCTTTTTATAACTAAGGATCATACATTGTAGCCTAATTTCTGACTTGGCTATTTCTCATAAAATACGAATTATAACCTTCATAATTTCTAAACCTGTAACTTCTCAGTTTTATTTTATTATTCCGAGAAACTATTATATGAGAACTAGCCAAGCAAGAAATTAGGCTACAATGTATGATCCTTAGTTATAAAAAGAAATATAGTTTATGTTGTTTTAAATAAATTTCAGAACTGACCATTGAACTTGGCACCCATTTAGATTTCACTTCTTTTTTCGTTGAAGTCAACAAGTAACCAAGGCATAATATTAAACTATTGTGCTTGGCTTTGGCTCTCATTTCACATTTATGTTTTTGATGGGATATCATTACTTTTTGTACATAAATAATGATCTTACACTATTGATCGCTAAATATTGAAACAATAAATAATAATAAATGCCAGTTAATAACTGTAGGGGATGCTAGACACGGGACACCGTTCGTTGCCGGCAAGAAGGGAAGTTCGGTTTTTTCGGACAAGGATTTAATACCAACAATTCGCAAATATAAAAATTCCATGTTCACTAAACCACTAATCGCCTGCCCATCTTAACACCGCGATTCAGGATCGTGACGTAATTGCACAACGCCATCTAGTGGGTGCTAGGTGTTATGGAATACGGTTACTTACGTGTAATAAATACGAAAATCGAATGAATACGAAAATCGAATGAATACGAAATTCTTAATAATAAGTACAAAGACGGGATTACTGGATTTTAAAAAATTAGGGTGGTGTTTAACTCGTTATATATTCACGTAAAGATCATCAAATCCACATTTCACAAATAGAGTTTAGGCACTTTATTAAGCAATGCCATCTAGTGTTACTGAATAAATCAATCCTTCATTGATTTAGTGCGTGGTGCAGTGAGTTTCTGAAAATGATAAAAGGTGGCGCTAGTGTTTGTAGAATACGGTTAGTTACGCGTAATAAATACGAAAATCAACTATATTATTAATAATTATAAGTACAAAATTGGGAATATTTGAATTAAAAAAATTAGGGTGGTGTTTAACTCGTTATATATTCACGTAAAGATCATAAAAATCTACATTTCACAAATAGAGTTTCGGCACTAATTGAGCAACGCCATCTAGTGTTCTGTTGAATAAATCAATTCTTCATTGATTTCGTACATGGTGCAGGAGTTCCTGAATATGATAATAGATGGCGCTACTGGTTGTTGAATACGGTTAGTTACGCGTAATAAATACCAAAACCTACTATAATTCTTATTTTTAATTACAAAAACGGGAATATTTGCATTAAAAAAATTAAGGGTGGTATTCAACTCGATAAATATTCACGTAAAGATCTTAAAATCCACATGTAGAGATTTACAGGCACTAATTATAAGTTAAGTGAAAATTATGGTAAAATGATAAAAAATTACCAGTTTCTGACTTTTTTCTTTGTATTCACGTAATTACCTATCTGCATGCCAAATTTGAACTTTCTAGGTCATCTGGAACTGGGATATAGTTTTGATCTATAGGTTAGTCATAAAAATGACGATTTTTGGTCGTTGATAACTAAATAACCGTTTGAGATCCTACTATATACTATTATAAAGGCGAAAGTTTGTAAGTATGGATGTATGGATGTTTGTTACTCTTTCACGCAAAAACCACTGAACGGATTTGGCTAAAATTTGGTATACAGATAGTTTATAACCTGGATTAACACATAGGATAGTTTTTATCCCGATTTTATGTTCCCGTGGGATAATTTTCGAGTTGTAGCGGGTGAAGCCGCTGGCAACAGCTAGTATGTTTATAAAATTTGGAACACATATCTATTTCGCCAGTCTCAATATATGTGCCAAATTTGACAAGTCTAGGTTAAATAGTTTTTGAGTTATGAGGGGCTAAAAAGTGCCTCCAAATGGTTCGTGTAATATTACACATTGTGAGCGCGCCTTGCTTTGGCTGGCCACGCTCCCGCGTGTCTAGATCATGGCATATCCATTGGAAAAAGATAGATAATATTATAACTGTCTTACTAATTGTTTTCAAGCACTCACTTGTAGCTATAAATCTCCATGTTTTGACATCTAGGATTCAACATCCAGCTATTTGGATGAAGTACAACGTTTTATGAGAAATTCTGCTATCAATATTCATGATACCGCCTTTTCAAGTTCTCTCTACCGAATACTGGAGCCAAAACAACAAAACCATTCCCTGTGCGGACCGAAAGAGCATGTTTTTGTTGATTCAGAAGCTATTTGCTCTACAACAACAAATATCTGCCATACATCACAACAGTGTAACGTCGAGCTCTGGGCTCCCAATACTGAACATTCTTCTTTGTACCTACTGTTTATTCACGGACCCACGAGAAATGTAGCACTCGCTTTGATGGACTTATAACGGTTGGTATACTAATAAGAAAGAAGATATATTATTTGAAGCTCAGTAATCTTAATAAGAGCTTTAACGGGGTTCTTACTCATTCAATTAGCTCAGCTATGTGTGATAGGCATTTAAATATGAACGATTTCATACTTTTTCATGGTTATCTCTGGTTTTGTTTTACGTGCACAAAGATAGACAGCGTATTTTATCCACAACAATATGATCCTATTAACAATTTAAGCTGGCTCGGCAGTATGACTGCAGAATTCATCTCTGACTTGCCCGTTTAAAACTCGAAAGGAACGAATTAAAACGCATTGTCTCACTAACTGGTTCAGATTTCTGGCGCATAAAAGCTACCTATGGAAAAGGATTAAAAAGAGTCAGGAATTCATTATTCTCTTTTTGTCCGAGTTAATAGTAGTTTCGAGCCTCATTCTCGCAACGAACAATATGCTGGAGTTTTCAAAAGAATCATTTTAATTGCCCCACACAGTTCAATTACTGGGAGTTTCATAATAAAGATTTTGTAAATATACAATGGCGGCTCTTTCATATTTATAATCTGTTACGGACATTCGGGGGGTATTAAGACCCCGCCCCCACGCGTCCCAAAATGTATAAACATTTGGGAGTTCCTAAACGACGTGCTTCGACATCGAACTCAATTTATGGGTGTTGTGGTTATTTAATGTTACCGTTTATTTATTAAAATGGGGATTTATAGAGATTGTTTCATTAATTATTTAATCATGATACTAATCAGTGTTAGACTAAAGATTTAGTTTTCTAAGGCACTATCAACTTTTGCACTCAGCGGTTTCAAATCTAAATGCCAAAAGGCAGTTGCTAATTAAGTCAACCAGAACCTAAGTTCAAACTTAGCTGACAACATTTAGCACTCCCCGAGACTCGGACTCACGCAAAACTTTATAGTATCACACTCTGCGGCAAGCCACCACTTGCACTGAACTTTCGTCCTAGCGGCGCACGCGCATCGTCGTCGCATCAACGAAACCGGTTCTTATGAGCATTTCACCCGCCTAGTCCGCCTACGTTGGACGTTACTTATAAAGCTTTTGATGCTTGCACTTACCAAGTTACCATTCATGTGGTTTAACTTTGATGCCTTTTACAGATTTGAGTTGGTTAGCGTTTAATTGGGTTTGATTGTTGTGGGGAGAATGGTTTTGAAGTCTCAGTTGTGGTCTAAAACAATAAGATTGTCCGTTAATAACTTAGCAAACGTGGTATGGCATTGATTCTAATAATTTATAGCGACTAAACTCCATTACTGAAGATTGACCATAAACTCTTCTTTCTTATTGTGAGGATCAGTTATTTCTCCATAATTTGGTTCGAGGATATAGTAAGATTAATGTAGAATGCCAATCATCATTAACATTCAGTGTTCGGTCTTAAAACTTTTGTTAGCTTACCATAACAAATCTACTACAAAAAAAGTTTCGTGACCGCAGTTTGTTGTGATAGCTTGCAACAAACGATGCCACTATACAACCGATCCTTATGACATAATCCCTTGGCCGCCTTTTACGACACGGTCCTATAACAACTGCAGAAATAGATCTCACACATTCCCACACGAGATTTATAAAGACAAATGGATGTTTATAGCTAATTTAAAGTTAGCGTCATCTTGCAAACTGGTTGATGTGTAGAATTACATTTATTATAATTCTACGTGATTAGTCGGCGCTTACCTGACTCACGGAGTACAGTTCCAAGACCTGTCTACCCACGCTCTCTTGCTAAGATGGCTGATGGCTATTTGCTTGATACTTGTTATGTTTGTCAAATCCTTTTGTAGTTAACGGTTGAGCATGTAAATAAGATTAGGAAGACCGGATTTCTGTATTAGTGTGTGCTTTCTTTACTTGTGTCTTGTTTGTAAATTGTTGATGTCAACACTTAAATAGATACTGACGAGAAAGACGGAAGATTTATTTCAAAATGAGTCATCTACTAACAACACAAGATTAGTTTTAAAAAAACAAACATGCGGCGAATAGAATCTGTCAGAAATGCAAAGATGCTACTAAATTCCATTCTAAATCTGTTCCAACTCTCTACAACAAAAACAGCGGCCGAGAGTCCAAAAAACGCCCAATAAATAAACCACTTAGTCTGCAACGTGACATTCCAATCCACCTTTATTGTTCCCGGTTAAAGGCTACGGCCAATCATCGGGATGAAACCATAAAACGAAACAAAATATACACCTCGGTGACACGGAGGCGTAAGGAAATGAAGTACTATGATCACTCATTCATCAGAGTGAAGTAAGCTCCGAAGGATAGAAGAAAGATAAGGAGAAGGATAAGGATAGAAGGATGCGTTATTTAACATGACATGAATAAAAATGGAATAAATAATGTTTCATTTCATTGTGGTGCTGGCTAAACTACAAGCGGTGTTAATATCCTCTACGCGTCTTGAAAGAGATGTATCAAAAAATGTTCCCTGGTGTAACTCCCAGAAGCCGCAGTAAGATATGCGGCATTTGAGCACTCCATTCGCTTTCTATTCTATGACCAATGACGTGAATGCACACACCCAATAGCTCTTAAAACGAAAGGGCTTGACGTTACCACCATCAGCCCGTAATGGATCCCATTTGGAATCTAATTAACTGGGTCAAGTAGAGTGTGAAACTGTAAACCTACGAAATAGTTTTATGGTTCTTGTTAATTATTATTAACAAATGAGTCGAAAGACTAAACGAGCTCGTGGAAAGCTATAAATGTCAGGAAGACGCGCTAACAGAACCATTCTTACAAAATGTTGCAACGTTATATTGGAAAACTTTTCTACGTTGGTTTCAAACAGAATGGGTCCACAAGTGTAGAGCTACCTAAATACACCGTTACAGCATGTAAGTATTTAGTATTGCTTTCATAAACATTAGAACCTGCCGGTATCTTTTAAACCAAACAATCTTCATTCCTTTACCGGTAAATTCGCAATTACTTCGATTTACCTACGACTGACCAGTGACCACTTTAAACAGGATGTTAGCAAGTAGGTACTCTTCTCTAATTCTTAAACACGCAATTAACACATAAATGTTTAGAAAATCAAGATGTCAAACGTCACATAAGTTCGCCAGAACAGTAAACAAAATGTGATGTCAGTCGACCTTGGTTTTCAACCTTCATAGCGGTTGGCAAAAAAATACCTTCATGTTCAATCAATATTAATCACCATGTAGAATTCTAATGACATGACTTGTGTTGTCCAGTAGCTTAATGGGTACCATTATTCCCAACTGCCCCCTTTGAGCTTGCAAAGTAGGCAGATGGGAATAAAGGAATGGGTAAAGTGTAAACTAAAGAGACAGACGACAGAGGTTGCTTCTGCAAGTTCAAATTCCTCCCTGTTTAATAATTTCACCGTTTTAACTTTTATCAGTTATTTTCACCTTTACGTACCCTTGTGCAATACACAAGGTTGCTTGATATGCTACTAAAACAGTTGTTTTCACTTTGTACACTGCATGGACGAGAAAAAAGAAGTTCTTATCAAATTTTCACATAACGTTGTAAACGAACGGATGCTCAATGTCCTAGTCCAGCTCCATTTACGCCATAATCCAAAGATCTAGTTTCAACTGGTCCTTTTCGAGCCATATCCACTTCTGGACACACCCAGTTAGGTGCAGCATCATCGACATTTGCAATGGACGTTTCGTTTGTACCAACCATGATACATTTAAAAGATAAAATAAAACTCTACTTTGTAACAAGAGAACAATTTATCCGGCCAAATTAAACTTTTACCATTTATATTCTGTGACCGCTAAGCTTAGTACCCAAAGAGCTGCAGTTGAGTTATGATGACATCATTTCCACACAAGCTTTATAATTATAACTTTAGTTTATTTATTCCACATCAAAACTAAGCCGATGATAGAGAGACAAGTTATGTTTTGATCGTGTGACACGCGACATCAATACATTTAACTCTAATTCAATTAAGTACAAACACATCATTCATACATACTTATGAATAATTTATCTGGGTGACAAGCCTTAGAAGAGCAGATAAGAAAAATAGATATTTTTTCTTAGAAGGGAAGCCTGTTAGAAGTAACTGTGGTTAATAACTTGTTGTTTTTTTACTTAACCTGCCCAGTGCCCATAAAGTACAACAGGTGCAATGTGACGTAGGTTTCCTTAGAATCCTTGATGCCTATCGATTATCTACAACGATTGTACTCCTATAACAGCAGTGTAAGACTGCATATTTTAATGGGAAACCTTGACCCACTGTGTATGTCACAAAATTAATACACGGTAGGTATATGAGTCACGCAAACTGTAATTATAATTAACGTCCATGTTCTAATGAATGGTATTCATTATAGCGTGCATTAATTTTCACCATAAACGCAAATGGAAATTGTGAATTTTACGTAGATGTTACAAAAGAAAACCCTTTTAATAACATGAATCAATCTTGTATTGTACACCACAAAGATTTACTCGTATGATGCACTTTACCTGAAATTTCAATCCCTTGTGCAGTTAATTGAAGAGCTGTCGAATTGACTGGTTTATGTAGCTGGCTTGGTGGAACTAGCTAACGTTGCTTCCATTCATACTGACCAGACCAAATCACTTTTCGTGTCCTCAGTTTTCCAGGTACTGAAAACCTCCCTATATGTATTTGTCTATGACATAGTAACTGGGCTTTTTGGGATGTAAGAACGTTTATAAATCCAGCCACCGTGAAAATTAAAAGGAATCTTAATCATCGACGTCAAATCCGTCATAAACGTCAGTGAAGCACTTAAAAGCTCTCAACGAAAACAATTACTTTTTTAGTCAATTCTATACATTTTTTTATTAGTGGAAACTTGTAATTGGCTTTCTTCTGTACATTTAAATTTTTAGACTAATGTATTAGCTGTAAGTTTCTTAAAATTAATAAAATAAAATAAAAGTCAGCACAATATCAGAAATGCTTACGTAACTTTCACTTTTACAACTTCAATTAAATAAATCTTTAATTAATGCTCAACCAACGCTTATGTACAGTTACTATCTGATAAAACAAACAATGGGCACGAGGGTATTGAAGAGGAAACGTCATGTAAACTGTGGGTAGTCTACGATACGGTACAGCACTGGCACATGTCACTTCAGTCGGTAACTGTACTTCATACCTTTCCTTACAATGATAGTGGTCGAGAACAGTCGCATGGATGGCTTGTCACCTAATATGGTGGTATAATACTGCAATAACGCAACGTCTAAGGTGCGAGAGCGATGCCACGCGAAGAATAATTCATGAGCTTTTCTTAATTTCAATAAATCTGTCTCGTCAACGCGATATATGAGGATGATTTTAAGTATTTGCATACGTTTCTTATTCAGGACATAAAGAAAGAACCCACTTCAATCTCCTGGTGGCCATTTACTTTGCTTTACCTTTATTGACGATGCTTCTGACTTCTTTACTTAGAAATACACGTGAGCATAATATTTATTTTCGAATCCAATGTTCTTTTCTCTATTTTTGTGAACGCACAAATTGAATATCACGAAATGTCACAAAGCGAAAAAGTTTTTCCATTCAGGGACTCGCTGATTGGATTGCAATAAAATATGCACTGGAACCCACATGAGTGATACTGATTAGTAGCAATTAGTCCTTCCACCGCCTGTAGTAACTAATTGGAATTCAATTAGGACAGTTTACACGTATCTGCCATTAGCTTGATTATGAAGACAAGGGACAAGGTACACGTTGAGTTCCAGTATAAAAAACGTGAAATTAATGTCATCGTCAATTCTGTGGTCACCGACGACATTTTGCAAGCATTATCTCCTTTTTTGGAAAAGCTCACGTCCATTGCGATAGCTGATTGATTTATTGGAGACAGGCAAGAAAAATAACTCTTGATTAGCTATGTTAAATGCCTTGCCGATCATCCGATGGAAGACTAGACTACAACGTAATGTCTAGTGAAGTGAATCACGCACTGTTATTATACTTTGTGAAGGCGAAAGTGATCAGCGAAAGTGCTTCACCTTTTTTGTGCACTACAAGATTCCAAGCGGCCGACTGACAAATTATGAAAAGGTCGAATTTCACCGACATTTCTTTTAACCACACTACATGCAAGGTTCATACATTTAAATATTTATTGCCCTTTAAAAAATAATTTGTTGGTTTTTATTTATGGTGGTAAACAGCACTGTGGTGTGCAAGTATGTAATTCTTTGAAACATGTTGTTGTCACGCATGTGAGGGCGGCGTGTCACGTGAGACTGTCACTGCCAATCCTAATGGAATAATAACATTTGTTTCACGTTTCCATTAGGTTTAACATGTTTTTTGTAATTACGTTTCACACCAATTCCTATCAGAAAAGTAATTGTGAATTGGTAAAAAAATACTGGATTCACAGTCTCTAGGGATAATCGTGAAAGCTTTCTAGTTATCTAACAGGACGCCAACATAAATCCTATATTTCCGCTTCTAGGACAGTAAACCCATACGAAGACATTTACGACACGAACCGAGAAATAAGACAGCTACATTTCGTTTTAACTTAAGATTTTCAGACTACCGTCTTTCTACTTCGAACAAAGGAAACGAAAACGTATTGTCCATAAGTAAGAGACAGTAGTTCACTGTTGACAGCTGATTTCTGGTTTAGATAATACAGACAATAAAGAGAAAGGACCTAATGATCAACATGAAAGTGCAAACCAGGGATCGCTATAACAATTTATCATGTTTATCTGATGGCTAGACAACTCCTTGTTAATGAAACATGGTGTTTCGGAGAAAGTAAGGTACAGACGTCATTTCAACATGAATTGTTATGTCTTATTGTAAATGATAATTGCCATAATTATCCTGTCAATCTTGTTGAAGTTAATTTTAGTGGAGAAAAAACTGAAGACCAAAAATGATTTATTATTGTGATACACCTATAGGTAACGCAAATTACTCAGTAGCTAGTAGCCAATTAGATAATCAAGTTATTATAAGACTTTTTCTGAAACTTAATTATTATTATTACCATAAAGACTTCCTGGAATCCCAGATCCATAAACAATCTCGACCTAACCCAGAACATCCTGTCCCTTTGCTTATAAATGGCAAGCTTCTTATCAATATGCAGTGGAAAGCGATCGCCGATGCAGTTTGCATGACAATGTACCACCCGCAGAGCAAGCGTGAACGTCACTTAATAACAGGGTTTAGTTTGTGACGTCAGAGATTAACGAGCACGCAGTTCTCGAGAACACGTCTGGTCAAAATGCTTCCCGTGAGAATTTTCGGCTTCCTGAATTTTTCTCACGAATTTGGTATGCCATACTTGAGTAATTCTTCAGTTGTAAGCAGATCAGCAAATATGATGATTCTTCTTCTGCCCTTATGCCAATTTATTGCCACTGAGGTCGGCGCATCTGTAATGTCAAATATTCTTCCATACTTCAGATGACGACGCGACGACTTAAAACGGCCTACATTAATTTACTACATGTCAGGTAAATGACCTCAACAGTTACCTGTACGCAGTTTATCAGTTAAGTTAACCTATAAACATTTCGAACGAGCAATTTCTTCAAGAAACCGCGCATGGCCTGCGTGTGCGCATCGTCCTACATTCGCGAGACGACGCGCGTGTTCTGTGAGCATTGCCATAAAAGATCGTTGATCGTACCGTTTCGTCTCATCACGCATTAGTAAACTGGTCAAAAGACTAGCTGACAACCGAACCGCATAACTGCAAAACGTAAGAATTAATAGACAAAGCTTTAAAAATCAAATAAATTGAAAATTTTAACAAAAACCGAAGGTCAATTTTATTCTAGTGTTTATTACCTACATCAAAGAAATAAAATTAAATAACTACGTAGATAATTCCTAAATAACACAACATGTATAATTCCAAATCGTGAATAGTTAATAACAGCAATATAATGCCAAACAGCAATACTTAAATAAGAAACGTCAAAATAACCCACTAATATTAAATTGATGCTCACGAATGGCAATTCGAAAGGTGACCTAACCCTTACTTTCGGAACAGAAAAACATTCCAGCAAAAACACAAATAGCAATAAACAACTCCGAACTGCCAAAGCCGAGGCAGTTTCTTTCACCCACTATAAACATATTGCTGCAGACACAACAATATATACGTACATAAGTACGATATTACTCAAACTGAAATGTTATTAGATGCCCGAAGTGTTGTTCATTCCGAATTAATGTAAAAACTTATTAATAATTCCCCTAGTGATTAGTCGGATGATTCAGAGATTATCACACCAAAAATGGTTGTAGAAATATTAATTTTTCATCGAGGTTTGCTATACCATGAACTGTATATGCGTTTAATGGTGTTTTGGTGGACTTTATTTAAATGGTGAGTGACAATCGATTCGACAACATTTAATGGCAAAATTGACTTAGTTCAGGGCCTTGACATTACTGCTCTTGTTGTAGACCACGATCTACAACAAAGGTTTATCTCAGCCTAGACTTTTAGTGGCAATAAAATTGTTTTTTATGTACTTCAAAATGTAGAGTACCAACCTTTTGTTTTGGAAACGCGCGTCGAGTGCTAGAGTAATGTCACATAATGACGGCCATATGTCCAAAGGAATATTTCCAACACAACGTATGAGAAATAAAAATAGTAAAAAACGCACATGGTGTTATGTGAGTGATGGGCAAAGTACAAAGAACTGGCGAGGCTATTAATTATGGGAAAAATATTCCATCCTTTTGTCTCGTGCACGCTATTTTCACTATCTATATTAACGCTTTAACACACGCAAGAAAACTTGACATAAACCTGGTTCCTTCATTAATGTTTTAAGAAGGAAGTGTTTAGTCCCCACCATAATTCCGTCTGAAAACATGATATATTTTTAATGAAGTTAGGGATGTCTCCGCTGTATTCATTTAACGTCTCTCAGAAATTCGACATTTCAAAGCAATTTAATTAGAAGTTTCTGAGCGAAATTTCTGGTCCTTCCTGTCCCGAAATATGAAAACCTGGAGCTATCTAATCAAATTTATCTGCATTCCACGCGTTCCGTAGTGATTACTTGACCTACATAAATCATAAGAGGAGAAAAATAGAAGTGTTTTTCCAAATACCTGTGCAAGTACTTACTACAATATTCTGAATCTTAGTTCTGAACAACCAAATAGCAATAGAATTAGAAAGCAGTGGATATTGATTTTACCTATGGATAGGAAGTAAACAAAACTTTTTTAATTTTATTATTCAACGTTTTAGATGATTTAAAATACCAATAACATTAATATACATCTAATGTTTCTAAAGATTTGAATGAACGTCTTATACGAGTATCGATCTATCAATCAACAAAACAGGTTGCAAAATTAATATCTTTATAATAAACTCCACCACACAAGCCATATTGAAAACTAGCCGATAGACGATTGACAGACAACATAAATCAAAACTGCGGAGCTTTTCCGAGTACTATCGACTGCAGGCCTCAGGCCTCTTGAAAATTAGGCCTAGTCTAGCTACAAAGCGGTCGAGCACAGCACAGCTGCCATCTTCGGAGGCCGAGATGAAAATGTAGGTTAAAACTAGTTTTGTATCTTTCCATCTATCTCTGGAAAGGCTATACATAGACCGCTTGAAAGATAACATAAAACACATTTCAAATTAGAATTCACCGATAATATCATCAGTGCAAGTTTACAAATTGTTTAGGCATTCATAGAATAGAACAATAATTATCTGGGTCTTCCCACGGCTGTCGTCCATTCCCCTTTAGTGACCCTGCCAATTACAATGGGAATTGGGAGCGGTATAATTTTAGATATGCATACATATCTGATGTTCCACACAGCTATATTTAAACTAGCTCGTGTTGAAATAGCATTAAGAAAGGAAATAAATATTCAATAACGAGAATATCGTCTAGCTAAGAAATATCACATTCTTGCGTGAGCGTATCTCGGAAGCAATAATTAATCTCGATGAGGTAAACGATGCTGTGAGCCTACATTTACTATCTATTGTTAGAACTGAAGTACGAGTATTCTGACTAAGACCAGACACCTGCCGCACGCGGGTACCCAATACAATGTAACACAAATTCAAGACTGGACGAGAAAGCGCAAATAATGGTTGTGTTAACATATTGTGTGGGATCTATGGAGAAACGCGTGCATTAGTGGTGCAATTCAAAACTTTAACTCATTTTCTATAAGGAAAGTGCAATGTGTGAACAATAGGAAAGGAAAGTGGTGAAGTCATTACCACTCTCCGTAGGTGGGGAACATTTTTTGGCAGTAGATCTTTGGTCAATTTGAATAACAGTGAAAAATCAATAGAAAAAAATGTAGAGCTTCCGAATTCACGCGTTGCTTTCATGGCCCCAGTAGCACAAGATGTCATTTGACCCAATAAATCCCATGACAAACGTTCGGTAAATAATAGCGAGCGTGCAATAGGCCGTGACGACATATATTCAATATTCGATTCTTTTGCATGGACCATGGAACAATGAAGACTGAATGCGATTGTCGCAGCATGGTCGCAGCTGTCACGCTACGGTGCAGCACGTATGTGAAATTAAATCTACCGTCATAGATGATGTGGTGTTGCATATTGATATGTAATTACCCTATGCTGCATATTATGGTAATAAATCCAAGTGTGGCGAACACAAATGAATATTTCTCCGAGTGTCGGGTTGGAATTTTGAAAGCTGCAGTCTCTAAGCAAAGAACAGCAAATAACATTACATAAAAAAGACTAGGTTTAACCAATGTAGCAGGAAAAAAATATATATTCCATCAATTTCTGATGCTTAACACCAATATAAAGCTTGCAACTAAAACAAATACAATGTGTCTGTATAATTATGTCATTTAAATCAGAACGATTAGAAATATGTTCCCAGTCTAGATAGGTACTTATTTTGCACTAAATTATTTGACTACTACACGTCTACAGTTTACATAGAAAAATCTTGTCTGGCAATACTGACTACTTCAACATGTAAAACCCGTATCATAATGCCATTATGTTACGGTGTCCGCCGAAACAACCGGTTATGCTAAACTGTTTACATCATTCGCTCGAAATAAATACATACACACATCAAAAGTGTCTAGGGATCAACATATATTTTTGCAATAACTTTTTTCCTGATTGATATTAATTAAAATGTTCTTTAAGGATTCATCAAATAAAGTGTTATCGTTTGTCACAGTAACGATAAACCAAGTCACCTTTGCATTCATAAAGAAATTTGCCATTTTCCTAATAAAGGGATTTTTGACATTTGAACCACTAACATTAAAGTTCGAAAAAAAGACTGAAATAACAGTTTTCTTTAAAATTTTATTGGGTAACTTAAACAATTAATAATCCGTGTTTCTACCGCGAACACTAACAACACAAGAACATCGGTTTGGCATACTCAAAATGAGTTCATCCAAATCACGCTGTGGAATGGCCGCCCATGTTCGTTGCAACAACAAAAAAAGGTCTTCTTGCGACTGGATACCCTCCATATTCGGCAGAGCTCTTCTCTGTAGCATATCCCATGCATGCTCAATCGGGTTCAAGTCTGGCGACTGAGCAGGCCAGGGCAGGACATTGATGTTAGCTGCGGCGAGAGTCTGTCTTACAACTCTTGCGGTGTGCGGTCGTGCATTATCATGCATTAACTGAAATAAGGGACCGATTTGCACTTGTAGAGGAACGATGACGTCTGATACAATCGTCTCAGCATAAATTTGAGCGTTGAGGTTGCCTCTGATCCAAATCAACTCAGTTCTTCCGCCGATCCAAATACCCGCCCATACCATGATGGTTCCACCACTATAAGGATGGACTTCCTGGCAGGATTTTAATCGTTGTTGGCGTCCAGGGGTTCTCCAGTGTCGTATACGTCTTGTATCCGGTCTCATACCAAAACGAGACTCATCAGAAAAGCACACGAAACGCCATTGTTCTTCTGCCCAATTTCTGTGTTCAAGAGCCCATTGATATCGAATCCTACGATTGTGCATTGCTATAGGTGGTACCCGTAGCGGTCTTCGGGAATGAATGTTCACTTCATGCAAGCGGTTTCTGACTGTTTGGTCGCTAATTAAGTTCCCTGAAGAGTGATGAAGCCTCACGGCTAACATCATGGCGGTTATTGTTGGAGCTCTTCGAGTTAAGATTTGAATGTATCGGTCTTGTCTCCGTGTGGTGCAGCGATACCGTCCTCCATGACGCTCAGCCACGGTACCAGTGCTTCGGTAACGTGTCCAAAGTCGACTGATAACACTCTGACTTGTATTCAGAGCTAAAGCCACAGTACGTTGCCGGGAACCAGCTTCTATCATTCCCACGGCTCTGAGCATTTCTTCCCTGCTTAAATGACGTCGCCGCTCCATAATAACGTTGGTTTTAATCAGTAGTAGGGAAACAGTAGCACTAATAATGTCTTCAATGCGTTGTATGTTTTTATAGGGAAAATATTGACAGCTGATTTTCATCTTTTACTCGAATTTGATTTAGAGTTCCTGATTCAAATTATGAAATGCACCAAAAAGGATTCATATAAATTTATAAAATCATAAATTTATTACAAAGCCACATCTCAATCTCAAGAAATCCGCATAAAAATGCTTGATCCCTAGACACTTTTGATGTGTGTATTATGCCATACAGAGTTGTGCGCTCATTACGTTTTTCTGTCTTACAATTTTAGAGACCTGCTTTTCTTCTTTTATGTTTAGAATTTAAGAAAATGTTCGACTAAGCTTTTGTAATATCGATGACTTGTTCGATGATGACCACAGGACGAGTGGGCGACCTTGTTGGTTAATCTTAATTTATTCAAATATGCATTCGTACTCGACTGTACAAAAAACTGAGGCTGACGAACTGATCGAATTCTCTGAACAAGACACAAGCCTGAATATTCTCTTTGCTCAGTTGACACATTGCATATCTCCGCAATATCTCCAGCGTGACCAATATGTTATTTACATTCAATATTTTTAGATGCCAAAATATTTTACAAGTTCATCCATTTGGTAGAAAAACATTTATAAGTTCTAAATGTGTATTGCATCACAAGTTTATTTGTGGACTTGACACGGCCGAAATGTTACTGATTGGGCTGCGCGGACGCTGCATTAATGACTTCACTGTTTATACGATAGGAAATAAATAAAAATGATTAATGACAATAACCTTGAACACAATTTGGGACTAATCGAACGATGCCTATCGAATTTATAACTTAAATTCACTATAAAAATTTGATGAAAATAAGACCAAAATTGTTTGAAATCATGCAAAAACATGCGTATATTATTGTTGTAACACAGCGAAAATTGATTCGATAGGGATCTGTATGCGCATAAAGCAACTGACAGCATCTCAGTCAGTACCATACATAATATCCGTTCGTTGATTAAACTCTGATGACATGTGATGTGGCATCGTCAGGCCACTGTTATTACAGCTTCTGATGAGGAACTGGATTAATATCGGATATCACTTATCCGTACAGGGAAGATTCTCATAATGATGCTTATGAAGAAAATGATACATGTTACTGTGTTAAAACAGTCACTGTAGTGCGAAACTGCAAAAGATTCTGGTTTCAGAGAAGCGACAATGTGTTAATGCTGGATTAAGGTTCATAAAGTTTTATAGGCATTTATATGAAAGCCGAGATGGGATTCGGAGACAGGGACTTGCGAGTACCTAATAAAACAAATGACAAAATTGTGCAGTACACGAGGTCCTGGTAACAGGATGAAATAATTTTTCTTATGATCGAGCACACGATGGGGTCGATTTATTGTCCTCCCACTCCGGTGGTTTTCGTTAATTTCCGGCCAAATCTAGAGCAATTTATTGTGAATAACTGTCGCATTCCCAGCGAGTTACCCCTTCGTTTCAATGACTGCATTGTTAATGGTGACGGCTCACCGCAGTGAGATTTTTTCAAATTAAAATGCATTTTGCTTCATTGTTATGCAAATTGAGCCCCAGAGCTTTAATTCTATTCGAGATTGCAACGATATATACTATCTGAATGCAGTAGCTTTCGGGGTTCGTGTCCGAACATGATTTCCTATTATTAGTAGTGTCATGTTCATTTCAACCCACAGTCAAAGTTCACACTAAACTACAAATTGCATGCACGGTCACGAACGCACATGTGTTTCAATAAATATCCTTAATATCGATAATGGCACGAAAATATCAATAATGCATAATCATAAATTCGAGACGTCAATGATGATAAGCGATCTTATACAATATCATGCCAAAACATAAATGTGATATTTTAAATAATAACAAATCCCAAGGTCGACCCTTGCGACACAGAAAAATGTTTTGTATTTTCATCTAACTGGATTATATTCATGGACCATTTTCTTTTTGAAATGAGAGCAGCATTGAGCAGCACTGGCGAACAATTGCGAAGGAAGAACACAGACAAATCTATTCAACGAAAAATAAGAACAGCCTCTTGATGGCTTCTATAAAACGCCTCGTCCAAGTCAAAATATTATAATGAAGACGGTGTGACGGCGTCACGGCCGAATTTACCAACGATGTAATTTTGAGCACAGCACGAATATTTTTTGCTTTACGAACGATTACGAACTTGGTCTTGAAACTCGTGTCACCTTCAAAACACATTTATGGTATATCTTGATGATGTTGTTGAAGGGCGACAACAAATTTTGATTTGCTGTTTTGCACACGCAAAGGGAGTGTCTTCCATAAAATTTATTACGCAATTAGCCAGATTAATATAAACGACGATAGTTGCTCATCAAAAGCTTAGCTCCCAAATACCTAAGTAATATTGTTTGTATTTTAGCCAACAAACAACATTGAGTTTTTCCAGCAACACTAGCATTATGTTGTGTGGAATTTGAAATATTAATATTCTAGAATATTTTCTGAATGTGGCTGAATAACGATTAGCTCCGCTAAGAAAACAAACAGTGTGAAATCATGTGCGCGGCAACGGTAAAGTTCTATTAGCGGAGGCCGGAAAACATTACGTGACCGGTGCTACCAGTAACCGTCTCAATGCACTCTCTGAGGATGACTGGGCTTGCAATATTAGCTTACACCGTCGTCTGCGGCGGCACTTCCGCAATGCTGTGAAATGGGACTCAAATGAAAACGCTGCTGAAACTAACAAACAATTTTATAACAGCATCCGTTATTTGTTCAGATGCCATTAAACGGGTAACTAAATTCATGATCTTTGATGCAAAGGATACGGTCTGATATTTTATGTTAAATTTTATGACACGTAAGAATTGATTACTTCAGTTCTCGCCTTGAAATTATGCGTTAGTTTGCGAATTCCTGTTTAAATTAGTATTCGATTTCCTCGTCCGTTTTTGAGGCTGTCTAAGATACGTTTTGGCACAGATAGATCATAATTATTCGACCTTTAGTCGAATAATTATGATCTCAGCATTGTGTAAATAAATAAATTTCATTTGATGGTAATTTTATCGCCATAGCCAAGACATGAATTTGGTCAGTATGACGAACAATATTCAAGTGCATATTACTCCTGAACGGAAATAATTCTTGGCACTGTCATAACTAAGTCACAGGCACAAAACTGGCAACAAGTTTAATAACAGAAAACAATAAAACTAAACAAGTCTGTGCACTTAGGATGTTAAAAACGCAGTGGTTATACAAAAAAACAATTTAGAGCGGTAATACCATGGGGCCGGTAACCATGGTGTATTGTTTTATTTCCACTTGGCTGGCCATCAGATGACGTCACGCGCTGCCACCTTCCGCTGGATAAAGTAGAGACCACGGATGCGGTCAGTAACAGACAGAGCATAGTTTTACATTAGGAATTTGTAACAGTGATTGTTAGTGATTGTGATTGTTGACTCTTTGTTTACAAAGGGAAAATACACTTGTTAGCCGGCTACATTTCAACAATTTACCTAATTTAGTCTTTCGGCACTCTTTACTATCTCAAAAGGCATAATTGAGCAGTTAGCCATGAACGATCCACCGAGCTAACGCCCTCATTTGGCATTGCTCGCGCAAATAGCAACCATCTGTCTAGCAAAGGACGTTCGGCTCTATATTGGTCTGAGTAAAGACCTAACGCGAGCTGGTTGGCAAATATTAAAACTATAACTTTGCACGAGTTAATTTTCTCTCGCTCCATTACATTACTTACATTACTTTTCATTCGTTTTATCGTTCACAATTCGAGACAAACCTATGTGGTTTTGATAAAGGCATTAATGGGCAAGTAAAACTTGATATAGGTAAGTCTACGAAATTGGGATCGTACATAAAATGTCACTTCCAATAGTTCGGGCAGTTAACGTTTATTTATATCGCAATAAAGAAAGTACTTGATCGTCCCAGTATCAAGTTACGTGTAACTATAGATGATGATCTAACGATTTCCACGCCTCGCCAATTAATATTTAACCCATATTAGTCACGTCTAAAATAGCCTGAAATAGTTCTCAGTAGCAATTAATAACGTTATCCAACTGCACAAAGAACGCGTTAAATCGATACTAGGTCAGTAGACAAACTAATTCCCTCGTGTAAAAATGTAAACAAAACGGTCGTAAAAGAAACGAAATTAGCCAGGCAGGCACCGCCATGCCATTACAGACGAGACCAAGTTCTCAACTTCCTAACCCAAATGACTCGTGAAGAGTCGTGAAAACAAATGTGAATTTAAGGAAACCGGATTACGGTTGTTGGTAGACATAATAGTTCTTTCTGTTGAGCACTCGGTCACTTGAATGTATCTTTCGTAGTCACGCATACAGTTATATCATGATACGCTATTACACAAATTGCTAGATATTGTTAGAAGTTGAGTTGGATACGTTTAGTACTTCTTGTTCATCTTTAAATATGGGTGTGCGATGACAGATACTAGTAGCAGGTGATTAAGATCAAGTTATATCTGAAACGGTGGCATGTTTAGATAACACTACCGAAATAACCCTCCACTTGTGCACGCGTACGGCTATTGGTTACCGATCGATTATTTTCGACGTACTTTATGGTACGTCATGGAATTTTTCTTTCGTTACATTTTTGCATGGAAACCAGCCGTTTGATTCACTCTTAAGGAAATTGTATTAGGAAAGTTGAATCAAAGAATATTTTGCGTTATTGAAATCTACCTTCATTTAGGCATCAATCAGAATCAAATTGCATAGTTAAACTAAGTGGGCAGCTGTCTCGGCATTTCATAAATGTCATTTGAATATCTGCTCTACCTTTTTACTTTCATTTAGTACTAAAATAAACTGCCGGCCATCCGACAATAACAAAATGTCAGAGAACACTTTCACTCGAAGCAAAACATGTTAGATAGCGCATCGGACAGAGTATACGAAAACAAATAGATTAAAAGGCACAAACAAAGGGTACACTTGAATAGAAGGCTTTATTGACTGATATAATAATAAAAGCATTAACCAGTACTACGCAGTAACAAGAGAAAGTTAATGAAACGTAAAGTCTCAGTACCTAATATTTTTATGTTTTAATCATAAAAGATATTTTTTTACTTTCTTATGTACATTTACAGGTATCAGATAAGGTGTTGACAAATTCATTAACCGCCAGATGACAGATAACATCGGATGCGCTCGCGCAGTTCAATGTAGTAGTTTGTCAACAATGGCTCTACTATCGATGAGAGTGTTACATACTCGTAACGGCTTCAATGGATCAATTGATATGCATAACTCCTCTACATCTGGGCCGCACATTGTTGACTTCTTCGTTCAAGTGAAACTTGAATTCTTTGAGATTTTCATTTGTCTCCGTTGCTTGTTGTAAAATACTTATAATCTTGCTTTCTTCTTTTAAATGTTAAGATTACTTGATTTACTGCGCAAGCTATAGAGCTTCGTTCATATCTTGATCAATAAATAATAAAGGTTTTATAACTAAAGAAAGAATTTTATAAAATGAGGCAAGAGATGCAAGCGGAAGCTAGTTGTCCAATTAAAATATCTTAGACATTTTTATAAAGGTGTAACTAATGGTAAGTAGCTGCATTGTTGATAAAGTAAACTTCACTGGCATAATATAGAAGGGTGTCGTGAGCTCTAGTGGAATAATCCAATTCATTTACGCTACACTCTTCCTCTTCGCTGTGGCGTATTATAACCTCGCCAATATTCTATGTCAGTTTGTGTTTGGTAGAAAGCACTTTTACGATAGAAAGGATAATAAGTTTGTTGTTCATTTCTTTGAAACTTTAACCAGCTTAGATACTACGATGTAGGTACTCGCAGTAAGGCTTCCGCATGGCTTCGAATTTCGTGGAACTAACTTTAATTTCCTTTCCATGGGGAACTCAATTTGGCTATAAAATTGCCACTTCAAACGAATAGCCAAATAACTACTCTTGCTGTATGGTACTTATAACAAAGAGAATACGAAACTATAGCGGGTTGACCCCCAGTTAACTACATTAATCTTTTTCAGGCTAGTGGGCAATTTTATGTTTTTGGCAAGTCGCAACCATTCTTTTGTGGTCTCCCCTGCATTGTCGGCAACACATAAAATATTCACCAACGATACTATCTAAATCAATTATGACAGCTCTTCGGTTGTCGGTAACAGAGCTCGGGGATAGTACTTACGTTATAAATTCGATCTCTCCCGTCCCTCCACCCTCTTTAGGGATGACGTCATGTCAAACGGAGAAACCTCTCAAGGTCGCCCCAACTGTTTTGATTCGATAAACGTCTTACAAATGTTGAAGGAGAAAAAATCGGTCACGTTTGCTGGAATCTAAAATTGCTTTAGGTGGTTTCTAATAGAAAACTTTTCTAAAATAATGTATTTTACGGTTCATTAATGTCGACCCCCAGCTATTTTGTAACTAGTTATTGGATTGGATTGCCATTTAGTTACCAACTTCATGGTTCCATTATGGCTGGAATAACGATTTTTCTAGTGAATAAACCGCAAGGTGGGTCGGCCACGCCCTGTGGGTACCCACAGTATCTAATGGGTACTATCATAACGTCATGGATCTGCTGCGACCTTGACCGCAGAGGTTGAATCATAACAATCGTTGTGGAAATTAAGGACATGCTCTATTTAGATAATGAGGTCTCTAGTAGACACAAGCGTAAAATAGTAACAGGAAAATTTGGTCTCGTATCGTCTGGATGCCTGACTCACAGCAACTGATCTCGATATTAGCTGCTTATAAAACATCCGCAAATCGCTAAAGAAACAGGTAACGGCATCTTATGAAACTTTTCGAAGCTGCCAGAATTCTGTAGCTGATTCCATACAGTCCCAGAGTCATTGCATCATTTGTTAATTCGAGTATTTGCCACGCAAGCTCCTCATTTCCTTGGAATTCATCATCTGTCCCAATTTATCCTTCATTCAACGCAACAGAATCACATCTGTTAGTGTCCATATAAACCCAAACACAAGGTTACAGGATATTAGCGAGGCCCGTGACCTACCCACCATGCAATATAAATACTGTAGTAGTCCATAAAAAAATGAATGAATGAGTGAATTTAGGACAGCGCTAACCAGATTGCGACGTTACTCGAATTGTGTAATACTGCAGCAGATGTGGTTTGTAACAAAAAGTCTTGATGCCGCCTTTTTGCGACATCCGTCCATCAGTCTTGTTCCTCTTTTGTCGAGGAAGACCATAGATCATTGTATTTTTTTTTTGGGTCGCTTCTCTAGTCTGTGCATGGTCTGTGCCTTAGTTCATTATTTCATTTTGTTATTGTTATGACAAAATGTGAGCAAAATACTTAAAAAATATACTAGCCATTCTAGTTTTTACAGTCATTTACTTAGTGAGACGTCCGACATAGTTTTCCTACTTTACTATCAAAGCTACGGAAGCTTTAGCAATTTTCCATAGTTTCCTGATTACATTACTACTTCAGAAGTCTTCTTCCTTCATTTTCTGAGACAAGCAGTCATTGAAGGCATTAAAACAATACGAAACGTTCACACGCCGGAAACTTCCGATGAGGGTTTCAGAAACAAAGGGATCTGGTGTGAAGTAGGTAGGCGAGAAATTGTTGAGCTCCCTTTGGTAGCATCAGTGGTAAAAATACGGGTGTGCCAACGGTGCTCAGGCATAGGGCGCAAACCCTGGAGGGGCATAGAAATTGCCAAAAAAAAAGGACCACAATCGGCCAGATAAGGGCGCGGTTAAAGAAGCTCGTATTGGGCGCAAAAAAGGCCAGTTACGGCATCATGTTACGGTTTTAAGTTATGGCATCACCAAGTACCACAAACCTCTCAAGATTCTAGAATTTGTGCACTTTTAACACTGGAATGCTACACTGCCAAAATTATTATCAGAATAGCATATCTCTCCTTTTGAGCTATGCTTGCCATAATCATTTCCTTCCTTCAAGGATGGCATTTATTGCGTTTTTTTCGTAGTTTTCTTCATTTCTATGAACGGTCCATTCATTCATCAGAATGAGATAACAGGTAGAATCCCTGGAGTAATACTACCTATATTAAGGTTGTGAGCAACTTTGTGTAGAAAAAGTCGTGGACCTGATTTACACAATATAGCCGTTTGTTTTTCGATACAATATTTGATCAAGTGTCGCGGGAGTGTCTAAGTAAGTCACCGTGACCACGGAACGTAAAGGGCAATTGAAGAAACAGGATGGAGTTTTAGTCTAATAACAACAAGATAAAAGTATCAACATTAGCTGATTGCATTTTAGATACCCTACGGAAGCAAGAATGAGTGAAATCATAGCTGATGACGAAGCTGCTATAATTAAGTATTATTAGTTGCAATAATAGCAAGGACCAGACCATGACTGCTGGCAAGACATGTAAGTGATGTCATGATGGTTATAAAATATGAATCTTTATAGCTATTTGTGTGGGTAGCTAAGTCCTACTGGTATGACATAAACAATGTGTTTGTTACAGTGGTTACAGCCAAAAGATATTTGTACTTTAAAGGTACTTTTGGCTGGCTGGCTTCAGAAAGCGCCTTTACTAAGCAAAAATATGTTTGCACAATTACATTTTTTTGGAGTTTTGACATTTTAACAGGTACTTTATGAATGATGTTTAAAAAGTATTGAAAAAGAAATAACAAGCATAATGAAATTTATTAGATGCAAATAATGATTTGATAAAATTTTGCAAAAAGATGTTCTGATCTAAAGTTTTGTCTTTTACAAATATTATGATCTGATGTTTAATTTGAGTAGTTGATAAGATTTCTTTATCAGATTTTGATAAGACCTCTATCATCTCAAGTCTCTATTTGGCCAGTATTTGCATAGTCAATGAAAAATGTTATCTGTGCGTCAGTTGTTGTTCAGCGTCTTCTTTAAAACCAGTCTCTACATTTCATTGAACAACACAAATCTACAGTTCATGAATGAAAAAGTTTTGTTTACAAATGTAAAATATAGTCCACAACCATTATTTAAAACTTGCCATTGATTACAATGAACTAGTGGAATATTGAGTGGGTGATGACAATTTGACATCTCATTGCTGTGGTCCATAGTTCTAATTGGGTCGGCAGACTGGGTCAATTGGACTGGCCTTTTTAGCACATGCCTCAGAAATATTCTTCTTAGCATGCTAGATATAATATTATAGGTGGAAAATACCATTTGCTTTAATTGGTACACCTACACTGATTTCTTAATGGCTCTACCAAAGATGTTTTGAGATTCATGATTTTTCAAGGTTGGTTTTAATGATCTTTATTGAATTTGTTAATTAATTTCATACTATGTACTATCATTTTAGTGCTTTGAAGATAGCCTCGAAAATTGTTGTTTGAAGATTAACTGCATATTTAAAAAATATATATGTTTAAATGCTCTGTGCAACTTTTTGTATCTATTCAAGCTCCGAATCAAACTGTTTACAAGTACAAAATAAACTAGTTCACTTAGCATTCTACAGCCTTTATTCTTCAAGCAGATTTAATAAACATACAAGGCCAAACAACCCATACAAATAAAATAAGTAGATGTTATCAATGAGATGTATTATCATTGACATGTGACAGACAAATTGAACAGCTGAATAATCAAACTAGTACATAAAGAGACCATGTATCTACCACATATTTATCATAAAAGAACAAAAATCTAAAAGGAATTTTCTACGCAAGTAAAATGTGCGAAGATACCATGTAGGTCGGACTATAAAACCGAACACAAAAATAATATATTTAGGTGTGATCCCAATGACATCATTTTTGACCGAAAATCGGCAGTAACCCAGAAAAACGCGCCGCATAGTTGCGCCTGAAATAGGTCATATCCCCGTTTAGAGTGACCACCTATCCTGGGTAGCCCGGTCATACATGATGCGCGAATACACCCTGCCTTTCGTACCGCTCCGATTAACCGGTATTATTTACTTAACACCAGCGTTGTCAACGCTCCAAAAAATATAAACACAACCTATAGGTCTTACCGAGGTTACAGAAAACCTCTGAGGTCAGAGGATGCGTAAAATCGCAGTGAAAAAAATAAATTAAAAAGTCATATCGGTACCTGTTTACTTTTGTTGTCGATCCCGTTCGCCTTGCCGTCTGGTACGTTGCCGTTGTTTTCCTCACTTTTTTCACTTTTAACACCCTCCAACGCCATATTCAAACGCTTATTTAATTCACTGTCATGCGAGAAATGTAATAATTTCCCTTAATTCACCGTACATGAAATATTTTGTCACAAATTCAATACGAGCAAACACTCCCATAGACAAGGGGCTGTCACAACCCACAACGCGTCGCAGTAGCGGACGCATTGAGCGCGAATGAAAAATGAAACGGATTCGCTACGGGAGAGAGAGAGCGAACCAATCGTAGAGCCGCAGGGCGCAGAGTCGACCAACCGACGCATTTCGCCTAACCTGGGACTACAGAATCGAATCGAAAATTATGAAAATAATATGGCATGAAAAATTATATTAATATATACTTAAATTAATTTTATTTTAATAAATAATACATCCATTTTATAGCAGAGGTGCAGCGCCAGAGAGACATTTTAGTACATTTGTAGTTTGTACCTACTAATGGGGATGGCAACTCAAAGCTAATCGTAGATGGCGCTGCGATAGTTGGTCCCTACGTCAGATTACTGTCTACCTTGTACAAAAAACAAACAAGATTTATTGTTATAAAAATTGAGTTTATATACAAAACAAATATGGAAAATTATTCGTCAATGCAAGTGCATATACTTAAAGAAGAATTAAGACGCCGCGGTGCATCTACAAGAGAAAAAAAGTGATTTAATTGAGTGGTTATACATTTGATTTTACCGTAATAAATCCACAATTACTTGTAGTTGAGGTTTCAATTTTTGAGTTTAGGTATGTTTTACCTGTCCTCTTCTATAACAAGAATATAATGCTGCTTCTGACTTTGTATTTTGATAAAATATCATAATGTTTTATGTCAGTAATTTTACCCCTTTTTTCTATTTAGAATCGAGAAATATCACAATATATTTAATTTCTTAACACCACAACTATCACAAAACTCGTTCCAGGTGATAATTCTTCCGCCAGACGAACCATTTCATGATTTATAGAGCGATGCAATACTGGTACTTAACCTCCAATAGAAAAGTAGATATTATTTTGAAAAGTGTATTCGATTGTTTTGTTATGGTATAATCTTTTTTACAGCATAATACACAACATCTAGTCATTTTACATCAATAAATTGGTTTTTTTTCAGAAAATTCCTTTGATTTGACAGTTCTTTTGGGACCAAACTGTCACTTGTCACTTTGACACTTGCCTTCCCCATTCAATTTTCCGTTATATCTAGTGTACTAATTTGCATTTAAATTGCAAAAAATATTTTAGGGGGCGTACCGCTTCAACTTGACTACACAGTCTACATATAACATATATGTGTATATGTACATGTTATGTACATTTATTTAGATAAATAAGGTTTAATCATACGCATATCATACGTTCATTTCACACTATACCTAATAGGTAGGTAAGTAGAGCGAATTAAATAATTATGTATGTACTTTTTCTGAACACTGAGTTATGTTTGCCTTTATTTCGAAATTCATTAATGGTTTTGCAATCGGCCTGAAAAGAAAATAAATAATAAACAATTTTTAAAATACCCCTTTCCTGATTTTCTTTTTTCCCGCCACAGCCCTTTTGTGATCACTCTTGTCGTCATGACGTTTCATGGAAGCATAGACAACTTCTAGTCATAGGCAAGCATGCAGGCAAGGCATCAAAAGGGATTTCTATAAAAAAAATAAAATATTTTATGACCTAATTATGTAAGATATAAATGCGCGGACATAGAATTAATTATCCTCTTAATAAAGAAACTAATTTAGAAAAATACAAATTAAAAATGTTGACAGAGTATTATGAGGGACCTAAAACACAGGACTTAGCGCCATCTATATGTGTAGAACTGAGACTACTAGTTCCAGAGAGTCCAGAGACAGCATTGTTTTCAGCTTTTATCAATAGATGGAGCTAGCTGCCTTTTTAATGTAAAAAAAAAAACAACAAAAATACACTTGGATTGCAAAAGGACGACAGGTACCTAATATAATAATTACTGTATTAACTATGATCAGCAAATAGACTTAGACATTGTTTAAAGTTGCACTGTCTCCATTACTTAAAAAAATAAAAATGAAACAGTGAAATAACGTAAACTCGCGGCATAATTAAGCATTCACTATCAGTATTATTGTTTCAGGGATTTAATTGTTGACAGACACATTTACTTACATATCAGGATATCAGCAACATTAAATAGTAGCAAGCTTCTTCATTAACAGTGTCTGGCACGTAATTGAAGTAGGCGTCAAAATGTTTTCGTATGGAATTCGTATTTTCTAAATTGGCTCTTGATGTTGTTTAAACAGAAGATCTAAGAAGGGCAACATTAATTATTGTGGTAAAATTATTTCATTTCACGAACTTTATCAAAATTCTATTGGAGGAAGCACCCCTTCATGTAAATGACATAGCTGTCGAGAGGACACTTACAGTCACTGGACCGATCGACTCCTGCGCAGCTCATTGCGGGTTTGATTCCCACACGAAACAAATGTATTTGTGTGGCCTATAGCTTATTCAATTCAAATTCTTTAATTCAGATATATGTATATAATCTATAGCTTTATTATTATTAGTTAGTGTTATTGTTCTGGGTGTGGCAGTCTGGCTGTTTGTAGAACTATGTTTTCGTTAAATGAAAAATATATGTATAGTATTAAAGGTTCTCAAAGGTTTATACACTTTGCAGCAGTTGCAATTTTGTCTATGATTTGACGAGTGCTGAATCCGAGCTGTAGGTACCGTCTACGGTACGTTGTGTAGTCGTAAAAAGAAACCATGAAAGTGATGCTTATGTAACTCTTTTCGTGTTCACTTGTGGCGTGTGCCAATAAACGTTTTTTCTTTCTTTCTTTCTTTCTCGAGTGGAGACCGCGATTCGGCAAAGGCGTAGAGTGGAACCGGTGGAACGCCCTCTGCAGTTTAGGAGAAACGACGATCTTTGAAAGGTGGCCGGTAACTCTGGAATTCTGGATGAGAGTTAGCTGATTATCGAGTGAAATTGCGTGTGACTAGAGAGGCTATGTCCAGCACAGCAATGGACGGCTTTAAAAGCTGATGATGATGATTGAAACTCTTTGAAACTTGGTCTCAGTCACCTTTGACATGGACTAGAGTCAAGAGTAGGTAAAACCATCTCAAATAAAAGAAACAAACATCGCTAGGACAAAGCTTACCACCAATATGGCTGCCTGTTCATTGATGCAGAGCGAGCTAGAGATGGCGGAGCGGAGAAACGAAGAGATATTATCCAATAGGATTCTAATAATCCTCTTCAATCCATTGTTTAATATTTCCTCGTTTCTCCGCTCCGCCAGCACGCTCCGCATCAATGGACAGGCAGCCTAACGGGTTACCCCAGAATGATTTAGTTAAAAACAAAATAATTAGGTCAGCATTGTTTCAGTATCTAATACTAATGGAAGCAGGTGAAAGTCCGTGTTATCACAACTGTAGCTAGACTGATAAAGGTCACGTCGACAGGACACAGGACAGATACCAGATAACATTATCAGTACCTATCAGTACAGTCGTTGAGACAATTATTAACTATTTTATGACATGCCTGTGTTTTAAATAAATGCTCACTTAGTTTTCGGGAAAGAATTCTGGGAAACCACCACCAGCTCTTAACGCGATCCAGTTTAGGCTGCGGGAAAGAGACAGAGCTATACAAGTAGTCTAGCGCCATCTCTTTCCCACAGTCTATGGTAAGGCTTCAGGATCATGCAAGAATTTCGAAACCCCGTAACTCTTTGCCCCCTTTCTGTGCAATCAATTAACTATAAGCTTTAAGCAATTATGGGAAAAGAGGTACCTATCCCTGGAACGTCAAGGGCTTTGAAGGAACACCGTGGATTTTAGTCAGTACGTATCTGATAGTCCCTTGCGCTTCACCCTGGGCGAGAAGACTTATTTAAAGTTTTTTTTACTAGCCTGTTTTGTGTCCCACTGCTGGGCCAAGGCCTCCCCTTTTTCCTTCCAATCCTGTCAATTTTGGGCTATTTGATCAGATCGTCACACCCACCTTCGCCGCGGCGGCGACCTCGACGGCGATGTCCTCCCTCAGGCGTCCAGTGAGTGACGATCCTTGCCCACCTCTCGGGGTGCATACGTTCAACGTGGCCCGCCCACTCCCACTTCAGCTTGGCTTTTTTTACTTCTACATCAGTTACTTTGGTAATGGAGCGCAGGGTGGTGTTTCTGATGCGATCCGTTCGCTTAGCACCTATAAAGATTTAACAAGCAGAAAAAAAATACAGGGAAAGTAAGGAAATGACTGATGTGTTTTCTTCTAGCAGAATTGGAGTAAGACAGAAGGAATGAAGAGTTCTGCCTTGAGTACTGTCGTCAGCTGCAGCAAGGCCCAAAAAGAGGGTGAGGTCTTGATGTTGTTATAATCAATTTGAATTTCAAAACAACGTGTTGATAAACAAGCGAATTGGTGAGGTGAGAGATGTTATGCGTTATTTTATAGGTCTTTTGTTAATTATTCAAACAAATTAATATAACTAGTAATAAGTATTCACAAATGAACTCGTTACATATATGAACAGTTTATTGACAATCAAACATTGTCCAGTGAAAGTCAGGGTTTCTCAAAGTTATGGAAAAGTATGGTAAGTTTCCATAATTCTATGAACACTTTCTATCAAGAAAATAAGCAAGAATATAAGTAAAGAAAATAAGCAAGCAGTAGCTATGTCGCAGTGAGATAGATAAAGCCGTAATATAGTTATATCCCTAGGGATATAACTATATACCGTAACATAGTTATATTACTAGATTAAGTTTAGTGAAATAGCTTTCGGAGTGTGCGGCGCAGGCGGGGCGCGCGAAATGTTGACGGAGCGCCGTTTCGCGGTGCTCCTACTTCTGGGTGGTTTAAAGAATCGTTTTGCCAGAAAATGTCCCGCGACGCGGTGCTCCTACTTCTAGGTGGTTTAAAAAAAAATAACCACGAAGGGGATGGCGGGGTCTTCCAGACCCCGCCATCCCCTTCTAACCTAACCTGTCCGAGTCGGGGTGCCCCGTGGTACGAAACGGGGACTGACAAATAAAAAATGTCGTAGAAACGATTGGGACGATTGGCACCCCGACTCGGACAGGTTAGGTTAGAAGAGGATGGCGGGGTCTTCCAGACCCCGCCATCCCCTTCGTGGTTATTTTTTTTAACCACCCAGAAGTAGGAGCACCGCGAAGCGGTGCTCCGTCGACATTTTCTGCGGCCGACTGACTGCGGCGCTCACTCCGAAAGCTATTTCACTAAACTTAATCGTAATATAAGTATATCACTAAACTTAATCTAGTATTATAACTATGTTACGGTATATAATTATATCCCTAGGGATATAACTATATTACGGCTATATCTATCTCACTGCGACAGCTACACAGATGAAAAAAAGGTATTAACATAAATTAATACAAAGTCAATAATGTAATGGGTTAGTTGGTTTTCTTGCCGCGGATCGGATTGAGTCAACTTTAGTAGCAATATCGGAAAACTACAAGGATTTTGTTATGACCAGGGGGTCTTTTTTCTAAGTTCATGAACGAAGACACAGGTAGGTACGGCGATGGATGTATGAATGTAACTAAAGTCAAAATCAAGTTTGCGGACGGATAATACCACCACGACTGAAGTCCTTTTGACGTTAATGTCTAGCTCATCACATCAAATTGCATTCAAAAAATGTAGTAAGTACCATGAATTTTCCGCAGGTCATGAGTGGTGGAGCAGACTGTAAGGAGTTTATCCAGTGGCGTAGCTAGGCGGGGCGAATCGGACCCTAGCTCCCGGCGGCGAAGAGAACAACTGTCGCAACGGCGAGAACGACTGTCGTAACCGAGGTACGGGCTAGCCGCAATCGCGGCTGTAAGACCTCTTTGAGGAGTGGCTGGATCGGTCCTCACCTACCGCATGACACAGGTCCTCACCGGACATGGCAGCTTCGGGAGGTACCTGTGCATGATAAAAAAGGAGGAAACGCCCGGGTGACACCACTGCGAGGATCGCCCGGAGGACACGGTGGAGCATACGGTGCAGGACTACCCTGCTTGGGCAGAGCACCGACGTGTCCTCACGGCTGCGATAGGCGGAGACCTCTCGCGCCCGACATTGGTCGCGGCCATGCTGCGGGGCGAGACGGAGTGGGAGGCGGTCGCCTCCTTCTGCGAAGCAGTCATGCTCGCGAAGAAGGAGGCGGGCCGCTTGAGGGAGAGGATACCGTCCTCCCTCCGCCCGAGACGCAGTGGTAGACGCCCACGGCGACGGATGTCGCGGGACGATCTCCAGCCACCGTAGGCGCGGGCATGCGGGTGGCGAGTAAAGGGCAACTCGCTGTCCGACCATGGACCATGCCCGGGTCGACGGCGCGTTGTGTCCCACGCGCGCCTCAAGGAGCGTCAGCATAATGACGGGGCCCCCTTATAGAGGGCCACAGTCCTGCCGGGGTTGCGGGATATACGTATACCGCGACTCCGGCACATAAAGGGCTACCGAAGGACACCGTGGATTTTAGTCAGTACGAGTCTGACAGTCCCTCCCGCCCTGCCCGGGGTGGGAGGACTCATTTGATGATTTTGACACGTAAAAAAAAAAAAAAAAGCCCCCGGCGGATAGAAACTGAAAGAGGCATCGCAAAGCTGATGTCGCTGACAGTCACAAGTCATCTTACAAAAAGGGGGCCTCGCGCGAGATCGGAGCATTTTTGTCCAGAAAGAAAAGGGCCTCGCAGATCAGTCTTGCCCGCTCCTAGATTCGGTCTCGCTACGCCACTGAGTCTATCATTCATTCTTAGTTCGGGTTCGATGTAGACCACGTCCGCAACTAAGACCACGGGTTTCGTGCTTATATAGACTTGGACGTGATTAGACCCCCAGGTTCGAGAACCGCCAATTTGAGTTTCAAAACTGTGAACCCTTCATAGTTTACATACCTACAAGATAAGATAATACTAATATTATGAAGAAGAGTTAACTTAGGAACTACCGAATCGAATGGGAAAATTCTTTTTGTGTTGGATAAGCCATTTATCATTCATGACCAAAAGGAATCATTATCCAAGCAGCTGGGGTGAAGCCGCCCGGAAAAGCTAGTAATATTTTATTAAAACCTTGAGAAACACCGGTCTAAGACATCTCAATCAGCTTCAATTTAAAACTGTATTCCTTTAATAAACTTTATTTAACACGACACAAATATGAAAACAGACGGGACAACCACACAAATAATTTACCATAAGTTTTAAATTAAACCGTGACGAGTATAATAGTCATTAATAAATAAATAAATTGTGTTTATCCTCAAATTATATTTTGTCCTGTCTACATGTCTGTACCTTCTATCGCATTAGGCCCGGGCGGGCTATGCTTGTGTTTAGTTACAAATGCACGCGACTTTGATATCAACGCCTCACAGTAAATACAACAGTTATTTAATGTATTTTTTTTTAAATGTGAAATTTATTTTAGTTGAATATAAAGTGCAGTTTAAATAAGTGGATGAGATTGAAGTGGTGTTTGTGTGTGACCGGCATTAGTATATTTTAGTTTTAAATACATAGTTTGAAAAACTAGTAAAGATGATCAAAGGTAAGTTTAATTAATATCCTTATAATAAAATAAAAAAATGTATTGGGTAATTTACTACATACAACTCGTTTTTGGACCCGTGAACAGAGAGCGCTAAAATGTTCGAAATCGTTACAATTTTGACATACAAATTAAGCTTTTTAAAATACAAAACAAAATGTTTTTCTTTTAGAAATTGGGACACGATAGGTATAAAGTTAATAGTAGCTATGGAAACTTTCAATGTCACAAAGTCACTTTGACAAAAAGTTTCCACACACCAAGCACTGCTGGCAGATTTGGGTTGCTTTTAGAAAATATTTAAAACCTCCATAATATTTTACAATTATTCCATATTCAAGGGTTTATGTTCCTTAATAACCAAGAATTTCTAATTTTCCCATCGTACTAATTACGTATATAATATCGTATTTATTTGAAAAACTGTGAAAGGCCATGGGTAGGTGTCAAATTCATTGCATACCCGGTACACCTAAACTTTTGGTCTATCTCTACCTAAAAACGTATTATATCCAAACTAGTCTTGTAAACTAAATAATAGTTTTTACCTAATTAATAGTTAGAATAACTGGTCTTTGTTTACCACAATCTAAAATAAGTTATGTAAATCGATACAATCTGCATCTTGTTAATATGCTTTGTACTTGATTATTATTATGTTTAGAACAGTGCATGGCACTGTTACTTAGATGACGCCCGATCAAGGTCCAATGGCGACTAGATACGAGAATATTATATTTATTACTAGACTAGTCACTCGCCTCAGCTTGTCCCAAATTTTATTGCTAAAACCATGAGATTCCAATGTAAATAAAAATTTCAGAGGTACGCAAAATATTTGTTTAGGATGTGGAGGTTGCTAACTCCAGTCCGATGTACAATACAGTAATAATTGCAATTGAAAATACTGATATGAAATAATGAGTTGGAAAAAGGATTAACAAACAAAATACAAACAAACCAAGCTAAAAACAACCGTTAAAAAAGAGTATTAGAAAGTCTGATTCAACTCGTTCCTGTCTGATTGTACAGAGAAAACTAAACTTAGGAAGAGTTGAAAGAGAATGGAGAAGAAGAGAGCTTTCGCCCGGAAGTAGCATAATGCGGGACAAAAACATACTGTCCAAACCCAAATAAATTATCTAAATGAAGGTGAAAACTGCATCAACCATTTTCACGAAGAAAACATTCGCACAGATAGACAAAATAATTGTAACCTAGATTATATATAGTATATAATTATTTGAATAGGTACTATGGAAGATACAAGTAGCAGTCTCGTACAAATAACATTATCAACAGGGCTTAGAAGATAGAAATACATTGAAGATAAAAACTAAAGAAAATCAAATGTAACCGTCTCAAGCTCTTGAATGTGTTAAAATTAGATCGATGCTCTTTTGTTTGAAAACTCAGGCGTGTTTGGATGGCAATTAGTTAGCACGCAGAGTGCAGTTAAACATTTAAGATTGATACGAAAATTATGGACTGACAATTTATTTATGGGGTAATTGGTAACGAGGAGTATTCTTTAAAATGGGTGTTACTGAAGAAAAATTTAAGCTAGCAAGCCCATTTGAGGCCGTGATTGGGTTGTTGTTGGAGAAATTGCTCATTTCAAGTTATTTGAAGGAGTCCTCCCACCCTGTGTAAAGCGGGTGTGACTGAGACTAGTACCAACTTAAAACAACTCTGCTCCTTCGGTCGTGGTACGCTCCACGGTACCCTGTTTAGGCAGTCCCGTGATGGTACTGGTAGCCTAGGCCACCAGAACTTGAATTTAATAAATTAGTATCAGTCTGTATTTATTTTCCAGTCTCAAGTGATGTTCACTTTAAAAGTTTTCATTAAAAGCTTGGAAAACTTTCAAAATATGTAGGTAGAGTAGGAAGATGTTGGAAACTTTGACGCTCATACTCGTATTTAGTAGTACAGTCTTTAACAGTTTTCTATTCTATTCGATTTTATATCCGATATCGGTAGAACTATGCAGTTGAATATAAAATTAATTGGCAATCTATTACAAGTAATAAAACCCATTGAGGCCATTGTATATGTATATCTGTAAGGAATAGAACAAATAAGTCATTTACTGTCGTTTATACATATCATCAGTTGCACGGTAAACTGTCCACAAGGCTGAATGCGACGGACTAATTGAGCCAATAGACAATATTTACCACAGAGTATGTATTCTGTTTGTTAGTATCGACGCTATGTGGTTATGTTATAAATAAAATCGTTTGAAAGCTTTTTTTTTTGACGTGGCCTCTCGTAGCAGAACAACTCTAGAAGGTTGAAGCTTCTTAACCGGACAATCCTGTGGTGGCCAAAAATTACTTTAAGGCCCCCAGACAGGGCTTACAAACTAAATATTCATTATATGAACTACACTAAGGGGACCCCCTGTGGGGTTCGGGCCTAGGCTTAGTGTGGTCATTGAGGGAGGGCAGCAAGGGTCAGGCTGGGTCGGATTATGTTTGAAAGCCATGGAGAGAACGGTTTTATAGCAACGACAAAAATGATGCAACATTTTAGCGCTCCATATTTTGAGAACGGATTTATTGATTCTGTTATAACTATAGTTTTGTCAAACTGTATTGTCACAGCTGGGCAATAGTGGTCTCCCCTATAATCTTCCACACATCCCTTTGTGCGGCTTTCTCCGGGCAATTTTTCTTATAGGCGTCTTAGAAATCGTTACGCCAGCATTTTCTAGGCCTCGGCTCGGCCAGATATCTCAATATTTTTAAGGTTAAATACTCGCTAAAGTTATGTTATATATATATGTATGTTATATATATTTTTATTAAATCTTTATATATGATTGTAATTGAAAAAATGCTGAAAATAGGAAAATCAAACAAAAACAAAATTAGTATTCAAAAACAAAGGAGATGGCTAAATGAGTGCCCCAGTCGTCTATAAGAATTTCATTTTAACTCGTAGTATTTGAAAATTCATTAATGAATTGTTTAATGTTTAATAATTTCCTAAGACTTATATAAAATGTTAAACATAAAAAAGTATCTGAATTGCTTTTCGCTCATTTTTTATTGACATGATGACTTGGTCACGATGAAATAATGAAAACTAGGAAAGGGTAATAACGCTTTTCCAGATTGTTAAAATGAAACTGTATTTAATCGATTTTTACTAATGTGATTTAAAACGATTTGTTTTCTGAAATTAAGAATTGGCGTTGAAACAGTATTTGGCGGAAATCGATAGATTCAGAGTCGTTTCGTTGCTTTTTATTGTGTTTTCATGCGTTTTGATTCGGAAAATTAGATTGTTTTAAAGTGATTCGTCCACTAAACTCAACTTTATTATTTTCGTTAAAAGCTTCGGAATGAGCTTCTTAGTTTAATCTTAGTTCATATTTTGTGCAGAATAATATTAACTGGACAGGTTCCGTCTGAACTGGAAGGAAGACGCCCAACATCGTGAAAGGTAGGAGTGGAAAGAGAATATTGCCCAGCACGCGTAGCATGGCGATTCTATCTCTATTCTACCAAGAAAAGACAAAGTTATTTCATCGTTATTTCTACACAAATCGACTATTTTTTTTGCACAAATATGACACCATTCGTACACTATTGAAGATAAGAACGTTTATTTTCCATATTTTTTACATTACCATGCTTAAAACGCTAAAAATATTTCTACGTTCTGTCATTTTGCCTATTCTTGCGTCGACAAAACCCCTTTCTACGGCGCCATATACCTACACCAGCTGGAGTGGGAGAGAAAAAAAAATAACTGAAGTATGATCGATACTACTTTCTAACGATTTCAATCGATTCTTTTATCGCTTCTGTAACACTTTGAGTCCAATCCCATCTTTAAGAAAAAAACAAACGTCAGACGTCGTTTGAACGCTCTGCGCTCTGCTTATTAAGAGCGTATATTCCGAAAGCTGGCAACGTCGCAAATGGTTGTCAAATATTAACAAGTTTTAATTAATTTGAGCTACATAAAAAAATTAGGCGGAGACCTCTCGCGCCCGGCATTGGTTGCGGCCATGCTGCGGGGCGAGACGGAGTGGGAAGCGGTCTGCTCCTTCTGCGAGGCAGTAATGCTCGTGAAGGAGGAGGCGGGCCGCGAGCGAGAGAGGACAGCGTCCTCCCTCCGCCCCAACCGCAGTGGTAGGCGCCCGCGGAGTCGGACGTTAGCAGATGATCTCCGGCCACCGTAGGCGTGGGCATGCGGGCAGCGAGTAAAGGGCAACTCGCTGCCCGACCAAGGACCATGCCCGGGTCGACGGCGCGTTGTGTCCCACGCGCGCCTCAAAGAGCGTCAGCATAATGACGGGGCCCCCCTCTCAGAGGGCCAAAGCCTGCCGGGGTCGCGGGATTATTTCCTTACCGTGACCCCGGAACGTAACAGGCTATTGAAGGACACCGTGGATTTTAGTCAGTAGAAGTCTGACAGTCCCTCCCGCCCTGCCCGGGGTTGGAGGACTCATTTGATGATTTTACCACGCTAAAAAAAAAAAAAAAAAACTGTTACATAAAATATTTTGTCCCTATCCGTTGAGGGTATAAAACCACAAAATAACATAAACCGGTTTATTACTGCGAGTAACAATCTCCCGTATAATAGTAGTATTTGATTAATTATTAACACCTTAACTTTAAACCTTTAAATTAAAATTACATTAGATAAGTTACTTTAATGTGGTTATTAATTGTTACCCTTTCCAATTAATTAAAGCTAGCCAGTTGTAACTTATGGATTTAAAGAAGAGCTGAGGTCGTGGGGAGTTGGAGATAAACCGAGTACTGTTCCGTTAACAAGGTTACATTAATATTTACTAAAGCAGAACTAAGGAACTACCGGAACCTTCCAGTTAAAAACAATTATAATAATTTAATTAATGGGCGCCAGGGACCTGGAGAGTCCCGAATCCTGGAGCTGAAGATATCCTCAATTCTACTGTCACCTCTGGAGGAATGCAGAATGAGCTCAAGATTCCCAAAATAAAGTTCGGTGTAGTACCGACATCAACACCGGGTACCAAAATCACACCGGTGTTCCAAGGTGCGGTGATAAAAAAAAAGATAAATATAAAGAGCCTTATTAATAAACGAGAAGTAAAGTTACGCGAAGGTTAATCCTTAAAAATGTATGGTTAATCCGAAGATTATCCTGGTTGTTACTTTAGTCCACGTTTATTAATAAGGGTGCTAGAGTAGGCACGTTTTAAAAAACAGATACTCGTAAACTAAATTACATAATATTTAATTTTGACTTTTCCCTTATAGTCTCCTGTTCAATATTTACAGCTACTGATTCTGAATGAACTGCTGTTTCATAGTCATGACTCTGATAAGCAACACGAGTCTTTTTTCAATGGTCCTCTTCTGTTCTACGGGAAAACCGTGGAATTGTTGATGCTATGATAGCATTAAGTGAGGTCAATGTTTCGTGAAGTTCAAAATAAAGAAATGTTTTGCAGCTGCTGTCAGTTCGCGGTCATGGTCATAAGATTATCTATATCTTTTTTACGATAAGAAAGATTACATTCTTCTTAGCTAAACGATGGATGAAGAAAGATGCATTATGTTTGGTTTGAATTCCAGCTCTGGTTCAAAAATTGAAGGTCACTAAGTGCGTTATGTTTGAAGCGAGCTATGCTTGGAGTTTCTTTGAGGGATTATCCGGAAAAGAACCGGATTAACTGACATAGCTTGTAGAGTAGGCAAACTGAAGTGACAGTGGGCTGGCCATGTTTGTCGAAGGACCGATGGCCGGCAAGCGTAATGTGGGACGTCCCCCGACTTGATTGGACCGACAACCTTAAGAAGGTGGCTGGGACAGACTGTATGCGGAAAGCAGGATGATGTTGTGCATCCTGAGGCCTTACTACGAGCTCTTCACGCGATCCAGTTTAGGCTGTAGGAAAGAGACAAACCTATACAAATCGTCTAGCGTCATCTCTTTCCCACAGCCTAAACTGGATCGCGTGGTAAGGCCTCTGAGAGAGGCCTATGTCCATTATTGTCCATCAGTGGACTGCGGTAGGCTGAGTTGATTGATCTGATTGATTTAGGTCTTGTCTGAATGCACAATACTTCCGAACGGCTGCACCTGCACCAAAAGGATATTTTTTTTGCATTTGTTATTGTCCAGAAAAAATCAGGAATAAACCCACCGGGTTGGAAAATTTGAACCCATGCCAAGTCTTGGCTGTTAGTTTTGTTTATAAAAATGTTGATCGTAGGTAAAACATTGACTGAGGTCATTGTCTCGAGAAGTTCAGGCGGCGGAATTGATTTTTCAGCGGTTGCCAACAGGGTCATTATCAAGGTGAACGTGACGTCTTGGTAGCGATAATAAAGACAATTTTCTTTACACATAATTAGCAGATAGATCGAATCCTACTCCTGAAGTCGTGCCCTCCCTTGAAAACATCTTTTCTCTGATGATGATTCGCCATCTTCTCTGTCTATCCATGGCCAAGGGAAGCGCTTCCTGAAATATTCATCGAGAGAATAGCTTGGTCGGACACAGCAAAGGGCTTACAATGGTCCGACCTTGGCCTTGATCTTTACCGTCCACTTTGCCGCCAACCATTAATTGTTCGAGGATATTGCCATGTTTTGCAGAGACAAATCTTATACTCTGGTCTTTATTTTGAGCTCACGTATTATGACGGAATAGATATCCAATTTGTTTGGCTTGAAATTCAGGTAGGTACCTACTTGATGATGGATGGCGAGTTATGTGTGACTCGCCGTCTGATCAGGGACCAGGCGCGGGTCGACGCGTGCCTTATAGAACTGACAGCAATCTGATGGGGCTCCCATAGAGGGTCCGCCTGCTATAGGGTTGCAGCACTGTCTAAAGAGGTAACGGTGACCCTGAAACGTACCTAAAGGCCTATTGAAGGAACACCGTGGATTTTGGGCAGTACCTACGAGTTTGATAGTCCTTTCCGCTCCACCTAGGGCTGGATAGGGTTACAAGGAGACGGGTGACCGGGCAATGCATACAATTTTACACAGAGATGTCTACGAGAATTTTTAAAAGGAACTAATTTGTGTAGAACAAACGCCAATTTAGTTTACCATAGCATAAATGAAGCCTCAAGAGTTGTGTTCATGTATTGTATTGATCGCAGTGTTTGTGTCGATAAGTGATGTGATAAGACTGATAACACATAACCCCTTGGCTTTGAGCTCAGTTAGCGTGTGTGCCTCGCATCTGACACTCGTGCATTGAAGATTTTTGTAGTTGCCAGTTTTTTATCGTCGACGAATGTGAGTTTCGTAATACGTTTTATTTTTAGTTCCGTTTCTAGATTCTTTTGACTTATTTTGCCAATGTTTTGTTTGGCTTCGTGAATTGATTCAAGATTATGGTCGCGCTTAGTTTAAAAGGGAATAATCTTAGGCAGTGATACTCAAAGTTAACTGAAACGCGCCCCACAAAACAAAAATTTTCAAATTCTGTGAATCACCTCTCTGTTTAAGAAGGAAAAATCTCGAAATTGATGTTAATCTGAATCGTATTAAGGTGTGCTATTTTGTAATTAGAAGAATGGGTTTGTATGAACGGGTGATGATCATATGAATGGAAAAAAAATATTAAATGGTGTCGTAGCAATTTAGTATAAACTATGAATTGATCTAATTTTATCAAACTCAATGAATTCGATTTATTTCAGTATTAAATTTTAATATTAACCACAACCGAAAATCCCGCTTGTCATAGGTAGATTTCTTCGTTAGTAGTGTTCTTAGGGCGCTCCCTCACCGCGAGCATTCACATACTGTAATGTAACATAAAAGTGCGCAATTTGATGCTCTATTGTCTTTTATTAGGGATATTGAGGGAGCGCCTTTACAGGGCCTACCAATCATCATACTTTGGGAAACATTGATTTATGGGATTAGTGTTAATCTTATAATTCTTTAAGTAAAGATTACTATCAGCAAAAATCTAAGCCATAAATAATGTTAAATATTGGTTTAACAAAACCAGTAAAACCTTATACCTACATTTTTATGAATTGTTCGGATAAAGGTACCTGAAGTTGGATGGTATGGTTAGTAATACTTCCATTATTGTTACGGCTAACGGATGATTCTTTACCTGTACATCAATCAAAGTCACCGTCAATCATAAATAATATCTTACGTTTCAGTTTCCTTTACTTCTCTATGGAAAATTCAATGAACATCAATTCATTTTACCGTAGCAGATGCTGATTCCGCCATTGCTGCAATGAATCATGACCTGAGTTGTATCATTGCATGGGCTAAGGCATTCGGGTTGCAAATTAACCCTACTAAATCTCAGGCCATGATTATAGGCAGCCGTTTTATTCGTAATGCAGCTGTTGTGGCGTCTTTACCACCTGTATACCTCGATGGTGTACGCATTGACTACACTGAAACCGCCAAGGATTTGGGTGTTTTAATTGACTCCAATCTGTCGTGGCGTGCTCAGGTCAATGAGGTCAGCCGTAAAGTTCACTTTTCTCTACATTCGCTGAAGTGCCTGCAAACTGTTTTGCCTCTAAAGACTAAAATTTCTCTAGCGCAAACTCTTATTCAGCCGATTATTGATTATGCCGATGCCTGCTATCTAGATGCCACTGAGGAGCTATTAAACAAACTTGAGCGCTTGCAAAATTTGTGTATTCGGTTTGTTTTCGGTCTCCGTAAATATGATCATGTCTCTCAACTTCGCAAGGATCTCAAGTGGCTCCCAATCCGTCTTCGCAGGAACACTCGTATCCTTTGCCTCCTGTTCAACATCCTCCACAATCCTTCCTATCCATCTTACCTTCGTGAGCGTTTTTCTTACGCCCGTCCTAGTGACGCACCCTGTAGATCGCACCTTAGATCCCTACTTAAATCCCATCCTCATAAAACTAGCTACTATTCCTACTCCTTCTCAGTTCATGCCGTAAGATTGTGGAACTCACTTCCGCCTAGCATTCGTGATCTTAAAACTATTTCTTTATTTAAACTCAGAGTAAAAGAGCACTACTTTTCCTCTCTTACGTGATATATATATAAGTAGGTATATATATTTATATAAGTATATAATTATGTATTTTGTTAATGTATTATAGTATTTGGTATAATATATTTGCTTAGGTATTAATATTTTTATATAATACGAATTTAGGTTAAGTTATTCACATAGACATTTTTCTTCTTTTCTTACACACTATTGTCTACATTTCTTTTTCATTTCTCCTTTAGAGGGTCTGCTGGCAGAAATTTCTAAAGAAATAAGCAGTACCTTTGTACATCAGTATTAAACATGTATTTTCCTTTACTTTACTTGTGTGTACATAAATAGTTAAATAAATAAATAAATAAATAAATAATGATGTTCATTGAATTGTCCATAGAGAAGTAAAGGAAACTGAAACGGTGGCTTAGAACGAACTCAAACAAAAAAGGTAATTTTTCACATAAATTGTTTCACCTTTCCGAGTTCTAAGCTTAGATTACGTGTTCGGAACAAAACGTAACGTGCGAAACGAACAACGCGGGGGTAATTTTTCTTCGGTGTTTTTAATATTTTTCTTACCACAATAATGATTTAATTAAAGAATTCTCATTCTTTCCATTGAGCTCTATTATTATTATTCGTACGGTAGTACAATATAGTTCAATGATTCATTCACACTTTTGGTTTTTCCTGCTTTTCACCACGTGAAGGGTTGATCGTAAAATATCGTTAGGTGCGATGATGATGTCCTAAGCTAATATTTATCTTCACATACTGTCGTGCATAACTTCCAAACGACTGTACCAAATTGCATAATTATTTTTTTGTTTTGTTCTTTACTGTCAGGACACGATTTTATATAAGAAGCTTTTCGAAAAATTCACCGAGTACCTAGCTCGACTAGTTTCCAATATAACTCAATTAATTTTCCTTTTGTTATTGTTTCAGTTAGCGAAATCATGAAGATTGGCTTCATCGGCGGCGGCCGTCTGGCCTTTGCTTTGGCGAATGGCTTCATCTCAGCAGGTAAATATCAACTAGAATAATCAATAATTCCACATTAATTTATGGTGTGTTACATACATCAATAAGTGGAGAGATAATGAGTCGTAAAAGGTAATAATAGAACGGCTTAAAGCCTTTAATGAGACAATTCAGGTATTCTATGATGTTTGTAGTTTTGTCATCAACTGCGTACGTTTGTCTAGATTCAAGTTCATTAAGGTTAAGATGATGATAATGTGTTGCTTTGAATTTAGAAATGTTTAGATAGAAAATCTTATGAATAATGGCTTGGAGGTACGATGTTACCTATCACGTTTTTTTAAATACTACTACCAAATTTACGAATAATTGAAGATTAGTACGCACAACATTGAGTGATTTACCATGTTATTTTAATATCATGGACTTCTTATAGGTTTTCCTATAATCTATAAGTAGAAAACTAATTTATGTATTTTTTTCAAAATTTTAGTTTCAGTAGTTTCGGAGATAAGGGGTCAATTTTCGTCTATTTTCTTGAATAACTTAGAGACTATTTATTTTAAAATTATAAAAAAATACGTTTAAGATCTTCTCAACAAGACCTTTCATTTGATATGTCACGATGCAGTTTTCAATTATTATTTTTAATTTTCCCCTTCCCCCCAAAAATTACCTCCCATATAGGTACTGATTTCATCTATTCACGTCACACCTCTTTGCTTGGGTCATTGGGTCACAGGAATTGATATGTGTACCAAATTTCAACTTAATCGATCTAGTAGATTCGGAGATAATTGACTGTAAGCGACAGACAGACGGACACACGAGTGATCCTATAAGGGTTCCGTTTTTGTTTTCGGACGTACGGAACCCTAAAATAACGGCCAAATGCGATTCGAAATCCCGTGAAACCTCTCCGCGAAGTCGTACCATTAATGTAGACCAGAATGAACATACTAGGTACGGCAGGTAATTAAATTTTGGTTCTTACTGCCCCAAGAAAGTCTACCGCCCAGAGCCAATGTCATTTTGATAACTTTCGGAACAGAAGGTTATAATAATAAAGTGAGTACCGAGTACGGAAGAAGTTAGTGAGCAATGGGGACATTCAGCATCAAGGTGAATCGAGACGCGTCACAACACCCCATTGGGACAATTTATGGGTAGTTCTTCGAAATTCGATTCTTTGACTGATTCATATGGTCAAATTTTAATTTCACTTTCAGCTCAGTAACACATGTTCATATGAAAATAGATATTCCAAATAACATTTATTTGTTTGAGGGACTCCTTTTTACAAAGTAGTTTTTAAGATATCGACGTTTAAAAATTTTGTGCCCAGATGAATCAGGAACAGAAATAAAAATGGAAAACTTTAAATAAAAATGGGCTTTGTATTAAGAAAATAATCATAATATTATAACAACAATAATATTTTTTTATAAAACAATTAATTTATTTACAGTGATCAATTATCAAGGAAAAAATCTGGTCAATTCAACAATAAAATTCTTGTTTTTAAACTAACAATTACAGAAATAAAAACTTACAGAAAAGCGAGAATTTTGTTATAAACAGGTACTAGATCGTTATTTTAATGCTACGTTAAGTATAATATTCTCTCTGTTTACTTTTGTTTTTTCTCTCTATTTTTTCAAATATAATTCTTTCATTTTTAATTTCCACGCAGCGTACTTGTCTGGATCTTTTCTTATTTTCCATCTTAGAAGGATGAAAAATTCGTGCGTTCTGTGTCTCTTTTTCTCATAGATATATTTTTTTCCATCTATTCTAGTATTGATAGTGGCATTGTTGTGAACAGCAATATAAAATAACATAAAATAGATAGAGTTTGACTTATGAATAAATATCGAAAAATAATGTCAAAATTATCTCACACCCACTCTACTGACATGGAAAAGTAAAATAACGTAACAAAAGTGCTTCTTTCTGGCTGGAAAAGAGGAAAACTAATTTATTTTCAGATTCATATGGGTTTTTGAACATATGAATCAGGCACAGATGAATCATGATTTTGCCTAAAATCATGCTTAACTCATCATTCATACAGACTTCAGTATTATCATTTTTCTACACGAATCTGTAACCCAAAAGCATCACACGAAACTCAGATTAAAGTCTTAAAACAGCAAAATAAAATTAATAAATTAGGCACTGTAATCAGCAAGGTACCTAAACCAAGCACAGATGAATCAGACATTTACCTTTGTTTCACCAGGTTCTAAGCCAACCAGCCTCACGTCCGCCTTCTAGCACGTCCGTTGTACGACAGGTTTCCCCCCACGTGGGATCCCAGACTCTCATCATTATTCCTCGACCAAGTACAGTCAAGCGAAGCTTACTCCACATGAATCAGTATTATACGCCGGACACTTCTTATTTACTAAATTAAAAACACACTAACGTAGTTATATCTAATATGTATTTTTTTTGTAAGAGGTCAATTAATTACCTTTCGAAATAACTTTAATTTATACTGATGAATCAAAAGGAAAATGCGACATCGTCCATTTTGTTCCGGAAAATGGGAAACGGACGCCCTATATGAATCAGGAGAACAGACTTCAAAATTTTTTATTTTGTATCTAGATAGCTACTATTAAAAAAATATAATTAGTCCCAGGTAGAGCTAAAGCTAAACTGTACAGAAAAAAATATTACATGCCGTTTTGTTAGTTGGTTACAGAAATATACCCACAGACATCGAAAATTTTCTCTCTGAAGAACTACCCTTATGACACTGTCACAAATTAGTGACGCCGCGTCACTAATTGCACTATCATCGTCTGAGTGATTAAATGAGCATTGACTTTAGAAATACACTACGATTACACTAGAGTCAGCTGTAGGTAGGTATATTTTCAGCCTCATGATCTTTATCTGTTTACTCTTGAATAACGATATTTCACAACACTTTTATGAAGATGTGACGCAACATTATCTATTTTAGTGACAAGATAATGAATTAACTAAAAAAATAAATAATTTTTATAGTTTATGATTATAAAAGCACGGTTACCTACTTATTATATGGGTGGAAATTTTCACGAAATCACGTAGACACCTAGTGACAACTATTTCTGCGGTTAAATAAAATTAATTATATTAGGGTATCTGACGCCCTGTTGAATTCGTTACAAAGTCAGATAAATATTAATAGTTTAATAAAATTATGAAGATGGAAACCTGGAAACGTAAAAATAAAGGCTTTGCCAAAGAGCGAGTTTGGCGCGCCAAGTGACCACGACGCTAGCATCGACGCGGACGGCGCTAGCGCAGTACTTATATCCTTTTTTTTTTTAACGTTGTAAAATCATTAAATGAGTCCTCCCACCCCGGGCAGGGCGGAAGGGACTGTCAGACTCGTACTGACTAAAGGTCCCAATTCCCAGAGTGGCATGAGCGCTGTCACATGGGTGTATTTATAACGAATAGCGTTTCCGGTCATGCGAATTCCATAAGCCTTTAAGGGGGATGCTCCAACAAGCCCGCGAAATTCAATTTTTTTTACGTTTTTTTGCAATTTGCAGGCCAGTGACATCAGCTCTCACATAGAAAAGGTGCATCATGTTAAAATCTCCGAAATTTAACTACGATGCACCTTTTCTATGTGAGAGCTGATGGAGCGAATTTTATGATAATTTTTATATTTAAAATTATACTTGTTATTACCGCAATTCATATTTTGATAAAGTTACAACATGTCACTGGCCTGCAAATTGCAAAAAACGTAAGAAATTTTGAATTTCGCGGGCAACATCGACGCAATCACCTTAAGTTATCGACTTTCAATTGCAAGCTTAGCTTTATTAATTCATGAATGAAAGTTCCACAACTGCTGATCGTTCTGATTAAAAGTGAGGTGTATTATTAACTGTACAGGTACAAAATAACAGGTTATTTCACAGCATAATTGTTACCCACAACCTTAAGAATATACATATTTTCATATAATATAGGTACTTACACAAGGTAAATTAATTCCTAATTTTAACCTAATTTTTACAGGATTGGCAAAACCCGATGAAATCACAGCCAGTGTTCATCCAAGTGATGTCGTCAGTGCTGAGGCATTTAAGGTAAATATGAATAAAAACAAATAATTAAAACCTATTGTTTTGACAGTGTATGGATTATGATTATCCATAATATTCCTGGCAGAAGAGTCATAGTTAGGTACATTTTTACTGCAATTTTAACCTAAGGATCATTTCACACCGAGTCTCGACGCGCCGCGACGGCGGGCGAAGTGACGCGACGATTCTGGAATTGTAATTTTGTTGTGCAGTAAGTAAATAAAGTCAAATTCTGAGTCGCTATTATGCGTAGGCCGCAGCAGTGTGTCGCGTAATTAGTGAAATATGTATTTTTTCGATTTGTCAATAATTTAGATTTCGACTCGCTCTATTGAAATGTGCGCGCAGCGTCGCGTCTCGGTGTGTATTGACCCTAAACTAAGGATGGTTCATGAATTCATCACGTATTCACGTACACAAAATATGATTTATAGTTTTTACCTGTTTTAAATCATACGGGGAAAATGATCAAAAAGTTGACCGAAAATTACCCAGATGATAATTCCATTGATGTTTTTTGCTGAGGATAATTTAATAGGTCCACCAACTGGTCGTAGTAACTTATTTACTGGAAAAATTCCTATACCTACATCTACAAGTACCTATACCTACATCTACAATATTTGTTAGGTTCGAAGTGTTAGGTTACATTAAACTTTGCAAACAGAAATAAGAGCCCCACGAAGCTGGGCTCCGTCGAGCTTCCTTGATAGGAGGTAATCAGCAACTATACTAAGGATGCAAGAACGAACGTAATTAAATTTTCGGAATTCTAATTAATCGGTATTTAATCGGTTTTCATGTTTTTGATGTTTTGAAAAATTTAAGTCGGTCTTTTTGTTATTCGATCTATTCAAACATGGTATTTTGAGAAGTTTACGTAAGGAATATTGTTTTTTTTTTATGAAAACACGAATTCTGATCATTTAGAGTTGGTATATTAGGATTTTTGAACCATTCGGAATTATGAAAATCGGTATTTTGAAATTCATGTTTTCGTAGTGTACCCGTAAATAGCTGATTATTTTTTTTAAAAGGGCCAGATTATTTTTAAATTGCACATTTATTTACTTCAAAGAAAGATGATGAAAATGAAGTCTAATCTGACAGGCCTAAGCCTGAAAACCATGGGTTCAATCACTAAAAATATTAAATAACATTAACAGCAGGGTTATCATCCATAATGGCTATTAACTGGCTACTAACTGCTATTAATCGATTATTAGCCAAATGATATTAACCGGATTATTATCATTGCCCATCACTACCCAGTACCTACAACAAAAAAAGAATTTTGAAAATCGGTCCACAATTGGCGGAGTAATCGCGTAACAAACACGCAAAAAGTAATGTCATCCAAGTAGCCGAAATCAATAAAAATGCTCACAAAATAAAAAGTACTGAACTAAATTGGATGAAATTTTTATGGGATCAAAAAACATACCGACCGAATTGAGAACCTCCTGCTTTTTTTTGAAGTCGGTTAAAATGAAACTTAATGATCATGTAGATGACGATCGTGATGTGACAGTGACAACACTTGAAAGGTAAACTTATGACGATGATGAATGATGGATGACTGTCATGTTACTTGTACGAGTACGTATAAATTTTAATGTGTAGCACTTTTAACAACGTATTCGTACATTTTAAACCGATGACATACTTAACTTAAACCACTTAAACACTCATTTTTGCTACCTAGCTGATGATGTGCCTACCTAATAGACAAAACCACATGCATAGGTACCTACATATAATAATTATATTCATAACTAGCTTCTGCCAGCGACTTCGTACGCGGATCCTGTTGCTTTTGCCAGCAACAATAGGGTCGTCAAAATCGAAGATCTGAAACGTCTGATGTCGAATTCTTAGAGCCTGGGGACGGAACGTCTGGAATCGTCATGCGCGTCCCGTTGTTTGGTCGCGCATGACGATTCCAGACGTTCCAGATCTTTCATATTTGTAAGTCAACAGGAATTGCCTATCAGACTAAACAACTCTTGCTAAGATATTATTCATAATGTTATAGTGTAGCTGGGCTCTTGGAATTCCACATCAGTTGTTCCAGATCTCAATTTTCATACGTCAACAGAGAGTGCTCATTAGTCTGAACAACTTTTGCTAAGACGTCATTTCTGTCGGAGAGCCAGTTTGGCTTCTGCAGGGGGTGCTCGACGGTGGACGCAATCATGCGCGTAAGAGCCCTCAAGACGGGGGATGCAGTGGCCCGCGGCAGGGTCGTCTTGGCGGTGTCTTTGGACATCTCCAACGCTTTCAACACCCTGCCCTAGAGTTGCATCAGGGAGGCACTCCGGTATCACCGGGTGCCGACCTACCTCCGTCGTATAGTCGAGGATTACCTGACGGACAGAGCCGTCATCTACCCCGGTCACCGGGGAGAATAGAACCGGCGAGAGATGTCGTGCGGTGTTCCACAGGGATCGGTCTTGGGACCGCCCCTGTGGAACATCGGATACGACTGGGTGCTGCGCAGCGACCTCCCTGATGGCGTCAGCGTAATATGTTACGCTGACGACACGCTCGTCCTGGCACAGGGAGAGTCGCACCAGGCAGCGGCCGACGTGGCGACGGAAGCGGTTGCGACAGTCGTCGATAGGATCCGGCAGTTGGGACTCGAATTGGCGCTGCACAAGTCAGAGGCCATGTGTTTTCATGGCCGTCTGAATGCGCCGCGGTCACAGAGTCCCACATAACGGTGGGAGGGGTTCGCATCGGCGTCCGGAGGACGATGAAGTACCTGGGACTCGTCCTCGACTGCCGATGGAAGATGGAACTTCAGGGAGTATTTCCTGAGTTTGGCCCCAAGGCTGAACCGGGCATCAGCCGCCCTCAGGCGACTCACCCGATTAGGGATCGATACTGATGCCAAAAATGCAATTAATAAAATTATTGTCTGTCTGTCTGTCTGTCTGTCGGTCTGTCTGTCTGTCTCTCTGTCTGTATAACCGTTATAGAAACAAAAACTACTCGACGGACGGACGTACATATATACATAACTATCAGGACCCCCTGATAGTTATTTTGGAAATATATTTCATGAACAGAATTGACCTCTCTACAGATTTATTATAAGTATATAGATATTTTTTTTTTTTTTTTTTTTAGCGTGGTAAAATCATCAAATGAGTCCTCCAACCCCGGGCAGGGCGGGAGGGACTGTCAGACTTCTACTGACTAAAATCCACGGTGTCCTTCAATAGCCCTTTCTGTTCCAGGGTCACGGTAAGGAAATAATCCCGCGACCCCGGCAGGCTTTTGGCCCTCTGAGAGGGGGGCCCCGTCATTATGCTGACGCTCTTTGAGGCGCGCGTGGGACACAACGCGCCGTCGACCCGGGCATGGTCCTTGGTCGGGCAGCGAGTTGCCCTTTACTCGCTGCCCGCATGCCCGCGCCTACGGTGGCCGGAGATCATCTAGCGACGTCCGTCGCCGTGGGCGTCTACTACCGCGGATGGGGCGGAGGGAGGACTCTGTCCTCTCTCGCTCGCGGCCCGCCTCCTCCTTCACGAGCATTACTGCCTCGCAGAAGGAGGCGACCGCTTCCCACTCCGTCTCGCCCCGCAGCATGGCCGCGACCAATGCTGGGCGCGAGAGGTCTCCGCCTATCGCAGCCGTGACCCAAGTAACACACAAGCGGTATAACAGTACACATTTGTAAAACTATACGGTTTAAAAATGAATATCCTTTGTATAAGAGCCTTAGAAATAGCTAAATGTTGTATTAATTTGAGTTCGGACTCGTAAAATTCTTAATGCGTAATAGGTCCTGTATATTTGTACTTTACTTCTTTAAGCTTAATAATTGAGATAATGTTACACAATATACAAACATTATTAAGTATTATTACGCGTTCTATGTATTGTTAAGCTGAAAAAAAGTCCCTATGGAAGCATTTATCTGAATAATCATAATCAGTATTGCTAATATTCAATAATTACTAAGCTAGTAGCGTTTGCTTCAGCTGATTGCTGCATACTGTATAATAATCTGAATAAAGGTATTAGATAATGCTGTTTTAAAGCTTGATACTGAATAATTGTAAAGTGAACTTTATTAGTCTCTATGGAAGCATGTATCTGAATAATCATAATCAGATTTGCTAATATTCAATAATTACTAAGCTAGTAGCATTTGATTCAGTTGATTGCTGAATAATGTATAACAATCTGAATAAAGTTGTTAGATAATGCTGTTTTACAGCTTGATACTGAATAATTCTACGGTGAAATAATTATTTAATGCTTTAACTAGATAAGTTGCCATGTTTTACAGCTGCTGAATAAAAAAGATTATTTGGGCTTTTATTAAGATTTCACCGCCATAACAGTGTGTTTTAAACTAACTTATTCAAATTAACCCACCACAGGTGTGTTTAATAGCGCAAATAACTTAATATGAGCTTATTTAAAATCTATTAAGGCTCTTATTCAAATTAAAGACCACAGGTACGTTTTATCAGCGCAAATAGCTTAATATCAGGTTTGTTAAAATCATTTGTAAGCTATATTTTTCTTGTTGTTAACATCAAGATGGAGCAAAAATCGTGAAAACAACTTAAAAGACACGGTAACATTAAAAGAAAATATATTTGAGAATTAATAGTAGCAAACGTTCAAGATTAGTGGTAATAGTATGAAAAAAATGAGCCGAGTTTCAGCCAGTAAGAGTAGCTGTCGTGCAATGAAGTGGATTCCGTACATCAAATAAATCAAACAGATTGTTTTTAATTCCCAATTGCCTTGATACGAATGTTGAAGCGACTGCTGTGGCTGCAGAGCGCAAAAAACGTGGCCGCCGCCTATGACGCGCGCTTCAGCCACAGCACTCACTTCTAGATTCGAGTAGCGGTGTCTGCGGATGCGTGTTTGTCACTTCAGTAGCCCGCGTTTTTTTTTTTGTATTAAAATAAATGAAACATATTATATATTTACTTCATTTTACTTTGTTTTCATTTGAAACTTAACTACTATTACTACTACTATTAGTTACTGTGTGCAAGAGAGGTATTAATAACAACTCATTCATAGGATTGAATTAATTTTAATTTAACATTTTTCACTTTTCCACAACATCACTTAAAAACATTATCAGTAAGTTGTCGTATCTCATGAATATTATGGATTCCTATCTGATGTCCATCAGCATCAATTGACTGTAGTGTGGCTACATTTTAAATTAGACTTAAGGTTCCTTCCGAGACTTTTGCATGCATAAACCTTCATCTTTGCCAATTACATGATTATATGTTTTACTGGTTAAGAATGATGTCATTATAAGGGTAAAGACTATAAAGTTCGCCACACGATCGATCTGCAACAAAAGAAATATAACATTATTTTGTAGCGATTATTCCACTGAATGAGGACCCTAAAAACTCGAATTAATGTAGAAATGTGGTCAACTATTCAAGTGTTATTCAGAACTTAGCGTATTGAAATCAGGCTATTCAAGTGAGATCTGAGTAACGAGACTCTTGTTCACTTTTATTCAGCAATGAAAGCGATCGCCATTTTTTTTTGTGAGTAATTATAATTACAAGAAATTCACCAAGATTACTTGAATGCTGAATGTTAAAACTACAACATTTTCAATTCGATTTGTCATATTTTTCATTGGAATCGCTAAAATTAGAAATTTCGTCATAAATATTGAAGTCAGACCGAGCATGCATTTGTGAAAATAATATTTACAATCACTTATCTTGATTATTCAAGCGGCGCGTTAAAAATAATCGGAAAAATCGTATACTATTTACGACAAAATAATTTTCGCACTAAGAATTAACATTGTAACAAACCTATAACTTAATTAATGAAACTTTTGCTTACCGTTTTAATAAATTCGCCATTTATTGTCATGCAATGACTCCATCAACGATATTTAAAATTTCTGATTGTCTAATTTCACAATTTGTATGAATAAAATCTGTATTATTGTTCACAAAAAGTAATGCTGAATAAATTCTGAATCCAGTAACTAAATTGACATAAACTGAATATTGTATGAGTAAGAGCTTAATAAAAGCGATATCAGCTGTTAATCAGAAGTTATTCAGATAATTTCACCATTAAAAAGCTCCTGCTCAGATGTTACTCAGAAGTTATTCAGCTTTATGCATTTGATTTTGGGGCCTGTTTTGCTTGAATAAAGTTTGAATAGGTGTTTACTCAGACGTTACGCAGTATGGTATTCAGATTATAATCTTGATGACTGCACATACTCAGCTCTTATTCAGACTTCTGTGTTACTTGGGGAGGACACGTCGGTGCTCTGCCCAAGCTGGGCAGTCTTGCACCGTATGCTCCACCGTGTCCTCCGGGCGATCTTCGCAGTGGTGACACCCAGGCGTCTCCTCCTTTCGCATCAGACACAGGTACCTCCCGAAACTTCCGTGTCCGGTGAGGACCTGCGTCAAGCGGTAGGTCAGGACGCCATGACTTCTCTCCAGCCACTCCTCAAAAAGTATATAGATATAGAAGAAGATAGATAATCTTAATATTTATTAAAATATACTTATTTAGTAAATGTTTCAGTGCAACCTCTTTTCATATTTTGTATTCAACATTAAAAGTACTGGCCATTGATGGTCAAAATTTCAAGTGATGCCATTAATGATTTTTTTTTTTCTTCTTCTTTTTTAATAATATAAGGCGTTCATTGTTTAGCAAAAAAAACGGCTTTTAATGTTTCACCGAAAGTTTACTAAACATTTTTTAGTTGGAACTTGAAACAAATATTATATTACTTAAAAACAACCGCGCACCTCAAACGAATAAAATATAAATACCGTCTCCTTACCGTTGCAGATTAATATGAAAGAAAAATAAAAAACTTAAAAAAAAACACATAGACAAAGTACAAGAATTCTCTAAAATACACCTCAATTAAAGCGATGCCGATAAGAGAAAACACGTAGCCGAAGATGCATTTCGCATAGTTAAAGATAACAACAATTTGATACAATCGATCATTGTTTTAAAGATGTAATGTGTCCATGTGTCAATATGACAGACCATTTAGAGTTTAGACGAAAAAATCTAAATAAAACACGACACATTACATATAATTGAGCACACATAGGTATAAATCGAAACTCAATCGAGAATCATGTCGCCTTGACTTTGTAGTTATTGTCATGTAGATAAGAAAATATTACGTCTTGCTTGACTCTTGACGATGTAAAAGAACAGAAGATAAGGATGATGTCAATTTGGTACAGTATTGTAAACTCATTGTACATCTAAATTAATAGTCTTAGAACACTAGTAAATACTCCTTCAAGTATAAATTGACTTTAACCTCTAGGACCATTAAAATATCGAATAAAATCTTTGCGTTAACTTTGGTTATTATAAATTGTTGTCTCAGCTAATAAGCTTTACCAATTATCATTTCGTTTTCCATATTCTTCATCATTTTCATCCTTGCCACTTTTCCAGTACCCCAGGGTCGAAGCTACAGCCACACAGGTAGATACTGTAGTTTTGGCTGAGGCAGTGCTGAACACAAATCTTATATACAGCTAATCTCTCACTGCTGAAACTTTGGTAACCTCACTGTTTATAAAAAGCTGTTCTAAAGTCTAGTGAAGATGTCAACAGATTAAGAAAGATCTTTTTTAGCCTTATTCACATTATAATCCCCTCATATTCATATTCGTTTATTTGCATGATTTGCATCTACAAGGTTCAACAAGATGTTAACAAAAGCTTAGAGCTAAGAGCCATTGCAGCAAAAGCTCGCCCTCACAGTCAGTAAAAGTCTGACAGTCCCTTTACCTTCTACTCTTTTCTTTGTGCAGGTGTCTCAGGTTTTTTTTAACGTGGTTACATCATCAAATGAGTCCTCCCACCCAGAGCAGGGCAGAAGGGACTGTCAGACTTGTTCTGACTAAAATCAGTCAAGCTAGACTCGCTTATAGAAAGACAACAATTACAAAACTCAGTTTAATTATTCATCATCCCCAGAAACTCGGAGCGACAGCCGTCTTCGAAAACACACCAGTGGTGGAGAGATCAGAGGTAGTGATCGTGTCAGTCAAGCCTGATGTGGTGGTGCCAGTGCTGAGGGAAGTCAAGGATCTACAGGCTTCGAAGAACAAGCTGTTCATATCAGTCGCCATGGGAGTGACCACTGCTGCTATTGAGAAGGTAGGAGATTTTGTAACGTTATCGTTAGGGACTTTACTCATGGCACGACGCGACGCGACGCGATTCATGCGATATCGAGTCGATTGGCGATTTAAGTCGCATATATTTTCTAATGGAGTGATGCAATGCATTTCGACCGTGCACTTCAAAAATCCACATTACTACTACGACATAAAGGCGCTGCAAACCAAAGACAAAAGATGTCGCACGAGACGAGTAGTTGGGCAATCGAATTTCGAACACAGAATCATGTGCATTGTCATTAGGACGTACATGCAATTCGATATCGAGGAGATCGGTGAGCGATATCGTCAATCCGTGGGACTCCAATATCAAACACTAGCGATTGTCCATACATTTTCTTCGGCCGGACGCTTGTGTGATATCTGACCGATATCGTCAATCGATGCAATTCGATATCGTATCGCGCCATGAGTAAAGTCCTTAGCCTCACAAGGTGTTATGAAATTTCGGAATCTGGACTGGGGCGTTCAATTAATGGTGATAGGTTCGCCTCTTATTCTCTCTCTTCTTCCTTTAGCAAACCACAATGCTAAGTGTAAGTCTCAAGCAATTTTTCCACAATTTAGCGGTTTTGTAACCAGTTTCTTCTGGCCACTTTCATAGAATCGTCTGTCCAATGGGAGGTTTCACGCAAAGCTCAACTCAGATGGCGCTACCAGCGCATGATGTCATTTACTGTATGATTAACTTGACATATACTCATACACTACACACTCGAAGCCACACTTGACGTTGTTTACGTTATGTGCTTGTAGCACCACTGACGACGGTTAAAACTCGCAGTGAAACTTCCTATTGGTCGACTGTTTTCTTTGGACCCTGGGACAAAGTCTATTTGGGCGATATTCTGTCACACTACAAGATAATATAGAAACTATACCGACCAGTTTATAATTTCATACGAATGTCAAGGCGCATTTCAAACGAACAGAGACTCAGGCGCACAGAAATGTTTTCTATGTCTGAGTGGTGCCGACTGACTAAACTGTAGGTCAAGTAGGTAATTGTGGTTAGATGAATTTAGTAATAAGCCTAACAAAACACGTATATATGTAGCGTGCATTTAAATCAATTATCCTCCTTGAATTTACCACTATGGGTGTTTTTATTACGAATCAAAAATTACATCAGGTCTTAATATTTCTTGCAACAGCAAATTCAGCTTGAAATTAACAATAGAGGTTTAATCAGTTAATTAATGAATTTAAATGGTTATATGAACATGAGAACATCCTAAGGCCTTCAAAGAAATAGTGGATCGTTCGTGATCGCATATGTATTATACGCTCACTACAAGTGTTAAAAAATTTGCTTTGACTGTTATTGCAGCCCTTTCCGTATGATTTCATTTTCACAGCTTGTTTTTAAATTGTTTAATATCGTCAACAGCGTTCTCCTAAATAAGTAGTGCTCGGTCTTGATTGTCTTATTTATCAAAACAATACAGCTTGGCCAGAACGGATTGAAACGGAACTAAAATTTTTATTTCTGACAGCGTTTTAAAATCTTTGATATTTGATGTAAACAAAGACCGCAGGTTTGTCAGATTTATTATTGTGCCATAAAACTAACGTAAAAGTGAAAAAAAATAAAATAAAATCATTCAAAGTGCTGGTAGCGCGAAGACAGTGGCGACTTCCGGTTTTCTACATTTTTATGTCAAGCTGTAGTTGTAATAAGACCTCTTATCAATGCATGTCCGTAGAAAGCTTATTGAGGATTATTGATAACTTGTTATTTCGTTAATAATATCGATATCAGACCATCAATTGTTGATAAGATCGATACACTACTTGAAACGGTGAGATGTACTGGAGTGATATTCTCTAGAAATACAACCTTGCGGCCCTTTCATTATGCTGACACTCTTTGAGGCGCGCGTGTAACACAACGCGCCGTCGACCCCGAGCATGGTCCATGGTCGGTGGAGTCGCCCATTACTTGCCGTCTGCGCCTACGGTGGCCGAAGATCGTGTGCCAACGTCCATCGCCGTGGTTGTCTACCACTGCGGCTGGGTGGAGGAAGGACGCTGTCCTCTCCCTCACGCGGCCCACCTCGTCCTTCGCGAGCATGACTGCTTCGCAGTAGGAGGCAGACCAGATCCCCTTAGCCCCTGTTTACTAAGTTGGCACTAAATGGTTGGCTGTGGACTTTGGGTCATACGTCGCTAGGTAAACGCTTCATAACTAATTTACCTATTATGCTTAAAAAGGGATTTTCGACTTTCATAATATTTGTTAAAGGTTTAGCAATAACAGCTGACGCTTATTGAAGTAATGGGTTAGTCCCGCTATGGTATGGTCCCGGTATGGCACCCTCTTAAAATACCTATCAAAAAGTCCCGCTATGGTACCCTTCAGTTTTTGGTACTGTTGTAAAGAAAAGTTATACAATGCGTTAAGAAAAAAATAGTATTAATAAAAAATATCTTTTCTTAACTATTATAGTTAAGCAAGATTATGCCCAAACTCGTTACACTTGAAACATTTTAGACCTTTTTTTCCCATTTCTTTCATAACTAACATGTAGTCTAAACACCTTTCGTCTTTCTTCTTCCTTCTAGCGGCCATCATTTCATGTATGGTTTTGCTATCTATCGAATCAGGAAATTCTTTCAGCAAACCCGCCTTCAGCTCGTCCCAACTTTTGAATGGTTTTTCAGATTTTAACCACAGGGCTGCGGTTCCCGTCAGAGATCTTCTAGCGACTATCAGAGTCTGAAGGGGTGTCCATTGAAATATTTCAGCGTTGTCGTCAATGTGTGTTGTACAGTGCTTTGGCCTCGCAAACTGAAAATATCGAACTATCCCGGACGAGCCCCCAAAAATATGTGGGATTGGTTCGATGTTGGACGAATAAAAGCACTGATTTCTTTAATTAACTTGAATTTTTATTTCTTAACCGTCTGTACTCTATACGTCGTTCGTCTTAACCCCTCGTTCCAGTCTCGTTCATTTTCCTTTTTTTTACATTCACTCCCTTTCTCTTTCACTCCTTGACTATTCCTAACTTACATCTCTTTTATTCAACATGCTTCACATCAATCATTCATCTTTACGCTTCATTCTACTCATTTATCTTAACGTTCCGTTCCTACATACACTTACTTAGAAATGCTTAATGAAGTAGGTACATATTTGCCAAATTTCGTTGATCACTTTCGGAACATAATTTGTTGGTACCAGTTTGAATAATCCTTGAGGTGTATCTATTAAATAGCCACCACTGTCATAGGAAAGCAAGGCTATAATCATAACACATTTATATATTTTCTTCACCTTAAAGCGCCTTTTTCTCCATGTTGATTATTTGTAATTAATATATTTGTCTAGTTGGTTGTTGATTATTTTTGTAGTTTATATAAATTTACAATTACTGCCTTTTCTCAATGTTGATTATTTGTAACTAATATTTATGTCTGGATGTTGTTTTTATTTGTAGTTTATAATATTTACAGTAATACTTTTCTGAGATGTGGATTTTTTATATTTTTTTTATTGTTGATTATTGGTAATTAATATTGTTGATTATTTTAAAAATTACATTGCAATTAATATTTCGTTTTACTGTTTGATATTTTTTTATAAATATTTTGAATTAATAAAAGACTGATTTAATATCGCAAACAGACGTTTTATTGATACACTCCTAAAAGTATTTATTTATAGATACACTTTTCTTTTCAGTTGTACCTTCTATTGTCTAACGTAGATCTAAAAGATGGGTACCATAGCGGGACTTTTTGATAGGTATTTTAAGAGGGTGCCATACCGGGACCATACCATAGCGGGACTAACCCGAAGTAATGACGGTTTGGGTTTTTAGTTAATTTTATTAGTTAATGGATTAGATTTTATCTTAATTTCTATAAAGATAAGATTACTTTAAGTTGTTAAGTCCTATTAATAGTACACTGGATTTGTTTAATAAGCACTGAATTGTGGACTGGAATTGTGGAGTTGTCACGTCACTATGATAAAAAAACTTCTTTGTATACTTTGTCGTGATAAGTTATTGTTTCGTACTGATGGGCATGGACTGGCTTTCCCCAGCCAACATTAAATTGATCCCAGCTAATTTAAAATTTTCTGGCATTTTTTTTTAATTTTCGTTCTGCGTTTTGATTCTTCTCACGCTATCGCTACCATTTGCCACGATTCTGTATAGGGAAAAGGTCTTTGAATTGAATCATGGTAACACAACTCTAATATTGTATTTAATTAAACCAACTAAAATAAAGACAACTAGAATAAAGAAACACTTCTGTAGAAACGGTTTTTTCGATGAAAGAATAGATAAAATTACAGTATAGAACTTTCTCTATCGTCTTGCATGGCATCTATTGTGCAATACCAATGATACCTGCACGTACCTCTTATAGCAGCATTTAGCATTATATGAATCCATCTCTTCCATCATCTTTCTGCCCTTATCCCATTTTACTTAGGCGCGATCGGCGCAACACGTTTTTTTCTTTCATCCTCTCCTATCCGACGTCACAGTATCATTTACAGGAGTAAATGTTTAGTATAGTTTTCTTTCATATAATTCCTTACACAATCCATCTCTTTCCAACACTAAATTATACTGACCACACCAAACTCATACAACCTCTTTCCTCATTTCCAGGTGCTGCCGTCAGAAGCCCGAGTGATCCGAGTAATGCCGAACACTCCTGCCCTGGTTCAACACGGAGCCGCAGCACTCAGCCGGGGCTCCCGCGCCACCGCTGACGATGCCAAGCTGACCTCACAGCTGTTCCAGGCTGTAGGAACCTGTGACGAGGTGCCGGAGTACCAGATGGATGCTGTGACCGCGTTAAGTGGCAGTGGGCCGGCTTATGTGAGTATTGAGTGGTGAAGTTTGATGGAGAAGACTTCTGTAAGGCTTGGCATCGTATCTGAACTAGGGATAGCTTAGAAAAAAGGAGGAACTAGAGTTACCTATTATAAGTCTGATGTGAGATAATAGAAGCTGAAGTTCGTCATACAAACTACAGGATTGTAAAGCTTAGGTCAGGGCGTGGGCAGACAGACTCATTTGCTATTACCAAAGAGAACATCATTTCCTTTTGTGGTACCTATTGCAAAACTACCTATACTGCAAGCTACTACCTACCCTACCTACCTATACTGCAAGTCAGTCCTTAATGGTTTCTGATCCTACTCGCAGGAACTGTCAACCAGGACTTACGGCGTAACTTGCTTTGCGAGACCCTGACGAAACTCCGTCACCATACTTGGCGAGTACAGCTTAACCTGAAAGATCGATCGAGTTCTACTGGTACAGTTCCATGATCGAACTACTGGACGTTTGGCTAATTTGTCCCAAAAGTTTTAATTACCCATTCTCTATTTTTAACTTTCCACGTTATCCATAACCCCCTTTCCCTTTCCAGATCTACATGATGATCGAGTCTCTAGCAGACGGTGGGGTCCGCTGCGGTCTACCCCGAGACCTGGCTCTCCGCCTGGCTGCGCAGACGACCCTCGGCTCCGCAGCCATGGTGAAGACCGGCACCCATCCCGCCATACTGAAGGATAACGTCACCAGTCCCGCTGGGTCTACTGCTGATGGGACTTATCATTTGGAACAGAACGGTATGGGAATATTTTACAACCAAAGTCCTCATCATTACAGCTGCAGGACGTCCATAGCTGAAAATGGACCTCCCCTATAGATTTTCAATAGAACAGGGGGCCTAGAATGACGACGTCTTAAAGCACGAGTATATAGTTCCTTTGTGGGAACGAGATAGAGTCGTATAGCGCGCCCTCTCGTTCTCATCTCACAGTGGAACTATAGTCTTGTTTTTTGACGTCATGGTAGACAACCTTGTTGGAATCTGCTCAATCGGCTTGCATCCAGCGCTATCCAGTGGCCTTTTCATTAGATTGACTGTCCACTTAGTCCACGAATAAACAAGAAAATCAAATCAATAGGCGTAGACAATGATATTATATGTAAAAACTTTATAATATCATTGGGCGTAGACTTATGTCTATTGTTAGAATTGGACTTCAGTTCTGGTGAATGATAAGTATAAGTTGGTAGTTCAGGCGAAAAAAATCAATAAACATTCACACATTACGTGGTATTTTAGTTAGATTTTGCTTTCCAATCCTGGGTTCCTAACAAAGGTTAGGTAAACTGTACGTTTAGTTTCTGACAGAATTTTAGTTTTAGACTAAAACTTAATTTATAGTTCAGTTGTAGACAATAAAACAAAAACACTTCCGTTCTGAACTTCTTTTTTGGGGTACAAATATATAATTATATATATTTAATATATATATAGTTTAATAACTTTAATAATGTTCAACATTTTAACATTCAATCTTTTATTCCAGGTTTCCGATCAGCCGTCATCGGTGCCGTGGCAGCGGCCGCCGACAGATGTAAAGTTGTTAACAGTCAGCTCAACAGTAAAATATAGTCTATTTTGTAAAAAGTCCTCTTATTTTGTAACGTAATTAACGGCAACAATATTATCCTAAGAATATGTAAAATTGTATTTTCGTAAAATTAAATGGCTTTTGTAAAAATCTTTTTGTTTCAATTGCGGAAAAATAGCGTTACCAACAGTAAATCACTTGAAAGTTTCCCCTCCGCACGACTCACCTTATCCAGACTGGTGTAACGCGTAATGTAATCCACCGTGTATTGTAACACGAATTCTACGTGTGGACGGTACTACGAGCGTTAAACAAGGTAATATGCTATATCGCAGCCACAAAAATATTAAAAAAATCTATGATCGCAGCAGATGCAAGCGAGCGCACTAACATTAGCCGCGATCACTTTGTACCGTTGCACGCAACTACAACTTCTACGACTAAAATTATGTCCTAGTTTTACCCAAAACTCTTATACTTATGGATAAACTGACTGGTATGAAATCCGGCTATTCGGTTTCAAGACGTGGCAACCTAGCAACTTTACGTGTTTAGGACCTAGCAATACTCAGGTATTGCCAAATCATTGCATTCTTGGCGATAATAAACTAAGTGCTCTGCTTCCCTCTGTTCCTGCCTACCCTAGGACCACAGGACATAAACCGTGGTGATGGCCAGCTTGCTTTGATTTTGTGAAACTAATACGTTTGTAGCGCCATCTAGTTTTATAATCAAAAAATAAAATCATAGACAATTAGGTCCCCAACAATACCGCAACAAAAAGTTTTCTGAAAAGACGCACAAGATGGCGCGATTCATCTGACAGGGTTTTACATTTTTTATCTGTACATAGTTGAAAACGAGTTTATTGTATTCTCTATGATTGTATTGTCTTCCGTTTTGTCCCCAACGGCTCCGCAAGTGAAAAAATAAAATGAAACGTCACTCTAAATGGAGAGGATTGAATTGAATTAAATTGCATTCAGACTAAACGCGAATTCGCGACCTTGTGTTGCCTGAACCAACCGCGCAGTGATCTGTTGTTACGGCCGGTGCTTCTGTTTACATCTTATCACCCGAGTAGACAGTGCAAATCAGGCTTACAGCACCGCGGTTGTCGGCGTATGCTTATTAGAACTACAAAAATAGAATGCAAACGTCGTGTTGTGATGTGAAGGCTCCGTGGATTCGGTGCGAGCTGAGCTGACCTTACATCTGAGTAAAGACATCGACCCACGCTGTCTAATAAAGAGACTCCTACGCGACGGCAAGCGATCCGAACTGCGTTGTCTAAACACTACGATGAGCGAAATTGTGAGAAATACTAGCCCTGTAACTTCTGTGCAAGTTTAATTATAAGTTAAAGTGTTTATTTTTACAAAATCTGTGCGACTATTGTGCGTGTATGAGTCAGTGGGAAGGCGTCGTCGTGCATCAAGTGTTAGCTGACCAAACTATCAAATCCCGTGAACAATCAAGGCAACAAACCTGATGTTCTTCAACTGTGCAAACTGGTGCGTAACATTGTATTTATAAATATTTTTGTGATTCCAATGTCGTGCAGTTTTTTGTTGATTTGTCGTGTTAGCATTCAATAATCGTTTTCTTTTTCTAAATAATTATGCACTTGTGTTTTTTTTTTTGTAGTTTGACTAAGATTATAAGTTGTTGTTTACTTAATCATCTTTATGCAAGAACGTGTCCTGTTATAGCTAAAATCCCTGCATATTGCTGACTGGTTTTGTTTGTAGCACAAAATGCATCAAACTCAACAATTTTCATAATATGTTTACTACAGGAACAAATTCCAATAGGTTTCTAATATTAAACATTTGAGAACTTGAATCTAGGCTTGACCCCAGTATCATTTTTCCATCATTTACGATTGTTCATACTTCTTGTGAGCTTCCATACATTATGCTCAAAGAATCATTCAGTTTGTAGACCTTGGAAACTGTGTACTTGCTTAATTTGGTTGTTACATGTATATTTTATTACCTTGACCATGGATTTAATATGACAAAAGTTTCTCTAGAATATAGGTATGCAGTTTATTTAGTGATTCATTGACAATTCTTGGTTTATTCTACAAAAAAGTTAAAAATCAGTTGAACACTTGTCTAAAAAGGCTGAAGAATGGGCATTCAAAATTATTTTTGATTTACTGTTTAATACCTAATCAGGTTCTTTAATTACTAAATTATCATTTGCAATTCCTAATTAAAGATACAGGGCTATGCTGAATTGTATCTTTGAAGTATCTTTAAACACATTTTTTTCAAATGATTTTTGAAATTTCCTGTGTGGAAGTCGTAATAATATCCCCGAGCTGGGATGAAAGAAATCTAATATTCTATTCCAGGTAATGGTCTACCTGTGTGCATGCCAAGTTCACTTTTTTAATAAGTATATTATGTGGGATATATATAGAATTAGTGTCCCCACACTAAGTAGTCCCACTTATATCCTTATTAACTCACTCCCCACTCCTCACAGGGGTGTGGGAAGTTGATAATGATGTTATAGGATTGTACTACTGGGATAAAAATGATGCTTTATTTTAATAACAGGATTGAACAATCTGTGTACTTAATTTCAATTGAATCGATTCAACTGCATTCATATTTATAATAGTCGGCAAGATTAGTTCATATTGAAATTACGAGTAATAGAAATCAAGAAACAGATCATAAAGTCAGGAAACGTCATTAAACCACCAGTAACCTGATTGGTAATTAGTTGGATCACTTTCTAAGTAAAGTCATCTAAGGAAAGTTAACTATGCACCAGTATATGGAATGAGCTCTAAAAACTTGTGTTTGACTTACTCCCACTCTGTCTAAACAGGGAAATGGCTTTTTTGCTGTCTATCAGTTTCAATTTCACTTTTTGGTTGGAGTTACCAAGCTATGTGTTTAACAATCTAATAACCAGTCTTTTATCAATTGTTTGATGATTTATCCTACACTTGGTTGTAGAAACCACAGGGCAGGAAGAGTCAATTGATGATTTTGACAACCTAAAAAACAAAGGGCAGGACCCTTTGTTTTTTAGGTTGTCAAAATCATCAATTGCCAAGAGTGCCAAGAGTCGCAATATGTAGGTAATATAATGAATATATAGGTAATATTATAATATTTGCATGGTCATGGACAAATTCAATATCTTATCAGATAACGTTGGCCATTGATTTAAAATAGGGCATGATTAAACTCAATAGTTTGTGAAAATGATTAACACATAAATTAAGATTTTTTCTCATTAATGTCCATAGTTTATTATGGAATCGTCTAGCAATTCATCTTGGTACAGTACACAAGTATGTATTCAGTAATAGCTTGTATTCATACTTCAGTAATGTTATAAATTGTGAATGAGAGTTTGAGTGTTATGCTTCCATATCTAAATTACTAGAACAACTTTGATGAATTTTGGCATAGAGATTTTTTGCCTGCTTATTAAATCGCTTTTTTTTTTAATTTATTCGCAAACTTTGTTGTCCAATTTGATTCAAAATTGACAGATGTGATGGATATAAATACCACTCCTAAAACAAACTACCTACTAAATCTTAATATATATAAATCTCGTGTCACAATGTTTGTCCTCAATGGACTCCTAAACCACTTAACCGATTATAATAAAATTCGCACACCATGTGCAGTTCGATCCAACTTGAGAGATAGGATAGTTTATATCTCAAATTATAGTCGCAATTTTAATAATATTATAAAGATTGCACCCGTGCGGAGCCGGGGCGGGTCGCTAGTACTTTTAAAAATAAATAATAAATAGCAAGGTTTTTTTTTTAAACTACTTACCCTTACTACCCCTGTGTAAAGAAGGATGAAGTAATTGACAAAATTAATATTAATGCAAGCAAAGCTGTAGGCAAACACTAATTCATAATTAAAGTTGATGAATAACTGTGTTTGTTCTTATGTCAGCGCTAAAATTATGAAATCAAGTGCACAGTTTCTAAGAATCATTCCAAGATGTCATTGGAATTCACCTGATTGTATTGTGTAATCATTTCATGTAATATGTATGTTATTGTTTGTATGATTATGTTGAATATGTTCTTACATCTTATGTCAATATACCTACATCAGTAGAAACCAAGAATGTTTTTATTATATTAGTTAAATTGGGATTTTTTTTTTTTTTTCTTCATTGTTCATCATGCAATCGGTTGTACACCTTTAGCAGATTTTTTGTATGACTATTGGCTGCTGAGGTCCATTCTTCCAGCGAAGAATCTGCCTCTCTCTTTATTACTTGGCTTTATTCAATAAGGTCCCATATGTGGTGGCGTTTGAGCCTTTTCACAGTTGTTGGTTCACTTAGGGCTAAGGCTAGGATGTTGGTGTGTGAAATTATTCGAGCTTTGTATGTTTCCAGTCGTTGCTCTACTTCCTCTTTTATGGTTTTTATTTGTAAATGCTCATGTAATTCTGACGTCTTCATAAACCAAGGAGCATTGGATATAATTCTAAGAGCTTTATTTTGGAATCGCTGGAGAATTTCCAAGTTTCAGTTCTTTGCGGAGCCCCACAGCTCAACGCCGTATGTCCAGACGGGTTTCAAAACTGCTTTGTAGATGAGTACTTTATTCTCTAGTGAGACGTGTGATGTTCTGCCTACGAGCCAGGTCAGTTTTCGGAGTAAGATGTTAAGTTCGTCACGTTTTTTCTCTATGTGGTATCTCCAAGTTTGTTTTCTATCGAGATGAACGCCGAGATACTTAGCTACTGTACTGTGTGGAAGTATGCCATCTCCGAGTTTAACAGGTGGGCAGTCGTCTTTTCGGAGGGTAAATGTCACATGCGTAGATTTGTTCGCGCTAGCTCTTCCAGTCCTCCATCCATTTATAGGTTTTGTCTAGGTGTGTTTGCAGAATTTGTGATGCAATGTTAGGGTTTTTGTGACTGCACAAAGCAGCCGTATCATCAGCGAAGGTGGCAGAGAGAACTTCTTCCGACGTTGGTAAGTCTGCTGTGTATATAAGGTAAAGGGTTGGACCCAATACAGAGCCTTGGGGTACTCCAGCTTGTATGTTGTAGAATTTCGAGTATGAGTCATTAATTTTTACTCGGAAAATCCTGTCTTCTAGGTATGACTTCAGTAGTACATACAGGTTGTGTGGTAGTTGTTTTTTAATTTTAAACAGCAAGCCCTGATGCCACACCTTGTCGAACGCTTGCTGTACGTCCAGGAATACAGCCGAACAGTACTGTTTTCGCTCCAGACCTTCCCTTATCCTATTCACCACTCTATGCACCTGTTCCACGGTTGAATGGCCCGTTCTGAATCCAAAATTGGGAAATAAATCCTTTTTTTTAGCGTGGTAAAATCATCAAATGAGTCCTCCCATCCCAGGGAGGACTCATTTGATGATTGTCTGTCAGACTAGTACTGACTAAAATCCACGGTGTCCTTCAATAGCCCTTTATGTTCTGGGGTCACGGTAATGAGTTAAGTCTCGCGACCCCGCCAGGCTTTGGCCCTCTTGAGGAGGGGGGGGGGGGAATAAATCGACGCCGCCGTCACTTCGTGTACAATAGTTTTAAGTACCTATATTGTTTAGAATAATTATTTATGGGCCTTTAGATGCCTGAAATAAAGGATAAAATAAAATAAATAAATAAATCCATAGAAAAACTTTAAAAGACTAAATAATAAAATAATACTTAGTTGACTAGCTGCAGTGGAGTAAAGGATTCATAAATCCTCAATATTTTAGTAGATAGAGCAAGAATTAATATCAATCTGTTTTTTCACACAACCATGGCAAAGCCAAAAGGAAGGGTAATTTGGTTTCTAATAAGCCAATTTTAACACACATACTTAAATAATAAGCTAATTGATGCATGTAGCATCCATTAGCTTATTAAAAAATATAATGTGCTACTTTGTTTTTTTTTAACAAGATTAATATTGGCAGGGTTTATAATATGCATTCAATCATTGTAACCAGTTCAATCAATTACTCTATGTAGTCGCCTATGAACTATATATTTTAATCAGACTGAACTATTCACAGACTTTTTTTTCCAAATGTTAAGAGCATCTTTTCTAATTTTTTTTCAGATACTATTCATCAAGCAATCTCCTAAAAACACCTCTCCACACCGTTACTCTTACTCGTAAAAAGACGGGAAAAGCATCAAGATAATCAAAAAGAACCACAGATATGAAATGTTTCTGCTGAGTTAAGCTAAATCTTTCAAAATACGGAAGTCAGCAGGACTGCTGTGCTACAAAGCGAGGATGGATGAGAATGACGTCATCATATCATCCACGGAGATCATCAAAGGTTGGTGAATTTTATTATTTTAATTTTAATGCTCATCAATATCTTAAATTCTGGTTAACATTGCTATCTACTGGGACATTATGTCGTAACTAAGGAGAATCCCAGGGTCGGCTCCTGTGTTCTGGGTCCCGTTCCTGACATAAGGAAATGACTCTCTAATTTTACTTTTGACAATTCAGAAGTGCGTGTAGCTGGCCAACTCGAAATAAAAGATTTTGACTCGACAAAATTTTGTCAACTTTGGCAACCCTATTTAGGGGTCTAACTACAGCTGTCAAACCTTTTTGGTGAGAAAGAAATAGGAAAGAAATAGCTGTTGTAAAGTAAGAGGGTTAAAACAGTAAGCTCATAATGTATCATAAATAATTAATGATGCCATTCATCATACAGCCAATTCGTCATTGAAAGATTTATTTATATTATGATGAATTTACGACTACACAATTAGTGTACCTATTTCTTTAGTTACTGTGGTTCTTTGTGAAACTATTCTACCCTATGGAGTATGGTACCAGCTGCATCTTTGAGACATTCATCGTATAATTTACCGCAGTCAGGGTCGGACTGGCCATATAGAGGCGTTTGTCCCTGGCTGTATGGCACCCTTACGGTCCCGGTATGCGGGCGTTACCGCAAGTCAGGCGGTTGGTATTATCGGGGGATCTCGGTGGCCCAGTCCCACCCAGCTCATATGCCACCTAAGTATAAACCAGATCAGATAGTTTGATTATACAATTAGAGAATAAATTAAATAGAAAAATGGCTAAACGGCGATAACTCGGGCACTTTGGCTTCCTGGCTGGAATATTTATCAATTGCCTATTAAAACAACGTTACCATAGGCACAAAATTACTCAAAAAGTAGCATAATCCTGTTAAGTCCAATAAAGCTACCAACGGGCCCTGTCAAAAATTCGCGCTAACTAGGGATTCACACAGTCAGTGATACAGAAAGTTTGTTAATTAAAATCGCTAGAGGCACCCGCTAGCCCGATCCGGCGGATTAAAGTTCCAGAGGAACAGTCGCGAGCCGACTCCCACTTGATTCATTTAAATAATTTAATAATAAATATGTATTTGACACTTTTCGCTACCAAATACAGAAAGACTGACCATCTGGTGTAACACGGCAGGTGGGAAAAGGTGTGAGATGTTTCGTAGAATTTCAAGCGGAATTCTCAGAAGATGGTCGTGCGCCATGGGTTTTCCTGTCGGCAAAAATGAACTTTCCTTACTAGTGCTTATTGGTAGTTTAGGGAGTGCATATTTATCTCTTCAAATCCTCTTGATTATTGAAGTCTACTTGCTGGATAAAATATAAAAAAAAAACCTTTTCGAATATGCGCCATGACACGGAACTCGAATTTCCTCATCCAGGATTCGAGAACCGTTGCCAATACAATAATTGCGAAACGTGGTTGTTCTAGCTAGGCTCATATTGACCCATTGCCGAAAATAGGACTATGCCAATGGTCCCTAGGCACAGGGCAAAATCAGAAGGGGGGAGAAGTGGCCAGATCAGGACCACAATTGTCCAGACCAAAGCGCAGTTAAAGAATCTCGCACTGGGCGCGTAAAAGGCTAGTTACGGCACCGGATCGACCCTGTTTGAGAAATACAGGCATTATTTATGTTAAGTTACGTTATTATTTGTAATATTTACATTTTCGCGTTTACCTAATTAGAAATGCCAAAAGGTCAACCCACAAGGATATACAATGACCTATATATTCGTTAAAGTCCTTCAAAAAGGTTCGGGCAGAGATTACCTAAAATTAATGTCTACCTTCATAAAGTAACTGGCCTTTCTGTACTATTTTTGGCCACAAATCTCCTTGAAGAAAGATTTAATATCATCTACGTATCTTATTAGGGGTTATTGTGAAGAAAAAAGTGTGGTAGAATCTGGCGCGGGTATAATTTGGCATAGGAAGGAAATGAAGGAATAGAATAGGGGAGGCCTTTGTCCATGAGTAGGGTAGGACGTAGAACAACATGATTTAAAATAAGAATCTGTTTCCTAGCCAGCTTAATTTAAAGAATAATGAGCAGAGCACAAAACGGATGACCTAAGCAGTAAGCGGTCACAGATACAGAGAGATCTATTGATGGAAATTGATCAATCGCCTAAGAAAGAGTGGGAACCTGCTGGATCTGGAGATGCACAGGATATCTCGTTGTGATATGTTAGTTTTATGGTCCAGCAGTTAGGTCTTTCAACTAAAATGATAACGTATGTTTTTAAATTTAAACATGGTCACTAACACTATCATTAGAATTTAAAATAGGATACTTACCATGTTTATTATTTTTGTTGCCATAATTCGGCACTGTTACAAGTACCTGCATGATCACGGATAAACGGTACTCGTGAGTAGGGAATCGAGAACCGGTCCTTGTTGGAAGTCCCGGGATTTTCGGGACAGGCGTCCAAGGAACCGGGAAATCCCGGGATTTTCGGGAATTTCGGGACAAAAATGCATTTTTTCCATGGCATTAGAAAACAATGAAAATAATAAGATAACTTTATGGTACAGTATTAATTCTGATTAAAATCATACAACCAACTTATTCGACGGCCTCATGGACATGGGTTTGCTCTAGCCTCTTTTCTATTCAGAGGTGGCAAATCTATTCACTCTAACTGTACTAACTATGGAAACTTGCAGTTCATCTAGATGTCCAATACTGGACATTAGATGTACCTAATGCAAGTAGGCCGGTGGAAAGAGGTTGTAGAATTCATGAGTTCGACCTATTTTAGGTCTCATCTTAGCACGAGCGAACCCAATAAAAAAAAACGAAAAGAGGGAGGGCTTCACACACAGCAGCTATAATGTATATTAATGTACATTACATCCCGGGATGTATAGCTTTAAATTATCTTGATGTATCACACACACAACAGGTAATGTAATGTATATTTCCCTACATTTCATAACATCCTTTTCGAAGAGAGATTTAAGAAAATGTATTGAGATGTATAGGTGTATCGAAATATAAATGTATATTTTCGTATATTTTCGTGTTCAGTACCTTAGATTCGAAGATGTAAAAATATACATTATTGCTGCAGTGTGTGGTCTCCTCACGATTTCTATGGAAAGATGTAATGAGATGTATCGTGCTATAATGTACATCTTTACATTATTATTATTCCTTAAGCTTGCGTCGATAAGATGAGCTAAGCTGTAGAGTAACCATCCACCAGTTTCACGTTGCCAATTAGTCTAAGGAGCTCTGCATTCCACTGGGTCTAGTGCAGTAAGTTGTATTTATCTGAGCCATCCCAATGATTAAGTTGAGTAAGGTTGCTGCAATACTCCGTTAGAAAAAACATAAGAAACTTTGAATTTCGCGGGCTACTACGACGCAATCAATGCAGGAATGGGCTTGCACATATCCAGGTGTAAGGTATCGCTTCACTCTATTTAGGATGCCCACGTCAAAGTTAACACTGGATGTCAGTTCCATGCCCAAAAGCTCAAGGTCATCAGTTACAGAAACAGTAAAAATAGGAATTGGTCCAAATTACTCTATAAAAGATGTAGTTTTGATTTACTCCTACTTCACTAAGGAAATATACGCCTGTATGTTGGTGGCGATAAAAGAGAGAAGTTTCTTGTGTGAGCGAACAAGAAACTTCTCTCTTTTATGGGATACTAAATATCAAATCTGTTTGCTCTACCATGGTCTCTCTGAAGCAATGAACTTCATCCCCACTGGATTTTGCAGTGGGCAAGTATGTCACTGAAACAGTACTGTTATCTACCTATCCAACAATACCAGGCTGAAGTGGGTAAGAAATGTGCAGCAAAATAAGAGTTGCAAAGAAAACAGATAACTGTTGAACTCCAGAGTCAATAACCAAAAGCTCAAAGGATCAGTCATCAACACACAACTCTGATTGATCGTTCACTAAGAAAGTCTGATATCCAGCTACAAAAATTGAGATACCAAAAGCAAGGAAGCTTTTTGTCTCGAGACCCTGTCAAAGGCTTTCGAGATATAACCAGTACTACATTATCAACTTTTCTTCTCTGTCAACAACACTTGTATCTGAACATGTTATTCCGTATTTAACGGCGAAGTGAATAAATACCTTACATCCAATTTGATTCTTTTGTTCTATAAAAGAATTAACAAGCTTAAACAAATTATTTATACTGTTTTTCTGAGTCCCGAAAATCCCGAATTTCCCGGTTCTCAGTCGCATGTCCCGGGTTTTAAAATATACTTCAAGAACCGGGAAATCCCGGGATTTTCGTGACCGGGATTTCCCGGTTCGATACCCTACTCGTGAGTGATGAATTTTGATGGCCAATACACAAAACATTTTGCCATATCTGGAAAATACACTTTGTCTTTGCCTCGATCAGCGGAATTACAACACAAGATACCATATCCCATGGGCCCTTTTAGTGTTATAACCCCTGCCTACCCTATTACAAAATAGGCGTTATCCAATACGTATTCCTTAACAGTAAGATAAGATATCCCTATCAGGACATAAGAAGCAACATTAATTTCTGAACTGATAACATTACCGACACGAATCAGGCTTAATCCGTCTTCAAGCGTGTTTGATAACAGTGTTGATAAAGTATATCGAACCGAGTTACAGTTTAAAGGACTGATATTGAAGTTCAAAGGCATTCGTGGATAGTCCTTTAAAAGTTACCAACAAATTGTAGACTGCCTTCAACTCCGCGACGTCTTTTAAATCCAGAAGTGCCTGAAAAATTGTGTTTCGCAGTGTTGTTGAAAGTGATAATAGTGTCCTATAGAGAATTTCAATAGTATGCCGTGTCATCAAATAATCTTCAGTGATGATTACCTTTTTCCCTTGTGCGAAGATTCGTCGTACTGCTAAAATCGAGCAGTTAATTGAGATAACAGGTAATGGTGCTGATTTTCCAAGGTTTCTAAGCATTCTTAGCCAAATTTGTTCCTCTGCAGGCCAAAGGCCCTCATTCCACTTATCGTTATTAAGTGCTACTTATCTTTAATACGGATATTTGTCGGAGTCTGTGTTTCCCGACTGGTAGGCCTAACCAGGGGTGCCTGCCTCGCGACCACTCACAATCTTCGACTGCATCAATACTTTCCAATGACATTTTAGAAGTAAAAAAGTACTGTTTCGCGAGTCTTTTTTCTCGGCTCCGCTCTTGTTGATGTTGGTGATTTCGGCTTAAAAATATCCCATGTCCCGGCTCAATTCATAATCTACCTGTCTTTCATCCAAATCCATCTAGTCATAGTAGTAAAATTTTGAAAGAGTAACGTATAGTTTGTTTGTTTTTCGATTTTTTTATAATGTTTGCATGAATATAATTGGACTTTGATCCTCGTCAAACTACTGGACCCCATTACCCTTATGCCAAAGCTTATAAACTTGTAATAAGGTTCATAATGGTAATTGTGTCGTCGTGGGCGTCCGCGTCGCCGTTGTCCAGCATGACGTCTGCGCAGTTTATTGTACATTACGTTATTCGAGTACAGTCATCAAAGGAGATTAGTAAGCAGGCTGGTGGAGCACTTGTAAAGCTGGAAGTCAACTTGGGTATAGAATCAATCAAACATTCAAAAGTGAAAAAATGATTTGACTTTGACTTTGCAACTCTTCGTCCAAATTTTTGCGTATTGACTAGTTAACTTTTTAACTTTCTCATATTCTTTCATATTTCTCGGTTCTACATTCTGACCATTCCGTCAAATCATAAGCCCTTGAAATGAAATAAACGATTCTTAGGTATGTGATATGTCCCGGCTACGACACTCGTGTTTCGAGCACCGTATCCCTAAATGGCAGTAAACTGACTGCAGTGGCTTTACCTTCTTATTGTGATTTGTGGTTGGACAATGGAAACAAACGAGTTTATAAGATAAACTCAAAAGAACCAGTTACTGGTTAGTTTAAATAAATATTTTCTGATCAACATTTTTAGCCAGCATAGTTGTCTATTCAGCCGACTGTACAATTGCAGGCTCCATCAAGTCTGACCTTCGCAAAGTGATTGATGCGATGAATTACGCGTTTAGTGCTAATTCTATTTTACTATGTTATGATGTAAACAAACATTGAGTCAGTCTTGTATTTCCGGTATTGTGGGTGCCACTTTAATGTCTATACTGCAAGTTTTCTTCATCTTTATTGATATAGTCTGCCTATTCTCTTCTCAATAGGCTTCCAGGCTACACTACATCATCTCGTCTAGCTTTTTCTCGATGATCCTTTAAGCTATCCACATGATCAGGGTTGCGGTATTGTTCGAAAGGCCCTCGTTAGTTACAGAAACCCTGAAACACAAAGGCAGTTGCAAGGAGGAGGCAACCCCTTTTTGTACATTAAACTTAGTTTCTGCGTCAGTTTTAGTTAGTCTGACCTGAGCCGCTCTGGAAAGAAGTCATTTGATGATTTCCCTTTTTCATTAAAAAAGTGCTAACCGGGTGCAACTGAGTATCAGTATTTTCATGGAGCGGCTATCTATCTGTCCTCAAAGAAGTTATTGGGAAAATTATGCGCTTTTAATATTCGAGTTAATATAGCCTTTGTGTTTCCATCATTACTGTGTCCTTGGAAAGCAAATCAAACAAATTTCGTCTGAAATCTAAATAATAATAGTAAAACTAATTTAAACTAGTTTCCTTTGACAAAGTTTACTTAAAATCAAGAGTAAATATTCTGAGTTTCACAGAAGTTCTAAAGATCCACGAAATTAAAATCAAGATTTACTTAAGTACACTCTTTTTTTTTTTTTAGCGTGGTAAAATCATCATATGAGTCCTCCTACCCCGGGCAGGGCAGGAGGGACTGTCAGACTTCTACTGACTAAAATCCACGGTGTCCTTCAGTAGCCTGTTATGTTCCGGGGTCACGGTAAGGAAATAATCCCGCGACCCCGGCAGGCTTTGGCCCTCTGAGGGGGGCCCCGTCATTATGCTGACGCTCTTTGAGGCGCGCGTGGGACACAACGCGCCGTCGACCCATGCATGGTCCATGGTCGGGCAGCGAGTTGCCCTTTACTCGCTGCCCGCATGCCCGCGTCGCTGCCCGCATGCCCGCGACTTAAGTACACTCTAAAGAAAATATTAAACTTGAAAGTTGATTATGAAATTCCAAGACCTTAGCCTTGAAAAAAGCCCTATAGTAAAGTTATTTATACCCTCGAGAAATCAAGGGCAGTATTTCTGAATTCCTGATTTAGGTTGATAACGAACATGGAAGCCTAAACGTTACATACTAAAATACTATGTTTTAATTTAATTATTTTGTGTATGTGTTGATTGTTCTTTTTTGCGGCTTCGTTATAATTTGTCTAACAATTTAAGTACTTTGTGCGGTTTACCCAATATGACAACCAGTCTTACCAAAGGGTATCGTATTACTCAGTTACTGGGTTGTGAAAGTCACATAGGCAGTCGCACCGTGTAAAATACTGCATCCACTATTCCAGTTAGACTGGACTTCCACATACCTAGTTGGGAAAAAGCTAAGCGGATGATGCGGTCTCCCGAAATGTCCTTTAATTAGTTTATCTTTATATTATGTACTGTGTTGTTTTTAACAGAAATAAATAATATCTGGTTGACCGAGCTTCGCTCGGTTTTTAAAATGTCTATATCTTGGGAACCGAGCTTTTCTCGAACCTGGGACCTTAATAAATCGATTCCTTGAGCCGAAAAACCCCTAATCTGTAACTTTCATGAAAATCCTTGGAGCCGTTTCCGAAATCCTGATTATATATAAATATACAAGAATTGCTCGTTTAAAGATATTAGATAGTTTATTAACAAAAATCTGTAATTATTAAAACAGTTAATTGAACATATCGTTAACATTTTCTAATAATTAATCAGGTTGAAGACTTGATTTTTAGTGTCGGTGTTTTAGTAGTTAAATTGGATAGAACTAGAAACTTTGTAAGTATTATCGAAAAATAATAATTAATATCTCTATTTGAAATATTGAGGATTTAGGCCACATTTTTTTAAACCCTTTGCCCCACACTCTTATTTACTTTGTAATCTATTGAAAGTTCTCCCCGGTTTTGATGGTCGTAGTTAAATATTGTTATGTACCCCATAAATATTTACTTTGTAAATTGAGTCAATTAAGATAATTATTAGGAATAGAATAGAATAGAATAGAAAATAATTTTATTTGTCTACTTTGTTACAGAGTTTCAAAATAATAGTACAAGTCAGTCAACCTATGTCCTAATGGATCTATGTTTACTGTGTTCTGCTTATTCTTAAAGTCAAGTTGCGATAAGTATTTTCACTTAATTTTAAGAGGACGCGGAGTCTTCCTTTTATCCGTCGGCCACCGTTTGTATCCTTTTTTTTTAGGGTCATACAATATGTCCCCTATTCTGTGATTAATTCTGAGAGGATTATATTCTCCGTGCGCTTGGTAGGCGTCTCCAGGGGATTCAAGATCTTCTATTTTTAATTTTTTTATATTTTCCAACATTTTGATGTTGAGGTCCTCAGCGCGTAGGTGCCATGCTTCTATATCAGCCATCTCCCAGATTATTTCCGTTGGTGTTCGTTTTGGTAGTTGTGCGGCATTTTTCAATGCCAGTCTGTATTGGCGTTCAATTTTACTTAAATTTGTTGCGCTGTATCTTGAAAGAAGTTGCACCACTCCGTAGTCCATTAGTGGTAAAATGCAAGCCTGAATGATGGCTACTTTAGTGTGTAGTTCTGTCTTCGCATTGTATCCTATTATTGGGCCGAGGACACCTCTGATTTGTTTCAGTTTTTTGACGACCTTTTCGGTGTGCTGGCTCATATTCATATGTTTGTCGAAGATAACACCTAAGTATCTGATCTGCTTTTGATAGTGCAATGTTTGTTGTTTCAGTTTCACTGTTGGTCGGTATTTTTTCTTTTTTGAGAACATGATGCATTCTGTTTTTTCTATGTTACACTTTAACCCCCATCTCGTGTAGTAGTCAACGATGATTTCCGCTGCCCATTCAGCACGCAAAGTCGCATCTTCTGGATTCGGGGCTATGTTGAGTATACAGAGATCATCCGCGTACTGTGAAAGTTTCAGACCTCTGATATGGTCTTGTGTATCCCAAATATCATGGACGTACAGATTAAAGATTATAGGTCCCAGGATAGAGCCTTGGGGCACACCGTGAGGTACCGGTTTATCTTTAGTTAAAGTGGTTCTAAATCTACCTCTTAAATGTCTGCCTTCAAGGTAGTTCTCAATAATTTTTATAATACTGTTAGATACGTTTTGATTTTGAAGTTTCTTGATCAGGCCCTTGTGGTTGATCTAATCGAAAGCCTTTGATAGGTCTGTAGATATCATCGAGACGCTGTTTTCCGTAGCCAGTGCATCAGTGATTATTTTTCCGGTGCGTAGAATCTGGGTTGCGGTGCCTCTTGCCCTTGTGAAGCCGTGTTGGAACGTTGGTTGCAGCCGGTTGACTGTAGCAGTAAGTCGTCTCAGGATCAGTCGCTCGCACAGCTTGCCCATGATGTTGAGTAGTGTGATCGGGCGGTACGATGATGCCTGTCGGTGATCTTTGCCGGCCTTGTGCAGGAATATGCACACGCCGGTTTTCCATCGCTTAGGGAAATAACCTGTGGACAATACAAAGTTAGCAAGAGGCAGAAATGCCTCGATGAAGACTTCTCCCCCAAGTTTGAGGGCGTCTGCTTTTATTCCGTCTGGCCCTGGAGCTTTTTTGTTTTTGAACCTGCTCAGTGCAAATTGTACTTCTTTTTTTGACGTTGGGTCGAGCGGTTGGAACGGTGTCGTCTTTTCGGTCCCCTCATCGTCTTTCGCTATTTCGGCCTCTTTAATTATGGCTGTATCGGTGAGCTTGTCAATCGTTTCTATTTCTGTACTACATCCCGTGATATTTGGTAATTTAACGATAGGCTTTTTCAAGTTTCGTTGGATGCGCCACATTTGTGCCCTATTGTCCCGTGGATCTTGGAGTTTGTTTATCCAGCCTTTTTCTGAGTATTCTTTCAGAGCTTTTTCAGCTTCTCTCTTAGCGTGGTTGTAAAGAGTGCGTGTTTCGTGTTGAACTCTGGGGCAGCAGTGTCTTGCTTGCCATACAATTTGTTTTAATTTGTTTCGAAAGTCTATCATATCATTTATTTCCTTCGGTAGTTTTTCTTGTCTTGTTGAATTTTTCAGGGGTGCATGAGTGTCGAGTGCTGCGATAATCGAATTTTCCATTGTTTCGACATACTTTTCGCAATCGGCCTCTGTTGTGATTTCTCTGTTAAGGACGCAGAAACCTTCCCACATTGTCTGTTGGTATGCCTCTCTCAGTTTCTCGTCCTCGTAAATGTTTTTTGTATTACGGGATAGTTGTTCCTCTATATTATGTTCAATTTTCACCGTTAGCAACCAGGGTAGGTGATCTGAACCAACGTTCTCTACTTGTTTAGCCTGCGCTTCTAGTTGTTGGTGTGTTATTATAGCCAGGTCCAGGATTGTGTTACCTTGGCTGAAAGGTCTTGATGGTGCATTGGCGTGTTTTAGCGAGCATATTCCGTCTCTCGTAGCTTTTTTAACAATGTTACCAAGGCCGGAGTTCCTGCTGTGGCCAAGGGTCTGCATACGTAGATTCATATCGCCTATTATGATGGATGGCTCGTCTTCTAGGGTCTCTTCCAATTCTTCTCTAGCATGGTGCTGGTTTGGAATTTGGATATATATTCCTTTGATCTTGATATATTGGCCAGTTGCATGGTTGGTGAAAAGTTTGATGCCTACGCCTTCTATCTTCTTGTTTTCATCGAGCCAGCCTGGGGTGACTTCCGTTTCGGACCACCTTAGTCCCCTCTGTACATACATGGCAGTGGCTAAATGTTTTTCCAATGTGTGGGAGAGTTTGTCGTACCCTTTTATATTATACTGTTGTGTCTTAAAGTCGATTTTGCACTCGTTCAATATAACTATAGCTGGTCTATATTTTTCGACTAGTACTTTTACTTCTTTGAATTTATTTCTTACTCCTTGAGTGTTCAGGTGTAAGATTTTAAGGTTCTGTATTTTCTTGCTGCCGTGGTTAGCCATTAATATGTGAATGTATCCTATTTATTGCATCCATCAGCATCATCAGTGTCTGTTGCATTTGTGTCTGCATCTGAAAGAGGCCCTCTAGTGTTATGCTGCCAATTGTTGGTGGTACTTGTTCTGTTTGTGGTTGTGGTATTTCTTTTTGTGGCAGCGTTGGAAATTGCCTTGTATTTGTGACATCTGCGTATTTAGCGCCCAGTCTTACCACAGAGCGTTTAATTCTCTCCTCTCTCTTTATTTGCTTAGCCTCTGCTTGTTCCATTTGCTTTGCTATCACTTTTTTGAACACAGGGCACTTAGCGTTGTTTGCGCCGTGATCCTCTCCTTTACAATTTCTGCAAACTTTCGTTGTGGTTCCTTCTAGCGTAGTAATAACTATCTGTGGTTCTTCTTGTTTGCCGTAGCACGATTGTTTAGAGTGATCGAATGCATAGCACTTCTTGCACTGTACAATGTGCTTTGGATTTTCTTTAAATGCTTCGACCTTGATGGAGGGTGCACAGAAGAATTTCCTTTCCGTGGTTTTGAAGTTTTCCAGCAGTTCTCTAGATTCGTATTTGCCATCAAAAATTAGTAAATGTGTTTTCCCTGTACTTCCAAGTGGTTTGACTGCTGTTGGTTTAATGCCGATGCAGTCTGTTATCTCGTTAGCAATGGTTTCGATGGATTCTCCGTAGGTTTCATTTTTTAGCACAATCTTGGTCGCTGGTTTTCTATCGGCCTTTGGTTTTGGTGCAATCACTCTGGTTATCCCACAAGCTTCAATCGTGCTAAGTAGGTTCACGCGCGCTGTTGCATTATCCGGGTTAATTTTTATTTTAAGATAATTATTAGGAAAGGACGCTCCAGAAAGACTTACTGACCTTATTGGTGAAGTTCTTCAGAAAAGTCAGGTGCGTTATGTACATTCTGGATTTTTTTTATTGTCCCATACGTGGGCAAAGATTTCTGTCATCACCACCACTCTTTCTCTTTTCAGTTTTTCAGACAGCTCCCGTCGGAAAAATAAGTGAATTTTGTTTTAGTATTCATGTACAATCGACAAAGTTGAATCATGACCCACCATAAGCTTATTTTCTTACAGACTTTCAAATACAATTAGGTTCACATTCGCATAAACATACATATCCATGGTAACGACTTTGGTCTTTGTCAATTTGACGGATTCAAACGATTTATTGTGAAAATGGGTCATGATTCAACTTTGTCGATTGTACATGTTTCTGTGTCTAAGATGACACAAGAAAAGCACACATATCACATTTCACGAAAGGATATAAAACTTCTTTCTACTTTGGCAATTACTCTTTAAAAATAGTGTTTTTTTTATTTTTTCTATGAAATCAAGTCGATGTTCTAACTTCTCAATAAAAAATCAAACAATAAAACCTACGAGACTACTACAGTTTTGCCCAAAGAGATCTGATAAATGGTTAGGTATCAGGCTCTCAAAACAAACGATGGCTTAAGTATGGACCCATTTATTTTCTATCCCAGATAGGACATTGCTCGTTTGTTACTGTTACAATGGATGTTCTGATTTCTACAAGTTTGAGAAATATTCTGCAAAAGTATACCCAAAGGTCACGTTTGTTTGTTGGTCTTAATCGTGATAGACAGTAATTAATTTTTTATAAATTATCTCCAGCTTAAACTTGACAGTCAGTTAAAAAAAATGTACTTATCTTTAAAACCTTAAATTAAAAACATTCAAAGAAACACCACCGACAGAAAAGGTCCAAAAATCCAGATCTTTAAGAATGACCAAAAATTACTATTTTGCTATACTACGACAAAAAAATCTCCTTTTAAATACCCTTCAAATTCCTCACCTTCCACTAATTCCTTAATAACTCGTCATTAAGAAACGTCAAAGCAATTCCAGGAATCGCCATAAAGGCTTTAAGCAGGCGCCTTTGAAATGCCATAAAACTTAACCTTTCGACGGAAAATGAAAGAAATGCGAGGTTAACCCCTTCGTCACCCTTAAAGGGGCGTTATGTACAATATGTACCCAATGTTATTCCATGTCCTTGGGGTGATTGCCTTATGGAATACGTGCACGAAAAAGTGTTTTATTTCGTTAGCTGTTTTTGTGAAAGCCGTTACTCATTTACGTGGAGCGATAAAAATGTTTACAATTTTGTGTGTGCAGTTTCTTATTTGTGGTGTTGAAGACTGAAAGTAAGGTGTAGACGAGATAAATATGTATTGGAATAATTGTAAGTAATATGCACTTCTATCTCGGAAACTATTCATCCGACAATAAAATGTAATTACCTACCATTGAATAGGCTTTTTCCATATTTAAATAATATTTGCCCGCAAATGTACGTAATTTCAATTCAGAACCTACATCAAGAAAAAATACGGCCGACTACGACTTGACGTTGATTGCCGTGGGGCGCCGGCTTAGAATTGCGCTTCCCCAAATCCTCCCGTGGGTGTCGTAAGAGGCGACTAAGGGACAAACCGGAGGTCGGGCAGCAGCGTCCTCCGTGTACTGCACATCCTCACTGCGATCGCCAACCCGCCTGCCAAGCGTGGCGATTAAGGCAAATAACCCCCTACAATGAAAACCACAGAAACCAGGCCCCCAGTCCCCGGCAGCTCCGCTATCCCTGGCGCGGGTAGCGGTCAAGGTAACGGCGGAGCAGGGGGTGCTAAGAATCTCCGGAAGAGATCCGGCTACCCACCCCCACGACGACTGGCCCTGGTAACACACAACATACGCACATTGAGGACTGACGAAAAGATCTGCGAGCTGGAAGAGGAGCTGAGCAAGTTACACTGGGACATTATGGGGTTATGCGAAGTCCGTAGAGAGGGGGAGGACACCGTAACCCTGAAGTCTGGTAACTTGCTCTACTACCGGGAGGGCGACCAACAGTCCCAAGGTGGTGTCGGGTTTCTCGTTCACAAGTCCCTCGTAAACAACATAATAACCATCGACAGTGTGTCGAGCAGGGTGGTATACCTAATACTCAGAATATCCAAAAGATATTCGCTGAAGGTCATTCAGGTATACGCACCGACCTCGTCACACTCCGATGATGGAGTGGAGACTATGTATGAGGACGTAAGTAGGGCCATACATAGCTCCAAAACCCACTTCACTGTTGTTATGGGGGACTTTAACGCAAAGTTGGGTAAGAAAAGCGGTGATGAGTTGAGAGTGGGGCAATTTGGGTATGGGCAACGGAACCCTAGGGGACAGAGGCTGGCCGACTTTCTGGAGAAAGAGGAACTCTTTATGATGAACTCTTTCTTCCAGAAGCCGCCTCACAGGAAATGGACCTGGCTGAGTCCCGATGGTTTCACGAGAAACGAGATAGACTTCTTCATGACCGACAAGAAACGGATATTCAGCGATGTCTCTGTGATCAACAGGGTAAAAACCGGTAGCGATCACCGAATCGTAAGAGGCTCGCTGAATATCAATGTTAAACTTGAAAGGTCCAGCCTGATGAAGTCTACGCTCCGACCTACTCGGCCCCATATTCAAAACCCCGAAAGCTTTCAACTCGAGCTCTCTAATCGCTTTGCTTGCCTTGAGAACTTAGTGTCAGTGGACGAGATCAACGACGGGCTAGTGGAAACTGTCCGCACGGTAGGGTCTAAGTTTTTTAGACCCTGTCGTAAAGATAGACCTCAGAAATTGACCGAGCAAACCTTAAACCTCATGGCTGAACGACGTTTGCTACAGTTGCAGTCTTCCGATGACGCGAAGTCATATAGGCAGCTCAATAGACGTATATCTAAGTCCTTGCGACACGATCTGCGTCTCTTTAATACGAATCGTGTTAAAGAGACCATACAGCGAAACCAAGGCTCTAAAGTGTTCGCAAAGGACAAGTCTATTGGGCAAAGCCAGATGACAAAGCTGAAACGGGAGGATGGCAGCATAGCGTCGACCAAAGCAGAGGTTTTAGGCGAGATCGAGAGGTTCTATGGACAGTTATACACTTCGGTCGCAAAGCCCGTTGACCGCTTGGTAGGAGATCCCAGAGCCAAGCTGTCCCGACATTATACCGAAGATATCCCGGACATCAGTCTGTACGAGATTAGGATGGCCCTGAAGCAGCTTAAGAACAACAAGGCGCCGGGCGAGGACGGAATCACTTCAGAGCTTCTGAGAGCGGGTGGAACACCGGTACTTAAGGTCCTCCAGAAACTCTTTAATTCCGTCCTCTTCGAGGGCAAAACGCCTGAAACATGGAGTAGAGGTGAGGTGGTGCTGTTCTTCAAAAAAGGTGATAACAGCCTATTGAAGAACTACAGACCCATCACGCTTCTAAGTCATGTTTATAAGCTGTTTTCAAGGGTTATCACGAACCGTCTCGAGCACAGACTTGATGACTTCCAGCCTCCCGAACAAGCCGGTTTCCGAAGAGGCTATAGTACCATAGACCACATCCATACGCTGCGGCAAGTTATACAGAAGACCGAAGAGTATAACTTGCCATTGTGCTTAGCGTTTGTGGACTATGAGAAAGCCTTCGATTCGGTGGAAACATGGGCGGTACTTGAGTCACTCCAGCGATGCCGTATTGACTATCGGTACATCGAGGTGTTGAAGTGCTTGTATAATAACGCCACCATGTCGGTCCGAGTACAGGAGCAGAGCACGAAGGCGATTCCATTGAGAAGAGGCGTAAGACAGGGGGACGTTTTCTCCCCGAAACTGTTTACTGCCGCAATGGAAGACGCCTTCAAGCTCCTGGAATGGCAAGGACTTGGCATCAACATCAACGGCGAATACATCACTCACCTTCGGTTTGCCGACGACATCGTAGTCATGGCAAAGTCGATGGAGGAACTCAGCATGATGCTCGATGGCCTCGACCGAGTTTCACAACGGGTGGGCTTGAAAATGAACATGGACAAGACGAAAATTATGTCAAATGCCAATGTTGTGCCCACCCCAGTCTCTGTTGGAAACTCGGTACTCGAAGTTGTTGACTCATATATCTACTTAGGACAAGTAGTCCAGTTAGGTAGGTCCAACTTCGAGAAAGAGGTCAACCGCCGAATCCAACTCGGTTGGGCAGCGTTCGGGAAACTACGCAATGTCTTTTCGTCCGACATACCTCAGTGCCTCAAGACGAAAGTCTTCAACCAATGTGTGTTACCAGTGATGAGTTACGGCACCGAAACGTGGTCTTTCACTATCGGCCTCATCTCAAAGCTCAAAGTCGCTCAACGAGCTATGGAGAGGGCTATGCTCGGTGTTTCTCTACGTGATCGAATCCGAAATGAGGAGATCCGTATACGAACTAAAGTCACCGATATAGCCCACCGGATTAGCAAGCTGAAGTGGCAATGGGCAGGCCATATTGCTCGCAGAGCAGATGGCCGATGGGGTCGAAAAGTACTAGAGTGGAGACCACGGACTAGCAAGCGCAGCGTAGGACGTCCACCAGCAAGGTGGACAGACGATCTTATAAAGGTCGCCGGAAGACGCTGGATGCAGGTCGCTTCCAACCGGTATCTGTGGAGATCAAAAGGGGAGGCCTATGTTCAGCAGTGGACGTCCTATGGCTGAGATGATGATGATGATGACGACTTGACGTTCACATCACAAAACGAATTTGCCATGTATCCATTTGAAGATCGCCTTCCAGTAACCTAAAACGACGTCCCATTATCCCTCCTAAAATTCTCATTGAATACATCACAACCTACTTGAGTAAGGACATTAACCTGACAAACAGAGAATGACATTAAAACACGCTTAAGTTGAAGAAAAATGTATCTGCTATATTGGGGGTTATTGCAAAGCGTGGGGGTTGAAACAGTTGCGAAGTGGGGGCGTGAAGTGCCCACTCTCCTTTATGTATGCATATTGCACACCTTGAGTGGTCTTCATACTAAGGTCTTTAGTCAAAAATGCACGTAAAGTGTTACTATTACTAGATAGTGCCTCAGATGTTTCTATGAAATTATCGGTCGTTGTCTTTGGGTCGAACCCAATTTGCGCGTAGTTCATTATCTTTGGTTAGTTACCCCAGATCCCAGATATTGAGCCCAGAATATATATCTTTAAGACCCTGGTCTATCGATTGAATTCTAGTGCAAACGTTCGAACATAAGTGGGCCTCACTGAATCAATTTCAGCCTTTGTTGGCCCACAAGTGTTTATCTACTTTCTATTTTCGCTCAGCTAAGTGCATTTGCCGTCTACGCCCGTAAAAGGAGATACAGGATTGTGAGATCGCGATTAAAGACCTCACTTTTAAGCTAGTACTAAAAACTTGCCAGACGCTTTACGTTACCCACATTACGTTTCATAATGGTTTTCCAATATTGCCTTTCGCCATTTAACAGTCGCTTTTGCCTATCCGTATAGTCGTAACTGAGAATTTCTTTGCCATAAAATAGTTAAATTACTCTTTTATAATCTGTGTTTTACATGTAGCTTTAGAGACCGCATACGGCTTGATACAGCGATCCTTATATAGAACTCACTTGGTTGTCACATGTCGCCTTTGATTGGAAATTAATATTGGTGTCATTGGAAAAGTCGGTGTTGTAAGGTTACGGTTTTATGATTCTAACATTAATCAAATTATAATTGAAAAAGCTTAAGCAAAAACTTGCAAAAATAAAGTTTGCATACAGATCTCAGGCCGATATCTGTAAAACTATTTTTACTTAGCACCATAATTTGGAGTTGCCTTATTTTTGGGGTGCGGGGCAGTGGTCCAACTGCTCTATCCAACTAGTTGGACCATGACCCTTCACTAGGGGCAGTTGTCCAACTTTAAAAATAGTTGGACCACAGCACCTGTTAAGAGTTCCGTGGTGCAATTCATTTAAAAATAATTTGCCCACCCTAAAAGCCTCAACAATATAATTATGTATAAGTATAGAATTTTGTCCGCAAGTTAAAATTGTAAGTTGTTATTATCATTGGTCACAATGTATTTGGAGAAAAGCAAAAAAAAATGGTATATCAAAAACTAAATTAATAAAAAGAGTCAAAAGAATTATTTCAATGTGCTCAGTTTTTCTACTATTGCAGTGTGATATGAATATAACCGCAAACCAGTAGGTACCAAACAATATAAATAATTCTAAAGTTCAGGCTTTTAGGGTGTGCAACTTATTTTTAAATGAATTGGACCACGGAACTCTCAAAAGGTGCTGTGGTCCACCTATTTTTAAAGTTGGACAACTGCCCCTAGTGAAGGCCCATGGTCCAACTAGTTGGACAGAGCAGTTGGACCACTGCCCCGCATCCTATTTTTGTCACTCTCGCGTAAAAATCACGTTACAAATGGGGACGGGAGGATGAATGCAAGACCAAAAGTATCGCGAAGCAGCACCATGTCATACAAATGAAGAACCAACACCAAATTCATACTACTTCGCAGTTCAGAATTTTTCGGGACTAGAAACATGTAGAAAACCCGGCAACAACACAATACACAGTAGCCCACTAGCCACATCCATCTGCCCGAAAAATCCTCCCTTTTCAACGGAATATTGCGAATCCTTATATTTTGTGCCTAATGCTCCTAAATTGTCGATAGATATGAGTCTGAAGTCTAAGTCCAAACACCCGATAAGTAAACAATTGATCGTAACCTTAGACTTGAAAATTTACATTTCAAACCTAATCCCCCTCAGCTTCGTTCTAATCAGGCTCAACAAACTGAGGTAATCTGATTCCAATTCTAGACAAGATTTATTAGAATTGAGATTTGCATGATTCAAAGGTGTCTGGATTTCAAAGGTTAAGTAGACTCGTTTATCGAAATTATATCACTAACGAAATTACATTTGGACCAGACAGACGTCCCTTAAGGTCAAACAAGTCAACATTTTTTCCATAGAAACTTCGTTGGGGTTTTACTCCACTATTTGACAAGGTACATCTAATAAAACGACGTAGTTCGAGAGTTTGAACGGAACAGAACCTTTATTTTTTTTTTATATAAACCAAAGAGAAACACAGCAAAGACAATACCATAGATTATACCATGGATTGACATAAGAGTTTCTAGCACTAATAATTGTTGATTATTTATATTTATAACCAACAGTACATCCAAAATTAAACATGGTATCGTTTTGTCTCATTATTAATTTTGTCTGTACGAAAGCAGAATTGTAAAATATGAAGCTATTAAAAAGTTACGAGCTTCTAAAGATTCGTTTTTTTGCTAATTTTAACACAACTTTAGGTGTAAATTAGAAGCTAAAGAAGCATCAAATTTCCAAAACGAAGTCCGTACCGACACAGCAAATTTATCGAAGAATTTAATAAATTTTATTTGAAATTAATTGGTGCCGTGGTTTTTTCATAAAACCCCAACTTCCAAAGGCTTTTTCGTATTTTTTTACGCGCGCCTTTTACTCTGATTGATCGTGCATCTCACTGAATAAGTTTTCCCCTGTTTTCTCCACGAGGGGATGACGCTCGCGCACACATGAACAATATGGCTCGATTTCCGGTGAAATATCATGGTTTTTTACCATGCCTGCCAGTTAGTTCGAGCTCGCGACTAGCGCCGCCTTAAGAATAACTTGCGAGTTTTTGCGTATCTTGTGCAGCCAAAAGCCTAAACAAGTTTGAAAATTGAATATTACTGAAACACTGGTGTCTATTCCGAGTTAGAAAGCCGCATTTAATCGAAACCCCGAAAGTTCGTCTTGAAAAGTTTCGCCAAAGTTCAAGTCAATCATATCGCGGCGTACCATTAGGTTGTAGAACTTTAGCCTTCTCCTAGCCCTTGTACATCCACACCTACTTGCGAACCCATAAATAAACTCTTTATGTTCAATTAAAATCATGTAAACGTTTTTTCTTGAAATATAAGTTCTCTTACATTGACTGCGATACGAATATGTCTACTATAACCTTCGCGTTTGATTGTTATCAGAAGTTTTTCGGACTCATAAACATTTAAATTGATTCCATATGATTATTTGATTTATGGAGAACCATTTTTGAGCCATATTGAATGGTTTAACGTTCTACATGGACAGATTGACAATAAAAGTAACCATTAATAGTTGGTTTTGGATGCCCAATTGAATGCGGTCCAAAATTTTGGGAGGGATATATTTATTTAAGTGACGAGAATAAAAATAGAGCTGAAAATATTCTTGGTAAATTGACAAGCGGATTGGCGTACATACGGTTTTATTTTGATTATACTTTTCGGACTGATGGGTCACGACAAGGACGTTGCTTGAAGAATAAGAAAAGAAAGGAGATGTGTTATATAAATCTGCTATCAATACCATGAATTGCCTTCAATTGCATTGATTAAGAAAATGAAACAATTTATTTAGAAAACAAGAAAGATCTGTTACCGGTACCGCAAAACAAATGCGATTTCGTCTGAGTCATTTGTAATCCCGCGAAAAGCTGGGTTCTCGCAGTAAAAGAAAACAATGACTCGCGAAGCCTGGCAATCCTTCGCGAAAAAATATAACGATATTATTTTTCACTCAACAACGGATATCCTCATCAAAAAACCATCTGCAGCGAGTGGTATTACATCAAAAATACACAAAGCAATGTAGCGTTCGCGTTCTTACGATATGAAAATATTGTCACAGCAAAGCGATATGAAGCATATATCAATCTTGCTTTAGCAGTCAGTCTACATGAATGCCTTAAGCAAAATCTGCATATTTCATCGTTTGCATGAATTGTAACGTTGTTCTGCACGCTTGCCACCCGACTTGGAATATTAATGTGTTTAACGTGCATTTTCAACCCTCTGTAAGTGCTGTTTAGTTATTTATGTATTCACGTGAGTTCATTGTGGTGTGCTGCAAAGTTGGCTTTGTCGTTATTTTCTTTCGGTGACAATCTTTTTCATGGTTTATTGCTGAAGTTGAGGTCATTTTCATTCTGTTTTTCTATTAATTCTGTTCTGCTTTCATCATCATTAGCTGGTGTTTCATGGCTTGACATTTGATTCTACCCTATATTATCTCCGATTACTAGGTATTCGGATTTAATTTATTCAGCACATTTCAGGAAAACCAGTGTTCCACCTTAGAGATCGTCATTGAACCTGAATTTCAAATCACAATTAATGAAAACACAGAAAGTATAACTAAATAATTGTCCCATTATAATTTAGTTCAAATCTCACGAAATGCTTTTGAGTTTGTCCAAAAACACAAATACTACTTATCACAGTTGTGTCAATTTCACTTCCTGAAACAAAACTAGTAACATAAAACAATTGTGACGGTCGTAATAAACGCTGAAGTCGTTATATAATGATTTACGTGCACGTCTTACTCCGCTATAAACCGGGACACTTCACAGGATTCCTTGAAAACCAATAAATTTCAGGCAGTTTCAGTATTTTGTTACAGCTCTGTTGATTATTTCGGCCTTGCGCGTGAATTTAGATGGCTAGTTAAATGTTTTGTTGTCTTTTGAAATTCACTTGCTCTAAATGTTATGGTGCAGTTTGTAATTTGGTTATTATGGCCACTTCTTATTCGTTATGACCAAGATCTGACGTTGTTTGTGCCCAAGAAATTAGTTTCTGCAGTTGAGTTTATAATTTGTTCCTCCTAAATACGCTATTGAATTTCTATAATATCGTTTCTATGATAATGTGTCCAATCAGCAATAACTGATCAAGCATAAATTTTAAAAATTGAAGTATCCTTCATCCTATCTCCCGGTTGTGCCATTTAAAAGTCCTTCACTTTCATGTCAGAAGCACTAGCAGCTTGTCACTAAAGATAAATTGGGTCGAAGGAAGCCGTCACCCTCGGACACTTCGCAAGTCTCCTTTAAACCTAAATTTATCTGGTCCTAAGGACCTACTTAACGCTTTCAGTGTCAATTTAGAAAGCACTATAAGACCTAACGGGTCTATTTTATTGCAACGCCAACTGGAAGGCGACCTTGCTTGATTAAACCAATAAATTTTCACTTTATCTTCGCTTAATCCTCGGAAGATACGACGGAAGGTTTTTGCATAATCTTGTCTTTTAATGAAGTCTACTTTTTTCCTTACTTGCTTCTATTGGTTCTAGTTTATTAATCCTCTTAACTCTTCGCCTTTGGGATCTTATTATGGCATCAACGAAACAATTAGGATCACCAGAACAGCTACAACTACTTTTGACAGTACCATCAAATCAGACTCAGAAAAAAGTTAAAATAGCTTTTTTACGTCGGCTTCAAATTCCGTGTTTGAAAACTCATTAAAAGTCGTAACTTCCATTATTTTTTTTGCTTCAACAAGCCGACAGTTTGACGCAATAGTACGCTGAAGTTCCAAGGTCGCTCATCGCTCAGTTTCAAGTGGGTAAGTACAACCGGCCTAGGCAGTCGAGCTGGCTGGCAGGTTGGCTAGACTTCTGAAATAGCTGTAATTTCCTTTTCAAGTGCTACACATGCAATAAAGGTGCGGTACGAGTGTCAGCCTGACCTTGGGGCTAGGTTACGTAAGTGTATGCAAACTTGGGGTGTGCCCCAAGGGCGAGCGCGCGCGATTCCTTTCATTAGCATCGGAGTATTTATGGTTTTTTGTAGGCGTTGGTTTCTGAATGGATGTCCGTTTTGTTTTTTTCCGGTTGACTGACGCGAGACGTTCGCAGTATTGGAAATATGTTGACGATGTTGTAATATTGCGGCGTCCATCAGCGATTCATCAGTCAAATTTGTGACTAAATGTTTTGATAATTTTTCTTTCGCATTCTTGTTGTATGATGGATGTTATGTAGTGACTTCAACGACATAAAACAAGCGTAGACCCTTATAGGCATAAGCCCTTTTTAAATCTGCAGCACTTGCATTTTCTTTACCTTCCACAATTTGTGTTCCGCAGAAAGTATTGCCCTTTGCATTTCAAGGCCGCGGCCTTAAGAATTCCCAGAAAGCCTCAAATTAGTCATTGCATTTGCTTGTGGGATTTAGGACAAACCGCGGACGTCTGAGTCCACATACTGACGTGATACATTATTCATAATATAAACTAAATTATGTCATTGACAAGGACTGGTCGATGTTAACATCACGCGACCTTGGACACGGAACAATTTTCATATAAATTGATTGGCTGATGACATCAAAACCGTTTATGTAACCTTACGCATGGTCAGGGGCACATCATCATTAGCAATCATTGCGTGGAACGGAATCAAATCTTCGACTTCCCTTGTCTTGGGCTGCAAAAAACTGCGCTAGAAGCAATTATCCACTTGACGTGATCGTCTATCCATGTTTTAAAGCGATGCAGAAAATTAAATAGCGCTTTTTTCTGAACTTAGTCTTTGTCCATTTCCTGCAAATAATGTTTTACGGTGTGAAGGTTCTTTGTAATTTTCATAAGATTAAATTATTTTAGTTGCAAAGTGTTTTACTTAGAAAGTATTTTTATAACGGTCGCGAGGTTTCCGTCTTTGCTGTTTTCGTAGCGTGCTTCGCTTCGTTTACTGAATAATATTAAAATATCTTTAGAATTGCTTTCTAGATGGTCGAGTCCTTTGTTTTATTATTAAACAAATTGTTAGATAAGGCTCCAATGGAAGTCATTTCCTTTTAAAAAGAAATCTCGCTTTTCCAGCAACGCTTCTTTCGTTATCGGTAACGTTTTGAAATTGGAAAATGGTGTCAATTTTATCTACGTAATAATTATTATGTTTACCTATAGAAAAATCTGAGAAAAGGGCTGTCTATTCGTGGCTGCGTAGACAATAAGGTACCACCTGAAATATTTATCATGCAATATCTGTTGCCAGCGGTTTCGCCCTTGTGTTCCCGCGATAATTATCCCACGCAAATGTATTCGGGATAAGCGGTATTTTTTGTGTTATTCCAAAATATAACCTATCTCTGACTGAGCCTTTCATCAAAATTCGTTCAGCCGTTCTGACATAATTGGGTAACAAATATCTATCCAAAGTTTTGCATTTATACAGTCATAATCATAATATCAGTCAGAAAATTTAAAGAAGCCGTTTTATTCGCCCATTTCTTAGTAAAACCAACTTAGCAATACAAGGAAAGTCTTGAGCTTAAATATTTAAGTTAACAGTTCATATTATGAAAAAACCTGAGACCCATTTTCGTTGACAAAATCTCATGAAAGCTTTACGACTCCCACGTAGCCCGCATTACGGGGACGAGATCTTTCCACAGATTTATTTATTTAATCATACTTTCCTCGTTCTGAAAAGGTCCTTCTTCAATGTCTTCATAAGTCTTTATAACTTGAAAATTGTTGAAAAGTCGTTTCTTATAATGGTTGGTTTGTCATTGTAATCTTTTATGAGTATTTGAAACTTTTTGCTGACTTAAGAGCAAATTCAAATAATTAAACTGAAAGAGGTCAGCACTTCAACTGAGTTTAAAAGTCTTTTATTCTGTTGAAAATTTTCGCAATCAGTCCTCTCGCCTTGGATAGAACGGAAGGAACTGTCAGACTCATATTGACTCAAAACCACACAGTTCAGTCGGTGGCACTTTCAGATACAGGGCCACGGGACCCTGTCCAACGACCCAATATCCAGGCTCCTAAAAGCTATGCCGTCAGGTTTTGCCACTCCAGTAATTATCCTGTCCGATTGTCATCCCTTGTCTTGTTCAATTGCCACAGGTAAAGTGGCTTCTGGTTTCAATATTCTAATTCGGTGGAACCGACCCGAAATCTGCTAACATTGCCCCCCATTAAATTGGATTTAATTCTGGAAACTAAATAATAGACCGACACTCTAGTGTTGCAGACTAAAATGACTAAGGGTGGCTATACACCGACTGCTTAGTATAGTCTGCTCGAGCAGTCCATGCATGCCTGGCCGCACCAATCGCCCGAAACAGGTAGACTGTTCGAGCATTCAATACTGATTGCTGGAAGAGGTCTCCTACGTAGACGTATACACGGAACCGCTAGAGCAGTAGAAGAACTGCTTCAGCAACAGTTTATACTGACTGTTGGAGCAGTTAGTAATGGTAGCTTCAAGCAGTTAAGTTTGACTGCTCGAGCAGAACGTGAAGAGGGGTTTTATTGTCAACGCAGCAATGATAATTGGATTCCCTTTTGTTTGACGTCACAGATTCTAAGGTCAAAAGGTCTCAACCTTGTGACCTCAGTAAAGTTCATGAATTATACGCCAAGATTTCACACACCTAAATGAACACTAAAATATTACTGCAACATCAACTTTACGGCACTAAATTGAACGCTGAAAATCCAATAAAGAGCTTTAAATTATGCATTCAGTTAGGTGTCGAATAGAATTTGTGAAATTGTGGAAAAGTATTTTATCGCGTACCCTTAAAGTCTAGGCCATTAATAATAAAATTAACACCAAAGTTTTTTTGTCTCTCTTTCTGTCTGCGACTATCAAATAGACTTTTTATTCGCTTTTTGCTGGAACGATAAATGTTATTTCAACCTACGGGAATAATTTGTGGGTGTCTCGATAGCCTGTTAGGAAGACTAAATATTAAAGTTTATGTTCTAGGTATTCTAGAATATGTCTGACTTCTCATAGGGCTTAAGAATCATCAAATATGCAGATGTTTTTGAATCTTTAGATGACTTCTCCAACTTTGGGTGGAGAGGAAGGGAGTTTCAGACTCATACATATCAACCATAACACCCACCCTTTTTCTTCAATTGCCATCTGTGTCCCAGAGCCGAAGTAACTCTTTTGAAAATGCCGCAACCCTGTGTTGATAAACAAGCAGCCTCATTATTCCTAGCCAATTTTCATTAACTGAGCAGCAATCTGAACGCTCTATTAGAGAGATTACTGAAGAAAATCAATAACACCTCGAAATAAAAGGACCCGAAATAAAGGAGGATATGTTGTAACATAGTCAACAATAGCAGTCTGAATAATTTTGAAGTATATTAAGTATTCCATAAATAATATGTTCACAAAATTCATGTAATCAATAGCCTAAGATACTGATACTGCTAGCCTACTTCATCTCACTGCTGGACAAAGGCGTCTCCATGACTTCCAGTTTTCGCGATTATGATTTATTATATTATGATAGGCTGATGATGATGAAGTAGTGAAAGAATTTTTGTAAATGATAGACTTGCTGGGTTCACAGGGAATCACTGACTAACACTGGAATGACTGGACCAAAGCAATTAAAAGTAGATGGTAGCCAGAGAAGATAGTGTCATCAAAACTAATGCCAGTAACAGTTCGCATAACTACAATAAATCCCTAAGGATAGCCAGTTCCTGAAACTATTGTTATAGACCCCTGAATACGCATAACTATGTTATGTAGTGAAATTAACTTGATAACTTGCGTGGGTGTCCCTTGAGCACTATGCATAAAAATAACGATGTTTTTCTAGTGTATTTCCGAACATTATTGCCTCTATCTTGTTATTGAGTTTTTCTTTTTTGAGATGAATTGTCTCGAGTGCGTTCTAAGTAAAGGAGTTATTATTTTTAGTACCGTTTCATTTAAAAGCATCCTTTCTGTTATTTTCTTTCCATTTTTTTTCTGTTATGGTCTGCATAATCAGCCTATGTTTTCACTGATGGATCACAGTCCACCTCTGTGAGAGGGAATGGATTGTTATAATTCAACAGGCCCAATTGGTGATGATATAGACCAACCCTGATGGTAGATGTCAAGCTCGTCCCATCGTCCTGGTCTGAACATGTTCGTCGGTTGATTTCTGGGATCTACAACATTGATGTAGTTCATGATCCATAAGTAATATTTACTGAAGCTCCGGCTTCTCTACGAGCATTAAGGTTAGGTGATGAAATCATCAAATGTACTGTAGATGGACCGCAAGAAACAGTCAGACTTTTACTGTCAGAAATCCACCATGTTCCTTTAGTTGCCCTTTACATTCCAGGGTCACCAATACCCTTACAGACAGTCCTGCGAGCGGTTGCCTTTTCTGGCAGTCATTTACCTTGGTCTATTGTTTTAGCTAATATTTTAAAGACATCTTTTTCTCAGCAATGTGTTTCACATATGGGTCATGATTTATCTTCTGTTTGACAACGTTTTGCTATTTACGTCTATCTTTGTGCATTTATGAAACGTGTCATGGAGAAACCCACCAAAGAAAAAAACCCAAGCAAAAAGTCCAACTTTATGCATACTCGAGTCAAACAAAATTGCTGAGAGCAAACATAACACACGATATTGTTTTCCCAAAATAAAACAAGATCGGAATCAGAACCGATCGTATGACAAAACAATCGCCCATAATGCTTATAAACGAAATAGTTTTACATTGAAGTTGATATTGTGGTTGATGGAAAAAATATGGTTGCTACGGCTGTTCCATACCTATAGCTACAACCCACAACTGCCCCTTAACATGCAACCAACCCCTTTGTCACCCCAACTTGTTGGAAATTTAATTTTCATTCTCACGATTTGATGTTTTACTTGCCATTTTTCACTTTGACTTTGTAGTTTTCAAAGGGGTTCGTATAGAAAAAAGAATTTGTACATGCTTTGAAGGGGAGTTAGTAATTAGTAAAGGTTTAGATATTGTTTGAATAAATCTGCGACAAAGATAGTCCTTTTAATCGACTTCCGATTGTGGTGGTACTCTCGTTTGTTACAGACTGAGAGGGTCATAGAAGTCTCTGGTTCTAGAAAAAAATTCAGTTCATCAATAGTTTCAGTCGTCAGTCAAAGTTAAGAGCTGTATTTAATACCTAATCGCGTTTCCGTTTCCATAACCTTAAGATTTTTTCTTTGACCACCATTGATAATGTCCAACTTGAACTCTTGAATTCTTGAATTAAACAGCGCATTCCAGAAGTTAATGCCCCTTACGGAGAACTGCATGTTCCCCGTGATTTTACTCCTGCTGTTCCGTCCATTTTGATCATGGCATGATGTTATTTAGCCTTCTTCGATAAATAGTTAGCCTTACAAAATAGTAAAAACAATTTGAATCACTAGTTCTAGAGATTAGTGGGTTCAACCAAACAAACAGACTCTTCAGTAAGTATAGATTGTTTTATTTCTCTTGAAGAAGTCTCGCTGCAGAAAATGAAATAAATGTTGAAATAATCAAGACATTTCCAAAGTTTTGTAATATGTTAGTAAATTACTTTGTGGAGTCTTTTTCGGTTACACGAGTTGGTAATCGTCTTAACTTTGAGGACATCAAGAGGACTACGCGGATTACTTTAGTTTCTTTCAGAGTTTCTTAGAAGTAGGTTCTCTAAATGTTGGCGAAATGGCGAATTTATTCTGTTGGTAAAAGCTTTATTGCTATACATTTTCTCTGTTTTCTTCTGCCATGAATAAATTATTGAATAAATTATTTCATTATTGGCGAAAGAAACCAGGGCCGCCCAAAAGGCCGTTGGGTTGACGATATCGTCAAGATCGCGGGGAATAAATGGATGAGAGAGGCACAGAACCGAGAGATGTGGCAGAAAAAGGGGGAGGCCTATACCCAGCAGTGGGTGATTCCGGGCTGATATAATGATGATGATTTCATTATTAAATTTAACTAAATAATAAAAATTCAAAAATAAAATAATTAAGAATGGAGGGAGGCCTTTGCTCAAGAGTGGGAAAGAACAGGATAGAAAAAAAAGTCAGGAAAACGATGTTTAAGATCAGTCACTCTTCCCTAAGACAGTGCCAATTTCTTAGATTCAATATTATTATTCCGATTGAACTGCAATACAAACTTTCCTTAGTTACAATCAAGAAATTAGGTTTCCAATCACGCGAACAGTATATTTATTACTTTCAGACAAAAACTGCATAATAAAGTAGGTATAATGTCTCCCTATAATAATTCTACAAAATTTATTTCAGCTATATTATCGTAAAATACATGTCTAGCCATCGAGTCTATCGAATTATCGATTGACTCAGCCTGTTTGCCAATTATATTACTACAATTGAATAGAAAGAAATATAAAGTATATTATTTTAGTTATAATTTAGTATCTTTCTAAAAAATATAGATAAAAAATTAAATAATTTTTTGTTCTTGAATGCGCTTAAAAGCTTTCAAGGATTGCCAGTGCCTTCATTCCTATGTATAGTTGTCACTCGTGAAAATTAATAAAATACAATAATTAATAGACATAAACATATTTAATCGAATATCGTATTGATATTAATTAAAATAATTACTTACTAGTATAAATAATAACATTTGTTTAAGCTTGCAATACCAACTGACTGGATGGTTGTTTTGTCCAATGTGATATGTTGCCGTGCCATAACCAGGTTTCATGTTGGAAGTTATTTACATATGTAACACCTATGTACACATGAATGCAAAAAAGAATTTGAACGAGTACTTACAGAAACTTATTGCTATCAAAACCATTTTAAACGAAATCTCGTTTAAAATGTTTTTGATAGCAATAAGTTTAATTGATTAAATTGGATTTCTTAAGTCCAGACAATGATCATAGTTCAAGAATAAAATCCAAGATGGAAGGTTGCGCATTAATCAACAAACAATACTGCAAAATCGTTGTTGCAGTTAACAATTTATCCATGCCAACGGTTTCCCAGCATGCAATGCAGAAGTTAATCGGACAGAACCAAAGTTCAACCGTTGGCAACTTCGGTATTTATTGACAGAATATAATCAAAATGTTCCCACTGCTGGGACACAGACTTCCTCTCCGTGAGAAGGAGACGACCGTAATCCACCACATGAGCCCCAGTACAGTTAGCGTGTCATATGTCTCAGAAATTCTGGTTCCAATACATTCTGGTAACCGCACGATGTTTATTTTCCTCTATTTTTCTCTTCTCCTTTTTAATCCACATTAACCAATTCTAATTTTTTCAGACAGACTCTACTTCGCTACTCTGAAGACTGGGTATAAGCCAAAACCGACTCGGAACAGCAAATACTTCCACATTGAAGATGAAATCGTATACGAGAATTTCTATTTCGACTTCGGGCCTTACCACCTCTGCCATCTCTACCAGTTCTGCAACAAGCTTAATGAGGAATTGGAGAAGAATCCGAAGAAGAAGATCGTCTTCTACACTAGTAATAATGAGACCCTCAGACTTAATGCGGCCTACCTTATTGGGAGTTATCAGGTATGGTTCCTAGTTTTAGAAGTAGCTTTAGACTGCCTATGGTTGTCTATTTCTAGGCTAAGGCTCTCTTCTTAGTCGTTTAAATATGTCCCAAATGCCTTCTTCAGGTCATTCCTTCAAGTAACTTTGTTGTGTGTGACAATGTGAGTGTCCTAAGGATTTGTCTGGTAAAATCATCAAATATGAGTCCCAGGGCAGAGCGGGAGGGACTGTCAAACTCGTACTGACTAAAATCCACGGTGTCCTTCAATAGCCCTTTACGATCCGTGGTCACGGTATTTCGTAAACCCCGGCAGGCTTTGGTCCTTTAAAGGGGACCCCGTCGTTATGCTGACACTCTTTGAGGTGCGCGTGGAACAACGCGGCGTCGACCAGGGCATGGTCCATGGTCGGACAGCGAGTCGCCTATAACTCGTTGTCCGCATGCCAGCGAGATCGGACATTGCTTAAAATGTAAATACTATAACAAGCTATAAAAGAGAACTAGGCCAGCAAATAAGGTGCTAAATGCTTTTAAAGTTTTAGATTCCAATTTCTTATCTCGGTTTTTTATGGTCTATTAACAAAATCTACCAAAGCGGATTACTCAAAACGAGCTTGCCCCAAAAACGTTTTAAATATTAAGGCGAATTTCGCTGTTCATCTCTCCGGAAAAAAACATTCCCTTGGGTGAATCTCGGGACGATACGCAGACATGGAATCATACGGCATATTAAGTTCCAATACTATTACCACGATTCGCGGAAAAATATGTACATCCGTCTAGCAATATCAGGAAGACTTAGAAATTCAAGGTTCTAGGTTGCATAACTAGGCAATGTGGGTGGAAAATACGTGTGTTTACTAACGTGTTCTGTGGAGCTTAAGATCTAATTAGCACGTGTTATTGGAATCCTATTCATAGGAAGTTTGTGCCCCAGTTTTGGAACCTAAGGCTTCTATAACTTTGTTAGTAAATCAATTGAAACACTCAACAGCTGTTTACCTGATCTTTTATTCGTAAAATATGTCTGTCAGATCCATACACTATTAAACAGAAACCACGAAATGCCATATTCTCTAATCCTTACACACTCCTTTCATCTCAACCACATTCATAAATCTGGCTGGCCAAAAAGGCATCTCGGATTCGAAAACCCTTACGGTACTTTCAAAACGCTTAGGACGTAAGGCTCATACTTAAATACTTTCATTTGGCAAACAGCTAAATAGTGGAATTCTCTGCCGGTCTGTGTTTCCTGAACCTTGAAGTCTATAAGCTAAGAGTGAATAGGTAACTTCTAGGCAAGTATGCTTCACAGTCGACGCAAGACTATAAAAAATATATTACTTTTCTGAAGTACTTCATCAATAAGGGTGTATACTCCTTCTCCATCTGCCTTATTTTAATCTTCTGACAAATAAATACCAGAACCTAAAATAGCATTCTCCAAATCTGCAATTGGTACAGGTCTCATAAATTCGCGAACCAATCTTCTACCATATAGTTCCTCCTACAGCTATAAATAAATAGTAAGGGTTTGACATTTACACCAGCCTTATAGGATTACATGACTGACGGATAAGTTACGTAACTGTAACACTAATACCTCGCCTACGACCGTTACACAACGGCTATTTAATCAGTTAAAAATACATCTGATACGCAATCCTGGCTGGGAATATGAACCGCCAAGTAATTAGGGGTAAGCGAACTGTTCCCACGCGTTCACAATTATTCAATAAGAAGGCTTCACGCCAGCTGAAAACCTGCCTTATTGCTACGGGATAACGGCACTGTTTCTCTAAAAAGTCGCCATGGATAAGTGTGGTAGACAGTAGGACATGTTACGGTTGGTGGAAATCTGCGGGATGTACCTCAAAACCATTCTCATGGTTGTCTATCTTTAGAAGATTGCAGGATTTGAGTACAGGATCTAGTTCATCCTGATTTGGTTTCCGTATCCCTGCCTTGGCCTTGGTTGATTCAGATTATAGTAGTGCGATGAGGTTTCTCTGCTGAAGCTAGATAAATAAGAAGGGGTCAAAAAGGAGAATGGCGTACACTCAAGAAGGAGTGTTAACCACCACGCTTACTTGCTGTGTGTCGATGATTTGGTCTTTAAACTAAATAACGGCAAAAAATTTTCGTCTCCCGATAATTAAATAAAAACCTATGCAAATTGAAAAAAACAACACTACTTTTTTTTAGCCTATGGCATGGCCTATACTTTTGTCTTTTCCGAATTCCTTTTAAGAAGTTTTTCCACGCCACTTCAACCAAGCTTCGTACATATTTCGTACCCCCAAAAAACGCTGTCCACTACAGCATTCAAGGCCATTGCATGACCTTCGCCACTAACCAATACTATAGTTACATCCATACCTGTCAATTCAACCACGAATTAATTCCACATGAATGCCCTCATACTCATACATGAGCGAGCATGTCAGCTTATCCCACGAGGGACGTTAACTTTATGAAGGTCGGTTTTCGCAAAGCCTTTCATAAGGCATAAAAATGATTGACAGTGTCGTTAGGTTACGAATAGATATGAGTTTCGCTGACATTCTTTATGGATTGTTTGAAGAATATATGATTTATGTGGTTGGATTTGGTATGTAAAGGTTAACTGTCTTCGAGACTACAGGTGTGTTGCCTTTATCGTTTGCAAGTAGAAAAGGAATTGTTGTTTTTTATTTTACATTTTAACCAACTTCAAAAAGGAAGAGGTTCTCAATTCGGTCGCTATGTTTTTTTTAATGTATGTACACTGATTAGTCCGAGGTTTCTTGACCGATTTGTGTGATTCTTTATTTGTTCGGTGCAGTATACCTGCCATTTGAAAAAAATAGGTAATTTAGTTTGGTTCAGTAGTTCATTTTTCGCTTATTGTGTACGGTCAGCCAAGAAAGTGGTGTACCAGTTTTGATTTAGTTTCCCGGTCATCGAAAATTACAACAAGGTTCGTTATAAAAAGATATTACTGAAAGAGACAACATTATCATGACGTAAACCTATGTATTTAGTATTCATACGTCATATGTCACATATAAGTACATGACATTTTAACCTTTAGTATAAATGAAAAGGACATTAGTTTCTACAAAGCAATTGAAATGTTTCCAAACAAAAGTAATAAAAACTATTTAAATAGACAACCGAATTCCATTTGAAAAAGAAAACTGACAATTGACATTTTGTCAAATATATGCAAAAAATCGATATATTTTCCGTGTTATTTTTCAATCAACTGCATATAAAATCATCTCAATGCCTGCCAACTTGACCATTGCCGAAAGAGCACAAATAATTGCCCAATTTAATGAGGGAAGCAGTATCAGTGCGATATCCCGGAATTTGAATATATCGAGGCGTTCTGTCCGCTTTTGGATTCGTCGTGAAGGAGAGGAGGGAAGTTTGTTGGATCACAGAAGAAGTGGTCGATAGAGAATTCATGAGACGGGAATATGAAATCAATGGTTTTAAGCCCACAAAACATTTTGCGGAGATGTTCGATGTGAGTGCCCAAACAATAAGGAATCATCTACATTACATGGGGTTGCACCACAGGCATTACGCCAAGAAAATATATTTGACGGATGCTCACAGACTTGCTCGTCTGAACTTCGCCAGAGAGCACTTAGAGTTTGATTGGTCTAATACAGTGTTTTGTGATGAAAAAACGTTTAAATCCAGTCAGCATGGACGTCTTCACCTTTGGCGATATAATTCAACACGGTATAAAGATGATCATGTAATTCCAAATAGAGAATCAGGTCGAATTTCCGTAAATATTTGGGGCTGGATGAGTGCGGATGGTGTAGGAGAATTGTGTTCTCTACCTCCTCGAGCGACGGCTGTAAATTATATCGACGTGCTTCAGAATGCAATGCTACCGACAGTCCGTAATGTTTACCCGGAGAACGAAGTGCCACAATTTGATTTTGTTCAAGATAATTGTTCAATTCATAATGCGAGGATCGTAAGAGCCTGGTTTCGTTCACACACTGACGTAAGGGTAATTCAGTGGCCCTCAAGATCGCCGGACCTCAACCCGATAGAAAATCTTTGGGGCCTTATGGTCCAACGATGGTCGCATCAAAATGAAAGAACCAAACAAGCTCTTATTAGTCACTGTAATTATATTTGGGAGGAAATGCGGGGAACCGATATTTGCTCACGGCTTGTTGGTTCAATGAGGTCTCGTCTTTTAGAGGTTATAGAGGCCAACGGCGGTTACACCCGTTTCTAATTTTTAAAAATTTTCAATATCTTCTAAATATTACTATATATGCTATGTTTTTGTTTGTTATAAGTATTTTAAAATTGATTGTAGAAATTTAATAAAAGGATAAATCTATTTTTAGCTTGTTTTTTATTGATATTGTAATTACAAGTTTACAGAAATTGTAAGTTTGTGGATTCGCCTTGTGCCTTTACAATTTTATGTAACTTGTTGATTACAATTCTGAATTTGTAGATACAATTTTGTCATCAAAATCTACAGCCCCTCGCCGTTGATTTTACGACGTCATTGGTTCCATCAAGTTCAAACTAAGAACAGATGTCACGTTACAAACAGTAATAGTCGTTATCAATAATCAGATAAAGACAGCAATAGAAGTTGTCAGATCGATCTGCAAGCGAAACTAATCTTTATCACCTATGAATCTGCAAGCGATATTCAACCTTAGGGTGGTACACCACTTTCTTGGCCGACTGTACATGGACGATGTTATTACCGGTACTATGGATTACAAAATTCTAGTGCACATGTAAGAAAATTATGTATTGAACAAGATTTTGGGTTGAATATTTGAACTAAAAAGGGAAAAATAAAAAACAGTTTACGAAAAAAATTGAACCGACTTCAAATTCCACAATAAAAAAGTGTAAAATAACTTTTAACTGTAGTAGCTGTTTGGTTCCACAGACCCTGTGTGTTTGATACCTTTTCAACCATAAGCAAAAAACTGTTTTCACTGAGTATCAGATGTAAAACTTTGCATTGATAATACTCGCATTTGAAAATGTATTTAAAACGACAAAAATTTAGACCTAGACCAGTATCAAATAACCTAAAACGAATTTCTTCCTTTCATCCCTCAGATAATCTACCTAGACTCTAGCCCAGCGGCAGTTTACAAGCAGCTAACAGACGGATCAGAATGGTCCCTACTAAACTTCCGAGATGCATCGGGCGGGCCTCCACTCTTCGACATATCTCTCTTAGATGTCCTTCATGGTGTGAAGGTGGCTCATGACGCACGATTCTTCGATTTTGATAACTTCGATGCGGAGCCGTATCTGTTTTATGAGGTGAGTTAATTATGCTTGTGTGAGGTCCTGGATTTGTAATGAGAGGTGATAAATAAAGCTGATAAAACTAGAGAGACGCATGGTTTCTAGGAATATCATGAAAAGAAACTCTAAAAAGATTTTGACACAGCTGTAGGACAACATAAGTTAACAGAAAAAATATTTCTTGTCACAAACGTAAAAATAAATTAAAAAAAAAAAAACAATAATACACTGAAATTATTGTTATAGGTCATAACAGACGACAACGGGTTATGTTAAATTTAATTTTAAATCGTCAATTTATTTATACTGGCTGTTAAAGTTATTTATTATTTATGTTAACTAACAATTCTGATTACCGGGAATAATTTCAATTTATACACTCACTTGAAAATTATTTAATGTTGATTTGATGCGACCATTACTTTTGTGAAAAAGTGATGTTTTCAACGTTAAATATTTGTATATGAACCTTGACGAGATTATTGCCAAGTTCAGAGAATGCCGTCGACCTTTCACGCACTGAGTGGGCTGCGTATCCGCGACACAATTTGGACATCCTACACGACTAATAAAAATATGTCCATTTGTTTACGGCAATAATGTCGTCTGTACATTCACCAAGAGGCGTGGTACACAACCTGAGATGGCAATATAATGTATTACTTTTTCATTCATAATATTTAAGTGTCTCATCATCTCATGAGTGAAATAGTCACAATAATTGTGACTTTACTAGGCTAGAAGAGTAATCATTGGTTTTTAAGAGTTCCTCACATAATGTTAGTTTCTTAGAAACGGGTCAATGAATCTGCATCAGAATGATGGCAACAGTCCATCTCCTTTAATATGGACCAAAAATTGCAAATAAAGATGTACAGTCGGGGCCCATCATTATATGACCCATCTTATATGGCAGAATTATGTTAAAGTGGGTCAAGGAAACCTGATCACCAACTGTATTGCACACTTCATATTACAGATCACTCTTTTAGAACGTGTGGATCACAATTTTAAAAAAATCTCTATATTCAATCCATATTATTCCATTTCAGAAAGTAGAAAACGGCGATCTAAACTGGATAATTCCAGGCAAAATGCTAGCTTTCTCCGGTCCCCACCACCGTTCCCGGTTAGACCGGGGATACCCCCTCCATAGCCCGGAACATTACCACCAATACTTCCGAACACACCACGTCACGACGATCGTACGACTCAACAAGAAGTCGTACGACGCCCGTCAGTTCACCGCGCATGGATTTGAACATCGGGAGTTGTTCTTTGTGGATGGCTCCGTACCTTCGGATTTGATTGTGAACCGGTTTATAAGGATCACTGAAGCCGCGAAGGGTGCTGTTGCTGTACATTGTAAAGGTGAGAAGTTACTGTAACAACTTACTAACTTCACCTCGTATTTCGGATACTTATTGTGTAAAATCTCGTTTTTCTAACAGAGAACTGTATTGCTAAGGAATTTCTTTTGCCACTTATTCTGCAAACTAAGTGTCGAAGACCAGTCGTTTCGATTGACTTACGAATTTAAAGTTCAGAAATGCTAATTTTTTGCCCAATTTTATTAAAAGATTTTTATTATATATGTAAAAAATTGTTTCCTTTTATTTCCAGCGGGTCTCGGTCGTACAGGCACACTAATAGCGTGCTACTTGATGAAACACCACGCGTTCACTGCGCGGGAGTCGATCGCGTGGCTGCGCATCTGTCGGCCTGGCTCTGTCATTGGACATCAACAGTGGTTCCTTGAGAAGTGAGTATTGTATTTGTAACGAAACTACGACATAATATGCCCTTAATGCGGAGGCCACAATAACGGTAAATGCCGTTAAATATCGCAATAATGGACTTTAAAAAATAATTTTATTGAGAACCCTATTGTAGGTTAACTTTATCGTTAATTACTTCGCGCAAGAGAGTGACCAATGTCGCTATAATGACTATGGTACTAACGTTTAAGATCATTCATACATAATATTTAAACATATAACTGGTTGGGTTTACATGATACATCGGGTATCAGTTATCACAAACAATGTTTGTACTTCTTACCTTATAATCATCAGAATACCTACCTATCTTCGGTAGATCTTTTTGTATAACCAATCAACGACCAAACATCAGGGCCCCGTAAGGACTACTGGCGCCTGTGTGCAAAAAAGGATATTGGCGCCCCTTAAAGCATTTTGAATTACTTATTTTTTTTTATGTTAGTTAGGTCAGTGGTGTATTTTAAAATTCGTAGCCCTTGGGCTGTAAAGCTTGCTGCCTCGGAACTTAAACACAAAAGAAACCATCAAGTGCTACTCAAACTTCACACCCAGAGTGCCATATCATCATATAGAAGACAAACTTAAAATTCTGTAGAACACAATAAGATAAACTAACATAAAAACCATTTGTTATTGAAAAATGAGCTATCAAAAGAGAGGTCAAGAAAAGCGAATTTCAAAGTTATTTGAAGCGCGAGCGAAGCGAGCGCGAAATTTTTAGGTTTTTGGAATAGGACAAGGTAATTCTTCATAGAAGAGCGGACGCAGTCAGCTCTAAAAGTAAAACGTTTCCGGACTTCAAGTTTTAATCTGAAAGTGAGATCAAATATTTGAAGTCTTTAGTACTTAAACCTAATCCTATATATAAGGTCTCAACTCCTATTTCCAAATTATTTTTGATATCTTTTTTTCAATTTTTTTTTGGGCCCTTGGCTTTGGCGCACCTAGAGGATGGCGCCCGTGTGCATTGCACACTTTGCACATATGGATGCGGGGGCCCTGCCAAACATGCCTATCCGAAACGTAAAGATGTCCAATGAGAAGCAGCTGCCAAAAACTAAGGACCGATATTTGGATTGAAATAGAATATTAATTTCGGGGGTTTGTCTCGTGAAGTAGCATAAATCAGTAAATTGTAAATTCTTTACTGGTGACTATAAAGTTACCTTTTGTACTAAACTAGCTGACCCGGAAAACTTCGTACCGCCTCAAAATCACCTTTTAAGTTTTTTAATTAAACCTTCCCTGTACTTCCAAAAATGATTCAAAACAAAAATTAGCCAAATCGGTCCAGCCGTTCTTGAGTTTTAGCGAGACTAACGAACAGCAATTGATTTTTATATTATAGATTCTAAATATTGGCCTCATTTCTTCCAGCGTCCAGCCCCGTATGCATGCAGAAGGAGAGTCGTACCGTCGTCGTCACAACATCACGTCCCTGCCGGTGTTCGAGCGCGGGATCTACGCCGAGCTGCCGGAGCATGAGGACACCACGGACGGGCCCGTCGATAACAAGCCAGTCTCACTGCAGACCATACTACATACTAGCAAGATTGCCAACAACAAGGTAATATTTATTTCTCAAAAAAACTGCTTTTCGGGTTAACGCTTAATATTAATTGACTAGCTGTTCTTCGTGGTCTCGGGACTAACGAATTACTGTGATCCCGGAAAGTAAAGAGCTATTGAAGGACACAATGGATTTTAGTCAGTACATGCCTGACAGTCCCATCCTGTCCTGCACTGGGTAGGAGGACTTATTTGATGATTTTACCACGATAAAAAAAAGTTGTGTTGAACCGCGGCTTAAGTCTGTAAGCGTCTGATAGTTCCGCTCCTGCGGGAGGACTAATTTTAGGATTTATAAACCAAAAAATTTACTAGTATTAGTTGAACATCAAAATCAGAAGCCATTCTGCACATATTGGACTTGCATTCAGTTGGTGCCGATTGACTTATTGTTCGACGCCAACCGTTGATCAAATTAAGCTTAGTTCAAAATAATGGGGATAAAAAATAATGGGGATAAAAAATAATTTAATATTTAATCATTTCACAAATGTGTGTGGTGCTTTAAATAACAAATTGAATATTCTATTACAGTTGGACAACGCGCACGTGCTAAACGCGAACGAACCCGACTCAGAAAACAACGTGACCGCAGTGATCGGCAAGTACAAGACCACACCCACACCCATGCTACCCACAAAGACAGTATTCGCGCCCAAAATGAACTACATGATGCCCACAAACAACATACGCAACGCCAACAATACTAACTTAAAACAACCACCACGAATAATTAATTCTACGTTAAAATCTCATTACGCGTCTAAAACTTCGACCTTTCCCCCAACTAGAAGTGCCAATTCTACTGCAAATAAGTTGTCAAGCGGTGTTAAGCCTTTTACTGGCAAAAGCAGCTTTCATGGGCAAAGAGCGAATCTTGCTCGCCCAGCGCTGGGATACACACATGGCGCAAGCCCTCTCAAAACCTTCACTAGAAAAACTGTCACCGTCAGCAAAATTGGCAACAATGATAGCGCAGTTGTTACGAATTTAAACAATGTAACTTCAACTTTATCAGCGCTGACAGAAAACTGCCATTTGAACGGCAAAAACCGTCTCCCGTCTGAGCCAAATCTCAAATCAGTCGTCGCGGCCAAACCTGCTAACTCTAACTTAAACGCTCGAAAGAAACTAATAGTCAGATCTAATTCTAGTTCTCGAAAGAAACTTCCAAAAAGTAATTTACCTAAAACTGGTCTCGAATCAACACAAGATCTGTCTTCTAGTGACACTAACGTCACTAATATCTCAGCGGATTCTCTCGAAGCCCCGTTTAGATTCAGACGGAAAAGGGACAAGTCGAACAGTCCAGAGCCTATGGACTGCATCAGTAATTCTGTGATCACAGCGGATGTTACCCCAGACAACTTTGAAGAGACGAATAACTCGCAAGGAAATAAATTGTATAAGATAAAGGCGTTGCGGAAGAAATGCCCCGCGTTTGGAGTCAGTTTGCTGAAGAAAGACGGTGTTCAAACTCGGTCGAGTAGTTGTGCCAGTAGCTCGACCGTCAAGAAGAAATGATCTCTGTGAAAAACCCCGACAACTAGAAAGTAGTTCGTGTGTAGACTAGAATTTTTAACGATGTGCATAGCACACGCTGATGTTGTATCTGTGTAAATTTTTACTTTTGATGAATTTGTTTAGATGCTTCCTAACAATTTTTTAACAATCGACTGAACTTTTTTATTAAACTCATATCAAGTTTAAAATAATATCTCTGCTATAAAAGACGTGTATGTCTAAACAAATTTATCAATGTTTTTGATGTCTAGTTGTTTATGCTACTCGACCCCGCAGAAAGCGAGCCTACTATATAATCTCATTAGTACTAACTAATATAGTACAGTTAGCTGTGGTCGATTGATTGACTAATGATGTGGCCTGAGATATAATATAATGTATATATTTATATATTTGTTGATATATTTGCGTTATATTTTTGTTTTTGGCACTTTGCGTCCGTCTTGACATACGCTCTGTATGTAGATTAGTGTTCACTGAAATATGTTTCCTACAACATAGTTGAAAATATATATTGTACTTATTTATATCAATAGTTGAATCTGAGAGTCACCGACGCAGTATCAACTTCAGCCGATCACTAGACTTGTATTAGTCCAAAGCGAGCAAAATGGCGTCTTTCATCGTCATTACTGCATTGATATAGTCTTTCTGTCTGATCGGCTCAAATTGATTCTTAGTCGATATGCCTGTTCACTTTATACATACTCGTATACTTTAAAAATGTCTCTGTTATGTATTACAAACATTTGGAGTGTAACAACAAACTACAGATTAAGTATAAGTTTAAAACTATGACATTAGGCAATCAGTTGATCAGCGTAGTATTAAGAAGAAATATTTTTGTAGTTTGTAAAGTAATAAGTGATTACAAAATGCCATTTTCTTTAGCTTTTATTGAGCCTTCTTGTTGTTTAGAGTTATCGATCGGTTGAATGTTTTACTTTTTGTTATTGGCGAGTGAACATTATTAAAATTAATAGGGTGGTTTTAAATTCGCTGACGATACTTTAGGAGAGTAAATTATTCTTGATTGGGAACAATAGGAAATATTACTGAAATAAAGATTAACGTCAGATTAACGAAAAACATTGAACCCATTTTTTTTCTTTTGTTGTGTAAACGAAAATTGACTGAGATACGACGCTTTTAAAATTCACCACACGTCACCACTTCGTACAATTTTTACGGAGGTTTGTAACTTTCGAATTTTGAAACTTTATATCTTAGTCAACATTAATTTGACAAAATAAATTATACGCATTCATTATTTTTCAAAACTGTAAATAACGTACTAAGTAAATTTGCAATTTTTTGTTGCAAAATGCCTATTGATTATGTGAAGCCGCGTCCACATAGCAAAAAAAGCATCTGTTTCATACATTGCTCATAGTTTCTTGTTGTATTTTGTATGAAAAGGCAGATTCTCTCTGCCGTACGAGTATACCTAATATTATAATAAAAACTCATTCATAAATACTTTTAACCCCATAAAAATCTCCAACGAATTTAAAATCACCCTTTATTATACAAATTGTAATATAGCTATTTTAAAAACTTGCAATTATTTTAACTATTAATGCTTGATGTACACTGAGACTTTGTTTGTGCAATATAAAGTAATTTTATATGAATTAGAGGACATAAATGACCTGAAATTGCCTTGGATATATTAACTACATACTCATATACCGCTACGAGTCTTAGATATACACACACTTGATAGTTTTTATTGAAATAGTATATCAAAATAATATACAAGGTCAATTTAAGTTAGCTAGCGTAACTTTGTAGGCGAAAACATGAACAAACAAAAAAAAAATTCGCTGTTTTTTGAAATATACAAAATTAGCATAATAACATGATAGATCCAGTGGTTGAGTCATTGGCTATGTGTCGCGTGTTTGATTTCCGCACGGAACAAATGTTAGTATAGCGTACAGGGGCCTTACCACGAGCTGTTAACGCGATCCAGTTTAGGCTGTGGGAAAGAGACAGAGCTATACAAGTCGTCTAGCGCCATCTCTTTCCCACAGCCTAAACTGGATCGCGTTAAGAGTCCATGGTAGGCCACCAGGTAGTTGTTCCGGGGCTGGTTGTTTTTGCATTAGAGTTTAAGTGTTTTCCACGACCCTTAATAATTCCGAGTATGGGGGCAACGTTTATAGTAATTTTTTGTTTCATCGTGTTTTGATATCGATACTCCTGCAGTTTCGCTAGATAATTTAATTTGATCTTGTATAATTTTATACAACATAGTATTAGTCTTTACAATCCACAAGAACATGTGATGAGACTCTTATTTTTACATAATAAGGTCTAAAATGCATTGCACGTGTTCGTGTACTGTAAAAACTATATTTCTTAGTGTGCATTGAGTAAAGTATATAAAGGTTATGTTTGAAACGTTGTCACAAAGACGGTAGCTTCATGTTAACATTGATTTGTTAATGTTAGTGTAGAATGTATGAAATGTTTATACGTTTTTGGTATCTGCACCACTGCTGGCGATTAGCGAGAAGCGGTTCTAGGTGGCAACTACAAAAGAATTGTTTGCCAGTCGCAGCTACAGTCAATCTCTTTTTCTTGAGCGAGATACTCGATAGTTACTCGCTTCGTCAGCGGTGGAGCAGAAACCTTTAGATGAAAACTAACTATAATATAGCGTTTGTTTAGTCACATATATGTGCAGTTGCGGTCAAAATATTATGTAAAACTTCTTCACCCTACCTTTGCCTTTTGTAAATGTAACGGTGGGAATCTCAAAACATTCGACGATTTTTTGTTACTCGAAAGTTGTTAGTGATGCTACACAAGATATCTGGGTTGTAGGATTCGGGTGGCAACACTAATAGTAGATTATGCACCGAGGGGCTAAAGTTGTGTCTTATGTCACGGGCGTCATATTGAATCTCGAGCGCAATGAAGGATTCGGGATTTAACTCCCGAGCGTAGCGAGGGAGTTAAGAGTTTAACTCACGAGCGAAGCGAGGGAGTTAATACAAGAATCCTGAATGCAGCGAGGGATTCAAGCTAGCCCAAGGCAAAGACACCTTTAGCCCAGAGGAGGATACTCTACTTTTTACACCTACTGTGAGAAAATAATAGCCATAGTACGAAAAACAAAGTATTTATTAAATAAAAAAACAGTAAGAATAACATTTAGAACTAGTTATATAGGTACACTTATATATTAATTCAAGTTAATTGTAACATTTGAGACATTACGGCGCGGTACGGTATTTGTTATTATTAATGCCAGTTTTAATGTTATTTCATTCCTTTTAAAAAATGGTTCGTAGGTAGTTATCTAATTATTCTTACAATATTATGTCTTCGAAAACATGGCAACGATATGAAGAAGCAATCGTTATGATTTTTTAGGAAATCGAAAATATCATCCACGCGTAGTAAGGGTTTCGAGAATAGCTTTCCTCTTTCTGGCACACTAAATCAGACTTGGCTGTATGGGCTCAGCTCCCTTTGCCTGCCCCAAAGAGGGACGAAAAGAACCAAAAAAAAAAAATCTAGGCTGCATGGGCTAGATAGATCCCTTTGTCTTCCCAAAAGGGAAAAGAAAATTAAAAAAAAAAATCTTTCTGGCACCAAAGGGTGTTTGTTGTTTATAAACATATTCCAAATTCAAATCACATTATTGACCAGCGGGTAATAATGAAATCCAGTACAACATTATTGACCGGCTGTGCCCTCGGCCACTAATGACTCACTTTAGGTTAAGGTTGCTTGACATATAATTAGACATTTTCGAGCAGGTGGTGTGAAAATACAATTATGTATCACTAGTTCATCTCAGCTTGCTTAATTAAGTCTGACACTAAAGGAACGCCACATACAACATTTTAGAGAATAATTCCAAAAAAAAAAGAAAGATATTAATAACAAATTAATATAAATAGAAAAAGAAAGATCTGAAATTTCAGCGCAAGCCGATCTGAACATGATTTTACGATAATATATTAATATCATTGCGAGCTAAATGAAAGTATGTAGAATGTAGCTTGTTTATATGACTGATTGACTTGATGTGACTCGAAAAATAACGTAACTCGTCTTTTATTGTGTACTAGTTGATGCCAGTAGATTCGTTACATAAATAATTTGTTTTTTAGTTTCACTAATTACCTATGTTTCATATATTATATTTAAGTTGCTTGTTAAAATGTCTGTTACTGTTTTTATTATCATTTCCTTTTTATCTTCTACCTCTATTTCTAAAAACTGTAATAGAGCGTAAAAATTACTGTTTATATATTATATTTTGACCGTAATTGAAATATAACAAAGCCTATCAGAAGTTCCATAAAACTGTACGAATTTACAGTGTCATATCAGATTTGTACATGCTTGTGTGTTGTGCTCAAACTGTAAGCTTCTTTAATAACTGTTTAGTGCCTACAAATCGATTTTTTTCTTAGTCGATTAATCGAATACGGTTTTTCTATTATTCGATTATTGTTACTCGATTATTCGATTACTGATACTCGATTATTCGATAACTGTTACTCGATTATAATCGATTTGTAAGCACTAAGTGTTACTAGTATAATTAATTACTGTTGAATGTTGTGGAGACTGTTGGCTATGCCATTTGTCTTAAAAGTATTATTTAAATAGCCTGTACTTACAGTTCGATTCCTATATATTTTCTTTGAGGAGTGACGACACCTATCGACTTTAAATCGACTAAAGCCAGTTAAAAACAACTAAATATTTATGCGATGAAGCGACAAGTTCGACGCAATCTCGAAACTAAGAATGATACCTCCTTTTCGCTTTTGATACTTGAATAAATCCATCTCTTTACGATCGGTTCAAGCTGTTTCCACGTCTGGAAGTGTGGTCATTCTCGTATTGTTGTCTTGTTATTTTAATTATTAGAAATCAAAGTTATTCTCTTCATTACTTCTAAACTTTTTTGTCGCTTTTCTGTGCCATTAATTTTAAAAAATTTAAATCAATATAAATATTGCAAAAAATTGTAAGTACAGTAAACAGTTAAATTAATAATACGCTTTCGAGGTGCGGCAGCTAAGAAATGTGAATCTTTTTAATAAAACTAAAAATATTAGTACTTGATATTTTGTTGTTCTGCTACCTAATTTTAATAACTTGTAAATATAATATTATTTGATTTTATTATAAATTTTTAAAATTATCTGAATTGAATTTATTAAAAGCATTTTGTTTGATTGCTGTATATTAATTGTGTCATTTTATAGTGTATTTTAAAGTTTTATTTCATATTAATTTTATCAATCAAAATTTATTGAATGTCATAAGATCCGAAATACCTTGTTCCCTTAATTTTAATAATATATTCATGCCTTTTGGCAATGAAACATACCTTTTAAGATAAAACATTTTTACTTGCAACACATGTTTCTCTATTCGTAAGGGAAAATATTTGCAGCTAGCAGACTACTATATTTGTATAATTAAATGACTTATAATTATGGATGCTAAGCAAAATTATATATTTAGTTAATATAATTGTTTGTGATCTTATGACAGAAAATAGTGCTATGGTGCATGCAATTTGTTTTAGCAATCATTATTTTTTAAATCACAATTATTGACTATAGACTTGCATTAATAGACGCACGCTTTCTGATATTTTACAGAATATATTGTTATATGTAATGGCATGCAGAAATTATTTTATTAAGGCATCTTTTATTAGTTACTATTCTTTATTTTGTTTTCCTATATTTCCTTATTTTAATTTTATTCTATCCATAAAATGGCGTCTATTAATCCAAATTTTTCATCAAATAGGCGAAATATTATAATTTGTAAGAGTTGTATTTTTATTATTGAGGATATTTTTATAAAGATGTGTTGGTGCGCAGGTATCCGTTTCGACCGCGCGGCCATGACGTTTTTTTTAAATAAAAACCATCCCAAGTTTTTGTAAAAAAATGTAAAAGTCGATTCCCATAAACCATAAATTTGTCAAAGCAATGGTTAAAAAGTTATAAGGGTTTGAACGTGGCCGCGCCATCGAAACTTTCCGAACCGCGCGGCCATGGAGATCTTTAAAACTAAGAGTCGCAGAGACCTGAAATTTTGGGAAATAGTAGATTGAATTTGTAAACCAAATGTAAAAATATAGAAAAAAATCCTGTGTTTGTATTTTAGGAGTTTTAAGGATAAAACCTCGTGGCCGCGCCATTGAAACGGTGACAAAAACGTTAACGCCGATATCTCACTGAAAAAGAATCTCAGAAGTCTGAAATTTTTTGTAAAACACAGATTTTCATTTGTCAAAACTAGTAAAAATACAACAAAAAATCCTGGGTTTATATTTCAGGAGCTGTAAGACTAAAACGCCATGGCCGCGCCATCGAAACGTTGAAAATTTAGTTTTTCGCCAATATCTCGCTGAAAAAGCATCGCAGAGGTCTGAAGTTTTTTGTAAAACACAGATTTGAATTTGTCAAAACTAGTAAAAATACAACAAAAAATCCTAGGTTTATATTTGAGGAGCTGTTGAAGAAAATCTTCAATGCGTCTTGAATATGTCGATTAGGGTGACCACGGATTATTATTTACAGAGAAATTTCCACCCTTTTTATTAAAAATGATACCCCAAGGATTCGTTGAACAAAATCTTTAAAAATCACATAAGTTAGAGATTTTTCGATGTTGAGTGCTCCATTTAAAGACAGCCCCGTCTTTAAATGGAGCTTATTCTCACTATAGTTTTTAAAATTCTCCTGTTGTTTAATATCTTAATAGTCATCGATTAAACCATATGTTAAATTATGTATCGTCTTACACCTACCTGACACAGACCTGAATTTTTAATTTAATTATTACTTTTTAAAAAACATATACCAACAATCGAACAATCTCTAACTTATGTGATTTTTAAAGATTTTGTTCAACGAATCCTTGGGGTATCATTTTTTATAAAAAGGGTGGAAATTTCTCTGTAAATAATAATCCGTGGTCACCCTAATCGACATATTCAAGACGCATTGAAGATTTTCTTCAACAGCTCCTCAAATATAAACCTAGGATTTTTTGTTGTATTTTTACTAGTTTTGACAAATTCAAATCTGTGTTTTACAAAAAACTTCAGACCTCTGCGATGCTTTTTCAGCGAGATATTGGCGAAAAACTAAATTTTCAACGTTTCGATGGCGCGGCCATGGCGTTTTAGTCTTACAGCTCCTGAAATATAAACCCAGGATTTTTTGTTGTATTTTTACTAGTTTTGACAAATGAAAATCTGTGTTTTACAAAAAATTTCAGACTTCTGAGATTCTTTTTCAGTGAGATATCGGCGTTAACGTTTTTGTCACCGTTTCAATGGCGCGGCCACGAGGTTTTATCCTTAAAACTCCTAAAATACAAACATAGGATTTTTTTCTATATTTTTACATTTGGTTTACAAATTCAATCTACTATTTCCCAAAATTTCAGGTCTCTGCGACTCTTAGTTTTAAAGATCTCCATGGCCGCGCGGTTCGGAAAGTTTCGATGGCGCGGCCACGTTCAAACCCTTATAACTTTTTAACCATTGCTTTGACAAATTTATGGTTTATGGGAATCAACTTTTACATTTTTTTACAAAAACTTGGGATGGTTTTTATTTAAAAAAAACGTCATGGCCGCGCGGTCGAAACGGACACGGTGCGCAGGAGTGGAACGGATCAAGGGACCAGAGCGTTGTAGTAATACAAAATGTATCGTCATTGTTTTGCAACTGTTGTCTAGATATAGTTTAAAATATTAATTATGTTGTGATCATGTGATCTAATCAGTTACTAATTTAATGCACTATTTACCTTTAGGTATATATATGTATATAACCGAGGTAACACCATCGTTCCATGGTGTACAACTGCTTGTGCTTAATAAAAATTAAAAAGATATATTCCAATTTATTTTTTGTTGTTTTATTTACAATATTTATAACAGAAGGTGTAAGGACACAAATGAGGAAGGCGGATTATCCTAATTTATAGGTATTTAATACCAGATACATAAATAGTAAGTAGTCACTACATTTTACGTATTTTGTCAGTTGTAACAAAAAATAATGACTTACAAAACAATATTTTTAACAAGCAAAATAGTTCATTCTTAAAACAAATCAACGTTCTTATATCGAGCAATCATGATAATCTAAAAGCATTTGTTTGCAGTAAAATAAGCAAGTTAAACAAAGCCGGTTATACAAGGACTGCTAAAAACAGTAACAACTGATTGAAGCTGTAAAAGCATTGCAAACTAGTCTTCTACGCACGCACATTACACGGATCCTCTCGAGCAGTCGAACTTCTACGGACGATCTTACTGTCCGAGGAGTCCGTGTGAGTATGTTGATTACTGGCTAACTGCTCAAACAGTCCGTGTATGGGCTGCCTAAGGGCGTAGACAATAGTAAAATGTTCGATTATTTATTTATTGATACTGAACTGAGTCACAATTGCTATAGTACAGGACAAAGTTACTGCAAATAAAATGTTAGCAGTTTGCTGCCCTGTGTGCACTGACCCTAAGGGAACTTGCCGATGACGCGATGCGCCGCAATTCAACCGACTTCAACAAGTGAAAATCATCCTTACCACTACGACATATGACATAAAACGTGCGGTTATCTACGGGTACATAAAAAACACGCTCGCCACGACGACGTAAGTCAGTCGAATTGCATCATTATTATCGTAGTAGCAAGGACGATTTTCATTTTTTATTAAGTAGAAATTGCAAATCGTGTCTTGATCAATCTCCTTTACGAGGCAGATGCTCGGTTTATCTTTCGGCGTAAATCTATTTTGTTTGTCTTTTCTTTACTACTACAATCATCTATCAAAACTGGCAAGCATAAAAACGATGAAATCTCATCATTGTTGCTGCTTTATTTCTTTTACAGTTAGTAGTTACTTTAGCTTCAAAACAAATAGTGGGAATAGGGTTATTTTAGTTTACCTACACAGATTTATCAGTATCCTAAAATCTTGCACGGAACTAAAGATCATTGCAATTTTACCAGTGATGCCCAATCAGAGCAAAATGACTAAATGGACCGTAATAACAACTATTTTACAAAACGCGTGCCAGAGGTAAGTCCTTTCCACTCCACAATTCAGTCTCTAGAACTCATATTGCGACACGATAACGACCAGCCTGGCGACCGCACTTCCAGCGAACATGGCGTTCTGGTACAGGGACATGGTGAGCTCCAACTCCACCACCTGAGGACCTTGCAGCGAGCACAGGAGAGAGATCACGCAGATGTTGGCTGAAGGACGCATGCTGAGAAAGAAGAAATATTAGTAAGTATTCCTCCTCAAAAGGCTCAAATATTGCATAATGTCTGATATGGTGGTCCCCGAAAGATAAGTAAAAGTGGGGTCGTGGGACTGTCCGAGCAGGTTCCTTGACCCTGGAACGTAAATGAACAGGGTGAATTTTTATTCAGTAAGAGTGACAATCTCTTCCGCCCCACCCTGTGCACCCGAAACTCATTTGATGGGCGGGCGGACCCAGAGCGGGAGGGAAGGGATTGTCAGACTTGTACTGAGTTAAATCCACGGTGATCCTTCAATAGCCCTTTACGTTCCAGGATCACGGTCGCCCTCGACTCCTACAAGCTTTGGCCCTCTAAGGGGGCGTCAGATTGTTGGTAGCTCTTTGAGGCGCGCATGGAACACAATGCACAGTCGACCCGGGCATGGTCCATGATGGGACAGCGAGCGAGTTGCCCATTACTCGCCATCCGCATGCCCTTTTCCTTGGTCTAGAATCTAGAACATGTCAGACCAAAAATATCCGACTTTGCAGAAAGGAGGTATAATTAATTTATGCCAGTACTTACTCGAAACACCTAAGATCAGCAGGTTTGACTCCTGGAGAGGCTTCCACAGCGACCATACGCATCTCGAAGCTCACGATAGACTCCCGCCATGAAGGACCATGCATTGTGAATAAGTCCACCTGAAACATATAGCCATACATTATGAAAAGGGGAAATGCTTTTATACTTATCTCGAACCATCCATTTCAATTTGTGTTCATCTATGCTATGTTATTCTCTGAAATACAATTTCTGCAAGCTCATCATTGAAGAGATACAGACGCTGTCTGTGTATTTTTTTGTGAATGGCAAACTGTTGTTTCGATATTGGGACAACGCTGCACGCAAAGCTGTATCCTTGAAGAAAAGCAGACGACCTACAGCCTCTTACATGGACACTTACAGGCTGAAAGAGGATTAACTTATCTTTTTGATACTTACACTGCCCTGTGGTAGATAGATGTTGGCGACGAAGGTGATGAAGTTGTAGCTGTATGTGCTGGGCTGCTGCAGACATGACCAGTCGCCCACTTGGCACGAGCGCTGCACGCGGGCGCAGCGGCTGTAAGTGCACGTTGAATAAACTATCAAGTTTTTACTTCACTTTATTCATTTTCATGAACAATAGTCAGAGTGAATATATGACCAAAATCATACTTTTTTTAGGTCTAGTCGTTTGAGAATTTTATGACTATTTTACCATTAAAATTGGCAATACGTTGCCCCTTTTAAGCATTTTTTTTGTTTCAGAATGTTAAAACAAAAATATAAACCACATCACTCGCAACTCAAGCTGGCAAAACAAGTGTCAAGTGCTGGCAGGACAAGGGACCAGTTAACCATTTTTAATTTTTCGTGGCAACCCCGGGCAAGGGACCGTGGCATTTAAAGCTTGGCCAGAATGTCTTGAAACGGAACTAATATTTTTGTTTGCTAAAAAATCTTTGATATTTGATGTAAACAAAGAACACAGGTTTGTTAGATATATCATTGTGCCATAAAACTAACGTAATAAGTGAAAAAAAAAAATATTCAAAGTGCTGGTAGCGAGAGCACAGTGGCGACTTCCGGTTTTCTACTCTAATTTGCCAAGCTGTAGTTCCTTTCAAACTTACTGTTTGGACTCGAGCCTGTAGCCCGGAGGGCAGTCGATGTGGTGGCAGTGGTAGCTGCCGCGAGTGTTCTGACACACGTAGCCCGCGTCGCTGCCATGAGCGCAGCGCGCCTCGCCCGTCTCACACTCGTCAATGTCTGGAAGATAAATTATGCGAAATATGGGTTACTCGTCCACGCTCAAGCGTTAGCCTTGATGCTAGACCGGCTAGACCCCCTATAACAAACAAATATAGGATGCTTCTTCTGCTGTCTTACTAAAAGAAGACCACTACACCACTTGGACCAAGTATATACGAGTAGGTATGTAGATATCGAGAATCTAACATTCTCTTATTTCCGTTTTTAGGGTTTCGTAGTCAACAAGGAACCCTTATAGTTTCGCCATGTCCGTCCGTCCGTCCGTCCGTCCGTCTGTCCGCAGTTTAGCTCAGAGACGCACAGTACTAGAGAGCTGTAATTTGGTGTAAAAATACGGATTTGTTGTGCCGAAAAAGTGGTAAAATAAAATCTCGTAAAATATTTTTTTTTAGGGTACCTCCTGTACACGTAAAGAGGGGATGTTTTTTTTTTCTCGCGTACCCCTTAGTGTGGGGTATCATTAAATAGGTCTTTAAAAATATTGATAGTTTCCATTAACAATTTTTTGATAAAAAAATTCGTTTGTTAAATATTAAGCTTTAAAGTGCTAAATTTTGCTCGACTCGAGTGTCCCCCCCCCTCTACCAGCTAAACGGTTATGTTTGGAGGTGTGAAAAAATTCACAATAGTAGTATATATAACGAAGTTTAAAAGAAAATTATCATGACTAAGCAGGCTTTACAACTTTACGAGTAATAGTCGACCAACTTATAAAATGTACTTGGATAACATATTTTCCTAAACAAAATGTATCGGAGAACATGCTCTTCAACTGCAAATGTAAGTTTGTCAACTTTATTTTTACAGCTGTAATAGGTATGTTTTTACGGTATGTTTTTTGGGGATAGGTAGGTTTTTATCGTCAACTATTTTTAACTTACTTCAAAAAAAGGGGGAGGTTCTAAATTCGTCATAGTCTTTTTTTATGTATTTTCCCCGATTTCTCAAAGACTCCTGGACCGATTTTGAAAATTCTTCTTTTTAAAATTAAATTCAGCGAATCAGTTTAGTTAATTCGCATAAGTATTTTGATGGGCAACTACGGAACCCTACACTGTGCGTGGCCCGACACGCACTTGGCCGGTTTTTTAGATAAGCTCATAACACTACACCCAAATCACTGCAACTTCTGAAAACCAGAAGAAGAGTGGCGTCCACCAGAGAATCGCCGAAACAATGAAGCTTGGTATAATTTCGGAGAAAGAACTTCACTGTCTTGTCTTTTTCGACTAGTAAAATCATCTTAGACTCCTTTTACTACTACTCTTGGGTTGGGTGTATTAATTAGTTGGGTGGATTTTTAGTCAAATCCACCTTGTTTTTGACAGTCCCACGATCCTGCCAGAATTTAATTGTCTTGGATCTCGTAACAAAATTAAACAGAATAGGAAAACATACAACCCTCAATATCAACAATAGGAGACAGCACTTGCTTGAAGCTACTTACCAATGCAACTCCTGCTGTCTTCAGACAGCCTGTACCCTGCTGGACATGAGCACCTATAGCTTCCAGGCTCATTGATACAATCTCCTCCACACAGCTTGCCTCGCAGTCGTGATGAGGAGAACTCCTCACATTCGTTCACGTCTACACAAGTCCTGAAGAGGAAATATTTAGTTAGTAGATTGAGGAAGTACTTTCTTATTTGTGCATAAAGTTTTAATAAATAAATAAAATATCTTCCGCTGCTACGGAAATAAACGGAGTGTAGAGCAGACGTGCAAGATCCATCAATCACTAAAGAGACCACGAAATATGAAGAAAGTTTCTAATTTATTTGACGGACCGATTTGGTAGTAAGGCCGAGAGGGCGTGTTACCAAATTTCCCAACTTCAATAATGTTTGCTTGCCATTTTTATGGCGAAATGTGTTGAACTTTTATTTATTTTTACCATCTTTGTACAATTTAAACGCAAATAAATAATTTTGACTTTGATCATCAGGTCCAGCTTACAGCCATAATTTAACACAGCATCACAAGCAATTGTCTCAATTAACCGTGATACTAAGATAACTGTTACTGGGAACTGTGTTTTTTCTCTGTAGCACCCACCACGTGTCCACCTTTCCACTAATTTCTGCATAAAGTTTTGATAAATAAATAAAATATCTTCCTCAATAGCGCACATAGTGGAGAGGAGACAAGAGACTACGAGATATGAAGTGAGTTTCTAATTTAAGTGACTGGCCGATTTGGTCGTAACTAATCGAGCCACTACTTACTTGCCATCACCATCAAGTCGGTACCCTCTCTTGCAGTAGCACCGGTAGCTGCCCCAAGTGTTGGAACACCCCTGGTTGCAGACCCCAGGGCTCTCGGAGCACTCGTCGATGTCCACGCACACCTTGTCGTTGGAGGGAGCGTTGCGGAACCCTTCGCGGCAAGCACAGCTGTAGGAGCCCCAGGTGTTCATGCATTGGGCGTTGTATGCGCAGGGCTGGAAGGTGAAAATTTTGTTATTTTTCTACTTGACTAGTATAAGCCCGTGTTAAGCCTCAAGTAAGGTCCACTACGAAATCAAAGCAGTAGTTTTGAAGACACAATTTCAACCTTCTTTTAGGAGGTGAAGTCTAATTCACAGAGACCTTCTCACCTTGAGAGGAGCGGAAGAGATTGTTAGACTTGTACTGACTAAAATCTACCGTGTTTCTTCAATTACCCTGTACGTTCCAAGGTCACGGTAACCTGCTTAGACAATCCCACAACCCAAGACGCAATGATCTCAAATTGTGGAATGATTGGTTGTATTTTTTTTTTTTGTTTTGCTGAATCTGGTGTTCTTCATACCACGAATATTAAAAACTATCGAAAATATCTTAAAAACTTACATTGCCATGCATGCACTCATTGATGTCCTCGCACTGGTTCTGTCCGACGAGGCGGTGTCCGGCCGGACACTGACACGAGTACCCTCCGTAGAAGTTCTCGCAGCGCTGCGCCGGACCGCATTCTGATATGTTGCGGGCGCACTCGTCGATGTCTATAAAGTTGTGGAAGGGATACGTTTATCATCATTCATCATTTTGATCTCAATTTATGAAATTCTGATCTTTCCATCCAAATATACGAAGATATTGCCTAAATATTGACAGGACTCAAGCTGAATCACTTGCTTTATACATATTAGGAAAATGATCCCGGGAGATATACCTACACACGCACGTTATTTGACAATTTACGACTTTATTTTAAAAACCACCTTTGTCAATAAATGTATAACTTACACATATTTATTATCTATAGAAGATGGCGGCATAACAATTATGCGACAGTAACAGATATAGAGCCAGAACATATTATAAGTACGTAACGTATAATTTAGCAGCTTCACCATCATTCTTACCATAGCATCTCTTATCCGGCGTCAGCTTATATCCCCAAGGACATGAGGCTATCATGGCTCCCATTTCAGGCACCCTGGTGTATGTGGGTCTGGGGGAGTATGGCCCTCGCTGTCCGTATTGGGCCCCCACCGTGATCACATTGCGGCCTTCGTTGGAAGACGGGGCTATTGCTGTTGGTGTCGAAGGACGTGGACTTGTGTTTGCAGGAGCTGGAGCTGTAAAAATAAATGTTTAGAGATGATAATTTTTTTTAAATAGACTGGGTGTCTGAAGAAGATCGGGCTGTATGCGGCCTGATGGTATCAGATCTTCTTCGAAGTGAAGACATCTTATCTCATTTTGACAGTAAAAAAGAAGCCGTTTTGTGAAATACATTCGCAAGTCTTCACGCTCCCATGATCATCATCTGCCTAGCCTTGTTTCCAACTATATTGGGGTCGGCTTCCAGTCGAACCAGATGCAACTGAATATCAGTATTTTACATAGAACGACTGCCTATCGGACCTCCACAACCCAGTAACTGCACATTACGAGACCACATGTTATGACAGGTTGTCAGACAGACTTATTTAAGCTTATCTGCCTAACAGTAACGACTGTCAAAGATCTAAAAATGATAGCCGGGACCGCGGCTTTACGCGCTTTCCGAGGCACGGAGAAAACTCGCTATGACAGATGGTCATCCATCTATAGACCAACCTCGGCAAGCGCGGCTTAACCCGGAAGATCGGCCTGTGCGTTTGTAATTATTTAGCCATGAGCTTCTCTTCTCGCCCGTTAGATCAGTACGGCAAAATTGTACACCGCATGCGAACAGCTGTTTTCCTTCTCTCTTCTGGCTCATTCTCTTTTTCCAGAGCCAACCCAGAATTATTTTTTTGGCGCTTGCCCGAACCGGTTTCAAGTAACCTGTTTGCAGATTGTAGAGCGAACTGTCTGCCTCGTATTGTTACTGAACTTACTGTAGGTCGGTTTGTTGTCGATCTCTCCCCTACATCTCCTCCCGCACTCACAACGATACCCTCCCTCCACGTTGACGCAGTCCTCACGAGCTGAGCATGCTGCCTTGTTAGTTGCGCATTCATCGATATCTGTAGAAAAATGTTTTGAATTAAGGCTTTTGTTATTTTGTAGCTTTTTGTTGATGTACTGTCGTAGTTTTTTTAACCTTAGCCCCATTAATATTTTTCCTGTATCCTGGGAAACATTTAATTTTAAATCACATAGCTACATTCTTATTATATTCTAGATTCTCACATAGCCTAGATCTTGACAGACGGGCAGATGGCCATCAAAGTGAAAAAGAAGAAGAAAATCTTAAGTGATGCTCTATGGATTCTGTTTATTGAAAAACGAATCGAAAGAAACCATTGTCATTTAACCAGATTCAGTTTTTTTCTATTGAGGTACGCAACCTTAAGACGTTTGGGAAGCTACGTGATATCTTCTCATCGAGAATCCCACAGTGTCTCAAGACAAGGGTGTTTAACCAGTGTGTGTTGCCAGTGATGACATATGGCTCTGAAACGTGGTCTTTGACTGCTGGCCTTTTAGAGAGACGAAAGAGTCACTCAACGAGCAATGGAAAGAGCTATGCTCGGAGTTTCTTTGCGGGATAAAATCCGGAACAGGGATATTCGGCAAAGAACCAGAATCACCGACATAGCTCGTAAAATTTGCAAGTTGAAGTGGCAATAAGTAGGCTACATCACTCGTAGAACTGATAAACGATGGAGAAGAAAAGTTCTCGAGTGGTGACCACGGACCGGAACACGCAGCGTAGGTCTCCCACTAGGTGGACCGACGACATCGTGAGGGTCGCGGGCAACCGATGGATGCAAGTGGCGAATTGTCGTTCGGCGTAGTGGTCTAAGGGGGAGGCCTATGTTCAGCAGTGGACGTCTTCTGGCTGATGATGATGATGATGAACCATAAGAAACAATGGTTGCTTTGTTCAAAAGGTTAAAAAGAAATAACTTACCAACACACTTCCCGACAGTGGTGTCATATTTATATCCGAGCTCGCAGGCTAAAGGTGGATACCGGCGACCCGGTCGCACTGGAGTGTACGCCCATTCAGGAGTCACCACTGCAAATAAGTGAATGTTTTATTTTTGTTCGTGAACAATAAAGCCAGACATTCAAGGAACCTGCAAAATGTGTCTTTGGAAAGTATTAGAGCTTAAAGACCTATTTAATTAAGAACTAAAATTTTTCATGCCATTGGCAAACAGACAAAAAGCATACATGTCATCATCTCCCCAAATATTTTAATATCGAAGACCTAGAGTGTGATAAATAGCATTACTGGGTCAAATTACTGAGCAAAGGCCTCTCCCGGAAGAGGCCTTCGCTCAGATCGGAATAGTTGGAAGTCATATGACTTCCAACTATTCCGATCATGGGTTAACATGAGCGACCGATCGTTAGTTTTGTCTTTCTCATCCCGCCATCTTCTACGAGGTCTGCCACGATGCCTTCTGGCTGTGTCAGAACCGATTAGTTCAAAAATGTCTTCAAAAATGTCATTTTCTAAAATAAAATAAAAAACATCCCACGAAAGATTTATCACCCTGGAGCTAATATTTTGTGGCCACGGTCTATGTTCAGGGCGGAAAAAAGCGTCAAACTATGGTACTTTTGATTCTTCGAAATGTTGAACTTAACTCACTTGCATTCCTCTCAGTAGTAGTAGTTGTACTGGTCGTGGTACTGGTACTGGTCGTCCTACTAGTTGTCGGAGTGGTTATGACAGTGCAGTACCCTGAAGGATCCCTGCGGAACCCAGCGAAACACTCGCAGATGTACCCGCCGGGTTTGTTCACGCAGATCTCCGTGTTCTTGCACGCGTGCTGGCCTAACGCGCACTCGTTGGTATCTGAAATATAAATAAAAATTTTAGTTAACGTCTATTAAAAAACTTAATATTCTGAAAAATTAAATCTATAAGTCTAATCTAAAATTGGGTCTAGTTCTGAAGAGAGACAAACATGAAATAATGGATAACATGTAGCTTATTCGCAACGGAATAATGATAAGCGGCTTTGCCGTGTTTACAAAGCCTGACTATAACAAGGTCATGGTAGGCCTTGTAACACCATAGTCATAGGTAACTCGATAAGTTCCCTGTAGTCTGTCATAAAAGCACAACTGAAAAAGGCCACGGAAAAGACCACGGGCATCGATTACAGTCCAACATACGACTGCTGTTTTAGAAACAATTTCATCATCATTTCAATTCGATTTTCGGCAACTCTCATTCAGCTATCAGCGACCCAGCGAAGACGATCAGGGTCATTCAATCTAGCCTCAACCATCAAGCTACTTTTTACAGAAATACAGACTAGAGAACACAGTAACAAAATGCATTCTTCTAAAACTTAATTTCTACTCACCAACACAGTTCCCTTCCGCATCTTTCTCATATCCGTCCAAACAGTGCAAGTCATTGACATTAAAGTCCAGATCTCCCTCACCAGGTCTCTCTCCTCCAATTTCATTCATTCTTCTATCATCTGGGACTTCTACAGTAGGTTTACTTGGAAGCGTCGGCATTGGAGGGGGAATTTCTGGCCTTGAAACTGGCCTGTTGTATGAATTATCAGGTTTATATGGAGACACTGGTCTTCTGTTGTCTGGAGTTTCAGGAGTTGGCTCAACTGGTTCCACCGGTCTGTATGGTGGTAATGGAACAGTTGGTCTTCTCGTTGTGGTTTCTGGTCTACGAGGATAGTAGTCCGGTCTTCTTGGATAGTATTCTGGTCTTCTTGGAGGGTTAGTCACGTTGTAGTAAGGAGGATAGGGATAGTTGTTCCTTCTAGGTTTGAGGGTTGATGTGGTGGTAGGTTGGGGTGTCGTGGTCGTGGTAGTGGTGGTGGTGGATGTGGTGGTGGGTTTCGGTGTGGTTGTGGTTGTGGTGGTAGTGGTGCTCGATGTGGTGGGGAAAGTTGGCACTGTCTGTGGATAGCCGCTGTCTGTTGAGTTGTCTTCGCTGTAGAAGAAGGAAGGGGATATAAAATTGGGAGACTATAAAATAATGACGGTTTAATAAGAATTTAACAATAAATAGGTGCTACAATAAATTAAATTAATTTGAATAAAATATTATTTTTATAATTTTACTGGACATAGAAATATAGACTAATTCATGAATTACAAGTTGTCAAAAAAACTTGTACAACTCGATAAAAAAATTAATGTACATGTAGAAGGCACAAAATCACCTGTAGAGTTTTTGACAAAAAATACAATAGTTCGAGGCATATCAAGGTTAGACAAAACAAGAACTTACTCAGAATCATAATACTCGTATTCGTAGAGCGGCGGGTTGGTGGTGGAAGTAGTGCTGGTGGTGACGGGTTTTCTGGTGCAGGTAAACGTGCCCAGCAGGTTGAGGCAGTGCTGTCCGTTGGCGCAGTTGTCCATCTTCAGAGCGCACTCGTCGACATCTGGTGATATAATGCTTATGATTAGAAGCGAAGTAAGGGACACGAAAGTATGAATACCATGAAGCAATAAAAATGTCTAGTAGAATGAATTTACCTGTCTTGGAACCCGCAGTTAAATTAATCGGAAAAGTATAGCAGGAGCAGTAAAAACATAATTTAAATTTCCTCCATATCACCAATGTTATGTGTACCTAATGTAGACGTTATAATACTAACCAACACAGGATCCAGATGAAGAGTCCAGCTCAAATCCATTCTTACAACGACACTCATGACCTCCGTAGGTATTGATGCAGTTTTGGAACTGGTCACATAGGTGGGTTCCTTCACGACATTCATCGATATCTGCAACAGATAATCATTTTCAATATTCTGGTCGTATTAAACGTAATGACGGTGTATCACAGCGGCTGGAAGGAACTGGATAGACGTGACACGACAGAATCACCAAATGTGAAGAGATTTGGAAAAGACCTCCACACAGTATTGGTGTTTATTACTCGCTTTTAGAGGAAGACAAAATGCTTGTGAATAAAAATAGTATTAGATATCTTGTCTTACCTTCACAAATCAATCCACCAGGACGTATCCTTGTACCTTCTTGGCATGTTTTAGTCGCCAATCTAAAAGGTAAAAACATCACTACTTTAATATTTCCTTATAATTATGGTATCGGTAAATTGAGGGTAGGTCGTCCAAAAATGTGAGTATTCGTAGATCTTACATCGGGCCCCACGTCGGGCGCCAATACAAACATTATAAATATTTTTTTATAATTTAAGTAGTAACTTTAAATGGAGCCTTGCCAGACCTCTAACTGGCTAATTCCTGAATACCTAGAGGCTATCGAACAGGTCTTAGCCAACTAGGGGGTTCTTTAATATTATATTGATCTCGTTAAAATAATGTTTCTTTTTTGTATTTCTTACCATCAGTTTATTCATCTATTGCCAATTATGAAGTACCGGCGAATAGTCTGCTGCGTCAGCAGCGAAGAATCAGATTTAAATTTAAGTTATAGTTTTCATTAAAAATCTTACTTGGGCAGTGTGCTTATTTTGGACTTGCAGTTGTATGCTCCCGGAAGATTGATGCACACCTCCGTGCGCTTGCACACTTCTTCAGAACTCTCTTCACATTCGTCAATATCTGGAACAAGGAATTACGGCAAATTTAGTCATCATCATCATCTGGCTAGTCTTTTCCCAACAACTTTCGAGTCGGCTTCTACTCTAATTGGTAGCACAATATTTTATATCGCGCCACTGCCTATCTTATCTACCCAGTCATAGCTGGGTAATACGATACTTCAGACTAGTTTTTTAATTTTCGGACCACTTATTGCCTAGTAGCAGATATTCAGTAATGCTTCATTAGAGTTTCTTTGATATTGAAGCCTGAAGATCCCAAAGAACATAACTGATGATAAAACTATGGTGCCAGAAGTTAAAGCTGGTGTGTTTGTGAGTGCGTGTCTCAGATATGATTGTGGGTTGTTTTTTGAGTGGATTGGGCTACCATGCGTCTTAAAGCCAGAGTAGTTCCAGTGAAGGAACGAGTTGGCGCTGACGACATACACAGCTTTGTCTCTTTCCCTCATTAGATCTACGCTGGCTTTGAGGTCATGATAGGACATCTGTACACACATACCTTCACAGATCCCAGTCCGGCTATTGACCTTAAACCCTGGTGCACATCGCTTGGAGACGTGATCCTGGCAGAAGAAGCCACCGTGCGTGTTGATGCAGTGCTGCGACAGGTGCTGGCAATCATCCAGGCTTTCACCACACTCGTCGATATCTAAGGGATAAGAGCATTGATTGTGAGTTAAAAGCTGAGCGATGAAAGTAGAAGAAGATCAAAGTATATCTTCTTTGATCTTGATTGGAGGAGTTGGGAAGCCTTTGAATCGCTGATCTTAGACTGCGTTTTCTAATGAGGTAAGAGTGACACTGGTCGTAGAAAAAAGGTCTTTTTACTCACCAACACACTCATCATCAGGTCCAGCCCTGAACCCAGGTGGGCAGATGTCATTCTTGGGTAAGGCTGTGGTACTGACAGTGGGCTCAGTGGGTGCTCCGGGTAGAGCTTCAGTGAAGGGCTTCCCAGGCTTCCCACCACACTTGAAGCCTCCTATAGTGTTCTCGCACAGGTACTTGGGGCAGGGAGGGCGGGGTAACTGGCATTCGTTGATGTCTGTGAAAATCATGAATAGTTTTTGAAAAGAGTAAGATTCGATGCTAGACTCGTCCACTAAACTGACTGACTAAAACATATTTGGTGAAATGTCGGTGTACTCTGCCTAACCGTTTGGGGTTTCTTTATGCAAATGATGTCCGTGAACACAACAAGTGGTCTTTCACTATCGGCCTCATCTCAAAGCTCAAAGTCGCTCAACGAGCTATGGAGAGGGCTATGCTCGGTGTTTCTCTACGTGATCGAATCCGAAATGAGGAGATCCGTAGACGAACTAAAGTCACCGATATAGCCCACCGGATTAGCAAGCTGAAGTGGCAATGGGCAGGCCATATTGCTCGCAGAGCAGATGGCCGATGGGGTCGAAAAGTACTAGAGTGGAGACCACGGACTAGCAAGTGCAACGTAGGACGTCCACCAGCAAGGTGGACAGACGACCTTATAAAGGTCGCCGGAAGACGCTGGATGCAGGTCGCTTCCAACCGGTATCTGTGGAGATCAAAAGGGGAGGCCTATGTTCAGCAGTGGACGTCCTATATGGCTGAGATGATGATGATGAAACACAACAAAGTCAGCCTACAAGGTTTCACATGATTCCTTTCAATTATGGGTTGTAATCCACTACGCAAGCTCCAGTGCGTAGGTATAACAGATGTCGCAAGTCTTCGATTTTTTTAGTTCGACATATTGTCCTCACGCGTGTTTTTCTGCATCATTGTGAAATCAAATGGTGATGAATGCACGATGAAACCATGACTTACAACTTGTAAGTTGGGGCTGTTTTCAATAGACTTTCGCTGGGGTGTTGTGGTGATGAAATAAATTACAAAAAACAATGCACTATAAGTTTCTGTCTGAAGTTAAAACTCATACCACCTTTAGTTTGTATGTTGGCGCCGTTACCATTTTACCGCCTGATGTATTGAATTGTTTATGGTTAACAGAAATATCAGCATCATCAGCCAACGACAATTCGCCACTTGCATCCATCGGTTGCCAGCGACCGATGTTGTCGCTCCACTTAGTGGGAGGCCTGCCTACGCTGCGTCTACCGGTCCACTCGGGAACTTTTCTTCCCCATCGATTATCAGTTCTACGAGCGATGTGGCCTGCTCATTGCCATTTAAAAATTGCAAATTTTACGAGCTATATCCGTGACTCTGGTTCTCCGCCGAATAACTTTTTTCCGATTTTTTTTATCCCGCAAATAAACTCCGAGCATAGCTCTTTCCATTGGTCGTTGAGTGACTCTTAGTCTAGTTAGAGAAATATACAAATATTGAATTCCAACTCACCATCACAAACCTGGTTGACGAGGTTCCTCTTGAAGCCAGGTGGACAGCTGAGCCCCAGGTCTCTCTTCTTCAACGAGACACACTTGAAAGCGCCAGGTGTGTTGTGGCATACGGTGTCTTCCGCTGTACACAAATCATCCGTTGCTTCTGCGCACTCATTTATATCTAGATAGATACGATAGATAGATAGAATACATACATAAATATGTAGAGTAAATAAATACATAATTATTCAATAGTAAGATAGTTACAGACGCCAGTATATCAACCTATACAAATGTGCATTTTTCTATTAGATTTTCAAGCTTATCTCCAATGTACATTTTTTTTTTTTGTGCTTTATGTTGACGTGCTAGTGTCTGTACATAAATGGGTTAAAGAATAGAGGCCGAGGATACAATATTATTGTTGGTAAGGTAATTAATAATAATGCAATAAAGAGAAAAAGCAAAAAATAAAAATTATACATAAAGTAATAAATAGTTCCTCCATATTTTACTAGCTGCTACCCGCGACGTCCGCGTCACACGCGATGTTTTATTTTGTCTCACTTTCTTGAGTTACAATGTGTGACAATCAACGACGATATAGGGTGCTCCCAAACTTATCGACACGGAACCGGCTTAAGCCGAGTGCGTATCACCACACTACTCGGCTTACCGCCGATCAGCTGCCGCGACGGATTTTCGCATGCTATCGGAAGTCGATTGCTCCGAACGGCCGTCGCGACGGCTGTTCGCATCTGTTCGGCGCCGCGCCTGTGCCCACAAGCCCTGTGCACAGTGTTTTATGAAGACCATTTTTCGGACATTGATTCCACGCAAGTGGGTATTTTTTTGGTGCGCAAGGAAAATGAAGGGCATAATTTCAGTTTCACAAATACGACGGAACATCAAAGACTAAAAACCTCGTATAAGTCTGAATCTACTGAGTACTAAAATATGCAGCATTTAAAACTCCGTCGATTTTTCTAAGGTCATAATTATTTTGCGTATCATAATTATTTAGTATCAAACATTTTTTTTTTCTAAATGGGTTATTGAAAACTGTCGATTTTCAAAAAAAAATCATCTCAAAAACTAGACATGCTAGTACAATGGGGATACAAAGTAATTCATTTAAATAACTTAAACTATCAGATTTTCACATTAAAAAACCTATGTCCGAAAAATGGTCTTCGTAAAACACTGTGCTATACCACCATCGTTGGTACTCGGCCATCTCCGGCGCCGTTCGGCTGCCGTCGTAGATGTAGCCTACATGCGTTCGGCTATCTTCGGCGCTGTTCGGAAGCAGTTCGACGCCGTACGCAACCGTACGGATGCGAACAGCTACCGTCGGAGATGAAGGCATGCGTTCGGCCTTCTTCGGCGCTGCTCGCGGGAAGCAGTTCGACGCCGTACGCAGCCGTACGGATGCGATCAGCTACCGTCGGAGATGAAGGCATGCGTTCGACCGTCTTCGGCGCGGTTCGGAAGCAGTTCGACGCCGCACGCAGCCGTACGGATGTGATCAGCTAATCTACAAACGACTCATTCCGCCGTCGGCCGAAGTCGCGTCGCGTCGTCCGAGCCGAGCCGGTGCGAATGGCGTTAGTGTCTCGGTCTAGCAAATGGCAGTTCTAAGCGACAGAAAGAGAAAGGGCGACGGAAAAAGCTGATTCCGCGTCGATAGATGTGGGAGCACCCATAATACCTACTAGACTCCTAATAACAGGCGACCGATGTCTGCCAACACATTAGGCAAAAAAATCTTATATTCGTCGAATTTCGACCAATCCTGTGAGCCGTAAATATACGTTGAGACAGAACAGACCTTGAGTTAGCCAATCACAACGCAGTACCCCGTCCCCCTCGCTTACGTAGTACGGTCAGCCAAGAAAGTGGTGTACCAGTTTTGATTTAGTTTCCCGGTCATCGAAAATTACAACAAGGTTAAAGATATTACTGAAAGAGACAACATTATCATGACGTAAACCTATGTATTTAGTATTCATACGTCATATGTCACATATAAGTACATGACATTTTAACCTTTAGTATAAATGAAAAGGACATTAGTTTCTACAAAGCAATTGAAATGTTTCCAAACAAAAGTAATAAAAACTATTTAAATAGACAACCGAATTCCATTTGAAAAAGAAAACTGACAATTGACATTTTGTCAAATATATGCAAAAAATCGATATATTTTCCGTGTTATTTTTCAATCAACTGCATATAAAATCATCTCAATGCCTGCCAACTTGACCATTGCCGAAAGAGCACAAATAATTGCCCAATTTAATGAGGGAAGCAGTATCAGTGCGATATCCCGGAATTTGAATATATCGAGGCGTTCTGTCCGCTTTTGGATTCGTCGTGAAGGAGAGGAGGGAAGTTTGTTGGATCACAGAAGAAGTGGTCGCCGGCCTGCACTCTCCAATAACGATAGAGAATTCATGAGACGGGAATATGAAATCAATGGTTTTAAGCCCACAAAACATTTTGCGGAGATGTTCGATGTGAGTGCCCAAACAATAAGGAATCATCTACATTACATGGGGTTGCACCACAGGCATTACGCCAAGAAAATATATTTGACGGATGCTCACAGACTTGCTCGTCTGAACTTCGCCAGAGAGCACTTAGAGTTTGATTGGTCTAATACAGTGTTTTGTGATGAAAAAACGTTTAAATCCAGTCAGCATGGACGTCTTCACCTTTGGCGATATAATTCAACACGGTATAAAGATGATCATGTAATTCCAAATAGAGAATCAGGTCGAATTTCCGTAAATATTTGGGGCTGGATGAGTGCGGATGGTGTAGGAGAATTGTGTTCTCTACCTCCTCGAGCGACGGCTGTAAATTATATCGACGTGCTTCAGAATGCAATGCTATCGACAGTCCGTAATGTTTACCCGGAGAACGAAGTGCCACAATTTGTTTTTGTTCAAGATAATTGTTCAATTCATAATGCGAGGATCGTAAGAGCCTGGTTTCGTTCACACACTGACGTAAGGGTAATTCAGTGGCCCTCAAGATCGCCGGACCTCAACCCGATAGAAAATCTTTGGGGCCTTATGGTCCAACGATGGTCGCATCAAAATGAAAGAACCAAACAAGCTCTTATTAGTCACTGTAATTATATTTGGGAGGAAATGCGGGGAACCGATATTTGCTCACGGCTTGTTGGTTCAATGAGGTCTCGTCTTTTAGAGGTTATAGAGGCCAACGGCGGTTACACACGTTTCTAATTTTTAAAAATTTTCAATATCTTCTAAATATTACTATATATGCTATGTTTTTGTTTGTTATAAGTATTTTAAAATTGATTGTAGAAATTTAATAAAAGGATAAATCTATTTTTAGCTTGTTTTTTATTGATATTGTAATTACAAGTTTACAGAAATTGTAGGTTTGTGGATTCGCCTTGTGCCTTTACAATTTTATGTAACTTGTTGATTACAATTCTGAATTTGTAGATACAATTTTGTCATCAAAATCTACAGCCCCCCGCCGTTGATTTAACGACGTCATTGGTTCCATCAAGTTCAAACTAAGAACAGCTGTCACGTTACAAACAGTAATAGTCGTTATCAATAATCAGATAAAGACAGCAATAGAAGTTGTCAGATCGATCTGCAAGCGAAACTAATCTTTATCACCTATGAATCTGCAAGCGATATTCAACCTTAGGGTGGTACACCACTTTCTTGGCCGATTGTACCTCAGCGAGTTGGCAGAATAATTTTTGTTCCTTAGATCGTGCATGCGTAGTCTAGTATTATATCGTCGTTGGTGACAATACTCTGGTTTCAGTGTTAATAAAGATACGTCTGGTAACCCCACAGGCCTGACATGACTTTGGATTTGGACTGATCTTGACTGTACATACTCGTACATTAGTTAAGAGGCCTCATCAAAAGTTTGCCGTACTTTACCGTAAAGCGTAAAAGTACACATTCATTGTTCCTAGTACATTAAGTACCTACGTTCGTACTTAAAGTATTTGCGGCGTTCTATGAAAAATGAAAAGCGCCTCTAGTGTGCGAAGCGAACAAGAAACGAATCGTCGAAGTTCCCGTTTACTTTACGTCACGTGAAAAGTCGTGCCAGGGCTTCAAGTTTGCTCAATTTTTTCTTTCATATTTTGTATCACAGAAAAAGAAAAATTTCAATTCAAGAAGGCTTTTTTTTTACATAATAGAAAGGAATCTACGAAAAAAAAACTTTTTGAAAAAAAGGGAACCGACTTCAAAACCAAACACAAAAAAACTATAAAATAACTTTTCTTTCGGAAGTCGGTGGCTTTGTTTTTTTTTTATTTCATTGACATATGGCCACCGACTTCCGAAAGAAAAGTTATTTTATAGTTTTTTTGTGTTTGGTTTTGAAGTCGGTTCCCTTTTTTTCAAAAAGTTTTTTATTTTTCCCTTTTTAGTTGAGATAATTATTCAACAAATTTATTATTCAACAAAAAACTTCATAAAATCGGCGTCTTTGAAAATCTACAATCCTATTAAGCAACAAAAACGGATCTATGCGAGCAAAATCACGAGATATCCATTATTGTTTATACTAAAACCTTCCCCAGAATGTAACAAACACTTTTCTGAAAACTGCATCAAAATCGATCCAGCCAAACGCGAGATAATCGCGGACAAACATGCAATCGTCCCTGAAAATCTACGATCCAAGTAAGCAAAACGGATCCACGCGGGCAACGTCACGGGATATCTATTAGTGTTATATATTAAAACCTTCTCCAGAATGAAATAAACACTTTCCTGAAAACTGCATCAAAATCCGTTCAGCCAAACGCCAGATAATCGCGGACAAACATGCAATCGTCCCTGAAAATCTACGACCCAAGTAAGCAAAAAAACTTTTAAAAAAAAAGGGAACCGACTTCAAAACTAAACACAAAAAAAGGGAACCGACTTCAAAACCAAACACAAAAAAACGATAAAATAACTTTTCTTCCGGAAGTCGGTGGCTTTGTTTTTTTTTATTTCATTGAGTTATGGCCACCGACTTCCGAAAGAAAAGTTATTTTATCGTTTTTTTGTGTTTGGTTTTGAAGTCGGTTCCCTTTTTTTTAAAAAGTTTTTTATTTTTCCCTTTTTAGTTGCGATATTCAACAAAAATCTTCATAAAATCGGCTTCTTTGAAAATCTACAACCCTATTAAGCAACAAAAACGGATCTATGCGAGCAACTTCACGAGATATCCATTATTGTTATATACTCAAACCTTCCCCAGAATGTAACAAACACTTTTCTGAAAACTGCATCAAAATCGGTTCAGCCAAACGCGAGATAATCACGGACAAACATGCAATCGTCCCTGAAAATCTACGATCGAAGTAAGCAAAACGGATCCACGCGGGCAACGTCACGGGATATCTATTAGTGTTATATACTAGAACCTTCTCCAGAATGTAACAAACACTTTCCTGAAAACTGCATCAAAATCGGTTCAGCCAAACGCGAGATAATCGCGGACAAACATGCAAACGTCCCTGAAAATCTACGATCCAAGTAAGCAAAACGGATCCACGCGGGCAACGTCACGGGATATCTATTAGTGTTATATACTAAAACCTTCTCCAGAATGTAGAGAACACTTTTCTGAAAACTGCATCAAAATCCGTTCAGCCAAACGCCAGATAATCGCGGACAAACATGCAATCGTCCCTGAAAATCTACGACCCAAGTAAGCAAAAAAACTTTTAAAAAAAAAGGGAACCGACTTCAAAACTAAACACAAAAAAAGGGAACCGACTTCAAAACCAAACACAAAAAAACGATAAAATAACTTTTCTTCCGGAAGTCGGTGGCTTTGTTTTTTTTATTTCATTGAGTTATGGCCACCGACTTCCGAAAGAAAAGTTATTTTATCGTTTTTTTGTGTTTGGTTTTGAAGTCGGTTCCCTTTTTTTTAAAAAGTTTTTTATTTTTCCCTTTTTAGTTGCGATATTCAACAAAAATCTTCATAAAATCGGCTTCTTTGAAAATCTACAACCCTATTAAGCAACAAAAACGGATCTATGCGAGCAACTTCACGAGATATCCATTATTGTTATATACTCAAACCTTCCCCAGAATGTAACAAACACTTTTCTGAAAACTGCATCAAAATCGGTTCAGCCAAACGCGAGATAATCACGGACAAACATGCAATCGTCCCTGAAAATCTACGATCGAAGTAAGCAAAACGGATCCACGCGGGCAACGTCACGGGATATCTATTAGTGTTATATACTAGAACCTTCTCCAGAATGTAACAAACACTTTCCTGAAAACTGCATCAAAATCGGTTCAGCCAAACGCGAGATAATCGCGGACAAACATGCAAACGTCCCTGAAAATCTACGATCCAAGTAAGCAAAACGGATCCACGCGGGCAACGTCACGGGATATCTATTAGTGTTATATACTAAAACCTTCTCCAGAATGTAGAGAACACTTTTCTGAAAACTGCATCAAAATCGGTTCAGCCAAACGAGAGATAATCACGGACAAACATGCAATCGTCCCTGAAAATCTACGATCGAAGTAAGCAAAACGGATCCACGCGGGCAACGTCACGGGATATCTATTAGTGTTATATACTAAAACCTTCTCCAGAATGTAACAAACACTTTTCTGAAAACTGCATCAAAATCCGTTCAGCCAAACGCGAGATAATCGCGGACAAACATACATACATACATACATCCATACATACATACATACATACATACAGGTCGAACTGAGAACCTACTTTTTTTTTTGAAGTCGGTTAAAAACGGATCCACGCGGGCAACGTCACGGGATATCTATTAGTGTTATATACTAAAACCTTCTCCAGAATATAATGAACACTTTCCTGAAAACTGGATGAAAATCCGTTCAGCCAAACGCCAGATAATCGCGGACAAACATACATACATACAGTCGAATTCCAAAATCCTTCTTCCATTTCTGAAAGCAATAGCCTGACGCTTCGCTGTGACTTACGACCTCTTATTATAAGTTATTACTATACAAATCAAAGGAACTTACGGTATACTTCATAATTTCAACCTTCTTCTACAAGTAATGCTGGCGCAGTGGTTAAGGTGCTCGGGTATATCCTTCACTGGCGAAGGATCGATCCTCACCTTTTTCTAATTGCTTTTATTTTAATAATTTTAAATAATTGCTTTATTCTTTTTGTTATTTTTCATGCATTTTTTTGTAGAAATTTGATAAATAAAATTGTTTTTTTTTTTTAATAATTACTAATACTAGTCATTAGAGTTATGTGTCGACCGTTATCATCATTTAAGAATAATAAAGTTTTGTAGGTAGATCAGAGAAAACAAAACAAAAGTTACAAAAGTAAATTATTTCGATTTGTGAGGTGGACATAACTATGTTAGATCGTTTCGAGTCTCATAATAGAACGTTGTTAATTCCTGGTTATTTTGTGTGACGATTGTTTACATCTATTACGCTGTTTTAATGTTATTGTTTTGCTGTGAAATATTAACAGTGGGAATAATATAATCACTGAGGGTGAATAATATAGCCGTGCATAAATATGGATGAAACAATACAAATATCAAATTAAACCGGACTAAGTGTGAGTATTAACATTTAATTTTTAGTTATTTCACATGTTAATATATTATTTATTAGATAAGATTCCCTACAATAGGTTTGTTTAAAAGATAGTAATTCGTGTTATTTATAGTTTTTTCTTTCAGTAAAATAAATTATCAGTTGTATTCTGCATAAAGATAATACAAACGTTTTACCTAAAATAAAACGTAAATTAAATTACTTACCTAAATTTGAAGCCTAATAAATACATGAGAGAGACCCCATCGTTCTGTCCCTTTTTCGCATCCGTTCTCCCTCCTTGTCGCGTACTATCGCCTTCTCTGTCTCTCCTCCCACCACCACTAGCAGTCGCAAACGTCGGTTTGCTTTTGGATTTGCCTCATTGAAGTCGTTGTAGAACCAGGCAGAATTTAAGTTATTAGGCTTCAAATTTAGGTAAGTAATTTAATTTACGTTTTATTTTAGGTAAAACGTTTGTATTAAATAACTTGACCGTAAATTTGAAGCCTAATAAATACATGAGAGACGTGTTTGTTATCGCCTGGTGGTGGTGGAGACGTCAATGTGATTATTAGATTGAAGATTAATTAGACCACACAAAAATGAAAAGGAATGGTCCTTTAGCTAAATGATTATGCTATCATCGCACAGGCAATATACATAGCTATAACTGTAACTACTGGTAGATATGCTGTTCCAGAGGAGAAAAAATAAAAATGAGATTAACAAAATAAATGAGTTTTATTTTATAAATAAAAATAACAAACTATGTATTCATTATTTAATCACACTGCAATAAACGAATTAGAAACTAAGTTTGGAGCTTCTGTTTGCTTTACTTCTTTACAGTAAAAGCGCCTGAAAGTATTTTCGGATCTCCAATTGCCTCTGGAGAGAATGTCATCAACTGAACAATTCTCATACCAGCTTTTTGACGCCACAGCAGATCTACAACTTCCAGGTGGGGCTTCAACTCCAGCATCTTTTAAGATTTTTTTAATCCAGTTAGCTATTACACAACGTGATGCAGCTCGAGCTTTACCATATACAGTAACAAATAAATTATCACATTTCGATTCCTTTCTTCTGTTTTCTCCAACGGCAATCAACTTTAAAATCCAGTGTACTGGATCTAGGCATTTATTGTCTTTATTGATCAATAACTTCCAACCTGATTGACGATAATTTGCGGAATCAGTTTTTGAGCCAAACACTGGCCAAAAGATAATATAATCATTAGTGATTTCACAATAATTAGGATTTATGCTCAAGAGGGTCAGGTCATGGACCCTACGACCCGAGCACAGTAATAAGAGGCAGGCTGTGTGTTTCGATACCTCATAAACTGTATCTATATCAGGGTTCCGTTGACATAGTAAAGACACAACTTGGTTAACATCCCAGATCGGGGTCTTTGAAGGTTTTGGATTGTCTAGTGCTATAGATTTTAATATTCGCTTGACCAAAGGATGCTCACTTAGCCGATCTGATGCCTCTGGATTACTTAAAGTTGAAACTACGGCTTTATGGACAAGTATAGTATTGTAGGAGAGCCCATCATTTTGGTAAAGATCTGATAAAAATCTAGCAAGAGCCGAACCAGTTGGCTCGTTTACAGAAATATGATTAACCTTAGCCCATTTTATCCAGCGAGCCCAGGCTGGGTTATATGTTTTTATAGTAGACGATCGCCAGCTTTTCATGAGAAGATGCTTTTGCTGGGTTGTCCAGTCAGTTAGTTTTTCATTCCACCCCCACATTTCCAAACTTCCAGCGTCATTTCGTTGGCTTTGTGAGGTGGTTTGTTGGTTGAGGTGTCTACCAACACTTCGCACAGATTCCTGATCGTCCAGGGGCGATCTATTGCCCGATTTTTCAGGTCCGGTCTCCAAAAGACTTGGTCCCATTTTGGGGCCACTATCAGAAATATTCCTTGACATTTGTTTAGGTGGATCAGTACCTTGGGTATTAAGAATGGTGGCGGAAAAATCCATGCCAATGGGTAGTTCCAAATCTGGCTGAAGGCATCTTGAAACTCGGCCTGCTGATCCCGGTGATCCAGAGTGCAGTACTTGGGGACTACATGGGCTCGCTGTGACGCGAACAAGTCTATCACTGGAGTTCCCCATTGGGTAAATATTAGGCGCGTTACTTGAGGGAGTAAGTGCCACTCTGGTAGTCTCTGCAGTCGGGATAGACTGTCCGCTTCTACGTTGTACAAGCCCGGAATGTGGTAAATAGTAAATTGAATCTGGTAAGAATCTACGATTTGCAAAATCTGGTAGGTCAGGTCTATGAGGGCTAGAGATTTTGTACCACCTTCGTTCCTCAGATACGATACCGCGGTCCTGTTGTCGCACTGAACGTGTAGATTGGCTTTGTACAGGCTGTGACCGCAATGAAGAATAGTTTTTAGGATCGCGAGCATCTCCTTTTGATTGCAATGAAGGAGTTTTTCTTCTGCTTTCCAAGTGCCGGACACATAGGTATTGCTTATGTAAGCACCCCAGGCGTTGTCTGATCCATCGGTGACAATGTAGTGTGTTGGATTTGAGAGATGGATAGGAGATGAGGTCTCCAGATAGTTTAGCCACCATTGTAAATCTTTTTGAGCTGCCGCGGGAAGTGAATTCTTTGTGGTAGGTCTCACGTGTAACATGCTGATGCATAGCCTTTGAAGTTGACGAAAATTTATTCTTCCCCGTGGTACAACAAAAGCTTGCGAAGTTCATCATTCCTATGATGCTTTGTAATTCTTTTAGGCATGCTTTTTGTTTGTCGATCAAGTGAGTGATCATAGTTTTCATTTTCAGGCAGTTTTTTGTTGGAAGTGACTTCAGGTTGCTCCACGGATCCCATAATATGCCCAGATACTCTATCGATTGGCTTGGTTGTAGGATAGACTTTTCGTAATTTATCATCCATCCTAAATATTTCAGGATATCCATTGTGGTTTTGACGTGACTCACGAGCATATTGTAATCCTGATTGACCAGGAGATAATCGTCCAAATAAATTACGACGCGTATACCGCGGTCCCGAAGAGTCTGCGCAATCCAATTGCTCAGGGAGGCAAATGTTTTTGGTGCTGAACTTAGCCCGAAGGGGAGGCAGTTCATTTGAAGCAATTGGCCTTGGTAAACTAATCGTAAAAATCTCCTGTGAGCCTCTGCGACTGGTAGATGGAAGTAAGCTTGCGATAAGTCTACTTTCACCATCCAATCGTTTGGTTGAAGGAAGTCTGGAATTCTGAAAATATTGATCAGCCGGAAGGTGGAGGCATCGACGTATCGGTTCAGAGCTAAAATCGGTCTGAAATCTCTGTCTCCTTTGGGCACCAGAAACATTGGCGAAATGAAACTTTGAGTCAGTGGCATGACTGTAAGCACCTCTTCTGATATCATTTTGTGAATAATCTTGTTCATTTCTGGGGAATAAGGCGTTGATTGGATTGAATTTTGCAGATTTGGCATATGAAGTGGTGGCTTTCGTACAAACGGAATTCGGTAGCCTGATATTATTTTTAATATGTAACTCGGGGCGCCCATTTGTTTCCATCGGTCGTGAAAATGCTTCAGCCGACCGGCGCGAAACGAACTCGTTGAGTCAGAATTTGCGTGAATTTCCTCTCCTATCCCGGTGGGATGAGGGTGAGGCCTTGTGTCTGGTATTTGAATCATCATGAGATCTGCGGTAATTTGATTGCTTACCGCCCCTGCCCCGAAAGGGCTTGCCACTGTTATAGAAAGGTGTATTATATTTTGTTCTTGAAGAGGAATGCCCCATATGTTTATAGGTCACCTTTCTCTGACTCGGAAGTGATAACTTTCGCTGAGTCGTGGATGTGCTTGGATCGGTCTGCGGTGCAGTAGTGCGATCCTTGTCACGAGGCCAGAATACTTTATTCACGCCTCCCGCTTTTTCTAACGCAGACGTAAGTTGCTCAGCTCCGAAAAGATTATGACAAGATGGTGGAATTTTTGTCATAATGCTCTTGTGTAGGGGATCCTTGACATTAGCTAAGATAGTTTCCCTTCGCTGCTGGATGCATTCAGCGCGGTGCCCGCAAATCATTTGTAAAGTATCGCTAGTAATTCTTGCATACTCACCATTTACAAAAATGTCCGTTATTTTTTCACTAATCGCGTCAGCATTAAGATTATTTGTTTGCCTAGTCCAGCTTAAAAATGAGCGAAGCTCCGTTTGCAGCTGTTCCTTTTGCTTAATAAGTGCGAAAGATAACGACCCAAAAGCTTTTTCCATATTGATTAAAGAGCGCGAGGTGTCATAACGTTTCAACTCATCATTCGCATCGAGTTCTGTGAAACCGGGGGTATGTCTATAATTTTTTTGTACTTCGGAATACCTCACATTTGTCCAATCAGGATCGTTTAATCGTTGAATATTTTTTAATATTTCTAAATATGCACTAGGTGTTTTTAAGATATCAGGATCTTTCGTTTTCGTTCCTATTGACAATGAAATTTCCGGGCCTAACTCGGAATTATCCGGTTCATCCGATACCTCATCGCAATAAAGCTGGCGGCTCACATTATCATCTAAACAAGCTTCACGATCATGTTCATATAATGACGCGCGATCAAGTTCATTAGTACCACACACAAAATTTTTCTTAATATCGGCTACCTCCTGTAATAACTTTTCTAATTTACGGTCTCTTTGACTACGTTTGTTTCGTTTACGCGAACGACGAGAACGCTTATGGTTTGGTGAACAATCAGAGCTACTAGAACCACAGAACATATAATAGTACTACGCACAAGAAATGACACTTCCAAAAAAAAATCAAACAAATTTAAAATCTATGTAGGAGCGAATAAAGTACATTTTTACTTGCAGCTGTACCGCCCACCTACTTTTATAATAGCCTAAACTTCCCGTGCGCAAGCAAAAATGTACTGTATGGTTACGCGCGAGAGTTTATTTTAGTTTAGCTGACGCCAACGACATAAAAAGGTTACTGTCGGTCAAGCTCAATAGGGTTGCGATTCGCGAGTTTACGCACAGTTAGGTAGGTATACGTTTTTTATGCATTTGTTAAATTACGTTATTAACATGAATACTTATGTTCTTCTTTCTTTATGATTTTTGGTTTTTTATCATCAGCCTACATATTTTTGGTTTCGTCATCGATTACATCATACATTATCGATTGGTAGCACAGAATGTTAATAGTAGGTACTTATACATACCTACGGCACCTTACGTGAGGAATAATCTTACTAATTTCGTTCTATAATGATAAAATTACATAAGTAGGTACCTATAACTACTTCAAAATGTAAAAGTAAGTTGACTTGGATTATTTTGAACAAAAACTATTTAATTATGTACATAGTTCAGTTTTCAAAATTGTTTTCAAATAAAAATATTTAACGTAGGTAGTAGACAGTATTGAAACGCAAAGAAGCGACGTTGCCGTTCCGCTTGTTATTTAGTGGCCCGCCGGTCGGTATCGTAGCTATAGTCGGTTTTTTAATCTCGTAGACTGAATTGACAGGTGCAAATGGCAAACTGACATAAATTTCAATAGTATTTACGTCAGTTTTAATGTTATCATTTGTCAATTTGGTCTACGAGATTAAAAAACAAACTTATAGGTACTAAATAAATTATCAGGAAGTTTTACACTTTATCCGTAACCTGTGAAATTGGCCGGTTATTATCATTTTGCCCTTAGAGGCTTTCTGCACCACCCAAACCGTCCGCCGACATAGATGACCTTGGTCCCGTCAACTAACGCTCTCCCGTCGGCCGAAAGCGTTCCAGACGGTTAATTGGGTCCGAACTCCGACCACGTACGCAGCCTGTCGGGATGGATGCACTCTCGACCAAGGCCATCCAAAGGTCGTTTGACTCCGCCTATATCTGGTCGGTCGACCAACGTCCTCACGGTAGATTTTCGCACCAACTGGACCAAGGTCACCTCTGTTAGCGGTCGGTTTGGAATTTTGATCGAGTAGAATGCCTTTATACCTAGTGTGTTGCGGGTCTTTGTAAATGGTAAAAAAGTCGCGCAACGAATTACGATCGCTGACCTTGAATGCGTAGTATGGCCATTTTCTGAGTTTGAACGTGATTTTTAAACAACAATGCAAACATCTTTCTACTTTCTACCGAGCGATAAGGTGAGTGAGCGTGATGTCAGGTTTGATATTCGTCTATTTTTCTGGCTCAGGCTCGCATCCCGAGTAGGTAGGTACCTACCTATCTCGATCATAGAATATAATATAATAGTACTACGCACTCTCGATACATTTCCGAACTTGTAACTTAGGTAGGTACCTAATCGTGTTCTGTTAAGCGGAACAGTACCTACTTGAGTTGAAAGACATAATAAATAAGCGTATCACAAGTAGGTAGATAGGTAATTGATACTCGTAATTAACAATAGATTCATAAACATAATTATGTACGAATAACACTGTTCATAAACATTCGATATTATCACTTTTTTTTCTTACCTTTCGACGTCACGCGGTAGTGTATGAAACGTGAGGCTCTTGTCTCTGTTGTCGTTTAGGCAACCAAAAGCTATGCAGTATTTGCTTGTCTTCATATTTTCCCACGTTTTTATTAAATAAGTTCACTTTTAGTTGTACTGTGGTTGTACAAATAATTACGACACGGAGCGCTTGCGATACGGGCGGCACGCGAAAGCCATCTGTGGCGACCCGTGAACGGTGTGCGCGTGTGTGCGTGCCGTTTTATACCTACACCGCGGAGTGACCCAGGCCTGCTAGAACTTGAACTGGAACTTGATGACGTTGATGAGCTACCTGATTCGCGAACACGGCGTTTTCTTTTTCGAGAATGCGCGGTACTACCTTTACTTATATCTTGAGTGCTCATATTTTGGTTAGGTAAGATATTTTGATCACTCATAATACAATTCGCACGCTGAAATACAATTAAAATAACTTTACGCACAAAAAGTTACAAAAAGGAGGGTAAATAAATATTCGATAACATTAAAAACGAACGGTAACACCGTTAAAATCAAATACTGATTTCGAACAAAGCATTCGGTTTTTAAAATATTAAGATCTTATTGAATTCAAAGATTCAAAAATTTATAATTAGATAATTTTTACCTTAGTGTTGAAACTGTAAAATGTAGTGATAATATTTCTTGAAAAATTCACTTTAGCACTTTAAGATAGATTTAGGTTTTTACCTTACTTTATTCGGTGTTATCAGGACAGGAACAACGACGTCAATGAGGCAAATCCAAAAGCAAACCGACGTTTGCGACTGCTAGTGGTGGTGGGAGGAGAGACAGAGAAGGCGATAGTACGCGACAAGGAGGGAGAACGGATGCGAAAAAGGGACAGAACGATGGGGTCTCTCTCATGTATTTATTAGGCTTCAAATTTACGGTCAAGTTATTTAATAATAGTATTCCATGTTTTGTTCTAGTGAAATACTGTGAGTCCTGTGAGTATGAGATACGAGGAACGACAAGCGCTATTGCTAAGCTAGTCGAGAGCAAAGTCCAACACCGACGGTTGTCAGACATCATAATAAAATTATGGTGAAGGAATACGAAGGAAATAGCTTCCCCCAATGAGTAACTAATTCAACACGAAATGAATAACCGTTTAGTTTCACCGTGCACTCAAGACAAAAATTACACCAAACATCAGCCAAAAACCGTTTGTTTTATAGAAATAAAAAAAAAACGTTTAAAAGCACGACCATATTTTTTATATCGCTTTTGTTGTATTCATTGTTAATAGACTGTAAGCGAAAACATCATTTTATTCACAGTTCTTATTAATTTAGGGCTTAGATTTGAGGCTAAGTTTCAATCATTCTTTTCGTAAAGAAAACGAAAATTAAACTGATGTCCTCAATAGGGTATTTTTATGGAGAGCGGTTATTATTTTTGTGGTTCTATTTCAGTAATAGAACATAATATTTCCATATTATATTTTTTTTTGCTAAATCGCACTAAGTGGAACGCAAAAAGACTGATTGCATAGAAAAAAAAAAATTCGCACCGCAGCCCCGGAACGCAAAGAGCATCTGGCCCTTTGCGTTCTAGGACCGCGATGCCTTCACAATCATAGCTGTAGCAGTATGTTTTTAAGTAGTGCTTATGTTATTTGCGTGGTTATAATTCAGTAAAAGAACATTGATCCTTTAACTTTTTTTGGTCATTCACATTTGGTGGAGCGGAATAAATTTATTTGCTAAAAACAACCTGTTTCTGCACCGTGACCCTGGAACGCAAAGGGCAAATAGCGTTTTGCGTTCCAGGACCACAGTGCCATGGGACGATTGTTTGAAATAGTAACAAGGCACCGCGGCCTTGGAACGCATAGAGAAATTGGCCTGCTGAACTACACTTCTCATCAAAAAAATCGAAACACTTTCGTTTTTATTGTTTTTGTCATAATTTTTTACAAAAGAGAATTAATTCCATGAAAAAAAAACATTACTGTGTAGCTGGCAGTTTGGTCATTACAGTAAGAAGAAAAAAAATCAAAATTCGAAATAATTTCATTTGTTTATCCTATAAATGAAATTAATCACTGTTTTGAGACAAATGTGTATTTAGGGTTGGAGTACGTTTCTCGTTTAAAAACTAAAAATTAGCGCTTGTCTTTAAACTTTCTGTTTCTTATTTCATTTACTGTGACTTTGGGACGTCTGAAAAAACTTTTTTTTCTAAAACATATGGATACTTCGCCCGCAGAAGCCGCCCAAGTGGTGGCATTGCTGGATTCTGGACTTAGTCAGCGTGTTGTGGCTGCAAGATTGCATCTAAGCTTATCATCTGTTCATAGAGTCTACAAACGCTATCGGGAGACTGGTTCGTTCACGCGCCGTTCAGGATCTGGCAGGAATCGGGTCACTTCTGAGCGAGATGATCGATTTATTGTAACAACTTCTTTACGAAATCGACGCCTTAACGCTTTTCAACTGCAGCAGCAGCTTCGCGTTGTACGAAGAGTAGCTGTAAGTGACTCTACAATAAGAAGAAGGTTGAAGGAACGCGGATTGGCACCGCATAAGCCAGCGAATGGGCCGAAATTAACTGCAGACCATCGAAGAGCGCGCCTTAACTTTGCACGCGAGCACCTAACTTGGTCATACCTTCAGTGGAGCAAAGTACTGTTTTCTGATGAGTGTAAAATTATGCTGTATGGTAACGACGGAAGGAACAAGGTCTACAGAAGAGATGCTTTGCACAATGCTGCATTGAAGAAAAGGTCAGCTATGGTGGCGGTTCGTGGACGGTTTGGGGAGGAATCAGCGCCGACGGTAAGACAGAACTTGCCTTTGTGTCTGGGCCACGGCTGCCTGCACTAAACTCTCATCGGTACATCGAACAGTGTCTTGAACCTCATGTGATGCCCTATGCACATTTTATTGGCAACGACTTCATAATTATTCATGCACGACAATGCTAGAGCTCACACCGCGGGCGTCGTACGAGATTATCTTACCGAAGTCGGTATCTCCATTATGGTATGGCCAGCAAGAAGCCCGGACATGAATCCCATTGAACATCTATGGGATGAATTAAAGAGACGAATTCGAGCAAGAGATCCAGCCCCAGAAACACTTAGCCAGCTGCAAAATGCAATCCAAGAGGAATGGGATAATATACCACAACATGTGATCGTGACTCTCATCCGATCGATGAAGAACCGTATGGAAGCAGTAATAAGAGCTCGCGGAGGGAATACAAGTTATTAAATAAACGTTTCTTACATTTTTTTTTCATTTACGCGTGTTGTTTTACCCATTTCCTTCATATTCCATACAGGGTAAAAATTACTCATTATACAAAATACGAAATTTGAATTTAGAACATTAACATTAGGATTTAAAAACCTCATACTACTCACTATTAAATGACATTTTACATTTATCTATACATATAATAAAATTGTAGAAAAATAATTTTTGTACATTAAAAAAAAAAAACTAAAAAAATATAGCCAGCGTGTTAAAGGATAACCAATAGAACCCATTTCTAGCATTTTTAGAATTTTTGTCTGTTTGTCTGTATGTCTGTTTGTATGTTTATTTGTTCGGGCATCACGTAAAATGTACGAAAGCTATGTAGATAACTTTAATACACAACGACTGACCGTAACTTAAATTAACATTTAGTTTTTGTTTCATTGAAATCGGATCAGTCTATCAAAAGATATTTGAATTTAAAGTGTTCCAGAAGTAAAATTACGGTCAGTTTACACCGAAACGCGCAGTTCAGCGTGATCTAGCTTCGAATGGAAAAACTACATACCTATTCAAATATGGTGTGAACTGGAGTGGAGTGGTTTGGAGTGGAGTAGAGTATAGTAGATTGGAATGGAATAGAATGATGGAATGGAAAGAAAGAAAAGAGGATTGAGTGGGATGGAGTGCGATGGAGTGGGATGGAGTGGGTTGGAGTGGGACGGAGTGGGATGGAGTGGGACGGAGTGGGATGGAGTGGGACGGAGTGGGATGTAGTCGGATGGAGTCGGATGGAGTGGGATGGAGAGGGATGGAGTGGGATGGAGTTGGATGGAGTCGAAAGGTGTCGGATGGAGTCGGATGGAGTGGGATGGAGTGGGATGGAGTGGGATGGAGCGGGATGGAGTGGGATGGAGTGGGATGGAGTGGGATGGAGTGCGATGGAGTGGGATGGAGTGGGATGGTGTGGGATGGAGTGTGATGGAGTGGAATGGAGTGTTATGTACTATGGAGTGGGATGTAGCGGGACGGATTGGGGTGGAGTGGGATGGAGTCGGATGGAGTGGGCTGGAGTGGGATGGAATGAGATGGAGTGGGATGGAATGAGATGGAGTGGGATGGAGTGCGATGGAGTGGGACGGAGTGGGATGGAGTGGGACGGAGTGGGACGGAGTGGGACGGAGTGGGATGGAGTGGGATGGAGTAGGACGGAGTGGGATGGAGTGGGACTGTGTGGGATGGAGTCGAAAGGTGTCGGACGGAGTCGGATGGAGTGGGATGGAGTGTGATGGAGTGGGATGGAGCGGGACGGAGTAGCATGGAGTGGGATGGAGTCGGATGGAATCGGATGGAGTGGGCTGGAGTGGGATGAAATGGGATGGAGTGCGATGGAGTGCGATAGAGTGGGACGGAGTGGGATGGAGTGGGACGGAGTGAGACGGAGTGGGATGGAGTGGGACGGAGTGTGATGGAGTGGGACGGAGTGGGACGGAGTGGGACGGAGTGGGATGGAATGGGACGGTGTGGGATGGAGTCAGGTGGAGTGGGATGGAGTCGGATGGAGTTGGATGAAGTCGGATGGAGTGGGATGAAGTGGGATGGAATGGGATGGAATGAGATGGAATGGGTGCCCTAATCCAGTAGCCATTGAATAGTACTGCCTTTGAACGACAGAGGGCGTTTATTACAAACACGGCAAATATTCTTGAAATAATTATCTAAATAAATTCTAAATAGGGATTATATGAAAACGATATGATTTATAAAAAACGTGGCGAGAATTAAGCGCTTCGCACTAAAAAATACATTGTTGAATTCCGACATCCACGCGAACGAAGTCGCGGGCACAGCTAGTTCCTAAATATACACATTTTTCTGATAATCCTTATCAAATCATAAACTGCGAGGTGTTTCGATTTTTTTGATGAGAAGTGTATTACTATTTCAAATGGCTTTAATAAATAGTCATATCTTTAATATTTCTTTTGTTATCATAAACACAAAATTACACATTAATTTTTTTATGGGATAACATACTAAAAATGCCGCACTTTATAAAAAAACCCTTTAGTTTCTTAAATATAATTAAACGTAATTTAGTCGTTATAATCAGCTAATGAAATTGGATAATATTGTTTTATCTTCATTCAAATTTTTTAATTTACTTATTTTATTACTGATAGCTGTTGGGCTAAGTGGAGTTCAATGAGATCTGAGTCTTTTTTTGTTCTTTTTTTTTAAATCATGATATTTATATTAATCAATAACTTGTTAGTTATTCATGTTAATTTACAATTTATTAATGCTTATTATTTATTAAAAAAAGTCAAATATTAGTTTTATGTGTTTATGTTTTTTTTTGGTCTTTGTGGAAATAAAAAAAGTCATGCTGAATTAAAATGTTAATTTTGTTTTATTTATTTATTTATGTAATTAACAAACTTATATTATATTTGTGATATCAGATTCATACGAATCTGACAATCCCTCAGTCAACAGTCTACTCATTTGATGAACTTCAACATGATATTTCAATAATATTTGTTCTTGCCTCAATATTGATATTCGCCGGCATTTTGAGAATACTTTAATATATCGCTATCTATATAATGACACGTAACTAACCAACAACCACAATCTAACGACAACTTGATTTCGATCAAGTTAAATATTCCTAAAACTTGGTCTACCTCACAGAAATTGTGAACCAACGATTATAATCATATTTCTGTCCCATTACAATATTTAACAATTGAGTAAAACTTACAAAAAGAATATCTCTGCGAGAGGTTCGAACTCATGCCTTGCTGTTCACCGCATACGTCAAGTGGAACGCTTTACCGCTAGGCCAACTGAACACATACTAGTCACGTTGAAATTATGAATCCTATACAATCAGTAGTTGATGATGAATGTGTCTCTTAAAAATAAAAGGTCGTAAGTCAAACTAAACGTCAAGCTATTGCCTTGTAAGCGTGCCTAGCCGCTTTTGAACGTCGACTGTACATACATACATACATACAGGTCGAACTGAGAACCTACTTTTTTTTTTTGAAGTCGGTTAAAAAAGGTTGCTCTATTAAAAGCGCAATATCATTAACTATTTGTATCTAAAAACTCTTACCTTTACAAGATTTCTTATCACCCTGTAGTCTGTAGCCTTCCTTACAAGAACACCTCACAACTCCATCCTCATCATTACACTCGTGTTCACAGGAGTCCTTCTCACACTTCTGCTTCTCCACTTTCTTCTCTGTGGTAGTCTCTATCTTCTTTTCCGTCGTTGTCTCTGGTTCCTCTGTTGTGGTTGTCTCTGGCGTGTCTGCTGCTTCCTAGAATATCATTCAAGGTGTTTTAAACTGTTTTAGAACTATCAATTCTATGGGCCAGTAAGCGAATGACGATGATTTTGTAACTAGTTGAGAAATTAATAAACCACTAGATGGGTCTTTCACTCGATGACTTTCCCGGTTGAGCCAGTCACTTATAAAAGTGGTTAGGTTCTCGAATATGCTGTGCAAAATAATATCCATGTGCTCTTCCCAGTTTAAAACCTTATTTATATTAAAATATTTCAAAATTACCAAACAACATGAGTAAAAAGCGCCTTTCCTCAGCGCACTCGAGGGAGAAACGCCCTCAGATGATGGCGGACTGCCACACCTTTCCTTGCCTTCAGATTTTCCCGTCAATATCCCAAACGAACACTCCTCACAGCACGCCTGTAATGTACAGCCATATTAAGACCGCTCTTAAGTAACACAGAGGTATTGAAAAGAACGAGACACCCAGGGTTGGACTGGCCACATACTTAGCAGAGGTGGCGATTGCCAATAGGGACCCAAACTGCGTGCGTCCCCACTGGCGATATACCCGAGCTAGCGGGCGGTAGCGGGCAAAAAGTGGCGACACTATTCATCCATCCTGGCCCTACCAGCCTAGTTCGACCCTGCCGACCCCAAATTAATGGAGATGATGATGATTAAGACTGCTCTTCATCAGCAGTTATATACTTTTAATCTTGACTTCGTTACCGAAAAGCGATGAATGGGGTCTATGTAATCCTCCTAATAATTTCGGAGGCCAATCCTCTGTGGGCCAATCTGCCAAGATTAGCCAGCGGCCCTTACTCTTATAGTCCGATGGGACTTTGCGATAGGATGCAGTCGCTCAGTAGCCCACCAGTCATAATAACCTTCTGGATGGAAGATCCCTTTACAAAAGAAAACTAATACCTACTTCAAAGCAGAATGTTTTTTTTTATTTACCGCTCCAATGTCTGACTCCACAGAGGTACATTTTTTCGCAGCAGCGAATTTAGTTCCCGCTGAACACGATTCTTTGGATCTGAAACCAGACATACAGTAACATAATTAACTTATGAGGTTTAAGAGGTCAGTGAAATATGCATTGCAGTTAAACGTAAAAAAAATACTATTTAAGATAACAGATACCCTATTGCAATGGAATGCCGGGAAACAGGGAAGAGATGAAAATTAAAATAACATCATGTCTACCGGCTTATTTTCACCTGGTCAGAAAAGTGAAATGACTATTTTTACTTTATGGATTTCTCTAGTTATGTGGGTGCGTTTACAAACATTTGAACTCACATACACAAACAGTCATCATAACCTGGAACAACTAACTGCAGGCCATAAAAAAAAAACGATCGAATTCGCGTCAATAATAATCACATAGCCACTGCGAAAAACCGTGCCATCTAAGTAATAAAAGCGCCGCCGCCGTTCGGATTGCGGAGCGCGGTTCTATGTCTTCCTATATCCTATGTCTACGTCTTAAAGCTGGAGTAGTTCCAGTGTGGAAAAGTAACAGAGCTATACAAGTCGTCTAGCGCAGTGTTTCCCAACCTGTGGTCCGCGGACCCCTGGGGGTCCGCAAGTATATGTACCTATGGGGGTCCGCAGTGTCATCTCTGGATCTTACATAAATGCTAATGTCTCGTAATCGCTACGCTTAGTTAGCACGGTGGACGTGCGCCAACGTGCGGTGCACGGTAAACGTGTTTTGTGTTGCGTTGCGTTCCAGATTAGAATAATCAAATTACCTTTTTCAAGTTACATATTGATTCCCTCTATGAATAACTAAAATGAATACCTAATCCGACTTTGTTTTGCTGTTAATTTTATTAAGGGGGTCCGTAAAAAGTGTCCATGATTTCCTAGGGGTCCGTGGCTGAAAAAGGTTGAGAAACGCTGGCTAGCGGTAACTCCCTCACTGGAACGACGTCATGGTAGGCCACCATCAGTTACTTACTTCATCTGCTCCTCGCAGCATTTGGCCACGGCAGCCACACACACGTCCATCTGCTCGGGCTCGATGTCCTCCGGGGGGGCGACTCCCGCGCACGACGCCGCCGTCAGCGCAGCGCCCTCGCCGTGTGCGCAGCATGTCTCTGTTACTTCCACTTCTTCAGAAGACGTTAGGGCTGTGGACAGAATTTTTCTATCGTTAAATCAAAAATCATGTACGACGTAGATAGATAATACTAGTTACCATTCTACCAATTCGCATTAAGCGCTTTTAATCTTCCTTCATAATGCTAACAGCAAAAGAGTGAAACTCACTTCCTGCGTCGGTGTTCCCGAACGCATACATCCTGAATATCTTCAAAGTTAGAGTGAACACTAACAGGCAGCAGGCTTATTCTTCTGGTTAAGCTCGCTCCATCGTCGGCTTGGTCTCAATCATCTTTGACCTGGACTAGAGCCAAGAGCAAACCTATCTCAACTCACTTAAAAATCACTCAAATGAAGAACAAGGAGTCATTTCTTTTTCACCTCAAAAGTTCGTAAAGATTGTAAGATGTAAAGTTGTGTGTTGCCCTCGGCAGCAAAGTTTTCTGCGCCTCGTACCTTTGAAAACTTCGCTCGGATTGTACTAAGTCTCCGTTCCTCTTCAATGGTGCAATCCTATTGGTTAATATTTCATCCATAGATACAGCTTGACATAAAAATGTAGAAAACCGGAAGTCGCCACTGTCTTCGCGCTACCAGCACTTTGAATGATTTTATTTTATTTTTTTTCACTTATTACGTTAGTTATAAGGCATAATAATAAATCTAACAAACCTGCGGTCTTTGTTTACATCAAATATCAAAGATTTTAAAACGCTGTCAGAAATAAAAATTTTAGTTCCGTTTCAATCCGTTCTGGCCAAGCTGTATATTAAAGAAGGAGATAATATGGCGTGGAATTCAAAATGTATAGAAAACCGGTGAAGCCACAATTGCCCCTCCATAACCTTAATATTGCGTACACAGGTTTATCAAAACAATACTACGAACAAGTGCACACACGCGCCATCGATAACTCAGTCATTAAAATATACACCTAATTCTTTACACTACAACGTACTTTTTTAGGTATGATTTACTCACACTAAAACATTTATCATTGTGTATTGTCGGGACACGGGGGCGGGCGCTCAAATACAACGGACGCACCATGTGACATTACGGCTTGATGGGGTATCGTTATGTCAGTTTTACATTGCTTGTCCAGTCAGTGATAGAGTGAGGTGATTGTAAAAGAGCAATGTATTTAATGGAAAAACAATACAGTCGGAGTAACATAGGAAACAAAAATTAACTAGTCTAAGTCAATAGCAATGGACAGGCAGCCTAAATCCTAGGATGCTTCGCTTGCTAAGTTTTAAATTCTAGTACTCGCGCTAAAAAACAACTTTGCACCCTTGTTTAACAAATAAATCACTATTTTTGACCTCCTAGCTGTCGGCCACCATCCTGTTGGAGTCTTAGGACAAACCGTTTTTACTGTATTCCGTCGGTGCGCAGGAGTTCCAGTTCCTTACTTTGCTTGTGGGCTAAATTGCGGCCAAGAACACATTTTAAATTTCAACAGTGCTAAATACACTTATACAGTTTACTTGTTATGAACAAATCGTTATTTAAGTGCATTTCATAAAGACTGCAGGAGGTAAAGCAAAATTATCCAATTTAGAAGAATCAGCGCGAATATAGGCGGAGGCGAGGACGATGCGTTATCGCGATCGACAATGTTACTGTGTAGGTTTAGCCTTAAATCTATGTTTATGGGGGTGGACACTATAGTTTATTTATACTGAGGTTTAAACCTAAATTATAGGTTGGTAAACTTCCCATTTGTCATACTAGCATTAAAATACATAAAATATGCAACATCACGTTTCTACCTCGGGCTAAACAAACTTGTGTGAATATGCTGATTTTAAGCAAGGTTTAAAGCCCTCATAATAGGGGGCGAACTTGTCGCCATCAATCGGGAATAAATTTACACAGGTACCGGTCTACCTGTTTTGCCCAAAATGTACTCATAGCTGAGTACTTATATTACTAGTTTCAGGCGCGCCTCAAAGAGTGTCAGCATAGTACGGGGCCCCCTTTAGAGGGCCAAAGCCTGCCAGGGTCGCGAGACTTACCTATCCAATTAACGAGACCCTGAAAGGGCTATTGACGGACACCGTGGATTTATGGTCAGTACGAGTCTGACATTCCCTCCCACTCTGCCCTGGTAAAACCTTCTTTTATGAAAGAAATGCGGAGGGAAAATTATAATACTTTATTTAATAAATAGGTGTTATACTCTCCGTATTGGGTCCCAGTTTTAGATTACAGCCAATGTCCTCTCACCGAGGGGACGTCCCAGCAGTGGGTACATTAAAATAAGTAATTTAGCCACGTACGTTATACCCATATTTTAGAAATACAGCAAACCCATTTTCATACCTACTAAAACTGATAAAATTCGGGGTCACCTCTACTCTGAACATGGGTTAAATATTTACGGTCGTGATGTATGCTAATTTTCGTTTATTTGATATAGTTATTTGTATTATAATAAGGTCGTAACAATATCAATTTACATAATTATATCATGTCTAAAGGACAATTACAGCTCAAGCAAATTGAATAAGACACACAAATTACCTACCTAATTAAACAAAATATTAATCTTTAAACATTAGCTAATTTAGCTAGCTTCATTCATGGCAGGTCCAATAAAATTATCGTATGCTTCTCGCCAGATAACGCCCCATCCATGACCTCAGGTAATACGATTCATTACATCAAAGTACAGACCTATATTTTTCTATCAATTTCATCAGACGACTCAATTATTTGATTTGAGAGAGTAAATAGACATGATGGCATGATGACTGAGAATTACAACTTTAAACATTCCACAAATCAATTTACTTTCTTATCAGTTAAAATCACAAGATTCCTCTTTGTTTCTAATGTTCAAATAATATTGTCATTTATTTTTGCATTAAACGAGATTATATAATATTTACTTTAGTAATTATAGACTGCTAATGCTCACAAGAATGATAAAACATGACATGTTGGCACACCTCATAATAGAACATTTAAATAATTGATACTACACAGGCAATCGTCAGTAACAGCAGCAACATGGTTCGTCTAACACTAGCTACCATTTCCAAACATCTGACTGAAGATGTTTTAGACAACGTGTTTAAGTTGAAAACAAACAGTGAGGACAGTGTCCAAAGTATTGATGTAGCAAGAGCGGCCCCCGCCGGAGAGGGCCTTATCAGCGCCGTGTACCGGATCCAAGTAACAGGCAAGACTCATACCGCCAAATTCATTGCCAAAGGACTGGTAACTGACCCTCTTATGCGAAAATCTCTTGACTGCCACACATACTTCAAAAGAGAAGCGTTATTTTTCTCAACCATTCTACCAATCCTGAGCGAGAACCAGAAAACTTCTGGAGCAAAAGAGAGGATCCAAGACTACATCCCGAAGTGCTACGGATGTCACCTCGATGGAAAGGACGATTACATTTTGATGGAAGACTTGGCTGAGAAGGAATGTTCGTCTATAACTAAACACATAACTCTTTACGAAAGGAATTTGACTCTGAAATCTTTGGCCCATTTCCACGCTGTGTCCTTAGCTCTGCGTATAAAAAAACCTGATACCTTTGCGAAACTTGCGAATGGACTAAATGAAGTTTATTATAATGATAAGAATAGAAAATGGTATGCCAACTATCTCGCTGAAGCCGTTAAAATAGATAGGAAAGTGCTTGAAGAGTTTGAAGATCCGGAAAGCGTTTATTATCAGAGATTTAACACCGTACTGAACGATGATATTTATGGACAACTGATTCGCATCGTCAACAGTCGAGGTGACCATCCCGTGTTCGGCCATGGTGATGCTTGGTGCCCCAACTTCTTGTGCTGCAAAGATAAAGCTATTGCCATTGATTTTCAAATATTACGTTGTGCTTCACCTGCCACCGATTTGTCTTACTTCATACTAATGTGTAGTGACTTTTGCCGTACCAAAGAAGAATTTCTGGAGGCTGTCGAGGTTTACTACGATTCTTTGGAGTATTTTCTGACGGACATGGGGATCGATGCTGCTAAGGATTTTTCATTTGACATGTTAAAGGAAGAATTGAAAAAGTACGGTTATTTTGGCATGCTAGCATCAATTACATCGTTTCCCTTGTTGGCTAGCGAACGTTGCGATACCCTTCAATCCCTTGAGCTGAAGTACAGCGGCTATGAAACCGTACCGCTAGAGGAACTCTGGCCGTTGACTGCAATTGAACAAGAGGAACACAAGTTGCGTCTCATAAACGCTGTTCGAGTTGCTGTAGATGTTGGCCTGATCTGAATTCATCAAATGTTATTTAAAATAATAAAAAATTCGTTATTATCCCAGTGTTTCTTGTCCATCACGTCTTGGTTACATCGCACTTAACGGAACGGATGGTCTAGAAAGGCCAAAAAAGACGCTTTGCCCTCCAAAGGTTCATCATTGATGAAATATGCCAATATGCGTTTCGAGGCAATTACGAACATGTTCATGAACATTTTGAAATTAAGTATTTACCTACCTCAGTAACTTTTTATGACGCATGTCAGAAGAATTGTATCAATGGGAAATAAATACGATTAACTTTCTTTTAGCACGCTTGTACTTGTAGCTCGTGGGCAAGCAACTAATCTATAGACTTTATCGTTCATGAAGAAGTATAAACAATGTTCGGCATTGCATCGGTGATCAGCATGAGGTCAACGGGATTATCGCTAAGTACGAATTATAAACATAGACGCTTTATGATAGTGATTCAACAAGTGAAGATTGATGTCATTAGCGAAGTTTAATTTGTCGTAAATAAGTACTAAGTTGCTTACATTTGAGCCAAGATATTTTAAAAATAAACTATCGACGGACGGAACAGTTATTGTCTAACGTAATCTATTTTGCAAGAGTCATTCATAACTTGAACATATTATGCCGTTTTGCTTAACACTTTCGTTGCATTACGAGATCTATCAGATCTCTTGCAGGACTTTTGTATTGTGCGTTGAACATAATCGTGTTGTTTTACTCCTTGCGGGAGGATCTAACGTGTAAAGTTCTTTAGGTATGAGTAGGACAAATATACATATTTGCTTCCTACTTAAAGCTGAATTCAAGGACATTAAAAAAAAAATTAGAGATGGATTAGGTCCCTAACGCACAGTACTGTAATTATTTTCATTCCTTGCGTTAGGAGATATGTCGGTACTCGTGGAATCGTACGCCTCGTAGACGCAAGAGAGGGAAGGTGACTCGTTTTAGTGTTGTCCTAGCATCGACGTGGGATGTCGCGCGCACGTTTGCGAAATAACATTCGCGTATAAACCTACGTGTTGATTATCATTTTTGTTATACAATGAGTGCTTTTAAAAGAAAAAAGTGTAAAAATCTATTTTGGTGAGATTTCTAACAAAAAATCAACGCCGGATTATACTGCTGCATCGTCCAGTAAAATATTTTTTTTGGAAAACGTTCAAATTTGCCCCCCATTGGCTAATAAATAATAACAGTAATTCTGATTATGAAATATTTGACGCACCTAAAAAGAAAATGAAACTTTTTCAATCGACAACTGAGATATCATTTTATTCCCATCACTACTTACTACACATATTGAACTATCTTCGGTTGCGGTACGAGATACAATCGATATCATATTTTTTTTTGGTATTTGTAGTTTATTCAAATGTCATAACTGCGTGCGAACCTAGCAAAATATAAAGCAATAGGCTATCTTTCACCCACAAAAACTTCAAAATATATTTGATTGTTTTTTTGGAAGATATAAATTATTTTCAAAACTGTATCTTTAGGAGACTGATTAGGTCTCAAACGCACCAAAAGGTAGATTAGTTTCGAGATCTTTTAGGTCTCCAACGCACCAGCTGAAAGTTCTTTGAAAGTGATGGCGCAGGGAACGTGTTAAGATGTCCCTGCATTTGAGTAACTCTAAAATCTCTAAATCGACAATTATAGTTTTATATTCCTAAATTGAGTTTTATCCTGCGTCTATGTCCACGTGTCGTTCGGGAACGACACCGTTAGCGCAGTGATTTGATCCGCATGGAACAAATATTACCAACAAGTAGTTGGTCACGAGTCGACGCAGAAGTAATTCCTACCGTGGGGCAACATAAAAAACGATTTATGTGACATGACGGTTCATCTAAATCCATTCAGTAGTTTTGCTATTCTTGAAGTAGTAACACTAACTGGTACCTGAAGACAAGAGTCCACCAGGACACAACATCCGTCTATTCGGGCGAACGCCTTTTTAAACGGGAATAAATAATGGAGCTTTCACTGTTCCTCAAATCCCTAAAACTCTAAGTTCCCTTTCTTAAACTAAACTTGGCGGCGATACGACACAGGTTTCAACCAGGGACTGCGATAAAACTAAATATAGAAACCATTTAGTATGTTCTTGGAGAGTAAGTAAGTACAACGATTGATGAGGGTTAGCTTTTGACCTTAATTACTTACAATATCATGATTGCTTCATCAATCTTGTCGATTGCAACGATTTAAGAAATTCTCCACAAGTACTGAAAATTTTACCGAAGAATTTTGACCCAGAATGAAGTAATTAAGTTAACGATTTTTAGTTTTATGGATCATGGCAAACTGCGATGGAGATGGCGGAACAAACCGGGTGTCTTTCTTTAAAAAAAACCAGCCAAGTGCGTGTCGGGCCACGCACAGTGTAGGGTTCCGTAGATGCCCATCAAAATACCTAACTAAACTGATTCGCTGAAATTAATTTTAAAAAGAAGAATTTTCAGAATCGGTCCAGGAGTCTTTGAGAAATCGGGGAAAATACATAAAAAAAAAAGATTACGACGAATTTTGAACCTCCTCCTTTTTTTGAAGTTAATTAAAAATAGTTGACGATAAAAACCTACCTATCCCCAAAAAACATACTTACCGTAAAAACATACCTAGTAAAGCTGTAAAAATAAAGTTGACAAACTTCCATTTGCAGTTGAAGAACATGTTCTCCCATTCATTTTGTCTAATAAAATATGTTATCCAAGTACATTTTATAAGTTGGTCGACTATTACTCGTAAAATTGTAAAGCCTACTTAGTCATGATAATTTTCTTTTAAACTTCGTTATATATACTACTATTGTGAATTTTTTCACACCCCCAAACATAACCGTTTAGCTGGTAGATAGAGGGGGGGGGGGCACTCGAGTCGAGCAAAATTTAGCACTTTAAAGCTTAATATTTCACAAACGAATTTTTTTATCAAAAATTGTTAATGGAAACTATCAATATTTTTTAAAGACCTATTTAATGATACCCCACACTAAGGGGTACGCGAGAAAAACCTCACTTTACGTGTAAGTACAGGAGGTACCCTAAAAAAAAATATTTTACGAGATTTTATTTTACCACTTTTTCGGCACAACAAATCCGTATATTTACACCAAATTACAGCTCTCTAGTACTGTGCGTCTCTGAGCTAAACTGCGGACAGACGGACGCACGGACGGACGGACGGACATGGCGAAACTATAAGGGTTCCTTGTTGACTACGGAACCCTAAAAATTGAAAGAAGTACTAAGAGGATAATGGTCAAAGTTGGAAAGAAAGGAGACTGGATGTCTTCCTTGAGAATTGGAAAAAAAACAACTACCATAGTGATTTGAGAGGAATGATGGAAGGTCAGGCTTTTTTCAAGCAGTGTGATTTGTCACACTGCTTGGAAAAGGCCTGACCTTCCATCATTCGTTTCGGTTAGAAACAGAAATTCAAGTTCAGAAATTCAACAACAGATGCGAAAAATGGAATACATGGCAGTTTGACAAGAGGTATAGCCAGATATCAATTTATTGTTGTTGGATGGGAAGATTAAAGAAGAAGATTAAAGTCATCTGGGTCTCAGCGGATAACTCGAAGCATACGACAATTCAGTGCTATAATCAGTAAACATTGTGTATACGCCCGATGTTGCCTCATCTGCGACACTATTTATGACACAGGTGCATATACACAGGACTTGACTTTATCCTAATCAGACAATTAGTAAACACACAGCATCTGTTTGAATAAACACTAAATTAAGACGACTAGGATTATGTAATCAATGGTGATTCTTCGTGGAAAACGTTATAGGACGAATTAATATGACAAGAGTCTTTATTACCAATGTGCTCAATTAGTTATAAGTTTTAAATGTTTTGTTTAGTTAGGAACAACTGGTTCGAATTGAATAATTATTTTTGAATGGGTTACTCCAATTTTCGAGAAAAACATATAATAGATGCAGGAAATCGGATCCAGCTGAAATTTTATACAAGCAAAAAGTGATTTAAATAACATGCTACTAGACTGACTTTATAACAATTTTTGAATGGCAAAAACCTAAAAATAAAGTTACGCAATTTAATCAGCACTATGCATTCGATTAAACTACTTAGAAAACGACCTTAGCCCACTTTTGAAAGGGCTTCCACGTCCAAAGCCTTTACTCGAACATGACCGATAAGCTCGACAAATCTTCTTAAGTAATACGCAAGTAAGTGGGGTCAATAGACTCGCCCCCGTATTATACGGGGCGAGTCTCTTAAACTACGGGAAACAGCTAATTACCCCGTATTGTTCAACCAAACAATTTTCAGCTTCATAATAATATTAGTACCTACTTAAGTATAGATTTTTTAAACACGTATTGTTTTTTATTTTACCATACTTTTATAATAATATGTAGGTATATTTTGATCTAAAATTATCAGTTAGGTACTAAATTCGTTTATTTTGAAGCAATTTTTATTTTTCACGCGACTGTGTCACCTTATACTTGTTTCTCCAAATGCACATAAGACGTACTAATGCTGGTCGTTATTCTTCACTTAGGTAAGTATCTTCGGCTAAAATTAGCAATATATCCAAAATTATTCACTTCATGAATGAATAGCCAATGACGTTGCTGGAAATGCACGAAATGAATCATCCTACTATCCTATAATATCCAACTAATTCTACTTTCTGCTTATCCTGTTGTAGCTAATTTTTTACTAATCCTATCCTACAAATATCCTACTTCCCACGATATCCTATTTCTACGAAAAGTTTGTTTGGATGGATGGATGTTTGTTACTCTCTCCCGCAAAAGCCACTGAACGGATTTGAATGAAATTTGGTACACAGATAGATTATAACCTGGATTAACACATAGGTAGTAGATAGTTTTTGTCCCGATTGTATGTTCCCACGGGATAATTTTCGAGTTGTAGCGGGCGAAGCCGCTGGCAACGGCTAGATATGAATATTGCTTAAAGTAGCCGTATTAAATCCGCTGATCAAACAACACGCCATTTGAATCAGATCATAAATTAGACCTCACGTGATTCACATAGCTTACAGATTAGTATAGCGTGCTACTCAGGTCTCCGTGACTTGTTTGATAAACTTGAGCTAATAAAACCCTATTTATTAATTGTGTCATCTTGCTAGTCTTTTAGTTAAAAGTTAGGTCATTCACAAGCTTACTGCATAGCATACCATGATTAAAGGACTATCGAACACAAAAATAACTTTTCAATTGGAACTTTCAATTGGTTTGGTTGAACCAAACAAGAAATTCTTCAGATTTATACTATATGTTTTTTTTTTTTTTTTAAGAAGGTATTACCTTACCGGGTGCTCAGCTTTTTAGCTGACCCTGTCATATTAAATTCATCATCACCATCATTTCTGCCCGGAATCACCTCCGGCTACCTGCCCCCCGTTCTTGTCATAATTATTATATTCTGGTTCGGTTCGTCTGGGTTCGTCAGTCAACAAGATGTTTGCAAAATTTTTTTTACATAGATACTGTGAACCCACAATAATTTTCCGTAATACATACTTATAATAATTACCTATTTATTAAAAACAGGTATCTAAACTTTAAAGCTTCTGTTAAATCTTTTAAGCAACAAGAAGATCGCATACATATCCTCATGAGCGCTTTTCGGTTCTAAGTTCAGCCACAAAATGTAGGTAATTCCTATCATACTTAAGTGCAAAAGTCTTATTAATATAGAGCACGTTGGTTTACGTTATATCCCGTTTGGTACTGATGCCGCGATAGCAGACACGTTTAATTAAATATTTAATAACACCCAACTTTCCTTCACCCCAGCGTGAAGCTGTCTGTTGCAAAGTTAAATAATTCTGCTAGAAGCTAGTTTTACTTCTAAAAAGACGACATTTCCCTGCCTTAGTTGGAGATTTCGAGCTAAAAGTTTAACTTTTTGTGCTGTAAGGCCTCGCTCACGACCAATGACAATAAATCTCTTTGAGTCACATACTAGATTCGGGATAGCTCCTTAAATAATGGCGTGATTTGAATGAATTCGCTATCAATTTAAAGTTAACAGTCAAACCTTTAAAATGATATCAAGATCGCGCGGAATCGGAATAATGTATGGAATTGTTTGAATCCAGTCACATAGAAAAGCGAAAGCGATCCGATAGTCTGTGTGAGTGTGACTGGCTTCAAGCAATTCCATACATTACAAACAAAAACGCCTCGCTTCGCGTTCGCTTCCATACTTTTTGCTCACAAGTGTAAAACTTCGTGCTTCACATAATAAAATAACTTGTAACTACTTGTAAGATAACAAAAGTTTACCGGAAAGGGGTAAGCTACCACTTAGGATATTGTCACATCAATCATCGTAAAAATATAACAAAAACAATTCAAATTTACTATCCAAGTTTTGCTTCAAGTCTATCTAGGACAAACAGATAAAAATCTTTGTCAACCAGTTTTATAGCTAAGCTTATGACCCTGACGTCATCTAAACCTGAGTTCTGTAATTATCCTTAACCCACGGGATTGTAGTACTACCAGGATAAAAAGTGTCCTTTAGGTCAGAGGTGGATAACCTATAAGGACCAACGTGCCAGTTTTTATGAATAAAGAAATGTTTAATGAGGCCACAGATGTGCCACCAATAAATGTTTATTTAGTAATTATTAGCAAAATAATAAAACAATACTTTCAACTCGACGCTTCCTTATTATTTTTTCTACTCTTACAATATTCAAGTTTGATGGCGGACAGTTTCTAGTTTACAGTTTCAACGACCTGTTTGGAACCAAAAAATGCTTTTTTTTAATGTTTGGAATTATTGATTCCCGCTACTTTTTTTTTTAATGGGACTACCCCACCACACGAATCCCAAACCACTTCAACTCGTATGAAAGCCAGAATCAACAGTGCAGAAGCTCGACGTGTCCAGGAGAATGAATTTACCTGTCTTGGATCCTGCAACGAAATTAATCAGAAAAGAATAGTGGAGGAGTACCTAGGAAAAACTTGTTTTCACTTCCCTCCATGCAAGCAGGATACAGAAAAAAACAAGGCCAATAGGCACAAAGGGGCATTACAACTGGGAGAAGCCCAGATGCTTAATTCTCAGTCAGGTCTACATTTCTGTGTAATTAGTACCTAATTGAAGAAGTATTGAGCAAGTTTTCTCCGTGTCTGGAACGCTTTCCCGGAAATTACACGAAGCTCTTGAGAAACAATAAAGCGAACCCTACATAGCGTGTCTTTCCCAAAATATTTTGTCAATGGATCTTCATGCCTGCTCTATAAACTACATATCAGTGGAAGTATCCACTCCTTTTTTATCATGTTAAAACCCAACCAGGGCGGGACCGGGACGAGAGGGATTGTCAGACTTATTATACGGTGTCGTTCCAAAATCCAAGGTAAAGGTTACTTGATGAGGGAGTTCCTCGACCCCGGCAGGCTTTGGCCCTCAGGGGGTGGCCGTTGTTGCGGGACTAAACAGCTACCGTGCCCGTAACGTAAAGAACTATTGAAGGACACCGTGGACTTTAGTCAGTACAAGTATGATAGCCCCTCCTGCCCTGCCCTGGACTCATTTGGTGATTTCACCACGCTAAAAAAAACGTGGGGGCCGGATTGCTGACAGCTCTTTGAGGCGCGCGTGAAACATGAAGCTCCGACCCGGGCAGGCCCCATGATCAAACAGCGAGTCACCCTTTACTCGCCGTCCGCATGCCCGTCAAGTACCTATTGAAATATGTTTAGTACTTTTTGCATAACAGAGTAATAAACATCCATCCATCCTCACAATCTTACACGTACCTATAATAGTAGAGACTATAGCGAAGTAGGACTGAGGGGACATTGGCAAAATGTCACGAATTCCACGTATTCTGATCGACAACTTTATAGAACAACTACATTATCTACTTGAGTATTTGAACAGATGGTCAAGATGAGACCGAAATTCCTGCTAAGAAATACAAAATTAACTATAGGTACAGCCTATAATGTTCCCACTGTTGGGACACAGGCCTCCTGTTTCTGAGAGTGAGTGGGCCATAATCCACCACGCGGGCCTAGTGCGGATTGGTGGATTTTATGGATGGGTGGAGTATATCTTTACTAATTGAAACTAATAATATAAAGCTGAAGCTTGCTACTATAGTTCGACTTGAAACATTTTATTTTTGTGTTGGATTTAGAATAACACTTATTCACATAGAGTAGGTAAAATAGTAGTTTATGTAACTGGTACATAATGAGGGGTATTATACACGAGTGTGAGTTTAAAAAACGAGCGAAGCGAGTTTTTTAATAGTATCACACGAGTGGTATAATACCTAGTTATGTACAGTTTCATACACTACTTTATCTACTCTCATTGAATACGAACATATCAAATAAAAGATAAAAATTAATTAACACTAATATTCATCCACCGAAATACAAACGTCAAAATTCGAACATTCCTATTTAAAGCGCGCGCAGCCACAGATAAAAAATGAAATAGATGTATCTATGGTCAGTAATCTGTATCATAATGAAAAAAAATTAAATTATAACATTGTTTTGTTAGAGAAACAGTGTTATAATTTAATTTTTTAATTTCATTACGATACTCTATGGTATAAAGTATGTCATTATAAACTCGTTTTGAGTTATGTATTTCGAATTTTACGTTATGAGAGTAGATAAAATATATTATTAGACACTCAATTATTAAAAAAAACTAACTAAAGAGTACTAAGCATTTTATTTCGTAGAATCTATTCCGAAACAGATATCAATGCGTCAACTCAGAATCTCAGTCATTTGATACTCTAACTATTGAAGTAGGTACCTAGTCAAGAACCAAAACAACCGACTTGCAAAAATATCAGCCTCCATTACTTCTTAGAAGCTACCTAATTAGCAGATAATTGTTTGTTGTTTAAGCGTTAACCTACAGATTAATGGAAATGCGAGACGGCCGCGGTGCCGAGCTAGTATGGGTTCATGTGACCGGGTTATCCACCCGTGACGTCACAAGATAAAGTTTCGTAAGTTACTTGTAAACGCTGATTAGACTCTGATACCTACTTTGTCGTTTTAAGAATGCGATCTTATTGAGGAGCTCGTGGCTAAATAATTACAGCCGCACAGGCCAATCTTCCGGGTTAAGCCGTGCTTGCCGAGGTTGACCATCTGTCATAGCGAGTTTCCTCCGTGTCTTGGAAAGCACGTAAAGCCATTGGTCCCGGCTGTCATTTGTAGATCTTTGACTGTCGTTACTGTTAGTCAGCTGTAAAGTCTGACAACCAGTCTTACCATGGGGTATTATTGCCCCAGTACCGGCGTTAGGGTAAGGCGCGGTTAGGCGACCGCCCAGGGCGCCGAATACGAAGGGGCGCCGCAGGCCTACTTTCTCGTTTTCCCAATTTCTTTCATCCCATTTTTAGGTGATAAACCCCGTTTTGTCCACTCTCGACACCTCGACAACTAAAAAAAGATTTGCTCATTGGTTTCCTCTCAACCCCTAAACATAGTTCACTCTCGACCCCTAGGGGGTGAGAATGAATTTTCATACAAAGGACCCGCACTTTGAGTCCACTCTCGTCCCCTAGTATGATAATTAATATTTCGGTACAGTGACGTACTAAAGGCGAAATTCAGGAATTTCTATTTAAAAAGACTGCCTCGTCGGTCTAGCGGTCGCAAGCGCAACTGCTGAAGCACTGATTCCTGGGTCAGGCAGTGTTTCTAGGTTTTCTATTAGGAATTTCTCACTAGCAACTACGGAGTCTGGATTTATTCTTGGCTGATGGCAAAATTGGGCAGGTTTTTATAAGTACAGCTTTGTTGGAGTACTTGTGCACGCACCGATCACTTGGTAACTACACAAATGCCGATTCTTACGAATAAGGATTAAAACAAAATATAGTGACGGTATTTTAGTTAAATAGTATGCAACTATAGGGTAGACTGATGATTTTTCATCGTTGGTGGTCGAGTGGAAACCAAAACTTCAAAATGAACTCCACTTTCGACCCCCAGGGGTCGAGAAAAAACTGTAGTTAGGGGTCGAGTGGACACTTTAATTCTTGGGGTTCGAGGGGACGAGAGTGGACTAAACGATAAACCCAAAACCCGTCTAAAGAAAACACAAACTTACATAATTCAAGGAACGTTTGTGCAAAATTAGATGCTGAGCGTCACGTTAGTTGAACTTTTTCATTTTGTTTGATCGAACGGAAGTAAAAGTCTTCAGTTTTCTTTTTTATCGAAATGACGTGCCCGGCATTGGTCGAGGCCATGCTGCGGGGCGAGACGGAATGGGAAGCGGTCGCCTCCTTCTGCCAAGCAGTCATGCTCGCAAAGGAGGAGACGGGCCGCGTAAGGAAGAGGACAGTGTCCTCCCTCCACCCCAGACGCAGTGGTAGACGCCCACGGCGATGGACGTCGGCAGACGGTCTCTGGCCACCGTAGGCACGGGCATGCGGGCGTTGTTGACTCGCTGTCTGATCCATGGACCATGCCCGTATCGACGGTAGGACACGGTGGAGCATACGGTGCAGGACTGCCCCGCTTGGGCAGAGCACCGACGTATCCTCACGGCTGCGATATGCGGAGACCTCTCGCGCCCGGCATTGGTTGCGGCCATGCTGCGGGGCGAGACGGAGTGGGAAGCGGTCGCCTCCTTCTGCGAAGCAGTAATGCTCGCGAAGGAGGAGGCGCGCCGCGCGCGAGAGAGGACAGAGTCCTCCCTCCGCCCCAACCGCGGTGTTGAATGCCCACGGCGACGGACGTCGCGAGACGATCTCCGGCCACCGTAGGCGCGGGCATGCGGGCAGCGAGTAAAGGGCAACTCGCTGCCCGACCATGGAGCATGCCCGGGTCGACGGCGCGTTGTGTCCCACGCGCGCCTCAAAGAGCGTCAGCATACTGACGGGGCCCCCCTCTCAGAGGGCCAAAGCCTGCCGGGGTCGCGGGATTATTTCCTTACCGTGACCCCGGAACATAAAGGGCTATTGAAGGACACCGTGGATTTTAGTCAGTAAAAGTCTGACAGTCCCTCCCGCCCTGCCCGGGGTGGGAGGACTCATTTGATGACTTTACCACGTTAAAAAAAAAAAAAAATGCCCGTGTCGACGGCGCGTTGTGTTTCACGCGTGCCTCAAAGAGTGTCAGCATAATGACGGGGCCACAGCCTGCCGGGGTCGCGGGACTCACGAATTACCGTGACCCCGGAACGTAAAGGGCTATTGAAGGACAGTCTCTCCCGCCCTGCTTTGAGTGGGAGGACTCATTTGATGATTTTACCACGATAAAAAAAGTACAGCTATATTTATCCGAAATTCCGAACTAGACTACGGAGACAAGCTGCCTGCGACATGGTGACCCCCCCCCCCCCCCCTGATGTAAAAGCTGAATCCTCCCTTGCAGTTAGGGGGCGCCGTAGAAAATCTCGCCCAAGGGCGCTGGTAGTGCTAAAACCGGCACTGTATTGCCCACTTACTAGGTTGTGGAGGTCCGACAGGCAGTCGCTCCATGTAAAATACTGATGTCCTGCATCTGGTTCGATTGGAAGCCGACCCCAATATAGTTGGGAAAAGGCTAGGCAGATGATGATGATCTTTTTTATAGGCAAGACTTATTTTATGCATTTTAAAATCATCCAATAAATTCTACCTCCTGCCCAGTGTGGAGCGTAAAAGACTGTCAGGCTCCTACTAACTAAACTCCACAGTGATGCTTCAATAGCCCTTTACTTTCCGGGGTCACGGTTAACGGTAAGACGGTCCCGCGAACCAGGCAGGCTTAGGTTGGGTCTCTAATGGAAGGGAGGGGCGTCAGATTGCTGCAACATGCTATCTTCTTCTTCTTCAACCTATAGTCACCCAATGCTGAGTGTAGGTCTCTTCCAAATCTCTCCACTTCTGGCGGTTTTGTGTTATGCCTATCCAGTTTCTTCCGGCCACTTTAACAAGATCGTCTGTCCACCTAGTCGGTTGTCTCCCTACATTCCTCTTTCTCGTTCGTGGTCTCCATTCCAACACTTTTCTGCCCCATCTTCGATCCAGTCCGCATATAATTGACCCGCCCACTTTCTTTTTGCTATCACCCGTGCTATGTCTAAAAATCTCGTTCTTCTACGAATTTCTGTGTTTCTCACCCGGTCGTAGAGAGAAATGCCCAACATGGCTCTTTCCAGCTCTCTGAGTAACTTGCATGCGGTGGATTATATGCTTGGTGAGCGTCCAAGTTTCAGCCCCGTACGTCATGACTGGGAGGACGCATTGCTCGAACATGCGACGCTTTAGGTTAATGGGGACCCGCTTCGACTTCAGCCCTAGCTGGATACGACGATTTATTTCGCGCTCTTGAGAGTTCATCCCTAAACTCAAGGTCTGTCCCAAGTACACATACTCCTTGACTTTTCCTATTTGCTGACCATGCACTAGAATGTATAATCAATACGACATTGATTATACATTCTAGTGCATGGTCAGCACAGTCACAGCACATTATTTTAGTTTTTAGACCAACACTGAGTGACACGTTGTATAGTTCCTGTACCATAGTCTGCAAATCCTCGACGTTGCTGGCGAAGATGAACAACAACATGCTATGTAAAACACTAACAACACAAGCTCCCACCAAATCCTTTCCATCCACGGACCGAACTGGAGTGGTATTCTAGGTAGGTACCTACAGTTTTATGTGCAGCGCGGCCCCAGTGTAGAATACAGTACTTGACATAAAGAATATAGCACGACTCATGATTACACGTCGTATTAGTCATGTTGTATGGCTTTATAAATAAAAACAACTGGGTAAATTACGTTTTAGGTCAAGGTAAAAGCCAACCCTTTCGTCACGGGAAGCGTCAACTAGGTATGATGTAGGTTACCTATGTCACAACTTTTGGTCTAGGTACCTACTATATGAAATCAAACTATTTCTAGTATACCCTACTCAGGAACTCAACAATACTCATAAATAAACAATTAACAAACCCAGATTTATCGTGAGTAACAAGTTCAAGTGAAGCTTAAGCTACAAAGTCGAACTCTAGCTTGGTCAAAGTTATGCATAAGTTATCGGCAACTATCAAACTCCGCTCCAAATTGAACCGACTGGGGATGCTTTGAAATCAAAACTTCAGTTTGAGATCAAGTTTAGTGTTGGAGAAACTTCATTGTTTATTTAATTGGACCCAAATCTGTATCTGATGGAATTTGCTACACTATAATAAAATGGCATATCGTTGGTCCCGAAAAATAATGACTTATCCTTTCAATTGCTCATAATATGAGAGGATATTATGTAAGAAAACTTTCTTGATTTTGCACTGTGAATTATGTAATACTTAAATAACTTTTTTTTGTTCAATATAATTATATTTTCAATTCACCAATATCAAAGTTATTACAATACTCAATAATACGACTTGTCTAGAAAATAGAAAAAAAAATAGTCTAAAATGTTTTTTGTCCAAGAAATTGAGGTTTTTTTTTCTTTCATCGTGGTAAAATCATCAAATAAGTCCTCCCACCCAGTGCAGAGCGGGAGAGACTGTCAGATTGTACTGACTAAAATCCACGGTGTTCTTCAATAGCCCTTTACGTTCCAGGGTCACGGTAATTCGGTAAGTCCCGCGACCAAGAAATTGAGTTTACTGTAATTTAGCGACATTTCATTAAAAACAGGTAGGTATATAACTAGGTCAGTCAGACAATATTTAAACAAATGCTCTACAAAAAAAAAATACTTGACTTACCTCCCACAAAACTCGCCAAAAATAAGCACAGCACAAAATTTAACACGAATAAAGTCTTCATTTTGATTTTTACGAAAAAAAACACACTTTAAACTAAAGATTTAAAGTTTTCACTGTTATATTTATAGTGTTTATTACCACCATAGTTCAGTATTTAGATTAAGAGGAAAGAAAAACGTTTATTTAGCACTAGTTTAGTTAATATTCGGTTATAAGAGCAGCGATTCGCGCTGCTTCGGCCCTGTCTTACCGAGTTATGATAGCACTCGGGTCAGAACAGTTTGATAAGATTTCTGCGCATGACTCTTTGCCGCCACTTGGGTTATAGTTCAATGGGGAAAACTTTTGAAAACAATCTGTTTTTTTTTTTTTTTTATAAGTTGTAAACAGGATGTTTTGTATAAATTCGTTGCGGAAGAACTTGCATGGTGGGTTACGTTGCCTATGAGACTTACGGTGAATGTGGTGACTATAATTTATAATCTTAAAAGCGATATGTATTACCTAATATTTCCTACATTATTTAAATTTAAAAAAAAAATAAAAATTAACGAACTCACGTTCGTATTATTGGAATCTAGTCTTCATCTTTCAAAAATAAATTGAATGTAAGGAATAATTTCAAATTATGACTGAAGACTCCAAATTACGGGAATTGGCTCTCTGCACGCGTAGCATGGCGATTCTATCTCTATATTAAGTACCAAGAAAAGACAAAGTTATTTCATCGTTATTTCTACACAAATCGACTGTTTTTTTGCACAAATATGACACCATTTGTACACTATTGAAGAAAAGAACGTTTATTTTCCATATTTTTCACATTACCATGCTTATTAACGCTAAAAATATTTCCACGTTCTGTCATTTTGTCTATTCTTCCGTCGACAAAACCCCTTTCTACGGCGCCATGCTACGCCTGCTGGACTGGATAAGTTAGGTCTTTGTACAAGTACACATGATTCACAAAGTGCTGGTTGTTTGATCTACTTAGTATTTAATTAAAACGCTACCTATACATTTTTAACGAATGCCTAAAAAAACATGATATCGGCCGTAGGACGTCCACTGCCGAACATAGGCCTCCACAAAGTTAAAAAAATTATTAATGGATTCGTAAAAAAATACAGCATTTTAAGTAAAAACTTAAGTTACTTCACTATAGTGAAGTAACTTAAGTTTTTACTTAAAATGCTGTCTGGTCTGTAGGTATACCTACAGACCTACTGAAAAAACAACCGACCCTAAGTTTTAAGCTACTAACGATACAACGAAGTATCTATCTATGTAGAACTTCGCTGTTTGATCCTCGTCCACAGGCCTAAGAAAATACGACACAGACTGTACCATGTTTGCCCTCCTGTAAGTTTCACAAGTAGCTAACACCTATGACAAAATTTCTGTTTATCTTAGCCTCTTCATGCACAACTCGACGCAAGGCATCTCCGATGTCTTACGACTTTTGTATCCAGGCGACTATCGCAATACAAATCCACAGAGGTTCGTACATATGCACGTGTCAATGGATACAAAAGTCGTAAGGTAATCGGAGACTTACGTCGCCTTGTGTACGAAGGGCCTAAGGCTACAAAGCCAAGTATAACATAACCAAATATTAGTCTACGTACTTGTCTGCTTCAAGAGAGAGTATGTTACATAGTGTGAACAATGTATGTATGCTTAATTACTTGATAATTAATACTGGCATGTGCTCAGGCACGATCGTGCATGCATGTTGTATAAGTACACAATGCTGGAATAAAAGCACAGTGTACTGATAACCAGTAGAGCAACTAGGTTTTGTTACTCTTTTCCTTGCGACACCCTTTTTTTTTTGGGGAGAAACCCTCCACACTATTCCCAAACCACTGCAACTCCTGAGAGCCAGAATCAACAGTGGCAACCACCAAATCGAAAAACGCCGAGACAATGCAGCTCGACGTGTCCCGGAGAATCAATTTACCTGTTTTGGATCCTGCAACGCAATTAATCAGAAAAGAATAGTAGAGGAGTAGGAAAAATATGTTTCCACTTCCCCTTCCCTTCCCTTCTTACGACACCCTGTCAAAATCAGGCTATAGAGTTCCCACCGCTGGGACGCAAGCCTCGCTGGGAGAGGGAGTGCGCTGTAAGCTGTAATCCACCAGGCCAGCGTGGTGGCATGCCAATCGCATGGGACATCCCATGTCTTCGAATTTTTGGTTCTACAACATGCCGTTTTCCTACACTGTTTTAAAAGCAGCGGTGATGAAATAAACTACACAAAGTAATGCGCCTGTTGGGGTTCGAACCCACGAACTAAAACTCCTAACTTGAGCCGTCGTTAGCGTTACCACTGGTAATCAAAGTCCAGATCTAATCTCTTCTCACAGATCAACGAGACATGTTAGTTGCAATACTGTATACCTTACTCTACTGTGGCAAAAGGGAACGTGCATTCTGCACTAATTACAAATAACGAGTTTACCACAATAAACGGAGAGCCGCCATTTTAATTGTGTTTATTTTTGAGAAGCTAGGTAAGCGTGGGTTTCGCCCGCATTTGAATCTTTAATTTGGCAGTACTGTAATCCTTTTCAAAGTAGGTACGGTCAGCCAAGAAAGTGGTGTAGCAGTTTTGATTTAGTTTCCCGGTCATCGAAAATTACAACAAGGTTCGTTATAAAAAGATATTACTGAAAGAGACAACATTATCATGACGTAAACCTATGTATTTAGTATTCATACGTCATATGTCACATATAAGTACATGACATTTTAACCTTTAGTATAAATGAAAAGGACATTAGTTTCTACAAAGCAATTGAAATGTTTCCAAACAAAAGTAATAAAAACTATTTAAATAGACAACCGAATTCCATTTGAAAAAGAAAACTGACAATTGACATTTTGTCAAATATATGTAAAAAATCGATATATTTTCCGTGTTATTTTTCAATCAACTGCATATAAAATCATCTCAATGCCTGCCAACTTGACCATTGCCGAAAGAGCACAAATAATTGCCCAATTTAATGAGGGAAGCAGTATCAGTGCGATATCCCGGAATTTGAATATATCGAGGCGTTCTGTCCGCTTTTGGATTCGTCGTGAAGGAGAGGAGGGAAGTTTGTTGGATCACAGAAGAAGTGGTCGCCGGCCTGCACTCTCCAATAACGATAGAGAATTCATGAGACGGGAATATGAAATCAATGGTTTTAAGCCCACAAAACATTTTGCGGAGATGTTCGATGTGAGTGCCCAAACAATAAGGAATCATCTACATTACATGGGGTTGCACCACAGGCATTACGCCAAGAAAATATATTTGACGGATGCTCACAGACTTGCTCGTCTGGACTTCGCCAGAGAGCACTTAGAGTTTGATTGGTCTAATACAGTGTTTTGTGATGAAAAAACGTTTAAATCCAGTCAGCATGGACGTCTTCACCTTTGGCGATATAATTCAACACGGTATAAAGATGATCATGTAATTCCAAATAGAGAATCAGGTCGAATTTCCGTAAATATTTGGGGCTGGATGAGTGCGGATGGTGTAGGAGAATTGTGTTCTCTACCTCCTCGAGCGACGGCTGTAAATTATATCGACGTGCTTCAGAATGCAATGCTACCGACAGTCCGTAATGTTTACCCGGAGAACGAAGTGCCACAATTTGATTTTGTTCAAGATAATTGTTCAATTCATAATGCGAGGATCGTAAGAGCCTGGTTTCGTTCACACACTGACGTAAGGGTAATTCAGTGGCCCTCAAGATCGCCGGACCTCAACCCGATAGAAAATCTTTGGGGCCTTATGGTCCAACGATGGTCGCATCAAAATGAAAGAACCAAACAAGCTCTTATTAGTCACTGTAATTATATTTGGGAGGAAATGCGGGGAACCGATATTTGCTCACGGCTTGTTGGTTCAATGAGGTCTCGTCTTTTAGAGGTTATAGAGGCCAACGGCGGTTACACCCGTTTCTAATTTTTAAAAATTTTCAATATCTTCTAAATATTACTATATATGCTATGTTTTTGTTTGTTATAAGTATTTTAAAATTGATTGTAGAAATTTAATAAAAGGATAAATCTATTTTTAGCTTGTTTTTTATTGATATTGTAATTACAAGTTTACAGAAATTGTAGGTTTGTGGATTCGCCTTGTGCCTTTACAATTTTATGTAACTTGTTGATTACAATTCTGAATTTGTAGATACAATTTTGTCATCAAAATCTACAGCCCCCCGCCGTTGATTTTACGACGTCATTGGTTCCATCAAGTTCAAACTAAGAACAGCTGTCACGTTACAAACAGTAATAGTCGTTATCAATAATCAGATAAAGACAGCAATAGAAGTTGTCAGATCGATCTGCAAGCGAAACTAATCTTTATCACCTATGAATCTGCAAGCGATATTCAACCTTAGGGTGGTACACCACTTTCTTGGCCGACTGTACCTAGCGAGTTATTTCTGTGTGTAAAAATATGAAATCTCTCTTCTAATTTCCTTTTAAAATCAGGTAGCATACATATTTGAGGAAAAATACTGTAAAACGGGGTAAAAAAGGACATGGGGTGTAATTCGGGACGAATCTTTGAAAGGAATTTTGACTTAAATTAAACGTGTTTTGACCGTGGCATAATAGGACTTTATTTTACACATATTCATACATAAACTCACACCTTTTTCCCATAGGCGTAAGCAGAAGCCATAGAGTCATCTGCTACCATCCTTCTATACTCCTTCTCCTTTCGCCTGATCATTTAAGAATGCCGATCTTTCTGAAGCACCAATAAGGTCAGCACCAATGAAGTTAGTTAATTCTTGAATAAATTAAAACAATAGGTAATTAATATCCAATTCAATCGTATCCAATTCCTGAACTATTACAAAAATGTATTCAACCTAAGAGAACGTGGGCCACCATCAAGTGGGCCCAGTGCGAGTAAAATTTTTGGTTTCATCATTAAAAGGAATAAAACCTCTATTGAACGTATTGAAGTTACGTAACTATCAATTAAGAAAACAATCTGAGAGCGTGCTGTTCGACGAAAGTACACAACAGACAAAAAACGTGCGCACACGCATCATAGCCCGACGCGCCAGTCGTGGAAATTGGGCACGGCCAATGGGTCAAGTGCGAGCGATAACAGACAGTTCCCCAACCACGTACTTGTTTGATCTCATTTACCTACTTAATTGTCTTTGAAGGATTGGTTTAATTTATTGTAATTAATGATTCTGAATTATAATTGGTCCCTGATTAATGGGTCCACTCCTGAGTCCCTAAGTCTTTGAACGACCTAAGATTTTGAGTAAGTATATTTTGTCTCCGAATCACTTTTTAACGGCAAAAATGGTATTAAATGGCAATCAGGCGTTTAGCCGACTCATTGACACGTGACCAGAGGGCTGGCCTATTTCTAGGCCATAAAAAGTCAGCAGTGCCTTCCAACGTGGCAATCAACTACCAGGGTTTTGGCCACCATTTTTTGACGCCCTGTTAATGTTTTTCAGTTTTTACTACATTCAATGTAACTACCTAATATATATTTACTATGTATATCCAGATAAAATGAAATACTTTACCAAAGTATACAGTCAGTGTACCTAGAATTTTAATGTACCTATAAAATGTTCTAGGAAAGTCGTAAGAATTATCTCGTTTCTAAGTACTTATATGTACTTAGAAACGAGATAATTAGGGAAAACTATCTCTAACGACTTCGTAGGTCCATTTTCAATCACGTTAATATCACGTACCTACCTATGACTAATCTCGAAGCGTATTTCCCGGATGTACCCACGAGGTGAGACAGTTTATTTATTAATAGTCGAAGTAGGTACATAGTTGACCATATTCATATTGATAAACTCTCGCGCAATCGCATCGCATTCTGAATAACTTATCTTAACATATCATTTTCAGTAAGTATACGTATAGTAGAATAAGTACTTACTCGTAGTTTACTAAAAACTGTTTTGTTTGGAGCCCAATATACTTCTAACTACAATGGGTACGGTTAGCCGATACAATATCTGAGCAGCACTAAAAGAAAAATGGCGAATGCTGAGTAGCATAGGCTGAGACAGCTGTCAAAATGCTTCACTCTCGTCTGAACTAAGCATGGTTACAGCCGATAATTTAGTCAGCATAGGCTGACTGTTCAGAATTTTCTATCCAGATTTTGTATCGGCTAACCGTACTCAATGCGTTCAGATTGGCTTCCAGAGAGTCCGAAGTTTCCAAAACAATCTCAAGCACGTTTGCTTGAGATTGTTTTGGAAACTTCGGACTCTCTGTCTAGGCTTTTCGAAACTACATTTTATGCGAAATACAATTATATGTTACAATAATTGTATTTCGCATAAAATCTATATCTTCTTCTATATCTATATCTATACTTATAATAAATTTGTAGAAAAGTTGTGTCTGTACAATGGAAATATACAAAAAAAAAGTAGCAGGGGTTGTTATTTTATCGATGCCGAACCCGAAAATGTAGTTAACTTTTTTTTTGTCTGTTTGTCGGTTTGTCTGTTTGTCGGTTTGTCGGTTTGTCTGTTTGTCTGTTTGTCTGTGTGTTTGTGCACGCTAATCTTCGGAACTACTGGACGGATTTGAATGATTTTTTTTTTTTTGTATAGGTATTAAGCCCGGTTAACATATAGGCTATAATTTATCTTGGAAACTTGAACACCTGATGCAGAACCGCAACAGACCTGCTTAACTATAAGAGATACAGAAATGGTGCCATAGCAAAAATTGTTCCACGTGATGAGCATTTTCTGCTGAGAGAATAAATTTGAAGATCCTGGACACCTGATGTGGAACACCAAGAGCCCAGCTACACTATGACATATACAGTAATGACGTCTTAGCAAGAGTTGTTCAGCCTGATGAGCACCTTCTGTTGATGTATAAAAATTGAAGATCTGGAACACCTGATGTGGAACTCCAAGAGCCCAGCAACACTATAACATATAAGTGAATGACGTCTTAGCAAGAGTTATTCAGCATGATGAGTACTCTCTGTCAACGTATAAAAATTGAAGATCCTGGACACCTGATGTGGAACACCAAGAGCCCAGCTACACTATGACATATACAGGAATGACGTCTTAGCAAGAGTTGTTCAGCCTGATGAGCACCTTCTGTTGATGTATAAAAATTGAAGATCTGGAACACCTGATGTGGAACTCCAAGAGCCCAGCAACACTATAACATATAAGTGAATGACGTCTTAGCAAGAGTTATTCAGCATGATGAGTACTCTCTGTCAACGTATAAAAATTGAAGATCTGGAACACCTGATGTGGAACTCCAAGTGCCTAGCTATACTATAACATATACAGTAAAGACGTCTTAGCAAGAGTTGTTGAGCCTGATGAGCAACCTCTGTTGTCCAATAAAAATTGAAGATCTGGTACACCTGATGTGGAACTCCAACAGCCCAGCTACTTTATAACATATATAGGAATGACGTCTTAGCAAGAGTTGTCCAGCCTAATGAGTACTCTCTGTTGACGTATGAAAATTGAGATCTGGAACACCTGATGTGGAACTTCAAGAGCCCAGGTACACTATAACATATACAGGAATGACGTCTTAGCAAGAGTTGTTCAGCCTAATGAGTACTCTCTGTTGACGTATGAAAATTGAGATCTGGAACACCTGATGTATTAATATACATACATAGGAATGTCGTCTTAGCAAGATTTGTTTAGTCTGATGGTCATTTCCTGTTGACTCACAAAAATGAAAGATCTGGAACGTCTGGAATCGTCTCGCGCATCCCGTTGTTTTCCCGTCCCCAGGCTCTTAGAATTCGACGTTTCAGATCTTCGATTTTGACGACCCCGTCGTCGCTGGCATAAGCAACAGGATCCGCGTACGAAGTCGCGGGCAGAAGCTAGTGTAATAATAAATACATTTATTTGTTAATGTAAAAAAAAAAAATGTCACTGGCTTTGGATTAGACTAGCAGGGATACAAAAAAACCTTTTAAAAAAAGGGAACCGACTTCAAAACCAAACACAAAAAAACTATAAAATAACTTTTCTTTCGGAAGTCGGTGGCTTTGTTTTTTTTTTTATTTCATTGATTTATGGCCACCGACTTCCGAAAGAAAAGTTATTTTATAGTTTTTTTGTGTTTGGTTTTGAAGTCGGTTCCCTTTTTTTAAAAGGTTTTTTTATTTTTCCCTTTTTAGTTGAGATATTCAACAAAAATCTTCATATTAAAATCGGCTTCTTTGAAAATCTACAATCCTATTAAGCAACAAAAACGGATCTATACGAGCAACTTCACGAGATATCGATTATTGTTATATACTAAAACCTTCCCTAGAATGTTGCAAACACTTTTCTGAAAACTGCATCAAAATCGGTTCAGCCAAACGCGAGATAATCGCGGACAAACATGCAATCGTCACTGAAAATCTACGATCCAAGTAAGCAAAACGGATCCACGCGGGCAACGTCACGGGATATCTATTAGTGTTTTATATTAAAACCTTCTCCAGAATGTAATGAACACTGTCCTGAAAACTGCATCAAAATCCGTTCAGCCAAATGCGAGATAATCGTGGACAAACATGCAATCGTCCCTGAAAATCTACGATCCAAGTAAGCAAAACGGATCCACACGGGCAACGTCACGGGATATCTATTAGTGTTATATACTAAAACCTTCTCCAGAATGTAATGAACACTTTCCTGAAAACTGCATCAAAATCCGTTCAGCCAAACGCGAGATAATCGCGGACAAACATACATACATACATACATGCATACATACATACATACATACAGGTTGAACTGAGAACCTACTTTTTTTTTTGAAGTGGGTTAAAAAAATAGAGCGATGATTTTGTGATGGGTGTGCCCACATCCTTCTTTTAGATTAAATAGACGGACGCCTGATCACAGTAGGAAAGTGAAAAGGTATAAGTTTTTAATTTTAAATGTACAGACGCCAGGAGGTCAACATACCCGAATCTGTCAAATTTTACCCATCCAAAATTAACTTTCCGCTAATATAATAAGGCCTATGTTCAGCAGTGGACGTCTTCCGGCTGATGATGATGATGATGATGATGATTATAATAAGGTTGAAAATCTATTAAAGAAATTGACTTGATTGAACTGATCTTGATGTGCTCGCGTCTGTACATATTAGGACGTACGATATCGATCATCGACTTTAGCAATGGAACCTTGACCCTCGCGTTTGCCCTCGCGCTTGTGGTTCTGTGAAATGGTTTTTAGGGTTCCGTAGCCAAATGGAAAAAAACGGAACCCTTATAGATTCGTCATGTCTGTCTGTCTGTCTGTCTGTCCGTCCCATGTCACAGCCCTTTTTGACGAAAGTATAAGAGCTATCCTGTTGAAACTAAGTAAGTAGATGTATTATGTGAACCGCATTAGGATTTTCACACAAAAATAAAACAAAAATCGGGGGTACCCCCCGTACTTAGAATTGAAACTCAAAACATTTTTTTTCGCCTGAACCATACGTGTGGAGTATCTATGAAAGGTCTTGAAAAATGATATTAAGGTTACTAACATAATTTTTTTCTAAACTGAACGGTTTGCGCGAGAAACACTTCCAAAGTGGTAAAATGTGTGTGACCCCCCCTTGTAACTTCTAAAATAAGAGAATGATAAAACTAAAAAAAATATTATGATGTACATTCCCATGTAAACTTCAACTGAAAATTGGTTTGAACGAGATCGAGTAATTAGTTTTTTTTTAATCGTGCTAATCGTAAACCGCAATTTACCTTTCAAAGTTACAATCAACTACAAGAACTTTTATATTATGTTACTTGCTGCTACGGAACCCTTTATGGGCGAGTCCGACTCGCACTTGGCCGGTTTTTATTTCTCTTTAAACCACAAAAGATCTGACTCAAAATATTGCTCACCTATGTTGAAAAAAATGTTGACAGAGATCTGAATCACCATAAAGAAGGTTGGAAATCCTAAAGCACAGGATATAATAATTTTCGAGGAATTAATCGGGAGATGTAATGTTGCGCAAGAGTTAATCAGTCATACAGTCAATCATTGAGTAAGCAACAAAAAACTAAGCACATTATTGATTAAATAATTATGGTTGATGATAAGTATACTATGTAGTCGTCAACTCATCAAACTAACGCGTATGTCTGTCAGACCGACAAATTACTCTTTCGTGATTTTTTAAACGTTTATTCTCAGAATTCATTTTTTAGACAAGAGAATCTCTCTATCGAGAAGTACGGATGATCACTATAGCAGATATTATTTATAACTTAGTCTTACAAGTATTCTTTGTGCCTAGTGGAGGTTTAATTGACAACTAAATTACATCAAAGGGCACTCTTGACTCTAGATATCCTCAAAAAGAGACTTCGGAGAGTGGATAGGTATATGGATTGTGTGAGAAAAGACTTCAAAGAAAAAGAAGCAACCCATAAATAACTAAATGATGATGTGACGTCTGACAAGGGAAAATTGAAGGAGAAAGCGTGTTACGCCATCCGTCCAGACGACCTATTCTTCTTAGGGACGGAAGGCGTAACGTGAAGGCTGAAAGATGATGAGTTAAAGTGCCGTGGAAATTCTTATTTTGATAGCTGAAGTAGCTAAGCCGTATTCCAAGACCTTCAGAATATTTTCGCCATAATTGTAGGCATTAACGGTAAATTACGAATATTACGATGTCTGCTTGTTAAATGTCAATGCGCCTACATTGGCAGAGGAAATGCCAAGAGAATCATTTCGTCGGCTAAGAGTGTAAACCTGCTAACTCCACTTTTGACCAAAAATGACATTTTGATGCAGTCTGTAAGAGAAAGTTAAGCCACACAGTCTGTAAAAGCAGCTACACACATTCTCAATGTAAAATCGGCAAAAAAGTGTGATGCGTAAAACAGCCACATACACTTAATTCAAATTGCGCGGCTAACTCCATGATTGACGCCATTTTGTATTGAGTTTTCGGCGTGACAACTTTCCGTGCAATAAAAATTTAGTTTTCGGTCAATTAACTCGATTTTTTCAAGGTTTCTTGGTTGGAATATAGTAGAGGCAAGCCTTTATTATTACTATTCAATTTTCGTTTTACGTCTAGTATCCAATAAATAAGTTTTTTTTTGGGTTATCCACTTGTTATCCTCTAAAAAAGTTGGCCGTAATCCACCACGCGGGCCCAGTGCGGGTTGGCAGATGTCACATGTCTTCGAATTTTTGGTTCCAGGACATGCCTGTTTCCTCACGATGTTTTCCTTCATTTTGAGAGCAGTGGTAATGAAATAAATTACACAAAGTAATGCGTCTGGCGGGGTTCAAACCCACGACCTACAACTCGTAAGTCGGGACCGATACCACTGGGCCACCACTGCACTGCTGTAAACTGTGTACTTATCGTAATAAATTACAATAGTACATTTTTATTCAAGGGGTGAAAGTTACTTATTTAGTCCCGAGAGCAGGTTTGGCGCCCGTTATGTAGTGAGGGTGCTAATAGTTTTTCCGTGTTTAACGATGCAAAGGTGCCAAAGCCGTAATCCGTATCTGAACAAGCCAAAAGTGGCTTGCTCAGATACGGATCGGCCCGTGAACCCGTTTTCCCAGAGACAGTGGGATAAGTCACTGAGCAAGTTGACCGGAATAATCTCATTAATACGTCCACCAATACTGCGGAGCGTGCCCGCCTGCTGGCTGTGGGTGAGTGGTAGTTGGGCCTTTGGCTTCAGGCGCTAGCGTCCCCAACACAGGTACTATGCTGGATGACACAACCATCCGGGTCGCTACTTGTGTTTGGGCGCTCCTTGTGGGGACACAACGCTGTCAATGTGGTGAAATAGTTGACTGCCTCGGACACCGTGGCCATTTCTGTAGCAGGAGTGCCGGTCGGTTAGCACGACATTCAAGCTTAAACGACATAATCCGTCGTGCTCTTGGCACCGCCGGGGTGCCAGCCGTCTTAGAACCCAGAGGCTTGGCACGCGACGATGGGAACAGACCAAATGGTATGACCATAATGCCATGGAAGCTGAGTAGGTGTGGTGTGGTGTGGGATGCAACATGTGTCGACACCCTTGCGTCATCCCATCTTCCTAGTACAGCGTGTAGTGCTGGCGCTGCTGATGCAGGTGCTGAAAACTTCAAGCGGCGCAAATACATTGGTTTAGCTAGTAGCTATGTGTTTGAGCCATTAAGGGTTGAAACTCTAGGGCCATTGGGTCCGAGTGCTCACGTTTTTAAGGATATCGCCAGGCTATTAGTCGACTCTTCAAGTGACCAGAGGGCTGGCCTATTCCTATGCCAACGAATCAGCATTGCCATACAACGTGGCAATGTGGCCAGCGTTCTCGGCACTGTTCCCATTGCAGCGATGTGGACGTATTCTTTGACGCCCTTTGAATTTATATAAAAAGAAAAACTTTTTTTGTACATATTAACAATCAGTTTTTATTTATAGTTTATATATAATATTAAAATAGTAAATTATAATATAGTTATGTTTTGTAAATAAAGTAAAATTAACTAAACAATTAAATTTATTTTACTCTGGATATCTTCCGAAAAACCTGCTATGTCCACAAAATTAAACATTTGCTACCAAAAAAAAAACAGATAAGTCACAAAAACACTCATAATTTATTAAAAACCAAATTTTACTATTCTATTAGTTTCTAGTCATGTAGAATATCCAAAAATACACCAACTGTATTTTTGGTTTTAACCTAAAATTTTAAAATTCAAAATTAAGTTTTATCTGTCTCCTGTAAAATTGGGTAAAAGTGAGTTAGCAGGTTTACACTCTTAGCCGACGATTTGTAGGGTAAATTGTATTATAGTACAACCTGGTAATAGGTAGGTATCTCGTTAGCGGTTAAGAGGATCGTCTACCGAGCGCTCGTCCATAATAAAAGAGAAAACGTTTTCCTACCCCTAAATGTTATCCTATCTCAATGTTTTTTAGAATGCTTCTTACACAGTAAAAAACTAGGTTTATAGGTTTTCTTTTTTTCGAAATTTATAATAGTTTGAAAGTTACAGGCGCCTAAGAGTTACTTTTGAAAAAAATAAAACCTATAAACAGTTTTTTATTGTGTCAGAAGCATTCTAAAAAATAATTGAGGTAGTATAACATTTAGGGGTAGGAAACCGTTTTCTTTTTTAGTACGGTCGAGCGCTCGGTAGACGATCCTGCTAGATTTGTAGTTCTGTCCTGTCGACCCGAGTGGAGCTAAGGGTTATTTAATTGCCAGTAAATAATTTTAAATACCAGCCCAAACTTTAGATTTCTGCTAGGTTTGTGATGGCATAATACTTAGACCCAAACTAGGACTTTTCTTGCATTCTGTTCCAGACTTGGAAAGCAACAAATGTTTGTTCCTTGCTGATATCGAACCCGCGACACGCGACTGACGCAGCCCAGCAGTCAACTGCTCAACCACTGCGATAACCTAAAACCTACATGACCAACCTTTGAGATATGCATGAACATGACACTACGTACTTCTACGTAAACTTGTATTTATTTTTCATTCTACGTTTGCTCATGCTTTTTTTTGTGGCAAAATCATCAAATGAGCCCTGGGTGGGGCGGAAGGGACTGTCAGACTCTTACTGACTAAAATCCACCCCTGTTCCTTCGGATGCCCTTTACGTTCCGGGGCCACGGTATCCTGGATCAAGAAAATTCCGCGACCCCAGCAGGCATTTGGCCCCATAAGGGGCCCCGTCGGTGACGCGTGAAACACGACGCGCCACCGATCCGGGCTTGGTCCTTGGTCGGACGGCGAGCTTACCCATACTCACCGTCCGCAAGCCCGCTCCGCCGCTGTGCCCTCTGCTATTCAGAGGGACACGCGTTGGGGCGTCCACCCGACAGCTGGCTATTCGCATACGGGCAAAGAGACCCCTTAGGCACACAGTGCCTAGGAAGAGTTTTTGCCCGCATCCCAGGGTGCACCGGCCCGAAAAATTGAACTTCCCCCCGGACGTATCCGAGAGGGACCTCCAGTCCACGGGCGCACGTGGAGGTTTCCTGTCTTAGCACCCCACGTTTGCTCATGCTACATAATTATATCTACTGAGTTGCGTGCAACTATGCAAGTTAATCTTGAAAACTGTAGTGCTGAGTGGATTAAATTATGGTTTCTTTTGATCGCCACTTATGTAGAACTCATTCTAAAGCAGATTTGTAGTAAGCTTAGGTACTGATTTTGAGAACCATTGTAAATCGCAGATGTAAGGTTTTTCTCGGTGACCTCTCGCCCGGCATTGGTCGAAGCCATGCTGCGAGGCGAGACGCAATGGGATGCAGTCACCTCCTTCTGCGAAGCAATCATGCTAGCGAAGGAGGAGGCGGGAGGACTGAGGGAGAGGGCAGCCTCCACCTCACGACCCAGCTGCCGCGGGAGACGCGGGCCCAATAGGCACGGGCAGAATTATCTATGGGCAGTACCAAGCCCAATAGGGACGGGGAGTAATGCGTGACTTGCCTTCCGATCATGGACCATGCCCGGGTCGTTAGCGCGTCGTGTTCAACGGGTGCGTCAAAGAGCTGTTAGCAATCTGACGGGGGTAAGCCTGCCAAGGCCGCGGGTTTATCTTATCAGGTTACCGTCACCCTGGAACGTAAAGGGCTATTGAAGGCCACCGTGGATTTTAGTCAATATAAGTCTGACAGTCCCTCCCTCCCTGTCCAAAATGTATTCCTGCTATTCCATTATAGTGCTGTATTTTTCTTTCGGCGCATGATATTATCGGGACAAACGCCGCCATCTTAATTTTTTAAATAGAGTCCACTACGCCACCACTCATGACTTGCGGAAAATTCGGGGTACTACATTTTTAAATGCAATTTGATGGAATGACATAGACACTAGAACCGCGTAAAAAAGGTGGTGACGCAAACTCTACTACCGAGCGCACCCGTCAATGTTACCAAACAGCTGAAATATCCTTGTAGCAGTGTAATACTTATATTTTCAGATTTCTTGTACTTCCTTTTGAGTTTCTCGTATATCTCGAGAAAGGCCTCAAATGGTATCGAGCCTATGATAGGAGAAGATGATGGTATGTAGAGGTATTTTTTCACACATTGCTTAGTGCACATTTTGTGTCAACAAGTAGACAACTAGGGACATCTATGAAGCAATAGAAGAACTAAAATTGAAATTCTTCATTGCGCAATAATAAAGTTCTTTGAAAAGACACCACCAGTTTGGACGGAGGTACAGGACCTCCCTTTTCAAGGGAGTTGTTCTATAATTTAGTTTTCAGAGTTATTGCTGTAATGGTTACCAATTGAATGGTCTATTAGGGTTAGAAAATACCGCAGTTGTGGGACTGTCTAAGCAGGAATCTTATGGCCCTGGAACGCAAAGGGCTATTGAAGGAACATAGTGGATTTTTAGTCAAAAGAGTCTGACAGTCCCTTCTGTCTGCGCCATCCAGAGCGGGAGGAGTCATTCGATGGTTTTAGCGCCAAAAAAAAGGGTTTGCAAATTAAAATACTACATTGTATAAAAAGATTTATTTTTATTGTGATATGATTACCTACGTGGTTTTGAGAATCATTGTAACCCCCAGATAATATCCCTATTTCTTTCCATAGGGCCACACTAACGGAAAATGCCGTTAATTATCACGTTAATGGATGTTTAAAGACTATACCTATTATCGTAAAAAAATAACGAGGAATGCTGGTATGTGGCCCTAACGTTATGGAACATTAATCTTTTTGGTGGCGATTGTCTATGGTCAGAACTCAATAGTTCTGACGCCATCTTTTTTTATCATAGACAACTTTACAATTTTTTTACCAACATGACACAGATAATAAATACTATTTTGTTACATCTTTTTTTTTACTTCCTAACTTCTCTATTGACTTTCCCGTATATTTCAGGGAAGGCTTCCTTGCAGTGCGGCAGTATGTCTCTCACTTTATCATAGAGTGTGTGGTCGAACATCTGGCGGAACTCTTCGTGGGTGGTGTAAGTGTCTGCGTACAGCATCTGGAAGCCGTCATGTTGGGCCACGAACGACTCGATGCGACGGGTTGACGGGATCTGTGAGTAGAGGTTATTGTTAAAAAGGGGTCGTGGTACCTATACAAAACATACAAAAATAAGTTGACCTAAGACAACTTCGCGGATTTTGTTGTGTTAAAAGTTTATTATGGCCCTGCATGGCACAGACGATAACTAAAGAATCTTTTTTATTGTTGTCACTCAAGTCTCGGACGGCTAGAAATGGGTGACTCGTCGTCCGATCATGAATTATACCTGGGCCAATGTGTTCTGCGCGCGCCTCAAAGAGCAGCTAGCAATCTGACGGCGGGCCCCCCTTAGAGGGCCAAACGCCTGCTGGGGTCGCGGAACTGCGAAAACAGCTAACCATGCTTTTGAAGGAACACCGTGGATTTTACCCAGTACGAGTCTGACTTCCACACCAGCACAACGTCGCACTTCTATTTTACCACGATAAAAAAAGCTTGACAGTCTTTTCTGCTCTTTCTTCTTTCTTCCACTCAAACCCCCGTTCCCATTTGATGATTTAATAAACCGAAAAAAAATTTTGGCTTTCTAAATAAGTACCGTATGATGAGCAGTGGTGGCCCATTGGTATCGGTCCCGACTTACGAGATGTAGGTCGTGGGTTCCAACCCCGCCAGGCGCATTACTTTGTGTAATTTATTTCATCACCACTGCTCTCTAAACGGTGAAGGAAAACATCGTGAGGAAACCGGCATGTCCTAGAACCAAAAATTCGAAGACATATGACATGCACCAACCCGCACTTGGCCCGCGTGGTGGATTATGGCCCACTCCCTCTCACAGAGAGGAGGCCTGTGTCCCAGCAGTGGGAACATTATAGGCTGATGATGATGATGAAATAAGTATGGGTATTGCATTGTGCTCTCTAAAGATTAACTATTTGAAAAGATTCACAGTTTCATATCCCCTCGCTTTGGGCACGCCATACACGCCGATGTCGACGAACATCTGCCAGTCAGCTTGTGTCTTGATCTTCAACTGTCCAGGATGGTTGAACACTTTGAATGGACATAGCCAGATGGGATACACCTGGAAAATAAAAAAAATAATTAATCAGGTTGGTATGTAGTTTGAAACAGTTCCAATAGATGGCGCAACGTGTAACAGCGTTCAAATAAAAAGGGAATGAGAAATTCAGCTTCGAGAGTAGTGGTTGCGATGGCCTAGTTGGTTAAGGTGTCTGGAGTACCTATCCAGAAGACCAGAAGACGCAGGTTCGAACCCTGCTCGCAGCTGAATTTTTCGTTCCTTAAAATATCTTTGCGAAGACGCGGCGCAGGCGTTATTGCGTAAAAAAAATATAACATAAGGAATCCATTTGGAAATAGAGAAGAGAGGGAAGATAGCTCTGCTGTCCTCTCATTCGGCTCTGTTTCACTTCGTTATGAGTTACGAATTGGAGACTATATTACGAAATACAACCACTATGATGTTTTCTCAATTCATTTTCAAGACACACGGTGTGGTCTTGACTCATCTTGTATCGTAAAACTTGAAAACCATTTTAAGGGGTTAAGCCGTCGAGGTCGCGGGGGTAACGAATACCGTGACCCCAGAACGCAAACTTCAGGACGGCTACTGAAGGACACCGTGAATTTTAGTCAGTACCAGTCTGACAGTCCCTTCCGCCCTGCCCTGGGATGGGGGGACTCATTTTATAATTTTAAAACGCTAAAAAAAGGAGTATTTAAGCCGTCTAACATAACTTTACTCATTCTACTTTGTCTAATTGTCTAATTAGAATATTAAAATTTACCTAATCGGGCAAAGTGGTTTTTTCATCAGGATTTATTCAGTAGCAACCACGGACTCTTGATTTATTCCCGGTTGAAGGCCTCGCATCCTTATTACATAAGTATTAAGCATAACTGGCGAAATCTGGGTGTACTATTTTAGGTACACTTCTGGGTAATTTCACTTTTAACCCTTCGCTCTTTTTTACTTCTAATTTTCGTTCTGGGATCCATGTTACCAGCCCAATTCGTCCTCCGAGCATTCTTCGAACTTCCCTTTGGGGATTACAGACGTATTAATAAGAAATTCAAATGGTTCTCACCTCAAACTCCTTATGGAACACATCAATGCTCTTCTCCAAATGCTCCACAGGCACCAGCATGTCCTGGATGACGTGCGCCTTGTCGTACAGCCTGGTGACGGCCTGGGGCTGCGTCAGCTTCAGGAGAGACACCTCCGGAGGCATCAGCCAGCCCAGAAGGTAGCGGAACAACCAGTGGTTGCCGAACGGAATGATATCCTGGAATGAGGAAGTTTGGGTAGATGGATATTGTCTTCTAACTTCCATCATCAATAATACACTAGATGCGCACGCGCATAACTCTCAGGGAGCACCCCAATGATGCGATTCGTGCGATTTGCAATTTCTACTAACTAAAAATGAAAATCGTTCTTGCTACTACGATATAATGATGCAATTCGATTGACTAAACGTCGGCGTGGAGCGTGTTTTGTTTTTCATCTACCCGGAAACAACCGCACGTTTTATGTCATAATGTCGTGGTGGTAAGGTTGATTTTCATTTGTTGTTGAAATCGGCCAAATTGTTAAAGAGCCAAATATACAACTAATATAGTGGTCACAGACCCTAACTAAACAATCATAACAAAGCTACGCCGGCTATGTGTCAATGACATTTTGATGCAAATGCGCCCTGCTTCTGCATACTACCCTTTTTTTTAGCGTGGTACAATCATCAAATGAGTCCTCCCACCCAGGGCAGGGCAGAAGGGACTGTCAGACTTGTACTGACTAAAATCGGTGTCCTTTAATAGCCTTTAACGTTCCGGGGCCACGGTTACTCGTCAGTCCCGCGAACCCGGCAGGCTGGGCCCCGTCATTTTGCTGAAAGCTCCGTCGACCCGGGCATGGTCCATGATCAGACAGCAAGTCGTCCATTACTCGACGTCCGCATGCCCGCTCCTACGGTGGCCGGAAATTGCACCACTGCCTTGGCTGAAGAAACTGGAAGCTACCAAGCTTACCTGAAGCTCCCAGAAGAAGCTCTTAGTATGTCTGTGATAGTAGTCTCTCAGCGGGATGTAGTCCACAGCTGAGCGGTTGTCGACCAGGTGTCGCTCAACCTGCGTGAAGAACCATTCCGAATACCACTTGCCGATGGGGTTGAACTGAAATAACAAAATAAAGAAGTTGTAAGAAGAAACTATAATGTCTGTAATCAATGGCCTTGTGTCTCCGTACCCTTAGAAAGTAGACCTCCTGGTGGTTACCATGATGTCTTAAAGCCAATCCAGTGAAGGAACGAGATGGCGCTAGACGACTTGTGTAGCTCTGTTTCTTTCCCTCACTGGAACTACTCTGGCTTTAAGACGTCATTCTTCTTTCTTCTTTCTCTACTTTTGACGCTTAAGTTGAATAGAGAAAGAGATAGGAAAAAAAACGACGGGTTGCACTCCGGGAGTGTCGGCAGAAGTGAAAACTTGAATATTAACGTTGTGCATGTAACGTTCCATATTTTAAACACTTTAAATTCACGAAATTAATTTACGAATACACAGCAGTGTGGCCACTACACAGACGGTCGAGCAAGCGCCCTGCGCAGCCTAAACGAAACAGCAGACGCAGGCATACATTTTTGCCGCACCGTAGAAAGAGAGGGGGATACTTTTTTTTTTTCTATGTGAGATTGGTTTGCTCTTGACCTTAGTCTAGGTCAGGAATGACTAAGACAAGGTCGACGATGGACGACCCAGAAGAAGCCTGTTCACTCTAACTTTGAAGAGATTAGGATTGTATGCGTCGGAAATACTTTCTCTCCTACTGCGCGCCGGCTGTCCACTCTCCATCCGTCTTACGAATTTTCGGTCAGGTCACGTGTCCTGACGCGAGTTTAACATTTTTTACCCATTACAACAAAGAGTACAACGCCGCTAAAGAAGTTTTCACTTCAAGAATAATAATATTACCTTGCCATCATCTCCGATTTCATCCACCATGTCTCCTGTCATGAGAACTCCTGACTCCTTGGTGTAGAGTAAGGCTTCGATGAACTGGTGAGGCTTGTCCTTCAGAGACTCATGTCTGAACTGGTTTGATAGCTCCGTCAAATTCGTGTGGGGATGGTATTCGAGGCGGATGAATCTGAAGTGGAAGAAGGAGAAAATTTTAGATGTGGTTTTTTTTTGGAAATGAAAGAGTATGGCCTACTGTCCACACAGTCGTCTTTCGTAGGATGCATGTAGCCTACAAATGAAGATAGGCGTATTTTGCATTTTTGTTATGTCCACGCTGCTTCATGCAATAGTCAGTCACGCTACAAACGGTCTCAGTTTTCTTTCAACTAGCATCGAAAAGCTGGTGTCTGGCAACGCTGGTGACATGTTGCAGCGCGCGCGCATCGCATGACGAACGCAACACAAGCGGGTGACGTTACGTTGCCGATTCGTGGACACAGATTTCATTGTTTCTACGCAAGATGCAAGCATTCGTCTTGCAATCGTCAATTGACGAAAGCGTGCGTATGACGTGCGGTTACGTGTACAATTGGCCTTACTGTAAAATAAGAGTTTAGGTGATATCAAGAAGAGCTGTGTGAATTATTGCGAAAGTGCTTGAGGCACGCTGAAAACTTGCTCAATATTTCTTCAGTTACCATTAACCTATTCAAGGTTACTTCTAGCCAAGCGTGCTTCGCCGTCGACCACATCATTACTTCCCGTCAGGCGCGAGCCTATCGTTGATCACGAACATTATCAGTCATCACATCACGTGAATATAATAATCGTTAAATGATGAGTTTTAAATTTTAATGATAGGGTTTTGTTACAGCTATAAAACAGCTATCCAAACATTTTGACCGGTATTTATTGATTTTGTGTATGTAACACCAGCTTTATATTTTAATAGACAGTTTGATTTGTTCTCTTTGGTTCTAAGTATCAATAAATATAGTCCATCCAACAAAGATATTGTAGAGTGCGTGAGCAAGGTCCTAAGCAACTTGTTCAGGGTGCTTAGAGAGTTAACATACCAAAAGTCCTGACATCTAGGGGGTGAGTCGGGGTGAGGGGAGGGGGTTAAAGTTCCCATTTTTCAGTTTTTCGCTAATATCTTTTAAACTGTGCGTCATGGAGATAAGAAGTCTTCTACGCAATGAAAGCTTATAAAATTATGTACAACTTTTATCTTATACACTTTTTCACATTCCTACCTATTTTTGAACTACACATTCCGGAAAAGTGAAAATTGAAAAAAGCTACTTGAATTGAACACTACCTTTTGTATACTACTTCCTTACGTTATTTGGGATAAAAAGTATCTGATATCTTAAATTAACTCTTACTATATCAATTTACTAAAGGACATGGCCAATTTCTGTATGGGCGTTTGCATAGTTATTGAATTCAATATACACCAATGATTTTTGGTGTTTATATTCGTGAATATGTGCACATTAAATTGCAGTAAATAAAACACATAACGAACTTGTCATTATAACAGACTAGACGAAAACAGTTTCACTAAACCTTTAGTCAGATTGCTGGCAATATGTGCATAGAATATTTGCTATTAAAAACCATTAGGAGCTTCAATGAATTAGGTGGTCGTGGCTAAATAATTACAGCCGCACAGGCCGATCTTCCGGGTTAAGCCGCGCTTGCCGAGGTTGGTCTGTGGATGGGTGACCATTTGTCATAGCGAGTTTCCTCCGTACCTCGGAAAGCACGCAAAGCTATTGGTCCCAGCTGTCATGTGTAGACCTTTGACAGTCGTTACTGTTAGTCAGAAGCTCTAAAGTCTGACAACCAGTCTTACCATGGGGTATGGTATTACCGAGTTACTGGGTTGTGGAAGTCTGACAGGCAGTCGCTCCATGTAAAATACTTATCTAAAAATCGTGCTGGAGCTTGGATATTATTTTGGTCTTTTTTTTTTAACGTTATAAAATCATCAAATGAGTCCTCCCACCCCGGGCAGACTCGTACTGACTAAAATCCACGGTGTCCTTCAATAGCCCTTTATGTTCCGGGGTCACGGTGATGGAATAAGTCCCACGATCCCGGCAGGCTTTGGCCCTCTGAGAGGGGGCCCCGTCATTATGCTGACGCTCTTTGAGGCGCGCGTGGGACACAACGCGCCGTCGACCCGGGCATGGTCCATGGTCGGGCAGCGAGTTGCCCTTTACTCGCTGCCTGTATGCCCGCGCCTACGGTGGCCGGAGATCGTCTTGCGACGTCCGTCACCGTGGGCGTCCACCACCGCGGGTGGGGTGGAGGGAGGACACTGTCCTCTCTCTCACGCGGCTTGCCTCCTCCTTAGCGAACATTACTGCTTCGTAGAAGGAGGCGACCGCTTCCCACTCCATCTCGCCCCGTAGCATGGCCGCGACCAATGCTGGGCGCGAGAGGTCTCCGCCTATCGCCGCCGTGAGGACACGTCGGTGCTCTGCCCAAGCGGGGAAGTCTTGCACCGTATGCTCGACTCTGTCCTCCGGGCGATCTTCGCAGTGGTGTCACCCAGGCGTTTCCTCCTTTCGCATCAGACACAGGTACCTCCCGAAACTTCTGTGTCCAGTGAGGACCTGCGTCACGCGGTAGGTCAGGACGCCGTGACTCCTATCCAGCCACTCCTCAAAGAGGGGTCTTACAGCCGCTATTGCGGCGTGCCCGATTGTTTTGGTGTCTTGCCTACGGTTTTGTTCCCTACAAGGCAATTACAATAGTACCCTAAAATAACATCCAAGACAGAATCACCATCATGTTCTGTATAAAAGATCGCTATACAAATGTGTTTCACACACTTTGAACAGGTGGTAATGGTGGGCCAACCACTTGAACGTTAGAGGCTGCTGCATCGTTGTCGGCCAATTCCTGCACGTTGTCTGAAGCCAATTCCTACATGTTGTCTGGTACAATTCCTGCACGTTGTCCGAAGCTAATTCCTGCATTTTTCGTGATGAGTCCTACACTGCCTGTGTATTTGCTCGCATATATTGACATTTAAAATAATGAATTAATTAAAAACAAAATACTTACCAACTTAATAGTATTACACACTGTCAAACCAGTAAACTCGTTCCGTTTTAAAGTATTTTTTTTTTCGGTTTATTGGATGAAATGCATTAAAATATATTGTTATGTTAAGAGTATTTAATAAAATGTAACAAATACCAATGAATACAGTTTCGTATGAATGAAATGTTCTTAATATTAATTGTCGACCATATCAAACGTTTTGTATAAGTACTACACGTCATTACTTAATAATTTTTGAAATATTTAAAAAAAAAACTTTTTGAAAAAAAAAAGTAACCGACTTCAAAACAAAACACAAAAAAGTGTAAGTAAAATATCTTTTCTTTCGTAAGTCGGTGGCTTCGTTTTTTATTTCATTGACTTTAGCCACCGACATCCAAAAGAAACGTTATTTTACACTTTTTTGTATTTCGTTTTAAAGTCGGTTCCCTTTTATTTCAAAAAACTTTTTATTGTACCCTTTTTAATTTAGTTACTCAACAAAAATCTTCATAATTATAATCGGCGTCTTTGAAAATCTACAATCCTAGTAAGCAACAAAAACGGATCTATGAGGGCAACTTCAAGAGATATCCGTTATTGTTACATATCAAAACCTTCCCCAGAATGTAACAAATATTTTTCTGAAAACCGCAACAAAATCGGCTCAGCCAAACGCGAAATAACCGCGGACAAACATGCAGTGGTCACTAAAAATCTACAATCCAAGTAAGCAAAAACGGATCTACGCGGGCAAATTCATGGGATATCCATTAGTGTTATATATTAAAATCTTCTCCAAAATGTAATGAACACTTTCCTGAAAACCACATTAAAATCAGTTCAGCCAAACGCGAGATAATCGCGGACAAACATACATACAGCTTGAACTGAGAACCTACTTTTTTTTTGAAGTTGGTTAAAAACTGACAGGTTCAGAGAGGCTAAAACCTACGTCATCATTTATTTTATTATATCTATTTTATAATGTATTTACTATGTACGTGTACACGGAATGCAATTTTTGTCCATGTCCTTTGCGTGGCGTGCCTCCTCTGCCAAGGGAATTGCCTCAAGGGCGTGGTGTTGACGTTGAAGATGATGAAGACGACGTAGAGCCTCTTCAGCAAGTACCATCTACTGAGGATGAGGGAGCCTTGGAAAAAGAACCATTGTCAGGACCAGGGTTGGCATGATTAAAACAAGTTGTTTTAAAACACATGTTTAAAACAGTGTTTAAAACAGTTTGAAATTAAACAGTGTTTTTTATTACATGTTTAAAAACAAAGATTAAAACAAGTTTAAAACATTGTATAAAACAATACGAAAAAAAACACGTTTAAAACTACTTTTCATGGCGCATAATAACTGAATATAAAATGAAAATAATATTTGAGTCTGAATAGTTCAACATAAAACCAATCGAGTCTCTATTGCTGTTATATTTTTGAACTTTCACTGGCGTTGTAATTAACTTAATCATTTTTTTTTATAAAACGTTGCCCCACACTAGGAATTTCTACCTACTGTGTCATAATATGTGTCGTGGGTGCGTTTACAAACATATAAACTCACACACAAAACCGCCCAGCCCCGCCAACATTATTTTTATGTAATGTATTTCAATCAATCAAACAAATATCTAAGTACCAGGATTCAAAATTGTAACATTTTTTTTTAAATTAATAAACAACAATAGATATTTAAAAAAACGTAAACTTCGATCCCTAATGTCGGCTGTCGAAAGAAAGTAATTTAAAGGATTATTGGTTTTTCCCCTATTTTTTAGACATCTAAGTAGATCGGTGTTTCTCCTTTTCGTAGAATTGTTCATTGTTCATAAGGTAACTGCCCGCCTGTCCCGCTAGGAAAGTCCCTACGTTGCTTCGACCTAAATCAACATTAGAACATACCTACCGGGTGAATGTGAAGCGTTTGATTACTTACGTAACATACAATAAATGTTATCTATTGATCGTTTTTTGTAAATATTTAATTAATTATGGCGAGTTTATAAAGATCTAGTCTAGAAAAGAAACATAGTCGAATTAATTTCAAATAATGCCCTAAACTAAAAAAAAACAAAAAAAACACTTGTTTAAAACATTTTGAACTGTTTGTTTTATATAATTTAAAAAAAACTGTTTTTTTTCCAACCCTGGTCAGGACCCTCACAGCCTAAACGAATTAAAAGATGAAAGATAATTTGTATCAAAGATACAAGTTTTCATTACTCAACGGCTGAACCGATTTGGATGAAATTCGTTATGATTAAAGATTTGGATTTTTAGGCTACTTTTATCCCGAAATAACGCAAACAAAGTAGCAGACAACAGGTAAGATTCATAAAAGTAGTTTTTCAGAAAATTTTCACTATTTCAGAATATAATATGTAAAAATAAGTAGTCATTTGAAAAAGTGTAAGACTAAAGTTTTAGGAAATTTTATAAGCTTTCATTGCGTAGAAAACTTCTTTTCTCTAAAACATACCGTTTTAAAGATATTAGCAAAAAACTAAAAAAATGAACTTTTATCCCCTCCTCCCACTCCGCCTCACCCCCTAGACTTCAGGACTTTTAGTACCTATGTTTATTCCCTAAGTACCCTGAACAATTTTCTGAAGAAATCACTTAGGACCTAACTCACGCACTCTACAACTCCATATGGGTGATTTATTGGGTGAACTGATATGGTTTTTGATATTGATAGTTTGTATGAAACTTCGTTACTACAAGTGCCAGAAGTCTCTTTTTGTCGGATATTTATTTAGATTTTCCTAAAGTATCCAACTAAAAGGCTGGTCGGGACGCGGGAGTAGAAATTCACAGAGGAAATATTCCAAAATCACGCGGACGAAGTCGCGGACGGCGTGCTAGAACAATTATTGTTTCTTTATTCTGAGCTTCTGCATTACCATGTTCTGAACTCTCAAACCGTCTTACTATAAATAGATAAACTTAAACCCGTTCCCTCTTTTAAACCCCCAAACGGCGTTAACGATCGCATGAACTTACTAAGTTAAATAATTAATAGTATAGGTACCTACTTGAAACTCGGGTATTTTAGGAAGTCCAAGGTCACTAGATTATGAAGAATTCAAGGTCAAGGTCATAACGTTCAAAGTAAAAGAAAAGTGGTTGAAATAGTTTCAGATATCGATTTTCATTTTCTTTTAGCCTCAAACATTAGTATGTACATAATAATGACTAAAACGAGGGTTTTGAAGAAAGCGTTGTAAGAACGAGTAGTGACAGTGAGAGATAGTCGCTCCATGTAAAGTACTGATTTTCGGCTGCATTGGGTCAGCTTGGAGCCGATTCTAACATAGTTGGGAAAAGACTAGGCGAATATGGTGATGATAACCGGAATTTAAACAAGTACCTAATTGTACTTATCATGAACCAAATGCTGTTCAATAAAGTTTTCGATGTACCTACTGATGACTTAAGATGTATTAGTGTGGCCCACCAGTGGGATGAAGTAGGTTAGCAGTATCAGAATCAGTACTCTAAAGGAGGTAAGCCAATTTGCCATCAACCTGACCCAAATCTTAACTCCATGGCTACTGCTGAACATAAAGGGCTACTGAAGGACACCGTGGATTTTAGTCAGTACAAGTCTGACAGTCCCTCCCGCCCTGCCCTGGGTGGGCGGACTCATTTGATGATTTACCACGATAAAAAAAATGGCTACTGTAGAAAAACCCGATAAATCACACATTGCCAGACCCGGAGTTCAAACCCAGAATCGCATGAGAGACACGCAATACACTAAAATGTGGTCATAATTACTTTTTAGCAGGAACTACTTTGATGACTGCCGATGTGAGGAACCCAAGAGTTCCGTATGACCATGGAACTGCGTAGAACAGGTCTGGATTCTCATCCTAGAAAATTGTAGAAAAAAAAACATTAAACACAATTAAATACTTATAAAAAATTTTTTATCGCTAGCATAACTTGTTACAGGAAAGGAAGAATAAAATAGGTACTTATGAATATTTTCTATTATTTACGTTAGATAAAGTTAATAAGGACAAATAAAAAGTTTTATGCTTATAGCCATTGTTCTGATCAACAGGATGTTGAAATTATTTTTGTGTTGGAAAGTCCATATAACGAGGAAGGCATACGCTTTAAAACATCACGCTATGTCCAAAAGGAGCCGAGCAGTGGGTTTTGAAACCACGGGATAAAATAATCACGTTACAAAAGAAAATAAATAACAGATAAGGAGAGGAATTCCCTGCCGGCATCTGTATTTCCCGACAGCTATAACCTTGGGGTCTTCAAGTCAAGAGTGAACAGGTTACTTCTAGGCAAGTGTGCTTCTCCGTCGACCACATCTTCGCTATCCATCAGGCGAGGTAGTGATCAAACGCGAACCTATCATTAAATAAAAGAATTGTGTAGTTTTCACAGCTGATGCGAACTATTGGCGCCGCCATATTGGCCTCGGCTGCTCTGACGAGCACCTTTCACTTTACCCCTACTCCGCGGCCGACCGTCACGCGACATGCAACACACAGACGAAAAAGTTTGAGACGATGTAATAAAAATTTCAGTGATTTCACCATACCTTACTGCAAGTAACAACAGAACCATCAGCCAGCACCAGTTCATATTGAAGGCAGAAGTGCTGGAACAGTCCGTAGATGTGTGAGGAGGACTCTACGCCCGTCCCCATGACCAGTCCTCCCACAGTCAGCTGGTCTAGTTCTGGTACCACTGCTAGAGCTAAGCCGAGCGGCTCCAGAGTGCGGGAGAGTTGGCCCATTGTGACGAGAGGCTCGCAGCGGACTGTCTGGAAAAAATAAAGTTTTTTGTGGAAAGAAAAAAAAAACAATTCAATCGATTTTGAATTTATAACATCGATCTTGATCTAATTAAGTACAACAGAGGTCCTAGTATGAATTCTACGTATTTGGCCGTATAGCACACTAGAAGAGTTGACGTATTAAGCATGCGGGCATGCGGACGACGAGTAATGGGTGACTCGCTGTCTGATCATGGACCATGCCCGGGTCGACGGCGCGTCGTGTCCCACGCGCGCTTCAAATATTCCCCCTTAAAAGGGCCAAAGCCTGCTGGGGTCACGGGACTGTCTCATTAGTTAACTGTGACCCTGGAACGTAAAGGGATATCGAAGGAGGACCGTGGCAGCCCTGCTGGGTGGGACACATTTCTTGATACCACGAAATAAAAAAAAGGAATTATGACGTTAATAGTATGAAAAACCGCCTCTAGTGTACGAACGGGGAACAAATTTTGTGCATGAAATTAACGTCAAGTCCCATTGCATCTCGTGAAAACCTTGCCAACTAAGCCATTGCCACAGAATACATAATACTTAGTACCATCGCAGAATCTTTCCACAAAAAAGCTTTAAAATACACTACCCCGGCGTAATAATAATAATAGATATTTAAATTTGGCGATTTTAAACCCATGAACTTTCATGAAGTTTCAGACTTTTTATCATTCGATGTTGTTTGATTCACAATTCTGGTCCAACCAATTTAAATTGACGTAAAATGTTTTGTATTTTTATTGCTTCGCTAACAAAATTATGGACATAATTTCACATCGAATTGTGATTCAAAATTTCTGACTATAAAATGCGATTTTGGGAATAATAAGTAGGAAACAACGTCTAAGATTTAAATGGGTATTCTACATAAATAAATAAATATCATAAATCAAAATGAAAATTTATCTTTTTTGTTTTTTACAATTTTAGGGTTCCGTACGTCCGAATGAAAAAACTGAACCCTTATAAGATCACTCGATACTTTTTTTTACATTTTTGGGGTTCCGTACGTCCGAATGAAAAAACTGAACCCTTATAAGATCACTCGATACTTTTTTTTTACATTTTTGAGGTTCCGTACGTCCGAATGAAAAAACTGAACCCTTATAAGATCACTCGATACTCAATTCAATAAGATATTTTAGTCAATTTTTTTTTTCCAAAAACTGTATTATTATCAGAAAATATTTGACACATTTTTTCTGTAAGGTGTAACAAAATTTACGAAGGTACAACGCTTTTAAAAATCACAAAACGTCACTCGGTCGGTATAATTTTACTGGCGTTATGACGTCACAAGCACCCACTCCTGAATTTCGAAGCGTTTAAAAAATCTTTGCCAATATTGATTGATTTAAAAATGAAAAAATACGTGTGCATTATAATATAATGCACACGTATTTTTTCATTTTTAAATCAATATTATTTCAATACTAGCTTCTGCCCGCGACTTCGTCCGCGGATCCTGTTGCTTATGCCAGCGGCAACGGGGTTCTTAAAATCGAAGATCTGAAACGTCTGATGTCGAATTCTTAGACCCTGAGGACGGAAAAATAACAGGACGCGCATGACGATACCAGACGTTCCAGTTTTCTTACAAAAGTCAACAGGAAATGCCCATCAGACTAAACAACTCTTGCTAAGACGTGTGATTCCTTATATGCGTTGTGTGATAGTTGTGGAATATTATTATTATTCTCTATATCTTTTAAGATCTCGGCATCATGGGATCCCGGACTTTTAGAGGGCATGCCAGGAGCCGAAGCCATCTTGCAGAGGCCCTTTACGCAATTTAAATGAAATGAGGCTCTAACCGGCGGTTAACTCTGTATGCACTATGCCAGTATATCCAAGGTCAACCCCCGGTTGGAGTTGGACTATTGCGGAATATGGAAACAAAAGACAGGGTTATGGCGTTTGGTGGGTTTGGTGGACTGGTTATATAATATCTATGGAAAGACTATGGCCGCTGCCTAATCAATGTTTTATATATGTCGCAGAACGAGCACAGAAGCACAATAATTTAGAATAACGCCATCTATTATCATGCTGCGGAATCAAAACAGAAACAATTTGGTATCTCTATTCATTATTGTTTATTTAGAATAACGCCATCTATTATCATGCTGCGGAATCAAAACAAACACAATTTGGTATCTCTTTTCATTATTGTTAATTTAGAATAACGCCATCTATTATCGTCGGCCTGGAATCAAAACCGATACGCATTTTAGAATCTCTATTGATTATTGTGAATTTAGAATAACGCCATCTATCTCTCATTGGAGTAACTATTAAGTTAGAATTGACAGATTGTTTAGGAGCGTCAAATTAGTGATAATTTGGAGATGGTTAGCATGGGGAGCAAATGGCAACACCGAGCGAATAGTCGAGTCAAATGTCGATTCGGAAGTTTAATCAGCTATTCGAAGTTGACAGGTAGTGACGTTGACAGATGTTGGCTAACCTGTGTGGGGTAGGCCACTTGGGCGGACAGTTTGGTGAAGTGAACACTTTGAATCGGTCCGGCAAGCTGGGTAGACATATTGGTTGCTCCGCCATGTTAAACTTCTCGCGTTCCTAAGTTTTAATCGAGCGATATCTCGGACATCCTTGACTATTTTGTATTCAGTGTGTGTTAGCAAGTAAGTAAAAGTGTTAACGAAGATTTTCTGAATGTTATTTCCGATATCCCAACCCCTCTGATAACGATTCTCCGTTATCAGAAGTGGGATGGACCACGACGACCCACGTGTTGGAAATAAAAACGCTAACGACGAAAAATGGATGCGTTTGTTGGAACCGCAATTTTCTGACACTGATTCAAGCCGTGAAAACACCTACTACGTCACCACATGGTTTTCGTTTACCGAATTTCGATCCTGAGAAAAAAAAATGTGGATGCACGTGCTTGAGTGACGACTACAGTGATGTGCTTTCGTACCAAGATCAACATGGCGCCCCGCTTATGGTCGCTATAAGCCGCGCCTTGAAGGGAGGAGCTTCTTTCTGCCTGGCTGCCTACCGTATCGTTTCCTGGTATGACGTGGACTGATTTTAAGCGACTTTTTATTGCAAGACACGTGGCCAGCTACAACAAGAGCTGCAAGCGTTTCTTTTGTGAAGAAAAAGCGAAAAGTGTTGTGAAACCTCTGAAGTGTTTTACCTGCTGCAAGCCGGGTCATGAATCCATGCACTGCTACCGCATAGACGTGAAACAGGATATTCGAGCTACGCCGAAGCCCCACAACCACAGCGATGGCAACGAGAGGGGTCCATCGACAACTGCGAAGCCTCATGCATCCGGGATCACCTGCTTCAACTGCCACGGCGACATGAGAGGAGCGGCGCCGACTCCGGGGCGTCGAAGCCTGTTAATGAGGAGAGGATTGACCTGTGCCTCCTGAGCGCGTCGACTGGGATTATCCGGTGAGCAATTTTCATTTTGTTTACGACTCTGGTGCCTTGTGTTCTTTATTAAAAGTCAGTAGCCTATAGATTTTGACTTTGATGGAGATCTGTGACATTAGTATTGAGATTTGTTTTCATGTGTTGCCTGATTGTAGCGGGCACTTGATGGATTGTGGAGAATGCCTGAGGTTCAAGTACCATTTTGAAGTAGAGGCTTTGAGTTGGATGATAAGTGTGGAATCTTAGGTCGGCTGGTCAGACCGTACCAGTAGCTGTTTCGTAGCCGTAGTCCGTATCTTATTGACATCCCGGTGGTGTCCATGGATGCGCGGTGTGCGGGTGGCACTGGTGGAGGTCGTGTATTGTGCGTTCATGATGAACGGTGTGAAACAAACAGAGGTTTGTTGGTGGGGCTAGTGTTAGCCAAAGGCCACGACTTTGATTCCTGCTTTTTAATGATCAGTTTCTTGCATTGTAATGGTACAAATTGCAAAGGTACTTGTTTGCTCTAGGATTTTCGGTCAGTCTTAATTGTGTTATGTTTAGTGTTTGAACTTAAACTTTACTTGGCTATTGCTGGTTAAGCGGTAGTGATGTTATCGCTGGTTAAGCGGTAGTGGCGTAATCGCTGGTTAAGCGGATTACGTTGGCTTTCGCTGGTTAAGCGTTAGCTGTGTTGACTATCGCTGGTTAAGCGTTAGTAGTGTAATCGCTGGTTAAGCGGATTACATGGGCTTTCGCTGGTTAAGCGTCAGCTGTTGAATCGCTGGTTAAGCGAGTTGTGTTGACTATCGCTGGTTAAGCGTTAGTTGTGTAATCGCTGGTTAAGCGGATTACGTGGGCTTTCGCTGGTTAAGCGTTGGCTGTTGTATCGCTGGTTAAGCGAGTTGTGTTGACTATCGCTGGTTAAGCGTTAGTAGTGTAATCGCTGGTTAAGCGGATTACATGGGCTTTCGCTGGTTAAGCGTTGGCTGTTGTATCGCTGGTTAAGCGAGTTGTGTTGACTATCGCTGGTTAAGCGTTAATGGTGTAATCGCTGGTTAAGCGGATTACATGGGCTTTCGCTGGTTAAGCGTTGGCTGTTGTATCGCTGGTTAAGCGAGTTGAGTTGACTATCGCTGGTTAAGCGTTAGTGGTGTAATCGCTGGTTAAGCGGATTACATGGGCTTTCGCTGGTTAAGCGTTGGCTGTTGTATCGCTGGTTAAGCGAGTTGAGTTGACTATCGCTGGTTAAGCGTTAGTGGTGTAATCGCTGGTTAAGCGGATTACGTTGGCTTTCGCTGGTTAAGCGTTGGCTGTTGTATCGCTGGTTAAGCGAGTTGAGTTGACTATCGCTGGTTAAGCGTTAGTGGTGTAATCGCTGGTTAAGCGGATTACATGGGCTTTCGCTGGTTAAGCGTTGGCTGTTGTATCGCTGGTTAAGCGAGTTGAGTTGACTATCGCTGGTTAAGCGTTAGTGGTGTAATCGCTGGTTAAGCGGATTACGTGGGCTTTCGCTGGTTAAGCGTTAGTCGTTGAATCGCTGGTTAAGCGAGTTGTGTTGGCTATCGCTGGTTAAGCGTTAGTAGTGTAATCGCTGGTTAAGCTGATTACGCGGGCTTTTGCTGGTTAAGCGTTAGCTGTTAAATCGCTGGTTAAGCGTGTTATGATTTGGGCTTTCGCTGGTTAAGAGTTAGCTGTAAAATCGCTGGTTAAGCGTGTAATGATGTAGACTTTCGCTGGTTAAGCATTAGCTGTTGAATCGCTGGTTAAGGGTGTTATGTGTGCTTTCGCTGGTTAAGCGTTAGAGGGTTAATATCAACGGGTAGGCGTTATTATTATCACTGGTTAAGTGATAGGATTTGTAACGCTGGTTAAGCGCTACAATGTTAAGTACTGGTTAAGTACTTCAGTGACTGGGTAAGTAGTGATGCATGGTGCTGGTTAAGTGCCGTGGATATGTTTGGTAGAGTCATAATGCTTTCTTAATTTTGTGCCTATTCCTATTATGTGCCTTATTCTTTCATTTTAGTTTGTTTTGTTTTGATTTGGTAGTACTCAACTTAACATTTAAAGTATCTAGCATAGTAAGAGTTTTCTTATAATCTGTAACGTTATAGGAAAAATAAGGTAGCATGTTGAACAAACCTTCTTAAAATTATTTTGATAAAAGCTCGAAATGATTATCTTGATGGTGTGTAACCGGATGGAGGTTACGTTTTGAAAACCGGATGGAGGTCGATAGATTTCATGCTTATGACCGGATGGAGGTTATAATGTGTGATGATGAAGACCAGATGGAGGTCAGAGTACGAGCACTGCAATACTTTAATGAGTTTCCTATTATTTGAATGAGTATGGGTGTTGTTCGACATGTCAGCTTTTAGAGAAAGAGTTCCTTGTGATTTTTATTAGACCCTGTAATTATTTTGATGAGAGTATCTTTTCCATTTGGGTCAGGAATGGCCGAACGGTTAGAATGATTACTGTTCGAGATTTTTTCTCATTCCAGGTTCCTCAGGATGTGATGTCTCACACGAGGACGAATGTCTCACACGAGGACGTGTGAATTGTCAGAATGGCCGTGTCGCAGAACGAGCACAGAAGCACAATAATTTAGAATAACGCCATCTATTATCATGCTGCGGAATCAAAACAGAAACAATTTGGTATCTCTATTCATTATTGTTTATTTAGAATAACGCCATCTATTATCATGCTGCGGAATCAAAACAAACACAATTTGGTATCTCTTTTCATTATTGTTAATTTAGAATAACGCCATCTATTATCGTCGGCCTGGAATCAAAACCGATACGCATTTTAGAATCTCTATTGATTATTGTGAATTTAGAATAACGCCATCTATCTCTCATTGGAGTAACTATTAAGTTAGAATTGACAGATTGTTTAGGAGCGTCAAATTAGTGATAATTTGGAGATGGTTAGCATGGGGAGCAAATGGCAACACCGAGCGAATAGTCGAGTCAAATGTCGATTCGGAAGTTTAATCAGCTATTCGAAGTTGACAGGTAGTGACGTTGACAGATGTTGGCTAACCTGTGTGGGGTAGGCCACTTGGGCGGACAGTTTGGTGAAGTGAACACTTTGAATCGGTCCGGCAAGCTGGGTAGACATATTGGTTGCTCCGCCATGTTAAACTTCTCGCGTTCCTAAGTTTTAATCGAGCGATATCTCGGACATCCTTGACTATTTTGTATTCAGTGTGTGTTAGCAAGTAAGTAAAAGTGTTAACGAAGATTTTCTGAATGTTATTTCCGATATCCCAACCCCTCTGATAACGATTCTCCGTTATATACATAGATACGTGGGCAGGGGGTGACTTGCACACTCAACAAATGGACCCCCAAACATATCGCTTGCACCAGGTGACGAAGCGACAAGGGGGTAACATATCCTGAGGTGCTTGAGGAGTGGAGAGGTATTCCACGGTTCTCAGAATCGACCAGGAACCCGAAAGTATGGTCGATCCCTACAAACACTTACTGAAATACTTCCTTCCTCCGAGCACGTTTGCTCTTGCGAATCTCCACTCTAGCCAGCCAGTAAAGGCAAGAAAGAGGTGGGAGATCTGTTCCTCGTCAGTGTTCACTCTGACCAGCCAATAAAGGCAAGCCAGAGATGAGGAACAAGATATCTCCCGGGAGATCAGGTCCGTGGGGTCGCAACTGCCCAACAGCTCGCCACAAGCTGCCCTGCGGGTTTATTATTATTACTAGCTTCTGCCAGCGACTTCGTACGCGGATCCTGTTGCTTATTCCAGCGACAATGGGGTCGTCAAAATCGAAGATCTGAAACGTCTGATGTCGAATTCTTAGAGCCTGGGGAAGGGAAAACAACGGGACGCGCATGACGATTCCAGACGTTCCAGATATTTCATTTTTGTAAGTCAACAGAGAGTGCTCATTAGGCTGAACAACTTTTGCTAAGACGTCATTACTGTATATGTAATAGAGTAGGTGGGCTCTTGGAGTTCCACATCAGGTGTTCCATATCTTCAAATTTATTTTCTCAGCAGAAAATGCTCATCACGCGGAACAATTTTTGCTATGACGCTATTTTTGTATCTCTTATAGTTTAGCTGATCTTTTGCAGTTCTGCATCAGGTGTTCAAGTTTCCAAGACAAATTATAGCCTATATGTTGCCCAGACTTAATAGCTATACAACAAAAAAAAAACAATCAAATCCGTCCAGTAGTTCCGAAGATTAGCGTGTATGGAGTAACTTCTCCCGTTTTCCGAACATTTTCCTTCACTGCTCTGCTCCTATTGATTGTAGCGTGATGAAAAGTATACTATAACCAGCGCAGGAGTATGAAAAATAATTGTACCAAGTTTCGTCAAAATCCGTGGAGTAGTTTTTGTTTCTATAACGGTTATACAGACAGACAGACAGACAGACAGACAGACAGACCGACAGACAGACAGACCGACAGACAGACAGACAGACAATAATTTTATTAATTGCATTTTTGGCATCAGTATCGATCCCTAATCACCCCCTGATAGTTATTTTGGAAATCTATTTCATGTACAGAATTGACCTCTCTACAGATTTATTATAAGTATAGATTATTATATGTTACAGTGTAGCTGGGCTCTTGGAATTCCTCATCAGTTGTTCCAGATCTCAATTTTCATACGTCAACAGAGAGTGCTCATTAGGCTGAACAACTCTTGCTAAGACCTCATTCCTATATATGTTATAGTGTAGCTGGGCTCTTGGAGTTCCACATCAGGTGTTCCAGATCTTAATTTTTTATACGACAACAGGGAGTGCTCATCAGGCTGAACAACTCTTGCTAAGACGTCATTACTGTATTTGTAATAGTGTAGCTGGGCTCTTGGAGTTCCACATCATGTGTTCCATATCTTCAAATTTATTTTCTCAGCAGAAAATGCTCATCACGCAGAACAATTTTTGCTATGGCGCTATTTTTGTATCTCTTATAGTTTAGCTGATCTATTGCAGTTCTGCATCAGGTATTCAAGTTTCCAAGATAAATTATAGCCTATAATGTTGCCCAGACTTAATAGCTATACAACAAAAAAAAAACAATCAAATCCGTCCAGTAGTTCCGAAGATTAGCGTGCATGGAGTAAATTCTCCCGTTTTCCTAACATTTCCCTTCACTGCTCTGCTCCTATTGGTTGTAGCGTAATGAAAACTATACTATAACCAGCGCAGGAGTATGAAAAATAATTGTACTAAGTTTCGTCAAAATCCGTCGAGTAGTTTTTGTTTCTATAACGGTTATACAGACAGACAGACAGACAATAATTTTATTAATTGCATTTTTGGCATCAGTATCGATCCCTAATCACCCCCTGTTAGTATAGTTAGTTGGAAATATATTTCATGTTCAGAATTGACCTCTCTACAGATTTATTATAAGTATAGATTGTATATTTGTAACTGGCGGAATAAACTGATTTTCAATTTATTTATGCAGTCAACTATACCCTATTGTGAAGACTGACAAACTGTTTAATTCATTCTCCGGGCCTGTGTCGAGGTACATTTCGTCAACACTTTTCTGGTGGTTGCCACTGTTGATGCTGGTTTTCAGTAGTTCCAGGGAATCAATTGGGAGTTGTGTGGCAGGTACTACAAAAACCTTTAAAAATGTTGGTGATATGTACTTTGGGACAAGCTTTAGCTAATGGCACTGTAGAAAAAGATTTTACTTATCTGTTGAAGGAAGGTATAGTTATAGCGATATAGGCAATGGATGTAATGGCACAGATTGTAATAGGTATAGTTCTGTAGGGTCGCGGGTAAGCAGGTTACCGTGACTCTGGAACGCAAATGGTAATTGAAGGAACACGTGGATTTTAGTCAGTACGAGTCTACGAGTGTGAGTTCGTTCCCTTACATCCAAGGTTCACGGACTCATCGATAAAAAGTATGGGATCAGTAGCCCAAATCTTAAAAAAAGCCAACTCACCATATTCTCCATATCAACCTCCAGCACATCAACGAGATTGACCTTGATATTGGTGAAGGTCTTCTTGTATATGCCCTGGCGGAAGGACATGGCCTGCCAGGCGGGCCGGGCGGTGCAGAGCCGGGTGCTGCGGTCGCTAGAGAGCCACGCCTTTATCTGAAAAGAGAAGAGAAGAGTCAGGGAGCTTCCCCATGAGGCGATGCGACGCAATTTAACCGATTCCAACTACAAGTGAAAATCAACCTTACCACTACGACATAAGTCATAAAACGAGCAGTTGCCTACGGGTAGATGAAAAACAAAACACGCTCGCCACGACGACGACGTCAAGTCAAGTTAGCCATACACCATCCTGCCTATCGACGATCGATTTGACGCTTGCAATTGTTTCAAATTGCAATTGTTTAAAAATGCCAATTTGATGGCATGACATGCCAATTTGATAGGTCATCAAATCGATTTGACACAACGTCAAATCGGCAGCAGTGATGCATTTGGCTATTATTCGGTGACGACAGCTACAATTTTATAAATTTGTAGCTATCGGTCACCGAATAATAGCTAGATCTAGCTATAAAGTTGCTAAGTTGGCATCGCTGCTGCAGATTTGAAGTTGTGTCAAATCGATCGTACGATATGCAGTATGGTGTATGGTGTATATGGACGAACTGCCAATTTGAAACAATTGCAAGCGTCAAATCGAACGTTCGATAGGCAGGATGGTGTATGGCTACCATTAGATCTTAGTAGCAAGGACGATTTTCATTTTTTGTTAGTAGAAATTGCAAATCGCACGAATCGCATCATGGGGATGCTCCCTTAGAGTTATGCGCGTGCGCATCTAGTGTATTATCGATGGTGGAAGTTAGAAGACCATATTTATACCAAAGGTTCTGTATTAATTTTAAGGAATTATAAGGTGTACATGGAGTTTCGTGTCCGTTCTTCTTTATAGAGATCACGCTTTAGAATGGTCATTCTAAAGCGTCAAGACAAAATAACCGAGAAAGTAGTGTAGTTGACCAACTACACTACTTTCTCGGTTATTTTGTCTTGTGAATAGGACTGTAGCACCTTATTTACATAATTTTGTAACTGGCCTACTTGAAAATATTTGAATTTAACACTTTAGCAGCCAAGGATATCGGTCCCAAAAAAGACGTAAATTCTTCTTAAGGTGGAGAAGGGGACCTCTGACCCTCTGATCATCATTGTGAAGTTCCAGGTTACTGACTGTGATGACAATCAGTTCTCAGAAGCAAGATTATACCTGAACTAGAAAATGAGAAGTGTATTTTATAATTTTTTCAAAGGCTCTTGATACAAATACTTACGTACGTTTTTTCTAGTCTGTTTCTATGATGGCCATGGCCAGAAATGGCCTAATACAGAAAGCTTTGTTTGAAGGAGAAGGAGCAAGCCTTTGCCCAGCAGTAGAACAATGAGCAGGCTACAAAAATCTTTATACCTAAATTACTACTTTATACAACTAGGTACCTTACATTATCAACATAGCTAACAACATGTTGCTAAAATGTTCTTTATCTATTATAGTCTATAACTTGAACAATAGAACAGAATATGCAAATGTAACAATTTTGGAAACACTGCTGTTGGCAACGTTGATAAAGTAGCGATTTCAAACCGCAGCTCTCCTTTTCATCAGAAAACAATTTTCAACGGAATTTATTTTGCCTTAATTAACGTCTTGAGTATAAACTATTGTAAGCAAAGACAACATAAAATCCAAAAACTCACCTGCTTCTGAACATCCTTGACCTTCCTATCATGCATCTTGGGCGCGCTATTTAGTTTGAAGACCACATAGTTTCTGACGTGAGACCATAACTTCCATAACGCAGAGATGGGCAGCAGAGCCGTCATCACCACGATCCAGCGGTGCTCTACCAGGACGTACTCCAGAAACGACTCCGTTTCTATCGCCGTCATTTTGAGGATTTGAGAAGACCCTGGAGAATTGAAAAATCTCAGTAATACAAATTATCGTTTATCAAATTTTTGCGTGCTGTAATTTTTCGTATCAAGATACCTAATGTAAAATTAAATCGTAATTGGCTATTCAACAAAAATCTAATTAGTCCATCGCATCAGTTACCTAAATTAGGAAAAAATATTCGACCAGTATTATTTCTTTTGGTACAGTCAGCATCAAAAGTTGCTGACCACATTCATATTTTCAAAATCGCTGTACTCCGCAATAATACGTAATACTCGTAAATTCGTAATACTGTGTACAGCGATTTTGAAAATCTGAATGTGGTCAGCAACTTTTGATGCTGACTGTACTTACGACACAAATATAAAATTTCTATTGAATTAAATATTTGTGTCTAATTTTGAAAGAAATTCACGACGGTCACCCAGGCATCGTAAAAATGAAACAAATAGCGCGCAATTATTGGGAGACATTGGAGTCCGACATCGAGCGCACGGTGCGGGAGTGCGTCGCGTGCCTGTCGCAGCGCTCAGCCCCCGCCCCGGCGCCGCTGCACTCCTGGCCGTGGCCGGAGGAACCGTGGGCTAGATTGAATTTAGATTTCTTAGGGCCATTTAATAATAAGTATTACTTAATTATTGTGGATGCTCATTCAAAATGAGCATGTTTCTAGTACGTCTGCTGCTGTGGTAATTGATAGTTTGTGAAAAATTTTTGCGCGCTTTGGTTTACCGTAAAGAATAGTAAGCAACAATGGGCCACCCTTTTCCTCGGCTGAGTTTAAAACATATCTTGACATTAACGGTATTCGCCACACCCTTGTTGCACCGTACCATCCATCGAGCAACGGGGCGGCTGAAAATGCCGTAAAACTGGTCAAGAGAGCACTAAAAAAAGCCCAAGTCGAAAACGAAAATTTAAATACAGCACTCAGTAGATTTCTATTCTCATACAGAAACACTGAGCATAGTACCACTGGTCGCGAGCCCGCAATGCTTATGTTCGGGCGACGGATGCGTGGTAGACTGGACCTGCTGCGGCCTGACACATGAGACCTGGTGCGACAGCGGCAGGAGGCCAGTGAGCGTCGACGGGACACCACACTGCGGGTGGCTGAGCCCCAAGATGCCGTATTACTGCGAGATTATTCTAAGAACCGGGGAAAATGGACTGAAGGGACGGTAGTACGTCGAGAAAGTCCAGTTTCCTATACGGTCAAGTCTCAAGACGGCCGTGTACACAAGAGACATATAGATCAAATTATAACGACAAAAAATCCAAAGCCTAGATTTTCATTGTCAAAGGTACAAGAGGAAGCGTATGACCAAGCTGATGCTGAGCCAGCAGCGACGCCTCACACTGACAACAATGATCAAGTCCCAGAAGAATGGGAATTGGCAAATGAGTCGCCTCCACCTGAAAGGCAGGACGATCCACTGACAACGCCACGGAATCGTAGGAAGGCAGCTTTACGTTGTATTGACAAATTAAAGAAAATGTAATGATATTTAATGGAATATTTTCATACATCACACTCATCATTGCACAGCTGCTCACTTAGTAGTTAATCATAAATTGCTGTCATTGATATTTAATTAAATATTTGTTTATCAATATTGTACCTTGTTGTTAACTAAATAGGTCTAGATTTATAGTTTAAGGTATACCCTCAGATCTTTGATCTGAGGGTATACCTTAAACTATAAATCTAGACCTATTTAGTTAACACAGTGAAAACCATTATGTACAGTGGTTATTTATAAATAACCACTGTACATAATGGTTTTCACTGTTTCCTGTATTTAAGTAAATTAGGATTAAAAACATAAGTTTAATTAAGTTAGATTATAAATATAGGGGGAAAGTGTTATGTCGGTACTTTGATATTACTGCATATTGATGTATGTGGGTGAACCTCAGTTTCAATAAACCAGTCGTTACCTGATCTCTGCCTTTCATTGACGCGTACATAACAGTGTGATGGATGGGTTTGTTCCAAAAAATAAACATAGAAAGACCGTACCTTTTGTAACTTGCTCCGAATCTGTGGTAACTGATAAGCAATTAAATAATTTGAATTGACCGAATACCGTTGGCAAACATGACTTCCGCTCAAAATAAATTTCCGTATCGAATTCCAAATTCCCAATCTTTGTCTGTAAGGTTTCTTACTAAACTGAGTCTTGAGAGCCGTTCAGAAGCAGTCACACAAGATCGCAGAACAAGATTTCGTATAATAGCAGACTTCAAACCTTTTATTGACACACTAAAAAAGGGACTCTCCTATCCACGAATTTTATACGAGTAGCATAGATTATTATCCTTCAGATAAAAAATATGGATTATCTACGCGCCAAATTAACCGCTGCAAATACAGAGGTCGTAAAAAAATGAAAGACGAATTATGGTTAGCGTCCACAGGTCGGCATCGTACGTATCGCGGACGCATCGCATCAAACGGATTTCTGTATCGGCAGCGACCGGATTGCCGACGCGAGTATCAGCAATCGGATTGCCGATGCCACCTTCATTTGGATTTTTTTAGTGATCGTACGTTCGGAAAGTGTTTGTGAGAAGGGAGGAAAGCGATGCAGAAGTTGTTATTGCTTGTTTTTTAGCAGAAGAGGAATGAAAGAATGAAAAAGAACAAATGATTCAGTAAGCGTGCGGGGCGCGTCCACTGATCGACATTCCGTGTGACGTCATCGGTACGCATCGCATGTAGGCACTAGGCATTGCCGATGAGCCGTCCGTAGTCATTGCGTCCGTACGATGCGGTTCAGTGGACGCAGTTGTATGAGATTTGACGCGTAGGTACGATGCCGACCTGGTGGACGCTTACATTTATGAAACGAATGTGGAGTAATTAATTAATGACTAATAATTACGTATCGGTCATGTAGGTTGCAATGTTTTAGATAACGTAGTTATCGTCACAACCTTAACGTTTTCACGATAATATCTCTATCAGTTACACAGGTGTTCATCTAGGTACCCAGTTATCTTTACAGGAATTAATTAACAAACTACTCATCAATCATTATAGACATTATAATATAGTATTCTATATCAATACTATAAATAGTCATGAATGACTACAAAACGGTGAAAGAAAACATCGTGAGGAAACCGGCATGTCCCAGAACCATCCAGTTCGAAGACATAGTGACATCTCCGACTGGTGGATTATGGCCCACTCCCTCTCACAGAGAGGAGGCCTGTGTCCCAGCAGTGGGAACATTATAGGCTGATGATGATGATGATGACTACAAAAAGATTCATGAAGGACAAAAGCACGTGCTTTTGTCTTTTTGTCTTATTAGAATAGAGTCAAGATTGAAGAGATCGACCTATGCAGCTATTTTGCCGCGAGAACACTCTCTCGTTACTTATTATCAAGTAGGTAATTAATAAAGTAGGTATGCATTTGTCTTAAAACTGGTATTAATTTATTCATAACTAGATTATAAACTAGTTTTGCATAGGTCATAATTATCATCTATAGACAAAAATAAAATAAAAAAAAGTCTCTTACACACTGTTGCCAGGCTTCATCGTCCGATCTTCAAATAATAATATTCTTGGTCTTGTGGCGAACTAATTTCTTATAATATTTTTTTTTTTTTGCAAAAATTAAATTAAGTAGGTATACCGTCTTCGGGGAAAACCAGACAAGAGACAACGTCAGCACTGAGACAGGCCATAAAATGCTGACGCTAAATCTTCAGATTTAGATTCGTTCCTGATTGACTAGTGCAAGAAATCAAAACTAAGAGAATTTGAAGGGAATGGAGAGAAATTTGGCCAGCAACGCATTGGCTAATAAAATCTAAAAAATATAAAACTAAAGGCTTTGCTTTTTCAATTCATTTTTGCCACCGACTTCCGAAAGATAAGTTATGTTGTACGGTTGGTCTATTTTTTGAAGAAAAAAGTTATTTTACCCTTTTTAGCTCAAATATTCAACCCAAATTCTTGTCAAATACCTAGGTTCAGCAGACGATCTCCGGCCACCGTAGGCGCGGGCATGCGGGCAGCGAGTAAAGGGCAACTCGCTGCCCCGACCATGGACCATGCCCGGGTCGTCGGCGCGTTGTGTCCCACGCGCGCCTCAAAGAGCGTCAGCATAATGACGGGGCCCCCTCTCAGAGGGCCAAAGCCTACCGGGGTCGCGGGATTATTTCCTTACCGTGACCCTGGAACATAACAGGCTACTGAAGGACACCGTGGATTTTAGTCAGTAGAAGTCTGACAGTCCCTCCCGCCCTGCCCGGGGTGGGAGGACTCATTTGATGATTTTACCACGCTAAAAAAAATAAAAAAAAATACCTAGGTTATCCGTAGCCCCGTAGAGTATTGTACTTATTCATTGGAAGTACACAATACGAAAAATGCTCATAAAATTAAAAGTACTAAAGACTCTGAATTAAATTTTTAAGAGCCCGAATGACAGATAGATAGGTATATATACTGCATCCAACAAAATCGGTTCACCCAGTCGTAAGTTACTTAGCAAATATAAAAAAAAAATACAGTCGAATTTAGAATCTTCTTCTCTTTTGAAATCGGTTAAAACATGAAATCGTCGCTGGAGTTCTTGTGGATGATGTTGACACAGCGAATAGTGGATGACGAAGCCCAGTTTCATATATGGACTTAGGGTTGCCATCTCTAAAATTTCGAAAGCAGGACAAGACGCGTGAAAACCTCGGATTTTAGACACCAAAACTCGGACAAGAGTCGAAGTGCGCACCATGGCAACTGCGTCGGGAGGGGTGGGGAGACGGATGGTAACCATAATGGACTCGAAAGTCATAGGGAGCACCCCAGCAGTTGAATAAGTTGAAAAACATCAAAATTAGGTGCCCATAGAAGCTGTGTAAGCTATTATGAACAGTTCCAATTTTGATTTGGTAGCGTAATTGCAGCTTACAATTTGTAGATGACAGATACTACAGATAAAAGATAAACAGTTGCTTATTAAAACTGTAAACTTTAACAAAATTTTAACATACAAAAAACTGATAGCTACTAGCCGAGTACCCGGAGGAGGTTCTAAATTCGACATGTCAATTTTTTTGCGTGTACTTTTTTTAAATTGCGTGTCCGATATATTCTAGAAGCCGGTTATAAAAGTCTCTCTGTTTTTTCGTGGAGGTAGGTGGCAACTTCAGAAGGCTTCCAGCTATGATCGATTAGGGCATCGGTCAGCAACCTTCTGGACAAGAGCCACAGTGGCAAAATCAAGTTACGGCGGCCGCAATTTTGATTTCAAAAAGGGAAGAAATTAAAATATAAAGATATCCTCTGATGTATAATTATAAGAAAATCAGTTCACAAAACAATGACGGGCTGCAAAGGGGAAGTCTGTGGGTAGCGCGTTGCCGACTGCTGTTTTAGGGCATTCCCTAGAGCTTACGAAATTCTCTAGAACTTAGAGCTTTTATTTCAGTATTATCGTATTGTCTCATTTCTAACCGAGCTTTTCTTAATCACACACCTCTTAAAAATAAGCTGCACCATATGAAAAATAAAATAGGCATGTAGTAAATCGTCGCAACGTAAGGAACAGCTTAGGTATTTTTTATTTCAGATTTGGCCTGTGGCGTGGGGAGTAAAATTTGATCACAATGCTGAGTGCAACGAATGGTGTTAAGGTACGGTACTAGCTAGGTACTTTTAAAGTAAAACGAAGGTTGGTTAATTAAAATAAACAAGTCTGACAGTCCCCTCCGCCATAGAACACCTAATAGCCTCCGCTCGAGCGTGGGCGGGAGGACTCATTTTACCACGCAAATAACAAAATTGCTAATGCGTATAAAATGTTTAAAAATTCAGTCTTTCTACTTACTTGGCTTTATAATCAATAGTCTATTAATTACCTCCGTTCTCACACAAAACAATGGAAAAAGGGATAAACACGGTGTTGAAAATAGCGTGCAAGAGATTGCTTCCTGAAGCGCGTGTGTTCACGTACCTAATCTATTTTCATCGGCTCTATTTTGGTTTGGTTCATTTTACGTTTTGTCAACGAAGATTTATCTGCTTATACGGGATTAATAAAGAAAGAAATTTAGCAATAGGTAGTTGTACCTTTTCATTGAGTACACTCGCGCACACAATCGACTTGAACAGCACTTATCTGCACCTAAATAGTAGTTATAAAGGATTGTTAGTTATCCTCTCAGTCAGTTAATAGTAGAAATAAATAAATAAGACGATGACGCTGGACATTGACATGCCCTTCTCGCTATGCTCAATTGCTCAGATCATTGCTCCTCCTAATCTAATCCTACGTGCGTGCGTGTGTTTACCATTTCCAAGTCTTAAATAAACAACTTTTTTTTCTACAGTACGTCTCACACGCCTCAAGGCGGGTAATGTCACTAAAAAGTGTTTTGTTTTCATTTCCTGTATCCTACGTGTCTTTACAAACATTCATGAGACAAATGACTATCGACAATGTCAAAGATGTATTCATACGGGTATCGAAAACTTAATAATTATTATGTTCATCATCTGAAAGTTAAGCAGTTTTTTTTTTTTTCAAATTTATGCATTGACAACTATTGAAGATCCCGTTGAAAAAAAAAACCGGAAAAAGTATTTTCTTATAAATTGGCCGGGTCGAGCTTTCTCAAAAAATCAGAAAAATATCCATAACTGCAAAACTATGAAAAGTAGCGGGAAATAGAAAGGAAAGGACGTGCCTTTTATCCGCAGGGGTGATTGGGAAAACTCTAGGTACATAATTTTTGGACGTCTAAATTGATTCCCGGCATTCTGTATGAATAATAGTTACATTTATTTATGTAAAACTTACAAAGGATTTTTACTACGTGGAGAATTTTCTAAAGTTAATTTTTCTGCAAAAAATCTACCACTGGGCTTCAAGAAAAGTACCATAAGAGCGACTACACTTTTTGTGTGCACAGTAACTCGTTTTTAATTGACGTAGACAGGTAAAGACAATTGAAATACCACGAAAAGTAAACACAAAATATAATCTTGAGCATTTTTTGCACAAACCTGCGCCAATCCGTAGCTGTTTGTTCAATACAAACACAAGTACCTGGTTACGTATTCCCTTATAAAATCACTTTTATAAATTAAAACTTCCTCCAACTGAACAAAGTCTAAAACATATTTATAAAACAAACTGAACTCTAAAAAATAAATCACTTTCAATTGATAAAATTAACCTTTTCACACACCTTTAAATTAATTTAATTATTCGATATCACAGTGCGGAGTCTGCATCACAACGCCTCTGCCGGCAAACTGAATTCAAGGGCAGAAATATTAGCAGTAGGACATCGAACCAACTCCACGATAGATAAGCGAAAATGAACCTAACTACACTACAACAAGGAAGTAACGTATTATACAGCTACTGGAATTTAAATTATGTCCTCCATATCATTTTGGAATAAAGACTACTTAAAATCTGCAGCTAAATCAAAATTTATCAACTAAAATTACCGACCACGACGATTATGTTATTTTTTATCTTTTAAGCCGGTTGCACGTAACTGATACTTAGTTGTTGCTAAGCCTAATACAATGTAACAGAGCAATTAAACAACGGTATGTAGTACAATCATCGTTACTATTAATTGATTTCCTACCAATTAGATCCTATACGTCATAAGAAGACACAGACAGGCATAAATAATTGCGATTAGTCTTGACTTTGCTTTCAAGTGCAAGATAGATAAAAAAATAAACTAATTCACTGATAACGCATTCATAAGCAGCTGTGTATCTTAAAAGTTTAAAAATTTAATAAACTATCTTATTCCCGCGAAATTTAATGAATCAATGAATAATTAAAAATAATTTTGTCGTTGATTGTACTTCGAATACCCTATAACTTATACTTCGATGTACTGTAACCTAGAGAGGAACAGGGAACAATTAAAAGACAGGAACAGGGTAATTTTTAGTCAGTCAAGTGTGACCTCTGAGTTTCTGCTCCACCCAGGGCATTAAAACTGATTATTTTGATGATTTGATTATTTTTGGGGTTAAGTATATATTCTTTGCGGTGGAGTTTTTCATAAGTATTAATTATTTACCGTTAAATGTGGCGGCGTAAGGGGGGGGGGGGGCGGTAGGGGCGGTCCGCCCCGGGTGCCAAGCACCAAGGGGTGTCAAGGGGTGACAACGGGAATGCCAACTCAGTCACGTGGATTACTTTTAGGAGATTTTACGACTGAGGCGCCACTTGGAAGCCGCCAGCATTTCTCTTCAAGAAGCGGTCCAATGGACTACCCTGGAGCTTCTGAAATTCATTGGAAAATGGGACTATTCTGGGTCTGTTCCGAATCTAGCGCTGTGTCTAAGATTTTTTTAAACTATTGTGTTTCGGTGGCTTCTTGTGAAAGAAGTTTCTCATAATTATAGTTGATAAAATCTTACTTGAGATCTACAATAAGCCAAACACGGACTTACCAGTCTTTCCATATTGTCAATTGAAAGGGATAGGAAAGTAAATTTTGATAATGCAATTGAACAGTTTAGCAAAATAAAGTCACGTAAGCACGTTTATAGTATTTTTCGTTTTATTTTGGGGGGTGCTCAATATAAAGTCGCCCCGGTTGCCAACCCATGCTACGCCGCCACTGAATGAAGATGCTACGATGGTCAGCAGGAGTGACGAGACTTGATAAAGTACGGAATGAGTACATCACAGGCTCCTTTAGAGTTACTTCAATCGCAGAAAAAAAACTGAGAGTCGCTTAAGATGGTTTGGTCACGTAATGAGGCGAGACGACGTTGCGCATCCCAGAAAAGAAGAAAGGCAGAGGGAGGCCACATAGCCACGTGGCCATAACCGTTACGAGGGATACAGAACGGGCACAGCTGAATCCACAGACAACCCAGGACAGAGCGGCATGGCGCTGAAATCCGAGGAGGACCGACCTCAAGTAAAGGGAAAAGTCAAAGAAGAAGAAATGGCGGGGTCGTAGTAGAACAAGTACGAAATGGTAGTGGGACGAACTATAATAATTATCAAATGAGTCCCCACATACATCAGTTTTTTTTCCGTTCGGAATTCGGAATGATGAATGAAATGTTCACATTTCATTCATTAAATCGTTCAACAAATACAAAAAATCATAACCCTCCTTTTGGCTTTGCCGTAGTCGGGTAAAAATGCACACACATTTGTATATTTCACTGTGTTCGGATAGAAAATGGATCAGGATTCCTGATCAGGGGAATACTGATGTATGTGGCCGCCCTTACTGTCAGACTCGTACTCTCGTACTGACTAAAACCCACGGTGATTCTTCAATAGCCTTTAACATTCAGTCGCGGTTACTTGATATGACAGTCCCGCGACCGGGATGCTTTTTTTTGTGTGAAACACTTCGATCATTAAAATCAACGTGGAACATCATCAAAATGATTCCTCCCGTGCTGGGTGGAGTAGACTAAAACTAGCATGTTCCTTCATTAGCCCTTCAAGTTTCAGGTTGCCCCGCGCAACTCTCTTTTAAGACAGTCCTTCATCTGGAACGGCCTATTCCTGCAGCATGGCTTTAGGTAGTTGGCTCTGAATGCAGCCACTGCATTTTATACAAATCGTGAGACATTTCGCTTGTCTTCAACTTGGCAACGCACCTGTCTGGGATAGCTCTGGTATTTCGTAAGTGGTTTTTAGGTTTCCGTTCCCAAAGGGTAAAACCCGGAACCCTAATACTCTGCTATCCATCTGTCTGTCTGTCCGTCGTCCAACAGGCTGTATCCTTGCTGTATCTCATAAACCGTGATAGGTAGTTAGACAGTTGAAATTTTCACAGATGATACAAATTAAATGCTAAAAACAGAATTAAATAAAATATTTGAAGGTTCCCATGCAACAGATGTTTGTGTCCTTCGGCCTCATTCGGGGTCATATAAACATTATTTGAGTCAAGCATCTTCCGTTTCCGTTTCACATCTATACAGGTATATGCAAATGTCGCCCTTTTGACAACACGATGATGACGTATTTCCGCCTTCGTTCACCAGGTGGCTGCAGCGCGCCAAAACCCTCATTGGCGTCCTGTTTTTCGGACGGTTCACATCTTTAAAAGTTAACGTTGTTAACGTTCGATATTTGAAAAAAAAAAAAAAATAAATAAATAAATATAATATTATCAGAATTATTATTCTCATTTATTCATCATTTTACATATGTTTTACATTTTTAAATATGATTAAAAAATTTCAGAATTATTATTATTATAATTTTTTTTTTTAAACAAAATAGTGTTCAGTTTAGTTTTCTTAAAATGGCGGATAGAATACAGACGCGTAGTCGTAAAGATTCTGTTCCGTCATCGGGTTCGTCGAGTTCCTCAAGTTCCTCTGAATCATCACCGTCGGTCAGAGGTTGAACAGGTTGATAAGTCCCGTAAGAGGAAGAAGGCGAGTAAGAAGAAGAGAAGTAAGCGTCTTCGAGGTCAAAGCAAGGTAATCAAAAAGCTTGCAAAACAGGTCAGTGATTTGAAAAAATTATATTGCTACCCTCATAATATTATGTATACTGAAAATGGAAATTATGAGTGCGATAACCCGATATATTATGGTAATAACTGCGATATGGCCCAAGAGCAATCAGAATCAGAAGGATTGTCAGAACCCGTCGCAGATCCTGCACCGGTTCAATCATTTAATTTTGATTTGGCAACGCAATTAAAGGAGCCAGCTGTCACTGCAACCCCTTCTAGTCAGTTAGAATTGTTAAATTCCATTCAATATTTTAAAAATGACAACTGGAATAATGTTAGATATGTGGAAACACAAAAAGTAGGTATATAATGCTCGTCCAGGATATGTTGACCTTGAAGTTAATGATGAGATCAAGTCTTTAGAAAAAGTTAGTCATCTACCCTCTTCGGATAAATTTCTTGGCTCTGTAACTCGGGCATTGATAATGCAAAGCAAGGCTATGCAACAAGGTTTTCGACAGATAGTGGACTGGGCAAAGGATACTAGTAGTATGGATCCAGAGCAGTTAGCATTAAAATTAAAAGAGGTTTTTTCTGCCGATTATCAAAAAGTTTCACGAGATTGTTTACAACTAGTTTGTGGTCGTAGGGCAGATATAATTGAACAAAGACGCGAAGTGTTCGCTAAGCAATTAAGGGATAAATCATTTAAGCCATGTTTAAAGAAAATACCGCCGTCTAGTGAATTTTTGTTTGATAAAGTACCATTTAGTGAATTTATTAAGAATAATGGCGGTGTTAACAAAATTTTTTATCCAAATAAAAATACTTTTTCTGGGCAAGAAAAGAAAACCCCTAGACCCCAGGCGGCGTACCCTGGGCCTAGTGGGTATCAATCGTCCAGTCGCGCTCCTGCACTGATGATGAACCAAAGATTTCTTCCTCCTCAGAGTGTAGAAACATTTTATAATTATCAGGCAATGCATCCATTTAATAATAATAGATTTTTTCGTCCTCAATCAAGGGGACAGCATGCTGGACAACGCTTTCAGCAGCCCAGTTTTCGGAGAAATGAACCGCAAAACAATGTACCACGAGGCAAAGGCTCTGGTAAATTCAATAAAAAGTTCTGACTCGGATCAGAAATTTCGAGGGGGTTGCCTACAAAATTATGTTACGGAGTGGAAGAGATTGAGGGCACTAGAACCATTAATAAAAATAGTGAAGGGTTATCGTATTCCATTTCAAAAGAAACCGCCTCTGGTACCGCCAAGGCAGGTGAAACGTTGCAATCTCACTCTACCATCTCCGGAGATGGACACGGTCATTCAAAATTTGTTAAAACAAGGAATTTTAGAGCATGTCCCCCTGACTCCGAGTTTCGTATCAAATTTCTTTCTGATTCTCAAAGGCGACGGAACCTACCGTCCCATTTTCAATTTAAAAAGTTTAAACAATTATTTGATTATAAGCAAGTTTCGTTTGATTTCGGTAAATCGGATTCCCGATTTTATTCAGGACAGGGATTGGATGGTCAAAATAGACCTCAGGCAAGCCTACAATCACGTAAGTGTTGCACCAGTACATCGGTGTTTTCTCCGCCTATTGTATCGAAATCAGTTACTGCAAATGACTTGTTTGCCATTTGGCCTGGCGACAGCGCCCAAAGTGTTTGCATCACTGACCAACTGGACCGCCGAGATTTTCAGGAATCTAGGCATACGAGTAGTGGTGTTTCTCGACGATTATCTCTTAGTAGCACAGGACAGAACGACACTTATAAAACACGTGGACATTGTTCTGCGATCTCTCAGTCAGTTGGGTTGGCAGGTAAACATGGAGAAGTCGATTCTTGTCCCTCAGAAAGTAATAGAGTATTTGGGTTTGATGTGGGATCCGTGGCAAAATCAAAAATTTTTACCAGAAAACAAAATTCAGAGCATGCAAATAGTTTTATCGAAGTTGCTCCGCCGGCGGAAGGCGTCTCTTCGAGAGATACAGTGTATCATAGGGGTTCTGAATTTTGCTCGTCTGGTAGTTCCAATGGGTCGTTTGAATTTTCGCCATCTACTGGCTTATTGCAACCTAGTCCTGAAAATGCCAAGTCAGTCGACTTACCTCTTGCCTACGGAAGTACTAGAAGAGTTGAATTGGTGGAAAGCTGTCTAGAAAAGTCCAGGCTTCATCCACCACCAGTGAAAAACTTTTTGACCACAGATGCAGCCGATTCAGGTTGGGGGGCGGAGTTGAATGGTCTTCATTTATCGGGCAAGTGGACAAAAGAAGAAGAGCGGCTTCATTCGAATCACAAAGAGATGCTAACCATTCTAAAATGTTTGTTAGAGTTCGCTCCGTCTCTGAGTCATACATCTCTCCTACTGCAGTGCGACAACAAAGCGGTGGTGGCGTACTTGAGAAAGGAAGGGGGAAACAAGTCAAGGATCCTGATGGAGTTAATATATCGAATATTTCATTTATTTCAGAAGTACGACATTCATGTAATCCCCCATCACATACCAGGCAGGTACAACAATGTCGCAGACGGTCTATCGCGTCATTCGACGTTACAGGAATGGCATCTACTCCCCGAATTCACCAGCATTGTCTTTGCAAAGTGGGGTGTTCCCCAGACAGATCTTTTTGCCTCCAGCACAGCTCACGTAGTGCCTTGCTATGTCACTCTAGATCAACGAGACCAGCGAGCATGGAGGCACAACGCGTTCTCATTCAATTGGGACTTTCGTCTAGCTTGGGTCTTTCCTCCTCCGAGTTTGTTACCCCGGGTCCTGATGCATCTCAATCAGGCTCGAGGTATATTCCTGATAGTTACACCGAGGTGGTCCCGAGCATTCTGGAGAGCAGTCTTGAAAACCAGAGCGACCGCACCTCCATTCACGATTCACAGGTTATCGAAGGTGCTAGTGGACACGAGGACCGGGCAGCCACCACCTCGGGTGAAGGAGCTTGTCTTAGAAGTATGGAAATGTGGGGGTGGTCTGAATCCTTAGGTGACTGGTCGGCAGAACAAAAGTGTCTGCTCAAACAGGGTTGGAGGTCGTCAACTTTGAATACCTATAGGCCAGCATGGCAGAGATGGTTAAATTGGTGTTCCAAGTTCGGTGTAAATTTTTCAGATCCGTCAGGTAGTGAATTGGCTCGATTTTTAGCCGATTTACACCTAAAAGAAAAATTATCGTATCGTACAATTTTACTTCATAAATCGGTTGTGTCTACTTTATGCAATACAAAGATCGAGGCCCGCTTAAGTTCAAATATTTTAGTTAAACAAATGATTAAAGCTATAGCGTTGCAGCAACCTAAGAAGTGTCCACCCACTATTTGGGATCCTGGGTCTCTGGTAGGTTGGTTGGGCAGTAGACCTCTTCAAAATCAAATTCGATATTTCAAGAGTTAGTGCAGTTCTTTTGCTGTTATGTTCAGGGCGTAGGATACACGACTTAACATTGCTAAGTGTATCTCCAGACAGATGTATAGTAGGCGAGAATAGCATAATGTTTTGGCCGCATTTTGGGTCGAAAACTGATTCAGAAACTCACGTACAGTCAGGTTGGAGATTATTAGGTAATGTTGAGAATGAGGCGCTTGATCCGGTGGTTTGGCTTAAAAAGCTCATAGAAATTGGAAAACCACGTCGTTTGCTTTGTTCTAGTGATAGATTATTTATTACAGTTTGTGGAAAAGCTAAGCCAGCTACTAAAACTATATTGGCTGGTTGGGTTAAGTCGATTTTGAAAGAGGCAGGAATTCAGGCTACTCCGGGTAGTTTTCGTTCTGCGGTTGCTTCCCGAAGTTGGTTGGATAACGAACCTCTTGACGAGATAATGGCACGAGCAAATTGGAGATCCAGTAATACTTTTAAAAAACATTACAGGAGGGAAGTGGTTCCAGCAGTTCCAGCACAGAGAAGCTCATTGATTCATCTTTTTCAGCCAATTAATTAATTATCTTTGTTTCAATTAAATAAGTTATTTGTTATTTTTATAGTAAATAAGGTATGAGAAATGTTACATGATTATGGTAAGTTTACAAAAAGATGTTATAACTATAAGGTACGTATAAATGTGCAGTTTATTTCAGTTTCTAAGTGTTTAATTAGTTATTTTAAAAGGTTATTATTTTATTGCATTATTTTATTGCAATATATTTAGTAAATGTATGCTTAAATTTGTCATTGGCGTCCCGTTCACCAGGCGATAACAAACAAAGCCTCAAATAATGTTTATATGACCCCGAATGAGGCCGAAGGACACAATAGTAGCGTTTTACCTTCAAATAAAACGCTTGTTGTGTCCGGAGACTCATTCGGGGTCATAATTTTAAAGTCTGCCTGGTGTATTGTTTCTCAAGTTTTTAGGGTTTTGAGGCCACAATGAGGGTTTTGGCGCGCTGCAGCCACCTGGTGAACGAAGGCGGAAATACGTCATCATCGTGTTGTCAAAAGGGCGACATTTGCATATACCTGTATAGATGTGAAACGGAAACGGAAGATGCTTGACTCAAATAATGTTTATATGACCCCGAATGAGTCTCCGGACACAACAAGCGTTTTATTTGAAGGTAAAACGCTACTATTTTTTTTTTTGCCTTTCTAAGATGTTATTTTACGGAACCCAGTCGATTTTTTTTTACACAATTTTATAAAAGTTTTTTTGACTTGGATAATTTAGTCTGGTAGAAAATGCCCAAGGCATCGTTCGACGTGTATTGTCCGCCTTCGTACAATGTTTTTTACTTGTGCATAAAATTTAAATAGGTACATGAATAAAGATAGATTGATTTTTATTTCGGGTAGGTACTTTACAATTTTAGTTTATGGTCAATACTACGTTATCTTAGAAAAATGTATCACGTATCAATAAAGATAAGGGTTTTAGGACATTAAAATGACGTAAGTAGTAACGGATTGGCAATAAATTTAATATCACACAAATCAATCACTGAATTAGAACATAAATTACTAAGGTACACATATATATCACTAGTTTCCCTTGAAAATAATCACTAGACAAACCAACCAAGTTGAATGTTGAGAAAGAATGAAAAAAATAACAAGTCACCAATTAAATATATAGTAACAAACAATGATATTATAAGTAAAAAATCATTGGTAACAAATCACAATTTACTTTTCGATGTAACTTCATGTTTCACAGGTATCACAGTATCTTTCCTAACAATTGGCACTCTTGGAACCGAAACAACAAGCAAACCATCAGGGGTCAACCTTGATTGGACTTCCTCGATCTTACATCCTTCTGGAACTTGAAACCTTCTCATGAACTGTCGCGCTATAAAACCATAATCGTCCTTCTTCTCTTCATGTTTGCCTTCAACCACAATAAACCCGTCAGCTGTCTTTACTGATAACTCCTCAGGGGCATAGTCCCTCACCTGTATACATATTTCGTACTTGTCATCTTGTTTTTTCACTACGTTTTCTTGCTTCCAAGGTAAACCTTCTAACCAATCTATTGATCGCAGTAACGTGTCGTCCCCAAATATTGGAGGTGTAATTGTAGGTAGCTGCAGCATTACGTTGATTATTCAAGAATCTTCATGAATTATCACTCCGTTCACTACGTTTGTGTTACGATATTACGATACGATAATGCGTGCAGTGTTGCCGTTACGACAATCTAGTTTGTGGCCACATGTAAGAAAAAAGTAGCCAGTTTTGCAAAAAAATCTCTTTCAAAATTCGGCTAGAAATGGCTAAAGTGCTTTTGGCCAGATACTGTTATCCAAATACTATTGATAAATATTACAATTTCGGCATGGTGATAAATGGGTCAAATAAAACAATTTTAATACTTAGTATTTAACATTATTATTAAAGGCTGATTAAAATAAACGTTCAGCTAGTGAAAAATATTCTCAATTATTATTTGGTTTAAAATTAAAAATCAATTCCAAAGTCTACAGTGACAGAGATTCATTAATCTCTTCGTCAATGGGTGATGATGTGGGTGGTATTTCAATTTGTTTGACCGATTTGACCGTTTTTGTGACTTTGTTTAAAACTTCAGTAGGCAAAACATAATTGTGGTAAGCTTTTTTTAATATTTTTAATTTTTTTTTTTTTTTGTAGTTTGGTTTAATTAATCGGTAGATTTCCAATAGTAATTTAGTAAAAGTTTAACAATCGAAAAATCAGCCAGAAGTGGCTAGATTTATTTTAGTGGCTAAAATGGTTTTCTATTTGGCTAGAACCGTTGAAAATCCGCTAGATCTAGCCACAAAGTGGCTAAAACGGCAACACTGAATGCGTGGGTTACCCCAGTTTCCGATAGTGAATAAAACCCACAGAACATATATACCCCTAAAGGGGAAGAATGACGACTCCGTACTAATTTTGTGAGGAAAATTTTCCTTAGCGACCAGTGCCATCTATGTTTAGCCCACGAAAACATGGCAGTAGAATCCAGGGCGGGAATTTCAAATACTACAAGTACTTTACAGGTTCTTTGTATTGCATTTTATGCACAAGTACATTGCGCTTCTCGATAGTTTATTTCAAATTACTATCGAGAAACACAATGTACTTGTGCATAAAATGCTGAAAGATATTAAGTAAGGAGCAGTTTAGTAAAACAAACGATTTCATTTGACTTCTTTATTCATATAACCTACAATGACTTATTTTACTAAGGTTCGGAAACCGATGTAAAGTGATGCTGGGAACTTTAGAAGGTGAAATTCCACACATAGCACAGATTCTAGTGTTTTCTTCATACGAACTCATCGGGAATAAGGCACAAAATCAAACAAGAGTCAATGTCACAACACCGGCTCTATATCTCACAAATACGCACTTAATTTCACCAAAACACAGACACAGAGAAGCAAGCTCGACTCACATTAACAATATTGTATGTAGAATTAAATGCAACTGTTTTATTTATTACAAATAAACAAAAGAACAAAATATAAATAATGGTGCGCAAGCGATGGCAGACATTTTTCCTATGACGTAAATAGCCAATAGACAATATGGCGTTCCAGTGTTGTCATGTTGTCATATTATTATCTCCTTTTTGTTTTGTGTATTCAACAATTTAAATGTTAAAAATTTCATAACAAACATTTTCTCGCATCAGAATAAAATCAAAAATAAATTTTAATGATAACATACTTTAAAATCAATTAATAAGCCTATTATTAGATTGAATGTGATTGAATGTGAAATAGTATTTTTGTTGGCAACATTATGTAATTCATCTCTTTTACTCTAATGGTGTTGTCTCTTTCTTGTTTTCTAGCCCACCTACATCTTGTTCGTAGAACAAAGTCGACACCCCCTGATAAAACCTGTTTTGTTAGTTAGTTCGTGAACGTTAAATGTAGATGGCGCTTTGAGAAAGATTTTCAACGTCGCTTTTGCTTATTTGATCTGTGAACGTGATTTTAGGCGCGAAAATAATGTGATTACAAGATTCAGGAATATTCTAGCAACCTGACTGAATCCAAAATCCCATAACGTGTCGCCTGTTCATAAAAGTGTTTTGATTTTAAGAATAAGCGACAGGGTTGTGATTGTGTGGACTGTGTAGTCACTTTTCAAGCAGGTTACAGTTTTACTCTTGTAATCGATTATTTAGCTCGGGGTAAAGCAGTTGAGTAGGTACTTCACTAACCCACTTTTGTTATCGACTGTACACTTATTTCGTTATTTAGTTCATAAAAGTAAAACCAGATGTCGCTTTTGTAGGACTGTCAATCAAGAACAATTTATTTACCATTACTTTTTATCTTCAGACTTCCGAGTAGACATGGGAAAAATGTATCATTGAAAAGAAAAGATTGATATGTATCTTTCGATCACTGAGATATGTATCACTCTTTTATATCTTTGTATCCTTTCGAATCCGCGCATCACACGGAGCGACATTGCACTTTTGCTCATTTGCTCAACGTGTCTTTTGATCACTGAGATATACGTATCACTCTTTATCTTCATATCCTTTCGAATCCGCGCATGATGCGACATTGCACTGCCTGTTGCTCACTTGCTCAGCTAAATATTACCGATTCCGATCGAGCTTAAACTAAAGTAAATGATACTGATATTTTGTTTAATGGGGAAGGCAAGTGTCAAAGTGACAAGTGACAGTTTGGTCCCAAAAGAACTGTCAAATCAAAGGAATTTTCTGAAATAAAACGATTTATTGATGTAAAATGACTAGATGTTGTGTAATAAGCTGTAAAAATGATGGAACATACAAATTTCCAACATTTCACACTATCAAGAAATAATGGGTAGCTGCTGTGACTTCCTTGAGAACAAAAATTGAATTATAACTAAGGAAAAGCTATATAATAAACAAATATCCAACCTTGCGAAGCCGAGACAGGCCGTTAGTTGAGTTTATTAATGAAATTCTATGATTATACCATAACTAAACAATCGAATACACTTTTCAAAATAATATCTACTTTTCTTTTGGAGGTTAAGTACCAGTATTGCATCGCTCTATAAATCATAAAATGGTTCGTCTGGCGGAAGAATTATCACCTGGAACGAGTTTTGTGATAGTTGTGGTGTTAAGAAATTAAATATATTGTGATATTTCTCGGATCTAAATAGAAAAAAAGGGTAAAATTACTGACTTAAAACATTATGATATTTTATCAAAATAGAAAGTCAGAAGCAGCATTATATTCTTGTTATAGGAGAGGACAGGTAAAACATACCTAAACTCAAAAATTGAAACCTCAACTACAAGTAATTGTGGATTTATTACGGTAAAATCAGATAAATTACCACTCAATTAAATCACTTTTTTTCCTCTTGTAGATGCACCGCGGCGTCTTAATTTTTCTTTTAGTATACGCACTTGCATTGACGAATAATTTTCCATATTTGTTTTGTATTTATACTCACTTTTTATAACAATAAATCTTGTTTGTTTTTTGTACAAGGTAGACAGTAATCTGACGTAGGGACCAACTATCGCAGCGCCATCTACGATTAGCTTTGAGTTGCCATCCCCATTTTGTAAATCGCTAAACCCTTTTTTCTATCTTGATCCTAAAACGATAGATTTATGACCGAACCGAAATTAGTTTGCATAGTTTAATAAATCTTTAGGTTGGTTTAGGCACTTGAAGTAAAGTGCACGACAAAACCAAATCAGTATAATGCTTGAAATGTTCAAGTACTGCTTTACTACTTTATGCTCTAGTCACTAGTAATAGAGTTATCAATTTAGGTATAGTTTTGTGAGAATCTTAGATCAGTTGGACCCTGTTAAGCAGAAAAGATCCAACCAACAATTTCCATAAAATTGAGATAAATATATAGCAAGAATCTCCGAATCGAGTTTTATATACTCAGAAAAGATCCAAGCAGTCAGACAACATTCACAAAACAAACCTCGATCACCCCAAAGTTACCAACCACATTTAGCAATTTAAAAAAAAAACTAACAAAATCCATGACTCTTGGATCCCAAAAATGTAATAATGTAGTAATTTTTATTATTTTTTCTAGGTTCAAACAGGTTGGATCCTTTTCGCAAAATATATTTTTCTATCAATTTTAATGTAAAGTGTAGTCCAAGGGCGTCATTACTTTCTACATCATTCTCGCATAATGTACCAACTCAAAATTAATGATGTTACAAAGGTACTGTAATAATTTTGGCGATTTAAAAAGAGTGTCCATGGAGTTTCTTGCCTGTTCTTCTCCATAAAAATCTGCTTCTTGGAATAGGCATCTATGTTACTTTCACAGTTATTAATGTCTTGTGACTGAGACTAGCAGCTTTATTTTGTAGTATTTCATTATATTTTTTGTCTTTGACAATTCAAAAGTGCTTTTAACTGGCCTACTTTAAATAAATGCTTTGATATTGATGCACAGCCGTTTTTCAAAAATATGACTGGTGACAATAGTATGGAAGATGATATATACGTGATTAGCTCGATTAGCTAAGAGAATCTGTTAGATTTAGTAACCTTAAAATGGTTTTATAAGATTTCACTTGTGTTTTTTTATAAATTCCCTTCAATAAATCTTTTATAACTTCGTATTTTTGTTTTTGGATCCCTCGTCGAAATATTACCTAATATTTTCTTTTTGCAGAAAAGATCCATGGTTAGTTTTTTAAGCAATTCAGGAAAACTGTGTGCATCATCTAGCCTGCGAAATTACATTTAAAATAATGCTATTTTATTGTGTTGCTACTAGTAACTTTTCATTATTGCATTCTTCAGCTTGTTTAAAAAATATTCACTTCTGAACTTCAAATTGAATTTACTCAAAACTAACATTTTGTTGGTTGGATCTTTTCTGCTTAACAGGGTCCAGTTTATAATGGTCAGTCAACTCATTCTCTCGGCCTTGCGAAAACGCGACATATCATCCATAGGGAGGTGCGAAAGAGACGTAGGTATATACTTTCCGAAGAGGACCGCGTCGCCGGTGTAGCGTGCGACGCATCACACAGATACAAAAAGACGAAGATTGAACAAGTTGTAAAAAGATACACTGATACATTCGGATTCGAAGTGATACAAAGAGTGATTGAGTGAGACGGAACGATACATATCTTTTGTATCTATCTCTCCTGAGTTACCCATCTCTACTTCCGAGATCATTCATTAGTCAAGAGACCGTACGTACTATAATAAGCCCAAAAGTAAAAGGTACAGTTTGTAATATTGATATTAGTTTTATATGACGACATAATTAATAAACCTACAATGGCTATTATCGTTTCATGGTACTATTTTCAGGACTGTACAGGTTATGTTATTGTTTTTGTTTTGCATCCGTTTTACATTGCACTGGGCTCTCAATACCTACCACTGCCATTAAAGCATTTGATTTTCAATGATACTAGAATACCACCAACAATATACCTACATTACCTACATACAACTACATAGTACCTATAAAACAGTCACTTCCCGCTGTCTGTCCGTTCCTATATACCACCAAAAAAGTACTCTGTGCTATATACCTACGCTTAGATCTAAAACTATGCAACGGATTTTGATTGATGCGGTTTTTTTAATAGATAGTGATTGAAGAGGAAGGTTTATATGTATTTGAAAGGATAATATAGTATAGATTGCACCCGTGCGAAGCCGGGGCGGGCCGCTAGTTATAATTACCTAAAGGCTCCTTGATACAATTACTTTAGACGTTCTATGTAAGTTAAGTATAAAATAAATAACTTACCGAATCATAGTTTTTCCGTTATTTATTCAATCATCTATTAACACCTCTGACCCACCAGCGGGCAGACGTCTTCGTGTATTTCCACATCTTCTTCGCTGTGTACTTTGATCAGCATGTCAGTGCTTCCTAGATCAGGCTTGATGTCTGTCCAGTCTTGAGTTACCAATTCAACTTTAGTAAAACTGATGAAACACCTACCTACGGCATTTGTCAAAATATTTGTTTAAGATAACAGATAACTGCTGATATCCCTGAACTTTATTACGTAGTCAATGTTATGGCTGATAAGTTATAATGGTTTAATTGTTATAGTTTCCACAAAGATGTCGTCGAAGAAAGTAGCAGTGGTCACTGGCTCAAATAAAGGACTAGGATTCTCAATAGTGAAAATCCTTTGTGATAAATATAGTGGAAAAGTCTATTTAACATCGCGAGATGAAAATAGAGGCATAAAAGCTTGTGAAGAATTGAATAAATCAGGATTATATCCAATATTTCATCAGCTTGACGTAACTAACGAAAAAAGTATTGAAACATTTGTGAATCATATCCATGATGAAAATGAAGAAGTGGAAATTCTCGTGAACAACGCTGGAATTCTATTTTTGAAAGACGCGCCAGAACCAAAAATCGTACAAGCGGAACAGACAATATCCATAAACTTTACAGCATTGGTTGATTTCACGGAAGCAATCTTACCTTTGGTGAAAAGTGGCGGGAAAATCGTAAACATAACTAGTTCTTCTGCACATTTGTCTAGAATACCTTCAGATGAATTGAGAAAGAAATTCAGTTCAGAAAGTTTGAATTTGGAAGAACTGAAGAGATTGGTCAGCAGTTATGTAGAAGATGTAAAAAAGGACCAAGAAATTGATAAAGGATGGGGCGATTCGCCATACGTTGTTTCTAAAGTTGCTGTCAACGCTTATACTTTTATGCTGCATCGTAGATTGTCGCCAAAAGGTATTCAAATGTTTAGACTTTGTATTTTTAGGTTTGACGCAGATTGTGCACTTCGCAAATTGTGCACTTGACGTAAAATGTGCACTTCTCAAAATAGTAATTTGCAAAACGTGCTCTTTGCAAATTGTGCACTTCTCAAAATCGAGCACTCCTCAAAATGAATGTGAATATTATTATAATGTTCAAAGTAAAAACCCATTACTTACAATTTATTTTTTATTATTTTGCTCGATTTTAGACCTTTAACAGTAATTTCGTGTGAAAATAATCACGTTCTCGTGCAAAACAATAAAAATTATGCGGTTTTATTTTAACCAATGATAATTTTCAGGTTCATTTTGAGGAGTGCTCAATTTGAGAAGTGCACATTTTGCGAATTACGATTTTGAGAAGTGCACGATTTGCCAATTGCACAATTTGCGAAGTGCACATTTTGCGTCAAGTGCACAATTTGCGAAGTGCACAATTTGCGTCAAACCCGTATTTTTATACACGGACACTTTCTAAAAGTTTCACGTGTCATTCCTAAGAATATTTAAAATAATATTGAGTAAAAAACTCTGTCTTTAACTTTATTTTCAATAGATATTTCTATAGCGGTCCCATAAGCACGTAAATGCTTCTTTAGCTTCCTATCCTCTGCATCCCACATAGACAAAACCGTAGAAAATCTTTATCAGAAGGCAAAATAAGGGATAAGGGTAAGGGACTTTAGCCATAGCGCGATTTAACCGATTCCAACTACGAGTGAAAATCAACCTTGCTACTTAGTAATAATGATGCAATTCGATTGACTTGACGTCGTCGTGGCGATCCCGTTTTGTTTTTCATTTACCCGTAGATAACAACGTGTTTCATGACATATGTCGTAGTGGTAAGGTTCATTTTCACTTGTAATTGGAATCGCGTCGCGCCATGGGTTAAATAAAATCCCTTACTTATTAACTAATTCCACAGGTATTACAGTAAACTGCGTGCACCCTGGCTATGTGATGTCAGACATGACCCGTGGAGGTGGCTCAGTGACTCCAGAAGACGCAGCGACCTTACCAGTGAAGCTAGCTCTAGAGCCGTGGGGCGAAGGCCTATACGTGTGGCACAACGGAAAAGAAGTGCCGTGGGACGGACCAGATCCCCGGGTTTATATCGATGGGAGAAAGGCATAGACAACGTAAGATATTTATCAGAAGTTATTTGAACAAAATACTAGTAATGGTTTGAATTTGCAGAACACCGTTTGAGTTTTGAGACTTTGGTACATCATATATTATTTTCTTTTTAGAATTAATCTTGTAGCATAGTCGACTAAAAAAACACCTGTTGGCTAATAGTGAGTGATAATAAATAGTGAGTACTAATAAAAAGAGAAAAAAAAAACAATTTCTGATTTTATAGTCATCAAACACCTGTGAGTATTTACGTCGTCGATGCAACTCTTTGTTTATTTTTTTTTGTTTTGTTTTGAATGATAAGGTATGGTATTAAAAGAGTGAATGTATAATTTGTTGCTTTAATTTTAATGATCTTTCTCATAGTTAATGGCTCAATAAGGTACAAATGGAACAGCGAGTTATTGGCATCTCATTTTAATATAGAAAATATAATCTGTCATAACAGGGATATGATTCTAGTAAATATATAATATATAACGAATATACATATATTACGCTCAGCGAAACGCAGTAAAGAACGAAAAAAGAATTCACTGTAAGAAATATGATAAATCATCACAGGGGAGCGAGACGAACGAAAATAAATAAATCAAACTTTTTAAATAAAACAAATAGGTTAATTTATTTTACAAATTCCTTTGTTATCATATTTCTCTCGTTAAAATATGCTCTTTCTTAATACAAAGATTTTTCGATCACATCACCAACGGAAAGAAACAATAATATTACTGAATAGAAAATATAATATCCGCCGTCGAGGACCAGTCGAATTGCACAAGGGTGTGGCCTACTTCGCGTCGATGCACTCTGCGGGGTGCTGCGGCGGCTTGGCGGGCGCGAAGCCCGGCGGCAGCGGGATGCCGGCGTAGCCCGCGCCCCAGCCCAGCTTGTGGCCCCACGGCGCCGCGCCCGCACCGCTGTGCAGCTTCACTCCGTTGGGCTGCACGCTGAGCCCGTTGAAGCGCGCGAACAGCTCCTGCTGCTGCTGGCTGAGCGACGCGCCGCTGTTGCTGTTCGTCGCGTTGCTGACGCCCACGTTCTTCCCGAAGTTCACCGAAGTCGACATTATCGCGGGGTCCATCTGAGTCCAGTCTGAGAACATGGCGCTATTTGAGTTATAACCTGAAAATGACACAATGCGACGTAAGGACAACTGTTTCTTGGTTATAACAGAAATGTCCTGACCAGTTTCTAGCTCAGTCATCGTCGAGCATTGTGGCTCGTAGAGGTAAATAGGAAAAATCAATAAGGGTAATATTTCAATTTGGGTGGCACCACCGTTGACCTAATTATTGTGATACAAAATTAATGACGGTGTAGTCAAATTATCAATTGAATTTGATTCGATTATAGACATTGTGATGTTAGTTGTGTACCATTTGATGTCACAATAGGTATTTTCCCTGTATTGTGGGGTGTATTACAAACTTAAATGTTCGTAACGCACCCATAAAAATAAAATATTCCATTGCGCCAACCATTCCATTGTTCAAAAATATTCCATACGGGATCGAACCCGCAGCTACCATTGCGCCAATCGTGCCGTTAAAATAATTATCTTTATGCACCTTGCACTAAGGTTGCTTCTTCTATGTTAAAGTAATAATAGAAAATGACAATTACTTTGATGGTGTGTCTGCTGTTGTGGGCGGGGCTGTCCTAAACCAAACGCGTTCATATGACTGAAGCCGGGCGGCGCCAGGCGGGAGCGACGGACACGGTCCATATTATCACTGGAAAGGAGGAAATACACGCATTTATTATACAGAAAATACATTCGCGGAATGCGGTTACTATCTCAGTAACTAGAAAACTAGAAGGTAAATAATACAGCTTTTTAAGGATGGCAATGTTCATAATATAGACAAGAAGTGTTTCTATTCTTCAATGATCACCGATCGTGCCATACTCATGCAAGAAAAGTTGAAGCGAAATAACCTTGATAGAATAGAGATAAATTTATACATGCTACGCTTGCAGGGGCCAGGGGGTCTAAAAAGCAGAATCATAAATTGCGATGTGATAAATAGTATATTGCTAGGAATAATTTTGTCGCAATTTCCGTACATTAGGAATTCCTCTAGCATAGCAGGTGCATTTACACCACTTGAAACTCCCAGATCCGGAACAATAAAGATTAAGCTTTGGTCCATGCAGAAGTTGAACCTACAACACGCGACGCAGCCACACCCAGGTCACTGCGATGTCAAGAGCGAATTCAGCTAAACTTGACCAAACTAACTTCGGGGGTTTTTTTTAAGCGTAGTAAAATCATCGAATGAGTCCTCCCACCCAGGGCAGGACGGGAGGGACTGTCAGACTCGTACTGACTAAAATCCACGGAGTCCTTCAATAGCCCTTTATGTCCCGGGGTCACGGTAATGAGATAAGTCCCGCGACCCCGGCAGGCTTTGGCCCTCTAGAGGGGGACCTCGTCATCATGCCGACACTCTTTGAGGCGCGCGTGGAACACAACGCGCCGTCGACTCACGCATGGTCCATGGTCGGTCAGCGAGTCGCCCATTACGCAGCTCGCATGCCCGCGCCTACGGTGGCCGGAGATCGTCTGCCGACGTCCGACACCGTGGGCGTCTACCACTGCGGCTGGGGTGAAGGGAGGCCGCTATCCTCTCCCTCACGCGGCCTACCTCCTCCTTTGCGAGCATGACTGCTTCGCAAAAGGAGGCGATCGCTTCCCACTCAGTCTGGCCCCGCAGCATGGCCGCGACCAATGCCAGGCGCGAGAGGTTTCCGCCTATCGCCGCCGTGAGGACACGGCGGTGCTCTGCCCTAGCGGGGCAGTCCAGCACCCTATGCTCCACCGTGTCCTCCGGGCGATTCTCGCAGTGCTGACACCCAGGCGTTTCCTCCTTCCTCATCAGACACAGGTACCTCCCGAAACTTCCGTGCCCGGTGAGGACCTGCGTCATGTGATAAGTCAGGACGCCGTCTTACCGCCGCGATTGCGGCGTGCCAGCAACTTTAGGGGTAGGAGGAACAGCGTGGTAAGTTCCTCGATACTCCAGTGAAAAGGATGGTACCTTCCGACCAGACGGGTGTTGTGTCAGGTGGGTTTTCTGTCCAACATTGATTGTCGGAATGTTCTCTGTCTTCTAAACTCGCGGATAACTTCGATTGTGCGATGTAGAACACTTCATTCCTCCGTCGCTGCATAGTTGGCGCTAGTGTAGTTTTTGCTGACGATTATGTCCGCTACACTAACACATATTTTCTGTTTACACTCACCCGCTAGAAACTGTGTTTTGCATCATTTCTGTCTCCATAAGTTCTGCGAACGCCTTCTGTGTTTCCTTGAAGGGGTCGAAGTCTAGGTCGTCGTCGCCGTCGCCAGCCGCGCGCCCGCCATTGCCTTCATTACCGCGAAAATTGTTCATTCTGTAATAGTTTAATTTTAAATTAAAACATATTACAAATTACAAAGGTACCGACATCGATGATGAACTGAACTATCTTCGTTTTGATCTACTAATTCAAGCTCTTTTGTCTAATATGCCCGAAGGACAGCCAGGGCGTTAAACAGGTTGCCCCATAACAAAACATTGCAAACATCCATAAATGCTTGTAATTTATAAAACGCCTCACACCTGAGCAGGCATATTTGGGTTCCGTATGCGATTTTCACATGACAGATTAATTGAAAATGGAATTAGTCCGACAGTTTTGAAAGACAACGGACACTTTTTTCTCTTCTATTAAGGTAAGCGTCTACAGGTCGGCATCGTACGTATCGGACGCATCGCATCAAACGGATTTCTGTATCGGCAGCGATCGGATTGCCGACGCGAGTATCAGCAATCGGATTGCCGATGCCACCTTCATTTGGATTTTTTTAGTGATCGTACGTTCGGAAAGTGTTTGTGAGGAAGGAGGAAAGCGATGCAGAAGTTGTTATTGCTTGTTTTTTAGCAGAAGAGGAATGCAAGAAAGAAAAGAACAAATGATTCAGTAAGCGTGCGGGGCATGTCCACTGATCGGCATTCCGTATGACGTCATCGGTACGCATCGCATGTAGGTATTGCCGATGAGCCGTCCGTACGATGCGGATCAGTGGACGCAGTTGTATGAGTTTTAATACAAGGCAAACTAAAATCCGTTACGTACGATACGTCCGATACGTGCGATGCGGACCTGTGGACGCTTACCTTTAGTTAGATCAATGAATATTTATAAAGATAAAATGCATAAAAATTTCAAGAGTGGGGGCTATGACAACAGAAACAAATTAAATATTTTATTATACTTGCTTGTGACATATTGCCAATTTTAAAAGTGTCATATCTTCATCATTGTTGGTTTAAGTTACAAAAGAAAAAACACGGGCCAAATATTGTTTGATATTTTACTAACGCGCTAATTAGTTTTTTTGTTCAGTCTAACACCATAATCACAATCCAGAATGAGTATCAGATACCAATTCATGGTTGAAGGGAGAAGTAGAAACAATGGTAACCTGTTACATATAAATTAGAGTACCTTTGTTTGTGTTGCATCTCCAAGCTCTCTGCGCTGAGCATGTTCTGTGGGTAGTGCGCGTGATCTAGGCGTCTGTCATCTGTGCCTCGCTGCAGCTGTAGCCTCATCTGTTGTGCCTTGTGGAAGTCGGTGAAGAACTTGTCCATGTTCTCTGCTAGATACCGCACTTCGTTCTGATGACAAAGTACAAGAAAAAATTGAAACCAAAATATCATTATCAACATTACTCGTAACTATATCAGCCGTACAACGACGATATATTACTAGACTCCTCATGCACGATCTAAGGAACAAAAACTATTCTGTCAACTCGCTGAGGTACTACGTAACGAGGGGGACGGGGTACTGCGTTGTGATTGGCTAACTCAAGGTCTGTTCTGTCTCAACGTATGTTTACGGCTCACAGGAGTGGTCGAAATGAGACGGATATAAGACTTTTTTGCCTAATGTGTTGACAGACATCGGTCGCCTGTTATTAGGATTCTAGTAATATATCGTCGTTGCAGCCGTAGGACGTCTACTGCTGACTACATCGGCCTCCCCTATAGACTCAAAATAGGACTGGTTGGAAGTGGCTTGCATACAGCAAATTGGTACAAAATAAGACTTTATGGATGGCAAATACTAATATGACAAATCAATATTGTTTTTTCATAATGGTACTTGTTCCCAAAGTATAAACTATTCACCACCACCACCACAAAGCTTATTCATTGCAAGTTTTTTTTTTAATTTTAAAGAATATCCTGAAAACCATTAAAAAAAATAGTTAAAATGATACAGTAAGTACTTACCGCCGACTGTGGTGCATCGAATCCATTGACAAGGCCAGACTGTTGCATTTGTTGTTGATTTTGCTGCAGCAATTGTTGATTGTGCATCATGAACCCGCCCATCGAGTTGCCCATTGTGTTTCCCATAGAACTGCCCAACGAATTTCCCATTGTGTTGCCCAAGGAATTTCCCATTGTGTTGCCCATCGTACTGCCCATTGTGTTGCCCATCGAACTGCCCATTGTGTTGCCCATCGAACTGCCCATTGTGTTGCCCATCGAACTGCCCATTGTGTTGCCCATCGAACTGCCCAATGTGTTTCCCATTGAGTTGCCCGCCAGAGAACTTGCTGACATTGAGCTACCGCCCATGGAATTGTCTACACGCATACCAAACGGTGGAAGCATATTGGGATTTTGATGAAAATTAGCACCTGCACAAAGATTTTGTCTATTACACCCGCACAACCAACCAAATATATAAAATATCGAGAAGAGATATACAATGACTTTTGTAATGGATTTGGAGAAACTTTACAGTTGTAATGAAATTTCTACTACATACTTGACTTGAAATTATGATTTTAGGAAATAAATTCTGCAATCGGTAAAGTTTCACCAATGAATCCTCAAAGCCCCTGCATAGAACCTTACCTAATAATTCACTAGCTGACTCGAGTCCTATACTAGATTGCATATAATGTTTGGGCTCGACCATAACACTGTGTTGCCTCGCCAATAATTCGTTTTGTCTCATAAGCATTTCACTTTGACTGCGTTCTCTTAATAACAGTTCCTTTTGATCCATAAGGCCTTGGTTAATTTGGCTAATTTGTCTTTCGTTGGCTAGGTATGTGAGGTTATCTCTGTCTAGAATGCCGTAGCCGTTAAGCAGGGGGCTCTTGTGGAGTTGATGGAGCTGGTCGAGGCCGGACAGCAGTCGGCGAGGGTTGTGATCGGGCTCCAGCAGGCCGTGCTGCTCGTCATCCAGTAACGAGTGGGAAGAACTGTCTAAGAGCGAATGTTTTTCTAGCAACGAGTGTCTTTCTGACTCCAGTTCGTCTAGCTCGCTGGATAGGAAACTCTGCGAGTCGTTGTCGAACACGGACGCGTGATTCGTCTGCGTGTTACTAAAATGTTTGGTATCTAATGTTTCGGTATCGTTATTATTATCATTATTAATACTATTGCTAGACTTTTGTTTAGATTTGTCGGTTTTACTTTTCTTGCTACTTTGGCCGTTTGTGCTATTTGATTCCTTGCTTCTTTTGATGTTGCTGTCTGTGTGTGTGTCTTTACTCTGTTTTGTTTGAGCCTGTTGTACCTGTTGTGTGGGACTGGAAGATTCTGATGTACCGTTTTCTTGTGACTTAACTGAAAATATAGTAATTAGCAAATTAGAAACTAGAATTTGACAAATTCCAAATCATGGAATGATAAAGTAAATCTTATCATATTAGTTGTGGTCAGAACAAAAGTATATAACAGTGAACATTGCTCTACCTAAAATGCAGGTAGTATTTCTATAATAATACGTGGGTTCCAGCAGCATGGTATCTAATATATAAAAAAAAATGCAATGTGGAAAATTGAAAGAGGAAAATGCGAGAAAACACATTTCAAGCGTAATGATAGATCAAAAATTCGAAATAAAAATTTTGGAGAGGAAAGATAAAAAAGAGACCATGTAAATGATCTTGGCTAAACACAGGAATTACACACTACCACAATAAAGACCAGTCATATCGAAATTTCAAATTAAAACAAAAAGATGATTCTTAAAACTTTAGTTTACAAATAGCTACATACCCGTAGACTGTTGTGGTTTGGGACTGGGCTGTTTTCTGGCGGGACTATCTGATGGTGGCGAGGATCCGAGGCTGGGCCACGCTTCCTTGCCGCTACCATTGCTGCCGAGTCCGTTACTACTGCCCGCACTGCTCGAACCACTGTTGCAGTTTGTAGATTGTTTTTTATTAGATCTGTTAGCGATTTTATGTAATCAACGATTGATTTGGCTGTAGGTTTAACGATAAGGGCGATTTTGTAGGGAGTGGCTGGCTTCGGACCGATATGTTATTTTATTTATTTGAACATCTACTGCGTTACTCATATATCCTGATCGGAAGATCTATTCCGAGATCGGAATCATACCTTTAGGTACCATATTCTCAAAGATGACAACTTTGGGAAGGTCATAAAGTAATAATTACAAGTAATTATACGAAGTAATTATCGATAACCTTCAAGCCTGAACCCAAAACAAGCTAATTTTATTGAATCTAGGACTCTAGGTGAATCGCAATAACAAATATTGTCTGAATGTAGGTGTTTACCAAATAAAGCAAACGCTAATTAAGCGAATTGGTTACAGCATCAGACAAGAACTTTCATTTTCAAAATATTTGATAAACGACATCTTGCAATATTATGTCATCTATCGCACCTTTTACTTTTCTTTAGCTTTTAGAGCGTTTATTAAGTAAACGCTAAAACTGACGAATGACGAAAAATGAGAAGAATTTAATTGAGGTGAAACAATGTACCTAAACTAATTTTGCCTATAAAAGAGTTTACATAAAGTACAATAATAATTAAGAATGATATTTGGAGCCGTATTTTAAAATAATAAATTGTTAAGTCTTGAGTATTGACCCAGAAACTCGCTCATAATTATTATCTTTGTACAAAAAGATGTGGGCGCGCCTAATTAATTTCGATTATTTCTTACGTTCTGTTTTCCCCTAAGAATAGATGTGGTTCCTAAAAATCAAATCGTCCAATGCGAACCACTCCATACAAACGAATCTAGCCCCTAAGGACGAATACAGCTAGTGTCTATATTTACGTAAAAAGTGTTATGAAACTGTGCGTGAAATATGGTTTACAAGGTAAAGTGATAATCAAGGAATCCTGAAACATGTAAAACTACAGAAATATTACAGTTTTTCAGCTGTATACGACCGTTAAACCTGGCATTGAAGGGTACTCACTTAGAAGAATTGACTACGTTTATATGAGACGATGTGACCACTGTAGTAGGTATAAAGTTCGATTGATTACCTGGAATTTTCAAAAATATATGTTAGATGTTTTCTAGAACTTTCGTATGTTAAGAGCGTGTGCGCCATACAGCAATTCAAATACAAATTTTAAATACCTTATTTTTCGGAATAAATAAACCATTTTTGAAATTTATAAAAAGAAAATTGGCATGTCGGAAATGGCTGGCTGTATGTAAAAGTTAAAATCGATCTAATTTAGCTGTAAGACCTCTCTCTGCCTTGAATTTTGCGGTTAGCGGAGCGGCTGTGGCAGTGGCGTGGGCAACGCAGATCCATTTTCGGCCGCGCCACTCACCGAAACTTTGAAACAGAGGCCAGAGGCCACTGTTTTCGAAAATGTATTCTCGATCGGATTTTTTTAATATTATTTCATTCTTATAAATGAAATGTAATTTCAATAGGTTCTTTCGTTTTGAAAAATAAGGACTCGTAAGTTAGTCTGTCATTCGGCGTACACGCTCTTATTATTCTTTTTGAGAAACAATAATACGTACCATCTTTTGAACTGCTTTTTTCTGCATTCGTACTAGAATTACCTGTAAGTTAAATTGCGTTGTGCGTTTAGTGAAATGTTCGAGATTTTTAGTCAAAAAACATGTTCGTAATAAATTATAAAGTTTTTGCCAAAACGGTATATTGACGCGGTAAACAAAAACGGTACAATTATGGTAAACAAGACATGGTAACTGGTTTCTTGTGATTTAAGCTGTTATGATGTCATGCGAAAACGTTTATTTAGTTCGCCTACGAGTTTTACCCGGAAGTTGTTTAGCACATGATATGCAAAATGTTTTCGATAGTTTATCGTATTTAGATTGTTTATAAAGGTTAGTTTTAGCATGAAGGTTTTGTCTTGCACAAAAAAGCGCCGGCGCTGATTTTGGTGCAAATGCATTGGCGAGACAATGCCAAGTTACTACCGATTTCGTTTGTAAATGCTTATGCGTTTCGTTGTCAAAAAACTTTCAAGTTATTACTTATTCATCAAGCTTTTGATTAATTTTAAAATATCATGTTATTCAAAGGACTGGTTAAGAGCTGCCGCAAGAATAGAGTTCCTGAAAACATTTGAAAGATGCCTTGCCCAGTTTTTTTTATTTGCCTGTATATTTATACTGGGCTGGGCTAAGGCTGTCTCCTTCACAACATTTCTACTTTTTGAAATTTCTAGCCAATATAGGCTCTAAAAACTGCAGACACTACCAAAGCATATTTATATCACAATTGTTCTGCGCACAGCCCCGTCAGGGGCGACAGAGACAAAATTAACTATGAAGCGAGCTTACACAGAAGAAGCTTCTTCACTCTAACTTTGAAGAGATTAGAGACGCAGGCAGAGAGTTCCACTCCTTTGCTATCAGCGAAAGGCACTTACCTGAACTATTGTTGTGTTTTTCGTCTGGTTTATCCCGCTGCGCCTGCAACAATTGATTGTGAAGCTTCCGCTCGTAAACCTGGTGCAGGCCTGCGTGCATCTCTTCCTTTGTAAACGATGCTTTCGGATCACCTGGAAATATATTCGTTCTTTTAGCTTAGAACTAAAATCATCAGATTACAGACCAGATTTGTAAAGTGGCCACAAAAGGTTAATGAAGATTTGATAAAAACATCTAAAAAATAGTTACGCTATTGCTACCTTTTTTGTTACGAAATTAAAAGGTTTAGCACCTTAGTTTTTAAGCCATTTCGGTAACACTCACGTCCCTCAAGGTCATACAAGAGACCTTTATAACCTATATGAACTCTAAATCTCAAGGTCACTATTGCATGACCTTCAATCAACAACACAACCATTTATTTTTTTTTGCGTTATTTTGCTCCTGCAATATAGCCCAGAAGGAGAGATAAGTCTTGAGATCGAGCTAGCACATGCAAAAGGAACTGCAACTCATGCGCACTGACGAAAAAATCAACATTTTATTTTTAATTGCTTTATAGTGATTGTAGATGACTTGATGGAGTAATAAACTGGAAAACAAACAATAAACAAAAAAATATATATGGTATTACCTAGCTCGTGCAGATACATGCAGTCTGGCTTGGGACAGGGCTGGTTCTTCATAAAGTTGGCGCAGTACTTGGTGGTACCCAGCGAGCCCTTCAAGACTCTCCCGTCCAGCGTCACATTGTTCACGCCCTGGATCGCTCGCAGCGCGTCGCACGGAGACACGTACGTCACGTACGCTGACGCTGACGGACCCTGGAGGAAGAAGACACTGGTCAGTTCATCTAGCATGAGGTAGTAAGGCCTGAAATTGTGTAAAGCTGATCGTATATTGGTCAGTACTGTATACGCCGCATTTTAGCTTTAAATTGGTAGTTTAAAGTAAATCGGAAAATGCTGTCAGCATCCGAATAATGCTGACGTCATAATGTCATACAAACGGTGCGTACGGTGCTGATATGTGTGCGGCCACCTTTAGCATAGCCTTAAGCGGATGCCCGCGCAGTTCCATAAAAAAGTACAGGGACCCGCGCGGACAACTATCGGAAGGGCACCAGCGCCATCTTCCTAAGACACACTGGGCATGAGCCCAGGGCCCAGCAGTATTTTTGGGCCCGCCCTACTTTCTGCAAATATCCTAACAGTTTCCAAAAAACATCCATACTTTTCCCAAGATGGTTTTGAAATATGTGGCATTTCTTTTTACAATATAAAGTGTGGGACACACTAGAAATTTCTCCTGTGTCGTGAACGCGTTATTTTATTAATCAGACCCTTTTAAAACCGTCTAAATTATTGCCCTAGGGCAGGCCTCTTCTATGAAAGATCGTGGCCCAGCATAATTGAGAAGAAGACTCAATAATGCAGTGTTAAATACTTGACCATTTACTTGCTAGAGATACTTACCTCAGAACAACCTCTCCATCATCTTAACCTGGCCTTCTCTTTGTCGGAGAGGCCACTATGTTTGAGCAGTTAGTATTTGTCTTTATGTCTCACCTGTGACCCTGCATACGTGGTACTCTGGTTTATAACTACTTTGTGAATTTTGCCATATTTGCCAAAGTACTCTTGCCGTTTGAGGATCTGTAACAAAAAATGGAACAAACTTGATTTCTTTTTTTTTTCGCTTATTTTATAGTTTTTTGGCTTTTATTTTTAGCGTAGTAAAATCATCAAATGAGTCCTCCCACACCAGGCAGGGCGGGAGGGTCTGTCAGACTCGTACTGACTATAATCCACAGTGTCCTTCAATAGCCCTTTATGTTCCGGGGCCACGATAATGAGATAAGTCCCGCGACCCCGGCAGACTTTGGCCCTAGAGGGGGAGCCCCATCATCATGCTGACGCTCTTTGAGGCGCGAGTGGAACACAACGCGCCGTCGACCCGGGCATGGTCCATAGACAGCGAGTTGCCCTTCACTCGCTGCCCGCATGCCCGCGCCTACGGTGGCCGGAGATCGTCTGCTGACGTCCGCCGCCGTGGGCGTCCACCACTGCCGCTGGGGTGGATGTAGGACGCTGTCCTCTCCCTCACGCGGCGCGCCTCCTCCTTCGCGAGCATTACTGCTTCGCTGAAGGAGGCGCCCGCGTCCCACTCCGTCTCGCCCCGCAGCATGATAGTGTTTTGGCTTGTTAAAATTACCAAATGAGAACCCAGGGCGAGAAGGGAGGGACTGTCAGATTCGTACTAACTAAAATTCACGGTGTCCTTCAATAGCCCTTTACATTTCCGGGTCACAGTTACTTGATGAGGTCCGCGACCCCGGTAGGTACGGTAAGGCATGATTTTGAAACTACACTCGGCGTCACAAAAATCGCACCTCTTCGAAAATAAGTATAAAGCATGTCCCGCCAGCAACGAATACATTAACGCCAATTAATATTGGTATCAATTGAAAGTATGTTTAACGACCTTTAAATTAACAACAGTTAGAATTCCTAAACACAACAGATCTCATCAGCACGTAACGTTAAAAAAATGTTTTCAAAATACGCATTACAACGGCCATTAATTGCACGTCCCTACAAGGGTATAAAACGAGCGACCCGGGTTAAATGTGGGTCATACGCTATTCATCCTTTAAAGTGAACACACGTGAACAGTTACAGCAAAAAAATACCCCAGAAGATGGATACCACTGCAGATGAAGCCGCTCAATTCATTGCACTACTGCAATCAGAGATGCGGCAATGTGATGTTGCTCGGCAAATGAACTTGAGTCGTTTTGCCGTTCGACGAGTGTTCCAACGCTTTCAAGAGACTGGTGGCTATATCCGAAGATGTGGATCAGGACGACAAAGGTGAACATCCGAAAGAAACGATCGCTTCATTGCTTCGACGTCTTTACGTAATCGGTGCTCCAATGCTGTTGAGGTGCAACAACAACTGGGATCAGCTCGCAGAACTTCTGTAAGCGTCTCCACGATTAGAAGAAGAATGCAGGAGAAGAAAATTGCAGCTCATAGGACTGCTACAGGGCCAAAATTGACGGCACAGCATAGGAGAGACCGGTTGCAATTTGCCCGTGACCATGTGGATTGGACAATAGAGTAATGGAGGGCTGTGCTCTTCTCGGATGAGACGAGGGTGTGTCTTTTCTGCAACGACAGGCGTCGAAGAGTGTATTGGAGGCAAGGAGAACGATTCGCACAAGCCTGTATTCAAGAGACGGTGGAATACGGGGGTGGCTCTTGCATGTTCTGGGGCGGCATGTCAATCGACGGCAAACGAACCTTGTGTGTGTTTCTCGGACTGGAAGTGCTCGCGGGCAAGGGTCGCTGACTGCTGTTCGGTACATAACAGAGATCTTAGAAGAGCAGGTTGTCCCTTTTGCGGGTTTTGTTGGCAGTGGGTTCACGTTAATGCACGATAACGCCCGCTGTCACACCGCTTTAATTGTAAAAGACTACCTGCAAGAAGTTGGAATCCCTGTTATGCGCTGGCCGGCGCGAAGTTAAGACCTGAACCCTATTGAGCACCTTTGGGATGAACTGAAACGTTGAGTACGGGCACGTGATCCTGCCCCTACCGCTCTCCAAGACCTCCAAGATACCGTCGTTGCAGAATGGGACAACATTCCTCAAGAGGCTGTTGTCACATTAATTAGGTCCATGAGAGAACGCATGGAAGCAGTCATCAGGGCTAGGGGGGGTAACACTAGGTTTTAAGTTGTTTTTAAGGACTTTCTTGTAATTTTTGATGATAAAATAAAATTTGACTTTTTAATCATTTGCATTAGCTTGCTTTTTTTATTCCCTGGTAATTAAAAAAACAAATCCATTGATTTATTCTGAAATTTAAATAAATTGCCTTTCCAATGATACCCAATAGTCATATGTCTACCATTGATTAATTGGGTTAAAATGACTTTGAAGAGAATTCTTAAAGAGGTGCGATTTTTGTGACGCCGAGTGTACTATTTAATATTAGAGATGGACCGACTGTGACTTTGGCTGACTAGTCGGCCAAGCCGATCGTTCTTATCGATGAAATTCTGGGTCTCGCGGCAAGTCAGTGATGGTTCACGTATAGAATATAAAGGATAAAATAAAATAAAATAAATAAATAAATAAGATAGATAAGAATATAGAAATAAAGGATAAAAAAAATAAAATAAAAAATAAATAAAATAGCCGAATCGTTTACATATAGAACAATTCACTCGCACTCGATGGCAAAGGGTGTGCCGCCATAGAAATCCAAAAATATTTTATTTTTAGTTAAATTGACTAATTTAACTAAAAATACTGACTAGTAAGTAACCAGGCCAATAATTTCTAGATCATATCACTCCAGCTGACTTGACGCACGTCTCTATTTAATCACACAAATGACGTCAGTAGGTCACTGTGCCGTATAATTGGGGCTTAATTATTTAATAGAGGGAAACCATACATTAATTACGTCACCAGTGTTAGACGTGGGCTTAAAGAACTAGGGTTTTAAAAAGGACAGCAGCAGATTCATATTATGAATTACGATGTAGTAGAAAATCTGTACAAATATTATAAAGCTGAAGAGTTTGTTTGTTTGGTTGAACACCCTAATCTCAGGAATAACTGGTTCGCATTGAAAAAATAATGTTTGTGTTATGATAGTCCATTTTTCGAGAAAGGCTATAAAACATCACCCTACGATCAAAAGAAGCTGAGCAGTGGGTGTGTAACCCGAGGAACAGCTAGTTGTATTATATTGCTGATGCTCATGCCATAGAATATAAATAGAATAAAACACACGGAGTGACCGACATAGCCAAGTTAACAAACTGAAGTGGCAGTTGTCCATGTTTGTCAAAGAAACGATCGCCGAAGAAGCAGATGAATCCTGGAGTGTAGTGGCTTGATGGACTGACGACCTTAACAAGGTGGCTAGGAGAGACTAATAGCCATAGTTAAAACCAAAACTTCACGACAACCTTTTTAGGGTTCCGTAACCAAATGGCAAAAAACGGAACCCTTATAGATTCGTCATGTCTGTCTGTCTGTCTGTCAGTCTGTCTGTCCGTCCCATGTCACAGCCCTTTTTGACGAAAGTATAAGAGCTATCCTGTTGAAACTTGGTAAGTAGATGTATTATGTAAACAGCATTAGGATTTTCACACAAAAATAAAACAAAAACCAAATTTGGGGGTACCACCCGTACTTAGAATTGAAACTCGAAACATTTTTTTTTCGCCTGACCCATACGTCTGGCAAATTAGGGCTTGCAATAAATAGGCAGAAGACCAAGCTTATGGTGATAGATCGTGCGGGAAAGCTTTCGGGCGCCCTTAACATCCAAGGCATTGATACTGTGGACAGTTTCGTTTATCTGGGATCTAGTATCAATAATGAAGGTAGCTGCGTCCCAGAAATAAAACGGCGGATAGGCATGGCTAAAGATGCTATGACACGCCTCCAGAACATCTGGAAGAATCGTGGTATAAGCTATAAAACGAAGGCCCGCTTGGTCAGAGCACTAGTTTTCCCGATTTTCCTCTATGGAGTTGAGACGTGGACAATCCGAGCAAGAGAACGACAAAGGATCGACGCATTCGAAATGTGGTGCTGGAGGCGGATGCTCCGAATTCCATGGACAGCCAAACGCACAAATGTGTCTATCCTTTCCCAGCTCAATATCAAGACCCGATTGTCTACAGTTTGCCTACAGCGTATTCTAACCTATTTCGGCCACATAATGCGAAGGGGAGATAGCAGCCTTGAAAAGCTGGTCATTGTTGGCAATACCGAAGGCAAGAGAGCACGAGGCCGGTCGCCAACGCGATGGTCCGACCAAGTAAAAGAGGCTATGTCCTCAAGCAAATTTCAGCAGGTGGTGATGGCAACTTTGGACCGGAGTCGATGGAGGCAGATTGTACGTGTAAAGGGGTCCAGTGACCACGATCCTCAGTAATGAGGGACCGATTGAAGAAGAAGATACGTCTGGGGTATCTATGAATAGGTCTTAAAAAAGTGATATTGAGGTTACCCACATCATTTTTAGATAAAACTGAACGGTTTGCGCGAGAAACGCTTCCAAAGTGGTAAAATGTGTATGTCCCCCCCCCCCCTGTAACTTCTAAAATAAGAGAATGATACACCTAAAAAAAAAATAATTCCACTTAGTCGATTGTACATTACCATGTAAACTTCAATTGAAAATTGGTTTGAACGAGATCGAGTAATTACTTTTTTTTAAGCGTCATAAATCGTAAACCGCAATTTACTTTTCAACAACCAACTACAAGAACGTTTATATTATGTTACTTGCTGCTACGGAACCCTTCATGGGCGAGTCCGACTTGCACTTGGCCGGTTTTTTTATGATAGGCTCGCCTTTGAACCACTTCGCCTGATGGTAAGCAATGATAAGGTCGACGGTGAAATACGCTTGTCTAGAAGTACCATCAATAGACCCACGGTTGTAGCCATCAGGAAACACAAGTCTCCGGCATTGAATTCTACTCCTAAGCTTTGCGCACAATGAGTCGGACGTCAGCAGACGATCTCCAGCCACCGTAGGCGCGGGCATGCGGGCAGCGAGTAAAGGGCAACTCGCTGCCCGACCATGGACCATGCCCGGGTCGACGGCGCGTTGTGTCCCACGCGCGCCTCAAAGAGCGTCAGCATACTGACGGGGCCCCCTCTCAGAGGGCCAAAGCCTGCCGGGGTCGCGGGATTATTTCCTTACCGTGACCCCGGAACATAAAGGGCTATTGAAGGACACCGTGGATTTTAGTCAGTAAAAGTCTGACAGTCCCTCCCGCCCTGCCCGGGGTGGGAGGACTCATTTGATGTTTTACCACGTTAAAAAAAAAAAAGCTTTGCGCACAATGAGTCTTTCCGTCCTGGGAAGAGCGGAAGGGACTTTCAGACTCACATTGACTTAAATCCGCAGTGCTCCTTTATTAGACATTCCAGAGTCACGGTTTCCCTTTTGGACAGTTCCACAACCCCTGGAATTAATGATGCCAGAGGCAATGTCTGCTTTCCCGAAATGAGAAAAAGGTGAATTTTTGTATATGGTGCTTGTGCACTTACCTCTGGGTCGGCGAGGCGCACGGGCAGTCCTACCACGAACACGAGGTTGTTCTGCACGACGCGCACGTTGGCTAGCGCGCGTCGAGACTCCAGCGTCTTGTTCCGCCGTTTCTGCTCGCGCGCCTTCTTCTCCGTCTTTATTGCTGCCACCTATTCAAAATATATTAAGTTAAAACGTGGTTAGGTAACCTAAAACTATTTAATTCTTTAAATAATTACTACTAAACGCGCAGAATTTTACGGGGGCGAATATTTGCTTGTCCTTATTTTTATGCTAAAACGTTTCACATTTTTGCCGTTTGCACAGTCGATTGGTTTCAGCGTTTCGAACCCCAGCTTTGACCAGGTTTTTTTTTACGATTAACTCTATTTGCAACCAAGAGGGACTGGTTTATATAAATCCAAAGCCACATCAGAGACCGGTGGGGTATCCAGAGGCAGAGCGCTAATAACCCTGTCAGGGCCCCAGCATTAATCGTATTGGGGGGCCCCAATGGAATTTGGAGTTGCTGATTCGCCCTAAGGTCAATTCAGCCCTGTCCAGGGGCTGTTTAATTAAGTCTTACACCACTGGGAGGCCACATCCTCATACAATAAAAGATGGAACTCGAAGTTTTTACCTGCTCTTGACTGAGCGGAGTGAAGTCTGCCGGGTTCTCCGGGTAGGCCTTCCGACAAGCCGGACATAGGCCGTTCTCGCCTTCCCGAATTCGATTCCAGCAAAACCGGCATATCTGCAATGAGAAACAACGTCTTTAACACACAAAATAGGATCTAATTCGTCTTATATTAAGAATTAGTTTTGTACTGAAAGGTGTATTGTCCTTGTAACAAAAAATAGAGTCTTAATAATGTTTATTTATTTTGTTCTTGACCTAGTCTCGCATGGTGCGAAGATAATAATGATGTATGTATTCTACGATGTTACTAGCATTACCTGAGAATTTGTTTGTACTTGATAGATCGATTGAGTACACTTTATTGTACACTTTTACAATTGTTGACTGAGCGATCGACTACTGTGCTGTGAGTCGCGGGTTTGATTCCCGCACGAAACAAATATGTTTATGATCTACAATAATTTGTTCCCGGTACTGGATAATTATGTATCTACAGTGAACGAAGAAAACATGTATCTAACTGTAAATGATGAAAAACGCACCCACGATACAGGAGAAATTTCTAGTGGGGCTTGGTTACATAAAAAAGTAAAGTACGGTACGTATTCGAACCTACGACACGAGCGCTGCAGTCGACCACTCGGCCACTGCGTCAACGGTGCCGACAAAAAACAAACAAAACTAAAGAAAATCTGTAGTTTTATGCACCCAATAGTTGATGTCCACAATATTTTGTTTATTTGCCTTATCGTTATCACTTTATCAGCAAGATAAATCGACAGGAACTTAGTCAGTTGTGATTGAAATATTTTCTTATAGTCGTTTCTATGGAAAAGGTCAAAATGTCAATGACTTGTTAAATATTATAATTGTTTTAACTTTATCATTTCTTAGAAATACAATAATATAATTTATTATAGGGTTTTCAGAGAACAACAAAAAAACCAATCCAATTAATTAACCGACCATTACCAAAATATAAAAAAAAAAAACTTGAGAGGTGTCAAGGGACACCCGGATGGAACGAAGTTACTGTATACACTCAACAAAAATAATAGTCGCGACTCCATTCCACTCCACTCCAGTCCATTCCATGGTAATAAACACATTACCCTCCTTTGCGTCGCGCAGTCGGATAAAAGTGTCGTGCCAACTTTTCGTAAGATTTTTTTCCGTCCAGCCCCCTTTCACAACGCGCGATAAGGAACTTGGTTCCAAAAACATGTCTGTTGTATGGGAGTACCCTTAAGTATTTATTTTATTGTGTTTTTTTTAGTATTTGTTGTTAAAGCAGCAACAGAAATACATACATCATCTTCCTACCCTTATCCCATTTTACTTGTGGTCGACGCAACACGTTTTCTTCTTCCATTCTCCCCTATCAGACGTCACAGTATCATTTACTCCTTTTTCTTTCATATCATTCCTTATACAATCCATCCATCTTTTCTTTGGCCTTCCTCTTCCTCTCCATCCATCAACATTCATACTCATCACTCTCTTAGTCACATGAGTGTCATCCCTCCTCATCACATGTCCATACCAAGATAGACGATTCGAACAGAAATACATCATCTGTGAAAATTTCAACTGTCTATCACGGTTCATAAGATACAGACCGATGACAGACTGACAGACAGACAGACAGACGGACGGACAGCGGAACTCTAATAAGCAACTATGACACATATTTAAAATTTGAGTGCACTGTCAAAATAATCGGAAAACTTTTCATTGTTAAACTTATCTTCCAAATGTTGTGTTTACACTTTCATTATCTATTCGATAAAAATAAATTCAATATTAATCAAGTTTTGTGTGACTTTAACTACCGAAACGTAGATTGATAAACAAATATGAGTAAACACCGCGTATATCTATTTTATTCTTATAAAAAAAGCGACCACGGTTTTTACGATTTCATCAAAACATGGAGATTTCGTTGTTATTGAAGTAATTTTAAGAATGCATTTAACAATAACTTTCTGGAATAAATTCTATAAATGATGGAAAAACCAGCATCAACATCTCAAAAGTAAAACTCATATCAATTCAGGTGAATTGATATGATTTTAGCTTTAAAAAGGCCTTGTTTTTTTTTTCGATTGTGGCCCTATTGTATTTAAGCAGCGATCTGTTGTGCCGTTAGAAGAAATGCGCTGTTACACAGATACACCAAGAGCATCTTTCATTTATTATTTATATTATATTGCTCATGCCATAGAATAGAAATAGAATAAAACACACGGAGTGACCGACATAGCAAAGTTAACAAACTGAAGTGGCAGTTGTCCATGTTTGTCGAAGAAACGATCGCCGGTGAAGCAGATGAATCCTGGAGTGTAGTGGCTTGATGGACTGACGACCTTAACGTGAATTGATATGATTTTAGCTTTAAAAAGGCCTTGATTTTTTTTTCGATTGTGGCCTTATATTTAAGCAGCGATCTGTTGTGCCGTTTAGAAGAAATGCGCTGTTACACAGACACACCAAGAGCATCTTTCATTTATAAGAAGACTAAGGCTTTGCACGGATTCAATTCAATTTGATAACTACCCGGTAGATTTTCCGACAACCTTTCTTAAATACAAACGTTCTCCTGACAATAATAAACACAATAAAACAAAACAATTTGGTGTAGTTCGCGAGAGCGACTTATCTATACTTCATGTATAGCAATATTATAAATGTGAAAAGTTTGTTTGATTGAAAGCGCTAATCTTAGGAACTACTGGTTTGAATTCAAAAAAATATTTTTGTGTTGGATACTCCATTTATTAATAGAGGCTACAGGCTATACAGGGTGGAATTTTGTAATGCCACCTGGAGGGAAAGTACTCTTAATACTGCAGATAGAAAATTTTACTCAAAGGAAACATTCCTTTATTTTTGAATAGAAAGCAAACTGCATTCAAAGATTTAAGGGAATGGAGCCCATTTCGAGCAACTAGGTAGGTACCTAATTAGTTAGTTTACCATTTTTTGTAAATAATTAAATTAATTTAAGATTTCCTGGTTTTTCTTTCATTTAATTTTACATGATTGTTAGAGAGATTTCATCCTTATAATTGACCCTAACGATCGATGCAATAAAAGTACAGGGTATAATTTTTTCAGATTTTAGCCGGTTCGATTCCCGGGTGTGGGAGAAGAGAATTTTCGAAAATCTTTGAATGCAGTTTGCTTTCTATTCAAAAATAAAGAAATGTTCACTTTGAGTAAAAGTTTCTATCTGCAGTATTAAGAGTACTTTCCCTCCAGGTTGCATTACAAAATTCCACCCTGTATAACACCACGCTATAACCAATATACGCCGAGCAGCGGGCTGTGAAATCACGGGGAACCACTAGTACTATGTAAAGATTTAATTTGAGTTCTTTCTACTACATAAAATACTGGTTTAGCCTTTGCAATAATCTTGGGGCAGGTCGAAGAACTGCAGTACTTTTTATACTCGTAAAAACTTTATATACCTACTACATATTATATGGAACTTTTAGTATAGCGATGACTACATCATATAACGCCAAAGGATATTTGATATGATATTTGAAAGATATTAAGAGGAAACTTACCTAGGTAAACTTACTAGTATTGTAAATGCGAAAGTTTCTATGATGTTTGATACTCTTTCACACTTTTGATTTGCAAGAAAGGAACCCTGCTCAAAAAAACTTCTTTCAGACAAAAAAAGAAATGGGGGAACATATTATTACATACTACTACGAACTACTTTTTATTTAGACGACTGAATAACAGAACTGGCAATTTTATTGCAATATATTGATGATTTGAGATACAACTCCTTTCTGCCGCAGCGGACTTTTTTTTCTGTAAAGCGTGTCCATTGCATTCTCCTTTGGTACACGGATGGTTTATAATGTGGACTAACATATATACGATACTTTATATCCCGATACGATGTTCCCTTGTGTTAATTTATCAACATATACGCGGTCGTACTTGCTGGCTCTATCTCTTGATGAAAACCGCATCGAAATCCGTTGCATATTTTAAAAGATCTAAGTGCACAGAGGGCCATACAGACTTTGTTTTTTACTATGTAAAGAAAGACTGCATATCACTTGTAATCTGCACAGCTTCCACTTAGCTCACAACAGCCGAGAATTGAACTCACATCCTGTCGCTCGGCAATCTAAGAGTTGTGCACTGATGGACCTGATTGACTTTGATTGGCATGCATTTTAACACTGTATTAGGTGGACGGATGGTTTACACTTGCTTATTAATTAACCTTTTAAAGGATCGGTAAAACTGGTCAAATTGTTGACAAAGACATTTCTATAAAAATGTACTAAAATATGTTTTTTTTTTTACTAAATGTTGCCCTACATTGGAAATTTCTCCTGTTTCATGGGTACGCCTTAAAATACTGAAACTCCTAACAAACGGCCAGGAACAACTACTAACATGTAGACCACATAAATATTTCTTCCGTGCGGAGATCGAACCCACATCAAGATGAGTAGCGGTGGAAAATTCGGCCACTGTGCCGAACGTGCCCTAATCGTAATCAGTGTCCGTGTGCCGTTATGATCTGTCCCAACGGGAGCCAAAGGCACCACCGAACGGTCTGGATGACGGAAAATGACCTGCATACAACACACATAGAGCAATCTTCGTATATTGCATGCAGGTCATCTCATCACCTCTCATCTTTCACCCAGATAATTCTTTGCATGCATAGACTAAGTCTTTGTAACATTTATCGTAAATCTATTAACATAGAGTATCTAATGAGCCTTCTCGATTCAAATGTCAAACCAAAACGGGCAGAAGTGCGAGAGAGACAAGCGAACAAGTTGTCTTTTTCTATGTCTTACAGGAAAGAGATAGGTAGTGCTATTGTCTCGCTTTCCCCTTCTAGAGAGGTCAATGTAATGTCTCAGTGCCGAAAATAGGTGTGTGCCAACGGTGGCTAGGCACAAGGCTTAGACCCTGGAGGAGCGCAGAAATGGCCAGACCAGCGGGGCTATTGCGTATCTCTGCTGACAGTTCAAATGATGATCACTTGCTCTGGTGACCATCAAATAGCTATCAGATAAACTTATTAGCTTTTGCATTTGCAATGAAACTGATTAATGTAAATGTTCCATAAAATCAACTATTCTAACGCTCTTGAGGCACTCCTCAACTAAGCCATCCAAGTTCAGTTGACAACAGCTGGTCAGTGACTATCAAGTTAGCCAATAGCCCTGATGGACCACAATTGGCCAGACCAGGGCGCAGTTAAAGAAACTCGCACTGGACCCACAAAAGGCTAGGTAATGCTCAGTCCATGCTCTATGTCTATGGGTAATTAAAAGGTAATTTTCTACACACTTGGTATCCACATGTGCACGGGTAGAAGTGGAGATCGTCCACTTCCAAGGGTTCCATACACAGGGGACATTCCACCTGGAAAAAAGAGGTTATATGTTAAATACAGCATAAAAATCAATAATTTAAGGTCTAAACTATTGCTTCTTCTACCTTTCGCGATTTTGTGTGATTGTTGCCATAATTATGGGCACCAACAGTGCCGTCGCAGCACTACTGGTTGCCATATACCTATCCGCTATGTGCGAAGTCGGTGTTGGGGAGTTTGGGACTATCAAATCGATCGCAGCGCGCGAAGTAACAGAGACGTAAACTAACAGGGGACATCCGGATGGCGGATGAATCAAGTTTAAAATGCACCACAACTTTTTTAGGATTTTATTTAATTTTTAGTTGGCACGAATTGGCAGATATGTCCCCGGGGACATATAAACTACATTATTTTAACAAAATATAATCGGTTTGCTTTTTAATAAAAATTAAAAAAAATACCCTAAAAAAGTACCGTATAGTGGTCACTAAAAGGCGATGTTATCACACCGCGTTTAACTACAACTCGGACTAACCTATATGGGAAGATGACTGTGATATGGAGTTTCTTGCCCATTCTTCTCCATAGAGATCTATGCCTTGGAATAGGCATTTACAGTACTATCGCAATTATAGCAGTTGTAGCACCATAATTTTATAGTTTTATTTTATTTTTTTGTCTTTCGGCAGTTCAAACAGTTCGACAGTGGCTTACTTGAATTAAATGATTTGATTATGATAATTTGAAAGGATTTACCTGCTCTTCTCCACTCTGGTTCAACACTGACATCCTAGCCCCAAGAGCCAATGGTTCTGCACCCTCCTCTAAATGGCAAACGATCTTCAGTGTACACTAGAATATATTCTACTGCAACCTGGAAACAAGAAGAAAAGAACATTCTAGAACCAATTATTTTAATATTAAAATTGAACCTTCCTTTCTTCTAGTAAAGTTGAAATTCTATTAAAAAGAAAGAAATGTAGGTTGTTTGTCTGAAGTTTTAAGGTCAAAGGTGATTTCAATACAATTTTCATTGTGTGATTTAGGAAAAAATTGGTTATTCACTACCACACATAAAGAGTGCAAAGTAATGGGAATTATTTGGAAGTTTTATACTCATAGAGAAATATATTTTAATGGAGTTAATGGACATTTACTTAATTCATGACTCTATAATTACTTAATCAGTAATCACATTAATTATGAAACATTAAAGAAGACCATAGAAAAAAGAGAAAGCAAAGTATACAAATATTTTAATTAATGTTTTTTTTTTCCTAAAATTCCAATTTCATAAAACTAAAATTCTGTAAGCACGCGTCCTTGTTATCATTTTTAATAAAATAGCTTTATCGAGTAGGTAGGTATCATCTTGTATTGAACAGATTACGATAAAATAAAACAGATTATTTTTGCAGTTTCTATGACATTTTTGGAAGCTTTAATCAAAGTAAATATTTACGCGTAGTTATCTATTTTATTATGTAGATTAAACTATATGAGTACGCATAATCATACTACAAAAATCATTAAAAAAAAACAACAAATCTATTTTGCATAGCGAAACGATGATTGCCCGTAGACGTCACAAAAAAATAATAACATAAAAAGTAAAAAACAAGTTTACGAAGATAATAAAAATATGTGAATGGTTGGAATGCATAATGCCTCATTAAACTCAGAACGCATTTGATAACAGGCTGCTACGGTACACTCTGATGATGAGGATTATGCAAGTGTCTTTTAGAAAGGCAGATCAACACTGAGGTCAACATATTTTTTTTTATTTTTCTTTGTATTAACATACCATAGATAATAGGCATCAATAAATTGCAAATCTACTTAGTCCTACAGTTTTGAAAAATGAATGGACGCGTATTTTTTCTTTTGTTAAATCAGTAAATATTCACATAAATAAAACGCATCAATATTTTTGGAGTGGGGGCTTGTGACGTCTGGACGCACTATGACACCACGGCATGACGTGTTGTGAATTTAAAAGCGTCGCATCTCTGTCAATTTGGTTTAAGGAATAAAAGAAAAAATAATGTTCAAATATTTTTTGGTAATCTAACTAAAGGACATTTATGATTTTTTTTTTAGTACAAGCCTATTATTTACGCTTCAGGATTAACGAAAATTAAAAAAAAAACAAAGCATACAAAATTGGAGTAAAGAAACTGAATTTACATTAACATTCAAATACCAGCGGAATTGTAAAATAATTTGCGTGCCTAATTTCGCGCTCCTTGAGTCTGACTCGCGTTTATCAGCGATGCGCAAGCGCCACTCGAGACACGGCTAGTTTATACTTTAAAGATTACAAAACTGATTTAGTGAAAGGTGACTAGCCCATCTTTTATGACCACCATAGATTCTCACAGAATACTCTCACCTTGCGTAAGTCGTTATTTATGTTTTTAAGTTCTTTTTGATAACAAATTGTAATCTTCTAATGTATTTATTTTTATAATAACAGATGCTTTTATGACAGACTACAAAATAAAAATAAAATATTTTTAATAAACTATTCTTCAATTAATCATATTATGTAATTAATTAAAGAAGTAGGTGCTCAGTAAATTAATCATTGTCATGAAACATCATTAATGTGCTTGAAAAAATAGTTAAGTTTATTATTAAAATGTAAGTACATACTAAAGTTGTTTAGCCGATAAAAATATTAGTATTAGGTAGATAAATTGATGAACTAAAAACGAATTGAACAATCACATTACCAAAACAAATAAAAATAAAAATTGGTGCATCCGTTTGTGAGATACAATACTACAGACAGACAGATACATAATGTTAAAACGTATCAATTATTTTATTCAATATTTTCAATAATGTGTAAAAAAAAATGTAACTTCATAACATGAAATGTTGCCTGTAATCCTTGAAGAGTGTAGTTATATTCAAGTTCCATGTAAAAAGGGGCAAGCCTTTTGCTATCAATGTGTGATGGAAAAACCCAATAAAACTGTCCAAATGATTGAAGTGTAAATAATTATTATATGAGGATTGTATTTGACATAGAAATTTAGGATAACTTCCTAACATAATATTTGTAAACAAAAAAAAAAAAATTGTCTAAATTAATTAAATGTTTATAATAAAAAAATCATAAACATCTCCCTTATTATGCAAACACAGTTTATCGCAAATCGTAACTGATAGCAGCAAGATATGTTGATAAAAAAAACCAGCGCCCGAATTAAGAAACGATAAAATAATATTTCTATACACTTTATTATTATTTATAAATACAATCTGTCATCATCATTCTCCTGTGCAACAAATAATTTGTAGTGGGCCTTATTTGTCAATGTTAACCTATTTAGTAATATGTACATCAATATTTGTACAAGATATGGACTTCTTCAAAAACTGTTTGTATGTAGTTTATAATTCAACTGTATTACAGATCAACTACAAGCGCTTCTAAATAAACAAAATTATTTTTATAATCAATTGAATTTTTACTCATTCCTTTTTAGGTATTTAGGCCTTAAAGCTGTGCTTTACTATGGTAATTAGTAATAATGATTTTTTGATGTAATTTCTGCAGATATAATTATATCTTAATAATATGGCCCTAATTCAAGTATTCCTGATTTAATTGAACGAATATTTCTTCGAATAAACACACTGGGCGGTTCATTATTAGTTACAGTTAAGGAACCATTTGTTACTTTTATTTAAAATTATCAATAGTCCATAGTCTAAGTAGTCTTTGACTCTGACATTAATCATATAACAAGGAAAGTGGTGTCAGAGAAAAATGAGTCAAAGTAATGCAACTTGATCACAACCTACTCAACTTAATTATTGGTGATTAAAAATCAAATCAATATTTAATGAAAAAAAGTATTACGGTCAAACAATGATTGTTTTTGTTTTACCAGCAAGTTTTGGTGTTAGAAAACCTACTGAACAAATAGAAAATGAACTGAATTTCTTTCTTATCCAAAACAAGCAAAATGAGTAAACATTAAAAGTTATAAATAAATACAATGATCTTGGCCTATATAATATAGAATTTCTGGAACCTTCTATGTAAATAATCGTAGGAATTAAAATTATTAACTTGAAAAAATTCATTAATAACAAATGATAATTATCTTTTTATAATGTTGATCATTTGGTGAAAGAGATATCTTTTTAATATTTTTTGTCACAAAGTGGGCATGGGTTAACTAGTAATACTAAAATTCTTATTATCATTTATGAATCATACTAGTATTTATAAGTATACATAGTGCAGTTTGATAATATAAATAGCATCATGCTGCAGAAACTGGTTATTTGCTGAACTTATTGATGAACAAAATCAATCCGAAGAATACATAACATTACATATTACAGGTATAAGTAAAGTTATTTCCTCAATATGCCTATTTATGTTATCAATGTATAAATAATTAACAGGTTTTCCTGCTGGATTAGTAAAACAATCGTGTTTGATTGTAATTTATATTACAAAAGGTAGGTACTATAATTATCATAAATGGGTCAACCCCAGAAAATTCAAGTTCTCAGTGAATTTATAATTATGTTTTTGACATATTTTTTTTCATATGTTTAATGAAGACATACAATTTTTTTAAGGCTTCATGGCCCATAATGTATTAGTATAATAAACAATGAGTAATTCAATGTTTTTTTTTTCAATGTAAATCCCATATTTCATAACTCAATGAAAGATATCTACCCGGTAATAATACTAATAAACTATTGCCCACTATTGCAATATAACAATAACTTATTGAGACATTTTAATGTAAAAGTCCTGTCTGACTCATGTCTTTATTATTGATTACAAAATTCTTGTACAAAACTTTTATTTACTTCCAAATACCATATTCACCTACTTTGCAATAGTTTCTTTTATGGACACTACATTTAAACGAATATGATTACTAAATGCCTAATATTGTATTTTATAGCAAATGAGTTAGATTGTTTTGAAATTGATGAACTTGTTTTAATGAACAAGCTTTACTTTAGAGTTGATTCATATAGCAAACAATAATGGTTTGATATTCAAAATCAACAAATATTACAGTTACTGTAATATGACAAAACTGACAATGAGAATTGATATGTCTGAGATAAAGCCACATCATCTGCAGGACAAGACAATCTGCTAATGTAGAAATCGGACTAACAAATTATACTTTGGTGCAGATCTGACAAAATTGATTATATGTTCTTAAAGTCACCATACCTTTAACAAGAAGTTGTATCCATATGGCTTGTCGTCTTCTGGGATTATATGTGTAGTCAGATGCACAGATTTGGCTACCATGTAAGTTGTTTATAAACTTATTACTCTGGCCGAGATCCCCAAAATTAAACAGCAAACACTTTAAAAACATACACCAATTACTTTGTTAACAGATGACCTATATAAAAAGGTTGTGTAAGTGGGCAATGCATTATAATAAACCCACTTACAAGTTTATTATCAACTGTGTGAAAGCCACAACAAAATTTGAGACACTTACAGTACAGTTAGTTATAAACTATCTAGTATATGTACCCCTCTAATGGACAACAAGATTATGCTTAATATAAAGCCTTTTGTTGATGATTAAGTGATTCATTTAATAGGATATGAACAAAAGACTTCACACATAAAAGAATTAGGTACAAGAAAAAAGGCTAGATCAAAGCAAAAACTGAATGAAAACAACTGAATGGACTGTAGAAAAAACATTATCAGCAATCAGCCGTGATTCAATAAACAATGTTTTATTCAGGTAAACAGTGAAAATACGTATCCAACAATAAGTTGGGGCGATAAATGGATCGCAACAATGACTCAACCCAGTTGACAAGTTCACTATTTGACATTTTACCTAAGAAAAAACAATTCAATCTACTGCTTTCGTAAGCGTCTTGTAACCACTTTGAACACCCAATCATCAACATATTTTTGAAAATAATACGTTTACAAGCTCACAACACAGTTTACGTTGCATATTATGTACCTACTCTCGTAACTAGATGTACGTCGGTCAGCTGCCATTCAAAAGAATAAGTATGTGGCAAAAGTCAAACTTTCATTTCGTACAAGGATACACTAAAAATACATTAAAAACACTCAATATACAACCACTTACGCGTAGGAATATGCAATCTTTACTTTCATTACACGATTCCATTTTAGGAGAAAAAAATTAAAATCGATGTTTACCTTACGTCTTCTCTCAATGCAAATCTTTTCTATTGCAGAACGAGACTGCTAACCCTTCCGCTAGAGTCGACGATGAATCCTTTCCAACGGACCTACAATGCGGTTCACGAATCAATTTAAAATAAAATGCAAAGCTGAAATAAATACAACTGTCCCGAAGATATTTTCTGCGAGTTACTATACATTTGTTTTATGAAATGGCCTAATCTTTTACAAGATTCCGTTCTGTATTTCCATAGACAAATTCATATTACTTTTTAATTTCGAATAATGAATGAGTAATTTTCCACTTTTGTCAAGGATGCTACTTTCTCTCCTACAGTAACATATTTTTTATTTAATATTTCTAGCAAAAATTGTATTTGAAATGTATGACAAATATAAAATTATTCTGAAAACTGCGTAAATAATAAAACCTCATATTTTCACAATGATAAAGGAGGCAATAGTTTGTGAAAAAAAATTGATTGGTTGGAAAATGATAACCATAGACAATATCGAATTTTGTACCAATCACAGCTGTGAAAATGGGTTGACGTTGCCATCACACGAGCACGAGCCATTGAGCTATTCATTCTCTTACATCTACTCCATCTACCCTGAAGAGCAACAATGCCACTAATTATTTAATTTTTTCATTGAATAAATCATTAAATCTTATAATTATCACATTTTTAGAATTTTTAGAATAGAGTATTCTGTAATGTTTAAACCCCTTCTACACGATCAACCCGACCGCCTGACAGAGGTGAACTTGGTCGTGTCAACAGTACCCCACCGTCTGGAACGCTGTCGGCTGACGGTCGGGTCCCACCGCGGACGCAGCCTGTCGGGACGGCTGCGCTCCCGACTGACTCCGCCCATATTTGGTTGCACACCGGACCAAGGTCACCTCTGTCAGGCGGTCAGGTCTGACCGTGTAGAAGGGGTTTTACATTTACATGGCTAAAACAAATTAATGACATAAAATGAGATTTATTATCTGTGGTATCTGATTTTGGCTTTTTTCCGTTTCCGTTACAAAGGGAGTTACGACTTTGCGGGAAAATCAAATACTGGAGCTGGAGCTGCCAAAGTTTAGCAGTTGAGTTTGTTAATGAAAAAGGTATTGATACCAATGTTTGATCGGTCACATGAAGTGACGGAAGTGGCATTAATGGCTTTATAAGTAAGGCAAACAACCTTTTCATAAGGGCCCCCGTAAGGTCTACTGGCGCCTGTGTGCAGAAAAGGATTTGGCGCCCGGCATTTTGAATTATCTTTTTTTAAGGTAGGTCGGTTAGTGGCGTATTTTAAAATTCGCCCTCGGGCTGTAAAGCTTGCCGCCTCGGAACTTAAACACAAAAAAGACCATCAAGTGCTACTCACACCCAGAGTTCCATACCATCTTAGAGAAGACAAATTTAAATTTTTGTAGACCAAGACAAGATTAACTAACATAAGAAACATTAGCAAGCAATTGTAAAATGAGCTATCAAAAGCGAGGTCATGAAAAGCCAAAGCCAACCTTATTTGAAGTGCGAGCGAAGCGAGCTCGAAAATTTTTAGCTTTTTGGAATAGGACAAGGCAATTCTTCATAGAAGGGAAGGAGAATAAAAGTGAGATCAAATATTTGAAGTCTTCAGTAGGTACTTAAACCTAATCCTATTTAAGTTCTCAACTTTTATTTAAAAATTATATATATATATATATATTTTTTTTTTTAATTTTTTCTGGGCCCTTGGCTTTGGCGCCCCTAAAGGATGGCGCCCGTCTGCATTGCACACTTTGCACATATGGTAGCGGGGGCCCTGTGCATGTGCTCTGTAAGCTTCTGTAAGTTTAGAATTTTTGTTACTTATCCCTGACAGAGACATGATAAAACGTTAGTTTGTTTTTAAGTAGCTAAAATCTTAAAACCTACCAAGTGGTATTTAGATCACAATAAGCACCCTGACCATGGTAACAGCTGCACTCGGTAACGCAGAGTCAGCTGGCCAATCTTCTCCCAGACCAGAGAAATCGAGTGGAGCTGAAGAACAAAAAAAGAATCATCAAAAGCGGTTCATAAACAAAGAAGTTATCCGCGAACAAGCATAAAAAAAAACATTACGGCCGAAATGAGAAACCTCCTTTTTCAGATAAATCAAACACGAATATAAAATATATAGCGAATTGGGATCGCGGTGGCAGCGCGGCGGCGGCGGCGCGGCGCGGAGGCGGAGCGTCGGCGGCGCGGTAGCGACTGTGTACACAGCCTAGAGGCGCGGTGGCGTCGTGTAGATGAGCCCTAAAGGCGTTCTGTTGTATCTTGTTTATTTACAGTGTATTTATTGGAGTGTCTTTCTGCCTAAAAGTCGTGAGAATTTTATGTGTATAGCCAAAATCTTAAAATTGGAACCAGATAGTATTATAAAGCTGAAGTGTTTGTTTGTCTGTTTGAACGCGCTAATCTCAGGAACTGCTGGTTGGAATTGAAAAACATTTCACTTGTTAGATAGTCTATTTATCGAGGGCTATTAGGCTAAAGAAAAACACGCTACGATTAATAGGGGCTGAGCAGCGGGTGTGAGAAACCACGGGGTAATGCTACTTTTTAAGGTTCCGTAGCCAGAACATAAATCGAGCCCCTATTGCTTAAGACTGCGCTGTCCGTCTCATGAACCATGATAGTTAGACAGTTAAAGTTTTCACAGATGTTGTATTTTATAGGAGCCCCTTTATTTTATTATATTTTTTACATGTAATAGTGGCAACAGAAAATTTCAACTGTCGAACTATCACGGTTCATAAGATATAGCCAGGTGACTGACTGACGGACAGACAGACGGAGTGAATTCGCAGGTGTGTCCATTGGGTACGGTTAGCCGATACAAAATTTGAACAGAAATCGAATATACTGAACAGCATTCAGCCTATGCTGACTAAATTATAGGCTGAAACCATGCTTAGTTCAGACGAGAGAGAAGCTTTTTGACAGCTGTCTCAGCCTATGCTACTCAGCATTCGCCATTTTTCTTTTAGTGCTGGGGGCGTATTACAAGCTCTTAATTCCTGTCAGTTTACGCCTTAAAGTGAACTGCCATGCTTAGTCGTATTACGATCACACAATGACGGCCAGTAAAACGGTCACGTGACCTCATACCGACTTCTGCCTGTGCTTGTGCCTGGAAATTTCGTATTACAAGCTACATAATGACATTTCAAGGCCGGATTAACTGTCAAAATTGGCATCTCCAAAATCATTCAGTTTACGCCACTTTTTAGTAACTTTTACTGACTTGTTTCTTTTAATTTGTCTTTAAACAGTTGAAACTAACTAAATTAAACTTTGGTATTAATAATGGAGGCACTACAGAATATCTGGAGAGTGCAAACACGATATAATCTCAGCTGACGAGCTTTACATAAAAAGACGACAAAGTTTTTACCTTTTACGACACATATACACTCATTTACTGAACGCTAAGCAATAAATAGATCCATATACGTAAACATTTACTCACATAGTAATATTTTGTTCTAAATAAAAAACATGTTACTCCTGAAAAAATTGTTTTATTTGTCGTAGTACCATGAGTGTAAGAAAAAAATAAACAGAATTTAGATTTGAGACATGATGACGAAATAAATAATCTTTCGTAGCAATGGACGTAGGGTTGAATAAACCAAACAAAATGTATGATCAACTCAAACACTTAAAATTAATAGCCTCGCGCAGCATCATTCCAGAAATGGTACAGTCCAATGGAGCCAAAACTGGTGTTCAATATTTATTTGGGTACATTGGGCAGTCTTTAATGTATCAGCAGACATTTTTAATTACACTTCCTCGATTGCTTCTGGTACCACAATTTCGCAGCCAATTTCAAGAGAACTAGGTACACTGTCTTTCGGGTTGAATAAACGTCCTAGGTTTTATCATTCCTTCACTTGTTGAAACATTTATAGCTCTTGCTTTAAAAATTAGAACATTGTTGTGTTGGAACAGCTCCATTTTTCAAAATTTTCCGCTCATGACTTAGTCCATTTTGTTTCCTTACTTTCTCTGCGGTAGGAAAACGGTGTGCTTCTTTATTAATGCAGTAAAAAGCACTACATAGTGGCATTATAAATAAATTCTATTCTATTCTATTTTTGGTTTATGGCAACCAAGTCGATGTCAACCATCAACTATTCTGCCAATATCAGTGAACTGGAAAAACAAGTGTGCATGCTAAGATAACAAAAAAAAAGAAATTAAAGTAAAAGGAAATAATTAAAAAACTTTGATTGATATAGTTGAACGCAATGTAGATCTTGTTGGATTAGTAGAGGACTGCAACAAACAGAAAAAATATAGTAAATATATATATTTAAAAATTGTTAAAACATTAAATAAACAAATAGGACGATCACAACACACATCACAGTTTTATGTTATTGTGGCGGATGAACGTCATCAGCGCCACAAGTAACTTTGAGGAGGAATAAGTTAATAAGGAGGGGACATTAATGGGAAGGGGGATCTTAAATTTAGGGAGACGGCTATACAGGTCTAAAGGTGGGACGTTGTTTGAACATTCAAAGAATATGTGATCCAGGGTACCTTCTTCCAAGCCACACTCACAAAGAGAAGAGTCACGTGCATGGATTTTATGCATAAATACAGGAGTACAACAAAAACCCAATCTGATACGACAAAGGGTGGAAATTATAGGCTTTGATACTTTTTTGAAGCTGTAGAACCAAGGTTTTGTTCTTATATTTGGTTGAACAGCTTGATAAAATCTTCCCTTCTTCGCCCCAGAGATACTCCACTGTTCCTGCCAAGCAGTCTGAAGCCAAACTTTTGGGAGGCCCAGCAGGTCATATCCCTGGAGGGAATTGTGACTAATATCAGCTGTTGCTGATGAGCAAGCATCCTTTGCTAAAGCATCAACATACTCATTGCCTTTAATGCCACAATGACTAGGTATCCAAACTAGCTGAACCTCTTTATGACTACCAGCACAAGAAAATAGTGAGTTTTTAATTTTAAGTACAAGGGAACTGTGCAGTTTACTTTTAAAAGGGGTTTGTTCTAATGCTTGCAAACAACTAAGAGAGTCTGTAAATATTACGGCTTTTTCGATATTTTGGTGTGACTCTATAAAAAGGCAGGCTTCTAATAGAGCCACACATTCGCCAGTGAAAACTGAAGACTCCTTAGGGCACTTGTATTGCAAGATTATTCTAGAGTTTTGGTAATAAACCGCGGCGCCTGTGTAGCTGTGATCATTAAACTTTGAAGCATCCGTAAAAAACCTATGAAATCCTGTCCATCGTTCTCCCACCACCGCATTGAAAGCCGAATTCGCCGCAGAAGACTTTTTAGAGATGCCAATGTCAAAGAGAATTTTTGGGCTATAATTTAAGACATCATAAGGAAAATTAAAAAGCGGTAATCTGGGACTTTGTTCTACAGGACAATCTAGATTTTGGATTTGACGGAGTGCTTGGATAATAAGGGGAATTTCTTTATTTGTCCAGTAGTTTGAGCTATTGCATATGGCATTTAGCTCGTGCAATTTAGGTAGAAGGGGATGGGAGGACCTAGGAATTAGTCTAGCCATAAAACGGGAGGCTAGGTACTTTCGTCTTAGTGACAGTGGCGGTTCAGCACATTCGACCTGCAACGCGTTGATGGGAGAAGACTTCATACACCCAGAGATGATTCGAAGGCATTTTGACTGAAGCCTATCTAGCCCAGCCAGGGCACCCTTGTTACATGGAACTAGATGGAACGCACCATAATCTAAAACGCTACGGACTAAGGCATTATATACTAGTTTCATGGTGTAAGGGTGGGCTCCCCACCAGACACCAGCGAGAACTTTTAATATCGAAACGACTCTTTCACATTTTTGGATGAGAAAATTAAAATGATGGTAACCAGTTAATTTGTTATCAAGAAACACGCCTAAAAATTTTACCTTACTTGTAAGAGGGATATCCTGACCCGAAATGTCTACTGATATTTGCGGGATCAGTCTCTTACGAGAGAAAATTACTGCCGAACTTTTTGAAGCTGATAATGTCAGGCCGTGACTTAAAAGCCATTGGTTCAAAGAGTCCAGAGAGACACAGAGGGATGACGCAGCGTCTTTGATGGAAGGATCTGACACATATAACACTAGGTCATCCGCGTATTGCAAAATATGACAATTATTGTTTAAGCAGGAGCCAATATCTATTGTATACAAGTTGAAAAGCAGGGGACTGAGAACGAAGCCCTGCGGGAGACCCTTCCAAGTCTGCCTGTCATCTAATACTTCACCCTGGACTCTCAGAACCACGGAGCGAGACGTAAGGAGTCCGCATATGCATTCGATCATCTTGACCGGTAGCCTCAGCTGGTGCAATTTCTGCCTGAGTACGGGAAGAAGAACGCTGTCATATGCGGAAGATATGTCAAGAAAGGCGGCAACAATGGATTCGTTCTTAGAGAAAGCTAAGCGTATATCTGCAACTAAAACACCGACACTGTCCATTGTGCCGAGCCCTTTCCTGAAGCCAAATTGGTAATTCGGCAGTAACTCTCTCGATTCGACTAACCATTCAAGTCGGTTTTTAATTAGGTGTTCCATTATTTTCGCCAAGACTGAGGACAGAGCAATCGGTCTAAGACCATTCGGATCATCTACGTGTTTACCAGGTTTCACTAAAGGGATGATGGTTTGTAACTTCCACTGTTCTGGGACCCAACCACGGTTGTAACAAAAATTAATGATCTCAAGATAATACAATTTAGCCTTGTCTCCAGAATGAACCATAAAAGAATATGGTACTCCGTCGGATCCAGGGGCTGTATCCCTGACATGCCTGAGCACCACATTCAATTCCTTCAAAGTAAAGGGCACGTCAAGAGGATCCTCCGAAACATATTGAAGAGGCATATTAGAACATTCTGAAAAAAGAGGAACATAAGGTGGAGCAATTTTGTCGAAAAAAAGTTCAGCTGTTTCCCTAGAAATCGGAGAAGAGACCGAGGGGGAGCACCCACGTCTGAATCTATTAATGCTCTTCCAGACTTTTGAGACTGGAGTAGCGGGAGATAGGGAGGTACAAAATGCAACCCAACCTGAGCGTTTCTTCTTACGAAGGAGACGTTTAGTTTTAGCATTAATCCTTAAATATGAGAGAAGGTTCTCAGTGCTCATATCTGCATTATAACACCGCTCGGCGTCTTTCCTTTCCTTAATTGCAGATGTGCACTCTGAATCCCACCATGGTGGGGAAGGAATTTTATTACGGGCACTGTTTTTAAGCGGGAAGCAGGCATCTGCACTGGAGGTGATGGCTGTAACAAGTCCCTCGTAACAGATCTTGGCATGGGAGTGACCAGATGGATCTATACAATTTGAGTTTAAATTTGGAAGTGTATCAATCTTATCCTCCAATAGTGAAACATATTTTGGCCAATCTGGTTTGGACAGGTTATATTTCAAAAGTGGAGGGCAAGTTTTCTCTAAAAATGTTCTATTTAGCAAAGATGTGACAATAGGGTAATGGTCACTACCATGGGACAGGGACGTACATTCCCAATTGGTTGAAGCCGCCAACTCAACCGAGCAGAATGTTAAGTCAACACAACTTTTTTGTTGACCGGGAGAAGATCTGCGTGTAGGGCAACCATTGTTGAGAATGCATAGGTCCAGATCATCCAAGATCTCAACCAAAGCTATACCGTAGGCATCACAGCGTTCAGACCCCCATCTGAAATGGTGGCAATTGAAATCACCCATGACCAGAATTGGACCATGGACATTTGAAAGTATGTTTCGTAGAGTGTCCAGAAAATCACGCTGAGGGTGTGCAATATAAACCGAAAACACTGTAATGCCTTCCACTCTTCCTGCCACTATACTCATATTACCTGTGAGCGAAGGTAAAGGGTAGGGTAAGAGGGGGACCCGATTGTTGACTAGGAGAGCCGATCCTCCATAGCCATCAGATCTGTCGCATCTGAGAATGTTAAAATGGGGCATTCTAAAGCTGAGACTCGGGGTCAGCCAGGTCTCAGCTATGGAACAAGCCAGAGGCTTATATTTATTTAATAGGAATATGAGGTCGTGCTTTTTATGCCACACGCTCCTCACATTCCATTGAAGGAATACTTGGCGAGACGCCATTTTTGATGTTTTCAAGTAGAGAAATAATGTGGGTGGCAACGTTGGACGGTAACTGATTACTTGAAGTGGAAGAGATAATAATAGGGATAAGTTTAATAAGAAGTTCAATAATAGAAGAAGAATTACTGTTGGAAGAGACATTATTGTGGTTAAGAGAACAGCCATTAGGCTGTGTGGGTTGGGGAGAACTAATAATTTGCTGATGGGCTGCTCTGTCATAAGAGGGGGAAAGGGGGGCATGTGTCCTAGGTTTGAGTTGAACGGTCTTGCGGTATGACTGAGAAACTGGGGTCTTAACAATATTGGCATAATTACGGGAAACCATAGGTATAGCCTTAGTAGCCTCAGCATAAGGGATGTTTTTCTCAGCCATGACAGTTTTAATTGCCCTCTGCCTGCCATACTCAGGGCATGACCTGCTATTGGCAAAGTGATTTCCCGAGCATAGCACACAGAAGGCCTCACCCTCAGAAATGCTGCAACCATCACCTGGGTGATTGTGGCCACATTTACTGCAGCGAGGTTGGGACCGGCAAACGTTAGCTACATGCCCAAATCTACAGCACTTGCGGCATTGGATTGTCGGGTATATGTACTGCTCAACAGGTAGAGATGTATAGCAGCAGTAAATCCTTTTTGGTAAGACCTGTCCGTCAAACGTCAGAACGCAAGTCTCAGTGGGCTTCCACTCATTAATGCCGTCTCTTTGTGTCTTTCTGTTAATGCGGCGTACTTTCAAAATTTGCCCACAGCCTGGGGGCACAGAGAGATAAACTATGGCTTCTTCTTCAGTTAAGTCTGTTGGAACTCCGGTAACAACACCCATCCTAGTTATGTTGAAAGTGGGGATTGATGCAGTATAACTTGATTTTGTTAACAGACTATTTGTCAGGAAAGAGTTAGCATCCTGTGGGGACGCAAACTCCACTGAGACTCGATTTCTGCCGACTTTGTTCACGCCTCCACGAACAACGTTTGCGATGTTATTGGCCATAAGAAACTTACCAAAATTAACGGGATGAAGAGTGGAACCAGCATTTGGTTGAGTCTCTATTCGAGAGACATGTACAACATATGGGGCTTTGTCTAGTACCGAGTACTTTGTGCGACCAATTTGGGTTTTTGGTTGTTTGCTGGGAGTGATCATGTCTTCATGCTCAACGGAACGCTTACGTGAGGAATGTTGTGATTGCGAGACATCCATTTCTGTCAAGTTGCAAGCAACGTCCGCTAATTGTGATAGTGGATTCGGAGACAAAGGGGTTAACAAGACAGGGATATCCGGAGGTTCAGGGTCTGGGGGTTTTTTCCTCTCCATCTCGCTTAAAACTGAGCTTAGGTTAAGACAAACCTGATTACGAACACAAGGACAACACTTAAACACAAAACAAGTCACAAAAGTTTCAACAATCACTCAAAACTGCTCAAATATTAAAAAAAACCTCTAAACACACGTGTCAGCCAAGAACTCCGTGGCGAGAATCTATAAATAAATAAAATACGATAACTTGTTTGTTTTGGTAAACAAAACCGCCACAGACTAAAAAAGTATCGCAATACGATCGTTCAGAAACAAACCCCTTTGTGAGAGTTTTATTTGGTATTAAGTTTTTGCATAAAATGACAGTAAATGTTGCTCAATTTGATTGTAAATATTTAAATTTACAATCAAATTGAGCAAAAATACAGTTTAACTCAAATATCTCCTAAATTTACAATGAAAAAGATTTTTTTCACACACAATTTATAAAACCGGTAATCATCGGTAAATTGTCGATTCGATTTTTGAACGAATTCGCTAGCCCGTCATAATCATCCAGAGACAAGTAATCCAGGATGATTCCTTGCAGAATTAGGTACGTACGTCGTAGTACGAAATAGAACAAGCCTGCTTAAGGCCGTAAAGTCAACTGCCCGAAAACTGCAAGGAATTAAAAAAGGTTGTAATACCCCCCCTGGTCAGATATTGTATCGGCTAACCGCACCCATTGATTTCACATCTTTGTTACATCGCGCGCGCTGCGATCAATTTGACAGGCCCAACCAACAGACCTCGCACATAGTAGTAGCACGTAGTAGGTATAGGTTATTAAGTATGATGGGGTTTTCCAATTATCTATTATAAGATAAGAATTAAAACATGAGTTTACAAGCATATTATATATTTTTTTATAATAATTAAGAATAAATTCTTACATCACGAGTTATAAAATAAATACATTTATTGCCTTAAATTAAGTCCAAAAGTACTCTGTACAATTATTGTTAGCGATGTACAAACGAGAACGACAAGTAAAAAATATCCAAAAACAAAAAAATAATTAAATAAAAAAGGGCCTTATCGTGAATCAGTAAAGTTTCCACAATTCTCCGTGTGACAAATCTACGAACAACGTAACAAATTGTGTCAGAATCACAACCAATAGTTTGCATCTTAATTTCATCTCTTATCAATATTACACAAACTATTTTATATCATTGCTCTTCGCTTATTACTAAAACAAGAACCATTCTTTACCTTATATTATAATTACAATTAAATTAAGACTATCTAATTGCTAGCGGGTGTTTCTTACTGGACTGTTGTGCTATTCTTCACAATTACTCCATGCCCTTTGTAATCTCGAGATCTGAAGTTGTGTGCAGACTGTTCTACGTTCCTTTGAGCTAACACCGCTGTGCATAAATCTTTATAATAATTTCGTTGGAACGCGCTTCGTGTCTCCGAGACTATTTATTAGACGTGTGACGTCATCAACGATACTTGGCAATTGGCACAAAGCAGCAAATGAGATCACGGGAGTACTGGACTAGTATCGTTATGATGCTCAAATTTAGCTTAGACCTTATATTAGACATGTCGACCACGCCCCTTATGAAATTAATTAAATTATTAAAAATGTTTCAACCTTTCAGTATTTGAAATGGAGATCATTTGTGCAAGATTCGTCAAATACTATTTCGATGCCGATATTAATAACGCGTCTTTTATTAACTAGTTGATACTATTTTAAACGTGAAGCTAATTTGGGTTATCATTTGTGCTACACAAATTAGCTGGACACGTTTAGAAATACGTAAACTGAGAGGGATTTGTTTATGTTATGATTGAGTTTTGAGTGTGTGTGTATTTGTGTACGGTAGTTGCAGTCTGCACACAAGTCCGGTGTGTGATCGCTCATCCTCGCTTCGCATCCGCCGGGGTTCATTGCTTTATAAACAAGGCATTACTTAACCAAGGCCACTGTGTCAACCACAATGTGCGACTACTAGCCTAGCATATTAATATGCCCTATGTACTATGATTAAAACAAAAACTGTTGCGATCAGATAATCTTGGCATTGTTCATACAGAATTACAGACGATAATAAATTAAATAAGACGGTTTAAAAATATCACGAAATTAAATTCATGTGGCAAATAATATGGCATCAGATTTTAAGTACTTTTAATTATTAAAAGTAAAGACTGCTAGCACTCGCTTGCTGCAAGTTTTAGCCTTAAGTAGAGTATAAAATGATAATGATATACTCGACACTAGCGGTATTGTAATATTAAGAGCCTAGTAAAGGTATTGGAAGACAGAAAAAACATTGCTATTCAGATCAAACGAAACAGTTAATAAACTGACACATTAATTTTCAATTTATACTGACCATTAAGCCAAATAATTATAATAAAACCAATTTCACTAATTAATTAATTAATTAATATAAAACTAAAATGGACAAAACATATAAAATTATGTACTTCTGTGTTATTAAAGTAACCAAAGTGCGGATTCAATAGTTTAAGATTACATTTTAACACAGGGTCGGGCTCCATTAATTTCAAAATTGACTAGATATCTGTGTGCATAGGAATCATATATAAAAAATAGCTAAGTAAAGGAACCGATACACTGAAATTCTGGCATGTCTGTGTAAAAAACCATCTAAAACTAATTTATTGCCATAAGCAAAAAATTACGTCTAAAAACTGTACTTTAAATTATGTAGTAGTACACAATAACACGTCTAAATTTTGTACAATTTGTACAAACGCATCTGCATTCACTAACATAAAATTCATGCTCAGTCAAGAAACCTAGAATAATGACCTAAAACGAAACCGATACGCTACAATAAACATAATAAAATTAGTTTGAAAAACTTCACAACATCGAAAAATCTCACAATAATACGCGGACTAACGAAAATCACTAACAAAATATTTGATCTCTCATTTCACTGGTGTACAATTTATTAAGTACGGTCGCGTGTCTCACCGCCGGGAAACACAAACTACCACCGATCAGTCTGCAATACAAAAGAACGAACGTCGCTACAAGTGAACAGCTCGCTGCGGGGCCGCGGCGCGCCGGGCATCACTTGGACGGCTGGTAGGGCGGGTAGGCCTGGTGAGGCTGGCCCGCGCGCGAGCCCGTCGCGTACAGCTGCTGCTGGAAGTTGTGGAACTGCGCCGCGTACGTGGGGTCCGCCGTGGACGGCACGGCGAAGCCCTGGCCCTTGAAGCCCGGGCCCGGCCCGCCCATGGACGGCGGCAGCGGCTGCGCCGAGCCCATGCGCACGTTGCCGGGGCCCATGCCGCCCTTCACGCCGCGGAAGCTGGGCCCGCACATGGGGTTGGGCCCGGGCCCGCCGAACGGGTCGGGCATCTTGGGCGGCGAGTTGAACCCGGCCGGGTAGTGGTGCGGCATGCGCAGCATCCCGGGCGCGCGCATGACGCCGCGCATGCCGGGCTCCATGTCCATGCCGCGCCCGCCCGGGAAGTACGCCACGCCGCCCTTGCCACCCTCCATTTGCATCTGTGGGTTCGTCACTCGCTGCAGGAAGTCCAGGCTGGGGGGACCTCTAGGCCCAGAGTTGCAAGGCATCTGAGGCCTCGTGGGCAGGTACTGTATCGTGTTGGGTGCGCTCGCTTTCACTTGCACGTTGGCACCGTTGAAGGGAGGCATCTTGCCGGGACCGCCCATTCTGGGTCCCATCATTGATGCGTCGGGACCCATCGGTCCCATAGGTCCGCCCATAGGCCCTCCACCCATTTTCGGACTAAGATTCATGTCTGGTGGGAAATCTCCGCCGCCCATCATGCCTTCCATGGGTCCTCCCATTCCTGGGCCTCCCATGTTGTCCATATGGCATCCTGGAAAAAAAACAAACGTTTAGTAACCTTGACATGACAGTATCAGTATTAATAATCAAAAATTTTTTTTATTAGTCGATTAGATTAAATAGACTACTACGAAAATAAAAACCCCTCACCTAATTCATTCATCATCATATGAGGATGTCCATGCGGATGCATTGAGTGATGGTGTTGCATATGGTGTGGTCCTGATCCGAAGGGTCCCATGTTGCCGCCGTTGGGTCCCATGGGTCCGCCGGGCCCCGGTCCGCCGCCTCCCACCGTGTTGGTGAGCTGTTGCGACATCTGCGCCAGTGAAGAGATGGGGTCGAAGGAAGACGTGGAGGTCATGGGCCCGTTGGGACCCTGGTTGGGGTTGATGGGAATGTTGTCTGGCCTGTTCATACTGCACGGACCGGGGAAGGGTCCGGGAAGACTCGTGCTGTTAGGCCCGCCGGATAGTGTCGTCTGTGGGTGAATAATATTTGTATTTAGCATTTTGTTATAATTAATTCGAAGACACTAAAACTTTGGGGTGCTATGACAGGAAACCTCCACGTGCGCCCGTGGACTGGAGTTCCCTCTCGGATACGTCCGGGGGGAAGACCAGTTTTTCGGGCCGGTGCACCCTGGGATGCGGGCAAAAACTCTTCCTTAGGCACTGTGTGCCTAAGGGGTCTCTTTGCCCGTATGCGAATAGCCTGTCGTGTGGACGCTCCAACGCGTGTCCCTCTGATTAGCAGAGGGCACAGCGGTGGAGCGGGCTTGCGGACGGTGAGTTATGGGTAGCTCGCCGTCCGACCAAGGACCAAGCCCGGGTCGGTGGCGCGTCGTGTTTCGCGCCAAATGCCTGCTGGGGTCGCGGGTTTTTTCTTAACCCAGGTTACCGTGGCCCCGGAACGTAAAGGGTATAGGAAGGAACACGGGTGGATTTTAGTCAGTAAGAGTCTGACAGTCCCTTCCGCCCCACCCAGGGCGGGAGAACTCATTTGATGATTTTACCACCTAAAAAAAAAAAAAAAAGACACTAAAACTTTATTGTTTTTCTCTATAATCTGACGTTCATAATTATACACGCGGTGATTGGCGAACTTCCAATCTGTGAAGAACTGTTTTCATCACCTAACTTTTATGGTGAAGTGCCAAAAGTTAAATATCTTGCAGTAGCATTGATTTGTTCCGGTGTACCTAATCAAAATTACAAAAATATAAAATGTTTTACAATGGAACCGGGATTCTTACTTCCTACTAATATTCTCAGTTACAAAAACAAAATTCAAAGACACATTCATTCATCTCCATTTTCGGACACTTGAATTATCGAAGGGATTAGATTTTAGGGATAGGGATTAGGGCTTACTTTATAAGTTGAAGCTTTTACGAGCAAGAAAAATCCTTCCTACTACACTAGATCATCATCATCAGCCTATAATGTTCCCACTGCTGGGACACAGGCCTCCTCTCTGTGAGAGGGAGTGGGCCATAATCCACCACGCGGGCCCAGTGCGGGTTGGCAGATGTCACATGTCTTCGAATTTTTGGTTCTAGGACATGCCGGTTTCCTCACGATGTTTTCCTTCACCGTTGGACTACTACACTAGATGGTCTACTGCTAATTTTATGAGAACTTACTTCATTATTCCCTGCCATAGAATCATCCATGGAGCCGCTAGCTGTGGTGACTGCGCCGCTGTTGGCGACGCTGCAGCTACTCTTGACGCTGCCGGCACAGGATGACGCTGACGACGCCGGTGCGTAAGGACCTTGGTTCAAGTTCGGTGTGTCTCTTTGTGGCGTTTTTGATGCGCTGTCTTGACTCGACCGGTTCGATTGCGGACTTGGGCGGGATTTTTCGTCTGAACAGAGTAATTTAGAAGATTTAGGGCTATCCACACATTTCCGGGTCAGGGCTATCCGTGTTCCGAGTTGTCCGTTTCAGTGTTCCCGTCAGGGTCATCCGTGTTCACACATATCAGAGAAATCGGTATCAGTGTAATCTGTTTCACACTTTAATTCTTTTCCTATATTATCCCATATGATATTTTTCTTATTAGAATTCAAATAATGTGGATTAGAAAGATCGTAAAGTATAGCATTCTGCCGTACAAGTTCTATCAACCTTTCTGTGTTCATGTTGCACTTGCAGATAAATCGTCAACTTTAACAAAAATCGGATAGCACTGTCAGAGCGTCCGTGCGACCGAGCGTGCTCCGGGACACTGACGCCTGACACGGAGCTGTGTGAACAAGTTCATACAATTTGTACGTAACCGATTTTTTCCCCGTCCCTGGCGGAACACGGCCGGGACGAGTTCCCGGAAATGTGTGGTTAGCCCTTTAGTATAAGATTTTTTGGGCATTCGATAAATAGCTACAATAGGTAAACTCATAAAATATCTAGAAGGTTTCAAAATTACAAGTTGTCTTTTGTTTTTACGCAGTAGTCGTAAACAATTGACTGTAAAACTTTAACTAATAATTTAGATCTACAACAAAACAACTCTACTACAACTAAACAGCCATATTGTCAATCTATTACATCCCTACTGCTATATCAAACTGGAAATATGTTTACCTAAAATCATCTTGAAGACAAAACTGCTGACTATAAGCAATCATTTATTTTAGTAGCCTATTTTGTGTGCCACTACTGGGCAAAGGCCTCAATCAAAATAAAAGCGTTTATTTCAAGTAGGCCGGTTACAGGCACTTTTGCACGCTCAATGACAAAAAAAAAACAAATATACTATAAAATTATGATGCTACAGTCCCAGTTTCAAGACATAATAATTGTGAAAATACCAGCGCACGCTGACATTTATTATTTCAAGACACCGGAAAAAGCGAACACGATTAGGAAGAAGAAAGCTGGTTCAACTTACCCTGGCACTTTGTATTGGCAGCGGAGGTGGGTGTCTGTGGATTGTTGAAGCCAGGGCTTTGCTCCAATGAGAACCGTCCTGCTCTCGCTTCTGACAACGACCCGTGAGGTTCGGGAGTACCCGGCATCATGCTATGGAGAAAATAACCATTGTCAAATTATGATATGAATAAACCACTATAATTAAACTGACATCATTGACAGTATTTACAAAAGGGCTCGACAACATATAACTGTGTCTAACTTATGATTGTCTGAGGTCGAAAAGGACAAATATCTTCGTTTCGATTCCGTGCATCTCTCAATCTTTGAATGTGGACATGAAACTAGCTTTCAGAAGAAATGTAAATATGTATAATTATGATAATGGAGCAATCTGATTGAAGTTTTATAGTGTTAGATGATATTTGAGGTGTCCGAAGATTACACTTGAAATGTGAAAATAAATTCAAAGTTTTATATTATTTCTACCCAGATTTCATGTAGGTTTAGCAAGTTATGCTACACATGGACTGCAGAATAGTGGAAAGTTTAGACATTAATGTAGTTATAAAACACTAAACAATATTTCCCCACTTGAACAATTAGGTATGACTAAAAGATAACAGCATATAACAATGAATACATACCCGGCAGGTGATTTCTGATTAGAATTAGATTGTGGTGTTTGACCCCCACTGTTTGACGGCGGCCCGTTGTCTTTTAACGACGTATTCGGCTGTTTCTGTATCGTTAATTCTTGACCTGTCATAATTTAACATCAAAATATTACATAACCATAGACAAAAAAACAAAAAGGATGTGTTGGACGAACAATGTAGAATGAAAGAACGAATTAGCCATAGAGTATGAAAGTACATTATGTTAGCACATTTTCACCAACCACCACCAAAAAATGAAAACATAAAAATATAGAAAAACACACAAATACTACTATGAAACACATGATACGACCAAAACTTACATTAAGAGGGTAGTTACACATTTTATATGATGATAAAATGTGTAACTACCGTCAAATATGAGATGAAAATTGTAAGGTGACCGAGTATTCAAGTTAGTATTGAAGAAACTTGGTAATCTTACAGTATTTAAGGAGAAAACATTTAAAGCGAAATAAAAATGCATTCTTAATTAGAGTCACAAGCAGAAATAATACAAAAGTAACTGAAATTAACCTGGGGTTACACTCAAAAACATACCTTACTCACGAAAGTGCATTAATTCGTTTACCAAATAAGTCATGTAAGGTAAAATACACTGTATTAGTTTGTTTTAAAGAGTAGTTATCGAGCATTTTTCTAAGAAAATGATCAAGTGTGACCCCGGGTTTGAAGTTATTGATTATTTCTGTGTTCCTCCAATCAAGTTACCTTCGAACTGGTTGAGGTATGATATTTGCTGCGGCGACGGCACGGGCATCAAACTCGGCTCCTTGCCATGCGAACTACCCTGTTGATTCTTCTGCTGTTGCGCCGCCAAACATTGGAGAGTACGGACAAACATCCCCTCGTCTAGTTTCTCTAGTATTTCTTTTGTGGCCAATGTTTGATCCAATATTTTGGTATTTTGGTCCAATATCCAATTTGATATGGCCACGTGAGTTAGGGTTTAGTCCAGTTTTTGCGTTTCAGAGGCGTATTCCGTATTTTTGTATGTTTATGTTATTCGTTGTTATTTCATCACACGGTGGGATTTCAAGCGTCAAGCGTTATGCGGGGGGAGGGGAGGGAAAACAAAAAATACGCATTACAACTACAGAAAAAACAAAAAAAAAATTAAAGAAAAAAAAATACGCTCCATGCCAATGTGTCGGGATGAAACGTGACAAAAACTTTAAAATTAAATCTCTGTCGTGGTTGGGAAAATGTCTAACACAGATAAATAATATGAGCATGCTCTACTACTTCTATGGCTTGATTTCATGTATTACTTTTCATGCGACATTTGTTGACTTTTTTTTTTTTTTTTTTTTTTTTTTTTAGGTGGTAAAATCATCAAATGAGTTCTCCCGCCCTGGGTGGGGCGGAAGGGACTGTCAGACTCTTACTGACTAAAATCCACCCGTGTTCCTTCCTATACCCTTTACGTTCCGGGGCCACGGTAACCTGGGTTAAGAAAAAACCCGCGACCCCAGCAGGCATTTGGCGCGAAACACGACGCGCCACCGACCCGGGCTTGGTCCTTGGTCGGACGGCGAGCTACCCATAACTCACCGTCCGCAAGCCCGCTCCACCGCTGTGCCCTCTGCTAATCAGAGGGACACGCGTTGGAGCGTCCACACGACAGGCTATTCGCATACGGGCAAAGAGACCCCTTAGGCACACAGTGCCTAAGGAAGAGTTTTTGCCCGCATCCCAGGGTGCACCGGCCCGAAAAACTGGTCTTCCCCCCGGACGTATCCGAGAGGGAACTCCAGTCCACGGGCGCACGTGGAGGTTTCCTGTCATAGCACCCCGACATTTGTTGACTTACCATACTTTTGAATTAAAAGGACATTTAGTAATTCTATAATCCTTACTTTATTTGGGGGTCCTGTGGACCTCTCTACTAGTACACAATATATCTTTAATATTGTACAGACCCCACCAGTAATATGGCACATCAAGTTTTAACAACACTTGCAATGTCTGGACTTTAAAAGAGACTGTCCCCTTTGAGTTTGTTTCGGCTGTTTCGTCTCAGAGTAGTCAGGTACGAAACACCGGCCGCATCTAGCTTTAAAAATATTGATTGTGACGTTGTTTATAACCAATTTACTAAATAAATATAATTTATCATAAAATCGTCACAGTTATGAGTCGTGGCAGCGGCGTAGGTCTAAAAATGAAGCATACTTTCCCGAAACTTTATATGCCATAATACATATTTATTTAACAATCATTACCTATCACTCAAAAATGATAACGTAGGAGTCAAGTTACCAATCAATAAAATAAAAGAAGTTTTTTTCTCTTCCCTTTATCTCTTTCTCAATATGTATGTCCTTTGAATTCAGTAACATTTACATCGAAAGTTTAGTTCAAAAATAAATTCTAATGCATCGGTACCGACCTGGGGCGTCGTTCTTAGGTCCTTGCTTGCAATGCGCGGGACTGTTGAGTCCCGAGCCCGCCCGAGATGCTTCCGCCGACATCGGCATTTGTACAGAACCGTGGCCCGGAGATTGCGTTGCTGCGGATCGTGAATAACGATCATCTAGACAATGTAAGTGGATAGTCATGTGATTTAGTCAATAAAAACGTCGAAGGGCCACAACATAATCATTTTATTACACTACTGGGTCACAGGCCTCCTCTGTTTGAAATACGTTTTTTTAAAAAACCTTGCCCCCACAATAGAAATTTCTCCTGTGTCGTGGGTGCGTTTACAAACAAAGAAACTCACATACAGTAACAGCCAGACCCCAAACAACTACTTGTAGGTCATACACATATTTGTTCCGTGCGGAAATCGAACCCGCGACACGCTGCACAGCAGTTCGATTGCTCAGCCACTGCGCTAAACTTGCGGTGTCTAATTGTCAAAGAGTCACAACCTATGTGGTTATGGGCCTAAGCCGAAAATAGCATACAAAAAGTTCAAAGCAGTAGTTAATAATTTGGTTTGCCCTAAGTCCAAAAGCACCTTGGTAAAAATTACAAATTATATGAAAAAGTATATATGAGTAGTTCCAATTTAATTAGCTAGTTAAGTCGTTAATAACTTACCTATAGGCACAGAGGCAGAGCGGTGTAAGGGCGAAGTTCCATAGGGCGGAGGCGGGAGGCACCCGCCCCTTTCGGAGCAAGGTGACTTTACTTGTGTGCCTGTTAATTATTTGTACATTACTAGTTGTTGTGCATCACTATGTTAGGTGGCCAAAAGGAATCTGTCTGTTGAAAATATAATAAAAAACCAGTGTACTGCCTGAAAAGAACATTTCTGAAACTTTACGACGTCTGCCATGTTCAATCTTTTACAAATCTCACAAGAAGTAAGTTTGACAAAGCGGCATTTGCATTGTCTTGCACAGTTACTGGGCCCTGTGAAGTTCTGAATAGCAATTCCTCCACGAAAAATGCTGGTATCCAGCTGCTTTTGGTTAGAATGGAAGCCAACCACAACACAATTGGTTAAGGTAGCTAGCTACCAAAGGTCTATAATATATAACAAATACTGACACGGTATTTTCTTTTGATTGACTGGCTTGATGCACCAATATTAATAATCAGCTTTCAAGAAGTTAACATAATCAATCCAACTTACTCATATCATTATCCATAGACTTGGGGTCGTCGAAGAACTGGTGGTGTATCTTCTGCCAGTCGATGTCTGCGGAGGCGGGACTCTTGGGGCTCCGCAGCCCCGGGCCGGGAGCCCTGCCGCCCGGACCCAGCCCGCCCGGGTCGCCCGGACCCATCTGCATACGATAAGACTGTTAATGTTGTAGAATCAATCTAGTACAAAATGTTATAATTGTAACAACTTGTGGCGACATCTATACTGCCACAAACTAATCTGACATATTTGACAACTATAGGGTCTAGCAAACAACACCGCTAGCAACCCGCTTCCACCCGGTGCTACTGGAAGTCTAAAGGGGAGGCCTATGTTCAGCAGTGGACGTTTTACGGCTGATATGATGAAACAACACCCATCTGGTTAACGGATCCTCTCCTGCTGAGGTTGATTGATAGTTTTTTTTGGGATGTTAGAGTCATCAAATAAATCCTCCTGCTCTGGGTAAAGGCGAAGGGACTGTCTTACTAAGTAAATCCACTCTGTTCCTTTAATTGCCCTCTACATTTCAGGGTCATTTCTAGGTAAACAAATGATTCTTGGAAGGAACTTTATACCCTTCATCCATTAAATTGTAACATTGCTAAGGTTTCTTGCTAATAGCAAAAAGTAGCAAAACGAATGATATCTTTATGTTTTACAGAGTACAGAGGTGTTCTTAATAATATGTAATTCCACTTTATCTACCATACAACCTTCTAAGGCCCGTATTACAGAACGAAACTCAAGCAATGATCTCTATTTAAATCTAGATATTTTCAACCAATCAAATGCCTTGAATCTAGTTTTAAGTAATACTTGAGTATTGAGTGATATTCTGTAATACGGGCCTTAGTCTAATTCTAATAAATTATTCCCTAAGCTCTCATCACCTATTTTAATAAAAATAATAATCTCAAATCCAACTCACGTTTCTCCCACGTCCATACTCGTCGCACATTGGTCCGTTGACGGGCATACCATGATGATCAGGTCCACAGTCTCCATGAGGCACCATGCCGCCCATCATACTGCCATCCATCATGATGCCGCCTGGAAGACGCGGCACTTTGTACCATCCAACAGGGTATATAAACAGGGTAAAGTTGAGGGCGCTGGTGGCGCGTATTTTGGGCATGCAGAAAATTGTAATAGCGTCGGGTTTTGCATGCACAAGTTTTTGATTGTAAGCTTTATTTTGTTCGATAAGAACTTAAACTTAATGGAAACTACATGTCAAAGAAAATGGTTAGTTAAATAATTAGTTTTTTGGGCAAAAATAAATTAATATTGTAGGTTTAACATTGCTGTCTACTGATAATAATGTGCATTATTTCGGATACATGCATGCATTTTTTCAAAGACATTAAGTGATTATGTAAAGTGTTCTGCAAAATAGTTGCATGCAATAAATCGTTCGGAAATTAGTTCTGTGTATTCTACACAGAATATTTAAACCTTTCCACCAACACAGCACACGACTGAAAGTTTCTTACCGTTCATAGCATTGAGATTAGGTCCTGGCATCATTCTAGGCCCCATATGGGGTCCACCCATCATACAAGGTTTAGGCCCTCCCATACCACCCATGGGGTTTGGCATCCGCTGGAATAGATAAAAGAATAGTTAGAAAATGTAAAAAAGAAAAGAAAGTTCTAGATTATTTCAAATGGTGTTTCTGCTTACCCCCATCGGTCCTCCGCATCCTCTTCCCATATGCATATCTGTACACATTCCAGTCTTCATATCTGGACCTCCACAAGGACCTCTGATGCCTTTCATTCCACAAGGTCCCATTGGACCCATCGGGCCGTTAGGACCCATGCCCGACATCATCGGCCCGTTCGGACCCATCATACCATTAGGACCCATAGATCCGTGCCCACCCATCCCCAAACCCGGCCCACCCATACCTCCCATTGGTCCGCCCATGGGGCCGTTTGGACCCATCGGACCGCCAGGGCCCATTGGACCTCCCATAGGACCGTTTGGACCCATAGGGCCGGACATTGTGCAACTTGGGCCTGAGTTCATGCTGTTTGATATGGAAACCATAGGGCCGTTGGGTCCGGAACCCATGGGGCCGTTCGGACCCATAGACATAGGGGGGAAAGGAGACATGTTCATGTTAGCACTGGAGTTGGGTGGGTTGATGTCGTTGGGGGCCTGTGAGCCATCGTTGGGGCCTTGGTTGGGGTTATTGCCCCCACTTTCTGGGAACAACATCTGTTGCATTTTGCGTATTGTTGCCAGTTGCTCCTCACGATGTGCGCGTTGTTGTGGAGTTAGGTTCTCGTCTGGTATTTTTACACCTGCACAAAGGTTCATTGCAATTTTAGCTTTGATGCAACGATTTACGTCGCAGTATGCGTCAGATGAATGACGCGTACGCTTTAATTTGAGAATAGAGAAACTTCAAAATTTTGTTCGTGTAATAAAAATGCATATAAAATCGAAGATGTGATAAGATAATATGTTATGCGTTTTATGTTGACGCAGTTGTGTTTGATAATAATATTTACATAGTTATAGTAGTTGCGTATAATTTCAATTCAACTCTTATTCTGTATGCAATTCATGTCTCAAAATATCCAGTAACTTAACTGTTACGACTCAAATCACCTGACGATATTATTTATTAACATTTTTTCAAGAAATAGTAAGTAGAAATTAAGTTACCTTTAGGTCCAGTCTGACAGGGCTGATCAGGGCCTGAATCAGAGTTGGCCTGGCTTGTGGGCGCATCTTGGGGCGTAGGCCCGGCCTCCGAACAAGCGGGCATTGATCCCGGTCCATTCGACATACCGTTTGACATTACAGAGGGGTTTTTCTGCAAGGATATATAAAATTCGTTAGTTACTGTAGAACTTTCTAAAAAGTATCCCGAAAATTAAATAAAGATTAAAATTGTATTGTTATTTTATAATGATTTGATTAGTTGTTCTTGTTTTACTAAAGTTAACATATTTCTGTTCGACTGTTACGTATTTTTATATTTTGATTAAAAAAAAAACATGTGTAAAAATCTACCTAGCTTTCTGAAAATAGGAGTTGTGTCTTAATAATTTGTAGTTCACTTACGGTGTCCCAGGGCATTTCACCATCAGCACCGAGGCCGTCCATGACACCACAGGACGGGGTGCCTCCTGGAAACCCATCCATAGGCCCCATACCAGGTCCCATCTGACCCATCTGTCCCGGGCCGCCCTTCATCATCATCATCTGACCGCCCGGTCCTCCCATTCTGCTGGGACCCATCATATTGGGCCCCATATGCCCCATCCCGCCGTGACCCATCGGGCCCATGTTGGGTCCCATGGGCCCGCCCATCATGTGTCCCATTTGATTAGGCCCACCCATCATGTTAGGCCCGCCTCGCATACCGCCGCGTGTTTTGGCCATAGCGAGATTATTAAGCCATTGTGCTGGGCTTTGCTTGTTGAATTGCCCCATTTTTAGAGGGTGTTTCTGTAAATCAGATAATTAATTTAGTATTTTATTCAAAGAAATAATAAAGTTCAGTTTCCAATGAGTTGATTTACCTCAAGATATTTCTTAGTGCCTGGTTGTGCGCAGTGGTACGCTATGATTGAGTGATGTTGTCCCGATATGACGGATTCCGCGCCTTTGTTAGCCAATAGCGTCGAAAACACGAAGATTTGACTTTGCTGCTGGGAAAACATCCAGTATTTAATATATTTTTTGTTTTACACACATGAATAAAAAGCGTACGGACCATATTTTAGAAAAATAATATTTCCAAAGAAATCAGAAGTTTCATACATGTAGTGAATATTTTAGCTATGCACAATTTTATTAAGCTATGTTGTTACCTCCATACTGCCCGCTTGCTTGCTGATGACGTTAGAGGGCAATGTTTGCGCCTCACTTGCCGACATAGAGCCCATCGGACCCCCAGGACCCATTGGACCCCCTCCACCACCCATGCGGCAGGACCCCATATTTTCCGGACCTCCGTTGGGGTTGCGACAATTTTGATTTTGATCCTAAGGTTACAAAAAAAAATGTTATGATCTAAGTGATAGAGAAGAAAACGAAATATTTTTTAAGTTAAAATACAGAAAATATATGTTAAAATAAAACCTCTACTTTTCTTTACCTGCATTCTTACCTGAAGATTACTTGTTGGGCCCCTGAGTCCTGTTTGTGGGTCCAATATATCATTTGAGTCTGAAGAAAGTCGTTCTGATTTTAGAGAGCCTGGCCCGCCTAGTTCGCAGGAAGGAGATTTTGTGGGGTCACCTGGATCAAAATGTTTTTTTTTTACTTTTTCTGTTGTGGTCTGGCTAGTTTTTGGTTTCTCTGATCAGATAATAATTATCTGGACGTTAGATGACCTGAACAGGTCAATTATGCCGCATTTAGTGTGGCTTCTATGCTTAACAACATTAGAAAATTAATACAATGTTGATATAAAAAGGTTGTATTTCAACTACCAAGGTCATTTTCCTGCCCTTATCCCATTTTACTTGGAGTCGGCGCAACACGTCTTCCTTCGTCTTCCATTCTCCCCTATCAGACTTCACAGTATCATTTACCATACCTAACTCCTTTTTCTTTCATATCATTCCTTAGATAATCTATCCATTTTTTCATTGGCCTTCCTCTTCATCTAACATAACTACTAAGGTCATAGTATTATGGGAATAAACTAAAAAAATAAAATTGGTCTTAAAAAACTCGCAAGAAAAGAGGGATGAGTTAGACTACTTCACCAGACTGGTTTTTAGTTGCCTCATATCAAGAGAAATGAAAAGAGAGTGGACAGACTATGATAATAAAAAAATCTTGAAGATCTTACCGTCACTATCCATAAGGCCGTCAATCTCAGTCTTGATGCCGTCAACTCCAAGGTCGGCTGTAGAATCTTCGCCACCAGATTGGCTGTGGGGTTCCAACTTGACTCTATGAGGAGGCTCGTCTGGTTCTTTCTTTAACGCCGCTGGAGTTGGAAGCGACGCTGATGGCGGACGCGACCCATGTCCTGATTTAAACGAGAAAAACACCATCGTAAAATAAGGATGATTTATGGGATTTTTCCCATAAAAATATCATGGGTTATCCCACATCGCGCGCGCAATCGTCTATGTGAAAACCAAGTAAATTAAATTCAAGATTTAAATTACCAATACCATATTTATTTAAGTTTATTATTATTAATTTTACGTGCTATCCTCTTCGCAAACAAAAGATTCATTCAGTTTTGAAGTTTTGCCTCTTGCTAGTTACATTAAATGAATACTAACTAAGTCTGTGTTCAATAAACAACAGCTAAATTCATCATCATTAGCCTATAATGTTCCCACTGCTGGGACACAGGCCTCCTCTCTGTGAGAGGGAGTGGGCCATAATCCACCACGCGGGCCCAGTGCGGATTGGTGGATGTCACATGTCTTCGAATTTTTGGTTCTAGGACATGCCGGTTTCCTCACGATGTTTTCCTTCACCGTTTTGAGAGCAGTGGTGATGAAATAACACAAATAACACATACAGCTAAATTATGTAAAGTTATTGAATGTATTTGTGTAAAAATTATGAGATTTCTGTGACAAACACGATACGGCGGCATTTTAATTAATGCATTATCTGTGAAAACCGTCGCTTTACGATTTTATAGTATATTTATCTAGATTGCTAATTATGTGTGTGGAAGATAAAGAAGATCTGTGCGGGATTATAAATGAGATGAATCAATTACATGCATAACTGTGCATTACTGCTTTGGCTTTCACTGTACTTCAGTTTTTTTGCACGGAAAATACTTTTTTTTTTAATAATAAACACTGTGGTGTTAGCAGCAATCATTTTATACTTTTTATGCATTGTTTTGGAAATTATCAAAAATATACAAAAAATAATTAATGAATTTTGACATTTCTTTTATATTTAGGTAAAGATGAAATAAACAAATCGTGATTCAGCTTTTTTATAGCCATTATTCGTCTGATATTGCATATCTGTCAAAATAATGATAATCTTCATCTTCCAATTCTAGGTCAGTGCAATTCAGATTAACATTGTCTCTCGAAAAATCCTTTTCCTTGGAGATTTTCATATTTATTATGATAAGTTTACTGTTGGGTTGCTACTCAGTTATACAGGGTCTTTCTTTTAAATTAGCCAAAATGGAGAAATCCGCATCCATAAGAGATACGTCTGTGACATTTCTGTGGACAACTTACACTTGACCAAAAAAATAAAAACGCCAAATTTGTCAACATCAAAAAGGGCTAAAGCTTCCTAAGAAAGTTTTCCCGTATCTCTTATGGATTCGGATTTCTCCCTTTTGGCCAATTTAAAAGAAAGACCGTGTATAGTGGCTGTAATTGCTCTATCTATACCTCTGAAAAATTTAACAATTCTTGGCATTTTAAGTTAGGCAGTTAGTAACATCAAATGAGTTCTCCTGCCCTAGGCAGATCGGAAGGGACTGTCTGACGCTTACTGACTAAAAGTTCACCCGGATCCTTCGGTTGCACTTTGCATACCAAGGTCACAGTGTCCTTATAAGATGTCCTTACGAATTCAAATCAAATCAAAAGTATTTATTTCAAGTAGACCAGTTACAGGCAATTTTGAATTGTCAAAGACATAAAAATTATAATTAAATACTACAAAGTTATGGTGCTACAGTCCCAGTCACAAGACATAATAACTGTGAAAGTACTGTAGATGCCCATTCCAAGAGGTAGATCTCTATGGAGAAGAACGGGCAAGAATGTCTGGAACTAGTTTATATATGTGAAAGTAAAGCTTTTAATGTTGCTGCTACTTACCGGGCTCAGCAGGATCACTGGGCTCGTCCTTGAGGCGGGCGCCTCCGCCCTTCTCCTTCTCCTTGATCATACCCCTGCGTGCCTTCGCCAACTTGACTGTATACACACAACAATACTAGCATTATGTATAAGTTATCTAACTATAGCAGCATTACCCAACCTTCTTAACCGACTTCAAAAAAAGGAGGAGGTTCTCAATTCGTCGGATTTTTTTTTTTTTTTTTTATGTATGTTCCCCGATTTCTCGAAGACGCCTAGACCGATTTCAAAAATTTTTCTTTTGTTTGAAAGGGTATACTTTCCAATTGGTCCCATATTCATCAGGTCAGGATCTGATGATGGAATACCAGGGAAATCGAGGGCAACCTTCAAATTTTATAGGCACATAGTACCATTTTCATATATTTTCTAAAGCTGTTCAAGTATTTGCATCTGATAATCATCATCTCAGGTGGATGAGCTGATGATGGAAGGTACAAGTCCTCTAGTAAGGAGTCGGCATCAACTGATTTAGTAAATTATGTTTGTGTTCGCATATCTCTGGAACTACAAGTCCGAATTAAGTAATTCTTTTTATGTGGTACTAGGTATTGTTCAACTTAAGGAATAATGCAAATTTCATCAAAATCGGTTCAGTAGTTTTTGAGATAGGGAAGGAATGAAAGAGATATTATGTTAACGAAGTTATTACCGGTGCTTCGGATTTCTTACATAAGTAAGAAAATGATGTATTTGACAAGAATTTTGGTTGAATATTTATACTAAAAAGAGTAAAAAAAAAACTTTAAAAAAAAAATGTAACCGCCTTCAAAAACAACCACAAAAAAGGGTAAAATAACCTACAAAACGTTTCTTTCGGAATTGGTGGCAAAAAAACAATGAAATTAATAAATATAAAAACCACCGACTTCCGAAAGAAAAGTTTTGTAGGTTATTTTACCCTTTTTTGTGGTTGTTTTTGAAGGCGGTTACATTTTTTGTAGCTGAAGTTTGATAGATATTTTATAATATCACAGTGCCCTAGATTATAATTTTCAACATAATATCAAGCCTGTGTTCCGTCAAGAATTACGCAGTGGTATAACTAATAGTCATCCCACATGTATGTTTAATAGATGGCAAGCTTATTGCCATCAACTCGGAACAAATCCAGAGTCTAGCTGCTATTGAAAAATTTTTTTTTTCTTTTCATTAATATTTAAGATAAAAATTGACATAAATTGGTATTGGGTATCGTATCACTCAGTAGGTAACTGAGTAGTGGAGGTCCGATAAGCAATAGCTCCATGTAAAATACTGACATGCAGCTGGATCTGGTTTGACTGGAAGCCGACCCCAATATAGTTGGGATAAGGCTAGGCAGATGATGAAAGAGACATCTATGCCCATAGTGTTACTATGAATACAGAAGATGATTCAAGACCAAAAAAAAACTCTAGTATTTTTGGTATAAAAAAGATTTTTTGATTTTTTTTTTATTAACCGTCTTAGTACTGTAAATGTAGTGCTAGTATTTTGTATTTTATTGAACATCCAGAGATCCATGGACAATAGGTTGGGAATTGCTGATAAATGAACATTACTATAAAATGTTAATTAGTGAATCATAGCAAACCTATAAATGCTATAGGTATAGGACACATTTAATGTTTATTCTATTTGTTTAGTTTTGACCCGATATTCACCATATTGAGTTACTAGGAAATTACAATGCAATTATTGTAGTTTAGTTGTAGATACAAACTTTTCAGTGGATTTGTATAGTTTGTTTGTGTATGTTAGTTTAAATGTATGTAAATACACCTAAAACACAGGAGAAAATCTTAGTATATGACAAAGATTTTTTAAAATAATACTGGCCTTGATTTTTATAGAAAACTTTTTTGTGGCAATCAACAAGCCATCATATTATTTTATTTGACTGGCCTGTTGGTCTAGTGGTTAGTGACCCTGACTGCTATGCCGGAGGTCGTGGGTTCGATTCCCACCCAGGACAAATGTTTGTGTGATGAGCACGATCATTTGTTCTGTGTCTGGGTGTAATTTATCTATAATATGTATGTATTTAGAAATATATAAGTATGTTTATCAGTTGTCTAGTACCCATAACACAAGCTCTGCTTAGCTTGGGACTAGATGGCGTTGTGTGATAGTTGTGGAATATTATTATTATTATATTATTATTATTATTATTTGTTTTAGTGACCTAGAATAGATCTATTAGAAGTTCCTATTTTTCAAGATATTATTTTTATATTTAAGTATTGTATTTAATGGATTATGATATCTAATACATTTTGTGAGCATATTTTCTTATTTATTATGTAGGTTATTAGCTATAAGCCTCAAAAGCCAGTAAACTTAGCCCGAGTTATTTTTTCTAGATTCTAAACATAAATGTTTATCTTTTACCACATTTAATCTGCTTTTGTTTAAATTAAATACAAGCAGCAGGAAATTTATAACCAAGCACTACATATTTTTATTAGCTACACTTGACTATGTTATTTTGAAATATAAATCAATATATTAGTGAGAAAGGCGAAAAGACATTTCCAAAACATGGATAATACAAGCAAAGCCAGTATAATACAGCATTGAATATTAAATTATAATACTGATAAACATAATGTAAGATATAAGACCTTGGTGCTACACATTAAACACAATAGCTGTCATGAATAAATTATTAGAAATTAGCTAATTTTATGCAATGTTTTTTTAACAAGCATTTTTTGCAATCTGCAGACAAACAATAATTGTAAATGTTACACTACATGTTGTTTTGATAGTAAATAAATAAGCTGTGAATATACCTGTTTGTCCTCTAATGTGATAAATAGCACATTTACAGGAGTTTACTACATCCAAACACGGTCAGTATATAATTCAGTGCATGACCATGGATCTACACTGTGATATAATTCCATGTGATCCCCATGTAAGTCAGACAGTACTGGTGTGCATTTGTATACATACAAAACTAATCCGCGGCGCGTTTCGTCACGGGCACAATAATTGGCACATGTCCCACAAATCCACAGAACGGCACTTCATTACAAGAATGTCATTATGCTGCACCAAATGATCGAGAGATTATTATAAATAGAGATCACGAAAAACCTTGGCGGTCGGGGGGACGCCGATGGCGCGGACCGACCCCACTGTCACTACCAGGCGCCTAGAAACCCTGATTGTTTCCAGATATTCAATTAAAACGAGAATACACTGCGAATCCCCATAAAAATTCCTGGCTTATTCTCCATACATAAACAATGAGATAGGTCGGGTGTAGACGGGCGCGAGCACACGAAACGCACGTTTACTATGGCCGATTTATTGCCTCGGGAACGCTGTTCGAACGAGATGATACCTCGGGAGAAAGCGTCTAACAATATTTTATATCATTCGTGTGATCTAATTAAGGTATAACGATGGGTATGCAGCAAGAAACAAAAAATCGGGATCGCTGACATTTTTGTTTATGGTACATCGACGAGATCCAGAATCCACAAATAGCGAAAGAACGTACACGATTACCGCCTCCCGACGGATTCACTATCACTTGATAACACAAAACACTGTGTTTCTTCACATTTATGTAAGTTTCATCGTCAAAATATACCTGATTTTATTTAATTTCTTTCTATCAGCATTAACACAAATCACCACGCACACACAACACAACATACATATATGTGCACAACACTAGTGCGATGAGCCGAATATCATAATCATTACAGGATGTTGATTAGTCGACTAATTCTTTTAATGGGTTAATTCGATTAACGTGAAAATTAAAAGAAACGCTTTATTTTTCTTTTTTCGTTAAAAAGATAAAGATCAAGTCTTATGAATAATTGTTACTTTTTTCGACTAAATGATAGCAGCACAAAACTACAAGTAAACAATCATAAAGATTTTTTTTTAAGCTATTGCATAGCTTCTATCGCGGGCCTTGAGCGCGGGGACCGAATCCAGAAATTCCGTAACGAAAAAACCTCACGCTCATTTAATTTATTTAATTATTAATTTAATTAAATTATTAAATTAATTATTAATATTAAGGGGGATGCTCCAACCAGCCCGCGAAATTCAATTTTTTTTACGTTTTTTGCAATTTGCAGGCCAGTGACATGTTGTAGCTTTATAAATATATGAGTTGCGGTAATAACAAGTATAATTTTAAATATAAAAATTATCAAAAAACTCGCTCCATCAGCTCTCACATAGAAAAGGTGCATCATGTTAAAATCTCCGAAATCTAACTACGATGCACCTTTTCTATGTGAGAGCTGATGGAGCGAATTTTTTGATAATTTTTATATTTAAAATTATACTCGTTATTACCGCAACACATATATTTATAAAGTTACAACATGTCACTGGCCTGCAAATTGCAAAAAAACGTAAAAAAAAATTGAATTTCGCGGGCTACATCGAAGCAATCACCTTAATTAATTATTGATTTATTAATATAATAATAATAATAAAACCATAATAATATTTATATTATATTTATATTTTTAAATGTTATTAATTTCTTTTTTTTGTTTCTTTTCGTCTCTTTGGGGGGAACACCCAAATACACCGAAATATTTTATTCCGAATTTCGATATTCCGATTTTCAAAACTCCGAATATCATAATACCTAAAAATTACAATATCTATTATTAAGAATCTCGAAATTTATTTGACCGAAAGTCGTATGTCCGATTTCTTCGTTTTCCGATTTTCACATATTCGAAAAATGTAATGCTCGATGAGTTCTCATTCCGAAAAACGAAATTCCGATTTTCAATATTCCGAAGCAACTGATTTTTTCGGAATATTGAAAATCGGAATTTCGTTTCTCATTCCACAATGTCAGTGACAGAAACAAATTGGTGTAAAACCGGCTCCACGTAATTTTGTCTACCGTACTCCCAGAGTGTTATTTGAGCCTGTGTAGGCACGGAGTGGCGAGGCGTATCCTCTTAGCTTTCACTGTTTGCCTTCAGGATTTTTATTGTTGTTAGGAGAACTTAGGATTCAAGAGCGAGCGAAGCGAGCTCGGGACTTGGGGCACCCCGACTCGGACAGGTTAGGTTCGAAGGGGATTCGAAGGGGATGGCGGGGTCTTTCAGACCCCGCCATCCCCTTCGTGTTAGGTTACTTTAAACCTTGCTCACAGAAATACGACCTACCTAGGCAGTCAACAAATTGACCAAGGATGCAAGAGCGAGCGAAGCGAGCTCGAGACTGGGGACACCCCGACTCGGACAGGTTAGGTTCGAATAAACCTTGCTCACAGAAATAGGAGTCCCGCGAAGCGGGGCTCCGTCGACCTATCTTGGTAGGTGGTAGTCAACAAATTGACCCAGGGAGGCAAGAGCGAGCGAAGCGAGCTCGGGACTGGGGACACCCCGAATCGGACAGGTTACATTCGAAGCGGAGCTCCGTTGAACCACCTTGGTGGTGCTATAACTCAGGATGCAATAGCGAGCGAAATGTGTCTTGGGGCACCCCGACTCGGACTTTTCGACCTGACGGACCCGAATCAGAATTCTTATAATCGGAATTTTAATATTCGGTATTCGTGTTTTTGATGTTTCGGAAAATAATTAAATCGGAATTTTTGATATTCGGTCTATTGAAATTCGGTATTTTGAAAATAGTAATTATAAACGTTAGGAATTTTGAAATTTCGGAATTATTAAATTAGGAATATTGATCCATCGGAATTGTTATATTAGGAATTTTGAACCATTCGGAGTTATGAAAATCGGTATTTTGAAATTCGTATTTATGAATTTCGGAATAAAGTTTTTCGTATTATCGTAGTGTACCCCTCTTTGGGACAGGCAAAGGGAGCTGAGACAATCTTAAAGACAAGCAGAAGATTCTTTCTGTTTTTTAAAAATTGGACGCTAAAGATTATAAACAATGATGATAAAGGGTCAAGATAACCATGGGTTTGCAGTCGTGAAGACTGTAAACATGGAAATCAAGCATAAAAAACTAATCTTAATTTAATTGGACATTTAGTTACATGACAAAACTTATAAATATTAAGGCTTACTGAAAACACATACAATATTTAATATTTACGTCACATGCAAAAGTATACACAGGTTGTGAAATATATTTTTTTTCTTGTTGTTGTGAGCAATACATTGTGTTCAGTAATAGTTAATAAACTTGAAGTTTACCAGTGCAAGTGTGTTTAAATAGCAACCCACTCATAGAGACCCGCGGTTCTTTATATTACATAATGGGGATGGCAACTCAAAGCTAATTGTAGATGGCGCTGCGATAGTTGGTCCCTACGTCAGATTACTGTCTACCTTGTACAAAAAACAAACAAGATTTATTGTTATGAAAATTGAGTTTACATACAAAACAAATAAGGAAAATTATTCGTCAATGCAAGTGCATATACTTAAAGGAGAATTAAGACGCCGCGGTGCATCTACAAGAGAAAAAAAGTGATTTAATTGAGTGGTAATACATTTGATTTTACCGTAATAAATCCACAATTACTTGTAGTTGAGGTTTCAATTTTTGAGTTTAGGTATGTTTTACCTATCCTCTTCTATAACAAGAATGTAATGCTGCTTCTGAATTTCTATTTTGATAAAATATCATAATGTTTTATGTCCGTAATTTTACCCCTTTTTTCTATTTAGATTCGAGAAATATCACAATATGTTTAATTTCTTAACACCACAACTATCACAAAACTCGTTCCAGGTGATAATTCTTCCGCCAGACGAACCATTTCATGATTTATAGAGCGATGCAATACTGGTACTTAACCTCCAATAGAAAAGTAGATATAATTTTGAAAAGTGTATTCGATTGTTTAGTTATTGTATAATCTTTTTTACAGCATAATACACAACATCTAGTCATTTTACATCAATATCGCTTTTTTTTTTCGGAAAATTCCTTTGATTTGACAGTTCTTTTGGGACCAAACTGTCACTTGTAACTTTGACACTTGCCTTCCCCATTTATTTAATATTGTGTGTGTATCCAATTTTCTCATTTGAAATGAAATTTTCTCATTCAGTATTTTTAGTACTCAGCCTGTTGGCCACTATTATGTTGACTGGGTGTGGATCTCTGATATTCGTTACAAACCATGTATTTAATTTTCAGTTTATTAACCAATTTATTATACAAAATTATTTTTTTTTGACATTTCCACATTTTAATCGAAAAATTGATTTAATCGTATTAAAGTTCCAATCGATTCCAATTTAGTTTTGACTGGGCTTCACTATTGAGTACAAATAGAAAAAATCGGATACATGTTCCCGCATGTACCAAAGGTAATTTTACAGATAATTTATTGCTTTGCTGTTTCTTTCCTTGTTTAATCCGGTGTTCAAGAAAGAGATGCAAATGTACTCTATGGAGATGTACATACATTTATGGCCAATGTGAGGGTTTTCTATGGTTTTTTGAAAGTATTTGATTCCGTTTTTTTATAAAACTAGAAAGGGTTTACACTACTAAATCAAGCTGTGTGTGTTGTTGCTTTGGCTGTCATGGTTAGTGGTTACACTGGGTTACATTATGTTGTTGAAACGCAATATGCGTTTAAAAAGAAGTCGAGTTTGAGACAAAAAAAAATATATTTTTAAAATTAATCGACATAAAAACCATGAGCAGAAAATAATTTCTACATTGGTAAATCAATAAGTAACAGATTCCAAAGAAAATCAGTTTTTAGCAATTTGAGGCTGAATCTGGAATCATAATGTCGTTGCCAGAGCAAAGTCAATTCCACAAAAAAACGAAGTTGTCTATGATTCATTTACGGTGAAGGGAGGAGGGACAATTTCGCTTCGTTGTCGCCCAAATTATAATTTCACGGTGATTTGTGATAAGATCGTCGTATGTGGATTGAAATAAGTGACGTTTTTTGGTGCTTTAATTGTGTGTAAGTGCGTATTTAACACATATTGGTTTACTCGTTCATCAGAAAAGATTACATTCTGACCGCTCCCTAGGCGTAGAATAGTACGTCAGTCGTCAAGTATTTTTCATGCCTGTTTGTACTACTTGCTTTAGTAGGGGGCCGTAATAGTAAAAGCTGTTGGAAAGTGCAATCGTACGGGAAACTGATGGTGTAAAAAACTATCTCACGTTCTATTTAGGAGGCGTTTGCCGTGTTGGTGCATTTGTAAAGTTTGTAGCCATTTTCGGTGAGTCTTCATACATTTCGCTATTTACGTTTCGATGCTGGAGATATTGTGTTTTACGTGAAGATTGACCACGAATAATGTGATTCGTGAGCTTTGACAGTAGTGCCTTACATATTTTTAAGTCATAATTTTGCAGGAATGTCGAGATTCTAATAAGTCTTAATTATTGATGTGGCCTACAGTGAATTTTTATCATGTTTTCTCTTTTATTTTGTTGTGGACACCGTAAACTCGTCTGCAAAGTGTGTCAAGTTGTTGAAGAAAATGTTCTGATCTGTAGTGTGAAGAAATCTTAACTTGAACATTTGACCAAAGGATGATGGTTGTAGTTAAATTCAATAGTTCTAGTACCTACTTCCACAACTGTTTTTCTATAACCTACATTGGCTAGTTGGTGATAAGAAGTAGTGCATACTATGTTTATATTTTAAGTTTCTTACAAGAAATTTTAGGGAACACAATCTATGTAGAATATTTAAATATGTCACAGAAAAGTTTTTTTTTACAAAGTAATATATTTAAACTAATTATTTGGATTTATCATGAAAACAGAAAATAATACTTACATTTGTAAATGCACACTTATTAATTTTCAAAATTATAAATCTGTAACACCTCCATTTTGAATAAACCTAGGTTCTAGTACCTGTGAGGAATTTGCCCCATACTCACATTTTCAACAATCTAACAAACCTATCAAACTGTAAAATATTCTGAACATTTTGACTCCATTTCAAGACTTATTTGGGCCAGTCCGCTGTAAAGGTGAATCTCTGATCAGGCATTGCATTCCCCCAGATTCAAATGTGCAGAAAAAGAAATAGAGTAGCACTAGACAGTAGCTTCTGGGTAGACATATTATCACATATCCATACATCTATTTAACAAAATTAAAATATATAAAAATGTGAGATAGGTCATATTTACAATAAAAAACATCTAAACACTAAATACTTCATAGAACGGTGTGACAATTCACACTCCATTACTGTTTATTTACATTTAGGACATCACACAATAGTAAATGTTATGGTTGGTTGAAACCACCTACTCACATTCATAATGCCCTAGTAACCTGGTACAATCACAAGCACCAATATGTAAGCAGTTACTTATAATCAGAAGTGATTTTCTTTTGGAAGAACTACTGGATATTAAAGAGACCGGTTAAAATATTAGTATGTAACAACATGTAATTATTAAAAAATAACATTAATTATTATACATGAAAAAATCAAAAGACCATTACATTTTTTTTCACATCAATGTCGATGGTAGAATCCAACTAGCTTGGAAAACAATCTATGCCTGTATTGTTTTAAATAATTTAAAATTATTAGTTTCGGCTGTTTGTTACTCAATCTCGTCAGATTAATCAATGAATCTTAATGAAAGTAGACTCAAATAGGATCCTATGTGTTGACCTCTTGTCTCTAAGATGCCTTTTAATTTTCCAGTTATGCATAATACTGCAGGCAACAGCCAGTAAGTGTATACATTTTTGTGATAGTGACTGTACCATCTCCTCTCACACATAAAGCCCTGGTACACAGTTGTGTTGTAAAGCTATTGTGATTGCTAGCACTGTGTGACTAATCAATTTGTGAGCGAACAATAAAATTGTGGGATGTCCTAGCCTAGCCCTATGTTGTTTTCAGTTTATTTTTCATCATTGTGAGTGCAAAGGTTTTTAATCCAAGTTGGTTTAGTTCTGGTAAAGATATAATGTGAGTAATTGTTTGTCACTGTCAAACAGGGATCGTGGTAGTGTCCACGGCCAAGTAAGCTGAAAGGCCCGGCGCCCACTATCGGCATCGGCACGGCTGAGGATTTTAGGTGATAAAAAGCATTATAGACATTAACTTAATGGCAATAAAGTAGAAATTTCCATGATAAATGATTGTAGTAACAAAAATATTGCTTCGGTATGCTTGAGGCTACTGCATCAATAATTTCTAATTTATAGACATGAACTTAATGTTTAATGCTTTTTGTCACCTAAAATCCTCAGCCGCGCTGGGCCCAAAGCATCAAGATCAGCCGTACCATTCTTTTCTCGAAGCGACTCACAGTTCTTTTGATTTTATTTATATTTGCATTTTCATTATCATTGAAAGTAGTTCATAAAAATTATATTTAATTTGTTTGGATATTTATGATAGTCGAAATAATCACTTTATAATCCCTCATATCAGATATTTTGGGGTCATTGGCTCCATGTTTTTATGATAAGTAAACATTTTAATAAATAATTGAGGTCAATTATATTTATTTATGCACAAGAACTGACAAGAAGGTTGATTAAATGTATAAATAAGACTGGTTCTTTCAAGTATTCATTTCACTTTTATGATACAAAAAAAAAATGCAAAGAAAATGATTTCTAATTTTTTATGCTGTTGTGCAAAATATCAACTAAAAACATACAATAACACGGTAAAAATAATCTTCTCTATTAATTTTTGAATACTCTCTTTTACTTAAATAATCAAATTCTCATTTTGAATTCCTCTTCTTTCATTAAAAGAATGTAGGTAGGTTTTTAATGAATGATGTGACAATAGTGTTTTTACAAACAACAATACAAATACACATCAACTGTCATTTCCCCATTCACTCCACTATTATTACATAACAATGGGGAAGGCAAGTGTCAAAGTGACAAGCTCAGTGACAACTGACAGTTTGCTCCCAAAAGAACAGTCAAATCAAAGGAATTTTCTGAAAAAAGACGATTTATTGATCTAAAATGACTAGATGTTGTGTAATAAGCTGTAAAAATAATGGAACATATGAATTTCCGACAATTCACACTATCAAGAAATAATGGGTAGCTGCTGTGACTGCCTTGAGAACAAAAATTGAATTATAACTAAGGAAAAGCTATATAATAAACAAATATCCAGCCTTGCGAAGCCGAGACTGGCCTTTAGTTGAGTTTATTAATGAAATTCTATGATTATACCATAACTAAACAATCGAATACACTTTTCAAAATAATATCTACTTTTCTATTGGAGGTTAAGTACCAGTATTACATCGCTCTATAAATCATGAAATGGTTCGTCTGGCGGAAGAATTATCACCTGGAACGAGTTTTGTGATAGTTGTGGTGTTAAGAAATTAAATATATTGTGATATTTCTCTAATCTAAATAGAAAAAAGGGGTAAAATTACTGACTTAAAACATTATGATATTTTATCAAAATAGAAAGTCAGAAGCAGCATTATATTCTTGTTAAAGGAGAGGACAGGTAAAACATACCTAAATTCAAAAATTTAAACCTCAAATACAAGTAATCTTGGATTTAATACGGTAAAATCAAGTTTATAACCACTCAATTAAATCACTTTTTTTCCTGTTGTAGATGCACCGCGGCGTCTTAATTCTTCTTTTAGTATAAGCACTTGCATTGACGAATAATTTTCCATATTTGTTTTGTATATAAACTCAATTTTTATTACAATAAATCTTGTTTGTTTTTTGTGCAAGGTTGACAGTAATCTGACGTAGGGACCAACTATCGCAGCGCCATCTACGATTAGCTTTGAGTTGCCATCCCCATTGATTAATTTGAGAAACATTGTAATGATGTAAGCTAGTAAAGGTTGTTCACATTTTTCATTGATTAATCAGTCAAACTAAAATACAGGTGGATATTTCTGTCACTTCCAAGTAACTATTTAATGGGCAAGGCCGGTTAAAGCTAATTGTAGATGGCGCCACCCATAAGATTTGACCCAATGACGATGCTTGAAACAAGCTATACTAGCGCCATTAGTTCCCCAGTTGCCATCCTCATTCATTGGTTTGAGAAACATACTATACTCATTTTATGGTAAAGGGTGTCAAATATCCTTTCTTTGGTATTGTTCATTGTGTTGTCTTAGTATAACTTGAGCAATATGGAATGGACTTTAAAAGATACTGTGACCTCTGAGTTTGTTTCAACTGTTTCTTCTCAGAATAGTCAGGTATGAAACATCAACCTCATCTAACTTTAAAAGTATAGGTTGAGACTCAGTTGTGACTTGTGTTTGTTTTTACAACCAACTTAAAAAAAAATCATTTATCAATTAAATAACTAAACTAAAAATATGATTAGTGACTACAAAAAGCAATTGCCATTTTTAACAATTTAATATTCTCCCATACACTACAGTATCTTATTGTTTGATGAAATTACCTTTTATGTACCACAGAATTTGACCCAACTCATTCACTTACAAAAACCATTGTGTATGTACACTTTCTCTGAATTTCTTTGAGCATAGCACATTTTTGTTTAGTCATTCTACATGTATGTCAAAAGCAATACATTTGTAATCATGTTTATCTATGTTTAAATATGTATTTACTTATACTCAAGTCTGTCAATAAGAATAATTATGTATTATGTTTGTTTTTGTTTTGTACTAGAATGGTCCATGTTTTACATTAACGAGGATTGAACAAAAACAATCACCTTGTTGTCATGTTCTTAAAGGTGGTTTTAGGCCCAAATCTATAGAACGAACTTGGCTGCGGTTCCATTTAGGCGGAGTGGAGGGGTGCGAAGCAGAGTTGTGCCGCGATTCACCAATCACATGACTTGAAATCCACCTGTGCCTGGTCAGTCAATGTGCATCAGCCAGGTGATTGGTGAATCGCGGCACAGCTCGTCTCCGCTCCACCTCAGTGGAACCGCAGCCTTAATCTAAGCTCGAACTTAGCTGAGTAATGTTTCGTTCGAAAATAAAACTTATTGGTATTGAGTTCCGTAATCCCAATTTCTAACAGACGACTATAATCAAGCTTATCATACAAATAATAACATTAATTGTATGTTGATTAGGTTTATTTTCGGATAGCGCGACTGAACTACGATTAAGATAAAAATAAGTTGTCTCTTTTTCCTCCGGGCTTAACAGCGGGTACACTGTGGGCGTTTCGAAACTCGCGCTTTGCTAACTTGCGTTTTGAGAACCAATAAGCGCGCGCTTCCACATCATGGTTTTTAAAACGCGCGTTTGGTAGCGTTCAATGTGTACTTGCCCTAACAAAGGCGAATTTTGAAGAAAATAAATGAGTACTTGATGTCCCACTTCCTGGAGCGCACCAAATGTCTGAAGGAGGCCATTGATGCCGCAATTAACATGACCCTCTGCTCTCAGAATTTTTATAATTTTTATCCCGTTTTTGACGAGTTTCTTGCAAATTATGGCAGTAAACCTAGCTCATGCGCTGTAGCATCAGGCCAGGTGGTCCAAACCCTGTTCTTAAAGCCTCTCAGACTACTATCAATCAATCTACTCTGCCTATAGTAGTGCACTGCTGGACATAGGCTTCTCCCAGGTTGCGCCATATCACCTTGTCTTCTGCCTTTCACATGCATTCTGTGTCAGCCAGTTTCTTAAGCCCGTCTGTTCATCTAGCTGGGGGCGTGCCATAATACGCATGCCGATACGTGGTCTCCATTCCAGGACTCACCTGCTCACTCGGCCATGGGTCCTTCGGCAAACATGATGGCCAGCCCACTGCCGCTTCAGTTTGCTTACTCTGCAAGCTATGTTGGTTACTCCGGTTCTTTTCCGAAAAACTTTTTTCCTGATGAAGATTCAGACCCCTATGTAGGTATATCAAGTACGAAATCACCTGATGACCTTCAAGAGCTTGTACAGCTCATCATAAGTTATGGCTCAGAAGGATATCGATAACTTCAAAACTCTTTGAGATAGAATATTTTTGATCTCTAATAAAATGTTAAGAAAGCAAATAGCCGGAGTTGCTAAAAAGTGGAGCTGTCCGGACATCCACCACTTTAGGTAACCCAAGATACTACAATATTTGACTTTTTCAACCTTGTTGCTAAGCAAAGACGTCTGCCCAATTCATATGTTAGCTGTTTGTCGTAATTCTTTATCGCAGACAAAGATCATTCCGCCAATTTTCAACATTGCCTCCGTCCTACAACGCGTCGTATTTTTTTTTTAATATCACCATTGAATTATGCTATGTGACAAGTAGAAAATGGTATTAATGACATTTTCTTTGCATAATAACTAGATTAAAAAAAAAAAAACCTTTAAAAAGTACTTAATTCTAATTGAAAATGAATCTTTCTAGCTCAATTTAAGATAATGAATTTGTAATTCTATCTTAATTACGTCTATAACTCTCATGTAATGGAATCTAGTAAATCTGAAATAATAGCCTAATTGTAATGACGTCAGGCTCATAACTTGAATACGTAGACATCTATTGTTTCTCTTAAAAAATGTAGCTGTTGTATTTCTAGTACAAAATAATGCTAATTCGAACTTGGCGGCTCAAATATTATCAAAGTTGTGCTTCAAAATTCAAATAGTGCTGATAAATCAGCCTATTTTGAATTTAAATGACTTATGATTATGTGTTGGGAAAAAAATTAAATATTCGGGGGTAAAAGTTGTTCGCAATTCAAAAACCTAGTGGTCAAAATCGGTGTTCTCTATAGACAAAAATGTCGTCAATAATTACTTTTAAATAAAATTGATGACAGTTATTTTAAGTAAAATTGATGCTCAAAAAATATTCCTACATAACCAAGATTTGCACTGTAAATATTCAGCGACTAAAAACGGCTGTCGTCGTTATACTCCGCATTGCATCGGAAGTCCTATCATAAATATTTTGAGCTGCCTCCGTACTCTACTAATTGCCTGGACAATTAACCCCGTTATGAGTAAAGTGTACTGCGAATGCACCAAACGGCGTCTGTGTCTTCTTCGCCAGATTAACAATGGGCTATACAGCTTTCTTTTATTACTACAGCACACTTATTTCTTTGATAAATTGAAGTTAATTCATTCGGGCGCACTTTTTGTCCGGTCGTGGGAGGGCCACGAAAGTATTGTTCATTAAAATGTCTACGCGTTTCAACAAAATGGTTTGAAAGTTTCAGCTGTCGTGGAAGAAAAGCTTACTTAATTATCTCTATTATTGTTAGGAATAGAATAATTTAATGTATTACGAAGGAAAGGTTACGAAAATAGATAACTTTCGCCGTTGCCGTTGTTTAATGAAAAGGCAGTCACTATTATTCTTGAAAACTTTGCTGTTGGCTTCATACAGACGAGAGGCACATTGTTGGTAGATACTACAGCAGCCGTGACCAACATTCGGCGGCAACCAACAAAGCGTCGATGGCAGCCGTCAACGCGTCTGTGGAATTCGGCAAAGCGCCGATGGCTTCTATCCACGCGTCAACGCGTCAGAGATGGCTGCCTCAAAAAGGTGACGCCTGCAGTGGTATCTGCCGTCCTCAAACGCCTCTCGTCTGTATGAAGCCTAAACTTGCATTATTTTTCTAATAAAGATTCATACAATGAAATGGACAACTTGAACAAGATTAAGGGGTTTATAAGGGTTAGAGAAAGGGTCGTGCCTCGGCTAAATGCACTACAAACTACCCAAAGATTTTGGGATAACAAATTATCCAGAACAAACATTACACGTCCCATAAAGCCGCGTTTAATAAAGCAAATATTTGACTTTCAAGTAAGTATACTGTGCTAGCTTTAGATCGCGGCTTCACTCGCGTATAATCGGGAATTATTACATTTGAGGTTAGTGTAGTTTCCCATTAGTGTAGGAATTTTGAAAGAGTCCTCCCGCCCTCAAAAATATTCAGGAAAGTTCCTCAAATAAAAAAATATATACATATATTCAAAAATATTGTATATGTTCCAAAAATATTCAGTGGAAGAGTGGAAGGGACTGTCAGACTTCATATAAACTACCCTGTTCCTTCAGTTGCCCTTTGTTTTCCAGGGTAACCTCTTCAGACATTCTCGCGACAAAGTCCTTTACATCCAAACTTGCATACGTTCAAACTTTACTTCTATAAAATATTAAAATATAGGTACATATTGTATTGTTGGTTGGAAAACAAGTATCCACTTTGTTTGTTTGACTTTTGAGTTTTAACAAACTTTGCACAGTGTACATGTTGTGTTCGGTGTTGTGGCCAAAAATATTAATTATGTATTCGTGAAGTTATTAAGTTGTAATCTCACGGACTCGCGTGCCTTTATCTGTTGTATTGTTATGAACGATAGAAGATGTTTTCCCTTAGTTAATTTTAACAGTTTCTTTACAAAGATACCCATGACTATACCCATGTTTGCAAAGAAATAAATGATTTGATTTGATTTGAAAGATGAGCAATATTGGCGAAGAATATTATCTACTTAAAACGTGGTTCTATTATTGATAATATACTCTAATTCGCCTACTGTAATACATATTATATGTATATATATATATTATTTTTTTGTAATGCTACTACCTAAATGTTATACTAGGATGAGATTACCTTTCACTCTAGATTATAAGATTAGAAACTGATGAAATAACGAGAATGTCAATATCATACATTTTCATTAAAAAAAAATCTATTGTCGACATAAAAAAGGGGTTTGTTTAAAGTTTAACGTACTTATCTGTTTGTCTATTATATAAATCGGAGCTAATAATCTTATGAATCGATTTATATGCGTTTTTTTTTATATATATATTTAAAGCTAACGTGATCGTGATTCTTAGCTGCAATTTATGAAGACTCTTAAGTTCATCCGTTGATCATCACCAAATCATGTAATTTATTTTTTTTACCCACGACGCAACGGAGCAGGTATATGCGTTTAGGGTGAGAGGTGTTTGTGTGTGCGTTTTTTAAAATTTTATTATGCTTGTTAATTGATGACCTAAATAACACTGTTCAATTAACGCATGTGCAATTATCCATTGTTAATATTGATATAGAATCGTCAACGAGATGTATCTAGATTTAAACTAATTGGATTAGACGACTCTATTATAATTGGTATGGATTAATAATTCAATCGCAGGTAATACTGATTATCTTTATAGCTATAACATTTAAATGAACTAGTTTTTGCCGTGGCTTCGTCTGCATTATTTCGAGATATATGAGGATAAAGTGTGCCCTATGTGTTAAGGTTATAAATAGCTATCTGTGTTTCAAATTTTATCCAAATCGGTCCAGATGTTTTTCATTCAAACATATAAAACAAACTTTCACATTTCAAATATTAGTAGAATCATAGAAAGTCGAATATCGCCTGATACAAATTTCGTTCTACTTTTTGTTTAATAATAATATTTATTTCTGTGAATTGACCTTTACCCGTCAAAGAAATTATATCAAATTATAAAACTAGGAGGGCAGTGGTGGCTCAGTGGTTATGGTATCGGTCCCGACTAGTGATGGGCCGGAGGGAAGAAAAATATGGGAGGGAAAAAAAAGATTGGGAAAATATGGGAAAATAAAATAAATTCCCGGAATTTTCCCAAACGACGGGAAAATAAATATTGAACCAATAACAATGTTAAAAATATGTAAATAATTATTGTATTAGGTGGTAATAAGGTGGTAGTAAGGCCTGCAACCGCTGGGTCATGCCAGTATTGATGTAGGTACTCTTTTGACATACTCATGGACTCAAAGTCTCAAACAGAACTTAATTGTTCGGACCCTCGTATCCAAGGCGATAGGAGGGTCCGTACATTGCTTACTGCTTATCGAATGCATCACTCACGGTCTTCGGTTATGAGATTGTATATTCGAGGTTGAGATTTTCTAAACGTTAAGACTTTGCTTGACACTAATGGTCGCATGGAAATATGACAGAACAAGGAGCTTCACGGACGTTTTTTCCGGGCCGTACATAAGCCTGATGCAGATGTAGACATATCTGCATCGGTAGCCTGGCTACGATCCGGAGACTTCTTTGGAGAAACCAAAGGTTTTGTCAGAGCAATAATGGATGAATGATGACATACATATAACTACCGGAGATTTATTGTGAAGGATAGCAGGGCTGACATAATGTCGGGCATGCCACCGTGTCCAGGCGAATCAATCTATCACATTTTCTCCGGGTGTTCTCGTCTCGCTAACGGAGAATATTTGCATAGACACAACCCTGTAGCCAGAATAATCCATCAACTTGCTCTAAAATACAACCTTGTGGAATCAGAAGTGCCGTACTACAGGTATGTGCTCGACCCAGTTCTCGAAAGTAGCAATATGAGTGCGATATGCACGCGCTGCGTGAAGAGCTCCATCGCGATCTCAGGGCAGTATGGAGGGAGCGTCGGTCGCAACAGAGGTCCAGGTACGCTACAATCGCGGCGGTAACACCCTCTCTTAGAGGAGTGGCTGGATAGGCGGCTCGGCGTCCTGACCTACCGCATGACGCAGGTCCTCACCGGACACGGAAGTTTCATAAGGTACATGTGTCGGATGGGGAAGCAGGAAACGCCTGGGTGTCACCACTGCGAGGACCGCCCGGAGGACACGGTGGAGCATACGGTGCAGGACTGCCCCGCTTGAGCAGAGCACCGCCGTGTCCTCACGGCAATAGGCAGAGACCTCTCGCGCCCGGCTTTGGTCGAAGCCATGCTTCGGGGCGAGACGGTGTGGGATGCGGAGGAATATAGGCGACTCGCTGTCCGACCATGGACCATGTCCGGGTCAACGGCGCGTTGTGTTCCACACGTGCCTTTTCAAGCATTTATTTTTGACCGTATTCATGAATTTGATTTCTGTTTGAGTTCGTTCACCCGTGTGTAGCGTTCACAGCTGATTCCAATGTTTCCATCACATTTTGCAGACTTTAAACTGGCAATTCATCGAAATACTTACAAATAACCTATTTTATTGGCCATATTAATAGGCCAAAAGGAAAATGCTTGAAAAAAAAATTGATGATTTTGAAAAAAAAAATTGCAAAAAAATATTCTTTTTGGAATGTACTTGGTTATAATAAGCACACTTAATTCTTGTAGTTAATTTTTTAAGACCATATATTACGTTGAAAATCTGTTAGAGGCTCGAGAGTTTACGTTTGCCATTTGTCTACAAGCAAGACTAAAAAAAAATATAAATTGTTAGATTAGAGCTATGATTATGTGGCTATTTATACGTACAATACCCACTTTTCAGCGCACCAAGTAATAGATCTATCTTCAAAGTCAGCTGATTATCTACTATTATAGGTATAAAGCCGCATTTATAGCAAAACTAATATTCAAAAAACAACCTAATAATCAGAAAAAGATCGGTGTGATACTTTTGAGACTTGTTCGAAGTTGATTTTAAGTCTTTTTAAATAAATACGTATCAACAAACATTTTCATACATAAAATCCCTTACTTTTATGCTGTAACCATACTTTTACAATGAATGTCTTTTTTTTAACCACTCACATGCATGCACAGACTCACAAAAATGCAAAACTTTGTAAAAAATAAATTAAATTGCATAATTTTATACGAAAAATATTTTCCCGTCATTTGGGAATATTCCCGGGAAGAAATGGGAAAATATCGGGAATTTTCCCAACTCGGGAAAATTCCCGGGCAAAAACCCATCACTAGTCCCGACATAAGAGTTGTACACATTACTGGTGTCCGACCGAAACTGATTTTTCAGCCGAAACCGAAACTTATAATTTGTCTATTTGTTTGCATCAAGAGTTCTTGTCCCGTTTCTCAAGTGCTAAGTAGCCAAGTCTTGCCTTATAACTCTTGGCAACTGATAAAGAAACCTATACCACAGATTATTACCGTGCCTATACCAATGGAATATTAAGTTATACGATTGTTTGAAATTCGACCATAAAACATTTAATTTAAATATTAAATTCTAAAAAAACAAATGTTCTTTTTACACTCTTTAACAAAAACTTACTGTGCAAAATTTTCTTTAAGTCCGCGTATTTTTCGATAAAAATGAGTACAAAGTTTTTGCTTCACGAATTCATAGATTTAGAAACTCAATCGAACTACACTCGGCGTCACAAAAATCGCACCACTTTAAGAATTCCCTTCAAAGTCATTTTAAACCTATTAATCAATGGTAGACATATGACTATAAGGTATCATTGGAAAGGCAATTTATTTAAATTTCAGTATAAATCAATGGATTTGGTTTTTTGTTTACCAGGGAATAAAAAAAAGCAAGCTAATGCAAATGATTAAAAAGTTAAATTTTATTTTATCAGCAAAAATTACAACAAAGTCCTTAAAAACAACTTAAAACCTAGTGTTACCCCCCCTAGCCCTGATGACTGCTTCCATGCGTTCTCTCATGGACCTAATTAATGTGACAACAGTCTCTTGAGGAATGTTGTCCCATTCTGCAACGACGGCATCTTGGAGGTCTTGGAGAGTGGTAGGGGCAGGATCACGTGCCCGTACTCGCCGTTTCAGTTCATCCCAAAGGTGCTCAATAGGGTTTAGGTCTGGACTTCGCGCCGGCCAGCGCATAACAGGGATTCCAACTTCTTGCAGGTAGTCTCTTACAATTAAAGCGGTGTGACAGCGGGCGTTATCGTGCATTAACGTGAACCCACTGCCAACAAAACCCGCATAAGGGACAACCTGCTCCTCTAAGATCTCTGTTATGTACCGAGCAGCAGTCAGCGACCCTTGCCCGCGAGCACTTCCAGTCCGAGAAACACACACAAGGTTCGTTTTACCGTCGATTGACATGCCGCCCCAGAACATGCACGAGCCACCCCCGTATTCCACTGTCTCTTGAATACAGGCTTGTGCGAATCGTTCACCTTGCCTCCTATACACTCTTCGACGCCTGTCGTTGCAGAAAAGACACACCCTCGTCTCATCCGAGAAGAGCACAGCCCTCCATTGGTCTATTGTCCAATCCACATGGTCACGGGCAAATTGCAACCGGTCTCTCCTATGCTGTGCAGTCAATTTTGGCCCTGTAGCAGCCCTATGAGCTGCAATTTTCTTCTCCCGCATTCTTCTTCTAATCGTGGAGACGCTTACAGAAGTTCTGCGAGCTGATAGCAGTTGTTGTTGCAGCTCAACAGCATTGGAGAACCGATTACGTAAAGACGTCGAAACAATGAAGCGATCGTCTCTTTCCGATGTGCACCGTTGTCTTCCAGATCCACGTCTTCGGATATAGCCACCAGTCTCTTGGAAGCGTTGGAACACTCGTCGAACGGCAAAACGACTCAAGTTCAGTTGCCGAGCAACATCACATTGCCGCATCCCTGATTGCAGTAGTGCAATGACTTGAGCGGCTTCATCTGCAGTGGTATCCATCTTCTGGGGTATTTTTCTTGCTGTAGCTGTTCACGTGTGTTCACTTCAAAGGTTGAATAGCGAATTACCCACATTTAACCCGGGTCGCCCGTTTTATACCCTTGTAGGGAGGTGCAATTAGTGGCCCTTGCAATGCGTATTTTGACAACATTTTTTTTAACGTTACGTGCTAATGAAACCTGTTGTGTTTAGGGATTCTAACTGTTGTTAATTTAAAGGTCGTTAAGCATACTTTCAATTGATACCAATATTAATTGGGTTTAATGTATTCGTTACTGGCGGGACATGTTTTAAACTTATTTTCGAAGAGGTGCGATTTTTGTGACGCCGAGTGTATACAGCTTCTAATATCGCCTGTCAATTTCATAAATTACTGTCTGATGTCAATGGCAGACGAAATTCAAAAGAAATTATAATACAGCCAAAGAATAAGCAAAAGTTTACGTAACTTGTAAAGCTTTAGACCAGTAGACAAGGCTGCGAATTTGCGATTAAATAACTATCACTTTTTGCGGCCAATGAAAGTTCGCCCGTTTTGCAATGGTAATCTCCAGATAATTTTATTCTGCATACAAAAGAAGCCATATTGTATGCAAGCGATTTTCGCCTTTATTGCCTCCATACATTATTCTTAATTATGAAAGTCAAGGGTCACACAATTTGGTCTAATTTCCCTTGACTTTATGACCTGAGTTTGAAAAGAATATTGTTTTGGCAGACATTTTGAACTTTATTATGTTTGAGTCAAGATAAAGAAAATAACTATTCAACATTGTCCTTATTTATTATCGTAGTAATAATTTAATACTACATTGTGATTAAAGAATATTAATGACAAATTATGTCTCGTATCACTTGTTGAATACATATAAGTTTAATCGGCCTATTGTTTATATTGAATGACACAATCACAATTATGAATAATACTTGTAACTGTCCTTAACCGCAGAATGCATACCGTTTACAATGTACATAAGGAATACATAATGAAGTTATTAAACGAATAAACAAATAACCACAATCCTTTTGTCGGAGAATTTTTTTTTCAATGACCGGTCGAGTTCAAAAGTGGATATGGGGTTATCAGCCACAAGCACCATCTTGGATTCCTTAAATTTTGAACTAAAAACACTTTGTGATAGGTAATGAACTAATAACATTCTGCTTGATACCCGAATCAGTGAGGCACGACATTAAGACGCACTTACGTAGAACATTACCCTCGTTACAAACGCCATAGTCACGTAAAAACTCGAAAAAGTAGCCCAACAAGCATCTGGCAAGAAATTAAAAACATTCATTTGACATTTCGCAGTCAAGCATACATTTCTTCATTACCAAAAATACGTAAACGAAAACCACAAAGTTTCCCGCGCACATTCTAACTTTTATTCAAGTTTTTATTTTTATTCTTGCAAATGGCTATGCTAAGTGGCGAGACCTAGTTTCGAGTTTTCCACTCTGTTTTTATCATAAAATTGTTTGTTGCAGGTGAATTGAATCAGCATCAGTATTATCAAGAGCAGCTCATAATGACATTAAGTTGTTATACATTAAGTTGCCATTAGGGTATCACCGGTTGAGTTTAGAAATGATAAGAAGACCACAGCAGACATGGACGGCGTGAAGAAAATACATTCTGGAACACTGTATCGGTAAGTGTAAACTCTATTAGAACAATTATTCAGATGTATAATGAACTTTACTCTGTCCTTTCCCTCTAGTGTCCCTAGAAACTATGCCTGGACAAAACATTGAAAGTAGCCTTGGGGCAGCAAAACCTAATAGCATAGCCCTGTTACTGGGATATGCTGTTAGATTGGAAGGTTATCCTAATAGATACTAATCGGTCAGTCGTTTAAATTCGTACTCGTTTTCACTTGTAGTTACTTTCAGAAAAAGTGAATGGTTAACTTCCCTTTTACACCAACAACAGAATTGATTACATTAGTTAAAGATCTTCAGATGGGGAAGACCAGTGGTGGAGATTTGGCGTAGTGGCTTCTAATCTTAAAACGAAATCTCATCTGTGAATCCTTGATGATTGGGAATTTGAGATCCTTGTCCCTACTGTGGGCTTATGCCGAGATATTCAAGACATGCCCCTGTTTAATGTTCTTCCCCCTTTTCCTCTCTTTATCTCTATAAGAAGGGTCTTGTTATACTATTCGCTGGCTTACTAAGCTTCCTTAATTACAGGACACAAAATATAACGTTCCTTTCTTTTATCCGTCCTTCAAACCCTTTCCCAGTTCGGCAATATTTCAAGGACAAGAAGAAAGTAAACGCCGAAACAGCTCGAGTTACCATTTCTTACTGAAAAGGATCGAAACTTGAGATACTATCTTTCCTTATAAGTTTCGCGTTGAATGGCGGTAATGGCTTTTTCGGTTTCTTATTTAGCGTAGACTGGTAAAGCTTTACAGGATATCTGCTATAAAGGAATTCTGGTCATGGCAGGTTGAAATAATTGATGTCCTTCCACTCAGCACTTCGCTCAGACTTAGTTTATTTTGGATTCAGGGGCATTATTTTTTCTGTTTTGAAAGCGGCTTTGCCCAAAATAAAAACTTATCCTAAAGCTTAACCTTCAAATACTAAAATCTAAATTATTCTAAACGGTTTACGAGTGTTCGAATGAATACTCGAATTCGAGCACCCGTTTATTACTTTTGCTTGAATAATGTCGAACCATGGAACTACAAGATTGCTAAAAGAGGTCATCTTCAATAGCAACATTTTAGAGACAATCGAATTCGGGCAAATGACCAAGTATAATTACGCCATTAGTATGAATCGATGTCTTGCAGAACCTCGACCTAAACGGGTTGTCCTATTTTATTTTTGATTCATTATTTCTAATTTACCCTGAGTTGGTAATAAACCTTTCTTACACCACTAACTCGGGATTTAGTAGACACGAAAAGTCGTCTAGTCAACCATGTCCGGGCACGATAAAACGATTTACTTAGGTTTCAACTAAGGGAAACTCATTTTGAGGGTCAAATTGGTGATCAAGTAAATGTGTTAGAACCAGTGAAAAAGCTAAGCTTCTTGCCTTTTTGTTGTGGGAATATTAATGAAATCTTCGACTGTTTTGTATTTGTCTTTATTTTTATGGGTAGCACTTGTAGAAAATTATTAAAGCTACGACCTAACCAAACCGAAAGCCGGGTGAACACGCGAATATCTCTTTCGTTAACGAACCCAATCGTATCATCGCTCTTGCAAAGCCAGTTTTTCAAAAAAATGTCATGACGACCGATCGCTTCAGCGAGGACACAGGTTAAGGCTTCCAAATGTGTTTTCTATAGGCATTATCTACTATATTATCCTTTTGCCTTTGTCAGCATATAACAGAGCGCAACATAGTCAAAATTCCATCAGTCTGGCATCTGGCTGTATCAACGCAAATACATATTAATGGCATAACTGGAGACATATACAGTTGTACCTGAATTATACAGTAACCGCTGGAAGCCGTCGCGTTTCAATAGACATTGTCACAAGTTCCAGCTTGTCTAGTTTCGAGCCGGAAGCTAAACATCTCTAGTTATAACCGAATAACCACTGTTTATGTTCGTTACCGTCTAGTTTTAATTAGGAACTAACTTTAGTAGCTCCAAAGTGAAATTTAGTGGAGTTCTATCTACTGTTGTCCCCGGCAGTAATGTTAATGTTGTCGTATTTTACTGCTAGGGGAATCTAAAGAATTCGCTTAGTACCTCCTTCATTTTAAAGTCGTTCGGGAATTTCGGAACAAGTTCGCAAGTTATTGCTCTTCCAGAATTTTTGTCCCTAATCTAATCTTGTTGAGTAACCCAACTCATAGTTGTCTTGTTTTCTAGCCCGATTTAACTAAATGTTTCATACAAAGCAGGTATGCATAAGATTTTATTACACAGTTAGGTAAGATTTGGTCATTGCGAATTTCCGGTCTCGATATCTTGGGTGACACAGAATCGATTACTAATAGAACCACTCGAAATATTCATCGTATAAGGAAAAACTGCATGCCCAAGGTTTCTTTAGTTTAATCGTACTGCAATGAAGATATAATTAAATTAATCTGATTCGAAACTATTTTTATCTATCAATGCTGCTCCCAAAACGTCAGAAACAATGATAGCTGTTAGATATTGGAAATCCGATCCGAATTCGTTAGAGCTGTCTTTTTTATTGACTTCTCAATGGTCGAGCGGATTTGTGAAACTTTTCATTCGATTCTAACTAAGGCTACCGTTGAATTTTTAATTACCATTCCCAGATATATTGGCTTCGTTTCGAACAATTCTGTAAATCGCTGAAGCTATTTCTGGAAAGATGGGCTTTCTGACATTTGTGTATGGTTATTCAATTGTATATTCATTCCCAGCTGAACCTCGGGTTGTCAGTTCATCTGAATGGTCAGAAATGGATCCTCCATTTAACAATAAGCTTTCACAGAAAATCATTCAACTCATGGTACAAAACACCCACTCAGTTTCCTGGGACAAGTGCTCAAACCATTACATATTTTCACTGGCTACTAAAAATAGAGGCTCGCATTGATTTGCAGGACAAACCACAATAGTCTATTGTGGAAACTCATATATTGTTTGCTCTGTGTATGTAAAAACAATAACTGACCGCACAGATAGGCGGTGTTCCATTTCCATCACATCCAGTGTACTGAGATCACTTGATGAACAACACGACGCCATTTAGGCCGACTTGTATACCCTCAGTGTTCTTGTAACACAATACCTCGTGCTCTTGACACAGCAATTTGTACTCCTAATTATGGCAGATTACTTTTCCCGAGTGATCAACATTTTCCTCCTTAAAACGTACATTTGTAGCTCGGTTTTTTCGACGCCTATTTAGTATTCTTATCACCTTTGTGCCTGGGACGCAATACAAGGAAGTGCCTCCGGATTCTTTGCAATAGGTCCATCCGATCAATTTTCTGATTCTCTGCTACCCGTTTCTCGACGCCTTATTTTTTATTTCCAAGCTAAGTAATTGATATGTCTCGGGGGTCACAAAAAACGTATATGTCTACAATAAGTAACAGAATCGCGTTTGTTTTCGTATCGTATCATTTCCACAGTACAAGGTTAACCACTCCAAATTCGTAGCGTCCTTACAGGGATTTATTTCACAGAAATATAGGATGTTACGAGAATTTGTAATCATATAATCACGTTTTTTTTTTGTTTTCTCGTTCTCCCTGTTTGAATAATGCTGTCCCGCTTCACGTTAACGAGCGAAATCAGCTGAAAATGACAATCGATATTTCCAAATGTTTATGTAAGAATTCAACAGCAATCTAAAAATCACTACATCGTGTTTTTAAGAAGTTCGCTTCGGAACTGTTCGTGATATTGCGGTGGGCGTACGAATGAAGAAATCAAGCAGATTAAAAATAACCCGGTTGTATACAGATGGAACCCCAAGTGGCGGCGGCGGTACACCTAATGTGCGAAATGTGCCTATTTCTGCCTTTTTTATTTTACCTTTGTCGCTCGTGTTACTGCCATCTTGACTGACTTATTCCATTCCTTTCTACTGCGGTCCCACGGCTGTGCTTCTTTCAGTGTAAACTACTGCTTTAATTTAAACTTTCCATGTCTTCCCATTTCGAAAACGATTAACTCCAAGGAACAGACGGTCATCAGGGATAACCTCTTTAAAAAGAATGGAACACTATCATAATACGAATGCAATTAAAGGAACAACTCGTGTGTTTGCTCGGACAAAGTTCGTGCCTTAGCGGACAGTTTGGCCATTTGTGGTTATTATGCAATCAGATCCCGTACAAAATGTCTTGGCTCGAAAACGTTCCAAAATAATAGCCGAATCGCAAAAACTGGGCAACTTGTGAACACGGAAGTTTCTCATTACTACTCTGTTTCAATATTTCATAACGTTTGCTGTTGTTTTCATAAATTTTATTATTGATAATGATGACGGGTCTAATGAATTGTGCGACGAAATTAGAAACGATGGAGTATTTTTATTTCCATGGCCACGAAGCAGCCCAAAATATTGATATTGAGTATGCATATTTAATGGTATTGGTATTATTTGGGCTGGCATTACGGCAAGACGGCTTTGTTTACTAAAATATTGAAGACCCTGCGTATTCTGTCTGAATTTTAATAAGCTACGCGATGCTGTCTCCTACGTACTATCGATTCGGAATCAAATTCATAAAACGAGAAATAAATTTCAATCGACTTTGACTACTGCGTAATGTTAAGGATTAGGTTATTATGAATAGTTTCAGTTATTCCGTTACTGTGTTATTTCGTCTAAATATAGAACGGGGTTCATATTTCGGGCATTACCTTTCCCTGTATTATGTTATTCTCTTTCTACGAATGTCTAACGCCTGTTGCCAACGTTGCTTTGTGTTTCCATCTCAACCGTCAAGATTTTCTGTGTGGAACACAGCAAGGAATTAAAAAGTAGACCTGTTATATATCTCTGTTTGTTTTTCAACGTTTACTGAGAAAAACACATGTCCAACTTTAAAAATTTCACACACTATATTTCTATTCTTGTCGATGGGCGTACCCTTTTACTTGTGGGTGTTTACATAGCTGTCACATAAATTTTCCTTTTGTCATACTCTAATAGAATATAGTATTGATGTGTGTACTCAGTGGTTTCCGGAATTTCAGGCTAATCTGCGAAATTCAACGGTTGAATAAGTTTCGCTGTGTGATTCTACGTTTTAGCTGTGAGTATTTTGGGGCTTTCCTCTATGATTTTCGTTGTCAAAACAATTGGTTCTTCTACTCTGAGTATTTTCTATGCAAACAAATACCCAGACAGCACTACCTAATGTTATTTTAGCCTGTGCAAACAGCCCTAAAAAGCATTAACCTTGAAGACAATGTCTTAGAAATTTTAGGCAGGCTTGGCCCTACAGCCAAGCTTTAAACTCTTATGTTTCTTAAGTACTAAAACAATGTACTCCAGTTAATTTTAATCCCGAATCAGACAGAGACTACACACTTAACTCAGCACTAATAAATATCGGTCGTAATCCGTTTTCATTTGATTGAGTCTGAAATAGAGATACACCTTAGTTCGATGCTAAACGGATTACCGATAGAGTTAAGGTGTAAATCAGCATGTATAGAATAGGAATCTCGGTACGGGATCCGCATTTGCAATTGGCAAGAGGGAATGCAATCGATGCCTGAATACTCGGCTATAAGGATGCACGACACTTGCATTTTTATCGACACTTTGGATTGATTCTGATCGTGCCAAATTCGATTATCCATGAAACGGATCGTTCTACGAGATGCACGATACTAGCATTTGTACTGACATAATTTTAAAACGATCAATAATTTAAGTTCCCGCAACTGCGAACAAGCGTCGCGTCGGCGTCATATTAAAATCATAAACATACTGGATTCCTAAATGTTTTGATAAACAAACCACTTCGTTAATTAAATTTGATTGATCATATAATTTATGACAATGCGGTACTATACGATCATTATTTCCGATACCAGTACTCTTGTATCGATCCATTTTATCGTATTCGTAAGTATCTATCCAGGCCTATGTTCAGCAGTGGACGTCTTCCGGCTGATGATGAAGTATCTATCCAAAATACCCGAGTATCGAATCTTGTTATATATTGATACTGTAAAGTGTCGGATCTTACATCACTAGTCGACTATTTCTTGCTACAGTATTAGTAAATTAATTAGTACTTCGTTCGGCTGTATATTTTTAATGGCTCTTTCGTAAAATGCATTTCTTTGAATGACGTGTCCCCTAAGGTATTGCCTTTGCACGATAAAACTGATATTGCATTGATAGGTACTTTTATGAAGCGATAAGATACGAGTAAAAGTACGGCTTCATACCTTGATATTGACAGTTGATAGTTCATTTCTTAAATTAATAAGATTATGGCTGTTACCAGAGATTTATCTTTCATTGAAGGGGCTGTTCTTGACCTTTCGCCTGATGAGGTCTACGATGGAGCCAGTTTTAAAGATATCTCTTAGTCTCTTCATCTAACTCGCTGTCCGACCATGGACCATGCCCAGGTGAACGGCACGTCGTCTTCCACGCGCGCCTCAAAGAGCGTCAGCAAAAATGACGGGGCCCTCTCTCAGAGGGCCAAAGCCTGCCGGGGACGCGGAACTTATTTCCTTACCGTGACCCCGGACATAAAGGGCTATTGAAGAATATCGTGGATTTTAGTCAGTACAAGTCTGACAGTCCCTGCCGCCCTGCCCGGGGTGGGAGGACTCATTTAATGATTTTACCACGCTAAAAAAAAGTCTCTTCATTTCTTTATCCTTATTAGGTCATTATCATTTTACATCTTTGATGGTTTTGTACTTTTGTGTAATTGCGCTACTACCTTGTTTAAACAATAATGTTCTCTTTCTAGTAGGTACAAATTTTGTTCTGCAGGGCGAAGTATTTTTCGTATTTTTTTTCATCATTGAAGGTCTCAATTTTCGTCACATTATCTTGTCCTTTGACAGATGATAGTATTTTTGAAGTATCCTTGCTATAACACGTGACCCTCAATCTCACATTTAGTTCAGCTTTTATTTTAAAGGATGTCCCCGGTATATCTCCTGTATTGTGTGTAGGGTACACACAAATACAACAATTTGAAAGTTATACAAATGTTTGTTTCATGCGGGAATCGAAAACGTGTCACGCAGCATATAAGTCTATCACCTAACCACTGCGACAACGATGTCGCAATTGTTGGCAGTATTGTAGTCATAAGGCGTTTAGATGCACAAAGCAAGGGTTTCCTCTCAGTTGTGATGTCTTCCTAAACCCTCCTTTGTTGTAACATTTCGGACTAATTATGTCTTGTCTTCATGGCTTTGGCTATGTTTTACTCATAATGTGTACACTCTATACTCTGAAAAGTGAGGTAATAATTTCAATTATTACTCTAGCAATAGTTATTAATATTCTTACGAAAAAAAATGACGATCCGATATCAAAAGTTATAAAAAAAAACTGTCAGATAGTCCCCAATGAACTAAAAATGAGTTTAATTTAAAGAATGTAAAAAGAAACATAAGGTATCTTGCCAAGAGATAGCTTTTGAACTCCTAGGATCCACTCACGATCATGACTAAATCAAAACAGCCACAGAACCAACCACGGGACATTCGAAGCTTCAAATCGCGACCGTGGAACGCAGAGGGCATGTGAGGGAACGGGGTTTTAAGCTAGTAACAGTCCCACAGTCTCTTCCGCTACATCCAGTGCGGGAGGACGTATTTGATGATTCTAACATTACCCAAGAAAATAACCAGTATCTTTAGCTACTACAAAATCCTTACCAAGTTATAGAATCCTACTAAAATCACACTTAAACGAAATTGTTTACTCAAATAACCTTCGTATTCAAATTCTTGTATACCTAACACATAGTACAAGAAACTAAACGCAATATTTAAATTTATCCGAGAGGGTTCATCTCATTATAATACCGCAAAATGAGGCTCATGTTATTACACCTACATACATATTATACATAGAATTACGTACATATATTAGTTGGGAGTTTGTGCCAGATATGTACTTTCTTGCCTCCGAAGAGGGCCAAAGACGGCCGTGATCGCGGGACTGCATACACAGGTAACCGTCACGCTGGAACGTAAGGGGCTATTAAAGGAACACCTAGATTATAGTCAGTACGAGTCTGACAGTCCCTTCCTTCATTTTACCTTGCTAAACAAGGGTTAGTACGCAAAATAAGGCTCATGCTATCCGCGCGTAGTTGGGATTTTGTTATGATAATAATATGTGCTTTATCAGGTTGGGGAGTTAGGACAGAAATTGTAGATGGATGATGATTAATAGAGAAGTGTAGAAGAAGAGATTCTGCATTTTTAGAAATGAATTTGGAAAAGGGTAGATCGAGTCAAGGGTGATGTAAAAAAAATGAAGGATGATGAAGAAAAAACCATAGACGATTAGCAAGGGAGAGTGAAAGAAACATGCGTAGATTTGAAGTAATTAGGACAAGGACAGGAAGATTATGAAGTTAATCATTACATAATTGAAGTGCAGTACAATCATAACAGAATTTGAGATGTAGTACAAAAAACTGCAAAGGATTTAGACATCTATCAGGTTTCTCTGGATATCGATAAGCTATATGATGAAAATGGTTTAGTGGTCATAAACTTGCTTATCGCACTGTGACAACTGACAAATATTATTATCTCCTTGGTAGAGCCTTCATAGAAGCAGAGTTATCGTTTTGAAGTAATCACTTCAATCATCGGGTACAATTGTACCCGATTTTAATATTAGGTATTCATCCAGCACGGTCCCTTTTTACTCTGGTGCGTCCATAACTTCAATTTCAAGCACAAATAATTTAATGATAGCATTGATTGGCTTCTGGAGAAACTTAAATTCAACTTAGGCATATAATGCTGCTTTAATGGCGAAGACTATTCCAATTGTATAAAAGACTCCGAGAATTTATGAAAGAAAATGGGTGCCTACAGTATTGCTGACAACCCACCGTGATTTATACATTATGCGGTTTTTCAACCTAGTTATACATCACAGCAAATCGTGGGAATTGGATAAATGCATTCTCTTACAATACTCTGTCGTTTTACTTAGACTAGAAAAGGTATCTTTATTGAATCTTTAACAAAACTCATTCTTTTTAAAACCTCCTTGCTCGCTTAGTACGAGCGCGGGGCGTAAAGAAAAGGATTATTGGCGAAGCAAAGGTCAAATTGTAATAGCCAACACAGCTCAAAGGATTCCATTAAAAATTCAACTTTCACTTCGTGTAATAATACTCTAAATACAGCCTTTATTTTATAAGCCAGACTGAGTTTATAAATTCTAGATTTAAAGAAGACTTTCTTTTGGATTGTAAAGGTTTATAGGTCGTTGACTCGTAATGGCCGGGATGGCCTCCCTAGCTCAATGTGGACAGAGCTTAATTAGGAGATCGTACAAGTACGGCCTTTTCAATTTCGGGACGGCCGGAATTTTGAAAATTTGCTTGCTGTAAAGATTTGCACATCGAAACTGGGACACCCACTTATAAGGCGTCCTAATTCGGGAAGTATTCCTTGGAAACCAGTGTAGATCTTTATAGATCCCTAAAGTATGAAAGCATCACGCTTAAGTATAATGAGATGACAGGTTGGTAACCCAAGCCCTATCTCCTAGTTCAATAACCGTTTCCTTCGTTCAACTTTTACGACTTTCGCGAGTTGATAACAAGCAACATTCACATATTCTATACTAACATTTCTTTTACCAACAGACCAGAAATAATTTCTCCCCACTTAGTATGTACAACTGCAGAACTCTAGAGCATAGACATAAAAATTGTCTCATTTCAAATGCAAATGTGAGTATGATACAAAAGTTGGAATGGTTTTTAAAAGTTTCCTGTGGGGGTAGGAGATTTCGAAATGAGATTGTGCATTCTGAACAAAGGTGTCTAAAGTTTCCGGCTTGATCTCATCGATCCATTTGATGACAGTGAAGTCAGTGAATATTTGCTCGATTTTTTACGACTGGCCGCTCATAATGAAAAAACGGGCACAAAGGTTGCAAACTTTTTGAAAACCTTTTGGGTTGCAAAGAAAACATAAAAAGTTTCACGTAAAATCGAAAGGGTTTCGCTAACGGGCCAAAACCTGATATTTACATAAACATTATGTGATACAGAGGTAATTATTTTATTCGTAATTTTATTTTGTGCCGTTGTTCGTGTGTTCGCTGGGCCGCGGCTGGCATAAAGGTCCTACATTACATTTATTGTTTGAATAATTAAACAGTTAACGCGAATTAATCTGTTCTTTATATTTGTTTTTGTCCTCATTTACGGCCTGTAGGAATAGCGTGGATTACTTCCTAATTCCTATGGATTTAAGTGAAGGTCGACGGCGACGGTTTTTGTAGGGGGATTCAACGTAATCGCCAATTTTTTGATCGAGTGTGGTGATTACAGTTGTTCCTTCTAAGGCATTAAGTATTTTGGAGATTCTGAGAAGAGACTTATCAGTATTTAGTGATGGTCTGTTGGATTCGATAAAAGATGTCGTTTCTAAAAATCAACTTGATTAACAATAATACGATTCTTTAACTATCCTGTTTATCAAATGTTTTATCAAAGTATCAATACACTGGCGCTGATATTGATGCCTTTCCGTTATCAGTGCAATGCCGAACCTAATTTATGTGTTGGTTCAAGACTAACATTGACTGTTTACTTAGTCTGCTGTACTATCAGTCATGTTGTGATGTATTGCTAGGTCATAGCTACCAATACAAATTGAATATTTAACCAACATGATTCTTTTGTTGGTCTTCAGTCGCAGCGCACGATAGCTGTTCCTGTGGTTCCATCCTCATTTGACTGGTCAGTCAATCATCGCTCTCATGTCCTAGTGGAATAGGAGTTTTCAATCAGGGATATCCTCGTTACAGCCCGAAGTCTCATTTTTGCGCGATATTACTCCGACACCCCGTAATATAGGATTTAAACGTATGTATCTCTTGTCTCAAGGTTGGCAGACGATCTGATGTAGATGACAGGATCGCTCTGGATATAAGCCACATCCAATCGGTTTCTTTGGAAATCTTTAGGGGAGGTTTATGTTTAGCAGTAGACGTTCTACAGCTGTTATTATGATAATGTTTTGATGTTCATTTATGTATCATGCAACTGAGAATTTTGCCAGTTAACTAGTGTGAGTGAGTTCACTTTCGTAACCCTTCGTAGTATAAAGAAATAGTGCCGTGTTATATACTTCCAACTCCAGCTCCTTATTTTATAGTTGCCAGAAATAATCCACGCTAAATCAATTGTCTTATGTCCTCTAATAAAATCATATATTAGCTTTTCCCTCGAGATCAGCTTCCAGCTCACTTAGATGCTGCTGAATATCAATATTTTATTCAAAGCTGATGCATTCGCCTTTCAAATCCTTTGTCTTGTGTTTTACGATAAGTGTTACTGTAAAGAAAAATAACTCTATCCGCCAAAAACTTCGTGAAAAACGTATCTTTTTTGACAAATTAGCAACTGAACACCACGTGACTAAATTAATGTATATTTTAATATAGATTTAACAACGGACGTACCAATAAAAAACAATTAAAAGCAAAGTAACGCGCGGTCGATGCGCCGGATCATGTGACGTCATAAGTTGGGAATGCGTCCGCAGATTGCAATGCGGTGCGGCATCGATACGACCTTATGACGTCACTCGCGTATTGTCCTTTTTTAGAACGTCCTAAACGGAAATAGCTCCTGTAATTTTATGTTGGCCTAGTACATTTGGAAGTTCCATCATCTTACTAGACGCAGCTGTATGCCTGGAGGGAACTACTTCTCTGATGTCTATAATAATGGGGAAATACCCCTTTGTTAGTAAAACTCTTCACGATTACCTGCAAAATTGTTGGATTAACTAGAAACATATTAATTCGTTTCTATACTGACACAAATACTGCAAATCTGCATCATTTTACTGCAATGCAAAGCCTCTTACCATGACTTCATTTTTGTTTCGATCCAGGCCAAAGTTCACATGTGGAGTTTCTTTAGGTTGTTTTTCAAATTGTATGCGTCTCTTACAATCACTGCAACCGAAGGTGAAGGTGCGTAATATGGAATCGTGGGACTGGAACTCAAAGGGCATTTGAAGAAACAAGTGTATCTTCCAATCCAGCCAAATCGTCAAACCAGACCTTGGTTTGACGATTTTTACACCCAAAAAAGGTGTGTGATACAGAATTCACTGATTGCGCTCAATGGAGTACCTCGATAATAGTTACAATTGTTCGGAAACTCGTCACTCAATTACCGCTTCATGGTTCATAAAATTCTGCCAGTTCCGCCTTACAATAATCCGTTCATAGTAGTTCTGGCCAGATTTATCAATGGAGCAGGTAAAAGGTAAAAACGTATGCTTCATTACGGATTTCGTTATAGGATTCGAGTTCAACCTTCAGAATTGTTCATGTTATGAGTTGTAACTGCTGAACAATTTTGAAACATTAGTTGTGCCATAGATGATTTGTTTATGGAAGACAATTACCCGCGGCCCAGGTTTATTTAAAGTTTAGGTTGTACTCTGCTTGTAATAATATAATTCATGTATCATCTTGTTACAAAAGAAACGTCCGGCCATCTATTGTCATAAGAACGTTATTGTTGTTTTCCTTAGGATCAGTACTTTTTTCGGGGGTTGACTCCCTATGTCCGTTTCTGTACATTTGACAACGAATATGAAAAATTTCAGTGATTTAGGCATGAAGAGGTGACAAACAAGCTTACTGTAACATTTATAATACGTATTATCTGATAAGGATAATGTTAGTTAGGATTAGCTGAACAAACATCAGCTGACTGCAAAAGTGAAGACAAAATCTAGCAAATATGACATAGACAGACACAGACACCGTCGTCAGGCAATAGAAAGCAATTAGCAAGATGGCCAGTAGCATCCAGCTCAGAATTGAGTAAAATGACAAGCAATAAATTTGGATAATGAAGTACAAGGTCAAGCTATTATTGCAAGTAAACGAGCACAATAATGAAAGCCTTGAATATTAAGAAACTTAGAGAAACTGAACGTAGTTAGTGGATCCTTTGAAAAATCTACAGTGATAATGGAATAAAATGAGGCTTACATAAAACAAACGAATGTCTCTCATAAAGCTTGTAGTAGGGCGCAAACTAATTGTTTCCCACCCACTGCAGGGTGGGGCAGGGGTGACCCGTGCCCCCTAGCGGGTCACGATTCCTTACAGCGAGATCTTCAAAGCAATAAAATTCATAAGATTGAAATTAATGAAACCAAACCGATTGATTGATATTTATCCAATAAACAATTTGAGTAAAATGTTGAATAAAAAAAACAAATTTACATTGGTTTCAAAGAACTTGTTTATTTGATGCCGTAGTCTTTGTAAAAATACACAAAGGTGTTCGTAAGATATTTTCTGAGAAACTGTTTCTTTGTAACAGTAACTTCTACTTCACGACTTGCTATTTTATTTTCATTATTAACATCACAGCCTGTAATGTCCCAGTCCCAATACAGGGAAAAGGCGCCTCCACTATTTGAAAATACTCTTCCCTCCATTTATCACAATTGTGTGCTGCTTCTTAATTCTTAACGTTTTCAAGAAATATATCTACAGTTTTCAAACAATTCTCTTCGTAGTCTACAACGCCTTCATATTTGTTTGGTCTAGTTTCGCCATCTAAATATACTGAATTACCATAAATTACGTACCTCTCATCAGTCTATTCGTACTCACAGCCATAAACTGCTCAATGCCAGTTTTACCATCAATAATCACTTCAATAATTCCACAAAGTGTTCTATTTCCGTGACCGTCGACATTACGGCCTAGCCGTTATTGTCTATTACCCGCTGAGCCTAAAATTATCGCGTAAGTCACAATTAGAGCCCGTCATGCATGTGAGACGGCTAATATGTGGCTCACAGTACCGTACATTGGATGGTGCACGTAGCGATAAACGGTGATATGATTATTGCGTCTGCTAAAGCAATAGAGGCAGGCAATATCGGCTAGGCTTCCTAACTGAAGTTGCAGACAGCTAGTAAGCAAACTGAAGTAGCACTGTTCATTTTAGTCGAAGGACTGATGGTTGATAAAGGAAACGAATCCTGGAGTCGAGACCTCGTATTAAAAAGCGTTCAAATTGGAGACAGAATAAATGTGGAAAACACAAAAAAGGGCGCTGTGGCACAATTTGGAAAGTAGACATGAGAAGTTCAGCAATGGCGAAGAATAGTTTCCGTTCGCGTCATTCGATAGAAAATTTCAAAAAATACTGAGATCCCTATTAACGTTCAGTTCAAAAAAGGAAGTTGAGAGAAAAAAGAACAAGACAGCATGAGGTACAAAGAAAGTCTGCGTGAAATTCTTCTCGTACATAAGACGCGATTGAATCTAATTAATTATTGCATTGATATCCTAACATTAACTATTTGCTCAAATTAATTCCGTTGAGCTTACGGGAGCTAATTGGATTAATTTGCACTGTTAGCCTTGTCTTGATTCAAGTTAGTGTCATCTTCAAGTATGCCGGATGCGGCTGAGAGCCTGCCTTTGAGTTCTGGAATAGCTGTATCATCAGACAGTAAGCTAAATCTGCTGTTGTAGAATGTTTTACTAATTTTAAATCAGAAGCTACTGCAGCAGTTATGATTACCAACAAATTGTCGTTTTCCGAGTTCCACGCACATTTAGCTTTATGGCTAGAATTAGTCTCACTGCGCGTTATTTCACAGCTATTAACAGTAGAGTTAATAACGGCACTGTCGCCATGACTTTAATTGTAATTAAAATTGCTCACGTAGATCGCAAATTTAGGTTGGATCCCACTGCACAATTGCTTGAGCTAAACCAAAATGAATGCATCAATCCTTTCCACGTACGTTCAATTCCAATTACCGAAACTCTCCCTCCTTTTCCATGTAACATTTTCATCTAGAATTTTCCACTAACACATTTAATTATAAAATCAATCATTTGATTCTACGGTGACGTTGTTATAAGGATTCACATTAATTACGCAAACAGTTGGTTGGTGTTTTAATCGAGCTTCGCTGGAGTGTAAACTGTCGTGAGCTGCTCGCTCTAACTCAATCATTGTAATATATTGAACTATAACAATTTTAGTTGTGCTGCAGAAAGTAATAACAAACTATGCTTTCGTCCTAGAGATGCACGGTGCTTGTATTTGTATCGATATTTTGGTTTGAGATTATGATTTTAGGGTCGTGTCGAATGTCTTTGATTCGATTCTACAAATATCAAATAGTATTGTACCGCCAATATACAATTAATCCGATACTAATATAGCTTTAATTATACCTGGTATTGTACTTAGTAATACCCCTAGAGTCAAAGCAAAATTCCTGATTCTTGTGTCCTTAAAGAATTCCGGATTCTTCTTGTGTCCTAAAAGAATTCCTGATTCTTTTTGTCCTTTGGTATTTATTTGAACTGTCCAATCGTGCAATTTGGACAACGTATCGAATCAAACATTTGTATCGACAAATATCGGAGTAGTATCGATACAGTAAACTATCGGATTGAATCGTGCATCACTATTTGCTCCCATTTGTGCCAGGACAATGTGCACCGTACACCGATCAATACTCGATACATTTGATATCTCCTCGTTAAGCTACTTAAATAGGGTATTTGGCTGAAAAAATCTCATTAGTCCGTTTAGATTAAACTCTTACAGCCTTACTACAAGAACTTAAACATCTGTTGAACACTTGTCTAAAAAAAGTGTGACTGCATAACGGACCTTATTTCAACGTCATAAGCTGACATTTTTTTAGACAAGTATTCAACAGACGTTTAAAAGTTTTTGTGGTAAGTACCACGGTTAGTGACGGACTTATTAAGTTTGCAATTTATTGATGCTGTGAACTTGCCATTTATTGATGCTATGAATTTGCCTATGGTTTACGAAACATGGATTACCAGATTGTATTTGTTAAATGTCTTCCGATATAATAATATTGTTACTTATTTGATCAGTTCGGCTATTGCTTTCCTAAACACAGGCATCCCTGTTGATCTTTGTAAGGGACGAATTTGAAGGGGAATGTAAATGTTGATTCCTGACGCTATTTCTTCGAGTGGTTTGCTGAATTCATGTTCTGAGTTTGTTGATCTAATTGTTTTTAAAACAATCATGTTTTTGCTTGTGATTTCGACTGGTTTCGAATTTTATTACACACTTAATATAAATTTGATTTTGCTCTATCACAGCACTCATTCATGCAATGGATTTCGAGATAAATCCTAAGGTCCTAAAGCTTTATCAGAGTCTCCCAGTCCCCACATCAGATCGGCCATCACAATTTCTGCCACAATCTTAATTAAATCAGTGCAGACCAAGTTTATACAGGGTGGTGCACTATTTTATAAGCGCACAAATTCAATTTGCTCTTCGAGTCACTGACCGCCTAGTACAATGTGTTTACAGTTTATTGATTGGTTTATATTTAGAAGAAAAGCGTATCAATAAACCATGCAGTTATGTCAACGTTAGGTCCCACAGAGCCTAATTATAGACGTGACGTCATCGCATTGATGGACATTAATTGAGGCATTAGTGAGGCAAATTGATATTAATTTTGTATGGCATTTGGTAAAACATTTCATTAACGCTGGCCCGTGTATCTGTATATTTGTGAAATGCATTATTTTATTTAAATTAAAGAATTTGCATTACAATGTGGCTGTGTGGCCATTGCAATTTATAGAATTTGTAATAGAATTATGGATTTCATAACAAAAATGGTATTTAATAATTATGAGATCGATGGATATAGAAATTAATTACTATCTGTATTTTATAAAGTCTGCGTTTACCAAATCTAGTTTTATTTCATCACTGGTTCAGAAGTTTGTCTTTAACAGCAATCGATAGTAAATTCATCAGTAAAGTTGTTCCAGGCGAAAGACATTGGTTCTGAGTTAATCGTTCTTCTGAAAAATCGATAAAATTTAGTTGAAATCTGCAGAACTTATCGCATTTAATGATGTCGTTTGCAAAATACAATGAAGTTATTCTGATTAAAAGTTAGTAATGAGTAATGAAACTTTAAAGCGTGTCTTATCATTGGCATACAATGAGTCAAAGCCTCAAAGGTGTTGAATTATGGCCTTGTAAAGTTAGGAGAATCATAATACGTGTGGAAGTTAATCTTTTGTCTGTCTTTTACCTTCTCAAACCTAAACGGCTGAACGCATTTTGATGTGGCGCAAAATGTCAAAATGATACAAAGGTTGACTATGACTCTGTTCAGGGTATAGAAGATCTTTTTAATTGCTGAAAGTTTCCCAATTGTGGCGATTTTTGACCACCACAATGTGAATGAACACTAAAAAAACTGTTGTAAAATAATTCCTTTTAGTTCAATGTTCTTTTAATTTACCAGTTACTCTATCATGTTGACCAAGTTTCAGGTGTTATCCTTGTTTTTTTTTTTGTGTTTTTAAACCTACCCTTAAGAATGTACCATTTTCTACGAATTTCATCTGTATTGTTGGGTGCGATTACGAAAATATTTACGCTCATATAAATAACAAAGTTTTAATAAAGACCTCTCGAAGCTTTGTTTTAATTTTACTGTACAATACAATGTTTTTTATAGTCTATACCTTGTAATCACACGTAACACAATACTGTAGTTTGAGATTCACAATACATGTATTTTCTTCTTTAACCTTTTATCAATAAAAAACTGCTTTTACAAAAAAAATATAACCACAAAAATCCTATTTATAACAAATAATGATACACGAATGATACTCTTGTACACGTGGGATCGTGAGTACAAGACAAGTACGTCAAGAAACCCAAAATTAGACCCTCCAACATCTCAGACATACGAGATTCCCTTTTGAAGTTTCCTCTTTGCCATCTCGTCTTAAGATAATAATCTGTCTATCTCTTCCTTTAATTCCCTGAAGGGATAATATTTCACCTAACGAGATTAATTAGTTGAACTAAATTTTGTACAAGTTTTTGGTAAGAATGCTTCTGTTAAAAGTATAAGGTCATTGACTAGAAAAACTCAGATTTCCAGGTTGTGTTGTTTTCCTGCTGGGGTCGCGGGATAAACGAGCTACCGTGACCCCGGAACGTAAAGGGCTATGGTTAGACATCGTTGAGTTTATTCAGTACAAGTCTGACAGTCCCTCCTGCCCTGCCCTGGGTGGGAGGACTCATTTGACAATTTTACCACGCTAAAATAAAAAGGTTGTGGTGTCTTATTGCTTTTTTTTTAATTTGTGTAGAAAAAAAAATGTTTGCGCCGAAGATGCAAATTAATAATTTCATTATTAATTAATTTTGCATTAAGAATTTTCATTTTCATTAAGAATTTTTCCTAAACTTTTGCTGTGAAACTTTGCTACATAGCAAATTTCATGATTCTAGGTCGAAGGGAAGTACTCCATAGGTTTGATTACTAAATGAGCATCAAAATCTGTCCTTATATTGCCTGTATATTTACTGCGACAATAGACCAATGTCAACCTTACACCTCCACGCTTTTTCTTGAGAAAGAGGGCCTTGATAGGATAAAGTGATCCAGTAAGGGTTCTGCTTTTGAGGTAAGGAACTCTAAAAAGAACCTGGATGCTAAATTTTTCTTGGTTTATCATAATAAGCTTGCTATTACATAGGACTTGAACCAAACAACTCCCATATTTTGCCAAGTATGAACGCAAGTACACCTCTGCTAAACCCTTAGGGGGTTAGAGGCGTGATATTACTGTTGAAATACGTCATTTAGTGACAAAGGGTCACGTAGAAATGTGACTAAGCTCCGGTTGTCTTAACTGGAATATGGAACAATAGATTGGCACTTAGATACTTGGGTCACTTTATTGATTTATAATCACTAGTACGGTTTCGTAATCTTGTGTTTGAAACGGTCTCTAGGGAGAAGTTTTAAGGCCTGTTTGCGGCATAAATCGTTTACTGTTACCATTTGTTATCCCACTGCTGGGTAAACCTTCCTGCTCTTCCTATCAAGGTCCAATGTTGACTATTTGGTTGTTAGTTGTGTCCATAGACATAGAGAATGGACCAAGTAATATTTTTTTGAAATTGACCGTTTATAAAAAGGGACAAAGCGAGAGAGTGGCAGTTCCTATCTCTTTCTTATATGGACGTAGTGAATGACATAGAAAGAGACATTGCGACGTATTTCTTCGCTGGCGTCTGTAACTTCAGCCTGGTTTTTTTAAGATTAGAATAGGAAAGGCTCAGTCCATTCTATAATTATATCTGTGGTTTTTTCTAACTTCTCCTGCCATCTTGCAACTGCATGTTGGAGTCGCGGGAATGTTTTAAACATTCACATGGTTACCGCGGCCTTATAACTCTAAGGGCAACTGACTCTAAGGAACTGTGGTTTTTAATCACTCTCAATCAGTTTAGTCGATCTGACAGTTCCTTCCCCTCAGAAGGGAGGACTCATTTGATGATTTTTATATTTCTCATCTCTCTAACATTGATCCTCAGATCATTTTAACCATGATATCCATTCCAAGCTCTAACCCGACTTCGATCATACCATACCATAAAATAATACATATTTATTTTCCCATAATGCTCATATCAGCATCCTAAATAATGTTTTCCTTAGATTTTACGAGGCCGCACTTTTCGCCTGCCTAGTTTTATGTCCATCCATTCTTCCGTGTCACATAAAATAGTCTTAACATCGTCTAGGTGTGAGTGGAAGCGTGTCTTATCTTCGTAATGCTGTGAATTAGGCTTGTTGCTTACTTAGGTACTTTTAGTAAGCATTATCAGTCTGTAGTGATCCCACTGCTGGGACACAGGTCTGTGATTGGACGTAGTCAAAGAAGCAGGTGCAATGGACGATAATCATAATAATTTATTATGCTGTCGACCATTTAGAATTCGAATTTCGAAGTTTAAAATAAGTTTTCAACTTCGAAATAGCCTCAGCATGTGACGGTACTTCAATATACACCAAACTCCTGGACTGGGCAATGTTGTCTGGCTAATAAAGCTTGAGTTATTCTAAATAGAGAGCGGTGACAAAAGTAACCAATTTGCCAACGATTTAGAGTTTTCGTAAGGGGAAAATAGTTGGGCGATTGCTGTGGTTTCCCCAATTTTGATAAGGTGATTTATAACAACAGCAGTCGTTTTAATCTAATCTATTGTTTGCATTTATTTAGGTGATGTAAATTCATCATCACATTTATTAAGCTGTCAAAAGATTTGATACCTTTAAGTATCTTTCTGCTTTTTCAAATTTGGTTCAGGAGTTCTAGAGATTTCTTCCTACAGACAAACTCAAAATTCTTTACAGTTCTGTTGTTTTGCAAGTGTATGGGTATGGGATCGCCCGAATTGGTCAAACCCAATCCCTGATTTAGCAATGAATGATTCATGATTACAAGTCTGAAAGTAGTCAGGCAATCAACTGGAACGAGTAAACAAACATAAAAGTCATCGTTAAAGTCTGCTGTCGTTCGTGTACTGGTCTGGGATTAGGAAATCAGTCATTCCATGTAGTAATATATAAGTTCTTTTTGAAGGATCTGTTCCGGGGAAGTTGTATAGATAGATGTTCTTCAGCATTTTCAAACCCTCAGAAGTGTGTCGGACATGCAGTGTTCGTGTCAATCCAGCTGAATTAGAGGCATATCGTCGACCAATCTTGTCTTCAAATACGTCTATACCTATTTGGGACTTCCGCGACCCTTTAGGAAGTTTTCACGGACCCAGTTTGCTGTGATTTTTATCAAGCAATCCATCAAATATTTTGGCTGTTTTTTTATCAATATTGTTTCTTATTACCACACACTTTTGCTTACATAACTTAAACAATTTCCATAATATTTCTATTGCACGTGATACTGTCGCAAAATGTTTCCCAATTCTTATCGATGTTTCCGTTGAAACCTTTAATATTCCTTTGAAGTTATCGTCAGCTTTGTATATAAATAACGATATCAGCCATAGAGTGAATTACATTTAAATCTATTGAGACCTATTGTTCGATATTAATTGTCAAAGTCTAGAAATGTGGAACTGTAACATTTAAACGGATGCGTGTGTTCTGTGTTGAGCGGTGTCTCGGTGTTTGCAAGGAGGTGCTTTTGCTCCTTTTCTGGTTTAAATTAAATTCAGTGAATCAATGTTGGTTATTCGTGGTGGTAGTATCTTGCTGCGCCAGTATGATAGAAGGAGGATTTGTATTTACCAGTCTTCTGCTATTGGAACATACAGGTTAGATATTATGTAATACAAGCTGTTGCTAGCGAAGTCGTCTAAGTTTACCTTGAAAATTAACCCACTGGAACATAATATCGGGATAAAAAGTGTCCTATGTGTTATTCCATACGATAACCTATATCTGAATTTTTGCTTCAGATACTTATGCTGTGGTAGTGTGTACTATTGTAGCCTCTAACCAGTGAAACTGTTATTAAAATCCGATGAGATGCTTTATAAATAATTTCTACATCCAGTCTTAAAAACTTTTTATGATGTTGAATATGCAACCCTCAGCTCAGTACTGAAGAACTAAAGCCTAACAGCGTGATTTCGTTAAGGCATTAATTTAAGTGACGCCCAGTGAAAACAAGCATGAATCTGTTTACCACACTGTGAGTCTCAAGGGAGACTTTAATTTATTATTGACGTCGATGAATTGAAGTTGGAGAGCTTGTTTTAGTCTAGTCGATAACCATGGCAACCTAAAGGATTTACTTGAGACATCTTTAAAATGAATATTTTGGCGATTCAGCGTGCTGGCCTATTTTATTAGTCACCCTAAAATTGATGCCTTTATTCTCGAGGTGAAAATCCTACTTAGAATGTCATTCGCCCACAGGGGAGACAGAGGGGTTGGTCAGACTGATAATGATTAAAATTATCCCAGTGTTCCCTCGCATTTGTAAATACTTTTACCGCCGTACTACAAAAACTTTTAAACGTCTGTTGAACACTTGTCTAAAAAAATGTCAGATTATGACGTTGAAATAAGGTCCGTTTTGCAGTCACACTTTTTTTAGACAAGTGTTCAACAGATGTTTAATTTTTTGTAGTAAGGCTGTATATTTTTATGGTGTGCATAATAAAGAGTAATCTATTTATCTATACATATAACTAGCTTTTCCTCACGGTTTCACCCGCGCTGAACGGCTCCTGTTGGTCGTAGGGTCTATAGCCTTCCTCGATAAATGGACTATTGAACACAATCTTTACAATATTAGTGTAGATGAGACTCCACAGCACCAATTCATGGTTGTGGACGGACTGGGCCAAACGCCTGCTGGGGTCGGGGCGCTATCTTAAAAGGCTACTGCGGCCCTGGAATACGAAACTGGTAGTTTATAGTCAGTATGAGTTGTCACTTCTGCTCCACCCAGGTAAGGAGGAACTTATTTGAGGATTTTGACACATGAGCCAAAAAAAAAACCGGTCCGGACTGGTACTGGATCGCTTGACTTACTACTTATCCTTTTCCCAGTTTACTTATTATGTCTTTGCAACATTCCACTAACGTTACACTAATCCTTGTTACAGCAACGGGCCTGTGGAGGGCGCGTACGGCTCGCAACACAGCCCCGTGTCGCGGTCCGACGCCTCCACTGAGGACGCCGAGCTGTCGGCGGCGTTGGCCCACCAGCATCACCTAGCTATGCAGGTCAGTTATATGGTACGATCATACAAAGATATTTAAATTGTCTCTACGTAAAATTAACCACTAGAAGATTAAAATAAAGTTAAATATTTGTTAGTGGCGACCAAGGACCGGAAGACGCAGCGTAGGCAGGCCTCCCACTAGGTGGACCGACGACATCGTGAGGGTCGCGGGCAACCGATGGATGCAAGTGGCGAATTGTGTTAGCGTGGCGGTCTAAGGGGGAGGCCTATGGTTAGCAGTGGACGTCTTCCGGCTGATGATGATGATGATGAAACATTTGTTAAACAGTTGTCTAAAAGAAGGCTAATTATAAAACTGACCTTTTATCAATATGGAATGCCTTTTTATAGTTTCATATTTTGTAGAAAAGTGTTCAATAGAAACTTTTTTGTATAATAGTAAGCATTCATACTGTAACGTAATGCCTGCATAGCGTATCAAAAGATTAATAAGGGAAAACAAAACAGGTGCGATTGGGACTCGAACCAGCGTATTCTGGATAAGTACTCCAGATGCCTTACCAATTGGGCTATCGCAACTCCACTCGTCGACGCCGCGATCTTTCATTCCCTTGCTGTCCCACACGCAACTGATTCTTTCTCTAAAAATTTTAATATAACAAAACATCAAAGCCATATTTAAATATGTCCCCATTAAAGTGTATGTATGGATAAACACAACAGCCTTTTAATTAAACTTAGAATCTACGCTCTTTTTTCGTCCAACTTTGATGGGACCACCCAGAACATACAAAATACCTTTTTCCTGTACTGACCCGTGAACCGCGAACCACACAGTTCCAGCTAAAATTGGACCAATTACGTTGTAATCCTATTATCTTGATGATGATCTCATTATATCTATGGAGTGTAAAGGTCAATTCGTCGGTTGATTCTACGAACCTCGCACGCTTTTTTTGTATTGTTTATTTTTGTTTGGTGCGAACTAGATGTGCATTCCAAACACCATATCGTCATAGAATGAAATGATAGATGCAGAGCTTAGGTACTCGAGATTTTTGACAGCCCCCGAAGGTTAAAATATTACTATTTCAAGGGACGATTTCGGGTCGCGGGACTGTCTCATCAGCTAAACCGCGACCCTGAAACGTAAAGGCTTATTGAAGGATCACCGTGGATTACAGTCAGTAAAAGTCTGCCAGTATGGGCAGGAAATTTAATGATTTTACCACGATAAAAAAGGGACTTCAAATAGCCGAATTTTAAGCTTAGTTTGCAAGGGTATGCAAAACGTTTAGCTTCATCTTTTCCTCTGAAAATGATACTGACAGTCTGTATCATCCCACAGCTGGGCAAGTGTATCTCCCCATGACCTCCAATTTTTGCAATCTAAGACGATTTCTATTTAGATACTCGTCTGCTCTAGACTCTGGTCTAATAGGTCAAAGGTGATAGTGACAATACCTACGATGGAGTAGAATTTCAGTTGAAACCTGTATGTATCTTCTTAATTCGCGGAAACCATCATAGCCCGACGTGGGTGATGATCGCGATATTTTGACTATTAGTTTCTGGAATAAATCTCTCAATCAATCTGACAGAGGAGAATGGAAGAAGAAAACGTTGCGCCGACCCCAATTACAATAATATTATGGCAGGAAGATGACGATATAAGGTGTGCGTCCACATATCGGCATCGGACGTATCGTACGTAACGGATTTTAGTTTGCCTTGTATGAAAACTCATACAACTGCGTCCACTGATCCGCATCGTACGGACGGCTCATCGGCAATGCCTTAATGCGATGCGTACCGATGACGTCATACGGAATGCCGATCAGTGGAAGCGATGAAGGTGGCATCGGCAATCCGATTGCTGATACTCGCGTCGGCAATCCGATTGCTGCCGACACAGAAATCCGTTTGATGCGATGCGTCCGATACGTACGATGCGGAACAGTGGACGCTTGCCAGTAGGCTGAAGACCAGCGTTTTTTGAGTTGTGCGTTGTGTAATATCGATGGGTTTCATAGAAAAGTTTTTGGCGAATGAGTGGTGACTATGCCAGAATACGAAATTTAGAGAACTACAAACAAAAAAATACGCTCATTTGTCTTCAGCCTATTAACGTTAATAATATCTGCTACAATATAAGATGTTTGTTTTGCTTCAGGCTGGCGAATACCCGGTAGTTGGCGCGGGCGTGGAGCCTGACTACGGACAGTATGTGTCGTCTCCGGCAGCTCATTATAATCACATGGGACATCTCACCATGGCACCCTCACAGAAATACCCACACGTGAGTAATTTGCGTTACTTTCTAATTACAATAGGTACTTAAGCAAGAGGAAGGCTAGCAATACTAAGTGTCGCCGCACATGAGCCACTCGCGACAGCCACAAACGTCACCACGAGAAGCTAGAAGCGGCTACAGAGGTAGCTGGAGCGCGCGACAGCCATTTGTGGTCGGTGGTCGACACTTGTCGTTGGCTGCTACTTTTTTTAACCAGAGGTAGCTGGAGCGCGCGACAGCCATTTGTGACCGGTGGTCGACACTTGTGGTCGTTGGCTGCTACTTTTTTTAACCAGAGGTAGCTGGAGCGCGCGACAGCCATTTGTGGCCGTTGGTCGACACTTGTGGTCGTTGGCGGTTACTTTTTTTAGCCAATGCATTACTGAGGTAAACCGACACTAAAATAAATTGAAATAAGGGCGGATATCTCTTGGTTGTCTCTTAAATTCTGCAATGGTTTTTCTTTTACTTACAATAGATTTGCTCTTGGCCTCTAGTCCAGGAGTAAATATGAGGCCTGAGATGTAGCGAGCTCACCCAAAAAGAACCGTAACTCCTGCGCACCAACGGAACACAATAAACTGTTTGGCGCCGGATTCCAACAGCACATTCAATGTAGACTCTATCTCAGTAGTAATAGTAACTTATATGCAATTTTTCTATTATCCAGGTAATGGACTCAGTGTCAGTAAGCGGGGGAGGCAGCTACGCGGGCGCGGGGGGAGCGGGCCACTACGGTACTTATGGACACTACGGTACCGCCGCGTACCAACCACAGACAGCCTACATGGTGGAAACTACGCAAGTGCCGCAGTATATGGGACAGGTTTGTACCTTATTGTTTTAGAAATAGAGTCGATAATTGTGTCTACTAACTAAGATAGCATACATGGTGAAAACAAAAGAAGTGCGACAAGTTATAGGATAGGTTTGAACTTTATTTGTATTTAGAATAAGGTTGATAATTGAACACAGACTGGGTTTGAGTTGGTAACTAAAGCCGGGTTTTCACAGTAAGAGTTGGCTCGGACCGAGTGCACTCGGATGTCTACTCGGATGCTACTCGTATCATGTAAACACGTAATCCGAGCGCACTCGTACGCCAACGTCTAATCCGAGTAGACTCGGACTCTGCTCTATTTTTCGAGCTCACTCGGATCATTTGAATGTACTCTGTGGATCATTTTTATGTAAACAATATGGCGACATAACCACTATCCGTGTACACTCGTACGAAGCTGACTCGTACGAGTGCACTCGATCCGAGCCAACTCTTACTGTGAAAACCCGGCTTAAGCGAGACAGAGCAGGCTTTACAATATAGAGATAGGTGTGTGCCTTATTCCTATTGGTGTAAGGTTAACTTTTGAATTTACACGAGATGGCATTATGAAAATTGCTCGGTGTTAAACTCTTAGACTCGTATAGGCTTTAAAACATAGCATTAAGGTTGAAAGTCGTGTAACTTTTCTAATTATTATTTTCTTTTGCCGATTCTCAGGAATACGTGGAAGGCGGAGGAAGCGCTTCGCCCCGGAGTGCGTCTCCGGGTGCTCTGCCACAACACAACCTACATTTACAACAGAGGTATGAATATTTTTGCAAAGCATTCTATTGTATTTTCAGCACTCTGCTCAGTGTCGAGAGTTGAAAATTGAATGATGTGCTATTTTATTTATCTCTATTCTATCTTTATTTTCAGTTTGTTATGAAAAAACATACAACACACACTAAAAACCAAAACAATGAAGTAGTCTGTGTTTTGTCATGAATTCATGATAGATTATGATGTAATATTGTAGTAAACAATTTCGTAATTCTTTTCCATTCATAGTTCGCTTGTTAGTTGGTTCGCGAATTTCATTCGGTGACGGTTGATGCATCCGAATTTTAATCTCTACACAAATCAGTGTGTTTCTTTTCAAATCAAATTCAAGGTTTCAGCAGTGAATTAGTCGCGAATTCCTGTTGCTCTGGTAAATTAAGACCAAATTAAAAGCTTACTAAACTTTCTATAGGCATGTGTGCTTAGTGCAAGTAATTATGTGTACGCAATATTAACTGCCCAATTTTGGGTAAAGATTTCCCTTTAACTTCTTTATAATTATGTGTTTCTTCTCGTCAATTTATGAAGAAATCTTGACAACATCAACTCTCATTTTGGTCCATGTCACTTTACTGCAGAGCGTCTCAGAGGATCTAAGGCCGCGGGATTGTCTAAGGGTTCCTGGTTTTTAGTCAGCAAGAGTCTCACACCCCTTCCGCTTCACCTAGAGAGGAATCATTTGATACCCAAAAAACAAAGACTCCAGTCTAGCGATAACGTTGCCGTGAGGCAGGGCTTGCCTATTTTGGCACTGCATTTAACAAGACTTCAGTATTTTTTTTTAATCGTGGTAAAATCATCAAATGAATGCTCCTACCCAGGGCGGAGCGAGAGGGACTGTCGGACTTGTACTGACTAAAATCCACGGTGATCCTTCAATAGCCCTTTACGTTCCAGGGTCACGGTTACCTGATGAGAGAGTCCCACGACCCCAGAGACTTCAGCATATCGTCGGCCTAATTCGTTAACCTGCTAAGTGCATTTTTGCAAGGTTTACAGGACGAACAAAAAACTGAATAATATCTTTATTAGTTTAGCAATCAAAATTTTGAAAATCCCGTTGACTTCTATATTTTTTCTTGATATTTTAAAAACATAATATTTAAAAAAACCTAAACAGATTTTTCAAAAATGAGGAAAACGTTTATTTAGCAGTTATTCGAGGTGAAATTTCAATTTGCTTGAGGACTTAGCAGTTTTTATCTTTTTGGTATGGTGTATAGATAATTGAATAGTGCAGTTAAACGAATTCAATTAGTAATCAAAATAATTATTTATTATTGAAAATTTACAAATCAGTCCCTCTTTAATAGGAAACAGGGTTAAAATATCTAAACTAAACTCTTATCGCATCGGTGTGAGGGGTTCGCATTGGGGCGGCGGCGGCGCCGGCGTTGGGAAAACGATGAAGTACTTGAGATTCGTCCTCGACAGCCCGTGGAACTTCAGGGAACACTTCCTGCGTTTGGCCCCAAAGCTAAACCGGGCAGCAACCGCCCTCAGGCGACTCCTGCTCAGTCTCAGCCGGCCAAACGCCTCCTACCAGAAGGTCATGGCTATGCGGATGATCCGAGGATACCGCACGATCGCCGGTGAATCAGCCAACCTCCTTGCCGGATGCTGCCTTAGGATCTGAATGCAACTGCTCTCCAACGCGTCTATGAGTGGCGCGTGGAGGCGCAGCGCCGCCTACCGCCCGCCGGGGCGAATCCCCGCTGCTCGACTTCTCGAGGCGCGGCGGGAAGAGCTCCGCCGCGATCTCAGGGCAGTATGGAGGGAGCGACTGTCGCAACCGAGATCCGGGCACGCCGCAATCGCGACGGAGACCCCTCTTTGAAGAGTGGCTGGATAGGCGTCACGGCGGCGTCCTGACCTACCGCCTGACGCAGGTCCTCATCGGACACGGAAGTTTCAGGAGGTACCTGTGTCGGATAGGGAAGGAAGAAAGGCCTGGGTGTCACCACTGCGAGGATCACCCGGAGGACACGGTGGAGCATACGGTGCAGGACTGCCCCGCTTGGGCAGAGCACCACCGCGTTCCTCACGACGGCGATAGGATATTATGCGACCTCTCACGCCCGGCATTGCTCGAGGCCATGCTGCGGGGCGAGACGGAGTGGGAAGCGGTCAGCTCCTTCTGCGAAGCAGTTATGCTAGCGAAGGAGGAGGCGGGACGCGTAAAGGTGAGGACGTGGCTGCGTCCACCTCACAGCCCAGCCGCAGTGGTAGACGCCCACTGCGTTGGACGTCGTAAGACGATTTCCGGTCACCGTAGGTGCGGGCATACGGGCTCCGAGTAATGGACGAGTCGCTGTCCGACCATCGACCATGTCCAAGTCGATGGCGCGTTGTGTTCCACACACGCCTCAAAGAGTGTCAGCACAATGACGTCCCCCTGAGGGCCAAAGCCTGCTGGTGTCGGGTCTTACGTATAAATCGTGACCCCGGAACGTAAAGGCTATTGAAGGACACCGTGGATTTTAGTCAGTACAAGTCTGACATTCCCTCCTGCCCTGTCTTGAGTGGGAGGACTCATTTGATGATTTTACCACGATTAAAAAATGGTAAACTCTTCATAAACAATCAGTAATCGTTATAATATACGTTATTATAATGTGTTGTCTGTCTTGTAGTACGTGTTGTACTCCTAAGTATTTTACTATTATTAATGACAGCTATTAAATATTGTTTTACTACTGCTACTGTATCACAATCAATTAATTATTATAACAATAAATTAAAATAAACAATTTTCCCAAACGGCACGTGAGTTTGGGAACGTTTTCAGTGCAAAACTGAGGCCGCAACAGGATTTAGCAGGTTTGCGTTGTGGAGATTGGCTAGTGGTAAGAAAGCAGGTTTTCGTGCATAGCTTTTTACACCTTTTTAGGCTGATATCGCTGCTATTTCTTAAATGCTAAGGTAGATATTAGGCTGAATTTTCTAACTGCATCAAAAAGTCAATTTTGCCAAAAATGGACTTAGCAGGTTAACGAATTAGGCCGACGATATGAGCTTTGCCGCTAGACATCGCTTGTCTATTTTCCTACTGCTCTAACTCATTCCCCGTGTCCCAGGTACGACTCGGCGTCTCTGGAGCAGCTGGGCCGGCACTACTGCGTGACGTCCCCGCGCGGCGAGTACGCGCCCGACGCGTACGGCTACCAGCACTACCCCGCCGCGTACGAGCCGCCGCACCAGCCGCCGCCATTCAAGGTAAGTGCCGGAACACACGGCGCGTTGGCGCGTGGCGCCGCACCGCAAAAATTTCTATTTATAACAAATATATTTGAGGCAAAATCTTTGCGGTGTGGCGCCGTAACGCGCCGTCTGCTCCGGCACTAAGTCCGAAGTCCCTCTTAATAAAACTCCTTAAGACTTTTCCAATCTATTTAAGACTTTCAAGGCTTTCTTCTGTATCGAACACTGTCGCATATTATAATCTAGCAGCACGGTTGTCATAGCGCCTGAGGTCTTTGAGGTATTTAGCTGCACAACTGACAAATGCTTGCACTAACAGAACAGGACAGTCCCACTTCTATACCTGCAAGGGTTCTCGTATGACTTTACCAACACAATACTGTCTGAATTTAAATAGATTGTGACCTCTGAGTTTGTTTCTACTGTTTGTTTTTTTAATGACCTCCAAAGTCACCCGAGTCTAGCTGATGGTCAACTTTAGACAACCTTCCGGGTTATGACTGCATGTATTGATGCACATTGCACAATCGGATTTTTATTTAGAATAAAGTAGCTCAACGCACGTAATTAATGCTTAAAAAAAACTTTTCTTTCGAAAGTCGGTGACTTTATTTTTCATTTCACTGAGTTTTTGTCACCGACTTTCGAAAGAAAAGTTTTTTTGTAGGTTATTTTGAACTTTTTTTTGTGGTTGTTTTGAAGTCGGTTACATTTTTTTTAAAAAAGTTTTTTATTTTATCCTTTTTAGTTTCACTATTCAACCCAAATTATTGTGAAATACATAATTTTCTTACATGTGCACTAAAATTTTGTAATTCGTAGCACCGGTAATAACAACGCCCATGTATGTATGTACACAATGAGCTGAAAATAAAAACTACTGCACCAAACTAAATTAAAAGGATGATGCAATTTTTGGGCCCACCCTCCAATAGCAACATGTAATACGTCATGGATAGGTATTTTTAAGCTGAACAAAAAATATTATGGCACCAAGTCTGAAATATTAGTCCGTTCTGAGATATGTTTGATTGAATGTGGCAGTTTAAGATATAACCAAATAATGTTTTCTTCGTAATATATTACATTTTGGTGCAGAGGAGGAGGAGGAGAAGATCGGTTCTAAATAATGACAGCCGCGCAGGTTGATCTTCCATGTCAAGCCGCGCTTGCCGAGGTCAGAAAGAACTTAAAAGCCTTTCATTACGAGTGTCATTAGTAGATCTTTGACAGTTATTACCTTCTATAGAAGCTCGCTTTGCCGTTAACCACCCCCACTACGAAGACTGGGTAACGGCAGGTTGAAGAGCGATTTTAAGCTGTTACTCCAAATATATTTCAACAATACGTCAATGTCTTGTCGCATTCAGTCACTACACATAAGAGCTAGAAGGTTTTTTAGACAATTACTAAGACTTACTATTTCACACCAACTATGGTATTCAAAGCTGTTCTGAAGGCAGCAGCGTGCCGTGGGTCCTGAGCCAGGGTAGGCAAGCAAAAGATAGAAAAAACGAACTGCATTGCTCGATACTGACAATGCGAATAGAAGAAAGCTTCGGCCCACTTCAAAACTTATAATTTAAAACAATCACCACTTCTTCACGTAAGATTAATAATCACGATATTCTGACGATTCAAATAGAAAATTCGGCCACCACAAATAATTATCTGCTCCATGATAGTAACAAAACACGTCACTAAGAATAAGTTCTCTCGAAGATTGAAACGACGATTATGAGATGAATTATCATGTTTCTGGGTTGATTCTCGTAATTTTTAGACACAACTTGAATCTCCTACGATATTATTAGTAGTTCTTTTTATGATAGTTGTGAAAAGTAGGTACGTAAGTTTTAACAAGCGTCATCAGATTCAGTAATAAACACACATTGTCAGCACAAATCACACAAACTCGAACCATTTTAAGTAAACAAACGACTATTCTTTAATATTTACACAACTTTTTGTTTCAAAACGTATTATTTAAGCTGAATAATTATGATTTACTAAAAACAAAAGTACAAAACAATAACAAAGTTTTGACATAATGAACTGAAACTGACAGTAACACACGGGGTTGCCTATTTTCCTAGGTTCCCCTAAAACCAAATTCTCAAAGCGGAGAAAAATTAAATTTCTAGTCTAGAATTATTACTAAAGGGCTGTTGCTATTCTTTAAAATTATACATTTCTTTTGGAATGTATAGATTTGACATTACTACCCCATTTTTTTAAATTCTTTCTATTATTATCGTTTCTGTGTGAAATTTATTTCTTGAACTGGCAACCCCGTTCAGAGCGTTCCCACTAAGGTTTCCAATTTTGCGTAAAGGCCTCGAAGCCATGCCAAAAACATTTCAAATAAAAAAAAAGGTTTTCATTCATTAAAAACGCTGGTCATTGCCGATTGGTTAACTCCAGCTACAGCGTGCCTGGGACCGCCCATTTTTTATCCATCTGTCTCGTTCATACACACGACAATATGAAACAAAAAATCATACGTTCTTGAATGAAATATACTATATATGAGTCCAGAGAATCGTCGGCCTACGGTTCTCGTATTATAGTGAAGTGGACGTGCCGTCACACGGCGGTGAAAGTTGCTATTAACTTTTTATTAGGAGTTTTCACTTTATTAATGTTTGTGTTTTATTTTATTATATTATTCCAATAAATGCATTTGTTTTCTTTGTGCATTGTTTTGGCAAGGTAGGCTGTGCCTATTTGCCTCTATGAAGAAACCGCGCCTGTCTGAAGGCACCTGTGCGCATCATTTGTGTCAACACTTTGGTACCTAGGGTCAGATGCCATGCCGTATGTCATGGGATCTAGAGGCGAAAGCCTTCCAGCACTATAAGTGGCGTGTGGAGCGGAAGCACAATGGCGAGGCGTATCTCCGCTACCTCTGACAAGTCGAGGCGCTGCGGGAAGAGCTCCGGCGTATTCTCATGGGGAATGGAGGGTACGACTGTCGCAACCGAGGTTTGGCAACGCTGCAACCGCGGCGGTAAAACCCTTCTTTGAGGAGTGACGCAGGTCCACACCGTATGTTTCGGGAGGTTTCTGTGTCGACTTGTGGGGTAAGAAATAGGTATGCCTGGGTGTAACCATTGCGAAAATCGCCCAGAGGTGCACACGATCGACCATACAGTGAAGGTATGCATAGCTTGGGCGGGGCACCACTGCGGAGCCATGACGCAACCGTTTATTAAGAAGTAATCACCTCCTCCTGCTTCTTCTAAGCAGTGATGCTAGCGAAGGAGAAGGCGGAATACGTGAAGGAGAGGATAGCCTCCATCTCACGACACAACCGTTGCGGGAGACGCCTACAGTATTGGACGTCGCGAGGCGATTTTTGAACCACAGTAGTAGAGGGCATCAGGACGGCAAGTCAAGGATGACTCGCCTTCATGGACAATGCTCGGGTCAACTGCGCGTCGCGTCGTGTTCCACGCGAGCTTCAAAGAGTTGTCAGCAATCTGACGGGAATCAAACGCCTGCCGAGGTCGCGAGACTGTCTAAACAGGTAACTGTGGCCCTAGAACGTAAAGAGCTATTAAAGGGACACCTGCATTTCAGTCAGTGCGTGTCCGGCAGTTCCTTCTGCTCCACACTGGGCAGGAGGACTCATTCGCTAATGTAAAAAAAGCCCCCCTTAGACGGCCAAAGCCTGCCGGGGTCGCGAGACTAACGAGTAACCGTGGCCTCGGAACGTAAAGGGCTATTGAAAGAAACCGTGGATTTTAGTTAGTCCATGTCTGACAGTGCCCCGGGAGGACTCATTCGATGATTTTACCATGTAACAAAAACCTTCTAGCTCATAAGTGTAGACGCATTGTTGAAATATCTTTGGCGTAAAAGCTTAAAATCGCTCTTCAACCTGCCGTTAGAAGTGGTTAACGGCAAAGCGAGCTTTTACAGTAGGTAACGACTGTCAAAGATCTACAAATGACAGCCGTAATCAACGGCTTTTAAGTGCTTTCTGAGGCACGGAGAAATCTCGGATAGATGGTCACCCATCCATAAACCGACCTCGGAAAGCGCGGCTTGACATGGAAGATCAACCTGCGCGGCTGTCATTATTTAGAACCGAGGTTCTCCTCCTCCTTCTCTGCACCAAAATGTAATATGTTACGAAAAAAACATTATTTGGTTATATTTATCTTAAACTGCCATATTAAATCAAACATATCTCAGAACGGACTAATATTTCAGACTTGGTGCCATAATATTTTTTGTTCAGCTTAAAAATACCTACCCAATAACGTATTACATGTTGCTATTGGAGGGTGGTACCAGATTTCATAGAAGCCCTGGCATCATCCTTTTATGGGACCAAATGGCAGATATACTGTATCGAACAAAAAAAGAATCATCGAAATCGGACCAGAAACCTCGGAGTAATCGGCGTAGACAAAGTTGAAAACTTCTTAGGTTTTTGTTGATTTTTCAAAAAGTGCTAGTCCGATTTCGATAAAATTTTAATGGGACCATTCCGGAAGTATACCCTATCCAACGAAGAATTTTTCAAATCGCTTGTTAAACGACGGAGTTATGCCCGAACAAACATAAAAAAAAAATACAAACATCCGAATTGAAAACCTCCTCCTTTTGGAAGTCGGTTAAAAAAGCGGCGATACAATGAACAGATCAAGGGTGTGAGTGAAATTAATAATTGGAGATCTCAAATTTTACAATTTTGTCAACAGGATTCACAAAATGGTCTAAGTCTGGGCAGCGCCGGTGGTCAGTCAATGTACGGCGACGAGGAGGAATTACAGAAACAGATGGCGAACATGGCACTAGGTGAGATAGGTACTTGTATCCACATCACTAACATAACTGTTTTGCTTATTACTCTTTAAATAATTGCCCGTAGAGTCCGCGCCACGAATCAAGTTCCACGGGAAATTCGTGGTACTACATTTTTTAAATTCTTAAATGCAGCTTTACACTATGCTCCTTCTCACTTCCGCCAAACCCAACCAATCGCTCAACATTCTAATTTCAAACTCTCCATTCACAGTCCACGGAAGCGTCGGCGGTCGCGAAGAAACGGGAGGACTACAATGGCGCGACCCGAACTTACCCGAAGTCATAGGATTCCTCAATTCACCGTCAGATGTCGTGAAAGCGAATGCAGCGGCGTATTTACAGCATCTCACTTATATGGACGATCCTAATAAACAGAAGACTAGGAGTTTAGGTAATTTGGACTATATTTTATACGCCATAAGGTTTTAAAACGAGAATTGTGGCTTTTACTTACCAGAAGTCATGTTGCTCACATTGATAGCAATGTACTAAAGCTCGGTCACACACAGCGACACATCGTTGCGAATGACCACTGGTCGCAAGTATTCAATGTGTGTGACAAGCTATTCGCAGTGAATAGTCGCCGCGATTTGGATTGAGCATGTTCAATTTTACTTAATTACGACTAATGTCGCCGAAGGAAGGTTTGGTAAGTCTAGATGTAGCATAATTTACGACTTTTTAACCCCACAAAATAAAATTTAATTTGTCAAACAATAATTGTTTAATGACCAAAATCGTCCCTTTGTAGGCGGCATCCCTCCTCTAGTGCGTCTAGTGTCTCACGAGAACCCGGAGGTGTGCCGCAACGCTTGCGGCGCGCTCCGCAACTTGTCGTACGGGCGGCAGAACGATGAGAACAAGCGAGCCATACGAGACGCCGGTGGGATACCCGCGCTCATGGCGCTACTGTGCCGCGCTACTGATATGGAGGTGAGGAGATAATCCTGTCTGTATTTCACTTTGGTCAATCTTCGCAGAGACTGCTGAAGTTATATTCGTGAAAAAACAGGTGTAATTCGTCTTCATATAAGTCTTTCTCTTCCGTAAGTTAAAAAGGGGGAAAGAGAGGGTGACATTTTCCCACTTCACCCTCTCTTCGACCCCTTTTTTTCCACTTCTCTATTCCCTTTGCCACTCCATAATATAAATATCTTGACACTTCTCCATGACCCCCCTTGCCACTTCACTATCCCCCTTTCTTTACTCCCTTCCCTCAGCCCCTTGCCTCAGCCCCTTGCCTCAATCTCTTCCCCCCTTACTCCCTTTTCCATTTCATTCAGCGGTGTTCCTTACCATTCTCTGATAACCCGAAAAGACGTAAGAGTAGGATGTTTGCTCGATGCTTACCACTACATTTAATTTGTCAAAATTGACTAATGAATAAATTAACAATGATTGGCGGCAAAACAAACCGCTATGTAGCGGTTTAACCGATTTTCAAACAAAAGAAGGACGTTATTAATTCGTCTGAATGATATTGTAAATACAGACGCCAGCAGGTCAACCTATCTGAATCCGTTAATTTTTACCAATCAAATATTAACCTTCCACTATTACGATAAGGATGATAATCGATAATCAATTAAAGAAACAGATTGAGGTAGGTTGATGTGCTGGCGTCTGTACATCATCATACAAAATCATTCAGAAAACTATTTCATCATTCACACAGGTGAAAGAGTTAGTAACAGGCGTAATCTGGAACATGTCATCATGCGAGGACCTGAAGCAGTCCATCATTGACGACGCGGCGCAGGTCATCGTCAACAAGGTTATCATACCACACTCTGGCTGGCATCCTACCAATCCTGGAGATACCTACTGGTCTACTGGTAAGAAATAACAAAGTTTTTCTCAATTATTATTTATTCGGCTTTCAGCAAAACTGCTTGGATGAAGTTTTATGTTCGTAATAGCCTGTCTGACCTTCACAATTACTTAAACGCGATGATTTTTTGAATGAATAGGGTATTTTACTGATAATATAAATAAAAATCTGTTTAGTCCATCGCTCACAGCGGGAACAGTTTTACAGACCGTAAGAATGTGACCATGGGTGTTGTCCAAATTCTGTGATGTCGAAGTAGTCAAGTGTAGATGTTTTTTTCGTGGTGAAATCATTGAATGAGTCCTTTCACTAAGGCCAAGACGGGAGGGACTGTCATACTTTGCCCTTAACGTTCCGGTGCCACGGTTACCTGATAGTTCCGTGACCAAGTGTAGATGGTGCTTGGCAGTTATCACAATCTAAAATATAATCTGTCCTCCCTCCCAGTATTCCGCAACGCATCCGGTGTCCTCCGCAACGCATCCAGCGCAGGCGAGTACGCACGACGTCGCCTGCGGTGCCTGGCGGGGCTCACGGAGGCGCTGCTGCACGCGGTCAGGGCTGCACTGCAGGCCAACGCCATCGGCACCAAGATCGTAGAGAATTGCGTTTGTGTGCTTAGGAATTTGTCATACAGGTAAATATGTTGCCACTTCTCTGTCAAATAGCTTGTTAGGACACTATAGTCCCCGCCAGACGACAGTGGCAGTGACGTTGCGCCATCTTGCGCCAGTGAAATGATAGCTGGAGAGCTACTGAACCCTGCGACTAACGGTCTTCCTGTAAGGTTAGAAATTTGTACACGTAATATTTATAGCATGCTAAGAGCAATAGCGACGACCTGGCAGGCGTCAGCCGTGCACATCATTAGACAATTTAATTTTCAAAGTGTAAAAAAAAAATTAAAAAAAACTTGTTCCTGTAAGCTTAAAAATTTAACAGGATGTAGTTTATTTATTGTAAATCTTGGAAAAAAAATGACAGGCGATTACAAGGTGCACAAGTATGTGACAGGTGAATTGAAAAGTGCAAAGTTGATGAGGAAAAATAAACTTTCTCCTGTAAGATCAAAATTATCTCGCGTTTGGCTGAACTGATTTTGAAGCCGTTTTCAGAAAAGTGTGCGTTACATTCCGAGAAAGGTTTTAATATACAGGGTGAATTTTTCAACTGGGCGTGGATGGCTATCTCCGAAACTATGAGGAAGATCGAAAAACGTTGAAAGGAATCTCGAGGCCGATTTTGACGAAAATAAAACTGCATCGTTGAATTTTAGAAAAATCAATAATCCTGGCCAGGAATCGACCCGCTGATTTTGGAAAAAAAATCACAGCCTGTATTATTACACCATTCGATAGTGTTGCTAATAAGGATCAAATTCTGGGAAGTGAACATATAAGGCAAACTTAAGGAAATAGCAGATTTTCATGAAATTGCTATATTTCTATGTTACTATTTTCTACTGAGCCATAATTTATTTATAATTGTTTTCAATAATTCAGTGGATTTGATGTCTCAACAATCCCAGTGTATTCAGCAATGCGAAATTATTGAGTTGAACAAAAATAAGCGTTATTTCAAAGAAGAAACGGTTAACTTATGTTCCGAATACAGTTATCGTCTTGAACATTCATCGGTTTCTTTTTTCAATTATACGTTTTCCTAAAGTTTGCCGTATATGATTACTTCCCAGAATTTGATCCTTATTAGCAACACTATCGAATGGTGTAATAATACAGGCTGTGATTTTTTTTCCAAAATCAGAGGGTTCGATTCCTGGCCAGGATTATTGATTTTTCTAAAATCCAACGATGCAGTTTTATTTTGGTCAAAATCGGCCTCGAGATTCCTTTCAACTTTTTTCGACATTCCTCATTGTTTCGGAGATAGCCATCCACGCCCAGTTGAAAAATTCACCTTGTATATTAAAACCTTTCTCGGAATGTAACGCACACTTTTCTGAAAACGGCTTCAAAATCAGTTCAGCCAAACGCGAGATAATTTTGATCTTACAGGAGAAAGTTTATTTTTCCTCATCAACTTTGCACTTTTCAATTCGCCTGTCACATACTTGTGCACCTTGTAATCGCCTGTCATTTTTTTTTCCAAGATTTACAATAAATAAACTACATCCTGTTAAATTTTTAAGCTTACAGGAACAAGTTTTTTTTTTCAATTTTTTTTACACTTTGAAAATTAAATTGTCTAATGATGTGCCCGGCTGACGCCTGCCAGGACGTCGCTATTGCTCTTAGCATGCTATAAATATTACGTGTACAAATTTCTAACCTTACAGGAAGACCGTTAGTCGCAGGGTTCAGTAGCTCTTAGACTATGAAGGATTCAACCTCGGTTGTGGTTAAGCGTCTGGAGTACTATTTTAAAAAGACGCATGTTTGAGTCCCGCTCGCCCGTTCTTTAAAAGAAATATCTTTTTACACGTCATACTCGTATCTGTCTAAAGAATAATATTTGCCACATATATTTCAACTAGTTTGCGACAATAGTAACTTGAAGATTTTGTTTGCGACTGATAATAACCGTTTTACCACAGAAAAATTGGTCTTACTGCTTAGAGAACAAGGAACAAAACAAACTGAGTATATTTTTAGAAGTCGCAAGTAAGTCGTGAGTAAGCATTAAACTCCTGACACTAGTCTGGTGTTAGATGCTATTACAAGTGTGTTCTAAAACATGACATTTTTCCAGATGTCAAGAGATTGAAGATCCACTATACGACACGAGAGCGCCGCCCACACAGTCATCGGGACAGGCGCGGATAGCTGCCAGCGCTTCTAAAGGTAAAATATTATCATCATCACCATAAACCACCTATTATTACGCTGAAAACATATTATCGGACGCGTCCGTCATCCGCGGCTGAGGGACGCGGCTTAGCAGTGTGCACGGTAGTTCGGACGACAGCCGGCCGGATTCTGTTCGGACGTCCGAACGCTCAAGGTCACGTCCGCGTCTTACGACCGACAGCACAGTGTAGTATTAAATGTACTGGCTAGATAATGAATAAGCCGCGTCTCTCAGCTGCGGCTGACGGACGCGTCCGATAATTTGTTCGCAGTTTTACTCTCAGTATAGACCTGGGGGCCTACCATGACGTATGTAGCGAGAGTAGTTCCGCTGAGGGAACGAGATGGAGCTAGACGACTTATATAGCTCTGTCACTTTCCCTCAGCGGAACTACTCTCGTTTTATGACGTCATGGTAGGCCTTTTTTAGGTCTTTGGTAGACTGGTCTTTTTTACCCCCGATTTGATAAATATTGTCCACCAACGGGGCCGTTGGTGTACCAATACTTCTACCATCTTCCTCTAAATAATATTATGGAATATTATTATCTGTGTACCAAATTTTGTCCTATTCCGTTCAGTGGTTTTTGCGTGAAAGAGTTACAAACATCCATCCATCCTAGACTAGAATTGAATTCATGGCATTGTTTTTTCTAACAGGTGAAAATCTCGGCTGTTTCGGCGGCAGTAAAAAGAAGAAGGAAGGTTCATCATCGTCTAATTCCACCAGTCCTTTGGGCAAGAGTGAGCCGGAGACACAACCTCTAGGTGAAACTGGTACCACGCAGCTTGGATACTCTGTGCCCAAAGGAACGGAGATGCTGTGGTCTCCAGAGGTAAGATTATTGCGAATGGTGAAAGCGTGTATGTCACAATATGACAACATCGCAGTTTCGTTCTTTTCGTGGTTGCATATCTTTCAGGAGGTATAAGGGTGTAGATTCCTCGTTTCTGGTTGAGGGGAAATTCTCTGACGAGACTTGTTTAAAAAATCTAAGTCGACAAAAGAACTCCAGTGATATTTTAGAACAAATCAAGAACTAAGAGTTTACACATGAGATAACAACTTATAGAAAGACCCCGCCATTGTCGGGTAGCTAGTAGCCCACTAGTCACAATTATTTTCAAAAGATAATGTCATACGGCATTTTGCTATGGGGACGGGCTGCAGACATTGAGTCCATATTTATTCTGCAGAAAAGAACCACGATCCATATCATCATCTATGTAGGCGCTATTGTCTCAGGGACAAGCATCATTCTTATTTTTTTTTACGTTTAAATGTGCCTAATTGAAATGAATGTTAAAAAAATGGAAGACCAGCTTTACAACCTGTTTCTCAATATCCTTACATCTATCATTATCTTCATCGGAATGGGTTATAAAATACAATATTCTACTTCTTAGGTGGTCCCCCTCTACATGGCATTACTCCAAACCTGTTCCAATCCTGAGACCTTGGAAGCAGCAGCTGGAGCCCTACAGAACCTCGCCGCCTGTTACTGGCAGCCCTCCATCGATATACGAGCCGCTGTCCGGAAAGAGAAAGGTGATAATGAACCTTATGTTGAATGTAGTTTGATTCAAACTTGCTTTAAGTAGTGGAAACAAAGCCTAAGTAAGCTTCCCCATGACGCCATTCGTGAAAAATGAAAGCTACTATGATATAATGATGCAATTCGATTGACTTGACGTCGTCGTGGCGAGCGTGTTTTTTGTCTAACCGCAGATAATCGCACGTTTTAAGTCATATGTCGTAGCGGTAAGGATGATTTTCATTTGTAGTTTGAATCGGTTGAATTGCGTCGCATCGCATCATGGGGGAAGCTCCCGAACAGTAAATGAGAATCGTACGATGGATGTGGGTTGAAATGTAAGGGATTGGGGGATTGGATATTATACCTTATTTAATGTACGGTAAGGTGAGAACAGACAATAATGTTAGGGTTGACCTGATTTTGTGTGGGCCCCTGGCTATACGGGAATGCTGAATATGCATGTCTGATGTAGTGTATGACTTCTATAAATAAAACAATGTGGAAAAATTTGAAGATGTTCCTTATGAAGTACACAATAAGGTTGAAATTACAACGGTGAAGATTTTTACATACAGTTCAACTATGAAGGGTGATGTCGATGAACTTAATCTATCAACTGTCATTTGAAACTAATATTGCAATAAAGTAATAGCAATAGCAATGAAATACATTTTTGCAAAATATTTTTAATAGTCCATTTATTGTCTTTATTATTTTGTTAAAGTTATTTTCAAATGATAATTGTTTATTTCCAAGCGCGCAAGTATTAAAAAGGGGTGCATGCACAATATGGCGTCAGCAAAATATCCTTTATAGTTGAACGGCATAACACGCACATACAACTTATTTAGTAGAATAGCTAACTGTACCTTATAATCCACAAAATAGGACTTAAATTTCGCTACGCATGCTCTAAGGTAGCGGGCCTTTCACTTCCGTAGTTGCGCTAGTCTAACCAGGCCCAGAGACCGACAGTGAGCAACGCTAACCTTCCAGAACTTACAGGTCTACCCATCTTAGTGGAACTCCTGCGCATGGAAGTGGATCGTGTGGTCTGTGCCGTTGCCACTGCGCTGAGGAACCTCGCCATTGATCAGAGGAATAAGGAGCTGATTGGGAAGTATGCTATGAGGGATCTCGTGCAGAAGCTGCCGAGTGGAAATCATCAGCATGATCAGGTTAGTAGTTAGTAGGCACGCAAATGATAAAATGATTATAAAATTGATGGATTTTTAACTTTATTCTTTAGAGTATAAAGTTGAAAATTCATAGGCTACAGAGCGTTTTCTTTTATCGATTAATGGATGCTTTCATACTGATAGATTCTTTTTGCTATTGATAGCGATATTAGAATTAGAAACCAATGCAAACTTAGATTGATAAAATCGACTTCTGGGGGCCAATTCTCGGTTTTAGACATGGTGTCGAATTCGACAAAAATTTCTAATGACGTCATTTTTTCGACAAATTAGAAAAGTTGCTATTCTGGGGATGTCGGATTCGACATTTGTCGAAGGCTAACATTAGAATTCATGTCGAGTGCTTCTGAGCAGTAGAGATGTAATGTCGATTGTAGAGATTCGTCATTTCTGAGTGAATTTGTTGAGTTTTGGATTGTACACTGTTTTCTTTTCTTTAGTTTTTAAATAAAATACGGCTTGGCTTGTCATACCTACTGGAAATTCGATAAACTCTTGATTTTTGCATTGTGTTTTCTTGAGACGACGACCTTCGCGCAAATAACAAACTCTGTAATTTGTGTACCCACGATTGGACTAGAAACCACTGAAAGATGGACGAGTTTATTAGCATTTTTATCACAATAACAGTAGCAATTTTGTCTCGAAGTTGTTGGAAAGTGGCGAGCAACTGGCCAATACACGGCGACAACAGCGCACTTATCCCGCCGTCGATATTTACGATTTGAGCGAAACAAAAGTCATTAAAATAATTCCCCTCCATGTTAAAATAAAAATCATGAAATGTAAAACAGCACAGCCCACTAAGGGTCAGTTCAGACCGAGACGCGAAGCGACGCGACGATGCGCTGCGCCGCGATGCGCCGCGCTGCGTAGCGATGCGCCGCGCTGCGCCGCGATGCGCCGCGCTGCGCATCCAGACGCCGCGCGGTTCAGCGGAGTGTCTACATTCGTCACGTGCTTCCCGCCCTACCCCCTTCCTCCCGCAGTCGTCCATTTGGTGTCAGTTACATAGTCCAGGGGCTAGAGGTAGTTGAGTATACAAAATCCGAATGAAAGCAACTATGATCGAATTCTTATACCTGAGACCCTAAATAGTGACAATACATTATCCTGCCTGCATTAAGTATGTGTATCTTATCGCTTGATGAAGTAGTCCACTCATTTAGTTCAGTACTTCATTTAATTCAGCAAATTAGAACAAGTTCCTAACTGATTAGAAAAAATATTTTAATGCCATTAAGTACAGCTACGTACCAGCTTTATCTGTCCCGCAAAAAGCTGTGATCTGATTTTTCTATAAATTATTACGGAAATTATCATTAAAATGATTTAAAATCATGTATTCGATACATTCCGTTTACGAATAAGAGAAGAGGGCGTAAAAAAATGGACCAGGCAATTGACCGGCAAGATAAACATTGTTATTCTTTGACCTTTTCGTCACATAAATCGGTTGGCGAAATTCGACACTCACATTACGCATAATCAGACACCTCTAGCTCCCAGTCTAACATCTTGCATCGTCGAGCGGCCTCGAGCGGCGTAAGCGGCGCCGCGCTGCGCCGCGCGGCCTCGAGATGCGTAGCGACTCACCGCTGCGTTGAGATGCGCCGCGCGACGCCGCGCGGCGCAGCGCGGCGCCGCTTACGCCGCTCAACGTATTCTAAATTCTCACAACGAAATGTGTATCTTTTGGTGTAGAACATAAAGTCGTATTTTGAATGCCTCTTAAAAGAGTGCGCGCATCGTCGCGTCGCTTCGCGTCGCGGTCGTAACTGACCCTAATGATTTATAAACACAGAGTCCATGTAAACATAACAAAAGACGCAAATTCTGACACTGACTGACAGACAGTCAACTGTCAAACTTATTATTTTTACACAAAACGTTTCGTTTCATCCTTAAATAATTAGATTTAGTCAGCGTTTTAAAACAAAATCATTCATTAACCTATAGTTACCTAAAACGGAACGTGCGATTCTTCATAATGGTAACATTATCTTCACTCGACTCGACATTTTCGTGACATTTATTTCTATTTTGACTGAGAATACGGATTTCTGCTCAATTCGACATTTTTTGGTAGAGATAGAGATATTTTTAATAGACATAGAGATAGACTTACAATCTCGAACTCGAGAAAAATGGCGAAAATCGAGAATTGGCCCCCTGGGCAGAAGTGAGCAATGTGTAAAACTTGCTCGCCTTCGCCCAGGCGTGGAACAAAATTAATTCGAGAAAAAAAAACTAACTCCACAGTTGTCACAGAGTCAATTATTAGCGATTAACTTCACAGATATAACACAGCTAATCAAATACATTAAACATGCATGAAGTAAACGCCGTAACACCTTTATCCAATATTCCGCCATGTCTGCTTAAGGCGGCGCTAGTCGCGAGCTCGAACTCACTGGCAGGCATGGTCAAAAACCATGATATTTCACCGGAAATCGAGCCATATTGTACATACTTGTGCGCAAGCGTCACCCCCCCGTGGAGAAAACAGGGGAAAACATTATTCAGTGAGATGCACGATCATTCAGAGTAAAAGGCGCGCGTAAAAAAATACGAGAAAGCCTTTGGAAGAAGGGGTTTTATGAAAAATCCACTGCACCAATTAATTTCAAATAAAATTTATTAAATTCTTCGATAAATTTGCTGTGTCGGTACGGACTTCGTTTTGGAAATTTGATGCTTCTTTAGCTTCTAATTTACACCTACAGTTGTGTTAAAATTAGCAAAAAAAACGAATCTTTAGAAGCTCGTAACTTTTTAATATCTTCATATTTTACAATTCTGCTTCCGTACAGACAAAATTAATAATGAGACAAAACGATACCATGTTTAATTTTGGATGTACCTTGTTAAATAGTGGATTAAAACCCCAACGAAGTTTCTATGGAAAAAATGTTGACTTGTTTGACCATGGTGCTGGGACAGGGGAAAATGGAAGAAGAAAACGTGTTGTGTCGACCCCAAATAGTATGGGATACGGACAGGAAGATTATGATGATGTTGTCTGCTAGGGAAGTTCTAAAAAAGTCCTTTTCAAAGTCCCACTTTTCCTTTCCCAGGGCACCTCAGACGACACGATAGCGGCCGTCCTGGCGACCCTGAACGAAGTGATAAAGAAGAGCGGCGAGTTCTCCCGCTCGCTGCTGGAGGCCGGCGGAGTGGAGAGACTGCTGAACCTCACCAAGCAGCGGCACAGACACACGCCCAGGGTGCTCAAGTTTGCAGGTACAGTACACCTTCCATCTATAGTTCTCTGTTAGGAAGGTTTTAAAAGTAGCATAACCGTAAAATCATCAAATGAGTGATAATTTTATCATCAAAAGAGTCCTCCCACCCAGAGCAGGGCAGGAGGGACTCTTAGACTTGTACTGACTAAAATCCACGGTGTTCTTCAATAACCCTTTACGTTCCGGGGCTACGGTTACTCGATAGTCTCGCGACCAATTCGCTAGGTTAGTTCGGTGGGTTAGGAATTTTTTTAAGCAGTTTTGTCGATAAAAATGGTAGTAAAGAATATTCTCTATAAGTATCGGTAATCGGAAACCAAACACACTGATGAATTTGACGATATTATGTCGTGTCCAGGTCAAGTGCTGATGACGATGTGGTCTCACGCGGAGCTGCGCGAGGTGTACCGCAAGCATGGCTGGCGCGAGGCTGACTTCCTCACGCCTGCCAGGGCCGCGCAACCTCGCGCACCTAGCACCAACAGCGGTACGTACACCTGATGTTGTTATATGAGTTTAAAACATAAGACAGAGGGAAGAACGCTATGTTTGTAGAGCTAAAAAGATCCATCCAAACATAGTCAACAAACTGTCAGTTCAATTTCAATCTTTTCTTAGGCCCACTTTGAATCAAATTTGTTTTTTTTTTGTAATTTAATCGGAGAGTTTAACTCTAAAACTAAAAGAAAAATGTTCCTTGTTTATTTTTAGTGTTTACATGCATTTAATAATTTGTTTTGCAAGTGGGCTTAAATTGAGCACATAATCTCTTCAGTACACCAATATGTATAACAAATCAAATCTTCCAGACTCAAATAACTTTTCTCTGCTCATATAACTTCAATTACTTTGTAAATACCCAAAACTGTGTATATTATGTGTAAAATTATTGATGTGTACAGTCGTTATGTACTGTGTATCATTGTCACTCATAACGCTATGTGAATCTCACGCTAACAATGCTTGGCTACATTGTCGGAATATATCGGCCGCAAAAAAAAAAAAAAAATAGGTTGTAATTGACATCTTGTATCAAACTTTAATCATTGAAACATTTCTTAGATTAATTAATGAAGAAAGAAACGTCTATATCATACAAAATGCGATATGTACATGATCAAACAGCTGTTTCCATTTGATTATACGAAAAGTTAGAGGACCGCTCTACGACTCAAGTCCTGCTTAAAATGCGGGGTACTTCATTATTTAAATATAATTTGATGTAATTACATCTATAGACACAGCTCCGCATTAGTGCCGTGAATTCACGCCGCGAATTCTCGCCGTGAATTCTCGGCACAATACCGACACTGATCGGGGAACAGGGGGCCAATTCTCGATTTTCGCCATTTATCTCTAGTTCGAGATTGTAAGTCTATCTCTATGTCTATCAAAAATATCTCTATATCTACCAAAAAATGTCGAATGGGGAAGGCAAGTGTCAAAGTGACAAGTGACAGTTTGGCCCCAAAAGATCTGTCAATTCAAAGGAATTTTCTGAAAAAAAACGATTTATTAATGTAAAATGACTAGATGCTGTGTAATAAGCTGTAAAAATGATGGAACATACAAATTTCCGACAATTCACACTATCAATAATAATGGGTAGCTGCTGTGACTGCCTTGAGAACACAAATTGAATTATAACTAAGGAAAAGCTATATAATAAACAAATATCCAGCCTTGCGAAGCCGAGACAGGCCGTTAGTTGAGTTTATTAATGAAATTCTATGATTATACCATAACTAAACAATCGAATACACTTTTCAAAATAATATCTACTTTTCTATTGGAGGTTAAGTACCAGTATTGCATCGCTCTATAAATCATGAAATGGTTCATCTGGCGGAAGAATTATCACCTGGAACGAGTTTTGTGATGGTTGTGGTGTTAAGAAATTAAATATATTGTGATATTTCTCGAACCTAAATCGAAAAAAGTGAGTAAAATTACTGACTTCAAACATTATGATATTTTATCAAAATAGAAAGTCAGAAACAGCATTATATTCTTGTTATGGGAGAGGACAGGTAAAACATACCTGAACTCAAAAATTGAAACCTCAACTACAAGTAATTGTGGATTTATTACGGTAAAATCAAATGTATTACCACTCAATTAAACACTTTTTTTCCTCTTGTAGATGCACCGCGGCGTCTTAATTCTTCTTTTAGTATGTGCACTTGCATTGACGAATAATTTTCCATATTTGTTTTGTATTTTTACTCAATTTTTATAATAATAAATCTTGTTTGTTTTTTGTACAAGATAGACAGTAATCTGACGTAAGACCAACTATCGCAGCGCCATCTACGATTAGCTTTGAGTTGCCATCCCCATTGAGCAGAAATCCGTATTCTCATTCAAAATAGAAATAAATGTCACGAAAATGTCTAGTCGAATGAAGATAATGTTACCATTATGAAGAATCGCACGTTCCGTTTCAGGTAACTATGAGTGAATGAATGAATTTGTTTTAAAACGCTGACTAAATCGAAAACGAAACGTTTAGCGTAAAAATAATCAGTTTGACAGTTGATTGTCTGTCAGTATCAGAATTTGCGTCTTTTGTTATGTTTACATGTACTCTGTGTTTTGTTTATAAATCATTAGTGGGCTGTGCTGTTTTACATTTCATGATTTTTATTTTAGCATGGAGGGGAATTATTTTAATGACTTCTGTTTCGCTCAAATCGTAAATATCGACGGCGGGATAAGTGCGCTGTTGTCGCCGTGTATTGGCCAGTTGCTCGCCACTTTCCAATAACTCCGAGATAAAAATGCTAATAAACTCGTCCATCCATCTTTCAGTGGTTTCAAGTCCAATGGTGGGTACACTATTAACAATTACATACAATAACAATTACAAAGTTTGTTATTTGCGCGAAGGTTGTCGTTTCAAGAAAACACAATACAAAAATCAAGAGTATAAATCGAATTTCCAGTAGGTATGAGATGCCAAGCCGTATTTTATTTAAAAACTAAAGAAAAGAAAACACAGTGTACAATCCAAAACTCTACGAATTCACTCAGAAATGACGTATCTCTACAATCGAGATGACATCTCTACTGCTCAGAAGCACTCGACATGAACTCTAACGTTAGCCTTCGACAAATGTCGGATTCGACATCCCCAGAATAGCAACTTTTAAAATTTGTCGAAAAAATGACGTCATTTGAGTTTTTTGTCGAGTTCGACACCATCTCTAAAGTCGAGAATTGGCCCCCAGGCGCGAACGCGCGTGAACCCCGCGAAAACCATCCACATTCTCGTTCGCGCCTGTTCACGGGGGTTCACGGCACTAATGTGGAGCCGCTATAACGCTGACGGAAAGTCTAGAATCATTGCTGAATGTATGGTAAAAGTTTGTGTCACGATTTGTTTGAATTTTCGTCGATCCGACATTGTAGCCAAAGCATAACAACTAATAGATAACTAATAGTCACGTACTAAATGTTAAATATCGTACTAGTTACATGTTGTCACGCTTCAATAACTAGCAAACTAGATTTAATTCAAAATATGGCGTGAAAATCAAGGAATCAATAATTCAAGCTTTTGTAAATTTTGATCTAAGTCGAATTTTTATTAAAATTGATCGCGTTCAGCACAATTAACTACGTTTAAAAGTCACTGTCAATATAAATAATGAAAAATCACTGTCAATTTAAATAATGATGTGAACGCGGTGCTTGGCGCAAATATCTGCCAAAGAATGAAAAGAAATAATTATTTTTTTGTGATATCTTAATTCTAAACTATTATTAAACCTTTATCTCTTGTATAATATTAATCACAAAAAAAAAACAAACAGTCTTTCAAAGTCTACTATATCGTCGAAATCGTCTATAAAATTTGCGAGGATAGTAAAATAAAGCCATTTTATTTCATTCCCTTAAAAAAAAACCGTTTAAATAGAGGATAGGCCATTCCATGGCAAAATTAGCAAATATAACAAAAAAGAAAAAAAAGTTAGCGTGGAGATTCCATCGCCATTCCAATCGCTTACGGTGTGGGCCGGGTGTAGGTCAGGGCACGCCGTCGTCGGGCGCGGGCGCGCCGCACTCGCCCAGCAACGCCAACAGCACGCTGTCGCGGCCCATGGCCAGCACGGGCGGCACGCGCTACGAGGACCGCACCATACGCAGGCATCGGGAGGTAATCAGCACCGCATAACTAGCTCATGCACCTTTTAATATAATATGTATTTTTTAACGGAACTGTATGTAATCCGTAGTTATATACAATTCCTAAGAAATGTATAAAATTAGTGAAACCTAACTAAACCGAACCATTACGTCTACTTTCAAATGCACCAACAACGGAGTTTCGGTTTGGTTAGGTTCCTCGACAAATGTGGGAGCACGATTATACCTTGCACACAGAGATAGGAGCCCTGCCCAGTGGGGCTTCGTCCACCTGTACACACAAAACATTTTTTTTAAACACTTTATAGATATCATACATATACATTTCCGGTAACATACATGCAGGGATTTCTTCATAAACGATGCTTTGTATAGCGTAATGTTTCCCAGTACTGGGACATAACCATCTCTGTGTGAAAGGGAGTCTGCTCTAATCCACCACCACGGATCCATACGCCATGAAACATCTTAAAACTACTAGTGAAAAGTAATTGACTATGTATTCGATTTTTGACAACTAACCGAAATTAGTGTTCAAAATGGTACGAGTTATTAAAGTTGCAAATAGTCAAATCTTATACAATACACGTTTTTGAACGGAGTATAATTTGAGTAAAGTACGATTATTAATTCCAGTCAGTAAAATGACATTTGTACATGAATGAAATGTACTAAAACATGAATGAAATGTACTAAATTTCTTTGTATCAGTGACAGTTGCACTGTCATTTTACTGACTCGAATCAATAATCGTACTTTAAAATAAAATCATTAACAATGTTTTTGTTCAAAACTTTATCTTCTTTATAGTTTTGTTTTCACAGCAAAGTTTCATCTTGTAGAGCACATAAATCCTAATATAACTTAATAACATTTAATCTGCTCAAGCCAAGCTTTATAATATTTGAGCACCATTTTGCACTGTTAATTAAATCACAATTGTATCTTCATATTTGGCTATTTCACTGAAATTGGTCTGTCAATTAGATTGTCAAAAAATGTTTATCCCGTATTCGACAAAAATACAACGTTTGTTTATTACGCAATACGTCATTCTGTGGTGTCGTTTTTAGCACCACTCTAGAATTTTGATGTTATTGTTTTATCTTTGTAAATGTTCACTGATTATTAACAAAAGAACAAATACCTATTCATTATTTTTCGAAACTAACTGACAAACCAATAAGATTTGTAATTTATTGATGCTGGAAATTAGCCTATTCCATTGTTCTACTTTAACCTCTTATCTTCCACAGAACGATGACATACCAGCGATGGAAGTGAACAACTACCACGACGGTCTCGGCATGGGGAACCCCAACGGGCGGCCGATGAACTTGCAAGGTGTGCAGGCGCAGATGCCCATGCCGCCGAGCAGTCGTTAACGTGGCCCTGTCACAGAACTTGCCGGTGAATTTTGATTTAAATACTGGTTTGGTGACTGTCCTTTTCTGTAAGTTGATATTTTAATTAGTTTTGATACTTGCTGTGTAGTTCTTAGCAAGTTTTTCGTTCAGGAGAATAAATGCCACGCCGAAATTTACCAAAAGTTCTACAAGCTCTCTTTAAATTAAATTTTAAATTCAATGGAAACGAGATTTAATCCGAGAAATCAATTACTCGGGGTATTATGTATTTTGAACGATTTACGTGTCATTTATTTTGATCAACTGATCATATCTGATATTTTATAGTTTACTGAGTACACTTGTTCAGCATTTCATAAATTTTCGTTTGAGACAAGAAATGATAGGAAAGGAAAGCAATACTAAATCAGTATTTATTTAATTTTTAATCGGCAAGAGATATTCAGCCATCTTGATAGAAATGTTTTGATCAAAGAAATCAAGGATCAAGAACTATTGTGCTGCGTTCACACTCGTCAATGACGAAAGGTTATTTAAAGAATACCTTGAAAACGTACTTGTGTACTGAAATAGAGTGTAAACACAGCATGGTGTCTTAATACATGACGATATTGTATATCTTATCTATCTACGTTGCTAGGAATATTGGCTCCGTGAGAATTTTAACATGGCAATATTATTTAAACACTTTTTCACGGTGGCAAGATTTTCGGTTGTGTTACAATTTGTATTTAAGGTATAAGAGCAGTATTATCGTTGTTGTGTCAAGAAAATAGCATTTAAAGAAACATTTTAATAATTATGGATGGATATTTATTAACGGGAAGTTCTCACGAAGCCAATAAAGTACTGAATTATATTTATTACGGTGTGAGAGGTAACATGCACAAGTGTTTATGTTAAATAATCATTAAAATGTAGTGGTCGCTCGTTGAATGTGGTATACGCTGTTTCAACGTTCATTTTGTACAGTCATCAACAATATCAACTTGTTATTATAATTATGGAGTTTTGCACACTGTCAAAATATAACATTTTGTTAATATTAACTATTAATTCTTCGTAAAGTTAATTATATGAATGAATAGATACAGTTGTCGTTTTTTTTTCTGTTAAAAGGCATAGTGGGGTGTAGCTCTCTCTAGATTTTCAAATTCTTGACTTTGGCGTGATATTTCAAAGCCGCTGGCTGTGTTTGAAAAGTCAAGGCTCATATTTGAAGTTATAACTCGCCAAGAAACAAGATTCATCCCATAATTTAAATAAAAACTAAGTATTTTTACACATGTTAAGTTTTCTACCTGCAAATAAGTAATAATCATATTAATTATTCATTTCTAAACCTGTTGTGATTGACTGTACATTAAAAAATTAACTAGCCCTGAGGCCTAAAATTTAATCATCGCATTCGGATGTACGTTTTATACAATTATTATATTATTGCCATTTTTATTTGTAAAGATATCATGTCAATTCCCTATGTAAATAGTCGTGCCATTTCTGTATTTATATAATAATATTAAAAAAATAAATCTTAAAAAGGGTTTCCTGTAGGTGTGTTGTGTATTTTCTATTTAAAAGTTGAGGCTCACCGTATTTTGGAAAATTATTTGTTTTGTTGAACAATTTAAATGGAAGAATCACTCTTACGCCCGAAATTAGTGTTCGATCTCAATACAAATCTCGTTCCTTTGTTTTTGACGGCTGTTTCTGATTGGACATTTTAGAGACATCGGATAGCCAAATTCGGTCGTCGATTGGTTACAGAAAAAGATCCAATCGAAGATAGCAATCGAGAAAGGTTATTAATTTCCAGCGTGGTTTCAAAGTGAGAACACACCGATTTTTCAATGAAAAACATTAATCTCATCTTTCAAACAGCTTTTTGATATTTAAATCGCACTATTGCAGAGATAACTGGCTAGTTTTAGCTTCGTAGCAGAAATAACGGTCTGCCAAGTCGAAACTAGTCTTTATAGAGGTGGTGATCTGCAGTATTTATGGTTTGTACTCTTAACAGATTTAGAAACCATAGAAAAAAAGTAAAATACTGTGGTCAATGCTGTGTATTGTGATTGGATTTAAAACCAACGTAAAACATGCAGAAAATACATTACGTTAATAACTTATGGAAGAGAAGAAAAAGATGGCAAATATAACAAATTATTGTATTTTCACATACAAACACATGTATTTTTCAAGCGTAGTTTTTGAAGATAGGTAGAAACCACAGAGCGCCATTTGCTACAATCCTTACATAGGAAACATTCTTCTCAATGTTGTTCAACAAAACAAATCCACATAATATCCTAATATAACCATTTATACTAAAGACGTCGACTAACGTTTTACATTGATAAAAAATACATTTCAAATATTCAGGATTTGAACATAATTGTTATAATTTATAATGATTAGTTTAGACACACGATCTTTTTACTCGAAATCGGTAATTTTCTACATAAAGCTTGGGACAGACATGCTTGTAACTTGCACACAAGGAAACTTGCATTTACCAAGTCGTTACATATGCAAGCTACTTGCTTTTTGCAAGTTATAAGCATGTGTGAACAGCTTAATGATTTCGCAGTAAGGTCTTATAGTATTTAAAGGTAATTAATTATAGAAGTTTTGTAATATTTTGTATCCATTCCAAACCCTCTACGGTAATGTAATATAGGCGTCTATTGTCCTTTAAAGTATATTAAGTAATATCCGTCTTGTATTTAGCGTTAAGATGCATATTCGTGAGACGTTCGCATTTTCTTTTTTTATTATTGTTGAAGTGTGGGAGTGGGTCTTTATAATTGACGCTTAAGGATCTTGAGCTTTGTCTTTAATCGATTTTCAACTGTAAGCTCTTGAGTATAAAGTTGAAAATCTATTAGAGACAAATGGTTGGTCGAGTGCCGGGGTAATGAGCTTAAAAACAAAATATTCAAAGAATTAATAAGTCACTGTTTGTGTCATAATATGGTTTAGTCATGATCATGGCGCTTGCAACAGCCCCGAAATGTCGGAAACTCAAAAAATGGTAAATATCCCGTTTTATTTTCAAATGATTATTTCGTTTGTATCTGATGAGCTAAAACAATGATTGATGATGCAGATGCTATTATAAAAAAAAAAACATCCGACCGTTTATAACTTCAAAGTAAAATTCAGTTTTGGACCTATGGTTTTCAGTGTCAATTATATAGAAACCACTCAAAATTCTTCGTAAATAGAAGGTATACTGACAAGTTAAATAAGTATGAAGTTACAATCATTTGTAGATATTTTATAATTTCGTTGCATTTTCTTTTTAATACTGGCAGTTATTGCAAAGAGGACCGCTAATCAAATCCTCATATTTGCAAACCATTACCAAGAAATAATTTATACAATTATAGACTCTATATCGATTAGTACTAATGGCAGTTATCGCGTATACGGTGCAGCGACCGTAAACAATGACCACTGAAAATAATTGTGAATGACGGTAGCTTTAAAAAAAATAACATTAATTTCGGTTCATTTCCCTCCGTTTGATTTTAATTGTTAGCGTAATTATTTATTTTACATTATCACGTAAGATTATATTTCTAGGTAAAGTTATAAATAAGGGTTTTTTTTTGTGAGAAAAGGTTTTTGATTTTGGGAATATATTTTTATGCACAATAATGCATTTTGATACGTCCGCGGCAGGATAATGATGACTGACTAACAGGTACAAAACTAACCTCACCCAGTGCATTATATTGATTTAAGTACCGTGGAATGGGGTTAGTTTGATTCACGGGGTAACATTGATAAAAACTTTATATTTTTTTTAAACAGGAATTGTTTAATTTCTGAACGCAACCGAAAAATTTCGTCTTTTGCATTGGCAGCACTGTGTGTCACTCTTTGACATTGCCCAAGCGCTGCACGTACAAACAGATCACTACCGGAGATTTTCATAAAAAACTGTGAGTATTGTGTTTAAAGTATTTTAGGGGTTAAAATAACTTCCAGGGTACCAGATTGGATATGCAAGTTGCTAGAAAAAATGATAGTTTATGTTGTTATGTGTTTAATTAGCTTGAGAAAGAAGTTGTTTTTGTATTTTAACCTCCAAAATTTCATTCAGTGGTGGTTTATTTTCTATACGGGGTGTCATTGATCACAGGCATGGGGTTACTTTGGTCATTGATCAATCTCACCCCATGACATTTTTAACATATATTATCAATATATTTGCAATGATGGCTGCTTTATATGATTTTTTTTTACTTTCAGCGCTATGCCAAGAACATATATGAAGCGTTTAGGCGCTCGCGCCTATCGGAATTCTAATGAAGACGTGTTAGAACGAGCAGTAGCTAGTAGTGATTTTTTTCTATTTTTACTTAACATTTAAGATTTTGACTGATTAATGTTCCTAATTATGTTTTTACAATTAATATATCTCAATGAAACGTTAAAATAAAGGTGATTTTTCAAAAAGTTTTTTTTTGCCTTGATCAATGTCACCCCTAAACTTTAAAAAAATTAATATCTTTTTTTGCACTTAGCCGATTTTTTTTGTTCTTTCGAAATAATAACGTTTAAAGGGGTTACTATCATTTGCCGTGAAAATATTAGGGGGTATCAAAGTAACCCCACTTACGGTTTAACATTGACCACTCACATTTATATTTTTCATCGACATATTATTTATTTAAAATAGAATCTAATTCATTGTATCGATTGTATAGTAAAAACCGATATTTCAATTTTTTTTTCGTTTTCGGTACGTTTGTATTTTAGAAAATACGGCCATTTGAATTTTTAAATTGATCAATGTCACCCCATTCCACGGTACCCACGTATGTAAGTTTTTGTATCATATATTTTCTATTATAAAAATGTAAGCGAATGTACAACTATGTTTTTCATTACAAATATGCTTGCCACGGCGTCCTTGCTTCTATGAAGCGAACATTTTTAATTATTATAAAGTGTTAGGGACATTGATGAATGGTTACCACGTATTCAGTAAATTATAGGATATTTCCACAAAACAGGTCACCGTAAGATTGTCAACACTGTTACTTTATAATCTATCATGTGACAAAATTGACCGTTGAAAAATTACAATATATCATGTGGTTCATAATCTTTCAATTTCTTGTTTTTATCACCCGTAGAATTATGACCTGTTCCTGATTGGCTAAACAGCAGCTTTGTCTGTAGGGCTGCTTCGTATCGACTTAATGGATTGTTCTCAATATTCGATCGTTTGCCCCCAATGGTATATTTTGTATCTAAATTCGATAGTTTTCAATTTGACGAGGTCACCCACTACGTTGACGATCATACGTTGATATAAGTGAGGAATGATTTTCTGAAGATATGGTAATCCTTTGTGGATCAATGCCCCTAACACTTGTATAAATTCATAAAAGCTTACTTTTAATTATTTTCGAGTTTGTCTAGACCTAAGTATATCATATTATTTACGCATCATTTTATAAATTTATTTATCGTGTCGTTAAGACGGGAGTTATTAGTAAATTATAGGCATTATTAGATATATTGTTTATATTATATATCTATTAATATTAATGTCTATATTATATTTAAATTTTATAGGAATCCTTAGGCTTTGTATAGTTGTATGAATATTTTTACTTTTTGGGCTGTATTTTATATCGTTTATGTACTTCCATTTCACAGTAAAAGATCTCTAGATGTTTCCAAAATTTAATTTTTAAGACGTTTTTAGTTCCATCATGATGTCGAGCGTCTTAGCGCTTTTATTTACTGACGTTATGACGTCACTGATTCATCAGTACAGTCTTTTCACAGTTATTTTTATCTCTGACTTTGTATCATTGTTAAATAACATTGAACTTTATTTTCATATCAACAAGGTTGCTATAAATGACAAGGCTGTCAGAATCAGTGGTTAGTAACCTCGTTACTGTAATGTTGCTGTTGGTCAGAGGTAGCATAACTGTGAAAAATTCTATACATCTCTGAATAACAAACGTCACATTAAACACAAATATTAATTAAAAAACAACTGATGCATTTGTGACGTCACATTTTCAGTAAACAACGGGACTTGCTGTCCTTTCATTATGGTTTTACCTGTGATTTTACTGTACATTGACCTTTGTTTTCATTGTCATAAGGCTTATGTCAGAGGTAAAATAATTTTAGAAGGACTATAGTGTTAACCCACAAGTAAAATATACTAACGTCTATGGTCAACCATAGGTTATAGTTGTTGGAACAGTAATACTCGATTATTTATATTTTATTTAAAAAATTATATTGAGAAAAATAATTAATATTTAAACGAGATCGTCTGCGTTTGTCGTTGCGACAGTTTAGTAGTAAATATATAATGATAGTTTGTCTTACGTCACGTTGTATGTAGTTTAATAGAGCATTATTCTCTTACATAAAGATACCTTATCATTAAACAAATTATATTATCAAAGAGAAATTAAACGAATGATTTTTTTAGTTTTTCTTTTTTTTCTGTTTCCTTTTTTCCTTTGTCTTTTTTTCAGATTTTTTTTATTTTTAAAAGTTATTCGAATGTTATGGCCTATGGAGTGCGTCAGAATGGGTAGCTCATCATATTGTTACGAGTAGGCTCTGTTTACGACTTTATTGCTAAGCGCGTAGAGTATGGATTTGTGTACCACTGTACGAGACTTTGTAATGGAATTTAAGAAATAAAACATTTTGTAAGCATATACAACAGGATTTACAGCTGTTAGAGAATAGTTTCAGCCATGGCTTCCAACTTTTCTTTTTTTGTTATCATTGTAGTTAACTCACAATTTTTCTAGTTAAATTAGAATATTTTTAACCGAGTGAAAACGACTGGGTACTAGTTCATGTAGCAAAATAAATAGTAGAATTTTATTTTAAAACTGTTATTTGTACTGATTCTGTCGAAACGTACAATGTTTTGAATTAAAATTGCGAAGTGAATTTAAATTCATGTAAAGCTAAAACTGGGTATGGTTGTCCTTTTTTAAAAAGACTAAAGCGGGCTGTTCACGAAAAAGTTTTTAATTCTGATATTCGTGAATGGCAACATTCCTAGATTGTCTATGGCCAGCCAGACCGGATGTTAAAAGCTTTCGATAATGTTAAGCGAAGTCTCCCTATCTGTATGAATGCTCACGTTTTTATATTTATCAGTAGTGACCTAACGTATTGAAAATAAAACAGTTATTGAATTGAATTTATAGGTGTGATAGACGCATAATAAACGAACATTGTAATGAACTATCGTAAGTTGCATTTTAGGTGCGTGCACAGTTAATGGTGATAAACAAAACAATTATGTCTTTTTTTACATAATGTATTTAAATAAACACTAATTGTTAATAATGTGGGTGTTCTGCGCTCTCGCGGTATTACAATATTCCACGACAGTATTATTCAGTAATCTCATGTACCAATGTTGCTAATACACTTACATACATTTAAATAATTGTGGGACTTTTATTTTTGTACCTTATTATTTATTTATTTTTGTTCAGTCTACACTGTCCCACTGCTGGACAAAGGCCTCCCCCAAGTCTTTCCAAGTGTCCTTGTCCAGCGTCACAACGGTGTGAGTCCAGCTCGTCTCGCCACCTCTTTCTAGGCCGGCCACGGCGGCGCCGTCCATCTCCAGGCACTCACTGTGTGGCGGTCTTCGCCCAGCGGTCAACGTTCATGCGGCTACTACTACTAGTCCTACTGCACCTTTTTATAACCAATATAATGTAAAAATAAAATAATGTAAGTCATGGCAGTGTTGCAACAGATTCACGGTTTTTTTTTTGGAGCCAGCACTTCACTTATATCCCAAACCACAGCAAGTCCTAAAATCCAGAATCAACTGTGGCGACAACCAGAACAGCGCAGAGGCAATGGGTTTAGTCGACTAATGCCAGATTCTATAAATGCCAGATTCTATAAATGTCACATTTTTGTTATTTTTGCAATATAATAATTTCCGTACCTGCACGTATATTTCGTACATGCACTTAAGGAAATTATAATATATCTACTATAAAAAAATTGTGACATTTGTAGAATCTGGCATTTGTAGAATCTGGCATTCCTAGAATCTGGCGTTTTAAACTCGTCTGACATTCCTAGAATCTGGCATTAGTCGACTAAACCGGCAATGAAGCTCGACTAAGTCCCGTATAATGAATTTAACTGTCTTGTATCCTACAAATCAACTACAAAATCAGAAAATAATAACATAGGAACAGTCCAAATCAAACAAGAGTCAGAATAAAATAAGTTTGCCGTATATGATTACTTCCCAGAATTTGATCCTTATTTGCAACACTCGAATGGTGTTATTACAGAGTGTGATTTTATTTCCAAAATCAGCGGGTTCGATTCCTGCACAGAATTATTGAATTTTCTAAAATCCACTCCTTTCAATGTTTTTGGATATTCTTCATAGTTTCGGATAAAGCCATCCACGCCCAGTTGAAAAATTGACCCTGTACGGGTACTTGTTTAGAAACTACAAGTCTAGCTATCTTATATGAGGATCATCTACCGAGCGCTCGTCCATACTAAAAGAGAAAACGTTTTCCTACCCCTAAATGTTATCCTATCTCAATGATTTTTTAGAATGCTTCTGACACAGTAAAAAACTAGGTTTATAGGTGATTTTTTGAGGAAAGAAAAATTTGAGAAACACTAATCCAAGAGATGGCGCTACGCTACCGGAAAGCGTTCAATCGAGGAATAGAGAATTTCAGCTTGCAGGTGTGGGTTGCAATGGCCTAATTGGTTAAGGCGTCTGGAGTACCTATCCAGAAGACGCGGGTTCGAATCCCACTTGCAATCTCAAATTTTTCTTTCCTCAAAAAATCATCTTTACGATGCGCGTTGCATGCGTTAATGCGTTTAAAATAATTAATAGGTTTATAGGTTTTCTTTTTTTCAAAAGTAACTCTTAAGCGCCTGTAACTTTTTAACTATTATAAATTTTGAAAAAAAAAGAAAACCTATAAACCTAGTTTTTTACTGTGTAAGAAGCATTCTAAAAATCGTTGAGATAGGATAACATTTAGGGGTAGGAAAACGTTTTCTCTTTTAGTATGGACGGGCGCTCGGTAGACGATCCTCTTAATACCTAGTCAATGTGTTGTATATTAACGCTAGGAAAACTAATAACGAGAAATTATTGCACCCACCCTACCTAGTACCTACCTACCTACTCAACTAATAGGTATGTGCAAATTGGTTATAACACTCAAATCCATCGGTCTCCGCCTCGCAAAATGTAATCAATTTTCATTAACAAATTACCTACGTTCAAAAGGCTTAAAGCGTAAAATTATCCACACAATCTACTCTATAATATCTAAGATTAATGTATCATAAGATACAAAATCATTTACTTCACTGGTTTTCTACTTATTATGAAATATTGAAGGAACAGTTAATACACCGTGTTATTAATGAAAATAACCATAATTTTAACTTTTAATCAAGTGTTCGTGTACCTAACATTTTAATGCGTGGGTCTGGTGGAGTTAATTATTACATTAAGAAGTTTATACATAAATATTCATTTCCGCTTATCCTTTCAGTTATCGTACAGTATTTATTGGAGAAAAGAACATACTAGTAGAACTGTCCTAGTTAATTGTATCCCCACCAAAAACATTAAATGTAAAAAAATGCCAAGTCTCTCGATGCAGTCTTTCCATCGTAAAAAGTTTTGAGATCTCATAGAAGCCAAGTCCTATTCAAATTATTTTGTAGTTATAAATCAACATTTAGTAATTATTATCAATAGTTTTCTTTATATTATAATTATAGTGACTTGGCAATGAGCACAAGTAAAAACAAATAAAACGGCATATTTGGAGGAGTTGAAAGTTACACACACCGCATGCGTAAACATTCTCTTTTACTTTATATATTCTCTTAACATTCATCATTTACTTTCATAAAGCGATGGCCCGTAAGGTATTCTTAATAATTGTATCGGAACATGTAGTCGGTAGTGACCATCATGATTCACACATAACAAATAATCTGATCACAGGTCTCATCAGTAACATTTGCTCATAATTCCAGGCAGCAAGCAGCTTTTAATTTGTGCTCATTGCCAAGTCACTATAATTATAATATAAAGAAAACTATTGATATAATTACTAAATGTTGATTTATAACTACAAAATAATTTGAATAGGACTTGGCTTCTATGAGATCTCAAAACTTTTTACGATGGAAAGACTGCATCGAGAGACTTTTTTTTTTTTTTTTTTTTAGCGTGGTAAAATCATCAAATGAGTCCTCCAACCCCGGGCAGGGCGGGAGGGACTGTCAGACTTTTACTGACTAAAATCCACGGTGTCCTTCAATAGCCCTTTCTGTTCCAGGGTCACGGTAAGGAAATAATCCCGCGACCCCGGCAGGCTTCGTCATTATGCTGACGCTCTTTGAGGCGCGCGTGGGACACAACGCGCCGTCGACCCGGGCATGGTCCTTGGTCGGGCAGCGAGTTGCCCTTTACTCGCTGCCCGCATGCCCGCGCCTACGGTGGCCGGAGATCATCTAGCGACGTCCGTCGCCGTGGGCGTCTACTACCGCGGATGGGGCGGAGGGAGGACTCTGTCCTCTCTCGCTCGCGGCCCGCCTCCTCCTTCACGAGCATTACTGCTTCGCAGAAGGAGGCGACCGCTTCCCACTCCGTCTCGCCCCGCAGCATGGCCGCGACCAATGCTGGGCGCGAGAGGTCTCCGCCTATCGCAGCCGTGAGGACACGTCGGTGCTCTGCCCAAGCTGGGCAGTCTTGCACCGTATGCTCCACCGTGTCCTCCGGGTGATCTTCGCAGTGGTGACACCCAGGCGTCTCCTCCTTTCGCATCAGACACAGGTACCTCCCGAAACTTCCGTGTCCGGTGAGGCATCGAGAGACTTGGCATTTTTTTACATTTAATGTTTTTGGTGGGGATCTCATTCATTTTTGTAAGTGTATTTCTTTCTTTTTTTTTAGGTGGCCTCATAATTTCTTGGACTTCAGCTACTTTTTTGCTTAGGACCCATTCTCTATCTAACAAACGAAATAGAACTAAACTAACTAACAAATAACTAAATAAATATATATCTACTAACTTACAAACTAAATGTAACTAAACTAAATAACACGTAAACAACTAGATATGTAACTATGTCTATGTTATATTAATAAACTATTTTCCTAAATAACTGTTTCAGTAACAATAATAAATCTACTATCTAATCCGGCTAACTTAAGTTCTCCGAATATCGCTATTCGCTACAATATTTTTTTAGTTTCGAAATGAACAATCATAGATGAGAAATGAAAATTATCGAATTATTTTAAAGTACTACTTAGACTGCGCTCTGTAACGAAACCATAGCGCGATTCAGACAGGTACAACGCCATCTATCGAGCGCGCATGCAATATTTATCGCAATACAATGGAGTTTAAGCTTTATTAATTTAATGAATTATGAACTTTATGTATAAATTATAGTCTATGTATTACATTTATATAATTCTTTTCTATTCTATGTATGTATTCATCCAATTAAATACTTAAACAACGAACAAAGTTAACAATGCAGTCAAAATCCATACACAATGTTCTTGCCAAACCGCAAATATAAAATTGTTTTCTATGGTATATTATTTTTTAATGTTTTTATAATTTTTCCTTTATACGTGGCTAATGACCTATCTTGGTGCAAAATTTGAAGTTTCTAAGTCTGCTAGAAGTACCTTAGATTTTTGATGATCGGTCAGTGAGTGACAAAATGGTGTAACTTTGATCGACCGTAACTCCTAAACTATTAATTCAATTGGCATGTAATTTCAAAATTAAGCTTGATCTAATGCCTACTATTATTCACCGAAAACCTAAACTCCTAGCTTTGTCCACGTCGAAGATATAGGGGGGGCGAAACAGCCGCGAATCGCTTCGAGAAAAGATAGTACGGCCGTGCCCGTTTTGCTCGAGACTTGGCGGGGCACTGCCGTGCCCCCAGATCTACTGAAAATTTTTCAAACGACCTGTTTTTATGTAAACTCTCAATTTTCTTCAGTAAAGTGACAGAAAACATCTTGGAAATAAAGGAAACAATCGTAATTTTACCTTTGGCGCGGCGTGGGATGAACTAAAGGACATACTGTGGAACAAATTTGAGAGAAAGAATATTACATTCTGAGTATTTAGGTAGGCATTCCGTATTTCTACGGTGTTATGAAGATACAAAATTATATTATGTCATGTTTATTGACCTTTATTATGTTAAAAGAAAACGTTATTTGAGCTTGGGTGTCCAAATTTTATGGAATTAGACCGATTCTGTTTTATGACGATCTCTATAAAGCCAGATTGGATCGACAGTTCGTCACCACTTTTTCCGTTTTTAGTGCGGCAAGCTGAATGCTTTCTTCGAAGGCGTCCTCGCAAGGTAACACCAAGGTGTCGTCCATATAAACGACATGAACATCAACGGAAAGATTAACAGCAACACGCAGGATCATATCATTAGCAAGGTTCCATAAGAGGGGCCGTAAGATGTTTGGACACATAATTCGCAAAGAAAACTCATTGGAATTTATGATACTAGGAAAAGTGAAAGGCCAAGGTTCTCACGGCCGCCCGGCCGTTCGCCAACAAGATGGACAGATCTTTTTAAATCATCTACAAAGTGTTCCCTTACCTACTGATTGCCACGAATAGGGAGAGACGGAGAAGAAAACTCGCAAAAACCGAAACCAACCAAGCAGACTATCCATGACCACGACCACTCCGCCAGGAGTGTGCGACTAAGGGTCGATTTATACTAGCACAGAGTCGAAGCGCATTTTCTAAAACTGAACATAACAATTTCAACCTTAACTCCACGGCGTAACGCACACTTTACTTCTAAGATTTTCACGATTCACGATCGGCGTTGTTCGCGCGCAGACGCGCGAATTCTGAAGAATGCGCGCGACTTTTTAAAATCTTAGAAGTAATTATGTGCGTTACGCTGTGGAGTTAAGGTAGAAATTGTTATGTTCAGTTTTAGAAATTCGCTTCGATGCGCTTCGACTCTGCGCTAGTATAAATCGACCCTAAGACGAAGAAGAATAAGAGAGGCCCTAAAACTGACCCCTGAGGGACCCCACACGTAATGTCCCTGTGATGAATTATACTGCTGCTAACCCTGATCTGAAATCCTAGAACAGAGAGTTAAAGGACTTGATGATATCCAAACTTGCTAACGCCAGTTATTGCCACCTCACCGTTTTTCTTTTTTTTTTAGCGTGGTAAAATCATCAAATGAGTCCTCCAACCCCGGGCAGGGCGGGAGGGACTGTCAGACTTCTACTGACTAAAATCCACGGTGTCCTTCAATAGCCCTTTCTGTTCCGGGGTCACGGTAAGGAAATAATCCCGCGACCCCGGCAGGCTTTGGCCCTCTGAGAGGGGAGCCCCGTCATTATGCTGACGCTCTTTGAGGCGCGCGTGGGACACAACGCGCCGTCGACCCGGGCATGGTCCTTGGGCGGGCAGCGAGTTGCCCTTTACTCGCTGCCCGCATGCCCGCGCCTACGGTGAGTACTATAGTCGTCTATGCTGGGATCGCATCAACTGTAAAAGCTGCAGTTGGAAACCATATTGGCAATCGGCGAGGTCGGAACTCGGAGCCAACATTCAACTGATGATGATTGATGTCCAATGAATCTTTGGGTATGTATTCATTTGAATAATTTGAAACCGTAATACAGGGAGAATTTTAGTCTCTACCTTCAAATTAAATTTATTTCAATTTGACCATTACAGGCATGTCAAAAAAATCTTGAAATGAAGAGCCTATCTTCTACTTAAAGTCCCAGCACAAGGCAAAAAAAAGTTGTTGCTTCTTCTTCTTTGTTCGAAACCAAAGCTTGGCCTGTACAGTGCCAATTACAAACAATAAATTGACAACACATTGATCGCTGTCTACCTGAAACTGTACCTATTTGTAACTCAACTAAGAACTAAATAAATTAACATAGGCAGGTAAGGTTGGGTACTTCTCATTAAACCTTTACGAGCGACGGATAATTTATTCGTAAACACATTACCTCACCGTTAAATCACGCCAATACAAGAGATTACGGTTCTAAATACTAGTTCAATTCATTAAAAGGGATAAATGATCGGCGTAGTTTCTAAATGTACTGATTTAACACGAGAAACGTGTTGTTAAGATCGTGTATCGTGTAATTTTATAATCATATGCTGTGGTCAGGGGTGTGGCCAACGGTTTTGTTATGTGCATCCAATGATATTACTACCGTAAAACGGGGTGAATAAGGACTCAGGGGTAAATAGGGTCAAATCCAGGGCCCCCGTAAGGTCTACTGGCGCCTGTGTGCAAAATAGGATTTTGGCGCCCCTTGAGGCATTTTGAATTATGTTTTTTTTTATGGTAGGTCGGTCAGTGGCGTGTTTTAAAATTCAGCGCCCTGGGGCTGTAAAGCTTGCCGCCTCGGAACTCAAACACAAAAAAACCATCAAGTGCTAAGTACTCAAACTTCACACCTAGAGTAAGACAAATTTAAATGTTTGTAGACCAAGACAAGATTAAATAACATAAGAATCATTTGCTATTGAAAAATGAGCGATCAAAAGCGAGGTCACGAAAAGCGAATGCCAACCTTATTTGAAGCGCGAGCGAAGCGAGCGCGAAAATTTTTAGCTTTATGAAATAGGACAAGGCAATTCTTCATAGAAGAACGCAGTGAGCTCTAAAAGTTTTACGTTTCCGGACTTCAAGTTTTAATCTAAGTGAGATCAAATATTTGAAGTTTTTAGTAGGTACTTAAACGTTCTCAACTTTTATTGAAAAATTATATTTTTTTTTTTTCATATTTTTTCTGCGCCCTTGGCTTTGGCGCCCCTTAAAGGGCGGCGCCCGTGTGCATTGCACACTTTGCACATATGGTAGCGGAGGCCCTGGTCAAATCGAGGAATCTAGTTTCGAAGCCACAAAATAAAAAAATAAAAACTTCCAATTACTACCTTTTTTTTCTTCTAAAAGTAGAATATATTGTCTTCTAACTGGCAACATCGAAGCGTTGTGAAGTTAGTAAAAGGTGTCAAAAATCTTCTTTCAACTAGGACTGTAGATGTGAGGTTGCGGTATTGTCCCTTATGTTGACCGTTTTGGGAAATTCTAGTGTTTTTTTGACAACGTGTGCAGTTAGCCAACGATATAATATCTTTAAGAAGCTACACAAAAAGAAGTTAGTCTAGATTTTACATAGTTTTTGCTTGAAATCGTTTTCTATAAAACCTCTGGGATTGTTTATTTTTTCGAGGTGAATAAATTAATACGGTAACGGGGTGACAAGGGACGGCTAAAGTACAAATAGAGTCGCATATACTTGGTAAATAGGGACGGATGAAAGTTGATTAGGAACGGTAAAGTTTGAATAGGGTCAGGGCTGCTACAACATGAATTGAACATTTTATCGCATTGTTTTGCAGGATTTCACTTTTTATTAAAATAAGGAATTTTTATTTTATTTATTTTAAACTTATATACAAGCATGCGTACAAGGCGAACTAATGAGAAGTAATAAGAGATACATAGGTACGAACTTGTATCATTTAAAAAACAAGCCTACAAAGAAATAATAAAAATACGTAGTGTGTTGAACTAACAATATATGGGTCTTCGTTGTTTTATGCATTTTAATATTTTACATTTATAGGTTTCTATAGGTATTCTTTAAATTTCTTTACGCTTTTATTTTCAACTTAAAAAAATACCTGGAGGTTCTAAATTCGACTGTATGTTTTTTGTTTGGTTTGTATGTGGCGCTATTACTCCATCATTATCGTGAATGGATTTTGATGATTTTTTTTTTTGTATGATAGGACATCAGAGCAGGCCTCATAATAAATTTTATCAAAATTGGTTCATCATTTTTTTTGTTTTTACAAAATTGACGAAAAAGATAAACATGTATGCACATTTTTATACAGAGATTTTATAATATTATATTAATTTTTGAGATGTTTATTTTATAAGGTGGTTCATAATTTGCTATTTTTCTATAAAGGTAGTACAGAGTATTACTAAAAGTTATCCATAAGAGATCAATCAAGTGTAATTCGAACCTTTGAGTGTAACAACCTTTATGTTCTTTTATTTCAATAAAAGATTTTGGATTTATTGTATTATTTTTATTTCTAAAAATTATAAATTTAATGAAAAAATTAATCTTTTAGCAGAAGGTAATTATTTCTTTTTTTAAATAGGAAAGAGACAACCCTACTAGTTTTTCCCAAGTTACCCATTTCTCGTTCCAGGTCACACCACTTCAAGCATGAATAGGGACAGCCTATATTTTTGTTAAAATATCTAAATTTTAACTAATTCTGGGGATATTTTTAACATTTACGAGAAGTATTAACTGCCGGAAACCCTTGGAAAGAGTTATCAATATTGCATTCGTCCTACAACATCGATTAATTTCAGTGACAAGTTCGATTTTGTCCCTATTCACCCCATTTTACTACCTTTTTTACGTAAAACCACACCTTTTTTACTTATACCTAATATCATTGTGTGCATCGGAATTACATCAATGAAGATTACTAAAAAAAGACATTGCTGCTCAACGCATGCCAGCAAGACTCTTGCAATGAAAAGAGTAATCAATTACTATAAACAACTAACTTGCTCATTGACACTCGCTGACAAGTTAAGATATTCAAGAAATTCGGTACATTTAGTTGATATAATCGTTACTAGCCCCTACTTCTACCCGCTTTTGGCAATGCCAAAAAAACAAAATCTAAAATTAAAATATTCAGGTGACTAGATCTTTAGGATAATTTATCATAAACCTTGCGTCTCTTTATGATAAGAAACTCTATAGTCATTATTTTCGAAGAAAAATATTAAACACAGTGATTACGTTCCATGATTTTTTGCCCTATACGATCCCAAATGCGTGCCATTTTAGGTTCGCTATCCCTGCTAACCTAAAGCGCTGAACATACTTGTAGCACCCGACGCTACCGCACGCGTGATTTTAGGTCGCATTACGAACTTGCTTGCTACTTTCCCGTTCACCGTAGACTATGGCGTGTTACAAGTATATCCCAAGCTTAAAATTATGATAGTGTGTAGTCTAGGTATTGGGTTTTCATAATCTAGATCGTGAAATGCTCGGTTTACGGAATATTTGGTCGTAATTTTAGGTTCTTGTGTGATTTATATTTATGTTACGTGATAGATAAGTTTATGTTATTTCTACCTATTTTGTTGTAAAATATACGCTACTTATTGTACTTTATTTCTTTATCGAAGCTAAAACTTATGATTCAGATTTTTCGAACATTGGTATTTTCTTTCCCTACAACTTATTTTTATAACCTCACGCAATCGGCGGCAACGGCTAGCTACTTTAGAGGCATTTGATAGCTGATTTTTATCATTCTGATATTCATCAAATAGTAATTTATAGTTCAATAGCAAATAATGTGGCTTACTACAGAGTTCTTATAGAAAAAAACCTAATAACACTTGTTCCCGATCCGCGTAGCAACTAGATACACACACACTACACTGAGTAGTCAACAATTTCTGAACGCTGTAGGTACTGTTGCTATAGAATTTCTATTGGAAAATCCCAAAAACACTTTTGCGCCACCCAGAAATCAAAAATCTACTCTCCAAATTCTGCGCTCCATTTCAAAATCAAAATCAAAGCATTTATTTCAAGTAGGCCAGTTACAGGCACTTTTGAATTGTCATAGACAATCAAAGGAATATTATTAAACACTACAAAAGTTATGGTGCTACAGTCCCAGTCACAAGACATAAAAACTGTGAAAGTACCGTAGATGCCCGTTCCAAGAAGTAGATCTCTATGGAGAAGAACGTGCAAGAAACTCCATGGACACTCTTTTTAGATCGCCAGAATAATTACAGAACCTTTGTTACATCATTCATTTGAGGTGGTACATTATGTGAGAACGATGAAGCAAGTTTTTGATTAAAAGTGTCCAGAGTAACAATTAAAACAAAGACAATTCAAAAACAAAATGATCAATAATTATTAAAATAAGCCGTGGCAGCTAAGAGATGACCAGTCTCAACTGATGCATGTGTCATGTTCACGAACATGACACATGCATCAGCACCATTCAGCTCAACCATTTTGGAGGGAGCTAAATGATCCGACACACGCGCCACCATCAGCGAGACATTTGAGTGAGCATGACACACTCTCAGCCGCCAGGGTCATTCAAGTCAACAAGAGACGTAGATACTCAGTGAATGACAGCTCTGAAGTACATAGTACTCACACAATGTCGGCTATGAAACTATATAATACAAGGAAGATTGAATCTATACAATGCAAATACAGTTGTACAATCTTCAGCAGCTCCAACAATGGTATTAAGTATACTTCCACTATCAATTTATTTATACATTCACTGTCTCATGGAGCAGGACCAGCATGGAGCCAAGCATTATCATCAGCGATATAGTCGCTCAGATTATGCCTGCTTACACAGTGTGCGTTTAATGCATGTTTTGAATTTCGTCTCATTCAGTTCAATGACGTTTTGTGGTAGCTTATTATAGCATTTTAAACAGTACCCCATGAAAGAAGAGTCTACTTTGGCGAGTCTGAAGCCCGGCTGAACTAATTGGTCCCTATTTCTAGTATGATAATTATGTCTGTCACCTCTTTTAGAGAAAAGATGCAGATTTTTTCTAACGTACATTATATTTTCATAGATATATTGACAAGGTACATTACAAAACCAACAGGGCAGTTAGTAATCACAACTTCACTACCTAACCAAAAATCGACACAACTCTTCACACTTATAATCTACATAGAAACCATTCCATCGTACATTTCTACTTGATATTTACGCAGGCAGCTATTTCGCCAGACTCGATCAAGATCTGCAGGTCAACGGGCAGCCATTATTAGTAATAAAGGCCCTGTGGACTATTAGACACGTTAAAATTACACCTCTGCTGCAATGGGGTGGCTTTTACAGCGTACGACACGACGACGATACGAGGTTGACTGATGGATAGTTTCATTTCCTATTGAAAGTCGTATTCATCAATATTATTTTGGGTACAAAAACAATTAAGCTAGAGTTCTGGAAGAATTGAAGAAGGTGGCTGGTAGTGGATGGCTGCAGACTGGCCAAAACCGGGATGATTGGCGCTCTTTGGGGCAAGTTGAAGGCAAATGCGTGGTAAATGACATAATGCCTAATCAACAAGCCAACACTATACGTATACCGGTTGATTTTTCTATCGGTAAATTCTTAATTTTTATCACGAACTTGTAACTCATAGTCCTTTTAGCGTGACATATAAAACCCACTTGTTAGAAAGGATCTAACTAGCTGTGTCGTAGGCGTCAGATAATTTCGCCATAACTTTAACACGATTGCGATGATTAATCTGATATTTAGAACGAGTGACGAAATAAACGGTGATCCATAATATTATATGCAGTTATTGATAGGTATTTAAACATGGATGTACCTAAACAAGCTGAGGCTAATAACTTGAACAGCACCACAATTCCCCAAGGGAACAGAAAAAAAAACTACACGACGAAGGATTTCGCCGTTCAAATTACTTATTATCATGAGTTCAATAGAATTCTTGACCACTATCTCGCTTCAATCTCAATCTATACTTAACATTATAAACACAGCATACTATCAGTTTTCCTGATCAGGAAACCTGATCACGAAAAATTCCGTACAACTACCACACACATTCGTTTTTTTTTTTGCGTCCGGAATATCTATATTGATGGGCTTACATTCGGAAAGTCGGGATGAAAAAAACCGTACCTACGGGAAGTTATCGAATGTGTGTGGCATGCAGTTACTTTTGCTTTCGGAGGCTCAGTTTCAGAAAACGGATCAGGAAATCGAATCAGGAAAATTGATGTGTGTGGCCGGCCTTACAGCTAGTTGAAAATAAAAATAAGCAATTATTACACACGTCTCGATTCGGGGACGTTTTTTTTTGCGCAACCGGCCTAATGTTCGTGGTTAAGATTTAAAAGAAACACCTAAAGATAAAACTAAAGAAGATAATGACTAATTATCCCTTCAATACCTCGCACAGTGTAAATACAAAACTACTGTAGAGGCGATTGAACCACGAAATGATTTATTGACGTATTATGTGACCGCCGACGTCTTAATTAGGTGCACGTTATACTTTGTTATAAAAGAAATATGAAAACCACATTTCACTGCGTAATTTATGTGGGGAAATTTTTATGGCTTTTGTATCCAATTTGATATTATCAATAGGTACAACGTGTAACGTTAATAGCGCAAAACCTCTCGTGGGGTAAGTGACTAACCCATGTTACTGAAATATTTTTGTTCCAAGACTTTTGGAAATTCGCAAAAAAAATTGCTTTTTCATACAAAATGAGAAATTGATCGGGCCCATCAGTATGAAAAATCATTTTTTTTGCGAATTTCCAAAAGTCTTAGAACAAACATTGTTCAGTAACATGGGCTGAGTTACCCCACGAGACGTTTTGCGCTATTAACGTTACACGTTGTATTATGTATATAATTTTCAGTGTTTTTTAAACACTAGCATTCCACCCGCGAGTTTGCTCGCGTTGTGGTCGAAAAATTATCTCATGAGAACGTTTTATATAAGTATGTCTGTCATGGTTGGCGATTGTGACTTCTCGTTAGTAGAAGAATTTCGAAAACAGTTCAGTACTTCAAAAGATTACCTCTTACATACATACACTTATCTCCAAATAGATAATGTAAGTACAGACTGAGAGTAAAGTGGAGATCATAGACAGGAAAGAATATGTCCGGGAAGATAACTGACTAGGTAGACAGACGATCTCGTTAAAGTGGTCGGAAGAACTTGGATAGCCATGACAAACCGCCAGAAGTGGAATGATTTGGAAGAGACCTACATTCAAAGACAAATAACAATGCAATGAAATTAGTTGCTGAAAAAACAGCTGTAAGTAGTTATTCAAGAAGTGTTTAAAATATGTTAACTTTATTTGTAGGCAAAACGTAATATATTATGTACCTACCTATTTCTACCTACATAAAAAACGTCGTTTAAGTAAATCATAAACAAGTAAGTATTCACAGGTATAAAGTTGCTATAACATCCTTTGAACGAGCACTTTCAAAAGCTTGTAAACCAAGGTATAAAGTTGAGTCACAAAAAAATACGTAAAATGTAGAGCTTTCGGAATATTGCTGAAATATAGGCGTTGTTTGTTAAGAAGATAAGGAACTAAGAAGATAAGAAATACTAATATTGTTGACTTTGCTGAAAATTAATCTTGAATTTAAGGTTTCAATATTTTAGTGCCAGAAGCTAAGATTACATGCCTAACTAAAACAGCCCTGAAGCACCAGTGTGCTTAGTGCGAGTTTTTTTACGCGGTTAAACGTTACTATTGCGTCAACGTAAAAAAAACTCGCACTAAGCACACTGATTTCCGTATTTTATTCTACAGCCTATTTGAAACATTATGCCTTTAATTGAATGGAAAATGAATAAGCGCCTTCAGTGTACGACCGAGGAACTACACACTTTTGACAGGCCTGTTGGTCTAGTGGTTAGTGACCCTGACGGCTATGCCGGAGGTCGTGGGTTCGATTCCCACACAGGACAAATGTTTGTGTGATGAGCACGATCATTTGTTCTGTGTCTGGGTGTAATTTATCTATCTATCTATATCTATCAATCTATTCTATACTTATAATAAATCTGTAGAGAGGTCAATTCTGTACATGAAATATATTTCCAAAATAAATATCAGGGAGTGATTAGGAATCGATACCGATGCCAAAAATGCAATTAATAAAATTATTGTCTGTCTGTCTGTCTGTATAACCGTTATAGAAACAAAAACTACTCGACGGATTTTGACGAAACTTGGTACAATTATTTTTCATACTCCTGCGCTGGTTATAGTATACTTTTCATCACGCTAAAATCAATAGGAGCAGAGCAGTGAAGGGAAATGTTTGGAAAACGGGAGAAGTTACTCCATACACGCTAATCTTCGTCTAGTAGAGACGGAATTGATTGGTTTTTTTTTTGTTTATAGCTATTAAGTCTGGGCAACATATAGGCTATAATTTATCTTGGAAACTTGAACACCTGATGCAGAACTGCAATAGATCAGCTAAACTATAAGAGATACAAAAATAGCGCCATAGCAAAAATTGTTCCGCGTGATGAGTATTTTCTGCTGAGAAAATAAATTATGTAACACCTAATAATTATGGAACACCTGATGTGGAACTCCAAGAGTCCAGCTAGACTATTACATATACAGTAATGACGTCTTAGTAAGAGTTGTTCAGCCTGATGAGCACTCCCTGTTGTCGTATAAAAACTGAAGATCTGGAACACCTGATGTGGAACTCCAAGAGCCCAGCTACACTATAACATATACCTATAGGAATGACGTCTTAGCAAGAGTTGTTTAGTCTGATGGGCATTTCCTGTTGACTTACAAAAATGAAAGATCTGGAACGTCTGGAATAGTCATGCGCGTCCCGTTGTTTTCCCTTCCCCAGGCTCTAAGAATTCGACATCAGACGTTTCAGATCTTCGATTTTGACGACCCCATTGTCGCTGGCATAAGCAACAGGATCCGCGTACGAAGTCGCTGGCAGAAGCTAGTCTATAATATGTATGTATTTAGAAATATATAAGTATGTTTATCAGTTGTCTAGTACCCATAACACAAGCTCTGCTTAGCTTGGGACTAGATGGCGTTGTGTGATAGTTGTGGAATATTATTATTATTACTACTTTTTTTATTCGCGGGGACTTCGACGCTAACGCGTCATCCCCGTTTACGCCATGGTCGCGACCTCAAACGACTCGACTTTGTGTCGGTTAGCCGACTGTCAGTACCTGTTTAAAATCAATTGAATAGGTGTCCAAACTGTTTGTGAAGATACAATTAAGAAGGATTTCCGTTTAAACAACGATTTTTGGGGCATCTTTGTTCAGAGCAACGATTGCATTCCCGTTGGCGATAAAGCACTTGTCGAATCACACATTGTCGAATCGGGAAAACGATACAAATAGGATGTAAAAGCTCATTTCATAAGCCTGTTTACTTACTTTCCAAAAATAGAAATTCTCCCTTCAAGAGGAAATTACTAGAAACGTTATATGCATAGATATTGCAATGCTTGCAATCAGCTAACGAGATCAGACGGTCACTTGCATTACCAACCTACGCACCGCCATTTCTTTACTGCCAACCTTAAGATTAAAATGTCGAACTAATATCTTCCTGTTTAATTAAAATTGAAATACTGTGAAGTACATGTGATAAATAATTAGGTATGTCGTACCAGTGGCGGGGCAAGACCTAAATTTGATGTGGGCAAGACAGATTTCGCGAGGCCCTGTTCTATGGCAACCTGAAGACGGATTTTATGAAATAATAAAAACAAACAAAACCATTAATAGGTACTGCCAAGTTTTTATTCATAAAAATACAAATTAGATTCATAATTATTAATGAAAAATTACAAATCGTAAATATGCGTCTAGCGACTGCGTTGCGTGCTTTGATTTGATTGGTTGGCTCCCAAGTAAAGAACGTAAACAAATAAAACCAGGGATTCCCCGCACTCTGGTCGGCGGTAAATGTTGCCAGTCTAAGAAAACATGTTTCACAACAAAATGTATTTATATATATATTTTTTTTTATTCTCGCTTTAAAAATTTTTGAGGCGCGAGGCCCCTTGTACCGCGAGGCCGTAGGCGGTGGCCCACGTCGCCCACGCCTTACGCCGCCACTGTGTCGTACACACTTAAAAAATTAAGTAATATTATTTTGAAAAGTTGGTGGCACTTTTATCATATATCATGATGCTGATAGGATTGAGTTTTCGTTGTTTTTAATTAAACCACGAACATTTTCACGATCTTTCTCCTAGCGAACGCTGTAGTCGATGACTGTCAAAAATGTTTCTTCGTGAAGATGTCAGACTTGACAGTCGGCTCGGCAAAAAGCTGGCCAGAACGCTCGTTACAATGCTCGCTAAATCGCTCTCGTTTGTTTTTCTGTAACGAAACATTCTCAAGAATAAAACATAATAAACGGTAGGAAAGTCAAAACTGTAGGTAAGTACATTGAATATTTTTTTAAAGAAGACTTGGGGAGTGATCTACAATCGATACCGAAGCCAAAAATATAGTTTTTAGAATTTGTTTGTTTGTCTGAATGTCTCCGGGATAAACTCGAAAAACACTGCATGGATTTACTTCTTTGGCACAAATATTATTAAGAAGACGGGAGAACATACCTAATAGGCTACATATTATCACGCTATCATCTACGGGGAACGAGCAGTGAACCTTTATTTCTTCAAAGCATTCACGCAGACGCAGCTAGTGTTAATTACAAGTGAATGCTCAAGCACCTTTATAAATCAGCAGCAATTATGTTCCCACTGCTGGGAAATGGGCCCCCTCTCTATAAGAGGAAGTGGGTTGTAATCTACATAGTTCATGGGGTCATAAGATTAGCTAAAAGAAAAAGGAATATAAAACGTTATCCAACATGTGAAAATTACAGGAAAACTACTGAAAATAACAGCTTTGAAGGCGAGGTTGCGTGCCATTAATCATTTTTTGTAAGCCACCCTCATCACATGAATAACTTTCATAATGTCTAAACGGGTTTTTTGTCTTACCTCGCTTGCTTACAAGTTCATAACTATGTTTTTATGAAAATAGGTTTTTAGAACTTGAAATCAGGCTAAAACTTGTTGAAAATAATTAAGGCATAAAGTACGTTACACAATAGAAACACCAAAGGTTTTGTTAATCTTAGGAATCGATTCAGAGGGCCAAACGCCTTCCGGGGGCGCGGGATTGTCTAAACAGGTAACCGTGATCCTGGAACGTATAAGGTTATATTTTGCTTATAAAACAAAAAATAATGTTGTTGTTGGTAGGACTCATTTAATTTTACGGTTTACCACATAAAAAAAGGAATCGAATCAGTTATTTTTTTTTAAATATTTTTTTAAAGAATCTTAAATCTATAATAATATAGAATATCTATTTTTATCAGGAAATTCTGTGGCATTATCACGATAATGTTTCTCGGACGCACTATGGTAGTTGGCCTCTTTTGGCTGAGAACTCTGAAGGAACTTGTTCTTCATTTGTGTCATAGATGGCGCTGTGTGTTGCTTATAATCCTTAAAAGCGACCATAAAAGGTGCTGATTTTGAGCTATTCTTACGAATGTTACATTAGGTACAGAAAAATAAACGAGAGCGTTTCAGCGAGCATTCTGGCGAAGTTTTCGCCGAGCAGACTGTCAAGTCTGACATGTTCGCGAAGAATAATTTTATAACCATCGACTAGAGCGTTTGCTAGAAAGCCCGAAATCACGAATATTTTTGTAATCTTTCTAGCGATGTTTGGCTCTATGATTGGCTCTGTTATTTGTTGTACAATTTGACAAAATTAACAACGGCGAATGCTCTATGTTCTGTTACATGTAAATGCTCAAGTCTATCAGCACCTAAATTGTGTAATCTCACATTAATTTACGACTACACCAAATACGTCTTACAATTAATTAACCAGACAACAAAAACATCTAACAAATTACAATTATTATAGCAGAAACGACTTGGTATGTAAATAAAATACCTGCACATTTACTTCAAACAACCTGATTGCAATCACAGTTGCGCCGAGAAAATAATATTGTTGTTCTTGGCAATCGCCATGATATCCAGTAAATGGTTCCATTTGCAAACGTAACGGGTCTGAAATGGTCGTTCGGACGTATAAGGGACCTCTGTGGACCTCCGAAGTACTGTAGGGTAGCTATGAGTTGGGCTAGAGTGAGGATTTAATACGGGAATATGTTTTAGAATGTACTGATTGCCTGACTGATGTTTAGGTCTCATATTTCTGCCTAGCCTTTTCCCTATTTATGAAGTTGGCTTCCAGTGTAACAGGATGTAGTTGACTACCAGTATTTTACATGGAGCAACTGTCTATCTTACCTCGACAACTTAGTTAGGTTTCAATAAACATAATTTCAAACATTACTTCATTTCAGACTTTTGGGTTGTTGACCTATATGTAACGACTGTCAAAGATGTACAAGTAAATGACAGCCGCTTCTGCAGCAGCTTAATGTGGTTTCCCAGGCAAGGACGAAACTCGAAATACGCCACTACACTTTTGAAAGCTCTAAAATTTCCACTATCAGTTGTGCTGCTAAAAGATGTGTAGGCAAGGTATTATTTGCTCCAAAGAGGGCAAAGAGGACGGGAGGACGGGACGTTTAAAATAAAAAATCTTTCAGGAGTGTCCCTCAAAACCCATCCTCATGGTGACACTAGCAGGTCGTAATGTAGGTAACTGCAGGTTTTATTATTAGTAGAATATGGTAAATTAAATTATGTGGATTCCGTCCGTCCGCTGTTGCCTGTGGAACATTTCTAGGACTTTGCCCTCGGCGGGGCTAAAAAAAAACCTTTGTTAGTTTAAAATAATGCTTTAAAGTTTCTACAGACAATTTGGGTTTGGATTTCAGCGACATGCAAGGCTATTTTTATCCGACTTCAAAAAGGAGGAGGTTTTCTAATGATGGGTTCGTTCGTTACGTTTGTATCTCGCCTGATGGTTAGCAAAAATATAGTCAACGGTGCCAACGCTTACCTAGAAGTAACCTGTTCACTCTTGACTTAAAGATCCCAAGGAGGTTGTTTTATTTTCAAAATTCATCTGTGCGAAGCCAAGCTGGGCTGTAACTGTAGTTTTAAAATGTTTGAGCCACAACTTTGTTAAGCTACATTTGGTTATCTTGGAAGCCAATACCAACTTGTTTGGTAAAAGGCTAAGCAAGAAATGATGTTTGTGATTTTTGTTTGTCTTATGAGATGAGATCTTTGCGCCTTGTCCAATGGATCCGGAAGTATCAATAAAGACCGTAAATATAGATAGCATTGTACAATTTCCTATTGTCAAAAGGGCAGAGTTTATATTATGTACAGAATAATGTGTATTTGTCCCTTCAACCTCCGGGACGCCCCCAGCTAGATGAACCCGACGACCTTAAGAAAGACTGGATGCAGAAGGCAGTGGACAGGGTGATTTGGAACAACCTGGGAGAGGCATATATCCAGTAGTAGATTGCGATATGCTGAGTTGTTGTCTCTCCAACCTCACGTAGTATCTCTAGCTGTTAGCCCTTTACTTATTTAAACTTTATGCCCTAGATAAGCATGAATCATTTAAATACTGTTCTCCGCACCCATCTTGGCATAGGTCGAATGTTTTGTACCTATGTAGGTACGCGTAAGTATTTACATTATTTACTCACATTACGAGACCTGGCTTTTCGTGGTGAATGCGTTAATGTAGTTCACAAAACACACGGTATTTTTCGAAATCCAGTTACGTATTACTATGTATACCTAGATGATCTTTAATGTATTCTCGTATCTAAATCAAAGTACCTACAATTAATCCAGTTCATTTACATAGGTCTTTATAGGACTATAGGTTATTTAAGAAACTGATTTTTCGCAAAAAATCTAGGGATATCGCGAAAACACGAAAAAATTAGACAATAGCATGACATTTTTTCAAAAACGCTGCTCAGATTTTGGGGACGCCCCGAAGTTCGGTTGGTTAGGTTCCTTTAAAACCCAAATAAGAATAGAAAACCTACAACCGTGTCTGGGGCCACATCTGTTTATTCCAAAATTGATCAACCGTTTTGACGTAAAATTGGAAAAACTGCACACATTAGTTTCGTATTTATAATGTTAGAGTAGAGATTTCGCAACTCGTTCAACGAACCTTGATAGTTAATCAATTAACATAATCATAGGTGTATCAAAAGTTAAAAGCAGTTCTATCAATCATTTCCTATCCTACACGCTGTGGGTGTCATTATTATTGTAAAATGTGTAGGTAAATTATTGACGGTTTATTAACACGCCAAGATGGCGAAATTATCAGATTTGTGCGAATAATAATATAATTTTAATGAGGCAAATGCCATAAGCCGTGTCAGATAACGCCTTGTTGAGATTTACATATGTTTTAATTTGTTTTATTTGTTTAAGGTTTGAGATTTATTAGAAGGGTCTGGAAATATTTATAAAAAATTATATTTCGAAAAATATTCAATCTGAGCCACTAGCATCGTAAAAGTAAGTTGGTTTGTCACCTTTTACTACTGAACCGATTGTCTTGAAATTTTGCATACACGATGTCAGGTGTATAAGTATGTTTAGACGGACATAGTATTTCGGTTCTCCGATCGGCGATTATTTTAGCTGAGAACTGAACCCAGTACCTCAAGCTCATGTGTTCTTTTTTAGGTCATCATAATAATCATTTCAGCCTATTGCAGTCCACTGCGGGACATAGGCCACTCCCAGGGAGCGCCACAGCGCACGATCTCCTGCTTTTTTCGAGGGTTTTTCGAGGTAAGGAGGATGAGCTGTATGTTCTTAATGAATGGACTTATTCACATATGACTCTTACTTCATTATTGACTCTGTATCACTAGGAAAAGCTAATTTCAAGGTAGATAACTAATTATTGGTCTTTCATTGCATCGAATAACATCACAGGTTCGCTCTGTCGGAGTTGCGAGATTGTCCGAATAAGGCATTTAAAGAAACAGAGTGGATTTTTGGTCAGTAAGACTTTGACAGTCCTACCGCTTCACCTTGGGAGGACTCATTGAATAATTTTACCACCAAAAAAAAAAGGTTCGCCATCCCTGTCTTAGACCATGTAGAACTTTCCGAATAACTTTGATTCCCACAGTTTACGATTGACAGTTATATTTTATTAAACTTATAACAAGTTTATGAGGGAGCCGCGTCTGTTTTAACGTCATTACTGTAATAAAAACGGGAGAAACAAACGGCCATTGGTGGCAATTTCGGGAGTTAATCTGGATTGTCTATACTCCTACCTGTACTGCCTACTTCAAGTATAATTGGTTTTCGAATACAATGTACTTACATGAATTGGTGTTCTTGTAGAAGTTGCGAACATCTTGTAGGTTGATAACAAGTCGTTTTACTTGATTCTCTTACTTCGCTTGGTCTACTTCGATCAGAATTTGTATTGTTCTCGAAAAACACAGAATAAAAAAGAAGAAGAGTTGGTACGTAACGTTCTCTATGGTATATTCACCACACCTGACGCCTTATCATGAGTTTTCAGTTATTCTGACGTAAACTGAAACTTTGACATTTTCAAATTGATAAAGGTCAACGGGCGAATTGTATGGGAAAAAAACCCACGGCGGACATAAATCAAACCTTGAGGATATACAGCTAAATGTCTCTTGGTTACCATGGTAAGGGTCGCATTCTTGTGGGCTGTGGGAATTAAAAAAAAAAAATTAATAGTTTCCATTATTTATTCGGCGTAATTAATGCAGTTTCATCTAAAAATATGGCAGGGGTCGATTTCCTGCCACCGCAAGCCGGATCGCCCGGAGGATACGGTGGAGCATATGGTGCAGGTCTGCTCCGCTTGGCCAGAGCACCGCACTGAGGCGATAGGCGCGATCTCTCCCACCCGGAATTGTTCGAGGTCATGCTGCAGGTTGAGACGGAATGGGAAGTGGTCGCCTCCTTCTGCGAAGCAGTCATGCTAGCGAAAGGGGAGGCGAGATGCGTGAGGGAGCGGATAGCGTCCACCTCACGACCCAGCCGCCTCAGGAGACGCCCACAGCAACGGACGTCGCGAGACGATTTTCGGTTATGCCCGGGTTTCAAAGAGCTGTCAGCAATATGACGGGTCCCCCTCTTTGAAGGCCAAAGCCTGCCGAGGTCGTGGGTCTATTGGGTTAACGTGGCCCCGGAACGTAAAGGGCTATTGACGGACACCATGGATTTTGTTCGGTACAAGTCTGAAAGTCCCTTTTTTTTATAGCGTGGTAAAATCATCAAATGAGTCCTCCCACCCCGGGCAGGGCGGGAGGGACTGTCAGACTTGTACTGACTAAAATCCACGGAGTCCTTCAATAGCCCTTTATGTTCCGGGGTCATCATCAGCCTATAATGTTCCCACTGCTGGGACACAGGCCTCCTCTCTGTCAGAGGGAGTGGGCCATAATCCACCACGCGGGCCCAGTGCGGGTTGGTAGATGTCACATGTCTTCGAATTTTTGGTTCTAGGACATGCCGGTTTCCTCACAATGTTTTCCTTCACCGTTTTGAGAGCAGTGGTGATGAAATAAATTACACAAAGTAATGCGCCTGGCGGGGTTCGAACCCACGACCTACAACTCGTAAGTCGGGACCGATACCACTGAGCCACCACTGCTCGGGGTCACGGTGAGGAAATAAAATCCCGCGACCCCGGCAGGCTTTGGCCCTCTGAGAGGGGGCCCCGTCAGTTTTGCTGACGCTCTTTGAGGCGCGCGTGGAACACGACGCGCCGACCGACCCGGGCATGGTCCATGGTCGGACAGCGAGTTGATGGAGGCGACCGCTTCCCATTCCGTCTCGCCCGCAGCATGGCCTCGACCAGTGCCGGGCGCGAGAGGTCGCCGCCTATCGCCGCTGTGAGGACACGGCGGTGCTTTGCCCAAGCGGGGCAGTCCTGCACCGTATGCTCCACGGTGTCCTCTGGGCGATCCTCGCAGTGATGACACCCAGGCGTTTCTTCCTTCCCCATACGACACAGGAACCTCCCGAAACATCCGTGCCCGGTGAGGACCTGCGTCAGACGGAAGGTGAGGATGCCTTGACGCCTCTCCAGCCACTCCTCAAAGAGGGGTCTTACCGCCGCGATTGCGGCGTGTCCGAACCTCGGTTGCGACAGTCGTTCCCTCCAAAGTCTGAAAGTCCCTGCCCTATTTTTCCCACGTTTTTATAAACTCACTTTTCTTGTTTGTTGTGTTGTGTTTCTGTTTGTTTATTTGTTTGTTTTTATGCCATAAAGCTTCTTCAGTGAACCGACAAGACAATATTGTCTTGACAGTTTAAATGTTCGATTCAGTCTCACGCGATTTAATAAATAAATGTATTACTGCATTTGGGATACACAAAACAATATCGAAAGCATGTTAGTATAAAGCTTAGTGCGTGTGGTGTTATTTATTGTATTACACGAGGTAAGTTAACTAGTGAATAACACTAGGTGATTCCAATGTCATTATAAAAACAGTTCTGAAAGTATGTCTTTTCTGCGACGTAACATGGATTAAATACGTTAATCATAAAGCAGGTCGCAGAAGGCATTTCGTTTGCAAAATATGAGGACCGCAATCTATTTTATGAAGTGTGCAATGCAATGGATTCTAGGACTATTTAAAAATATGTTGCCACGTGCTGGAGTGGTCTAGTCCCCTGCCACACCTCATCCCTCGGACGCCGTATGATATGAACCCAATCACTATGTACGGCAAGTCTATTCTTTGAGAAAAGCAAGCCAAATACTTAGGTGTTGACCCTCTACAGTCTCCGTACCTTCCGTGCCCATGTAAAGGCAGTTCGCGTTCGGCTGCCTTTACGGGAGGTAGGCTTCAGTAGAAAGAAGCAAATTGTCAATCAAGTGCAAATTGCGTCTTTATAAAGCTGTCATCCGTCCTATTACACGTACATTTTTTTAGACCACGATAATTGCTGACAACATCAAAAATATACATCTTTACAATCCTAAAACTAAATGAGAAAAGGCAAAACTTGGTCCTCATATTTTGCATACAGATGTCTTATGGCGGCCCGGCCTATTACAGAAATTCCAAAACAAAACAGTAAAAACTAAAAAAAAGGAACCGACTTCAAATCCAAACACAAAAAGTGTGACTTTTCTTTCGGAAGTCGGTGAAATAAAAAACAAAGCCACCGACTAGGCTGGATATTGTTTTTTTTTTATTTACCCTTTTTTCATCGAATATGGCCACCGACTTCGAAAGAAAAAATATTTTATCCTTTTTGTGTGTTTGGTTTTGAAGTAGGTATTTTTCTTTTTTTAAGTTTTTTTTTGTTTTACTGATTTTAGTTTGGATGTTCAACAAAAATCTTCGTATATTCGACGTCTTTGAAAATCTACAATCCATGTAAGCAACAAAAAAAGGGCGGAAAAATCTATGCGGGCAATGAGATATCCATGATTGTTATAATACTAAAATCTTTTCCAGAATGTTAGGAACACTTTTCTGAAAACAGCATCAAAATCGGCACAGTAGAAATCCATAATTGTTATAATACTAAAATCTTTTCCAGAATGTTAGGAACACTTTTCTGAAAACAGCATCAAAATCGGCACAGTCTATAACCGCGGACAAACATACATACGTCATACGTACAGGTCGAACTGAGTACCTACCTATTTTTTTAAGTCGGTTAAAAATCAGGTTTAGTGCCTTGTAAACTATTGTATCTAGTCGATCAAAACAAAAGAGAATCTGAAACGTACAGATCAAGAGGAAAGACAATGAGCGGAGATTTTTCGAATAAATACATTTTTGGTTAAAACTTTGTTCTCCAATGGATTACAACAAAAATAATTGAGTGTATTATTATATGAATTATGCTCTTTCATTCTAGACCACTTTCATTCATGTCCGCGACCGGGTCGGATTGCGCCCGATGACCTTTCAAGAAAAAAATTAGTTCCTTCTTCGCACACCAGAGGCGCTGTTCCATTTTTCCATACAAGATACTCTGTAAATACTGGAAAGACGCCGTAAAGTAAAATAGTGAAAACTCGTGATAACTCGTCAGAATAACTGAAAACTCATGATAAGGCCTCTGTAGGTCATTTCCCGAAGGATTGACTAAGGCTAAGCAGGTGGAATTGACAATTCATCTGTAGCAAAGTAAAAATGCGCATTTCCTTTTGCGGCTAAGTTGCCATTTTCCGAATTAGTCTTTTTGCGCCTACACCTTATAATGTTGTTTATAACCTTAAATTTTTGTCGTTGTTTGCGGCCATGCAATAGGTACAGGACGAACCTGTCTGGGAAAATCCTCAAAGTCAAAATCCAATAGCTGTTTTCTCAACCAGGGTTCGAACTAATAACAGCAGTCAGCATAGCATAGTATAATTGATGCAAAACTTATTACAATTTTGAAAATTAGTCTAAAGTCTCCTAAATCTAGATCATACCGATGATCATTATCAAAATAACTATTAATAGAAGAATTAAATGACCCGGTCTTTGGAATTGCATTTGTTAATATTGCGGCACAAAAGCTTAGGTACTGATACATCTTCTGAAAACGGTCCCAAGTTGCCTTTAACAGCATTAAAGAGGACGCCTCAGGTGGCTCCTTATTTCTGAGGCAACACTTCTTAAGGTCAAACAAGTCAACATTTTTTCCATAGAAACTTCGTTGGGGTTTTACTCCACTATTTGACAAGGTACATCCAAAATTAAGCATGGTATCGTTTTATCTCATTATTAATTTTGTCTGTACGAAAGCAGAATTGTAAAATATGAAGCTATTAAAAAGTTACGAGCTTCTAAAGATTCGTTTTTTTGCTAAATTAACACAACTTTAGGTGTAAATTAGAAGCTAAAGAAGCATCAAATTTCCAAAACGAAGTCCGTACCGACACAGCAAATTTATCGGAGAATTTAATAAATTTTATTTGAAATTAATTGGTGCCGTGGTTTTTTCATAAAACCCCAATTTCCAAAGGCTTTTTCGTATTTTTTTACGCGCGCCTTTTACTCTGATTGATCGTGCATCTCACTGAATAAGTTTTCCCCTGTTTTCTCCACGGGGGGATGACGCTCGCGCACACATGAACAATATGGCTCGATTTCCGGTGAAATATCATGGTTTTTTACCATGCCTGCCAGTGAGTTCGAGCTCGCGACTAGCGCCGCCTTAATAGCTAATTACCAGATAAAATCTAGACTTAAACTAGAATGACTAGAAACTAGAAAAGACTATGTTATTTTTATTAAGTTCCGTCTTACTTCTTGGCCACGACCTATCGGCGGCGATAAAATGATAATTATTAGGTTGTTAAGAAAGAAAAAGAGAAAAGGCTAGGACCGGCTTAGTAGAGGGTTATGTCTCTGTCACACACTTATATGTGACGTTTGTCACTGGTTCGTAATTATATTTATGGTGATTTATGGTTAGTTAGTGTTTCTTCGTGTGTAACGCAAAAGGGCCATTGAAGGAACATTTCATTCAAGTCTGACAGTCCTTTCTGCTCCGGCCAGAGCGAGAGGACTCTTTTAATGACATTATTTGTGTTGTACCTGTACACAGCGGGTATGGGGAAAACAAAATAAAAAACACGTTTAGAGAACGTCACAAAACAGTTGCGAAGTGCAGAGTGGTGGTAGTCACGCGAAGAATATAAAAATAAAACAGTGGTTGTCGTGTCGCAAGTCGCATCACCTGAGGGCGTGAACTGGCCCTAAGTTATAGTTAACATAAAATCCGCTGATGTCTTTAGTATAACAAGAAGAGTAGTTTCGGTATTATGTAGGTTAGTTACATATTAAAGTTCTTAGCGGTACCAACTTTAAGATGAAAACTCACACTGCACTGTTGAGAAAATTCTTGTCCTATGTAGATAGTAGATACTTATCATAACTAAACCTGTTTAAAGAAGATTTTTTAAGTGTTGATTAATTTGGAGAGGCAGATTTTTCGCTATAGTAAAATAAATGAGGTCCATTCTTCCAGCAAAGAATTTGTAAACAGCCAATAAGTATCCCATATTTATGTAAACAAAGAAATTAAAAAGCGTGTTGGTGCTAGCTATTTTTAAATGGATATTTTTCCTTTTTACAATAAACTTACTTGTCCATGTTTCATGCAATATTACAACCAGATACTGAAGATTTCTTTCCAAAATATAAATAAATTTCTCTAATAATAGAGGTTATATATAATACAAAATTCATCTCCATACTCTATGGTACCTAAATCTGTGACAATCAAGGCTAAAGTTGAGAAAAGCGCGGGAAACCTAAAGTTTGGCGGTCGTGTTTTTTTTGGCTCGTTATAAATTATTGTTTTAAATATTGGATTAGATTAAGTTTTGTATTATATTTTCTCTTATTATTTAGTTTTAGTGTAGTTATAGTGTTTTCTTCTAATTTGGTAAGTTTTTTTAGTTAATTTTGTAAATTTTAATATGGATCCTCCGGATGACCCCGGAGGGACACCACCCGCTCCATTGCCATTGGAAGTAGGTCATTACGTGACCATTTCCAATAATGAAACCAGTGCAGTCGATACTGATTGTTCTTTATCAATAACAACCGACAATAGCGGAAAGTCAAAACGCAAAAGGGTGTCTGCTCGGCCATCAATTTGCAAACACTGCAATAAAAAAAGGCGCAAAAGTGGCGGCAAACATCACAATGATTGTGATTGTGGCGAGGTGGAAAAAATGATGACTGTTGACACGGTAGATAGTTCGAATAAGGCATCTGATCCTCCGCGTACTTTGATAAGGGCTGGTGCTGACGACCTGAGTGGGTCGTCTCAGCGTCCGGCTTCAGTTGCTCGGCTCTTATATAATTCTTCGGATGCTGCTCCGTTTTTAATACACGTTCAGAGGGAGCAAACTGCCTCTAACGACAATACTTTTTTAAATCCAATTACTTTCGGTCGATTTTTAAAAAGGAATTTCTTTCAATAATATTGTAAATGGTAGTCTTAAGAAAATAGGTCGTAACAGGCTGGTTGTTGCTTTTTCAAATTATAGTGATGCAAACTTGTTCATAACCAGCAAGTTGTTGGAAAGAGAGTGTTACAAAGCTTTTATCCCCACATTTTCTGTGACTCGCATGGGTGTCGTCAGAGGCGTACCTACAGAGTGGACAGATGATGAAATAACTGATAACATCTCTGTGCCAATTGGTTGCGGCAAAATATTAAAGATAAGAAGAATTAAAAGAAAAACTATTGTTGATAATAAACCTTTATTAAAAAATACCGAAACTGTTATTTTAACTTTCGATGGACAAATTCTTCCAAAACGTGTATATATGTGTTATACAGCACTTTCTGTTGACCTGTACATTTACCCGACGATACAATGTTATAATTGTTGCAGATATGGCCATGTCAAAAATCAATGCAGGTCTAAACCACGCTGTTATAAGTGCGGTCAAGGCCACTCTGGGGATGGGTGCACAGTCTCTGAGGATAATTTATCTTGTTGTCTTTGCAATGGTTTTCATGAAGCCACTAGCAAGAAATGTTTAGAACATGAACGTCAAAAAAACATTAAGGAATCCATGGCCAAATCATGTATTTCATATGCTGAAGCTTCAAAGCTTCATCCCACAATTTCTAAAATATCATATGCTGATGCCTTGCTTTCCTCTCCCACAACATCAAGCCATATCAATGGCTCTGTTCCTCCTCATTACTCTCCATCAAAACAAAATAAAACATCATATAAAAAAACAGTTTTTATTAAACCCCGCTCCCCACCCCACTTCTCTAAAGGTTATGATCAGCAGTTCCATCAGGACCTTGCTAGGAATGTACCTCAATCAAAGGATGGCTGTGCCCTCATCCCTAGGGATGATCTGTCTGCATTGTCTGTAAATGAACTCATTATTGCTTTGATTAAATCATTAACTCAAACTCATCACCTTTCACCGTCCATCGCTGCCACTGTATTAAATGCAGTTACTGATTCATCATCTAATAATAATCATGGACAACAAAGTCCTACAATGGAATTGCCGAAGTGCAATAAATAAAAAATCTGAAATTATACATATTGTAAATAAATATAAACCTTTTGTTTTTGCTCTTCAAGAGACATGGCTTAAACCAGGGTCTTTGTTTAGGATCCCTGGTTATGCATGTCTCAGAGAAGACCGCTCTGATGGGTATGGCGGTGTTGCTCTACTCATCAAACATCATCATTCATTTTCATTTTTCACAATCCCACCTCATAATAATGATTTTTCTGTTATTGCAGCAGTTGTAGATAATATTTGTTTTGTTTCTGTATATATTCCTCGTCCATCTGTTGTAATTTTTAATGAAATTGTAAATATTTTTTCAATTCTTCCTAAACCATTTGTAGTTTTAGGTGATTTCAATTCCCAGCATGAAGTCTGGGGAAGTTCGTCAACAAATAACTATGGTAGCACCTTACTTGACATTCTAGATAGTCTCAATCTTTGTTTATTAAATACTGGGTCCCCAACTCGACGCACTTCTCCACATGAGGGTGCTAGTGCTCCTGATTTGTCAATTTGCTCTGACAAATTAGCTTCGCGTTTGACTTGGGAAGTTATGCTTTCCTCATTTGGTAGTGATCATTTTCCTATAGTTTTATCATTTCCTGACAGTCAAAAACATTATTCTAAGAGCGCTCCACGGTTGAAGTACAAACTGGGTGATGTGGATTGGCAAAAATTTAAAGAGCATTTAGATATTATTGTTTCTGATCTTCCAGAAATTAAATTTGGTGATGAACAGTTAGGTATGTGCCGACGCCTTATCTGAAGCCATGATAAAAACGGCTGATAAACTTTTTCCTCTAAAAAAGATACAAAACAAAATCCCATCTCCGCCATGGTGGGACAAAGATTGTACAGATGCAATAAAAAAAAGGAAACAGTGTGAACTTGCCTATCTTGAAAATTCTACCGAAGAAAATTTTAATAGTCTGAGCGCCTCAATTTCAGAAACAAAAAAATTATTTAAAAAAAAGAAATTTGAGAGCTGGAGATCATTCTGTCTGTCTATTTCTCCTAACGTTAAACCATCTATGGTATGGCAGAATATCAGAAGGTTTAGAACAGCGTTCTCAGATTCATCTACAGCATTCGTTCCACCTGAGCTGGTAAATAGTTTTTTAGATAACTTAGCTCCCTCATCTGTCCCGGAAAATATTATTCCAAATTCTATTCCACTTTCAACACTAGATTCTCTTAGTGACCTTAATACTCCATTTAGTTTAGAAGAACTTAAAGGTGTTCTACGACACAGTAAAGACTCCGCTCCGGGTGCAGATGGTATTCCGTACTCTTTTCTATCAAATATGAGTGACACATCTCTTCTCTATTTTTTAAAACTAATTAATAACATTATGATATCCGGAAATATTCCGCTTTCATGGAAAGCCCAAGATATTATACCTATTCTCAAACCTAATAAAAGTCCATCGAGTAGCGCTTCTTACAGACCAATTGCTCTATCATCGGTTTTGCTAAAAATCACAGAACATTTAGTTAAAAATAGGTTAGAGTGGTATTTAGAAAACAGGAAACTACTCAGTGATAGTCAATTTGGTTTTAGGCGTGGCAAAAGTACCATAGATAGTTTAAGCATCTTTGTCACTGATATTAGATTAGCATTTTCTTCGAATCAATCCATAATTTCTGCTTTTCTTGACATTAACTCTGCTTATGATAATGTTGTAATATCAAAATTAAAATATAAACTAGAGCAGTTAAATGTCCCCATTTTACTAACAAACTTCATTCTAAATATGTTATCTGAGAGATATATTAATCTTACATTTCAGGATTCTAGGTGTGAATCTAGAGTCGTTTGGAAAGGTCTTCCTCAAGGATCAGTTCTCAGCCCTCTGTTATAATATGACATTTACACTTACGATCTTGAGAGTTCTTTAAACAATAAAGTAAAAGTGCTACAATACGCTGATGATCTTCTTTTATATTGCCCTCATAGCTCTATTCAGACGGCTTGTAATACAATGACATCGGGTCTCAGCCTTTTAAAAAAATGGATGGATAACAATGGCCTTGAGCTATCTACTTCTAAAAGTTCAGTTGTACTTTTTACCAGGATGCGCCTTCCTCCCCCTGTTTCTGTATATTATGATGATAATTTAATACCTGTGAAATCCTCGGTAAAATTTTTAGGAGTGGTTTTAGATAGTAAACTTACTGGTATTCCACACTGTGATTATATAACGGCAAGATGTGAGCAAAGGCTAAATATTTTAAGATGTTTATCGGGGGTCTGGTGGGGTGCCCACCCCTATTCATTAAAATTAATATATAACGCAATAGTTAGAAGTGTGCTTGACTATGGAACTTTTTTATTGCAACCTGGAAATTCAGCTGCTTTTAAAAAATTAGACAGAATTCAATCAAAAGCACTACGAATAGTGACCGGAGCTATGAGATCAAGCCCAATAAATGCTTTACAGGTTGAAACTGTAGATCCTCCTCTTTCACTTAGACGTCAGTATCTTGCTGACAAATTTCTATTCCGTTCATTTCAATTTTCTAATCATCCGTTACGTCAAAAATTGCAGTCTCTTCTAGATGAAATCAATTCTTCCCGTTATTGGTCTAATAAATCTCTTCCTTGTCTTATTGTTAGCTATAAAAAATTTATGGCTTTACAAGCTCCAATTTACCAGTCATTATCATTTCCTCTTTTCAATCATTCATATGAATCATTAGTTTTTACTCCGGATGTTATCCTAAACCTCGGCATTAATAAAAATGATAATTTTGTAAAAGAATCATTTAACTTTACCAAAGGCTTGCGATGGGAAAATTGGCATCATATTTACACAGACGCGTCTAAGCACTCTTCTTTGGGAAATGTTGGAGTTGGGGTTTTTCACTCGCAATATAACATAGTACAGAAAATCAAGCTTCCTCCTGAATCATCAGTATTTACTGGTGAATGTTTTGGACTGTTCAAAGCCTTAGAGTATATTTGCATCATGAAGTTGGAAAAAGCAATAATATTTACAGACGCTCTAAGTGCATTGCAGGCTATTGAAAGAAATCCTTTTAAATGTAAACCAATACTTCCCATAGTTCTTTTTATTAGAGGTCTCTTGTATAAATGCTTCAAATTAGGTCTTCAAGTTTCTCTCGCTTGGATACCTGGCCATAGTAGTATCGCAGGAAATGTGAGAGCCGATCAGCTGGCTAATGAGGCTGTAGACTGTGGTGATTTGTTCCCTTACATTAACTTTAGTCACGATTTGGCGAATTTGCCAATGAACTTTCTTTGGGATGCATGGAGCAAGTTGTGGGCGGACAGCAGCACTACTAAAGGAAAATATTATTCTCATATTCAAACTTGTATTCCCAAGAAACCATGGTTTTTTAAATTTAACTTTGGTAAGGTTGCTACCAGTTGTCTCATTCGAATGAGGTTGGGTCACAATTGCTCCAAAGTCCACCTTGCCCGATTGCAGATCGTTGCCAGTGACCTTTGCGAATGTGGTGATGTTGGCGATTTAAATCATATGTTTTTTTCCTGTCCTCTTCTTAGTCATGATTCTTTTATATCTAGTTTACTTTCCTATAACATTGCTTTTCCTACCTCCATCTCTGTTTTACTGGCTTCTAATGACTCAAAAGTATATATGTATCTATCATCATTTATCACTGACAATAATATACGCATATAATATTTACTTTTGTTAATGCTTTCCCTAATAATCCTATCCAATATCCATCCAAATTCCGTGTCCTAAATTAACCTTACATTTTCTACCAAGTTTCCTCGTTTTTTGTTAGTGGCATTGCGTAAATAGCGACTTGCCAAAAAAAAAAAAAAAAAAAAAAAGGCTAAAGTTCAAATTCCGAACAGAAGATGTTCGTGTTCATGTCGGCGAGGGTCGCTAGAAACTTTGAATGTGGAACGCTATACTTTGAAAATGGCGGCTGAAGACTGGGACATTATGCAGTTGAATTAATATGTATTGTATTACAACCAGGCTTGTAATCTTGGTGACGATGCGTCCTGTACCAGGAATGAATTGAAAAGTTAAGAGAAATGCATTATGCTGCATCTGACGCTGCTGCTGGGTGAAATCACAAACTGCAACAATTCAACAGGAATTGGAAATGGGGAAATAGGTAAACAACACAGAAGAGTTTAGACATGGGAGTGATATTGATTGTGTGCAGAGAACTGCAAACGCAATACTTGCATAGAATATAGGTGAAACTACTTTTTTTTAACGTTGTAAAATCATCAAATGTGTCCTCCCACCCAGGACAGGGCGGGAGGGACTGTCAGACTCGTACTGACTAAAACCCACGGTGTCATTAAATAGCCCTTTATGTTCCGGGGTCAATAATTAATAATTCGTGAGTCCCGCGACCCCGGCATGGGTGAAACTATACTTGCAAATAAATTACCTAAATAATATAATATTAAAAAACAGCTTGTTGTTGCGTTGCCGAGAACTTTTTGAGTAGTTAAAAAAGAATTCATAAAAACAAGACTTTGGCTTGTATTCGATTTTGAATCTGTGGTCAAAACCGCGAGGGACCAGAGACAAACCCTTCAGTTTTATTGCAACGCGAGATGAGCAATAAAAATGTAATGCCCTTATTCATAAAGTATAGAAGTTGTACAAATAAAAAATGTTGTAATACAGTAAAGTTGTTTTGTTTTATTGAAGAGAAAGTTGCTGAAATTACACTCTTTCAGGGACTTCATATTTATCACTAGCGATCCACCCTGGTTTTGCACAGGTGCAAGTTTTTTTTAAAACTTATACTTATACAAGAACCTACGCTTATTGTGTAGCCTTGTTCACGTGAAACAATTTTTTTCTCTAAAAATTACGTTTAGATTTCTTTTTTTTTAGGTTTTGAGCGTTTGTCATTTTCTGGGCAATTTTTCTTCCTCTACAATTACCATTTTTTACCATGAGCTAAGTATTTGCTGGCTACTTCCTGTTGAGTTCCACAAGAGAGTTATTCCTTTCCAAGTCCGAGTTTTTTATAGTAGTAAAATCATCAAATGAGTCAAAATGATAGTGGGACAGGAAGGTCAGACTTGTATAAACTAAAATCCACAGTTATTTTTCAATAGCCGTTATACCATGTAATGTTGACCATTTGAGATTAGTTCGTTTTGAAACAACTAACAACTTTTAAAAATATGTTTTCCTTGAAGATGTTCACTTGTTTTACGTAAGAATCGAACGACGGCGACGCGACGGGGGTAATTCTTCCTCCGTGTTTTTGGCTTCAATTTTCAGTGGCCTACTATAGGAATCTGGACATTCTATTATCTATGGTCCCATGTAATGTAGGCGAATCAACTACTATTAAAAGGGCAGAAATCCAAACTCCATGATTGCTTCAGTGAAATCCTTAATGGAAAAACCCAAAAATACTTTTCTCGAATTGGAATTCGAACCCAGCATGTTATTTTCGGCAGTTAAACTTGCGACCACTACAAAATAGAGGCAATCTGTTTTAAAAATTTCAAATTCAAAACCTCTTTCCACCTTAACCCTCTTTTCTTCGTTAAACGAAATCTTGTGTTATTAACAATAAGGTTGTGCATAATATGTGTCTGAAAATCTACCGTATGCGGGAGCAGGGTTGCAGGCAAAGTCGGGGGGCGCTAAACAGCGAGAGACTTGGCGGCTGCAAATCGAACATTGCACCGCGTAACTGCTTCGACAACAACCGCGCCCAGGTGACAATGATGGTGGAATATTTAGGATAGTGGGACGCCTTTTTTTCATTTTCTTTTTCAAAAATAATAAGGCGTTGTTTGATCTGTAGGTAAGCTAATTGTCATTGTTAGATAAAATCCTATGCTTTTCCCTAGTCACTCAGTTGGTTAATGAGTTGTATCTATTCGGGTAACAATGAGGATATGAGGAGCTCGTGGCTAAATAATTACAGCTGCACAGGCCGGGTGAAGCCGCGCTTGCTGAGGTTGGTCTGGGATGGAAGACCATCTGTTATAGCGAGTTTCCTTCGTGGCTTAGAAAGCACGTAAAGCCGTTGGTCCCGGTTGTCATTTGTAGATCTGTGACAGTAGTTACTATTAATCAGAAGCTCTAAAAGTCTGACAACCAGTCTTACCATGGGGTATCGTATTACCCAGATAGTGGGTTGTGGAGGTCCAACAGCCAGTCGCTCCATGTAAAATAGATACCTACTGATATTCAGCTGCATCTGGCAAAGGCTAGGCAGATGATGATCTATTCCGGTAACGGGAATATGCCAAAAAAAGCTTGTCGTCAATAATTTATCGTGCAATGAATATTGCAAACTGTACGAACGCGAAACAAATATGATAGGTTATTTGAGTACACTACTGTAAGACGTAAGTATGTAAAAGTAAAAAAATCCCATCCAAACTCACAAACTTTCGCATCTAAGTTTAACAAAAAAATAATCACTAAATTCATACCTACATAAAAAATTCACAATTGACAGAAATCCTATATAATTCAAAGGAAAGTCCCACATAATCTCGAAATCATAGTCCCTAGTGGCGAGCAGTAACAAAAGCTATTACCTGTCCGGGCGCGAGTCGCGAACTTGTGTGGAACGCCTTGCCGGGATTATCCTGCGCCGCAGCGAAGCATGCTCGCACGAGTTTACGAACAGCAGCCATTTTGTTGTGGATGCTCACGTAATGGCGGAGTTGAGTTTTTTATGGAAAGTATTAATGTAAAATCTGTTTTTTAACAAAATCTATCTTTTAGTAAGAAAAACTGTAAATTTTGAAAACTTTTTATCTAAGTAATAGGTGTAAGACAGATATAGAGGCTTAAAAATATAGCCTGGCTTTATGGTCTTCAAACTTTTCATCATACCCAATGTCCTATTTGAGGCAGACCTCGAGTATATTTTAAAGCAATGGATATGTTATTTTCTTTCACACTCTCTTTTCTATAGCTACCTAACCTAACACAGGTCGATCAGGTCTTTTCAAACAGTTAAGTATGATTTTCACTCACTTATTTCTTACATTACTTAAATACCTAGGTATCTACGAATATTTATCAAAACGCTTACCTAACTTCAAAAGTATTTGAACTATTTCGCAATAAATCGAACTAGGGTTTAACTTGAACATGACTTATTAACACAAGCAATATATAAACATAATTTGTAGGCAATGTGTTATCCGTTTCTAATCAATATTCATAATAACTACTACTATAAAATTAATACAAACGACAAATTTTTGCTTAAATTATATTTAAAATAAGTGTTTTTAAACATCATAATTTGTTAATATATTATTTTTATAAGCAATAAACTTCAACATTTCCATTTATTTTTGAATTATTTATTAAAAGTTTATTCAAGTACCTATTTATAATCACGTAAAAGGTTACAAATCATTAAATAATATTGAATACAAAAATGATGTTTGAATTTAGTATTAAACAATACTTAGCTTTAGCAAAATCCGGAATGATCGATGTATATACGGAGGACAAAATGAGAGTGGTATTATCAAAGTAACTCGATATATTTTTAACAGCTTTTAATTCTAATTTGAAACTTTAGTATTTTTAATGAAATACTAAGCTAGGGTGGAATATTATTGCTAAGCATGGCCGATGTCAGCAGAAATACTTAGTTATCTCGGGAAATTACAATTTTCAAAGAAACAGGAAATAGCCACTGCTAATTTTGATCAATAAGTTGTTGCACATACGATAATTAAGATTGTTTAACTGAGTAAATCTTCAATTATTATCTTAGTGCATTTGTCTCTATGATCTCCGGCCACCGTAGGCGCGGGCATGCGTACAGCGAGTAAAGGGCAACTCGCTGTCCGACCATGGACCATGCCCGGGTCGACGGAGCGTCGTGTTCCACGCACGCCTCAAAGAGCGTCAGCAAAAATGACGGGGCCCCCTCTCAGAGGGCCAAAGCCTGCCGGGGTCGCGGGATTTATTTCCTTACCGTGACCCCGAAACATAAAGGGCTATTGAAGGACACCGTGGATTTTAGTCAGTACGTACAAGTCTGACAGTCCCTCCCACCCTGCCCGGGGTGGGAGGACTCATTTGATGATTTTACCACGCTAAAAAGAAAAAACAAAGAAAGTGCATTTGTCTCTGCTCAATATTTTTTAAACGCTTCTAAAGTTATCTTCTTTTCTTCACCTGAGTGTAAATCTCTTCCAAATCTTTTCACTGTGTTTTGTATAATGGCTATCCAGTTTCTTCCGGCCACTTTAACTAGATCGTCTGTCCACCTAGTCGGTTTTCTCACTACATCTTTCCCGACTATGGTTCTTCAACACTTTCCTGCCATATCTTCTATCTAGTCTATGGCGCCTGCCATGGTCGTGGGACTGTCTCATTAGGTAAATGTGTCCCTGGAACGTAAAGGTCTATTTAAGGTTCACCGTGGATTTTAGTCAGTACAAGCCTGACAGTCCCTCCCATCCTGCCCTGGATGGGAGGACTCATTTGATGATTTTACCACGCTAAAAAAACTAGCTGAGGTCTAACGCTTTTTTGAGCATCTACAAATATTAGTCCTCCCCACCCAGGCCTTCAATAGCTCTTTACGTTGCGGGGTACTCTTTAGTCTCGCGACCATATAGACCTCAAATTAGTTGAAATCTAGTATCTATAGGTGACCTATGAATTCAATAAACAAATTACCCTACGCCTAATAGTAGCCATACACCATCCTGCCTATCGACGATCGATTTGACGCTTGCAATTGTTTCAAATTCCAATTGTTTAAAAATGCCAATTTGATGGCATGACATGCCAATTTGATAGGTCATCAAATCGATTTCACACAACGTCAAATCGGCAGCAGTGATGCATTTGGCTATTATTCGGTGACGACAGCTATAATTTTATAAATTTGTAGCTATCGGTCACCGAATAATAGCTAGATCTAGCTATAAAGTTGCTAAGTTGGCATCGCTGCTGCAGATTTGAAATTGTGTCAAATCGATCGTACGATAGGCAGTATGGTGTATGGTGTATATGGACGAACTGCCAATTTGAAACAATTGCAAGCGTCAAATCGATCGTTCGATAGGCAGGATGGTGTATGGCTACCATAATAGTGTACAATCAATTCTAAAACGCAACCCAGTAAATTCAAACATCGTATAGTTATTTATTAATCTATTAGTTTACTGCATTTAAAGGTTAGGCCCAACTTGCAATTATTTTGCTGAAAGGGGGACAATCGAAAATAATGAGCTTTACTTTGTCGTGACCTTATGGAAAATGCTAGCCTAACCAAGATTTAAACGTAATAACATCAATACACTGCGTTATACCTTGAAATGTTTTGACCAGTTTTGCACACAGAAGTCGACTTTCATTTTGTTATCTATGACAGACATGACATAGACAAAGTTAGGTATATAGAAAGCTTAAAAATGGGGTTGACATAAGCTAAATATACCTAGATTTTACAGAAAGCTGTTGTAGAAATAGAAAACTAATGTCAACTGTCTAGGCTTTCGAGAATCCGACCACCGCGCTGTAGAGAGGAAATTACAGGTTTGTTTGTAGATTACTTTTTAGAATAAAAAATTATTCTTTCTTAAAACTTCTCCATACAGAAAAGATAGCTAATAAATCTTTGTCTTTCATCTAATGACGAAGAAAACTTTGATTCACACTAGGAATATTGTCTGTGTTGCGGGCGCGTTTAAAAACATAGAAAAACACATACACAAACACCCAGGCCTGGAACAACTAGGTACTTGTAGATCATAAAAATATTTGTTGCGTGCGGGGATCCCGCAACACACAGCAGTCGATCACTGCGAACACTGTGCTATCAACTACTAATTACTATAGAAATACTAACTGTAGTACAATTGACATTTCAAGAATGAGACTAAAGCTGATTGCCAATACTTATTTTACATGGAGCGACTGCCTATCGGACCTCCACAATTCACCAATACCATAATCCACTAGTCGGGCCCAGTGCGGGTTGGTAGATGTCACATGTCTTCGAATTTGATGGTTCTAGGACATGCCGGTTTCCTCAAGATGTTTTCCTTCACCGTTTTGAGAACAGTGGTGATGAAATAAATTACACAAAGTAATGCGCCTGACGGGGTTCGAACCCACGACCTACAATTCGTAAGTCGGGACCGATACCACTGGGACACCACTGCTTCAATACAATAACGGAAAAAAAAATTTTTTTTCACTACATTCTATTCGCTATCGCTCACTGTTCAGAATAACCGCCACAAGCTGGATTAATGTCGCAAAAGATTACAGCGGTCGCACGCATGATTTATACAATTTAACAAGCCGAGCGTGGATTACCGAATTTACCGGTGTAGATAATGTACGGCCACTCATTTACTACCGGGCAATACGCGGATTGCCCGGCTGAAGTTAAAGTGGGGAATATTGTTCGTAAATGATAGGTAAATATGTCATTCTGTTTGTTGTAAATTGAAGCTATAATGGTTGGTGATATTGTGAGGGATTCAGTTTTGGCGTAGGTTTCTGATTTATGCAAACTAAGTAATCTTTATCTTGTTAAGATAAAAATACTCCTGATAAAGGCGGCGGTGACCTTTCGGGAAGCAGTCACCTCCTTCTGCGAAGCATAATGCTAGAGAAGAAAGAGGCGGGAGACGTGAGAGAGAGGATGTCCTCCACCTCATGGCCCAGCCGCCGCGGGGCCGGACATCGCATCTTATAGAGTCCCTAATAGTCCAGTCAAATTAGTAAGTTCACCTCGGAATTCGAGATACCCAGCTGTAAGTCTGTAAATACGTAATACGTCTATTGCAGTTGCACAAAACACAGACAAGTCTGTGTTTTGTGCAACTGCAATAGTCGTGTAAAAATTGAAGATCAGCATCTGATGTGGAACTCCAACAGCCCAGCTACACCATAATATAATTATACAGTAATGACGTCTTAGCAAGAGTTGTCCAGCCTGATGAGCACTCTCCGTTGTCGTATAAAAATTGAAGATCTGGAACATCCGATGTGGAACTCCAAGAGCCTAGCTACACATCATCTTCTTCCTCTTCATCGTCGTCTTCCGGCTGCTGGTAAATTTCGAATTGGTCTTCATTATCGTCTTCAATTAACGACATTTGTCTCAAGCTCTTCTATGATTTCGGGGTCAAAGGTTCCATTTTCGTTAATTTCGCTCTGATATGGTAGAGCATTGAGACAAGCTTGCCCATTACAATGTCCACAAGCTAAAGAGCATTGCAAGCCCGCTTTCCTGCAACCGCATCGCGAACCACAACCACTCTTGCAGTTGCAGAAAATTGTGTTTAGCAAATCTTCTGGAGCAGGTGGTAAAATTGTCATGATAGGCTCTAGAAAATCGTTTCGCATTGCCCAACCCCATACCTGCGGTTCCAAATCATGCCCTAACCAAGTATGAACTTGATAATACACGTTTGAAATGTTGATGAGCAGCTGCACTTGTTGGTGGAATAATTGAAAGCTGCACAGGTTTATTAAGTTTTGTAGACTTGACGTAATGCATATAACGAAGATGATCGAGACTTTTCACAGATTTCGGAGCATTATAGACTGCCAATAAAGTTTGAGTTCCACTCTCTAATAATCTCTGGGCCGAACAATTTTCTTCCTCAAATGCTGCAGCCAGTTCATCCAAATAAAGTCAGTTTCTCAAAAACTTATTATTTACGATGTTTTCATAAAGTAAAATAGCATATTTATTAACCAATCAGCCTTATGAATGTGACGTTTTCGACCGGAGGCACCGGTTGACCTGAAGTGATGCTGTGACCGCGCGCTCTCCGCCCTCTATCTCCAAAACGGTACACCGTATAAAAAAATAATGTATGCAAAATTTGTAGAGAATTTTGTATTCTACAATATTGACCATAGATACAAATAGCAAAAAACCCATAGGAAATGAGATATTTACAAAAAAAGCGCAAAATACCGATTTTTGTGACTTTTGACCTTGAAATTTAATAGTTGCGTACACCCTACCATATGTAGGTTTTGAGACAACTTTAAGGGTGTCAACATAGAAGTATTTACAGACTTACAGCTGGGTATCTCGAATTCCGAGATTCTTACCTAATTTAAGCTAAAATGACTGGACTATAAGAAGTAACTAACATAATGATGATGATGATGGAATTTTGATAAATTGTTACTAAAAGTCAAGATTATCAAAATGTCCGAATTACAAAACATAATTAAAAAATTAAACAAAAAATTATCTCATGTATCTTTTGAACCATAATTTATTGTGATCATTGAAAGTGTTTCTAACAACCAACTCATCTAAAACCTTCAGCATTTCAAATCAGTATAAAACTAGGTTACGACACTGATATTTACGTAGCAACATTGTGAACAGCATAATAGGTGAAGTACACAATACCGAGATCTCTGCCGGTGACACGACGACCTGGCGCTGCATCCATTTTGACGGCCACACAATCGGACAATGGACAACTTATGCTGGGAATCAAACCTAGTTTTACATGAACAGAGATTTGAAGGATTAGGTACTAACATAAGGTGATACGGGTACTAAATTGTCATGTTAGTTCTGCAAGTAAAATTAATTGATTGCGTAAAGGACTAATTCTCAAAATGGAAACTGAGTTGCAAAAGAACACGTTCTCAAATAGGTATGCAATTTTCTAAAAACCTTCTCTAAATGGAAAATTCTCTAAAAGCCTAATTCTCAAAATGATTTATTAACAAAATTGCCATTTTTTAACAATGGGGATGGCAACTCAAAGCTAATCGTAGATGGCGCTGCGATAGTTGGTCCCTACGTCAGATTACTGTCTACCTTGTACAAAAAACAAACAAGATTTATTGTTATAAAAATTGAGTTTATATACAAAACAAATATGGAAAATTATTCGTCAATGCAAGTGCATATACTAAAAGAAGAATTAAAACGCCGCGGTGCATCTACAAGAGGAAAAAAAGTGATTTAATTGAGTGGTTATACATTTGATTTTACCGTAATAAATCCACAATTACTTGTAGTTGAGGTTTCAATTTTTGAGTTTAGGTATGTTTTACCTGTCCTCTCCTATAACAAGAATATAATGCTGCTTCTGACTTTCTATTTTGATAAAATATCGTAATGTTTTAAGTCAGTAATTTTACCCCTTTTTTCTATTTAGATTAGAGAAATATCACAATATATTTAATTTCTTAACACCACAACTATCACAAAACTCGTTCCAGGTGATAATTCTTCCGCCAGACGAACCATTTCATGATTTACGGAGCGATGCAATACTGGTACTTAACCTCCAATAGAAAAGTAGATATTATTTTGAAAAGTGCATTCGATTGTTTAGTTATGGTATAATCATAGAATTTCATAAATAAACTCAACTAACGGCCTGTCTCGGCTTCGCAAGGCTGGATATTTGTTTGTTATATAGCTTTTCCTTAGTTATAATTCAATTTTTGTTCTCAAGGCAGTCACAGCAGCTACCCATTATTTCTTGATAGTGGGAATTGTCGGAAATTTGTATGTTCCATCATTTTTACAGCTTAATTACAGAACATCTAGTCATTTTACATCAATAAATCGTTTTTTTCAGAAAATTCCTTTGAATTGACAGTTCTTTTGGGACCAAACTGTCACTTGTCACTTTGACACTTGCCTTCCCCATTGGAAGTTTATTTCTTACAAATACAAATGCGAAGTTATTTGTAAAAATAAAATATTTTTCGCAAGACGTGAACCATCCGGCGATCCATCCTCTTCATGGTTATTATTTTGATAATTAGCCATTTTGGGAATTTAGAAAATGAACTATTTATAGAATTAGGTTTTGATAGAATATGGCATTTTAGAAATAGGCTTTAGAGAATTTGCCATTTTTTTCTCTATTGTTATTGGCTTAATTATCAAAGCTTTTGCATATGGCTTTACTGACATTAATTTAGAATTTGAAAATCATATCGGATTGCACTCAGCTTTTAATCTAAGTATACAATACACATAAATAAAATTGGAGTGTCTGTTTGTAATATTAAAATAACCGTTTTTTACTACATGCATACGAATATATACCTATATACGGTACATACACCAAAATAACATTTTTTACATTTTTGTCTGGCTGTCTTTCTGTCTGTCTGATTGTAATGGCCAACCTCTGAAATGGCTTGGCCTATTTTGACGGGAGCTTTTTTTTTTTTTTAGCGTGGTAAAATCATCAAATGAGTCCTCCCACCCCGGGCAGGGCGGGAGGGACTGTCAGACTTCTACTGACTAAAATCCACGGTGTCCTTCAATAGCCCTTTCTGTTCCGGGGTCACGGTAAGGAAATAATCCCGCGACCCCGGCATGGCGGCAGGCTTTGGCCCTCTGAGAGGGGGGCCCCGTCATTATGCTGACGCTCTTTGAGGCGCGCGTGGGACACAACGCGCCGTCGACCTGGGCATGGTCCTTGGTCGGGCAGCGAGTTGCCCTTTACTCGCTGCCCGCATGCCCGCGCCTACGGTGGCCGGAGTTCGTCTCGCGACGTCCGTCGCCGTGGGCGTGCACCACTGCGGGTGGGGCGGAGGGAGGACACTGTCCTCTCTCGCACGCGGCCCGCCTCCTCCTTCGCGAGCATTACTGCTTCGCAGAAGGAGGCGAAGTTGACGGGAGCTTGGGGCTTTTATTGGCAGATAGCTGATGTAATAAGGAGTAACTTAGGCTACTTTCATTTAGAAAAAATCCTTTGTTTAAAAAAATACATTGTTGAGTTCCGACATCCACGCGAACGAAGTCGCGGGCACGGCTAGTAATTTTAGTTGATCCTAATGGGAAAGAACCGTGAATATAAGTGTCAAAATACAAGTGGCAGCGGCAGAATTAGGTGAAGAAACCCATTCAAGTCGTGGTGAGTCAATCGTGTTAGGTTAAAAGATCACGATTGTGCATAGGTAATGTAATGTAACAGGTTTCGAAGCGAAAATGTAGTGAAATTCCTGAGAACGAGGGAAAGTAGGATATCTACCTATGATTTATTATTAAGACCAGAAGTTCTTGAAATATCACAATCACGTAGAATATTTCGTTCTATTGCTCAAGCAATAAAGTACGTAAAGATGATTTCATCGCAATATACGTTCTAAAAAGGGGATCTAAAAAGTTTCTTTACCAGAATCAGAATCATATTGGAAACCTCTAGATGGCCAAACACATGGCGAATCTTTTTATTGAGGTGGTAAAATTATCATGTTGGTCTAGACACACAGTTCTGCGACCCAAGATGACGATAGAAATGGGTATTACCTAGCTTCTTCTTTTTGCATAAAACTTAATTGGAAAGGAAAGAGGGCGGAGGCGAAGTCACGGGCAGACGCTACAGACGCTACTCATCATCAGTCTAAAAATGTTTCCACTGCTAAAACACAGGCCTCCTAGCTGTGAAAGGAAGTGAGCCATAATTCACGCGGGCCCAGTACGGGTTGGCAGATGGAACAAGTCTTATGATTGGTTCTAGGACATGCCTGTTTCTTCACCACGTTTTACTTCATCGTTTTGGGAGAAGTCGTGATGAAATGAATTACCTATGCAAAGTACCTAATGTACTGGGTTCAAACCCACGACCACCTTTGCTTGAGAAACGCTACTGGTTAATAATTATTAATTTGACGGTCAGCTCCCGACAGTCAATAACCAGTATTAACTAGTTAAAACTAATAAGTATAAATCGAGTCCCAATTGAGGTTGGGGCCCTATTATGCTGTCAATTCGTCAGCAGCGACAATTTCTTAATGAGGAGTTAATTCCGAAGATAGTCGGAATCTGGCTGTGGCTGCCCTTTTCAAATGATTGCTCGCTATGGCATGGTCGGGAAATTATTGAGGTGATTGCGAAATACCCTATGTGTGTACTTAGACTGGTTAAGAATTAATAATGCTAGAATTGTTTCTTAGTTTGTCACTGGAAGTCTTAACTAATATTATAAATGCGAAAGTAATTTTGTTTGTTTGTTTCCTTTTCGATCAACCTGAAAAGTATTTCGTTGCCAGGTGTAGGACAGAAACTGACGTTTTCATCCCAAAAAAAGGTCAGGTTCCCGAGAAAAGCAATAACTCACATAACGTTCATAATTATGACAATAGATGGCGCTACATGTACGATCAATATTGACTGTCAAATTCTAAATTAACGAAAGTGAAGCCGCGGGCTGAAGCTGGAGAGAGGAGCTTGAAGATGTGTGCTACAATTAAGTTGGAAGAAGCACTTCTTTGTCTTATTTATGTCTGTCGACAAATTGTGGGCCGAAGTAGCTCAAATCTGGTGTGCTGATACAGTAAGGTGAGGTCTCATCATCATTTGGATTTGGCGGCACAAACTGTAAGTACCTATATCTCCGTCCGTAAGGCCCTTCGTACACAAGGCGACTCAAGTTTCCGATACCTTACGACTTCGGTATCCAAGCGGCTATCGCAATACAAACCCATAGAGGTTCGAACACAAGCACGTGTCAATGAATACCAAAATCGTAAGGTATCGGAGACTTGCGTCGCCTAGTGTACGAAGGGGCTAAGGAGGACACGCGGGTTTCGAAGTGGAAGGAGTGGAGGGACGTCTATGCTCAGGGGTAGGACAGGGTCGTTGGATAAAAATATAAATATAAATGGTGAGCAGGATACTGAAAATCTTATTTTTACATAGGTTTTCCTTTCATATGCGAAAATAGGCGATGGCTAAGTGACGGGACTATTTTGTTGTCTTTTTACATTCAGTAACTGTTTGCTTTAAAATTACATAATGCAACGTAAACTTTAGCCATTACTGTAATAGCTCACATTTAGTTAATGAATTGATTGATGGATTGATTGACAATGAATACATTTATCTTCTTAACCAATTACGACGAAAATTCAGCAAGAGAAGAGAGATTTGTTGCACATCTTGCAACTTTAATTTACCTAGTTTAGGTATCCTCAACGTATGAACATCATTACATAATTAGACCAGCATCCCGCTCCGTCTTTGCACGGGTTTTCAACCTACCTGCTGGATTTTGCGGATTTGACGGCCAGAATCTATTTTGGAGTTTGTTCTAGTATCACCATTTCTTCCATTTCAAGGAATGCACCCGTTTACCAATTACCCTATATTAATAAGTAAAATTAATGTTGATTCGAAGTAGGTATTGCCTTATGGTTGCCTAATGGAAATACCACAATGGCCTCTCAAAACATTGTTCGTAGGTTGAAGGGCCCTGACTTCTAATCCTACTCATCCAACTATTATGGTGGAACTATCGTGGTTCCTCGCCTGGAGGCGTCAACTGGTATTTGAATCTGATTATCGTACTTAGTTACTTAAGTACTCAATGACTTGATCAGCCGTGAATAATACATAGGTCGTGCGTTATATCTGGGTCATCTTTATCTTTACATAGTAGGTAAGTATAAAATAAAGTCGCGTATGTCTCTCTGTACGCACAAAACTTCCAAACGACTGCAACGAATTAGATATTTCTTTTTCGCACAAAGACGCGACCGGAGAGAAATCAGGCGCAGGACCAACGGCTTAAGGTGCTTTCCGAGACACGGGGGTATTATACCGCCAACTCCGGAGTGCTACTGAGAAATCCTAATAGAAAAACCCAATATAATTTTATGTCTGACCCGGGAATCGAACCCAGGACGCTCAGCAGTCGTGCTTGCGACATTGAAGCTATTGTCAAACAGATAGGCGTGGCAAACGCCAAGCGAGACATTTTTGTTTGTAATGTATGCAATTGTTTGAAGCCAGTCACATAGACTATCGGATCGCTTTCGCTTTTCTATGTGACTGGATTCAAACAATTCCACACATTACAAACAAAAACGCCTCGCTTCGCGTTTGTCACGCCTGTCTGTTTGACAATAGCTTTATAGATATAATTTTGTGTTAGAATAAACTAATGTCATTCGTTATAAGATTTTTGATATTTTTTTTATTAGTAGTCGTAATAAGGAGTTCACGAGTTAATATGATTTCATAGGTAGGTACTATGTTGAAACTTCATAATGCTGTTCGTATTTTGGAGTACTTACGAAAAGCTTTTTTAGAAGGAAAAATTCGATTCCGCGCAGGACTTGAACTGACAACCTTATGATTCTGTACAATAGACGTTTCACCAACTCAGGCCATCGCAGTCAATCCCAGGTAGGTCGAAATTGATTGCGGGACTATCTTGACAATAGCTTGAGAGCAACGGGGCAGTCAAATAAGTACACAGTTTCTCTTCTATAACTGACCATAGATCTATTTCCCTTCACAACCAATACCGTCCATCTGGGCTAATAAACCGCGCTGATGATTGACCGGAGATTACCGCCGTCATGTTATGACGTCACATGACGTCAGCGCGATTCAATTCGACCAGACTATATATGTAGATGTGCAGGTGTTGGTACAATTACTATGCAACGGTCTGAAATTGACCTGCGGGCGCCGTGTAATTGACCTGCTAATCTAATTTTTGGGATAGAGGTGTTGGTAGCTCTTGTTGATAAATAAATACCGTTTATTTATTTGATTATTAAGCTTGCAATATGTAATTGGAAGCAAATATATGAGCATCTTGAAGGCATCAATAAATGGCAAAATAATGTTCCTTTTCCTCGAAATGTTTTGAAAAATAATGGATACGTAATTTTTCTTCACAAAGATATAACGCATCAAATTCGAGAACGCGTGACCTCACAGGAAAATAAAAGCTGTACTTGGTTATGACGGTTTGCCAATTTTAACAGTGTCGTATTTTCGTCAAATTTGGTATAAGTAACAAAATAAAAAATACGCGTCAAATATTTTTTGATAAATCTATAATAATGACGGACTATTCGTTTTTTTTCCGTCAAATACTATATTCACGGGCCACGCGTTGCCAATCGCTGCTTTTATAGGATTGCAAGTGTTATTTAAGAGCACTTCAGTACTCCTAGAGTAAACTAGTACTAAATACCTGTTATTAATTATGACAGATGACAGTATTTATGCTTGGTTGTGTAGGTATTTGTCTTCAAGCGACACTAATGCTTCATTGACGGAAACGATAGATCTGTCGACAATATGATGAAGTATCTATTGCCTGTCGTATCTGAACGGAAATTAATTTCTATATTGGTATTTATAACAGTTACTATTAGGTACTGTTCCGTTGGTTATTTATACAACCCTTAGAAAGATTTAGGAGTCAATGGTTTACTTATAATCGCCCGGAAAAGCCGGAGAGAATTGAATGAGCGAGATATTCACACGATATTTTCGAATTTCTTGCAGTAAGCCGTATTTTTATCCCTAGGGATAAAAAGGCAGACGAAGTGTCTTTTCATTACATTTCACCCGTTTTGTTTCTAAGTCCAATAACATATTCATATTCAGACTCCGCGGTTGCTACTGAGATTTTCCTAATGAAAAAACCCAATAACACTGCCGGCTTTGGGATTCAAACCCGGGACCTCATGCTGGGCAGTCGCTCTTGCAAACTAATAGTGGTTGCAAGAGTCGCGTGCGCTAGCGCTAGCACTTTCGCGGCGGGTGCATGGGCGGAAGACAAGCGGAAGATAATTCAAATGCAGCTGCGCTTTAGGTCGCGCGGGCAGCATTTAACGCGTAGGGATGGGAAACAATTTACTACTTTAGTGCTACCTTAAGTGCTACGCTAACTCACGCGTCGGGGATAGTTTTTACGTTTATTAGCAATGAGAAAATACAAAATTAGACATCAGAAAAAGTACAATTTAGGACTTAAATGTTAAGTACAATGCAAGGTCAACGAAGAAATCCGTTATTTAGTTAGGTTATCAAAAAATATATGACACGTATTTTCTTTTGATGCGTAAACCTTTGACGAAGATACGACTCTTCTAAAATTACCAATACGTCACAAGCAAGTACAGTTTTCACTTGCTTCTGGCGTCACGTATTATGGCGGCGTTATGAGTTAAATCAGCAAATTGGGCATGCGGGCGGCGAGTAAAGGGCGACTGGCTGTCCGACCATGGACCATGCCCGGGTCGACGGCGCGTCGTGTTCCACTCGCGCCTCAAAGAGCGTCGGCATGATGACGGGGCCCCCCTCTAGAGGGCCAAAGCAAAAGCCTGCCGGGGTCGCGGGACTTATCTCATTACCGTGACCCCGGAACATAAAGGGCTATTGAAAGACACCGTGGATTTTAGTCAGTACAAGTCTGACAGTCCCTCCCGCCCTGCCAAGGGTGGGAGGACTCATTTGATGATTTTAGCACGCTACAAAAAAAAAAAAATCAGCAAATTAAAAATAAACGTGTCCATTATTTTTCAACAGACTTTGCAATTTATTGCTGCTGTCAATATGTTTATTCTAACCGATATTTCCAGCATTTTTCTCTCATAATAATTGACAACTGCTAGCGGCAAAAGGCAAATAGTCCCTACCAGAGAGTACCTAATTGTACCACATTTCTGTTAGTACTAATAATAAATTATTATTTCACACTTGATGGGGTAATATACACTGTCAAGACAGGGTTTGTTGCACCATCATCACAAGTTTAATCGTTGGTCTGCGTGGGTCTTATGATAGGGATTAACGATACCTACTCACATGTGTATCGATACTTAAGGTCGATCGGTATCGGTAATAATGATCCAATTTTTCTAGTGACAAACTGTATTGTACTCTGGGATTTAGTACGACAATAGAGCAAGTATCGTTTTGTAATTATTAATCCCTTTAGGGCTTGACTAATTTCCTGAAATCGAATGATTAATTTCAGATTTATTACACTATGATTTTGACTTTCCGATTTAATCTAATTTGTGGCCTTTTTTATTACAACGTGATCTACATATCCTTTCCCCCTCTTTGTCAATGCGGTTTTGACTCTAACCGAACGCAGATGAAACTCAATATTTTACATGAAGCTATAGCCTATCTGAAATCCACACCAATAACTGGTTGAGACGATACCTCTTGGCAAAATTGGTCGTCAGACTTTCAGAAGTTGTGACTAACAGTAACGACTGTCAAAGATCTACAAATGACAACCGGGACAAAGGTTTTGTATCAACAGTCAATACTCAGAGCACCGTATCGATACTGCAAGGTATCGTATCAATACAGAAAAGTATCGTATCGATACTTCATGTTATCGCTTCAGACCGTGTATCACTAGTCTTAAAGCAATAATTTTACGATAATGTTCTGTCAGGATCCATTCCCTGATATATTTTATGATTCAATATAGCTTTATGCATGCAGGTGTGTCTCTGAATTGCTCGAATGTTTAGTAATCGGGTTTAGAAAGTGTTAGTTAGTGTAACTGATTAATCCTTATTGCGATAGTAATGTTTGTGAATTAGGTTGTGTGTTTGCAGTAGGTATATACTACCTGAACAGAATTTGATTCTTATTAATGACACTATCGAATGATGTAATAATACAGGATGTGCTTTTTACAAAATTAACTGTTAATTAATTCTTGGCTAGGATTATTGATTTTCCAAAAATTCAACAATGCAGTTTAAGTTTTCATCAAAATTTGCGTCTGGACTTCTGTCACTATTTTTTGATTTCCTCGTAGATTCGGATTAATTTGGCAATACATGCCCGTTGGAAAATTCAGATCTATTCATAGTTTGACTAAGTATGTCAAACTATGAATAGATCTCTTGCTTCTATGGTCCACAATTGATCCAATAAAGAGATCTTTGACATTTTAGATTACTTTGACTTTTGCAATTAGATCTGGCAATAATTTGACCACTTCTCGTGGTACTAATACATGGCCTTGTTCGATTAATTTATCTCTTCATTGCAGGTGCGTTTTAATGGCGTCGGCTAAAGATATTGAGCTGTTCCGTAATTTTAAATTATTTCTGTGATAATTATTGTATCTTGTAATTGTATGTAGTTTTTTTTTTTTTTTTTTAGCGTGTTAAAATCATCAAATGAGTCCTAATAGTTTGCTTAATTATGGATAAAGTAGAAATTGGACTCTGCTGCAGACTATATATTTCTAGGCATGTAACAAAGCATATCGTAACCCTTTCATAACAGCAATATCGACATACAACCCGCGGTGGTAAACGCCCACGGCGACGGACGTCGCTAGATGATCTCCGGCCACCGTAGGCGCGGGCATGCGGGCAGCGAGTAAAGGGCAACTCGCTGCCCGACCATGGACCATGCCGGGGTCGCGGGATTATTTCCTTACCGTGACCCCGGAACAGAAAGGGCTATTGAAGGACACCGTGGATTTTAGTCAGTAAAATTCTGACAGTCCCTCCCGCCCTGCTATGGGTGGGAGGACTCATTTGATGATTTTACCACGTAAAGAAAAAATAGGCTGACCCTTTGACTTCACACACAGCGGGAGGACTTATCAAATTTGATGATTTTCAATACCAAAAAAAAGGCGAAGTGTACGAAATATCAAAATCCGTTCAGCCATTACTGCATGATACGATAACAGACTCAGTTATTGTCGTATTTAAAATAATATGGTTTATCTAAAACTAGTATCCATTTTGAATTTACCAGGCACATTATTATAAGTAGGTACTGTTCTAGGCCTATTTTACAATCATGTACATAACTCTTAGGCTATCTATTGTCTGTAATGTTATTTTGGGTTGTACAAACGCCTTCCAAGGAATATTTAGTGTAATGATAATTATTAACTTCTAATGCAATTCCAAATTTTAATTGCAAGCTTTGAAATAAGCGAGAACCTTAAGATATACCAGATAAACCACTGCTCCTCATAATCAGCCTATAATGTTCTCACTGCTGGGACACAGGCCTCCTCTCTGTGAGAGGGAGTGGGCCATAATCCACCACACGGGCCCAGTGCGTTTTGGTAGATATCACAGTCATTGTCTTTGAATATTTGGTACTAGCACATGCCGGTTTTCACAAAATCTTTTCCTTCATCGTTTTGAGAGTAGAGGTGGTGCAATAAATTACACAAAGTAATGCGACTGGCTGTGTTCGAACACTTCGAACCCACGAGCTACAAGTCGTAAGTCGGGGCTGATACCACTGGGCTACCGCAGATCTAGATTACCTAACATTATTTAAGTTATTTTCATGAAATCTACTAGAAATTGTCTGTACAAGTAGTAATTTAAAATACACAGACGCCAATTGTTCACATATCCGTACGATTTGCCCATAAAATACGAGGAGGGAATCCTTTCTCATGAATTCCTATTCCTCATCAATGTAGTACTAAGTTTTGTCGATTTATCCGAGCCCTTTTTCCGGTCGCTCTGTCACAACAATCGCCCATTCTATGCCCCCAAAAGTTAATTTTCAAACAGCCTATCGACCTTTGTCTCGTTCCGCCTACTTATTTAAATTATTGCCAAAGTTTTGTCGAACTGTACGTAAACTAATGAATTAACTAAAAGGTGTTACGGTCATAGACTAATAAAAAGCAGACAGAAGCGACAATCGTTCTGTCTAGGTAACTATTTTCCTCACTAATGCAGCCTAAACATTACTCAGTGTACTTACGAATTTGCTGAATACCACCATCGCATCGTTTTAAGCTTTTATTCAGCTGATGGACATTAATTGCTGTACATTGCCTTTTTCAACAACACAATGCCTGATCCTTCCCCATTTTGGCAGATTCCGCGACTTCCACAATGCCAATGGTCCCCCTTCAGAAATGTTTACCTTCATCCGCCCTATGTGTTTATCATCAAAATTAAATTAAAAGAAAAAAAAAATAAGACGAAAATTGCCAAAATTTTCTATAGTTACAACTTTCCTGATTGACTTCATGTTTAAAATGTCGATGTCTACGCTGTGTGGTTTTCGTGATCAAAAATACTTTCATGAATTGCTTTTGTGGAACTCGTCAAACTTCAATGCTTTGGCAATGCAACGCTTACTTGGTTCTCAGAAGTTGCAGTAGTTAAGAAAATAGTTCCAATTTATAGGCAGTTTGTATGTCATTGGAATTATGTCGCATCTATTCTTAGTCTATACCGCTCTGGTAACGGTCACGGAGTAACTTTGATTTGTGACTACGTTTGCCGACCTGTATGATAATTTTGCACATAAATTCGTTATTTGCATTCGTACTCTGTAATTTTTGGTTGTTACATGTTTAATTCTGATATTTATTGCAGTTAAAAGTGAGTCTATTGCGTTAAAATGTAAGAGGAATGTTTGATTGATCTTGTTTAAGCTTCCGTGTGATTTCTTAGGCCCTTCGTACACAAGGCGACTCAAGTTTCCGATAGGTACCTTACGACTTCGGTATCCAAGCGGCTATCGTAATACAAACCCATAGAGGTTCGAAGCACGCGTCAATGAATACCAAAATCGTAAGGTATCGGAGACTTGCGTCGCCTAGTGTACGAAGGGGCTTAATCGATTCTGCTTTAATTTTGCAATTAGTGTGTTCCTTCTTAACGATGCGTGATATACGCGCGCCTCAAGAAGCTGTCAGCAAACTGATGGGCATAGGGAAAATGCCTGTCGCGGAATCGTGTTAAATGGACACTTTAGCCCTGGAACGCAAAGGTCAACCGAAGGAACAAGATGGAATTTTAGTAGAGTCTTACAATCCCTACCGTTTCATTTGATGGAGGACTCATTTGATGATTTAATCACCAAAAAGGAAGTACTTTCTATCGTAAAGCATTCAGATCTTTGTACCATTTGCTTGCACGCAAAATACGCGCATATGACGTGGAGTTGCGGACACCAGCCCGTTATAATGTACAATAAATACCATTTTGCTTAACCCTCTGCCACTGTCGTTACGTCTGTCAGACACTGCAATATCTATGCGACGTTGCCACGTTGCCATTTCGCGGCAAATTGTTCTGTGTTCCTCTGTACCTTCTTGCGTGAGCACGCACCTCCAGCCAAAGTAGCGGCGGTAGCTGCGGCATGTGTACGTGTGGAGTTAGAGCTGTTTGGTATCCACGAGACGTAATGTCAGTAATAAGTGATGGATCTGGTAGACGTATCGTCATTAAAATAATTATAATGCCATACTGTCTTACAGACGTCACGTCAGTAAATTAATTTTAGTCATAGTGTCTGCCAGGCGTTATCTCAGTAAAATGAATAAACTGTACAGCAGTTTAAAGGTACAACTCATAATTGCATTATTGTTTTAGATTGTGAGCGAAATGGATCTGGTAGACGTATAGGTAGTCATTAGAACAATTACAATATCATACTGTTTTACAGACGCCAAGTAAATTAATTTTAGTTATAGTGTCTGTCAGACGTCATCGCAGTAAAATAGAACTGCGGGTCACTACGTCGTGATTTACCAGCTCCTCCCACCCCAAATGAGCCTGAAACATCAGCCGGAAGAAAATTATGTCGCATCTGTCCAAGCAAGCCGAAAAGGCAAACAAAAACCGATTTGCGGGCAGTGTGCAGCGCAAATTTGTGTTCACTGTAAAGAGGATTTATAAGGCTAGATTTTTGAAAACCTACTCTAAGGATTTTTATTTTCTTTTTTTTTCTAATAAGTTTAACCTAGAAGAAGGCATTATTAAGTTACTTTTGTTGATTTCATGATTCTTAATTTTTTTTTTAATTTTTAATGATAGCTGTGTCTACAGTTCCTAGATTTTGTCAAAAATAAATAAGACTGAGTATTTTCATTAATTATGAGTTTCATTCCATATTTAATTACCCTGACATATTGTGTGATGTCATAATTAAATAGTTATATTGGATTTTCCATAAAAATATGAATAGTTTTTTTTATAATGCCACCCAGAATATACGTCTGACAGACTACTCCTCAGTAGAATAGATACAAAAACGTCACCTCAGTGGCAGAGGGTTAACCTAACCTTGCCAAAATCTGCGATATTCTGTTCTGAACAATTATGTGTTTGAAAAGGTTGTCTTGAAGTTATAGCTATTGAATCAGCGATGACACTACCGTCGCCGTTATACCCAAAGAATATTATAAAATGGCTATGTTTCTCTATTCTACAGTAAGATTCATTCCATTCAGCAGCATTTACAGAATATACAGTACATAAAAAGAAGAAGAAAAGTGATTTCAAACCAGAAATGCCTGTAATCACTTTTCACTCTTAAACTAATAAAAACGGATTAATGACAGACTAAGTGATGAGCTAACTGTACGCTTTGGTGTGCCGCAGGGTAGTATCATTGGCCCAACACTTTTCTTGGTGTACATTAACGATCTCTGCCGACTTCCTCTTCACAAGGGGAAGACCATTACCTTTGCTGATGATACTGCCCTATTCTTTAGTGGTGATAGCTGGGAGGAGGTATTTCTTGTTGCTCAACTGGGCCTTAATAGAATCAGCGAGTGGCTTCAAAACAATGTTTTGACACTTAACGTATCTAAAACGAAGTACATAGCATTTGCCCATAGATCTAACCTGCTCCCAGCCTCATCTTTTACTATTACTGCACACTCCTGTGGCTTTGAAACTTTCAAGTGCGGCTGTCCATGCCTCGAAATGGCCAAACAAATTAAATATCTGGGTATAACGCTTGATCAACATCTCTCTTTCAAACCACACATAGAGACTCTCGTGTCTAGACTTCGTAAGTTAATTTACATTTTTAAGACCTTGAGGCACTCGGCTGATCGAAAAACCATTAAGATGGTCTACTACGCGTTATGCCAATCGCTTATTGATTACTGCATTACGTCATGGGGTGGTGCTGCCAAAACACACCTGATCGAAGTAGAAAGGGCACAACGTGCTATACTCAAGGTCGCAGCCGGTCACCCTTTTCGTTTTCCCACTGCTGATTTGTACAAAGAATGGGATACTCTTACAGTCAGGCAAACGTTCATCCTACTTACTTTGTTGAAAAAGCATTCCCAATTACTGTATGATGCTGAGTTACACAAAGATAAGAGGCGGAAGGGCAGGGTGTGCAGCACGTCCCAATTCAAAACTAAACTCCCTCATAGATTCTTTTGTTTCCTTGGTCAATATCTTTACAATAAGGTCAACAAATCCCTTGATCTATATTCCAAAACAAAATCCAATTGTATTAAAGTTATTAAAAAGTTTTTAAAAACACTGGACTATAAAGCAACAGAAAATCTTTTGACTGTTCTGAAGTAATCCCAACTGCATTCGAAATTGTTTCTTCCCTTAATAATCGTCCCTCCATTTTAACTTGTCCGTTCACTGCACCCATACCATTTAAGTTACTGTTTCTCCCACTTCCTTCTTGGACTGACACACATCTTCTACCACAATAACATTACTCATTACTTACCTTCCACAATATAACACTAACACTCACAATCACTCAACTCACTACACAATTAAATTATTTCTGCATTTAGGCTTAATTTTTATATTTTTATCTTGTTTCTTAATTTTACTTACTCTTCTCCTTAACACGGATTTATAAATATAAATTATAACTAGCCGCTGATGGGGCCTGGTGACCTGTACCACAGGTTTTTGTTCAAAATCCTATTTCAGGCACCAGTCTCTCACAAAGCAGCTCAACAATTCCTCTGTAAACTAGCTTTAAGCCATCTTTGTGAAGAGAGAATAAATGTTTATTATTATTATTATTAAACAATTACTGTCGCCCCACACAATCTTTTTAATCGTCAAACACACATTATGAAAGAAAATAATAACACAAATATGTATGTAATGTGCCATCATTAGTCTAAAAAAGATGTACAGATTAACTATAATTCGACCTTACACAGAGCAAGACCCTACCATTACGCCTTTACCGGCGGGCGGTGAGCAGACAGATGTCAATCAGGAATATTTTAACCACATTTAGCTAACGACTGGTTTTGCATTACAATTGCACCGGTGTCGTACGTATCGCAAATGCGCATCGACTCTTGCGCAGGTTACATTGCGGCAATGAGAAAAGTTGTGCCTTGTCCCTCTCTAACGTTTAAGAATTTGGTATGCGTGAGCAAGACAGTGATGTTATTATTTTGCAATGTGCTGGATAGCCATCAAAATGTCAACATACGATACTGGGCGGGGTACCAGACTCAGACACTTGCGGACAAAATAAGAGAGATACATTTATTTTTGAATCTGAGATTGTCCATTATGAGGGCACAGAGTGTAAAGTTCCTCAATACTCCGTTGAAATGGGGAGGTTTTCCCTGTAATGGCACCTGAGGTAATGGCACCTTAACAATTCCACATACAGGTCCTGTCAAAATTTTTCGCAGGTTCAGGTGCTCTATCTGGAATACCTCGAAATGGGAGGATCCTCTGAGTTGATGTATCTGGTGAGGTTTTGCCCGAGAGTGATTATCGAGTTTTTCTATATTATGTTCATAAATCGTTGAAAATTTTAATATCGCGATGCAGGATTTGACATTAGTTCTTCATTTCGTTCATACTTAGATGTCGCTAGTGTACTTTCTTGTAGACTTAATTATGTCCATTAAAGTTTTTATTGCTGTTTGATTTGGTCCACAATGTTCTATTTCTGGAAAAAAGGCCTTCTCAAATTCCTTTCGCTTCTCACTAAGGTGTTTTCTTTTTTCACCAATTTACATTCAAAGACATCGATCGATCCAAGCCAGCCCGCCTTCGACTTGGTCTACCGCAATCTGAAATTGTTGTCTTAAGATCTAGATTGTCTCCTAAAAATTGTATTTGTACATTTACATAATAAGCAAAGATATGAATAGTAAATGGTTCGCCTCAATACTGATATTGCAGAAATTGTATTCCTTTTTCCATTTCAACTCACAGGTAATAGAATTTTGTATTATTTTAACTCGCATTGAAATACAATTAGCCTGAAAGCATTTTACTTGGATTTCAGTGTTTTTCTCTCGGTTTTAATCTGAGTTTATCCTTTGCAGCTATGTGTGTCACTGACTTGGAGTATTTCCAGTTAGTCTCATTGACTTTGTCGTGATAATTTAGAGTAAAACTCTAAATTACTTTTCTCTTAACGACTTTGGAAAATGTCAAATTCTCCTTCATTTTACAAGCTTTTATTTAGTTGCACCTGTTCCGTTGTCTGTGATCAAATCTTGCAAGTTAAGTTTGATCCACTTCCCAGTTTCTGAAAGAGCTAAAATTTTGCAAGTATATGGATATCGCGTGACAATACAATATTATGATGACATGGAGCTGATTTCATGATGGAGCTGGAAGGTGGCCATAGGAACTCTGTAATGAGACGCCGCAAACCCATCGAGCTTAGACTCGTTTGATTCGTCTTGACCAGTACTTTGTAGGTCTATCGTAAGCATTTTTTCAACAATAAAATCTTGTTTAGTTTATATAAGTATAACTTTATTTTTTGATAGGATCCCCGTTTAAGTCTGAATTAGCTGCATTATAACTCATTGCATCAAGACCAGTCGCACGTATGTGTATGCACGAAGCGAAAGAATTATTTATGTATCGTAATAAGTGGTTTTCTACCGTTTCTGCCTACTCTCCTGGGAAAAATGCATGAGTTTAAATAAGTGTAAATAATTTCCATATACTGGTTAAACAGCAATATACTTATATTACGTAATTACATATTAATTTTGCTATTAATGTTTAAGTTCCTTGTATTTGAAGACAACCCAAATGTCATTAACGGGACTTAGTCCCGATTTACAGAACGTCAATCAATACTCAAGCATTACTTAAAACTAAATTCAAGCCATTTGATTGGTTGAAATCTAGCAAAATTCAGGCAAACTAATGAAAAATTAAAACCAAAATGATTTTAACTTACATAGGAATCAAACCTAAGACATTATATAACTCTATTAGATTAACGAGACATGTTAAATTTGGAATAAATTGCGTTAATAACTGTAAAATTCTCTCAATTCCTTTTAACTCTTAGTAACTATCGCTGGCATAAAGCGGCGATTCTTCAATTGAATTGACTATTCCCTTATTTTACCAGGAAGTGTACAGTTTGACGATAGGAATTAGATTGTAGCGGGATTATTTTTGGACTATTCCACTTTGTTCCACCAATATTTTGCACAGGTAGGACAAAGTTAATTGGTCTAGACACGCGGGAGCGTGGCCAGCCAAAGCAAGGCGCGCTCACAGTGTGTAATATTACACGAACCATTTGGAGGCACTTTTCAGCCCCTCATAACTCAAAAACTATTTAACCTAGACTTTTGAAATTTGGCATACATATTGAGACTGGCGAGATACAAGTGTGTTCCAAATTTTATAAACATATCTCAAACGGTTATTTAGATATTAACGTCCAAAAATCGTCATTTTTATGACTGACCTATAGATCAAAACTATATCCCAGTTCCAGATGACCTAGAAAGTTCAAATTTGGCATGCAGATAGGTAATTAGGTGAATACAAAGGGAAAAATCAGAAACTGGTAATTTTCTTATATTTTATTATAATTTTCACTTAACTTATAATTAGTGCCTATAAATCTATATTTGTGGATTTTATGATCTTTACGTGAATATTACAACGAGTAAAACACTACCCTTATTTTTTTAAATCGAAATATTCCCGTTCTTGTTCTTATAATTAAGAATATAATAGATTTTCGTATTTATTACGCGTAACTAACCGTATTCTACAACCAGTAGCGCCACCTATTATCATTTTCAGAAACTCACTGCTCCATGCACATCAATGAAGGATTGATTTGACAAAGTGACACTAGATGGCGTTGCTCAATAAATGCTGAAACTCTATTTGTGAAATGTAGATTTTTATGATCTTTTACGTGAATATAAACGAGTTAAATACCACCCTATTATTTTTAATTTAAATGTTCTCAATTTTGTACTTATAATTACGAATATAGTTGATTTTCGTATTTATCATGCGTAACTTACCGTATTATAAAAACACTAGCGCCACCTTTTATCATTTTCAGAAACTCACTGCACCATGCACTAAATCAATGAAGGATTGATTTATTCAAAAAACATTAGATGGCATTGCTTAATTAGTGCCTAAACTCTATTTGTGAAATGTGGATTTTATGATCTTTACGTGAATATTTAACGAGTTAAACACCACCCTAATTTTTTTCAATCCATGTATTCTCGTCTTTGTACTTATTATTAAGAATAGTTGATTTTCGTATTTATTACACGTAAGTAACCATATTATATGACACCTAGCACCCACTAGATGGCGTTGTGCAATTACGTCACGATCCTGAATCGCGGTGTGAAGATGGGCGGGCGATTAGTGGTTTAGTGAACATGGAAAACTACAAATGATACTATTTATGCGGGTTGTTGGTATTAACTCCTCGGCCGAAAAAACCGCACTTCCCTTCTTGCCGGCAACGAACGGTGTCCCGTCCCGTGTCTAACATCCCCTACAGTTATTAACTGAGGTTTATTATTATTTATTGTTTCAATATTTAGCGATCAACAGTGTAAGATCATTGTTTATGTACAAAAAGTAATGATATCCCATCAAAAACATAAATGTGAAATGAGAGCCAAAGCAAAGCCAAGCACAATAGTTTGATATTATGCCTCGGTTGTTGACTTCCACGAAAAAAGAAGTGAAATCTAAATGGGTGCCAAGTTCAATGGTCAGTTCTGAAATTTATTTAAAACGACATAAACTATATTTCTTTTTATAACTAAGGATCATACATTGTAGCCTAATTTCTTGCTTGGCTAGTTCTCATATACGAATTATTGTTCGATGGTTAGTACTACCAGCAAACCAAATTTTCGATATAATATAAAATTAAATAAAAGGTTTAGAACTTAAGAAGGATATATAATTCGTATATGAGAAATAGCCAAGCAAGAAATTAGGCTACAATGTATGATCCTTAGTTATAAAAAGAAATATAGTTTATGTCGTTTTAAATAAATTTCAGAACTGACCATTGAACTTGGCACCCATTTAGATTTCACTTCTTTTTTCGTGGAAGTCAACAACCGAGGCATAATATCAAACTATTGTGCTTGGCTTTGCTTTGGCTCTCATTTCACATTTATGTTTTTGATGGGATTATAACTAATCTATTTTGGTGGAAAAACTTAGTGTTGTTAGTTTCCGTGTAAAGAGATTTCTGTCACAAAATAATGATGTGAAAAAGAAATAAATAAGCCGATTTTCAAAAAGTACAAAAAAGTCAGTAAATTACTCTCAGAAGTCGGTGTTAAAGATGTCAATAACACAAAAAAAAGACCGACTTCCAAAAGTAAAATAATTTTACTTTCGGAGTGGGACAAGTAGTAACCTAATGATTGAAATTGAGTTTCGGAATTGTTTTTTTTTTTTTTTTTTTTTTTTTGTATAAAATATCAGCATAGCTTTTTAATGAAATATTCCAAATATTTGACTGCCATAACGTATTAATGAGTCACTGGGGTAAAGTGGACACCAAAATCTTAAACAATTCATATTTTCTCAACACTACAACAAACTAGCGGTTCAAAATGGAATAATCCTAATTCTCTGTATTCGGTATAAGGCCATACTAAAGCGATTGTTAGCCAATAGTCACAAATCGTAGACAGAAATGTTATAATTAAGATATTGTTTTACATAATTAAGGGCGACATTTAAATTTAGTATAACGCGGTTTAGGAAAGCGGTGTTCACTTTCAAGTCGAGTTATTATCTACGTGAGGCCATAAATTTAAGTTTTGCCTAATAAGTATTTGCTTGACACTACTGTTGATTGTTTTAGCCGACTGCTCAGATTTAAATTGTTAGATTTACTCGGCAGTGTCCGGAAAGATTTAAGTCACTGTTTCGTTAAATAAACCGCCACTTATTTAAAACTTTTTAAAGTTAGGTACGAAGATATTTGAAGGACTAAGTTCCAGTCGCGGGACTGTCTAAACAGGTAACCGTGACCCTAGAACGTAAAGGGCTATTGAAAGGAAACCGTGGCTTTTAGTCAGTACGAATCTCATGGACTCATTTATATCAGGTAGATATACCACATAGAAAAAAATGCAAAAAAGTTCCAAATGCCAACTGAACATTTTTTTTTTTAATCTTAATTTTCCATTCGTTCTTAAATTATGAGTAAAAATCGAACCTATGAAAAGTGCATTGGTTCGTTTCCAAGTGTAATCGGAATTGACCCATACACTGATAGATACCTATAAACCTTGGAATCCGGGTATACATATATGTATGAGGGTTTATTTAAACTCAGTATACACGTAATAATGCGATTTATTGATAAAAAAAAAATGTTATTACTCAATTGGCGAATTTTTGACCGATAATCTATTAAAATTAAATTCCTGACTTATTTAAACTGTTTAACTGTATTGACCTAGAATTTATTTTATTAAACTTGACATTATGCATTAAATTTAGTGAATTTCATCTTGACATGGTAAAATTGTATTGATTGGATTTAATGTATTAGTAATATTTATTGAGACAGTCTTATTTTTTTTACTATAGCTTGAAAACTGTTTGCATGCCTTAGTTATGGTAGTTAGTAGGTATATGGAAAAGAACTTAACATCTGAAACCTGTAGGTACCTACTTTCTGTGCAAATAAAGAACTATTCTATTCTATTCTAAAGTTACGCCAATGTTAATCCTTGTACACCTATACAAGGATTAACATTGGCGTAACTGGTTAGTCCGAAGATTATCCTGGTTGTAACTTTAGTCCACGTTTATGGGATAGAGTTATAAAGAAACTCGTGGCCAAAATAATAACAGCTGCAAAGACGGATCTTCAACGTTATGCTGTAGATGGGTGACCATCGATTGAAGCCTGTCGATGTCTTGGAAAGCACGATAAGTCATTTGGCCCAGATGTCTGAATTTAGATCTTTGGCAACCGTTACTGTTAGTTAGAAGCTTGAAAGGCTGACAAACTTACCAAGGAATATCGTATTACTCAGTTACTGGGTTGTGGAGGTCCGATAGGCAGTCACTCGATGTGAAATACTGATATTCAGCTGCATCCGGTTGGATTGGAAGCAGCCCCAACATAGTTTGGAAAAGGCTAGGCAGATGATGAAGTATAAAGATCATAGTTCTAACTAGATATTTAATTGACTTGTTTATTTAAAAGATTTATAGGAAAGTGGGTTGTAAATCAAGAATTCATGTCAACCTATGCTAAAAGGTATGTTTGAGGAGTGGCAATAGAATGACGTTAATCAATGTTGAAGTGGGTGGGGTTCGAAATCATGGCCTTTAGTTCCGCTGTCCACACCATAACTGCTAAGTTATTTAGTTCTGTTTACACGCCAGATACACGAGCTAAAAGACCGATAATATCACTTTCAGACCATTTAATTATTAATTTCAAACTAATTTATAACGCTGCCCAACTTTTAGGAATTCCTCCTGTGTCGTGGGTGCGTTTACAAACATAGAAATACACGTACACAAACACTCAGGCCCGAAACAATTACTTGCAGATCCTACAAATATTTGTTTCGTGCGGGGATCAAACTAGTCACACGATAGCTCAGCCAATGCGCCAACCGATCTAACACTTCTTCGTCGTTTTTATTATTATCCCTTTGTTTTTATGAGTTCATTAATTAATTAGCTACCCTATATTACCTACGGCTGGACAAAGGCCTCCTTCCATTCCTTTTCGTGCGTTTCTTCTTTACAATATACATGAAAGACAACCAAGTTGTTCTACCATTTTCTTAGTTGTCTGCCTCTAACTCTTACCGCATTTTCAAAGTCCTAGTTCTAAGCTTAATGGGACCCCAGCTCGTTATATCATAGTGATTAATAAATACACTAAAACAAACAACCGTCGAAAAACCGTTCATGCAAATTATTCCATATTTAACAGTGTTGAAAACTTGCATTATACAAAACTAATATCGGAATTCCAATTGATAAAGTAACAACGAACAACACTGGTTCCCAGATAATATATTAGTTAAATATATTAGAATGGTTTAGCGTTATTAATGAACGCGTTCGGATAAAGTTTAATTACCCGCTGGTTTAACTCCTCGCGGTGAAGTAACGTACAGTTCTGCGGTTAAAGTTAACCTGACTGGCGAAAGTACGAGAATGGTAATCGGGTTTTCCTCTCGATAGTACGTACAATGTGATGATCATGTTTCCCTGGTTATAAATCTTAGGTTACTTGAACGGGTAGTGATATATCTAAGGGTGCTCCCACATCTATCGACGCGGAATCGGCTTTTTCCGTCGCCCTTTCTCTTTCTGTCGCTTAGAACTGCCATTTGCTAGACCGAGACAATGCGATAGCACGCGGCCGCCTCGAGGATTCCACCGCGTGCTATCGCATTATGCTTTCTGTCTCGGTCTAGCAAATGGCAGTTCTTAGCGACAGAAAGAGAAAGGGCGACGGAAAAAGCCGATTCCGCGTCGATAGATGTGGGAGCACCCTAAGAGAAAGTTGGGAATATTGCAATGATTTTTGGCTTTCATCTTCTTCCTTACGTCTTATTAGGTACAACAATTAGGTATTTCACTTCCGCTGTTATGCTCCTGTTTGCGTAGCGTGATTTTATATAGCCTATAAGCCCGCCTCGATAAAACTTTTCAACACAAAAATTAAATTTAAACCTGAGATTAGCGTGTTGAACCAAACTCTGCAGCTTTATAGTACTAGAAGGTATAGATTAGATGAACATCTCCAGATGCTGCCGAGCTTCTCCAAAGGTTCACACAATCATCTTTGAGGAATAAATACTATTAATGTACCTTATTTTGGTTATCAGATTATTCAGATAATCAGATTCTTCTACTAATCAGCGGGGCTATTGCGTATCCGGTGTCTGTGTGGTGATCATCAAATAGGTGTCAAAAGGTAAATTTCGTATTGCATTTGCAATGAATCTGATAAATGTAAGTGTTCCCTAAAATCAACTATTCTAACGCTCTTGATACACTTCGCTCCTCAACTTAGCCTCACAGGTATCAAGCTATCCAAGTTCAGTTGACAACCGATGGTCGGTGACTATCAAGTTAGTCAATAGCCCTGCTGGACCAACGTTCAACATGGCTTTCGATTTCGAGGCAAAATGAAATCTCTGTTGCGTCTCAATTTCAAAATTGGTTGTACCATGCTTAAAACCTCAGTAGTTCATACTTTAGCAGTTTGATTTCATAAAATCGATTTAGCAGCCAGTCTCTTAAGTTTTAATTTAGGTGGGAGGGACTTCCTCTGCTTATTTAGATTTAGCAATGTCGCTCTCTTTTTTTGCAACTAGCATTTCTGATCTGACTGATCAGACTGATCTTTCTGTTCTGTGGTTTAGGCCTGAAATGGTAACAAACAAACTTACCTACTTTTAAGTTATTACATTATTCAAAACAGAACTCGAAACAATCGCAAGAACATTACGTTTGTCACTGTACAAAGCAAGAATGTACTAACATTTACACCGTAGAGGTCAGAATGTCTCAACGATATCATTAGACCGCAGCTCTGCAGATCTACCGCCGATATGTTGGCCAACTCGCGATCGGACCGACGCCCCGATGCGATGGTGCAACCGATGCAGATGGTTGAGGTAGGATGATAGCGGTGGCTTTGCGTGAGTGTTTGAAGAATAGAATGTAATAGGTTGTGTTGTGTCCCTTTCCAACCGAGTTTAAAATAATGGTCGTGAGTTTTGACTTTTACAAAATTTTGAGGAAAATAAAAACAGTTCAAGAGTGAGAGACAAAGGAAGTCTATGATTATTGTCTATTTTGATACAAGTGGGGAAAAGTTGTTGTATTTGACGCGGAATACCAAACCGAGCCGTAGGCGAAGGTGTTATGGAGACGAGAACTGCAATTTACATATAATATTCAAAAAATATTTACGCTGTTGAGACATACCTTTTTGTCGAAATTTAAAACCAAATTATAATCACCGCCAACTTTATGTATTGAACCAATTTAGATTTAGTACAAGTTTATTGATCAAAAAAAAATCGTCCTGGCGTGAGGACGATAATTTTATGTAGGAAAATTTGGGAAAACCAGGTGGGTGGAAAATTTGACCCCGTGCGAAGCCAGGGCGAGTCGGTAGTCCAACATAAAAAGGCAGTGTTGAATCTTCCTCGTGTTGGTAATTTCGAGCCCTTTATGTTATGGTTTACACAAGCCATTAACGCAATGTGTAGTAATTAGTAAACACAGGATGTTGTTCCATTCATACGTTGGAGCGTGACACGGTAAACGGTCTTAGTACACGAGCTTTTATTTATTTTCTATTGTTTATGGTTATCATTAGCAGACTACTTTGTGTCAGTTATTTCTTTAGACGTACGTATAACCTTAATTTTTTTTTAATTATTCACAAATTATTACTCATATTCTTGGTATTAAGTACAGTTTTTTAATGCAATTTGATTTAATGACATATTATAGATACTAACTTCAGGACTTCAATCGTGGCACGGTTTCTGTCAATACAACAATATCATTAATGCCATAAACAATGCACGTACTATGGTGTGCTTGGTAGCTATGTACAGTCGACAAAGTTGAATCATGACTCATTTTGACAACAAATCGTTTAAATCGTCAAAATGACAAAGATCAAAGTCGTTACCATAAATATGTATTTTTTACGCGAGTGTGGACCTAATTGTATTTGAATGTCTGTAGGAAAATAAGCACAACAACATTTTGAACAGAACAGCCATGAAATTATTTGAAGACTTGTTGGAAATGATTGCAATTAAAGGTTAGGCTGATGATTGTATCAATTAAATTATTTGTTTTTTTTTTCGAATATAACTAAAATATGCTTAATATATAAAATGTCCACATTCCTCGTAAAGCCTCTTTTGTATAAAGCCGGAAACCATAGCTGAGCTCCTTGTGTTATAAGTTGAGCTCCACGATAACTGACAAAAACACTGACTGGACAGGTCCACTCAAATTTGTGTGGTTCTTTCTTCAAAAGACCATTTCAGACATTGCCTGCATGGTCCTCGTATAAACTGTTCTACATTTATATGTCTGGACTTTAAAAGAGACTGTGACCTCTGAGTTTGTTTCGGATGTTTCTTCTCAGAGTAGTCAGGTACGAAACACCGGCCCCTCCTAGTTTTATGAAAAGATGTGTAAAAGTGTTGATATAACCTACTAGCATAAATAAACATAATTTCATTTCAAACACATTATTTAACACGCCACGCGACGCAACGTGTCGACACCCGATGTGCAGTGAGCGCGTGTCGTCGCGTCCGGTGTTCATAGTGTGATTCTGGTCATAGAAAACAATACATTTGATTTGACCCAACACGCATCACGTTTCATCGGGTGGCGTCGGGTGTTAATAATGTGTTTCCGGCTTAAATGTGTGAGTGAGCACACATTTAAATGTTTTCTTTGGAGATATTCACTTGTTTTATGTGTAAGATCATTTTTTTTTGCATTGTTTTGGCTACAATTTCTCAGTGGCCTTCTAGGAATCCGGAAATTCTAAAATGTAAGGTTATAGGTATGTATAAAAACCTGAAAATATACAAAATAAGCCTTTTACATTAAACGCTAGTTTAAAACCCTATAGTCTTTGAGAAGTTGAGTTATACTGTGCCCTTTCCCGATTAATCATAAATATTAACTTAAAATGTTACACGGAAGTCGGCACACGATGGAGCCGCGTATTAACGGCTCTGGTTCAAAGGGCCGCGCTCGAACTCACGACTGAACATCTATTCATAATATAGGCTTACTTTATCGCTAAATTACCAAGATTTAAAGCCGAGTTCACGATCTTAGGTAAAGCGACTTGCGACTTGAGAATACGACTTGCGACTGTGACTTGCGATTGCGATATGCGTTTGTGACTTGCGATATAGCAATTGAAGGCTGTGTCTTGCGTCTGAAACTTGCGACTGCCAGATGCAACTGAGACTTGGGATTGCGACTTATGTCAAGCGAAAACTGCGTGTCATGAAAAGGAAACGACTATATAGCGTTTTTAACCGACTTCTCAAAAGGGGCAGGTTCTCAATTCGTCGGAACCTTTTTTTTCTTGAATCAAGTCGCGTACATGGTACATAGTTCGAGGCCATATTTAATACGTATTCGATATTAATGAGATTACATCATGCATCGTACAGATGTTGGTGAGATATGTTGGCAAACAGGAAGACTATGTCTTAGTAGAAAGTGGTTATAAACGCCTAAGCACCTGCAACATGGGATTGTCGATACGTTGCCATACTATGTCTAATGTGTTATGAAGTTATGACACAATAATATATCGGCGATTGACATGGAACATCAGCTCTTCATGAGGTTTCTTGTAGTCAGCACAATGACGGAGCCCCCTTACCCCGCGACCCCGGAACGTAAAGGGCTATTGAAGGACACCTTGGATTTTAATCAGTACAAGTCTGACAGTCCCTCCTGCACCGCCTTAGGTGGGAGGACTCATTTGATGATTTTACTACGATAAAAAAAAAGGGCGTGACGTATTGTAATTTTTTTACAAATCTTTATTGGTTTACGTAAGTGCTTTTTGAAATTTTCGAAAATTGTTGAGGCACGCTGAAAACTTGCTGAAAACTTCAAGTATACCCAAACACAGAATGTTGACCTGGCTGAAAAAAAGTGGTATTGAACGAAGCCAGACGTATTTAAAGATGGGATATTTGGTCTCAAAAAAGTCTTTGAGGCATTTCAGTTTGCCTCAGTCATCAGCGTGCCTCAAGCACTTTCGCAGCACTTTATGGAGCCCTCCAGCTAGAAAAAAAAACCGGTTAAATTTAATAATCTGCCCGATGGACTAATACGATTTTTTCAGCTATCTTCTCTAATTGGCACGCGCTAGATCTTTACACAATCACAGACTACAAAATTCCACAAAGAAAAAACGAAAAAAAAAACACAACACCACACGTCCCTATTAACCACTATTTCTATTTGAATATGGCCCGAAGCCACTGTTATCTAAATAAGGTCTGGTTTAAGCGAATCTAATCTGACGTTAGCCATAAGGGCCGTTTTATATGGAGAGGAGCGCACACGCAATGCAGATTCGATGTCAGATACTGCTGAGACGATTTTGATGTTGTTTTAAGTGCCTGATAGGCTTGTTTTTCCAGCTTTGGTAAACAATGAGATGTTTATCTTGGTAAGATAAGATTGGTTTGTTGAAATGGCTTGTTTTAGTTTTTGTGTGTGACTTTTGAGGACTGTTGTATGCTGGGTCAGATTAAATTAAGTAGGGCTGGTGTTTAAGAAATATGACGAAAAAGAAGAATGATTATAATTATGATTATTTCCGTTTATTGGTATGTTTTTTTTGGTGTTAGCCATCAAATGAATCACTGGGTGTTGCGAAAGGGGGACTCTCAGACTATTACTGACTAAAAATCTACTCTGTTCCTTCAAATAGCCTTTGAGTTCCAGAGCTTTTTTTTTAGCCTGGTAGACATCAAATGAGTCCTCCCACCCAGGGCAGGGCGGGAGGGACTGTCAGACTTGTACTGACTAAAATCCACGGTGTCCTTCATTAGCCCTTTACGTTCCAGTGTCGCGGTAATGGAATAAGTCCCGCGACCCCGGCTGGCTTTGGCCCTCTAGAGGGCCCCATCATCTTTCTGACGCGCTTTGAGGCGCGTGTGGAACGCAACGCACCGTCGACCCGGGCATGATCCATGGTCGGACGGCGAGTTGCCCATTACTCGCCTACGCAGAGTTCTAGAGCTTGAGCTATCATACTTAAACAGTCCCACAACATCGGGAACAAGGTGCAGGCTATTGGCAATCAGCGCAGGGTTCTAGAGAAAATAATATGATTTACCTATTAGATGAATTGTGTGGTGGTCAACAACCACAGAATTCAAATATGGTATACTATCATATTTGATTCTTGATATTATGCGTTTTTTATGTTTTAAATGTCCACATAGGGGTCTAATCTCCGCCGGGTCAAAATGACATCAGTCGTGGCGGTATTATCCGTCCACAATTTGATTTTTACGTTACGTTCTTACATCTGTATTATTTCCCGTGTCTTCGTTGACTGACTTATGTAGTAAAGTACGATTATTAATTCGAGTCAGCAAAATGACAGTGCAACTGTCACATTTCATTCATGTTTTAGTACCTACATTTCATTCATTACAAATGTCATTTTACTGACTCGAATTAATAATCGTACTTTAGACACAAATTATTGCCAAATCTTGAATATCCTCTATCCACTCTGTGGTTTATCGCTCAATTCTCCGACCGTTAACTCGCTAACACAAACTAGAACTGCAAAGTAAAAAAAAAACATAGACTTGAACAAACCTTCGGCCTTTTCAAAGGCCTACTTATCTCAGACAAATACAACACCATATTTATAGTTTGAACCACAAACTCAACCGTAACAGTTAATCTTTATATCGTTAAAGTATTCGCATTGATAACTGCATAGGGTAGGACAGAAGGCCTGCTTCAAAGAACGAGATGAAAACCGAATAGTCTAACAGACTCTTACTAAAATCCAAGACTGACCTCACCCCGGGCGGCGAGTAATGGGCAACTCGCTGTCCGACCATGGACCATGACCGGGTCGACGGCGCGCTGTGTTCCACGCGCGCCTCTAAGAGTGCCAGCATGATGACGGGGGCCTCTAGAGGGCCAAAGCCTGCCGGGGTCGCGGGACATAATCTCATTACCGTGACCCCGGAACATAAAGGGCTATTGAAGGACACCGTGGATTTTAAAGTCAGTACGAGTCTGACAGAAAAAAAGACTGTCCTCACCCACCCAGCTCAACTTGAACTTTCAAGTTCAAGCAAGTTCATTCTTTTTTTTTACGTGGTAAAATCTTCGAATGAGTCCTCTGGGTGGAAAGGACTGTCAGACTCTCACTGTCAGGCTTTGGCCCTCTAAGGGGGGGGGGGGACACTTCTAACTCTACATGAACTCTACCTTGTCCTCTGAAGGAAATTGACACTGGATGAGTCTATGGACACATGATCACAAACAAGTGGCATGCTACGAGTGCATGTACTGTGTTCGTGAAGCATGTCTATGTGTGTGCGTGAAAATCATAAACAAGTGACAGTCGCGTGCGTTTGTATTCGCTGTCTGTCAGTGAAGGTTGTCTGTGCATCTGCGTGCGTTTTGGCGCATTGAATAGACCCGGCCTTCTGCCCTATCTATTCTGCGATAGCGGTGATCACCGTGCCTATTAAACGCAACGATAAATAACTTGGCCGGGTCAGCGCATGTTCTGCGCGGGCGCAGGCTTCTAGTAAATGTTGAAAGTCGACGGTTACTCATTCTGAAGGGACTAAATTGTTGTATGTTGGTAAGTTATGGAGGTGAGATAGTGTGAATTTGATTTTGTTTCCGGGGATTCCAGAAAAAGGGGGGATGACATTTTTGTGATAGAAATGTTCAGTAGCGAAATAGAGTTGGAAGGTCTTAGAATAGTGATGGTAATGAAACGACAATGTTTTTTGGCTAGATGTATGTAAAAGTTTTAGTGAATATACAAACGGAAGAACAACCGTTTAACTGTACCATATCACGAGTTTTCACTATTTTACTTTACAGCGTCTTTCTAGTATTTACAGCGTTTCTTGTATGGAAAAATGGAACAGCGCCTCTGGTGTGTGAAGAAGGAACTAATTTTTTCCTTGTGTCAATTTGAAAATGTCAAACTACGTCAGAACAACAAAACTCATGATAAATTAGGCCTTTGATGACATGATTGTCTTCAAATAAAAGATTTCATTTGTCTTTGCCCACTGACAGCGGACATCTTGTCTCCCGCACTGTAAACCTTGTTCAGGCGCGATGAGTAACTTTTTTAAGAATATACCACCAGCATCTAGACTAGACTCTGAGTCTCTAGATGCTGGTGATTTAACCTTTTAACCGCCAAATTTCATATCAATTGTCGTGCCCCCAGCGCCAGGCTACGAATCGGTGAAATACAAGTTCCTCTCTTTCTGCTCCTCTTAAGCTCCGATTTGTAAAATATTATGGTGTATAATAAAAAGTATTATAAATCTGTCTATCTACTTAAACAGAGAGATATATAATAGATGCAATAAAATCAAATAAAACAGCAAAAATCGTGAATATTCTCTGTCGGATATATCCGACTCTGGCGTAATGCCACATGGGTCCGAAAATATTTGTCGGATATATCCGATGTTGGCGGTTAAAAGATTAATAGTAATGGTAATGATGTCACTACCAAAAGGGGTTTAGATTTCTCTGAAACTGACTGAGCTGGGGGTGTAGTTACATATGAATAGAATTGGTGTCGCTGAAAGGCTGAAGTTGTGAGTTGAGTTACGTAATTTCGTGTACCGGACACTGATTTTGCACCGCTAAAGACTTTTCCACAAAACCGACAGACCGAAATTACGTGACTCACAACTCAATTTACGCTCGTCTGGTTTCAGCCAAAGCGGTTACATACTCGTATTTAAAAAAGAAAAGCGTTGCCCCACACTAGTTCTCCTAATATAAACTCACACACACAAGCACCCCAGATCCGGAACAGCTACTTGTAGATGATGCAAAAGCCAGTTTTTACTTTTCCTGTGCAGTATATTGTAGCAAATGAACAAATACCAAATGCCGTTTGTAGTACGCAGCGGTAGCTGTGGTTACCTTCAAGCAAAAATATTTGTTACCATATCAAACGATCTTTAAATTGTTAAGTTGTGTATTGTTTTACTTAATACCTAGCTACTGCCTATTACTATTGTTACTAATAATATTGGAATCTCACAATTTCGCAAGCTTGTACTGCGGAAAACCTCCCATTATGAAAGTTACCAGCGACTGTTCGTAACCCAGTAGCTGCAACCGTTCGGTAGTTGCTTTGTTATGATCTTTAGCCTCTCACACGATGTATCCGTTAACGATAACAACTTGCGGTGTTCAGTTTTAAGATCAATGAGCTACCAGAAGTTAACTCGGGTAAAGTAAATGAAAGTAAACAAAATCTTGGTAAGTTTTATCAGGGCCGGACTTGCCGGTCGATGTGGCTTTTGCCAGGCGGGCCTCAAATTGCGCGAGCCCCCAAAGGAGCTTGCCGCAACACGCATGCCACCTACCTAGGATCGGGGCCCCTGCGGTCTAGCAGCTCTTATAAATAAAGAAAGAGGAATCGCTCAGAAATTTTAGAAAAATGAAAATATGGACGTGAGCCCCTATCATGAATTCTAGTTATTTGGCAGTAAAGCATACCTACTTGAAATATTACAATTAAATTGTAAGGAAAATAGTAAAATGGTCTTTGACTGCTGGATTTTTAGAGCGACCAAGAGTCACTCAACGAGCAATGGAAAGAGCTATGCTCGGAGTTTCTGTGCCGGATAAAATCCGGAACATGGATATTCGGCGAAGAACTAGAATCACCCACATAGCTCGTAAAAGCAAGTTGAAGTGGCAATGGGCAGGACAAATCGCTCGTAGAACTGACAACAGGTGGGGAAGAAAAGTTCTCGAGTAGCGACCACGGACCGGAAGACGCAGGCCTCCCACTAGGTGGACCGACGCCATCGTGAGGGTCGCGGGCAACCGATGGATGCAAGTGGCGAATTGTCGTTCGGCGTGGCGGTCTAAAGGGGATATGCCTATGTTCAGCAGTGGACGTCTTCCGGCTGATGATGATGTAAGGAAAATGAATAAGCACCTCTAGTTCACGAACGTGGAATTATTTTTAGTTCCCGTTTACTTAGTCTACGTCACAAAAACCTGAAAACTCGTGATAAGTTACTGTTAACTGTTAACAGTACTTTGTAATCACTAAACACCTACCTGCCTATATTTACAGTTCCATGTTTCCTACTTGTCTTGTTACCACCGTCGATCGGGAGTAGGCGTAGGTCCCGCATGATGACCCCTAGGCCCGTGACGTCACAGGGCCCATGTCGTCGATAAGCAGTTACATCCGCGTCTGCGCGCGCGCTGGGGAACGTACGAAATTTACGAGTTGTGTTTTCTTGTTTGGTGATATGTGGGTGCGTGTGATTTTATCGAGTTTAGTTTTGTTTGTAATTTTCTATAGAGCAACAAAGGAAAATAATTTTAAGTATACCTTACGGTAAACGCTTTAAATAAAGCATAGTCCACCAGTGAAGAAATTATTCTAAGTATATATTGATATGATGGGATAAATTAAACTATCGGACCTATAGTTTTTGCCCGCAGATTCGCTCGCATTAATTTAGAATTTCATAATCAATTCGGTGATACGTAGCGCCAGTTTAATATAAAAAGAACTTTCTTCCTCGTACAGTATTTTACACCTAACACCGTATGTGCAAAATTTCATAATGATCGGTTCTGTGGTTCATACGTGTAAATGTAACAAGGAAAAGTTCTAAGTATCTATTCCTTATATTAAATTAGGATTAGGAAGTTAGAATATTATACAATTGGAAAATCAGCGCTATATATTTTTCCACTATTCCTATAATAATGTAAATTAATGAAATAATGTAAAACAAACAATGTATGTAGGTAATTATAGGTCGTTTTTGTCGTCCATTTTCTACTATCCAAATAAAAACGATTACTTGATCTATCATCTTCTTTCCAAGCAAGTGACACACTACAGAGTGAAAGAAACCTGTTGCCACTGAAGCCTCATTAAAGTTTCTCGCATTGTGTCGTTATCGTCACGCGGTCGTCTCGTCGACGTCCCGCTGACGTGGTGACGTCGCTGACGTGACACGATAACGTCGCGGCTAACTGTGCGCGCACGCAGGGTTTAAGGTTGATTCCTTTTTGAATTTACTGAATTGGGATTTAAAAAGTTCAGAATATGGTATTGATTGACCATTTTCTTATGCTTAAGAAGTTTGTAACCGGCTGTTACCTGTGACTTGTACACGTGAACTTCGCGGTTTTAATAATTAGGATTTTTTCGATAGGATTGGTTTCACATCTCAGTATTTCTAAACCCAAAAGAAATGTGAAAATGTTCTTTTGTTTTGATAATGCGAATAATGATGAACTACCGTTAATATGACGGATTACATAGCTTTGTATGTAATTCCTAAAATCGCCCGGAAATGTGTGAAACCTAACCAAACCGAAAGTTTACGTTCAAAGGCACCAACATACAACCTTGCATATACGTCCGTTCCGTATAACTGAAAACTTTTATATATATTTTTCCTAAAGTTTAGAATTGTACCTATACATTTACTAGGAGTTTCATACAATTCCTAGATATCATACATTTCCGGTTACATAATTATACATACTATAAAAAGGCAATCATAGAAAGTACAGAAAGCCACTTGTCATGATTATTTTCGTCATAAGTACATGCAACCCGGTAGAACAACGACACCATATCTTCGGCAAAGCCCTTTTGGCTTTCATGTAATGCCATGTAAATAAAATGCTTTCACATAGGCATGTTGTAGCAAAGTATTAGTACCTACATTCTATGTAAACATGTTATTGTGTCTCGTTAACCTTATCGGACGTCACGTGACCATGTCTGTGACGTCACGCGATACCGTCTAACAGACGGTGGACGGGTGGGTCACTAGCCATGCGCACACGCAGGTTATTGATCGAGGAGATTGTTGTGTGTGATCTATGATGTTTTGGTAGCTGTGGGAGGTTTACAGGATTTTGGCTTTTGATTCCTGAATTTTGTTTAGTTTTTTTTTTATGATTATTTATCATTCTGCTGACTTAGCCATCACTTTTTTGGTAGAAAATTAGTCATTTCGATTTGTGATTCTCAACCTAGCCAGTCGGTTATTTTTTGTACCTAATTTATTTCATCACCAGTGCTCTCAAAACTGTGAACGAAAACACCGTGAGGAAACCATTTTGTCCTTTTTTATTTTTAGCGTGGTAAAATCATCACATGAGTCTTCCCTCCCAGGGCAGGGCAGCAGAGACTGTCAAACTTGTACTTACTTAAATCCACGGTGTCCTTCAAGGTATACCCATAAACCGTCTGTCCTAGAACCAAAGACATTTCAGCCTAGCAACCCGCACTGGGCCCGTACGTGGTCGATTCTGGCCTCACTCCCTCTCACAGAGGGTAGGCCTGTGTCCCAGCAGTGGGAACGAATTTAAGTATCATCATCATCACAAGCCTGTCATAGGCTTGTGATGATGATGATACTTAAATTCGTTTCATGGCGCTTGGAATGATAGTACCGAAATAATGGAATTTGAGAACAAATAATGTAACTGAGATTTTTAAACACTTAAGTAGTCGAAACAGTTAATTTAGCATGTTTATTATTCATTTTGCGTTATTATAATTATTTTAGTGAATTTAACTAATAATAATTGTAGTAGTCTATCAAAATATTAAAAGTCGTTTCGATTAAATTTTACTCCAGGCACCCAGTGTCCAGTGTACTTAGTACGGCGGTTTCAAAAACACAGAATCCAATACTTCCCCCGACTCTGAACTCACTGCTCACCCCATTATCAAAGGCGTGAACATATAACGAGACGGTGGATGACACCATCAGTACGGTACGGCAACCTAAAGTGCAGACATTCGACCTTTTGGTCGTGAGTTGTAATCCCCTTAGCGCAAGATCGATACTTAACCTAAAACGACCATATTTAGCCCATAATGGCGTCTTTAACAATCAAGGTAATGTTGGTAAAGATTATGAGAATATAAACTAAATCTTTGTACACATGGTTCCACATCAAACCACACAAACCAGTTTTATAAGGCCTCGTTTTGTATGAACTTTTCTCACAATTAATGGTCAGGTAACACTGGTTTTGAATAGCTTGATGCGTAGCTGTGTGTACTTGTAAAGGTCGGTTTAGACGTTTCTAGTATTTAGGAAAAGTGTACTTTACCAAACTAGCTATTGCCAGCTGCTGCGCCTATATGGAGATAAAACGAATCCAATGATTTAGTCCAGGTTATAATGTATTCGTTTTTGTGGGAAAAAGTAGGTACAGCTTGGCCAGAACGGATTGAAACGGAACTAATCTTTTTGTTTCTGACAACGTTTTCAAATCTTTGATATTAAAATTTGATGTCAACAAAGACCGCAGAAACCTACGGTCTTTCTTTCGGTTAGATTTATTATTGTGCCATAAAACTAACGTAAAAAGCGAAAAAAAAAAAAACATTCAAAGAGCTGATAGCGCGAAGACAGTGGCGACTTCCGGTTTTCTACAGTTTTTTGCCAAGCTGTAAGAAATACCCATCCATCCAGTCACAAACTTTTTTTTACATTCACAAGGTTCAAGTCACTGAATAAAATAAACTTTTGATAGCATAACATTGAATGAAAGTAATAGAATACTGTATAATAATACATAACATGAAAACAGTTGATTCTGTATTTCCATTTTGTAAATATTTTCCCACACAAAATGACCGTATATTGGTTATCAAACATTGTAACATTCACATAGCTTCTTCTCGGAACTGTTAATAACATAGTTGCAATGTCAGCTAAGCTTTCAACGGATTTATTGGAAAACAGTTTTCAATGTTGTGGATGTTAATAACATATTGATTTACGTAACATTGTATCATTTTATATGTGTGTTATTGGTTTAAGGTGGTTTAGCATATTGCAACTCAAGCAAAAGGGCTTGAAAACGAATTTAGACATAGCTGCTAAGGTTAGTGGCTTCGTGCGCCTTATTTATATTTAAATAAAATGTTTTTATTCGTTTTTAAAACTGTGTGTACTTAATATATGAATTAAAAACAGTCACTGGCAGTTCAGACCATCAGACAGTAATAAAGCTGGGACATTGAAAACTCAAAACGAATGAAAAAAGTCTTATGAAACTATCAGAGACACCCCCAGACAACCACCGCTCCGCATCCGCTTCCGCTACCGTTTCCCAAATCGCTGCCGCTTCCGTTATCACTACCTACCGCTATCGCTAACTCATCTGTTACCGCTTCCGCTTACGCTTTTACTGCCTCTACCGCTACATCTTCCACAACCGCTACCAATATTGCTTCCGTTACCACCTCACCCGCTCCTGCTTCCACTACCGCTGCCGCCACGGCTGTGATCGCATATCACCATGCGTCATTTTTGACCTCGCTTCTAAAAACTTGGCCAAAAAAACTCCTCAAAAGTTTCCATCCATCATTTCCATTTTTTCGTGCTTCCTCTTAATTTTTAAGCCGTATTCATTCACAGCATACCTTGAATCAATAAAAATAAGCCATAATTGCATAAATCTACAATCCCTATAACGGTTTCAAATCCATTCGTTTTCGATCCGATTTAAATTAGCATAAACTATAAAATTATTAATGTTTTATTATTATGTATAACTAAATTTTTGAGCAGTGAGCAGTGGTGGCCCAGTGGTATCGGTCCCGACTTGCGAGATGTAGGTCGTCGGTTCGAACCCCGCCAGGCGCATTACTTTGTGTAATTTAATTCATCACCACTGCTCTCAAAACGGTGAAGGAAAACATCGTGAGGAAACCGGCATGTCCTAGAACCAAAAATTCGAAGACATGTGACATGACATCTGCCAACCCGCACTGGGCCCGCGTGGTGGATTATGGCCCACTCCCTCTCACAGAGAGGAGGCCTGTGTCCCAGCAGTGGGAACATTATAGGCTGATGATGATGATGATGATAACTAAATTTGACATTAATAATTAAGCTCTGACATCGCATCGCTACGTTATTTGATAAATTTTATAATAGTAATTAAACAGTTTGGCCATAATAACTGAAGTATTTATTTTATACATATTACCAGTTATTGCCCGCGGATTCTCTCGTTTTATAGTCGGGCAATATCCGTTTATAGGTCGCAACCTTTCGAATTAAATAATACCTATAATTAACTTAAAATACTACGGGAATTATAGCTTCACATTTTGTGAAAGAATTTTAGAAATTGTACTAGCAGTATCGTAGTCGAAAATACTCCCTTTATTAATGTCCAAATAATCATCAAATGAGTCCTCCCGAGCCCTAGTTGGAGCGAAAAGGACTGTTAGATTTGACCGTTTATAAAAACCATCCTGTTCCATCAGTTGTCCTTTGCGTTGCAAGGCCGCGGTGCCCTTTAAAAACTGTCCAGCGACCCCGGCAGCAGTTTGGACCTCCCTGTGCCTGTCAGTTTACTGATGACAGCTTTTTGAGTATCACACACTATAGCTTGGTTCTTGATCGGACGGCGAGCAACCCATTACTCGCGGTCCGCTAACCTTAGATTAACCCCTGTAACTAAACTTACGAATTTTACCTCGTAATAATATTGGTGAAAATGAAGATGAAAATAATTTTATTTGCAGAAATTAAATAAAGTTATTTGTAAGACTGTATTGCAAATAGAGCTTTAATTTAAATAAATGGTTTTATATTTATGAGCGCAATATTTAGTTGACATGTTTACTAAAATACAATTGCTTAGGTTTAAGAAATATTTGAGAAAGAAAATTATTTACAAGCAATTGTGCACTGATAATTACTTAAGAAATTTATTATTCTTAACGTATTAGATTAATAATAAAATAAACTAAATACTATCTTATTAAAAGTACAAATGAACACTATTAAAAAATTGCAATGATAAATTACTTAAACCTAAATATTTACAAATTAGATAATAGACATAATTTATAAAACTTATGAGAGGCTAAACTAAGTCATTAATTTACATTATATTGCTTTCAGTTATTATATTTACGTTTTTCATAAACATCTCGATTATCATTTAATTACAAACATTCATCATCATCATCATTATCATCATCTCAGCCATATGACGTCCACTGCTGAACATAGGCCTCCCCTTTAGATCTCCACATATACCGGTTGGAAGCGACCTGCGTATGAAACAAAAAAAAAAAACATTAAAACCAATTAATGATAATACACTCGAGAGCAATGAATCCGGGTCACTTAAAGAATCCTAAAAATCTCGGAAACTAAAAATGCTAGGTTAATGCAATAAATTGTATTTAATAGACAATGTAATACTCCTTAAATGAAGGTATTAAAACTTCTTAGTAATTGTAAAGTTATATCATAAAAAAATCAAATTTGAAAAAGGGCCACTTTCGAAGATGGAACTACGAAATTACAGCATTTGGTTTTGCTTTTGTTTGTAATCTGTCATTTATGTGGGTACATAAACCATGTTGATAGTGCTCTATATTCATTATTCAAGCTGAAATTATGTCGCTTACGCCTGAAGAATACACCAGAATACTTACAATGCTGGAAACCAGCCGGAGTCAGCGCGATACAGCCAGGACTGTCGGTGTGTCGCTGTCAACAGTACAAAGAGTTCTCCGACGTTACGAAGAAACTGGTTCTAACCCACGCAGACCAGGAACGGGCAGAACCAGGTGTACCACAGCACGAGAAGACCGATACTTGGTGAACACCATGCTTCGAAATCGCTTTCTCACAGGAACTGAACTCACCAATCAGTTTCGATGCCTCGGAGGAAGTAACCCAAGTGCATGGACAGTAAGACGTCGGCTTGCTGAATCTAACTTAAAACTCCTTAGACCTGCAAACGGCCCTAAACTGCGCGTGCGTGGGCGTGGGCATCGTATTTCAAGACTAAGATATGCCCAGAGCCACGTAAATTGGAGTATTGAAGATTGGTCAAAAGTTATGTTCTCCGATGAATCAAAATTTATGCTCTACAAGCACGATGGAAGACACAGAGTGTATCGAAGACCAGGGGAAAGATTCAAGCAAGCATGCATCGAAGAAAAAGTAGCCTACGGTGGTGGGTCTGTACTTGTGAGGGCCGGAATTTCTTCTGAAAGTCGCACAGAGCTGGTGATCATAGAAAACGGCTCTTTAACTAGCGTAAGATATGTGGAAGAAATCCTCAATGATCAGGTTGGTCCATTTATGGTCAATTTAGGTGAGGATGCTATATTTATGCATGACAATGCCCGACCTCATACAGGTAGGATTGTCAATGACTACCTTCAAGAGATGAACATTACTCGTATGGAGTGGCCAGCGCGCAGCCCGGATATCAACCCGATCGAGCATGCTTGGGACGAGCTAGGCAGATGCGTAAAACAACGAAACCCTCCCCCAATCACGCTTCGTGAGCTCAAAATTGCTCTCACAGAGGAATGGGAGAATATTCCCCAAAATCGTAAAAGGAACTTGGTGTACAGCATGCCAAACCGCGTAAACGCAGTAATGGAAGCACGAGGAGGCAATACGAAGTATTAAAATTCAAGAAAATCGTAATAAAGTTCAAAAATTTCATGTTTCCTATTTTTGTTTTAAGGAGAGATCAGCAGTTTTTTTCTTTATGCAATTTTGTGTTAATAAAATGTATGGTGACTCATATTTTTTTTACTTTCATTTAAGGAGTATTACATTGTCTATTAAATACAATTTATTGCATTAACCTATCATTTTTAGTTTCCGAGATTTTTAACATTCTTTAAGTGACCCGGATTCATTGCTCTCGAGTGTATTACACAATGCCAAACAAAAATTCACTTTTGTAGCTAAGAAGAGCAATGATTCGCTTTACTGTTACATTTCAGTTCGTAAATATAAAAGATATTGGATTTAAATGATTGCCTATGGTCGTCAGTAACTCTCACCTATTTCAAAGCCTAATCCCATTGGTTCAACGCGCGCCTCAAAGACCTATCAGCAAACTGACCGGGCCCTCCTTAGAGAATCAAAGCCTGCCAGGGCCGCAGGACTTTCTCATCAGGTAACCGTGACCCTGGAACGTAAAGGGCTATTGAAGGATCAACGTGTATTTTAATCTGTACGAGTCTGACAGTCCACCACTATAAAAAAAGGCATGTTCCCAATCGTCCTGCATGTTTTTTTTTCATCTCATAATTACCTTACTATTTACTCAACCAACAAGAAAAAAAACTCACTAATTTTTAAATTATACACCGTGATATTTTAGTCGTCTTACAAAAGCAGCCCAGTTCATGTATTCAATGACTAGAACACGTTTATAATAAAAAAAATTGGTATTTAAAAGATTTGGAAAAAAAAAAATAAAAAAAAATCAATTCGTTATTGTGACGCAAGGCGTAGTTAGAAACACCTTTGTCTCATAGAAAATTGGAATGGAATGATCTGCCCGACTATTGCGCTGGGTTGGCGCTGGGGTATACTTTACAGCTTAATACGTAAACATTTTAACAGGGTGTTTCATATTTCTAGTGTACCTATTTATTAAAAATAAAAATTATTATTACGATTAAAGAAAAAAACTCGCCTAGACGTATTTTAGGTCGGATACATAGTAACATTTAAACTCTACATTAACATCGTCTAGTCAACTATAACTACACACATGCATCGACATTCTTTAAATCTAATTGCAAATATCCATAAACGGTTTAAACTTTCACCAGTCAGTTGCAAACATCACGAGTCGGCGGCACCACAAAGAGCATTAATAATTTATCAATACTCATAAACAACAATAATGTTTGTTGAGTCTTTATTATTTATGTACATTACTCTTATTTTAGCCTCGAGGACGGACGGGTTAAGCATGGACGGTAAAGACAGGCTACGGGTTAGACAGGCACTGTTGATTGGATATACTGCTTATTGGTTATCAAAACATGTTATGGGGAATGCTCCAACCAGCCCGCGAAATTTTCTTACGTTTTTTGCAATTTGCAGGCCAGTGACATGTTGTAACTTGCTGCATCTTGTTAAAATCTCCGAAATCTAACTACCGATGCACCTTTTCAGAGCTGATGGAGAGAATTTTTTGATAATTTTATATTTAAAATTATACTTATTATTACCGCAATTCATATTTTGATAAAGTTACAACATGTCACTAGCCTGCAAATTGCAGAAAACGTAAAAAAAATTGAATTTCGCGGGCTACATCGACGCAATCACCTTAAGAGCGCTTATTCTGAAAGTTGGCAACGTCGCAAATGGCTGTCAAATATTTACAAATTTTACACTGTGTGAAAATAAGAAATATGGCTCTGTAGTGCACTAAAAAAATGTGTTTATCAGGGAATGCAATAATTAATATCGTAACACCGAATATACTTATAGTTTAAGAAACGGTTACAACGTCAAATTCAGTGCTTTAATTGCATTCCTATATCAATTTTCTAGTGCACTACAGAGCCATATTTCTTATAGGGAGATTATTTGGTGATTTTGATGAGACAGGTAACTAAGTGATAGGGTCTTAAAAGTCTCTCAAAACGTTACCTATGCATGCAGTAATGTGAAATGATGCAACTAGTTCACCACTAAAGTGGACAAGACGTAGTGACATAGACTTTTAAGACTCTATCACTGAGTTACCTGCCTCACCAAATAATCTCCCTTTACCTTACCTATTTATTTCTTCTCCCCTCTAGTTGATACCTAAAATGCTATTATAGCAATACAACTATATCCTTAACTTATAAATCCAGAGACCTACACGATCTTATCAGCGTTGTAACGCGTAGATAAAAGATAAACATCTACCATCCAGTACATTTAGCGAGGTAACGGTTGGGCCCTATTCGCGCGAATTATACCCCATGTAGCGGGTTCGATGCCGTGTTGGACATTCTTTACAGTTACTTTATATCACGCCTTATTTTAATAAGGTCAGATTAGGGCTGGGTTAGTAGAATTGCTTTTTATGCTTGTTATCTACGAGTATCAGAAGAAACATAAAGAATGATATGAAAGAAATAAATATTTAAAAAAATCAAAAATCCCGACTGCGTAAAAAAACTAAAAAGAAAGAAACAAGCCCAGTAGTTTAGAATTCACTCATTCACACTCACAGTCGCCCATTCAAATTATACCAATCAAATCTTCCCAAAGGGGCACCGACTGTGAGTGTGAATGAGTGAATTCTAAACTACTGGGCTTGTTTCTTTCTTTTTAGTTTTTTTACGCAGTCGGGTTTTTTGATTTTTAAATATTTATTTTATTTTACTATTTTTAGTTTTTGTTAGCATTTATCAGTCCAAATTAAATTGAAACATATAAGTTATATATATTTTGGTAAACTATTTTTAAAATCCTTTAATTCGATACCCCACTTGATAGAATGTGAGAGATTTAAAAAAAATATTTTTAGTTCAGAACCCTTTGCACGCGAGTTCGACTCGCACTTGGCCAGTTTTATGTACCCAGTGACACTCTCACGTTTAAGACGAATCTAACGACACCTCTCAAGTTAAAATCCATCAAGCCGTTTAGGCTGCAGAGCAACACAAAGAAATATACATACATACATACCCTCGAAAAACATAACCCTCCTGGCGTAGTCGGGTAAAAAGGTGTAAATGAGACTGTGAAGTCTGATACAGAATGGAAGAAAAAAATATGTGTCGCCGACGCCAAACGACATAGATTTAAAAAAAAACCCGAAGTTGAGCTTGTGATGGTTAATCATAATCATTTATACTGATTTCAGATAAGCCGATGGACCCGACTGTCATTTGTGGACCTTTGACAGTTGTTACAGTTAGCTCGAGTTATTCAGTAGTTAAGCTAACAATTATTTCAAACCTTAATATTTTTTACCATGTCTCAAAAATGTGTGGGATTTTAAAAAATATTGTTGAACAATGTATGGAATTCAAACTTCACAACAAAAGCTGACTCCCAGTACTTTCAAGGAGCGACAATCTTCATAATTATCATGCATCTATGCACTTACTACAATTCAACAAAACAAGACAAACAAGCAAAAAAGACGTAAGTATTAAGAACCTTCCCTATAATAGAAGTTGGTTAAAATACGTCCCACTCAATATCCCACACCCACAAGCACTTAAGACTTATCTCCCAAGACAAAAGTCATGTGCGAAACACAGTAATAACTTGAAGGAAACCCTTTTAACAGAAACTACTGCTGTACTAACTAACCTAAGCTATATCGCACGCATTTAGAAAACAGATCTAGCCTAAACGGCTAAAGTACTTGCAAAAAGCCCTATCTCCAACACGCTGTTTATTTATATATCACCCTGTTTAAAACTTAGATCCGCTGGTTTGGGATTTTGAACCTTGTCTTTGAGATCTAAAGTTATTTTTTTCTTGCAGATGAAATTTGGAGATACGACCTTATGCCTCTGTTGTTGTCATTCTGGAATCGACTTTGTTTGTGCTGTAATAAAGTTGAAATTCAAATGTTTTAGTCAGCTTTAGCTGGTTCTATACAACAGAGATGTGGTATAAAGTGTTGTTTGGTCTTAAACCAGTCTTATCGGCACAATAAGGTTCCGCAATCAGGAGTCAAAGAGCACATAAGTCGGCCTTTGTAGGCCTTTCTTATATTAATGGTATTGGCTTGTAATTAGAATGAGGTATTACCTTATTGGCTGGATTTATGTAAGTTGATGGTTATTGGTTGATCGGAATTCCAGATAAGACGTAATATTTTTGTTTTTTTTTGAAGAGTTTGGCAGATGTGTATTTTATATTTTATAAATATTATACGCATGCGTAGTGAATTTCAAGGGTTTTTTAATCGAAATAAAAATTCGAAACGCGAGCAGGATTTGAACCTCCGGATTCAGTACATCCGGCGGTCTTTCCAACCGAGCTATCGAGGTTCATGTCACAGCTTCGAATACTTCAATCCATTTCTAACATCTGAAAACAAGAACCAAGCCATACAAAGAGGCAACACCGCCAGTCTCTTGGGCACATTACCAGCTGACAGCGTTGAGGATGAATTTTTCGATGCTCTATAATAGCGTAATTTACTTATTGGTTTTATGTACTTACAGTTTTTTATTTGGTAAATATTTAGGTTTAATTAATTTATTATTGTATTGTTTTTAATAGTGTTTATTTGTAGGTAGGTATTAATAAGTCAGTATTTAGTGAAATGTTAGTTAATAATTCAAAAACAAAATAAATAAAGAACCAAGCTCAAATACTAACCGGGTTAACTCCTGAGTTCCTGACTCAGTTCAAGGCACTGAGAAATTCTTACCTAGTGGAAAAAACCCAACTAATTCTTTACTTGATCTGGGAATCAAACTTCACGCTCAGCAGTAGCAGCGCTTGCTGACATAAAGTCAAAGAGGCAGCTCTTATATTATTTTAATTGATATTATAGCAACACCAACATTAAAATATAAATGAATATGCAAACTGATGCAACACACGCCCTTTCTTCTATCATTTTGTTTTATCTTCCTGCATTCGTATTATGGCGTCTTAAAACCAGGCTTGTTCTAGTGAGTGAAAGAGACAGAGCTATACAAGTCGTCTAGCGCCATCTCGTTCACTCACTGGAACAAGCTTGGTTTAAAGACGTCATAATACGGCCTCTGGGCACCAACGTACCAGTACCTCAACTACATCCATCATCACTATCGCTGCACAGCAATTAAGATGCAATAGAATCTATTTTGGTTACATTTTGTATGTATGCATGTATGAGAAACTAGGTAAAAAGTGCTAGAAAAATGTCCATGACATCACATTAGAGCGCCATTGTAGATTTTTTCTTATCGTACCTAGACGCATAATATAACAACAACAAGTGACAATAAAATTGGCGGGTCATTTTATCATAGGTATATGTATAGTCTCGTTTTTTTGTTTGCATAAAAAAAAACTTTGTGAAACTATCACCAGTCTATCATTGATGGAAACAAAACCCACAGAAACCTGACGTGCTACAATCCGTTCAATTCACGCCAAGGACAAAACCATTCTACAGCACACAATCTTTAACAAAACCCTACCACACAACAACATCTAAGTTCTACAGCACCACATGTAATTAGAATGTCTGAGCCATAACTTAGTCGACAATAAACGCCATTAGATTTAGCGCTAATGTTGCCTACAACAAATCAAACGAGGCGCACTATGTTATCTACTGGACAATATTGCTTTTGGATAAGGTTCGCTGTTCATGGCACGGCGGAGATTATTACAGATAGATAGTTTTGGAATCCTATAATAGATGGCGTCAACGTCAACGCTTACGATGGTAAGTCGTCTGAGAATGAAACCATACTTTTTTATTTTGTGGTCAAATCATTTAGGTATTAAACGAGTCCTCTAGTCTTGGGTGGAATGGGAGGGGCTGTCAGACTCGTGTTTGCGTTCCAGGGACATGGATACCTGTTTATATAGTCCCGCAATCAATTTCGACATACCTGGGATTGACTCCGATGGCCTAGTTGGTGAAACGTCTATTGTACAGAATCATAAGGTTGTCAGTTCAAGTCCTGCGCGGAATCGAATTTTTCGTTCTAAAAAAGCTTTACGTAAGTACCTACTCCAAAATACGAACAGCATTATGAAGTTTCAACATAGTATGAAATCATATTAACTCGTGAACTCCTTATTACGACTAATTAATAAAAAAGGTATAAAAAATCTTATAACGAATGACATTAGTTTATTCTAACACAAATCATCTTTATGAAATATCTTTAACAAAAATCGTCATTGTTGACTTACGTCTAATCTACTTTTTCTACAGCAAAAATCACTTACCGAATGCCACCTATCTAAGACATTAGTTTTCGTTGGTGTATGTATATTTTCCATCATATCTAATCCCTGATATACCTAATGTCCCTTTTTCTTGGCAAACTGATATGCCTCAAAAATGTTCTTACTTGTGTAAAAAATAAAGTAGCAGCTGTATGTCGTAGCATCGCGGCGCAATCATTTCACAGTCGCATCATGAATGGGCCGCTGAAGCCCGCGGTAGAGGTCGCGATGCATTCCCGGAGATCGGAACAAGATCCGTGAAGACTTCCACTGTGATACGAGGTTATGAAGTTTGTGTTGTGGCAAGAGGTGGATATTCTGGATTAATTAAGGTAGATTTAAAAGTAATTAACATAGGTCGGAATTAGGTAGAGTCAACTCATAAGACCGTCTACACAGCGTACTGTGGCATTTTTTTTTTGTTATGTACGTAGTAAAATCATCAAACGAGTCCTCCCACCCAGGGCAGGGCAATAGCCCTTTATGTTCCGGGGTCACGGTAATCCAACGACGATATAATACTAGACTCGTAATAACAGGCGACCGATGTCTGTCAACACATAATCCTGTGAGCCGTAACAGACGTTGAGACAGAACAGACCTTGAGTTAGCCAATCACAACGCAGTACCCCGTCCGCCTCGCTTACGTAGTACCTCAGCGAGTTGACAGAATAATTTTTGTTCCTTAAATCGCGCATGCGGAGTCTAGTATTATATCGTCGTTGCGATAATCAGATAAGTCCCGCGACCCCGGCAGTCCCGCGACCTCGGCAATCCCGCGACCCCGGCGCGTACTGTGGCACTAGAACAAAAATGGGTACCGAAGGAACAGGGTCGTTTTAGTCAATCCGAATTTTATAACTTTTAGGATACTTTAATAATTATCATGCTGCTGGATTAAGTCACTATCTAGGTACCAGTACCACTACAAAAACTGTGGGTATAAGAAAATGCAAAGAGGAAATTCCTCTCCCTCCGTAGAGCTGCCAGCGTATTTTCTAGGTCATGAATCTCCCGTCAATCTCAGTACTCGAGTAAATAGTGAATTTTCCGAGCTATTTCACGATAACTTGGCGGTTTTGCATGTTATTATGAATATTCTGGGTTTATTCATTAGGTACATTGGGTAATGAATATATTCCTTTGTGTTACAGACAACTAGTTTATTGGTATTGTAATTCTTGAAAGCTCTATTGCTGAGTGTGGTTTTCCAAGGTCCATATTTAGGTCACGGTGTATTATAATGTCGCGGACTCTCTAAACAGATAACCGTCATCACTTTGGAACGGAAAAAGCTGCAGCTGATTTGACTGGGAACCGACCTCAAAAATGTAAAGACAAGGGAGGTATGTAAATGAATCAATGTTTGTTACAGTTTTTGGAAAAGTTGTAACCATAGCTTTTACATAGATACCTTATTCTGTGTCTGATCCTTCAAACGCCTTTGCAATCACCGTAGTCTTGTCAAAAAGGGTCTTTGCTTGTCGCTACGGGGTTATATTCCATTTGGTGACAATTCCGATTCGACATCCAAACAAAAGGCGAGCAAAACAAATAATATAAAAATAGTTCCAATGACCTCTCCACATTTTCTTAGAAAAACTAAGTACAGTACGTCCAATCATAACTGCCAAGGAGAAATAAACGCTAATATTTTACACTAATCGCTAAATGTAGGCACAAGGAAAATTAGACAATACGAGTAACAATATGGTAGAGACAATTATCCAGTCAGTATTGTTTAATAAACGATGTAATTCTATCTCAGAATATAATGATGTTCCTCCAAATAATTTATGATATATTATTGGGGAAATGTATATTATGTAGTTCGTTTATAGTGACGTCATTAATTCCTTACACAGAGGCCATTATAATTTGATGGCAATGATAGACCACTCTGACACTATTGGAGTAGGAGATTTGAGGCCCAGGGTATCACTGTTACCTGTATGAATACCATGAGGAGTACTTAGTCATTACGAAGACTCGATCATCGATATCGACCGCATTTGGCGCTCTCGTTGGCCCGGTCCAAGGTTGTATGAATTCTCAGCCAATGAGAGCGCCAAACGCGGTCGATGCGTATGATCGAGTATTGTAATGACAACTCAAGGTAGAGGCACTGGTATCGACAAGCTAGCGTCCAGACAAAATATTAAAAGCGGTAAAATATTATTAGCGGTGCACTAGCTAGTGCACCGCTAATAATATTAAACCTTAATTACAGTTATCTAGATTTTTTACGATATAATATCTCTCTTGGTGTAATTAAGATACTTTCCTAAAGAGACGGTCTTTAAACTTTATTTCCGGTTGTTTTTACCTTTTTTTGTTCTTTTGTGTAGAAAAAAAAGAGCCGTTAACGCGTACAGTTTGGGTGTGCTCTTACGATTTCTCATCAGGGTCATCAGGTAATCAAGATCTTCTCTGCTCCTAGTTTTGATAGCTTTTCCTCTACCTTTTAGCGCTCTAGGTGAATGGAATGAATCAGTTCTATTTTGAAGATCAGTGAGTCAGTGTGTCACTGTCGCGAAAATGCGAAACTTTGCTTCCGCTTAGCTTCGGCACTAAAAATGATCTACCGACTTGAAATTGGATTTGTTTTCGAGTGTGTGATTACAGCTTACTAGATGACAAAAAATTCAGTGTTTTATTCTCATACAGCGGTTTTCAAAGGGGCCTGAAAATGCGGCGAAACGGTTCCAGAAAAGGATGGTACGGCAGAGTACCCCCAGATCTGTATTTTATGTTTAGCTGAGCATTTTTGACCGACTAGCTGTTCTAGTACTGCTGTATAAGAGGTTCTGGATTCCATTCCCAGGTCGGGAGAGTCTTTAGGAATTTCCCAGTTGCAGTCATGGAGTCAGGAATCTATGTTCGTCTTATGGCTATAGGGTCGCTCCATATTTTAAAAACTGGCGAAATGTGGGCTCACAATTAGGTACCTACACTTCTACCAAACGCTTCGGGGATTACAGGTGGGACGTGATGATGATGATGATGACTGATCATTCTTATGGAGCCTGAAGTTGTTATTCACAGCATACTGTGCTCCATTTGTATGGAATAGAACCTGGGATACGAGTAATAGGGATGCGACACGGCGGATGGGGCCAAAAAGTCACGCGGACGAAGTAAATCCACCAGTTTTGCACCGCCTTATTTCGCAAGTTTATGATTTGACTCGATTTGTAGATGATTTCAATCAACCAAGTTAGATTTCCCAAAGAATTTATTCATTACTTCTAACGAATGATCTTTTCAAACTTAAATTAAGCTAGACGCACGACTCCTCACATTCGCTGTGTGCAATGCAGTTTGCAAAACTTATTTATATTATATTCATTACTATAACTTTAAATCGACGCGCGGTAAACCGTGGAACGTGACTCGGTCCTCTCGCTCGCATACTGTTGGCATCCCTCTCATGCATTCTGATCGTGTGATAGATGTGACTGCGCAGATTTGGGTGCAGTTCCTCGTAAGAAATTTGATATTTTCGATGGATGCCGATTTCGAGTTGACGATTTATTTGATGGGTGTGTTCTTGAAACCTTTTTCTGTCAATTATTTGGGAAAAGCATTGAATTTATTAGGTTTTATTTTGGGTAGGTATGCCCATTTTTGTCAATGGAAAGTGTTGATTCGTTCTGTTTTAGGTAATAAATATCAACGGACATGAAAATAAATATCAAAAACAAAACGTGGGTGATTATTGATTAAGAAAATATTCTTAATAATTATTATGTGAAACATTTCAATCTTTTGATAGCGATTTTAGATTCGGACAGCAAGTCACCCATCACTCACCGCCTGCATGCCCGCACCTACGGTGACCGGAGATCGCCTGGCGACGTCTGTTGCTCCACCTTGTCCACCGGACGATCCTCGCAGTGGTAACACCCAGACATTTCCTTCCTTATCCAAAACAGGTACCTCCCAAAACATCCGTGTCCGGTGAGGAACTTGGATTAACACATAGGATATATTTTATCCAGATTTTATGATCCTGATAAACTTCGAGCTGTAAAGAGCGAAGTCGCTGGCAACAGCTAGTTACATCATAACTCACCACCACCTTTATCCCATGCTGGTGTCTTCGTTCCTCATCACAGCTCCGCCCATGGCGTGTTACAAACGTTACCGTATGGGATGGGCGGACATCAGCCGAGTTTGAGAGATCGGTGTACCGGTATACTGATCTCTTTATATTACTAAATTCCTGTTCGTGTATTATTATTTTTTATTGGGAGGATATTTTTGTCTGGATCTTAGGGTGATTTATTTGGAATTTTGGAATGTTGATGATATTAGGTTTTAATGGTAATATGTGAAGGTGAGAGGAGCTCGTTCAAATAATTACAGGCGCACAGGCCAATCTTGAGATCAGAAGACTGGCCTGTTGGTCTAGTGGTTAGTGACCCTGACTGCTATGCCGGGGGTCGTGGGTTCGATTCCCACCCAGGACAAATGTTTGTGTGATGATCATGATCATTTGTTCTGTGTCTGGGTGTAATTTATCTATAATATGTATGTATTTAGAAATATACATATAAGTATGTTTATCAGTTGTCTAGTACCCATAACACAAGCTCTGCTTAGCTTGGGACTAGATGGCGTTGTGTGATAGTTGTGGAATATTATTATTATTATTAATCTCCCGGGTTTAGACGCGCTTGCTGCGGATGGTCAGTGGATGGGTGACCATCTGTCATAGCGAGTTTCCTCCGTGTCTCGGAAAGCAAGCAAAGCCGTTGGTCCCGGCTGTCATTTATTGATCTTTCACAGTCGTTTTAAGTCAGAAGCTCTAAAAGTCAGACAACTAGTCCTTCCATGGGGTATCGTATTAACCAGTTACAGGGTTGTGGAGGTCCGATAGGCAGTCGCTCCATGTAAAATACTGATATTCAGCGGTTTCTGGTTCGAATGGAGGCTGACCCTAATATAGCTGGGAAAAGGTTAGGCGCTTTTTAAGTAAGAATTGAGAATTTCATTTAATTGTTGTTTTTAGAACTTTAGATGGTTAAAATACTTGTAATTAAGAACAATAGTCTTCTTTGGGCTGAGTTAGGTTTGAGACTATGACAAGAGTTAAAACTCTATTATCTACGTCACACGGTAGGTAGTTCCCTCCGAAGAACCCATAACTCAACCACTCAAACTTAAAACCTTAAACTATATACTGCCGGAAGCCCCCAAACATTACAAATAACAACAATAAAATTTTATTATAAATAAACACGCCTACGCCATCTTTTATCCACTGTCACCGATTCAAAATAACTGTAAAACCGTTCTTTGTAACGTATGTCGATGACGTCACTAAAAATCGACCAATAAAAATCGTTCGGACGCCATAAATTGGCGTATCAAGAAGTCTTGAAAATCGAACGTTGCTTTAAACATAGAGAAGGTAGATACAGAAGGTCTGCTTTGTACAATGAGAGAAAATGCACGCACACACAAACCTTTACACGTACGGCAAGTTCGAGCGCACTCGCGACTGTCATTTGTTTGAAATCACTTTAGGTGTGCTTACGAATGCTTTGGTTGTTGTATACTAGGGAAAAAATTAACTAGCGAAACGCCTTAGCATACCCACATGTTATGAGTGTTTAGTGCTATAATAGGACAAATGTTTGTGTGATGAGCACTATCATTATTTTGTTCTGTCTCTGGGCGTAATTTATCTATAATATTTATGTTTTCAGAAATATATAGGTATGTTTTTCAGTTGTCTAGTACCCATAACACAAGCTCTGCTTAGCTTGGGACTAGATGGCGTTGTGTGATAGTTGTGGAACATTATTATTATTTAAACAAGGCTTTTTTGAGTGTCAAGCATTGTTTTTTTTTATCGTGGTAAAAATACCATCGAATGAGTCCTCCCACCCAGGGTAGCCCGGGAGGGACTGTCAGACTCGTACTGACTAAAATCCACGGTGTCCTTCAATAGCCCTTTACGTCCCGAGGTCACGGTAGGTAATGAGATAAGTCCCGCGAGCGTCAAGCATTGACTTACAAAAAAAATAGTTATGGTTGTCTTATATGGTATGATAATATTATTCTTAAAACACATTAATTAGCAGTAAATATTATTTATTATGGGTATAGTATCATCGACCATCAACTAATCGTTTCCCTATCTAATGTATTTTACCCCGTAAAACTTGCCTTCTGTATTTATCTATTCTGTGGCTTAAAACCGAGACGCGAAGATATAAGATATATGAAATTAATATCAGAATCCTCGAGATCTGAGATATATCTTTTTATGTGTTGAGAGGAGGATTTATCGGAGTTTATTTAAATATAACTTTGTAGCCATAAACGCTGGGTATTCGGCATTGCATGAATTATTGGAGGTGAATTGAATGTTGTAAGTAAATACTCTGACTCTCTATCGTTTGTGTGGGATCGTTTCGCAATTTAGGGGACATATTTTTTTTCAGGTAAATCATGTCTGTGTAGGTTTTTGCTTCAGTATTTTTTTCATATAGGTATTTGTGTGATAGCCATGATATTTAGATAGGGATCCCTTCTATTCGCATAATGTTCTTTGTCCTAATATACTTCGGCATAACGATTTTGGCACAATTTGTTTAGGCATAATAATACTACGGCATAATTTTTTTAGGCATACATCTTACATTCGCATAATCATCTTAAAGACTAATTTGTTTCGGCATAAATTTGATTCGCATAACGTTAGTAGGCCTAATGACTATTAGCATAACGTTAGTAGGCCTAATGACTATTAGCATAACGTTAATAGGCCTAATGACTATTAGCATAACGTTAGTACGCCTAATGACTATTAGCATAATAATATTTAGGCATACAATTAATACTTTCTAAATTAATACGTTTCTGTAACAATTAAATAATATGTTAATTAAAAATTGAATATGATGTGCAACAAAAGTTAGTGACAGAACCGAATTGCTGCAAAACCGACTCCACGTAGTCTTGTTTGTCCTACCCCTAGAGTGTAATTTAAAATCGCGTAGGCGCGTAGCGCCAATAAGCCGAAGCTTCGGTGGTGAGCGAAAGCCGTCTGCGACGATTAGCACGCGTGGGGCCGCCGGAGGCCCGCAGCGCCGGAGCCGTGACAGAAAACCTTGCCTGCTGCATGTTGCATGCTCGCTTGAATTCTGCATGCTGCATGCTTGCTTGTTTGCTGCATGCTTGCTTGCATGCTTGCTTGTTTGCATGCTTGCTTGCTTGCATGCTGTATGCCTTTATAAGTAATGTTTTAATATCATTATGCGTAAATAAATTTATGCTTTAGGATATTATGCTTAAAAAAGTTATGCTTAGTAAATTTATGCTTTAAGATATTATGCTTAAAAAAGTTATGCTTTAGAACTTTATGCTTAATAAATGTATGCTTTAGAATATTATGCTTAATCATTATTATGCTTAGAGAAATTATGCTTAAAAAATTATGCGTAAGCTATTATACGTAATTATATAATGCGAAAATATAATTATGCCAAACAAAATTATGTTAAGTTATATTAGGTCTTAAAATTTTATGCAAATGGATAGGGAACCATTTAGATATTGTCAGGTTAAAAGTAACTACAATAAATAGAGATGAAACGGTGAAGAAAAACATCGTGAGGAAACTGGCTGAAAATTCGAAGACATGCCACATCTACCAATCCGCATTGGGCCCTCGTGTTGGAATATGGCCTCTATACTCCCTTCTCAGATAGATGACGATGATGACCACGTAAAAGGGGCGTTCAACCAACCTGGCACATATCCACCTTCCAGGCAGCTGCTGAGGAATTCCTTATGCTGATGGAAAAAAACTCTTTTTCCAGACTCGAGTCGAACCATGGTCTTACATAGAAGTGCCAATAGACCACATCCAGACTTCAGGATGCTGCTTAAGAATTTCTGATTGAAGTAGCTTTTTCCGATCCGGGAATACGTACCGACCTTACGCAGCAGTGCTTCTCACCACGAGACCAATGATGCAGCAGTAATTGTCAAGTATATGAGGAAGTAAGTAATCAGTAAGTTAATAACTCTAAGTAGCATAGTTACAAAAAGGCATTACTTCCACGATTTCCTCGTTCTTCGGAACAGTTTATGGTTGACCAAGCAAGGGTCAAGGTTGAGGGGAGACTCGGGAAGTAACGTCTTTTGTTAGTAAAGTAAAGTTAGCCACAATGCAAAGGAAACCAGTAAATCAACGGGCAGTGGTCTTCTTTTTATCGTGTCGATGTCAATCTGTATTAAATCGGCCCTGAATTGAGCCACGAGCATAACGCTCTTAGAGAAACGTCCATTAACTCCAGTAATGAACAGTCTGCAGGACACGCAGGGCACGATATTAAGTGCTTCATGGTGAAACAGCACCACTCCTACACTCCAGATCGGAGTCATGAGTGAATTTCCACCTGAGCTAATTTTCATTGCTTTTGCCTACCTGGGTACGGAGTCTGTCTACATACCTACTGTATTTCTAGGTCGGCCAAGGCAGCTTATGTCCACGACTGTCTATAAGTCTCCAGGTAGGCCAAGGCAGCTAATTTCCACGAAGGAGATAAAGGTTCACAAAGTAGACCGTGGATAAAACGGGCAGTGGTGGCCCTAATTCACAATTTGTAGGTTCTGGGAGACCAGATAATTAAGTGGGCTACTTTGTTAACCATTTCCTCATCACTGCTACTTCGAAAAGGTGAAGAAAAACTTCTAGGTATACGAAACTGGCATGTCCTAGAACCAAATAATCGAAGATACGTGACATCTACCAACCCACACATGGATCTCTCAAGAGGGAGAGGGTCTTTGTGTCTCAGCAATGTGAACATACCATCCGACTCGATACGAGTGATGCCGCATCTTGGATCGATCGAACGCCTTATGTACCACAATTGTACGTGAAATTTTAAATAAATAAATAAACGATCTCTGACACTGCTGCGAGCAGTACTGCCGCTGCATTGTTGCCGAAGTTGAAATGTAATCTATGGGGAGCAGTAGTGCTGCAGTAGTACTGCTTCGAACTGCCAAGATCGCTATCATACCTTAACGGCCCGTTCTCGACCTTGCTACTGTGAGGGGCGCGGGGCGGCGAGTGGTAAGACAAATGCATAGAAATGTTTGAAACACCCCACGACGCTCCGCCAGTGGCGAATTCAAGTAGGTACTTCAAATTAATGTCCTATTTGCGCCGCCTGTTACACTGCTTACGACTAAAAACGTAAACGCCAATTAGGAAAGAAAAATTATTTGTGAATTGATTTGTCCGTAGTTGAAATACTGTATGTTAATTCTTATGTCTTCAGAAAGTAAGCTGATAAATAATGGACATTTTGCCACAATATCTATTGTTTTAGCAAAGGCGGTGAGTTAGCCTTGTAAGTTGTATTTGAGGAATTTTGTTTATCTTCGTTTCTCTATGGTTAGGTATTATACGAAGTACATAGTATTTATAGTAAGTACTCGTAGACTGTTGTTTCAAAGGCCTTTTTAGTGGTTTATCTTAGTAGATTGGATGATCTTGTTAGTTATTTTTGGGCTTGGTCTGACAGTCTATAGATTTGTGGAGTGGCTTGTAGATTTGGCTGATCAACAGTGCAATTCTCTATAAAGACATCCTTGTGACGGCGCGGCCACAACACTCACGCCTCTCTGGGACTAAGGGCTCCCACACAAGGGCCACAAAACGCCGCCACAACCCACTCACGCCATTCCGCACCCCTCTCTCTCTTACCTCAGTAATGCATTGGTTAAAAAAAGTAGCAGCCAACGACCGCAAGTGTCGATCACCGGCCATAAACAGCTGTCGCGCGCTCCAGCTACCTCTGCAGCCCGATACGACCCATCGCGTATTAGTGCCATTCGACGCCTACCCTCGTCACCCCCGATGACCCCATCACTCTCCCCCAGGAAAGCCGTAGGGAAACCAGCACGCTTCGCAAGCACAAGCACAGACCGACTCCGTCATCCCGTCCTCGCCGCCGAGGACGCTAGCCGCGACGCCCATAGTCAATGCCCTCCCCGACCCTTGCAAGAGCCAGCCCGCGATACTGAGCCTATAGTTTTAAATTAGCCCCTAAATAATGATATCACTGTGATCCAGCCTGTCCCTTGCGCTGTCCTCTCTCAGTGACACCCTTAGCCGAGGTCCGTACCCCACAGGGGTGTGTAGTCAATTAGCCCCTTAGTGTGTGGTTAATTAGTTTGTAATTTTAGTTTTAAGCCCTGGCTGGAGGCCTTAGAGTAATCTATGGCAACCACAGGAAAGTCCGGTTAAGCAGCACAAAACCTGTAAAGGTTGACCTGCGAGATGCCATTCATAAAAAAAAACACCAGCTACCTCTGTAGCCGCTTCTAGCTTCTCGTGGCGGCGTGTGTGGCTGTCGCGAGTGGCTCGTGTGTAAGCTCGTGCAACGAGAGCCCACGGCTCGCACTGCACTATTGGTCTATAGCTTATTGTCGAAGAGCACATCTTAGAGCCTATGCACACCACGTTTTTTAAACGTGGTGCAGCGCGTTTTAGGAACGCGCGTCGACGGCACGTTTTCATCAGAGCAGTTTGTTGTCGTTTGTTTTAGAGCCTATGCACACCACGTTTTTTAAACGCGCCGTCGACGCGCATTTGTAGCGATACAGACGCGATGCGCACGCAAGTCAGGCATAGGCTCTTCGGCTGCGTCTGACTTGCGTTCGTATCGCGTCAAACGCGCTGCACCGGCGCGTTTAAAAAACGTGGTGTGCATAGGCTCTTAGAGTCCAGGGACGAGATTTCTTATAGAGAATAACACTGATTGAAATCCTAACAGTGTGTGACTGTTCTTTGGATCAAATCTATTTTCACAACTTTCTAACGATCACGGTTCATGAGAAATACAACCTGGTGTCCGACGGACGGACAGACACCGTTATACCTACGGTTGCACGTGCTATGTCGCCAATCCCTCGCACTCTGGCAGATGTTAATCCAACAGAAGAAGCATGATAGAGAAGTAAGAAAGAAAGACAATAGTATGCTGAACAAAAGTACGAGAAGCCAGATGCGAGAACTAGAATGAAAGATGAGATACGAACATAATAGGCTCTGACGATTGCGTCGGAGGAACAAGAAAAAAAAATCATTTTATCAAAAAAAAGATTTTATTGGGTATGGCAGAAGTACTGTGAGATGAATTTATGAAAGTGTTTTTCTTGTTTTGTTTTTATAATTTTTATATTCTAATGTGTTTTTTATATTCTAATTTATATTGTTAATTTCGTAATTCTAATTTGAATAATTGTCCTTAACCTTAAATTGCTGTAATTGGTTGTTCACACAGTCGTTGTAATTTGATAAATAAATAAATAAATACCGTTTGGGTACTGAACTCTAAAAAGCTGAAATACCAATGACTATCATCAATAATTTAACAACTTCTTACAAGTTTATTACTTCTAAAACTCCATATTTGTTGCACATTAGCAGTAGTTTTATGATGACATTCAATCATGGAGTAATTACGATCAATTTTACATTTGACACGGTTCGTTGATTAACTACCTTTTAGAGTGATTACAGCCAAAGATAAAGTACTTCTCGATAAGGATTCTTCGAGAATTTATACGAAATACTTAAATTTATTGGTGGACAGTTTAAAAACGTTTATTTTTAAAGCGAAGGGTATTGGAAAAAAATCTTTTTGGTTTTAGTGTTGTGTTGAATGGCTAGGTGCTGTATTTTGTGTCCTTAGTTTGAAGATAGCCTTGAAAGGAACTTGGAGTGGTAACGCGCACTTCGTCCCATTCGCAGTTGGTCCTATTAGCGGTTGGTCCCATTTGCGGTTCATCTCATTTGCAGTGGGTACCATTCGCGGTTGGTCCCATTCGCTGTTGGCCCTATTAGCGGTTCGTCCCATTTGCGGTTTATCTCATCCGCGGTTCGTCCCATTCGCGGTTCATCCTTTTCTCAGTTGGTCCCATTCGCGGTACGTCCCAGTTGCAGTTGGTCCCATTCACAATTGGCTACCTCATCACACAAATGGTTGTAAGCTCCACTGCTGAATATTTTATTATTTAGGTTTATTTGTTTTTTTTTTTGGCTTTAATGTTGTTAAGTAATTGATTTATTTAGTTAAAAAAAATTGGTAAATCAACAAACGTAAGTACTTCGCTTATTTCATCAGACAGACAGTAACTTCCGTAGACTAAAAGTCAAATTAATAGTTGCGAAAAAGCTGAGCATACATATATTATGACGATGAGGATACAGAATGATGAATGCAAATAAATCACTCAAAAGCCAATAAAATTTTATTAATTATTAAGAAAAAAAATTAGACACTTTCTTTAACTTAATTGTAAAAATAAAAACAATGCATGAAATGGACTAATTTTATGATTTAAACATTATCACACCTATTTTAATGGAAACATATACAAATATGGTTTACTTTAGCTAAACGAAAAAAAAGAAAACTTATCGGGCACATCACTAAAGTCTGCAATCCGACTATCGATGTTTCATATCGCTCGATGCGCCCGCGCCCCCCGCGAGGCAACTCTCACTAATTAATTTTAATCATCCTTTTTTATCTGTGGCAGCGACTGTAATTACTAATTATTACTTTTTTTTAATAACATTGTTTGTTTAATTCAATGTTGTTTTATAGAGATTTAGAAGGTTTTAATTACATGAAAAGTTGACTATCTTTGTAAAAGTCATTATTTTCTTGAATAGAGATGTCTCCAACTTGTATGAATTTGTCAATTACAATTATTTTGTAAGAAATTAGAATTTATGTGTATGAATTTAATGCTAAATTATCAATAATGTTGTATAAGTAGTGAAACATTACTGTTATGGATAAAAAATGTAATTAAAGTTACAATATTATCATGTGTTTTTGTTCATACACCTACGGATTGGTATTCACTAAGTTACTGACAGCGAAAATGTTGCGACCATTATCTGAAGGCTTAACTTCAACGACGAGCTCGTACCTTACAGCCCAGAAATGATGAGAATAGCATCATCATCATCATCAGCCTATAATGTTCCCACTGCTGGGACACAGGCCTCCTCTCTCTGAGAGGGAGTGGGCCATAATCCACCATGCGGGCCCAGTGCGGGTTGGTAGATGTCACATGTGTTCGAATTTGATGGTTGTAATAAGACATGCCGGTTTCCTCACGATGTTTTCCTTCACCGTTTTGAGAGCAGTGGTGATGAACCCACGACCTACAACTCGTAAGTCGAGGCCGATACCACTGGGCCACCACTGCTATACCTATAGCATAGCTGCTCGAAACCTCCACCAATCTGCCAGCAGGACTATTGGCTAACTTGTTAATCACTGACCAGCGGTTGTCCACTGAACTTGGATGACTTGATACCTGTTATGAGGTAAAGTTGAGGAGTGGAGTGCCTTAAGAGCGTTAGAATAGGTGATTTTAGGGACATTTACATTAATCAGTTTCATTGCAAAAGCAAAAGCCAAAACGAAATTTACCTTTTGACAGATTATCACCACATTGATATTTGATGATCACCACATAGACACCGAGATACGCAATAGCCCCGCAGAGCCACCTTTACTAACACAAATATTTTTCACTACCTAATATTTCAGAACAAGGATTTTATTCCCAAAAAAGTTCCGTAGTGTTCTACAGAAAACTATTTTTGGATTGATGGTGACCACATTATTCGAGGACGTAATCTACCAATTCTTGGCAACTACATGTTTTGATAAATATTTTTGGAAAAAAATAATTGAAAGCTTAAAAGTAATTCAAAAGGTGTACCTATATTAAACTTGACACGTAAGGGACTGACTACTCATGGCGCGACGCGAAATCGAATTGCATCGATTGACGATATCGGTCAGATATCACACAAGTGTCCGGCCGAAGAAAATGTAGGTATGGACAATTGGACAATCGCTAGTGTTTCCTAATGGTGTCGCACGGATTGACGATATCGCTCACAGATCTCCTCGATATCGAATTGCATGTACGTCCTAATGACAATGGACATGATTCTCTGTTCAAAATTCGATTGCGCAACTACCTTGTCTCGTGCGACATCTTTTGTCTTTGGTTTGCAGCGCCTGTATGTCGTAGTAGTAAAGTGGATTTTTGAAGTGCACGGTCGAATTGCATCGCGTCACTCCATTAGTAAATACGTGCGACTTAAATCGGCAATCGACTCGATATCGCACGAATCGGTAATAAAGGGAAATACTATACACGGGTGTCCCCAGTTAGTACACATCTCGGTCACATCGCGCGCTGAAATCGTTTCGGTAGCCCTCACTGCTGCACACAGCGCACATAGCGTTATGGGCTTGCTCCTTTGACATGGAACTTCAACATAATTAGTGCTTATTGTATCTGAAATATTTCTTGAGACTTCGTAACGTTATCTTTTGTATTTTATCTGTACCCATTTATCACAATATTCATCCGTAATAGACTAGAAAAAGTTAGAATAATCTAAGTTTTCCATTTAAAAACCTGACTAATAAATTCTAATAACCAGTACTTAAGTAGACTTTCATATCCAATATAAGTGAGAAGATAATTGCTAGTGTCCGACCGAAACTGATTTTTCAGCCGAAACCGAAACCGAAACCGAACTTTCGGCCTAGCTCTCAGTTTCGGCCGAAACCGAAACCGAAACTTTTTAACACATTTAAAATTTCGATCATTTTCTAAAATTTTATGTTTTTTTTTTAACATTTAAGAAAAAGTGTATAACTATACAGGAATTATAGGATGACTGAAGACCGATTTTGGCGAAAACTAAAACCTGGCCAGGAATCAAAACCGCAGACTTTGGAAAATAAAAACCACACGTATTATTAACCATTCGATAGTGTTGCTAATAAGGATCAAATTCTGGAAACTAATGTTATACGGCAAACTTGCGGAAATAGGAGATTTTTAAGAAATTGCTATTTTTCTATGTTATTTTAACTTCTACTGAGCCGTAATCTATTTAAAATTATAAAAATTCACAGTTTTAAAATTTTCACTGGATTTGTAGTCTCAACAATCGCACTTTCAAAAATACGAAATACTTAACTGAGTTAAAAAATAGCATTATTTCAAAGAAGAAACCGTTAACTTATGTTTGAAATACAGTCACGGCCTTGACGATTGATAAGTTTTTAAATCATTAACGTACGTAACAAATATATTTCATTATGACATGAATATAAAAGACTTACTTTTGGCAGTAAACTCAATAACATAACCTCAACTCACGATTAAATGAACGGTGGCGAACTGAGCCCCCCGGCCTCGCCGTCGAGCAAGCACGTGTTAACTACGAATTTTACCGAAAGACGTACGAAAATGCACGAACACTTGAGTTTCGGCAGGGCCGAAAGTTTCGGCTATAATTTGGCCGAAACCGAAACTAAGGCCGAAACTAGATATTTTGGCCGAAACCGGCCGAAACCGAAACCGAAACCGAAATTTCGGTCGGTCACTAATAATTGCATAGACTTATAAGGAAACAGGCAGATTATGGGCAGGCAACTAGTCTTTGAGAGATACGATTAGGTACAAGTACATTCCCTTCGAAGTAAGTTAACTCTGACGTTAGCGACTCAAAAACAACCTTAGAAAAATGAAAATTAAGTACACTTTCATATGACAAACTTGTCATTGCTACCACTGTCAAGTACGAACACTGAACAAAGACCGTAGGTATTGAAATGCAATCTTATTTTAAGCGGTATAAAGATCATATTGATTGTCGTTCGTACAGTGATGTGCATTCGGAAGTACAAGTACTGTGAAAGAATCTTAATGCAAGCTAGTTTATGTGACAGCATGACAGGTGACGTCATTTATAGCGGTAATTGCCTACAAACTGGATTACAGGGTGGTCCCGAAACGGCGATGCGGGCGGCGAGTAATGGGCAACTCCCTGTCCGACCATGGACTACTCGTATATCCGTGTCGACGACGAGACGGCGCGTTGTGTTCCACGCGCGCCTCAAAGAGCTGTCAGCACAATGATAAAGCTACCTTGACCCCGGAACGTAAAGGGCTATTGAAGGACACAGTGGATTCTAGTCAGTAAAAGTAGTCTGACAGTCCATCTCGCTTCAACCAAGAGGCCTCATTTAACTGAATTATGACCTAAAAAAGGGGGGACCTGTCCTGGTATTCTAGGCAATTCACAAAGAAAACTTAGCTACTACAGCAGATACTCGCTACCCATCAATGTACTGACCGAGTCAAGAGCAGCTTAACATCCTACATTAAAATCAATTTAGCTCCAACGCCCTCTACCACTCCATGTATGACGTTTTCATTCATAGCCATCTCTCTATCCATAATTTACGATGCATTCCCAAGTAACACAAACGTGTCTAGAAACGTACTACTAGATAGCTTATAGAATTAAATTGAATTGTCTACCATAAGAATAAAATATCTATAAGCAATCTTCTAGAACGCTTATAGACAGAGTTTAGTAAAAGTGGGCACATTCTTCTACCCTCTCTTAAGAATGAGTTAAGAAAACATGACTAGATAGAGTTCAGATCAAATTGACTTAAGAGATGTTTCTAGTGTCTCTCTAAACCGTTTATAGACCGCACGTTTATCTAGAAGCGTACTAGTAGATAGTTTATAGATAGAGTTAAGACCTTTAAAGGAATCATTGCTCGTCAAGTTTTAAAACCAAATGATCTTAAGACTAACAACTTTAAGTAACATTTTACTAGTGACCCATAATGGCGTGGAACTTACAAGAGTTATTTTACTTAATAATATTTGCATCATGGCGTAACAAATTTATTACTTTTTATTAATTTGTGTTTTAATAATGGGTAAATAAGCAAATCAATATGCGATTGAAATTCTATCGTTGAATATTATGTAAAACTCTTGTAAAATAAGAGCGCCCGCTGTAAATGTAAGATTTAACATTTTTTTTTCAAAATATGAATATTATTTGGTATAAGCAAATTTTCGAATTTACATTTTAATGCTTAAAATACTAATTTTATTTAAAATATAGTAATTTAAAACATCAAATGTCTAATTAGACATGAATTAATGATAAAAACATTAAAATACGTAACAAAAATTATTTGAAGCAAAAAATAGGCAATAGAAATGGCGTCCAGATAAAATTTACTAGAAAACCGATTTCTATAGAACAAACAGTCTAGAGATTTTTTTGTAGTATGGCTCTAGAATAATTTTACTTACTACATACTAAACTATCTAGTGAGAGAATTGAAAATTGGATGAACTTACCCAAGTGAAATCCAATTGTAATTTTGTGAACGTTGATCTGAAATATAATTGATTAACAGTGTAGTATTTCCATTCGCTACTCTATGGCATCGCGGTTTTATTCAGAGTAAAAAAAGAATAAAATACGTTTTTTAGTCTGTGGCATATCCAAACGTCACTGATTTAGAGCCCAGATAATATTTAGGCATGTACCTAGGTGCATGCCCAAATAGCCACCCATTATGCGAGGGGCTCAGCTGCGTGCGAGATGACGCTGGGCTGGGTGGGTAATTATATTTCAGATCAACGTTCACAAAATTACAATTGGATTTCACTTGGGTAAGTTCATCCAATTTTCAATTTTATTTCACGTTGATCTGAAATATAATTGATTAACAGTGTAGATGTTCAGAGAAAAGCATAATGGGTATTTACCTAAGCATTTGCAATAATAAAGTATTTATTAAAGAAATTATGCGTTTAATTTAAGTTTTTACAATCAAATTTTGTACTTAATTTGTTTTAGTAATGTAACAATCAATGTTATAAAGAATAATGCAATTATCATAATAATGTGATCCCTTATGGAACAGCTCTACCACAACTGCAGCGGTTGACATAATTTTATTCAAACACTTTAACAATCAATATAAATGGAAAGAACACTTAATATTAATTAACAGTACCTATGTGGTAATCAGTCATTTTTGCTTAGACACTACTAAAAAATTTAAAATGTAAACTTAACATGTTGTCTGGATGATCAGACTAATAATTGGTAATTAAGTAATGCAGCATTTAAATTGTTGCTAACATTAATCTAAATCAAAAATCGACTGGACAAAATTACTGCTGTCATTAGATTCTATGACAGGTAAGTTGTAGAACCTTGCAAAGGTTGAGGAACTTTCTGACCAGCCAGCTGTTTTCCTGATTACATCCAGAGAGACACCTGCAGCTCTAGCTGATGAAGTGCTAGAGTGGCGTGTGCTGTGTGATGTGTACTTACTTGTGTCAATCCCACTGTCAGTTAGGACAGATTTTATCCACCTACTGATGGTTTGTTTTGATGCTCGATGATAGGGCTTTTTGTAAGTGATTATCAAGTACTTCTCTTGATTTCTAATTTCAGTTGTCCTCTGGATGTAGTCTGTGAGGGTACTGGCTGGGCATAATTTAGGTTCCTGGTAGTAAAAGGGTAGGTCTATGACAGTTCGTCTTTTTGTACTAACAGATGTCTTTACTAGATCACTGACAGAAATAATAATCCTAGCACTTGAAAAGGATATATCATCAAGTTTTATAACAGACAGGGTTTGCACTCGTTGAGCAGTCGCCAATGCTAGCAGCGTTACTAGTTTTTTAGTGAGCATTTCTAGGCTAAGCTCTGTGTTTTGAGGTAGTTTGATTAAATGATTCAATACAGTAGATGGGTTCCAAGTTTCTATGTAACGAGCCAGTGCTGGTTTCAGTCTAAACACACCCCTTAGAAACCGCTTGATTCTGTCATCTGTGCCTACCTTCTCTCCCATGAGAAGGGACAATGCGGATCTATAAGAGTTTATAGTATTATAACTTGCTCCTTTCTCAAAATTTTCTGTTAAAAACTGAATAATGAATGGGACAGAAGTCAGAGTGGGTTCCAGATCATGTGTTTTGCAGAATTTCCACCAGTTTTTGTAGACTGTACTGTATTGTTTCATTGTACCTGTAGACACAGATGCCAGCATGATATTCAGTGAACTTTCTGGCAAACTTCGGCGTCGAAATGCCTCCCGCAGAAGACGCTCGCTGCCAGGGAAAGGTGACTGTTCAATGGGTGTTGTGTCCTAAAAGGAGATGATAAAAGGTTAGGGCTTGGTTCAAATACAACAGGTTTTGTTACCATCAAGCTCATGGCAAGGGGGTACCATGGTTGTGAGACCCAAACTGGGTAAACCAAAATACCTTTGGCTTTGTCAGTTTTAATTTTTTGTAGACATTTAGTTAACAAGGCAAATGGTGGAAAAGCATAAAAAAAATATTCACTCCAATTTATTGTTAATGCATCAATGTTAAATGCGTATGGATCTCTTTTCCAGGAAACATAAGTATCACATTTTTTATTAATTCTAGATGCAAATAGGTCAATTTGTGGGGTACCAAAATGATCTTTAATTAGTGAGAAGGCATCATTGCTTAGTTCCCACTCAGTATCTATGTTTGTATTGCGAGATTCTTCATCAGCAAAGGCATTGTCTTTAGATTTAATATAGGAAGCATAAATGTTTATATTTTGCTTTTCACACCAATCCCAGATGCTTCTGGTGACGTCATTTAAGTGCGGAAACTGAGTGCTACCCATTTTATTTATACATGCAATGGCGGTAGTGTTGTCAATACGTAGCAATATGTCACAGTGGCTATATGATTTTGTAAAACATTTTAACCCAAATAATGCTGCTAATAATTCCAATTGATTAATATGAAGTTTTTGTTCTGTTTGTGACCATAGACCACCAACGCTTTCGCCATTGCAATGTACACCCCATCCTGTTAGTGAAGCATCTGAGAATATTTCAAGTTTAAATTGTCTATAACGTATACTCTTACAAACTTTATTTATGTTATGTAACCACCATTTGAGGTCCGACTGTATGTCAGTTTTCAGGTACATTATAGCATCATAATTATCATTGTTTTGTAATAAAGCTAAGTACCTCGCCCGTTCCATTATTTTTAAATGTGCTTGTCCATAAGGGACTGCAGAACAAGTGGATACCAAAGTTCCAAGTAGTTTAGCAAATTCTCTTATTTTACAACTCTTTAGTTTTTGGAATTTTGATAGAAGAGCTGTGATTGAGTCACGTTTTTCTTGTGGTAGTTCTAGGGTCATACTTTGTGTGTTGATAATAAACCCGAGGAATTTGCAAGATGTACTTGGAGTTAAGGTACTCTTCTCGTAGTTTACTATGAGGCCCAAACATTTAAATAGTCTGAGAGTGGCATCTCTGTTAGTTACACATTCGTCATATGTGCGACCAATGCATAAGTAGTCATCAAGGTAAATAGTTGACAAAAACCCTTGTTCCCGGAGATAACTGACAACTGGTTTCATTAACTTTGTGAAGGCACTGGGGGCTGTACACAGACCATAAGGGAGTGCAGTAAATTGATACAAAATTTCTTCAAATTCAAAGCGAAGGAATTTTCTGTGTTCAGGGGTTACTGAAACCAAAAAATAAGATTCCTTTAAATCTATACAACACATATAGTATTTATGATCAATGAGTTTAACAGCTGTTCTAATGTCTTCCATTTTAAAGTGTTCAAGTTTTATGTATTTGTTCAAGGGTTTTAAATTAAGAATAAATCTAAATTTCCCATTGGGCTTTGGTCTTAAGAATATCTTGGAGATGAATTGTTTCTCATTATAACTACAAATTTGTACAGCCCCTAGATCAATTAAGTTATTAATGGCCAGACGCATGTTGTTGAGTTCAGTTATGGGTACATTATTTTTTGGTTTGACTTTTTGTGTGGGTATTTTTAGGAAGGGTATATGGTAACCTTTTACCCACTGTAACAATATAGGGTCAGAGGTGATGTGTTTCCAACATAAGATATAATTAGATATATTGCCTGCATGTACCTGGTTATCTACCGCCTGCTGTATGCATGGCGTGGTGTGGCCCTCTCGGGGCGGGACTGGTTCTGTCCTGATCGGTGAAACGGAGGCTGTGTCATACGATTCTTCGGTCCACCTCGAACAGCCGGCGTTCTGGTATGTTGGCGAGGTTGGTTTTGAGGTGGACCTTGCCGGTTTCCCGGAGCCCTCTGCTTGGAGACATTTTTATTTGTGTAAACTCTTGGCACATTCTTCTTAATCGTTGACGAAGTCTTCTTTATTTCTTGGCTAGTTTTTATTTTTGAGGCCAGATCCATTCCATACAGGTGTTCATCTCTTTTGACTTTTTCAACGAAGTTGATGAAATATTTGTCTAAGAGTGGGGATACTAAGAGTTTTCTTGTCTTGGTTTTATAGTAATGTAAATCATTTAAAAGTTTGGCAGCGTCACTCAATTTTTTGATTATTATAAATTTGTCAATGTCCTTGTTTTCTATCAGTCCTGACATAACTTGTCCTATAATGGATGTGGCAATCCCCAGTTGGTGTTGGGTCATTTCCAAGGATCTGTCCCTGATTTTAGCGCTCTCAGTTATAACTGTTTTTACCTCTTCATTTAAAATAGGAGCGTCTAGAAGTTTGCAATTTTCTGGGAGTTTGTATTTTTTCAGGATCACCTCCCTTTCCTCCTTGGTTAAACCATTCACTAAGATGTGGTCCCAGCGTTTTCCAATCTCTTCTAGTATTTTCCCTTCAAATTTGATAGAATCCTGATATTCTTCCCCCAAAGCCTCTCTGAAGGGGGCAAGATAATCTAATTGTGTCTCCTGCATATTGTCGTTTTCCATGTCTGGAATAATTATGCATAAGCGTGAGCAGGTTTAAAAGGTTTTTGTCTACAAGTACATCGCGTGTTCTGTAGGCGACTATTAATCGTGTAAGTAGGTAGTAGGTATTACGTATCGCGTACGTTTGCTTGGGTACCTCGTACCAAATCAAGCGGTGGTATCTCGTACCAAATCGAAGCTGTGGTATCGCGTACCAAGTTCGATCTTCGTGCTAACGGTATCTCGTACCAGCACGGTGACCGTTTTTCTTCATGTGACAAAGTAGGTACCTACAAAGGAAACTCAGAGTGAACTATTAACTTACCTTCTTCATATTCCATTTGGCCTATGGCAGGTTCGGCAGCAATACTTTGCCGCCCAGGGCTAGGAGTCGGAGTTCTTTCAGAGTCCGACGATGAAAGCCTTGGACGCCGGGAACTGCGTGACCGTGTTCTACTCCTACGACTCCGCTGTCGATGCTTCATCTCACTTTTCAACATCTTTGCCAACCTTTTTAGTAACTTTTTGTCGCTTGGCATGGTAATTTGTACAAATTATTTAAATTGCGTTTTACAACTCAACGATGCCGTGTGAGCGCGAAAAGAAAAGTGACGTTTGGATATGCCACAGACTAAAAAACGTATTTTATTCTTTTTTTACTCTGAATAAAACCGCGATGCCATAGAGTAGCGAATGGAAATACTACACTGTTAATCAATTATATTTCAGATCAACGTGAAATAAAATAAACAGATTTAAGAGTGGTTTAAAATTATCTAGTAACTGTCACTCTGTATTCCTTTTTAACTTGTCACAGTATTTCTAGACGTTCTTCAGTGAATAGGTAATTTCATGTGTTGTGAACGTAAGACCATTTTATGCAGTAACAAACCAATATAATTAATAATCAATACAAGAGGGTACCCGAGTAAAAAGTATTTCTGATTTAATTAAGTATAAACAATGTGAGAAATAATAATTATAATTGTAATTACATTAATACCCTTTCATTTGATACCCACATCATTGAGGTGGATTTCAAACAGCCAGTCCGCCATCTTGAATTTAAGTCACCTGACTATTTTTTTCGTATTCCTGACAGCAAACCTTTTCATTTGATACGCATATCATGGGGGTGGATTTTAAATAGCCTGTCCGCCATATTGGATTTAAGTCACGTGACAATTTTTTTTCGTATTCTTGACAGCAAACCCTTTCATTCGATACCCACATCATTTGGGTGGATTTCAAACAGCCAGTCCGCCATCTTGAATTTAAGTCACGTGACTATTTTTTCGTATTCCTGACAGCAAACCTTTTTATTTGATACCCATACCCATATCATAGGGGTGAATTTCAAACAGCCAGTCCACCATCTTGAATTTAAGTCACGTGACCATTTTTTTCGTAACCCTGACAGCAAACCCTTTCATTTGATACCCATATTATGGGGGTGTATTTTAAATAGCCTGTCCGCCATATTGGATTTAAGTCATGTGATTTTTTTTTCGTACTCTTGACAGCAAACCTTTTCATTTTTGATACCAATATATCATCAACAATTTTCTACGTTTTGGAGGAAGTTACTAGGAAGTTTCGATTCTTCTTCGGTCGACTCTTCTTCATTTTTCTTTCTTTTTAAATACTTGCGGATTTTTCGACGAAAACCACCAGATCTTTTAATTTGTTTCATCTTCTCCATTGCATAAACTCATCCAATTTAAATTTCTAGTGCAAATGCACTTAACTAAGCCACTTTTAAGGATAAAAACTCTAAAAACACGACTTCTCTATCAGTTTTCTAGACAAACTTAAAAATATCTAGTAAAGTATTTTATCTAGACTGAAGTATCTATAGAAAAAAAAGATAAGAGTACCATTAGCTAAAATAGAATATCTGTAGAAAGTTTTGTCTATAAATATATCGTTTTATCTATAAAACCACTTCAAAATAGGTACCTTTAGGCTTTTTTAACTATTTGTAGAGCATTTTATCTAGAAACATTCGTTATAACTATTAACGTACTTAAAATAAGTGTTCTATAGAACAAATGCTCTTAAAATAATAAAGCTTTAGATAAAAAACTCTATAAGATTAAATGTTCTTTATCAAACCCATCTTTAGAAAGCCCGTATCTAAAGATTAACCCTGAATAGACAGTCTATAGACAGATTGGTTTTAAAATTTCCAGACTGTGTTACTTGGGTTACTACGATTTCGTTTTCACTCAAAGAGATTTTCTATGAAGCAAGAGGCCATAAAATTTCATAAATCAGGCTTGAGGGATATTTTTTGTGGAAATAAATCAAATGGAACGCTGATCGGCGTACATTTTAATGAAATTTTAATATTTATTCGTTTAGTATGGCCAGCCTGCGTGTTTGTGGATTTATTATTTTTTAATCTGTGGTAAATCTGCGATTTTATGCTTTAATCTGTGGCTTTTTTATGTAAATATGGTTCTCATATTTGGGACTTATCCAGAAATGTGGTTGATTATTGCAATAGTATAATGCTGTTTGTGAATGACAGTTTTAAACAGCTTTTTTTGTCTATAGTGTGCTGGGCAAGGGCCATTATGTTCTGGACTATCAGGCCATGCTTGCTAAGTCATCCCGCCATCTTCGCTAGCCGTAAACATTTAACACAATCATTTTACTCACTATATTAAATACTAGACTGTTGCCAGCGGCTTCACCCGCTACAACTCGAAAATTATCTCACGGGAATATAAAATCGGGATAAAAACTATCCTGTTTTAATCCAGGTTATAAACTATATGTGTACTAGATATGAGCGCCGCGCCGGCGCGCCGCCGTCGCCGTGAATTCATGTCGGCGCGCCGCCGCCGTCAAAAGCGCGCGGCGCGCCGCCACGACGAGTCGCAACTTGCTTTTGACGGCATTCGGCATTAGTTCGCCTAGTCTCTTTGCTACACTCACTCGTAGCCACACACGTTACAGTATACTTGCGCAAATCCAGACTTACACAAGTATACTGAATTGTATTTGGGAAGATACTTGACAACGACGTCAAGTCAATCGAATTGCATCATTATTTTATTTCTTAGTGGCAAGGTTGATTTTCACTTGTAGTTGGAATGTGTGAAATTACGTCGCATCGCGCCATGGGTAAAGTCCTTAACATGGTCACTGTCCTATGTTGGAGCAAGACTAGATTTTTGCAGTACGTGTATAGCCGGCTTTACACAGTCAAGTGTGTATTATGTTCGGCCAACCCTGATTTCAGGACAAACTAGTTTGGCATAGGCAAAACTAGTTCTTCCTTCACTAGAGAAATCGACGGAGGCTCCTACTTCTGAGTGGTTATTTTTTAAGCTATTGCATAACTTTTGTAGTGGGCTCTGAGCGTGGCGATCGAATCACGAAATTCCCAAAACCTAACGAAAATACCTGACACCATGTATCGTCTACCGTCGTTTCAATTCGGGAGACTTCGGCAATCATAAAAATATCCGTCATGAAGACAATTTACTTTTTCTTACTGATTCTAAACGGGCAGCTACAAAAGGAGCTTTCACAATGAAACCTACATATAAAATTCTCCTACAATAAAGAAGTTCTTTATTACGTGCACCACAAATATTTTAAATAAATTATAATTATTCTCGTTAAATTATGCAATAGCTTCACCGCAGCAGTCTCAGACTGCCACATGTATTTTTTTACTAACCAAAATTATCCGAGTCGCGGTGCCAGCAATGTTATTTTTATTGTATTGATTTAGATAGATAGTGCTCTGATTATAAAACCCTGTCTTGCATCTTAAAATACTGAAATGATTATTGTTTTTAGTAAACGTGAACTCTAATTATAAGACTGTAAAATTGTAATTAACAAATACGTTCTTTTATAAAACTTTTTTTGGTACCTAATAACAACATGGTTTTCTTAATTTTTCTTTTTACGAAATCTCTCCATGATAAAAAAAAACTAAGGTGCACGTCCGGCCGACGCGCCGCCGCGACGCCGCCGCCGCCGTGAAAATTTTCAGGCCACGCCGCCGCCGTGGAATTGGCCATCGGCGCTCATATCTAATGTGTACCAAATTTTATCCAAATCCGTTCAGAGGTTTTTGCGTGAAAGAGAAACAAACATACCTACATGCACATACACATACATACATCCTCACAAAGTTTCGCATTAATAATATTAGTAGGATAGGCTGTTCACGTGGTTCCAACCCCGCTGCGAGGCTCCTAGTTACCGTAGCGTGGCGTTATGTAGTCTTTCTTTGATAAACAGCTGACTATCCAACAATGACCATGTCAACCCGCGGTCATGGCGCTTACAACAGCGTCGACATATCGGGAACTCAAACAAATAGTTAATCACGGAAGATATCCCAGTAAGCGACATTTTAAGTTTATCTAACACTGGTCAACACAAAAATATTTTTTCAGTTCGAACCAGTAGTTCCAGAGATTAGCGGGTTCAACCAAACAAACAAATTTTTCAGCTATCATTAATGTCACGCTTGTAAGCCCATGGTTAGGCGGAAGGTGGTTTAACTAATAATACAAGCCCTTCTCTTCATAACAATCTAAAAATCACCATCATTTTGGTAATTTAGCAGGCAAAACGAAAAAGACAGACATACTAATAATAGCCTGATTTAATAAGTTACATTGTTTGTACAAAACTGCCTTCCTCCTTGCGCCGTTATTCACAATCAACCCAATAAATTAGAATAACAAGGTAAACGTTTCAACAACAAACAAAGAAAACAACAATTTACTAAAACACGGCTTAGTTGAGACAGATATACGAATGAAAGGGACACTCAATCACTCGGGCGCAACTAAATACAACCCTAGGACTAAAATACACTAATAAATATACTAAAAACACTAATACATTTTATTGTTTCAGGCCAGATGTCGCCAATTATGTCAATCGATATGTTGCCGCTTTAATCAAAAAAGAAATAAGTCACAATTTCATTTTTGTGGGAAAAGCTTTTCCATTTTTAGCATAGGCGTGTTGTCAGCATCAATAAATTGTAAATCTTATTGGTCCGTCATCGTTTGTCACAGTTTTGAATAATAATGGTCATGTATTTTTTCTTGTTACATTAATGAATATTTACAAATTTAAAAGCATTAACTCCTCAGAGAAGAAGGCTAGAAGGCTCGCGACATCAGAACACAATAAAAAGTATACCACGGCATGTTGAATTTTAAAAGCGTATTTTCTTTTGGTTAAACTAACAATTTAAAACACACGATTCAATTTTTGTTCTTGATAATCTAATTGAAAGATCAATGAGATTTTCAAATTCACTTTTTTTTCAGCCAATAATGATTACTGGAAATTCACTAAGTGAATTATTTAAAATATTGCTCTAAGTGGCCGTTTTGGACCCCCTAAATAATAATTCAGAGTTTAAGTGTTGTATTTTCGCTGTTTTCATGTTGAAGTGAGTTGAAGAACTGCATGTATTCACCGTGTCAAACAAAAAAAAAGAAACGAAAACATGAAAATTTTGAGTTATTCCGTTTTATGATTAGAGTCAATGTAATATGGGGATATTGGGATACAATTAATACGATAAATCGGTTTATCGATGTTTTTGCTAGTGCAGTCCAATTAGTTGATTCCTCAGTCGGCCGGTATCGGTACTGATATGAATATGAATAAAAGATGGTCGCTGATGAGACAATAAATCTTTGACGAGTGACAGCCAAGTAGTTGAGGAGTGTGGCGGGGTATTGTTTGTCGATATCGATAATTGGCGAAATATGGGTCCACTTTTACCTAATCCCTTTGGAGAATATAGTCGTGATGGTATTTAATGTATTTATAGATAAATAAAGGAGCTAAATAAATGAGGAATAAATGATTTGACTTTGAGCTCATCTAGCGAATAAAATGCGGTAAATGAAATACGATGCCGTTTAATATCAACATTTAGTTGATATTAAACAACATCGTATTTCATTTTAACCTGTTTTGTATTTTATTAATTCTTTCAATTTTAAACGAAATACGATTCATCTTGTTTGACTATTATTAAAAAAAACTCGAAAGGTCCATAACCGGGAAATTCTTGAATCTATCGATATTTTACCTATCCTTTAGTAGCCAAAGGTTGACATCAAATATCAAAAAGCAAGTAAAATGGAATGAAGGAAGGGATATACCCTTTTTAGGTACATATAGTAAACTTATCAAAAAAGTCCGCCTAAAATCCACAGCTTTTATTTAAACCTGTGGATTTTGTAATTACCCGTAAAGAAAATAAATATCGATACCTATCTTATTACTGTTTTCTCTTTATGTTGTCCCCACACTATTAGCTACCGGTCCTGTCTAGCGTTCATATTATGTAGATGAATCCGTACAGACGTAGGGGAGGATTAATACCCAACTACCCATCCGTTTTAATTGTCTTGCAATACAAGTTGATTAGCTATATCAATTAGTAACTTTTAATACTAGATTTTGTCACAAAAATTACTGATAGAGTGTTCTTATTAATAGGTAAGGAGTTTTTTATATGATATGGTTTGGTATTCAACTCTTTTTTATGATATTGATATTGACTGGCCCGTTGGTCTAGTGGTTAGTGACCCTGACTGCTATGCCGGGGGTCGTGGGTTCGATTCCCACCCAGGACAAATGTTTGTGTGATGAGCATGATCATTTGTTCTGTGTCTGGGTGTAATTTATCTATAATATGTATGTATTTAGAAATATATAAGTATGTTTATCAGTTGTCTAGTACCCATAACACAAGCTCTGCTTAGCTTGGGACTAGATGGCGTTGTGTGATAGTTGTGGAATATTATTATATTATATTATTATTATATTAAGTTTTTAAACTGACGTGGTCACCACCACTGTTACTAAAACTTTAAGAAGGAATCTCAGAAACTCAAAATAAGAGGCCCTAGCACGGAGTTGACGTATTTGCCCGAACAGCGTGAAGTATAATGAATGGAGTTATGTAAAATGAAAAAACCGGCCAAGAGCGTGTCGGGCCACGCACAGTGTAGGGTTCCGTAGTTGCCCATCAAAATAGTTATGCGAACTAACTAAACTGATTCGCTGAATTTAATTTAAAAAAGAAGAATTTTCAAAATTGGTCCAGGCGTCTTTGAGAAATCGGGAAAAATACATAAAAAATAAAATTAGGTACGACGAATTGAGAACCTCCTCCTTTTTTTGAAGTTAGTTAAAAATAGTTGACAATAAAAACCTACCTATGCCCAAAACATACCCACCTATTATAGCTGTAAAAATAAAGTTGACAAACTTACATTTGCAGTTGAAGAACATGTTCTCCGATACATTTTGTTTGGGAAAATATGTTATCCAAGTACGTTTTATAAGTTGGTCGACTATTACTCGTAAACTTGTAAAGCCTACTTAGTCATGATAATTTTCTTTTAAACTTCGTTATATAAACTACTATTGTGAATTTTTTCACACCCCCTAACATAACCGTTTAGCTGGTAGAGGGGGGGGACACTCGAGTCGAGCAAAAATTAGCACTTTAAAGCTTAATATTTCACAAACGAATCTTTTTATCAAAAAATTGTTAATGGAAACGATAATATTTTTTAAAGGCCTATTTAATGATACCCCACAATAAGGGGTACGCGAGAAAAAAAAAAACATCCCCACTTTACGTGTACAGGAGGTACCCTAAAAAAATATTTTACGAGATTTTATTTTACCACTTCTTCGGCATAACTAATCTGTATATACAGGGTGTCAGGGAACCCTTAACGAAGCCGAAAGCCACGTATTCTACCCATTATTTGGATAATTTTTTTCTTTTAGACCATACCTGGGACTCCACGGGTTCTCGAGATATTGAAGGTCAAAGTTGCATTTTTTTAAAACTTTTTTTTACGAAATCCAATTCTAAGTATTAATACAAAACTTTTTTACAAACAAACATTACCTGTATTTTCGATTTTTCTAAATAAATTACGCATTTGAAGTTACGAACAGTAATGTACGTTAGAAATAAATGCAGAAACGCACAGCTGATTTACTTTCGACGGTCAATGACTCTCTTCTCTAGACTTAGGTCCCTTTGGAGGTGCGGGGTGAGGCGCGGGAGGAATGCGTCAAGACCGGAGCGACGCCATTGGTGCGCGCGCGTCTCGTGATAGGCCGCTCAGTCGCTATTCGTCTATCGTGGCGTTGACGCTCTCACACTGCTGTCTAGTACAGTCGAAAAGAAGTGTTTCTTTGTTTTAAATTGTTTTTTATTTCTTTAGTTTCGTTGCTTGTTAGGTTTTTTGTTGAGATTTGTTATTGTGTTGAACTTATTTGCTATTTTAAGCCACCACAATACCGCGAGGAAAAGGCACTGCTTTGAATAGACATTCGAGAAGTTTGGTGTACAACGTTTTACAATATTTTTCACAAGATTTTCAAATACTCGAAGCTTACAAAAAAACGGCCGCGGCAACAAAGACGTGTGTATCGACAGTACAAAGAATTAAAGAGTATAATAATAATAATAATAATAATAATAATATTCCACAACTATCACACAACGCCATCTAGTCCCAAGCTAAGCAGAGCTTGTGTTATGGGTACTAGACAACTGATAAACATACTTATATATTTCTAAATACATACATAATATAGATAAATTACACCCAGACACAGAACAAATGATCGTGCTCATCACACAAACATTTGTCCTGGGTGGGAATCGAACCCACGACCTCCGGTATAGCAGTCAGGGTCACTAACCACTAGACCAACAGGCCAGTCAGAAAATTCAAAAATAAAAAAGAAAGAGTAAAGAAAGAAAGAAAGAAAGAGTAAATCAATTCAAGTTCAATTTATTTTAATAAACATTTTAAATTACTTACCTTTGATTTATTTGCATAACCAGCATTTACACAAATTATTTAACTAACATTAAAATATTATTTTGTCTCAAGTCTTTTCTTCATGAGTGTACGTGCGCAGACGGCCGCCATTTGTGGTCATCTTTCGTGAATCGTATTGTAATGATAACCCGCCCTCCGCGGTAGTTCAAACGCATGTTCAAACGAGCCGAAGCGCTCGCGCCGCCTGCTCGCTCTGCCCGCTAGCCCCCGCCGCCCTCCGCGACACCCGCTGGCCCCTCCCTCTGCCAGCCGCCACGTGCCGCCAAAGAAATTTGTCTAGAATTTTTATTTAGTTCGGTTTCTGACACGATCGAATTTACTTCTTGTGTCTTTGTTTCCGAAAAACATTACTTTTGAGTGTTCTGTGACTGTGTGCTCGTTAACACACAAAGAGTCTGTGTGTTTTTGACTACTTGTGTGTTTGTTTTTGCTAGGCAGTGCGTTTGTGTTTAGTTGCGAAAGTGCCGTTTCATGATTATTCTGCGCGCGACGGCGGCGCGAGTATGTTAGTAGGTAAGTGTTTTATGAGTTTTAATTTCAGAACATCCTGGGGCATGCGATTGTTCGAAAGATGTACCACGGCCCTGGAACGTAAAGGGCACACGAAAGAGCAGGTCGATTTTAGTCGGTGAAGTCTGACAGTACCTCCCGCCCCAACCTGGGCGAGAGGTCTCTTTTCATGATTTTACGATCTTAAAAAAAAATAAGAACATCGTGCATCTCAGTATAGTTATATATAGTTTTTCTTATTTGTTTTCACGGAAACTTTATTCATTTCATTCATCCCCGCAAATAATCGAAAGAACGTAGAACTAGAACGTCGCCGATACGTTCTTATCACAGTGCGTTCCAGCGTAAGCGGGTGTGTGCGTGAAGCCCGCATACGCACACAACGACAGAAACCTGTTTGCTTTACATTGCGCGCAATAAAATTATTTTTTTTTTGATACCTAAAAATAAAAGTCGGTTCCCAGCGATAATTTTAGCGTAAAGCTACTTAGTTAGATGTACAGTATGCGTAGTTAACGGCTTTGTGATCTGTTCAAATACACCCTGTACACCAAATTACAGCTTTCTAGTACTGGGCGTCTCTGAGCTAAGCTGCGGACAGACGGACGGACGGACATGGCGAAACTATTAGGGTTCCTTGTTGACTACGGAACCCTAAAAAGCGCATCTAGTTTACGTATGAGGAAATAATTTCTGTAATTAAATTAACGTCAAAGTCTCCGTTTACTTACTTTTCATCGTAAAAACGTGAAAACTCGTGATAAAATCGTCAGTTGAAGAATATCTTTTGTGTAGATCGACAATAATCTTTTACACGTGTCACTACTACACAAGTAATCTTTTTATTTACATTATAATTAAAAACAATGTCCTCCATCCTTTTGTCCAAGGGCGCACGTGAATATTTTTATTAAAATTAACTTTGTGTAAAAATTTAATTACAAAAATCCTCTCCATGATTTTTTAGGGTTCGTCTGCAAAGTTGATTGTATTAAACTAATTATCGTTTTAAGGGTGGATTTCGCTGGTGAATAAGAACGCGATTTTGACAACCTAACCGACTTTTTGATTCAACCGAGTCCGGTTTTGGCAAAAACCGAGGTTACCACTGTCACTGCCATCATTTCATCTGTGTCTGGGTGTAATTTATCTATAATATGTATGTATTTAGATATATACCTATAAGTATGTTTATCAGTTGTCTAGTACCCATAACACAAGCTCTGCTTAGCTTGGGACTAGATGGCGTTGTGAGATAGTTGTGGAATATTATTATTTTTGTCATCATGGTGTGTTTTTATAATGTCCGATAACGATCACTTCTTAAAAAAAAATGAGTTTTTAAGAAAATAATGAATGTTATGTGCATTAATTATTGTTATTAAACTATTCCTAGGCAAAGTAAAGTTATTATAATGCCAAAAGGGCTTCAGCTTAGCATAATGTCAGATGGCGCCACCGGGTTTACCATTAATAATTACGCTTTGCTTTTGACAATGACCGTTGTCAAAAATACTCAATTTTGATTACTGCAGAAATCAGTTAGGGATTTTACCCATGGCGCCATGCGACGTGATTCAACCGATTCCAACTACAAGTGAAAATCAACCTTGCTGCTAAGAAATAATGATGCAATTCGATTGACTTGACGTCGTCGTGGCGATCGTGTTTTGTTTTTCATTTTCGTAGGTAATATTATATCGTAGTTGTTGACGATTTTGGTTTTATATCAAAATCATTGAAAACCACCCTTAAAGAAAATTTGTTCACGCTTGTCCCTTTGGGGGTGAGTAGAAGTGGTGTAAAGTGTCAATTATCTTGATCTGTATGTAAAGTCGTGTAAATTGAATTCAATTTCGTCTCAGAATGAATAATTTGGGAAGCAATCACGTTCATTAATGTGGTTAGTGTATGAAAGGCGTCGGCGTTGTTTGATTAGGCCCGGCGGGAAACTTTTGATTTTGATAGAGTCATGTGGGTCAAGTGTGCGCATTTTTTCTTTGATGCTTCATAAACTCGAATATTATTAGTAGAATGAAATAAAACTGTATTAATTAGAAAGACAGTTTATTTGTAATCACCTTAGACACAACACTAATATTATCAGTAGCTTATATTTTAAGAAAATTATAGAAAACAAAGACCCTTTCGTATGCGCACTTCTACCCCAGTATAGGGGTATGTGTACGCAGCACTGTGGGTAAGTGTGCGCAACAACACAAAATGTATATTTTAGAAGACAAACAATATTATATTATATTTTTTTTCATCATAGGCACTTAAAGTAATTAACATAATAATCATCTTAAATCAAAATAAGAGATCAACTTCGTCATTACATGTATCACAAATAAAAGTGCCGTGTTCGGAGCTGGTGCACTGTTCGTGCCACCAGGCTAAAGGGCTAAAAGGCTACATTCAAGTTAGTCGTTCTTTCTTTATGGCTAATTTCTCTTCTTGCTCTTATTTCTTAACTTCTAACTCAAATTTATAGGGACTTCCTTCCAGCGTACATCTGTGACGATCATAGATATATGTGGTGACGCTGCGCACTCTTAACCCAAACCATCGAAACAGGATTATATGAATATCGTTGATTATTGCGTCATCACAACAACTTAAACACTGGCAAATAACAAACTTGATATTATGTTGCACTCGATACCAAAACGCATATTTTCAAAAAAAATACATGACTACAAAAGATTACGCGTCAAATGTGACAAAATATCGTAAATATTCTAGCAAAAATCTTTATTTACGTGTCAATCCAAAACGGCGCGTGAGAAGCCGTTGTAATACGAACGCTTCGCAGGACATCCCGCGGGGTACCGAAGAGAGGGGTTGCCGTTCCTGGCCGCTTTTTAATATTCGAGATATTTAGAATGCGCACACTTAGACGCTGCGCACACTTGACCCACATGACTCTATTTATGATCGGTCCTTTTGGCGCTTTAGGATTAGAGACAAAATTACACTCTTGTGGCAATATTCCTAATGATTCACTTCATGAATTTCCAGCAAACGTCATTGGCTATTATTCTCTTATTCATTCAGCTCGAAACATCAGGTGGCCTACCACGCGATCCAGTTTACGCTCAGGGAACGAGATGGCGCTAGACGACTTGTATAGCTCTGTCTCTTTCCCACAGCTTAAATTGGATCGCGTTAAGAGCTCGTGGTAAGGCCTCAGAGCCCTTATCACAAATTTTCAGTATTTGAGACGTAAAGTAAACTGGAAATTTGACATTTTAAACATGACAAATTTCTAGAAAATTCGTTCCTTCTTCGCACACCAGAGGCGCTGTTCCATTTTTCCATACAAGAAACGCTGTAAGTAGGTACCTACTGGAAAGACGCTGTAAAGTAAAATAGTGAAAACTCGTGATAAGGGTAAGAACTTAGTGAAAATTGAACGTCACATCTCTATCAATTTTAGTTTACATAACAAAAGAAAAAAATGTATAATCAGACCTCTACAGCCCAGTGACTTTGGTAATTAATACGATACCCTTAGTAGTAAGACTGGTTTTCAGACTTTTAAGCTTCTGATGGCGGCTCCAAACTATTGCCGTGAATTCGCGCCGCGAATTCTCGCCGTGAATTCTCGGCACAAGTCGTGCCCTCCACACTATCGGGATGCTCTCATTCGTCCGTGAAACAGACGTAGATGCTGCTGCTGCATTAACTTTGTTTGCTGAATTTACTTTGTAGGAATATGATTAAAACTGACTTTATTAATGATATAAAATCCATTTCAGACTTTCTATGAACAAATAGTAATGAAATTCTTCATTAAAAAATATAGAATTACATTAAAAATAATAAATAGTAATTAATTTATTAAGTTCACGGGCTCACAGGCCGTGGATGTGGATGTGAATGTGGATGGGTACGCGTGAACATCGCGCGAAGGAGGCGCGAACCCTTTGTCGCGGGACAAAATACCGACACTGATCGGAGAACAGGCGCGAACGCCCGTGAACCCCGCGAAAACCATCCACATTCTCGTTCGCGCCTGTTCACGGGTGTTCACGGCAATAGTCTGGAGCCGGCATGAAAGATCTACAAATGATAGACGGGATTAACGGAATAATGTGCTTTCCAAGGCACAGAGGAAAATCGTTATGATAGTCACCCATCCACAGACTATCTTCGTTAAGGGTGGCTTAACCTTGAACATCGATTTATGCGGCTATTGTTATTTATCTCGTTATACCACTTTCTGTCTCATAACAAAATATTTTATTTAATACACACACATACACATTTTTAAACAAAATGGCGTCGTCGCTATCTTGCCAACGTTTTCATAAGTATTCGTGGGTGTTCAAATTTATTGCGCAAGGATAAGCATCGTGAACAAAATGCTTGTAATTTTAGCAATTTTTCTTTTTAAGTGGACCCCGCTTGTTTCCAGAATTGGGACCCTAATATTGTTGAATAAATAAACACTTATTGTACTATTTTGTGGTTTTCAAGTATTTGTACTTGTGTTATGAAAATAGGTTTCATAATTTGGAACATTTCGGTTGGTGTGTGCTTAGTCTTTCACGTCCAAACCACTGAATCGATCATCCTTACATTCTGTTAATACATTGTCAGGTCTACAGGGACGGAATATACCTTTCAACCCGAAAAAAATACTGTTTTCAAGAAAAATGGTAATATCAAGTACCTATCTTGATTTAGCTCACGAGATTGTCGACATGTGAGACGTGGACTCAGCAGTCATTGTACTCATAGTCGTTTCAGTCAATGGACTAATTTGTGAAGAGCCTCGACCAACACCTTAAGAGACCTTCCTCATTGTACGGCTGGCTCAAGGGCTTGATGCAGAAAGCAGTTCTCTTGGACACGGCGCGCATAGTGAGGTGGTTCCCCTCTCTGGAGCCCTAACCACCGGCTTGGATCCTGTTCCCGATGCTGGTGGGCCACTATTTTTTATATTTTTAAATGTTTTTATTTCATAATATTTAAAATGTAAAGTAATATGTAAAAAAAATATGAAGAAAAAATATAATAATAGTAATATCATAAATTCATGATAGATGGCGCTACATTTATTGAATTGGTTGCCAAATTCTAAACGCGAGAGAAGCTGTGTGGCAAAAGCTTGTAAAATATTATTTAAGTATTTTGACTCAGGTTTTATTTTCATTAATGAACTGAATAAAACTAATTGACATGATCTGGACAGGATTAAGCATTGGTTTTGCCATCGTTCTTTCTTTACATCATTGGCCTCTTTTAGTATAGATTAATAACATTGCTTTTAATATAACTATCGTCTTGCAACCCGCACTGGGCCCGCTTTGTGGATTGCAGCCCAGTATCCCACAGATGACGGAGTCAAAACATTATATTATTTTGTTGTTTATGCTATGCTATTTCTAAGATAATGCTAGATGCTAACTTAAGGATAGCTTAAGTTAGCATCTAGCATTATCTTAGAAATACTTGAAACGTAATATTGCATCAACAATAACACAGAAATATTTAGATCTCAAGCTGATCTTAAGAGGGCTTTCACACGTTTCGTTGTTTTTGTGCGACTTTTGGAACCTGATTCTGGGTATGTCATTGCCGCAAATAAAAAAAAGATATATACTCGTGAAAGTTTGATTATTTCTGTGTGGAGTGCTTTAAACAAATTTTTAGATTTGTTTACATACATGAGTAAAAACCTTGTCTCTGCAAAGGATGTTTCATAAAATTCTACTTTTTGTCATACTTTGGTACCGAATTACATAGAAGGTATAATAGTAAAATAATATTTGAGAATGTCCATGGTACATCTGAAAGATTATATTTGGACTGCATTAATCACTTTTTTATTTTCCGTTCAGAAATACACCAAAAATATTTTTTCAAAACAGGAAGAATTTGTCATTTTTTCGTCCGAAATTATATTTTTTATCTATCAATATTTACTGAATATTCAATCAAAAAGTATTGAATAACTAAGATTACTATCTTAGCTTGCATTAAAAAAATAATTAGCTCATTTAAAAGTAAAATAATAGTATTAAACAATTATAATATGCAATGACAAAATTCAACATAAAACCAAGAACGGTTTGTTCTTTGATTTAGACGGCGCGGGGCGCCTTTTGAGGGAGGACGTATCGCTCGCAACCATTTTGACATTAGTCACGTAATTATTAAATTTTAAAATACACGCCACCATTCATGACCTTCATACGCGGCGCTAGTGTCTTTGTCATGACATCAAATTCCATGTGAAAAATGTAGTACCTCGAATTTTCCGCAGGTCATGAGTGGTGGCCAGTATTTTTTCCCAATCGCCAAGAATACAGCATAACCTACCTTTCTTGATACAAGCTAATATTTTGAATTAATTTAATTTTGATCTGTTTGCAATGTAAATATATAAATGTGTTGATTGTATTTTCCTACTATATTCGAATGTGGATATAATTTGTAGATAATAAAATAATGTAAATAATTCTGATAGCTTTTTTTCTGAATTGGTAATTAAATGTAATTTTAGACTTGCTAACTTCCCAAACATTCCAGTTCGTTTGGATAATATAGCTCGCTGCGGGAACCACATAGGGGAAGGGGGGGCATGACGGGGACGCGAGGTAAGACGGGGTCACGTACACATACAAGAAACTAGACTCTTGCGAACAGAAAGCAATAAGCCAGTATGAAGCCATACTCGATCAACCGTCAGCGCGACAAAAACAGTGATGGGAGTGCACGCGTTTATTGTTTACAAACGAAAATCACGTTGAGTGTCTCGTCGATCTAATTTTACGCAGTTAAAAACGTCTTTACTGTAAGGTAAATATGACTGCCCAATTTATGTGTTTTCTCGTAATGGTTGTTAGTTTTGTTTACTTTGTTGTGGTATAGTTGGACAAAAGTTCAGATAATATATATTTTTTTGAGAAATTATTTTTCTCTGAATCAGCCTTTGGGGCAAGACGGGGTATTGGGTATGGGGTAAGATGGGGTATAGGGGATCCTCGATCCTCGGCTCAAAAAAAAATGCTAAGAAGAAACAAAAGACCAGTTATAGCCAAAACGAAAAATGATGATGATGAAGATACAATTTGTCTCTATTGTAATGATGAAAATCATAGTTTTCTGAAATAATCCGAAGGTTGGGTAGGCTGCCAGCTTTGTGGACGTTGTGCTCACAAATAATGGTTGTGCTGGTGTGGATGATGACAACACCCAAGAAATTCATATTTGTATTTATTGTGATAATAATTAGCTTACCCCATCTTGCCCAATTTTCATTACCCCATCTTACCCCATGGTAAGGGGCAAGACGGTTTTCCGAAAGTTCCTATTAAATAATTTATTTAAAAAAATTGCTATAAGTTGATCTCCCAAAGACTATGCCAAATTGTAGTTAGGTTAATAAGACATTGTGCCATAAATAAATAAGCATAATAAACGTAATAATTATACTTTATTTTTTGTATTTTCCTTAGATACCCCATCATGCCCCCCCTTCCCCTACCACCGACCATGCCCCTGGTGGTATGTCTTTTTATTACGTGGTAAAATCGTCAGATCAGCCCTTCCACACAGGGAAGGGGAGGACTACAGGAAGGACATACAAACTTGTACTGACACTACTGACTAAAATCTACGGTGTCCTTCAATAACCCATTGCGATCCGGGGCCATGGATACCTGATAGGACAGTCCCACGACGCCGGCAGGATTTGGCTCTCTAACGTGCGCCCCGAAAATCCGTGAAAAATTGATCTGATCGTTTTGAGGTAGCGGTTAACCCAGAGAAAAGTAACTTTAAAAAAAAAAAACTTTTTGAAAAAAGTACCGACTTCAAAAACGAATACAAAAAAGTTTAAAATAACTTTTCTTTTGGAAGTCGGTGGCAATAGTCAATGAAATAAATAACAAAGCCACCGACTTCCAAAAGAAAATTTATTTTAACTTTTTCGTTTAAAATAAATTTTCTGAATACAAAAAAGTTTAAAATAACTTTTCTTTTGGAAGTCGATGGCAATAGTCAATGAAATAAATAACAAAGCCACCGACTTCCAAAAGATAAGTTATTTTAAACTTTTTTGGATTCGTTTTTGAAGTCGGTACTTTTTTCAAAAAGTTTTTTTTATCAGTCGATTTCTTGTTATTAGGTTTGATCGAAGAGAGTTGAAGTCTTGTATCAGGTTCGGCATCCAGTCAATTGCGGTATTCCGTTTTGGCAGCTGCAATGTATTTTTTTTTTTTTGGTAAAATCATCAAATGTGTCATCCCGAGTGGGACGGGATTTATTACCAGACTCGTACTGACTAATATCCATGGTGATCCTTCAGTAGCCCTTCACGTTCCAGGGTCACCGTTACCTGATAAGACAGTCCAGTGACCAAGACAAGCTCCGGCCCTCCAAGGCGTACCTCTCTGATTGGAAATCGCTTCTCGGCGGCGTAGGTCACGCGGCTGTCCACTCCCTCACGTGTTCCACCTCCTACTTCGCTAGCATGACTGCTTTGCATAATGATTCGAGGACTACTTCCAGTTTGAGTTGGGATTTGGCAAACCTGTACCACTCCATGTACCTAACTTTTTTGCAGCCAACTCAATAAGTGGACTAATATTGTGGGTCGATGTCAACGGCACCCCAATGGCCTGTCATTTTTACGGTTACACCTCAGAAAGATAGAACCGGGTCGGATTGGCTCCTTTTTGCGGAAAAATTCACGTCTTAGCAGCATTGAAGTTCAAGCACTCAGCAGGCCATGGCTCTTTCGCCTGATATTATTTTGTGAATTTTATTCATGAATACAGATACTACTCAGAACAAAACATACAAAAAATAAGTTAGCATTCCAATAAATCGTAAAAATAAGCGAAATTGAATGAAAAGTGAGAAATTACAGGAATGTGTCAAGTTTCATATATAAAATAATGAAATCGAAAAAATAATGTTTTCAATGTTCCAGAGAGTTCTTTTTTCTCTTAAGCCCTGTGTTATTTTACTGAAGGTGAAATGTTCTGTATTAAATAACGAACATTTTCTATGCCATTTCAATAGAAATCAGTTAAAAAGCCTGAGTGACCAATTGTAGCATCGTAATTCGAGCATAAACGAATCTATGCACTGTAAGTCGCGATTGATCGAAGATGAAATCAGGTACTACTTGCTGTGCAAATGAAATAATGTGGAGTTAAACCACATTTTCTACGCAATTTTGAGCAGTTACGTACCTTCGTTAGGAAGTGAAAGCTCAGTTTTGCGAGATAGAGATTATAATTTAAAGCTCACCAAAACATTCTGTTTCATGAGTGAAATGATCCGAAACCTGTTGAACTCTGATAGATCTGTCTTTATTAAAAAAATAATCCAGCTGTAACCCAGTATATGAAGCACTGAAGCCCAGTCAAAACAGTTCAATAAATTTTCTCCTTTGCAAATGTTTAACGATTTGCACCATCCGCTCACAGTTAACTGCAGGCGAACCAAAAATCTTCTTGAATATTAATTTTTAATCTTCATGGTGGCCCACTCCCTCTCACAGAGAGGAGGCCTGTGTCCCAGCAGTGGGAACATTATAGGCTGATGATGAATGAATGAATGAAATCTTCATGGTGCCGATTCGAAATTGTCTTATCAATTATAGGGGAGCTTGTGGCTGGTCGCAATGGAGTTTGTATGATCCGCGCAGTAGATTATCGCTCTCTTTGCGCGGTTTAACGAACTTGATGGTCTTCTTGGGCCTTACTCACTTTCTTCCTGGATCACGGCGTTTGGTGATATTACCCGTCTCTTTTGACAAATATTTTGTACCACTGGTTGGAAATATTCGATCATTAAACCGACCACTTCTGGCTATATCTCCTTATCTATGTCACCGTAATCACCCCAAGTGGCTGGTTTTGCGTCCATAATTATGTCTCTGAATAGATGGCATAAATGACTGTTTGATGTATAAGTCAATATAAGATAAATTATGGAATCAGGCGTTACTTTGCGGAAATCCATGACATTAAATGTTATGAAAAATATCTAGTTTTAATTCCGCGACAAAAATCCAGGCTTGTTGCAGGATGCAATCCCACCCTATGCAATCATGCATATGCACATGCAGCAAAGGACCCACCCTCCCGCCCACATGCATATGCACAAGTGCAAGAAACAGAAAAACATGCCATGCAATCAAACCTATACTCGACACGTGTTTCGCCCCTCCACGGGGCATCCTCAGGAGATGTTGACTCGACAAGCGCTCGGCCTCGAATGAGCCAGTTTGACAGCTCTCGCCTCTTTATATAGCGTGGTGATGACGCATTAGTAACGGTCGATACAACCGTTATAAAGACGTTTGTATCGATCTACCTGTAATCATACTTAAAAGAGGTGATGTAATTAAGTTTGTTTGTTCATTCAACAGTGTATTATTATTATTATTATGTTTAGAGATTTCTAACTGCTCCAACACACACAACCGGAAGTTTTTATCACAAACATGGAGAATCTTATACGTGTTATTGTCGCTTAAGGAATGGCCGGTATCGATTAAATGTTTTGCGAAATGTGATTTGTCTGGATGGCCATTCCTATAAGCGGCAACATGCTCCCTATATCGCACACCCAGGCCAATAAAGGCGTAAGTGGAATTCACTAACTTTACAGGGGAGCAAAAAAACTGTTTAACCAGGTATATCAACTTTGTTTTTGACTCTATGATCTATTGTTATGTATCAAAAAATAGTAAAAAAAACAACCTTTTTTATTGTTTACATTCGAAACACCTTAAATTAAATTGGTAATCAGTATTTAATTTTTAAAGTTTTACAGACGTTTTCCTTATTTATTTAAGACCAATCCTCAAATGTAATGTTTTTTATTCTAATCATCGCTTTCTAAATATTTTTAATACTGTAACTACTCATGCTTACGTCTGTTTCGAAGTTCTATACTATGATAAAATACAGAGGCTAAGTACTGCTTATGCCCTTTTTTGCTTAATTTTATTTTACGTATCGAATTTTAAGATGCATTTACAGCTTTGTTTGTTAAAAAATAAAAGTAAAATATAGTTTTAAGTCTAAATACGGCCTTTTTATAACAGTATGTTCAATTAAACCATAACTGTAAGTAATATTAAGTTTCTAGGTAAAATATATTTCAGTGGTGTAAAAAAAAAAAGGTTTTTAGAAAATTGCACTTTATTATAATAATAGTCATAACAGAACAGAATAATAGTGATAAAAGATTATCAAATTAACAGTGAATTATAATTTTAATTTTGTAATTAAATCAGAACGGTAACTAAATAGAAATTCTTATTAAGACCTCAAAATATTAAAATTAATAATCACAACAAAAATCTTAAAATTATTTATTATACCAATAACTAAACATTCACACAAAAGAATATTAATCATATTAGTATTGAAAAAAAACCCCAAGTGCCCGGCGACTCCAGCAGTTGTGCTGGCGTAGACGGGCGCGAGCACAGCCCTGGTGTCAGGGGAGCTAAGAATCTCCGGCAAGATATTCGACTAACCGTCAAACGATAATTACGGCAAATTACATAAAGGACTCCGCCGGTACACTCAACATTCTTACATACAATGTTCGGACGCTGCTGAAAGATGAGCGGTTGATTGAGCTTGTAAATGCCCTAAAGGATATTAGTTGGGACATTTTGGGACTTTCAGAAGTGAGACGAGAAGGTGAGCAAACAGAGGAAAGAAACGATGCCGTGTTCTTCCACTTCGGTGAAACCAGTGGCCAACATGGAGTGGGGTTCATGGTGGCAAAGAAGTGGAAGGACAACATAATTGAATTTTTAGGATACTCTGAACGTGTCGCTGTGCTCAGGTTCCAACTAACACCTACCAAAACTCTAACTCTTGTTCAGGTAAATGCACCAACATCTGCATATTCAGATGAAGATGTAGAAGATGTTTACGATCTTGTTAATAGAGCATGCGACGAAAATAAAGGCACCTGGAACATGGTTATTGGTGACTTTAATGCAAAAGTGGGACGAAGGCAAGAACTGGACTGTGGTGACACAGTTGGTAGTTTTGGGTTAGGAGATCGAAACGAGCGAGGCGCTCGACTCACCCAATTTGCCTTTGGACAGAGCATGCACATAGTCAACAGTTTCTATATGAAGTAACCGCAAAGACGATGGACCTGGGTGTCACCAGATGGCATTACGCACAACGAAATCGACTACATCTTGTCATCCGATAGATATATTATTAAAAATATTAATGTCATAAACAGGATCAAATATAGTTCAGACCATATTCAGACACCCATTCGTGTTAAAATCAGACTAGATTTTAAAATCCATCGAGCCAAATTATTTATAAAACAAAATTAAAAGACTGTCTAAAGAGACCCTCGTTAATAACTTCCAACATTTCAACCAGGAACTGTCTAATTATTTTAAGGAACTTGAAATCGATGAAACAGACGCAGAAAAACAATACAATGTAATAGTTACCGGAATAAACAATACCTACAAAACCATAAAAAATAAACCCAGAAATAGAAACAAATTATCCTTCCAAAGTCTCGATTTTATAGAACAACGAACAAATAGGAGCACCACACTACAGAGCAATAGATAAACAAGTTAAACGAAGCATAAGGAAAGATCTTAGAAATAATAATAATATAATAATATTCCACAACTATCACACAACGCCATCTAGTCCCAAGCTAAGCAGAGCTTGTGTTATGGGTACTAGACAACTGATAAACGTACTTATATATTTCTAAATACATACATATTATAGATAAATTACACCCAGACACAGAACAAATGATCGTGCTCATCACACAAACATTTGTCCTGGGTGGGAATCGAACCCACGACCTCCGGCATAGCAGTCAGGGTCACTAACCACTAGACCAACAGGCCAGTCAAAATCTGAATACACATTTGGTAAGAACTGCATTAGAAAACCATACATCCCTAAGAATTTTGAAACATGGAGATACTTCCGGGAAATCTTGGATTAATAGCTTAGTGGATGATAAAGGCGTAAAACATTACAATAGAGGTAAAATCATGGAAATTGCCACAAAATTTTATAAATCACTATATTCTGATCATTCACCATACGATAACTATACTGAATAGAATCTATCCGATTCCACCCCCCCCCCCCCCCCATAAATGGTTATGAATTGCACAAAGCGCTTGCTACTATGCGCTACAATAAAAGTCATGGAGAAGATGGAATTACCACAGAAGCACTCAAAATAGGATCTTCCACTCTGTTGCCCCACCTTACTAACCTATTTAACACCATTTTACAAGAGGGGGCCCCGTCAGTATGCTGACGCTCTTTGAGGCGCGCGTGGGACACAACGCGCCGTCGACCCGGGCATGGTCCATGGTCTGGCAGCGAGTTGCCCTTTACTCGCTGCCTACGGTGGCCGGAGATCGTCTTGCGACGTCCGTCGCCGTGGGCGTCCACCACCGCGGGTGGGGCGGAGGGAAGACACTGTCCTCTCTCTCACGCGGCCCGCCTCCTCCTTCGCGAGCATTACTGCTTCGCAGAAGGAGGCAACCGCTTCCCACTCCGTCTCGCCTCGCAGCATGGCCGCGACCAATGCTGGGCGCGAGAGGTCTCCGCCTATCGCTGCCGTGAGGACACGTCGGTGCTCTGCCCAAGCGGGGCAGTCCTGCACCGTATGCTCCACCGTGTCCTCCGGGCGATCTTCGCAGTGGTGACACCCAGGCGTTTCCTCCTTCCGCATCAGACACAGGTACCTCCCGAAGCATCCGTGCCCGGTGAGGACCTGCGTCAGGCGGAAAGGAAGGACGCCATGACGTCTCTCCAGCCACTCCTCAAAGAGGGGTCTTACCGTCGCAATTGCGGCGTGCCCGTCACCAGCACACTTGAGGAGATATTTAAAACTCTGGCAGCCTCTTGGGTGACTAAAGGTATCGAAATCGGCAATAAGAGGCTGACAAACCTCCGTTTTTCCGATGACATTGTTCTTTTTGCCCCTACAGCTTTTGAACTACAAACCATGCTCCAAGAACTGAGCACGGCTAGCTCGTGGGACTTGCGATGAATCGGTCTAAAACACAAATAATGACAAACTGCACTAAGCGTAGGGTCGAGGTAGATGGGCAGGATATTAAATATGTCGATGAGTATATCTACTTGGGCCAGTTAGTATCTTTCGAAAACAGGCAAGAAAGAGAAATCGATCGCCGAATCGAAAACGCCTGGAAAAGCTACTGGTCCAAGAAGACGCTTATGAAGGGTGATTTACCAATATCCCTAAAGCGCAAACTCATCGACATGTGCATCCTGCCCGTCCTAATCTACGGTGCTCAAACCTGATCGCTTACCGAGTCGCAGAGGTTCCGCCTTGGAGTCTGCCAAATGGCAATGTAACGCAGCATTCTGGGCATCAAACGACAGGACCGAGTTCGCAACACCACGATACGTTCCAAAACGGGCATTCTGGACGTCGGCAAGAAGGCTGCCAAGCTGAAGTGGGACTGGGCGGGTCACGTCAGCCGCATGAACATTGACCGCTGGGCGAAGGCCGCCACACAGTCAGTGGGTGCCTGAAGAAGGACGGCGCTGCCGAGGCCGGCCTAGAAAAAGGTGGCGAGACGAGCTGGATTCACACCGTGAGGACTGGTTCGAAGTGGCGCTGGACAAGAAAACTTGGAAAAACTTGGGGGAGGCCTTTGCCAAGCAGTGAGACAGTGTAGACTGAAAAAAAAAATGTATATTTTATTCCGATTAGTACCTAAACACTTCTTTAAACTTCTTTTTAACTCAGAAATACAAATCGTTACGTGCAGTTGTCTCTGAGCGGCGCGTGAGTTATGAAAACTAAACAAATAATCCACACCCGCGCATGCGATGTAAGGCGAAGTACCCAGACCTTTCGATTTGTTTATGTGACGAGTTCGTGATTACTTCCGCCAACTAGATCAAGAAAGGCGAAAGAAAAAAGGCGTAAGCATGATTATTTCGAAACTGTGTGCGAGTGCACCCGTGAACATAGAAATACGGCTTTTTTTGTTTAATTATTTTTATTTGTGATGGGATGTAATCGGTATTATTTTAAGAAAATCGTTTTTTTATTAGGCATTAAAAAGCATAATACGAGATATAATTATACGTTTTTTGCTTTCTTTGATGGAACAAAAACCTAAGCATGATTAGGTGTATTTTAATGAAATTTTACGTGCTTATGTTGGTTTATCGACTTTATTATTTGAAAAAATATAGTAGTTAAATGACGCCAAAAAATTTTTTTTTGTTATAAAACCTTCATTTTAAGTCGAAATTGTACGGAAAAAATTGAGCACATGTATCTTTACGTATGCTATCCAAAACAGCAATAAAAAAAAATTGACGTATCTGCACTTACGTCTTTGTTGAACTGGGGGTGCGATATCTAACCTCGAAATTACGGCCTGTCTGACCTACATAGACCCCGTTGCAATCGTTGCATACTAATTTATAAACACCGGATTTTTTTGAATTTTCTAATTTATCTTTACCGTTACAAAGATTACGTAAGTTGTGATAAAAAACACAATGTTTTCGTTACTTTTCGATCAGATCACAACTTACGTAATCTTTGTAACGGTAAAGATAAATTAGAAAATTCAAAAAAATCCGGTGTTTATAAATTAGTATGCAACGATTGCAACGGGGTCTATGTAGGTCAGACAGGTCGTAATTTCGAGGTTAGATATAGGGAGCATGTTGCCGCTTATAGGAATGGCCATCCAGACAAATCACATTTCGCAAAACATTTAATCGATACCGGCCATTCCTTAAGCGACAATAACACGTATAAGATTCTCCATGTTTGTGATAAAAACTTCCGGTTGTGTGTGTTGGAGCAGTTAGAAATCTCTAAACATAATAATAATAATAATACACTGTTGAATGAACAAACAAACTTAATTACATCACCTCTTTTAAGTATGATTACAGGTAGATCGATACAAACGTCTTTATAACGGTTGTATCGACCGTTACTAATGCGTCATCACCACGCTATATAAAGAGGCGAGAGCTGTCAAACTGGCTCATTCGAGGCCGAGCGCTTGTCGAGTCAACATCTCCTGAGGATGCCCCGTGGAGGGGCGAAACACGTGTCGAGTATAGGTTTGATTGCATGGCATGTTTTTCTGTTTCTTGCACTTGTGCATATGCATGTGGGCGGGAGGGTGGGTCCTTTGCTGCATGTGCATATGCATGATTGCATAGGGTGGGATTGCATCCTGCAACAAGCCTGGATTTTTGTCGCGGAATTAAAACTAGATATTTTTCATAACATTTAAGTCAATATAAGTCAAAGAAAAAGTTTGAAAAATTTTAAACACCAAATCGTAAATTCTAAATAATTTCAAAAATCTAATTAAATAAGTTATGAATTCAAATTAGCCACTAGAAACAAAATTAGCACTTGAAAGATATCATAACAAGATAATTTACTCGTATTATAGAATGGAATTAATTAATCTTTATAATGCACACTTTGTAAATTACAAATATATCCAATTCGTAGTGTGACACAATGTGCGGTTTAAAGTGTAATATAATGAATGGCCCTTACTTTATTTTGATAGGTATACATTTATCATATTATCCATTCGTTTAAGAATACAAGTAGTGTCTTGAAGCTCGGGATCTTACTTTGTTTATTCGAAAGAAAAGTGGCAAAAGCTCATGTTGTTTTCTTCCTGGTATACGAGGCATAGCTGTTTCATTAGTGTTTTGTTTTTATGCGGGGGGCATCACGACGTCAAATTGACAGAAACTGTGTTCTTTCAGTGTGTACTAGCGCTCTTAAGCCTACCTTTTCCAATCCGACGCACACCACTAATTGGCACAAATAAGACGTTGCCGCCATATTGATAACCTGCTTATTGCTGCTACAGTCCTTTTATTATTTTATATACCTCTGACAGTTGCAGTTCATAATTAACCTTATTGTGACGCAGTTAAAGATCATTATTATTTTGACAGACTAGTCAGTGACATTGTTACGAACATGACATAATAAAAAAGTCAAATAAAGGACATTAGCGACATCTTTGACGCAACCGAGAATCTGAAATCAGAATCATTATCTATTATATTCCCGATTTTTTTAAGGTGGCTGCGAGCATAGACATACCTACATCATGGATAGAGTATTTAAAAAAAAAACCCTACCTAGCTAACATTTTGCTTTATAGTTCGCCGCCAGTAGAACATGATAATAGAACATGCCAGTAGAACACGCCAGAAGAACATGCCAGAAGAACACGCCAGAAGATCGTAAAGAAAAACACACCACACCCATCTGATCGGAGTACCCCTTTTTACAGGGGATGAGGAATTTTACATCCTTTTTCTTTTTCATACCCCTTAAAATAACAGCCTACAGCAAACCTTATTACAACGAACTTAAAGCTCATTATATAGCACTTGGTTCTGACAGCGCACGCGCAGGTAAATTACTGCAAAAGAACTGCATCTACACTTGAGGATTAGCAACGGACTCGCATTCTTGCAACTAAATAAGATTGTGATTGCTATCAATGACTAACGGCTCCTTTGTTCTATGTACAGACGCCAGCAGGTCAACCTACCTCAATTTCTAAAACTTGCCAATCGCACATTAATCTTCCACTATTGTGATAAGGTTGAAAATCTGTTACAGGTCAGATTCGGCTAGATTGACCTTTGTCGTTTGTACTTACTCTATGTGAACTACTTAATACAGAGGTTCCCTTCGCCAGGATAAATGCTACTGTAATATTACTAGTAGCTAGTCCGAAAAGGGCTCAAGACGGTATAAAAATGGGGGCCCCTAGAACCGAAGCCCACGAAGAGGATAAAGTAAGGATTTATGCAAATTACCAAAGTAGTAACCTGTGCATGTTCTAAATCTGTGGTTCTTAACGTTGGTTGGCGGACCACTGCTGGTCCCTGGAAGAACGCCAAGTGTCCCGCGGAGCCTACTTAATAAGCAGTGACAAAGACAATATACAAATGCAATGACTCGACACAACTCGACTCGCATGCCACGTACTACGAGCAGTCTGAGTCAGTCTCGATAAGCTAAGAAGTTTAGAATTTAGTATGTAAAATACTGATATTCAGCGGCATCTGGTTCGACTGGAAGCTGAACCGAATATTGTTATTTTCCCAACAATATTGGGGTCAGCGGCTTGGCAGATGGGATGGTTCCTTATGACTGAAAGATCCCATCGAAAGTGATCCTGCTTGATCACGTCCATCTAGACGGCGGATGTTATATATCACCATGCGAGATTTGCAAATACCAAAGCATTTGACATTTTGAAAGTGATAACAATTCAAAAACAAAACTCAAGAACGCCTCCGAACGATCCCGATTCACAAAACGAACGCAAATAAAAACTGTGAAGTCGTAACAAATGTCGTCCAATCAAAATTTCACGACGCACATCGTTGGTAACCATAATTAAATTATACATTCATGCATAAAATAGCCGTTACTGTGTTATGGCGGGCGTGCGTGCGATTAACAGATTACACGAGCACATCCCGACCAAATCTGTGGAGTATTCTCAGTGTTAGCAGATTGGAGTACCTTTTTCGCTTTTTTTGGGGAAAAATTTGTTCTAGAGAAAATTTTGGGACAGGAAATAAATTCTTTATCTCAATACACACGTACAATGAGTGTTAACATTGATTGCTGATATCTGTAAGAACAACAAACAGATTTTCGTTTTCCGACAGATAGGTTCCTTTTTTTTTCCTCTTTTGGCAACAGTCGGTGACTATGGATGCCAGTGTTAAAGATTCTAGGTTCCTATCCCTTCCAAATTAGGTTTAAAAGTAATGAAATGATAAATACAGCAACACTGCAACAACTAGGGTAATTACTAAAATTGTACCCTGTATTTCTGGAACAAGAACTGACAATATTGTACAGGCACCTAGTTTTACACCTTGTGAATGAACAACATACACTATGTTCATTCACAAGGTGTTGTTGTTTTCAATTTTAAATTTTATGTTTTTTTATCTTTCTGTCTGAAAATACGAAATGATACAATTCCAAAAAGTATAATTCTGAGGAAAATTCTGAAACTTAATCTAGCAACCCTGAGTATCTCTTCACATCTAAATGTATTCTTTGCATAAAAAAAAACGCGATGGCAAGTTAACATCGGTTAAAATCTCCGCAATCATTTCTTATTCTTAAATGGTGGCAACGTTACATTTGTTACGAGTTTAAAGAAGATGGCTACTAATGGCCGTTATTATTTTAGTTGATTTCTGGTTGCTTGCTGTTTATTTTATGGTACCAAGGAGCGTTTTTAATAATTTAAAATGTTTTTTGAGACTTTTTGTAACTCTTCTGTTGTCACTGACAACCGCTAAATAAGTAAAATATGTTCTTCTTTCACCAAAGGGTCAACATTGATGGCGGAAGAGTTAAAATGTGTGACTCTGAACGTAAGCTATCAAGAAGTTTAGGTATCAAAAATAATTATTTTGACATTATGATGATGCCAAATGCACAATAGGAATACTTTTGATGAACTCTGAACACTAAAAAAATATTTATTTGCAATATTTATTACTGGCTCCTAGTCTATTAATAATCAGTTCGATGTTCAAAAAAAGGCGGGACATGACCTATGACCGAATCTGCCACAGATAACACAAGATTAATGACCGACACATGAACGAATTGAACGAAGGTTTTATAAGAACAAAACTTTTATTGCATTTCCTTTCACGGGCGGGGCGTGTAACAAAATTACAATTAACATGATTTACAAACTGCATAAATAACACTTCAAATTATTAAATACGACGCCCCGAGACACAACACCAGTTTTACCGTTCCCCTACAGTGTTGCTACCTTAAAAATCGAAAATTCCCAGATTTTTTGTTTTGATATCTTGTCGTTAGCGATTTAATGCATCGATGGGTTCAGATTGACATGTATGTTTTCGATATCGTATTAATTACTAAAGATTTTCTGGTTGTTGTTTTTGGGACACGGACTTTCTTGATTGATTCTTGTAAATAAAGTCCTCAGATATGTTTACATCTCCCGAATTTAGAGGAAAAAGTACGCATAAACTTGGGTCTCCATTAAACTGTCGCTAAACATTGTAATTTATATTTTTGCAATATCATACCGCGCGAGTGTGGAAGAGACGGTATTCTCCGTCCCTCTCTCAAAGTTATTGGTTTGTTAAAGATTATCTCTACAGTGAAGAGTGCTTTCGATATTGCTTGTTTTACATCGAATATTAATTCTTTGAGAGTGTAAGAAACCCTATAAAGTGCTACACTACACGTAAAAAGACAAAAACATCCACTTAATGATCGGGTCTCGACTACTTTGGACTTTAGTGAGGGATCATTTTATTGCAGAATTAATTTTTTGCAAAGGTTAAGAGATTTTGTCATGAAACTTGTGAATGTTATCCTTTGCAATGCTCTGACAGTCCCTCCCGCCCTGCCAGGGATGGGAGGAGTCATTTGTGATTTTACCACGAAAAAAAAATCCTTTGCAATGCATATAATTTATTTATTTACAGGGTGCAATCTTAGTCGTGGGCAATACTTTAATCTAAGACTCTAGTCACGATACTGATTGCATTAGGGCTAATAATTCGCAAATCAAAAATATTTTTAATGCAAGTTTGGAAAACCTTAAAAATGTTTTAAATCACATTGCAAAGTCATAATGTTGCAAATAAACACTAAAAGTAATAAAAAAAATCTTAATCCCCAATAAGTCTTGAAGTATCCAAATTTTAACGAGTCCACGCGCCGCGTTGATACTTTGAGACATTTATGATTTTTTTTTAAGGTTTTACATACTTGCATTAATAATGCTTTTGAGTTGCGTTAAACATTCAGTATCGTTAGTAGAGCATTAGATTAAAATATTGCCCACGACTAAGATTGCACCCTGTATAAGTTTTTTAACGAGGCCCGGCTTAGGGCTGATTTTTCAATAGTCAGATAACTTTTATCTGAGGAATTAAAATAACGGTTTGACATAATATATTTTCCATAGATAAGCTGTCAGACCGCCATTTTTATTCCTCAGATAAAAGTTAGCTATCTGACTATTGAAAAATCAGCCCCTAGTACGAATTACTACAAATAAATAATGAAAAATATTTTTGTTTTTTTTAACGATTAGTTCAAGCTGCAAACTGTATAACAGCTATAATAGAACCATCAAATCTTTGCTTTATACTAATCTGTACACCTTCCCGATTAATATTAGCATTTTAAAACATAATCGATATCGTATACTACGTTGAGTCATTAATCGCTACACTTTATCGAACGGCGCGGCGCGAAAATGTACACAAATCACACCTCTCAGTCGCCATCTTCATTTTTTACTTTTTTTTTTGTATGTGAACCCAACGCACTGAGAACGAGTTCTTCCAGCAATCCAGCCTGAGTTTTTTTTATTTTTCGCGCCTTTTTTTGTTTTGTGTAGACGAAGTTAATGCCGTTTAGGATGCAGGGTAAAGGTAACATGTCTTAAGTGCAGTATAAAATGGTAATTTTGTGTAGATGCTCGTGTTTTACGTCCTATTTCTTCACTATAAAGTGTAATCGGTATTCATTAGTCTGTACCTATATTTTTACTTTGATATTTGCAGTTTTTTACTGTTTTGAATTACGACACTTACCTTTAACAGAAAATAGTAGGTACATCAAAAGTTACGATAGAGCTTTGACACTTCAAATTTTAAAACTGACATTGTCTATCGTTATAAATAAAAGTTGGTATCTTTTCAAAATACCCATGTTATGCATAATTTTTTTATTCCTAAAGTAGGAAATTGAAAAAGAAATGGCGATTTGTATCAAACATCTATTTATTAAGGCCTTGTTTTTCCATCGGTCTACTAGCTCTTTCAAATATCTGTAATACTCAACTTTAACCTGTTCCGAAAACACAATGATTCATAACTTACAATAACCTTACGAGCGTTTTCACCAACACAAAGCAACACCCAAAAGAATGCCTAAATATTATTGTTCTGTTATGCAAATACAACAGCGTGAATTTATTAGATAATATTATATCTAGTGTTACTGAAATAACATCTTAAGTTTCTTATTGTAACTCAAAATCAATCAGTTTGAAAAATTTTATATTTGCGCATTTATAAACACCTCAAAGATATTGGTTTTAAATATTCAATTCACTGTTGATTATATTATTACTATTATTTTCATTAAATTTCAATTAAAATGTTCCTTTTTTGCCACCGTATAATTATCTACAAGCGTGTTATTCCGTTTGATATTGAGAAACTGGTTAAAATGTTGCAAATCAAGTTTTTTTTTTAAATAATCAAAATTGTGGCATTTAAATTGATTTACTTTTAATTACCACCTCGAGCCAATTAGTTTTTGTGTATTGACAAGTGGAACAAAACGTTATTTATGTCTATGGCAACACTAACAACTTTAAAATTAGAATATCAAAAAGTCCGTATGCTAATAAAAGAAATAAAAAGTCATCAATGTTTTACATAATATTAAACAAATCAATTTTATTGGTTTCTTTCTATTGCTATTCTGACAGATTCCAATTAATAGAAAATGTTTTATTGTAAACCTGCTAGAATCTTGTGTCTTTTCAACTAATAATTTATCCTTATCCTAGCTGTTGCCCGCGACTTCGCCCGCATGCGTTTTGGTGATTATCTTGTCCCAAATCTCATCAAAATCTGTCAAGTCGTTTAGAAGGCGGAAGGCAGACATAAGACATTACTTAACTTAATTTTATTTATATATAGTTTTATACATAACTAGCTGTGCCCGCGACTTCGTTCGCGTGGATGTCGGTGAACAATGTATTTTTTACAAAATTGACAAAGGTTCATACAAATTTTCAACCCCTATTTAATCCCCTTGGGGTAGAATTACTCAAAATCCTTTCTTAGCGGATGCCTACGTCATAACATCTAACTGCATGCCAAATTTTAGCCCGATCCGTCCAGTGGTTTGGGCTGTGCGTTGATAGATCACTATGTGAGTCAGTCACCTTTGAGTTGCACATAATTCTTAATATATATAAATCTCGTGTCACAATGTTTGTCCTCAATGGACTCCTAAACCACTTAACCGATTATAATAAAATTCGCACACCATGTGCAGTTCGATCCAACTTGAGAGATAGGATAGTTTAAATCTCAAATTATAGTCGCAATTTTAATAATATTATAAAGATTGCACCCGTGCGGAGTCGGGGCGGGTCGCTAGTATATACTATAATAATAATAATAAATTATTTATTGCCATACAAAATTTCACAGTAAATAATTGAGATTTGAAATAATAGGTTATAGTACCAGTGTTTCAGGAGCCAGTGACTTCTTCCATTTGTCTTACAGTGTTATTACATTTGCGAGCGTGATACAAATTATATTTAAGAAATTACAATTATTTCGTTTTTATTCATAAACATTATTTTATTTATTTATCAACAATAGTTTAAATTTAAACTTAACAACATTAAGCAATAGTTAAAACAATTCAAATTACATTATTTAATTCATCAATATTAGCTTTTTAAATTATGTTGTCTATAAACTAAATTAATATACCTAAGTCGAGAACAAAGTATTACAATTAAAATAATTATTAAATAAAAAGAAATAAATTAATAAAAATCAAGATAATAAAATGGGAGCAAGAATATTATAGACTTCTTGCCGTTCTTCTTTATAATTCTCTGTTTAAACCACCAACAACACTTTTTTCCATTTCCACCATGAATAAATTCCAAACTTTTGGAAGTAAGCACAAAAATTACAAATGTCCCCAAGGCGCAGCGTTTAAAAGAAACAAAAAGATATAACGTTCGGGTGCTGAAAGTCGCAAACTAGTTTGCATTTTCAATTTTAAGACGATCTAAGTTTTAAGTTCACTTTAAGTCGTTGGAGATTCCATTCGGAAGGGATTTATCGTTAAATGGTTCTGTTGCACGACGTTTTGGGGAGTTTTGGGTTGGACTTGCGATAGTTTGATTTTGGCGACCGCTACGGAGGAGGAGGAGGAGCTCGTGGCTAAATAATCATGGCGGCACAGGCCGATCTTCCGGGTAAAGCCGCGCTTGCCGATGTTGGCCTGTGGATGGGTGACCATCAATCATAGCGAGTTTCCTCTGTGCCTCGGAAAGCACGTAAAGCCGTTTGTCCCGGCCGGTCATTTGTAGATCTTTGACAGTCGTTACTGTTAGTCAGAAGCTCTAAAGTCTGACAACCAGTCTTACCATGGGGTATCGTATTACCCAGTTACTAGATTGTGGAGGTCCGACAGGCAGTTGCTCTATGTAAAATACTGATATCCAGCTGAATCTGGTTTGACTGGAAGCCGACCCCAATATAGTTGGGAAAAGGCTAGGCAGATGATGACCGCTACGACTTTGCGTGGTCGCGGGACTGTCTCATCAGGAAACCGTGACCCTGGAACGTAATAGGGCTATTGAAGGATCAGTCAGAAGGAGTCTGACAGTCCCTCCCGCCCTGTGATTGATTGACAGTCCCTCCCGTCATATTATGATGATTTTACCACAAAAAAAAGACTCTTTGCATAGACATTAAAAGAGTTCAAGGCGCTGAAATCCTCCCACTAGGTGGACCGACGACATCGTGAGGGTCGCGGGCAACCGATGGATGCAAGTGGCGAATTGTCGTTCGGCGTGGCGGTCTAAGGCCGAGACTCCACCAAAGCTGTGCGAGTCGAGACGTGTTTTGAATTGCGTTGCCGGAGTCGTGCCGGAGTGGAGCTGTGTCAATAACGCAATTCTATTGGTTGTTCAACACACGTCTCGACTCGCACAGCTTTGGTGGAGTGTCGGCCTAAGGGGGAGGCCTATGTTCAGCAGTGGACGTCTTCGGGCTGATGATGAAGGGGCTGAAATAAGAGGTGAAACAGTGACAAGGCATTTCCTCTTTACACGACTGCCCGAAAAAAGGAATGTTTATGATGACAATGATAACAGCTTTTAAAATGTCTGCTCTTATAATTCTACATACATTATAACTTAGAACTACACGCGAGTTTTTTTTTGAGTCTTCTTTTTAGTATAATAATAGTCAAATTGAATAAAAAAAGGATATTTACCATAGGGGTGGTAAACGCCACTTATTAGTATCAATCACCACCCTGGTGGCAAGCTCGAAGGTGGCACATGGGAATACAGGATTTTACAACAAGATAAATTGATTAATAAAGAGCTAAAAGAAAAAGAATTTAAAGTTTTCATGCATGTGGCGGCACCTACAAGAAATTCATAAAACTATGAACTGGATATAAAAGCGTTTTTATCCATTAAATGATTAAAATCATCTCATAAACACAACACAGATCCCATTCCACCATTTTTACCCCATCAGCGTAGCAATTACCCATCTTTAAATAAGTTTAAGCTGTAGCAACCCTAGTTCAGGGCTGTTAAACACAAAGTGCCGTGTAACATGCGACTGAATGTCGCTAAGGTGTCAGGAATGTGGTATGCCTGCCAATTAGCGTGGCTGAATGGGACCGGTCCCAATGGCAGATTTTATGTGCCAACCGTGTCGGTCTGTGAGATTGTGTGATGTGATGGAGTGGTTTTTTGAAGATTGAGGTGGATTGTGATAGATTATTTGATGACTAGAGGGCATGACGATTTTGAGATGACAACTGGTGACCTACCTGATGATGTTTATAGCGAGAGTAATTCCAGTGTGGAAATGAGATGGCGCTAGGCGATTTGTACTGTTCTGTCTCTTTCTCACAGTGACCAAGAAGTAGAAACGAATTGACCACTGTGATGAGTGATAACCTTATTTTATGCGAAAGTTTGTGAGGATGGATAAATGGATGCATGGATGTTTGCTAGAAAGTGAAGATGGATTTATTGGGTGAGAAATATTTTTAAGTAAAATGTACTAAGTACCTAAGTAATATAGCGACGGAAAAAAAAAAAGTATTTTTAATTATGCCTTTTATTGAGGAGATATTTTTCAAAAACCCAAGTACACCGTTCAACAAAACATATTTAATTATTCTACGGATCAATGTTACAAAACGTTCAAAAATAATACAAAAGTCAATGTAAGTATGAGGTTCTATTTTTTTGACATGATCTACAAAGTCTGTCTATCAGTCCTCAAGACATTAAACAACAAAGACTTCATGTATTCACGACATTTTAATTTCCCGCCGAATTTGACAGCTGTCATCTAATGATTGACGTTCAAGAGAGAACTTTTGCAGGCAAAGGAAAATAATTATAAATCCTATTGCTAGAATATCAGTCTAATATGTTATTACAATGAATGATTTATAGAATAACTGTGTCATAATCAAATCATCTTTTGAATGAGTAATCATTGCATGCTGTTCAACTTTCTATTTCGCTTGTCTAACATTTTATTATTGCCACGATTATTTTGCAGTTGAATCTTTCGCGTATTGTTCAAAATAACTCTTAATGTTTTATGTTAAGGTTTAATATCACTGAATGCTTTTTAAAAATCAGTGTTTAATAAAATATTAACACGACATAAAGTACTCTCATGTCAAAATTGTTCTTTCCGTTACAAGTGCTATTAGAAAATGTGCTTTATTAAAAAATGGTTGCAACGTCGCCATCGCCTTATTATCGAATTTGTTTTCTCCATTAATTCGGCGTACTTTTTTATGCTGGCAACATTGTTTAATAATTGCTGGTAATGTTTTCGTTTCACTTTTTAGAACAATTTAAATAATAATCTTGTTATTATTGAAATTACAAATCTGTTTTGAGATAACATCTTCTATCTCTCCCATCTTGTTTTTAGTCAATTACTTTTAATTTGTCGTTTGTTTTTTAGAAAAGCTTTCTACTGTTTCAATTAAGTATTGTTTTTTATTCGTACAGTTATAAGCACACAAGAAACAAACGGACTAAATAATTTATCATGAACTTTCCTCGTTTGTCTTAGGTTTGATTGCCGGGTCGGGCAAAACACTGTCGAGTTTTTATCTAGAATGTCTCAGCAGCAGTAAACTAATATGGATTTGTGTCCAGGCCAACTGGCCCAGCAGTTGGGTAGTAATAATTTTTCTGGTAGGTATTATTATTTACAAAAACTCCAGGAAAACGAAGGTAGGTAATGTCTGTATTTGTATGATATTACCTGTACCTAGGTCTCATTTAAACTTGATTAAATAATAATAATTGGCTACGTTAACATGGAATGTATACTTATATGCCGTTAATTACAGCTAAAACGTGTTGTGTGCAACCGATTGAAGATAACTTTGGTTTAATTTTATTTTATTGTTATTGAATACATTCAATATGCGGTTTTCATTTGGATCTTTTATGTAAATTACAATTTCTGTATTATGTAGTTCGATTGATTGGTTAGCATTAAAAATCAGTAAAAATTCAACTTCTGTAAAACCTAAAAAGTTTATCTTGGGATTTTATATTTAACGTAGTTTATGAATACACTAGCTTTTGCCAGCGGCTCCACCCGCTCACCCCTCACCTTAATCCCTATGTCACTCAGGACCAAAGCAGTTTCTCCTGGTGTAAGATTTTTTTAAATCAGTCCAGTAGTTTTCGAGTTCATTCATTACAAACATACACACACACACAATAATACAAGTATTTTCTGTTTATCAGTGAAGATTGACATTATTTTGGCTTTATTTCTACTGTAAAAATCTGTATTTACCTACATAATCCGAAAATATCATATTTTAATGCCGAAATGGCCACCCATCCCGATACCGACATGGCCTGCCGCAGCTTTTGTCAGACGTATTTAAAAGTAATAAATATTACAATGTATTTGATTACAGAACGGGGTGTCATCAATTTTAAATTTCGAACGCCACAAATTTAAATTTCGATTCGTCGAATACAAGCGCTGGATTGGATAAAAGGTGTTGCCAAGGACGAAAAAGTTCCTATAGTTGTAGAAAGCGGTATTTTAAATAGCGGTGAAATTCATGGCCAATATCTGTAGCCAGAGATTTTAACTGACATAGTAATAAAATATACTAAATGTTTCATTTCATTGTCATTCCATCTAGTTTTATGAAGACTAAGACTCAGAGACGTAATAACGATAACGGCCAACGATAAAAATGACAATGAATTCCCATAAGTTTTTACTCGAATATGGCGAAACAAATAGATGGGCTATCTTGGTAGAATTTATTGAAAATGAACGTTACAATTATTGATTTTTGATAACATTATCATTAAAGAATATTTCACTGAAAAGTGCACTTTAAAATTTCGCCCTGGCAATCCCAAAACAAAATGGATGGCCAAGATGACAGCGAATAAAGTGTCGCCAGAGTTGTTTGTTTAGTATTTGCATATTTTGCGCGTCCTCCTGTTATCCGATACTCAAAATATTCGCGTGGGGAGATATTATTTTTACTGTTCTTATATCGATAAATTTTATTTTTGCAAAAGTGATTTTGACGTGTGGTTATTTTGTATGAAAGTGGTGTCGTAAAAGGGTATTATTGGAGGTACTTTATTAGTGTCTTAAGTCTTTTATTGGTCGGGCAACATTTTTAGGGTTCTGCACCGAAATGGTGCTGATAGGAGTGTAATCAGATTTTGCTGTCTGTCACCGGGCTATACCTATGTATATTTGAAACTGCCGTTAATAGACACTTCACGTTTTCATAAAGTATAATATGACTTAATAAAAAAAAACGAAATATTAAAATGAAGTGAAAAATTTAACAGCGATACCTATTTAATAATCAGATGAGGAGTCCGAGAGTCCGGTGAGGACCACTATGTATTTGAAAAAAATGTAAATGGCCTTCTTGTCTCATTAGGTAACCGTGACCCTGGAACTTAAAGGGCTATTGAAGAATCACCGTGGATTTTAGTCAGTACAGTACAAGTCTGACAGTCCCTCCCACCCCGCTTTGGGTAGGAGGACTCATTTGATGATTTTATCACGATAAAAAAGGTATCCTGCTGGACAATGAACCGATACCAACATAGTTGGAAAAATAATAAATGGAATAGGTAATAATGACATAAAAAAATGTGTTCAATGTTGTAAAGAGGTGGAAAACCCGTAGCGTCCGAGTCCAACTCGATCTTGGCCAATTTTTAAACTTAATTCTTTCGGCTACCTTGCTTGAGCGCGGAATTGATTCGGAGAAAAAAAGGTTGTTGTACTGTAATCCGTGTTTATGGTCTCTCATCCTATTAGCTCCTTGTTTTTTTTATGTTCATTGCTTCATTCTTAGGAGGGAGGTTGAGCAAAGTCGTTTGTGAATCGTCAATGGACTTTGATTAAAATTCGCTATGCTTTTGTGAATGATTGATTAATTAATTTTGAGATAACGCAAGAAGTTGATGATAAATCAATGTGAATGAGCTTTATTTCCAAAAATAAGTATGTTTTGGGTATTAGACCAGTCTTTCATCTACAAGTCGGACAGATAATCTGATAAAGACCACAGGATCGCGCTGCATGCAAGCCCGCTTACAACTGGTCCTATTAGAAATCAAAGGCGCACCCTCACCGCGAACATTCACCTGTAATGTAACGTTACAGATTCGAACATTTCATCAGTGACGGAAGACAATCGAGCATCACAATGCGCACTTTGATGTTACATTACATGCGAATGCGGCGGTGAGGGGGCGCCTTAAGAAGATCTTCTACCGAGCGCTCGTCCATACTAAAAGAGAAAACGTTTTCCTACCCCTAAATGTTCCCGGGTCGACGGCGCGTTGTGTCCCACGCGCGCCTCAAAGAGCGTTAGCATAATGACGGGGCCCCCCTCTCAGAGGGCCAAAGCCTGCCGGGGTCGCGGGATTATTTCCTTACCGTGACTCTGGAACAGAAAGGGCTATTGAAGGACACCGTGGATTTTAGTCAGTAAAAGTCTGACAGTCCCTCCCGCCCTGCCCGGGGTTGGAGGACTCATTTGATGATTTTATGATTTTTTAGCATGCTTCTTACACAGTAAAAAAAAGAAAACCTATAAACCTAGTGTTTTAATGTGTAGGAAGCATTCTAAAAAATCATTGAGATACGATAACATTTAGGGATAGGAAAACGTTTTCTCTTTTAGTATGGACGAGCGCTCGGTAGACGATCCTCTTAAGGGGAAGGGACTTTGTTCAGCAGTGGACGTCTTACGGCTGATATGATGATGATGATGATGATGTTTTATAGCCTTTAGTTTTCCTCGATAAATAGACTATCCAACACAACAATATTTTTTCACATCAAACCAGTAATTCCTGAGAATAGCGCTTCCGACCAAATAAACAAACTCTGCAGCTTTAAAATATTAAGTTAAAGCACTTTAATTTCCACACAGATGAGCCTGGATTATTATAAATGCATATTTAAATATCAGATTAAATTAATGTCATAATTTACTTTACTAAATCGAGGGTATCTTAAGTAAAGATAAAAAAAATGGCTGCCGAAAGGACTTTCAAAAGCGCGCGCTTTAAAATTACGAGTATTTTGGATGATTTTAAAATGGAGATTTGATGAGTAAGATGAGACTTTTGATATTCCATATTTGGTAAGACCTGAAGGCATTTAGTTAAGAAAAGCATAAGCATTTAATAAGCATAATCAGCCTCTAATGTTCCCACAGGCTTTCTCAGTTCTGGTCCTCAGTTTAAAAAAAAAAGTTGACCCCCCGAACTACGAATTTCTCCTGTCTCTTGGGTGCGTTAACAAACATTCTTTTATATTAAAACTAAACCTAATATGTAGTCATCATCATCAGCCTAAAATGTTCCCACTGCTGGGACCAGGCCTCCTCTCTGTGAGAGGTAGTGGGCCATTATCCACCACGCGGGCCCAGCGCGGGCATTTTCTTCGGCTTCGAATTTTTGGTTCTAGGACATGCCGGTTTCCTCACGATGTTTTCCTTCACCGTTTTGAGAGTAGTGGTGATGAAATAAATTACACAAAGTAATGCGCCTGGCGGGGTTCGAACATAAACGACCTACAATTCGTAAGTTGGGACCGATACCACTGGGCCACCACTGCTCTCTATCTCTCAATAAATGTAGGTAGAAGATACGTATAAACAAACAAAAATAGAGCTTACAAGTCTACAACGGAATTCGTATGCAAATCATATATTATTTTACTTTGTACTAAACTTACTTCTCACGAAAAATATTATAAACGTGAAAGCTTGTTTGTATGGATGTTTGCTACTCTTTCAAGCAAAAACCACTGGACAGATTTGGATGAAATTTGGTACATAGATACTTTATAACTTAGATTAACACATAGGATAGTTTATATACCGATTTTAACATCCAGATAGATAATATTCCAGTTGTAATGGGTGAAGTCGCTGGCAACAGCTAGCAACACAATATATTGATATGACATTCAATACCACTACAACTTATGAAGTAGATTCGAAGATATTTTTCATACTTATTATAAGCGACACCATTTGTATGTATGTAATGGGGAAGGCAAGTGTCAAAGTGAAAATGACAGTTTGGTCCCCAAAGAACTGTAAAATCAAAGGAATTTTCAGAAAAAAAAACATTTATTGATGTAAAATGACTAGATGTTGTGTAATAAGCTGTAAAAATGATGGAATACACTTTTCAAAATAATATCAACTTTTCTTTTGGAGGTTATGTACCAGTATTGCATCGCTCGAAAATCGAAGAATTATCACCTGGAACGAGTTTTGTAATAGTTGTGGTGTTAAGAAATTAAATATATTGTGATATTTCTCGAATCTAAATAGAAAAAAAGGTTAAAATTACTGACTTAAAACATTATGATATTTTATCAAAATAGAAAGTCAAAAGCAGCATTATATTCTTGATAAAGGAGAGGACAGGTAAAACATACCTAAACTCAAAAATTGAAACCTCAACTACAAGTAATTGTGGATTTATTACGGTAAAATCAAATGTATAACCACTCAATTAAATCACTTTTTTTCTCTTGTAGATGCGCCGCGGCGTCTTAATTCTTCTTTTAGTATATAGTACTTGCATGGACGAATAATTTTCCATATTTGTTTTGTATTTATACTCAATTTTTATAACAAATAATCTTGTTTGTTTTTTTGTACAAGGTAGACGTGGGGACCAACTATCGCAGCGCCATCTACGATTAGCTTTGAGTTGCCATCCCCATTGCCTTTGCGTTCTCAAAAACATAGTTTAGAACTTATAAAAAGCAAAGTATAAGTTACATATTAATGTATTCAGATGTATAAAATGCAAGATAGTGTAAATCAATAATAAATTGTTCTCGAATGCAAACGAGGGTATGAGCGACTAAACTTATCTTGGGTCGCTTTAAAACTATTTTATTAGGGTTCCTTGGGTAATCAAGATAATAGCATAGTTTAAATGGTCCTTTCGGAAAAAAGTTTGAAAAAAAAGCGTGCAACTTTACGTTGGCATTTACACAAACTATATCTGAGAAACTTGATAAGTTTACAGGATTATGTTAAGTAACGTGATTTGGCCATAAACTTCGTATCGGTATGAAATAATGAAAAAAATAATGGTAAGTGAAAAAAAAACTCATTTTTAAATCTTATTTTAATTGTAAAAAAATAAATAGTTCTTACGGGACCAAATGCTCAAGGCCATTAAATGATGAAAATAGACTAAAAGTAACATCAAGAGGCGTTAATAATATTATAATAAATATTTTTGCGACACAGGCGTCATTGCGTATGATAAAGGCTGCACTATTGGCGGAGTAGCTGAGCGATTGAATGCTGTGTATAGCGTGACGTGGTGGGTTTGATTGCTGCACGGTATATACAAATAATTTGTATGATTTCCAAGTAGTTTTCCAAGTCTTTTGATTAACTTGATTAACAGTTGTTTGTTTGTATGAGTTTAATCGTTCGTAAACGCAACTACCATACAGAAGAAATTCCTATGGTTAGGCAAAGATAAAAAAAAAATAACGTATTTAATATTCGCTGGGCAAACATGGCCCGAAATTTCCCAAAATAGAGGGGTTTGGTAGGAAAAGAGGGGAGACCTTTTCCACGCTGTGGGACACAGAAAAGGCAATAAACAAAAACTTACGGAACCCAGTCTCATTCTCCAACTCACAGCCCATTAATGAAAGTTTTTGGTGCCGAAATTCTTATCTAAGTCACTTTATTAGCTATCAGTTATCGTCCATATTGGACGTTTGACGTCAAACTCATGTCGGTACCAAGTAGTGATTACTTTGGTACTTTATTGACGGTATTAGACATTCATTGGGAGGTTATGGGTTCGATTACCTTTTGAAAACGAGAGTGATCGCGGACTCAATGGAAGAATGTTTTTTGAATGATATGGAATTCGGATTGTTTGTTTTGAAAGTGAGAGGAGGAGCTCGTGGCTAAATAATTACAGCCGCACAGGCCGATCTTCCGGGTTAAGCCGTGCTTGCCGAGGTTGGTCTGTGGATGGGTGACCATCTGTCATAGCGAGTTTCCTCCGTGCCTCGGAAAGCACGTCAAGCCGTTGGTCCTGGCTGTCATTTGTAGATCTTTGACAGTCGTTATTGTTAGTCAGAAGCTGTAAAGTCTGACAACCTGCAGTCCTACCACCATGGGGTATCGTATTACCCAGTTACTGGGTTGTGGAGGTCCGACAGGCAGTCGCTCCATGTAAAATACTGATGACCAGCTGCATCTGGTTCGATTGGAAGCCGACCCTAATATAGTTGGGAAAAGGCTAGGCAGATGATGATGTTTTGAAAGAATAGTTTCCATTTTTTAAACGTTGTCCCACACTAGGAATTTCTTCCTGTATCTTGGGTGCGTTTACAAATATAGAAACTCACAAACATACATAAACACCCGGAGCAAGATATCGCTATAAGCACAGTATAAAATTACCGTGCTATAAGCGATAAGACCGCCGTTGTACCCTTAGAATTAACAATATTGTAAGTTTGTATTTTTTATTCATTTTGGTGTACAATAAAGTATATTCTATTCTATTCTATTCTAATTACTTGCAGATCATACAAATATTTTGTTTTGTGCGGGGATTGAAACCGCTACATGTTGCACAGCAGTCTATCGCTCAGCCAATGCGCCAATCGTGTTTCGATGGCATTTCTGTTTTCGCACAGGTCAACCTAGACGAGGTTGTGAGCTGCTTAACCGGACAATTTTGTGGTGTGCCTTGAAACTAAGGGACTGCACTCATGTCGCGATGCGATTCGAAAGAATTCCAACTACAAGTGAAAATCAACCTTGCCTCTAAGAAATAAAGATGCAATTCGATTGACTTGACGTTGTCATGGCCATCGTGTTTTGTTTTTCATCTATACCTATACATACCAACGTGTTTTATGTCTTATGTCATAGTGGTAAGGTTGATTTTCACTTGTAGTTGGAATTCGTTCGCGTCGCATCGCGCCATGAGTAAAGTCCCTAAGACCTCCAGCACGCGTAGCATGGCGCCGTAGAAACGGGTTTTGTCGACGCGAGAATAGACAAAATGACAGATCGTAAAATATTTTTATCGATTTAAGAATAGCAATGTTTAAAATATAGAATAGAAGAGGCATGTTTCTATTCTTTACTGGTGAACGAATCATGTCATTCTTGTGCTATAAAACAGTCGATTTGTATAGAAATAACGATGAAATAACTTTGTCTTCTCTTGGTAGAATAGAGATACTAGTCCAAGAGCTACTGAACCCTGCGACTAACGGTCTTCCTGTAAGGTTAGAAATTTGTACACGTAATATTTATAGCAAATGATTTTGCTATAAATATTACGTGTACAAATTTCTTTTTGATTTTTTTTTTTGATTTTTTTTCCAAAATCAGCGGGTTCGATTCCTGGCCAGGATTATTGATTTTTCTAAAATCCAACGATGCAGTTTTATTTTCGTCAAAATCGGCCTCGAGATTCCTTTCAACGTTTTTCGATATTCCTCATTGTTTCGGAGATAGCCATCCACGCCCAGTTGAAAAATTCACCCTGTATATTAAAACCTTTCTCGGAATGTAACGCACACCTTTCTGAAAACGGCATCAAAATCAGTTCAGCCAAACGCGAGATAATTTTGATCTTACAGGAGAAAGTTTATTTTTCCTCATCAACTTTGCACTTTTCAATTCGCCTGTCACATACTTGTGCACCTTGTAATCGCCTGTCATTTTTTTTCCAAGATTTACAATAAATAAACTATATCATGTTAAATTTTTAAGCTTACAGGAGCAAGTTTTTTTTTTTAATTTTTTTTTACACTTTGAAAATTAAATTGTCTAATGATGTGCACGGCTGACGCCTGCCAGGTCGTCGCTATTGCTCTTAGCATGCTATAAATATTACGTGTACAAATTTCTAACCTTACAGGAAGACCGTTAGTCGCAGGGTTCAGTAGCTCTCCAGCTATACTCGTAGAATCGCCATGCTACGCGTGCAGGCAGGCGTAGAATGGCACTCAGTTGAGCTTCTTCTCTATACTACCTAATACAAGCTAGCTACTGCCCCCGGTTTCACCTGCTCTGCTCCTATTGGTCATAGCGTGATGTTTTGTAGCCTTCCTCGATGAATGGACTATCCAACACAAAATGATTTTTTCAATTCGAACCAGTAGTTACCAGTAGTTACTGAGATTAGCGAGTTCAACCAAACAAAACAAAACTCTTCAGTTTTATTTTAAATATATACAACGTGTAACGTTAATAGCGCAAAACCTCTCGTGGGGTAACTCAGCCCATGTTACTGAACAATGTCTGTTCTAAAACTTTTGGAAAAAAAAATGATTTTTCATACTGATGGGCTCCATCAATTTCTCATTTTGTATGAAAAACCATTTTTTTTTTTTTTTTTTTTTCCAAAAGTCTTTGAACAAGCATTGTTCAGTAATATGGGCTGAGTTACCCCACGAGAGGTTTTGCGATATCAACGTTACACGTTGTATATATACAATTGTAAAATTGTGAAACTGTCAAAATAATAATTACTAAAATGCTTGTTTCCGTCAACTGCGTATCGCGTCTTTTTCCACGTGCGCCTCATGGTAATTGTTAGCAAGATGACCAAAAGCTTGCCAAGGTCGCAGGACTGTCTCTTAAAATGATACCGTGAACCCGGAACGCAAAGGGAAACTGAAAGAAGGTAAAAGAGGCGGGTAGAATTTAGTCACAAAGAGTCTGACCGTCCTTTCAGGTACGACTTTATGTACATAACTAGCTGTTTCCAGCGGCTTCACCCGCTACAACTCGAAAATTATCCTACCGGAACTAGAAATCGGGATAAAAACTATCCTATGTGTTAATCCAGGTTATAAACTATCTGTGTACCAAATTTTAGCCAAATCCGTTCAGTTGTTTTTGCGTGAAAGAGTAACAAACATACCTATACATACACTTACACATACATACATCCTCACAAACTTTCGCATTTATAATATTATAGTAGGATATTTATGGCCTCCAGTCTTGCTGGTCTCATTTGATGATTTTATCAACGAAAAAAAAAATTATTTAATTTAATATTTTATATTAAATATTAGAATACTTTTTTACCGGGTTATAAAAATTACTTTTTTTCTTACTTGCACTAAATTCTTGTTTAATTCGAGCGGTGAGACCTGTGGAATGGAACTAATTGAGGATTTCTATTGTTTTGCCGCGTCCACAAGGAAAATATTTAAAAATATATTAATACATTTATCCTTATCGGCCGAATATTTTTAGCAACTATAAACATCAACACGTCGAAACGACTTAGGTTATCTTTAGTTTAAAGTGGAATATTATGGTAATCTTTCTAGGGTTCAATGTCATGAACAAAGTGCTCCCACAGACGAAACGGTATTTTTCAATGCAAGTTCATAGATGAAAAAATTGTACATTTAACGACGTTTTTCAATACAATTCCGAAGAAGTAGGTACCAACAATTATAAGACGGAAAATATTTTTGACTTTTATGAGTAAACTATGGTTTTTTTTAAGTTAAAGGTATGAGTCGCTATACAGCCTTATATGAAATAATTAATACTTTTTTTTTCGACTACTTTTAAATAAATAAGTATATGATAGCTCGTAGCGTAGAGTCGCACGTGTGTAGGCAGCCTTTAGGAAGGAAGAGCAGTACGCAGTAATAGCAGTACTCCGACAGTCAGCGTGCTCGATGCCACGCGTCTGAGTCACTGTTGCCACCATCATGAGTCTCTCGTGCTTGCATGCACGCTCTGCTGGCGTGCTCGCGTCGCTCATGCTCTTACTGCTGCTGACAGCCGCAGCCGCCGACAACAATTCCTTCTGCAAACAGCTGGAAAAAAAGACCGCTGAACGTGAGTGATTCAAATACTACTATTAAAATTTACTGCTTCATTGACCGATCCTGTGGATAGCGTTATGATCTCGCCTGCAATTTCGAGATCTCGCGAGATTGAGATTGAGATTTAGATTGAGACAGTTTTGTTTCTTTTTTTTTTGCAAATAATCACAATATTTGAATAATTTAGGAAAAAATAATAAAAATTATGAGTATTAGATAAACATTTAATTTTACTTTCACGATTTTTTTTCAATAGACTTTTATGCATGGAACATTGTTTGACGTATCTGACTATATTTTAATAAACTTAATTGTAGTAAACTTTGACGTAAGTATTTATTAAATAAGAAATGTCAAAGTTAAAGTCGATTCATTTATTTCAATTAGGCTATTGAGGAAGCACTTTTGAACTTCTTAAATTAGGTAAAGGAGATGTTTTTTTTTCCTTACAATAATGGCCAAACCGTGTACCTCAAGGACAAAAGTACGAAATTATAGGAAAAAAATCTTAGATTTTGAATTAAAATATGTTGTATTTATTTGCGCATTTGTACCACCAGAAATTGTCGATCAAAGATGTTAATAGATAATAGATCGAGATAGCATTCCCAAATGTTTTCTTATTTTAAGGAATCTTTTCTATGTGATTATTAGGTATTGTTTATACGAGATTTCGATCACTTAAACACTATATTATTTTATTTCTTGTAAACCCTACCTCATTTTGCGGGTTCCAAAAACTTTCCTTGTTTCTAGCGATAACAAGCTTACAATACGTATTCAATTAACGTTAATTATTTAGTTTTCCTCTAAGATAAATATTTAGGATATTTATGCTTATTAGTTATAACTGCCAATTTCCTTCCTTCACCTCGGCAGCCTTAACAAACCCTATCTATTTCTGTACCGAATCTCATCAAAATCGGTTCAATAGTTATACATAATACTTGCACTCCGCCCGAGACTTCGCGCGAGTTTCGAACTTCTTCTCGACTGTAATTTTTTACACCTGGCCCTTCATTGGATCAGATAATTTTGGTCTACTACGATAGAATATTATTATTATTGTTTGTAATGTATGCAATTGTTTGAATCCAGTCACATAGAAAAGCGAAAGCGATCCGATAGTCTATGTGACGGGCTTCAAACAATTGCATACATCACAAACAAAAACGCCTCGCTTCGCGTTCGTCACGCCTGTCTGTTTGACAATAGCTCAAGTGAAAACCAACCTTGCTACAACGATATAATGATGCGATTCGATTGACTTGACGTCGACGACGACGTAGCGATCGTGTTTTGTTTTTCATATAATTATGTTTCATACGTCTTTATGTCATACGTCGTAGTATTTATTTAGGTTGATTTTCAATTGTAGTTGTAATCATTCGAATCGACGAAAAGACGTCACATCGCGCCATGGGTAACATAGACAACCGCACGTTTTATGTCATTAGGGGAATAATGTGCTTAAGATGATATATTCAGATGAGATGACACACGTACAGTATTCGTTAAATTATTGGCCGTTTAGGTGAACCAGTGACGATTTGGAGAGCGTCATGGATGTCGCTAGTACCGAAATGCAGTTTGGTGAACAGTGAGTGCACATAGTGAACAGAAAATGTCGTAGCAATAAGGATGATTTTCATTTGTAGATTTTTTTCACTTGTAGATGATGATGTGTGTGAACAGGGATAAACCGGTTGGGGTGGCGCTGGGTGTCGTACAGTGGGCTTGCAGTCAACGTGTCGTTGCTGTGGGGCAGCGAGGCTGCGCACGCTGCCGCCGCGCTCCTGGTCACAAAATTACGCTACGTTCGTCGGTACAGCGGCGTACGTTTGCCTCGCGAGCGCACCCCGTTCAACACCACCGCGCTCGCCGAAAACGTTACTTTTTGCTTGAATCTCAACTATAGCGAGTAAGTATATACCTACGTGAATGAACTGAATCTGAACTGAACGACTCAAAAGTAGGGGAATTATAAATTTATCTGTGTATCTGACAAACTTATACTGTGTCATCGTAGCTCCTGTGAGAGCACAGGTTTTCATGCGGTAAGTTGTGTTGACCGATCCGGTTTTTTTTAAAGGCCATCTTCAATACTGACACATAAATACCATAATCCGCAAGAGACAAGACATGGTAAATTTTAGAATATGTTCGTTTTTAGATTCATAATAGACTTGTCTACGGTATGGGAGCCGACGAGGCCAAGAAAATGGAGGCCGTTTCAAGTGCAGGAACCAGGGCTGGCGGGCCCGCGTCTTGCCGAGTTTGGGCCGAGCCGTGTGCCTGTGTGGCGTCACTTATTCGCGTGGTTGGCGCCGCACGTGCGTGAGCGCACCGCCTGTACGCACCATGTGCACAGGACATTATACGACAACTCGACTCTTGCAGATTGTGAGTTTGTTGATCCAGTGAATCCAAAGTAAGTGTCACACCACACATTATGGTGTTTGCTTTAATGTACCTATTTTGCTAGCCCGATAGCGACATGATAAGTTACTGAAAATAATGCTACAGCATTGTATAGAAAAACATTTATTTAAATACAACAAGAAATTGTGCTGAGCATGGCACACAAAAAAGATTTCCAACTCAGCATTTGCTGGGTGAAAGACACTCCAGCACTGGTTTTACTTTCACAGAGAGAAAGCATGTGTCTTAGCAGTGGTAACTTTTTAAACTGATTCTCTCGTACATCTGTACTTTTACATGTTACTTTTAAAATTCACAATCAAATTGCCACAAAATAGTTGTTAAATCACACCGAACTACCAATCAAACTACTGCCAGTCCATCTAAAAGTTTGGAATAATTGCACTCGTTTTCTACGAAAAATTCTTTGTTCTTACAATAAAATATTTTTTTTTAGAGACAACCAGCTCGTGGTGTATGTGTTCGATGAGGACGACTGCGAAGATATGCTATTTCAGTGTGCCAATGAGTTCAAGATCCCGATACGTGTGCAGCGACGAAGCCGGGTTGGCTTCGAAAATACTATGCTCGGCGATGGTCGCTCGTTTCTGTTCCTGGACTACGATATGTGGCAGGAAACTCCGGGCGTGAGACTCCTGAAGACCCCGCGCTGCAACTCTAACAATTTCAATTGCACACTACAACTAGATAACGCCGCTGCAATACGCGTCGCCGATACTCTTCTCCTCGAGACGTTCGCGCCTCAACTTTTTAAATTCACCTTTGATTTTCAACCACCGCTAGCAGCTTTGAAGCTGATTCTTGAACGACAAGCTGGCGGAGTAGACATTGAAGAGGCAGCATGCGAGTGGGTCTTAAAAAACAATGGTTCTATAATTAGTGAAGAAGATAAACAAAATTATGATATGATCACATATGATGTGTTGGTATATCTTTGTGACAGGGATTCAGAAAATGACTTCTTAATTAATCTTTTAAATATTACTCGGAAAGAATTACAGAAACATACGGAACCACATGAATGGATTTTAGTTATAAAACCTGTCGTGATTAAGTGTTCTGTCCCGGACAGTATGAGCCGTAAGTTGGACTTGCACAAATCTTCACATAGCTTCTACAGGCTATTGGGCGCAGTGTTTCTATCAGCGGAGGGTGCAATGGCTTTGCAGGCGTCGTCAGTCGCGGTGGCGGCGTCTTCAGTGGCCGACTCCAACAACTTGCCGCTGCTTTTTGCGGGTATCGTACCAGAAGAAGGCACGTCTGCTCTGAACGCCACTTGGCGTGTGACCTCCCGCCCGTACCACATCGCGCGCGCTCTTCTCCATTTCGTGCGCAAGTCAAACTGGACCCGCGTCGCCGTGTTATCCCAGCGCACGAAGCTAGCTGAAGAGTACTACGATGCACTGAAACACGAAACGGAAATTGTTTTCCGCGAATTTGAAATTCCTGTTAAAGTAACAGAAAAAGAAGCTCAGAAAGCTTTACAAGAGTTAAAAGGCGTAAATGCACGCATCGTGTTTGTTAACGCGGATTCAGGAGCTGCCAGCACAATCATTGCTGCAGCGGCCTCGGCTCATATGGGCTATGAAGACGGCTTCGTATGGATAGTTCGCGACTGGCAACAGACAGAAGTTGCTTGTGGAACTAAGCACTTCATGGTATCTTCTTGGATTCGAGGGTTGGAGGACATCCCGCCAGGGGAAGGCAATTCCTCGCTGCAAGCTATACTGAATGATCTGACGCAGGGACAGCCATGGCCGCCTCGCGCTGTACCGCTTCTGGATGCACTAGTCTCACTTGTAAACAGCTACAAAGACTATTTCCAACAAAACCCCGACATGAAACAAGACCTGCATAACTTTAAAATGATAAAGTGAGTAGTAATGATGGAAGTTAGTTAATGATTTAATTGGTCTTAAGTCGTCAAGTTATTTTGACGTGATTAAATTATAAAGAACTAAAGCCAAACATAATATTTATTTGGAAAATCTCTTTCTTTATCAATGGGCCTACCTAAACATTTTGTTGTTTAGTTGACTCGTGAAAACTTTCCAAAATACGGTCCATGGCTTGCATTACTTGGCCACCTTCACTCTTTTATGATGTATTAGAAGGATTTTAAAACATTTAAAAAAAAGGTCATGTAATGAGGCAATAACTGAACGTGTATAATCGCCTTATCTTTATTAATCGTAACAGGTTTCTCAAAGACAGTCTTATCACAACGCCTGTGACAAGCGTCAGTCAGAAACTTCATTTTAAGGAGCGCTCCATTGAAGAAATGTTCGTGTTCGTGGACCAGTGGTGCGGCGGCAGCGTCACGCAGCGGCTGGCGAGGTGGCGTGTGAATGCGACTGATGGCGCGGTGCGCGCCACGAATTACACGCCACCTGCAAATCTTCCACTCAATGACGGCGCCTTGCGCTGCTACTGGAGCACCGGCGATCCCTTCTGGCCTACTTGCCACGATGTGGCATGCACCCTCACGGTCATGTTCCTCGTGCTGGTACTCCCCGCAGCGCTTCTGGTGCGTCATGCGGTACATCGCCATTTCACGCGTTTGCTTCGGCAGCGGCAAATTGAAGTTATCGCGCAACGCCGGTGCGTGGCCGCCAAGTTGGCCAAGTACCTGGTGGAGCGCACTGCGCTGGAGCTACACGAGGAGCTGGGTGCGGGCCGCTTCGGTAGCGTTCGCCTGGGTCGGCTGCGAGAACCCGGGCGAGCCCCGCGCTACATCGCCGCCAAGGCTCTCCGCGAGAACGCATCGGCCGCCGAGGAAAGCGAGTTTCTCCGCGAGGCGTGCACGATCGCCTCTCTTGAGCACGCGCATATTGTGCGTCTGGTCGGCGTGTGCATCATGGATGGGCCACCACTGGTGCTCATGGAGCTGGCGTTCTTCGGGGACCTGCTGGGCTACTTGCGCGCACGAAAACACCTGGTGGAAAACGTAAGTTTGGAGGCGAAGCATGGCGAGGCGGAGCACGGCGAGGCGGAGCACGTGTCGGCTGCGGCGCTCACGCGGTTGGCTCGCGAGGCTGCGGAGGCACTGCAGTACCTAGCTTTGCGCGGCGTGGTGCACCGTGACGTGCGCGCCGCCAACTGCTTGGTGGACGTGCGGCGGTCGCTGAAGCTAGCTGATTTCGGCATGGCGCGCGACACGGTGGGAAGCGTGGATGGCGCTCCCGAGTACGCGTGCCGACGCCGCGGTATGTTCCCCATACTGTGGATGGCACCCGAAAGCCTGGCACATGGCGTGTTCTCAGCCGCGTCGGACGTGTGGGCGCTTGGCGTGCTGTTACTAGAGCTGGTGACCCTGGGCGCGCGGCCCTACGGCGCCATGTCGCCACTGCGCGTGCTGGAGTACGTGACGGCTGGCGGCTATCCGCCGATGCCGATGCACGCCACGCCACAGACGTAAGTACAGAGCACACGTGAAGCGGCGTGGGTCGCGGGATGTGCGGGCCTGTGCTGACTGAGAGTTTTGCAGGCGCGGGCTGGCGCGGCTGTGCTGGGCGCGCTCGGCGGAGCGGCGCCCGAGTGCAGCGGAGGTGGCGGCATACCTGGCTGCGTGGCCGCTGCTGTTGCGGCCGGCTCCGCTAAGCGAGCGCGACGAGCACAATGAAACTGACTGCGACTTTGAGGAGTCTCCCTCGACCGGGCTACTGCCGCGCGACTCTCCTCTGCACTCCCTTGATGAACTCGACGGTCTCGTCGCCACTGACTGACGTACGCAAGTATAAATACAGTTCAGCATATATTATCAAACGAGAGCAAAAATTTAAAAGACAAAACTTTTGTTGTAAGGCTGCAGGAGTTTAACTCGACTGTTCAAAAGCTTTCGATAGTTTGAATTCACCACTATGCGCCCTGACACACCTGAAGGCGTCGTGGCAGACCTCATTGAAGATGGCAGGATGAGTAACTTACAAACATCCATCCATCCAAACATCTAAAAACTTTCGCATTTTTATTTTTTTAGGAATAATTAATAAGGAGCAGTGGTGGCCCATTGGTATCGGTCCCGACTTATGAGTTGTAGGTCGTGGGTTCGAACCCCGCCAGGCGCATTACTTTGTGTAATTTATTTCATCACCGCTGCTCTCAAAACGGTGAAGGAAAACATCGTGAGGAAACCGGCATGTCCTAGAACCGAAAATTCGAAGACATGTGACATCCACTAATCCGCACTGGGCCCGTGTGGTGGATTATGGCCCACTCCTTCTCACAGAGAGAGAGGAGGCCTGTGTCCCAGCAGTGGGAACATTATAGGCTGATGATGATGATGATGAATTAATAAGGATTTTAATAATTGTGTTCTTAATGGTATGTGATGGTTTTGATTTAATTTAAAGTGTATTTTTTTCTTTTTATAGAATTGAAAAAAGGAGGTTGTTGCAGGCGGCTTCAACGCGACCGTGAAACAACCAAAGGCTAGTTAGTATACGTAATTTCATTGTTGTATTAGAGAACACCATATTTATGTCATTTAATTTATGCCAGTACTGTAATAAATTAATAATATAACCGTTAACATTTTTCTTTTAATGATAAGTTTAAATTAAAAGAAAAATATCCTATTTTTCAATTCTTTTTTCAAAAAGAATTGAAAAATAGGATTTTTTTTAAAACATTTTTGTGTATGTTAGTAAAATTTAAAAGCAAATTAAAATTGAAACGTGCTTACGGGATATTTTCCTCGATTGATGATTGTTTTGAGCTCCCGATGAAAATTGACAACGCAAGAGGGTAGCCAGATTTGTCTGCTCCTAACAATTTATTTTCATCCACCCACATTCTCCAGTCAATCCGCGATCATGGCGCATGCAACAGGGTCGAACAAAAACATAGCGGCTAATTTACACATACTTGTTTTCGTGGTGAATAAACTTTGTGGCAAATTCTCAACAATCCCTCGAAATATCGGAAGCTCAAAACACGGAAGATATCAGGTAAGTGACAATTTAAATTTAGTTTTTGCTTTTGTTTTTTTTTTGACCGTCTGCCTAGAATTGGGCCATGATTAATAGCGCCCTCAGAAGCATCCATCAGCTCCTGTTACGAACAATCGGCAGGGCACTCAGGGCACGATTTTATTTCTTTAAAATAATATAGATTTTGGGCAAATCTTTGAAATTTTTCTAATAATGAAAATGAAAAATAATGGGTGAACCGCACACATGAAAAAAAAATCTAAATAGGCGAGAAAGCGGAAATCCAATCTACGCTCATTTTATTTTTTATTATTTAGCTAATAATTTCATATTCTTATTTTTACTTTCCTTGTATTCGTAATGAAAAACAGTATTTACCACGGGTAAAAGACTTATTTTTAGTCCCTCGATTAGCGCACGCGTTTCGCTCGAGCGCCAAATCCGGTCTCACGACTAAAGAAGTTATTTTCACCCCTAGGACAACAATGTACTATTTTCGTCGTCTGTCGTATTAGAGCAACGGCGTTTCTTTAACGTTGCAAATAGCCATGAAGAAATGATACTTTCAATTACATTCCCCTGAATAATGCGAGAGTTATAAATCTCAGCAAACCTCAAGATCAATGCTGTGTAGCAATAATGGTGTTTCTATAATCTCCGGCCGGTCCGCAGATTCGACGCGCGTCCCATCCGCCATTAGCTGTCACTGCTGTCAGTGGAAATTAGTTACGCGTAGGGCCACCAGATCGAGCTGATTACGCAGGATAAAGCCTGAACTCCTCTCAGTAGTATAGAAGTCACACAGTCATACATGGGGGCATGTAGGAACTACAGGAGGCCTACCATGACGTCATATAGTATAGTTGAAAACCGGTGTCGAGCACTAGCTGCTCGACATTTTGCTGAACGGGTGCGTCTCATTTCATATAAAGTTATTTGATATATTTTCATTTCAATAGCGTTCACATGATATAATCAACGTGAGATATACCAACGGTTGATATAATTTCTCTACACATAATGTTTGTGTTACTCTAAAACTCATTTCATATAATTTTATTTGATATAACGTTTAAATAAGCGAAAATCATTACATTTAACGTTTGAATCATATAATTTAACGTTTAAACTATTTTCTTTGATGACTTTGGCTTATCCTTTGAACTTTGATTGTTTGCCTTCACGATTGCTATTGTTATTAGAAAAATTTTGTATCCAAGAGCGAGCGAAGCGAGCTCGCGACTTGGGACACCCCGGCACGGACAGGTTAGGTTCGAAGGGGATGGCGGGGTCTGAAAGACCCCGCCATCCCCTTCGTGTTAGGTTACTTTAAACCTTGCACCCAGATATAGGAGCCCCGCGAAGCGGGGCTCCGTCGAAGATTCATGGCAGATGGTACAATGATGTACCTAGTTATTACTAGATACTAGTTAGATTACTTGCCAGGAAAAAAAAATTAGACCAAATAAGTTTTATGTCTTTTGAGTGTTATACAAAACGATTTTATATTCATTGATTGTTATGCTTATAGAAATTAGTCATTATAAAATTATGTCAATCGTTTATTATACTAACAGATCGTTATATCAAATAAAATTATATATTCAGTTGTTATCTCTTGTAAATTTTAGAGATTTTGTAGTTATATCATATATTACTTACCCTTGCTGAACTGGGCCTATTTGGCGCACCCATGGGACACACAACAAATCTTTGTTTCTCACTTCTTCCTTTTTTTTTTGTTTTTAGCTTAAGTTTTCTGTTTTTTTTTTTTATTTTTTTGTGTGTTTGTCGTGGTTTTGTGCCAAATAAATATTTTTTCTTTCTTCTTTCTTTCTTTCTATATAGCGAGAGTAGTTCCGGTGTGTGAATGAGATGGCGCTAGACGACTTGTATACCTTTGTCTCTTTCCCACAGTGGAACTACTCCTGATTTAAGACTTAATGGTAAGCCCCCAGAATGCCATCAATTCTACGATCCCTATATAAAAAGAAGTGTCTTTATGTTCTGTGGCATAATTTTCAATATATTCGCGGGTAAAACCAGAGCTTAAGGGGGATGCTCCAACCAGCCCGCGAAATTCAAATTTTTTTACGTTTTTTGCAATTTGCAGGCCAGTGACATGTTGTAACTTTATAAATATTTGTGTTGCGCAAATAACAAGTATAATTTTAAATATAAAAAATATCAAAAAACTCGCTCCATCAGCTCTCACATAGAAAAGGTGCATCATGTTAAAATCTCCGAAATCTAACTACGATGCACCTTTTCTATGTGAGAGCTGATGGAGCGAGTTTTTTGATATTTTTTATATTTAAAATTATACTTGTTATTTGCGCAACACAAATATTTATAAAGTTACAACATGTCACTGGCCTGCAAATTGCAAAAAACGTAAAAAAAATTGAATTTCGCGGGCTACATCGAAGCAATCACCTTAAGAGGATCGTCTACCGAGCGCTCGTCCATACTAAAAGAGAAAACGTTTTCCTACCCCTAAATGTTATCCTATCTTTTTAGAATGCTTCTGACACAGTAAAAAACTAGGTTTATAGGTTTTCTTTTTTTCAAAAGTAACTCTTAGGCGCCTGTAACTTTCAAACTATTATAAAAAAGAAAACCTCTAAACCTAGTTTTTTAATATGTAGGTAGCATTCTAAAAAAACATTGAGATAGGATAACATTTAGGGGTAGTAAAACGTTTTCTCTTTTAGTATGGACGAGCGCTCGGTAGACGATCCTCTTAAACAACAAATATTTAATTAAAATAAATAATTCGAAAGATGTTATACCTACGTACAATCTGTCTATAAAATCATGAAAGTCGATGAGGGCGCTTCGGATGTCATCGACTTGTTTTTCGACTCGTTATCTTTTGTATTTTTATTCCTTTTCAAGTCTACGGTGATAACGAGTAGCAAAACAAGTCGATGACATACGATAGTACCTAGATCGATTTAGTGCTGCTCTACTTTGAATAATTTTAGTCCCCTCAAACATCGTTTTCATGATTTTATAGACAGACTGTATCTGCGTTTACAAAAAAAAAACCCGCACCTTGTTTATTATACAAAAACATGGCAACCCTATCAACGGGTGCCATTAAATTTGTCCGACAGTGTAATAAAATGTCACACTGACATGTATTCAGTGGATATTATTTTTTGTTTTACATGTTTTGTCGTACAAAAAGCTTAATAAATGTGAAGTATACGAAACTATTTATTTGCTTTAAATTCGATAGGGGGAAAAATGCGAGAAATGGGACCCCCATGTGCTTGGTCTAAATTCAATCGTTTTCGAGATATTTGTTTTTTTTTTTATGTACACCCATTGAAATTTTTTTTTATGTATAATCAAAATTTAATATTTAACTTGCATTCGAAAACAACACATTGAATGAGTTTTTATTTTTTTTACGTGGTAAAATCATTCACTCCCAGCCAGGGCGGGACGCGTATTTCCAAAGCCTATACTATTTCAGTCACGAGTCGGACTCTAATCGATGAGCTTTTGTGTGTGCATATTTCTCAACAATACCTAATCTATCTCAGTAAAAAACTTGACTCAAATAGATTAGTTTTTGTTTTGATATTTTCAAAGAAAATGCACGGACAAAATCTAGTACCATTTCAGTCAAGCACGAGTCAAACTCTAACCCCCTTTTTAATAAACGTGGACTAAAGTTACAACCAGGATAATCCTCGGATTAACCATACATTTTTTAAGGATAAACCTTGGCGTAACTTTAGTCCACGTTTATTAATAAGGGGGTAAAAGACGAGGTTTTGTTTATGCATGTCGCAGTGAAATGAGGAAATCAGGGATTTCACGAAATCCAATTATCAAGAAAAGTATCTAGTGATAATTATGACAAAAATACTAATATAAAGTCAGAGATCATGTCGTTTCTTTTAACTAAGTAAAATGTCAGAAAACGTCGACGGAGCACCGCTTTGCGGTGCTCCTACTTCTGGGTGGTTTAAAAAAAAATAACCACGAAGGGGATGGCGTTGTCTTTCAGACCCCGCCATCCCCTTCTAACCTAACCTGTCCGAGTCGGGGTGCCCACAGTCGTATTTACGATATTCAAGTACTATAAAATTTAAGAAAAGTTAAATTCCGAGGTAAATTTACTCATATAGCTAGTGAGCCTCTACTCGACAAGGTTTTGTTCGTACGTAATGTTTAAAAATACCTCGCCAAAAGTTAAGCTATTCGAGTGATATGAATTATATAGAACTAGATTTTGTCCGTGCATTTTCTTTGAAAATATCAAAACAAAAGCTAATCTATTTGAGTCAAGTTTTTTACTGAGATAGATTAGGTATTGTTGAGAAATATGCACAAACAAAAGCTCACCGATTATAGTCTGACTCGTGACTGAAATAGTATAGGTTTTGGAAATAGGCGGGCGGGACCGGAGGGACTATCAGAATCATATTGACTAAAATCCACGGTGATCCTTCAAAAGCCATTTACGCTCCAGGGCCACGGTTACCTGATGAGACAATCCCGCGAACCGGCGAAATCGCCTATGTTTTATTTAGGACCTTTGCTAAAGAAACTGAATTTACAGGCGAAATTCTTCAATTTGTGGAGGCGTGAACCCTCGGATTTCGCAGTCGCGATTGAAGACCAATAGTTTCGCATATAAGTAAAGATATTAGGTAATATCGTGGTATTTAAAATATTACGGACATCAAAATGGGCAGTAAGTACAATGCCCGGTGTTCTTTGTGTGGGCATTACATTGTGAAGTAACGTGGAGTCAACTTTCACTGGAAGAGAAGAGATGCGTTGTCATGTCGCTTAGACACAGACAAATTGTAAGTGTAAGTGGCGAATCGTGAATGAAATTCGAGTATTGTCTGGATATACTTCCGCGATCTGTTTAGCGTAGGATGATTGTGCAAAAAAAAATACTTTTATTTTGTTTTGCTGTAGGTTCGCGTTAAACCATTTTCTCGCCCGGTATTTATGAATGAATGATATTTGTTTGTAAGGATATAGGTAACATGTAGGTAATAGGTAACATGTACAAAATGTTTTACATCTTGGTTATAATAAATCATAGAGCAATGAGCATGCAGTACACATTTACATAATTTACCATAATATAGACATAACAATGAATTCTATTATGATTACAATATAATTTAACTTCCCAAATGTAATTTTTAATTTATTTCAAAAATGACAGGTTTATGATACGTTGCTGTTTCACGTGTAGGAAATACACTGAATTCATAAATACAATGTAACCTAAATCTCATAGGTTTTTTTTTTTAATGCGCAATTTGCATCTCTTCATTACATAGTATAAAACAAAGTCGCTTCCCGCTTCGCTGTCTGTCCCTATGTATGCTTATATCTTTAAAACTGCGCATTGTGATCGTTTCGCGAGCGTTTTTTTTTAGTTTATAGAGTGATTCAAGAGGAAGGTTTGTATGCGACCCACCCGTGCGGAGCCGGGTGGGTCGCTAGTTTAAAAAAAAACTTGAGAGGTGTCAAGGGACACCCGGATGGAACGAAATTACTGTATACACTCAACAAAAATAATCGTCGTGACTCCACTCCACTCCACTCTTTGAGCTCTAGCCCCCTTTCACAACGCGCGATAAGGAACTTCGTTCCAAAAAAAATAACTCAAACCCGACTACGAAAAAAAGGCGCACTGAAAAGTATAAAACAAGAACAATATTCATTTGACCGGTAATGTCGTATGCCACCTAGCCAATAAACATTGTGTGAAACAACCGCAGGTAAATCTGGGATCTAAGGTGTGATCTGCATAGAGCGTTGTTGATTGATGTCATGTCATTACGGTTATTATTAATAGGTATGAAAGCACCCTATAAAAATGTCATTTCCAAATGAAATATATCTTTGTTCCTAGTTCTTCACAAAATACACATAATGCCAAGAAAATGTCACACTACAGGGGATATCAAATAATTGGTTAAATCACTTAGACGAGTGGGTTCTAACTGAGTTTAGTGCAGTTTAGTTATCAAATTACCGAAGAAATAAACATTAAAACGTATGTAATAGAGATTATATTCCGATTTAGAAAAACATTAAAAATGTATGCCTAATTTAATTACACCACACTGTATTTTACTGATTATGTTAAATTTTACCGGTAGGTACATGTGTTTTAATGTTATTTTAAAACTACCGTTATCCCCGGTTCCCTATTCATTTGCATAAAATTTATTTTATAATTTAAATGGTCATCAATAATTCTTTTTGTATACCTAAATGGATAAATGCTCTCCAAATGTAAAACTCGCTTTAGCAAGATTTCAGGGACACCCCGAAGTTAGGTTTGGTTAGGTTCCTTTAAACCCTGCAAACAGAAATAGAAGCCCCGTGGTGCGGGGCTTCGATGACCCTGCCTAGATAGGTTAACACGGCGCCGTCGCCACCGTCGCCGGTGCCGGTGCCGTGCCGTCTAATGGAAAAACGCATAATCAGTCATTCTGAAATTTTTCATTATACGTTTTATTTTACAGAAAAAGACATAAAATACCTTTTATATAGGAAACCCACAATAACGTTCTTTTGATAATAGATTGCGCCACGTGCCTTGAAAAACTACAAGCAGATTGATTATCGAATTCAAAGCAGACGCCAGCGAAGCCCTTTGGCAAAAGCTCAATAATAAAAAAAAGAAATAATAGTGGAGAAGTAGGAAAAACATTATTACTCAAATATAGATTATAAAAATTAAATATTAGCTCCGTATTTTTAGCGTTATGACGCCACAAGCCCACACCCGAATTTGGAAGCGTTTTATTTTTGTCAATATTGATTAATTAAAAAAAAAAAACAAAAACTACGTGTCCATTATTTTTCAGTATTCCAACAGACGGACTAAACAAATTTTCTATTTTATTTAAGTAGTGAAATACGCTATTATGTGTGAAACTATATGAATTTTAACTAAACAGGCAGTTAAGTGTGACTCAGCTTTATGACGTCACCACTAAATACGACCCCTAACTTTATTCCACCAGTAAATTACAGTCACATAATATAAGCTTTAGTTACAAAACATTGTGACTCACAATAAAAGGTTGAAAATGCTCAACCCAATTTACCTAAACCTGTACGTCGGTCCCAAGATATCTGTGCAGACGGCAAAATACGGACAAAAAACAAAAACAATGTGTACCAACAAGTTTGAAATACTGATACATTATTAGATAAATGTTGAACTTGGTATATTTTCGGGACCCTCGGGACGGGACGGAAACGGGACGGGAGCGGGACGGGAACGGGACGGGAGCGGGACGGGAACGGGACGGGGGCGGGACGGGAACGGGACGGGAGCGGGACGGGATCGGGACGGGACCCTCTGTCTCTCTATCCGTCTGTCACCAGGCTGTATTTCATGAACAGTGATAGTTCTCAGTTGATGTGTTTCTGTTACCGCTATAACAACAAATACTAAAGAACAAAACAAATAATATATTTAAGGGGCTCCCATACAACAGATAGTGGGGAATACGCCCAAGTTGACAAATATGGCCGAGGCGAGGCCGTGGGCCATGTTATACGCCAGCAAAGACCACCCTCGCGTGTGGTTCCGAGCAGATAGTTTGAATGTTAGTCCCCAATTCGTACTACCGTTTTTTTCATGGGCGTTAAAAAAGCGCCGAAATAGAACAAATGCGTTCCCATGCATCTGTTCACACGTCAACGCTTTTAAAGCGTTTTTAAAGCGTCGAGCTTTTTTTTAAATGTATTTGACTTTAGGTGCTGGGCGGTGACATTTTAGTTCAATTTACCTTTCTGTTCAATCTTAGCGCTTTTTTAACGCAAAAGCGCTCTTGCGAATGACGGGGCGTTTTGTCAACAAAAATAAATCAAAGGGGAAAACTGGGTATAATACATATCACATACAATAAGGGTATTATTTTTTCCCTATTATTTTTTTTGGCTGGTTTTCCATTACGATCAGCGCCACCCTAAACAGACTGCAGACTTAAACTGGTGGTATTATACATACGGTTAGCGTGTCAAGCGACACTTCAGCGGGCCGTAGTGCTAATCTGTCGCCAGAGCTGCATCGTATTAACTCGTTTCCCTCATTACTTGAACAACTTGTAAGTTGATAAGCTACTGATATCCTGGGCTTTTAGATTTGTATTTAAATTGAGTGAATGTAAGTATAAAATGGAGTAGGTACCGTGTGTCCGGCAGATGGTATGCAGTCTCTCTGCGTAATCGAGTCGGAAATGAGGAGATTCGTAGACGAACCAAAGTTGCCGACATAGCCCAGCGAATTAGCAAGTTGAAATGGCAGTGAGTAGGCCACACAGCAAGCAGAACTGATGGGAGAGTGGGCAGTAAGGTTCTTGAATGGAGAGCACGCACCGCAGTGTAGGACGTCCACCCACAAGGTGGATATCTTATCAAGACCATAGGATCACGCTGGATGCAAGCCGCTTCCAACCAGTTCTATTGGATTGGATCTATCAGGGAGGCAGTGGATGTCCTACGGCTGATATGATGATCATTAACGCCTGGGTCGCGTATCGTAAAGTTTTTTTTTTGAAGAAAGAAATCTTCAGCATTGAGAGAAATATTCAAACGTCGAATTGCATTGCATCAAGCTCGCTAAGAGGACCGTTTTTGCCCTCACCAAACCTTTAGACCCCTAGCATTTCTAGCTGCAAATTAGTTACTCATTTACAGCACCGATTTCTTTCTTTCTGTCCGCCCGATACGATCGTTTAACATTTAACATTCAGTGTCTAAGTTCAAGCAATCAGTTTCGCAATGTTCACTTTATAGTGGCAGAGGAGACAAGGCAAGGTTCAAGGGCAGAGATGAAGCAATTCCGGCGGGAGAACTTAGTTAATTTTATTTAGGAATGGAACTTGATAAGTATTGTTTCGGTGTAGCCGCGTTATCATTATGCAAGTTATTTGTATCCAAGATGCAAATACGCTATTTACAAAAAAAAAATATAGTCCAAAAGATTATCAAAAAATGTTTGAGCCATATTTTTTCTTTCGTTAAGTAAACCAAATTTGACGAATAAACAACGGTTCCAAAAATCTTCACTCGGTCGGTATAATTTCACAGGCTTTATGACGTCACAAACCTCATTTCCGAATTTCGTCACTTCCGCTCCAAAAAGAGTCTATATTATGTCGATGGAAAGAATTGACAGAGGTGAGTAGGTACTACTTACGACTATATCCTGTCACTCGTGTCCAACTTCAAAGATGTATTTTTTATAATTTTCATGCTAAGGCCTTACGGGTTAAGCTGCGCTTATCGAGTTTGGCCTGTGGATGTGTGACGCGATTTTCCTCCGTGCTTCGGAAAACACGTAAAACCGTTGGTCCCGGCTGTCTGTTGTAGATCTTTGACAGTCGTTCTATAGTCAGAAGCTCTAAAAGTCTAACAACCAGTCTTACCATGGGGTATCGTATTACCCATTGCAGTTACTGGGTTGTGAAGGTCTGATAGGAAGTCGCTTCATGTAAAATACTGATATCCAGCTGCATCTGGATCGACTGGATACCGATCCCAATATAGTTGGGAAAAGGCTAGGCAGATGGTGATGATGATAGGGCCTGGATGTTATTTTTCTACCGAATAAAACCGCGGCCATAGCTAACATATGACCTTACATTTGATACCTACTGTTGTCAGAGCTCCACACGTGTGTAAAAGTTTCCGCTAACTCGGGGAAGTGTGCGGAAAAATTCAAAGATAAACGTGTTTGAGTGTGAGATTGAATAAAATCGTTTACAAGTAAACATATTATGTTTCGATATTAAACTAAGTTTATTTCATGGTTTGAATTCTGAGGGAAAATAAAAAAAAAAATAGCAAAAAAAAATAGTAGTCTCAAGGTTTGACCGCCCAGGTTAAGCCTCGTTTGCCAAGGTTGGTTTGTAGATGGGTCTATTCATAAAATAATATATAGTATTTTTTTTAGCGTGGTAAATTCATCGAATGAGTCCTGGAAGAGCGGGAGGGACTGTCAGACTTGTACTGACTAAAATCCACGATGTCCTTCAATAGCCCTTTACTTTCCAGGGTCACGGTAATGGAATAAGTCCCGCGACCCCGGTAAGCTTTGGCCCTCTAGAGGGAGGCCCCGTCATCTTGCTGACGCTCTTTGAGGCGCGCGTGGAACACAACGCGCTGTCGACCCGGGCATGGTCCATGGTCGGGCGGCGAGTTGCCCATTACTCGCCGCCCGCATGCCCAAATAATATCTAGTTTCCTAATTCCTTAGTTAGCTAGACAGAGAGTCTGAGTCCCAAGAATGATCCAATATTTGGGGAAATTCTTACCGAAGGCTAAGAATTTCCCCTGAATTCCTGAATAAATATTTTCTACACAAACGAGGTCAATCTCAGGCCTCCTCTTCATGAGAGGACTTTATTGGCTGTAAACATGCATCTAAGTATTCTTCTTCTTCCTACCCTTATCCCGTTCTACTTGGGGTCCTCGCAACACGTTTTCTTCTTCCATTCTCCCCTATCAGACGTCATGGTATCATTTACTCCTTTTTCTTTCATATCATTCCTTAGACAATCCATCCATCTTTTCTTTGGCCTTCCTCTTCCTCTCCATCCATCAATATTCATACTCATCACTCTCTTAGTCACATGGGTAAGTATACGAGATTTATTCACGCAGGTGGGTTTTTCTAGCTGTCAGTAATCTGACGTATTTCGCGCAGGGCCAAACGCCAAACTTCTAAGTAGGATACGGCCTCTGGAAAGCAACGGGCAACCGAAAGAACAGGTTTGACACGGTTGGCGCAGTGGCTGAGCGATCGACTGCTCCGCAGCGTGTCGCGGGTTCGATCCCCGCACGGAACACATATTTGTATGATCTGCAAGAAGTTGTTCCGGGTCTGGGTGTTTGTGTATGTGAGTTTCTATATTTGTAAACGCGCCTACGATACAGGAAGAAATTGCTAGGGTGGGGCATAAAAAACTTTTCTTTCTTTTCAGTAAAAGTCTGACTGGGGGTTTTGCTTCTTCAATGCTTAAAGGTCTAGTTATGATGGACGGAGTTCTTTCTACATATAAAATTCGTTATCCTACTAATATTATAAATGCGAAAGTTTGTGAGGATGTATTTAGTGTATGTGTATGTAGGTATGTTTGTTACTCTTTCACGCAAAAACCACTGAACGGATTTGGCTAAAATTTGGTACACTGTTAGTTTATAACCTGGATTAACACATAGGACAGTTTTTATCCCGACTTTATGTTCCCGTGAACGTGAATGAACCCCATTTCCACGCAACAAAAGCACTCCAAAACACGAAAAAAACTCGGAAACAATATAAAAATCAATTTACACAGACATTCGCACTTGGATATACGAGATCAACAGATAACATAGGTTTAATTACGGCCATAAAACAGGCGGGCTCTTGGGCCACGTCTTAGACGCTCATTAATGACCATTACTTCGAGCTATGGCCCACGAAGCGATAAACTGTTGAAGAACAGAGAATACTGGCGAAGAATGGAGAAATGGAGAATTGAGACACAGAATAGTTCTTTCAGAAGGTTAGGTCCATGCAATAAGTGAAAATACACACTCAAATGGAAGCTTTTTGAGTAGATAGTCCTCCTAACCGATGTTTAGTCACAGCAGTCAATTTAAACAGAGATCTAGCTATTCTTGCCGAGGTTGGTCTGTGGATGGGTGACCATCTATCATAGCGAGTTTCCTCCGTGCCTCGGAAAGCACGTAAAGCCGTTGGTCCCGGCTGTCATTTGTAGATCTTTGACAGTCGTTACTGTTAGTCAGAAGCTCTAAAGTCTGACAACCAGTCTTACCATGGGGTATCGTATTACCCAGTTACTGGGTGTGGAGGTCCGACAGGCAGTCGCTCCATGTAAAAAACTGATATCCAGCTGAATCTGGTTTGACTGGAAGCCGACCCCAATATAGTTGGGAAAAGGCTAGGCAGATGATGATGATGATCTAGCTATTCGAAGCAGGAAGTGTTGTCTACAACAAGAAGAAGAACAAGAAGATTTTTTAATTAATGTACAAGTATAATTTAGTGCGCTAAACTAGATGCACTCTCTTCTGTCATTTTCATCCTCTTTTTTTTCTTATTCTTATTCACACCAGGAAATTCCAGTAGAAAACCCAATAACAGGTTGTTCGACCTGAGAAGCAACGCAAGGACTACTCATTCGAAGGTCACGCTTATGTGTATAATCATAGGACTGATAAGTCAAACACACTACTCGTACAGCGAGTGCAAGTTCACTCGCAACTGTTATATTTTGTTTGAGATCTAGGCGCACACATGGACATGTATCACACACAGCTGCAGCGGGGTGAAGTGATGTAAGTAGCCTTTTAAGCGCCAAGCGAACTGTGTCTCTAACTGCGCCCTGGTCTGGCCAATTTTAGTTCTTTTCTGGCCATTTCCAAGGTCTGCGCTTGGGCACCATTGGCATACCTACCTTTATTTTCAGCACTGCTCGGGCGCAAACACACTCGCGACTGTCATTTGTTTGACATCTCCACACACACATAGATACATTTCACGTACAGCGACTACAAGCGTACTCGCGACTGTCACTTGTTTGGGATCATCGTACCTACGCGTCTATGATTGTGTGTGCGCGACTGTTTTCGCTCGTCATACGAAGTTGCCCTTCTGGGTCTTTTTATACCGTGTCAGAACAATGGTTCGATTCGATTTTCGATTGTGTGATAAAGCGTTGTCTGCTCTGTGATTGGGTTAGACAGTTGTGAATCGAGGAGACGGGAGTGGGGGGTGATCAGTTAAAGTTATGACTGTTTTTATTGATATCATTGTTTGAGGGCCTGTCCAAGATAGCTCATTTAATGTTCTAGAGTTTCTAACACTGTTTTTGAATCGGCACGAAATAATATTATGAACCCAGGTGTATCTTTATGGGATTGCGGGACCAGCGAAGAGGACACGGCTACCTAGGAACGCACAGGGTAGCCGAAGCAATGAAGTGGATTTATTTAATATTTAATTTAATCAGTAAGATCCTGGCAGTCCTTTCTGCTATATCCAGAGGAAGGACTCTTTTGGTGATATTAAAACCCAAAAAGGGTACTTCTGACCTAGACTAGATTTAGGAACAAACAAAGCTCAAACAAAAAATGAAAATGGCAAAAACCAAAAAGCCTGTCTGAATTTGAACCCATAACCTGCCTCGCAAACACCACTAGACCACTAGTACTATAAACTGCTATAAACATCTCCAAGCCACAATTTGACAGTACTTACCACTTTCTTCGCCTCTAAACACAAACAATTTCAAAAGATCGTAAGATTTACGCTGAAGTACTCATTTCACATCCCATAAAATTGAGCCCAAAAGGCCACAACTAATTACCAACACGTTAGAGGCACTTGAAAAATAGAAAACAAAGGATTCTTTAAAACAGCTTTAATGTCGCCAAGACTAGTTAGATCCTTTAAGGTTTAACACACAGAAACTGCTAAACTGCGTGGAGTAGCGTCATTCACCGCAAGTACCTACGCGCGGCGTGCCGTACTGTTGATACATTTAATTTGAGGCCTTTGCTCTGCTGATTACCGCGGCAATGACATAAAAGGTTACTGCGGCCCTGAAACGAAATGGGAAATTGAAAGAACAAAGTGGTTTTAGTCAGTCAAGTCAGTTTCTTCCGCTCCACTCAGGGGATCATTTGTTGATTTTCTTATGTCAAAAAACGTTACAAGCATAATTGTCTGTAATGCCCTACTAACTACTAACTCTGGGAAAAATAGTTTAAGAAAGCAGCACTTAATTAGTTTGAACTTGAACTAATTAAGTGCTGCTTTCTTAAACTATTTTCTATACGCTCTTATAAAGGAGTTCGACAATGTTGTGGGCCGATTTGCATAAAACGTGGCTGAAGAAGAGTCAGCCAATATAATTATTAGAAAGATATACTCGTAATTATGTAGGCCACTTATGAATTTCCTTCTGCTGGGAATCAAGTATTCCGTGGGTAGGAGCGAGACGTAATCCGCAAGCCCAATACCGATTTATGGACGTCACATGCCACGACATTCATACATGCCTTTCAAAAACAAGTAGAAACAAGGAAGAAATAAATAAATCATGTTTATAACATCGGAATGTAATAAATGTACAGTCGGGAACGAAAAACGGATCGCCTAATTTATTTGTGCTTCTAACGGATCTCTCCGTTTTGAGTTGTAAACTGATATGTTGTTTTGATCGGCAACTTTTCCAGTATGCAATCACAATTTGATTCAGCATCTTCCAATTTTTAGAGCAGAAAGAATCAGTTCATCCTATGTATGTACACTTTTTATTCCTCTAAGTTGGTACCTAATTTATTTGGTTGCTGATATTTACACGAAATCTATTACAGCGCAGTGTTTTGATTAAGCAAACCAATGTGTTATGTGACTATTTTTCCCTAGGTGAGGCAGTCCTTTTGAAAGTGTTAAAATCATAAAATGAGTCCTCTCGCCCTGTGTAGAGCGAAAGGGAATGCCAGACTCGTTATGACTAAAATCAAATCCTTCAATTTGCCTTTTATGTTCCAAGACCACGGTAACCTGCTAAGACAGTCCTGCAACAATAATAAGTAGTCCTACCCATAAGATCCTGTTTTGAGTCCAGTGAAAGTCGTATCCTTAGTAGAACGTAAATAAATCACATTAAATTCTTTACCCAAAGGCATGCATCGCAATCAAATCCAACACCAACCGCGTCGAACATTACAATACATCGTCAGGGGTCCGTGTAAAATATTTGTGTGTAAAAATTAATCCCTGTCAAGGCAATATTTATATACAGCAGAAAACAGTAGTAACCCTTACAAAATATCAATTGGGGCGGCGACCCGTCGTTTTTTATAGCAAAGTCTGTAAAACATTGGTATAGCGTGTGTACGAGCCTTATGCTCGCTTGACACGCGAACGTACACTTGTAACAAAAAGTGATTTAGGTAATTTTTCTGGCAGTTTCCTATTAACTCGTAATATGTGCCATTTGCTACTACCTACCTACGTTTTTATGTTTCCCCTTACATTTAATGTTATATACTTAAATGGCGAAATTGTTGTTATATTTTTTGGGTTAGGCCGATATTGTGTTTTTTTTTCGTTCAATTCTTATGTATGAAAATGTTTTTCGAGTGGTGCCAATATTTCTGGTTTAATGTTATTGTTATGTAGCTAAAAAAATGTTATATTGTTCTTTAACCAACTGCATTTTCTAGAACGTAGTGTTACGTCCTTATGTTTGCCCTACAAGATATCAAGCTTTGAAATGGGGATAATCTTATGCTTGGCATTGCTCTTGTGGTAGTTAGGGTTGAATCGAAGCTAGGTGATTAAAAAATAATTATTATTATAATTAATTGTTTGAAAAACATTTGTTTTTGCTATCCTAAATATGAGTGTGTTATAGTGATCGTCAAAGAGAAAATAATTATGAATAAATAAAAAACTTTTAGAGTGCATTATGGACATTAAATGCACAAATATAAAACTAAACTTCTTATCTGAAATGATATTTTTTAATCACAGTTTTATTTCTGTCGAATACTTTAAGGCAATTTAATGATAAACAACCATTAAAAACAGCAAAAAAGCACTAAATTTTTATGCTAGATCTACTATACTAGGTAATTACAGCCACAGCCACAGACACCATTATTACAAGTTAATTAATATGACCTTCATTACTACTAGTTTCTCGGACTCAAAGCAGAAAAAAAGATCACACTTTATTACACACTAATAGTTACATTATTTTATTCCAGCAATTAAGTTTAATTAAATAAACAAATAACGCAGTATCTTAATTTAAGGCTCATTTACACAAGGATTATTCCTCGCCTAGTGATTAATCGAAAGTGATAAAGTGAACAGTATTTATAATACAGTGAAAATTGCCTCACCTTGGTAATTTTAAAGATTCCGTGAATAAAAAAAATGTAGGTATGTGATTTACAATGTCAGAAAATTGCCTGACAAGCCTCGTTGGTAAATTATAGACAAGTTTTTGTTTCTTGCATCAGTAGGTGTAAAATTCACTTCTTGACATGCGAGTAAAAATTCCCGTATAAAAGATCTTCCAACATCTCAATTTACCGTAAACGCAATTAATTTCCATTAAAAAAAAGGGTTAATTAAGCCCAAGACTTCTGTCCTCGATAGTACGGGCCTCTTTTATATTTTTTAAAGGCAACATGGAGCCCCACCACAAATGATGGAGCGGTGTGTTAGTAGCCTGCTATACTACATTTAAATTTATCCTGATCAAAATTGTAGTAATTTGTTAACTAGTATTTCTATGAATCGGATTAAAGAAATATTTTTATGTGTGGTTCAGTAGGTCAAGTATTTCAAACCAAACTTGGTTTCGATTGTAATTTATTAGTCCAAAAATCTGACAAACAAAGTTTTTACGAGGCACTACCCAGTAGCTGGGTTTTGGAGCTTAGACAGGCAGATATTTCATCCAAAATACTGAGTATTCAACTGCATCTAGGGGTCTAATCTCTAAGCACGAAACCAGTGTTTTTGGCCTTAGTTACGGGCGTTTTGGCAACGAGTGTCGCTTTGACACATAGCTATATACATAGAGTCTGCCTACCACTCAAGACGTGCAGTAAATTCGTGGATACATTTTTTTAATGCAACTTCATGACATAGACACTAGCGCCGCGTCAAAAAGACTTCAGTCGTGGCAGTATCCGTCCGCAAATTTGATTTTGAGGTTAGTTACGTTTTTAATCTGCATTCGTTTCTGTATCCGTATCTTCGTTAACAGACTTAGAAATTAGACCCCTGGTTAGTCTGGCGACCTCAATAAAGTTGGAAATAGGCTATGCAGATGACGATCTATGAGAACCATAGATCATACGTCAAATTAATAGTTAGGTTTATAAAGCTTAGGGCTTTAGCATTCGCGTGACTCAAGTTGCTGTTGAAAACTTGCATTGTGGTTGGATATAAATTGCCCTATCTTTTTCTTGGGGGTGTTGTGGGGGCTGATAAAATCTATTAAAGTCTGAAGGTTGACCGGAAGTCTTTTGGAAGACTTACACGTAAAAAACAATGTTATTTTGGATGTTAAAATGCTACTAGTAGGTTTATAATTACAATTATTGCATTGTTTTTTAATACGAATGTGTTTGTGAGACGCCAATTTTTAAAATTGTTTTTTATGCTAATTAACATGGTTTTAATTAACAGAATAATGATTGCTGTAAAAAAATCAATTACAGTAAAATTAAATGCTAAAATCTCAAACCACCGAAAGCATAAACTGTTACTCAGACATTAAAAAACCATTAAACACTTAATTGAATGTGAATCACTATCGTTTAACTCGTCCAAAGTGCCAATAAAGCACTCGAGAATTCAAAGAACTAACAAAACTTTAATCAAGCGAATAATTTCAATTGTTAATTAGTAACAAATTTCCCTGAAGCGACTCACATGCCAATGTGGTATAAAAATTAAAATGTGCAATTTAACACCGCAGCAGCATGTCGTGTTGTGCCAACATAACAGGCACTAAAGCCTTTAAAACTAATTATTTTTATTTAATTTTATTTATTGAGAGATCCAACACGCAAGTATCGAACCCGCTCTGCGGGAGTCGCCAAACCTGTTACACGGTTAAGGCAAAAATTTTAATTTATGCACTCCTTTCGGAACATACAAAATTCCACCTTATTTTCTTGCAACAAAAATTCTAAAATTCCATGCACTTTCTTGGTCGTTGTAACGCATGTGTGCACGACTGTACCTCTACATGAGTATACCTATCTTAGAAATGTATTCAGTTTTAATTACCATTGGTTTTTATTGTGTATAAATTTAATTTTATGTGTTTCCAGTGATGTACGCTTGTTATTTTTAGTCATAGATATAAAACATGGACTGAGCAACATCTGCTTTAAATTGTGCTCTCTAGATAGAGAGAGGAACACTCAAAGAAACTTCTTTTTCATTCCTGTATGATATAGATAATGTCAATGGCAATGTAAAGGAAAGAGTTAGATAGTATTTGGATTGTTATGTCCTCTTTCTAGCGAGTAATTTTATTTGACACTAAAGACCCTCTCCCTGGCTTCTCACATGTGTAAAATATCACTCCAAAATAATGTAGTTTTCGAATTTCGACTGATGAAAGAATTTTCAAACCCGTTCAAGTAGTTCCAGAGATTACTACCTACCAAGAAACTCTCAAAATGTACCTCATTGTTATATTAGTACAGATTTGAATAGGGAAGGCTCAGTCCATTCCATAAGTCTACGTTTTTAGTATGAAACACTCTCGTTTATAAGAGTTATAAGTAAGCATTTCGCAGTGGTATATTATTCTTGAAAGTTAGGTTTTAATTCATGATATTTTATAGGTTATGTTAGTTAAAATAATTGTCCAATAGAAGATAACAAAGGACCACTGATCAAACATAAATTGCTAATAATTTGCAGCCTTAGAATATTTATAGCTAACTTGTAATTAGCATTAGTAATTAATTTTGTAGGCGAGCTTATTCTATTGTTTAAGTAAATTATATAAATCTCGTTTATGTTTTACCGAAATATCGGAACATTAATCATAAAAACCGGTTTCTCAAGGATGCGCCAAAGAACTCAAGTTCGTCGAACTTTGCATTTAATTAGTTAATGTGTCCGTATGTGGATCATTTTGAGAGAGTAGTGGAAGTCCAGTGGTAACAACCCAGAGTTACGAGTAAAACTTTGTGTTTCTTTTTTATCAACACAGCTCTCAAAACGTTCAAGGAAACTGCGTTGAGAAACCCCCATAGCATGTCCTAGAACCAAAAATATTGAAGACATGTTTTAACCAACCCGCACTAGGCTCATTAGCAAACACTAGCGATCGTCCATACATTTTCTTCGGCCGGACGCTTGTGTGATATCTGACCGATATCGTCAATCGATGCAATTCGATATCGCGTCGCGCTATGGGTAAAGTTCCTTAAGAGAGGAGGTTTATGCTGAACAGTGGGTGGAACAGGCATGCCAATGATGATGAAATCCTATTCTGTCTATGTGATAAATTGTGTCAAAATTCTTTGTGTGAAATCGATTGCAGTGCACGATGTGACAGAGATGCGAATTACGGGGGGCACCCAGAAACTTTTGTTTTGTTTTGAAAAATATTTTTTAATGAAAAATACATCGAATATGTTTATCATAATATCTAAATGGGAACAATTGGTAGATTTTATGACCTCATCAATGTGGTGTCGGATAATCTTGTAACCAACGGACAAACAGGCAGTCACTTTCATTCGCGTTAACAATATCCATATCGATATAATAAGTATCGCAAAATTGTATAAGTAAGCATCCTGATACATATTATCTCTCCATGATCTATATGAGCGCTGTTCTCGGAACCTTGTGAGCGATACCCCGGTGTATATACATATTTATGTATGTATGTATATAGGTATATGTAACGAATTGGAGCCGGCGGCGAGTGCAGTTGAAAAGCGGCTTCCTACAGACCGGGGACCAGTTGCGATGGCGGGTGGAGTGAGGAAATGGTGTGGAGGAGGCATTTCTTGTTTTGCCAATAGGGTGTGTTTTAAACTGAGCAGATATTATTCTTGAATTCAGGATTACCTAGAGATTGGCCTGTTATTTTATGATGACGATTGTTAATAGAAATCAGTGGATGGAAAGCAGTTGCACTCCTGCAGCCATTCAGTGGTCGCCTTGTGTGTGTGTGTGGTTCAGGGGAAGCCTTTGGAAAACAAAAAGTATATTTTTTTTTAAATGGACTTGCTCTTGGCCTCAATTTAGGCCAGAAGCAATGATGAGGCCTTAGGTGGAACGAGCTTACCCAGTAGGAACGGCAAATCCAATGCAGTGACGGAACACAGTAAAAAATATTTGTTGCCGAATTCCGACAGGATGGTAGTTGCGAACCAGGCGCCCTTGGTGAGGCTAGCCAGCATTATTGGTCTTGTTCCAACATTACTACAGATCACAGGTAATCTGTGGTGCTGTTCCCTGGCGTGGACTGCTAGGAGGTGGATCCTATCCACCTCAAAAACCATCCACCATGATATTTTTGGATACAGGGGTGGTATTACAACGTCTGAAAACCAGGCTTGTTCCAGTGAGTGAACGAGATGCACTAGACGACTTGTATAGCTCTGTCACTTTCACTCGCTGGAATAAGCCTGGTTTTAAGACGTTGTAATACAGAATGGAGTTTTTGTCATTGATATTATTATTATCCACGAAATAACAAGATTTTGAATCTTCGGTTATGATAATTATGCAATAATTTACCACATCCAACCTACCCTCATCCAAGTTCAAACATTGCCCACATATTACCGATCTGCTACGCGCGACGCGCCGCGCCGTGCCTCCCAATAATAGCATTACGCTAATTACGATAATGCCCTGCATGTGTACGCTTTTATCCCTCCAAGTCCCTCTAGGTACAGGGTACACCTTCAGGCGATTATCGCTCTTAGAAAATATAAGTCGCCGTTAATGCGGTTTAGGAGTAATGAGTGTGTGAACGTATTTTTGAACGGTTACGTATATATATCGACTTTTAGTCGCTTGGGGGGTTCAAATTATGTTCACCTGCCTATCCCTTTACCAACTATATTAGGTTCGGCTTCCAGTTTAACTCAATGGAATTGAAAATCTGTATTTTACATGGAGTGAGTGTCAGTTTCTGGCCAAACGATACCCCTTGGTTAGACAAGTTGTTAGTTAGATTTTCGTGCTTCTTTTGATCATTCTTAACATCTGTAAACAGACGACTGGCCGACAAAAGATGACTACAAACGACAGTCGGGTCGGGATCATCAGCTTGACATGCTTTGCTAATCATGAAGGAAGTTCGGCATATAATCGATGGTCATCCATCTACAGATCGACATTGACAAGCACTGCTTCACTATGAAAACCGATGCTTGCGACTGTCAAACCACTATTTTACCACAAATTCAGGCGCTCAATTTAGTCTGTAAAGATCCATTTACATGCTGCCAGAAATTGCATATGACTTGTATACAAGTTGACTGTATTGCGGATGAATGATGAATTCAGTACCGGAATATAGTCTCCAATTTAATCATTCTTTTTGTATATCAAAATGGATAAATGCTCACCAAGAATAAATTCGCTTTAGCAATTTTCAGGGACACCCCGAAGTTCGGTTTGGTTAGGTTCTTTTAAACCCTGCAAACAGAAATACTGCTGCATCCACACTGCTTAAGTCGATTTTTTTTATTATTACAGAAAATAGGTTAATTTCTATAATACTTAATTTTAAACAATTTGGTGAGCATTTATCCATTCTTTCAGGTATTTCAATTTTTGGGTTTTAAATAGATACTTTTTTGTTGGTAAGCGTTTAAACACAAGCCATTTCTTAAATGAGGCTTTTAAAACGTTTATTTTTATGAAACTAATCTTTTTGTCCGTCTTGAGCAGAGGTAGGTGAAACAATCGTAAATTCCTCAGTTGATTCAGGTTCAAGATCTTTCTAAATTCAATCCGACGTTTAAGTGAATCGTACCTACTTGACCTCAGCTGTTGCCAGCGCTAAAGCGTCTGTAAGTGGCTCTGGGGAGAAAGCCAGCACGTAGAGGTCACGTACCGCCGTGTAACGTGTGGTATTGGGGGTTACCTTTTTTGTTTCTAAGTTGTGGTTGAGGGGTAGAAAGTGCAACGGACTCTTGCACTAAAAATCCTCCACGTATACGTGGAGTTTGCATGAATGTGCACAGCTAAACAGTCATTAAACCTATTCCAACAAAAAGAAGGTTCACAATTCGTCGCGTTCATCGCACTTCCATTTGTCGCACTAGCGTAGTACACTAGTCTGAATCTTGTTTTAATGTAGAAGCCGTCTGAGACATCAGGGATTTCTCAAACGCTTGGATATTTCTTGCTTGGCTTGTATCTGATGATGGGAGCCTGGAGAAATCGAGGGAACTCTTCAAGAAATGACAGCAAATCTGCCGCGTTTGCTGTTATCGCATAACTATGCATTGTTTACGCAATCACACAATAGTAAGTCTACGAAAAAAATAATTTAAAAACTCCACAACGCTGTCAGCTAGTAATGTGATCAAAAGACAGGTGGCATTGATGAATGGCAATGTTTAGTTTCTAGCCAGGGTGAAAGTCAGCTAGCCCAGGTCTCAGGAAGCTTTTACAAGTTACTTTGATTTTATCACAATACCTCACCTGCACGCGTAGCATGACTACTCTATCACTAATCTAACGAGAATATACAAAATTATAATTATGATAGGATTGAGTATTTTTTTCTGAAAAAGAAAACATTTTTGACTGGCCTGTTGGTCTAGTGGTTAGTGACCCTGACTGCTATGCCGGAGGTCGTGGGTTCGATTCCCACCCAGGACAAAGGTTTGTGTGATGAGCACGATCATTTGTTCTGTGTCTGGGTGTAATTTATCTATAATATGTATGTATTTAGAAATATGTAAGTATGTTTATCAGTTGTCTAGTACCCATAACACAAGCTCTGCTTAGCTTGGGACTAGATGGCGTTGTGTGATAGTTGTGGAATATTATTATTATTATTTTAGAAACTTTTTATCCGACTTCCTATTCGGTCGATATTGTTTATGTATGTGTGTACACCGATTACTCCGAGGTTTTCAAATGATAGGTATAAAAGGCTAGATAAATGAAATAAATTCTTCTCTAATGTCATGTCTGCTAAAATCTTCGTACATCTTTCCTTCCACCCGGGGGGTGTCACACAATACAGCCACTAAAAGATTCGCAAAGAAAAAAATGTCGGTTTGTAGGTTATATACCTACACAGAAGTTCACCTAATTTTCTTGGAATGAAAACACACATTTCAATGGAAGCCCGTTATTTACCTTAATTTTTAACAAGACTGTTAACCTCAAGGTATTTTCTTTCCGAATTTGAAGCATTTACAAACATTATTTCGAGGAAATAGAAAAAGTGACATTCGTATAATGAAAATGTCTCAGAATTCTATTATTTGTAGAAGAAGAAGCCATTTTAGGTCTTCCCTTGAAGGCAATTCTGTCAAGTCAAGTTAAGTCTGACAATGCCTCTCGTCCCGCCCGCGCCCTGGGTGGGGAGGACATTCGATGATTTTAATGAAAGAAAAAAAAATGTTAATGAAGTAAGATGTTAATGAAAAAAAAAACCGGCCAAGTGCGTGTCGAGCCACGCACAGTGTAGGGTTCCGTAGTTGCCCATCAAAATACTGATGCGAACTAACTAAACTGATTCGCTGAATTTAATTTTAAAAAGAAGAATTTTAAAAATCGGTCCAGGCGTCTTTGAGAAATCGGGGAAAATACATAAAAAAAAGATTACGACGAATTTAGAACCTCCTCTTTTTTTTGAAGTTAGTTTACAGCTTGGCCAGAACGGATTGAAACGGAACTAAAATTTTTATTTCTGACAGCGTTTTAAAATCTTTGATATTTGATGTAAACAAAGACCGCAGGTTTGGTAGATTAATTATTGTGCCATAAAAGTAACGTAATAAGTGAAAAAAATAAAAAATCATTCAAAGTGCTAGTAGCGCGAAGATAGTGGCGACTTCCGGTTTTCTACATTTTTATGTCAAGCTGTAAAATAGTTGACAATAAAAACCTACCTATCCCCAAAAAACATACCGTAAAAACATACCTATTATAGCTGTAAAAAAAAGTTTACAAACTTACATTTGCAGTTGAAGAACATGTTCTCCGATACATTTTGTTTAGGAAAATATGTTATCCAAGTACATTTTATAAGTTGGTCGACTATTACTCGTCAACTTGTAAAGCCTACTTAGTCATGATAATTTTCTTTTAAACTTCGTTATATATACTACTATTGTGAATTTTTTCACACCCCCAAACATAACCGTTTACCTGGTAGAGGGGGGGGGACACTCGAGTCGAGCAAAATTTAGCACTTTAAAGCTTAATATTTCACAAACGAATTTTTTCATCAAAAAATTGTTAATGGAAACTATCAATATTTTTTAAGGACCTATTTAATGATACCCCACACTAAGGGGTACGCGAGAAAAAAAAAAGCATCCCCACTTTACGTGTACAGGAGGTACCCTAAAAAAAAATATTTTACGGGATTTTATTTTATCACTTTTTCGGCGCAACAAATCCGTATATTTACACCAAATTTCAGCTTTCTAGTACTGGGCGTTTCTGAGCTAAGCTGCGGACAGACGGACGGACGGACGGACATGGCGAAACTATAAGGGTTCCTTGTTGACTACGGAACCCTAAAAATGGGTACAGGCAGATACAACAGAGCCACCTGGGCTGCTACGACCCTCACTAACTCGTTATCTAAGCTTCATCCACATTCATCTGGTCAATCGGGTAATCTGATATGGTGAATGAATCATACTCACGCTGTATTATACAACGAGTAACGTTAATAGCGCAAAACCTCTCGTGGGGTAACTCAGCCCTTGTTACTGAACAATGTTTGTTCCAAGACTTTTGGAAATTCGCAAAAAAAATTGCTTTTTCATACAAAATCAGAAATTGATCGGGCCCATCAGTATAAAAATCTTATTTTTTTTTTTGAATTTTCTAAAGTCTTAGAACAATCATTGTCGTTTTGCGCTATATCACGCTGTAATTCTGACCTATATACTCTGTACTTCTTTTATTTCGAGTATAAATTCACCATGTATTTTATAGACCGTATTGCCGTCGGCGGTACGTATATTTTACGTATATTATGGCATACAAGATGGGTCTTATTAAAATGTCATATGGTAAAATGTCGTATGTCACCTGCGCTATATTATTAAATAATTTTAAGTTAATACCCATTTTTTGTTTTGTTTTAAATCCTTCTTACTAGTCATAATTATTGAATAGCTTATTAAGCTGGGTGCTTAGGGAACAGATTGGTATTTTGCTGTACTCAAGGCGAGATTACTCATTTGATGATTTTTACTGACTAACAAAAACAAACCCCTCGATCAAGTAGAATGGGTTAATTATCATTAAAGGTTTTCTTTGGAAACTTAGCTAGTATTAATTAGCTTACTTTGAAAGTAACTGGGCAAGTCCTTGACATTCAAAAGTACCATTAAACGTTGTAATTAGAATTAATGGTTTTACTTTGTATTTATGGGTTTTTGAAGTTCAAAAGCAACGACCGTCCTTTGTTCTTTAACAATCAATTTTAACATTTTAGCTATTGACAGACAGGCGAAGCGAATGCGATCCGAAGCGTTTTTATTTGTAATATATGGAATTGTTTGAATCCAGTCACATAGAAAAGCGAAAGCGATCCGATAGTCAATGTGACTGGCTTCAAACAATTCCATACATTACAAACAAAAACGCCTCGCTTCGCGTTCGCCACGCCTGTCTGTTTGACAATAGCTTTAGGGCGTCCCCATACACGGACTGCTCGAGCAGTCAATATAATGCCTGGCGTCTACGTAGTTTGCTAAGCAGTCGCAAACAATGCAGTTTCTTCTTGGGATCTTAAGGTCTCATTATTATTTGTGGGCTAGATTGAGATCAAGAGCAAACCCATAGGAAAAAACTGGCAAATGCGATTTGGAGTCGCGCACAAAGGGTCCCGCCCCTTTTTTTACCTCGCAAAATCATCAAATCCAGGACAGGGCGGGAGGGACTATCAAACTTGTACTGACTATAATCAACGGTGTCCTTCAATAGCTCTTAGTTCCGGGGCGACGGTTAACTGATAAGACAGTACGGCGAACCCTGAGACAGCCCCGCGACCCCGGGGGTTCCATACAAACGTTAAAAAAATAGTGTCTGTTGCTTGGAAGCTTCCCTATTGATTGTTTATTTATTTATTTCTTGTTAAAGCGGCAACAGAATTAAATCATCTGTGAAAACAACTGTCTAACGGTTACCATTCTTGAAATACAACCTGGTGCCAGACGGACAGCTTAGTCTCGACCTTGTATTGCAAAGTGTGTAGGCACGTGCATAGTTTCTTCTCCAAAGATACTTTCTGTGAACTAAGATAATATATCTGGAAACAGTGGTTTCTATATGAACGAAGTTTACGGCATCTATGAACGGAGATCTCTATCAACAGTGTTTTCTATGGACCGAGATATCTACCAACAATGACTTCTATCAATAAAGTTTTCGGTGAAACGTGCTGTCTAGAAATAGAGATTTCTACTAACTGTGATTTCTACAAGCGTGATAATGCTTTACGTTCCACACTCTTTGTAAAAGAGTCCCGTTTTAACCTTTGTGTACAGAATAAAGTTATATAATAAAGTTATAGGTACCTATGTAGATTATCTTTCCATAATACCAGTACCCTCGTCTTAGATTGAAATTTCAATCAATCCTCAGTCCGCCCGATACCGGACGCACTCCATCAATGCACGCTACATTATCTATCATTCACATAACTTCTATTTACATACATATCAAGCTGTAGGAGTCTTGTTTTACTTCTTTTTTTCATAGATAATATCCTGTATAAGTAGGTAGACTTCTAAACCTACGGCCATTATTTATACCTTGAGATTTAGATCTGTCTTTGTTCTTTCAAATTAATCATTAGTGGTTTTCACTCATCATAATCGTCCCGCCCTTATTGCATTTTACTTGGGGTCAGCGAAACACGTTTTCTTCTTCCATTCTCCCCTATCAGACGTCACAGTATCATTTACTCCTTTTTATTTCATATCGACGCTTGAAAGGCAAAAGTTACCAAGCGACATTTTGGGCGATATTGAGTTATATATATCATTGAAATCAGAAAAAAATTCTGCGTCGATTGATCCTACTCTCGTACCGCTAGGAAGACCTTTGCTGTCGCTTGGTAACTTAAAAAAGTACACATTTTCACCAATTTCGGCGACTAAGCGACCAAAATTTTACCGATTTATGAATAAGCTTCACTTGGTAGATATTTTATTTCAATTTTTTAAACTTAGTAACTTTTGCCTTGACTTGAATTAATGCGTTTTAACATTAAGTATTTTTTACTATACGGTATCTGTTGTATGAACATTGCTTAAGAAATTTTACCTGATTATTATTTTATATTTTTCTTCATTTAAGACTTTTTAACACACCTTAATTACTATATACTTTATTATTACTTTAAAACGTTATATAGTACTATTTTTCCTGCCTAAAATAAATAAATTCTGTCGTTTGGTAATATTTTACCTGCCGTTTTTAAAAGCTGGTTTTCACTCATCATAATTGTCCTGCCCTTATCCCATTTTACTTGTGGTCGGCGCAACACGTTTTTTTTCTTCCATTCTCCCCTATCAGACGTCACAGCATCATTTACTCCTTTTTATTTCATATCATTCCTTAGACAATCCATCCATATTTTCTTTGGCCTTCCTTTTCCTCTCCATCCATTAACATTCATACTCTCTTATTCACATGAGTCACTCAAATATTACAATTGGATAACTTACTGAGAGCGTTGGAATTCAACAGTGTGCTTTTCATTCACTTCTTTGATTGGAACATCATCAAATTATATACCCTGGGTGGAGTAAAAGCGACTTTGGGACTCATTTTGAAATAAAGAAAGAAAAAAGGGTGGCTCCCAGTTCCTTTGCGTTCCGGGTACCTTGTTGAATTTTATCCGTTACATTTAGGTGTTACCAATTCTTAGGTACCGGTGCCGTGGGGCGCCGGCTTAGAATTGCGCTCCCCCAAATCATCCCGTGGGTGTCGTAAGAGGCGACTAAGGGACAAACCGGAGGTCGGGCAGCAGCGTCCTCCGTGTACTGCACATCCTTACTGCGATCGCCAACCCGCCTGCCAAGCGTGGCGATTAAGGCAAATTACCCCCTATAATGATGGAAACCACAGAAACCAGGCCCCCAGTCCCCGGCAGCTCCGCTATCCCTGGCGCGAGTAGCGGTCAAGGTAACGGCGGAGCAGGGGGTGCTAAGAATCTCCGGAAGAGATCCGGCTACCCACCCCCACGACGACTGGCCCTGGTAACACACAACATACGCACATTGAGGACTGACGAAAAGATCTGCGAGCTGGAAGAGGAGCTGAGTAAGTTACACTGGGACATTATGGGGTTATGCGAAGTCCGTAGAGAGGGGGAGGACACCGTAACCCTGAAGTCTGGTAACTTGCTATACTACCGGGAGGGCGACCAACAGTCCCAAGGTGGTGTCGGGTTTCTCGTTCACAAGTCCCTCGTAAACAATATAATAACCATCGACAGTGTGTCGAGCAGGGTGGTATACCTAATACTCAGAATATCCAAAAGATATTCGCTGAAGGTCATTCAGGTATACGCACCGACCTCGTCACACTCCGATGATGAAGTGGAGACTATGTATGAGGACGTAAGTAGGGCCATACATAGCTCCAAAACCCACTTCACTGTTGTTATGGGGGACTTTAACGCAAAGTTGGGCAAGAAAAGCGGTGATGAGTTGAGAGTGGGGCAATTTGGATATGGGCAACGGAACCCTAGGGGACAGAGGCTGGCCGACTTTCTGGAGAAAGAGGAACTCTTCATGATGAACTCTTTCTTCCAGAAGCCGCCTCACAGGAAATGGACCTGGCTGAGACCCGATGGTTTCACGAGAAACGAGATAGACTTCTTCATGACCGACAAGAAACGGATATTCAGTGATGTCTCTGTGATCAACAGGGTAAAAACCGGTAGCGGTCACCGAATTGTAAGAGGCTCGCTGAATATCAATGTTAAACTTGAAAGGTCCAGCCTGATGAAGTCTACGCTCCGACCTACTCGGCCCCATATTCAAAACCCCGAAAGCTTTCAACTCGAGCTCTCTAATCGCTTTGCTTGCCTTGAGAACTTAGTGTCAGTGAACGAGATCAACGACTGGCTAGTGGAGACTGTCCGCACGGTAGGGTCTAAGTTTTTTAGACCCTGCCGTAAAGATAGACCTCAGAAATTGACCGAGCAAACCTTAAACCTCATGGCTGAACGACGTTTGCTACAGTTGCAGTCTTCCGATGACGCGAAGTCATATAGGCAGCTCAATAGACGTATATCTAAGTCCTTGCGACACGATCTGCGTCTCTTTAATACGAATCGTGTTAAAGAGACCATACAGCGAAACCAAGGCTCTAAAGTGTTCGCAAAGGACAAGTCTATTGGGCAAAGCCAGATGACAAAGCTGAAACGGGAGGATGGCAGCATAGCGTCGACCAAAGCAGAGGTTTTAGGCGAGATCGAGAGGTTCTATGGACAGTTATACACTTCGGTCGCAAAGCCCGTTGACAGCTTGGTAGGAGATCCAAGAGCCAAGCTGTCCCGACATTATACCGAAGATATCCCGGACATCAGTCTGTACGAGATTAGGATGGCCCTAAAGCAGCTTAAGAACAACAAGGCGCCGGGCGAGGACGGAATCACTTCAGAGCTTCTGAGAGCGGGTGGAACACCGGTACTTAAAGTCCTCCAGAAACTCTTTAATTCCGTCCTCTCCGAGGGCAAAACGCCTGAAACATGGAGTAGAGGTGATGTGGTGCTGTTCTTCAAAAAAGGTGATAACAGCCTATTGAAGAACTACAGACCCATCACGTTTCTAAGTCATGTTTACAAGCTGTTTTCAAGGGTTATCACGAACCGTCTCGAACACAGACTTGATGACTTCCAGCCTCCCGAACAAGCCGGTTTCCGAAGAGGCTATAGTACCATAGACCACATCCATACGCTGCAGCAAGTTATACAGAAGACCGAAGAGTATAACTTGCCATTATGCTTAGCGTTTGTGGACTATGAGAAAGCCTTCGATTCGGTGGAAACATGGGCGGTACTTGAGTCACTCCAGCGATGCCGTATTGACTATCGGTACATCGAGGTGTTGAAGTGCTTGTATAATAACGCCACCATGTCGGTCCGAGTACAGGAGCAGAGCATGAAGGCGATTCCATTGAGAAGAGGCGTAAGACAGGGGGACGTTATCTCCCCGAAACTGTTTACTGCCGCAATGGAAGACACCTTCAAGCTCCTGGAATGGCAAGGACTTGGCATCAACATCAACGGCGAATACATCACTCACCTTCGGTTTGCCGACGACATCGTAGTCATGGCAAAGTCGATGGAGGAACTCAGCATGATGCTCGATGGCCTCGACCGAGTTTCACAACGGGTGGGCTTGAAAATGAACATGGACAAGACGAAAATTATGCCAAATGCCAATGTTGTGCCCACCCCAGTCTCTGTTGGAAACTCGGTACTCGAAGTTGTTGACTCATATATCTACTTAGGACAAGTAGTCCAGTTAGGTAGGTCCAACTTCGAGAAAGAGGTCAACCGCCGAATCCAACTCGGTTGGGCAGCGTTCGGGAAACTACGCAATGTCTTTTCGTCCGACATACCTCAGTGCCTCAAGACGAAAGTCTTCAACCAATGTGTGTTACCACTGATGAGTTACGGCACCGAAACGTGGTCTTTCACTATCGGCCTCATCTCAAAGCTCAAAGTCGCTCAACGAGCTATGGAGAGGGCTATGCTAGGTATTTCTCTACGTGATCGAATCCGAAATGAGGAGATCCGTAGACGAACTAAAGTCACCGATATAGCCCACCGGATTAGCAAGCTGAAGTGGCAATGGGCAGGCCATATTGCTCGCAGAGCAGATGGCCGATGGGGTCGAAAAGTACTAGAGTGGAGACCGCGGACTAGCAAGCGCAGCGTAGGACGTCCACCAGCAAGGTGGACAGACGACCTTATAAAGGTCGCCGGAAGACGCTGGATGCAGGCCGCTTCCAACCGGTATCTGTGGAGATCTAAAGGGGAGGCCTATGTTCAGCAGTGGACGTCCTATGGCTGAGATGATGATGATGATGAATTCTTAGGAAGAAACCTCCTCCTTTTATGAAGTCGGTTAAAAACGGGCAAAGATGCAGAATTAATTGACCGTGTGAAAATTTTGGTAAATTAAATGCTTTGAAAAACTCCTTTCCATATCTTTATCTACTTTCTTAGCATCATTGTAAAAGTATAAACTTTGTATCAATTCTAAAAGTCAAAGGGGACACTATACAACAGCAACAATTTTAACTAAACATGCAAACTGTTAACTACGGTAGTCGACCAAACGTTAATCTTTTAAGATTAGTGTCCTAGTGCGATCTATGTCGGACCTATAGGCTGTACACCATTTAACTCATGGTGTAACACAATGGACATAAAAACACAGAAAAGGTAAGTACAGAAGGCCATCTCTATACAATGAGCGAAAACAGACCAAGACATACATACATGCGTACGCACGGGTGGTGTGGTGATGAAAAACAAATGACAGTCGCGAGTGCGTCTATGCTCAATATAAAAAAAACGACACTCGCGTGTCCAACAGTCAAGTCAAGCGTGACTACTAAGTTTGGGGTCCTAATTGCGATTCCTAGGTCGGTTTTACCAGATTGTTATTGGATTTTGTTATAAACTTCTTAATAACAGCCTGACGCTTGGACGTTGGCCTTGCAAACGATTGCTGTACCAGCGGACTTTAAGAGTAAGAAAAAGTACAAACGTGTGCACACGGTTTAAAAAAAAACCTCGATATTTTCCTCTGGAATAATCCATGTCATGTCTAAAATACGCTCAGGAACACTACACAACGTCTGTCAAAGCTCCTGGTTCGGGTGACTACACAAGGGTTGTGTAGTCACCCGAACCAGGAGCTTTGACAGACGCTCGTCGTCGGGTCAAAGAGTTAATCTTCTGTTCGTTTATCTATTCTGTGGCATACAATGGCAACACAGGAGTGTCCACGGGTCAAGACAGAATGCCTAATTAATTGCTAGCAGGAACTAAACAATGGGAGTCAAAGAAACCAACCGGTAGGGTTGGTAAATTTTAACTAATGGGGGAGGGCTAAAAAGTATTGGAGGCTAGTAGTGTTTATAATTAAATTTCTTTTTTATCTAGGTATCTGTATAATACTGGATACTAGTAGAGGAAAAGTTATTTAAACCAATAATTAATCTGTCACTTAAATCAGTTATTTAAGCAGCTTTTCAGCACTTCTTTAGTAGCTGCTAGCCGACATCTGCCGTAAGATAATTATTCAACAAAAATTCAGCTTCTATAAAAAGGCATAGGTGGGTATGTCGATCATGGAATCTTAGGTCGGAAGTTTCATGAAAAACAGTTTTATAAAATTAACATTTTTTCTTGCGTCTGTTCAATAGGGCCTATAATAAACAGTACTACTAAGACCATGTTCTAAGACCAACATAGGACCAATGACCAGCAATAAACTTTTAGTTTAACGTAGGCAATAACACATAAACACACCATGGTTGGCCCATAACCTGTACCACACCGTGGTACCGTGTTTGTGCTCCATCGCCAGTTATTATAAATTCTAATTACAATTACGTATTGCATGCAAGTGTTGGATTAACTATCTAAGTATTGTTATTGAAGCTTTGTTAAATAAATTACAGCCGCTCAGGCCGATTATTCGGGTAAAGCCGCGCTTACCGAGGTTTGTCTGTGGATGGGTGACCATCTGTCAAAGCGAGTTACCTCCGTGCCTCCGAAAGCACGTAAAGCCGTTGGTCCCGGCTGTCATTTGTAGATCTTTGGCAGTCGTTACTGTTAGTCAGAAGCTCTAAAGTCTGAAAACCAGTCTTACCATGGGGTATCGTATCACCCAGGTACTGGGTTGTGCAAATCCTGTAGGCAGTCGCTCCATGCTAAATAATGATATCCAGCTGCATCTGGTTCGACTGGAAGCTGACCTCAATATAGTTAGGAAAGGTTAGGCAGATGATGATGTTACTGAAGCTTAGCATAATTGAAAGACTCCTAGAATTAATGCAATTAATTAGAGACGGGTCAAGGCCAAAAACATTTATAACAAAATTCGCATAAACATACTTTAGTTACTGTTAGCCAATTACCGTCCACTGCTGAGCGCCAACCCTCCCGGTCCTGGGCAGTCCGCATCCATCCGCTGCCAGCCACATTCTTCAACTCATCGACCCAACTTGCCGCAGGGTGTCTTACTACATTTGCTCATTCGCGGTCTTCACTCTAGCACATGTCTGCTTCATCTACCGTCTGTCCATCTGCAAACATGGCCGGCCCACTTCCACTGTTACTTTGGTTCTCTGGTATATTGGGCATAAATGAATTTACACCAATAAAATGCCTGTTCACTGAAAATAAAAACTAAAAACATTGTTGAGTAAAAAATTCAACAGAAAAACTGGGATAAAAATTCCAGACAAAAGACGTTCACGTGCCAAATTTTAAAAATTTACGTATTTTTATAAATTCTGACAGCCCTGTCATTAATTCCTGAAGGGTGTATCGTAATGGGCATTTTAACAAAACTGAGGCTTATTTAGGAAATATTTCGTCAAACATTTTCGAAAGTCTGACGGAGGAATGTCTGAGACTCTTGTAATGATTGGCAAGGATAAGTTTTTTGCTAACTAATTCGAGTTGATGTGTTCGGCATGATAATTCTGTTGATCATGTTTGATTTTGTAGAATAACATTAAAAAAACATTTTTTTTTCGTTTGACTGGGGATGGGGTATATTTTTTTTCTCTATATTTCTTGTTGTTGTAAAACAATGAGGAATAATTAGTGAAAAAAAAAGAAGAAAAGGGATCGGGATTTGAAATGAGATAGAATGATTATATCGGGCGATTGTCTACTTACAAGAGCCAACCGGTGGCCGTCTGTAACAAAGTAATGCGTCATACCTATGCCAGTTTTTTCAATATTTTTACACACTATATTTTTTCACTGAGACAATATTTTTACAATCATATTTTTACTAAAGCTTCTCTAATTAATGCAGTACCTATCCAAAATATCTTTGGATTGATTTAATTATAAACTTATGTCAATCCTGTTGCTGTTACAACTGGCTTCATTACAAGCTAGTGAGCTTGTATTTCTCGTGAAATCTAAACCAACTCAATCCTAGCCAACAGCCTTCGTTGCTAAGAACTAGTCAACTGGAATCGTGGAAAGCATTCAATTGGAAACAATTGCAAACACACACAAAGGCTTAGATTCAGTTGGATTTGATTTAGGTCCAAGATCTGACGTGGTAGCTATTCCTGGGGTTAATTCACAGATTAGTTAATTCAAATAAACATGATGTTTAACAGTGTGATGCCGGGGTCGCGGGACCGACTATAAAGACAACCGTGGCACTGGAACGCAAAAGGCTAATGAAAGAATAGGGTGGATTTTAATCAGTAAGAGTCTGGCTGTGAGATTCCGCTCCACCCAAGGCAAACAACGAATCATTTGACGATTTTATATCACCCAAAAAGAAAATCAATATGATCTGTTATTATAAAGAAGGCTGTCTTTGTTAAATAGCAGAGCAATTAGACAATTAACACAATGTTACTAACATTTTTTTTTAGCGTGGTAAAATCATCAAATGAGTCCTCCCACCCTGGGCAGGGCGGGAGGGACTGTCAGATTCGTACTGACTAAATTCCACGGTGTCCTTCAATGGCCCTTTATGTTCCGAGTACATGGGAATGAGATAAGTCCCGCGACCAGATAAGTCAGTCGATGTTACTAACATTGTGTAAAAGGTAGCTGAACACATTAACTTATACCTGAGTACCGATACTTTTAAATAATTATCGATACTTGAAAAAAAAATCGATATATTTAACTTGATCAAGGATATCAACAGCGCTGTATACACGCTAAGCAAGCTCATCATGGATAAGTTACCGATATATCGCTCCGATCTACAGGGACTAACAACTGTGAAGGAACTTTATATAATGCTTTTTTAGTGATTCTGCTTTCTAAGTTTCTGTCTGATCTAATATCTTATTATTATAATACTAGCTGTTGCCAGCGACTCCGCCCGCTACAGCTCGGAAATTATCCCACGGGAACATAAAATCGGGATGAAAAAAAAAAACGTTTACAATATCAGCAGGTTAGGATTAAAAAAATGAAAAATATTTTGTGAGGATAGAGGGATAGAAATACTTGGTAATCTTTTACCCAAAAAACGACGGAACGAATTTCGATACACAGCTAGTTTATAACCTGGATTAACATTTATGGAGTTTCTTGCACGTTCTTCTCCATAGAGATCTACTACTTGGAACGTGCATCTACGGTACTTTCACAGTTTTTATGTCTTGTGACTGGGACTGTAGCACCATAACTTTTTAGTGTTTAATACTTAATATTCCTTTAATTGTCTATGACAATTCAAAAGTGCCTGTAACTGGCCTACTTGAAATAAATGCTTTGATTTTGATTTTGAATACAGGATTCTTTTTATCACAGTATTACGTTCCAGTTAGATAACTTTACGAATTACACTCGGACGAAGGCGCTAGCAACAGCTAAGTGCAATAATAATTGTCCTTAAACGATGAGGTAATTTCAGAAACTTTTAATTATTATTTATCGACACCACAATACTTCTTATCGATACTTTTAACTCCGGGTGATATCAACAGGTGGCAGTATACAGGTTTCAAGTACTGCCAAGCTCATGATGGATAGCTCACCGATCTATCGCTCATGAACGATCTACGAGTGGATGTAGAGAACTAACGACTGGATGTCTTCATCCTGTAGCTCATACATAGTCATGAGATCGGGTTTAGAATGTAGATTGTTGAATAAATGGAGAGGGTATTATGTTGAATTTTGCGGTTAGATATTTTGTTAGTTTTTAGTGAGTTATTAATTGGTAAGAAATGTCTTGTTGTTAGGAGGTGTTTTTTAAACGTTTTCTCACACTTGGAATTTCTCCTGTATCGTGGGTGCGTTTTCAAACATATAAACTTACATACACAAACGCCCAGACCCGAAACTGTCGATCATAAAAATATTTGCTCCGTGCTGGAATCGAACCCGTGGGCAATCCAATCGCTCAGCCTCTGCGCTAACCGTCCCGTCATTCACGTTAATTCGTTCAATTGAAGTTGTCACTTTAAAAAAATGCGTTTTTATAAAAGATTGTCCTTGGTCTAGGTCAGGGGTGAAAGACACGTAAATCAACAATTACAGGCACTCATTTAGTCAATCCATGTTTCACTTATGAAAAAAAAACTACATTCCTTTATAATAAAGTAGGTACCTAGGTCCGCCATTTATAAACTAGGCGCAACCAGCAACCGTCAAGTCTAGAAAATGGATCACTGCGTTTTATGAAGCTAAGTATTAGATAACTTGACGTTTCATGCATAAATAATAGCAACTTGTAATTATTTTGTCTAACTAGGTAAAGGCTATTTGTTATACGGAAAATTAAAGAGGCTTGATAGCCATGCCATTAGTGTTATATAGCCTACAAACTGGACAAAATGGCTATCAATCAACGGTATCTAAACGATAGTGGAAACGAGTTTTGAGACAACAAAAATTCGCATTCGAACCTGTGTCCTGTAACTATGCTATCGCAGTCCTGCCCGGCAAAGTCAAATCTTTCATTCAATTCTTATGCTTGGACCACACTTACGTGAATTGCTGGTAAATATTGCAATAATAGATCTTTAGTTCATATAAATATCCATCGAATCGCGATAATTAATGGCGTTTTCCCGCTATAGACTGCGGGCCACACTAACGGCATTTCCCGTTGATTTTCACGATAACAGTCTTTAAAGCTATTGTCAAACTTACAGACGAACCGAATGCGTGGCGTAGCGTTTTTGTTTGTAATGTATGGAATTGTTTGAAGCCTGTCACATAGAGTGTCGCATCGCTTTCGCATTTTATATGACATGATTCGGTTCGGTTCGCTATCGCCTGTCTGTTTGACAAAGGCCTTAATGTTTGATAATTAACGGCATTTCATTTGTTAGTGTGGCCCTAGTGTTAAGTGTTGCCCCAGCATTTGCCGTCTTTCGTATGGTTGAAGTGCTATTTTATTGGAATGATTCGAGCTATCGAATCGTCCTGCTGATAAAAAAAAGTGATTGACACGTCGTGTTTGCGTTTTCGGTTTGATCATCATCATCTTAACTTGAGCCGTAGAACCGATTTGAAGCCGTTAGCATCAACACGGTTTAATCTCAGTTTCATAAATTTTTAACGTTCTACATGAATTTTCTTGACATGAGTGATAAATGTAGATTTACTTATAAATTTTAGCTAGCTTCAATATACCATCTTTGCAAAAAGCACGTTGCAAAATGAAATAAATATGTAATAACAAAATATAGCCACTTTACGAGTACATTCCGCGATCTTCGATCGTTGTCGTGTGTGGCACTTTTTGCACACAACTGCGTTTCACGGATAACTGTACAAAAAAACACAAGACAGACAGCTCTCAGAAGATTCACTCCATAAAACGAGCCAAATCGCCCGCAAACATCGACACCCATGGCTCACTCATCTCTCATCACTCAAGCTATTGTCAAACAGACAGGCGTGACAAACGCGAAGCGAGGCGTTTTTGTTTGTAATGTATGCAATTGTTTGAATCCGGTTACATAGAAAAGTATGCAATTGTTTGAATCCGGTTACATAGAAAAAGCGAAAGCGATCCGATAGTCTATGTGACGGGCTTCAAACAATTGCATACATTACAAACAGAAACGCCTCGCTTCGCGTTCGTCACGGCTGTCTGTTTGACAATAGCTTCATCGACTGTCATTTTTGTTTGAGATCTCCATGCACACAAAGACAGGCTTGCCTTGAGTGCAAACGTACTCGTTGTATGGTAAGCTGCAGAGAGAACTCACCATCTTTGTTAGTGGCGTCACTACCCAAAGGGGGTGAGTTTTCTCTGAAGATGACTGTACTACGTGTTATAATTATTTTAGTAATTTATAAAAAAAAACATAAAAGTTATAACTGGAAGAGTCGAGAGCACCAGGACTTCAATATGTTCAGGTTATAACAAACAACTTCTTTGAGGGTCCATATGTTTGAAGATACGCCATATTTGTCAAAGATACTTTTCTCAGAAAAACAGTACTCGTCTACATTTTCGCTGGATGTATGGAGTCGACCTTCTGTATTTTTCTACTTAGTATTAAATCCGAGTGAGCGGTGCAGTAAGGCGGGAAGGGGAGGAGCGGTCAACGCCTAATTAGTACTAAAAATAACTTCGGAATAACTTTGTCTTGTTCAGGTACAGACTAGGGTATCGAACCGGGAAATCCCGGTCCCGAAAATCCCGGGATTTCCCGGTTCTTGAAGTATATTTTAAAACCCGGGACATGCAACTGAGAACCGGGAAATTCGGGATTTTCGGGACTCAGAAAAACAGTATAAATAATTCGTTTAAACTTGTTAATTCTTTTATAGAACAAAAGAATCAAATTGGATGTAAGGTATTTATTCACTTCGCCGTTAAATACGGAATAACATGTTCAGATACAAGTGTTGTTAACAGAGAAAAGTTGATAATGTAGTACTGGTTATATCTCGAAAGCCTTTGACAGGGTCTCGAGACAAAAAGCTTCCTTGCTTTTGGTATCTCAATTTTTGTAGCTGGATATCAGACTTTCTTAGTGAACGATCAATCAGAGTTGTCGTTGATGACTGATCCTTTGAGCTTTTGGTTATTGACTCTGGAGTTCAACAGTTATCTGTTTTCTTTGCAACTCTTATTTTGCTGCACATTTCTTACCCACTTCAGCCTGGTATTGTTGGATAGGTAGATAACAGTACCGTTTCAGTGACATACTTTCCCACTGCAAAATCCAGTGGGGATGAAGTTCATTGCTTCAGAGAGACCATGGTAGAGCAAACAGATTTGATACTTAGTATCCCATAAAAGAGAGAAGTTTCTTGTTCGCTCACACAAGAAACTTCTCTCTTTTATCGCCACCAACATACAGGCGTATATTTCCTTAGTGAAGTAGGAGTAAATCAAAACTACATATTTTATAGAGTAATTTGGACCAATTCCTATTTTTACTGTTTCTGTAACTGATGACCTTGAGCTTTTGGGCATGGAACTGACATCCAGTGTCAACTTTGACGTGGGCATCCTAAATAGAGTGAAGCGATACCTTACACCTGGATATGTGCAAGCCCATTTCTGCATTGATTGCGTCGTAGTAGCCCGCGAAATTCAAAGTTTTTTATGTTTTTTCTAACGGAGTATTGCAGCAACCTTACTCAACTTAATCATTGGGATGGCTCAGATAAATACAACTTACTGCACTAGACCCAGTGGAATGCAGAGCTCCTTAGACTAATTGGCAACGTGAAACTGGTGGATGGTTACTCTACAGCTTAGCTCATCTTATCGACGCAAGCTTAAGGAATAATAATAATGTAAAGATGTACATTATAGCACGATACATCTCATTACATCTTTCCATAGAAATCGTCAGGAGAACACACACTGCAGCAATAATGTATATTTTTACATCTTCGAATCTAAGGTACTGAGCGATACGAAAATATACATTTATATTTCGATACACCTATACATCTCAATACATTTCCGTATATCTCTCTTCGAAAAGGATGTTATGAAATGTAGGGAAATATACATAACATTACCTGTTGTGTGTGTGATACATCATGATAATTTAAAGCTATACATCCCGGGATGTAATGTACATTAATATACATTATAGCTGCTGTGTGTGAAGCCCTCCCTCTTTTCGTTTTTTTTATTGGGTTCGCTCGTGCTAAGATGAGACCTAAAATAGGTCGAACTCATGAATTCTACAACCTCTTTCCACCGGCCTACTTGCAGTAGGTACATCTAATGTCCAGTATTGGACATCTAGATGAACTGCAAGTTTCCATAGTTAGTACAGTTAGAGTGAATAGATTTGCCACCTCTGAATAGAAAAGAGGCTAGAGCAAACCCATGTCCATGAGGCCGTCGAATAAGTTGGTTGTATGATTTTAATCAGAATAAATACTGTACTACATATAAAGTTATCTTATTATTTTCATTGTTTTCTAATGCCATGGAAAAAATGCATTTTTATCCCGAAAATCCCGAAAATCCCGGGATTTCCCGGTTCCTTGGATGCCTGTCCCGAAAATCCCGGGACTTCCAACAAGGACCGGTTCTCGATTCCCTAGTACAGACTAAGGTATTTTGTGGGAGGGAAGTGGATCGCGGTTTTAGAGATGATGAATGAGCTTATGAGTTGTTGTTTTAGCTATAATTCATGATAATATTCGAAGTATTTTAACATAGATATGAATCAAGATTTTAATGACTCTTACGACTAATTGGACCTTATTCTTGGAACTTAATACTTCAGATTAGAACAACAATGATAGTTTGCATGCTGGGTACATTGAGAGATTGAACCCTACCTTTCTAAATCGTGGAAGCGCGGACACCTAGATCCAAAAAAAATGTGCAGGCCTCAGAAACATTATTTTGTTCCGTACAGGGACCGAACGTGAGAGACGCACTAGACGTTGAGCAGCAGTCAATTGCTTAGCCACTACACCAGCTAAGCCTTAAACTGTTAGGTACTGACAAAAATAAATTGAATATTTCCTTTACGAGGTCAAAAGACCACTTTAATAGTGTTACGAGCTGGGTATTGGAATAAATAAATTAACACCAATTAAAACCAAATAAACTTTATTGACACACGAATCACTAATTACAACAAACACTTAACACTACTCAACACTTAAACACCAATGATATTATAAACTAGCTGTGCCCGCGACTACGTTCGCGTGGATGTCGGAATTTAACAATGTATTTTTTGTGCGAAGCGCTTAATTCTCGCCAGGTTTTTTATAAATCATATCGTTTTCATTTATAAACCCTATATTTAGAATTTATTTAGATTTTTCAAGAATATTTGACGTGTTTGTAATAAACGCCCTCAGTCGTTCAAAGGCAGTACTATTCAATTGCTACTGGATTAGAGCACCCATTCCATCTCATTCCATCCCATTCCATCCCATTCCATCCCATTCCATCCCATCCCATTCCATCCCATTCCATCCCATTCCATCCCATTCCATCCCATTCCATCCCATTCCATCCCATTCCATCCCATTCCATCCCATTCCATCCCATTCCATCCCATTCCATCCCATTCCATCCCATTCCATCCCATTCCATCCCATTCCATCCCATTCCATCCCATTCCATCCCATTCCATCCCATTCCATCCCATTCCATCCCACTCCATCCCACTCCATCCGACTCCATAAAACTCCATCCCGCTCCATACCACTCCATCCCACTCCATCCCACTCCATCCCACTCCATCCCACTCCATCCCACTCCATCCCACTCCATCCCACACCATCCCACTCCATCCCACTCCATCCCACTCCATCCCACTCCATCCCACTCCATCCCACTCCATCCCACTCCATCCCACTCCATCCCACTCCATCCCACTCCATCCCACTCCATCCCACTCCATCCCACTCCATCCCACTCCATCCCACTCCATCCCACTCCATCCCACTCCATCCCACTCCATCCCACTCCATCCCACTCCATCCCACTCCATCCCACTCCATCCCACTCCATCCCACTCCATCCCACTCCATCCCACTCGATCCCATTCCATCCCACTCTATCCCACTCATCCCACTCCATCCCATTCCATCCCACTCCATCCCACTCCATCCCATTCCATCCCACTCCATCCCATTCCATCCCACTCCATCCCACTCCATCCCACTCCTTCCCACTCCATCTCACTCCATCCCACTCCATCAAGCTCTATTCCACTCCATCCCTCTCCATCCCTCTCCATCCCATTCCATACCATTCCATCCCACTCCACCCCACTCCATCCCACTCCATCCCACTCCATCCTACTCCATCCCTCTCCATCCTACTCCATACCACTCCATCCCACTCCATCCCGCTCTATTCCACTCCATCCCACTCCATCCCTCTCCATCCCATTCCATACCACTCCATCCTACTCCATCCCACTCCTCCCCACTCCATCCCACTCCATCCTACTCCATCCCTCTCCATCCTACTCCATACCACTCCATCCCACTCCATCCCACTCCATCCTACTCCATCCTACTCCATCCCACTCCACCCCACTCCATCCTACTCCATCCCACTTCATCCCACTCCAACCCACTTCATCCCACTCCATCCCACTCCATCCCACTCCATCCCACTCCATCCCACTCCATCCCACTCCATCCCACTCCATCCCATTCCATCCCTTTGTAGTGTGAGTCAAATAAAAACCTTTTCTTTCTTTCTTTCTTTCCATTCCATCCCATTCTATTCCATTCCACTCTACTCTACTCTACTCCACTCCACTCCAAACCACTCCACTCCAGGCCACACCATATTTGAATAGGTATGTTGTTTTTCTATTCCAAGCTAGATCGCGCTACTGAACTGCGAGCTGCGTGTCTCGGTGTAAACTGACCGTAATTTTACTTCTGGAACACTTTAAATTCAAATATCTTTTGATAGACTGGTCCGATTTCAATGAAACAAAAATTAAATGTTACTTCAAGTTACGGTCAGTCGTTATGTATTAAAGTTATCTACATAGCTTTCGTACATTTTACGTGATGCCTGAACAAATAAACATACAAACAGACATACAGACAAACAGACAAAAATTCTAAAAATGCTAGAAATGAGTTCTATTGGTTGTCCTTAAACACGCTGGCTATATTTTTTGAGTTTTTTTTTAATGTACAATAGTACATTATGCAACTAGTGAATAAAGAGCGGATTTAAAGCGAGGGCCTTATATATGAATCAAGAGCAAGCGAAGGATTTTAATGACTGAATCACGACCGTAGGGAGTGATTCATGATGATTGAATCACGAGCGAAGCGAGTGATTCAAGTATTTAAATCCTGAGCGACGCGAGTGATTCAGGCCCTCGATTTAAATCCGTTTTATTCACGAGTTGCATACGATACTTTATACCATGACCACGAGAAAAATAATAATCAAGCGATAATTAGATATTTAACGAAGAAAAAAAAAGACAAACGTGTCTTTACAAACATCTAAATTCACATACACAAACACCCAGACCCGAAACAAATAATTGTATAGATCATACGAATATTTGCTCTGTGCGGGAATCGAACCCACTGCACGCACCGAAGTAGTCCAATCGCTCGGTCACTGCGCCAACAAATTGACATTAAACTCGGAACAATGATTTAAATTAAGAGTAACATTATCCTAACAACACGGGGGCTGACGGGGGTGGACCGCAGCAATGTGTTCTAAATTCAAACACCAAAACAGTGAGAAAAAGAGCTTTTTACTCACTGTTTTCAGTGAGAAAAAGTAACTTTTTAAAGTGGGAATGGTATAAAAATTATTTTTCTACAGTTTTATTATATTATGTATGTATAGAAGAAGAAGATGAATAGATACGTTACCTACACGACAATCTATCTTCAAAAACGGCACACTAACGCACACATGAATAACTAAATACATATTGCAATAGCACACTACATCACTATTAAGCACTAAAGTAGGATGGCATCGCAAGTGTAAAAGAGACAAATATAATTTTACGCGATGTTCGGTAATGACATCTATCTCTGTTGTATTCTTTCTATTTTGACGCCATATTTTAGAAACGTAATATTTGATTTGTGAAAATATTAAGATAAATAATATATTTACGAATGATATGTGATTCCTTGACTTTTAGAAGTTTTGCTTGTATAATTTGTACAATATCATTTCATAACACACGACGGCATTTTCGGTGGTTTTGGGTCATAAATTACTTTGTACTTCGTGACGTGCGTCTGTTGTCGCCGGCAACGTCGCACTGAGGTCAAGATATGTGAATCAGCCTCATTTGAGCGCGTATAACGTATCTACACATTTTTACTTATAATATCATTGCTAAACACTTATACACACACTTAATCACACGTAAAAGTCACCTATAGATCGCTTCGAGTTCACTTTCGATCGTAGTCAAAACCAGACTGACTGAGGTCGCCAATCGGCGCCCTTTTTATACCCCGGCCGGACCCACTAAATGTTTCTAGAAGATGGTCGAATGTTCTGGAAACATCCATAGACAGGTGTCTGTGTCTGTGTAGGAACACAATCTCATACCTTCTAGAACATTCCAGAACCATCTCGAAACATCTAGATCAGGGTAGAATTTTCTAGAAACTTCCAGACCAATCTTCAGTAGAATAGTCGAGAACCTTGTAGAACCTTCGAGAAGCCTGTAGATTGGTCTCGCAATACGACGTAACATTAGCATATTTGCACATTAAATTTAACTCCAACATTCTAAACTGAAATAGACTGATATCTAAGTAACAATAAAATAATCAATATAAAGTCAATCCAGGCAGTAATTCCCTTCGTTACTCATGTAATAAATGCAGCGACGATCTTTCGTCTGATTTGAATCTAATTTAGGTAGTTCCCCTCTCCCGCTCTGTCTGAATACGATGATCTGATTTAAAGGTGTTTCATATGAACTGGGCTAGATTAAGGCCAAGAAAATATAAATATCTATTCTATAATATAAAAATGGATCGCTAAATGTGTTGCTAAGCCCATAACTTGCAAGCGGCTGGACCGATTCGGATAATTCTTTTTTTTTGTTGTGTTTGTAACCATCAGCACCAGATTATAGAGGACGAAAATCATCAAGTCCACCCGTGCGAAGTCGGGACGGGCCGCTAGTTTTAAATAAAAGAGCATAGTTCCCATCCATGGTGAGACACTCAGTATTCTCTATACTGAGTGTCTTTTAGTAAATGAAGAACTTCTACTGAGTTACGTAGGGACAATTCAATCAACAACAAATAATCATAAATTCAATCAACTCAAAGTAACTTATGTGTAATAGAAACTAATGAGCAATTCCAATTAGTCGGGTTATATTTTAGCGATTTAGCCTCTTCGTAAACAACGCGACGCAAGTCTACGATACTTTACGACTTTGGTATCCAGGCGACTTTCGTAAGGCGAGGGCACATAGAAATTACGTAAGACGAGGACGTGTCGCGGGCGGGCGAAAAAGTATTAGAGTCGCGCCCGCGACGCATCGCTCCTGTGTGTTTTACGTCGCGACGCTTCTATACATTTTTAACCGACTTCAAAAAAAGGAGGAGGTTATCAATTCGACTGTATTTTTTTTTTTTTTTTTTTTTTTATGTTTGTTACCTCATAACTTGCGACTGGGTGAACCGATTTTCATGATTCTTTTTTTATTCGAAAGCTGGTGCTTCCCGTGTGGTCCCATTGTCACCATTTCAGGATCTGATGATTGGATCTTGGAGAAATCGAGGGCAACCCTCAAATTTTATTGGCTGACACATAGTTTTTCGCAAATCTTATGAAGTAATTCAAGTATTTGCGTATGGAAATCATCATCTCATGTACCTGAGCTGATGATGGAAGGTACAACTCCTGAAGTAAGAAAACTATGTTTGTGTTTGCATATCTCCGGAACTACAAGTCCGATTCAAGTAATTCTTTTTGTTGTACTAGGTATCGTTCCACTTAGGGAATACTGCAAATTTCATCAAAATCGGTTCAGTAGTTTTTGAGATAGGGAATGAATTAAAGAGATATTAACGATGTTATTACCGGTGCTACGGATTACAAAAGTCTAGTGCACATGTAAGAAAATGATGTATTTGACAAGAATTTTGGTTGAATATTTAAACTAAAAAGAGTAAAATAAAAACTTTTTCAAAAAAAAATGTGACCGCCTTCAAAAACAACCACGAAAAAGGGTAAAATAACCTACAAAACTTTTCTTTCGGAAGTCGGTGGCAAAAGAGACAATGAAATTAATAAGAAAAGTCACCGACTTCCGAAAGAAAAGTTTTGTAGGTTATTTTACCCTTTTTCGTGGTTGTTTTTGAAGGCGGTCACATTTTTTTTTGAAAAAGTTTTTGTATGAAAGAGACGCCGAAGAGACATATAATTTATGTCTCCGCCCAGTCTGCATCTTACGTCTTTTGTATGTGGCCCGCGTCTGTAGAGGTTCGTACACAAGCACGCGTCAAAGTCTAGTCGAGACTAGCGTAGTGTTGTGGAAGACGGGGCTTAGAACACTGTCATGTCATCTAAATGTTCTATGATACTGGAAGCACGGCTGACTCATGAAACGTAAACATTTGGGCTGCTCATTTTGAAGAATTCTAGACCTTAATCTAGGTCAGGGGTGGAGAAGACAGCGTCCACCTCACGACCCAGCCGACGTAGTAGACGCGCACGGCGACGGACTTTGCAGGACGATCTCCGGTCACTGTAGGCGCGGGCATGCGGGCGGCGAGTAATAGGCGACTCGCTGTCCGATCATGGACCATGCCCGAATCGACGACGCGTTGCCGTTGTGCTCCACGCGCGCCTTAATGAGTGTCAGCACAATAACGGGGCTCCCTTAGGGACCAAAGCCTGCCGGGGTCGCGGGACTAACGAATTACCGTGACCCCGGAACGGGGCTATTGAAGGACACCGTGGATTTTAGTCAGAACAAGTCTGACAGTCCCTCCTGCTCTGCCCTGGAGGACTGATTTGATGATTTTACCGCGCTAAAAAAAAGAAGTCTTGTCAGGAGTGCCAGAGACAAGGTCGACGATGGATGGAGCGAGCTTACTCAGAAGAATCCTGTTTGGTCCAACTTTGAAGAGATTAGGGTTACATGCGTTCGGAAACACAGACGCAGGCAGAGTTTCACTCCTTCGCTGTACAAAAATACAGATCCTCGTGACGGGAACAATAACAAGATTAAATTCAGAGCATAACAATTGAAAATATTACCCACAAAATGAACAAAAGAATTATTTAAAAATTTTCCGTACTATATTGAAAATGAATTCTTACACAAATCTAGGTAATGCAACGTGAACAAGAGGCTTAAAAATGAAAACTTCGAATATTATCATTTGCATTCATTTCTACTGAAATAAAATCTGAATAAGTATTATTATTTCTGGTGAATGTGGGAAGAATGCCTTTTTTGTTGCTGGAAAAGTAAAATGAAAACGCATTTTGACTGACACATTGTACGGACAGAAAATATTTGTTGTATTGTGTGTATCGTGTGTATTAAGCAATTTTAAAAAATCACACTGAGTTTGCATCCTAAGGAAGGGTGCAAACGTTGAACACTTTTGTGTCTTGTGTCAGACACAAGCTACCGATGAACTGTATAGAACCAAATCAAATCATTTATTTCAAGTAGGCCAGTTACAGGCACTTTTGAATTGTCAAAAGACAAAAGTAAATTTAAATAATTTAAAAATAGTTACGGTACTGCAGTCCCAGTCACAAGACATAAAAACTGTGAAAGTACTGTAGATGCCCATTCCAAAGCGTAGATCTCTTATGGAGAAGAACAGGCAAGAAACTGCATGGACATTCTTTTTCAATCGCCATAATTATTAATTTATTTATTTATTAACAAAGGGACACAGATATAACAGAACCTTTGTTACATATTTTAACAATTCTATAGAACCAGTATAAAATCATCCACTCTCTGTGCATAACTGCATACGTTAACATTTTTTGTGTCCAGTAGCTTCCACGTCGGCAACAAAGTGTCTACATTTGCGCAGCGCTTAAACCAGCTGTCGGGAACGCGTGGCCTTTTTTTTTTTAGCGTGGTAAAATCATCAAATGAGTCCTCCCACCCCGGGCAGGGCGGGAGGGACTGTCAGACTTGTACTGACTAAAATCCACGGTGTCCTTCAATAGCCCTTTATGTTCATGGGTCACGGTGAGGAAATAAAATCCCTCTTTCCCCCCGTCCTTTTTGCTGACGCTCTCCTCCGGAGATCGTCTTGCGACGTCCGTTGCCGTGGGCGTCTCCCGCGGCGGCTGGGTCTTGAGGTGGACGCTGTCCTCTCCGTCATGCGTTCCGCCTCCTCCTTTGTTAGCATTACTGCTTCGCAGAAGGAGGCGACCGCTTCCCATTCCGTCTCGCCCGGCAGCATGGCTTCGACCAGTGCCGGGCGCGAGAGGTCGACGCCTATCGCCGCTGTGAGGACACGGCGGTGCTCTGCCCAAGCGGGGCAGTCCTGCACCGTATGCTCCACCGTGTCCTCTGGGCGATCCTCGCAGTGGTGACACCCAGGCGTTTCTTCCTTCCCCATACGACACAGGAACCTCCCGAAGCATCCGTGCCCGGTGAGGACCTGCGTCAGACGGAAGGTGAGGACGCCGTGACGCCTCTCCAGCCACTCCTCAAAGAGGGGTCTTACCGCCGCGATTGCGGCGTGCCCGAACCTCGGTTGCGACAATCGTTCCCTCCACACTGCCCTGAAATCACGCCGGAGCTCTTCCCGCCGCGCCTCGACTTGTTGAGGCAGCAGGGACTCGCCCCGGCGCGGCGCCTCCACGCGCCACTTATAGACGCGCTGGAGGACAGTCGCCTCCAGATCCCAGGGCAGCAATCCGGCAAGGAGGTTGGTCGATTCGCCGGCGATCGTGCGGTATCCCCGGATCATCCGGATAGCCACGACCCTCTGGCATGGCAACGCGTGGCCTGCAATTGTTTTATAAACTGAAGATTTTCTTTAGTAATTTATATTTTCATTGTATGTAAATTCAAAACATCTTTCCGTTTTTAAAACCTATCAAAATTGCGGCCCGCCGTAACTTGGTTTTCCCACTTTGCTGCCTTTGCCTATCAAAAGGTTGCAGATCGCTGTTTTAAACAATAAACGAACTCGAATTTCAAAACGAACAATTAAAAAAAGTGATCTCACTTACTTATTCCTTTTACATAGCATCGAACGCTTAAATCAGCAAAATCAGCTCTTTCAGTTTTTTTTTTTTTTTTTTAGCTTGGTAATAAATCATCAAATGAGTCCTCCCACCCCGGGCAGGGCGGGAGGGACTGTCAGACTTCTACTGACTAAAATCCACGGTGTCCTTCAGTAGCCTGTTATGTTCCGGGGTCACGGTAAGGAAACCCACCAAAAACATTAAATGTAAAAAATGCCAAGTCTCTCGATGCAGTCTTTCCATCGTAAAAAGTTTTGAGATCTCACAGAAGCCAAGTCCTATTCAAATTATTTTGTAGTTATAAATCAACATTTAGTAATTATATCAATAGTTTTCTTTATATTATAACTATAGTGACTTGGCAATGAGCACAAGTAAAAACAAATAAAACGGCATATTTGGAGGAGTTGAAAGTTACACACACCGCATGCGTAAACATTCTCTTTTACTTTATAATATTCTCTTAACATTCATCATTTACTTTCATAAAGCGATGGCCCGTAAGGTATTCTTAATTATTGAATTGGAACATGTAGTCGGTAGTGACCATCATGATTCACACATAACAAATAATCTGATCACAGGTCTCGTCAGTAACATTTGCACATAATTCCAGGCAGCAAGTTAATTTGTGCTCATTGCCAAGTCGCTATAGTTATAATATAAAGAAAACTATTGATATAATTACTAAATGTTGATTTATAACTACAAAATAATTTGAATAGGACTTGGCTTCTGTGAGATCTCAAAACTTTTTACGATGGAAAGACTGCATCGAGAGACTTGGCATTTTTTACATTTAATGTTTTTGGTGGGATCTCATTTATTTTTTGTAAGTGTATTTCTTTCTTTTTTTTTAGGTGTCCTCATAATTTCTTGGACTTCAGCTACTTTTTTGCTTAGGACCCATTCTCTATCTAACAAACTAAATAGAACTAAACTAACTAACAAATAACTAAATAAATACATATCTGCTAACTTACAAACTAAATATAACTAAACTAAATAACACGTAAACAACTAGATATGTAACTATGTCTATGTTATATTAATAAATTATTTTCCTAAATAACTGTTTCAGTAACAATAATAAATCTACTCCGAATATCGCTACAATGTTTTTTTAGTTTCGAAATGGTTGTTCATAGATAGATGGCGCTATCAAATGAAAATTATTGAATTATTTTAAAGTACTACTTAGACTGCGCTCTGTAACGAAACCATAGCGCGATTCAGACAGGTACAACGCCATCTATCGAGCGCGCATACAATATTTATCGCAATACAATGGAGTTTTCTAATATAGCTTTATTAATTTAATGAATTATGAACTTTATGTATTAATTTATATTAATTATAGTCTATGTATTACATTTATATTATTCCTTCCTATTCTATGTATGTATTCATCCAATTGAATACTAACTTAAACAACGAACAAAGTTAACAATGCAGTCAAAATCCATACACAATGTTCTTGCCAAACCGCAAATATAAAATTGTTTTCTATGGTATATTATTTTTTAATGTTTTTATAATTTTTCCTTTATATGTGGCTAATGACCTATCTTGGTGCAAAATTTGAAGTTTCTAAGTCTGCTAGAAGTACCTTAGATTTTTGATGATCGGTCAGTGAGTGAGTGACAAAATGGTGTAACTTTGATCCACCGTAACTCCTAAACTATTCATTCAATTGGCATGTAATTTCGAACTTAAGCTTGTTCTAATGCCTACTATTATTCACCGAAAACCTAAACTCCTAGCTTTGTCCACGTCGAAGTTATAGGGGGGGCGAAACAGCCGCGAATCGCTTCGAGAAAAGATGGTACGGCCGTGCCCTTTTGCTCGAGACTTGGCGGGGCACTGCCGTGCCCCCAGATAATCACGCGACCGGCTCTTTCACTTACAGACGATTTTATAAAAACTCGAATCTTACAAAAACGCAACGAGCCGCTCGTACCGTGTGGAAGTGATTTGCTAGACACAGACAGACGATGCCAGGATCTATCATATAGGTAGATGTAACGTTAGTGCAGTTTGATAGCTAGGTTATCTTAGTATGCTTGTTTCACTGTTTGTATGTATGTATGTATGTTAGTTATCTTGCTTAGAAATTGTTTCTTGATATAAGTTGCGTCTGGAATTCTTGTCTTGTATTTATTTGCTTCGAAAACAGTTAACTGCTGTAATCTATACTAATAATATACGCTGAAGAGTTTGTTTGTTTGAACGCGCGTATCTCAAGAACTGCTGCTTAGAATTGAATTTTTTGTGTTACATAGTCCATTTATCGAGGGAAGCTAAAGATTTTATAACATTAGGTAACACATTTTTATACATTTTTTTTTTTAAATTTAAATAGTGACTTAAAAAAAAATTGGAATATAAATGACTAAAATATAATAAAACTTAACTATTGCAAAGCATCGAAAAATTCCTCCTCAACGCTATCAGCTGGTAACGTGCTCCTAATATAATCCTTAAAATCAAAAAATAATCCACATCTTTAAATATAGTTATATATGTATAATTATGTTAATAAATATTTAAATTTAGTGATGTATATGTAATATATTATATGAACATCATTCTAAACAATTATTCAAAATATCCACATCTTAAACTTACTTCAGGACTAATCCACAGATTAATAAGTGCGAAGCCTTAAAACACGCATTGTCGACATTTCTATTGAAGCAAAAAGTCCAATATGATCCATTAGTAATATCTTTATATTCTTAACTAAAAGCCAAGCTCCATTGTCTGGCCGCGTTCACCCCAAAATGGCTTTTTGTAATCGCGAAAGAAAAAAATCGAACAAGTGCGGCAAGTGTGTGTTGATCCACGCGTAGTATGGTTCTGTAGGTAAATTCTGGCTGAACTAAAGTCTATTCAATGCGGGATGCGATAAGAAAGACACCAGTGTCGATTGTGGCAACGTTTTCGTATAGGTAGTGTTTTAAAAGGTCCCACTGTTGGCCTTCGAGACTGGCCTGCAAATCTCCGATATCTTACGACTATGGTATCCATTGACGCGTGTCTGTGGACGAATGTCGGTGGATTTGTATTGCGATAGTCGCCCAGATATTAAAGTCGTCTAGTTTACATACGAAGAGGCTAAGTCAGAGGTATTAAAACTGGCATAAAAAGTCAAGTGACAAATCCTAATCATAAAAACATTAGACGTGACACGATGATCTGGATACGCGTATTTGTGGCCAGCGCTTATGTATGGCTAAGTTTGCCTAGATGTTTTAGTCTAGACCCAAGTTTATTCTAAATTCAAGAACAACCACTTGAAAAAACAATTTTCATCCTCCAAACTCCAGTTATGATATTCTAAAATATAACACAAAAGTCGTAGTCGTCGAGCTTCAAATGAAAAATATTAACAAGTTTTAGAAGCAAATTTTCATCATATTAGTAGGTCCACATAATCAACTAAATACTTTCGTCTAGTGCTTGGATCAACAATTTTAATAAAAAATAAATAAACACAGACACTTAGTAACTTTAAACGTTTTACTTCGCTACGGTACCCCAAAAAAGCAGCTTTTCTTTTTTTTTTTCTTCTAAAAAGGAATCCTATCGGGCACTTTCTCTTCATTCGTTTTGTCAAAGCCAGCAATTTTGTCCAGGAGACATCGTTTTGACCCAGTGTGCAATTACAGTTTCAATGGCGAGACGTAAATCAGCGTGTGTGACCAGGGCCGCATTAACCTCTAGAAGGTCCTGGACACTTTCGGACAAAAGGGCTACACCAGTTTTAGGGCGACACCGGTTAGGTTCCGTTTTTTTTTTGGAGTGGAATATCATTAAATTAGCCTAGGTGTTCGCTATGGGCTGAGCTGAAGGTACTATTAAACCTATCTGACTGGAAATGTAAAGTATATTTTTCCTACTCCTTTTCTATTCTTTCTTTTCTGCTTTATTTTGTTTGTTAAGGGATCCAAAATCCATTTAGGTAACTGGTCTGACGGCTTCATTGCCTCGGAATTTGGTTTTTTAACCAATCTTAATTTGGCTTTCAGAACTTGTAAAGTTAGTTATAGTGTGGCAGTTTTTTCATACAAAAATAAAGTAAAGGAAGGTAGCAGAAAAGTTAGGTTTTCTAAAAAAGTCAATAGTTTCTGCTTTGATGCTCACTGGAACTCAGGCCCCCAAAGGATGACGGGGTCCTAGGCAAATTATAATATAATAATAAATCTTTATTGAACAAAACCTTACAATTTGCTTAACAATACTTATTGATATTTTACACAAAGTGCGAGGCGTGCAAACTTAAACCCCTTCCTCCTAAACTAGGATACCCTGTGTCTTAGGAGGAAGTGTTCCACTGTCGCTTGGATTTTATGTAACCCAGTACACACACTAAGAAATAAATCAGCAGATTGTACAATAAAGATACCTAATAGAAAATTAGAAAGAAAGAAAGAAAAAGTTTTATTGAACTCACACAGGACAGAACAACAACATAAAATAAAATAAAAGATCTTAAAATTAAACAGAAGAAACTTACGAAACTTACAAAAATAACCAATTTTGGTCCTGTACGAGGCCAAAAGGCCCTCATTCGTAGGCCCTCTATTCTTATGGGCCCTGACTCAGGGTAATTACCCAGAGTGCCCATTGGAAAATACGGCCCTGTATGACTGTGGACTGTTCCACCTTTCGTAGCGTTTTATGAAGTTTTCTTGCTTTAGCACACCATTCCATGTTGATTGGGAATTGAAAACGAATAGTTTTTTAGTATTCCTTTGATACGGTGCTAACAATTTATGAGTTCATTTGCAGTGATTTGTAAATAAAAGCTTTTTGTGCAAAACTGCAAAATACGAAAGCAACTAGTAGTAGTAGTTGGCAGCACTCTTGTTGCAGTGGCCGAGATATAGGCTGTTGTGCTGTGTGTCGCAGATTCGTTCCCCACAAGTAAAAATGTTTGATTGGTCTACAGAGGCCATAACTAAATGCCGTAAACATTTCAAGTACGCTGTAAAATATACGGGAATCTTGTGCTAAGGCCTCAGGTAAATTTACGTTGAAACAGCTGTCAGCAAACTGACGGTGCCCCCCTTATATGGCCAAAGCTTGCCGGGGTCGCGGTACTGTCTCATCAGGTAAGCGTGACCCTGGAACGTAAAGGGCTATTGAAGGATCACCGTGGATTTTAGTCAGTACAAGTCTGACAGTCCCTCCTTCCCTCCTTGAGTGGGAGGACTAATTTGATGATTTTACCATGATTAAAAAAAATGTTAACAAATGCACCAGCGATACAGAGTTTTTTAAATCTTGCTGAACTAAGAGTTAGCTAGTGTGGGTCAAAATAAATATTGTCGCGTACTGCCGTGTTTAGTTTTGCATAACATGTGCTAGTGAAGTGCAACAGTATAAGAGAATGCACATGACTTTGTATTTGAAAGACAGGCGCAATATTCAGTTTTAATATCTAGGCAGAAGGTCTGACTTCCGGCTCTTCAGAGAGGTATTCCCGTTTGAACAACGTTTGTAGAGCAGCTATGTTAAAAGGGATCCAAAATAATAGAAACAAGAAATTAGTTCAATTCACTTGGCGAGGTCGGGGGCCTGTTTAAGAAAGTTACCCTGACCCTAGATCGTAAAAGTCAATTGAAGGACTCTTTCTCAAAATATCCGTTTCTCTAAAACACAAAACTACCTCCTATAAAAGAAAGAAAACGAAATAATACGTATAAATAAATAAAATCCAAACACAGCTCAAACAATCAAGCTAATGAATTCAGTTAAAGATTCACGACACTCATTACTGGGTACGACGTAAACAAGGTGACTGGATAAACTGGGGATACGCCAAGTGCAAAGTTGGCGGTCGGGACTATTACATCGATAGCAGCGCGCTATGTGACAGAGATGTGAATCTATGGGGGCAAGGGGTCAAGTTTAATTATGACAACCATTGTTAGCACTTTTCGTCGACCTAAAAAGAGTGTCCTAAAACCTAAAAAGAGTTTGGCGATCTAAAAAGAGTGTCCATGAAGTTTCTTGCCCATTCTTCTCCATAGAGATCTACTCCTTGGAATGGGCATCTACGGTATTTTCAGTTTTTATGTCTTGTGACTGGGACTGTAGCACCATAACTATTTTGAACTGTTTTTATTTTTTGTCTTTTGACAATTCAAAAGTGCCTGTAACTGGCTTATTTGAAATAAATGTTTTGATTTGATTTGATTTGACCGTGCCACCATGCCTATTATCTACCGGGGTCTCGGGACTATCTCATCCCGAAAGATCGTCGTGGATTTTAGTCAGTACAAGTCTCCCTGGAACGTAAAGGGCTATTGAATGACACTGTAACGTCTGACAGTCCCTCCCGATCTGCCCTGTGTGACTAATTTGATGATCTACCCACGATAAAAAAAAATAGTACAAGTCTGACAGTCCCTTCCTGGTTGGGGTGGGAGGACTCATATGACGATCTTACCACGAAAAAAAATGCCTTTTATCTACAAGGCCACTATTTTTTGTGTGTAAGCAGTAGCGAAGTTCGTTTGCTGTCGTGGCCGATGCACATTTCTTTTGGATGCTCGAAGCTGACCCTTTCAGCACAAGGCGAATTAGTTTGGAGTGTCGCATTTCGTGGCTTTTGCGGCGCCAAACAAATAGGAACATTAACTACATACAATCGAGGTTCATTTTCGAATGAAGCCCTTCTGATAAGCCTAATTTCGCTCTAAGATAAGTTCCAATCAAATAATGAATTGTCCTTACTTTAACCAGTCACACAGTACCCAGTGATGTGTGAACAGACCCTTACCATCGAACGGCTAAACACGTCTTTTAGCCGTTTAGCCGGATTGATGACGTCACTATGTCCCCTTCGGTGCCACATTTGGGATACGTGTGCTGTCCCGTCTTGTGTACTCTGAGTATATAAATAAGGGACATAAATATACAAGTGTGTACTGTTAAGGATTTTGGTGGGTTGGTATCTTTTGGGTTGTAGGTACGTAGTACCTACTATTAGCTATTCTATGGTTGTAGGTGCTTTTTTTTTTCTTTATATGTTTAAAGGGGCTTTTACGCATAGCGTATGTCAGTCCCATCGTATCCTAACAATTATACTTCACACCACATGTTGCAGATCTTCGACTACTCCACATTCAACACAGTTGGGTGAAGTGATTTTCTTCATCATGAAGGTGGGTGCTTTATCTTGGAGAATATTGAATGTTGAAAGTTGAATTTTTAATTGGTCCAGTTGTGTAGGTTGGTAAAAGGGCTTAAAATTATGTAGTAAGAGGGTAATGACAAAGTTTTAGATCAGCTAAAAAACTTGTAGTAGGTCCAGATAATAAGCCGTTAAAATTGAAAATACTAACACAACACACGGAATCTTTTTAAGGGGTAGCCATGGTCTGGTATGCAAAGGGGATTTGAAAGAATTGGGTGGTTTTTAGTTAAGTTTATTCAGTTAAGTGTAACTTACAGTTCTGTCCGCTCAAATTGAAGAATTTGTCTGGTAGATCTTTTTAATTAAGTATGTTCTTAAGACACTATGAATGAATACACTTGGGCGGGAGGACACATTTGGTGACACAAAAATGGTTTCATCAAAAAAGGTTCTACTTACACAAAAAAGATGTTCTCCTGTTAGTGCTAGGTAGTAGAATCTCCATGGGAAGACTGATTGTTAGAGTTTCCGGCTACTGACCCTATAGCAACTGTCGAAGATGTCCAAATTACAGCCTGGACCAACGGTTTCCTGAGCACTATACTGAAAATAAATGCAACATAGCTAAAACACATATTATTTCTATATTATCCCCAATTCAAACAACAAATAGCGATTCCAGTAAAACAGCCGTGCTAGCATTTTACAACTGAAATTACGTACATTCATCTTTGTCCCAGAAAGGTTTTGTAGAAAAAATGTGCCAATTTAAAGAACATCGTATAGGCAATAACGTAGTGCCTAGATTATTTGCCTAGGACTAGAAATACAGACACAAAGGCTTACTCTGTGAGATTGGTCTAGATTTTTTTGGCATAGTATTGTAGACCTCACAGTAGGTACTACATGAAAAATCGTTCAAGAAATTCTTTTAAATACTTTTGTACGTGTTCTTTTTTGGAGTATTTTATTGGCATCTCAAAATTGTTGCTTTCGTAAGAATATTTACCGATTTTAAAGAACAAACACGTAGGTACAATATTTCTACCTGGATCTACATCATGCATTCAGTAAGATTATTTGCGGAAAAGAAGAAATAATAATAATAATAATAATATTCCACAACTATCACACAACGCCATCTAGTCCCAAGCTAAGCAGAGCTTGTGTTATGGGTACTAGACAACTGATAAACATACTTATATATTTCTAAATACATACATATTATAGATAAATTAAATCTATGATCACTAGAAAAATATGATGCTCGGACTAAGTAAGACGTCATTTGCTGGCATCCAAGAACTTGAAAGTTGAATGTCGTCCGTAGAGAAGCGAGATGAGACCATATTGTTCCCATCACTGGTATATTTTGGATGAAGCTAGTACAGGCATGTGGAGCTTGGCACAAGCAAAGATGTTTCCGAACGCATACAACCCGAATCTCCTCAAAATTAGAGTGAACACTCTTCTTCTGGGTTAGTTCGCTTCATCGTAGGATTAATCTCAGTCACTTTTGACCTGAATTTGAGTCAAGAGTTAACCCATCTCATTAAAAAAAAAAACGAAATCGAAATCAAGATAAACACCTTCTACCTTCTAAAACAGCAGAAATCCAATCATCAAAGCAATTTATTTAACGTCAAGACATGACCTTTAAGACCGCAGAGTATGAATAGGACTCAACAATAACCTCTGACTAATGGCGGCAACAAATCTGATGGAGACGCTAAACATTGAACCACCAGACTATTGGCTTTACAAACACTAACATCTGTGTCTAGACCATGCTGAGAAGAAGTGCAAAAGATTCATTACTTACGAACTTTGGAGATTCTGAAGCCAAAACTGGGAAACCATGCTATTTTACAAAAAAAAACTTATTATTGACGAAGATACAACGGTTCTAACAATAGCCCTTTACGTTCCAGGGTCACGGTAGTTCGTTAGTCCCGCTACCCCGGCAGGTTTTGGCCCTCTAAGGCCCCTCTAAAGCCTTTGGCTCCGTCATTGTAAATTGAATTGGCTAAGCAATTAAAAGTTGGACATCCTTATCTATGTTACCTGTCTGTCCATTGATTAACATTCATCATCATCATCAGCCTATAATGTTCCCACTGCTGGGACACAGGCTTCCTCTCTGTGAGAGGGAGTAGGCCATAATCCACCACGCGGGCCCAGTGCGGATTGGTGGATGTCACATGTCTTCGACTTATTGGTTCTAGGACATGCCGGTTTCCTCACGATGTTTTCCTTCACCGTTTTGAGAGCAGTGGTGATGAAATATATTACACAAAATAATGCGCCTGGCGTGGTTCGAACCCACGACCTACAACTCGTAAGTCGGGACCGATACCACTGGGCCACCACTGCTCCTAACCTCCTCCTGACGACATTATCTTAACATTAATTTGAGAGCCTTGATCTGTTGAGTTGTTGCCATTTATTCAAAAGAGTCACCAAGTTATCGAATAGTACTTCTGTCCATCTCTTTTTTCTTGGTAGACCTCGCTGGGACAAAACGCTCTATCGTCCAAAACAAACATCTTGTGACACGTCCTATCTTCTTAGAGCGAGCAGAGGAAGAGAAACCATCCCGATGGAATAGTTTGAGCGTGCTGTGAGAACTGACACGTCTATTCTGCCACGACAACTAATATTCAGGATATTGTGGAATTGTTTGACGAATATTTTTGTTGTCTTGATATTTAAATGTGTGGACATGGTTTTAAAGTAAGCATAATTCTTTTTTTACCCATTTTTTAAACATAACCGTAGACTCAATAAGCTATGTTTAAAATGAATTATCAAAAAACTTTCGACTCGGTTTTTTTTCTTTTGTTACTCTTAATTCAAAATGGACGAAGATACAACGCTTCTAAAAATCACAAAACGTCACTCGGTCATTATTCGGACTTAACAGATTTTCAATTTACATATTTATGCAGAAACTATGCTATTGTATGAATGTGCTTGGTGCATGTGCGTTAATGAAGCTATGGAAGAAAAAGATTTGCTTTGCTGACCATAAATACATCTATGTTGTCAGTAGTCAGTTTGATCTATTTGAGTGACGAAAGTTACTGACAGTGACGAGCGAAAGCTTTGTTTCGATGGTGAGCTTGAAGCGTTGAGCCACCTTCTAGTAGGACACGGGTATCACGTCGTCCACCGAGATGCTGCTAAACGCTATGTCGAGGATGCCGTCGGACTTGGCGGCCATGAAAGCGAGGCGGGGTTCTGACGTGGCCTCCGCAAAAGTCTTGTCGTGCGCTGTGATGCCGCCCACGGTGATATCGTCCTCTGAGAGGAAGCCGGACAGGCTGCTTGTTGTATAGTAATTTAAAAACAAAACATAGAATACTTTATTTACTTTAAATAAAATGAGAAATTAAAATAACATACTTGTAGGAAAATGCAGATGCAGCGCTTGCCGTGGTCAAAATTGCAATGCCCAAAAAAGAATTGAAAGAGACGCAGTGACAGAATGAAAACTCGAAATACAAATATTTAAAAACTATTAAATCAATATAGATACAAAAGCAAAAAGGTTGATTCAACAGAAGAGGTGGAATACCTCTCTGTTACAAGCTCATTGCAGCGTAAAACCTAGAAATCGAGTTTTAGAGAATAGCATAAGTGTGCCAATAAATCCCTTTTCTTTCATTTCTCTTTCTTTCTTTCATAGTCGACCAAAATAAATATTGGTTCGACATAAAAATTCGCATACCGCCAATTTCACCTCGATTTTTCGTCAATCGAATGATTGGCAGTTTCCATTGACTACGATGAAGGATGCCATACCCAGGTCCGACTCAATAATCAAGATGGACGTTATTCAGCTAGGTATGGAGGCCTACGTGGTTACGATGACAGTTTGATTTCTGGTGCCACGCTATTTTAAAACTGAGTCAACAATTCTGGCATTGACGACGATTTCATAATGGCTGTCTATTCTTGTTTTCTGGAGTTATAAATGCGTGGAAAGGGTTTGGTTACACATTTGCCAAAAGTTTTTGGATGATACTGTTACGAGCTGAGTAGAGGATAATATAATTAACATCAATTAAAACCGAATATCTTTAATAACACACAAATCACTAATTAAAACAAACGCTTAACACTATTCACCACTAAAACACACGCTTGAATATTCTAAAAATGTCGCTTGTAGATTCTCACTTCGAGTCCACTTTCGAGTCGCCTCGATCGTAGTCAAAACCAAACTGACTCCCGGCTCTTATCGATGCCCTATTTATACCCCGGCCGGATCCACTAGATATTTCTAGAAGATGGTCGAAAGTTCTGGAAAAATCCATGGACTTCTACACTGCAGTCCCATACCTTCTGGAACATTCCAGAACCATCTCGAAACATCTAGATCAGGGTGGAATTTTCTAGAAACTTCTAGATCGATATTCAGTAGACTAGTCGAGAACCTTGTGGAACCTTCGAGCAGCTTGTAGATTGGTCGCGCAATACGGTCGACGTAACAATACGATAGTCTACAGTTCTACACCATGTTGAACTGCACTGTGTCGCGGGACTGTCGAGACACCAATAATTGATGGTTAAACGAACTTACCTTAAGTGATGTTCGACCATAATTATACGAGACGTCACATCCGAAAGATTTATTTTGATTCACTTGGTAGTCCACTTTCTAATGTACTAGGCATCGCACAATTTTTAGAGCTAAAAAAAAATATATTAAAAAGAGGTAAATTGACTATGACGTAGTACCTTCTCCCACTGTTACCTGCGCCCGCGCCGCCATTACTCTTGTCATTGTTTTCAGAGAGGTAGAACCTATTTCACGACACAATTTGGGGAAAATGATTGATCTTAGAATCATAGGGTTTGGGTGGGTAATAAATCTTTCGGATGTGACGTCTCGTATAATTATGGTCGAACATCACTTAAGGTAAGTTCGTTTAACCATCAATTATACTACGACGTCACATCCTTCAGATTTATTTTGATTCACTTGGTAGATGTTTAGAACCTGGAGTGAAATAGGTGATCCATGAAGGAGGGGCGCGGAGGATTGTAATGGAAACTTTCAGTTATTTTTTCAAATTAACAACATTATTAATCACTTAGCAAATGTAGCTTTACATAATTATCTTATGACTATAATTAATTAAATATCTTTCCACTAAGATTGTTTGGCAGATCAGTTACAAATTGCCGTTGCAAAATCCTCATCATCGTTATTTACAAGGGGTCTATCGTAGAACTTTGCAAATGTAAGCGAGTTGCCGGACCAACCCGCTGATTTTTTAATAAGGTCTATCGATATGCCTTTTCTTTTTGCCGCCGAAGTAGATGCGTGGCGCGTACTATGCGCGGAAAATATAGTTGTATCTACCCCACTTTCAGTAAGTACCAGTTTAATCCAGCGGCTAATAGAAGAGGCACTCGCGTTGTGTATAGGTTTTTTAATAGTTAGTATGAGTTTATCCGTCTGTGAAGAATGTCTAAACTTCTTAGTTGCTTCTAAATATGAGGACAAAGTCTTTCCAGGGCAAATTTCTACTTTCTGAGGGAAAAAAGGTATGATTAATCGTGGCGTGTTTCGCCCTGGTGCTGAAGTTTTAGTAACATCAGTAATAATTATTTCAAAGTTTGAGCTATTGGCTCTAATATTACACAAACGAATTAATGATAGCGTCTGCACACGTTGTGCAGTCGACAACGCAAGAAGAGCTACCAACTTTTTAGTCAGTTTCTCTAGTGGTAAGTTATCATTTGGATACCAGCTTGAGATATAATCAAGGACTAGATTTGGGTCCCAAGTTGCCTGATATTTAGGAAAAACAGGATTCTTTTTAAATACGCCCTTAAAGAAACGGGAAACCCGGTCATCGTCACTTAACTGTCTGCCCAATATTAGAACCAAAGCTGAGCGAATGGAATTAAGGGTGGAATAGCTCGCCCCCTCCTCGAGTTCCACCGTTAGGAACTTTAGTATTAGTGGAATATTTACGGTATAACAGCTTATATTATTATTGATACAAAAACGCCACCATTTTTTATAGGCGCAGCTGTATTGTTTTAAAGAGTTTTTTGCCAAGGACGCAATCATAATTTCGACAGTTTCGGGTGTTAAGTCTTGTCTGGCATAAGCTTCCCTGATAATAGGCATGACACCAGGGTAAGTCGTGTCCAGAGTGGGTGTCTGGTTCTGAAAGGAGACAGTAGTAGATTAGGATCAGGTTCAAAGTAAATAAGGTCGCTTTGTGACAATTTCAAAAAAAGCGGGTACCAAGGTTGACTAGGCCAATGCGGTACCACCATTATTCCTGTAGCGTTATCATTGACTATTTTTCTTAGACATCTTAAAATCAATGAAAACGGAGGGAACGAGTAGAAAAAGAATGAACCCCAATCTACAGTGAACGCGTCAATGTTAAATGCTTCTGGGTCTCGTTTCCATGAGATATACCTATCACACTTGGCATTAACGCTAGTGGCAAATAAGTCAATTTCAGGACAACCGAATTTATGTACGACTTTATTATAGGCTAACAAGGATAGACACCATTCGGTATCGATGTTTTGGCGTCTCGATTCTTCATCAGCTTCAACGTTATCTTTGGATTTTATATATGACGCAAATACGTGTAATTGCCTAGTTTCGCACCATTGCCAGATCCCCCGAGCTAATTCATTTAGATCCAAATATTGTACTCCACCATACCTATTTATGTAAGATATTGCTGTTGTATTGTCTATGCGCAGCAATATCTCTTTATTGCGTAGGTGTTTTGCAAAGCATTTAAGTCCGTTAAAGGCGGCTTTCAGTTCTAACAAATTTATGTGATAATTGATTTCTGTATTATTCCAGAACCCACTTGTCCTTTCACCATTACAGAATATACCCCAGCCTGTCCGAGAAGCGTCCGAAAATATTTCTAATTCATAGCGTCCGTTGCGTATTACATTTTTTGCATGTCTTATATTGACTGTCCACCATATTAAGTCTGGTTTTAGACTAATAGGTACGATCATGGTTTTATCGTAATCATTGTCAGAGTTTCTCAAAGCTAAGAACTTTTCGCGTTCAAATAGTTTGGTATAGACCCAGCCGTAGGAGACTGCCGGACATACAGAACAAAGTATACCGAGGAATTTGGCAAAATCTCTAATAGATATTAGTTTTTGTTTAGAAATATTTTCGACACACTTTTGAACTTTGACACGTTTTTCTCTTGGTAATTTTAAACAATAATCTTGTGAATGCAGTTCAAAACCAAGAAATGTTTGAGATTGTTTCGGTTTTAATTTACTTTTGTCAAAATTTATGACGAAACCCAAACGTTCTAACAATACCTTTGTGTCGGTAACACACTTAAGGCATTCTTTATAATTATTACCGATACAAATAATATCATCTAAATAAATAGCCAAAATTAAACCTCTATTTCTTAGTAAAGCAATCACTGGTTTCATTAGTTTAGTGAAAATGCACGGTGCTAAGGACAAGCCGAACGGTAAACACTGAAATTCGAAAATGTCGCCTTCGAACATGAATCGTAAATACTTTTTACTTGTTTCTTCGATTTTTATTAAAAAATATGCTTCTTTTAGGTCTATAGTAGCCATATAGCAATTTTTTGTAATTAATTTTGTAACCGTTCTTATATCCTCCATTTTAAAATGTTGTGTTGTAATAAATTTATTTAAGTTCTTTAAATTAAGGATAAATCGGAATGAGCCGTCACTTTTGTTGGCCAGAAATATTTTTGATAAAAATTGGTCAGTCACTGCAGCACGCTTAATGACAGCACCGGAAGACTGTAATTTTGATATCTCTATTTTAATATTATTAATTTCGGTATTACTAAAATTTTGATTTTTGGGTATAACTGTTTGAACAACTGGGTTTGTAAAGGGAATTTTAAAACCCTTTATATAACCTAAAACGGCAGGATCATCGGTTATATTACACCAGTTATCAAAAAAGTAGCTTAGTCTACCAGCATGGGGTATAGTTACCTCGTTTACGGTCTTTGTGCCCTGAAGTTGGTCTTCGATGACGATATCTGGCGATTGGCAGCTGACGTTGTCCGTTTGTTCGTTTGAACATGGAAGCGAGGTCTCTGCCCACCCTGTCTGCGTGCCTGTTGACCTTGAGATCGGGGTGGGCCTCGCCAGTTTCCCTGCTGCGTGTATCTCCGGGTTGTTGGTGCAGGGTCACTTCGTTTTATCTGAAGACCAGATCTTTCGGCGGTTTTTGATGCCTTTATTTTTTCTCCTAGATTGGCTCCAAAAAGGTAAGTGTCCCTTTTTACATCGGTAATGAGCTGTGCGAATTTTTTGTCTAGGGATGTAATCACCAGTTTTCGTCTTGTTTTCGTGTTTTCGTAATGTAGATCCAGTAGTACTTTATTAATATCAGATATTTTCCTGAGCAGTTCTATTTTGTCTGTATCCCCATCGATAATGGAGCATGCCAGATTAGTTAAGCCTGCGATTCCATAACCGAGGTGGTTTTGTGCCTTTTCTAGTAATTTGTCTCTATTTTTTACAGGGTCACTCAGAACCGGGATGATTTCCGGATTTAACAGAGGTGCTTTGGCAAGCTTGAAGTTTTCTGGCACTAGTGACTTTTCCAAGCCTTCTTGTTTCTGTTCTCTCGTCAGGCCCTCCACTAGGATACACCCCCAACGTTTAGCAATCTCGTCAGGAATTGGTGGCCCGAAGACTTCGTCCTTTCCCTTTAATTCGCCGAGCGCTTCTAATATTTCTTGAGGTAGGGATTCTTGAATCGCAGTAGCAGTATCTTTACTAGTGCTGGGACCTGATTCTGCGAGTGGTATTGGGACACCAATTGGTGGTTCATGCTCTTTATCCTCCTCGAAAGGGGAGGCCCTGTTCGAATTTTCTGTCAAAAAACCAGGAGCTACTGCGGACCTGATAAGTCGTGTTGGCACATCCGGATCGTCAGACTCCGATAGATCAAGCCGAGTTTGTTCATACGGCTGTGAGGTGGTTGGCGACAATGGTCGTGAGTCGCCTGGTGATAATGCCCAGGGTTCAGAGTCTGCAAAAAACAACGCAATCGTTGTTTTTTAAAATGCACGAAACAGTCGTACTTACATAAACTGCAAAAGCAATTGTGGATTTTTGAGTCATTGGTTATAATCACGTTACAACACGAGACTGTATGGTTATCAGCCATGATCACGTCATGGAGAATAACAGCTTAGCACCTCATAGAATACCATAGTTATCTGTTGCGATCGGATCGCAAAGAAAAACAGCGGAAAGGTAGCAGCGAAAAATCCATCATTCGCGATCGCATCGCGAAGAATAGTGTGAAGAAAGAACTGGTAATACAGTTTATACTATATTACAATCATTAACGTATATCATAACGTTAACTAGGTACCTTAAAAGATAAAATACAAGCACAAAAAAAAAACAATCACATAAAATACTTATTGACGGTATTTCAATCTTAATAGCGAGTTTTTTCTTTTTTAAAAACATCTGGTAACGAATATGATTATCGGTAGGCGCATGAATAGTGCGTAAAGGTTATTAGAGAAGTTTTTAGATATGTAAACAAGTATGACTCACCTTCGCTCGTTTCCGAAAAATGGTTAAGTTGCTTTTGTAATCGTCTTATCTTCTTCCGAATACGCGATTCCTTATCTCCGTGTTTTCTTTTGCCCATTTTTGTAAACCAGGAACCACAGTTTTCACTAGATCACACGCGAATTGTACACAAAATATTTAAGGTGTTGCGATGCCCGCACAAAAAAAGCGAATGACAAGAGTAATGGCGGCGCGGGCGCAGGTAACAGTGGGAGAAGGTACTACGTCATAGTCAATTTACCTCTTTTTAATATATTTTTTTTTAGCTCTAAAAATTGTGCGATGCCTAGTACATTAGAAAGTGGACTACCAAGTGAATCAAAATAAATCTGAAGGATGTGACGTCGTAGTATAATTGTAGTGCTTCCGCTATGTTTGCTGAGGCGCAAACTGATGATTTTTTCGCAATAATCAGAAGCAGAGAAGAGGTGCGCCTTGCTGTTAATGTGTGTGCGTGGCAGCCCGAATGGTATTCACCAATGTAGGACTCACCAATGTTCATGAGGTGGATGCATCTGCACGCCAGCGGCCCCTCATTCACATAATTTTACATTTATATAATTTTAATTTTGATTTTATTATTTAATTTAATTTTGATTTTATATTTTAATTTAATTTTGAATTTGATTTTATTGACTACCTATGTTTTTATTTTTCTTTAATCTTTTTATTGTTAAATTATTGTTGGTTTCATATGTAACTAATTATTATGGATTTTTATCTGAAATAAATATGTTTTTTTTTTAAGTTTATTATTTATTAATTACATAAAACATAAATACCTACTAAGAGTAAATATAATACATAATCTAAACTATGTATAAATAAAACTAACTAGCACCGTTCCCGTTGACAGCGATGTGGATGAATTCTTTGACGCCCTTTGAATATTTCTTTTAATAAATAAATTTAATTGAATAAGTTTTAATCAATGTCTAAGTTCTTAGGCCACTGAGATAGAAGCCAGAAACCCAAAAGAAAAATTACGATATATTCCCGTTGGATCCCAGTTTTGAATCCCCCCGTCGTCGTTCAATTCCTACAAGTGAACATTTCTAAGGAAAACATATACATATATGTGTGCGTGGTGCTCACTCACACATTTATAAAAAAGTGGCTTCACTTCTTCTCAATGGAACTAGTGAGATTGTTTTTTCCCAGTAGTTCCATTAGTTCTCTATTTTGGATCATGAAAAAGATTTTGCCTGAACTCAATGCGTAATTTAAACTAAAAGTACTAGGAGAACAGGATCATAAAAGAGATGTTTCTGTTGCCCGCTCTCTTCACCAATAAAAAATATTTTCAGTGAATCCTGGATGCCCAAAAAAAATTAGAAACCTACTTTCGCATTGTTAGTTCGAAAAAACTTGTAAAACAGAACTGCTAAAATAAATACCACCTTAATATTATGCAATATTTTTTCATGAGAATGATGTTGTGATCTGTAACTTTAGTTTCACTTGTTCAATTAAAAAGAACTAATGGAACTACTGGGAAAAAACAATCTCACTAGTTCCATGGAACAACTACGGTGGAACTAGTGAGACGAGTTCGATTAAGATTTGTATCATTTGTTCCATTATCAAAGTCCATGGAACTACTGAGAAAAAAAAGTCTCACTAGTTCCATGGAACTAATTTATGGTGGAACTAGTGAGAATCATCCACTAAAAACGCTACGTTTTGTTTCGAACAAGGAATATGGACATTTTACAACACAACAAAAACCTCTAGACTTCATCTATCAGATTTTATTTAACAATGTTTGTCTCCACCGGGGTTCAAATTGACTACGTTACCGTTTAAAAGCCACTAAATAAAATTGTTCCCTCTAAGTGCACTCATTTCCCTGTCTCCGTTACTTTTAATATTGAATTTTCTACGGAACCCGCTTGTGTTGTTATTTTATTTATTTCCTAGACTTTTTAAAGATTGTTGTAGGTTTTTGTTGAGGTTCCTGTAAATATTTTTCAGATAGATAGGTCAGATTCGCTCCATGGCAGCTGAATGCGGACGCCTAGATAATTGAGAAAACATTATTGTGATTTTGTTTTTAACAAATAGCTTAGATGCGGTGTGTGTACCGCAAAATCTCTGAACTTAAACCCTTGCCCGATATATTATATTCCAGGACCGCGGCAACCTCTTCTTACAAACAGCACCGACTTTATTGTGAACCTACAACCCCCTGTAAAGTAGATGTGTAAAAAATAATCTGTTTCTGTGTTTATGAAGTCAGCAGAAGGATAATTATAACCCTTTTTTATTCTGATCGCCATAGGAAAACCATACTTCACTCACGTTACAAAATAAGCAACAAGAAACTACAATATCTCAACTCATTTCCACCTTCTTACTATGAACAAAGCTCCCTCCATTTAACCCTTTACTGAACAATATGTATGATAAAATCCTTCTCTCATACATTCTAGAAACCCGAGAAATCCTTCACTATGTTATGAAAAACATACAAAGTAAGTTCAAAGAGAAAAAGTTTTAAAAAGAAATCATACTTTAAACCAGTCATAAAATAATGGTAACAAAATTGATTGTCCGTCGGATGTGGGTAATTTAACAGTAAATTGTCAATATTTCTAGACGTAATTGTGGTAAATTACCTTATTTTCGAATTAATAATGGTCATAAAGAGTACCCCTTTTTTAGGGTTCCGCATGTTCGAATGAAAAACGGAACCATTATAGAATGACTCGTGCGTCCATGTGTACGCCCTTCACTGTTCATTTTCTCCGAATCTACTAAGCCGATTAAGTTAATACATGGTACATATCATTATCAATAATTCCTATGGCCCGAACGCAGAAGTGTATAATATGTATTTCCTAAGTTTTCAAGAAAATAGAAAAAATATACCTCCGAAACTACGGAGTCTAAAATTCTGAAAAAAAAAATACAGATTTTCTTTATGTGTAGATTCCAGGAACGAAACTGAAAGAAGTAAATAGCTTGAAAGTAACATGCTACAAAAACGGGATTCGTTCCGGGACCCTTTGCCTGCAAGTCCGTTTCTCACTTGGCCGTTTTTTTGTTATAATGGCATGTTATGTAACTTGGTGATCTGTGCTCGAAATAGTTCGGGGGGGACGAATTATTTATTGTAAACAGAGTTTCCTATTTATAAAAAAAATGTGATTTGTTTAACATGATGACTATGAATGCTGCCATTTTTCTATACTTACAAGCATTTTGTTATTCTCCTTAGGTATTTTAAATGTAAAAGCGAGTTGGTTTGTATGTTACGTTTTCACGCCTAAACGACTGAATAGATTTTGATGATTTTTCTACTTTAAACCTAAAGGGGGAAAGGACAAGCAGAGCCGCAAGCAAAAGTTATTAATTTAAAAGTAATCTAATATTTTATCTCGTTATCATTTTATTTCAAAAATTCCTGAAGTAGTCGAAGTTTCTAGAATTACGACTGTAGTCTTTATTTTACTTCATTGGGATAAGCTGAACAAAAGATAAAATATTATCTGTTTATTTTATACATTGGAGTATTAATAAAGTTATAGAATTATTTCTAAGGACTAGCAGTTCATAATAATTGAATCGCTTGTTTTCAAAACAGCACTTGTCCAAAACTGTGTTTTACAGGAGGAACAAAAAACAAGATAGCAAAATATTTTTCAGGATGACCCATGACTATCGTCAATTGAGAACAAATAAAATGTATGTTTTTAATGATCAAGCAAATAAAATAATAAAAAAAATATATAGTTTTACCTTTTTTATATTCAAAATTTTGGACAAGTGCTGCTTTGAAACCAAGCGATTCAATGGGGATGGCAACTGGGGAACTAATGGTGCTAGCATAGCTAATTCCCAGCATCATCATTGGTTCAAATCTTATAGGTACTTCAAAATAGTACTACCTCATTGGTCGGATTAGGACCTAGCTATGGTGGCGCCATCTACAATTAGCTTTGACCGGCCTTCCCCATTATCCGAGTAGCGACTTACCAGAGAAATGCCAGAGCAACTGTGTCTTGAAAATATATTTACCGGCTTTTCTTCCTACATAGTTTTTGAGAGCAGTGGTGGCCCAGTGGTATCGGTCCCGACTTACGAGTTGTAGGTCGTGGGTTCGAACCCCGCCTGGCGCATTACTTTGTGTAATTTATTTCATCACCACTGCTCTCAAAACGGTGAAGGAAAACATCGTGAGGAAACCGGCATGTCCTAGAACCAAAAATTCGAAGACGTGTCCACCAATCCGCACTGGGCCCGCGTGGTGGATTATGGCCCACTCCCTCTCACAGAGAGGAGGCCTGTGTCCCAGCAGTGGGAACATTTTAGGCTGATGATGATGATGATGATGAGTTTTAAACAAAGTTGTTTCTCGTCTAGATTTTTCAAAGTGCGCAACAGATTTCATTCAAGACCAAGGTTTATATGCTCATAAGCACCTGTGCGAAGCCAGAGCAAGGCACTAGTTTACGATGAAAAATCGCATCTTGAAAAAGCTCATCTTTAAGTAGTCATAAAAAGTTTTTCAACATAATATTATATGTGTGTTATGTGTCATAATACATTACATAATGAGATTTCTAACATCAAAATTCGGAAAAAATATTTCGGGGTATTTGGGTGTTCACCTTTAAAAGGTTAAATAGCTGGTCACATTAATACACTTAACCCTACCATCTATTGTTAAGGCTAGTATAAATAATTGTTAAAATTTCACACCGGAGTGTCCGGACTTAATTCAAAGGCGGTAACTAATTCTAAGCTCAAGTTTATACGTAAATCTTTTGTTTTGTTTCACTCACTTGTGCGGTGACAGGACAAGTTTAGATTTGTTTTAGTGATGTGCCCATTAGGGAGGCGAGTCGGTAAAACCGATCATCCGACCTAGACGAGTCGGCAACTGTTTGTCTACAGACGCCGAAAAAAGAAACTAAATCATTAATTAACTAATCAAAGTATTATTTTAATTTATTTATAACACATTTGCTCGTAAAAGGTCTACTGCACCTATTTCAGTATCGTAATGTATCTTATTACGCACTAGTGCGTAATGGTAAAGTAAAACGCACTAGTGCGGTAATGGTAAAGTAAAACGCACGGTTTATCAAGATGCTCCGTCTAAAACGAACGGTACTTTTTTAAATCTTAGCAAAGAGTTTTTATGTCAGAAAAGCGGTCAACATTTTATTATTAAAATTAAATTTGGGAGATGAAATATAATAAATAAACATTTTATTCTTTAATATAATTAATTTTGACAATTAATTACAACCATTTATCTGTAATAAAACCACAAAAGAATTTTACTTTATTAGTAATACTGGCTGTTTTTTGTGCCTTTGCCATAAACAAAAGATGCTGGTGCGCGCGCATCGCTAATTTGTGAAAAAGTAAAAATTATTCCGCTTGCTTATCCTTTTCGATGTAATGATTTTATTTACTTACTCACAAATGTGTTATAAAACGTCGTATGACATACGTGCGGTTTGATAATTACAGCCTCTGCTTTCTTATAGCACTCGCCTTACGGCTCGTCCTACCAATATCGCCTCAGCTGTAATGATCAACTTACCGCACTTATATCATAATGTACTATTACATGCGGAAGAGGTTTGTTATATATCTAGGAAACGGAACTTTTTATTTGGCCGTTGTTTATCATTCAACTAAAAAAAATATAATAACAGTAAAACAGACTAAAAGTTGGAAAGACTTCGAGGGCTTTGCACAGCTTGGGCTAGAAAAAAAAAAAAACCGCGAAATGTTTCTTCGACCGTACTGTGGTTTGACACGTGTGTTTTATGATGTACACAGTACGGAGGACTCAATTTAGTTGTGCATAAAACACACGCCCAAAACCAATGGTCGCCTTACCCTACTCATCATCGATGTTGTAATGTAATTTACTCCTTGGATAGACCTGTAAGAACTGTTCCGAAACACGGAGAAAACTCGGCATGCAACGATCACCCATCCACGGACTAACCTAGGCAAATATTGCCTAACCTTGAAGATCGACCCGTGTGGCTGTTAATAAGTCACGAGCTCGACTTCGCGGGCCGAGTCGGCCTTTTTGCAACCGATCGGCAAGTTGACCGAAGCCGGCCCATCACTAATTTGTTTTAAAATTTATTCTCGAGAACAAGGAGAACAGTGCCATTCTGTTTCCTCTCACAGTCGTTGTTTGAATTCTAAATGGGCAAAAGTTTTCTCTGCGTTCGCCATCTTTTTAACGGACGAAAAAAGTCCTCCTAATGGTTACGGAAATTAAATTTCTGGTGAATTGATATACATAATGAGTTTTTCAGACTGTGTTATTCAGACTTGAAATGATTCTGAATTTTCGGCAGATTTTTTTTTTGGCACAAGATTTTCTAGGCTCTTCACTAAATCTGTGTAGTATTTTACTGGTAATAAGAATATATTTTTGCAGTAACCTGTTTGCGAAATTGCGAGTACGTTGTGAAGCCATTTTTCATTTAAATTGAATTGAAACGACGCTTTGTCACGTTTGTTGCCTAGGACTAATGTCTTTTTTTTATGTAGATTATGTGGAATCGATTTAGTCTATGTAAAAATTTTACCAGATTACTTTTTGCAACTTTTTATAATACTGAATAATGATTGTTTTTTTTTCGGGGTGGAAAATCGTCAAATGATTCCTTCCATAGTCCATTTCAAAGTCTCCATTCCTTTTTAGGAAATTTGACAGCATTAATAAACTGAAAATTTAATCAGTGACAGCTAGTGTTTTGAAAAGTAATGTACCCGTATTTTTTCTTTCGATAAACCAATGCATATTTAATTTTACAAATAAAAGATATAACGCATCAAAATTCAGGAGTGGGGCATGTGACGTCACAAGCAAGTAAAAACTGTACTTGCTTGTGACGTTTTGGAAATTTTAAAAGTGTTGTATCTTCGTCTATTTTGGTTTACGTTTACAAAAGAAAAAATACGTGCCAATTATTTTTTTGAATATAATATAGGTTAATAATTTTCAGTCACATATCCCTAAATCATCAACTGTTCCCAAGTATTTTGTTGTTCAGAATCATAAAAGCAGATATTTCAGTTTCAAACAATTTTCTATATTTTCAAGATAATATTGCTCAGTCTAACAGTAACATATGATATTCGTTCCCGGTACAGAAATATGAGAATTCATACGATTTCAGTTTGTTGGTGGAGTGCTTACCCCTGTAGCTTGTCAGTCACAATTGCTGCTCCAAGTGGTTTTATTTTCTCGCGGAAATCGATGTCCAGTTGTTGAAATATATTTTTCTAGTTTATTTTTTACTATTTTTCGTACGTTAAAGCTGGGATAGTCATTATTTGCATTCGTTTTCCAGTGGCGGTGGCCCAGTGTTAAGTGGGAATTAAAAGTAGTAGTGTCGTGGATTTGAATTGCAAGCCAGTCGCATGACTTTGTGTAATTAGTTTCAACACCACTGCTAACGATGAAGAAAGACATCGTAACCCATTATTCCTTTTATTTGAGTTATTATTTTATTACTGTTTTCAAAATATCGACTACTTATAAAATAAACTTAAAAGATAAATTTAAGAACATTTTCATATTTAAAATGGGAGAAAAATTCATTCATGTCATTTATCAAGAAGAAAAGTGTCCAATTTATCAAACAAACAAGGGACAATTATTCTAACTAAAGAACTATGTACTTCATTCACTACTTCTTGGCTGTATTACTGCATTTTTAATAAGGTATTTCCAAAAAAAAAAATAGAAAATCACAAATACAATGTCCCATGGCATCATTTGCAATAGAAAACAATCCGTCTCCCAACCAATGACACGAAAAAAAAAACAACTTTTCATTTTCGCCCGCCATATTGTTATTTGCGCGCCGAAGTATTTCTTTTGATCATCCGCTGTCCATCTACATAGGCTGCCGCTCGCGACTACAATTTAGCGGTAAGCATTGTCGTGTAACAGTCCCGACAATCACCGGGTGGATCGTGATGAGAGTAGTTTGGTTGACCTACGGGTGGATATTGTGACGAGCTGTTAGGTTTTTAATCATTAATGGTAGTTTTTTTTTGGTAGAATTTAGTATTACTTCTTTTTCGTAGAATTTGGTGGTACTTTTCTTTGGTAGAATTTAGTGGTAGGTAGTTTTTTTTGGTAGAATTTAGTGGAAGATTATTTTGATAGCACTTAGCGGTAGTATTTTATGTATTTATTTATTTGAAGTATTTTTAATTGTACCTTCATAGATTGGTTCGGAGGATACTTGACGAGCTGGTAGGTTTTCAATCATTCATGTTAGTTTATTTTTAGTAGAATTCTTTGGTAGAATTTAGTGGTAGATTTTTTCAAGTATAATTTAATTGTACTTTCATAAAATAATTATCAGCCATTGATTCAAATATTTTCCGTGTAAAGATACGGTCACCTTTGGGAACCTGTAGGTAAGTTTACGTTTCCTCACGATATTTTCCTTTCCATACGTCAGTAACGTCCAAGATGAACTTAGAAAGTAAGTACATAAAATATGGAATGAACCGTTTAAAACGTTGCTCCACACTAGGAATTTCTCCAGAGAGTGTCGTAGGTGCGTTTTCAAACACAGAAACACACATACACAAACACCCAGACCCGAAGGCTAATAATTCACGTAATTTTATGACGCGCCAATGAGGTAGTAGTGCAGTTGCAGTTAAGTTCAAGCTCGAGTGATAAACGGTATTCTTGTAATCTTTGAACTGCGCGTAAGCTGCGCGTGAACTGCACGTCAACTGTACTACAACCAAACTGTACCAAACTTACTCATAGTTTGGCCTCAGGAGAGAAAAATTATTGCACACTAAAGAAACGAATGGAATCGATTACATTTCAATGAATATGACATTAATTGAAACTTGTATGCTGTCATTTTGAGACGTCAAACGAATAGTAGAATAACGATCATGTTGCGATCCAAAACACGCACCAAAGACGCGCAACAGTAGAATACCGATAATGCGCTCGCGTGACGCGAACTTGACGCGAGTGTGTCTGACAGCGGTAGAGAATACGAAAAGCGTTGTTTTGATCGAAACTTAACTGCAACAGCACTTGTTTAGTTACGTGAATTGAGCTACAGGAATAACTACTTGTAGGTCATACAAATATTTGTTGATTGAACCCAGGACATATTGCGCAGCAGGCGATTTCTCAGCCACTGTGCCAACCGTGAAATTCTTCCTAAAATTCCAATCCCTTTCAGCATTCCAATATTATCTACTATTTATCAGAATTGTGAAACTAGTATGTAAGGATTTACCTATGTAAAGTCGGCCATGCATGTACCAGTATACTTGTGCAAATCTAGACTTGCACAAACACAGGATTGTGACAAAGTCAGAGTGCAAGTATCTTCCCACACACGTTACAACATTATACTTGCGCAACTCTAAACTTGCGCAAGTATACTGGTACAGGTAGCAGGTGGGCCTCTGTAGTTTCTGCCAACCCCCGTGGAAAGATTGAAGGCGTCAGTTTCATTTAAAACTAGGCAATTAAAACATTAAACTCTCTGCCATATAAACCTTCACAAATAATAACCCTAAATATCGTAGTTAAGACACTTTGCCTTGACAAGTGGGTGGGTCCCGTACTTACACCCACAAAACAAAGTATCACTTCCACTACAAAACTCGACCTTATTGCTACGGAACAAAGGTGATATCAATGACGAATAATGACCTTGTAAATGTAGTTAAGGGTACATCTAGACAAGATTTAGTGATATTAGGCTAGGCTCAGGGCGTGCGACCACACTGGCTTACTTTCAATTTAGGGCTAGTTCTCATTGAGATGCGACGCGATGCTACGTGGCGTGACGATACTAGAAATGTTTATCTTTTCGTGTAAATTGATGAAAGAGAAAAAATTTTGATTAAGAGTACGAATTCGGAAAGTTGACAACGTCGCAAATAGCTGTAAAATATTTACAAGTTTTAATTAATTTGGCAAAACTGTATGAAAATAAGAAATATGGCTCTTTATAGCACAAAATTGATATAGGAATTCAATTAAAACAATGAATTTGATGTTTGTAACCGTTTCATGTGTATAAAAGGCTAAGTTCCCAAATGCTTTTTTTACATCTCAAACTATTTGTGTTACGATATCAATGATTGCATTCCCTTATAAAGTAGTGCACTACAGAACCATATTTCTTATTTCCATACAGTAACATTGACAAATTAATTAAAACTTGTTATGACAACTATTTGCGACGTTGCCAACTTTGAGAATACGCGTTCTTAATACGGACCTGTTGGCGCAGTGATTGAGCGTTCGACTGCTATGCAGTATGTCGCTGTTTCGATTCCCACACGAAATAAATATTTGTATGACCTACAAGTACTTAGTTGTTCTGGGTTTGGATGTTTGTCTTTGTTTGTAAACGCACCCACGGCACTGGAGAAAGTCCAAGAGAGGACAAAGTTTTTTTTTTAATTTAAATTTTGATTCGCTATTAAAATATGCGGTCTGCGTCGGGTCCACCCTTTATAGCAGAACTTTTTACGTCATAATTTTATTTTGCATAGCAACGGATAGCATAAACCTCTTTTCGCAGAAAATCGTTTGGCATACACTCATTTACCATAACACCGAAACCCATAATTTTGTAAGTCAGAATCATCTTTAGGCATAAATTTCATTTCCATAATAATCAATAAGTATAACCATCATATCGTAGAAAGTTCACAACCAGAATCATCTTTTGCATAATTGTGTGGTTTTTATTTCCCAGACAGTAAGATGATGCAGTAAGCATGCAGCAAGCATTCAGCACATGCAGCAGGCATGGCTTCTGTCACGGCTCCGGCGCTGCGGGTCTCTGGCGGTCCCACGCGAGCTAATCGTCGCAGATGATTTTACGCCCACCACCGCAGCTTCGGCTTACTGGCCGGCAAGCCGGCCAGCCTCAGCCGCGGCGGTGTGCGTTAAAACCACCTGCTCCTCAGCTCACGGGCCGCCTCGCCCCTCCGCGCCTACGCGATTATAAATTACACTCTAGGGGTAGGGCAGACAAGACTACGTGAAGTCGGTTTTGCAGCGATTCATTTCTGTCACTAACTTTTGTAGCACACCATATTGATTTTATAAAACAATTTTTTTATTTTTTATTAAGACTATTAAATTATTTCTATTCTGAAATTCTGTGATCTTCGAAGTATACCAAGTTAAATATTCCAAATAATCGGCGCTCTAAATAAACGTTATGCTAAATGAAAATATGCAAAATTGTAACTCTGACAAAAGTAATTATGCCCAATACAATTCTGCCATCTTAAAAATATCCCAATTTAAATTCGGACATAAAAACATTAGGCCAAAAAACAATTATATTAAAAAAATTTTATACCATAACAATGTTCGTTTATAAAATTTTCTGCCAAGTGAGTTCTGCCAAATAGGTTTCGGAGAAACAAGTTTCTGCCAGATAGAGGGCACCCGTCTGCGTCACGTTGTGTCGCTTTATCGGAAAAATGTATACCAACCTTGTCGTGTACTAAATAAAGTTAGATTTTGAATCACTACGATGAAATGGGTATCAATTCGTGTAGTTATTAAAATTAGGTTTTGAACTTTTGAGTCGCTCTGTTGAAATGTGTGCGTGGCGTCGCGTCTCGGTGTGTATGAGCCCTTAATATGTACTGCTTCACCGAATTAGGTAAATAGTTTTGTCGGTTAGAATTAGTTTATGGCAGGCTGAGATACGTTCACTGATAAGATAGTATAGACCTAATGACTGTATATCAAAGAATGCTCTTATTTATAGTTTATCTAAAGGTAGTCTGAAAGCTATTAAGAGCGCTGTTGCACCCTTTTTTAAGCGTAGTACTCGTAGAATCATCAAAAGAATCCTCCTACCCAGGGCAGCGCAGAAGGAATTGTCAGACTTGATTTTACTAAAATCTACGGTGATCCTTCAATTGCCCTTTACGTTCCAGAATCACGGTTACCAGTCCCGTGAGCCTGGCAGGCTTCGACCCTCTAAGTCCCGTCATCCACTGTTGTACCCTTAGAATAACTGTAAAGTAATTAGGGAATTTAAATATCTACCCATCTAATCACCCTACTGTAACTAATCTGCCCAGTTAACCCACGATTCAGTTCCAGAGCTTCTGATAACCAGATCTTCTTATAGCCCGAGACGGAAAAAAAGCGAGAGAAGTTTCCCACAGTGGAACTACTCTCACTTAAGATCGTCATGGTAGGCCACCTGGGCCCCAAGTCTGCTAATTTAGTAATGGCTCAATTGAATATCAATTCGATCTCAGTAGCAGTTTTAACTACATTTGGTATTCTGCTATTAATTTAAGACCAATGGTTTTCCAGTGACATTCCATTGAACTGCTATCAGAATATTTGCTAGACTGCTCTTCAATCGTGTTACAATTGTAAAGCGATTGTGGACTTTATCGGTATTCTACTCTTATTGACCGCTGTTTGACATTTATGTCAATGGACAACCAGTGTCAATTTTGCTATTGAAGTACGATTGAACAAGTTTTTGCAGAATACCGTTCCAATCGTAATGGAGTCGTGATTGACTCTCAATTGAGTGTCTTATGTGAGTTAAATAAAATTAGCAGACTTGAGGCCCTGGTCTACCCTATGCATTTAAAAGTACGATTACATTTCACCTCTTCATATTTCAAGCAATCTTTTGTAAAAAACTTTAGTGTTTTCTACTAAAATATCTGCCCAACTTGTCACCAAACATAATTATCAGCCCAGATCCTTCAAAATTTTATTTTGTTTTCCTATTTCTACCTCTAGGTACAAGTACCTACATATCTCATCTAAGTTTTCCCAAATAACTCTAGTCGTAATAAAAATATCTGCCCAACAAGTCACCCAACAAATCAGTCCAGGTCCTCCGCAATTCCCTCCCCTATAACCTCTCTCCTCCAGCCCTCATAACCGTGTATTGGAGCCCGAGACGGGACGTACCTGCTCCGCCGTATTGTTGCCACGATGCCTTTTTTAAAAGCACAACAAAGCCGCAAGTATGCATCGGCCTATACTGATAGACATGCGTTTTAATATGTACAGGGTGTGTGAAAATTGATTCCGACATTTTCTTCTTTTTTGCACTAATTAACAGTGTGTCAAACTGTCATAATTCTCTCTATGTTATTCCAGGAACTCGTGGCTTACCATGACGCCTTAAAGCTAGAGTTATTCCAGTGTGCGAACGAGATGGCGCTGGACGACTTGTATAGCTCTGTCTCTTTCGCACACTGGAATTTCTTGTCACCTGTGCTTGACATTTTCTATATGGGTTTGCTCTTGACTCTATTCTAGGTCAGAGTATCAGAGATAAAGCCTACGTTGAAGGGAGCTTATCCATAAGAAGCCAGTTCATTCTTATTTTGAAGAGATTTGGTTTACATGATGGTATTAAACACGAGAAAATAAATTGTTGTTTTAAGCAGTTTATCAACAATCGCTTGATGCTACTAGTTGTTGGACAAAATGTCAGAAAACAATTTAACAACTATAAAAAAAAACTTCCCGGTATATTTTTTTTATTATGTCAAATTTTAATTTCCCCAAGCGTTCGTTCAACATATTTAAAAGAAAAACCGAAAATGTGAACCCGTTTTGCCTCACATTTACTCAACAAACATTTTGGCAAAAAAAGAAAGGAAATTTAAAGGTACTTATAAGAAAAACTAGTTTTCCTCAGAGGAAACTGCGTTAAAACGAGGCAATAGCAGTTCAAATTGTAGCCGTATCTCATGTTCTTAAATGAGGCTGTAGAACTCCCGAGTGACAAATGATCAATTTTGTACGAAGCCTTTTATAGAAATAGCTTCAAATAGAACCTTTCAGGTCTAAAAATACATTTCTTCTGAATATAAGCCAAATAAAGACCGTTTTTATTGAACTACGATCAATACGGAGAAGTGGCCAACTGCCACACTGAAACATTAAAGGAAGCTGAGAGAATTATAAAAATAATCGTATTGAACAGTCCCCAAAAGCTATCCATCTGTACGTAATTGTTTTTTTTTCGAAAACTACTGAACGGATTTTTGTGGAGTTTAACTGTAAAATAGTGCAATTTTTGAGGAAGGTTCAGGTAAATTTTACATTACGGTTTTATGGGAATTGACTGAAATATAACGATTACTGTTAAAGAGGTCACGCTATCTTCTGGCCCACGCTACGTGCAAAGAACTTTTTTTTTACATTCAAAATTACTCTATTTCTAATATCTATGTAAATACACCAAAAACTACTTTCAAATCATAAAAAGAATCATACCAAAATCATACTACACAAATATACTTATCATTTTTCCCTATGCTCTTGTTGACGCACGCTGTATACAGCAATAAGGCAGAGTGCAGACAGCTTTGTGTCGCCATTCCGATGCACGGCCGTGTGTACGAGCCTGTACTGTTTACGTCATTTGTGTTTAATTATAGAGGGAGGGAGTGAAATGGGTGATACGAGTATGTTCGTGTTCTTGCTTAAATTTTTCTGTTTTCTTGCAAGGGAGACATTTTTGGGGTAGCTTGGTTCATATCTTACTGCTATTATAAATACGAATTTTTGCGAGGATGGATGGATGGGTGGATTGGTAAATGGAAGATTTGTTTTTAGTTTTTTTCACTTTAGGAATTAACCCTGTATCGGGGTAAACAAACAGGCAGATTTGGAACAAAACTAGTAGCACATTTCTATTGTCTACAAGTAGCTTTGTATGGGATTTGTTCCGTTTTGAAACTGTGACTTGTTGCGCAGCAGTCAGTTGCTCATCCACTGTGTCGGTACTTAGCATCATGTGGACTGTGGTGACCATCAATTATTAAAGAATGTTAAGTCATTAGTCTGACTGTCATTTGAAGACGATTGTCAGTCGTTACTGTTAGGGTCTTAACTCATGGCGCGATGCGACGCAATGCGAGGCGATTCGAACGAATTCCAACTGCAAGTGAAAATCAACCTTACCATTATGACATAAGACATAAAACACGTTGTTATCTATGGGTAGATAAAAAACAAAATTTTAATGGGACCACACTGCAAGTATTGCATCGAACAAAAAAAGAACCACACTAATCGGACTAGAAACCTCGGAGTAATCGATGTACATACATAAAAAAAAAACATACCGACCGAATTGAGAACCTCCTCCTTTTTTTGAAGTCGGTTAAAAACACGGTGGCCATGACAACGTCAAATCAAACGAATTGCATCTTTATTTCTTAGTGGCAAGGTTTATTTTCACTTGTAGTTGGAATTCATTTAATTTATTCATTTTCTCTCAATTTTTTTTTCAGTTTTTGTGCTATAACTTTTAATTAATTACTTTTCGTTTTTATTTGTTAATAACCACTTGGTACGATGTTTACTTTTAGAAATATTAAAAATGTACAACTCTGATCCCCAAGATACAGACACATGTCTAGTTTGGGGATCACCGTTTCACCAGATTTGTGTAAGCGTACTTGATTATCAATAAAATATTAAAATATTAAATTAAATTCGTTCGAATCGCGTCACATTGCGTCGCATCGCGCCATGAATAAAGTCCCTTAGACAGAAGCTCGAAACTGACAACAACAAGTTAATATGTTGTGGAGGTCAGAAAGGCAGTCGCTTCTTGTAAACTATTGTCATTCAGCTGCACCCCAGTGAGACTGGAAGCTGGAGGCCGTTATCCTCACCGTCCACCTAACACAGGTTCCTGATATAGTTATTTCGGGAGGTTCTAGTGTCGAATTTGGCAGGAAGAATCGCGCGTTGTCACCACTGGGTCAACCGCACGGAGGACATGGTGGAGGGTATACGTCATTACTGCGAGGTTCGTTACCGCGATGTTCATTACAGCGAATGTTCATTACCGCGAAGTACGTTATCGCGAAAGTTCATTATCGCGAAGTACGTTACAGCGAAAGTTCATTACTGCGAAGTACACTTATCGCGAAAGTTCATTATCGCGAATTACGTTACAGCGAAAGTTCATTACTGCGAAGTACAGTATCGCGAAAGTTCTTTATTGCGATGTACGTTATCGCGAAAGTCCTTCACTGCGAAATACTTTGTAGCGAAAGTTTTTTGTTGCAACGATTGCATTTTCGGTGTGGTGATGATGATGCTGTTTGACTTCGTTTTGTAGGGATGATTTCATTGCATTTGAAGGAAAATATCTGGGCAACAGTAGTGGGTCAAATCTTAATTTAAGAGCGGGTATAATGCCAGGAAAAATTCAGATTTCACCCTCGCGCCTCACATGCCTCTGCTCTAGTACCAATAACAACCACGGGCGCTGTGACGACGCGCTCTGCAAAACTTCTTTGAAAAAACAAAACAACTGCAGTGCCACAGTGCACCTAATATGTATTACTACAGTATGTCAAGTATGTGACTCGGCCTCTGTTCTTGAAATAAGTGTGTACCGCCGCACGGTACCATCGCACGCAGTAGTTCTGCATTTTTCATTTCATTAATTTAATTGATTTTCATTGTAGTTTCGTGATTGTGATTGTTATGTTTTTTGTTTTAAAAATGTTTCATTTGTTGTGAATGATGTAGGAAGTATTCAATAAAAACACATATTGCATGTTTTTCTCTACCTTTGTACTCTGCAAACGGCATTAGAATCAAACAATATATTATCGCGTGTGCGCTATGTATAGGAACCAAAACCTCTACCTAATATCGAATCTTACTTACAAAGTAAAAGAGAATGGCAGGCGTCTGTGGAGTCTGGGTACCACGGTTAGAGCTCGCCTTCACAATGAAAATATCCTCAATAGATAGTTCTCGGCGAAATTAAGAAATAAGTTAATCATAGCATTTTTTTCTACCGAGTTTCACCAGGAAAGAGCTCTAACACATAAACACGTTACGACGACGCAACTTGGCGCTGCACGTTGCGTCGTTGTAACGAGCCGTGACGTGGAAATCGACGTCGAGCAACGTAAATAATCACGTCACGACGATGCAACGTGCCACGTTGAACGACGTCATATTGACGGTGTTGGATTTTTAGAATGGCCCCAGTTAGTTTCGAGAAATGGACCACACTAGATGTGTTCTCCTACTGCTAATATTATGAACACGGATAAAGCAGAAACAGATACAAAGAAAATCCGTGATCCAATGAATCCAAGATTTTACGTGCCGTGCAACGTGGCACGTTACGACAACGGCGACGCAACGTGCAGTGCCACGTTGCGTCATCGTAACGTGTTTATGTGTAAGAGCCCAAACGCTGTTGAAAGAGCAGATTTAGGGTCGCAACACACTTATCAAAACGGAAAGGGATCGTCACCGTATCAACAAAAGCCGTTCAGTATTATTTGTATGAAACTCCTTACTGCAACGCACACTAATCGGAATCGTAACGTAATCGCATCGCCTCGGACAAGCTCACGAACCGCGGTGCAGTGCGTTGTCGACTAGTGGTCGGCTTTCCGTACCCTCGCTTACGGCTCTCCGTACGCTTACTTACGTATCTTCGTCCACTCTCCACCCACGGCCTGCGTTGCCGCACGTGCTGTACGATTCTCGAGAGAGGCGATCGTGAAGTTAGCCTTTGCGACCGTTCGCGCATGTACACTCGTAAAAAAAAAAGTATTATTCATTTTATTTTAAACCAAAATACGATTAAAAACTTGAAAGGTGTCAAGGGACAACCATAACAAGTTAAAAAAAACAGATGCAAGCGATTTTCGACCTTATTGACATTTGAGCAAACACCTGATTTTAATGAAGGAGCAATGTTAGCGAACGAGAATGTGAGAAAAACAAACTAAATTTTAAATGTCGATAAGTTCGAAAATCGCTTGCATCTGTTTTTTTTAACTTGCTATCGTTAAGCAAATGTTTTCCGACCTTCAAGCGATTTTCGACCTTATTGACATTTATGCGAACACCGGATTTTAATGAAGGAGCAATGTCAGCTAACGAGAATGTGAGAAAAACAAACTAAATTTTAAATGTCAATAAGGTCGAAAATCGCTTGAACCGGTTTTTTTAACTTGCTTGACGATAGCTAGGTAAAAAAAGGTACAAGCTATTTTCGACCTTATTGAAATACCTAGGAGTGTATTTCGTACATACATTATTTGTGGTAATAATATCAAAATGTGATAATTTTTTTTTTTTTTTTTTTTTCCATTTTTTATCAAATAGTAATCTGTACCTCACTATGTTTTTTTATAAGTATGTAAAATGAAGAGATCTATAAAAAAATAATAATCTAAAACAAGCGAACCTCGTGCTGAAAAATACTCGACCAGCAGTACAATTGACTAACTGTTTATTTTGCGCGCATGTGGCAAAAGAAATTTCAAAAAAATGGTATTCGGCTATTTGAAATTATTTCAGTCTTTAAATATTTTAGTTCTCGTGTTTTTGTTGTATTATGTGTTGTTTCTCTGATTATATCAACAAAAATATTATTATTTTAATAGCCGCCGGGCGCGGAGCAAACTGTCATAGTCCTCCCGTCTCAATAGAGCGGCGCCGACTGGCAGGTGAAACAAAATGATGCCTGAAACTAGAACCCGAGCCGCGACTGAAGTCGTTTTGACGCGGCGCTAGTGTCTATGTCATTACATCAAATTGCATCAAAAAAATTTAGTACCACGAGATTCCGCAGACCTTCACTCGTGACGCAGATTCTAGTGTGACACGAAATGGAAAATAACATTCTACACGGTTTAAAAACGTCGTAAGCGCCGAGTGCTAAGAACAATGATAACTTTTATTATAAACAATATTTCAAAAAAGTGCCAGACACGTCCCTCAGCTACGTAATTGTGTTCATATTGATCTAATTTATATTTCTGTAGGACGAACCAAAATAGAATGAAATCAAAAAAACGTGAAAATTAGAGGTAACTTTGTGATCGTTTTCTATCGAGAAAATTTTGTCTTTTTATGTTTTCTGTTTGACTCTGCCCTCGCAAATATAATGAAGTTTCCCAACCTATACTTTTTTTCCGAATTAAACACGATTTAGTACTCTAAAAATCCAATCCAAAATTGAAGATTTCGCTTGTAGCGCATTCTTAAGGCGCCATTTACAATTTTGTTCAACGCCGACAGAGCGCATCATTTGATTGTCATTGTAAATGTTGATTTTATTTTTGACTAGCTGTGCCCGCGACTTCGTTCGCGTGGATGCCGGAACTTAACAATGTTTAGTGCGAAGCGCTGTTGGAGGATACCGATACAAATCATTTTCTTTATGCTTTTTTTAGCGTCATAAAATCGTCAAATTAGTCTTCTCACCCAAGACAGGGCAAGAGGGACTGTCAGACTTGTACTGACTAAAATCCACGGCGTCCTTCAATAGCCCTTTACGTTCCGGGGTCACGGTAGCTCGTAAGTCCCACGACCCCGGCTGGCTTTGACCCTCTAAGAGGGGCTCCGTCATTGTGCTGACACTCTTTAAGGCGCTCGTGGAACACAACGGGACGTCAACCTGGGCATAGTCCATGAGCGAACAGCAAGTCGCCCGATTACTCGCCGCCCGAATGCCCACGCCTGTTGGCCAGAGATAGTCTTGCGACGTCTGTCACCGTGGGCGTCTACCACTGCGGCTGGGTCGTGAGGTAGACGCTGTCCTCTTCCTCACGCGTCCCGCCTCCTCCTTCGCTTGCATGACTGCTTCGCAGAAGGAGGCGACCGGTTCCCACTCTATTTTACCCTGCAGCATGGCGTCAACCAATGCCGAGCGCGAGAGGTCGCCGCTTATCACCGTTGCCGTTGTGAGGACATGTGCGATGCTCTGCCCAAGCGGGGCAATTCTGCACCGTATGCTCTACCTTAGACCCCCACCCCCCCCATAACCTCGTAGAGTGACATCCAAGCGTTTCTTCCTTCCCCGACAAAGGTACCTTCCAAAACTTCCGTTTCCAGTGAGGACCTGCGTCAGGTGGTTGGTCAGGAAGCCGTGACACCTATATCCAGCCACTCCTCAAAGAGAGGTCTTACCGCCGCGATTGAGGCGTGCCCGAACCTCGGTTTCGATAGTCGCTCCCTCCATACCGCCCTGAGATGGCGCCGGAGCTCTTTCCGCCGCGCCTCGACTTGTCGATGCAACGGGGATTGGCCAGTGCTTCTTTATAAATACGTGCTGTCGGACGGCAAACTACCCATTACTCCCCGTCCGTAAACGGCTGGAATATGACCCGCTATTTCCGACGCCTTGGGCGTCTTCAGCGGTGGCTGCGGTGAGAGGTAGAGGGTGCCCTTTCCCTCACGCGCAATTATGACATGCCCAGTATTGCCCAGGCAGTAATTATTTTGTTGTGGCATTATTTTGATACTATGATAATATCTCCTAAGATATTCATTGAAATCAAACGATGTCAAAGGCAATTTTGTTCAAAATTAAATGCTTGTGATGATTAACGTATTTATTTTGATAAGGATTAATATCATATTAATTAAATCCTCAAAGAGAGGTCTTACCGCCGCGATTGAGGCGTGCCCGAACCTCGGTTTCGATAGGTCGCTCCCTCCATACCGCCCTCTTTTTTTTATCGTGGCAAAATCATCAAATGAGTCCTCCCGCCCAGGGCGGGACAGGAGGGACTGTCAGACTTGTACTGACTAAAATCCACGGTGTTCCTTCAATAGCCTTTTATGTACCAGGGTCACGGTTACCGAGTGAGACAGTCCCGCGACCCCGGCAGGCTCTGGCCCTCTTATGGGGCCCCACCAGATTGCTGACAGCTCTTTGAGGCGCGCGTGGAACACAACGCGCCGTCGACCCGGGCATGGTCTATGTTCGGACGGCGAGTCACCCATTACTCGCCGCCAGCATGCCCGCGCCTACGGCGGTGGCCGGAGATCGTCTCGTGACGTCCGTTGCCGTGGGCGTCTCCCGCGGCGGCTGCATCGTGAGGTGGACGCTGTCCTCTCCCTCACGCGTTCCGCCTCCTCCTTTGCTAGCATTACTGCTTCGCAGAAGGAGGCAACCGCTTCCCATTCCGTCTCGCCCCGCAGCATGGCTTCGACCAGTGCCTATCGCCGCTGTGAGGACACGGCGTTGCTCTGCCCAAGCAGGGCAGTCCTGCACCGTATGTTCTACCGTGTCCTCCGGGCGATCCTCGCAGTGGTGACACCCAGGTGTTTCTTCCTTCCCCATTCGATACAGGATCTATACCGCCCCCTGAGATGGCGCCGGAGCTCTTCCCGCCGCGCCTCGACTTGTCTATGCAGCGGGGATTGGCCAGTGCTTCTTTATAAATACATGCCGTCGGACGGCAAGCTACCCATTACTCCCCGTGCGTAAGCGGCTGGAATATGACCCACTATTTCCGATGCCCTGGGCGTCTTCAGCGGTGGCTCGGGTGAGAGGTAGAGGGTGCACTTTCCCTCACGCGCAATTATGATTCTGCTCAGTATTGGCCAGGCAGTAATAATTTTGTTGTGATATTATTTTGAAACTATTATATCTCCTAAGATATTCATGGAAATCAAACGATGTCAAGGGCAATTTTGTTCAAAATTAAATGCTTGTGATGATTAACGTATTTATTTTGATAAGGATTAATATCATATTAATGAAAATACCTTCGCAAATAATGCATTACTTTAAAACAAATTTGATTTCCATAAAAAAGGTTATAGTGACTTAATCTTAAAAGATAGATATATGCTCTCGCGGACTTTATTTTAGAACTTTTTATGAGGAATAATTCCGTAGTACATAATTTTTGCGTATCTTTAACCGTTTACGCAGCGCACGCAACGAAAGCTCTCGAAAAGGAATACATTTTCCCGATTTTGAAACATTTCTCATTGCTGCTCCACTCCTTTTGGTGATAGCGTGATGTTATATAGCCTATAACCTTCCTCGATAAATGGACTATCCAACACAAAAAGAATTTTTCAATTCCAACCAGTCGTTCCTGAGATTAGCGCGTTCAAACAAACAAACAAACAAACAAACAAACAAACAAACAAACAAACTCTTCAGCTTTATAATATTAGTATAGATTATTTCATTCTATCCTATTAAATAATTTATTTATCAGTACTTAAAATTTTGTTTATTTTTTTATTAATCATGTCCAACAATAAAATACCAAAATAACCAGTATTAGCAATCAGCCTACATAACGCACACCGAAAATGCAATCGTTGCAACAAAAAACTTTCGCTACAACGTATTTCGCAGTGAAGGACTTTCGCGATAACGTACATCGCACTAAAGAAGTTTCGCGATACTGTACTTCGCAGTAATGAACTTTCACTGTAACGTACTTCGCGATAATGAACTTTCGCGATACCTAACGTACATCGCGGTAACGAACTTCGCAGTAATGACGTATACCCCATGGTGGAGCATAATGGAGGAGGTCTGCTATGCTTGGGCAGCGATAGGCAACAGCGATCTCTCGCCTCCAGCCAGCATCAAGTCGTGATACGGAGCGTGGGGGAACGGTAATCAGTCATCGCCTCTGCGAAGTAATAATACTAGTGAAGGAGAAGATGGAACACGTGACACTAGAATATTTGTTATTAATAGTGTCCTTATGAAGGAGGCAATCCTGTTTCCATGCCCCAGCAACTTCAACCAGGCAGATTTGTTAAAAAATATAACACCCCAAACTTTCAAAGGTTGTTGACGGTTTAAAATATTCCTAAGATGATTCAGCTATTCTCAACATTTTGAAAATCGTCTAAGGCCCATAAATTATACGAAAACTTATGAAGTTCATCTCAGAATTGTAATTCAAAGCGTGCTTGAAAACTGACTGGTAATAACTTAAAGTTCTAAGTGATTGCCAGGCATGTATGTATGTTCTGGGGTACTACTATCTAAGCACTGAACCCGTAGCTTCGGCCGATGTTTCGGGCGTTTCCTATTCTTTATCACTTACGTAAGCTTCAGAGAAATATCACCCCCTTTGTTAATGGCAAAAAGGGGGTGAACCTTTGAAGCTGACTAGGCATATGATTAGTTAGTGACACGAACTAAAAATTGATGACAACATGATTAAACAGTTGTCTCAAATCTCGATATGTTTTTAGAATTTATGAATTCAGAAGTAATAGGGAGGAGTTCACTCAAAAGTTTCAGCCAATACAATGCCCGTATTTTCTTTGACGGATTAAGAGAGTAAACCCCCTGTAACGATTTGTAAATTTCAGAAACCACGTATTTTGAGTAATATATTCTGTGGCTTAGTTAGTATACTTGTGTATAAGATAGGTACTTTGTATGTTTAGGTCTTAAGTTAAGTTCTAAGAAGTGCCATCTTAACCCATTGCTCTTATTTCCATTTATTTAGGGCTGGCATAATGTCGTATTCTTACATGAAGAGGCCTTATCGTGAATTTTTGACTTTAATTTCAAGGAAAAAAATAGTTCTTCGTGCACAGAGGCGCTGTTCCATTTTGCCATACAATAAACGCAGTAAATAATTCAAGTACGCTGTAAATAAAATACTGAAATCTTGTGATCGAGCTATGTACAGTTCTTCTTGAAGGATTGTTGTGCCAACAACTGAAGGACCTAAGGTGTAAACCAGTTCCATCTTGGTGAGCTAGCTCTATCTTCTTTAAGGTCTGCTATATCTTATACCCTTGCTTCTAGGCATAATCGAGGCCAAGAGCAAATCAATAAAAAATGGTTACACATGACACACATTTTTTTATCGTGGTAAAATCATCAAATGAGTCCTCCCACCCAAAGCATAACGAGAGGGACTGTCACACTTGTACTGATAAAATCCACGGTGTCCTTCAAAGCCCTTTACGTTCCGGGGTCAAAGTTACACCCTCACAACATTTTTTTGGTATTTCCCTTGTAATATACTCTAGGTAATAACTATCCACAATTATACAATACTTTTCTCTTGACGTTTCCTCACTACATCTTACATGACAAATAATTTCTGCACAATTTTTCAGCTTGTGCCACTTATAGAAAATAAAAATTAATTTATTAAATAAAGCACAGGTACCAAAATTTGAATTCCCATACATAAATTGCTAAAAAAAAACTTTTGCTCAACCATAGGATTCCGCATGTTTCGTTGAATGCGTTTCGAAACATTTAAACTTACTACAAATACACAAAAAACTTTTAAACGTCTGTTGAACACTTGTCTAAAAAATGTCAGATTATGACGTTGAAATAAGGTCCGTTATGCAGTCACACTTTTTTTAGACAAGTGTTCAACAGATGTTTAAGTTTTTGTAGTAGGGCTGTTAATGTTTAGATCCTGCACTATGTGCGTAAGTGCGTATGTCATAATAAAACAATCCAGCACCATAACAGCTTGCTCCTCTTAACAGCCACATTATAAACCCTTCTTACTCACAGTTTACGACTAACTGCCTGATACGCACCTGATACATTTTATGTTAGTTATTCTGCAGATAAACTATGTGTTATGTGCACTTAATCTTACCGGAAATGTGTTGGTTTTATTGAGGTTATTTAATTGTTGTGGCAGTTTTCGGTCCTTCGAGCCGGATCAGTGATATGATTGTGGCTATGTGGAGTGGCCAACTTGTAATGAGGACCCTGTAGGATGTTTAGACAAATGACATTTGTTTTTAAGGCACTATGCATTTCTACAACAACTTTTGACACAATTCAATTTATTTTTCGGTACCTAGATTAGGTATAATCATTTTTAAACTTCGTAAATCGCGTAAAGGAATTCAAATGGAGTTGTGTAGGACTAGAAAGGCATGGTATCGACAGGTGGAGGAAACTGTGACCGAGTGGCTTCCAAGGACAGGGAAACGTAATTTTGGTTGTTCACCGACGAAATGGACAGAGAATAAACCTGGATAAGATTGGTACAAGCACGCGGCAATTGGCAAAAGAAAAGAAAGATCAATAACCAGCAGAGTGGTTGTATTAGGTTGAGGATGTTGATGCAACTGATAAATTAAACCCTCGACACGCACATAGCTGTCAATCACTTCGCCACTGCGCCAACCGGGAATCGGTAGCGGCAAAAAGGTTTATAGGCCAAAAGGTTCCTGTACCTTTTGATATACATGCAGCCTTCCAACCAATTAAAAATCCGCACCCACACACAAACAAAACAAAATAAAACATGCACGCAAATCCGCGAAAAGTGCCCCTTACCAGCCACCAGAGGTCGCCATTGCGCGGTGTTTGCGGATTTCACCCGGATAACAATGGCCGCCGATACCCGGGCTTTGTTTTCACTTATCCGGAATACCTGGGCCGCTCGTTACTCAAATAGCTGGGTAGGAAGTACTGTTAAGTTTCAACAAAATTACGGTTAAAGATGATTGTTTTGTTATTGTTACAATAGCGGGGAATGATTCGGGTTTTGGGTGCTTGGGTAGTGGAAGCGGTAGTTGGGCATCATTTGTTTTCTTCACTTTACTATTTGATCTGTATGTATAGGAAATGATCTATATGTATAGATTATTGAGAGTGAATCTCACTTTTCAGCCATCTGAACTTTCAGTGGCCTTATCACGTTTTCACGATTTGTGACGTAAAGTAAACGGGGACTTTGCAGTTAATTTGATAATTTAATAAAATGAATTTGTTGTTCTTTCTGGGGAAGCTTTTTTATTTTTCATATAATTAACGTCATAACATTTTAAGAACGCTGTGCGGGTAAAATAGGGTGTGCTAAGCTATCCTGAACCGATTTCAGGCACGCCGGGCTATTGGAGGACACCGTGGATTTTAGTCAGTACGAGTCTGACAGTCTCTCCCGCCCTGCCACCTTCGGTTTGGCACTGTTAGAATCACTCATTTCAACTAAGAACAAGAAAATACAATTTTTAAAGTTTAGGCGTAGTTGTCTGTTGCACAAAACGGACTGGGCTGCCATCAACATTTTCTTCTACATAACCTATTATTTTCACTATTTCTCGTCTTTTGTCATTCAAAAACGCTTTCTAATCTATTCTACAATATCCTAGATACTTCAAAAGTCGTCTACCTTTAAAAAAGTTTTCATAACTAACACGATACATCACAGCTGATCAATCACCCCCCTACCGAACCAAACAAACTAGTGCCATGTAAAATATTATCAAAAAAAAAAAAAAAGACGTGTGGCACTCGGGGACTGCCGCGGTAAAGCTATTGCATAGCATTTTGTATCAACTTATGCAATTATAATTTTATTTATTTATTTTATTCATGCAGTATTGCTTTTTCTTTGATATTAATTCAAGTTACACTATTTGAGCGTGGTGACCGATAAGAAAACAATTTTTTCTATTATTAAATAAATAAAAAAAGTTAAAATATTGATATGTTCCATTAACATTTTTTTGACAAAAAGATTCGTTTGTGAAATATTAAGCTTTAAAGTGCTAATTTTTGCTCGACTCGAGTGTCCCCCCCCTCTACCATCTAAACGGTTATGTTTGGGGGTGTATATAAAAAAAATAAAAAAACTTGAGAGGTGTCAAGGGACACCCGGATGGAACGAAGACCTCGATAAATTTATGCAGCTGCCATCTTAGATTTACATTTTGACTGCAACATCGGTTTCAACACCCTCGAAAACCATGAAAACGACACCCATGACGAAAACCTCGATATTTTTTGCAGCCGCCATCTTGGATTTACATTTTGACTGCACCCTCGGTTTCAACATCCTCGAAAACCATGAAAACGACACCCATGACGAAAACCTCGATATTTTTTGCAGCCGCCATCTTGGATTTACATTTTGACAGCACCATCGGTTTCAACACCCTCGAAAACCATGAAAACGACACCCATGACGAAAACCTCGATATTTTTTGCAGCCGCCATCTTGGATTTACATTTTGACTGCACCCTCGGTTTCAACACCCTCGAAAACCATGAAAACGACACCCATGACGAAAACCTCGATAATTTTTGCAGCCGCCATCTTGGATTTACATTTTGACTGCACCATCGGTTTCAACACCCTCGAAAACCATGAAAACGACACCCATGACGAAAACCTCGATATTTTTTGCAGCCGCCATCTTGGATTTACATTTTGACTGCACCCTCGGTTTCAACACCCTCGAAAACCATGAAAACGACACCCATGACGAAAACCTCGATATTTTTTGCAGCCGCCATCTTGGATTTACATTTTGACTGCACCATCGGTTTCAACACCCTCGAAAACCATGAAAACGACACCCATGACGAAAACCTCGATATTTTTTACAGCCGCCATCTTGGATTTACATTTTGACTGCACAATCGGTTTCAACACCCTCGAAAACCATGAAAACGACACCCATGACGAAAACCTCGATATTTTTTGCAGCCGCCATCTTGGATTTACATTTTGACTGCACCATCGGTTTCAACACCCTCGAAAACCATGAAAACGACACCCATGACGAAAACCTCGATATTTTTTGCAGCCGCCATCTTGGATTTACATTTTGACTGCACCATCGGTTTCAACACCCTCGAAAACCATGAAAACGACACCCATGACGAAAACCTCGATATTTTTTGCAGCCGCCATCTTGGATTTACATTTTGACTGCACCCTCGAAAACCATGAAAACGACACCCATGACGAAAACCTCGATATTTTTTGCAGCCGCCATCTTGGATTTACATTTTGACTGCACCATCGGTTTCAACACCCTCGAAAACCATGAAAACGACACCCATGACGAAAACCTCGATATTTTTTGCAGCCGCCATCTTGGATTTACATTTTGACTGCACCATCGGTTTCAACACCCTCGAAAACCATGAAAACGACACCCATGACGAAAACCTCGATATTTTTTGCAGCCGCCATCTTGGATTTACATTTTGACTGCACCCTCGGTTTCAACACCCTCGAAAACCATGAAAACGACACCCATGACGAAAACCTCGATAATTTTTGCAGCCGCCATCTTGGATTTACATTTTGACTGCACCATCGGTTTCAACACCCTCGAAAACCATGAAAACGACACCCATTACGAAAACCTCGATAATTTTTGCAGCCGCCATCTTGGATTTACATTTTGACTGCACCATCGGTTTCAACACCCTCGAAAACCATGAAAACGACACCCATGACGAAAACCTCGAACACTCCACTCCACTCCCCTCCCCTCCCCTCCCCTCCCCTACCCTATATATTTTGTATTGTGTATATAAACCTTATATTCAATCACACCTCCTTGCCCGTCGGAGTGGGGAGCGTGAGGTTTTTTCGTTACGGAATTTCTAGATTCGGTCCCCGCGCTCAAGGCCCGCGATAGAAGCTATGCAATAGCTTATAAGTGTCAGTGACATTTAACGACATGTCATCGGCTGATTGGACATGTTCCCCGTGGCTGGTCTATTGGCGGAACTTGTTTATGGGCACGCCGATATTGTACGCGACGCTTCGCGAAAGTGTTGCCAAAGGTGAATAATACAATTGTGATTATGTCATATCGTTCGATTAGATTTGACTTGGGAGAATTTTATTGTGTTATGTTTCTTATATCATGATGTTTATTAACTCTTTGTTTGTTCAAATTTGTTAAATAATAAATTGGTGTGTTTTTGTGTAGTGTTAGACTCACAATTTTCTAAAATGGTCAACTGTATAGAGGGCCTAACATGACTTTTCACGTTTTTGTAACGTAAATGTTAATGCTGACGTTAATTTGATAGAGAAACATAGTTCCTCGTTTGTACCAGAGGCGCTTTTTTATTCTCATACCTACAATAAATGCCGTAAGTAAGTACTTCAAATAAGCTGTAGGTAAAATACAGAAATCTTGTGCTAAGGCCTTTGATAACGTTTATATTCCATCTGTGTTAATATTCCCAGCTTTATTTTGGAGTAAATGACATAATTTTCAGTTTTAATTCCAATATGTAATGTAAACACCATTGAGACCGATAATTAAGAAAAAACCTATAAGCAAATCCTCTATTAAGTACGTGTCTAACAATATCCAATCTTTATCTTGTCCGCTTCTATAATTCTCAAATAATTACAAATAACAACAAAATCTTTCTCCAAACACGCCAACAATCCTCAATGGCCACTAACTCTAATAAACAACACAGATAAGTTCGATTTTGTCCATTTTCCCGTCATCCTCCTACGATCGGCATTCCTTCCGCATCGCTATCGAGGTATCGAATAGTTTTGACTGTGCGACAGTTATAATATCACAGACTAGATAAATACAGAAGGACCGAGATCTTAAGGCCTATCCGCACACAACAGTGCCGGCACAGTGCCGACACGTACCGTATCGACCAGTGTCAGTGAAATATGATATTGTACCATACATATTGTGCGACGCTATCCGTACTCATCAGTGACAGTGAGAATTGTCGCTTTGACGTTAATTTTATAGATAAAATTAGTTCCTCGTTTGTACACTCATCATCTGCCTAGCCTTTTCCCAACTATATTGGGGTCGGCTTCCAGTCAAACCGATTGCACCTGAATATCAGTATTTTACATAGAGCGATTGTCTGTCGGACCTCCACAAGCCAGTACGATACCCCATAGTAAGACTGGTTGTTAGACTTTAGAGCTTCTGACTAACAGTAACGACTGTCAAAGATCTATAAATGACAGCCAGGACCAACGGCTTTATGTGCTTTCCAAGACACGGAGGAAACTCGCTATGACAGATGGTTACCCATCCACAGACAAACCTCGGCAAGCGCGGCTTAACCGGGAAGATCGGCCTCTGTGGCTGTAATTATTTAGCCACGAGCTACTTTAAGAGCACTTTGTACACTAAAGGCGCATTTTTTTCATATAATTTACGTCATAATACTCCAAATACACTGTACGGCCGAATACGTGGAATTCATGCTAGAGTCTCCGCTTGTGAACGTAGGCATAGAAACCATTGCTGATCAGAGATTGCATGCTCACCCATTCTTTCATCGGCTGTATTGTTCCACCCTCATGTTGAGGCCTTCTCTTTTTATGCCATGCTTCCCTAGTCCGTGCGAGCGCATAGACAAGTGACATTCGCTTTCATAAGAATTAGTTTTCTGCTGTGAATTTTCACTAGCTAAATACGTGTCCATTTCAGAGATCTTCTCCGTACATATTCATTAGATCAGTATTGAAGCTCTGAATGAAATATAACCAACGAATAAACCGGATCAGCACATTTAAATTGCGATCAAAAGCTGTCATAGACATCATTCACTTTCATTATTAACTTCGCTCACTCTTTCAATGTAATGCCTAATAATAGCAAGTCTAATACACAGTTCTTTGTGCAGCCTTGATTTGGAACACAGTCTCTTATTAGTGAGAACACTTACGACTGTCATTTGTTTGAGAACACTGTACGCGTGTCACCTGTTTTGCACTCCGTCAGTTAAAGTTATCCTTCTGTATCTATTTACTCTGTGGTTTTATGTCTATGTTGACAGCTTGTCAATTTGTAGACATTTTGATGGCTTAGTTCAGTAAACTGTTATTTCGTTTTTTATTCGGATATCTTGATCTTTATGTGTTGTATAGTTTGAAATGATAGTTAGATCAATGATAGACTTATTGCCTTTTGAGTTGAATGTTGTAATTTGAGTTAGTTGGAAGTGTTGATGGGTTAGGTTATATTTTTTTTATGATTGGTGATTGAATCCTATCTTAAAATTTTTATAATAAACTATTTTTACTACCTTAGTAAAAACACGGGAAATGTGTGGCCAGGCTATTAAAAAGAAACTACTTAATCAGATTGAGAAAATTATTTCACTTATGCATAACTACAGATCCCCGAGCGTCATAGGGTATTTCAAACGTTCGCGTGACGTAAACGGCCATAAAGCCAGCAAAGACCCAATCAAAGTCTTCTTTCTATACATCCACACACGAATCCCCATACTTTATGAAGACCACACGGCCGAACAATATGGTACAGCACCAACAAATAACCCATTACGAGCCTGTTCTACATGCTTTCTACGACAACACGTACTTACCTTGCATTCTGCCCACCTCGTAAAAATAAACGAGCGCGGTGATAAGATAGTCTTGGGATAAACTAGATAAACAAATGGTCATGTAGAACATAGAGATATAGTAATGTTAGTTATTTATTGAGTTATTTTTGTATTTTGAAAGGGAAGAGTAAGTTGATAACTTTGTGGACGCCTAGGTTTAAATTTTGATTTGTTATATTATCGTTTACTGACCAGACGAGTTTTTCAAGGCAGCATGGGAGGCATTAAATATTCCACTCGGTCCTAGTAAGGGGCAGCTTGGTAGGGCAATGTCCTGCTACTGGTGCAAGACGGCGCAAAACGGAAGCCATGAAATCTGCCCTGCTAAATAGATTTATTAAAGTACTCAGTTTAAAAAAAAATGTGGAAATTGGTAAGTAACATTCTCAACATACTGCAGACCATATCTTTTACTCTATTAATTCAAATCTGTTAACGGATAAGGTACTATATCAGCCAGTAAACAAATATTCATAACTTTGCAAATACAAATGCATTGTCCCAATGAAATAGTAGAAGGTAACAGTATATACAGCAGTAACAGAATAACTGAAGTGAAATCGTTATTATTTGACGCCGTAACACTTATAGCTACTGAATCTTCTTTGATATCGGACACTGCCTTTCCCGAGCTCTGTAGTATGGAGAGGGACTCTTTTTAGTTAATAGCCTTTCTGACTCAAATATTTTTGTATTTCTGTGACAGTTTTTGACGTAATTCGTTTTTCAGTTCCCAGGATAGAATGAAACTTGAAAAACCCTAGAGGTTTATAAAGAACTATAAGTTTGTGTAAATGCGATACATCAAGAAAGGACATTTGCATATATAGATATTTGGCTTAAACAGTGTACCTATACGTTTACGGTTTACACGTTAGTGTATACGTTGGTCTATCAAACACTTTCACTTGGTTAGTTTAAATAATTGGTAATGATAATGAGACAGACCACAGTATTAGTATTATTTTGGTCACCTATGAGAGTTTTACCACAACATTTTGAAAATATTATTTGAAAATAATATTGATTGAAAAAATCCCAGCCTAGCTGTCACGATAGGAAGACACAAGCGCCAATGTAAGTTAAATAATATTGATAAAAATTATTATTATAATATGAAACGCAAAAGATCAACCCTACTATTAACTAATCAATAAATAAAACATACACATTACAATAAACACAAATTATAAATAACTAATCAAGTGTAATTTGCATAATTAAACAAATTACCAACAAGTTTTGATTACAGTAGGTTTATTTAATTCCACTGCCTGATTAAGTTTCTGTCAATGAGCAATGTAAATTCAATTACGTAACGCATGACTGGAAAGGAAAGAAATAAATCGTTTTTTTATTATTAAAATTGATCTCCATTACACTTTTTTTAATAAGATGATTTATGTTTTTATGAAGATAAATGATGTGTAATAAAATAATAGTACTCGAATAAAAAATAAGCTCAGTCGCTTCTTCCCACACTAATGCGAAAAATGTTAGGTGGTAGCTTTTCAAACAAGTTACTGATTTAATAAAGTATTTATTAAGCCCCATGTAGCTGGGGTTTTTCCTTATGCTGTTAAAAGTGCTGGTGGCATACCATGACGTCTGAGAGCAGTTCAACTGAGGGAACGAGATGGCGCTAGACGACTTGTACAGCCCTGTCTCTTTCCCACAGTAAAACTACTTTCGCTTTAAAACGTCTCGATAGGCCCTCAGATTATCCACTGACTACCCATTTTTTGACGTTCAAACGTCTCTTTAGATGTTTGCTGTAAAACCTATCGCATTTTAATCAAATTTCTCAAAGAAAGTCATCTCCACACTAGCCAACGTTACCCGAGCGCCAGTAATTGAAATCGTCTGCCCAGGAAACGTTACGTAGGTACAATAGATATTTTACAAATGGAAATATAAGAGCAGCGACTGCACTTCTAATTCCTGCGCCCGTACTACTAATTCACAAGCTAAATTGGTTTTTAAATAAAACTCTTGGTTGGAAAAAGGAAAATGGAGAGTAGGACATCGTTTTTTATACTTGTCAGTTGATTTTTAGGTTATGTAAGGAAGAATGTTTTTGTAAAAGAGTTATTGCTGTTGCATTTTAGCAATGTTGACATATTTTAAACATAAATTGTGTTTGGTGATGGGGGAAAATATGGATGGATTTTGTGAAAAACAGTTTTGAGTAAAAAAGGAGGCAATCGAACTTTTCTTATCTGATTTCCGGCAAATACAGTTCGTTTTTTTTTTAAAGAAATGTTTTTGTTGATAAACAGATCAAGAGCCAACATACGACACATTCAAGTTTTGAGTGAAATTCGGTAATAGATTAGTGAGAATCTGAAAGATTGCAATTTTTTTTTTTGAGTCTTGCTGAAAATTCTAAGGGCAAGTTTCTTTGATTGAAGTCTTATATAAACTAGTATTATAAAGAGAACATAATTTTATATTACTCGCATGTTTTATTTTTGAGGAGAAACTCAAAAACTAACCCGATTTTTTTATTCCCTTACAGAAAACCACATGGTTTTTTTCGAATCTATTCTTAAATCTCCGGTCCGGGTACTAGTATCTACATAATATCTAGAAAGTTCCTTACAAATTCCTTCTTTTAATTCATTTCCTTGCCCAACCTTCATGAGCCATCTAAAATATGCAACACAAAACACGTCTTGGCGGCCATTTTTTCAAAACTCATAATGATGGACAATACGTGACAAGATTTGATGACATTTCAAGAATGTCATTATTGCGATGTCTCACGTGAATAGAAATTGAGGAGGGTAGTTTTAATATCCCTCCTCTACACCCCTCTTCACCCCCGGTGGTCAGTCTTTAAGATATTTGGGAATGACCTGGGTCTGTTGATGAGGTATTCTAGACATAGTTTAGATGATTGAATTTGAACGGTGGAACTAAGTTTTGATCAAAATAAGGTCTGCACATTCTTTAACGAAATTGTGTATGAATCCGTCTGTCTGTTCGTATTTATGTATGGTAAATGACGTGATGGCCTATTTAACCATAAAATAATAGGAAGATGTTAGTAAAAACCCACGGTATAAGAGAAATCCTAGCGAGGGGTATTTTATTTCCCTGTATCGTTCCACTGCAGCAGCTGAACTGTGATTGATACCTGGTTTCTAGTTCTGCCGACCCATTGCTAACATAGACCGGGTTCTTGGGTATTCTTTTCGTCCATCTTCCTACCCAGACATCCACGTTCATACACATCAGTCTCTTGGTTACTTCATCTCTCCTCATCACATGTCCATACCAAGAGAGACGATTTCCATTACTTTTTCTGTAAGTGGTGCCACTTATCCGCGGGAATGCGGGCGGCGAGGAAAGGGCAACTCGCTGTCCGACCATGGACCATGCTCGGGTCGACGGCGCGTTGTGTTCCACGCGCGCCTCTAAGAGCGTCAGCATGATGACGGGGCCCCCCTTTAGAGGGCCAAAGCCTGTGGGGGTCGCGGGACTTATCTCATTACCGTGACCCCGGAACATAAAGGGCTATTGAAGGACACCGTGGATTTTAGTCAGTACAAGTCTGACAGTCCCTCCCGCCCTGCCCGGGGTGGGAGGAACTCATTTGATGATTTTACCACGTTAAAAAAAAAAAAAGTGGTGCCACTTTCTAATTATTCCTTTGCAGTTTAGTAGCACTGACGACTGGAATATTACTGGTGAAATGAGAAACACTACTCGGTTTACCCTTCCATCCCGTTACGACCAAAACCAGCGCAAAAAGTAGTATTAACTATAATATAACGACATTATATATTTTTATAATACAACTTTTATAGGGCAATGTAAATGTCGTAGTTACAGTAATCCAGCCGCTAAATTGTTGTTATTTATTACATTTTTACAAGGAAATTGCTTTTTACAAAGAAGAGAACCTTAAGGTGTTGGGCTAATAACTCAATTCAAATTCTAGGGATGGGACATGTCCGAGAGTTTTATCGATAAAATGTTTTACTTTTTTACTGTCCAAAATTATTTTAATAAAAACTTAACTACATATTTTACATTACAAAGCTTTGAAAAACTCCTCAACGCTGTTAGCTGGTGATGTGTGTAAAAATCAGCATTTGGGTCAGGGAAATGTCAACAAGCATTTACTTAACTTTTAGCACAGACTAGCAATTTCTCCAAACAATTTTTAATCTGAAATAAAAATACGTGTGAAATGGACTAAATTATAATAATTATGTGTTATTTTTTAACAACAAATAAATACAATGTTTCATCACGAATCAAGTCTCCAGCCAATAACAATACTGACGGAAAAACACAATAACACTGCCTAACTAGGGAATCAAACCTTGATGTATATTTTTTACTTTCATCGAAACAAAACTTCGACGCGCGACGCCGACGCCGATGATTAAATATTCTATTTATTCCTATTCTTTTATTTCTTAATTCAATTAATTCACAAAACCCGCTTTGCTTTTTCTTGGAATTTTCCCAACAATGCCGAGATTAACTTCCAATGTAACTTGATTCGGCTCATTTCGGTTGAAACCTTTTTCCTCTTTCGGCTATTTTAGAACAACTTAACTGATATGCCTCTTATCCAACGCGGCAGTCTAAATCGAGGCGGGATAACGATAAAATACTGAGAACATATTCGCTTTCAGATGGTCGTTTGTGTGGCATATTAGCACCATGCACGATTTTAACGCCAATAGCATTCGCAACTATGTTGGCTCTGACCGTTCTAATTAGAAACAGTTTTTTTTGCAAATCACTTGGTTTTTCGATGATGGCGATCCATCCCTATATATATCCCGGTTCGCGCCGAAGACCGCCACAGGAGACCGAGACAGGAGACCGCGACTGGAGATTGCTACCATATCTGTCTCCTGTCTGTGTCTCGCTCGCGAACTGCCGCTCATACATTGCCTAATGTTAAGTACTCGTACTGTCGCGGTCTCCTGTCGCGGTCTCCGGTTGCTGTCTTCTGTCGCGGACTCCGGCGCGCCCAATGTTCCCACTGCTGGGACACAGGCCTCTTCTCTGTACAACGTATTTGTACTACAAAGTATTTGGAAAAATACTGGATGATGAAGAAAACGAACAAACAAATCTAGTATGTACCAATCTTACCCAAAAATAGATCGCCTGGAGAGACTAAACGTGTAAAGATCTCAACATAAACTTCTCATGAATAGTGTCTCCATATGGGCACAAGTCAAATACATATTTAATAAACAGACAACGCCATAAATTACACACGAAACGTTTATATACTGAATATTCTAGCTACCATATTATGCTAGCTTTATCTCTATGAACAACAGACAGAATTTTACAGAAGGTCTTGTGGCCTACCATAACGTAAAACGAGAGTATTTCTGCTGAAGGAAAGAGACAGAGTTATACAAGTCATCTAGCGCCATTTCGTTCCCTCAGCGGAACTACACACGCTTTGAGATGTCATGTTAGGCCCCCAGGGGGGGTATTACAACGTCTTAGAACCAGGTTTATTCCGGCGAGTGAAAGTGACAGAGCTATACAAGTCGTCTAGCGCCATCACGTTCACTCGCCGGAACAAGCCTGATTCTAAGACGTTGTAATACCCTCCCAGGTCTGTATAACGAGCGAAAATATCCGCACGCACACAAAGATACTTAGGTACAGAAGAGTCATGCGTTTTGGTAATTTTCGGGTAGCCAAAGTACGAAAGTCATATCACCCAAGCCATCTTTCCACAAAATCAATGCTTCTTTGAGGAATATGAAGAACAGGATATAAAGTTCCATTACTCCATTTGAAATAGGAAGTGCCTGTGACCAGACATTTGTTGTAGGTTGTCTGCCCGACAATCACAGTCGGAATTATCAAAAAAAAAATTCTAGACTCGTAGAGAACTTTACATGCGTGATGCAGGATTTTTGGTTTACTTATCCCACCACTCCATGTATGTCACTAGTTGTAATTTTGTACACTACTGAATTCGATCCGTTACACTTCTAACCTTTTTCATGAGACGATTTTATTTTTGTAATGTATTTAAGCAATCGCTTTGTATGAAATTTTCCTCCGTTACATTATTTGGCGATTTACTCTTGAAGGAGATTGTCGCCTGTCTGTCTCCAATGTCGATATTTTTTACAATTGTAGGCACATAACTTCTCACTATCGCGGTCATATTAACGAAGATAGGCGTTGATTACCGAAATGCAGATGTTTCATTGCAAATCATCTATTCGTACAGCAATTTCGAACAAAGTCCAGACGCAAGTGCACTTGCACTCGCTGTTCGTGAAGCGTGTGTATGTGTGCGTGCAGAATCACATTTTCTACAGAGTTGAGCTTCTGTATTATTTTGTATAAATATCTTGCTAGCTTTATCTTGAAGAACATCGTTGTGACCTATATACTCGTACTTTAGCAAAGTCTAATAACTTCGGAGAACGCAGGCGACTGATGCGCTCTGTTGTAATTTTCTAGTCTCATCTTGGCATAGAAGGTAGTTCTTGAAATTGGATATGAAAATTCCAATTAATGCAGTTTGTTTATATTTTATGCAGTAGTAAGGATACAGGGGTAAATACGATTTATTGCATTTAAAAAAAGGAGCGTTTCATATTTCAATTAACTTACGGATAAAACGAGCATTACCGACACACGGCTTAAAATATTATTTCGGGTCAATTACTCCAATCAAAAAAAAACAGAATACAGTAAAATAAAATCAAATAAAACTAAATCAAATTAATTAAACGTCCGATATTCTCAGTTCGTAATTCTATCGATAAACCGCACGCACATCACTAACCCGTAAAAATAAAGCTGTTAGTTTTAGGGTGGGGCTATTTCGCAATCGTAAAGCGTCGAGTTCGAACGCGTCGAAAGCTTAGCCCGGGCCTAATGAGGCCCAACAATGTAGGTAACAAGGTGCTGTGATGTTAAGAATTGGCCTTACAGAATTCTGAGTTTCTTTTTGTTTTTTTTTTCGCAGTATTTTTGGGATGAATTCTGTAGCTACATAAGTTGTTAAGGTTATTTCTAGGCAAGTGTGCTTCACCGTCGACACATTTCTTACCATCAGGCGAGATAATCTAACACAATCCTATCGCTATTAAAAGGAGTGCGGGGCAGTGGTCCAACTGCTCTGTCCAACTGTTGGACCATGGGCCTTCACTAGGGGCAGTTGTCCAACTTTAAAAATAGTTGGACCACAGCACCTTTTGAGAGTTCCGTGGTCCAATTCATTTAAAAATAAGTTGCACACCCTAAAAGCCTGCCATGGAAGGCCCATGGACCAACTAGTTGGACAGAGCAGTTGGACCACTGCCCCGCACTCATTAAAAGAACGGTTAGCAACCTCGTCAGGATTATTTTGGGGGGGTCAGCTCGCAGTCTACTTGCAGCTGGGAATCAGTACTTTACGTCGATCTTCTGCCTATCTGACCAAGACAACCCAGTAGCTGGATAGTAAGATGCCTTTTGCTCAGTCAGGCTTTCAAATGACTGGCTAAATGTAACGACTGTCAAAGATACAATGACCTAGGCCAACGGCTAACGTGTTCGCCGGAACTCAGGAAACTTGACAATACATAAATGTTATAATAGTCTTAGCGGCCCGCCTTCTTTCTCAATGACCTTCGATTTCGGTGGAATTTCAATAATCAGTCGTGTTCGTTATTAGATATCTGAACAAAGTTTATGTTAAGTGTTAGCTATCAATGATATTTAATATTGTTATAATTATTTTGTATTCATTTTAGATAGTAGATTCATATTTAATTTTGTAAAGTTGCCATGCACCCAAGGGAAGTGACAGTAAATAATTATTTAGTAGTTAACTTGACTTTTGTCGGTAGATAGCAACTATCTGTCAAACGATACACTTCTTGTCTATGGTCACTTGGGAGCATGGCAGTTGAGTTTGAGCACTCGTTGAGTGAAGACGTGCAAATTATACCACAGATAAGTCTCATTAAAGTGATTATAAAGTTATACCGTGTTTCCATTCGACTGAATCTGACTAGTGGATTAAAGGTCAGAAGTGGGATAACACAAAGGATATTTTAGTATCCCAGTGTTACCGAACGCCCAGGAAAGCACAGTAATAAGGTATAGTTCCCTTTTATCTTTTAAGCATTGCTCTCAATAAGAAGGATATGATAATTCCGTATTTTATGTGTACCTTCACTTTTTTTTTTTCTCTTCTCTTCTTACTTTTTTTTAAAATGATGTAGTTTTAAACGAAAAACACTTGAGCAGTAAAGCAAGTGTTTTAAACATTAGAATGCAATAGTAAAAAGTAATAGGGAATATTATTTTAGAAAATAAAACTCAGATGTGTTAATATTTTATTTCACAATTAAAAATAACAGTTTAGATAATAGTTTACTCGTGTATAAAATTATAATTCCAGTTGTAATCAAATGGAACGCCAAGCAAGCAACCGAGGCAGGTGCCTGGAAACTCCAGGTCCCAAGTTGGCTTCCGGTGCTGAAAAGTCTCGCAGTCGCAGCACTGTGCGACTGAACAGTCGTTGTGGTGCCCAACGCAGCTCCAGGAACTGCCACCGCAGCCGTAGTCGGGCGAGGCGCAACCGGAGTGGTGCGTGCTGTAGCCGGAGAGGTACGAGACGCAGCCGGAGCGATGCGGGTCGTAGCCTCAGCAGTGGAGTGCGCAGCCGAAGCGGTGCAGAGCGCAGCCGGAGCGGCGCAAGTTGCAGTAGTACGCGACGCAGCCGAAGTGATGTGAGGCGCAGCCGCGGCAGTACGCGACGTAGCCGAAATGATGAGAGGCGCAGGCGCAGGCGTGGCGACACGCGTCGCAGGCATAGTCGTACGCGGCGCAGTCGTAGCGGTTCCAGGCGACACCGCAGCAACACGAAGCTCTTACAAGGTGACAGTAACGTTGCCGAACAGGTCAGTGATAAAATTTTATTTGCACAAATGTTAAAAGATGTTGTTCAGACCATGAAGGCTGATGGAAACTGTGAACGTTTCCCCGTTTTTAATGTTATTCCCGAGTTCGACCCATCAAAACGTAACCAGACCATAGAAACGTGGATAACCAAAGTAAATGAGTGTGCACAAATTTATAATTGGTCAGATAGGCAAACCAGTCATTATGCATTACCAAAACTTGTAGGTTTTGCTCAAAAATGGTACCAAGGATTACCTAGTGTTATGTTTTCATGGTCTGAATGGCAAAACAAACTCCGTTCAGCTTTTCCGAGTGACGAGAATTACGCACAGTTGTTGTCGGATATGCTAGCTTGTAAAGCGCGTTTTGGTGACTCATTGGAGGAATATTTTTATGATAAGACAGTGCTACTGAATAGGTGTAATATTATTGGCAAGAATGCCATCGATTGCATACTTTTTGGTATCGAAGATCGTTCTATAAGAACAAGCGCGGAAGCAGCACAATACTCCGATCTTGATAAATTATTAGTATACTTGAAGGGAGTAAAAATTAACAAAAGAGTAGACAAAACAGTGCAGCAGGCAAGCATAATTGACAACAAACGTAATAAAGCTAATAGAGCTGAAAACAATACGACAAAATCCTCAGCTAAATGCTACAACTGTGGCGAAGAAGGTCACCCGTATTATAAGTGCAAGCAAACAATCAAACGGTGTACTGATTGTAATAAAGTAGGTCATTTAGTTAACGATTGTCCCAATAAAAAGGATGCAACGCCTAAAAAGGTCCTAGTTATTTCCGCGGAACATAAAAATGAATCCAAGTATTTTAAGTCCGCTTTAGTTAATGGTGTAACATTAGATTGTTTTATTGACTTTGGAAGTCAATGCTCCATGTTGAGGGAATCGATTGCTCGTAACCTAACAACCACTTGTTCAAAGACTAATTTGCCAGTTTTAAGAGGTTTTGGAGATTCCATGGTTAATTGTTTAGGAAAATGTGACGTAAACATTGAAATAGATTCCGTGAAGGCAGTAGTACCAATACTTATAGTCTCTGATCACTTATTACAAGTCCCTCTATTATTGGGTCAAACCTTTACTGAGCAGGATCACGTTATCGTTATTAAAACTAACGAAATACTAAAAATTCAAGACAGAAATATGTCAAAGCTTTTGAAGATTACATTACGTGTATTAGATGATATTAAAATACAGGGTTATACCTGTGTCGATATTTATTCCGAAATGAAATATAGTGGTGATGTGCTTATAGAATCCAGTTTGAGTCGCGAACCGTATAGGGAGTACGAAGTTATTCAAAGTTTAGTTAAATTGACAGATGGACAAGGTCAGGTTATAGTAAAGGGGTTGTACTCTCCCGAGTTTCCTTTGAAACGAGGTACAGTATTGGTTCGCGCAAGCCCATTTTCGGAAATGCAATCGTACTGCATCAATAGAATTGTCGATAACAACGAAGATTTGCCCAATCCTACTATTGAAGGTTCCCTAGTAAATATAGGTGACGAATTAAGAAGAAAGGACCATGAGTCATTGCTTAATTTATTAAATGATTATAGGGATTGTTTTGCATTCTCAACCAAAGAACTAGGATGTGTTAAAGGGATTGAAATGAATATCCATTTAAGTGACACTATCCCCGTGGTATACCGGCCTTATAGGTTGGCTCATTCGGAACGTCAAGTTGTTAGGGGAATGGTTAAAGAATTAGAGGATTCCGGAATAATACGACCATCCACGTCAGATTATGCATCTCCGATTTTATTAGTAAAAAAGAAGACTGGGGATTATAGACTCTGTATAGATTTTAGAGCATTAAACAAAAAAACAGTCAAGGAACATTATCCGTTGCCACGAATTGATGATCAATTAGACAATTTATCTGGTTTCAAGTTTTACACTACTTTAGATCTTGCATCCGGTTACTACCAGATATGTATGGCTGAGACATCCAAACACTTAACAGCTTTTGTTACACCTGATGGCCACTTTGAGTTTAACCGGATGCCTTTCGGGTTAGCTAATGCCCCATCAAATTTTCAACGAGCCATCAATAACATCCTGGGAAACGCGCGTTTCAAAGATGCATTTGCTTACATGGATGACGTAATTATCCCGTCAAAGACTATAGAGGAAGGGTTTGAGAAGTTAAGAAATACATTAGAACTATTTAGAACTTCTGGTATAACCTTAAAACTTGCAAAATGTAACTTTTTTATGAGATCCATTAATTACTTGGGGTTCGAAGTAAATGAACGGGGAATAAGGCCTGGACAGCACAAAATAGAGGCTGTAGAACATTTTCCTCGTCCAACGGATCAACACAAAGTCCGTCAATTTCTTGGTTTATCAAGCTTTTTCCGGCGGTTCATAAAGGGGTTTTCCATTATCGCGAAACCGTTAACTCAACTTTTAAAAAAAGATTCCAACTGGCATTGGGGAAGCTCCGAAGAAGAGGCTTTTCGTATATTAAAAAAAGAGTTGACAAAACGCCCCGTACTTGCCTTTTACAATCCGACTTACGAAACTCAACTTCATACTGACGCATCCAAATTAGGTATTGCCGGAATATTAATGCAAAGGCCAAAAAGAGATTCCCCGTTTAGCGCTGTTGCCTATTACAGTCGACAAACTTCGCCCGAAGAGGCTCGCTTCACCTCCTATGACTTGGAGACTTTAGCTGTTGTAGTTTCAGTACAGAAATTTCGAGTATATTTATTAGGTCTCAAATTCACAATCGTTACCGACTGCAACTCTGTTAGAGCAACATTTGAAAAAAAAGATATGATACCGCGAGTAGCTAGATGGTGGAATACTTTACAAGAATATAATTTTAATATTATTTACAAACCTGGCCTAAAAATGGGACATGTCGACGCCCTTAGTCGTAATCCTGTTCAGCAAAACGAACAGACAGAAGTTAGATTAATTGATACCAATTGGATCGCTACAGCTCAACAAAATGATTCTGAATTACAAAGAATAATAACGATACTCAACGATAAAGAAACTGATAATATTATTGAAATTAAAAACAACTTTATAGTTAAACGCGGAATGCTGTACAGGAAAACGCCTGAGGGTAATCGATGGGTTGTACCTAAAGGAATAAGATGGCATTTACTAAGAACTAATCATGATATGTTAGGACATTTTGGTTTTGAGAAGACTTTTGATAAAATTAAAAGTCAATATTGGTTTGCTAAAATGAGGAGATTTGTTCAAAAGTATGTCGATTCATGTCTTGAATGTGCTCATACAAAAATCCCTGCCGGTAAAAAGTCTGGAGAATTACATCCTATACCAAAAGTCGATCGCCCGTTCCATACACTGCACATAGATCATTTGGGTCCATTCGTCCGTAGTAAGAAAAAGAATTCTTATTTGTTACTAATAATAGACGCATTTACAAAATATATAATTCTTAACCCAGTTAAAAGTACAAAGAGTATACATAGTATTAAAGCGTTACAAAATTATTTCCATACTTTCGGTGTGCCGCAAAGAATTATATCGGACAGGGGAACCTCTTTTACTTCCAGGAAGTTTGAGGAGTTTCTTAATTCATTAGGGGTTAAGCACATATTAAACTCTGTCGCTACACCGCGAGCAAACGGACAAGTTGAGCGATACAATAGAACCGTGCTCGCTGCACTTAGTGCTAAAAATTTTAACAAAAATGAGAAATTGTGGGACGAGACTGTTTCAGAAATTCAATGGGCATTAAATAATACGCTCAATAAAGGAACGGGAACAACACCATCCCAGGCATTGTTCGGTTTTAAATTAATTGGGACTAATGATTCCTCTCTTTTGCTTACCACTCATGACGAGGAACCTCATAATGACGACACACTAGAAACCATTCGAAATAAGGTTTCCGAACACATAGCTAAAGATCAGACCAATCAGAAAGCATCCTTTGACAAACATAGGAAGAAAGTTGTATACGCAGTAGGTGATCTAGTCAGAATAGAAAGAGAGATCCCTTCCTGCGGGCAAAGTCGAAAGCTTGTCCCCAAGCTTCGTGGTCCCTATCGCATCGTGGCGGTATTGGACAATGATAGGTATGTTATCGAAGATACCCCGCTGTCTCGAAAGGGTAACCGTCCTTTTACCGGTACTTTTTCTGTAGACAAGATCCACCCATGGTTAGTGTTCAATAGGAGCAATAACGAATCTGATGATGATGATGATAGTCTCTCCAATCAAGGAACTAATGTACCTGTTTGATTGTTGCAAAGATTTTAATAACTAATTGTAATCATAAATTTGAATTAGTATTTGGTTGATTGATTTTTTATTAAAATTAGTTATTACAGCTCTTGTAATTGAGTTTTGTGTAATTAGTCAAACCACTGGAAATATGTAGAGGTTTCAGTGGAATGACTTGGTAATGCTGAAGACATGAAGGGGCTTCAGTATTGCTTTGATTTGGTATTAGTAGTTGGTCAAACCACTGGAAATATGTAGAGGTTTCAGTGGAATGACTTGGTAATGCTGAAGACATGAAGGGGCTTCAGTTTTGCTTTGATTTAGTATTAGTAGTTGGTCAAACCACTGGAAATATGTAGAGGTTTCAGTGGAATGACTTGGTAATGCTGAAGACATGAAGGGGCTTCAGTATTGCTTTGATTTAGTATTAGTAGTTGGTCAAACCACTGGAAATATGTAGAGGTTTCAGTGGAATGACTTGGTAATGCTGAAGACATGAAGGGGCTTCAGTTTTGCTTTGATTTAGTATTAGTAGTTGGTCAAACCACTGGAAATATGTAGAGGTTTCAGTGGAATCACTTGGTAATGCTGAAGACATGAAGGGGCTTCAGTATTGCTTTGATTTAGTATTAGTAGTTGGTCAAACCACTGGAAATATGTAGAGGTTTCAGTGGAATGACTGAACAATTTTGAAGCCATGATGGGCTTTTGTATTGATTTATTGTAAATAATATGTAATAAGTTATGTCCTTTGTTGTGTATGTAAGATGATCGTTGTAAAAGTGAAGAGGTTCAAAAAAAAGTATTACATTTGTAGTGTAATAGACTGATATTGTACTTACTTGAACGTTATATTAGTACATTGTGTATCTACTCGTAAATTAAGAGATTATCTCGTCCAAACCTATATTCACGGGACGTGAATTTATCAGGAAAGGCCGACTGTTAGCTATCAATGATATTTAATATTGTTATAATTATTTTGTATTCATTTTAGATAGTAGATTCATATTTAATTTTGTAAAGTTGCCATGCACCCAAGGGAAGTGACAGTAAATAATTATTTAGTAGTTAACTTGACTTTTGTCGGTAGATAGCAACTATCTGTCAAACGATACACTTCTTGTCTATGGTCACTTGGGAGCATGGCAGTTGAGTTTGAGCACTCGTTGAGTGAAGACGTGCAAATTATACCACAGATAAGTCTCATTAAAGTGATTATAAAGTTATACCGTGTTTCCATTCGACTGAATCTGACTAGTGGATTAAATAAGTAAATAGTTTTCGGAAAGTCAATAAGAGACCCCAGCTCAAGTTTTCATAATTAGTGACCTTTGACGAAACGTCAACAGACTATGAAGTTAATTTTATGGATAAAATTATTTCTCGTTGTTACACTAAAGGCAATTTTTCATTTTTATACTTAATATAGATATTAGTACTTCAACTACGAAATTCATACAATTCATGATAATGGCTTCGGTGCAGCCTTATATTCTTCAAAATTATTGCATTTATCCACAAGCATCCACACAATACCGTATTGAAATACCAGGAGCGCATACTTTCAAAGAGCCTTCATTACCCTGTTACCGTACATCGAGTCTCATAATTTATTTGTAGCAGGTATCGCGTGTCATAAGTACAGATGTTACTTACCTGTTACCCGTTGTAGTGCATGGAGTCCTAGTTAAAAATTAGTAGGGGCCCTCATTAAAAATGAAATGTTTCAATCGTTCTTCTAGGAAATAAGTCGATTGGTTCAATAGGGTGCAATGGCCGGTACTAAGGGTAGAAGTTCCAGGCAAATGAAAAAATGTCTATACACCGTGACTTTTTAGTCGTCTTACAAAAGGAGCCCAGTTCATGTATCCAATTAATAGAACACGTTTATAATAAAAAATAGGTATTTAAAAGATTTGAAAAATTTAATAAAATAAAAATTTAATTCGTTATTATGACGCAAGGCGTAGTTAGAAACACCCTTGTCTCATAGGGAATTGGAATGGAATGATCTGCCCGACTAATGCGCTGGGTAGGTACGTACTTATTCTCTACACCTTGGTACGTAAACATTTTAACAGGGTGTTTCATATATCTAATGTACCTATTTATTAAAAATAAAAATTATAATTACGATTAAAAAAAAAACTCGCCTAGAGGTATTTTAGGTCGGATACATTAAGTGGACCACTTTTGTAAGACGACTAAAAAGTCACGGTGTATAATGTGTGAATAAGGTAATTACTAATTAATCCATTAAATTAACAGTTAATGTCCTAGTTTACTTTACGACACAGAAACGTGAAAACTTGTGTCGGCTTCAATATTTTGAAATTGAAACGGAGACAAGTCAATCAGTACCCTTATCACAAGTTTTCACTATTTTACTTTACAGCGTCTTTCCAGTGTTTACAGCGTTTCTTGTTTGAAAAAATTTAATTTGGTAATGTCAAAGTTACAGTTTACTGTACGTCAGAATAACTGAAAACTCATGATATATTATGGCCTCAGAAGTACGAAAGTGTTGCAACCAGTCATGCCATGGGATATCATAAACCCAGTTACTAGGTTGTGGAAGTCAAATAGGTAGTTGCTCCATGTAAAATACTGATATTCAGCTACATCTAGACGCCCTTGCATGATTTTTCACGTTTTTGTAAAGAAAACTGGAAAATTGACATTATGATGAAAAAAAATAGTTGCTCTTTCGTACAATAGTAGGGGAGCCGAGGATGCTAAATCCGCAGTTACTCGAGCGTCATGGAGACCTATTGGATTTGAAAGATTATGTTCTAAAAAGAAAAAAAGTTTCTGACAAGTTTTCTATTTTAGTGGGGGGGAAAGCGTTTAAACAGTTTTAAAACTGTAAAAAAAAACAGTTGTACAGAAATACTCGAGCGCGTCAGATATTTATAGTGTAAACGCGCTTTATATTTCTGATAACCAATACATATTAATCTGACGATTAACTCGAGGGGTCTGTCCGTGGCAAGCGGTTGAAAATCCAAAAAAAAATAAGTTACTCGAGCGCGTCAGATATTCAAAGTGTATGTAAAGTACACCCTAAAAAGTGTCGTATTAAAATGTCTGACGATTTGGATGTGGCACAAAGTAATAATTCATATTTCTATCTGTAAAAAAAAAACGTAATCTCGAGATACTCGAGCGCGTCAGATTTTTATGCGGGAGGTTCAAGTTGATATCATAGTGCTCCTGAATAATAATCTGACAATTATATGGAGGGATATCGCTATTCTGAGCATCTTAAAGGAAATTTATAAACAAGATAACTGCATTCACGTATAAAAATGTATAAAATTAAATTAAATGTATTAATTACGAATAAAAACCCATCTACATCATTAAAATCCCATCAAAAACACAAATGTGAAATGAGAGCCAAGTTCAATTATGATTTATGCCTTGGTTGCTTGTTCTGACTTCACGGACAAAATAAGTGAAATCTAAATGGGTGCCAAGGTCAGTGGTCAGTCCTGAAATTTATTTATCATAATACAGGGTGTTTCTTTTAAATTGGCTAAAAGGGAGAAATCCGAATCCATAAGAGATACGGGAAAACTTTGTTAGGAAACTTTAGCTCTTTTATGATGTTGACTATTTAAGCATTTTTTATTTTTTCGTCAAGTGTCCACAGTGTCCACAGAAATGAGTGAAATTGGCAATTTTTTTTTAATGCCGTTCGGTTCTGTTTCATGTAAGGATCATTTTATTGTATGGGAAGAAAAAAATCGGGACGGCGGAAGTTGGTCAAATTTTGCAAAATATTTTTTCATACAAATTGTATGAATGACAAAATTACTTCCATTTTTTTATGATGTTATTTGATTTCGTGTTATGTGAGGATCATTTTATTGTATGGGAAGGAAAATATCTGGACAGTAGAAGTTGGTCAAAAGTACAATAAAGTTTCTTCTAACAGCATGAAGTTTATTTTTAGTAGTCAGTTTTTCATTAGATTTAACTCACTTATGTTGCCCAGACATTTTCCTTCCCATACAATGAAATGATCCTCACATAACACGAAATCAATGCCACTTTTCGTTGTAATTGTATAACTGAAGAACTGGCTCACCTATCCAAACCAAATATTTAGGCTTTGTTCGAACTATTTAGTAGATGGTTTATGTGAAGTTTGCACAAAATCAGTAGAGCGGTTCTTCATTTATCACATTTTTTGTAACAAATTAATTCAATAAATGGCGGATCATTTTGACAATCAATGATCGCCATCGAAGATGGTGGACATTAAATCACGACCGATAGTTGCGAACTAACTGGTAGTTCACCTTTTCTCCACGATTTTACCGACATCGCCCCATGGAAAACGGCAGATTATTTGTGAGTATGATTTTTACAGTGTTACCTTCAATTTACAAAAAAAAATAAAACGCGCTCGAGTATTTCAAAATGACGTTTTTTTTTTACAACTTCAGTACTCTCTCATTTCCTAATGCCACGCTCAAATTGTCAGATTATTGAAATATACACTCTTCTGAACGTAATTAATCTACCTTTTCTTAATCTGACGCGCTCGAGTATTTCTGCGGATCGATTTTTTTTTACTAATCTGACGGGTTCTCCCAAACAAACCCCACCAGATGAAGGGTTGATACTTGGTACAGGTACTTTAAAGGGTGCAAGGATTCTCCCTTATAATAATCTGACGCGCTGGAGTCACAGCAGAAATCCCTTCCTGGGCTACCCAACTACAAGAGGCGCCTCTTAAATTTTCTACAGAATAAACGCAGTATTTAATAATACTTCAAGCATGAACGTAAAATACAGAAATCTTGTGATAGGCAGATTTTATGAACTGTCTCAGTAATAGCTTCAATTCAAACTCCCTTAGTAGTGGTCCCCATAGCGTGACAGCGCACCAACGCTAGATGGCGTGCGCCAACTTAATAGTTTGACACCGATGCCGTCTACAACTCGGATTGCTTTCACTAAACATGCACATTGCTAATACTTGCACAATTGCACATTAGATCTGAATCTGAACAAATAACGTAGTATGAAGGGTTGAATTGCAACTTGCTTGGAATGTTGTATGGGATTTTAGTGTGGGGGTGTGATGCAAATAATTTGAATAACGATTGCTCGTTGGTGATTTTGTACTTCCCGTTGGCGTAATGGTTGCAAGCACGACTGCTTAGTAAGAAGTCCTAAGTTCGATTTCTAGGGCAAACAAAGTGTTATTGGGTTTTTCTGTAGGAAATCTCAGTAGCAGCCACGAAGTCCGGATTTGTGCCTGATTGATGAAATAAACAAAATCATAACCCTCCTTTTGGCTTTGCCGTAGTCGGGTAAAAAAGAATAGAATACGTTCGCCCCCTGTTACGTGGTCCTTAAACATAACAGTTATTTTATACTTTCATACGTCTCTAGATATTCGTACCTGTTAAACTGAAACTTCCCTGAAAAGCTTTGCTTACGTCTTAATCCAAATAAAGATACAAGTATTTACTAGAATTCCAACGGTTCTTAGTTGTTTGTTCATTTAGTTCTACGTATTTCTGTTTGTTATAAAATAAATAAAGTTTTCTGCTTTACTTATTTACGCAGTAATTTGTTTACTAAAGAAGGATAAGCTCGTGTACCGGGTTTTTAAAGTTCTAAGTATTTATTTTAATATGTATCCGTACGGCTGTACGGATTTGGAACAAAACAGGCTTCTTATCTTTCTAATATGTAATTAAAAATGAAGGTATGTATAGAAGGATGGATGATTATTAAATCACGAACACGACAACTTTTGAACTCCGACTGCAAAGCCCCTCCATGAATATTAAATAAAATGTCTCGCCGTCAATTCGACGCAAAACAAGTGGTCATTTAAAGAAAGATAAGTTGTTTACTAACGAATAACCAGCAACAAAAACCTAATCCTTCATTCCGATTCCGATACGCCTTCAAAACGGAATCTTCAAAATGTTCCGAGAAAAACTTCACAATAACCACTTGATTATTTTTATTGGCGAAATGTCTCATTGAAGACCTGCCGGTGACGCATAGTCTACCTTCAAGCTGTGAGGTCGCCGCGGGTGGGCAAACCACCATCGCAAAAAGACCTCCCTCACCCCCCGTCACAAACCACAAAACGACCTTCTGAACGCAACGTAACCATTAACCAAAGCTCTTCTTAAAATGGTCACGCAAAACTTTTGTTCCTGCCCCATCAGCAAGTAAAATGCCAAGGTAAATTGAACCTTATTGCTCAGTGATAGAGAAGGTTAGTTTTGTTGCAGTTCTGCGAATGAATTGAGTTAATAATTATTGCGTTTTGACCTGCTAATGTCAGATGATGTGATTTAGTATGATAGTTGGTCCATTTGTCTTTCCTGATCGTGAAAACAGGATGGAAACTGTTCGAGAGGAAGCGGTCTCTAATGGAATGGATTGCAGTTTTTAAGATAGTTAAGTATTATCGGTATCAAAATGAAGTATCTACTATTTGATTTCGATATTTATTTGGGGTACATTTTGATGACAGTTTGTTATTGCATTCGAGGCGGAATTCACGCTCGAGCCGTAGGTGAGGGTGATAAGGAGCTGAGGACTTTAATATCTAACAAAAATCCACCTCATGTGAAAGAACTGCGTCTGATACGCACGAGTTCATATTTAAGAACAATATAAAAAAAAAATTATTAAATTCATTGCATGTTTGATTTATCTGAGCGGTGACCCTAGGACTATGATTATATTATTTATTTATGATAAGCATAATAAGGAAGGGAGTAAAAAACTTTGTCTCACACTTGGTGTTTATCCTATTCATACACAAACAGCCAGATCCGGCTGCAAAATATAGCGGTACTAGCGGGGGAGTCGAACCGCAGCGAAGCAGCCAACCGCTCAACCACTGCGCCCATAGTGAAAAGAATTAATTAAAATGACATTTACTTCAAGGAAATATATCAAGTATTCTACATTATAAGAATACTCGCTATTAATAATAATTCATCGTAAGTGTACACAAGGCATCGCATTTAATATGCTGTCCAATAAAGAAACAGTGTAGTATCGATTTTTTAACCCAGTTTTATAAAGAAAAATAATAATATTGTTTGCTGTTTACATTTTTAATTTTAGTTGGAAATGCTTTTGTATAATAGGTACTATTTATTTCTTTGAAATGTGCTCGATTGTGTTTGTTAGGCTACGTCTGCACAGGCAGGTGGCTTGCTTAGCGCTTAGAGCGTAGTGGCTCACGGTCTGGCTACCTGCTAGGATACACGGTGGCCGCACTGAGAGGTGGTTTGCTTAGTGGCTCACAGTCTGGCTACTTGCTAGGATACACGCTGGCCGCACTGAGAGGTGGTTTGCTTAGTGGCTCACAGTCTGGCTACCTGCTAGGATACACGGTGGCCGAATTGAGAGGTGGTTTGCGTAGTGGCTCACAGTCTGGCTACCTCCTAGGATACATGGTGGCCGCACTGAGAGGTGGTTTACGTAGTGGCTCACAGTCTGGCTACCTGCTAGGATACACGGTGGCCGCACTGAGAGGTGGTTTGCGTAGTGGCTCACAGTCTGGATACCTGCTAAGATACATGGTGGCCGCACTGAGAGGTGGTTTGCGTAGTGGCTCACAGTCTGGCTACTTGCTAGGATACACGGTTGCCGCACTGAGAGGTGGTTTGCGTAGTGGCTCACAGTCTGGCTACCTGCAAGGATACGCACTGAGAGGTGGTTTGCGTGGTGGGTTGCTAGGTGCCATGGTCATTTGCGTTCGCATGTTATCGAGATGTCACTTTCAAGAATAGCTCTTAAACTTATACTTACAGAAAATTGATCTTAAAAATATACTTTATCACGGCCTTATTTTCTGTCATGTTGGGTTCACAACATAAATAAGTCACAGTCAAGTCGTGGGGAGTTTAATATTCTGTATTTATAAACTATTGCGTAATTTTGCATATTTATGACCACAGAAACATTTGATCTACGTGTCTATACGATTTAAGGAAATTTAATAGGAAGGATATAGAAATAAGAAGTAAAGATTTATTTATTATTCCAATCCCTTCGAGCTTCACTTAATCAGGCTTCCCACTAAGTCAATCCCTGGTACTCCTTAGCTCACAGCTCTATATTTTTTTCTGCGAAAAAATTTTTTTGTCTACAATACTCGTGGCTAAATAATCACAGCCGCACAGGCCGATCTTCCGGGTTAAGCCGCGCTTGCCGAGGTTGGTCTGTGAATGGGTGACCATCTGTCATAGCGAGTTTCCTCCGTGCCTCGGAAAGCACGTAAAGCCGTTGGTCCCGGCTGTCATTTATAGATCTTTGACAGTCGTTACTGTTAGTCAGAAGTTCTAAAGTCTGACAACCAGTCTTACCATGGGGTATCGTATTACCCAGTTACTGGGTTGTGGATGTCCGACAGGCAGTCGCTTCATGTAAAATACTGATATTCAGCTGCATCTGGTTTGACTGGAAGCCGACCCCAATACAGTTGGGAAAAAGGCTAGGCAGATGATGACTTACTTAAAGTTGTTCTAGAACTGTAAACTTCTTTATTCATGCATTGCTGCAAGTTTTCTGCTAACCGCTATGTTTAAAGAAAAAACTACATGTGGCAATTAAATAAAAATATTTTCCTCATAGGTTTTTTATAGTTGCATTTTAGAGGTAATAAAAATCGATTAGAAACAGTATTGTGTCCAATTCTGTTTTTCATAGGAAAAGTTTCAGCATCTACACTACTGCTGACCCCTCCAGGATGATACAAACATCCTAAAACATTAACAAATCAACAAAAGAAAATCATATCACAAGAAGAAATCCCGTTCACCCCACCCACACACACATTCATACATAAAATATAACACGTAAACAACCCTTTATTTTCCTCCAACGCAACGCCAAACTATTCCGACAAAAAACAGTTTCGACAATGGAGATTCTTACTGGACATAACTAAGTCCTGAAAGGTTTTCTTGAGGCCCATTACACAAAATCCCAACAACCTTGAGGCCTCGGGCCTCAGCTTGAAGCCGATTCTTTGGCCTGTGAATGATTTACGAGTATATGCCCGTTTTATTCTTCAAACTAAGAGTAGAAATATTCGGGTAAAGGTACGATTTCGTAGCCGACTGCAGACACGGGCAGTAGACAATTTGTCGCTGCGATACTACTGGTTTCTCTATGTATCGATTCTTAATGGGCGACTCGCTGTCTGACCATGGACCATGCCCGGGTCGACGGCGCGTTGTGTTCGACGCGCGCCTCAAGGAGTGTCAGCATAATGACGGGGCCTCCCTTTAGAGGGCCAAAGCCTGCCGGGGTCGCGGGACTCACAAATTACCGTGACCCCGGAACTTAAAGGGCTATTGAAGGACACCGTGGGTTTAAGTCATTACGAGTCTGACAGTTCCAGTTCTGCCCTGAGTGAGAGGACTTATTTGATGATTTTACAACGCTAAAAAAAATGTATCGCGTCTTGCAAAGTAGTGACACAGCGTGTCGCTCGACTACATCTCTCACTATCGCAGACGACGACGTATCGTTCGATTTCATATCTGTAGTGCCACTGACGCTGGATGACAACATGACGATTTTTCAAAAACCTTAAAGAGAACATTCAGATCACATCTGAATTTACTTTTTTTTTACTTAGAAATAAGCTCGGATTTTACCACTATCTTGCCTTTATTTTTTTTACCTGTTAAAATCATCGAATAAGTCCTCCCACCCGGGCAGGGCAGGAGGGACTGTCAGACTGGTACTGACTAAAATCCACGGTGTACTTCAATAGCCGGCGGTTACCCGTTAGTCCCGCGACCCCGGCAGGCTTTGGCCCTCTAAGTCCCCGGGGGACCCCATCAACACTATCTCGTCTGATGGTGAGCAATGATGTGGTCCTATTCACTCTTGTTTTAAAGACCCCAAAGGTGTTCAGAATCATGACTGCAGCGCCGTGTCGTTGCGACATGTCGCTACGTCACGTCGTCTGCTGCTGTTGTCTACAGTCGCCTACGAAATCGCACCTTAAATGCTCATGATAAGTTTGACGCAACTGATTTAGTTAGCATTTTCTAAGCTCTCTTGCTCGACGGTAAATACTTTGTAACTTAATTTGTTAGCGAGGAAAGTGTAACACTGTAAGAAATGCTTTGTGTTTAGTTCGCATTTTGTGTAAGATGGGTCTTCCGTGTACCTACGTTATGAACTATTTTCTCTTTCAGAGACCTGAGACTTTATTTCAAGTTTTTCGTATTTTCCGTACAGCGTACTTCAAGTATTTACTGCGTTTATCTTATGCAAAATGAAAAGCGCCTCTAGTGTATCATGAACAAGAAACTATTTTTGTTCTATCAAATGAACGTCAAAATTCTCGTTTACTTTACTTCACAAAAACGTGAAAAGTCATGTTAGGAACTCTGAATTTTTGCCCGGTTAACGGCACCTTTTAACATGGATCTAAACACTAAATGCTCTGGTTGACTGCGTAATGTAGGCAATGGAAAAATATAATTGAAATTTTTGCACGACCCGGGATTCGTACGCAAGATTCCATGCTCACCAATCGATAAACGGATAATGAAATCACATTCACAGCAACTGCAAAACCTTTGTCAACTACAAACGGCTCGCGGTACTGTCTAAACAAAAAAATAAAAAAACAATCAAAATCAAAGTATTTATTTCAAGTAGGCCAGTTACAGGCACTTTTGAATTGTCAAAGACAACAAACAGGTAACCATGACAATGAAACGTAAAGGTCTATTGACGGAACAACATGGATTTTAGTTAGTACGAGTCTGACAGTCCCTGACTGTCCTAGTCCCAGGTAAATGCATTTTCCGGGACACGTCGAGCTTCATTGTCTCGGCGCTTTTCTGGTGGTTGCTACTGTTGATTCTGGCTTTCAGAAGTTGCAGTGGTTTGGGAATAGCGTGGTGGGTTTGACATTCCCTTACGCCCCCAGGATATGACTTATTGGAAGATTTACCACGAAAAAATAAACAAAGTTAATCCACAATTTCTCATAATAGTCGACTCGAACATTCAATACAAGATATCAGTGGACCGAGAAAAAATGCCTACAATTTCGGAGCAAGCAAATAAATATAATAAATGTCCCATTCTTTACTTGGGGCTGTAAAACTGTCATGGACACGTGCTCTTGAACGACCTGGGACCTGGCGATTGATGTCAGGGGTAGGGGGAGTTTCACCGACAAATTTTTCGGTAAAGTGGTTGACCAGATGGCCTACCATGACGTGTAAAGCGTGAGTGGTTCCGCTCAGGGAACGAGATGGTGCTAGACGACTTGTAGAGCTATGTCTCTTTCCCACAACCTGGTAGGCCACCTGATCGCAGGAATAACGAGCTACCTTGACTCGCGAACGTAAAGGCTGTGATAAAGGGCTATTGAAGGACACTGTGGATTTTAGTCAGTACGAGTCTGACAGTCCCTCCTGCCCTGCCCTGGGTGTGAGGACTCTATTGATGATTTTACCACGCTAAAAAAAAGGTGGTTGACCAGAGGTGGTTGAAAAGGGGAATGGAAAGGCAAGGGTCCGTAGAACTTATCCAAACAGGTATCCATGCCCCTGTAACGTATAGGGCTATTGAAGAAACATGGTGGATTTTAGTCAGTACGAGTCTGACAGTCCCCTGCTCCAACCAGGGAGGGAGGAATCATTTTCTGATGATTTTACTATCGTAAAAAAGGGGAATGGTGTTCTACAGGTAGGTCTCAAAAGGAGTAAATGATGCTGTGACGTCAGTTGACAGATAAGACGGAGGTCATTGACGTTTTCGTTCTTATCGGGGTCGCATAATATATGTTCTACTTACAATATTTTCAACAATATTTTACTAAGGCTCCCTTTGATACAAAGTTTCAAACGGACGTTCTATTTTTATCTCACAAACTCTTTGAAACAACTGAAACTTTGTAACAAAAAAGAAAACACCAAACCACAAACTTTTTCTAAACCAAAATCTTTTCTAATTCCGAACACCAATCTATCAACAAAGATTGACACAAAGAAACATTTTCTTCTACACCATCGACGGTATCTGTGTCCCCCGGGAGTCGAACTTGGGAACTTCGACACAAGACCTGAGGGGTTGTGTGTCATCGCTAAATGTTAAATGAGACAGACAGACAGACGAAATCTATCAGTCAATTTGTTTGGGATATATCGATTTAACTTTGCAATATTTTTGAGCTTTTTTTATCATGGTAAAATCATCAATAAAGTCCTCCCGGGCAGAGCAGAAGAGACTGTCAGACTCGTACTGACTAAAATCCACAGTATCCTACAATAGCCCCTTACGTTCCGGGGTCACGGTAATTCGTAAATCTTCTAAAGAGGGGCCCCTTCATTATGCTGACACTCTTTGAGCCGCGCGTGGAACACAACGCGCCGTCGACCCGGGCATGGTCCATGGTCTTTTTTTTTGAAATGTCATTATTTGCCGCCCGCATGCACTCGCCAACGGTGGACGGAGATCATCTAGCGATGTTTTTGGGCTTAAAATTTATTTCGCGCTTTTGAAAACTCTGACCGTCCTACCACAAGAAAAATAAACATCTGTTGAAACTTGTCTAAAGAAACTGTCAATGTCAAAACTACATTTCTGCACGTTGATATAAGGATCGTTTTGCCGTTACACTTTTTTAGACAAGTGTTCAAGAAATGTTTATCTTTTTGTGGTAAAGCGGTGACTGCAAATAGCTTAGACCCTGTTCCTAATACAAGTGAGCTTCTATAGTTTATAAGATCAGATGCGCCTCTCTCTTCTCCAATCAATCCTTTTATCCATTACAAATATAATTTTAATAAAAGAACTCCACATTACAATATGAACATAATAACATTAACATCAATGAATTACCACTGAAAGGTAGACTTAATGTGAAATTAATATGTAAATTGGGATCGGGCACAATTGCCGCTTCATTGGTAATTCTATTAAAACATTGTATCTGAATGTGACACTGAAATATAATGTAAATGCATTATTTTATGATCGAAACTAAGTGACACATTTCGGGTGATTATGTTTTGTCAATGATGGGTCACGAAATATCATCAACAGGAGCATAACTACAGCTATGTTTTGAAGCTAGATTTTTGTTTAGAAAAACGAATGGGTCACATATTACGAGCAAACTGACTTTCTCTATACGTGGTCGCGGGACTTGTCTCATTACCGTGACCCCGGAACACAAAGGGCTATTGAAGGACACTGTGGATTTTAGTCAGTACGAGTCTGACCGTCCCTCCCGCCCTGCGTGGGAGGACTCATTTGATTTTACCACGTAAAAAGAAATAGCAAGGTAGCCCTGGCGAGGCATGCAACTACCAGTAGGATCGCTCAGTTGTCACCGCAGAGGCATACACACAACCGTAATTGTAACCATTAAAATGTGATTTGTATCTATCCAAGCCCAAAAGAAAATAATCTCAACAAACATATACAATTTTACCCGTTTACTAATAATTCGAGACTTTTATCCACCTGACTGCCTCCATTATCTTAACCCAACTCGACATCACCTCGCCTCAAACTCTAACCTACATAAACTTCAAGTTGAACGTCAAAACTCCATCGAAAATGGATTGTTCCTCAATCAAAATGTTTGTAAACTCACGACTCACGCTCCGTTGGCTACTGAAACCTTTTCAGAGTGTATGTCAGAACGTGTGTGACGATGCCTGCCAGTGGCGTAGCTAGGCGGGGGCAAACAGACCCCAGCCCCCAGCCTCGCACCTGAAAGGGCCTTGCGCCCAGATATAGAAAAAAAACTTGACAACGGCGATCACAAGTTAGCAATCAGTAAAGTTGTACAATTTAACGATAGAGATAACGAAGAAGCAGAATCCTCGCAAAGCTGATGTCACTGGTAAGCAGTTGGTGTATATGACTTGAGGGAACAACAAGTCATCTTACAAAATGGGGCCTCGCGCGCGATACATTTTTGTGACTGATTCGATAGATGTAAAAAAATCACAAATCCGTAAAGTGGCGAACTTGGGGTGGCTAAGACAGGAAACCTCCACGTGCGCCCGTGGACTGGAGTTCCCTCTCGGATACGTCCGGGGGGAATACCAGTTTTTCGGGCCGGTGCACCCTGGGATGCGGGCAAAAACTCTTCCCTAAGGGGTCTCTTTGCCCGTATGCGAATAGCCTGTCGTGTGGACGCTCCAACGCGTGTCCCTCTGATCAGCAGAGGGCACAGCGGCGGAGCGGGCTTGCGGACGGTGAGTAATGGGTAGCTCGCCGTCCGACCAAGGACCAAGCCCGGGTCGGTGGCGCGCCGATGCCTGCTGGGGTCGCGGGTTTTTTCTTAACCCAGGATACCGTGGCCCCGGAACGTAAAGGGCACCCGAAGGAACACGGGTGGATTTTAGTCAGTAAGAGTCTGACAGTCCCTTCCACCCCACCTAGGGTGGACCCATTTGATGATTTTACCAACTAAAAAAAAAAAAATTTGCGGACTTGCCCTAAGGCCCAGTGTTAGTAAAAGTGGGTAATAAAGTAAATTCATGAATAAATATGTCTATATGACGGTTGCTGATAAAAGTGGCGACATATGGCGTGGGGCCTAGAGCCGAGCCTACTGTGGACTGCAATCCGCCACTGAATCCGCACGATAATTTTCATCCTGAAAAAAGAGGGCCTTGCAGATGCGTTTCGCCCCGTCCTAGATTCGGTCTCGATACGCCACTGGTGCCTGCGTCTGACGGGTACGTAATTGCCACAAATGTTGCCAGTTGTAAAAATACAAAGGGTTGCCATGTGTTATTATGAAAGTGGGTTAGTGGGAGTGTTTTGTTTGTGTCGTTGATTTTGTGTTCTAGAATTTGGCTATGGTTGACATGGTCTTAATTAAAATTGTTTTGTAAAAACAGCATAAATTGAGGTATCTTAAATAGTTAGGGCGACTTTCACCAAAAGTTAAACATGTTTAAAATTTTATTTAGTGTCAAAATTCAATAGAATTTTGACACTAAATAAAATTTTAAACATGTTTAACTTTTGGTGAAAGTCGCCCTTAGAAGAAGAAAGTAATTTTCCTTGTTGAACTAAAAACAGTGCAATTTTCAGGTTTTTCAGAAATACTCTGTACAATTTAGCTCTTGACTGCAGCGCTGTTTCGCGGGTTTGACTTCAGAAAACTTCAGTTCTTTTGTGAAGAACTCAAGTTCACAAATTCTCACTCACTCATCACATTATTATTTAACTTGGAATAACGGCACGATTGGCGCAGTGGCTGAGACATTGGACTGCTGCGCTGGTCTCGGGTTCGATTCCCACACGGAGCAAATATTTGTATGATCTACAAAAGTAATTGTTCCAGCTCTGGGCGTATATGTGTATGTGAGTTTATAAATATGTTTGTAAACGCACCCACAATACAGGAGTAATTCTTGTATCGTCGGTGCTTTTAGAAACATTTAAACCCAGACATTGAGACCCGAAACAACTACTTGTAGATCATACAAATATTAGTTCCATACGGGAATCGAACCCGATACACGCAACACAATAGTCAATCGCTAAACCACTACACCAAACGTGCCGTCATTAATTTCTATTATAGTAAACTCTTTTTAAAACACTATTAAACGTATCATATAACAGCAAAAATACCAGGGTACTATAACACCTTGGAGCTAGGTCAGTGGGGCGAACACCACCATAAACAGTAATAAATCCAGTACTTGACTTTGACAAATGATGGTGAAATACCACCAGCTATAGCGGAAACCAGACAGTCTAACAATGGAAAATATAAAGCTATACCACGGCTTTTGTTGTTATGTAACTTTAATAGAGCTTTCAAGGTTAGTTGAAAGCGTAGGGGATATATTTTGGCAACGCCAAAAAACGGATTGATGAAATATCCATCCATCTGTAATACATTAAAGTATAGTATTTTTTATCTATCTAATATCTAAACGAGCAATTCTTGTATATTAATATACTGTTAGAAGAAAAGTGATGTCAACACTGTCAAGAGGAGGGGATAGCAGCTAGTCACCGCCGCGCGCCTATATAAGTCGCTGCGCGCTCATTTCGAGTCTCTTTTTCGTGCTGTGAACTTGTTAAGGGGAACTTATGCCCGTTTGGATAGCCAAGTCTGCCTTTTTATAATATTTTGTTCTCTTGTATGATTAAATCCATCTGATTTGTGTTTCTTTAATTTGTGAATTTAATTATTAAAAAGTAACCGTTATTTTCAAACATTGTTTTTTTTTTTAATTTATTTAGTTCACTTCTGCTAAAATCAGAAGTGGGATACGGTTCTCACGTGCCCTGATCCGTTCAGCTCTCTGAATATAAGGCAGTTTGGCTATTCAAATTTGAAAAAGAATAATAGTAACGGCTTTTTAGTAAAACGTTAAAAGCCCTAATTAATCAAAACGCCGGGTGTGTAAGTGGTAATTTTATGTGGTAAAGTGTACAGTGTAAAAATCTGGTGAGTACGTTCCGATTTGTTTACCAAAGATCGTTGTTTTTGAACACGTATCATAGCTTTGTAGCTGGCTCAATCATTTCATTTTTGTTCTGCCTACACAAAAGTTAATTAGCTGTTCATTTAGATTGTTTTTGTTCAACAAGCTATCAAAGTGTTTCTTTCTACCCTCGTTATTTGGTGAAAGTGCAAATATGCCTAACAATAGCCATAAAAGAAGAAGTCGATCTAAGAACCGTGAATCGAACTCTGATATTGATGATGAGAATCCTAGCCGACATAACTCGCGTACTAGACATACCCGAAAACGACGTAGGTCTTCTAACCATTTATTAACTGAACAAATGCAACAAATACTAGATCGGCTGACATCATTGGAGGAAGGGCGCCTCACGTCCCCGCGGCCACGACCACGTGAGCCGAGTGTTGGTGCATCCCCAGCGACGCCGCCGCGTCCGCGGGAGCCAGCTGCGACTGCGACAGGGTGCAGAAGGTCACAGGCAGCGTGTCAAGAGTCGGTGCCTCCATCCTCCCCGGGTCCTTCAGCCAGTGCTGCAGCTGACCGCGATGCTGGTGCGGCCGAACGCATAATCGAGGCTATTCGGTCAATCAACACGACGGTGAGATCTAACCAATCTTATTATATTTCGAACTTCGACCCAAGCATCAATGATATAGACACTTGGTGCGAGGAAGTAGACCGTGCTAAGGTTTTAAATTATTGGAATGATAACGAGTGCCTATCTCGCATTGGGAATTGCCTGAAGGGTGAGGCTAGGACTTGGCTTAATGAGTGGGTCACCAATGACCGTAGTTGGAGTAATTTTAAAAAGGAGTTTAAGCCTTTGTGCCCTAGGAAGCCGGATATTGCCAATATTTTATACGAAGTTATGAATACTAATTCTGACAAATACCCCACATATGCTGATTATGCCCGCCGGTCGCTGCTAAAATTGCGCATCGTTAGAGGACTGAGCGATGAGCTAATTTCAGCAATTGTGATTCGAGGTATCACAGATCCGCAAATCCGTGCTTCAGCAACTAACGCGAAGTTGATGCCGAATGAATTAGTAGAATTCTTTTCGATATATGTTAAATCAAATACGTCCGTTCATAATAAAAAACCTAATTATGCCTCACGTAACGATAATAATTTTTCAAAATCAAATGTTGCCAGTAGTCGCAAACGGCAATTTAATGATGGTAAATGCTTTTCGTGTGGCCAAAGTGGCCATAAACAATCAAATTGTACAAAAAAACCTAAACCTAATTCGAGTAACAGCAATGGTGATGACAATGATCAAAAAAATCGTCCTGCCCATACTTCACATAAATCTGAACCGTGTAGCTTCTGTAAAAAGCCTGGCCATAAAATTGAAACTTGCTTTGCTAAACTAAAATCCGATTCTCGCAATACCAACAATGTTAATTTTTGCCAGGAAAGCTCTAATAAGAACAAAGATATTGTTGTGGCCGTTATACAAGGGGTCCCTGTTGATGTCCTTATTGACAGCGGTTCATGTATTTCGTTAGTGTCTTCATCCTTATTGAAATATTTTAAATGTGCACGTAAGCCCGCTTTCAGGGTTTTGAGAGGCATCGGTGGTCAGGAAATCGAATCTACTAATTTCGTTACTCTGCCTATAGAATTTAATGAAATAACTTTGGAAGTAGACTTGCATGTCGTGTCCCCCGAGTATATGAACACCCCTATCATTGTTGGTACGGATGTACTGAACCGTGAGGGAGTTGTCTATGTCCGTACGCACAAGCAGCAATGTCTCACTTGCGAACCCCGTATCATGTATGATGTTATGACGTGTACTTCGCCATCTACACGGGTCCCGATTAAAACTCCTTTAACCGGCCAAAATTTGAAAAAGCTACTCGATTTGATTGATGAATTCTCAAACTTTTTTATTACTGGTACTGCGACATCCACTGTTAATACGGGCAGTATGTCAATTAAATTAAATAGTAGCACGCCGGTTACTTACAGGCCATACCGACTTTCATATCCCGAGATTTTGAAAGTTCGTGAAATAATCAAAGACCTTTTAGAGAAAAATATTATCCGGGAGTCTGAATCGGAATACGCGAGTCCTATCCTGTTAGTAAAAAAGAAGGATGGATCCGATCGTATGTGCGTCGATTATCGCAAACTAAATGAAATTACTGTTAAGGATCGATTTCCATTACCACTAATCGACGACCACATCGATCGTTTGGGCAAACATAAATATTTCATTAGTCTCGACATGGCCACAGGATTCCATCAGATACCTCTGGATAGTGACTCCATACCGCTCACGGGATTCGTTACACCAGAGGGTCATTATGAGTATTTAAAGATGCCCTATGGTTTGGCAAATGCGCCTGTCGTCTATCAGCGAATAATGTCAAAAACTCTTTCCCGACACTTGGAATCTGGCGAAGTCCTGGTCTACATTGATGATGTGCTTATAATGTGCCACACAATAGATGAGGGACTGTTAACCCTTCGTAAGGTTCTCCGGACTTTGACAAATTCCGGTTTTTCTCTCAACCTTAAGAAATGTTCCTTCCTATCTACTAAGATAGAATACTTAGGACGAACCATAAGTCAAGGTCAGGTACAGCCGAGTGAAGGAAAGGTCCAAGCCTTGGTTGAGGCACCTACTCCTAAAACCGTTAAACAGGTTCGTCAATTTCTCGGCTTAGCAAGTTACTTTCGCCGCTATATAGCTGGCTTTGCAACCAAGACTGCCCCTATTACTAAATTAACGCGAAAGGGCGTACCTTTTGCCTGGGGTGCCGAGCAAGAAGAAGCACGGCAAGATATAATTTCACGACTCACAAGTGAACCGGTGTTAGCTATTTATGACCCTGATTTACCCATCGAAGTCCACACGGACGCAAGTTCGATTGGCTATGGTGCAGTGCTTCTTCAGACTCATGAAAAAGGATACAAACGGGCAGTCAGCTATTTTAGTAAGCGAACCCAGGGTGCTGAGCCTAGGTACCATTCCTACGAACTCGAGACCTTGGCTGTCGTCAAAGCCCTGCAGCATTATAGACACTATCTGGTTGGTGTTCATTTCACTGTCATAACCGACTGCAATGCACTAAAAGCTACACAGAAAAAGAAAGACCTTGTGCCACGTGTAGCCAGATGGTGGATATATTTGCAGGACTTCAATTTTACGCTGGAGTACCGTAAGGGTACTTGTATGTCACACGCTGACTATTTGAGCCGTAATCCCGTAAATGTTTGCGAAGAACGCAGACATCAGAACTGGGCTCAAATAGCGCAGGCTGCTGACGAAGAGACCCAACAACTTCTTAATAAACTAACGGACGGACAATTGGACACTAGACATTATACTCGAAAGAATGATTTGCTCTATTATAAGTATTCTCCAGTGGGAGAAGAGCCCCGACTTTTATGTTTTGTGCCCAAGGGTCATAGGCTCAGTCTGCTCAGAATTTTTCATGACGAGCATGACCATCCTGGAGTTGATAAGACATTAGAACTCATCAGAAGACATTTTTGGTTCCCTTCTCTTAACTCTTTTGTTAAAAAATACGTGAGTCACTGTCTTATCTGTATAACGCATAAAAAGGTCCCCAGAGCCCCTCATCAACTTATACATTCGTGGGAAAAACCTGGTACCCCTTTTGAGGTTATACATGCAGACGCGTTAGGCCCATTACCTCAGTCTAATGGCTACAGGTATGTGTTAATCGTTGTAGACGCATTCTCTAAATATTGCCTTTTATACCCTATGTATGGTCAAGATGCTAACGAATTAAAAAAAATATTTACCAACGTAATTTCTCTCTTTGGCGCTCCAAAATTGATCGTAGCTGACCGTGGTCGTATGTTCCAGAGTTCCGAATTTGCGGGACTTATAACAGAATTAGGCATTGACATGCACCTCATTACCCCTGAGATGCATCAGTCTAACGGGCAGGTTGAGCGCTATTGTCGAACGCTATTAAACATGGTTCGTATAGAGTGCAATCATCGGCAAAACGAGTGGTCAGATGTTATGTGGCGATTACAGCTGATTTTGAACATAACAAAACAAAAAACCACTAAGCTATCTCCCTTAAATCTTCTAGTAGGTATCGAAGCGGCTACACCGCTCATAAGACACCTGGTCAGAGATGTTGCTCTAGAGAACGCTCATCCGAACCGTGAAGCGTTGAGAGAGATGCAAAGGCAGAGGGCTTCTGAGCGTTTAAAGGCTAACCAAGAACGGCAAGACGCCACTGAAAACGCTGATCGCAGAACTCCTCGATTATTTGAAATTAATTCATTTGTTTTTGTTAAAAAACAGGCACAAGCGACTGGCAAGCTCGATTCGGGCATGCGCGGGCCGTACCGTGTGGTCAAGGCGCTTCCCCATGGTCGATACGAGCTGCAGTTGCTGGCAGGCTCGTATGGAAAGGCGACCCAGGCTGCGGCAGAGTTCATGGTGCCGTGGCGAGGGGAGTGGACTCCTGACACATGTGCAACCTTCTTTGAAGGTAATTCGTGCTACACTTGCTGATAAGCTAACGTCGTGCCTATGTCATGCAAGTGTAAGGACCATATGGTATGCTAACGTCGTGCCTATGCCATATGGGCCATGTGGTATGCGAACGTCGTGCCTATGCCACATGGAGATGAATTGCGAGAGATATGCTAACGTCGTGCCTATGCCTCTCGCGGTGAACGTAGTTCACGATGGGTCGATGTGTCTCTGGTGGAGCCGGAGTCCCGACCTTGATAAAAAACTTGATGGTTAACAGTGATGGTGCAGTTGGGTTGTCTGCAGCGGTTCAACTGCATTATTACAACTAACGTGATTTCTGGGAAACTAATTTCTAGAAATTGCGCATCATTTTTTAAGAGTATAAGCAACTGTTTTAACTATGTTCCCAGATACAGACTGTAATGATGACGACATGGAGTCCACTGCCAGACGCAACGATGTGCCTCCTGGCGTGATGACATCAGAACCCGTACCAAGCACTTCCGGTGCGGCACAACCTCGAGCACAGGAGCACGAGGACGTCCTCCAGTCAGGAGAGGCCGTGTTAGAAGAAAAGTGATGTCAACACTGTCAAGAGGAGGGGATAGCAGCTAGTCACCGCCGCGCGCCTATATAAGTCGCTGCGCGCTCATTTCGAGTCTCTTTTTCGTGCTGTGAACTTGTTAAGGGGAACTTATGCCCGTTTGGATAGCCAAGTCTGCCTTTTTATAATATTTTGTTCTCTTGTATGATTAAATCCATCTGATTTGTGTTTCTTTAATTTGTGAATTTAATTATTAAAAAGTAACCGTTATTTTCAAACATTGTTTTTTTTTTAATTTATTTAGTTCACTTCTGCTAAAAATACATAATCAGGATCTCAGAAACGGCTCCAAGGATTTTCATGAAAGTTACAGATTAGGGGTTTTTCGGCTCAAGGAATCGATTTATCAAGGTCCCAGGTTCGAGAAAAGCTCGTTTCCCAAGATATAGACATTTTAAAAACCGAGCGAAGCTCGGTCAACCAGATATTTTTTTATTAAACAAGGAATCATATGACACCACTGTACTCTTACTGGCTTAAAACCAGTTCTTTCGTTTGCCCTTTGCGTGCCAGGGTCACGGTTGCTGTATTTAGACAGTCCCGGCGTTTGGCCCCGTCATATTGCTGGCAGTTCTTTGAGGCGTGCGTCACTCACGACGCACCGTCGACCCGGGCATGGTCCATGATGGGACAGCGAGTCTCCCACTACTCGCCGTCACCATGCCGCGACTACGGTAGGCGCTACCCATAACTTGCATGTGGGCTTGCGGATGCAAGCCCACATCTACGACGTACTGGGTGTCTACCGCGGCGGCTGGGTCATGGATTATTGCCTCTCCATCATGTATCCCAATGGAAGAAAAATCTTACACGTAACTAGAACTGTAACCAAAAATAGTACCTAATCGAATTCGCGACCTTCTTACCGGAAGCAATTTTTTTATCTACGGTGCCCTCCGGCCATCAAATCCACTTACTCCAAATCATCTTTCGTTTTAATTACTTTTATGAATACCTCGATTTAGGGATCCGTGAATAGGGAACCATTAGCAGCCATTTATTATTCAGCTGGTGGTTGAATTTTAATTATTTCACACGCATAATAGCCGTGTTTTGGGTAAAAATGGGGCAATGGCGGCGGTGACGTCATTAGCCATGAATACACGATGGAAAGGAAGTCTAAACTGTCTGCGTGTATTGAAACTTAGACATTTCAGATTTCAGCACTTGTTTAGTTCAGTTTTTACTGTTAATGACTATCAGCAGGCTATACGTCGTGGATGGCTATATTCGAAACTATGAGGAATATCGAAAAACATTGAAAAGAGTCTCGAGGCCGATTTAAACGAAAACTAAAACTGCATCATTGGATTTTAGAATGAATTTTAGTCAGTAAGTACAAGTCTTACAATCTCTACAAGTATGTACAAGACGGAAGGAGGAAACGCCTGGGTGTCACCACTGCGAAGATCGCCCGGAGGACACGGTGGAGCATACGGTGCAGGACTGCCCAGCTTAGGTGGAGCACCGACGACGTGTCCTCACGGCTGCGATAGGCGGAGACCTCTCGCGCCCGGCATTGGTTGCGGCCATGCTGCGGGGCGAGACGGAGTGGGAGGCGGTCGCCTCCTTCTGCGAAGCAGTAATGCTCGCGAAGGAGGAGGCGGGCCGCGCGCGAGAGAGGACAGTGTCCTCCCTCCGCCCCATCCGCGGTGGTGGACGCCCGCGGCGACGGACGTCGCAAGACGATCTCCGGCCACCGTAGGCGCGGGCATGCGGGCAGCGAGTAAAGGGCAACTCGCTGCCCGACCATGGACCATGCCCGGGTCGACGCGACGGTGCGTTGTGTCCCACGCGCGCCTCAAAGAGCGTCAACATAATGACGGGGCCCCCCTCTCAGAGGGCCAAAGCCTGCCGGGGTCGCGGGATTATTTCCTTACCGTGACCCCGGAACATAAAAGGCTACTGAAGGACACCGTGGATTTTAGTCAGTAGAAGTCTGACAGTCCCTCCCGCCCTGCCCGGGGTTGGAGGACACATTTGATGATTTTGCCACTTAAAAAAAAAATAAAAAAAAGTATGTACAAGACGCATTTCATGAATTTTAGCACTTAAAAAGTTAGATTTTTTTTAATTGAACCAACAATTGAACAACCATAAGAAATAATTACAGTATTTCTAGAAATTGTTCCCAATAGATCTCTTCTATAATAATTCCAAACTACCCTTGAAGTAGCTATTACAATCAAACCAAGTGTAGCTACCGCCAACGTCTTTGTGAATCGAAGGACAAATAGCACACGTCTGCGGGTTAGGGAATCGAGAACCGGTCTTTGTTGGAAGTCCCGGGATTTTCGGGACAGGCGTCCAAGGAACCGGGAAATCCCGGGATTTTCGGGACTTTCGGGACAAAAATTCATTTTTTCCATCGCATTAGAAAACAATGAAAATAATAACATTACTTTAGGGCATAGTATTTATTCTGATTAAAATCATACAACCAACTTATTCGTCGGCCTCATGGACATGGGTTTCTTTTCTAATCAGAGGTGGCAAATCTATTCACTCTAACTGTACTAACTATAATAATTTAAATGGATGGAAACTTGCAGTTCATCTAGATGTCCAATACTGGACATTAGATGTAATGCAAGTAGGCCGGTGAAAAGAGGTTGTAGAATTCATGAGTTCGACCTATTTTTGGTCTCATCTTAGCCACGAGCAAACCCAATAAAAAAAAACGAAAAGAGGGTAAGCTTGCGTCGATGAGATGAGCTAAGCTGTAGAGTAACCATCCACCAGTTTCACGTTGCCAATTAGTCTAAGAAGCTCTGCGTTCCCCTAGGTCTAGTGCAGTAAGTTGTATTTATCTGAGCCATCCCAATGATTAAGTTGAGTAAGGTTGCTGCAATACTCCGTAATGCTACTGCTCCACCTGGGTTAGCGTTAACGTTAATGATAATGGCCAACTACTTGTTAATTAAGGCGTTAAAAATGCGCGTTGGCTACATTTAGGTTACTATGCCGTTAAGAGTTAATTCTTCGAGAAGTCACGCGTCAAAATGGAGGTTAAAGTAGGACACACAATGGAGCTTGAAGCAGTTACACTAGTTGCAACAATGAGCGTCATAAATTATTTTATGCATTTTAGACTGGATAACCACGCATCGGATAGCCACGCATCACTAACTGCCGAGCGATTCTTATTATGTGATTGCAGCTTTGGATTCCAAAGGCACGGCTCTGATTGAAAAAGTTCTAAAAACTCTAAAGCTTTCTCATTCGACCACTCCATTGTCGTTCTCGTAAATGCAGTTCCCGCCTAAAACAAAGTACATTCGTCCTTGCTGTGCGCGCGCGTCCCGCAGAATGAGACGGCGTTAATGTAGCCAACATCGCTTAGCGCGCTGAACTACGCGCTAAAACTCTTTGATGTGTCCAAAAAACCGACACCCGAGCTATCGCTTAACGTTTAATGCCATTAGTAATGCCGTTTGTAATTTAACACATTAAAACGTTGGCCACATTTACGTAACGCCTAAATTAACGTACTAATTTACGCGTTAAGACGCAGGTGGAGCAGTAGCATAAGAAAAAACATAAGAAAATTTGAATTTCGCGGGCTACTACGACGCAATCACCTTATGCAGAAATGGGCTTGCACATAGGCTATCCAGGTGTAAGGTATCGCTTCACTCTATTTAGGATGCCCACGTCAAAGTTGACACTGGATGTCAGCTCCATGCCCAGAAGCTCAAGGTCATCAGTTACAGAAACAGGAAAAATAGGAGTTGGTCCAAATTACTCTATAAAAGATGTAGTTTCGATTTACTCCTACTTCACTAAGGAAATATACGCCTGTATGTTGATGGCGTTAAAAGAGAGAAGTTTCTTGTTCGGTCACTGGGATACTAAGTATCAAATCTGTTCGCTCTACCATGGTCTCTCTGAAGCAATGAACTTCATCTCCACTGGATTTTGCAGTGGGCAAGTATGTCACTGAAACAGTACTGTTATCTACCTATCCAACAATACCATACCAGGCTGAAGTGGGTAAGAAATGTGAAGCAAAATAAGAGTTGCAAAGAAAACAGGTAACTGTTGAACTCCAGAGTCAATAACCAGAAGCTCAAAGGATCAGTCATCAACGACTACTCTGATTGATCGTTTGCTAAGAAAGTCTGATGTCCAGCTACAAAAATCAACTGGGATACCAAAAGCAAGAAAGCTTTTTCTCTCGAGACCCTGTCAAAGGCTTTCGAGATTTAACTTCTCTGTCAACCACACCTGTATCTGAACATGTTATCCCGTATATAAAGACGAAGTAAATAAATACCTTACATCCAATTTGATTCTTTTGTTCTATAAAAGAATTGACAAGTTTAAACAAATTATTTATACTGTTTTTCTGAGTCCCGAAAATCCCGAATTTCCCGGTTCTCAGTTTCACTTCCCGGGACTTAAATTATACTTCAAGAACCGGGAAATCCCGGGATTTTCGGGACCGGGATTTCCCGGTTCGATACCCTACTGCGGGTAGTCTCACAATACCTCACAATTAACGCACAGTTCACATCCCCTCACCTTTGAATGTACTGAGGTCATGAGTTCAAATACAGCTCCTTTGACTTACTGTGAGCCTAGTACCTTGTGTTTAATATTTGTTAAAAGGAGCAGCAATTGCTTCACACCTATTATAGATGGATGGATGAATATTAATTGTTATTGTTACACGTAAGAACTACTGAGGATTTTGGATGTGGTACACAAAAAGTACCATGCATTATACTTACCTTGGACTGATTGTTCACTTTTAGGTACAACTTCGATAAAGAGATCGCCCGAAGAATCCAAGTCGGATGGGCAGCGTTTGTGAAGCTACGTGAATTATCTTCTCATCGAGAATCCCAGTGTCTTATAAGACAAAGGGTGTGTGTGTTGCCAGTGTTGACATAAGGCTCTGATACGTGGTCTTTGACTGCTGCCCTTTTAGGGAGACCAAGACTCACTCAACGAGCAATGGAAAAATCTATGCTTGGAGTTTCTTTGCGGGATAAAATCCGGAACATGGATATTCGGCGAAGAACCAGAGTCACCGACATAGGTCATATTTGCAAGTTAAAGTGGCAATGGGCAGGCCACATCGATCTTAGAACTGACAACCGATGGGGAAGAAAGTTCTCGAGTAGCGACAATGGAGCAGAAGACGCAGCGTAAGCAGGCCTCCCATTAGGTAGACCGACGACATCGTGAGGGTCGCGGGCAGCCGATGGATGCAAGTGGCGGCTATTGTCGTTCGGCTTGGCGATCTAAGGTCGGCCTATGTTCAGCAGTGGACGTCTTCTGGATGATAATGATGACACAAATAGTTATAATGTTATAATGGATGGATATTTGGTACGCTGTCACATAATTAGCTCTGTCTTCTTAATATTAATTAAAAAATGTATAAAATGTAAAGAACGTAATGACATAGTAGGTCTCTCTGTTGAACATTGTATCGAACTGTCCTGTGTTGAGCTAGATAGGCATGTAATAGTGTGTGTGTACAGACCCCCAAAATATCAAAATTTCTCCTTATTCGAATCAATAATGGAAGATGTCCTAGTAAAGCTTGCAGACAGTAATAAATCCGCAGTTATTTGTGGTGATTTTAATATCAATATTTTGGAAGAAAATTTAAATAGCAATAGATTATTAAATCTTTTTAAGTCATTTGATTTGACTAATATTTTTGTGGAACCTACTAGGGTGACTCCAACTTCTGCTACTTGTATTGATAATGTTTTCTGCAATTGTGATTATTTGGATAAAGCAATAGTTAGTTGTCTGCCGTCTGATCATAGTGGACAAACGGTAACTTTTAAGTGTAAATCAACCAAACAACAAGTTCAGATTTCATATAGACAAATAACAACTAACAAATTAAATAAATTTAATAATTCCGTATCCAATAGATTAAGTGTTATGAGCCCTAGTGTTGACGACACTAGAGTTAATCATTTTTATAATGGTTTCTTTTCAATAGTTCATACCGAATTCAATAAATCTTTTGAAAAGAAGACTAAAACTATTTGCCCTAAATTTGTGTTTAGTGACTGGGCGACTACAGGTATAAGAAAAAGTAGGGAAAGACTATTTGAGCTCTATGGCCTTAAGCCTTACATCAACACTGAAACTTTCAACAAGTATGTTTCTTCATACTCGAAAGTGTTCAGAAATACTTGCAAGGCTGCTAAAGCCATGTACATAAGTAATAAAATCAAAACATCAGATAATAAAATAAAAACAGTTTGGAAAGTAATAAATGATGAGACTGGCAGGAAAAAAACACGGAGCACCAAGTATACGTTGGAGACACCACATGGTCCTATAAGTTCAAATCGAGATGTAGCTCAAGAATTTGTAAATTTCTTTACTGATATACCATTAAAGACCACGGAGGCTCTAAACTCCTCTCCCGATATCGCAATTGCTTTATTAAAGGCAAACGTGTCTGGCTGCTCGGCTGAATTTGTATTTAAGCACATAAACCCCATGACGGTTATTAAAGCTTTTCGGCAAATCAAAATTAAGCTAACAGAAGATCTTTGGGGAATGTCAATCAAAGTTTGTACATCCATAGTAGAGACTATAGCACCATACTTGGCTTTAATTTTTAATTTATGTGTAGACCAAGGAGTTTTTCCGGACTTAATGAAATTCAGTAAAGTCATACCTCTTTTTAAATCCGGAGACACTAAAGACACTAATAATTACAGACCTGTATCCGTGTTGCCCGTTTTTAGCAAGGTTTTTGAAAAGGTAATGCTTGATCAGATGCTTAACCACTTTAACACCAATAAAATTTTACATGATCAACAGTATGGTTTCACCAAGGGACGTTGTACAACTGACGCCGGTGTCACCCTATTGAAGCACATATTTACTGCATGGGAAGAGGCACAAGACGCCATAGGAATATTCTGTGACCTCTCCAAGGCATTTGATTGCGTAAATCACGATACTTTGCTTTTTAAACTTGAGCATTACGGTCTAGGTAAACTTGCAATTAGTTTGTTAAAATCTTATTTGTGTGATAGACAGCAGCAAGTTCAGATAGATGGTGTGAATTCGGAAGGTTTAAAGGTAAAAATGGGGGTTCCGCAAGGCTCAATATTGGGTCCTTTTCTCTTTCTTGTATATATCAATGATCTACCCTATTTATTCAAAAATCAACCTCACAATAATATGGTGTTATTTGCTGATGACACTTCCCTAATTTTTAAGATAAATAGACGGGCCCAAAATGTAGATAACGTAAATAATGCTTTACGTCAGGTCCACGATTGGTTTACTGCAAACAACTTAGTATTAAACGGAAAAAAGACCAAATGTATAAGATTTGCTTTACCAAATGTTAAAACCACAAATTATGATATAGTATTGAATCAAGAGAAACTTGAATTTGTCGATAAAACAGTTTTCCTGGGGATTACGCTTGATGCACGGCTACAATGGAGTCCCCATTTAACAACTCTTGCGGGGCGGCTAAGTTCAGCAGCATACGCTGTTCGAAAAATCCGTCAATTTACCGATGTAGATACTGCTAGAATTGTCTATTTTAGTTACTTTCACAGTATCATGTCTTATGGCATTTTATTGTGGGGACGGGCTGCCGACATCGAATCTATTTTCATTCTGCAAAAGAGAGCCATCAGGGCCATATACAATCTCCGTAGACGCGATTCTCTCAGAGAACTGTTTAAGGAAATTAACATTATGACAGTACCTTGTCAATACATCTATGAAAATATAATGTACGTTAGGAAAAATCTGCATCTTTTTAGTAAGAGAGGTGACAGACACAACTATCACACTAGAAATAGGGATCAGTTAGTTCAGCCGGGCTTCAGACTCGCCAAAGTGGACTATTCTTTCATGGGGTACTGTTTAAAGTGCTATAATAAAATACCACAAAATGTTCTTGAATTGAATGAGACTAAATTTAAATCATGTATTAAACGCACACTATGTAAGCGGGCTTATTATAAACTAGGCGATTATATCGCTGATAATAATGCTTGGCTCCATGCTGGTCCTGCTCCACCTGACAGTGTAGGATAAAATATTGATAGCGTTTTTTTTAATATTCTTGTTGGAGCTGCTGAAGATTGTAAAACTGGATTTGCATTGTATAGACTCAATCTTCCTAGTATTATATAGTTTCATAGCCAGCATTGTGTGAGTACTATGTACCTCGGAGCTATCATTCACTGAGTACCTACGTCTCTTATTGACTTGAATGACCCTGGCGGTTGAGAGTATGTCATGCTCACTCAAATGTCTCGCTGATAGTGGCGCGTGTGTCGGATCATTTAGTTCCCTTCAAAATGGTTGAGCTGAATGGTGCTGATATATGCGTCATGTTCGTGAACGGGCGCTGTCAGTTGGGACTGGTCATCCCTTAGCTGCCACGGTCTATTTTAATTATTGATAACTTTATTTTTGAATTGTCTTTTTTATATTTTCTATGGACACTAATAACTTGCCACATCGTTCTCACATAATGTACCATCTGATGATGAATGATGTAACAAAAGATCTGTAATAATTTTGGCGATTGAAAAAGAGTGTCCATGGAGTTTCTTGCTCATTCTTCTCCATAGAGATCTACTCCTTGGAATGAGCACCTACGGTACTTTCACAGTTTTTATGTCTTGTGACTGGGACTGTAGCACCATAACTTTTTAATGTCTAATTACATTTTTATTTGTCTATGACAATTCATAAGTGCCTGTAACTGGCCTACATGAAATAAATGCTTTGATTTTGATTTTGATGATTTTGAGGGATTCGATATTGATATAGTTATAATCTTCACACGATGACGACACGTTTGACCCAGTGGCTGAGAGATCAACTGCTATGCAGCGTGTCGCGGGTTCGATGCCCAAATATATTTATATATTTATTTCTGTGAGAAATATGGCCTACAAGGACAACTAACAAAATATCGACAAATATGACTGTCTACGATTCGGGTTGGTTTCCGTGGAAAAGAACTGACAGTTCCATGGTTACTACTCTTTGCGTTTCAGCGACTCAGTAATCTCTTAAAACATTCCCACGATTCTGGCAGGCTTTTGGCCTTTTGGAGTCCCATCAGCATGTTAAAGAGCGACTTTATCACTTCTTGTTTTTCAACGTAGTGAACTTTCACAGTATTTGTCCTATTTACATCACCTCCCAACACAAATCAATTGTACCTCGTGACCCGATTAGTGGTTCGTAAAAAGCGTTTGTTGATTTTCCCCGACAAAGCTCCGAAACGAACGGAATACAAACGTTTTAACTGCTAACTGTTAAATCAGTGAAAAACAAAGGGGTTGATTGGTTAAATAGCTTACTATTTACGAGTTTTAGTTTCATTTTACGAAACTGTTAAATAGCTCGTTGTTTGCTGTTCAAAATGATTGAGAGGATTTTTAATTGAATATTTTTTCAGTTGTTGTAGTTACTTTTTGTTGTTTTATATAACCGTTCAGTTTATTTTGAAGCTTGAAAACTACAAACGGAAAACGATCTCACTAAGGAACTTTTTTTATCATGGTAATCATCAAATAATTCCACCCAGGGCTGTGGGGGACTATTAGTCTTGTACTGACTAAAATCCAGGGTGATCCTTCATTAGCCCTTTACGTTCCAGGGTCACGGTTTTCTGATGAAACAGTCCCGCGATCCCCGGGGACAGTCCCTCAACGAACGTAATATCTAATCTTGCCCTTTGCCTAGCAGTGGGATAGTGCAAGCTAAGAAAATAAGAGTAATTTTTATGCGTAAAATCCCTTTTGCCTCATCCACATTCATATATCTGGTCATACAAGCAAGCCGATTGCAAATTCCACGAACCCAGCCTTTCTTAACCACCACTTAAAAATGAACCTCATCCAACACAACGATCTATATACTTAACCATTCAGATAATCTCTGGATAGCCACTCAAATAGTGCATACAGCTAGAAAAAGTCTAGTATAATAATAAATATTCCATTAAAAATGGCCGTAAAGCTCGCGGTAGTGAAATGGCGTTAAAATTCAGCTTTTTATGACATCAATAAAATATTTATATGTCCTGCTTGGGTACTGTATATCGGGGTAACAGGATCAGTTAGAAAGTGGTTTGTTTAGAACGGATTGAATAAACAATTACAGTCACCTTGACTTCTTCAAATCAAATCAAATCAAATTCGTCGTCGTCGTTTTGATGATTCCTTAAAATAAATGGGCTCTGTCACATTTATGGCGTTGTTTGTGGCCTTGGACAGGTCCCTTAAAGTGCAGGTGGAATTACTCATAGCACAAGTGAGGAGGTGGGCCATAGTTTGTGATGAGGCTCCGCAGTCGCACCTTTCTTCATCACAGTACCCCCACCAGACCATGTTGTATTTACAGCTTGCAGGTTTCGCAAGCGGTCTAAGGTCTTCCAAGTGGGCCGTATGGAGCGTTAGAGTTCCTGTATGGAGTGGAAACATGGACTATTTCGACGCGAGAAGGACAGAGGATTGATGCATTTGAGATGTGGTGCTGGAGACGAATGCTGAGAATAGCGTGGACTGCGAAACGCACCAATGCATCGATCTTAAGTCAGCTTCGAATAAAAACTCGCTTGTCAACTACTAGTATATGAAAACAACGCATTCTCTCTTATTTCGGCCACCTGGTATGCAGAGGTGATGAAAGCTTGGAAAAACTGATTGTGGTTGGGAACACCGAAGGCAAACGATCGCGCGGTCGTTCACCAACTCGATGGACAGATCAGGTGAAGGAATCATCATCCTCTTAATTCTCATTTCGAAACCGGTGGAGGCGGATCATTCACTCCAGATGCAACTCCGAAGCTGACCACGATCCTCAGACATGAGGGACCGACTACAGAGAGAGAGAAGTGGGTTGTGGCAGTTGGTGGCCTGCTGGAAGCTTTTCTGTAGGCTCAGCGTAGTGTTCCGGAGGAGGATATCTGAGGAGTCACAGCTGTTTTCGGGCTTCCCCAGCCGTACTATTGCTGACTGATTCAGTCGACCTGAGGAAACTTTTGCTGACTCCTTGGTCTTCCTCCTGTCGTCTTCATATTGTACAGGGGTTGGTGTTTATCTGTCTCTGGTTCGTACTTTTCAAAAGCGCGAGCCACCTTTACTATTAGCAATTAAGTTGGTTGGTCCATCTACCATTTGTTTATCTTTGACAGTCGTTTCTGTCAGTCAGACACTCGAAAGTCAGAAAACCAGTCTTACAAGGGGGTATCGTATTGCCCAGTTACTGGGTTGTAGAGGTCCGATAGGCAGTCGCTCCATGTAAAATACTGATATTCAGTTGCATCGGGTTCGAATGGGGGCCGACCCCAACATAGTTTGGGTAAGAAGCGAGGCAGAAGATGATGATTGAAGTCGGTATAACATAACATCACCCACATTTTGAACAAAATCGCCTCGCTTCGCGTTCGCCACACCTGTCTGTTTGACAATAGCTTTACTCCATTTTCTTTCACATCATTCCTTAGACAATCCATCCATCTTTTCTTTGGCATAAGAAACCTTTAAATCCTTAAGTTGTAATACAAGTGAAGGATTTAATGATGAATGAATGATGATGAAATGCTAAAAACTTTAACTTTATGAATTTCACTGATGAGGATCGTAACCAACTGTAGTTTGCACCTACCCCGTAAGAAAACTTTGTGGGATTATTCGTTAGTATGTAAATAAGATATTGTTAAAGATTTCAAATCTAAATCAATACACTCAACTCAACTACAAAAACATTGTCAAATCAGAGGAATCCTTTGATACAAGTATTTCTTGGTCTATGACATGTGTATTACACGAGTACTTTGACATCCCTTGATGTTGATCAAAGGAGAAAAACATGACATGACTGTCAACATATCAACTTTGTTTATGTACATATTTTTATGACAAACAAAAATCTAAATAATACAAATAAATAATGTAACAAATCTTCACAACGTTTTGTATTAAGTGGTTTTGTCAATTCACCATTTGCATAGTCTTTTCCAAACTTTGTTGTGGTCAGGTGGCATTTTCTTTTTTTATTGCGTGGTAAACTTAAAATCCACGGTGTCCTTCAATAGCCCTTTATATTCCGGGGTCACGGTAATGAGATAAGTCCCGCGACCCCGACAGGCTTTGGCCCTCTAGAAGGGGGGCCCCGTCATCTTGCTGACGCTCTTTGAGGCGTGCGTGGAACACAACGCGCCGTCGACCCGGGCATGGTCCATGGTCGGACAGCGAGTTGCCAAGGGGGGCCTGACATAACGTTTTAAAGCGAGAGTATTTCCACTGTGGGAAAAAGACAGACGTCATGATAGGCCACCAGCTGTTATTTTTTTGGGTGGAAAACTATTAAATGAATCCTGGATCTTTTGAGTGGAGCGGAACGGTTTCAGTCTCGTACTGACAATATTCTACTTCTTTTAAACAGTCTCATGATCCTAATAGGTATTAATCTCTAACCCCCTTATTAATAAACGTGGACTAAAGTTACAACCAGGATAATCCCCGGATTAACCATACATTTTTTAAGGATTAACATTGGCGTAACTTTAGTCCACGTTTATTAATAAGGGGGGGTATAAGAGCTCAATGAAACGTGTGTGGATCACGACGCACCGATCCAGGCTTGGTCCTTGATTGGGCTTGGGTTTGGGCCTTACCCGCGTATAAGTGGCCAGTAAAATAGCCACGCGAAGTCCAACGCCTTGGAAGTCTACTGTGGAAGTCTGCAACGTGAGGTGGAATTAATGGTCTGCAACATGAGGATTGCCTTGCTCTCACGTATTCTGCCTCCTAACTGGAGGCTGGTTTGTTTCCAGTCAAACCAGATGCCGCAGAATACCTACCTTTTTCACAGTTACAAATTTATTTGGCCTCCACAATTTAGTTTGTATGTATTATTGCGATACACCGTTTTAAGGAATAGCTGTCAAACTTTCTACCTGTAACTCCTGTCAAATATTTACTAAAATAACACCTGTGGGATCAACGCCTCTTTACTTATCTAACAAGTTAAATTAAACATCAATTCGTTGAACTTACATGGCAACCAAGAAACTCTCATTACACAGATAAAACATGAATTCCTTGAACATAATTTTTCACAGAACCTGAACTAAACACAAAGGAACTAAATCTTCCTTTAGTAAGTCAGGCACCTGAGTCCCACTAATTCAAGTTACTTATTTTAAATACGAGTATCCCGTAAAAGGAAGATTTTGCGTATTTTTCAAAGCGTCCTCTAACAATCTTTCTTTGTCTCCACTATCTGAGACGCTCTCTCAGAACTAAAAAGATATTCCAGTAAGGTTGTGAGTAGAGTGACGTAAAAGTAGCGTATAGCGATTAGTTTAGGCTTTGTACCCAGTAGTCTAACTGTAAGCAGCCAACTGCTTTGCGGCGGCGGCGTATAGGTTTAGTGCGCCCTTCCTTAAAATAATTTGAAATGGAGTGTCCACAGTTTGCTGGTTTTGGGTTCACTTTATGCAGTTTGCAGCAGCGTAGTGAGTCCGTTTTGCCGCAAACTGTTCATGCGGTCGACCTAAATAAGCGGCTAATTCATAACAGTTTGCTTGCGACACACGGAAATTTATCTGAGTTTGCAGCTAACTCAAGTTTTAGTTCGCCAAAAAGCGACTCACTCATTCGGTTGATAACAGTTTGCCTATATCTATAACATATTATCTAGAAAACGCGGGTTCAAACCTCACTCGCAACTCAATTTTTCTTTAAAAAAATTTCTTTATAATATACAATTGTCACAAAAAACGATGTTTATGACAAAATTGACAATACAATTTGTACTAGTACAAGGATTTATTTAGCGAAGAATATCGCTCCGCTGCTCTCATTCTCCGTGACCGCTACCTTACATGTCAGCCCGCAGAGATATCGCTCGGGGATATTTTCTTTAGATTAAACTAAAGACGTAATCTTTGTTTGAAAACGTGTAATTTATGTTCAGTACTATAATTAGTTATAATAATGGTATTGTACTCAGGTATTATATCAAGCTTTAAAAATTTGCTGACAAAAAAATCGCGGTAAATTGTTATTATTTTTCACTTATGCCCGCGGATTCGCCGACGCGAAACTGTAATTACCGATAAAATTAGGTTACAGTATACGCATTGTTGACCACCGGTAAAAGATCCCATTGGCGATGGTACGCCTCATTTTCTGTGTTCTGTTGGGACGCAGGAGTTCCATTTGTTTCTGATTGAACTCGCTCCCTTTACACTTCTATGTTTTTTTTTGTCAAGATTATAATGTCGCGACAGCGCGTTGTGTTCTACGCGCGCCTCTAAGAGTGTCAGCATGAAGACGGGGCCCCTCTCTAGAAGGCCAAAATCTGCCGGGGTCGCGGGACTTATCTGATTACCGTGACCCCGGAACATAAAGGGCTATTGAAGGAAGTACCCCGTGGATTTTAGTCAGTACGAGTCTGACAGTCCCTCCCGCCCTGCCCTGGGTTAGGACTCATTTGGCCTTAAATAGTATTAAGCCGGCCCTGTGCGTTTCCTTCAATCGATAACTGATATTATTTTGCCACGAACCTCCCCTCATACGACGGCTATACGGTATACCTACATAACAATATTTAACGCGATCCCCTGTAATCTAGCGTGTAATTAAACCAATAATTGTTCAACTCACCAAGAAATAGGGCGACCTCATGAATATCGCGTTTTTTTTTTAATTTGATCTAGTTGAGCAGATTCTCCGTGGCTAAGTTTTCTCTTTGCATCATTATGAGCTAGCTTGCACTTAGAACTATGTTAATTGTGGGTAGTTTTAACCTTTTTTTTTTGTAAAAACTGGATTATAGAGGTAAGAATAATTAATAATGTTGAGAGTACATTAAAAATTCCAACGTATTTATCCTTTTGTTAAATGAAAGCATATTTACAGAGATAACTCGCTTCGAAATTGGAGAGTGACGTCGGTTGCTCTCGTGACGTCAGAAGCAAGTAAAAACTGTACTTGCTTGTGACGTATTGACAGTTTTTAAAGCGTCGTATCTTCGTCAATTTCGGGCCACTGACTTCTTGTAAAGACTAACAAAAATCTAAAAATCACAGCCAACGGCTTTACTTTAACGCAGTAAGGAAATGCGGTATAATTATAATCTGCAATTAACTTATCCAAAGACCGACTTACTCGATCTAATGCGGCTTAACCTTGAAGGTTGAACCGTGTGTATGTGTATGTTGTTACCTATTCAGGAAAAAGCTCTTAATTTAATATTTTAGTTAAATCGCACCTTCCGCTTTTATAAATAAACACAAATTCTGAATTTCAAAACAGCTACGACAATTTCTATAATCGTTTGAACAACACTTTCTCTTATAATTCCAAAAAACCTGGGACCTCCGCAAATTAACAGGACGATGATAAAAACTGGCCGAAATCGCAACCCTTTTGCACGAGAATTGCTTTTTAGAAACCATCTTCATTACGAAAAATGTCGACGTAAAAAAAGGCTAAAGATTCGCTTCAGGAATGTAGGTACTGGAATCTTTTAAGGCTTATTCACACAGACGCGACTTAACGAATAGGACATATCGCGGTTTTTTCACGAGTTGTATCGAACTTCCAATACAACACTAGAAAGAGATATCACCAATGGTAATGTGTAATGTAAAAAATAACACGAGATACTTGTCACTAGGCAGGTCACAAACTAGGACTAAATCGACGACATCATGAGAGTCACGAGCAAATGGATGCAATGGTGGATTGTTATTTGGCGTGGTGGGTTAAGCGGGAAGGCCTTTTTACAGCAGTCGAAGTCTTCAGGCTGAAAATGATGATAATTGGAGAGTTAGTGGTACAGAAGAAGCTTGACTGTAGATCCAATAATGGACTTGGGTAAAATTTCCAAGTGAATAGGCACCTTACACCAGGTAGAGGGAAACAAAACCTCAAACCCGGAAAAATATAATCTACTTTCAATTGACTTTGGTAGTAATACATCCTGAATTATGCAAGTAGCAGTAGGTAGACAGAAACTACCAAGCTGTGTCGCAAAATCGCGTCGCGCCTGTGTGGAAATTCCTTAAATGGCCCCGTGATTACGTTTTTAGTTTTAAGTACTGATTGCTTAAAATTTTTGGGTGATTGTTCTCAAGAACTTGAACTAAATCTGGGCTTAAGAGCTCGTAAGAGACTATTAAATAGTTGTCCAAAGTATTTTACTGAAAGTATTCAGGTGGGTACTTAGTAAGAGAATTTTCTCAATTTCAAACGTAGTTCACATTTTTTATGAAAAAAGTTGTGTAATGAGCACAGTAGGTAGATTATTTACCTTAACAACAAAGATATAATAATAATAATATTTTACATGGAGCGACTGCCTATCAGACCTCCACAACCCAGTAACTGGGAAATACGATACCCCATGGTAGGACTGGTTGTCAGACTTATGAGCTTCTGACTAACAGTAACGACTGTCAAAGATCTACAAATGACAGCCGGGACCAACGGCTTTACGTGCTTTCCGAGGCACGGAGGAAACTCGCTATGACAGATGGTCACCCATCCACAGACCAACCTCGGCAAGCGCGGCTTAACCCGGAAGATCGGCCTGTGCGGCAGTAGTTATATAGCCACGAGCTCCTCAATGCTAATCCCAAGAACTACTGATTCGAATTGAAATTTTTTATTTTAGTTTTGTATGGTGTATTTATTGAGGAAGACTACACAGGGTCTTTCTTTTAAATTGGCCAAAAGGGACAAATCCGAATCCATAAGAGATATGGGAAAACTTTCGTACAAACCTTTAGCTCTTTTTGATGTTGACAATTTTGGCGTTTTTATTTTTTTGTCAAGTGTGAGTTGTCCACAGAAATGAGTGAAATTGATTGATTATTTCATTGTATCGGAAGAAAAAAATCGAGACTGCGGAAGTTTGTCAAATTAAGCAAAAAAATGTTTCATACATTGTTTGAACGAAAAATTATCATTTTTTATGATGTTATTTGATTTAGTGTCATTTAAGGATCATTTCATTGTATGGGAAGGAAAATGTCTGGGCAACAGAAGTAGGTCGTCAGAAGGAAAACATCAAAAGGTACTACTACTATTTACTTACTATAAATTCAAGACCTATTCTATCTGACCTGCACAACATAGAAACTGGGTAATACTATACCCCTTAGTAAGATACCAAAAAACAACTAATAGTCCGTCAGTAACAATTATCAATTAATATTTGTCCCGTAGGTACTTTTTCTTTTCATACGTTAACCAAAATTGACAAAGATTAGACGCTTTTAAAATTTTCCATACGTCATGCCATGATGTCATTTTTAGTGCGTCCTGGTGTAACAAGCCCCCTAGCCTCTTTTGATGCGTTTTAGCTTTGCAAATATTCACTATTTTAACAAAAGAAAAAATACGAGACCATTATTTTGCAAAACTAACTGACGGACCAATAGATTTGCAATTTTATGATGCTGGAATCTAGTCAATTAAAGTCCTATAAAGTCACAATCTAGTTCAGATCTAGTCCTATAAAATGCCCCATCTCAAAAACTGCTGAACCGAGTTCGAAGAAACTTGCAGTATTCGCTAAGGTGAACGATCCCTAGTACAACAAAAAAAGAATTTTGAAAATCGGTCCACAAGATCATCACATCTTCGACATAGCGGAAATAAAAAAAAATGCTGAACCAAACTGGATGAAATTTTTATGGGACCAAATGGCAAGTATGCTGCATCGAACAAAAGAATCACACTTATCGGACTAGAAACCTCGGAGTAACCGGTGTACATACATAAAAAAACCGACCGAATTGAGAACCTCCTCCTTTTTTTGAAGTCGTTTAATAAATCAATACCCACATCAGAAAAAACTGAACTAATTAGCGACCTAACTAGTCAAGCTCATTTACTAGAGTAGGTAATTACCGCTCCCTTTGTTTTCGCTATCATATTACTCATAAAATAATCTGTGATGAGAAAAAACTGGCTTTACGATATTACGTGATGGATGACCTCATGAAGGAAAAAACGTTAATCGCTGTCGAAAAAATTGTTTTGCTGGCGCTACTTTTTTTTAAGGTGATTATATTTTTGTGTGTGGGTGTATTTAGTTATGATAATGGTTATTTTTCTTTAAGAAAAGTGTCGCTTTGGCCATGGTTTGGTTAAAAGTACTAAGTACTAGCGGCCCGGTACGTGCTTCGCTACTTTGACAGAAAAAAATGAACCGCCATATGTTTATTGAATTTTTTTTTTAATTTGAATAATGAAAAACCGCTCAACCGATTTTATCCAAACTTCACATAATATACGATTTACTAAATATTCCGAACAAAGCCTAAACGGACTCACGTGTCCAAGCCGTTCGGCTTGGACACGTGAGTCCGTTCTTAAGTTATCAAATTACAACGAAAAGTGCCATTGATTTTTTTAAATTAGTTATAGATTTATTTCAAGTAGATCATTTACAGGCACTTTTGAATTATCTAGGTACAGTCCCAGTCACAAGACATAATAATTGTGAAAGTACCGTAGATGCCCATTCCAAGGAGTAGATCTCTATGGAGAAGAACGGGCAAGAAACTCTATGGACACTCTTTTTAGATCGCCAAAATTATTACAAAATCGTAGCCTGACCAATTATGTCTCTATTCTTTAATACCAAGAATAAACACCCAGTAAACATACACACATCCACTCACACAAAGGAAAACACACACACACATACACACACACACACATATACACATACATAGGGGAAAGGTGTACGAGATGATCCGTTGAGGGAAGATGATCCTTTGATATTGCAACGAAGCCAGTAGCGTCATCTAGTTGTTTTTAATGGTAAAACGTAGTCCCCGATATTCCCCCGCCTCAGTCAAAAGTAGTGGTGTCGAGAGTGGCAATTAAATTTTTTGAGAAAAAAAACAAATATTCCGTGACTTTGATCTAACGTAATGGTGAGTTGAAGTTTATATCTAATTTGTTCTAGGTACTTTATTACTAGGTTGTGGTATTAGTTAGCTTTGAATATTGCTCTATTTTGTTTTTTTAATAGCATGGTAACAGTTGAAAGCACATAGTTTAAGTTATCGAACATTGAATAAAAAAGTTTATGTTGGGGCAAGATGATTATGTTACCGGTGTACAAGATGATCCCCACGGATCTTCTTGTAAACCGGTAACATACCTACTATTACGGTGTTATTTTTAACCTTTTTATGTTATTATGTTTAAGTTCATATATTTTTGGTTAAGACTATGCCTCGTAATTATAAAAAAAAAAACTAAACGCGGATTGTGGTCAGAACACTCCATGATCAAAGCACTGGATGCTGTTAAAAATGGCATGCCATATAGCACAGTTTAGATTGCCTGTATTATCACTAAAAACGCGGGCTAAAGTCAAAAATAAGGTGACTGTCAGTACAATCAAATATAAAGGTGAAAAAATAAACTGAGATGATGGTTTTATGTGGGTTATTCTCTTCCTGGATCCTGGGATCATCTTGGACACCGGGGTGTACAAGATGATCCTTTGACAACGTTTTAAAAATGTGTTTTTTTAATAGTAAAGCATCTAAAAAATTAAAATTTTGAGTATGCCAACAATAAGATAAATAAATTTACTATGTATATACGTATTTACATTCGCGCTAAGTAGGATATCTTTTAATCTACAAGCAATCTCCCTTAAGGGAATCATCTCGTACACCTTTCCCCTACTTACGGCATAATAACTCTTCGATATTATTATTTTAACTTCTATTCTATTTTATTTTATTTCTAAGTTTGATGTAATTCACCTTTTCTTTAATTTACTTTAGTTAAACTGGAACACAGTTCCTCTCGTTTGGAGACGGGCGTTGGCAACTGCACCACAGTTTTAACTTTTGAAGCTGCCATCGTTTACATCTGTTTTGTCTTAATGTTTTTGTTCCAAATAAACGATTTTTGTTTTTTTAGGGTTCCGTAGTCAACAAGGAACCCTTATAGTTTCGCCATGTCCGTCCGTCCGTCCGTCCGTCCGTCTGTCCGCAGCATAGCTCAGAGACGCCCAGTACTAGAAAGCTGTAATTTGGTGTAAATATACGGATTTGTTGCGCCGAAAAAGTGGTAAAATAAAATCTCGTAAAATATTTTTTTTTAGGGTACCTCCTGTACACGTAAAGTGGGGATGTTTTTTTTATTTCTCGCGTACCCCTTAGTGTGGGGTATCATTAAATAGGTCTTTAAAAAATATTGATAGTTTCCATTAGCAATATTTTGATAAAAAGATTTGTTTGTGAAATATTAAGCTTTAAAGTGCTAATTTTTGCTCGACTCGAGTGTCCCCCCCCTCTACCAGCTAAACGGTTATGTTTGGGGGTGTGAAAAAATTCACAATAGTAGTATATATAACGAAGTTTTAAGGAAAATTATCATGACTAAGAAGGCTTTACAAGTTTACGAGTAATCGTCGACCAACTTATAAAACGTACTTGGATAACATATTTTCCTAAACAAAATGTATCACAGAACTTGTTCTTCAGCTGCAAATATAAGTTTGTCAACTTTATTTTTACAGCTAGGTAGGTATGTTTTGGGGATAGGTAGGTTTTTATTGTCAACTATTTTTAACAACTTCGAAAAAAGGAGGAGGTTCTCAATTCGTCGTAATCTTTTGTTTTATGTATTTTCCCCGATTTCTCAAAGACGCCTGGACCGATTTTGAAAAATCTTCTTTTTAAAATTAAATTCAGCGAATCAGTTTAATTAGTTCGCATAAGTATTTTGATAGGCAACTACGGAACCCTACACTGTGCGTGGCCCGACATGCACTTGGCCGGTTTTTTTTTTTTATTTGATAAACTAAGTATTTTCTAAATAATTTTTTTTTTGCTCGGTTATGGACACTAACAATCGCCGTACTTAGAACGATGGAAATCTTTCTATGTACAATCATTTTTGTATATTGCCGTCAATAGAACCCGTTTTGACGGTGTCATGCTACCCATGCTGAAGTCTGAAAATTAAAAATTAACCTGCGATTTTAGGTGACCTTTTTAAATTTCCTGAAAAATCACCGATAAAAAAATATATTAGTTAATTGATAATTTTGTGATCAGAAATATGTATCTTCACTTGAAAAGTATACCTTGCTGGATCATACCTAAACAGAAAAACACTAAAAATGTAATGACAGATACCAATTTCCTGTTATCAACAAACATTCACAATAACAGAACATTATTAAATTCAAAACTGAACAGAGGAAAGCAATAATTGAAATTTAAGCCAGAAAAAAATGACTCACTTAAAATTTTCACAAGAGAAAATCTAATACAAAATCTTAATAAAGTCTTATACATTTTGTACGTTCATTTCAGCCCGATCTTTTTTATTACAATGGCCCTTGAGGGTACGAGGGTATTTTGGAGTGACCCTTCGTAATAATGCTAGGTAAAAGATATTATCTTGTAGGTACTTTAGTAACAATAAAAATCGCTTTTAAGTGTCGTTTCAAAAATACTGAGGTGGTATTTATGGCGGCAAGTGTACTGGATAGAGCGTTGTATTTTATTTTGTGTAAATTAAGGGTTTTTTTGGGGGTATGAGGTTTTATTTACAAAAAAATAAACTTTTAATGAGTGTAGAGAGAGCGTTTAAGAGTTTGATCAAAGCGGCATTGAAAAATTGCACTAAATGGTTGGTTTACTCAGAGCGAGATAACGCACGAGTCCGTCTGGCGAGTAGCTGCACCGCAGCAACTTGCACTGTTTGGACGTAAATCACGAGTTCTTACAAGGACAGTAACTCGCATTCGAGTTACTCTATCAGTTTTTGTTTTCATTCGCCAGCTTAACCCAGCAACTGCTACCCAGGATATACAAAATACACAGTAGGTACATCCTTGTACACCCAGGGAAGACGGGAGAGAGACGCCCACTGCAATGAACGTCGCGAGGCGATTTCCGTCCACCGTAGGCGAGGGCATGAGGACAACTAGTAATGGACATGACTCACCGTCCGATCATGGACCATGATGACAACGGCGCGTCGTGTTCCACGCTAGCCTGTCAACAATCTGACAGAGGCCTCCATAGAGGGCCCCCTGAAGGACTATTGAAACTCACGGTGGTTTTTAGTCAGTACGAGTCTGACAGTCCCTTCCACTACACCCAGGCACACCTGAACCCTTAGCACGAGTTTTCACTGTTTTACTTTACAGCGTCTTTCCAGTATTTACAGCGTTTCTTGTATGAAAAAATGGAATGTTCGATATCTCGGCTTCCACTAAGTAATTCTGTCCAACCTGGGAATCCAACCCATGACGTCATGCTTAGTAGTTAATCTTGCGACCATTAAACGGCTGCAAAAATTTGAGAGGATGAATGGATGGATGTTCACGCAAGAACTACTGAACAGATTTTGATAAAACTTGGCACAAAGGTAGATCATTTTTTGTATTAAATACATACAGAAATACGTGTTACTTTTTATCCCTTTGTTATAGTTCCGTGAAACAATTAGCGAAATCCACGCGGGCGAAGCCGCTAGCAAAAGCTAGCTTAAAATATGACCCATGACAGCCCTTTGTCGCAGGTCATTGAACTATTTACATAAAATAAAAATAAGAGTCTTTACACAATACTTATATAATTATCTAGTATACCTGGTGGATAATGGATAGCACTAGCTCGTAGGGACTTGAGGCGCTACTACGAAAAGTAAATACTTAATTAATTCGAATTTTAATAAAAAAATACTCGTTTCACAAATAATATTATTTATTGAATTTTATGAATTTGACTTTATATTTATGAAAGATAAAAAAGGACCAAAATTCTAAAAGGTACTTGTGTTACCAATGCAAAGATAAGCGTATTTCGCTCATGAGATGTCAGTGTAGGTATATGAATAAGATAGAATTTCAGCATAATGTAAGATTTAAGCTTAAAGTACAAACATCAGCAATAATTATTATTTTGAGACCCATATCCCATATTAACTCTACCATTAGGCATTCGGGTTTACACATAAATATAGTTTTGGTCTCCCCAAATATGTATATCGCCCGCCGTAATATTCACAATCACAGGTCATAAACCGTATTAAATAAATCTTGTAAAATTACGCTCACACCCTTTTATATTTCGTCTAAAGCACAACACTATTCAAATAAAATATTTAACGTAGGTAAATATTATTGAAAAATTCTTGTTCGTCAGCATACAAATTGGATTGTACTAAGTTTAGTATGGACACAGAATAAATAGATACAGAAGGTCTGCTTTGAAAAGAAAGTGAAAACGCACACCCAGCGCTTGACATACTCGTACAGTGAGTAAAAGCGCACTCTCGACTCCTTAGGCCCCATCTGCGAGTATTCACAGAAATGTCTTCGTCCTGGAACGCTAAGGATAATTAAAGGAACAGGATGGTTTTTAGTCCGTCAAGTCTAACAGTTTCTTCCGTTCCACCCAGACCGGGAGAACTTATTTGATGACATAATGATGTGGATTGAAGACCCACAAAAATATGACCTCGGGAGATAAGACTAATTTCAAGCGACATGTGCGCTCGATTTCATATTATACTACGGCACATACACATCATTGATGACGATTGCCGGTCGTATCTATTATAGCTGTTGATCCTTTTATGATTCACTCGCACTTTATGTCACTTGTTGCCGCCGCCGCCGCACGAAAAACACAAACAATTGCTTTAATTCACGTCAAGGATGCTAGTAATGAACTTTGGGCCAAAATAACTACTATATGGAGCCCTGACACAGCCAGAAGGCGTCGCGGCAGACCTCGCAGAATATGGTGAGATGAGCCAAACAAAACCAGTTACTCACATTAGCCCTAGATATAAATAATTTAAAGTCATGAGGAGAGGCCTTTGTCCAACAGTGGGATGACACAGTTTGGCAGTACTACAGACCTAACCTTCTGTTAATACTACTTACTCTGTGTTAGGTACCAGGGGTACAAAACAGTCGAATCATTTTCTCCCAATATCTTGGTAGGATTTTGTTTAAATTTTTAATCCAGGCAGGGTTTCGCAACAATCATTTATATCAGTTTGAAATGGATTAAAGTTGCTTTGCCAGAAATGTAAAGGAATGATAAATTATTGTTTTAGTAGCAAAAGTCAGATTTATCTTGAAATTTTATTCGTTTACAGTTTAAGGGAAATTTTGTTTGGTTATTATGATTGGAGAACAATTATTATTACTTTCAAAACAACTTTACATTGGTATTTTCTAAAGGGGTAGGTCATACTTCCTACAAATCCTACTAATATCATAAATGCGAAAGTTTGTGAGGATGTATGTATGTGTATGTGTATGTAGGTATGTTTGTTACTCTTTCACGCAAAAACCACTGAACGGATTTGGCAAAAATTTGGTATACAGATAGTTTATAACCTGGATTAACACATAGGATAGTTTTATCCCGATTTTATGTTCCCGTGGGATAATTTTCGAGTTGTAGCGGGTGAAGCCGCTGGCAACAGCTAGCATTATAAACGTGAAAGTTTGTTTGTATGATGGATGTTTGTTAATCTTTCTCGCAAAACTTACTTAACGGATTTGGATGAAATTAGGTACACAGATAGTTTATAACCTGGATTAACAAATAGTATACTTTTTATCACGATTTTATGTTCCTGTGGGGTAACTTTGTAGTTTTTTGTGTTACTTTAAATATTTACAGTGTAAACAATAAATTGTTGGTTAGCCAATAAAGGAACATAAAAATTAAATAAATAAATTAGCTAGGTATCCCTTTTCGTGACCTAAAACTGTTTGTCCGAAAATCATTATCCATAACACGTTTGCTATAAAATTCAGTATCCATAATGATCAAAAGTTCTAAATATTGTTTTAAATAATTATCTTCACTTCTAACGCTATTCTGGCATAATATCGAGTATCATAATAATTGAATCTCCTAATTTTGTATGAAATAAAGTCATATGTCCTAATCATTGTATTACATAATGTGTATTATTCCGAATGTTCAATTAGTTATAGTAAAACTGATATTTCATTAAATTGCTTGGAAACCGAAGATCTTGGGATCCAAGAGCGAGCGAAGCGAGCTCGGGACTTGTGGGCACCCCGACACGGACAGGTTAGGTTCGAAGGGGATGGCGGGGTCTGAAAGACCCCGCCATCCCCTTCGTGTTAGGTTACTTTAAACCTTGCACGCAGAAATAGGAGCCCCGCGAAGCGGGGCTCCGTCGATATTCCTTATTGGGTGGTAATCAGTAACAAGACAAACTTTAGGACTTATGTATTTTATGGCAATCGATTTTATGTATTTTGTATATTATTGATTGTTATATTTATGACAAACGAATTTAGGATATACAGTATTTAGGCATTTCAATGTTATGGCATTTGAAATTATGTGGTATTAAGTTCGGGCAAGTTATCATTCGGACAAATGATGATTCGGACAAAAAAAATTATGTCACATTAGATTATGTATAAAAAAGTTAGGTAACACAATAGAGAACCAAATTAGCTATAGTTTCGTCGTAAGCATCAATAATAGCTCAGCAGCACGTGATGGATGATCCAATCAAGGCATCGTTTTCACCAATTTGTGCACAAAATCCTCATCTATAGGACTGCTCAATCTTGCTTCATTGTTTTGGACAAGACAAAGTCATAATTAACTTAAGATTTAAGTCTTCATTAGAGGCAGTAATCAAGAACGCCTTATAATGCAACCGTTATGAATGCAAATAGAAAATCTTTTACAATCATCTCTACAATTGACAGGTAATCTTGTAGAAAACGTCTCCCTTGTCCGATGTGGGTCTGATACGTAAATTGCAATTGGTTGCTGCATCTGATTGTCATCTATTTTTAACCGACTCCAAAAAGGGGGTGGTTCTCAATTCAGCCGGTTTTTTTTTCATGTATGTGCATTGATTACTCCGTGATTGTTTTTCCTATTTGTGTGATTTTTTTGTGATGGTCCCATAAAAAATTCATTTTGTTTCGTTCTGAAGTTTTATTTTCGCTTATTGTGTACATAGGCAATATTTATAACCAAAAACAAAAAAAAAACAGTCGAATTGAGGACCTCCTCCTTATTTTGGAAAATTGTAGTCGGTTAAAAACGTAAATGTTTTTAACCGACTACAATTTTTAAGCTCTATCATGCTTCATTTCATAAAAGTGAAGTGAAGAAATCTATGGCATTTTTGTATTATATGTATTTCAAATCACAACTCCCTGAAACCGGTAGCCATTGCAAATTACAAACTACCCCACACAGCAGCACAATGAGTCAACCGTCGAAAATTTAATTCGTTTCAAAGTTGCCAGCCTAATTCGTTTACCCATTCGGGAAATTAAATAGATGGGTAATATGGCAACCCCATTAGGTGTTCCCGGTTTAAATTGAGGACCTAGGGTGAAAACTAGCGGTAGATTTATGAGAGGGATCCGAATTTATGCTAAAGGTTAGGTAGGCTGTGTTGCCAGCTCAATTATTACTACATTTGTAAGGTATTTTTATGTATGTTGGGGAATGGTTTGACTGTTTTTGTTCTGATAAAGGTGGACGACGTTTGAGTCATTTGAAGTAATGTTTTTTTGTTTTGTTTTGAAATGAAATGGCTTTTGTTTGTAGATTATTGTTTACTAAAAGCTACTCAATGACTTGAGAGATATGCAGTGTAATGTGTTCTTTATGACAAGATAAAAGGCCAAACCCACACATCTATTGACTCCACGGTTTTTGAGTCTTGACTCTGTTATTTTTTTTTTTTGTTTGAACAAAGGTTGTTGCTATATTCTGCCCGCAAAGCCTGATGATAACGACACCAACATAAAGATGTTGTTTTCATCCAACATCGACGCACATTCAGCATCAAAAATCAGCCATCCAACATAATAAGCTTCCGAACAACATATCAGAGTGCAATCCTGTTGAGTACCCTCAAATTAAGTTATCTCCCTCCTCCCCCATGATGCGTTTTATCCATGTTTTAAATACACTGTTCGCAAATAAAGTTTTTTTGTCTCTCTCACTCATTGAAACGCTAATGGAGATGAATAGGATCTGGCTTCAAGCCAGTGGCAGTGCCTGTTTGGTTTTAACACCTACTTTTGGTAGTCGAAAGAACAATGCCTGAAAATTTGATTGAAATTTTCGGCATTTGGTAGGTTAGTAATAGGTGTGGTATGGATTCACTCATAATCAAAAGTAAAGTTATATTCGATGATTACATAATTAATTATTATAATTTGGGACAAACCCACCACACTATCCCCAAACCTCTGCAACTCCTGAAAGCCAGAATCAACGGTGGCAGCCACCAGAAAAACGCCGAGAAAATGAAGCTCAACGTGTCTTGGAGAATGAATTTACTTGTCTTGGATCCTGCAACGAAATTAATCAAAAAAGAATACCTAGTAGAGTACCTAGGAGCAGGAAAAATACGCTGATTATTTAAGTCGTAATAGAGCTATAGTCTTTCTAAAACAATGCAGATTAAAATCGTCACGTTTCGTAAATAAATCCCACTGACAGCAACTATCAATACCCTTAGCACGAATTTTCACTCTTTTACTTTACAGTATTTACAGCGTTTCTTGTATGAAAAAATGGAACAGCGCCTCTGGTGCGCGAAGCCGGAACTAATTTTTTTCTTGAAAAATGTCAACTTGAAATTGTCAAAGTTCCAGTTTACTTTACGTCTCAAATACTGAAAATTCGTGCTAAGGGTACAAATACCGATCTGACGGGCCGACAGACGAGATGGCGCTAGACGACTTATAAAGCTCTATCTCTTTCCCTGTACCTGAACAAAAAACCTAGTATCGTAAATCGTAAAACAAATAGTAAGGGATGATTTCTTTTATGTTTTAGTTAGGGGAGAGAAAGCTAGTTAAATAATTTTATGTGCCGCTACTCACATCCTGCAAAATGGACTTTGTAAAATGGCCGATTAAATCAAATTGTGTCTAGACGGCAAATAATACACAAGTGTTGCCAGACTCATAATTGAATACGCAATTTGTTTAATGTTTTAGTTTGTTTGGGGGACTTTCACTGCGTGTAATGGGACGCACTTTTTGTTTTTCTTTTTTAGGAGTCGTATATAGATTTTTATGTATGAGTAATGGCTTATGAAATAGGTTGGTAAATATGACTGTTGCCAACGCAAGAGGGTATCTCATCAGTGCCGAAAATAGGGGTGTGTAAACGTTGCTCAAGCACAGGGTGTAGACCATGGGGTGGCGCAAAAATAGCCAGACCAGGATCATAATTAACCAGACCAGGGGGGGTATTACAACGTCTTAAAACCAGGCTTGTTCCAGTGAGTGAACGAGATGGCGCTAGACGACTTGTATAGCTCTGTCACTTTCACTCGCCGGAATAAGCCTGGTTTTAAGACGTTGTAATACCCCCCCTGGGCACAGTTAAAGAAATTCGCATTGGGGCGCCTGAAAGGCTAGTTACCACACCGATTATCATCTGCCTATCCTGTCCTACCTATGATGAGGTTGCTAGCCTCATTGGATGCATCATGGAGCGACTGCCAATCTGACCTCCTTAAACCAGTTAGAGCCTCTTGTTCAGACTGGTTGTACCTTTAAAGATCTACAATGACAGCTGGAACCGATAGCCTTTCACCTCATCCACATTTACACATCTGCTTGTACAAGCACGCCGATTGCGAGTACTACGCACCCAGCCTTTCTTAAGCACTTCACTAATAAGGTTAGTGCAGGCCACATCGCTCGTAGACCTGATAACCGATGGGGAAGAAAAGTTTTCGAGTGGCAACCACCGACCGGAAGACGCAGCGTAGGCCTTCCACTAGGTGGACCGACGACATCCTGAGAGTCGCGGGCAACCGATGGATGCACGTGGCGGTTGCGATGTGGTCACAGTAGACAATGGTCTCCGCTCTCCTTGAGTAATGAGAACTGGCGCAACCCTAAAGTATTAGACATTAATGATCGTAAGGAGGTATGACAGAACAAGGAGCTTCACGGACGCTTTTACCGGGCACTAGTCAATTGTATTTTGGCTTGGTGGTCTTAGAGGGAGGCCTATGTTCAGCAGTGGACGTCTTCCGGCTGATGATGATGATGATGAGGTTTTCCTAGGTCGTCTCCTCTCGAGGTTACCACTCACCTCTGCCTTTCAAATTACTTTTGTTAGTCGCCTTTCACTCATCCTCTCAACATGACCGAATCATCAAAGCATTACACTTTTTAATTTTTTTTATGTCTTCTTTTAACCCTTATCTGTCACCCAAAACCCACCAACTAGTTAACAGAAACTACCACCCACTTTCCTCCAGTTAGCACCAAAACTCTAGTTAAAATTAACAATGTTTTGTTAAACTAAACCGGCGAGTTTAACATACAACCCCGCGTTATATAAATTACTGGCGTCGTCCGCAAGCCAACTCCATTTTGTTCTTTTATTTTTATTTTAGACCAATTTTTTTATTGTGATGAAGTTATGTAAATGCATCTATGTGTTGTATAAGAGCTGTATTTATTTATATTATTAGTGTTGTTTTTCGCTGCCAAGATCATGGTGGGCCAGTGGAACTGCCCTGGTCAATGGGCTCTGACTTAAGAGTTATAGTTATTGGGTTCGAACCCAGCCAGGCCTATGTTAGTGATGTTCAAAATAAACTTAGAAAGTACCATTATCATAATCAAACTTCATTCTACTGTAATACTGCCTAAAATCCACGGTGTCCTTCAAAGCCCTTTACGTTCCAGTGGCACGGTAATTTGATAAGTCCCGCGGCCAAGACATTCGTACTTGCCTGAGTTTGAACTCGCAACCTCATGTATGACAATGTATATCAAAATTAATATAATAGATTTGTAGGTCGTGGGTTCGAACCCCGCCAGGCGCATTATTTTGTGTAATTTATTTCATCACCACTGCTCTCAACACGGTGAAGGAAAACATCGTGAGGAAACCGGCACATCCTAGAACCAAAAATTCGAAGACATGTGACATCCACCAATCCGCACTGGGCCCGCATGGTGGATTATGGCCCACTCCCTCTCACAGAGAGGAGGCCTGTGTCCCAGCAGTGGGAACAATATAGGCTTATGATGAATTGGCACACCGCTTATGGTTCCTGGTGGCCTATCATGACGTCTTTAAGCGAGCGAAATTCCAGTGTGGGAAAGTGACAGAACTATACAAGTCGTCTAGCGCCATCTCGTTTCCACAGTGGAATGACTCGCTTTAAGATGTCATGGTCACCTGTTCCACTTTCTTCATCAAGTTTTCAATAGGTTTTTTCTTTGTTTGTGACATAGACACAACAATCTCTAAATTGTTAATAAATTTTGCCACGTATTGCAACAAATTCATAGCCAATCTATATTCACCAAAGTTTAAATCAACAACAGTTCGTATATTTAATAACTGATGCACAAAACACCACGTCGCAATAGTCAACCGTCAAATACTATCATGGCGCGAATTTAATAATTCATACAATATTCAAAATTCAGTCGGCCATGTCCGAACAGAGGGCAATGGCGATTCATCAGAATTAGCGCTGATTGGCGGAGAGACTGATGACGTCATCAATATGCAACCAACCGGCTGCGAGAGTTTATTGAGTCGCTAAACGATTCCAATTTTAAATATTTTTCGAATTTGAAATATAATATCTAAAGAACTTTAATATTTAAAATTTTTTCAAAGAATTTCTAGTCATGACGTTATTGACAAAGTCAAAATGAAAATGGTTATTTTGCTAATTTTGTTTCTAAACTTGGTACCCCCAGTTTTCAAAAGAACTTTTATGTAAATGGGGATGGCAACCGGGAACCGAATGGTGCTAGTATAGCTAGTTCCAAGCATCGTCATTGGTTCAAATCTTATAGGTACTTCAATATAAAAACGTGGGAAAATAGTACTACCTCATTGGTCGGATTAGAACTTTGCTATGGTCACGCCATCCATATCGTCTTTGACTGACCTTCCCCATTATCCTTTCTCATACGTTAGGAAGATATTTATGCTTTTGTTAAGACATAAACTAAAATGTTTCATTATGAAAAGAAGATACTTTGAGACATTCAACTGCTGTTAAAATGACTAAAAAAATGTGTCAATGAAATGGTATATTTTTAGGAAATAGTTCCGATTACCATTTTAGGTACCTTTCAGCAATCCCCAACATTTCAAACTACCGTCCAAACTAAAGTGGAGCAACACGTAATTTTAGATTCTCAATCAAAAGTTAACAATGGCCCGAAACCTCGAAACCTACCTACCATCAATGTTATGCAAAAGCAATCCAGTTCACTGCTAACGGTCACAACCTTAAGGGCCTCTGTGCACGGACGGTTTTTACCCGGTTTCATGCTGACGCTGTTAAATAGAAAATTTTATTTCACTGTAGCCGTGTCCCACGGTTTCACAGTCAGATCTCAAGTATTATTAAAGAATGATTACAAGTAACTTTTAAGCGTCCTGTAGAATTCAACTAAACAACGTGTAACGCCAATAGCGCAAAACCTCTCGTGGGGTAACTTAGAGCAAAAAAATGTTTGGCAAAATGAGAAATTGGTCGGGCACATCTGTATGAAAAACCAATTTTTTTTTTTGCGAATTTCCAAAAGTCTTAGAACAAAAATTGTTCAGTAACATGGGCTTGGTTACCCCACAAGAGGTTTTGCGCTATTGGCGTTACACGTTGTATACTCGTAAATAAAAGAAAATGAATTAAAATTCGAGTGATGGTTCTAGTTATTATCTACCACGTTTATACACTCTGTCTTTTAGCTTTATCAGCATTGATAAACAATCATGGCCACTGATTTTTCATTGATTCTGGACAGGTCACAAACACTTCACTTACTAGCTAGAAACCGGGTATTTCTACAAGTTTCTTTTTTTACTTTTCTCCTCAACTCCAAACTAGCATTTTTTTGTGTTGTGGGTGCGTTTAAAAACATAGAAACTCATTTATACGCAAACACCCTCACTCGGAACAACTACTTGTAGGTCATACAAATATATTTGTTCCGTACGGGAATGGAACCCGCGACACGCTGCGCAGCTATTCAATCGCTCAGCCGCTACACCAATCGAGCCGCTTTACCCGTCTCGGGTCCGGTTAAAAACCACCCATGAGTAAGAGCCCTTAAACTACAAACTACGAGTACCTCCATCTCCGAACCGTAACGGACACATTACAAATTCGAATTTGGAACTAATCTAAAACTGAAATCAGTTTAGCGGGCGCGAGCGCGGATTGGCGCGTTGAATGATGACGTCATCAATACCCGTCGCTCGACCAACCGCAGGCCGCCGCAGTGCCTATAGTGCTTCCAACTATCATGAGTAATTTGCCAATAATTTGGAGGCCCCAAATTTACTGACCCTGTTTTGGTACGGTACTCTGTTGGGGCGAAACATTTGTTGTTCCCTATTTTACGTTGCAATCGAGTTCTGACAGGTTTCAAAATTATTTTTAGCCCTCGAAAAGTTGTTTTAAGGCCAAGCTGTGTTTGTCTAGCCTAGTTTTATATAGACTATATTAATAGTGCTTCTGATGGTAATAGACTCAATTCATATTTATTTTTTTATATCAATAAGTTGGCCTTTTTTGGATTGGTAAATCTTCAAATGGCCTATGTTCAGCAATGGACATCTTCCGGCTGATAAGCTGATATCTTCAAAAAGTCCACCCAGTGTGGGTTTGCAAAAGGGACTGTCAGACTCGAACTTACCCAATTTCCACCTTGTTTCTTCAATTGTCCTTAAAGTTCCAAGGTTATGTATAATCAAAAACATGTTTAAGTGTTTATTTAGTGTTTAAAGCTGTTAACATTTTCACAGTTTGTAAGTCCAATCAGTAAGAAGATCGCGTTTTCACATAACTTATCGATTGCAATAAAACCAATATTTTAAAAAGAATCCAATGAAAAGATGAGTCTACATTGAAAATATTTGGCCAGAGGCCTGAAAAACGATATTAAAATAATATTCATGAATAAAATAGTAATAAAAATTTCAAAAGCGTGGTTATTTATATTCCAATAACGTAGATTTGCGTTTTTAAGTTATCTTAGGCTCTCCCTTATAAATAAAAAATGTTTTATCCATACTAATAAAATAATAAACTTGCTTATAATCCCGTCTTCTATCGCCTAGAGCTTGTATTGGTAATAGTCCCACGGGATAGTACCATCGGGATAAAAATAATCCTATGTGTTAATCCAGGTTATAAACAATCGTTGTGCCAAATTACAGGCAAAATCGTTTTCTAGTTTTCGCGTAAAAATGTAACAAACATCCATCTATCCGTCTATCCATCGTCACAAAATTATTATGCGTGTATAACAGTTTCTTTTCAGGTGTCAAAATCATGCCTTTGTCAAACTGACAGGCGAAACGAATGCGTGCCGAAGTGTTTTTGTTTGTAATGACTGTATGGAATTGTTTGAAGCCAGTCACATAGACTATCGGATCGCTTTCGCTTTCCTATGTGACTGGATTCAAACAATTAAATGAGTCCTGGGTAGAGCTGGAGGGACTTTCAGATTACTGACTAAACCACCTTGTTTCAATTGCAATTTACGTTCCAGTGCTGTGGTTACCTGTTTAGATAGTCCCGCGACCCCGGTAGACGTTTGGCCCTCTATGAGGATCTCTTCAGATTGCTGACAGCTCTTTGAGGAGCGCGTGGAACATGGGCAACAACGATCTGGGCATGGTTCCTGATCGGACGGCGAGCTACTCATTACTCACGGCCTGCGTGACCGATGAAAAAACTTAAAAGATGTCTGTCTTTTTATAATATTTTCTTTCACACCTTAACAGCAGAATAGCTTTCGATTAAAAGCACGTAGATAAAATCGATTGGTTTAAAAATAAAGAAAAAAGGAATATGGCTGAAATAAAAAAGGTAAATCATACAGTTTTTTCTATTTGAATCACGCAAATAAATTCAAAAATATAAATCTTTTTTCACAGAAAGTAATATAATGTCAGTCTGAGTGTTAAGAACCATTTACATTTTCTATTTGTTCAAAGTGGAAAATTACTTTTCATAAAATATTGAAATTTTGACCTCTCCCGCGACCCTATTCGATTTGATCCATACTATATGGGACACCCTGTACACTTACGTATTAATACGTGAAGCGAAAACTTCGTACACCTTTTTACGTAAATTGAGCGAATAAAAGATTGAGGAATGAAGTTATCACAGAAGGTTGCGGGTTAAAAGAGGATGCAATGACAAAAATTATAAAGTATGTGCGTTTTTTATCGTCGTCGTCTCTGGTCATCCATACTACCAGAGACACCCTGTATGCATGCGGGCGGCGAGTAGTGGGCGACTCGCTGTCCGATCATGAACCATGCACGGGTCGACGGCGCGTCGTGTTCAATTGGTGGAAGCAGAATCGAAGACGTAAACATTCGCCCAGACAATAAACACTACATAATATACTACACAAAATAGGACTCATCAGCTTGCCTTAATCCCTTGACCAAAAAAAAAAACCTTGTAATGTGGCAAAATCTTAGATTAGTGTCAAATTATTAACAGAATTAAAAATTAAAGCAGTTTATATTTCTTTGTATCTCTTTTTTTAAATTCTTTAGTTTCTAAATATTTAACTCTTTAATCTACTTATAACTTTCAATTTAATTTCTTTGCTTTTCCATTTTTATTTTTTCCCTGTCTACCTCCCATTTTATAAATATCATATAAAATTTTCAAAAAACATTAACTGCTCAAATTCACACATTTCAGGTGACATTCCAAAGGAAAATGATGACCCGCAGTGCAACCATTAAGGAGTTGGAAGCGAAGCTGAGAGCCACACTAAAGGAACTTGACATTTCTAAAACGGAATGTAAGAAATTGCTTCAAGAGATTGATGACAGTGAAGTGGAGGTGCAGAAGGTTGTTGAAAAGAACACCTTCCTCAAGAACCAACTGGCTGAACTTCACATCGAACACATGGACTTAACCGACAGGCACGGTCAACTACAACATCAAGTATTAACATTCCAAAAGTGCAGTGATACATATGAACTGGCCATAAACAGAATATCAGAACTAGAACAGGAACTATGTGATGCCCTTAAGGCCCTTTCACTCACAGAATCTGCAAAGATTAGTGAACAAGTAACAAATACAAATAGCCTTTTCCATGAGTTGGTTGGTAGTCAGTCAAAACTAGTGTGTGAGCCATCTGTAACTATAGACTTAACTGGTGATGACACCATACCATTGTGTCCCATTATTGTAAGTCATAATAAACTAAAGAAATATATTAAAATTAAGAAATTAATAAAACGGTCACAAAGGTCAATTAAAAAACAAAACCTTTTAAAATTAAATATTTCCCTTAGAAAGAAACATGTGATCCTTAAAAATAGTCTCAATATGTGCTGTAGTGAGTTAGATCAATATAGGGAAAAATATGATATTGATACTCAGCTCCTCCAAAATGATCTGTTATACAAGGAGTGCTTGCTGAAGGACATATTTGAAAAATATGAAAGATCACAGGAACAGTTAAGTGACCGTCTGTTTGAAGCCGGGGAATTGCTGGATTTGGTGAAGGAAAATGCAGAGAAATATGAGTCACTGGCAAATAATCTCCCTTGCAGCTGTGCAATTAAACCACCTCCCCCTGAGCCCCAACTTAACTTGACAGCTCTTCCAGCAAAGACTTATAATCAAAAGAGTAAAACTATACTTTTTAGTGACGAGTTAGGGTCAGGCTTTGGAAAAATATTACATAACTACCTAAGCCATAGTTTTACTAACCATTGTTATCATAATATAAGTTTTAAACAAATGATAAATAGAATTACTAATTCAAATCTAGAGGACTGTTCTTCTATAGTTCTCCTTTTAGGAAATAGCTTAACTGTTACAAAAAAGGACATAGTGGATGGTGTGGACTCCTTACTGAAGTTAAACATAGGAAAGCTGATGTTGTGCGCTTTTCCTTACTCTGATAGTTTAAGTGAATGTGAAAATAACCATATTTATAAGTTAAATTGTTGCATTCACATGTTGACATGTTGTCATAGTGACAAATTGTTGTTTTTTGATTCTAACAATTTTGTTAGTAGTTTTGTTTTGCATCGGAGACATTTATCTCTGTCTTGGAAATGTCGACATTTGATTGCTATGTTGATAGCATATAATATTAACCATGCTGTTGCTGATGTATTCGATTCTAGGTTAAGTAGGTTAAGTAGTTGTTTAAGTGACGAGTCTGTGTTGTTAGGTTGCCCTAACAACATAGTGATACAGTGTTCTGTACCTGTATGCTGTACGAAGGAGGGTCTACCTAATATACCACCTGCCTTGGAGACCACTTCTACTCAGGTTGGGCATTCCCTTCCTGCTAGTACACTAGACGGTCCCGTCGGGGAGATCACTCCGGATATTATTTTAAACTAGATTGTAAGACAACAGAAGAAACCTCTGCAATTAGTAACTCATTATCAGTGAACAATAAACAGGTTTCTTCTAGCAAATTAGTTAAATATAAAATAGCAAATGGAGAGCAACACACTTTAAAATTGTTTAATCAGAATATTCAAGGGTGCTCTTCTAAATTACTGGAATTAGAAATGTTTTTGGAATCAACCAAGTTTGATATTGTTTGCCTTACAGAGCATTGGTTAAAAGATCATCAAGTTATGTCTATTTGTTATGATAATTATTGTGTAGTTAGCCATTTCAGTCGTAAATGTATGATGCATGGCGGATCGTTAATTCTAATTAAGAAATCGATTAAATCTAAAACTAGAAATGACATTGTTGAACTGTCAGTTGAACATACCATTGAATTGTCCTGTGTTGAGCTTGATAAGCATGTTATAGTATGTGTTTACAGACCCCCAAATTATCAGAATCTACCTATGTTTGATACTATAATGGAAGATGTTTTAAATAAAATATGTACTAACGGTAAATCTGTCATCATCTGTGGTGATTTTAATATTAATTTATTAGAAAATAACTCCAATAGTGTTAGATTGTTGAGTCTTTTTAAATCTTTTAATTTGTCACATGTTTTTATGGAACCAACCAGAGTGACAGCTTCTTCTGCCACTTGCTTAGATAATGTATTTTCTAACTGTGATTACTTACATAAGGAAATTGTTAATAAACTGCCATCTGATCACAGTGGCCAAACAATAACGTTTTGCGCCTATAAACCTATTCAAAAAATTCAAATAAGACATAGGCCAATTACAGATAAAAATTTAGAAAATATGAATAATACTATAGCGAGTAAATTATGTGATCATAGGTTTAATAATATAAGTGACCCAAATGAGTTCTACGCCGAGTTTTTTGGAATTTTAAAAACAGAATATAATCGTATTTGTCCTCTTAAAACTAAAACTATCTGCACAAAGTTCTTATTTAGTGATTGGGCAACACCAGGAATTCGCAAAAGCAGAGATAAACTTTTCGAACTTTATGATCTTAAGAGTCATAGAATGGATGATATTAGCTTTCATCAGTATGTTGCCAAATATTCAAAAACTTTTAAACGTGTATGTAAAATAGCTAAGGCTCTTTTTATTAGTGGTAAAATTAAATCAGCTGATGATAAAATTAAAACAACCTGGAAAATCATAAACGAATTCAATTTAGAAACTGCACATGGTCCTATAAACACAGATAAAGATGTAGCTCAGGAATTTGAAAAGTTCTTTTCGAATATACCTCTTAAGACTACTGAGCCATTAAATTCGTCACCAGCACTCTCTGCTGCCTTACTTAGAAATAATGTAAAGGCATGCCCGATGGAGTTTAGGTTTCGGCACACAAACCCCCAAGCAGTGATTAAAGCATTCAAAGATCTTAAAATTAAATCAACAGAAGATCTCTGGGGAATGTCTGTGAAGGCCTGTAAATCAATAATAGAAACCGTAGCGCCTTATTTAGCTTTTTTATTTAATACCAGTGTAGACCAAGGAGTGTTTCCGAAGTGATCTTATGAAGCATAGTAAGGTAGCTCCACTTTTTAAATCGGGTGATTGTAAGGAAGCTAACAATTATAGGCCTGTGTCAATTTTGCCAGTTTTCAGTAAGGTGTTTGAAAAGTTAATGCTTGAACAAATGCTATGTCACTTCAATAGAAACTCCATCTTTCATGATCAACAGTTCGGTTTCACCAAAGGTCGTTGCACAACTGACGCCGGTGTTACCCTATTGAAGAACATTTTTAACTCCTGGGAGGAAGCGCAAGATGCCATAGGAATCTTTTGCGACCTCTCAAAGGCATTCGATTGCGTAAACCATGAAACGCTTTTGCTGAAACTGGAACATTATGGAATTAAAAATACAGCTCTTGATTTACTTAAATCATACCTAAGAGATAGACAGGTTAAAGTTCAAATAAACGGTACAAACTCATTAGGGGCTAAAATGACTATGGGCGTGCCTCAAGGTTCTATTTTGGGTCCATTCCTTTTCTTGGTCTATATTAATGACTTACCCCATTTACTAAAAAATCAACCACAGATGGTGTTATTTGCCGATGATACATCGTTAATTTTTAAGATAGATAGACGTGCACAAAATCTAGACACTGTTAATGACTGTATTTCTAAGGTTCAAAATTGGTTTACTGTTAATAATTTAGTTCTTAATGAAAAGAAAACAAAATGTATTCGATTCACTTTGCCTAATGTTAGAAGTAGCGATTGCGACATTTTATTGAACGGAGAAAAATTAGATTTTACTGATCAGACAGTTTTCTTAGGAATCACGTTAGACGATAAACTACAATGGGGCCCCCATATAGCATCTTTAGCGGGGCGACTCAGCTCAGCCGCTTATGCTGTTAGAAAGATAAGACAGTTAACTGACGTCGAAACTGCGCGTTTGGTTTACTTCAGCTACTTTCACAGCATTATGTCTTATGGTATTCTACTGTGGGGCCGGGCAGCTGACATTGAATCCATTTTTGTTTTGCAAAAGAGAGCCGTCAGAGCAATTTACAAACTATGTCGTCGCGAATCTCTTAGGGAACTATTTAAAAAGATTAACATAATGACAGTGCCTTGTCAATTTATTTATGAAAATATAATGTATGTTAGGAAAAATCTTCATCTTTTTAATAAAATAAGCGATAGACATAATTTTAATACTAGAAATAAAGATAAAATTGATCAACCTTATTATAGATTGTCCAAAGTCCAAAAATCTTTTATGGGGTTCTGTGTTAAATGTTATAATAAAATACCTAGCGAAATTTTAACTCTAAATGAAAGAAAGTTTAAAAGTCACATAAAAATACACTTAGTAAACAAGCATATTATAAATTAGATGATTATATCCAAGATAAAAATGTCTGGAAACATGCCGGTCCTGCTCCATAGTACAATGTAGGGCTTAAGCAGAATCAAGCTGGTTGATATTCGAATGCTCACACACTTCTTATATTTTGTAAAATAGCTTTGATTGCAATATTTTGTTAAAATGTGAACACCATGTACCTTTTTGCTTTTTTTAATTCTTATTTTTATTATTTTTTTTTTTTTTATAATATTTAGTCTATATTTTCAAGGTACATTGCTTCCACATTATATATTTTAAATGATGTTATAAAAAAATTGTAAAACATGTTTAAAAAGAGTAAGTATGGAGTTTCTTGCCCATTCTTCTCCATACAACCTACCTTAGCGAATGGGTGTAGAATCAATCCCATCCCATCCCTTTCCTTAATTTTAATATTCGACGTTTAAAAGTGCCTCACTGATGGCCTATTTGAAATAAATGATTTGACTTTGACTTTGACTTTGACTTTGTTCAACACGTGCCTTAAAGTGCTTACAGCAATATGACGGGACCCCTCTTAGAGGGCCAAAGCGTGCCGGGGTCGCGGGACTATCGGAACGTAAAGGGCTATTGAAGGACACCGTGGATTTTAATCAGCACAAGTCTGACAGTCCCTCCCGTCCTGCCATGGGTCGGACGCATTTGATGATTTTCTACATAAAAAAGGGACAGCCTGTATACATATGTATAAAGACAAACTCACATAACCTAGATCAGTAAGTAAAACTTTAGGTGTACTCGTTACTGAGTTAGGTACTAAAGGTATAAAAGTAATTCAAGGACATTAGGCTACCTTGATATGTCTAGACGCCTAGATCCTGTAGTTGTTATGTACTAAATTGAGAACTAAATATATTCAATGATACACAGGAAAATTGAGATAGTAAGAGTCATATTTTTTTTATGAGCTTTCCACCCGCGGCTTTCCCCGTCCCATTTATTTTTTGTCTTTAGAACTTACAGTTTATAATTATTATGCATGCTATTCCAATGTATATGTATAATCTATATTCATCATCATCAGCCTATAATGTTCCCACTGCTGGGACACAGGCCTCCTCTCTGTGAGAGGGAGAGGGCCACAATGCACCACGCGGGCCCAGTGCGGCGGGTTGGTAGATGTCACATGTCTTCGAATTTTTGGTTCTAGGACATGCCGGTTTCCTCACGATGTTTTCCTTCACTGTTTTGAGAGCAGTGGTGATGAAATAAATTACACAAAGTAATGCGCCTGGCGGGGTTCGAACCCACGACCTACAAACTCGTAAGTCGGGACCGATACCACTGGGCCACCACTGGTACATGACGGGGCTCCCCTTAGAGGGCTAAAGCCTGGCAGGGTCGCAGGACTAACGAATCATCGTGACCCCGGAACATAAAGGGCTATTGAAGAACACCGTGGATTTTAGTCAGTACAAGACTGACAGTCCCTCCCGCCATGCGCTGAGTGGGAGGACTCATTTGATGATTTTACACGATAAAAAAAGCCATCACATTTGTAAAAAGTGGCTTCACGAAAAACTTTCCGTTTTGTTTTGAACATTGAATCTGGACATTTAATAATCTTTTTAGATTAGGGAGTGTGATGTTGGGATCGAACGACGAAATTATTAATTTACTGTGCGTTTTTTTTTTGCTTCAATATTCTCTGTGTCCTAAGTTAGGAATCTTGAAATTCTATGAATCCAAGCTAGCAATGCTATGAACTTCTTTTGAATCCTAACAAAACCTTATTATTTCTGCTCCACCAAGTTTCACACTCCTCCTCCACATACATCAAGACAGCAGTAATCTAAATGTAAGTAGAAATCACGGCAAATGGACGCGTCTAATTAACTCGAGCTGGCAACGTCGCATGAATACGTCACCGTTGTCGGGACAGGGCTGCACCGTCTAAGATTTACATAGGTAACATATTCTAGTACCTACATTGTAGTTACATAAATATGGAGAAAAGGAGAAACTGTTCATTGAAAATTAAACATTTCTTCAAATGAGTTTCCGCGCTGGAAGGTCTGTCAGACTTGTACTGACAAAAATCGGGACATGATGTGGTAAAATCATCAAATGAGTCCTCCCACCCAGGGCAGGGCGGGAGGGACTGTTAGACTCGTACTGACTAAAATCCACGGTGGGTTGGGTCCCGGCTGTCATTTATAGATCTTTGACAGTCGCTACTGCAAGTCGGAAGCTCTAGACTGTAGAGTCTGACAACCAGTCTTACCATGGGGTATCGTATAACCCAGTTAATCGGTTGTGGAGGTCTGATAGGCAGTCGCTCCATCTAAAATACTGATATTCAGACGCATCTGGTTCGACTGGAAGCTGACCCCAATATAGTTGGGAAAAGGCTACGCAGATGAAGTGAACTTCAGTAGGTTCTGCTACTTTCAAAGGGAAAAGGCGTGATATGTAAAACTAGCTGTGCCCGCGACTTCGTTCGCGTGGATGTCAGAACTCAACAATGTTTTTTTTAATAAAAATCTAAAATCAAAGTAGCCTGAGTTACTCATTATCATCATTAGATATATTATTATATCTAATGTAATAATGAGTAACCATTACCATTACAAACAGACAGACAGACAAAAATTGTAAAAAAATATATTTTGGTGTATGTACCGTACCGTACCTATATATCGGGCATGCGGGCAGCGAGTAAAGGGCAACTCGCTGCCCGACCAAGGACCATGCCCGGGTCGACGGCGCGTTGTGTCCCACGCGCGCCTCAAAGAGCGTCAGCATAATGACGGGGCCAAAGCCTGCAAGGGTCGCGGGATTATTTCCTTACCGTGACCCCGGAACGTAACAGGCTATTGAAGGACACCGTGGATTTTAGTCAGTAGAAGTCTGACAGTCCCTCCCGCCCTGCCCGGGGCCGGAGGACTCATTTGATGATTTTGCCAGGTTAAAAAAAAAAAAAAAAAAACCGTACCTATATATATTCGTATGCACCATTTAGTAAAAAACGGTTATTTCAAAATTACAAACAGACACTCTAATTTTGTTTATATGTATAGATGTATAAATTATTATGTATTGATAAAATGATCTGTACTCTATGTGCCTATATCCAGCAGATGATCAAACATTACTTCATCCGTTATATGGATTTCAATGTTTGTAGTGAGAATCTCAAACCCAAACTACAATAATTAAAATTCTGTTTTTACAAAAATAAATACCATCCATTTTCATCTTTAAAAAATTTTAAAGGCAATAAAATGCAGTATAACCAAAAGGGATGGGGTTTCAATTAATTTTAATTACATGCAGCTTACAACCCTACACAGTGGGTAGGCAGTAATACTGATAGCTTGATTCATCAAGGGGAGTTAACTGAATGAAATAATGGAAAGGGCTTTTTTATTAATAAGTAAATAATAAAAACATTGTAAGTTTTATGGTCGCGGAACCGCCTTAAAAGGACACCGTGCCCCTGGAACGCAAAGGAAAACTGAAGGAACAGGACGGAATCTGACAGTCAGTCGGGAAAGGAGACTCATTATGGTATTTCCAACCTCAAAAAAAGATACAAAAAGAAAAATATCTCAATAGTTTAAAAAAAGTTTATTTACAAAACTAAAGCTAGATCCATGTAAACAATTCTGTATTATTCGCTGTTAAACTCACATACCCAGTTTCCCCGAAAAATAACCTGAAAATGTAACTGTAAACAACACTGAAATCCAAAACCAAAGTTCAAAATACCGTCCAAATCCCAAACAACGTTACTAACACAGTTATTCTACACCACGCAAAAAAAACAACAAACCAAATTGGTTTATACCTAAATGCAACCAGGCGATCACAACGTTAAGAGCGTATATTCCGAAAGCTGGCAACGTCGCAAATGGTTGTCAAATATTAACAAGTTTTAATTAATTTAGCATTGTTACTGTATGAAAATAAGAAATATGGCTCTGTAGTGCACTAAAAAATTGATAAGGGAATACAATAATTAATATCGTAACACCGAATATATAGTTTTAGATGTAAAAAAAGCATTTGGAAGCTTTCCAAATGCCTTTTATACACCTGAAACGGTTACAACATCAAATTCAGGGTTTTAATTGCATTCCTATATAATTTTTTAGTGCACTACAGAGCGATATTTCTTGTTTTCATACAGAAAATTTGCCAAATTAATTTAAACTTGTAATTATTTGACAGCTTTTTGCGACGTTGCCAACTTTCAGAATATGCAGCCTTAAAAACAAACGCACATTTATATTGTTGCACGAAATTGAACCTTATAATAACTAGATCAAAACAAATGATTTCATTTACTACTAAATATATTCCTCTCATTTTCAGGGTTCGGATAACGTAGCGGAAAAACTTCAACCTAACCTTGGAAGGAGACAACAATAGGGTTTCACACTAGTGAGAAAGTAAAAGGTATGTTTTTGTGTGTTTCGTTTTTGGGTTACGAAGGGTATAACCTTGTGGAGTAGCTTATTGATGCCATACATTGTTCTTAAACGCGTGCCAGATGTGTTGTGTGTTGTTCTTAATGTTTTTAGGTTATTTTGTGTAGATCGACCTTTTTTGAGTTAAAAATTCCGAAATACCGAAATACTGAAAAACCGAAAATCAAATATCTAATATTTTTATTTCGAACTATAGAATCGCGAACACCGAATATCGCATAATATATCGAAATACCGAAATACCGAAAATCGATTTTCGAATATTCGAATTTCGAACAATCAAATCGCGAATGACTAATATCGCATATCGAATAACCGAATGGCGAAAATCTTGGTTTTAAACAGGAATACTTAAAACCCTTAAACCTATGGTTGCATAGATTTTCCGAAATATCTATCTATATAAATATTTTACGCATTAATGCACCTTCCTTACCTTATTGCTATTCCGCACATTCGCACTTATATAGTGCTTCCAAACGTCTTTTATAATGCGAACAGCGAAGGAGTGGAACTCTCTGCCTGCGTCTGTGTTTCCGAACACATACAACCCTAATCTCTTCAAAGTTAGAGTGAACATGCTTCTTCTGTGTAAGCTCGCTCCATCGTCGACCTTGTCTTAGTCACTCCTGACCTAGACTAAGGTCACAAGGTACATAAAAAAATTGAGAATTTAAAAGATTTCTATAGTAAGCCTAAAAAATCGGATTTTCCCAAAAATTAAGGCTGTACACAACATGGCCCTCGGCCTCGGCCATATTATACGCCAATAGTGGCCACGCTCGCGTGTGCAAGCAGCAAACTTTAGTGCTAGACTGACGGGGCGTTTTGTTAACTAGGGCGTATTACCTAGTTTCACCCTATAATAGTTTACTAAAATAACAACAATCTTTTCCAACACAAATGAAACCAGTCTCAACGATATCTTGAAATACTTCTTTAAATAATTAATGAATGTCTGGCTAGACAGAAAAGTCTCGCAAAACGCTGCGATAATTACAATAATGACCATCTCTTCAGAACCACTCGAATCCAACAGAAATACTGATTATTTTTCAATACTGCACAAAAGATGGCGATCACTTTAGCTAACAATATTAAAAGCAAAAAATCTTAAGAAAAAGCTTAGCGGACTTACTTGAATCTAGATTCGGAAAACTTAGGGACGCTTCGAGGAACTTCGTGACGCTTCGGTTCGCTTCGCCGCGCTTCTCTTCGTGCCGAACGGCTCGAATTAATGACGAAGCAGCGAAGTGTCATTGAAATAATTGACAATATGTTTCCGTGCAGCAGACTCCTTTGAAAAACTTATCGATCCGTCTGTGAACCTGGTTGTTATGTACTGTAATCTGATTCAGGTGTTCAACATAGGCTGTATAAAATTAAGAGTTCAATTAAGAGCATGTACAGTCACGAGCAATAGTATGTATACACTAAGCAGTATTCAAAAGCGATGTTCTGCTACCATATTGATTAAACGTTTGTCTTTTAATTAGACTTCTATTTCGGAAACCATACTATTACAAACTAGGTCTTATTTCAAAGTGGAAATCAGTATTTCACGAGCAATTTGCGTTTGAATTTTGATAAGTGTTTACATATTATTGCTCGTGACTGTACGGCAACGTATTTTTTTTTAAACGGTCCCCACATTACAAATTTCTCCTGGATTGAGTGGTGACATCCACAAACACCCAGACCCGGAACAAATAATTGTAGATCATAGCGCGAATCCTACCGGCGACCAATACAAACTTTCAAGTTGTTTTTAAATTCCTAAACCGGTTTTAATGAAACCCTAAAAAAGCGCAAAGGTTGACAGAGAACATTTTAGAAAAATGTATTATTTAAAAAGTTGCTCTGTAAAGCTCAATATCGGTCCAATTTACTTGTAAAACTTTGTGTTGAAAATCGTTCAAATTGATTCTGACATTTCGAAAAACAATTAAGTCAAAGATTGTTAGAAAATGGAAATTATTTACCTTCGACCGTATTTTTTGTCTTAAAACCATCCAAACTAGAAAAAAAAACGATTCCATCATCAATTAAAATACATACTATCAAGACAATACAAAATTGATAACTTTAATAACGCGAAATAAAAAAAAAACAAAAACGCTCTTAAAAACGCCATTAACTAACAACATGAATAAGATACACTGCTTCCCCCCATTCCCCCCCCCGCGCAATGAAAAGCGAAATTTATCACTTTGAAACAATAATAAAACCATACCACAGATAAACCCGTTTTACACACTTTTCCCGCCATAAAACATAAGTAATCATTTTCGGCGTCTTTCAACAGAACGTCTATAGACGTTTTTCGACAGAGAACGGCTATGGACGTGAGGGTAGGTCGAATTTTTTCTATCTTCGGCGTCGGGTAGCGCAGCTGCGCCATTGTTAAGGGCTCACTACATCAATAAGCCATTCTGGGAGACGGCCGTAAGGGAACTTTTAGACTTGAGGTAATCTTGGAGAGGTAAAAGTAGGTTAAGGAAATGAATGAAAGTTGTGTTGTTTTGAGAAAGTCTAAGGTTGAAAATCAATGGTTTACTCTTACACTAGGACCATACTAACGTGAAATGCCGTTGTGTATCGCATAAATGGGTGTTTATACGAACACTAACTCTTAATAAACGTAGACTAAAGTTATAACCAGGATAATCTTCGGACAACCATACATTTTTAAGGGGTGCCCTCTATCTGGCAGAAATTTATTTCTCCGAAACCTATTTGGCAGAACTCACTTGGCAGAAACTTTTTTAAACGAACATTGTTATGGTATAAATTTTTTTTAATATAATTGTTTTTTGGCCTAATGTTTTTATGTCCGAATTTAAATTGGGATACTTTTAAGATGGCAGAATTGTATTGGGCATAATTACTTTTGTCAGAGTTACAATTTTGCATATTTTCATTTAGCATAACGTTTATTTAGAGCGCCGATTATTTGGAATAATTTGACTTGGTATACTTCGAAGATCACAGAATTTCAGAATAGAAATAATTTAATAGTCATAATAAAAAATAAAAAAAATGTTTTATAAAATCAATATGGTGTGCTACAAAAGTTAGTGACAGAAATGAATCGCTGCAAAACCGACTTCACGTAGTCTTGTCTGCCCTACCCCTAGAGTGTAATTTATAATCGCGTAGGCGCGGAGGGGCGAGGCGGCCCGTGAGCTGAGGAGCAGGTGGTTTTAACGCACACCGCCGCGGCTGAGGCTGGCCGGCTTGCCGGCCAGTAAGCCGAAGCTGCGGTGGTGGGCGTAAAATCATCTGCGACGATTAGCTCGCGTGGGACCGCCAGAGACCCGCAGCGCCGGAGCCGTGACAGAAGCCATGCCTGCTGCATGTGCTGAATGCTTGCTGCATGCTTACTGCATCATCTTACTGTCTGGGAAATAAAAACCACACAATTATGCAAAAGATGATTCTGGTTGTGAACTTTCTACGAAATGATGGTTATACTTATTGATTATTATGGAAATGAAATTTATGCCTAAAGATGATTCTGACTTACAAAATTATGGGTTTCGGTGTTATGGTAAATGAGTGTATGCCAAACGATTTTCTGCGAAAAGAGGTTTATGCTATCCGTTGCTATGCAAAATAAAATTATGACGTAAAAAGTTCTGCTATAAAGGGTGGACCCATTTTTAAGGACTACCCTTGACGTAACTTTACTTCTAAGACTATTATCGCAGAAATCAACGGTAAATGCCGTTAGTGTGGCTCGGCTATTGGTATCCTAATTACCTGCGGGTTTAATCAACTCAGTCTATCTCAATTCATCTGCCTCAAACTACGCAAGAACTGCCTGTCCTCCCTTTCCAACTTCCACATCTAGTCTGATCATTACTCGAAATCAACCACATAGTACCAGAAAATCATGTTGAGTCCCCTTACCCTCAAATGCTCATTCATCATCATCATCATCAGCCTATAATGTTCCCACTGCCTGCTGGGACACAGGCCTCCTCTCTGTGAGAGGGAGTGGGCCATAATCCACCACGCGGGCCCAGTGCGGGTTGTTAGATGTCACATGTCTTCGAATTTTTGGTTCTAGGACATGCCGGTTTCCTCACGATGTTTTCCTTCACCGTTTTGAACAATGGTGATGAAACAAATTACACAAAGTAATGCGCCTGGCGGGGTTCGAACCCACGACCTACAACTCGTAAGTCGGGACCGATACCACTGGGCCACCACTGCTCATTAATCAATTTTAATTCTCACAACATTACAAACAAAATTACTGCAGAAAAAAAAGCCAGACACATCGTTAAACCCACTTAGAAATAAAAAGGGGAAAAATTTCCCGCAAATCACCGTACATTGTGCACGGTCCTTAAACTCAGCACCGTATGTTTATTTATGGGACATTACAAGAGACGAATTCACGTTTCTCCGGGATCCTCTCAGCGAGGCAGTTAAGTTTCAAAGAAAAAGCTCAATTTTCACACGGTATATCGTGCTATAAATAAAAAGCTTATATATATACAGGTTACATACTTTTATCTACTCTCATATCGTAAAATTCGAAATACAAAACTCAAAACGAGTTTATAAAGACGTACTTTATACCATAGAGTATCGAAATGAAATTAAAAAATTAAATTATAACACTACTTCTCTAACAAAATAATGTTATAATATAATTTTTTTTTTCATTATGATACAGATCATAGATACATCTATTTCATTTTTTATCTGTGGCTGCGCGCGCTCTTTAAGGGAATGTTGGAATTTTGACGTTTGTGTTTCGGTGGATAACATGGTGGATGTTTATTAGTGTTTATTAATTTTTATCTTTTATTTGATATGTTCGTGTTCAATGAGAGTAGATAAAGTAGTGTATGAAACTGTACATAATTAGGTATTATACCACTCTTGTGATACTATTAAAAAACTCGCTTCGCTCGTTTTTTAAACTCACACTCGTGTATAATACCCCTCATTATGTACCAGTTACTTATACTACTATTTTATATCGTGGTAAAATCATCAAATGAGTCCCCTCCCAGGGCAGGACAGTAGGAACTGTCAGATTCGTTCTGACTAAAATTCACGGAGATCCTTCCATAGCCTTTTACGTTCCAGGGTCACGAGTACCTGATAAGACAGGCCCGCGATCCCGGCAGGTTCTGGCCCTCTAAATGCCATGTGGGATTGCTGACAGCTCTCTGAGGCGCACGTGGAACAAGACGCGCAATCTTCGACCTGGAAATGGTTCATGATTGGACGGCAAGTCACCCATTACTCGTCGTCCGCATGCCTCGTTACGGTGGCCAGAAATCGTCTCGCGACGTCCGTTGCCTTGGGCATCTCCTCGCCGGCTGAGTTGTTAGGGGGAGGTTGTTCTCTCCTTCACGCGTTTTTTTTTGTTTGATTTGATGAAAATGTAAGTTTGATCGTTATCACGATCAAATTTACATTCGTAATTTATACTTGTAATATTTACTTGCAAAGTTAGGATTACGTTGAAAAAAATTGAGCACTCTAGTTTTATGTTACGTTGTTTTTTTAAACGCTTCAATTTATCGGGAAAACTGTTTATTTTGTAACAAGAATATTTTTCCTGCTTTTATACTGTTTTTATTGAAAGCACGTGTTCCTTTTCAATACAAGGAAATCCTAGATGGAAAATAAATACTTAGAAGAAAGACATTTTCCGTAGTTATGGAAAGTTTAACGTAGAACTGGTCGCCCGGGGTCGCGGTACTGCCAGGGGTCGCGGGACTGTCTTATCAGATAACCGTGGCCCTAGAACGTAAAGGGCTATTGAAGCAATCCCGTCCTGCCCTGGGCGGACTCATTGGATGATTTCACCACGTGAAAAAAGGATGGCCGCGGGACTGTCGATTGTCGATGTACAATGTAGGGCTTGAACAGAATCAAACTTGGTTGAAATTTTTAATGCTCACACACTGCATAATAGTAGATTACGCACCAAGGGAATAAAGCAGTGCCTTACGTCACGGGCGTATTGAATCCCGAAGCGACACTAAGGATTCTGGGGGTGAACCTCCGGAGCGCAGCGAGGAGGTTCAAGTGTTAATTCCCGTGTGAAACGAGGGAATTAAGATAAGAATCCTTAGTGCAGAGAGGGATTTAAGTTAGCCCAAGACAAAGGCAGCTTTATTCCTGAGGTGAGTACTCTGCTTTTCACACCACCTGCGAGGAAATAAATTCGAATTTTGAAATTTGATGTGGTACGACAACCTTCGAACGTGAGCATGCTGTGGTGCCCACCTCAGCAAGCGATCAGCTGTTGCAGTGGGGACTGCCGGGGGGCAGCCGCCGCTGCTTCAATTCCTTCGTTCCAAGTTTTCATACTATGTTTTGTTTGAGGTTCCAAATTCAAATCACATTATTCCCAGGGAATAATGAAATTCAGTACATATATTATTCCCTGGTTTGAGTGTGGGGAACAATGACTTGCTTTACGGCCAGTTTGCATGACTTATAATGTGACATTTACGAGCAAGTGGTGTGAAAATTGTATTTGTATAAAGTTATAGTTGCATTATTTTGTGAAAGTGTGAACACCGTGTACCTTTTAGCTGTTTATTTATTGTTATTTTTATTTTTCCTTCAATGATCATAACTTGAGTACGCCACTTTCACATTTATTTATTTCTTTAAAAATTTGTAATTTCAAAACATTGTAAAACATTTTTGAAAAAGAGTAAGTATGGAGTTTCTTGCCCATTCTTCTCCATACAACCTACCTTAGCGAATGGGTGTAGAATCAATCCCATCCCTTCCTATTTCCTTTAAATGTAATAATCGACGTTCAAAAGTGCCTCTTTGATGGCCTAATTGGAATAAATGATTTGACTTTGACTTTGATTGACCGACACCCTGGAACCTAAAAGACAATTAAGGGAACACGGTGGATTTAAGTCAGTGCGACTCTGACCGTCTCTTTCGCTGAATCTATGATGGGGAGGGCATTTGACGAAAACACAAAGTTTTTTGCACTATTCAAATAGGTTCGTCGATACAGAAAGCAAGATTGAAAAAAAATTTTTTTTTTTTTACAGAATTACATTTAAATAACGAAAAAAAAAACAAAGAAATTAAAAACTAACTAAATCTAAACAAAAAAAATAAACAAAAAATAGATGTGACACTCGGAGACTGCCGCGGTGAAGCTATTGCATAACATTTTTATATTTTAAAAGAAAAAAATCGCTATATTTAACGAGAATATAATTTATTTAAAATGTTTGTGGTGCACTACTGTATTATAGAACTTCTTTGTTGTAGGAGAATTTTATAAGTAGGTTTCATTGTGAAAACTCCTTTTGTAGGTGGCCGTTTAGAATTTTGTAAGAAAAAGTAAATTGTCTTGACGGATATTTTTATGATTGCCGAAGTCTCCTGAACTGAAACGACGTTAGACGATGCGTGGTGTCAGGTTTTTTCGTTAGGTATTTTCGTTGTTTTTGGGAAAATTCTTGATTCGGTCGCCACGCTTTGCCGCGCTCAGAGCCCGAAATAAAAGCTATGCAATAGCTTAATAACAAAAACAGAATTCGACAGCTGCATACCATGACTGTAAAAATAAAGGTGACCACTCAGCATAACGCTGTGCTCTCTGGTTTTCAGTGGTCACCCGTACAGCTTGCACCATTAATTTCAGGATTCCGTCATTATTCAACAATATTTCATAAAAAATCCATAATACCCGATTACTATCGGTAATTACTCACTGAAGTGATTGTTAGGAAAAGGCGTTGTACCGGATAATTTGCATCGAGTTTCCCCTCATTGGCTTAGCAGTCGCAATCACGATTGCTCAGCGCGTGGTCCCGAGTTTTTATCCCAAGTCGGTCAATCATCATTGGATGCAGTTGAAGACACAGCAACTGCTTACCTGAACTCCACAATCCAGGTCAGGTAAAGCGTTGAAAAGGCTAAGCAGATGATGATGTGTCCCCATTGTTCATCAATGGTGCAGACGAGACTAATTAGTATCTTTGTCATCATCATTTGCCAAGCCATCACGCCTGCGAAGTCCCCTGCCTTTAACCATTATAGATTCGTATGACTTACGTTTTCTGCGTGGTGGTTAATTTTCACCCGTTTTTTTTACGTGGTAAAATCATCAGATGAGTCCTCCCACCCAGGGCAGGACGGGAGAGACTGTCAGACTTGTACTGACTAAAATCCACGGTGTCCTTCAATAGGCCTTTACGTTCTGGAGCCACGGTTACCTGATAGGACAGTCAAGTGACCCCGCAGGCTTTGGCCATCTAAGGGGGATCCCGTCATATTACTGACAGCTCTTTGAGGCGTGCTTAGAACACGACGCATCGTCGACCCGGGCATTTTTCATGATCGGACGACGAGGCGCCCATTACGCGCCGTCCGCATGCGTTAGATCAAAATAAAAATGTTTCTAGGAAGCCAGATATAGGCACTTTTGTAAAAGAAAAAAAAACTACAGTCCCAGTCAAAAGACAATAACTGTGAAAGTAATGTACTGTTGCCCATTCCAAAGCGTAAATAAAGAAGATTGGTCAAGCAACGCCATGGACAAGCAATCAAAAAATTATTAAACAGATCACAAAACTCACATACCCCATCACATTTAACAAACATAACTCATAAATACATCACAAATAATTGAAATAAGCAGCAATATCAATCAGGACATTCATTGACGAGGTATCAACCACGACCACGACAGGTATGCGACCGCAGCTGGTCGTGTCGCAGAGTCGCGCGACCGCAGTACCGTCGGAATCCCAAATATTTCAGACATCGTATATGTTGTAGCGTTCACTATTGGATAGGCAGTGATGTGAGACATTCTGTAGATTGTGGAAATATGTATTGGATGTTATGGATTGTTATTAAGGTTGGTTTTTCATTGACTGCGGAAGTTTTAAAGGTCGTTGGTGAACACCTGTATAATCAAGGTGGTTTGTAAGAATGATCAATGCGTTAAAAGTGCATATAAACTTGAGCATTCACTTGTACTCTTCCTGTCCTTATCGTATTTTCCTTGGAGTCGGGAAACCACGTTTTTTTTCTTCCATTCTCCCCTATCAGACGTCACAGTATAATTTACTCCTTTTTCTTTCATTTCACTCCTTAGACAATCCATCCATCTTTCATTGGCCTTCCTCTTCCTCTCCATCCATCAATTAAAGAAAAACAAACGAGAGCGTTTTAGCGAGCATTCTAACGAACGTTCTTTATGGCGAGCCGAGTTCGCTAGTAAGATCGTGAAAATGTTCGTAAGAAAGTTTGGCTTTATGCTCGACTCTGTTCACTGTTCAGATGGCAGAGACACTAAAGAAGTGCTTGAGGATATTTCTGTTTTCTGGAGTCATTCCGCCACAACCCTTTATCACAGTAATGCTACAATCTGGCTAGAAATAAGCATGCTATTCCAGTAATTTTGTCCCAGACAAAGTTTTTCTCAAGTATCTCTTCAACGATTTCGATCCAGGAGGTCTACTCTCTTAGTCCGTCAACGAAGATACGGGCCTGTTCGAAAGCAATATGAAACATTAGAGTAAACCCTAATCCTTACTCGTTTTGGTTTCATAAGTTCTGACAACACATCGGAAGTTGGTGGTTGTCCAACCGTTTTGTCACCAATTTTTAGTTCGTACCACTATGAAAGTTGTGGTGGCCCAGTGTTATCGGCCCCGACTTACGAGCTGTTGGTCGTCTGTTGGAACCTAGTCAGGCGTATAACTTTGTGTAATTTATTTCATCACCACTGCTCTCAAAACAGTGTAGGCAAACATCGTGAGGAAATCGGCATGTCCAGGAACCAAAAACTCGAAGACATGTAACATCTACCAACCCGCACTTTGCCCGCGTGGTGAATTATAGCCCACTCCCTCTCACAGAGAGGAGGCCTATCTGAACATTTATAGGCTGATGATGATGATGATGACCACTAACTAATCCCATGTCATACGGAATAAAGAGCAAGGAACGCCCGAAACTTTGGCCGAAACTGCGGGTTCCGTTCTTAGATAGTAAGACCCCAGGTCCGAAATTTCGAAGTCCAAGACATCCAGACACTAGACAGTAGGAACAAATATTTAATTAAGCAAAGTATTAAGTGAAACTTAGTATTAAACAGGGTACAGTCGCGGACACTAACATTTACACCCGTAGAAAGTTTTCAAGGTGATTTAAATTTTCTTCTACTGTCTATGTAGTTATTTTATATTGTTAAGAATATAATGTTTAAGGACTAGTACTGTAATGAACAAAGGTCTTTTTTAAAGATGCACTAGATTTTCTACAAGTAAAACTCTTTTGAATTTTGCTTCTTCTTTTTCATCGTGTCGATGATTCCTATAAATTAATTGTTTTGACCAAAACTCTGCCACATTTACGGTGTTGGTGGTGGGCTGGACAGTTCCCTTAGAGTGCAGATGGAGTGACACAGAGTACAGTTAAGGAGGTGGGCCATCCTTTGTGATGAGGCTCCGCAGTCGCACCTTTCTTCATCACAGTACCCCCACCGGACCATGTTGTATTTGCAGCGACCATCCTGGCTTCGCAAGTGGTTTAAGGTCTTCCAAGTAGGCCACGGCAGAATTTTGCTTGTGACTGTACATCGCGCCGCTTTCAGGTCCTATTGAATAACTGATGATCCTCAACTTGGTAACTTGAGCCTGCTTTACTTGGAGGAATGAGGAGTACGGAGGTGGCTAATTTGGGATCAAGTCTAATTACAAACCTTAATTTGTTAATTTTAAAGTTTAATTTTCGAATGAAAAGACGACGTGTAATAGTGTTCTTTTTTAACCTACTTGCATGAATAAATTTCTTTTCATAATATTATCATCATTTATTTCATCATCTTTATGTGAGAGGAAGTGGACCGTAATCCACCACGCGGGCCCAATGTTGATTGGTAGATGTCACATAATTATGTGACATCTACCAATCAGCATTGGGCCATTGGCCAAACCAAACATCGAAGATATAATAATATCTTCGATGTTTGGTTCTGGACATGTCAATCTACCCGAATCTGTCCATTTTACCGATCGGACATTAATAACCTTCCACTATTGTGATAAGGTTGAAAATCCGTCAATTTTCTGTATTAGATTTTCAACATAATCACAAAACAAGTAGGTTCACGTTCGATTGGTATTTGATAGATTCGGGTAAGTTAACCTGCTGGCGTCTACGTCTACCAATCACGGTACCAATCACCGATGTTTGCAAGAATTAAATGATTTGATTTGATAATTATTACTAGGTAATTAAATTGTGCTTTTTTTAATTCAGCTCGCCCACAATTTTCAGCTTAGTAACCACTTTTACAACCCACATCAACCTAACACTTCTAGTTCCCAAAGTTCCCTCAGTAATGAGAATGTTCAGAAGAATACCGTTGTTTGTAACGTAAACAAAATGTCCATGATCTGAATAAAGTAATGCTAATAATGTGTTTAGTATGCCTAACAGTGAGGTTAGGAAACTATTGTTTGAAAGATTTGGAGAAGTAATATAGTTCTGGGAGGACTCTTTTGATGATTTACCACGTAAAAAAAAGCACATTACATTGATAACACCGTTTTTTTTTCAGTTACAATCATGAAATGAGTGCTCCTGCTAGGTGGAGCCCCCGGAATTGTCAGTCTCTTAATGAGTAAATGTCCACACATTTTCTGCAGCTGCAAAATGAGTAACTTCGGGCGATTACTATCTGCAAATCTCTCAAGGGTTTTGCAAACGCCAGACAACGTGTTTTCGTGTTCAAATGTCCAGCAGGTTCAAATAATTCTCGCAGTGGAAATTTTCCTTTAAAAAATTACCGAATCACCATGCCCTCCATTAAACTAAATCTAATTACCAAAAGACCCTCATATATTTGATTTTAAGTATAAAAACTTAAGTACAAGTAAAGTCGCACTCATTGCGGACGTTTTAAAGAGCTGAGGCTAACAGTATCCTGACTCACTTGAGCAATTTATCACGTGATAATAGTTGTCTAGGTTTTATCTTCTTTTTGTTTAGTGCCGCCATTGGAAATTGGTAAAACAGAAGGTATAAATTAATGCAACCCCTAAAAACTTACGATTTTAATAGCAATCTTAACATACTTTTTTTTTTAGCGTGGTAAAATCATCAAATGAGTCCTCCCACCCCGGGCAGGGCGGGAGGGACTGTCAGACTTCTACTGACTAAAATCCACGGTGACCTTCAGTAGCCTGTTATGTTCCGGGGTCACGGTAAGGAAATAATCGCGTGACCCCGGCAGGCTTTGGCCCTCTGAGAGGGGGCCCCGTCATTATGCTGACGCTCTTTGAGGCGCGCGTGGGACACAACGCGCCGTCGACCCGGGCATGGTCCATGGTCGGGCAGCGAGTTGCCCTTTACTCGCTGCCCGCATGCCCGCGCATCTTAACATACTTCGGAAGTTTCTTCATTTTGACCGGACTGTTTTGTTTGCAAATCCCATGTTAATGAAATAACAAGCTAGTAATCATAAAGATACGATTCCACCAAATTAGTGAACTGCACATTTTGTTCGCGCACTTTAGCAGTGCGCTTACTAATTGTGGCTAGGCGCAAACTTTCGCGTACTTATAAAGAATCCACTGCTAACTTGTGCGCACTCAAGACTATCCAGGTGTTCGCGGATAATTTTAGAATGTTCGTTACCTAGACGAAAGTTTCTAGGATTACAGAGCAGGCAAAATAATAAAAGCAAACATAAAAGGTCGCGAGACTGTCTCATCAGGAAACCGCGACCCTGGAACGTCTTTACGTTCCAGGGTCGCGGTGTGTGTAAGTGTACTATAATTTTGTAATCCGTAGCACCGATAATAACATCGCCCATGCACAATAAGCTAAAAAATTCCCTATCTCAAAAACTACTGAACCGATTTTGATGAAACTTGCAGTATTCCCTGAGTTGAACAATACCTAGTCCAACAAAAAAACAATTACTCGAATCGGACTTGTAGTTCCGGAGGAATGCGAACACAAACACTAAAACAGACATACATACATACATACACTTTTGAAATTTGGCACATTTATTTTGTTCAGACGCTGATATAGACTAACATACGAAAAATGGGCAGTTCTGAAAAAATTACATACATACGGGTCGAATTGATAACCTCCGTTTTTTTGAAGTCGGTAAAAAGAAGTGTTTCTAATTTCCAGTCAACCTTCTCCCATTCCCCCGTATCACGTTATTTCTGTGTAACGTCTCCCAGTTTCCCTGGAACTGAGTCTGCAGCAGCTGATTAACTGCATAAAGCTCCGTGTATATTATCTGTATTATTTAAAAGCTTTAGCGCTGAGCGCAACTCTTTGCCAGAGAACTTTCTGCTGCAGACCAATCTGTAATTGCTTAGTCTCCTGTTTTATCTTTTAAAATGTTGAAGTTAGTGTTATCTAGGGACCAGTGGTGGACCAGTGGTGGCCCAGTGGTATCGGTCCCGACTTACCGAGTCGTGGTCGTGGTTGTGGGTTCGAACCCCGCCAGGCGCATTACTTTGTGTAATTTATTTCATACCAACTGCTCTCAAACTGATGAAGGAAAACATCGTGAGGAAACCGGCATGTCCTAGAACCAAAAATTCGTGATTCATGCGTCATTCATTTCTAGAGGATGAATGAAATTAAGTACAATTTCCTTTCCCTGTTTTTAACAGATTAAAAATGACTATTGTTAGTTTCGCTTTGTGGCCTAGAATGTCACTTTTTTGAGCAAGTGGTACGAAAAAAATATTCATAGTTTCCCAAACGAAGATAACTAGAAACTCTAATCAGCAAGATTTCCAAACTACGTTCCCCAGATAATTATACGTACATAGGTATATATTCACTTTTCCTCATCCGTCTATCACCACGACACCCTAGGGAGGAACAGAGTTTTTCTCCCCCAAAGATATGGAAGTAGACAAACAATAAAGGATTCAGGAACCGTTGATTAGTTTTGATGTATTGTTGTTGTTTTTAGAGCAGTGGTGGCCCAGTGGTATCGGTTCCGACTTACGAGTTCGTCGTGGGTTCGAACCCCGCCAGGCGCATTACTTTGTGTAATTTATTTCATCACCACTGCTCTCAAAACGGTGAAGGAAAACATCGTGAGGAAACAGGCATGTCCTAGAACCAAAAATTCTAAGATATGTGACATCACATCCGCACTGGGCCCGCGTGGTGGATTATGGCTCTCACTCAAGCCTGGATTATGAACTCCAAATATTTATCATAACATATAATGTCATAAATATCCGCAAAGTAACGCCTGACTCCATAACTTATGTAAATTATGACTTAAAAAAAAACAAATAAATCAGTTTTTGATCACCTATAGTTTATTTGATAGCAGCAGTCTAAAAATTCGTTTAAGGAAGTTATAGACTAGTTAAAAACCTATAAAATGTTAAATTAGGATGCTAAAATTGTAAACTAAATGATGATAAATGACTTTGATTTTTATGGGGTCAATGGTTCTTTCGGAAATGATAATAACTCCATTTTAGTTTTTATTTGGTTTTGAGCAGACCAAATTGAGTGACGATTAAGTAATTTTAGCATTTAGTTAGTTCAAAGTTAGAATAAACTGGAGTTACGAGTATTTGACCAAATGTTTGTTGAATTTAGCGAGGCAGAATGGTAACATCAGATTACTTATGGAGTTGGAAAATCATCAAATGAGTTCTGCCGCTATGGGTAGAGCGAGGGGACTGTATGTCTGCCTGTTCTTCAGTTTCCCTTTACTTTCCAGGACCATTGGTCACGGTAACCTCTTATGTCATCCTCGAGCCCTATTTTTGGTTTCCTAGTTCCACTCTAACTCTAGTTCTAGTAACTTTTTATCTTTATATTTAAGGAATATTTAACATTTATTTAGATAACCAGGAATGCAATACGAATCATATTTTAGTCGTAATCGAAACACACAAAAATCTTCATAATGTATCTGTGATCTTAGAAATAAAGAATGTGATCTATCCCGTTAACAAAAATATAATAAAAATATTTTTGGTCAGAGAAAAACTGTGAAAAATAGTTTTACGAAGCATAATTTCTAAATCAATTAATTTCACTGCTTATGATCAATAAATGATCATAGGGATGTATTTGTTCCAATGATAAAATATTTAATCGACAATTACTCTGTGAGCCCGTACTGATGAGATGATACAATTAAAGGTCAATTTCACACCTCGGATGCTGTTAATTAATTAGATGGTGGACCGTGGCGAAACTAACGACAGAGATAATTGCTATCATCTTTATTAACTAGCTCACTTACATGCTTACGTCATTTTGACTTGAAACTCGAAGTTTTTTTTTCTATGAATGTGTTACTTTGCATCAGGGATTCTTCTTCCTTATCAGATACGAACTTTTAGGACCATAGCACACCTAAAGACTTGTTAAACGTGTGTTTAACAGGATACAATTGTAGTGCGTTTTGGTAGCTTGTAATTCCCGTTGTTGTTTTTAGTCATTGATAATTACGAGCGACTACACAGCGCGTATGTATTGCTATATAATTATATCTGCGCGTATACGAGTATTAGACGTGCATTTCACGACCACCTGTGTGCTTATGTTACGAGTGTTAGCTCGTTCGATAAGTAAAAGTCCACAATCGTTATTATTACAATTTTATTCCACTTTTAAAACAATTAATTCACACTTCTACGGCTCACACAATTTTATTCGCGACTACCAGGGATTAATTCGACCTGCTCGGTTCGAGGCACAAACTAGACTGGCTGTCGGACATAAAATTCACAATTAGCTCAACTTTGACAATAATGAAATGTAGTGAGGGTAACGTAAAAAAATCATATTAAGATCGAATTAATCCTTTTGAATCGATATCGTCTCAACCAAAATGTTTTAACACTTTTAAAATAAACCATTAATTATTCCATAATTATTTTTACTAATTACAAAAACAAACGATAAAATCTAACATAAATGTTACCATAAACAAAAAATATACTAGTCTAAAATTCATTTTAAGTAAACCATATTTAATAATTTTGTAGTATGGTAACACCGTTCTAACAATTCGTCCATCCTGATAATAGTACACGTCCTCGTGTACATAAGATTATATTAAATCAGAAAAAATACAACTTTAAAACTAGTAAAATTACTGTTAAATAATAAAAAAATGTTAACATAATATACTTGTAAAGATATACAAACAATTTGTTGAACATGTCACCAAAACTAACAGGATTAATTTATTAGTTAAACTCAAGTACATTTTTTTTTTTTACAAATCTTCATACAATAATTATGTTGTACAGTATTCTCATACATCTTCTGGACAGCATCTTCATCTTCACAACATAAAACTTTTCCACAACACAGCACAACACATGATTTTGTTTCACAGCGTAAACTTTTTGCACAACACATCACACAGCTTCTGCTTTACGACACTGTATCGCGAGTCACACGCAACGCACCGCGCGCCACGCGCAACACACTGCGTCCACGCGCATTGCACCGCGCGCCACGCGTAACACTGCGTCCACGCGCATTGCACCGCGCGCCACGCGCAACACACTACGTCCACGCGCATTGCACCGCGCGCCACGCGCATCACTGCGTCCACGCGCAACACACTGCGTTCACGCGCATTGCACCGCGTGACACGTTCAACGCATCGCGCGCTACGCTCAACGCATCGCACGCCATGCGCAACGAACCACGCGCCACACGCAACGCACCGTGCTCTTTGCGCACCGCGTCTCCTCAGCTTTAGACTCGAACTGACTCCCGGCTGCTCCACATCGGACCCGTACAATTTATCTCCCGGCGCCTTGCATACCCTCTCGTCATCTTGAGGAACTCGCGCAATGCATAGCTCATCTTGTGAAACCTTCCACATCTCGTGCGACCTAGCACATCTTGTGCAACCTATATGCGACGCACACCTTGCGTTTCGCATAGCACACATAGTGCATCCTAGCACGCCTTGTGCCACCTATATGCGACGCACACCTTGCGTTTCGCATAGCACACATAGTGCAACCTATTTTGACATATATTTTGTAACACGACAAATTTGATCTTTCTTTTTTTTTACGTATGTTAGTAAATATAATATATCATTTAATTAAAGTATTTGCCAACATCGTGGACAGAAAATATTTCTAATCCGTTTATTTCATAATCACTTAATTATACCGAGCAATTCAGTCATCCGTAATTAATAAGAAAGGCATAAGTCTGTACTACTTAGACTTAACCTTGAGAAGACATTTATTATTTTGCTAAGAGCATCAACGTATAGCCCGGTCTAACCAGCCCCTCTAGCCAAGTCGCAAACTACAATCGCAAACGCCCGGCACTCCCCAATAGATTTCCAACCTTATACCCCAGAGCCAAAAGCTGAAAATCCATTAAAGCCTACCCAGCGCCCGCGCCTATCGCTTGCCACACGGCTACAGCCCCAGACCCGTTCACGACATCGCTATCATACTCTTGGATTGAACTCCCACCGTCTGCCTGGCATAATATGCTGCCATACTGTCTCTTTTAAGAAACACTGCACATACATCATAATGGAAAAACGACCTGCCCGAGTCAACCTAAGGCGCATGTCACAGCTAGTGCTTCTAATTTTAAGGTTGAATAAAATAAGATTCTTCTGGAGATATCTGCTATAAATTGCGATAGATTCAAAGTAGTCAGCTCGGATCGTATAGATAAATTAATGAGAGAAATCACAACACCTCAAAATGTAAAATTTTGTAATTTTAATGCTTTTCCTGGTATTATTATTTTGATGTAAATATTCATTATTTTCTTGTTTTAAGAACTTTCACATGACATATTTCTGTCTATCCAAAGGGATGTTAAAAAACATCAAAACTTAAATGTTAATATAATAATGTTTACTATTCAACAATTAAATAACATTATTTTAGTTACCAACTGTGTACTTTTCACTTCCAAAGTAGTCTAAATCATAGTAGTCGGTACTTACGTGCACATAGCACTTTAATAATCGCTCATAGTGCCCAATTTTTCATGTGCACGCACATAGCACTTCAAGATTACGGTCGCACATAGCGTCCAATAATTGTCATGTGCACATAGCACTTCAAAGACTACGGTCGCACATAGCGTCCAATATTGTCATGTGCACATAGCACTTCAAAGACTACGGTCGCACATAGCAACGTAGGTTCGCAATTTGTATACATCACACTAATATAATAGGAATCAGACAAAAAGAAAATACTTATAATTATTAATCATCAGCGCTCTCGCTAGTAGATGATCCACTACCTTTGTTAAAACAGAGCCGAGGATGTATTTTGTCAATAGAGTATACACCCTTGTATTTTGACGCTCGTTTTTTTTTTATATAGGTGTACCATCCACCTTGTACCTATCATGATCTAAACTTTTCGTTACTCTATAGGCCCTAAACATTTTGGTAGTATGTGTTGCCCTCTCAACTCTCACCAAGTCTCCGACTTTAAATTCGAATGGCATTTTATTTTTATTTTTTTCGTTATAATATATATATCTATTCTTTTGTTTTTCTTGTGACTTTTTGCTATGCTCCACAACGTCATCCATAACCTTGATCACGAAATATTGAATTTTCTCTATGAAAATAAACGAACGAGCCATATTACAGTAGTCACATAATTACGATGTGTATTATCTTCACATCTTACTTTTAGCTTTGACTTTGGCTTCGACTTAGACTTTGATTTCGAGTTTCACTTTAAACTAGACTTTTACTTTGAATTAGACTTTCACTTTGAATTAGACTTTCACTTTGAATTAGACTTTCACTTTAATTATGACTTTCATTTAACTATGACTTACAATTTAACTATGACTATCACTGACTTCGACTACCACTTTGGTTTCGACTTTCATTTTCATTTTAACTTTAACTTCAATCTTAAAATTAGGTAAAGTACTGATTACTTGAACTTTAATTGGGATTGACCTAGGTCCGTGCAACTAATTCACTTAATATGCAGCATTGACTTCTAAAATCTATGTAGCTCTAACAGTTTTGCCCTTATTCAAAACATGTTGGTTTCATTTAGTCGTTTGGCATTTTGCTTTATTTTAGAATTATATAACATTATTTAAATGATTCTTTCCTTAAAAGACCATTTCAGACACCTGCATGGTCCTCGTACGGCTTGGACAGCATACTGTCTGGACTTTAAGAGACAGAGACTTATAGTTTTCGGATGTTTCGTCTCAGAGTAGTCAGATACAAAACACCAGCCACATCTAGCTCTAAAATATTATCTGATGTGAAAAGTGTTTTCTTAACAACCAACTTGCAAATTAAATATCATCTATCATTTAGTTATCGTGAAGTTTGCTCTTCAAGATAATATTCACATGAGCAATATGTACGGTGGGCTTCACAAATGGTTACCCCAGTAACTGAACTAAAGCGGCCAACCACATCATGACATGGACTGTACAATCATAACAATTTAAGCTGTTTGCTTATATACTGTTGTAAACAACAATTAAATCTTGGACTTCAAAAAATGCTCGCTCATAGCGGCCTATGTTGTTATGTGCACATTGCACCTCAAAAATCATGTCCGCTTATAGCTGTCTATCATTATATTTATGCACATTGCGTTTAAAAATTCGTGTTCGCTCAAAGCGGCCTACGTGGAGTGCACATACTGCAAATTGCACTTCGAAGTTGATGTTCGGACTGCACAATTATTGCACTTCAAGATATTATCTACACTTCACATCTTAGCATATTATCACAACTTCATAGCGGTTTTTTTTATAATTTTTGTACTTCATCTTTTTACTTTTAACAAAACTGCATTTTAAATCTGTCGTCACAATAAGGTTGATCTGATTGTTTTACTATTTCTTAATAGTTTACTACTGATTATAAATACAATTATTATAAGAAACGGAAACATATCTAAATTATGAAATAATTGTAATAAACATTAATTTATTGACATGTTCCTTGATTTTTTTCAACCGAGTAATTATTTGACTTTAAACTTTTTGGGGTCAAATTCGGGGATAAAATTTGTAGTAGTACATTCCATTTTCACCTGAGGTAATCGTATTGTCTGTCACATTCCAATGGTTTTTTTTTTTACTAAAATGCAAGCACTTACCCCCAGTCCAGTAACGGCGAAAGTAATAAAAACCAAACCTGGATCTTTAAATCTGGCCGACAATGGCGCGTAGCGATCCCGCTTCCGATTTGTTAGCTCGTTCGATAAGTAAAAGTCCACAATCGTTATTATTACAATTTTATTCCACTTTTAAAACAATTAATTCACACTTCTACGGCTCACACAATTTTATTCGCGACTACCAGGGATTAATTCGACCTGCTCGGTTCGAGGCACAAACTAGACTGGCTGTCGGACATAAAATTCACAATTAGCTCAACTTTGACAATAATGAAATTTAGTGAGGGTAACGCATGCATTCAAATTTTAATATCGTCTGAAGCGCTTCATCTGCGCCTTTAAAATACGCCGTAATTTGCTCTCTGGTTCCCACCTTTTTTACTTATAATATCATTGCTGGTTCCTAAAGAGGAGCTCGTGGCTAAATAATTACAGCCGCACAGGCCGATCTTCCAGGTTAAGCCGCGCTTGCCGAGGTTGGTCTGTGGATGGATGACCATCTATCATAGCGAGTTTCCTCCGTGCCTCGGAAAGCACGTAAAGCCGTTGGTCCCGGCTGTCATTTGTAGATCTTTGACAGTCGTTACTGTTAGTCAAAAGCTCTAAAGTCTGACAACCAGTCTTACCATGGGGTATCGTTTTACCCAGTTACTGGGTTGTGGAGGTCCGATAGGCAGTCGCTCCATGTAAAATACTGATATCCAGCTGAATCTGGTTTGATTGGAAGCCGACCCCAATATAGTTGGGAAAAGGCTAGGCAGATGATGATGATCATTGCTGGTTCCTGTTACGTCATCATAATTGTAGAAACGTATTGTTTTACTTTGTATTAAAAACAATTGATTATATCTTTTTTTGGGTCACAAAATGAGTCCTCCATCCTCAAACTCTGACTGACTAAAAATCCACCTTGTTCTTTCTGTTACCCTTTGCGTTCCAAGCCCACAGTGTGCTTACAATACGGTCCCGCGATCTTTCGACTACAATCATTACCATTTCTCATATTAAAATGCTTTGCTGAAAAACCCGCAGTCATCTTCCATCATTGACAAAGTAAAAAATGACGGCATATCTTCAAGATTTCATCAGGGCATAATGGCGAGTACATAAAAAGGCAGTTGAATTTAAATCAGCTCATTTTATGATCATTTAGCTATGCACCCACAGCCCGCACTTAATTCACATTTTAATGAACAATAAAACAGAATTAGCAATGCCACCTTAAAGGATATCAATCAGGATTGATTGGAATTTAAATTGTTAATGTTTTATTGAATTACTTTTAATTAAATTGGCTAGTTTTGTAAGCTATGCGTGAGGTCCAAAAGCCTTATCACGAGTTTTCACGATTTTCTATGCAAAGATAGAGACTGTGAAATCACTACATAGTATAAAGCAAAGTCGCTTCCCGCTGTCTGTCTGTCTGTCCCTTTATATGATTAGATCTTTAAAACTACGCAGCAGTTTTTGATGCGGTTTTTTTTAAATAGATAGAGTGATTCAAGAGGAAAGTTTACATGTTAATAACATGCAGTCTTTAATATAATGTTATAAAACTGAAGAGTTTGTTAGGTTAAACACGCTAATCTCAGGAACTATTGGTACGAATTGAAAAAATATTTTTTGTATTAGATAGTCTATTTTTCGAGGAAGTTTATAACATCACGCTATGAACAAAAGGAGACGGACAGCGGCGATGAAACCACGGAGAAACTAGTTTGATTGATAGAATTAGTTCCTTGTTCGTATACAAGAAGCGATTTTCCACAAGACGTTACAATTTACGTAGTTATACTTCAAGTACCTAAGCTGTATGACTAAATGCAAAGAGTTCATGCTAGGGTCTCTGAGCCCTTATCACGAGTTTTCACTATTTTACTTTACAGCGTCCGTCCAGTATTTACAGCGTTTCATGTATGGAAAAATGGAACAGTGCCTGAAGAAGGAACTAATTTTTTCCTTGAAATCAATGCCAAAGTTCCAGTTTACTTTACCTCAAAATAACTGGAAATTCATGATAAAGCCTCAGCTCGCCGTCGTACAATTTTTATTGCATTTTGACGTCACGAGCTGCCATTATATTTTTCGATGTCCATTGATTAAAACAAAATACGTGTCTTTTATTTTTCAATACTGTAACTGATTAAATGGATTTGCAATTTACACTTCTCATCAAAAAAATCGAAACACTTTCGTTTTTATTGTTTTTGTCCTAATTTTTTACAAAAGAGAATTAATTCCATGAAAAAAAAACATTACTGTGTAGCTGGCAGTTTGGTCATTACAGTAAGAAGAAAAAAATCAAAATTCGAAATAATTTCATTTGTTTATCCTATAAATGAAATTAATCACTGTTTTGAGACAAATGTGTATTTAGGGTTGGAGTACGTTTCTCGTTTAAAAACTAAAAATTAGCGCTTGTCTTTAAACTTTCTGTTTCTTATTTCATTTACTGTGACTTTGGGACGTCTGAAAAAACTTTTTTTTCTAAAACATATGGATACTTCGCCCGCAGAAGCCGCCCAAGTGGTGGCATTGCTGGATTCTGGACTTAGTCAGCGTGTTGTGGCTGCAAGATTGCATCTAAGCTTATCATCTGTTCATAGAGTCTACAAACGCTATCGGGAGACTGGTTCGTTCACGCGCCGTTCAGGATCTGGCAGGAATCGGGTCACTTCTGAGCGAGATGATCGATTTATTGTAACAACTTCTTTACGAAATCGACGCCTTAAGGCTCAGGTCTTGTAAAATTCACTCGCGCCGAATTATTTGCGTAACTTTGTTTGTGATTTTTGAACAAAATAGTGCAATAGCTTGAAATATTATTATTGCACATAAATAACTATAATATAAGTAATAGCTAGTTATTTTTTTTAAGTTGATTTAAGTGGATTATATACGGTAAATCAAGCGTTCAAATCAGCTCTTTCCTGCCCAACGTCATTTCGAGTTACGTTGGTGCACTCAATCTGAGACAATGAAGAATTAATTTAAAAATCTGAGCAGCGCATAATGACCGCAATATCCTCGTCTTCAAACTGCGCTGATTAGTTTTTTATATTTATCTTTCATTTTCTAAATTAAGATGGCAGAATATTATCAAAATTCTCGGATTTTATCTCTCAATAAATAGTTTTTTTCATAAGAACTATGCATCATAGGTATGTAATATTTAGATTATTTTGATGTCGACAGATCAATAAAGCAAATACAAAAAAAAAATTGTACCTAAAGCACTTTTTTTCAACAATAAAAATATCTCAAATAACCTCTCAAAAAGTGTTTATAAACGAGAATTGCAAGAGAAATTCCTTAGTGGCCGGTGGACGGCCGGAGCGATCGGACGTGAGGTCCACGACGAATTTTTATTGGTCCCTCTCGCTCGCACCTTCTCTCGCTCTAACGGTGATTACGCACAGTTACGCATCTCAGGTTGCTCTACTTGATTAAATTAAAATATATTTTTTAACCGACGGAAAAAAAGGAGGAGGTTCTCAATTCGACATGTATATATATATATATATATATTTTATTTATGACCATTCATTACTTTTTCTTACGTGGTCCAATTTCAAAAATTCTTTTTTTTTTTTTGTTGTACGTAGTGTATCTGAAAGTTGGTCCCATTTAAATATCAAAACTAAACGCGGCCTATATGGGTAGAAAAAAAGGAATTAATTGTCAATTTTCCTACAGAATTTTCAGTTGTGAACCGATTCTGTTGAAATAAAGTTAACATAATGTAGTCCTGAGGACATTATAATTATACTATATAGCAGAGATATGGAGAAGTAACTAAACAGGTTCGAGCGAATTCCGACCTTAATGACATTTAAAAATTTAGTTGGTTTTTTCTCACATTCACGTTTGCTAACATTGCTCCTTCATTAAAATCCGGTTTTTGCATAAATGTCAATAAGGTCGAAAATCGTTTGAACCTGTTTTTTAAATTGCTTAACGATAGCAAGTTAAAAAAACAGCTTCAAGCGATTTTCGACCTTATTAACATTTAAAATTTGGTTTGTTTTTTCTCACATTCACGTTCGCTTACATTGCTCCTTCATTAAAATACGGTTTTTGCATAAATGTCAATAAGGTCGAAAATCGTTTGAACCTGTTTTTTAAATTGCTTAACGATAGCAAGTTATTGTATCACATTCACGTTCGCTAACATTGCTCCTTCATTAAAATCCAGCAATGAACAAAAGCGTTGGTTACTTTGTCTCCAGGTGGTAATGGACTGTGCCTATGACAAGGAGTGCAGTCCTTGGATGTTACTGTGGTACTCCGGCCAGGGCGGGAGGGTCTGTCAGACTTGTAATGACTAAAATCCACGGTGTCCTTCAAATAACCCTTTCATGTTCCGGGGTCACGGTAATGAGATAAGTACCGCGACGCCAGCAGGCTTTAGCCCTCTAGAGGGGGACCCCGTCATCATGCTGACGCTATTTGAGGCGCTCGTAGAACACAACGCGCCGTCGACCCGGGCATGGCCCAGGACTTTTTATACCCGACTGCGCCAGGAGGGTTATGTTTTTCGAGTGTATGTATGTATGTATATTTCTTTGTGTTGCTCTGCAGCCTAAACGGCTTGATGGAGTTTAACTTGAGAGGTGTCGTTAGATTCGTCTTAAACGTGAGAGTGTCACTGGGTACATAAAACTGGCCACTGTTCCTAACTAAAAATATTTTTTTAAGATCTCTCACACTCTATCAAGTGGGGTGTCAAATCAAAGGATTTTAAAAATGGTTTACCAAAATGTTTAAATAACATATGTTTCTTTCTTTTTAGTTTTTTTACGCAGTTGGGTTTTTTGTTTTTTTTAAATATTTATTTTATTTATCATGGTAAAATCATCAAATGAGTCCTCCCACCCCAGGTTAAGCGGAAGGGACTGTCAGACTTGTACTGACTTAAATTCACGGTGTTCTTCAATAGCCTTTTACGTTCTCGGTTTACAAAGGGTATACAAAGCGCCGTCGACTCGGACATGGTCCATGGTCGGACAGCGAGTCGCCCATTACGCGCCTACGATGGCCAGAGATGACCATGACCGAGTCACCGTGGGCGTCTACCACTGTGGCTGGGATGTAAGGTTTACGCTGTCCTCTCTCTCACGCGTCCCGCCTCTTCCTTCGCCAGCATCACTGCTGCACTGACCTTTTTTTAGGTTTAATTAGTTAAACATGATTGTTATTATTATTATTAAAACACTTGTGTGATACTCGTATTATTACAAACCAAGTCATATTAAAACTACTTATTAAGCAACAATTTCTATAACTCCTTTTAAATAATCCTTAGTAGAGCAATGTTCTTACCGCATCAAAATTGTTTTATAATAATTCAGTAGGCAGGATGTATGCGGGGGGTTGCGGGAAGGGAGCCCGAAATTTGACGTACGATCGACTGGCCGAACGCGATTCAATTTTGTCAAAAGAAGACGGAAGCCTTAACGCTTTTCAACTGCAGCAGCAGCTTCGCGTTGTACGAAGAGTAGCTGTAAGTGACTCTACAATAAGAAGAAGGTTGAAGGAACGCGGATTGGCACCGCATAAGCCAGCGAATGGGCCGAAATTAACTGCAGACCATCGAAGAGCGCGCCTTAACTTTGCACGCGAGCACCTAACTTGGTCATACCTTCAGTGGAGCAAAGTACTGTTTTCTGATGAGTGTAAAATTATGCTGTATGGTAACGACGGAAGGAACAAGGTCTACAGAAGAGATGGAGAACGCTTTGCACAATGCTGCATTGAAGAAAAGGTCAGCTATGGTGGCGGTTCGTGGACGGTTTGGGGAGGAATCAGCGCCGACGGTAAGACAGAACTTGCCTTTGTGTCTGGGCCACGGCTGCCTGCACTAAACTCTCATCGGTACATCGAACAGTGTCTTGAACCTCATGTGATGCCCTATGCACATTTTATTGGCAACGACTTCATATTCATGCACGACAATGCTAGAGCTCACACCGCGGGCGTCGTACGAGATTATCTTACCGAAGTCGGTATCTCCATTATGGTATGGCCAGCAAGAAGCCCGGACATGAATCCCATTGAACATCTATGGGATGAATTAAAGAGACGAATTCGAGCAAGAGATCCAGCCCCAGAAACACTTAGCCAGCTGCAAAATGCAATCCAAGAGGAATGGGATAATATACCACAACATGTGATCGTGACTCTCATCCGATCGATGAAGAACCGTATGGAAGCAGTAATAAGAGCTCGCGGAGGGAATACAAGTTATTAAATAAACGTTTCTTACATTTTTTTTTCATTTACGCGTGTTGTTTTACCCATTTCCTTCATATTCCATACAGGGTAAAAATTACTCATTATACAAAATACGAAACCTATGAAGACTTAATTTGAATTTAGAACATTAACATTAGGATTTAAAAACCTCATACTACTCACTATTAAATGACATTTTACATTTATTCCTAAATATACACATTTTTCTGATAATCCTTATCAAATCATAAACTGCGAGGTGTTTCGATTTTTTTGATGAGAAGTGTATTACAGTCACATTTTTTTAGCGTTGGTTAAACCAACAAATGAGTCCTACACACCCAGGGCAGGGCAGGAAAGACTGTCAGACTTGTAGTGACTGAAATCCACGGTATCCTTCAATAGCCCTTTACGTTCCGGGGTTACGGTAGTTCGTCAGTTCCGCGACCTTCGCCAGGCTTTAGCCCCCTAAGGGCCCCGTCATTTTGCTGACAACTCTTTGAGACGTGTGGATCACGACGCGCCGTCGACCCGGGCATGTCCATGGTCGGACAGTGAGTCGCCCATTACTCGCTGCCCTCATGCCTATTACTTTTCTATCTTCAAAATAACCCGATTCTAATCCAAAACCACGAAATATTCTTTTCTCAAACATACCTCAACAGGATCCCTCAGTTCCCTCGGGAACATGAGCTATTGATTGGAGTTTTCCCGCTGTTTTCAATACTTTATTATGTTTCCCCTATAGGCTGTATACAATATACATGCTATTGTTTTTGTCGAGATTGAGCCTCTATAGATGATAAACTTTTTGTTTTTTTTTTCTCTTTATATTTTCGACAAGTACACTCCATTTGAAATTGAGATGTGTATGTGAGCTATTGGTGCTTTGGGATCGTAATTTGGCATCGAGTTTTGTTTTTTTTTCTTTGCTTTTGGAGTTTTATGGCGGCCGAATGTTTTTTTTTTTTATTGAAATGATTTGCTGATTGGTTTTTGTAGGAATTCCGTCTTACTACAAAAAGTTAAAAATCTGTTGAGCACTTGTCTAAAAAAAGTGGAACTGCAAAACGAACCTTATATCAACGTCAAATGCCGTTTTGCAATTGAGTGTTTTATTTTAATAGAAACCTTACCAGGAGACGAGACAGTGCGTTTTACTTGATGTAAGCCGCCGACTGATGCCGCTTTCACGACTTCAGGCGTTGCGACTCGAATGCTCGCTTCTCACGTTGCGTGGCGCGGGCCACATAGAAAAGACGTAAGACGCAGACGGGGCGGAGACATAAGTCTCTTCGGCGTCTCTTTCATACAAAATGTATAGAAGCGTCGCGACGTGAAACACACAGAAGAGACGCGTCGCGGGCGCGACTCGTATATTCGCACGTCCGCGACGCGTCCTCGACTTACGTCTTTTGTGGTCCGCGCCTACCTATTCTGAGTCACGCCAAGAAAACCGCTTTACGCGACGCCGACGTGTGAAAGCAAGGTTTTGAGATAATGGATGAAGTATTGGACCAGTTTTCAGCATGTTTCACCAGTTTTTCAAAAATTGTACGTAGCTGTCCAGGGGCCTAAGTCTGTTATTTTTGTAAATTCGTCATTCCAACATGATCTTCTTGTCATTTTGCAAAAAGTTCGTAATCTGCCAATGGCCAATGGTCTCGTAATAGAATTGTGTTATAACAACATTTGAACATATTTTATTCGTGCACAATTTCATTTATTCATATTTTCACATACTATTTTATCAGTGTTAAGAGCAATCCTCGCCATCGATTATGTCGGTAGGCTCTGTCATTGGGTTGCTGGGTGCCCGGCATTTTGGCGAGAGGTGATTTTTTATATAGGTAATTATGTAAATTAGGTAGTGGTTGTGTTTTAAATATTTTTAGTTTATAGATAGTATTTTAGTTTATTTTTTAAATGTATTAGCGTTACCTTACGAGGCTGACCTCGTACAAATGTGCTGCAAGCCTCTAAATAAATGATTTAAAAAAAAAAGAGCAATCCGAAGTAGTAAGAAGTTCATATTTCTTTCAGTGGAGTGTCAGTGGTTGTCCTTTGGAATCGTAATGACATGATTATATTAGTAAATTACCCAACTTGTCTAAGTTGACAATTCTGAAATCAATTAGAACCAATTTTAACACTATTGTAACAGCAGACTTGAGGCCCAGCTATATATCCTTGTTGCAAGACGCGAGTCGTGTAGGTCGTGGCCTGTCAGAGAGACCGTATGTGGAGTGGCGGTGATAGCACATAGGCAACATTCCTGAGGGGCAGGTAGCGGGTAGAGACAATAATAACAATTAGCAATGTAGGGTTGTGCGCTAATTTCGCGGTCTAATGACCGACATACCGGAGTCAGGGTGGCAGGGACGGATTCGGGTGTAAGGAATGCAATCTCGTTCTCGCGAAATCTCGGCCTTTTCTAGCGAGATTGATCTCGGACGGAAAAAAGAGCGAGATCTCGCGAGTTTATTTGCACTAAAACATCCAAAACTGCTAATCTCGCGAGACCTCGAAATTGGCGAGATCTCGCAGTATTGTCATTCATAAACTCGCAAGATCTCAATTGAGCCCCATTCTCGCGAGGTTTGCATTCCCTACTTGGGAGACGCCATTTTTTTTAATTAGAGTTAATAATATTAAGTAAAACAAAAGCAAAGATTTTTCGTTTATTTTATTCCTGAAAGGACTATATTAGAACGCAACATTTCATGGTAGACATTACCAATTATACATAACACGAAGACACATTATTAATTCTGTTAGCTAGACAAACCAACCATTATCTAACAACAAGCAAGGCTTATGTAACTCAAATCTATTTTAATTTAAATCCTTCCTCACGCACATTTCTAACCAAGGTCTCGATCAGCGAATACCATTTCGCCAATAATAATTGTAACTCTACTTACCGTTAGGATCATAAGCAACTTGATGCTTGTTTCATGCTACGTAGCGGTATGAAATACCTGAGCATGACTACAAGTTATAACATCAGTAACTTCAAGTTATAGTTTGTAACTTAAGGTTTAAACATGGTGTTATTACTACTGTGAATTGTTGAAAAGCAGGCTGTTGTTATTTTTAGATTTATCGTCTATCTGAATGAATGCCAGTTTTGGTGTACTTTAAATTGGCAACATTGGTCTTACATTAATTATGTTATCTATGACTCAATTCTGTAAATGATCGACATATTGCTGTAAAAAATGGCTTCTTCAAAATGAAAGATTACAAGTTTGAATAGTTATTTAATTTAACACCAATACTTTCAGATATTATCAACTGTTTTACTGTAGAATTATGGTCCCCTTCCGTCCCACAAAAAAATAAAAATTAATTTTCAAAATTATTGCCTTAAGATTTGGTAATGAATATGATGCCAGAGCTATAACTATTTAAATAAGAAGTGTTAAATAACTGATGAGCTCATTCTTTAAATTCAAACTCACCAATGCCGACTGTTCTCTTACAAATATTTCCACTTTGGCTTTTCCTTTCGATCACTGAAATCCTCTGTCCAACTTGTCGATTGTTTACGTACATTCCCCTGTCGCTTCTGCGGTCTCCGCTGTAACTCTTTCATCCTTCATCATCTTCCACGCAATTCTTTCCAAATTCTTCTATCTCATCCGTGATCCATTACTCCTCCTTCCCATTTTCCATCAATTTGATATCTATAAATCGCTAAATCACTGATTGAAAGCTTCTAAATCCATTTCCACCTCAAGTTTAACCCAATAGAATGATCATAAGGACTCAATTACACTTCTCCGGCAACGTTCGCAAACACATACGGGCTCGGCTATGATTCCGATGTTTTGCCAACGGAATCAACGCATTACGAACCGAAATCATTGACCTATTTACATGTTTGCTCTAGTCATTGATTGAATGCATGCTCTGTGGGTGTAATCGAGTGTGTTTGTAAGTTATGTTGAAGTTTGTGGGTTGTGCCTCTGATTTTGAAATATTTGGGGTGTATAGTGAAGTGTGTGGAGGATCTCGTGGCTAAATAATTACAGCCGCACAGGCCGATCTTCTGGGTCTGTCATAGCGAGTTTGCTCCGTCCTTCGGAAAGCACGTTAAGCCGTTGGTCCCGGCTGTCATTTGTAGATCTTTGACAGTCGTTACTGTTATTCAGAAGCTCATAAGGCTGACAACCAGTCTTACCATGGGGTATCGTATTGCCCAGTTACTGGTTTGTGGAGGTCCGGTAGGCAGTCACTCCATGTAAAATACTGATATCCAGCTGCATCGGCTTCGGCTGGAAGCCGACCCCAATATAGTTGGGAAAAGGCAGGGAGATGATGATAGTGTAGTGTGTGCGTGAAGACAGTACATCCTAGTGATGACAGACCATATAATTTTAGAACTTATAAGATCTGTCTGTTCTTAGCAACCAGATATATTGACAACTGCAGCGTATGGGTTCCTTCACATTAGATAACGACACGATGTTGATGGGAGTGGTAGTTTCATACATCTTCTAGAGAAAAGAGAGAGTGGACGATTTTCCAGTATCGTGTCGTTGCTGTATCGTCTATTGTAAAAGCGCCATACGACTCCTTTCAGTGTTCCTCGTGAAAAGAGACCAAACTGCCTTTCATCATTTTCATCCTCTTTTTTTGTGGTAGCGTTTTATGACTTCATGTTATGAGGAACAGTTATAGAAGACCCACCCTACGAAGAATACCTGTATTGTGGCTGTGTTTACAAAAAAAAAAATAACCGACATAGTACAACCAGCCAAACCATCATCATTAGCCAGAAGACGTCCACTGCTAAACATAGGCCTCCCCCTTAGACAGCCACGCCGACCGACAACTTACCACTTGCATTCATCGGTTACAGCCAAACCGGCGACAAGTAATTGTAGGCCATACAAATATTTGTTTCATGCGGGCAGCGACCCCCGACAAGCGGTGCAGCAGCCGACAGTTCAGCCACTGCGCCAATTATGCCGTATCTTCTCACCTCATCATCATCATCTCAGCCGTAGGAAGTCCACTGCTGAACATAGGCCTCCCCTTTCGATCTCCACATATGCCTGTTGGATGCGACCTGCATCCAGCGTCTTCCGGCGACCTTTATAAGGTCGTCTGTCCACCTTGCTGGTGGACGTCCTACGCTGCGCTTGCTAGTCCGTGGTCTCCACTCTAGTTCTTTTCGACCCCATCGGCCATCTGCTCTGCGAGCAATATGGCCTGCCCATTGCCACTTCAGCTCACCTCATAATCTAAAAATAATACATGACATTTTGTCTGACATCTCCGTTCACAAAAGTGAGATTTCTTCCAAATTCATCAGTAGTTTTAACAATATCAAATAGTTTTCACTCTATTTTTCAAAGAAGACTCATCAATCTATCTAACAAAACGTATAAATCGTGCCACTGAATTGATAAATGACGTGTGACTGATGCCTTTAAGAAAAAATAGGTTTATCTCTCGATTCACAACTGTTTTTACAGATAAAAAAGGTATTTTTTACGTCAAAAGGCTGAGTAAGCGCTTTAAAAGAAACCTTATGATGATTTGACTTAAAATAAGAAATTTATTGAATAAAATTATACGATAATAGGTGTTTTTGGGGGCTAAGTGAACGCTTTTAGTTAGATAGGTGTTCATGTTCCAATAAATTATACTTGTCACCTCAAACAAATTTTAAAGGCAAAAGAATTCATTAATTTACTGTGACTTGAAATTTATATCTGTCATTTCACATTTATATGCTTGATATAAAGCCATTTATTAAATAGGTTTAAAATAAATAGAACATGTCATCTGAGAAAAGTTGTACAATTTGCTTCTAGACGGATTAGTTATTATCACGTAAAATTTTACAGGATTTATAAAAGAACTAAGATACCAAACTTACCCCAAAAGAGGGACTGGTAATTATTTATCGCTGTTGCAAATTTCATCCAAATCTGTTCAGCCGTTCTGACGTGATTAAGTCATAAAGGTAAACCTGAGTTGAGTTGATTTTGATTTTGATTACACAAAGGTAAACCTGAGTTAGTTCATAATCAGTTGTAGGTATTTTATAAAAAAATTTTCAGTCAGAACATAATTATTTATTAGTGACTTCACGACGTTTTCTGTAACATAATTATTTGAGAGCAGTGCAATGATATAAATGAATATACATACCTAATGAAATAAATACACAAAGTAATACTTCTGGCTGGGTTCGAACCAACGAACTACAACTCAAAAGACGGAGCTGGTACCACTGAGCATTTATTGCCCTCAAGTTAAAAAAAAAAAAAACTCCATCCCAAATCCGGCCCTGCTAATCATCGCACAGGGCTCCCATCGTATATATACGTTTAATTAATTTTAAATTTACATGTAAGGCCTGAAAAAGATACAACATTCAAGTTTCAGAGTGTTTCAGAGTGGCTCGTTATATAATTACTTACGTGTTTACATAAAGTAATACCTACCTGCAGATCTGATTTTGATCATACATGTAATTTTAAAAGGATTAGGGTAGGAGATTTTATTTATTTTGAGTGTTTTGTTTTTTCTTCTCAACGTTTTGATGTCATTTTGGATAAAGAATTTAGAGACACGGGTTGAATAACGGTAGTGTAAGTATATTTTAATTTTTAATTAGTAAAAATAGGATTTAGCCATTTTCTTCGGAGGTTTTTCCAATGAGCTACAACATACGGCTCGGCAATGCGCAGGCGACCATATTCATCAGTGATAAATTTGTGTCGGGCACCAGTTGTCCGACATAATGCTAAAATGGGTCTATTTGGCACAACCAAACATTACAGCACTGAGCACACGTTATCTCACATATTCTCAATTGGTTTCTAGATTAGCTTTTATCGCAGGCTCTGAGCGCGGCGACCGAATCAAGAAATTCCGTCACGAAAATTAACCTAACACCCCGCATCGTCTAATTCACTTGAATGATGTGGCCGACCATAGCCTAAAAAAATGCATAAGTTGATAAAAATGCTATGGAAAAGCTTTACCGCGGCAGTCCCCGAGTTCCACACGTATTTCTTTTTTATTATTATTTTTTTATTTCTTGTCGCCCGTATTGGTGACAAAATAAGCATGCTACGTTCCGCGTAGGTAAGTATGCTATTTTGAACAGTACCAAAATACCAAGCAGCGCAGGTTCGCAAGGTGTGGCCGAACTTATGCCCATAATCTCCGTAACTTATGTTCATAAGTGTCTAAAACTAGGTCTTGTAACGGAACAGGAATGTATTATGTAATGATAGATCGTGTACGTGACGTATAACACCGCCGCGACTGAAGTCATTTTGACGCGGCGCTAGTGTCTATGTCATTACATCAAATTGCATTTAAAAATGTTAAACAGGGCCTCAAGTCTGCTAATTTTATTTAACTCACATGCTATTGATATTCAATTGAGACTCAATCACGACTCCATTACGATTAGAACAAATTTGGTATTCTGCAAAAACTTGTATAAGCTCAATAGAGTCGTAATGGAATCGTAGTGTAATTGTAATTGACTCTCAGTTGAACAGTTATAAGTATTGCCATTAGAGAGTAGAATACCGATAAACTCCACAATCGATTTACAATTGTAACACGATTGAAGAGCAGACTAGCAAATATTCTGATAGCAGTTCAATGGAATGTCACTGGAAAACCATTGGTCTTAAATTTGTAGCAGAATACCAAATGTAGTTAAAACTGCTACTGAGATCCAATTGATATTCAATTGAGTCATTACTAAATTAGCAGACTTGGGGCCCTGGTGTGTGGTGGCACGGACTCTGTAGGACTTTACCCATGGCGCAATGCGACGTGATTCCACCGATTCCAACTACAAGTGAAAATCAACCTTGCTACTAAGTAATAATGACGCAATTCGATTGACTTGACGTCGTCGTGGCGATCGTGTTTTGTTTTTCATTTACCCGTAGATAACAGCGTGTTTTATGTCGTATGTCGTAGTGGTAAGGTTGATTTTTTCTTGTAGTTCAAATCATGCCATGTGTAATGTCCTTTCGGAACTATCTGTCAAATTGTAGTATCATTCATTCTTAATTCGGGCTTGTTTTCAAAACGTCTGTCACCCCTTGTCGCGAGCGAAGCCGCGGGCATAAAGGAGTAAACTTACAATTTATTATTGAATGTATGTTGTCCATAGTATGGGTACCTCAAGTATTTACGTCACTCTTGTTTTCCATAAATCGTAAAGTCTATGTTGAATTTCATTGTCACGTATTTATAGAATAGACTAGCGGCCCGGTACGTACATGCTTCGCTTCTTTGACAGCAAAATCCCCATTAGCAAAATGATCCGTCATTTATTGAATTCATTTTTTACTAAAAATGTGATAAATGAAGAACCGCTCGGCCGATTTTGTGCAAACTTCACATTAAACCATCTACTAAATAGTCCAAACAAAGCCTTAACATTTGGTTTGGATAGGTGAGCCCGTTCTTGAGTTATAAAATTACAACGAAAAGTGGCATTTATTTTATATACATAAATATATTATATAGATAAGCGTGGGTCATTTACTTCGACATTGGCCTTGTAACGAGGTGGGCGAGGAAATAGAGGCACTTATAGTGTACGATAGGACTCGTGGAGAACTGTTCCTTAATTTCCTTATTGGTTTTGGATATTCTCTTATCAAGATGATAGGATTGTGGATATTGAAACAGATCAAAAGAGCGAATGCTGGACATTATTTTGTACTTACTCAGACGCCAAGCGTAAGTTCACCCAATCTGTCAAATTTTTCCAATCGAATATGAGCATCGACTAATGAACCTTCTTGTTTTGTGATAAAGTTGACAATTCACTAAATACATTTTACAGATTGGGGATGTTGTTGTGCTGGCATCTAGATACGACGATAGAAAAGTAATTTAGTAGTCCTAGGATCAGATAATTCAGTGTACACTTCACGAGTTCATATTATATTAATTTGTGTACCTATCTAAATTGATCCAACCGTTTTCGGGGTTTGAAATAATCCAAACATACAAAACCTGACACTTTTATTAGTTGAATATTAACACTAAAAACTCCCTTAAAACTTATAAAAACTGAATCATCAACGACAAATTCGAAGGGAACACTTATCAAACTTTATATTTCCTTAATTATACGTAATTTTTATTAAACTTCACATTAAAGCTATAGCTATAATAACTATGGGGCGGGGTGTCATAAATTAGTGTAAACATCACATAAAACTGAATTACTTTTATTGTTCAAGGGTGTCAAGTACGTTGACCCCTGTGAAAACATGTGACAGTGTGGAAATTCGAGGACTTTGCACGAACGAGCGACTTAAACGTTATAGAGCAAGAGCCCGTGAACCCCAGACCTACGTTATTTTATAAAGGCTGAAAGTTTGTCAGCGGATGCTCCCAACACTGGTAAGAACGATGACCATTTATGGAGTTTGGGTTATGGTGGCTTTGGCAGGTAAACGGTACTAAAGATGCGTAAAATATAAGTTTACTTACGTCATAGTATAAAAGCTGATTTTTATATATAATACTCGGGTAATAAGTAGATGATGTGTCCTCATCAGCCAGACACTTATCATGGTGGCAACCCCTTGCCAGACACCCTTAATGTTCACGAAATTATAAGTTTACTTACGTTATATTATAAAAGCTGATTTGTTTCAATAATACTTGGGTAATAATTTTAGATGATGTTTCCTCATTAGCCAGACACTTTTGATAGTTCCAACCCCTTGCCAGACAAACATTGTAAATAGCCCAGTCAACTGATGTTCAAAACAAGGTATAGAGGGAAAGTCTTGGAACACAATTTTTGACTTACGCAACTTTGTTTGGACTAGTTAGGAGGAGAACATATCGAAAATCCCCATCCCTAGCCCTTGAGCTAAGGGAGAGGGAGGGGTTCGTAGGTACCACTTTTTGGTTTTTCGCTTATATCTCGGAAAGTCGGAAACCATGGGTCCTGGCGACATAATACATATGAACAAAATGAAAGCTGAATAAATTCTCTATAAGTTTAATCCAGTAAACATTTCCAGGTCTTGTTTAGTTTTCGAGATATCTGCTCTTGAAAGTCTGTAATATTGGTTAAAATCATTTTTACCTCTGCAAGTGGAAAGTTGTATTTGATGTCGCCAAAGATCCAGAAAACAGCATCAGTGTTTCAGACCCTCCAAGTTGCGCAGAATGTCATTTTAATTTATATTAGGTACATTACAACTTAAGTCGTATTTCGTTAGATTCGAGTCGTTTTATAAGATTTGACCCAATTCTGTTGCCCAGATATTATCCTTCTCATACAATGAAATTATCCTAACATGACACTAAACCAAATAGCATCATAAAAAAATAAATAATTTTTTCATTCATACTCATTTTACACACATTTAAGAGTACTTTGGATCCAAGAGCGAGCGAAGCGAGCTTGGGACTTGGGGCACCCCGACTCGGACCAGTTAGGTTCGAAGGGGATGGCGGGGTCTACATACTAATTTTTATGGACACCTCGCACTTGATCAAAAATTAAATATGCTAAAATTGTTAACATTATAAAAAGCTAAAGGTTCCTAAGATCGTTTTTCTGTGGCTCTTATGGAAGCGGATTTCTCTTTATTGGTCAACTTAGAATCAAAACCCTGTACATGTATCTACCTAATATGTAATTATAATCTAGAATGAGTTTCTGAGCTATTTTACTGCTCCCTCGGTGGAAGGAAGACAAAAAATATCAAGCTTGATGGTGGCTACCACGAATTCAAGAATTTGTTATAACTTTGCAGGTTTCACTTGGCTTAGTTCGTTGTAGGTGGTAAAGGGAGGGTCTGAAAAGACTGCTCATGCTTTCTGGACCTTTAAATTGGCGATAATAATATGAAATACAACTTTCCAAATGCAAAAAGATTAAAATGATTTTTCACAATATTACAGACTTTCAAGAGCAGATAGCTCGAAAACTAAACCAGACCTGGAAACATTTATTGAATAAAACTTATGGGGAATTTATTCAGCTTTTATTTTTTTCATATATAATTATTATGCCGCTAGGACACATGGTTTCCGACTTTCCGAGATATAAGCGAAAAACCAAAAAGTGGTACCTACGAACCCCTCCCTCCCCCTTAGGTCAAGGGCTAGGGATGGGGACTTTCGATATGTTCTCCTCCTAACTAGTCCAAACAAAGATGCGTAGTCAAAAATTGTGTTCCAAGACTTTCCCTCTATACCTTGTTTTGAACATCAGTTGACTGGGCTATTTACAATGTTTGTCTGGCAAGGGGTTGGAACTATCAAAAGTGTCTGGCTAATGAGGAAACATCATCTAAAATTATTACCCAAGTATTATTGAAACAAATCAGCTTTTATAATATAACGTAAGTAAACTTATAATTTCGAGAACATTAAGGGTGTCTGGCAAGGGGTTGCCACCATGATAAGTGTCTGGCTGATGAGGACACATCATCTACTTATTACCCGAGTATTATATATAAAAATCAGCTTTTATACTATGACGTAAGTAAACTTATATTTTACGCATCTTTAGTACCGTTTACCTGCCAAAGCCACCATAACCCAAACTCCATAAATGGTCATCGTTCTTACCAGTGTTGGGAGCATCCGCTGACAAACTTTCAGCCTTTATAAAATAACGTAGGTCTGGGGTTCACGGGCTCTTGGGCTATTAAATAAATTCAAACGATTTTATTTTGCTCGTGCTGCAACATACGGCTCCTTCTTTTTATCGTGGTAAAATCAATAAATATGAATAGTCTCACTGGGTCAGAGCCCATTCGTACCCTAAGATTCGCACCCTGTGCCCACTCGTACCCTGGAAGTTTTGAGGGGCCCACTCGTCCCCTGAAGAATATTTATTTTTATTCATTCTTCTAATATAAGTACATGTACATGTGTATACTGCAGCTTGGTAGTCCTGGTACAGTCGCGCAGAAAAGTGTTAAATAAAAAATATAGTAATTCGGTAGATATCATATTTTTTATATTATATTATTTCAAATAAGATTAAGTTTAATAAATGCCTATAGGCTCTAGGCATTAAGTCAGTCTTCAAAATAATTAATCAACTTTTGGTTTCTTGTACATTTGTAAATATTTACCAAAATATATGATAACTACATATAATAATCTTTATGCAGTAAAATAAAACTGCGTAACTATTTAAATAAAATCTCAGTAATAATAACTGAATTTTAGATAAATTTACATCCAGTGTACAAACAAATAACCAAATATAAATACCAATATAACAAAAATAACAATTAATTGTTAGTACTTTGTACAGTCAAAGAGATCTACAAAATAATGCAATATCACAGTAACTTTGTATTAAAGAAACATAAAAAGTAAAATCAGTTTTTATAAACTACTAGCGACCCGCCCCGGCTCCGCACGGGTGCAATCTTTATAATATTATTAAAATTGCGACTATAATTTGAGATTTAAACTATCCTATCTCTCAAGTTGGATCGAACTGCACATGGTGTGCGAATTTTATTATAATCGGTTAAGTGGTTTAGGAGTCCATTGAGGACAAACATTGTGACACGAGATTTATATATATTAAGATGTAAAACCAACATTTTTACTAACAACAAATAAACATGCAAAATCACAATGTCCTAGAAACTAACAAAATACAACTCTTTTTACAAAAATCAACCTTGATTGACCATCATATAAATCAACATTAAATATAAAATATGAAAAAAAATAGAACACATATCAACAGTAAATAATCACTTCTTATTTTTTTTGTATATTTACCAACAACATACATGCAAAATCATAATAACTTAAATCTAATTTACTTGCGCGCAGATACTCTGACTAAGATTACCCCTCCCGCTTTGGCATTCCACACCCCGCGCACATCTGGAGAGTACTTACCAATTTTAACGCAATTTTTGGAGCAAAACAGAATTAATGTTAGAACGTTGATTATTTTTAACCGACTTCCAAAAGGAGGAGGTTCTCAATTCGGATGTTTGTGTTTTTTTATGTTGGTTCGGGCATAACTCCGTCGTTTAACAACCGATTTGAAGAATTCTTTTTTTGTTGGATTGGGTATACTTCCGGAATGGTCCCATTAAAATTTTATCGAAATCGGACTAGCACATTTTGAAAAATTAACAAAAACCTAAAAAGTTTTCAACTTTGTCTACACCGATTACTCCGAGGTTTCTGGTCCGATTTCGATGATTCTTTTTTTGTTCGATATACTTAGTATATTTGCCATTTGGCCCCATAAAATTTGGGTTGAATAGTGAAACTAAAAAGGATAAAATCAAAAACTTTTTCAAAAAAAAAAAATGTAAGTACCTAACCGACTTCAAAACAACCACAAAAAATGTTCAAAATAACCTACAAAAAAACTTTTCTTGCGAAAGTCAGTGACAAAAACAAAAAGTTCGTATTCGCAGTCACTTTCAAGAACCAATATGTCACCGAGGCAGCCATAACATACAAACAAAACACCTTATCTAATTTTGTAACCCGTTTTTTTTAACAAGCCGTATATTATTATCATGACGGATATCATTCATCATAGCTCTTTTTTCAATGAGCTGATATGATTTATTAAATTAATTCCGTTAATAAACTGTTCACAAGTGTACTCTGTTAACCGTTTCTTATGTAAAATATAGCTAATTTTATTTCAGGGGACCAATAGGCACCTGAATAGGTGCCGAATCTTTAACTTATATTGAATTATATTAGAGGGGACGAATGGGTACCTTAGAAATAAATTTTTTTATTAAAATATTAATTGGTACCCTACCAGGAGACCAATGGGCACCTATATAGGGGCCGAATCCACAACTTTTATGCTGAGGTACGAATTTTAGGGGACGAATGGGCTCTGACCCGTCTCACTAGGGAGGATACCTGATACAAAACCGAGCAGATCCGTAGGCTCTGAAGCGGCAGCCCCGCTATCGGAATAAGGCATAGTGGGCTAATCACCCGCTTGCCCGACAATCATTGATTCCTGAAACTGAAACAGATAGAAACCGGACCGATCTTTTACCGACGACTTTTGGCATGAAAAAACGGACACGAATTGCTTATTGGAATGTACGCACGCTTAGTGAAGACAGCCGACTAGCCCAAGCAGAAGCAGTAATGCTTAGCTACAAACTGCTGATACTCGGTCTAAGCGAAGTGAGGAGAAACGGTTTTGGTGAACTGAGAACGTCCAGGAGCTTGACTTTGCTCTATTCAGGTAAAGAAAGTGAGGAAAGTGTGCGCGAGTATGGAGTGGGTCTTCTCCTTTCCAATGCAGCCAAGAAAAGCCTCCTGGACTGGAAACCGATCTCAGACCGAATCATTTATGCCCGTTTCAACTCAAAAGCCCGGAAGATCTCTATTGTACAGTGCTACGCTCCAACCAATGCATCACCTGAGGATACCAAGGACGCTTTCTACAATGCCCTCAACGCCACCCTTAGGAGCATTAAGAAGCAAGACATTGTAATCGTCATGGGGGACCTAAATGCAAAGGTTGGAAGTGTTAACACTCTCCGCGAGCGACATATGGGTACACAGGGACTCGGAGTGTGCAATGAGAATGGAGAGAGATTTATCGAGTTTTGCCAGAACCACGACCTTACCATCGGAGGAACATTATTCATTCATGGCGACCACCATAAGTACACGTGGAACTCTCCCGATGGGGTCACCAAGAACCAAATTGACCATCTTGCCATTAGTTCCAAATGGCGTTCTTCATTGCTCGATGTCCGCAACCGTAGGGGCGCCGATATTGATAGTGATCACCACTTGGTGGTTGCTGAAGTCCGGCTTAAAGTTGCAGTAGCCCGTGTGGCTGGAGGACTTAGCAAAGTTGGAAAAAGGTTTGAGGTGAGTAAACTGCGTGACTCAGATATATGCAAGTCATTTCAGCTTGAATTGCGCAATCGCTTTGCTGTGCTCGATACTGTCCCGGAGTCATTAGACGAGGAGTGGAACCGCATCAAAGTGGTCTATACAGAGACCAGCTCCGCCGTCTTAGGGCATAAATCGTCTCGCTCTCGGGAGGACTGGATGTCACAACGTACTTGGGACCTGATTGACGATCGCAGAAGGCTGCATCAAAGACTGCTTGGAACCCATGACGACGCCATACGAGCCGACCTTAACACTCAATACAGTCAGAAACGTAGAGAAATCTATCGCAGTACCCGCAAAGATAGAAGGCAGTGGGCTGATGGTATTGCTGATCGTGCTCAACAAGCTGCAAAGACCGGTAACCTGAAAGAGCTGTACAAGGCTACCAAAACCTTGGCAGGTAACAGCAAATCCAAGAAGAAGCCGCTGAAATCCAAAGATGGTCAGCTTATTGTGACGTCAGAAGGGCAGCTTCTACGCTGGCATGAACACTTCAAGGAGGTCTTCCGTTTGTCGGCTACATCGACGCATGATGTTACACAAATACGTTCCCCACCATCCCGGCTTCTCGATATCAACACGGAACCACCGACAGCCGCTGAAGTTGCGGAGGCAGTCCGCTCTTTGAAAACAGGCAAAACACCAGGACTCGACCTGATAACTGCGGAAATGCTACAAGCTGACTTATCCTCCGCCGTCGACGTCATGACTCCTCTAATTGATAAGATCTGGACCGCCGAAGAGCTCCCAGACGATTGGAACAAAGGTCTTCTTATAACTGTGCCTAAGAAAGGCGATCTTAGCCAGTGCGATAACTGGAGAGGTATTACGCTGCTCTCGATCCCCTCGAAGGTTTTCTGCAAAATCATCCTGGATAGACTGTCGAAGGCCTTGGAGCCTCTCCTACGCAATGAGCAGGCTGGATTCCGCAGGAACCGCTCATGTACGGACCAGATCAACACTCTCCGAATCATACTGGAACAGGCATCAGAATGGCAGAGGGAGGTTTATCTCACCTTTGTCGACTTTGAAAAAGCCTTTGACACGCTGAAGTGGTCTTGCATCTGGTCCCGCCTCCTGGAAATTGGAGTGCCGCCGAAAATCGTCCGTCTGTTACAAGCCATTTACAAGAAGTATTCTTGTAAGGTAACTCACGACGGCCTCATCTCGGACGACGTTACAGTACACGCGGGTGTTCGCCAAGGTTGCCTCCTGTCGCCGCTCCTTTTCTTGGTCGTTCTTGACGGAATAATGCTTCGCACCTTAGAAAACAGGCGTCGCGGCATAGAGTGGGGATTATCCAACGTCTTGGAGGAGTTGGATTACGCCGATGACCTATGTCTGCTGAGTCATACCCACGCCGATATGCAAGCTAAGTTGGACGATTTGGAACAGGAAGCAGCATCAACAGGGCTTAAAATAAACATCCGGAAGACCCAGGAGATGAGAACTGGTGTGAAGAATAGCTCACCGTTGCTGATTGGCACAGAGGCAGTGGAACGCGTCCACAAGTTTACATACCTCGGGAGCGTCGTGTCAGAGACTGGAGGGAGTGAAGAGGACATCGTCTCACGGATAGCCAAAGCCAGAGCTACTTTCGCGCAGCTGAGACCTGTTTGGCAATCACGAAAACTGACCCGAAGGATAAAACTTAAAATATTCGGGTCCAATGTAAAGTCCGTGCTGCTTTATGGGTGCGAAACGTGGAAAGTTGCAAAGGACATCTCACGCCAATTACAAGTCTTCGTCAATCGTTGTCTTCGTCGTATTCTCGGAATTTACTGGCCCGAGACCATCTCCAACGTAGAGCTGCTGGGGAAATGCCACGAGAGCCCGATCGACAACCAGATCAAACGTCGCAAGTGGAGATGGATTGGCCACACGCTCCGAAGGGACCCTGACCACATACCCAAACAAGCTTTGGATTGGAATCCCCAAGGAAAAAGAAAGCGTGGCCGTCCCCGTCAAACCTGGCGACGCACCGTGCTAGCGGAAGCGGCGTGCATTGGATTGACGTGGAGCGAGGTGAAGCGTGAAGCTCAAGATAGATCGCGATGGAAGACATCTGTGGACGCCCTCTGCCCCATCTAGGGGACATAGGACTTTAAGTCAAAGTAAGTCAAAATCAATAAATGAGTCTTCCTACCCAGGGCGGGGCAGGACCGGAGGGGCTGTCAGACTAGTGACTAAAATACACGGTGATCCTTCAACAGCCGTTTACGTTCCAGGATCACGGTAACCTGATGAGACAGTCCCGCGATCCTGGCAGGCTTTGGCCCTCCAAGTCAGGCCCGTCAGATTACTGACAGCACTACGACGCGCGTGGAACACGACGCGCGGTCAAGGCAAGGTCCATGATCGGACTGCGAGTCACCCGTAGAGTCATAGAAAAAATATTTTTAATTAAATTTAAATTTGACAGTTCTCGCTTCGAATTGTACCAAAAAACAAGTCGCCTTTTGCCAAGTTTGATACTTCCTCCGAGCGTTCGTGCCAGGCCCAAACAGCTCAATATTTTGACGTGACAAACACGTGACGACCGTAAAATAAGAGGATCATCTTGTTTGGTAGAAGATTAATTACGAATAATAGGGGATCAGTGTGTCTACGGCTTAATGTGTTAGTACTGCGAGGGGGCAACTTGTTTTAAATGTTGGAGATGTAACTCAGGGATTTGATGGGATTTAGCTCCTACCTGTTTACATGTTTTCTGACTAAATTATTATCCAGATTGAGTATAATTCAGAGAACGATGTGAGATGGTGGAAATCCTTCCGCGGCATTTTCTCAGAAGTCACAAATTTGAAAAAAAAACTGAAATGAAATGGATTTATAAACAATCTCCAAACATCGTGACAGTCTTATGAACTACATTTATGAAATAAAATAAAATAAGGGCCGGGCAAATAAAATTACCAGTTTTATAATTTTGTTAACTAACTTTTACTGCTTTCTCGGGCCCTACATAACCTATAACCGATATTATAATACCAACATTCATCAAAATCTGTCGTCTAGGCATGAAAGCGTAATTAGTTTGAGAAATTGTCACTTTGTGTCCAAATGTATTTACTTACTTATTTTTTGATAAATTTAATTAAGGGTAAAATAAAAAAATAAATAATCCCCAATGACAGTCACAAGAATTCAGATATAAAACAATTGAACAGGGGTAACGCATTACGGCGCACTTAATTAGTACCAACAAATTAAATTACCGATTTTATAGTTCAATATAATTTTACGATGCAATGCATACGTTTCATTAACTCTTAATAAGATTGCATTTTATAATACTTTATTTCCACTTACGTTTCGTTTAATGATTTAATTGTTATTATTGTGGTCGACTATAAAAATTAGCTTAATGTTTTAATTATTTCGTTTAATTAGTCTTGAACGAAATAAGATTTTACTGTGTGTGTCAATTAGTTTTTCAATGTTTGTAATTTATTTATTGAATAACCTTGGTAAAATTTGGCTTAATTAAAAACAAATACTAGGGATTTATCTGATTCACGGCACTATGACCCAGGGCACCACGGCCTTGGAAGGCAAAGGCATGTGAATGATGAGATTAGTTTCAGTCAGTCAAGTCTGGCAATCCTTTCCGCTCCATCTAAGGCTATCATTGATTTACCACCCTTAAAAAAGGCAGGCCATATAGTCCAGTCAACGAGGCCGTGGTCCGAAAAATTCCTCCGGCACTGAAATTTGGCATATGATGAAAGAAGGTGATACAGATTGTAGATGCACAATAATCCATCTTTTTTTTTTCGAGATGACAAAAATATGAAAATTGCTTATAACTCTGTGGAAAATTCCTCAGCCTAAAATTCTTTTTGTATTTGTTTAAATGTAAAAGTTAGAATAGGTAAGTATAAAAATCCTACAATTTTCTATTTCAGTGTCACTCCAAATCAACTTTTTACATTTCGCGCTCTAACTTCTAGTGAAAAATTGCTCTGCCGATTTTTATTTTTTAGGTGTTATCTTATCTTTAAATACATAGGTTTGTTACCTTTTTCATTTTCAAACGTCATTATTTGATTGATTTGACATCAAATAATATTGTCTAAAAAGGAAAAAGTTTTGGATTCTAAAAAAAACTAGGTTTATAGGTTTTCTGTTTTTCAAAAGTAACTCTTAGGCGCCTGTAACTTTCAAACTATTATAAATTTTGAATAAAAGAAAACCTATAAACCTAGTTTTTTACTGTGTAGGAAGCATTCTAAAAAATCATTGTGATAGGATAACATTTAGGGGTAGGAAAACGTTTTCTCTTTTAGTATGGACGAGCGCTCGGTAGACGATCCTCTTAAGGTGCGTGTGGAAAACGCACCGTCTACTCAAAGCTTGATAAGACGGTGAGCTACCTACCCATTACTCGCCGTCCGCCTACAGGGTGGCCGGAAATAGCCTCGCGATCTTCGACCACCTGGGGGGTCTTCTGAAGCGGCTAGGGTATGAGCATGGATTGTCAGCTTCACTAGCCCTCTGGGCCCCAATTCTGCTAATTTAGTAATGACTCAATTGAATATCAATTGGATCTCAGTAGCAGTTTTTACTATACATTTGGTATTCTGCTACTAATTTAAGACCAATGGTTTTCCAGTGACATTCCATTGAACTGCTATCAGAATATTTGCTAGTCTGCTCTTCAATTGTGTTACAATTGTAAATCGATTGTGGGCTTTATCGATATTCTACTCTCTAATGGCAATACTTATAACTGTTCAACTGAGAGTCAATTACAATTACAGTACGATTCCATTACGACTCTATTGAGCTTATACAAGTTTTTGCAGAATACCAAATTTGTTCTAATCGTAATGGAGTCGTGATTGAGTCTCAATTGAATATCAATAGCATGTGAGTTAAATAAAATTAGCAGACTTGAGGCCCAGGTCTTTCTAAACACCACATAACACACACATCTGTGTTCCCTCAAGGTTTAGAAGAAGGGGCACAGAGCAAACAAAATACTCCAGTTCACTTCAATAGCTTAAAAATACGCAAGTTCTAGTAATTCAAGTCCTCGCCCAAATGAATGGGTGCAGTCCCTCAAGCTATAAAGTCCGCACACTACCCAATGAAGTGCTATTTAAAGCTAACAGAAACAGTTTAACTTAATGAGATGGGGCCGAGTGTGCGTGACGTGCCCACTTTATTATATCTTTAGGGTTGTGTCACAGTACAAGATTGGATTTAGATGGTGCGCGAAGCGATGTTTTATAATCATTAAGTTACAATGATGGATTGGCACGGCTGTTGAAAAGATTCTACATTTAAAAAAAAATCTATAGGGAACGTAAATACTTAGGTACTCCATAAAAAAAAATATTGAAATGTACTTATAAAAAATATGTGTTAGTAATCGTTTTTACCCTAATATACGAGTATTGCCAAGTTAGTCCAATAGACATTAACTTTGTTTATGCTCTATTAAAGACTTGAACGACAAACTAAAATACTGCTAGCGCATAAAAACTAAGATTTTTAAAACTATAACTCACAACCGATACATAAAATCTCATCCAACATTCGTTGCTATTACCGACACGTTTTCATATCTTCAGCATCGCTTCCACTGTGTCACAAACTTTACTAGCCGGGCACGTAAGCACACGTGGTTACAGTATTTACTTCAGGAACGCACTCTGCATATTTGCCTCCTTATTAGCTCGCTTATTATATCGCTTTTGGTGTGTCACAGGCTGTGATAGATTAATATGAAGGATTTTGTACTGTTTTTTTTTCAGTATGTTTTTTGAATCATTAAGCAGTTTGGTTGTTGAATATAAAGAAGGAAAACAGTGTGAGGAAAACAGCTTGTCCTAGAACCAAAAATTCGAAGAGTGTGTGACGTCTACCAACTCGAACTGAGCCCGCGTGGTGGATAGATGTGTCCCAGACTCTCAGCGGTGGGAACATTATAATAGGATGACGATGATTTGTTGTTGATTAGCACTGTGAACAGAGATGTCAATGTTTTGAAACGGCTTGATGGTTTGTTCCTAGATTATGTAACATTTTTGCTTTAGAGCATTGTCTTTTGCCTAAACTTTTCCCAACTATGGGAGTCGACTTCCCGACTAACCGAATACAGCTGACTATCATATTTCTTAGTAAGACTGGTTGTCAGACTTTCGAGTTTCTGACTTAACAGCAACGACTGTCAAAATCTACAAATGACAGTTGGGTCCTACGACTTTTAGGCCGAGACTCCACCAAAGATGTGTCAAGCTGTGTGGAGTCGAGACGTGTTTTGAACAACCAATAGAATTGCGCTATTGACACAGCTCCACTCCGCAACGCAATTCTATTGGTTGTTCAAAACACGTCTCGACTTGCACAGCTTTGGTGGAGTCTCGGCCTTAGACTCCGCGCCAACTGAAGTCCTTTTGAAGCGGCACTAGTGTCTATGTCATAACATCAAATGGGGAAGGCAAGTGTCAAAGTGACAAGTGACAGTTTGGTCCCAAAAGAACTGTCAAATCAAAGGAATTTTCTGCAAAAAAACGATTTATTGATGTAAAATGACTAGATGGTGTGTAATAAGCTGTAAAAATGATGGAACATACAAATTTTCGTCAATTCACACTATCAAGAAATAATGGGTAGCTGCTGTGACTGCCTTGAGAACAAAGTTGAATTATAACTAAGGAAAAGCTATATAATAAACAAATATCCAGGCTTGCGAAGTCGGGAAAGGCCGTTAGTTGAGTTTATTAATGAAATTCTATGATTATACCATAACTAAACAATCGAATACACTTTTTAAAATAATATATACTTTTCTATTGGAGGTTAAGTACCAGTATTGCATCGCTCTATAAATCATGAAATGGTTCGTCTGGCGGAAGAATTATCACCTGGAACGAGTTTTGTGATAGTTGTGGTGTTAAGAAATTAAATATATTGTGATATTTCTCGAATCTAAATAGAAAAAAGGGGTAAAATTACTGACTTAAAACATTATGATATTTTATCAAAATAGAAAGTCAGAAGCAGCATTATATTCTTGTTATAGGAGAGGACAGGTAAAACATACCTAAACTCAAAAATTGAAACCTCAACTGCAAGTAATTGTGGATTAACCACTCAATTAAATCACTTTTTTCCTGTTGTAGATGCACCGCGGCGTCTTAATTCTTCTTTTAGTATAATATGCTCTTGCATTGACGAATAATTTTCCATATTTGTTTTGTATTTATACTCAATTTTTATAACAATAAATCTTGTTTGTTTTTTGTACAAGGTAGACAGTAATCTGACGTAGGGACCAATTATCGCAGCGCCATCTACGATTAGCTTTGAGTTGCCATCCCCATTGCATTTATAAAATGTAGTGCCATGAGTTTTTAGCAGGATTCCAGCCGTGTCGCGGACTCTACGTGTTTTTTCGATGACAGGCGATCACCCATCACGCCACAAATCTCGGCAAGAGAGCTTAACCTTGAAGATCAACCTATGCGTTATTGTTTAGCCACGACCTCAAATATTTCTCCTTTTCGTAAAGGATTAACTAGAAAGTAATTTCCATTATTTTCTACCTTTCTTTCTGTATTGTAATGATATAGAATACATACAAGTGTAATGAGGTTAATCTGTATCTAACAAGCCGATTAGAGTTGGATTAGAGCCACCATATCGCGACATTTTGTTACTAACGGCTTACCGTGTAAAGAGCTTAGGAAATAATTTTATTAATTTTATTGTTGATGTCAACGTTTCTTTTTGAAGATTTAAATAACATCTTGTAATTAGTCCATTAGTTAGGGTATTGAAAAATTATGCAGATGCATTTGTTTTTTTGCTGATGATCATCAACATAATTAAGCGTGTATTCGTCCACTGCTGGATATAGGCTTCCCCCAATGTACGCTACTGAGCCCGGTCTTTAGCTTTCCTTATCCAGTCTCTGCCGGCTGCCTTTCGCACTGACACGTGATTCCACCTGGCTAGTCTGCCACTGCGGCTGGTGTGTACAGTAGACGCTGTTCTCTCCCTCACGCGTCCCGCCTCCTCCTTCGCTATCATGACTGCTTCACCGAAGGAGGCGACCGCTTCCCACTCCGTCTCGCCCCGCTGCATGGCCTTGACCAATGCCGGGCGCCAGAGGAGCCCACTGGCTGAGTAATTCTTTGAGCTTTTTCAGCGACTTTGATACTCCAACGAATTACCTCATAAAGAAACATCTATAAAGCGATGAGCGTAAACTTACAACAACTAAAAATTCGAAGCCTTTTTTCTTCCATAACAATTTCCACAAAATCCCCTCTTGACGTAACTGCCCGGGGCAATCCCGATAAGCTCAATATCGTTAATGATAACGATAGGCTAGGTAACTCAATACAATAACAATACTAGCCCGGCCCCCTGTGTAAACTGAAACCGAACTGACGCGATCAGGCCATTAGAACAGCGGGGATAGGTAGGCGAAATTATTTTTAATAGAAAAAATGAGGAAACTGATTTTCAGTCACCTTCGAATTAATCTTATTTAAATCAGTGATCTTACTTATCAAACTAATATTACAAATGCGAAAGCTTATATTTGTTTTTTTTTTTGTCTTTCACGCAAAAACTACTGAACGGGTTTGGTTGAAATATGGCCCTAGATTAAGACTGAATAGTTTTAGTAAATTTTTTTGCTCCAGTGTGATCATTTTTACTTGTAGCGGGCGAAGTTGCTGGCAACAGCTAATTAGTTATGATCTGGAAGCACACATAGGATATCTTTTATCCTGGTATTACGTGTCTTGTGGAATAAGTTTGTATGTTGTTGTTAAAAGCGGATAAAACCGCTTGCAACAGCTATTTCTAAATCATTTATCTCAATTCATAATTATTATGATTCTGTTACAGCGGCTTTTTGAAACCCGCAGCAATAGCTGCTCATATCTATAGTTAGAATTTAGCAATGATTAATTTAACACCTGGCAAAAAATCGCTGGTTTCGTGGCCTTCCGTCACTATGTAATACAGTAATGACCACTCAGGGGTGAATGGACGCTTGACAAACATAATATTCCTGAATTATTAAGACGTAAGATGCTCATTTTACTACACATTTCATCATCATCATATTATCAGCTGTAAGACGTCCACTGCTGATCATAGGCCTCCCCTATAGACTTCCAATAGGACTGGTTGGAAGCGGCTTGCATCCAGCGTGATCCTGTGGTCTTCATAAGATCGTCTGCCCACCTAGTGGGTGGACGTCCTACGCTGCGCTTGCTGGTGCGTGGTCTCCATTCTAGAACCTTACGGCCCCATCGGCCATCAGCTCTGCGCGCTATATGACCTGCCCACTGCCATTTCAACTTGCTAATTCGTTGGGCTATGTCAGTAACTTTGGTTCGTCTACGAGTCTCCTCATTTTTGAGTCGATCGTGCAGAGAGACTTTGAGCATAGCCCTCTCCTAAAGGTCTTTTACTATAGGTCTCATAAGTACACATTTACCACTAACTAAATAAATTCGGATAGGCTTCAAATAATTCTTTGTACCGTTTCGAAACCAACCTTTGTGGTTTACCATTAGTGCATCTGCTTTTTTGCCTACTCTAATAGCCAACGTATGTCGAATGCCAAACAATCGCTGGGCAAAACATACATTCGATTGGGTGCCAGAAGGGAGAACTCGACGTCGTGTCAGGCCCAAGCGAAGATGGCGAGATGACTTGGACCGCTTCAAGAAGGACTGGACCACAGTCGCAGAAAGCCGTGAGAAGTGGAAAGAGTGGAGGGAGGCATTTGCCTTTTTTTATAATAATAATAGCCAATGGGAGGTTTCACGCAAAGCTCGGCTCAGATGGCGCTACCAGCGCAGGATGTCATTTACTGTATGATTAACTTGACATACACTACACACTCGAAGCTACGCTTGTAGCGCCACTGACGGCTAAAACTCGCAGTGAAACTCCCTATTGACAGACAGAGTATTACATATATCTCTTTTGCTTACCTGAAGTGCAATTTCTTGTCGATGGACAACCAACGCTACAATTTTAATCTTTAAACCGTGACTGAATATCGTCTCATCAACTATTCATTTCAACGGGTTTTTGACGGCGACAGTCAGCTTCCAAAACCATAAAGAAAGTATCTGGTTGAAATTGTTATTTTGTCCAGTGCAGCGTGGATGATGTCTTCCAATTTTAGTTCAAAGACATACTGGATTCACCACGAAATCATACAAGACCCAAATCGAAATATACTTTCAATATTTCATGTAATATTCGTGAAACTGTGATTAATTTACAAGATGAAGTTTTATTGCAGCAGATGAACCCTCAAAATAATTTCGTTCCATTTTTTTTATTTTCATTTCTAAGCACTAACAAAAACACCTCAAGTTTCCAACATCTTCACTCATCTTTAACAGCCTCTAAACCATCTCATTACCTTCAAAGTATTATCGTCTATCATTTCCCCAGTTACTCAAGCTGTTAGTGGCAGACACGGATAGATAAATAAAATGAAGTGTCTGTCAATATTTGCAGTCATTAGCGGCTAAGCGTCAATCCTACGCTACGCCCACGCGGTGAAACCTGTACGCTAGGACTGGCATTTGTTGGTAGGGATGGCGGGAGTTTCAAAATGTATCGATAAACGTGTCGATATTTTTACTCACTTTTTTATGACATTGTTGGCGCAGTAGCTATTGACTGCTACAGTGTCGCGAAGTAGATTCCCACACGGAAAAAAAAAGTATGATGTAGATGTAATTGTTGGGGTAGTAGCTATGAGGGATTGACTGCAGGGCTACATGTTAGAGTTAGATTCCCACACGGAAAATAAATGTATGATCTACAAGAAGTTGTCCCGGTCTAGGGTTTTGTCTGTTTTTAGCCGCAATTATTTTAATATAGCCAAAAAATATCGATATGTATGCCTATTTATCGATACTTTAGGACAGACCTACTTAAAGTACCTGTGTTAGATGTACATCGTTGGTATGGGCTTGTTGGAGTAATTAATAGAAATGTTACGTAGATATTGGATGTTTAATGTGACACTATAAGATTTGTAAATTAATTGAGGAAATATTGTTTGTTTACTTAATGCAATTTATTATTACAGCAATTTCAATTGCTTTTCTGTGTTTCGTTTTGCAGCTTTATTGGATGTTCATTTGACGGATTTGTTTTATGGTTTTCAGAAGAATTTAAATTACTGTATCGGTGTATCCTGTATCTCTTTCATATCAAACTTACTGGTGGTGGTAGGCGTCAACCACCATTCTGTCGGAATCCAGCAAACAGATTTTACTGTATTCCGTTGCCTTGGTGAGCAGGAGTTCTAGTTCCTTGGTGAGCTCGGTCGATCTTTGGCCTCATCTTTGATTCTGGGCTAGATTGAGGCTACCAGCAAGCCATTGAAAGTTAAAAAGAACTCAAACCTGACGTTGCAGGCGTCCATAGGCTTTTTTTTTCGTGGTAAAATCATCAAATGAGTCCTTACGATCCGTTACGTTTTACGTTAGTAAAGAGCTAATTGAAGGATCACCGTGGATTTTAGTTAGTCCAAGTCTGACAGTAACCGTGAGGTTATAACGTGATGAGACATTCCCGTGACGGCAGACTTTGGCCCTCTAAGTGGGGCCCCGTCCATTGGCCACGGTGACCGCTTTCCATCAGGCCGCCCGTATGCTTGCTTGTCATCTTTATGGTTTAATAAAAAAAATGAAAGCTTCGCAAATCTACTCAACCTCATTTTCAGACTAGCAAAACGAACTAACCACTTTAAAATCAATTACCAACCAAGCTTCTACAAAGTTTACTTCGTGATTCGGCAAATAATTAAAAACTGAAGCTTACCTATTTATTCTAGACGAGGAGGTCTCCCACGTTGCGCGTGACCGGTTCAGCGCTTGATAGTCGCGTGCGCAGATAAATCATCCGCGATCGAAGTTTAAACTGACCGGAACTGGACGTGGATTTCGAGGGAATGGATGTGGCTGTAATGTATAATATGAATTTCTTGTACTACTGTAGCATTCTTACTGTTTTGATTTGGGAAATCATCACATCAAAACCAACACACGCAAACAGATTTAGAAAGATACAAAAAGAATTTCGGTTGAATTACGAATAACAATAATGTTAATCGGCGTCAACCGTGCGGCGAATGTTACCAGTCATAGACGATTTTCTTTAAAACTTTTTGTCTGTTTTGATAAACACTCTGATATTATTACGGAATTATTTTGAAAGATATTCGAGTAAAACTACGGAAATTAAAATAACATATTTGCAGAAGTACTGCATAATTTAACTATTAAAAACCTCTTCATGACTTGCACAAAGGTTCCTACGATTTATAATGGACGTAGGTAATTTTTAACGATTTTTTAGATAAAGTCCATGATCGATATTATCTCTTTTTTTCTCAGTCTATTCCAGTCTATTGACGTGTACGTTACAACAAAATGACATCACTATCACAAAGGTGGTTCATAACAAATGTCCTGCACAAATTAGCCGCGATCAAACTCGATGTTATTTATCATTCTACTTGATAGGTTACAAAGAAATGTAATATTACACGATTCCAAATGAATTACTGATACTTTAGTGAACACAATTCATACTTTTTTTTTTAATAGCCTGCTCCACATAACCTGTCCCACTCCTGGGCAAAGGCCTCCCTCCACTCCTTCCACTTCTCGCGAGCCCGTGCGTCCTCCTTCCAATTCATACTTATATTTAAAAAAAATGAGACAGTAACTGATGTTTCCTTTTTACGCCTTACTTCCGGGATCGCCGGACTATATAAACAGGTAACCGTGAACCTTGGAACGCAAAGGACTATACAAGGAACACCGTGGATTATACAGAGAGGCAGACAGTTCCTCCCGCTCTATTCTGGGCGGGAGGAATCATTTGATGATTTCGCTAAGATAAAAAAGAACGGCATAATACTCTTTATTCCCGTTAAAAGTTCCTGTGTAACCAAAAGTAACTAAAATCCCCTACTCGAGAAACTAAAATCTCTTACACAACAAAACAATTCGTAACGCCGTTTGCCTCGAAAAATTTGGCAAAAATGTTCTAAGGGAACATTAAAATATTTATAAATACCATTTGAGAATTGAAGGAGAATCTATAACCGTCACTCAAGCATAAAACCAGGGTGTCGAGTCTGCTAATTATTAGTCAGAATGGCGCGACAATGGCGTTTCAATTGTAGTGCTTATTCGAACCATTTTTTACTGCTGGTGCGAATAAGCACTACAAATTGAAACGCCATTGTGGCGCCATTCTGACTAATAATTAGCAGACTCGACACCCTGGTTATTTATAACAGATAATATCCTAACTGAAAAACCCAATAACCCGACCTAAAAATCAAACTGAAGACTGCATGATCAGAGGTAGAACTTGCGGTCACTAGACCAACGAGCCAATAACTGAAATGCCTTCTATAAGTAGATCCAGTATTTCAACAATGCGGCGCTGGGAGCACCCTCAATTGAGAAGTATTTTTCTCAATTCCTTTCAAGCCTGAACATAAATACTGGGCCACTTTCACCGAGGAATACAGGTCGCTGAAAAGGCAGAATATATCTTGAGATTTTCAATCTAATTTCAAGTTAAAATTAAATATAAACATTATTTTACTTACTATCTACAGTATTCTCTCTATATCCTCCAAATCAATCCAAAGGTTGTCTGGAAAAGATCGATTTTAGCGATAAGACCGCCCATTGTGTCACCCTATATAAGAGATAATTACCTCTATCTGTATCCGTGTGTGCACATTTTAAAGAGTATTCTACAATATCTATTTCTACCCACTTCTCTTTGAATCGTAAAACCGTAGTCTTGTAAAAATATTTGTATTAGTTTAAAGGTTAAAAAGCTAGTTTTGACTGCTTCTTTGGTCTGGATTTTACACAAAAAAATTACACACAATGTTCTTTACACTGGTAAATTTTAGATTTATTATGTTAAAGCTTTGACACTGTTCCCGGGGGTCTAATCTCTAAGCACGAAGCCCGTAGTTTCGACCATAGTTACGGACGGTTTCGACGCCCTGTGACATCGAGCTCGAACTAAAAATGAATGATATGACGATTTGACAGATAGCTCCAGTCCGCGCCACCACTCATAACCTGAGGAAAATTCGTGGTTTATCCGTATCCGTACCCGTGTCTTCGTTCTCGGACTTAGAAAGTAGACCCCCTGGAACCGATGCGGTGGGCTACTACCACAGTATAATTATCTTACAGTAGTGGAACTCGGCCGCATGATAGAAATAAATGCCTACAGCCGCGCGGTACGTAAACATGCGTTAGGGCTGGCTGCCCGTCTCCAGCATTTTAATTACATTTGCCTACTTTCTGTTTCTATTTAGTTTTGTGTTCGTAAATAGGTATACTTTTTTATATAAACAAATAAAATACTTTGTTTATTGGATAGGAAGTGTTCAATAAAAATGCGTGTTGTTTTTTACCCGACTGCGCTAGTGGGGTTATTGATTAGTAGATTTAATTTAAAAAACCATGTTTTTGTTTGAAAAACAATTCGGGCTTATTTTGCGACCGAAAAATATTTGCACCTCGACTGAGTCGTACGAAATTCTTTATTATTAACTTTTAAAATGTAATAAATCCGCATTCTAATATAAAGCTTAATTAAAAAAGTAAGCAACCAGAAACAGCATAATATTTACTACTCGTCATATTAAATAAATGTACTTGAACTGATTTGTAGCGAAAAAATCGCGCGGTTATTGTTAAAAACACAACACACCGTCCGTTCGTCACTGCGGTACAGTCGTGACTGTCTGCACCCCGAGCGCGCCCCAACATCGCATAGCTCGCGTTTCGTCCGTTTCTATGAAGTCGGAGTACTGTATAATAATATTACCGTGCTACTACTTCTCATATTTTTAAATGCTTTTGTAAAGTCTGTATTTGTACTGTATAATATACTATCTATTTTTTTTTCCTTTTAAAGGCACACAGTCGTGATATTACGTGTTATTAGACTAAATGGGACAAGTTAGTCAGACAAGAGAGCTAGTTTCAGTCTATTTTGGTTGTCATGTAAATGAGACCTAGATGTCCAAAGTTAGTTTTGTCATATTCCGGAGTGTACGTAATTATGTTTGTAGGTTGTTGCTATAATAGTTATTATATTTTGGGACTAGGAATACTTTAAACTTTTATAATCTGAATTACAATTACGTAGGTAGGTAGGTATTTATTCTATGTTTGGCGCATATTTTAAGCCCCAAAAATTTAATCATTGAAATTAGGCTGAGAGAGTCTCTTTTTAACCGACTCCGAAAAAAGGAGGAGTTTCTAAATTCGTCGGTATCTTTTTTTTATGCTTGTATAATATGCATTGTTTCCATAATCACACAACAAAGTATTACGCCTGTAGTACCCACTAAAAAACTATAAAAAGATGCAAAAATCAAAGTTACCTTCCATACACCAAGCATTTCATATGGTTTTATTTAAGTTAAAGAAAATACTGTGTATTCGATAAATCATAAAATGTTGAGTGGCATACGTAAAAGTACAGCTTGCTAAAGTACGAGATAACACCAAATATTATTAAAACTACACACATACATAAATTATAGCTAATTACAACAAAAATTGTCTTTAAAGTTTTTTGTACTACATGCACACGTAATATAACCTAAAAAAGGTAGGTAATTTACATAAAAAAGCGCTAAAACAATTATACACACGTCCTAGAAGTCTAACTTAGGCTTATAACTATCAAACTTGGCTTACTTAACCTTCAGACCATAATTTGATGACTCTAACACCTACGATACGGAAAAAAACAACGGTTATGAGTACGTGAAAATTTATTTAAGGAAGGTTCCGTATCTCGAAAAGTCTTCCACTCAATTTCGACGGAGAAAAGTGACAATTATAGTCTTCAAAGCGTTTCATATTTCTACAAAAATGTTCCACAGAATTAACATAAATTACTATTCGGTAGTTTACGAATGATTTTTTCCCACGTTTTTATACACTCACTTTTCTTGTTTGTTTGTCTTTCTAACCGGAACGAGAAACAAACAAAAAAAGTGAGTGTCCCCTCTCTCAGCGCGGTAGAGTTATTTTCTTATTTTTAGGACATTTAAAAACGTGGGTTTTTAATTTTTTTAAATCTATTAATTTTTATAATATTAGTGTTGAGGAGTTTGAAATTGAAAAAGACCGTTCATTAAAACAAGGAGCCTTATAAAGAGAAATAATAATAAATCAAAGAATTTCTCTACAATCTTGTACAGTCGGCCAAGAAAGTGGTGTACCACCCTAAGGTTGAATATCGCTTGCAGATTCATAGGTGATAAAGATTAGTTTCGCTTGCAGATCGATCTGACAACTTCTATTGCTGTCTTTATCTGATTATTGATAACGACTATTACTGTTTGTAACGTGACAGCTGTTCTTAGTTTGAACTTGATGGAACCAATGACGTCGTAAAATCAACGGCGGGGGGCTGTAGATTTTGATGACAAAATTGTATCTACAAATTCAGAATTGTAATCAACAAGTTACATAAAATTGTAAAGGCACAAGGCGAATCCACAAACCTACAATTTCTGTAAACTTGTAATTACAATATCAATAAAAAACAAGCTAAAAATAGATTTATCCTTTTATTAAATTTCTACAAACAATTTTAAAATACTTATAACAAACAAAAACATAGCATATACACCGTGTTCCGGACGATATACATAAACTTCGACCAGATGTTCAGACCACGGAAGTAAGCATTTTTCATTATGGACACATTAATAAATTCTTATTTTTTATTTTTTGTTAATTTTCATACAAACTAAATACCTAGACGTAAATGACCCGATATGCATGCCTCTTTATCCGAATTGGCAACGTCGTATTTTCATTCATAACATTTGGCGGGCTGAAACTTGTCAAAACAGTTTCTTTGATTTTTTATCTCGTTCCTCATAGCACTGTCAATGTACTATACTTATCTAAAGAGAACGTATAAGGCTACCAAGCAGGTAGATACGTATTTCGAATTGTCTTTTTAATTGAGGAATAAAAAAAAACAAAATTCCATAACCAAATCATGATAACCTCTTCCCACGACATGCAGCCTTCGCAAAACGTTTCTGCAGTCCTTATTTTTAGTCTAGGCTTAAAGCAACGCCGGACCTCCAACGACGGGAAGGGGAGTAGGCTACCATAATTATCTTCCCATTCTGCCGTTTCGGCTTAAGTAACGAACATTCAATCTCAAAATTATTGACTAAAAGAGGGGCAGCTCAACACGCAATCTGGGGACCACGCTTAGAGCTCACGTACATTCGTAAAAATACTCTCAAAAGATAGGTCTCGGTCAAATTAAGATAAATGGTAATCACAGCATATTTTTTTTATGCATTTGAGTAGAATAATTATAATTTATAAGCACACTTGTTGCGTGGGCAACATCAGAACTAACGCCACCATCTTATTTTTCAATACATTTCACAAATGAGCGCTCTCCTGTCAACCTCAATGGAGTGTCCAAAGATCCATATAACACTGTAGGTTAGACAACTACGTCAGCCGTAATGTCATTCAAAAATATTTTTATTAATAAAAAATAAACTCTAAAAAGCAAAAAATAAATTTAATGTAAAAAGTTTTCGAAATGACCACCTTCTTTTTCGACACAAATATTCAAACGAGTCCTAATTTGGCCATTTAAATTTACAGACATTTGTCTTATTTGTTCAGCAGCCTGAGATATTCTATCTAAGAGCTGTTCACGGTTCTGAATTTGTACGGAGTACACCTTCTCCTTTAAGGTTCCCCAGACATAAAAATCTAAAGGAGTCAGATCTGGGGACCTAGCTGGCCATGCGATATTTGTGCTACCTCGTCCAATCCAACGGCCAGGAAACGTTGCATTTAAATATTCACGCACTTGTGTGCCATAATGTGCAGGGGCCCCATCATGTTGGAGCCACATGGTTCGCAGAGTTTGAAGATCCACTTGTTCGAAAAATTCGAAGCTAGTGACGTTTCTTAGGAACTCTAAGTAATTGTCAGCATTTAGGCGGTGGGGAATCTCAATAGGGCCGATCAGCTGATTGTTAAAAACACCAGCCCACATGTTTACAGAGAATTCAGTTTGATGTGACGCCTGCCAATGTAAATTCGGGTTGCTCTCATGCCACTGCACTTGATTTTTGGAATTGAATACTCCCGCTCTTGTAAACTGGGCTTCATCCATCCAAAGAATTTTTTGAAGCAGTATTGGATTATTTATCAGTTCTTGATTCATTCTCTGGCAAAAAACAATTCTTGAGAAGTGATCAGGTGGTATTATGCCTTGGGATTTTCTGTAGTGGTAGGCATGCAAACCATATCTTTTCCACAGTTTCCACACTAGCTTATGAGATACACCCACGATTCTCCCAACGCGTCTCGTTGAGAGTGTAGGATCATGAATAAGGTTCATTATTCTGTTTTCTTGAGCGACGCTCAAATTGATTGCTCGTTCAGGGCGGCGTGGTCTAATTCCGATCTCACAAAATCTCCTGTGTATGTTAATAAATGTTCGTATATCAGGAACGCGCCGACCAGGGAATCGCCGTTGGTACTCTCGCACAGCTGCTGTAGCATTTCCGTCACAGAAACCGTAGACGAAGTGAATATCAGCTTGGTGTTGAGCAGAATATTCGTGCGGCATAGTGAAAGTTGTAATCAAAATGATTGATTAAATTAGTCGGAAACCCAAAAGCAAATTACAATAAACAATAATCCTGACAGTTAAAATCATGCATGACAAACAATGACAAATAACAACTTAGGTATCCATAGCGACCAGTTTAATCTCTTTGAAAGATTCGTTATCGCAAATGATCGTATTTCTTCGCTAACTCTCGGGTTCCTCTCGTACGTGCAAATGAAATGCAAATAGTATTTGATAGATTTATCATTTTAATTGCACTAAGCGGCAACATAGGCCAAATTAAGATACTTTCTCACTGCATAGCTCAATTAAATTTCATTAAATGAAATTACAAATATCTTTGTAACGAAGCCTTTTTAAGTACTACTTCCTTTGTTGGATTTGATTTGTAAAAGCCATAGAAGTATTTGCTAAAGTTTATGGATAACGTGAAGAACACGGTGTATAGTAATATTTAGAAGATATTGAAAATTTTTAAAAATTAGAAACGGGTGTAACCGCCGTTGGCCTCTATAACCTCTAAAAGACGAGACCTCATTGAACCAACAAGCCGTGAGCAAATATCGGTTCCCCGCATTTCCTCCCAAATATAATTACAGTGACTAATAAGAGCTTGTTTGGTTCTTTAATTTTGATGCGACCATCGTTGGACCATAAGGCCCCAAAGATTTTCTATCGGGTTGAGGTCCGGCGATCTTGAGGGCCACTGAATTACCCTTACGTCAGTGTGTGAACGAAACCAGGCTCTTACGATCCTCGCATTATGAATTGAACAATTATCTTGAACAAAATCAAATTGTGGCACTTCGTTCTCCGGGTAAACATTACGGACTGTCGGTAGCATTGCATTCTGAAGCACGTCGATATAATTTACAGCCGTCGCTCGAGGAGGTAGAGAACACAATTCTCCTACACCATCCGCACTCATCCAGCCCCAAATATTTACGGAAATTCGACCTGATTCTTTATTTGGAATTACATGATCATCTTTATACCGTGTTGAATTATATCGCCAAAGGTGAAGACGTCCATGCTGACTGGATTTAAACGTTTTTTCATCACAAAACACTGTATTAGACCAATCAAACTCTAAGTGCTCTCTGGCGAAGTTCAGACAGTCAGCAAGTCTGTGAGCATCCGTCAAATATATTTTCTTGGCGTAATGCCTGTGGTGCAACCCCATGTAATGTAGATGATTCCTTATTGTTTGGGCACTCACATCGAACATCTCCGCAAAATGTTTTGTGGGCTTAAAACCATTGATTTTATATTCCCGTCTCATGAATTCTCTATCGTTATTGGAGAGTGCAGGCCGGCGACCACTTCTTCTGTGATCCAACAAACTTCCCTCCTCTCCTTCACGACGAATCCAAAAGCGGACAGAACGCCTCGATATATTCAAATTCCGGGATATCGCACTGATACTGCTTCCCTCATTAAATTGGGCAATTATTTGTGCTCTTTCGGCAATGGTCAAGTTAGCAGGCATTGAGATGATTTTATATGAAGTTGATTGAAAAATAACACGGAAAATATATCGATTTTTTGCATATATTTGACAAAATGTCAATTGTCAGTTTTCTTTTTCAAATGGAATTCGGTTGTCTATTTAAATAGTTTTTATTACTTTTGTTTGGAAACATTTCAATTGCTTTGTAGAAACTAATGTCCTTTTCATTTATACTAAAGGTTATAATGTCATGTACATAAATGTGACATATGACGTATGAATACTAAATACATAGGTTTACGTCATGATAATGTTGTCTCTTTCAGTAATATCTTTTTATAACGAACCTTGTTGTAATTTTCGATGACCGGGAAACTAAATCAAAACCGGTACACCACTTTCTTGGCTGACCGTACGTAGTTAGGCTTTTCCTGAAGTTCTGAAAAAACACTAGAATTAAACCACCGTTATATCATTAGGTTCTAGAAGTAAAAAGCTGTGACATACATACGAAGGTACACCCAAAAGCTTAGCTCCTTCGTACTCTAGGCGACGCAAATCTCCGATACCTTACGACTTTGGTATCCATTGACGCGTCACGGAACCCCAAAAAAAGACTATAAAAATTATAAAATCGTGTCTTTAGATTAAAATGCTGTTTAAATCGCAGCAACAATGTAAGAATGATATAAATCATAGACCAAGATAATTAAGGGGCCACAATGACTAATGAAGCCAACAAAAAATTGCTCAAAAGTATTTATGATACGACAAAAACTTGGTGATTTTGTATAGAGTAAATGGTGTTTAAGAATGACCAGTGTCTTGTTATACCTTAGAGCCGTGCTAAGAGCAACATTCTGGAATTGGAGTCATTTTGGAAATCTACATACCTACATATTTTTATTTGAGAGGTAAAGCAAAACATCGCAAGGAACGGGCATGTCCAAGAACCAAAAATTCGAAGACATGACTGTGACATCTCTGAATCACACCGTCTCGGTATGAATATTACAGACTGATGATATGCTGTGCAAATGCCTATTATGTTCACCGGGCAACTGGAGGAACAAGGTGGACTTTTATCGTAAGTAAGATTCAGACAGTCCCTTCCACTCCACCCAATGCAAAAGGACTCAATTGATGATTTTACCTCTCAAAAAAAAAAAGACTTTAGGACTTCAGACTTCAGGTCAAAAAGCTTCATTTATTATGACAGCTAGAACAAACAGCTTAACGGCTTTCTGAAGGTTAGAAGGAACTGTACTGCACTTACTACTTAATAAGCATCTTAATCTTTGCCAAGTCTTACTTATAAAAACTTAGGTAAATATTAAGTTCCAATGTGCTTTAAAAGATGACTGTGCAGGTTCTAAACGTGCTTATAGTTATATAACTATTTGCGAATTAGCCAATTTTATTGAGTACTCACTCCTAGCTAATATTATAAGTGGGAAGTGTGTTTGATTCACCGAAAAATTGAAATCCGTTCAATTTTTCGGCGTAAGAATAGTCATTTTATGATGGCCTGGTGATGGGTATTCTTTTTTCATCGAGGTAATTTATCATCAAATGAGTCCTCCAACTAAGGGATCCAGGACGATTTCCGCCCACCGTACGCGCGGGCATGGTGACAGCGAGTAATGGGCGACTCGCTGTCCGATCATGGACCATGCCCAGGTCGACGGCGCGTCGTGTTCTACGCCTCAAAGCGCTGTCAGCATTATGGCGGGGCTCCCTTAGAGGGCTAAAGCCTGCCGGGGTCGCAGGACTCTCGAGTAACCGTGGCCCCGGAACGTTAAGTGCTATAGAAGGACATCGTGGATTTTAGTCAGTACAAGACTGACAGTCTCTTCCGCTCCACGCAGGGTAGGAGGACTCATTGGATGATATTAACACCTTTATCTACTATCATGCTATTAATCCTCTATAAAAGAACCTATAACAATTAGCTTATTCATCATCATCAGCCTATGATGTTCCCACTGCTGGGACACAGGCCTCCTCTCTGTGAGAGGGAGTGGGCCATAATCCACCACGCGGGCCCAGTGCGGATTGGTGGATGTCACATGTCTTCGAATTTTTGGTTCTAGGACATGCCGGTTTCCTCACGATGTTTTCCTTCACCGTTTTGAGAGCAGTGGTGATGAAATAAATTATATAAAGTAATGCGCCAGGCGGGGTTTGAACCCACGACCTACAACTCGTAAGTCGGGACTGATACCACTGGGCCACCACTGCTCTCATTAGCTTATTGCCAACATTAAAACACTCAATGATATTATGATCATTATACCATCCAAACGCGCGTGATATTATGAATTTCAAAAAAAGAACATTCTCATGCAATGACATTTTCACCACCAGATCGCTAAAATTTTGAAAAAAGAACAATAATTCTTTTACTTACTAAGGTTTGTTTATTTTACATGCTTCGCAATTAGACTTTTCTTGAATTTACATAGTTCTTACAACACTGTACAGCACCCTATGGTATGAGAATCTTTTATAGAGGATTCACATCATGATTGTAGATAAAGTCTTTTATGCAACTTTTATAATTAGGTATTAAAACACTCATGTGATACTATTATCACACTCGGCTACGCCTCGTGCGATAAACCCACATTCGTGTTTTAATACCCCTGCCTGATTATACAACAGTTGCATAAATAACTATTATAATAGTAGATTATTAACCAAGGGGATAAAGCAGTGTCTTCTGTCGCGGGTGACGATTTAAATCGCGAGCTTAACGATGGACTCGAGGTTTACTCCCGAGCGTAGCGAGGGTGTTAAAAACTTAAATCACGAGCGAAGCGAGGGATTTAAGACGTGTCCTGAGTGTAGCGAGGGATTTAAGTTCACCCAAGACTAAGACAGCTTTATCACCGAGGAAAATACTCTACTTTTCGTACCATTTGCAAAAAAATCAACACAATAATAATATGAGATAAGCATTTATTAAACATTAACATTTAACATTAACTTATTTATAAAAATAAATTAAAATTAACTTAACGTTTATGTATTTGAAGAAAACAAAAATGCGGCAAATTCCTCGACTAATATTTTTTTGTCGGAAAAGCAAAGGCATCAAGCTCATACGGCCTCTTCGGTTTTCGTAATTTTATTGAATAATCATAACTGCATAATAAATGCTTATTCCTTTTTCAAAAAGTTGTATAATGCTTTTTATACAAACTCAATGTTGTAAAGACAGACTGATGTAGTTCAGTATCGGTAAGTATTCCAAATTTAAATCACATTCTCTCCCTAGAGGATGAATGAAATTCAGTACAACTTTCTTTCCCTGTTTCTAACAGATTAAAAATTACTATTGTTATGTACGCTTTTTGTGGCATAGAATGTCACTTTTTTGAGCAAGTGGTACGAAAAATCTATTAATGTTATTTCTAATTCATCATCATCAGCCTATAATGTTCCCACGGCTGGGACACAGGCCTCCTCTCTGTGAGAGGGAGTGGCATAACCACCACGCGGGCCCAGTGCGGGTTAGTAGATGTCACATGTCTTCGATTTTTTTGGTTCTAGGACATGCCGGTTTCCTCACGATGTTTCCTTCACCGTTTTGAGAGCAGTGGTGATAAAATAAATTACACAAAGTAATGTGCCTGGCGGGGTTCGAACCCACGACCTACAAACTCGTAAGTCGGGACCGATACCACTGGGCCACCACTGCTCTTGCTCTTGCTGCTGCTGTTCTAATTGGCATCTATTAAAAACATAGCACTAACTTCTAAACACCGTATTTGTTAATACGTTCCGTCGTTCGTTTCGTCTATTTTATCTAAGAGACATGTATGAATTAATTTTAATATCTTTATCTCAGTAAGGGATACATATTGAGTATCTATATCAAGTGGTTATCTTTTCACGTTAAATTATAAGTGTCAACGGGAATGGGTCGGTTAGATAGTGTAAGTACTTGCTATGAATTTGTAGTATGTAAATAATGCAATAAAATATACGCCGTGTGTGCGATGATATAGTCTCCAAGTAGCCTCTTTCTTGGGGACCATAAAATTTTCCAATTCTTCCCAACTAGATATTTTGATCAATAACTTTGACTGGTTTCTTCCAGTCCAGTGAATGATGCTGTGACGTCTGATAGGGAAGAATGGAAGAAGAAAAGGTGTTGCGCCGACCACAAGTAAAATGGGATAAGAGCAGGAAGGTGATGGTGAATTTCGACTGGATTTTTATCAAAAAAAGTAAAGAGAAGGTTGTGGTGCACATCAAACTTGACACCTACTCCACTCCGCGGGTGCGTCCATTGATTCACATCGCGCATTCTGAGTAGTCCCCAACACCGATTTTGCACAAAGCATTATCTAAATCAGTAAAGATCGCAAAGTACAGCTTAGATTTTTTTGTCATTGTTTTTTGCTCATACAATGTCTCTTTGATAATAAATTATTCTATTAAAAAAAACGATGATAAGTACGTCAGAAATGAATTGGATTTTTTACGGATATTTCGAGGCAGTCACTGCAATGACTCCTCCCGTCTTTGGTGGAGCAAAATAGGCTATCAGATTCATACTCACTAACACCTACCCTGTACCTTCATTTGCCCTTTGCGTTCCAGGTCCACGGTAACATTTAAGACATTCCCGGAAGTGCGTCAAGTGTGAACCTAATTTAAGTCTTAATTAAATCATATATCCTATATTTTATTACCATGTGCAAACCTACATTGCTATTATGGTATTCTAAAAGAAAAAAATATCTACAAAAACTAAACAGACTAATCCGCTTTTAAAATAATGTTATTATTTAGTCAGCGGACTAAAATGATTTATTGCCGTAAAAACTAAGCCTTTTGTTGTCCTAAAATATTTATGACTTAATATCATTCACACATTTCGACATAATTCTGGTTAAAAAAAAAAACTAGTTTTGTTTAGAAGTTGACATTTTGTAATCTAGTTTAAAGTATATATCATTTTGTAATGCATATTTGGGATTTTAAGACTCGTTACACTGTTTTCTTTTTGTGTTACTAGTACTTTTTTTTTTTTAGCGTGTTAAAATCATCATATGAGTCCTCCCACCCCGGGCAGGGCGGGAGGGACTGTCAGACTTCTACTGACTAAAATCCACGGTGTCCTTCAGTAGCCTGTTATGTTACGGGGTCGCGGGATTATTTCCGAGAGAGGGGGCCCCGTTATTATGCTGACGCTCTTTGAGGCGCGCGTGGGACACAACGCGCCGTCGACCCGGGCATGGTCCATGGTCGGGCAGCGAGTTGCCCTTTATTATTATTGTTATTATTATTCCATTTATTTCAGGCATCAGTGGCCCATATAAAATACAATACAATAAAATACAAATAAACAATATACTAATACATATAAAAAATATATACTTAAAAACTACTGCACACGAAGTGACGGCGCGGCGTCGTGTTACGCTGCGAGGTGCCCGCATGCCCGCGCCTACGGTAGCCGGAGATCGTCTGCTGACGTCCCGTCGGCGTCCCGTGGGCGCCTACCACTGCGGTTGGGGCGGAGGGAGGACGCTGTCCTCTCTCTCTCGCGGCCCGCCTCCTCCTTCACGAGCATTACTGCTTCGCAGAAGGAGGCGACCGCTTCCCACTCCGTCTCGCCCCGCAGCATGGCCGCAACCAATGCCGGGCGCGAGAGGTCTCCGCCTATCGCAGCCGTGAGGACACGTCGGTGCCCTGCCCAAGCGGGGCAGTCTTGCACCGTATGCTCCACCGTGTCCTCCGGGCGATCTTCGCAGTGGTGGCACCCGGGCGTTTCCATAACTAATACATTTTGCAGGCATTTAGAGAACTTCGGGGGCCAGTTTAGCAGTATCATAATAATTAATAGTTAACTGCTTGATTCAGAAGGCAGTACTCCTGGATACGGCGGGTATTGTAAGGAGGTTCCTCTCTCAAGAGCCCAGACCACCGGTAGCCCCCAGACCCTGTTCTTGATGCTGCTGGACGGCTACTTTTTATATTTTTAAATGTTTTTTTGTTTCTTTTTGTAAAAAAATGGTTATAGTGACTTAACCTTAAAAGATAGATAGATGCCCTCGCGGACTTTATTTTAGAACTTTTTATGAGGAATAAATCCGTAGTAAGTACAAATTTTTTGCGTATCTTTAACCGTTTACGGAGGTTCCTCTCTCAAGAGCCCTGAACACCGGTAACCCCCAGTTCTTGATGCTGCTGGACGGCTACTTTTTACATTTTTTTTTCTTTTTTGTGAAAATATTGTAAAATGCAACGAATAAGTAAAAAATGAATAATGGAAATAAATTGCGATAAAATTCACATTTGGATACTGAAATATTTTTCTTATAAATCAATGATTATGGGCGTTTTTCCATTAGACGGCATGGCACCGGCACCGGCGACGGCGACGGCGCCGTGCCGGTGCCGGGGAAGCAAACGTATGAAAAGTTATGGCTCGCTTTTGCAATTACCGGCGCCGGCCCGGCGTTCATACATTTTTGCTTCCACGCACCGGCACTACGCCGGCGCCGGCGCCGGTGCCGGTGTCATACCGTCTAATGGAAAAACGCCCAATCGCGAACGAATTCATCGTTGGTTAGTGTGTTCAGTTTTTAAATCTAATTATCTGACAGACGGACGTTGAACTTGCAAAAAAACATAAAAAAATCAAGTACCGACCCACATAATCCACCCTTTTTAATAAAATAAGCTTTACCCAGTAAAATATATTAAAATTGCCCAAATCTCCTTATCAGCAACATAAGTACTGATAACAATTCCAATAATAAGTGGAACACTTATCATCAATTCCCACGGCTCGACCAAACGTGATAGGATTGTCAACAAACGATAAGATTTGGGTCAACTTCATTATGACGGCGGTTTTATAGTTCTTCCAAAGATATATTACCTCTGCCATAGCATTGTTGTCAAACCACAATGATCTTTATACATGTGGACATAAAGATGTTGTTTGGATGATATCCTCATTCGTATTTTATCGATGGCAATTTAAAAAGAGCCAGCCCAGAGTTGAGCTAAGTGTTTGAATTGAACCCTCCATTTTGTTTTTTTTTAGGAACCTTGTATCACGCTAGGAATTTCTCCTGTTCATGGATGCGTTTACAAACAGACCAGACTCGGGATAACTACAAAAAAATTGATCCGTGAAGGAATCGAAATTGCGACACACAGCAGCAGTTGTTTGCTCGGTCACTGCGCCAATCGTACCATCAGAAATGTCAATCAGTTCCTGTAATGAACATTCCACTGGACACGTAGGACACGGTACCTAGTGCGAAACAATAGTGGTCTTTATCTATATCACGCTAAGTTTGATTTTTGGCTGCAGCTGTTAAAGGTAAAACATCTGTGAATGATCTTTAAATGTAGTGTTTATCTTACAATTGTCCCGTTTATTCTGATGACAGAAGAGTTAGAAGATGATTGATTTAATATTATCTGTACGACTCAATCAACAAACAGATCTTGGTTTGTTGTTGAAATGTTGACACCAATTGTGCATTGTGATAAACATTTTGTTATTGTTATCCCATTTAAAAGATATCTAGTTGGAAATCTCTGTTTTTATTGAAACTTGGAAATCGGTCATTCTGATAGCTTTTTAACCGACTTCAGAGAGGAGGAGGTTCTCAACTCGGCCGGATAGTTTGTATATGATAGCATGATTGTTTTTTTTGTTTCATGTAGTCTACCTGCCAATTTAAAAAAGTCCTTCACGGAACAGTCAATAGCCCTTTACGTTAGGGTTGAGCGTTGAATCAACGAACTAGTTGAATCAACCGTTGATCTCCTGTCAACGTATTAACGTTAACTATATGTGAATCAACTAGTTGAATTCGTCAACGACGTTTATGAGTTTAACTCGTTCGTCTCGTTGAATTAACGAGAACGCAAACGCAACGAGCTGAGCAATTTACAAAACTTACCTACGTTATTTTCAACGTTGAGTTTTTTGGTTGATTTTCGAGTTGATTTTCGAAATATTTATTTTAAGAATAGTACAAATTATATTGGTGGAGTTTGTTTACTTAAGTTTACCACAGATACATATACCTAATCCGAATGTATTGTTTGAAATGTACCTACTTTTTTTTGAGACGCAAAGGTATAGCGAACAGCCCTCTATGAAAAATAAAAATAATAGTTTTGATTTCACACAATTTTAGATATTAATTTGTACATAAAACGTTTTCCAATACATAAATTGAATCAAATTATTTCTAAAATTCAACGCGCAATCGTGGGATAAAAAACGTCTAATGAATCAACGGTTTTCGTTGCAAGTTGACAGTTAAATTCGACAACAAGTTAATTAACTAGTTGACAAACGTGAATCAACGTTAACGTTTCGTTGACGGAAAAACCGTCAACGACCCATCGCTACTTTACGTTAAGGGGCTAGTTACCTGTTAAGACAGTCCCACAACCCCGGCAGGCTCTGGCCCTCTAAGGGGGCCCCGTCAGATTGCTGTGGACCTGCGTCAGGCGGAAAGTGTGGACGCCGTGGCTCCTCTTCAGCCACTCCTATGAAAAGGGTCGTAGCGCCGTGATTGTGGCGTGCCCGGCATTTTGAACCGTGTGCCGCAAGGAGAGACGGCGCAGGGCTCCTGAAACTTGTTCAAAGTCACTGGCGTTTATTGTCGCCTTCCATAAGGTGTTGGTCGGGGTTCTTCACAAATAGGGACATTGACCAGAACGACATCTGGACAATGATTGCAGAGTCTACGTCCTACATATCGACAATCTGTTGTGATAAATCAAGATACTTGATTTTTTTATCATTTCATTTCAAGAGATTTTCGTCATGAGGAATGGTGATAACAACAATCATTGCACGGCCCTCTCGGCGATCTATCACCACAATATCACGGTTATTTGCTGCACTTGTCTTGTCAAATGATGATAGATTGATGCCAATACAATGTGGCATAATCATTCTCAAGTATTGCGTAAATTATTACTGTTTTATCGTAAAGTAAATCATCTCTCATCATATCTCATCTCGCTATTACAGACGGTCAACCATCCACAGACCAATCTCGACAAGATCGGCCTGTGCGGCTGTAATTATTTAGCCACGAGCTCCTATCATATAAAATATAAAATTCCCGTCAAAATCAGTCCAGCCATTTCAGAGATTAGTCGATACAGACAGACAGACAGACATTTTTTTTTAAATGTGTTTTTGGTGTATGTACCGTATACCTATACATAAATTCATATGCAAGTAGAAAAAAGCGGTTATTTCAATATTACAAACAGACACTCCAATTTATTTATATGTATGGATTTCATGGGTAAAGTAAATGTTATAATTTAAACTTTACGGAACACAAAAGTAAGTCAACAATCAGCTATAATCAAACCATTGTTTAATTTGAATGCAAGATAATAAAGTACAAGGTGAACGAATAAATTCATGGAATTCGTTATGGAAATCAAATTATTGCTTAACAAATGAGACAACAAGCTTAATATTTAAGCCTGTATCTGGAACGCAAAGAGCAATTGAAAGAACAGCGTGGGTCCTGGGTGAGTACGAATTTGATAGCCCCTTCCGCTCCACCCAGAGGACCACTCCTCTAGATTCCGTATCCAAAGTGATCTATTCGAGTCACTCGTTGTGCACTCTCTTACTCACTTGGCTCCCTTCAAAATGGTTTAGCCGAATGGTGCTGATGCATGTGTCATGTTCGTGAACGGGCGCTGTCAGTTGCGACTGGTCATCTCTTAGCTGCCACGGTTTATTTTAATTTATTGATTCTTTTTTCTGAATTGTCTTTGTTTTAAATTTTACTATGGACACTTTTAACTTGCTACATCGTTCTCACATAATGTACCATCTAAGAATGAATGATGTAACAATGATTCTGTAATAATTTTGGCGATCTGAAAAGAGTGTCCATGGAGTTTCTTGCACGTTCTTCTCCATAGAGATCTACTACTTGGAACGTGCATCTACGGTACTTTCACAGTTTTTAGGGTTCCGTAGTCAACAAGGAACCCTTATAGTTTCGCCATGTCCGTCCGTCCGTCCGTCCGTCCGTCCGTCCGTCCGTCCGTCCGTCTGTCCGCAGCTTAGCTCAGAGACGCACAGTACTAGAGAGCTGTAATTTGGTGTAAATATACGGATTTGTTGTGCCGAAAAAGTGGTAAAATAAAATCTCGTAAAATATTTTTTTTTAGGGTACCTCCTGTACACGTAAAGAGGGGCTGTTTTTTTTTTTCTCGCGTACCCCTTAGTGTGGGGTATCATTAAATAGGTCTTTAAAAAATATTGATAGTTTCCATTAACATTTTTTTGATAAAAAAATTCGTTTGTGAAATATTAAGCTTTAAAGTGCTAAATTTTGCTCGACTCGAGTGTCCCCCCCCTCTACCAGCTAAACGGTTATGTTTGGAGGTGTGAAAAAATTCACAATAGTAGTATATATAACGAAGTTTAAAAGAAAATTATCATGACTAAGTAGGCTTTACAACTTTACGAGTAATAGTCGACCAACTTATAAAATGTACTTGGATAACATATTTTCCTAAACAAAATGTATCGGAGAACATGCTCTTCAACTGCAAATGTAAGTTTGTCAACTTTATTTTTACAGCTGTAATAGGTATGTTTTTACGGTATGTTTTTTGGGGATAGGTAGGTTTTTATCGACAACTATTTTTAACTTACTTCAAAAAAAGGGGGAGGTTCTAAATTCGTCATAGTCTTTTTTTATGTATTTTCCCCGATTTCTCAAAGACTCCTGGACCGATTTTGAAAATTCTTCTTTTTAAAATTACATTCAGCGAATCAGTTTAGTTAATTCGCATAAGTATTTTGATGGGCATCTACGGAACCCTACACTGTGCGTGGCCCGACACGCACTTGGCCGGTTTTTATGTCTAGTGACTGGGACTGTAGCACCATAACTTTTTAGTGTTTAATACTGACAGACTGATATTCGTTTAATTGTCTATGACAATTCAAAAGTGCCTGTAACTGGCCAACTTGAAATAAATGCTTTGATTTGATTTTATTTACCTAAGTTGATGATCGTTCTTGATGCCCTCTGTGTCAACCAGACACTAAAGTCGTGGTCACGCTAACTGTTTCTAGAAATCTATTGTAGACTTTAACTTGACTTGAGAATCAATAAAATTATTTGATCCGCAACAGCGAGCGCAGAGTAGGACGTCCACCCACAAGGTGAACTGACGATCTTAATGAAGATTATTTGAGAGGAGACATTCTATGAAGACAACATGAAGAGCTTAGGTATTGGCAAAAGCACTAACGTGTGGCGAGCATAGTTTGCCTTGTATACGGAATCTAGAATAGTTTATCTATAGGAAGGACTTATTTTGATGACTGTCCCAACCCAAATAAAAAGGGTAGTCTTATAGTAAAAAAATGTTTATAATTATGAGTACAAAGATCCCTCAAAAGACTCCAATAAAGGAAAAATAAGATTGTATTTATATCAGAAGATTTAATTACAAATGTCTGTTCCTCACATTATTAACATATTTTATACGATGCTGTGCCTGTAAAGTAATTAATGTTTCCTTCAGTCTTCGTAGTGGAATACAGTAATGTATTTTATTAAGCTATTGCATAGCTTCTATCGCGGGCCTTGGGCGCGGGGACCGAATCCAGAAATTCCGTAACGAAAAAACCTCACGCTCATGTAATTAAATTATTAAATTATTAATTTAATTAAATTATTAAATTAATTTAATTATTAATTATTAAAACAACAACAACAACAACTTGAATTAATATCAAAGAAAAAGCAATACTGCATGAATAAAATAAATAAATAAAATTATAATTGCATAAGTTTTTATATAGCAAAAGCTCAAGATGGCCCTATTCTGGTTAGCGAAACGACACGACACCACGTCAGAATTTCGGTTTTATTCCATGTTTAGAGTTTTTTTTTAATATAATAACTCTTTGAGAATCTGCTACGATTTACTTTTAAATCGATTTCTCATGTATGCTCAGTTGTGTGAAGTGAGCTAGTGAACGTTACAGAAAAGCACTTACTGGTAATACAAATACAACAGTTGTGAGTTCTACACACCCAACCTTCCCAGTAAATGATAATAATTTCTTCGGCCATAAAATCTCATATTTAATCTCCTCACCTAACTTCTCGCTTATTCCGATAAGATACACTATCTAATCAAAACATCTCAACATTGCAAAACATACAGTAAATAAAACTGCAATTTTATCCGCGATTCCGTCCGAACTACGCCTATACTATGTTTTGATATCACCATGCTATTATCTTCGTTACAGAGGGTGAGCAGAACAGCCAACAAAGGGTCGCTCACAAAGACGTTGCAAATAATTGCTGGTGACAATTTCATGTGGCTTTTGACCTGTAAGTAGTTATTAAGTTTGATTTATAGCTAACTATGAGTCATACACCCTTGGCCACGTCCTATGAGTTCTAGCGACACGCGGTCTTGCGACTACTACGTAGATAAGTCACGTTCTAAACACAAAATATAGTAGAACATCAGCTACGAGACCACAAACAGACAATGATGCTAAATTTATAACACCTCCTTTTTTTCTGTTATAAACAAATCATAACGTCCTTCAGAGCAAGCCACGAGAAACAGCGCGAGCGATTTGGCGCAGGAATGAATCTAATACCTACTCCGTAGCGAGGTCCAATCACCGATCGCGATCTGTGACATTGCCATCGTCGCCACTAACAGGTCGAGGTATGGCATGAAATCACACGCGCGTCCTTCTCAAGTCGGATTGGCCGAGGTCATGAACAAAGGCTTACTTAAGGCGTGTGATAAAAATGACCTTCGCGACCAACTATACTTAAATGTACATTTAATTGCTAAGCCGTAAGACCCGCTATTACTTTTCCTACCGACAAGCAAAGCATGTAAAGTATTATTTCTGGCCTAGTTATCCGCAGAATGCGAGTAATAAGGACAAAAGGGCAATGCAATGTTGCAACGTTATTTACAAGTTGCCCTAGGATGTCCACTGCCATTTCATAGACCTCCCCTATTTTTTTATCGTGGTAAAATCATCAAATGGTTCCCTCCTACCCCGGGCAGGGTGGGAGGGACTCTCAGACTTGTACTGACTAAAATCCACGGTGATCCTTCAATAGCCCTTTACGTTCCAGGGTCACGGTTTCCTGATGAGAAAGTCCGTCGACTCTGTCAGGCTTTTGCCCTCTAAGGGGGGCCCCGTCAGATTGCTGACAGCTCTTTGAAACCCCTTCTACACGATCCAACCCGACCGCCCGACAGAGGTGACCTTGGTCCGGTTGATGTGAACATCTACCGTGTAGACATTGGTCGGCCGACCAAATGTAGGCGGAGTCAAACGACCTTTGGATGACCTTGGTCGGGAGCGCATCCATCCCGATGGCTGCGTCCGCGGTCGGACCCGACCGTCAGCCGACAGCGTTCCAGACGGTTGGGTACTGTTGACGCGACCAAGGTCACCTCTGTCGGCGGTCGGGTTTGATCGTGTAGAAGGGGTTTTAGGCGCGTGTGGAACACGACCCGCCGTCGACTTGGGAATGGTTCATGATCTGGCGGGGATGATCACCATCCGCATGCCCCGACTTTCCTATAGACTCAGATTGGGAAATAGTCCAGGCTTATGAAATCAAATAATATTTTTTTCAGTTATTCTTGTAATTGCCACAACAGTACAAAATTGGCTTCTTTGATGTCTGTGCTGGAGTGAAAAGGTGGTTCTGCTCCACAAACGATACACTTAATATCGTATCATCATCATCATCAGGCTATAATGATCCCTCTGCTGGGACATAGGCCTCCTCCTCGTGAGAGGGAGTGGGCCATAGTCCATCACGCGGGCCCAGTGCGGGTTGGTTAGATAAACTGAAATGAAAGCGACAAACTCGTTACTCAGTTGAGATTGCCCACGACATGCGAGAAAATAATAAATTGCTTTTGAAAATATCTTCAAGAAAATATCGTTTTAATATCGCAAAATTCTCGTTCCTCAAAAACTCCTACGCATTGTATGCAATTATGCATCACCATTCATATTCACAATCCGAAGTCACATTGCAAAACAGAAGTGTTATCAAACGGTTTTAATTGAACAGGAATTATTATGAGACATGTTACTCGAATCTTAAGATCTATCCTCAGATACATCTCGAGATGTAAACTGCAATGACATGTTCTAAGTGTATAATGCAGATACAGGTGGTGTTATTCTGAAAATAAGTCCTAAGATAATTTTGTTTCTGTTATCAAAGCTTTGAGTAGTGTGCAATGTTAATTGGGCGTTAGGGATCGATAGAACTGGTTTCCAGATCCGTATTCACGTAGATAAAGAGATTATTTTTGTGCAATTCAGTGTCTAGAAGTACAATTTTGGCGGGTTTGCGCAGTTGTTGCACGATGGACTGCTGTGTTGTTTGTCACGTGTTCGAGTCCTGTACGGAATAATATTTGTATAGCCTACAGACAGTTGTTTGTGTATATTCGCTAATTACCGACCGATCGCCATTACCTCCATTCTCTGTAAGGTTATGGAAAGGGTACTGAACAATAAGCTGCTGACCTACCTTGAAGACAATGATCTCCTGAGTGACCGTCAATATGGCTTTCGTCGGAGACGGTCAACTGGTGATCTTCTTGTGTATGTCACGCACCGCTGGGGCGAAGCCATCGAGAAACACGGTGAGGCACTTGCGGTTTCGCTTGATATCTCGAAGGCATTTGATAGGGTCTGGCACGCTGGTCTACTTAGCAAGATTCCTGCTTATGGCATCCCTGGTGATTTTTGTAGCTGGATATCAGACTTCCTCAGTGAGCGGTCGATCCGAGTTGTCGTTGATGGCTGCTCCTCTGACCTCATGGCTATTGATGCCGGTGTCCCTCAGGGGTCTGTTCTCTCTGCAACTCTTTTCCTGCTGCACATCAATGACCTACTTCAATCTGGTATTGTTGGGTACGCAGATGACAGTACGGTTTCAGAGAGATACTTGTCCAGCGCAAAAACCACCGGGGATGAAGTTTGTACCTTGAGAGAGGCCATGGTTGAGCGGACCAATTATGCCTTAAACCTTGTTTCCCAGTGGGGTGACGATAATTTGGTCTCTTTTAACGCCACCAAAACACAGGCTTGTCTTTTTACCGCTAAAAAGAGTCAATTGGACCTAACTCCTACTTTTCGGGGTGCATCTGTACCTGTGAATGACCGACTCGAGCTCCTGGGCATGGAGTTGACCTCTAGTCTCAATTTTGGCGCCACCATTGAGTTCAAAGCCCAACTTGCGGCCAAAAAGCTGGGCATCCTAAATAGAGTGAAGCGGTACTTCACGCCTGGACAGCTATTAACTCTTTACAAAGCACAAGTCCGATCCTGCATGGAGTACTGTAGCCACCTTTGGGATGGCTCAGCTAAATATCAACTTGCCGCCCTTGACTCAGTGGAACGCAGAGCTAAGAGGCTCGTTGGCGACATAAAATTGGTGAGTGCCAAGCTCCATAGCTTGACTCATCGCCGCAAAGTTGCCTGCCTGTCGGTTTTCTACAGATTGTACTTCGGAGAGTGTGCCCAGGAACTCCACGATCTCATCCCACCAGCCCCTTTCTATCATCGAACATCTAGGCGCACGGCAAATTACCATCCATACCTTATTGCTATACCGCCAATTCGCACTAAGCGTTTCCAGACGTCTTTTATAATGCGGACAACGAAGGAGTGGAACTCTCTGCCTGCGTCTGTGTTTCCGAACACATACAACCCTAATCTCTTCAAAGTTAGAGTGAACAGGCTTCTTCTGGGTAGGCTCGCTCCACCGTCGACCTTGTCTTAGTCATTCCTGACCTAGACTAAGGTCAAGAGCAAACCCATCACAAATAAAAAAAAAAAAAAAATCTGGTTCTTTGAGTTCAAAATAATGTTTGTAAACGCACATACGAGACTAAGTTATCCTTTAAACATAAAAAATATTTATTTTATTTTTAACTTTATGCACAAGAAAGTACAAAGGCGGACTTGGGCATTCTCTCCCAGTCTACCTATAAATATCAATTAATAAATATAAAATATCCCGATACGACGATTCTGATAACTACGGTACTTAACGTGGGCAACGCCGCGAGATTAAACTAGTACCTATTTCACATCATCACCAGGTTACACATACTTAACCCATATCCCCTCTTCATGATTAATCATTCATCACTTTGACCCAATTCATCCCATAAACTTCCTCCCCCCTCCCCCACTGACCACGGTACTCATTGTATAATCAATGGAATTCGTTAAGATTCATTAGTTAAAGCTTTCATAACCTTTTACAGCTTAGAGTGGGTCATACACTCCTAATAGGGAATGAGTATTAATCACCACGCCGCGCTGGCCCATTGTGGGTACAGTTGGTTCAAGTCCGGTCTCGAATCTCGATGTTATCTTTTTTTTTAACTATCACACAACGCCATCTAGTCCCAAGCTAAAAAGAGCTTGTGTTATGGGTACTAGACAACTGGTAAACATATTTATATATTTCTAAATACCCACATATTATAGATAAATTACACCCAGACACAGAACAAAATGATCATTACTCGCTTTTCTTGTTTGTTTTTTTTTTGTTTGATTGATTGTTTGTCGTTCCGGTTGGACTTTTGCAACTCAATTTTGAGGCACTTCCCGATTAGCTAGCAGGCTGAAAGGAGACGTTTCATTTTTATATGGCGCTCCGGCCATAACATGTACATTTTACCAAAGCTGGGAAAATTACCCTCAAGCTCATTACACAAACATTTGTCATGGGTGGGAATCGAACCCACGACCCCCGGCATAGCAGTTAGGATCACTAACCACTAGACCAACAGGCCTGTCAATCATCATTAGTTCCTTTTTTGTGGTAAAATTTTCAAATAAGTCTTGAGCCCAAAAGTCCGGTGGAGCGAAGGGATTTTCAGACGGTTACTGATTAAAAGGTTGCCCCATTCTTTCGGTTGCCCTATGCATTCCATGGTCGCGTCACCATGGAGTGCAAAGGGCTCCAGCTTGCAGTCCCACGATCAATTTGTAATTTCTTTTTTTTTACTGGGTAAAACCGTGACCCTGGAACGTAAAGAGTTATTTACGGAAACTGTATAATATATTCTTGTCAATACGAGTCTGACAGTCCCTCCCGTCCCGCTCTGGGTCGGAGGACTCATTTCAGGATTTTAGCACTATAAAAAAACCACAAAATATGTGGGATTGACCATTGAAAGCTTGAAAACCAATTTGTTCCGGAACCATTATTCTAAGAATCAACACAACTGTTGACCTAATTCCTTAATTTTCTCATAAACATCCAGCTAAAGACCACACGACAACAAAACGACTAATTTAACTCAATTAATTAACTCCAACATCTTACTAAACCACAGCGATTCATAAATACATCAGTTTCAAGCAAAAACACAAAACAAAACATAAGTATAAAGTACCGCTATTTTAAACTCTAGTAACACTGAACGAATGAATTAAGCTACTTAAAAGTGGTTTATTCAAGTAGCATTTAGACTTTAATAGTGTTGCCAGTTGTAATAATTTGCGCGAGTCGTTCGGAATTTGAAAGGTCTAGTACACATGCTTTTTTTAGGGGTCTGAAGTCAATTCGTATTTTGTATTAGCTAAAATATCTTTTTTAGACCATAAGGACGTCGAAAGTCCTGATTTTTCATTAACCTTCTCATAATTTTGATAAAAATAGTTTTGCTTCCATAGTTTCTTAACAATCTTGAACAATTAGTCATCAGAAAAGAAGGAAGGAGATAGCAGGACGAACTCAATAGGTTCCGTGTGAACTAGAAGGAGGACCCGCAGGTTCATGAGAACTGGAAGGAGTGGAGGGAGGCCTTTGCCCAAGAGAGGGACAGGGCGAGCTAAAACAAAAAGGTATTTTTCCCCGAATATTTTACCCATCCGTTACATTTGTCATTTAGATCTGGCAACACTAGATTTAAGAGTAACAATGGCTGTCCCTACCAATGCCTTTCGGTGGAATGTTCGAGATCAAAGCACAGTTAAATAAAATGTTGTTGCTTTGGCGCAAACTAACGAGGCATTTAGAATGCAATTTATGTCAAATAAACTAACACGTGTTGGGACAATAAATAGATCTTTGTCTGTTTGGTTGGGGTTAAAGTGATGAGTGAAAGCGAGTGCGTTACCTACTTCTAAAATGAGTCACGTAAAACGTATACAGGATGAATTTTTCAACTGATCGTGGATGGCTATATCCGAAACTATGAGGAATATCGAAAAACGTTGAACGGAAAAGGAGCCGATGTTGACGAAAAATAAAACTGCATTATTGGATTTTAGAAAAATCTTTAATCCTGGCCAGAAATCGAACCAGCTAGCTGACTTTGAAAAGAAAATCACATCCTGTGTTGGTTTGCCGTAAACTCCCCAGTTGTTCCCAGTTCCCAGATTTTGATCCTTATTAGCAACACTATCGATTGATGTACTAGTTTGCCGTAAACTCCACAGTTGTTCCCAGTTCCCAGATTTTGATCCTTATTATCAAAATCGGTGAACTTCATTCCAAAGCTGTTATTTTAGACTTTTTTGTGTTTTTTCATGATAAAACATACGGTACACTTTTATTTCAATTTCAATCAGTTACAAAGTAATAATAGGCGTATTGTACTCCCTAGCTAACAACAAACCAACAACTAAGACTTCTTATTCATCAAATCAAAAGAATCAAGGTTAAGCCTTAAGTATGTTTTGAGTAACGTAATCTGTAACGTCTAGACAGATTTGTAGACTAAACTGGAAAAAACAGAGATATAATAAATCTTTATTGAACAAAACCTGAGAGAGATGGCCTTGTTATATCTATGTTAAAGGTAGATGAGACACGTTTATGTCATTATGTTGTTAGTAAGTACAAGGTAATAATATCTACAGTACTCCGACTTCATACAAACGGACGAAACGCGAGCTATGCCTACTCGCCTCGATGTCGGGGCGCGCTCGGGGCGCAGACAGTCACGACTGTACTGCAGTGACGAACGGACGGTGTGTTATTTTTTTAACAAAATCAGTTCAAGTACATATTTAATATGACGAGTAGGAAATATTGTGCTGTTTTTGGGTGTATGAATTCGTCAATAATGCATCCAGACATAAGTTTTTTCAAATTACCTGGAAACTCTGAAAGGTACTGACTATAAAATACCTTTACTTACTAGTAGGTAGGTACACAGTGTGTGTATTTTAATGGATAAGTATTTTCTTTTATCTCACGAAAACAATGGTATTTGGAATAATACCTAAATTAAATAAATACAGTAAATAGAGTAATGGAAAGTTATTGAGACGAGTGAAATAGGTAAGTTATAGGCGGTTCTGAATGAATCATGATACGGTAGGTACTTACGCCTGTGTTAAAACTCCGGTGCATGTGTGTTTTGTTAGTTTGTATAATTCAAAGTAAAGACAATATGGTGTAACGGCGCGGTGGGATTGTCGGCGGGCACGGAAATGAAGCAGTGAGCTTCATTTACGGTACGGTGTACAATCAACGTATATTCAGTGTACTACATAAACTATACATCACAGTCATGAATATTAATCTAGGAACGTAAAATAAAAAACTAAATAGAAATCACAAAAACTAAATAGAAAAAAAAAGTAGGCAAATGTAATTAAAATGCTGGAGACGGGCAGCCCTAACGCATGTTTACGTACCGCGCGGCTGTAGGCATTTATTTCTATCATTCGGCCGAGTTCCACTACTGATAGATAATTATACTGTGGTAAGTATGACATAGGTAGGTGGCTTAATTATGGCGACGAGAAAAAAGGATGGAAATTTTCTAATTTTATGTATGCTTGGAAATATTCGACAATCTAAAACTACTGTAGCCTTACTACAAAAACTTAAACATCTGTTGAACACTTGTCTAAAAGAAGTGTGAATGCAAAAGGGACCTTATTTTAAACGTCATAATCTGACATTTTTTAGACAAGTGTTCAACAGATGTTTAAAAGATTTTGTGGTACGACGGATAATGTTCTGATTGTTGTAAGAGTGACTGTTTATGGAATTTGACTGAAACTTGAGGGAGGGGTTGTTCCTAGAGTCCACAATTCTATTATTCTTCTATTTATACTGGCTCCATGACAAAAATGTTAAAAGATCCTCAGGACGAATCGGCAGATTTGAAGCGACCCAAATGATGAAGGCCGTCAATGAAAATATTCCATCTTCTATATCAATTCTTGATATTTTAGATTTTGGATCCCTAGAGACACAAATGCGGCGAAATGTTATAGACTTTTTCATTAGATACAACAGCACCAGCACTAAATAGTCTACGAATCTTGACGACATGGTTGGCGCAGTGCTTGAGCGATCGGCTGCTGCACAGTGTGTGGCGGATTCGATCCCCGCACGGAACAAATATCTGTATAATAATAATAATATTCCACAACTATCAACCAACGCCATCTAGTCCCAAGCTAAGCAGAGCTTGTGTTATGGGTACTAGACAACTGATAAACATACTTATATATTTCTAAATACACACATATATTATAGATAAATTACACCCAGACACAGAACAAATGATCGTGCTCATCACACAAACATTTGTCCTGAGTGGGAATCGAACCCACGACCTCCGGCATAGCAGTCAGGGTCACTAACCACTAGACCAACAGGCCAGTTATTTATACTGGCTCCATGACAAAATGTTATTAGATCCTCAGGACGGAATCAGAGATTTGAAGCGTCACAAATGATGAAGGCTGTCAATGACAATGTTCCATCTTCTACATCATTTCTTGATATTTTAGATTTTGGATCCCTAGAGACACGAAACAAAATGCGGCGAAATGTTATAGACTTTTTCATTAGATACAAACAGTACCAGCACTAAATAGTCGTCGAATCTTGACGACATGGTTGGCGCAGTGCTTGAGCGATCGGCTGCTGCACAGTGTGTGGCGGATTCGATCCCCGCACGGAACAAATATCTGTATGATCTGCGAGTAGTTGTTCCGGGTCTGGGTGTTTGTGTATGTTAGTTTTTTATGTTTGTAAACGCACCCACGATACAGGAAGAAATTCATAGTGAGGAGCAACGTTTAAAAAAAAGTGGTATTTTTATGGTTAAGAAATCGATTTATAAGATTTAAATTACATACTCGTTTATAGACTACACCTATAAGAAAATGGCGGTTAACTTTGTTAGAAAGGTATGCCATCGATGTGTGAGTGACATTGTCAGAATGCGCAATCCGCTCCGCTCATCACGAAGCCCTCACACTACACGTTAGTGCGCGGTCAACAGCTGCCTTCACGAGTGGATTAAAACAGATTAATTCAAGTGCAACTAACTGAATGAGCTTTCTGGATGCTTTCCAGATGTCTATGGCCATGCAAGCTTGGTGTGAAAACATAGGTGTTTAGTGCTGGCCCGCTATGACCTGGAACGCTAGAATAACTGCGCAAATTCGTGTTTATATATGTTTAGTCAAGTAACAGTATCTACAGTGTTATCATCATTCATTATAATCATGATCAGCTTATAAAGTTCAAAGTTACATTCTATGAATTAGATTCCATCTCTAATTTTTTTTTATATCCATGGGAGCCCAGTGATGATATGTTATATACCTACCACTCGTCTTCTGATTTTTTGGTTCTACATGTCGCTTTCTTCCCGAAATTAATATCACTTTTTTAGATTCTCTAGAATTTTGTCTTTGAATATTTATTGTGTTAAACTTTGATTAAAAGACGAATTTTAACAAAAGCATATAACCCTAATCTCTTCTAAGTTACAGTAAACAGGCTTCTTCAAGGTAAGTTCACCCCATCGTCGACTTTGTCTCAGCCAGTTTTAACCTAGACTATAGTAAAAATCAAAGCAATTAATTATGAATTTCCTTCAAAATCTCTCAGATTGTGATTTAAAGTGTATAACACAATAGGAGTGCGGGGTACAAGCGTTTATCATTTGTCATAACGTTGTAGCCGTGTCTCGGTTGTTGTTTTGCACGATGCAACAACGTAGAAGTAACAGATTGTGGTGTCATGTTGGTACTATGTGCGTGCGATGTTTGGTGATAGTCTAAATATCGTAAGCATAGGAAAACTCCCCAACTATTGACATCAGTTCCTTGCAATTTTAAACTGCTAATAATGAAACTTTTGACCTCGCCAGCCCAGAAGCAAAGATGCGACCTGCCAGGGTTGCGGGACTGTCTAAGCAGGTTACGTTACCTTGGAACGTAAAGGGCAATTGAAGAAACATAGTGGATTTTTGGTCAGTAAGAATCTGTCAGTACGCTCCACCCAGGACGGGAGGACAGATTTGATGACTTTACTACCCAAAGAAAAACACGCTGGAGTGAGCTCACGCAAATATATACTGTGGCCTACGTGCGAACGAGACGGAGCTCGACGACTTGTATGGCTGTCTTAGAACTGCTCTCACTAAAAGACGTGATGGTAGGCACCCTGGAACTCTGGAAAACAGCAAAAACTATTTGCAAACTCAGACAGGATCCAGGCGGCCCTGTTAAGGCCTACCATCGTGCTGTGATCAGTCGTCCCGTTCCAATGGACGCTGCCGCAATAAATAAGGAGGGACGGGTATAGGACTAAAATCAGTAGCCAATACAAGGTTTAGTTTCCGTTTATTTTGTTAGCTCCAAGGCTTGGTAAAATTGTACTGACTAAAAAGAGTTGAAGATGATGCAATGACAGAATGAATTCGAAATATGAATATTCAAATTTAGAAAATCAATAAAAAGATCTAAAAGGAAAGAGGTTGAGGTAACAGAGGAGGTAGAATACCCACTCTGTTACAGTGCTTTGCTAGCGAATCAAATCTATAGTATACTTTATCACATCGCCAAAAATATCGCGGTTTTCCCCTTTGAGCTATGATTTTAGAGCACCGATGTTAAAGTGGTCTAGAAAACCCTGCCGGGGTAGCGGCACTTTCTAAGCAGGTAACAGTGACCCTGGAAAGCAAAGGACAATTGAAGGAATACCTAAAAAAATTAAATCAACAACAAAACTAGAAATCTGCTTTATGGATTTCTATATGAATTATTTTCTGGTTTCTTCCTTTTAATATAGGTGCTCCAAAATCGTTGCTCTAACGGGAATACCTCAAAATATGACTTGCGGTGCCGCACCGATTTGTATGTTCTGTGTATTTACTCCTTAATGAATACCTATTCCTAAAACCGATGTGTTCTCTCCTTGTTCCATATTTCGCGATAATAGCTCCTTTGTCACAGTCAATAGATGTTCTATCAGAATTAATACATTTCCACTTAGCGTGAGTCAAAACGTTGATAAATTGTTATCAGTTGGTTTTTGAACTAGAGCATCTTGGACATTTAATATTGCTTGTGATCACAGTTCAGAAATTGTTTTTAGCCAATTGTTATTTTGTAGAACAGGACATTAAGGGGAGTTTTCATTAAATGGGGAAATTACTAGTGTGGGGCATTAAAAAAAACAAAGAGAAGAGTATTTAGAACATTACCACCTGGGGGGTATTACAACGTCTTAAACCAGGCTTGTTCCAGTGAGTGAACGAGATGGCGCTAGATGACTTGTATAGCTCTGTCACTTTCACTCGCCGGAATAAGCCTGGTTTTAAGACGTAATACCCCCCAGGTGGTAATGTTCTAAATACTCTTCTCTTTGTTTTTTTTAATGCCCCACACTAGAAACTCCTGTTTAGTGAAAACTGACATACGCAAACATCCAGACCCGGAACTACCTGTATATCATACTACAGGTAGCTGTTCTGAGTGAGAGGACTCATTTTATGATATTACATTAAAAAAAACAATTTCAATAAACACTATTTTATAGCAACTCCTGTCAATGACATTGAAGCACCAAAATATTATCCATGTTGCACTGCAAGCTTTGATACAAAAAAAAATGTCAAAGTATGTTTTAAATGAATAAAAAACTTCACACGCAAACTTATCAAGCCAGCAGTGGTTAAATAAAATTATCCCCTACACGATCATTCATTATTTTACACCACCAATATTCAACGGTAAAACATTTACAACTGAGCATAATATGAAATGACATAAGTCGATCCACCAATCACATGCCCGTAGTCCGATTGTTTAAACCAATCAGAGGGGCTTACTGCGTATCGACGCAAGTTGGATTGACTGCAATACCCGGCCTTATCTGATTAATTAAGTCAATTAATACAACGGCTGTTGCTATGGTGTTGGTAATCCCATAGCGTAGGAACGTAGCTTTTAATAGGAGCACTGCATGGAGTAATGTTGCTAGGTGATTTCATGCGATTTTAACGTTTTTTTTTATTGGTTTAGATCAGCCATACTCAAAGTGTGCTCCGCGGAGCCCTGGGGCTCCGCAAAGCCAACAAACCATATTATTATAATATTAATCGATTGATCAAAAATGAGATGTATTGTCATACATTTTTTTTTATCAAACACGTAGTTTTCCTTAATTTTGGGGTTCCGCAAAAAAATTCGTTTTCAAAAAGGGTTCCGCGCCCAAAAAAATAACGAATACAAGACAAGAAACTATAGATTTTAGACTATGGAATAAATAATTGGATTAGAATTTGAGTGGAATTAAGAATTAGACATCCAACCTTCTGTCTAAAATTCCATCTTGAGCATTTAAAATGGGGTCGCGGGACTGTCTGTGGTCGTAGAACGGTCTCATTAGGTAACCGTGACCCTGTAACGTAAAGGGCTATTGAAGGATCACCGTGGATTTGACTCAGTACAAGTCTGACAGACCCTCTGCCCCGCCCTGAGTAGGAGGACTTATTAGATGATTTTACAACGATAAAAAAATGGTATCTGTAAAATTTAATACAAGTACTACACACATCAAAAGTGTCTAGGGATCAACATAATATTTTTGCAATAACTTTTCTCCTGATTGATATTAATTAAAATGTTCTTTAAGGATTCATCAAATAAAGTGTTATCGTTTGTCACAGTAACGATAAACCAAGTCACCTTTGCATTCATAAAGAAATTTGCCATTTTCCTAATAAAGGGATTTTTGACATTTGAACCACTAACATTAAAGTTCGAAAAAAAGACTGAAATAACAGTTTTCTTTAAAATTTTATTGGGTAACTTAAACAATTAATAATCCGTGTTTCTACCGCGAACACTAACAACACTAGAACATCGGTTTGGCATACTCAAAATGAGTTCATCCAAATCACGCTGTGGAATGGCCGCCCATGTTCGTTGCAACAACAAAAAAAGGTCTTCTTGCGACTGGATACCCTCCATATTCGGCAGAGCTCTTCTCTGTAGCATATCACATGCATGCTCAATCGGGTTCAAGTCTGGCGACTGAGCAGGCCAGGGCAGGACATTGATGTTAGCTGCGGCGAGAGTCTGTCTTACAACTCTTGCGGTGTGCGGTCGTGCATTATCATGCATTAACTGAAATAAGGGACCGATTTGCACTTGTAGAGGAACGATGACGTCTGATACAATCGTCTCAGCATAAATTTGAGCGTTGAGGTTGCCTCTGATCCAAATCAACTCAGTTCTTCCGCCGATCCAAATACCCGCCCATACCATGATGGTTCCACCACTATAAGGATGGACTTCCTGGCAGGATTTTAATCGCTGTTGGCGTCCAGGGGTTCTCCAGTGTCGTATACGTCTTGTATCCGGTCTCATACCAAAACGAGACTCATCAGAAAAGCACACGAAACGCCATTGTTCTTCTGCCCAATTTCTGTGTTCAAGAGCCCATTGATATCGAATCCTACGATTGTGCATTGCTATAGGTGGTACCCGTAGCGGTCTTCGGGAATGAAGGTTCACTTCATGCAAGCGGTTTCTGACTGTTTGGTCGCTAATTAAGTTCCCTGAAGAGTGATGAAGCCTCACGGCTAACATCATGGCGGTTATTGTTGGAGCTCTTCGAGTTAAGATTTGAATGTATCGGTCTTGTCTCCGTGTGGTGCAGCGATACCGTCCTCCATGGCGCTCAGCCACGGTACCAGTGCTTCGGTAACGTGTCCAAAGTCGACTGATAACACTCTGACTTGTATTCAGAGCTAAAGCCACAGTACGTTGCCGGGAACCAGCTTCTATCATTCCCACGGCTCTGAGCATTTCTTCCCTGCTTAAATGACGTCGCCGCTCCATAATAACGTTGGTTTTAATCAGTAGTAGGGAAACAGTAGCACTAATAATGTCTTCAATGCGTTGTATGTTTTTATAGGGAAAATATTGACAGGATTTTCATCTTTTACTCGAATTTGATTTACAGTTCCTGATTCAAATTATGAAATGCACCAAAAAGGATCCATATAAATTTATAAAATCATAAATTTATTACAAAGCCACATCTCAATCTCAAGAAATCCGCATAAAAATGCTTGATCCCTAGACACTTTTGATGTGTGTATATAACTTTGTAAAATTGTTAAAGTGCGAGTCATGAAAATGAATACTTAAATATAGAGGGTAGTTTGTCTAGACTATAGACAAAACTACAAACAGGTACTTGCAGAAGTTCCACCCACTGCTGGCAATCTTCTGAAACAAGAGATGAACCCGAATGCAAAAAAGACATCCGGAAAAAACTAGGTTGATGAGATACCTTTTCCCAATAATGTTAGGCCAGATTCCAGTGGAACCCGATACAACTGAAAATCAGTATTTTACATAAAGCGATTTTTTTTTGGGACAAACCCGCCACACTATTCCCAAACCACTGCAACTCCTGAAAGCCAAAATCAACAGTGGCAACCACCAGAAAAGCGCCGAGACAATAAGGTCGATGTGTCCCGGAGAATGAATTTACCTGTCTTGGATCCTACAACGAAGCACATGAAGCGACTGCCTGTCTGACTTCCACAACTCAATAACTAGGTAATATAATACTCCTTGATGAGACTAGATGTCAGACTTTTGAGCTTCTAATGGCGGCTCCACATTAGTGCCGTGAACCCCCGTTAACAGGCGCGAACGAGAATTTCGCGGGGTTCACGCGCGTTCGCGCCTGTTCCCCGATCAGCGCCATAAGCCCCTTCGTACTAGCGTTCGCCTAGTGCAATGGCGACGAAAGTCTTCGATACCTTATGACTTTGGTATTCATTGACGCATGCCTATGTACGAACCTCTATGTTTTTGTATTGCAATAGTCACCTGGATACCAGAGTGTAAGGTATCGAACACTTGCGTCGCCTTGTGTACGAAGGGGCTAACAGTACCGCCTGTCAAAGATCTTCAAATGAAATCCAGGACCAAAGGCTTTATGTGCTTTTCAAGGCACTCGCTATGATAGATATTTACCACTCCGAATACCAACCTCGGCAAGCACGGCTTAATTTTGAAAATTTACCCGTGTGACTGTATTTAGTGACGAACTTCTCGTAAAAAATAAGTGCTAAGGAAAAATCGAAATTTGTAAATTATATGGCATTTTCATCGATAACGCTGACATTATGAGAATTGCGGGTAAGTTCCACTGTTAAAGCAAAGGCCTTCTATCTGCAAGAGGAACTGAACCATGTGTTAGTCTTGACAAAACTACATATTTTTAAGCCCTTGGGCATAAAGGGTCTCATGACTTTGAATATGTAGTTTTAGGACGGCTGGTTTCCGCATGATGTTTTCCTTTCTCACTTTGAGAGCTGCGAACCCAGCAGGTACCATACTTTCTCTAATTTACATGACGTGTAACTATGTACGAGTATCAAATATTTCTTCTCGGTCATTAACAATCGTTGCAATCTTAAGTCTTGGCTGATAACCAGTTTTACTTGAAATACCTCTGATCTCTTTTTTTTTGCGTGGAAAAGACGACTAACGACTCCTTTTGTCTTAGGTGGCGCCGCAGAAGGGACTGTCAGACTCGTGATGACTAAAAACCAGCCTGTTCCTTCAACTGCCGTGCGTTCCAGGGCTGCGGTCTTCATCTTTATTTAAGTAGTTTTTAAGTTTGATGCATCCTCCAGTGCAATTCATAATCTGCCTAGCCTTCTCCCAACTGCAATGACCACTCTCTCGTCTGATGCTTAGCGATGATGTGGTCGAAGATGAAGCACGCTTGCCTAGAAGTAACCCATTCAATCTTCACTTGACCAGACCCCAAATTTGTAGCTATACACTACAGCTAAAGGAAACAATGACCCCAGCAAGGAGTTTCACTATACCAGATTCGGGTTCCAAATAACCAAATTCAGCTGAATACCGACTTCAAAAAAGGGGAGTTTCTCAATGCGTTCGGTACTTTTTTTTTACATAATCCAACTTATCTGACCGATGTGGTCCTTCTGTTCCCCTCCAATTTAATGTGACCAGTGAGGGTGTCTAAAACCTTTAACAGGATTAGAGAAGACGGTTGATATTAAGAGCTTCTTAGTCCGTTTAGCCGGACTATCCGATGGCTAGTAGGCTACCTATAGCATCCATTTCTTCTATAGACTTAATTTTTTTGAAGCAGAGAGTATTTGAAAAAAATTGTATTATTTGTACAGTCGAATATAAAGTGTCAGAATTCCACAGACCACGCTGAATCTTAATAAATACACCAAGAATATACGTAATTGATTACAATCTTAGTAGCGATATGTGTCTAAAGAGGAAGGTTCTGAAGTTTTAAATAATTTTTCTGTCCTGAAATATATGTTTCACTTTTCTGGTGATATTTTATTTTTAGCAAAAGTCTATTCAAGATATTATGTTATTTGGTTATGGCTACATTCCGTAGTTCTGATGAAACACTCCTTCGACCAATATAAGTGAAGATTAGTCAGCGAGCGACACAGGAAATAGGGCACAAGTGTGAGACACAGGTGCACTCTCTCATAATCTGATGGAACGGCAATCTGACACGAACTGGTCTCGTATATGATACCCACTGCCTTTGAAAGTGTTGTGAAGCATTAAATTCTCACCAAAAATTGGCCTTCCTGCTATTGGAAAGAATCTAACGGAAAAAGTATCACTTTGCTCAAACTGGAAATTGCATCTAGGACGTCAAGTTTAACATTTGCAATTGCCAAAAAAGATTCCGACGAATTGAGGATCTTTTTCTTTTTGGAAAGCCGGTAAAAAACGATACAGTCAAAGACAAGGCAGTTTAGTATGTTCACTATGTTATACTTTACCTATTTACAATTATTTTTTTGGAATTATGAAAGAAAAGACGTGATCATGACAAATTGGCCGGAGAAAGCCGCACACAGGAAAGAATGGAAGGTTATAAGGGGACATCTTTAAAATGGGCTCCACCGCTCATCAATCCATCTTTCAAATCTGGCGAAGTGAGGACTAGTTATGGCCTTTTTACTCTTAATATAAATTGTCTATGAGGCCCATATTCTTCAGCAGCCATCTGTTTATTCCAAACTTTCTTCATTCTTTCTCCTTAACGACCAGAAGAATTACAACCACTAATATTATGATTTATACTTACCACTTAATATTTCCAAGTAGTAAAAGTGCGTGATTAATCCATATTTATAACACTGAAACGTGCCAAAACCATGTCAAAACTATTCCTTCACGATAATTTTAGGAGTTATACAACAACCAGTTTATCTTGATACTTCGCGACAGCGCCACTAGCTTTGCGAAACGTCAAAATAAATGTCAGATTCGGTACATTTAGTTTTAGTTCTTAGTTTTTCCGCAAGCCAGGTTATATTGGACGTTTGTATCCAAGGTCGTTGAGAGACAAAAATACGGGAATTGGTGCCAAATCCCATGAACGAGTCACTGGTAATTTATAAAAGGATTGTATCGTCTAGTTTATTATTCATATATGAGAAATAGGTATATGATGGTTATGTATTGAAGAGAGGATGTCGTAAGATTGGCGGTCCTAGTCGTTTCATTGTCTAGTTCCATCATGAAACTATTGGGAGAAAAATGGGTAAGATTGAGGGATGTCTCTGACTTCGCTGAAAAGTGGATGAGACAAATTATAAGAGCGATTTTTCTGTTATAAAGAACTTCAACGCCATCAAGGCTACATCGATGATAATGCAAATTAAAATTCTATCCTATGAATGCAATAAATGCGAACGCACCTTATTAGGCTGCGTTTCCATTAGAGATGTGCGAGGGATGTGTTTGTAAAGAACCAATAGAATCGCTTCATTTACCTCGCCTCAGTCAGCACAGCTCTGGTGGGAACGGCTCAGCGGAGCTAGATTTTTGCGCGGGAAATGTGAGGAATGTGTTGCGAGGGATTTGTACGAGGAATGTGTGCGAGGGATGTGTTGCGAGGGATGTGTGAGTAAGATGTGTTGCGAGGGATGTGTTGTTTCTCCGCTCCCACTACCACTACACCGCACCTTCGTCGACACATTTCACAGCATCGCAACGCATCCTCGCACCACACCTTAATGAGCATTTTCGCAGCTCCGCTACACATCCACGTAGGCACATTTTATCGCACAGCTTTGGTGGAAACGCCCACACATTTTCACAGCACAGCTGGACTTCCTCGCACGACACATTTCCATCGCACATCTCTGGTGGAAACGCAGCCTAATCTCGCTAAGGGTGCTCCCACATCTATCGACGCGGAATCGGCAGACAGAAAGCATAATGCGATCGCACGCGGCGGGATCCTCGACGCGGCCGCGTGCTATCGCATTGTCTCGGTCTAGGCAATGTCAGTTCTAAAGCTATTGTCAAACTGACAGGCGTGACAAACGCGAAGCGAGGCGTTTTTGTTTGTAATGTATGCAATTGTTTGAATCCGGTCACATAGAAAAAGCGAAAGCGATCCGATAGTCTATGTGACGGGCTTCAAACAATTGCATACATTACAAACAAAAACGCCTCGCTTCGCGTTCGTCACGCTAGTCTGTTTGACAATAGCTTAAGCGACAGAAAGAGAAAGGGCGACGGAAAAATCCGATTCCGCGTCGATAGATGTGTGAGCACCCTTAAACGACTCCCGCGCTACACATAGATCAAAGCAGATTGTCGGCACGGTTTACGCAATGGCTGAGCTATTGTTGACTGCTGCCCTGCGTATCACTGGTTCGATTCTGGCTGGGAACAAATATTTGTATGATGTACAGTCACGAGCAATAGTATGTATACACTAAGCAGTAGGTATTCAAAAGCGATGTTCTGCTACCATATTGATTAAACTTTTGCCTTTTCATTAGACTTCTATTTTGGAAGCTATACTATTACGAAATAGGTCTTATTTCAAAGTGGAAACCAGTATTTCACCAGTAAATTGTGTTTGAACTTTGTTAAGTGTATACATGTTAATGCTCGTGACTGTACAACTACTTGTATGTAAATCATACAAATATTTTTTCCGAGCCAGACTCGAACCCGTGATCCCTTTAATCAACACAAAGTCCCAAATCTGAAACATCTACATGTTTCACACGATACAGTAGAAATTTCTAATGTGGAGCAACGTTTCTTTTAAGAAAAAAAAAATATTTGTACAAGTAAGTAAGTAAGTACCTAGTTAGGTGACTATTTATTTTGTATAGCTTTCATCCAAATCTGTTCTGTACTTTTTGCGTAAAAGAGTTACAAACATACATTTAGATACTCACAAACTTTCACATTATTATCAAATATTGAAGAGTAAAATAATAGTAACAAGCGAATACATATAAACTGAATTCAGAGATATTACTACGAATTATATAGTGTCCTTAAGACAACCTTAGAATAGCTAATTTATATCTAACCACGCGACAATGTCTCCTAAGTTTATCGGCAGCACATTATAGGTCACCTAGGTTACCTAGTACTCTAGGTAACCTAGATTAGTACTCTGTACATTATCCCGAATCTGCCAAATAAAAAAGATTTTCAACTTTATCAGTAAAGCAGAACGGTTCATATTCTATTGGGAAAATTTGACAGGTTTGGGTTAAATTGGTGTGTTTCGTCTGTACATTGTTTATCAAGACTGTTGGACCCATTTTCTTAGAATTTGTGGGTTCTTGAGACATGTTTGAACATTAAATGAGAGGATTATGTAGTAAATATTATATTAAGTAGCTGTTCTGTCTTAGATAGGTCTTGTGTGTATGAATTCGCCCTTTCCCGATGAGATGAATGGAAACCTACACTTTACGTTTATTCTGAGTTCTGATATTACATTTCACTAAAAGGTTTTTTTAAATGTAATTTTAGTAAAAGTATAATTTATTTATTTTCCTTTTTCATATTTGAACTAGCATTACAGGTTTACAAGCTTTTTTTATCGTGGTAAAAATCATCAAAATTCTAAAAGTAAAAGTCCTCCCACCCACAATGTCAGATACGTACTGACTACACGGTGTCCTTCAATAGCCCTTTACGTTCCAGGGTCACAGTTATATAATAATAATAAATAATAATAATATTCCACAACTATCACACGACGCCATCTAGTCCCAAGCTAAGCAGAGCTTGTGTTATGGGTACTAGACAACTGATAAACATACCTACTTAAATATTTCTAAATACATACATATTATAGATAAATTACACCCAGACACAGAACAAATGATCATGCACATCACACAAACATTTGTCCTGGGTGGGAATCGAACCCACGACCATAGCAGTCAGGGTCACTAACCACTAGACCAACAGGCCTGTCAAAGTTACTTGATGAGACAGTCCCACGACCAGGATGACAAACTAAAGACTAAGGTTTTAAAGCTGAAGGGCTGGTTTGCATGTTGGGAACATGCATAGCTATTCTAATATTCGGAACTGCAAATCCATTTTCGAATATTCATTCAATAAACGGAGAGATGTATCAGCCTTAGAATAATTTTCCACAATAACGCGTTCGAAACCGCAGTTAAAACTAGTCTCCAGGGTTTCGGAAATGTCCAGAGTCATCGGGAATTCATTAAGAGATTATCGCGATCGTGGAACGCAAAGGACGATTGAAGAAACAGGTTGGTTTTAGTCAGTACGACCCTGACACCCACTTTGTTCCGTTCACCCAGTATTCTGACGATTTTCCATTACAACCTGGAATTTCCTGCTAGGGTCTATATTCCCAGCATAATGGAGGGGCCAAAGAGGGCCTTACGAATTACCGTGACCCCGGAACGTAAAGGGCTATTGAAGGACACCGTGGATTTTAGTCAGTACGAGTCTGACAGTCTCTCCCGCTCTGCCCTGGGTGGGAGGACTCATTTGATGATTTTACCACGAGGTCAAGACCACGGGTTTTTATTCTGACAGCTATAACCTCGGGGTCTTGAAGTCAAGAGTTAATAGGTTTGATTGAGACCATGAGACAGCCGAGGTAGTGTGGGACTCGAACCCACTAAAACCCACTCCTGCCCGGCCAGTGTCCCTCTGCCGTAGCTCGCAGAGACCATTTTTTCCAATTTTTATTTGAGGCGCCTTCAGGCGGTCGGAGAGACCACTTTCAGTACGGTTTTTAGTTTGCTAGTTGATTTGAATTCAAAGTGTTACTAATTCCTGTGTCTCTACTTATTGTTTATTTCATATTTTTATTTATTATTTTTCCAATGATTTCTGTTTTACAGAGTTAATAGGTTACTTCTGGGCAAGTGTGCTTGTACGTCGACAAAATCTTCGCTTACCCATCAGGCGAGATACCTAGTGTTCAAACGCGAACCTACGGTTAAGTAAAAAAACTTGAGGTTTAATACAATCTGAGGCCTTACCACGAGCTCTTAAAGCGATCCAGTTTAGGCTGTGGGAAAGAGACAGAGCTATACAAGTCGTCTAGCGCCATCTCTTTCCCACGGCCTAAACTGGATCGCGTTAACAGCTCGTGGTAAGGCCTCTAATTGTTGTAATAATCTGATTAGTAAACTAACTTCAATAATCAAAGATACCTCAAGATCTGATAACCGTGCCAGTTAAACTTGAATGAAACCAAAACATGAATACAAAATTGGATTAACAAATCATAATTATCTTCGCGCAAAAGTTTCGGAGTTTGATAAACGTGTATTTAATATTAATTAACTTCCGAAGTAGGTGTCAAGATTTATAATAAGCATTTTAGGGAATTATGATTGTATAAGGTTAGTTACAGAAGTGCAACTAAGACTGATTACGTACTTGTTATCACCGTGTATTTTGATTTCATCGTTAAATAGGTTTTTTGAACAACGTTTTTCAACTACATAGTTTGTTCAGAATCAGTAACCGATTCGATTGTAATAATATTTACACCAAATATTTTTTTTTTTCAAAAATATTTTCATTAAATTTCATTACCAGTTAATTACAATACAATCACCGTACGGTTAGGTACCTATTGCCAAACTATTATCACGAGTGTATAACACCGAAGACGCGGTTTACGCGGGTGTACCGCGAAATGAGCATGTTTTTGAACGGACAACCAGGTAATATACAAGCTTATAACTTTGTGATTTTTTATGATACGGTTTTAAAATTTTGTACATAGATTCTTTACACAAAAATATTGGACAGGTGTATCGGGTTTCGCATAAACAAAAAATAATGTTGTAAATATATACGTTTCAGGTTATTGACCCCAAATCAATCTACCTACCTTACTCCCAACTTTGTTTATGAGATTTCCTTATTCGCCTATAGAATTCTATCTATTCGTATCAATCAGGTGCTATTCAATGGAATCCAATATAATAATTTAATCTTATTGCGGTTACTATGCGTTATTAGCATAGCTGCTTGATAAATAATTAATATTACTATTGTAGAGTAATTGTCAAGGTTAGTTTATTAGATCAAGTATTAATACGTAGTTTTGATAGAACAGCAGGGCCGGATTGGGCTGAAAGGGCCCAGTGTGTGTTCCAGTGAGCGAACGAGATGGTGCTAGACGACTTGTATAGGTCTGTCACTTTCACTCGCCGGAATAAGCCTGGTTTTAAAAAGTTGTAATAGCCCCCCCCGTCCCCATAGGCCCGGGCTGCCGCCGTTCAGAATCTATACTAGTTTTAGGGATTGCCTTGAGGTTCGACAATTTTTAGACTTCTATTTCATTTTTTTCTAATTGTATTTAACTTTCTGATCATTTTTATTGTTTACTTTTAGGTCGCGAGAGCAATGAACTAGTTTTTACCACAAGTAAAATTCTGGTTGTTCAGTTTTTTTTCACTATCTCAATAGTGAAAAAAAAACTGAACAAGCATAATTTTCCTTTTTTTTGGAAATTTTAACGTTACTATACCACCTTCATTCAGGTTTCACCCCTGACGGTAGCAATGTGGTCCCTGTGGGTTTATTCCACTTTGTTCACCTGGGTGAACAAAGTGGACAACATTGGTGTTCTCAATTCACCTCGGAAAAATATCACCTGAGTGATATCACCCAGGTGAATTGCGGACACCAAAGTTCACTAAATCACGTAAGAAAAGTCGCCTTTGTTCACCCAGACATTTTTCCGAGGTGAACAAAGTGGACATCTGCCAACCCGCACTGGGCCCCCGTGGTGGATTATGGCCCACTCCCTATCACAGAGAGGAAGCCTGTGTCCCAGCAGTGGGAACATTATAGGCTGATGATGATGATGAAGTGGTCTACTTTGATCACCCAGGTGAACAAAGTGGAATAAACTGTCCCTGTGTAGGTATGCAGAAACTGGGTAGTGAACTCACAACAGTCACAACCTCCTTGTAAAATACCGGTTTCGGGCATTTGGATAGACATTTTTATAGGTGGTAATAAATTCATTTACCGAATGACCTCAGACTCGTACTGACTGAAATCCGTCGAGTTCCTTCAATAGCCCTTTACGTTCCAGGGTCACGGTTATAAATCTGACAGTTCTGAGACCGCATTTGGATAGAATGAAAGCCAAATTCATTTGGTTATTTTTTAATACATATATTCAGGTTTCGCATATAGGTACTAAAAATAATGTTGTATATGGACATGCCTCCGGGACTCCAGGATTTTACAGAGATTTTTCCGGAGTTATAAAATTGTTAGGCACATGTAAGATGAATACATATAAGCACTATCTGTTGCCCACGGCTTCGCCCGCGTGCATTTCAATTCAATCCGTAAGTACTGAAATGAAATTCCGGGAAAAAGGCTTATCCATGTTAAGATATTTATGACAGTTCGTGATACAAGTAAATAAAAAATCCGGGCTATGCTCATAAAGTAGGCAATTTTAGATTTATGGTATTGTAATGTAATAGCGTAGGTAATACGAGTATTGTACATGGTTTCAATTATTTGTTTAATATCAATCATGCTTTGCTTAAACATCCAAGGAACCTGCCATTATGCTATTCTTCTTGGGAACGGCTCAACACATTTATTCCGTACTTGATCGAACTCGCGACACAATCACTCCACTACTGCGCTGCGCTGCACTGCACTGTACCAAAATTCATCAAAATCGGTTCAGCTGTTTTACGTGATAACGGAACATACCTATAGGTACATTTTCTTATTCAAAAAGAAATATCGGATATAGTAGAGAGAAGAGATTATATGTAGAAATCTCTCTTAAAATGCCTTAAAATTACTCAGGCACATATTTATCTACTTTTATCACAAAAGAGAGTTAATTTTAGCATTTTACCGAAATTCACATTATGTATTTTAATTTCACATAAAACTGTCGCCTACTGAGCCGTTAAATTAGACAGTAATAAAGTCTGATCACTTCAACAATATAATTGTATTTGATCAAAAACGTACATTTACCTTTGCGACGATTTTCGAGAAAATCTTTTAGATTTTCGGCTTACCGTTACTTTTAGTATGAATGTAGGTTTTTACTGCTGAAGCGATTTCGATAATATTTTGCATACGGATAGACTAATTAACTAAGTTCTAAAACGCTAAAAAATATAAAAAGGTGTTAACAGAGGCGTAGCTAGGTGCGCGGGGGCGAAGCGGACCCTGGCATCGCACAGACCTAAAGGGGCGTCGCACTCAGAGAAAAAAAAGAAAAAATCTTAACAACGGCGATCACAAGTCACTAAAACAGTGTTACACTTCTACTAAGAAATTAACATGACCTACAATTAAATATATGTGGTGTCTGATTAGTGGGAACTAAAAGAATCTAAGATACCTCACAATGCTGATGTCGCCGACGGTCACGTTTAGGTCAAGCGCCTCCACTGCTCGCATGAAGTCACAGGTTGCATAATAACTTGATAGGTAACGTTTTTTTTTGTTACTAGGAACTGAAAGAGTCGCAAAGCTTATGTCGCTGTCAAATCACAGTTACATTATGTATAGATAGGTGACTTTGAGTAACCAAGTCATCTTACAAAAAAGGGGCCTCGCGCGCCCAGTGGCAGCAGTTTTATATTTTTCGCCCTGAAAAAAAGGGTCTCGCACTTCAAGCGTCTTGCCCTCCTAGATACGGTCTCGCTTCACCACTGGGTGTCAAAATAAATAGGAATTTGTATTAGGTAAAATTCTATTCTATCGCTTAAACAAATAGATAACAGATGTAGAATAATTTTATCGCAATTTTAAAAATAACTTATTTAGTAAGATGTATTCCAGTGTAATGTTCTCGTAGAATAATGTCTTCACTCGAACAAATCCGTAGGCAAGAGTTAGTTTAATATAAATAGCGCGATCTTTTATTTGGATTAGGGTACAAAACAACATTTACTTAATTAACTTAGTCTTTATGTAGTTCACAACTGAGCCTTTTTATTCTTTGTCTTTTCTTGAGTCCATTTGAGCTGAAACACTACATTTTATAGTCTTAGAAGTTCGATTTAAGCTTCTCCGATTTATCACCTATATTTTATTTCAGTAGGTAATTATTATATTCTAGGGGTCGCAGATCCTAACCGTGAGGATTTTCGGACAGCGAGCAATACAATACCCCTAAATGTTATCCTATCTCAATGATTTTTTAGAATGCTTCTGACACAGTAAAAAACTGGGTTTATAGGATTTATTTTTTTCAAAATTTATAATAGTTTGAAAGTTACAGGCGCCCAAGAGTTACCTTTGAAAAAAAGAAAACCTATTAACCTAGTTTTTTACAGTGTCAGTAGCATTCTAAAAAATCATTGAGATAGGATAACATTTAGGGGCAGAAAAACGTTTTCTCTTTTAGTATGGACGAGCACTCGGTAGACGATAGTCTAAGGTCTAAAATCCTCCTGTCTGTGTATGAATCAGTGTTTGATACAATACTTCGTCACTGCAGTGCAAGTAAGAGTCTCATAGTCCCTTCCAGTCCTTTCACCTGGGTTGGGAGGACTTGTTTGATGATTTTTACTGTGCAAAAGGGTAAAAAACACTTGCTCAGACTGTTCGTTCGACCTTCCTCTTACATATCACCTCCGTTTCTCAGAAAGTATGTTCCCTGATTATTTCGGGTAGTCAAAGTCCAGAAGCCAACCAGTTTTACCAAGGGGGTGTCATCCTTACAGTTACTGGGTGGTGGAAGACTGATAGTTATTCCTTGCAAAATTCAGGTATCCAGATACTTAGGTTGAAAGCCGACCCAAAACTTATAGGCAAAAAGCTAAACAAATGTTAAATTATTTTTATCACTCATATTTTATTCTTTTACGTCATCCATCTATATCACTTCTTGTTGTTTTTATATCCCATACGAAAACATTGGGCCTATAAATATTCTACTATTTTTAGATACATTCAAGAGAATGTAGGCCGCATGTTTATTCATTCATATAATCTACCACCTACGTATAATACACGCGCGTGCACTCGATATTTCCAGTTATATCCATGTTATCAATACGCAGTGGCTAGTTCAATATGTACATTTGTAATAACTGATTATGCATATCTAGTAGCCCTTTCGAGCAGTTCCAGTTGTTAAATAATCTAAGGTACCTAACCTAGATTTGCTTCTCTTTCTTATTTTTGTATGAACATCATTGTAATCATCAGCCGGAAGACATACAGACGCCAGCAGGTCAACCTACCGAATCTGTCAAATTGTACCAATCGAATCTTTCGATTGGTACAATTTGACAGATTCGGTACCTATCCTTCTACTACCTATTGTGATAAGGTTGAAAATCTATTAAAGAAAGGGGTTTGAACTTTTTTGTATGGGCCGTGTACCAGGCGCCATCCGCCATTTTGTTTTTTTTTCAAAACGGCGTACACGAATGAAACATTGATAAATCGATAGATCACATCAATACAAACATAAAATGTACGGCAAAACCTCGTAAACCGTCACGTTTCCGAATTATGAGCTGTCAAACATGTACAAGTACTGACATATTTTATCTTATTTTTTTAATATTTTGATGTTTGTTGATCAAAAAAGATACTTCCGCAATAAAACAAACAAGATTGGGGTTTCAAAATACCCATCCTCAACGTTCGTTGAGTTCAGCTGACTCACGCTACCGAACGTTCGAGGCCAGCGCACACAGCTGACCTGCCACACACATCTAGCAGCGCACAGCCGGCCTGCCGGCGCATCCACCATTCCGTCCCTGAGGTCTCTCTCACCTCGGGACAACTCCTCGGCATCGCGTCCCTGCTCTACGCGATAAGCCAGGGCAGTACTTAGTGCGCCTACTTCCACGGAACGAATAAATACCGAGTGACGGCTGTGAACCACGACCTATTAATAAATTAATTGTAAACGTTGGTGGGTTATTTTATTTAAACTCACTATAACCGTTACATTAAATATTAGTTTTTCTACGCATTTTAAATGCTGAAATTGCGTTAAACGAAACCTAATCCTATCTAAAAGCATTTGAAATGCGTGAAAAACTAATATTCACATACATTACATGTACATTTTATGTTCGTATTGATGTGATATATCGATTTATCAATGTTTCATTCGTGTACGCCGTTTTGAAAAAAAATCAAAATGGCGATAAGGAACTGGTACAAAAGGCACAAAGCCCTTTGACAGATTTAGCTAGGTTGATGTGCTGGCGTCTGTACATTGCTGAAGAAAGGCTTCAACTTTGGCTTCAACGGACTTTATTCGCTTTATTTTGATCCCAGTAAATTCCTTTTGAATAATTTGTGAATATTATGCAGGTAAAAGTTGAAGCTAAAAATAAATGCGAAAATTTGGATCAATTCAGGGATAGGTGTAAGTTTGTTACTACTTCACGTCAAAATCTTAGATTATAAAATGTCCAGACACCGTGTTCGAAACTTCGAATCAAAACGTAACGGTTTTAGTTAAGCCTCTTTTTTATAAATGTGTGAGTGAGAGATGCACACTTAATAAATGTTTTCCTTGGAGATGTTCATTTGTTTTAAGTAGGAATCAAATGACAGGTGTAATTTTTCTACCGTGTTTTTGGCTTCAATTTTTAATGGCCCATAATCCATACAGGCAAGCGAAGCCGCAGGCAACAGCTAGTAATAAATAAGAAGAAAAACAAGGCAAGAAAATATCACCTTATATGCAACACATATTTTAACGTCCTGAAATCCAGATAACTTCCTTCATTAAATGGAAAAATAAATGTTTATCCTACCCTACACCAGGAAGTTAGATAAATCTAAGTGAAGTAGGTATAAACCCATAGCTCACAAGTTTATCAGGTTTCCGTGTCAACGGGTCTAGGTCCAAATTCACGATATTAAAGTAATATAGACGTTTTACGATTTACTTTTATTTGCTGATATTGAATTTCATTTTGACGGTACGGAAAATATTTTTTGGTAGAATTTCTAGAGGTTGTATTTGCTTCAAATATCTTTGCTTAGGTATTTGAACTTTGTAACCGAGTTTATGTCGAAAATTATCCAAAGGGAACGTAATATTGTAATGAAAACTATCTTTTGTGTTAATCCAGATTTTAAACCATCGCCGTACCAAGTTTCATCCAAATCAGTTCTGTAGTTGTTGCGTAAAAGAGTAACAAACATTTAAGGATGACTGGTCGCTCATCCATCCAGATATCCAAATATCTGGATGGTTTGGCAACCAGACAGCCTCACAAACTTTCGCATGTTCATAATATTTAAAGTCTTTCGACAATCATTATCAGGTAATCTATGAGGACCTCTTCTTATGCGAGCGGGCGTGGGCGAGGAAAATTAAAGGCATGTCCATCACAGCTATAGGTAATATAGAACTGCAGTTGTAACTTTTTCTGTAATATTGGTACTTAACGTCCACTGAGAACGTTGTTCCTTGCGAGCCTCTTCATCTTCTCTTCATATTATGTCAAAAACTGACGTTCTTCCTTTATGGTCGCGTCACCAGAACCCGGAGTTCGATGAAAAGGTTATGGCAAAGAGGTTGCGCGGACATATTAATTAGATTTAGATTCGATTAGAAGTTTACTGAATATATTAAACAAGAATACCATGTATTTACACTAATAATACTGTTATATTTATAGTTTTGATAACAATCAGAGGCGTGGTAATAGTAATATCTACAATAATAATCATAATATGTCAAGCAACGTGTCTAGATTTTGTAATAAACGTAGTACTTTATGAGAGACAATTTATATTAACTAGAATTCTAGACAAACATTGACTCGAATTTAAGGGGCTTTGAAATAACTTAGATTCATTCAGCTGAAAGTAATAGCTGTCTTATTTGACCTCCTAAAATCTTATTTGAAGATACAGTCATATCTTAGGAAGAAGCTAGACAGCTTATTCCTAACTTAGGGAGCAATGGTGTCGCGGGACTGTCTCATGAGGTAATCGGGACCCTGGAATGTAAAGGGCTATTGAAGGATCACCGTGGATTTTAGTCAGTACAAGTCTGACAGTCCCTCCCGTCCCGACCTGGGTGGGAGGACTCATTTGATGATCTTACCACGTTTAAAAAAATAAGCAAAAGGAGCAATGGATGGCCCTGTGAAAACGGCACCCACTTACGAGTTGTAAGTTTGTTACAGATACATCTTCCAATCTTTGTAGATATTAGCTCTTGTTTTGAATAGGTAGATGGAGGCCATAAAGTCAATGAAATAAAAAAAAAACAAGCCACCGACTTCCGAAAGAAAAGTTATTTTATAGTTTTTTTTTTGTGTTTGGTTTTGAAGTCGGTTCGTTTTCTTTTCAAAAAGTTTTTTGAAGAAGAAATAAATTTAAGTTGGTGTCTAATTAATTATGAACATTGAAGTTACAAAAGCCTTTCTACACAAAACCTGAATTTCTAAGACAGCAAATATCAAGATAAGGTAACATAATAATTTTAATCCTCATCTCTAGGAACTTAATATCCGTTTTATCCCGAAAAAGTATACCAAAATATCGACATAGCGTGATCCTTTTGTTGTTTCAGAACGTTGTATGGTATTTTTTACGACATTTTTCGGCCCACACTGAAACTTTACGACAAAGCAAACGCCCGAAGTTTTAATTCTGAATAAAGTCTGGAACACTAAAATGGAATTGACTTTGTCAAGTGAAATTATTTTAAGTCCCTATTTTATGATTACTGGATGAGCTTTGTTCGTGTCCCTAATTTTGGGCATTTTTGGGGCGAATACTAAGAATAAAACTTAAGTAATGATTCAATAAAAAAAAGTTCAAATGAACTGGATATAAGCGGGTATTAGGGTTCATTTAAAATTAAAGCTAACTTCGCTATAATGAAAACGTTAATAAAGAAAAATCTTAATGAGGCTAACAGTGTTGCTTTACAAGCTAATGCAAAAGACAGGAATAATGGTGAAGTAAAAGCATAAACTGCAGTACCGCGCTAAGAGAATTCAATACTAGAAGAGATTAAATCAGCATAATATTAAGCGTTAAGTAATGCTCCACCTATAACATTAGTTCCAGCATCGACCACACTTGAAAAACAACTTAGTAGCACATTGTAACAGACCATAAAGCATGCAATATAGAAACATGAACCGTAGAACATCCGTATGCAATAACGAACAAAACTAATAACGAACGAACCAATTCGATTTTCGAGTTTTTGACGACCCACTCGACGTCGTCTCGACGCTCCGACGTCACTTCACCACGCCAGTTGTAATTACACGCCAGTCCGAGAGGCGGCGCTAGTCGCGCGACAACACAGCAACACCATCGCACAACCAACGCTACCTGACCCCTCCGACCCTTACCCACACATTCGCAGCGACACCGACGCACGGAGCTCACAGTAATCCAGCCGAGAAAGTACGCTCAAATTGTTCACGGTAAACATTTACATACAAACACACTCAGTGAACGCGAGGAGGTATCTCCTGTAACGGTGAACCCAAATCCAGGGATTAACTTCAAAGGGCCACACGGCGATTCAGAAAATGCGTTTTTATAGAAATACCGGCTTTGACTACAAAGATTTTGTCAGCGGATTGCGGATAGCTGAATTTCAGCGGATCAGCCGATCTTGTTTCAGGAGGTAGGTCATTTCGAAATATTCATGGGATAAACGTCGTAAAGACGGTTGAAAGAAAGTCATTATCGTAAAGCGGTTTACAAGATTTCGTAAGCAGGTGGGCGTGTGTATCCAATCATTTTATTGTTGGAGGATTCTATCGTTTGCAAATTGCCGAACGACTTCAAATGGATAACTCCATCAAAGACACAATTTTGGATAGCTTCATCAAAAAAGGAGAACCCTTTGTGAAGTTATAACGAAACTATATTAACAATAAATAAATAATTCATAAAACAAAATATTGTGAGAAGTAAAGCGAGTCGGAACGAAAAGCATTCGCATTTCGCAGTAATCAGAATTCAAAACCAATGTTTTAATTTAACATCGTGTACAGAGCACCTGTCGGTGAGGCTTGTAATAAATAGCGTACATGTGCATTATTTAAATACTTTACATCGATACGAACACCACAAAGGTGGAACATGAAATAAGGCTTATATCCTGAATGCATCGAATGTAACGTCGGTAAACGTTTCACGTTTCAATCATGCTCCAACGCAGTGCTATTGTTAATATTTTATCTATAAATTATTATTTTACCCGACTGCTTTTTCACTCGTATCAACGCGAATTTAATTTTAAATTCCATTAAGATTTGGACATGTTTATACATACTTAAACAGTTATTGTATGCTAACCATTCTGCTGCTGCATTCATTGCAAGGATTTGGTCCAGCCGACAGACCCTATTTTTTCTATTTTCGTCGCCTCGACCTATTATTGGTAGCAATTTAAAATGTCGAGTAAACGCTGGACCATAATTCAGAATTACCGCCAAGCGCCATCTTGTCTACTAATAGGGGTTTATTAATATCGTAAAACTCCTAGCTGGCCTTAAGCGGGCATTTTGCTTTTAAATTAACGTTCATCGCGTATAGGGTTTAATCCTGGCTTGCATGCGGCGTCAGCAGAAATCTTCGTGAGTGAGGATAGTGGATCTTGATTAGAGATTGTAATCCAACTTGATTGCACAACGAACGAATCAACTGATGAAACTGGAGAATTATATTGCATTTTGCAAAGTTGCTGTAACAGTTAAATTCCCTTATTAAAGTCCGTCTAAGCATGACTACACAGTTGAAACTGGTAACACAATTGACAATCTAAATCCTGTTACGAATGTAAACAAAAATTTATTCATAGGTCCGGTAGAACACTGCCTATTATAGAACAATTACGAAGACAAATAGACAATTCAGAAAGGCCGTCGACGATATTCCAATAAAACAGAATAGTAAATAGTCGGTACAAACAAAACTTAACTCGCGACCTGGCTAGCTAGGGCAATGCTCTGATCAACTGAATTATAGATGCAATATGCTTTCAAAGATACAATAATGAAGGTACGATACGAAACGTAATATCGAACGAGTAGCAATCCGTTGTAAATTTGATTGTAGATAGAAATGCAGCGTGCTCTAAGCCCGGGTAAGTTCAGTTCAGCTTTTATCGAATGGAAAGCGTAGGAAGAGACAAAGACCCCACATCTCGTGTCTTGGGGAAGCGTGTCCACTACGACACGTTGGGACTTTTTACTATCTTTATCTATCGCGGCGTACACTGCACTTCAATCAAAGATCCGAGGCCGCTCTAGGCCGACGCACTCGCCGACATAACACGTGCATTACTCACGAAATATTTTCATAAAACCGAACCAAACGCACCCGTCCACCCCTCCCCGCGACCCCGCGTCCCCAGTAAAACCAGTTCAGTTCGTGCCCGGCTGCCGTGCGCGTCGGTTGTCTCGCGGAGAGTGTGTATTCGCCGCGCTGTGTTACGAAAAAACATCTTTTGTACCAAAACCAAACCAGTGCTGTGGATTCGTATTATAATAGTGCTCGTGTGAGATTGTGCCATTTCAAATTGTGATGTTGCCTGTTGGAGTTGTTCTAGTGCAGGATTTCTCTTGAAAACTGTGGAACGGGTTCCGCCTGCCGCCGCCGGACGCCTTTTCTCTCCGATCTCGGGATATCATTAAGGTATTTATTGTTACACCGGCTCATTGTTGTAAGGAATTCTTTCTACGACCCTCGTGTAGAGTTAAATCGATAGTCTTGATTCGTTTCGTATGCGAGTGAGGAAGCTCAGTTTGTAATGCGTCGATATTGAATCGCAGATTGTGGATGGTGTTTGTGGATTTGCATTGTAGATGCGCGCGGCGTGCAATGTGCAGTAAACATTGCGGCCCTGCGAACGGGTTCGAGTCCGGCCGGGGCTCGAGTGGGCGAGTATTAATTAGGCGACTTGGTGTAACGGTACAACTTGATGGTACCGCCACCCGGTACCACTTAACGATCATTTGATAACTTTTGTTGTTGGATTTTCGTCGATTCGATTATAATTGTGTTAATAACAATTTTTCGATGGTCGAATGAACATTATGAATAGTTACACCGACAGATTACCCATAGATAAGATTAGTTACGGTGACCGAGCTTTTTAGTCGAAGGAACATGAAAGCATGTCGAAATGATCACAATAATGCTATTGAAGTTTGTGATTTACATTCTCAATAGGTAGGTAATATACGAGTAGATAGTTCAATAACAGATTCGGAAAAAACTTGTAAGGGAATTAGGTAGACCATTTAGGAGTGTTGTGTATCCGTAGTGACCGGTCACAGAAAGCTTTTTAGTAATAGTAGTAATAGACGTAGTTTACTAACAGCTTTTCTATGAAACGGCGAGACACAAAAACTTATAAAAAAAACGTTAAACAACAGAAGCGGTTTCTTCTCTTCGAATTCGCAGAATTTTGAATGTTGTAAGTTGGTTGTAAGCCAGTTTCCGTTCACCCGCCCAATAGATGGCGTTAGTTGTGGCAAAACAAATAAAACATGAGCTTTTACAAGCTTAGGCACGCTATAACGTTTTTGGGGCGAATCTTAACTACTTATTACATACGAAACAACATAATACACTCGGCGTCACAAAAATCGCACCTCTTTAAGAATTCCCTTCAAAGTCATTTTAAACCTATTAATCAATGGTAGACATATGACTATAAGGTATCATTGGAAAGGCAATTTATTTAAATTTCAGTATAAATCAATGGATATGGTTTTTTGTTTACCAGGGAATAAAAAAAGCAAGCTAATGCAAATGATTAAAAAGTTAAATTTTATTTTATCAGCAAAAATTACAACAAAGTCCTTAAAAACAACTTAAAACCTAGTGTTACCCCCCCTAGCCCTGATGACTGCTTCCATGCGTTCTCTCATGGACCTAATTAATGTGACAACAGTCTCTTGAGGAATGTTGTCCCATTCTGCAACGACGGCATCTTGGAGGTCTTGGAGAGTGGTAGGGGCAGGATCACGTGCCCGTACTCGCCGTTTCAGTTCATCCCAAAGGTGCTCAATTGGGTTTAGGTCTGGACTTCGCGCCGGCCAGCGCATAACAGGGATTCCAACTTCTTGCAGGTAGTCTCTTACAATTAAAGCGGTGTGACGGCGGGCGTTATCGTGCATTAACGTGAACCCACTGCCAACAAAACCCGCATAAGGGACAACCTGCTCCTCTAAGATCTCTGTTATGTACCGAGCAGCAGTCAGCGACCCTTGCCCGCGAGCACTTCCAGTCCGAGAAACACACACAAGGTTCGTTTTACCGTCGATTGACATGCCGCCCCAGAACATGCACGAGCCACCCCCGTATTCCACTGTCTCTTGAATACAGGCTTGTGCGAATCGTTCACCTTGCCTCCTATACACTCTTCGACGCCTGTCGTTGCAGAAAAGACACACCCTCGTCTCATCCGAGGAGAGCACAGCCCTCCATTGGTCTATTGTCCAATCCACATGGTCACGGGCAAATTGCAACCGGTCTCTCCTATGCTGTGCAGTCAATTTTGGCCCTGTAGCAGCCCTATGAGCTGCAATTTTCTTCTCCCGCATTCTTCTTCTAATCGTGGAGACGCTTACAGAAGTTCTGCGAGCTGATAGCAGTTGTTGTTGCAGCTCAACAGCATTGGAGAACCGATTACGTAAAGACGTCGAAACAATGAAGCGATCGTCTCTTTCCGATGTGCACCGTTGTCTTCCAGATCCACGTCTTCGGATATAGCCACCAGTCTCTTGGAAGCGTTGGAACACTCGTCGAATGGCAAAACGACTCAAGTTCAGTTGCCGAGCAACATCACATTGCCGCATCCCTGATTGCAGTAGTGCAATGACTTGAGCGGCTTCATCTGCAGTGGTATCCATCTTCTGGGGTATTTTTCTTGCTGTAGCTGTTCACGTGTGTTCACTTCAAAGGTTGAATAGCGAATGACCCACATTTAACCCGGGTCGCCCGTTTTATACCCTTGTTGGGAGGTGCAATTAGTGGCCCTTGCAATGCGTATTTTGACAACATTTTTTTTAACGTTACGTGCTAATGAAACCTGTTGTGTTTAGGGATTCTAACTGTTGTTAATTTAAAGGTCGTTAAGCATACTTTCAATTGATACCAATATTAATTGGGTTTAATGTATTCGTTACTGGCGGGACATGTTTTAAACTTATTTTCGAAGAGGTGCGATTTTTGTGACGCCGAGTGTAGATAGTTTTGTTAACCCGATTTCACTGAAATAGCAATCACAAACATTTTGAACACTGATTTCACGTTTCGACATTAAAACGGCACGTAATTTACATCACAAACAAGCCATTAAACTTTCCGTGGACAATAAATGATTGTTAAAACAAATTATGCAAAATAAGTTATTGATTAAGCACTGATTTTAATCATTTCGATTATTTTAATCGCTTCGGGCTCCGCATTACACACAGATTAAAAAATTGCTTTCTGGCATTTAAATCGGCGGGAACTTTATGATAGATGTCATTTCGTAGAGATGTAACCATTCATTAGTGAAGTGCTTTAACAAACTAAATTGAGCAGGTTGTGAGTATACTTAAAAACTTCATCGCTTCGTAGGTTATTACAAGCAACAGTGGTCTCAGATTCCGTTTTATCACGTTTTATTATCCAACTTTGAATACTCACATCGGATAACATAATTTTATAGACAATTTAAGGGTTACAATTTACAAGATGAAACCGTTGATTTAGTCGTAAAACGAGTCGTAAAGGCAGTATTGATGGCGGTCGTGCGTGTGCAAGATAAAGTTGTGGATTTTGAATAATACCTAATAAATATTGTTCGGAAAAACAATAAAAGTATGGAAATTGGAATGTGTGAAATGTTATAAAAAGATTTTAAATGGAAGCGGTTGTAAAATTTTACAACGACGATGCGACGTGTTTTGGTAAATCTAGCGAAAAATTACAGTTATAAAACTCAACGACTAAGCGAAAAAGAAAGATATGAAAAATTCAATAAGAAGTTTCTCATCCCTGTGCTTCTATTGTCATGTTAGGTACCTACCTAGTCATAAAACAAACCTGACTCAACATTCTTTGTAGTCACACAATGCACTCATAATAAAAAAAACAATGCAGATGGATTTATTACTGTTCATTTAGGATGTTAGAAAGCACGTGGCGCGTGGTTTTTTCGAGTTTTATGCCTTCCAGCGTTAATTTACCGCATAAAAAATCTTAGTCCGGAAACGTGCGTGTCGCATCGGTAGTTGTAGAACAGATGTTGACATGTGTCGCCTGGCTGTATGCTGCGCTGCCGTGAGCTAATTGACTAGGGAAAAAACGTGAGCTGCGTTCCATACTCTGTGGTGCTACGTTTGCGCGGGAAATATACGATTGATGCGCTATGGGACTTGACATTTTTTTCCGTGTCCTTTTTGATTTATCGGCTTTTATTTTTGGATGTACCTAAATCGTTGTGGAATGTTTCTACATATATTCGGCGATATTTCTATTTTTGTACGTATATAAATGTGAAGGATTGGTAGTAGATAGGTACGCAACGACTAATGTACATAATAGAAAAATAAGTAGGTAGCTCTTTTTTCTTTTATCATTTTATGAGGTCTAAAATCAAGACGATTGAGCACTTGCTATAATTTATGACACAAATTTACATTCAATTTATTTGTAAACACCACTTTTCTCAGAAAATTCTCGCACACCAACTGATTCTTTTTTTAATGGGTCGATTACACCTAACGAGTACAGTGGTGAGTCAGTAAATAAGCTCTCGGCCGAGAGAGTAATATTAATAAGCGCTCGAACAATAAGCACTCGTTAAAGTGTTTATACCAACCGAGCACTCGGCCGAGGACACTGACTCGCCGCTGTACTCGTTAGGTGTAATCGACCCATAATCTAATAACGCAAAGAGGTGCGTTTTGGTCTGAAAGAAATTTCTTTTTTTTTAAGTTGACTGAATGTAAATTACTTTTTCACCTCACCCGCTCGGAAAGATTCTATTTCTCATTCAAAATCTGAGCGCAAAACTCCATTTTGTGCTCTAGAGCACAAAGTGTTGTTTAAAATTCGAACACGTCTTGTATTCAATTGTTTTATACTTTTCTACACTGGCAGGCGAGCCGCCCCCACTTCATTTCCTCGCTGTGTGAGGTGAAAAGTTGTGTGTTGCACTCGGCAGCAAAGTTTTTCTGCGTCTCGTACCTTTGAAAACTTCGCATCGCTCAGGATTCTATATTTGAACCGCTCGTTTCTCTCGCGGTTCAATCTTAGAATCCTTCGCTCGCTCAGTTTTCAATTCAAGTACTCGCGCCAAAAATCAACTTTGCAGCCTTGCATAACAAATAACTATTTCACCTCACCCGCTCGGAAAGATTCTATTTCTCATTCAAAATCTGAGCGCAAAACTCCATTTTGTGCTCTAGAGCACAAAGTGTTGTTTAAAATTCGAACACGTCTTGTATTCAATTGTTTTCTACACTGACAGGCGAGCCGCCCCCAGTATAGGTCAATGCCCCCACTACATTTCCTCGCTGTGTGAGGTGAAAAGTTGTGTGTTGCACTCGGCAGCAAAGTTTTTCTGCGTCTCGTACCTTTGAAAACTTCGCATCGCTCAGGATTCTATATTTGAACCGCTCGTTTCTCTCGCGGTTCAATCTTAGAATCCTTCGCTCGCTCAGTTTTCAATTCAAGTACTCGCGCCAAAAATCAACTTTGCAGCCTTGCGTATCAAATAACTATTGCGTCTAGCGGCCGTTTGAGAACAAAATGTATGGTTTGTATTTGGTTTCTATTCAGCCAATGTGAGTCATGTACAGGGTTTTTTATTGCTTTCAAATAAAACTAAAGTTATCTGTTGTAGGTATTTTAAATTACTCATTTTCTGTTATTGTATTGTTATTGCTTGTTTTGATACTGTGCCAACGAGAAAAGGAAAATAAGTCTCGATGGATGGTTCATGTAATTTGCAGATGGTTCCGATTCTCGATTTTTATTACCTTTTTTTTTTGAGAACTTTTTGCAATTGAATAATTTATTCCCACTTTATTCAGACACTTTTCTAAATTTTTAAATGATTATACTAGCTTGACGGATCTCAACTACGGTTTCATAGCCATTTTACGACTAGCTATTATGTTGGCTGTACTGAGGTTCCAATCATTCAGATAGAGAATTTTTTTTTTAGGTTGACTAAGCTATAGCGGCAAAATAACAGAAATTGCATAATTTGAATATCCGAATGCCTACTTTTTCCAAAGCCCCAGTACTTAATTATATACTTAGCTACTTTAATGTAAAAAAAAACTTTTTATCATTGACATTGTCCGTCTATTATTTGTTATCGAACGAACCTACATCAATACCGTAATTATAAGCTGTCGAAGTATTGTCGATGGTCGAATTTTATCGAATATTGGTTTATGGTATCAGTTGAAGTTCAATGTTGATTGATAATGGTCAATGGAGTGCTTTTATCGATAATATTTCATTAAGTATTGTTGTCTTACTAGGTACAAATTTATGAGTAGGTAGGTACTAGGTACCTACCACACGGCCACACATCTCAAGCTATATACAAAACCAGTATAATCTGACCGTTCAATGTACAGAAAAAAACATACAAAGCGAGACCACGATAAATTGGTTTTGTAAAGCTTGATGCGTCCGTGTGTACCTACCTAGGTTTATTTTTTTTTTGTGTTGAAGCCTAAATTGTAGTACGTACATCCCAAACTTTAATGTATTTTGTAAAACTGTTCTTGAATGTTAAAAAAATATTGTTAAATCCAGAAAGCCTTTTGTTTGAACGTTTAAGGTACAATTCCGAGACGGGCCGCAGACCGCAAACTGCAACAGCAAACTGCAAGCGACAACACTTGTTTCTATGAACATCTATGAAATTGATTCCAAGCGCGGCAACACTGCTGCCTGCAGACGCAACGCGCAGCGTGCGGCCGCGGCGCGCAGCGACCGCAGACTGCAGCGCAAGTCGTGTCGCGAACCGCAGAGACTTCACACGTATAATGTCGACTTTTTCGGATGACGATGAAGAAAAACTTATTAACGTTGTAGCTGGTCATCCAGTTCTTAATAGAATAACTTCCTTCTTTGGTTCGACTTTAAAAAAAAAGATTAGGTGCTTTTCTTTTTCTTTTGGCATATAATAACAACAAATCATCATCATCTTCCTCTTCTAGTAAAAGACACATTAGTACACTATCGGTAGCGTTATCTAACATTCTGTCTCGCATGAAGCTATTGGAACAACTGGGGTTACCATATGACAGGCGTTTGCCGCATTTGACAGGCATTTTAAGGTTCAGACAGGCGTGCGGCCGGCATTGGTCTGAGACAGGCATTTTTAAATTTCTCGCTCGCGCGCCCATCGCGGTTGCATAAATGCAAGCGCGATGCGCGCGCGGGCATCTTTTTTTTCTTCTGAAAGCTTAACTATAGTGTTGCAATTTTCTTAAAAGTAGGGAGGTGATTGGTGACATTGCAGAATTCATGAAAATCTGCCAGTTTGTGTTCTCTATTTTGGCACACAATGCGAACGTAGAACGTACGTTTTCTCTCATCAACGCCCAGTGGAGTAAAGAAAGTAATCAGCTGACAATTGAATCGGTAAAAGCAATATACCCAGGAAAATTACAAACATGTATCTTACTTGTGAAGATTTTTACATTTATAATATTAAAAAATATAATGTCCTCTGACATAAAATATCAGTAATAATATCCTTCTTCATTATTATCTGTTGGCTTTTACTTATTACCTACAGCGTTTTGCTCTAGACAGGCATTTTTCTGAAAATTCAGGCATTTTAGGTACCATAGACAGGCATCCCTCTATTTACATATGGTAACCCTAGATACCTTAAAGAGATACCTTAAAGGTACAATTCCGAGACGGGCCGCAGACTGCAACCGCAGGCGACACTGTGGCTACCGGCTGCGGTTACCGCAATGCTGCCTGCGGTCGCTATTCCAACTGCGGCTGCATGCCGTGGCTGCACAATGCACAGAACCGTGCCTCAGTTGTTCCAATAGCTTCATGCGAGACAGAATGTTAGATAACGCTACCAGCTACAATGTTAATAAGTTTTTCTTCATCGTCATCCGAAAAAGTCGACATTATACGTGTGAAGTCTCTGCGGTTCGCGACACGACTTGCGCTGCAGTCTGCGGTCGCTGCGCGCCGCGGCCGCACGCTGCGCGTTGCGTCTGCAGGCAGCAGTGTTGCCGCGCTTGGAATCAATTTCATAGATGTTCATAGAAACAAGTGTTGTCGCTTGCAGTTTGCTGTTGCAGTTTGCGGTCTGCGGCCCGTCTCGGAATTGTACCTTTAGATAACAGTTGAAACCAAGACTTCTATCATAATTACTCCCAATAAACATCGTCCCTTACAATAACAACCCACCATACCTATAATGCGCAAAGGCACTCACAAACAAAATCTAAATAAACCATCAACTTATCTTACATTCAACAGTAAAAAATACTGGACCAACGCTTACCGTTAGGCGGTCAGTAAGTAGGTACGACCACAGATAATAAGAGAATCGTCGCCATGTTTGATCTCAACGGATTAATTAAATTTGACAGGCCATTGTGACATGGCATCATGATGAAAATTACTGTTAGTCTATGGTCAATGAGTCGTAATCTCGCGCCGTTTAGCGCGTACGCCATGTTTTATGACCATAGATCAATCAGACGTGTTTGGAGTCAAGTCGGCTGTCAATTTCGCGTGATCGGAGTGGATTGATAGTTTTAAAGGGCATTGTTTTATCGGTTCGAAGTTTATGACTGAAGTGTGAATTGGTATTCGTGATTTATTAAGAATGAGCTTTTAAATAACTATGTACAAAGTGATTCATGGTGGTACTTCTGAGGTTCTAACCCTAAAAAATAAAAAGAAATCACAGACGTGTATTACAGACGTTTGTCTCAATCTGATTTTGTTTTTGTCGCATATCAGTGATCTCCAATCAAAGATAAAAAAAATAGTAATCTTAAACGTCTTCAAAATCTGCAACCAAACTGAAAAATTAATGGTTGAACCAGGAAAATCAAATAGGAATTTAAATTATAGTAAACGCACACGATACAGGAGAATTTCTAAGTTTAGGTGCAAAATTCATTTAAAAAATAAAATAGCAGAATGAAAACATGACTTCACTGTAGATTGATGAAGATTAAGTAGGTAATTGAGATCACACGTCTCGTCAAAATGACACATAAGTCAATGATTTTATTAGTTAATAGCTAGACGGTCCGCTATCTGTTTCCTGCACTTAGTTGATTCTGTTTTTAAATCACCACGTGTAAAAATATGAAAGCTTTTAAACGTAAATGAGAAACAAAAGTTGAAACGGTCGTAACTGTGAGGTCAAAAGTATCATTAAAGTGTAGAATTGTTCTACTAATCGACATCTATTTTAGATGAAAAATCCTAAGTATTTTTTTCTTCAAAACAATATTGAGAAGTCTTTACTGAGAATCCATTCTGTTCTGTAGAAGTAACAGGCGGCGATGCATTGAAGTGCCTCTAAATGGAATTTCATACAATTTTCAGCCTTATGTACAGGCTTTTACGTAATATTTTCTGAGTGTTTTGACTGAAAATGTTGCTTTCTTTCTTTAAAATCCAGGCTTGTACGTCATTCAAACGAAGTAAAGTGGCTTTTGCAATGTATTTAGTCATAAAGAATTCTTGAGATTTCGAAGTATTTTCTGGCTTTTCGGTTCAAATTCAACAATGCACACCTGGTCTTACATTTTAAAGTTATTGAAAATAAATCTAAGAAAATTTTAAACCAAGTTCAATAGATCGATACTTATTTTGTCTATCACTTATAGCTTAAAATTAATAGCTTTTTAGAACTTTTCTCATTTTAGTAAGATACTTTAGAAGTCTCTAAAATTTTACGTTTCTCAATATCTCGTTGCAAGTACTCTTAAAGTTTGTAATGATAAAATAATATTTAAAAAATATTCTGTTATCTAATTTTAAAGATTAATCAACCAAAATGAACTCTAAACTTTTAAGATATAATTGTAAAACTGCGAAGATTAACATGTCTGCAGTATTCATTTAATATATTATGTCCGAAATGCGTGTGTTCTAGATACCCATAAACATTGCGTTGTAATTAAGTAAACCATACCCACTGAAAGCTTTTAGTTTTTTACTACAATCTTTTTGATGTTCACGCTAGCTACTCGTTATTCCAACAATTTTTGAAATGTCTTCTTCAGAAGCGTGTTTAAAAACCACAACATAAAACTTAATTTAGTGCATAAATTCCTTTTTCATGTGGCTTTGAGAAATTAAAGAGTTTTAGTTTTTTTTTTTTTTCTTTATTTTAACTAAGCTGTTAAAGTGTCCTCTTTAAAGTCGTTTAATAGTAGTATTTAAAAAGGCAGTCAACGGCGATTCAAAATGGCTGCCAGATACCATTTTGAAATTTAATATTAAATAATCTGTACCTCATTTGCAAGTACAGTTTTCAAGTTTTCAGTCTAGCATTACTAAATCGCTTCGGATATTATCCTGGATTACTGTAACAATCAATATGATAATAGTAGACTCATTTAATAACTTGGGTGTCCCTTGAAGCGACGCGCAAACTTGCTCTAAACCCCGTCAACTAGACTCTTACTAAAGTTATAGCAGTCCGAAGCAGCTGTTTATTTTTTTCTACACCTTGAAATGTTAAGAACAGTAATCCTGGGAGTTTTGCAACGTTTTATTGTTTTATTACTCTCTGGTTCTGGCGAAGCGCGTAAGGAAGTTACTTACGCACATTACAGAATAGCCCCAAGGCGGAATGGTTATAAGAAAGCTAATTTACTGTCTGGAAGGCTCGCCTTGGTAATAATTTCGGTTGCCGTTAGGATCTCAAGTTGAAAGTTTATTGTGGACCGAAATTGTTTCAGAATTATAGACTTTCGGTCGTTCGAATCTATTGTCAATCAAACAACAAGTGCATGATAAAATAAAGTCGTAAAAAAGTTTGCGGAAATTGTTAGAATTCGGTTGTGTAGGTCGTAAGCTGATGAGATTACAGAGCAAAAAGCGAGGTTTTCAATCTAGCAATCAGCTGAACAAACGATCGATTTATGTTACGCTGCGTTACGGTTCCTCCCCACCCACATAGCAACATGCCGTCGATTCTGCACAGAAACTTGCAACCTACTGAGTTTTCCCTTTATAAATTCGGCGGGATTTGCGTGTAGAAGGAGAAATGTAACGATAACAGCGACAGGATCCCAACTAGCAAAATAATCCTGGCATGCGATTAAAGAATGCTACCTGGACTTATAAAGCTCCTGAGAAGGTTTTGGTAGTTGCTACTACGCTTTTAACAGCATAAATACGTGCTGTTTTTACTCAAGTACGTTTTATCCGATAATTTGTACTTATATCCGTATATAAAACCATATTTCCTGACATATTTAGGATCAGGACTCCTATAAAAGCATGAAATAAGAGTAGTTACACTCAAGAGTAATTACTCCGGTAAGTTAGACTTATATGCGCCTATAAGATAACGTCTGCGGGCTATTTAAATCCTCATACTCTTGCAGAAGCATGTACCAGGAAGATATGGACTGAGGAGCAATTGCTCTTGTTATTTTTACTTTTAGCCTCATATAAGCTAATATTTTGTGGCCAATATAAGTAAATTAAAGTTAAATCACTATAAGTCATTTATGTATCTGGTATGGTTCAACATAAGCTTAGAAGTAACTGTTAAATGAATTTCATATCCACGTTTTATGAATAATAAACACCAAGATTATAACAGCACTCGGTATGACAAAATATTTTCTGTATTATATATTTTTTTAGTTTTATCATATGCCGTTTTAAACCTAGACATATTTATATTGGCATTCCACAGTAGTGTTATAGTCTAAGTAATCTCAAACAATCCTGGTTAAAACTCTTATGAAGCCACTTTTGCTTGTAACGACCAGTACAGGCGAAAACACGCTTTATATAGTTTTGAGAAATTCTATTGTAGGACTTGACATCAGCCATTTTGATTACAACAGTGTGACGACCGTTTTGCGAATTTTAGCGAGGGTTCCGGACATGGCACATTTAGAAAAAGTTAGAACTACGAAAGTACCAAGTCTATGAGCGATATTGAAAGTGAGGAAGAACTTTCGGATTATAACAAAAATTTAGAACTGTGTCATTCTATTAAAAACTGGGTTTACACTTCAATATTTCTCATTCTGCATTAAACTCTTTACTTAAAATTTTAAATATGAGATTAAACAATGTTTTGCCTAAAGATGCACGAACATTACTGGATACCAAGAAAGAAAATCTAAACATTAGTGTTTCAGCCCCAGTGCACTATTGGCACATCGGTTTGGTCAAATGTTTGAAAAAAAATAAAATGACAATGTTTCTTATTTACCAAATGAAATTTTTCTAAACATAAATGTTGATGGATTACCAGTTTTCAACAGTTCGAGTTTTGGCTTTGACAACCGGGACATAATTATCTCAGATAACAAGAAATGTGTAACATTCCAAGGCCATTTTAAGTTCTTTAAAGATCTGAAATCTTTTTTGGTTAAAAATCGATCGATATCCAGGAACATCGGCATAGTCTTGTTTAAATCGTCAGTAACCTATTATATAATTAAGTTAAACAATGTTTAATCTAGCACGTAGGACAAACCTGTTTAAAAATATGTTTTTAACTTATCAATATAATATCAATCGATTTCATCTGGGCACATTGCGGAACCCTAATCGGTAACAATGGCGAATATGCTTCGGTTTTGAGATATTCTAATATAGAACCAACATACTTATATTGGTCCTTTAATACACTTGGACATGCTAAAATACTTATTTTAGCACTATGTTACACTTGGAAATGCTTACTAAGAAAATGTCGGCTGCCTTCATAATATTAATTTAATATTAATTAATACTAAAATGTAAATAAGCAAATTTCAAGAGGCGCTTTAAAATTGTAACCCAAACCACCACAGATTTCACAGAAAATTCATATTCCCCTATGAATAAGTTACCTACTATAAGACTAACAATAACTTTTTCTATTGTGGTTGACATTAATAAATTCTGATTCATATAAATACTTAAACACAAGAAGTTAAAAATATTTTCACAGCGCACAACAACTTCCGATAGTCTCTTCGACTGTTCTAATTATGAGCTTACAGCAGCATTTCTAGGAGCGTATTAATCAAATTTACTACTATAACTTACTTATATTGAGATTAACAGGAGTAATTGTATTGACATAATTCTATTTAAGGAGCAATATGGGCGTAGATGGCATTTCAGCGGACTAATATAAATACGTTATAAGTAAAAGTAGACTTATAAAGTGGGCCCTTTTCGCGACTTATATGTGGATATAAGTCTCATATAGTCCTCGATAAATGTGGTTCTAGGATAGCATTAAAACCACTTTTTGCTAGTTGGGGATCGTTCATTTATGTTAGATTACAGAATGGTGGTGAGTCAAGTCTCTCGCTGGGGTTTTACGAGTTTCGTATGAGTCCCGATCGGCTCCGAGCCATTTTCCAGAACTCATTTGAGAAGTTTGGCGTCATCAAAAGTGGGAATCCGTGCGTCATAAGACTCACTCCTTTGCTTAGTCGTATTAAAGCTATAAAAACTCTAGTTACACCGAATCTATCCATTATTCATCAAAGCTGAAATTGCTAAGTACATTGAATTGTAATCCGATCTCCGATAAAGTCATAACATTGACACAACCTTTATTTTATAGAATTATCGCCCCATTTTAACGTGAGAAAGTGTTTTGAGTGGACGTCATTCATAAAATCCTTTAAAGCATCATCAGAGCATAATAACATTAAGGATATTTCAAAAGTGTCGCACACATTTGCTACCCTTGTAATACCACTGTCAACGCTAGTAATAACATCAGGTAAAAATTGGAGGTCGAACTTGTACCTTCGGATCGGAAAGGGGATATCGGTTCTCTCTTTCATTAATTGGTTCGGGAGGACAGAACTCGAGCCCGAGAAAGCCGAAACAGATGGATCACGAAGCATTTGTCATTTAAAAACGTTCGAGTGGAATCCAAACGCTCGGCCCAACGATAAAAATTAGGCGCGCCTAAAATAATTGAACTCTTTTATTTGGGTCGTAACTCCGAACATTTGAGATACTTTGAACGCAATCAAGTTCGCCTCCACTGCTTCGGAGTTGAATTGAGACATTGAATGTTTGCCATTTTCTTTTCCCTCCAATTTCGCACCAATAGCAAAAGTAAAAAGGCTCGCCGATACCACCAACATGGAAGCGATATACGAGCTCGCCGGAGAGAACCATTTCCTTTAATGTTTTCATGAGTCTCGAGAACTAAAGAGCGTGTAACAACGTATCTGTTCGTTGCCTTTTAATAGCCCAAGAGCGAACAAACTGCCAAGTATTAAGTTTTATCAACCATCTGCACGAATGTCACGTCTTTATTACTACTTATTCTTTGTCCTCATGAATGCAGCGGCCGCGGGAAAGAGATGGGACGATGTGTGTGTCCCGCTTTCGTCTTGTGGTTTTTGCTGCGCATGAAAAGGTAGGGAAACGAGCGTCCCTTTCGGGCATAGGTGTTCAATTCAATAAAAAATGGCGTACCTGAACCGGTCCCTTGACATGTTTATACATTTTTCTTACTGTTGTGTAGAGGATTTTTTTGTTACGTATTTTTCGATTGAGATTGAATCCGGAGCGTTATTAAAAAAGTTTGGCGTAATTCTCGCGGTGATTTTTACTCTGTGCTGCGGATTTTTGGCGAATTTTTGTTTTAAAGCTTATCGGAAACCCGGTCACCGGTGTGACGTTGATTTATAACTTAGCCATGTTTTGAACACGCTGTGGGGTTTTATTTCAAATGTGATTAGTATTTTAATTAAATATTAATTAAACCAACCTAATGTAAAAGAAAAGGGTCTCGGCTGTGTATTGTTAACGTGAATTCATAATGTTATGAATATTAAATGTTACGTTGTTAGCCGACCCAAACTAGCTTGCTTGAGTGGCTTCACTAATAAAACAATTTTGACGTAAAGACCTGCGTATTTTAATTTGTAATTTGTACTTACCTACGTTCAATGTTAATAATACATTACTATTGTGAAGTTTTGTTTTGTTAATAATTCGTTTGAGAATTTTGGTAACAGAAGTTTGTTTGACCACATCATTTTATTATGTATTTCCAGTTTATATGAAAAGATAGGTAGGTAAGTTATTAACTAATAACTACATATTTTTGAATATTTAAGTACTTTATGAAACGCCATCGTTTGTTATTTCTGAAGAAACCTACTACCTCGGAAATGTGAAGTAACAATCATAGTAGTAGGTAATACACAAGCACATACGCGTTCAACAAATCTAAATAAACAACAAACAAGCCATTAACGCAAAGAAAATTCGGAACAACTCCCAAATATCTAAATAGCTAATGCAATAAAAACAAATTGTATCTGAACTCAATCGAATCGTTTGTCTATGCGCGCCAAATGCGCGCAGTTTAAAAAAAAATAAAAATCCAACATGGCGGGTGCTAGCTCTCACAGCTGACTCAGCGCACCTTACGATGGCGATCGACGACGCTTTGTCCCGCTGCCTTTTGCCAAGCGTTACGATTGTTTCTGCAGTTTTATCTTTGGCGCCGAGAGGACGATCCATTGGTATTTGGGATAAAAAAATCCATCGTGTCGAAAGGAAGGTTTGCTCGTGATTTGTTCTGGTAAAAGGGATTTGAAATACTAGAGAGAAACGATGAGAAGAAATGTCTTAGAACTTATAAACTGAGATTTCTAAGTGAAGTTTTGATGCAAAATTACATCGAATGGAATTATATGTTAAGTACACTAGAACCAGACAAAAGAGTAATTTGGCCAGTTTGCCCTCAGTAAGCACATTTCTCGTGTTTAAGTTTAAAAACATATTTGAATCTTTGGGTTCAACAATGTCTAGTTTCAACATCACCTAGTTAAAACCATTTTGATAAACAGCTAAAGAAATAGACTACCTGCTAAGTAAGGTTAGAATATTCATCATGAAAAAGTAAAAATAGAAATACATTACCTGATTCAGTTCAAGATGGTCGCGACGCGTCAGAGACGGGGTCAGACGCTCGGCTACTTTTCTGAAAACAACCCTACATATTTAATGTGGTCCAAGTATAGACTTCTAATTTTAGCATTTAGAAAGTAATATTGTAGAAAAATAATTTCTAGAACTCACCTGCCAAGAAGACCTACGTTGACTTGCAGAATACATAATTCAAACCAAGTTAAGAATAAGTTTTGCATTATTTATCGTATTCTTTTCGTTTTCGTCTATAATCGATGCATCGTAATTAATCCAGCCAGTACATAAAGGCCTTACCTGGATAGTTCTTTATTGCTTATCATGTATATTCCTTAGCGAGATTCAGAGTCCAACCACACCTCGTGCAGATAAGGGAGGAGGCCTATATTCCACAGTGGTGAAAGGTTGCCTATGATGAACACGATGATGACCTTATTGAGGCTTCAGTTAGTTTTTCAAGACTGGAAGGACAGATGATAATCCCCTGCTGTAAATGCTGGAAACTTTTTATAATTCTAAAGCCTTGCCTTTCATCATTATCATCGTACTCCTGCAATCCTGCTCTTAACGAAATGAAATCAGGTATGCCCAAGATGTCTTCTCCTTTCATACTTCCATATTTTCCATTATTTCAGCAGTCACCAATTACTTAGTACAAAATGAGTCATGGTCGGTTTCCAAACTCATGCAGACAAAACCTCTATGCGTGTGAAGTTAAGACATCAAAAGGCGCCAAAAAAAAAACTGCACGGTACCTTATAGAACGCCAAGCTGTTACCATAGACAATTAGTTTCGATCTATGCACTCGGAACAATTGCACAACCGAAAGTATTCTTCTATCTACACAAAGACCCGGGTTTGATGCTTAGATAAGACATTTTCTGTTCTATTATTATTCAGTTTCGTAATAGACGTTTAGAGTTGAGTAATACTGGTTGAAACATCTTCATTGAAATTGTATTTCTTTTTGTTCTGTTGAACTTTTAACCTAACGAGTAGATGACAGGATTTTTTGTTAAAGAACATCGTTAATTCACAAAAGAATGTATTCATAAAGAAATACATTAAATTATCAACCTTTTTAATGGTACCACTGCTGGGACGCAATTCATACAGGTGTCACTTTAGGAAAGAGAGTGGACAGAAATTCTGTCCTCTCTCCATCCTCCATCCTCTGAGGCGTGTTTGGAACATAGCGCGCCATCATCTCGAGGCAGTAGCCTCAAGCAATGGATACCTCACCGTTCGATAAGGAGTACCTTATCGAACGGTGAGGTATCCATTGCTCACCGTCTGCAAGGGTGAGTAGATGAACCAAGTCTTAGTTTATTTCCCTAATACGTGCCAATTTCCTCACAATATTTTCCTTCAGCTTTTTGATTCTCTCTAATTATTTTTATTTATTAAGTTCTTAATGAAGAACCCACATTTGTAATAAAAACAATACTGAAACGTTGTTCTCATTAAATTAACTTAGAAATCATATTCACACAGCGTCTAATATCACATAAATTGCTTACAATATTCGTGATTACGTTGAACTCTGACATTGATACTTGACTCTCGTTAAGATGGCGGTTCGCGGTATTATTAGTTGCTTATGTCTGAAATGGTATGCTAAATATGCTATTATGACAATAATTTGAAAATAGAACAAGCTAAAATATTTTGTAACTGACATTTTGATTTGGATATGCCTATTTAGTACATAGTTTATTTAGTAATATACCTAATATTGTATAATTTAAGCGATCGTAGGTAAACTGTGTATGATAGTGAATAGGTCTGTAACGCTGCTTTCAGTTATTTTGTCTCTAAAGGTAATAATCCATAATCAATCTTATCTTAACGTAACTAAAGATCATTGTAATTTGGACAGTGATGTACCTTTATTTTTTTTTTTTTTTTTTTTTAACCTATATTGTCCCACTGCTGGGCAAAGGTCTCCCCCATAACCTTCCACTCTTCCCTTTGCGCGGCTTTCTCCGGCCAATCTCTCATAAATGCGTCTAGATCGTCACGCCAGCGTTTTCTAGGCCTCCCTCGGCAACGACGCCCATCCGGCACCCACTGCGTAACGACTCTGGCCCACCGATCCCTATGCATTCTACACACATGGCCCGCCCAATCCCACTTTAACCTGGCTGTCTTACTGCCCACATCAGCAATTCCAGTTTTTGAGCGTATTGTGGTATTTCGAATTCGATCGCTGAGCTTAATGCCCAATACGCTTCGCTCGATCGCTCTTTGGCAAAACTTGAGTTTGGACTTTTGCGACTCGGTCAGGGACCAGGTTTGAGCACCGTAGGTAAGAATGGGAAGAATGCACATGTCGATGAGTTTGCGCTTCAGGGATAGAGGTAGGTCCCCCTTCATTAGCGATTTCATGGACCAGTAGCTCTTCCAGGCGTTGTCGACACGGCGGTCACTTCTCTGTCTTGCCTGTTTTCGAAGGAAACTATCTGGCCCAAATAAATGTACTCATCGACATAGTGGATTTCTTGCCCATCTACTTCAACCCTACTTTTTGTGCTATTGGTCATAACTTTTGTCTTTGACCGATTCATCATTAGTCCAACCTCAAGGCTTGCTGTGCTTAGGTCTTGGAGCATCAGTTGTAATTCGGCAGCAGTCGGTGCAAATAGGATTATGTCGTCAGCGAAAAGTTTTTTGTTTTCGACTGTTATGCCTTTACTGGACCATGGATCTGCCAGGTTTTGGAATACCTCCTCAAGAGTGCTAGTAAACAATTTGGGAGAGAGCGGGTCACCTTGCTTCACGCCTTTGTGTACTCTAAAATACTGACCGGAAAAATCAAGTTTAATGTTAGCGGTGCTATTGTTGTAAATTATTTTAAGAATATTGATGTATGTCAGGTCTAACTGTTGTTTTTCTAAAGAGGAAAATATGGCTGAATGTTTAACACTATCAAATGCCTTTGTATAATCCACGAACGCCACATACAAAGGTTTTGAAAATTCTATATGTTTCTCCATGATTTGGTTTAGAGCATGAAGGTGATCTGTAGTGGCGAAACTTGGACGGAAACCGGCTTGTTCGGGTGGTTGGTGGGAATCTAATATTGCCTCAATTCGATTGTGTATGACTTTAATGAATGCCTTGTAGAGATGTGAAACTAAGCTTATTGGTCTGTAATTATTTATATCGCTTCTATCGCCCTTCTTATGGAGTAGGATGATGTTTGAGTGGCACATCTTTTCTGGCACCTTTCCGATGTACCTACTGTGGTAAAATTGAAAATCACTCAAGTTACGATTTCTGAACGTAAACATTCCTATTGTCTATGGTTATCCTTATGTCAAAAACAAAGTTGATTCAATATTGTTAGTCTACTCAAACAGGAAAATAAAGTAAGTGTAGGCTGTCCCCAGTGAGGTGAAGTTGTGACCCGAAAGACAGCCTAGGTTAACTGAATAGGAATAATGAGGAACTATTTTAGATAGTCAGAAATACTCGGATTTGCCCAAAAGTTGCTATTCTTTCTGGCCAAACTATAAATAAGTAAAAAAAAAACGTAAAATTTTGATAGATAATTGGTGCGATAACTTAACTAACCATTAAATTAACAAAACCGTAATTAAAATACGATATAAAATTACTCATCGTTACAAAAACAATATCCTTAGTAGATGACGTATTACAAAGACCTTGAAAACTATTCTAACTTGAATAATTATTTCACCTACAAAGTTATATTTATAACCTTATCGCGTTTTAAATAGTGTTGGCCATATTATAAAATACACACTTATGTAATTTACCTTTAGCTAGTGCATGATTCGAGTCGATAAATTGTTAGTAGGTCGATAAAAAATAATGCTTCGATTTGGTATCTAAACAAAACAAATACGATACTTACTTGTTGGATTATGAATAAAAAAAAGTTTTGTTATCGAAACAAATGAATAGTAAAGTACCAAAGTGTCGTTTTCGATAAATATAGCTATATAATCAAAACCTAAAAGGAGATCTAAAAATACCCTGGAATTATACCTAATTTCTTCGTTCAGGGATAGCTAGAATTCAAAACAATGTTTGCATTTATATTGATAAACATTGATGCATCCTGCATCGAGACCGAAAAGGTATCGTATAATACGAAACGATTGAATTTTTAAAGAACTCGATCAAAGTCATTCAAAGCGATACTAGAAATCGTATCGTTTAAACCAGCGACTCGATTCCTAGGATCGCTTAAATAAAGTATCGATAAAAATGCAAAAAAGTATCGTATCACATAATTTCAAAGAGTGATTCCATATACTCACCTATATTTTTAAAACATATAATTTAAATGCAGCATGCATTTGTAAGTCTCAAGTACAATGCATGATTGTTGATATTTATTATGACTCATGTTAGTTGACACTTAGATAATTATGCATGTTGTCATTCATTTGAGTCAGTGTTTCTTTGTTAAAGTTATCAGTATTGGATCACCTTCAAGAAATAACTAGATATCAAGTATCTAAGAGTGTCTATCGTTAAGAGTATTCTTATTGCAGTCACCAGTAACCTAACAACAATAAATGGATGTCTTGACGCAGTAAATAATAATTATTATATTAGTAAGTATTATATACTAACTAAATATCTTATTATGTAAATGCGAAAGAGTATGTTAATTTATTTTTACGTTAACACAGCTTAATTATAAAACCGCTGCACCAAGTATGATGTATTAAAAAAAAAAACTAAAATTCGATATTAATTGTACAGTTACAAAGAATAAAGCCAATTAACTTATTTGTCATAATTTTTTGTTTTATGTTCTATCTGGTTACACATGTAATCATTTTGAATGGTCATTTTGCTAATAATAAAGGATTTATAGCTCTTTTTAGAAGCAACAAAAATAGTCCCAACGTTACTTTGGACTGCCCCAGAAGTGGATGTGATTGAGGTAAGTAATATTTTTTTTTTTTTTTTTTTCCTACTTCTTTGTTGTAAAACTCAGTTAATAAAAAATATATAGGTATGTACTCGTAGTTCATGTACCGAAGTGTATTATTTAATTTTCTTGCCACTCACGAAAATACAATTAATCCAGAATGTACGTTCTAATAATTTACAATGATCCGATGTTCAGAGATGAGTCACTCTCGCGTATTGAAGATGAGATCATGGCTAATAGGCAACTTCCACTTTCCTTGTGGTTGTTCAGGAAAATTATAATATATTTATTTGGACCTATTACTTAAAATAGTTTATTAGGTACACGAAAAAAAAAACAGATTAAATAAACAAATAAAAACCTTATTTTGAAACTGTCTAAACAGGCTACCGTGACCCTGGAACGTAAAGAGAAATTGAAGGAACACGGTGGATTTTAGTCAGTACGAGTCTGACTCTACTTAAGGCGAATTTTTACCAATGAGTCCTAGATTTGATGATATTACCACCAAAAAATAAAACAATTTATTTAATTGATAGATATTCTAAGTGCAATCTTACCTTAGCTTGGTGAAAATAGAACAAACTAATAAAATGAACGGGTGTTTTTATGACAAACTTTATTGCAAAAATAACGATAGTTTAAATATTTTTACACTAAAACGTGTCCATTATATATTTAATATCCGTGTGGGTCTTACTCAATCAAAGCGGATGGATTTAGATTGAAATAAAATCCCGCTCAAATGCAGATGTTCAGAATGTACACACATCAAAAGTGTCTAGGGATCAACATATATTTTTGCAATAACTTTTCTCCTGATTGATATTAATTAAAATGTTCTTTAAGGATTCATCAAATAAAGTGTTATCGTTTGTCACAGTAACGATAAACCAAGTCACCTTTGCATTCATAAAGAAATTTGCCATTTTCCTAATAAAGGGATTTTTGACATTTGAACCACTAACATTAAAGTTCGAAAAAAAGACTGAAATAACAGTTTTCTTTAAAATTTTATTGGGTAACTTAAACAATTAATAATCCGTGTTTCTACCGCGAACACTAACAACACAAGAACATCGGTTTGGCATACTCAAAATGAGTTCATCCAAATCACGCTGTGGAATGGCCGCCCATGTTCGTTGCAACAACAAAAAAAGGTCTTCTTGCGACTGGATACCCTCCATATTCGGCAGAGCTCTTCTCTGTAGCATATCCCATGCATGCTCAATCGGGTTCAAGTCTGGCGACTGAGCAGGCCAGGGCAGGACATTGATGTTAGCTGCGGCGAGAGTCTGTCTTACAACTCTTGCGGTGTGCGGTCGTGCATTATCATGCATTAACTGAAATAAGGGACCGATTTGCACTTGTAGAGGAACGATGACGTCTGATACAATCGTCTCAGCATAAATTTGAGCGTTGAGGTTGCCTCTGATCCAAATCAACTCAGTTCTTCCGCCGATCCAAATACCCGCCCATACCATGATGGTTCCACCACTATAAGGATGGACTTCCTGGCAGGATTTTAATCGCTGTTGGCGTCCAGGGATTCTCCAGTGTCGTATACGTCTTGTATCCGGTCTCATACCAAAACGAGACTCATCAGAAAAGCACACGAAACGCCATTGTTCTTCTGCCCAATTTCTGTGTTCAAGAGCCCATTGATATCGAATCCTACGATTGTGCATTGCTATAGGTGGTACCCGTAGCGGTCTTCGGGAATGAAGGTTCACTCAAGCGGTTTCTGACTGTTTGGTCGCTAATTAAGTTCCCTGAAGAGTGATGAAGCCTCACGGCTAACATCATGGCGGTTATTGTTGGAGCTCTTCGAGTTAAGATTTGAATGTATCGGTCTTGTCTCCGTGTGGTGCGGCGATACCGTCCTCCATGGCGCTCAGCCACGGTACCAGTGCTTCGGTAACGTGTCCAAAGTCGACTGATAACACTCTGACTTGTATTCAGAGCTAAAGCCACAGTACGTTGCCGGGAACCAGCTTCTATCATTCCCACGGCTCTGAGCATTTCTTCCCTGCTTAAATGACGTCGCCGCTCCATAATAACGTTGGTTTTAATCAGTAGTAGGGAAACAGTAGCACTAATAATGTCTTCAATGCGTTGTATGTTTTTATAGGGAAAATATTGACAGCTGATTTTCATCTTTTACTCGAATTTGATTTACAGTTCCTGATTCAAATTATGAAATGCACCAAAAAGGATCCATATAAATTTATAAAATCATAAATTTATTACAAAGCCACATCTCAATCTCAAGAAATCCGCATAAAAATGCTTGATCCCTAGACACTTTTGATGTGTGTAGGTTAATGTACGATTTTAATAAGGTTAAACCCTATAAAAAAAAAACAGAATGAAGATTGCAAAGTGAATTTCTTTAGACATTAAATGTATTTTATTTGAAAAATGGAACGACAAACAACATTCGAAATTAATTCTTTATGTCTTTTATTTTTTTTTACTAGGGAAAACATTTACGGCCAGTGTCAAAACATTCAACAATAATAGGTTTAACAAAAGAGTTTGTAACACGAAATCAAATGCCTCTACTAACACGCATAAATTCGTATTCGCATACCAAAACTTCCTTATCTACGAGCCACTACAATTATAAACGACTTTAGCTATTTATTACTACTCTAGCGTAGATTCCATTCCACACCCCGTAAAATTCCTGGAACTTTCACGAAGTTCAAACCGAAGTACTGCTAAATGGCTTTTGTCTCGTTCTTGCTTTAGTAAACCAGTGGGAATGAAAGAGATAAGTATATGGGCATAATTCACGCAGCTTTTAGTGTTGGGGTCATAAATCTTTGTAGTCAATTCGCATTGATCGTTTGCGCCGACGCAAAAGATACGCCGGTGTCCTTTCAGATAAGATAGAAACACACGAAGTTGTTGAAATCGACGAAGACTTGTGAATCATTCTGTCACAGATTTCACGTTTTATTCTCGGATTTTCAATGAATTTAAAGGTTAATTTAAAATTAGCTTATTTGTTGAACATCCACGGTGAATCAAGACGATGTAAATTGAAAACGGTCATTTATCCAACTACTTTTGATAATAAACGCAAATTATTATTTTAAAATATTAACCCGTCAATGCTCACTGCCGAAACTAAGTACCGGTTGTCGGCCGGTACGTTTTTAAACAACCGGTCGGCATTCTGAAATTAGTACAACATTATAATCGCCTTGCCAACCTGCTGACCACAGCATATTAAACAAACATGGAGGTCCCATCCTCTCAACATAATCCTTTAATACCCCTACACCCAACGGAAGAGGTTTCCATTCCCCCCATTTTTTCAGGAAACACGCTATTACAAATATGTACAATACCAAATTGAAAGGTGTTGTAATCCACGAACCGTGGGCAGAATTAGAAATTGGGTCGAGCGTGCTATTTTGCCCAGCCTATCATAGTTCTACGGATCTGCCAAACACGAGAATAAATCTGATAACAGTAACTCGTACTAACTATTTTACTTAGAAACAAGTTATTGGAACGATATTGAGTACGATTTCTAAAGCATTTGCATTTGAATAATTTTATTGATTTATTGCATCGAGGTGTGTTTAGCTTGTGTGATTTTCGTAACAGGGTAACCCTTTTCGTGCTGTGAGTTTTAAGAAATGTACTCACGATTTTGGTTCACACGTTTATAATAGATCATGCTGTCAGTAATCCGGTTGCTAATCGTGCTGATTATTTTCATATTCTGTCTACTATTTAATAAGTTCTGTTAAAAAATACGCTGCGTAACCCTTACGTACGATACGTAAGGGTTACGCAGCGTATTTTTACTAGCTGACGTTCGCATGTAGTTTGTTAATTGGTTACTTAACCCACTCCAATTATTTCATCAAAGTTTTTAGTCAAGTTAAGCTCTTTGAAATGCCTTCCATTTAATGTAAACTATACACGGTAGTTTCGGTTTACTTAGGCTTCTATTCCGCCGTCGAATGGCCCATCCAGAATCCTTGTTCAGAAGCGCTTAGTTGGAAACTAGGTCAAGCGGAACATCGAGAGACTGACATCTTAAAATTGCATTGCACACAAATTCCAGTACCCAGACATAGATTAATGACTAAGAAGTTAATTATGCAAGTGTATAGAAACTATTTGAGCGTAGAAAGCTAGAGAAACTGTAAAGATGTGTATTGTGCTGATCTCGTAATCATAGGGATGTGCAAAAGTTCAGATGTTACGATAAGATTCGTGTTCGTTGCGCAATTGTGAATAGTGAGTGTGTGTGACGTCATATTTGTTGGATGGTTTAAGTAACAAGCGTTAAATGAAAGGGTTCTTTATGAGATTTGGAAGACTAGTCTCCAAATAGGCTAGACGAGGGTCTCATTTACATCTGACAAGTATTTCATGTGGTTATAAGCTTATTGTGAGCAGTGGTGGCCCAGTGGTATCGGTCCCGACTTACGAGTTGTAGGTCGTGGGTTCGAACCCCGCCAGGCGCATTACTTTGTGTAATTTATTTCATCACCACTGCTCTCAAAACGGTGAAGGAAAACATCGTGAGGAAACCGGCATGTCCTAGAACCAAAAATTCGAAGACATGTGACATCCACCAATCCGCACTGGGCCCGCGTGGTGGATTATGGCCCACTCCCTCTCACAGAGAGGAGGCCTGTGTCCCAGCAGTGGGAACATTATAGGCTGATGATGATGATGATGATAAGCTTATTTAGTCGCTTCATAAAAAAAGTCTTTATTTAAAATTCAAATGGTTCAGTAGATGTCAAGTTAGAAATTTTGAAAATTCAATTCTACAAGTATCCTATCAAGCCTAGATTGAATTTAATGCACACGTGTAAATTCATCCAAGCGTACATAGTTTCATTAATCAATCATCCTTTTGCCTTGCACCAAACAAAAAAACGTTAACCGGCAACACAGCCCAGTCTCTAGCGCCTCACTGTTTCGAATCATTAATTTGACACTTGAAATAGCTCAGAAGTGTTACAATGGCAGTACCGGACCCGCCCACAAAACGTTTACGGGGTTAAAGGTTGGCGATCTTTTTAAATGTGGCCCGGAATGGTTGGGCAACCCTGCTTTTGTTAATGGAAATGTAATGAGTAAGAGTGAAGGCTGGTCGAATGGGCCCCGGCAACCATAATTGGTGTGTTGGATCGTGCCGCGCGGTTCCGGGTTAGAAATTTTAAATTCGAACTTGGAAAAATGGAACGTGGAGATAAAACGTTAAATGCATGAGTGGAGGATTTGAAAATAGAACAAGATGGTGCGGTGGTTTGAATGAAATTATTAGATGGCGCGTAAGTGGAGTTTATGTATTGTTTATGGTCTATGTCACAATAAATTAAAAGCAAAAGGAAATGCTGGTATTTAAATTCGCTGTTGTTTTTCATTCCAACTGTGATTTGTTTTTTAAACAGCCGCTTTGATCGTCTGTCCCATTTTACTTTATTCATTGCATAGTCTTCTTTCCAGAGACAATATTGCGGGTCTATCTTTGTCTATGACATATTTCCTCATTATAATTCTGCACCACACCATGAAATACGATAACGCACTATATTAAATTCTTGTAACATTTTATATCTTACGGCTTTATTTTATATCGATATCCAATAGACATGGGTTTTATGTTAGATATGTTTTATTGGTCATAACAGGTTATATTGAAGCAGTTATCATAAGACATAATAATGGGGTGTTATGTTGTAACAGGTTATAACAGACTTCCTCTTTGATTCAGTGGCTGCAAGTGCGGTTGCTGAGCAAAGAGGTTTTGGGTTCTTTTCCAGTGTCGAGCAAAATTTTATATCGGTAAATATCGTGTTTTTTAACTGACTTCAAAAAAAAGGAAGTTCTCAATTCGGCCGATATTATTATTTTATGTTCACCGATTACGTACTTACTCCGGTTTTTTTACTAATTGCTATTTGGACGATGTAGTTCTCTTACTTACGGATCACACAACATTTAAACTTGTGTTGTATATCTAAACTAAAAATGGTAGAAAGCAAAACTTAAAAAAAACAACGTAACCGACTTCGAGTGACTTTGTTTTTATTGACTTTTTTGCCACCGACTTCCAAAAGTAATTTTTGGCTGTGTTTATTTTTGAAGTCTGTTATATTTTAAGAATGATGGTGTCTTGTTTTCTGATGTAAATTAAGTGGATATTTTGGTTTAACTCGTGTTCCTTCTTAACGTGAAATGTGATAGTGTATCGTTTATCTTTTGTTACGCGAGCTTTGTAAGTTTAATTTTAGATTTGACATTTTGGCTTTTTTTTTTTTTTTTTTTTTAGCGTGGTAAAATCATTAAATGAGTCCTCCAACCCCGGGCAGGGCGGGAGGGACTGTCAGACTTCTACTGACTAAAATCCACGGTGTCCTTCAATAGCCCTTTCTGTTCCGGGGTCACGGTAAGGAAATAATCCCGCGACCCCGGCAGGCTTTGGCCCTCTGAGAGGGGGGCCCCGTCATTATGCTGACGCTCTTTGAGGCGCGCGTGGGACACAACGCGCCGTCGACCCGGGCATGGTCCATGGTCGGGCAGCGAGTTGCCCTTTACTCGCTGCCCGCATGCCCGCGCCTACGGTGGCCGGAGACATTTTGGCTTAAGCAATTTTTATGCTGATTTATGGTACTACCGGTAACAAAAGCCACTGTAAAAAGATTTAGAATATTTGGTGTTGTTTTTGATGATTGCCTCAATTTAAGGAGGCTTACGTTAAGTGGACGGCAATTGACAGATATGGTGACGAGTCTCGCGGGTCTGTCTTATCAGGTAACCGTGGCCCCAGAACGTAAAGAGCTATTGAAGGACACCATGGATTTTAGTCAGTACAAGTCTGACAGTCCCTCCCACCCCGCCCTGGGTGGGAGGAATCCTTTGATGGTTTTACCACGTAAAAAAATGGTGATGATTCTGTCGTGGTATTTTTCGTAACTACTTTGGGATTTTATCAGTTTTATTAATCATACAATGACTAGTTAATGCAATCACCTAGTAAACTCTTTACAAGTCGGGTATTACCAGCTATCTCTGCATGAGGAAAAAAAATGTGGTTTTCTTTGTATGACTTAACTGCCTACTTTAACAGAAAACAGTTCAATAATGCATGATGAATAGTAATGACCACATTCTGAATCAGAATGATTAACCTAAATACCTTAATGAAATGAGCAAGTAATTGTCTTGCTGCCTTTTTTACTAATGCAATTGACTTTGGTAGAAAATGCTTACGAAGTCAAAAAATTACTATTAATAAGATTGGTGTCTACAACGTTGACGGCTACCGGTAGATAAGTAGCCGAGCCGATCATTCTTACCGGTAAAGTGCATATCTCTAGTGTCTATCTGTCACTTTAAGTCAAGCTTTTGGCCAACTGCCTAGCTCAGTTTGTCTGGCCAGCTAAACCTCTTATAATTATTATGAATGCAACTGTTCCATTTCCAAACAGAAATCGAATAGTCCTCCTTACAATATTATAGCACCAAAGTCACCAATGAGGCCACACATCCTTTCAAATTTAGAACACCTCACTAAAACTGGCCACTAATAAAAAAAAACGAAAGCTATGACCAAAGTTGACAAGCCCATCATGGCTCTTGATGGCCACCATTACTTACACCATAATGAATCCGTTACGAAATGGACCTCAAGCGCCTCACCCTGCCCAGACCTAAGGGTATCGCTTGAAGGACTTTGGAAGTCGATCAAAGTGGGATTTGCGCTGAGATCCGTAGTCGGCAGGCGAAGGGTTGGTTCGTAAATTGAAATTTTGTTTTTGTTTATTCAGATTTTCAGGTGAGATTTGAAGGGTTGGATTGGATATTGCTTGGGGTATTAATTAAAAATATTATATGCTTTCAGGTACATTACATACACATTGCAGAAACTCGCAAGTATATTTTGTAGATTGATAAAAACAATGGTGTTCTATTCTAATAATATAAGTAGTTCAGTGTATAAAGTATATTGGTTTTCCTTTTTGGTATCTATATTTTTAAAATAATGGCTTATTTACGTCTGACAACTGTTGTGGTAGGGACCACTTATGGTTTTAGTGGCAATGTTGGGTATTCATTTTAGAATAGCAGGATTTTCCTGGTCTATATGATTTGTTTGATATACATATTTATAGTAATTCAAAGTAGACGGACTGCCCTACACCAAAATGGTTGACGCTCACGTCCAGCTGTGGACTGCAATTAGCTGATATGATGACAAATAAATGATTTATTACCTAAATTATTCACTTGTACTTATTTCGTTAGTTACTAAAAAAACAATATTTTGTACCAAACATCATAATTACAAAAAAAGACGACATGATAGTCTCAATTCTCATACAATTCACAAAATAAACTTTCCCAACACTGCCACTTAAAACTTCAATCCTGCCAACCGAACGAACTTAAAATTATAAGCGCTACCAACAAAACAAACACAATGTTCTGGCAACCCTGTCAACTTAATACACCTCATCTTAGAAGTTAAATCCTTGAGTTGCAGCCCCTAATCTTTCACGTCGATGGCTCTACAAGGCTAAATAAACCTGGGTTCACATTTACTTACGTTTAGTACTTAGAACTAAAATTGGAAACTAAATTATTATTATTGTCATTCCATTCTGCCTTTAGGATTCGTGATAAACTAGAAAAGGATTTGGTCAAGTGTCGACAAGATGATGGGGAACATGCCTTTTCTGCCTACTAAAGATTTGTGACCTCTACAATATCTCCAGCATTCTGTCTGCTAAATGCAGTAGTAATACTCGTTAATTTTCCATGATATCCTCGCCATCTCTCCTTCATCGATAGATACAATCACAGATGACGAAAATTAAGTTGTAACTATGTTCTAAATTAGGCCAAAAAATAAATATGTGAAACAATCGATAGAAGACCTTATTGTAATTTATGTAAAAAAGACAACATTTCGATTGTAAACTTTATGATGAAAAGGATTTTTAAGAGATTGTGACTAAAATTGTTGTTTAACAATAAAAAGCGATCGTAAACTTTAATGATGAAAAGGACTAAAAGATTGTGACCAAACATTTTCCGCAGTTTAGTAGCAAAATTTTTAGCAAAGCGGTGACGAATGTGAACTCAGCTTAAATATTTAGCTATCGTCTGCCTTATTAGCATAAAGTATGTCTACTACTGGTAGTAAGTTCACGAACTTAGAATTCTTGTTTTGTCTTTGGCATTGCGATTACATGTTTATTTGATTTTATATTTTGATGTCTGTGTAAGAGGATATGCCCAGAAAGTCTTACCGAAAAGCTTTTTGAAGCTATATGTATAAAATTCTATAAAGGAGGTTTTTCAGAAAGATCTGGTGTAAAATCTCACACACAGTGTGTTTGTATAGTCGAAAGGAATAATAATATTAAAATCATAGCTGGTGGCAATAATCGTAAACGTCGGCGTCGTTTCGACCACAAAAAATAAAACACTTTAATCCGAATTTTGCAATTTCCACAACTCATATAATAGTAGCGTTATTACAACGAAACACATTCCTGAAAATCAGCTCGCCAAGCGACTTGAAATTGCTTTCAGGTGCCCCAGTTTAGGGCTTCAATTTCGGGAGTCCGGTCTTGAAAGTTTCAGCGGTAGCACCAATAATCCCCGGTCGAAAGTATGTAGTTGTAGGTATATTATTAAAATTGCTACCTACCTTTGCAATTTAATAGAAAATGTGGAGGCTATTTGGCGGCATTTTTTTTTTGTTTTTACTAGTAAGATTTTATTCAGGTTTTTTCTTTGTGTAATTGAAGTTAGAAACACAAATAATCTTCTCTAGATCCCGCAAATAAGGCAACTTAAGCGCGCCACACGTCAGTGCATTTGTCACTAGTTAAGTTTATGTTCGTTTATGATCCCCTCTGAGTCGATCACATACTGAAGCCATGGTGACGCTAACATTATCTAGAAATTGACTTTAGACGTGAATTAAAACTTATTTGGTAAAAGACGTTCTATGTAGACGGCATAAGAAGAACTTAAGCATAGGTAGGTAGCTTTTTTACGGAGTCTCTAGCCTCCGCAAAAAGCTCTATAAAGGAGACTATCTGTGGTTAGACCTGACTGTATAAAATCTGTACCTATTTAATAGTAATTTGGTTGTTAGTGTCTAATCTAAGACTTGCAATGATTTCGAGATTCACAGTATTAAGTTCTGATAAAAATCCTCGAACAGATGTGGTTAAGACGGAATTTTTCATATTATTTGGCTTCTAAGCGGTATTATCGACCTTACTGTGCCTTTCAACAAACGAAGTGTTTCCATAAAAACATTTTGACTCTAGAAATATATGATTTTATCTCAGGGACGAGAGAGGGGGTGCTATGACAGGAAACCTCCACGTGCGCCCGTGGACTGGAGTTCCCTCTCGGATACGTCCGGGGGGAAGACCAGTTTTTCGGGCCGGTGCACCCTGGGATGCGGGCAAAAACTCTTCCTTAGGCACTGTGTGCCTAAGGGGTGTCTTTGCCAGTATGCGAATAGCCTGTCGTGTGGGCGCTCCAACGCGTGTCCCTCTGATTAGCAGAGGGCACAGCGGTGGAGCGGGCTTGCGGACGGTGAGTTATGGGTAGCTCGCCGTCCGACCAAGGACCAAGCCCGGGTCGGTGGCGCGTCGTGTTTCGCGCCAAATGCCTGCTGGGGTCGCGGGTTTTTTCTTAACCCAGGTTACCGTGGCCCCGGAACGTAAAGGGTATAGGAAGGAACACGGGTGGATTTTAGTCAGTAAGAGTCTGACAGTCCCTTCCGCCCCACCCAGGGCGGGAGAACTCATTTGATGATTTTACCACCTAAAAAAAAAAAAAAAAAAAAAAAAAAAAAAAGGGACGAGAGAGAAATAGATATTTCAATATGGGAATGTTTCGACAAAACAATATATTACCTATCTATATCATAGATGTTAAGTTGATACGAAGTTCAGGCATTCTTCATGATAACGCCGATGTTGGCATTATTCCTTAATCGAATTCACACCTTCTCAAAAGTATTTTAATTGCCTAACTAATTAATTGAAAGTTTATTTTTTCTCAATACCTGTTCCTTGACTAATTAAGTCCTCTTTAAAGCGACACCTTAAAACTTTTTAACCAGAACATACCGTTTGTTGAGAAATCTTTATTATAAAATTGTCTCACGCCGTTCTTAATTAGGTATTTGTTTTTATTTTTTCTTTTTTTAACAGGAAAAAAAACAATTCAAGTCAGTCCTAATTTGGAAGTCCTGTGTTTAAGGAAATGAGAAATAAAATTTAAGTTAATTTATGGTCTGGTTGTTATCTTGATCGGGACCAATCGTTAGGTTTAAGGTTTATCAAACCAATTAGTTGGCCTTTTGAGTATGAATTTTGCAATGTTTAAGTGCTTGCGCATGTATAAATAACCCCTATAAGACCAAACGTCATGTAATGGTATTATTAAAGAGGAAATGTATTCTTTTTTCCAAGAAAATGTGAATATTTTGATCAATCACCTCTTCGGGGAAAGCTCCATTATTTCTAAGATCACAAACTAGTGTGAATTTCTGAAAATAATAGAATTTGTTTAAATACATAACACTATTTTTTTATATTTTCTCACTATCTTAGTCTGACCAACATGCTTGGACTAAGGGCTAGTTATGTCATCAGTAGTCAAGTAAACAATCAGTTAAAATCCTAATATATCTTTAAGAAACATAATATATTATGATTTATATTCCCTTTACATTGCAGGGTCAAGTTACCTGTTTGAACAGTTCCGCGACCCAACTAATCTTAGCCTATAATTTAAAAAATATTTACCCTGCTGATTAAACAATTGGCCTTAAACAGAACACTATCAGAATTTAAATACTGCACGTGTTAATTCTAATTCTCGCTTCGTAAAGCGCTCCATGTACTATTCATTCTCTGGCATTTTGCAATGAGCTGAAATTCAAATGACTGCATATCATTATAATTTAGTTTTAGAGCATTGTCACGAATTACTGACAGCAGTTAAATTATTGCTTGTTCAATAGTGTCGACACTTGTATTTAGTTCGAATTAAGTGGTTTTAATATCGACTTAAGTATGGATGCAGATTTCTCCCTTTTGGTCAATCCTGTAATATAATTTAATGTAACGATAAACTTACAGAACGGTCTAGCACACTAGAATTTTGGAAGGTGTTGAATAATGTTTTAATATTATTATATTACCAATTTGGTTTCTAGTAGTACACCTATATTTCGATCAGGTAATTTGATTTTTCCAATGGTACGATTCCCGCACTCCTTTCCGAAGAAATATATTTGTATGACCTACAAAATAGTTGTAGCGGGTCTCAGATCTGTGTATGTGAGTTTCTATGTTTGTAAACGCAACCACAACACAGGAGAAATTCCTAGTGTAGAGCCACGTTAAAAATGTTTTTAATTTCCATGCAAATGGTCACGAATTCACAATTCTATCGCCATCAAACCGTCGCAACTCCAGACTACGCAGATGCTACTATAAACCCAATAATACTTTTTGACCGACCTGAGCATCAAGCCCTCTTGTTAAGCAGTCACGCTAGCGACCACTAGACAGTCTAATAGTTTTTGAAATGCTCCAAAAATATCGCCATCTTACAACCGTCAGCCATTTTCTAGTAACCATCTCTCATCATGTTCTTTTACCCTGGTACCCTTTCGTCCTCAATTTGTTATAGTTAGCATACATCCCGTTTTGAGACAAAACCTCTTAATGTCTATCAACAGGATGTTCCATAAACAAACCTCTTCATATATTTTGTTAACTAGACTACCATGTGGCCGCCATCTTACATGTTTACGATTAAAATTGACGTTTACAACCTTCACTATAAAGTTTCAAATTGTTTGTTCGTACTTGTCAAATTGAATTGTGTTGTTCGACAAGTTTGAATTTGCTGCTCGTGAAGTTTGAATTTGGTCGTTGGTGCTTTGTTTTAAGGGTGTTGTGGGTGTTTTGGGGGTGTAAATTTAATGTTGTAATAGCGCTGTTGTTTGCATACTGACAGACGAGAAACACCCGAACAAAATAGTTGGGGTGTAAGTTTACTTTTGTATTATTTTTCGTTTGTTATTAATCTATCAGCGGTTTTTGGTAACAAGCTCATGACAGTCTGTTATTCTGTGTTATCGTTTCAAAATAGCTCTGAACTAAAATATACATGTGGTCGGCAAAGCAAGAAGGGATAAAGTTATATTTAAATATTAATTAAAAAACGAAGTTTAATAAGCTTACCTGGAAACCTGTTTGTCCTGTAGCGCAAGCGCAAAAGCGTGAGAGAATGTTCTTAAAGACCATTATTAAAGGCCCACAAACCACCGATGCCATCATTTACAGCCACCATTCCTTTTATAAATACGACACCCCATAAAAATACATAATGTACACGAACATTTTTACATTTTTTCGCCGAAAAAAACTTTATTTCACGACAAAAAGGCACTCGCCCACAAGAGCTACTTGAAAAAAAAAAGTACGAAATAACGCGCGGTATCCTACCGGAAGTCGGGCGGCGGAAGTCGCTAGGCTTCCCGGAAGTGCTAGAGGGCTCTCGGGAGCGGCCCAAATTGTATTTAATCACAGTATATTGCAACCTCAGAGGCTGAAAATCGGCACGTACGGTGTGGACATCAAATTATTAAAAATTTAAGAGCCGCCCTTCATTTAGTGGGGCGATACTTAATGTTGGTCGGTGTAAATGTGGGTCTAATTTTTTATTTATTTATGACCCGTTTTTGGTAATGGGTTTAGCGGGAAAACGGGAGGCCTTGTGTTGGAATTTTTAGCACTTCATAAGTTATATTGGCGATTTAAAAATCCATAAGTAAGTAATTGTAGTCGAACGTAATAAATAATTACAATATTTTGCTTGTGGTTCGGTCCACCAATACAGCTCTTAATTTCTTTTTATTTTCCAACCCACTAGTAGTACCCTGAGTTTTACTGAAATTCTTAAAAAACTACTACACGCACCTCGTTAAAATGTATACTACATTTGAATTCAATATCAAGTCGATAATTGTTTCAAAAATCATCCAAATCCGATCAGCCGTTTCTACGTAAGAGAGGAACAAACATAGTACTTGAAACAGTAGTCCGCATAGACGAGACATCTTTGTCGACAGTACTCCACAAGCGTAGGCACAAATATGAGAGAAACTTATTTACGTTAAACGCTTTCTCCCTTTCTTTGACCTTACATAATTACCACTCGGCCTCTGTAACTAGTACTGACCCGACTAACTGCACTCTACATTAAGGAACTTTTTTCCCTTGGGAGTTGGTAAAGTATGCGACACACAGGCTGCAAAAGCTTGAGACAATTTTGTAGAAAAATCTTGAAGTCTTTCTAAATGAGAAATCATAAAAAATCTGCCGATATTCTGATAGCTACAACCTTGGGGTTTTTAGAAAAGAGTTAATAGGTTACTTGTACGCAAGCTTGCTTCACCGTACCCCACATCACATTCGAAATAGTGGTACAAGCGAGGCTGTGGCTTACAAAAAAAAAGAAAAAAAATGAAGCGTCTAAGAAGAGGAATGAGAAAACGCTGACACCGCAAATAGGAAAGCGTAAAGGAGGATGCCTTCAGGCTAGGTGTAGTGACTATCTTTGTAGAATAGCTGGTAGTGGATGAGTTTCTGAAAATCAAGTGAAAATAGCGTGCATTGGAGAGGCTTATGTCCAGAGCAGTGGGCTGCTATAAGCTAATGACGATGGAAATAATTAAAATACAGCTATTTACCACATCAGTCTGATCTCCTCGCTGTTGGAAATGGGTCTGTCTTTGCTTCTGTCCAGCTCCACGTGGCAGCAATCTTCTTTGGAAATAATTAAACTCGCGATGACAATAAAATCCCACTTTTTTTTTAAGCTTTCTCTATCCCACTCCTGGGCAAAGGCCTCCTTCCACTCCCTTCATGTTTCGCGATGCTGAGCGTCCAAAAAATATAAAATTCTTACCAGTAAAAAATATCTATATCGCTTCTCTGTTGCCGTCTCGCTTCAACTCAGACGAGTCCTCGAGGAATACTTCTAAATACTCGTCCAAATAAAGCTGAGTACATACCGGCGAGATATTAAGTCTTGTAAGTACTTGTCAGTGAACTAAAGTTGTAAATTGCAAACTTTGCGTCGGGACGCTCGATGCGCGTTGAGTTCGCGCTCATAATGTTTTGATGGTGGTGTTTCATTTTAAAAAGTAATTTCTTGGTGTTTTTCGTGTTTAGCCCGTGTTTTAGGAGTTGTGGTGAGAGTTTTAAAGCAAATTTTCGCTTTATTTTTAATCCTTAGCAAGATTTCTTCAATCTTTTTAAACTTCACACATATTTTATTTCTACTTGATTCAGATTCATAAACCAGTTTAACATGTTCCCGCTACCCTAATACAATAATTACGCTGTCAATCTCAAGAGATAACCTAAAAATATCACGCCAGAAATTGGCAATCAACATAAACGTCGAGTCGTTCCCATAAAAACGTCCCGTCATTTCTAATCTTACCCTGAAACCAATAAAACTGAAGTTATAACCTAAAATGAAAAGCTCATATATCAAAACATGTTGTACTGTAAGGTTTTTATTTATTATTTTTGTTTACAACATGTCAAATGCAAGGCGACGCGATCTATCACTAGCGCGCCTGGCGGCGGGCCAAGGAAACTATTTCCAACTATTCGGACAGCCCCGCTAATAGTTTTACAGTTGTGGGCCCCGCGTGTGTGCTAAGCTTTGTAATTAATACCCCAACTAGGATCTAGAGTTCATTTTGTTGTTGAATTGACGTTTGTGAAATATTATTTTGGAAATAAAAGTTATTGCGAGAACACAATCTGAAGTTAACAGAAATTGTGCCAGTCTTGCCAGATACATAGTTCCTAACTCGTGGGTTCCAATCAACCACTAATTGAAAAAGAAAAGAAAATAAATGATTCAAGAACAATGGTAGCAGTCTCTCAGCTTTAAAAATAACCTCAATTTTAATATTATAATTATCAACAAGCAAGTATTAACTGGTAAAGGATATAAAGTAAATTTACTCAAAAATACATGTAATGTGGTCATTATTTTGACAATCTTGTTTGAGCATAGTAGACTTTGCCGGTTTGTTTCAAGTAGCGGCCAGCAATGTTTTTGCTGGCCGCTCTACCAGGCCGGCAAAAACATTGCCGGCCGCTATTTTGACGTTTCAACGTTTTAAAAAAACAAATGCAAAAAGATTTTATTTAAAACACAGCTGTTTGTATATAAAGAGGTAGGCACAAAAAGATTGTATTCCATATTATTAAAAAAAAAAAATACAAAGAAGGAACAAAAGCGCGGTTCAGCGAATTTTTTATTTTTATTTAGTGACTTTCTTGCTATAAGTAAATGAAGTAATAAATGAAGAAAATATAGCAGTCAAACATCGCGTTAAAATTATCGCAAACTATTAGTAAGTAATATGAAACCAGGAAAGTCGGTATTGAATTTTAGTTACTGCATTTTTCATAATTGTTATTTAAATTCAATTTCTAGTTAATTAATATATCTATTTTATTTAAATCACTTGCTGGTTTTATGTACTTGCTTTTTTGAGTAAAGCACTATACAAGCCTTGGCCCACTATGTCTACTTCGCTGGTCACGCTATGATTGCCTCGAGCTATAGCCTAGCTATGCTCTAGGCCTTCCAGCTTTGCCATCATTGCAGCCCTTGCTGTCCTCGCTGTAAAAGCCTCGGCCTACGGCCTCGGCCTTTATCTCAGCTCGTCCATCCAGTGCTGCATGCTGACCGCGCTGTGTCGGCCTGGAGCTGCGCTACGCTGCGCTGTCGGCCATCATCAGTGCGACCAGCAAAGTAGCCATTATAGGCCGCGGCAGTAATGTACTATATACTCACCAAAATGGCATCTAACAAAGTATGATTTCCAAATAAACCGTATGTGGAACGATCAACATAAACATTCGAATGTTTTTATATTTCGAACGCCATAATGTTACTTAGCCGTTCACAGGCGGCGCTGCTTGCTAAGGAAAACGTCAACGATCTGTCAGATTCAGTACATTTTTATTTAGTTCCATATCTTGCCGTCTGTCGAGATATTTTGGTCAATGTCGTAAGCGTTTGGATCTTTTTTTATGGATGACATGTTTTAACCGTTTGACTGCTGATGTTCTGTATGATTTAGTGAGTTTTAAACTGTAATCATGTTTTAATGTCTGTTGAAATCGTGGGGTTAATTTATAATTGGTTGGAATTATAAAATTTGTTAAATAAGTTATTGCTTGTTAAATTTTAGGACAGATAAAAAATGTCTCCTGTGTTCCTTGAGACATTTTGTATGTTAGACGAAGAAGTAATTACTTAGAGCTAGTTTGCTGAGTCATGTTTAAGATTTTCAATCTAGCTGATAAGGGGACAGATTGAAACATAATTTATGTGAGCTCTTCTCGGGCGATTACGCACCCCCTGTCTGTTTTTACAAGAATAAAACAAAGCAAGGGGATGTAAAAGAACAGGCAATTCAAAGGATTTGATCAAAATAACGTCTATCGATTACAAACGTTCCTTACGACACTATGCTACATTATGTTTTTTTATTTTGGTCTCTTATAAATGCCAAGGAGGTTGATAGTAAAAAAAAGGTCGACTTGATCAAAATATTGTCTATGGATTGCAAACGTTTCTTACGACAGCGACACTATCAACCGCCATGTTTTTTTTGTTCGTCTCGTAACTCGTAAATACTATACAAATATTAGTAATATACACACAAAACCACTAAAAGTTAGAAAAAATTAATAACTTTTTAGAAGTTAATGAAACCCTTTCATGTCTTCAAACTATTATAGTAACACTACATTACTTCAAAAGACAATATCAATAGAAAAATACGTGACATCTACGACGTCAGAGCTAACGCCTAATGAGTAGGGTGAGTGACCTTTGAAGCGGGAATTTTGCAACCGCAGCGAGTTCCAAGTCCTCTTGTATTGAGGGTTGCCAACCTATTTGCTTTTTTGCTGAACGGATTTTGTGTTGTAGTAACCCCTTAGAATAACTTTTTTTTTGTAATGACAACTTTTTGGATGACCTAAAAAGATGTTTAGTCTTTTGTCTTTTTTTTTCATGTTTTTTACAAGAAATGCGATGTGATCTTTCTTAGAACTTGTGACTCACATTTGTCTTGCATTATTTTAATTAAGTTTAACTGACCGGTGAGATCATCAGCCATTTAGATGTTTATCTGCATGGACTGTGCTGCAATTTCTGTCTAGATTTTTATGAAACGGAATAAGATTAATTTACACTTTTGTCCTCAATGTATCATATCAGTGAGTAGGTACCTAACTATATATAGGTATATAGCTATAACTGTTGCAATAATTTCTTTATTCTTCAAACCTCTTATTTTACTGCTCGATAGCCACAGCCGCGTTCGTGTTCCGTTCAGAAATTATCCCACAGAAACATACTCTCAGGATAAAAGTATCCTTTAACCCAGGAATTTACTTTATGCCCAAGTGACAAAAACATGTACAGCAGTGGACTTAATGACACTTTTGACAGCTTTAATTCAGTGTTGCCTACCGAAAAAAGGTCAATATTGACATGTGGAACAAAAAGCAACAATTAGTCCTATCTTTTTTGAAAATAGTCTACGAAAACCTTCGAAACACCACAAGCTTTATAATGCAAATCACTATATCCCTCCGAACACGAACGGTAGCAAACTAAATGAATTTCTACTAGTAGTACGGATTGATTAGCAACAGCCTTGACCTGATTCCAACGACCCCATGACAGTCACTGTCTGTTAGAAACGTTTCTGAACGTTTCTTTAGTTCGTGCTTTAATCTGTGGTGTGTTTTGATTTTGCTTGTGAGATATAATTTTGTGTAGGGATTAGAATGGAAGCTGTGTTGGCAGGTTGAAAAATGTTGGTAGTAAATCAAAGACGACAACAAATGTTGCAAGATATAAAATAGCTAGAAAGGGAATGACTTATGAGGTGACGATGGTTTTGGGAGAAGGCCACGATAACGATAAAATAAAAAATAAAGCAAAATAAATGTTGAAAGTGGAATCGACCATTCCGTTTTTGAATCCTTGAAATAAAAAAAGTTACGTGTCCATAATAGGTTGCATTTCGCATTATGATCATTAACATGGTGCATGTTTTTGCCGGCTAGAGAACTCTGCTGCATTCTACAGCCAAGCATATTTCTAGTTTTTCCAACATTCTAATTTTATTTAGTTCCACACCTGTACTACATATCCGTCAAAAATAGTGATCGATTCTACTCCCACATCCCGTAATCCGATTACATTGAAATATTGCATACACGTGTAGGTCTGATGACAAAAATATTTTTGCCACGGTTCTCAACAAAAAATACGTACAAAGAACCTTGCACCTTATGAATACAAATCATCCCACATTTTCCTTCATAGGTAATAAAATTACTATAAATTTGTTTTGAATCAGCTTAATGAAGTTTGTCAGTGTAATTCGAGACGGAAAAGAAGAAGCAAGAAATAACCCCAACATTGTTAAACTCAAAAGCAAGTGTTTCACACAAATCTAATAATCTTTACACCATTGTCTTTCCTGTCGTCCCCTATCACGCAGTGCCCCCGTGGGACCTGCCACATGGGACCTGGTACCTCTAAGAGAATTGAAGGGGGTCATACACCTTTGCACACCCTTCGGAGATCACTGGCTAGACGATTACCGCACAACATCGTTTTGGGATCCTTACTTTTTCGAGCGAGCAATTTTAATCCGCAGATCTTGACAATATTCCGTGGTTTTACTTCTTTAATATTCTTGTCAATATCACTAGATCCGCCTTCTTAGATTTAAGTCTCACAGATGCAAAAATACAATCCAAAATCAATCACCACGTTATCAGAAATTATTGCCGAAAATTCAAAATTTCGCAACCCGCAATCCACCCAACAATTTTCTAAAATAATCCCATATTTAGTAACCAAACAAAACAGACGCAGAAACCCATCAGGATGGATCAAGTGTCAATCAACACGAATAGATTCAATCATCCGTTTTGATCCTAAACAAACTGAAGCGCACACGCACGATAGCATGCGAAAAAATCTTCTAATCCCACTCCACTTAGGATCTAAGCTGGTGGGAATAAATTGAGGTTAGGTAGAGCTGAGTTTTTATTGATCAAGAGGATATTGTTGGCTTAATTTTTGAGCCTTAGCTTGAAGCTTCAACTTTGCCAAGCAAAAATGTGATATTGTTTATCCTAAATGGCAACATTCCGAATATGAGGCTGATAAAATCATTGCTTTTGAGGAAAACACTCAGTCAATCAGTCATTATTTAAACGATGTGTCACCTACCAACTAAAAAACCCGATATTTACTTCACTTCAATCTATTTCCAAACATCTAAAAACTACTCTCGTCACTAAGTAGCTTTTTGTATCACCGTTTTTAAAAACCTCGTAACTCCGTCCGGAGAAAATGTTCACTTTAATTACGTCCTTATTGAAACTAAAAATAAAATGCCGTTATACCCATTAGACGTTGACAACCCTGTACTCCAATATCTGAAGAGCTTTCATCGGTTCTTACAAATCGCTTACGCCCCTCTCACCCCCTCTTTGGAACGTTGAGAACTACTGCCAGCGAATGTCCCTTGTTTTAAGGCAAAAATTATGGGTTGTACTGTCACCCGTCGGTTTTTATTTGGCATCCCGTACGGACTGTATGCTACGTTTTTGGCGGCGCACAGACGTTTGGATTGCTCAATTCACTGGCAACATTCACAACCTTTTTCGGAATGTTTATTGTAATTTTTTGAATTTCCGAACGACGTTTTTAACGTCAGTATTAAAGTGTGGTCTTTTTTCTGTTTTTTCGACGCGAAAGGTAAAAAAAGTGTCGGCCTCTTTGCACTTTTTCAGACAAAGATGAATTTTCTGTTGGTGCCGTTATTGTTTGATAAAATCGAATCCGCGACAAAGCTGGGTATTCTGTAGGGACGAAGTAATTTGCTAAAGTGGTAATGCCTCCCCTTTTCACCCCGACACCCCCTGTAGGCGTATGTCGACTATCTACTAGAGCTTAGTTGCTTAGTGGTGTTCTTTTATCTTGTTTTCTAGTTCCTATGAAGTGTTTTTGTTATGTTTTCATTCCATTTTTAATAATTTAGTAAACAGTTACGTTTAAGCATTGTTATTTTATGTAGCAGTACTCAACAAATTACACTAACAAAACAACATCATAACTCAAAAAATCCAAATTTTAAAATCATTTTGACAAGCCCGTGCAAACCGTCCCCACGTGAAAATTCCTTTAAAATTCTATCACATATTAACGTCGAAAAGCGTCGTAATTCATCTCTTAGCTTTTAGTAGACGACAGTGGCGTTCGAAATTCGAAAATAAGCTTGTACCTTGATGTAAGTATGTTTTATGTTACGGGTATTACATGTCAGGGTGTGTACTTGCGACTTTATGCTTCTAAAATTTGTTGGCGATCAATCGTTGCGTTGGAGAACGATTTTAAAAGAAATAATGGCTTAATCAGGACGTACTTATATGTACATTCTAGCAAGACTACATTTAACAAAGAATATGGTTTAACAGACTTAAAATGGAGAAAGAGAAGATAGTTTACTGTGTAAAATGTCTAGAAAGAAGATGACTACTGAGATATTATGGGCTAATACAGAAGATGTTATGCTGCGCCGACCAAAAAATGGTATGATGATACACGGATCCTTAATAAATTATGCTTCTCACAAAGAATGACGCATGCCCTTTTTTTTCGAAGTTGCAACGGGAACAATACCATTGTTGCATCTCAGAGAAACCAGTCTCAATAGCAGACGTAGACGACGACTATTGCCATTAGTGAAGTCTATATGTATACTAATGTACCCAAACGTAACGTAGCACATTTTACGAACTTGTAGAATACATGCTTTGAGTTATTTTTAGGAGACTGTAAATTCACCTGACTTTAAAATATTTCTTCATAATTATGTGAAAAGAATTAACAACTACTAAAATTACATTTTACGTTACAACATTAACCTTCATGGTTTTAAGAAAACAATCTGAATTAAAGTTGAACACCTGCGTTTAAGTAAATAAACAAAAGCACTACATATACTATTTTTTCGTATTCTTAGAAATACGATAACCGTAACTGAAAAGCGTAAAGATACGACCGTGACCGATTTCTCTATTTTCGACTTACGCCGTTTTTCATCAAACCATAATGTCATTCATCAAAATTGTTTATTTTATCGCAATTATTTATAATTACTGGCTGTTTTCGGTTAACTGGGGAGTTGACAGTCGAAATAACGTGTATTATTTGTTTAATAAATGATTAATGGTGCGTAATACCGTTTATTGGGGCTAAAATAATGATAGGTTGTATTGCGGCTATGTTTTTTCATGTCATTCGAAATAATACGTTATTGACAGACTTGGTTTCTCAAGGTGAGCTGTAAAATCTCTTCTCTTTTTAAAGTTACATTATAAAGGCGATTAGTAGACTTCATATATGTACTGATATGAATTTATTTGGGGTCGACGCATGTCTGTTTCTACCAAGCATTGTTAAAAGTTTAAAATTATCCCATTTTCGTAGACCTAAGAAAGACCAAAGTAGGTCTTTGGTCGGAAATCTAAGACCCGTATAACAGAACGTCACTCAATACTCAAGTATTACTTAAAACTAGATTCAAGGCATTTGATTGGTTGAAATCTAGATTTATATAGAGATCAGTGCTTGAGTTTCGTTCTGTAATACGGGCCTAAAACTATAACATATACCAAGTTAGTATTAGTACGTAAGATAAATTTTCTTTGAGAAAAAAAAAGGATTATTGAAAATCGGCTATTACATTCTCTCTCCAGGTCTTATCGAGACAAAAAAAACCAGTGAGAACATAAAAAAAAATCATTGCATTTTTAGGATACATGATGAGTTTTCGTTTCTATTATTTTTGTGTGCACATTTCAAAACAATACCTCTTTAGGAAGAACCTTCCAAAATTAGGTTAAAGCTTCCTTCCTAAATTCCGGAACGAAATTCTTCATTTGAGTGCTTCGTTAGCTAAAGGAATGGCGAATAATTATGAAAATTTCGTAATACCTCGTAATTACGTTTAAATCGTTGGGTACATCGATACTTGAGTGATGTTGTGTTGTGTTATCGATAGAGAAGTGTTGTGTCAACTTTTCGAAGGATTTGCTTTGAGTGAAAGTGTAAATCTTGTCGTAAATCTTACTAATATTATAAATGCGAAATTTTGTGAGAATAGATGGCTGGATGGATTGATGTTTGTTGCTCTTTCACGTAAAAACTACTGTTTATGACCTGGATTAACACATAGTTTATCCCGTGTTCATGATCTGGATAGTTTATACCGATTTTGTATTCCTGTGGGATAATTTTTGTATTGTAGCGGGCAAAGTCGCTGGCAACAGTATATTTATTATATTTTTGGAAAAAGGTGACCTCTTTTCTTTTTTTATCATTTCATTAAAAAAAAAACTTGAGACGTGTCAAGGGACACCCGGATGGAACGAAGTTACTGTATACACTCAACAAAAATAATCGTCGCGACTCCACTCAACTCCACTCCACTCCACTCCACTCCACTCCACTCCCGTCCAGTCCAGTCCGGTCCGGTCCGGTCCGGTCCAGTCCGGTCCAGTCCAGTCTGGTCCGGTCCGGCCCGGTCCAGTCCAGTCCAATCCAGTCCATTCCATTCCATTCCATTCCATGATAATAAACACATTACCCTCCTTTGCGTCGCGCAGTCGGATAAAAGTGTCGTGCCAACTTTTCGTAAGAATTTTTTCCGTCCAGCCCCCTCTCACAACGCGCGATAAGGAACTTCGTTCCAAAAAACATTGCAACATTGTTAGGCTTCGACACAAACTACCAAAAAAAAAATCATAGGAGAGCTGTTTTTTTCTTCAACGAGTTCTAATGTTAAGTAAAGATTGGCCAGTATCATTACCAATATAGAACGCGGATTAAAAATATTTAAAACCAGGAACAAGCAAAAATTTATTCAAATTAAAAAAAAACGCTCACCTCCGTATATTATGAAGTTATCGTTAAAAAAATAAAGGTAGGTGTACACGAGATAGGGTCGGGTAACACCGTAACAGGTAAACGCTGAGTGGTGGGTAAACAATGGTGTTTACCCTAGCGATTGGGGGATTATGGCGCTCCTGCGGACTCGTGGGGTAAGGTAAAGTGGCGCTATCGTGCGTGGGGGTAAGGCATATTGGTATTATGTTTAGCTGTAGTAATTAGGCGGCATTACACGTTCACTAAAAAAACTGGTTTGAAAATGTACTTTTTTTATAAGCTCTATCGTTTTGGAATACTAGCGTATATCCGCGGATTTGCTCGTGTTTGTAGTCGGAATTATCCAACGGGAACGTTTAATATGGCCTGTGACACTCGGGAACAATGCAGCTCATAATAGCGAAATAACTTATGGAATCAGAAAGTAGTAAAAATTTCCGAAGGTTTTCTTCATTAAGAAACTGTAAAAATTAAAATATATATACTAATATTACATTGTTTACAGTGTCACACAAAAACCTAATGCATATTGTCATCTTATTTATTATGTGTTGCAATACCTAACAAAATCCAATAATCCATTGTAACTAATGGTGCCAAAGGATTATTGCATTATTATAGCCACATTTCTCATAACTCAAATCCTTCCTATATCTTTACTAAGAACTTTAAAATCGTTCCTAAGAATATTGTATCGAGTTACGATCCACTTTATACTCAGTAATACAATACGGTTCTCAATCATTGGATGTATAAACTAACTTGAATTCTCGGAATAGTAATATGTATCGGTTGATAACCTGAGGTAACATTACACAATACCTGTCTTTATTTATCTCCTTATAAAAAGCTTATTGTTTTAGCTCTAAGTGGGTAGTATTATTAAACTTGTTATATGCATTGACAGGTCCAGTGACCCTTTGAAAGGGTCAGATGAGTCTGAAGGTCTTAACACCCACATTTTGATGTCCATTATCGGTAACAAACGGTAAAGTAATTGTGCCCATCGACTTTTGTCGTTGTGTTTTCATCTTTCCACTTGAATGGTTGAAAAATTAATGAAGGGAAAAGTACCAGGTTGTGTATGGACACCATGTAGTATCTCAATCAAAATCCTGGTCCGTTTTCTTTAACAGCTAGTTTTGATTGCATCTACGATTCGTATTGGTATGTAGACAAAGACGATCAAGATTGGACCCCGATACGTTATGAATTTCTTTCGTTAGTCTACTGCTTTTTCATGGGCAGCTGTTTTTACCCAAATTATGACTCACTGCAATGATAATCTGACATTACAGAGGAAAGAATGGAAGATGAAAATGTATTGACAGTCCAAGTGACATGAGACGGGGCCAGAAAGACAATGAAGTAATGCATATCCGCATAAGATTCTCCTCTCTAAAAATGCTCCTGCGTTCCTTGTTAGTCCAAATGTTATCAAAAAATGTAGGATAAATAATTGTTCTCTATATTCCAAGTTAAGGACCAATAAATCAACGTCCTATAGAAAGTCGTAAGTCCTCCCAATGGTCTACATTTGAAATGCGCCGTGTGTGGGCGCATTTAATCCCGTAGTGTCATGTCCTGGTATCTTATCTGCTCAGGGGACTTCCTGAGGTCTTGGAGAGGTCCCAAATGTGTGTTAAGTAGTGTAGTTTGTGAGCTATAGATTTTTTTTGTATATGTAATTGTTTTTCGTGACTTTCTAATGGTCGAGCAGCTTTTCTGGGTATACTTTTCATGGGTAATCTTTTCTGATCTTCATCAAAAAATTGTGTGTATGAATGGATAGATGAACGGTTAGATGTTTGTTATTCTTTCTTGCTAAAAATATAAAACGGATTTGGATTCAATAACAAACATAGATAATAACCAGGATTAACACGGATAATACTTTTATCCTGATAGAAAACTGGAAGACCGAAGTAGCTGGTATGAGCCAATCATAAACTATAGAATCAATAAAACTTCTTTGTTAACAGACCAAGATATTCCATAAGTTGTTAACGAATCAGTAACAGACTGATTGTTGTTATTATAAGTACATACCAAGTTTAGCAATAAAACAATTTCAAATAAAGTAATCGTCTATCTCAAAAAAACAGGTACTTGAGACTGGCGTCGAATAGAGAAGCCAATATCGATTTAATATCAAGTTGGTTGACGATCGTGTGAAACTAACCCGTTTAGCTCGAGACTACTCAGCTGATTGTCACTGCATTGTGACGGTGAGCCCTATCAATTGATTGGTTGGATTGAGACGTGATTGGTGAAATACAGGTGGGAAGATTGGAGAGCACGTGTCGTCAAACCAATTTTGAACCGTTAGCTGTATAACTATACCGAAGGTTTGTAATTTTCATGTTTTTATGCCATAAAAAGACCTCCGAATTCTTAGACCGAGCGTTTGTGGATATGGAGGCAAGTTGGTTTATTAGTTTTTGTGCTAGTATAAACAAAAAAACTCAGCTGATTGTCACTGCATTGAGACGGCGAGCCTTAACAATCGAATTATTTGATTGAGACGTGATTGGTAACACACAGATGGGAAGATTGGAGAGCACGTGTCAAATTTTGTCAGACCAAATATTTAGCCCGTAGTTGAGTTCTTTTTTTTATCTTTTTTATATTGTGATTACAGTGAAATTGGTTACTAAAGCAATAATCTTCTGTTTAACGAGTTCATTGATTTAGAAGTTATTAATAGAAATAGCAAAATAACCTAGTTATTTGTGCCAAAACAACAATGAAGACTGAGTGGGCTTAGCACAAACATTGTCTATTTTTGATTTTGTTTGGTTGTCTAATCCCGAGACCGATTGGCTAACCTTGATAAGTAAATCGTTCAATTTATTCAGGTATCTATGGCTATGTATAATAAGACACTATAATCATTCCAGCGAAGTGTTAGTACAGTGATAACGACTCCAATATACGAGTTGTATGGTTGTGGGTTCTAACCCAATCTTACTTTGAGTAATTAATTTCATCAACACTGGGAGCCATCTGTCAAATCGTAATAATATATCATTCATTCTTAGTTCGGTCTCGTTGTTAAAACGTATTTCACCAAGGCTGAAACCACGGGTTTCGAGCTTAGAGATTAGACCCCCAGCTCTCAAAACAATGAAGCAAAACATCGTGAGGAAAACTAAAAATTCGAAAATTTGGCATGTAATGTGCCAATCTGCACTGGGCTCGCGTCTACAGAGAGGAGACTTGTGTCCCAGCAGTGGGAACATTATAAGTTGATTATGCTATGCCGGTCCTAATCATAATAAAACATCTACTCGATCAATATGCCACTGCGATACTCAATAAAGGTTTAAAAAGTTCTATCTACTCGTAAACCCCTTTTTAATTTAAAAAGAAATGGTTTTATATATTGGAAACTGGGTCAACTGCTAATCATAGTGTTTGAGTACACGTTGAAAGAATATTTAATCCTCTACGGATAGCGGATTTGTATGGGATGAGATCCGGAGCGAGACGATAGGATGTAGGGATGTCCATTGCGTTTGTATCGATAGTTTTGATCGATCCGGATCGCAACTGATGCATGACGGTTTTTTTTTGTTTGCGAACGAATGAGCTTGCTCTAAAGAGAAGGTTCTTCAGACGTATCGAAGAGCTTTTATTCTATTTTTGAAATATCGAATCGTATCGTATCATCCTTTGGGACACTGCCTAATTTAATTGAATTTATTTGGTTACATTTGTATCGGTAGACGTAAACCGTCTACCGATACAAATGTAACCAAATAAATTCATTCAAATCATTCTAAAAATCTTTTATAATCAGTTTTTTAATTTACTGGTCATACGATTGAGAACAAAATGGCACACAGTTTAAATATCGATTACAGTTTTTGTAAGTTTTTGTAGTATCGTAATGTATCGATATTGTAAAGTGTCGGATCGTGCATCACTACTAGCCGGAGTAAGCAGGAGTTTTATTAATCAGCCGTTTAGAAAATGTTGCCTTTGTTGAGTTAGATATTTAAGTAGGTAATCTAGAGCTGATTGGTAGGTTTTCCGTTAAGCTGCGATTAAAAGCTATTTGTTGTGGGAAGTAGGGACAGGATTTCAAATATTTATAACACTGGGGAACAGTCATTTTGCGGCAAGGTAGATTGAAGTCAATTTTGTATAAGTTCAGGATGCTGAATACGAGAAAAATATCAGATTTGTCAAATTGACTCTAGTTTATGAGATAAAGACTTTAATTAATATTTGACTGAAAAGGTCATAATAATAAATACAATAACGTATTAAAATATATATACTTAAAGAGCGGCTATAATCAATGATTTAAAACTAAATATTATATGCTGCTAAGACAAATCATAATAAAAAATAATTATTACAAAAAACTTTTTTGTAGTTTTTTCTATTGTGTTTTAGATCAGGACAACCAAAATTTTAAAAAGAATTTTAAAAAACGCCTAATTAAAGTCCAGCAGTAGTCTGCCATCATATGGCTCTCCACTGCTGTTCTTCTGACTGAAAATTTCAACTTCATTACAGTTTACAGTCGATGGTCCTGAAAACACTGGAACTGGCAAATCTTCACTATGTAATATTGGGGGCTTAGCCGATTCCACATTAGGATAAACCCAAGTACGTTTTTTGTACCTATTCATGCCTTTCACATGCACAGAACAAAAGTAACAGTCATTGAAATGATTGGTTGGCTCAGTCCATATCATCGGCACTCCAAATTTAAACCCTTTACGTTCTCCTTTGGTCCATTGTCACAGAGTTTCCACACATGACTTACACACGATATTGGGCACCCAATATTTTTTTTGGGTTAGGTTTATTCCAAAGTATGCGAGGTAGGTTTGTTTCACAAACTCAGTGATCTTTCTTCTTTGTTTTGGTTGACAAAATTTGCCACATATAAAACAAAAACTGTTAGGATTGTTAACGCAAGACTTTCGCGACGAACTCATATTTTTCACGAAAAACATGACAATTTATACTTAAAATAGAGCACGAACTGACAACCGTAAGGTCTAATATTTGTAATCGAAACTATTACAACTATCTACATGAATAGAAAACAAAATTTAGTTGGAAATACTCCAATTAATACAACTCGGGAGGGTAGGTTCATATTTTTTCTAATGCTTGCTTATATGTCATTTATCTCAAGAACCAGAGTCAATAAAAAAAAAGTAAATACACTTCGTGTATGTCTAATGTAAGTGTTTATTAAAACCAATAACAAAATTCTTGCCGCAGAAAAATAATAATTTTTTGTTCCCCAGTGTAATCTATACTTAAAAAAATCTTGCATTTACTCCTCTTTAAATATCTTAAAATTTTACAACGAACGTTGTCCTAAATTACAAAATAATTTGCTTCCTGAGACCATAGCACAAGATTTCCTTATTTTACTAGAAATATGAGGAAAATGAAAAAGCGACTAATGTACATACGCCAGCATATCAACCAACCTCAATTAGTCAAATTTCTTGAATAGATTTTCAACCTTATCACAATAGTGGAAGTTAAATGTTTGATTGGTAAAATTTAACAGATTGGGGCCAGGTTGACCTGCTGGTGTCTGTACAAACGAGGTACATTTTTTTTTCCATCGGATTACATCAAAGTACCCGTTTACTTTACTCTGGCAATAAAATATACCGTAACTATGCCGTCAATTGCCGCCCGTATGTCATACTTGTGTTGTAACCTAACATTGTTATATCATTTAGGGACGTTAAAGTGACTTATCTCTGATTTTATCAGTCCCTATGTCCGGACAGGCCCTAGTTTCCCACTTTCCCGATAAATCGGCTTGTCCAATGTTCCGTTCAGTTATAATATTTATGAGTAAAAAGCCCTTTTATTTTTGAGTGTCTTATTTAAATTTGAAGCGAAAAAACTTGGTTAAGTCGATTGAAAGCTGTTTTTATCAGAATTGTACTTATTTGTTGTTTTTTCTTGTTTACAGGTAAGTGCTGTGAATATTTTGGAGTGCTTTGCAGAGAAAATTCTTTTGGTGTTTTAAGGTAACCTTATTTATTGTAGTAGTTTTTGTTTAACATTGCTCCCGCACTAGTAATTTTCTCCTATATCGTGCGTGGGTGCGTTTACAAATAATTATCTAAAATCACATACACAAACATACAGACCCGAAAACAACTAAGTACTTGTAGATACGGTGACGCTTTCCATCAGGCGGGCCGTTATATACAATGTAAAAACAAAAACTGAGGCCTTAGCACAAGATCCCCGTATTTAACTGCACAGCGAACTTGCAGTATTATGTCGTTAATTGGATATAAAATGATTAAGCTCCTCTAATTTAGAACGAGGAAAGAATTTCCATCAAATTACGTCAGAGACCCCGTACCAAAACGTGAAATCGTGATAAGGCTTCTGAGAGATAATGTGTGAATTAAAGAAAAAAAGAAAGAAAGGGCTTATAAAATTATCCATACATTCAACTAGAAATGAGGAACTTTACGCCTTATTTCTAATACTCATAAAGTACTAAACCATCTGCAACTGCCCGATGTTAGCAATTTGTCCATAATTTGTCCTAGTGGAACTTTAATGAGTTCTTGCGCACTCTAAACCGTTTAACAAAGCAAAAAGCTCATAATGAACATGTGACAACAACTAAAACGAGCCAAACAACGAACAATCGCCGTAATGTGTTTATTAGGTGCGCAGGCGCAGGAGTTCACACGAATACCGAATTAAAAACACATCAGAAACGTATTACACTAACTCTACCACCCGCGCGGTTCCTTTGTATTTGATGCTGTGCTATATTAGACCTTAACCCCCTAATCATACGCACTAAGAAAACTCAAGGAATAAATTCTAGAAAAATAATAAACAAACTCATTCAAACTTTATCTTTGAAAGGATAAAGTTCAATTTTCAATGGCGGTTGTTGTTCCCGGAAACGTAGGGATGGGAAGGTATGGAAACCGGTTTTGCGGTTGTCTTTTTTTCTGGAGTTCAAAATTGGTATTGAAGTTGTAAAGCAAGCGAGAGCGATTCCAAGAAGGTTTATGTTACTGTGTTTGCATGATAAAAGGGTTGTTCTATTTTAGGCGTGATAAGGTTTTATTTTTTATTTTTAGATTTGAACTTTCTAATTGTGGTTTTTTTGTATCTGTGTTGAAGTACGTCGATCGTCATTTCATAGAAATATTTTGTAGTGTTATCATTATCTGCCTAGCCTGTTTCCAACTATATTGGGGTCGGCTTCCAGTCGAACCAGATGCAGCTGAATATCAGTATTTTACATGAAGCGACGGCCTATCGGACCTCCACAACCCAGTAACTGGGCATTACGATACTCCATGGTACTAGACTGGTTGTCAGATTTATCAGCTTCTGACTAACAGTAACGACTGTCAAAGATCTCCAAATGACAGCCGGGACCAACGGCTTTACGTGCTTTCCGAGGAACGGAGGAAACTCGCTATGACAGATAGTCACACATCCACAGACCAACCTCGGCAAGCGCGGCTTAACCCGGAAGATAGGCCTGTGCGGTTGTAATTATTTAGCCACGAGCTAATTTTTGTAGTACATCATAATATAGACTTTATGTCGATATGACCAAAGGCAGAAAATTAAAAAAACTTTTATCTCAGTCCCACGACTCTGATAGCACCTCCAGTTCCCATATACTACAGAAGTCAGCCATACTCGTAATCAAGTAGGTAACAGTACTAATGCCTTTGTCAAACTGACAGACGAACCGAATGCGTGGCGTAGCGTTTTTGTTTGTGATGTATGGAATTGTTTGAAGCCTGTCACATAGAGTATCGGATCGCTTTCGCATTTTTATATGACATGATTCGGTTCGGTTCGCTATCGCCTGTCTGTTTGACAAAGGCCTAAGTGCTATTCGCTTGGTAAGCACTTGATGCACCAACTAACCATGTTACGGCAAGTGACAAGTGATTTAACCAATCGACAGACATTACTGAGCTTCAGCAGAGATCCCTAATTGGTTGAGTGATGGTAAGGAGCTGTGTGATTGGTGATTATGGAGGTGTGATGAAACGTTTATAGGCACTTTTTGGTCCCATGTCATCGAAATTAGGTCATCGGTTCCCCATCGGTTGTCAGTTCTACGAGCGATGTGGCCTGCCCATTGCCACTTCAACTTGTAAAGTTTATGAGCTATGTCGGTAACTCTGGTTCTTCGCCGAATATCCATGTTCCGGATTTTATCCCGCAAAGAAACTCCGAGCATAGCTCTTTCGATTGCTAGTTGAGTGACTCATAGTACCGCGACCCCAGCAGGCTTTGGCCTTCTAATGGGCCCGTTATTGTGCTGACACTCTTTGAGGCGCGCGTGGAACACAACGCGCCGTCGACCCGGGCATGGTCCATACCTTGGCTAAAAGAAAAATGTTCATCCCTAACATAAATCTAAACCTCAATAGTATCTAAACTTTAAAGGCTGGTTGACCCTGGTAATCAGCTGGTAAACGAGCATACAGCTTGTGAAAGATGAAGTGCTGGCAAATATTTATTTAGCATACGATCAACTTTGATGGCACGGCGGCGCACCGGCGAGTTTGCTTGTGGAGGCCCCCTTGCACTTCCTTAGATTGTTGTGTCCATACGTTAAGTGGTTTAGGAGACAATCAGGACAAAAAAAAACTTTTGTTTCGATTTTTTTACATTTTGATAAGTAAATGAAAGAATACCTTTTGCTCAGTATTGAACAAGAAAGGCGAATAAAAAAATGTCAGCGTTACGCTCATGGATGACATGGTAGAATGGAAGAATAAAAATTCGGCAACGCGCAACATATCGGAAATTTTCGTAGGCGTTCAGTTGACGTGTTTTATAGGTAATTATGTGTATAGGTCGATTTCTAATGGGACAAATGTGGGAAGAAAAAGGGGAGTTCTATAATAACTTCATCTAATAGCAAGCTTTGAGTATATTTCTCCGAGGGAAGAGGAATTCTTAATAATACTGGTCTGTTACAAGCCAAAAAAATACTAACTCGTCTATTTGATCTATTGCTAATACGAGTACACGTGTAGGAAGTTTCCAATGACGGGGGGCCTTAGAAGGCCAAAGTCTGCCGAGGTCGCGGGACTGTCTCATCAGGGCCTGTAGCCAAACGGCAAGCGATAATCGTTAACGTTCAGCAGTCGCTAATACATTTTCAACTTTATACCCCATCGCATAAAGTTGAAAATCGAAATAACCGTGGCTCTGGAACGTAAAGCTATTGAAGGATCACCGTGGATTTTAGTCAGTACAAGCCTGACAGTAAGGGATGGGATACTCATTTGATGATTTTACCACTATAAAAAAGGCAGTTCCCAAAAGCAAATGCCATTTAATTAAGTTCCAAATAAAAATGGCGCGTTAAAAGCTCAACTTGTTAAAGCCAAATATTTTTGGGGATTTAGTGAAAAGTTTTGACGTAAAAAGTTGTACAGATTTATTAGAATTTACGGTTAGGCTTTTAGAAGTCACTGACCTAGTGCATTTTAGTTTTTTGGTTGTTGGACTAAATTCGCTGATCCGTTTGATAAACCCCGTATTTATTCAACTACGAATTTGTGTATGGCGAGATCCACAATAAACGGAAACAATTAATTACAAAATTTTGGCAAAAAACATACAAAAACAAGTTTTGGATCAAATGATTATTAATGGGAAAATGAAAAAAAAAACACTTTTGTATGACTAAACTAATAAAAACCATAAATGCGCGCTTTTATTTAAATCACGTTGTAACTCAATACTTTTAACCTCGATGAAAAAGTACTATAACTTTAAAATCAAAATAAAGATGGCTGACAACCTTGTATAGAAATGCGTGCCTTTGCTAATATTTTTATCATCATCTGCCTAGCCTTTTCCCAACTATATTGGGGTCGGCTTCCCGTCGAACCAAATGCAGCTGGATATCAGTATTTTACATGGAGCGACTGCCTATCGGACCTCCACAACTCAGTAACTGGGTAATAGATACGATAACCCATGGAAAGACTGTTTGTCAGACTTAACGGCTTCTAAATGACAGTAACGACTGCCAAAGATCTACAAATGACAGCCGGGACCAACGGCTTTACGTGCTTTCCGAAGCACGGAGGAAACTCGCTATGTCAGATGGTCACCTTTCCACAGACCAACCTCGGCAAGTGCGGCTTAACCAGAATGATCGGCCTGGGCGGCTTTAATTATTTAGCCACGAGCTCCTTCCTTTGCTAATATTTTTGCGTGAACCCTTTTTAATAATATTAATAAGATGACAGGTCTGGTTCTATTGTATAACATAAATAAAGATAAAAAATATACAACTTAGTTTACTTGTTCAACACTATGCAACAAATGTTTTACTTTTGATAAAACTAAACTTTTAATGATAAATCAAACATTACCGTTGAAGTAGATAACATTATCCCTGCATATAACTTACACTAACAATTTGCACATACGGGGCTAAAAATATTGACAGGTGTGGCCGGCCATACCTATTTAGATAAGACTTCACAAATACGGCTTTTTATTAAAAAAATGGGATGGCTAACTTAAATAACAAATTATCAATATTTTGATAATAATATATGTAGAGCACAATAACAACTTGAAAAATAAGAAGTGAAATCATATATTGCTCTAACATGCAGGTTTAAGAAATGAAAAACAGTATAATGCGATTTGAGTAGATTTGTCTAATCTACACCGCGTCAAATAGAATTAATGCTATAAAACATTGACATTAGCAGCTTTGAATGTCGTTTAAATGTGATGATCACGTTTTAATTCCTAGAATCCTTAATATCCGAATGTTGTCCTGCCACTACACAAATAACAGACACCCTACATGTCCAAGTCAGAGTCTACGTGCAACTCGTGCACAAGACGAATTTATACGACCTTCTTACAACACTTTGTACAGACGCCGATGTCTTCAGAATTCCACCAAGTTATGCTCATCATTATTTCGTGTTTTATGTACTAGTGTGTTATAGATTGTTGGCGTCGTGTGAAACATTGTTGTTTAAGATTTAGTGGCCACTAGCAATAGATGAATCTGGAACGCGGGTCGAATATGTTAGTGGTTCTGCGATAGGCGTTTGTACGAATGGGATTTACGTCTTGGACGTTTATGATAGCTGTTAGATTGATATCTATATATCAAATACTATTTTAAGTTTAAATTAGAGTGAATTTGGCTTGCAGGTTATCCATATTTGGCGTTCAAGGTACATTACATAGGCGCATTTGATGGTCTAGCGTTGAAAATAAGTTGGCAGAAAAAAACACAGTTAAAGAGGTAATTGTGTTAGTAAGTAGATAGAAACCGTTTGAATTTATCTAGTTTCATGCCATTTGTATTTCTTTCTCCATTGAGATCAAGAAACCCTGATTATTCTCATCAAAATTCCTGTAAAAACACTTTCGTACGTAACTTACTTGAATTTTATGCTTTATTTTACTTTGTTAGTATACATTGAAGAGTATTTTTATCTATTAATCTTCAGAAAACTTCACCCAACGTTAACACCTTGTCTGAAACCCCTAAGCTATAACTTGTAATCATAAAATACATCGTAACTTGTTTATTTAAGTATTAGTAACTTCATGTGCATAAAACTATACGGAGTAGTAATTAAAAACTGAGGCAGCCTTATGAGATTCACTGCACATCGTATATATTTATTTAATACTGATTTGAAATTCATAAGCATCCTTTTTCGTTTAAATATAAAAAGAAACTGGGCTATTCGGTAGAACTGCTTTGTTGATATAATGAATTAATGATTTCGATTTTAAAATGCCTTTGGTTTTGTTGTCGACTAACTAATAATAATCAGGGGCAAACTATTCAGGTCCCTTTACTTAAGGGATAAGAAAGGGAGATGAAACAGTATTTTTTCGAATGTATCCGGCTCGAAGGACGAAGAGTTGGGTCCTGTAGCAGTAATAACGATCTGCCAGGGATTATTCTGTGTGATATAAAAGAAAACACCGGTTTTACATTTCTGCAATATATCACAAAAACAGCTTAAATGCTGTAAAATAATAGTGCAATCATAATAACGTACGCGTACGCGCATCGCGAGCGTCAGCATAAAATGGCGTCATGTGTTCGTATGTAGAGGTTCCCTTTGATTTGTTAATGAAGGCAGTTACTAATTGAAGTAATTATACTTCTAGCAAGTTTTACCATTGACCTACAGAACTTGTACGTGCTTTAGAACTTAGTAGTCATAATTAACAGATATTAAAGCAGTAAGTAAATGAAAATAAAATTACTTTTAAACCATGTCAATGTAGTTGTAATTACTCAAGCTAATCAAGTAGATCAAATATGAGCATTGAAGGCTACATTTTAATCCTATCATCTATAATAGCTTGGTATACTAATACGACATTTATCTCTCGCCTAAATCATCGCAGACCACTTAAACAAAGCTGACTTTATAAATGTATTATTAATACACTAACTTAATACAAAATTCCGAACATCAAACTTAAGTGCATAAACCAATGTAAATGTGCTTCTAACATATATCGTCGCCTTGGAGGCCAATGGAGCTAAGCCACAATTTTTGCGAAATGGAGTTAAGTGCATTAACGTACTCACAAAGAGACATACTTTATAATAGTAAATACATCTAATAGATATTATAATTGTAAGCAGGTTATTTTTAAATTTGCCAATAAATGTAAGAGTAGTTTTAATAGGAGTCAAAAAATGTAAGCAGCTTAGATTCATTGTGATTACAAGTCACAGAAAATAATTATTGAGAATTATTGAGTGGTCAACAGTTGTAAGAGCTCATGATTGTATTCTAGAACTTAAACTGTATTCCATAAAACTGTATTCTAGAATTTTCTGTCGATATTATTTGGGAACATGTAACTGGTAGAGAAAAAACGTGTTTTTCCCGTTTACCAATCCGCATTCTTCATTCAATTTTGACGAGTTCGTGCGTGCAACATGCATTGTTTAGTTTGGTTCGAGTTGAGGGAGAGATTTGGGAGTGACGGTGGTCGCTGATTTTTGTGAACTAAACGGCAATAGTATTTATCTAATTCTTCATCATCACTTCACTACATAGTATAAAGCAAAGTCGCCTCCCGCTTCCTGTCCCTATGTATGCTTGCTTAGATCTTTAAAACTAAGCAACGGATTTTAATGCGGTTTTTAAAAAGAGTGGTTCAAGAGGAAGGTTTTTATGCATAATTCATCCTATCCTACTAATATTATAAATGCGAAAGTTAGTGAGGATGTATGTGTGTATGGAGGTATTTATTATGTTTGTTACTCTTTCACGCAAAAACCACACTCAAAAAAATCAAGGCTAAACAAGTTAAAATCTTGCTTGATTGAAAAAAATATGACTGAATCATTCAAGAAAATGTCAAAAATAACAATTGACCATTTTTTGTCACAGTAAAGCTAAAATGATTGAATGTCTATCAATTCGAATGTGTTGAATTTAATAAGTTTACTTTATTCCTGTCGAGACTTATTCAGCTCTATCAAGTTACTTTATCGTTATCACTCATTACAATTAGTTAATCTCATAAAGATTTTTTATTAAATAAATAATAAACCTATTTATTTCAATAATTATAAAATAATTGTTACAATAAATTTCATAGTTCATTCGATCACTGCAACTTTATATGAACGAACGCGTGCTTTTTTAATTGAAAGGTTACATAGTTGTTTGAAATGTCTACCTGCAACTAACTTCGTAAACGACCGACGTTTGGCGCGCGGCGCGCATCGTTCAAGTCCCAACATGATTGAATGCATTTTTGATTCGCCCGCACGCTACACTTATTTACGCAAATTGCTTTAAAAATTAAATTGTATCTATGGTTTTAAAATTGGTGCACTATAGTGTTAATGAGAGTGGAACTCTAAATGGAAGATTCTGAGGTGATGGATTTACTGAGAGCCTGGGGGCTCCCGGAGCTGGGGCCACTTTTCGCAAGTAAGTACCTACCTACTTGTTTATTTTTTGTGCCTAGTTCTTTCACACATGAATTGGCTAATTTTCATTTTATTTCTCTATGCTACAGAAAATGAAATTAATATAGAATCCCTGTCTGCACTGACAACGGACGATTTAAAAGAAATAATTCCGCAATTGGGGCCCAGAGCCCTATTCCTTCGCTGTTGGAAAGCTTGGGCAACGGATTTCTCAAATGTTAATCAAGGTTCAACAAGTAACCAGTGTACAAGTCTGGACTCAAGCAATCAATTAACAGATTTGACGAATATTTCTTTTTCTGTAAGTACCTACAGTGTACCTATATCTACAGTGACCGAATGCCCGGCCCGAGAGCGCCGCAAGCCCTCCATGAGCCCATGTTAAAAACAGATTATTCATTTGTTGTTCTTTCGTTCGTTTTAATGTGGTTCCCATCATAAATATTACTAAAACCGGCCAATGAATAGTTCAGTTGACGAATGATTCAGCCAGATCATGTGCCAGTGAAAATTAATGTAAAAATCGACATCCAAAGCGCGAATAGGCTTATGTATAACGTATGGGCGGTACGGCTGACAATTCATGCGTTGTATAATAGGGTTCCGCGAATATTCACCGTACACTTGATCAATTTTAATATACTTATTTCAGGACCTCCCTGTTATAATTGAAGATTACCTCCCAACAAGTGGAACAAGTCCCCTAAGAGTCGAAAAAACGCAGCAAACTTCACCACCAAAATTGACACCAATCAACCTTGAGGATAACGTAAGTACCTACCCACTTGACAGGGTTCATTACATTCATGATTTAGAAAACTAATAAGGGTAGATAAAGAAATTACTTATGTATTTGATTTTATAAGTTTGGGATTTTTAGAAGTATGTTTGTGGTTCCGTACCCATAAGGTGCCAACAAAACCCTATTACTATGCCACTGTTGTTTGTCGGTCTGTCTATCAGCGGGCTGTATCTTGTAAACCATAATAGGTAGACAGTTTTACAGAATTCTCAATTCTGTTGCCGCTGTAACAACAATACATAGTAAAAATATTTCTTGTATTAAAGGGTACCCATAATACAAACTTTTTATTTTTTTGTACCAGTCTGAATCGCACTTGGCCAGTCTATTTACCTATTATTATTTTTTCCAGGTCCTTTTCAAATTATTGCAAAATAATTTTGAAAGTTCAAGCTTATTGCGGTTTATGGGAAAATCATTAGACAATGAAAATGCAAGGAATTTGCTAGCATCAACTATTACCAAAGAAATTTTAAAGGAAAATAAAAATTCACCCATTACTAGCAATGTATATAGTAGTTGGATAAAAAATATAAAAGTGCTGTTTCCGGAGGAAAGAATTACAACTTATTATATTCCACCATGTGTGACCGCGCAGGGGGTAACTCATCAAGCAAGAGGCAAGTTGGTCAGCCAATTGACGAACACAAGGCGTAAATACCAAAAGTTAGGTGTTCTTGATTCCAAAGAAAGAAAACTTCAAGTCCGCAGCATAGGGTCTCACCAATCGTCTTTATCACCCCGCCCGCTTCCATCACTGACAATTAATACAATACAGAATACCGACAACACAGAAGAAGATCTTAAATGGTTGAAAAGCAGCTCGGAGCCCTGGGATCTTGTACAGTCAAAGTGGAAAGCTACACTGTCAGAGCGTTTCAGGGACTTAAGGAAGCCGGTATATTCCATTGAGCAATATTTTGATGAGAACCCTGCAGTACTGTACTTCACTTGCATCAATCAAAATGCAAAACAGCCTTTACTGAGTCAGCAGCTTAGCTGTTCTACTCGTACTCTTAAAACAATTATTACTTATAAGATTGGCATTTTTTTAAATAAATTCCTTTAAATAATAATTTAATGTGTTTTATTATTCACTTAGATATTGTGGTGCCTGGTGATAGCCCCTGGACAGGTATCCCAGAAATACCACATCAGAGCGACAGGATATGATCAGTCAGTGGAAAATATTTTGTTTTCCATGCAAAATCTATGTGTTTGAAAAACAAAAAAATATGCGAATAGCTTATAGTCTTACCAAAAAAGTATAGTTTCACTGACTGTTCCTATTCTAACGCTATGATGTAGTGTTTCTGGGACACTGTATCCTATACAGACTTATTTGTAAAACACCGTTAACCTTTTAAGAGGTCATTGTACTCAACTTTTACTATGGGACCACACCTGAAATCGCGAAAAAAAAAATCAACTGTTTCATACATTTTGACGAGTTAAACGAACTTTTGTATAGAACAGCTGATTTTTTTTTCGCGATTTCATGTGTTGTCCCATAATAAAAGTTTTTCATAATGTTGAGTACAATGTCCTCTTAAGAGGTTAACGGTGTTTTACAAATAACCCTGTATACTTACTCTAAATAAGTACAATACTTGAATATAACATTACCTTAGTTGATTCTAATAAGAGCACTTTATTACACTGAAAAAGATAACATTTATTTTTAGTATTATGGTATGATAAAAACAGAAAACTATACATACTGAACACAATAATATATTTCTTTGATCAATACAAATATATATTTTAAATCGAATATGCATCTATATAGGTTCAATTAGGTATCGTTATAAAAACAAATTATTTTTTCGTTTGATACTAGTTTAAACTCGATCAGATCAATCAAGGTACTTGTTTAGACTACAAATTTTCTTTATTTATGTTAATATATGACAATGTTACAGTAATCACAGAATTTTATAAAGATTATCAAGTTTTAGTAACATGCACAAAGGGCAGTTGATAAAAATAATAATCAGACTTGATTAAGTCGACCATTACTTGTTTCAATGTGCTATGTCTGCTTATTCCGTTTCTCTATCAAGAAGACTTGCTTCCCGGGATCACAAAGCTTTGTGCGCTCGTATATTAACAAGTGACTTGATAGCAATAAACATTTTTTTGATGTATGTTAACAATTTTTTTTTTCAGTGCACTGAATGGATTTGGCTAAAAAAACAAAATTGCGGCGGTACACTATAACATTTATTTTATAGGAATTCGTCTTAGCAAGACTTGTTCGTTTAGCCTGATGAGCACTCTCTGTTGACGTATAAAAGTTGAAGATCTGGAACACCTGTTGTGGAATTCGAAGCGCCCAGCGACACTATAGCACATAACCCAGTGCAGGGCGAGAGGGACTGTCAGACTCGTACTCACCGCCCGCATGCCCGCATCTACGGTGGCCGGAGATCCGACATCCGTCGCCGTGGGAGTCCACCACTGCGGCTAGGGTGGAAGGAGGACGCAGTTCTCTCCCTCAAGCAGCCCGTCTCCTCCTTTGCGAGCATGACTGCTTCGCAGAAGGGGGCGACCGATTCCCGTTCCGTCTTCCCCGCAGCATGGCCTCGACAAATGTCGGGCTCGAGAGGTCTCCGCCTACCACCGCCATGAGGACACGGCGGTGTTCTGCCCAAGCGAGGCAATCCTGCACCGTATACTCCACCGTGTCCTCCGGGCGATCCTCGCAGTGGTTACACCCAGGCTTTACTTCCCTCTTATCAGAGACAGGTACCCCCGAAACTTTCGTGTCCGGTGAGAACCTGCGTCACACGGTAGGTCAGGATGCCCGTGACACCTATCCAGCCACTCCTCAAAGAGGGGTCTAATCGCCGCGATTGTGGCGTGCCCGGACCTCGGTTGCAACAGTCGTTCTCCGCAGGAGCTCTTTCCCCGGATTTGCCCCAGCGCTACGCCTCCACGCGCCACTCATAAACGCGCTGGAGGGGCAGTCGCCTCCAGATCCCAGGGCAGCAATCCGGCAAGTAGGTTGGCCGATTCGCCGGCGATCGTGCGGTATCCTCATCCGCCGGCGATCATCCGGATAACCATGATCCTCTGGCATGCGACTAACTTTAGTAGTCACGTTCGTATGCTCAGGGCCCACACGAGGGCCCCGTAGAGGGATATCATAGACCGCACGACACCGGCGTATAGCCTCCGGCAGGATCCGTTTGGCCCGCTGAGATTGGGCAGGAGTCGTCTGAAGGCGGCTGCTGCCTGGTTCAGCTTTAAGGTTAATCTCGGGAAATGCTCCCTGAAGTTCCACCGGCTGTCGAGAACGAGTCCCAGGTACTTCATCTTCCACACGACGCCGATGCTAACCCCTCCCACCGTTATGTGGGAATCTGAACGTGGTGCGTTCGGACGGTCATGACAATACATGGCCTCTGTTTTGTGCAGCACCACGTCGTGCCCCAACTGCCGGATCTTATCAACAACCGTCGCAACCGCTTGCGTCGCCAGGTCAGCAGCCAGCTGGTGCAACTCTCCCTTCGCCAGGACGAGCGTATCGTCGTCGTAACATATTACGCCGACGCCGTCATGGAGGTAGCCGCCAAATGTTGTTTAGTCTGATGGGAATTTCCTGTTGATTTACAAGAATGTAAGATCTGGAACTTCTTGAATGGTCTCGTGCATCCCATTGTTGTCCAGTTCCTGGGCTCTTAGAATTCGACATCAGACGTTTCAGAACTTCAATTTTGACGACCCCATTGCTGCTGGCATAAGCAACAGGACCCGCGTACGAAGTCGCGGGCAGAAGCTTATGAAAAATAAATGAAAAAGTAATTATTTTGTATTTCTTTTCAAATATTCTACTTCGCTTACGCCTTTTTATCTAGTTAGTTTATAATGTCATAAGACAAAAAAGTCAACGAGACAAGAGAGTTAAGCGACTTACACCCCGTACTACGAGTATTACATTATCCATAAAATAGTAGCCAATAGGCCTAAACCACATAACTTAAAAACCATGACATTTTGGTAATTTATAATTATAGCATTCAATAGCTACACGTTTTAATAGCCTAGGGTAAAAATTTGAATCCTCTACTACAATATGACATTGGTTTATTTCCAAATAACTGTTTTTACCTGCATCCTTTATTTTTTAAACGACCATAACTCAGAAGTGTAGTTCTGTGGAGTAGCTCTATTGGACTCCAAGGCGACGATATAACATTTATATACAAATTAGCAAACAGAGACGTTAGAATTAACATATTTCCGTCGTTCTTTATTCGCGGCCATTGATGCGATTTCCACTTGCCCATAAATAAGGCAACAACTCGGCCTATAAAACGGTTTTTTATGCAAAATCTAGAGGAACTAATTCTGAACGCGTTTCTTCGTGTAGTAGTGTATATTTTAACAATGTCTTATTTTGTCTTGGTAAGTTCAGATTTTTGACGAGATATGCACTAGATTTAGGCTCGTTATCTTGGTGCTTGCGACTTTTTTGTGTAGCGTTGTTATGCGACAAATTGTTGAAACTGGTTTGCCAGTTGCCAGTCTTCTTTATCTTTGTTATTTTTAAACCTTTTTGCGCGTCTTTTCTTTTTTCATAATTACTCCATTATTTTCTCACTAGAACTAAGAAAAAAAAAAGAAAAAGAACGTAAGTTAAAAGCTACATATACACCTCGATTCTCATTCATTACCTTGACTTACCGCGAAGGCCCAAAAATATAGCTATTGCCATATTTTATGCAGACTACTTATCAAAGCGTAACGATATAATAGTAGTTTATGTAACTGGTACATAATGAGGGGTATTATACACGAGTGTGAGTTTAAAAAACGAGCGAAGCGAGTTTTTTAATAGTATCACACGAGTGGTATAATACCTAGTTATGTACAGTTTCATACACTACTTTATCTACTCTCATTGAACACGAACATTTATCAAATAAAAGATAAAAATTAACAAACACTAATATTCATCCAACGAAATACAAACGTCAAAATTCCAACATTCCCATTTAAAGCGCGCGCAGCCACAGATACAAAATGAAATAGATGTATCTATGGTCAGTAATCTGTATCATAATGAAAAAAAATTAAATTATAACATTGTTTTGTTAGAGAAACAGTGTTATAATTTAATTTTTTAATTTCATTACGATACTCTATGGTATAAAGTATGTCATTACAAACTCGTTTTGAGTTTTGTATTTCGAATTTTACGGTATGAGAGTAGATAAAATCCATTATAGTAAGCACTAATTTATATATGACTTTATCTTACATATTAACATATTGTGTGAAGAAATAAAGGTATCCCACTTAAAGCGTGGACACATTAGCATATACCCAAAAGTATGTTATTAGGAGACGTAATGGAGGGGCTAATTGTGTTTTTAATTTTAAGTCGAGAGTGCATTTTTGTTTTTTAATTTATGCGCCATTTTTGTGTAATCAAGAACATGTTTTTCATTTTAAAGCTGAAAAACAAGATTAAACGTAATGTTTTAATGAATTATATTACAAGAAAATTACTCATATGATTTCGAAATTTTATTCATAGTTAAATCACATTATAATATGACTTCACTAGCTTACTCCCGCGGCGTCCCTCGCATGAAGTTCGATAGTTATCCCACCGCGATAAAAACTATCCTATATGATAATTCAGGTTTTACATTGTCTCCCCAATTTCATGTAAATACATTTAATTGTTTGTTGTTGTAAACAACAACAAACACCCAACTATACAGCACAAACTTTTAAAATTACGAAGATAAGACTACTTTCGTAATATTTTTACGAGCGAGATAAAAAATTAACCTTAGATAACTATATCGCAAAAAATGCGTAAGTAGGAACCAGCAAAAAAACAGCACTCTGATAGAACAGTGATTATCAAATAAATGATTATTTAAACTCGTTCACATTTTAACATATGACCCTTTTCCTTATCGGTTAGATAAACCGGTTTGGTTTCGAATTCATAATAAAGTAGCTTTTTGTTGAACAAGAAAGCTTCTTGTTATGAATTCAAGTAGTTTCGCAACTATGTATGCTAAGTGCTTGATATGTTATAATGATTGATTTATTTGACTTACGATCAAACGACTGACGCAAAAAATATTGACTTGATATCCGTTTGTTTTATGTGCTGTTTCAAATTTTTCTATTTGGAGTCTGTCCGGTACGTTTTCTTATCCTACAATATTCAGCTCTGTCATAATTTATTAGATACCAGATCAAAATGGCCGAAGTAAAAATGTAAGTAAAGACAGGACAGATCAGACAGCAATCCAATCTTTAAACCTACTACTACCTAATCGATTAATACAAACATAGATAAAGTTTTATGTTTGTGTTAATCGAAAAAGTTTCAAAAGTTTTAAAAACTGCGGATTCGACTCATATCCTTCCCAATAGCAATCAGTCTTGAGCCTTGAATAGCCAAGAAATATGCAAAATCTACTTACAGCAATACTACTCAACGGTGCAGGTGCAATAAAAAAAAACAAACTAAAATCACAAGACGAAACAAAAGGTAATCAAAGATGGCGGAACAAAACAATACAATAGAAAGCAAACGGAGTCACCTCCCTTTTCGCGATTTAAATTAATTAAACACCCAAGCTTTTTGCTAGCTTGCGTTTCAGCTCACATTCTTTTGAAACAACCTGTATAAGTATACCAAAGTGGGGAGTAAGAACAGCCTGTATACCAAAGTGGGTGCAAGTTGTGAAGGTCTGAAACGGACACTTTGAGCAATTCTTTTAGTTTATTCTTAAAGAATAAACTAAAAGAATTGCTCTAAGTGTCCGTTCAATTCAATCAATTCTTTCAATTTTTAGGGTTCCGTAGTCAACAAGGAACCCTTATAGTTTCGCCATGTCCGTCCGTCCGTCCGTCTGTCCGCAGTTTAGCTCAGAGACGCACAGTACTAGAGAGCTGTAATTTGGTGTAAATATATGGATTTGTTGTGCCGAAAAAGTGGTAAAATAAAATCTCGTAAAATATTTTTTTTTAGGGTATCTCCTGTACACGTAAAGTGGGGATGTTATTTTTTTTTCTCGCGTACCCCATAGTGTGGGGTATCATTAAATAGGTCTTTAAAAAATATTGACAGTTTCCATTAACAATTTTTTGATAAAAAAATTGGTTTGTGAAATATTAAGCTTTAAAGTGCTAAATTTTGCTCGACTCGAGTGTCCCCCCCCTCTACCAGCTAAACGGTTATGTGTGGGGGTATGAAAAAATTCACAATAGTAGTATATATAACGAAGTTTAAAAGAAAATTGTCATGACTTAGTAGGCTTTACAACTTTACGAGTAATAGTCGACCAACTTATAAAATGTACTTGGATAATATTTTTCTTAAACAAAATGTATCGGAGAACATGTTATTCAACTGCAAATGTAAGTTTGTCAACTTTATTTTTACAGCTTTAATAGGTATGTTTTACGGTATGTTTTTTGGGGATAGGTAGGTTTTTATCGTCAACTATTTTTAACTAACTTCAAAAAAAAAAGGTTCTAAATTCGTCGTAATCTTTTTTTTAAATGTATTTTTCCCGATTTCTCAAAGACTCCTGGACCGATTTTGAAAATTCTTCTTTTTAAAATTAAATTCAGCGAATCAGTTTAGTTAGTTCGCATAAGTATTTTGATGGGCAACTACGGAACCCTACACTGTGCGTGGCCCGACACGCACTTGGCCGGTTTTTTATAAAATGGTAACACGCTTATGAACAATTTTATTTCATAACTGAACATAGACTTATAGCATGGACTGAGCCAAATCTCCTTAAAATTCCATACTCTCTACTATGTAGAATGAGAAAGGGAATTGTAGGACCATCTATCTCTTTCATGTTCGACAAACATAGTCTTTTGTAATTAAAAGACTAAACAATTTTATTTGACATTTGGATATAAAGCTCAGTCGATTTTATTTATCTATGCATTTTGTTGACGATTATACGATTCTCTTTATAAAACTGTCATGATACTAATATGTTATAGTGTCTTTTGAAACCCGCTGTATATACCAAAGTGGGTACAAAGTTCTGTGTTACATTGCAACGATATAAATGCTACAATGTTGAACGAAACAGTGCGGTGCTAAAAATCTGGCTGTAATTTCTTTAAGAGTTCTGCTTTCGTCATTCAAAAAATTCTGGAGCTTTACGGTTCAATTTATCTTTCAAATGCACATTTTTTATTAGTAATGCAAATCAGGGAGGGTTATTAAGTCTTTTAGGAGACATTCCAGTTATGATCAGTTTTCAGTTAACTCGTACGAAAATTCACGCACACATTTAAATGAGTTCCTTGGAGATGTTCACTTGTTTTACGTAGGAATTGAACGGCTGAAGGGGGTAATTGGTGTTTTTGGCTTCAAAACTCAGTGCCCTGCTAGGAATCTGGACATAGTATAACAGACTGCAGTAGTTTCATTCTAAAGGCCAGACCAGTGTCAAAGCAACTTTGTAACATTTTAAACTTCTTAGTAAAGTGAACGTAAAAGTATTATATGTTCCACTTTTGTTACGTTTTTATTGCGTTTTCTTACGTTAGTGTAACTGAGATGAGTGATGGAGATGGAACGAATGCGTTTTAGGGCAGACATAATTGGGATTTTGGATTTTCACGTTTGGAAATAATGAATTTGCATTGTATAGAGTCAATCTGCCTAGTATTATATAACTTCATAGCCAGCATTGTGTGAGAGCTATCATTGACTAGATACCTACGTCTTTATTGACTTGAATGACTCTGGCGGTTGAGAGCATGTCATGCTCACTCAAATGTCTCGCTGATGGTGGCATGTGTGTCGGATCATTTAGTTCCCTTCAAAATGGTTGAGCTGAATGGTGCTGATATATGTGTCATGTTCGTGAACGGGCGCTGTCAGTTGGGACTGGTCATCTCTTAGCTGCCACGGTCTATTTTAATTATTAATAACTTTATTTTTGAATTGTCTTTTTATATTTACTATGGACACTAATAACTTGCCACATCGTTCTCACATAATGTACCATCTGATGATGAATGATGTAACAAAAGATCTGTAATAATTTTGGCGATTGAAAAAGAGTGTCCATGGAGTTTCTTGCTCATTCTTCTCCATAGAGATCTACGCTTTGGAATGAGCACCTACGGTACTTTCACAGTTTTTATGTCTTGTGACTGGGACTGTAGCACCATAACTATTTTCTAGTACTAGTTTTATTTTATGTCTCTTGACAATTCAAAAGTGCCTGTAATTGGCTTAGTTGAAATAAATTATTTGATTTGATTTGATTTGATTTGAAAATGTAGGGGATAGATTTCTGACAAAAAGCGAAAAATTAATGTTAACTTGTAAAAAAAAAGTAAGTTAGAACTAAAGATAATAATGAAAAAAATTGTAAATAGTTAAATTGAGATTTCAGACAAAAACTAACAGAAACTAACGATAGTAAAAACATTACAAAAATTAATGAAAAATTAGAGAAAAAAAAATCTTGTTCATATCTCATCTTAAATAAAAAAAAAACTTTTATCATCAAACATATCTTAAAATTATGAAGGCACGAATGAAAAAAAATACTAAATGAAACAATCATTTTCGAGAAAATTATTTAGGACGATTCTAAGTTTATTAATTACTTTACTAAATAAAGCTTCCAAATTCGAAATTGTAGTTATCAAAAATATGTATGTAGTTTCTGACATATTTCTTGGCCAAAGGATCAGCATTGCCATCCAACGTGGCGATGCTGCCAGCATTCTGGGCACTTTCCCCATTGACAGCGATGTGGATGAGTTTGTTGACGCCCTTTAAATTTTTAATTTTAGTTTTAGTTCAGTTATTTCTGTAAATATTTTACTTTTAATTTTAGTTTTTATATGTAGTATGTATATAAATAGGTATTTTTTAAAATAATTTGTTATAGTTGTATAATGTTTTACCAGTTGTGAATAAATAGTTTCTGAACTTACAAAACTGGATAACACCCAGCTTCCAACACATGCTTTCTTTGTAAGTGTTAAAAACTTCTTTTTGTTAACACCATAGCTAGATTTAAAAAGGAAAGATTTTCGACTGCTAGTAAGTAAGAAACAAGGCAACCAGTGAGTGGGCAATAAATTGTAAAAGTAGAAAAAACATTGGTAGTTACTCTGTTACTTGTTTAAATTTTAGTTGGGCTTGTTTTCGTAGTACAGCATGTGTTTTTGTTATGCTTAAGAATGTGTAGCATAATCTTCTAATAAGTTTAGTAAATTGCATAGATTAGTAGATTATCTTAAGCCTTTAACTAATATTTTATAAAATACATATATGATAGTGAGTTTGTTTGTTTTTAGTCGTGGCTCAAAACGTCGATTTTTTTCCAAATTGTTTACACAAACAGAATATGATTTGGGTAAAATGCATGTATGTATGCTTAAAACAGGTTCATTTTTTGAAAACGGTGGGACACTTTCAAGAGATATTTTCAGACTTTCACAGAAAATACGCCGTGAAAACATTCGAGGGAATAACGTGTAGATTCAAAAAGTTTTCCTCTGTTAAAATCTGTTGTACTAACTTAAATGATGGATAGACAAAACGGAATATTCCGCAAAAATCTCAACTCCCAAAGAAAGTACAGTCACGCACACAAAGTTTATGCTTAATATATAATTGATATATTAAAATTGATGGCCCGCTCATCGCTATCAAACAGGCCCACACTATAAAAATCCGTAGACATAAAAATCCTCGTAACTTTAGTAGTCAATAAGAATGATATTAAGGTCATTTCGGACCCTTAACGTAATTGAATTTCAATTTACGACTTATATATTATTCTCACAATTTAAATAATGGTGTATTAAAAGTGGGTATTATCTTCATTTATTTTAACACTTTATCTAGAAAAGCTGCGAATATATTTTTAAGTCGTTAGGTTTTAATTAACGTTTAAAAGGCTTGATTAAAATTATACTATCTTATCTTCTGTTTTAATTCTCAGTAACAGTACGGTTTACGCTTTGTTCTTCGTTGATAGAAGAAAGGCTCACTCCCAAATACGTCAGGCGATATCATCATCAGCCTATAATGTTCCCACTGCTGGGACACAGGCCTCCTCTCTGTGAGAGGGAGTGGGCTATAATGCACCACGCGGACCCAGTGCGGTTTGGTGGATGTCACAAATGTCTTAGAATTTTTGGTTCTAGGACATGCCGGTTTCCTCACGATGTTTTCCTTTACCGTTTTGAGAGCAGTGGCGATGAAATAAATTACACAAAGCGATATATGTGTGTAATATTAAGTAAACCCCTAGCTTACCTTTTGTAGTTTACAGGCAAAGATAACCTCACTTTATGGAATTTTGTACTGCCATTTTAATTAAATATCATTGTATATGAACTACTAGTTTAGTTTCGGAATTCTGTAAATCACTGTAAATGGCGTTAGTGGTCAATAAATCTTTAATATCCTAGTCGTAAATAAGATAGGATATTACCCTAATATCACGATATCGAGGTAATTACTTAGATATCTAACTTAGCAATAATATTATACGATATAACTTATGTACCAATAAGTTAAGCTTTTGTAAAATAGGTTATGTAGATACTGATTGAAATATTGATATTAATTTATTGATCTCAACCTTATTTGGAAAGCCTTAATTCTTGAATTAATACTCTTGTTTTAAAGCTTCTTATTCATAATTCTACCAAAAAGTATATATAGATTACAATATTGGTAACATGAAATGATTGCACTCTGTCCATTTAGAAGTCCGCCATACCTTTTAAGAATATTGTGAAAAACTGGCTATAAAAAAAATGTAGCCGGTAGTAAAAAAAAACTGCCTTGTATCTATATTTTATGTCTTATAGTGTTACAAATCAAATCTGATAAATTAGCGAAGCTTCTTGTTTGAACATTCCAGAATACGTTTCCCATCCTAAAAATTAGAAAACTGCACAGATGAAGCAACGTTGCAAAGCTAGTACTTTAATAAAACTTCTTCCTCGTGGCGATAGCGTGACTATTGCCAGATGCGACCAGTCTAGCTGGCCACTCAATCTTCTTTTATTTTCTTCTCTTTTTAGTAAAGAGTATGTTTATTCTTTTGAATTCTGGAAAAAATCACTACCATTTTAATGCTACTGTTTCTTACTGTAAGTGTGTACTTACTGCTGGGCAAAGACCTTTTTCGATTCAGGACGAGTATTATTGACATCTATTCTTATACCTAATAATAATTTACCCACATTTCACTAGTTTAATTTTCATTTAGGTCCCAGTTGAATAAAAGATGCGATGCTTATAAGAAAAGACATCGGTAGGTACTTAAAAAGCAATAACACTTTGCTCAAATTGGGAATCAAACACAGCACATTTTACTCAGCAGGAACGCTTTCCCAGTAGACTAATAGCGCAGTCATAAAAATATCGTTCCCAAACAACCTACGTTCACAACGATATCGATATTTACATTTTTACGAGTTTAATTTATCAAATTCAATATGAATTATGAATCGGATTTGTCGTGTATCGATTAAATTCGTATTTAATATCGATATGACCTCATGGGAAATCATTCGTTATCATAATAAATGGAATATATTACCGGAAAAATATTTTATTATTGGTAAACGCGTTTTGTTCGTGATTGTACTTTTGATATCTAATTGCTTTTGTTTTTATTAATTTTTTTGGTGTTATTTCCATTTACGTTTTATTGCAAAACACCTGTTTAAAATATTCAGATTTTATTTCGATATTTGATTTGATTTTTACTCTAGATTTTAATTTAGAAGAAACGAAGTAAACATAGGTACCTACACTACACCTTTCCAGGTATTCCATAAATTAAGCTATCAATAATTTTAAGACAACGGTGTGATTGGCAACCAGAGTATTCCAAATGAATGGATATTTTTCATTTCTACTAACCTTTTCTAACTCCCACTACGAAATATGGAATACTATGGATTGTATTCGCAAGGACGCTCTTGTAGAGCGTCCTGTGTGCTCTAAATGGAATATTCCAACTTTTCGACGAAAAACAAAAGTATTTTCAGTAAATTACTTAAAACTCACCAAGTGGATATTTCCGAACGAGAACTCTTTGCATAAGAATCAAGGTCGAAATACATAAACATAAGAAAAACTACGCGACTGGCGAAAAGCTTTTGGATTTCCACAGAAAAAAGTCGTTTATTGGAAAAGTTTTTAGTAAGGAATAATAGTTGCCAGCGCTATGAGTGGCTATGAAACCAGCGGGTATAGCTGTCACGATATCGTTAGGAACTTTTTTTAGATATTTTTTAAATATAAAGCGTTTTATATATTTGCTGCTTTTACAGTTTATTATTGCAGTTCTATTAGCAAGATTACATTATAATATTCCTTTCTTCTTCCCCATTTTTATGGCACTTGTAATTTCAACCCTGGGCGCAATGCCAAAAGTAAGAATTACAACATTGCAGTATTTTATCAATGATGTAACCGGGGTCGCGGGGCTGTCTCGTTAGGTAACTGTGACCCTGTAACGTAAAGGGCCATTGAAGGATCACCGTGGATTTTAGCCAGCACAAGTCTGACAGTTCCTCCAGTCCTGCCCTGGATTCGAGGAGTCATTTGATTGATATTTGATTTTATCACAATAAAAAATAAACAATAATTTAATGTCGTTACTCATTTGTTACTAAGAAAGACATCAGTGACTTCATTGAATAGAAGCATCTTGCTCATAAGACCGTACAACCAATCAGCAATCCGATTGACAGGTCAGGAACCAAGCGAGTTGATTGGTGCATTATGCTTCCTAGACCGATCATTGTTTTGCTCAAGTGTAGCTCTGTTATAGTTGACCTATTTACCTACTTATTGTTGGAGATTGCTCAGTAGGTAAATGGCGTCCTTTATAGCATGAACGATATTGTCTTCAGTTAGGACAGTTCTGGATAGTCAGTTTTGCTGGCTATCTTGATATCCAGAAAACTCACTGAGAGTAAGAGGAGTATCATTCAAGCATAGTAGCAGTCCGTCTTCTCTTTGGGGTCAAATATTTTTGTCCATGTTATGACACAAGAGTAGGAAAGACCAGAGAAGTAATGAGTATGAAGAATGAAATTGCCAGAGATATGAATACGAGGAATAAAGAAGTATGGAAAAAGAAAACACTACACTAAATCCAAATAATGACTGATTATTCTTCGTGCCCGCTCCGCTACCGCTCATGATAGCCGCTGTTTTCCAAGCCCCACAGCTAGTGAGAAAACGGCGACCATTCCCTGTAGTCTTCGGCCTACACCCGTTTCCGGGCATTTGGCTAATCGTTTATTGTGAACGGAATCTTTTTTGTGAATTATTGGGATTTCTACGAAAACGAAGTTTTTGTCGTCAAAGTGGTATTTTTACGGTTGAATTTTTGCTTTTATTTGGAACGATAAATTGTTGTAGAAGTGTTTGGCAAATTATTGAATAGACGTTTCAGTAACTACATTGTGTAAAAAATTATACAAATTACAATAAGATAAAATAGTAAGACAAAGATAAATTAGAAGGCAATAGTTTCCACAGAGTGGTACAGTCTTTTTTAACCGACTTCTAAAAGGAGGAGGTTCGTAAACTGGGTAACTATCTGTGTGCCAAAATTCAACCAAGTCCGTTCAGTATTTTTTGTAAGGAAGTAAGGAACATCCATACACCAATCCTCACAAACGCATTTATAATATTAGTAAACACAGATTACACACCACATACATAATCTATACATATAATAAATTTGTAGAAAAGTGGTGTCTGTACAATGGAAATATATAAAAAAAAAGTATCAGGGATTGTTATTGTATCGATGCCGAACCCGAAAATGTAGTTAAATTTTTTTTTGTCTGTTTGTCTGTTTGTCGGTTTGTCTGTTTGTCTGTTTGTCTGTTTGTCTGTGTGTTTGTGCACGCTAATCTTCGGAACTACTGGACGGATTTGAATGATTTTTTTTTCGTTGTATAGGTATTAAGTCCCGTTAACATATAGGCTATAATTTATCTTGGAAACTTGAAGACCTGATGCAGAACCGCAACAGACCTGCTTAACTATAAGAGATACAGAAATGGTGCCATAGCAAAAATTGTTCCACGTGATGAGCATTTTCTGCTGAGAGAATAAATTTGAAGATCCTGGACACCTGATGTGGAACACCAAGAGCCCAGCTACACTGTGACATATACAGTAAAGACGTCTTAGCAAGAGTTGTTCAGCCTGATAAGCACTCTCTGTTGCTGTATACAAATTTGAAGATCTGGAACACCTGATGTGGAACTCCAAGAGCCCAGCTACACCATAACATAATGTGAATGACGTCTTAGCAAGAGTTATTCAGCCTGATGAGTACTCTCTGTCAACGTATAAAAATTGAAGATCTGGAACACCTGATGTGGAACTTCAAGAGCCGAGCTACACTGTAACATATACAGAAAAGACGTCTTAGCAAGAGTTGTTCAGCCTGATGAGCACTCTCTGTTGACGTATAAAAATTAAAGAACTGGAACACCTGATGTGGAACTCCAAGTGCCTAGCTACACTATAACATATACAATAAAGACGTCTTAGCAAGAGTTGTTGAGCCTGATGAGCAACCTCTGTTGTCGTATAAAATTTGAAGATCTGGTACACCTGATGTGGAACTCCAACAGCCCAGCTACTTTATAACATATATAGGAATGACGTCTTAGCAAGAGTTGTCCAGCCTAATGAGCACTCTCTGTTGACGTATGAAAATTGAGATCTGGAACACCTGGTGTGGAACTCCAAGAGCTTAGATACTCTATAAAATATACAGTAAAGACGTCTTAGCAAGAGTTGTTGAGCCTGATGAGCAACCTCTGTTGTCGTATAAAAATTGGAGATCTGGTACATCTGATGTGGAACTTCCAACAGCCCAGCTACTTTATAACATATATAGGAATTACGTCTTAGCAAGAGTTGTCCAGCCTAATGAGCACTCTCTGTTGACGTATGAAAATTGAGATCTGGAACACCTGATGTGGAACTCCAAGACCCCAGCTACATATATAGGAATGACGTCTTGGCAAGAGTTGTTCAGCCTGGCTCTTAGAATTCGACATTTCAGATCTTCGATTTTGACGACCCCGTGGCCGCCGGCATAAGCAACAGGATCCGCGTACGAAATCGCGGCCAGAAGCTAGTTATTAACTATCATTACATGATCACTAAACATTTGTTCAAAAACCGTGCGCTCAGCGGTGCAGTCCACACTAGTTTAAAAGCTGTTTACCGGTCGACCATCGCTAGTGTTGCCTTGCAATTTCGGAAAAAAATCGGGATTTTGTTTTTCGGGACAGTAAGAAAAAATAACGTACAACGTTGAAAACTTTTATGATGACCAAGTCCAAGTTTTGCAGACAAATATGGATGCAAAACTGTTTTATGTAGTAACCGTTTACGTGTTCGTTTATTTCTGTTAAAATAATCAAGTACTGTACTTCCCCGAAGTGTTAGGCAAATGTGTTCCTGATAGTACACCCACATAACCTTTAATTAGTCGCGTGGGGTCTATTGGACCCCAAGCGAGATTGTTTTTGTCATATTTCGGCAAATATTACACTTACGCGGCCTTACGTCTTGGTACCTTCCTAGCTTTTCTGCCCCTCCCGTCTCAGTGTTCACAGCGACCGAGTCACAGCGTCGAAAACTCTTGCCGTACGGAGGTGCCTGGGGTCCAACAGACCCCGCGCGACTAATAGTGTAGTACAATTTTGGTAAGCGTAATGATGAAAATTATGATTTTTTTTTTCACAATTCTATGTAAACTTGCATTTCATGGTTATTTGTTCAATTTTTCGGGCTAAAGAACACAATGGAACTTGTAAAAAAATTTAAAACAAAGAGAGCTGTAATTACTTCTCTGCCACGGGCCTTGAAAAAACGACTTCAAAGTGATACCGAATCTTCTACTTCTGGAACCAGTTCAAGTGGTTCCAAAGGCCGTTGTCACCTATGTCCGAGGTCTAACGACAGAAAAACAAAAACGAAGCCTTGTAAATGCAACAAGTTTATGTGTAATTAACACATTGCAAAAGTTTGTGATTCATGTGCTTAAAAATTTAAGCTAATTTTGATTACTATTTTAGAAGTTTATAATTTGTTATTTTCTTAAAGATTTACATTATTTTGATAATAATGATGATGTTCTTTAAGTTCTTATATAAAATAAATATTTTCACTTATTTAATCTATTCTATTGTCAAAAGTAAATCCTGGGGTCCGTACGGACCCCACGCGACTAATAACGTAAGTATTTAAGCGCGACTAACTAAAGGATAACAACTCCAGTTATGTTTACATCCAAACTGAGCACAAATTCCTAATGGAAAACTCAAAAACACTTTGCCCGATTAGAGATTCGAAACCCGGACTTCATGCTGACCAGTCACGTTTGCAAACACCAAACTAACGAGGCAGTCTTGTCAAAAATCAGGATTTTTGGAGTCGCGACCAAGACTTATTCGGAACGCATCAACGTACTTTTCAAAATCGGAACGTCGTCCGTCCCGCGAAAATCGAAGCACTAACACTAGCCACCACCCAACTCTACAGAACAGAAACCCACGAACTAATTCGCGCGGAACTTTCCAAATGTTCCCCCGTGTGTAACGAGACGGTCCTATTTAACTGAAATCACTATTTAGTATTGATTTCTCAGTTCTGTAGTTTGGTTGTTATGCGGTTATGTCCGATTGCGAATTGGTATTATTATTTGAACTGTATAAGCGGTTTGTAAGTCAGTTTTGCAGTCCAAGGAACTGTTTTAACTTTTTCTTACTCCTATATTCGAGTGTTATATTCTCGCTATTGAATACTATCCTGGGGATATATTACAACGTCTTAAAACCGGCGAGTGAAAGTGACAGAGCTATACAAGTCGTCTAGCGCCATCTCGTTCACTCACTGGAACAAGCTGTAATACCCCCCCAGATAGTAAGCAATGATGTGGTCGACGATGAAGCAAGCTTGCCTAAGTAGCCTAGTCAATCTTGACTTGAAGACCCCAAGGTTATAGCTATCAGAAAACAGAGTCCGGCAAGGAATTCCACTCCTTAGCTGTGCGTCTGAAAGGATGGGCTGTGGAGTAAAAAATCTGGATTTGAATGTTTATATGAGTCATAACATAATTTCTTTCCATGTTTTTGGCCATCTTTGAGACATAAATATCGCTCCATATGTTTTGTCACTACGTATGTGAGAAAAATCTGAGAATATATTTCATTGCGGAGACGAAAACAACTATAAATCGTTCTCTAGATTAAAAGGATATATAAATCTTTCTCCAGATTCTAGGTTAAACTGCCTTCCTCCTAAATCAATGACATAAGTGCGTTTTTACTAAAAGTAAGTGAAACCTATATGATTCTTTCTTTTTTCTTCTCTTTCATATGAAAACATTTTGATGAGTTTCTTTCTTCTCTTTGATATGAAAACATTTTGATAAGTGGTGGCGCGGAATCTAAGGAGCTATCTCTCAAATCGTACATCATCATTCATTCTTAGTTCGGGCTCGTTGTTAAAACGTCTGTCACGAAGGCCGAAACCACGGGATTCGTACTTAGAGATTAGACACCCAGCTCCACTTTTTATTTTTATTCAGTGTTGACCAATTTATCAAATGACTCCTTTCACCATGTTCCTTCAATATCCTATTGCATTTCAGGGCTGCAGATTTTTTGAACATTTCCGCAAGCACCAAGAAATTATAACTGTAATTATATTTAGGCATTCTAGCTAATAAGTAGAGAGACATAGTTAAAAGCGAAAAGAGAATGTGTGGATTGTATTAAGCCGGAAACACATTATTTAACACGCCACGCGACGCAACGTGTCGACACCCGATGTGCAGTGAGCGCATGTCGTCGCGTCGGGTGGTCATAGTGTGATTCTGGTCATAGAAAACAATACATCTGATTTGACCCAACACGCATCACGTTTCATCGGGTGGCGTCGGGTGTTAATAATGTGTTTCCGGCTTTTGTGGGATTTGTGTATCTCATGGGAGTCGGGAGTCGTGAATTTATGAAAAAAAAAACGTAATGCTGTATCTTGTTCGTGGGACTGTCTTATTAGGTAACCATGACCCTGGAACGTCATCATTATCAAGGGCTACTGAAAGACACCGTGGATTTTAGTCAGTACGAGTCTGACAGTCTTTCCCGTCTCACCCTGGGGGACTCTTGATTGATGATTTTACCATGATAAAAAAGCTGATCGCGGGACTAACGAATTACCGTGACCCCGGAATGTAAAGGGCTACTAAAGGACACCGTGGATTTTAGTCAGTACGAGCCTGACAGTCCCTGCCGCCCTGCCCTGGGTGAGAATATTCATTTGATGATATAAACAAGCTAAAAAAAAAACATAAAAAGCTGTATGTCACAAAGTCAATATACAATTTTGGATAACGTTGACACTGGCCTAAAAACTTCGCCTTGAGTTGACTCTTTGGCTGTCAACTATCAACAGCAATAGACAAACACAGGATGTTCTAATGTCCTCAATTTTATATCGCCTTACTGTCGATCTTCGTTCATTTAGTAGTCAAACGAAAATAAACCAAATTCAGATCATCTTAGCCTTAGTTGTTGAGTAATTCCGGTCTAAATGTTTAGGAAACAATATTGATGCTGGTATTTTGCATCATCCCGCTGTTGGAAAAAGGCTTCCAGTGGCTTTCAGTCTCCTCGATCCAGGGCCAAAGTGAACCACTGGTTCTTGGTTTTGTTGTTTGTTTTTTCTAGCTCGTCTCGCCATCTTCTGGGAGGTCTGCCATCGACGTCTTCTGGCTGTCTCAGGGCTCCAGAAAGAGGTTATTTCGGTTTTGATATAATATGCTGCATTCAAACACTTGAGTAGATGCCAAAACAATTAATTTTTATTCTTTGAAACGATTTATTTATATCAAATCGTATTTAAGTACCTATAGGCATTTACCAAAAATTACAATAGTTTTAAAATATTATAATAGTTACTGCTAACACAAAGAATACCAACTATTTGTCTTGTAAATACCAAGAGGTTTTCTATTATTCAATTACTGAAAACCTTCACTAGAATTCATAGAATAGTAACTACTTTTTAGTCGATAACAGCGAATATTTAAATCAACAACAATTTCTACAAACAAATTATCACTTTTTTGTTTCGTTGATTTTGAATTCTGTCTTATTTTTGTTAAAATTGTTTTTTTTTTGCTCTTAAGAGACTGTATTACGTTATGGGGATGTGAAATTGCTTTGTTAAGTTTCAAATTGGCGCTTCGATGCGATTCTGCTAGTATGAATTAACCCTTAACCAATCAATACCGACTTAACTCACGTCAAACGAAAGATTAAGTCAAAAACTTAGCTCACGAAATGTTTCCCAGTTTAGCTAGGGCAGGCACAGTGAAACAGCAAAAGAGAACGAATGTTTAAACTAAGTTTAACGACTCTTTAATGTTGTACTGCAAAGTTGAGGTTTGTGAAGCGGAATAGATTAGACCTTTTATGAGATCTAAACTCGTTCTGAAAAAGGGGAAAGGGAGACAATGTGTTGTTGCGTCTTTGTGTACGAATTATCGGTTTTTGTACTTAGGGTAATGTTGGTCTGGGGTTTTTATAATGTAATTTTTTCATGAAGATTGTAACGATGATTGTTGCTTTATATTAGTTGCTTGGTGAGAGACATTCCTTCTTGCAATAGGTACGCCTAATTGAATAGTAAAATGTATGTTTCGTAGTGGTCCGAAATAGCCTAAAAATAGGCTAAAAACAGTAAAGTTGATAAGCAAAACTAAGTGCTAATGCATCTCTGGACATTTTAAGTAGAGTCCGCGTAGGTTATGTGTGGTGGACATGACCTACGGAAAGTTCGAGGTGCAACATTTTTTAAATACAATTTTATGTAATGATGAAATAGACACTAGCGCCTCTTTAAAAAGTAATGAGTGGTGGCGTGGACTTTAGTATCATCACTTCAGCAATCGATATTATAGCAGTAGTAGATGTCAAATCTAAAGTTAGGTTTGCAAGGAAATGTATTTACAAAGCGCCAAAACCTCAAAAAAAGAAACGTAACATACAACAAGATTTATGCCCAAATCAACATTCATTGATGCCCTTCAGAAAGACAAAGCGAAAGTATTATTACACTAGTTTAGAAGTTTAATAACTCTTAGTTGAAGTAAAAAGGATGTCATAAAGATGAAATATGCGTGTAGATCCACTGTTAATAAGAGTGGCGCTCGTTATCTGATCTTGTGACAAAGATGGGGTCGGGATGAATTGAAGATCGTGTCTCGTGTAGACAGAGATTCAACCTTGGATTGTATGTTTGATATTTTGCGTCCGGGTTGACAGATGTGTAATATTTTAGGGATTGTTTGTTTACTTGATTATGATCGTGGTTGTGTCTTCCTATGTAGTTTTATATTTGACACATTGATCTTAATGTTGGTTTTATTGGTCGCCATTATTGATCTTGACTGGATTAATACAGAAATTGCCATCTTTGATAGTTTAGTTAATTTGGTAGGTAGTTTTCTGCCATATTTTTGTCTTTTTTCAAATCTGTTTGATGTTATGTCGGCATAATTCGTATTTTTTTTTACTAAATTCGTTAAATTTGGCTTCCAGTCTAAATGGATACAGAGAGAAAGGGAGTCAAATTCTTATTTTAGATGGAGACTTCATAGTCTATTTAGTACTACTTATGTACACGAGTTATTAGTGCTAGTTATCTTCCAAAAGTCTCTTAAAAGTCATCGTCACAATTCATCTACTTCTTCAGCCATAATAATCCAAAATTGTCATGCATTCCCAAATTGATGTTAATCCAGTTTCAAAATCCGACTTTAAAATACTAGAAAAGGCTATATCCCATCTCATTATTCTCCTTAAAGTCTAATAGTAAGCCATTAAACATGGAAATGCACAAAGCTATACGAATCGCTTTTGTGAAAGAATCCTCATGTTAGCCAGGTCTTAGTAACTCGTAATAGGATTCTGTTTAAGCTCATTATTTTGTAGGAACATAGTTGTTTTCGAAGTATTAGATAAGAATTACTGGTTTCATTTCATTCTTATTGGAATTACATTTAAAAATGGGACGGGAAATGAGTTTTTGGTCGCCCAAAAACATAATCACCGCGAAAAAATATATGCCTCTTTCCATATTCAACGTTTTAGAGCTTTTTCTGATGTATACGGTCATGTTATGGTCGGTGTGGAGGGTAAAGCATTAAGAGGAAACACCACGGCCGTTTTTCCATACAAACGTAGTCCCCTGTTTTCTCCCTGAATAATGCTAGTAGAGCAATATTTTTTTTACAAAAAATCTATGACCACTATTGGCATGTCTCTATGTTTTCCTTTTTTCCATAAATTAATGATTAAAAGAGATATGAACATTCAAAATCCTAAAAAAATGGCCAGATTTTCCGCTGTGTTCAAATATCCAGTAAACAAAGGGGTTTGAACTTTTTGTATAGGCCGTGTACCAAGTGCCATCCGCCATTTTGATTTTTTTTTCAAAACGGCGTACACGAATGAAACATTGATAAATCGATAGATCACATCAATACAAACATAGAATGTAAGGGGCAAAACCTCGTAAACCGTCACGTTTCCGAGTTATGAGCTGTCAAACATGTACAAGTAGTGACATTATTTTTTTAATATTTTGATGTTTATTGATCAAAAAGGATACTTCTGCAATAAAACTAATTGAATATTAGTTTTTCCACGCATTTTAAATGCTAAAATTGCGTTAAACGAAATAATCCTATTTAAAAGCATTTGAAATGCGTGAAAAACTAATATTCAATTACTTTTATTGTGGAAATAACCTTTTTGATCAATAAACATCAAAGTATTAAAAAAAAAGAAAAAATGTGTCGCTAATTGTACATTTTTTGACAGCTCATAACTCGGAAACGTGATGGTTTACGAGATTTTGCCGCTTACATCTTATGTTTGTATTGACGTGATCTATCGATTTATCAATGTTTCATTCGTGTACGCCGTTTTGAAAAAAAAAACAAAATGGTGGATAAGGAAGTGGTACAAAAGGCACAAAGCACTTTGACGAGATTATATAAAAAAAGGAAAACATAGGAACACGGCCAATGCCTTTCTTTATTTTTTAAAGAAAAAAGTAGTGAAATCGGTTAAGTTTTGGAGGAGTAATCAGGGGACTACGAATCGTTGATTTTGTGCCATTTAATAAGGTATTTTAGGTCCAAGCTGCTGTTGTCTCTATCGCGCTCTGTAACTCTGTTGTGGGCACTGCGCGACAGCAATAGATTTTACAAATACCTATTTTTCAATTTTCCAGCCCTTGGTGTTTCCTCTTATTAATGTATGAGCTACGATTAGAGTTTTCGCAAGCACGGCGACCGTGCCGTAACCGCATGTATGAGAAAAGGGCCTAAGGCAGATTTACAGATCGTCCCTCAAAACTCAAGCGTTACTTTAAACTAGTTTCACTTTCAACCAATCAAATGGCTTGAATCTAGTTTTAAGTAATGGTTGAGTATTGAGCGACGTTCTGTAATACGGGTCTTAGAGTCTATCTACAATGAACATCATTTAGAAAATTTCCACCGTTGTTACATTTTTAATTTTAGCCCCAATTTTCGACCATTTCGTCGTGGGTCCTCCGTCAAATCATTACAGAAAAGCACTCTTAGAAAAATACTTGAGGAAAAATTTGCAATTCCTAAATTCTGTCAGCTGGATAACCATTAATGTTAATAATATACGAACGTCGGAATTTTGAAGTCTACTTCAAGTACCTCAACTTTTCAAGTATCGTAATTTAATTATTCTCTTCGTTTTTACAAGTAATTATGCGACTGATTTACTGATGTTTTTGGAAAGGATTTTTTTTCAAAATAATGATGTTGAGTTTATTTTTTATTGAAGAGATTTTTCTAGAACTCTTTGACTTGTCGGGTCTATAGCTCTTTTGTTTTGTTTAGAGTAGAATAATTTTGAAGTGCTAAAGTTTTGTCAATTCTGGTGGATTGAGTGATTCAACAATTAAGTGGTCAGGTTGGTATATTGACTGAGCTATCGACTGCTATTTTACGTGCCTCGGGTACGATTACTGCAAGGAACACATTTGTATAATTTACAGATAGTTTAACCGGATCTGGTTGTTTGTATATGTGAGTCTATAAGTTTATAAACGCATCCACAATACAGGAGAAATTCCTTGTGTGAGACACAACTAAAGAACTTTTTTTATTAGTCAAAATCTAATCAAATCATCAAAAGAATGAAGAACTGGTTTACCAAATAACAGTGTGGCTTTTCATGTAAACCTTAGCCGTCAATTAAACAAGTGTTACTATTTGGATATCTTACATCGAGTAAACTATCAATCTTACAATTTACGCTCAATTTACAGCCAACAGTTCCACATCACTGACACTTAGACCTCTGCTCACCCCCTTATAAGGCAAAAGACTGCAAAGATAAACTATCTGTTCGGAATACAGGATGTCAATTTGTTTCTTTCAATGCAAATCAAGGCCCATTCAAATCTAAATGCTTAATACTCGAACATCATTTATGGAGCCGAAGACTAAAATTATTTATGGTCTGTCTTAGAAGTAAAAAAAAAACTGGAATACGTATTAGTTTTTTTTTTCCATTATATTACTTCTTTTCATGTCAACTTTGATTAAAATGTCAAGTTTAATTTATAAGGTCGAATTAAATTGTTCGAATTATGAAATTGTAACGGTTTTTTTAAGCGTGATAAATTGGAGTTTGTCATGTAATTGACATTTTAGGGGCTATCAATTTATTGTTTGTATAAATAATTACAGTTATCAAATAAAGTGGCATTATTTTGTCCATTTAATAGTTGTTTGCTTAACACCTGACACCTATTATTTTGATAAACGTCAGATATTTTTGAGAAAAGAAGAAAAACAATTAAATTTAGTGTACTGACTTTATCTACTAAGAATCTTTATGTAGCCTGTGGTGCATTTGCCCAGAGTAGACCGCTAGGAGGTGAACCTCACCCACCTGAAGAAATCAAAAACATATTTGAGGTTCAACTTGACTACACCACCAAAAACAATAGAAAAATCAATGTCCCTTAAACCAAAAAGCCAATAAGCCAAGTCAACACTACAAAATAAAAAAAAAAAAGGTTGCACTCCAGGAGTGCCGGTAGAAGTGAAAACTTTTTTGTTACTATGTTTTATTTTTAATTTGAATGACGTCTTACTCATTTTCGATCAGGGTCACGTGACCCTGACGCGAGTTTTAAATTTTTTACCCATTACAGAAAAAGTGTACAACGCCGCTAAAGAAGTTTTCACTTCAAAAATACATGAAAACTCTTCCTCAGCTTAACATGATCACTATAATAAACCACAAACCATGATGAATAACTTAAAACCTGCGTCCTCCATTTTTAGAGATATTTCCTTTGGGTTGTAGAGGTACTGCATAATAAATATGCTAAATGGATATATGAGGAGGTATTTTAGGGTTACTGTGTCCGGGTTATATTTAGGAAATTGTTACGTTATACACGAGTTATGAAAAGGTTCGAGTGTAGGAGTTGAGACAGTTTTTGAAGTGAAAACTTCTTTAGCGGCGTTGTACACTTTTTCTGTAATGGGTAAAAAATTTAAAACTCGCGTCAGGGTCACGTGACCCTGATCGAAAATGAGTAAGACGTCATTCAAATTAGTTAATTTCATATCTGTACTACTCCAGTTTTAAAATAAAACATAGTAACAAAAAAGTTTTCACTTCTACCGGCACTCCTGGAGTGCAACCTTTTTTTTTTTAAATTTGTCCCACACTAGGAACTTCTCTCGTGTCAAGTTTTTGAGCTGGAATATCAGTATAGGACACGAATAGTTGTGCTTTGAAGTTTCTACAATAATCTTAGGCATAATTCGTTGGTAGATTATGCCATTATTAATGTACAAACTGGAAGAAGTATGCTACGGTCTGGTATGGTCCACACACAAGTCGTGGTGATAAATGCTGAATCCTCCTCTGTGTGAGAACATTTTTTCAATAGCAAAAGGTCATTATTATGGGAAATGTTTAAATGTTACAAGACCATTGATGTGAGGTTATCTTGGGTCACAGCCCAAGATAGTTTTATTCTGCGGAACATAGGTCTCCCAAAATTCAAGCCACGATTCCTAAACCCTTTTTTATCCATTACCAATCACCCTCCATAAGTTAAGTACAATTCTCTATACTTAAACATTTAAAAGTCAGTTTGTACTTACAAATGTCTATTTTAAAATCGATTGTTCTTTACTTATTTTGCTCTCAAACCGCCTACAAAGATATGGGGTTTAATCTTGGCCCGGATTACACAATCTAAATAAATCAGCGGTTTATCACCCACGCAAATTGGGATAAGTAAGATTTAAGGAAGGAAGGAAGGAAGGTTGCCATGATTACATTCTTTTTTAAGCTTGGTTGTTTTTTAAAAGATGCGTTAAACGTAATTCATATTTGCCATAGACTAGACTAGTGATGTAGAGGATGGTGTCAGAATGAGCTGTCAAATCAGTTGACATGTAAAACTACCCATGAGTAGTAAATATTTTGTGGCACAAATGACAGATCCAGTTGCCTTTATCTCTTTTATGATACTTATTCAGCTAAAATAACACGTATTTTTGCACTCCAAATATTGGAACTGTAATTTACTAGACTCTAAACCATGTTAGTCGTCAAAATCAATTGGTAAGAACAAAATAGACTGTTCAATTTAGTCTGTTAGGCTCTCAAGGATCGCATTAAAAGTCTGGCCTTAATGAGCGGCCATAACTGGAAACTAAAGTTAGCACCAAACTTTTTAATGAATAGTTTTTCGTTGAATAAGAACGACTCTTTTCGTTGTCCTTTGAAGATTCTCTTTGTGGTATTATTGGGCATCTTGAAAATGGAATACTGACTTTTAGGATTGTTTTTGAGTTGTTACTGCAATATTAAGTCTTGTTTTATGTCTATGAAGCTTAAAGTCCATTTTGCATTGAGCAACTGAACTTTAATACTTATAGAAATACAACATAGTGTTACTTTTGTAATATCCCAAAGTGAAGTAAGTACACCTACGTTTCGCCAGATCTAGATCTGAGGTAGCTACTTTTAAATGTAATCATCAATCTAACTTCTACTTACTGTTCTCCATAAAATCAAGGTACCTAATAAATGTTTGCAAACAGCAATTCGACATCGCCATCGCTGTCAATTTCAAATTACGAATAGGTACTTACTAAAGTTTATTGACTATCAAAATCAGTTTACAATCAAAACTATCAATGAAAACTATTTATACTGAACAGTGCATTGAATGAAGCAATCACAGAAGCCATAATACATCCAATAACAGCGTCCCGAGCTATTTCAAAGCATTTGCGGTTAACCGAAGCGATTTTCTCTAATTCCGTTTTAATTTCAATAAAAACATGGCGCGCGTGTTTTTTAAACAAAATGGCGGGCACCTGTTACAACCAAATTATATGCTTGGGTCACAACGAAAACAGATGAAAAAAAAGTTGGGTTTGGACATAGAGTGTGCTAATGGCCAGTCATAATATGATTCTGTTTTTAAAAATGTTTGCTGGCCATTTCGTGTTGTCGTTGACTTTAATTTAAAAAAAAAATCTAGAATGGTTGTATTCTTTGTCATAACGATGGAAGTGTTTCAAAATTCAGCATTTACCTGTTATTTGCCCTTTCATGAACTACATATCTGAAGACAAAAATGGAAATAAGGAAAAAATATTTATTAGAAAAAATAATGTAGTATCCTTAAACTCGTACATTTACACGTCTAGTTCCATAGTTTAACCGCACTAGTATTTGGTGCTCATCGCAAAGCATTATTAAAAAGACCGTATTCTTCAATAACGTGTTTGCTTTTTATAAGAGGAAACGCGCCCAGTGGTCCAATTTGTTAACATGTTTGCTTCCAAATTCAGTTTGGTCTTTTCGCCGCTTTTTCGCCAGTATGCAACATCGCCGGATGCTAGCGTTTTTTGTCCCCGCTTTAAGTGCAACTCAAACATTGGGCGACTGTGTTTTCACAGCCGCTGAGTTTTTTTTACACCAATTTCGTTATTTGAGGATAATTCTACTGTCACATTTTTGACCATATGCTTGGGTAAACGGCCGTAATGATGGCCAATTTGACTGTGGGTATTTTGCCTAATATGGTTTTGGAAAAACGTCACCCACCAGTTTTTGGTAGAACAAACAACCACCGTGATAAATATTAAACCTTGTAACCGCTTCATGTGATTATGTATGAAACGAAAGCCATTTCGTTGAGAAAGTTAATCTTTTTGTAAAAAATCTGCCTTTCGCAAAGAACTAAATAAAAACTGTCATCAGCATCACCATTTCATAAAACATTTAAATTCGCCACAGATGATGTAAAAACCTCATAAAAACAGCGAAAACTAATCCACGATGGGCAGAACGGCCGCTTTCGTGGACAAAAACCAACTAACGTTTTTATGACAGCCTCTAATGGCAGAAATCGTGTAGCCATTCCATTTCGCCTCAATAGATGTTCTCTGTTGCTAAATTGAGGGTTTTCCACGACCTTGTGACATTAAAAAAATGCTTAGGACTAAAGTAGATTACTTTCCCTTTCAAGTTTTAAGTGTCTGTTTCGTAACTTGAAGCTATTTGGATTTGTAATTAAAATTAGAAACTTTTTCCACGGTGTCCGTTTTAACTTTTCTTTTCAGCGCGCGTTTTCCTTTTGAAATGTACTGTTGAAGTTGGGAGAGAATTGATTTGTTTTGCAATTTAATGAAAGAATAAAACAGTCTTTGTTTTGGTCAGTTGTGTTTTGAGGTAACCGCGATCTTGCAACCATAACAAGAAACAATTAACTGAACTATCAACCAGAACCCTGTCACAGAATGATCTAAATCGAGGCACAATCAATACGAAACTCGAGCTAAATGCTTCATTATCCCCGAGCTAAATACCAAGAGAATAACGGAAAATAATGTTAGTCACGTTTTTTTATCTCATTAATGGCTGAGAGCTATTTATCTCTCCATGTCGCTTGTGTAGCCACCATTAATACATGTCAAAACGGACTTTACTGTCGGCGCTCTCAGGGGACTTTTGTATTTTCGTTTTGTCTAGTGACGTTTCGATTTCGGCACACTGTGCATTGTCTTTTTGTAAGGGTTCTCGCTTTTGAGGGGATTTTGGATTATAGCTATGTTTTGTTTCCGGGGTATAATGGATGTTTGTAGTTTGTAATTGTTTGGAATAACTACTTATTTGTTTTGTTTTTGTTGCAGGTATGTTTTGCATGGTTGGTTGAAGTTTCTTCGTATGGAGATGAGTAAGTTAATTGCAAATCGTTTTTAAATCGTTACGTGGACCTGATTTTATGATTTGACTGGAAGGTACTCGTAAGTTGTTGTCTATTATTTTGCCATTGCTGTTGAGGAGAATTTGAAGATTCTGAGTAACGCTTGTTAGAAATAATTGAGCATTTAATTCGGCAGTTCTTAGCGAATACGACATCCAGTGCTTGGTGCCTTTGGTCCACTCTTGCTCAAGATTGACAGGGATAGACAGCTGGGCTGAAGTTTCCCTTACTTCATAAAAAGAAAAACAGGCTTAATCCCTGTTTAATATTATAAATGCGAAAATGTGTGTTTGCCAGCTCCATTTTCAAGTCAAAACTACTGAACAGATTTTGATGAATTTAATAATTGGTACAGATATTTATGGGATTCTAGACACAGCAGGGCATGGGGAGAGAGCCACCATTCCACCAGTTAGTAAATAAATAAAAAGACAACGACCAATTAAATTACATCTATTGATAAAAATCAACATTCAAGTTTTCTCATTCCAAATCTAATTATGGCAGCATTGACAACCTATTTAATGACTGCGTGGGCAATATTTTGTATGTAAGACATCTGAATAAAATAACCAGAAACTGGTTACACGGCCTGGGGGTAGTAATTAAAGCAATGAAGTCTTTATAGGTAACGTTACTACGTGGGTTTGGCGCCGGGTCGCGCTCATAACGGTCAGTTTCTTATCTCGTTTTGAGATCTTCTAAGCTCACTCTTACAACCGGAATTGTGAGTACCTGAGCATTTAATGTTCTTGAGCTTCTTTAATGGCGAATATTTTCTGAATAGAGCACACAAAGAAAGTATGGAATCTGGTTAAAAAAAAACTTGAGAGGTGTCAAGGGACACCCGTATGGAACGAAGTTACTGTATACACAACAAAAATAATCGTCGCGACTCCACTCCACTCCATTCCACTCCACTCCAGTCCAGTCCAGTCCATTCCATTCCATGGTAATAAACACATTACCCTCCTTTGCGTCGCGCAGTCGGATAAAAGTGTCGTGACAACTTTTCGTAAGAATTTTTTCCGTCCAGCCCCCTTTCACAACGCGCGATAAGGAACTTCGTTCCAAAAGTTACAATAGTTTAAACGGATACTTAACAAGTGCTCCCGCGCATCATACCTAGTGTTGCCCACTAAAAAATTAAGGAATACAATAAATGTGCTTGGCTTTTATATACGACTACCTAACTGCTTTTATTCGATTTTTTAATTAAAAAAGTTAACATTACATTAAATAAAAAAAAATCATTAATTTTAATTAGGCCATCGAAGAAGCACTTTTGAATGTCGATTAAAATTTAAAAAAAATAGTATGGGATTGACACCCATTCGCAAGGGTAGGGTCGTACTCGTATGGAGAAGAATGGTGAAGAAACTCCATACTTACACTTAAACTCCATAAATATTTTTCAATACCTAGGTATTATTATAACATGAAAAATCGCTATGATTGGAGACAAGTATTTGATAAGACTTTCATTTCCTTTGAAAGTTTACTCAAAAGATGATGAGAAGATAAAATGCTGCTCCTACGTTAAAATTGATGTAAAATGAGATTATCTGTATATATAAAAATCAATGCCACTTTTCGTTGTAATTTTATAATTCAAGAATGGGCTCACCTATCTAAACCAAATGTTTAGGCTTTGTTCGAACTATATAGTAGATGGTATAAGTAAAGTTTGAACAAAATTAATTCAATAAATGGCGGATAATTTTGTTAACGGGGATTTTGCTGTCAAAGTAGCGAAGCACGTACCGGGCCGCTAGTTGATGATAAAGAGCTGTCAAAAATATGTGAACCATAGACTAGATCAAAATTTTCTTTAAAAAACAAAATGTCCTCCGCCAGGTCAGACAAATAAAAAAAGTACTTAGACGAAAGTTCACAGATAATTCACCAACTAATATTCAGATAAATTATTATCGTAAGATGCAAAAGAGGGTTTGATATTCAAAAATGGTCTAAACTTTTATGAATATTCAATTTAACATCTAAAGATAGGCCCTTTGTAATCTACCTCAGAATCAATTAAGTTTAAAGGTCTACCTAAGGCATGAATAAATTAATTTTAATATTGGCAACTCAGTTTATTTTCGTTAATAAAGACTGTTACTGACTTATTAAGCTTATAGTGGCTATGGATAGATGAGTGAGGTTCTGAATTCAATCCCCAGTTCGAACAATCATGTCACAACTGTTTTATCCCCGAAGAGTTGGGCAGAGCTGATGGCCTAGAAGTCTTAAAGCGAGAGTTGTTCCAGTGTGGAAAAGAAACAGAGCTATACAAGTCGTCTAGCGCCATCTCGTTCACGCACAGGAATTGTCGTCAAAGAAAAAAAGGAAAGATGTCATGGTAGGTCACTATTTCACCGTTTCCAAGTATTTCTACTTACATTTCGTCACATATGTTTAAATGTCATGTAATAAGGGCAAGCATATTGCCATCAGCCGGCGTCAGATTCAGTCTCCATGGCTGTTTCTTAGAATTTTCTGATGGAAAAACCCAATTACACTGCCTGATCCAGGAATCAAACCTGGTACCTCATGCTTAGCTGTCGCACTTGCGACTACTAGACCAACCGTAGTCACTAGTATTATATTTTTTATGCAAGATTTTTTATACAGCCCTGTTAACATACCAAAAAGACATAAAATCATGGGAGGTCTAGAATAAAAAAATAACAAGTAAAAATAAAACAATAGAAAAGCCATTACTACGCATCTCATTGGACAAGACAATAGTTAAACAATAAACTATAAATAACAACAATAATAAATTAAAACCGTCTAAAAATCGTTTTTGAGATGAGCACATGCAAATGAACAGACAGGTAAGCAAGCACACGGACGGACGTGGTTCGGAATTTAAAATAAACTGTCATCTGCATACCTTAGGGATAGATCTTGAATTAATGGACAGATGTATCTATCGTGGTTTTTTTTTATCAAATTACCATTGCGAAAAGCAAAAAAATACCTCGCGACACCGTCTATTGAAAGCAAAAAATATCTTAAATGCATTGAAATATAACGCACTGCCTAAACCACACTGGGTCTGTGACGAATTTCAGCACTAAGAAAATATTTTTGAAGATCATTAAGTTGTTACATAAGGGATGAAATTTTAATTTAAAAAAAATGAGAACCTCGATCTGCCGAATGAACTGTAGCACCCAAATTCTGACAATACCGTTATAAATAGATTTCTCTTAAATTGGACACCTTTGAAACCACTATTCTATGACAGTTAAAATGGCTGATTGAATAATTTATTCATAAAAATTCTTTCTATTAAAGATGAAAATATGCATTCAATACTGCAGTAATGGAACGAAGACCACATAGCTTTATTGTCTAGAATAAAATGCTCTATGCCCATTGAATTGAGATCAATCTAAGAAAAAAGATATTGGCGCGAACTATACCTTCCTATGTAAGGGACGGACGTAGTGTGAAACGGACACTATAGGTATCTTAAAATTTCCGAACGAAAATACTCATGTCATTTAATTTTATAGTTGTCAACACTGACAGATTTGACGGCTATAGTACGCGCCACGATTGAAGTCTTTGACGCGGCGCTAGTTTCTATGTTTTTAAAACAAATTGCATTAAAAAAAAATAGTAACACGAATTTTTCGCAGGATTAATGTCGTGGCGCGGATTCTATATCCCGTTTTTTTTCATCATCTAAACAAAAAAAGCATCACAAAATTGCCGTTTCGTCACTATTTAATTTTCACACATTGTGTCTCATTTCATAACCTTTTTTTGCATGTATCATTCCTGTTTCTATACATTAGTGCTGTCAGCCACAAAATCACAGTCATACTAAACTGAATTTCAATAATAGGTAAATAAGTTATGGTGATATTTTGATAACTGATAACGGTAACTTGCGCTATCTACAATCACTATACGGTAACGTGGCTTATCTTGTTATCAATAAACGTGTGGGGTTTTGGCCACTTCTGGACACCATCTGCTATGTGATAACGTGACAGTAACCCTTGGTTGCTTATCAATATCCATTTTAACTTAATCTAATAAAAACAAGACGGGTTTAATGACCTTTATGAAAGAAAATTGTAAAAAAATAATGAGTAGGTATGCATGCAAAATACGTGCGGACATCCGACCTTAATGTAATACAATATAAGGTCCAAATTCCATAGTAAAAATTGTTTGATAACATGAGCACAATCACGTGTTTAAGTTTCGTACACTTATTGCCAGTCACCCTTTATATTAAAGTTAGACCTTTTGCCATCAACAGGCTCAAATCCAGTCTTCTACCTACTACTGAGATTCTCTGTGACTTACATTTAAGAACAAAAGTAATTCTTAATTTGAGAAAATATTTAGAGGATAAAATCACCGTTTCAAACAAAAAATAACCGCTAAAATATGCTACATAAATCACACCAAGTAAAACACTTTAAAGTTTTTCAACCACTGCAAGCTACGACGTGGAGGAGCGATAAAATATAGCATCATTAAACACAGAAATCGTCTATCTATGCACAATGGTCCGCCAGGTGTCACCGCCACCCTTACTGAATCTATCATAGCGCTATCAAACTGCTCCCATTGGTTGTGGAAAAAATTAAGTATGAGCTCCTGTGATAAAGCCATGGTTCCGTATTGTTTCTTTAATGATATTGTTATAAATTGTATCATTATTTGCAAATTATAAAATAAACGTTATAATATTATTTATTTGTGTATTTTGTATGTTTATAAAGTAAACTTTATTTAAATCACTGTGATTCACTTAAATTAAATACTAGAACAACCAAAAATGAATACTAACAATGCACGTTGTGCACATGACAATCATTCGAAAACGTGTTTGTTTCATTTTTCTTGGAACTGCTAAAAATTGGCAGCGTATTTTCATAGGTATTTTAAAAATCAAATTGTATTTTTCAATTTGAATACAAAAAATATTATTTATGTATTGTATGGTAATATTATTTCGCGAAAAGAATACTTGAATAGTCTAACAGTAAACAATGCTGCAAAGTACAAATATTAAAGTTTTTCCAGACAATAAGTCTCGTTTACATTTTTTATTTCAATGCCAAGTATGATGCATCAACTGAATCCGTAAAAAAGCAGTAAAACGTATTCAAAAAACTTTTCCTTGCACAAAATTTCCCTCATTTTTTCACATTTAAAATTTAGTAGCCCATGAATTATGACGACCGCAGGGCAAAACGCTCCCCTCTTTAAACCACCAATAAAAAAGCATAAAGTTTAAACCAGGAAAATAGCTACACAGTACCATGAAGGGAATTAAAGGTCCTTCCGTAGACGGAACCCTAAAAAAACCCCTCCTGCGCTATTACAGATAAGAAGATGTAAATTACTCCTGGAGGGTGCTAAAACGAATTTCTTGAAGCGCTCCTCTTGAACAAAATTGATGTTTTAGAAGCATGATCGAAGATCAGGCGAGAGCAGCAGATTTACTTATCAACGCTTGGGCCAACAAGGACTTGATAAACGCGGTGGAATTACTTAATTTTTACTTTTCCTTACTCTTGGAAGTAAGGTATCTAATACCGGTTTCAATAGTCTTCTTAAAAATCTAATTTCTGTTGCTCAGGAACTTAAATGATACACGATTCAAAATAGTCCTACAAGTTGTGATTTTGTCACCACTATTTGCAATGATTGCTCGGTTCTGAATGATTCTGTGAATTAGATTTTACTATTTTGATCGTTGACCAAATCAAATCAAGATATTATGGAAACATCACGTTTATTGCTTTAAGCAAAAAATGTAAACTACGTAGTATGTAAGTACCTACACAGCTTAAATAAAGTCCATGCCAATTAAATGTAACAAAACGGACACTAATTCAACCACAAACGGTTTAATTTTACACCCATCACCACTTTATTGCATTGATAATCAAAATTGAAATACATGAAACCGAATCACTTCACTAGATAAACATGAGATGTACTAAAACCCTGACCAAGCAATAGTCCGAACACAGACACAGAATAGATAGATACACAGAAGCCCAGCTTGATACCTACACTGATCAAAAACAGGCGCACGCACGCATGATTTTTTTTATGTATAATCATTAAATGAGCCTTTGGTGAAGCGGAGGGCGCTGTCAGAGTCTTACTGAATAAAAGTCCACCCTTTTTTTTTATCGCCCTTTGCGTTCCAAGAACACTGTATCGTGCTAAAGACAAAGGTGTAAAAAAAAGCAAATAAACTATCCTACTAATATTATAAAGGCGAAAGTTTGTAAGTATGGATGTATGGATGTTTGTTACTCTTTCACGCAAAAACCACTGAACGGATTTGGCTAAAATTTGGTATACAGATAGTTTATAACCTGGATTAACACATAGGATAGTTTTTATCCCGATTTTATGTTCCCGTGGGATAATTTTCGAGTTGCAGCGGGTGAAACCGCTGGCAACAGCTAGTCCTACTAATATTATAAAGGCGAAAGTTTGTAAGTATGGATGTATGGATGTATGGATGTATGGATGTATGGATGTTTGTTACTCTTTCACGCAAAAACCACTGAACGGATTTGGCTAAAATTTGGTATACAGATAGTTTATAACCTGGATTAACACATAGGATAGTTTTTATCCCGATTTTATGTTCCCGTGGGATAATTTTCGAGTTGCAGCGGGTGAAACCGCTGGCAACAGCTAGTAATAATAATATAACGTTTGAATGCGTAAATTTCTAGAACAACCAGTCTGATTTCAAAAGTTGTTTACATGATAGCTTAATTCTTGACGAAGGTTATATGTATGCTATTCAACATCAACGCCTTTAGAAGCCTGTCCGCGATAAAAGGGCGGTCAATTTTCATGTTTTTTCTCGGAGAATGGAGGACTAATCCTCTACCCGAGTTCAATGAGGCTTGGTATATATCTCATGGCTTCGTATTGTAGATTCTTTGATATGCCATTTTCCAAAGACGCATAAGTAAGGCGATTTTAAACAAATGACAGTTGCGAGTGTGCTTGCATTCGCTCCACGCGCCATCTATGTGTGCGTGCGTTCAATTCTATAGATCCTTCTGGATTAATCTATTCCGTGGCGTCATCTAAGCTAGATATAGCTGATATACAATCCCTACACTTCGATATATCAACAATGGGCGCTTTGTTCGTTTATCGATTCAGCACAGTGGGACACATTGCGCTGGGGTGGACAAAATTGCCGTTTGTGAAGGATGGGATTATTTTTATACAGATGTTATAGTCGTGTTGGGTTTTATGGGTTTTGATTTGGTGACGTTAAAGAAATGGGAAGTCGTGATTTTTGTCATGTCTAAATTAAATTCGTTTTAATAAAATTATATCACATTATGATAATGTGTTACTGGCTTGTCAGATAGGCAGTCGTTCCGAGTCGCACAATATATTGATTTCATAGCTGCATATAGTTCGACTGTAAGCCGACCCCAACATGTTGGGAATAGGTAGGCAGATGATGTTGATTTTATATTACAATCTGTTAATATTTTACTAAAAATAAAAATGGTTGATGGATTAAAATACTCATAAATCAAGTGCCTTTGTTTTATACGGTTCGGTTACGTCTTGAATAAAATATACTTCAAGAACCATTAGGGGCGAAAAACATTGAGTTTTCGTTCGAGCATGTTACACAAAAACTATTAAACTGTATTTAATGGATCCTTCACTAACACAAATGTATGTCCACAAGTTTCAATAAAAACATCAAATCCTAATCAATATCCAATGCATTCTGGCATGTAATCCATTTGCAAAGTCACATAATGTATTTCAAATGACTTATTGTTTCTAGAGACGTAAAATTATGTGGATTAGGAAAGCAAAGCAAAACCAAGTTCAATTAATCTGAAAGCTTCGAATTCTATTCGAAAATCCAACGATATTATTACCCATGAATGTTCTTTGATACGTTTACGTAACTATTAAAGTGAATCATGAAGTTATGAATAGAAATTGCTAATAACACACAGAAAAGCACCCTGTATACTTATCCTACCTACTACCTACTAATTTGTACAAATTACACGCTCTCTAATTTGGCCCGAGCGTCTCAGATATTGTTATTGACTCAAGTTTCTATAATTCAATTGCACAGTGGTCTTAACCATTAGCTATGTGTAGACAAAATTATTTTGCGTCTATGGCGAAGTTAATTTGGGGGTCGAACTTGCCTCAAGCCCACGGCAGAGGCAGACACAGGTTGGTTACCTAAGGCACTCTAACTAAATTACTTTGGCTACTCTGTACCAAATTTATTTGGAAACTTCTACACGTTACACGGTGAATGATTAAACAAGAGAACAACTTGCGTTAATAAAACTGCTTGTTTCTGAATTGTTTGGAGTTTCGCTGAAGAAACTTTCTTAAGAATTTTCAGCTTAGATAAAATAAAGCTTACACGCAAACGTTAACCGTTAATGTGCGCGAAGTTTTAATTATATTTGAAAAAATGTCACTTTGAAAGGAAAATCGCAAGCGCCTGATAACGTAACAAAGACGAAGCTTCTGTGGTCGCGGATACCAAAAGGCCTATAGAATTAATGGTATTCGAGGTGCAACTTCAATGAATGGAAGGTGAATGGCTTTTAGAACAACTTATTTTGTATTTACGGAATTTCCTTTTACGTTTCTGAAATGTTTTCACCCAAAAATCCAAGTCAATAAACGACAAGTGGGACTGTAAACGTATAAATATATGTCTCTTTGCTACCGGGCGCACAGTGGGTGCAAACAGCCGATAGCGCGGACAAAAAGATTCCACCGCATTGTGGCCGAGACACAATGGCACGCCGCGAGAAAGGAGAACTTGTAATTACTATTTTCCTACGGGCGCCTTTTCAGGGGGTTTATATTTCAGAAAAATGGAATATACGTGAGGACCGACACTTCTTTGTGGTGCCATCTCATATCTTCGGCATACATCACAGCCAAATAAGAATGGAGAACTCAACTAAAGACTAATCTCGCTTGTATTCTCCCAGTTAAACATTTGTGACCCAAATACCTCTTTGTTCAAATTTCTACAATATTTAACGCTGAAATGGCTACAATTTAAAGCGGAAATTCAGAATATAGATGTGACATTAACTGCCTAATTAAGTAAACATAACGACCTCCCTGACAAATAACTTTAATATTGCTGTCCTCATAACGTTTTGTTAAACAAATATATTTGATTTCCAGATATGTTAATCGTTATTTATTAACGGATAAAACTAGATTGGTACGATAAAGACATTAAATTATGTAACCCCACTTCGTAAGATCTAAAGCAATCGAAATCTTCTCCGAAGATGCCGTATTATTACAGAAATTGCTAGGTATAAGCTATTAGCATCGAACATAATGGTCATTGGTTGGTGTAATCTCATAAAAGGATCTACCACAAATGTAGCCGGCGATCCCCTCAATATTTACTGGAATAAAGTGTTCTTCAAAGAGTAAATGACAGGAATGAGTCGATGTAAGGAGCGAGTGAGAGGCAACTCAGGCTATTTACCTCGATGGCACATCTGTAATTACTGTATAGCGTATACGAGAGTTAAAATATCCCGTCGCTTTACTTGGAATTTTGTCCACGGAGTTTGAGCGTAAGTGCCACTAGGCGCCGAGCGATTATCAACTGTATTCTCTTTAATGAACCGCGTCCGTGCACAGCGCCGCAGTTAAGAAACTTTTCATAGTTTCATAGTTACACTAACTAGTTTGAAGAGATAATTAAATACGAAGCATTGAAACGAAACCTTTGAGATTTCCAACGACCTTTTGTTTCTATGAATGAGAGAGAGGTCAACAGACATTGTGTCGGGCCTACTGGCTATAAACAAAAAACGTTGGTCAGGCTACTTATTACCAATAACATTTTGAGAGAGAACTAAGTGGCATTTAAGTGTCAGTCAACTGGTGTTTAGGCCGTTTTGCGTTTGGAGGTGTGCGACCGGCCCGAGGCGGACTGGTTTGAACCGAAGCCGGTTGGACAAAGTGTAGCGACTTAGTAAGTCGGTATGGTTACTCCTTTGTGGGCGCATTCCGATAGATACGGGCCCCGCCAGACTGAAATGCGGATAATGAAGAGCGCTTATTGTGATTTGTGTGGCATCCGAGTTGGGAACTAGATATGCAGTTGGTCCTGTACAGTATCATGAGATCGGTAGATTTATACTCTCATACACGTCTTTAGCATCGCTGATGCGAATAAATATTGCTTTGAAGGCTTTAAATTGCAGTTGCTTTGGTAAAAACATTGCGAAAGTAAATCGGAGAGGATGTTTTTTGTTGTCTTTTTGAGATGGTGTTGTGCCCTCAATCTCAAGTTATTCCGGCTTTAAAAAGCCCCGAACACGCGAGGTTACGGCCAAATTCGGCAGTTTTACGGCCGTAAGATAGGGTTATTTATACCGGGAGTCTTATTTAATAACGTTATCGGAATCGGTGTGTCGTTAAATCCATTAAAGCTTGTCTTACCTGTATATTTCGGATGTTTTAAAAGATATATATGCTTTGGATTTTGTTTTATATTTCTCTTTAAGTTCTTTAATGGTTTAATATGGCGACGTTGCACATTCATTAAAAGAATCTTGTTTTAGTACCGAAGAAAGTTTATCACTATACATAATCTGCCGGGAAGATTCTTAAAACAGAACCGATTAAGACAAAAAGCCTCAATTTAATGATTCTCTATCTTTTTAGAGATGCCATTTTGATTCCAAAGCACTGAAAATCCCATCAAATCGTTCACTATTCAACGAAATATGTCTTTCCTTTCCTCACAATTCACAAGACAGACAAGCTATGCATTCAACACATCTACAACTCAGTCAGCGGCCACACAACACATCATAATATCTCATATCCTGTTATTCCGACTTCCTCGTATGTCGTAATACAATTTACTGTAATCACATTAGCTAGTAATGACATCAACACACTGATCCATTTAGCCATACTTTTGTTTTGTACCCTCATAATATTTCTGGACGAAAGATTTGTGGGTGAGGATGTTTTTGAACTGATTGACCTGTTTCCGAACGGTATGTAGCCATTCGGAACTCAGTTTTTGAAGTATTTGTAAAAGAAATGGCTTCCTATTTCAAAAGAAAATTTTTGGCGACAACTTATTCAGATAAGTTGTCGCCAAAATTTTTCTTTTGCCTGAAAGTAAAGCCTGAGCTTTGGTGAGAATCTGAGCATCTAGTTCCAGAATCTTGGAATGGAAACCCTAAGTAAACTGGGACACCTAAAAGGAACTTGCTCGACGTTCGAGTTAATTTTAGGAATTGTATTCTTGTAGAAACTTTCTACAAAAAATCTCGAATATTATTCCCTCGACGCCTTTATGATGTTTCTCTGTAACCAGATAATTTCGAACAACTCGTATCGCGCGCAAAATCTTAGAAAAGGAATTTGATATACAACTTAACGTCAACTTTATCGTAAATCTATGAAAATATCCTTACAAAAAACGTTATCTTCCATCTATATACTGCCATTTATCTCGAAAAAGCAGGCCAAATCTTCCGAAAAATGGTTCAATGACCTCCTTAACATACTCGGCGCGTAACAGCGAAATTTTTTCACCCACTCTTTGGCCATGCCATCACATTGCATGGTGTTTAAACCCAGCACACGTTGCCACGCACAACAATTGTGATTTTATTTAAAATTCATGAGACGCAATATTATTTTTGCCCATCAAATTATAATTTTGGTGGAATGGCCCACTGGGTTTGGTCGATTTGGGTTAAAGGTGGGGGGAGAAGAACCCACAGATACCATATGTATTTAGATTTAATCTTATTCTAAAACATATTGAGTTGACCTTCAAACGATTAGGATGCTCATAGTGTATTATTTTGTTTAGTATTCGTGACGTGTCTAATTTACAAAATCTGTGCTTCTCCTGTCAGTGAATTTAATAATGTCCGGCAGTTCATAGCATTTTGACGGCACTGTCTGTCTCCTTTTGATTTCTGGAAGTTGCAGGTAGTTGTGCACAGTGGGTAAAATAGACACGGTCATAATATCTTTTTTTTCTTTATTTAATTTTATACTAATTTTATAAAGCTGTAGAGTTTTTTTGGTTGTAAGCGCTAATCTCAGGAACTTTTAGTTCGAATTGAAAAATTATTTTTGTGTTGGATAGCCCATTTAGTGAGGAAGAAAAAAATCACGTTATGACCAATAGGAGTCGGGCAGTGGAGGTGAAACCGCGGGAAATAAATACCTAGGCTTATCAATAGTGCTGATAATCTATCGTTAAATCAACCAAGTAATCTTGATTTTTCATGAGATCGTACTAATGATAATGATGATGTGCATTACAGGCATGTAAGCACACCATCGATGCACAATGAAGAGATCGTACTGAAAATAAAAACAGCTTCTAATATTATAGATTTAGAACACCATTCCACCTAACACCAATTAGCCTTTTAAACTAGGCACAACTTGTTCACCCAAATAGAGAACGAGGGGCACATAAATAAAGCGAGGAGTTCATAAACTGCACTATTATAGTCGGTATATATTTTGTTTTAACACACTGCTATTAAAATTATGAGCAGTGTTAACTATAAATAATCCAGTTAACAGCTAATACCGAATAATGGGCTGTGACAACTGCAGTTTAGTTTTAATGTCTAATATAAATTGTCGTATTGTATTTCTGTGAGGTCTGAGAAAGTTGTTGAAATTTAGTTTTGAATCAGTTTCTAGGTGAAATTATGTCGTTTTTTTTTTGAAAATTGTCGCCGCCGATGTCGACTCAAAATGAGGTGGCAGGGCGATCTAGACGCGCACCTTAATGGCTGGTACGAAGTAGCACTAGAAAATAGCACTTGGAAGACTATAGGGGAGGCCTTTGCCCCAGTAGTCAACAAGGACTTACAAACGTACGATGCGTCAAATACGATCGTACGATACGTCCCGAAATACATCGACAAATTGGATGTCTTCCTTATTATTGTCCCTCATAGGATTTATTGTAATACGTTGCCATAAAATCGCGAAAAATTTAACATAATAACTAGAAAAATATTTTACACAAAGGTATTTGTTGAAAATTTGCGTGACAATAATGGAAGAACGAGGAGAGGTAATTGAAAAGCTTAGGAATAACAGGGGCTGTCAAAGTAATTATTATTTTATGATTTAACTCTAATACATAACATCATTATCTTTTATGCGTAAAATATTTAAAGCAATAGAAAATTATCTAAAATTGCTATTTTATGTACCATTGTAGTCAAAAACAATATTACAACAGTAAAACATGAATAGAATTGTTTTTTCCCCGGACGTCGCGATCAAGGCGCACTGTGCGTTATATTTTATTGTTACCGATTCGCACTGAATTTTATTGCTCCGGCATCTTTCTTGCTAATATTGCGATGTTTATTATCCATTGTTGTTTTCGTATCGTAGGACGGAACAAGGAGAGAGTTCTAAACCAGCACTGTATATAATTTGACGAGAATCGAGAAGTATAAAACAAAGTACAATTTCAAAGTCGAAACCATACGCTTATAGAGATTTTATTCAAGGCAATAAAATGAGTTTATAGTATTTTGATTTGCTAAACATTTGACAGGCATGATGATTTAATGTGATGAATAGTAATTCTTGAATTATAACCAATTTTTAACCGACTTGAAAAAAGGCGGAGGTTCTCAATTCGTATACAGTTTGTATTCTTTTTTGTTTGTTTGCGCATAACTCCGTCGTTTGCCAACCGATTTGCAAAATTCTTTTTTTTTTGTTGGAGAGTGTATACTTACCTATTTCCCAAATGGCGCCATGAAAGTTTTATCGAAATCGGACAAGCGGCTTTTATGTATAAATAAATGGGTTTGCTGTTGGCCTTAATCTAGCAAAAAGAGGCAAAAATGAGTCCTAGATGGAGCCAGCTCACCCAAAAAGAATTGTAACTCCTGCGCACATGGATCACAGTAAAACAGTTTGGTGCAGTACTTCGATAGGATGGTGGTTGCGAGCCAATCGGCCTTCAACCGTCAGTGGGATAATCCAGCTGTTACTGAAGGTTATCCCACCCAAAACCCACCAAAACTTAAGAAATCCTAAGAATTTTGGTGTTCTTTCTCTTTTTCAAACTGCTGTTTAAATTCGCAATTTACATTTCAACCCGATGTTAACACAGTGTTTAAAAGCGTCATTGGGTCTGGACAAAAAAACGTAAAAAATTTTTAGTCGAGAAAAGTAAATATTGGTATAATTTACCAAAGTTTATAAGGAAAACGAGCAACCTGTTGTTTTTATTTGGGTATTGAAGACACAATATATTTGCTGTTTATCGTGAAATGGTCGATTAGGGTACAGTTTAGTGTTCCGATAATTTGCCTTTCATTGGGTTTGAGTGGGTAGTATTTATTATTTGTGTACTTTTTACTGAATTCATGTCGATTCAATCATTTATTTAAAATCTACAAAGTTTAATTAAGATGCATTTGATAAAATTACTAAAAGTAAACATAAAAATAGGTAATTTATTTTTAAGTGAAAACATTTAGTAGTCTCAAACTTCTAACATGCAATACATAATTGTTACAACTGGAATTGCTAGTCCAAAAAGATAAGACTGCGAGAAAAAAACAAACTTGTTTGTTCCCACGTATCTTAACTTCATCAGACAAGCATCTAATACTACTGACATTGCCACGAACATACAAACACATTGTTTTCAACAACTGTATTTTATTACTCCTTCCTTTTATTGAGCACGCCGTAATACAAATCGACATAGGTATTAAAAATGTAAGAAACAATCACAGTCGCTATACATCCGTCTCTTTCACTCACATGCAATAAAAAAGAGATTGCAATACTTTATAGCCCGGTGATCGCGAGACAAGATCGGTGCAGCCAAAAAACATTTATTACACACCATCAATTTTTAAAAACCCGTGTAACGTGACACCAGGGAACAAATGAATGTGTTCAAGACAACCGAAATGCGTGTCTGACCGCACAGTGGGCAGAATAGTGATGTTACATGGCCATAACATTTTTTTTTCTCGTCCAACCACAGATTTATTCATTCGTTATAGTTTTTTATGCATAACATAAAAAGTAAAACGATCGTTAAATAAATTACGATGTATTAATTGAGAATCTTTAATTTTTCTAAGAGTGTAAAAATACTCGCGGCAGCCGATCGTGAGCGTCGTTTTTTCGCCATTTTACCCCTTCCTTGGCTGTTAACGCGAAGAATTTTATGAGAAACTGTAATAAACTGATATTATAATAGTTCTCTTTAATAATAATGGCGGCGGAGAAATAAAATGGCCGTAAGAGGGTTAAAATTAAATGTTCTTTTGCGTTAGTAGGACATAATAGTTTGAGTAATTGTAGAACAAAAGCGGAATAAAAGTATGGTTTAAAAACAAGTTCCTTGTCTTTGTTGCCGTGGAGTCCAGTACAAACACTGACCTACATTTAAAATGTAAACGTAAAATAAACAGTTCTCCATCCTCTCAGGTTAACCCCTCAATATCTGCAGTCATTAATAACATGTCACAACCGTAAACATTCCGATAAACCGTCACAATAATTTAAAGCGCACTAAACCTTAGCCTTCTATTCAAAATTTCCCACAAACGGTTTAACATCCTCACAGTTCGATGGTAACTTAGGCCGCAACTTGGTCAGTCATAAAACTTGAGCATAAAACCGTAATTGCACCATTACAGGGTTAATTAGCAAAGCTGAGGCGTTTGTCAGTCGAAGTTTTAAGGTTTTACGTGACTGAATTCGATCGACGCCATGTCAGAACAAGTTGGTCACGTGGTGTATTTATTTTTGGGGCGAGGGTACGGAATTAATTACGAAGGGATTAGGGAGATATTTTTCCGGAAAAATCCGATAGAAAATAGAGGCAAACAGCTGTTGAGGGCAACGGACTTTGCGTGTGCCTGTATTAATAAACGTGTTTTTTGAGGATATAAAATGTCAACTGGTTTTTTGAATAACTTAGATTGGATGTTAATTATGAAACTGAGTACGATTGACGCATTGCTGTATTCAGACCGAGTTCAAGAACTGAAAGTGTCAATATTTGAAAACATTTATGACTTTGACCAATGCTCATGCTTTCTCTGTGGGAAAAGAGACTTGCCCAGCAGTGGGACAGTAACGCGGTTTCTATGTCCTTGTTATGCTCAACTTAATTTGGTGAAATTCGTTACTTAGCCTTCAGAATTCGGATTACAACAATGAAGTTAAAACTAAGTCGAAATGTAGCCATAACTTCAGCACTAACTTTCAAAATAATTTCTTAATTAAGTACAACTTTTATAGGCAGATCTTTAACTCTAATTACCATATAAAGCAGACAGAATGGCTTTAATTGACAAAGTTAACAACAAAACATTTAAAGTAATCATTAAGCACTGTCAAACTTAACTTAGAACTAACTAAGCACACGCGCGAACTTAAACTTCAATCATATTTGATTGCAAAACTAACTTAATATTTTGTAGAATATAGTGCTTTTGCTACCACGTTTAATAATTTCTCAAAAAGTGGAGCTTCTAAGACTTTTTAATTAACTTAAGTAGGTAAGGGATGTAAGCAGCCATTTCTTGTCGTTATGAGAGAGACGTGAACTCATGTGAAGGACTGAAAACACCCTTTTTTCTTTTCTCTCTCGTCGAAATGGAGTTTTGAACGTGTAACGAGTTTAAGTGACGGTAAGTTTTACAGAAAAATATTTTTGTCCAGAATTTTTTTGAGACGTGATTTTGTTACACTGTGCGAATTTTGCCAGTGAGGATTTTCATACATTAGTTTACTAAATTAATTTTACTTTAGAGAATAATTCTCTCTCACAATTATGTGCTTTTATGTTATTTGCTTTTGCATCATTTTCCTTGTTAAATTATTTTTACTTTTCATCTTTTATACATTTTCAAACGCAAAGAATAGCATATAACCTGTATTTATAATACCAAGACCTAATTAATTAATGATATATGTATTTATTATGTACTATGCATAGTACGGTACACGCTTCGCTTCAGCTTTGAATTTTACATTATATACTTAGCAGAGATATTCCAATAAGTTTGACACATTAACAAAGTATCTTAATATCCGTGGTTTTAATAGAAAATTGGAAATAAAGTGAAAAGTGAAGAAGACTTTGCTTTTGATGTCAAATTTTAGTATTGACAGTTCTATAGATTTTTTTTTTTTATTTCATTCAGTGAGTTGGGTTTTCGTTTCAGTTATTTTTAATAACTGTATCATGAAATGACGTGCTGACATTGGTAGAACTTGCTCCGAGTTATATAAAAATCATTTATTATGATAAACTTTACTTTTTTAAATAATTTTTATACGTGGTATCAAAATGCACAGGAAGACAGTGATTTACAGGTCAAGCTTTTTTAGCTAGCTCACAATGTCCCCGTGCTGGGCAATGGCCTCTCAAAGCCCCATTTTAAATCAATGAAATTTTAAATTAAAAAATAAAATTCCTTTGGTATAATTTGTCTTTGGCCCTATTTACGAAGTAGACTTAAAAAATGTTTTTTTTTTTTTATAAATACGTATATTAGACTGATAAGACTCCGTCATTCTCTTATGTGTTAAGAGACATTAATAATTCAGAATATTGCTCACGTCTCGCTCACTCGCGTACTCACGATAAAATGTTACTGAAATCCCTTCTGGTCAAAATAACAAATATCCATAATTTTCTTTTGGTGCGCATTATGACCATAGGTCGAAATTAGGTAAAGTTATTTTGGTACTTGAATCGAAATGTTGGTGTTAATATAGATCTTCCCGGGATTTCTTACAGACAATCTCGTGTGGAAAACAGTGTTAAAAATAAATAATTATATTAAAACGTCAGAGATAGATAATAAAACACATAAATTGATTGAAAGTAAATAACTTTTTGTATAAAAAATCACGGGATTTTTCTGCTCTTTAAAGTAATTCCAGGATTTCGGGCATATCCACTTTATTATTTCGCAGCGTAAGTACAGACGCCAGCACATCAAGCTACCACAATCTGTCAGATTTCTTTAATAGAATTTCAACCTTATCACAAGAGTAGAAGGTTAATGTTTGTCTGGTAAAATCTGACAGATTCGGGTAGGTTGACCTGCTGGCGTCTGTACATGAATAACTCTACCTAATTCCGACCTATGATTATGACGTCATGCTACATTGATTGTGCTTAAAACAAATCTAAATAAAACAATTGCTAGCTATAAAACAAACTCGCAAACGCACAAGGCGCACACCGATTTGATTCGCCGATAAAACTTAGCACAATAATTTGTCGCAATCGATTCGCATCGCTTTAGCTACGCGGTGGGGAACTGGGCTTATGGCGATATGCGTTATTGCAAGAAAGTTGGATTTGTCCCACTTATTTTACTGATATTAATGATGATCCTTAACCGTTACGAATGGTTGGACGCAACCTAAAAAAGTGAATAATTGTACAAAAAGCGAACTTGAAAATGTGAAAACGAAACCTATAGAAAATCTAAAATAATCTCAAAAAGCTAAAAACTAAAGTACTTCTTATCTTAAAAATCGTCCTCTTCAATCATACGGTACAGAAAGATATTTTTTTATTTTTCATCATTTTTCCACAAAAGCGTTACCGCAAGTATCCAGACTGTGGGTCGCAAGACTTACCAAATTATCGTGACCCTGGAACGTAAAGGGCTATTGAAGGACACCGTGGATTTTAGTCAGTAGAGTCTGACAGTCCCTCCTGCCCTGCCATGGGTGGGAGAACTCATTTGATGATTTTACAACGTAAAAAAAAAAGTATCCAGACTGCAAACTTTAAAAGGATTTCCTTTATTTTATATTATTATGCATGCTTATGTTGTATGTATGTGCCTTTAGATACGCAGACACTTATCTGATTTGTTGACTGTAAAACATAAACCAAGAATAATGATTAAATATGTATGTATTATATTTTAATGTAATTTTAAACTTGGTTTTGCATGGAATTGCAATAGTTTTTATTGAATTACATGGACGTGCACATTAAAAGCTCTAACTTATAATTAAGATACAATCTCAATTTAGTCTTTAATTTAACTTTAATTAACTTCTTACATCGCTTTGTTAGATAAGTAGATAAGAAAAGCTACATAGATACAAAATGGTTTCGTGTCTTTTAACAATAATTCTGTTAGCTTATATGTAGTTTCAAATATTTTTACATATCTATCCAATTAATGGAGCAGTGGTGGCCCAGTGGTATCGGTCCCGACTTACGAGTTGTAGGTCGTGGGTTCGAACCCCACCTGGCGCATTACTTTGTGTAATTTATTTCATCACCACTGCTCTCAAAACGGTGAAGGAAAACATCGTGAGGAAACCGGCATGTCCTAGAACCAAAAATTCGAAGACATGTGACATCCACCAATCCGCACTGGGCCCGCGTGGTGGATTATGGCCCACTCCCTCTCACAGAGAGGAGGCCTGTGTCCCAGCAGTGGGAACATTATAGGCTGATGATGATGATCCAATTAATTAATGTTACTTTAATTATAAAAAAAAGAATGTCACTTCTGCAGCACCTTAATGCACAGTGCTACAAATAATCTGTAGTCGTGGACAAAAATTAAAAGAAACATATTTTTTACAGCAAAAATAAGACACGTTATTAAATGAACCTGAAAGATACAGCCAAAGTAATTTAAAAAATAATTTCACTTTTATTTTTTGAATGTATGTACACTTTACACAATTTGTGACGTCAGTTAAATAAACCGACGGAGTGATGTTTTGTGATTCTCAAAAGCGTTGTATCTTCGTCTATTTTGTCTGACGTAAATAAAGAAAAAAATTGTTCCAAATATTTTTTGAAAATTTATCTTTCGGACAATTTTTTTGAGTAAAATAGCCTGTTTACCAAGCTGCAATGAAACAACTGGGAAAACATCACGTGCAATATTAATACAAATTCTAAACCATAAGCCTAAGCTCCCAGCTACCTCCAAAATTGGACCATCTTGAGATAACAGCCTACTATTGTATGCGACGTAGACCTCTGGCCATCCTATTAATTACTCCTATCTCAGAGCCGTGTACAGGCAATTGGAGCCAATTAGACATAGAACCACCTCCAGTTAAGGAGTACAGCAGTTTCCAGGATTATCGATGAGTGAAGATGCTTCTCAATTTCATCGGGTTATGGAGTTGAGGACTTGATTTCTAGGTGTGGGGATTGAATTGATGGAGTGGTTGATGAGGGTCTATATCTGGAGCGACTTTGATCACTATCAAAGTGGTGCATCAGTCTTTGTAGATTTGAATTGTTAGGTATTTTAATGAGTTGGAATTGGTAGTGGCTTTTAAATAGAGCAGTTTATTTAGTCTTGCAAGATTGCAGTCTCTTGGCTTATTTGTTTCGTAGAATTGGTGTGTGTTTATTTTCTATGAAGCTGTTTGATTAAGATAATTTGAAACAGGATAAGGAGACTATAACAGACTTTCTCTTTTTGCCTTTTTTTTTTACGAAAAATGCTTTTTTACTTGAATCAGCAAATAATGCAATGGATAGCAGTTGTGTCAATTCTGAAATTAACAAAACTGAGCAAAACAGCTGACCATAAAACATGGTCAAAAACCAATTATGTGATCTCAACAAAAACACCGCAGTACCGACCACACTATAGGAATACTCCCAACAATTGAATTCAAAGTCCAGTACGAGAAATCCCACGAGATTTATAACATATAGCTATCAAAACAAAGATGACCACAGAAGTGTAACTTACATGTAAAGATTGAAAACAAGCGTACGCACATTTAAACGCGTACGTACGGAGATAAACTTATACGATGCGAAGAAGTCGCAAGCTCAACTGTGCATCCTCGATTCGATTTCTAGACTTTGCCTTACCAAGAAATCGACCTGAGAATGGAAATATTATTGAGTTTTTTTTCCAGAAATTCCTCAGGAGTTTGAAAAGCACGTTGAACTGATTTTCATGCGCTTGATTTCATCTTAGACGCGTGAGTCTGCCGTCTCAAGTATTCACTGTACGTGAAGCTTTTCCACGTGGGCTTTGAGATCTCAAACAATGACAGGCGCGATTACGCTTGCACTTACTGTACTTGTATGTAGTTGTGTCTATGTGTGTGTAGAAATCATGGTAATTGTGAGTGTGCTTGCATTCGCTGTTTTGTGGATCTTCTGTACTTTTCTTTCCTATATAGTTACTCTGCAGCTGAAGTTACGATGACAACCTGCTAACATGTTCGGACGGACTCGTCCCGTGACATTAGTTTATAGTACAGGTAGAACAATGCCCCTATTTATTATTGTCCAACCGCACTGTGCGATGAACGGTGGACAAAAAATGTGATTTAGTTACGAGCAACTTGACAGGAATTAGATTGGCAGCGCCGGAATGAAATTGTTTTCTCAAGAACTTGAATAGATAGATTTTAGAGGGAAAATGTTCATTTCGCGTCAAATAAATGTCAGAAGTGATTTTTGGAAGTGTCTTGGTGAAGGCTTGATTTTAGCCAGCGAAATAATAATTTTGAGTTACTTTGTTCAATATAATCTCAGAAACTGGCTCGCGGATACAAAATCACTGTAATAAAAACTTTAAATTGTATTTTCATCCTTCCCTCACTTTAGCTTCGAAATACACCCGAAAACATCGTTACAACTTAAATCACTTGCCCAACAATAGCCAATTACAAATTGATTCTAAACCTTACCATCACAAAATAACAGTTTAATTTATATTCAAAACTTCATCCGGAAACGTTTAGTGTTTTTGTTAAAGCAATTTTTCATTATAATTACTTGTAAAATATTTATGGGCTATTGTGGGTACTTTTTATGTCGCTCCCGAGGCAAGGCACTGGTTTGAAGAAATAATTGTATAATTTATGTGTTGTAATTTTGTCCAGAGCTGTTTTAAATTTATACCAGTGTGTAGTGAACGTATGATTTGTGTTTGAAGGCTGTTTAAGTTAACTGTTTGACGGCATCATGTTGTGTTGTGTACTTGATTTAATGCTTAATTGTCTTTGCCTTACCAATAGATTTTGCCTTTTAGTGAAGAAAAGCAGTATTAAATTCAATGGTTGTTGTTAGATTGTCTCTTGATCTGATTTACTGCAAGTTACAGTTGTTGGAAGTGACTGTTATTAGACCTGAGTTGAGGCCTGTGTGCTTAGTGCGAGTTTTTTTACGTTGACGCGATAGTAACGTTTAACCGCGTTTGGCGCTCTCATTGGTTGAGAGTTCTCACGACCTTGCAGCGGGCCAATAGGAGCGCCAAACGCGGTAAAACGTTACTATCGCGTCAACGTAAAAAAACTCGCACTAAGCACACTGATCACACGCAGAGAAATGTTTACGAGAACTTCTGGTTGCAACCGTGACAGCAAGACTCACTAGTTGACTTTACAACATTTCTAGTAATAAATACTAAGTCCTTGTTAATGTTGCCTAAATTCAAGTAGTGAGTCTTGTTGTCACGGTTGCAACCAGAAGTTCTCGTATAGGCAGCCAGACATCTCTGCATGCATGAATTCCGAAAATTCATCTACCTAGTACCTATACCTACATAAAACTTTACCTCTTCATAATTTGTTAAGTAAATATTATACGTTTAATGTAAAAAAATATTTAGAAAGGGCTCTAAAATGTAATGGTCTATTACACTCATTTTTTTAAATAATATTTATTGCTTCCTTTATCAAGACTAGTCATGGTCCGTGGTTTTGCATACTTTACTAGTTACTTTCGATTCTACGATAGTTTAGTTTTTATTACTTGATGGTAAATATTTAAATACCTAATTCTTTTATCACGGTATGTAGGCAGATTCGTTCAGCTTTGGGATTGCACCGGTACTTAGGCTCTTCGTACACAACGCGACGCGAATCTCACTGCCTTGCGAAGGACGAGTAAGGGTGCTCCCACATCTATCGACGCGGAATCGGATTTTTCCGTCGCCCTTTCTCTTTCTGTCGCTTAGAACTGCCATTTTCTAGACCGAGACAATGCGATAGCACGCGGCCGCCTTGAAGATTCCGCCGCGTGCGATCGCATTATGCTTTCTGTCTCGGTCTAGCAAATGGCAGTTCTAAGCGACAGAAAGAGAAAGGGCGACGGAAAAAGCCGATTCCGCGTCGTTAGATGTGGGAGCACCCAATGGGTAAATCGCCGTCCGATATGGGAGTTGTCAGCTATCCGTGGGGGGCTACCATAGGGAGAAATCCCGGGTCCGTCTAAGGTTACCGTGGTTCTGGAACACAAAGGACGTTAGCAAGATACGGATTCTTACCAAATACCATCTCCTACCTTAAAAGAGTTAATTGCGTGTCCCAAAATTAATAGTTTCACTCATTTTCCAAAAAAAAAACGCGATCGTGTACACACAGGGTGTAACCTTAAGCTTATTTCTTTTATAAACGCCAAAGAGTACAATTAGTAGTAATAAATAAAGGAATTTCCTGTACATTTGTTATAAACCACGCGATTTGAACACGCAAATATTATTAATTGTATTCTTACTTCTAATCTGTTACTTTTTTATCAGATTAGAGGTTGAAATGGAAACGCAAAATGTCAAACGCCCTGTAGTTTATTTGAGTAAGTTGTTTGCTTCGGATTTGTTTATCACATTTTTTAAATACATACTTAAATTAACGCTTTTAAGTTCCTAATGTCTCTTGGCACCTGACACTAATATAGGCACAGTGGCTGCTATATATATAAAAAAAAACAATAACATTCTGCACAAACTAGGAATTGAACCTGGGCTCAATAGTTGCACTAGAATAAAAAATGCCTACTGGTAACACTGGGTTTAGTTGTTCTAATTAGGGTTGAACCTAATTAAAGTTTACCAAATTATACTCGTAGTTTCCTGAATTTCATTGAATTTAATATCATTCAGGCTTTTGTTGAGAGTTCCGCGAAATTATCAATTAAAAATGAAACCGATATTGTTTATCTGTTAAGTAGCATGCGTATGAAAGCTTCAGTTAATAATAAATTGGGATTCGGTTTGTAATTACATTTAAACCTCAGCATAATGGCTTATCGTATCAAGGTTATTATTTTCAGTTATTGTATAAGCACTAGCTGTTGCCGGCTCCGCTCGCTACATCTCAAAAATTATCCCACGGGAACATAACATCGGGTTAAAAACTATCCTATGTGTTAATCCAGGTTATAAACTATCTGTGTATCTACAACGGGTGAAAACGTCTCCACCCTCCAACAGATTTAACACAGGACGGGGTCATTAGAGAGTCGAGGTCAACTTTTAGCTACAAATAATAACAATAATTTTCTAACGAAAAAAAAAAATAAACCTAGCTACAGTTTACCCGACAAATTTTACTAGTCAGCTAATTAACCACCCTACAGGAAGTTGAACTCACAATTATGTACATACTGCTTACTATTATTTTTGTAAAAAGGGAAAGGGTTGATAATAAGGGTGACGCCGGTTGAAAGGGTTATATTACAACATTTGTTTGAATATTTTCTTGTATTTAAACGAAATTTTGTTTACAAATGTCTTCCATAGAGTAGTTAGCTACTTAGCTAGACTAGTAATTATTCAATGAATTTTCCTCTATGTTATTAGAGGTTTTTACAGTAAATAGCAGATCGCAGAATATTGGTGGCCTAATAGCAACAACACTGACAAACAAGTTGTAAGGCCCTTCGTACACAAGGCGATTCAAGTCTCCGATACCTTACGACTTACGTATCCAAGCGGTTATCGCAATACAATCCCATAGAGGTTCGAACACAACATGCACGCGTCAATGAATACCAAAATCGCAAGGTATCGGAAACTTGCGTCGCCTAGTGTACGAAAGGGCTAAGGTGATGGGTTCAAAACCAGGCGCATTATTTAGTGTATTTCAAAGTGAAATATTTCTCGTCACCACTGTTCTCAAAACAGTCAACCAAAAATTCGAAAACGTATCATCTATCAAACTGCACTGGGTTCTGGATAAAGCCACTCCCACAAAGATGAGGCCTGTGTCCCAGCAATGGGAACATTATAGGCTAATTATGCTTTTTTTTTTTTTTTTTTTTTTTACGTGGCAAAATCATCAAATGAGTCCTCCAGCCCCGGGCAGGGCGGGAGGGACTGTCAGACTTCTACTGACTAAAATCCACGGTGTCCTTCAGTAGCCTGTTATGTTCCGGGGTCACGGTAAGGAAATAATCCCGCGACCCCGGCAGGCTTTGGCCCTCTGAGAGGGGGGCCCCGTCATTATGATGACGCTCTTTGAGGCGCGCGTGGGACACAACGCGCCGTCGACCCGGGCATGGTCCATGGTCGGGCAGCGAGTTGCCCTTTACTCGCTGCCCGCATGCCCGCGCCTACGGTGGCCGGAGATCGTCCTGCGACGTCCGTCGCCGTGGGCGTGCACCACCGCGGTTGGGGCGGAGGGAGGACACTGTCCTCTCTCGCGCGCGGCCCGCCTCCTCCTTCGCGAGCATTACTGCCTCGCAGAAGGAGCTGACCGCTTCCCACTCCGTCTCGCCCCGCAGCATGGCCGCAACCAATGCCGGGCGCGAGAGGTCTCCGCCTATCGCAGCCGTGAGGACACGTCGGTGCTCCGCCCAAGCTGGGCAGTCCTGCACCGTATGCTCCACCGTGAGGCTAATTATGCTATGGAATACATAGATTTTGTTCAAGCCCTTCTTCATTTGAAAATAGACTTTCAAAAGACATTTTCTCTTGAACAAAGAATGCAATTTATTCTTATATTAATTTCAAATGCAGAGTTAGATATTCATGAATAATCATATTGATACTTTTGAATATTTCATTTTAAATAAATTATAAGGGATTTGTATAATCAAAGCATAAAATATGATATTCATAACTTTGCAATTCAAATAAATATAGTTTAAGAAATGTATCTAGTTCTGAAGTCTGCATATTTAAAATAATTTTGAAAAAAACATCTAGAGCAATTTAATAAATCGAATAACTATCATTTTAATTTAAAACGGACAGTCAGAAGTTCCAAAGAAAGAAGTCTTAGCCAAGTATCGTGAGAAACGATAACTGGGTTCTGGAGCTAAAAAAAACCTGGAAGTTTGGCTAGAAAAAGCTAGGTGTATAGCGATAAAGAAATATACAACTTTATTGTAGTAGCTCCTATTAACTTTGGGAGCCAAATACACCCGCCAAAAAAAACAATTGAAAAAGAATAGGTGTTGAAAATATTCAAAGATCAAAATAGTGACGAAAAGGTTCTATAATATTTTTCATTTGTTCTGCACGTCTTTTGTTTAGTTGTCGAATCGGGAGAGTTATGAAACGGAACGTAGAGTCCTAGCCACGACTGAAGATATGCGGAAATATCGTGATCCTCATATATAATGACAGAGACACTATCGCCGCTTCAAAAGTATCAGCCCCTTCGTACACTAGGCGACGGACGCAAGTCTCCGATACCTCACGATTTTGGTATTCATTGACGCGTGCTTGTGTTCGAACCTCTATGGGTTTGTATTGCGATAGCCGCTTGGATACCGAAGTCGTAAGGTATCGGAAATTTGAGTCGCCTTGTGTACGAAGGGCCTTACAGTCATGGCACGAACTTTAGCTGTTACTTCTTTGCGTTTTTCCATGCGAAAGTTTTGACTATACTGTCAATAAATCAATGTTTTATAACAACATGTTGCTATGCGTGTGAAAAGCAACTAAAAATACGCTGTTTATAGGAACAAGTCATACGTCAACCTGTGATTTCACTCGTGTCTAAATTGGTATTACGAATGGTGGTACAATTTAAAAGAGACTACGTGATTGTCAATCATTTTGAACTGTGTCCATGAGCTGATGAAATTGGTTAATTGGATCTAACGTAAATGGCTATAAGGTCTGAAATCCTCTGAAAACGCGCCGCTGACGTCAGCGTCGCAGTATGGTGTAATATATTCGTACGCGCGACTGACGTACGTAATGTACTAAGAGGAGTACAGGCCAATGCGAATCCGTTCCTGTAGCAGCGCGTACTAAATTGATATTTCTCATTAAAATAGGCAACCGAAAGTACGCGACCGATATCAGCGTAAGTGGATTTCAGGCCCAAGAGCGGATGGCAAGTAATTCCACCAAGGGGGACTTGTCATCCACCATGGACCATTGTGTTCCAACGTGCGCCTCATAGAGCTGTGAGTCAGCAATATGACGGCCCTCCTCTTAGAGGGCCAAAGCCTGCCGGTGTCGGACTGTCTCATCAGGTTACCGTGACCCTACAACGTAAAGGGCTGTTGAAGGAACACTCTGGATTTTAGTCAGTACGCGTCTGACAGTAGGGAAGGTACTGTAGAAAAAAGAAAGCTTGTAACTTGCACCACATTTAAATTGAGTCTGCAACGAATGAGGAGTCACCAACATAAATATAATGACATTGGGTATTATGCTAATAATAGTGGTTGCATTATGTTATGAATTACACGGAAAATAGTATTTTTTTCTGTTGACATAATTAGATTATAATCATAGGACGATTTTATTTGTGTAATGTGCTGTGGTAATTTGTTTAAAACATAGTCGGACTTTCTATGAAGCTATTGTCAAACAGAGAGGCGTGCCGAAAGCGAAGCGAAGCGTTTTTGATTGTATTGTATGCAATTGTTTGAATCCAGTCACATAGAAAAGCGAAAGCGATCCGATAGTCTATGTGACGGGCTTCAAACAATTGCATACATTACAAACAAAAACGCCTCGCTTCGCGTTCGTCACGCCTGTCTGTTTGACAATAGCTTTAAAGTTGACTTGACGTTATGCTCAGTTAAAAGAAAGGTTTTAGTCTTAAAAAAAAAAAAACAAAGTTGTCGAGGCTAATTTGCGCTCAGCTAAGTCAAAGAACGTTTCAAAGTGACACAATTTTTCTTTTTAACCCACTTTTTATGCAAAATAAAAATACACAAGGCTATTTTATTATTTTTATTTTTAAAACCTAACCCTGTAACGCTAAAGTAATTTCATAATACGCTTATAACATTGTGCATTCAGCGTAAAGTGCGTGCAACGATGAACGACATCAAAGTGAACGAATGGACGAGCTGTGAACGAGTGACCGGGTGAATGATTCCGCACGCTCTGATGGAAGTGACCGACCATAAGTGCGGTCATTCGAACTTACGATGTTTAAACATTCGATTAGTCGTTCCTGAGTTTATCCTAAGAGATGAATTATCACAGGATATCCTTGTGTATGATTGGATTTATGTTTCCTGAAGAATAAATGTCAAAATCATGTCTTACGCTGGGTTTTGTTTAATTTAAATGGGTTGTGTAGGTAATTGGCTAGTGTAAATGTGCCCATCATTGGTGCTGGCAGTTTGATTTACTGTTGTTGTATTCTTAGATGTTCTGTTAATCCCTATTATGCTGAGTCCATTTCCTCGCTCCCCAAAATATTACTAGTTGTGCGATTCTGTGATTTGAAGCTAAACCTTGCCGATATCGTCAGGCGTATGAACTACTACTAACTTTAGACAGTGTAACAATTTTAAAGGTAGTGAAGTTTAATTCTATGACATTTGACATCCACCAATCAGAATTGGATCATGCGAGGTGAATTATGGTCCACTTCCTCACACAGACAGGCCTAGTGTCCCAGCCGTGGAAATATTTTAGGCTGACAATTTGGATGCAAGAATTGTGAAGTCCTAATATGTATTTACATATCAGTATAGTAATAAAAGTTGTTCCAAGTGACAATGATCGCTAACTTGAGCTTAAAATGTTGTATCATCGCGCTTGCAACAATGCTGAACGTTGCAAACTCAAAGTCGATAGGTACTAGTAGTTATTTTTCTATCATTGAAGTTAATGCTGAAATTGTAGTATCTGCATGATTTTAATAACTGTAACTTCTTTTACCTCTAAAATACCTTATTAATGAATTAAAATCAACCCCACAAATTCCGCCAAATATACAACAAAATTCAAAATTCCCTCTAATGCTAATTTTAAAATAACCATGTAACAGGTCAGTGTCCACGGGCGAAGTAATCTGTGAACGAATGAGTGAGCTAGTGAATGAACGGCTGATTTATTTGCTCGATCCGATCCCTGTGGAATGGTAGCCAATTGAGGGTAGAACAAAGCTTTGAATGACTGCTTATTTGGAATGCTTAAATAGACGTAAAGGGAAGAGCATAGCTTTAATTTTTTTTTTGTTGTATCTTGTACGTGCTTTTAAGGGTTGATTTTTAGTATGACGAGAAAATCTTTTCAAGGAAATCTATCAAATATATTTTATGGGACCAAGCAACCTGCAGTGAAATCAATAGGTACTAATACATGTATTATAAAGCAAAAGAATTCGTTTAGTTGGACGCGCTAATTTCAGGAATTAATGATTAGAATTGAAAAAGTATTTTTGTTAAAAATACATAATTTAATTTATCGGAAAAGGATATATACTATATAACATCACGCTATCTCCAACAACATAATCATCTAAAAAGTGTGTTTATGTTTTTTTTTTCATTTTCTTCGTGTTACTAATATAGACGTTGGACCTTATTATATCTATAGCAAACACTAATTTATACACAAATAAATAAAATACAAACGGGTAAATACTCAAGCAAAATAGAAACATCTTCTCCCGTTAGAAATGAGCTTTTTAACTGCTTAAATCTGCTCTCACGCAAACAACAGTAAAAGGACCACACATGAAGACATAATTGCCATTAACAACACTATCATTGTTCAAATTTAGAAAAAAGAAAAAAAAAAACATTCGTTCATTGACCAATTATCTTGTAACCTACAAAAGGAAAAAATGTTTACAACCTCTGATATAAAAATAACGGTGTCAATCTGTAATTCAACTTGTTATAAAAAAAAGTCGGACGGTCGCTTTTCGTCTGGTTGTACAATTCGTACAGTCGAGGTCTTAAAACCATTGTCAGTTTTGAAATCCTTTCTTTTGCGATGCCAGTACGAAAAATATTTAAGCCTTAAAGCACCAAGTAGACTAATGTATAAAAAGCTATATTTTAGATTTTTTAGTAACTTAATATTTTGTGGAGTACTTATAATTTTGATACATTGACATCGTGGCTTGAAATTAAACTTTATTTGTATGTGTATAGGAAACTCAATCGAACAAGTTGCAAACGATATATGATAATGAATTTGTTCATTGTCATCTCGTTAGTGGTAATGAATATGTTCATTGTCAATCTAGTTTTTCCTTCATATAAATAAAATATATAATATAAAGGCTTGAAGATAAACATAACTATCATGGACCCTGTTAGGACGCAGTAACTGTCAAGATGGCCAACATATTTTGACTCTGACCGTTCTTAAAACTAAAGGTGACGAACGTATTCTTACTGAGATTGTACCTATCTATAAGTACGGTGCACAAAAAAGGTATATTTACCCCTGTAACTCCCGTCTCAATAGGTATTACACTCGAAATTCTCCTTACAAAAGATTCTTTTTCTCTCCCATGTTAAGTAGAGGAGGTTTTTAGGTATGTAGCGTCAGCAGCCAAAGTTTAGATTGCGTTGCTTTATGTTTGTTTTGTGGAATGTTTCTTCCTTTTGTTTTGTTTTTCTAATGATTGTTTTTTGTTTTTGTTTCAGGTAAGGATTGTCCGTTGTATTGAAGTGCGAGGGATTTGTTTAGGGTCAACGCTGTTGAACTGTGAGTGTTGATTATTTTGTAAGATATACTGCTCCATTTTATCTATATATTATCGTGTTAAGATGATTAATGCAAATACGACTGTGGTCTTCTATCGTACATACAAGCAAACACTTTTCAACCTAACTTTAACCAAGTAACAATTTGTATTTTATACGTTTATCTATCAAAGCAAGAATCAAAGAATTTCTGCACTATTGGCGTTTTTACAAACTCAATAACTCAACAGCGATGATCAAATTTACTTTTTCTGTATCACGTATAAATATTTATTTAAGAAAAGAATTGTTTAATGCATGTATATTATTTATTTAAAAAATACATGCATTAAACAATTGATTTTTTTTTCTTTAGAATGCCTCTGAGCAAAGATGTGGTCGACGGTGACGCACGCTTGCTTGAAAGTAACCTATTCACTTTTGACTTAAATAATACCCTAGGATTGCAGCTATCAGAAAACAGACTCCAAGAAATGGCGGAACTCGAACACTTATCGAATATTTTAAACTACCCACACTAAAAATCAATACCCATTTATGCTTAATCCTTAAACACACATCAAAATAAAGCTACTCAATTTATTCACCTAACTGTACAATCATTCGTCTCGTTGAGAGCTTGCTACCGAACAAAGGTAGCAGAAACCAATTTGTTACGTGATAATATGTCCCCCTTCTCCCCTTCAATACGATGGGCGAATGGGCCCAGTCTACTTTGACAATAAAACGAACATTTACTTTGCCTTGTTTTTGGTAATTAGTGGTTTTTGTTTTACATGTTAAGGAAGGAAGATAATTGACAAAATAATTGAAGTGTCTATATGTGATATGAAGGAAGATAATTGACAAAAAAAAATAATAATTGAAATGTGTTAGATAGAAACAAATAATCTAATTAATAATCTCTTTGTGTGGTTACACTAGTTTTTATGATAAGTGTCCGCGTCCAAAATTAAATATCTACCGCCTTGCCACAAGAAGATAAAACATCTGTAGAACGCTTGTTCAAAAAAATGATAATATAAAGAAAGATACGCCATGTTCATACTGAATGGCGTTCAGATATCGTTGCGTTGTTATTATAGTAATTTAAAACTACGACAGCGATAGATAATGCGGAACGTATTAAGATAGAAAGAGATGGCAGATAGCAAAGAGCAACAATTGTCTTACTTTGTCCTCAACAATTTGTGCGTGCTAGTGCGATATCTACCTCTTTTTATTTATAATACGAGTATCATTGACTGCAACCCTTAATATCAACATGAAATGTCGTTTTGACGTTGACAGTTATTTTAGACAAGTGTTCAATAGACGTTTATCTTTCTTGTAGTAAGACGGTTTACGTTTTATGCTTGTTTTGCTAACCCTTATGTCTTCTGAGCATAATTAAATATCTGGTTGACCGAGCTTCGCTCGGTTTTTAAAATGTCTATATCTTGGGAACCGAGCTTTACTCGAACCTGGGACCTTGATAAATCGATTCCTTGAGCCGAAAAAACCCTAATCTGTAACTTTCATGAAAATCCTTGGAGCCGTTTTCGAGATCCTGATTATATATAAATATACAAGAATTGCTCGTTTAAAGATATTAGATTCTCAAAATATTTGTCTGCTGGAATGTAATATTTTTATCTAGCACAAACAATAGCACATTAAACCCTCAAAATGCTAAATTCAATCTAACCCGTCAAACTTGTGTTAATTTTTCATTCGAACAAGGTGATCCATCAAATGCATCCAGACTATTAGCTCTCAGAGATATTAGGTAGATACTTTGTAAAATATTGATAGACAGATACACCTGTGCAACTATCACATAAGTTGATATTATACTATGTTTCGCATTTGAACTTCGTAAAACTTAATAAATATAGGATTGAGGTATATAGCTGGAACACGAAAATTACACAAAAGTAAATCATGAAAATACTGTTTTTTTTTTTTTAAATAAAATGTCAAGTTAATTTTTATTTATTTGAGAGAAACTTTATCCAAGAAATAGTCCAACAAAAAAATAAAAATGTTTCTGAATGCTTACGTACGGTCAAAAAAAAAACAAGTTATTCGAACTTCACAATTCACTACTAGCAAATAGTTATTTTCTTTCTTTCTTTCTATCATCGTAAAAGAGACCTCTTCACAATCTGAACACCTAGTACCCACCTTCATAACAGAAACATCAAAACCCAAGTCCTACCCGAATTCCAATAAAAAGGTAAATCCCGTCTTACGTCCAATATTACCGATATATACCCGTTCTATCAATATTTGTCGAAGGCAAAATCACTACGCCAGGCCGTGTAGGGCGGGGCTGACTTGAAAGGCGTACTGGCGTACCGGCGTAGGTACTCGGCGTACCACAAGACGTAAAGGTGTAATTTCAATACGCCGTCTATAGAGTAAGACGTCAGATTATGCGTGAATTTTGCATAAAATACTTTGATTTTGGTTTGCGATGTTCTTTATCAAAGGGCTTATTAGCATACTGTGTGGTTAGATCAGTGTTGGGACCTTAATTGTGGAATATTAGGGATATTTGGAAGATTAAGTAACGAGTAGAGTAGCTTAGAAGTTTATTGCGTCATTCAAGAACTTATTTACAACCACTATATTACATTAAGTACCTACTAATTTTAATTGTAATAAGAGATTAGCAATTTCAATCTCAATGGATCGTCTCTAGATGGTCGGTAAAAGCTGGATAAGAGTAATTGGTGATCAAGTGAGAGACTGGAGGAGCCTATGTCCAGCAGTGAACTGCTAGTCTGATGATGATAAGGGATTAGTTATAGCATGCTTGCTTTAAAGTAGGTAGTATAAGTAGAACTTCTAAGTTCTTAAAGCTCATATTTAGAAGCACGCAAATATAGATTATTTATTCTTATCCTTAGAACCGAGTATCTTCAGAAGATTTGTCTGACGTTTTATTAACTTCGTCAAATCAGCGTCGTGGAATTTAAGGAAAAGTAGTTTTGTCAAAACTCCCCCTTTTTCTAGTACTCGCAATCTCCGTAAAAGGGTTGGGTTTGCTCCTAAGAATTTCACACGTGTCTAGTTTTGTACCTGGTTAATGGCGAAAGGCTCAAAAAGATTCCGTGTTTTTGTTAAGGGAGATAAAGTAAAAAATCCAAAGCCTAAAGGAAATGGAATGCTCAGACTTACATTTTTGGCAACCTTCATACCAGACAATACTCCAAAAATCTAAACAAAGTATTAAGTCTACAAATTGTAGAGCTTTTTTTATTAGACATGGGTTTGCTCTTTACTCTCGTCTAGGTCAGAACTTCAGAAGTAGAAGTAGTTAGTCATAAGTGGTTCACTCTAAATTTGAAGAGATTCGGGTTCATACAACAATGCAAACTAACATAAAAATAATTCACGCACTGCCAAAAAGGGCTAAAATTACATACTTTCAATAGCGTTTATTATAAAATTGAATAAACGGTTGACGGTAAAAATAAATTAATATGACGAGGGGTTGTCAAATAACTGCCCTTTCTACACGGAATTTATTTTGAAAATTCCTCGCCTGTCACAGCCCTATAATCTTTTTATGATCGTTGATATTGATAAACTAGAAGTGACAATTACGATGAAATTATTTTAAAACTAATAATGCTGTCTCGTTATAATTTAAACTAGCGACTAACTTCAGTCAGATTTAAATTTCAAATAAAATGTAGCCTATGATTCTCGTTGATTAATGTAGTTTTCTAGTAATATTAATGTTTCCCACTAAGCGCAAGCGCATATGCTTTTTGTCACATTTATACCCATAAAAAATTTGACAGCTAAAAGGGACTTTCTTTTTAAGGAAGAACTATGACAACACAAAAATGATGGTAGAAAAATGACAAAATTTTACCGATCTTTAGCAAATCAGTAGCTATTGAAGAAAAACGGTTGTGTTTTTCTTGTGTTGTCTAACAATATCATACAAACAGTTGAAATTCAGTAAGTATAGCGATAATTTTCTAGGTTTATTTTCGCATGTAAATGTAAAGTAAAAGATATCAAATCAAGCCCATGTAGTTGTATGAGATGCAATGTTTCATACAGGAATCATGCTCGGTTAATTTGCTCTACGATGACTATCGTTTATGAAGTATTTTTACTACTAAATAATTACATATGGATTTTAATTACACCTATACATTGAGCTTTTGAAGGCGTTTGTAACACCTTTAAGAATTTAAGGCGATGCGCCTGTTTTGTCCGGTGATATTTCATCTAAACCCCACATTGTAGTGTATGTATTATTAATTTACAATTACATGTCAAACAAAACACATCCCTATCAGAATAGTAACAATAGCTAATTTTATTTTGCCTTGTATAAGTTGAAGGTTTCCCAAAACAAGTATGTTAGCAGACAAAAGCGAAAGGTACAAATAGGAATTTTACGATTTTCTTTTCGATATAAACGATTGATCTTAGTATTGATGATGAACTAGGAAGTATTATTTCAAAGGATTACAACACGAAAGGTGCTTATATGGTATCGGAAATCTGAAGGAACAATTTGATGAGTCGTCTTCATATTTATGAGGTTTTCAGAAAATTTTACAATAAGTATTATTTTCCATCAAGCGTGTCGCAAATGTCTTCCTTATTTGAGCGTTTAGAAACGTGCCATCAAAAAGCTCTAGACTATCGTAAAGAGACATTCCATTTAATACTCTTCAAAATAGCATGTATTATTTTTATTGCTGGATTTTTTTCTTTTTTGTGATCTGAGTGTTGTTGTTGCTGTGTGCCTTAAATGTAAGGCCTACAGCCAAGGGATTATTTCCGGCCTTCTCCTTTCTCACCTATGTTGGTGTCGGCAAGTTATTTTGGTAGTTTTGAATTTGGACTTTTTTTTACGTGGTACTTAGTAGTCATCGAATGAGTCCTAAAACCCAGGGCAGACCCGGAGGGAATGTCAGACTTGAAATGACTAAAATCCACGGTGTCCTTCAGTAGGTTACATGATAGTCCGGTGACATTGGCAGGCTTTGACCCCCTAAGGGGGCTCCGTCATTTTGCTGTCGGCTCTTAAAAGCGTGGGTGGAATACGACGCGCCGTCGATGCTTCATGATGTCGTGTGATGTTATATTAAATGATCTACCTATACGGCTTAAACATGCTGACAAAAAATAAGCAGTAACTTCCAGTAGATGTTAATATCATCTAGTTAGTATCGGGAAATATAAATTAAATCGTCCTGAGCACCCGAGTGGGCTTCCGCATCGCAATGATGCCTGTCCGGCTGTCCGACTTTGTCCCGTGTTGTCCGACCCTGTCCCGGATTGTCCTTCCCTGTCCGGACTTTACCTAAACTTTTGGATTACGTGTCCAATTTAGTCGCGTCAATACTTATTTTCATATTTGTACGGTTATGGTGAATTTAAATGTTGTTTTACTGTTTTGCGTGCGAAATAATGTTGATTTACTCATAATCAAGATAAACTTTTAATTTAGGAAAATATTAAAACTTGCAAACAATATCTACGTGGTAAAATTGAGTCAATTTAATTTCATCGTTTGGTGATATTTAATTTTGAAATTAGAATTTGAAAAGTTTAACCGAAAAGTAAACCCATGTTTTAATAATAAAAAAAATAAAAAACGTCTGGAGGCCTCATAAGCATTGAATTCAATTGCCCATTAGTTATCTTTGTAGTTTTGCGCTAGTTTTCCCAGTATCACTTATTTCCTATTGTCTTCTAAGTTATTGATTGTAATATCAAACATTATCTGTAAATATCACGACAACTTCATATACTAAATTATTTAAAAAGAAGTGTGTCGACGAAGTAAAGCAATCATTGTCAAAGAAATAATTTTCTTTTAATTGTCGACGAAAATTAAGTTTGTAATTATTCTATGTTTTTGTCTTCTTAATTTTACAGACATGAGAATGTCGCATGTCTTATCAATTTTATTAAGATTTAAAATGACCTACTCGAAAACATTAAGCTGGTTTTTTATGATTTCATATTTCATATCCCTGGTTGATTAAAGTTTGACCAGACGCGACTAACCACTCAAGATCATGCAAAAAATTGATCAGGTTACGTTAACAACGCTACAAAAATGATACTACATCATTTTTCATGTCAATTTAGCACGAGAAAAAATGCCTCGTCAGTTTTTTATCGAAAATGGGTTGCATAATTACAAGCCCGGTTCGTACCAAAACTTCGGGCTATTCAACTCCAAAAGCTATGGGCATTAAAGCTGCTTAAATGTGCATAACTTATTACAGCATTCATGTGCAAATACGACCCATTTTCACTACGATAAAATACATATTTATCGATTCGACTGTACCAACCCCCAAATATGATTCAACGGAGACACACTTCAAAAATTAACATAAGCAACGTTATAATATTCAGGTTGGTCCTTCGAGTCGCATATTACGCTGTCGACGTAAAATTTCGGTGGAAATTATTTCTTAAACTAGCTGTGCCCGCGACTTCGTTCGCGTGGATGTCGGAATTTAACAATGTATTTTTTAGTGCGAAGCGTTTAATTCTCGCCACGTTTTTCATTCATAAACCTTGTATTTCGAATTCAAGAATATTTGACGTGTTTGTAATAACGCCCTCTGTTGTTCAAAGGCAGTACTATTTAATTGCTATTGGTTAAGAGTAGTTTGTACATATTATATCGATTTGAATTCGATATTGTTTAATGAATTAAATAAATGTTGGTTTGGAAAAAAAAATGATGGAACCTACTCTAAATCCTACCTCCACCCGCTCCACTCCACTCCACCCGCTCCTCTCCACTCCACTCCACTCGCTCTACTTCACTCCACCCGGTCCACTCCACTCCACCCGCTCCACTCCACTCCAGTCCAGTCCACTCCACTCCATTCCTCCATTCCTCCACTCCATTCCATTCCTCCACTCCATTTCAGTCCAGTCCAGTCCATTCCATCAGTCCAGTCCAGTCCAGTGCATTCCATTCCATTCTGTTCGATTCCTATAAATCGCTTTAATTAATTTCGGGTGTTAATTGATTACGATGAAACAAAATACCGTACATATAATAACACCTCTATTCCAGGTTTTCTTTAAACGCCATCTGCCGTGCGTTGAAATAATTATGTTTAAATTTATTATTTGAATAAGTAGTTTTTCTATTCGAAGCTAGATCGCGCTACTGACCTGCGCGTCTCGGTGTGAACTGACCGTAATTTTACTTCTGGAACACTTAAAATTCAAATATCTTTTGATAGACTGAACCGATTCCAATGAAACAAAAACTAAATGTTACTTCAAGTTACGGTCAGTCGTTGTGTATTAAAGTTATCTACAAAGCTTTCGTACATTTTACGTGATGCCCGAACAAATAAACATACAAACAGACAAACAGACAAACAGACAAAAATTCTAAAAATGCTAGAAATGGGTTCTCTTGGTTGTCCTTTAACACCCTGGCTATATTTTTTGAGTTTTTTTTTAATGTACAAAAATTACTTTTCTACAGTTTTATTATATGTATAGAAAACATTCTGTAACTTAAAAAGGTGAGTGTAAGTGAGTGTTGCCAAGTTACCGCTTTATGACAGCTTCATAATGAAAATGAAACTCTCGTCGAGTTTATTTTCATTGTACCCACGGATTAACCGCAGTACGAACGTAGGGGAATCGTAGTAAAGCAAATACTAGCTAGCTATGTGTGTGCAAATATTGTGCCCCTTTTTAACCGTCCCAACGGATAGTCTATTGTTTGGCCAAAGAACTTGGGGCCTTTTGGTTAAATACTGCGTATTTTTGTATTGCGGTGTCGTTGTTTTAGTTAGTGGTATCTACCCTTTAGTCTATTTTACCCTTGTGGGGTGGAGTGTCTACTATCCAGTTTATACTACGTATTTGCTCCGCTCGAAGCTAAGTTAGAATGTTGGTTTCAATAATTATACCGTTCAAGTTTGTAAGAGAAATTCTAATATTTCTAAAATACATCCCTGGAGTGTGGTTTAAAGACAGCGACATTTTATCTGATGGTTAGATAACCGCAACTTTGAAGATATAATCTTTTTTTTTTATTAGCCTATACTGTCCCACTGCTGAGCAAAGGCCTCCCCCAATTCCTTCCAGGAGTTCTTTTCCTGGGCCGCTTCGAACCAGCTCTCATGGTGAGTGTCTAGTTCGTCTCGCCATCTTTTTCTGGGCCGGCCTCGGCGGCGCCGTCCATCTCCCGGCACCCATTGGGTGGAGATCTTCGCCCAGCGGTCTTCTTGCATCCGGCAGACGTGACCCGCCCAATCCCACTTCAGCCTAGCAGCTTTCCTACCAACATCTATTATGCCAGTTTTGGAACGCAGCGTAGTGTTTCGCACCCTGTCTTCTCTTTTCACACCTAGAATGCTGCGTTCCATTGCCCGTTGGCAAACTCCAAGGCGGGACTTTTGTGATTCGGTGAGTGACCACGTCTGAGCACCGTAGGTTAGGACGGGCAGAATACACATATCGATGAGTTTACGCTTCAGGGAAATCGGTAGATCACCCTTCATTAGCGTCTTCATGGACCAGTAGCTCGAATGTAATTGCGAAATTTATAAATGCAGTTTAACTTTAAAATTACGTCGTAGTAAATGTTTGTGCTGTATGCAAATTGTAGATATGAGTAATGGCTCTTCTGGGCCAACATTGCACGGTTTAACTAATGTTGATATAACCTATATTGTGTCGACTTTATTTAATGTTTCTTTATTGATATTTGCTGATAAGTCCATGTTACTGGGATTTGTTTGCAGATTTGTATAAAAAGTGTAACAAAATGCATATCGAAGCGAAAGGTTTATTGATTCTGGTCCATACAAACAAAAATGGGTGCGTTGTTAGGAATGTACAGTCAGCATCAAAAGTTGCTGACCACATTCAGATTTTTAAAATCGCTGTACACCATAATAAAACGTAATAATACGGTGTACAGCGATTTTGAAAATCTGAATGTGGTCAGCAACTTTCGATGCTGACTGTACACCATTCAAACGCACGGTTCGCGCAGTGCTGGGCGATCGACTGCTGTGCATCTTTTCGCTGGTTCGATTCCCACAAGGAACCAATTTTAATATTTGCATGACTTACAAGTAGTTCTTAATAGTAGACTGTGTTTGTGAGTCAAAATTTTTGTACACGCGGCTACACATTTATCGTGGTCTCGCTTTGTATGATCAGTCCGCGCATACAACGATCAGCTTATACTGGTTTTGTATGGCTTGATGTGTAGGCGTGTGTACACGCACCCACGATACACAACAAATTCTCAGGCTACCCCAATATCTCTTTATTTAATAAATTGTCAACTCTATTACGATAGAAAAAGGTTTAGTTTGGTTTGCCAACTTCATGAAGCGTTTTATAATCGAAGCTTTTTCCAAATGAAGCAAGTATACAATCAATTATTCATATTAGGTTTACAATTTAGATTTACGCATACCACTTCGACCGAATTGAGCCCAAAACCTAAAGGACTTAATACTCTAAGATCCTGGATAAAGGATCCATTTCTAATTTAATCCAAGGATCATAGTAATCGAAATATATTTTCTTAATAACTCGCCTTTTCTCTAATTGAAATATCAGTAAAGCCTCGTTCAAGGACACGCGGGGCGTCAAGCGGCGCGGTGCGCGTAGCGGGCAGCCCGAAACACAAACATACGGCGATTTAGGGAATCGAGAACCGGTCCTTGTTGGAAGTCCCGGGATTTTCGGGACGGGCGTCCAAGGAACCGGGAAATCCCGGGATTTTCGGGACTTTCGGGACAAAAATGCATTTTTTCCATGGCATTAGAAAACAATGAAAATAATAAGATAACTTTATGGTACAGTATTTATTCTGATTAAAATCATACAACCAACTTATTCGACGGCCTCATGGACATGGGTTTGCTCTAGCCTCTTTTCTATTCAGAGGTGGCAAATCTATTCACTCTAACTGTACTAACTATGGAAACTTGCAGTTCATCTAGATGTCCAATACTGGACATTAGATGTACCTAATGCAAGTAGGCCGGTGTTAAGAGGTTGTAGAATTCATGAGTTCGACCTATTTTAGGTCTCATCTTAGCCACGAGCGAACCCAATAAAAAAAACGAAAAGAGGGAGGGCTTCACACACAGCAGCTATAATGTATATTAATGTACATTACATCCCGGGATGTATAGCTTTAAATTATCTTAATGTATCACACACACAACAGGTAATGTAATGTATATTTCCCTACATTTCATAACATCCTTTTCGAAGAGAGATATATGGAAATGTATTGAGATGTATAGGTGTATCGAAATATGAATGTATATTTTCGTATCGCTCAGTACCTTAGATTCGAAGATGTAAAAATATACATTATTGCTGCAGTGTGTGGTCGCCTGACGATTTCTATGGAAAGATGTAATGAGATGTATCATGCTATAATGTACATCTTTACATTATAGCTGCTGTGTGTGAAATCCTTAAGCTTGCGTCGATGAGATGAGCTAAGCTGTAGAGTAACCATCCACCAGTTTCACGTTGCCAATTTATTAGTCTAAGGAGCTCTGCGTTCCACTGGGTCTAGTGCAGTAAGTTGTATTTATCTGAGCCATCCCAATGATTAAGTTGAGTAAGGTTGCTGCAATACTCCGTTAGAAAAAACGTAAGAAACTTTGAATTTCGCGGGCTACTACGACGCAATCAATGCAGAAATGGGCTTGCACATATCCAGGTGTAAGGTATCGCTTCACTCTATTTAGGATGCCCACGTCAAAGTTGACACTGGATGTCAGTTCCATGCCCAAAAGCTCAAGGTCATCAGTTACAGAAACAGGAAAAATAGGAGTTGGTCCAAATTACTCTATAAAAGATGTAGTTTTGATTTACTCCTACTTCACTAAGGAAATATACGCCTGTATGTTGGTGGCGTTAAAAGAGAGAAGTTTCTTGTGTGAGCGAACAAGAAACTTCTCTCTTTTATGGGATACTAAGTATCAAATCTGTTTGCTCTACCATGGTCTCTCTGAAGCAATGAACTTCATCCCCACTGGATTTTGCAGTGGGCAAGTATGTCACTGAAACAGTACTGTTATCTACCTACCCAACAATACCAGGCTGAAGTGGGTAAGAAATGTGCAGCAAAATAAGAGTTGCAAAGAAAACAGATAACTGTTGAACTCCAGAGTCAATAATCAAAAGCTCAAAGGATCTCAGTCATCAACGACAACTCTGATTGATCGTTCATTAAGAAAGTCTGATATCCAGCTACAAAAATTGAGATACCAAAAGCAAGGAAACTTTTTGTCTCGAGACCCTGTCAAAGGCTTTCCAGATATAACCAGTACTACATTATCAACTTTTCTTTTCTGTCAACCACACTTGTATCTGAACATGTTATTCCGTATATAACGGCGAAGTGAATAAATACCTTACATTCAATTTGATTCTTTTGTTCTATAAATAAAAGAATTAACAAGTTTAAACAAATTATTTATACTGTTTTTCTGAGTCCCGAAAATCCCGAATTTCCCGGTTCTCAGTCGCATGTCCCGGGTTTTAAAATATACTTCAAGAACCGGGAAATCCCGGGATTTTCGGGATCGGGATTTCCCGGTTCGATACCCTAGGCGATGTGCACGCTTTGTGCGAAGTTGGTGATGGGAACTATCAAATCGATCGCCACTATGTAGATATACTAACAAGATAACTTCATAAATTAAACCTAGAAAACTACATAATTTAAGTTAGTTCACATCTTTGACACAACTGTCAAAGTTGATGTGAACTGGAGACACCCACGGAGTGACGTACGTGTCAAGTTTGTCAAATATGTTCCACAACCTTTTTCTAAGTTTAATTTATCAAAATTACTAGTTGGAAAGAATTGGTAGATCTCATGTCCCCAAAAGTGGAAAGATTTGGAAGAGACCTACACTTAGCATTGGGTGATTAGAGGTTGAAGAAGTTAAAGATGTCCCAAATAAGGTGATCACTAGGAGGAGTGGTTATCGCGCAGTCTATAGTCTAGAGCGTTCACGGAGAAGCGGCAACAAAATGACGCTGTGCAGCCCGCGCCGCTCGACGCTCCGTTCGACGCGTCGCTTACCCTTAAACGGGCCCTAAGAATCCCGGGAAGTCCTGCGAAACTCGTAGATATTTAATATTGTTCTGCATTTCATTTTCCATAATGAATTTTCGTATTGTGATTCCATTCAAGTTCCAAAATTTAATCAAAACAATTGAATTTATTGTTTTCTTTCATTATTATTAATAATAGAATTTTTGTGAACGTTCAATTTCCCGGGACCTTTCGTTCTAATTTTATTACATCCTAATATTAGTTTTCATATTGGATTGTCTCTTTTGTTTATTAGTTCCCGTTTTATCTAATAAAGCGTTTTATTTATTTTGTCTTTATATATTCTACAAACTAAAAGTGTGATAGCTTAAATTCTGGTAGTCAAATAACAAGCTTAAAAATAAGTTTTTGGGACTTCATTTTAGAAAATAAAGCCTTTTTGTTAGGCTAGCGGACGGCGAGTACTTTACTCACCGTTCGATTAAGAACTAATAAGCCCTAGTCCACGTCGTTTGCCACGTGGTTTCAGGCAGTAAGTGCAAGTGTATTTTATGATTTTTAGGACCCATTTTACGATTTTTACACAAAAAATTGAGCATATAAAAGTACACTATCTCTAAAAATCTAGACACATTATGTTTTTTTGACAGGCCTGTTGGTCTAGGGGTTAGTTACCCTGACTGCTATGCTATAGGTCGTGGGTTCGATTCCCACCCAGGACAAAAGTTTGTGTGATGAGCACGATCATTTGTTCTGTGTCTGGGTATAATTTATCTATAATATTTGTGTATTTAGAAATATATAAGTATGTTTATCAGTTGTCTAGTACCCATAACACAAGCTCTGCTTAGCTTGGGACTAGATGGCGTTGTGTGATAGTTGTGGAATATTATTATTACATTATTATTAGCGCAAGACATAAAAACACTGCGCAAGACATAAAAACACTGTCATTCAAATCAAAACTTCGACCAATAAATTCAACCAGTAAAAAGCTTACTTTCTGAAACCCAGCCGTACCTACCTCCTACCTTGAAGCCCCAAGAATGTAAGCCCCAAGTTTAATCAAAACGGAGCAATTTCTGGGAAACACCTTATTTCTAAGAATGTCGTCCCCAAAATAGGATGGTCCCTAACGCAAAATAGGTCCGATTTACAGTCAGGTACGCGCCTCAAGCAGCAGTGGTGGCCCAGTGGTATCGGCCCCGACTTACGAGTTGTTGGTCGTAGGTTCGAATCCAGACAGGCGTCACCACTGCTCTCAAAACGGTGAAGGAAAACATCGTGAGGAAACCGGCATGTCCTAGAACCAAAAATTCGAAGACATGGCGTTACATCCACCAACCCGCACTGGGCCCGCGTGGTGGATTATGGCTCACTTCCTCTCCCAGAGAGGAGGCCTGTGTCCCAGCAGTGGGAACATTTATAGGCTGATGATGATGTCGTGCCTCAAGCGCCTGTCCATGTCGCGGGACTGTCTTATAAAGTTACCGAGACGCTGGAACGTAAAGGGCTATTGAGAAAAACAGAGTCAGTTCGATTCTGACAGTCCATTTCACTCCACCCAAGGCATGAGGACACATTTGATGATATTACGAAAAAAAACAAGGTACCTACCTTCTGAAGGATCAGCGAAAATACAAGGGAATGGTTTATTGGGAATCTGCATGAGTGATTTAGATATGATCTTCGATTGTGAAGCCCCTTTGTAGGATATTTATTTGACTTGCGGAGGGGAGAAAACGGTATTGGTCCCGCTATTATACTTTGCGGGTATTAAAAGAGTTTTGACAATACATATTTCAACAGATGAAAATTGTGGTGGGTGGGATTTATCTCCTAGTTGTCCACCCTGGGCTGTGGCACAAGCTAGAACAGCATCAAACTTGTACTAACTAAAATCCACGGTGATCCTTCAATAGCCCTTTACGTTCTAGAGTCACGGGTACCTGATGAAACAGTGCGTGACCCCGGCTTTCGTTGCCGTCTGATAAAAACGTAGATGTTCACCGGAAAAATATAGTTGGGTTTTCGTGTTGAAAATGTTTCGTCCTATTGCTATTTTTAGCTCCTTTTGTATTATTCCGTGTGTTTATATAAATAATATCTATTTAAAACAAGGACAAGTGTAACAAGGGTCTGCCCGGCCAATGATTCCGAGATAGGATGCCATGAAAAGTTAAATTGTTTCGCTACCCAACCGCAAAAAACACAGGAAACAGAAATAATATGCCAGAAATATCTAGGTGGGAGAAGGAGAAACACATACAATTCCAGAAATATCTTCGCGTTTTATGGAGTAGGCATAGCTCTAAGTATAGATTGAAATAGATAGGGAAGGAGAGTGAAGACATGATAAAAAATTGTATTGTTATCTCATTATCTGTATTAGTTATATGCTTCAGTTAATGACTACTTCGGCATGAACGTAGAAATCAAAATCTTTCCCGATTTGGTGAATGTGATGGTTTTTGTAAAACTCACTATTCCCAGCGGTTCCACCTAGTGGTTAAAAAATATCCCACGGAAACATATCTGGATGAAAGGTATCTCATATGTTACACAGATTATAAACTGCCTGCCAAATATTCAAGTTTTGTTCTACCACTTTTCAAAGAGTAATAAACATCGGTCCATCCTCACAAACTTTAGAATTCGGTGTAAGTTCCAGAAATCTGTGTAAGTTTGATTCTAACCTCCTTCACTGCTAAACCTACTTGCTACCCTATAATTAAATCTCTTGGAAGACAATCAGTTAAATCAGCAAACTCAACACCACATGTCAACTTTGAATTCGGACAATTCTGTACACGACCAATTCCAACAACTGCTTCCCTTCAAACATTATCTGCAATCAGTGTCTCACACGTGGCGGACACGTGTTTACATTATTAGCCACAAGTGCTGACCAAACTACCAAGACCCCTGAGCTTCGATAGCATAATGATTTTTTCTTTTGTTAATTGAAGATTAGAAGGGATCGAAGGACCATTTAAGTTGGTCTTTCAACACCCTATGCTTTTAGGTGTCATGTGACGATGTCACACTTTTGTGTTGCGGTATTGTAAATAACAATGTGTGATATTGTGATCCTTGTGATTTTCCTACCTTCAGGGGAATAACTAAAAAGGTTTTGTCCTATTTTCATCTTCATGGGTACTAAATAATTGGATAACAGAAGAAAAAAATCTGAAGAGTGCATAACTAACCATGAAATGAGAGGAATCAAACAGTAACGAGTAATCGTGAAGTCGTGAGTTCAAAGCCGGGTGTGTATCCCGTTTTTTCTAACACATTATTCAATACATCACTTCTCCAAAGGGTGAAATACAAAACATTGGTAAAAACACTCAACGACAACATAAAGAAGTCTTTGTTACATAAACAGGAAAGATTTGTTTGATGGCCTAGAAAGATAAGAAGTTTTTACGAATCCTTTTACAAAATAATTTAGAAGCTGCCGTAAAGAACGACTCATTCAATCGCAGCTACAGTGAAACAAAAAAAAAATACACATTTTGAACTATGTCGCAGAACTCGCAGACACGGAAAAAAAGTGGACCTAAAATCCGACCTTTCAAGACCCTCTAAATTCAAAAATGCCATTTCACATCTACCCTATTTTTCATCTTCAAAAACAGTCAAAGCTTTGACCCGAAAACTGCAAAAGCCTATCACCAGTTTGGAGTCAGCTACAGGGGCCCATGGGTGTGTCCGATGTGGAAATTGCATTTCACGTCCCTTTGTCCGAGGGTTTTTTGTTTACCGACTCAGGTGTTGATTCAGAACTCTACTGTAGTAGGCGTTTGTGCGGGTAATCCAACTTGATTAATTTACTGTTGAATGTCCTCGCTAATTAAGCCACTGATTCTGCCTAACTGCGTAAAATCAATGGATAGTTCAACATTTAGTAATTTGTAAAAGCTTTTTCAATTTCGATAAAAGTTTTTGCTTACATTGACTGTCTAGTTTTATATTTCAGACTTTAATTTGTTTGTAGTTTCGTTTCATTTCAACCAAATACACAGCAGTTTTATCTTCAACAAAAATAGAGAAAACAAAAACAAATCCTTTGTCAAAGTCAAAGGTGGACCGATAAACCAAAAACGCACAAAGCCGTATCCGGATCGAAGGACGGAGCAGAAAACAAATGCATATCGATATCAAAGAAACGCATCGTATGCGAGATAAAAACAAAAATGAAATCGTAGCTCCTGTTTCCAGTACGCAATGGAGCATGGAACGTGGACGCCAATTATATTGGCCGCTGGATTTACGTCGCGTCACTTTTCTGGCCGGTGATTGACTGGCAGCGGCCATCTTCTTTTTTCGTTTTGTTATACAACTAGCACTCTCCCTCTATAGAGAACTAGCTATTATTAAATTGTTCAAGGGTTTGCTTGAGTTGTGTTACTAGAATGATTTGTAGTGCGATTTGTTTGTTTGTCTCTCTTTAGTAAAGTAATTAAACGCCCAAGTAGTTAGGTCCTTTGATCCTGTAACTTATTTTGTGACATTTGTGTCCATAAATAACAGACTTTATCATCAAAAGAAAAAGGGGCACTATTTTACATAACCAAGTCTTTTCATCTGAATCGATTTATCTGTCCTTGAAAACGATTGACAAAAGGGCCGTCTCTAATAGGGTTTCTAAACCCTAAAATAATGCCTTTACAGTCGATGTTTTCTGTGTACAGTGGCGTGCATATATTCGTTGCCAGTATTCTACAGACACGTCTCAATCGAACCCGGTAAGAAGGAAATCATTTACGCCAATAACGCCCCTCTCACCCCCGATCGTGGGTGATTTAAAGAGGGGTGAAGTACTTCAGTAAATATCGATTTTCTTAGGTAAATATTTACGTCGTTTATTCCCTTTTTTGTCGTCGTTATGAAATTGTTATTGAGGCATAAAAGTTGAGTTAAGATGAGGCGTTTAAATGCCTATATAAAGTTGAGACTGAATGAAGATATTTTCTGGTGGAATTTTTAAGGGTTTTGCTGTTTACTTTTGGGAGTTATGATATGAGTGTAATAGTAAACGTGGTAATAGTAAACGTAAACAAAATCTTCACTTAAAATCCAAAAAAAATGAGAGTGATGTTTCAAAGGGTCTTGTCCAGAGATGGGACATACAATACTTATAATTATTTAAGAAGTCCGAACCAAAATTGTTCTTAATTCTATTTCAATGCATTCTATTATTTAATTTAAAAATAAAAAATATTATTACTTAATAAAAACAATAATTATTTAAAAAAAAATCGTGTCCATCATTTACACTTCGAAATATATCTCAAGTAAAAAAAAACTTCACAAAGGCGCAAAACGGAAATGGACGCACAAAGAAACGATGTAACGAGTGGGCCAGCTCTCATTACTGCTCTAACAAAGATGTACAATTTTGCACGGAAATGACTCGGACGGTTATAGGGACTTTCACCCCTCGAAACTTCACCAACTTGAAGGGTAGTCTGAACTCAATTTGTTCACAAGATTTCGATAGTGTCAGATGCCTTGAGATTTTAATACGCCTTCGTATTCATGATATATCCTTTTATGAATGCGAAAATGTTTGTATGTTATACATTAACGAAACTTGTAATTGTTTTAATTTACCAAAAAATTGAGATAATATTGAAACAGGTTTTTATGGTTACGTGCTTGTGTCATGACTATGGCTCTTGTTACCCCGAATGCGCATATAACTTACTGTCTTAAAAGGGCGCGGTCCTGGAACGCAAAGGAGATTGACAAAATCAGGTAGATTTTTGAGCAAGTCAATTCTGCTCCACTCCACCCAGGGCGGGGTGGACACAATACACACAATAATAAATCTAACAAACCTGCGTTCTTTGTTTACATCAAATATCAAAGATTTTAAAACGTTGTCAGCAAACAAAAAGATAAGTTCCGTTTCAAGACGTTCTGGCCAAGCTGTACCATATTTTTCGACATAGTACTAAAGAAAAAATATAATCCGCACTACATAAAAAATGCACTATATAAATAAAGCGTTGTGTATAAACCTTGCTTGCTTTTACGACTGCGTATGAAGGCATTAATTTTAGTATCCAATATATTTTATACCTAGACATAAAACCTAGTACGATTGCTTTAAGCTCTTCGCAATTCAGCACCTTGAGACCTAATTTCAGACTGAACGAATACGGAATACAAGTCATAAAAAAAACATTACGCCTTTATACTTAAAAAGATGATCAGAAGTTATTTACAGAACTAGGCATTGTGTGAATAACTCCTTTTTAAAGCTGTTGGGTAAATACTTATATATTTTTTTATTACTTTCTTTTAAAAATAAAAACTGTGTGACACTAGGATTTATTATAAATAATGTTAGGTATTTATTGACAAAGCCACCTAAATGACAATATATCAGTTAACTATTTAAACCGATTTTTTGTCAGTTACGTATTTTGCTCTACCTGGGAATCGCACCCAGAATGTCATGCTCAGTAGTAGATATTACTACGACATTAATGAAATATCAGTGAAGAAAGTTCAATCTTACTTTTGCTAATCTGTCTTACTTGTAACTAATATTCTAGAAGCGAAAGATATGAGGTTGAGGATGGATAGATGATTGTTACACTTTTACACAAAAACAACTGAACGGATTTATATGAAATTTAGTACAGAGATAGTTTATAGTTTGAGTTGATACATAGGCTACCTTTTATCCCGGTATTAAGTTTCGAATGACACGCAGTAATCAGCTATTACAGACTATAAATAAAAAATATATATCAGCTGCTAGAATATTATGATAAATATCCCTTCTAAAACCTATGTGCACACATTTAAACACACACGAACATGACTCGAAACTAGCTCTTAACACTAGTGCCGGGTGTTTAAATATCTTATGATCTTAGTGAACGTATCCAAACTGGATTGCCACTCGCGACTCGCCAGACGTGGAACGACGCGCACCTGTCGCTACGCCCTTGTTGGCCATTCTCCTTTGGATGGCGATGTTGTAAGCATTAATTTATCAGTGATATTTGTAACATCTGTTGGTTTTGGATAGTTTTTATTAGAAAAGTGTCATGAATGGGACAGATTGTTTTTTAATGATTCGTGGCTGTTTTAAGGAAAAAAAAATGAAAAATGTCATTGTACCGTTCTTTTTTAGGTCATTTTATTTGTCTTATATGTTGATCTTCTTGGTAAAGGATCAGGTGTATAGTTTTTACTACTGGTGTGCTTGTATGACCAGATATATGTATGAACGTGGATAAGTTGAAAGGAATAGCAGTATCATAGCAGGTTTTATGAGGTTTCTACATATTTACCTTTATGGAAAAAAGGCTATTGTCGGACAGTCTTTGCACCTTGGCCCTGGTACTTAAAGAGCAACCGAAGAAACGGGGTGGAATTTGAGTCAGTGAGTCTCACAATCCTTTCTGCTCCACCAAGGACTCATTTGATGATATTACTACCTCAAAAAAAATAGTAAGACTTATGAATGTTTATCAATATTTATGTAATTATCAGAAGCAAATCAGAATCAAATTGTTGTCAAAAACTTAAGCCAAAAACCCATTTTCTCTTAAACAACTTTAACCTATCCAAATCACAATGGATCCAAGGTTTCCACCCGAATAGAGACAACGAAATGTCACCCAAAGACATTGTTACCGAGGGGCAATGCAAATTGGGACAGCTCCCATATTGACTCCTTTTTATTGAGCACTCTTTTAGGGCAAACGGAACCAAATACAAACGACGTAATTCGCTGAAAATTGGATAGATGTTTGGGTTATGTTTGTGGTGATTACAAAAGAGAAAAGCAATGTTACTGGTTTATGCTAGCGAAGGAGTGGCCGTGAGGGGGAGGACAGCTTCAATCTCAACACCCAGCGGACGACTCCCGGCCACCGTAGGCGCGGGTAGATGGACGACGAGGAATGGGCGACTCGCCATCCGATCATGTACCAAGCGCGCCTCTGATGGGGCCCCCTTAGAGGGTCAAAAGCGTGCCGGGGTCGTCTTATCAGGTAGGACTCATTTAAGATTAGGATTACACCACGTAGAAGAAAAACGAAAAGTCTTTTTCGGTAAAAATATTAACAAAGATGATACCTATAATCCTATTAATATTTTAGGATTCCTTAATCAGCTCTTGGATAAAAATGATTGAAGTTGAGTCATGAATTACTTAGAACTAATACGAACTTAAACCTAATATCACAAGTAATATTATACGTCTTCTAAGGGTCAATTCACACCGATACGCGACGCTGCACGCTCATTTCAATAGAGTGATTCAAAATCTGACTTTGTTTACTACGAAAATATAGACATTCCACCGATGACGCGAGGCAGCGCTCCGCCTCACGCGAAGTTTAATAGCTACTCAAAATATAACTTTATTTACTACTAGCGGCCCGAACGTAATATATCATGTTCGAGGCCTATGTTACTCCGGGTGAATGTAGCTTTAAATGATGAAAAAAATTCTGAAAACGGCACAGTTTTGAATTTATTCATTATAAACATACACACACACAAAAATACAACCTTTCCTCGTTATAATATTAGTGTGGATTACTACACGAAAACCTTTCACATTTCCAGTAGCGTCCCTTAACGTTGCGTCGCGTCTCAGTATGTACTGACCCTAAATCCCAACTTATCAATATGATTACTTTTGCCAGCAAGACCGGTATAATTTCTACTTTTTCGAGAAGAAGAAACGTATCATCAATTCCAAAAAAAAGTCCAGGTAACATTCGCAGTACCTCTGAAAACTTTTCTAATGGTATCCGAGTACCCGAAAGTTTACCCTAAAAATTTTGACGAACTAAAAGTTTCACATGTATATAAAAAATGTATCCTACCGTACCTATATTATAAATGCAAAAGAAAGTTTGTTTGTTACTTTTTTACGCCTAAACCAGTGAACCGGACATTCCGAATTTTTGTGTATAGTACGTTGTCTTGTCAGGTGTACTGGCGGTCTAATCTCTAAGCACGAAACCCGTGGTTTCGGCCTTAGTTACGGGCGTTTTGACAACGAGGCCGAACTAAAAATGAATGAAATTACGATTTGACAGATAGCTCCCTACAATTATGATCTGCGGAAATTTCGTGGTACTACATTTTTTTAATGCAATTTTATCATGTAATGATATACAGGGTGGAATCGAAATCATGGGCAATACTTTAATCTAAGGCTCTACTCACGATGCTGATTGCATTACGGCTAATAAATCGCAAATCAAAAATATTACTAATGTAATTATGGACACCTTTAAAAATGTAGTATGTCGCACTGCAAGGGCTTATTATTGCAAATAAACACGTAAAAGTAATAAAAAATAAATCATAAACCCCAAAAGTCCTAAAGTATCAAAATTTTAAAGCGCAGTACACCGCGCGCGGAACGAAAGGTAAACAAACATCAAATAATATTAGGCGAAGATACGTTTGCATTAATAACGTTTTTGAGTTCCGTAATACGATTAGTATCGTTAGTAATGCCCGAGTTTAAAATATTGCTCATTAATAAAATTTCACCCTGTAGACACTAGCGCCTTCTAAAAATGACTTCATATCGTGTCTTCGTTAATGGACTTAGAATATAGACCCCCAGAATCAGACATTTATCCCGATAAAATGTGCGTTTTCTGAAGAAAATAGCAATATAGTTGACGGGAGCGAAACCGCGGGATAAAGTTAGTATCTTATGGACAACGTATACATAAGTTTTGACAGCAAAAGTATGATAGGTTTTTCATGTACGCATTTATTTGGCTTGTTTATAACTATCGAGAAAATATGATTTTTATGTTCGAGCAAATGTATGTAGTTTATTTATTTAGAACTTTTGTAGTTTTTTGTTATTTTTGGCTTTTCACTTGAGAGTAGTTTTTGTTGAAGTCCAATTTTCTTTTTAAGAAACCTGGATTAAGTTCGGAACTTATTTTTTTGTTACATTTTTCTAACACGTGCGTTTCTTACCTATCTCGTTTTTTCAGTTCAACCTTCAATTTTTGATAACTAATGCCTTCAAAATCAGACATTGAAAATAAAACCGTTTTCTCACACGCTTTTTTTTACTTGTTAAAATTATCAAATGAGTCATCCCACCCAGGGCAGGGTGGGAGGGACTGCCACACTTGTACTGACTACAATCCACGGTGTCCTTCAATAGCCCTTTCCATTCCAGGTCACGGTTACCTGTTTAAACAGTCTGCGTTCAAGCGTTTTTGCCATTCCTATTATTGGAATTAAAATATAGCAGCTCACAATTTAGGACCCATTAATATTAGTAGTCATTTTTACCCGTGGTGCTAGGCAACTGGGCTTTTCCCAGTTGTAATGTCGCTTTGTGCCTATTGGCCTTGTTTTGTTCTATCTCCTGCTTGCATGGAGGGAAGTGGAAACATATTTTTCCCACTCCTCCACCATTCTTTTCTGATTAATTTCGTTGCAGGATCCAAGACAGGTAAATTCATTCTCCGGGACACGTCGAGCTTCATTGTCTCGGCGCTTTTCTGGTGGTTGCCACTGTTGATTCTGGCGCACAGGAGTTGCAGTGGTTTGGGAATAGTGTGGTGGGTTTGTCCCAAATTAAAAAAAAAGTCTCGCGACCCAGTAGCTTTTTTTCACGCTTGCATAAAAATACAAGATGTTTTTCTGTAAATGTTCATTGAACGAAATGATCCCACAGTTCATCTCAACTAAAATATGTAGTTACATAAGATGGAGCATATGTTGAGCTTACTCGGCGTCTCGGAGTTGTGATTCGTCCTAGATTTTAATGCAGGGGTGGCAAAATACTTTTTCTCTTTATTTTTTATGCGATCAATCCGTTTTTGTAGTTTAAAAGAAAATTGGCTGACACATTGTGGGTTTAAGGTAGGTATACTTTTTTAATGTTGTAGATTGAATATTTCACTTATTAGAACGTGTTTTCGTGAACATTTTTGACGGAATTTGCTTAAATCGAGACATAGTTTTTTTTCTCAGCGTGGTTAAATCATCTCCTTCTCAGGGCAGAGCAGGAGGGACTGTCAGACTTGTACTGACTAAAATCCACAATGTCCTTCAATAGGTCTTTATGTTCCGGGGTCACGGTAATTCCTTAGTCTCGCGACTGAGGGATGGGTATGGAGCAAAACGTGGAACGCTGATACCAAATTAATTAGAATATGGGCAGAATATTAATAATTTTAACCGTATTAATACAAAAAATTGTTGCGATTGTCTTTGAATTGTATAGTTCTCTCTCTCTTTTCACATGAGATCGAAAAGGTCAAGAAGATATTTCATAGATAATTTTTGGTTTTACTTTTTTATTTTCAAATACGTTTTGTTTCTATAAAGGATACCGTACAACAAGAAAAATATTCCCAATAAGATGTTATTCGTCAAAATTTGAGCCTAAGCAGATCGCAGTAAATAGGAAATTTGAGCACATGTCGCGCGCCGGCTCAGCGCTGTGAGCACGTGTGATACTTCCTGGCCGCGCCACAGTCGCATTTTGAATCGGAGTTAATAAGAATGTTTGTTCATAAATTGTTCATTATTGTTCTAAATATAAAAAAAATTGTACGTGAAAGATTCGCGAGATATTCAACAAAGTTGGTGGCGCGGCCAGGGAGCATGCTTCCTGGCCGCGCCACCACCGTATACTGCAGCCAATAGGATATTTATGTGCAAACTTAATGCTAAACAATTGTACGAAAATTGTTCATTCTATTGACGATTAGAAAGACTGCAAAAAGCCATTATCAATAGGATAAATATCGAAACTTTAAAATTGGTTAATGCCAATACTAATTACAGTAGGTAATGTAGGTATTATCGTAAAAACAAATTAAAAGGCTTTCTTAGGGACTGTTACATCAATACTGAATACTTTTTGCAACTACTTATATAATATTATGTAGGGGAATCTAAATATAATATAACTTAGAGGTGACTGACTGACATGGTGATCTATCAACGCACAGCCCAAACCACTGGACGGATCGGGCTGGAATTTGGCATGCAGGCAGATGTTATGCAGTAGGCATCCGCTAAAAAAGAATTTTGATCAATTTTATCCCCAAGCGGATAAAATTGGGGTGCTATGACAGGAAACCTCCACGTGCGCCCGTGGACTGGAGTTCCCTCTCGGATACGTCCGGGGGGAAGACCAGTTTTTCGGGCCGGTGCACCCTGGGATGCGGGCAAAAACTCTTCCTTAGGCACTATGTGCCTAGGGGGTCTCTTTGCCCGTATGCGAATAGCCTGTCGTGTGGACGCTCCAACGCGTGTCCCTCTGATTAGCAGAGGGCACAGCGGTGGAGCGGGCTTGCGGACGGTGAGTTATGGGTAGCTCGCCGTCCGACCAAGGACCAAGCCCGGGTCGGTGGCGCGTCGTGTTTCGCGCCAAATGCCTGCTGGGGTCGCGGGTTTTTTCTTAACCCAGGTTACCGTGGCCCCGGAACGTAAAGGGTATAGGAAGGAACACGGGTGGATTTTAGTCAGTAAGAGTCTGACAGTCCCTTCCGCCCCACCCAGGGCGGGAGAACTCATTTGATGATTTTCCCACCTAAAAAAAAAAAAAAAAAAAAAAAAAAAAAAAAAAAAAAAAAAAAAAGCGGATAAAATTGGGGATGAAATAAATTATTATACATAAATTGTTAAGTTCCGACATCCACGCGAACGAAGTCGTGGGCACAGCTAAATACGCCTTGCACACGTGACCCGCTGTGGTAAAACTCCTCTTTGAGGAATGGCTGGATAGGCAACTTTGAATTATACTCTTTCTAACAAAAAAATATTTTTTGAAACGGACCGCGCTAGGAAAAGTTATTGTCATAGATACATGAAAAAAAATTATATTTTTATTGAGAACCTTCCTTCTTTTTTTTTCCTTGGTTCCAAGAGTAAATATGAAGTTTCTTGCCCGTTCTTCTCCATGGGTCTTACCGCCGCGATTGCGGCGTACCCGAGTCTATTATTTATCCATAGAAATAAACAATACTTAGGGGAAGTAAAGTAAGCCTAAGACGGGTAGCCCGCCTTGGGTATGCGGCGGCGTCCTTGCGTCGTTCTTGCTAATGAGAATGTGTGCGAGAGGCGACGCGTCCTGCACGCACACATTCTAAATCTTCACATTCTAATTCATAATTTAAAATGCACACTCGTTCTAGGCGAGCTACCCGTATTAGGCTTATTTAGCTGTGCCCACGACTTTGTTCGCGTGGATGTCGGAACTTAACAATGTATTTTTCATAAAATTGACAAAACTTTCATCCCCAATTTTATCCGCTTGGGGATAAAATTGATCAAAATTCTTTTTTAGCGGATGCCTACTGCATAACATCTGCCTGCATGCCAAATTCCAGCCCGATCCGTCCAGTGGTTTGGGCTGTGCGTTGATAGATCACCGTGTCAGTCAGTCACCTCTAAGTTATATTATATTTAGATTCCCCTACATAATATTATATAAGTAGTTGCAAAAAGTATTCAGTATTGATGTAACAGTCCCTAAGAAAGCCTTTTAATTTGTTTTTACGATAATACCTACATTACCTACTGTAATTAGTATTGGCATTAACCAATTTTAAAGTTTCGATATTTATCCTATTGATAATAGTTTTTTGCAGTCTTTCTAATCGTCAATAGAATGAACAATTTTCGTACAATTGTTTAGCATTAAGTTTGCACATAAATATCCTATTGGTTGCAGTGTACGGTGGTGGCGCGGCCAGGAAGCATGCTCCCTGGCCGCGCCACCAACTTTGTTGAATATCTCGCGAATCTTTCACGTACAATTTTTTTTATATTTAGAACAATAATGAACAATTTATGAACATTTATTCTTATTAATTCCGATTCAAAATGCGACTGTGGCGCGGCCAGGAAGTATCACACGTGAGCACGTCTCAGGATTCGAACCGGTCGCCTAGATTGCTACTTAGGGTTGCCAGTATTGATTTATAGGTTGTGAATAGGTTTCGTCCTTTTCTGTCGATATTGGGTATATTTGAGGCCAGAAGCATTCACTGGTCGAGTATTTTATTGATCAAAACCGTTTTTCTGAAATTGAGAAGATATGTTTTACGCAATAATTTTCCATTTTAAAAAGAGGCAGAATACAAATTGTTTTAAGAAATATACAAAGTCACTAGATATACTCCAATCTGCCAGTATTATTATCACTTCTTAGCTTGTTGAGGTCGGATTCCAGACTCCAGTCTACCTGGATTCAACTGAATAACAATATTTTATACGTAGCGTCCATTTTAACTTTACAAGTCTTTTACCTAGTAAAGGTAAGCGACCACAGGTCCGCATCGCACGTATCGGACGTATCGTACGTAACGGATTTTAGTTTGCCTCGTATTAAAACTCATGCAACAGCGTCCACTGATCCGCATCGTACGGACGGCTCATCGGCAATGCCTACATGCGATGCGTACCGATGACGTCATACGGAATGCCGATCAGTGGCCAAGGTGGCATCAGCAATCCGATTGCTGATACTCGCGTCCGCAATCCGATCGCTGCCTTTGCCTGCTGATTAATCCGTTTGATGCGATGCGTCCGATACGTACGATGCGGACCTGTGGACGCTTATCTTAATACGTAGTAAGGCTAACGGCCTTCAAAACATAGTACAGGTGGTTGCAACTCAGTTCAGGACAGGCCAAATCCAGCAGTTTAGAACACACTTAAAAAAGTAGGTATCTTAAGATTGGAACAAATGAAAAGGTCTCAAAATAAAATCAGATTATAAATCAAAATGTTTCCAGAAAGGTTTATGTATTTATTTGTAGCCATTATTATTATCTACTAAATGTATAAGCAATAAAAACCCGAACGTTTCATCACTCCGAACACATTTGTTATTCCTGTGGCCATGAGACGGATCCAATGTTTTTTTTGCGAGAATTTTCTAGATACATTTTTAGTAAACGTTTTGCTATAAAACGATTAAAGTTTCAGTACTATTTTTACATATCTTTTTGAGTAGGATTACCGGAAATATGTTAACTGTTTTTTTTTTGTAATATTGCAATTCGAATTCGATGAAAATGTATCTAGTTTTCAATTTTGTTACTGGATTTTAGTCATGTGAAACCGTTTTCCCAATATATTTGGTAGAAACTTTTAAATATTCACTGTACAAGTTACAACCTATTGATAAAACGACCCAAAAACAATATCGAAATCCACGTTCAAATAAAAAAGAATAAGTGCAAAAAGCCTGCAACACAAATAAAAACAACTAACCTTTTTTTTTAATTCCGTGCCAACCCTGCTGGCATCTTATCTCGTCGAAAGGTACGCTTGACGGGACTGCGTCAATAGACGTGGGTCTATAGACGTCTATAGTTGTCTATAGCCGGGCCTGTCTGTGTGCGTGTCAATCCGTGTTTGTGATAGTGCATAGGCTGTAAGGTAAGGCGTATTGCATTAACAATCTAGTAAGGTGCTTATTATAAGGTTGAAGATTGACTTCGAACATTTTGGATGATTTTGTCAATCGTCATAATCATTGTTTGGATTGCCTTCCTTACTCAATCTCAATACAGCCTATTTTCAGATATGCCAAATTCTCGGACTCTGCGTTAACGATCAAATTGTTCGTCAAAATTTGTCGTGTTTGTAAATCATTTCATAGTCCACAACTTTGTTTGATGCATTTGTCAAACATCTACGTGTTTGTCTAGTTTGATGAAAATCTTTTGTGTTAAGCAAGGAGCGTGCACTGCGGAGTTTGTCAAAATATCTCCGAGAAATTCAACGCCATAAATGCGTTATTTGACAGATTAGTTTGACTAAAATGTTTGCCAAATATGTTTGATCATTTGGAAGTTTGTATCAAGCATGCCAAGCCTCCTATCTCTTTCACACACCACCACCAATGCAAATCAATTTACCTCGCATACTCACATCATCAATTCTTCCGCCAAACCGATTTGACAAAATACACCATAGAGAAAAAACCCCTGTACACATGATATATCGCTATACATACCCTTTTATAAGGAAAAAAAGCCTTAACATCTCACAGAATTTCATACACTTTATGATAGCGAATTTATTTCAACTAAAATCGATTCCCTTTCGTGGTATAATACATTATTCAAGCCAGATTTTCGAAGCCTGTTGACGGCAGTGAAGACCCGACTTTATTATGCTCCTAAGTCTACTTACTAAGTGTATACTTTGCATTACTGTAGGAAATATAATGTAAGTGGTGTGATAATAGAAAAGTGAAGACAAAACTTTTTAAATGATTCTCTCTCTTAAGAACTTTTCATTAGAGTGGAGGAAAAGAGCACACTGTATGTAGTAAGTACGTGGAATTGACTTAAACGGATCAAAATCATCATGAGCTTTGTACCCATGCAATAAAAGTGGCTCTCGAAGTATTTTGAAACAATAATATTTTTTTCCTTATGTTAGTTGTATTTTTGCCCATTTGCCTTTGGAACTGCTACCGACCCAAGGAAAAACACCAGCGAGCACAAATTAAGAGTTTTTGTTTTTAGCTTGATAAAATCATCAAATTAGTCATCTTGCCCAAGGCTGGAGGGACTGTCAGACTTGACCTGACTAAAATCCACGGTGTCCTTCAATAGCCCTTTACTTTCCGAGGTTAAGGTATTCGTTAGTCCCGCGACCCCGGCACCAAATTAGGTGATACAACACTTGTTTGGAGCCTGAGGTGAACTGAAAATGAAAGGAATGTAAATGGGGATGGGCAGATTACATTTTGGTAACCAGAAACTGTGACAGATGTACTTCCTATCGAATACATTTTTTTTTCAGTTCCTACAAAAATGAATATAAACAGATTCGCTAGAACGTAATCATAGGTAATTCTTGCCATTACATTTTATTTTTTCTTGCTTTCAGAAAGAGCCTTCCAAAATAATTCATTAATTTAGCAACACCCACGCAACATACCACATTCAATTTACATAAATACATGATACACATCCGTCTCAGGATGTGTATCTACATATGTTTGTATATGTTATGTATTGTATAAACCCGGATACCGACAAGCTCAGGTGATTAAGTTCCGTTCTGCCAACGTTGAGATAAATGACAAATACCTAATCAGTCGACTGTTATGCCGCATGTAACGTTGCGAGGTTGGTAGGATTTGTGGTGGCGAATAAAATTTGGAGACGTCTATTTACTGATTGGAATTGATAATACAACAGTTTCAAATTAGGCTTGATATAACAATGTGTAGTACTCAACATTTTTCTTCTTGTCGTACCTATCATAATTCAACTACACAATCTCCTTTCACTCACGCAGCCATAAGATCATCAAGTATACAGGTGACTAAAATGCAGTATCTTGAAATAAGTATTAATTTTTCTTCAAAATGATGATGGAAGTTCTATGAATAAATTCATGCTTAAAACTGAACGGTACTGAGGTTGTGAGTATATTACTCGTAGTATCGTACTACTAGGCATGTATCACATAAAAAACCGTTGAAAAAAGCTCATCAACAAGCCGCGTATAAAAGCACCAATAAATAAAAAAGTAATCTCATACAAAAAACATAAAAATCTCACGCAAAAACAGTCGAGACATTTCACTACCATCATACTATCATTTAGCTTCACACAAACGGTCTAAATTGCAGCACGGCCCCAAAGAAAGATGCTATAATAAAGTAAAATTGCTCCTAGATAATCATGAATAAGAAGAATAAAAAAAACGGCTTTACAAAAAACCTACCGAAGCATGGCCTCCACTTCAGATTAAACGTACATTCAGCAATATTTTTCACAAAGGATACCTTAATCCCTAACAAGTGGGGGTAAGCCTTTATACCCCGATTTTCATAACCGCTCGCTTCTGGAAATTGAAATTGCAGCTATATGATATAGAGTAAAGGTGGTAAAGTAAAGGTTCGGTAGAAAGTTGGACTCGAAACTTTTATGCCCATTTTTCGATTTTGGAAAAAATATATGCTAATATTGCTGTTGTATGCTAATGAGTTCAATGCTGTCACTTTTGCTATTTTTGCCCTCGATTTTGCCCACGTGGTTGGCAAAATATTCCCTATGGGATCCCCCGAGAAAATAATTTGAGCTTTGCACTATCCCAGATTTTTTTCTATAACTGTATAAAATTTCATCGAAATCAGTCAATCTGTTAACAGGGTAACAGATTCACTTAGCTAGGTACTTAGAATCTCAGTTTTGGCCATCGTTCTTTTCTACATTCTATTCGGAATAGAAGACCATAAAAAAACAAAAAAATCTCAGCAACAGCATTCAAATCAAATCACATCCAATCGTTAATCACAACAACAAACTTACCAATTTCCGTGCTCAAACCAACATCAAACATTTACTTTTCAAACGAGTAAAACAAAACCAAACCACCTGGCTACATGATTTCGATACCGTTCGCTATATTTCGCATGCGATAAGGTACCATGTTGACAATAGGCCCCATAAGCTTTCATTCCGATATTAATATTGCCGAGTTGAAACTCGTCGATGGGTTGCCATCGTCCTTTTTTTATTGAAAACTTTTTCTGGCGTCAATGTCGTGTCTGGTCAGTGAACCATGTTTACGGTGTTACGGGGAAATTAAAATATGTTTTGGTGTTGTTTTCAATCGGTCTGGGCGGACTGGCTTGTAGGTGTGTAGTTACAGAATAGGCATTCGTGGGTGGAATATTATTTATATTTAGATTACTGCAACCCACTGTTGTCTAAAGTTACCTGTTTTCTTTCAAATTCAGGCAGGGATAAGGAGAAAAAGTGTGATCTGAACTAATTTAGTTCCTTCTACTCTCTTGTCCGAAGAACCTATCTTTAAAATTATACGTCCAAAAATGTACCACTTATTTGGCCTCATCGGTAAAACGCACCGGTCATGTTGACTGTATTTTTTGGACACATAGGGCAAGGAAGGCATTTTTTCTTGGAAGAGATATTGAAAAGCAATAAAAGTTTCTTGATACTGGCATTTTTACCAAAAATTAAATTATTTACGCTTGTTTCAGTAAGTTTACGTCGCGAAACTTGTATACAATGTGTAACGTTAATAGCGCAAAACGTCTCGTGGGGTAACTCACCGCATAAAAAAAATTACCTTTTCATACAAAAGGAGAAATTGATCGGGCCCATCAGTATGAAAAATCATTTTTTTTTGCGAATTTCCAGAAGTCTTGGAACAAACATTGTTCAGTAACATGGGCTGAATTACCCCACGAGAGGTTTTGCGCTATTAACGTTACATGTTGTATATGTAACAACACGAACGAAGGATAACTTATAATGGCTCACAATTAAATAAAAAAAGATCGATTTCTTGTTCCGCCTTCAATCTACATTCATTAGCAGTTTTATTAACAGTACAAAACGTGAATATAAAATCAGAAATTATAACTTTCAACCTCATAAAATCTTAGCCAAGAATAATTATGAAGTGCCTTAGAAATATTCAAGTAAAAATTGGAGGGAAGAATTATTTTTAGACTTTAAAACAATGGGCAATTAAGTTTGGTTTTCTTTGGGACGTTATTAGAGTAAAAGTTAATCTATTGTGACGGGTAATTAGTGAGTTTAAAGTAGTTAAAACGATACTTTTATGGGTCAACACTCAAGGGTACACTTAAGCTCTTGTTTTAAGTAAAATTAGACACACACGCCAACATACATACATCCTGTTTTAATGTTAACATGTCAGGCTATTCATAAAATAAATAACATTAGTTTTTAAATCCAAACTTTTATTTATTTGAATGATCCAGATTAACTAAAATGTTGGTTAGGACATGGGATAATTTTTATCCTAATGTAGGTACAAGTGGGATAAAAAATATCCTAATTTATTATTTTGTCTGACTATCACAAACTAACACGCGAAGCTAGAGGCAAAAAAATAAAATAATTTAGTATTTTGATATTGTATTTCTCTCAGTCCGAAAAATGATTTTTTTTTAATTAAAAACATGTAACCTTAATTTTAAAATCCACTTTACAAGACAACCTTAGCGAAGGTCAACACAATGTTAACCTTGTTTAATAAAAAGTAATTAGCGTTTTTAAAACATTAGCCAACGACATACAATGAACAAAAAAAAAAGAAAGTATACAACACAAAATAATTTTCCTTTTCAGTAAGTGTCAGGGGTTGAAAGTGATTACGCTTGAACACCATAATTTAGGATGAAAGTTAGAAAAGATTCCGTCCAAAGTATTAAGGACAAAAGACCTTTTTCGGGCGGTTTACATAATAAAACAATGGGCACCGACGGAACCCTGTTCCTGAGCTAGGGTTGCCAGGACTCAAAAGGATTTAGAACCTCGTTAGCAAAAAAAAAAAAAAACTCGTTTTAAAATTAACATGACATTGCATAACGCCTGAAGATTTTCGATACTTAGGTATGTTATAAAAGAAAGAAGGGGTTAGCATATTGCCATAATAATCATCATCCGGGGTCGCGGGACTAAACAGCTACCGTGACCCCGGAACGTAAGGGGCTTTTCAAGGACACCGTGTATTTTAGTCAGTACAAGTCTGACAGTCCCTTCTGCTCTGCCCTGAGTTAGGACTCAGTTGATAAAGCATATTGCCATTATACAGGCACAAATCCAGCCTCTGGCTGCTACAGGGATATTCTTAGTGAAAAACACCAATAACACTTTGTCTGACCAAGAAATCGAACTCGGGACGTCAACCTAAGTAATCAGTAATCACACACACGTCTACAAGCGTTTAGAAATATTTAAATTAAATCACAACAACCGGTATACATTCGTTTTTTTTTAAGCAGAGACAACAAACATAAGAACTTATTAATTTGGTCCTACCAGCCATTAGGACCCAGGTAGCCACATTTTTACGACCACAGATACGCATATTTTGTATCGGAAGATGATCTCAGCCAAATTGTGGCCAGCATACATAATTATTATGGCAGATTAAATTAAGGTTTGTGACTCTGAGTCACTGTGGAAATGAGCAAAACAATAAATTTATTTACGACCTGTTTTTTGTTGAATTCCGGCGATTGTTTTCGTGATAATACTTGACGTAATTTAAAGTCGTATTTTAATTTTCAACACCCTCGGAAGGGTAATCTTTTATTTAGGCTAGTAACTTTTCTTAAACTGTCATTTATTTTCTTTTTAATTGTTAATTATTTAAGAACTGGCAACCCTAACATGTATACCGAATAATAATGCGTTATTTGACGTGAATTATGTGAATTATTCGCGTTAAAGCAACTCCAACCGCGAAATTTTAATAATGAATTAAAACATCCTTTCAAAATGTAAATTTTTAATTAGTATAACGCCGGTATCCCTTCGGTGTTTCAGACTGTTATATCGTGTTATGTTTGTTTGCGACGCTCAGTTGTATTAAGGGGAGTTATCGGACACTGCAAACCGTTTTATCTAGATTCGTATTTGCATTTTAACCAAGCGAAGTGACGGCCATTTTACAACTTGCATATGAGTATGTCATTGTCATTTGAAAACATGGGTTGGTAAGTTTTGACGCCATTAGGGGATTTTAAAAGAGGGTTTGTCAATCTCAAGCCTATATTAAAAAGAAAATATAAAATGTTTACTTCGGTGTTCGGTATAGTAACGCAAGAACACCTACAACATGTAAAAGAATGAAATGGCGTTCATGTGTTTTTTTGGCAGCTAAAATACAAACTTTAATACTTTTTAATTTTCAAGATTACTCATAAAATTAAAACCCGTAATTTGGTTGTCGGAAACAGAAGCATAACGGAACTAAATAATTTTGCAGCGAACAAATTTACTCAGTCAAAAACCTCCGTAATTATAATAAATACCGTTAAATGTCACTTCAAAACAAGCTCTCCCCCAAATCGGTACCAAAGTCCCCATTAAATAACTCTTTGATCATCTACACTCCTAATATTAAGAAATTAATAATCGAGCATCTAAACAACGGTCTAATGTGTCAACAAACTCAATCCTCAAACAAGTTAAAAGGAAGTTTTATTCTCCCCCTTTCCCCCAATTGGTCCTTTGTCTGCTCAGAATCGATCCCCCGTCACTAAATAATATTTCTATAAGAAAATCAGAATCACCCTTTTCGAATTTTCTATTCAAAGCGCCATTTTAAGCTCATTGTCCTTTTAAGTACAGTCAGCGTTGAAAATTTCAATTAAATTTTTAAAGTCGCCTTCCGATTTTTATTTTAATACTTCGGAAGTATTTAAATAAATGTAAATAATTTAAATTGAACATTTATGGTAATGTAATTTGTCTATTAAATTTCTGAATCGGAAGATTTTGATCAAATCGATTTTTGATAATTCAATAATACTACATAACATAGCTAATTTGTATGTAACACTTGGTAAAATGCTAATACTGGTTGTAGAACGCCTTAAATTCTTGTAATGTTCATGTTTGAATAAATTTTCTCTTGTCTTTTGATATTTTAAGTCTGCATACATAATTCTGAGCTTGTTTTGTCCGTAAAATATGCGTGTTTCGCTTTACGCCGGATCCACACATTGGCCCTGTTGGCCGAATAGAAGGAGACGGCGCTATACTAAGAAACGAGATAGAATTATTTGCGTCTTGCTTTCTGGTATAGCGCCGTCTCCGTTGGTACGAGCGTTGGGGCCAACGTGTGGAGCCGGTGTTATTTTTGAGCAAAGACATAAAATATAGTAATTCGTAATGAAGATTGAAACAAAACATGCATTTGTATTTGTCGTAACTTTGTGTGTACACAAATTTATTCAAATTACATACATAGTCGGCTTTGAAAATAAAATGAATGGTCGTGTTCTCATGAATATTATTTTACTTGTTAAAACTTAATTGTTCTCTAGAAGATAAATGTTGGAAAGCTAACTAAACACGTCTGACATTTCTTTCATATTTTAAGATTAATTAAATGCGTGGGACAGAGAGACAGTTACATAATCATTTGTTACGATTACGAATGGTAATTGAAACATAAAAGCAAAATACACGAACATTTTTCACGAACTCAATAAAAATCTAAAATTTCCAACGTCAATAAAAGTCGTCCCCTACACAATTATTAGTATAATAATGAAACATTATGACAAGAGCCGAAGTTCCCAAATAAGGGGAGAAACACACCGAGCATAAATATATTATTCGAACACTTTAAACTGTCCTCCCGATGGGCAACTTCCTTAAATATTGCAGATTTATGCTAAACGTTAACGTGGACTCTGGATTTTTTATGACCGCATAAAAACTTAATTCGAATTAACTCCCGGTGTAAGTCGAGTTTTACTTTTACCCTTTTGAGGGAGTCTTGGAAATGTTTTCGAGTTTCATATCATTAATGTAAATCTTTAAAACCTAATTAGAATCTTAAAAGTGAGCAAAAAAATCCCAAAAAAGTAAAAGGGACAATTTATTTGCAAGATGGATGGTTTTTTCAATGCTATCAAGATTGAAACGAAATAAAACGTTCCCTATTTCAATTACGTTCATCTTTCGGTCATTTTTCAATTTTATTCCAACACAAATCATAGACCGAATGAATAGTCATAACAGTCTGGTCATTTCTCATATAAATTAAATCATTCGTTCACTTTCGTTTCTGCAATTCGAATTTTAAGACATTATTTTAAGATTAAGGCTTAAATATTTTTCTTAAATGGATTTTCTAGTCATAAAATTTTAGTTTCTTTCATTGAATATAATAGCCAAGTGCTTAAGCAATTCTTAAAAACTTTTACTTAGAATAATAGACGTACATTAAAGAAAAACTAATTTTAAGAATATAAAAGAAGACTTAGATGATGCTTAATTCACATAAAGACTCCAATAAAAACAAAATTTTATTTAGTCTGAAGTACACTTAGCTTTACACCAATATTTTTACTGCTTCAGGAATAGATCCTAAACTACGAACTATAATATTTCCTCCATTTTTGTGGCAAGAAAACTAAAAAAATCTAATTACGTAATTAGCTCGTCTATTAAATTATCAAAAAGTGTTTGACCTGTATTTTTCTTTTGTTACCAAAAGCAAAATTGACGATGAAACGAAGCTTTTAATATTCACAATAAAAATACGTCATTTCTAAGTATAATTTTTCATAATTCTGACATGCGCCTCTAATCCCGAGTTTTGATGAGTTATTTATCTTAAAAAAAACAAGTTTATTACCTATTTATTAAAATTACAACTGATTAATGAATGCAATTTATTGATGCTCTCATGCCTATTATGTAGTACAAAGTAAGAAATGCCACAGATTTAAATGTCTAGATATCTCTTGAAGCTGTCCAAAATCCTCTCAGTATTGAGGTTACAGACCAAAAAGATCAAAGGACCAAGAAACTGGTAGACTAAACTTTGTCCCACAAAAACCAATAGTCTACAGTTAAGACCTCGTCTCTATTTAAATGTTCTGATTGAAATCCGAAGATTGAACACTCAGACGAAGTTACCATTCCAAATTGGACTTAATTTTCTACCCGTTAAAGTTGAAAGTTGCTGTTAAAAGTTAAGAATTTTCGTCTACCCTCTTCCAATGAATAATTCAAGTGGTTCCTAATAACTAGTAGGTACCTACTGGTCGTGGATGTATGGATTTTGTTCTTTTCGTTTTTTTTTTGAGGATTAGATGAAAGGAATGAACGATGATGTTAGAATTTATTTCTTTTGATGTGCTTGACTGTACTACTACTTATTTAGTAGAAATGTGTTTTACTTTTCGCATACAATGTGTATTACTGACATAGAACACTCAGAGCAAATGTTAACATTTTAAGTTTGAAATTTTGGCTATGCTCTTTACAAATTAGCAAATCAAACCTATACCGTGGTACCACAAAAACTTTTAAACGTCTGTTGAACACTTGTCTAAAAAAATGTCAGATTATGACGTTGAAATAAGGTCCGTTTTGCAGTCACACTTTTTATAGACAAGTGTTCAACAGATGTTTAAGTTTTTGTAGTAAGGCTGTATGTGTTGCCGTCCTTGGCACTTGGGACTTGGCATCCTATCCCTGGTAACTCAACATAACGTTTTAAAGCATGAGTAGTTAGGTTGTGGGAAGGATACAGAGCTATACAAGTCGTCTAGCGCCATCTCGTTCCTTGAGCGGAACCACTCACGCTTTAAGACGTTATGGTAGGCCACCTAATGGAACGTAGGTAGCTGAAATCCACGGATGCCCGGCTACCGAAGGGAATTTACTCATGGCGCGATGCGACGCAATCCGAACGAATTCCAACTACAAGTGAAAATCAACCTTGCCACTATAAAATAAATATGCAATTCGTCTGACTTGACGTTGTCATGGCCATCGTGTTTTGTTTTTCATCTACCCATAGATAACAGGGTCCACCCTTTATAGCAGAACTTTTTACGTCATAATTTTATTTTGCATAGCAACGGATAGCATAAACCTCTTTTCGCAGAAAATCGTTTGGCATACACTCATTTACCATAACACCGAAACCCATAATTTTGTAAGTCAGAATCATCTTTAGGCATAAATTTCATTTCCATAATAATCAATAAGTATAACCATCATATCGTAGAAAGTTCACAACCAGAATCATCTTTTGCATAATTGTGTGGTTTTTATTTCCCAGACAGTAAGATGATGCAGTATAAGCATGCAGCAAGCATTCAGCACATGCAGCAGGCATGGCTTCTGTCACGGCTCCGGCGCTGCGGGTCTCTGGCGGTCCCACGCGAGCTAATCGTCGCAGATGATTTTACGCCCACCACCGCAGCTTCGGCTTACTGGCCGGCAAGCCGGCCAGCCTCAGCCGCGGCGGTGTGCGTTAAAACCACCTGCTCCTCAGCTCACGGGCCGCCTCGCCCCTCCGCGCCTACGCGATTATAAATTACACTCTAGGGGTAGGGCAGACAAGACTACGTGAAGTCGGTTTTGCAGCGATTCATTTCTGTCACTAACTTTTGTAGCACACCATATTGATTTTATAAAACATTTTTTTTATTTTTTATTATGACTATTAAATTATTTCTATTCTGAAATTCTGTGATCTTCGAAGTATACCAAGTCAAATTATTCCAAATAATCGGCGCTCTAAATAAACGTTATGCTAAATGAAAATATGCAAAATTGTAACTCTGACAAAAGTAATTATGCCCAATACAATTCTGCCATCTTAAAAGTATCCCAATTTAAATTCGGACACAAAAACATTAGGCCAAAAAACAATTATATTAAAAATTTTTTATACCATAACAACGTTCGTTTAAAAAAGTTTCTGCCAAGTGAGTTCTGCCAAATAGGTTTCGGAGAAACAAGTTTCTGCCAGATAGAGGGCACCCTAGATAACAACGTGGTATTCCCACGTGTTTTATGTCTTATGTCATAGTGGTAATTTTGATTTTCACTTGTAGTTGGAATTCGGAATGAGTAAAGTCCCTAAGGACCCTTGTAAGCGATCAAATTGTTTGTCAAATAATTTGACGCGTTTGTCAAACATCTACGTATTTGATGAAAACCTTGTTAAACGAACAAACGACGGCGGTGTTTGTCAAAAAGTTCATAGAAAGACAACACCAAAGAAGCGTTATTTGACTAATTTATTTGATGCTTGATTTGATCATTTTGCTTGAATACTCTTATTTCCTAATTATGTTTTGAGAGAGCAATAAATTAGACAAAGCAACACCGCTGTCTGGGTTCAAACCTAAGAACATTACGCAATGCACCTCTTTAAACACTGCATCACATTTCATATGTTCAAAGCTCATTACCTCTTTCTTAGAAACATCTAAGCCCCTTCGTACACTAGGCGACGCAAGTCTCCGATACCTTACGATTTTGGTATTCATTGACGAGTGCTTGTGTTCGAACCTCTATGGGTTTGTATTGCGATAGCCGCTTGGATACCGAAGTCGTAAGGTATCGGAAACTTGAGTCGCCTTGTGTACGAAGGGCCTAAGTCGACTGGACAGCAGCCATCTTAGTAATCTGATTAAATTACTGCGAAATCCTTAATTGATACCGAGCTCAACTTACTAATTGAGTGGCTGAACAGTATCTCTCAAAGTATGTCATTACAAGCTCTGCCCTGCAGCTTCGCTTGAGTTTCAGGAAGCAATATTAATTGTTTTAATTTGTAGTTGCGAAGTTGCCTTGATGCAATTTGTTATCTAAATATGCTTGGAATTGTCAAAGGATTGGACAAAGATCCTTTTAAACGCCAGCAGATCAACTTAACCTTATCTGTCGGCATTCTCTAATAGATTTTATCCTTAATATTCGGAACGCCTATAGAAAAAGCGTACTGAAATATTATTTAATTTTACAAGTCACTTCTTTTTTCTTCAATTGACGTAGTATTTTTACAGTGTTTTAAGCAGAATTGTCAAACTTTTCCATAACTTTAACCCAGCTTAAAGAGTTTTACTAAGCCACCATCGTAACGTCCATTAAGTGTCACTTTGTCTAGACTAAGAGGACACAGGGGCACTGGTCGATTTAAAGGGCATAGGGCATTATTAATCCCAAAAAACAAATCTTCAAACTGGTTTGACGAGAGATACATCCAACTTTAATATAACTTGAACATGTACAACCGTAACTAACAACAACTTCTTTTTTTTTCAGGTACGTACCTACTCAAGAGCGGTAATCAAAAAAGTTCCACACTCCACTGCAGTAAATTTAACAGTGGCAACATTGGCAACAAAAGAAGTTCACAAACGCCATCTCGCGGTGTTTTCTGTAAGTTTTCAAGTTAGTACTGCGAATTGCGGATTGTAAGTCCGTGAAGAAAGTTTTAAAGAAACGTTTTGGTGTAGTTATTTAATTTAATTGAAGATTATGAAAGTTATAATGTTCGGGTTGTGGTTATGATTGTGCCAGCGTTTTACGGTGTTGTAAAAGATGATTTAGTAATTACATCGCAAGTAGGTACGCAATTTTCATGGCATATACTAAAACAAATTGCTTTTGAGGGAGTTAATTTAAGAGGATGCCATGGATATAGGCGAGGTATCGACTTGATCAGGTTAGAAAGAGTAAAGCTCTTTCTAACCTGCTCAATAGAAGTGTAGCCTATGCAATAAAAGTGTAGTTCGACCAAACGAATCAAAATGAGGCGAATGTTGTTTTTTTCTTATAACTTGAAGGCTTAATGCGCATTGAGCTTGCAATATTGATATGTTTTCAAAGTAGAAATGATTGTTATTACACCTGCCAAATGCAATAGAATAATATTTAGTCCTTCGAATCAAAGCTAGTAAAACCCAACCTCTCGTGACGTATTGTACGATTTCGGAGAGATTAATTACATTTATGAGACTTGAATGGTTGTTTCTGTGATATAGCCAACGTTTAACATCATGCATATTTCATATATTAGAAGACATTAAATCATCGCAATCGTCACCAAGCATATTCGCAATGAAAATTTTAAATAAACCCATCAAAATATTTAAAACCAAACCAGATTTTCGTAAATTAACAACACAACAAACTCCAAAGCAAATTTTTACGAGTATTACCTCAAAAATGTATGCCCTATAAAACAAAACGTAACAATAATAAAAACATATTTTTTGAATGGCAACACCGAGCTGTCAAAGGCATATTCAGCCATAATAATTCATAATCTATGGTAAGACTTAGTGGAATATTAGCATTGTTTTATAAACATGGTGGTATATACGGCACAGAGTTAGCAGTGGATAATATAAACAGAAATCTGAACGTGACCAATATATTAGTTATTGCTGTATTGATTGTAAACAATCTTAGCTATGGATGGCAGTATGAATGATCGTACAAGTTTTAGAATTTTTTGTATTTTTATTTAAAAAAAAAATCTTTTTTGAAGAGTACTATAAATTGAAAAAGGAAAAGAGTAAAAATAAGTAGTCTAAAAATAAGTGAAATTAAAAAGAAAGAGTAACGCCATAATTTTATAATTATTTTATCAGAAAAGAATGGGAAGCCGACCCAAACATAGTTGTAATAAGGCTAGATGATAGAATCGAAAGCCCTGTGTCCAGTAAAGAATATTATTAGATAAAATATTTCTGCGTATTTACAGTTCTCACTCGTAAAATAAAGCTAAATAAATAAAAACCACACAATTCCATGCAACACTTACTGCATTAATGTCCAAGTATTAAATCCTCAATTATTTCACAGAGTACGTTTACTAAGAAGAGGTGGCAGGTAATAACATACAATTATATACCTCAGTTTATTTTACATACCTCTAGATATACTGTGGTTGTGTCCATTATGCTAATTTTGGTTCAGTGACGTCACATCCTTAATCTGTGAAACGCTAGAATATGGAGAATTATAATAGCGCTAAATTATACTCTTTAGCTTTTTAAAACTAAAAAATATAGGTTAATGTTTTTCTCAGCAAGTTGACAGTGTTTGTTCTTTTGTTTGAGAATATCCTTGGAAATACTAATGATATGCTGTCCAAGTAACATGTAGCTTAAAACAAATCCAGTTTGAACTGGTTTCTTATATCATTGAGTCTGTGAAACGCCAGGCAAACTGAGTTAATGATATGCGATCGACTGTACTTACTACGACTCTTTTAGTATTACTTACCATAGTTACCTTAGTCATTGGCTTATGGCTTATAAAAAATAACGTAGCATTGATTGATAATATTATTGTTTTTGCTTCTATTATATAAAGTATTGTAAACTTATCGATTTGTTTTAAAGTTCTTTGACGAATCACTCTTCAATAAATTGAACTACCCACCACTTCAAAACTTAGCACCCATAAAATAAAAGACAAAGACCAACACCCATACAAAATAAAACTTAATTTACCCAAACACGACGGCAATAAAAACCTTTTTAGTAAAACCATTGTATTGCTTGGTTCACTCTCGCATGACCGTTCGGAACTGGGTCATAGTTGGCGCATAGTGCATAGAAAGATGTAGCTCGAAATACGCTTGTACCAAAATTAATGTTGGTAATTGACTTTAGTACAGTTAGCTATTAGATAAATTACATTATAATGCTCTAGTTTTGTTGTATTTTGAACCAGTTTTTGGGAGTTTAAAGGATAATGCGAATGTTCTAATTTAGTGCGAGCTTTGTTGGGGGTTAAAAGTTTATTTTTCTGTTATTTATTTTATAACTGTGTGTTTATGTACTATCATCTGTTCTGAGAAAAATGTTGCCATTAAAATAAGCTCCAAAATTATCGTGAATTGAATACTTACCTATGTTTCCACAACCAAATAATACAATACCGATTGCCTGAGGGTTTAAGGAGAGGTGCCCGTGTAAACGGTACACCTACATTTCGCCAGCCATACTTATGTAGTTCCCATCAGCGGACTTTTTCATCATCAGCCTAAATTGTTGCCACTGCTGGGACACAGGCCTCCTCTCTGTGAGAGGAAGTGGGCCATAATCCACCACGCGGGCCCAGTGCGGATTGGTAGATGTCACATGTCTTCGAATTTTTGGTTCTAGGACATGCCGGTTTCTTCACGATGTTTTCCTTCACCGTTTTGAGAGCTGTGGTGATGAAATAAATTACACAAAGTAATGCGCCTGGCGGGGTTCGAACCCACGACCTACAACTCGTAAGTCGGGACCGATAACACTGGGCCACCACTGCTCTCCGGACTTTTTACTCTAGCAAAAAAAAAAAGACAAACCATACCATATAATTATTTCAAATAGGTCATTAAAATGAAACTTTTAAACGTAAAACTATAAAACGAGAGAAAAAGAAGTACACCCATTTACAAGGCTAGTTTCGCATAGAAAATAATCCTGTAATAAATATTCCATATCCCTGTAATATTTTTATTTATAATGTTGAATAAAGCATGCATTGGCACTCGACCCAATTTCTGTTCCATTCAACTTATTTTTAAAATATTACCTACAAAAAGGGACAAGCGCATCCTTGAAACATCTCCATTAACCTAGATCACAAAACCCGTTTTCAAAATTGTAAAGTTTATCCTGGAACATCTGCAATTTTATTTTGTAAAGTTCACTTAAAACTTTAATACGTGTTCTATACATATTATAAAACAAAGTCTCCAAAAGCTGCTGTATGTGTGTTAACATTAGTTAACATTCTTGAGGAAGGGTTGAGTAAATAGTAAATTACGGTCTTGTGTATATTGACTAGTTGTACAAAATAAATGTTTCTCTAAATCAATTAGCACAGCTAAAATTATAACGATGTTTGAATGATATAATTATTCCCTTTATGTCGAGTCCCGTTACGTCGAGTCTGGAAGTCTATTGTTCTCCAAAGTATTGATATTTTACGCTTTCTATTACCTTTATGTCGAGTTTGGTGAACAAGTACAGTCAGGAATGTAAATTAAAAGCCAATGGCATAAAAACATAATAATATTAATACAAGTATAGGTGAAGATTACCTAAAAAAGGAAGCTCAACGGAGCCCCGCTCCGCGGGGCTCCTATTTCTGCGTGCATGGTTTAAAGTAACCTAACACGGACAGGTTAGGTTAGCTCGGGACTTGTGGGCACAAGTCCCGAGCTCGCTTCGCTCGCTCTTGGATCCCAAGTTCTCCTAATAACTAAACTATACTTGTCGGGGTACCTTTTTTGTCTAAAAATTGATTCTAAATTATGTGCATGTATTCATTTCATTGGACGTGACTGTACTTCTAAAATATGATATAATTAAACTCGACATAAAGGTAATAGAAGCGTGGTAAATAAACTCGGCATAAAGGGAATAGAAACGGGACAGAAAACTAAACTCGACATAGGGGTAATAGAAGCGAGACAAGGTTTTCGGCTCGACGTAACGGGACTCGACATAAAGGGAATCAACCGTTTGAATGATAATACTGGCCATTGCAGTAGTTTTAAAAGGACAATGTGTGAGCACTTGAGGAGGTATAAGTGACATACACTCGACACTTGTTAGTTTTTAAAAATACTTCCAAATCTGTGTCTAAAAAAGATGAGGAAAAGATCTCCCAGTAATGTAGTTTTACGAATAAAACTTTTCTATAGCTGTTAAAAAATTAAAATACAGAATCATTTATTTTCAAAGGCTCAGTTCGACAATTTGCATTTAAAATAAAGAAAAACACCCAAACAACACTTTAATAAAAAGGGCATTGTGTGAAAAGCATATGCAATGACATAGCTACTCCAGAAAATATGACTCCAGTGCTACAATGGGTGGTGGAAAGTGGGTCAGGAGCTTGAGCTACTCCTCACCATGAGAAGGTGCAACTTTGTTTTTATTCACGATTGCTGCAAACTGTTTTTGCCTGCCCCACTTATTTTTTAGGTTAATTGGACTGTATGAGGTGTTTCATAAAAATGGAGTGTTTTGAGGATTTCCTTATTTTATGTTGTTGTTTTTTTTTTTGAACTTGGCGTTTTGGATTGATAAATGTATTATAATGTATACGAAACATGGTAACAAGTTGGATGTTTGTTTCCATTTTATTTTAAACTACTTAAATAAAGCATTATGCAAAGAGCATTAGTAAAATATCTATAGGAATAAGAATTACACAGGGATTATTTGATTTTGAGTAGTCATACCTTTTTGTACAAATCATAATAAATACCTTAAATAACTAGGGTTCCTAAACGGAAATAAATGTACATATTTTCATTTTCTAAATATTTATATAATTTTAGCTTTTGTCACCAACTTATTTACTTTAAAATTATTTTTTCTATTGTCTAACAACTTAAAGAAACACATTCTGTAACATGTTTAGCTAAAAATAATTTAAACTCTTACTTCGTTACTTTTGTTCATAATGCAGTGCGACTCATTTATTTTTCTGTTTATGAATGATGATAATGTTTTTACCTCACTTTTTACCTCACAGAGAGGACGCAGCTTTGGAAATTATGGAATAGTTGTGATGTAGAATAACTTTATTATTATTGTAAGTACTTTTATTCTTTGAGCTTGGAAAAACCTTTTTTTTTTTTTCAGACCTTTGCTATAGTTTTAGACACTTGCATGAAATTATATGGTATGTACTCGTACATTTTTTTTTACTATTAAACTAAAAATACCACGCTTTGATATTGACATTGTTAAACTTATTGTTTGACATTACAGTTAGTAACGAAATGAAAAATAAAAAGACAATTAAACATAAATAATTAATCATAGTATTGCTTGTCGTGACAACAAAAGTAATGAAGTCTAGAATTATCAATAATAAAATAAATTACTGTGCTACACATTTCAGACATGACAAACATATTTTCAACGCGTTTTATACCTAAAACAAGGTCATTAGGAACGAAAGTACAATCCAAGTTCACGAAAAATTACAAAGCTAAAACCATATATTACTTTGGATACATGAATATCATAGGAGCCAATTTCTTTTATAGTAAAGTAGGTACAAATGCTAGAATGATTCATTTAAGTCACTAGAATAGAAAATTATTGAAGCCAAGGCTTTTATACTATAGCTAGTACTAAAAAATAATAACACACAATAGATCATAAATCATCGTATAGATTTCTTTTGCACTCCACATCATTAAATCCGATTATATCTGTGTTTTTATATTTTTTTTATTTGTATGAGGCGAAAGCCCTTAATCTGCCACCCACTGTGACTTTTATGTTGTGATATTAATCCGTTTAATCACGAAATTGGAGCTCTTTACATAGTGCCAGGTCTGGAACAATATAAATTTATCTTTGTTTATTTGGAATTCGAATATTTGAAACGATTTTTTTAAATAACTTAGGTCATCTAGCAATGCTGAATACTTAAAATATATAACCTATGCAATACAATGTTAAAATTGACGTCATGATAAATAACTGAAATTGTTTTTTGTAAATACTGTAACAATCAGATACCTAATAATTACTGCAGCAATTTTAATTCATAACAATTAAGTCTTTCAATATAACATGTTATACTTTTCTATTAACAATTGCAAAAGTTAGTAATTATTATTTCGAGATTTCACACAGTATTTGCCATTTCAATTATCTTTACTGCTCTTCCCATTCAAAAACTAAACTATCCATAGTTCCGAACATAATATTTGAACTATTCACCAAAAAAAATCATAGAAGCCAATTGTTGCCAAAGTTGCCAGTTGGCACTGGCAGTCGTTAATGGCACAGTGGCAGTAACTGCACGCACGCGACACTCCTTATAATGCTCCCCTCGTATTTATAATAGAGAGAAATAAAATGTTCTATCGATCCGCCAGGGGAATTGGTTAGGGCTGCGCTCAAAAGAAAAGAAATGTGCAAATGATTTTAATATCATCTTGGTATTTTGCACAGAATGATTATATTATAAAAATTCCAACATTTTTCCCTTACCACTTCACCAGGTACGGATAAATTTCCTATACTAAGCTAAAAAAAAACCTGTGGTAGTAGTTGTTTCTGTTTCGTTGGACAAAATATACTGTTATGGTTATCGTAACGGCATCTAACAGCAATAAAAAGAAGTAAAATATCAAGATTTTTGTATCACAGAATGTTTATTACCAACATGAAAATATGCACATCTCTTTTGGATACCATTAGAATATATTATATATTACTATGTGTAAAGATATTTTGAGGTCAACATAAAGACACGACGATAGACATCTAATAACCATAGTTTATATTAATCTATTATGCATAATTAATTACCAATTATTTTAATACTTCTCATTAGTTTTAAGAAAGACATAACTATAATTTCCGTTTAATAGTTATTTTTACGAATTAATTTTGAATCGAAATATCGTTATGAATATTATAAAACTTAAGTAGATGTTATTAGTATTTCACCATATAATTATAAAACAAAGAAACAATTGGGAATACAACAATGTTTTATCTATATTACCTATAATTTGCGATAAAAAAGTATTCAAACATATCATAGACACAGTAACTTTGAATACTACAGAAATAAAAATAAAAAACACTAAATCTTAAAACTACTTGCTAATTACAAATAAAAACTTGCTTAAAAAAATTGAAAACTAGTAGAGTGACACCCCTGACATGCGACTTATGAACGCGTGGTTCGCACGAACTGTTTATATTACCAACATCTATTGCCATTTTTTTGGCGGCAAAACCATTCAAAATCAAAATCAAAATCAAAGCATTTATTTCAAGTAGGCCAGTTACAGGCACTTTTGAATTGTCATAGACAATTAAAGGAATATTAAGTATTAAACACTAAAAAGTTATGGTGCTACAGTCCCAGTCACAAGACATAAAAACTGTGAAAGTACCGTAGATGCACGTTCCAAGTCGTAGATCTCTATGGAGAAGAACGTGCAAGAAACTCCATGGACACTCTTTTCAGATCGCCAAAATTATTACAGAATCATTGTTACATCATTCATTCTTAGATGGTACATTATGTGAGAACGATGTAGCAAGTTTAAAAGTGTCCATAGTAAAATTTAAAACAAAGACAATTCAGAAATAAAAATTAATAAATTAAAATAAACCGTGGCAGCTAAGAGATGACCAGTCGCAACTGACAGCGCCCGCTCACGAACATGACACATGCATCAGCACCATTCGGCTCAACCATTTTGAAGGGAGCCAAATGATCCGACACACGCGCCACCATCAGCGAGACATTTGAGTGAGCATGACACACTCTCAACCGCCAGGGTCATTCAAGTCAACAAGAGACGTAGGTACTCAGTGAATGACAGCTCTGAAGTACATAGTACTCACACAATGTCGGCTATGAAGCTATATAATACAAGGAAGATTGAATCTATACAATGCAAATACAGTTGTACAATCTTCAGCAGCTCCAACAATGGTATTAAGTATACTTCCACTATCAATTTATTTATACATTCACTGTCTCATGGAGCAGGACCAGCATGGAGCCAAGCATTATTATCAGCGATATAGTCGCTCAGTTTGTAATATGCCTGCTTACAAAGTGTGCGTTTAATGCATGTTTTGAATTTAGTTTCATTCAGTTCAAGAACGTTTTGTGGTAGCTTATTATAGCATTTTAAACAGAACCCCATGAAGGAAGAGTCTACTTTGGCGAGTCTGAAGCCCGGCTGAACTAATTGGTCCCTATTTCTAGTATGATAATTATGTCTGTCACCTCTTTTAGAGAAAAGATGCAGATTTTTCCTAACGTACATTATGTTTTCATTGAATCAGAACTCAGCTTTAATGCGAGTAATCGTCTATATCCGTTTATTTTCTATTAGATTATATTTTTAGTGATGGCTAGTGAATTATGGGCATTGTCCTTTAGTTCGAAATGAGATTTCGATCTAGTCCATATTGTTGGTAAGTGAGCCGGAATGAAAGAACATGTTTTTTAATGTAGATTAAGGTTGAAAAGAAATTCTAGGTGTATTGTTTGTTTTTCTGTAGATATTATTTATTATTCAAACATAAGTCATTAGATGTTATTTTTAGTTAAAGTTATTTTTTTCACTTAAATAATTTACAATTTTGAACATCATGCTATCGTTCACTATACATTACATGAATGTATTTGTATAAATAAGTTGAAGTTGTTGATTCAAAATCGTAGATATCTTATCATAAAAAAAAAAACAAAATAAAAAAAAATCTTAAAAAAAAATGGTTTTTCATACAAAATGAGAAATTGATCGGGCCCATCAGTATGAAAAATCATTTTTTTTTGCGAATTTCCAAAAGTATTAGAAAAAACATTGTTCAGTAACATGGGCTGAGTTACCCCACGAGACGTTTTGCGCTATTAACGTTACACGTTGTATACAGAAAAAAAGGTCATGAAACTCCATGAATTGAGCTTCGTTTTCGTTCGATTAGGACCAAGACAAATAAATTATTGTAATTTTTTAAACCAAGCTAAAATAGCCACATTCAAGTTAAAAGATGTGTCGTGGTTTGAATGAGAATAAAGGAGATAATTTCATATTTAACTCATTTTTTTAATTAACCTTAGTTTCGCGTTTGACCACTATTTCGCCTGATGGTATGCGATGTTATGGTCTACGGCTATGCACGCTCGCCTAGAAATAACCAATTCACTCTTGACTTGAAAACCCAAACAATCCTAAAATAATCATCCACAAACCAAAATCGAATCAACCATATAAAACAATAACCGAACAGATGCGAATCATACGCGTCCAAAGAACAACCCCATAGGGGGGGACGTCCCTTAATAAAGCCCCATTGTTCACCCCCCGTATTTATTTCAAGGATAGATAATCTTTTATTATACCTAGTCACAATTTATGGTTCAACGTCGAATTTCATTTGTCATTGACAAGCTTTGTGAGCGATCCTTTTGTGTTCTCGATTCACGTAAGGTAATCGATATTTCGGCTATGTTGTCGAGTATCGATTTGCTAGTTTCGTAATTTTTAGTTGATAGTGTAGACCGTGCCTAATGGCGTGGTGTCAACGTTTCTTAGGTTCTTTGAAAGTGTGAAATTAGTTGATAACGGGTTTTTAAAAGTAGATGTATGTAAAGAAAAGAAAAGGTGTGTGTAAAATAATTGATGATAGGACCTAGTGGTCTAACTGTTAACAACTTGACCATCGCAGTCTAAGTTGTTGGAGTATTTTAATTATTGTTCAAAATTCTTGTTGATATTAAATTTGAACCTAAAATCAATGATACGTTTATGTAAATATGAGTTTAAATTTTTGTAAATGCTTCCAAAACACCGCATAATGCTAGAGTGAGTAAACAAAAATTAAAAAAGTATTTTTAGATAATTTCCCAATTTAAAAGCGTAGTAGCAAATATTGGGATATTCACGCTTATTTTCCTTTAACTTACCAAGGGAATACATAATAAATTATATTTCATTTCATTTTTCATTTATTTATTCATAAAACAATTTACATTATTTTTGAATGTGTTACAAAAAAAAAAAGTTAACAATATGACAATAATGACATAATGACATATAAAAGCACACGTGGCCTGTCTTCTCAATAACAAAAACACAACCGATTAACTACCAAAATATTAAAAAAAAAAAAACACATTATCCCGGCGTGAAACACAATTTCCCAACACAAGTACCTAAGTCTACTTAAAAGCCATACGAAGTGTTTCCTCTTAATAGTTCCCATCCGTTAGCGTCATTTAGCCGCCATTACTGACTTTCACAGGTAGCTGTCAATGGTAATTTAACTTCGTTACCAAATCAAAGCTGCTTCTTAATACTTAGGTCCTACAGTTAGCGAGTAGCGAGAGGCGTTTTAACTCTTTTCTTCTGGGTAAGGTTTCCATTGTCAAATGGTCGTCTCTGATTTAGTAAGAGACAAGATCAAAAAAATAATAACAAACTCCAATATAGTAAAGTAGGCTAACTAAGCGCTACTTCGATGGAAGAGATAGCGGTATACCGATGGATCTTAATTCTTAATTCTAACTATACTCCAATTCCTGAGTTGGAGCCCCAACTAAGATACCACCAGTGCGTTTTAGATGTCACATGTCTTCGAATTTTTTGTTCTAAGACATAGTACCTACCAATTTCCTCACGATGTATCCTTCACCGTTTTGAGAGCAGTAGTGATGAAATAATTTGTACAGAGTAATACACATGGCTGGACCCACGATTTTAGTCTCGTAAGTCGAAGCCGTTACCATAAGGCCACCACTGCTTTCAAACAAATCGCTCAGGCAATTCGCTGATAGCTGTGCTGATAGGTAATCGCTTTCTCGCTTACGGTGGGACATGCCCCTATCCCTAAGTATAAGTAAACGTTCATTTAATTCGTAGTTTTACGACTCGAAAACGTTTTTAACGATAAACCTGTTGTTTTCGATGTATCGATACTGTATCGTCGAGTAGAAAAGTGGTTTGATTGATTTGTGTAATCATACCTATTTAATTTAGAAAGGGTGTTCGGAAAATGCGATTTGGTGTGTTTCATTGTTTTGTCGGTATAAAAGAAGATCTTGATTTGAAGAAATCGGAATATTTACATCGACCTTTTATAAAGAAACTAGGTTTTCCCCGCGACTTGTTTCACGACCCACCGCGACCGCGTAGCTTCTCATCGCCCGGTTGCGCTCTTACTTTTTCCGACTTGGTAGGCAAAAATTGAGGTAGATCAGCCGACATGTATGGTCAGATAGGCAGTCTCAGACCTCTTGTAAAAGAAGACCGGAATTACAGATTACATAATGAAAAGGTTATAAAAAATTAATACGCCACTACTAAAAATATTTCATATTTTAATAACTTAAGTTCTCACTAGTACGGTTTTACGGTTTTATAGGCTATAATTGATTTCGCAATCAGTCCTGAGTTGTACACTTATTGAGTTCTGCATAATCAATTTATTTAACTGATAGCCGATATTGCCTACTTTTACGACTTTTTACTATTGAAAAGTTTGCTGTTATAAGAGTCCGGTTTTTCAATCCGGATATTTATTTGCAGAAATCCGGATTTTAGTTAAAAAAATCGGATATTTATTTTATGAATCCGGATTTACATTGAAGAAAACCGGATACTTTTTTCTTGAAATCCGGTTTTTAATTCCATAAATTCAATTCTTAGATTTTTTTCTAGTGTAAACTGTTTGCTAGAATTTTTATCTGTTTCAACCATTGTTTTTTTTTTGAAACTGCGGTTAGCTCTGACCCTCAATCTAGTCTAGAAACAAAAGATGAGACTACCAAGTTAATCACTCAACTGAAACTCCAATACCAGTGCTAATATTATGACGAATATTCTTCGTTAGGTACCTCATAAATAGTTATTCTGCCGGGGTCGCGGGACTGTCTCATCAGGTTACCATGACCCTGGAACGTAAAGGGCTATTGAAGGATCACCGTGGATTTTAGTCTGTACCAGTCTCACAGTCCCTCCCATCCCATCCTGAGCGGAAGACTCATTTGATGATTTTACCACAATAAAAAAAAAAATGAATAAATAGTTGATAAACTTACTTCGTCCAGTAATTGCTTTTTAGATAATAATAGGTATTTTTCTCTTTATTTTACAATCTCTAAAACTTTTAATTGCCTACCCTATACCTTAACAAAAAAAACATAAAAACTAAGAACAAACCACACTCAATTTTCACATCGTTTCAAAACAATTTAAAATTTCTAAATCAATCCCGAGTCAACAATGGGTCCTTAATCAACTATTGTTAATGGCTATTTATTGCTCATTAAAGGGTCTTATGAAGTATGGGGCTATTCGCCGGGCTATAAATCGGGCTACGATAGGCAATTAGACCGAAACGCTTTGCTGTGGCCATATAGCCTGGACTGGTGTTGTGAGGGAATTGTTTCCTTGTGAATAGGGTTACCTCGCATCTGAACATTTGAATGAAAGTTCTGACATTTAAATGAAAAGGTTAGAAATAAAATGTTCTGACGTTTAAGTAAAAAATTCTGATATACGTATATAAAGATTAAGTTCTGTCTTTTAAATAAAAAGTTCTGTCATAAATATAATAGGTTTTTTTAAGCCCAACCCCGATATTGGAAAATCAGTTGGCTCATACATTCGTGCACATCATCGAAATAAAAATGTATAAAATCAATTAATAAATGTCTCAAACAATTGTTTTTTTTTTGTCATTTTATCGTTGATCCTATCGTAAAATTTCTTCAAAAGTTAAATTACTTCAGTCACTTAAGTTTCTTTTAAAGAAAATCTAAGAATATAGAAATATTATTTCTGAACAAAAATGAAAAGTCCAAACAATTTTTTACAAACATTATACGCATTCGTTGCGAATTTCAAAGAATTTCTGTGGAAAGAAAAATCCTGTTCGCAGTACCTAGTAATTTCTCTTTCCATACAAAATCTCTGTAAAAGTTTGACAACCCTACCACACAAACATTTTGTAGTGTTAAAATCGTTTTATAGTCTTAGAACGCTGTAACCAGTTGGTGTTTAGAAATATGCAACCTTTGTAGCTTTTAATGGTTAAATGGCCAGGTTTATATCGGAGCGGAGGGTAACATAAACTTCAGACAATACTCTTGTGATAGCTAGTTAGGTATCCTCGTGATCTGAGGAGTGCATTGTCCTAAGAAAAGAATGAAAGGATATTTTATATTAAACCGCAGATTTTAGGAATAATGTGGGGACTTTTACAATGGTTTAGTTCGCTTGCACCAGAAATTAAAAACTGTGCTAAAATAATTTAAATTTTCGTTCTCATCATTTTGACATTTTTTCAAAGATGATCGAGACTGAATGACATTTTAAATGCATTTAGCATTAAATGAATTTCATTTGTTTTTTGTTACTTTATTTATGGCCTTTTGATGTAGTGAGAATTAAAAAAAAATGATAATGAATTGAGGTTTATTACTCTTGCACGCAAAAAAAACGGCTGAATAGATTTTAAACAAAATTTGACACGCACCTAAATTATAACTAACCAGTCTTACAATGGGGTATCTTATTACCCAGTTACTGGGTTGTGGAGGTCCGACAGGCAGTCGCTCCATGCAAAATACTTACTGATATCCAGCTGCATCTGGTTCGATTGGAAGGCGACCCCAATATAGTTGGTAAAAGGCTGGGCAGATGATGATGACTCTAGGTCATCATCATCTGTCTATTATAATGTCGATTATCACATAGGACCCGATATTATGTTTGGGGGACCAATTTAGACGGAGGTTAAAAGCTAAATTTCATAATCTCTCAATTCAGCGATCAGAAACCATGTCACAAATTACATTTAATCCAAACAGCAAATCTAATGCAACACTTCAAAACCAAACCTCCATTGCTACAATACCATTACTGAAATACACTGTTGACTCTAACTATCGGAAATCCGCAACACACAGCATTCTAACACAAACGGCTTATATGCGGATAATACCCGGTACTGATGGTACAGTCATCAACGACATACATTTATGTCGAAGTCTCTTCTTTGTGCATCGATAGACTCCAACCGTCTTACTACAAAGAAGTAAAAAATCTGTTGAACACTTGTCTAAACTATGCGAACTTCAAAACGACATTTGACGTTGATAAAAGGGTCGTTTTTCAGTTAGTTTATATCTATCATCTGTTAAACACTTTTTTTAGACAAGTGTTTAACAGATGTTTAATTTTTTTGTGGTAAGACCGAAATTGTTTACCAGTATGTTCACAAGGCGTAGCTCTTGATTTAAAACATGGAAGGAACTAAGCAGGAATCCTTTCCTCCACACTGTAAACAGCATAGTTGATATAGTGGACGAGTTATCGACTGTTTCGCTGCGTTCGATTCGCTCACGGATAAATTAGTTGTTCTGGGTTTGACTAATCAAATCACTCAGCCAAGAAGAGTTAATACAATCTTCAGGAGTACTATTATACACAGGAAGTTCCGTGTACACACTTCTGATTCTTTGTTTAACCATCAAACTTTTTAGAAGCAGAGAAAGTAATTGATAATAACATAACGATTGAAAGCGTAGAATGAAAGAGAAAGAGACAAAACCATCTTGCTAAAACAGTAATTTGACAAAACCCTCAATAGACATGCAGAAATTAGTGATCATATACATAGATGTTGTAATCATAGTCATTTGCCATTGACTGTACCAAAACCGTTACGACAAATACCAATGGAATTGTTTGAATTTCTCCAACGTTTGTAACGCAGGCGCCATATTTGATTGTGCGTAGCTAATTGATTTCAACTGTCATTGTTTTGCATTTAATTACGTTTATTGAAAAGGATTGTCGTTACCGCTAATACTATGTTTCGATTGGCTGGTATTATTATTGGTTGTGGCTTTGATAGTTATTCTGTTTATCCAACGTCGTTATTGGCAATTGAATTGTGGATATTTTGAACAGATATTATCACCTTTATCAGTCTATAATGTTCCTATTGCTAGACCATAGGCCACTCTGTGAGAGGCAGTGGGCCATAATCCACCATGCGAGCCCAGAGTTGATTGGTAGATGCCACATATCTTCGAATTTTTGGTTCATGAGTTTCCATATGGTTGCGGAAAATCTATGCAATCTTCTATTGCTATATTATATGTCATTTCAAACGTAAAAAAATAGTCATTTAAAGAACTATGTTCTTTTTAAAAACATGTTCTATTGTTAAAAAAAATACATACGATAGACAAAGTACCTACTCGTCAAGACGAATCAATCGAGTCTAAACTCGATGAGCGTTTCATTACAGAGTTCCTATGACCACCTTCCAGCTCCATCATGAGATCAGCTCCATGTTATCATAATATTGCATTGTCACGCGATATACATATACGTGCAAAATCTCAACTCAATCGGAAACCGGGAAGTGTATCAAATTTAACTTGCAAGATTTGACCACAGACAACGGGAGCGGTGAAACTAAATAAAAGCTTGTAAAATAAATTAACTCAATGGTTTGTTTGTCTTCAAGGTCGAAAATCAATCGAAACTCAAAAGTCACACACACACTCACAGTATCATTGTTGAGGCAATATTTCATAATATTATCGCTAATGTAAGCCGCCCGTGTTCGTTTGCCCTCCTTCGTTTCCTAGCATTGTGTAGACGGCCACACTCCAATGCCTCTGCTCTTATAAGCTTCTGCGTTACCATTAGGGCTGGCAAAGAAAAAAAGCTAAAACATTATGCTAAGGAAAGTTATGCCAAAATAATTTAGACCAAAAGATGATTACGCCAACACATACTGTATGCCAGAAAATAATAATGGATTAGTTTAATTATGCCAAATCAGTTATGCCAAATTATATTTAGACTATAACATTATGCAAAATAAGCGTTCTAATCTATACTATTTCTACTATTTTTGCCATAAAATTGTAAATAATAGCTAGGTACGAAATAATATGATTAATTTTCAATTGACTGTTGAAAGAGAGGTCATTCACGTTTTCGTTATTAAAGTGGTCGCATACCTTCAACGTTAACTTGCTCTGTGAAGAAATCGAATCTTACTTGGAAAAAAATACTAGGAAATATACGAGTACATACTGATAAACAAAGAAAAATATGGGGTTTTTACAACTTAATGCATTTAACACTTCACGCTGTTTCTACTAAGTACAATTCTTGATTCAGATTGATAAAGAAGTACAATAAAATGCCTACTTTATTACCCGACCGCCATTTTCTATAGTTGATTGAGTTTTTTAGGGTTCCGTACATCTACCTACCAGGGACCTTATTTCTAAGACTCCGCAGTTCTGTCTGTGTCCGTCTGTCGCCAGATTTAATGTCATGAACCGTGATACTTACACAGTTGTAATTTTCACAAATCATGTATTTCTGATAACAAATCCTAAAAAATATAATAAAATAAATGTTTAAGCGGGCTCCCTACAACACACGTGTTTTTTCTTGACGTTTTTGCATGTAATAGTACGGAACCTTTCGTGTGCGAGTCCAACTCGTACTTGCCTAGTTTTTTTGTCCATCAGCCATGTCATGTCTAATTATACAGCCTAGAAGTTCGTGATAGCAATTGATTGAACTTCTTTATTGCTTTTTTTTACTACCTACTTAGATACGGTTCTATTATTTTCTTTTAATTACCTAGTATTGGTGATTTAAAACTCTAACTAGATACCTAGACGTCACGAAACAATCTTAAAAGGTTATCAGGGCCCTAGAACGTGAAGAGCAACTGAAATAACTGTTTGATTTTTGTCAATTTTTTTTTTGTTGAACCACAATGTTCCATTTTTACAAGTAATTTATTCTGTATCATGTGTTTACAAAAATTTAACGCAAATACACAATCAGCCCGACTAGAAACTACCTATTTTCTAGCTATACAAAATTTCTGTGCGGAAATCGCAGCACATATCGTAGTAGCCAATCTAAAATACTGATTTTGATATTAGATCTAGTCATCTTTTGTTAAAGTTTTTAATGTTAATTAAAAGCTGTACAGAATAAAAAACATTATATCCATTTATTCATCCAGTAACAGAGTTATGGAGGTCAAATATAAGTACGTAGTAATGTCCCTCAAAAAATAAAATAAAGGTCGTATCAAACACAAACCAAATCCCGCCACCGAAAAAAACCGGAATCACGAAAAACAAAAGCTCATCTAGCATAAAGAAAAAAAAAAAAAAGAAAAGTGACGTCCCTACACCCACGTATGTTGTTTCACACATAAATCCAGAGCCACAACGGGCCAGGCAGAGGTAGAGGTGTTTGATTTACTACGCCGCGAGAATAATATTGCATTCTCTTGTTCCGTACCTGTATTCTGCTTACACATGATTTATAAAAACGTTTTTTGGGTGTGAATGTTCGCCGTAAATATGATTTTCCGCCTAGACTTTATGTGGCTGTATATTAGATGCGGTGCCTGAAATGTTGGGTCGACTTGGGCCCGTGTTTAACATAACTTAGGTTTACGGACGGGATAGGTGCGAAGGTAATTCTGTAGCGCTTTAAATTGATGACGTAATTAGGATGGCTGGGTAAATAACTATTTGAGATCGGGTGGAAATGTAAGTAATGGGCAATAAAATTTAGGCTAACTTTACCTTGCTGTGGAAAACTAGGATTTTGGGTCGTTTTGGCAAGCATAGTTTAACCTGGATAAAGAAGTAATTATCGCTTACTATCCGATGAACCTCTATTAATAATAAAAAACGTAAGCATTGCTGAACTTAAAATCTATATTGTAAAACCCTTTAATATTAAAAAACAAAGAAAGCAATTTCAATGCTATCGAATTTCGGTAAAAACCACGTACACAAAGCAAACTTTATAAAAAGTATAACTCAAGTGGCATACAATAAATCATAAATAAAGCTCTGGCCAAACTGAAGCGTATCCCGCGCGGAATACGAGGCGAAATTGGCTTACGCTGTAACCAGTGCGAGTTGTCGCGATTACCTAAACATTAGAATAATCGTCGCGCACAGTCGCACCTCGAATCCCGGTGGGAATTCGCCTCGGTGAAGGCAGAGCTTAACTTGTGAATCTATAGTCTACGTGTACTAGTTTATTATGCCAACATACAGTCAAATTAGACTTAAATACAGGTTTAAAACACTCAAAGCTTTTTCTTTCTTCAGACTATAGAGTCATGGCTCATTAAAAAACACAGAACAACTCCAAAAGTAGTATGATGTAAGGGTTATAACCCCAGTATACATCAGACTCCTTTTGCCTCATCTACGTCCCTAAATCTGTATGTCAATGGAAGACTAAAAAAACGTAATGTTTTGCCGTCGAAAGTTGTACTATATTTGGGCAAAAATATGTCGTATGTTGCATAGAATTAACTTTGTCTATTACTGTTAGATTAGAGATAGAATTGATCATGCTGTGTACTGGTCATAAAAGCATGCGTTACGAGTACTACCACTACGCAGTTGAACTTTCTGAAGAAACTCTCCAAGAGGGGAGGAAGGTCAGTGCAGTGTCCTTCTCAGACGTCCCCTCCCTTTCAAACAGTAATTGGAGAATATTGCCAAATCCAATACACTTGATAAGAACGAACGTCTATTGTATTATGAACAAGTTTCCGGTCACAGGTGGATGTGTACATCCTTTTTCTTTTTTCCCTTGGCCTTATGGGGTATCCCCTTTTTGGGAGAGGAAAAAGGGATGGGAAATTCGTCATTGGGTAATGGGGATTCGTCAGTAAGTTATTTTGTTGATTGGTGTAGTTTATGGGAAGTCTATTTATAACAAAAGAATTTTTGATTAAAAAAAAATCTATTCTAATACCAAAGAATACTTATTCAAAAGAATCTGCTGACAATTTTTAGACACAGAAGTCATTTTACCTACAAACTTGATGACAGATCGGCAGTTTTTTTTTCTATTTACTGTGTTTATGCTATATCATATCAATTTGGAACCGTGAGCTTTGTGATTTAAAACAAGTAACCTATGATACTTCATAGCGAATTCGTTAATTACTAGATTTCCTGCCTTAAAAGCTGTACTACCCGACATTATTTCTTTTCTTACTTATTTTATCAAAGTGCACTAATGAATCAAAGCAATAACAGTACCCCACCCACATTCTAATCAACCAAAACAAACAATACATTCACACACAAGAAAATCAACACCCATTGCGAATTCCTGCTCATAACACTTCCATGACTTCATCAAATATTACGAAACCCGATACCATTCATTACTAATACAATGGGTGGTCCATAATCACATTGTTTTTAATTACGAAACCACTAATGATTCATGCTAACACTGAATTACTGATTCTCGTTCAAAGAAATCTTAAATATCAAATCATTATTACAAGACACGCGACGAAATATGGAACTAACTTGGGTCACTTACTAATTTTAACAGTTTGCGAAGATAGTGGCGTCATTGTGGAGGGTCAAGTTTATTGGCCGGGCGGGTGGTACGGTGTTCCATTTCTCGAGTATGTGAATTCGTTTTTGTGGTGTCAGTAAACAAGTATTTGGTTGCTTTTCTTGTTAAACAGTTTCAAAGCTTACTTGACATTAATTTACAGCTTGTTTATGCTTTTTATTTTAAGCTGTGGTTGGCATATATCGGACTGTATGTTTTTGGTACAGATTTCGTAACTTATAAGGTTAAATCACAGTTATAGCGCGAGCCGCATGGCATAATTTTTGGGTGATAAACTCATCAAATGTGTCCTCCTGCCCTAAGTGGAGTGTAAGGGACTGTCAAACACTTACTGACTAAAAATCCACTCCGTTTCTTCGGTTTTCCTTTGCGTTCCAAGGCCATGGCCACTTAGACAGTCTCACAACCACGGCAGGCGATTTTCCCATGCATCCGTCAGTTTGTTGAATCACGACGCGCCGACTCGGGCTTGGTTCTTGATCGAACGAATTATAAACTAAAATGGGAGTCAGCTAATAAAATTTGAGACAATAGCAGTGCTTATAAGTCCGGTAAAAGCTTAACTAGAGTAAAAGGAGAAGACTATACTCAACAGAGATTGACAGTACAATCAAACAAAATAACGAAGAACTATTATAACAGTTTCCACATAAATAAATAACACCGTAAACGGGCAAAGCCTTCACCAAACAATAGAAATTAAGACTCAAAGAATTATAGCAAGTTAACCTTATGATATAACGTTATAATTTACTTCATATATAAATTTTAATAATGATATTCTCTTAGTTGATTTATGTGGTGGGCTCCCCGCCTATAAGTCGCTACTACACGACATAAATTAAACCAAACTCTTAGACTATTGCCTACTTGCACCTCATTTTGGATGAGTTATAACTTCCTGTTCTCATCATGGTTCGTGAATCCATATGATTTTGGTTTAAATATGCAAAGAAAAGGCGTAATTTTTGGTTAAAATTGCTTTTTAATTACATCAGGAGCAACGACTCATGGCTACGCTAATGCAGAAAACTAATAAGAGCATCAAAATAGACTTAAAAAGAGAGAAAACTCATAGAGGGGATTACGATACAAATCTGGGTGTTTGTGTATCTGAGTTTAATTTATTTTAAACGCATTCACGATACAGGTGAAATTTCTACTGAGGGACCAATAATATACAGATATCGGTACCTGTCTTAGAAGTTTTGATCAGTCATTTGTTTATAATATAATATTTGGTCTCCTGCACATTTCAATTGGCTCAATACCTATGATGGCTGATTTGGAAAAAAACATAAAACAACTAAATTTTTTTGAAATAATAATGTGTTAAACTGCCAAAACGACTGGTAATATTATTAAAAAAAATGATATGGGCAATTCTAGGGGTGTTAAAAAATGACCTACTTATATAAAATTTTACTAATCATATTTTCCCCATGTAACCAAAATCGTAAGTGTGACATAATCATCATCATCAGCCTATAATGTTCCCACTGCTGGGACACAGGCCTCCTCTCTGTGAGTGGGAATGAACCTTAATCCACCACGCGGGCCCAGTGCGGGTTGGTAAGTATTATAAAATATATACTTTCTTTAAAATACACTTCTCTTCTACTAAATCCGGGACAACAGGGACCACGGCATCTTACGACAAAATCCAAAATGGCTGCCTAGCTTAACCGTCACGAACTCATAAATTAAAATCACACAAACAATCATAATCCTTATTTTAACGAACGGATTAACAAAATAATAATATTTGCAAAACATTCGCGGAACCTGGCTGTTATAACAATTTATTATGTTTTAGTAAATAGTCGTTATGTAATACATGGGACGAATAATATTTCAGTAACTCTGTTTATCTATAATCTGTTAGTTTTTCAGTGAATTTAGATAAAATTCAATCATCATTATTACTGAAATTTTTAATGAATTCAAAAGATGTGATGGATGTGAATTGCTCATACGCGTTAAAATGGCTGAACGGATATTGATGAAAATTATCTCAGAGATAGTTTATAACCTGGCTAAAAAGCTACTTTCTTATCCCGGTATTGCGTTTCCATCATTTCATCCGCTGGCAATAGTTAGTTGCTAATCAATATTAACCGTACTTTTTATCTTACTCACTATAACTCAGAAAACTTGGCAGCATTCAATAATTAGCATTTGCTTATCAAAGAATTTTGACAGGCCTGTTGGTCTAGTGGTTAGTGAGGTCCATGACCGCTATGCCGGAGGTCGTGGGTTCGATTCTCACCCAGGACAAATGTTTGTGTGATGAGCACGATCATTTGTTCTGTGTCTGGGTGTAATTTATCTATAATATTTATGTATTTAGAAATATATATGTATGTTTATTAGTTGTCTAGTACCCATAACACAAGCTCTGCTTAGCTTGGGACTAGATGGCGTTGTGTGATAGTTGTGAAATATTATTATTATTATATTAGATATAATTATTTAATTAAGAGCAAACAATTTACTGCTTACTACTTTTCATGAAAATAAACTCCTCATAAATAGTCATATTATATTGAAATTTTTTGCATATTTTTTTCTCTATTTCTCAGTAATATTTTCCAGCTTTTAACTTGTCATTTTCAATCAGAACATAATTTTAAAACAATCAAAATCAACTGCTAAACAACACCAAGACACTCTCGTTAAAAAAAAACCTATTAAATTCGAATAAAAACTAAACAAAACTAACAAAGGTCCTGTCGAACGCACGTCTGAAATATCCGACTACCGTCATGTGTATTAATTAAATTTCGCACATTGTTAGCTTTAGGGAAGTGGCGATTTACCTGCGAAATAATTTCGGATCAGCTTCGACGTTTCACGCGTCAGGAACAACCCTAGCCCATCAAGAGTCCTTTGTAGGGCTGTCACTAAAAATATTCGGACTCAATTAAAATGCTGATGATTATAATTTCTGTTCATTTAAATTGTGAGTTATGGGGGCCCGCAAAGCTCAGGATTGGTGCCCTGAAGCGACACGGGACCACGGCAGACCACGAAGGAGTTGACGGGACGAACTCATCCCGTTTGTCCCGCCATCTCCTTCGTCTTCATTGGGAAATAGAAGGAATTAGGGCACCCTGGGAGAAATGGCGGGAGGCATCCCTGCAGTGGGAAATTACAGGCTTGTAATTATAATAACTAAATTGTTGGTTAAGAAAAATGTGGTAAACTAAAAAGTCAGAAAAACTATTCTAGATAAAAAGCTGTTGGTTAAAAAACAATTGTTTATCAAGAAAACTTAATTGCTGATCAAGAAAATGTTCGGCAAAATAAAACATTCAGCTGTTGGTCTATTAATAAGCTGGTGAAAAATAACTGTCCACCACTATTCCGGGTGATCAGATGCTGACAGCTGAACAATTCAACTTATTCATTTTTATGGCACCCACGGGATGTGTAACGATTATTTTTCTAGAATGAATTGTTTATGTGAAAACCTAACAGAACAGTAATTGTCAAAGAGGAACAGACATGGTAATTAGTGATAAAGGGTGCATAGCTTATATGGTTCAATCAACTAGTCAAATATTTGAATATCACCGCTTTGTGGTATCATAGTTTGATGTCACTATTGACAGACGAAATTTGATAATATAATACAATCAATGATTAAATTACATACGTAATAATCCTTACTGTTGTATTAATTTGAAGGAATTAGGTTATTATTAATTCTATAGTACATACTTCCTGGTTAAATTAATATAATTCCGGATAAAATTAACTGCATATGGGTGTACAAAGATATTTAGACTTGTAAAGAAAATTTGGATTGCCATTTTGTTTTTCTATTATATATTTTACTCAAGCATTCACAAAATGATGGACTTCCCTGTTGGTCTAGTGTTCGCAAGCACGGCCGGTGAGCATGAAGTCTCGAGTTCAATTCCCGTGGCGGGCAAAGTGTTATTGGGTTAATCCATTCGATTTTTTAGTCAATCATAGCAAGAGTGAATGAGTCGTCAGATTACCATCTGACAGCTTATTCTAATACCACTGCGCCCGCTCATTGGTCAAACCCAATTACTATTTGATTTGACCAATAATTCTGCTGCACTATCAATAACACATTACCGATACATTTTACAAATTCACTCTTACAAAAGATGTTTCTCAGCAAAATCTACAAAATGAAAACATTACAAAAATTTACACTTACAAAACTACATTACAAAATTAACCTTATCATTTTAAAAACAACACAACCAATTAGCGAACACTACTTAATCGAATCGAATTAATTATTTTTTTAATTGCAACACAGCCCTGTTACGGTACGACTCCCTAGGGTTGCCAACTTCCACAATTTGGTTGGTAGTTGGTACAAGTTGGGTTGGTGTCCAGTAGCTAACGTATTTAGTATTTACTGTTTCGAAATATTAATCTGGTTGTAACGAAGTGACGATAGTTAGGACGGGGCATAGATTATGTGTAGAAGAGACATTTTGACGACATAGTTGAGTGTTTTTGATCGCTTTGTTAGTTGAGTTAGCTTTGTTATTTATGTCACAATGTTTTTCGTAGTGTTTTTTTTTAATCTCTCTTAAATATCAATTTATCGATTTAAGTTATTTTCTTTAGTTCTTTCATTTATTTCATTTGAAAGGTACATTTTTTTGTGCTTATTTTTTTTCTTGTTAACATAAAATTTGTAATAAAAATAAAAGGCAAAGATTTTTCCTGGTTTACTTTATAAAATAAAAATTGAGTCCTATTAATACATGAAAGCCACTGCAATAAAACAACAATAAAATTAACAATGAATACCACTAAACTGAATGGCTATTTAATTAGGATTTAGTCATAAAAAACCATGTGTAAAATGCAAAGTAAGTCGTAAATATAATATTGATATATTCACACTAAAAGAGTGCGAAAATATCTTTGCAGATTTACAACGAGAACTAAAAAAGATATAGAGTACAGAATACACAATTATTTCCAATCCAATAACTGTCAATTTTTTTTAACCTATTCATTGAAAATACATATTTATAATTAATAACGCGATATTTAACTACAATACTAAATGAAAACTCGTTACTAATAATAAGCCCTATCAGTTTGTATTAAATAGGTTTATATTAAACTTATTAGGTAAAGTATTGCTTGCGAAGTTGTAAATTACATTTAGATTTAATAGGCGATAAACCTAAAACTTATAAAGCGAGTTTCATCCTAATTGATCATTTTATATCTCTACTGGATTACCAGTCTTGGAGAAGCTCGTGGCTAAATAATTACAGCCGCACAGGCAGATCTTCTAGGTCAAGCCGCGCTTGCCAAGGTTGGTCTGTGGATGGGTGACAATCTTTCATAGCGAGTTTCCTCCGTGCCCCGGAAAGCACGTAAAGCCGTTGGTCCCGGCTGTCATTTGTCGATCTTTGACAGTCGTTACTAAGTATAAGTCAGATGCTCTTAATCTGACAACCTGTCTTACCATGGGATATCGTATTCCCCAGTTACTGGGCTTTGCAGGTCCGATAGACAGTCGCTCCATGCAATGCTGATTCAGCTGCATCTGGTTCGACTGAAAGCCGACTCGACTATAGTTGGGGAAAGGCTAGGCAGAGGCAGATGACCGTATTACCAATCTTGCCCGGGCAATAAATTGCCCTAAAAACCCTTGTTACACACCTTGTCTAATTCTTTCTGTAGGTGCAAATAAATATCTCAGTGTTGCCCTCTTGCCCGCCTCACTAAATTAGTATTTTATAGCCCGCCTCGTTTTCAATTTTTATTGCTCTTTGCCAAATAGAAACGAATAAATCTTCTTGCTTTGATTCTATACAATTTGTTTATTGCTTGTTGAAAATATAACTGGTTTTATCGCGGTTTTGTTGCTAATGGTTGTTTGTAGTAATTCATTGGGTTAATGGCTCAATTCTCTATGATCTTTTTATACAAGAATAGAAAAAGTAGCAGCATTTATTAGATTGACATTATTTTCCATTGATGTTGGATTGATGCTGTTAACGGTAAAATATTTAAATGCAGAACAAAATTCTGTCTGAAATTCATTTTCAGTCTCGCCAAAGTCGAAAGAAGAAATATTATATGTAAATGAGTAGAGTAACAAGAAAATAGACCATATAAGGGCCATAAACGTAGCAGTAGAAAATGATCTCAAATAAAATGTCACATATTAATACATCATCGGCATAAAGGGATAATTCAATAAGTCGCCAAAAATGATTTGAGATAGATATTCGTCGTCAAAATTGTTGCGTTAACTTTTAAAACAAGAAGCGGGGTTTCCCTCTACATTTACGACATAATTATTATTTTAAAACCATTTAAAAAAAAAAAAAAAAACAAAAAAAAACCTGGAATATCTATTTAAATAATCTTTGTCCCAATAACATGACAGCATAGTTTCACAGCAAAAGTTCATTTAACAGGCTGAAACTTGACGCGAATCACTCATCTACAACACTGAGAGCAAACAACTGAAAATTTAACGCCTGAAACCAACAATGTGCGTTAAATTTAATTGGATTGACAGTAGAAACATCATTGACAAAGTTTATATTGTTAACCGAGGTTTAAACTACCTGTTAACGTTTGTTATACAAGCTTTTATTATACCTAGTTTCATCTTTTTCATGTAAGTAAATGGCTGGACTATGCTGCGTAAAACTGAATATAAATTAATTATTAAGCATGTGCAATATCAATAGAATTGATCAAAATTATCATTATTAATCATGACTGATGTGGCCGTTTCTTTATTACTTTCGCGATTCACGGACGACATTTTCTGGAATAGACCTTTAGCTCTATGGTGTAGAAGCTTACTTCATTATATCTGCTGTTGTTAAGTCTATCTTATTTCTATAGAAAGTATAGCTATACATTCTTAAAACTTTTTAGCTTCCATTATTTCAACGCCGAACCGACGATAGGTGGAGTAGGAAGGTTCTCGAATGGAGACCGCGTGTAGGTAAGCGTAGGGTGGGACGCCCCCGGCAAGATGGACCGATGACCTGAAGAAGGTAGCTGGCAGTGGCTGGATGAAAAAAGCAGGAGATCGTGCGCTGTGGCGCTCCCTGGGAGAGGCCTATGTCCAGCAGTGGACTGCAATAGGTTCAAATGATGATGATGAATGATGATTTCAACGACATACAACCCCGAATTATTTCATCATCTGCCTTGTCTTTTCCCATTTATTTTAAGGTTGGCTTCCAGTCTAACTAAATACAGTTATATATATGGGGTGACTGGCAATTAGTGTACGATACTTAAACACGTGATTGTGCTCACGATAACATATACACTTTTTATTATGGGAGCAAAGCCGAAATTGTGAAAAAAAAATCAGCTGTTCAGTACATTTATGTTTGCCTAATGTTCGGAACAGCTGATATTTTTTTCACGATTTCGGCTTTGCTCCCATAGTAAAAATTGTTTGTTATCATGAGCACAATCACGTGTTTAAGTATCGTACACTAATTGCCAGTCACCCTATATACCAGTATTTAGTATTAGGGTAAATTCGTTAGAGTTGGCCGTACGGGAGAGATTGCCAATCGAAATATTTCGGCAACAACTCGCTGGATATCGCTGTAAATGCCAGGTCCGCTTCACATCGTGCACAAGTACAAGTGTAAGTTAAAAGTATTGAGAAAAAAAAGATAAAAGAGAGTAAAATCCAACATAATGTTTTCAAACTACCGTAATATTTCTTTATGTGTGCATGTTTTACAAAATTACGATGTAATTTTATAATAGTAAGGATTTCTTTTACATTTTCTAATAACTTCATGAGCGCAGCTACATTATAACCTCCAATTTCTTGCCGTATTACAAACACTTACTTTCTTAATGGGTGTGGCCTTCTTTCCCATAAGATAAGGAGAGATGGCCATGCAAAGTTGGGGAAACATGCCAATGACCAATAATAACAATATCACGATTTTTTGATCTAGACAAGCAGATTTAGGGACATTGTTGCACGATTTTTCGAAATTTGATAAAAAAACTTCTACATAACGTTTTTCACCGAAGATTGGATTCAATGTATCTAGTCCAATCTTTGGGTTCATGAAAATTGTTCAATGTGTGACGATAAGTGCATGCTAAGTACGTATCGCCATAGGTACAATCATAAAAAAACATGTGGTTCAAAAAAATAAAGCAAATTAGAGACAAGGTATGTAGACATAGTACTGGTCATCACTACCTCACTCATATGGCCATCTTACACGGGCACCCTGGGAGAGATGACCAAACGAGTTTTATTTTTAAACGTATTTTTGAACATGATCTCTTTAATTAAAACGATAAGTATGCCAATAATGTATAAAATTAATGTTAAAATTATGAAAATATGCCAAAACTAACAAGGTAAAGTATTTATTCTTATTTCAGCACACCTTTTAAAAAACTATGGCCAACTCTAACGATTTTACCCTAAGCTACTACCTAACTGTCCTCTACAGCCCAGTTTAAATTGAAATATACCCATTGGTAAGACTGGTTGTTTCTGATCTTAAATCTATTTGTCAAGATTTAATTACAAATTACAAGTCAACTCAAAAACCATTTAAAACTTCTGCAGAACAATAACTCCCACTAAAATTAAGAACGTATAAAGAATGGCTTTTAAACACCATAATTGTAGCATTTACCATAAGAGTTTGGCACGAAACAATGGGAAAATATACTGCGGACCATATTTTACACTTTCAACAAGCAAATTCCCATAAAAATGCCACAACATATAATTACCGTTAAGATGGGTAGTATTTTTTCGTTTGGCAACACTACTTATTGTCCGTCGAGAATTCTGAAGATGTGGCAACACTCGCGATTCGTAAATCAACAGCTTTTCTGATGGTTTTGTGCAATGCCCACTCTCGCTGTTCAATATTCCCGAACTTAAAAAAAAGTGGAAAAATCTATAATATTCCGCAATATAATATTCCACAACTATCACACAACGCCATCTAGTCCCAAGCTAAGCAGAGCTTGTGTTATGGGTACTAGACAACTGATAAACATACTTATAATATATTTTTAAATACATAAATATTATAGATAAATTACACACAGACACAGAACAAATTTTAATGATCGTGCTCATCACACAAACATTTGTCCTGGGTGGGAATCGAACCCACGACCTCCGGCATAGCAGTCAGGGTCACTAACCGCTAGACTAACAGGCCTGTCAGTTAAAGAGTATATCTGTTTACCTATAGAGTAAATAAAAATCATTAACCCAAGAATTAGTACACAAAAAGTGTCTGTAATAAAAGATACCACGTAAATCTAAAATGAGTCTATATACTTGAAAAACTATGTTTTTGCATTAATTTCTTGTCATTTAAGGCTAGACTTTGTTAAACTTTTCCAACAAAGCCAGTTTACTCAACGTTATCTAAATCTAATGTTCGAATATCTAATCGTGTAATCTTTTATTCACAGGTACCTACGTCAAAATTCAACATAGTAAAACTTCGGCACAGACGCTAGCTATGACGACTTCCAAACCCAGTAAGTATGATAACACCATTTTTTTAATCGTGGTAAAATCATCAAATGAGTCCAACCCAGGGCAGGGCTAGGGACTGTCAGACTCGTACTGACTAAATTCACGGTGTCCTCCAATAGCCCTTTACGTTCCAGGGTCACGGTAATTCGATAAATCTCGCGACCACGATAAAACCTTAATTTAATTCTAATTAAAGTGACCTATATTTTCTCTACACAAAAACTAAGCCACGCAACAAAACATTAAGACCGCGCAACAAAACAATTTCCATTCCGTTACCGATTCAGATTCAATTACAATTTCAACTTGCGACAATTCCTCTGCAACTAATTTGATATACTAAGTAAAAGCTAAGTTATTATTGTAGATGTTTTGCTTCCTCAAGCCAATCTAAGTTGCGTTGACAACAATTATAAGTTCCGCCGCTTCTCGTCATTTTGTGAAAATGTCTGCTTAAGTTAACTTTGTACATTCAGAGTATTATTACGGAATTTTGTTTAAATTTTCTCTTGTAACAAGAATGTTACTGTGCAGATCTATTAGGAAGGAAGGTTTGTCGAAGCCATTTTGTGACATAATGCCCGCTTTTTTAGCACTTTTAAATGTACAATGATCGTATGATATTAACTCTAACAAGATAAGATGTAGAGACACTTTAAAACTAACAATAGTAGTTTATGTAACTGGTACATAATGAGGGGTATTATACACGAGTGTGAGTTTAAAAAACGAGCGAGGCGAGTTTTTTAATAGTATCACACGAGTGGTATAATACCTAATTATGTACAGTTTCATACACTACTTTATCTACTCTCATTGAACACGAACATATCAAATAAAAGATAAAAATTAATAAACATCCACCATGTCATCCACCGAAACACAAACGTCAAAATTCCAACATTCCATCTAGAGCGCTGCGCGCGCCACAGATAAAAAATGAAATAGATGTATCTATGACCTGTAATCTGTATCATAATGAAAAAAAATTTTATTATAACATTATTTTGTTAGAGAAGTAGTGTTATAATTTAATTTTTTAATTTCATTTCGATACTCTACGGTATAAAGTACGTCTTTATAAACTCGTTTTGAGTTTTGTATTTCGAATTTTACGATATGAGAGTAGATAAAGTATTTTATTGCTAAACGTTACTTTCAAGTGTCAGTTGACAGATTTAGGTCATTGACACCTTCCTTCAAAGATAGACCATTTTTTTTAAATTGTTAAACCATGTTTTCTAATAGTAGCCATACACCATCCTGCCTATCGACGATCGATTTGACGCTTGCAATTGTTTCAAATTGCAATTGTTTAAAAATGCCAATTTGATGGCATGACATGCCAATTTGATAGGTCATCAAATCGATTTGACACAACGTCAAATCGGCAGCAGTGATGCATTTGGCTATTATTCGGTGACGACAGCTACAATTTTGTAGCTATCGGTCACCGAATAATAGCTAGATCTAGCTATAAAGTTGCTAAGTTGGCATCGCTGCTGCAGATTTGAAGTTGTGTCAAATCGATCGTACGATAGGCAGTATGGTGTATGGTGTATATGGACGAACTGCCAATTTGAAACAATTGCAAGCGTCAAATCGATCGTTCGATTGGCAGGATAGTGTATGGCTACCATTAGACTACATAATAAATTGATGGAAACTGTGATACATGTCTGAAAGATGACATGGCTAGAAAAAGAAATACCGAAAGAAGGAGAATGAGTATAATGACTTGTGTTCAACAAACTGAGATTAAAAAAAAACTAGGTTTTGCTATGATCGTCTAATCTGGGTCAACCATTGTTTATCTTCCGCATCCATCAACTTTTTTCATTACTTCAAAGTGCACACTGCGCCAACCCACAGGCATCCTTTGCACAAAAACTAAATCTTAAATATTTCCATTTAAACGAAAACCAACAACACGTAAGTACGTGAAACTGCAAAGTGGTACGACGGAGTAACGACTCTAGACAAAAGTTCAAACTAAAGAAATCACGTTTCACGAACCATTGTCACCTGCGTCCACTACCAAAAGTGCATTTTCTAGAAACTACCAAGGCGTCGAGGGACTTAGATTTTGTTTTATTTGTAACTTTACGCAACTACGAATCGCTTTTCTTACAAACAAATACACGTCCAACTGTAAAAAGTAAATTAAATTGCCTTTACTTTGTCAAAAATAAAAATATAACGTTTGTTCTCAAAAGTTACGGAACGAAAATATCCTTCTGTTTATTGCTGTTCCAAAAAATGTTCGAGTAAAACAATGTTTCAAACTGACAAACGTTTTTATGATTCAACAAGAGCATGCAGCTTAGCTTGCAGTCTTAGCGTTTTCTCCGTCGGAAAAACTTGAGCGAGAGACGGAATTATAAATCGGTGCAGTCAGAGAGAGACAACAGATGTCTGGAATAGAACAAGTTCGGAAATTTACGGGCTGACCGGACCGTCAGTTTTTTGGCGAACTTCTATAGTGCTTCGCCGCACTGGGCGTGTAAAATTCATGTAATTTAAAACTTTTGTTGAATTAGTGAGTTTTTGTACACCCGTGTGATTAATACTACCTTTATACGGAAGGTGGGGTAGGTGAGGGAGAGGGAGGGGGGTTGAAAACTTTTGCTATTACTTTGAATGGATGTTTAAATTTCTCAATAAAAGTTCCTTGGAAGGTTGTTTTGACTCGCATTGTGTGTTTGATATTTTGACAGAGCATTTGGATCGAAGTTTTGTTGTGGAAGTTGGTGGAAACCGCTTAATAAACGTCTTTGGGAAGTACCTTTGAATATGTAGATGGAAAGTTTATACGTCAAAGTTATTTATAGGGAGGCAATGCTTGATTTCCGCTGAAATTTCAGCCTGATCGTGTATTGTCGTTTGTTTGTGTAAGGTTTATTAGATCAAAGGTGTGTGGAGGTGGAAAGGTCGGGTTCTGTTTGTCAAATAAACAATTGGGTTCGAAACAAGAACCTGAACAAAACGTAATTAATATGATGAAAATTTAGGAAAGGTAGGGCTCTTCGTACATAACGCGACTTAAGTCTCCTACTTCGTTATCTATTGATGCGTACCTGTGAACATCTAAGGATTTGTTTAGCTAAAGTCGCCTGGATACCAATCGTCAAGTATCGGAGACTTTCGTGGCTAAGTGTACGAATGAGCTAACAGTTTTTAACTCTGATTTCAATCACCTTGGGGTCAACGGCCCCTCTTGATAACATTGAACAAGTCTATTAAAAGAAAATTACAGTTTTCTTAGCAATTTTCTTTCATAAAAATGAGTTGTACTTCGAGTCTTTCAAATTATAAATTAAAAACATTACATTTAATCAAATTATTATTATAAATGATGAAAGATCGTTTTCTCTTTGATCAAGGTTACTAGAATTGTCAAAGTAAAAATAAAATACGAAGTTTGTGATTCAAACCCTTCTTTTAAAAGGTTACTTTTTTGTAATACTTCAGTTATTTAACGTGGGTAGACATTTAAAAGGAAAAATCGTAATTTTTTCGCACCTGGCGTACTTTAATGTTAACATTTTTTGAAGGAGTTGTTGAAATCTCTCTAAGGTCCTAACTCTTGAAAGAAATATTTCCATTATATTATATTTTACTCGGGTTTAAAAAAATAGATTTGATACCAAGAAGATATTTTCTTTATAAAACTTCGAATAATGACGAGATATGAAACCACATTAAGAAAGTGTGTGATGTTCATAAAAATCGTGTTATATTTTATCGAGATTTTATCAGATTTGATATATTTTATCAGGCTTAAAAGATTTCAGAATCAAAGTCCAACTATTTACTTCTAATGGGCCATTAAAAGAAATTTATGAAAGTTTAGTAAAGTATGATTCACTTAGATTAGTTGCGATGATGGCCCTCTAACACAGGAGTCAAGTTGCAGGGTCGGCAACATGCAGGTGATACCTCTGATGTTGTAGGCCTCCATAGGTTACGATGATCATTTTCCAGGCGGATTGTATGCTTGTCACCTTTGTGATACTAAACAAAAGTTTTAAATACCTAATGATACCCAAAGAGAAACCCGTACACCGTGAAAGCGCGTTAGATTGACGATATCATCTAAATCACAGGAAATTTCAAGTCAAGAGTGAACAGGTTACTTCTAGGCAAGCGTGCTTCACCGTCGACCACATCTTCGCTTATCATCAAGCGAGATATTGGTGAAAAGCCAACCTATCATTACATAAAAAACACCTTTTTTTTTAACGTGGTAAAATCATCAAATGAGACCTCCCACCCCGGGCAGGGCGGGAGGTACTGTCAGACTTGTACTGACTAAAATCCACGGTGTCCTTCAATAGCCCTTTATGTTCCGGGGTCACAGTGATGGAATAAGTCCCGCGACCCCGGCAGGCTTTGGCCCTCTGAGAGGGGGGCCCCGTCATTATGCTGACGCTCTTTGAGGCGCGCGTGGGACACAACGCGCCGTCGACCCGGGCATGGTCCATGGTCGGGCAGGGAGTTGCCCTTTACTCGCTGCCCGCATGCCCGCAACATAAAAAACACCTGCGTTGAACTTGGAATTATGGTAAAAGAAAGAGGAGAAAGAGTTTTTTAGCATTTTTTTTTGTCTTTGTATAATCTTGAAAGTAAGTCTTCCCACCCAGGGCGGTACGGGAGGCTGTCAGACTCGTTCTGACTAAAATCCACGGTGATCCTTCAATAGCCCTTTACGTTCCAGGGTCACTGTTACTTGGTGAGACAGTCCCGCGACCCCGGCAGTATTCTTGGCAGTCTTAACGTTGATATTGCACAACAAAAAGAAATGTCAACGCAGCAAAACCATTTTTTTTTTTAAGTTTTCATCACCGTATCGTGAACTATTCTTCCTAAAAACCAGCTTCAAATTGCAAACACATTTTCAACAATACATCTTACTTGACATCATTTAGGAGGTGATAAATGGTGCTATCTGATAGCTATGTACAAGCTGTATTCGCTACGTTGTCCAGTTTTATCTCAACGACAAAGATGCAGCTTCCGTTCCTATTTGTCAAGCTGACATTGTTGATGTTGGTTTACGATCATTATATCTATAAGTGCATTTTGTACTAGTTTTTACTTGTTTTTCTTTTGATCAGTATGTATGTATGTGCATATTATGTTCGCTCATATCTCTAGAAATACTGATCAAAATTTGACGTGTTTAGTATGGTTGGAAGTATCTTGATCGTTCGCTAGTTATAGGACTCTACAGACATAAAGTACTGAACTAAAAAATAAGGTATGTAATTTGCCAACTTCCCACCAATTGATTCTCACAGTGGTATGGGATTATAACTTTCGGGCTAAAAACATGTATTATTATTTGGCAGATTACTTAGGTTCACGGCGTCTGTACGTATTTTTGGAAATTTAAGATCTGGTCTTGTTAAATGTTTAATTGTTACCCAGAATGCTAAGACAAGCGTTTCGTGTTTCCACAACTTTTAAGAGTATTGTAATCAACTTTTATGTTAGTTTTGTCTATCCGATAAAGTTTTAATGCTAACAAAAGGAATTTTGTCTAGGGACTGTTAAAACCAAGTTACTTTTAGCGAAAGTCGATTATCCACACTATTTTAAGAAGCGTCTGCTGCTGCTAGACGAGCTGAGCACGAGTGGAGCATGAATCTAGCACAAATTCGTGTAGTGTGGCTCGAACGAGTGCGCTTCGAGCGTTTGCTGGTTCGTACTCGACTGTGTTCCGCCTGTTGTCGGTTTTTTGACGAACACAAGGTGATTTTCAATGCGTTCGAGGAGGGTGATAGTCGTAGTTCGTTGTACTTCCACACTTGACTCGGCGGCTTGACTCGTGCTCCGCTCATGCTCCGCTCGTGCTCAGATCTTTAACATTATACCAACCTTTAGACGGACATTAGTTCCGAATATTCCGTGTTAATACCGTCGGTTATCTTATTGCCCTACACACTCGTTACATAATAAGTATAAAACAAAGTCGCTTCCCGCTGTTTGTTTGCTTGGATCATTCAAATCACGCAACGGAGTTTAATGCAGTTTTCATCAATAGATGGTGTGATTAAAGAGAAAGGTTTATATCTATATTGCACACGTGTGAAACCGGGGCAGATCACTAGTATACGATAAAATAAGATTATTCCGAAGTAAAAACTATTTCGGGCTCTTTGATCAAACATACCTTTAATATCAAGACGTAGTTGCCAAATAATAAAAATCTTTTCTTCTTCATAAGAATACCAATTTTTTCAGTAATTTGCAAGATTTCATTTCTATCTCTAAGGCCTTTGTCAAACAGACAGGCGATAGCGAACCGAACCGAATCATGTCATATAAAAATGCGAAAGCGATCCGATACTCTATGTGACAGGCTTCAAACAATTCCATACATTACAACCAAAAACGCTACGCCACGCATTCGGTTCGTCTGTCAGTTTGACAATAGCTTAAGACATTCTTATGGCGACATACCCAGACATGATCGACCAGAAAGTTAAAAAATATTGTCTATTCTTGAAGTGAAATACTGAAACCTTTTTTTCATTCACTAATTACAAAACTCTGTGTTAACCTTTGAGGATAATTAATTGAATTCGTAATTAGCTTAGCGTGAATTTGAATGCAGAGTTGGTATTTAGTTTTAATTACAATTGAAAGTTGAATTAAATTATATAATATTTCAAAACTATACACCTAAAGGTCATGGCACACTATACCGGCGCGGCAACGGCACGGCTCCAACCCAGCTCTTAACCTGTCATTCAAATAAGAGCCTTAAATCATGTGTCATTATAATATATTTCATAATGTCAATATGAAAAAGCCAACGGCGGGAAGTCGGCGCGCTTACCGCTACCGTACAACTCGCCTCGCAGCCCGCACGCTGCAAGCGAGCTGACGGCGTGCTTACGGCGCAGCGGCCGACTTCGAGTTGCTAGCGAAACAAATGCCTTATAACAATTTTATTATGCACACGGTGACAGCAAGCTGCACCTCGCAGACGGCGCGCGAACTGCGAGCTTACACCTCGTGGACAACGCTCAGTTAGCGCGCTAACGGCTAGCCGTTGTTTAAATTCAAGGTGACGCCGTGCTGCAGCTGTGCAGTTGCGGTGCTGGTATAATGTGCTATGACCTTAATAGTCTATGTATAACTTTTATCCATATCCTATCCGTTCAATCGTTTTGACGTGAATGAGTGACAAAGATATATCCACCCATACATATTAAAAAAAAAAAAACAAAAAAAACTATTGTTTCTGATAAAATCAAGAATCAAGTATCCAACAATATTTTTAACCGTGCAAATACAAAATAACCTGAACCAAGTGGTTTATCGAAATCCTAACAAATCTTATTGGCATATCTGATTAATAGCTATAATTCCCACGGTAAAATACTACTGTAGTAAGAAAAAATCCAATTTTGTGACATAGTAAAGTTAAGTCAAATGAAACGTTTATTAAATTGACACACTGAGTCGAAATACCAAGTCGTCAACTTTGCTGCTTAGGAAATACGGAATAGAGTTATCCTAAGGTTTTTCACAGGAGTTCCAGGAGCTTTCATTTGTTTCATTATTTTTTTTGACATTTGTATTGGTTAGATAAAAAAGAAAATAAGTATGTTTGGCGCAAGATACAGCACACAAAATAAGCAAATTAAAAAAAAACTTTTTTAAAAAAAAGGGGACTTCAAAACTAAACACAAAAAAACTATAAAATAACTTTTCTTTCGGAAGTCGGTGGCTTTGTTTTTTTTTTTATTTCATTGACTATGGCCACCGACTTCTGAAGGAAAAGTTATTTTATAGTTTTTTTGTGTTTTGTTTTGAAGTCGGTTCCCTTTTTTTAAAAAAAGTTTTTTATTTTTCCCTTTTTAGTTGAGATAATCAACAAAAATCTTCATAAAATCGGCGTCTTTGAAAATCTACAATCCTATTAAGCAAAACGGATCTATGTGAGCAAATTCACGAGATATCCATTATTGTTATATATTAAAACCTTCCCCAGAATGTAAAAAATACTTTTCTGATAACTGTATCAAAATTGGTTCAGCCAAACGCGAGATAATTGCGGACAAACATGCAATCGTCCCTTAAAATCTACGATCCAAGTAAGCAAACCGGATCCATGCGGGCAACGTCACGGGATATCTATTAGTGTTATATACTAAAACCTTCTCCAGAATGTAATGAACACTTTCCTGAAAACTGCATCAAAATCCGTTCAGCCAAACGCGAGATAATTGCGGACAAACATGCAATCGTCCCTTAAAATCTACGACCCAAGTAAGCAAATCGGATCCATGCGGGCAACGTCGCGGGATATCTATTAGTGTTATATACTAAAACCTTCTCCAGAATGTAATGAACACTTTCCTGAAAACTGCATCAAAATCCGTTCAGCCAAACGCGAGATAATTGCGGACAAACATGCAATCGTCCCTTAAAATCTACGACCCAAGTAAGCAAATCGGATCCATGCGGGCAACGTCGCGGGATATCTATTAGTGTTATATACTAAAACCTTCTCCAGAATGTAATGAACACTTTACTGAAAACTGCATCAAAATCCGTTCAGCCAAACGCGAGATAATCGCGGACAAACATACATACATACATACATACATACATACATACATACAGGTCGAACTGAGAACCTACTTTTTTTTTTGAAGTCGGTTAAAAATAAACTCAAAATTAAATAAGAAAAAAAAAATGTGCCTCTTAACTGATTAGCTTATTTGGTTTCTCTAATACTCTTTCCCACCAATGGGAAAAAAATACAGGCTGATGTTTTAACTCGCCACTTTTTAAACAAATTTCGTCACCAATTTTTAACCTATTTCTGCTTACAAGTAAACTTGTCACCCTTTTTACTAAATTCTCCTATACATATAAAAGGTATTAGACGATAATACAGGGTGATGTACACGGCTGTATTAAGTGCGGTCGGGTTTCCACCTGGGACCGTGCATCAGCATGGTATTATACATACATGACGGCACTAAGACTTGACAGTTTCGCTTCATATTTTATTATGGATGGTTTTTAGTAGGTGATAGTGGTGATAGAAATGTTTATACGCTTTACTTCCGTGAAAATGAAGAAATGTAAATTGCAGTAAATAATAAACGTTTTATGATGTTTATCTACGAGGGCTATTTGTGATAAGCTAAAATTCTATATCTTATGTAAGGTTAAGGGAGATTATTTGGTGAGATAGCGGCAACTCAGTGATAGAGTCTTAATAGTCTCTCAAAACGTTACCCATGTATGCTGTAATGCGAAATGATGTGTCACTACATCTTGTCCACTTTAGTGGTGTACTAGTTGCAAAAATGTCTTTTACATTTTATACAAGGTAGAAAAAATGGCGTGATAATTATTTCTGTAGCAGCAACAACACATCTTGGTTTTTTTTTTCAGGAAAAATATTCCTGTGATTATACAATTACCACAGAATACTTATAGTACTAAGTACGCAATTACAGTGAAAAATCAAAGAAAAAACCTGCTCCTAAATCCTTTTATAACTCCCTATATAACAAGCCAGTAGATTGGCTTAACATTTTTACTTTTAAACTGAATTTGCAGATGGTAAAAAACGTCTTTTCGCCAAAAAGAACTAACTGCTCTCCATCCTACCTAAAACAAGGACCTTATTACGTCATTCACTTCCAACCAGACGGGACATAGCATCATACCCTCTTTTACCCCAATTTTTGACCGACCTTAAGTACCTACTACACTGACCAAAAGAGGGTAGTTTATTAAATATTCTTCTATGTCTAAGTGACGTCACGTCGTCGGTAAAGCTTACATTTACATAATTAAGGACGGCCATCTTGTATCATTAGTGCGCTTATAACATCTGCCTTTATTTTTATGTCTCTTTATACAGGGTGTTGGGCAATATATGTAAATATGTTTAGGCGGAAAAGAGGTTCTGAGTGAAATGGTTAGTGAGAGGATAAATAATTTGATGAGGAAGTGGGGTCATTGTGTATACAGTTTTCTTTACTATCGTACTTCTATTATCTACTATATAAAAATAAGTCGGGTTTTCCTTCCTGACGCTATAACTCCAGAACGCACGAACCGATTTCGACGGTTTTGCATTCGTTGGAAAGGTCTCGGGCTCCGTGAGGTTTATAGCAAAGAAAATTCAGGAAAAAATTCAACAGAAAAGCTGAAAAATCTTTTTTCACATACAGAAATGTTACATAAAACGAAGCCATCTGGTGGCGAAACGGAGTTCTCCGGGTTTGCTAGTTAATACTAAAGGTTTGCCAACGTGCAATGGCGCGCAGCGTTCTAGGCGTTAATCTAACTGATCATATTCGTAACACCACACTGCGTCCCAAAACTCATATCATCGACGTAGCTAAAAATGGTCGCTAAACTGAAGTGGGACTTTGCTGGATACGTCTGCTGGATATCCAATGAACTGTGGGCCAAAATAACCACTATGTATTTCCCTGACACAGCCAGAAGACGTCGCGGCAGACCTCGCAGAAGATGGCGGGAAGAGCTTGACAAAACTAACAACCAGTGGCTCATATTAGCACTAGATCGAAATAGTTGGAAGTCATAGGCGAGGCGTTTGCCCAGCAGTGGGATGATACAGGCTGACACTAATAGGAACTACTATTAGTATGAAAGTTGGGATGTTTAAATAGATGTTTCTTACTCCATCACGTCAAAACGGCTAAACGAATCTTAATAAAATTTAGCTTAGATGTAGTTTATTGTTTGTAACATCAAATAAATTACCATTTATCCTGGTATTTCGTTCCCGGGCTATAATTTTCGAATCACACGCGAGCGAATCCACTGGCAACAGCTTTTTTATAATATTATTTTGATTATGCATGCTATTTTAGTGGTACCGTTTACTAAGTGCATCGCTAACAAAGTAATAAGTAGAAGCAATAAAATATAATTAATAGCATGTTGACATACTCACACTTAACGACTGCCAACCCATTTCCTTGGAGACAGTTACGATTGAACCGAGATGATAAATGCGGACAAATGATTTAACATCTGTCATTTATATATCACTGGTTTGTTAGAAGTGATTGGTGTCAAGCTAAAGTTTATCTTTAAATAAGAGCGAGTTGTTTGATCAGTTATAGAAATTAGTTAAAGTTTGTTAACAAATCGTTGAAAATTGTATATAATTTTAAGAAATTGTTTAATTTATAAACAAACAACTGGCTCTTAATTAGATCGTCTTGCAATAAAAATATCATAATAGTATCTACTTTTAAACCGTTTAATTCTTTATTATACGTAATTTGTCTCTTTTGTGACAATACAACTAATGTAAAATATCTTTTTATTAAGATATCATTGTAATGATGTCTAACACTCCAAACAATGATGCGTTACGTTGCATTTTATTTGTTAAGGGGAGGTTTGAGGCGATTTTATGATTTCATACTTTTGTTCTTTCTAAAGAAATTGTTAAAAAAAAATCTACGTGTTGTATTTGAACAGAATTTAGATTAGACCCTTAAACTTAATACTCTTTTGTGCTAATTTAGTTAGGTACCACGTAAAACATTGAAAAAATCAATGTATTTAAATATTTTATTAACATTATCTTTCCACGTACGGACAATTTGTCCAATTTTACCAACTTTAGATAAACCATCTTTTATCGTGATAAAATTAAAAATCTTTCAAAGAATATTGACAGATTCAGGTAGTTTGATGTGTTGGCTTCTGTATGTGAAGGCTTTTAAAAACATAAAGCCTAAAGCAAATAAAATAAAGAACTTCTAAACTCGAAGAATGGTCAAGAAAAGTCCTGTCCCTTAAAAATAATCTCCCAGTAATTTCCCATAATTATAACACAGACTCATCTATGAATGTGAGCCTACATTTTATAGTAATTGCGTCTTATTATACGTCTGTATCGATAGTGTGGATAATTGACAATTATTAACTTTGATCTATTCATAGTCCTGACTCGGCTATTTTATGGATGACTTGTATCAATTTGACGGGGTAATGTGGCTAGAAAATTAGAATTTAACTCTAAGGAAATTCTAATAGAAAGCAATAGTGTTATTTACAGCATCAATAAATTGAGAATCTATTAGGTCCGCCAGGTTAATTTTGATAAAACGCATCAAAATTTGAAAGTTGCGTTCGTGACGTCACAAGCAAGTAAAAACTGTACCTGCTTGTGACGTATTGCCTTTTTAAAAGTGTTGTATCTTTGTCATTTAGAGAGCAGTGGTGGCCCAGTGGTATCGGTCTCGACTTACGAGATGTAGGTCGTGGGTTCGAACCCCGCCAGGCGCATTACTTTGTGTAATTTATTTATAAATTTTATTTCACCACTGCTCACAAAACGGTGAAGGAAAACATCGTGAGGAAACCGGCATGTCCTAGAACCAAAAATTCGAAGACATGTGACATCCACCAATCCGCACTGGGCCCGCGTGGTGGATTATGGCCCACTCCCACTCACAGAGAAGAGGCCTGTGTCCGAGCAGTGGGAACATTATAGGCTAATGATGATGATCTTTGTCATTTACGATTTACTTCTTCTTCTTCTGCCTCGCCACGTCCCGTTATTCTGGATCGGCTTTCCTTATCATGCGTCGCCATTTACTGTGGTTTTCGGCTTCTTCTTTCGCCAGGTTTAGCATCTTCAAATCCTTCTGGACAGTCGTTAGCCATGTTGCTAGAGGTCTCCCCCCCTCTTGCGTGTTGCGATGGAAAGGCACTTTTTGACTACATAGTCTTCAGGGCGTCTCATCACGTCATTTATGATTTACGTAATAGAAAAATAAGTTACAAATATTTTTTGATAATTTAACTAAAGTCGACCGCGCGTCCGTCCGCGTCGTGGTGTGAGGATCTGATCATGTTCGCGGGCCAGACATTGCCAAAAACAGAGAGGTTTGGAAGGAAAAAGGAGAGGCATTTGCCCAGCAGTGGGACACAAAATAGGCCATTAAAAAAACGAACTAATGGACTAATTAGATTTTTTTGACAATACCATACTGGTATGATGGCAACTAAATACATTTTCTATTCTCCCAATACATCATTTCCCCAAAATTCGCCAACCTAATTTGCCAATACCAAACAGTACAGTCAGCATCATCAATCAAGGCCGGTAGAGTCGGCTGCATCATCAACTAACAAAGGCTATAATCAGGTGGTAATTAAATGTCGACTACGGATGCTAAGTAACATAAATCTTGCGGAATTACCTGCTTTGGTAGCTACGTGAAATGTTGCACTGAAATATGGCTCTGTTTTAAAGTTAATTCTGTAATGGTAGAACAGTGTTTTTGTTTGTGTAAGCGAACGAGTGAGTTAGAAAATAAATTATGGAATCAGGCGTTACTTTGCGGAAATCCATGACATTAAATGTTATGAAAAATATCAAGTTTTAATTCCGCGACAAAAATCCAGGCTTTTTGCAGGATGCAATCCCTCCCTATGCAATCATGCATATGCACATGCAGCAAAGGAATCATGCATATGCACAAGTGCAAGAAACAGAAAAACATGCCATGCAATCAAACCTATTATACTCGACACGTGTTTCGCCCCTTCTCGGGGCATCCTCAGGAGATGTTGACACTCGACAAGCGCTCGGCCTCGAGTTAGAAAATGTTGGACATCTGGGTGGGAATTATTTTCCCAGTAACCGATTTGTGGGTCACAGGAAAATTTGAGACAAAGAAAATACAGTAGAATAATCTGTTTCTTTTGGTTACAAAATAAAATAAAAATGAGACATTGCGTTGAAATTTCAATAAAGATTAAATATCCCAATACAGGGTTTGACAACATTGTCACTTCTCTCTATAAATGAAGTCGAATTTTAATGTAGAAGTAACACTTTCTCGATTAATATGTCCTTTGACTTCAATATGGAAGGACTGTCATTAGTTAGATAACGAAATATAGGTTTCACAATTAACACTTAAGTAGTGTTAGTTGTTATCATAATATATGAAATGAGGGCAGAAAACATTATAATGTCTCGTCTTAAATTGTTAATAGTTAACGACTACAGAACTAAGTACTTAAGTAAGATAAACAATGCAAAAAGAATAATCGGCGAAAAGGTTGCTGATGAATACCTAACTTACACAAAAAAATAACGTCTAGAACCACACGCATAGGGTAGGAGAAAAGAACGGAATCCAGAATTCGAGAGCCACAAAGGAGGCTTCCAATCCAAAACGATCATTAAGAAAACACCACCAGTAACTCATTACACTTCAAAAAAGAAAACAATCCAAAACACCATCAATACTGCTCACAAATAAAAAAAAAACAACAAAGAAAAAAAAAACACAATCACACGATTCCACTTCAACAATTTAGCTCTGAGAAACATTGTCAATACAAGGTACAAACGTACCCCATTCCAGCGCATTACGCCCCTCCCACGGCGATTACGTTCAGGAACCGTACCAATGATGGATAGCCGGAACTTACCGGTGCTCCAACATTTGCTGTCTATACCTAGGGCTGCCTAAATCATTAGACCGGCACGGGGAGTTTGAAAACCCCTTTAATTTCTACCAAATGGGATGTTTGTGAATTATGAGCTGCGTATTATGTATGTATGATATTCTGTTTCTGGTTGCGGAGAGGTTTGTAATGAATGAGGTGATTTGTCTGTGTCCTTTGTGAGGTGACGTGTGTCGAATATGTACTGGGTTAATAGAATAAGCCTTTTGAAATGAATCACTAGTCAATAATAGTAAACAGTGGTGAGGTCGTGGCATTTAGACACAGGTGACAAGCGAGAGTAGTTCCAATGTGGAAACGAGATGGCGCTAGACGACTTGTATATCTCTGTCCCTTTCTTACAGTGGAACTACTCTAGGTTTAAGACGTCTAACGTCATATTAGGCTCGCTGATCTCACTGACGGATAGCAGAAATAGTGGTGGACGATGACAGTTAGATATGTGGATGATATTCAGAAGATTGCTACCAAACATTTTGATTGTGTGATTTAATTGCACGTATTATTCTCTGAGTTTAAGAATTTTTGTATCATAATCAATCTATCAAGTTAATCCCTATAAGTATTGACGTATTATTGCAAAAATAATAAAAATATGAGAACCCTGTAAACGCCTAGCTTCTTTATGTTTGAGCACGTTTAAAATATGACCCGTCTCCATTATTGACGTTTTTCATATCCGTATTTTGTAAATTTGCTTACGGTAATTTGTTTTTGTAACGCTGTTTGCGATATGAAAGTAGTTTTTTGTTGTGCTATAGTCTCTGTTATTATAAGTTGCTCTTTTATTCTTTGTTGAGTTTGTTGATGTAAATGAGTTTTTCGGTTGAATAGATTTTAAAGCACTTTAGGAGTTGGGTAAAAGTAACAGATATTGAAGTAGTTTTCGTGTCTTTCAACAAGTCTTAAGAAAATAAGTTTTATTCAGAATCTTAGTAATTTAATTCTCTCATATATCAAGTCTTTCATTAATTAGTTTAATTACAAAACATCTACTTAGATACAGAAGTCCTAGAAACAAGACCAAACTTAAGAAAGTAGTGACACAAAACTTCGAAAACTTTCTTCTCTAATTACGACGCAAATCTTGAATTTATCCTTCTTTGGTAGTACGACTATTTATAAATGTAATACCTATTAACGTATATCTGGAGAACACATTTTTTTTAGCTTGGTTATATCATCAAATGAGTCCTCCCACCCAGGGCAGGGCGGAAGGGACTGTCAGACTCGTACTGACTAAAATCCACGGTGTTCTTCAAAAGCCCTTTACGTTCTGGGGTCACGGTAATTCGTTAGTCCCGCGACCCCGGCAGGTTTTGGCCCTCTGTAGAGGGGCCCCGTCATAATGCTGACACTCTTTTAGGCACGCGTGGAATACAACGCGCCGTCGGATCCGGGCATGGTCCATGGTCGGACAGCGAGTTGCCTATTACTCGCCGCCCGCAAGCCCGATCTAGAGAAGACATGCACAAATATTTATGATTGAGAAAAAAAAATCGAAGATATGGGTATTTTTTTTACCAAAACCTATGTGGGAACTGGGGCCCCGCGTGGTGGAAGAATGCCCCACTCTTTTCCACAAAGTGTAAGACCAGTGTCCCAGATTATTAGGACTATTATATAATCTACTTTACATACTTAATAGAAATACAACAAGAAATATTATGCAGAAAAAAACTGACTTCGTAGAAAATAGGACAAAAAAAACGTTACTTTCGGAAGTCAGTGACTTTTTTTGCTACCGAACAGAAAAGTAATTTTATTCATGCCATATAGATTTTAGATTACTTTCAAACCTCCTTTATATTACACCGTTAAAAGAGATATTTTGTCCCTGAAATTACTATTAGTGGGAAAAACCGGGAAATAATACTCCAAAAAAGTTAAACTGTTAAAAATCATCCACCATCATCAAAATTTTCCAACAAAATTTTCTCCCGGTATACCATGGTCAAAGCGCCACTTCATAAGCCACAAGGTACGAGGACCGAACTTTGTCGAATTAAACGTGAAAAGCGAAGTAGAGTAAACGTCTTGCGGTAAGGACGGGAATAAGAGGATCATAATGTTACTGAAACTTTGTGGTTTGTTTAATAACTATTGGATGTCGATGGATTCGTCGACGGAATCCTTATAAGGTTTTGAAGAGTATTTTATTTCAAGTGTGGTGTTGTAAAAGGATTTGGTGTGACTCATAGATTTTTAGACAGAACTGCTCCCCTTGTCTTTACCTCCACTGCTTAGCTCCTTTTGGTCGTACCGTAATGTTATATAGCCTATAACCTTCCTCGATAAATGGTCTATCTAATTCAAAAATAGTTTTTCTATTCGAACGAGTAGTTTCTGAGATAAGCACGTTCAGCCAAACAAACTCTTCAGCATCATCATATTATGAAGTATAGATAGATGACAGTCCATGTTCTGTTCCGTCTCCTTCTTTAAACGGAATGAAAGGGAATGATGGTCTTCCAACGCATTCCTACTCCTCCGCTGTTCTTCTAAAAAAAGTTGCGGAATCCACAAAAACTGGGACTTCGTCATGCTCCATTGCCTCGGCGAATTTTTCGGTCTGTTGATTCTGGCTTTCAAACATTTTGGCACCAATGGAATGGTGGTCTTGAGCCAGCCGGCACTGGTGGGGTCTACCACCGCCAGTGGTATCGATCAGCCATCACCAAAGGTTATTGGTAGCCTTTAGAGCAGTGATGGCCCAGTGGTATCGGCTCCGACTTACGAGTTGTAGGTCATGGGTTTGAAACAAGCCAGGTGCATTACTTTGGGTAATTTATTTCAGTGGAGCAGTGGTGAGGACCACTGCTCCTAAAACGGGGAAGGAAAACATCGTGATAAAACCGCATGTTCTAGAACCAAAAATTTGAAGACATGTGACATACACCAACCCGCCCTGGGCCCGCGTGGTGGGATTATGGCCTCCTCCCTCTTGCAGAGAGATGGCCTGTGTCCCAGTTGTGGGAATATTATAGTATAGGCTGATGATGTGGTGCTGTTTTGCAGGGTAGACCGTTAGGAGGTGGATCCTTCCACAAACTGTTGTTATAACAATAAAGATTCAAAATTGCTTCAACAAAAGTTACGAAGCTATTATGTAGGTACAACGCTTCCGCTTTCGCCAAAACTTTTTTGGAATGAATAATGTTCTAATCCTGGTTGTATTTTTAATTTCAACTGAATAAATTATGTTGGCGTGATTAAATAACAAATCAAACGTCTAATAAAATGGTTACGTGATAGAATTTTTCGTTGTAATTTTATAAATAATACTTATGCTTCGTCTTAATTGTTTAGAAAGAAAATACTTGATAAACATTCCATTAAGGTATTTAGTAAAATAGTCATCGGCACTTGCAAAAGGCTACATATTTCATAACATAAAAATATAGATAGTATCTACCCGCAGACAACGACTGTTGACCACAATAACCCTTATGCTCTTAACAATAAGGTTAAAAACTGGTCAACCGCCATTGTCCGTTAGACACATACCTACTGCAGACAAGTAGGTATGCAATAATTAGACACCATAAAAAGTCAACATCTGTCTTATGAAATTCAAACAATTCCCTTTATCAAGCCGTAGTAGCTTGTAAGTCATTACTAATAAGCTGTATAATTACATAATCGTGGCCTGATTACAATGCATTAGCTCTCAGACGATGTAGGATCGGAAAAATTGCAACACATTACATTTTGAAAACGTAATTATAGACGCTCTGACGCGTTGCATGCATGTCCTTGTATGTGTATGTTAAATGGTGGTTTGAAAATATGCATTGGATACTTGGATTGTTCCAATTTTTAATTGGTTAGATTATTTTCATATTAAATTAAAACCTAAAATATTAATAAAGACATTAGGTTATTCTGTGTATTTTTTAACACTAATCTAATAATTTGTTTATTTTTTTCAGGTACTGTAATTTTCCGATACTAATATCGACTTCTTATTCTATAGCCGAGTTCAATCTGTAAGTTTCATATTTGTATTAATATTTACTTTAAATCTCTTAAATAAATGTTATTCGATCGCATCGAAAAACTGTCATAGATTTTCAGCAAACCAAATCACAAAAGTTCTAAAGTCCATTCACTACAACTAAAGGACTCAGAAAATCAATTTCCCATCCAAAATGAATTGTCACATTCCAATGACAGTCGAAAAACAATTTTAAAACATCAATTGCCTCGAATATGGACTGGTCCAACGAAAATTTATCGGAAATGGAAACATTTTCGCCGTTGGTCCTGCGAAACAGAAATGACAGCTGCGATATTAAACTGTATTATATTAATTTAATGTTCTGTAGACATCAAAGGAGTTTAATCATTGTTAATAATTTTGTGAAGGTTGGTAGCTAACTGGGTGGTTTTATTTTTTGATTGGTAATTTTTATGTTCTATTAACCTGTTTTTAAAAAATATGTTTAATTTATGTTTTATGTTTTAATGCCAAATGCCAAATGTTGTGATAAAGGCACAATCATGTTTGGATGCACTATCCCGACTGGTTTCCTATATACAACTTGGATTTACAAAAAACATCCCCACAGTCGCATGCTTTTTAGACATAGAAAATGCCTATAATAATGTCTCAATTGAGTCTGTTACAAAAGTATTGGATGAAATGCAAGTAGGGTCAAAATTCTGTAATTACCTATGGTCGTTTATGAACGAGAGGAAATTAAAAATTAAATCATTTAATATTGAAAGTAGTGACACAAGATCGACTAACAGAGGATTGGCACAAGGGGATCCGTTGTCACCTTTATTATTTAATTTAGTTACACACCAAATCTGTCATCAAATAAAAACCGTTATGATATCACAATACGCAGATGATTATGTTATTTATTTTAGTGATAAACAAATAAACAAAAATGTGAGCGATATTTGCAGGATGCATTAAACTGTATAATCGCATCACTGGCTGAGATTGGATTGACTCTGTCACCAACTAAGTCTAATTTCTGTTTGTTTAGTAGGGGCCGAAGGCGAATATTACCTTCATTAAAAGTTTATGGTCAACCGCTAACAATGGTGGAATGTGTTAAATACTTAGGACTTTGGTTGGATAGAAGCTTACGTTGGCGAAAACATATAAATGAAATAGTTAGCAAAGGTGGAAAATACCTTAACATATTAAAGGTACTGGCAGGCTCTTCCTGGGGCGTACATACTAAACATTTGCGTAGAATATATATATCGCTAGTAAGAAGTAGACTTGATTATGCCTGTTACTTGTATGATTCTAGTGCAAAAACACATACAAGCAAACTAGATAAGTTACAAAACCAAGCATTGAGAATTGTAGGAGGTTTCATAAGAAGCTCACCTATCCACGTGATGGAGAGTGAACTACACATACCACCATTGTTTTTGAGGAGAAAATATCTCGCATATAAAATTATATCAAAATCATTGTCCTGGTCTAATAATATAGCCATAAACATAATATCGGAATTAGACTCCCTAGTTAATAATAGCTATTGGACCAATAAAAGGAAACCCCTCCTGGCTACTTCCTTTAAAGAAATAGGACAGCTGCAACTAAATACCTTTGATTGTCTCAAAATGTTCTCTCTAGACATTTGGGTATCAGCTTTACGAGTCAATGAGGCTATTCAAACTGATTTAGAATGTGTAAAGCACCCGAAAAGATGTTATAATCACAATGAATTGGTACACGAAGTAGCATCAGAACTGGATTCTAGATATAGTGATTGGTGCAAAATTTTTACAGACGGATCAAAGAGTATGGATGGTTCTGGAGCTGCATTTTTTTCACAAAGTACTGATCATAAAGCTATGTATAAAGTTAATGCAAATATATGTATAATGTCTCTGGAACTCATTGCAATACATCAAGCGGTGTCTTACTCACTTAGTCAAAATATGAATAAAATAGTTATATTTACAGATAGCAGGAGCGCTTTATAACATGTGGCTCGCTGCGCCTCTGGCTGCAGAGGTGCAACGATAGCCTATGACATTCTTAAAGTAATTAACATCTACAATAAGGATAATATTAGGATAGTCTTGCAATGGGTTCCAGCGCACATAGGGTTGCAGGGCAACGAGGAGGCCGACCGACTGTCAAGACTGGCCGTTGACATGGGCAATGACATTTCATATATGTGTGATTATTGGGAATACTTTCCCAAGCTTAAGAATATATGTTTCGACGAATGGAAAAAATACTTCAGTGAAATTTCCAAAGAAAAAGGCATGTGGTATAAAGTCATTCAAAATGAACCTCCTCGTATGCCCTGGTTTGATGATAAATGTTTAAATAGGAGTTATGTTAAACTAGCGTTAAGGTTGCGTTCTGGACACTATCCATCAGCAAAGTTTGCTTTCTTAATGCGAAAGGCTGCATCGCCTAATTGTGAGGCATGTAATAAAATTGAAGATGTGCAACATTTGCTGATGGAATTCGTAAAGAACAAAACGGAAAGGGAATCTTTGGCTAGGGAGTTCAAATTAAACTTGTGGGATGTCGGACTGATCCAAAATATTTTGGCATACCCTAAATCAGAAAGGACAAAACGAATAATTTGTGGCTTATTGCAGAAGTCTGGCCAGTAATTCTCTCCCCTATTTCATAATAACTATTCGTTTATAATGCCAAATAATTTTCTTATTAACCGACTTCGATAAAGAAGGAGTTTCTCAATTCGTCGGAATCTTTTTTTTCTTCAACCTTAACTCTCCCACAGATTAGCCTCAAAGCTAACTAATTGGCTCTTTCCACTGCTGGCGGTTTTGTTTCATGGCTGTCAAGTTTCTTTCTGCCAATGTACCGAGATCGTCTGTCCACCTAGTCGGTTGTCTTCTCACATTCCTCTTTCCTGTCTGTAGTTTCCACTCCATCACTTATTTGCCCAGTCTAAGTGTACAACATGTATGGGCCGCCCACCTCCACCCCGATAATTAATTTAAAATTATGTAAAGTTAATACGAATATATCGCCATTTTATATGATTCTACACGGGATAACGAGACTTATGATTTCATAACTTTGATATTTAATATTTTAGTGGGAAAACTATTTTTTTCCATAAACAAAGTTACAAACAGGTAATTTGTATACTTTCTATTCTAACATAATATCATTAACATAAATACATTAGTATACATACACACATAAGAAACTTTTAAAGGCCAAAACATATTTCTTGGACAATTTCTATAGAGGCCATTCGTACCCTAAAAAGCCATGGTGCCATTTGTTACAATTACCATTGATTCGTCTACTCTATGGTGATATTTCTCAATCATGGCCCTATTGAGTTCATGAAGGTCGATTCTGGTATTTTTCCACAATTGCCTGTTTTGTAAGACGTTTAATTGAAAATAATTTATTTTTCTTGTTTAAATCTACAGCTTAAAGATACGGCATGCAGACTCTGTTCAAAAGGCTATCAGGAACCAAAGTCCTTTTGTATTGATATTGAAACTTTGAATTAAAACTATTTTCACTACTCTAATTTTGAAAAGAATCGAGGGCGTTTCCCGTAGTTATTGTTGAAATGGAACTAACCATCGTTCTCATCCTATAGTTTAAAAATACTTTATAATACTTAAAACACATTCACTAGCTTTAAAAATTGGTCGTCTAATCTGTAGCCATACCTACTGCTAAAACCGAAATATTTAAAATCACAAATATAAAAAATAATTTTATCTAACCCAAAAATTTTAAAAGCGTATCAAATCCAACGAAGTTAGTATATCATTGTATAAGACAGGATGACAGCTGTCTTCAACATCCACATCTCTTAATGAAGAGCACTCCAGTTAGTTCTGCTTGCACCCAATTTGTGTACGGTCGTGAAGAGTTTTCACGCCCTCATAACAAAATTAATCTTCATCTCGACGACACGGGTTTTTTGTTAGTTATTAGAACACCCGCATGATTCTTTTTTTACGGTAGTTAGTAATGTGATGCTTCAAAAGTGCTTTAGCTTAGCAATGAATCACTGATAGTTCATATTTAATTAACAGAAAAAACCCTAACCTGTATGTTTATGTATATAATTATGACATTTAAGCAGTCGACCAATAAAAAATTAATGATTTGTAAATCCCACAAAGTTCTAATTATAAATCAAATAAATCTTCCCTGACGTACTTACGCCAACCGAAAAGTTTATTGTATTCAAAGTCCTGCAATCCATCTTCAAACATTTTATTCCAACTCATTACCCGGGCAAAATATAGATTGCCGAGAAAATGGCGGCAAAAAAATAAACAAAACATGACCTCATATGTCAATCTTTTTGTGGACCACCATCAAAGGAAAATAAACTCTATTTTATGAAAAACAGGGTTGTTAATATCCAGCGGGAGGAGACATCGACGGTAAGGCAAGTTTGTCACAAGATGTCTCGGCCAATTTAAGAGCCAGACTAAGACAAAAAAAAAGTGAACTTTAATAGCTAGTACAAGGGTCCCTTTTTGAACGGTTATTTTTAAACAAAACACATTCAAAAAGAGAACATGATTGTCGACTGTGATTATGTTCTTAGTAAATGATTTCGGTGTTCGATTTTAATATTTATTCGAGTTACGATAAGTGTTATTTTGAATCGACAGTTTCTGTTGTGTTTAATTTCCTTAACAATGCAAGTATTTCTTCAGGGGGTGTATTACAAGCTCTTAATTCCTGTCAGTTTACGCCTTAAAGTGAACTGCCTTGCTTAGTCGTATTACGATCACACAATGACGGCCAGTAAAACGGTCACGAGACCTCATACCGACTTCTGCCTGTGCTTGTGCCTGGAAATTTCGTATTACAAGCTACATAATGACATTTCAAGGCCGGATTAATTGTCAAAATTGGCATCTCCAAAATCATTCAGTTTACGCCACTTTTTAGTAACTTTTACTGACTTGTTTCTTTTAATTTGTCTTTAAACAGTTGAAACTAACTAAATTAAACTTTGGTATTAATAATAGAGGCACTACAGAATATCTGGAGAGTGCAAACACGATATAATCTCAGCTGACGAGCTTTACATAAAAAGACGACAAAGTTTTTACCTTTTACGACACATATACACTCATTTACTGAACGCTAAGCAATAAATATAATTATTCATATACGTAAACATTTACTCATATAGTAATATATTGTTCTAAATAAAAAACATGTTACTCCTGAAAAAATTGTTTTATTTGTCGTAGTTCCATCAGTTTAAGAAAATAAATATACAGAGCTTAGATTTGAGACATGGTGACAAAATAAATAATCTTTCGTAGCAATGGACGTAGGGTTGAATAAACCAAACAAAATGCATGATCAACTCAAACACTTAAAATTAATAGCCTCGCGCAGTATCATTCCAGAAATGGTACAGTCCAATGGAGCCAAAACTTGTGTTCAATATTTATTTGGGTACATTGGGCAGTCTTTAATGTATCAGCAGACATTTTTAATGTCACTTCCTCGATTGCTTCTGGTACCACAATTTCGCAGCCAATTTCAAGAGAACTAGGTACACTGTCTTTCGGTTTGAATAAACGTCCTAGGTTTTATCATTCCTTCTTGTTGAAACATTTCTAACTCTTGCTTTAAAAATTAGAACATTGTTGTGTTGGAACAGCTCCATTTTTCAAAATTTTCCGCTCATGACTTATTCCATTTTGTTTCCTTACTTTCTCTGCGGTAGGAAAACGGTGTGCTTCTTTATTAATGCAGTAAAAAGCACTACATAGTGGCATTATAAATAAATAAAATACGATAATCTTGTTTGTTTTGGTAAACAAAACCGCCACAGACTAAAAAAGTATCGCAATATCTACGATGATCGTTCAGAAACAAACTCCTTTGTGAGAGTTTTATTTGATATTAAGTTTTTGCATAAAATGACAGTAAATGTTGGTCAATTTGATTGTAAATATTTAAATTGTTATTAAAATACAGTTTAACTCAAATGTCTCCTAAATTTACAATGTAAAAGATTTTTTTCACACACAATTTATAAAACCGGTAATCATCGGTAAATTGTCGATTCGATTTTTGAACGAATTCGCTAGCCTGTAATCATCCAGAGACAAGTAATCCAGGATGATTCCTTGCAGAATTACGTACGTCATAATACGAAATAGAACAAGCCTGCTTAAGGCCGTAAAGTCAACTGCCCGAAAACTGCAAGGAATTAAAAAAGGTTGTAATACCCCCCCTGTTATAAACAGATGGCTAAAATAATAATAATAATAATAATAATATTCCACAACTATCACACAACGCCATCTAGTCCCAAGCTAAGCAAAGCTTGTGTTATGGGTACTAGACAACTGATAAACATACTTATATATTTCTAAATACATACATATTATAGATAAGTTACACCCAGACACAGAACAAATGATCGTGCTCATCACACAAACATTTGTCCTGGGTGGGAATCGAACCCACGACCTCCGGCATAGCAGTCAGGGTCACTAACCACTAGACCAACAGGCAAATAATAATATGAAGAAGCTGGGATGACTAATTATCAGCATAAATTGTCTTTCTATACCCATCCCTATGAGAAAAAGGCGGGAGTTTGTGTATTTTGTTGTTTGAGTATGTTTTTTATATCGTGTTAAAATCATCAAATAAGTCCTCAGAACCCAAGGCAGAGCGGGAGGGACTGTCAGACTCGTACTGACTAAAATCCACGGTGTCCTTCAATAGTCCTTCACGTTCGGGGGTCACGGTCATCCGGGGTAATTCAGTAGTCCCGCGACCGGCAGGCTTTGCCCCTCTAAAGGGGCCCCATCATTATGCTGACAAGAGTGTCAGCATAATGATGGGGCCCAAATCTGCTACGAAGTGTGTTCCACGCGCGCCTCTAAGAGTAGAGGCGCGCGTGGAACACACGTCGTAGCAGATTTCAAAAAATCTCTCACGAGGTTTGCAACCTTAATTAAGATTTAAATGTTTGTTTGGCGCGAACAAAGTCAATGGTAAAAGCTAGTACAAAACTGGGGTATTATTTTTACCCGATTGCGCGACGCAAAGGAGGGTAATGTGTTTATCAGTCTATTTTCTTTTATTGCTCAGTCCACTCCAGCAGTAAAAAACCCCTGACTCTGCATTCCCAACTTTATTCTTACAAAAAAAATCTAAATAAATAAAAATTCGCTGCCATTGCAACTTGCATGTTTGATGTCCCTCCAATCAATTGAATACGAGCAAATAAACTCATTTGAATAAATAACGCATGTATGGCAACCCTAGGTCGGGCAATTGGCGTCAAATTCAGCGCGCGGTGAAACATCAAAGCATGCCGACAGGACGCTAGGGTTGCTACACTTGCTACGCTATTGATTTGTGATCGATACTTCTGTGTGTTTGTGAATGAAGAAGATGATGTGGGATCGTTTTTTCATGGTTGGTAAATATTTTTGTAGGGTTAATTTTTAAAGTTTGTTTGCTTTGTTAGGAATTTTTATAAACCCATAAACTTTTTGAATCGATAAAAAAGTGAAATAGTCATAGTGATGGGGTATTTGTTCCACTGTGGGAGGTCGCTGGCTAACTTTACAATGAACATTATTGTTAAGTTCTAAAAATGTATTATTATAATAATTATTTAGGATTAAAATTATGAATGCACACTTAATACGCGTAAGATTATTCAGAAAAAAAGGCAGGCATAAAATACAATGCTTCTGTTTAAGAACTTTTAAAACAATCTTAAACAAACGTTAGTAACTTAAATCAAACTTAACTCACTTACAAACGTATAACACAACACAACTCATCTAATATCCTTAATAATCCAGAATATTGATATAGCCAATGGCTTCACTAAGCAATGATATACCGTACGGTAGCCGGTTCGATGCCCGGGGGTGCAATTACGTGTATCAGAGGCAAATTTCCTCTCTCACTGGCCGTAGGTTAATGATAATAACCTTTATGGATACGGCATTGTTTCACGATGTATATTATTTTAATGCTATTCCTTACTGGTTGAATATCGACTTTGTTTCAATTTAAAGTAGCTGAAGTCATTGGCTTTTGATAAGTTCGATAATTATCCCACGGGGTCGTATTTCTGGGATAAAAAGTATCCTTTGTGTTAAACCAGGATATAAATTGTCTCTGTGTTTTATCCAAATCCGGTAAGCAGTGAGTAACAAATATGCAACATAGGTTCTGAGTTTTTTTTTTAAGTTCTAAACTACACAACAGTTTTATTAAGTTATACGTTTTTTTTTTCATTACTACCTATATGAAAAAAAAACAAGTTACTATTAGTACAAATTATTATTACTACACATCGAATTTTCATGCAATTATCATATTTATATTTGACTTAGTTAAAGCAAAGAAAAATTTAAAATTTTGCAAGAAGAAAAAAACGCACGGGAATAATTATAATTTACCAGTACAGTCACGAGCAATAGTATGTATATGTCGCAGTGAGATAGATAAAGCCGTAATATAGTTATATCCCTAGGGATATAACTATATACCGTAACATAGTTATATTACTAGATTAAGTTTAGTGAAATAGCTTTCGGAGTGTGCGGCGCAGGCGGGGCGCGCGCAATGTTGACGGAGCACCGCTTCGCGGTGCTCCTACTTCTGGGTGGTTTAAAGAATCGTTTTGCCAGAAAATGTCGACGGAGCACCGCTTCGCGGTGCTCCTACTTCTAGGTGGTTTAAAAAAAAATAACCACGAAGGGGATGGCGGGGTCTTCCAGACCCCGCCATCCCCTTCTAACCTAACCTGTCCGAGTCGGTGCTCCGTCGACATTTTCTGCGGCCGACTGACTGCGGCGCACACTCCGAAAGCTATTTCACTAAACTTAATCTAGTAATATAAGTATATCACTAAACTTAATCTAGTAATATAACTATGTTACGGTATATAATTATATCCCTAGGGATATAACTATATTACGGCTTTATCTATCTCACTGCGACATATACACTAAGCAGTATTCAAAAGTGATGTTTTGCTACTATATTGATTAAACTTTTGCCTTTTCATTTGACTTCTATTTTGGAACCCATACTATTACGAATTAGGTCTTATTTCAAAGTGGAAACCAGTATTTCACGAGTAAATTGCGTTTGAATTTTGTTAAGTGTATACATGTTATTGCTCGTGACTGTACATAATATGCGATAAAAGTCACGAGCAAAAAAACTAGTGCATTGGTATTATATCAATGCTTTCTACTGGTACTGCTTACTGGCTATATATCATTTTATATTTGACCCTATTTCATTGGCTACCGAGTTGTTTATCATTGATTGGTTTGTGTTATTGATCGGATGGGTTCTCTCAAGGTTAATCATGGTTTGGATTAGGAATAGGTCCATACATACAATATTTCTTACTGTTAGAAAAGTTAATTCACACAGACACGTATAGCGGCAAACCAGGGTGAAAATGGTCGGTTCGAGTTTGTTAGAACGAACTAGTCGGATAATAGGTAAGACAATATAGTCGAAACAAAGTTGCGTAGTCAAAAATTGTGTTCCAAGACTTTCCCTCTATACCTTGTATTGAACATCAGTTGACTGGGCTATTTACAATGTTTGTCTGGCAAGGGGTTGGAACTATCAAAAGTGTCTGGCTAATGAGGAAACATCATCTACATATTATTACCCAAGTATTGTTTAAACAAATCAGCTTGCTATACTATAACGTAAGTAAACTTATAATTTCGTGAACATTAAGGGTGTCTGGCAAGGGGTTGCCACCATGATAAGTGTCTGGCTGATGAGGAAACATCATCTACTTATTACCCGAGTATTATATATAAAAATCAGCTTTTATACTATGACGTAAGTAAACTTATATTTTACGCATCTTTAGTACCGTTTACCTGCCAAAGCCACCATAACCCAAACTCCATAAATGGTCATCGTTCTTACCAGTGTTGGGAGCATCCGCTGACAAACTTTCAGCCTTTATAAAATAACGTAGGTCTGGGGTTCACGGGCTCTTGCTCTAATATTGTGTGGGAAATACCTAGAAGGAAGTATTTTCCCAGCAGTGGGACAAAAATAATAGTCACTCACAATTACTGAAGATAAATCTGTGAGATAAAAGTTGACAGCCTTACTACAAAAACTTAAACATCTGTTGAACACTTGTCTAAAAAAAGTGTGACTGCAAAACGGACCTTATTTCAACGTCATAATCTGACATTTTTTTTAGACAAGTGTTCAACAGACGTTTAAAAGTTTTTGTGGTACCACGGTGACTGTAGAACTGGACTTTTTTATCGTGGTAAAATCTTCAAATAAGTTCTCTCACCCAGACGGGGATTGAAGAGACTGCCAGACTTGTACTGACTAAAATTGATCTTTGCAATCATTGGTTTTAAATAAAATAGCACGAGGAATGACCACATCAACATGAAATTCATTACACCACGCCAGTACTTATTTCCGAAAGGTTAGATAGAGTTGCCTAAAGTACTAAAACTACTTTAAAACGTGTTTTTTTTAACTAGAAAATTCCAATTTAGCAAAGAGGGAAGTGACCTCATTGGTCCTAAGTCCTCTATAAACTGCATTTACGCAAACTTCTAAGATTTAACCCTCCAAAGCTTCGCTAAACACTTGCAAGCACCACTTTGACCTTTCAGTTAACCCGTCAGTGCTCATAAATGTGATTCTAAATGTTTGTCTTTATTCACCATTTGTTGGAATCAATTGAAATAATATATGTTACTGTTTTACAAGAATGGAAACATTTCGTTTTATGTTGTTTTGTTTTATTCAGTGTTGAAATTACTTGGGTTGGGATGTCGGCGGTTTTTGACACTTCTGGACCTTTGTTTTGTACCGTTAGTGAGGGGTAAAAGGCTTGGTTTTAGTCTAAGTCGTAAATGTTGAATTGTTTTCCCACACTAGTAATTATTCACACACGGAATAAGTATTTGTATGACCTACAGTTGTTCCGGCTTGGCTGTTAGTGTATACGACTTTAAATGTTTATGTAAACGCACCCGCAATACTGGGATAATCCCTAGTTGGGGCAAAGTGCGGGTTGAACCACGCAAAGTGTAGTGTTCCTTGAAAAATGATAAAGTAACACAAAAGCAAATAAGATGATTTTTTAGAGCTCCAAGGGACCATATTTGATATCAATTTCAACTTGATATCTCCATGCATTTCTAAGAATAAGGATCTTGACAGACAGAGGCACAACGTCCTATAAAGGTTCCGTATTTTCTTTTGAGGTTCCGTGCCACTCAAAATAATACAACACAATTTTCAAATCAATAATACCACTTGCTACTTAATTGGGACACAGTACACACAAAAGCATCCAGCCAAACATTACCGTATCCTAACACAGAACCTTATGAATGCATGTAGGATTGTGATGTAGATATTCAATTGGGCAGCGCGCACTGCGTAGGTATTCAGTAAAATAGCTGTGACAGAGTTGCTGAGCCAGATGTATTGAATACCTGGCTTCTAAATACCTCTGTGTTAGCTTGTGTTTGCAGATCATAGGAATTTCTTTATTAGTTCTGTAGATTTTTGTTTGCATATTTTATTGTCATTCCATTTGACTGTGTGAAAGGAGTGTTGAACATTCGTCACAAAACTAATTCGTCACATTTGGTAGACACCTCTTTTTGATAGTAAATTCGTCACATATTATAAATGTGTTAACACGTCACAGCTAGGCAGTTAAGGGTTCTGAGATGAAGAGAAATAGAGAAAAATGGAAGAAGACATGCTTTGGTGATACTAAATGATTTGGGATAAGAGCATTCCTGACCCAAAATTGTTCAAAGATGATGATGTTTTTCTTAATTTGATGTCTTTGGTTAATGCGGTCCTTAGTATTATTAATGGAGAACTATTTTATCCTGTAATATATTTTTTTCACTAATTTTGGTTTTTAAAGAAAATTACCTGGTTTTTCACAATTCTTATTCTTTAATAATATTTTTCATATTATGTTAGTTTTTTTTCCAATTTAAGTCCAAAATCGCCCATAGCCTTGAAAAAACATGGTTATTAAAAATTCCTCATCTGCATGTGAAAAGATCGTTGCCCTGCAGCTAGTACAAAAATTCTTGGTGATTCCATTTTATTTTAATTTTAAAACACGTGCTTTTATGTGTAAATTGTATATTTATATCTACAAATTAGGTTATAAATTAGTTGTTATACAAATTGATCATAGTATTATTAGGTTAATAAATATCATTAATTTTGTGCCAATAATGAGTTAATTGGCCATTAATAAACTTGCTCAATTAATTCTAAACTTATAAAATGAAAATTATAGCATTCATTTAATATAAACTTGGTTCTATTTCTAAAACTATTCAAATTAATAACAGAAAATACATGTAAAAGTAATAACTGCAGGAGTGTAAATCCGTGACCCTGGAACATAAAGGTCTTTAGAAAGATCACCGTGGATTTTAGTCAGTACAAGTCTGACAGTCCCTTCCGCCGCCCCGCCCTGGGCGGGAGGACTCATTTGTTGATTTTACCACGATAAAAAAAGAAAGGTCACTTTCTCATTTGTAACATATATTATAATAACATACATAAATATCTATACCTGATTTACTGTATGACAAGACACGGCAAGTCTTGTTTTAAAACACCAATTATTGAAAGACACTAATGATTAGGGTAATCGTTATCTTTTGCTCTAATCAAAACCAGAATTTTACTACCGAATCACCCGCAAATGTTTTAATAACAAAACTAATCAATACAACTATCTCAACATCATAATTTTACCACCGATAGGAACCCGAGAAACAATAGATTCACACCCCTTTACAAGGGGGTGAAGTCGGGGCACTGACCCTCCATTGTTCCATTGAACAAGCAAAATTCAACCCTAAAACAACATTATAAAAGTCAAATTTAACTAGCAAAGTCACCAATTTAGATTATCATTTTAACAGCATAGGTTGAGGTGTAACTAAAATTTGAAATTTATTGTGCTGATTCTTTAGTATTCATTCCTGAGGGTCGGGAATGAACCTTGGACCTTTAGTAAAAGCATGATTTATGGTTCGTATTGTGTGGTGGACAATAGTGGATGAACCTATTTTATTTTTGGGTGAAATGAGTTCAAGTACTTTTTAGGGTGAGGTCACACATGCAAGCCGCGATATCGCGACTCGATTTTCGAATTTGCGATACTTCATTCTCAACACTTGAAGCACCTACAAAATTCAGTGACAAACTTGATCATGATATCTTGTCATCTTTATTCCGTACCACTCAATCTTTGGGTACTGCAAAATAAAAAGTGGTGGGTGAAAATCTGAAAAATTAATTTAAAAATATATTTTTTTTATTACAAGGGATATACAAATACGATATTATAATCTAGCACGATTTAAAAAGCAGACTGGATTTTTTCAATTTAGACTTAAAGCTAGTTAATGAATTGTTTTTTCAAGTGCAATTAATTAGTCAAGAAATTGCAGTGTCTTAAATTCGCACCTGTGTAGTTCAAGCCTCAAGTCCTGTCACAGACAATGCTCAAAACTGCGCAACTGTCATTGGTATGCAAAATGTTAAGTCGAGGGTGTGCACAAACCCTTAGGGACGAAAGTTTTCAAAGTTAAAGTGTACATGTGGATGCGTTGCTTATGCATGTGATTTTAACCCTTAGTCACTTGGAGTTTAACCCCCCTGAGAAATGGGGTGGTTGTCCCGCACGTGGCTCGTTTTAATAAGTGTTTTAAACGGATTTTGGTGAATTATAAGGCACTTGATCTGATAGGATGTGTCACTTCTTTTTTTTTTTGATTTGTAGTTTTTTTTATTGCTGCCATATTGAATTAAGAGATTGTATATAATATAGAGTGGTTTATGAAACGTTTATATCGTTCAAAATATTTGTATTGTTGGTTATTAGTTTACACTTAAAGAGAAAAATAACAATATGAAAATCAAAGCAAAAACTGCACCTGTGTAAGCCACGTAAATTTAGTTGTTCATACATTTAACAAGCTATTGCCAGCGGCTTCGTCCGCGTGTAACTCGAAATTAGGCTTGAAAAGTATAATATGTTAATCCAGATTTAAACTATTCTGTGTTCGTTATCCAAATCAGCTCAGTAAGTTTTGTAGGAAAGAGTAACAAACTTCGATCTAATCTCATGAACTTTCGCATTCACAATGTCAGTTAGTTAGACTTTTTTATAATAGTCTTTTTTGACTATTTGCTGGTGTGCAATAAATTTCCCTAAACGTACAAAATTACTATTTTACTACTCTGTAATATTCGAATGCATTTTTCACCAACTACAATCCTAAATTCGGTCTTCCAAAGAGGAAATTCCTTCTAAACCCAGCTCCACTATTCCCCATCTATTTTCCACTCTTATCACCATTAGGAAATCTTATCATAAGCCAGTAAATCTTGAGAAAAATACCCCCACTTTGGCTGAATAAAACCCCTGTAACTCCTTCGTCTATTTGTTGCAGTCGCTTCTACGTGTCTGTCTGGGTTCAAATCTAGGAGATTGATCCAGAAATTTGCATAGCATTAGGAGATAGCACTGCTCTAGTTTCGACTTGGATTTGCTGCATTTTTAGTCTGTTTTGGCGCTTGTTAGACTGGTTATTTTGTAAATAGGAGAGAAATTTGGATGCGTATCGTTATTTAAATGAATGGTGATGAGAGGATGTCAAATAAATCCTTGATTTTGAATGGATAGTAACCGGATTCTTTTTGATAGCCAATGTTGCAACACTTCAGATAAAAATCCTGACCGAGTCCTTCCTTTGGTGTATCCACAGAGATACGTCAAATCAACAACACAACACCTCAAGAAAAAAAAAAGAATGATTAATTGAGCAGTAAAATCTAAGAAAAACTCAATATTTTTCTTAAATCGATTGAAGATACTATGTACAGAGACGTATCCCAATATGTCATTTTTTTTTGTTTTCCGGTGTAATTACAAAAGAAGAAGCTTCATATTCGATTGGGAAAATTTCACAGATTTCAGGTTTGATGTGCGTTGGTTGTGTGTTCAGGTACCTACAATTATTGAAATGTTTTTATAAAGTAACTCCATAATCAACCATTTTCAAATATGTACATCAAACATGGTATGTACAAGTTTACCATAAAACAGCGAACAAAATCAAGCCGAAATACGACATCAACATTATCGTAAAAGAATACTTTACCTATGATTTACAAATCAGTGGATATGTTTGCTCACTGAACATAAAAACGAGACGTAACGCTTGACAGGTATCTGTCCCACTTTGGATGTGCCCTGGAGGGAAGATACCTTTGTTATTCATCTATAAAAGCAAAAGGTCACTCACTATCTCAGTCATCCCGAAATTTCGGAAGCCACAAGTGCTAGGAGTTTCCAATTTTGCATGGGGACTTGCTCTGACTCGCTATGCATCCGGGGCTGTGTCGTCAGATAACCATCACCCTGGAAAGTAAAGGGCTATTGAAGGAAAAGGTGGATTAGTCAGTAAAGTCTGACAGTCTCTCCCGTCCTGCCCTGGGTAGGAGAAATCATTTGGTGATTTACCACAGTAAAAAGGAGTTCTTCTTGGAGTTGATTTTGCATAAAATTTCGCCACGCGGATGAAATAGTGAGCAACAACAAGTATCATTATTATATTACTAAACAGTTATAGAACGCGCTCGATCCGATTCCTAAAATTATTTCACTAATGGCCACCTACTTTGTCCCTGAGTGTCAGATATATCCGTATGAAACGATCCCGTGGGATGATTCCCGACTATAAGACTAGTAAATCTTCAGGCAATAGGTAGTATTAAATATAATCCGTGGATCTGGAGTTAACTGACATGGCCGCTATCGTGGTCATAAAAATGTAAGAGCCCTCATACATAAAACTATTACTGGGTTGGTTTTTGTATTTGACAACAATATTGTTTATTTTTTTCGTTGGGTCGTTGTGTAGTGTTTTGTGGGTAGTGCAGTTTTGAAAATGTGAAATAGTGTGTCTTAATACAAGAAAGTTTGAGGTGTAACCTTGCATTAAAAAATACCTATACTTTTGAATCATTATCATCATCATTATCTCAGCCATAGGACGTCCACTGCTGAACATAAGCCTCCCCTTTTGATCTCCACATATACCGGTTGGAAGCGACCTGCATCCAGCGTCTTCCGGAATACTTTTGAATAATTGTCAAAAAATATTTTATAATGCATTCCAAGGTCCTAAAAAATTAGCGGCCCATTGTAAAGACGAATTATTTCAGTACTACCAAGAAATGCAAAGTTATCCAGAATCCAAGGTCTAGCATGAATTCTACGCATTTGACCGTACTTCGTAATTGAATTATGTTCATACGACGAAAACTGTATGGAAAATGAATAACTTCTCTAGTGTACGAATTAGATCATGTTAACTGTACGCGACAATAACGTGAAAAGCTATGCCGCTGTAATTCTAGAGGGCCAAAGCCTGCCGGGGTCGCAGGACTTCTCAAATTACCGTGACCCTGGAACGTAAAGAGCTATTGAAGGACACCATGGATTTTAGTCAGTACAAGTCTGACAGTCCCTCCCGCCCTGCCGTGGGTGGTAGGACTCATTTGATGATTTTACTATGTAAAAGGGCCTCTGTAAGAAGGTTGTTTCTACCCTCCAAAAGAAAAAAACAAAACCCAATCACAGAACACGATAACAAAACAATTTTTACGCCGCCATCTTACTTGTCAAATTCAACCATTCGACTGAAAAATTTATAACGGTTTACACCGTAACGGAAACGGATCCAAGTGAATTCACGTGCGTAGTTTCACGGCTGAAACATGGCATCCGGAAAGGACGGTTACGGATCCGTAAATGTGAATCTACCCTCCCTTATACCACTTTGTAGGGAGGACCTTATTATGTGCGAATTTCAAAAACTTGGGCCCAGGAAATGAATGGTGATGTATGGGTTTTGAAACCGTTTTAATTGTTAGGTTTAAATGTATATTTTGAGGGTATTCAGAGATTGTTTAGTGAAGGTTTGAATTAGTAATACAGAGAATGGCTATAGACAGCGATTTATAGTGTACATGTTGAACAAACTTATACTTTAAGTCCTCCAACTTCACTTTTGAATACCCATCAATGATATCTCCTTCCTGATTGAGGTCAAAGGGACTTATACTGACTAAAAACCCTGTGTAGTTGCCCTTTACCTTCCAAGGTAACTTCTTGGGGTGCTAAGACAGGAAACCTCCACGTGCGCCCGTGGACTGGAGTTCCCTCTCGGATACGTCCGGGGGGAAGACCAGTTTTTCGGGCCGGTGCACCCTGGGATGCGGGCAAAAACTCTTCCTTAGGCACTGTGTGCCTAAGGGGTCTCTTTGCCCGTATGCAAATAGCCTGTCAGGTGGACGCTCCAACGCGTGTCCCTCTGAATAGCAGAGGGCACAGCGGCGGAGCGGGCTTGCGGACGGTGAGTAATGGGTAGCTCGCCGTCCGACCAAGGACCAAGCCCGGATCGGTGGCGCGTCGTGTTCGCGCCAAATGCCTGCTGGGGTCACGGGTTTTTTCTTAACCCAGGATACCGTGGCCCCGGAACGTAAAGGGCGTCCGAAGGAACACGGGTGGATTTTAGTCAGTAAGAGTCTGACAGTCCCTTCCGCCCCACCCAGGGCGGGAGGACTCATTTGATGATTTTACCACCTAAAAAAAAAAAAAAAAAAAAAAAAAAAGGTAACTTCTTGGATATCACAGTTATCACTTTTTATACTTGTTAGAGACTAAATGTATTGTTGAAAAGGTGATTTAAAGAATGAAAGAATGGACAAATTCAATTTATTAAATCATGACTCAACACCAATTTTTATTATATTTTTAAGATTTAAACTGCAGGACGTCATTTAAAATGTTTTCCCCTGTAAATAGAGATACCGCTAGATCATTAGATAAACCAACCCAACCAAATAAGATTTTAATAAATTAATTTCATAACCACTATCTCTAGACACTGCAACCGTGTGCAACATAAATATTCACGCCGAATCTTAAAGGGGCCGCGCGGTAAACATTTTGGGACCACGAATGTCACATCGACTGACTTATCCACTAACATTCTCTAATCTATGTTATCTCTTTCGCTGTGCCGAGCAATAATGCACCTTGTTTCATAAACTGTAAGGTGTATAAGAATTGCAAGTGTATTTTGCAATAATTAGTATGCCACGGTTGTGCGATTCTCCTGATTGGCTGGCGCAATGGGGGATGGGAGATTAAGATGCCCCCCCTTTATCATTTAACTCAAATGACTGGATTCAAACTTGATTTCCTAAGATTTTAAATATAAATAAATTGTTTCGCTCTAATGATTGAGTTTGCTATGAAAATCGTGTAATGGCTTGATAGATAATGTTGTTTTAGGATATTAAAATATAAAGGTCGACGCACACTTAGCAAAACGGGATCAATTGGGACTGGCTGCATTTTTTTGTTGCTGAACGCTAAAATGGAGCTTGTCAATGCGACCCGTGTGATTAAACAGCTCATAAAGTAGGTTTCTAAACACTTATGTATGCTATATTACATACCTATATGTATGCTTAAAAAATCCTTCACGTACCTGAAAAACTGGGAGTCAAATTAAAGCATTCCCTCTTTACGGATTGCTGTTCGCCGTTACGAAGTTTTTTTGAACCGATTTTATTTATAAATTCAAATTCGAAATTCAAAATTTCAAAAACTTTAATTAACTCTAGATGTAAGGAAACCTTAAAGTCATCTTATAACGCGTTTTGTCAACAGAAAGAACATTTCGAGTTGGGACGAAACTGATCCCTTGCGGTGCTTATAAATATGCGCTGACCTTTAAACAATCTATTAAAATGACATGCCGAATGTCAATTAAAGTTAATCGACTGTCTACTTTGTCATGAATATTTGATTTAAACTGAACTTAATCCTGTAAATGTTCATTGCTGAAAATAGACTCGTTTTGTGAAGGGATAATGACATTGTCAGAATAATAAAAGGTTTGACAAATGGATTAGGAATGACATGATCGAGGTTTTTAGAGGTTATTCAAATAGTCTTAAGCTCTAGAGTTGCTACTAAAAATGTACTTGTGCTTAGCATTATTACTGTTTAAAACTTCTATACACATATAACTACTATTTTAAAGACGAAAGTTTGAGGTATTTTCGTTGATGTTATAATATTAACAAAAATACCTCAAACTTGATGCATTTTTGTCTATGTTTAGAGGTACTATTATAATCCCGTTTCAGCACCTATAATTATTTTAATGAGTTGGTCAATATGTAACGAAAATATATTTCAAATCTATTCTCATTAGAGCACCTAGTGTACCTTCTAGTGGTGGAGTGTAGAAAATAATAGGCAGAATTCAAATGATTGATAGATGCTGAAACGGGAACACAAAACTATTCAAGGAATGACTAGACAATAGAGGTTATAATAACACGAATAAATTGACCCAGAAAACATCACTCAGGCCAATAAATCACATTTCAACACTAGTTTTGAAAAGCCCTCAATATAATCGCGGTTCGTATTCAAACAAATTCAAAGTCAAAGCCCTATCCTATTCATGGATACCCCTCTACCGTTATTTTGATTAATTAATTGCGGAACCCTAATTTGAATGCGACAACTTTAAATTCCAATGAATGGACTAAGGTTGATTAAATTACTTCAATTTTGAAGCTATTTTAGCTAGGAAATAGATTAATTTTCCCATACAAAAGGGGGGGTGGGTCCACCTCTTACCGTGGGCAAGCACCAAAGGCTAAAGCGGCGATCAGACGGCACGATTCATCGGGCCTTAGGGACTTAGGGCGGTCGGGCACTCTCGATCGCCCGATTTAGGGACACTAACAGCCTAAAAGCGATCATACCACCCAATTCATCGGAACTTAGGGACTTAGGGCACGATGAATCGTGCCGTCTGATCGGTGCTTTTAGGCTAAAGGAATTGTCAAAATCAAAACAATTATGGTGCTAAAGTCCCAGTCACAAGACATAGTAACTGTGAAAGTGCCGTAGGTGCCCATTCCAATGCGTAGATCTCTATGGAGAAGAACGGATAAGGAACTACATGGACACTCTTTTTCAATCGCCAAAAGTATTACACCTAGATGTTATATGGTTGGGAAAATGCTATGCAGTTGATGATGTAGGTAGGTATAGTTTTGACCTCATTGTTCATATAAATAATTTTCGGTGACAAAGTCCCATTTAATTATATTTTCAGGCTTCAACGAAATTGTTTATTTAACGAACCTGAATTTCAGAGGTATGACGGCATGTCCGAAATATTTTTTTGATTAAAATTGATGAAGTGAAATAATTCCTCTTTTAATTACAAAAGATTTTTAATAGTTTATTGAAGAATATTTTTTATGTAAAATAAATTGATTTGGTACACCAAATAGGGCTTAATTCTTCTTTTGCGTTGAATTGCGAAAAAAGAGCAAATAATTTTGTTGGGTTTTCTGATGAAAAATAGTAAAAGGATTATTTTACCAATATTTTGATCAAAAGCAAAGTCTGCTTCATTTTGTAATAAGCCTTTTGTGAATATGAAATTAAGTACATATTTTCCCTTTTCATATATTTATTACGATTTCATGTAATTTTAGCTATTTTTTCCCCGTGATTTCAGCCCCGCTGCTCGCCTAACCTATAGCTTTTTTTTTTTTTTAGCGTGGTAAAATCATCAAATGAGTCCTCCCACCCCGGGCAGGGCGGGCGGGACTGTCAGACTTCTACTGACTAAAATCCACGGTGTCCTTCAATAGCCCTTTCTGTTCCGGGGTCACGGTAAGGAAATAATCCCGCGACCCCGGCAGGCTTTGGCCCTCTGAGAGGGGGGCCCCGTCATTATGCTGACGTAACCTATAGCCTTCCTCGATAAATAGACTAAACCAACACTAAAACAAAAATTTCCTTTGAACCAATAGTTCCTAATATTCAGCTTCATAATATTAGCATAGATAGGTATACATAATTTACATTAGTAAAGATTAATAGTGGAATAATAAACAAAGATTCATCAACTCTATCTTGCCTTCCAAAATCAAACAAAAATCAACGCTCCACTTGGCCTTTTCGACCCATTTTCGTACATCTTAAATGGCGTAGAAATAATTGCATTAAGAAGAACATTAATAGCTCCGGTACAAACGTATCTGCAGCTGTCAAACTGGTCGTCAAATTAATGAATGCCAGGGTTGTGAGGTAATGGCATTGTGGGTCACTCATTCGGAACTGATAGTAACCAACAGGGTACGGAGGAGGGTCGAGAAACCGCGGCAGAGGAAGCGGAGAGCGATTTTGAAGATAAAGAAGTAAAGAATAGGCGTTTTGTATCATTTTACTTGTCTCGTTGTCTGTCTGTTCAAATCTATCAAGTTAAATTTGACGCACTTCCCGGTTTCCAATTAAGCTGAAATTTTGCACGTATATGTATATCACGTGACAATGCAATATTATGATGACATGGAGCTAATCTGATGATGGAGCCGGAAGGTGGCCATAGGAACTCTGTAATGAAACGCCGCAAACTCATCGAGTTCAGACTCGTTTGATTCGTTTTGACGGGATACTTTGTCTATCGTAAGTATTTTTTTACAATAAAAGCTTGGTTTTAAAAAGAACATAGTTTTTTAAATAACTAACTAAAGAAATGATTTTGAAAATAGGATCACAATCATGAAAGTTTCTTTAGAAGGCGAGCGAAGCCGATTGTAATAGCTAGTTATTCAAAACAAATTAAAATTAGACAGTTTATTCGCATGATGGCTATCACTTAGCTAGCCTCAAAATTATTCTCGTCTACAAGTCCAAAATAAATCCACTTTCCGTCAAAAAACTTTAGCGTTCTTTCATCTTGAGTAAATGTACACGTAAGCGTAAATATTATGTTTCTTTATTCATGTATATTCATGAATATGTATTGTATAAAGTGGTGGTTTTGTTAAATCTTTGGGTTTTGTTCCACAAATGTTTGTTTTCTGCTTTCTTGGAAGTAGCTTAGAATCTGTGATGAGGTCTTAGCATAATTTTGTTAAAAGATGACGGCCATGAAGTGGGTTACAATGTAATATGTACTTTTTACTATTGCATTAAGATTTATTTTAATAAATTAGAATTCAAAACACCATCTACAATCAATATTCATAATGTAAATTGTTACTTTTTTAAAGAAAAAATACGGGTCAAATATATTAATAATATATTGATGATCTATTTGTCGGAATAATTAGATGTTTTCCATTTACCTAAAACCTGCGATTTCAACTATATATACAAAATACTACTCCTTGTCAATAAACATAATTGCATCAAGATCATCACAATCCCTCCTACCCGCTGCCGTCAAAGCCCCACGTCAAACAAAACTGAATACAACCTCTATCACCACACAACAAAGTTTATATTCTTTTACCTCATCACCTCTCACAGTGGTTACAATTGATTTGGCCAGAAGCAATCTCTTCTGATTCTCAGAGAGCACATTTCTTTTCTAGCCAAGTATTTGCATTCACTTGAGTATACAAAAGGCGGAATTTGCTTACTTTTGTTAGAATTTGAATGCGATAGTGGTATAGAAACATATTGCTTTCTTTATCTGTTTTTTTTCTCCTTTTTTTGAGTGCTTTGATTGTTTTGACGCAGGTTTAAAAAATGGCGTCGAGTTTCTCTATTTCTTGGCTTTTAGAGAGACAAAGACTCATACCACGAGCAATGGCAGGAGCTATGCTCGGCATTTCTATGCGAAATACAATCCGAAACAAGGATATTAGCCGAAGAACCCAGAGTCACCGACGCACGTAGCTCTAAAAATTTGCAAGTTGAAATAGCAATGCGCAAGCCACATCGCTCGTAGAACTGATAGCCGATAAGGAAGAAAAGTTCTAGAGTGGCGACCACGCACCGGAAGACGCAGCATAGACAGGCCTTCCAACTAGGTGGACCGATGACATCATGAGAGTCGCGGGCAACCGATGGATTCAAGTAGCGGATTGTCGTTCGGCGGGGTTGACTAAGGGGAAGGCCTTTTTTCAGCAGTAGGCGTCTTCCGATTGATGAAGACTGTTCCATAGCTAGACTTAAGGCGGCGCTAGTCGCGAGCTCGAACTCACTGGCAGGCATGGTCAAAAACCATGAAACCAGGTGAAATATCACCTGAAATCGAGCCATATTGTTCATGTGTCCGCGAGCGTCATCCCTCCGTGGAGAAAACAGGGGAAAACATTATACAGTGAGATGCACGATCATTCAGAGTAAAAGGCGCGCGTAAAAAAATACGAAACGGCCTTTGGGAGAAGGGGTTTTATGAAAAAACCACTGCAACAATCAATTTCAAATAAAATTTATGGAATTCTTCGATAAATGTGCTGTGTCGGTACGGACTTTGTTTTGGAAATTTGATGCGTCTTTAATTTCTAATTTACGCCCAAAGTTGTGTTAAAATTAGCAATAAAAACCAATCTTTGGAAGCTCGAAACTTTTTAATTAATGGCTTGTTATTTCAAAATTCTGCTTCCGTACAGACAAAATTAATAATGAGACAAAACGATAACATGTTTAACTTTGGATGTACCTTGTCAAATAGTGGAGTAAAACCCCAACGAAGTTTCTATGGAAAAAATGTTGACTTGTTTCACCTTAATAGATTCTTCTTTTATTACATCTTCTGCCTTTTTATTTCCATCTGTCATAAAATCATTACTTAATTGATACTCAAATCATGTGCAACAATGTCCTCACCAATTATATCATTCAATTATAAAACCATGTTGTAATTGATACAGATGTCATTATCATTATTGACATGTCCAAACATTACCTCGCCGAAGATCGTATCATGCATACTAATGACAGTGTTGGTGACGTTTTCATCATTAAATCATTATTATTATGAGTATTGTATAATGGCAGAGGTCGGAATTAGGTAGTCATTTTAGTATTTGCAGCGCAATGTTCTAATCGTATCACAAAAGCACAAAAAAAAAAAACCTTAAAAAGTCAATCTTCCAATAGAAATGTCACAACTTTTTATGTTTACGTTCATCATAAATATATTGAATTTTATACTGGGGACGGAACAATAAAAATAAATTGCTTTTTGGTCCGTCAATACGCAGAAAATAAAACAGCAATAACGCCACCCCGTGAATAGATAGATAGTATACTATTGTATGATAATCTGTTGGAGAAAGCAGGGTAATCCCGATCTGTCAAAGAGTTGCCCTATCTGAGAAGCAAACAGTAATCGGACAATAAATAGTTGGCAACCCTAACGCATCTGTCACTTAACTAGTAAAATATACAAATGTCATTCAGCAACTCAGTGAAAAATCGCGCCGTTCTGTTCCACCCCTAGCGTGTAACCAACAAACAAAGCGTTTTAAACTTTAAAAGCAAGCTCTAAAGTACATTTTTATATGCACGCAACTAAGGAATAAATTTAAATATTTGTTAACTTAAAATGTAACCCATGTTACCGGAAATACAGTCTAAATTGCACGGGTGAACATTTGTTTCTTCAATTGTGTTTAATGTGAGGTAAAAGCAACTTTGTTTCTTCTGTGTTAGCGTTCTAAATTGAATGTGTTTGTTACCGAATCCTGACAACCTTACGTGGGGTTATTTAACTTTGAAGTCGTTCAAAAGACCCACGATTCGGGATTCTGGTGGATTTCTTTTAGGATTAAAGGCCCCATGAATATAATGATAATGCTGTGGAGGGTTATTACGGAACGATTTTGTCACGCGTCAGCGTTTGTATGGGGTTTCTTTTTTGCTTATTAAAATGAATCACGTAGCGTCAGATCAAATAACAAGTCGCAAGATTTTTTTTCTTAAATTAAATTACCTTTGATTTTATTTTGGGCGTAATGTCTTATCAGTAATCATTTGCCCACGTGTTACCGAATTAAAATAATATGAGAAAAGTATTTACATAATTGTAAAAACTATGTAAAATGTTTTACTTAGTACTTTTTTTTATTATTTCGTTCATAATTGTAGAATCTTAGTTTTAAAAATACGAAGAAATAAGAATTTGGCATCTTCAGAAGCATCTTTCAGGTCCTGTATGGATAAAATATCTACAGGACAGACAGTTTACGCTATAAGGACACCATTTTATTTATAAGAAAACTAAAAAAAAACACATCAAATATCAATATTCCTTTACATTGATGGTACTATTCTTTGAAAATAAATAATAATATAAGCTCCATAAAATTTTAATCGAAATAATAATCTTATTCGCAAATAAAACCATAGAAATCAATTGATTATGCTGACATTACCGAGGGTGCTTCATAAACCCCTTTGAAGTGATAGTTAAGAGCCAGTTCACAAAATTCGAACGCTCGAGTTTAGGTAAAAGACGGGAGCAATGTTCATGTGTGCGTAGCTATTCACACATACACAACGCAACCAGTGTAGCGCTAGTGTTGAGACGGACTAAACAATCTTGAGCCGATATAATCGTAAATTCGTAATGCACTTTGGTTACATTTCTGAAAAAGTTTTTGGAACGAAGTTCCTTATCGCGCGTTGTGAAAGGGGGCTAGACGGAAAAAAATTCTTACGAAAAGTTGTCACGACACTTTTTGCTATAGTAAGAGACAGACAGATATGTTTCTCTGTCTGTCTCTCTCTCTCTTATAGAACGCAAGCCAGATATTTTTTCATTTCTATTTCGCATTGAACAGTGTGGTGTCGCGACGATTATTTTTGTTGAGTGTATACAGGTTTTTTGTAAATAATAAATAATAAAAAATAATAATAATAATGAATCCATAGTGAAAAAATATCGAGGTTTTCGTTATCGGTGTCGTTTTCATGGTTTTCCAGGGTGTATAAACCGATGATGCAGTCAAAATGTAAATCCAAGATGGCGGCAGCATAAACTATCGAAGTTTTCGTCATGGGTGTCGTTTTCATGGTTTTCGAGGGTGTTGAAACCGATGTTGCAGTCAAAATGTAAATCCAAGATGGCGGCTGCAAAAAATATCGTGGTTTTCGTTATCGGTGTCGTTTTCATGGTTTTCCAGGGTGTATAAACCGATGATGCAGTCAAAATGTAAATCCAAGATGGCGGCAGCATAAACTATCGAAGTTTTCGTCATGGGTGTCGTTTTCATGGTTTTCGAGGGTTATGAAACCGAGGGTGCAGTCAAAATGTAAATCCAAGATGGCGGCTGCAAAAAATATCGAGGTTTTCGTCATGGGTGTCGTTTTCATGGTTTTCGAGGGTGTTGAAACCGATGGTGCAGTCAAAATGTAAATCCAAGATGGCGGCTGCAAAAAATATCGAGGTTTTCGTCATGGGTGTCGTTTTCATGGTTTTCGAGGGTGTTGAAACCGAGGGTGCAGTCAAAATGTAAATCCAAGATGGCGGCTGCAAAAAATATCAAGGTTTTCGTCATGGGTGTCGTTTTCATGGTTTTCGAGGGTGTTGAAACCGATGGTGCAGTCAAAATGTATATCCAAGATGGCGGCTGCAAAAAATATCAAGGTTTTCGTCATGGGTGTCGTTTTCATGGTTTTCGAGGGTGTTGAAACCGAGGGTGCAGTCAAAATGTAAATCCAAGATGGCGGCTGCAAAAAATATCAAGGTTTTCGTCATAAGTGTCGTTTTCATGGTTTTTGAGGAAGTTGAAACCGATGGTGCAGTTAAAATGTAAATCCAAGATGGCGGCTGCAAAAAATATCGAGGTTTTCGTCATGGGTGTCGTTTTCATGGTTTTCGAGGAAGTTGAAACCGATGGTGCAGTCAAAATGTAAATCCAAGATGGCGGCTGCAAAAAATATCGAGGTTTTCGTCATGGGTGTCGTTTTCATGGTTTTCGAGGGTGTTAAAACCGATGGTGCAGTCAAAATGTAAATCCAAGATGGCGGCTGCAAAAACTATCGAGGTTTTCGTCATGGGTGTCGTTTTCATGGTTTTCGAGGGTGTTGAAACGGATGGTGCAGTCAAAATGTAAATCCAAGATGGCAGCTGCATAAATTTATCGAGGTTTTCGTCATGGTTGTCGTTTTCATGGTTTTCGAGGGTGTTGAAACCGATGGTGCAGTCAAAATATGGATAGTATGGAAACAAGGCCTAATTGTAGAAATAAATACCTACGCTCTCAACTGCAGCCTGAGGGTTGTCACGAGCGCGGAGAATGGAACATAATTATGTGGCGCTGATGCTTGATGAACCCGGTGGCTGCGCACCTTACTATGCGTTCCAACTAAGTATAAGATGACCTTGGCACCATATTGTAACTGCAATTGTGTTTAACGAAAAATACTTTGCGCAAATTACTTTTCAATACTTAATATTTATCTTATTTTCGTTATTTGACATCTGGGATTTCTATTTTGATAGCAATATCGGTTTCAACACCCTCAAAAACCATGAAAACGACATCCATGATGAAAACCTCGATAATTTTGGCAGCCGCCATTTTGGATTTACATTTTGACTGCACCATCGGTTTCAACTTCCTCGAAAACCATGAAAACGACACCCATGACGAAAACCTCGATAATTTATGCAGCCGCCATCTTGGATATACATTTTGACTGCACCATCGGTTTCAACACCCTCGAAGACTATGAAAACGACACCCATGACGATAACCTCGATAATTTATGCAGCCGCCATCTTGGATTTACATTTTGACTGCACCATCGGTTTCAACACCCTCGAAAACTATGAAAACGACACCCATGACGAAAACCTCGATATTTTTTGCAGCCGCCATCTTGGATTTACATTTTGACTGCACCATCGGTTTCAACACCCTCGAAAACTATGAAAACGACACCCATGACGAAAACCTCGATAATTTATGCAGCCGCCATCTTGGATATACATTTTGACTGCACCATCGGTTTCAACACCCTCGAAAACCATGAAAACGACACCCATGACGAAAACTTCGATAATTTATGCAGCCGCCATCTTGGATATACATTTTGACTGCACCATCGGTTTCAACACCCTCGAAAACTATGAAAACGACACCCATGACGAAAACCTCGATATTTTTTGCAGCCGCCATCTTGGATTTACATTTTGACTGCACCATCGGTTTCAACACCCTCGAAAACCATGAAAACGACACCCATGACGAAAACCTCGATAATTTATGCAGCCGCCATCTTGGATATACATTTTGAATGCACCATCGGTTTCAACACCCTCGAAAACCATGAAAACGACACCCATGACGAAAACTTCGATAATTTATGCAGCCGCCATCTTGGATATACATTTTGACTGCACCATCGGTTTCAACACCCTCGAAAACTATGAAAACGACACCCATGACGAAAACCTCGATATTTTTTGCAGCCGCCATCTTGGATTTACATTTTGACTGCACCATCGGTTTCAACACCCTCGAAAACCATGAAAACGACACCCATGACGAAAACCTCGATAATTTATGCAGCCGCCATCTTGGATTTGCATTTTGACTGTAACATCGGTTTCAACACCCTCGAAAACCATGAAAACGACACCCATGACGAAAACTTCGATAATTTATGCAGCCGCCATCTTGGATATACATTTTGACTGCACCATCGGTTTCAACACCCTCGAAAACTATGAAAACGACACCCATGACGAAAACCTCGATAATGTATGCAGCCGCCATCTTGGATTTGCATTTTGACTGCAACATCGGTTTCAACACCCTCGAAAACCATGAAAACGACACCCATGATGAAAACCTCGATAATTTATGCAGCCGCCATCTTGGATTTGCATTTTGACTGCAACATCGGTTTCAACACCCTCGAAAACCATGAAAACGACACCCATGACGAAAACCTCGATATTTTTTGCAGCCGCCATCTTGGATTTACATTTTGACAGCACTATTGGATTCAAAACCCTCGAAGACGAAAACTATAAAAAGACGCCTATTATGAGAAATCGTAGCAGAAACCATGTTGGTTTTTTTTACAAATTATTTATTTACGAATTTATTAAACGGTCACGCGGATATAGAATTCGATATTGATAAAAATCATTCTTACCTTCAAAATAAGCAGGGAGTTTAAAAAACAAAATCTCCGGTTATGATGAAGCCGAGTTCAAACAGCCAATTATACGTAACATAAATAAACGCAACTCGTCTTTACGCGGCACTCAGAACTGACAGCACTGCGATGTCCGCTTAGAAGCCTCGTAGATGCGCGTGTTTGTGCGTGTGCACCGTTTTGAACGTTAGTACGTAATTTCCGGACCATCCATATTTTTTACTGTGCTACGGGGCAGACAAGAGCCACTCAAAGCGTGGGAGCGTATCTTTGCAAGTTACAACCACGATCTATACACGTCATGTAAATATATCCCAGGCCCCTCTCTCAGCCACGTAGGGTTATTTTCTTTTTTTTTAAAGAAAATTAAAAACGTGGGTTTTTCATATTTCTGACAGCAAACCCTTTCATTTGATACCCATATCATGGGGGTGCATTTCAAACAGCTAATCCGCCATCTTGGATGTCCGCCATGTTGGATTTAAGACACGTGACTATTTTTTTCGTATTCTTGACAGCAAACCCTTTCATTTAATACCCATATCATGGGGGTACCTTTCAAATAGCCAATCCGCCATCTTGGATGTCCGCCATGTTGGATTTAAGACACGTGACTATTTTTTCATATTACTGACAGCAACCCTTTCATTTGATACCCATATCATGGAGATGCATTTCAAATAGCCAATCCGCCATCTTGGATGTCCGCCATGCTGGATTTCAGGTACGTGACTATTTTAATCATATTCCTGACAGCAAACCCTTTCATTTGATACCCATATCATGGGGATGCATTTCAAATAGGCAATCCGCCATCTTGGATGTCCGCCATGTTGGATTTAAGACACGTGACTATTTTTTTCATATTCCTGACAGCAAACCCTTTCATTTGATACCCATATCATGGGGGTGGATTTCAAACAGCCCGACCGCGATCTTGGGGAGGCCGCCATATTGGATTTCTCACCACTCTTGCGCCCCATTGCAAAAACTAATAAAACGAAAACGGATGGCTAATTAATCCACAAATTCTACAAACTACTATTATAATTATAATAATACTTTAGTTTGATAAAGTAACGAAAATCTTACCTTATGAAAAAAAATATGGAGAGAATCAAAATGTGGCAGTCGCAGTATAATATTCCGTTCACGATATGTACGCTCTATAATTAGGACGAGGAAAAAAGTGATACAGGTCCTACGTCGACGGGCGCTGGAGCCGTACTGATTGCAGCCCGGTTATGTTTCGTAATTTATACTAGTTTAGAGTGATTTTAAAAACGATAGTATGTTTAATTACATGAAGGGATTTTAATGAAATTTAGAAATTAGTTTAGTCTGTAAACATAGTTTATATTTACATAGTTTTTTTAATGTAATTACGCTTTGTTCGAACCAAAAATGGCGATAAAACAGCGATATAAAACGTAAAAATTGACCTCAGAATTTATTTTTTTACTAATTTGTGTTATTAAAAATATAAATTCTACTACGTAGTTTTACGACAAAAACGTATGTCTGATGATTTGTGTATTTTTTTTGGTTAAAATTACGAATGTTAATGGTAGATGTAGGAGTCGCAAATCGACTCTGCGTTGATTTTTCAGTAAACTACTTGTCGGAGATTAATTACCACAAAGTTAATAAAAGAGTTTTTTGAAATATGTTACGTACAATTACAACACGAAAGACTGGTCTTTCTTTTGCAGGTATTCAAAAATGTTGGAGTATTACTTAATATGGTAAATTAGACGATCATAATTTTAGTTCTACGCGCAAATGGGTAAAAGGCCTCTTAGCAAAAAACATTTTTAATTACAACCAATGTGTGATCAAATGTTTGATAGTTTCACAGCCAATATTTGTGTTCATGGTCGATTGATGTATTTACAACAACGGTTTGTTTATTTAGACTTGTTTTTTTTGTTGCAGGTATTGGCTGAAATCAATTTTAAAGGTTGAAAACTGCCGTTTTTGGAGCTTTTAAGTCGGTGAGGTTTTGATAGTTTGTAAAAGTTATTAGAACAGACGCCAGCTCAACAACCTACTATCGACCGAACATAAACTTTGTCAAATTGTGATACAGTTGAAAATCTATAAAAGTAAGACAATTTGCTGTAACTAACGTGTTCGCGTCTGTACTAATTTGTGCATGAAGTTGGTACGATTGGTGCAGTGACTGAGCGAGCGACTGCTGAACAGTGTGTCGCAGGTTCAAACCACTCACGGAACAAATATTTTTATGATCTGCAAGTTGTTTTCTTTTGTGTGTTTGTCTTCTATGTTTGTAAACGTACCTACGATACAGGAGAAATTCCTAGAAAGTATGCATTGTGCACAAAAAAAAAAAAACCTAAACAATACTTTACGGACTAGCAAGCGCAGCGTAGGACGTCCACCAGCAAGGTGGACAGACGACCTTATAAAGGTCGCCGGAAGACGCTGGATGCAGGTCGCTTACAACCGGTATGTGTGGAGATCAAAAGGGGAGGCCTATGTTCAGCAGTGGACGTCCTACGGCTGAGATGATGATGATGAAACAATACTTTGACAATCTTCGTCCATCTTATGAAGTTAATTTACGTTTCATTTTAAAACGGTGTTCAAGTAAATCTAGGTTTATTTTCCTAACCTTTTGAATAAATCTTGCTTCTAAATCCAGTGACGAATCGGCAGAATGTTAGCACAATATACTAAGCAACACGTACCTTAGTTCAACCAGTATCTTGGTTCAACTATTTTGCTTAAGCGAGAGAATTTTCCCGGATAATTTAAATGTAAAATTTATGTTAATCGCGTTCACACCTTGAGTGTTTTGTGAACCACCGTGGCTGGCCTGTTTTGTATGTACTTGTAGTGTATAGAGAGCAAAAATATATAGATGGGAAACATCTCTATCTAAATACCGCCGGTATACCCCAACGTCTCTTCCGGGCGGTCCATACAGTGGTGAGGACTAGGCATTTCCACCTCCTGAACCCGAAACAGAGACCTCTCTAAACAACCACGTGGCCAGGTGACTATAGCAAAAGAAATCCATAGAGGTTCGTACACAGGCACGCGTCAATGGGTACCAGAGTCGGTAAGGTATCGGAGACTTACGTTGCCTAGCGTACGAAGGGGCTTAGAAGGATTGCCGCCGTGGAATCTGGAAGCAAAGCCCTCCAGCACGTTTATGAGTACGATCTCCGGCCACCGTAGGCGCGGGCATGCGGGCGGCGAGTAAAGGGCAACTCGCTGTCCGACCATGGACCATGCACGGGTCGACGGCGCGTTGTTTCACGCGCGCCTCAAAGAGCGTCAGCATGATGACGGGGCCGGTCTAGAGGGCCAAAGCCTGCCGGGTCGCGGGACTTATCTCTGTACCGTGATCCCGGAACATAAAGGGCTATTGAAGGACACAGTGGATTTTAGTCGGTACGAGTCTCCCTCCTATCCTGCTCGGGGTGGGAGGACTCATTTGATGATTTTACCACGCTAAAAAAAAAAACACGTTTATGAGTGGCGGATCACCCGAATAGCCATGATCCTCTCATACGCGACCAGCTTGACAAATCACAGGGTTCCCGTAGGCTAGGCTGGCTAAATAACAGCGGCACAGTCCAATGTACATGGTTAAGCCGCGCATGACAAGGTTGGACTGTGGATGGATGACTATCATGGCGAATTGCCTTCATATGTAGGAAAGTATGTAAAGCTGTTGATTCCAGCTGTTATTTGAAGATCTTCGACAATGCTTACTGCCGGTCGGAAGCTTTTATGTCTGGTAATCAGTATTACCTAGCGCGTAATTGGCTTGTGAAGGTCAGATAGGCATTCTATTACTAATACATACAATTACATTTTCGTTTCTATGTGATTTTCTTATTCTATGGTATTAATCATTACAGAATATTACAATAGGCGGAAGAATCTTTTGAGTTTAATTGTTATTGACTTATGGAGCTCCAGGTTCGGTGAATTCTATTAAGGCGTGTTTAGATTGACAACAATGTATTCTGTTTCTATGTTCCATGCCACAAATAAATAGATTCACAAAACACTAGTTTTCGCGGTTACAGGCACGACTAAGTGGGTTATGTGCTTCTACATTATTTTCCTGAACCTTGCTGAGATTTTATCACTTTTAAACATAGGTTTAGTTAGACTTAGCTTTCACCTAATGCAGGCTAGATAATGAACCTGCTGTAGAAGGAGACTTATCTCAAACGGAGTAGAAATTATCATCTCTTTTTTGGGTCATCATAAAGACATCAAAAGTGGACACTTTTGATGACTTTATGATGACACTCATTTGATGATCACAAGTGGCGATCATCAAATGAGTGAGGCACTGTGCGGAGCGAAAAGAAATATCAGACTCTTGACTAAAAATGCATCCTGTTCCTGAGTTGCCCTTTGCGTTCCAGGACCACGGTATCCTGCTTAGACAGTCCCACGAACCCGGAGTACAAATGGCCACTTGTAACTCATTTTCCTCTGCGAGATTCTGAATATGTTATCTGATTTAATTATATCAAATTTAATGTGGTTTACAAATGATTCACTTGGTGAATGAAAAAATGTTGTTGGAAATCACTGGAAATGCTCGAAGTTCGTGCATTTTCAGCATAGCATCGCCATTGGCTATTCATTCACGAAGTGAATCATTCAGGATATTGCTAAGTGGCCATTTTAGACCCTCTGGTGAGAAGATCTTTAGACTGAAAATAGACACATATACAGATATACTCAATCGAGAATCGACTATAGATTCCTCTCAACACAACACATACCTTCACACCTTTTAACTAACTTCAAACGAAGCCGAGCACACCACAACTTCGTGTGATACTTCCTGGCCGCGCCACAGTCGCATTTTGAATCGGAGTTAATAAGAATAAATGTTCATAAATTGTTCATTATTGTTCTAAATATAAAAAAAATTGTACGTGAAAGATTCGCGAGATATTCAACAAAGTTGGTGGCGCGGCCAGGGAGCATGCTTCCTGGCCGCGCCACCACCGTATACTGCAGCCAATAGGATATTTATGTGCAAACTTAATGCTAAACAATTGTACGAAAATTGTTCATTCTATTGACGATTAGAAAGACTGCAAAAAGCCATTATCAATAGGATAAATATCGAAACTTTAAAATTGGTTAATGCCAATACTAATTACAGTAGGTAATGTAGGTATTATCGTAAAAACAAATTAAAAGGCTTTCTTAGGGACTGTTACATCAATACTGAATACTTTTTGCAACTACTTATATAATATTATGTAGGGGAATCTAAATATAATATAACTTAGAGGTGACTGACTGACATGGTGATCTATCAACGCACAGCCCAAACCACTGGATGGATCGGGCTGGAATTTGGCATGCAGGCAGATGTTATGCAGTAGGCATCCGCTAAAAAAGAATTTTGATCAATTTTATCCCCAAGCGGATAAAATTGGGGATGAAAGTTTTGTCAATTTTATGAAAAATACATTGTTAAGTTCCGACATCCACGCGAACGAAGTTGTGGGCACAGCTAAATACGCCTTGCACACGTGACCCGCTGTGGTAAAACTCCTCTTTGAGGAATGGCTGGATAGGCAACTTTGAATTATACTCTTTCTAACAAAAAAATATTTTTTGAAACGGACCGCGCTAGGAAAAGTTATTGTCATAGATACATGAAAAAAAATTATATATCGAATTGAGAACCTTCCTTCTTTTTTTAAAGTACCAAACTATCCTTTTTTTTATCGTAGCGGACTGTCAGACTTGAACTGACTAAAAGTCACGGTGTTCTTCAACAGCCCTTTACGTTCCGGAACCACGGTAGGTGCTGACACTCTTTGAGACGCGCGTGGAACACATCACACCGTCGACCCCGGAATGATCCATGGTCGGACAGGCAGTCGTTAATTTCTCACTACCGGCATGCCTGCACCTACGGTGGCTGGAGATCGTCTAGCGACGTCGTCACCGTGGGCGTCGACCACTGCGCCTGGGCTGTGAGGACCTGGGTCAGGCGGTTGGTCGGGACGCCGTGAAGCATATCCAGCCAATCCGCAAAGAGGGGTCTTACCGCCGCGATTGCGGCGTACCCGAGTCTATTATTTATCCATAGAAATAAACAATACTTAGGGGAAGTAAAGTAAGCCTAAGACGGGTAGCCCGCCTTGGGTATGCGGCGGCGTCCTTGCGTCGTTCTTGCTAATGAGAATGTGTGCGAGAGGCGACGCGTCCTGCACGCACACATTCTAAATCTTCACATTCTAATTCATAATTTAAAATGCACACTCGTTCTAGGCGAGCTACCCGTATTAGGCTTATTTAGCTGTGCCCACGACTTTGTTCGCGTGGATGTCGGAACTTAACAATGTATTTTTCATAAAATTGACAAAACTTTCATCCCCAATTTTATCCGCTTGGGGATAAAATTGATCAAAATTCTTTTTTAGCGGATGCCTACTGCATAACATCTGCCTGCATGCCAAATTCCAGCCCGATCCGTCCAGTGGTTTGGGCTGTGCGTTGATAGATCACCATGTCAGTCAGTCACCTCTAAGTTATATTATATTTAGATTCCCCTACATAATATTATATAAGTAGTTGCAAAAAGTATTCAGTATTGATGTAACAGTCCCTAAGAAAGCCTTTTAATTTGTTTTTACGATAATACCTACATTACCTACTGTAATTAGTATTGGCATTAACCAATTTTAAAGTTTCGATATTTATCCTATTGATAATGGCTTTTTGCAGTCTTTCTAATCGTCAATAGAATGAACAATTTTCGTACAATTGTTTAGCATTAAGTTTGCACATAAATATCCTATTGGCTGCAATATACGGTGGTGGCGCGGCCAGGAAGCATGCTCCCTGGCCGCGCCACCAACTTTGTTGAATATCTCGCGAATCTTTCACGTACAATTTTTTTTATATTTAGAACAATAATGAACAATTTATGAACATTTATTCTTATTAATTCCGATTCAAAATGCGACTGTGGCGCGGCCAGGAAGTATCACACCACAACTTCTACTTCCCACTTTAGTTAAAACCGTGAGCAAGATAACAATTCGATTAAAAACACCTTTCCGAGCTAAAATTCTAGATAAGTACCCATTGTGCCACGATAATCTTATCTAGACTTTATTTATGGTAACCTAGGTCCTATTTCTAGGTCGTAAGCTTGGTTACCTAGATTTTAGACCGAGAAAGGCTTTCGTGATGTAGTCTAGGATATAGGTCCCAGTAGTGTGTTGTGTTCAAATGTTCGCAGTTTTATGTAGATGAATGCTTTGTTTTGGACCTTAGGTAGATTGTGTCAGGGTTTTATGTAGATAAGAACTAGGTATTTTGAATTCTAGTATGTAGTGTTTTATATAAGAATAGGACGGGCTTGGCGCCATGATTTTTACTTCTTTTTGCGAGTAAGAATCATCGAATGAGTCCTCCCACTCCGGGCAGGGAGACTGGCAGACTTGTACTGACTAATATCCACGGTGTCCTTCAGTAGCCCTTTATGTTCCGGGGCTACGGTTACTCGTTAGTTCCGCGACCCGCGACGAAGTTACGTTTAGAAGAGACATACTTTATGAAAGTTAATATTCAATGCTGTTTAATTTTCTTATGATTATGAAAGGGCTAGAGGTCCTAATTTTGACTTTCATATTGGTAAAAGCTTTATTGGATTTTTTCATAAGGAATATCTTAGTAGCAAGCCATAGAGTATGAATCTGTGTGTTATTGATGGCAATAAGCTTACAATAAGCCCTTTTACCAAACATCATCACCAGCCGGCAGACGTCCTCTTCTGAACATGGCCTCGACCTTAGACCGTCACTAAACATAACGGGTACGGTTAGCCGATACAAAATCTGAACAGAAATCGAAAATGCTGAACAGCATTCAGCCTAAGCTGACTAAATTATAGGCTGAAACCATGCTGAGTTCAGACAAGAGTGAAGCACTTTAACAGCTGTCTCAGACTATGCTACTCAGCATTCGCCATTTTTCTTTTAGTGCTGCTCAGATATTGTGTCGGCTAACCGTACCCAACTAGTGTTATATGGTCGTATCTTAAGTACACCACTGTTCGGGGACTTGGGGACTGTATTATCAGGTAATCTTGACACTGGAACGTAAAGGGCTATTGAAGGAACACCACGGATTTTAGTCTGTTCGAGTCTGACAATCCCTCCCGTCCCGTATCGGGAGGAAGGACTCATTTGATGATATTACTACGATAAAAAAGATACGCCATTGTCGACGAAGAATAAGCATTTTGGCAACAGTATAATAATAATAATAATATTCCACAACTATCACACAACGCCATCTAGTCCCAAGCTAAGCAGAGCTTGTGTTATGGGTACTAGACAACTGATAAACATACTTATATATTTATAAATACATAAATATTATAGATAAATTACACCCAGACACAGAACAAATGATCGTGCTCATCACACAAACATTTGTCCTGGGTGGGAGTCGAACCCACGACCTCCGGCATAGCAGTCAGGATCACTAACCACTAGACCAACAGGCTTGTCGAGTCAACGGTATTGCCATCTAGCGTGCAAAGTAAACACTCAATATATTTTTTTTCAAACTGACTTACCTGGACCTACCGATACCGATACCTGGTTATAATTAGGTACTCATAACCGTAACGCCTACTAAGTTCATCATAACCCTTCTAACCACGATTGCAACTAAGTTACTTCAGTCAAATACTCTGTAATATCGCTGATATAAACTTTAACTTACCATCAACGTGAAGGGCTAAGTAAATCTTATATGCAAATTTTGGTAACTTAGAGCTTGGTACAAGGCATAAGAGATTAGGTAAGTTAGAAGTGCTTAAGTTTTGTGACATTTAGATCTGGGGAGATTGGGATGGAGATTGTGGGATAGATGATAGCTTTTTTTTTTTTTTTTTTTTTTTTTTTTTTTTTTTTTTTTACGTGGCAAAATCATCAAATGAGTCCTCCCACCCCGGGCAGGGCGGGAGGGACTGTCAGACTTGTACTGACTAAAATCCACGGTGTCCTTCGGTAGCCCTTTGTGTGCCGGAGTCGCGGTATACGTATGTCCCGCAACCCCGGCAGGGCTGTGGCCCTCTATAGGGGGTCCCCGTCACTATGCTGACGCTCCTTGAGGCGCGCGTGGGACACAACGCGCCGTCGACCCGGGCATGGTCCATGGTCGGGCAGCGAGTTGCCCTTTACTCGCCGCCCGCATGCCCGCGCCTACGGTGGCCGGAGATCGTCCCGCGACATCCGTCGCCGTGGGCGTCTACCACTGCGTCTCGGGCGGAGGGAGGACGGTATCCTCTCCCTCAAGCGGCCCGCCTCCTCCTTCACGAGCATGACTGCTTCGCAGAAGGAGGCGACGGCCTCCCACTCCGTCTCGCCCCGCAGCATGGCCGTAACCAATGCCGGGCGCGAGAGGTCTCCGCCTATCGCCGCAGTGAGGACACGGCGGTGCTCCGCCCAAGCTGGGCAGTCCTGCACCGTATGCTCCACCGTGTCCTCCGGGCGATCCTCGCAGTGGTGACACCCGGGCGTTTCCTCCTTTTTTATCATGCACAGGTACCTCCCGAAGCTGCCATGTCCGGTGAGGACCTGTGTCATGCGGTAGGTGAGGACGCCGTGGGACCTATCCAGCCACTCCTCAAAGAGGGGTCTTACAGCCGCGATTGCGGCTAGCCCGTACCTCGGTTGCGACAGTCGTTCTCTCCAAACTGCCCTGAGATCGCGCCGGAGCTCTTCCCGCCGCGCCTCGACTTCTCGAGGCAGCGGGGATACACCCCGACGCTGCGCCTCCACGCGCCACTCATAGACGCGCAGGAGGGCAGTCGCCTCCAGATCCCAGGGCAGTGATCCGGCAAGCAGGTTGGCCGATTCGCCGGCGATCGTGCGGTATCCTCGGATCATTCGGATTGCCATGACCCTCTGGCATGCGACCAGCTTTGCCGGCCGCGTCCGAATGCTCAGGGCCCACACGGGGGCCCCGTAGAGGGCCATGGACCGCACGACGCCGGCGTGCAACCTCCGGCAGGGGGCGTTTGGCCCGCCGATATTGGGCAGGAGCCGCCCGAGGGCGGCTGATGCCCGGTTCAGCCTTGGGGCCAAACGGGAGAAATGCTCCCCGAAGTTCCATCGGCTGTCGAGGACGAGTCCCAGGTACTTCATCGTACCCCCGACGCCGATGCGAACCCCCCCCACCGTTATGTGGGACTCTGTCAGTGGCGCATTCAGATGGCCATGAAAACACATGGCCTCTGTCTTGTGCAGCGCCACTTCGAGTCCCAACTGCCGGATCCTTTCGACGACTATCGCAACCGCCCGCGTCGCCAGGTCGGCCGCCGCCTGGTGCGACACTCCCTCCGCCAGGACGAGCGTGTCGTCAGCGTAACATATTACGCTGACGTCTAGAGGGAGGTCGCCGCGCAGCACCCAGTCGAAACCGATGTCCCACAGGTGCGGTCCCAAGACCGATCCCTGTGGGACACCGCACGACATCTCTCGCCGGTTCCACTCTCCCCGGTGACCGGGGTAGATGACGGCTCTGTCCGTCAGGTAGTCCTCGACTGTGCGACGGAGGTAGGTCGGCACCCGGTGATACCGGAGTGCCTCCCTGATGCAACTCCAGGGCAGGGTGTTGAAGGCGTTGGAGATGTCCAAGGACACCGCCACGACGACCCTGCCCCGGGCCACTGCATCCCCCGTCGTGAGGGCTCTAACGCGCATGATGGCGTCCACCGTCGAGCGCCCCCTGCGGAAGCCAAACTGGCTCTCCGACAGGTTCGGGCCCACCCGATTTAGGTGCCCGACGAGGCGGTCTGCAATTACTCTCTCAAAGAGCTTGCCCACCTCGTCGAGCAGCACGATGGGCCGGAATGCGGACGGAGAGTCCGCAGGGCGCCCGGGCTTCTGGATGAGGACCAGTTTCCCCGTCTTCCAACGAAGCGGGAACTGGCCCCTCGCCAAACACGCGCTAAAGAGCCCCCCCAGTCGAGGCCCGAGAGTCCCGAAGGCCAGGACCCAGGCTTTTCCTGGCAGGCCGTCGGGTCCTGGGGCGGTATTTTTGGCTTCGAGCCGTTGTACCGCCACTCTCAGGTCTACCTCGGTCACCTCTGGAGCATCGTAGACGTCGTCGTCGCTGTGGTCCGCGTTCGCGTCAGCTTCGCCCTCACTGTCAGACTCCGTCCGAGGCGGAGCTGCCATGGGCGGGGGAGCATGCTCCCCTCGCGATGGGAACAGGGCGCTCACCACGTCCTCCACGAACTGAGGCTGGAGACTCTGCGTCAACGGGGGGGCCCAGGGGCGGAGCTTTCCGCGCACCCACCTGTACGGCCAGCCCCATGGGTCCCTGTCCAGAGTCTCCAGCAACTCCTTGCGGGCCTGTTCCTTGGCCCGCAAGATTGCGTCGCGGAGGGCGGCCTTCGCTGCCCTGTAGCCCTCGTGCAGCTCCGCCTCCACGGCGGCCGCATCCGGAGGTCGGGTGCGGCGCCTGCGGAGCCTGGAGTACCGGCGTCGCGCGGCAACGCACGCTAGCTTTGATAGCATTAATATAATAAGATGCAATTTTGTTATTAAGTAATAAATAATCACGAGCAAGTGTTATACTCGTTTTGTTGTATGTTTACATGTGTCATAAATCAACTTGAAGCATTGATTTTACTAATATTTTCACCTGATTGATCTGTATAGCTAGACTTCCTTCAGAATTACATATTGTTTGAAGACAAACGGTAATCTGTTTCTGACATACGTTGTCATCAAATTCTAGGCTTTATGTATACACCATCTTTCATGTCATTTACAAAAAGATCCGGATCTGCTTTCATGACCATTTTTTTAAAAGAATATCTTGCAATATTATTGTGTCATCCTACATACTCGTATATCTATCCTACGTATATCTGCTTTGTCAACTCAGTATTTCTCCGCTCCCCTCCCTTTTACGAAATATTTCACACAGCCGTCATCTCAGTGCATAAGTCGTATTATCTCCAATTTTAAACCAAAAGTCTAAAATCTGCACCTTAAGAAAAAATCGCTTCCGCGCCCACCTTGACCTTACCCTATCTCATCCGTGGACTGATGATATTGCATAATAGTTGTCAAGTGCGGCCTTACACCAGATGGCGACTCAAGCGTTTTTGGGAATAGCAAATATGCTGCGGCTGTGCCCGTTATATAAATATTTGAATAAAGTGGGCAAGTGAGCGCTGGGGAAAACTTTATTAGCATTGTCGTGAGAGTTTTTGATAGAGGAATTGCGTTTTAATAAGGTTACTTACTGTATGTCTTTGTGTAGTGTATTCTGTTTGGTCATGTTTGATGATAATTAGGCAATTATTTACCCACTGTTGTACTTGTAATCAGAATTGTGATGATGAATCACAATAAGAGATTGGTCGAAAGAACATCATATCATCAACATTTATGAAACAAAATGGGCAAAAACTTGAACAAAAATAAATGCGCGGTCACTGGGCAAACAGACTAATCACTTTGTTTAAAAAAGTAAGCAGAGACTGTACCTACTGGGCAAGAACCAAAGGCAAAATGCATTTATCGGGCGATTATTCAATGCGTCCAAAATGTCCAGGGCGCAAACCCATCTCTAATCACAATGGATGAACTTTGAAGAGGTAAAAGGAGTATGTAAGGATTGTAGAAGGTACCTATAAGGTTCTTTGGTGTGGCGAACGCGAAGCGAGGCGTTTTTGATTGTAATGTATGGAATTGTTTGAAGCCAGTCACATAGACTATCGGATCACTTTCGTTTTTCTATGTGACTGGATTCAGGGCACGCCGCAATTGCGGCGGTAAGACCCCTCTTTGAGGAGTGGCTGGAGAGAAGTCATGGCGTCCTTACCTTCCGCCTGACGCAGGTCCTCACCGGGCACGGGTGCTTCGGGAGGTACCTGTGTCTAATGCGGAAGGAGGAAACGTCTGGGTGTCACCACTGCGAAGATCGCCCGGAGGACACGGTGGAGCATACGGTGCAGGACTGCCCAGCTTGGGCAGTGCACCGACGTGTCCTCACGGCTGCGATAGGCGGAGACCTCTCGCGCCCGGCATTGGTTGCGGCCATGCTGCGGGGCGAGACGGAGTGGGAAGCGGTCGCCTCCTTCTGCGAAGCAGTAATGCTCGCGAAGGAGGAGGCGCGCCGCGAGCGAGAGAGGACAGAGTCCTCCCTCCGCCCCAACCGCGGTGTAGGACGCCCACGGCGACGGACGTCGCGAGACGATCTCCGGCCACCGTAGGCGCGGGCATGCGGGCAGCGAGTAAAGGGCAACTCGCTGCCCGACCAAGGACCATGCCCGGGTCGACGGCGCGTTGTGTCCCACGCGCGCCTCAAAGAGCGTCAGCATAATGACGGGGCCCCCCTCTCAGAGGGCCAAAGCCTGCCGGGGTCGCGGGATTATTCCCTTACCGTGACCCCGGAACATAACAGGCTATGAAGGACACCGTGGATTTTAGTCAGTAGAAGTCTGACAGTCCCTCCCGCCCTGCCCGGGGTTGGTGGACTCATTTGATGATTTTACCACGCTAAAAAAAAAAAAAAAAAAAAAATGTGACTGGATTCAAACAATTCCATACATTACAAATAAAAACGCTTCGGATCGCATTCGCTTCGCCTGTCTGTTTGACAAAAGCTTTAAGGAACAATAGCATTTCCTTACGGAAAATAAAATTTAAACGGGTACATATTTGAATATCGAAGATTAAAATATCTACGCTTAAAATATCGATGTTCAGAATATCGAAATTTAAAATATCGACTGTAACAAAATATCGAAAAATGTTACATCTACGCTTAAAACGTCGAAGATTAAAATGTCGACTGATTTAAATGTCGAATGATTCAAAATATCGAAATACGTTATGTCGAAATTCAAAATATCAACGTTTAATACATCGCAGTTCATAATAGGTATCTAATTTCATAATATCTACGTTAAAAATACCTACTAGTTGAAATATCGAAAAAAATAACCACCTACCAAGGTAAGTCGAAGGAGCCCCGCTTCGCGGGGCTCCTATTTCTGTTTGCAAGGTTTAAAGTAACCTAACACGAAGAGGATGGCGGGGTCTTTCAGACCCCGCCATCCTCTTCGAACCTAACCTGTCCGAGTCGGGGTGCCCCAAGTCCCGAGCTCGCTTCGCTCGCTCTTGCGTCCTTAGTCAAATTACTGATTACTACCCAACAAGGTAGCTGGACGGACTTCGGATGCAAGAGCGAGCGAAGCGAGCTCGGAACTTGGGGCACCCCGACTCGGACAGGTTAGGTTCGAAGAGGATGGCGGGGTCTGAAAGACCCCGCCATCCTCTTCGTGTTAGGTTAATTTTAACCTTGCAAACAGAAATAGGAGCCCCGCGAAGCGGGGCTCCGTCGACTTACCTTGTTAGGTTCGATATTTCGGACATTCGATAATCTGTACTTCGATATTTAGGACATTAGATAATCTGTATTTCGATATTTAGATCTTTCGATGTAACTTTTGTAGATATTTAGATTTTAGATATATTGGACGTAGATCATTTAATCATTCGATATTTTAAACTTTCGATATTTTAATTTTCGATGTTATGGTCATTCGATATTTTCATTTTCGATATTTTGAACATCGATATTTTAAGCGTAGATATTTTAATCTTCGATATTCAAATATGTACCCATTTAAACAAATAAAATGAAATTAAACTTTTCACCCCAAAACTTGCAAATTTTCCAGAAATAAGTACCGTATTCTAAGAATAATCACTTTCAATCAATCATAATTGCCAAAATCAAAACTTTGACCCAAATAATAAGCAGATCAAAAGTTCAAAGTCAGATCAATCAAAATTTTAAACCAATTAGCATTAACTTCCTTAAGTTTCACCTCGGAAGCTTTAACTTTTTCAAAATAACAACCCGGTAGAATTTAAAGGCAGTTTAAAATTTAACTTTCCACTTAAACTTAGTTTTCGACACCGTTAATTATTTGTATCATGTAGCGGCCTTTGGTGATCGGTTAATTTAAATTTTCTTTCTACCGGGATTTTCGTTGTTCACAATTTGATTTCCAAACTCGACAGCAAAATAACAATCTGAAAAACCACTTCTTCGCATAAACATAAAGTTTAATTTGCACTACATCTTCAACTTTTTAAATATTGCCCGCTTCTAGGAATTTCTCCCGTGTCGTAGTTGCGTTTACAAACATACACAAACACGCAGACCCGGAACAACTACTTTTAGATCATAAAAACAAAATAGAGTGGTTTACCACTCGCCCAAACGTTCTGGGCCTGCGTTTTATATCAAATTATTAAAATCCATGAAAAATTTTCATAAATTTTCCAATAATGAAACGTTTCATTATTAAAAAAAACTCTTGTAATTGAAATGAACGAAAATAAATTCAATATCGAAATATTTTATTCAAATTGGTCTTTTTAAGCACACTTAAATTGCCAGAGCTGTGCTGTGGTTCGATGCAGTAATGCTACCGAAAACCGAAATTTTGAATAGGTACCTACCGAGAATTTCGTTAATTGTGAAATTGAAAGGTTTCGGGATGATAACTGACGGTGTGTGTTATATGTGGGGTTATACTTCCCTCTATACAGTCCATTCGAAGAAATATATTACAAAATCAAATCGAAATATATTCCATAATGTTTTCTTTGTTTTTGAGAACAACTTTTACAATGTTTAAAGACACGAGACGGCAAATATTTTGGCAAACAACAACAACGACGCGTAGCTTGGTACTGTCGCGAGTTTGTATTCGATTTTGATTTTGTATTTGCTTTGGTGGACACGCTCGCGAGTTTTGAGCGCCCTATCTGCCTATTTCTTTGATCTGAGATTAGTACATAATGATTTTGCATCACTGTCAAAATTTTTCTCTTTAAAATTTAATGGGATTTAGGTTACTTTTTTGATTGATAAAATAACTGTGAAAACACAGTACTTGTCATGACTAGTCGATCCTTATTAGCTTCGTCCGTTGACTAGCTTTCATTATTAAATTCATTCATTCATTTCATTATTTCATTGCTTGCTCTATTTCATCTGCTTAATTTATCGAATTTTCGAAAATCATGTCTTCTCATATTTATATGCCTTTATGCCTGATCTGTCCAATGGATAGAGCTAGTGTGCTAGAACACAGGATTGTATTATAGACTAGTTGTTCCACGTGGTTTCACACCCGCTGCTCTGCTCCTATTGGTCTTAGCGTGATGTTATATAGCCTATAGCCTTCCTCGATAAATGGACTATACAAAACAAAAATGATTTTTTGAATTTGAACCAGTATTTCCTGAGAAACTCTACCCTCTACTGTTTTCTGCGATTTCACTCAATCTTCTACAATCTGTGTATTTACAAATTTCTTAAAGCGCGTGACCTTATTCTTCTTCATTCATTAAAATAGTTTGTTGCAGAAGAAATCTTTTTTCCATACTTGTATTCCTAAACAGAGATCTGCCCTTCGTAATACTTCCGCAAAGACATGTTTGCCTTCTGCTTTATTTATTTATTAAAATAAATTGGTTTGCCAACAATTGTTACATCCATACATACTTAAATAGAACACATAGCACTAAATATACTAGGTGTACAATATTAAGCGGTAAAGAATACAAGGAAAGATCACATACAATTTTTATGCTGTGTTAGATAACCAAGAATACATGCCAAAATAAATGTGATTGTGATTACAAGTGATTTCTATACACCCATCAGCTATCAAATCAGTAGTCCCTTTTACTCTAGTCACATATTCTTCTCATACAACTCTTCCATCGCTTTCATAACCTTCCCCTACATTTTCAATTTCCACGCTCAACAATAATATGGAACAGCCAATATAAAACCACAAAGAAATAAATCCGTGCCAGTAATAACATACCGACAATACAACTGTAAGCAGTTATTTTGAACCATTCGTTACATAGTCCTAATTTTATTCTTTGATTATTTCTCCCACATTCACCCTTGAACCATCATTCGTTACTATTAGCCCAAGAACCTTTACTATCAAAAAAACATCATTTATCACTTGTCTCTCCAATCCAAATTCAACTTTAACGTCCTAGAAACAAAGTCCTGTTTCTAAATCTTCGGAGTTTATATAGGGTGTTTCATTTTCTACAGCAGTGTTGCCAGCCTTATATAAATGCTAACAAAATGTCGGGTTTGCGTGATATACACTACTTATCGTAGTTTTACTATTTTGCATATATTACTTTGCTATGCATATTCTGTTGATGGCTTGACTTGACTTTACCAATTTTATGTTTTCGCTTCGTTTGTAATGTAATCTATGTTAGGCTTCAAATTTTCATCGATAGAATATATAATTTGGTTAGGTTTGATCATTTTCAGTGTAATGAAACCTCCTAGGAAAATGTCTGCGAAATTATGTTTCATGGTAAAATGAGCTTTATAGAGCTTTTATTTTATAATGACTAAGGTACAATTTCTGGGCATGCGGGCAGCGAGTAAAGGGCAACTCGCTGCCCGACTGCCCGGGTCGACGGCGCGTCGTGTCCCACGCGCGCCTCAAAGAGCGTCAGCATAATGACGGGGCCCCCCTCTCAGAGGGCCAAAGCCTGCCGGGGTCGCGGGATTATTTCCTTACCGTGACCCCGGAACATAAAGGGCTATTGAAGGACACCGTGGATTTTAGTCAGTAGAAGTCTGACAGTCCCTCCCGCCCTGCCCGGGGTGGGAGGACTCATTTGATGATTTTACCACGCTAAAAAAAAAAAAAAGGTACAATTTCTAGGTGAAGTAGTTAAGGTTTGTTTTCGTATAATATACTATATTATATCGAAGTATACTTTGTATTTTTGTAACTTTCATTCTTTTATAACGGGGTACTCCAAAATCCCTGAGGCCTCTGCCTCGAATTAAAGCAGAGACCTCAACGTCATCTTAACTCATAATATTATAAAGGGAAAATAAAAAACTACTTTACTTCCTTTTTTTCCAAAACTCTGAAACTTAAATAAAATACAGCCCCTGCAAGTCGTTCATAATGAAGTATTAACGAGTTACAAAGGCTGTATTTTATTTTTAAGTTGCTACCCGTGTAATGCCAGGATCGAGAGCTTGTAAAGTTACCAATATAAATCCTTACAATAATTAGAACAGTAACGCGAGCAAATTCGCTGTAAAAATCTAGTGTTTTGTACATCAACTTGTTATCTATAAGGGTTATTCTTTGAATACGATTCCAAACACCCCCCCCCCCCCAAAATATTTTAAAATATGCCCGAATGGCACAGACTAAAGAATGTATAAGGGTTATTCTTTGAATACGATTCCAAATACCCCCCCAAAATATTTTAAAATATGCCCGAATGGCACAGACTAAAGAATGTATAAGGGTTATTCTTTGAATACGATTCCAAATACCCCCCCAAAATATTTTAAAATATGCCCGAATGGCACAGACGAAAGAATGTATAAGGGTTATTCTTTGAATACGATTCCAAATACCCCCCCAAAATATTTTAAAATATGCTCGAATGGCATAGACTAAAGAAAGTCCCATAGTTTAAATTAGGACAACAACGCAGGTGTAACCGTAAGCAAAACCTAGTCCTAAAAACATCAGCTTTTCTCCTATATTGACTTACGCAAAATTCAGGCTATATACTCAAGTTCAGGTGTATATACAAGGGATATAGGACTGGGGAGAGAAAAACATGGTACCTGCTTGTAAAGTTGTATAAAACTTTTCGAAGGGGAACAGTTGCGAAGGGGACGCATAGGTTTGTGCTTTGGCTACCTGTCAACAATTTAGATTTGTACGGAATATCTGACATCGATTTATTTGTTTGTTTTCAAGTTTGTATCCATTCTGCATCAGTTTTCGTGTAAAAATCATCAAATGGTTCCCACATGCCCTGTTCGTTCCAGGGCCTGCAGGCGTTTGTCTCTATAGAGGTCCTGTCAGTTTGCTGACAGCTTTTGCTCAGGTTTCAGGTTAGGAGGTCAGGGTTCTGCAGTAATTATACCATTTTTCTATCAATAAATTCCCTGCCGTCTGTATTTTCCGACAGTTATAAAACCTTGGGGTTTTCAAATCAAGAGTGAATAGGTAACTAGGCAAGCGTGCTTTACTGTAGAGCACATATTATTACGCTAATCAATCAATAAAAAAATATCTTTCTTTATATCTTAATTTTTCTCCTTAAACCAATGATGTTACGAGTATACCGCCATCTTCTTATACCTTTGCATCATTAGACATAGTTATGCTAAAGACGTCAGCACTAAACAAACTCAGAACTACCCACATTTACAACTTAATCAAGCGCACGAGAAAACACTTCAAAACTGAAACTTTACCTGGTTTTAGCAAATCCTGGATCCCGCCCAAAGCTGCGTGGAGCTTCCAAGGGTTCACATTATCATAACTTTGAGTCACTTGAGCCTCTAATCCAGGGTATAATCCTTGATCAACGCCAGCCCCTTAGTTTAGAATGGGCTATGATGGCCCACTAGGGCGTTATTTCAATAATGCGATCGATTTGAAGTTAACAAGTTAAGAGTGACTGGCCTGTTGGTCTAGTGGTTAGTGACCCTGACCGCTATGCCGGAGGTCGTGGGTTCGATTCCCACCCAGGACAAATGTTTGTGTGATGAGCACGATCATTTGTTCTGTGTCTGGGTGTAATTTATCTATAATATGTATGTATTTAGAAATATATAAGTATGTATATCAGTTGTCTAGTACCCATAACACAAGCTCTGCTTAGCTTGGGACTAGATGGCGTTGTGTGATAGTCGTGGAATATTATTATTATTATTATTATTATAGTGACACATTTGTTTAATTCCGTTTTGCAGTTTTTCTCTTTTGTTTCAAGTTAGAGTGTTTTTTTGTATGTTGTTTTTCAAGATGTTCTGTTTGTTTGTGCTTCGTTTGTTGTGTTTTTTTGTTTGTAACAGAAGGACATTACGTTTTACAGTTGGTGTAAGGCTGTAACTACCTTAATTTCCTTTGTTTATTCAAGTTTCAAGGCAATATTAATTCGAGCATTCTTTCCAATAAATACTTGACGCCTTTCCAAAAGAATTTAACGCGCCATCCCTAAAAATATTCCAACACTTTTCCTCCCCGAAATTTTTTCCTAAAATATCTTCAAATTCTTGAAAGTTCGCAAATCTTAAAATAAGTTTAAGCTTCAAAATTCAGGAATAAAGTCAAGAGAGCTCCATTGTTCAAGCACCAGTATCTGAATCTACTTATGGGAGGGTTGGAGGCATCCAATGCAATCACTCCGGTCCTCCTAGGGCCTCCCAAGACACCCCCGCGAAGGGATGAGACATTAGCATTTTTATCGATAGAGAAAATTGTGAGACGATATTGACTGATCATTGTTGATATTGCGATTATATTTAAAAGGCAATTTATGAGTTTTTATAGCTCTTTTTGTACAAAAAAAGAATATTTTTTGATGAAATTTTAGTATGTAGTTACTGATAAATGCAACAGATAAAAAATAAGCAGGAGCGTCTAAAGAACGTTAACATTTTCGTTAAACGATTTCACTGATCAGTGAATTTCAAATTCCTATAAAATGTTTTTTGTTGTTTAAAAATCTGCTTCAATGAACTATAGCAACATTGTAGCTCTAATTAAAAAAGCAAAACTTTCTCGATGCGATCCATCCTCGATTGATAGCTAGGGTTGGCACCAAAACTATCGATGTCCATCCCGGGATTCGTCTAAACGCACCCGGTGCGCTGAATCTCCATACGTACACAGAGCCAAATCCAACTGAAGTTATTGGCCATCCCGCGGGACTTCAATATATTCGGCTATTTTTATTTACTTGAAAGGAAAAGCTTTCGCGCTCTCGCTACGTTGTACCGTCTCGCGGACGTAAAACGACCGTGGAATACGTTATTTTTCGTCACATCTCTATTCTTTAACGTTCCTCTATTTCAGAACGTTTTTAAATTTTATGAACGCACTAGACGTGAAAAAAAAAGTTGCGCATATTTTAAAAATGGAATGTAAGTGTGGACTCATTCGATATTTGAAAAAGTAACAAAATGGAAGACATGTTTTTGTAAGAGAAATGTCTGTTTTGTGTCTTTTGAACTGCTTTTGATAAAGAAGTGAGACATACATTATAAAAAGTTATCAGTATAAATTGCTAACATTATTTGGACAAAGAAACTCATCTTGAAGTTTAAGCGTCTACTTTAGAAGGCTATTTAATACTATTATAGCCAACATAATGCGATGTAGACCACCCACGACTATTTAATGTTCCCACAAGATTTCAAAATGACCTCGCAATAAAAAAATCGTTAATACTATAGAAGAGCTTAATAATAATGGATAACTTAGTTGTGTCATGTCGTGTCGTATTTATTGCTGTACTAGCTTGTGCCCGCGGGTTTTTTCACGTGGAATTCGATAATTGTCCGATAGGATCGTACTACTATTAACGGTATAAAAAGCGTTTTCAATTAGGTTATAAACTATATCTATCTTTTTTTATTTGTCTGTGTACCAAATTTTATTAAAATCCGTTTAATAGATTTCTCGTGAAAGCACGCAACAGCTAGTAAAAAATAAAACATTGCATGATACCTGTAGGTGGGAAAAGGGTCATATCATTTTTCAGCTCGAAGTTCCAACGGTAAGCTTACATGACATGGGACCATATAAGCATAATTTTTCACTTCATGGCATATGTTCGTGATGGAAACATTGTTTTGTTATAAAAATGGCTTGTGTATGATGTTATTGGTTGTACTAGCTACACAGTTCGCTCATCAAGGGTAAGCCGCGCTCGTTAAAGTCGGCTTGAGGACTGGTGACCAGTCATTGCATACCGAATTTCATCCGTGTCTTGGAAATCATGTTAAGCCTGGTCTGAGTCATTTATAGATCTTTGGCCTTATTGACAACCATTTTTGCCGAAAAGATTTGTGCCTAGTATTTACTGGTATTCAGCTGTATCCAGCTAGTCTGGAAGTCAACCTTATTATAAATTAGGAAAAAGCTGGGAAGATAATAATTATGTTATTTATTTTTACCAACACCTTCGAAAACGAGCCACCCTATTAAAACATTAAGACATCAACCATAAACAATAAAGTGACAAAAGAGAAAAAAAAAGCGCGCGAGTTTTTAATTAATAAAATGGCGGCGGGAATTTCTGCAATTCAAACATGGCAGCCCAGCCAATGAGCGTCTCTTTATGTACATATGCTAATGACAGACAGCCCTGTGCGAATGGAATTGTCGTGTAAGGGCTGTCATTACGGTATACCCACTGTGAGGTTACAGGGATGTTATTTTTGCATTTGAATGTATCTCGTCAGTTTTGTTACCGTAATTTTTCGTTATGTCTTTGTTTTTGAGTACAGTTACAAGGTTTTAAGTGAATAATCTAATTGGGATGTAGTGCTGCAAAAATGTAGTATACCTACATTCCATTATTAACTTTTACCGCATTATTTAAGTAATTTTATATATCAAATTTTTTCACTACGTTGTTAAAGACGTGAAAACATCATCAATTTATATTTATTTTTTCCTTTATTGACACCATACTAGAAGTATTCCTAGAATTATTTATATTTATGGATCCTATACCTATATATTTTGCTGTTTTATGCGACAACTTTAGATTTAATATTTGGTTAAATAATGTTTCGATTACCTAATAAATTAACAACTAATCACCCAGCACATCACACGTCAAATATCCCAAATTAACCTTTCAAACTCGAGCAACATTCAACAGATTCCGAAGTAAGGTTTTCATAATAATAATTACAAAGTTTATTTTGTAAGTAAAGTTGGTAGCGATAAAACTGCACCTTACGTTATTAAACGACCTGTACGCAAAAGTTTGCCTTCCTAAGGGATCGCTTTATGAAACGTTTCAAAGAATTAATGAATTTTGCAAATTTTTAAGTAGGTGAGGTTCGCTGTTTCTTGTACGCAGGACTTATAATAGATATTGTAATCGTGGTTATGTAGCAATCATTGTAATTTGTAAAAGTAGATGGGACCTGTTTATTCATTTTTTTCTTTTACACACACACTCTTTCGCTCTCTCTTCTTCACAGTATGTATGTCGATTTATGATATTTCCATTTCTGAAATCTTAATGCCATAATCAAAATTAGTGCTAGTAGTAAATCACTCGATAAACAGTGGCAGAAAATCCTAAGTATTTCTCATCTCTCTCCATCAAAGTTAATACTTATAATGTTCCACTTGTGGGCAAAAGCCTCTTGAAAGCGTATTGGCGACTTTGGTTAATCATTGTTACAAAATAAAATCGTACTAAGTTAAATATCGTTTGAGATTATTTTCAAGCTTTAAATTTGCATTTATTTAACCGAAAATACTCGGACTTTCAAATCGACTACAACCCAACACTAATTCACCGAATGATTACATAAAGACTACTATTCACAGGTAAATCGCGTTTGCATTTAAAACATCCCATTCACGGCACAAAGTGTTTTTATACGAAGTAACGAGTGAACTTTATATTCGCGTAAAAATTTTCAAAGATGCTCGAGGGTGTAGCAAATCGTTTATTTTACCGGTTTTTTTTTCTTCTATAAAGCAACCGTTTCTTACGTGGAACGTGAGACGTTAACGCAGAATTTATTGCCCTACGTTGGCTCTTAAAGGTGAGTTTTGCTTGAAAACTAAATCGGTTTTGTTGGTACTTACCTTTCTAATTTACACGGGGTTGCGAGGTACTTTGTTCCTTATTTGACTTGGGACAGTCGTGAACAGAAGTGTTGGATCGTGACGTGTGTAGATTGCCTATTACTTATAGAGTTTCTTACAGTTGAAGGAACTTTTAGGTCTTAAATTATGTTAATTCGGTAGTAAGTTTATATTTATACTTCTCATGGGTAAGGCAGCTGAACAATGTATGTGTATCTTTTAATTTATTTAACTGAGACGTTCGTACTCGTTTCAAGTTAGAATATAGCACTTGTGCACGAATATGTACTAACAATGTGCTGACCAATGTTTAAAGTTCCGTTTTGTAACTCGAAACTTAACTGGCACGGTTTCGCTACTAGAATAAACAATCTGCTAGGAATAAACCAAAAATTATCCTATTTGGTCCTTACAAAGGCCAGGAAAATTATCAAAACATCTACAATTATGTAAATAATCGTTCATACTACGAACCAGGAATAAACATACCAATAGCGAAAGCTTAGAGATAGGACCAAAATTGGTCCATGATTTGCCACGATTGGTCCCATTCCGTACCAGGAAAACAATCACAGGATGATAAAAATAAAACCCAAAACAATGTTCGAAATTGTTTCCATTACGCAGAAGGAGTGAAATATAGAAGATAGGAAAAAATATTAGAAATTGAACCTTCCGAACAAATTAAAATTAAATTAAAAGCCAAGTTTGTTTTGGTCACAAAACGGACATAATTTATACAACGTTACTAGAAAATCGTACAACCACCTTAATGAATACAGTACGTAAATTACTTAGCTTTAAAATACCATCATTAGATAAGGTGTAACCTGCAAATGCTTCTCAATAAATAAAAGCAAAGAAATAAATTCCTTTTGCAACTGGGATGCGCATATATTACCCCCCAGATAACGTAATGTGTTCAGTTTTCAAAGAATACTGGAAAACTTTGCAAGAGAATTTCAATTGTGCCTTTTAAATAAGAGTGCTGGAATTTTGAAATACTGATTTGTGGGTAGTATTGAAATGGTTTACAAAAGTGGTGGGTAAAAGAGTTTTCTGTTTGGGATTCAAATGTTGGAAAGAATTGTAGGAAGTTTTCTTCATCATAAAGAAGATTGGCTACATGTGGCCTACAGCGGCGCTGAAGAAATCGCCTTTGTCGAAATGGGTCGGACCACATTATCATTATCATCAATATTAATACAATAGACAAAGAGTTAGATCATTTTTTGATTTAGCGTTTTTACCTCTAGAACTTACCAATCGCATTAGAAAATATGAGAACACTGCGTACTTTAGGATTCGGTTCCTCCCTGAAACAAAAGAGCGAGAAAAACCTCCAGAATAGTATTTACCATAAGTCAATTCACCCAATAAAGTTTCTTTCAAAGTATTAATAAATCATGAAGATTGCTTACCATGCCAACAAAGGTACATTTTCAGAAAATTATTTTCAATAGAAATAAGACACAGAAAAATGGCCACGTGTAAGCATATTGGATCAATGTCCGCTTCATTTAATAGTAAAGGACTATTGAATGATCATTTAGAATTAATGACAACTTTTGTATTCCTTTCCTCCACATTTATATCTGAGACAATACTTTCTGATTCTAAAATTGCGTTCGTCTTTTGTTTTTCATGATAGTATTTTCAAAGCTAGTTATTTAAAAAGAATGACCAAATACCTGCTTCGAAGGGTTTTTACAACTTGACAGGACGTAGAATATTCTTTGTTATACGTAATTTTTAATACTAGCGATCTCTTACTGCTACGTATGTTAAATACGTTACATCGGTTTTATACCAGATGGGTAGCCATCTGGCATAAAACTTAAAAATTATTGCAAAAAAAGCCTGAAAATCGTTTGGAAAAATAACGGGATCACGTCACAGACACACGAAACGCAACTTTGAATTTACAGTATTTAAAGACACAGATTAATCATTAAATCTACAGTGGTAGGCCATCTAAGCCTGATTATCTAAAATACTTAACATAAGCCCCTTGCATAATGCGAGGCCGCATTACAGTTATTTTTAAAACGGTGGTGAATCCTAAAATAAAGATTTAGGTTTCAAATTCTGAATTAATATGCAAGTCATGTTTTTTTCTTAAAGATAGCTTTCGAACTTAAAGTTTTATATTTTATGCTTAAGGTTTAAGTACTTAAAACTCATCTTTTTTATTTCTTACTAGATATATTTTGACAAATGTTAAAACGTGTCGCCGAGTTTAAATTGGAAATTGAAGCTTTACGAGCTTTCGTTTTTCGTCTACCATTGGCACTGTCATGTCCTTTTAAATTTTAAAGGGCATCACTAATTTGGACATTGTTCTTTGTATTTTTATTATTCTGTTGACACTTTTGATTGAAAAAATCATTGGTTTAGAAAAAAAAAACTATTTTAATTTAGTTATTTTATGAGAATTCAAGGAAAAGACTCAATTTTTTTTTCTTTTTTTTTTCTTTTTTGTATTAGTTTTTATATATGTTTTGTTTTTTTTTTATTATTTTTTGTATCTTTTGTATTTCATATTTTTACCACTTTGTCTGTTTTTGTTATTTATTCCTTTCTTTTTATACAATCTGACATTTATTTTTATGTTTATACAATTTGACGTGGGTTACTTTGTGAATTTTTAATTTTTTGTTGTTTTTTACATTTTACCATTTGACATTAATTACTCTGTAATTGTATTCTATTTTCATTATTTATTTTTTACAATTTGACATGTTTCCAATTTTTTATTTATTTTTTATTTGTGTACTTTTTATCATTGTGAATGCGAGGACGAATGTGGGGAAGTTTTGCTTTTGATTTATAATAATTTTACTGTCTGACAATTTGAGTACTTTAAGCGGCCTAACCAAATGTCCTTTCTTTGGTATTGTTCGTCGTGTCGTTGAGCTCCTTGTGTTCTGAGTCGAGCTACACGATTACCGACAGATGCTTGCACTGACTGGACAGGTCCACTCAAATCTGTGTTGCTCTTTCCTCAAAAGACCATCTCAGACACCCGCATGGTCCTCGTATGACCTGAACAAAACAATGTCTGGACTTTAAAAGAGACTGACCTCTGAGTTTGTTTCGGCTGTTTCTTCTCAGAGTAGTCGGGTACGAAACACCGGCCCCATCTAGCTTTAAAAATATTAATGACGTTTAAAAGTGTTTTTTATAACCAACTTGCAAAATAAATATCATTTATCATTTATCAATATCAATTTTCCATTACAATTATGACGTTGATAGTTCATAATCGCGTTTTAGAATTCAATTTCATAGTGAAATCGGCCTATAAACGTATTATTTATCTTCTAAAGAAACTTGTATGTCATTTCACCATACCGCTCTCATATGCAATGATTTTATTAACACTGTAAAGCAAACAGAACCATGGGGCAAACACTGTCTAACCGAGCAAATACAAACCTAATATACATACGTAGGCAGTCGGAACGCATTCAATTCTTCATGTTCGTCGCCAAAAGCGCAAACAACCGTGTTTTTTCAATATAAAACACACACACATACATACATTTGTACACACCTCCAGTTTGCTTAGCTTTTCGTGGAATTGTTTGATTTTTAACTTTTGCTGAATCGGTTTTTTATGTTTTTTTTTCTATTCATGAATGGTGGTTTTTTTTCTGTGGTCTTTTGATACGAAGATGGGAACTATTGACTGGCCTGTTGGTCTGGTGGTTAGTGACCCTGACTGCTATGCCGCGGGTCGTGGGTTCGATTCCCACCCAGGACAAATGTTTGTGTGATGAGCACGATCATTTGTTCTGTGTCTGGGTGTAATTTATCTATAATTTATGTATGTATTTAGAAATATATAAGTATGTTTATCAGTTGTCTAGTACCCATAACACAAGCTCTGCTTAGCTTGGGACTAGATTGCGCTGTGTGATAGTTGTGGAATATTATTATTATTGTTTTTTTTATAACTAGGCTACTGAGGCGATGAAAGATCCGTCCAAACCCGCAAAAAGGCTACTAAATCGACTTATTTTGTTTGAACGTGTTCATCTATGAAACAGCCAATCGTCTTTGTAAAATGAAACATTTGACAGCGCAACTCTGGAGCAAGGTTTTTAAGGTCACGCTGTGGCCATTGCGAACAGTCAGAAACCGAGGGACACACCTAGCTACTTCATAATTAAGTCATAAAAAAGTAGAGGTTGTAAAATCATCACGTTAGTCTACTGGGTGTCGCGAAATCACTATCAGACTTGACTATAACCAAATGCCAAACTGTTTCTTCAATCTCCCTTTGCATCCTAAAGCCACAGTGCCCATCGCGACCCAATTACAAGAACCTTACTTTGCCAATTTACAAAATCCTTACAACAAAACAAGGCATAGCTGAATTTCGCCGAAAAAAAAAATCCAATGAAACCAATAAACGGAAGATAGTATCAACGTACGTTTTGTGCGTTAGTAATGAAAAATATAATGTTCTTAAATTATTTCTTTTATCTGTCACCAAATGAAGGGAAATTGTTCTCATTCACCGTTCGGTCTCACAAAATCTCCTTGATGTATTCGTCATTCATAACCTTATTTAACCGTCCCGTAGGTATTGTTTGCAAGCACACTAACTGAGCTTAGAGTCCTAAGGTTTCTGGATCCTGGGTCGGTTATTAGGTTTAACATAAAGAATTTAGGCGCAGTGGCAGAGCGATGGACTGCTGTGCTGATTCGATTCTCGCAAGAAAAAAATATTTGTATAATCTACAAGTAGTTCATCATCATCAGCCTATAAATGCTCCCACTGCTGGGACACAGGCCTCCTCTCTGAGAGAGCCCGTGGGCCATAATCAACCACGCAGGCCCAGTGCGGGTTTGTGGATGTGACTTATCTTCGAATTTTTGGTTCTAGGACATGCCGGTTTCCTCACGATGTTTTCCTTCACCGTTTTGAGAGCAGTGGTGATGAAATAATTTACACAAAGTAATGCGTCTGGCTGGATTCGAACCCATGACCTACAACTCGTAAGTTGGGGCCGATACCACTAGGCCACCACTAGGACAAGTAGTTGTTCCGGCTTAAATGTTTGTAAACGTACCCGCGGCACAGAAGATATTTCAATTCAAGGACTACTTTTTAAAAATAAATCTGATTTTGTGTGAAATTACTCCCCAAACACTAGGTAAATCGAAAAACTGACACTGGCATTTAGAACCCATACATAATTTACTACAAAAACGATCCTTCCATTCAAGTACATACCAAAACACATAACACAAACCTTTTCGTAAATGAAGAAAATTTACAAAGACGTCCCTCAATCTAAAAGCCCACAAAAAGGACTCGTCCCAGAGATTTAAATTATTAGATTCGTCCAACTGCGACAAGGGATTGTTCCTGTTTAGTTGATACTGACATTTGAATAGTTTTGTCTCGCTCTCTACTGTTTTATCGCAGGTCTACCAGAAGTTCTAATAAAATAAGCAGAACTTTTTCTTCATGTTGATTTCTACATAAATATACAAAGCGCCATTTGCTATCTTTACAAATATAGTTCTTTTGCCTCGTCCACATTCATACATCTATTTGTTTTATACATTAAGTATGTTTTTGTGTAGGATAAATGCGCAAGTAAGTTAGTTTATTAGCTCTCGACTCCTAAAATTTTACATGTTATACTCGTATGCATTGTCAGTTGTTAGGTATACAGAAACGGGCATAGGGTACTGATCATCTCGAAATAAAACCCTGTTCCTGAAGCAAAGAATAATAAAGTTCATATAAGCTGGTAAATAACTAAATGAGTGTCAGTGACCTCGTATATAGAATCCCTTGGGAGATGTCAAAGCTTTTTTCAGTTTATACACTTTTCCAAACGATCTAAGCGTACTGAGGACATCTCTAAGGATATAAATCGTCGAATTCTACCCACATAATACCTTCGATCATAGAGAAAATGATATACGTTTGATGTGACAGCTTTATACATATTTAAATGATTGAAATATTTCTCTACTACTGAGTTCCTATGTTTTTTGTTTGTCGTATATATTTTTTCTTTGGCAAATATAGACTTTATGATGTAAGGAGATTTGCGGTCCTTTTTTCCGCAATGTTATTAAGATTTAGGTTATGTGGTGAAAAGGGTTTTGTGATCGTTTTGTATTTTGACTTCTTTTTGGTTTAGCCACCCACTATTGGCTAGTTATGTTTCAGTCATATTTAATAGAGAGCTTTGTTAACAAGTTCCGGCTGATGATAATTATGACAGAAAGAAAAGAAGAAACTACGCGACTTCATCATTATCATATCAGCAGTAGGACCTTTACTGCTGAACATAGTCCCTCACATAGGTTTCCAATAGGACCGCTTGGTAGCGGTTTGCATCCAGCACGATCCTGTCTTCATCAGATCGTCTGTCCACCTTGTAGGTGGACGTCTCACGTTGCGCTTGGTCTCCATTCGTGAACGTTACGGCCCCATCGGCCATCAGTTCTGCGTGCTGGCCACTGCAACTCAACTTGCTAATTCGCTGGGCTATGTTGGCAACTTTGATTCGTTTGCGAATCTCCTCATTGCTGCCCTATCCAACTTGCAACGTTTCGCTTTTTTTATCTTATTAAAATCATCAAATGAGTTCTCCCATCTAGGGCGAGACGGGAGGGACTATAAGGCCCGGTATCCACCAAAGCGGAGAGGAGAGGAGATGTGTTTGAACAACCAATCAGATGTCAACAGAATATGTCAACTGAAGCTAAGCGGAGAGGAGATGTGGACATCTGATTGGTTATTCAAACACATCTCCTCTCCTCTCCGCTTTGGTGGATACCGGGCCTCAGACTTGTACTGACTAAAATCCACTTTGTCCTTCAATAGCCCTTTACGTTCCAGGGTCATGGTAATCTGATAAGACTGCAGTCCCGCGACCCCTGCAGGCTTTGGCCCTCTAAGGGGCCCGTCAGATGCAACGGTACACTTACTCCAAAATCTAAGAAAAAAGAATAGATAATGTACATTTAGATGAAATCTGTATTATAGATACGACCTTGATTCACCTTGGAGTCTCGCTGCCTTTGACTGTTTCATTAAGAATTTACACTGATTAATGAGCTTACGCAATTAAGAGCTAGATTCTGTAGCAGGTTTGATGAATTATTTTTAGATGGATATTTAGGGTATATTAGCACAGTTAGTATTTACGTTTTATTGAGAATTAGCTGTGCCCGCGACTTCGTTCGCGTAGATGTCGGCACTTAGAAATGTATTTTTTATAAAATTGACAAAGTTTCATACAAACTTTCATCCCCTATTTTATCCCTTTGGGGGTAGAATTGATCAAAATTATTTCTTAACGGATGCCTACGTCATAACATCTACCTGCATGCCAAATTTCAGCCCGATCCGTCTAGTGGTTTGGGCTGTGCGTTGATAGATCACTATGTCAGTCAGTCACCTTTGAGTTATATATATTTAGATTTATTTAGATAAGCTTAATTCAGTATGAAGTATATAATTATCTCACGGGATTGCTCAGCCATCATAAAAGTTATGCAATGTATTAATCCCGATTAGTAACTGTGTGCCTCTGTTCCTTACATCCCATCGCCGAACTGCCTAAACAGGTATAACCGTGACCCTGGAATGTAAAAGGATATTGATGGAACACCGTGGATTTCAGTACAAGTCTGACTTTATCTTCAGCTCTACCCAGGGTGGGGAGGTCTAATTAGATGATTTAACAAGCGAAAAAAAAAAATGTTCCCTTAGTTTTCTTGGAAGAGTAATTAACATGAAGATGGATTCCTCAAAAATACGGCAATGTAGATGTTGAGCACAAAGAGATTTATGAAGATATTTCTGTCATACAAAATACTGATGAAGACTGAAAACACTGAATTTACAGAACGTTTGTAGAACAACGACTAATAAATTCATATTTAAGTAACTCATTAATTACCCATTCTTTGTAAAAGAACACACTCAAAACACAACAAAATAATTAGGTCTCAGCGACATAGCATAAGAAAAAAGTTAATAAAATTTTGTTTAACAAAAAACTCGGGGTAAAAAACACCAATTGTTGTCCAATCAAATACGTCAATTATTATATTTTCACAAATCCCAATTTCCGCCAGTGTCCCGCAAATGACCAAGAACGCTAAGGTAAACGGCACAATTGTAGTCCGTCGGGCCCCCAGGTGTTTCACCCTTGCACCGCATTTCTCCACGTCATACCAATCCAGTTTTTGCTATACAACGTACAATTTATGTGCTTATGTTTGTTCGTACGTTCGTGAAGCATAAAGTTTTAGCACCACTGCGGTTTAGTGTGATGCAGAAATATAAATTTTAGTTTTTATCACAACGATATGAAATTTTTCGTGGTTTATATGCTTTGTGGTGGAAAGGTATGCTTTTTTTTGTTTTGTTTTATGCAACGCTTTGTTGCTTAATCTGGATACCTAAACGTGTGAAAACATGTTATTTATTTAGGTTCAAATACTATTTTTCTCTTGTAATAATTCGTGTGGTAAAAACCTCTGCATTACTGATAGTAAAGTAAGATTATTTCTTTATTCTTTTTGCTCTTCATCTTCGTCAACCAATTGGTCTTAATATTTTCTCGTATATCGTCAAGGTCGTGTTTAAACTCTTAAATAAACCAGTCTTGTAATGATTAGTTCCTTTTTCTTTTATATTTTACAACTTCCATCCACTAAGTGACCAGTGCAGATACTAGAAAGCCTATTATTTTGACTAAAACTTAAAATTTTGAACTTGAAGTAGGGTAGCTGACAGTGGATGGATATGTATGCCCAGAATCACCCGCATGGTCCTCGTATGACCTGAGCAAAACAATGTCTGGACTTTAAAAGAGACTGTGGACCTCTGAGTTTGTTTCGGCTGTTTCTTCTCAGAGTAGTCAGGTATGAAACACCGGCCCCATCTAGCTTTAATAATATTGATTGTGACGTGTAAAAGTGTTTTTATAACCAACTAATAAGTATCATTTAATCGGGATGGTTGGTATGATATGGGCGTATTTTACATCCAGCAGTGGGCCATGGCAGCAGGTGGCTGAAGAGAGTGAGGAAACTCTCTGCAGCCAAATGGCCGATAAGCTAGTAAAATAACAAGAAAAATTTACTCCATTACGGGCTGATCTCGACCATGCCGCTCTGAGCAGTGAGCAGTGGCGCGTGGAGGCGAGTGGTAAAATCAAATGTATAGAAATGTTTGAAATACGCCACGAGACGCCGTCAGTGACGAATTCGCGAACTTCCAAAGTAATTAATGTCTTATTCCCGCCGCCCGCCGCATCGCTCACTACTTAGACCAAAGTCTCGAAAAACAAAAAGTCCTGCGGCATCAAAGACAGTCATTCAGAATGCAAAACAAAAAAATTAATCATCAATTGTCATCAACAGAGTCAGGTGTGTTTCATTTTGCAATTCACTCGCTCTCATACAGAGGGAGCCACTATAAATCATGCTTAACCGTGCCTCCGGGGATTGTTCGCGTTTTTGCTCGCCTTCCCATCAAATCCCATTAGTTTACCAGCGGTTAATGAGTCTAGGTTTTCTTTTATTTTCCCTTCGTTTGTAGTAATTAATGTTGAATTTGTTAATGTGCGTCAAGTAGGTTTTTGTTATTATGGATGGCGGTTATTAGGGATGTGGGTTTGTTTATTCCTTGTTTTGTTTTAAACTGGTTTTGTGTTCACGTTACATCATGTTTGTGAATGTGCGTTACCGAAGCATTAAGCAGAGATACTTTGATACTTACAAGGTATATAGACGATCAATAAAGACCTAAGGATCGCTCTGAATGCAAGCGTATTAAATCCAGTCATATTGGAAATCTTTAAAAGAGACATAATTATGTTCAGCAGTGGACATCTTTTAGATTATACGATGATGATGAAGATGAAGCAGAGGTAGGTACTCACACATTTTACGAGTGCTTGCTATGCTCAAGTCTCATGGAATAGGGGGTTAGCATAATGCTAATCTTAGTGAAACTGAAACTAATACCCAAACATTAACGCAAAGCATTAACCTTTGTCAGCCTTAATTGATAGTGCGAAAAGTAAGTGTAAAGTAGACCTTCGCACAGTATGCAGCAATATAACAGTCGGGTAAAGCGACGTTATTTTGTGATTCAGGCAACTCAGTGATAGAGTGTTAAAAGTCTCTCAAAACGTTACCTATGCATGCAGTAATGCGAAATGATGCAACTAGTTCACCACTAAAGTTGACAAGACGTAGTGATACATCATTTCGCATTACAGCATGCGTACTTGCATAGGTAACGTATTGAGAGACTTGTAAGACTATCACTGAGTTGCCTGTGTCACAAAATAACCTCCCTTCACCTTATATGATACTGAGGATAAAACAAAATCCGAGACTTTCTCAAATGTATTCAACGTGTCAGTCGAAACAGATGCAACTAAATACACCTACCTACAATAAATTAGACGGCATCTTAAACTTAATTCTAATGATACACATAAAACAAGGGTCAAACACAATAAAGATAAGAACTACTTAAAGTCGCCCTAAAATTAGATTGATGAATACACAACCGATAATATTTCAAAGGAGGATATAAATCAAGCAAATACACATACTGACGGTAGTATAAAAATGAGAAAGTATAACATAGCAACCAACACTAATGTCAACTTTAAAGCTTAGACAGACAGTTTATATTCCAATGACAGAAGTGAAAAGAAAGGTCATAAAACAGATTTGAATGCGATGGAAACTGAACTGTGTGTCGTAGAACTAAGAGTTGAAATCCTAGAGCATGGTAAATTGAAATTTAAAGTGTCTGATGTATAAAGCTTATCATTCGACGTAACTGTAAACGGAGAACCTTACACTTGGGCTGTCATTAATCTACCCGGTCCGATTCATTTCGTTTTAATCACGATAACGTCCGAGTAAAATTCATTTCTCTGAGAAAAAATAATTTATTGCACCGATTTAATTTTGATATTCGGATTTAATGGCAGCTCTACGAATTTAAATAAGAATATTTTGTTTCATTTGGCTGAATCTCTTTCATAAAGGGGATCATCATATATCTAATTGATAACGTAGAAGTTGATTCCAAAAACGAAAAAAGTTAGACGGATGATGATAATAATGAAAGTCCATTGATAGATGAATGACACATTTTAATGCAAACCCAAATTTATAGCTGAATGACACATTTCCTTACAAATCCAAAAACATATATCCATCTAGACGAAAAAATAAACCTAAATTCAAAAAATAAAATATCCTGAGAACAGTCTCGGGAAGTTTATAGGCATCAAAATGCTTATGACGGTATAAACATAAGTGAGAACTCTAGAACAGGATTATCTGAATATTCTCCGCATGCAGACGTATTGTCTATTCTCGTAAGACTAGAAACACAAGCTAGGATGAATCAACTGGTTCTGTAGTTGCTAATGAGACATAACAAGTCGAATTGTAAAGGCAAGAGAGATATACGGATGTAGCAGAACTCTGGGGATAACAGATACAAATAGCTTCTCATCAGAGAACTGTGAATTTATTATCTCTGCGGCTAACAGAAATTAATCTTGTTGAGGATCTTACTCGAGACAAAAACGAATTTCGTTTTTTGAAGTCCTCAGCTTTAATAACTAAGTTAGCTTTAAATCAGATTTTGGGTATAAACCAAAATCTTTTGCTCATGAAGGTAGGCAAAAACTTTAGAAAGCCTCCTGATAGGATCCATGCACACCCCTTTTGCTTTGTCCGCGTTTATACACTTGGCCATACACTCGGTAGTTGCTAGTGCTACGCTATTGACATAAAAATATTTCTTTAAATAACTCACAAAAAAATGTCACGCCTACGTTAGCAAAAAATCACAAGCTTAAACTTAAGACCGGTAACAATCAATAACTTAAAACTTTATAGACCACTCCATCGAAACTTATGACCTTTTAAACTAAGAGGGATTTGAGGCTAACAGAGGTGCAGTACTTCCTTAACGAGACACCACGCGAATAGGCACTTAGCGTATGAAATTTTCACAGCGCCTTCAATACTTGAACGGCGATTTAGTGGGGGAATGCATTCGCCAAATTGTAGCCGACGTGGAGTTACGATGCCGACAACTGGGGGTCTCACCTTGCTCAATAGTTGAATGAAATTTTATTTCCAACGTTTTATTTAGGTCTTGAATTTTTATGGTTACAGTTTTAAACTGGGAAAGTCACTGATTTCTTTAACTTTTGATTTTGGATATCCATTTCTACATTTACCGTAGTTTTAAACGCCTTCATCTTAGAAGAACAGAAATGGCAGACTCTTCTGCTTTAATCCTTACATCATCATTTTTCATCAATCCAATATCCTTGTAATAAGTAGTTTTAGAAGTAGTTATAGATCCAATTGATTCATAATTTTAATAGTTTCTTGTCCGCTCATAAATCCCTTACCTACACGAAACAGTTTATAATCTAGGTCTCCTATTAATATCTCAGTAACGAATACTAAACACATAAACACTATATCATAAGGCCGAATATTGTAAGCAAAGCCACAGTACTCTATTTCCTTCGTAGCTCCTGCCGTTAGTCTAGAATGGACGGGAAATGGTCTAGATTCTAGATCCTTATCGCACTTAGGGAAATCGGGAGTGTACCACAGAGCGCTTAATATTGGCGACTTGAACGTACCGTTATTTCCAACAAAATTGTATCATTGCCGTTCTATTTTGTTTAATGGTTTTGTTGGAATTCCGGAAGTCAAATGTTAGGTTAGGTTGGGCGAAGTATTATTCAGATCTGATAATTCAAAGTTATCGTGGGAAATATTTAGCTGTGTAGTTTGAAATACCGAATCTTGAATTTCAAAGCATAATTGATACAGACTTTTAAGAAACTAACCATAGTAAAGCTGTAGGAGTTAACGATATTAATATTCAAAACCATGCAATCGATGAAATGAGTTCTGAAAACAATTCTAAAGCAGGCAACATTAAAAAAGAAAAAAGCCTCTAAACAAATCGCTGCAATCCCAAAACAACACATAGATCTATAAACATTCTTTAAAAGCATCGTACAAGCTATTTTTCCAACGTTGATGCAAAAACGACTTCCTAAGCATTAAGTGCAAAAATTCTTTAAAGTACAGCACTTGATACTTGGTCCTACTGCCTGTGAACAGGGTAGGACCAGGCCCGACCTGTTTAAGGCCATGAAATTTTAACCCCGACAGCGACGCAACGCGCTGGTTAGATGGGGTGTGGTGTAAAGTTTAGACTGATGCGATCTTGGTAATTGATTGCTGTGGAGAATTTGGATTTTGGAATATCTGAGGGTGTTTAGAAGGAATTAATGTTATAAAACCAAAAGAAATTTTTGCTCCATCAATGGCGATGATGAGTTAGACAAACTGCTTTAATGAATCCTCTCGCGATCCCCTTAGTAGTCTTAGACCCCCACGCACCAGTACTCCAAGAGCGAGGACTCCTCCAGTCTGTGTATGAAATGCGTCCTCGGGAAATATAAAAATCTTGTACATAATCATAACCATCTCAGTTTAAACATCCTCAAAGTTATTATCAAAACTTTTAACCGCCACTGAGTGACTGTTCCCGCTCCTTAATTATCTCCAAGTTTCCCAAAACTTCACATTACGCTTCGCTTTATTTCCAAAGCCTTTCAAAACACTAATTATTGTTATTAAATTATCCCGCTCCACTCTACAAATTTTGCCCACATCCGCTAGAATGCACTGACCATTCCAGTCAGGCCGTTTCTAAATTTAGATTGGACATAACCAACGTTCCTTTTAAAGAATAACTGACCATCTTGGTTGTTATTACGTACGTTTAATTGCGTACGTGAAAAATGAGTGGCCATTTTCTTTTTGTCGTGTTCAATATTCATTTTAATGTGTACAGCTTTTTCTAATACTGCCTTTTTAGTTTTGTGTCGTTTGTTAAGTTTTATGTCTTTACCTGATTTGTTTTGCTAATTAGTGTATTGAGAGTTGAGTATTTTAGTAGTAATGTTTTTGTTAACATTTTTGTCCGTCTCGTTAACTGGTTTAACAACATTGTTGTTTCTCAAATCCAGCCCCTTAGCACCGGTAACGAGCAAAACACCACCAGAAACGAACACAGTTGTTCTAAAACCACCATTCAACAATTTCCACAATCCCTAACAGAGACATCTTAGCAGCACTACACGAAAATTGATGACCCGTTGAGTTTTTAGTCCAACTCTGCTGCAACTGCAAATTCCTTTGCAAAACAAACTGTGAAACCGGGAATGGCAAAACAAACAATCAGTCAAGAGGGGGAGCTTTCGCCCCCGCAGCCCCGCACCTGTGCTCGACCTCCCTCCAGAGGGCTAAAGAGGAATGGACCTCAGGATTGTTACGATAAATGACTGTTTATATTTCTTCTCAGCGTTTCAGACCTGTCTGAAGCCACTTATTCAAATTTAATTCGATCCGCTACAAGCTCGTTTTACCGGATTTAAAATTTTTGCATTGTATTTTAATTTAATTAAAGTTGGTGAAAAAATTGTGATGATTTTAAATTCAAACGAGCTAACAAACCCAGATGGAGTACAGAATTATGAAAAAATATTTTTCAGCAACTTTATTGGATGAAGTGAGAAAGTTGTGTATCATGTTGATGGTATGGTTTTAATTTTGAATAATTGAGTTTCAGCGCAAATTAAAAACATGTATAAAGCAGAGTGATAAATTGAACTGCTGTTCACGAGTATTGTTAACACGAATATCTAATAATAGACCAGACAAAAAAAAAAACAAACAAGTGATACACTTCATGAAATCCCCAAGAGCATTGGCGACAACTCGTACGAAAACCAATAAAATTCTCCTTTCTAATAAAACGTGTACAATTGGACAATAACTCATGATAGCACCTGTGAAAGATCTCAGGGTGGGTAGTCCACCTGAACTTCAGCATGTCCCGGGGGGCTGAAACAATTTTCAGTTACGATCTACGGACCCGGGCTGTCGGACAAGTCCGAACGAATTTCCTGCCGTCGTTAAGCATAGAAATATCGTCGAGACGTGAGAATTATTCTCATCGTCGGCTCATTGATCCCGTGATCGGGCATTCTCCTTTATTTTCCTGTAATGGTGTGTAATGATGACATTTACTTTGTTACAACCCTTTTTATGTTTATCGTTTTTAATAAACTTTTTGCTATTGTAGTTTTTGGAAGCTATTTTTGCGATATCCTTTACTTTTAAAGGGCATCATGTAGCTTGGCAAATCTTTTGGGATAGATTACGACCTTTGAGGCTGCGAGGTATTCTATATTGGGCACCTGAGCTAATGGCACCTTAACTATTCCACATTCGGGTCTTTTCAAAAATTTTCGCCGGTACCAGGTGCCTAATGTATGTATGTCGACATTGGAGGTATTTCACATTGGGCATCCGCTGTAATGGCACCTGAGATAATGGCACCTTAACTGTAGACATTTTACTAACAGACATCAGACTGACGATAGATAGAACCTTCGTTTATATAACAAAGGACTGTTCTGAATGTGACGGATTTCACCGTTTTGGGCCGCATTCTCAATTTCCCCAAACCTGACCTAATCTTAGCTTAATTACGAGTATTCCGTATCGTTAAGTAAGAATATGTCACAGTACTGTCTATGTCTAAAGAGGTAACCGTGACCCTGAAACGTAAAGGGCAATTAAAGAAACACTCTGTGGATTTTGGCAGTACTAGTCCGACAGTCCTTTCCGCTCGACTAAGAGCATTTGACAGATTACATAGTCATTTTTTTATCGTGGTAAAATCATTAAATGAGTCCTCACACCCAGGGTAGAGCGGGAGGGACTGTCAGTCTCGTACTGACTAAAATCCACGGTGTCCTTCAATAGCCCTTTACGATCCGGGGTCACAGTAATTCGTGAGTCCCGCGACCAGATTACATAGACATAGAACACATTTGAAGTTGTTGCGAAATAAAAATGGTTATGTAGGAATATTTGTTTCTAGATTAAGATCTATTGTCATTACTATCACGCTAGTTATATTTACTGAATGAACAGCATTGCCCCCAGCGTAACAGTTAGCAATATCTTAAATAGCCCAGCGATAATTTGTTAGACTTTCAATTCTGAGACTTTGAAAGCCATGATAATAACTTCGCTTAGGGGCACTATAGTTTCTCTTATCATAACTTATGCAGGATATTAAGAGTCCGATTCTAAATATATGGCCGACAAATCGACTATTTATACTTCATCATTTGAATTAGATTCTTACTTACTTTATTTATTAGCAGTGGCTTTAAATGTGTTGTTCACGTAGTCCTTTTTAAATTGTATGGTCCCACTGATGGGCAATCGTCTCTTCCACTGACTTTGACATCTCTTTAGTGCTTCCTACAGCATCTAATTATTAATATTACAAATACAGAAGTTTCTCACTTAATCAAATCAAAAATTGAAGATTTTTCAATTTATTTTTCTTTCACATTTTATTATTTGATTGGACGTCAAAACAGCTGAACAAATATCGATAAAATTTGGAAAACAAAATCGTAAGAAGCGAGAATGAGGCTTTAGCGTCTTCGCATGTTACTTTACTAAAACGTTCATTGAAAAATAGACACTAAGGTATCAGTACTATCTTGATTAAAGCTATTGTCAAACAGACAGGCGAAGCGAATGCGATCCGAAGAGTTATTATTTGCAATGTATGGAATTGTTGTAATCCAGTCACATAGAAAAGCGAAAGCGATCCGATAGTCTATGTGACTGGCTTCAAACAATTCCATACATTACATACAAAAACGCCTCGCTTCGCGTTCGCCACGCCTGTCTGTTTGACAATAGCTTAAGATATCAGTGCTATTTTGCTTAAGAGTGTATCTATAATACAACTACATTACTAGAGGCTTTATCACGAGTTTTCACGTTTTAGTGATGTAAAGTAAACGGGAACTTTGACATCAAAGACGCTTTTTAATTTTCCATACAATTTACACAGTCCTTCAAGTAAGCTATACGGCCAAAACGAAGAATTCATGCAAGGGCCTCTGTAAACATTTAACACGTATTTCAATAATACATATTCTAAAATTCGCAAACACCGTTGAAAACCGAAGTATTCCATTATCCGTTACCACGGTGGACTAGCAGTTGGGAAGATTAATGAGCAAGCTTTGAACCAGGATTGGCACACCTGAACCCACCGCTAGTAGTGTGCATTGTTTTGACTGTAAACAGTTCGGAATTTCACGTTGTTAAAGATGTATGGGGAATAGTTATTTAACTATTGGGCATTTGTTTTGGTACTTTGGTGTTTGTTTTGAAATTGTTAGGGCTTTGAAAATTGTTGTGTATAGTTGTATGATCCTTTGATGGACCGTACATATATTAGATGATGTTGGAAATGAATAAAAGAAGTTAAGTACTGATCACTATTGTATTGTCCGAAAGATACTTAAGGTAGAAATGAGCTTAATGGATGGTGCGGAAATGATGTGAGTGACGCGGCCCTTGTTGGCTGTAACGAGAACGCCTGGCTGACTTGATAGCTCAACGCGAACTGAACTTTTATAATGAGTTCTAATGTACGTGGCGTAAACGTGCGGTTGCACCGTACAGTAGTAATATACAGTTTCAGCAGTGGCCGCTATTACATACTTTTTTTTTGCAATTTTTATTGTACCAATGCTGTGCAAAGGGCTATTGAAGGATTACCGTGGATTTTAGTCAGTACAAGTCTGACAGTCCCTCCCATCACGCCATGCCATGACAGGACTCATTTGATGATTTTACCGCTATAAAAAAGGGTAGCCACTTAAACCAGTTCAAACATAACATCTGCTCCAACTATAGTAACAAGGTAAATCAAGTTCATAAATCTAACCAATAACATATAACAAAAATAAGAAAAAAGGGTGACATTTACGAACATCCCAGACATAAATCTCTAGACTTCTGTAAATTTAGCAAGCTATAAAAACTAAGCAATAATAAAAATCTTATTTTACACCTTTCTGCTTGAAATGTGTCAAAGAAAATAACCTTCGTTATCTATCGAAAAATTTGACAGAATCAACTCATTACTCGAAGAATAGACTTGTCCTGCTTGATCCGGATTTAAGGCGCTACCCTGAGCGAATAACCTTGAGTCCAAGCGCCATACAAAATCCGGAATCCCGATAGCTCGCGCTTGAAAAAAAAGGACAAAATGTCTCCGGAATTTAGGTAAAATCTTTATAAAATTAAACTTTTGTATTGAAAAAAATAATTGTTTTAGTTAATGTTTATTATTAAATTGTTTAGCCATTAGTGTCGGTGGCAAAATTAAATTTATTTTACATCACGAGGAGATGCATATTTATAATAATTATTTCTCATTTACATGGTTTCGTTTAATGGAGATTAATTTGTAAAATACTCCTTAAAAAAAACAAAATCTACCAATATGAAACCAAGATAATGAAAAAAAAAATGTTGGTAACTTTTTTATAACAAGTAGATATAAGTCCACGCGTCATACAAAATCCCGAATCCCGATAGCCCGCGCGTGAAAAAAAGGGCAAAATGTCCCCGAAATTTAGAATAAAATGTTTATAAAATTAAACTTTTGTATTTATGAAGAATGTGTTTTAGTAAATGTTTACTATTTAATTGTAAAATAATAAGTGTCAGTAGTATTATTAAAATTGTGTTACTTTACGAGAAGGTGCTTATTTTTTTAACGACTTCTTTTAATAATTAATTCTCTTTTATAAGGTTTCGTTGAATGGAGATTAATTAGTAAAATACTCCTTATAGATAAAAACAAAATATACCATTACGGAATCAAGATAATGAAGAAATATTTTGTATACATTTTTTTCGAATATTGGTTCTTTTCGAATTCTACAAATATCAAAGAACGCTTGTTGCGGGTCCATGCGCCTTGAGAAGCAAGTTCATCATAATCCAGAGCTTATCTCCGTCATTCGGCCGCAGGTGGCTGCACTGCACCCCCCTCCCCCCTCCCCCTCTCGGCTTACGATAACACATACTGTCACATCCCTTGATGAATTGCTTATTAGATTGTCGGCAACATTCCCGTTTCGTGCCGTTTTTTTTCTCGTCCCAATAATCCCGTCCCGTTTTTATTTCGCGTAAGAAATTTATTGGCGGTCGATTGTTGGTGCGTTTACCCTATTAAGTTGTTAGTGTTTTTGTTTCGTGTTGGTGTTGACTGTTGATGTTGTTTAGTTGGTGTAGGTGTTGATGTAACTGGTGTTTATGTGTGGGTGTGGTTTGCAGGCAAACGGCGAGCAATAAAAAAATAATGGATTGCCAATCATCGCCTAGCTACCTCTAATAATCTTACAGGCAATATTTTATGAGGCTCGCCCATTATGGTTTTATATTGAGCATAAAAATGTGCTGCATTTTACACAATAAATGTTTTATAATATAACGATCGTGTTGCGCATGCCTTTAATTTTTTCTATGCATTTATTGATGAGCTTACCTTTAACGTCAAATAAACACCTTGGTTTAATTTTTAACACATGTTTTTTTGCAATTATCTATAAAAAATTCTTTCGTGAAGGTACTAATGTGTTGAATATTTCACCTTAAGATTCCTTTCTTGTATGCATGGAATAATTTACGTTAAGATATTTATTACCAGGGGTCGCGGAACTTTTGAAACCGTGGCCCTGGAACGTTAATGGTTATAGAAGGAACACGAATTATTTTAGTCAGTACGATTCCGCTTCACCTAGGGCTCTGATGATTTTTACCACCCAAAAAAAGATTCTTTTACAGAAACCAATTACTACAATCTTTATTAACGAAATTCTCTTCTTGTTACAGATGCAAACCCAAGATGAACCAGGAATTTGACCACAATCAACCACAGCATCTCTAGCAAGACCCAACCACCACCAACAATGTCTGGACATCCAAATCTAGACCCGGTTCTAGAACCTTCTGGAAACCCAATAACGACAAAAAAGAAGAGTCTACAAGACCTCAAATATCTTCTAGAAGATAGAGGATATAAGAGAAGAGGTTTAAAGGAGAGAAGTAGAAGTAATAGTGTTGACAATAATTGTAAAGAATCTAGTGTAGTGATTGAATGGTTTAGTAATGGCTGGTGCTTTAATAGGTTTAAAACTATCATGTTTTTGTTAATAGTGTTTCAAGTGATTGTTGATAATGTGCACGCCAGGAGTTCAGGTGAGTTTCTTTTTTTAATTTATTTTTAAATTGCGTATGTTACAGGAATGTGTATGTTTTTGACCTGAGATAAAGAAGAAATAATATAGATTGCCTTTGAGTTAAAAAAAATAAATTACTGGTTTGTCTAGTCCTAAGCTTTACAGCTAGATGGATTAAACTGGATTGAAATGATTGAATTGAGTATTAGATAAATACATGATGATAAATGGGAACGAAACTAACAAAAACTTCCATAGCAGAAAGATTGATTCCAGCAGCATTATTTTTGTGAGAGGCCTATTGATTTTACACCCAAAAAAGTACCAATGAAGAATACTGGATGAAAAAAGAATTCAAGAGATTTTTTTTTCATTCAGTCAGCAACTGAAAAAGTTATTGTTGGTCAAGTAAGATATCATTCACGTAGTCTAACAATTGCAATAATAACTCTAAAATCTATCCACTGTAACCAATGACACATAAAAAAGAAAGCCGTACAAAATACCGTAACTTCGAAAAAAACCGTGTTTACGATTAACAATAACTACAAACATTGACTAAGATCCTTACTCATACACAAGTGCAAATGAAATCGAGACTAACAAAGAAAAAAAGTGAGTAATCAAACATTCTATACTAGCTGTCGCCTGCGACTTTGTCAACATAAATTTTGTAGTACCTGTTCCTCGCGATTTCACATGCTGCTCGGCTCCTAATAGACGTACCGTGATATTATATAGCTTATAACCTTCCTCGATAATTGGGTTATCCAACACAAAAAGATTTTTCCAATTAAATCCAGTAGTTCCTGAGATAAGCGCGTTCAAACAAACAAACTCTTCATCTTTATGAAATCAGAATATATTTCAACACGTTGGAATATCTAGGATACAGATATTATTGTTTAGTCTATTTACTATAACTGGACACATATTCAGAATCTATGGCAGCTTCTAAGAAAAGGATAATGGAAAAATAACGTGGATTTTAGTGAGTACAAGTCTGACAGTCCCTCCCGTCCTGCCCTGGGTAGGAGGACTCATTTGATGATTTTACCACGATAAAAAAAAGGTAGCTATCAGAAAACACAGACACACAGTTAGGGTGCTCCCACATCTATCGACGCGGAATCGGCTTTTTCCGTCGCCCTTTCTCTTTCTGTCGCTTAGAACTGCCATTTGCTAGACCGAGACAAAACGATAGCACGCGGCCGCCTCGAGGATTCCGCCGCGTGCTATCGCATTATGCTTTCTGTCTCGATCTAGCAAATGGCAGTTCTAAGCGACAGAAAGAGAAAGGGCGACGGAAAAAGCCGATTCCGCGTCGATAGATGTGGGAGCACCCTTAGACAGACATAAGCTACTTCTAACATTTCTAGTATTAGTACGGATTTGCGACCACATAGATGTAAAAAAACCCGAGTTTTACCTACTTAAAGAACAAAAGATTTACCTTGTATGAGTAAGACTGCTAATTAGCATGTTTTAGCTAAAACTGAATTAACAGATTTCTTGGTAGTAATGAATTTTAGGCTATGGAGGTTAAAAAACAATGTAAAACGCAAAAAACGTCGATTTAGCACCGACTTCACGGTTTGTACTTTGGATAGACGAATATTTGTACGAAAAGCAAGTCTGAATCATTGAATAAAAGTTATTTATCCATAGTAGGTTTTAGCTAGTCTTTCAGATGGCGAGTAATGGGTAGCTGGCCGTCCGATCAAGGACCAGGCAATAGTCGACAGCGTATCGTGTTCCACGCGCACCTCAAGGAGCTTTCAGCTAACTGACGAGGCCCATATTGGGCCTAATTCCTGCCGGAGTCGCGGGACTTTCTAAACTGGGTACCGCGTCTCTAGAACGCAAGGGGCAACTAAAGGAATAGACCTTGTTTTTAGTCAGTAAGAGTCTGACAGTCCTATGTGTGTTCCATTTTCACATCTGACTGGCCTGTTGATCTAGTGGTTAGTGACCCTGACTGCTGGGCCGGGGGTCGTGGGTTCGATTCCCACCCAGGACAAATGTTTGTGTGATGAGCATGATCATTTGTTCTGTGTCTGGGTGTAATTTATCTATAATATGTATGTATTTAGAAATATATAAGTATGTTTATCAGTTGTCTAGTACCCATAACACAAGCTCTGCTTAGCTTGGGACTAGATGGCGTTGTGTGATGGTTGTGGAATATTATTATTATTATTACATCAATACGGCTGAATCGATTTTCGTGAATTTTGGTACAGCGATAGATGAAACCCTAGAGAAAAGCGAGCCTGCCTAAAAATTGCAACATTTCCACACACAAGTTTTAAAATAAATAGCAAAGCCGTACAGTAAAGTACCTCTTACAAATAAAATACATTGCACAAAACGATGGTAATTAATTCTGCCGAGCTCTTTAAACAAGTCGTGAATGTATAAAGTGTACATAGAGAGTACAAGGAATGACTTTAAATCGAGACAGCGACTTCCAAGTACCTCTCGCTGCGACTTCTGAAGTTGGCTACGAATCTACGATAAAAAGAAGACATAGTAGGAGAAGGTTTTATTTAAGAATTTTTTATTTAATTGTACATGAATCAAATGAGTCCTCCCTCCCAGGGCAGGACGAGACGGACTGTCAGACTTGTAATGACTAAAATCCACTGTGTCCTTCAATATCCCTTTACGTTCCGGGGCCACGGCTACGTAACGTGACAGTCCCTCGACCCCAGCAGGCTTTGGCCCTCTAAGGGGCCCGGGCCCCGTCATATTGCTGACAGCTCCGTGAAGCGCGCGTCGAACACGATGCGCCGTGGCGGGCATGGTACTATCGGCGCCTTTTAAGCATGACCAGTTAAAATTTTTTTCGCTTAAACCTTGCGGAGGCGCCGAGCCACGCCCCCTTAAAGTGTGGGCCTATCAGGAAAGCGTCAACATAATTAGTTGCAATCTGCGCTACGCAGCTTCGTGACGTATCCTCTGTACATTTTTTTTGCGAATTTTTCTGACGAACTTTGGCGCGCTTACCGGACCTTTTGAATAATTGGCTACTAATATGAATCGCTTAACGTGAATCATAATTAGTATCCAATTAATTCTAATTCGTTAATAACTTTCTTAAAATAGTTACAAACGCCGTTAATATTATGGATTGTCACTTTGTGACCATTTTACAAATTCTAATGTATTACATTACATTACAATTTGTAAAATGGTCACAAAGTTCATATTATTATCCTATTACGTTTCGACTATAGCGGACATTTTAGGTCTTCGCTGGTTGTGTCCAAAATGTAATTTTTTTAATATTATTTTTTCAATGCCAATAGAAACATTAAGTATTACTTTCTCATTATTACGAATATTTCGAATGAGCATCAGATTAGTTAGATTGAAAAATGAAATCAATATCTTGGAGAAACCCGAACTCCCATTTTTAGTTAGGTATATCTCAATATAACAAAGCAATTAGAAATAGCAAAAGGTATCAAAGAATTTTAAAAAAGGATTAATCCTTTGCCGACGAAGTTTAAAGAGTGATAATAACAAAGCGCAATATGTATTATGTTTGTAGCTTTATTTTTTTGCAAAAAAATATAAACAAAAGGCGCGCCTTTTGTTTGCATAACTAATTTCTTTGTGTCAAATTGCATGCCGAAGTAAAAACATGCTTTGTTCTAATATCTATATTATGAAATCGGGCCCGAACCGCAGTTTTATAGTCAACACATATATAACACCACAACACAAACAGAAACACAACGTAACGTAAGCCAATTTCAACAAAGTTTTAAAAACAAACATGATCAGTAACGCAGGCCAATTTAAATTTAAGTATTTTTATAACTAAAATAGCAGTTTGAAAAAAAAAAACTCGTTTGGCGTGCGTCGTCCGTCAGTGCGCTCCGGCCGATCGGTATTGTATTTCATTCATTATTTCTATACAAAGGAAACGGGGCGGGGCTAGAGAGCGTGTCTATGTTGTAAGTGCAAGCAAAAATGAGCTTAGTGGTGGTAAAGCGGCGGTGGACGCGATAGTACATGGTCGGACAGCGAGTCGCCCGTATTAAAAAGTAATTGACACGTATTTTTGCTTTTTTAACGTAAACCAACATTTAAGGGGGAGGTCTATGTTCAGCAGTGGACGTCTTCCGGCTGATGATGAAGATGATAATAGATTAAAAAAAAATGGGGTAGGTGAGTGGGTGTTTTAAGTCACCCTACCTCAGAAACTCTAGAAAACAATAACAAGGATGATATTCCATCTGATCTTACACCAACACGCCGATAGTTCTGAACAACTTTCAGCTACCTAAGTATATGTTGGTGTTGAAAACAATTGGAAACATTCCTAAGTTTATTGACTTAGTCATTTATGTAACTTGTAGAAAAGACTTTCATATCGTATTTATAGAATTACTAGAAACTCCATAGACACCCTTAAAAAACAATGTGGGTGTGTCTAGCCAGTATGTTTGTCTAAACAGGTAACCGTTGCCCTAGAACGTAAAGGGTTATTGAAGGAACACTGTGGATTTTAATCAGTACAAATCTGACCTTTCAGCTCCATCCACGGCGGGGAACTCATTTTGATGATTTTATCACGATAAAAAGGGGTCTATGAAGTTCTTTCATAAGTGTCTTCATAACTTAGACTCCACGTCAAAAAGGTAACAATGTAAACAGTTGACTTAAAAACGAGCAAAATATGTTTGTGTTTTACAACGTATCCAAAACAGAACAATATAACGAACCCTTTCAAAATTCGAAACATTCATCTCGCTAATCGATCCGCTCGCAAAGCCGATCCGATACTAAAAAAAAACGAAGCAATTGGATTAGCAACAGACATCGCCTGAAAAAATTAAATTGTTATTTTCCCTAATTGCTCCCACGATTCAAAGGGAGGAATAAAAAAGGTCCCATTGCGTCGGAACACGTTTAATACTCTATAGAAACCAATCTACAGACGGATTCAGGATAAAAAGACTTGCAAAATATCTGCAGGTAAGCCGAGTAGTCCAATCATACCATAATCCATTAAGATTTTGCTCCGCTTCGACGCACACACTTCCAAACTCCCGCGAGGTAAATATTTCAACCTCCCCTCCAGCTTTCTCTAGTATAATGTATTCCACACCCCCCAGACCTCATCTTTCCATCCCTATTTTGCATGAAGGGGGAATTTAAATTGTGTAATCTAACTTTCAATTCATTCATACATTCAACGCCATCTCTCGGTGATAAATTGAAACTGGGATGGATTCTTACAGTCATTTAGCTTTTGGACGCGTCGCAGGACGGTCGTCGGCAAACGTCGCGGGATTGATATGGTAATGCGGTTCCCGCGATGTTTTCACTACGTTTAAGTAGTTAAATAAGTTCAGTGGGTCAACTTTGCCAGTTCATAATTTCATATCTAGGGCACTACTGACATAAAATTTACCAACTTGTGTAATAAAGTAGTTTTAGCGTGGCACCCCGAAACTTCCAACATGTCTTGGTATAATTAAATGTTTATATTATGTTTTGAACATAAATTCCTCCGTGGTGACGTAGCGAATATTGTTTGCCAAGTTTTCAAAAAGAAAATACTTATTTTTTACTTAGGTACAGCACCAAATCATAATTCTTTAGAGCTTGGGAATAACATTCTATTGTACTGCTAAAATTCTTAACCCTTTTTAATCTTACAAGAGTGCTTTCAACAAGTTGTTCTTAGAAACCGCTTCATCTATTACTACAGTGAAAAGCCTTTTTTCCGAGCATAATAACCTAATTCACATTTCCTTCTAAACCAACACGAAACGTAACAAAGAAAAAGTAAGAAGTAAAATCTGGTTGCATTGTCAAATATCATTTTTGTCACTTTTCACGAGCTTGCTTTTATACAATTCGAGTTGAATCCCTTTGTCTTCATTTGGCAGCCATTCCTCCTTTTTACCTTCAATCCGTTTAGTAAAAAAGGGATGTTCGCTTTATGAGGTAAAGTTCTCATTTTCCAAATGCCCCGTTAACAAGATTATGTGACGAAACAATGAGTGTTTTCCTCTTTCTAATGGGATATTTTATTTCCCTTTTTTCCTCATCGATTGTCGACTTCATTCATTTATGGAAATGAGGTGGATTTTGATGTTTCCCATCCCTACCTTTCACGTATCTTTAACGGTACCAAAGAGCTCATTAAGGTCCTGATACGGTTGAAAATTACGCCAAATTGGGCCTTAAAGTAATTCTATTTTGGTTGAAATAGAAAATGTTAATAAAGACTGTCTTATTCATGTGCTGGAATAATATTTACGAGGAAGATTCTAGTAGCAAGCTGACATAGCAAATATTGGTCGCAAAGATGAGTTTTGGAAGCAATCTCGGTGGGACTGGTTGTAAACATGTTTTGGGGAGACTGGGATTGAAACCGAAATCTACTTTGAAAAATAATAAGAAGTGTGTCTATTAATGTAATATTTTCTTGCTATAATAACATAAAATTTCGTGTAATAAAGTTTCAATAGAGTCGAAAATTCGTGGAAATTCTTATTTTTCATGAAAACATAATTGCCAAAAACTTAGTTGAGGCATGAACACGTTTTTTTTTACCGACTTTTTAGAAGAAAAACATATCTACAGTTCTTTTTTTTTCTAATTTTTTATTTCTTAGGATTTGATCGTTTACTTATGAGCGACAGACGATTTTCGAATGATGTAATAATGTGCGTTACTTTTTTCTAACATCGATTTTTGGCTAGAAAAATCTATAAATTTTGAATTTCTCAAAAAGGCAATTTTGTAGTATGTATTATAAGTTTTGATCAAACACTTCTTTGACATTTTTTTGATATTCCTCATGATATCAGATTTGCAAAATTCACCCTGGTTTCAAAAGTCTCATCTGCTTTATAGTCCATACATACAAAACCATTTCTCCATTTTAAAAGTCTACAAAAAATAGAAAGAAAAGAAAGTTTTGTCCGTCCGTACAATCAGTGCTAATGAAAGGGCCCTCCTGTCCATTTATCACTGAATTATCTCACGTCTACCCGTCTATACGTTTTCACCTCCGGAATTACTGAACCGTTTTCCGAGAAGTGTAAAATCCAGACGATTTAATGTGATTTTCATGTCTAGCTGAGAATTAAAAATACAGTTTGTGCTGATTTTAATTTTGTTGAGTTTCAACTCGATTTAAGCTGTAATGTTTCTTTGGGTTTGGTTTATTTGAAGTCATATTTCATGTTTTTTATGGTTATATGAATAATGTGGATGGTGATTTGAAATAATCCTCGAAATTTTGGTTCTAGGACATGCTGGTTTCCTCACGATGTTTTTTTTCACCAGCTTTACAACAGCTAAGACATCTGTTATGACTGGGCTACCATTTTCCATCACGATATAAAAAAAGAACATTGTCGAATCATCACTGAGTTACAAAAATATTGAGTACGAAAGATTTTTTCCAGAAAACTACGACCTGATACAAAATATTTGTCAGAATCAATCACCAAACCAAATGGTCTAAACAGCCCACGATAAAACATAGTTTCCATCATTCCGCGAACATTTACTTACAGATTTTCGTTTATTTTGAGGATAAAAAATAGTCGAAAAATTGTATCGTAATGTTCATCTTTCCGCGACAGTCGTAAAATTCAACTGAGAGGAAAAACTTGTTTTATGTTCTGGTAAAAGAAACCAAGTTTATGGTACCTATATAGTTCATTGCTAATCTCGTCAAAACAATGATTTAGTTTTCTTTAGGCTGGGATTTGTATGTAGGCGTATCAAGCGATAGAAATAAAAAAGAAAAAAAATGTTAAGTTTTTTGTCGAAAGAAAAATTTGACGAGCAGGATTTTAACCTTCATTCCTAACAAGATGATGAGCAAGTATAAGGCCGAGACTCCACCAAAGCTGTGCGAGTCGAGACGTGTTTTGAACAACCAATAGAATTGCGTTGCGGCACGGGTTGCGGAGTGGAGCTGTGTCAATAACGCAATTCTATTGGTTGTTCAAAACACGTCTCGACTCGCACAGCTTTGGTGGAGTCTCGGCCAAAGTCCATTTTTCCGCCTAGAAGAGCGAAATGAAGAATACTACCTACCTTTTCTCGAAGCGCTTCGTTCTTTTTTAAACCCTCTTGTGTTTGGGTTATGTATTACAATTCTATTGGACGAATGTTATTTTATAAGTATCGTATCATCTAAAAATAAAATCTCTTGGAATTCGAAAGATGAGCGCGGAACAAGAAACTAATACCTGTTTATTATTTAGGCTGTGCTAGTCTATAATAATCTCGTTAATTGGAGCTTATTAATGATAAAAACAAAACGGTGAAGGAAAACATTGTGAGGCCAAAAATAGGATCAAAAATTCGAGGACATGAGACATCTACCAACCTTAGAAAAAAAATTGAATAAATTTAACCCGTGCGAAGCCACAGCGGCTGTTCGCAATCTGATGTGGCTTCCACGGAGAGCCAAAGCCTGCCGGGGTCGCTAGGTCGTCCACTTTCCATCGGTTAATCGTGGCCCTGGAACGTAAAGGGCTATTGTACCGTGTATTTTAGTCAAGAGAATATTGAGTTCAAGTCTGAAAGCCCCTTCCGCTCCACCCAGCTTGGTAAGACTAATTTTAGATGATTTAACTATTTAATGTATGACTTAAACTTCTAACAATAATTTTCCCTTGAAACTAAATTTTAATTTAATCATTTGCCCCGCCTTTATAAAATCTATGACGCATGCTTGAAACGGGCACGGGAGCCAAGTTTCACAACGTCCGTTTTCGAAATTCATATTTTATTATAGCAGCCATTTTGTTTGCCCATAGCAGTTGGAAAATGGCGAATTGTATTGCATAGTGACCCCGTTTTTCTCCATAGTTTTTTTTGCGCTTTTGTGTTCATCTATTTGCATGACAATTGTAACAATGCTTATAGGTATAACATTGTGAAACACTTCACCTGTTTTGAAGTTTTTTGTTGCAATTTTTATTGTTGGGAAATGTTCTATTTTGTGACAATGCGGTTGGTTCTGATTTTTTCATTCGGTATGCCTTTGATGACGTCATAGTTAGCTTTTGTTTATTTTCAAGTTTTTGATGAAGATTTTAACTTAAGGTAATTTTATGTTAATAATTATGTTTGTTTTGTAAGAGCTTTCAGTGGGAATTAAACTGTTACACTGTTTTTCAAGAAAATTGCTTAATCCTATTACAGAGAATGTTGGCATGAAATGAAACCCGGGAGAAAGAAAATGTGTAGACTTTAACCTCTCTGTGACCCTATAATTAAAACGATCTAGCGTTTTATGGATATTCAATAGAACAAGAGGCTAGCTTATACTGGTCCAGATGACTCTATATGGAGCTACCTTCCCTTATAATTCGTTAATTACCAGTTATGATTCATTAGTAATTGGCTGTCTATCCTCTTTAAGAATAAAAAAACATAGAAAATATAATACAAAGATCATTAATAAAAATATAACGTTTCCAACAATCTATCCGAGGAATCCGAACAGCCATTACAAAAAGGAATAATTAAAGACAATAAAAAATACTCTCTTGATACAATCGCATTACTGTCACAATCAACTTTGAGACTTAATTACTCAGCTTTAGAAGTCATTGTCGTCCAAATCAAACAAGTAATTTGGAGAGAAAAGCGTTGTCAAACTAGGACATAATTTTGTGAAGAAAAATGCGTCTTGGGTTCCATTTTGATAACATTCAATTATGAAAAACGCAAATTAGGACGCAGTAAATAGTAATGGGAATTTTTCTTTCTTTCATTCTTTCTTTCCCAAAGTGAGTTTTCATTGTGAAATCTTTTCGGTACATTGGTTATGAACGAATTTACGGCTCAGTGAATCTTTATATATTAGCGAACATTGGGGTTCGATAGGCTTTTTTAATGAATTTTCCAATTTTAATGGACGTAGGTTTTAAATGTTTTTTGGTGGTTTTATGGTCGTGGGTTCGGGTAATTTTGCTTTTGACGGGGTCATATTTTTAAGTAGATAATTGATGTGCGGAATAGCCACATATCCAAATATTTCTCACTAACATTGTCCAAAGTTCTTTTGGACAATGTTATAAGATAGAGAGATATATAATTTGCTCTAAGATCCTTAAAACCTCTTAGTTTATGCTTGACTCTACTTGGTTTAAAGTGACACATTAGTCACCTTCTCGACTTTTGTTGAATAAATAACTACATTATCATTCTCTGCTGTATTTTCAGCAGCTTTTCGACGTCCTACGGTTTCATCATAAAACTAATCACCTAATGTTAGAATTACTTCAAATTATCTAAGTTCACCAATAACATGACAATGAATCCATTTCTCTCTCGTCCTAGTTTTTTTTTCGTGTTTCTTGTAGCACTTATTTCTCGTCTATATAAAAAAAAGGCAAAGTTCTCCCCTTTTTTTCAAACCTCAATTTTGGACAATTTCTGGCCATGTTTACCCTGCGAATATGATCAGAATATCACATGAGTTTCGTCGTAAAGTGGATTTGTCTTAAAAATAATCACAACTCTGTACCTACAAGCTTGCTAACTTTTACCCCTAGGTATATTCCCAACTACCACACTCCCCCCTCCCCCCGATACGTCGTGTTTATTGCGATGGCCCCGTCGGGAGTGGTCTGTGCCTTTTTCACTGAGTTTTGTTTGTTGACCACTTCACACCGTCCATGTGGACGAAGATGGCCGCTTTCGAGCTTTTTTTTGTTTGTGTTCGTGTGTTTTTCTAGGTAATTGCTAGATTTGTGGTGAGAGAGCGGTGGGTGTTGAGCTAATTCTGTGGGGTGATTGCGAACACGTTTAGGGATTAGTGGCATGTGAATTATTTTTACAGTTCTGCTACATTCATTGCGCAGTTAACGCTTTTGGAATCGTCAAAGGAATATAATAATGAATTTCCTTTAGTAATACTCCAGGTTGTGATTGCAAGTAAATTAGGTACGGTTAACAAAAGAGATTTGTATGCAGGCAGAAAGTTTTGAACGATTTCCTTGCATGATGTATGCATGCCTAGTGCCGTATGTATGCACTTGGATGTGCATACAAGCCAAGCAGTTTTTGTATGCACTTATGCAGACACATTGAAACTTATAACCAGGTCGGAATTAGAGTTATTTTAGTAAAACAGTATTACAAATAAATTATAATAATAAAAACATCAGAGATTGATTAGATAAATGAATTGTGTAAAACTGAATATTTTTTATTTTATAAATCACGGGATTTTTCTGCTCTTTAAAAGTAATTCCGGGATTTAGGGCATATCCACTTTATTCTTTCGATGGATGAAATCAGTGTAAGTACATGAATAACTCTACTCAATTCCGACCTATGCTTATAACACAACATTTGAAAACCGTTTAAAACTAGCTGTTTATGTATCTCTTTTGTCGACTGTACCTCACATTTGTGGTGCAGGTTGATTTAAGTTGCAGTTCGGTTGATAAACTCCTCCAATTATGCTTGCTATTAATAGGAGTACAGTTGTTCACAGGGGTTATTATTTGGAATTTTGATACTTGTGGCACTATAAGTAGGTATAGTATAGTTGATGAAGCACCCAAGAGCGTAGAGAACAGGCATAAACTTCGGCGTACCGACTACCCACGGGGAATCTAGAGAACTAGGTTGTCAATAAAAGTTCAAATTTTAAAAATATAACATAATGCGTTTTTCTGGACATCCTCGAAATTTTCGAAATATTTTGTCCTATAATTAATTAATTTTGATTTATGTTTATTTGTTAGACTACCTCTAGAATTAAAAAAAAAAATTCACTAAACAAAAAAAAAACACTTCACTCACCCCAAACCACATTGCCAATTAAAATATAGACTACCTCTAGAATTCAAAAAAAACAAAATCTAATTCAACAGACATCCATTTTTATTCCTAAACCAAAAAAAAAACACTTCACTCACCCCAAACCACATTGCCAATTAAAATAATGACCAACCGCGATAAACGTAACACAAAACTTGTACCATATTCGTAAAACATGGCAACCCCATACAATCAATGGTAACCCCCACTCGCTGGTACATTTTATTGTACCGAAAACCGATCTCGGACGATACGGTAATCACCCTCTAGGGAAGGTGGGACTTTCAACTAAATTTTTAAGCCTCGGTATCTGAAGGGTTATGGGGACAGACCGTGAAAAGTTTATGAGTTTAAATTGTGAGGTATTTGGTGCTTGTGATTATTTTTGTGGTCACTTTCGGGTTGGGAATGTGGGACTAAGCCTTTTCGTACACAAGGCGACGCAAGTCACCGATACATTACGATCCAGGTGACTATAGCAATACAAGTCCATAGATGTTCGTACACAGGCACGCATCAAGGGATAACAAAGTCGTAAGATATCCGAGACTTGCGTCGCCTTTTGTATGAAGGGCTAAGGCCCGTATTACAGAACTTCACTCAATACTCAAGTATTACTTAAAACTAGATTGAAGGCATTTGATTGGTTGAAATCTAGATTATAGAGATCAGTGCTTGAGTTTCGTTCTGTAATACGGGCCTAAATGTGCTGTGGTAAGAATGCAATGAATGGAGTGTTATGTGTCACCTTTTACAAATAGCAACTGTACGAATATTGTGAGATTCAAAAGGCAGTCGCTATTGTTATAACAAAGGTACTGGTATCCAGCTGCATCTGCGTTAAGATAGAATTGAGTAGCACACTGACATTTACTTGCATCTAAAGCATTGTCATGACTTTTCCCGTTTTTGTGGCATAAAGTAAACTGAAAGTTTGACGTTAAATTGATAGAAAATTAGTTACATATGCTCGTAGTTGAGAAGATGTAACGCATACTAAACTTTATGAACTTAATAATATTTTTAATGATTCTTACCTCCTCGAATAATCATGGATATAATTATAGTTAAAGATAAATGGAGTTACAAAGGGTTCAATTAAAGGTTTTAATTTGTTTTGTGCAAGTTCACGCAGTGTGTTAGTTCGCACGATGTTGTATTATCTACATATTGGTTTCCTTAGTTATTTGGAGGTGCACAGAGTAGAGTCGATGCAGAGGTTGCAAATTGAGAACATGATTTTTGCGTTTACAAAGGAAAAATTATTCAAAACACGACTTTTCTAGTAAAATAGCATAAATAATATTTAAGTTATGTGTGCTACGTGGCAGACTTAGTTAATTTATCTTGAGTAAGAAGTCATAATAAGAAAATAAATTCACTTTTTTTGGGCGTGAAATGCGTCCTCCCGCTCTGGGTAAAGCTGAAGGGACTGGCTGTTAGACTCTTGCTCACTAAACCTTGTCCCTTCGGTTACCTTTTTCCGTTCTCCAGAGCTGCAGTACCGTATTTAGACTACTTTAGACAGGCCTACAAACATTCGTTTACACCCAAGTTACAAATAAAACCACACAGGTACGATTATACTACATGCGCACTCTGTTCTTTATCTACTCTTTGTCGCGTACGAGAACGCATTGGTACGACCGTAATGGACTTGTCGAGACTTGCCAAACTTTTACAATGTTTAGGCGTTTCTACCTGCCTCGTTATTGTTCGACTGCCGCCGTGTTAGTTATCGTAAATTAGTTAGTTTTAACTTTCACACCGTTATTTCTGTCGGATTTTAACCTGTCTGCGAATTGTTTGGGAATTTTGGGTAAAGTATTCCATGTGGTAATTTGATCAGCTTGGAATAGATTGGTCTCGCGGTGCTCTTGAACGCCATCTCACAAGACATAGCTATCATATCAATGCGCCCTAATCTGTCTTTGTTTAATAAGTTTTCAACTTTATCATAAAAGAAGAACAAGGTTCATGACCGATTGCGAAAATTTAAAAATTTGGAATAGCTTGACATGCCGAGCTAGAATGGACAAGAAAATGATGATAATGATAATGATAGGAGAAAAACGAAGTTTTGATTAGTAAAATGTGAATTTTTCTGTCTGTTTGGGAAGTGGAAAAACCAAGATTCGGTGAACGAAGGTGATGACCGTTAATAGAGAAGTAGGATGTACAAGACATGTTACGCCGACTCCAAATTAATTGAGTTTAAGTTTACTTTCGTAAAATACCAGCTTGAATAGCGATTATTCACAAAAACTCCGTTGAAATGACTAAAGGAATATAGAATTTAGTCAGGCAGTTAAGAGAAAATAGTGCAGAAGTGAATTATGTGTGGTTTTAAATCACAAACACGCACTGAACAAGCGTTTTGATAAATAGCCATGCCAAATGTAAAGCCTTCACTCTGCGAGGCAATTACAGCCCAACATAGTCAACCTCTCAAATCGATTGCCAAGCTATTTAGCCTCTCAAATAACCTGGCCTATAATAGGCAATATTTCTCTGCCAAGTCTGTGGCATTTGCCTCCAAAATAGCCTACATGGTTCAGCTTTTAAGCCTGATATGTCATCTTAAAGTTTAACGGAACGTTCGACAGATCTGGATAAATATTATAACGGACTTTCGCGGTTATCGAAAAGTTTTTAAAGCTGTCTTTAATCGGGAAGTAAGTAAATGACGTGTAAGTTAAAGTTGGAATTAGTTAAGTATAGAATGAATGTTGGTGGTTTTTATGTTCATTTAGTTGGACATTTTTAATTGATAGTTCGTCTGTTGCAGACATTCCTGGAGATAGATTTATGTTTGCTGAATGGCTAGCGTAACAGACTGGACTGTTCGAAATTCGAATGTTACGTAAAATAACAATAAATGTAGAGCAGTGAGTCTGTATTAGAATTTTAAAATAACAATAATTGTAGAGCAATGAGTCTGTATTAGAATTTACTAAGTTACTACTCGTTACTTTGAAGAACTTTTATACAGTGTATTCTTTCATAAAAAATATCATTATTTAAGAGCGAACAGTATAAAAAGTTTTACCAAATACAAAACCGAACTAAACAGTCTAGACTTACACTTAAGAGCCCATACTACCTCTAATGGCTTAGCAGAATCCTGTGATACGTCGAAAATACTGCAGCATTAATTTTGAAATAAATATATGGTAAAGTTGAGGATTAATGTTAGGTCTTACGTTTGGCGAAAACATGATTCCATAAAATTTTCTCGATAGAAAAAAATCCCAAAGTTACCTCTAAATTGAACAATAAAACGCTGGCAATCATAAAATACTTAAAATTAGATCATGAAACTTTTTATTCTAACTGAACAAACTATAAAGCAGGTCTTATGTAATTTAATTTTTTGAATTTTCTTTTTTTTTCCCCGTAAAATAAATAGATTTGCGTGTAGACAGCTAAAAGAAAGAGCAAGCAATAGTGCGTGGTACGTGCAAGTGCGAGCGAGTAAGATTATATTGAAGTACTATGGAGCCTTAAACAAAAACTTACACTCAAGAAACATTAAAGAAAATAAACAAAACCTAAAACCCAATTTCGAATATCCAAAACGCTTAAATGACGATGTCATACAGGACCGAAGACACAGATAAAAAAAATATCTTGAACAATACAAAATTATTTTAAACGAAGTTCGTGGGGGTCGAGTTTTGAAGAAATTAATCAATGAGAGACCACACAGAGAAGAATGAAGATCGCCGCCATTTTGTGTGGTTATGAACATCATAATCTAACTCATTAGTGGCGCATTTAATATATTGGTGACAGTTGGTCGTGGGTAGGTGTGTGTGGATGCGGCATTATGAGCGAAAGATGATTTTTTGATTATGAATGCCTTTTTTTTGGTTTTAAATAAATAAAACATGGAATTATTATATACATTTGGTACTTGGTGCATTTGCTGAGCGATCGACTACATCGCTACGTGTTCGCGGGTTCTATTCCCTCACGGTATGGCCTACAAGTAGTTAATTAGAGTCTAGGTGTTTGTGTATGTGTATTTAAATGTGTAAAACATCTTGTAAACAAATCTGCTCTATAGCAGGACAACATTTACAAGATGTTTTCATCATTTTGACAAATGATATGTTTATTATGTATTTGACAATAATTAATTAGAAGTATACAAGTGTTACTAACTAAATATTTACAAAAAATAGATACTAAACTAAAACAAATTTTTAAAAATAAAACAAAAAGAAAAAGAAAAGAGAGAGACACTTACATAAAAGGCGTCCGACTACTCCTCCGCATCGCTGTCGTCTGGGAACGTGCCCAGAAGACTGGCAGCATTGCCACGTTGAATTGCAAGGCTTATTCTTTGACTAAAGATTTGACAATGACTTTAATTTTAGAATTGGACATACGAGTAATATGGTCAATCATGTTCAACACTAGGGCCACACTAATAGGAAATGCCGTTAATTATCTCATTAATGGACGTTAATACGAATACTAATAACGTAAAAATCAACGGGAAATGCCGTGAGTGTGGCCTGGCTATTACAAATAATTTACCATATCCACAATTTCTCAACGTCTTCAAAAATAAACATATTTTACACAAACGCAATCTATCTACACCCGCGCACGTGTGCGTACATCTTTATATCTTTACTCGACGTATTTTACATTTTATTCAAATATCTCTAATTTTACTGATGACTTTATTTTTTGTGATATATCGAGGGTTTAACGGTCGCTTAAAGTTATTAATGCCGATATTTATTAAAAGCTGGGTTTTGTAAAATGTAATTTAATTGTTGAGTTAATGGATTACATCATTAGGTTGGTACTTTTGTGTCATTCAAATGATTGTGGGTGGTGCTTGATTGTGCAGGTCACTTTTTTTTTAGACAAATGTCTTCGTAAACTTAAAATTGGAAACGTTACGAAGTAAAGAGTTACGTTATTGGGGAGAAAGTAGTCCAGCTGTGGGATACAGATACCTAATTTTTTTAAAATTATTATTTAGTCATTATCCGTTTGACCATTAAGTATCTCGCATGATGGTGTGGTCAAAGGCGAAGCACGCTTGCCTAGAAGTAACCTATTCACTCTTTTACTTAAAGACCCCAAAGTTGAATTTTAAGTATTATCTTGCCTAATTAAATAATACTGAACCATAGCTATACTTGGTGCCAGTTAAGATGGCAATAGCGGTCATTGACCTTTACCTAATAAGTCCTCGTTTCATCAGATCAGAATTGTCATTTTTTTTTGATATGATAGTGTTTACTTGTATATATGAAATGTTCTGGTATAGGTGAAATGTTTTAACCATTTTGATATCTTATGAATACTTAGATACTTATATCCTTACAATATACTTACTAATTTATTCGGTATTTTATAAAAATGCTAATTCTGAGCTTTTGTCATTATACGAGGACTTATTAGGTAAAGGTCAATGACCGCTATTGCCATCTTAACTGGCACCAACTTATAGAGTGTATTAATAGGTCAACTTTTCCCTACTCTTAGGGAGCTTACTCATGGCGCGATGCGACGCGATTCGACCGATTACAACTACAAGTGAAAATCAACTTTACTAATACGACATATGACATAAAACACGTTGATATCTGGCTCTTTGGTACGGGTAGATGAAAAAAACACGATTGCCACGACGACGTCAAGTCAATTGAATTGCATCATTATTTCTTTTAGTGGTAAGGTTGATTTTTAGTTGTAAGTACTTCGAATCGGCTTCCCTTAGGAGGAAACAGGCACGATGTTAGTAGATGAACCTGTCTGTTTCCTAAGGCTTTGCACTTAATTTTATTTCTAAAAGAATACATTTAACTAACTGGTACTTAAATATCTACTATAAATTCATTGGAAAAAAGAAAGTGATTGCATTAATTAACCACATTAAACTTCTAAAACGCTATAAATTAAAAATAATTGGAACCGATAATCAAAACGGGTTCAATTTAATTGAAATTACACGTAAGAAAACATTATAGCGTACAATTAAATTGAATTACAATTTAAAATTAATTTTATCACTCCTTTAACTGGCTTTCGAACGGCAAGAGTTTTACGATGTTCATAATTGCATATTTTATCATTCAATTAATTAATTGAATGAAGTAACAATTAATTTACATTAGCCCTGTTCATTAAGTTCAATTAGCGTGTGAGAAATAATGTGATATCAAAGGAAGGATGATTAATTTTCTACTTCTAGTGTAAGTGTCAAAGATATTGTTTGGATAGAAAATTAATTTTGAACTCTTATATAAATCATGTGAGCTTACCTATATTTTAATCAAGTACTGAATTATTATGAGTTATCTAATGATTGTCGATATCCATCTAATAAATAAGACTTCGTAAAAAGGTACACACAAATAAGCCAACAGAATGATTTTTAGTTTATTTCAAACAAACGGAACAAAATGGTAGAAAAGTTGTTTTTTTTAGGAGAGGGAAATCTCACTCTGCTTACTCTCACTTTACGATGAAAGCATCGTACAGACTAAAACTTACCCTGTTCCATCAATCGCCTTTTGCGTTCCAGGGCCGTGGCTTTAATTTAAAAGCCTTCATAGATAAATATTTTTTGAGGTATTTTCAAAATAGTAACAAAATTAAATTGCAATCAAAATGTAGAAAATCACTCGTAAATGTTGTTCACGGTATACATTTCGCGCTCGTGTTTATTGGTACGTACCTACGTCTGTCGTAGGTATGTTGAAAAAGCCATCACGGATAAATTACAAACCCGATCACCCACATAAAAATATATCATGCGAAATATGAAATTAATCTACTAAATATAGCATTCCAATAGCCATTCCTGAAGCAATTTTAATCGTCCCTCATTAAGGGCATCGCCGCGTTACCACCGGATTTTATGGTGGCCATCTTGAATTAATAATACGTCGACAAAATGGCGGCTGGTCTGATGGTAGGGACAGTAAAAATTTTATTAATCGCAAATGAAATCTTGAAAGCGTGAATTGCTTACCACGCTGTAATTATTATTTTATTAATTTTCGAATTTGGTTTTTACCCTGCTTAATTGTGGGGCGGCTTTTATTTTATATTTCACACGTTTGTGGGAAATATCATTTCATTTATTTTGATTTTACAAGATAATTTTCAACTCTAGATGTTATGGTTTGGTTAGGTATATTACCAAATTGCTTCTACCTGCCCGCGACGACTTTCGTATTCTAGACTTAACAGACAAAAATTGTGATACTTAGCTTATATTGACTGGCCTGTTGGTCTAGTGGTTAGTGACCCTGACTGCTATGCCGGAGGTTGTGGGTTCGATTCCCACCCAGGACAAATGTTTGTGTGATGAGCACGATCATTTGTTCTGTGTCTGGGTGTAATTTATCTATAATATGTATGTATTTAGAAATATATAAGTATGTTTATCAGTTGTCTAGTACCCATAACACAAGCTCTGCTTAACTTGGGACTAGATGGCGTTGTGTGATAGTTGTGGAATATTATTATTATTATTATTGATGATATGAACATAAATTATAGTTCAAAACACTCAAGAATAATGTAACTTCCTAATTAGATTTTGATTTAATTTCAGAAAATACCCCGCTACATACAAATAGACAAAATTTACCTCTTTTTAATATAAAGTATAGATCAACGAAAAGGAAGGTCGAGGTCTTTGTCTTTCTTCATTTTATTATAATGCTATTTCAGTTTTGTATTTATTTTCAGACAACTTCTGAGCAAGGCTCTTTTTTGTTGTTGTTAGATAATTCATAGATCACCCGAAGCATGTTTAGTAGTATCTCGAAAACACGACGGAAATAACCGTTTCCTCAAGCATTTCAACAAAATTAGGGTATTTCCTGAATTACCCTTTCACTCAGCTAGTTAAGCTCAAAACAAGCCGCCCTAGTCAAACCCATTGTTTTTATTTTTTATTTGAAAAGCAATCACTGTCAAGAACAGACGTTATTCCAGAACCATTGCTTAATATTTAACTGAAAGTCTACGGCCATTTTCCTTGTGGAGGTCCAAGTTAAAAGCGAGAGCTTTTTCATTTATTTCATCATACCTTCATAATGTGAAATTTTCTTTCTTGTTTCCAAGCCATTGTGAGGAACAAAAGTGTGTGTTTCAAACCCAAAAATCGAAAGTTTTTTTCATTAACTATCAGTATTTGTGATGAAACCTACTCCGTCTCCCAAAATAAGGCCCATGTTCCAAATGTAGATGACGCTTAGGTACATTTCTTAGTTACTTGTAAGCTGGGTTAAAGACACTAGCGCAAAAGAGTTAGTGTTAGGATCGGATTATCATTCATTTTTACTGACTTTTTCTACTAACTTATCCTTCCAAAAGTTGTCTCGAAGCGGTCGCTATTAGCGATTAAATAATTATAAGTTCTAACTTGCGATATCTGTAATTTATAGAGCCACATAATAAAGATTATTCTATCCCTCTTTATCATTTTTTAAATTTATTTTAGAATTTCCGAAAAGGCTCTGATGCAAATGCCATGATCACGGACAACGAAAAATAAAAGTAATTCTTCCCGCTTCCGCTTATGTCTTAAGCCGCTCGTTTATAAAGCATTCATAGGACAACCACTAACACAGGCTGTGTCACCGAACCTTACTATTAAAACGTCTTTGTGTTCATGTAAATAACGTGTTTTTATTGCCTTTTGCCACTGGGGCAATATGTTTGATGTTTCATTATACTGTTACTGTTATAAAGGTATTAAGTTTTTTGTTTTTGGGGTTTGGTAACTAGTTATCAGCGGTTTTTTCTGCATTTTGAGATTTTCCACGCTGCGTCTGTCGTAAATTCATTAGACGCACTCTTGTCTACTACCAGGTCTTTCACCCTGTTTACAGTGATCTTGGAACGTAAACTGCAATTGAGAGAAAACGGTGCATTTTAGTCAATGCGGTTTTAGGCAAAACGAGTCTGACGGTTCTTTTCGGTCCACATAGGGCGGGAGGACTCATTTGATGATTTTACTAACTAAATAAATAACATAAAAAGTCTATGATTGTGTATGTGAATTTAAATTTTTTTATTCGCACACACGATACAGGAAAAAATACCTAGTGTGGGGCAACGTTTAGGAAAAATATTCCCGTATCACTTATCAATCTTTTAGTAACGCCTCAATTGCTTTGATTGTAATATTATTGTGATCTTCAATCCTTTTTTGAGATTATTCAGTCAATCTCGATCGACATAATTCCGAAAGGAAACCAGAATTATTGTCACCAAAAAAAAGAAATAGACATTGAAATACACGACAATTCATGAATCTACAATAGAGGCACGTTTTCGTGAATATTTAACTTTATTTACAAATAAAAAATACCAGGGAGATTTGATATAATAAACATAAAGTACGTCAGCTGTTACAGTTCCCAGGGCATCAAAGATTGTATTGACTAGGGAAGTTTATTGGCGAAGGAACGATCGACAGACGAAGCTAAGTAGTGGCTTATTGAACGATAGTGAACGGTATGTAGCTAGTTTTAAGTATTGGGAACTGTTATTGGCTTTTGCAATAGGTTAAGTTAATACGCGACAAGGAAAAACACCCTTTGCTTTAGCTATTTGAGTATTTTTTATACTGTACTAGTGGCCCGGTACGTGCTTCGCTACGCCAAAATGAAATAACCGCATGAATGACATAACAACATTCTTGTACTGTCAACACTGAAAAAAGTTTCAATTTCGCAGCCAAATCGCCATTAACAAAATGATCCGCCATTAATTAAATTTATTTGTTACAAAAAATGAAAAACCGCTCGACCGATTTTGTGCAAACTTCACATAAACCGTCAACTAAGTAAACAGTCCGAATAAAGCCTAAACATTTGGTTTGGATAGGTGAGCCCGTTCTTGAGTTATAAAATTACAATGAAAAGTGGCATTGATTTTTATATATTTAGTGATGTAACGAATATTCGTATGTTGTTTTGATATTCGCATTGGTATTCGCAAGAAACGAATGTTTCTGAATATTTTTACGAATTTTTGTGAATATTTTTGTCAAACAAGTGTTGTCTTTTCAGAGAAGGTTTTTATTAAACAAAAATTCTATTAAAATCCGGTGATAGTTTTTGTGTGAAAGTGTAACGATAATATCCATCCATACTCAGAAACTTTCTTATTTATAATATTAGTTAGAATTAGAAACCGAACAGTTTCTGAGAAAAGCATACACGGGCAGTCATACTTTACAAGTTATATCCATCATACAAGTATTCACGTATCTCATTCTCAAAGCTCAACCAAAAGAATTTAATTATTCCACCCCCTGAGACATTTAATAAGAAAAACCATAGGAATGTCTCATTACCACCACGCTTGTTACGTCAAAGCAGATAATAAACAATTTGAAGGCAGACAGCACGTTCGGTTGAAGCAGTCTGGCGGCCATTTTAATTGGGATAATGAGGCCGCCATCTTGTTGAAGTCGTTCGTGAAGTGTGACTAGTTTTGTAATTGTGTTATTGTTTCGGAGAATTAGGTATGTATTGGGTTTATTGATTCTAGAAGATATTCATAAATCTATGAATATATAAAAAATAAGGTTTTAGATATAATTGGAATTCTTATTGAATTCTCAGGTTACATTGTAGCTTTCTGAGAGTAAAAATATTTTTTAATGAGATGAGTAGTTTTCAAAGATAACCTACCTGATTACATTTCTTTGTAAGTGAACATTATAATATTGTAATGTATTCATAAATCCAAGCATGTAAAAATTACATACCTGTATTTGAAATTGAGATTTCAAATATAAAATAGAGCTGTTATTCAAGTTCGTTATTCTTAAATAAATTGTTTAACATCAAAATGAAGAATAAGTCACGCTTTTCATAAAAATGAAACGAATGCTTACATTATTTAAGTATTTTCTTTGTCATTCTCTTGTCAATCATGTACGAGGACATTTAAATATTAAAATAGCGGTTTAAGTACGTGGTTTATAAATAAAAGATCAATCTATTTATAAGTAAAGTATTCAAGAAGAAAAATGATTGTTATCTAAAGCAAAATTACACGTTAATTAACCTTACAAAATGGATGATCTGTCATGTGCTATTTGTGCAAATGCGGCCTTGGAACGTAAAGGGCACCTGAAGAGACACGGTGTCAGTTTTAGTCAGTTAGATGTCGTCAGAAACGTGGATCATTCTGTTGCAACCAGGACGATCAAATGACTCTTGCCCTGAGTGGAGAGGAACGGAACTGTCAGACTCTTGCCGTCTCTACTACAAGAAAGATACACTTGTGTAAAAAAACTGTGAACGTCAAAACGACATTTCACGTTGATATGAGGGTCGTTTTGCAGTTACACTTTTCGTCGTTAAGCGTTCAACAGATGTTTATCTTTTTGTGGTAGAAGGATAATGTCTAAAAATCCCTGTACTTTGTCACCGGAAGAATTTCATTTTTTTTATTTTAACCTAAAACTGAACTATTTCTTCAGAATGCCACTTATTTATATGTAGAATGAGCCACTGTTGCATTATCTTGTCTTTCCACTCGGGACACTACTTGACTAATTTCGAAAGTCTCATGATGAAATGAAAAGGTGCTAGAAAAAGTAGCTAAAAAGTTTAGCCATAAATTTTATAAAATTGTAGCTGTCATCACCGAATGATAGCCAGATCTAGCTATAAAGTTGCTGAGTTGGCAGAACTGCTGCAGATTTGAAGTTGTGTCAAATCGATCGTACGATAGGCAGTATGGTGTATGGCTACTATTAGTTCCAAGACCGTAGTCCTGTTAGACAGTACCACGACCCAGTAGATCGAAATCTTGAAGTAAAAATTGCAAATCATTATCACAAGAAAAAAACTAAAACAAATGAAAACGACATTTTTAAAATAAAGGTGTCTAGCTCTCGCCTTGAACCCCTAAGTCCATACATCAAGAAAACAAAATATATTATACGATATATTTTCTATATTACTCCCGATGGCACGCCCGGGATTCAGGATTCGCTGAAAAAACCGCTGAAACACAAAGAAACACGGCCTGAAGGAAACGATGTGGAAATGTATACTTTAGATTATAGCCATGATTTACTAGTCGCTTTGTGGAAATTAAATGTTTTGTGAAGGTGGATTTTATATGCTACTTGCTTTTGAATGTGGCTCTACTCGCGTTAATTTAGAATTTGACTATCAATTCGGATCGTACTAATAATAGTTAGAGTAATGTAACTTTATCATGATCATGATAACTTTTTCGGATTCAATTACGCTTGGGATGTAAAGTACCTTATGTCAGTTTCTGATTAACTAACAATGTATAAAAGGCATATGTAAGGTATATGTGTATATATACCTTACATATGCAAAATTTCAGGAATGCAGTTGTTTAGACGTAAAAAGGTAACAGACAAACATACTTTCGCATATTTATTATCTTATTTCAATGGTATACAGTAGAGTTTTTTACAAAGTCAGACTGTTAGATTATTTAAACAGATGGCAAAAGGCGCCTTGTTCGTCTAATGATTTTAGGAGCAACGCCAGAGTATGAGTCTCTGGGTTTGGTTCCCAAGTCGGGCAGTGTTATTGAGTTTTTCTAGTAGGAATATCTCAGAAACAGTGTTTGAGACTTTGACGGCAATAAGCTCGCCCCGTATTAAATAAAACCTAAACAACAGTTCTGGGGATATGTGGGTGTAATTTATAAATAAAGTATACATCAACTTAACCTTTCAAGGATTACAGATGTAATATAATGTTGATGTAGGTGCCCAGATTTATATTCTGAAAGTCTTTCTGTCTACCACATTAAGGTCTATTTTAATCTGAGTGTTTCAACTGATTACCTTTCACAGTTTTATTTATTCTAATAACATTTTTTCTGTGCTTCGAATAATGTTTTTTAAATCTTCGAATAAAATATGCGTATTGTCTTTCAAATAAGTGGTCGGTTTAGCAGCTAATTAATAACTTAATTAATTGAAGTCTACGCATAATTAATTCACACTTCCTGTATTAGGTCATATAGTTATTACATTTCCAGTCTACAAGTACCTAATTTATTTTACATTCCTTAGCATTTAAATGAAGTACTTCACAACAGTAAATTCAAGTTTAAGAATAGATACAAACATGTTTTAAATTATACTTTATTTCTGTTTTAGGTAAGCAAACTCATAATCTTGCAATCTTTAAGGCGAAGGGTGAGTTGATCATAAATATAATTACGTTCATTAAAGTGTAGCAAATAATGTAAATTAATGCTTTACGTCGTAAATCTGCAGGAAAACCCCGGTTCGAATAAAACGATGTTTCTGCAGGATCCTCAGTTAAACGACGAAACAGAGTACCTCTTAATCAAATAACGTTAACATATGGGACATACTGCAGTTAAATTCCGCATACATGTTGGTCTAATCGCAATGCTTCGAATAAAAAAAAAATATTCGAAGCAATTATTCCAAAAAATAAAAGCACTCTGTATTTTATTTGACGTCTAAAACGTCGAATGTAAATTCTTAAGTTCTTCAAGTGAATTTTGAAATTCAATGCTAAATAAGTCAATGTAGTAAACAAGTAAATTAGTCAATGTATTCAAAATGAACTTTCCAATGAACATTAGAATATTAATTCACATTAAATTACATTTACACAATTTTGTTGTTTGATGAAATAACGTTCTATTGAAATTGTATTCCACACCTAATGATGTTTTTATTACGAATATATTCAGGCTGATATTTCAATTTAATATCGATATTTCAATAACTAATTCAACATTGATATTCTTTTCAAGTTGCTCTTATTATTGTTATTTTATTTATTTTAGCTTCACTAGAATTTGAAACCCTTTTGTAGAAACTAAGCGGTTATTAATTACGTTGAAATCGATATAGATATAATCTGATTTTAATGATAGTCTGTGAAAGTTTCTATTTGATAAAGATCTATCAAAAAAATAAATATTTAAAAAAACAAAAAACCCGACTGCGTAAAAAAACTAAAAAGAAAGAAACAAGCCCAGTAGTTTAGAATTCACTCATTCACACTCACAGTCGGGGCCCATTCAAATTATACCAATCAAATCTTCCCAAGGGGCCCCGACTGTGAGTGTGAATGAGTGAATTCTAAACTACTGGGCTTGTTTCTTTCTTTTTAGTTTTTTTACGCAGTCGGGTTTTTTGTTTTTTTAAATATTTATTTAATTTTACTATTTTTAGTTTTTGTTAGCATTTATCAGTCCAAATTAAATTGAAACATATAAGTTATATATATTTTGGTAAACCATTTTAAAATCCTTTAATTTGATACCCCAATTGATAGAATGTGAGAGATTTAAAAAAAAATATTTTTAGTTCGGAACCCTTTGCACACGAGTTCGACTCGCACTTGGCCAGTTTTATGTACCCAGTGACACTCTCACGTTTAAGACGAATCTAACGACACCTCTCAAGTTAAAATCCATCAAGCCGTTTAGGCTGCAGAGCAACACACAGAAACATACATACATACATACATACACTCGAAAAACATAACCCTCCTGGCGCAGTCGGGTAAAAATCAGCCTTTGATAGACTTTCAAGAAATAATAAGGAAGGCTTTCTACCAAGGAGATTCGCACAATATTGACTACATTTTCAATTTATACCTTAAAACTCTTTGACTTGATTCAAATAATCTCAAAACGGCTCCAAGACAAAATATTTTGGCAAATTACAAAAGCCTTGACAAAAAATATCGATAAGCGTCGTCGCCCCCAATATGGCAACATCGCTACCTATAAATCAGTAAAACACACAAAGCCTTTAGAAAACCTTCGTAACCAACAAAGCAGTTCTTTCATCAGCTCCCTCACTTCGCCACCTCTATGTAACGTCAACAAAACCACGCATCCTAAGATTTTAATTTGGCCACGACTAAAGCCTAGTCGTTTTAATCAGGATGGGAAGTACCACGGGGCCTGTTTAAATTTTCTATTAAATCCGTGAGACGAGTAGAGGGAGACAAAAGCGACGTATCTCCGATCTATTAATAAGGCAATTTAATTTGGAAAAGCGGTAGGTGTACCGTCAACGTAAAAGGCTAACGAAATCATTGTTTTAATGAAAATTGAGATCGGGGTTTTTGTTTGAGAGAATTTTGTTTCGTATCGCTCGGGAGCAGTTCTTGTGTTATTTGTGTTATTTTTGCTTCTAATAGTCTTATTTATGCGAATATTTCTTTGGGATTTGATTGGCTGTCTGTGTTTTTTTGGATATAGGTATTTGAAACTATAAAACAGCCTTTGATCGCAAAATAGCCTGTAATTGAACCGTCTTCATCATCCCATCCATCTCTGTCATCAGAGATTTAGATGTAAGCGTAACAAACAAAATTTAAGCTCAATTTCGTATTTAAGTAGAATGTTAAGTAAGGATCAGTGTAACTGATTCATAGACTCGGTAAATAAATTGATTATCAAGCAAAGGTTTGCGAAGCAAGCACTACTGAAAGACAACGCAATAAAAAATGTTTCAAGGTTTTACTAAACGTTTCTCCAAAAATAAGCCTTACCCAAGCAATAGGTATTTACCAAAACAATTGCCAAACAGCGAAATAAACCAAAGAAAGTCAAATTTCGAAGATAGCACTTTCTTTAAGCGATAACAAAGCATATATAATTCACACATCACTTGAAGAATCAAGTCTAAAAGCTCTTAAACTCAAGCCTACGTAAAAAAATAACATTTCAGATTTTTCTCGATCTAAACTAATGAGAGTTATTTCGAAATTTGTTTTCTACGCGTGTATTGTATTTTTTTTCGTATTTTTTTACGTTCACAAACATTTTGTTACGACTGAGTGCCTCCTTGTAGCCCTCTTAAATATTTCGACGATTTCTTGAAGGTATTATGGAATTTTTTTCTTGTATTTGTTTAATGAAAATATACTTGCTTGATATATCCTGTAATAAGTGATTGTTAAATGTATCGTGTGCTTTTCTGTTTTTTCACTGTGATTGCGAGATTAACTGAATAACAAATCCATGTTTTATTACATAAATTTCGTCAAAATAAAACTTTTCATTCACACTTTATTTTTTTTCAATTTTAATTAAGAGCTTTTGCTGACCTTACCTTTCTTTGTGACAGTTTCGTACACCAGCCAGATTAATGGTTATATTTAAATTCCCGTGTATTTTGTGTTACTTTTTTTCACTGTATTTCAGCCAATTTCTTCATTCAGCTTTTCTTGCATTGTACGTATTTTTTTTTGTCTTTTTACTGCATTTGATGTTCCAATTACAGTTGAGCTTGTTACAGAACTGTTTTTATTCGAAGCGTGATTATTTGAGTTCGAATAATGTTAACGAGATAACTGGGTTTAGACTGATTTTCTCGGAAATCTGCATAGGTATTTACTTGAAATGTTGAGCACTTTAGAATTGTAACAAATAGAAAATAGCTGTAATAGCAGGTGGAATTCCATTTTTAATGGAAATATACATTTTTTTTGCACAACAATCACAGAAGAGGCAGAAAAAAAAATTAAATCTCAAAAAGTAAATTTAATAATTTAAAATTAAATTAAAAAGTAAATATACAAACAAAAAAAAACACCTATTTTCTTCTGACCTTTTCCTAAGAAAGTCCATATCATTTACTCCTAAGGTGTTATCGAAAGGTCAGAAAAGCTTTAGAAATTCCACTTTCGATAAATAGGAAGCTTTTTGTATTACCCTCAAATCACACCTTTCAATTTCGCCCCAACTCACCCTGTGGTTGTCGAAGGGAATTAATTTTAATTACTATACCTCCCCACTCTCCCCTTTACTTGTCTTTCCTGAGACAGTTTTGTATCAATCGTGATTTGAATTTCGATTGTGGGTAGATGCGTTTTTTAGTTGTTGAAATAGCTGTCAAGCAACAGTGGTGGCTCGATTGGTATCGGCCTTATGAGTTGTTGGTTCGAATCCGAGACTTTTTGTATTACGGATTTATTCCATGCACACTTTTTTGAACACTTTGAAGGTAAATGTAAAAAAAAATACATGAAGGAAACAAAACGTAGTCAGATTTATGTCTTGAGAGAGACTCATCATCATCAGCCTATAATGTTCCCACTGCTGGGACACAGGCCTCCTCTCAGTGAGAGAGACTCACCCGAGCCAAAAGGGGAAATTTGCGCAGAAAGGGATCGATTCCTGCACTGAACACATGTTTGTATGTCCTGCAGGTAGTTTTTCCGAGTTTTTTTTTTTGTATGTTGGCAGTTTGACTTAATATGGGGAATTCTTAGAATAGGGTAACTATTTCTTAAAATCTAATTAGCCTAACGCAGAAGAATAAAATCACTAATTACTCAATTAAACTATTTACATCCAAACTTCACACAATCCGGATATTACCTAAAAACCTACAATAATTCTAATTTACGTCGTAAGTTAAAATCGCCTGCTGTTTACAATCTCGTAGAACATAAATCATGTACGTTTCTTTAAGTTTTATATACCTATATACTAGGTAATGTATATAATGTTAGTTGTGCTTATTCTCTGTTTGAGCGACTAAGGGAACACGCCAAAAGCACATTAATATTAGAACTTAGTAAAGTATAATTGGGTGCGGTGTTCGTGATGAGCGGTAGCGACTTTGGTGCTTAAACCTAAACACAAAAAACGGAACAAACCTGCTAATAACAAATTATGCCATCACTGCCACATCCAGTAAAAATCAAGCTTGTTTTATTTATCTGTGTACCCACATAGGTAATATGTGCGCTCTAATAATTCTTAATTTTAGTGTGTTTCTCAGTAAAGCCACGTAAAGCTATTGTCAAACAGACAGGCGAAGCGAATGCGATCCGAAGTTTTTTATTTGTAATGTATGGAATTGTATGAATCCAGTCACTTATAAAAGCGAAAGCGATCCGATAGTCTATGAGACTGGCTTCAAAAAATTCCATACATTACAAACAATAACGCCTCGCTTCGCGTTCGCCACGCCTGTCTGTTTGACAATAGCTTTAGTGAATTATCTATGTTATTCTTATGATGAAAGTTGTTCTTAAACCTGAAAAAAATGAAGAATAGATCAGAGAATTGATCTTGAATTGATAGAGAAGAGAATTGATCTTGTATGGGCATTTTCGGATTTGCACCTGCAGCAAAATTTTGGTTTGAAGAGATCTACAATTATTTAATAGATAAGCTCACCTTCGTGACCACCATATAAAAAAATATTTAATATCAGCTCGATTAAAGGCCTAGATTAAAACATTCAAAATCCCGAATAGTTTTAACATTCAAAATCACTAATAAACACAAACCGCTATTCTTTCATTACTTAGCACCATGCCTAATCGCGATTACAAAAGAAATCGCTGAAAAACGTAAATCGATGTATAGACGATAGTGAAATCTAATTTATGCGAAGCGTAATTTTCATTTCTTTTACTTTTCTTCCAAGAATTTACTCAAGTTTATCGTAACTTAAAAAGTTAATGACTCAAAAGCTTATAAATTATAATTTGTCGTAAAAAGTTTTTATTCATAGCTAATTTTAACTACAACAGGAAGTTTTTGTACAAACTTTTCTTATAATTTCGTTTTTTTTTAAGAATATTTTTAGCTTCAAGTTACATAAAGTTGATAACTAAATGTTATTTAGAATTTTACCGAGGAATGAGAAAATAGAAATCAAAACTCGACTCAACACCAAAATTTAAGGCTTGCGTAGTCTTAAGAGGTTACTGTGGCTCTGGAACGCAAAAGGCAATTGAAAGGAACAGTATGGGATTTTAGTCAGACATTTTCTTCCGCTGCACCAAGGACTGGAGGAAATACTTGCATTTTTCTCAGTCAATAAAAAAATGGTAATGGTTTAGTTTTAGGCATTTGTTATGTTGCCTATTATAAGCAAAAAATAAGGTGTTAGACTCACCTATGCAATATGAGACGTCTTTTTTTTTGCGTGAGAAAATCCTCAAATGAGCCCTCCCACCCAGGTCAGGGCGGGAGGGACTGTCAGACTTGCACTGACTAAAATCCACGGTGTTCTTCATTAGCCCTTTACGTTCTAGGGTCACGGTGATTAGATAAGTCCCGCGACCCCGGCAGGCTTTGGCCGTCGACCCGGGCATGGTCCATGGTCGGGCGGCGAGTTGCCCATTACTCGACGCCTGCATGGCCGCGCCTACGGTGGCCGGAGATCATCACACGGCGTCCGTCGCCGTTGGCAATATGAGACGTATATGGAATAATCCTATCTCCTCAATCTATCCAATTGCCTAAAGCAATTTCCTGGATAATTCCCAAAGGAGCTCCTGGAATGAAACCAAAAATGAAAAGGAATGACTCATTTCTCTTCTCTGCTTTCACTATTTCTAGATTCAAGTACAATTTAATTGTCAATAACCTTTATGGAACTTAGGAGCGTGTGTTCCGAATTATATTTGCCTGGTTTTTATGTTGACGAGGTTGATCTATGGATGGGTGACCGTCTATCATAGAGTTTCCTCCATGTCTCAGAAATTACGCTATGCTGTTGGTCCTTTTTTTTTTTTTTAGGTGGTGAAATCATCAAATGAGTCCTCCCGCCCTGGGTGGGGCGGAAGGGACTGTCAGACTCTTACTGACTAAAATCCACCCGTGCTCCTTTGGATGCCCTTTACGTTCCGGGGCCACGGTATCCTGGGTTTAGAAAAAACCCGCGACCCCAGCAGGCATTTGGCGCGAAACACGACGCGCCACCGACCCGGGCTTGTTCCTTGGTCGGACGGCGAGCTACCTATTACTCACCGTCCACAAGCCCGCTCCGCCGCTGTGCCCTCTGCTGATCAGAGGGACACGCGTTGGAGCGACCACATGACAGGCTATTCGCATACGGGCAAAGAGACCCCTTAGGCACACAGTGCCTAAGGAAGAGTTTTTGCCCGCATCCCAGGGTGCACCGGCCCGAAAAACTGGTCTTCCCCCCGGACGTATCCGAAAGGGAACTCCAGTCCACGGGCACACGTGGAGGTTTCCTGTCATAGCACCCCATGCTGTTGGTCCTAGCTGTCATTTGTAGACCTTTGATAGATCGACTGTTATTTATTCACAAATTACCTCCTAAAGTACGATTATTAATTCCAGTCAGTAAAATGACATTTGTACATGAATGAAATGTACTAAACCATGAAAGAATTGTACTAAATTTCTTTGTATCAGTGACAGTTGTTTGTATCACTGACTCGAATTAATAATCGTACTTTAGTCAGAAACTAGATATTATGACAACCAGTCTAAGACAAAGGGGTATCGTATTATCCAGTTACTGGGTTGTTGAGGTCAGATAGGCTGCATCCAGTTCACCTGAAAGCCGACCAACACAGTTGAGAAAAGGCTAGACAGATGATGAATCTAATGTAAGCAGCATTTAGGTCCAAAATCCTTTGTAACACAAAAACCATCAAAAACACTACATTTTTCATTGTACCCCGGATTAGAAAACAAAGTTCACAAAATAACCCAGAACTCACGACCCATTTAAATTACCATTACATAAGCGTTCGTATGTGCCCGGATATTATGAATTCAAACCTTTTGCTCGGGATTTGTAACTAAATACATTAGCTATTTAGTAGTCGACTTAACCCTTGCACTGGCGAGCTGTCTGGTTAATTTGGCATGAAAACACGCAAACAGCCTTCACGTGGAGGGTTGAGAGACTAGAAGGGGTATAGATGTGCGGCGAAAGATGTTTTTGAGCGTAGTTGCTAAATCAGGGTCGACGGCGCGTTGTGTTGCACGCGCACCTAAAGGAATGTAAGCATAATGACGGGGGACCTCGTCATTATGCTGACATTAGATCAGATTTAGAGTGCCAAAGCCTGCCGGGGTCACGGTAATTCGTACTGTATTATGGTAGTCTGACAGTCCCTCCCGCTCTGCCCTGGGTGATGATTTCACTATGATAAAAAAGTTGTTAAATAAAAAAGCTCCAATACTTAATTCTTCATTTGTCTGTTCGGAAACTGGTCTTCAACATAATAATCAGCTTAGGTATAATGATTCCACTGTTGAGACACAGGCCTCCTCTCTGTGAAAGAGAGTGGGCTACGAGTATAACCCTCTACGCAAGCCTAGTGCGGGTTGGTAGATGAATTTTTATGTTTTGGTTCCGGGACTTGCTGGTTTTCTCACGATGTATTTCTTCAACGCTTCGTCTTTAAGAGCGGGTATAATGCCAGGAAAAATTCAGATTTCACCCTCGCGCCTCACATGCCTCTGGTCTAGTACCAATAACAACCACGGGCGCTGTGACGACGCGCTCTGCAAAACTTCTTTGAAAAAACAAAACAACTGCAGTGCCACAGTGCACCTAATATGTATTATTACAGTATGTCAAGTATGTGACTCGGCCTCTGTTCTTGAAATAAGTGTGTACCGCCGCACGGTACCATCGCACGCAGTAGTTCTGCATTTTTCATTTCATTAATTTAATTGATTTTCATTGTAGTTTCGTGATTGTGATTGTTATGTTTTTTGTTTTAAAAATGTTTCATTTGTTGTGAATGATGTAGGAAGTATTCAATAAAAACACATATTGCATGTTTTTCTCTACCTTTGTACTCTGCAAACGGCATTAGAATCAAACAATATATTATCGCGTGTGCGCTATGTATAGGAACCAAAACCTCTACCTAATATCGAATCTTACTTACAAAGTAAAAGAGAATGGCAGGCGTCTGTGGAGTCTGGGTACCACGGTTAGAGCTCGCCTTCACATATGAAAATATCCTCAATAGATAGTTCTCGGCGAAATTAAGAAATAAGTTAATCATAGCATTTTTTTCTACCGAGTTTCACCAGGAAAGAGCTCTAACACATAAACACGTTACGACGACGCAACTTGGCGCTGCACGTTGCGTCGTTGTAACGAGCCGTGACGTGGAAATCGACGTCGAGCAACGTAAATAATCACGTCACGACGATGCAACGTGCCACGTTGAACGACGTCATATTGACGGTGTTGGATTTTTAGAATTGCCCCAGTTAGTTTCGAGAAATGGACCACACTAGATGTGTTCTCCTACTGCTAATATTATGAACACGGATAAAGCAGAAACAGATACAAAGAAAATCCGTGGTCCAATGAATCCAAGATTTTACGTGCCGTGCAACGTGGCACGTTACGACAACGGCGACGCAACGTGCAGTGCCACGTTGCGTCGTCGTAACGTGTTTATGTGTAAGAGCCCAAACGCTGTTGAAAGAGCAGATTTAGGGTCGCAACACACTTATCAAAACGGAAAGGGATCGTCACCGTATCAACAAAAGCCGTTCAGTATTATTTGTATAAAACTCCTTACTGCAACGCACACTAATCGGAATCGTAACGTAATCGCATCGCCTCGGACAAGCTCACGAACCGCGGTGCAGTGCGTTGTCGACTAGTGGTCGGCTTTCCGTACCCTCGCTTACGGCTCTCCGTACGCTTACTTACGTATCTTCGTCCACTCTCCACCCACGGCCTGCGTTACCGCACGTGCTGTACGATTCTCGAGAGAGGCGATCGTGAAGTTAGCCTTTGCGACCGTTCGCGCATGTACACTCGTAAAAAAAAAGTATTATTAATTTTATTTTAAACCAAAATACGATTAAAAACTTGAAAGGTGTCAAGGGACAACCATAACAAGTTAGAAAAAACAGATGCAAGCGATTTTCGACCTTATTGACATTAGAGCAAACACCTGATTTTAATGAAGGAGCAATGTTAGCGAACGAGAATGTGAGAAAAACAAACTAAATTTTAAATGTCGATAAGGTCGAAAATCGCTTGCATCTGTTTTTTTTAACTTGCTATCGTTAAGCAAATGTTTTCCGACCTTCAAGCGATTTTCGACCTTATTGACATTTATGCGAACACCGGATTTTAATGAAGGAGCAATGTCAGCTAACGAGAATGTGAGAAAAACAAACTAAATTTTAAATGTCAATAAGGTCGAAAATCGCTTGAACCGGTTTTTTTAACTTGCTTGACGATAGCTAGGTAAAAAAAGGTACAAGCTATTTTCGACCTTATTGAAATACCTAGGAGTGTATTTCGTACATACATTATTTGTGGTAATAATATCAAAATGTGATAAATTATTTTTTTTTATTTTCCATTTTTTATCAAAATAGTAATCTGTACCTCACTATGTTTTTTTATAAGTATGTAAAATGAAGAGATCTATAAAAAAAATAATCTAAAACAAGCGGACCTCGTGCTGAAAAATACTCGACCAGCAGTACAATTGACTAACTGTTTATTTTGCACGCATGTGGCAAAAGAAATTTCAAAAAAATGGTATTCGGCTATTTGAAATTATTTCAGTCTTTAAATATTTTAGTTCTCGTGTTTTTGTTGTATTATGTGTTGTTTCTCTGATTATATCAACAAAAATATTATTATTTTAATAGCCGCCGGGCGCGGAGCAAACTGTCATAGTCCTCCCGTCTCAATAGAGCGGCGCCGACTGGCAGGTGAAACAAAATGATGCCTGAAACTAGAACCCGAGCCGCGACTGAAGTCGTTTTGACGCGGCGCTAGTGTCTATGTCATTACATCAAATTGCATTAAAAAAATTTAGTACCACGAGATTCCGCAGACCTTCACTCGTGACGCAGATTCTAGTGTGACACGAAATGGAAAATAACATTCTACACGGTTTAAAAACGTCGTAAGCGCCGAGTGCTAAGAACAATGATAACTTTTATTATAAACAATATTTCAAAAAAGTGCCAGACACGTCCCTCGGCTACGTAATTGTGTTCATATTGATCTAATTTATATTTCTGTAGGACGAACCAAAATAGAATGAAATCAAAAAAACGTGAAAACTAGAGGTAACTTTGTGATCGTTTTCTATCGAGAAAATTTTGTCTTTTTATGTTTTCTGTTTGACTCTGCCCTCGCAAATATAATGAAGTTTCCCAACCTATACTTTTTTTCCGAATTAAACACGATTTAGTACTCTAAAAATCCAATCCAAAATTGAAGATTTCGCTTGTAGCGCATTCTTAATGAAAGGGTTTGATGGAGTTATTGTGATTGTTAATCAATCAATGAACCAAGGCTAATGTGGTCCACTGCTGGGCATAGGCTTCTACTAAGTTGCGCTCCAACAGTCTATCCTTGGTCTTTCACTTTAACCTCCCATAGGCTCTAATTTTATGTAAGGAGATTGCTCTGCGCCCATACATTGTTCGCCCTGGAACCAAGAGCATCGGAAAATTATATTTTGTGTTGTCGATCATTAGTAAACTCCTATATGATCTTATTTTTATAGCGGACTAGCTGCAGAATAGATATATTCCAAAAAAAGAATCAGTTTTTGAGGTTATAATCGAACCATAACAACGACTAGTAGGTATAGTTTTTCATAGATTAGTGATTTTTAAGAAACTGAAAAGCAATGTCATAAAATATTTAGCTATTTTAAGCACCTCCCTAGATAATTGGATAGGTACCTATGCAGTTTTTTTTTCTAAAGCGTAAGTGTATTGTAAGTTCAACGTTTAAATGCATAGAATCTATTAACATAGCTACTTACCTGTATTCTTAGAATTCGTTTTAGAGTGACAGTGACATTAGTGACTAGGGACGACGATCTAAGATCGATTAATCGAAGAATCGATTTTTCAGGTCCAATAGATCGATTTTTTTAACCGAAAAAATCTGATTTGACTGATAAGAGATCATTTAATATCTTTCTTGTTTTTCATAAAATGGATAATACACACATCAAAAGTGTCTAGGGATCAACATATATTTTTGCAATAACTTTTCTCCTGATTGATATTAATTAAAATGTTCTTTAAGGATTCATCAAATAAAGTGTTATCGTTTGTCACAGTAACGATAAACCAAGTCACCTTTGCATTCATAAAGAAATTTGCCATTTTCCTAATAAAGGGATTTTTGACATTTGAACCACTAACATTAAAGTTCGAAAAAAAGACTGAAATAACAGTTTTCTTTAAAATTTTATTGGGTAACTTAAACAATTAATAATCCGTGTTTCTACCGCGAACACTAACAACACAAGAACATCGGTTTGGCATACTCAAAATGAGTTCATCCAAATCACGCTGTGGAATGGCCGCCCATGTTCGTTGCAACAACAAAAAAAGGTCTTCTTGCGACTGGATACCCTCCATATTCGGCAGAGCTCTTCTCTGTAGCATATCCCATGCATGCTCAATCGATTCAAGTCTGGCGACTGAGCAGGCCAGGGCAGGACATTGATGTTAGCTGCGGCGAGAGTCTGTCTTACAACTCTTGCGGTGTGCGGTCGTGCATTATCATGCATTAACTGAAATAAGGGACCGATTTGCACTTGTAGAGGAACGATGACGTCTGATACAATCGTCTCAGCATAAATTTGAGCGTTGAGGTTGCCTCTGATCCAAATCAACTCAGTTCTTCCGCCGATCCAAATACCCGCCCATACCATGATGGTTCCACCACTATAAGGATGGACTTCCTGGCAGGATTTTAATCGCTGTTGGCGTCCAGGGGTTCTCCAGTGTCGTATACGTCTTGTATCCGGTCTCATACCAAAACGAGACTCATCAGAAAAGCACACGAAACGCCATTGTTCTTCTGCCCAATTTCTGTGTTCAAGAGCCCATTGATATCGAATCCTACGATTGTGCATTGCTATAGGTGGTACCCGTAGCGGTCTTCGGGAATGAAGGTTCACTTCATGCAAGCGGTTTCTGACTGTTTGGTCGCTAATTAAGTTCCCTGAAGAGTGATGAAGCCTCACGGCTAACATCATGGCGGTTATTGTTGGAGCTCTTCGAGTTAAGATTTGAATGTATCGGTCTTGTCTCCGTGTGATGCAGCGATACCGTCCTCCATGGCGCTCAGCCACGGTACCAGTGCTTCGGTAACGTGTCCAAAGTCGACTGATAACACTCTGACTTGTATTCAGAGCTAAAGCCACAGTACGTTGCCGGGAACCAGCTTCTATCATTCCCACGGCTCTGAGCATTTCTTCCCTGCTTAAATGACGTCGCCGCTCCATAATAACGTTGGTTTTAATCAGTAGTAGGGAAACAGTAGCACTAATAATGTCTTCAATGCGTTGTATGTTTTTATAGGGAAAATATTGACAGCTGATTTTCATCTTTTACTCGAATTTGATTTACAGTTCCTGATTCAAATTATGAAATGCACCAAAAAGGATCCATATAAATTTATAAAATCATAAATTTATTACAAAGCCACATCTCAATCTCAAGAAATCCGCATAAAAATGCTTGATCCCTAGACACTTTTGATGTGTGTATTTACATTATAGTGTAAACTTGAAAAATAAAATCGATTTTTTAGAAATCGTTCTACTTATACGATTTTTCGTAAGTCGATACATTGGCTTACGATTCGAATCGATTTAAAATCGATATAAATTATACTATAAAGAAATTAAAAATTCAGTCGATCGATTACAATCAATCGGCCATCCCTATTCTATAACCGCACGACATGACGTTTGGTGAAGATGGCGGCCATTGATGTTATTAGTCGCGTAAAATACTTTTTATTGTTCATTTTGGCATACAGCTAGTCCGTGTTACAAAAGTATTTGCAACTAATATAATAAAATAGACAGTTATTTATCGTGTATTCCAATACATTTTGTTGCATAGGGCCATTCCGGACATTGTCCATTGCAGAAAAGGATATATAAAAATTTACAAAATATACCCCAAATTCACCGGAATGAAGTGCCAAATTCACTTGGAATTCCAAACTTTTTCTCAAATCTTTTATTTCGTACAACCAAAACACGCAAGAGACTACATTTGACCTTATTTTCCCTGTCACTTTCCTACCATAACATTACCAACTAACCTTCTTCCATGAGGAAAAATCACGCTAAGATAACATCCTGCATAATATGGGACACAAATCTTATTCTCCGTGGCATTTCTAGAGGACCATTACTCTTTGGGAGAGCACTAAATATGTTGATTCCGCTATTTATTCTTAGTTGGTTCTAACAATCTGCTTTTGTTTGCCTAACGAGAAACCTCTTTGTTTTACCGGTGTGTTATGGAATGAGGAACAGACAGTTTTTGGTAAGTCATTACTTTAGGATGTTAGTCTATACCTATTCTGGTTTGCCATGCTTGTTCCAGTGAGTGAACGAGATGGCGCTAGAGGACTTGAATAGCTCTGTCACTTTCACTCGCCGGAACAATCCCGGTTTTATGACGTTGTAATAGCCCCCCCTGGTCGCAATCTCGATGTCTGTAACCAATCAACAGTCATTTTGGCAAATCTGAGTCTTAAAAGATGTGATATGATGTCAAATCACAACCAGCTGTTAAATAACATGGATCAGGATTTGAGTTGACATACAATATTTATTTTGGGCTTATGAGCATGCTTGCATACTTATGCATATGCTTACCTGAGCATGAATTCTTTTGTGGACGGTTCCTAAATTCATTCCCATATTCCAATTTATGTTTCCAGTAGGTTATGCCAGCGGTTCTTCTCGCATTGTAGGCGGAAGTTATTCCATGAAAAGGTCACTCAGGGGTAATGTAGCATCCCATTAGCGAAATTGTAGATACCAGTAGTTCCGAAGATAACATCCAAAATTTACCCCTTTATACTTTTAATAAGATATAGATTCGTCATCTCATTTGTCACTTCTTTATGGAAATATCATCTCCCGTACCTAGTCGCACTTTTGGGAAAGTCTCCTACACCCTAAAATATGTGCAAATTATTCTGACTCTCTACAGTAATTTTCATTAACATTCTTCACATAGTTCATTTAAAATTCTGACAGCTATGAATTTGGCACACTACCTACCACATCAATCCATCGTTTACCAGCACACTAACTTACTTAACCATTCAGGGTCACACCCTTGATTATTATTTATGATATTTTGGGATCCCTTGCTTAATCTCCCCTTTCTATCCATTTTATCCTCCGCAACATTACCGAGCCATCCATCATTACCAACTTTTAATTTGACATTACCAACTCATATCAGCGGCCATTTTGTTTAACCATTTTGACAATAAAATGGCGGAATTCGGAACACCATTCATTTAAAACATAGTTCTCGATGCAGACGTTACAAACTCGCGTATTGATGGCGGCTATTAATAATAAAATTTCTGGTTTACACAGTTTGTAGTGAATGTATTGCTGTTCATAAAACTGATATGATTTTCTGTGAGTTATTTGGATTGGATTGCTTTTTGTGTGTGTTGTTTCGTTGAAGCTTTTAACTTAACACAAACCATGTTTGCTCCTCATTTCCACAACTTTTATTTATTTAGCTGTACCTGGCATACAATTTTAAATGACCTCGAATGTTTAATTTTGGAATGCAATATAAATGTGAATTCTGTATTCTGGAGGTTTATAACGCTTTATCTACCTGTTTAAGTTTTTGTCCAAGAATACTGGCTGACATGTCGTCGTGCTTTGAGCCAAGCAGGAAAGAAATTACACATTGTTTAAAAAGTACCTTTCTTGGAAGCTCTGACATCCTTACCATTGTCCTCTAATAATGACTCTATCGCTTCCTTATTCCTGCTATCATTCAGACTACTACGTGGGTGGCAGCAGCTTGTAAATGTCCTCTTTAACAAGAAAAGCAGTTAACAGAACCATGAATACAAATTAACAGTCATTCAAAACGCATGTTCACAAACAAAATCTTGCGTAGCACACGAGAAAACTTGACAAAACCCACGCAAATGTAATAAATTGAGAACAACCGTCAGTGGCGCCACCTGACATATCGAGAATGAACTACTGGAGCTACGTGCAACCAGTAGTTAAGTCACAGTGATTAACAGGCTGCAACTGAGTAATGCCTTGTAGACCCGGAAGGCAGAACGAATGGTAATGCTTACATTAGAATAATATTACTAAAGGAAAACTATGTAGATGTCATTTTAATCTTGTGGTGTAATGCAATAGTAATAGCACGTTTTGTAGAACTCATAATTGTTATAGCGTGAATTGAAACGTGAGGTAATTTGCTATAGAGCCTAAGGCTAAGAAGCCATACTTCACATTTTATTCCAGTCATTGCATTTTTGTATTGGACCATAGCTTGAACCTTCTAGTTACGATTTTGAAGGCAAAGTTCCAGAATTATCTTTATTTCCTATCATCATCATCATCATCTCAGCCGTAGGACGTCCACTGCTGAACATAGGCCTCCCCTTGTGATTTTCACTTATACAGGTTGGAAGCGACCTGCATCCAGCGTCTTCCGGCGACCTTTATAAGGTCGTCTGTCCACCTTGCTGGTGGACGTCCTACGCTGCGCTTGCTGGTCCGTGGTCTCCACTCTAGTACTTTTCGACCCCATCGGCCATCCGCTCTGCGAGCAATATGGCCTGCCCATTGCCACTTCAGCTTGCTAATCCGGTGGGCTATATCGGTGACTTTAGTTCGTCTACGGATCTCCTCATTTCGGATTCGATCACGTAGAGAAACACCGAGCATAGCCCTCTCCATAGCTCGTTGAGCGACTTTGAGCTTTGAGATGAGGCCGATAGTGAAAGACCACGTTTCGGTGCCGTAACTCATCACTGGTAACACACATTGGTTGAAGACTTTCGTCTTGAGGCACTGAGGTATGTCGGACGAAAAGACATTGCGCAGTTTCCCGAACGCTGCCCAACCGAGTCGGATTCGGCGGTTGACCTCTTTCTCGAAGTTGGACCTACCTAACTGGACTACTTGTCCTAAGTAGATATATGAGTCAACAACTTCGAGTACCGAGTTTCCAACAGAGACTGGGGTGGGCACAACATTGGCATTTGACATAATTTTCGTCTTGTCCATGTTCATTTTTAAGCCCACCCGTTGTGAAACTCGGTCGAGGCCATCGAGCATCATGCTGAGTTCCTCCATCGACTTTGCCATGACTACGATGTCGTCGGCAAACCGAAGGTGAGTGATGTATTCGCCATTGATGTTGATGACAAGTCCTTGCCATTCCAGGAGCTTGAAGGCGTCTTCCATTGCGGCAGTAAACAGTTTCGGAGAGATAACGTCCCCCTGTCTTACGCCTCTTCTCAATGGAATCGCCTTCGTGCTCTGCTCCTGTACTCGGACCGACATGGTGGCGTTATTATACAAGCACTTCAACACCTCGATGTACCGATAGTCAATATGGCATCGCTGGAGTGACTCAAGGACCGCCCATGTTTCCACCGAATCAAAGGCTTTCTCATAGTCCACAAACGCTAAGCATAATGGCAAGTTATACTCTTCGGTCTTCTGTATAACTTGCCGCAGCTTATTTCATATAGGTTTTATATGTAATTTAGTACTTTATTACCTCTAGTATCCTTATTATGTTTAATGCATCCATTTTCACAATGCTTTGTGTGGGATACAATAAACACTACAATAAACTGGAATTTTGCACATCAAAGAAAGGTGTTCCCCGGCAATAATTTTTGCTCAATGTGTACTTAGTTTGATGTACACAATGATTTGCTGATGGCTTCAAGAAGGATCCTTCTATACCCAAGATGCATACTATTAAGCATGATGTTGAAGCTAAAGTACTAGAACCACTGTTCCATCTATCTGATGTTGATAAAGACGAATCTGGAACAGCAGTATTGATTCCAATCCGTTCATACATGAATGACTTCCAAGTTCAAAGAGATGATTCAATCGTAAGCCTACATCTTGAATTCAGACATGAAATAGACAGTGAACAGTTGATCGACTTTAGATATCTAAATACAAATTGTATATATTAAAACATTTCAAAGTTGTACAACATAAAAGATTCAGATATTCCGCATATACACGAAAAATACTCACGATCTACATTGTGAAGCAAATCAAAGGAAAATTGGTCTAAAAATAACACACACCTCGCCAACGCCAAAAGGCGAAAATAGCTAAATTGAATTTCCACATATCCAAATCGTATTATGTCATTATATTACCAATGGTAACTCCTAACTCGAGGAATTCCAAGTCTATATTTGCCAGTATTGAATTTACTTGCAATCCGTATAGAAGCGTTCTGAAGTGCACGTTGATTTACGAAAATATCTTTGGAGCTGGTATTGGTAGTATTATTTTTTTAACAACTGTTTGTTAATATTTTCTTGTGGTCTAACAATGATTACTTGAACTTTAAATTCGGCTATGTTAAAATACATTACCTTTTATCAATTTTTGGAATTAATGCCATAAAAAAGATTCACCAGAATACCTCATTTATCAAAATTAACTTATTTGTACAAAATTGCTAACTACGCTCTTAAAATATCAAAATCCCCTAAACTTAAAATGTCATCCTCAATAGATTACAAAAGATTTCTCATCCAAATCAAATTTGCTTTCCATTCCAAAATTCCGACCGCCTTATCCATCATCCAAGATTTATTTTAAGTGGTGTAAGGGGTTCAAATGTCTTACCTATTGATTTTGTGGAAATAGCGGCACGTCTCGACGATTCGCGGGCATTGCCGAGGGAATACCGTTCGTTGGGAAAGAGACGCCTCGACGCGACATGGCTTGTCTTTTTAAAGTGTCAAGATCTATGTTAGTGTCTAATGTTTTCAGGATTTCTGTAGTTTTGTGTCTTGAATACGTATTTTGTGGAAGATGAATAGTATTATGGTCTTTAAGTGTAGGGTTTAGTATGAATATTTAAGTTAAAGCGAGTGAAGTGACGACCCTTTTAATTAAATCAATGCATGACGAAACGAAAGACAAATGAACAAAATATGTAGGTAAATCTAAACAATTGAATCCTAAAGCTTTTAGCAAGATTCTAAGAATTTGTCAGGCAAGACATAACAGCCTCCAAATTTAATGATCTCTTCCTTAAAATATCTCCTCTTGAAACCCTCTCAATGTCGGTAGAATTTACCGATTCAAAACTCGATACAACTGTACGAAGAAACAGAGCCTCTATTTTATTTTTACTGCCTTGTGTATCAGCTGAAGCTTTGCTAAGAGCTATATTTTAGTTTCTACGGCTCAATTTCCCTATATATGAGTTTCTGTTGCATTTTACAAAGGTTTCCTTATGTTTTATTTAAATGTATGTAGTAATATTGTAGGCAGGCTTTTCAAAACATTCTCATAAACAAGTACTTCCTCATCTTTGTCTTTTATGTCTTCAGGAATAGAACCTTTTATCGCTATCTCTTGTTAATCTCGAAAGTGCTTAATTATGGCACCATTAGAATCGCCACAAGTATCGAGCTTACCAATAACATTACCAATCTGTCTACCAAGCGCTCTGATTTTAGCAATAAACTTTCCAAGAGTAGTGTTGTTTGCGGGAAATGTCCAACCCAGCATTGAACTTTTACGACTCGATATGACATGCACACGATTAACCCACAATCCAATTCCATACCACTACGAATGCACTAGAGCATAGTTTATTAGATTTTCGCAGCAGAACGATAAAAAATTGAGTTTTAGAGAGGAGCCCAGACAAAAGCCAGTGGTTTAATAAAAATGTTCCCAGCTCAATGGCATGCGAAAATTTTGTTGTATGTAAAATTCGCCACGACTCTTGTTTTGAACTACTGACCCAGTTTTGGGGACATTGTCTGTTTCAACCATCACTAGTTGCCTTTTTTGGATGAGCAGAACAATTGGTGTTACATTGTTTCACCCTAGATATTGGATGAAACTGTTTCTGGGTCGCCATCTATCAAATATTCGGGAGATACAAAAATTGGTTTTTCACACTCTGTTTAATTAAACATGGCATCAACTATCCAGTTGGTTTTTTCTTTTATTAGTAGTTATTCTCTAAAAGATGTAACTTAAAATTATAGAAATAAAAAAAGTGACAACATAATCACATAGGTCCTCATAACATGAGCAAGAATCAAACGAAGCAGAAAATAGCTAACTGGAAGTCTTGAAGACAATACTAATAACCCGATTCCCAGACCATAAACTTGTTTCCGAGAATATCAAACGTCAGCCTCCCAGACAGATCAACGCACTCGGCATCGTCCCTTGAGGCACACCCGCATTCTATCACTCGGCGAATTAACTCGCTTTCTGTTTCAAGTATTTGATTGTATTAAGGACTTTTGTGCGCTGTTTTAAAGTTTGCTTTTCATTTCTTTTATTATGTCATTCTATTGTAAAACTTTCTTCGAAGTTCTGAATTTAGTTTCTGTTCGCACGCAACGAAATTCTTTTATTGATTTCTTCATTAGTGTGTAAAAGTTAGGTTTTGGCATTCGTTTTTGCTTAACTATTGCTAAATCTAAACTTTCTGTGTTTTAGCGAGTTTCAAAGTCGTAATGTTCTTATTCACCTTGTAAGTAATTAAAGTCAAACGGCTTATTTTGAACACATTCCTTTTAATTTTAACACTCATTGACGTGGAATCAGTTCGAAATTGCAGAACAAGCCAAATGACGGCTCCGTCAGTGTTACTACATAGACATGAAGGTCTTTTTGTACAGCTTCAACCGATACCTCGTCTTTCGCGACTAATCTGTTACCCACAACTTTGAAATGTCAATCACATCCAGTAATCCTATCGTCGTGATCACCCACCGCCAGGATACTCCTAGGGTCAGTGAACAATAGGCCACGGGGTTTCCATGGGCGTTTTGTTAAGACCCGCATGCAAGGACTAGGGGGATTTACAACCGCTGTGGTTTACGGGTTTTGATACCATCGAGACGAAAAATGAGATTGTATTGACTATGTTGGTTGATACTGTTAAGTCTATCTGTACCTCTATTAAATTCTCGTATTGAGGCAAGAATGTGGTTTTCAATTGCTTTTCTCAAGTCTTATACATGTTTTTGTCTGTGTTATGGATTTTGTAACTTCAAATTAATTCTGCTTTAATGATTCAACGAGTGCGAGGCAAATTATTTCTAAATTATATTAGAAGTAGGTTAATAAATCTTACCGATAATCAATCATCTAGGTTTCTGTCACAACTTCAACTTCAATGTAGCGTCGTTACTGAAATCTATTTAAATTTGTTGTTTCTTGTACTTGAATGATAACTATAACGACATTCATAATATCATCGATGATGGATTTTGTATTTTCAATTTGATACTTCTTGTTGACCTGATGTTTATTAAGATGTCAGTGTTGATGAAGATGGAATTTGGTTTAAATGTCAGTAAGCTCCATCACAGTAAGACAAATCTGCAAATTGATTTTATTGAATTTGTTTTCTACGTCATTCTTTTGGTCATATCTTAATTCATTTAAGATCTACAAGTCGGAGTCAAGACAACTACAAGACTCTAACGTATTTCCATTTAAACCGTCATCTATGTAAGTAGTCACCCTCTTTCTAACCAAATCGTCTTTCACACAGCCTAGTAGCCTTTATCTATTCTAAAGTACTATGCCCTTTATAAATCCCATGCTGCGACAGGAATTATAACGTAACTTAAAACTAGTTTCCTTTTAAATTTGATACAGGAATAACGCAAGATGATACAGATAGCGATTTCTACATAAATTACATCTCCAAGGCTTGTATTTCTCCTATAGCTCGTAAAGGTAAAGGTTATTAGGCTTCCGCTAGCAAAACGAGTATCTAAGTATATCTTATGAGACAGGAATTGCTTGAATAGAACGTTATTTAATATTACGAAGCTCTAAAATTCTTATTGCCGATTGAACCTTCTCATTTCCAGTGTATTCTGAATTGATATTAGTACAATTGTAAATTTTACTGTTGTATCCTTTTCCAGGTAAAATATTTCTTTATTTAAGTCTGTTTCCTCAACTTTATCTAAGCTTTCTGTATAGTTGAAATAATACTCGTTTTCTTATTATTTGAGGTAACTAATAAGGTCAGGTATTTGTGAAAATAAATTCTTGGATTCAAACCAATGTCTTGCGATTTTGGCGTCTTTGTAAGAAACGTTGAGAAATATGAATAGCTTCTGCAAGAAACATTTATACAATTATGTCACCCGGCTATAGTGTAGCTTCCGTTTTTTACCTAGCATTTTTCGGAGATTACATCTTACAAACTTTAGCTCTGTAGATAAAACTATCCTTAACAATAACAATAGAGCATTAGGCGAATGAGCAACAAACAAATTACAATGAAAGAAAGCTCACATAGCACATACGAAAACAAAAGAATGTAACCAGCGCGCTGCGTGCTACCGGCTCATTCAAAATTATAACGTACAACCAATTAGTTCGTCGCCCATTAGACCATAAACTTCCTCAGATTGTGGTCCAACTTAATAGCTCTAAGTATAAGGCATCGTGGCCATTGAGCGAACTCGCAGGAATTACACTAATATTAACAGCTCCTTAAGTTGCTTAGATCACTTTGCTACACCATAATAAGACGGTTTAGCTAAAATTGCGCAAGAAAAGTACGCTAACCTGTTAGGATGTTACGCTGAACTTAATACGACTTTGTAGTTCACGATTTTACATTTAAATAAGGGGAAAATTCTTCGTTGATTTTAGTATTGCGGCTAGGCTTCTTGTCAAAATCTGAACAACATAAATGAAATTAACAAAATGGCTTGCAAGCTATCTTAATACCTCGTAATTAGGTAACCGATATAAACAACTATTAATGAAACAGTTAATCAGAATTTACCGTTTCCCGATACAAGCGAGCCCCTAAATGTTTGGCTATTCAAAATCAGATATAACCGGCGCGAACCGGTTCGGGGCGGACGAAACTGGATCACAACCGGGACGGACTGGTCGAAACCAGATTAATCCGGTAAAGTTCCTCGCATGGTTTCGCTGATTTAGAAACTTGTTTGTTCCTTGAGACGGCCGCAGAGGGTCCTATGGAGTTTCTCTTCAAGTTTAATGGAAACTAATTCTAGATAACATCGACCTTTTGTATCTAGCTTTATCAGATGTCTGTTAGGTAAATATTTGGTTAACTTCAGAAATTCTTGTACCCTTTCAATTTGATTATTATGACTGGCTGGGTTCAAGGATTTGTAATACTGATATTATGAAGGCTGTTAGATAAGACACTGTCAGATCTGATTGCTTTGCCAAGAATTTAGGAACTTTATTATAAAACGAGATTGAAATGGAATGAGTTATCCCAATTCTTGTTGTAAAATTTATTTGTTGTGGTTTTACTGAAGTTTTTCACGTTCAATATTTTGTGAGAAAGGAGATTTTTGCGCGCAGTTATAATATTTAAATCTTTAATGTTCTTTTAATTGATCTTCAATTTTATATATCCCTCGCAGGGTGAAGTGTAAGAAACTTGCACTGACTAAAACCCATCTTGTTTCAACCATTTTCTTTTTGCGTTCCAATTCCAATTTAATATTAATAACCATTTAATTTTAAACTTGTCCTATTTTAACTAACGTAACACCTACTAAAACCACAATAACTATTGTGGAATCTAAATAAACCTCTTTACAATGCCAATTCACAAACCCAGCCAGAGATACAACTGCTGAAATATTTCGAAATAAACTGAAATATACAAAGTTGTATGAAAACAGGATCTCGCACTGAATGGACAGTAAACATCCTCTGAGTAGTTCAAAAGACTTTGGGTACAGTGGACAGAATAAACACGAAACATAATATACCTACCCACCGCGCAGCTTGTGTTTGCAACTTATTTATGATTCTTAGTAAGCTCTAAACTTCGCATCACCGGTTTTAAATCATATATTTATGTGTTTAAAAGGAAGCTGTGTTGCGTGATCAGGAGTCTTTACTTCTTTAGTGGTATTAATAGTTATTTCGTTTTTGTTAAATGATTTAATTCGCTGTCGCTCAAATTACTTATGTTCGATATGATGTTTTGAATTTGTGTCATGGCGATTGGAATAAAGGAAGCTATTAGTTTTAACTGTTCAGATTGTTAATCGTAAACCTGATTTAATCGCAGGACACGTGGATATTGATTATCTTGTTATTTGACTATGACTTTTGAAACATTTGCTAAATCTATGATTTGGTTAACTAGTCGTTTCTTTTGATCCAAAAATTGTATTTGATTTCATCCTTCTTCTGTTCTCATACCAATTTATTTGATTTCTGCCTTGTCTTCTTCTTCTATACTTCTTGTCATCTCTCAGTATCCTTCTTTTAGTTTTATCATATTTCACTAAGTCCATCATTATCATCTTGCTGCCCTTATCCCATTTTACTTCTGTTGGGTGCAACATATTTTCTTATTCTCCACTGTCAAACATCACAGCATCATTTACTCCTTTTCCTTTTGTATCATTTATATCATTCCTCAAACAATCTATCACTAAGTCCATCCTCTGATTTATTTCCCATAGAAAATTCTACTGTTTCTCTTAAATCACAGTTATTACTAAAACATTAATTAAATTACCACCCACCTCATAACTTACCGCAAAATTCGTCTAAATTTAACACGTGATGTGGTCAGATTCATCTGCGTCCAACTGTACACTATTGTACAAAATTCTCCGTGCGCAAATATAACCCAGTAGAGATACATTTAGTTTCAGTTTGTCTTGTTCGTGGTCCTATTGTGTAGCAACACGGTTTTAATGTCTTCTCAACCTGAAAGAGTTTTGAGTTTGATGTTACTTTTTTGGTGTTCCCTTTTATGGAATACTTTTCTAATATTTCTTCATGACATATTTGGTGTACTCGTATATGTAGTTTTTGTTTAATATGTGTTAGGCATATAGATTTTCTTTTGATTATTATGGCTTGTTCTGATGTCACTATCATTGTTATCAGAATTTCATTTGAGTATAACGTATATCTTTCGCATTGATTTAAAGTTGTCAGAATCTTCACAACTGTCTTTGCAAAAACATAATTGATTAATCATCTTCTCCAAGTAAACTGTTGACCGAAAATTCAATTAAATTGTAATCCAGTATAATAGTAGTTTAAATCGCATTAGTTTCCAAGATAGTCTTAACTACATTCCTTATGTCAGACATGTCAACAGTAAGGTCCTTAAACTTAGCTTACTTAGTTTTAGATCATAATTTATCTCCACCAAACACACTTCTCAAAACTTCATCATTTAAGACAAATAAGAGGTGTAATTTGCGAAATATGTGGAGCATTTAGTTTTGTGATTTCAAAGATAGACTTCTCTTGGCTTACTTAATATTTTTAAAGTGGGATGCGCAGTCTTTACTAAATGCAGCATCTGGCAGTATTTTCTATTGAGCATCTGTATGACCTCCACTATCTGTAACTGCATACCACGATTCCTTTTCATAGACTGACTGTTGTCAGACTAGCAAAGTTTTTAAAGAACTCCAGATTTATGATCTCTAAGAACTTTTCAGTCACTTCATTTACGCTTTCAAAATCAAAATCCATAAGCATCAGAGTTTATTATACACTCGAACTCACTTGCAAGCTAGAGAAATCGTCCACCCGTAAATTAATACATCGTGAGTACTAATTAGCTGTATAATCTTCAAAGGGTCCGTTGTGTACTTTAGTAAACAGGTTTATGTACACAGTTTGTGTGTACAGGTACATTTGGATGACAGATTGTGTTTAAATTGCAAGTGAGAATTATACGAGTAATTTTGGTTGGTGAATTGATTTTGGTGTGCTGTGGTTTTGACTGAAGTGGTGTGTCTTTGAGGTTTTCGTTTACAGCTATTGGTTTTAAAGGTTAAGTTGTTTTAATGTCTGCATCCTAGACGACCTTTCTAGGTTTTTCGAAAATACAATGAGTATTGTTGATTTTTCTAAGCCAACAATTGTATGTAGCTCACTTCTTCGTAGACCTTGTCTTTGACCGAGACAAGAATCAAGATCAAACCCATCCATTTGAAATAAAAAATGTTACAACAACTTTTGTCTCAAGCTTAAAAATATCGTTTTGAAAGCATCAACTTTTAAAATACTGTACAAGCCCCCGACTACTGGTTTATAAAAGCTCATCAAACTTATCGTTCTAAATTAAAAAAATCTAAACGAGATACTTACATAATTCTGTATTCTTATCATCTAGATTCCCAAGCAATCATTTCCAGTGTTACTATTACTTACCAAGTTTTAAGTTTCAAGAAACAGTAATTGAGCATCGAGTCACTATGCAATCGCAATGAATCATAGCCATCCTTTTCAACCGATCACTTGATGTTTAATTAAATATCCTCCACTGCAATATTTTGAAAGCGAATTGAAAAGTAAATAACGTTTTACTAAGTACACTGAATTGAATCGTACTATCGTTGGCTTCATTTGAGTGGGATTGAAGCCAAATATTCTCTTTTGCTGTATTTTTCAGAGTAATATTAAGTCTCGTTATGAGTTTTAGGAATTTTATTATTATTTATCACTTTTTCCCAATTCATTTGTTTATTAACACTCGTCATTTCAGCAGACACCTTCTTTTTAGCCATATCGTCTCTGACACAGTCCAACTTTAGGAAAGCTAGTTTCTATGATGCTGTTGTCACTAAGTTACATATGGGAGAAGCGGGGGCTATTCACTAGTGATGGGTAAGGAGAGGTTGATGCATTCGTATCCTGCCTATAATCCTCACGTCAGGAGCGTCAAGTTGCCTCACGGTCAACTTGACGCTCCTGGATTTTCCCGACATGACCTTATTTTCCTGTCTTATATCCTGAAACCTCCGAAACCCAAACCTATATTCCAGTACAGGCGTGCCTTTGCGCGGATGAATGGTGAGAAACTTGCGGAAGATGCTTCTAATATTGATTGGGGTCCATTGGAAGAAGCCACTACTATTGATGACAAACTTGCAATTTTTAATGATATAGTACTTAAGCTTTATGATACTCACGCTCCCATAAGGAAAGTGAAGCTGAAGCACCCACCTGCACCATGGATGAATTCGGATATCCGGATGGCAATGCGACGAAGGGACCGGGCGTTTCGGAAGTTTAAAAAGGATAGATCGGAGGATAAGTGGATCCTCTTCAAAACTGCTCGCAATCGCTGCAATCAGATGATACGCAACGCAAAACGCCGACATATTCTTGATAATGTCACCTCTGCTTCTCCTGCTGATATTTGGAAGTTCCTTGGAACTCTAGGTATCGGTAGATCGCGGCATTCAGACCTTCCTAATACAATTGGCTTAGACGATCTAAATCATCACTTCTCCACTGTTGCGACACTTGATAGTTCAGCTAAACTACAAACCTTGGATTACCTTAATGGTCTGACGCGACCCAATATTAGACCCTTTAGCTTCAACCCAGTCGATCCGGGAGAGATCAAGAAGATCATCCTCTCCATAAAATCCAAAGCAGTAGGTTGCGATAACATCAGTCGTCACATGATTGTGACGGCTCTTGATCAGCTCCTGCCTGCAATTTCCCATATCGTCAATTACTCCCTTTATTCCGGTGTTTTCCCTTCCCTATGGCGTAAAGCCCATGTTCGTCCACTACCGAAAATCCCTAATCCCACTCTTCCCGGTCATTTTCGTCCTATTTCCATTCTCCCGTTTTTATCAAAGGTACTTGAGGCCTGTGTACACAAACAATTCTCCTCCTTTATTTACCAGAACTCCCTCATCAGTCCTCTTCAATCTGGGTTCAGGCCCGGGCACAGTACTGTCACAGCTCTCCTTAAAGTGACTGACGACATTAGGCGGGGAATGGAAGACGCTAAGGTTACCGTTTTAGTGCTGATCGATTTTTCCAATGCGTTTAATGCCATCAGTCACGAAGTCCTTTTGTCCATCCTCTCCTATCTTATGGTCTCTCACGATGTTTTAGACTGGTTTTCATCCTATCTTCGGGGGCGTCAGCAGTCAGTTCTCTCTGGCGACACTGCATCCAGCTGGTGTGATGTAGAAGCAGGCGTCCCTCAAGGCGGTATTTTATCTCCACATCTGTTTTCTATCTTTATAGACCTTTTAACTACCGAGCTTCAGTGTGCGTATCATCTTTATGCTGACGACTTGCAGCTTTATTGTCAGGCAAGTGTTGACAACGTATCCGATGCGATTGAGGAGCTGAACAGGAATTTAAAAGCGGTGAAGAACTGGTCTGATCGATTCGGGGTGGCGGTTAACCCAGCCAAGTGTCAGGCTATCATTATAGGGAGCCCCTACAGCTTGCGAAGACTGAGTGGGGTGACTGTGCCTCCGCTTATCTTTGATGGTGCTGTCATCCCGTTCAGCTCTGATGTCAAGGATTTGGGTTTACATGTTGACACTTGCCTTGATTGGCGTAAACAGGTCGCGATTGTGAGCAAAAAAGTCACTGGAACGCTGCGGTCCCTTTATCGGTTGAAGAATATTCTCCCATCTCATGTAAAGGTAATGCTCGTCCAATCCCTTATCTTCCCCATAATTGATTATGGTGATGTATGTTACTATGACCTGAATGCAGATTTACTCAATAAACTTGACCGACTTCTGAATAACTGCATTCGATTCGTCTTTAATCTCCGAAAATATGATCACGTCTCCGAACATCGGTCACTTTTAAAGTGGCTGCCCATTCGCCAGCGTAGAGCGTTAAGGGCCTTGACTACCTTGTTTTCTCTTCTTCACAAACCCACTTCTCCGTCCTATCTGACTTCTCACTTCCAATATTTATGTTCTGCACATAGCAAAAATCTTCGATCTTGTAATAATCGTCTTCTACGATGTCCCTCTCACCGTTCTGGATTTCTTAAATCTTCTTTCCCAATCCAGGCAGTTTTCCTTTGGAATGCGCTTCCTCGGAATATCAGGACGGTATCCAGTCGGTTCACTTTCAAGTTGAAGGCTCGTGAGTATGTTACTAAGAAGCTGGCAGATTCATCTCAAAGTTAACTGGTTGTTAGTTTCCACTTTATTTCTGTATAGGTACTGTGTATGTATGTATGTATGTATTATATGTATATATGTATTGTATGTATATATTGTATGTGTAGTAATTAATATTTATATTCATTTTCTTATTATGTAATTGTCTGGTTTGTTGCACCTACTTTGTCTTTGTCTCTGCATCACCCTAAGGTAGACTGGTAGATAATGCCCAAGGCATTAAGTCCGCCGTTGTACACGTTTTTTGTAACCTGTGCATAAAGTGTAAATAAATAAATAAAAAAATAAATAATATCTATATTACTAATTAAAAAATACAGTGCTTAAAAACATGTGTTACTAATACAAAAACATATTTTAAACATATGTTACGCTTTAAATTAAACCAAATTATATATTACGTGACGCAGGTCTCAGAACGCCTCCCTGCGAGACACCCGCAAACCGCGAGCCCCTACACCCCTCCTTGACTTCCGTTTCCACTGCGGTTGTAAGAAACATTCCCTTGGAATTGGATTACAGTCGCCAGAGGAATATACAGGGTGTTTGGAAGCGAGAAACCAACGTATAACATTAATGACAGTGTCATTTGCATGTGTTAGAACTGTAACAAGGCTATTTTTTGTATTGGATAGCGTCTTTAATTCTTTTAAAGTGTGCTCAAGGACTTTAAGGTTGATTTTGCTTTGAATTTATGTTATTTGTTCACTAAAGTATTTTATCTGTGCTGAAGATATTTGAAAGCTTTAGAAATATTTCGAAATATTACCTGTCTCGTAACTATCAATACGTATAATTGCAAAATGATTAATGTTTCACAAATATTTGTAATAATTCGATATTGTTTGATTTATTACGATTAGAACTTAACAACTACTAGTTACGCTTAGACGTTTTTGATTTATTTCTAATAACTTTAACAAGAGCTGTTGCTGTAATATGCCAAGTGTTAGTATTTGTAATTGTGTTCAAATATCATGTTGGCCTTTTCAGTGAGAAGAAAATTCGTAATAACCACCAAGTTTATGTCTAAAACCAATATTATTTTGAAAGTTTCTGTTTACCTATCCATTCATAAAGCTTGAGATTAACCTTTAGATTTATCCATCTGTATTAAAACCACCAAACTCACAGCGGCTTATGCGGTCGAATTATAGAATTTAACCAAGACTACGTTCGGACGAACGGATACGAATATCAAAAGTTCATGAACAACTTTCTAAGAAGTTCGAAGACTGAAACTTGCCCAACCACTGGTCCGCTATTTGAAAAATGAATTGTCTGCACTCCTAATATATGGTTTTAGTTGTGGAGTTGTGCAAAATATGGGAAACTTAGGGAAATTCTGTTATTACCTTTTTATTTCTTTTGGTTTTGAAACGTGATTTACGAGTTAGCCTTTTATACTGCAGTAGATTTTTAAAAGAAATGCGGACAATTTGTGGTTGCTTTTTTTAACTCTTTTTTTACACTATTGTGCAGCTAGACATTCATTGTTTGCATTTTATTAGTTTACGTCGCTATTATTCTTTTTTATTTGCAGTTACATTGTAATAATATGTTAATTGAAGTCATATTAATGGCAATTACCTTTGGCTTCTGTGACCCGCCGACACAAACCATGCTATTGTAATACGGCCTTATTTAATAAAGAAACTATAATGCCATTGTCAACTACAATCCCTTATCTTCCAAAACATCTCCCTCCATTATAAAAAGCAATACATTCACCATAACAAAATCTGTATTTATGGTATAAACTAAGACCTCTACAATGACATTGAAATATGAAGCGACCGAAACAATAGAATTAAGGGCAAAGGATCAGCCGTTTTAAGAACTGAAGACTAATTAAACAATAATGAAGCCTGTGTAACTAGGTCTGTCATTGAACCAAGTTCAACTGTATGACCTTGACCTTTCGAAATGTCGATAGAAAAGGATTCTGATGAAGGTGCTATTATTTACACAACTTTACTTATGGCACCTGTTACCGTTTAACGTAATGGGGTAGGAATTTTCCAGTATACTTTGGAAGTAAAAGTAAGTTGGTACTACTTTCTGAGTGCCTATATTTAATTCTTTGTAGTATCAAATTGGCGCTACCTATTTTTAAATCTTAAAAGGATTTTTTTTTGTGTATTTACAAAAGCGTTTCCAATGTCGCTGTTTGTAGGCGCTTGTAGAACACTTTCAATTTAAGTATTTTGAGACCAAATATTCTAAAAATAGGTTGAGTACCTATTTAAGATGAAAAGCATTTAAAATCTCATGAAAATCTTTATGCTTCTGGTATAGGTTATTGTTACAACTATAAGACTTTTCTACCAGTTTTCTTAGTGGCTTACAACTCTGGTACTGCCCTTGTCATTGAGGCAGGTATCATCATCAGCGCAGCCTTTTCTAAACCAAGTTTCGGTCGGCTTCAAGTCTAACTGGACACAGCTTAATACCAGTATTTTGTATAATAATAATAATTCTTTATTTTCGGACAAATTAATCCATTTGTTTAGTATACAAACAACTTATAAACTATTGTTAGTACTTAAAAACTACCAGAATAAACAAAAACACTATAAGTTACGCAACAATGGCATGCAGGCGTATCCAATGCCCCAGTATAGGACTGTCCCATCTGTCTGCTATAGTCTTCAGGATGCTATTGGGGCTGACGCGTACCCTGTGCATGATGGAGGCGCAACGTTTTCGTATGATGGCATGAAAACCATAGTAAATAGTAGCTCGCCGTCCGACCAAGGACAAAGTCCGGGTCGGTGGCGCGTCGTGTTTCGTGCCAAATGCCTGCTGGGGTCGCAGGTTTTTTTTCTTAACCCAGGATACCGTGGCCCCGGAACGTAAAGGGCATCCGAAGGAACACGGGTGGATTTTAGTCAGTAAGAGTCTGACAGTCCCTTCCGCCCCACCCAGGGCGGGATTTTACCACCTAAAAAAAAAACGTCAGTCGAACATTTCGCAAATCTGTATCGCAATCTGTATAGAGTAGAGAGGCTGTCTACCTCCACAACTTAGTTCGTACTGGATACAACTACCTACGTTCAGACCTGGTTGCCGGGCCTGGTTGTCGGATGTCGAGAATGGGTGTCTCGCCGTCTGATCATGGAGCATATCATGGAGCGCCTCAAATAGCTTTCAGCAATCTGACCGGCCCTACGTTGGAAGATCAAAGCCTGCCGGGGTCGTGGGACTGTTCATCAAGTGACCCTGGAACGTAAAAAGGCTATTGAAGAATCACCGTGGATTTTATTTAGTCCAACAGTCCCTCCTGTCCCGCCCTGGGTGAGAGGATTCATTTAATAATTTTAAGATTTGTTCGCAACTAGATATTTTTTTATCGTGATAAAAACAATACCTAGTTGCCAACAAAATCTTATCAACAACTAAACAATAACGGAATATTTTTTATATAAAAAATCAGTTTTGTGTTTTGATAAATAATGGAGACGTATTTTTTCATTTGTTAAATCAATACTTAATTCCAAAGATTTATGAAACACACAAATAAAATTATATGAAAGTAAACTTTTCTTCAAATCAATATAAAAAAAGCAATCTAATCTAAATCCTAACGAAATAAAAACAACCACAATGTAAAATATAAAATGTTTCCTCCACAAAAATTAACAAAACCCAGTTCAACATACGAGTACTACCATATTTTACACTAGCTGTGCCCGCGACTTCGTTCGCGTGGATACCGGAACTTCACAATGTATTGTTTAGTGCGAAGCGCTGTTGAAGGATACCGATACAAATAATTTTCTTTATGCTTTTTTTAGCGTCATAAAATCGTCAAATTAGTCTTCTCACCCAAGGCAGGGCAAGAGGGACTGTCAGACTGGTACTGACTAAAATCCACGGCGTCCTTCAATAGCCCTTTACGTTCCGGGGTCACGGTAGCTCGAAAGTCCCACGACCCCGACTGGCTTTGGCCCTCTAAGGGGGGCTCCGTCATTGTGCTGACACTCTTTAAGGCACTCGTGGAACACAACGGGACGTCGACCCGGGCATAGTCCATGATCGAACAGCAAGTCGCCCGATTACTCGCCGCCCGAATGCCCACGCCTGTTGTCCAGAGATAGTCTTACGACGTCCGTCACCGTGGGTGTCTACCACTGCGGCTGGGTCGTGAGGTAGACGCTGTCCTCTTTCTCACGCGTCCCGCCTCCTCCCTCGCTGGCATGACTGCTTCGCAGAAGGAGGCGACCGGTTCCCACTCTATTTCACCCTGCAGCATGGCGTCAACCAATGCCGAGCGCGAGAGGTCGCCGCTTATCACCGTTGCCGTTGTGAGGACATGTGCGATGCTCTGCCCAAGCGGGGCAATTCTGCACCGTATGCTCTACCTTAGACCCCCACCCCCCCCCATAACCTCGTAGTGGTGACATCCAAGCGTTTCTTCCTTCCCCGACAAAGGTACCTTCCAAAACTTCCGTGTCCAGTGAGGACCTGCGTCAGGTGGTTGGTCAGGAAGCCGTGACACCTATCCAGCCACTCCTCAAAGAGAGGTCTTACCGCCGCGATTGAGGCATGCCCGAACCTCGGTTTCGATAGTCGCTCCCTCCATACCGCCCTGAGGTGGCGCCGGAGCTCTTTCCGCCGCGCCTTGACTTGTCGATGCAGCGGGGATTGGCCAGTGCTTCTTTATAAATACGTGCTGTCGGACGGCAAACTACCCATTACTCCCCGTCCGTAAACGGCTGGAACATGACCCGCTATTTCCGACGCCTTGGGTGTCTTCAGCGGTGGCTGGGGTGAGAGGTAGAGGGTGCCCTTTCCCTCACGCGCAATTATGACATGCCCAGTATTGCCCAGGCAGTACTTATTTTGTTGTGGCATTATTTTGAAACTATGATAAATCTCCTAAGATATTCATTGAAATCAAACGATGTCAAAGGCAATTTTGTTCTAAATTAAATGCTTGTGATGATTAACGTATTTATTTTGATAAGGATTAATATCATATTAATGAAATCCTAAGAGAGGTCTTACCGCCGCGATTGAGGCGTGCCCGAACCTCGGTTTCGATAGTCGCTCCCTCCATACCACCCTCTTTTTTTTTATCGTGGCAAAATCATCAAATGATTCCTCCCGCCCAGGGCGGGACAGGAGGGACTGTCAGACTTGTACTCACTAAAATCCACGGTGTTCCTTCAATAGCCCTTTATGTACCAGGGTCACGGTTACCGAGTGAGACAGTCCCGCAACCCCGGCAGGCTCTGGCCCTCTTAGGGGGCCCCATCAGATTGCTGACAGCTCTTTGAGGCGCGCGTGGAACACAACGCGCCGTCGACCCGGGCATGGTCCATGATCGGACGGCGAGTCACCCGTTACTCGCCGCCCGCATGCCCGCGCCTACGGTGGCCGGAGATCGTCTTGCGACGTCCGTTGCCGTGGGCGTCTCTTGCGGCGGCTGCGTCGTGAGGTGGACGCTGTCCTCTCCCTCACGCGTTCCGCCTCCTCCTTTGCTAGCATTACTACTTTGGAGAAGGAGGCGACCGCTTCCCATTCCGTCTCGCCCCGCAGCATGGCCTTGACCAGTGAGGACACGGCGGTGCTATGCCCAAGCGGGGCAGTCCTGCACCGTATGTTCTACCGTGTCCTCCGGGCGATCCTCGCAGTGGTGACACCCAGGCCTTTCTTCCTTCCCCATTCGATACAGGATCCATACCGCCCTCTGAGATGGCGCCGGAGCGCTTCCCGCCGCGCCTCGACTTGTCTTTGCAGCGGGGATTGACCAGTGCTTCTTTATAAATACATGCCGTCAGACGGTAAGCTACCCATTACTCCCGGTGCGTAAGCGGCTGGAATATGACCTACTATTTCCGACGCCCTGGGCGTCTTCAGCGGTGGCTCGGGTGAGAGGTAGAGGGTGCACTTTCCCTCACGCGCAATTATGATATGCTCAGTATTGCCCAGGCAGTAATAATTTTGTTGTGACATTATTTTGAAACTATGATATCTCCTAAGATATTCATTGAAATCAAACGATGTCAAGGGCAATTTTGTTCAAAATTAAATGCTTGTGATGATTAACGTATTTATTTTGATAAGGATTAATATCATATTAATGAAAACACCTTCGCAAATAATGCATTACTTTAAAACAAATTTGATATCCATAAAAAAGGTTATAGTGACTTAATCTTAAAAGATAGATATATGCTCTCGCGGACTTTATTTTAGAACTTTCTATGAGGAATAATTCCGTAGTACATAATTTTTGCGTATCTTTAACCGTTTACGCAGCGCACGCAACGAAAGCTCTCGAAAAGGAATACATTTTCCCGATTTTGAAACATTTCTCATTGCTGCTCCGCTCCTTTTGGTGATAGCGTGATGTTATATAGCCTATAGCCTTCCTCGATAAATGGACTATCCAACACAAAAAGAATTTTTCTATTCCAACCAGTCGTTCCTGAGATTAGCGTGTTCAAACAAACAAACAAACAAACAAACAAATAAACTCTTCAGCTTTATAATATTAGTATAGTATAGATTCAACATCATCTACAATGTACAACACAATAGCAATTCATATAAATTCACCGGTTGCATGTCTTTCCTTATTATTGACCACGTAATAAGGTCGATAATCGCATGCAAACTCTACATTAGGTATTCTGCTTGCATCTAGCTTGGTACACGCTGTACTTAGGTACCAATATGTTGCTTGAGCGGTTTCTAGGCAAGGACATTGAGAAAGGGACTTAGAAGGTCCACGTTAATACAATTTTTCAGTAGTGGACGTCTTCCGGCTGATGATGATGATGAAGTATACCATCATAGAGTATAGGAGAGATCACCAGCATCACTTTTTTGTGTAAATGTATCTTGGTAAAATCATCAAATGAGTCCTCCCGCCCCACACTGACAGACTCGTACTGACTAAAATCCACGGTATATCTTCAATAGCTCTACGTTATAAAAGACAGTCCGATCCGACAGGCTTTGGCCCTCTATGGCCCCGTCATATTGCTGACAGCATAGACGCGCGCGTTCAACATGACGCGCCGTCGACCGTTCATGATCAGACGGCAAGTAATCCATTACTCGGCGCCCACATGCCCGCGCTTGGAACAATGATGTGGTCGACTTTCTTCCTCTTGAAAATTACCATTATCCATTTAGCACCTTTACTTCGTAGTTTTATGGAAAGGGGTATGCCTATTGACATCAGGGACAAATCCAGACTAACTGCGAACGAGAACTGGTTGATTGCTCACCGTCCGATAAGGGCCAGGCTCGAGTCGGTGACGCATTGTAATCCTTGTGCCGTTAGCTACCTTAAACCTTCTCAATATGTTCTGTTCAATTCTAATACGTTACTGTTCTTGACTATGTTAGTTCATATTGGGAATAGATATTGTCTATTATTTAGTCTAGAATCCGTATCCTCATGCCAAGCGACAGGTTTTGGGGCTGAGTAGAATAGCAAGTGTGATGAACGTAGTTTGTAAAATAAAGTTGTAAATAATGTATTTATTTATGTAACAGAAGTACTGGCGATTGGAACTTAGTCTAAACAATGAATTCTTGTTGAATGAATATGTTGAGGTTGAGAGACTTCAAATGTCTTCTGACACCATAATTTGTACGTAGTTTAGGAATTCCATAATGATGACTAGAGCACACACCGGAGAATACAGAACTGACTAGCAAGGGGTTTTATTTCATATTGAGGTTGAATTTAAGGCGCGGGACACATAGAAATATCGTTAGACGAGGACGCGTCGCGGACGTGCGTAAATGTATGAGAGTCGCGTCCGCGCCCCGTCTCTTCTGTGTGTTTTACGTCGAGACGCTTCTATACATTTTGTATGAAAGAGACGCCGAAGAGACATAATATGTCTCCGCCCCGTCTGCGTCTTACGTCTTTTCTATGTGTCCCGCGCCTTAGGGTTTGATATTCATATTTCAGAAAGTGGTGATGGCGCCAAGACAATGTAAAATCAACACCATAATGTATTGGAAAAAAACCAAATAAGAAAAGCAATGTAAAAGAAGAGCTTATGTAATACGCTCTTCTTTTACATTGCTTTTCTTCCTACTTTTCTTCCTTCAAACTTCACAATAAAAAAAAACTGAAAAGCCGAAAAAACACAATACCCTAATCGATGTAAAATCCAAAACAGGCAGCTAGACACAAAAAAAAGGTCTATTGCGACCAGATCGACCTCTGCCCGAGCCGGTAATCGAACAGGCGATCAATCAACCACTGTCTCCCAACATTTATCTTCGAAACGAATATTAAAAGGAAAAACTGAATACATGGGGAACGCAAAACGGAATTATTCATGTATCGATATGGTGTGTGACTTTTGAATGGTTCCGTAGCAGTTTTATCCGAATTTTATGAGAGTATTTTGATAAACTTCAATAATTTAGTTAAAACGCCAGTTTCCGGTATATTTCTTGTGCAAAACCTAGTCGCAATTTGACCTCTGATTATAACATTTTGTTAAGAGAATGTCTAAAGAGTTAGATTTTTACAAGAATTATCTTATACTAAGTGTGAATCTAAGGGCGCTCGGGATCACCGCGAGCATTCACCTGTAATGTAACGTTACAGATTCGAACATTCGAAGACAATAGAGCATCAAATTGCGCACTTTTATGTTACATTACAGGTGAATGCTCGCGGTGAGAGAGCGCTTTAAAGATAATCTTTTTAAGAATTATTGTCGCTTACAAAAATCTTAACAAAAATCTTTGGGCAAATCTTCTTAGTAAGTTTGAAATTCTTTTGAGAGACTGAAACGACAATTTAAGTTATATAGAAGTAGAATAATTAAAGTTGACCTACTTTACCTCTTAAATATTTAAATTATAATTAAAAAGAAGTTTTCATACTACCGTCTACCTCTTATGTTAATAAAACATAAGTACATGCACTTATGAAACTCCTTTTAAAAGTGAAATCTTTACTACCTTGAATATTTAAAACGCACAAGCGCAAGAGGGTTATAGACAAAGTGGCGTTCTGCCAACAACTGTTTAAGGAAAAGTTAAAAAAAAATATTGCACTAACATAACAAACTGAAACTCAAACCATTTATTTCAATTTGAGTTCTAGGCACTTTTAAATTGTCAAAAAAAAAGCGATGCCGTAACTCGACCGTAACCGTAACTCAAGATATAATAAGTAACTTGACTTGTTTTCCATCCAAAGCGCAGATTTATACAGAGAGTTCCATAGACACTAACTACACCCACAAGTTGTAAACGTTGTAGAAATTAAAAGGTTTCCAAGCGCATGAAATTTGCAGATCCCTAAAATATTCCATGTCATGGACCATCGCGTAGCAGATTCATAGTGCTCAAATAAATAATGTTACGTTTTTACACGAAACTTTTGATACGAACATGACATGAAATAAGTTTCTCGTTTTCATCAATTTTATTTACAAAAACTTATTAAATTCAGGCGAAAATTTTAATTAAATTACTAGTAATAATAAAGCTAGAAATAAATAAGTAAATAAAACATTAGGTACACTTAAGATGATAAAGAAAATTAAACGTAACGCTGAAATCTCCAAAAAAATATTAAAAACAAATTAACACACTGCACAAACCCATTAAGTACAGTCAGCGTCATAAATAACACAACATTGTGAAATTCACAATTTCCCCATTCCCGCTCAATTTATTTAGCGAAATAAAAAACAGAAAAAAGGGAAATAAATTGGATTCATTTATGCGTCTCCCGTTTCCACCATATCCGTTAAAGGGTCGACACAAAAACGAACAATGAAATACCAAATTGAACTTTGGTTTGTGACAACGCGGTTGCAGTTCTAAAAGGCTTCATTCGGTCATCAATCAAGTTTCGTGGCTATTTATGTTTTTATCTTCGCCTTAAATTGTGTAAATGGCTTTTAGAGATTAGGGTTGTTTCGCAGTCAGACGTGGTCAAGGGGTGAAATTTAAATAGAATAACAATAATTATATTGGCGTGCTATTCTGTGGTTACTAACAGATTTTTTCTCAATTACCTAATATTTATGCCAGTTTTCACATCATGAAGTTGGTTCTCAAGGATGTTTCAGTTATGTGTATTTCTATTATATATATTTTACGTATTAGTGTTTTATTAGACAAATTCGAAAGTTTCGTATTAAACAGATATTCCTTCACCAGGGCTGCAATCTTGCGTAGCTTAGGTATTTCAAATAATTTGGTTGCTATAATTTTCATTTGCAAATTTAAAATAAATGCCCTATAGGCTTTAAAATTTCTCATTTTAAATTCAATTATAAATAAATCAATTACAAGTTACAACTCACCAAAATGCAATTACGAAAAGCTCTATTTTTTCATTACCAAAAAGTTTATTTTCGAATATTCTGAGAAAATAAAACTTGCAATAGTAAAACAATTTGTTGAGATCAACCAATATTAGTTTTTCATAGATATTTGAACCGCAGCTCACAGCTGGTTAGAAACTATTATTTTATTACATCTATTAATTTGCGGCTTAGCAATTATTTTCAAAGTTTGGAATGGCCCATCTTTCATAAAATATAATTAATAATAATAATAATAATAATAATAATAATAATAATAATAATATTCCACAACTATCACACAACGCCATCTAGTCCCAAGCTAAGCAGAGCTTGTGTTATGGGTACTAGACAACTGATAAACATACTTATATATTTCTAAATACATACATATTATAGATAAATTACACCCAGACACAGAACAAATGATCGTGCTCATCACACAAACATTTGTCCTGGGTGGGAATCGAACCCACGACCTCCGGCATAGCAGTCAGGGTCACTAACCACTAGACCAACAGGCCAGTCTTAATACTTTCATTCTGAAACGGGTTCAATGTACAGATTAATTTATTGTCCAAAAATAATCCCTTACTTTTCGTTAAGTCTCAAAAGACCTTGACTATATTTTCATTAACAATCCGGCCCCGAAGGACCATGATGAAACCTTCGTCCTTCGGGCCGGATTCTTAGCAATGATTGTTATTGATTCTTTTGTGACTCACAGATCAAATCAGTATCTTTTCCCCTACTACCATCAACTTCAAAGACAATAATTTTCATCACATCCAAATATTTAAGCCTCTTTTATTTTTTCTCTCCCTCTCTTATTTCTTCTCATCAGTTAGTATTTCTCGTGCAATTTGCATTTGGAATTATAGTGTGTCTTGTGACTAATTTGCTAGGGTGACTTCTTCGAGTGTTGGTTTTTTTCGTAATTAAGGAGGGTAGGTTAAATATTTGTTGAGAAAGAATTGCTTATTTTTTCTCAGAGCAGACAGAGAAAAAAAAACGAAATGCTATTCTTCTGATTCAAGAATAATTTCCATAAAACAAAACTCCGTATACTTGGTAATACTTTATGGTACACAGAACTAATTAAAACAGCAAAGATGTCTACAAAGTTGCCTGTGTATAGAAGACTGTTTGACATTCAATTTCCTGGGAAAAACACGCCAGGATCTAACTTATAACTTTTAATACATTTATAATTTAAATTGCTGGCATCATACACAGATAAAAGTATTTCCATGATAAATAATTTTGAAGTTCTTGTACGATCTGACAAAATTCTTTTTAGGGCTGACAGTAGCTGAAAAGACAACAAACCAAAAACAAAACTGTTTTTCTATAACAAAATTAACGGCGAAAATAACTACAACATTCAAATTAAATTCTCCAGCGCAATAATTATGAAACCATCCAAAATCTTTCTATCGCTACAAAAATAGTTCCGCAAAAATATTCTTTCATAATTTTTATTCGTCACTGAAACATTTTTCAGCAACAATATCCTAAAAGCTTCATAATTTGATGGATAAATTAACCTTGAGCATTTTATATGCATATTTTAAGAGTGGCTAACAATGAAATTTTTACTCTGCACAAAATTTAGGATTTATGTTCGTAAAAATAACTAAAATATCTCTTTGTTTTCCGAGTATAGTCGACGACAAAAATAACTGACATTTTTGAACACATATTCTACTGAGTGACATTTTTTACTCATAATTTGATGTCCAATGTTTAGAAAATATTCAAGATTTTTTATTATTATTGGGGCATCCTCTTGAACATTCTTTACACCTTAATTGAATTAGTTTATTATTTGATGATATTTTAATAAACGAACAATAACAATAGGTATTTTCTGTAAATTCATCGTCAAACATAAAACTAATTTGTTTCCATGGAGGTAACTCCCAGACAGAAGCTAGCTTAGACATAAAATATCAAATTGTACGTTCTGTCATAAACGTCGGTGTGACATTAAAAATTCACAGAAAATGCAGTCGAGACAGGTAATGTGGGGCGTGAGGCGGTTACAACCGGTACAGTCAGATAGAAACGTAAGTGTCAACTACAAAATTGACGTTTAAAATTTTCTATTAAGTATTTTCGCCTCTGAAGTGTTATTATCGAATGAATTTTGTATTTGTGACGCTTTTTGAATGACAAGTAATCATTTCTTTGTTTCTTACTCGTATTAGAAAATTGATAGTTGTTTAAAATAGTGTTAGGTTTTTTATTGGAAAGTAATTATAGGTTTACCAAGTTTGTGCTGGCTATGTTTGTTATTAATTTGTTTTGTAGTTTAAAATTGAATTTGTCAAAGAAAAGTTTGTTTTCTTAGTTTAATATATTTAAAATACGTGCAGCTGACTAATAAAATAAAATAATTAAAGCTGTTAAAGTTTTTTTGTAAAATAAAAATGTGTAATGATTTATATTTTATTGTAGAAAAAGATTTTACCAAAACATGTTTTACGAAAATAACCCTTTTCTTAGTCCCAAAATTAAATTCAACACACGCGCTTTAAAACATTATCCACACATTAACGACTTCTATATTCGGAAGCCGAAAATCGCTCAATCCGCTAATACTTATCGTTATTTTCGATCGACTTCGTGATAAAATGCGTAATTCGGAGATTACGGTACCCTTGTTGAAATATTATGTAATTTCGAGCTCGTCCTACAAAGCAATTAACATGGCTTACTGTACTCAGACATGTTTTATTATCGTCTCTATGGCGTTTATATGTGACTTTTTATTTTTTAAAGATTTTTTTTTGTGTAAGATAATAAAAAAATATATTGCAAAAAAAACTTTTTTTTTAATGTGTTTCCATAGAAGTAGGATAGAACAAGCGTCGCAATTTTTTTTTATTGTTTTGCAAATACTGTTTCTATATTTGTCTCTCTTCATTTTCTCTAAAGTAAAGTAAGAAAATAAAAGTTAGCCGGGAAAATAGTGATTTCTTTTTAGTCTTTTATTTCGTATACCTATTTGTCACTGGTGATTTTTAAAAAAGAACATAGGCCAAGTTCTATGTTCAAAGCGGCGGTTGTGCATAAAAGAGCTTACGTACAGAAAATATAAGCGACTTCAGGGCAAAACATTAACAAAGACATTTGAATGTTACATAAACCAGGATCTTATCCCGTACGCATAACCTGACAGTACCTCGGTTCCGTATAATATGAAAGAACATTACAATTTCTAAACAGAGCTATAAATACGCAATATTATGTTAATGTTCACAGATATTTTCCTTTTATTACACCAACTGTTTAACTCCATTAATGAAATTTATACTGCATCTAATTACTTATATGCATTAACCTTTCTTAGCTCTTATTTCGTTGGGCTAAGGTTCATTTTTGAGTGTGTTTAGAGGATATTTGGTATAAATGCCAACGATTCGATACGGGGTATTATAGCGGGATTAAAGCCACATGTGTTTAGATTTTGTCAATTTTCGTCGCATATGTGCTAAGATCCCGTGTAATGGTGACTCATGGTGTTATTGTAGCGTTAGGGAAACTAGATTTTGTGTGCGGTTATTGTGTTTCGAGGGTTGTTATAGTGATATGATTGCTTTGATGAAATTACTAACAAACCTACAATTCGAAGGTGACTGACAATAATGTTGAAAATCTACGAATATTATGCTTTTATATTTTATGTATCTTGATGATATTACTTTTCTTATTTATATAGCGTGACGAAATACTTTGTTTTTTGAGTGTGTATGACATTAAAATTGAATATTTCTCATTCTGTTCAAATTTCGGCAATTTAACAAGCGCCATGATCACCGACGATGATCTGAAATCAAATAATAAACACGGTAAATATCCCATTTTACTAGTGCTAATGATTTTTTTACATTCATGTTACGTTTAGTATCATAATCTTCCTACTCTATAAAAAGGAAAAAAAATGGGGAAAACAACTGAAACTGTAACGCAATACAGCTAGAAAACGTGCTATTTTTCTTATAAGAATAATATTTCTCTTATTCCAATTAGCATTAAAAATAAAACACAAAGAACAATGGCAATACCACCGACAATGAAACAAAAAAAAAACAGACTGGACGCAAACTTGCTTGCATTTTTACATCTTCACTATAACGTTCATATCGAGTTGCTTAGTTGTAGGATTTCGGGCCATATCGTGTTATTTCGCATTCGTTTGGAAATTAATATAACTGAAAGCGGTATATCTACCCTGGTAGATATTTTTAAACCGTTTTGAAACGGTGAAACCATATATAGAAATGATGTCTAGACTATTAATTTTGTTGATTTTTCCTACATAATTCATGGAAACTCTAATTTTACAAATCAATTTGCAAAAGTAAAAGTAAAAGCAACAGATAGAAGTTTATTTATTTATTATTGACAGCTAGGATCACCTACGACATATTTACAAAAGATATAACTTATCTGTTTATATAAAATTTTATATTATTTTTAAATGATTTGTATAGAATCGAAACATTATTTTGTTCTGTGCAAACAAAGTTGTTAAGTGACAACTTATTGGTAAACACGACATTGTCACAAATTATGACTTTTGTTAGTATATTGGTATCTTAAAATAATTATGGAAGTATAATATGTCAATGAAAAAAAATAACTAAATCAGGTATACAAATAAGATTAATTTTGATTAATAAACCAACACATCTTGCTAAACTTTTTTTGTTGAGATGAGAAGAAGGAGAGGTATTTACCTTTGCCATGGAATAGGCCAGTAAAATAAAATAAAAACGAAAAGAGGTTATACGTTATAGTGACATATTATCTTGTAATTGTTTTTTTTTTTCGTTTTTTGATCTTGACTGCACCTACGAATAACTGAGTCATTTTTTATTCCTTAGCTACCTATTCTGTCCCACCGGTGGGCAGTGGCCTTCCCAAAATTCATCCAGGCATTTTTATCTTTCACCGCCGTCTGAAACCACTATCTTAATTTATTTTAAAACCCTAAAACCATTATTAAACATGAAACAGAGTACCTAGTATTAAAACTACCCCCATGTTTCACATCCACCATAAAAAAATAAACTTCACTTAAACTACATAAGTACGTATAGTAAAGCTGAATGAGTACAGGTAGGCGCTCAATGGCGCGGGACTAGCTAGCGATAATTAAAATAGATATAAAATAGAATATTCGATGCTACCCGTCAATATCCGGTGCGGCCGGATGCGTCGCCATTTTGTTTTGTTGCGTTATGTTGGTTCTAGAGTTACATTGTATACTGTGTAAAATGTGGGGTAAATAAAGGGTTGTCGGGTAAATAACACTATTTTTTTAATTAAGTGAGGTAATTATCAATCCCAGTCCATTTCTATTTATGACTAAAGACCGTAGTCTGAAGCCCTAGCATGACTTTCCCTGTTTTTAAGACGTAAAATAAACTGGAACTTTGTGGTTAACATGGCAAAATTAGTTCCTTCTTCGTACACTAGAGGCGCGTTTTCAATTTTCAACTATAAAATATACTAATATAAATAATGAAATAATAAATACTTCAAGTACGTTGCCGGGGGCCTACCAGTGCCATGACGTCTACAACAGCGAAAGTAGTGTCACTCTGGGAAAGAGACAGAGCTACACAAGTCGTCTAGCGCCATCTCTTTCCCACAGTGATACTACTCTTGCTTTAAGACGACATGGCGACAGGCAACCTCCATTTGTCCTTTGGCTGCCAACAATATTTTAGCCTTGATTTAAGTACTTAATTTACTAATTACACAGATACGATCAAGTTCCTCCGAATATTTTCTAATGTTTCTTTATGTTTTGTTTCAGGTATGTACAAGTTTCTCCAATTACAACTAATTACGAAGAACAGTGAAATAAATAAATAAACGTATTGTTTTGTCTACTCTGAGTATCTGAAGGACATGTAAGTAGAAACTTATTAAACATCAATAAATTACAAATCTATTTATTTCGTCTATTGGAGCATTGGAAAATTATTTTATTACTTATTTTTTTTTAATGTAATTTTTTTTTTTTTTTTATGTAAATTTAATAGGTCAAAGATTTGCATCAAAAGTCGGGAGTGGTAGTGCCGACAGAACGCACATTTATACAACGATGTCACGTATTTTAAAACCGTCGTATTTTCTTCAATTTTGGTTCACGTACATATAAAAAAAATACTGGTCAAATATTTTTTTATTTACCAACTGAAGAACTAATTTGATTTTATAATTTAACAAGCCCTTTAAAGACACATTTTTCCCTCTAAATGTATGTACGACGTCCGGCAAACTTCGGCCAATCTCCGCATAAATGCGCAGACACATAAATCAGGCACAATTTCGACTATACCAAACGCTGATTGGAGGTCTAGTTAACTAGGGGATGTAATGTGAATTTCTCTCTTATTTTTGTTCAAAAAGGGTAATGTATGTAATTACCCTTCGAAAGGGGTACACGGGTAAATCGTATCAACACGTGTTTAAATTCAGAACATTTGTAGTAATTGTGGATAATGAGATCTACTAAATTTTGGGTGTGGGTATTTGATTGTTCTAGGCGGGGGTAGATAATCAAACTAGTTATAAAACTTGTCGTTACTACTTATTATTGAAAGTTAAGTTGATTTTATGGAGTTTTAACTACTTCCTTCGCGTTATAGGACACTCAACGACGCCTGCTGATTAGAAAAGTGAGTTCAAGCTACGAGAGTACGTTTTTCCGTACTGACACCAGTCTGAACATAGGCATGCAACGTCACGTTATAGAAAGAGACGGGAAATAGATTGACAACGCAGAGATAATTCCATAAGAGCAGGCCTTGCTCATGACGCGATTAAATTTAACTATAAATGAAAATTGATCTTGCTGCTACGACATAATGTTGCAATTGGACTGTCTTACGTCTTTGTGGCAAGCCTGCTTTGTTTATCCATGTATCCATAGACAACCGCACGTTTTGGCAGCGCCTTTAGACGCGGGCCACATAGAAAAGACGTAAGACGCAGACGGGGCGGAGACATATGTCTCTTCGGCGTCTCTTTCATACAAAATGTAGAGAAGCACCGCGACGTAGAACACACAGAAGAGACTGGGCGCGGACGCGACTCTCATACATTTTCGCCCGTCCGCGACACGTCCTCGTCTTACGTCTTTTCTATGTGGCTCGCGCTTAAGGGCGTAGGAGTAGGAATGATTATCACTTGTTGATCGGCGACACAAATTAATCGAATTGCATCGCATCGCATCATGAGCAAGCGCGCTTAGAATTGACTTGCAATCAAAAAAGGGGATAGCCCAATTTGTCACCAACAAACAGTATCAGATTTGCACTCCATCATTTAAAAAACACACGGTATCACATGACCTACAATTCCAAATCGCTAATCTCAAGATATAAATACGAGCAACCATCTGCTCCTAACATTAATAACCCGTACCTACCTTGATCGAGGGGTAAAGCGATTTCGCCTTCATAATTAAGGAAATTTGAAAACCGACATCAAAACGGGGTTGAGTCGGGGTTACGATCTGATACGGCGCGGGGTGCAAGAGGGGAGTAAAGGGGACTATTCATTAATCAAGCAAGTGACAGATCTGTTGCCATGTGTTCCTAGTAGATTATGTCTCGTTTCTAGTTGTTTGGTCAGTGTTATTGTTTGGCTGTGTGCGTTGAGACGGCGCGGCGGTGGGGTAATGTCAATGATTGAATAAGATGTGTCTTTAGACGAATCTTGGGATTAATCAGCTCATTTTTTTAATGATGAGATTTTTTTTATTTGATACTTTGTAGTTACATAGTTTAGTATATTGAAATGTGAATTTGACTATTTCTTAAGAAAAACGTGCATACTTAATCCATTTTTTATACCGATTATATTAGTTTACAATCATTAAGAATTCCACAGAAGAGTTTTAAGGTCATAGCACACTAAAGGTCATAGCCCACTTACACGACTCTGCTCCCACCCGACAAAAATAATACCTATATTCTTTTTGCCGGGTGGGAGCAGAGTCGTGTAAGTGGGCTATGACCTTCAGTCCATGCAGAGATTTTAAATGATAACCACACTTTAGTAAGTCGAAGATAATTCGAGTCCTCTAGGATTGCCATAAAGACTACTTTTATTGCATGAATATAAAAGGCTTTTCGACCCCCTTTTATAGGTGGTAAAATCATCAAAAGAGTCCTCCCGTCCTGTGTGTAGCGGGAGAGACTGCAACACTCGTAGTAATTAAAATCTTCCGTGTTCCTTCAATGCCCTTTTCGTTCTAGGGTCGTGGTTAGCTGCTTAGACAGTCTCTCTCAATCCATTTCCGCATCAAAATGTGCTCAAATGTCAAAGAAGCTTAGAAAGCCCATTAGAAAAAAACCGGCCAAGTGCGTGTCGGGCCACGCACAGTGTAGGGTTCCGTAGTTGCCTATCAAAATACTTATGCGAACTAATTAAACTGATTCGCTGAATTTAATTTTAAAAAGAAGAATTTTCAAAATCGGTCCAGGCGTCTAAGAGAAATTGGGGAAAAAAAAAAACCTCCTTTTTTCGAAGTTAGTTAAAAATAGTTGACAATAAAAACCTACCTATCCCCAAAACATACCCACCTATTATAGCTGTAAAAATAAAGTTGACAAACTTACATTTGCAGTTGAAGAACAAGTTCTGCGATACATTTTGTTTAGGAAAATATATTGTCCAAGTACGTTTTATAAGTTGGTCGACTATTACTCGTAAACTTGTAAAGCCTACTTAGTCATGATAATTTTCCTTAAAATTTCGTTATATATACTACTATTGTGAATTTTTTCACACCCCCAAACATAACCGTTTAGCTGGTAGAGGGGGGGGGACACTCGAGTCGAGCAAAAATTAGCACTTTAAAGCTTAATATTTCACAAACGAATCTTTTTATCAAAAAATTGTTAATGAAAACTATCAATATTTTTTAAAGACCTATTTAATGATACCCCACACTAAGGGGTACGCGAGAAAAAAAAAAAACATCCCCACTTTACGTGTACAGGAGGTACCCTAAAAAAAAATATTTTACGAGACTTTATTTTACCACTTTTTTGGCACAACAAATCCGTATATTCACACCAAATTACAGCTTTCTAGTACTGGGCGTCTCTGAGCTAAGCTGCGGACAGACGGACGGACGGACGGACGGACGGACGGACATGGCGAAACTGTAAGGGTTCCTTGTTGACTACGGAACCCTAAAAATGCTATTGACAGACGAAGTGACAATGAAATCTACACATTTTTGCCTAATTCCATCTTACCATTCCAAGAAAGAGCAGTGGTGGTCCAGTGGTATCGGTCTCGACTTACGAATTGTAGGTCGTGGGTTCGAACCCCGCCAGGCGCATTACTTTGTGCAATTTATTTCATCACCACTGCTCTCAAAACGGTGAAGGAAAACAACGTGAGGAAACCGGCATGTCCTAGAACCAAAAATTCGAAGACATGTGACATCTACCAACACGCACTGGGCCCGCGTGGGGGCCCACGTGGTGGATTATGGCCCACTCCCTCTCACAGAGAGGAGGCCTGTGTCCCAGCAGTGGGAACATTATAGACTGATGATGATGATGATTTCAAGAAAATCTGACCAATCTTCACAGAAACCTTCAAAATGTGTCAGAATCTATCGTCCAAGGTCTTGAGAGTCGTCAATAAACCGATAGACCTAATCAAACAAACCCTACTAATTGAATCGAACCTACCGTAGTTTCGGCGTCATAATTATTTCGTGTGAACGTGGGACCTTTTTGGTGTCGACCTTCGAAGGAAGGTTTCTAAGACTTGATATAGGCTATTGATTTTACTGAGGCGACCACGATAAGAATGGAAACGTCAATTACCTCCAAATGTCAACTTTTTAGCGTTTTGTGCACACACAACAAAATAAATATTTAAGGGGGCTTCCGTATAACAAACCTGATTTTTTGCTCGATATTGATAATGGCAAAGAAAGAAAGAAAGAAAGAAAGAAAAATTAAAATACTTCCTTGATAAAAGTACCTACTATCTAAAACAAGAAGAAATTTCTCAATTCGAAATAGTAGTTCCTGAGATTAGCACGTTGAACCAGATAAACTTTTGAGCCTTATAACATTAGTAGAGTATATATATAAATTCACATTAAAAAATATTTTAAGGGAGCCTTCCCACACAATTTTTTATACTGTTTTTGTAGTTGGTACGGTACCCTTTGTGCGAGAGTCCGACCTGCACTTGTCCGTTTTATAGCTGGTTCACCATCATGCAAAAAGAAATCCTTAAACAGATCGTGACAAACACAACTCAACCTTAGAAATCGATAAATACGGCTGTTAATACTGCTCCAGAAATACGAGTAATACATAGTAATTTCGTTTAATAAAGGGAGTCATCATTAAAAGCAATTCACTGTTTGATGGTAGTTACAAGAGGTAAGGCAAATGTCAAAGGTCTACCACAAATAGACGGAGAATCACTTAAGCGGCTATAAATAGTAATCTATCTGAAACTAACGTCTGAAATAGGGAATAGAATAAGAATTGACGCGATTGTGGGAAGGATCAATAGCATGCATCGTGAGGATTGAACAGGAAGCAGAGAATTATATAAGTATAGGGTAGTCTTTCTTTTGCGTGGAAAAATCATCAAACGAGTCCTCCTGCCCGAGGGTGGAGTGGAAGGGACTGTGAGGCTTGTTCTGACTTATATCCACCATGTTTCTTCAATTGCCCGTTACGTTCCCGAGACATTTAGTCATTTTGGAAACATTCATAAACTTGAAACAACTTTTAGATGAGCCAACCTACTCAGTTCTTTTTATTAGATTGGAAAATTTGAGTCGCAACAAATACTTCTAATAACTGTGTTAAATCCTAGATAGAAAATCGATCGTAACAAGTGATAAGATAGCTATTCCAGTACTACAAAAGCGTTCAATAAAAATACGCCTGAGTCCAAGAAAAAAGAAAATACCTTATTGAACTTGGAGAAGTAACAAAACTAAAATATAACAAATTCCTAAGTATAGGTAACTTTCCGGACATAAAAGTGAAAATCCTATAAAATGTAACGACAACTTATATAAGTCTACGTGGGATGTAAGATCTAGAAAAGGAGACATTTGAATAGGCAATGTAGGCGTTAAGTTCGCATTTTGTCACTACCCACATACCGTAGTTATCTCTGAGACAATCAAATGCCTATTTTAATTGAAGTGTGAGCTTGGATAAGGATTTAATGTGGCTCATGAATAAAGGGCCTTTATTGCATATTACTTTTTCTGAAAATATCTTCTCCATATCTAACTTTATCACACATGTATCATTCACATTTCACCAATCTGTTGAAGTTCTGTGTAGATGATAATGATGGTGGCTCCTTTTCCACCATCGTCGTTCCGCACCATTTCAAAGTGCCTGAAACGACTGCGTATCTGACCTTCACAACCCAATAATTGAATTAAAAGCAGGATTAAGACTGATTGTCTGACTTTCTAGCTTCCCACTAATAGTAACGACTGTCAAAGATCTACTTAATGAAAGCCGGGACCTACGGCTTTACTTCCTTTCCGAGGTACACAATACTAAAATCATTACTAGCATTAATTACATTCATCAACTCAGCAACATCTTGATCAACTATTGCTTCTCCTAGAATCATTACACCTTCTAAATTAATCTTTCAAACCAAAATGTAATCAATATTTCAATCTACACTGGTTTCAAAGGAAGTCAACATAACAATATCATCCAAATCTCACCTGTGTCTCAGATAAGGGGCCAATAAAATTTTATACGCCCATAATTCAGGTTCCATTTTGGGAGCAGTAATTAGTAAAGTTAGTATGTGAACCCAAGTCTTGGTATGAATTATTCTAGAAACGTCTTTGGTAAAGTCGAAAAGTTAATTCAGAGTCAAATGTATGAAGGATACGAGTACTGCGACTCATGCAAATGTTCGAAATTATTCTTGTGACTGGCTTTATTCCTTTTTCTTCGTGTGGGGAAAGATATTGAGAGTTTGGTGTGTGAATGCTTGATATTTTGCGGGTGAAATTGGTAAATAAATGTTTGTTTATTGTTGAAAGAATTACTGTGGGTCTTTGAATTTTGGTAGCTACTGACTGGGTTGAACATCTTAATTATATTTTAGGAATGGTTTTGCTCACTTCATGGATATACCTAAAGGCTTCCTTCCTTTTTCTCTGCACTTTCCGATCATGTAAACATTAAAGTAAAAAGGAAGTTTGCCAACTAGGAGTCATGCCGTCATTGTCATTTGTCAGAACTTTTTCCTACTGTGTTAAATCAATATTTTACATGGAACGTTTGCTTGCCTAGTTTTCTTCAACCTGTAACCTATTTTTTCTCGAAAGAATCAAGACTCAGCAACCAGGTATCATGGCTAAACAGGCAATTGAATTTTTCAAAAACACAAGAGAGAAGTCAATTTGAGAATCTTATCGACACAAATTAGATTATGTGAATGAATTTAAAACCATTCACGATAAACCTGAGCCCCACTTACCAAAACAGTGTCCAAGACATTATAAACAAGATTTAGCAACAAACTACCAAATCGGAACGCCTAAAACACTTATTAACAGTACTAATGAAAGCCCGGTCATTGGATTGTAAAGAGGGGTGGCATAAAACGTCCATTAGCACTCAAATGCATTTATATCCAATACTAATTACAGAGGGTGACTGCACACCGTAGATTTAGGGGGAACTGTGATGGCTCCTTTTGTTAAAGTACCACCTACCGTGCTTTGTGTGGCGGTAAGTGAAGACCCAGGTTTGATGTTGGAGAATGCTGATACGGTTCATTTATATTATGAAATGGTTGATAAGGTAAAGAGGATTGGCAAACCCTTAAAGCCGCAGATTCAATCTGTTTGAGTTGTGTGCGGTTTTGGGCATGCACCTTTGATGACGTGATTAAAGAATGGAAATTGAGATCGATTCCTTGAAAGTAGGTAGTTAATACAGAGTTATGAAACCTAATCAAATTTTTGGTAATTAAAAACATGAGACATAAGAAAACTAACAGTGTCAAGGGTCTCTGATCAAACAATAGATTAGTCTATTGTGAGAGCCTAAATAAAATTATATTTGTACCAGCGATAATAATAATCAACAAGTTCAAATGTGCCTCTTGTATTGATATAAATAAAGCTGCTGAATTTTGTGAGAAACCTGTACATGATCATTGCAGAAATAAAAAGCGCTCTTAACGCGATTACCTCTTGTTTAGTCGTTCGGATATCCCGTGGTGCAAATGAAATTTTCTATGGCAGGACCTGCCATCAAACAAAACAAAGATATTTCAATCACCACATTACGGAAGCTTTTATTCAAAACGCTCGAAAATCACCACTTCGCAGCATCGTTGTATCAAATCACCGAATTAAACAACAAAAGGGCACATCAACCGACCGCGGAGAGCATTTGGTAGTAATGCGTTTGCACTAAATGCGGCCGCCATTTTCTTTGATTGATTGGCTGGAGATTTTACTTTAATGAGTGTTTTTGAAAGTGGTGATTTATTGCTATTTGTAAGCGTGATTTACACCTTTCTTGGATTGTTCATTAAGCTTACATTTATCATCATCAGCATACCGAACTTTAACCAGTACAGGATGAAAGATTTTTATTTGAAACTAGCTGTACTCGCAAATTCGTTCGCGTCGATGTCGGAACTCAACAATATTTTTTTTTAACAAAGGATTTTTTCTAAAATAAATGTAGCCTAAGTTACTCCTTATTACATTAGCTACCTGCCAATACACGTCCCGTCAAAATTGGCCCAGCCATTTCAGAGATTAGCCATTACAAACAGACAGACAGACACACAAAAATTAAAAAAAATGTTATTTTGGTGTATGTACCGTATATATATATATATTCGTATGCATGTAGTAAAAACGGTTATTTCAATATTATATAGATGTATAGATGGGTTTGCTTTTGACTCTAATCTAGGTCAGAGGGCAGAGACAAAATCTACGACGATGGTGTAAGCTTACCCTTACGCTTGTTCACTCTGACTTTGAACAGATTCAATTTGCATGCGTTTTCTTTTATGAGAAAGAGTAATCCATGACCACCATACGGACCTAGTGCGGATGTCAGTTAAATGTCTTCGAATCTTTAGTTATGGATCATATCGGTTGGTGGATGGTGATGAATTAACTCTAGTAATACAATCAAGCTTTTGTTCAGTACTGGACGTAATGATGTTGATAATATATTTAAATTGAAATAAAAGTTGTAAATGCCAATGAAAATAATCTACTTAACAAGTTATCAATGTAATACAATGTGCCAAACAACATAAATATCATATAACAGCCCAATTTCCACGTAGAACTTTTTCACCTTTTTCTTGGAACCTTACAGTAAACATTCGAAACTTCCAAGAAATAAACCTGGTAACACAAATGTTTTATTAACTTTATATCGAATTCTGTACTTCTGTAAGTAATTTACAAAATAACAAATTATGTACAAATCTTAGTAATTAGGTTAGGCTTCATTGGCCGCCAATTCTTGGAACTAAATAAGGTCTTTACGACCGTCAATATGCTTTCCAAATCGTGGCATACCACACAGGCGATAAATGCTCTCCAAACCGTTATATGCTATTGTATATTAACAGCTGAAGAAATGAGAACGGTCTGACCCCGACTTCAAGCCTTGCAACATTTCGATTCTTCAGATTTGTCTTTTTGTCCAATAAGATTCGCACAACAATCATCACAATCTAACGAATCAACATTCATACATAACTCATGCCAGAAATTCCACACCGAAGAATTTCTCATCTTTACACTTACCTGAAGATAATTCAGAAACAAAAGCTCCAAAAGAATAACTTTTTCTATTACCGAACACACTCGATTCAAAGTTGGTACGATAAACACCATTGGTCGGGATCTCATACATATTAATACATTCTGCGACGTCGAATGACTCTCAGAGGACGTTCAGAGGCGTCCCGTGTTTATTTAGCCGAGTCAATGCAGCCAGAGAGAATTATTGTTTTAATAATTGCGAGCAATTTCTTTTAGGACCTCCCTGGAGTCACACTGGACTTTTGAGGTTGTTAGAACGGTTACAGTTGATTAGTACAACGATTTTATATCTTTACAAATGTTTTACAAAAGCCGTTGAGACGGCTATTACTCCGAGTAAATGAAGTTTGCTTGTATTAATGATCAAACGCACTAATTGCTAATAATAAAAGGCACACTAAGAAAAACTATATTCTTTCCAAATGACTGCTCGTTCTGTCTGCGGAGTCTCTAAAGGTACATTCACGGTACAGTTGCCACTGAGCCTTTCAGCTTTACACGTCCAAATCATAATTCCGAGCACATATGAAGAGCTTAACATAATCCGTAATAAACGAATGAACATCTCAGGCAAGTCTTGACACTAAACAATATTCTTGGCAAAAAATGGGAATTAATTTCCTGCAAACCTCTATATTTCCCGCGTCTAAATATAAATAAGAGGCTCGAAGGCTTAGTGGCTGTCGGCAAGCGTGTCCTTGCTTCATAATGTCGCTACGTTGTTGACATCGCGGGATCCATTCGCCCGCCATTTTCGTCGCCATTTTGGACGCGCAAAAAGCGCGGGAATCTTGCTGTCATGGCAGGAAAAATAATTAGATTTCGTTGGCGCACTTCTTCTCGGTTCATTTCTGTATGTTTTGTTAATTATTTCTTCGTGAATGTCACGCCGGCGAGTCTTAGTGTCCTCCCTTTTTTTGTTTTCGCAAGGTGAAGCTTTTGTTTCGCTAAATATCGCTAAAAAGCGAGGTGTAGACAGTCAACGTTTCTTTTTAATTTTTAATTCGAACGCTACCTTCGTCTCCGAAGTTTTCCATTTGTTTTGATTTTGCTTTGTATTGTTGCATTCTTTGCGTTGTATAAATGAACCATTCTGTGCAGGCCCCCTCAAAAGTACAAATTGATATTAATTGTGTTAGAGGCCCTTACGGCGTTACCCCATGTGTTTTTCTTAACAATCAAGCGGTTGCACAATCCTTTTGCTGTTAACGAAGTGAAAAATAGTGCGATCCTCGACTTTATCGCGCAGATAATAGCAACGCAATCGAATCTATTCGAGCAGAAAATTAAGTTAGATAGTCTGTCGTGTCTCTCACTATTTCTAAATTCAATTTGTGTTCGAAATACAAATTGTGGCGGTTAAATCCCACGCGTCGGCCATATTTGAATTAATTTCGTTTTTAACTAACGCGGGAAAGCTCTTTATAGGGGTGACACCTTGTGAAAAGTGGTTTTATGGTGCTTTTGGGAATTTTAGCCATATGAGAACTTGAGACGAGTATTGCTGCTCTAAATTAGTTGTAATTACTGTGAGAATATTTTATAAGCGTAATGCCGTGTAATGTGCTTGAATTTTTTTAGTAGTATCAATGTTTGTTTCAAGTTTGTTTTAACCTCTAAAGGTTATTTTGACTGTTGGACTAATTAATTAGATTTAGCGTAGCTTTAAAAAGTTGTAGAAAGTATTTTTAAATCTGGCAATATTTTGCGCTTAAAACCAATAATAAAAAAATACAACAAGTAAAGGTTGTGCCTTCGAACGGCTCAATAATAATCATCTATGGACATTTTTATCTTATCATATCAGTACCCTACCATAAATAACTAAGCACCAATTAATCACAAAACAAGAAGTTCCAACATTAAGCCGTGTTCACACCTACATAGGCGCCATTTATCAAGCAATATTACCCGGGTAATAGTAATAAATTCGGGTAAATGTGTAACATTTGCCAACTGCTCCGATTCGAGTGTTAACATGAGTTCTCACGTATAAAACTTTGTTGCCATTTTTTTTTCCTCTCGACCTATCATCAAACTACTAGTAATTGGGAAACTTTGCTCATTATTATTTTCGCTGACATTTTTTTGGGTCGTGTATATTCGGGCTATTTATTTATAACTTGTGCCTTCGAGATTTTTATTCCGAAAAAAAGTATTTTTTATTCTGATAACTAATTCTGCTACGGCTTTAAGTCGTGCTTATTTAAATATTTTTACCTTGCTTTTATTTTAGTGTCATTCTAGATATTACAGTTTATGAAAAAAGTAGAAAGAAAACACTTAAATTGATTAAAATATATGTTAATAAATCTTTAGAACATTGGCATTTTATATTTTTGAGATATTACTAAAAAGAAAACACTTTAATTTATAGAAAAAAATACGTCATAAATCTTAAAAAACAGTGCTGCAAAATGTACACTAATAAGAATTCGTTTTTTCTAATTCTTGAAAATAAAACATCAACCTAATCAAATGCCACTTTATAGACACACATAAAAAAAAAACAAAATCTCTCACAAAAGATCACTATTTTGCCGACATCACAAAAAATAAAACGGAGATTCCTAACCCAGACAGTAAAACACACACACACTTGATCAATTTGACCTGGATTTACTGCCAGAATAGTAAGGTAAGGCTTCTCCAAATACCACGACATTTTTGGATTGGCATATGTGGATCCGACATTTTGATAAAGGTCGATGCACAATGGCGTATGGTGATTCAGAGGATGTAAAAGGTCTATTATAAAATAAAGGATTCTTTGACGGAAAAGTTTGTTATTTATTTACGCTGCTAGCTTCTGCACGCGACTTCGTTCGTTTTAATGTCATTGTTTTTATTTTATTCGAATTGCCGGACAAGAATTGTGAAAGCTGATCTATAAATATAATGACTACCTATATTAATCAGAAATAATAGAGTTCCTTACCAGAAGAAGAAATTAGATTATTAATCTTTTATTTTTCTTTATAATATTAGTGTAGACAAGGCGGGGCCGGGTACCCCGAGGCTCTAGCACGACTTTTCACGTTTGAGGTTAGAAAAGAAGTTAACGAAAACTTAGACAATAATTTGAAAGAAAAAAATAAGTGCATAATAAAAAGTATTCTATTAGTCAAAATTTTCCGGTGACATTTTGTCAGTTACGTGCGATATCATAACGATAACAAAATATTGACAAACATCATCCTCTTCAGGCTGAAAATAGGCTTCACTGACGTCGATAACGTACGTCAATATCGGCCCAGCCTACATTCGATGATATTGTATTCAGTAACTTTCTCTTCAACCAACGTCACTCATGTCTATTTCTACCTTCAAACCAACGGAGCTGAAGAGTTTCAGACTCTTACTGACTAAAAAGTGCCTTGTTCCTTCAATTTCCCTTTTCCAGGGCTGCGGTAACTCCTTCGAATATTCCTGCAACGCTGGTAAACATTGGCCCTATCAGTTTTGCTAACAGCTATAATATACATATATATATTTTAACTCAGGCTTCAAAGCCGATATAAAAACTTTAATACAATACAATATGTCATTAAAATAATACAATACATAAACAATACGAAAATAACACTAATTCACACGAAGAGTCTGCTATTTGAGGTGCGCGTGGAACACAACACGCCGTTGACCCAGTCTTGGTCCTGATCGGACGGTGAGCTACCCATTGTTCACCTTCCGCAAGCTCACGCCAAAGGTTACAAATTTTACCACCTGAAGCTTAAGTTTCTTTTTGAGAGACTCGCCATAAAAAGCAAGTCTCTTAAACGATTGGAACGATATGGGGAAGGCCTTTGTCCAGGGTGGAACAAAATAGGATGAATAAAAATTAATAATTTCAGTCAGACACAAGCCTATACTACCATATTATTAGTAAACAAACACTTCCCACCTTCAAAACCGCACTTAATTTCATGCAATCATTATACCGTAGAAATATACGGTTAATTAATAGGTTCCCGGTAACGAGACGGTTTTCTAAAGCCTATTCGAGTCTATAATCAAAGATACGTTAGTTACCAGTTAACTTGATCTCTCACCTTCTGTGCGAGCGAAGGGGTTGGAGTATGAAAAAGATACAGAGCGCTGTGATTATACGCTATAATTATGTGCGATGACAGCGCCACCTAGTGACCACATTAAAGAGGGCCATAGAAGCTGTCAATTCTTGCCAACTAGATGTTTTGATACCCATTTTCGGCTTGTTTTTCATATAAAAAAACCTTAAAAGTATAACTTTAATAGGTTGTGATGCCTAAGAAACTACATGTACGTAGGTACTTCACTCCGTCGGAGCCCCCCGTAATTTACAACTCTGTCACATCGCGCGCTGCGGTCTAGTTCACTGTCTCCATCACCGATTTTGCACATAGCGTATAGAAGTGCTCGCTCCATCTTAGGTCTAATCTTTGCTTCTGAGCTAGACTAAGGTGAAAACTAAGCCTTCTCTAAATAAAAAAGACATTTGATGTGTAACATTTCACCTTTTCGCGCGGTAAACAGGGCCAGAAATTCCACAAAGCAAAGAGGTTTGCAAAGAAGAAGGGTAAGCCTGTGTCCAGTTTTAGGAACCCATACAGGGTCTGGTCCTGTATGTGTCTCAATTGCACAAAGCAGAGAAATGAGAAGAGGAATATTTCTAAAAAATGAAAACACTAGTATAACAAATAGCAATGAAATAAAAACCAACAAAAGAAAACTAACATTTACCCAAAACACTCCAAATTCGTCGGGTTTTCCTGCTCCTTGTCAAATGAATACTCCTCGATTCAGATGAAGATAATGAAGAGGGCAGATGGATGTACATAACCAGATCCACTAGTATTTGGTCTGTTATATTTCCGTATCGTGAGCCTCAGTTGAGGGCGTGGGCCAAGACATAAGCGTAGGTGGGTAATCGCCATGATTCTTTATAACGTTGACATTTGATAAAAGTTTGTATAATTTTGTGATTAGAAAATATGGAGTTTATTTTTAGGATGAAATTTCGATCACGGCTTTCGAAAATAGATTACTTAAATGACATTTGTGTAAAGCTATCATTACAGTGTTTTGTGGGTTCTCAAAGGTTGAAATTGACGAAGTTATTTTTGAATAGGTTTATAATATCTGGAATTATAGAGCCGTGTAATTTTCAATGTCTTCTCGTAGAAGTATAAACTATTAGTTTCTTACAAACCCTCTTTTTTTGTTGTGTTAGAAACTGCCCGGTTCAGTACCTCCTAAACCTCACTTGCATTTTTTCCCGACTACGGGCGACTTCCACGTCAGCATCTCTGTAACTGGGTACAACGATGCCCCTCGGTAAGACTAGTTGTTAGACTTTTAAGCTTCGGAGTAACATCGGAGGGACAGTCAAAGTTCTACATTTGACTACCAGACAACTAATATCTCAAAAAAAAAGCGTAGAAATCGCCATTCTTCTTTACCTTGCACGCCAGTAGAGTAGTCAGCGTCACAGAGCGACGAGCAGCCTTGATTGTGGGCGAGCTACTTGCGCTAATTACTCGCCCGAGAACTGGGTGAAGTAACTACCTAACAGTGACTTACGTGAGTTACTGACTTTAGGTATGTCAGGATTTTCTTTTGCTGGAGTAATGAGAGAAGATTTAAATCTGTGACAGTACTTTAAATGTGTGGTTCGTTCTTGATGGTTAAGTGCTACGTTTGGTAACTAATAACTTGTCTTATTACTGGTGTCTACCAAAGATGAACTCTTGTTTTAGTTGTGTTTTTGATGCTTGGTTAAAAATACAAAGGGAAACTAAAAAAAGTTCTTCTGTAACTGTTTTGTTTCTATTAGACACAAAACATGACCAATTCGTGTTACACAGTATTCTTTTGTATATTTTTATAAAGGATTAGGAAACCTAATAAATTGTTATAATGCTACACCGCTTTTTTGGGTTTTAGATCATCAAATGAGTCCTCCCGCCCTAGGTGGAGTGGAAGGGACTGTCAGACTCCTACTGACTAGTACTACGTACTGAAAGTAGGAATATATAATTATAGCGTTATTTTTATTGAAAACTAGTTGACCCGTGCCCACTTCGTTGGGTGGTAAAATATACATGATATATTTATAATTTATAGCCTATAGCACTCACGAATAATGTAGCTTTCGACCAGTGAAAAAAAAATTAAAATCGGTTCATTACTTCCGGAGATTACCCCTACATACAAACAAACAAATTTTACCTCTTTATAATATTAGTATAGATATAGATAAAACTATGGGTACCTTTCTCATTTAAATCTACGCATTTATAAACTGTAATATGTATCACCCTTACGAACACAAAGAATCTCATAAAAAAGCGACCATCCCAAATACTAAAACCGTACATATTTTTCACATAAAAAAACTATGTATGAGTCCCACTTCCCTAATTATTTCACACCCATACATAAAATTGTTTAGCACTTTTCATGGGAAAGTGTTCATCAACATGGCTACTGGAAATATTAAATAAAAGGTTGTTCACGTCAATAATAGGTTTCGAAGAATTCTTTAACATAATGCGGGATAATCATTTCATATGGTATTCCTGAAAAATGTCTACCTAAATACACAGATCCGAACTCAATTACATCCACTGAAAAAAACTTACGTAGACGCACGTAAAATCCAAATTAATCTTGACTCGAATCAAACCCATGACTGTACTGAAATACTACTAGATTAGCAAAGAAGAAGAAACCTGTAAAATAATCTTACAGTCTTTTTTTAGAATTATTCCCGCTGGATCCCACTTTTGAATCCCACTTGAATATTTTTCCCGTTGGATCCCAAAAAAATTAAAAGTAATTCCCGTTGAATCCCATAACAAAAGAAAAACGTTTTATTCCCGTTGAATCCCAAAAACAATTCCCGTTGGATCCCACGTGCTTTAAAAAATCTGAATGCGAGTACTTTCAACGACAAAATTGCTATCATAAATTGCGGTTTCGCCTGCGTCGTGTTAGGCGTATGGCCCTATGGTCCAGTCTCGCATCAGTTCCCTTTAGGAAAGTGTGAAACACGACGCGCCATGACTTGGACCTGTCCTTGGTCGGACGGCTCCCGGACTCCTCGACCAGAAGCGGCTGGAATATGACTCGCGATTTCCGACGCCCTCGGGCGTCATCAGCGGTGGCTGGGGCGAGAGTAGACGATGTCCAATAAAAAACACATCGACGCAAGAAAGCAATCTTGTAGTATCTCGAAAAGTGGAACTTTACACCAGAGCCAAAAAACTATTTAAAAAAATCATAACTCGTAAACTAGCTGAAATCGAGAGGTAATTTTTGGAACATATATTTCTTATAATGAAATTTATTAGATAACACTAAAGTTAGTGGTCTAAAGTTGGTATAACATGAGGTTTTGCTAGTTACAGCAATTGGTTTTTCAATTTGAGTCATCAATATTGCTGTATCTTGGTCATAGACATAGTAATCATATCGACGCCAGAAAGCAATCTTGTAGTATCCCGAAAAGTGGAACTATAAACCAGAGCCAAAAAACTATTTGAAAAATTCATAACTCGTAAACTAGCTGAAATCGAGAGGTAATTTTGGAAACACATATTTCTTATACTGAAATTTATTAGATAACACTAAATATAGTGTTCTAAAGTTGCGAGTTACAGCAACTGGTATTTCAATTTGAAGCATCAATATTGCTGTATCTTGAAAAATAAAAATAAAATTTTAGACAACGATTATGATGTTGATTTTGTTGTATCTATCTTTTTTTGTAAAATAGCTGATTTTATGGTACTTACAGCATTTTGAAGTATGTTTTCTTAAAAAAGTTAAGAAAATTCACGTCGTATCATAAAAAAAAACCTCCTAGGAAAACATGGATCAGACTGTCCGACGCAGTATTTTTTTCTGAATTCAAATATGCAATAAAAAAAAAAACCCATTTTGCGAGATACGACAAAATCGCTTTCCAGCGTCGACATCCATATTGAGCGCAACATGACAAGTGTCAGTCAGTGTCGAATTAAAATCAGTGTTGTCACTGTCACAAAAAAAAATATAACATTATATCGATTTATCGATTACATAACAAATTGCAGGTTTTTTATTTTTTAAATCTCGTTTCGGTGAAAAATAAACTACCCAAAAAGGGGAAGATTTGTAAGGCTAAGGCTACCTCGTCGCACTGTCTCTCGTGCAGCTGTATCACCACGGAGTGTTTTAAGGGGCCCATATCTTAGAGCGCAGCAGGCATTTAGAGTGATTTCCCCCCCCCCCCCTGTCACGTGGCATCACAGCGCTTTTCAATGATCTTCGCTGACCCCGTTGAAAAACGTACCACCTTGAGCTTATGCTAGCCTAGTACTTTGGCAGGCCATTTAGAGTTACCTTACCCCCGCGCTGCGTGTCACGTGGCACCAGACTGCAAAACATACCACCTTGATCTTATACTAGCCTAGTACTTTTGCTGGTTAGTGACATTCTATCAGTTTTTAAGTAAAGACTGAAACAAATTCTCAGAATGTGTCTCTGCCATCTTTCTACACACTGGTGACCGGTCTATGGAAAGCCTATGGTGGCCGGATCTTGTGAAACTTTTTTTTTTGGTAAAATTCATAAATTAGTTACTCAGAATACATCAGTAAAATAACGATAACAGTTTTCTTCTGATATGTACACATGTTGTCAAAAAGTGGGATTCAACGGGAATTAAAAATGGGATTCATCGGAACTACCTAAAAAATGGGATCCAAAAGTGGGATCCAACGGGAATAATTCTGAATTATTCCCGCTGGATCCCACTTTTGAATCCCACTTGAATATTTTTCCCGTTGGATCCCAAAAAAATTAAAAGTAATTCCCGTTGAATCCCATAACAAAAGAAAAACGTTTTATTCCCGTTGAATCCCAAAAACAATTCCCGTTGGATCCCACGTGCTTTAAAAAATCTGAATGCGAGTACTTTCAACGACAAAATTGCTATCATAAATTGCGGTTTCGCCTGCGTCGTGTTAGGCGTATGGCCCTATGGTCCAGTCTCGCATCAGTTCCCTTTAGGAAAGTGTGAAACACGACGCGCCATGACTTGGACCTGTCCTTGGTCGGACGGCTCCCGGACTCCTCGACCAGAAGCGGCTGGAATATGACTCGCGATTTCCGACGCCCTCGGGCGTCATCAGCGGTGGCTGGGGCGAGAGTAGACGATGTCCAATAAAAAACACATCGACGCAAGAAAGCAATCTTGTAGTATCTCGAAAAGTGGAACTTTACACCAGAGCCAAAAAACTATTTAAAAAAATCATAACTCGTAAACTAGCTGAAATCGAGAGGTAATTTTTGGAACATATATTTCTTATAATGAAATTTATTAGATAACACTAAAGTTAGTGGTCTAAAGTTGGTATAACATGAGGTTTTGCTAGTTACAGCAATTGGTTTTTCAATTTGAGTCATCAATATTGCTGTATCTTGGTCATAGACATAGTAATCATATCGACGCCAGAAAGCAATCTTGTAGTATCCCGAAAAGTGGAACTATAAACCAGAGCCAAAAAACTATTTAAAAAATTCATAACTCGTAAACTAGCTGAAATCGAGAGGTAATTTTGGAAACACATATTTCTTATACTGAAATTTATTAGATAACACTAAATATAGTGTTCTAAAGTTGCGAGTTACAGCAACTGGTATTTCAATTTGAAGCATCAATATTGCTGTATCTTGAAAAATAAAAATAAAATTTTAGACAACGATTATGATGTTGATTTTGTTGTATCTATCTTTTTTTGTAAAATAGCTGATTTTATGGTACTTACAGCATTTTGAAGTATGTTTTCTTAAAAAAGTTAAGAAAATTCACGTCGTATCATAAAAAAAAACCTCCTAGGAAAACATGGATCAGACTGTCCGACGCAGTATTTTTTTCTGAATTCAAATATGCAATAAAAAAAAAACCCATTTTGCGAGATACGACAAAATCGCTTTCCAGCGTCGACATCCATATTGAGCGCAACATGACAAGTGTCAGTCAGTGTCGAATTAAAATCAGTGTTGTCACTGTCACAAAAAAAAATATAACATTATATCGATTTATCGATTACATAACAAATTGCAGGTTTTTTATTTTTTAAATCTCGTTTCGGTGAAAAATAAACTACCCAAAAAGGGGAAGATTTGTAAGGCTAAGGCTACCTCGTCGCACTGTCTCTCGTGCAGCTGTATCACCACGGAGTGTTTTAAGGGGCCCATATCTTAGAGCGCAGCAGGCATTTAGAGTGATTTCCCCCCCCCCCCCCCTGTCACGTGGCATCACAGCGCTTTTCAATGATCTTCGCTGACCCCGTTGAAAAACGTACCACCTTGAGCTTATGCTAGCCTAGTACTTTGGCAGGCCATTTAGAGTTACCTTACCCCCGCGCTGCGTGTCACGTGGCACCAGACTGCAAAACATACCACCTTGATCTTATACTAGCCTAGTACTTTTGCTGGTTAGTGACATTCTATCAGTTTTTAAGTAAAGACTGAAACAAATTCTCAGAATGTGTCTCTGCCATCTTTCTACACACTGGTGACCGGTCTATGGAAAGCCTATGGTGGCCGGATCTTGTGAAACTTTTTTTTTTGGTAAAATTCATAAATTAGTTACTCAGAATACATCAGTAAAATAACGATAACAGTTTTCTTCTGATATGTACACATGTTGTCAAAAAGTGGGATTCAACGGGAATTAAAAATGGGATTCATCGGAACTACCTAAAAAATGGGATCCAAAAGTGGGATCCAACGGGAATAATTCTGGTATCGAATTATTCCCGCTGGATCCCACTTTTGAATCCCACTTGAATATTTTTCCCGTTGGATCCCAAAAAAATTAAAAGTAATTCCCGTTGAATCCCATAACAAAAGAAAAACGTTTTATTCCCGTTGAATCCCAAAAACAATTCCCGTTGGATCCCACGTGCTTTAAAAAATCTGAATGCGAGTACTTTCAACGACAAAATTGCTATCATAAATTGCGGTTTCGCCTGCGTCGTGTTAGGCGTATGGCCCTATGGTCCAGTCTCGCATCAGTTCCCTTTAGGAAAGTGTGAAACACGACGCGCCATGACTTGGACCTGTCCTTGGTCGGACGGCTCCCGGACTCCTCGACCAGAAGCGGCTGGAATATGACTCGCGATTTCCGACGCCCTCGGGCGTCATCAGCGGTGGCTGGGGCGAGAGTAGACGATGTCCAATAAAAAACACATCGACGCAAGAAAGCAATCTTGTAGTATCTCGAAAAGTGGAACTTTACACCAGAGCCAAAAAACTATTTAAAAAAATCATAACTCGTAAACTAGCTGAAATCGAGAGGTAATTTTTGGAACATATATTTCTTATAATGAAATTTATTAGATAACACTAAAGTTAGTGGTCTAAAGTTGGTATAACATGAGGTTTTGCTAGTTACAGCAATTGGTTTTTCAATTTGAGTCATCAATATTGCTGTATCTTGGTCATAGACATAGTAATCATATCGACGCCAGAAAGCAATCTTGTAGTATCCCGAAAAGTGGAACTATAAACCAGAGCCAAAAAACTATTTAAAAAATTCATAACTCGTAAACTAGCTGAAATCGAGAGGTAATTTTGGAAACACATATTTCTTATACTGAAATTTATTAGATAACACTAAATATAGTGTTCTAAAGTTGCGAGTTACAGCAACTGGTATTTCAATTTGAAGCATCAATATTGCTGTATCTTGAAAAATAAAAATAAAATTTTAGACAACGATTATGATGTTGATTTTGTTGTATCTATCTTTTTTTGTAAAATAGCTGATTTTATGGTACTTACAGCATTTTGAAGTATGTTTTCTTAAAAAAGTTAAGAAAATTCACGTCGTATCATAAAAAAAAACCTCCTAGGAAAACATGGATCAGACTGTCCGACGCAGTATTTTTTTCTGAATTCAAATATGCAATAAAAAAAAAAACCCATTTTGCGAGATACGACAAAATCGCTTTCCAGCGTCGACATCCATATTGAGCGCAACATGACAAGTGTCAGTCAGTGTCGAATTAAAATCAGTGTTGTCACTGTCACAAAAAAAAATATAACATTATATCGATTTATCGATTACATAACAAATTGCAGGTTTTTTATTTTTTAAATCTCGTTTCGGTGAAAAATAAACTACCTACCCAAAAAGGGGAAGATTTGTAAGGCTAAGGCTACCTCGTCGCACTGTCTCTCGTGCAGCTGTATCACCACGGAGTGTTTTAAGGGGCCCATATCTTAGAGCGCAGCAGGCATTTAGAGTGATTTCCCCCCCCCCCCCTGTCACGTGGCATCACAGCGCTTTTCAATGATCTTCGCTGACCCCGTTGAAAAACGTACCACCTTGAGCTTATGCTAGCCTAGTACTTTGGCAGGCCATTTAGAGTTACCTTACCCCCGCGCTGCGTGTCACGTGGCACCAGACTGCAAAACATACCACCTTGATCTTATACTAGCCTAGTACTTTTGCTGGTTAGTGACATTCTATCAGTTTTTAAGTAAAGACTGAAACAAATTCTCAGAATGTGTCTCTGCCATCTTTCTACACACTGGTGACCGGTCTATGGAAAGCCTATGGTGGCCGGATCTTGTGAAACTTTTTTTTTTGGTAAAATTCATAAATTAGTTACTCAGAATAGGTACATCAGTAAAATAACGATAACAGTTTTCTTCTGATATGTACACATGTTGTCAAAAAGTGGGATTCAACGGGAATTAAAAATGGGATTCATCGGAACTACCTAAAAAATGGGATCCAAAAGTGGGATCCAACGGGAATAATTCTTTTTTTACAGGTTCTGAAACGCGTTAAACAAAAGCCGCTTAGCTTTACAAATCTTTAAAAGAGCATCTCATTACAAACTCACATATGATTCATGTTCTAAATCACCACAATATTACATTTGTTAGAATTCAGGTCAAATGATAAACAGTGCATCATCAAACTGATGAATGAATTAGCATGATTAAATTAGAGTTAATTAATGCGAAACTAATCCTAATCAGTTTTAATTGTTATTTTCTAGTAGCCATTGTAAACGGGTAATTATTGTTGTTCTGGTCAAATGGAACGTTTCAATTGATTTTGGTTCATTGATTTTACAAACGATTGATGGTTTTTACGTTTTTTTTATAATTTGTTATTTTTGCAAGGTTTATTGATTTATTTATCTGATTGAATTTATCTTATCTTTTATACTACCTACTTACGAGTGCCTATAACATACCTAATTAAATGAGTATATTTTTGTTGGATTTTTTTGTTACTCGTTCACTCTTAAAACGCTAAACTGATTTCGATGAATTTTGGTACAGAGATAGATGGAACCCTTTGAGACGGTTTTAGGTTTTTTTTAACCGAAACTGTCTACTATTATTGTCAAAAATTCCACCTTGTTCCTCCAATTTCCCTTCACGTTCCATAGTCACGGAAAAATTATGAGTATTGACAAAAAAAAAACTACAAAATGATTCCACTAGCCTAACCTAACTCTAACCCATCTTATACAGCCTCCCATATATCAATAAAAAACACCCTACCTAATAAAAATATGATTTCCGTACTAGTAACGGAATAAACAATTGCGCCCGGCCGTCACTTTCAAAGCCACTTGTGGTAATTGCGTTCCCGGACCGTAACTAGTGGTGTGCCACTTAAAAACCGGACTTCGGTTAAAAAGCGTCCGGTCAAAAGTTATTTGCGTTATATTTTACACTGGGGTAGGTGGCGCCATCTGGCGGTGACATGTTGTTTTAGATGGGGTTTTACAGTTGATTAATTTTGTGCGGAGTTTTTTTTCTGTGAGTTTCAGTGGGCCTGTTTCGATTTTTGTGACAGATAAATATGTTTTTGTCGTTTCTTTATTTAGTAACTGTTTATTAAGAGTGTCAGCATGATGATCACCCCTCTAGAGGGCCAAAGCCTGTCGGGGTCGCGGGACTCATCAAATTACCGTGACCCTGGAACGTAAAGGGCTATTGAAGGACACTGTGGATTTTAGTCAGTACGAGTCTGACAGTACCTCCCGCTCTGCCCTGGGTTCCAGGACTCATTTGATGATTTTACCACGTAAAAAAACTGACTCAAAATGTTAGTTAAATTCAACCTATAAATAGCTCGCTTAAACATAAGATACTAATCTCACTCAATAAAATAAAACCACATCTTCAACAGACAAAAATCACCCCAAAAAAAAATTCAACAGCGCTCACCAAAAAACCGATAATTACGCCACTAACCGTAAACCGCAACCGTAAACCTTTCCGTAAAAATTACCGGTCCTTAGAGCCTCTAATTGACCGGTACATAATACATACTTGTAATAGGTAGGCACCGTAAATCTTTCACACCTGGACTCTTTGCCTGCGTTCGGAAATGTTCGGGTGTTCTCGGGAATCGTCGGCAACTACCTCGGAGATAAATCACTGAAAGGATGGTAGGAGAAAATTAAAAATCTTTCTTGTTTTACACGGGAAATGTGAGACCATAAAATAGGGAGGACCGATATCAATGTAAAATGTAATAGGGCAGCGACTGATAATATTAAATTTCGGTAACCTCTAGATTACCGGTGAATACGTCAACACATCAATTTAATAATTTACAAACTTTAGCTTTGGAAGTGTCCTTTTTTCTTTGATTTGCTTTTTTTGTTGCTACTGACTTCCAATGTTACCGTTATGTTCTACTTCTTTGCTGATTTTCCTTGTGTTTCAAATGAATAATATAATCAGTCCGACATTTACTGAAAAGAAACCATCTTGTCCCTTCAATTGCACTTTGCGTTCCAGTAGGGTCAGATCAATATTCGCACGACCCTGAGAACCCTGAAACATTTACACGACTCTGATTTTCCTGGTAGTCGATTGAATTTTAAATTCTCCTTTTATGCTGGGCATTGACAAGGTCTTCTGTCAGTTGATCTGCTATCCACCAATGTCGCTTAATCTTCTCTGTTCTACAGCATACCGATTTTAAGATATTCTTCCTCACGTTATTTTTCTGGATCGTTTCTTATGCATCCATTGTTACCAAGTTAAATAAATTCTGAACGAATATAAGAAAGAGAGTAGACCGTTTCGTCTGCTCATAAATTCAACCGCAATAACTTCAGTTCATCCGTGATCATGGAACTTGAAGCAACAGTGAAGAAATATCAGAAACTAAATAAAAAATATCCCCTTAAAATCTAACGACAAGTACAATCATTCTGTTTAAATAATGTCCCCTAATATCCGATTGAGCACAAAGTATAATGCCGGACAACATCATTATGCGCTAAGATCATCAAGCACACATCTGCACTCCCATTCAATACATAATTACATACATGTCCCGAAATCAGCGCACGCGATCAATCAATTGTTTTACGACAACCAGCCATTACTAGGGATTTCAAAAGTATCGATATTTAGTGTAACAATGTAGTCGATAGTTTCCAAAATTATCGGTTTTGTCGCTACGTAGTAATCATGTTTCCTTGTGGCGTTAGCGCATAGGGAATTACAATTTTGTTCATAAACCTTAGTAAAGTACATAGTAAACGGTTTGCTTGTCACTTTTTACACGCGCAGAGTAAAAAGAGTAAAAAGCTAATTATTTTCATTTCAATCAGCAATCGGGCATCGATATACTTTCAGTACGACTTTAAGTATAAAAAATAAACTGTTAATAATTATAATCTCCAAATTATTTACGAGAACTATCAAGTTAAAATTCCCACATCTAATTGGATTACTATTAATAATAACTGGATATCGATACTTTTGGTAAGACTTCTGTTGGGAATGAAAAGTATCGACAACTCGTACAAGTAAATGCAATATCGATTCTTTTGTTTCCCAACCATATCCCTAGCCATTACGAGTGGGGGTGACCGAATGACGTAACGAATTGCATCCACCGGTAATTAATCCTAAATCTGCGGAACCAACAAGTCTTAGGGTGAACGACCTTATTTAGGGTTCCTTACTAAGGGGAGCGTTGATTGATTGTAAGAAAGTTTCAACTCAATATTTGTCAAAATATTTCATGCCTGAAAAGTTTTGGTTTGAATTATTTTATGTTGGGGTTGAAATTGTTTTTAAGTACTATAGAATAAAGAGAGAATGTCAAAGTGAAGAGTGGTGAAGAGAATATTGAAGGATGATATCTTGTAGATGTTTCAAATACTAGATTTAAAAGTCTAAATTTTTCAAAGAAGGCTTGAGGCTTGACACTTATATAAGGTTTCATTTCTGTTAGTTGTTTATTTTGAAAGACTATGCAGTGTTCGCGTGGTGGATTGTAGCCCATTCCCTCACTTATAGAGTCCTGTGTCCCAGCAGTGGGTACATTACTAGCTGATTGAGCTTTCACACTTAAATGATTTAATTGCACGCCTTCTTTAACCTTTTTCCGGGAGGATCTTTAAACTTTGGTGTAGTGTGGTAAGTCTACCAGACTACCTACACTATACAATACCTAGACAATGGGTGACTCGCTTTCCGATCATGGACCAAGCCCGGGTCGACGGCGCTGTGTTCCAGGCGCGCCTCTTAGAGCTGTCAGCACAATGACGGGGCCCCCTTGAGGGCCAAAGCCCGCCGGGGTCGCGGGACTAACGAGCTATCGTGACCCAAGAACGTAAAGGGCTATTGAAGGACACCGTGGATTTTCAAGTCCGTACAAGTCTGACAGTCCCTCCTGCCCTGTCTTGTGTTAGGAGTTCCAGGATGATTTCAAAACGCTAAAAAAAATACAACACCTAGACATTCGTCAAGATACCTTAAAAAATAACCAGAACCCGTCCTAATTTCATTCGTATTTATTCTAATCATTGGGCTCTCCCGATTATTTCAAGTGTCATTATTCTCCAGCTTTTATGCTCTGCATGCTTCTTCTATATACTTCTCTCTTACTCGACATCTGTCCATATTGTTATGAATAACAATTCCAAGACAACATCTTTCATCCCCTACCATATTGTGAGTTTTACAACTTTCTAACACTGTTTTCCCAGCCTTACAAACTGTACATCTGTGTTAATAAAACCATATTGGCAAACGCCCAAAAACCAAGTTCTGACAAGTTATTGTGTTCTTATTTGAGCATATAACAAGTCAACAGGAACTGGATTTGAAATGCGGAAAAACCGATTTTATGGTACCAAAGTTGATTTTACTGCTTCGTTGGTTTGAAGCTCGATTGCTGAGCATAAGGTCCTGGGTTTCATTTCCCGGGTCGGGCAAAGTGTTATTGGGTTTTTCGGAATTTCTCGGAGTAAGGCAAAAGACAAGTAATCTTGGAATTTGGAGATTGGATATGAGATTCTTTCCCAGCAGTGGGGCAGTGTGGAATCGACTCACCAAACGTAGAAAAGTCCTATGATTTTGTTACTTTACAGGCATTCAAGCGTTTTGCACTGCATCGATACTTACCAACCTACTTGATCATAATTATATTCAGTTATCGGAATAGGTAGATTGATCCGAAACGTATTCATTAAATTAATATGGACATTCCACCGGAATTGATTTGATTTTATAAAAAAACCGGAACTTATAGGTAGGAATTGTACCTACAATTCCTACCTATAAGTTCCGGTTTTTTAAATTATAATACCTTTATGCCAGGGTTGCGGAATTTGTTGAAAGAGTTACCACGGCTCTGGAACGCAAAGACGTTAAATATTAAAGCTATTAATTAATATTCAATTGTTTTTGATATTCAACAGTTAAATTATGAATTAATTTAGTTTTGACACCTTCCTTTCAATTTTTAATTGGGTAGTAATAATAGCACTACCAATATGAACAACATTTTAATTCAATCTGAAAATACCGGAATTACTTTTCGGAAAAATGGCTTATCCATGTTATTCTTTCTGTGTGCATTTATGATACAAGTACCAAAAATCAATCTATCTATTCCGATCTATGGTTATATTATATTAGAAACGTGTCCTGCCCTCGCACCCCTCACAATCATACCTTCACAAAAATAGTTTCCCTCACAATTCCTCCTCTGCATTTAATTCGCGACCTTCAGTCCCTTTGTGCGGTCCTCCCATAAATCCCTCCTGCCACGACCATTCACAGTCATTGTTGGAAACTTTCCTTTCTGAAAACCTGAATCGGGATCTGATAAACGTAAGGTAATGAATAGTACCTATTGTTTGATAATTAATTTCTTCATTAACGTCCTTTACACCTCGCGAAGTTGGGTAAGTTGGAATGGCACCATTATGTGTAATTACTGAAATTAATTGTCTTATCTATTCAGTTTTTGGTGGTGAAGCCTTCACGTCTTAGTTTTCGGGGTATTGTCTGAGAATGTGATGATGTTCTAAGTTTTGGTTCAATGGGTAAGGTTTGAATGAAGTATGCCCTTGCCACTGTGAGCGACATAGCATGGGTGGTGAGCGATATAAGATCAAATGAATAGAAATGTTTGTAACACGCCACGACGGCGTACTTAAGATGATATTCTACCGAGCGCTCGTCCATACTAAAAGAGAAAACGTTTTCCTACCCCTAAATGTTATCCTATCTCAATGATTTTTTAGAATGCTTCCTACACAGTAAAAAACTAGGTTTATAGGAAAAAAAGAAAACCTATGAACCTAGTTTTTTACTGTGTCAGAAGCATTCTAAAAAATCATTGAGATAGGATAACATTTAGGGGTAGGAAAACGTTTTCTCTTTTAGTATGGACGAGCGCTCGGTAGACGATCCTCTTAAGGTCTGTTCGCGCCGGAGACCGTGACAGGAAACCGAGACAGGAGACGCGACAGGAGACCGCGACCGGAGATTGCGACCGCATCTGTCTCCTGTCACTGTCTCGCTCGCGAACTGCTGCTCGTACATTGCCTAATGTTAAGTACTGTCGCAGTCTCCTGTCGCGGTCTCCGGTCGCTGTCTTCTGTCTCGGTCTCTGGCGTGAACCGCCACCTTTACAAAGTAATTAATGTCTTATTCGCGCTTTCCGCCGCACCGTTCGCCGGTTAGATCATCAGTTGGAGTCACTTTCCAACGGGCTTTTCTAAGGAACTACTGCGGCCTATCTATTCTTGGTCTAAGTGAAACAGTACAGTAATCTAAACTTGGCCTAACTTCGAACTAAACTAATTTATTATAAGTCCTCACTCCGTGGCAACCTGATTAACTAAACACCTACTAACAATGCTGGAGCGATCTCTCTGCTTATCCGTCTTCGAATGGCACAGCGTTAACATACAATGGAGAACAACAATGTAGATATTTCCAATATTGTACAGTCAAATAAACGGATGTCTTGTGGTGATAAATGTGAGATTTTGTGTTTTGATCGGTGCGTTAAAAAAAGGAATAGTCACACTATTCCTTTTTCAAAACTAACTAAAGAACTTGAATAGTAATAGTTATGTCGGTTATTTTGAACTAAAATGGTCGTTCTAAAGTACGATTATTAATTCGAGTCAGTAAAATGACAGTACAACTGTCACTGATACAACGAAATTTAGTACATTTCATTCATGTTTTAGTACATTTCATTCATGTACAAATGTCATTTTACTGACTGGAATTAAAAATCGTACTTTAGTTTTGAATTCTTGAATATATAGATAGCCTCATTTTAATTTATTTAACTATTTATGTAAAACATCATAAGAAAAACAAGATAATGCTTAACGTAAAATACTTTGTTCAATAACAAAGTTATGAATTGATTTTTGCACATATCGAGCACACATAATTACATCGTCTGATGACGGCTTTTGAAAATAATTTCAGGATCATTTCTGGGGTTATTTTATCTAATCTAGTCTAGTTAGTCTAATCTGCCCTCATAATAATTACGTTTTTAATACAATTACAAATCCCGTGTCAAATGTAAATTAAACAGTACACAAAACCCATTGCTTTAACAAACTTGCAGCAAGTTTCCCCTCATAAAAACCTTAAGTAAGTGTAGGCAGTGAACTTGATCGCTATTCTTCAATACCTATATGTTGTATCTGGTGTCGACTGTACAAGTATCCATGACAAAGCTTAGCGGGTCGTTAAACTCAGCTTAAATATCTGACACACGGTCGTTAAGTTCGACGAGCGTGTTGGATATTGGTGATGAAACGTGTTTGTGTGCTGGGCTGTGTGTGATGTTTTGTATTTGGGGTGATCCACTTTATTAGTGTAAAATGAATTGATATTAATTTGGATTGTACCTATTCATTGAGACTCTTAGACTCTACTGAAGTGAGTAAACAAATGACTCAATAGAATTACGAGTACCATATGTAGTGACTTTTCTTCCATTTTCTTCCTCTGAACCTATTAGAATGTCTTTCAAATCATGAACTATTTCTCCAAAATTAGGTAAATACCCATAATTTTACTGAGCTATTACTAAACAAATATTACTTAAACATACCCCAAAATCTCCACGAATAAAACGAACAACTAATTATGTTCCACCAAAATACCAAAAAAGTATAAAGAATGCATGCCATTGCACGCCAAGATCGAACAAAACCTTCCCTCATTTATCATTCTTTCACTCAACTTATCTCCCAACACGCTAGCGCCATCTCTTAACAGTATCCCCGAACTCCACAAGCCGGTTTAACAGTAGTAAATCAGTGCGGTTACCGTGGTTCTCTTGCCATCACTCTTTGGCTAAACTCCCAAGGTTTATGCCATATGATCTATGGTCCTGACGCTCAAAACTATGGTCTTATGAGAGAACTTGGCTGTTATTCGGTTAAGTAGACTTTGAAGGTTCATATGTAGTCTGTCAATGGTCTTTTTGAAATATGGATGGGTGCTGAAGGCAGTCCTTGTGTCTACTTCTTTTACTTTTTTTAATGTACTTACTTTTTGCCCCACAATAGAATTCTCCTGTATCGTGGATTCGTGGATGCGTTTACAAACATAGAAACTCACATACACAAAAATCCAGACCGTGAACAACTACTTGCAGATCAAACGAATATATGTATAGGCTGACTGGTAATTAGTGTACGATACTTAAACACGTGATTGTGCTCATGATAACCAACAACTTTTACTATGGGAACAAACCTGAAAACGCGAAAAAAAAAAATAGCTGTTCAGTACATTTGTTTGCTTAATGTACTGAACAGCTGATATTTTTTTCACGATTTCGGCTTTGCTCCCATAATAAAAATTGTTTGTTATCATGAGCACAATCACGTGTTTAAGTATCGTACACTAATTACCAGTCACCCTATATTTTATTCCGTGCGGGGATCTAACCCCGCGACATGCTGCACAGCAGTAGATCGCTCAGCCAATGCGCTAACCTAGTCATCATTGCCGGATATACGGGGATTTTACAAGAATGACGTTTCTATTTTTGCAAGGAAATTTATCAAGATTCAAAGTCATATTAGCCAGAATTTATAACAGTCTCAGCAATGTTTTAAACACTTTTACTGAACAATTACTTAATTTAATATCTATTTTTTGAATAAATACCCAATACCTACATAAGAGATGAGAGCAGTGGTGGCCCAGTGGTATCGGTCCCGACTTACGAATTGTAGGTCGTAGGTTCGAACCCCGCCAGGCGCATTACTTTGTGTAATTTGTTTCATGACCACTGCTCTCAAAAACGGTGAAGGAAAACATCGTGAGGAAACCGGCATATCGGAGAACCAAAAATTCGAAGACATGTGACATCTACTAACCCGCACTGGGCCCGCGTGGTGGATCCCATTCCCTCTCACAGAGAGGAGGCCTGTGTCCCAGCAGTGGGAACATTATAGGCTGATGGTGACCTACATAAATATTATTATTTTTAATTAAAGTTATACACAAGTGTGACAGTAGGTAGCGATTAGAGTCGTAGTCACTCCGCGCTTTAACGCAAACAAAGCCACTTGAAAAAGCTAATAAATATACATATAGAAACTTACTGATTTAAATAACCCACGATTCTAAGCATTAATCCATATAAAAACCGTTAAAATCCAATAGACTAATGTATGCATTTAATTATGATGGATAGTTACAACCAAAACTGCTACGATTTGAATATCCGTATGGTCAACGATCTTTTAAACTGATCTAATCTATCATGGTAGTTCAAAAGCGTGTAGGAGACATAACAATATACTTTATCTGTGGTCTTTGAAAAAAACAATTGACAAATAAGATGAATTGTCATGTTTGGGAACATGGATACTGTATTTTAATGTGGTGACGAAATTATTGTTTGTGTTGATGGTATCGGTACTGTGGTCGATACAACAGTAGAGATACCTAACTGACATTCAGCTGCATTTGCTTAGAATTCGCCCCTTTTATAACAATTTATTAAATAAGAAGTTAAATAACGATAATTGAATTATTTTATAAAATATTGTTGGGAAAAGGCTAGTCAGATGTTTGGTATCGGTAACTTTGCGACCGAATTTCGTTGTTTTGAAGTATGAAATTGAAATGTTTTAAGAGGATCGTCTACCGAGCGCTCGTCCATACTAAAAGAGAAAACGTTTTCCTGCCCCTAAATGTTATCCTATCTCAATGATTTTTTAGAATGCTTCCTACACAGTGAAAAACTAGGTTTATAGGTTTTCTTTTTTTCAAAAATTATAATATTTGAAAGTTACAGGCGCCTAAGAGTTACTTTTTAAAAAAGAAAACCTATAAACCTAGTTTTTCACTGTGTCAGAAGCATTCTAAAAAATCTTTGAGATAGGATAGGTACCTAACATTTAGGGGTAGGAAAACGTTTTCTCTACGGACGAGCGCTCTGTAGACGATCCTCTTAACTTCAAGTAATGCCAAAATGATACAAGAGCTTCGAAGTAAAGTGGAAAGCGAGTATATGGGACTCTTTCTGGGAGAGAAAGTGGGCCATAATCCACCACGGAGGCCCAGTGCGGGCTGGTGGAAAAATGTCTTCGAATATTTCGTTTTAGAACATGCCGTTTTCATTAGCAATGTTTGTTTGACTTTTTAAATATGCTAAAGCTCAAATTTCCTCCTAGAATCCTGAAGGAAGACAAAGTCATACCTTTTCCAAAGTAATTTAATAAAAAACAACATTCTCTCGCCAATAATGATTTACATAAAAATGAGTTACCCTTTAAGTCACGCATGGCATAACACAATCGTCCAAGGGGTGGGGGTGGTGGCGCAAGAATTTCCCGCTCTATTTCGCCTGGACATCGAACCGGTACTACAGAAGGGTTAGAACAGGTCGCGTGTAAAATGTCCCGGACATACCCCTTCGAGTTATTTTTGGCGTTTTTTCGCAAAAATTCCCTGTTTCGAGTAAATAAGGACTTTGATCATGTTGGGCTAAAAATTTGGAGTCACTGGGTACTGTGTGCTTTGATGGGTGCCTTCAAAGTGTGGGTATTTAGGTTTTGGGGCGGAAATAGAACTAATTACACAATTTTAGACTTGCTTAAGTAGAAATTAGTGAACATTTAGTGGGAAAAAGTTAAACTGAAATTCCGATTATTAAGTAAAACTATGATGTTACTCAACCGAGGTTGTTATTTATATTGTTAAAGGTTAATATCGTAATAATGGTCACTCAACCAAGGCCAGAAGCTCAAGACAACTGAAAATCGTTTTAAAAGACCTTTTTATAGAATTTTGAGAGCTGAGAATAAGGCCCAGAGTGAAGTTAGTCTTAGTTCAAACACAACAGAGTTACGCTTCATCCAAAAATAAACCTTATGAGTACAAAGTTGAATCGCATATTTCTGTGGCCAAGCTAATCAGACGAATAAGAACATTAATGGAATACAATTAAGACTTAAATAAAAGAGACAGTGACCTCTGAGTTTGTTTCGGATGTTTCTTCTCAGAGTAGTCAGGTACGAAACACCGGCCTCATCTGGCTTTAAAAAATATCATATGACGTGTAAGTGTTTTTTTAAACAACCAACTTGCAAAATAAATATCATCTATGACTTATATTCTGATGAAGCACAACTGAGCCAAGGTTTAGCTTTTTTTTTTAACGTGGTAAAATCATCAAATGAGTCCTCCCACCCCGGGCAGGGCGGGAGGGACTGTCAGGCTTGTACTGACTAAAATCCACGGTGTCCTTCAATAGCCCTTTATGTTCCGGGGTCACGGTGAAGAAATAAAATCCCGCGACCCCGGCAGGCTTTGGCCATGGTCGGGCAGCGAGTTGCCCTTTTACTCGCTACCCGCATGCCCGCGCTTACTGTGGCCGGAGTTCGTCTTGCGACGTCCGTTGCCGTGGGCGTCCACCACCGCGGGTGGGGCGGAGGGAGGACACTGTGCTCTCTCTCACGCGACCCGCCTCCTCCTTCGCGAGCATTACTGCTTCGCAGAAGGAGGCGACCGCTTCCCACTCCGTCTCGCCCCGCAGCATGGCCGCGACCAGTGCTGGGCGCGAGAAGTCTCCGCCTATCGCCGCCGTGAGGACACGTCGGTGCTCTGCCCAAGCGGGGCAGTCTTGCACCGTATGCTCCACCGTGTCCTCCGGGCGATCTTCGCAGTGGTGACACCCAGGCGTTTCCTCTTTTCGCATCAGACACAGGTACCTCCCGAAACTTTCGTGTCCGGTGAGGACCTGCGTCACGCGGTAGGTCAGCACGCCGTGACTCCTATCCAACCACACCTCAAAGAGGGGTCTTACCGCCACAATTGCGGCGTGCCCGGCCGTCGGTAGCCAAGGTTTAGCTTAGAATAAGTTTGCTCCATAGATTTGGGCCTAAGTTCGCACTATACTAGATATATTTCGGCTCAATTCGACATTTTCAGCGCAGCTCAACTCAAAAAGCCTTTCGATCTCCTACAAACTATTATAAAAATAACACAACCAACAATGTTTCAATCATAATATCGGACAGATCCTCGTCTCTGTAACGATCCAAGCTGAGCCGATGGCCGCCTTTGGCCAATTTGGCTGAAAGCTGAAACATCAAAATATACAATTCATAGATATATGAATGGAATAGAGAGAGCTGGATGAGGTTGTTTTTTATTTGCAGGATGGATAGCGTATACAGATAGAAATGATTTGTTTACTGAAAAGGAGAATGTAGGAAATCTTAGCATGTAAAAAGGTCAGTATAATTTGCGATAAAAGTCGTAAAAATCTATTCTGTTTAGCAGTAGGTAATACATTTTTATAAGTCACTTCGCCCGCGACTTCGTCCGAACGTATTAAAACATATAATATAGCCTATGTTACTCGCAGATAATGTAGCTTTCTAATGGTGAAAGAATTTTTAAAATCGTGTAGTTTTTGAGTTTATCCATTACAAACAAACAAATTTTATTCTGTTGACCAGTAGGTAATATAATTTTATAAGATAAAACAATATTTTTAGATTAGGTTTATCGTAATTCAACAACAAACAATTCTGAAGCATCTTTGTTTTATGTCTCGTGGCCATCACAAGAGTTTAAGTAAAAGCTGTATCTCTTTCTAGCCATTCTGTTATAGTTCTAGTAATAGTCATTTGATAATTTTACCTCCAAAAACACTGATTTTTTATAAGTCGCATCATCCTTGCTGCCCGATCATGAACCGCATACCCGGGTCGACGGCGCGTTGTGTTCCACGCGCGCCTCAAAGAGTGTCACCAAAATGACGGGGCCCCTCTATGGGGCCAAAGCCTGCCGGAGTCAGGCTTTGTAAAGAGTAAAGGGCTACTGAAGGACACCGTCGATTTTAGTTAGTACAAGGTACAAGTCTGACAGTCCCTCCCGCTCTGTTCTGGGTTCCAGGACTCATTTAATGATTTTACCACGCTAAAAAATAAAAAAAATCATCTTCGGTTAGAAAAAAGAAGTTGAAATATCACATGATCCTTATTATAGGGCAAAAGCATCTCTTCGTCCTTTTCACCTTTCCCAATCTAGTGATTTTGTAGGTCAATCCTTAAGGCTATTGTCAAACAGACAGGCGTGTCGAACGCTAAGCGAGGCATTTTTGTTTTTAATGTATGGAATTGTTTGAAGCCAGTCACATAGATTATCGAATCGCTTTTGCTTTTCTATGTGACTGGATTCAAACAATTCCATACATCTAAATATATTTAACTCAAAGGTGACTGACTGACATAGTGATCTATCAACGCACAGCCGAAACCACTGGACGGATCGGGCTGAAATTTGGCATGCAGGTAGATGTTATGACGTAGGCATCCGCTAAGAAAGGATTTTGATCAATTCTACCCCCAAGCGGATAAAATAGGGGATGAAAGTTTGTCAATTTACATTGTTAAGTTCCGACATCCACGCGAACGAAGTCGCGGGCACAGCTAGTTACAAATAAAAACGTTTCGGATCGCATTCGCTTCGCCTGTCTGTTTGACAATGGCTTTAGGAATGAGTCCAGCTCATCTCGCCATCCATTCATCCATCATTCATTTTTTTCCACATCCTTAGATGAGGAAAAAAATTATAGTGACATTTAAAGTCACTTCTAGTACAAGAAAAGTCTATGTAGAACACAATTTCAAACTAATTGAACTACAACGCTGTGAACTAGCCGCCATAACGAGTTAGGTCATCTTAGCATGAATTTATAATATCGCCCTTATTTGTCCGGCCAAAACTTTACCCCTTCTTCTTTAGCAGTCGGGTAAACAGTAAATCGTTTTCGCTAGAGCGTATAATTATTATCATACATAACCTTACGCCTCTTTTAACCAGTGGGGTAGGCAGAAACAAAAGAATGCTGCCTAGATTCTAGAAGTAAGGATCAAATCAAATAGGGGCGAAGATGTCGGTGTTTTTTGCGGTTCTATAGTTATGATCAATTTTTGGTTATATTCAATCACTTCGCATGTTTTTTTTTTAATCGTTGTAAAATAATCAAATTAATGAGTCCTAGCCCAGTGTGGGATGGGAGGGGTTGTCAGACCCGTACTGACTAAAAACCACGATGATCCTTCAGTAGCCTTTTACGTTCCAGGTTACCTGATGAGGCAGTCTTTGGCCCTCAAAGGGGGGTCCCTTTAGAGGGCCAAATACTGTCGTTGATTGCGTCAGCTCTTTCGCATCAGTTCGCGTGCTTCAAAAAACTGTCGGGACAATCAATAATTGTTTTTTATTTGATTTTTCAAGATATTTTACTAGAGAGTAAGCCTTTTTGCGAGCCAGCAAGTATGTTAGGATCGGAGCAGTTGACAGCAACTGATGTTATACAATAATGTTTTATTTTATACGTTTAGGAACACTTCCAAGTTAGGAGTTCACGTCCCCACCCTCTCCCCCTTTTTGTGTCTAGCAGAATAATTTCCAGCAGAACGTTTAAATGCATATTAACAAAATAATTTATATCCACGACGTAAAACCTCGCTAAACGAAATAACACCGCATTATTTAATTAGCACGAAACAAAACGCGTTTGCACTAAAACCGACTCGGAAACTACGAAATAATTACTAGCTCACACTTAAACCGCTTATTTCTGTCATAAATAAAGAAATTCGTGAAGTCCGCCATATTGGGCAAAAATAAAACAAACGGCCAATAAATATCCCAGAAAGAATTACCCGAAATAACTATCTCATAACTGTTTCTATTAATATCAGGTAATCCAAGATGGCGGAAAATTCTTTATTTATTGCTTAGCCTTGGTCATTAACCTACATGGTTTTCTTTTGACGTCACGCTAGTGTTGTGACAAGTTCCTCTTTTAGTTTAGTCGATTTTTAGCTGTCACTATTTTGTGGGGTGTAAAATCATCGAATGAGTCTCTCGTCGTGGTTGTAGTGGAAGAAACTGACAGACTTTTACTGAATTAAAACCACCTTGTTCCTTCACATGCGCTTTTAAAGACAGTCCCTCCATTACCTGTATTCTCTAACCTACATATCGGAAGTTATGTTTGAATCTTATGGAGCGATACTTTTGCCTTGCCATAGGCTGGAATTCAGACTACGAGCTGTTGCAAAGAAACTTAATAAAGAAAAATTGTTGTTTTTGGCACATACCACAAGCAGACACAACATTATGACAATGTGATACAGAAACGCGGTGTTTAACACAAATAAAATGACTCAACTGAAGACGTGTGACAGCTGTCAGACTTGACAGCTGTCAAATTTGACAATATGGCGGCAGGTCATTTCCTATCTTATTTCAACCACACAGTATAGTTTCCTTTGACATAAATCGTGGTTATGTAATACTATAGTTAGATGTAATAGGAAGAGTTCTTCCTTAACTTGTTCGTAAGTAAACATAAACTTAACACCAATACAAAACATCTTAGCCAAATTAATGTTGCAAGGGACAAACCCCATCAAATATACATAAAACTACCCTGTATCTTAACAATCCGAAACTTAAGTACACAACATGTCACGAGTTTTAGTTTCAGACATTTTGTCACTATCACAACCCTACAGTGTCCGAAACTTGGCGAAACTTGGCCTGCAGGAGCAACTTGGTCATCCCTAGTGTCCCCATCCCTTTCTTGCACACAGGTGTAATAATCTGTTGTCTCTCTCACCCTTTTTGTAATTAATAATGTATGAAAGCCGTAGACTATGCATCATTATGACGTACGACCAACTCTTAGCCCTTTGTAGCGTTGACAAAAAAAACCGAGAATTTAATTAATACCAGTTGATTTATTGAAGCTAGGTGAATTTTAAGTGGTTCTCTTAACATGTCATTTTATTTATTAAATAAAAAGTACATCTTCATAGTTTTATTGAGTTATGGTGTAAAAAGTTGTTTCATTGATACATGCGCAAAGACACGTCTGTTGGGTTTTACTCGTAAGAAATTGACATGTTTAAATGCTCGATATATCATTCGCTGTCATGGTCGTTTTTCTTTTATTGCAGCAAAGCAGGATAGCAATAGTGTTGAATCGAATAAATTTTCTGTCTCCACTATAAGAGGGTTAATTGTCAAGATATTATTTTCAGTGAATTAATTATTTTGTTTACAAAGCATCTTACTTAGTGTAAATTTCTTTTGTTTCATTTTGTGACTAAACTGGATCTTACATAAGGATATAAAAAAAAAGCCGAAGGAACATTGTTTCGAATCGTCAAATAATCAAGATAAACAAAAATAATAATAGTGCGGTCCATTATTTAGCTTTAAATATGAAAAAAAAAACTATTCTGTTTCTATTATGAAACTAAATTTTTTACAAACTTTACCTGAAGACACAATAAACATTAAACATTTATTAATTATTAATTTAAGTACAAGTAGCATAAATTAAGAAATATTAATAATGAAAGCAAAAATTTACAAAAGTTTACTAAACGCGCGCTGATCTCAAAAATATGTAAATATGAAAAATGTGTGTCCGTCCGTACATTTCCCTCCCACCGTTTTATTATAATGTGGAGAGGTTTTAAGAAATCATTAATATGGATTAGCCAGAGACAATTTATACCGACGTGGATGTTTTGTGACATATTCGCGAGTGCTTTTTAATTAAAATAAACTTCGAATGAGTGATTGTTTGTTTGGGATTATGTTTTGTGGTTGAGGTTCTGTACCTTGTAGGTACTTTTACTTACTTTGTAATTTGGTATTTTGAGCAGGTAAACGTAAAAGTAAAAGGTTTATGTTAATGTGTATATTTATTTGTTTTATATTCGATTGACGAGTGATAGTTTACTTATACCTACTCTATGTATTTTAAAGTAAAACTGCTGAAAATAAAATTTGCATATTTTTTTTAGAATGTATGCAATTAAACAACCCGTGATTTACATAATAAGTCGATTATAATTTTAACAGACTTTTCTACGCAACAAAAATATTTATTTTTAATAAAAAATAATTACATAAGACTTACACGTTTCTGCTGACTCTACCTAAGTCTAAGTACCTACGTGAAAGAGTTTTCAGTTATTTATTCATTTAGTTATCTCACGTTAATATACTTAAATGTAAATAATTACACGAAAGCTCGCCTTAAGTGGTTGCAACATAAAATTAGGTCATCATCATCATCAGCCTATAAATGTTGTTCCCACTGCTGGGACACAGGCCTCCTCTCAGTGAGAGGGAGCGGGCCATAATCCACCACGCGGGCCCAGTGCGGGTTGGTGGATGTCACATGTCTTCGAATTTTTGGTTCTAGGACATGCCGGTTTACTCACGATGTTTTCCTTCACCGTTTGGAGAGCAGTGGTGATGAAATAAATTACACAAAGTAATGCGCCTGGCTGGGTTCGAACCCACGACCTACAGCTCGTAAGTCGGGGCCGATACCACTCGGCCACCACTGCTAAAATTAGGTGGCATGGCTAAATCCAATTTGGGTCTAGAAATGTCTTAGAAATATTATCTTAGGATATCTCGAGATCTAAATTAATAATTACCTTTATACTATTACAACTAATCTAATTTCTTATTAACTGAAGATGTTTTTTTTTATAAAGAGTTTATATTTCTTTTTTTCTATCACATAATAAAATTGAAGACAGAATTTTTCTTATTTTATTTTTGTTATGCACTTCTGTTACACCCTGTATTAATGTTTTTCTTTTCTTTTTTGCAGGTAAGACACGCTGTCACCATTTTTAATAGAAAAAGGATTATGATAGATAAGTATGATAAAAACTTGAAGAACAAACATAAAGTACCTAGCTACCAGTTTGCCTCGAGAAGTCGAGGCGCGGCGGGAGGAGCTCCGGCGCGATCTCAGGGCAGTATGGAGGGGACGACTGTCGCGACCGACGGCCGGGCACGCCGCAATTGCGGCGGTAAGACCCCTCTTTGAGGAGTGGCTGGAGAGAAGTCATGGCGTCCTTACTTTCCGCCTGACGCAGGTCCTCACCGGGCACGGATGCTTCGGGAGGTACCTGTGTCTAATGCGGAAGGAGGAAACGCCTGGGTGTCACCACTGCGAAGATCGCCCGGAGGACACGGTGGAGCATACGGTGCAAGACTGCCCAGCTTGGGCGGAGCACCGACGTGTCCTCACGGCTGCGATAGGCGGAGACCTCTCGCGCCCGGCATTAGTTGCGGCCATGCTGCGGGGCGAGACGGAGTGGGAGGCGGTCGCCTCCTTCTGCGAAGCAGTAATGCTCGCGAAGGAGGAGGCGGGCCGCGCGCGAGAGAGGACAGTGTCCTCGACGGTCGACGGCGCGTTGTGTCCCACGCGCGCCTCAAAGAGCGTCATCATAATGACGGGGCCCCCCTCTCAGAGGGCCAAAGCCTGCCGGGGTCGCGGGATTATCTCCTTACCGTGACCCCGGAACATAACAGGCTACTGAAGGACACCGTGGATTTTAGTCAGTAGAAGTCTGACAGTCCCTCCCGCCCTGCCCGGGGCTGGAGGACTCATTTGATGATTCTGCCACGTAAAGAAAAAAAAAAAAAAAAAAAACCTAGCTACCAGTTTAAGATCAATTTCTCTAAGCAAACCGAAAGTAATATCAAAGTTCCTGATTGCGGTATTATGATTTCCTTAATCCCAAAATTATGATGGAAGCATAACTTCTTCAGATATACAGTTACATCCTTCTACATCGTCTGTATCATACTTAAACGCCCACCCATCCAATTCTCGGCCTCGCATTACTCAACTGCAACCACAACAATCTGGAATGACATAACTGAGCCATTTCTCTAGCCACTTAACCTTAACCACAGAACTTTAAATCATGTCTTCATAATCATAAGATACAAATTCCTCTGTCTCAAAATCCAAAACTACCATAGAACTAAAAACAATCAGTTTTAAACCGTATGACTCGGAAAATAAAGTACACATTTGATTGTAAATGGTTCAATGATTATACAGAGTATATAAATCCGGTATTTAAATCCGATAGACCATACATTATCCGGTACTGTTACATGGGAATCGTTTTAACTATGGAACGGGAGGTTTTCATAGATTATCGATTATTTATATCGAATTTTCGATACATAATGTTTGGAATGTATGTTATTGTAGTTTGTATGGGTGTTTTAATGGCGATCTGGTTGTTTTTGAATGGATGAGAGGTTGCTGTTTTATTTAGTTGATCTCAAAATACCAAACAACTAAAAATTAGATTCGAGTTCCTGCTGAGCGAGTCCCGAGGTGAGACTTATAAATTCTAACCGGCTAAACCTAGTTCTAGCCGAAGATAGGTAGGATACACCTAGGTTTAACCGTATGTGGTCGGTTACACCTAGGTTTAGCCGGTTAAACCTAGGTACTGTAACCGCACTTCGGGCTTTAACCGTAACATATACAAATAAAAAACAATAAAAGTCAAACAAAAATGCTAGAGAAAACCTTATAAAATGACAATATCAAACCGAGCGTACGTCACCATTCAACATTTTTTTTATTTTCAGTACAACATCAACATCAGTTTTCAGCGGTTTCAGGCCGGAGCGTGAATCCGGCCTGTCAGACGAGTCTGAAAACTTCCTACCTACAAATTATTTCAGGCCCCGATTGTTTGCGAAACCCCTACCATGTGTCCCGAGTTTATTTATGGCTTTATTATATTAAGGGAAAAGTTTGAAAAGGTAAATCCTAATTTCTGGATTTTGTTTTTGGCAAGCTGTCTATAGTAGGTATGGTTTTGGAAGTGCCAATTTGTAATTAACGAATTATAAAAACTTTAATGACTTTTTCATCTTTAAAAGCTCTCGTGCTTGGTATCCATTTTAATCTAACGATTTTTAAACTAAAAACTTAAAATCGCCTATTTTTATTTGTATCATTGTTGTTTATTTATTTATTAAACTTTATACACAACACTGTACAACGGCGGACTTAATGCCGTAGGCATTTTCTGCCTTGGGGTGATGCAGAGATAAAACATAGTAGGTGCAATAAAAAAGAGAACTATTTCTATTTCTATGTTGTTCCTTATCATATTTTGATAAGATTGGGCATCGTTAAGCTCGAAGCTAGTTTTCTAAATTACCAAACGGTTTTTATTCGTGATCTAAATATCGCTCGCAATAGTACCGAAATATAGGAGATTGAATTTTTTTTTGTGATTAGATCAGCTTAAAAGAAAAAACCATAGATTTATTCTTTTTTTACTGCTTATGTCCCATTGCTGGGCAAAGGCTCCCATATTCCACCTTCTCTTTTCGAGTTTATTATTCTTCAGCAGTTACATAAGTATACTTTATTTTTTATCTTTCAGAGCGGGAGGTACTGTCAGACTCGTACTGACTAAAATCCACAGTGCCCTTCAATAGCCTTTTACGTTCCAGGGTTAATTAGGGTAATTAAGGTAATTCAGTAAGTCCCGCGACCAGCAAGTATAGGCTTGAAAAAAATTGTCACAAGAAAAAATAAACTAAAAACAATATTCTGTAGATGACTACAGAATGTTGCGTTTATCTTTTCTTGGTGACAATGATGATTACTGAAAATGTCATCATTGTTATCCTATCATCCCAGGATCACCCACTGCTGGGTCGGCCTCCCCTTTTTCGCCATATCTTTCGGTTATGTGCGTCTCTCATCCATCTGGGGGCACGGCAGTGCCCCGCCAAGTCTCGAGCAAAGGGCACGGCCGTACCATCTTTTCTCGAAGCGATTCGCGGCTGTTTCGCCCCCCCTATATCTTCGACGTGGACAAAGCTAGGAGTTTAGGTTTTCGGTGAATAATAGTAGGCATTAAAACAAGCTTAAGTTCGAAATTACATGCCAATCGAATTAATAGTTTAGGAGTTACAGTCGATCAAAGTTACACCATTCTGTCACTCACTGACTGACTGACTCACTGACCGATCATCAAAAATCTAAGGTACTTCTAGCAGACTTAGAAACTTCAAATTTTGCACCAAGATAGGTCATTAGCCACATATAAAGGAAAAATTACAAAAACATTAAAAAATAATATACCATAGAAAACAATTTTATATTTGCGGTTTGGCAAGAACATTGTGTATGGATTTTGACTGCATTGTTAACTTTGTTCGTGGTTTATGCATACATAGAATAGAAAAGAATAATATAAATGTAATACATAGACTATAGTTAGTACAAATTAATACATAAAGTTCATAATTCATTAAATTAATAAAGCTAAAACTCCATTGTATTGCGATAAATGTTGTATGTGCGCTCGATAGATGGCGTTGTACCTGTCTGAATCGCGCTATGGTTTCGTTACAGAGCGCAGTCTAAGTAGTACTTTAAAATAATTCGACAATTTTCATTTGATAGCGCCATCTATCTATGAACAACCATTTCGAAACTAAAAAAATATTGTAGCGTTATTCGGAGAACTTAACCCTTAATTTGGTACAGTTAAGTATACTCAACATAACATTTGAAAAAATCTAGATGTCGAATTTTCTTCCGTGGTTTTAAATTTTATAGGCTAGGAATACTTCAATGATAGTTAATTATAGTAGGAAAAAGTTTCTACCGGCCTGTCAATATTTTACTTGACAATAGAGAACCAGAAAAGACAACGAGACAACGTCATCTGTGACCCATGAAGGTAAATATTTATTTTTGTTGGGTTTTGGTCTAGTTTTGGTACATATATTGCTTATTTCTATTTATTTATTGTGTAATCAATACATTAAAAATATTAGAAATCCATTTTTCACCTGAATAAGAACACGAGGAGTCAGTGAACTTGATTGTTAAGTATACTCAACAAAATTCGATGGTGAGTAATCTTGTTATGTAGAGTATACTCAACAAGTCTGGATGGTGAGACTTATTGAAATGACAGTTCTACCACTTTTTCAAATGAAATGATGCATTCTCAGTCAGGTAAGTGATTCTCCTCTACAATTTACACAAATCTTGGCTTTTGCGCCACTACCTACATGTACTACAGCTACTAGCAAATCGTCGGAGACAGAAGGCTGTGTTCTGTCTCCACTCCACTCCACTTAACCTGATCCAGATAACCCCTGTACCCAAGAAAAAAATGTAATCAAGTTTAAATGGTCTCATGGAAGTTTCCTTCATTGTGCTGAAGTAGATCCAGAAGCGTTCGAAAGCTCTAGGGTCCCAAAAGAAAGAACTAATTCAATTATTTCATCGATTTCATTTCTGACAATCCGTTTGACGAAATTTACTGCCAAAACTAATGGTTAATTATAATGTTAACGAAGTGAAAATTTCTAACTACATAAAAATACTGCATGTGAACCTTTTTTTATTTATATATTATATAATATTATATACATAGTAATTTTTTAGCCATAGGATTTTGTTGAGTATACTTAACGTTGTGTTTTCAGGAAACCCTTCATGTAATATTTTTTTTATTATTTTTCCCGTAAGGTGTGAATGCATATTAACACAATATATTAACGCCAACTTTCTACTACAACTTTTTTGGTCTTGCCAAATTAAGGGTTAAGTTAGCCGGATTAGATAGTAGATTTATTATTGTTACTGAAACAGTTATTTAGGAAAATAGTTTATATAGTTACATTATGTAGTCTGTTGTTTACGTGTTATTTAGTTTAGTTACATTTAGTTTGTAAGTTAGTAGATATATAATATATTATTTAGTTATTTGTTAGTTAGTTTAGTTCTATTTAGTTTGTTAGATAGAGAATGGGTCCTAAGTAAAAAAGTAGCTGAAGTCCAAGAAATTATGAGGACACCTAAAAAAAAAGAAAGAAATACACTTACAAAAAATAAATGAGATCCCACCAAAAACATTACATGTAAAAAAATGCCAAGTCTCTCGATGCAGTCTTTCCATCGTAAAAAGTTTTGAGATCTCATAGAAGCCAAGTCCTATTCAAATTATTTTGTAGTTATAAATCAACATTTAGTAATTATATCAATAGTTTTCTTTATATTATAATTATAGTGACTTGGCAATGAGCACAAATTAAAAGCTGCTTGCTGCCTGGAATTAATGTGCAAATGTTACTGACGAGACCTGTGATCAGATTATTTGTTATGTGTGAATCATGATGGTCACTACCGACTACATGTTCTAATACAATAATTAAGATTACTTAACTTTCAACTCCTCCAAATATGCCGTTTTATTTGTTTCTTCTTGTGCTCATTGCCAAGTCACTATAATTATAATATAAAGAAAACTATTGATATAATTACTAAATGTTGATTTATAACTACAAAATAATTTGAATAGGACTTGGCTTCTATGAGATCTCAAAACTTTTTACGATGGAAAGACTGCATCGAGAGACTTGGCATTTTTTTACATGTAATGTTTTTGGTGGGATTTATTTTTTAGTAGGGGTCACAAAGTTCAACTTCACATCTCCATGTATTTTAAAGGCTTCACGTAAAGAAGACAACACTGTAGTGTTGAACTTGTCATGAACAAGTGTTAACATCCGACTTTGTTCGCAAAACGTGCTTTAAAACGGTCATTTGCACGTACATGTGAAGAGGAAATCTGGCTTTTATTTTACTGAGATGATTATTTGGAGATTAGACCCTTGCTTGCTTTACAGTTGCAATTCTGATATTTACTGAGGAGCTCGTGGCTAAAATAATTACAGCCGCACTGACCGATCTTCCGGGTTAAGCCGCGCTTGCCGAGGTTAGTCTGTGGATGGGTGACCATCTGTCATAGCGAGTTTCCTCCGTGCCTCGGAAAGCACGTAAAGCCACGCACGTTGGTCCCGGCTGTCATTTGTAGATCTTTGAGTCGTTACTTTTAGTCAGAAGCTCATAGTCTGACAACCAGTCTTACCATGGGGTATCGTATTTCCCAGTTACTGGGTTGTGGAGGTCTGATAGGCAGTCGCTCCATATAAAATACTGATATCCAGCTGCATCTGGTTAGACTGGAAGCCGACCCCAATATAGTTGGGAAAAGGCTAGGCAGATGATGAATTCTGATATTTACAATAACTTGTACATAAAGGCTTACTTATACTGAGCCAGTATTTTATTACAATTGGCATAAAAACCTTGTTTTTGACTGAAAAAGCCTTTATATATAAGTCTTCCTTCCCTAGGTGGAGCGGAAAGGACTGTCAGACTTTTACTTTACTAAGAACCACCCAAGTTCCTACGATTGCCCCTTGCTTTTCACGACCACGGTGCTATTTTAAGACAGTCATGCGACGAATAGGTTTCTAAGAGAAGGAATTAAAATTGATTACTATGTTATTTTCTTTTGTGATTGTGAGTGAATTTATCCAGATTGCCTGTCAAATTAAGGGTGAATTTTATTTACCAATGAGGCTCTTGAACGGTCTTTTGATGTACAGACCCATTATCGATAAGGAATGTAACTGTAATTTAGCTTTATCGATTATAGTTTTGATAAAGCTTAGTGATGTCTCCTAATTCCTTGAACATTTAAAGTGTAAAATGAGTTTTTGAAATACTCAATGCCTTGAGTTTTTACTAAATTCCTTTAAAATTAGATTTAGAAGGGTATTAAACCCAGAGACCTACAAGTATCATGTAGTAACAGAAAACAAACAAATATGAAAAATAATTAACTAACAAACACAACCCATCTTCACAAATCCATCAGCTTAGCCAACGGGTGCCAAAACAAGGTACCGTCCGGCAATACGTTATTAAGTCAAGCTTAAATTCGGCCTCAGCGGCTAAAATATACCGAATTCGGCGCAAAATTCGGCCTGGAGCCATCCAACGTCTATCCTCGGGGCAGTTAAAATCACAGATTCCCTTATGAAAAGCAAACAGTCGTGTTTCTGCGTAATTTTCGGCGTAGTAGCCGAAAATGTTAATAAAAAGAAATGACTTCCTACGCATGAGTAGGTATGGTTTTCTGTTTATATAATGTGTTTAAGGTTATTGCGTTTGTTTCTTTTATTTTTAACTAGCGGCTTCCACGTGTTCGAATTTTCGATGTACCCCGAAAAATCTAGTCCAAACAGTAACTACAACAAAAAAAAATCGGTTGTCTGTAAAGTCGGTTAACTGACGATAGTTGAATGTGACAACGTCATAAGAAAATACTGCATTTACGTAGCTATAAACAAACAATTGACACGCCGTTGCTATGGAACGCCTCAGAGCGAGGTAACGCCGCCATCTTTTTTCGTGTGTGCAGCCGGCCATCGAATTATAAGACGTTATCACGTCAAAATAATGATTTTGAGGAAAGTAAAATTCAGCTGCGAACGGGATGAGAACCCCCGTCTTCTAGATAAGTACTCCAGACGTTTTACCAATTACGCTACCGCAACTCACACTCAGAAGCTAAATCTTCTATACCCGTGTTTGAACGTTTTTGGCGACACGATTTAAAAAAGCATCGTTTGCTGTCAAAATGGTGGCTTTCAGGGCTCATAATCTTGTAGCAACAATATGCTGAGACCAGGCATGAATGATACCCCAAGCTCTAACAAGCAAGTTCTTGATCCCTTTTTACCCTCTTCCTCTCAAATCAACCCAAAAATCCCCAAAAATTGTAAAACAAGGTCCCATAACAGGAAAAAATAAAATACAAATATCAACAGGCACCCCTGCAATCGAAGTGTAACACCAATATTATTCTTTATATCAGCTCAACCAGGATTATGGCAACCCAACCCCTAACATGCTCGTCAAATACCGAAAACCGATACCAGCAAATCTTCAAAAGCGACCAAAACCTGCCCCCTATTAACAAAAGCTCCTATAAATCAATTATCAGTGTGCAACATTTGTCAACCTAACCCTAAAATGCCTTACATAGGGTACACCTGAACGCAGCTACCACCTGCAAATGTCGTCTGGAGTTAAGCCGATAATTACGGGATTATTCCCCCTCAGTCTGGATCCCCCTTTCCTGTCTCACCCCCCACTTCAATCCCCCCACTCCACTTTGCTTCAATGCACCACAGTATGTGAGCTAATGGTTTTTAGGGGTATAATTTTTCGTCTGATGGGGTTTTTTTCGTGAATAATTCCAGCGAAATTATTTTCTAGTGCACTTGTGGCGAAGTGTTTCTGTTCGTCGATTGTTTGATGTTAGGTATGAAATGGCGTCTTGCGAAATATAATGTAGACTGGGGTTGATTCGAAAATTTTGGGTAAAAGCCCTTGGTAACGTCTGTTCTACACATTTTCTTTCTACTATAGAACGTATTTCCCCACAAATATATAAAAAAAAACATTCTACAGTCAACATCCTTAATTAATGCGATTATATTATTCTCCAGACTTTGAAACTAGGAACACTTACCGACTCATTCAACCGTTTAACCACAAGTGTTTCAAAACTCAATTAATTTAACGATTATCCAACATTCTATACATTCTACACACCAAATATTACCGCACAGGGAGCCAATGAAATCCTCTCAAGACATCTTATTAGACCAACTTGGATTGCTTTGTAATTTATTACAGTTATTGCAAGTTTTCGGGTCGTTATGACCCGCCGCGGTAAAACAGGGTTGACCGAAACCAGAAGGATATTAATCCTAGTTTTACTAACAAAATAATATTGTTTGTACATTTCTGTGTTAGTTTTGGTAATTATTTTATTAGGATTGCTGTGTTTCTATATTGAATTGAAATAATGTTATTTAGTTCAATTCAAATGATTGTGCTAATTATGGTGGATATGCGGTTTTGATATATGTACGTGTGGACTTAATAATTGAAATTAGCAGGATATTGTATGCTCCTCTCACTCGTCAATTCATGATGAATTTCTGTATTAAATTGCCAAGTTATGCGTTTCTGTGCGAATTTGTAACTTAACATTTATACATTAATCCAGCCCTACACAAAAGCACTTGATTTTGAATCTAAATATTGCATCAATCTTGCTTTAAATGACGTGATCACTGATCATATTATGTGAAACTCAAATAAACAAATACCCACCCCGTACGGTATCTACACGAGATGACACAGTACAGCACCTTTATCATCATCATCATCAGCCTATAATGTTCCCACAGCTGGGTCACAAGCCTACTTTCTGAGAGGGAGTGGGCCGTTATTTATATTTTTTATTATCGCAAATAACAAAACTTATAATAGGTTCTGCCTATGTGGCCATTTTAGGCTACCAAATCCAGCTTATTTTAGACAGTTATCGACACACTGGCAATCAGTCGCTACACACTTAATGCATTACTGCAGTTTTGGGAGCGACAGGTGTCTCAGTCTTAACTTATTCTGCCAGTCTGACTGCACTTTAGGGTAGGGCCAGAAATATCTATATTAGACGTATCAAGTCTAGACTATTAAGGATCAGTTATTAATTAAAGCCACATAGGCCGATCTTTCGGGTTTGCCGTGCTTGCCGAGATTGGTCTGTGGATAGGTGACCATCTGTCATAGCGAGTTTCCTCCGTGTTTGTTACTCTTTCACGCAAAAACCACTGAACTACTTTGGCTAAAATTTGGTACACAGATAGTTTATAACTTGGATTAACACATAGGATAGTTTTTATCCCGATTTTATGTTCCGGGTGAAGCCGCTGGCAACAGCTAGTCTAAGATATTTTAAATGACATCAGACGGATAAAGTAATAATTATCGTAGATATCTGGTTGACCGAGCTTCGCTCGTTTTTTAAAATGTCTATATCTTGGGAACCGAGCTTTCCTCGAACCTGGGACCTTGATAAATCGATTCCTTGAGCCGAAAACCCCTAATCTGTAACTTTCATGAAAATCCTTGGAGCCGTTTCCGAGATCCTGATTATATATAAATAAATATACAAGAATTGCTCGTTTAAAGATATTAGATAGGTAACTTATGGATAGTCAGTAGGGTTACGGCACTGTACCTGTGCACAGGTAACATTAGCGCAGTGGCTGACTAAAGGGACTGCTGCGCAACGTATCGCGGGTTCAATTCCCACACGCAACAAATTTTTTGTATGACCTAAAAGTAGTTGTTCCAGGTCTGGGTGTTTGTGCATGTGAGTTTCTATGTTTCTAAACGCATTTACGACACAGGAGAATTATTGTAGTGTGTTAGTAATGTTGGGCAATGTTTTCTTTTAAAGAAAAATAAAAGGGAAAAAATGTTATGTTAAAAATAAAGACCCAAAATTACACTGTAAGAAGGTACAATAAAAACATGGAAACACCACAGTTTTCTGAATCCAAAAATCTACCCAATCTTTTACCCATCTATATTTCCGTAACCCGTAATACTGGCAACACCGACTATTTGATGTGAAGGCTATCATCATCCGTGTAATGGCGTTAGGCGGGCTGCACGCTGAGCCATCAAATTGGTTGAAAATACTAGGTATAGTAAATAAGAGTAACTGCTTCCGAGTCGGAAAGGCTGTGGGTGTTAGAATAAGGTATTTCACCGAACAATCTAATTAGTCTGACAGGGTATCAAAAAAAATATGAGCCTTAGTTTTTTAAGCTATTGCATAGCTTCTATCGCGGGCCTTGAGCGCGGGGACCGAATCCAGAAATTCCGTAACGAAAAAACCTCACGCTCATTTAATTTAATTAAATTATTAATTTAATTAAATTATTATTTTTTTAAATTAATTATTAATTATTGAAATTAATTAATTATTAATTTAATATAAAATTTAATATAATAATAATAATATATATTTTTTTTGTTTTTTTTTTATTTTTTTAAAAGAAATATTTAAAAAAATGTAACTTGAATTAATATCAAAGAAAAAGCAATACTGCATGAATAAAATAAATAAATAAAATTATAATTGCATAAGTTGATACAAAATGCTATGCAATAGCTTTACCGCGGTAGTCCCCGAGTGCCACACGTCTTTTTTTTTTAACGTAGGTAAACCATTATTGACGAAGGTTTATAACTTATAGGCAACACGTCACAAACAAGTAAATTTTTGTACGTCTTGTTCCTGACGTCACAAGCTCCAATTCTCGAATTTTGTTGCGTGAAAAGGATCATGTTTTGAATTGTAATATCTTATGTACTGTACCTGCAAATAACCGTTTACTTACTTACTTACCATGTCTTTGTAAATATGAAAACTTTTGGCAACTAAATACTCCCGTTTCAAACGGTCGCGGAAAATAGCTTTTCTTCTAAAATGTAGTCTAAGTAACAAGCAATAAAGCAAACAATTCTAAGAATACAAGCTTCAAAAATTCCCAAAAAAAGTATCTGTTTCAGTACAAAATCCTCTAGCAACTAAACTTAGAACTACAAAGGGCATTCCTACGTCAAACAAACGTATCTCACCTTCATTGTTACACAAAACAGATCAACAAAAGGCGAGTTTAAAATTAACTGTAAACATACTAAAATACACGCATTTTGTTTGAAGGAAACACTAAATTACAGTGGGGAATACAGTTTGGGATGCCGTAAAGGAGATGGCTAAATGAGTGCCCCAGTCGTCTATAAGAATTTCATTTTAACTCGTAGTATTTGAAAATTCATTAATGAATTGTTTAATGTTTAATAATTTCCTAAGACTTATATAAAATGTTAAACATAAAAAAGTATCTGAATTGCTTTTCGCTCATTTTTTATTGACATGATGACTTGGTCACGATGAAATAATGAAAACTAGGGAAGGGTAATAACGCTTTTCCAGATTGTTAAAATGAAACTGTATTTAATCGATTTTTACTAATGTGATTTAAAACGATTTGTTTTCTGAAATTAAGAATTGGCGTTGAAACAGTATTTGGCTGGAATCGATAGATTCAGAGTCGTTTCGATGCTTTTTATTGTGTTTTCATGCGTTTTGATTCGGAAAATCAGATTGTTTTAAAGTGATTCGTCCACTAAACTCAACTTTATTATTTTCGTTAAAAGCTTCGGAATGAGCTTCTTAGTTTAATCTTAGTTCATATTTTGTGCAGAATAATATTAACTGGACAGGTTCCGTCTGAACTGGAAGGAAGACGCCCAACATCGTGAAAGGTAGGAGTGGAAAGAGAATATTGCCCAGCACGCGTAGCATGGCGATTCTATCTCTATTCTACCAAGAAAAGACAAAGTTATTTCATCGTTATTTCTACACAAATCGACTGTTTTTTTGCACAAATATGACACCATTCGTACACTATTGTAGATAAGAACGTTTATTTTCCATATTTTTTACATTACCATGCTTAAAACGCTAAAAATATTTCTACGTTCTGTCATTTTGCTTATTCTTGCGTCGAAAAACCCCTTTCTACGGCGCCATGCTACACCAGCTGGAGTGGGAGACAAAAAAAAAATAACTGAAGTATGATCGATACTACTTTCTAACGATTTCAATCGATTCTTTTATCGCTTCTGTGACACTTTGAGTCCAATCCCATCTTTAAGAAAAAAACAAACGTCAGACGTCGTTTGAACGCTCTGCGCTCTGCTTATTATTATTGTTCGTTGTGATTCTTTCATTTTGCTTTTCCTTGACTCCCGCTTGTTTATTGGACTTCCTGCTTGCAAACCTACCGACCTCTCGCTTCTCGACTCGGACTTGACTTGTATACAGTGAATCATGCAATGCATAAACTGTGGTATATCCACGCGAAGACTGCGGCGTCATATACACTCGAGAGGAGCTCGTGGCTAAATAATTATAACCGCACAGGCCGATCTTTCAGCCAACATTGTCATCCTTGTTATGAACTGCTGCATTCAGGAGCAACTGGTGAAATTCGTTTATTCGGCTATTCAACGGAGTGCTTAACTTGTGGTTGTCTGTGAGAACATTGCAAGGCCATCGCCATGTAGTGGAAAGAAACAGTTCAAAGTTGCAGAAATTAACAACATCACACCCAGATTTCCATCATCACGTAATAAAATGACATTTAAACACAGTCCGTCGCTTCGTATTCTTTCAGACTTTATATAAAAGAATCACAGATTAACGAATAAATATAGTATTTCCTATTTTTCTTGTTTCATTTCGAAATTGTTAAATGTATCCTTAGCTAATTAGAGGGTTCAACAACGAGTTCAGAAAGGATTAATCAATCACGACAACAAAATGAAAGCGCCCAGCGCGTTTATTTGACTTTACCGATATAACTAACATAATATTATGAATGTGGTTATCATTATTAGATAGATTAGTAATTCTTCCAAACAGGTTTAGGTATACTGTATTCAACTATGTAAATCAAGTAAACGATATCGTTTGTTTATCATTACAACTACTTACCTACTTATATCGTCTGTGAAAACTGTCTTTATTTTAAGTTTAAGCACGTATCACATTATTTGGTAAGTAGTTTGAAGATGTTTAATTAATCTGAGTGGGTCACAAATGTGGTCATCAATAAATAAATACAATCGCAGATACATAAAAGTAAACGCCTAAGTAAAAGTTTATAGCAATATCAATATTTGCAATTTTTGTAGTACTTATAATGGTAGGTGTTCACGTTTTTTTTTATCATGATTATGAAGATATAACAAGTTTGAGAAACTTTTTTTATGTGAAATATTAATATTGAGCTATTCAGCGTTATACAGTGCTAGGTCCCATTTCTATAGCCGTCTGAATTTTTGCACATACTTGAACTTTCCCATCTCCTTTAAATGTCGATTGATTGGAAGCAATGATTTTTAGAAGATCGATAAAGTAGTTTTGTTATCGAGAGTTAATCATAGAGTCCGTGCCACGCGCTACCACCTGCAGAAATTCGTGATACTATATTTTTTAATGCAATTTTATGTAATGACATAGACACTAGCGCCGCGTCAAAAGGACATGAGTGGCGTGGCGAGCACAATACAAGTTCACATACTTTTTATAAGCTGTTAAAAGTCGATTCCCCCGTAGATTTTGTATGGGAAAAGCAATCTATGATGTCATCAACTAGTTAACTCAATGATCTTACTATTAATTGATTTCAGATCTGCTAAAAATCTAATATAACAGTTTTTTGAAAGATAGTCGGGTTTTCGGGCCTTAAATTTTTAGAGAAATTGTGTTTTGGAATTATTGGTTTGTAGCTTCAAATACAGACCATAGATAACAAGATCAGAGTTAAAAGAGTTTAAAAGACTTAAGACTTTCAACATATTATTGACTTGAGCTTTTTGATAACTTACGTCAATCCATTATATTTTTGATTTTCTATCATCGTTATCGCTCATAATGACACTTTATCAAGTAGGCTCTAAGTTCTTTCATTAGGGTCGACGGCACGTCGTGTTCCATGCACGCCTCAAAGAGCGTCAGCAGAATGACGGGGCCCCCTCTCAGAGGGCCAAAGCCTGCCAGGGCCGCGGGACTTGTTCAATCACCGTGACCCTGGAATATAAAGGGCTATTGAAGGACACCGTGGATTTTAGTCAGTATAAGTCTGAGAGTCCCTTCCGCCCTGCCCGGGGTTAGGACTCATTTGATGATTTTACCATGTAAAAAAAAAAAAAGTTCTTTCATTAGGCACTGAAATTAAGATTATCAATGATTAAGATTCTCTTAACGATCTAGATTGGATTTGTGAATAAAGATATAATTTCAGTTCATTAGATGTAAATAGTCGCAAAAAACTGTGATAAGAAGCGATAAGTCGTTAAAAATCATGAGCCAAAACTAAAATACACTTTAAAACAATCGAAATGAATGAAACAGCTGGGGTGTCGATATCCTTAGCCATTACAAAAGCAATCAAAGCATGTCGAATGTATAGGCACTACTATAGCATCCTCAATATGCAAATATCACAAGAGCGAACTAGTGCGCGCGACTTTAATCGAGTGACGTTCAAGAGGGTGGTAGGAAACACAATTATTTTTATGGCAACACAATTTTCCTCGGCTCATTACATACATGCCGTGGTTATACGTACTGGCAACATTAACATGCGGGGTGGGGCTCAGTAATGCCCCGTGGGCACGCGAACCCGTTTCTGATTATTTCCCCAAAATTATATCGTATTTTCACACCAAAAGACCCTTAGCGTGCGCACGACCCAAGCTTATGATATTCGTGACCAGAGACAAAATGTTCAGAGTCACGGCTTCGGGAGAATCGACGCCATTTTGGTTTTTGTTCTTTTTTCAATCTTCCCGCCTCCGGTAGGTAATTATGGCAGTCTTGGCTGTGTGCGATTCTTTCGCGTGAACTGTGCTAAATTGATTTTTGTGAAAATAAAACGCGTTGTAACAAGCGTTGTTTGGTGATTATTGTGTTGTTGGATACTTTGTGTAATAAGGTTTCTAAATAGGGTTGTTACACTTTATGTGCTCTAATTATAATGTTTTGAATCAGTCTACAGTTTACATCGATTTTATACCCTGTTAGGGTTTATTACTCAGCGTATGAATCCTCAAATCACCTCCTTTAACGAAATTGCGTCTTACATTACGATCTTAGTTTTGCTCTCGCCTAAATAAGCAGACTTCATAAACATAAACTTAAGTTCTAAAGTTTCACTGACCTTGCAGCCTAATGAAGATATCAGTCATGAAATAAATCCCTGAAAAGACTCCGAAAATACTTCGTGACACGCATTAACCGGTCTGAAATCACAGACTAGCTTATCGGGCCGTTCAAATCGCGTGGCGGTCCATAACGCGCATTTAACTTACATAATCTACCAAAACGAGTTCAATAAAATGGCGAATTTACGTTAAAATGGCGGGAAAATCGAATAGGAGCAGTCGCCGGACGGATCGGACGGTTTTAGGTTATCCCGGTAGGCACACTAGCATAGGCTGGATAATATCTAGCTTGTTTCCCTAATATATAGTTATGTTTTTCTCTTGTAAAAAGATTTCCTTCGCGCCGTAAGGGCCTGAATGAGGTCCACTTTTCCCTTTTTTGTAGATTGCGCTAATAAAAAGCTTGTAACAGATGCGTGGATTTTGCCAGTCATCGTATAACGTAGAAATATTTTTGTCGAAGTATATAATACTAAGTTTTACGGGTGATTTGAACAGGTTATTATGGCGGGAGTAATGGAAAATGTAATCCCCAATATCTCGTATCGTTTTCATCGAATACATTACAATTTTCATTTGCATTTTCGATAAGTCGCATTAGGGTTTGGCGATACAAATCGAAATGTTGGACGATTTCGATTCTTTGTTATGTTGGCATAAGCTTTCGTTGAGAAATAAACGTAAAATACATGAGAACATTCATTTAAAAGTCATAAAAAGCATTTTTGACATAAAAAATACGTATTCGTCTCATAAAGATAACGTAAACTCTACATAATTCAAAAAAGGAACATGAACCGTCGTTCAACAGCCGACATTAGTGTTGCCGTGTCCGGATCCCCGTGAAAAAATTTGTCCTCCTTGTTTATGGTCCGATTTAGATAAAGATATTTAGAGTTAAGTGCGCCACTGTATCAAATTTGCTCGCCGGTATATATTTTTTTTATTTAGGCAAGTCACGCGAGCCGGTAACATGAGCCAGGAATGCTGTTATCGCGCAGATTGCATTAAACAGATTTTTCACCATTTTATTTTTGTTTGTACGCAACTTTTTACGATTAGTTTGAGTTATACCGCGCATGTGACGTCATTTGACAGCAACTAATCAAAGCGCAAGTTTTACTGCCATTTCGTATTAAAATGAAGTCCGTGATGAATTTGTTTTACAACCTCAAAGACCAAGTCACGAGATTTTAGTTTTCCACAGCCAAAGGATTACTATAATTAATAGATATGATCGCATGTAAATACAAAATTTAACTTGTCGGCTTTTGAGCGTTAATTGGTTAAAACCAATACCAACAAATTATTTTATTTCCCCAGCCGATATCGGAATCGAAATCAAATAAATCATGATGTAACGCAATTGATACACGGTAAACAGAAACACATTATTTTGTAATGTCGATATTAAAATGTAAAAGGTCGCTCGATTATAAACGTTCGGAATCGAACGGGTACGTTTCAAATGTGACACATCCCTAGAGAGATGTTCGAATTCAAACGTTTTGGCGGGAACGCGGTGTGAAGATGGCCGCCACAGGACGACAGCGCACGATATCGCACCAATTCTTTGTGCAAACTCCGCGGATATATCTTCTTGGATTCCTATTCCGATCCGATTTGAAAGGACAAGCTAATCTCGCCATCATTGTACAGAATTGTACTATAAATTTTGCTTTCTGCATTTACACTTGGCTTTTTAAATTTTCTCCGCAAGTCGAGGATTTTCTCCACTTTTCAGTTAGCTTTATTTTTAAATATCTCTGAAAACTAGAGACTGTTACTGAGCGTTGCTAAGTTTAGATTTAATTTTAAGTTAGCAAAGCTTTCGTGTTCGGATGTCTGCAACGGGTTTAATTACCTAAGTGTAAGCTTAAAATATTTAAAAAAAAACACAATCCTACACGACTACAATGATTAAAATTCTGCCCTCGTCGTAATCCCGGCATTAATTTTATAGATACTTTAGGTACTAATGACTATAATTTTTAACTTTATAGATAGTGAGATTTTGTTAAAGATACCATAAAATATTTATAGTGAAAAATAAACGTGTTTAGTAAAAAAGCAAGTAAAAATGCAATCCGATGTATAAATAACTATAAAAATAGGGTTGTTTTTAGTATAACGGTCAGTCACGCCCACAGAGTAATATAGTGGTCACCATTAAAACGTAACGAGTTCGTTCACTATAAATAACCTACAGCCATTATAATTATAGCGAACGAAATTCCTCTTATCACGCTCATATTTCACCAAAGAGTCTAGCATTAGGCATAAACACAAAATGCCGTGGCCTCAAAAAAAGTATTTTAGAAAACAACGCGCAAAACAAATTACTTTCTTTCTCCTCGATTAAGTGATCATTACAGGAGCAAATATCATTTATAATGGCGTTGGGACCGCTAAGGTGGGTTCGCGAAAAATAAAAGCGTAGGAAATTGCGTGTGCGGTTAAAAAGAATGGGTACCTTAGTAAGCCGAGCGAAGTGGCGGGAACAACCGCTCTTTTGACGTGACATGTCGCCCGCCATCTTGGAAATCATCTTTTGTCAAGTGTAACGAAATGTCGATTGAGTCACGTATTTCCGTTTCCTTAAACAAATGTTGGCGGCGAATAAATTTTTCCTTGAAGATTTTCGATGTTTTTTTGTGATTTCATCGATAAATAATAACCATGTGTTTGTTGGTTTATAGATACGTGCGTGCGTGAAGTTGTTATGTGAGGATACAGTGAAATTATGTCAATAAGAGAACACGCATGTTATTATTTTAAATCCTTTTATCGAAATGAAAGTAAATAAAAGAGACCGCAGTCACCGAATTACCGTACTGATAAATAATATCCTTTGAATATTAACCACAGTAACAAGTGCAATTACCCCATTTTCCCAAAAATATTCCAGACTACAGAAACATTGACGGTCCACAATTTTATTAGTCCCACAATAATTGCTCAATGTGAAATGATTGGCGAAATAAAAGAAGATTCGCTTTAAACAACGTATAACTGAGTTACGATTCGAAAACAGCGTGACCGGTGTTCCAGCACTAAATAGCGTAGAAACCGGAACGAACCGATACGTAATCGAGTTTGCTGAGTATCGATTCGCGTTGAAGAAACTTTTACGGTTTTCGTGGTGGGAAGACAATTATTTGGGATTGGGCTTTGCACCACTGTTGTATTTTTAAATCAAGATATTTGACTGAGCAGTTACCGTTAAGTTTGAAAGCTGAGACTCACGATTACAAATGAAGGCTTTATACTTTACACATTGATATAATGAAGTAGTGTTATCCTCATTTAATGAACAATATAATCACAATCAGGTTCTTCTAACCTAGTAAACTGATGTGTTGCTGGGGAGCTTGTTATCTATTAAGGCGTATAACAGGCGTTTTGGCGAACTTTTATTTGTAAATTGGAAGCCTGGTTTGTCTTTGAATTTTGATCTTTTTGCAACAACTCCCAACAAAATTGAATTCCAGTTTCTTGGTCGTTTGGTAACCAATGTACGAGTAATAAGTTGGCTTCATGCGTCACCGTACACCACTATCGGTCATTTTTCTGTCTCAAAATCACCAAGACCTGATCCTGTCTTCTAAGCTAAGAAAACCCAAACACCAAAGCACAACAACTCCAAATCCGCAAAAAAATTATGACACAAGTACACAACAGAAATCCCAAAGGAAAAAAGCCCCAGTAAAGAAAGAAATAACTCCCTGTTGTCGCGTTTAACATCACAAATTCACATCTCACGTTCTAATGTGTGAAATAATATTTTTTCCCCCAATAAAAGCCTTAGGGCGCTTGTAGCGTTGACGTGGAGTACCTACGTACATTCGGTAATTTAATTTGGGATCCTTAGAGGCGCTAGGGCTCAAATAGGTACGGCTTGTGGTGTAGACATATCCGCGGCAATCATTAGATTCGATTCACGGCATATCGATGGGGGTATCGATTTTGGTAATATTTTAGAATTATTCCCGCTGGATCCCACTTTTGAATCCCACTTGAATATTTTTCCCGTTGGATCCCAAAAAAATTAAAAGTAATTCCCGTTGAATCCCCTAACAAAAGAAAAACGTTTTATTCCCGTTGAATCCCAAAAACAATTCCCGTTGGATCCCACATGCTTTAAAAAATCTGAATGCGAGTACTTTCAACGACAAAATTGCTATCATAAATTGCGGTTTCGCCCGCGTCGTGTTAGGCGTATGGCCCTATGGTCCAGTCTCGCATCAGTTCCCTTGAGGAAAGCGTGAAACACGACGCGCCATGACTTGGACCTGTCCTTGGTCGGACGGCTCCCGGACTCCTCGACCAGAAGCGGCTGGAATATGACTCGCGATTTCCGACGCCCTCGGGCGTCATGAGCGGTGGCTGGGGTGAGAGTAGACGATGTCCAATAAAAAACACATCCATATTGAGCGCAACATGACAAGTGTCAGTCAGTGTAGAATTAAAATCAGTGTTGTCACTATCACAAAAAAAAAATTAACATTATATCGATTTATCGATTACATAACAAATTGCAGGTTTTTTTATTTTTTAAATCTCGTTTCTGTGAAAAATAAACTAACTAAAAAGGGGAAGATTTGTAAGGCTAAGGCTACCTCGTCGCACCGTCTCTCGTGCAGCTGTATCACCACGGAGTGTTTTAAGGGGCCCATATCTTAGAGCGCAGCAGGCATTTAGAGTGATTCTCCCCCCCTGTCACGTGGCATCACAGCGCTTTTCAATGATCTTCGCTGACCCCGTTGAAAAACGTACCACCTTGAGCTTATGCTAGCCTAGTACTTTGGCAGGCCATTTAGAGTTACCTTACCCCCGCGCTGCGTGTCACGTGGCATCAGACTGCAAAACATACCACCTTGATCATAAACTAACCTAGTACTTTTGCTGGTTAGTGACATTCTATCAGTTTTTAAGTAAAAACTGAAACAAATTCTCAGAATGTGTCTCTGCCATCTTTCTACACACTGGTGACCGGTCTATGGAAAGCCTATGGTGGCCGGATCTTGTGGAACTTTTTTTTTGGTAAAATTTATAAATTAGTTACTCAGAATACATCAGTAAAATAACGATAACAGTTTTCTTCTGATATGTACACATGTTGTCAAAAAGTGGGATTCAACGGGAATTAAAAATGGGATTCATCGGAACTACCTAAAAAATGGGATCCAAAAGTGGGATCCAACGGGAATAATTCATATTTTATTGTGCTTACTGCTAGGGAGTAGATTTCCCTGAGTCTGTATTTTCTGACAGATACAAACTTGGGGTCTTCAAGTCGAAAGTGAAGAGGTTATATCTAAGCAAGTGTCAGCTGCATCTTCGCTTACCATCAGACTCTCTAAATGGGATACCACGGCACAAAACGCAAAGGGCATGTGAATGAAGTCATCATCATCATCAGCCTATAATGTTCCAACTGCTGGGACACCGGCCTCCTCTCTGTAAGAGGGAGTGGCATAATCCACCACGCGGGCCCAGTGCGGGTTGGTAGATGTCACATGTCTTCGAACTTTTGGTTCTAGGACATGCCGGTTTCCTCACGATGTTTTCCTTCACCGTTTTGAGAGCAGTGATGATGAAGTAAATTACACAAAGTAATGCGCCTGGCGGGGTTCGAACCCACGACCTACAACTCGTAAAATAACGTAATTTTAATAAGTAACTGTCTTTTCCGCTGCATCCAGAGCTCAGGACACATTAAAATTTGATGATTGTGCTACCCCCAAAAAAAGGTCACATCTTTTTCTTTTTCAATTAAAAAGAAAACGTTGTCCCACACTAGAAATTTCTCCTGTGTCGTGGGTACCAAAATTTATCAAGATCGGCTCAGCTGTTTCACCGTTAAAACGTATCAACCAAACTCAATTTCACATTTATAAAGTTAGATTACAAGTCACACCCACGCACAGCCATACAAAATCAAAATATCAACGAACATTGTTGTCATACTGGATTTTTTTCACCATCAATGTACGAGTATTGGGTGTCCTGTGGTCGTAACTTGACTCCGGTGGTCGGATACATAGCCTGGCCGGATTTATGTGGTCAGAGGGTTTCGGGCTTTGTCTGGGTTGCATCATGACAGGTCTAGTGGGGGTTAGGATTTTTTTCTTGGGTTGGTAATCTTCTAATAAGTCCTGAAAGTGGATGGAGTGGAAGGGACTGGACAGTTTACGACTGAATAAAAATCTACCCTGTTCTTTCGGTTGTACTTTGCGATCCAGGGTCACGGTGAGCAGTGTCCCCTTTTGACAGTCCCGTGATCCTCTACCCCCGCTATCAGACAATAGGTACCTGTTTGGTAGGTAAAACTAATTAACGGATTATCAGATTTGTATGTTTGGTACCTATACCTACATAGTCCTACACGGTTTTTTTAACTTGGATAGAAAATATAGGATACTTTTTATCCCGTCATGACATTTCCTGATTTCCATGGGATTTTCTTGGTTACACAAAGGCGAAGCCACTGGCATCAGCTAGAGTTTTAAGTATATTTTTGGTTTCTCAGAATCAACATTTAATTACACTATGAACCATACCAGGAAATCATCGTTACTCTAGCTAGGTAGTTACTGGCCAAAAAGCTTGAAAAATAAAAATAGGTGACATACTTTACACGTCCAACAATGTTGTATACAACACCCAACTCGGCACTTTCCCGGTAACCGAAACCGATACTAGATTGGATAGGAATTCAATAACGGGAAAAAAATCGTTCTAACTGGACGGTACCGAACTATAAACAAGTTGGGGTAGTAAACCAAAAATTTTTTTCTTTTTATTTGGGAAAATCTATGCCTAGCTTATCACCTGTGGGAAATATTGTAGAAAATGTATTGTAAATGGAGAAAAATATAAAAAAAAAAACTCAAAAAGTAAGTAACACATTTTTTTTTAATTGAATTTGTAAAATCAACAAAAAAATGTAAAAACGTGTTTTTCATGCTAATTACAGATTAAGCTTTGCAGAGCAATTTTTTCTGTCGTTTTTTTTCCAATCCTTTGTTTTTTTTTTTTTTGTTACTTATGTACATAAAAACATGAAAAAAAAAACGAAGAATCAACCTTTTGCATTCAAAAAACTTTACATTTAACTTAAACATTTTATGCCACTTATCTCTCTATCCGTACTCGATTAGCTCTCAATATCACGTAACTTTCAAGGATTCCTGCGGTTATTTTTTACTGCAAAAAAATAACCTAACCGTTTTTTTCGCACGCTAGGAGCGATGTAAGAGAATGTCGCAACATGATACTTTGCAAGGAATTCTGACACTTGCGGTTTACCAACTTATTAGGCTTCTTACATACTGGTGGATATTTTAGTTAAAAGTCGCTGATAGACTTAAACATTCACTTGTAACAGCGAGCATTCGCCGTTTTTAATTTTGCTGAAGTGAACAACGAACATAGCTGAGCCAGACGTCGCTACGAACATTTTCGCGACCTTTCTAGGGAAAGCCCTAGTCGATAAGTTGTCAAAAATATTTTCTTTGTGGAAGATTATTGAAGATGTCACACTTGACAGTCGTCTCAGTAAAAAGTTTGCCAAAACATTCGTTAGAATGTTTGCTAAAACGCTCTCGTTTGTTTTTCTGTAATGTAACAATGTGTCAAGTTTATCAGCACCAAGTTCGATATGAAACTGTTACTAATCTGAAACTCATTGAAAACTGCAGTTTTGCAAACTGTCAATAACATCTACATATTTCATTTTTATATACTCTGTATGCATGGACACCCCAAAAAAGACATTTGAAACAATTTTTATTCAATTTTCTAGTCAGGTTTTGTAGACTTTTTTGTAAAATTGTATTGAAACTTTTATGAAACTGATATTTTAAATCTGTTGCAGAGCGATTCGTTTTTATTAAAACAAAACCATTTAAACATTTATAATAGAATTTATAAAAAAAACCACAATAGTTTGATAGAACAGTCTTGATCAAATACGACTCAATAAAAATCTTAACACGTCTTTTTTTAAAGTGCTTTCCCGTATTTATATTGCCCAAACTTTACAGCCAGCATTCCTTCCCAATAAATGCATCACCAAACACCCAATATTCGCTGACAATAGACCCACGAAGGGAACCCTAAACTAGGGGTCGGTTCTACGGAACCCGCTTAAATTTAGTGCACTTCATTGTATATCGCAAACGTCGGTTTATTTATCGCTCTTGTAGGGGTACCGTAAAGCCTTTAACACTTAAAAAATAATTCAGCCACGTTAGATGGAGCCACCTTACGTATGTGTATATCCACCTAGTTTGTAGGGATGTTACTTATGACCAGAAAGAGAGGTGAATTTTTAGTGGTTGTAGTTTTACTCGACTGCCCCAGAAGGAGTATAATGTTTTACATTTTAGTGGGTTGTATGCAGTTGTCGCGGAAAATGTTTGTGCCTGTTTTGGGTTTTATTTTTAAATAAAATGGTTATGTGATGTTATTTTTCTTGGTCTTAAATGTTGTGGTAGGTATAGTTTTTGATCTGTATTATTCTCTGAAATATTTGAGTACATTTTTAGGTCTATAAACTTTAAAAACACTTCACATTACAGGCCGAATTTTGCTAACGTTTACATTTTTACACGAATGCTCAAAAAGGGTGTAATTTTAACCTGAGGCTCTCAAAAGAGGGTCAACATTTTTAGAAAAAAAAAACTTTATACTGGTGTATCATTCCTCATGCCTGATATCACTCCCTCACAATGAATTTGCACATTATCCACCTAACAACAAAAAAACTGCTAAGCTCATTGCCAAAACTGACGGTGCATTTAACCCCTTGGGACGCCACACCATACATAAACAATTTGGGATAAAAGTATCAAGTTTCATAAATCAACTACAGCAGAGAGTATCTCCTACAAGTTTCCCTTTTCAAAATTGAACTCTGGACATATATAAATAAAGTTAATTTTGTAATGGTAAGTTGTTTTGATATAAAACAAATGACAGTTTGCATTTAAAACATGAAATTAAATAAGTACAACTTTAACGTATTTTATTTACACAAATCTGAAATTAAAGGCTTTAAAAGTGTACGTTGTATATTTCTGACCAAAAACTATTGATAGTTGTAGTTTGTCTAAAAAATATAACTAGTGTTTTTTTTTTTTGATAATGCAATATATCCTAAAGCGAATTTGTATAATATATTAGCTAGATACGTAAAACGAGACTTATTTGCAGGTAGTAAAACAAACCCAAAAATTCTTTCAATTCGTCTTATATGTGTATGTGCACATTCGTATACAAACTCGTTACCTCACATACTTACGAAAAGCGGTGCTTCATCGCAAATTGTGTAACCGGACGGACCCTCTCGCCGGAGGGTAGATTGAGGAAAAAATCTTATTTGGCAATGACAACCCCCTTGCAATTCGCACCTCCCTTGCAAGGAGGTGTTAAGGGGGCATGTGCAATGGGGGATAGTGTGGAAAAGACTTTATAAATACATATATTTTTTTTAACAAAACAGAAAAAAACTTCCTAATGAACACAGTATTTAATTAAATATGAAGTTAATAAAAATAATCGAAGTAGGTAATGTTTTTTATGACACCAAAGGAAACACCAATTTCATGCAATTTTGATTTAAACAGAGGAAAATACAAGTCTGCGGGACACTACATCATTCACTTATAATCTAGGTTGGTACATTTTTGACAAGCTAAAATAATTAAAATGAATCAGAATAAATCATAGTCCACTAAAATTAAATAATCAAATTGAATTCAATAATAGTAATAAAAGAAATAATACAAATGAACAATACAAAGACATAACAAATAACAACAAACGTACAAGAATAACAAGACAAAAAAATATTTTTACTAAAAGTATCAAGAAAGAGTAATCAACATATAATTATCTACCCTTACAAAAATTACGTTGGTTGGCTGTATAACGAACGAACAAAAAAGTCCTAAAAATATAACTTTTTTTCATCTAAATCTTTCAGAATTTCAGGCAGACATTCATTACTTAGTTCATAAATATAAGACGTCCACTCTATCAAAAACAGTCCTACAGTTTTCAGCGACGACCGTTTTATTAAAAATAATTGGAACAAGTGAAAAATCTGATAGTCTTTTCAGGACAACTTTTCATATTTTAACAAACCTGAAAAGGTCAAGAGTTTCAGAAGTCATTTGTCACTTTTCATAATCTTTTGTTTTTGTTTGAAAACGTTATTGTTTGTTTGTGAAGACCAATTATGTAGTTTGATCAATGATATTTGTTTGTAATCGATATTTATCACTTTAAATTTTACTATCAAATACCCGCGGCGTTGCTCGCGTAAAGTCCAATTATCCTAAGGAAACATCATACTGGGATAAAAAGTGTCATAAGTGTTACCTAATCCAGGTTACAAACTATTTGTGTACTGCATTTCATCCTAATCTGTTCACTAATTTTTGTGTGAAAGAATAACAAACATCTAACCATCCTCGTGTTAATAAATATCAAGATAATTTTATGAATCGACGCCATAATTACACCAATTTTTGGTCTTAAGCTCTGTTGGTCTAGTAATCACAAATACCTGCTGATCGAAATGTACTAGGTCTGATTTCCAAGTCATGAAAATTAGGTTCTGATTTATCTCCATTCATTTCTCAGCAGCAGTCTATAGACTAGATTTGTGTCTGAATGATGGCAATAGATTCACCTCCTATTACATAGGTCAAACATAGCTGGGAAAATATGTTACCATATAATTTTTCCGACTTTTCGGGGAAAACAAAACCGTTTTTGACACATTTTAATCGACTTTCCAAAAATGTGATTCCGTATTCATCTTTTGTCTTCCAGCTTATTTACGGTAGGCTCTTCCTATATATTTTTACATCATACTCCTATCATAAAAGGTAGTCATGCTTGCAAAGACAGGCGGATCCGGGAAATGCGATTATACCAGACGAATGGCCAGCCATACTGTGTATCCTTCTCCACCCAAACAAAAGAAAGAATGAAAGAAAAAAAAAGAAAAATGGAACCGTTCATACAGGAAGCGACTTCATTCGAGACGTGATCAGGGGTGCATAATATCTGAGGAGCCGTTAAAAAAGCCCTAAGGGTTTGCTACCTCTGCCTCACCCCTCAGACACCGTCGCAATAGTTTGCCGACGATTTACTGAAATCACATTTCATTTTTTTCTGGTAGATTCAATTTTACACCTTCAATCTTTAACGAAAAAGTTGAATTTGCTGCAACTATCGAATTGCAGTTTTGTTAAAAAATATTTGAAAGGATTATAGGATTTATTGCGAAGATTTTAAAGTTGTTTTTTGTGGGAGTGAGATTTGGTTAAGAAAATAGGGTGTATGATTTCTCAATTAGGTTATGATGTCCAGTCAGTCGGTATAATCTGATTTGACAACGAAATAATATTGGAACTAAGTTGTTTTGAGAGGCCATTTTGGGTTCAAGTGGTGGAAACGCTGTGACATATTTTTAAAGTACTTTAGGATTAAACCGTATTATATTTTTATTGTTTTCTCTTGCCCTTTCCTTGACTTTGAAACTATTTAAAAACAAAATCAAAGGTCTTTATTTTAATTAAAAAAAAAGATAAATTGTCCTAACCATCTTAGATAAATTTTATTGTTACTACCTAAAATTGGTATAGAGTAATAAGGAAAATTCTAGATCTATTTTCTGAACGTGTACAAAATCTATCTCACATTCTATGATCACCTGAACTCTCTTCAGTTGTTCAACCTCAAGACACTCCTCTCAGACATTTTATCGCCACATAAACATTGAGAATAACTTTGATTCCCACCTCATATCTAACTCGAAAGAAAATCTACATAAACCTAAAACATGCAAGCATCCCATTCACTATATGTTGCTCAGAGGCTCCAACAAATCTCACGAGCTTTATTTTTATCAGAAACACAACAAGTTACGTCCCTATTTTCTTATGTTACTGCCAAATCGGGCCACGATTTTGTTACTCGTAAAACAAGTAGTAAAACGTCTCCTACGGTTTGAGAATCGATCGCCAGAGACGTCACACGGGCTCAGCGTTTCGTTCCGCTCCGCCATTTTATTGGTGAACGGTTAAATCTTTTAAATTTAAAATGGCGCGCGTTCGATTTTTGTTTTTACAACTTCAGTTCGTCTTGGTAGCTCCAGGTGAACGGTTGGCTTCGAAGGATTTGTTGCGGAATACTTTTTGTTTAAAATTGAAGTTATTTGTTTGAAGTTTTCTTGTTTTCTTTGCTTTGGTACTGCAGCTATTTCTTTACTTTGTATTGTATCATTTAGATGCGGTCTAAGTCTTACTAAGAGGTATCATATAACTTTGTAACTTAGTAACGGAGATGGCCAGGTCAGCCTTAAAAATCAACTGCATTACAATGAAATACATCTTAAACAATGTTGGTGCAAAACTAAAAGTTTTTTTTAAATGTCTTATTATAATTATGTTTCCACCATTTTACGTAATCACATTCCTATGTAAAACAAAACAACAACTTTTCCGTAACTCATAAAAAGGACTTTAATGCAATCAAAAGGTAGGGTAAAATGCCAGTTACTGACCGTACCTATCCGAATTTTGGTAGAAAATATGCAAATTCGTGTAATTAAATCCGCTGACCGTATTTGACGTTCAAATCTGTTGACAATTTTATTTTTGGTATGGGTAATGTTACGTTTATCGGTTATGAATATGGGCTAACTAGGAAAGTTATAAATTTTTACAAAATTTTATCAAATTTTCTGCTTGACGACCCCAAATACACTCCAAAATGTTGCCCTTAAATTTTTATTGCAAAAATATTCAATTTTATTACAAAAGTAAAGTTTCGCATATCCTTAAACCAAGTCATGCTCAGCAATTTCTAAACTCCTAAACAAGGTGAGACACGTAACAAAATTTTCTTTCTATTGCCAATATAAATAATATAACGTGCTTTCGCCTTCCGAGTCACCTGCCTCTAAAATTGCGATGGAAAATTCTCTCAAATATATGAAACGTCGCATCCTCGGGGATATCGTAAAATATACTATAAAAAGGCCTTTTCAATTTGTCACCATGCGATGTTACCGAAGGGCGTATCATTTCGTTCATTTATGAAATTTTTGTATTTATAAACAATTTGGTGTGAAGAAAATGTTATTTTTATAAAGTGTAGAATTAGGAACAAAAATTTATATTATGGGTGGTTCTGCCACTTAAATGATTGAATGTTTAGGTTTGTTTTTTCCGTTATGTACAAAGATGTCTCCTTCTGAATTATTGCAACCCGGAAACTCATATTTCATTCAATAATCAATCAATAGCGATCCCACTGTTGGGAAACAGCGCTCCTTTCAATCAGAGTACGTTAATATTAGCTAATCGATTTTTTAGTCACATGTCTTCGTATTCCGCCTATATTCTCGCTATTTCTCATTCACTTTATTAATCCATATTTTATAGACAAAATACTTCAAAAACACATAATTATATAACAGCATAATATGTTAGCATCACTAACTCATGAACAATAAATTTTACCCACAAAATGTATCTGCATAATTATTTCCACCCTAATACCGTTCGCTAACCAGAAATTCTGTTAATAAAATTCCATATAATCCCCTGGAATAACCAACACTGATCTCGATTAATGACGTAGTCAATTTAACTAGTTGGAAAACCAATACTGTTGCAAATGCAGCCAAGATATTAATTAACAACAGTTTTGGACCCACTACCGTGGAAATAACGAATAATTTAGCTTAAAAATTACGAGGAAGCTTATTGGGGCGTCCACCCTGTATGAGAGTACGATATCAAATGACAATAGTGATGGAAATCGTGTGGTATTTTTATCCGAATTAATTAAAGTTTTTGAGTTGAAAGATTACTGATTGGAGTTCTGTTTTCGCTACACATTGACAAACAAAACCATGAATGAATGAAAAAAACACAAGTTTTCAGCTTCGTGTTATTTTGCTTGTCAATTAAAACCGTATGTATTTACAAATTAATGGCCAGACACGCAAGTCCGACACGAATACCTGCCACTCCTGAACTCGATTCCGTCCCGACTCGATTCTAAGTAAAAACAAATTCAATTGAAGCGAACATCACTATTAAATGACATTCACGTATTTCCAACAAGGCTTCACAAAACAGTTTCCTTTTACAACTTAATTAAACAACTTTAAACTCTAATACGAGCGAATAAGAAAGCCGTGGTAAGAAAATTACAAGTTTGCACAACCCACCCGGGTAATTACAGGGTTTGAAAAAGGAATTGTAATGTAACGATGTAATTATATTACTATGTGTGAGTGTAATTGTGTATATGTGTGTGTGTGAATAAGGGTGTTTATACAATAGAGAAGGTGGAATACAAAAGAGTATTTGTGTTATAGTTATAAAGCTGGGTGTACACAGAGTTAATTGTATGCTGAAATTAAATTACAGTGCAAAGTTTATGAGAGTGGAGTTTTATTAAAATTAAAACTGATTCTCTTTTGATATTTTATATTTATTTGCTAGGCTTGTTGCAGAATTATAATTATGATAGAATAAAAATAACAACTATACTCGTACTATGTTCTCTTGCATTGTAACATAGAAAAAATATTGTTTCGGATATTATTTCTCATTATTTTACTACAGCCTCCGGATAAATTGAGAGGCACTTTAAAATCCACGACCTGAAAAGTAATAAGAAATTTGCCAGATCAAAAAAAAAAAACATTTTTAAACCCCGAAATACCCCATCATCCACCAAGGGATACTCAAATTGTTTTCAACCCCAAGTGGGCAACTGGACATCTCAAATAAATCATTTTTATTACTCACCCCTCAGGCCTACTATTAAGGGGGTGACTAGCGATTCTGCTCACGATACGACCCGTTATTTTCTAGTGATTTAAAATAGTTTCTGATATATTATCTAGTTTTATCGACATTAAGTGCAGTTTCGCGTGTTTTTGTAGTGTTGGGTCCAGTTTGGTTTTCCAGTTGTCGATAGTTTTAAATTTTAATGTGAATTTTGAGACCATTATTGATTTTGGGAATGACATAATTACTTTCACAAACATTAATTAAGCGTACCAAGCATACCAAGGCAAAATACGAAAAACATAGCACAAAAACTTCCAATATCAACATTCACCTCCCTGTCACTAAAACCACAACAAACACACTTGAACAAGTGAATTTACAATTCCCATAATTGCAACCAAGCACCGTTCGCTCATAGACAATCGATTTGATAATTTAAAAACATTTCCGAATATTCGATAGACATTCAGCTGTCATCAGTCTAAAGACTTAACAAAACGGATCCATTAATGTCATTGTATCAGCCATTAAAATGATCAAAGAAATATTCAAGTATTCTGAGACCCAATAATTAAAGCTACGTTTCTGTATAATTATATTTCGATACATCTAAACATTTTGTTTTGTCAATAATGAATGGCGATCGTTATTGAAGACGTTTATTTTCGTAATAAGAACGCGGACGATTCGAATTTCAAAATAGATCCGCTTTAAATTGGACGTAATTAATTGCCATTAGGCAGAAATGACGACATTTCGGATATTTCGAATATATTTATCGATAAATTTGATTCTAAGGTAACGTCACGTCACTTTGATTAATTAAATGGCTGTGTGACAGTATTAATCTTTGTTGTATTTAACGAAACGAAAATAAAATAAAAGTAACAATACAGCTAAGAAAAATACATGCGATCAGATTCCATTTCCATTTTAGTTTTTTTTGTACTATTCATAAAGTCGCAATGTTTCCACATGGTGGACAAAAGTTTACCGCTCTTTGCATAGAAGAGACCTTTGTCCTAGCAGTGAGAACACTCATAATTTCAGTTTATTGCAGTTTACTGCTCAACGAAGACCTCTGACATTACTGAACACAAAAAAGTAATTATTAAGTTTAGTGCAGTCATCGCCGTCGTTCGGAAATTATCCGCGTACAGACGTCTTGTTTTATAGGTACAAAGAATTTTCAGAAACTCGTTTTACATTTGCATAACATCTGTGCCTAATATTAATGTAGGTACCTATCACACACAAATCTCCATTATGATGATTTGCATAATTTAGCTATTTATTGAATGTGCCAAAATGTGTGCAATAAATTGCGTTTTAATCTAGTAAACGAAATTATCTGCGAAATATAATATGAATCGCTACTATTTAATGTTCATAGTTCTCTTTGTGTTTTATTATTTGGTTTATGAGTTCAAAATGATATTTCTAAACATAGATACGTTAAAATATTTAACATAGCATAGTCCAGACTATGCTGTGCTTTTTTTTAAAGAATATTATTATCACTTTACAGTACAACCCGTCGTCGTTGGTAGATTTTTTTTTCTCGGATATTAATTTCGGATATTTTTACATTGAACTTTGATGTCTGTTTCTAAACCACAACACTAGTAAAAGATAAAATTCACAATATGAGAAGCAAACATTGTCTGTAATGCCAACACTATTACTCAAAGATGTTACAAACTAAACATTTTGATAAAACCGTCACTTTACCATACGTCGAAAACTTTCATCGAAAACGTTTAAAAGATCAAATTTATTACTAGGACATAAGACTTATCGTTAATCTATTCGGACAATAAATTGCTCTGGCAACACTTTTGATTAATAGGGACGTTTTCGTACGATTATTGCGGCTAGTGATGTATGTATTGCGTTTGAGATTGTTTATGTGGGTCATATGTCACGTAAGATACAAAAAGATCCGTTACGTGAAGATTCTGATTGAAATTTGTTCTTTCTGCCTTTTAGAATCAATTCACAAAATAGATTATTTTATAAATATTTAGTTAAAAAAAGTGTCATTTTCGATAGATTTTGAGTTCCTTCATAGTTTTGAAATTTTTAGTAGAAACTACTGAACAGAGCATGTCCGCCTTACCCTGGTGATGTAATGTATATTTTTTATGTATTATTACACATATAAATCAATTATAGTGTGTAATAAAAGTCTCATTACAAAATGACAGTTATCATAACACATTTTAAACTAGAATTTAATTCACAAAATTACACGCTGCGAAGCTTAAACAAAACAAAAATATCAAACAATACTCACCACAATTAATTAATTAATTCCACAAAAACACCATCGCATAATTGGAATCACTGCAAAACATCCCTAATTAAAATAATCAAACATTTCCACAATGGCCACCGTCGAAAACATTCATTCGGAAAATAAATCCAATTAGACCAATCACGGATATTTTGACTGGACCGTTAAGCAAACTCATTTATCTAAAAACACCTAGAGAAAGACAAAACAAAATTTGTTGACTCAACATTTCATAATCAATTTCGGATACCATTTTCGGATACCGTTTTCGGTGTGCGAAAAACACGCCCCTTCCCTAGTGTTGGAACTACATTGCTTCTTTTCCTCGTCTATCTTTAACTTGCCTTGAAGTAAACAGGCAATGGATGGTGGCATGAGATTCATCGTTCGTTGAATAGGGTTGCGCATATTGTAAGGATCTTGTATAATAAATCTGGCTAAATTAATGACGGTAACTGACAGATCGTTTACTCGTTTTCGCCGACTCATACTGCGAAATGAGCGCCTGTATATGATGGAGTGAGAACCCTGTTTTAGGGTTGTTTTATTCAGTTTTTCTTTTTTTTTTTAATTTTGCTCGAGTTCTGGGTAGTTTATTAGTGGCTGTACTTTTCGTTAAGGCTGCATATTCTGAAAGTTGGCAACGTCGCAAAAAGCTGTCAAATAATTACAAGTTTTAATAAATTTGGCAAATTTTCTGTATAAAAACAAGAAATATCGCTCTGTAGTGCACTAAAAAAATGATATAGGAATGCAATTAAAACACTGAATTTGATGTTGTAACCGTTTCCGGTGTATAAAAGGCATTTGGAAAGCTTCCAAATGCTTTTTCTACATCTAAAACTATATATTCGGTGTTACGATATTAATTATTGCATTCCCTTATCAATTTTTTAGTGCACTACAGAGCCATAATTCTTATTTTCATACAGTAACAATGCTAAATTAATTAAAACTTGTTAATATTTGACAACCATTTGCGACGTTGCCAGCTTTCGGAATATACGCTCTTAACAAGGAAATGAAAGATGGAAGATGGATGTTTCTTTACAAGAGTTTTTTCTGAGAAATCCTCTTAATTCTGTACATATTTCTGTATTTTATCTACATTTATAGGGTATGTTTTAATTATTCATAAGTCCAACTGTACTATAAATGTCACATCATGTCTAATTGTAACTCAGTCAGAACCAGCATATTTTAAATTCGTTGCCTACAAAAATTAAAAAACAAATTACATATAAAATTAAGATTCTACATAGAAATGAAATCACATTTTTTCCAAGATCCACAATTTTCCACCGTAGGCGCGGGCATGCGGGCAGCGCGTAAAGGGCAACTCGCTGCCCGACCAAGGACCATGCCCGGGTCGACGGCGCGTTGTGTCCCACGCGCGCCTCAAAGAGCGTCAGCATTATGACGGGGCCCCCCTCTCAGAGGGCCAAAGCCTGCCGGGGTCGCGGGATTATTCCCTTACCGTAACCCCGGAACATAACAGGCTATGAAGGACACCGTGGATTTTAGTCAGTAGAAGTCTGACAGGCCCTCCCGCCCTGCCCGGGGTTGGAGGACTCATTTGATGATTTTACCACGCTAAAAAAAAAAAAAAAAAAAGATCCACAATTTTTCCATTAACCTCTGTGGACGCGCGGGTTAGCAAAAGACTAGATAATTGGCTATGACGAAAATTCGGGAATTGACATTCTGCCGGGAGACACAGAGGGTTTAGAATGCAGAACAAGCTACGGAAGGAGTGCACTGTACCTTGTTCTCTCCGGAGATAGTCTTTGTGGTCGAGGGTCCACTTCTTCTGCAAAAAGGCTGCTCAGGTGCGCGTGGTGACGACCGTCTTGAAGGGTTTTAGAGCTAAGAAGCGGCACTTGCGAATTTGTAGCACCACACGGGCGCGCGCGACGCGGTATCCTTTCGTCTCGAAGATTGCGAGCTAACAACGCACACTCTCTCGTGCGCTAGCGCGTAGGTAAGTGCTAGAAAAGGACAATTAGGGTAGGACGTCACAGCCAATCAGATTAGACGTCCAATGACATGAAGTGTGAAACAGATTTAATCGTTCTGTCAGCGTAACCACTCTGTACCTCTTCCGGGCAAATGCCTCCCCATATTCTTTCCATGAATTCTTTCCCCGGCCCACTTTAATCCAGCCCTCGTAGTATACGTCCAGGTCGTCTCGCTTTTTTGTCAGTGCCGTAACTAGCCTTTTATGCGCCCAGTGTGAACTTCCTTAACTATGACCAGGGGGGGTATTAAAACGTCTTAAAACCAGGCTTATTCCGGCGAGTGAAAGTGACAGAACTATACAAGTCGTCTAGCGCCATCTCGTTCACTCAGTGGAACAAGCCTGGTTTTGAAACAACCCCCCTAGTCTGGCCATATTGTGCACACCTCAATTTCGGCAATGCTTTTTATGGGCTTGTTTTGGTGGCGCCACGTGTCTTCATGCCTTCATCTTTTAAAACCAGTCTAACCAATATTCCATTTGTCCACAGAACCACGGTACGAGACAGCATACGCGTGCGAAGGAAAGACGCTGAAGATCGGCTGCAGGGAAGGCTCAGTCATCCACCTCATCAGGGCGAATTACGGGAGGTTTTCCATCACGATATGCAATGACCATGGCAACACAGACTGGAGTGTCAACTGCATGTCCACTAAGAGTTTGCGAGTTCTACATAGCAGGTAAGAAAATATAACTATCTTAAATCTGTATCAACCCAAATTTCTTACCATACGCTAGGCCTGGTCCACAAATACAAGGTTGCTCAGCGTGCAATGGAGAGAGCAATGCTCGGAGTTTCTCTGGCGGATAGAATTCGGGACAAAGTCATTCGCCGGAGAACCAAAGTAATCGGCATTGCGCATAGAATTAGCTGATTGATGCTGAAGTGGAAGTTGGCCGGTCACGTCTGTAGCCGGACAGGTGGTACGAGATTTGCTAGAGTGGAGACTGCGAATGGGCAAACGCAGTGTAGGACGCCCTACGGCAAGACGAGTCGATGATTTCAAGAATGAGGCTGGCAGCGAATGGATGCAGACTGCCCAGGACCGGGAGAGTTGGCGCTCTTTGGGGGAGGCGTACGTTCAGCAGTGGACGGCATTATGCTGATAATATTAACCGACCCACATTAGTTCTTAAACGTAACCGGCGAAATGTGGGAGTACACCTCTGCTCACCCTCTTGGAGGTAAACAAGCATGGCATGATGTTACGTCATAGTTTATTCAAAACAAAATACCGACATCAGCCCTTTACACGAAAATAATGCTATCTGATCCAAAATAACCAACATTTTATGCTCAGCCATTATTAACTTCCCAAAATGGCGTCGCGAGAATAGTTGCGGTGTTATAGATAATCTGTGCACAGATATAGTCTCAAATAAATGTTAAATTTATGCTTGTACGGCTACTGCTCGGCCACGACTTAGCCGCTCAGGCGACACGCGCATTGCGACAGCGAATACGTCGGTAACAAACCGATGTAGTTACTTAAGACATGTATTGTCGACTAGCAATTTGCCTTGGCGTCGCATAGGTCAAATTTGAAAATAAAATATAGGCTGTGTGACTCAAGAATAATGTAGGTTTCTACAAATAAAAGAATTTTATAAATCGTTTGGTAGTTCCAGATATTACTTTCAGAGTTTCTACAAACAATCTCAGAAACATACAAACTTTTTTAGAATACTATTAGTATAGATACTCGTAAACATGCACAATGAAACTGTATAGGCATTTGCTTTAAGCATGAACTAGGCTCGAAGAAAACTGTATCCTAATGAAATGGAACGTGATTTTACGTGAAAGTTGCATGCACATTTATAACTCCCGTGCATTACATTACGTGTGTGGCTCTTTCTTTCATTATAGGAGTCACCACAACGAACGTGAATTATGGCGTTACTCAAGCGGGGGAAAGAAATGATTCGCGATCGTATGACTTGACGCAAATTGCGTCGCAACGCAAGTTGCGTCGCGAATCGCATCGCCTGAGGGCGTGAACGGGCAATAACACAGCGATTTTATTTAAATGTTTAAACATAAATAACTGACGTGATTTGAACGTTAATAAAGGGTTGTATAATAAACTATACTATTTTAAGATAAATTCTTGACGCTATTACTGTTATTGCAAGATGATATTGACATTGTTATTTTTTTATTAATGTGAATGTCGATTCTGGTTTTCATGAGTTCGGTTGGGAATAATGTGGCAGGATTTTCTCAAACAAAAGGCCTTTGTCCAATTCTTTGTCGTCCCACTGCTGGGCAAAGGCCTCCCCCAATTCCTTCCAGGTACTGTTTTCCATGGCCACTTTGAATTTGTTCTCGGTACCGGTACGTCTAATAGATCGACTCGCCGCATTTTTCTTAGCCTATCATAAATTATTTTAGGCTCTTTGTAAAATTAACAGAAGCCATGCTGATTTTATCTTCTAGCGTTTAACATATTATTAGATAATAATACCTAGATGATCAAATATCGTTTAGTTTTATACGCATTAATCTTAATTTTATTAAAGTTATTCGACACTCCAAAGAATAACTAAAAATAAATGTTTCTTTGAAACATGATCCAAATGACATGTTTAGTACCGGCCTATTAAATATCATGTTTTATGATATTAACTTCTTGAAAATATACTTGATTAATTTTATATAATATTTTACAAGCACTAATAAAAGTTTTATAAGAATATAAATTATAAACCAATGAAACGATTTTTTATAGTTTCTAAAATATAATTTGTTAATTTAATTTGGGTACTTATTCGGTACAAGTGTTTTAAAATGAAATGTTAGTTAATGTAGGTAATAATCATAATGGGATATCAAGTTTTGCCTTTTGGTTGATAAAATTTAGAATGGCTAAATATTTGGAAGCATGGCCAAGAGAAAAGCAAAAATGCCATGTAAGTAAGTTACTCATTAAATTCGGTTTTTTCTTCATGCTTTTTTTGGCAATTTATCATTGATAGGAAGGGCTTTATTCGATTAGAATAAAATACCTTAAATATTCCTCTTTAGTTGCATTTGATTGAACCTAGTGCATTCTTAAATCATAATAAATCCATATCTTTTCTTTTTCATGCCATTCGGGCAAGGAACTTTTATAACGATACGATACCTCGCTAGGCTACACTGTTCTTTAAAAAAACAGTTGAATAAAACAAACCTTATCTTCTTTAAATAATAATCACTGGTTAAACCAACAGCGAAAACCACACAATTTAACTAAAACAACTCGATTTAAACATAAACACGGGGTATAATAACAAATCATTATCCCGAGGCCATCCGGAAAGAGCCGACGATTGCCGAGGATTGCCGAGGATAGCCGAAAATTGGCGAAAATTAAATATTCGTGTAAGTTGATCGCGTTAACCCGCGAGATTGCCAATAAAGTGCGCAGACCCCTCTCTCTCATGTAAATGACGCTTAAATTGATTGTCGGCGTCAAACGTTACACTTGTGTTTATATTTAAAAGTATACAAATGCCTTTATGTAAAGATACTCAATGTAAATAAGAATAAAAGGTTCTTTTGACTGTCACTAGCCGGGCCCAGAGATTAGGACATGGCGGTATAGGCAATTTTTTGGTAGCCTATTATGTGACCCATTGCTGGGCAAAGACCTCCGTTTTTCCTCTTTCTTTCTTACTATGCTTGCTCCGCGACGCGGACATGCGGGCAGCGAGTAAAGGGCAACTCGCTGTCCGACCATGGACCATGCCCGGGTCGACGGCGCGTTGTGTTCCACGCGCGCCTCAAAGAGCGTCAGCAAGATGACGGGCGGGGCCCTCTAGAGGGCCAAAGCCTGCCGGGGTCGCGGGACTTATCTCATTACCGTGACCCCGGAACATAAAGGGCTATTGAAGGACACCGTGGATTTTAGTCAGTACAAGTCTGACAGTCCCTCCAGCCTGCCCGGAGTGGGAGGACGCATTTGATGATTTTACCACGCTAAAAAAAATGTTTGCTCTGCGAATATGATCAGATCGTCACACCCCCTGCGACGCGGTTAATGTTAACGGTGAAAGTCAGTCATAATGTAATGATATTAAAGTACATTTTCTTTTGTTTCCAGGTGTAGCATGCATCAAAATTGCAGTATACTGGCCAGCACAAACATGTTCGGGGACCCGTGCCCTAACACGCTCAAATATTTGGAGGCGCATTACCAGTGTGTTCCAGGTAAGTGTATCATCATGAACCTAAAATGCCTCACTGGTTTCCTGTCTACCAGGTCTACAGCTGAACTTGAAATGCGGAGTTTGATTCCCACATGTGGCAAAGTTCTTCATTAGGAATATCACAGCATGAGTTCCGGGGATTGAAACCCAGGTTGGGCAGGTTTATTGACATTTTACCTTATATAGGAATTTCTCAAAAGCTGCCTAGAATTCGGATGTGCCCGATTAATAGCCAAAAGCTAGAAATCTAATTCTTAACTTTAAATTTTTACTGGTTGTATAGGTATACTAATTTTGTTTAAAATCTAAATGAATTCGAGGGTTTTGTTCGCCAAGGAAAGTCCTAAAGACGTCAATTTTGACAAAGATCTAATTTCAAATACTTTATAAAGGTACTTTTGAGTTCTGCAGGAGGATTTGTAAGAAAAAATACTCCCCTCGGACATCTGCACGAGATAAGAATAATGCTTCTAAGCCAAAAAACACCTAATCTCTATTCCTCTCTTTTCCAGCATCAACAACAAGTACAACCAACCGGCCATCACCACCGTGGCTCATCACGTCGCAGCCGACAGTCTGGAGGTCCACCCAGCCTCCTATCCCCAAGAACCCGGTGCAGACGCAGCAGAACGAGAGAAAGAAGCCCACAGTCATCACCCCTCCGACCTTCAGGCCTCATATCACTTTACCCCCTGAGGTGAAACTTGGTGATGTCGCTTCTAAGGTGATTGAGTTCTAATATTTATGGCAACCCAACTTCGTCGTGGGTTGAATTGAAACCCAGCCAGGCGCATTTCTGTGTAAAAACTTCATCAATCCTACTCTCAAAACTGTGAAGGAAAACATCGTGAGGAAAGCGTTATGTCCTTTTTTTTACGTGGTAAAATCATCAAATAAGGCCTCCTACCCATGGCAGGGCAGGAAGGCTGTCAGACTTGTACTGACTTAAATCCACGGTTTCCTACAATATCCCTTTGCATTCCGGGGCCCGGTTACTCGTTAGTCTAGCGACTCCGGAAGGCTATGACCCTCTAAGGGGGCTCTGTCATAAAGCTATATGTCCTAGAGTAAAAAATTCGATGACAATTAGACATCTACCAACCCGCACTGGGCTCGCGTGGTGGGTTTTGTTCCACTCCTCTCACAGAGAGGAGGCCTGTGTGCCAGCCAGTGTTGGTTCTAGGACATGATTGTTTCCTCATGATATTGTCCTTCACTGTTTTGAGAGCAGTGGTGATATAATAGTGGTATTGTTACCATTTGACCACCACTTCTCGGCTAGTGCATCACTCTTCTGTCGTACTAAGCAAAGCAACAATTTTGGACTTCAGTTTAGAATTTATTTTTTTCACATTCTAGCCAATAATTGCCAAAATCTGCTGGCGTATTTTTTATCTTAGTCATTATTATAGAATATCTAGAGAGATTGTTTTTACAAGACCTTTCCAGGGTTGCTGAAAACGTTTTAAAAAGCTTGAAAACAATTTCGTTTAAAATGACAGGGCATTTTACTTTATGAGTTCAACAGTAAAAAGCGAGCGTTTATAAACTGACAACAAACGTTTTTCAAAATGAAATATTGTGCCAAATTTGTAAAAGCACCTATTAGAAATGCAAAGAAACTTACTGATAATCCTAATAATATGTGTTGCAAATGTCACTTTGTTTGTTACTTTACCAATTAAGTTTTAAGGTATACTGAAACGGACTTAAAGCAACATACATGCCGAAAAAATACTGTTCCTGAAGAAAACAACAATAATTTTCTTATATTAATAATATCTCTTCAATGCAATCGTGATTCCAAATCATGATTGATACAGAGTGTCATATTCGCTTTTGCGAAAAATCTCTCTACATAAAGATTAAAAAAAAAAACATGATTGAATAATATTATTTTATGTGCAACACGAATCGATTGTCTAATTTTAAATTATCGCTAGCGAAGACGCGGGCAAAAGCTAGTCTATCATAGCAACATCTCATAACACTAACTTCTTTCAGAAGACTACGACAAGGCAGCCGGACTCCTCATCGGAGAGGGAACCTCCTCAGAGTCCCCGGGAGAGTATACCTGATATCAAGGAGGAACCCAAGGTTGTAGAGCCAGAACATATCCCGAAGAATGAGAAACCAGTGAAGGATGATGAACCAAGTAAGGATCTTCATTTCTCTCTATTTTGTTATAGGCATTAATTCACAAAAATGTGAGGATATTAAGGAGATACACAGAATATTTCCAATTTTTAAAGACTTCCAAGATTTGGGACAAGAGTTTTCCGTCAAATCTAGTTGAATGGAATAGCGGTCGTTTTACCGACATGGTTCGTAGAATCATTTACTGAATTGACAAATAACAATAAAATTGTCTCTCTTCCAGCGGCTTGTAGTTTTTAACCGAGGATAAAAATGGCAGAGAATGTGTTTCACGATTTCTCTTAGACGTTTGTTTCATATTGAAAAATTTGAAAATTTTCTATGCCGGAATGTGATGATGGGATACTGGACAAATCGAGGGAACTATTCAAAAAATGACAACGCAAAGCCGCGATTCCTCCTGTTGCATAATATCTATGTACTGCTTACCCAATCACACAACAAATAATATGTCGCCATTTTTTTTTTAATTATAATATAATTAAAAAATATATTTGAAGTATAATATTTCGTTTTCAATAATAATATTTTCTGTCTTACAGCAGTTACGGAAGGAACTTTAGAATGGCCAGCGAAGGATGAAGACTCGGAGCCAACACCATCAATACACTTGTCTCCTAAGGATAGACCCGAAACTGATCTCGTCGACGATATTGAAAGAACTTTTTGTAAGTTTTCCAATTCTTCATTATTTTTATGGCAACTACTACAAAAATGTCGTTCGGCGTGGTGGTTTAATGAGGAGGACTTTGTTCAACAGTGGACGTCTTCCAGCTGAAGATGATAACTATAATGAATACTGCAAAAGTTGTTCAGCTGGAGATTCTTTTCGTGGATGATTCAACCCTTGAATTACCGGGAGTTTTTCGGCAAAAGTGGAATATGCGAGTCATTGGAGAGCAAAATTGATAGAGCAACATACCAAAGCTCTCAACTACCACTCCAGACGGCCATCTAATATACTCCTAATAGCTGTGGCCAAAATTGGCATCATCTACCCTTGACAGTGATTTTTATGAGTCACTTCATATCCCTGCACGTCTTCATGATTGTACATCACAAAACTCATAACCGACTTCAATCAGCTCCGTTATTATGTGAGATATATGTATATTATGTGGTGTTGATGTTAATTAAGCCAACTTTGGAATCCCTAGAGATCTCTGATATGGCTTTGCAAATTCAGCTCCGTCGACATGTTAAGAAGAGATCATTATACTTAACCATGGTTTCAACTCCTAAGGTCAGTCATCACTTTAACATACTAATCTTTCTCTTTTATTTCAGCAACGCTAGCTACCCCCAACATCGGTCGTCGCGTATTCTGTCCACAAGTGAGTGCGCGAGGGTTGAACTGGAACTGGACCATCGCCGGCACCTATGCCGTTCAACCCTGTCCTGGAGGAGCTACAGGCTTGGCGAGGTGGAAGTGAGTATAACCTCATTAATTTGTAAAACAAGGGCTATAGTGAAAAGCTGTTGGGTAAGGGGTAAACCGTCTGCAGCTAGTAATGCGGACGGCGAGTTATGGGTGACTCGCCATCCGATCATGGACCATGTCCAGGTCGACGGCGCACCTCAAATAGATGTCAGCAATTTGACGGGGCCCCGTAGAAAACCAACGCCTGCCTGGGTTGCGGGACTGTTTTAACAGGCAACCATAACCTAGGAACGTAAAGAGCGGTTGCAAGAACACCTTGGATTTTAGTCAGTACAAGAAGAATCTAACTATCTTCCCACATTTCCAGATGTACTCTAACTCCTCACCAATATACCGATGAGGAGCGTCCCCGAAGGCGCGGGACGGGTCTACCTTCAGGGGAGAACTACCACGACCTGGGTCTGGAGCCCAGTGATAGGCAGATGCAGCTGCTGAGGAGACTTGGGTCTGAAGCGCTGCTCAAAGGTAAGACATCTCTATAAGCACGCAGCTCAGGAAAAACAATTCTGAAGGAACAGGTTGGTTTTTAATCAGTCAAATCTGCCAGGCTCTTATGTCCTACCAAGGGCGGGAGGAATAGGAAACGCGTTAGGGAGAGGACATCCTCCACTTCACAACCCAGCAGACGCGGGTGACGCCCAGGATGTCGTACGTCGGGGAGTGATTTTCCGTCATCTTAGGTGCGGCTTGCAGAAGACGACTTATGGGTAGCTCGCCGTCCGATCAAATCCGGTTGACTGAAACTTATGGCAATGAGAAGTGGTATTCATTGTCACCGCAAGCTAATATAACTTATATTACTAGCTATAAAACTTATTGAATGTTGGTGTAGGTCGTGACGGCGACTCACCAGAACATATCATCGATTACCGAGGCGCCAGCAACCTCGGAGACGCAACTGGCAACCAGCTCAACCAACTAGCGAACGATTTTATACAGTATAGTAAGTATGCTTATTGAAATCATCATAGATCATTTGATTATGACTTTAGATTGCAAAGTCTAGCATGAAGACTGAGGAACTAGGAAGTTTGATTTTTGGGAGTGGGAAATATATTTTTTCCATCAGGAACTGTTCAGTAGTATCCCAGATATGGCTTTTTTTGAGTCAAATGTATGGACCGCTAAATACTAATCTTGTCACTATAATGAGCGTACTCCAGTATAATTATCTTCATACAACTCGACAGAAATCAGATCAGGTTTCTCGCAAGTTTTGTAGCAAACAAGAATGCAGTCTACCAGGGGGTTTCGTATTTATCGTACTAGGTACTAGGACATGCGATACCCCCTGGTGGACTGCATTAGTGGGTTTTGCAGGCCAGATTAGACCGGACAGTGTCCGGTTAGACCGGAAACTGGCTCAGCCGATGAAAATGGGAAAGAGCAACCGTATACTATTCTTTCTCTTACTCTTTTCGTATGCAATAAGCGCTTTAATGATACTTTCTTTCAACAGCTGACGCAATACCAGAATGGCACGGCCCGACTCCTGACCTGAGTGAGTGCCGGTCTGTGTGGCTGAACAGCTTGGAAGCCAGGGTCAGGGAGGGAGAGTCTTTGCTCAGCATCAGTAATGATCTGGCACAGGTAAGTCCTTGAATATTTCTTACTAGAAATATTGAGTTTATTTAACAATTTCTGATATGAGGGAAAAAGATGGCGCTTGACGACTTGTCTTTCCCACACTGGAACTAGTCTGGCTTTAAAACGTTATGGTAAGGGTGCTTGTACACGGCGCATGTAACCCGCGCAGGTGCCTCAACATGCTCAAGCTATATGCGCCGTGTACAAGCACCCCGCGAGTAGCTTGATCAAGTAGCTTGCGCATATTACTCGCGCGGGTAAACCGCAAACACGCACCTTTACTTGCGCGAGTTGCATGCGCCGTGTACAAGAACCCCGCGGGTAACTCGATCAAGTAGCTTGCGCATGTTACTCGCGCGGGTAACCCGCACCTTTACTAGCGCGGGTTACATGCGCCGTGTACAAGCACCCTAAGCCACCTGTACTGGCTTCAAACTTACGAACTATCAAAATTAAAACAAAAGAAAAAAATTCCAAATCGGTCCAGGCGTCTTCGAGAAATCGGGGACCATACATAAAAAAAAAAAAAAAAAAAAAAAAAGATTCCGACGAATTGAGAACCTCCTCCTTTTTTTGAAGTCGGTTAAAAAAGAGTTGATGCTGCTTAATAATTCGATATGTTCTTGACCCTGTAGATGGGTAAAATTCAAACTACGCAGTTGTGATGGGTTGGCACTTTTTGGATTGACGTGTTTGTTGTTCATTTATTGGAATAAATAAACATGATAAAACAAAACAGAGGTACCTTAGTAAAAGGTCCCGTTAGTACTTTTTGACAGTTAGAGATTTATTTTATTTGGTTAAGGGGCAACACAACCACTTCTAAACTGGGCCCTTTATTAGGGTCAACTTTTCCACATGCAAAGTTTCGAAGTGGGCGAGTTGAACCCTATTAAAATAGATAAGATGCAACTGGTTTTTAGGCCCACTTTCTAAGTGAACGAGTTGCCCCCTAACCCATTTATTTTGTCTGCTTTGCCTGTGTAGAGGCACAAGAGGTCCCTTAGAGCTATATTTTTTTACCTTTTTTCATTAAAATAACTGCGACTGGGCAAAAAAAAATACAAATATTTCTTTGATTTTCACAAAAATCTACTCCTTTTCTCTCGTTGTGCTTACTCTGTTCCCCACACCTCTAACTAACCCAACCTTCCACCACCAGGTAACATCCTCCAAGACCCTGTACGGCGGCGACATGATGACCACGACAAGCATCATGAAGAAGCTGGCGCAGCGCATGTCGCAGAACGTGCAGACCTTCCCCGACCTTCGGCAGAGAGAGGCCATCGTCACTGATATGCTTCTGGGGGTTATTAAGACTGGTAAGTTTGTGTTTTTTGTAAATATAAGCTTGGTTTACCGAATAGCAACTGCTTTAGCACGTTTTGTTTTGAATATGGCACGAGTCATAAGAGTCAGTCGAGAAGAGAAAAAACTAGTTAGCACTTTATTTAGATCCTGCAAGTATTGTAGTTATGTATGAAATATGCTTATTACTATTCTATGAAAAATAATAACCGTAAAGCGCAATTGAAGGAACATGGTCTGACGGATAAAATTGTTTTTTTCAAAACTGCAACAAAAATATACATTACTAGAAAAAAGCTTTTAAAGTTGAATAATTTATGATTGTGGTAATCGTTTGGCCAAAGATATCGATTCCACCTTGTATTGTTTATGATTGTCAAGGAGAACGATCAAAAAGCAGATCTTTTGCTAACCAACAGATGTAGTCACAAAGAATTTGGTACTCTGTGACCTTATCATTGGTGGAAATAAATAATGAGCAGATAATAGTTATGCCCTAATATTGACAGATACAAACAAGATCGTTTTAGTTTATTACTATTTGTATTTTAAACTTGTGCTTTAATGCTTTCTGCCTGAATTGGAGCTCGATTTTTAATAGATATATATAACTTATTTATTAAATTTCAATAGAGACGAGTGAACACACTCGCTCAAATATTTTTTTTCCACCACAGACGGAATCCAAAAAAATCGAGCTCCCTCTTCAAACTAAACCCGCTTCTGCTTATCCAGGATCGACCCTGCTTAACTTGCCATCTTCCCCACCAGGATCCAACCTACTGGAGGAGGGCCAAAGGTCCTCCTGGGCAGACCTCAGTTCTGAGGCCCAGAGCAGGGCAGCCAGTGCTCTGCTGACACAACTTGAGGAGAACGCCTTTCTTTTAGCTGATGCTGTGACCAAGGAGAAGACTATACTGCAGATTGTGAAGAATATTTGTAAGTACAGGTTTATTTATTTTTTTGGATAGACTCCAAGAGAAATTTTATATTTATTTATTGTGTTTTCTAATGTTTGATTGCAGTTTGGACAGTGATGATGATAGTTTTAAATCAGCAAGCAGTGACAATGATAGCTTCAGTAGTATCCCGACCCTTGGTGACACGCTTCAGTCTCAATTTTCCGATGTTCCCAAAAATCTAAATGTAGTCCATATCAATGCTCAAAGTATTCCGGCTCATTACCATGATATTCTTGTGAATCTGGACTGTAATAATATCCATGCAATTCTTGTTTCCGAGTCCTGGCTAAAACCTTGCCTCCCGTCCACATCCTATTCTCTTCCTGGTTATCAACTAATTAGAAATGATCGCACAAGCTGCGGTGGTGGCGGTGTTGCCATTTATCTCCGTGCTAACATTCCTTTTTCAATTATTGATATGTCAACACAGCCGCCACCGTCAAATGCTGGCGAGCATCTCTTTTTAGAAGTTAACCTCCATCACTCAAAAGTTTTGCTTGGAGTTTATTGCTGTCCTTCCTTGCGTATCGATTACTTCTCTTCTTTTGAAAATCTTCTAGTGAACCTGGCGCCTTCTTACAGCCACACTATCATCATGGGGGATTTCAATACTTGTCTCCTTAAAAATAATTCCCGCTCTTCTTCACTCCAATCTATTTCCAAATCCTGTAATCTATCTCTTCTCCCATTAAGTGCAACCCATCATTTCCCTAACTGTGCTCCTTCGCTCCTTGATCTCATTTTTGTATCCTCTACACGACATGTTGCTAAGCATGGTCAGTGTTCAGCCGACGCTTTCTCCTATCACGACTTAATTTACCTTTCCTACAAAATTCGCCCTCCTAAGACTAAGCCTAAAACTATCCTACAGCGCAGTTTTGGTGGTATGAACTTGGACAGTCTACGTGAGGATGCCGGCAACATTGACTGGTCCGATCTCATTAATACGCAGTCGATGGATGGAAAAGTTGATATTTTCAATTCCACCTTAAACAATCTTTACGACGTTCATGCTCCGGTTCGGTTGGTGAAGATAAAACATCTACCAGCACCGTGGCTTACAGCTGACTTGAAAGAAATGTTACAAAAGAAGGCGGCAGCAAAATCAAAATATAAGTGCAGACCTAATGCCGTATCTCGTGAAAAGTACGTTGCTATCCGTAATCGCAGCAATTTGGTGTGTAGGGATGCCCAACGCCACCATATCCATAAGTCCGTCGAAAACGGAGATCCAGCTAAAGTCTGGAAATTTCTAAGATCAATGGGAGTTGGAAAGTCGCGTCAAGAGTCTATTCCTACAGATATAGACCTTGAGTCACTTAATCAACATTTTTCCTCTTCTCATAATTTCAATGGTGCTGTTAAGGCCAAAACTCTTTATGATCTTTCATCACTTCCTACTCCCGATTATTCTCCCTTTGTCTTAAATCAATTTACTGCTTGTGATGTTAAGAAGAGTATACTTTCAATTACGTCAAATGCTGTTGGTAGTGACTGTGTAAGCCGCAAGATGATACTCCCTATTCTGGACGAAATCCTTCCCATCATTTTCCACATCCTTAATTATTCCGTGTCCTCTGGCATTTTCCCTTCTTCTTGGAAAGAAGCTCAAATTATCCCGCTTCCAAAAAAGCGTAATCCTGTTTCTTTTTCTGAATTCCGTCCCATATCCATTTTACCGTTCCTTTCCAAAGTCCTAGAGCGCCTTATCCATAATCAGCTTAGTGCTTTCCTGTGTAAAAATCGACTCCTTAATCTTAACCAATCCGGATTTCGTCCGGGACATAGTACTACCACAGCTCTTATCAATATTACGGACGACATTAGATCGGGTATGGACAATGGGAATCTGACGATCCTTTCGTTATTGGATTTCAGCAATGCTTTCAATACCGTCGATTTTGATGTCCTACTCGGTATACTCTGCTCTCTTAACATATCTCCAACAGTAATTGATTGGTTCCGTAGTTACCTGTGTGGCCGCCGACAACGTATTTGTATCGAAGGTGTGTCATCTTCGTGGTGCAGTACTTCTGCCGGCGTACCACAGGGGGGCGTTCTATCTCCTCTTCTTTTTGCGATATTTATAAATTCCATTTCTAATGAACTTCTTTCATCCTACCACCTTTATGCTGACGATCTACAAATTTATTCGCAAGCTCCCTTAGATAAATTGTCTGAGGCGGTGCATGTGGTAAATGCAGACTTAGCACGTATTTTAGATTGGAGTTTGGCTCACGGTTTGAAAGTTAATCCTGCGAAGACTCAAGTCATTGTTGTCGGCAGCTCCAGGCTGCGTTCGAAAATTGACTGGACGAAGATTCCTCAGATTGTTTTCGATGGAGCTACAATCCCTTACAGCGACTCAGTAAAAGACCTGGGTATTTACATCGATAAAGAAATGTCCTGGGCTCCACAGTTGCAGGAAGTGAGCCGAAAATTATTTGCATCTGCAGGGTCTTTACGCAGGTTACGTAATTTTCTGCCAACTGCCACTAAAACTGCGCTCGTACAATCCCTCCTTCTCCCAATCCTTGATTATGCCGATTCCAGTTATCCAGATCTCACTGAAGTGCAGCTGGATAAGCTTGAGCGCCTCCAAAATTTTTGTATTAGATTCATATTTGGTTTGCGCAAATATGATCATGTTTCAGAGTTTCGCATTAAGCTCAAGTGGTTACCCATCCGCCTTCGCCGGAATGCACATTTTTTATCATTACTTTATAGTATTCTCTTCAATCCCACTACCCCTTTTTATCTCAAAAACCGTTTTAAGTTTCTTCATGACACACATATTAGACACTTAAGATCATCGGAAAATTTGAGTCTGGTGATGCCTGTTCATTCTACAAATTTTTTTGATAAATCATTTACCGTCCAAGCTATTCGTTTGTGGAATGCATTGCCTGTATCAGTGAGACAAGCTCAGTCATTAGTTACCTTTAAAAACCTAGTTGCAAAACATTATCTTTCTCTCTAATTTTAAAAATTGTTCCTGTCAATGATGTAATTACTGTCAATAATTGTTTCTATCATCATCAATCTGTCTTCTCTTCTATACCATTTAGTCTGTGCATTTATTATTGGAAAACATGTAATATATTTTATATATATTTATGTATATATATATATTTATATATGTATGTATAATTATTTATGGTTATTTAATACCTCAATTTTTGTTAAAAATTTGTGTAGTACCTAAGTAGGTACATTTAAGTGCATCACTGACTACCTCCATATTTTTATTTTAAATTCATACTGCTCATGTAAAGGTTGTCTGGAAGATATTGCTGTTAGCGATAAGACCGCCTTTGTAACCATAGAATTTGAAATTCTGTAAAACCGTTTTTTGTAACAATTTTGGTGTACAATAAAGTGTATTCTATCTATCTATCTATCTATCTATCTCCACGGCATATTAGGATACTCGTATTAGGTACTACAGCGTAGGTTTAGGAGCTAAAAAATAACAATTTATGATGAACAGTGATCAGAACATCTGAGCAATTTCTTGATCAAAACTTACGTCATACAGTTAAAATAATCAAATAGCATTACTGTTGATTCGATTTCTACGAAACACTGAACATAAGAATTTCGCAGCTGTGTCCTTATGTGAATTATGTAAATAGGTAAGTCACACGACGATTCATCTACATACCTATAAGCAAGCCACTCTTTCTATAACTGTTATAATCTGTGGTAAATTAATAATATTGATCTTAAGTATGGCAACATCACCGCCCTCTGTTAGCGACTTACAACATGTCATGGCTGCCATTTCCTTTCTGCTCCGTAATGTGTCCGCAAATGTTAAACTAAATAATAGTGATTATGTCTTAATAAACGTCTTAAATATAGCCGATGGCCTATAATTTACATCCACCACTCCAACATGGTAGCAGAGCGTGGTTGGATGGTTATATGGTGAAATACAGTGAATCGATAAAAAACGGCCACGTGCAAGTACTTCTCGCCGCAGTTCGCGACACGAGTTATTGAATCAAGAAAATAGAATACTTTGTAATCACAAAATGGCAAAACAAGCAAAAATAGAAGACATCATGATACCTATATTCGACGGGGCAAACTATTCCAGTTGGAAATTGAGATTAGCAACTTTGCTAGAGTACAAAGAGTGTAACGAGCCCGCCATGTGCCTAATGCCGGCAAAATCCGATGAAGTTACCTGGAAAAAAATGGACTTGAAGGCGAGAACCATTATAATGAGCACCATCTCCGACAAACAATTAGAATACGTAAGTGAATGTACCACAGCATACGACATGATAAAGAAATTTGACAAGATGTACCTAACGAAATCCACCGCCATGCAAATTATATGTCGAACAAAAATTGAAGAAATTAAGCTGAAAAATTATGACTCCGTAGAAGATTTCTTTGTCGATTTTGAAAAAACGACGAATAACTTTAAATCAGCAGGTGGAAATTTATGTGAAGCCGAAAAAGTAAGATACTTGTTGCGAGCACTGCCTCCCAACTATAGTTACATAGGAGATTTCATAGATGTAATCCCAGAAGAACAACGAACAGTAGAATATGTAAAATCCAAAATAAAAGAGAAGAATATGACTACCCCAGACAAGAAAAGCAACATTAGTACATTTTCATCATCGAGTAAAGGACAATGTTTCATCTGTGGTAAGACCGGCCATCTCAGGAAGGACTGTTGGCATGGTCAGAGAAACTACCAAGGAAGATACCCAAACAGTCAACGCCAGCAAGGACAACAAAGAGGTCACAACAGAGGTGGATTTCAACGAGGTCGTGGCCGAGGCAGAGGTCAAGATCGTCCCAGAGGTGAGTCATCGAGCACTCAGCAAGACAGTTCTTCGGCAGAGTCATGGACAGCTCAGGTATGTAATTCAGAAGTCAATCAGGTAGCGGATTGTAACACCGGCCAATGTGATAATAACAGTGAAATTAATTGGTTATTAGATAGTGGTTGCACAGATCATATCATAAAGACTGATACATGTTTTTATAATTATTTGGATTTGAAAATTCCCATTGATGTGAAACTGCCAGATGGTAAAATTTTAAAAGCAACCAAAGTAGGTACTGTTAAAATCTATTTCAAAAATTATTATAATGAAAAACACATTGATCTAAAAAATGTATACTTTGTTAATGGTATTAAGCAAAACTTGTTAAGTGTTTCAAAAATAACTAAAACTTGCACAATAGTAGCTAGAAATGAAAATGCTAAAATTTATAATCAGTCCAGAGAATTAATAGCTGTTGCCAATAAAATAGATAATTTGTATTGTATAAAAAGTTTTGTTTCAAAAATTAATAAAAACGATATGTATGTGAATTCAGTAAAATTGACCGCTAAAGAGAAATGGCATAGGGCACTTGGTCATGTCAATTTTCAATATTTAAACAAGTTAATAAATAATAAATTACTAGAAGGCTTGCCGGATAAGATTGAAAATATAGAAATGAAATGTTCCAATTGTATTGAAAGCAAAATGGCTAATGTACCTTTTGAAAATAATAGAACTAAGACTACAGAAATATTAGAATTGATACATACTGATTTAAACGGTCCACATAACACAACTGGTTATGGTGGAGAAAAGTACTTTTTGACATTTATCGATGATTATAGCAAATGTACAAGAATATTTTGTATTAAAAGCAAAGCAGAAACTGCAAGTTGTTTTATAGAATTTGTTAACTTGGTAGAAAATAAATTTAATAAGAGAGTAAAGAAATTACAGTGTGATAATGGTAAAGAATATTTAAATCGAGACATTTATAATTTCATTAGACATAAAGGAATAGAGTTGCTACCGTGTCCACCATATGTCCATGAATTAAATGGAGTAGCAGAAAGGTATAATAGATCTGCTATGGACATAGGCAGATGCTTAATGAGAGAAGCTAAAATTCATAGAAGGTTTTGGCCTGAAGTTATAAAAACAGCGGCATATTTAAAAAATCGTACTATTGCTAATACAGTGGAAAATAAAACTCCTTATGAAATATTTTTCGGTATTAAACCGAATGTTGAGCATTTAAAGATTTATGGAAGTAGAGTTTTTGTCAGGGTTCCAGAGGTTTTAAGAAAAAGTAAATGGGATGATAAAGCCCAACTAGGAGTGCTAGTAGGTTATAATGAGAATGGTTACAGAGTTTTATTAAATAACAGAATAATTAATGCCAGACATGTTCAAGTAGTTGAAGAAAATACTAAATTGATATGTTTAGAAAAACTTGATGATGAAAAGGATAGGGACTTGGAAAATAATACTTCAGATATTAAAGATGAACAAATTAAAACTGAAATTGATGAAGACTATGTAGATGAAAATGAAAGTAGCTCTAGTAATAATGTAGAAGATCCTGTTAATGATGATAATTTAAGTAATAATAAGGACAAGCTTGTAATTCAAAGAAAGTCAAAAAGAAAGATTAGTCCAATGTCTAGATATGGTAATCCAGTATCACATTTTATTTATGTAAATTACATTGATGCAAATGTACCAGATACATTTGAGGAGGCGATGAGCTCTCACGATCATAAGCAATGGCAGGCAGCAATGGACTCTGAAATAAATAGTTTAAACAAAAACAACACATGGCAAATTGTTGAACGGCCAAAAGATAATAAAGTTATTGATGTCAAATGGGTCTATAAAAGAAAAGATGAAAATGTTTATAAAGCTAGATTAGTTGTAAGAGGATTCCAGCAAAAAGATTACATTGAAAATGTTTATTCACCGGTAGGAAAAATGCAAACATTGAAAATTTTACTATCATACAGTTGTAAAAATAATTTATTTATAGAACAAATGGATGTTGAGACAGCATTTTTAAATGGTCATGTAAAGTCAGAAGTTTTTGTCAACCAACCGAAAGGTTATGAAACTGGAGATAATAAAGTTTACAAATTGCAAAAAGCACTCTATGGTCTCAGAGAGAGCCCTAGAGTATGGTATGATTGTTTTACCAAATTCATTGAAAAACTTAACTTTGTCAGAAGTAACTATGATTATTGTTTATATGTAAACAGAGCAAACAAAGATCCAATATACATATTAATATTTGTTGATGATCTCCTAATTTGTTGTAAAGATAAAGATGTAATAAAACAGGTAAAAACTAACTTAATGGAAAGATTTGCAATGAAAGACCTAGGAAAAATTAAAAGTTATATTGGCATAAACATTGATTATAATGATGAGAGAAATAAAATGACTTTAAGTCAAACAAAATATATTGAATCTTTGGCTGCAAAATATAATTTAGAAAATAGTAAGCTATTTGATACTCCAATGGAAACAAACTTAAAATTGGAACAAGCTACAGAAGTAGATGATAGTATTAAGTATAGAAATATAATTGGTGAATTGTTGTATATCAGTACAGGCACTAGGCCTGATATAGCTTATAGTGTTAATTATTTAAGTCGTTATCAAAGTTGTTACAACCAAACCCATTACAAATATGCTATGAGGATCTTAAAATATCTGTATAAGACTAAGGATTTAAAGTTAACTTACTATGATAATGTAAACTCTGAAAAATTAGATTGTATGGTAGACTCTGATTATGCAGGAGATAATGTGGATAGAAAATCTACGACAGGTTTTATTATTAGATTATTTGGAAACTTAATTTTTTGGAAAACACATAAACAAAATTCAGTAACTAAATGTTCAACTTTTGCAGAATATACTGCCATGTCAGAAGCAGTCACAGAAATACTTTTTATTAGAAACTTGTTAATTGAGTCATTCAGTATAAAATTTGATGAACCTATAAAATTGTATGAGGATAATTCAGGTGCAATTTCAATTGCCAAATATGGTAATTTTACTAAAAATTCAAAACACATTGAAGTGCAGTACCACTACATAAATGAAAATTATGAAAAAGGTATTATTGATATTGTAAAAATTAATTCCGAATTTAACTTAGCAGACATATTAACTAAAAGTTTAGACAAAACAAAATTTTTGAAAAATAGATTAGCTTTTAATTTAATTTAGATATTTAATATTTTTTTTTGTAAAAGATCAATATTATAAATTTAAGGAGGCGTGTTATAATCTGTGGTAAATTAATAATATTGATCTTAAGTATGGCAACATCACCGCCCTCTGTTAGCGACTTACAACATGTCATGGCTGCCATTTCCTTTCTGCTCCGTAATGTGTCCGCAAATGTTAAACTAAATAATAGTGATTATGTCTTAATAAACGTCTTAAATATAGCCGATGGCCTATAATTTACATCCACCACTCCAACAATAACAAACAAAGACAGTGCGTGTAAATAATCAGTTACCTTGCTCCTAAAAGTATACATTCTTTTAAAAATTTATCTACGTCTTCTTACCCGACCCGAGAGCCAAAAAAAAGGGTAGTGATTTTCTTTTAGTTTAGAAGGATGTGAAACTAAACTATTGAATTTTTCTCAGGTCTATCAGTGAGGGTTTTAGAAGTAAAGAATGTGGAAGACGAGACCTTTCCCTCAGCCATCGCTCAGGAACAGTGGAAGGGATCCGAGGATACCATCACCATACCGAAAGCGGCTTTACTTGGTAAGTTATCATTTTGTAATAGTTTTATGTCCAAAATTATTTTCAACTTGTGAATGGGTAAACTCGACTATATTTTTCATTCTTTCTAAGTTATAATATGGTCTTATCCGCTATCAATAGTAGCTTTTTGAAATAAAGATTATAATTAACAGTACATTCACAATTTACGAACGAAAATTTAGGTCAAAGATAATTATTGTCGCTCATTCGTGCGATGCTTCCTTACTTGTAATAACAGAAATTAACCTATAAACCCTTTTGCAGACAACCGCCAAAATGACCTAGTCCGCATCGTCTTCTTCGCCTTCGACCGTCTTGAAGAGATCCTACCACCGACCTTCGGCAAAACTCCTCGGTTCCTCTCCACCTTCCAAGCTGACAGCGGCACCTCTTCATCCACCAGCATCAATTCCGAACGGGAGAAGAGGAATGTTACTAGGGTGTTGAATTCTAAGGTAAGTTAATGGATTATTTGAGTTCTTTTAGTTGACCTATCGCCTTTGAGATAGAGGTTACGAGAGCATCCATTCGTTTCTTGTATTTGATGACACGATTTGCGCTGTCGCTGAGCGATCAACTGCTGTGCAACCTGTCGCGGGTTCGATCCCCGCACGGAACAAATGTTTGTATGATCTGCAAGTATTTGTTCCGGGTCTGGACGTTTGTTTATGTGAGTTTATATTTTTGTAAAAGGACCCACGACACAGGGGAAATTCCTAGTGTGGGTTGTCTTAAAAAGAAACCATAAATCACGTGTTTATCAGTAGTGGCTAATTTAATAGATTCAGAAAATACAGTTTTTAAATTATTATACAGTAATTAGGTTTCCTGCACTCGTTAGACATATTTTTTTCACAACCCTTTTCCACGACATAAGATTACACAACATAAAATTCTATATAACTTTTGAACTGGGACTTTATTTGACATTCAATCTAGATATTTTAAAACTACCATCGAAAAGCTATTCTTTGATATACATCTGCGTTATGGACGTCTCCGGGGCAGAGTTCCATAATAATTAGGACATCGCCCTTTAAGGAAGTATCTATAATTTTTCATTTGTTTCACACAGGTGATATCAGCGAGTCTGGGCAACGGTCGTCACATCCAACTGTCGCAGATGGTACAGATCACAATGAAGCATATCAAGACCGAGAACGTTACTAACCCAGCTTGTGTCTTCTGGGATTATACGCTGCAGTAAGTTATCATCACCCCACCATAACTAACTTGATGACCAGCCTAACGAGATGTCGATCCTCGTTGTTGAGGAGATCAAGTCTCTGGAAACCATGAGATATCGAACCAGAAGATATCGAACCAGAAGATATCCTTCTTTTAGTATGATATTTTATGATTTCCAAAGACTTTTGTGCCGTTATTGTTTCAGGGAATGTTCCAAATGATTTTTGTAGATTGGGGCCCGTTTTGAGACAGACCTCACATACAACATTATTTTTAGTATATATCATGTAATGTGGACCATTTGGAATTGGTTCAAAAAACCGGTTTTAAACGCCCAAATGGTCGGTTCAACATTGCAAACCTGAATATAGTTTGTTCAGAATCAGTAAATTCGATTCCAATAATTAATTCAATTAAATTACACCATGTTATATTATTTTGATTAAATTTTATTACCAGTAAATTACAATACAATCACCGTACGGTTAGGTACCTATTGCCAAACTATTATCACAAGTGTAAAACACTGGAGACACGGTTTACGCGGGTGTACCGCGAAATGAGCATGTTTTTGAACGGAAAACTAGGTAATAATATACAAGCTTATAACTTTGTGATTTTTTATGATACGGTTTTAAAATTTTGTACATAGATTCTTTACACAAAAATATTGGACAGGTGTATCGGGTTTCGCATAAACAAAAAATAATGTTGTATAATGCTTTATGAAGAGAGATTACTAGAGAGGCTATATTATGTACAGTAATAGACATAGTACGTCTTGGCAACGAACAGCCCTTTATTTCATTTTTTTTGGACGGTAAAATCATGGAACGCGGGAGCCCTAGGTGGAGTGGAAGAGCCTCTCAGGTGGATTTTCAGTAAGTCAAAAGTCTGAAGAGTTAACCTTTGCGTTCCAGGGTCATCGTTCCAGGGTCATGGTTACTTTTACAGACCACTCTTACGAACAGACAGTCACCAGGGCTTAAAGAATCAAAATTATCATATATGATTCTGTCGTACGGTCTTTTCTCTGCTGTTAACACCAGATAATAAATAGAATTTTCGCCCCTTTATGTTCTAATCAACCCCCCTTTCCCCCCCAGTGGCTGGTCTCCCGAAGGCTGCACAGTGGAGTGGTCCAACCAGTCCCACACATGCTGCCTGTGCTCTCACCTCACCAACTTCGCGGTGCTGATGGACGTGCGCGGCGTGTCCCTCAGTGCTGCTCACGAGCTGGCACTTCAGACTCTCACGTACATCGGATGTGGGATCTCCACCGTGGCACTGGCTGCCGCCATCATTGTGTTCACTTGTTTTAGGAATGGGAAGGTATGTATTAGCATTTTTTCTAACTATGTCAGTTGATGATTTTTGATGAAAGAAAAATTCAATACAAGCCCAGTAGTTTAGAATTCACTCATTCACACTCACAGTCGGGGCTCATTCAAATTTTCCCAAGGGGCCCCGACTGTGAGTGTGAATGAGTGAATTCCAAACTACTGGGCTTGTTTCTTTTTTTTTAGTTTTTATTTAAGTTAATTTTTCGCAATCGGGGTTTTTGTTTTTCTTTATTTTTTTTTATTACCAATGACATCATTATCATCATCAGCCTACTACCGGAAATAGGCCACCATTGTCTAATAACTAACCCACTTCTTCTGTCCAGCAGTCAGATCGCGCGCTGATCCACAAGAACCTCTGCGCGTGTCTCCTAGTCGCAGAGATAGTGTTCCTCGCCGGCATCGATAAGACTCAGAACAGGATCTTCTGTGGAGTGGTCGCTGGACTCCTGCACTACTTCTTTTTGGCGGCCTTCGCTTGGATGTTCCTTGAAGGTATGTTGTGATGAATATTTATTTAAATGTTTACAATAATGATATTGAAAAAAATTTAAGGGGAGACTGACTTCGTGTTTTTGGCTGTCGAGACTAAATCTCACAGCACTAAATCTGTTGAATTTATTGTAAAAATTTTTAACAATATTATTCAGGAATATTTTAAACGGGCACGCAAAATACGCGCATATGACAATATACAACGTGTAACGCCAAAAGCGCAAAACCTCTCGGGGGGTAACTCAGCCCATGTTACTAAACAATTTTTGTTCTAAGACTTTTGGAAATTCGTTTAAAAAAAAATTGGTTTTTCATGCAAAAAAGAGAATTTCTCATTAGACATCATGTTCTTTGAAATTGCTGCATTTCGTAAAACAAAAAAAATATGTGTGTTACCCTATAAAATGAAAGAAACGTAATCGAAGAACTGCCGATAAACGCAACGTCCCACATCATCATCATCAGCTGTAAGACGTCCACTGCTTAACAAAAAACCTAATCTTACGCTAGAAATTAATATTTATCTTGGTTGCTATCTCAGGTTGGATCTTTGTCTGTAAAAAATCAACGATCGAATTTGCTTATCGGAGTCTTATAGATGTCCAGTCAGAAGCAGCCGTCAAAAACAAAGGATCTTTTTGGATTGAGATTGCATATTAATTTTGGGCGTAAAACCTTAACGACGAGCTTGCGTTTGCCGGTTTGCGGACGCTATTCCCTACAATCAGAGCAGTGGTGGCCCAGTGGTATCGGTCCCGACTTGCGAACTGTAGGTCATGGTTCGAACCCCGCCAGGCGCATTACTTGTTGTAATTTATTTCATCACCACTGCTCTCAAAACGGTGAAGGAAAACATCGTGAGGAAACAGGTATGAAACATCGTGAGGAAACCAGCATGTCCTAGAACCAAAAATTCGAAGACATGTGACATCTACCAACCCGCACTGGGCCGGCGTGGTGGATTATGGCCCACTCCCCTTCACAGAGAGGAGGCCTGTGTCCCAGCAGTAGGATCATTATAGGCTGATGATGATGATTCCCTACAATAAAATACAAGACAAACATAACTAAATCCAAACCCTCATTTTTTCCAGGTTTCCACCTCTACGCGATGCTAGTAGAAGTCTTCGAGCCAGAGCACCCTCGAGCTCGTTGGTACTGCACCTGTGCCTACCTGGTGCCGGCGCTGATAGTCCTGGTGTCAGCCGCGGTGTACCCGGGCGGGTACGGTACTGACAAGCACTGCTGGCTGACGACTGATCGATGGTTCATGATGAGCTTCGTTGGACCTGTTATTTTGGTGCTGGTGGTAAGTTATTTAGCTGTTAGTTGGTAGTTTTTACATATAGCAAGTACCTGCACTGATAGTTCTGAGATCAGCTCTGATAGTTTTGGAATCAGTCTTTATAATTTCGGTAACATTATTGTTAGTTTCGGTATCAGTTCTGATAGTTTTGGTATCAACTCTGATAGCTTTGGCATCACACCTATCAGGGCTGATAGTCCTGATAGGTGTGACATCAGCTTTAATAGTTTTGGTTCCAGCGCTGATAGGTGTGTTATCAGTCCTGATAGGTAACAGCTCTGATATCATGGTGTCATCAGCCCTAATAGTTTTGGTATCAGAGCTGGGATTCTGATAATCAGGCCTAATATTCCTGATATTAGCCTTGTTAATTCTGGTAGGCCCGGGCCCGGTATCATTACAAATAAAAAAATTACTTGACGGTTGACGGTTGAACGAATCTTGTTGGGCTCTCTCTCTCTCTAGGTTACACATCTGAGGCCATCTTTTGAGTCTGGAATAAAACATGATAATATTTGATATCCTGGACCTGTTATTGAAATTCCCACAGGCAACTAAAAGTGTTTAATATTTTAAAATAATGAACAGTAACCTAATATCTCTTTCTTCTTTTCCCAGGCGAACTGGATCTGTCTGATCATGGTGATCTACATGATGTGCACACACTCCACCGTCTCACTGAAGGCTAAGGATGACGCCAAACTGTATAAAATGAAGTAAGTTATCATGATTAAATATTTATACGCCCCCTATCCCTTGAAAAGAAATTATATTTATTTTTACCGGTCGTCGGCCGGTGTTTCGTACCTGACTAATCTGAAAAAAAAAACAGTCGCAATAAACACAGAGGTCACTGTCTCTTTTAAATTCCAGACATAATGTCTTGGTCATGTCATACGAGGACCATGAAGTTTAGAGTACGAGATAGCCTTTTGAAGAAAGAACCACACAGATTTGAGTGAACTTGTCGAGTCAGTGCAGTCAATAAAACCAAGATATTTTTTGTGAGTTTCATTAGAATACCATTTCACATTTTATAACACCTACTCTTCTTTCCAGGGTCTGGCTAAAAAGCTCGCTAGTCCTCGCCTTCCTCCTGGGTCTGACGTGGACCTTCGGCCTCCTGTACCTGAGCGAGCAGACGGTCGCCATGGCATACGCCTTCACCATCCTGAACTCCTTGCAAGGACTCGTCATATTCATATTCCATTGTTTACAGAATGATAAGGTATGTTTTTATTTTCTAGCATTTTTCTCTTTGTTGCATATGCCATCCGGCATTTATAACTTTTTTTTTTGAAGAATAAGACGAAGTATAACCCGGTTCATTGAAGAAAGGAATCTAAAATGGCGACAGATAGTACAGTCAGCATAGAAGATTTGAAGTTAAAGTTTTTTTTTAGGTAATTTAAAATAATAAAAACAAGACTGGATCACCATAATTTCTCAAACTTAACCTAACAATAAAACCAAAAGCAACAACAATAATCAACAGGCAACAACGGAAAAATTACAGAAAACTATAGTAAACAATCTTAAAAAAGATCACTGAGCGCGTCAAGACATCAAGACAATATTTTTTTTCTGCTTACGCTTCGCGTGGGAGTGAGTATAGATGGCACTAATGTGCGAGCGAGGGAACACGATAAGCGCCGCCATTTAAGATTCCTTTCTTCAATGAAAATTAAAGTAAAAGACGTCGTGGTTGGCGCAGTGTCTAAGCGATCGAATAATGCGTAGCGTGTCGCGTATTCCCACACGGAACAAATATTTGTATGATCTAAAAGTGATTCCAGTCTGGATGTTTGTGTATGTGAGTTTCTATGTTTGTAAACGCACCCATGAAAATGGATTTGTAGTATGCGGCCGAGGTTTTAAAAAGAAAAGAAAACAAAGTGAAAAGTCTGACTTTACTGCTATTTAATATAGACGGGCCTAGGATTAATTCCCAAGTCGGGCAATGTGTTATTGGGTTTTTTCTATTAGTTCTGCGGTAGCAACTTGAGCATTATGGTTGATGGCCCTCTATTAAATGGACTTAAACCTAATAAAAACTATTTATGTCGGTAGGTCTCCTTTAGATATGCAGCTGCTAAACTGTTCAGGACATGTTCTTACATTATGACCCCCTCTAATGTTTCACCCCTTCACCCCCCAGTTCCGCAACGAATGCGCCCGCATCGGTCGTCGACACCCGTGGTTGTCTTGCTGCCTGCACTTCACAGGACAACCCTCGGAGACCTTACAGCACAACAACGGCCCCACAGCCTCGTCCTCCAACCACATGGACACCAGACAGGGCTCCGTCAAGAGTCGGAGATACCACCAGAGTAACGCTGATGTTGATGATGTGGTGGATCCGAGGGATGTTACGGTAGGTTCAACGGGATTTTCATTGGGGTTTAATCGGTGGTTGGGTTGAACTTGCATAAAATCATGCTATTAAACGAAACTTGCAATAAAGCAGGGCCGGGGTAAGGAGGGGCCATCGTGGCGCAATGCCCTTTCTTTCTTTTGTCTAGGTAAAATCATCAAATGAGTACTTCCGACAAAGCTGAATCGAAAGTGACTGTCGGTTTCGTACTAACTAAAATTCACGGTGTTCCTTAAAAAGTCCCTTACGTTCCAGAGTTTTGTTTAATTGTTCAGAGAGTCCCGCGAACCTATAAACGGTCCTGCGACCCGGCAATGCTCTTGCTTAAAATGACGTGTTCGTAATACACAATAATATGAGGGAAAAAAATTAATGAATCATTTTTGTAACAATAATTTTATCCCGATCTTTTCAATTTCTAATTTTAAGCAATGACCTTTAATCATCACTGTCCGCCCTAAAATTCAACCCTAACTGCGGCCCTGTATAAATTAAAACATCACATGGAAAAAAATAAGTTAATAAACATTTGTAAGGTTTTTCCAACTCTTCAGCATCAGCATATATAGAAAATGGAAGTACATTTTGTATTTTTATGCAAGTTCGACCAGTAATGAAATGCTAATAAATTCATGTGCGGGTACTAAAATATTGCTGTTGGGAATAATCATTATTTGATATTTAAAAGCTCGTCTAAAACTACATTAATATTACCAAATTCTTATTAACTACATATTATTGTGTATAGTATATTTATGTGGATAGGTTTATAAGATTTTAAGCATTGGTGGTGGTATACAAAACTTTTATAATCAAAGATATATTACAATAAATTGTTGGAAGAAATTAATTTGACGCACTAACCTCATTGTTGTATTTAACCTTAGAAAACTAAATATGTGCACTTTTAAAACCACTCTTATGAAGGTATATTATTATAATAAACAAAGTATTATAGTTGTGTAGTATCTAAGATATTATCACAAGTATACCCAAATAAACCAAAAATTCCGCCTTGTAGCAGAGCACCGCAAGCACATCCGGGCTCCCAGCAGCTTCAGCGTCAACAACCAACAACTTAATCATCAAAACATTAAACGTTGTTGTCAACAACAACAATCACAACAACAACAATGTTGTCAACAACGCCGCTGTCGCGTCCCTAGCAGCCGCAGCCGCGGCACACAGCTATCACTCAAACAGAAATAGACGAACCTCCCAAGAAAATCAAAATTTCGGCCCTTCATCCAATTTTGGACCTAGTCTCAATGCGACAGCGGCGAATTTTGGCCACAATATACCCGAAAGGGAACCCCCAGCACCAATGACGCAACTTAGGAGCCAAATCAACCCTGGTAGCGGAAGATACCCCCATGGATACCGGCAAAATGGCCAACAAGGTGCGTACGCAAAAGAGATAGGGTATTTCCAAAATTTTTGATCGAAAAATCTCGATTTAATACCACCCGACACCACGGCTTTTGTCACTAATTGGTTAAAGACAGCTCAATTTTGTTTGTTTGTTTTGTTAACATGTTTTATTTTGTGTGTAAACATGTCACTAACATTTTGTATGTTTTTTTTTTGTTACGGTAAGTCCGATTTTTGTTTTTTTTTTTTGTACTGTCTCTCTTTCAAAGCCTTCTTTCACTAATGCTTCACTAATTAATCATTTCTAATTGTCTATTAACACTCTTTCTTTAGTGGTGTGGTGGTTTAAGTAATACTGACAGCACTGAACGGGATCAAATATTTCTAACCTAAAAGTTTGATGCGTTCTGTTTGGAAATACGAAGAATCCTATCTCTAAATGCGTATCGCATACATTAGTCATTCTGTCGTCTGTCCTGCATAGTATATATGTATTTAGAATATAAATTATATGTGTATTTTATGAATAATTCTTTATATAGAGCTACAACTTGCAACCTGAGGCGGCGCGTTGGAATATACGCCCTACGGCTCCGATATACGTTCCGAGTGACGATGCAAGATCTATACGCGTGCCTACGCCACAGAATATACCTCATTCAACATCGCATACTCAAAGTATCGCGTCGATGCATAGCTACAGGAACAATATCGAGGTTCCTAACGAGTACCAGAACTTGAGGTCTCGTTCGCCATCTTGTTTTTCGAACAAAATGGCGGCTTCGATTGGCGCGAACGAGTGGGCTGTCATGGCGAACGCTAACGTGTGGAAGGTGAGGGGAGGGCTGTAAAAATGCTTGGCGTAGTGTTCTTGTTTTGTATGTTTTGTTTTTATAGTTTTTTTTTTTACGTTTTGGTAAGATCCACAGAGGTTGAACGACTGAATCAATACGAGATAATAGTAAATAGAATGAGCTAGTTTTAATTATAGCACAAAATGGGTATGTTTAGAAACGTTCATTAGAATTCCTGTCATAGAATTTCAAGATTTTTTGAATTTACATAAAAGTAGAATTAAAATAGACCTAGAAAAGTAGGTATTTACTGTATTTTTCATTTATTAGGTATTTTTATGGGACTTCCCTCTAGCCAAAAATAGCCAAATTATTTTACTCTAAAGCTAAAATGTTTTTATTAATTTGTGTTATTTCCACAGGATTTTTATTTTCAGATATTATGTAAATATTCGACCTTCTTACAATTAAATTAGATTTAATATTATGGTGACGGTTCATGGGAACTCAAAAGATCTTACTAAATCGTGAAGAAAATCACATAAATCCTAACTGCATGAGAATAACCGATGTAGCAGACATTGCATGACGTCATATCACTGCATATAGCCCTACCCATCTCCTTCCGAATACCCCATGTACACAGTCGCCCATCATGGCCATTTAACAACCATTTACCTAATATTCTTAATTTTCACCAATGTTCTTTGCTCGATGTCACAGAGTAGTAACCAAATGGAGTCCTAACACTCACTTCTGTTTTTAGAAACCAATTAAATTAAATTTGAACCGACTTCATAAAAAGCAGGTTCTTGTAAGATCAAATAATCTTTTTGGCTAGTCAAAAATTAGCATCAAATCTGTTCTTTATTTTTAAATCTAGAATTAGATGTCATGGAGTAGTATTTTCTTTTCTACTGATTTAACTTTCACATTAAAATGTTTAGTTTTTATTCAATTTGGCACGAGCGGAGCTAGATGTACGGGAATCAACCTCGTGAAGCTTAAGTGTTTGTTCAATCGTTAACCGTTCATATTCTATGTGTTATACATTTCACCTACTTCATTTGATGACTACTGTGTGTTTTTGTCAATATTTTAGGACCACCAGCATTTGCCATTGTGTACAAGGGCGTTAACAATTCATAGCACTTAGACTAGCTAAGTTCAGCACATACTGACTGTCTTGTTATGGTGAATATTACTAAACTAAGAAAATTCTTACCTTCATTAGCTTGGTTTGTACATAAAATCAATGACAAAAAAATAAGCTATGTAAGAGAAGTAATAAAAATCTATCTTCTTTACATAATTATTAATACAATTCATGTAACTTGTATATATCTTCTAAAAAATAATATTTGTCTTGTTTTAGGAAAAACATGAAACGAACAAAAACTTGAGCTGTCTAACACCGCAGCACTGAAACCTCCATTCTAACATTACTCTTTGTTTTCCAGAACACTTCTTCTAAGCACCACCCGGTGAACTCATCGACTCTCCCTCATCACGACACGTTGTCGAGGCAGCTGGCTCAGCAGAACCACATCCACAGCCCTTACGAGTGTGACGCTCCCCTAGCGCCCCCTTCACCCCGACACGCGATAAAAGATGAAGAAAGTCCTCTCCATCACCCCCAAGGGTACCAAACGACCCGAAGCTACAATCACGACTTTAGGAACCCTCACGTGTACATGTCCCAACACTCCCCTGGCAGCCAGGAAATGATCTTCAGGAAACATTATAAAGATGACCGCAGGAAGCACCATCATCATCACGGGAGCCAGAACGTTAACCACACGTACTCCGAGATAGCCAACCAACAAGGCAGGATGTACAGGCGAGGTTCTGAACAAGAATTCCGTGTGATACAAGACGATCCAGTGTACGAAGAAATCGAGAGGAACGAGACTCTAATGTCTGATATGTCAGACGATAATTCTGGCCCTGATAACTGTCGACAGAACCCTGGACACCACGGATCGTCCAGTTCCAAGTTTTTTGGCGATCACCGCCCTTTAATCTCCTACAGCCCCGGAGAGAGGCATCATCATGAGCAGGAGCATTACGGGAAGTATGGAAAGTGGGATACCCTGGAACGTTACGACCAGAGGCATTACGAGAGTGGGAGGCTGATGCATCCGTATCACCAGCCTCAGGAAAGCAACATGAGGGCTTTAGCAGCTGTTCTCAATGGAGAAAATAATGTGGTCTGCCACTTGGAGCCACACAACTCTTACGACGTCTACCAGCCCCAAAGCGGGAACCCTAGGACTGTGTCGCAACCCAGTTTTTAAACAGTGCAATTGAACATATTGTGATTAGACGGTGAACGTATGTGTTAGCGACCGCGTGTTGTACAGAAGAAAAAAAACTAGTAAAAGGGAAATTTTTCTATGGACGTAGACAGTTAGAAAGTCTTAGCAAAACACTTAAGATTTATTTAGAGAAACTTGCCATAACATGGACATTAATATTTATAGTATAGTGACTTAAATTTAAATCACTTTTTTCACTGTGATCCTATTTAAATATAATGGCTCAAGATTCTATGTCGCGACCACGTACTCATTGCGAGTTGGATAGTAATTTTGTATATATGGTTAGCGTTTAGTACTAGATATTAGTACTTACTTCCAGTGTGACCTTACTATCGTTACTACTTGGTTACAATCATGGCATTCTGTCGCATTACATGTTTTCTTACTGTAGGAATGATATCTGTGATGTCTCAGTTCGTTGTTGTGTTTAGCGGATGTTTCTGACTTTGGTCAGTGTGTTTCTGACTTTGGTCAGAGCATAGTCTAAAAAAACAAGGTCTGGCACTCCCGCAGTGACACATGTTGACGTCACTTTCCAGTTGCCACTTAATTGCAACAAAATACGAAATTAAGGAAACATTTTCAAATTTTATTTTGTTTAAAAAATAACTAAAACATTTAAATTGTATTTAGCATAGCAAACGAAACAATTCAATACGTATACCAACAGAATTGTTAAATAAAACCACAGCGTTTTATCGTATTCGCTTAAGTAATAAATGCGCTTAGGGAGTTATAACCATACACTACTGGTAACACAGGAACGGGCTGTGTCATTGTCATGCCGCCATTTTGTCGTGTATCGCTATCCTTGTTTTATGCGTATGCCTGTCTCGCTCAGTGACTGTGTAACCAGCGGCACTCAAACATTTTTATTTGTGAACGTCGAAAAGTTTCTTTGTTATCTTTTATCCTAGGATGGATAAATAATACTTTTTGTCACTGAAAATCTACTACGCTGAGGTAGGGGATGGAAGCCACGTGCAAAAGTTAGCAGTAATGTAATAATTAGGTCAATGTTTTATTAGGTTAAATTTCCCCAAACTGTAAAGTTTGAGAACCAGCAGATAGCGATGATGACGCAGGCTTGTGTCACCCACGTGACCACTGTGTTTCGGAGTGCCATACCTGGCGAAGTATATTATTATACCATGGGTCAGAGTGTTTCTGATTTTGGTCAGTGTATTTCTCGTGAAGGAGCTCGTGGCTAAATAATTACAGCCGCACAGACCAATCTTCCGGGTTAAGCCGCGCTTGCCGAGGTTGGTCTGTGGATGGGTGACCATCTGTCATAGCGAGTTTCTTCGGTGCCTCGGAAAGCACGTTAAGCCGTTGGTCCCGGCTGTCATTTGTATATACAAACTATTAGTTACAAACACATGCAGATCTTGTGATATGAAATTTTGCATAGGTATTGCAAAAAAATAAGCTAAGATACATATATTTTTGTCAATGCAATATTTTAACTGTCAATGCAATAATGAATATTTATGTAATCTTTTGTGGGAAAGATTTCTGTATCTTAAATATTTTCATCGAGTTATTATTTTATTTTGTTAGACACAACGACGAATTGCTGTTTAGTTTAAGTTCGCTTTTAGCCATTATTGTATCACTGCCATATAGTACTGTTTCGTATGCTTTTATACTATTTTAAAGCTTAACTGTTACAATATACGGTTGATTTTAGTTTGAAATATCCATTGAAGGTGGTATTTTAAAAACTTCTTCACAAATATATACTTTTTAAAGACTGCTATTAAGAACGTAAGTCATGATTTTAATCATTTATAGCACTAAAGTTTTATAGAAATGTTACGAGATTTTTAAAGGTTTTTTTTTATCTTTTTAAATATGTAAAAAAATCCTACTTACACAAATACATAAATAATATTTATCAGGGTTATTTGCTATCTACCTATATATAAAATAAACATAAATACAGCTACAAATGTTTGCGCAAAATATAAGCACTTACCACTGCCACAAATTAAAAGAAGTTTTTAAAATACCATAATTAAGGTTAGCGTACACTATACCGGGCCGCATTATGAACTGATTATGTAAAAATAACACAATTATTCTGTTGTCAAGAAACTTTACTTTAACTTTAGCCTTGGATATATTGCGCTATGTGATCATGACAACTTATCAAATAATTGTTGATATTTGCAACACCCGGCAACCTAATTTTATCAGCTACACCGCAATGTCTTGATGCGTGGATGTTGCCTGGCAACGCCCAATGTAGCCTTCTGCAGCTCTGTGCGGCCCGTCATAGTATGCGTACACCTTACCACAGCTTTGTAATTACTATCATTTGTCAATATTTCAAAAAATCCATCCATCCAAACCTATTATAGACTGACACCACTTGATGTTGTGCACTTTCTGTACATTAGAACTTAGAATAAATATCTCGTTTAATTAAATAAATGAAAAAAAAATACAAAAAATATTATTTCTACGTAATGTAGATTTTTAATGCCATGGATATACCTGTTACTTTAATAGAACGGCGCTGGTAGTTCTATTCGACGTTAAACTGGTGATAGATACTGTAAAAATTAAATGTCATTTTTAAGCATAGACCACACATTGAATAGTTTTGCGCAAACCATCGACAAAATTGCGCAAGTGTTGGTTTTGCGCAAAAAGTTAGTCGATTGTTTGCGCAAAAGTCATTTTAAACCTCCTTTTTTAATATAGGCTTAACTGTTGTATAACTGTTGTACGTAATTTTAATTAAGAAACGTCAAATAGAACTGTCAACCCCCTTAAAATAAGGAATTGTTTGATTAGAATTGATAAAAGTACAATAACAACAATATTGATTTCCATGTATATTTTAAATGTAAAGCAATATATATTAGACTGAAGTATTTGATAAATTTTCCGCCATTTTTTACTATAATACAATTAATTTATAAACATTTATACATGTAGGCGAAAATTTATAAAATACTTTTTTTGATGGGAAAATAAATGATAAAATTTTCTTGGGAATGATTATTTTTTCTAATTGGGTATACTAGTCCATCTATTTTTCCCATTCGTCTGAATTAATGTAAGTGTACATTTTTCTCATGTATTTCTGTTATATATTATTATTTTTTTGTTTTTGTAATGTATTTTAAAAACGTTAACGTCATAAATGTAAAGTAGAAAAAAGGAAAATGTGTAAATAAATTAAAATTTATAAAAATAAAGAGTGGCCGTTCTGTGAGGACGGCGCATATGATTTTTGAGATTTTATTTTAAACTACCCTACCTATAACCCTTACCAGCAAAATAAAAATGTTGTTTCCATAAGTAAGGCACGAATTGCCCGTTGGAGGAGTTTTTTTACATACCTAGTCTTTAATATACCTACATTGGAAATAACAACAATACGTTATATTATAAAATGTTCAGTTTTCCTGTTCAAAAAAACTAGCTACTTATTTAAATGTATGGCTTACGAGGAGTACATTCTATATAATCTAACAACATTCTGGAAACGTAGTACGGAAGGATGACGGGTGGACGGGAGAGAGAGATCTTAGAGGGCCAAAGTCTGCCGGGTTCGCGGGACTGTCTTATCAGGTACCTGATCGTGTCCCCGGAATGTAAAGGGCTATTGAAGGATTACCGTGGATTTTAGTTGGTACAATCAGCATCAAAAGTTGTTGACCACATTCATATTTTCAAAATCGCTGTACACCGTATTATTACGTATTATTACGGTGTACAGCGATTTTAAAAATCTGAATGTGGTCAGCAACTTTTGATGCTGACTGTACGAGTCAGCCCTGGGTGGAAGGACTCCTTTGATGATTTTCGAAAGATAAAAAAAAAGAAAGTAAGGGCGAGTAACAACATGTCACCCAAATGAATACCTACATGTTGCACTTTGACATTATTCTGCCATATTATATGGGTCCTTTGAGGAGCTCGTGGCTAAATAATTACAGCCGCACAGGCCGATCTGCCGGGTTAAGCCGCGCTTGCTGAGGTTGGTCTGTGGATGGGTGACCTTCTGTCATAGCGAGTTTCCTGCGTGCCTCGGAAAGCACGTAAAGCCATTGGTCCCGGCTGTCATTTGTAGATCTTTGACAGTCGTTAGGTACTGTTAGTCAGAAGCTCTAATGTCTGACAACCAGTCTTACCATGGGGTATCGTTTTACCCAGTTACTGGGTTGTGGAGGTCCGACAGGCAGTCGCTCCATGTAAAATACTGATATTCAGCTGCATCTGGTTCGACTGGAAGCCGACCCCAATACAGTTGGGAAAACGCTAGGCAGATGATGATTATATGGGTCCTTTAATGAAGGGCCAACTGTAACTGTGAAGCGAGAGTACCTAGTTCCGCTCAGGGAACGAGATGGCGCTAGACGACTTGTATAGCTCTGTCTCTTTCCGACAGCCTAAACACTCACGCTTCAAGACATCATGGTAGGCCACCAGAGCCTCTACCATGAGTTGTCATTACGATACTCGATCATACGCATCAACCGCGTTTGGTGCTCTCATTGGTTCGCCAAACGCGATCGATATCGATGATCGAGTATCGTAATGACAACTCATGGAATGGGTACAGTACTTTCCGTCTCTGTTCATATAATTGACAACGTTTATACAAAATTTCAAGACGATCGGTCACTGAAATAATGTCCCAAACATTCGGTCAGTGAAAGGTAACAAACAAACTTGTTTCTTTCGCATTTCTAATATTAAGTATGGATTCTATTTTTAATAAATGGCCAGCAAAGTTATGCTAACCATTCTGGGACTTATTAAAAAAAAAAACCAAGCATTACCTACCTCCTCTCTCTTCCTGCGTGCGAGAATCGAACCAACGACACGGAATTTTTTGTAACTGTAATACCTACTGCTAGCTGTAATTCTACAGAAAATAAAGTTGTCTTCATGATATTATTTTCTAAACCATTTTTTTGAGGAATGGGAAGAAGCAGGCTAGCAAAAAAAAAAAGTTACCCCATGTTGGGTATCCGGCTCAAATGTCTGAATCCTTAGAAATTCCCCCAAAGAAAGGCCTACCGCGCCACCCAGATTGGTAAACCATATAGGTAGATCAACTAGCCATTTTTTGTAATAGTTAGGAGCCTATGCACACCATGTTTTTTAAACGCGCCCGTGCAGCGCGTTTTCATCAGAGCAGTTTGTTGTCATTTGTTTTAGGCTACGTCTGACTTGCGTGCGTATAGCGTCTGTATCGCGTCAATCGCGCTACACCGGCGCGTTTAAAAAACGTAGGCTCTTAATGTCATATTCGCGACGCCCGCCACCGCCTCCTTGCTCACTGCTTAGACCACATTTCGTGAAAGGGCCGTAAACTCAGAGTACGTAACGTAGGCTCAGTCGTGTTCGGCCATTTTCAATAGAGTTTGCTACGTACTTCCCGATTAGTGGTTATAGGTAGATTATACTTAATATTAAAGGCGAAAGGTTTTTGAAAAAAAAAATCAGACAAAAATAAGTTTTCGTAGACATATATTTCTTAAAGAGTTTACACCCACAAAATAATACGAATCGTAAAGAATTGAAAATTTATTTTATAAAAAAACTTATCAACATGAAAATGTTAGTGCTTCTGACAATAAACGAGTTATGTCGATAGATTCTAACACAAAATTCTTAACCCTACAATGTTTATTAAAAAAACATTTTTATTTTTTTATTTCGTTATCCAAAAGTTTTGGGAGATCTTTATAAAGGCACTCAATAGAACGGTTGCCTTAAAATGAGATCTAATTTTTGAAAATTCTACGCCCGTTAAAATTTTTCTAAAAAAACTTACATTACGTAAAAATATCTAAAAAAATTTGATCACGCCAAAATAATACGTCATATTACAAGGGTAGGTACTGATACAATAATATTTAGTATGTTTTATAAATAAAGCAACTATCGTTTAAGCACCACCCGCTAGAACCTTATAAGAAACTATGTTTTATTTTATTATAAAAATATAATTTTGAACGAGATCCAAACAATATCAAAAGAGAAATTCCAAAAGTACGTATAACATTACATCGAATTACATAGAGCTACCTACTTATAATTAAATTTTGATGGTAAAAGTGATTATGACTACGCTAACATGAAAATACGTGAAGGCAGAAAACACAAATGCATTTCACGGGCAACTAATATTAAGTAGATAAAAAAGTATTTTTGTAATCGGTTAATTCTTAAAATCTAGTAATATTTTTCACTTCCTTGTAATTCTTTAAATAGTTTATCTGGCCATCAAATTAGGTCACATTTGGACTGAAGATAATTTGATTACATCATTATCGGAAACTCACGAAATACCTAAGCGGAATTCCTAGAAATTAATGCATTATTATCATTTCTAACTTAAAATTATGCCCGTGCAGTAACTTTAAAATGCTCCACATTACAAAGTCTAAAATAAGACTTACAATAGAAAAAATAAATGCCATTTTGAGACGCTAATTAAAGCATTACTTGATAATTCATTGCTACATTTATAAAAAAAAAAAACGATAAATGTACTATCGCTTGAACCTTTACACTATTATCTCGACCAATAAAAAAGTCAAGGGGTCACTTGGTTGGAAAAAAAAATACAATTATTGATTTAAAATAATTAATTAAAACTGATAATCGCTGGTTTTAGAAGTTAATTAATAAATAGCGACAAGCGTAGTAGATAAATATGTATAAAGATATCTAACATTGACAGTTGTTTTGATAAGTCAAAAATGTCATTGAAGATTGACAATCCAAAATGGGTGATACCTACTTACAAGTGATGTTATAAGAATATGGGACTATGGTTCAAAAGAGGCTAGGTCTATCAAAGTACCTGTTAAAAAAAAACTGAAATTAATATATAAAATATTGCATTATGAGAAGAAAACGGTTTTGTTTTATCCTTTTATGTTCTTGTTTGTATAAAGTTCGTTATCAAACTGGTATAAACCAGTTAACTTAATAACTAGCCTCGTTTGAACCAGACACAGGTTGAGTGATTTATACTAGACGTAGGTACAATTGTAATATAAAAAAAATGTACATTTTTCACACTCACGGCACACAACACAAAAAGGTTTGCAGTCTTCAACCGAATATCACATAGCTATATACTCCACACATAGGGCTCCGAAGATATTTGTATGAAACAATTTTATTATATTTAAAAAAATGAATTTAAAGTATTTTAAATTTGACTTAAACTAACATCGCGCGGAATTTTAGGGTTAACTTTTTCGTCTAATGACGCAAATTCATGGATGAATTGAATTTGTTGAATCATTAAATTGTGAACATTATCAACAAAAGTTAAATAAAAAAGTAGTAAATAAAAGAATGAAATAATTAGTCAAGAGAATTCTTTTGTTACAAAAGTAGGCACAACAAACACATTTTTTACGATAAGAGTGAAAAAGAAAGAGCTTTCGCTTCTGAACTTGAATTGCGTAGCTATTAAAAAAAATGTTCGCAATCTCGGAGCCCAAAACTATACTAAAACGTTGCTATGAGCATCCGCAGCTTTCCACGACCATTCCCGGAATAGTCCCATAAATAATATTATAATCGTGATCGAAATACAGCATGGTGATACTACTCATTCTTCGGGGGGCGCAGCAGGGACCCCCACTACCCTGGGGCGCGGCTAGATGAACTAAATGCGTGTGTGGATACTTCTGTAAGAAACTATAGGGACATTCCCCACTGCAATAGTTCGCGTCGTAGATTTTTGGCGCGATAATCCAGTCCCAACCGAACTCTTCAAAGTTCACTACTAAGGGGTATCGACAACAGCGCGCTTCTTTCGAGTTCTCTGTGCAGTCCATACCGATGGTTCGACGTGTGCGCTTGTGTGAATTGTCCCTTAGACTTACTTCTATGTATGGCATCTGGAAAGAGATGGAAATATAATGTATTACTGAAACTTTTTCATTACTAAAAGTAAAAGTCAGAGGGTCTAAAACGACTAGTTACTTAGATATCCCAAATGATTCACTTTCGTGAATGAATAGCCAATGGCTTTTCGTGCATTTCCAGTAATTTCCAGCAACATCATTGGCTATTCTTGTATCATTCACGAAGTGAATCATTTGGAATGTTGCTATGTGGTCGTTTTAGACTCTCTGGTCTAGTTTCGCCCTAATATTTATGTAACCACCTAATTACGTATTTGCCCCTTAAACGCATCCGGCGTTATTTTGCCTTTACCAAAGGGTCGTGGGGAGCATAAAATTGCAGTAGCTTAGAATGAGAAGATTTCGTATATTGCATTACAAGCAAAATATTTTTTCCCAGAGATAATTCAGGCACAGCTAATGACTGCAATATGTACAAAACTCTCAATGTCCGCAAAATTGCATCATTCAAAATTAAATAAAACCCGATAACTTCTCAACCTAATTAATACAAGAGTAGGTAAAAGTGATACAGCAACATCACTTTGACATGCTTTTTTTTGGCCATATCGGCTATCATTGGTGGCCTTTTGGAATAAAGATTATATTAACAGTGCATTCCAATTTACGGACGAAAAGTTAGGTCAAAGATAATTATTATTAACCTAACCTTTCCTCAATTATGTTGGGGTAGGCTTATTCTAGATGTCTCAGAAGAAAGCTTTAAAAAAAGAAAGGAAGTTCTTGAGGGCAGTAATGTGGGGAGGGGAGTTGTACATCTCAGGGAGCTTCCCCATTACGCGATGACGCGATTTATTATTATCACTACGACATAAATGACATAAAACGTGCGGTCATCTACGGGAAGATGAAAAATAAAATACGATCGCCACGACGACGTCAAGTCAATCGCTAAGCTTCCTTACTCGCCTCGCGACGGAGCCCTAAGGTCAAACGGGCACCAGTCTGGGGCAGCGGACGTCGTAGTTGATCCCGCTGCCCCCTGACGAAAGTGTATGAAACCACACCGGGGTAGTTTTGGTCAGTACGAGTCTGACAGACCCTCTGCTTTTCCCAGAGTAGTGGAAGATTTGCAAGACGGCAAAAAGGACATACACATTTGCTTTTGCATTCTTAAAAGTCCTCATCCTAAAATGCCCAAGGCATTAAGAGGCCTTTTACCCATTTGCGCGTAGAACTAAAATTATGATCGTCTAATTTACCATAATAAGTAATACTCCAACATTTTTGAATACCTGCAAAAGAAAGACCAGACTTTCGTGTTGTAATTGTACGTAACATATTTCAAAAAACTCTTTTATTAACTTTGTGGTAATTAATCTCCGACAAGTAGTTTACTGAAAAATCAACGCAGAGTCGATTTGCGAGTCCTACATCTACCATTAACATTCGTAATTTTAACCAAAAAAAATACACAAATCATCAGACATACGTTTTTGTCGTAAAACTACGTAGTAGAATTTATATTTTTAATAACACAAATTAGTAAAAAAATAAATTCTGAGGTCAATTTTTACGTTTTATATCGCTGTTTTATCGCCATTTTTGGTTCGAACAAAGCGTAATTACATTAAAAAAAACTATGTAAATATAAACTATGTTTACAGACTAAACTAATTTCTAAATTTCATTAAAATCCCTTCATGTAATTAAACATACTATCGTTTTTAAAATCACTCTAAACTAGTATAAATTACGAAACATAACCGGGCTGCAATCAGTACGGCTCCAGCGCCCGTCGACGTAGGACCTGTATCACTTTTTTCCTCGTCCTGATTATAGAGCGTACGTATCGTGAACGGAATATTATACTGCGACTGCCACATTTTGATTCTCTCCATTTTTTTTTTCATAAGGTAAGATTTTCGTTACTTTATCAAACTAAAGTATTATTATAATTATAATAGTAGTTTGTAGAATTTGTGCATTAATTAGCCATCCGTTTTCGTTTTATTAGTTTTTGCAATGGGGCGCAAGAGTGGTGAGAAATCCAATATGGCGGCCTCCCCAAGATCGCGGTCGGGCTGTTTAAAATCCACCCCCATGATATGGGTATCAAATGAAAGGGTTTGCTGTCAGGAATATGAAAAAAATAGTCACGTGTCTTAAATCCAACATGGCGGACATCCAAGATGGCGGATTGCCTATTTGAAATGCATCCCCATGATATGGGTATCAAATGAAAGGGTTTGCTGTCAGGAATATGATAAAAATAGTCACGTACCTGAAATCCAGCATGGCGGACATCCAAGATGGCGGATTGGCTATTTGAAATGCATCTCCATGATATGGATATCAAATGAAAGGGTTGCTGTCAGTAATATGAAAAACCCACGTTTTTAATTTTCTTTAAAAAAAAAGAAAATAACCCTACGGGGCTGAGAGAGGGGCCTGGGATATATTTACATGACGTGTATAGATCGTGGTTGTAACTTGCAAAGATACGCTCCCACGCTTTGAGTGGCTCTTGTCTGCCCCGTAGCACAGTAAAAATATGGATGGTCCGGAAATTACGTACTAACGTTCGAAACGGTGCACTCACACAAACACGCGCATCTACGAGGCTTCTAAGCGGACATCGCAGTGCTGTCAGTTCTGAGTGCCGCGTAAAGACGAGTTGCGTTTATTTATGTTACGTATATGGCTGTTTGAACTCGGCTTCATCATAACCGGAGATTTTGTTTTTTAAACTCCCTGCTTATTTTGAAGGTAAGAATGATTTTTATCAATATCGAATTCTATATCCGCGTGACCGTTTAATAAATTCGGTAATAAATAATTTGTAAAAAAAACCAACATGGTTTCTGCTACAATTTCTCATAATAGGCGTCTTTTTACAGTTTTCGTCTTCGAGGGTTTTGAATCCGATAGTGCTGTCAAAATGTAAATCCAAGATGGCGGCTGCATAAAATATCGAGGTTTTCGTCATAGGTGTCGTTTTCATGGTTTTCGAGGGTGTTGAAACCGATGTTGCAGTCAAAATGCAAATCCAAGATGGCGGCTGAATAAATTATCGAGGTTTTCGTCATGGGTGTCGTTTTCATGGTTTTCGAGGGTGTTGAAACCGATGTTGCAGTCAAAATGCAAATCCAAGATGGCGGCTGCATAAATTATCGAGGTTTTCGTCATGGGTGTCGTTTTCATAGTTTTCGAGGGTGTTGAAACCGATGGTGCAGTCAAAATGTATATCCAAGATGGCGGCTGCATAAATTATCGAAGTTTTCGTCATGGGTGTCGTTTTCATGGTTTTCGAGGGTGTTGAAACCGATGGTGCAGTCAAAATGTATATCCAAGATGGCGGCTGCATAAATTATCGAAGTTTTCGTCATGGGTGTCGTTTTCATGGTTTTCGAGGGTGTTGAAACCGATGTTGCAGTCAAAATGCAAATCCAAGATGGCGGCTGCATAAATTATCGAGGTTTTCGTCATGGGTGTCGTTTTCATGGTTTTCGAGGGTGTTGAAACCGATGGTACAGTCAAAATGTAAATCCAAGATGGCGGCTGCCAAAATTATCGAGGTTTTCATCATGGATGTCGTTTTCATGGTTTTTGAGGGTGTTGAAACCGATATTGCTATCAAAATAGAAATCCCAGATGTCAAATAACGAAAATCACAAGAAAATAACATGAATAAGATAAATATTAAGTATTGAAAAGTAATTTGCGCAAAGTATTTTTCGTTAAACACAATTGCAGTTACAATATGGTGCCAAGGTCATCTTATACTTAGTTGAAACGCATAGTAAGGTGCGCAGCCACCGGGTTCATCAAGCATCAGCGCCACATAATTATGTTCCATTCTCCGCGCTCGTGACAACCCTAAGGCTGCAGTTGAGAGCGTAGGTATTTATTTCTACAATTAGGCCTTGTTTCCATACTATCCATATTTTGACTGCACCATCGGTTTCAACACCCTCGGAAACCATGAAAACGACACCCATGACGAAAACCTCGATATTTTTTGCAGCCGCCATCTTGGATTTACATTTTGACAGCACTATCGGATTCAAGACCCTCGAAGACGAAAACTATAAAAAGACGCCTATTATGAGAAATTGTAGCAGAAACCATGTTGGTTTTTTTTACAAATTATTTAAGAATTTATTAAACGGTCACGCGTTTATCTGAGGAATTAAAATAGCGGTTTGACATATTTTCTATAGATAAGCTGTCGAACCGCCATTTTTATTCCTCAGATAAAAGTTATCTGACTATTGTTCAAACTTCACTTCTTAGGTTAATCGCAGATTCCGTTTTACTTCCACAACAATAAAATATAATTAACTTTAACTCACAGGTTATTTTTAACACAAAATTTAATTAAAATCACCAGAACAGTTTGTTAACATTCGACATCAAACGAATTATCTAACAAATAATTATGGCGGCGCCGCCGCCGGGCACATGACGTTCAACCAAACAGCGCGCGAGATGCTTTCCGTTCTATACCATTTAAGTCTAATAGACTGAATAAACAAAAAAACTTGAGAGGTGTCAAGGGACACCCGGATGGAACGAAGTTCCTTTCGATTAATAATTAGTGAAGGAATTGTGATAAAATTTTATTTTTTTTAAGTTATAATAATATTTTTTGATTTTTGTTATTTGACATCTGGGATTTCTATTTTGATAGTAATATCGGTTTCAACACCCTCAAAACCAACGAAAACGACATCCATGATGAAAACCTCGATAATTTTGGCAGCCGCCACCTTGGATTTACATTTTGACTGCAATATTGGATTCAACACCCTCAAAAACCATGAAAACGACAACCATGACGAAAACCTCGATAAATTTATGCAGCTGCCATCTTGGATTTTCATTTTGACTGCACCATCGGTTTCAACACCCTCGAAAACCATGAAAATGACACCCATGACGAAAACCTCGATATTTTTTGCAGCCGCCATCTGGGATTTACATTTTGACTGCACCATCGGTTTCAACACCCTCGAAAACCATGAAAACGACACCCATGACGGAAACCTCGATATTTTTTGCAGCCGCCATCTTGGATTTACATTTTAACTGCACCATCGGTTTCAACTTCCTCGAAAACCATGAAAACGACACCCATGACGAAAACCTTGATATTTTTTGCAGCCGCCATCTTGGATTTACATTTTGCCTGCAACATCGGTTTCAACACCCTCGAAAACCAGGAAAACGACACCCATGACGAAAACTTCGATAATTTATGCTGCCGCCATCTTGGATTTACATTTTGACTGCACCATCGGTTTCAACACCTTCGAAAACCATGAAAACGACACCCATGACGAAAACCACGATATTTTTTGCAGCCGCCATCTTGGATTTACATTTTGACTGCAACATCGGTTTCAACACCCTCGAAAACCATGAAAATGACACCCATGACGAAAACTTCGATAGTTTATGCTGCCGCCATCTTGGATTTACATTTTGACTGCATCATCGGTTTATACACCCTGGAAAACCATGAAAACGACACCGATAACGAAAACCTCGATATTTTTTCATTAAGCATTCATTATTATTATTATTTTTTATTATTTATTATTTACAAAAAACCTGTATACACTCAACAAAAATAATCGTCGCGACACCACACTGTTCAATGCGAAATAGAAATGAAAAAATATCTGGCTTGCTTTCTATAAGAGAGAGAGAGAGACAGACAGAGAAACATATCTGTCTGTCTCTTACTGTAGCAAAAAGTGTCGTGACAACTTTTCGTAAGATTTTCTTTCCGTCTAGCCCCCTTTCACAACGCGCGATAAGGAACTTCGTTCCAAAAACTTTTTCAGAAATGTAACCAAAGTGCATTACGATTATATCGGCTCAAGATTGTTTAGTCCGTCTCAACACTGGCGCTACACTGGTTGCGTTGTGTATGTGTGAATAGCTACGCACACATGAACATTGCTCCCGTCTTTTACCTAAACTCGAGCGTTCGAATTTTGTGAACTGGCTCTGGCCTGAAACTGCGTTAAGCGGGCGACAGCGACACGCGGCTGGGCTCCGTGGGTATGCGACAGTCCCCGTCGCGGAGACCGATTTACGCAGTGTCGCTAGTTCAATTTTAAGATTTTTATTAGGGTTCCGTAGTCGTAGAAAAAGCCCGCGCGTGACACGGCGCGTGGCACCGCGCGGGCACCCGCGCGGGGGCCCGCGCGGGTGTCCGTCGCTCGGATGCGGGCCCCGTTGCGTGGGTGCGGGGCGCACCTACCCGAACGGACGCCCGCGCGGGTCCCCGCGACGGAACACTTTTGTATAGAACCGCGCGGGCATCCGCTTAACGCAGTTTCGGCCCTTACGCGTCGCGGACAGGCGCAGATGTACTAGCGTTGCGCCCGTGACGCGTCTCGTCTTTATGTTTTGCGTCTTGACGCTTCTATACATTTTGTATGAAAGGAACGCTGTAGAGTGTGGCCAGCGCCTTGGTTAAAAACGACCCTTACCAGAGGCCTTTTAGATTTTATTGACTTGGATTAGAAGGGCCCTTAATAAGTTAGAGATGGGGGCCTGGCTACGGCGCTGGGCAACGGCAGTGTCAATTATGTATCAACCCAATTATATAACGAAATAGGTTCCAAAACTTACCAAAGCATTATTTGATTCAGAGCTCGGATGCGGCACCACCAAATTCATCCTATTTGACGAGTCTTGTACTCTCACAACTATTGCTAAATTTTCTCGCGGCAGTCTGCAGAACTCCGCAACCATCGTGGTTATATTAACCTTCATCCACTTTCCAGCTCTCAACTCGTTCCTTGTCATCTTCACCGAATTGTTGGTGTAAGGCACTGAAGCTTTGCCCTGGTTGTTTCTCGTCACCCTGCTGACTTGTAAGGTGATGGTGAACGGCTCCTCAGGGTCTATGGTGACGTTTCTGGTCTCCAAATCCTGGATGTGGAGGTTGAGGACAGCTTCGTCCAGCTCGTTTTGCAGGACTTTGTTTGTGAATCTGAAGTTGATTACCTTTAGACCCTTGAAGTGACTGTGCCGCCGTACGTCTGTAGGGGAAAAATTTGTGTTATTACAGGTTTTTTTTTTAATTTTTTTTTTACACCAAAGTGGAGTTATCTAAGTTCGAGCCCATAAGTTAGATAGAAGCAATATTTGTTGCCTATCAAGTCTTAGTTTAATAGCTAACTATTGTATTATAGGTACCTATTTTCTTTGAGTTTTTATTCTATCTAACGCTGATTTCAGATCTGATGATAATAATTATACCGTTTTTTTAAAATAGTAATTCGATACTAAACGCACGTGACATTGTGTGATTTAAAAAACGCTGTTGTTTAATAAAATTTGGGTATAATTTCAATACTTAATAACATTTACTAACTATTTCATACATTCCCGAACATATGGATCATCCATGGAATATAATATACTAAAGCCGCCACTTTAGCAACTATACCCACGGAATCACCAAATTCATAATCACCATTTATACCTGTTATAAATGTTAATAAATAAAGAAACATTATAACCAATGCCCTGAATATTTTTTTGTAAATTGGTTTAAATATTGTAAAATTTTATAATTTTTATTTTTAAAATATTTTATTTTAGCAAAATTTATTTTAAATATTGAGAATATTTATTGTTTTAGTTTTAAAAAAAAATGTTTAGAATAATTGCGTAAAATGTGAAATTCAGCTTCAAATTATTATTTTAAATAAAAAATAGTTGTTAATTTAAATGATGGCTTGATGAAATCCGGATGCTTCTCGTGTCACCATCAGTAGTCGTGCAGCCCACATCTGAAAAGACAGAAAAAAATAATTTGTAAGATGTTAAAATACCGGATTATAACTACCTAATTTATAAAAATTCTGAGGCTAATTCTGAACTTTCATGGAAAGCTTGTAATTATTATTGTTTTCGTTGTAGCCGCAAGCACAACTGTTAGTCATGGGTTCGAATCCCAAGGAAGACAAAGTAGTATTGGATTTTCCCGAAAGAATTTTGTTACATTCAATATCGTGCACATCAGGGTTGGCATGACTAAAACAAGTTGTTTTAAAACACCTGTTTAAAACAGTGTTTAAAAGAGTTTGAAATTAAACAGTGTTTTTTATTACCCGTTTTGTTATTAAAGCAGATAAATGCATAAAAAATGAAAATAATAGTAGATTTTACAACAAGTGCACAAAACAACCCATTTTTATCCGAGACTTTTAGCAGCCCGAGCCGAAGGCGAGGGCTGATAGTAATGTCGAGGATAAAAATGGTTTTGGGGACGAGTTATAAACTGCTTTTCACTTCGATTGCGAGGAAATAAAACAGTAGTATAACATAACATTTCTTTAATTAAAATTCAAAGTAAAATTAGAACACTTTTGCATACTGAAGGAAATTGTTTAATTGTCAAAATTTAAATTTTATTTTATTTTCCAATTTTTCAAATTCAATACTGGACATTTTTAACAATTTAAGCAAATTGAAGAAATTAATAAATGCACAAAAAAAGAACAAGAACTGTTCCCTGTCGCTTATTTTTTTTTTAATCTTACGACGTTGATATTAGGCTGCAGACCTATACAGCCTACTATTAAATTAATTTTGTAATAGGTAATAATTTTCTTAAATCAACTAACCTACCGTACTTAAATTAAAATTTTAATATCTATTACCTATATCTTAAAAACACATAAGTCAAATAAATTAAAGTAAATATTATATAATAACAAATTCTATCTATGAACTTCTTATTGCATTTGGCTGTATGGCTCATTTTCTTTGCCTTAATATAATACATTTATGAGTAGATACGTTAATGCCCTTGTGCACAAAATTCGATTTTGTGCAGCCTATACCCTGCACAAAGAAGCACTTTCAGAGCAAGAGAAGTGAAAACTAATATTCAGGAGTCTAAATAGTTTGACATAAAACCTTTTGAGTCTAATGCGATTGTTATGTCATATTTTTAACTTTTATTGGCATTGTAATAAAACAATGTATAAAATTATTAGTAAAAAAATCACATGTTTTTTTCCATTGATCATTTTTCGTAAAAATTTCATTACAAAGGGCGAATTTGAAAAGATGTAGTCTAGAAATGAAACAAAATTGATTTATACGTTTAGACATCAACAAACAAGGTGGAATTAATTTGAAAAAAAAACCAGAAACTAAAAAAAAAAACACTTGTTTAAAACATTTTGAACTGTTTGTTTTATAAATTTGAAAAAAAAAACTGTTTTTTTTTTCCAACCGTGGTGCACATAGAGGTGATTGTAAACTTGACCATTACTCATAATAAAGTAGGTATTCTTGCGAATATTACATAACGAGAAATAAAATGAAAGATTAAGCGATCATTCAAACAAGCTTTACGAACTTTTTCAAGTCTGAAGTTCTCTTCATGAAGACAATTTAAATAAATAAAACTGTCTTTTGAATTACATACTCATAAATATTTATTTTGCATATAAAATAAATTACTAAACAATTTAAAATAAATCTATGGTCATAACCACCCAAAGAATTTTATTAAATAACTAAAGCCAGTTTAGTAGCGATAAAATAGTTAAAAGGGGTGCCACCCTCCCACCAGTGTTAGACAGAATACTCGTATTTTTTCGGCTAATTAGGATTAATTAAAAAAAGATACTGTGCATTGCTGGTGAATAAACTGGGGTCGATAAAGTGTTAAGATTCATGTACAGACTTCATTTCATGTCACGTCTAAGTTTTTTTTATTCGGTTTTTGCATCTAAAATTCAATGTTAGATCCGAAATTCAATAACTACAATATTTTCATATCCATATGATTTTTTACACGTGCTAAAACTTGAATGAACTGACCTACACGTGAACTTGGCATGGAAGATGTCTTTTACAGGTAACAAGGTTGATCATGATAAAAATATTTCACAAACCTAGTCATATGGCCCGGAATAGTGCAAATACTTGGATTGTTTAACAACACGGAAGATAACCGTCGAGGAAACATTTATGGCCGGTTGTGTAAAATAAAAAAATAAAGAAGAAATAGTTCTAGGAGTGCCTCCTACTACTCTACATAATATTAACTTCTGTGGAAATTTCAAATACCTCTGTCAGCGTAATTTACAAACATTAAGGTGCATAGTTTTTAAAGCAAGTAAGATCCTAAATCCACTTTCTAATGGATGGTTTGGCATTAAAATTTTAAAGTATCAATCAAATGTTTTAAATTAATATAATATAGGTATCTGAATCCGTACCTATCCTACGGACTAACGCAGAGTACATAAGTTTTTGGCAATAAATAATTACGATACTAAAACACTTTCTAAATAAAAAATCTCAAAATTTAAAATAAAATGCACAAAACCTTAAATAAAAAATATTTTAAATTAAAAACAAAATAATTTAAATTAAAAACAATTTTTAAAACTCAAAGGAGAACGCTCATATTAGGTACACCTACAAAGCTTACCCCGGATTAAAAAAACACACAACTCAAAAACTCAGACACGCCACCTATGGAAGCTAGTCCACTATACCTGGCTGTCCAAGAGCCACTCGACTGCGCACTAGGAACAGTTTAAAGTTCGCGAACCGAACAGGTGCTAAAAACTCATCTAAAAATAAAGAGTTCGTTCATCTAGATTAAGAAGGTCGATCCCTCCCACATCGGCTAACATCACCACGGATAATAATTTTAGTTTTTACCAAACTATTCGACATGTTAGCTAAAAAATGTTCGCAATTTTGACAGCTTGTATATAAATCCGTCGTCGACTGTTTACAATTAAGTTTTTTCGGTTTGTTTGATGTAGAACAGGTGGGTTTGGGTAAAGCTAATGTTAGAATGCCTGGAATTGCCCAGGTTTTAGGATTCCTTCCCGATAATTGGTACCGAGTGCACCTAAAAACCATAGAATCTCAATTTAATTTTTCCACTCCTCCACTATTCTTTTCCGATTAATTATGTTGCAAGATCTAAGACAGTTAAATACATTTTCCGGGACACGTCGAACTTCATTGTCTCTGTGCTTTTCAGGAGCAGCAGAGGTATGGGAAAAATATAGGTAGTTGGTTTGTCCCAAAAAATAACATCCCAAAACCCAGAGACTAATTGTAACTAACTGGAGCTGAAACTGACAAGAGGAAATCCTAGGTACCTTTTGAAATCTAGAAACTTAATTTCATCTATTTGGCTATTTCTATATAAGGTCGACTTGCAGTCTAACTGGACGAAGCTGGAGCTATGAGAAGACGAAGCTGGAGCTACAAAAGGAGACAAGATACATGGAGCGCCTGTCTTCTGACTACATGAATCCACTAAGTAACAGGTATATTTTATGATGGGGATGGTCTTCAGACTTGCGAGTTTCAGAGGACGACTTACTACCTCCAATGAAAACTGTGAGCCTGCCCCCCTAGCCAACTCACAACAAGTCGCAAACGATAATCGTAAACGCTCGGTACTCCCCAATAGATTTTCAACTTTATAGTCTAAAGCCTAAAGTTGAAAATCTATTTAAGATTTCTGAGCGTTAGCGGCGACAGGAAAAATCGAAAACGATAAGCAATCTTCACTAGAGCTTCAACGTTATACCCAAGCACATAAAGTTGAAAATCTATTAAAGCCTACCCAGCGTTTTCGTTTATCGTTTGTTACATGGCTACAGGGCCTGGTATCAACGGTAAGTATCATTCTAAAGCTAAAGGGGTCTTCAGCTTTAGAATCTTGTTGTGTCTTGTGAAGGAGGGCCTTTAGGCGCTGATGTTGGAAAGGGTCTAGGGTTTAAATCTTATTAGTTGACCCGTACGGCTCTTAAAAGGAATTGACAAAAAATTAGAAACAACTCTAGCTGAGCAAGATTGAAAAAAAAACAAAAGAGACATTACCAAAAAAATAGAAGAAATCTGAATAAAAAAAGAATCATCATCAGCCTATAATGTTCCCACTGCTGGGACACAGGCCTCCTCTCTTGTGAGAGGGAGTGGGCCATAGTCCACCACGCGGGCCCAGTGCGGGTTGGCAGATGTCACATGTCTTCGAATTTTTGGTTCTAGGACATGCCGGTTTCCTCACGATGTTTTCCTTCACCGTTTTGAGAGCAGTGGTGATGAAACAAATTACCCAAAGTAATGCGCCTGGCGGGGTTCGAACCCACGACCTACAACTCGTAAGTCGGGACCGATACCACTGGGCCACCACTGCTCAAAAAAAGAATAAAAAACTGCATAAGTTCCCAACATCAAAACTGCAACGCACGCTTGGCAAGTCACCATTAACATTCGAAACACTAATCGCTGTATAATATTTAAGCGCACTGAATTTCAAAGGTATCACTCAATCTATTTCATGCACTGCGTGCCTAGAGACCGGTGAAACACGTAGTTTTACCAAAACTATTCATCAAAATCCAGCGAGAAGACGTATTGGCTAAACAACTTGTAATTTATCTGTGAAAGTATTCTCGAATGTAGTTCAACGGTTAATTTATTTTACATACTAGCTGTTGCCAGCGGCTTCACCCGCTACAACTCGAAAATTGTCCCACGAGAACATAAAATCGGGATAAAAACTATCCTATGTGTTAATCCAGGTTATAAACTATGTGTGTACAAAATTTTAGCCAAATCCGTTCAGTGGTTTTTGCTTGAAAGAGTAACAAACATACATACACACATACATCCTCACAAACTTTCGCATTTTATAATATTAGTAGGATTTATCAGCGCGTCATTTAGATAAACACGTGGTTTGCTGCCTACCTAAATGTGAGGTAAATGTGTATAAATTAGTCAACCTACGGTCCAAGGAACATTAATGATGAATTTTGATTTATACTTTGTGCCCCGTGATAGGGAGGCCCCATTAGCGCGTTGCGTCGCTTTGTAGCAACAGATCAATACAGTTTATTCCACAACTACGTTACGTTGCGTCGACGCAAGCTGTCAGTTATCGCACCGCTGCGACTACGCAACCTATTAATTATTATCTCTCGAATCACCTGATTCAAACCATTGCAAGATTCTGCAAAGTCAGATGCTAAAAATACCTGATTGCAAAGTAATTACCAATTTAAAACTCAATCTGGAAAGACGAATTGCTACAGGCACGGAAACAGCGATGTATTTTGTGCATTTGTTGCATTTATGTTAGCATAGTTTTTGCGAGGAGCTCGTGGCTAAATAATTACAGCCGCACAGGCCGATCTTCCGGGTTAAGCCGCGCTTGCCGAGGTTGGTCTGTGGATGGGTGACCGTCTGTCATAGCGAGTGTCCTCCGTGCCTCGGAAAGCACGTAAAGCCGTTGGTCCCGGCTGTCATTTGTAGATCTTTGAACGTCGTTACTGTTAGTCAGAAGCCCTACAACCAGTCTTACGATGGGGTATCGTATTACCCAGTTACTGGGTTGTGGAGGTCCGATAGGCAGTCGCTCCATGTAAAATACTGATATCCAGCTGAATCTGGTTTGACTGGAAGCCGACCCCAATATAGTTGGGAAAAGGCTAGGCAGATGATGTTAGCATATTTTTTGTTACTTGACTTGCTTCTGAACTTGGTATCACCCTTATGGTAATTGAAAAATAATCCTGCGGGAACGCAATACCGGAATAAAATACAGACTACACGTTGTTCCGGACTGATCTCTGTGCTAAATTTCATCCATCTACGTTCAGCCGTTCTGACGTATCAAACATCCTTTGCATCCAAACTTTTAAATTCGCGTGAAAACTAAACGTACGTCGTACTCAATGTTCTCAAAGAACCTAATGCACCAAACTTAGCAACGGTGTTGAAAGATACGTCATATGGGAGTTAGGTACGTTTTAAGTGCGAAGGAAGAAATAAAACCGGCCAAGTGTGAATCGGATATTGGGAGAACATGTTTTTGTTTTAATTTAATTTAATTAATTATTTATTTTTAAACTGAATATTTCAAGCGTCTTACTTCCTGTTGCCTTTATGTATATCGAAAAATCACGTTAATCACGTTTTGTTGTATGGCGGCATCAGAAAAATATATACTTTCGTTCATGAGATACAGCCTGATGACAGACGGACGGACAGATTGACAGACAGACAGTTTTACCCTTTAAGTAAGGAACGCGACCTCAGAATCGAATCCACGTCATGTCCAGTAATCGGAATATCATAAAAAATAATAAGTACTTTCACCAAGAACTTTCAGCATTTTTTTTAATTAACAAAATACCTCGTTTTTAGGGTTCCGTAGTCAACAAGGAACCCTTATAGTTTCGCCATGTCCGTCCGTCCGTCCGTCCGTCCGTCTGTCCGCAGTTTAGCTCAGAGACGCCCAGTACTAGAAAGCTGTAATTTGGTGTAAATATACGGATTTGTTGTGCCGAAAAAGTGGTAAAATAAAATCTCGTAAAATATTTTTTTTTAGGGTACCTCCTGTACACGTAAAGTGGGGATGTTTTTTTTATTTCTCGCGTACCCCTTAGTGTGGGGTATCATTAAACAGGTCTTTAAAAAATATTGATAGTTTCCATTTACAATTTTTTGATAAAAAGATTCGTTTGTGAAATATTAAGCTTTAAAGTGCTAATTTTTGCTCGACTCGAGTGTCCCCCCCCTCTACCAGCTAAACGGTTATGTTTGGGGGTGTGAAAAAATTCACAATAGTAGTATATATAACGAAGTTTGAAGGAAAATTATCATGACTAAGTAGGCTTTACAAGTTTACGAGTAATAGTCGACCAACTTATAAAACGTACTTGGATAGCATATTTTCCTAAACAAAATGTATCGCAGAACATGTTCTTCAACTGCAAATGTAAGTTTGTAAACTTTATTTTTACAGCTATAATAGGTGGGTATGTTTTGGGGATAGGTAGGTTTTTATTGTCAACTATTTTTAACTAACTTCAAAAAAAGGAGGAGGTTCTCAATTCCTCGTAATCTTTTTTTTTATGTGTTTTCCCCGATTTCTCAAAGACGCCTGGACCGATTTTGAAAATTCTTCTTTTTAAAATTAAATTCAGCGAATCAGTTTAATTAGTTCGCATAAGTATTTTGATGGGCAACTACGGAACCCTACACTGTGCGTGGCCCGACACGCACTTGGCCGGTTTTTTTACTTAGCTCAAAAATACTCGTATAATCGAAGAAACGATTACCACTCCAATAAAATATAATACCTACAACTAAAAATGTCCTCAGACAACAAATTATGGCATACGACAAAACTCAATTACTTATGTAATGTAAAATAATTTATCTGATAAGTACCAAATTTTTTTAAGCTGATAATATTCTATTTTAAACACGTCTGGGTGGTTACATCTTTATCAGTAAGTAGAGTAGGAGTCAGTAGGATATTTTGTGGGAACGCCCCAATTACCTACAGCCTATTGGCCAATGATAAAAAACTTATAAGTACTCCTGCGCAAAGGCAACTCCCACTTTTCGTATTCGAAGCTAACAAATCGGATCAGCCTCTCGCACTTTGCGCGTCTGTTAAAAAGTTTGGCGCAGCGAGTGCCCGCTGTCAAAATTTCCTTAGAAAAACTATCATGCGCCTGCGCATTTTAGGACTGCACATACAATTTAAATGCACTTTTTTTAGCGGACGTTCTTTATTTATGAGTGAACAAGTGGGTCCTTCCTCTTCGCGTGGACTTGAAAGGGACTGACAAATTCATATTAACTTAAAATCCACTCTGTTCACTCTATTTTGCAAAAGCTAAGTTTTTTAAGATAGATCAGATGCGTAGTACTCAACCTGCGTACTTCTGTGACTATGTAAGAACTAAGAACGTGGACGAGATGATAAGCGGAGTATATGTATAAGGATCGTCGGAGGTTTTCTTCTGAAATTTCTGCTCACCTCCATGCAACGACGATATAATACTAGACTCCTAATAACAGGCGACCGATGTCTGCCAACACATTAGGCAAAAAAGTCTTATATCCGTCTCATTTCGACCAATCCTGTGAGCCGTAAACATACGTTGAGACAGAACAGACCTTGAGTTAGCCAATCACAACGCAGTACCCCGTCCCCCTCGCTTACGTAGTACCTCAGCGAGTTGGCAGAATAGTTGTGTTCGTTAGATCGTGCAATGCGTAGTCTAGTAATAATAGTCGTTGCCTCCATGTGACTTAGTCTAGACTAGTCCGATCAACGAGGATGTTTGTTGTATGAAGACTTTCGAAAAATTCTTCCTGCACTGAATGAAAGTAGGTGATACAGATTATTTATATAGATGCACAATAATCCAGCATTTTTTATTCGAGAAGTTAGGTATTTTTACCAAAACATAAAAGTTGCTTAAAAATTTGCAAGAAATTTTTCATAGAGACTTAAATAAGCAATTTTCATCTTTTGATCTTCTTGAAAAAAAAAACATTTGTTGGATTATTGTACATCTGTATCACCTTCTTTCATCATATTCCAAAAATCAGTGCCGGAAGAATTTTGCGCGGCCACATACATCAGTTTTCCTGATCAGGAATCCTGATCCGTTTTCCATCCGAACGCAGTGAATTCATATAAAATAATGTGCTGTTATGTTTTGTGTGTGTTGTTCACATTCGATAACTTCCCGTACAAATTTCGAAAAACGGATCTGGATTCCTGATCAGGAAAACTGATGTATGCGGCCAGCCTTAGTCATGTATTATGTATGCGTATAAGTTTGATGTGCCTGAAATAACCTAGGTCCATACTGAATGGACTCAGTCGTTATCAATGATGGCCACGCTGCGAGTTGTGACCTAATCCTATGACATCATAATAAATTAATTATGCACCTCTGCACTTTTGCCGAATAATCGGTTCCTGGTAACATTATTCATTGATGAACACTCATAGTCTTGTGGGTAGGTTGTGGGATGTCTGAAAATATAATAGATGTACTTACCTACTTTTTTTTTTTAAATCGTAAAATCATCAAATGAGTCCACCCACCCCGGGTAGGGCGGGAGGGACTGTCAGACTCGTACTGCCTAAAATCCTTGGTGTCCTTCAATAGCCCTTTATGTTCCGGGGTCACGGTCATTACGGCTTTGATCCGGGCATGTTCCATGGTCGGACAGCGAGTTGTCCTTTACTCGCCGCCCTCATGCCCGGAGATCGTCTGCCGACGTCCGACGCCGTGGGCGTCTACCACTGCGGCTGGGGTGGAGGGAGGACGCTTTCCTCTCCCTCACGCGGCCCGCCTCCTCCTTTGCGAGCATGACTGCTTCGCAGAAGGAGGCGACCGCTTCCCGCTCCGTCTCGCCCCGCAGCATGGCCTCGACCAATGCCGGGCGCGAGAGGTCTCCGCCTATCGCCGCCGTGAGGACACGGCGGTGAGATGTACCTACCTTTGGGTAGGTGAAAAGAATTTAAGGGTCATAGCTGGTCCAGGAAGTCACGCTGGAGGAATGCCTCTCTTGTGCCGCACTCCGTACGAGTCTGGCCAGGACACGACAGTGGTCGTGTCCTGGCCTGACTCGTACGGAGTGCGGGGGGGAATGGGAAGCAGTCACCTCCTTCTCTCCTTCTGTGAAGAAGTAATGCTAGTGAAGGAGGAGGCGCAATTCGTGAAGGAGAGGTAATTCTCCACCGCCAACCCCAGCTGCCCGTCAAGTATCGCGACGTGATTTTCGGCTAACGTAGGCGCGTGGTTGCGAACGGCGGAATTTTCAAATTTTTACACTAGATTTTATTTTAAAATACTTAAAAACTAACTTAGTTTAAAATATTTTAGATCTTACTTTATTTGCTCGATAATTTATATTTTTGTTTAACATAAAAAAGCTTGTAATAGCAATGTATATTTTTTTTAATTTGACTTTTTATTTTTGGTAGTAATGAATTAGGCAGATTTAGCATGTTTACGTGAAATCCCAAATTTTTCGGCAGTAATGTATCCATAATCAGTTTGTAATTATGGTTTTTCCGAACTATACAAATAGACGGAAGATAGATTAGCAACGCAGAGCTAAAACTGCATCCGTGTGTGTCTCAGGGGGTCCACTTTCAAAATCCGTTAACGAACACACGGGTACTGATACAGATGTACGAGCGTAACCAACGTCAAAATCTTTGCCGACGAACAGTACATAGAAGCCACGTCACGATTGAAGTCCTATTTACGCGACGCTAGTGTCTATGTCATAACATCAAATTGCATTAAAAATCAGTACCACGAATTTTCCGCAGTCCATGAGTGGTAGCGCGGACTCTCAAATTGTAATATCATTCATTCTTAGGGTGCTTGTACACGGCGCATGTAACCCGCGCAAGTGTCTCAACATGCTCAAGCTACATGCGCCGTGTACAAGCACACCCCGCGGGTGGATTGATCAAGTAGCTTGCGTGTTACTCGCGCGGGTAAACCGCAAACCCGCACCTTTACTTGCGCGAGTTGCATGCGCCGTGTACAAGCACCCCGCGGGTAACAAGCTAGCAAGTAGCTTGCGCATGTTACTTGCGCGGGTAACCCGCACGTTTACTTGCGCGGGTGACATGCACGAGCACCCTTAGTTCGGGCTTGTTGTCAAAACGTTCGTAACTAAGGCCGAAACCACGGGTTTTGGACATAGAGGTTAGACCCCCTGGGCCGATGACTCGAAGAAAAATATTATACTTGCTCTATAGTACGCACGTTCTTAAAATGATTTTCATGACCACCCCATTATTAATAAGTATCTTACGTGATTCCACACGTGGCGCGGACGGGTTGATTCCACGAAATTAAACATAGATTTTCGTATAATCCATCTCTATCATCTTATCCATCAATGCTGTTATAATACAGATATTCTCTCTAAATATAGAAAATTTTATCCGTAATGCGTGTGAAGAGTTCTGCCCCTTTTTTATCGTGGTAAAATCATCAAATGAGTCCTCCTACCTATGGCAGAGCAGGAGGGACTGTCAGACTCGTACTGACTAAAATCCGCGGTGTCCTTCAATAGCCCTTTACGTTCCGAAGTCACGGTAGCACGCGAACCCGGCGGGCTATGGCCCTCTAAAGAGTTCTGCCCCTAGCGTTTTTAACAGAGTCCATAAAAAGAAGGATTTTTTCAATTCGTCGATTTTCTTTTGATGTGTATTCACTGATTAAGATCCGTTTAGTAATTCTGAGGAGATTTAAGGAGATTTATTAGAAGAAAAAATTCATTAAAAAAAAATAATCTTTACTAATAGATTCTTCTATCTATTACACCGGTCGACAAATGAAAAAAAAATTTTTGCGCATGGGTTTTACTTATCATATTCTGATTATACAAGCATATTTATTTAAAAAAATGAGATAACAAATCAAAAATATTTGCTTTAAGAGTTTTTTTTCCAAAGCTGTCAGAGGCGAAAATTAAAGCTGGACTCTATGTGGGCGCTCTAATAAAAAAAAAACTAATTGTGATATTTTCCTGAAGTTACTTAGCATTGAAGTGGAAGAAGCCAGGGACAGTTTTAAGGCAGTAGTTCATGCTTTTATTGTAAACCCTAGAGCTGAAAGTTATGACGAGCTGATCACTGACACAACTACCAAATTTTTTCATCATCGGAAGTGGAATGTCTCTAAAGATACACTAAAGATGCATATGCTACATTCTCATTTGGATAAATTTAAAGATAACATGGAAGCTTGTACGGAAGAACAAGAGGAACGCTTCCATTAAGACAATTTGAGATTTGACAAGCATTTGAGAGACGTTACCAAGGCCAGTACTGAAAGGGAAATGATGGGAGACTATATTTGGGGGTTATAAGAGAAACTTCTACTGAAAATAGCAGGAAAACTAAAACTATTATTTACATAATAGTTTAACTTTATTTTAAAACTTATTTTGTAAAAATTAAACATGAATGTATGTACGTTTTCCTATGTAATAACTCATCTCTGTGTTATTTTCTAGGTATTTTCATTGATTTTAATTTTCCCATTTTTTACTCATAAAAGCAAATTCAAAACTTTTTTTTGTTCATTTTCTTAATTCTAGATATACAAGCAATAAAAATAACTTAGGTAGAACCCGTGCGCAAAAATGCTGTAGACCAGTGTTATCTGTTCTATTATAAATGCGTTTTGAATGTATGTTTTACCCAATATTTTAATCAAATTACTCGTACTACCACTATTTTTATTTCCGCAGAACCGCGGATTATTCGATAATTTGATTTATTAGATATAATTATTTAACAGTGTAAAGAAAATTAGTTCAAGGCTTGTTTTGGAAACTTTCGCTGACACGAGTTTCCGCTTTATTTTATCAGGTTCAGGTATAAATAAATCATTAGTTTACTTTGACTGACTTTTATATAAGCCAGTCACAGAAAATTTTTCACGGAAGTACTCGTACATTTAGTAGTTTATTTTAGTAAAATACTAGTTGTTGCTAGCGGGTATACCCGCTTGTAACCGTGCTAGAAGGATAAAAGGTATCCTATGTCAAAAGCTTTTTAAAGTGTGTTTCTCCACTTATTGGCGATTGTTCTAAGGAGCGACTGAAACTGTGGCGAGACAGTGCGTCATTACCAGATCCATTCGTGGCGCCTGCTGAAGATCTTCCTCCTCGAAAGGAGCTGCCTTGGCTGACCTGGAAATCTATAAATAGACTTCGTACCCAGGTAGGCCGAAGCAAAGAAAATCTGCTCAGGTGGAATTTCATTGATAACTCAGCTCTGGAGTGTAAGTGTGGTGCTGCTCCACAAACGATGAGGCACTTATTATCGTGCCCTGCCGACTGTTCGTTACAGGAGCTGATGGATTGTTCGGAGAGCGCTAAACTCGTGGCCCAATTCTGGGCCGAGTCAATTTAGATTGTCATCGACACGATAAGAAGAAGAAGAATCCAGGTTATAAGCTATCTTTGTTTTACTAAATTTTATTAAAATCCGTTCATTAATTTTCACGTCATTTCAGGGTGCCATAAGATGTAATCGTCTACCGAGCGCTCGTCCATACTAAAAGAGAAAACGTTTTCCTACTCCTAAATGTTATCCTATCTCAATGATTTTTTAGAACGCTTCTGAGTTCTGACACAGTAAAAAACTAGGTTTATAGGTTTTCTTTTTTTCAAAATTTATAATAGTTTTAAAGTTACAGGCGCCTAAGAGTTACTTTTGAAAAAAAGAAAACCTATAAACCCAGTTTTTATCCCGATTTTTTGCCCCCATTGGATAATTTTCGAGTTGTATTGGGCCATGTCGCTGGTAACAGCTATTAGATTACGAGTATATAATTTATACATTGTATTGCCGATATCTCTGGGTTTTCCATTTTATACACAGTAGTAATGGACTGATAATAATATTTATGAGTATTTAAACAATCAAGACTTTTGAGAAATTAATTTTAATGGACCCGCCCCCTTTCTCATGGGACATATTAACATAGCTGAGCCCGACTTACAAGTTGATGTAATATTTTTACTACATAACTTTGTGTAGTTTGTTTTTGCATATTTCATCACCACAGGGCCGGATTAACCATCGCGGGGCCCCTAGGCACAGCTCGTTTCGGGCCCTCCCTTTTTCATACCACAACAGCGCAATTTGTCAATAATAGACCTTGATACCATTTTGCCCTGATAGACCAGGGCCGAAGCCTTCAAAAATGGTAAAAAGTGAAAAACATGACAGTAGGATGAAACCCATTAGAAAAGGAGGGGAATATGATAAAAATGAAAGGAAAAATAAATTACGGTCGATTCGAGATCGGGAAGTGGGAGGGGGTGAGTTTTTAAGGTTAAAAAATGGTTTATCTTGATTTCCGGCAAAACTACAAGTCCTACGAAAAAAAGTTTAATGGCAAAGTTGTAGCTAATAAATAGATCTACAACTTTTATATTTTCAATTTTTTCACACAACCTCAAAATTTTGGTGAAAAATTCAAATAAGCAAGTTTTTGGTTTTTTATATTTGTCTTTTTCAAAAATAGTTTTTTTTTTTCTACGAAATTTGGTGAAAACTTACCTTATTATGTCCCAAATACACTGTAATTTATTTGATTTAAAATATTTAATTTTTCTCCTTATTTTAACTCAATATCAAAAAGCACTAATTTTCAATCGGAAATTCTCGCGTCAAAATATCAGCTTTTGTCAAAAAGTTTCGGGGCTTTTTGTTCGTTGAAATCTATACTTTCTGATGGTGTCAAAAAAATGTACATTACTATAAAATCTTCTCAGAAAATGCAAAAAACTGAAAAAAAAACTCAAATTTAAATAAAATTTTTACTCAAAATGGACAATTTCATCAAAAAATGTGATTGCTGCAATTTTTTTTAGTTAAAAAGTTTATTTATTAAATTCGAATTACATTCATGTCATAGAAAATCTCATAAAATAAGTATAAATATAGGTACATGTAAATCGTACTATTGGATTAATATTTTAAATCAAATAAATTACAGTGTATTTGGGACATAATAAGGTAAGTTTTCACCAAATTTCGTAGAAAAAAAAAACAATTTTGAAAAAGATAAATATAAAAAAAACAAAAACTTGGTTATTTGAATTTTTCACCTAAATTTTGAGGTTATGTGAAAAAAATGAAAATTCAAAAGTTGTAGATCTTTTTATTAGCTACAACTTTGACTTGTAGTTTTGCCGGAAATCAAGACACATCATTTTTTACCCTTAACGGCGTATGGCAAAGCGAAAGCATCGTTTGATGAGTCGGAAAAGTTGCCACGCACCTCCACCAGCAGGCGCCAGTATCGCGAAATTAACGCAATCCAAAGTTTTATGTATTTCATTTCGTCAACTTCGACATTTCATAAAGTGTTCCCTTTACGCAAAATACATGTATTACTATAATAAAAATATTTTAATATAAGGATATCGAAACATTTACTAAAACAAAATGATAGAAATACTTATTGATGTGGATAAATATATTGTAAATATTTTTTCACCTCACCCGCTCGGAAAGATTCTATTTCTCATTCAAAATCTGAGCGCAAAACTCCATTTTGTGCTCTAGAGCACAAAGTGTTGTTTAAAAATCGAACACGTCTTGTATTCAATTGTTTTCTACACTGGCAGGTGAGCCGCCCCCACTGCATGTCAGTGCACCAACCTATTTTTTTTTCTGAACATTAGTGTTAAGTAGTAGATGTCGTAGGTAAGTTTGAGTTTTTAAAATTCGAGAAAATCGTCTCGAACCGCCTTATATCTGTCTCTGTCTCCAACATTCACAATGGAATCCAATAAATTTGAGAAATTTTCCGCAAATTTACGTAATAATAACACAATACAAGTGACAAATACAAGTATTAATGTTCCAAAAAATCATTTAACTTTCAATATTAACAATTGTAGTAATTTTACTTTTAATTTCTAAAATGAATAAGTAAATACTTTTATAGTAAATTGTTTAAGCTGTTTCTCTTACACCTACCATTTCCTCGCTGTGTGAGGTGAAAAGTTGTGTGTTGCACTCGGCAGCAAAGTTTTTCTGCGTCTCGTACTTTTGAAAACTTCGCATCGCTCAGGATTCTATATTTGAACCGCTCGTTTCTCTCGCGGTTCAATCTTAGAATCCTTCGCTCTCTCAGTTTTCAATTCAAGTACTCGCGCACAAAAATCAACTTTGCAGCCTTGCATAACAAATAACTATTATCATTCACAGTCTTAAATTTATTTTATAACACTTTGACACAGATTTTGACGTCCCGAGATAACGAAAAAAACTTCTATTTGGTAGAAAATTAATAAAATTGGCATACCTTGCGAAAGTGACAATACCCAATTATCTATTAAGCCCCAAACACACGCGCGCACGGGCATAGGCATGTGAGTTGTGTTATTTTCAGTATTCTTTAGAATACCGTGACCCCAGAACGTAAAGGGCTATTGAACGACATCGTAGATTTTAGTAAGTATTACGAGTCTGACAGTCCCTCCCGCCCTACCCTGGGTAGGAGGACTCATTTGATTATTTTACCACGCTAGAAAAAGCCCCAAACACACGCTCCTTTTATTAACGTCCTTTCACAAAGCTGGTTGCGTGATATCTTTATATCTTTATTATGAGAGTGGAAAGCTAAGGGTGCTTAACACCCTGTCCTCCATCACCTGGTGTTGGTACTAATTTTTGATGCATTTTGATGTAATGACAGACACTAGCGCCGCGTAAAATGGACATTAGTCGAGCCGCGGCGTGGATTTAGTGGTTTTTTACTCATATGAGATACAGGTACAGTACAACAATGCTAAAAACTAAAAATGTCAGTAACCTCTTTATAATTAGGTAAAGTAATCTTCATTCTATAATATCTTATCCACAGTATTTTTTTTGGGACAAGGTTGTAATATTATCACTTTTCTGATAAATGAAACCCTTAGATATATTATCTATCGACTCCAAAAGCATGAGCCCAGTACTGATCTTTTTTGACTCCAAAGCAATAAATAGAGCGAGAAGCAACTTGTACCGAACACGCGGTAAGACAGCAATGACCACCGATTTTTCATCGTAGTCGCAGCATTATACTATAGGCGATATTTAACAGGGTGGTGGGTGCTATGCCTTATTTCTAGTTGACAAGTAATTTTGAAGTATTCAAAATGACAACAGCAGTTTTCATTTAATTTATTTTAATCCTGTTTCTTCGAAATTGTTATAATTCTGTGACGAAACTAAATAAATAATAATAAAAGTGAAGTGCTTCTTATCCTATATCGCAGTTTGATACGATTAGAAGTTGTTTTCAGTTACATAAATTATCTCAAACTGTTGACTGCAAATCAGTGCATTTATCATTAGTTCATGTGAAATGGTATTTAGATGCATAAAGATTAGATGAGAGGAGGATGGACACAGAAGAACCATCCGACAACAATAGTACGATATCACGATAGCATTCATATAATATCACTGTGAGTAATTTATTATATTGATAGGAACAATTCGTAATGTATAGAATCATACGTATTCTAACAGTTCCCTTGTTTTCTCTGTAGGGATCGTCAGGAATTTCCTGCGATGATTTTCAGTAAGTTTGGTTTATTTTATTCATGATTTATTAATGAAAATAATGTGTTATTTAAAATACAAAATTTACGTGACTTATTTACAGTCATGTCCGTTTAATCACGTCCCATTGAACACAGCGAAACATAGTTTTGAATAATCTATAAGCCTACGTATCATTCGTTTTTATTTTCTCGATCTTTTATCCATTTCCAATTTTATTATTACGAAAATCTGACAGCCGCGATCTGAAAAAAAGTGTCACAGGTCTAGCCTGTAAGAGCCACGCTGGCTGACTGATTCGTCAAGGAACGAAAGTGATGACACTACTTTTAAAAGGCAAAAGATGAGAGGACGATAGTGAATGTGTGCTCAGAATAAAACGGCGTATGTGCCCAAACATATTGACGTCTTTTTATGAATTAAAATTGTTATTAATTGAAAAAATGTCTTTACAGAATGTAGATACTAGTATTTTCTACAATTTAAAACAACATCCTTTCAATAACTCATAGTAGTTATTCCATAAAGTTCAAAAAATAAAAAACATAGACCGAACTTTGCATTTTTTTTGTATCGAGAAAATTTCATTGAATCGTGTTTTCAACTTTGTGAGAATTTAGATCATATAGTCAACAACTATATTCCAAGTTGTAAGATCTGTAGTCCAGATATGTACGAAGAAAAGTAAAAAATAAAAACCGTATTTTTACTGACCAATCCCCTTAAAAACTCACCCCTTCCCACTTCCCGATCTCGAATCGACCGTAATTTATTTTTCCTTTCATTTTTATCATATTTCCCTCCTTTTCTAATGGGTTTCATCCTACTCTATTTTTTTTTTGTTTCAAAAATTATCGACTCTGGTCTATGACAATAATACCCACACTTGAGTTGCTGATTTCAAACTAATATATTTGTCATTTAATAAGCGATTAATTATTTAAGTACAAAAATTAAATCATACAAGTTAAATTAAATTAATAAAAGTGTTTATTACAAAAAAATAGATTAACAATTCAATTAAAAAATTCAGACATTCACCGTCACTCTTATAGTGTCAATAATGGGGGCTTTTACCTTAAAATGCGAAAAAAAAGTTTCACTTTTACCGTGGTTTCATAAAACCACACAATCCCTTTAATTTTATTTTTTTTATCGGGAGTGCTGGGCCCCTGGTCATAGTGGGCCCCTAGGCACTGACCGAAAGTGCCTTATGGAATAAAATAATGTACTGTCACCACTGCTCTCAAAACAGTGAAGAAAAACATTGTGAAGAAAAATATAAAATATTCTAGCAAAAAATCGAAGACATGTGACATCTGATCAATCCGCACCGGACCCGCGGGGTGGATTACAGCCTACCCCTTCAACAGAGAGCAGGCCTGTGTCCCAGCAGTGGGAACATTATAAGCTCATTATGCTATGCTATCGTAGCCGGAGAAATGTAGATGTGGTCCAGTTATTCTTATGCCTAAGTGAAATCTAACTTATCCTACAACTTTTTAAATACGAAATTGTGTACGTCTGTCCTGTTTTCACGTCAAAACGGCTGAACCGATTTTGATGAATTATGGTACGGAAAGGTATGGGACCTTAAAGGCGGTTATAGGCTATGTAGAGGGGGGGAGCGAAGTCGCGGGCAACTAGTATCTAACTGATATTATGAATTCGAAAGTTTGGATTTTTGGCTGAACGGATCTTGATGAAATTTGGCTGAGATATAGTTTATAATTTGGAAAATTACATGAGCTGCTGCTTTTCCAGTATTTCGTTCCCGTGACACAGTATTCGAAATACAAGCGACAACAGCTAGTATGTATATTAGTTTGGAAATAAATGCGATAGATACAGTATTAATGTACTTACCTACTTAATATTTAAAATATTATACTCAGAGTTGGAAAAAAACAGTTCTTTTTTTAAATTTTATAAAACAAACTGTTCAAATTGTTTTAAACAAGTGTTTTTTTTTTTAGTTTCGGTAATTTTTTCAAATTAATTCGACTATGGGTCGACGTCTTAACTTATAAACAAATTATATGTTTCATTTCTAAACTAGATCTTTTCAAATTCGCTGCTTGTAACGAAATATTTACAAAAAAATATCAATGGAAAAAAAATCATCTACTGTTTTTTTCCTAAAGTTTTGAAGCATTATTTCATTACAATGCCAGTAAAAGTTAAAAAATGTGACATACCTAGTAAGGGCATACACTAAAATGATTTAATGTTAAGCTATTCAGACCCCTGAATATTAATTTATTTTCATTTTACAGGCATTCGTCTGCCATGAAAAGTAGTTAGAACGTGTAATAAAAAACACTGTCTAATTTCAAACTGTTTTAAACACTGTTTAAAACAGATGTTTTAAAACATCTTGTTTTAAACATGCCAACCCTGATTATACTTATTTTTAGATTTTTTGTTGAAAATTTATTGTTGATCTGCATAAAGTTGTCAGTGGCACAAGCTCTTACATAAAAGACAAAGGATTTGTAAGGAAATGTGACTTGCGCAGGATTCGAAGTTGGGATACAACCTTAAATTGCTATTGTATACAATTATTAAACTATACTTAACATTTAGTTTGTCACCCGGATACTTATTAAGTATGAGTAAGTATTAAAATCTACGAATTTAATGAAGTTTGAAAATTACAATTCAAAAAGTATTTCAGATACTTCTATGAGTATTTAAAGTGTAATTAAAATTATTCTTAAAAAAAAGATTTTTATAAGGAAAAAATCATGAATATTTATCCCAAAAATTTAACTTACCGTTCATCGCCTGCTTTCAAGAAAAATAAACAAACTTTAACCCACACCACACGCAATGTATCGCGTACGAAACATGTTCAAGTGAATTCGAAAAAAATCGAAATCCGCGGATTCCATATTTGAAAAATTGGGACGCGTGCGCTTGCAAGCGGCCACTACGAGACTGATCGGAGAACACAAACTCGGCCCGTAGAGAACGAATTTGCGTGGGTTCACTACATTATTGAATCATGTACATTTTATTTCGCATCCGCAAAACCTACTCTGTTTTTTGACTTGCAAGGTCGCTTTTACATCGGTCTATTTGTAAATTTTTACCTTTTTAATTTTTCAAATTGTTAATTGTACATTGTAGCGAACAATTGGTGAAAAGTTTTGCTTTCAACGTTTAATGTGGTGGACATGTCTTAATTGGTTGTGATTAGTTTGTGTGTCTGTGGTTGCAATTAATTCTTGCTCCCGAAATTACTGGAACTGACATGAAAAATATTCCTTTATGAGTCCTAGACGAACTAGACAGTATTAAAAACGAAACCTACAAGAAAATAGATGTCAAATATTGTTAAAAAGTTCATCCCATTTTTGTTTCTTTTTAAAAATTGCGTGAAATAAAGATCTTCTCTTTCAGGTTTCTTCCTGTATCGCAGTATCGTTTCGTATTAAATAAAAAAAATGACTATTTAATACGAAACCTACAAGAAAATAGAGGTCAAATACTGTGTCATGTTGATTCTAAATTCTCTTTCTTAAAAAAATCCTAGAAAATAAATATCATAAAACTTGATAGAGATGAAAAGAAGACTAGATCGAATACAATGGCTTAGGCGACTGACTGCTGTACTGTGTGACGAGGGTTCGATTCCCGAACAGAACAACGACACGAATATGTGTATGATCTACAAGATTTTACTGGTCTGGGTCTTTGTATTTAATCTACAGGTTGTTTCGAGTCTGGGTGGGTTGTATTTGTGAGTTGAACAGCCTTACTAAAAAAACTTAAACATCTGTTGAACACTTGTCTAAAAAAAGTCACACACTGCAAAACGGACCTTATTTCAACGTCATAATCTGACATTTTTTTAGACAAGTGTTCAACAGACGTTTAAAAGTTTTTGTGGTACGACGGTAAATTTTTGTAAGCGCCCCAACGGTACAGGAGAAATTTCTAGTGTGGAAGAAGTTTAAAAAGAGAATCTAACAGCGATTCACAGGAGATGCGGAGGAATTCCAATTTCTTCTGAGTGAGCTTGCTCCATGTTAGGTATTATCTTTGCTTTTGGGCTGGGTTAAGACCAGGCAAACCCATTTTAAGTAATATTAAAAAAAATAGTAAAAGAAAGAGAATAACGCCAAACAGGTCACTATGGTCATAATTATCTTGAACAGACGTGATTTGATGACCTAATAATTAAAATTTTTGTTTATTGTTAAGTTTGAGGCAGATTAAACCAAATTATATCATTCGTGAATCGTAGGTAGGTAGGTACCTGTATTGAAAGATAAACTTATTTGGAAGACCAAATAAGTTTATCTTTCAATGTGACCCGAACAATTAAATTCCAAACAAATCGATACTGAGAAGTATGGCTATCTGGCAATTAAATTAAATAATTTGCTTATTTTTTTATATTTTAAAGGTCAATCTGAGAGCAATTTCATGACTTGAAGAATTATTGTCGAAGTTTTTAGTTGGGTGGTATTTTATTTTTCAGATATTTTAATGTCGTAGGCCGATAGTTGAAGCTACATCCTGATATGCCTTCACATCGTGAAACGCTGATACTACATAATACACCCAGAAAAAAGTCTGGTGGAGCAACGAAAACAACGTAATTTTTGTTGTAAAAATATCGGAGGCCCTAGCATGAATTCTACGTATTTGGCCGTATAGCATGCTTGAAGATGAAAACCGGCCATCAAAGTCCCCGTTTACTTCTTACATCACAAAAACCTAAAAACTCGTGATAAGGCCTCAGAGCGACGAAAACAACGTATTTTTTGTCTGATCCCAAAAGAAATACACGAAGAGAATGACAGGTCTTCCAGGCTGGGTTCCAGAGTTGTGAAAGACCCCGATGAAAACATCGTGAAGAAACCGGTGTGTCTAAGAGCCAAATAATCTAAGAAATGTACGCTTACGAACCCGCACTGGGCCTACGTAGCGAGTTACAGCCCACTCTCTCTTTGTCCCAACTGTGGGAATATTATCGGCGAAATAAACAAACTCAATTTCGCATTTTCATTTTGCCATATTTATTAGGAAGGTAAGATACTCTATTCCCTTCAAGATGTCTGCCAACCCTATTACCGCGCGTCAGCATGTCTCTTAGCACGCATCTAGCTGCGCAGGAGCGTACGCGATGCGCGCACACCCGCTGCGCCTGCACATCAAGTACGTAAGCGGTCGTTCACTAGCACACGACGAGTGACAATGACCCTTTGTCAGATTTCTTGAATCATTTACGATGATTAGGTTGGATCAAAAGGAGTTTGTTATTTTTCACGTACGATTTTATTTAAGGTTTTTTGTGGGTAACAGTTTCTTGGGAGTTTCCTAATAGTAGTTGAAAATTTTGGTATCCTCAATTGGCTCGGAAAAATTTTGAATTGAGTGGTCTTAAGCGGCGTACTTTGTTCACCTCGGAATTCTTTCACCCAGGTGAAAAAAGGCGACTCTTCTTCTACGATCTTGTGGACTTTCATAACCCTAGCTTCTGTCTGCGGTTTCACCCACGTCATGTTAGGCGTTAGCCCTATGGTCCCGGCCCCATCAGTTCCCTTGAGGAGTGCGTGGAAGAAGAAGCGCCGTGACTCGGTTCGTGTCCTTGGTCGGTTGGCGAGCTACCCATTACTCCCCGTCCGCAAGCGGCTGGAATATGACAAGCGATTTCCGACGCCCTGGGCGTCTTCAGCGGTGGCTGGGGTGAGGGGTAGAGGATGCACTTTACCTCACGCGTTCCAACTGCTCCTCATTCCCCTAGCCTGTTGCCGAATCCCTGAGGTACCTCCCGAAACAACCGTGCCCGGGAGGACTTCGGACTTCGTCAGGTTGAAGGTGAGAACGCCGTAGCACCTCTCCAACCACTCCTCAAAGGCGATCTTACCGCCGCAATTATGACATGCCCAGGCAGTCATTATTTTGTTGTGTTATTATTTTGAAACTATGATATCTCCTTAGATATTCATTGAAATCGAAAGATGTCAAGGAAATTTTGTTCAAAATTAAATGCACGTGATGACTATCGTATTTATTTGGATAAGGATTAGTATCATAATATGTGTGACCGTACTCCTGGAACGTAAAGGGCTATTTAAGGAACACCGTGGAGTTAGTCAGAACGAGTATGATAGCCCTTTCCAAGCAAACTCTTCAGCTTTATAACATTAGTATTCATTATTTTAGGATAGATAACAACAAAAGGAATAAGTATGTCAATTAAAAAATTAAAACAACATCGTCTGGATCTAATTGTAATCAACACTTTCTCCCAGACGATTTAACGACGCATGCGCACGCGCATTAGTCATACAACTCATACATTCTATGTTTAACCTTTGTTAAACAGAAGGATGCCTGTCTTCAAGTTCGTTCATTGTAGGACAGTAAAGTCAAGGTCTTGGATAAGCTATTAGGCCGAGATCTTCAAACGTTATCATGTACTTGTTGCTAAACATATTGTTACGTCACGTCGATCGAATTGCGAGACCTAATCTATAAGCTTCTCGAAAGTTCCACAAGGTTCTCGACAATTCTACTGAAGATTGGTTTAGAAGTTTCTAGAAAATTCTACCCTGATCTAGATGTTTCGAGATGGTTCTGGAATGTTCTAGAAGGTAAGGAAGGACCCGTGTAGAAGTCTATGGATGGATGTTTCCAGAACATTCGACCATCTTCTAGAAACATCTAGTGCGTCCGGCCGGGGTATAAATAGGGCACCGATTGGCGACCTGAGTCAGTCTGGTTTTGACTACGATCGAGGCAACTCGAAGTGAACTCGAAGCGATCTCTGAGTGATCTTTACGTGTGATTAAGTGTGTGTATAGGTGTTTAAATGTTGAGTAGTGATAAGTGCTTGTTGTAATTACTGATTCGTGTGTCAATAAAGTTTATTTGGTTTTAATTGCTGTTAATTAATTTATCCCAATACCCAGCTCGTAAAAATGTTATGCAGTATTATTATGGTGTATTGCTAAGTAACGTTTATAGATCTCAGTTCTAGTGCTTATGTACTAAAGAGCTTAGGTTCAAAGGTGACAACAGTAGTGGGTAGTAACTAAGTAACTATAGCAAAAAGCAACGGTATCATAACACTTACTAAAAATGTAAACTTGAGATTATGAAAAATATCGTTAAAATTAATATTGGTTGTAAGTAAAAAAAATGCCTTGGTATCCTTCGGGACACTTTGTTAGTTTTCGGAATACTAGAGGACAAACGGCCCATCTGAAACACAAACATACGGATACATCGCCGTAGAGTATATATTATGAGCTTTCAAGGAGAAGAGGATAAATTACAAGCGTTTGCTTGATTTCTGGCGGAAAGACGCCCCGCGGTCACCATAAATAAACAATTCAAACAAAACTGAATGACAGGAAGACACATTCTCAGCCGCAGTGGACGTGGTCGCACGTTAGACGCCGCGGATACCATAAACGAAAAAAACCATTGACGCTGCGCAGGACGCTCCGCCCGACGCTCCACCCGACACGCGGCGTGTCCTTGAATGCGGCCTTAGTGTTCTTACAATAATAATAAATGTTGGCATGCTAAGGCACTCCATGCCGTCCCGTGACGTCAGTGTGCGCTTGGCCTTAATTACTTCTAGAGAACTGTTTACTGTAGAAATGTCATGTTTACAATATTTTAATATAGTGGTTCTTTTGTTTGGTTATATTTGTGCGTAAAAAAAAAACATATTTTTAGATCAATATCTCCTTAATACGCTTGTTTACTTTTTTCTCGTGTTTACTTCGTCGTATTATACCTATGCGTGTTGGCATTGAAAGATTTGCATAACAACATGACGTTTGTAATTGCCTCCCAGTATCCAAATATCCAGGCTTGTTGCAGGATGCACATGCAGCAAAGGACCCACCCTCCCGCCCTCATGCATATGCACACATGCAACAAACGGAAAAACATGCCATGCAATCAAACCTATACTCGACACGTGTTTCGCCCCTCCACGGGGCATCCTCCTTGAGGATCAAGGAGGAACAAGCCTGGATTTTTGTCGCGGAATTAAAACTAAATATTTTTCATAACATTTAAGATCGTAATACGCTTATACCAAGCGCTCGTTAGGTCCAAATTCTCAACTAGAACGTACTAGCCAAAACGTTTAACCTAGACAGACAAAGGTCGTTACTATCAAAGCAGTTACATGATCGTCCTGAGGTTCCGTGTCAATTATCCTTCAAGAGTGTTGTGATACTTTTATTTATATGATACAAACGTCAAGCCGTTTATATAAACAGTCACAACTTATTTGAACGTTGGTCTATTGTCAATGGTTGACATGTTTCTCCGGGGAATTATATTTTACGACTGTCAGGGCAATCATGGCTAAATAATAGCTGCACCGGTGGATTTTTAAAGCCGAACTTGCGTAGCACGGTCTCTGGAATATTACCGAGTTTTAACGTTATACAACGTGTAACGTTAATTAATATAGCGCAAAACCTCTCGTGGGGTAACTCAGCCCATGTTAGTTCAGTAACATGGGCTGAGTTACCCCACGAGAGGTTTTGCGCTATTAACGTTACACGTTGTATAGTCATAAAATTCATCATCTGCCTAGCGCTTTCTCAACTATATTGGGGTCGGCTTCCAGTCGAACCAGATGCAGCTGAATATCAGTAGGGACTTATACTTAACATGGAGCGACTGCCTATCGGACCTCCACAACCCAGTAACTGGGCAATACGATATCCCATGGTAAGACTGTTTATCAGACTTTAGAGCTTCTGACGAACAGTACTGTCTATCATAGAACACGGAGGAAACTCGCTATATTATAACAGGTGGTCACCCAACCTCAGACCAACCTCGGCAAGCGTGGCTTAGCCCGGAAGATCAACCTGTGCGGTTATTAACAGCCGCACAGGTTAGGTTAATCGAACAGTCATACTACTAGTACGTTGTGTCGCACTACGGTCGCACAATCGTTTGTCGCACCAGCGTGATGTCGACCTTCCGTGTGTCGCACAAGCGTGCATTCGAACTATGGTGTGTCGCAGTACACTCGTACATATTATAAATCTTTCATAGTGCAGAACTATCATTTTCCAACATCCTTATTTCCTTTCCCTAGTCTTCTGCCTGTAAATGAAGATCTAATCTGACCTAACACAAAAAACTTTTTCTAAAAAAATCAATGAAATAAATAAAAAACAAAGCCACCGACTTCCGAAAGAAAAGTTATTATGTACTTAGGTTATTTTATCCTTTTTTGTGGTTGCTTTTGAAGTCGGTTACTTTTTTTGAAAAAGTTTTTATTTTACCCTTTTTAGTTTAATTAATTCTTGTCAAATACATAATTTTCTTACAGGTGTACTAGAATTTTTCAATCCGTAGCACCGCTAATAACATCGTCCATGTACACAATAAGCTAAAAAAATCCCTAACTACCAAACCGATTCTGATGAAACTTGCAGTATTCCCTAAATTGAACAATATTTAATACAACAAAAAAGAATTACTTAAATCGGACTTGTAGTTCCGGAGATATCCGACCACAAACATAAAAACATACATACATACATACACTTCTGAAATTTGGCACATTTGTTCAGACGCTGATATAGACTAACATAATATATGAAAACTGGCCAGGTCTCGAAATATTACAAACATACGGGTCGAATTCATAACCTCCTTTTTTTTTGACGTCGGTAAAAAAAGAAGAATAAAAAAAAATCAGTACCAAAGCTTACTCACGTCTTAATTTTTTCGCACAATCTGACCTCCAATCGCACCACCAGTTTCCGATGACTCTGACACGTTTTTCGCCAACGCACAACCGAATACTGTAGACAAACTGACCTTGCATTATCTTATCATGACACGGAAATCTTTCGTACGAGTATTGCGTCAAAGGACAAAAACGAGGTCGACTAATAATTTTGGGATACTAAGCCACTCAATTTGCGTAATTAACACGTGAGCGGGTTGCACGTGTAAGCACATGCACAGGGATGTCTATTATATTCTCTAAAAACATGGTTGCCTCCTTTTTAGGGGTCTTCCATAAATTACGTCACACTCATTTCGGGATTTTTTTAGGTTCCCTCATTCCCATCTTTGTTAGTAACAGTCACATTTGTGAGACCCCCTGATGTGACATATTTTGTAATTGTATCACTATTTAGAAGCCTGTACTTTTAGGCAAAAGCCCTTTTTCCACGTATAGATCTCCATTTTGAGCAATTTTGAGGCCTCGCTTGCCCGCGAGCATGATGAGTGATGAACACCTAAAACAGACTAAATTAAAATTATTTTTAATAGTCTGCTCAGGTTTAACAATTTTTTCGAACCTGTAGTTTTAATATTATTAGATTTTTAATAAAACGTCACTAAAATTTTGTGTTCCTCCCACGACCACCCCTTGTAACGCTTGAGGACGTGATACCAAGTATACATGATTCTAAACTTTTGGCATAATTTATGGATGGCCCCTTTTGGCATAAACGCATGCGACTCATTGGTAATTTGGTACCCAAACTTTCCGTTACCTTCACACGAATGTCCAAAGTCAAGGCTTTTTTGTTCATTTCAAAAATGTAGAACGATGATAACATTTTAATAAATAACTGCTTTCTTTACATTTTGAAGATAGGTTTCTGGGGCAAGTTTCTCGAAATAATCAATCAACGACTAACATTATTTACATAATCGGGTAGTTGAGTAGGTATATTACAGTGTTGGGTATATCTCAAAAGGATTTAGGAGCGTTTTTGACGAAAGCTCCCAGGCGAGTTAAACTTTTGCGACATTTTCAACTATTCATATTTTAGTCTTTTGTTAGCCAATATACAGGCTGTTTATTTTAAATTGGCCAAAAGGGAGAAATCCGAATCCATAATAGACACGGGAAAACTTTCTTAGGAACCTTTAGCTCATTTTTGATGTTGACAATTTTGGCCTTTTTTATTTTTTGGTCAAATGAGAGTTGTCCACAGAAATGGGTGAAATTGGCCAAATTTTTTTTTAATGCGTTCGTTTCTGTTTTATGTAAGGATCATTTCATTGTATCGGAAGAAAAAAATCGGGACGGCGGAAGGTTATCAAATTTTGCAAAATATTTTTTCATACAAATTGTATGAATGACAAAATTACTAATATTTTTTATGATGTTATTTGATTTAGTGTTATGTGAGGATCATTTCGTTGTATGGGAAGGAAAATATCTGGACAGTAGAAGTTGGTCAAAAGTACAGTAAAGTTTCTTCCAACAGCATAAAGTTTATCTGTAGTTGTCAGTATTTCATTAGATTTGACCCACTTCTGTTGACCAGACATTTTCCTTCCTATTCAATTTGATAGGTCACTATCAAATAACTTTTCTTTCGGAAGTCGGTGTCAAAAAAATCATTGATATAAAAAAAACAAAGCAAGTTATTTGGTGAGTTATTTTACCCATTTTCATGGTTGTTTTTGAAGTCAATTACATTAATTTTTTTAAACCTTTTTTATTGAGTTTATCCCGAACAGACAGTGATTAGATAGTTACAATCTTATTGTGATGGCAATATACAACGTGTAACGTTAATAGCGCAAAACCTCTCGTGGGGTAACTCAGCCCATGTTACTGAACAATGTTTGTTCTAAGACTTTTGGAAATTCGCAAAAAAAAAAATACTTTTCATACAAAATGAGAAATTGATCGGGCCCATTCAGTATGAAAAATCTTTTTTTTTTTGCGTATTTCCAAAAGTCTTAGAACAAACATTGTTCAGTAACATGGGCTGAGTTACCTCACGAGAGGTTTTGCGCTATTAACGTTACACGTTGTATATACTCGTATGTATTAAATATTATCAAATTTTATTATTTAAATTTTATTATCTCTTAGTGTCTCACTGCTTGCTAAGCAAATAAATCTTCAATTAATACTTGTAAGTCATTACCTACACCATCATTTTCCAGGCCTCCTCCGGCAGCCTGCCGGGGTCGCGGTACTAACGAATACCTTGACTCCGGACCGTAAAGGCCTATTGAAGGATACCGTGGATTTCAGTCAATACAACTCTGACAGTCCCTCCTGCTCTGGCCTGGGTGGGAGGACTCTTTTGATGCTTTTACCCCTCTAAAAAAAACCTGCTTTGGCAACGTCGCATCGTCAGTTTTCTTGCACCCACTGATATAATATATTCTATACTATAAGAACCATATGATATATTCTGCTACTATAAGAACCAACTTCGATTTCAGTCAATTAAACCCATCACAATCCCTTTTTTTTTTGGTATAATCTCTCCTATAGTTTCCGCCAGATAAGTGTGGAATAAAATACGTTGACCCCCGTGTACCAATATATTGCATTATTTCAAAACCATTCGAAAAAATGTAAAGAAAATGTCGTAGAATGACCAAAAGCAACGTATCGTGGTAAGAGGCGATCTTGACCTTACAACGACGATATAATACTAGACTCCTAATAACAGGCGACCGATGTCTGCCAACACATTAGGCAAAAAAGTCTTATATCCGTCTCATTTCGACCAATCCTGTGAGCCGTAAACATACGTTGAGACAGAACAGACCTTGAGTTAGCCAATCACAACGCAGTACCCCATCCCCCTCGCTTACGTAGTACCTCAGCGAGTTGGCAGAATAGTTTTGTTCGTTAGATTGTGCAATGCGTAGTCTAGTAATAAATAGTCGTTGTGACCTTATATTTTATTTTGAAATTCGAACGATGGTGTTAAGAAATTCGAACGATATTTGGCGGGGACTATAACTTTTTCCAATTTCCCAAACCACTGCAACTCTTTAAGTCAGAATCAACAGAGTCGACCACCAGAAAAGCACCGAGACAATGAAGCTGGACATGTCCCGGATTAATTTAACTATCTTGAATCCTACAACGAAATTAATCAGAAAAGAATAGTGGAGGAGTAAAGAACCCGGGCATTCCACTTCTGAACAAAGGCTTTTCCCAAACACTAAGTCATCCACCTCTTAATGCCCCTCCCTGACCTCTTACGAAATCCTTGGGAAGGGACTCCAAAGAGGTTATTATTAAATTACTCTCAGCCGGGAATCCTGAACGTTAACACGTAACGTATAAAAAACCTAATACATTTGACCCGAACTTTGGGGGCATTGATATATGACAAATGATCAGTATGATAACTTCTGATTTGTTTGTAAACAATTTGATAATTCGATGGACGCACTTAAATTGTTCCTTTTAAGTCTTCATCTTATAGAAAAAGTCCGCTGGTGAACAATAAGGGCCTCTCTCTTAGACCACCATGCCGAATGACAATCCGTCATTTGCATCCATCGGTTTCCCGCGACTCTCACGATGTCGTCGGTCTACCTAGTGGAAGGCCTGCCTAAGCTGCGTCTTCCACTTTGTGGTTGTAACTCGAGAACTTTTCTTCCCCATCGGTCATCAGTACAGCGAGTGATGTGGTCTGCCCATGTCCAAGATAAACTAAGAAAGACACATTGATACTGGCCCGGGTTTAAACTCACATTGGTCTGGGTCATTACGACTAGAAGAATGATCAACTAATTTATGATCATTGTTTATTGTTTTAAATTTGAAGTATTTTAAATAGTCTTTAATTAAAAACTCCAAATTGACTCCGATAACCTTATTTCAATAAATCAATCAACTTCAACCTTCAACCTCTCCAATCGATCCCAATTTCGGATCGATATGGCAACGAACAAAATTTGCAACGAACTGAATCTGGCACCCGCGGCCCGAAACAGCTACATTGGACAATTACGGCCAATATTGCGAACCTCACATACGTGGCTCTTGCCACCCAAATGTATCACGTGCGAAAATCATCAGCACACAATATTGGACCTTAAAAGCAGAATAATAAGCGTTGTGGAAGTGATTTTGTTGGGAATTCAAGGTTCAAATTACTATGTTTGCGTTGTGTAGATGCGTATGTACGTAAGTTCAAAGTCACCGCTACCAGAGAACGTGGTGTTGGATGCTTCTCTCAGAGGTACGTCACGGGTCCATCAGTAAACGGTTCGTACAAAGACCTAGTTAAGGAGATTCCTCTCCAAGTGGTCCTAGGTTCCGGAGTCGAAATTTATGTGTGAAATGATGATGAAGTTGCTTTTTGATAGTTTGACCTCTTGGAGCAGTCAGGAAGAACTAAAATGATATTTGTGATTGAGATAACATCTTTTGCAGCTGCTACTACGGGACATATAATCACAACGAATAAAAAGGCGTAGGGGTAAAGGCTAGAGCTAGGTGTAAACAATTCAAAACATAATCGGGATAAATTAGTGTCAGTAATCAAATTAATATACTTAATCTAAAGCTGAAGAGTTGTTTCGTTGAACGCTAATCTCAGGAACTACAGTTCCATTTGAAAATATCTTTTTGTTTTGGATAGGTTGATTTATCGAGGAAGGCTATAAAACACGCTACGACCAAAAGAAGCCGAGTAGGTAGTGGGTGAAACCGTGAACAGCTAGTTAAGAAATAAAACTAAGATAAAACTAACATAGAAACCAGGTTCTTGTTAATAAGTTGAGTGGACTCCTGCGCTTATTAGCAATCAATGCAATTCTTGCCAGAAATTTCTGAATGGCGTGAAAAAATACTTCCAAAAGAAATGTGTTTAAATATTTCTCAATTCTGGTTTTAATCTATTTTTTGATAGTTACTTACAAAGCCTATAAATACTTCAGCAAAAAGTGAGCACTGTAAATAATGATGTTCTCGATGAATTACTAATACAACCCTTACATGATGTGGTACTTTAGTTATAGTTGCAATTTTTAGGTTTTTTCTTACAATAAAAATTGTATGGAATTTACCTTGCAGCAGATTGAAGACTAGTGGCGATCGCTTTGAAAGTATTTCGTATTTCAATAAGGACTTGCGATGGAATCACCAGACTTTTTTATAGTTTTACAATAATCAAATGAGTCCTCCTACCCGCTGCGGGGCTGGAGGGACTGTCAGACATGAACTGACTAAAATCCACGGTGATCCTTCAACAGACTTTTACATTCCAGGGTCATGGTTTCCTGTTGAGACAATCCCGCGAACCTGGCAGGCTTTAGCCCTCTAGTTCTGCCAAGGCCTGCCGTTCATAAAAAAGATGATGCGAAAAGCACGTAACACATTGGTCATCGTTTGCTTCTTCAAATTGATAATGCTCTGTGAGACGTGTGTCATCGGCATTTGAATCGGTTCTAAAGGCGAGCGTAACGACTATTATGATCTTTTGCGAAAACATTGGGGAGTTACGGTCATTGGCGCCTTTATTTTCGTCCAAATTGTCGTTTATTTCTAGTGACAGGACTATCTGATCTACGCTTTGGAATGGTCACCTACTGTTTACACAGGTATTATGTCTTGTGACTGTAGCTCCATTTTTTTTTTTATTTTCTACCCGTCTCATAAGCCTGTAATTGATCTACTTGAAATAAATCCTTTAGTTTTGATTTAAGTAAATTAACTGGCTTAAAAGCTGTTTGTAATTTCTGTAGATGAAAATATTTCTTTTAACAGCATACTTGAAGTATGTACGGCATTCATTTGAAAAATGAAAAAGCGCCTCATAGTGTACGACCGACTACTACCCAACTAATTAAGAAAAGTTCCCAAAACCATGAAAACTCGTGCTAGTACCTGTTTGTGTATTGTTTAGTGAGTTACACGTGGAAATGTCTTATCAATTTGTAAACACGACAGGATAATAAATTAGGATTTATAAAGATGTCGAGTAAAAAAATATGCCGACAAAGAGAATGACGGAAGCAAGAACATTATAAAGCTTTACTCTTAGATAACCTCTGAGTAGGTTATCTATGGATAATTACTATTTTAAGAAAAAAATGCTACTGGTAATCCCAGTTTCTGTTTTCTGTTCATATATCTTTATCAGAATATAGTCGTGATGGCCCCGAGATTTAGCAACTTAGCCTCTCGTCGAGTTCAAACCTAGGCTATAGTTGGTGCCAGTTAACATGGCAATAGCGGTCATTGACCTTTACCTAATAAGTCCTCGTATAATGACATAAGATCAGAATCAGCATTTTTCTGTGATATGATAGTGTTTACTTGTAAGTCTTTAATATAAAAATAATAAAAAATCTGAGGTATAGGTGAAATGTTTTAACCATTTTGATATCTTATGAATACTTAGATACTTATAACTGGCACCAACTATTGTACCAATGTGTCTTTTTACATCATCATAATGCCTAGCCTTTTCTCAAATAAGGTAGTATCGCCAATGATGTATACTACTAGTAGCATAAAGCCGCGAAACAAACTTTTCAAATGATCATAACTGTATTTGTTTTTAAGTGGGCTATCTTAGGAGACGGGCCATCTTCGGCGATACTATACTACCATATATATCGGGATCGGCTTCCAGTCCAACCAGATGCAGCTGGATATCAGTATCGTACATGGAGCGACTGCCTATCGGACCTCAACAACCCAGTAACTGGGAAATACGATACCCCATGGTAAGACTGGTAGTCAGACTTCAGTAACAATTTCTGCTTCTGACTAACAGTTACGACTGTCAAAGATCTATGCCTTTGTCAAACTGACAGACGAACCGAATGCGTGGCGTAGCGTTTTTGTTTGTAATGTATGGAATTGTTTGAAGCCTGTCACATAGAGTATCGGATCGCTTTCGCATTTTTATATGACATGATTCGGTTCGGTTCGCTATCGCCTGTCTGTTTGACAAAGGCCTAAATGACAGCCGGCACTAACGACTTTACGTGCTTTCCGAGGCACGGAGAGCCACACACTGTGTCTTCTTACCCGACTGTTCAATTCATTATGTACTTTCTAAGTTTATCTTAAACATCACTGACGGAAAACATCGTGGGGAAACCTAGACTGATGTAAAATATATGTGAAGGTCCAAAGCCATGACAGAGGCCTATGGTGTTGATTAAATCTGACACCAGATTAGGACATACACAAAAAAAAACCGACCGAATTGAGAACCTTCTCCTTTTTTTGAAGTCGGTTAAAAAAAAAAGAAAGAATGAGGTTAATACTTACATAGGTTTTTTTCTGTGTTCCGTAGGTGCGTAAGAGTTTCGGTACCTTCTGGGTGATTTCGCTACATCGTAGGCTTCATATTTGCTTCTGAGCTAAATAGAGGCTAGAACAAGCCCATTTTTTTTTTAACCGATTTCAAAAAAAGGAGGATGAGGTTCTCAATTCAGTCGGTTTTTTTTTATGTATGTACACCGATTAATCCGAGGTTTCTAGACCGATTAGTGTGATTCTTTTTTTGTTTTTTGCAGTATACTTTCCATTTGGCTCCATAAAAATTTCATCCAATTTGGTTCAGTACTTTTTATTTTGTGAGCATTTTTCTATGGAAAATTATCTAACGAGTCCGCCCGTTCAAGGTGGAACGCACATAAAAATCCACGCTGTATCTTCAATTGCCGTGCGTTCCTCTGTAGCCTCGTAGAACATTCCTTTGACCCAGACATTAGTCCAAGTCTTTTTTATTTCCATAATTTTTACATAAAACGTCCCTCATCATCATCAGCCGGAAGACGTCCACTGCTGAACATAGGCCTCCCCCTTAGACCGCCACACCGAACGACAATTCGCCACTTGCATCCATCGACAGCCCGCGACCCTCACGATGACGTCGGTCCACCTAGTGGGAGGCCTGCCTACGCTGCGTCTTCCGGTCCGTGGTCGCCACTTGAGAACTTTTCTTCCCCATCGGTTATCAGTTCTATGCGATGTGGCCTGCCCATTACCACTTCAACTTGCAAATTTTATGAGCTATGACGGTGACTCTGGTTCTTCGCCGAATATCCATGTTCCGGATTTTATCCCGCAAAGAAACTCCGAGCATAGCTCTTTCCATTGCTCGTTGAGTGACTCTTAATCTCTCTAAAAGGCCAGCAGTCAAAGACAAAGCGTCCATAAACCATAAGAATTCAAGAACTGGAAAATAATCGGTCATCTTGTTGTTAAAACTCCGTCAGAAGGTTCATAACATTTGGTCTAAGTTCATCGCTCCCAAACAAAAATGTTTTATTTGCATACCTTCCACCTTAGAGGTCCTTAATCCTCGCGGAGTGGAGTTCAGTCCAAAGAGGCCACTGTGTGGGGGAAGCGGCTCCATTCCCACGGGCAACCGGATGCTGCGGTCACTACCAGCCTGATCGTACTAGGGGGGGATGGAGTCGATATGTCGATATTTTTTTGTGGTTGCTCCACGTCCCGGTTTTCTTGTAAAATACTGTATTTAATTGCATCCGGGTAAACTTTTTTTTTATCGTGGTAAAATCGTCAAATGAGTCCTCCCACCCCGGGCAGGGCGGGAGGGACTGTCAGACTCGTACTGACTAAATTTCACAGTGTCTTTCAATAGCCCTTTACGTTCCGGGGTCACGGTAATGAGATAAGTCCCGCGACCCCGGCAGGCTTTGGCCCTCTAGAGGGGCCCCGTCATCATGCTGACGTTCTTTGAGGCGCGCGTGGAACACAACGCGCCGTCGACCCGGGCATGGTCCATGGTCGGACAGCGAGTTGCCCTTTACTCGCCGCCCACATGCCCGATCCGGGTAAACCGGAAGATAATTTATAAATTGTTACAAAATGCCTCATAGGCAGATGATGCTCCATTTTATTCGACGATTTTTTATACGTAGTAAGTAACATCATTATATGAATCCAAACTCTTACTGACTAAAATCCACGGTGATCCGTAAATAGCCCTTTACGTTCCGGGGTCGCATGAACCTGATAATACAGTCCCGCGCCCCAGCAGAATAGTTTAATGATGGAATCTATACTAAACTCTACATGATTGGCGGGTTTAGGGCTTTCCAGAGAGTTAGGGAGACTTTTCTTTTATTGGGACAAACCCTCCACACTATTCCCAAACCACTGCAACTCCTGAAAGCCAGAATCAACAGTGGCAACCACCAGAAAAGCGCCGAGACAATGAAGCTCGACGTGTCCCGGAGAATGAATTTACCTGTCTTGGAACCTGCAACGAATAAATCTGAAAAGAATAGTGGAGGAGAAGGAAAAAAATTGTTTCCACTTCCCTCCATGCAAGCAGGAGACAGAACAAAACAAGGCCAATAGACACAAAGGGACATTGACCTGGGAGAAGCCCAGTTGCCATAGAAAAAAGCACCACTGGTAAAAATGACTACTAATATTAATGGGTCCTAAATTGTGAGCTGCTATATTTGATTCCAATAAGTTTGGGAAACTTATGGAAACTTCTATTTTTCGGAGTGTTAAAAACCTCAAATTAATCGCGTCGCTATCAGCGGAGCAGAAGGAGCTGTCCGACTTCCCTGACTTCAGTGAAGATGCTTGAAGGACTATTGGTATAATTAGCTTCAAAAATAATTCCATATTCAATTATGTGTCGAACTATAACAAAAAAACTTAAAAAAAGGTTAGTTTTAAATACATACGAGTAAGTTCTGACAACACATCTAATTTTTGGTTCTTTAACTAATCTAATGTCCGTAAGCGATAAGGACGAGGAAACGCCCAAAACATCGACCGAAGATGCGGGTTTCGTGGTTGAATAGTAGTTTTACCCCAGTTTCCGAGATAAACAACACATATTTTAATAGATAGCGTCACATGTACGATCCAAATTGATGATCAAATTCTAAATGAACGCGAGCAAAAGCTAGTAGTATGCATAAAAAAGCAATTGCTTCAACTTACATTTAACCATAGCAACAAGATAGCAACCGAATCAAAACATGTTTAGCATTTTAATGAAATTCATACTGTCTATATCAAAAATCTTTGTTTCTCTCTTTCTAACTTAAGCTGATATTAGTTGTAAGAAAGGGAGAGGAGATGCAATGATGTCATCTGATTTACCGTTGACTGTCGCCACAATGTCTGGTAGATTTGGGTGTCTACGGCTGAGCCATAAGTCATCCGGTTTTGGTTTATTTTTAGATTTATTTTAGGGATGCTTTTAATTTAGTACAGTCTCTGATACAGTCAATGTTTCTTGTAGACATTTGACGCTGACAATTTAGCGGGAGATTAATTAATGTACCTAGTCCAGTACAATTTATGTATTTCTAAGTGTTTTTAAACAATTTAAAACGGAGCTGGAAGAATAATCAATTGATGAGGTTAGGTATTCCACACTATTCTCAAACCAACTCCACCAGAAAAGCGCCGAGACACTGAAGCTTGACGTGTCCTGGAGAATGAATTTACCTGTCTTGGATCCTGCAACGAAATTAATCAGAAAGAATAGTGGAGGAGTATAGAAGTACTCACCTAGTTTGATCATGTCAATCGTACTTTTTAAGTAATACCCAATTTTTATTTGATTTTCGTGAAGATTCCCAATCTAGACCAGAAGCAGAGATGAGACCTAAGATGAAACGAGCTCATTCAGACTAAAATGGAACTCCTGCGCACCGACGGAACACAGTTAAAACTATTTGACGCCAACTGGATGGTGGTCGCGAGCCAGACAGCCCTGATATGGGCTACCACCGGCAGTCATCATCAGCCTATAAATGTTCCCACTGCTGGGACACAGGCCTCCTCTCTGTGAGAGGGAGTGGGCCATAATCCATCACGCGGGCCCAGTACGGGTTGGTGGATGTCACATATCTTCGAATTTTTGGTTCTAGGACATGCCGGTTTCCTCACGATGTTTTCCTTCACCGTTTTGAGGGCAGTGGTAATGAAATAAATTACACAAAGTAATGCGCCTGTCTGGGTTCGAATTCCCACAACCTACAACTCGTTAGTCGGGGCCGATACCACTCGGCCACCACTGCTCTGCCACCGGCAGTAAGATCGTTCAATCATCACTGCAGATTACAGCTTTTTTTATCGTTGTAAAATCATCAAATGAGTCCTACCCAGGCGAGGGTGGGATCCCTCCCACCCTCGCCTGGGTGCATTGAAGGATCACCGTGGATTTTAGTTAGTACAAGTCTGACAGTCCCCTGTCAGACTTGTACTAACTAAAATCCACGGTGATCCTTCAATGGCACTTTATATTTCAGGGTTATGGTTACCTGATGACTGATGATGAATGGGGGCCCCATCAAAATATTACAGGTAGCTTGCGGTTACTGTTGTCACAAAAAAAAATCCTTCCTAATATCTTTGTCTCTTGAGCCTTTAACACGAGAGACGTCTAATACTACTATAGTCCTACCTTACTATAGTCCCATATAGTAGGGACTGTAATAAATAAAAGACCCAAAAATAAAAGGACTTTATATCGATAAAAAACGTGCAAAAAGCCCAACACTACCAAGAAATAGGGTCATTCGCCTTCTCACAACAAATCATTTTTAATTGTGTGTGTATATTTCAATCTTTCCATTACACGACGAACCGCATATGGACTCTAAACGGTCTTTGACCCTATTTTTTCGCGATCCGTAATAAGAGAGCAGCGTTTCAAAAAATGGGTCAGCTGAAATTTGCCGGCCACGCCCGAATTTGGGTCGGATTCAACTGATTGATTTATATTGATAGGGACCATTCATTTGATTTATGCAAGGACTTGGCGATTTGACGTTTCCTCTTTTTGTAAATTGCGTGGTCAATTGAATTTGGGAACAAAACGTTTGGTTCGTGTTCCCGTTTGTTTTATGTAACTTTTGTCATTATCGTAATCAGTCATTCTTTGTTTCTGTTCCTTGGCTTCATTTCTTTCAAAATTCTTTGCTTTTGGACCATTTATTTCAATTAGGTCATATAAAGGCACTTTTGGCATTATTTATAGAACAAAGGACATTGAATTGATTCAAATTACTTACCTTAGTAACTTTTATTTCTTTTGCTTTGCATCTTCACGTATATCTTATCTTAGTAGGTATTATCAGAATAGAATATATGGATGAATGGATGGATAAATATTTGTTACTAACTCACGCAAAAACGACTGAACGAATTCAGAAGTTTATCATATAAAACCTAAATTATAATAGGTACATTTTATCCCAGTACTACGATCCTCGGTAACTAATCGGCAAAATCCAGGAGCATAAAGTAGTCCAATCAAATTACCCCTGAGGCCCTGACTTACTCATAACCGTTCCCCAGAAAATCAAACAGCAAAAACCGTTACTGATTATCAGGGTTGTTAACAAATTGAATAACCGTGCTCCTACCCTCATAATTCCAATATAATGGCGATCATAAATATCAATTGTATATAGTAAAGTCCTGCCAACCCTGATTGATAGCTGGCGCGATAAAATGAAGCCAAGGCTAGCGAAGGACAATGTTCCCGGCCGGGTGCGCGGGCGCAGGGGAGAGGGACGGTTAACGCCGTATTCTTTTTATAGGGTTTTAAACTAATTTGTATTTCTTTTTGTTCCCACAACATGTTTTTTCTTTTATTTAGTGGTGTGATCGCCTGATGGTAAGCGATGTTATATTCGAAGGTGAAGTGACAATTTACCTTTCCCGTTCAAATGCACACAATTCCCGGTAGCCGCCTACCTACTTTACGATGAGCATAAATAAGTCCCATCCCAAGGACAGACCCTGAAGAAAGCTGATATCGACTTAAGGTCCAACTGTTTTTCCCACGACCTATATGTAATGCTGACCATATTTTTATATTAGCACCAGAAGGAAAAACTACCAATGTCGTACTTAAGTATTGTGTCTAGAAGATTTCGTTTTCAGTTTTTATCTAGGTATTACAAACTTTAAAGTGGGACATCAGGTAGGTACCCTCACTTTCTCAACAAATTAAAAAAGAGAATATTAGTATAGGTGCCATAAAATCAAATATTACGCGGACGAAGTCGCGGGTAACAGCTAGTAACGAATAAGAATACAATTACAAACCTATAGTGCGCAATCTTAGCTCTTCGTTCTCGTACAGCATGCCCCGGTAAGAATTCCGGTCCAACCTGCGGGAAAATATTATTTTATCATCAATTAAAAAGGCATGGTCTTTGGGCAGCCTCTGCTCTGGATCCTAGACCACGATATACTAGAAGAAAGATTAATGCAATCATCCAAATTGGATTTAAGTTTCTGAAAAATCTAGATACGAGTAACTAACGTGGTGTGTATTTGGTGGGGAATTTGGTGATTTGTCTGTGTATCGAATGACTATGGGAATGACATGAAAATGGCTGCATGATATTTATGCCCAAAACTCAAGAACTTGGATTATTATCGGTTACATTTCAGAGAGTGGTTGATGGAACTGTACAACTTGATTTGCCATTTCCATCAGGAATCGAACCCCACAACCACACTGATGCGCAACAGTCTAATCGCTGACCACCGACTTGCCACATAGCGCATAAGGGAGCAAATTATTCAGTTCCCTGCCCACCCCAGTTGAGTCAACAAGCATGTGTTTACACAAACCACCCACATAGCTAGGGTTTTCCGTGTGGTCCAAAGTAGGTACCCCTATTGTGTTGCAACGGTACCCGTTTGATGATGCGGGCGACCCCACGCCACGCTTCCGCCGACAATTATTATAAAACTACGAATTTGAGATTTCCACCGTGATATAGTTTATTAAATAAAATAACAGTAGAAATGGGTATTTGACACTATTCATACTAACTGATAATTCCAAAATATAGTACTTACCTATCTCTAAAAATACACTTAATTTTACACCTGAAAATTATGAACCTGTCGCAGGTTTTTTGGAGATGTTAAAATAACAACACAATTTATAACATTTCCATAAACAAATCTAGTGATTTGATCAAATCCCTAAATTGGTTCAGTGAAATGACAAAAATTACTTTTCTATGGTATTTTAAAACTAAACTAAATCGTAAAATGTTAGAAAACACGACGGAGCACCGCTTCGCGAGGCGGTGCCGGTGCTCCTACTTTTCTTGCGATTTGATCAAATCCCGGTTTTTATCATTTCATTTCATATCATCCTGCGACAAACCCAATAAATTTATAGTAAAATCCTTGAGTTTACTAGGTAATGACGTCACAGTTTGCTATTGCTATACAAAATGTATGGGAGAATCGCTTCTTGACAGCTCTTACAAAGTTAATATCAACTGATTGGTGATTCAAATATCCTAATAAGCCCCTACTAACTTTTGCATACGGCTGCGCTCGCGTTGTAGAACGAAATTATCCTCCAAAAACTTAATATCGGAATAAAAAGTAGCTACCTTCATGCCAAATATCCAAATACATTCAGCCGTTTTTGCATAAAAGAGTAATAAACAAATGTACAGACGCCAGCACATCGACCTACCTCAATATGTCTCTCTTTAATAGATTTTCAACCTTGTCACAATAGTGGAAGGTAAATGTTCGATTGATAAAATTTGATAGATTGATGTAGGTTTACCTGCTGGCGTCAGTCCATACTTTCGCATTAAGATATCCTGCTAAACGCAGTTATTAAATCATTAATTAATCATAATCATTGATCCCATAAGGAGGACCAATTTATTGGCAGTTATCAAACTTCACGATTACCATTTACATAATATAACTTATCCCATCCAATTAGCATAATCTGACATCACAGTATAAGCCAATGACTTGTTGTCTACGATCTACATCCAAAAATGGCGTCGATATGGCCAGTCTGCCATCGTTACATCCTTTAAGACAATCGTCTACCGAGCGCTCGTCCATACTAAAACAGAAAACGTTTTCCTACCCCTAAATGTTATCCTATATCAATAATTTTTTAGAATGCTTCTGACACAGTAAAAAAACTAGGTTTATAGGTTTTCTTTGAGTTACTATTTTTATGACAAAATCTTCATTGAAGTAAAAAACCTTTGTATTTTAAAAACAAAGAAGTTTTAGAAAAAAAAGCAAAACCTACAAACCTAGAATATAATATGCTGAAACGATTGACGCCAGAATCTAAGAGATTGGTCGTGATTTAGTATGTGAAAAACATTTTCTCCCGAGAGACAAATTTCATATAAAAATACTTACAGTCAGTCGCGAGCTGCAACGCTCTCTATCGCACGATCGGGGGTTTTTTCAACGCGCAAGAGGGACAGCACAAGTTTTTCAAAATACCTAGTTTTTGAAATGGCAGCCGCACAATCAAAGACAATAAAGCCTCTTGACTGCTCATACGGGCGACTCAGGCTCACGACACATCAATGAAATTGCACTTATATTAGATGAAAATATGACTGACCATTTTAGTTTTGACCAGTTAATGGATCTCTCCACACGCGATTATTTTGATAACATTTTTAAATATTTCTGCTTAATATCAAATTAATTATGAGTTCTTGTTCAATTAAATGGTGTGGGAAATCGTCTAGAACATCCAGCTATACAAAGGATGGCATAACTTTTCATGGGTAAGTAAAATATATTTATAATTTGATAATATTATGAATAATTGCAGGGCTCAAGCTAAACTGGTTGTTTACGTTTAAGGCACACAAAATGTACACCGCGTTGATGTCTTTTTGAAAAGTCCCTTACTCTCACTAGGTATTTTCAATAAGTGTGTCCCTTTCTATCTGGAGGCATAAATAGAAAGAGACAGATACATTGCTATAGTGTTGTGACAACTTCGAAACTAAGTCTTTAAAATATTGTCGATAAAAATAACGATGTTCCCTAACTGTAAAAAAGTAACGTTACTTAATGTTTACATTTTAGATTTCCAAATATTCCAGAAGTGAAAAAAAGTTGATCAATGCTGTCAACAAGGAAAATTGGTTTCCAAAAAATATAGCGTTGTTTGTTCAAGGCATTTAACGGAAGATTGCTTTGAAACCTTAAAGAACCGACGCCGTTTATTTAGTTCAGCAACACGACAGCGACTCTGTTTTTGCCTGTTTTGATATGTTTTATTTTACATTATGTATATCAGTTAAATTTTGTATGTTTTTAGAAAAAAAAAATAAGAGGTACCTACATGTAAAATAAAAACTTTATAATTTACAGGCTTTACCAAATAAGACGGCTGATCTATGTATACATGGTTCCAACGACGATATATTACTAGACTCCTAATAACAGGCGACCGATGTCTGTCAACACATTAGGCAAAAAAGTTTTATATCCGTCTCATTTCGACCACTCCTGTGAGCCGTAAGCATACGTTGAGACAGAACAGACTTTGAGTTAGCCAATCACAACGCAGTACCCCGACCCCCTCGCTTACGTAGTACCTCAGCGAGTTGACAGAATAGTTTTTGTTCCTTAGATCGTGCATGCGGAGTCTAGTATTATAATCGTCGTTGCATGGTTCTAATTTACCCGGGCCTTCCCATCTAAATATCTCACAAGTTAGTTAATTTATTCTAACGACGTGATTCGTGATCCTAGGCCGCATTGTTACAATATTTAATGCCTGATGTATAATTACAGGATTTAGTATCAATAAATAGGACAAACTTACCATCAAATACCCTCCCAGAAATGCAAATTTGATGATCATAATCATAACGTACCTGGAACTTCCTATGATAATATCCTCGTTGTAAGTTAATTTTAAAATAATTGTCTCGTACAGGAGGATCGTCCAACCTAGGTGCAATTTTTTTTTTGATATTTTTTATGATTTTATTAACCTTGATTTAATTTTAGCATTAATTTAAATAAAGTTAAAACAGAGTTACGTAAGTGTTTTATTTGCACCCAGTTAACGCTCAATTACTATAAGTAATAAAAAAAAAAGAATAAGCAGACATCGTTATGTTCGATTTTATCGATATTAGGTATTGTAGCAATCTGACTTGTGCATCACTATGTTTGGATCATTCGTCCTGACATTGTTGCATCGGCCAATCACAACCGCTGTTTTTTCTTCGTCCCCCGACCCGCAGTGGTGAGTCGTGTGCCTAGGCGAAATCGGTCTATGAGCTCTCAAGTGGTTTAATTCTCTTTGCGCACAATACTTTCCTCTTATACCTTTAGAAGCAACGCTATTAGAAACTAGTTGTTCCCGCGGTTTTATTGCCGCTGCTGAGCTCCTTGTGGTCGTACCGTAATGTTAGATAGCCAGCCTTCCTAGATAAATGGACTATGCAATACAAAATAATCTTCAAATTTGTACCCGTACTCCGTAGTTCCAGAGATTAGCGCGTTCAGCCAAACAAACTCAACTACAAATATTATAAAGCTGAAGCTTTACAATATTAGTATTATACTATATAAAGCTCGTTATAGATATATAATTAAGCATACTGCAGAGATTTTCCAAGCGGGTATGAATGCCCAAAACCAACTATGAAAAATAGCGAAAAATAATCTTATGTATCACTATACAATGTGCTGATCTGCAACCTAGTCAAATTCAAGGACGTGATTATACTCATGATTCTCGACCCAAATCAACAATAAAATAGGTAGGTATTTTTTTATTTTATTTTTCCTTTTTACTGAAATCCGTAAGTGTGAACTAGTTTCTTCAAGAGTAGTAGATTCAATTCACGCACACCAGCTGCTCATCGCTGTGTGCGTACGCGCGGACTGCGTAGTCGGGTGATTCTCTTTCATTTGTATTGAATTAAGGGTTTAATTCTGAAATACTGTAAAATTTCAACAACAACAAAAAAAGCAGCCCTTATTAGTTTTGCCCGGTACTGTACTTTCAATTGATTATTTATGACTTTTGTGACAACCACCTGAAGTTTGACGAAAATGCAAAAAAACAGCCTTTATAGTCCATAAAAGTTATTCAGGTGTCCTTAATATTAAGGAAAATTGAAATACAATCGCCAAACTCGCCACAACACACTTTCAAAGAACCATACTATCTGAACTTTTAATCTTTGCATATGCATGAGTTTAATTTACCATGCCGCAACAGTCGTCGATGCAAATTCATGTCTCAAGGTCCAACTTTTTGTGCATATTCCTGCCCAGACGGCGAGTAGACGGTGACTGCATAAAAAGAAAGCTAAGTTTTCGGCTACGTGATCGAGTTTTAGATGTTTGAAGTTCGTTCAAAGTTTTTTTTTTTGGGACGATTTTTGGAGGGTCATTGATTTTTGTCTGAGCCGTCTGATGCATTACGCGAAGGAAAACATCTATAGGAACTGGTATCCTGAAACGGCGGCGGCGAAGCGGGGTCGAGGCAGACCACAAAGGAGATGGCGGGACGAAGAGGATGCCTTTCTTGATAACTTGAAGGAGCGCACAATCGAGACTGTTGGAAGGAGAGGGAGGCCTTCGCCCAGAATTGGGACAGTACAGGCTAGTAAAAAAATACTCTTACAGTCCCTCCCGCTAGACTAAAAGAAATAAGTAATGCTCCAAATTCACCTCATTTTTTTCTCATTTTTCTTATAAGAGCCAACATTCTATAAATAAACTTAAGATATCACAAGAGCCTTTATCTCAATAAGGCGCAAATAAATGTTACTATTATTACTGGAATGTAAATCATTACTGACAGGCAGATACGCGGGAAATCGTAGACTGACAGACAGACGAACTGATAATGCTAATTAATTTTGTGTTGGTCTTGTTATTATATTGTAATATTCAATTTGCTGGAAATTTACTTGATTGTACTGGTTTCAATTTAAATTTGTCTGTTTTTCAATGATTTTACTAGCACTTCTTCGGCGACATCGTCATCGTCGTGACGATAAAAAAATAGTCTATATTTTTCAGGAGATTTCAGCTGTTTATTGGTTAGTAATTTCAGAGATTATCCTGTACCTACATACTTAAGAGGATCGTCTACCGAGCGCTCGTCCATACTAAAAGAGAAAACGTTTTCCTACCCCTAAATGTTATCCTATCTCAATGATTTTTTAGAATGCTTCTGACACAGTAAAAACTAGGTTCACAGGTATTCTTTTTTTTCAAAATTTATAATAGTTTCAAAGTTACAGGCGCCTAAGTGTTACTTTTGAAAAAAAGAAAACCTATAAACCTAGTTTTTTACTGTGTCAGAAGCATTCTAAAAAATCATTGAGATAGGATAACATTTAGGGGTAGCAAAACGTTTTCTCTTTTAGTATGGACGAGCGCTCGGTAGACGATCCTCTTAAACTAATTTTACCTCATCATAATTTAACTACAGATTTACAATAATTATGTTTGCTCTTGGCCTCCATTTCATCATCAGCCATAATCTACCACGCGGGTTGGTTGACGACACAATGTGTCATGTCTTCTAATTTTTGGTTCTAGGATGTGCCGGTTTCCTCACGATGTTTTCCTTCACCGTTTTGTGATGATGAAATAAATTACACAAAGTGATGCGCCTACCTGAGTTCCAATCCACGACTCGTAAGTCGGGGCTGAAACCACTTAACACTACATCTGCTGGCGTCCATATAGCCCAGAAATAAAGATGAGACCTAAGATGGAACGAGCTTACCTAGACGGAACTCGAACTCCTGTGCACCAACGGAAAACTGTGGATGTGGCTGAAACATAAATGGCGAAATGTAATGTACTACCATCTTTGCGGGACTGTTTCAGTAGGTCACCGAGACTTTTTTTTCATATTTTAGTCAGTACAAATCTGACAGTCCCTCCCGCCCTGCCCTGGGTAGGAGAACTCACTTGATGAATTTATCAAGATAAAAAAACTATCATCATCTGCCTAGCCTTTTCCCAACTGTATTGGGGTCGTCTTCCAAGATAAAAAAACCACTACCACCTAACTCCTGCATATTCCTTTTAGCTTAAATAGTGCTATGTATGAACTTTGTAACGGTCAGATTAAATTAAGAAATTATTAATATCATCCTTACAAAGCAGTTATTACAGAAATTCTGAATACGTTTGCGTCACTTAATCTTGAAATTATTGACCCGAAACTGATTACTTTTTATAAATTCTTGTAATTTTATCAACAGAGCTAAAAATAATGTACTCATTGCACTTCGTTTTCCTTATTATTGCAATTATAAATGAGTTCATGAATATTGCAATTTGTTTGTCCTTGGCACTTGTAGGAGCGAAGTTACATACGAGGAAACAAATAAATATTAATCAATAGAATTGCACTAAACTCCGCTCCTCTTCAATGGTGCAATCCGGTTTCTCCGCTCCGCCAGCTCGCATATAACTCCTTGCTAAAAGTTTTCATACTATGTTTTATTTGAGCTTTCAAACGTGAATAATGAAATTCAGTACAATATATTGCCCGGTTCGATCGGGGGCAGCAATGACTTGCTTTACAGTAACTTAAGTTTGCATGACAAATAATTTGACAATAATTTACGAGCAGTACCCTATCACGAGTTTTCACTCTTTTACTTTACAGCGTCTTTCCAGTATTTACAGCGTTTCTTGTATGAAAAAATGGAACAGCGCCTCTGGTGTGCGAAGAAGGAACTAATTTTTTACTTGAAAGTCATTATGAAAACTTCAAAGTTCCAGTTTACTTTACGTCAGAATAACTGAATGCTCATGATGGGCCTCAGGTGTTGTGAAAAATTATTTGTCTTACAGGAACGTAATACCAATATAAAAGGTGCCTTAGGTACTTATTATTAATTAATCTAGGTTACGAACAATCTTTATGGCTTTCATACAGGTTTATTTGTAAAACATTAACCTTTCATGGGCTAAAAGTACTTATAAACAACTTTTACTTTGAAATCAACACTGAAAGGTAAAAAAAGGAATACTTTCCTTTGACAATGTATGAAACACCTTGTATTGTATTCTTTTACAAAAACCCTTTAGAAAATATAATATTTTCTTTTTTTTTTTCAGTAGTATTCGTGTGAAAGAGTACCAATTCTTGTTAAGTACTCGTAGACCAAAACAAGACCTAAAACATTAAAATTGGCATCATCATAAAAGTCTAGAAATAGTACTGGATCGAGTGTTAATTCTTGTTTTAAAGGTTTGTTACCCCTGGCACGGTGTTATGAGTCGTAAACGTCACTTTGAGCTGTTTCAGGGAACAGTTGCGCAGGAGTCGATAATTTTGGTGTAAGCTATAAGCAAGAGCGATGGGAAAATGATTGAACTTACTCTACAGTACTTTGTACTTATTTTTACTTCCTTTTCAAATAAACTGAAGCGATCTTAATTAAAAATTTGTATGTTTTCTTCAAAAAAAAAAGTAGGTTCTCAGTTCGACCTGTATGTATGTATGTATGTATGTATGTTTGTCCGCGTTTATCTCGCGTTTGGCTGAACGGATTTTGATGCAGTTTTCAGGAAAGTGTTCATTATATTCTGGAGAAGGTTTTAGTATATAACACTAATAGATATCCCGTGACGTTGGCCGCGTGGATCCGTTTTGCTTACTTGGATCGTAGATTTTCAGGGACGATTGCATGTTTGTCCGCAATTATCTCGCGTTTGGCTGAACGGATTTTGATGCAGTTTTCAGGAAAGTGTTCATTATATTCTGGAGAAGGTTTTAGTATATAACACTAATAGATATCCCGTGACGTTGCCCACGTGGATCCGTTTTTGCTTACTTGGATTGTAGATTTTCAGAGACGATTGCATGTTTGTCTGCAATTATCTCGCGTTTGGCTGAACCGATTTTGATGCGGTTTTCAGAAAAGTGTTCGTTACATTCTGGAGAAGGTTTTAGTATATAACAATAATGGAAACCTCGTGAAGTTGCCCGCATAGATCCGTTTTTGTAGCTTACTAGGATTGTAGATTTTCAAAGACGCCGATTATAATGAAGATTTTTGTTAAATATCTGAACTAAAAAGGGAAAAATAAAAAACTTTTTTAAAAAAAGGGAACCGACTTCAAAACCAAACACAAAAAAACTGTAAAATAACTTTTCCTTCGGAAGTCGGTGGCCATAGTAAATGAAATAAAAAACAAAGCCACCGACTTCCGAAGGAAAAGTTATTTTATAGTTTTTTTGTGTTTGGTTTTGAAGTCGGTTCCCTTTTTTTAAAAAAGTTTTTTATTTATTCAAATAATTAATTTCACCCATAACGTGCAAAGTTTTCATATTTTGTAAAGAAATTTAGCGCCTGATAAAAAATAATGTTGGTTAGCCAGGATTTGATAGTTTTGCTATCTCTTAAAAATAATGCGTGAACCGATGAAGGAAAATAATGTGGAACTAAATCTTTTAGGACAGCAGAAACACATAGTTAGTTAAGCTTACATCTGCGGTATCCCTTTCTTTTTTTTTTGTTCTTTTTTTCGCGTGGTAAAATCATCAAATGAGTCCTCCCACTCAGGGCAGAGCGGGAGGGACTGTCAAACTCTTACTGACTAAAATCCACGGTGTCCTTCAATAGCTAGCCCAGGGTCCCAATATGAAATGTTCCGGGGTCACGGTAATGAGATAAGTCCCGCGATCCTGGCAGGCTTTGCCCTCTAGAGGGGGCCCGTTATCATGCTGACGCTCTTTGAGGCGCTTGGAACACAACGCGCCGTCGACCCGGGCATGGTCCATGGTCGGACAGCGAGTCGCCCATTACTCGCCGCCCTTAGATCGGCCTGTGCGGCTGTAATTATCAAGCCACGAGCTCCCCACTATTTTTTATTGTTTTTTTTTTGTGTAAGAAATATTTAAAAATATAACACAAATGTGTAAGATGAGACAACTAGATAAGAGAACGAGATGAAAAACTAAATATTAAAAGTTGAATACATTTAGATGACTAGCATAATTTGTATCTCACTGTTGGGCAATGGGCAAAGGCCTCCCCTTTTTCCTTCCCAAATACTCTGTTTTGTTGTGTGTGTTTGTGTGTTTTTTGTTGTGTTTTTTACTTGGGTAAATTTAAATTCGTGTACTCTACCAAACACCATTTCGCGAAAGTAATATACCCATATCCCCATACCCATATCGAGCGTAAGGCTTTATGAACTGCGACTAACGACTGCTCGTTAAATAACGTCGTTAAATTATAACGACCGCTTCTGAAGGAATTGCTGAACAAATCGTGAATCTTCAGAGGAAGTGTGTTGTTGTCTTGTTTTCAGGACGATTCAGTTGAATTTGCATAGTGATTGGGTTCATCCGTTTAGGAGTTATGTTGAAAGCACGTACGAGTATGACGTACGTAAAATCCTTTGTTTGCTTTATAGGATTTTGAATAAACAATATCACAATTTAAAATGTCACTTACGGGATATCTGCCGTGATTGTTTATTATTTTGAGTTCCCGATATTTCGACGCTGTTGCAAGCGCCATGATCGCGGGATGACTGGAGAGTGCGGGTGGAGAAATATAAAAACAGTGTTTACACAATATCACGCTTAGATTATCTAAAGAGTTAAGCAGAGATGTTCATAAATACATTAAAATAATGCCTCTGTAAGGCGGCGCTAGTCGCGAGCTCGAACTCACTGGCAGGCATGGTAAAAAACCATGATATTTCACCGGAAATCGAGCCATATTGTTCAGGTGTGCGCGAGCGTCATCCCCCCGTGGAGAAAACAGGGGAAAACTTATTCAGTGAGATGCACGATCAATCAGAGTAAAAGGCGCGCGTAAAAAAATACAAAAAAGCCTTTGGAAGTTGGGGTTTTATGAAAAAACCACGGCACCAATTAATTTCAAATAAAATTTATTAAATTCTTCGATAAATTTGCTGTGTCGGTACGGACTTCGTTTTGGAAATTTGATGCTTCTATAGCTTCTAATTTACACGTAAAGTTGTGTTAAAATAAGCAAAAAAACGAATCTTTAGAAGCTCGTAACTTTTTAATAGCTTCATATTTTACAATTCTGCTTTCGTACAGACAAAATTAATAATGAGACAAAACGATACCATGTTTAATTTTGGATGTACCTTGTCAAATAGTGGAGTAAAACCCCAACGAAGTTTCTATGGAAAAAATGTTGACTTGTTTGACCTTAAGTCTCTTTATTATAGAAGGAAATTAACACAGTTTATCAGATGTTGGCGCAGTGGTTTAGCCATGAGCTGCTGCGCTGCGTGAAGCGATTCGATTCCCGCACGGAACAAATATTTTTGTCAACATCATCTGCCTAGCCCTTTCCCAACTACACACATCAAAAGTGTCTAGGGATCAAGCATTTTTATGCGGATTTCTTGAGATTGAGATGTGGCTTTGTAATAAATTTATGATTTTATAAATTTATATGGATCCTTTTTGGTGCATTTCATAATTTGAATCAGGAACTGTAAATCAAATTCGAGTAAAAGATGAAAATCAGCTGTCAATATTTTCCCTATAAAAACATACAACGCATTGAAGACATTATTAGTGCTACTGTTTCCCTACTACTGATTAAAACCAACGTTATTATGGAGCGGCGACGTCATTTAAGCAGGGAAGAAATGCTCAGAGCCGTGGGAATGATAGAAGCTGGTTCCCGGCAACGTACTGTGGCTTTAGCTCTGAATACAAGTCAGAGTGTTATCAGTCGACTTTGGACACGTTACCGAAGCACTGGTACCGTGGCTGAGCGCCATGGAGGACGGTATCGCTGCACCACACGGAGACAAGACCGATACATTCAAATCTTAACTCGAAGAGCTCCAACAATAACCGCCATGATGTTAGCCGTGAGGCTTCATCACTCTTCAGGGAACTTAATTAGCGACCAAACAGTCAGAAACCGCTTGCATGAAGTGAACCTTCATTCCCGAAGACCGCTACGGGTACCACCTATAACAATGCACAATCGTAGGATTCGATATCAATGGGCTCTTGAACACAGAAATTGGGCAGAAGAACAATGGCGTTTCGTGTGCTTTTCTGATGAGTCTCGTTTTGGTATGAGACCGGATACAAGACGTATACGACACTGGAGAACCCCTGGACGCCAACAGCGATTAAAATCCTGCCAGGAAGTCCATCCTTATAGTGGTGGAACCATCATGGTATGGGCGGGTATTTGGATCGGCGGAAGAACTGAGTTGATTTGGATCAGAGGCAACCTCAACGCTCAAATTTATGCTGAGACGATTGTATCAGACGTCATCGTTCCTCTACAAGTGCAAATCGGTCTAAAATTGTAAACTATGAAATTATGTAGACTTGTCTCTTTGAATATCACTACGTTTAATTTGATTTTTCTCGCATTTTTGCATAAGCATTTTTGATGCCCCTCCGCCCTGTTTATCGCAGAATTCCCCTTTTAGAGGCCCAAAGCCTGCCAGGACACTTCAACGTAAAAGGCCACATCACGGAAAACTGGACAACGTTGATTTTTAGTCACTAGCCCCCTTATTAATAAAACGAGAAGTAAAGTTACGCCAAAGCTAATCCATATAAATGTATGGTTAGTCCGAAGATTATCCTGGTTGTAACTTAAGTCCACGTTTATTAATAAGGGGGTAGAATTCTGACAGTTCCTCCTGTCCTGTCAGGAGAGGAAGGACTTGTTTTATGATTTAAACCACGATGAAAAAGTGGTGGTGTAAAACTTTTACAGTTTCGAGGGAGATCATGGTAGAGGTGACGATAGAAAAAGTGTATAGTACGAATTGGAGGAGGCCTTTGTTTGATTGTAGACAGTGGAAACAGTATAAATTAGCAAATTCCTCCTTTCTTATTGGTGTTTTGATACTTTTTTTTTTTTTAATTATTTACTGTCTGTTTTTTTTTTCTTTAGCCTATGCTGTCTTTGCCCTGGGATCTGGAGGCGACTGCCCTTCAGCGCGTCTATGAGTGGCGCGTGGAGGCGCAGCGCCGGGGCGTGACCCCGCTGCCTCGAGAAGTCGAGGCGCGGCGGGAAGAGCTCCGGCGCGATCTCAGGGCAGTATGGAAGGAACGACTGTCGCGACCGAAGGCCGGGCACGCCGCAATTGCGGCGGTAAGACCCCTCTTTGAGGAGTGGCTGGAGAGAAGTCATGGCGTCCTGACCTACCGCTTGAAGCAGGTCCACACCGGAAACGGAAGTTTCGGGAGGTACCTGTGTCTGATGCGAAAGGAGGAAACGCCTGGGTGTCACCACTGCGAAGATCGCCCGGAGGACACGGTGGAGCATACGGTGCAAGACTGCCCAGCCTGGGCAGAGCACCGACGGACGTGTCCTCACGGCTGCGATAGGCGGAGACCTCTCGCGCCCAGCATTGGTCGCGGCCATGCTGCGGGGCGAGACGGAGTGGGAAGCGGTCGCCTCCTTCTGCGAAGCAGTAATGCTCGCGAAGGAGGAGGCGGGCCGCGAGCGAGAGAGGACAGTGTCCTCCCTCCGCCCCACCCGCGGTAGTAAACGCCCACGGCGACGGACGTCGCTAGATGATCTCCGGCCACCGTAGGCGCGGGCATGCGGGCAGCGAGTAAAGGGCAACTCGCTGCCCGACCATGGACCATGCCCGGGTCGACGCGACGGCGCGTTGTGTCCCACCCGCGCCTCAAAGAGCGTCAGCATAATGACGGGGCCCCCCTCTCAGAGGGCCAAAGCCTGCCGGGGTCGCGGGATTATTTCCTTACCGTGACCTCGGAACAGAAAGGGCTATTGAAGGACACCGTGGATTTTAGTCAGTAAAAGTCTGACAGTCCCTCCCGCCCTGCCCGGGGTTGGAGGACTCATTTGATGATTTTACCACGCTAAAAAAAAAAAAAAAAGCTTATGCTGTCTCACTGCTGGGCAAAGGCTTTCTTCAGGGGGGCTTAGCCCTCGTGTTACGCGTCTAGGTCAAGTTTAATGCAATAGAATTTCATCAGCAAAATAACAGTTACTGAGATCACAAGCTCCGAAGTCTGGCACTGTTATAATTAACGCTAAATACACACATCAAAAGTGTCTAGGGATCAAGCATTTTTATGCGGATTTCTTGAGATTGAGATGTGGCTTTGTAATAAATTTATGATTTTATAAATTTATATGGATCCTTTTTGGTGCATTTCATAATTTGAATCAGGAACTGTAAATCAAATTCGAGTAAAAGATGAAAATCAGCTGTCAATATTTTCCCTATAAAAACATACAACGCATTGAAGACATTATTAGTGCTACTGTTTCCCTACTACTGATTAAAACCAACGTTATTATGGAGCGGCGACGTCATTTAAGCAGGGAAGAAATGCTCAGAGCCGTGGGAATGATAGAAGCTGGTTCCCGGCAACGTACTGTGGCTTTAGCTCTGAATACAAGTCAGAGTGTTATCAGTCGACTTTGGACACGTTACCGAAGCACTGGTACCGTGGCTGAGCGCCATGGAGGACGGTATCGCTGCACCACACGGAGACAAGACCGATACATTCAAATCTTAACTCGAAGAGCTCCAACAATAACCGCCATGATGTTAGCCGTGAGGCTTCATCACTCTTCAGGGAACTTAATTAGCGACCAAACAGTCAGAAACCGCTTGCATGAAGTGAACCTTCATTCCCGAAGACCGCTACGGGTACCACCTATAACAATGCACAATCGTAGGATTCGATATCAATGGGCTCTTGAACACAGAAATTGGGCAGAAGAACAATGGCGTTTCGTGTGCTTTTCTGATGAGTCTCGTTTTGGTATGAGACCGGATACAAGACGTATACGACACTGGAGAACCCCTGGACGCCAACAGCGATTAAAATCCTGCCAGGAAGTCCATCCTTATAGTGGTGGAACCATCATGGTATGGGCGGGTATTTGGATCGGCGGAAGAACTGAGTTGATTTGGATCAGAGGCAACCTCAACGCTCAAATTTATGCTGAGACGATTGTATCAGACGTCATCGTTCCTCTACAAGTGCAAATCGGTCCCTTATTTCAGTTAATGCATGATAATGCACGACCGCACACCGCAAGAGTTGTAAGACAGACTCTCGCCGCAGCTAACATCAATGTCCTGCCCTGGCCTGCTCAGTCGCCAGACTTGAACCCGATTGAACATGCATGGGATATGCTACAGAGAAGAGCTCTGCCGAATATGGAGGGTATCCAGTCGCAAGAAGACCTTTTTTTGTTGTTGCAACGAACATGGGCGGCCATTCCACAGCGTGATTTGGATGAACTCATTTTGAGTATGCCAAACCGATGTTCTTGTGTTGTTAGTGTTCGCGGTAGAAACACGGATTATTAATTGTTTAAGTTACCCAATAAAATTTTAAAGAAAACTGTTATTTCAGTCTTTTTTTGGAACTTTAATGTTAGTGGTTCAAATGTCAAAAATCCCTTTATTAGGAAAATGGCAAATTTCTTTATGAATGCAAAGGTGACTTGGTTTATCGTTACTGTGACAAACGATAACACTTTATTTGATGAATCCTTAAAGAACATTTTAATTAATATCAATCAGGAGAAAAGTTATTGCAAAAATATATGTTGATCCCTAGACACTTTTGATGTGTGTATATTGGGGCAGCTTACAGTTGAACCGGATTCAGCTGGATATCAGTATTGCACATAGAGCGACTACCTATCGGACCTCCACAACCCAGTAGGTAACTGAGTAATACGATACCCCATCGTAAGACTGATTGTCAGACTTTAGAGCTTCTGACTAACAGTAACGACTATCAAAGATCTACAAGTGACAGCCGGGACCAACGGCTTTACGTGCTTATACGTGTCAATGTCAATGTCGGCTGTGGATGGGTATCCACTGAACAACCTCGGCAAGCGCGGCTTAACACGAAAGATCGGCCTGTACGGCTGTAATCATAGCCACGATTTCCTCCCGATATTAAGTGTTCTGTGCCGATAGTCAGAGTACTGAAAAATAATGAACACACCAAAATTACATATTAAAATAAATATTTTTGCATGATCTACTATAGTTGTTCCGGGTCTGTGTGTTACTTACTGAAGGTGTCTCATGTTTGTAAAAAGATAGTTCGCAATTCTTAATTAATATTTGGTAACTCTGCCATCATCAGGTCATTCCCCTCAGCATGCAATCTGCATCAATTAAACTACAGATGCATAGTCAACGTATGTGATGTACCAGGAATGCAGACCACGTAGGGTCTAGACTGCTCGTTGTATGCTAATAGAACATTGTCATGCGATTTTCGGCAATCTATTCTTGTTAGGTGCGTTTGCTGTTAAGGGATAGATAAGATTCCTTGTTGTGTGATTCTAATCAGCAAGATGATTGACAAAATCAAATAAATTCGTCAAAGTTATCCAAAAATATATGACCCGTGTTTTTTCTTCTGTTGCCAAGGCCAAAATTAACGAAAATAGGACGATTTTTAACTTCACAATTAATTCATTGTTCCCAGGTATATTTTTAAATAGTTCTGGCGCCACGAGCCCCCGATCCCGATATTTGATGCTCTTTGTCAATAAATATTTTAAAAATAAAGTGTTTATTATTTTTCAGTACTGACTTTTACAAACTATCAGATTAAATAGATTTGTAGTTACGGAAAAATGTTCCTTCCTACTTTCTTCACACCCCCAAAAAGTTCGAGAAAAAGTTGCTGGGTGATCAACGCGTAGGCCTTAGGCGATATCTCTGGTGTTGCAAACGTCTAGGCTACCTACGGTGACCGCCATCATAATAATAAAAAAAACAATCAAGCGTCAAAAAATGCTGCACGCCATAATAGTAAGTACCTACATGAGTCACCACCATTACAACCTACGCCAATCTGTCTGTTTCTTTTTAAAATGAATTGGACCACGGAACTCTCAAAAGATGTTGTGGTCCAACTATTTTCAAAGTTGGACAACTGCCGCTAGTAAAGACCCATGGTCCAACTACACAGTAGGACAAAGCAGTTGGACCACTGCCCCGCACTCTATTTAGTAGACTTTCAACTTTATTAGGTACAAAAAGATGTGGTTCAGATTCGACTGGAATTTAGCAGATTGGGGTAGTTAAATGTGCTAGCGTCTGTACCTAATGCATATTTTTTACTTTGTAGCTCGTAACAATGAGCATCAAATAATTTTGCATAAAACAGGTCCGCTCTTTGTTGTATTGTCTGATACCATTGTACTTTGTATAGCCAACAGATATCATCTCTACAAGTTTTGGGTACAAAATCGATTTAGTATTCTTTGATTTCCATTGTCCTATATTATTAAGTAGGTACGTAGAGCAAAATGAGTCATCCCACCTAGGAGACAAGTGGGACTGTAGACTCGTACCGTACTGACTAAAATTCATGGTGTCCTTCAATATTCCTTATCGTTCCGGGGTCATAGTTACCTAATAAGGCAGTCCAGCGACGAACTTTATGCTAAGACTGGTTTCCATGTCTAGATTGAATGTCCATGCCGAGAAGTACTAGGCCTAAAAACGGTTTCAAATACTCTAAGGGCTAATTTCATCATGAAACCGAATCATCGTGATCTTGTCTAGACTTGAGATGAACAATGGACCCCCCGTTTATGAACACTCATCTCACCTAGGTGATATCACTCAGCTTTGTTTATCAAGGTGAAATGAGGACACCAAAGTGTCCAATTTTTTGGACAGGGGCCTATGTCCAACAGTGCACTTTTTTCGGAGGAACAGTTCTCTAAAGTGCATGTCTGTACACCTCACAACGTATACAGAGTTATTTGAAATTTAACAACCTTTCATGTTTCATTTTGTATGAAACATGTTTCTTTTTGGCTTTTTGGGTTGCTTTCATAGTAAAGTTTATAACCATCTACTTTAAACCCATGAAAAGATGTTAATGTTTTACAGATAACCCTGTTTCTTTACCAGATTTGACCGGTTCAGTGGTTTTAGGTAACATATTAAAGTTAGGAATAAGAAAAATAGAGTTGAAAAGTTTTAGCCTAAACTTTCAACGATTGCTGTCCTCTCCTTAACAAAGGCTTAGCCCCAGACTATGCACAAAGAATGGTATGCCTAATAGTCTAGACTACCTATTGTAATGACTAGGATGTCTTTTTTTAGAAGCCCATTCTGCATCGGTGACGAAATCAGACAAACATTGAATAATGTCTGCGTTTTGACGGTGCATAATTATCTAGCTTAGTTTATTTGCTAGACTGGAAAGTAGGCAAAATCTATGAGCGTTGTAAGTAAAGGAAGGATTTATACGTTTATTACAAAGATTAGAAAGAAAGAGAAGAAAGAAGGTTTGTAAGAAGTAATCTTTGTAACTACTGAACAGATTTTAAAAATTCTTTCACCAGCTGAAAGCTACGTTAACACGAGAGATTCAAGCATTTTTTTTACAAATTGCACTTGTGCGATGCCAGGGCCTCTTTGCCAGGGCGGACCGCTACCTACTTCATATTTAAGATGTCTCGAGCCCTAACTTACACGTATGAATAAATAATCCATCTATATTTTTAGACACACTTTCAAAATTATTGAATTAAAAGTTTTTGAAGTCTTTTTATTAAATTATTACCTAAACTAGACTTCTGACATGAAACTAGATTTATGACTAGGTACTGCTGATTGATATTACTTTAACATAATCAGTTGTCACTAACAGCAAAAACAAAGAACCTCCTCCTTTTTTTGAAGTCGGTTAAAAAGATCTATGTCTAAACTCACGAGATCCATGAGCCATTTCCTCAAATATTTCACATTAAAAATGAATACAAAACAACAGTAAAATTAATAAAATATATTTGGTACAAAAACACTTCAATTAAATCAATAGTTGCACATTAGTCCAAAAAAATTTCACCCAAGCCTTGGATAGCGACGATCGTACACCTCTTCCTCCCAGGGAAACCTGGAAGTCGGTATATGTGGAACTCTTGGCACTTCATAATCAGGTCCTGGCAGCCTTAAATCCCTTGCAACACGCGGTTTCATTTGCTTATACCCTGGGAGAAGATCCAAGGCTTTTGTAGGACGGCGGCGCTTTCCTAAACGGAGAAGCTCCGGATGATAGATACTTCGGGCTGATCTTCTTTTCGTGTCGACTTCCTCATCGTTGAAGCCAGTACGAAACCGATGGTCAGTCGTCGGAGGCGAGTTTGGGAAACCATCAAAGATGTACGGTGATGGATCGTATGTGCCACGGGGAATTCTATAGTGTTGTAATGCAAATGGCGGTTTCTTCGGTACATTTGGCGGTAAAAATGACGGACGCGGTATAGAATCACAAATTGATGATCCAATTGCGAATGCTGCTAAAACTGCTAGTATAAATGTGGGTTTCCACATCTTGGATGATTTGTAATAAACTGATGTCTTAGTTCCTTTTAAACGGGTATTTATATGATTGCTTTAAGGAAAATTACGATGTTGTTTTTACGACGTAGAACCTAAGTGATTGCACGAATTTGAACTCTCAGTGCTGAAATGAGAATTGATAATTCAATAGCTTGATTTTATAGTTAGGTATTGTCAAATGCCAGTGCAAATAAGCGTTTGTACTTTACCTTAATGGATGAATGAGAAATAGGGAATTACCTTTATCTTCGGTTTGTTTATGTCTTAGCTTTCCGTTCGTGTCATTTGTAATGATGAGTCCTGAGAAAACCAATACTTTGTACTTATGTTTCTGATCTTATCATCATCTGCTTAGGCTTTTCCCAACTATATTGGGGTCGGCTTCCAGTCGAACCAGATGCAGCTGAATATCAGTATTTTTACATGAAGCGACTGCCTATCGGAACTCCACAACCCAGTAGCTGGTTAATACGATACCCCATGGTAAGACTGGTTGTCAGACTTCTAGAGCTTGTGACTACGGGACTTTACCTATAGCATATAGGTATATTCTGCGATCCTTGCACTTCTACTCCCCTACGTTATTTTGCTCCAATTAATAATAAAAAATCTATTGATTCGTAGTTACAAATATTTATTCGAAGGTCAGCTAACTGCTATTTAAACTAGTTTTTCGAAGAACATTAGGAATCAAAAAGACTAGTTTGTTGTTATTTTTAAACTGATTGAGGATAAATATCAATACCTACATATAAATAAAAAGTCATGTCATATAATATTTTAATTAAAATTTATTAAGGACTAGTTTTATGCTATCAAACTAAATCTAAACTATTTACTAAGTATCTTAAATGAATTATTTATCTCACAATCAAAATCTAATTTACATTATGTTAAATTAAATAACTTCTACAATATTATTAGGACTTATTAGAACACAAGTATTACTACAGTAATTAATTAAAAATAAAGTAAGCCTCTAAAATCGGCTTTTTACTATTTCCTATGTATATGATTGCATAAAAATAAATACATGTTTATATTTATACATTTTGAAAAGAGGAAGAAAATATTGATAAATAAACGCTCCGTTATGAGTACTTAATTATGTGTAAGGGCCTATACACACCACGTTTTTTAAACGCGTCGCCGACGTTTGTTTTAGAATCGCGTGTAGAGCAGTTTGTTGTCGTTTGTATCGCTTCAAACGCGCGTATTTGCATCGAGTCTGTATCGCTACATATGCGCGTCAGTATAGATTCAAACGCGTTTTTTAATTTATACAGGTGTGCAAAGGTCTACCTACAGGCTGCGTCTGACTTGCGTGCGTATCGCGTCTGTATCGCTACAAACGCGCGTCAACGGCGCGTTTAAAAAACGTGGTGTGCATAGGTCCTTAAGGTGCTCTCTTACCAAGAGCATTCGCGTGTAATGTAACATTCCAGTCCAATCGCCGTGACTTTGCAAAATCTTACTCAAAATCACAAGAAAGTAGACCAGTAAACAACATTTAATATAAAAAACGAGAAAGGAAAGAAGAAGCGAGAGAACCGATCGATGTATACGGCTGTCTCTCTGCCGTTGCAGAAGGTTTCGTATTGGGGAATGGAGGCCGAGGTACTGGCACGAGGGTCCACTGTTGTTGGGAATATGTGCTGGAAAAATAATAATACAATTATACATTCAAATGTTCAGTTTCGACCTGTACAAACTTAAAAGGGAGAGAGGTAACTCCATTCTTCCAATAAAATTATTCTTTTAATTATAATGTATTATAGGTGGGGTCGGAACCCAACCCCTCCTGAAAAGTTGCCATTTTTGTTTTAACTGTTGGACACAGATCACACAGGCCACTACTCTGAGTCTCTCTAATATAAATTGTCTGATGTGGTGTCTTCAAATTTTTCGCTTCTAGGACATGTCAGAGTTATTCAGTATTTTTTTTAATTATTATATCAGCCCATAGTGTCCCATTGCTGGGCAAATGCCTTCCTCCATTCTTTCCACTTCTCACGGCTTTCTGCGACTGTGGTCTAGTCCTTCATGAAGCGGTTCAAGTCATCTCGCCATCTTCGCTTGGGCCTGCCACGAAATCGAGTTCTCCCTTCTGGCACCCAATCGGATGTATGCATTCGACAGCCCAGCCCAGTCCCATTAAGCTATTAAGTTATCCTTTTTAATAATTATAACCTCTTAAATCAGCCAATAAAGTTCCCACCATTGCGACACAGGCGAATTTTCTATAACAGAAGTGTACTTTCATACACTCTGCAGGCCCAGTGCTGGTTGAAGAGCACATGCCGGTTTCCTCAGATTAAAAAAGACAAAGGGATATTTTTATCCCTACACATCCCCTAATGATGTAAATGGAATGTAAAGTAGCTATTTTTCAGACGTGTTTGGAACACTAGTAAAGTTGTAAGCTTTTACCTATTTATTAGATAACTAGCTTCTGCCAGCGACTTCGTACGCGGATCCTGTTGCTTATACCAGCGACAATGGGGTCGTCAAAATCGAAGATCTGAAACGTCTGATGTCGAATTCTTAGAGCCTGGGAACGGGAAAACAACGGGACGCGCATGATGATTCCAGACGTTCCAGATCTTTCATTTTTGTAAGTCAACAGGAAATGCCCATCAGACTGAACAACTCTTGCTAACATGTTATTCATATAGGTATATGTTACAGTGTAGCTGGGCTCTTGGAATTCCACATCAGGTGTTCCAGATCTTCAGTTTTTATACGACAACAGGGAGTGCTCATCAGGCTGAACAACTCTTCCTAAGACGTCATTACTGTATATGTAATAGTGTAGCTGGGCTCTTGGAGTTCCACATCAGGTGTTCCATATCTTCAAATTTATTTTCTCAGCAGGAAATGCTCATCACGCGGAACAATTTTTGCTATGGCGCTATTTTTGTATCTTTTATAGTTTAGCTGATCTATTGCAGTTCTGCATCAGGTGATCAAGTTTCCAAGATAAATTATAGCCTATATGTTGCCCAGACTTAATAGCTATACAACAAAAAAAAAAACAATCAAATCCGCCCAGTAGTTTCGAAGATTAGCGTGTATGGAGTAACTTCTCCCGTTTTCCTAACATTTCCCTTCACTGCTCTGCTCCTATTGATTGTAGCGTGATGAAAAGTATACTATAACCAGCGCAGGAGTATGAATAATAATTGTACCAAGTTTCGTCAAAATCCGTCGAGTAGTTTTTGTTTCTATAACGGTTATACAGACAGACAGACAGACAGACAGACAGACAGACAGACAGACAATAATTTTATTAATTGCATTTTTGGCATCAGTATCGATCCCTAATCACCCCCTGATAGTTATTTTGGAAATATATTTCATGTACAGAATTGACCTCTCTACAGATTTATTATAAGTATAGATATAGATTATAATAAGTAGTTGAGTTTTGAGTATCACAAGCCAATCCAATCTAACGTAGGTACCATTCATGGTGGCAGGAGGCAGAAAAAAAAACTACAAAACGTAATGTTTCTATGTTACTCAATTGGCGCAAACGTGCAAATATTTGGCAAACTTTAACTCCCCAAAAATGGTGAAATATACCGTCAGATTTGTACTTTCTGCACCGTTTGTAGGTACCTTAAAAGTCCATCTATACTTAAGAGTCAGATCAGTAAATTCAATTCTATCATTTTCTACTGCACTAGCGAAAAACCACACAGCATCTAAACTAACAAAATAAACCTTGAAAGCATCCAAGTCCCGGGACAGGTCCTCATCAGAGTACCCTTTCATAGCTTTAGTGGCAACAGGCCCCATATAGTTGTTGACAACGGCAAACTCGAAGAGTGAGAGGAACACGAAGACTGAGCAGGAGGACATCCATACGTCGATGGCTTTCACGTAGGAGACCGGAGGCAGACTTTGTTGAGATTGTGTGTTTTGAGTTGCTGTGGAGACAAGAATCTAATTTTAATTCCGCGAAAAAAATCCAGGCTTGGATGCAGGATACAGTATCATGCATATGCAAATGCAGGAAAGGTCCCACCTTCCCTCTTTTCGATCCTATATTTTTTTTATGAATCTAGTTTTATTGAGAAGACAGAAAAGAATTTGGAGTGGGTGGGATCGACTTCTAAGCAGTCAACCCCGAGCAACGGCACCAAAGGACCTGACGGGGTCTAGTGCCAAATAGTTTTTACAGTGTATCGTCAGTAAGCAGGAGTTTCACTTCCTTGTGGATGAATCCATGTTGGGCGACATCTTTGCTTTTGGACTAGATTGAGGCCAAAGACAAACCCATTAGAAAATAAGGGATAATTGGTTGCATTGCAACAGCCACACGGACCGATTCTGAAGGTTAAGCTAAGTAAGCTTGCTTATGTCTGCCCGTGGATGGGTGACCACCATCCGTCGCATAATAAAGAGACCGGCTCTTGCTAAATAAATCACAAAAACCTCTTTGAGGTAATGGCGCCACAGCGTTCTCGCCTTCTACCAGACACAGATTCTTACTCTTACTCTTAGATTCTTACTTCTCTCGCGTCCGGCTCTGGTTCAGGTCATGTTACGGAGCAACTAGGGAAGCAGTTTCTTTCTACGATGCAGTAATGATAGCGAAGAAGGAGGTGGAATACGTGAGGGAGGGGACATCCTCCACCTCACAGCAGTCGCCACTGGTGACGCCCAGAGCGCTTTGATCGAGATCGAAGCCATAGCGTCGTATAATCGCAGGGCGATTTCCGACCACCGAGGCCTTCGTGGATCGTGTGGTTCTCCATTCGAGACCAAGTCTGTCAGGTGTATTGAATCATGAGGCCGCAGGTAGTCTAGCTAGTAATCTTTTTTTTTTCTACAAAATAGATGATGAGAAATAGTCTTCAATCTTACCTAAAGTTAGCAACGACGTGACTCCTAACGTGACCCTCGCAGGGATAGCTTCAGGTTTGATCCAGAAAGAGATCCAAGACATGACGACGATGAGGGCCGACGGAATGTAGGTGTGGAACAGATGGTAGCCCAGGCGGCGGCGTAGGTTGAATACCACTGCCAGGCAGGTGAAGTTACCTGGGAAGATGATTACTGGTAATAACTAATACTTATATCCATGATGAATATAGGCCCTAAAATACTACCCTGTGGAACACCTGTCCTAATAGGGCAAAGGTTTGACATGTTACGCCCATTTTGAACTATTAAGTGTCGTTGTTGTAGCCTGCCCTCATGCCATACGCGATCAAAAGCTTAGGATATGTTTAAAATTCTCTGGCGCAGTTTTGGCATGATCTTTTTCGTTAGCCTATCTATGTACTTAATCAACAGCACAGTGGTATGTTTACTGCAGAATGGGCAACTCGCTGTCCGACCATGGACTATGTCTGGGTCGACGGCGCGCCGTGTTCTACGCGCGCCTCAAGAACTGTCAGCACAATGACTTAGTCTGTTGCGTTGTTAGTAGATCTTACCTGTAGAATACTCAATAGTACAATCAGAAGTGTAGTTGTTAGAGATATCAAGCTGTGGCAGTTCGATCTCCGGGTTGACCACCAGCGGGTCTGTGAGGTTCCAGATGAACACCAAATCGTGAACCGTGTGCGATACTGGAATAAAGACATAAATAATGTATCAGTATATACCCAGAGAATTTTGAGAGCAATAGTGAAGAAATTATGTCCACAAAGGAATGCTTACTTCGAAACCATGACCTACATACAAATCGTAAGCCGAGGCTGCTACAATACAATGGGGGAGGTTTCACGCAGCCTCGGCTCAGATGGCACTACCAGCGCATGTTGTAATCAACGAAAACCTCAATGCCGCCTATTTTGACAGACGCGCTTGACATGACACGTTTATTTGGAAGACTTGACGTTGTTTACGTTATGCGCTTATAGCGCCACTAACGGCTAAAACAAGCAACAGCACCACAGGCCAGCTATGGGCGGATTGGCTTCACTTATATCGCCTGACTCACTACCACCATACTGTCAGAGTCCGGTGCTAAACAATTTTTACTGTAGGTATCCCGTCGTTGCGCAGGAGTTTTAGTTCCTTCTGGGTGAGTTCGCTTCATATGAGGCCTCGTCTTTGCTTCTGGGCTAATTGAGGCCAAGAGTAAACCCGTAGATCCATAAAAAGTATAAAAATTGATAGAACCTAGGTACTTACAACTTTCTATCATCATTGAGCAACTCTGCGTGTCGTGGGGGTAAGATTCGAATTTCATGGCACAGGATAACACCAGCGTTAATCTGAAAATAATATGTAAATAGAATATTATCTAGGTACACTATAATTGCAATAAAACTGAAGAATTTGTTAGTTTGGTAGGCTGAATACGCTAATCTCAAGAATTATATTTTTTGTGTTGGATAATCCATTTATCGAGGAAGGCTATAGGCTACGACCAATAACCGAGCAGTTGGAGAGACCGCTGGGAATAGCTAGTTATGTATACCTATATGGCTGGCTGACTGATTGATAAACAACACCATTACGCCTAATCTTGAAAGCAGAAAGCACAACGACTTACTTGGACATATAAAGCAGCGTCTTATCATGGTACAACCACAGGTAATGATTGGGTATGCTCATCTCGTGAAATGTTACTTTCTTCGCGTTCTTGAAGAAGCAGTCGGGCCTCCAGATCTTGTTCAGCCAGTCTACATCGAGGATCCTGTACTCTTCATGCATGTTCTCTGGGAGACGTAGTCTGGGATCCCTCCAGGATTGGGCCAGGAATATATCGGCTACGTATGTCTGGAATTAACAAGTAAATATATGTAAAAGTGTACCTATGGATATAATATGCGACACAAACCTGCTCTCAACTAACGATTAAACACACATTTGTTGAGTCGTAAGTCTGAAACCGCAATAAAACTTAATACCTACATAGAAAATACAAGCTGATTGACTTCTATGACCAAAAATCCAACATGGTAGTAAGTACCTACTGAAATAAAGCAAAACGCCAACCGTGTTTTTATGTGGTTTTGCCTTTCCAACAATCGTGGTGCAAGCTTTGCCTTAAATATTCCACCCTTGCATACAAGTAAAGCGTTTTGCCAATACTTTCATTGTGAGCGTTTCCTTAAAGCTGCAACGGCTGCAACCTTGGGGTAGTTAAGGGAATATTGAGGTTACTTCTAGGCAAGCGTGCTTGACCGTATACCAGATATCATTGTGTACCATCAGGGGAGATATTGGTCAAAGGCGAGCATGTCCATATTTCTTTTTCTTTAGTTTTTACATTATTTTGTTTTTTTTTTTTTTTGTTTTATGTTGTTGTTCTGTCTTGTGTCTATTCTATCCAGAGGCGGATTATCCCTAAGGCAAACTAGGCATCTGCCTAGGGGCGCGAAGGTACAAAGGGGCGCGCGGGCGGAATTGTAAAATAAAGAAAAAATATACAATATAGCATAACATTAATTGTATCTTTCAATATGTAAGCCACCACTTAGACAATAAAACTATTATTTTTGCATACAATCTCAATTTGCTTCAATTTATAACAAAAGATAAATTATAAGATGGAACTGACTAAAACTTACGCCTACAAACAACTTTGTCGATGGTACATGATCTCTGATTGAAGTTGGAAAGATACGACTGCAATGTTCGTCGCGTCTGCGAGTAGACGGCGACTTGAGTATCGGACGGATTCGGACGTTCCTGCTTCTAAAATTGCGGGGACGAGAGTGCGGCGCTTGGGCGCCCGCTAAGCGATCAGGCCCGAACGAATGAGTGGAGAGTATCACGGACTTTCAATTTTTTTGCCGTCGGTTAACATTGATTTTATAAAAACACAAGATGCACACTCAACGTCTAAAAAAGTCCCTAAATATGAGCGCAGCATTCTAAATTGTGCCGTCATTACAAATAGTCTCGCGTCGCTCGCGCCTGGGAGCAGTCGTTAAAAAGTTGTTTTTATGACTGATTATAACAAGCGATGTGTGATTTTCATTTTATTTTTCTAAAAACTTTATTCAACGCTCCAAGTACAATACGGCCAACTTCAATGGCTGCAGGGCCCCCGCTACCATATGTGCAAAGTGTGCAATGCACACGGGCGCCAAAGCCAAGGGCCCAAATAAAAAAAAACTTGAAAAAAAAGATACTGATCAAAAATAATGGGGAAGGCAAGTGTCAAAGTGACAAGTGACAGTTTGGTCCCAAAAGAACTGTCAAATCAAAGGAATTTTCAGAAAAAAAAACGATTTATTGATGTAAAATGACTACAGCTTGACATAAAAATGTAGAAAACCGTAAAGCTGCGAACATATTATCGGACGCGTCCGTCAGCCGCGGCTGAGGGACGCGGCTTAGCAGTGTGCACGGTACTTCGGACGACAGAAGGCCAGACAGAAGGCCAGATTTTGTTCGGACGTCCGAACTCTCAAGGTCACGTCCGCGTCTTACGACCGACAGTTTGCACAGTGTAGTATTAAATGTACTGGCTGGATAATGAATAAGCCGCGTCCCTCAGCCGCGGCTGACGGACGCGTCCGATAATATGTTCGCAGCTTTACGGTTTTCTACATTTTTATGTCAAGCTGTAGATGTTGTGTAATAAGCTGTAAAAATGATGAAACATACAAATTTCCGACAATTCACACTATGAAGAAATAATGGGTAGCTGCTGTGACTGCCTTGAGAACAAAAATTGAATTATAACTAAGGAAAAGCTATATAATAAACAAATATTCAGCCTTGCGAAGCGGAGACAGGCCGTTAGTTGAGTTTATTAATGGAATTCTATGGTTATACCATAACTAAACAATCGAATACACTTTTCAAAATAATATCTACTTTTCTATTGGAGGTTAAGTACCAGTATTGCATCGCTCCATAAATCATGAAATGGTTCGTCTGGCGGAAGAATTATCACCTGGAACGAGTTTTGTGATAGTTGTGGTGTTAAGAAATTAAATATATTATGATATTTTTCGAATCTAAATAGAAAAAAGGGGTAAAATTACTGACTTAAAACATTATGATATTTTATCAAAATAGAAAGTCAGAAGCAGCATTATATTCTAGTTATAGGAGAGGACAGGTAAAACATACCTTAACTCAAAAATTGAAACCTCAACTACAAGAAATTGTGGATTTATTACGGTAAAATCAAATGTATTACCACTCCATTAAATCACTTTTTTTCCTCTTGTAGATGCACCGCGGCGTCATAATTCTTCTTTTAGTATATGCACTTGCATTGACGAATAATTTTCCATATTTGTTTTGTATCTAAACTCAATTTTTATAACAAAAAATCTTGTTTGTTTTATATACTTTAGAACTCCTGAATCCATTTATTTACAATTTTTTGATCTCCTTCAGCCAATACTAAGTGACACTAACGTTGAACAGTTTTATATCTTTGGTGACTGCAACCTACCTGATATTGATTGGATCCCATGTAGTAATAACGCATCAATGTCGGGATTAGTATGTAGTGGCAATTCTTCAATTTGCAGACATCTTGGTTTGTTTATGTCATACCTTAATGCTTGTCAGCACAATACAATCATGAATGCGAATGGAAGATTATTAGACCTGGCCATAAGTGACAATGACTGCTCAGTTTTTCCTCCTACCGACTATCTTGTGCAAATTGACAATTACCACCCACCATTTTGTGCTTTAGTCCCTTATAAATCAGCCCATTCAATCATGATTCGAAAACCTCTTAAAAAGTTTAACTACTATAAGGCTGACTACGAGAAGATAAACAAGGAATTGAGTAAAATTAATTGGAATGAGCAGATTGGGGGGATACAGTCCGTGGATGAAGCAGTAACAAAATTTTATAATAAAATTTTTGGCTTAATAAAATCCTATGTTCCACTAGTAATTTCAAAATCCACAAAATTCCCAACTTGGTTTTCACCATCTCTAATACACATATTTAAAAACAAGAGTAAGGCCTGGACTAGATGAAAAGTTTACCACAATATCTCGGACTATGAACAATTTGCTTTGTACAGATCTAGATTTTATGACGAATGCAGGACCTGCTTTAAAAGATACATCGAATCTGTTGAGGAAGGTATTCGTAGCAACGTGAAACATTTCTGGACTTATGTTACCAATCGAAAGTCTGGTGGTGGTATCCCGTCAGATATGAAATTTAAAGACAAGGTTACCGATGACCCTGAAGAAATTTGTAACATTTTTTCGGCTTTCTTTGACTCTGTTTATGAACGACCATCCCCTAAAAATGCACCTTCGACTGAGGATTGGCATGAGCATGATTGTCTTATTAATAATATAGAGTTGAGCCTGACTCAAATATTGAGGGCTCTCAAATCTTTAGACGCGAGTAAAGGACCGGGTCCTGATGGTCTCCCAGTTTGTTTTCTCAAAGCTACCGCTGAAAACATTAGTATCCCAATACATATTTTATTTAATAAATCTCTAACACAAGGAATTTTCCCCGAGGTATGGAAAAATGCTAATATAACTCCAATTCATAAGTCAGGTTCTAAGCATGATGTTGAGAATTATTATCGTCCCATATCTATTATGTCAGCTCTGCCAAAGCTGTTTGAGAGATTGGTCCACGACACAGTATATCCAATTCTTCGTCATAATATAATCCAACAGCAACATGGTTTTGTCAAAAGACGATCGACAACAACAAATCTGGTGGCATTTGTGGATTATCTCTTTAATAATATGGATTCACGAGTTCAGGTGGACGCGATATACACTGATTTCAAAAAGGCTTTCGATAAGGTTGATCTTGAATTGCTATTGTACAAAATATCATTTAACGGCATACGTGGTGATTTGCTCCGATGGTTCTCCTCATACGTCACGAACAGAACTCAGAGAGTAGTAATCAATGGTTATAGATCTACTACTGCAATAAATGTAACTTCTGGTGTGCCTCAGGGCTCGATTCTGGGACCACTTTTATTCCTTTTATTTATAAATGACATAAACGCTTGTTTTAAAAATTCAAAAATTCTGCTCTATGCTGATGATCTTAAAATTTATAGACCAATTAAAAATTTGCAGGACAGTATATTATTGCAGCAAGATTTGGATCGTTTTAGTGAATATTGCAGATTCAATAAATGCAGCTGAGCATTCCAAAATGTTGTTGTATCAGTTTTACGAAAAATTAAAATATACTTAGGTACCCTTATTCCTTGGATAACAGTGTTTTAACAAGGGTATCACTTGTTCGTGATCTTGGGATTCATCTGGACGATAAACTTCATCTTGACACCCACATTAACACAGTTGTGAATAATGCATTTCGGATGTACGGTTTCGTGATGAGATCTACGAAGGACTTTGTACGGTCCAATACCTATTTATATTTGTATAAAACTCTTATAAGGTCTCAACTAGAGTATGCAGTGCCTGTGTGGAATCCCTTTTACAATAAATACTCTGAGCATATTGAAAAGGTTCAGAGAAAATTTCTGAAAGCCATGCATTATCGTTGCTTTAATACATCGTTATCTTATGAAAATTTACTCAAAAAATATAAATTATTAGATTTAAAGTCTAGACGCACCTTCCTTGAGACAACATTTTTATTTGATTTGTGTAATAATGTATATGACTGTATTGATATTCGCAATAAGATAAGTTATACTGTGCCTAGAACGACAGTATGCCGGGGCGTTCGCGCGAAGCCAATTTTTGCCGTCACTTCTTGTCGCGGTAAGGCTGGTATGCGGGCTCCCCTGCGTCGAATTACCGATAATTACAACAAGCACTTCGAACATGTTGATATGTTTTATCTCTCTTCTGGTAAATTTAAAAGAAATGTACTCAAGGCCCTCAGCCATTAAAAAAATAATAATATATTATTAATTGATTTGTTACTTTGATTCAGGTTTAAAAGGCATAGTTAGCAAAGAAAAAAAAAAAAGTTTTATTCTGTAGGTATTCTGTGGAAAATGTTGTTGGTAGCACATTTGCTCCTATTCCTTTATATATTTTTTTTATATAAAATGTATTGTGTTATTGTTTATTTTCCCAAATAAAATAAAATAAAAATAAAAAATATACAAGGTAGAAAGTAATCTGACGTAGGGACCAACTATCGCAGCGCCATCTACGACTAGCTTTGAGTTGCCATCCCCATTCTAAAATAGGAGTTGAGAACTTACGAGTATATTATAGGATTAGGTTTAAGAACTAAATACTTCAAATATTTGATCTCACTTTTAGATTAAAACTTGAAGTCCGGAAACGTTTAATTTTAGAGCTGACTGCGTTCGCTTTTCTATGAAATATTACCTTGTCTTATTCCAAAACCTAAAAAATTTCGCTTCAAATATGGTTGGCATTCGCTTTACCTCTGTTTTGATAGCTCATTTTTCAATAATAAATGCTTCCTAAGCTAGTTTAATCTTGTTGTGGTCTACAAAATTTTAAGTTTGTCTTCTCTAAGATGGTATGGCACTCTGGGTGTGAAGTTTGAGTAGCACTTGATGATTTCTTTTGTGTTTCAGTTCCGAGGCGGCAAGCTTTACAGCCCAAGGGAGCTGAACTTTAAAATACACCACTGACCTACCTACCATAAAAAAAGATAATTCAAAATGCTTTATGGGCCGCCAAAATCCTTTTTTGCACACAGGCGCCAGTAGCCCTTGCGGGGGCCCTGAATGGCTGCTTCTTCAGTGTTAGAACAACGCGTTACAGTCTGATAATTATTTTAGTCGTTTTTTAAGATCTGTTCGACAGATATCGATCTCATGTAAACTGATGCTCTTTTTTCTTGGCCCCCATCTCACCGCGTTTTCCTAAGGTACATCGGTTTTGGTCAAACTATAGTATCTACGAGTTATTTTTAATATAGGGGCGCCGATGAGAAGCTTGCCTACAGCGCTCTCAACGTTTAATCCGCCACTGATTCTATCTATAAATATAAAATCAATTGGCTGTTCGGTAGTCTCGCTAAAATTCGTGAAAGGATGGACCGATTTGGCTAATTTTGGTTTTGAGTTTTGGAAGTCCAGAGAAGGTTTAAAAGTTAGTAAATATGATGAAAAAGAAATTGATTTCAAGGCGGAACGAAGTTTGTCGGGTCAGCTAGCAACTAAATAAAAGAAAGTCTATTCAAAATAGGTATGCTTACCATACTCTCCTCATTAATCGAGTCAAGTGATAGCACAGTAACGTGGAAGTAGACGATGGTGGGCTGCCCCTGTAGTTTGGGGGCGCGGTTCTTGTCGTAGAACTTCGCCTTCTCTGGTAGAATGTCCCGTAGTGATAGACTGGATTCACCCTTCAATTCTATCTCCTGGTAGGTGGCGTTTGTTCTGGAAATTTTGGTCAATCTTCAATAGTGTCGTGCAGTTTTTTGCAGGAGGCGAGCCTATTTGCCTCTCTATCAGGCAGATCCAGACTGGGATCCCGTTTTTTTCGCATTTCATTTTTTGTACCTATTAATATACTTTGGCATAACTGTTTCGGCATAATAATACTTACCATAATTGTTTTCTAGCATACAGTTTATGTTGGCAGAATTGTGTTTTAGGCTAATTTGTTTTGGCATAATAACAGTATCACTAGAAAAAATATGCTTTAAAAAGTTATGCGTATAAAGCTTGTTATGCGTAAAGATTATCAGGATAAAACAAAAGTATGCCATGTATCTTAAAGTTTTATGCCAATGGATAGGGAACCATCCAGACTGTGGTTGCTACTGAGACACTTTGCCCGACCTAGGAAGCGATCCTCGTCATTCTTAGCAGTCTCTTGTGGCTCTTAGACCAACGATACGATCAATAAATCAATTCTTTATAAGTTGTGTTAATACTACAGATTCAGTTTGATAGTGTTCTTAACCACTTTTGAATGCCCACTGTACATCTACGAAATAATTTCACGATTTTTTGATTACATTTGTTTTTGAAGAATTCAATTTTGTTCATACGCTTTCCAAGTCAGTAGAGGTAGTTAGGTTTAAAATTAATACTTACAGAAAACTGACAGCAGCTTGCACTCTACCCGCTTCACTACTTTTGAACATAGTCATTAGAACAGTCACTAAAATATTCACTTTCATCTTCATATTGAACTTTTTAAACACTTCACTTTAGTTCATTAAATTAGATTTTAATTTGAGCACCATTTTTAAAATAACGTGTTAGATTGTCATTTATTCTATGTTTAGAAAAGCATTTTTTTCCAAATAATACCTATCTACTAGAGCTATTCTGGAAAACATGTTATAACTAGGTAAGTACAACAAATATTTCATGCCCGTTTTCATCAAAACTAAAAGCACCTAACTTCTGATATGCCGCCCCCATCTTTTGATAAAAACTCAACTATCCTAGTTCAAAACCTTACATTTGTCCAAAACCTAAAAAATTTCGCACTCGCTTCGCTCGCTCTTCAAATAAAGTTAGGATTGGCTTTTCATGACTTCGATTTTAATAGCTCATTTTTTTTTCAATAAAAATTTCATCTTGTGTTAGTCTTGTCGTGGTCTAAAAACCTAATAATTTTAGTTTGTCTTCTACAAGGTGGTATGGAACTCTGGTTGTGAAGTTTGAGTAGCACTTGACAATTTTTTTTCACCTCACACGCTCGGAAAGATTCTATTTCTCATTCAAAATCTGAGCGCAAAACTCCATTTTGTGCTCTAGAGCACAAAGTGTTGTTCAAAATTCGAACACGTCTTGTATTCAATTGTTTTCTACACACTTTCGTCTCGTACCTTTGAAAACTTCGCATCGCTCAGGATTCTATATTTGAACCGCTCGTTTCTCTCGCGGTTCAATCTTAGAATCCTTCGCTCGCTCAGTTCTCAATTCAAGTACTCGCGCCAAAAATCAACTTTGCAGCCTTGCATAACAAATAACTATTTTGGGTTTAAGTTCCGGGGCGACAAGCTTTACAGGCCCAGGGCGCTGAATTTTAAAATACGCCACTGTAGTCCGCCAAGTTTGAAAGTCTCTTCCGCTCCACCCAGGGCAGGCAGACTCATTTTTTAACTCAATATAAAAAGGGGTAGGTACATACCTAGCTTAATATCAGACTACCTGACCTCGCCTGCAGGCTTACAGCCGCCCTTGATGCTACAAACTACACAACATTGTCATGTATTTTATTATAATTGAAGACTTACGTAGTACAAGTGTAATCCATTTACAAGGGTTGCAGGTGTCAACTATTTCATAGAAGCTATTTTTACACCCGTGCATTGTACATCTCGATTGATCGATAGCGGGCGGCAAAACCATCGTGTTCACGTCTAAGGGTAAGCGGAGTGAAGGGCGGCGGAAAAAAAGACATTAGTTACTTTATAAGTATGCGAAATTGCGAATTCGACAGTGGCTGTGACTGGTGACGTGTTTCAAACATTTCTATACATTTGATCTTCAGCTTGCCGCCCCGAGAGTCTCAAGGCAAGACAGTTTACGGGCCGTTAGTACAAAAAGCGTCACGATGTTATTATTACCACCCTACATCAAATACACGAGTATGAGTGTCATGAGAAAGAGTATACAGTGCCGAAAATAGGGGTGATTTTTTTTTATTAAAAAAAAACTTTGTCCACTCTAGAAATGACAATGCCAGTTTCTCAGCTGCTGCATCGTGGGTGCGTTTACAAACAGAAACACCCAGACCCAGAACAAATACTTATAGATCATACAAATATTTGTTCCGTGCGGGAATCGAACCCGCGACATGCTGCGCAGCAGTCCAATCGCTCAGTCACTACGCTAACCGTGCCGTCGAATCGTTGTTTATCTGAAGTAAGCATATAATATTAAATGGCATACTATTCCAAAATAACAAAACCCGTACATTTTCACCTTTTAATTTGTACTAGCTGTTGCCAGCGGCTTCACTCGCGTCCTTAAAGAATATTATTCCACAGGAATGTTATACCAAGATGTACAGTTTCTATTATTTCAGACAATAACCTGCCTGTCATCATCTGCCTAGCCTTTTCCCAACTATATTGGGGTCGGCTTCCAGTCGAACCAGATTCAGCTGAATAAGTATCTTTTACATGGAGCGACTGCCTGTCGGACCTCCACAACCCAGTAACTGGGAAATACGATATCCCATGGTAGACGAAGTACCAATAACCTATCGGACACTGTACTAAATTACATCTAGATCGGTTGAGCAATTCCGACGTGATTGAGTGACAAACAATCTAGGTACATCTAATCTACAAAGACAACTTTCGCATTTATAATATTTTTATCAAGATATTAATGGAATATGGATCGGCTTTGGCGTTCAAATACTGTCGAAATTGAATCTGCCGCCCTGAACGTGACAAGTGATCACGTGAATACTAATCCTTAAAGTATAACCTTGACATCATTCAGGCGCTTATGATTTCGCATATTAATCAGATTTACTAAGGGTGCAAAGGAAAATTGTTTGGTAGAAACTCGCTAAAGCTATAGGTATCGCCATGCCCGGGTCGACGGCGCGTTGTGTTCCACACGCGCCTCAAAGAGCGTCAGCAAGATGACGGGGCCCCCCTCTAGAGGGCCAAAGCCTGCCGGGGTCGCGGGACTTCATTACCGTGACCCTGGAACGTAAAGGACACCGTGAATTTTTGTCAGTACAAGTCTGACAGTCCCTCCCGCTCTGCCCTGGATGGGAGTCCTCCCACCTGTAAAATCATCAAATGAGTCCTCTTTTGATGATTTTACCACGTTAAAAAAGCTATTGGTATCGTAGAAATTTCGTGAAGTCGGGTTGGTGATCATGGATCCACCTCCAATGGTGGACATTTTATAGTAATAAATTCGATATTCTATTTTATTTATTTATGTACACACAGAGATATAAACAGGGAGACATTTTAAAAGGAATGAAACGTACAAACCTGAGAGAGGAGAATTTGAGGTAGAAGATAAAGTGGTGTGTAGGAAGTTAGGAACAAATAAATATTTTTATTATAATACCTACATTAATCCATACAACATATAGAAAACGAAGAGTTGGCTCTGTTCTACAAAGTCCTTCTTAGAAAAAAAACCGCGTCGTCGTAGATTTATTGGCAACGAGACTAATTTTAGGGGTTAAATGCGAAAATACGTCGTGTGAGGATTACTACCGAAGTAACAGATTTGAATGAAAATTGGTACACAGATAGTTCATAAAATGAATAAATACATAGGGTACTTTTTATCCTGGTAATAAGATTCTGTGGTACAGTTACCGTACTCCAAGCGGTGAATCAATTTGTTTTAATTATAGATCATGGTACAGAAACATAATAGTTATCTATGTACTTAGTATGAGAATACGATACAGTTAACTTAAATAAGTATAATCCTAAGCAGAAGACTGCATTGTACTTATGTGGATATACGTAGCGTAGGGCTTCATTAACTAATGTGCCACAATTCAATATAGCGAGAATGTCGTTCTCCACTCGTGTGGGACTAATAATTTATAGTCAATGTTTATTGGTATAATAGTACCACGATTCTTAAAAAAAAAATGTCTCTGTAAAACATTTCAGGACGATTTCTTAGCAGAGCCGTAGGAGGGCGATAAGTAGGTAGCCGAGAATTAGGAAAGATTTTCAGTTTTTTCCACGAAATTCTAAATTAAACCTAATTAATTCTTCTCCATAAAACCGACCAACGAGATTAGGCATCTAGATTTAAGTATAAATGAAATTGAATCATTAGAATGTTAACTACTTGTGGGATTGACTATTCATTGTGGGTTAGCAGTTCACACAGCATACCTTATTTGGGGGTCATAAGTATTTTTTTTATTAATTATCATTACAATAGTCCAGCACAGAACGTGAAAAGCTGTTTTAGGAGTAATAGGGATCAATATCAATGATTGGCAGAAGTTCAAAAGACCTTACAGAGAAGTATACAAAAACTAAAAAACAAACAAGAAAAGTGAGTTTATAAAACGTGGGAAAAAATCTGATGGGTAGAGCCTGACAAAGTCGAAACAAATCAAGATTGTGACCACAATTTCTATGATAAAACGACACAATGTTACCACACCACACTATTTAATTAAATTAATCATTTTTTAACAAACTTCACTCTATAGTCTTAGTTTCATAGTTTTAACACAAGTCGCTTGAATTCCATTGTTATCACTTTTAAAAATTCACTGTCACAAAAATCTCCTGAATGGTAAAGTTTGAAGGCTTTTTTCAGAAACGGTAGTCATTTTTTCACTAAGTCGAGCAAACGCGACTGCTTTCAGCAGTATCGAAGCCAATTTTGCTGAAGTGTGAAAAGTAGAAAGGCTGTGGGTTCGTTGAGAGCGGAAGGCGGATATAAAAGCGATTTTTTCTCAATACTATGAATTTCTTCTCTATAGTGGATGCTCCAGACTGCGCCCATTATTCCGTAATACACTGACACAAAGACTGGGAAATCTGTGACTGGGAGAACAAAAGGCATTTAGGCGGATGATCATTAGCCGTTGCACAGAGGTCAAGTTCAGGTCTTTTAAGAGGAAACGGGGCCTCCTCCCATGTGCTGATGGTGAGCACCAGGGTGGTTTTAATTAGGTAAAAATCCACACGACCCGGTCTTATCCCCAAAGACCTTCCCCGATAAAATACTAAAAAAAAGCCAGATGATAATAATGGACCACAATAAATATTTGATTGCTACTGCAGCCCTTCGTCAGATTTGTGATCAGAGTTCTGGAGAACCCAGTTCTAACTCTCCATACTTTCGGGTTTCTGTAACTAGTAATTCTGACTCTATTAGCTGTGTGGGCGATGATAGAGCCTCCGAATGCGAATAATGTGGTCATTCGGAGGCGCTGCAATCGCCACAGACACAGAGAATTTCGGGATTTAAGATCTGTCAACTCTCGGCAACTTGTTGATTCAAAATTTTTGGCTGTTTTATTTAAAAATAATAAAACCAATTGAAAGTATCCGTATCCGTTAAATATTTAAGGCGCTTCGGTGTTATGTTCATACATACATTGCCAAAATCATAACTCTTCCTTTTCGACGTAGACGGGTAAATAGGTGGTAGTGCATATTAAACTTGACACATGTCACTTCCGGGAGTCCCGAGTTATTTCACATCGGTTTGACAGTCCCCACAGAGTTCGCTTAGAGCTAATACGGGACAGTAAAACCTCGTCAACATACCATCAGCCTATGTCCGGTTTTCATAACAGGATTACGGCCACCGCGGCCGACTCAACCGATGACCTTGTGCTACTTGTTGCTATTTGACACACCACACTATTGATGGCTGATCGATTCTTAATCAACATTTTAAGTTAACAGTTAGAGGTCCAAAGCTGTCTGAGGCGACTAACGGGCTACCGCATAGTGCTATAAGCCCGATTTCCGGACATCCCATGTTAAATATGATCACTCAGAAACTAGACTTAATAGCCAAATGGAGATACGAGATCTTGCATTTAAATGATCATTTCTATCAAGTTTTGCAATAAAAATAGGATGTCCGAAAATCGGACTTCATAAAACAATGTGTACCGTGTCTCCCAAACTCTCTGGAAAGCCCTATCGTGTAGAGTTTAGTATTGATTCCATCATCAAACTAATCTGCTGGGGCGCGGGACTGTATTATCAGGTTAATGCGACCCCGGAACGTAAAGGGCTGAAGGACAGCGTGGATTTTAGTATCAGTCTGACAGTCCATCCTGCCTAGCAATGGGTGGGAGGACTCATTTGATGATATTATCACGAAAAAAGTCTATTTTTAACGGGGCATATTTTTTGAGGTGTACTGGCATAGCCAGCCATCACGGATTTTAACAGTTAATAATATACTCCTCAAAACAAAATAAGGGCCACCTAATAAATTTCACTTTAAATGAGTATTGCTCTTATTCTGGGTACATAATAAATAGCAAATTTCTTGTTATGGATTCTTTCAAGTATTAATATTATGTGTTCCGTTTGACGTCCGAAGTCCATTATGAGAGAGTACACCGTTTCGTTCCGCGAACAGCCGCTAGATGTCGTCACTTTCCGCCTCGTAATCGCGCCACTAGCGACCCCAAACGTCAAACCTGTGAACTACCTTCAAAAACCGCATACAAGCCGCCATGATGAAGTTTTAGATCATTGTTGCGTCGTTTTTCGAACTGTGCGCAGCTCCGCTAGATTGTTAAATCGTTTCGAATTAACGATATTTTTTAGTTTATGAACTTTTGAGATTAAAGTAAAAAGTTCATTATATTAGTGTTTTAGATTTTAATAAAATTTAAAATTAACGTTCCGTCTTGTGAGTTGAGTTTATTTTTAAAACAAAATGGACGGTGAAACTATCGTGCCGGAGGAAACTTCGAGGAAAAGGACGCGGAGTTCGAGTTCTTCATCGTCATCAAAAGGAAGTGACGCGGTGTCATCGGAGAGCGAGTCGGGTGGTTCAGCGCCGCGCAAACAGCCCCCACGGTCACGCGGGCGCCCTTTCTCGCTAGACTCCGAACTGGATCGCAGGTTTGATCTACTATCCCAACAATTGGTGAGTCATGTCAATAATGTTTTATCGAATTGCATCATGGCAAATAGTGCTCCATTAGCACAAAACCTACCCGCCACGCAAATTATTTTGGCACCGCGCTACCCTCAACATCGACAGCTACCCAAATGCATTTTTAGCGCAAAATGAGGATGTGAACTCGGCATTACAAAACCTTATTGATTGGTCTGCTAGTTCCAACGCTCAATTATCTTACTCGCAGGGGGCAGTTGGACCCTAAAGCAGGCGCAATGCCTCTTAGGGCTTCTCAACCTTGTGTCCTTCATCACCCACCGGGGAAGGATGCGTTGCCGTGCGCTGCAGTGTCACATAAAAGTATTGCGTCAAATTCCTCCCGGAGCAGTACAACTGACACAAGATTGGGGGTGTATAAAACAACTACCCTCTTTAATAAACTCAAAGAATTGTTTGGTGCTGATTCATAGAACGATATCACATGACATTCTTCAAATGGCGGTATACGAGCTGAAGTTATAGAGACACGCCGCCGATCGTTATTAAAAAACGTAAAAAGCAAATACCTACGCGAACATAGAAAAAAATTCCACCCTCGATCGAATAATATTCAATCCTCAAAATTTATCCAACTACCTACTAAAAATTGGGGGTGTAGATTCTGTAGATAAATTAGAAAAACAAATTAATAGTGCGGGCCCAAGTCGCCCGATATCTTAGATCCTTCGACCTCTTTTCAAGAGAACACTTTGTTCGCGACAAAACAAATCGAAGCGTACCGAATAATAAAAAAGACAAACAAATTGACGATTTTTCTTCAAAAAAGAGGGGAGAGGGGAGAAAAGATAACATCAGGAGGCGACCCAGTTTTTGGGGCGGCTGTCTTCAGCATAACATAGAAATTTGGAATAGTTTCAACCCTACAAAGACTATTGTAAAAATGATATCGGGAGCTCGTATCCCCTTCAATCAGGTACCGCCCTTAATTCTACCTTTAGGCAACCTGGCAAAATTTCAAACCCTTGTTTCGGAAGAAATGACATTAGGAATTCGGAAAATGGTTCAAGAACGAGTGTTAGAGCCTGCTCCTTTGACCACATATTTCATTTGCCCTCTTTTTATAATTACAAAGAGCAATGGAGAAATGGCAAAAATTGAGTAATTTTCAACTTAAATGCACTAAATTTGTTCATCGAGCCAAAACATTTCCATCTTTTACACCATCAACAAATGCCTTCGTTTCTTCAACAAGGTGATTGGATGGTGAAGTTAGACCTCAGCCAGGCCTATAATCACCTCATAGTACGCACAGAACACAGACGCTTCTTGCGTATCAGTTACGGGGGTCAACTTCTGCAGATGACATGTCTACCATTTGGCTTGGCTGCCGCTCCCAGAATGCTTGCGACTATAACAAACTGGACGGCAAAATACCTTCGCAAGAAAGGTCTGCGCTTTGGCGTTTTTCTCGACGTTTATTTACTAGTTATCAGTTGTCTAGTATCCATAACACAAGCTCTGCTTAGCTTGGGACTAGATGGCGTTGTGTGATAGTTGTGGAATATTATTATTATTACTAGTCCATCAGAACAAGGAAGTACTCAGCACGCATCTAAACATAGCTGTACGCTTCCTGTCGAGTCTGGGCTGGTGTATAAATTACGAGAATTCGATCAACAGACCAACGAGGTCGATCGAATATCTCGTTATCGATTGGGACACACAAACAAACCGCAAGTCCCTGCCACCAGACAAGGTGAGAAAAATTCAACAGAACCTCTCGACCAGACTCGCAGCGGGCAGTTGGACCCTGAAGCAGGCGCAACGCCTCTTAGGGCTTCTCAACCTTGTGTCCTTCATCACCCACCGGGGAAGGATGCATTGCCGTGCGCTGCAGTGTCACATAAAAGTACTGCGTCAAAATCCTCTCGGAGCAGTACATTTGACACAAGACATTCGCAAGGAATTAGAGTGGTGGATGGAAAATGTAAGTCAAAAGACAGCGATTCACACAAATGTGCACACTTTGTCATCACGGACGCTTCCGACGTTTCATAGGGTGCACTAGTCAACAACAACAAGAAACAAGGTGCCCACCAGAAAAAATGGCATTGCAATCTCAAGGAGATGTATGATGTGATTGCTCTGTTGTCCCAGAAATTCAGAGCCCTCCGAGACTCCAGCATAACTCTCCAGACCGACAACAAAACAGTGGTCTCGTACATTCTCGTACAAGAAAGGCGGCACAAGATCACGCCGATTGATGGAGTTGACACGGAATTGCTGATTCTGAAGGACGACCTTGGTGTTGTACTGATCCCGCACCACCTACCAGGGGTGTACAACATCGAAGCCGACCACCTGTCGCGAAATCGCGTCGGCAGCGAGTGGCACCTACGGGTGGCAGCAACTTCGAAAATATTTCAGACTTGGGGAAAACCGGACATAGATTTGTTGGCATCCCAAACCACACACGTGGTGACAACTAACGTTTCTCTAGATTCCTCAGACTCCAACGCCTGCTATCACGACGCGTTTAGCAGATACTGGCAATACGACCTAGCATGGGTGTTCCCACCACCGGCGCTGCTTCCACGAGCTCTGTACCACTTAAACTCAGTATTAGGGTGGTACATTATAGTAGCACCCAAGTGGAATAAACCGTTTTTGGTGACCAGACCTGAGGAGTCGAACCATGCCACGGCCCAAGAAGATCAGAGACCTAAAGACCTTGATAGCCACGGTGACCGGCTTACTACAAGCTCATGTCAACGATCTGAAATTGGAAGCCTGGCTCATTTCGGCTGGGACGCCATGACTAGAAATGGGTCTCCACAAGAGAAAGATCTTTTATCTTGCTGGCGAACTTTGACCCTTAAACTTACAGCTTGACATAAAAATGTAGAAAACCGGAAGTCACCACTGTCTTCGCGCTACCAGCACTTTGAATGATTTTATTTTAATTTTTTTCACTTATTACGTTAGTTTTATGGCACAATAATAATTCTAACAAACCTGCGGTCTTTGTTTACATCAAATATCAAAGATTTTAAAACCCTGTTAGAAATAAAAATTTTAGTTCCGTTTCAACCCGTTCTGGCCAAGCTATACACGCCTATTTGGGGTAAGTGGTCTTTGTGGTGTAGCAAAATTAATGTACACTTTTGTACGCCAAATCCAGCAGATATTGCAAAATATCTAGCATATCTATATAGATCTAGATCAAAAGTTAGCTTACAGAACCATTCTCGTGCATGAGTCCGTTATTGCATCTATTTGTGAAACTACTTCAAATATTAAAATTTCTTCTTCTTCGTCGGTTCACTCTTGACAGAGTGGTCGTGGTCAGCATGTTGCAGCTAGACATCGACCGTCCTGCCATAATGCGCCTCAAAATGAGACGCCAAACTTAGAATTTCTTCTAGTCACACTGTAAATCACATTTTGAAATCAATTTCAATTGCCAAGCCTTTGCCTAAGGTACCCACATGGTACGCCAGGGTATTGATAACTTGTTTACAGGATAATACCCCTTGCATTAATAGTTTATAATGAAGTGTCTAAGCGAACGGCGACTATTTTATTATTTTGGCTCCGCACGGTTAAAGATCTATTAATGGACAGGCGGGGCTCATTAATAAATTTGTTCATAATAACTATTTCCTGTTAGAGCAGCAACTCCAACTATAATCGGTGGTTGCATAAAACGTATATTCTATCTGGTGTTGAAATACAGGCCCCTCCAGGTAGTTTAGATCGGCTGTCTCATTAAATTGATTAGAAAATTATCCTTTAAATGATATTTTATCTAAGGTAAACTGGAGGCATAAATCAACTTTCAGAAAATGTTATCATAAAGAAATCAGATCAAGTAACGAAATGTCCTCGGTGCTTTCGTTATCTTTATTTCAAGTCCCCAATTGATTAACCAACCAATGTTTTCATGACATGATTCAAATTACTATTAAAGATATTGCTCAGATTGCAAGTATTCTTATGTTTTTATTTAATAATTCTATATACTGCCAACAATTTGATAGCTAGAATTTGTTTCATATAAAACCTGTTTATACGAACATTATTAAAATTAATATTGGGTTATAATTCACATTGTTGCTTTTCATTCATACAATCCACCAGGAGATAACAAACACGTCTCTCATAATGGACTTCGGACGTCAAACGGAACACATAATATAAAAATTTTACCTTCGAATAAAATTTGTATTATGTTTCCTAAGACGTCCGAAGTCCAGGTAAGGTCTTCCTGGTGCATACCTACCTTTGCATCATTATGAGCCGAACAATGATCTAAAACTTCATCATGGCGGCTTGTATGCGGTTTTTGAAGGTAGTTCACAGGTTTGACGTTTGGGGTCGCTAGTGGCGCGATTACGAGGCGGAAAGTGACGACATCTAGCGGCTGTTCGCGGAACGAAACGGTGTACTCTCTCATAATGGACTTCGGACGTCTTAGGAAACATAATACAAATTTTATTCGAAGGTAAAATTTTTATATTGTTTCTACTGCATAATTGGAAATTCATAACTTTTTTTTTATTAGATATTTGAGATTACTTAGAATTTACGGTTTGGTGTTTTTAAATTTTATCAAAGTTCTGACGGAGTTTTCTTCGACTAATACAGCAAGAAGGCTATAATGATCTTTCAATCTCATAATGTCATGTATTCGGAGACATATGGACGCAAAAACAGCCACTTGGGGTGTCACCTTAATCCAGGGGGCCCATACCCAGAAGAGGTAGGTTTAATGGTGGAATATTCCCAATGAGTGGTTCAAAACGCTTGAAACTGGTCTCAAAAGACGGGTAATATCACCAGACGCTGTGATCGAAGAAGAAAGTAAGTAAGTAAAGTCCAAAAAGACCATTAAGTTTGTTTAACCGCGCAAATAGAGCAAAAGTCTACTGCCCAGACCATACAAACTCCATGGCATCGACCTACAGGCACCCTTAAATTGACTAGACTATTTTTAATCGACTCCATGAAGACTAGCAATACTCAAGGAGATGCTTAGTTCACCTCCAGTTAACTGCAGCATATGGTGCAAATCGTTAAACATTTGTAAAGGAGAAAATTTATTGAACTGTTTTTACTGGGCTTCAGTGCTTCTTATTGATGACAGCTGGGTTCTTTTTTTTTATTAAGGACTAATTCATTAGAGCCTAGAGAAGATCTAAACAACAGGTTTCAGAACCTTGCACTCTTGAAACAGACTATTTCGGTGAGCTCTGAATTATGCTCTGGGGCGGTTTTCTCTATCAAGCAAAACTGAGCTCGCTCTTCATATGAGGGTGCTGTAACTACTCAAAATTACGTAAAAAATGTGTTGCAACTCCATATTATTCCATTTGCACAGCAAGGAGTACCTGAGTTCATCTTGGAGCAGGATAATGGTTGAGAGAACACGACGCGACTGACAGTGCACACATTCGCTGACGCTCGAATTACGATGTTACAGTGGTCACTCATGATTTTTACCTAAATTTTATTGAGCATTTATGAGATGAGTTAAAGATGAGTGCAAAAGAAAGTAAAATTCCCATCAAAACTCAGCCGGATCTCATAAATTGTCTGAAAACTTGTTGGTAGAGGATTCCAAAAGAAAATGTTCGGTAAACACCGAATTAAACACCTTATTAAATAATCCAGACCTTTCCACCTCCAATCAATTAACACAGAGTTAAAAACAAGCTTTAACACGTTGACTGCCAACAAAAAAAATGCATCTTCCCGTTCGAGCCACGTCGGTCAGAGATAGTCGACAACTAGACTTTCCGTTCGGGCCGCGTCGGTCAGTGCTGACCGTGTTTTACGAGTGTTTTTGATCCATCCATACAGGCCGTAGGGCAGTGCTATCAAACTAAATCCTATATTAATTGACCCGCGTGGCCCTCTAGTTACGCCGAACTATGATGGTTTTTGAAAAACGTAAAAGACTTAGAAAAAAAACAACAATTACATAAAAGTGAAAATTTGTATGGCGCGAAATTTTAAAGGCCTTTGTCTAGCAGTAGATTCCTCCGGGCTGATGAGGATAAAGAAGTAAATTGTGCAGGACTGTGAGTGTGGATGTAAAAAGTAATCTATAAAACTACTCATCTGATTTCAAAAAATCTTTTACTAATGGTAAGCAGCGTTATCGATGAGTGCTTCAATAATATTACAAATCCACAAGTTTTTGTGTGTTTGAGTGTGCCTGTGTGTATTTGTGAGTATGTTTATATGTGTGTGTGTGTGTGTATACAAACGTCTAGATTACCAATGGAACCTAGTTTTAAAAAACTAATAATGTCCATCTTTTTTATTTACTTATACTCATATTCGTACCTAGTTTCAAGAGGGATAAGATTTTACATCCAAAGGTTTTCACCCCTTTTCACCCCCTTATAGGTAGATTTTCGCAAAATCCCTTCTTAGTGCTCACATCATAATAAATTGCAACTACCGACCAAAAATTAGGTTAAACCTTTAGCGGTTAGAGATCTTCCCCTTAAAACTTAAATACCCCTTTGCACTAACTTAGGGGGTGATTTTCGAAAAATCCAAAAACACGTGTATAATTATTTCTGATCTAGTATACAAATACTGATTTTCACATTCATAAACTCACGCGTTATGATTTTCCCATACAAACTTTAATAACTCCTAGATTACCAATGGAGTGTAGTTTAAATAGAGCCAATCTTTTTTATTTTCTTGTGTTATTATTTGTGTCATGTTTCAAACTTATGAACCCAAAGAATAAGATTATGCATACAAACGTTTTCACCACTTTTCACCCCCTTAGAGGAGGATTTTAGTAAAATTCCGTCTTATTACTTCCCTACATAGAAGACTGCAACAGTCTTAAAAAAAACCCTGTTCTTTTATATAATATACGTATAGATGTAGATAAATACACTATTGAAACAATTGTCCGATGTAACGACGTCTTAGCTCAAGATACGGGCGTAAACTGCGTAAGGGGCGGGCGAGCTTGCAAACTCTGGAGGTGCGGGATGACCTGACACCGTGACCCGCGCGGCCCCCTTTAACGGAAAGTCGCTTTTTCGTCTCTAGGAGCCGCGTCGGTCAGTGCTGTCTGACGTTTACTATCTCCATAAATAATGACTAAAGTTAACTTTTGTTAATAAAAACATGCATTTGGACGTTAGATATAAGTATCTGATTAAAAAAACAGTTGGTCTAAATTTGGACGGAACTGTGATTTTTGCTTGGCCTGGAGGAAAAGTTCGCTGTCGGTCAGCACTGACTGCCATGGCGTTCAACGTGTTAAAGAACACTTTGGAACATAGAAGCCGTTATTTCCTCGATTTTTTTACGTTTTATGTAACTTGATACATTCCTGCAATTCCTCACTTTTCATTCAAATTCGTTTATTTTAACGGTTTAATGGGATACAAACTTAATTTTTGTGTATTTCCATCTAAAATCGTTAATACTAATCAGATAAAGTCATTATAACTAATAACATTTAAATATTATCTAATAAATCGATAAATATCAGGTGGCCCTTATTTTGTTTTGAGTAGTATAATATGTATGTCATATATGTAATTTATTTTGAAAATGTTATTTTTAATAATAGTTAAACTTCTGGGTTTGTATACCTGTGATGGTTTAAAAATTAAAATCGGAAATAACGACATATTATTTTTAATTAAGACACAATAATACTAAAATAACATTGTAATAATGTTAAAAACATAATTTCACGATTATTTACAGTCCGATTCTAATAGTCATATTGGTACATAAACTATGTTAAGTATATATTTAAAAAGATCAATATTATATATTTTGATATTTAAACGAGTTAAAAGCAAGATGGAAAGGCACCATATTTTAGGTTTTTCATTTGAACAACTGATCAAACAACTGGCTTCTAGGTAGTAATTCAGATCCCTAACTTGGCAACTTTCCGAAGTAAGGGGTTTAAAAACTTCACAAACGCTTCAGCTACTAGTAAAGAGTTCATTGTTTTCACACAGTACATTGATTCTAATAGAAAAATTGTCTATTCTGCACTGTACATTTTTAACTGTTATCTATCAATTGCAATAACTATCACTACTATCTAAGACTGGACTATAGCTAAAATCTATAAAACGAAAATAGACTTACTAAGGTCAGTCGCGTTTCATACGACAGTGAATCTTACCCACCTATCCCCATTGTGGTAGTGCAAAAGATGAAGCTTGCCAAATATTTCTTTCAAGTACTGATGTACATTTTTTTTGCGAGTATCTCTATTTCCAAGTTCTGAACAGCCTATCAACTAGAACTACTTTAATTACTGTTCATTGGAGTACCTTTCTTGCCAGTCCCATAGATTTTCTGACAGAGATCAAGGAATCTCCATCCTGCCAACTCCTCAGGGTTTTCTCTTACCATATTTCTGTATTGCGTGCGAATTTCCGACATTTTCTTAGAACAAGTAATAGCACTTTTGTTGAGCATTCCAGAAACTTCCATCCATAGGTAAGATCTGACGTATTTAGGGTTCTTGAACTTGTCTAAATTACTTAGATACCACTCTAAGAGTTGTTCTGTCTCCTCGTCTGACCAAGTTTCTTCGACTCCCGGCTCTTCGATAACAGGTTTTGGCTGATTTTCTAACACAAGCTTTATAGCTATTTCTTTAGCGAAGATTTCTTTCAAGAACTCCGCAAAAGGAGTCTTTACGCCTGCTACTTCATCTGTATCAATGTTGTATGCTTGTTTTAAATAATTGATTTTGTTGAATACTTTAGTAATTGGTTCAGAAACATAATTTGCAAGTTCAGTCCACAGGTATTTCTTCTCAAATCGTGGACTGACGAAATCTTCAATGTTTTCTAGATAGTACTGTAACGCTTCGACGACTTTTTCATCAGGTAAAGCTACATCTTTGTATACTTTTCCATCTTTCAATTCTTTATTTTGTTCAGTTTTAATGAACTTCGGTTTTAGACGCATTACTTTTTCTAGTAACGTGAAATACGGTGTTTTCTTGATGTTAGGGTCCAGTACATCAATTTGCTTATGATTTGCCTTTAATTTGGCGAACATTTTTCTACAAGATAGAGGTGTCTTGTTGGGTAATTTCGAAGCTATTTCTGCCCACATATCTTTAGCATTAATCTCTTTACCTTTATGTGACCTTATATAGTTGATGTAAAAGATAAGTAGCTTCTTTTTAGTTCTCTTTGTCCATTTCACAAGTGGTTTGACCTCCTTCGGTGGTTCTGTGGCGACTGTTTCCACTTCGGGCGGTGGATTTTCTTGTATAATGATTCTTGCGTTCTCAATATTGGATATATCTTGTCCCTCAGGGATAACTATGATGCATTGGTAGTCGTCTTCTGTAATAGATAAAAGTATGTTAGAGATGATAACAGCACAATAATTGAAAGCACGAATGACGCAATAGCTGAGCTATTTCGCTAGGAATTTCCATACAGAGGAAATGGGTCATTAAAACTCACATACAAACACTTGGATCGGGAATAAACTACTTGAAGGGGCTAAACGCTATAAAAATGTGTTCCGTGCGGGAATCGAGCCCGCGACACGCACTGCAGTAGCCAATCGCGCAGCCACTGCTATGTGGAAATTATCTAGGACAATATAGGAACCTTGCATAAACAAATAGCGATATAAGCAATACTAACCTTCTTCCTCAATCTTCTCCACAGAAGCACCCGGTATCTCGACCCCATTTTCATCCACTTCCATCGCCTCCACACGTGAATCATAAATATCTTCAAACATACTAAAATATTTCCAAGAAATTTTCGTTTCAGGATTCCTAGCCCTCATAGTTTTCAATTTTCTATAAGACTTTCTCAATTCAAGGAACTTTTCCTTGCAGGAATTCTCGCCTTTGCCTATTTCCCCTGATAAGTTCGACCATTTTGTATTATCTTCAATGTTACTGTTTATATCGTCGAAGTTTTGTGCGACATAGTTAATTAATTGTTTTATTTCTTTAGCCGACCAGTCTTCGCTGTCATCAGATTCCAGTTTCCCGTTCTTTAGTTTAGATTTAATTGCTCTGTAGCCGAATACCTTTTTACATAGAGCATAATAAGGCCAAAGGATCGGCATTTCTGGTTTATTTATCTCTCTTTGGACGTATGCCGTGTAGACTTGCTTTAAATTCCTAAATCGGTGTGCACATTGAGAGGCAGATATGCCTATTTGTTTAGCAAGTATGTCCCATAGAGAATGTTTGTTTCTGTTTGTTGTTGTGGAGAACTTATCTTTATTTTTCTGGTAGTATTCGAGGATTTTGAACGCTTTGGAGTCTCCTGAGCGTCGTTTTGTGCGCTTTGTGAAGCCTCTTTCGTCGTAAGACTCGTCATCATCTGAGAACTCTTCCATAGTTTCGTCCAGTTTGATATTTACTTTCTTTACTAAAAATTGGGAAGAAACGATTTTTAATTCAGGTTATTTAAGAAGAATGTAGCCTAATTGTGGTAAAGGCTTAATTTACTTTGCCTCTGAAAAAATCTCTTCCATTTCACGGCAATGTAAATTGAGCCCAACGACGATATAATACTAGACTCCCCATGCACGATCTAAGGAACAAAAACTATTCTGTCAACTCGCTGATGTACTACGTAAGCGAGGGGGACGGGGTACTGCGTTGTGATTGGCTAACTCAAGGTCTGTTCTGTCTCAACGTATGTTTACGGCTCACAGGAGTGGTCGAAATGAGACGGATATAAGACTTTTTTGCCTAATGTGTTGACAGACATCGGTCGCCTGTTATTAGGAGTCTAGTTATTATATCGTCGTTGATTGAGCCGATGAAAATAATTCTTATTCTGCTATCATTCATTCATTATAGTATTATCACATCAACTGCAGCCTGAAAGGTTAGGTGTAGAGAGAAGTAAATATAATTATGAGAGTCAAGCTTATTGACATCTACTAAAAATAAGCTGTCACTCAAAAATTCCAGATGAAAAACAATCAAGTAATCAAACCCAAGACTTTATGCTAAGCAGTAATTATTTTGGTCGCGGGACTCACGAACTACCGTGACCCTGGAACGTAAAGGGCTATTGAAGGACACCGTGGATTTTAGTCAGTACGAGTCTGAAAGTCCCCCCAGCCCTGGCTTGGGTTCATTTATGTTGATTTTCCCATGTTAAAAAAAAAACATCAATAACTTACCACCAACTTTCGTATCAGCTTTCTCACTCTGTCCAAATCCTTTCACAGTTTCATACCCAGAAAGCAAATTAGTATCCATGCCATAGTCAAATATCCTATCAAAGACTTCATTATACCTCCAATCTATTTGCATGTCAGGATTTTCTTTTTTATCATTCAATATTGTCTTGTAAAGGCTCAAGAGGTCTTCCCATTGGCTTCTGCAACTTAGCAGGCTCTTTTGCAGCTTTTTAGTCACCCCTGCCCAGCATACAAAGTGGCACATCATATCTTTATACATCTCTATATTATCATAGAAAAATTGCACCATTTCATCCAGCTCCTCAGTCTTCCATATCTCTAAAGGCTTCTTTATTAAGTATTTTCGTACATTTTTCATCATTTGATTCTCAATATCTTTCGATATAATATTGTCAAAGAGAATTTCAATTGGTCTTCTATTTCGTAAGTCATAACTTCCTTCAATGTATTTATCTAAATGTGCGTTCCTTAATTCTTCGTATTTAGTATTGCAGGCATCAGCAGTCTTGTCCAACAATCGGCCAATTTCATTCCAGAGGAAATTGTTGGGAATGGTTTTGTCTTCAAATTCATCAAAGCAGTCAAAACAGTATTTGACGAGCACAGTCATTTCTGTCGTGTCCCAATCTTCAACTTTAGGTGGAGGTTCATCAGCTTCAGCTATTGCCTGGTTTTCAATTAATCTGTACTCATCTGTCAAATATTTCCTATGGAAGTCTTCATCACCTTCAAAGATCTTGTCGAATAATTCCATGTATGGCCAGTTGATACCATCTGCACCACTCTCTTGTCTTTTGTCTATCAATCTTAAGTAATGCTGCTTGTAGTTCAAGAACCGTTTCTGCCAGTACTCCCCATCATCTTCACCTATCTCTAAAGCAATGGTCTCCCATATTCCACGTCTCCAGTACTCCGCTTGGAAGTTTTTCTTGTATTTCAAATACAATTTTAGCATCATTTCTACTTTCTCATCAGCGTTAGGCCTATTATTTACCTTTTTGACGACCATTACGTTGTCATAATTCTGTTTCAGAGCTGGGACATTGATTATCTGAGGCTTGGGTGTGTTCAAAGCTTCAATGGTAATCACGGGAGTCTTATCATGAAATATTTGATGGCATAGTTCAAAGTACGGCCACTTTATGTAGACTCCTTTCTGTATATGGCCACAGATTTCATAGTATTTTTCTTGTAAGCTGATCAGCTTTGCTTCGCATGAGTTTGGGTTTTTGCCAACAAGCATGGTCTTACATGCTACAGTCCAGAGATGTTTCTTTTTCGTTGTACCGGATATGAAGGTCTGTTTGTTATCATTGTAGAATACGAGTAGTCTCTTGGTCTCGTCCTCAGTCCAGTTGTCCATTAGTGCAGATTGATCAACATTGTCTTCATTGGAGTCCTCTCCAGTATCTTGGATGATGTAAGAGTTATCTTGTTGCATTTGTATTGCTTGATTTTCTATACTTTCCACAGTTGTTAGCACTCCTTCTTCATTACCACCATTTTCTGAAGTTGAATAATTTTATAGTCATTATTTACTTGAAAATTTAACAAAACTCAATTCTAAAATCTGTTGAAATTTTTTTTTAACAAGTATTATGGTCACAAAATACATGAATCTGGTCTTAAAATTAAATACTTGTGTTTCTTGTAATTTAAAATTCATTTTTGTAATAAATTAATTGCTCTCCACCATTCAATAAATTGTAAACTGAAGAACTTACCATCAACATAGAAAAGTAGTATTTCTCCATCACTCCCCATCTCAGTTTTTACCACTATAGAGCCATCCATCTTTTGCTAGTGTTTTTCCACACCTCCTAAAAACAAATTAAGTCATCATCATCTGTCTAGCCTTTTCCCAACTATATTGGGGTCAGCTTCCAGTCAAACCGGATGCAGCTGAATATCAGTATTTTACATGGAGCGACTGCCTATCGGACCTCCACAACCCAGTAACCGGATACGATACCCCATGGTAAGACTAGTTGTCAGACTTTAGAAGTTCTGACTAACAGTAACGACTGTCAAAGATCTACAAATAGCAGCCGGGACCAACGGCTTTACGTGCTTTCCGAGGCATGGAGGAAACTCGCTATGACAGATGGTCACCCATCCACAGACCATCCTCGGCAAGCGCGGCTTAACCCGGGAGATCGGTCTGTGCGGCTGTAATTATTTAGCCACGAGTTCCTCTAAATACAAATTAAGTATTCAATTGAATAATTTTATGTAGTCCTAAACTCTTAGACCAAACCTATGGAGCAAACTTAGTCTTAGCAGTTCAGCCTTGTTACACTTCATCTAAAAACTAAACCTTAATGGTATAAGTTTATGAAGCATAGCTGCCGAGGAAGGCCTGCAAAATAATAATAATAATAATATTCCACAACTATCACACAACGCCATCTAGTCCCAAGCTAAGCAGAGCTTGTGTTATGGGTACTAGACAACTGATAAACATACTTATATATTTCTAAATACATACATATTATAGATAAATTACACCCAGACACAGAACAAATGATCGTGCTCATCACACAAACATTTGTCCTGGGTGGGAATCGAACCCACGACCTCCGGCATAGCAGTCAGGGTCACTAACCACTAGACCTGTGTGAATGCTGTCTTGACTTAGATACGAGACAGTATTATCATCATCATTAGCCGGAAGACGTCCACTGCTGAACATAGGCCTCCATAGAGTGAGACAATAAAATAAAACATATTAAGATTCCTACAGATCAGACATCTTGGTAGCAATACATATATGCTACACAGGTACCACTAACTTGTATCTGACCTTTCAAAAGAATGTCACCTGTGAGGGTTGCCATCTCTAAAATTTGAAAACCAGGACAAGACGCAAAACCCCGGATTCCAGATTTGAGTCCAGAACCCGGACGCAAGTCAATGTGCGCACAGGGGGTGGGAGGATGGTGAAGTGTGCGTGTGTGAGACTCCCTGGATGTTTTTGCAACCCTACCTGTGTAGTCCATCTAAGCTTATTTTACTTAAATGGTAATAAATCCAATAGAACCACTTGGAATTGTTAAAAGATGATAATCAGATAAGATACAAACATTCTTCCAATATTGTATTTATTAAGTAAATGTTTTGAGATTGTGGTTAAATTGCCAGTAGTGTCCGAACGAAACTGATTTTTCAGCCGAAACCGAAACCGAAACCGAACTTTCGGCCTTGCTCTCAGTTTCGGCCGAAACCGAAACCGAAACCGAAACTTTTTATCATTTAAAATTTAGATTTTTTTTTTTAAATTTTACTTTTACTGTTTTTTTTTTTTTAATTTATTAACACAAAAAAATGTCACATACAGGTGAATTTTTCAACTGGTCGTCTCGAGACCGATTTTGACGAAAACTAATTAGTAGCAATAGCTGATTTTTAAGAAATACCTATTTTTTTTTTAATAAACATTGCCCCACACTAGGAATTTCTCCTGTGTCGTGGGTGCGTTTACAAACATATAAATCACATACATAAACACCCAGACCCGAAGCAACTATGTACATGTAGATCATACAAATATTTGCTCCGTGCGGGAATCGAACCCGCGACACGCAGCGCAGCAGTCCAATCGCTCAGCCACTGCGTTGCTAACCGTGCGGTCGTGCCGTATTTTTCTATGATATTTAACTTCTACTGAGCTATAAATCTATTACAAATTATAAAAAATCATTGTTTTCAATGTTTCACTGGATGTGAAGTCTCAGCATCATTTATTTTCAGCAACACAAAATTACTGAATTGAAAAAAAAATTGCATTACATATTTCAAAGAAGTTGAATACGGTCACTACCTTGACGATTGATACGTTTTTTAATCATTAACGTAAGTAACATAGTTTATTATGAAATGAATGTACAAGACTTACTCTTGGCAGTAAACTTAAAAACATAACCTCAACTCACGATTAAATGGACGATGCAGATGGCGGACTGAGCTTGGCCGCCGGCGAGCAAGCACGTGTTAGCTACGAATTTTACCGAACGACTCACGAAAACGCATGAACACTTGAGTTTCGGCGGGGCCGAAAGTTTCGGCTATATTTTGGCCGAAACTGAAACTAAGGCCGAAACTAGATTTTTTGGCCGAAAACGGCCGACACCGAAACCGAAACCGAAATTTCGGTCGGTCACTAATTGCCAGCCATACATGATTCCATTTACTGTCAACTTTGCAATGCATTAACAGCGGCTGTGTGCTGTATGTATTTCTCATATGGAACTAATCACATTTTTTCTTTTCACTACTTTTTTTTTCTCTTTAAAGGTACTCTTTGTTACTTAAAAGTAGTTTTTTATTTCGAATTTTTTCTATCCCATGACAGCTAATAAAGAATTTTCGATTCATGGTAGTATAAATATTTACAGCGACATCCATGCATAGCTATCAGTGGGCATGACAATTCCACTACCAATATACAGGGATCAATTCTTGCGGATTTCTAAGGTAATAAGTATGTAAATAATATCTGAATAAAAATCAATTTAATATGCTGTACTTCACTTACACAACCTATTGGTTGTGTTTGTTATTGTTGACACATTTATATCAAGTTCCCAATAATACCTAACCACATTCTAAACCCGAGTAGAAACAATGATAAACTATGTTTTAATAGTTTCAGTGTTATTGAATTACTACTTTGTCTGATGAAGTTTTGCTTCAATCTGCAAAACCTTTTAGATGTGTATATAATTAAGTCAGTGCTTTATGACTAATATGGAAAACATTTACTAGTGTTAAGGATTTATTGCTTATACCATACCGCTTATGTACTATTTCTACCAATTAGTTTTTAACTCAAGGTTAGAGGTCAATCATAAATAATGCAATGTTTCTACATATAATTAATCTACTTTTGATCTTTTGATAACTTGGTTCGTTTTTAGCGCCGGTAAAGGTTGTAATAATATTATTATGGTTTTGACATGTCATCATTTGTGAGCGACGCAAATTGGAAGCGTAGATTTCGTTTAGATGACTTGTCTAATTAACTGCAAACTGCTAAGTGCTAAAATTATACTTTTTGGAGGTGTAAAATATAATCAAAGTTTTCAGGAAGATCTAAAAGTAAATGAACCTAAAACCAAATACAGGCATCACGGGCATCACAGAGAAGAGCTCGGAAAGAATTTATATAATATAAACTAGATAAATATTGAATTACTTACCAACAAAATGTACCAAAACAATTTATTTTGATCCAATTTGACATTGGCGGCCAAAACACAAAATGCTGATCGGAAATCAACACAATTTTAGTCAAAAGAAGCGCAGCAATGCGGTTTCACCGTATCACGAAGCGTATCGGACCGCCATTTTGATTTTATTTTAACCCACTTCTATAGGGATGTCGATCTGAGATCGATTAATCGAAGAATCGATTTTTGGAGCCAAAAAGATCGTTTTTTTAATTCGATTTGTAGTACTGAATCGATTCAGTGAAAAGATACTTCACCCCTGAAAATCGTCATTCGATTTTATTTTATTTTTTGGTATAAACCAGAAATACTATTTGGTATAAATAGTAGGTACAGATAATTGAATGTACCCGTATTATAAGAGTGCTTCAAAAACATCGCAAGCGATGAGCAATACCTCCTGTTGGATCCCTGTAGACTTGACAGACTTCTGTTTTTAAAAAGTTTAGATACTCGTAAATTATGAAGCATTGGGAACTTTAAGCTATATTATCTATTTTCTTATCTTTGAAAACGAACACATTTAAAAATTAATTACAGACTGATCTGATGTTTCGTTATGGTAATAATAAAAATATCTTTTATCATTGAATTACTTACCTGATTTTACTGAAAAGAGATCGTTAAATTAAAATATTTATCTTCTTTTCAATAAAATAGATTTATATTAGGTACCTACATTATTCATAAAATAGATTTTTTTGAAACATAAACTTGAAAAAAGATCGATTTTTCAAAGATCGATCTTTTGGACCTCAATTTTTTTGTGGATCGATTCATTAGGTTACGATTCGAATCGATTTAAAAATCGATCTTTTTCGGAAAGATTCGACATCCCTACCCACTTCAAGATCTGAAATAAGGACGGTACACACGGTGCACACTACATTTTTTTTTTTCAGTTGCTAAGTTGTATAAAATTAATTTCATCTTATCCTGGTGCAAAATATTATGAAATAATGGGGAAGGCAAGTGTCAAAGTGAAAATGACAGTTTGGTCCCCAAAGAACTGTAAAATCAAAGGAATTTTCAGAAAAAAAAAACATTTATTGATGTAAAATGACTAGATGTTGTGTATTAAGCTGTAAAAATGATGGAATACACTTTTCAAAATAATATCTACTTTTCTTTTGGAGGTTATGTACCAGTATTGCATCGCTCGAAAATCGAAGAATTATCACCTGGAACGAGTTTTGTAATAGTTGTGGTGTTAAGAAATTAAATATATTGTGATATTTCTCGAATCTAAATAGAAAAAAAGGTTAAAATTACTGACTTAAAACATTATGATATTTTATCAAAATAGAAAGTCAAAAGCAGCATTATATTCTTGATAAAGGAGAGGACAGGTAAAACATACCTAAACTCAAAAATTGAAACCTCAACTACAAGTAATTGTGGATTTATTACGGTAAAATCAAATGTATAACCACTCAATTAAATCACTTTTTTTCTCTTGTAGATGCGCCGCGGCGTCTTAATTCTTCTTTTAGTATATAGTACTTGCATGGACGAATAATTTTCCATATTTGTTTTGTATTTATACTCAATTTTTATAACAAATAATCTTGTTTGTTTTTTTGTACAAGGTAGACGTGGGGACCAACTATCGCAGCGCCATCTACGATTAGCTTTGAGTTGCCATCCCCATTATACTACAACAAATACTTCATTAATACACAGAGGATGTACATGTAACTTGTAAAATAATTTTAAATAAACTTTTTTTTTATAATTTTATTATCACATAGGTAGATAGATTTCAATTTGCATTACATAACATTCGTAAAAACTATGTAATGAATTCAACCAATATTATTCGAATGAAAACCATAATAATCAATCGGCTCGCAGTACAGTCAGCCTCAAAAAGATCTACTAGGCAATACATCTTTTTATTTTTTCTCATTTGGGTGCTGGTAATACCTACAGGAGGATGATTTCGTGCGCGGCAACACAGGTCAAATTTAATTAGTTAGCAAGGCTCCAGAGTATGTTGAGTTTTAATTACTAAAAAATGTTGTTTACAGAAATTAATTCAAGTTCAAGGAATATCCCGAAAGCTTGAATTTGAAGACTCGAACGAAATGTCTTTAAACGGAAAATCATTTTTCCTTTTTTGGCCACTAAACCAATTTCTTTTAGGTATTTATTTTTCCTATTTTATTTCGTTTAGTTATTTATCCATTAACAAGTACATAAATACTGTCTTGTAACTTGGTGTCTGATCAGGCACATAGTTTTATAGGGATCATTTTACTTTGGGAAACTACAAGTTTGAACTCATTAGGTGTCAATGTAAGAGTCAGAGGCGGATTATCCCTAAGGCAAACTAGGCATCTGCCTAGGGGCGCGAAGGTACAAAGGGGCGCGCGGGCGGAATTGTAAAATAAAGAAAAAATATACAATATAGCATAACATTAATTGTATCTTTCAATATGTAAGCCACCACTTAGACAATAAAACTATTATTTTTGCATACAATCTCAATTTGCTTCAATTTATAACAAAAGATAAATTATAAGATGGAACTGACTAAAACTTACGCCTACAAACAACTTTGTCGATGGTACATGATCTCTGATTGAAGTTGGAAAGATACGACTGCAATGTTCGTCGCGTCTGCGAGTAGACGGCGACTTGAGTATCGGACGGATTCGGACGTTCCTGCTTCTAAAATTGCGGGGACGAGAGTGCGGCGCTTGGGCGCCCGCTAAGCGATCAGGCCCGAACGAATGAGTGGAGAGTATCACGGACTTTCAATTTTTTTGCCGTCGGTTAACATTGATTTTATAAAAACACAAGATGCACACTCAACGTCTAAAAAAGTCCCTAAATATGAGCGCAGCATTCTAAATTGTGCCGTCATTACAAATAGTCTCGCGTCGCTCGCGCCTGGGAGCAGTCGTTAAAAAGTTGTTTTTATGACTGATTATAACAAGCGATGTGTGATTTTCATTTTATTTTTCTAAAAACTTTATTCAACGCTCCAAGTACAATACGGCCAACTTCAATGGCTGCAGGGCCCCCGCTACCATATGTGCAAAGTGTGCAATGCACACGGGCGCCAAAGCCAAGGGCCCAAATAAAAAAAAACTTGAAAAAAAAGATACTGATCAAAAATAATGGGGAAGGCAAGTGTCAAAGTGACAAGTGACAGTTTGGTCCCAAAAGAACTGTCAAATCAAAGGAATTTTCAGAAAAAAAAACGATTTATTGATGTAAAATGACTACAGCTTGACATAAAAATGTAGAAAACCGTAAAGCTGCGAACATATTATCGGACGCGTCCGTCAGCCGCGGCTGAGGGACGCGGCTTAGCAGTGTGCACGGTACTTCGGACGACAGAAGGCCAGACAGAAGGCCAGATTTTGTTCGGACGTCCGAACTCTCAAGGTCACGTCCGCGTCTTACGACCGACAGTTTGCACAGTGTAGTATTAAATGTACTGGCTGGATAATGAATAAGCCGCGTCCCTCAGCCGCGGCTGACGGACGCGTCCGATAATATGTTCGCAGCTTTACGGTTTTCTACATTTTTATGTCAAGCTGTAGATGTTGTGTAATAAGCTGTAAAAATGATGAAACATACAAATTTCCGACAATTCACACTATGAAGAAATAATGGGTAGCTGCTGTGACTGCCTTGAGAACAAAAATTGAATTATAACTAAGGAAAAGCTATATAATAAACAAATATTCAGCCTTGCGAAGCGGAGACAGGCCGTTAGTTGAGTTTATTAATGGAATTCTATGGTTATACCATAACTAAACAATCGAATACACTTTTCAAAATAATATCTACTTTTCTATTGGAGGTTAAGTACCAGTATTGCATCGCTCCATAAATCATGAAATGGTTCGTCTGGCGGAAGAATTATCACCTGGAACGAGTTTTGTGATAGTTGTGGTGTTAAGAAATTAAATATATTATGATATTTTTCGAATCTAAATAGAAAAAAGGGGTAAAATTACTGACTTAAAACATTATGATATTTTATCAAAATAGAAAGTCAGAAGCAGCATTATATTCTAGTTATAGGAGAGGACAGGTAAAACATACCTTAACTCAAAAATTGAAACCTCAACTACAAGAAATTGTGGATTTATTACGGTAAAATCAAATGTATTACCACTCCATTAAATCACTTTTTTTCCTCTTGTAGATGCACCGCGGCGTCATAATTCTTCTTTTAGTATATGCACTTGCATTGACGAATAATTTTCCATATTTGTTTTGTATCTAAACTCAATTTTTATAACAAAAAATCTTGTTTGTTTTATATACTTTAGAACTCCTGAATCCATTTATTTACAATTTTTTGATCTCCTTCAGCCAATACTAAGTGACACTAACGTTGAACAGTTTTATATCTTTGGTGACTGCAACCTACCTGATATTGATTGGATCCCATGTAGTAATAACGCATCAATGTCGGGATTAGTATGTAGTGGCAATTCTTCAATTTGCAGACATCTTGGTTTGTTTATGTCATACCTTAATGCTTGTCAGCACAATACAATCATGAATGCGAATGGAAGATTATTAGACCTGGCCATAAGTGACAATGACTGCTCAGTTTTTCCTCCTACCGACTATCTTGTGCAAATTGACAATTACCACCCACCATTTTGTGCTTTAGTCCCTTATAAATCAGCCCATTCAATCATGATTCGAAAACCTCTTAAAAAGTTTAACTACTATAAGGCTGACTACGAGAAGATAAACAAGGAATTGAGTAAAATTAATTGGAATGAGCAGATTGGGGGGATACAGTCCGTGGATGAAGCAGTAACAAAATTTTATAATAAAATTTTTGGCTTAATAAAATCCTATGTTCCACTAGTAATTTCAAAATCCACAAAATTCCCAACTTGGTTTTCACCATCTCTAATACACATATTTAAAAACAAGAGTAAGGCCTGGACTAGATGAAAAGTTTACCACAATATCTCGGACTATGAACAATTTGCTTTGTACAGATCTAGATTTTATGACGAATGCAGGACCTGCTTTAAAAGATACATCGAATCTGTTGAGGAAGGTATTCGTAGCAACGTGAAACATTTCTGGACTTATGTTACCAATCGAAAGTCTGGTGGTGGTATCCCGTCAGATATGAAATTTAAAGACAAGGTTACCGATGACCCTGAAGAAATTTGTAACATTTTTTCGGCTTTCTTTGACTCTGTTTATGAACGACCATCCCCTAAAAATGCACCTTCGACTGAGGATTGGCATGAGCATGATTGTCTTATTAATAATATAGAGTTGAGCCTGACTCAAATATTGAGGGCTCTCAAATCTTTAGACGCGAGTAAAGGACCGGGTCCTGATGGTCTCCCAGTTTGTTTTCTCAAAGCTACCGCTGAAAACATTAGTATCCCAATACATATTTTATTTAATAAATCTCTAACACAAGGAATTTTCCCCGAGGTATGGAAAAATGCTAATATAACTCCAATTCATAAGTCAGGTTCTAAGCATGATGTTGAGAATTATTATCGTCCCATATCTATTATGTCAGCTCTGCCAAAGCTGTTTGAGAGATTGGTCCACGACACAGTATATCCAATTCTTCGTCATAATATAATCCAACAGCAACATGGTTTTGTCAAAAGACGATCGACAACAACAAATCTGGTGGCATTTGTGGATTATCTCTTTAATAATATGGATTCACGAGTTCAGGTGGACGCGATATACACTGATTTCAAAAAGGCTTTCGATAAGGTTGATCTTGAATTGCTATTGTACAAAATATCATTTAACGGCATACGTGGTGATTTGCTCCGATGGTTCTCCTCATACGTCACGAACAGAACTCAGAGAGTAGTAATCAATGGTTATAGATCTACTACTGCAATAAATGTAACTTCTGGTGTGCCTCAGGGCTCGATTCTGGGACCACTTTTATTCCTTTTATTTATAAATGACATAAACGCTTGTTTTAAAAATTCAAAAATTCTGCTCTATGCTGATGATCTTAAAATTTATAGACCAATTAAAAATTTGCAGGACAGTATATTATTGCAGCAAGATTTGGATCGTTTTAGTGAATATTGCAGATTCAATAAATGCAGCTGAGCATTCCAAAATGTTGTTGTATCAGTTTTACGAAAAATTAAAATATACTTAGGTACCCTTATTCCTTGGATAACAGTGTTTTAACAAGGGTATCACTTGTTCGTGATCTTGGGATTCATCTGGACGATAAACTTCATCTTGACACCCACATTAACACAGTTGTGAATAATGCATTTCGGATGTACGGTTTCGTGATGAGATCTACGAAGGACTTTGTACGGTCCAATACCTATTTATATTTGTATAAAACTCTTATAAGGTCTCAACTAGAGTATGCAGTGCCTGTGTGGAATCCCTTTTACAATAAATACTCTGAGCATATTGAAAAGGTTCAGAGAAAATTTCTGAAAGCCATGCATTATCGTTGCTTTAATACATCGTTATCTTATGAAAATTTACTCAAAAAATATAAATTATTAGATTTAAAGTCTAGACGCACCTTCCTTGAGACAACATTTTTATTTGATTTGTGTAATAATGTATATGACTGTATTGATATTCGCAATAAGATAAGTTATACTGTGCCTAGAACGACAGTATGCCGGGGCGTTCGCGCGAAGCCAATTTTTGCCGTCACTTCTTGTCGCGGTAAGGCTGGTATGCGGGCTCCCCTGCGTCGAATTACCGATAATTACAACAAGCACTTCGAACATGTTGATATGTTTTATCTCTCTTCTGGTAAATTTAAAAGAAATGTACTCAAGGCCCTCAGCCATTAAAAAAATAATAATATATTATTAATTGATTTGTTACTTTGATTCAGGTTTAAAAGGCATAGTTAGCAAAGAAAAAAAAAAAAGTTTTATTCTGTAGGTATTCTGTGGAAAATGTTGTTGGTAGCACATTTGCTCCTATTCCTTTATATATTTTTTTTATATAAAATGTATTGTGTTATTGTTTATTTTCCCAAATAAAATAAAATAAAAATAAAAAATATACAAGGTAGAAAGTAATCTGACGTAGGGACCAACTATCGCAGCGCCATCTACGACTAGCTTTGAGTTGCCATCCCCATTCTAAAATAGGAGTTGAGAACTTACGAGTATATTATAGGATTAGGTTTAAGAACTAAATACTTCAAATATTTGATCTCACTTTTAGATTAAAACTTGAAGTCCGGAAACGTTTAATTTTAGAGCTGACTGCGTTCGCTTTTCTATGAAATATTACCTTGTCTTATTCCAAAACCTAAAAAATTTCGCTTCAAATATGGTTGGCATTCGCTTTACCTCTGTTTTGATAGCTCATTTTTCAATAATAAATGCTTCCTAAGCTAGTTTAATCTTGTTGTGGTCTACAAAATTTTAAGTTTGTCTTCTCTAAGATGGTATGGCACTCTGGGTGTGAAGTTTGAGTAGCACTTGATGATTTCTTTTGTGTTTCAGTTCCGAGGCGGCAAGCTTTACAGCCCAAGGGAGCTGAACTTTAAAATACACCACTGACCTACCTACCATAAAAAAAGATAATTCAAAATGCTTTATGGGCCGCCAAAATCCTTTTTTGCACACAGGCGCCAGTAGCCCTTGCGGGGGCCCTGAATGGCTGCTTCTTCAGTGTTAGAACAACGCGTTACAGTCTGATAATTATTTTAGTCGTTTTTTAAGATCTGTTCGACAGATATCGATCTCATGTAAACTGATGCTCTTTTTTCTTGGCCCCCATCTCACCGCGTTTTCCTAAGGTACATCGGTTTTGGTCAAACTATAGTATCTACGAGTTATTTTTAATATAGGGGCGCCGATGAGAAGCTTGCCTACAGCGCTCTCAACGTTTAATCCGCCACTGGTAAGAGTGTATTATGAAGTGGGCAACTAGTGTGGTATAAGTTGGCATAATTAGGTACTATAAGTAAGTTTACTGGTAGTTGAAATAAAACGCTCTGCTGGAAAGTTTGAAAACACAACTTTATTTTCAAGAACATTCGACAAATAAAATAAATAATAAATCAGTCATTAACACATAAAATCATTATTGTTCGTTCGAATGTAAGTGGTTTGTGACTATGTATTAAAATTAAACGAATATCTAAGTTGTTAATATATACTTTGGCAATCTTATAATTCATGTAGCTGCATGAAATTTATTTCCGCTCATAATACTGCTTAAATTAATTAAGGTGAAAGCGCCAGTGTATCCGATGTTTTATTTTGCAATTTGTTGGTCAGTATTGGTATGTAAGTGATAAATTGATTGTTTTGCGACCGCAAAGATATAAAAATAGCACATTACTGCCGCGGTTTATAATGGTTCTCCTGACGCTTTCACATTAAGGCCCTGGTAAACAATGGACTGAGAATTAAACGTTATCAGCTTTTTCACATAATACAAGCTAAACAGAACTACAGGCACAGAATATTTTAATATTGCCAAGATTCAATTTGTGGCAGACGGATTCCTCCTCAAACAAAATATTCAACTTCCCTATAAAACAGATTGATAACAGTTTTATTCTTACAAGGTACAGTCGCTAGCAAGTCAACCTACCCGAATCTGTCAAGTTTTACAAATCGAATCAATCTTCCACTATTGCAATAAGTTTGAAAATCTATTAAATGAATTTGAAAGAATGAGGTAGGTTGATGTGCTGGCGTCGGTACATTATTGTGAAGGGTACAGCTCGACTGCAGCGACAAAGCCTCCTCATTGACAGACCGCAGTTATAGTTAATCGAACCACTACCGGCCTTCGCGTAGCTCCGGTCTGGCATGCTTTTAAAATTGTACTTTTCACAGGCCATTGCGCACCAGAGCTATAATCGTAATTTTTTAATACTGTTTGTGATGTTTTTAGTAAATTGGAAGTTATTTTGTGTAACATTTTGATTCTAAAAAACTAAATAATTTCAGGTCTAATAAAAATGTAGCTAAAACTATTTTGGTCTCAATCTAAGAAATTCTAATGATATGGAATTGTTATTATATTATATATGTATATATCTTTCAAAGTGGTTTGATTTTATAAAGTCAAGTTATCTATGAATACCTAAAGGACATCATTTTTTTTGGGCCTTTTCTGAAAGTGCCGGCCAACGAAAAAAATTGGTACCTATAGGTAGTACTAGACATTTGGAGCAATAGTTACTATGGCACAAAAGTTGTAGGATTGCTCTCGGCCAAGTTATACAAGTTCGAAGATTCGTAATTTTCATACATTTTTTAATTTCTTAAAGTGCCGAGAATCACCAAATAATGCTAAGTATTGCTAGAACTAGCAACCTCAAGCAATTAAACGTAACGCCTGTAATCCCTGAACACCTCTGCCCAACCCGGGCAGAGGTGTACCGAATTAAAATGAATAATAATAATCTGTTTATTTTTTGTGAAAAGTAATAAAAACATTTTAAAATATACAAATCAGCTGGTGGGACCAGCATCGGGAACAGAATCGAAGCTGTCTGTGGTAGGCCTCTTGGGAGAGCAACCTCCTAACAGTACGAGTCGTGACCAAAATTACTGCTTTCGGAATCAACCACGTTTTTCGGGTAATAAAATCATCAACCGTGCTACGGTACCTATTCTGCTGAGATAGTCCCGCAAGCCGGTAGGCGTTTAGCTCCATAAGGGCCACTGAAAGCTTATTTAGACGCGCGTGGAACACGACATGCTGTCGTCCTGGGCGTGATCCTTGATAAAAAAACTAGCTCCGCATTATTTGCCCTACGCGACTGGATGGCGTCCTCTTTCGCGTGTTCTGCCTCTTTCCTCGCTGTCATTACTGCTGCAGAAAAAGAGGCAGCCACCTTTCCGGATTGCCAACGTGTGATCTGGAACGGGATCCTCCAGCATCATGTGTATGAGTGGATCACCCGAATCCATGATCCCAGGTGCGATTAGCTTGTCTGTTCGCTTCCTTATGGAAACGACAGACACAGGGTTCCCGTAGAGGGGCTTTAACCGTACCACTCCCACTTGAAGTTCCACGGGATGTCAAGGACGAGTATCAGTCGAGTCTCGTTGACTGGACGGTGAGGCAAACCCGTCTCACCGCTAATTGTGGACCCGAAAGTATCGCGTTCCAAAAGCTATGAGGCTCTTTGAGAAACAAAATGTATGAACGAATTGTAGGTACCGGCTCGTCGACTATCTTAGTATCTGGAACGCAAAGGGCAACCGAATGAAGAGGGTGGACCTTTAGTCAGCAGAAGTCTGACAGTAGATACATAGAGCAGTGGTGGCCCAGAATAGAGCAGTGGTGGCCTAGTGGTATCGGTCCCGACTTACGAGTTGTAGGTCGTGGGTTCGAACCCCGCCAGGCGCATTACTTTGTGTAATTTATTTCATCACCACTGCTCTCAAAACGGTGAAGAAAAACATCGTGAGGAAACCGGCATGTCCTAGAACCAAAAAATTCGAAGACGTGTGACATCTGTCAACCCGCACTGGGCCCGCGTGGTGGATTATCCACTCCCTCTCACAAAGAGAGGAGGCCTGTGTCCCAGCAGTGGGGACATTATAGGCTGATGATGAGTCTGACAGTCTCTACAGTTCAGCCCAGAGCGAGATAACTCATTTGATGATTTTATTTCCCCCTAAAAAGGGTTGATTCAAAAAGCAGCAGTGCTGATCACGTCTCTTATTGTTAGGAGATTCCTCTCACAAGACCCCTAACCACAGGCAACCTTGGTTCTGTTCCCGATGCTGGTCCCACCAGCAGATTTGTATATTTCAAAATGTTTTTATTACTTTTTATAAAAAATAAACAGATTAGTATTCATTTTTATTCGGTACTCCTCTGCCCAACCCCTCAGGCATTACAGGCGTTATGTTAAATTGCTCGAGGTCGCTAGTTCTAGCAATACTTATCATTATTTGGTAAACCTCGGCACTTTCAAAAATTAAAAAATGTATGAGAATTACGAATTTTCGAACTTGTATAACTTGGCCGAGAGCAATCCTACAACTTTTGTGCCATAGTAACTATTGCTCCAAATGACTAGTACTACCTATTGGTACCAATTTTTTTCGTTGGCCGGTACTTTCAGAAAAGGCCCAAAAATGTATGGAGCCTGAATGTTCCCCTTTGTTGTGAAGCCTAAATATTTTTATAAGTAGGTATGTGAATGGCAATTGTACGGAATTATGTATGATTTTAAATATAAAAGTTATTTACTTCACAGTTTCTTATAAAAAGGGGACATCGAGAGACAAGAAGTTTATTGTCATCTTACGTAATTTATTTTTTTCGGTATTTTCAATATGATATATTTACCTGATAATGATTCTAAATTAGAAGGCTATAATATTTTCCATTATGGAGTTATATCAAATGGGTCAAAGCCGAATATTGTAATATTTATTTTAGATTGATTGGATTAATAGGAAAAATGTATACCTAGATAAACTTTGCTCCTAAATTCCACTTTTCCAAATAGTGGATAATTCATTTAGCTAAGCAAACAGCTCTGAATAACATCCGAAAACACACACTTATTTGTACTCCCGCTCTTAAAATACACACAAACAGCTATCTACTGGTTAACATACATTTTTAAGCAAAACATCGATAAAATAAAAATTCGATTACTGATGTAAAATATACAAAAATATGTATTTTGTGCAATCAGCCCAAAAACCTGTGCAAGCGCACAAATAATAAAATATAAAAATTAATGAAACGTTTTTTTTTCGTGAGTACATCATACACATGTTTTAGAAGCTGACTGTACCTAAGAAAACACCGACACGCACATTATTTTATATATCACACAAATATATCTAAAAAGGTAAAACTAAAGCATGATTATTATGCATATAACATCAAAAATGACCAGCATCTTTTTATATAAAACTGCCTACATAACTAACTACAGCTCGTCTATGCTAGGTCACAAAACATTTAACCGGGGTCTTATAATCAGATCTTCAAATCAGGGACTTTTAAATATTATTAAAAACAGAAATACATTGTCCTTTGTCCCTACATTCCTCAATAAAATGTTTGCCAGCTTTATTTCATTTTACTGGTAACATTGCAGTATATTGGTCATCTAACGTACACGAGCTTATAGTATGTTGACTCTTGAAACTAATAGATGGCACTATTAAAATTACGATCTTTTTACTTAATAAGTACATTATGTCTACACATTGCACGTTTTAAAACATCCAACTTAAACTTAAATTAACTCTATGTACACAACAAAATAATTGATACATTTTGGGATAGAAACCGCCTAAAGTTTTACAAAGAAAAAGTACAAAAATAATTGAAATTATCTTAATTTTATCAGCAATGGCTTTCTTTATTATTAGCTAATATTTAAGCTATTCTTTATTATCGAATGTTACATTTTGAATGTAGGTAATAAAAAGCCGGATTAGTATTTGGGCGGTCTATAAACTCGAACGACACAATCAAGCAATAAATAGTACGATTAATTTAGACTTAAATAACTAGGTTATCAAGGAATATAGAGAATACAATGCGAGATTTAATTAGATCTTATCATGTATCTTATAACCGGAAAAATAGGGTGTATTTTTAAATACACCTTAAAAACACAAAAGTTGAGAAGGACAAATGAAGAACTTAGTTTATAAAATATTTATAGAATGTAGTATAATATTTATCTGTACTGTAACTGAGAGGCAAAATTGCCCAAAACCTCGAAATTATAATTGAAGCGCAGATAAACTGAACGTTTTTTTTTTAATTTATTAATATTACCTATTTATTTATTACGTCATTCTACTTTGCAATCTGTCATTAAAGCATTCAGGCACCTACTAAAAGCTGTCTTCATTTTAAATCCTTGTTAGAGTGCTTACAAAAAAAGCGTTGCAGAGCAACTTGGAAGGATAGTCTAAACTCTGATCTGAAGAACTTCAGAGAGAGATTTCAGCTTTTGCATTATTTTTAGAAAAAAAGATAATGCAATTATTTCTGACGATGACTGTAATTTTAACTCTATGCGAATGAAAATGTTGCCCCAAAATAATTTAATCAATGATTTTTTTTTTTGTCAAGGTTTGTTCCAAAATTACTCAGTTTCTTAAGTCGCGTCCGGACTGGTGTAACGCGTAATGTAATCCACCGTGTAATGTAACGCGAATTCTATGTGTGAACAGCACTACGAGTCTGGACCCGGCTTTACAAAGATCTGAAGGATCACTTTATGATTCATGATCGCGATGCATCATTAATTTCTTAAAATAGAAAGCACTCTAAGCAGACAGACACTACAGTGATTATCTGGTGCACATTTGGCACTTGATATCATTCAAACTAACTGCCGCTTATCAACTTATATTAATTTCTCTGCATGGACGGACCTAGAAAAATGGGGTAATCCTCTTTTTTCTAAATCCATGTTCTTTGTTGTAACATAATTTTGTTTGGCTTTAATGTATGTCTTGTCCACGCCAATGTACTCGCATTCTTTATTCTTTCAACAGCATTAATTTTTTGACATTTCATTAATTTTTTTGACATTTGACTTTCGTGTAGTGTGCACATGGCTTAACCTGTTAATTCTAACTAGACATGGGTAGTTCGCGAACGATTGAAGTAAATGAACTAGTTCATTTCCCAAAATGAACTTTTCATTCATTCACTGGCCATTCAAATGTGTCTTTAGTTCAGTGTTTCTTTTCGCTTAGTTACTCTATTCACCTTAATAAGTATGAACTTTATTGTAATAGGAATATAGTCTTTACGGGAAACGGTAGGACCGTTTCCCGTTAAGACTATATTCGTATTAAAGTATGAAGGAATATCGATATTCGTATAAAACTGAACTAGTGATTTAGTGAAATGCATCATTTCTCTAAATCACTAGTTCAGTGAACTAGTCCAGTGAACTAATTCAGTGAACTAGTCCAGTGAACTAGTCCAATGAACTAGTTCAGTGAATCATCTCATTCAAGAACTCGTTCTGATTTGTTGGACTAAATGAAGTACTGAATGAATGAATGAACTACTTCATCAAGTAAAAAGATATACTTCATTCATTTTCTTTTTACTGACACATTTGCGCATCTCTAATTCTAACTAACCCCCGCACTAGTATCCAATATGTACAAAATCATTCCGTTCTATAAAAACTCGCGATAGGTACTAAACTCATATACCCGTGTTAAATAGCTAAGCTCATATATACATATACAGTATAAATACCATATTTTTTTGGGTTGGGTATCGCTAAATAATATGACGAAGTAGTAGAACGGACACTGGCCAATCAAACAATGCCGCTAAAAGCATAGACATAGAGAATGAATGAATAAAAAAGGGCAGAAGTGAGAGAGACAAGAGAACAAGTTGGTTACATTTTCTTTTTCTATTTAATTCACTATGTCTTACAGAAAGATATAGATAAAAATTAATCGTTTTCTCTCTCTCTAAAAATATTGATCAACATCATACAGGTAATACTCTATGTCTATGATTAGTTCCCAAATGGAGTTCCTTGCTTCGTTCAATAGATGGCGGTTGTTGTTGGCAAGTGTTTTGTTACTGCCCACCAGCCCTCTCTAGCGGCAAAGATTACAACCATATTTTTTTTTTTAAAGTCCGTTGATGTCTTGTTGATGGTTATGTTTTGCAGTTGGATTTTTTATCCATTCTTACTACTTCGTGCTAAATAAATATTAGTTACATAAATGAAACAGACACGCCATTTGGTTTACACGGTGTAATAAATTAGTACACAAGCTAACACAAACATTAAAAACGGTTTCAGTACGTACACGATTCTAGATCTCTATCTAGATTTTTTTTTAAGTATGTTGACTTGATGTTTTTCCGTACCGACACCAGGACATAGGCATGTGCAATGTCGCGGTACAGAAAGAAACATAAAATAAATAAACTGCTAGCAAAGAAAGAGAAAGAAGATAACGCCGATTAAAAGTACATCAGTGAGTGCCTGTGTTGACACACTTTTTTTTTCTTAAGTTCTAGAATCGTGTACTCTAAGTTGCCAGCATTACTTGACCCACATTGACATTAGTCTGCCGTATATGTTGGGTCATCTAATGATGGGCCTCGACTTTACGTATGCAATCGTACCTACTCTTTTTTGTTACTTTTACTTTACTTTTCCCAACTATAATTATGTGGGCGGTGCACCGACGTGTCCTCACGGCGGCGATAGGCGGAGACCTCTCGCGCCCGGCATTGGTTGCGGCCATGCTGCGGGGCGAGACGGAGTGGGAAGCGGTCTGCTCCTTCTGCGAGGCAGTAATGCTCGTGAAGGAGGAGGCGGGCCGCGAGCGAGAGAGGACAGCGTCCTCCCTCCGCCCCAACCGCAGTGGTAGGCGCCCGCGGCGTCGGACGTCACCAGATGATCTCCGGCCACCGTAGGCGCGGGCATGCGGGCAGCGAGTAAAGGGCAACTCGCTGCCCGACCAAGGACCATGCCCGGGTCGACGGCGCGTTGTGTCCCACGCGCGCCTCAAAGAGCGTCAGCATAATGACGGGGCCCCCCTCTCAGAGGGCCAAAGCCTGCCGGGGTCGCGGGATTATTTCCTTACCGTGACCCCGGAACGTAACAGGCTATTGAAGGACACCGTGGATTTTAGTCAGTAGAAGTCTGACAGTCCCTCCCACCCTGCCCGGGGTTGGAGGACTCATTTGATGATTTTACCACGCTAAAAAAAAAAAAAAAAAAAAAAACTATAATTATGTACCAAATACTTATCCCAGTCGATCAAATCAACGTGAATCCCGAATACCAGTACAATAAATCGGGAAACATCGTTAAATAGTCATTCAAAACTGACCTATTTGTCCCATTTACCGTCAAAACGTACGATATCCTGCAGAATCTCCCCTCAGACCTCTACCAAACTTCACATTTGTCCCTAGGGTTCATCTTAGATCCGATGGGGCAATGGAACTCTTCGGAGAACTCCCTCAAGTTGGCTATGGGGCCTATGACCCGGTACTTCGCGATCGTGTGGTCATCTTTTTCTATTTGCATCTTCGTCGATTCTTTGGTCATTGCTGAACACCATACCTGGGAAATGAAAAACACGTGAGCCAGAATTTTAGTAAATGCAGAGATGAAAAGTTATTAGCGGTATCTTCTCTATATGAATCATCATCTTTATTGCGTGGACTCTACGCAATCATCAACATCATCAGTCTATAAATGATCCCACTGCTGGGACACAGTCCCCCTGTCTGTGAGAGGGAGTGGGCTATAATCCACCACCCGGGTCCAGTGCGCGTTAGTTGGTGGATGTCTCATGTCTTCGATTTTTTAGCAGAAGTGGTGTGGCGCTGTGGCCCAGTGGTATCGGCCGACGTATGAGCTGTAGGTCGTGGTTCGAATCCAGCCAGCATTACTTTTTGTAATTTATTTCATCACTACGGCTCTCAAAACGGTGAAAGAAAATATCTGGAGCAAATTGGCTTGTCTTAGATCCAAAAATTCGAAGACTTACAACACATTAGGCCCGCATGGTGTCTTATAGCCCACTCCCTCTCACTGAGAGAAAGCCTGTGTCCTAACATTGGGAACATTCCAGGCTAATGATAATTTATGTAAAAGCACGCTCCATGAGCTAGGTAAATCTGTGGTCATCAGCACGTCGAATGCACACTTCAGCTCGCTGATTACTGACGAAACTATAGCATTCAAAAATATGAAGAATGTTAAGAAACCTTCAAGAATAATAATGAAAACTTTCAACTTACCTGAGCAAAAGAAATGAAGAACAGTTGTCGGTCATTATACTTCAATCCAGGCAGAGTGAGGTTCACTTTGGCAGTTCTGGCATGGTCCAGATACGCGTGGAATGAAGCCTTCAGTCCTCCATTGTCTGCGATGTTCTCACCTGGAAATAATGAAAAACTTATTACTATGTTGATATAGCAGAGAATGGAAGCACCCATAATGTGCAAACTTTTATGAGGTGAGTGGTAAAATCATTAAATCAGTCCTCCCGCCATGAGTGGAGTGGAAAGGACTGTCAAACTCGTATTGATTATAATCCACCATGTTCCTTGAAATGCCCTTTGCGTTCCCGGGTCTCAGTTACCTGTTAAAACACGACTGTAAGCCCACGCGGGACTCCGCGTGGGCTTATGAGCCTATGATGAGAAAATGGGATTTCACTAAAACGATTACCTAAATAAAAGCACAAGGTCTCTTGGAAAACCCAATTTCATCAATAGTCCCTGGAAAATACTTGATTATGCTTTGCCACCCACTATGTACAAACATAGACTTAAAGTATGGAGCGAGCCTACCCTAGCCAAATGTCAAAAAACTGCGATACTACTTTCGTTCCTCAGCGCTTTTTGAACGCCCAAAAATAAGTCTCTTCCGAATGGGGCCTTTTTTTTTTAGCGTGGTAAAATCATCAAATGAGTCCTCCCACCCCGGGCAGGGCGGGAGGGACTGTCAGACTTCTACTGACTAAAATCCACGGTGTCCTTCAATAGCCCTTTCTGTTCCGGGGTCACGGTAAGGAAATAATCCCGCGACCCCGGCAGGCTTTGGCCCTCTGAGAGGGGGGCCCCGTCATTATGATGACGCTCTTTGAGGCGCGCGTGGGACTCAACGCGCCGTCGACCCGGGCATGGTCCTTGGTCGGGCAGCGAGTTGCCCTTTACTCGCTGCCCGCATGCTCTCCGAATGGGGGCTTAGGGTTTTGATGAAAACATAAACTTAAAATCTTACCAAGTGTCTGTTTTCCGTTGAGACGCTGTCCCTCCACTGAGTAGTTAGAATACTGCTGCTGGATACACCTGGCTCGCGTCTTGAATCTGGCTATCGTTGCGTTGTTCCACCATTGGTTTAGGTTACCGAATCTGTAGTTATGAGGAAATATATTTGTCAGGTAGCAATACTAAAAAGTGGGATAATGTCTCAATGTGGTGATTTAACCCATACTTCTCAAGATAAGAGATTATTTTTTCGTGACGATGTAAACAGGTGAATTTTAGGGAGCCAGTACAATTGCTCTATTACCCATCTACAATCAGCTTTAACCAAAAGTGGTTAAATGTTGCCACTTATAATAACATAAATGTAAAAATATAAGGGTTCACAATATTACTAAAATTGTATACAACTAAAGGTGCGTACAGACCATGTAACAATGTTATATAACACGTCTACACCATGTAACATTGTTATATATAACATTGCAACATAAAACAATACCGTATTCATTAGTGTAACAATGTTATATAACAATTGTCGTTTGTCATTCTTCAGTGCTATCCACAATGTTATATGACATTCTGTGTCCACATCATCCGTAACATGTTATATAGCAATGTTATACAACATTTTGTGTCCACATCATCTGAAACATGTTATATAACAATGTTATATAACATGTTATGTTATATAGTCTGTACGCACCTTAATAGAAATGGTCAGAAGCCATAGACTTATAGGATAGACTGCATTTTCTCTAGCCAAATGTCAAATAAAATTGGCCATACCCTACAAAAAGAGAGAAAAAAAAAACAATTGAATGATCATCTATCTCTTTCCTTTACATTACTATGAACATTATTTTGTCTTAAAGGAAAGAGATAGACATTCATACAATTAGCTTCCTCTCTTTCTAGAGAGTATTATCAGTTTTAGGCAGATAATGCGCAGTCCATGATTGAAGCTGAGCATCGTTGGTAGGTAATATTGACTCTACTGATCTTCTCTTACCTATCATACTCCCTCCCCTGATCATCAAACGCATGCGTCAGCTCATGTCCCATCACGACCCCCATAGCGCCATAGTTGACCCCTTTAGGGTTGTCCCCATCGTAAAACGGTAGCTGAAGAATCCCGGCGGGAAACACTATCTGGTTCTTAGTCGGTGTGTAGTATGCGTTCACCGTCGATGGTGTCATACCTGAAGAAAAAAGGTTCACATTAAAATATGCATCGTGGAAAAGTTTTTTTATAAAAAAATAGGACAGGATGCTGTGCCGAAAATTGGGATGGACCTGTGCCCAGGCATAGTGCGCAGACCCTAAAGGGGCGCAAACTTGGGTAGACTAGGCCACAATAGGCTATTTTAATAAAATAAAAAATAAGTCGGAAAGATAGATATCCAAAAATACTTGACACGTATTTTTTCTTATCTTACGTAAACCAGAATTGACGAAGATACAACGATTCTAAAAATCGGGTTATGACATCATAAAAACAGAAAAAAACTCTTCGAAATTCGGAATCCTACTCCTGAATTGTTTTATCTTCTTCCGACTGCTATGCGCTAATCGCCTCATCATTTAGGAGATGTGCCGTGATTGCTTCTATCTGTGACAAAATAACCTCATACCATAACTACCCAGCGAGTCGCACGAACTTTTATCGAGATCGAGGAACCGTACACCCTATTCCTCACACTTTTAAAGATTATTTTGAAATACCCTTACCCCACTTGGTCTTGTTCACAGGCTTATCCAGTTTGCTAAGGTCGTTCTTGAGACTGAACACGTTGAAGGCTATATTGTTCTCGAAGTACTCGTTAGGCTTCACCTCTAACTCCTCATACTGCTTGTCTAGCTCATCTTTATGGAGGATGTAGTCAGGGAAACCTGGGGAGAAAAAGGAATGTTATACCTAATGTTTGTTGCGGTAGAGTTGAGTTTGGCTATAAGCGTTTTTAGAGCTGAGGGATGGTTACATACTAGCCAATAGACGAAGTGTTGGACATCCCCAAGCGTTGCCACATGGATCGATTCTGTGGAGTCTCTTCATCCAGTAGATTTCTGGACCAAAGTCACCACTTAACTGGTACATTTTTCTGGCTGGCGTGCCTATCTGGCTGGTGCCCGATCAGTGCCGAAAATAGGGGTTTTGGCAACATTCCCCAGGCACAGGGAGTAGACCCTGGACGGGCGCAGAAATGGTCAGAAAAGAACCACAATTGGCCAGGTCCAGGTTTCATAAAAAGCTAGTTACGGCACTGTGTCCGATATCACTCCAGACTTTTTCTTTAAGTCCTACCATTAGGTCAGTCGTTTTAAGAGCAAAGAACCCTGCCTAAAACCACTTAAGGTTGTACTAACATAGCGTTAAGCATACACATAAAGAAGCAACTTCTGCAGGTTACGTTTCCTAAAAAGATTCCCAAGAATGGCCTTTGGAAGACCCTACAAAACTTGGGAATGCACCAGGATTCGCAACAATTCCCAAGCGTGCTTCCCATCACCTGGAAAGTTGCAGACTCGCTTACCCCAAAACCTACCAATCATATCGGTAATAGCATCAGCCTTGATTTCAGCCGCCTTCCTGGTCTCCGCATCCATCCAGTCCAGGTTCTTCAGGTTTCTCTTGAACGCGTTTCTGATGTTGTTGATCATGATTTCACCTTGAGTCTTCGCTTCTCCGTGGAATACTTCTCGGACGAACATGGCTCCTACTGCAAAGCCTGGAGGAAAATGGAGCTTTAAGTCATTTGAAGATTGATGATGATATACTGGTAACAACTGCATTGCCTTTTACCAACTATGTTGAGGTAGGCTGTCTTTTCAGCAGCATGTGTCAGAAACAATCGATAAATAGGTGGCGTTTGTGGTGTTACAATAAAGGTGCCCCTGTTGGACAAAGAGGGATTTGGTATTCTCTAATAGCAACTAATTTGTGGCACCATCAAAGGTAGGTCCAACAAAAGTGAATACCTGAAGAATTTGTCTATCATGGGTTCCCAAATCATGAGGAGGATTTTAAGCTTTCGAGGTCAACTTCTTTCTTGATTTCTTCTCTGTTTACCTTTGTTTAGCCTGGAGCGTGATAAAGCTTTAATAATCTAGCTCATGTAATTAAAGAGGGTATTTTGAAAGTAGCTTCGGGATCCCTTCTTTGAGGAGTTGCACTTACCAACAGCATTATTAGTATCAGTAACGCAGTATCTCCAAGACTCTTCAGTGCCCTCAGAGCCGAAGAGTGCCTTCCTCAGGATCTTGGTGGCGTCACGGAAAGACTTAGAGAGGTACGTCGATAGGGAGCGGGAGACTTGCCACATCATGTAGCTGGTTAGAGTTCTGGAAATGAAGAAGAGGATTACTTAAAATCATCATTCAATACGCACAGACGGTCGATGGAGCAGACATGTGTTAGAGTGGAGACCACGTTTGGGTAAACATAGTCTCAAACGTCCTGCGGCATGATGGATCGATGATTTAAAGAAGGTGGCTGACAGCGGATGGATACGTACAGCTCAAGACCGGCATGGTTGGTGTTCTTTGGGAGAGGCTTACGTCCTACAGTGGACGGTAATTGGCTGAAGAAATAATTACATAACTGGGGTCGGCTTCTAGCCTCACCAGATAAAACAATAAACCAGTATTTTACATGAAGTGGCAGCCTATCATGGCTCTTTATAACTCAGTCACTGGCTAACACAATACTCTTGGTAAAATTGCTTTCAATTCTTCTTTCTGAAAAATCACAAACATAGCAGTCGTGGTTATAACCATAATCATGTCGAGGCAGTTGGTATATTTGAAATGATAAACGTACCTTTGGTCTTCTTCAGTTTTACTATATTTCTTTATGACTTTCGTGAGATTCTTGAAGTATTCCGGTGCGTATACCACTATTCTTTCTGTGTCCGGTATCTGGAAAACAAATTACACCGTTGTAAATAGCAAAAAATTGCCCTGAGGCTTACACAAGGCTGTACTTAATAGTACCAAGATACATTTCGCCAGTTATAATATTTTTAAACACCAATAGGTTAGTGAGACGAGAGATACAATGTCTCGAACCCTCCTGGGTTTGCACAGAAGAAAAATATCTAAAATATTCTAACATACTCACAGTCCTATTCACCAACTTAAATGCATCATTGAAGAACATAGTCCAGTTCACAAAAGGCACTTCTTTCTGCCACTGTCTTATTGTATACGGGTTATACAAGCCCTCCTCATCCCTCCTATCCTCTGAGGGCGTTGTTATATTCGCCAGTTCCGTCTCAAAGAGGATGACTTTGTTCATCTGGGCTCTTGCTTCTGTCTTGTTAGCTCCTAAGAGGACACATATTCGTGTCATGTAGTCTAGGTATGCATCTAGGACTTTTTTATGGGCTGTTCTGTTAAGATAGTTGTCTCTGGTTGGTAGATTTAGTCCTCCTTGGTCCAGCTGGAAATTGAGAAATATAAGATATTATTTTCATTGCAAGATATAAAGACAGTTAAATACATTCTCCAGGACTTCGAAGTTTATTGCCTCGGTGCTTTTCTGGTAGTCATTATTGTTGATTTTTAGCTTTCAAAAGTTGCAGTAGTTTAGAAAAAGCATTACGAGCCGATTCCCTAAAAACTACTTCGATGGCAACTAAGTATTTGATTCAGATCGCTTTTACTTTACGAGGTTTTTAGACAACCTTATTATTTTATAGCCTACTGTAGGAGATATTATAGTATAAAAACACTAACCACAATGACGTGTTTCGATGAGTTGCGGTCATCTTCCGTTACTGCCCAGTTGAATAAACCCCCCAGGTTGAATCTGAAAGGACACACAATATTTTTTTTGTCACTACTATTTCTGCAAGTTCCAGACTTTGACTTCGCTTACTTCGATTTTGGCCAACTGGTTTTGTCGACGTTGCAAGTTGCACGTTGACTTTGGCCAGAATTATTTTGATTCTGGAGATGCTGACTTTGGCAAAACTCAACCAAATTGATTTTGCTTGCACTAAGGGTTCATAGAATATTAGATAAACTCATAATATTAACTAACCAACTAAGTCAGGTCATTACCAATTTAATTATAAATTCAGCAAAGTGGACTTTGTCTTGGCGGAGTTGACTTTGCCTTTGGCCTAGCAGGATTTATCTGGGTTGACTTTTACTTTTTTTTTTTTTTTTTTAGCGTGGTAAAATCATCAAATGAGTCCTCCAACCCCGGGCAGGGCGGGAGGGACTGTCAGACTTCTACTGACTAAAATCCACGGTGTCCTTCAATAGCCCTTTCTGTTCCGGGGTCACGGTAAGGAAATAATCCCGCGACCCCGGCGGGCTTTGGCCCTCGGAGAGGGGGGCCCCGTCATTATGCTGACGCTCTTTGAGGCGCGCGTGGGACACAACGCGCCGTCGACCCGGGCATGGTCCTTGGTCGGGCAGCGAGTTGCCCTTTACTCGCTGCCCGCATGCCCGCGCCTACGGTGGCCGGAGATCGTCTCGCGACGTCCGTCGCCGTGGGCGTGCACCACTGCGGGTGGGGCGGAGGGAGGACACTGTCCTCTCTCGCTCGCGGCCCGCCTCCTCCTTAGCGAGCATTACTGCTTCGCAGAAGGAGGCGACCGCTTCCCACTCCGTCTCGCCCCGCAGCATGGCCGCGACCAATGCTGGGCGGGGTTGACTTTTACTTTGACAAAGTTAACTTTGTCCACGTTGCCTTTGACTTTAACTGTATCTTAATGGGGGTTTGCACTTTATTAAACTACTTACGTGTTTTGAACATCTTGTACAAGTTTCTGCAGGTCCCACTTCTGTTTGGTCATAGTAGAGGGTAGTATGTGCCATCCTCCCAGCTGCTTGATGACAGCCACCAGGGGCTTCTCGCCAAGTTTCTCTATGGTCTCATTAGTGTCTATGCAAGCGTCGTAGTAGATACGGGCTTTGGCTTCAGCGTCTGCTGTGTTTGAGATGTTTACTTTTTCTGGGGAAAAGAGAAATATTTTTAGTTAAAAAAACCGGCCCAGTGCGAAAAAAAAAGTGGCTGTGACATACGGACGGACAGACAGACATGGCGAATCTATGAGGGTTCCGTTTTTTGCCATTTGGCTACGGAACCCTAAAAATGCTTGCATTTAATTCAAACTGCTAGGGAAAGTCTAAACCATTCTGTGTTGTTTGCTTTATGAGCCAGTATAAAGCCGGAAACACATTATTAACACCCGACGCCACCCGATGAAACGTGATGCGTGTTGGGTCAAATCAAATGTATTGTTTTCTATGACCAGAATCACACTATGAACACCCGACGCGACGACACGCGCTCACTGCACATCGGGTGTCGACACGTTGCGTCGCGTGGCGTGTTAAATAATGTATTTCCGTCTTAACTCTGTGGATATCTTTATTATATTTTTAGACGCCCAAGTGAACGCACAATATCTAACTTACTTACTTGTTTTAAGTAAGTAAATTATCGCAGATAGAGATTACTAAAAGTTTAATTTTTTTTTTTGAAGTGAGTTCCTGAAAGTAAGACTAGGGCTACACTAACGGGAAATGCCGTTAATTATCGAGTTAGTGTTTACGTTTATACGAACATTTGAAGACTAATTATCGCGAAAATTAACGCGAAGTGCCGTTAGGTGATAGGATACTATATTAAATATATATATACTACTGACTTTTTAAGCAGTGCTACTAAACTAATGAAATCAGACAGTCAATCAAATATCCGTAGATGGATTTGTGAAATAGATTTTTTCCTTTACATCACTGATTGTCATACATTACAGTGCATTTTTCGTGTGTCAATATTACTCAAACGTCATTTCAAAATAGAGGAAGTGCAGCATATTTGGAATACCAGTTTGTATTTTGAGAATAAGTTGAAAAATAAATGGGTTATTCCAATGAAATATACTTTAAATTATTTGAAAATTATTTAGCTTTAATAATACAAGCTGTCAAACCAAACAAAAATGAGGAACCTTCTCAAAATTTGAATTACCTAACCTAAAAAACTCCGAAATCGTGATTTGACTTAGGGTGCAGGTAATTTGAAATACAGTATTCAAAATTATTAAACCTTATTTCTTAATCAAATGCTTACTGTTTTCTTAATTAATTTAGATTTTGTAGCTAATTTTACAGTATTTTTTCTTTTTGTACGTAATCAATATGTGTGTAATCTGTAATTTAAATATTTCTGTAACAAAATCGCCCACAAAAATAATTACTTTGTAATCAACCACAATATGATAGATCTGTGCTTAGTTTGGACTTACAATTATCCTTACAGTAAAGACAGAAGGTCCTTTACTGATTTCTAGAAGTTTCTTCAGCACCGCAAGCCCCATGATCCCATTAGCATTAGTAGGTATTCCAAGTTAACAACAGGACATCCTAAACTATAACTCCATTTCTCTTATTTAGTTTTAGAAATAATTATAAAATGAAAACAAATTCACAAACAAATAAGGTCACTTGACAGTTTAAAAATTTCTTTGACGATTTGCATATCATAGTAAATGATTATTAAGGATTGAATTCGTACCAAATAAAGTTTTCAAATAAGACGTTTCATTCTCGTGGGGCTGTCAGCAAAAGTTTTAGTGTAGCGCTCTTTTTAAGTACTCACTCACATCCTATATCATGTGACATTAAGTTCAAAACAAAAAAACGCAGATGGTGTTTATACTAATTGAGATATCGTGGTATTCCAAATTACTTGCAGTATTCCAAATATGCTGACTTTCCTCTACAACCTCTTTAACAACAAAAATATAAACCAACAAATTATTTTAAAAGTTCACGTAGAACATTAAACCCTTATTTGTTCACGAGAACAATACCACAATCGTATTCCTATTTACATATCTAACATGATTACGTATGTATAGACGTCAAAAATCTATGAAGGCATAATAACAATATAACTAATTGTACAAATATTAACACTTCTATTTTGTAATGTATCATTTTTGGTAAAGTTTGTGTTGTTGTTAGGAGGTAGGTATGGTTGTAAAATGTAGGTACGCAGAAGGGCAACTTTTATTTTCGTGATTCTAATTCATATACTTAGGTACTTGTAACTCCGTAATTTTGACAAATCAGTAGGTACCCTTAGCACGACTTTTCACTCTTTTACTTTACCGCCGTTTGTCCACCGCCGCCGTCAACGTCACGTCACCGAGAACGAGATGACGGCGCCGAAGTAGCGGTATGTATAGCGGTACATACATTTACTTCGCCGCGTGTCCACCGCACATCCGTCACCCGAGCGCCGTCATCCCGGCCGCTGAAATTGCGAGTAGATCGGCGTGACCGCTAGAACGTAGCCCGAGATTTTGACGGGCCGATGTGCCGGCAATACAAAAGGAACTAATTTTATTTACTTTGAAAATTGTCAATTTGAAATTGTCAAAGTTCCAGTTTACTTTACGTCTCAAATACTGAAAACTCGTGCTAAGGGTACTGGAGGTCTACTTTTTAAGTCCGGATAAATACGGATGTACGAATGTAACTAACGTCAAAATCAAATATTCCGACAGACGAAACTTAGAGACCATGCACGCCACTTCTGAAGTCTTTTAGACGCGGCGCAAATGACTTATTTTTTTGGGATAACCCATGACACTATTAAAGCCAGCATCAACAGTGGCAACCACCAGAAAAGCTCCGAGACAATGAAGCTCGACGTGTCCCGGAGAATGAATTTACCTGTCTTGGATCCTGCAACGAAATTAATCATAAAAGAATAGTGGAGGAGTAGGAAAAACACGTAGTTTCCACTATACTAGTTTGCAAATGTCTATGTCATTACATCAAACATTAAAAATGTAGTACCACGAATTTTCCGCAAGTCATGAGTGGTGGCGCGGACTCTAAACATATAGCATATGATACCTCACGCATAGTGATACCTCACGACTTTTACCTATATTCAGGTGACTGTCGCAATACAAATCCATAGAGGTTCGTACACAGGCACACGTCAATGGATACCAAAGTCATAAGGTATCGGAGATTTTAGTCGCCTAGTGTACGAAGTAGCAAAGAGCTATCTGTCAAACCGTAATATCATGCATTCTTACTTCGGGCTCGATGTCATGGGGCGTACAAAACGCCCGTAACTAAGGCCAAAACCACGGGTTTCGTGCTTAGAAATTAGACCCCTAGCTAGGCTCGAATAAGGTATCTCCGTTTTGTGTCAAACATTTAGGTACTTTATTATTGCCTAGCCTTTTCCAAATAATGTTGAGGTCTGCTGCTAGTTGAACTGGATGCAGCTGAATATTAGTATTTTACGTGGACTGCCTATCTGACCTACACAACCTAGTAGCTGGGTAACTGATAGGATATGAAATAGGTGACTCTCAGACTCTTATACTTATTGATTAAAAGTCTACTCTGTTCCTTCGGTTGCCTTTTGTGTTCCAGTGCTACAGTATCTTGCCTAGACAGTTCCGTGACCCCTTACAACTTCGATAAAACAGAATCTGATAAAAACATGCTTTTTGTCATTTGATGAAGTAACACTTCTGCTATTCCATTCCATTTTGTTATGGCAGAACTAATAATAGTAATGTATAACATCTAATTTTTCGTACATACACAATACACATACAAAGCGATAAACGATACAACTCGATTATAATTTACAATAGTTCACTAATATTTTGGGAATATAGACGAAAAACGAAATGCCAAATCTTGGTACAGTTTCATAAAAAGCGGAATTTTACGTATCCTCTTGGTGCATATTAGGAGCTCTTATCTAAAATCGTAGTTGGTATGTTAAATTGCATTTAATTTGCAATGTTAGTATTACCATCCTAATTCTAAATCAATGAAAGTTTCTTTATTATTTATTGTGTATACCAGGGGTTCCCAAACTGTGCGTCGCGACGCCCTGATGCTTCGTAGAGAGTATACAGGGTGTAAAGGACAGCCCTCCGCAAACTTTCAGGGCTTGCTCAGTAGACGAAACTGAACAATCTTGCAGATTTTTTTTTTCAGGAATTGAAAATAAAAATCAGCCTCTCCATACAAACTGTCCAATCAAGTTTATAATTTTCTATGGTGAGGCTGATTTTTTTTTCATTTCCTGAAAAAAAAAATTGTGGATGATTGTTCAGTTTCGTCTACTGAGCAAGCCCTGAAAGTTTGCGGAGGGCTGTCCCTTACACCCTGTAGAGGGGCGGGCGTTGCGAGACGCGAGGGTTGACTATTCTCCGGATTGATATTGCGTGAAACCAAGATTCTATATGTATAAAATATCCACCTAAAAGAAGAGGATAATCTCATTGATCTCTTTTGCAGCAACAAGCCCAGATTCACGTGCTCTGATTTCGTGGAGTTCGGCTCCAGGTATTATTTTTTATTATTCACCTGGTATCACAGAATATATAATAGTACTAAACGCTGGTATCAACTAGCTAGGGCATCGAGAAAAAATTATATACCTACTCGTAAATAGGAACAGAATACTTTTATCGCAGTTCATTTTATGATCCTTATCACGTGTCCTTTAGTTTTACATGACAGTAAACGATGAAATCATCAGTGTTTCAGTCTATGTCTCCTTCAAAGACATACATACATTAGCATTTTGTGTTTATATGTAAATGTATGTTATATATACTTATGTTTTGAAGAAGACATTGGCACTGTAAAAATATATTTTTAAGTACGTAATTTGAATAAGTTAAAATTTGCAAAGAACAAAGGTCAAATTAATCTATTTGATTTGATATGTAAAATAGAATGTAAATATTCTAAAAATTGACATATAATTTCTTTTCAGTACGTGAAAATAAACACGTCCAAAAATACTTTTCTATTTCAATTAGTAACAAGCTAATAAAATCAAAATTACGTAAATTGTTTTTTTTATGAAGTTTTTACTTTTTATAGGAATCTAGGTACCTACAAAAACTCATGAAAATTCCTCTAACGTAGGGAAAATCAAATTGATTTCCCTATACATTTATTTCTCTATTAAAACATGAGCATTTTTTATTTTCAGTCTTTTAATACACAGTTTATAAATTACGTACGTACCTATAATTCGACTGGCCTGTTGGTCTAGTGGTTCGTGACCCTGACTGCTATGCCGGAGGTCGTGGGTTCGATTCCCACCCAGGACAAATGTTTGTGTGATGAGCATGATCATTTGTTCTGTGTCTGGGTGTAATTTATCTATAATATGTATGTATTTAGAAATATATAAGTATGTTTATCAGTTGTCTAGTACCCATAACACAAGCTCTGCTTAGCTTGGGACTAGATGGCGTTGTGTGATAGTTGTGAAAAAAAAAAAAAAAAAAAAAATTATGTCTTGCTCAGTTACAATAGTCACACAAGCGCGGCCGTAAAGATGTCATCTACGATAGCATCGTAGATGACGGGGTTATGACATCAAGATAATTTTCATTGTTATCCTACAATAGGTATTTTACGTGTATTGCGTCACCATTGAATAAATAAAGGAACATACACCTACGAATCCCGAAAAATGTACGTGAAATTATTAGGAACACAGTCTTACAAAAACGTACGTTCTATATGTCGGATCTTGGTTGAGAGAGAACACAAACGCCTTTGTTTAGACGTTGTGCTGAGTCTAGAGGTAGGTAGGTGTCTGATAAGCACCACTGTCCCATGGATCACTGATCGCGGTGGTACACATACTGCCATAGGAACAGCTCTGTGTTTCCTTTTAAGATCAGAGCATTAATTGGAAAAGTAGAGTTTTTCTATGTAATATTAACTGCGTAAGTCATAAGACCTATTTCTCTCATTTACCGGTATCCCACTCTGCCCCCACAATTGTTGAAACTAACTATGCATGTGACTAAGACTTAGTACTGCTATTATTCTGATCGCCAGCAAAAGTATACCCGGATGCGACATACCTATAATTTATTTTTCACAAGCAAGAATTACTTGGACCGCAAAGGTCTAAGAAATTCTTGTGAAGACCACTTCAATAACCAAAATAAGAGAACGTAAAGTCTACTTACCAAGTGCATATCTAATGATCAACTGATTCTGCAACTCAATCTTGCTGAAGATGCCCCAGCTGGATTTCCCTTCAGGAATGGGATTGTTCTTGATCCAGCCCCCACAGGCGAACTCGTAGAAGTCCTCACAAGGGTCTTGGGTCTCATCCAGAGCCCGTATCACTTCACTTGCTGTGTATATGCAGGATCCTTTTAAGCAGATCTGGTCTGGAAGAAAAGGTAGAAGCGGTTACTTCAGCACCTCATATCTTAATTTTAGGGTCAGTGCTTCAGGGAATCCCCCTCTTGGCATAAATAACACTAAGCTAAGGAGTGGCATTTTCTGCCAGAGCCTGTATTTCGTGATACCTCATTCATCAAGGTGAACCGTGAATGAGTTACTTCTTTTATTATTCTTCACTTACCATCAAGCGAGATAGTGGTCAAACGCGAGCAACGTGAGGTTTCACGCAAAGCTCGTCTCAGATGGCGCTATCAGCGCATGATGCCATTTACTGTACTATGATTAACTTGACTTAGACTACACACTCGAAGCTACACTTGACGTTGTTTACGTTATGCGCTTGTAGCGCTACTGACGGCTAAAACTCGCAGTGAAACCCCCTATATCGCAAAAAAATTTGGGCATAAAAATACTATGGCATAATTATACTTTGGGATAATTATGCCACACGCTATAGTACAACTATCATTTGGTCTAATTTCTTTGGACACAACTTGTAGTTGTATAAAGAACGTGGGCGGAAATAAATATGAAGCTCTTAATTTAATACAAAAGAAAATTAATGTTTACTGAATCATAAATACCTATACTACAACAAAGAAAGGAGTGTCTTGATGAATTGATTTTTAGTTATTGTCTGTTAGTAATTGACAATAGAGTATCTATTTATTTATGGATCATAAAGTTGATTATGATCGTTACCATGTTTCTCCTTAACATGCGCCATGCAATAAACGGTTATGGCATCTATAGTTAAATACACATAAAAAGGGAAAACGTAATACCTAATAAAGGGCCACTCAGTTCTGGTTTTGATGAGTGGTGCTAAGACTCTAAAACTCTTTGAGAGGAGTAGCTGGGGAGACGCCAAGGCGCGGGCGTCCTCGCCAAATGGTGAAAAACGGCAGACCGGTGAGGACTTACGCGATTGTTTTGGGAGGTTCTTGTTTCGAATTTGGCAGCAGGACACAGCCTATGTGGTACCATTGTGTAGACGGTCAGGAGGACATCGGTGAAGCATAATATGGCGTGAGTCTCGGCCACCATAGCTGCGGTTTTGCAGCAACGAGTAATGATTAGTTCACCAATCGATCAAGGACCAGGGTGGGTATTACAACGTCTTAAAACCAGGCTTGTTACTGCTGGCTTAATGACTGCGACACGGTATTTTACTAATGCAGTTGTTATCGAACACAGAGTTTTTGTAACCTGAGTTTTTTATTTTCTAAATAAATACTTATTACTTATTATTGTTACAGTGAGTGAACGAGATGGCGCTAGACGACTTGTATAGCTCTGTCACTTTCACTCGCCGGAATAAGTCTGCCAGGGCTACGAGTATGTCTTAAAAGGTTATTGCGGCCCTGGACCGCAAAGGCTACTGAAGGAATAGAGTGCAATGGTTTTTAATCAGTCAAGTCTGAGACAGTACACTTACGGTACACTTACGACTTTGGTATCCATGGACGCATGCATGTGTACAAACCGCCATGTACCTATATGAATTGCTTTACTTGCTATAGTCGCCTGGATACCAAAGTCGCAAGGTATCGGAGACTTGCGTCGCCATGTGTACGAAGGGGCAAAAAGGTGGCTTTCGCTCCATCTTGAGCGGGAGGACTCATTTAATGATATTACACCTATGTAGTTCCTGCGTTGCATACTGGAATCGAGTACTATTTGTAAGTCCCACCGGATGGTATGTCCTCGAGCAATTCCTAGTATGAGCAGAAAAGAAAGCATAGGTTTACCTTTGCTCTCAGGCTGGTAGCATGGCGGCACGGGCAGATAGGTGGGTCCCCTCATCGTCAGCAGCAGGGTGACAGTCAGGAGTACTGCCACGAACAGCACGGCAGCTACCACCATCAGCACCCGCTCCAGTCGAGTTCGCTGATGCCAGCCGATGAAGGAGACACCCTGAAAGAAGGAAACCATGTTGAAGAAACTGGAGCATCTAAGAAACTAATCTGCGTGATTGATCCGTGGATTATAACCTGCCCAGAGAGATATGCTCCGTGTCCCAGCAGTGATGATAATTAATTGGTGATTAAATTCGTACTTCTTTTTTTTATAAAGAAAGATGGCAACACGGATCCTGTTAGTTCCACAGGCACATTCTTTGAAGCCATTAAAGGGAAATTTCTACGTAATATTCAACGTAATTGTACTGTTTTCATAATTTCAATTTCAACACAATATCAGATGATAACCATAAGTTTTGTCACTTCTAGCCAGCTATATACCACCAGCAGCACAAAGGAAGCAGCACGCAGTGTATGTATTTGGCTGGCATGTGCCTCTATCGATTATATCAGTACCTCCACATTTTCGAAATCGTCATAATTTATAATTATAAAAGTAAATCTTATAAATCCCAATGAACAGTCTCATGATCCGTCTTCAAATCTCAATGAAATGATTAATGTTGCTAAGTGTCAAATGTATAATCAGTTCACTGGCCTGCTCTACACTACTCGCGAAGTTGGTCGAAGTTGACCGAATACGATAGTGTAGAAGGGCACTTCGCTTCGCTTCGTGCAACTTCGGCTCGCTTCGGGCGACTTCCATTTGTTGTCGGTTTTTGCGACCGAGTCAAAGGACACAATGAGCTCCTCGCGAAGTTGCACGAGTGTGTAGTCACATACTTCGGGACTTCGATCAACTTCGACGAGTACTTCGTCGAGGCAACTTCGTGAGTAGTGTAGAGCAGGCTTTACATGTGTCTTGAGAACGTTAAAGCGTGGGAAATTAATCAGGATTAAGTGGAGCGGTAGTAAATTAATCAGATACACTGCAATGAGCTTTGGATATGCTCCATAAATAAAGTGTTGATAACAAGTTGGGTCTTTAAATTTTCTTTTTTAATTGGTAAAATCATCCCCCTACCCTGGATGAGAATGTCAGACTCTTACTGACAAAACTCTCCATTTTTTTCAGTTGCTCTTTGCGTTCTAGGGTTGCGGTGTCCTTTTAAGAAGGTTCCGCAAACCAGGCATGCTCCTAACCTCATAGATAAATGTGGTGCTGCTCCACAAACGATGAGGCACTTAATATCGTGCCATGCCGACTGTTACAGGAGTTGATGGAGGTTTCTGAGAGCGCTAGAATGGTTGCCCTATAGATTGTTATCGATACGCTAAGAGGAAGAAATTTGTTCCTGGGTAGTTACTTCCACCATTTCTTCTTCCCAGCCAAAGCAGTAGAAAGTAGCGAAAAACAGGCTTTTTGGAAGACTGCCTGTTGTAATTGTAATGGACGTTTAAAAATAAGTTCTCAATTATCAGCCTAAATATTTAGTACTAGCTTCCGCCCGCGGCTTCGCCCGCGTGGTGTTTTGATAGCCTATGTTCTTTCTCAGGGTCTAAAGATTGTCTGTGCCAAATTTCATCAAAATCGGTTGAGAGGTTTAAGCGGGAAAGCGTAACAGACAGACAGACAGAGTTACTTTCGCATTTATAATATTAGTTTGGATAGCACACCAAGCAAACGGGTACACTACGATAATACGAAAAACTTTATTCCGAAATTCATAAATACGAATTTCAAAATACCGATTTTCATAATTCCGAATGGTTCAAAATTCCTAATATAACAACTCCGATGGATCAATATTCCTATTTTAATAATTCCGAAATTTCAAAATTGCTAACGATTATAATTACTATTTTCAAAATACCGAATTTCAATAGACCGAATATCAAAAATTCCGACTTAACATATTTTCCGAAACATCAAAAACACGAATACCGAATATTAAAATTCCGATTATTGGAATTCCGATTCGGGTCCGTCAGGTCGAAAAGTCCGAGTAGGGGATCCTCAAGACACATTTTGCTCGCTATTGCATCCTGAGTAATAGCACCACCAAGGTGGTTCAACGGAGCCCCGCTTCGCGGGGCTCCTATTTCTGAGAGCAAGGTTTAAAGTAACCTAACACGAAGGGGATGGCGGGGTCTTTCAGACCCCGCCATCCCCTTCGAACCTAACCTGTCCGTGTCGGGGTGTCCCCAGTCCCGAGCTCGCTTCGCTCGCTCTTACATCCTTGGTCGATTTGTTGACTACCACCTACCAAGGTAGGTCGACGGAGCCCCGCTCCGCGGGGCTCCTATTTCTGTGAGCAAGGTTTAAAGTAACCTAACACGAAGGGGATGGCCGGGGTCTGAAAGACCCCTAACCTAACCTAACCTGTCCGAGTCGGGGTGCCCCAAGTCCAGAGCTCACTTCACTCGCTCTTGAATTCTAAGTTCTCCTAATAGCAATAAAAATCCTGAAGGCAAACAGTGAAAGTTAAGAGGATACGCCTCGCCACTCCGTGCCTACACGGGTTTAAATAACACTCTGGGAGTACGGTAGACAAAATTACGTGGAGCCGGTTTTGCACCAATTCGTTTCTGTCACTGACTTTGTGGAATAAAAAACGAAATTCCGATTTTCAATATTCCGAAAAAATCAGTTTATTCGGAATATTGAAATTCGGAATTTCGTTTTTCGGAATGAGAACTCATCGAGCATTACATTTTTCGAATATGTGAAAATCGGAAAAAGAAGAAATCGGACATACGACTTTCGGTCAAATAAATTTCGAGATTCTTAATAATAGATATTGTAATTTTTAGGAATTATGATATTCGGAGTTTTGAAAATCGGAATATCGAAATTCGGAATAAAATATTTCGGAGTATTTGGGTGTTCCCCAAGCAAACACAGTCTGCCACGCAGTAATAGATTTTCAACTTCAACACAAAATGAGAAGCTTCACGTTCAATTGGGAAAATTTGACAGATTCGGGTAGGTTGATGTGCTGGCGTCTATACTTATCTTCTTCTTCTTTTATTATTATATAACGCCTATTTTTTATAGTTGTTTTAGTTAATTTATTTATTTTTCATTCCGCTCGATAACTAATCAATTATCACTTGGTAATACCTGTGGTAATACCCAGGCGTCTACCGGTGTAAAAAAAACTTTTTTAGAAAAAAACTTTTTAAAAAAAAGGGAACCGACTTCAAAACCAAACACAAAAAAACGATAAAATAACTTTTCTTTCGGAAGTCGGTGGCTTTGTTTTTTTTTATTTCATTGAGTTATGGCCAACGACTTCCGAAAGAAAAGTTATTTTATCGTTTTTTTGTGTTTGGTTTTGAAGTCGGTTCCCTTTTTTTTAAAAAGTTTTTTTTATTTTTTTCCCTTTTTAACCGACTTCAAAAAAAAAAGTAGGTTCTCAGTTCGACCTGTATGTATGTATGTATGTATGTATGTATGTATGTATGTATGTATGTTTGTCCGCGATTATCTCGCGTTTGGCTGAACGGATTTTGATGCAGTTTTCAGGAAAGTGTTCTCTACATTCTGGAGAAGGTTTTAGTATATAACACTAATAGATATCCCTTGACGTTGCCCGCGTGGATCCGTTTTGCTTACTTGGATCGTAGATTTTCAGGGACGATTGCATGTTTTTCCGCGATTATCTCGCGTTTAGCTGAACCGATTTTGATGCAGTTTTCAGGAAAGTGTTTGTTACATTCTGGAGAAGGGTTTAGTATATAACACTAATAGATATCCCGTGACGTTGCCCGCGTGGATCCGTTTTGCTTACTTGGATCGTAGATTTTCAGGGACGATTGCGTTTTTGTCCGCGATTATCTCGCGTTTGGCTGAACCGATTTTGATGCAGTTTTCAGGAAAGTGTTTGTTACATTCTGGAGAAGGTTTTAGTATATAACACTAATAGATATCCCGTGACGTTGCCCGCGTGGATCCGTTTTGCTTACTTGGATCGTAGATTTTCAGGGACGATTGCATGTTTGTCCGCGATTATCTCGCGTTTGGCTGAACCGATTTTGATGCAGTTTTCAGAAAAGTGTTTGTTACATTCTGGGGAAGGTTCGAGTATATAACAATAATGGATATCTCGTGAAGTTGCTCGCATAGATCCGTTTTTGTTGCTTAATAGGATTGTAGATTTTCAAAGAAGCCGATTTTATGAAGATTTTTGTTGAATATCGCAACTAAAAAGGGAAAAATAAAAAACTTTTTTAAAAAAAGGGAACCGACTTCAAAACCAAACACAAAAAAACGATAAAATAACTTTTCTTTCGGAAGTCGGTGGCCATAACTCAATGAAATAAAAAAAAAACAAAGCCACCGACTTCCGAAAGAAAAGTTATTTTATCGTTTTTTTGTGTTTGGTTTTGAAGTCGGTTCCCTTTTTTTAAAAAAGTTTTTTTAGTTGCGATATTCAACAAAAATCTTCATAAAATCGACTTCTTTGAAAATCTACAATCCTATTAAGCAACAAAAACGGATCTATGCGAGCAACTTCACGAGATATCCATTATTGTTATATACTCAAACCTTCCCCAGAATGTAACAAACACTTTTATGAAAACTGCATCAAAATCGGTTCAGCCAAACGCGAGATAATCGCGGACAAACATGCAATCGTCCCTGAAAATCTACGATCCAAGTAAGCTACGGATCCACGCGGGCAACGTCACGGGATATCTATCAGTGTTATATACTAAAACCTTCTCCAGAATGTAGCAAACACTTTCCTGAAAACTGCATCAAAATCGGTTCAGCCAAACGCGAGATAATCGCGGACAAAAATGCAATCGTCCCTGAAAATCTACGATCCAAGTAAGCAAAACGGATCCACGCGGGCAACGTCACGGGATATCTATTAGTGTTATATATTAAAACCTTCTCCAGAATGTAACAAATACTTTCCTGAAAACTGCATCAAAATCGGTTCAGCTAAACGCGAGATAATCGCGGACAAACATGCAATCGTCCCTGAAAATCTACGATCCAAGTAAGCAAAACGGATCCACGCGGGCAACGTCACGGGATATCTATTAGTGTTATATACTAAAACCTTCTCCAGAATATATAGAACACTTTCCTGAAAACTGCATCAAAATCCGTTCAGCCAAACGCGAGATAATCGCGGACAAACATACATACATACATACATACATACATACATACATACATACATACATACATACATACATACATACAGGTCGAACTGAGAACCTACTTTTTTTTTTGAAGTGGTTAAAAAGGGAACCGACTTCAAAACCAAACACAAAAAAAACTGTAAAATAACTTTTCTTTCGGAAGTCGGTTTGTTTTTGTTTCATTTACTATGGCCACCGACTTCCGAAAGAAAACTTATTTTACAGTTTTTTTGTTTTCGGGTTTGAAGTCGGTTCCCTTTTTTTTTTAAAGTTTTTTATTTTTCCCTTATTAGTTCAGATATTTAACAAAAATCTTCAAATCGGCGTCTTTGAAAATCTACAATCCTAGTAAGCAACAAAAACGGATCTATGCGGGCAACTTCACGAGTTATCCATTATTGTTATATACTAAAACCTTCTCCAGAATGTAAAGAACACTTTTCTGAAAACCGCATCAAAATCGGTTCAGCCAAACGCGAGATAATTGCAGACAAACATGCAAACGTCTCTGAAAATCTACAATCAAAGTATGCAAAAACGGATCCACGTGGGCAACGTCACGGGATATCTATTAGTGTTATATACTAAAACCTTCTCCAGAATGTAATGAACACTTTCCTGAAAACTGTATCAAAATCCGTTCAGCCGAACGCGAGATAATCGCGGACAAACATGCAATCGTCCCTTAAAATGTACGACTCAAGTAAGCAAATCGGATCCACGCGGGCAACGTCACGGGATATCTATTAGTGTTATATACTAAAACCTTCTCCAGAATGTATTGAACACTTTCCTGAAAACTGCATCAAAATCCGTTCAGCCAAACGCGAGATAATTGCGGACAAACATGCAATCGTCCCTTAAAATCTACGATCCAAGTAAGCAAATCAGATCCATGCGGGCAACGTCACGGGATATCTATTAGTGTTATATACTAAAACCTTCTCCAGAGTGTAATGAACACTTTCCTCAAAACTGCATTAAAATCCGTTCAGCCAAACGCGAGATAATCGCGGACAAACATACATACATACATACAGGTCGAACTGCGAACCTACATTTTTTTTTTGAAGACGGTTAAAAATAATTTATTATGGCAAAACAACCTTTTCCCGGGTCACCTAGTTTTTTTTTTTTAATCAATTTTACCAGGAAGTCAGATATCTCAAATCGCGACAACATTTCTAAGAAGTATTTTGTTTAATTAAAAAACACTGCTCCCCTTATCACCTATCACAAGTACGGCCCGGCGGCGGCCCGTTTTGACGTCACCTCGTCACCAACGATCTCTCCTAATGAGAAACGCCATTTTGTAGGTGATAAACAGCGTTCCCTTAATCTGGAAGACGTAATGAAGGACGGAACCTTATCAGGGAAGTGCTCGAGCCCCGCGAAAAAATTTTTGCCAAAAATCCCTGACCGATTTTAAGACTTATTTTTACAAAAATACAGTTTAAAATCGGTCGGGGTTTGGTGGCTCAAAATTGTGCCATTGGGGCGCATTGGGGTCCGAGAGAAAGGTTGATTGTGTTTGTAAAAGTATCAGTTTTTTTTTAAATGGTCATCAGTTTTGCGTGCTATATATGGCCCGATTACTACCATTTCAACTTGCTTATTCGTTGGGCCCGTTGGGCTATGTCGGTAACTTTGGTTCGTCCACGAATCTCCTCATTCCTGAGTCGATCACGCAGAGAGACTCCAAGCATAGCCCCCATACATACATAGCTACTATCACCCCCTATAAAAGAAAAAAAATTGACGCTTAGTGAAGTGGCATCGGGTCAGCTACTTGCAGTAGAGGTATCGATAACATCTTAAGTTTCGATTGTACCTACTGGTACCTACACTACTGATAAACTGATTTATAATTAGTTAGGTCTCAAGATCAGAGATAAGTCAACCGCAATTACAACATACTATAAACATGACAATAGAGATAAGCAATATTTTAAGTGGAGTGTCAGAAAATCCATCGTGTTCCGTCAACTGCCTTTTAACGTTCCAAGGCCACGGTTGTTTTTGCAGACCCTTCCACGACCCAGGACCAATGGCTTTACACGCTTTCCAAAACACGCAGGAAACTTGCTAAGAAAGATGATCCATCCACAGACACAACTCAGCAAGCACAGATTAACTTTGAAGATTGACCTGCCTGTTATTACTTAACCAATCTCTTCGAAGTTTTAAAAGTAATCTCATATTTATAGATCAATCAAATACTGAAAAAAAAAGTAATCAAGATACATCCCAGATGCGTACTCTTCGCAATTTTCCAGACATTTTCGTGGAAGACGGCTCTTATTTACGTATAAATGTAAACAGATTACTGGATTCCGTTGGAGTTTTCTTCGTGAAATGAAACTATAAAATTTTATCGAAATTGCGGAGGTTAAATTGACTTTATCGTTATTAATGAGGGTTTTAAGTACGCGTAATTGGTGTTGGCACGTATTTTTTAATAATGAAGCTATTGCAATTATTTTAAATTCGATCGTTTGTTTTGTTTACCTATAATTTCTTGGGCAAATAGATAAAAGTAAGTACCTAGTTTCTTTATGTAATTTTTTTTTAATGCCAATTCCTCGTAAATACCACACGTGTGTGCGACAAAGTGTTATTTCTTAAGGCTGCAGTTCCACTGAGGCGGATTTATTTCTTTAACACCTCCATGTGATTGGTGAATCGAGGCACAGGTCGTCTCCGCACTGCTGTCAGCCTCGTACGGACTAAAAACCATTTTATTGTCTCTTCAATTACCTTCGCGTTTCAATGTCGTATGTCGTTGTGTGAAGTAAAACTGAAGTCTGAACAGATTTGGGCATTCTGATAATGATCTATCACCTGGGTCAGGACACAAAATACTTTCATCTCGGTAGTGCCTATCTTTGCTTGAGATGCTTTCCAATTTTCAGGAGTTAAACCCGCAAGAAGAAGCTAGGAAGTGATATTAACCATTGTCAGACTACTTAATCCCTAAAACAAGTACCCTATCCACAGATTTACATTTTGCATTATTAATTCCAGTCGTTTAAAACCAGCTTAATCGCGTTTCCAGTACCTAACTAAATAGGTTAGGGCACTGGTATGCATACAGGCACAGTGTACAGATCACCAGTAAGTCAACTACGTTAATTTTGTGAAAGCCAACACGAGTATTATTACGGTTACGGTCAACTATAATTTTTATAATGTTGCCCTACACACCAAAACGTGGTAACGTGGTGTTTTTTTGGCAGGAGGAGTCATATCGTGATTTTACCAAGCTATAAGAAAAAAAGGTAGAGGAGTTAAGCCTAAGATGGGTAGCTCGCCTAAAACGGGTATGCATGTTTATCGGCTCCTCATAGCACGCACACATTACACACGTAACTAAACATGCATACCCGATTTAGGCGGGCTACCCCTCTTGGCAACCTCTTGGGCTTACCTCCCCTAAGTTAACAAAAGATCTTTAGTTTCCAGTTGAAATACTGATATTTGTACTGTGGCTCTTTACTCCCCCTTCCGTGTCGTGGTAATGTGATTATGATAATAGCCCCAGAAGACAGCGATGCGTTTTATGAGATTATCGGACGAGCGGGCGTATGCGGTAAATATTTTCCGATTAATACGATGGCATAATGGCTAGTGGCGTAGAAAATGAAGTAAAAATCTTTTTATAGCTGCGATCGTTCCTGTACTTTTAAATTGGTCAAAAGAGGGAGGTCCAAATCTGTAGGAGGATGTCTACTCTCGAACTCCGTCAACGAAGATACGGGCCCATACGAAAGTATCTCGAAACTTTGGAGTCAACCCTACTACCTTTAAATTCATGAGTTTTGTCAACACATCGGAAAAGCTCGGAAAAGAAAACGGAAAAGCTCTCAATTTAAACGAGCTAAAATTGCCTAAGAAAGTATTTGAACATCTCGGTCTTCCCCCTATTTACCTACTCCGGACCTTAAAAGAACCTAATTCTTTTAAAGTACTCCATAATAATAATATAAAAAAATAACAGATTGTTTTTTATCCAACATGGATTTCGATTCGAATTTCAGTAAAATTGGGGTAGTTAGGCTAACAATGTCGTTTATGGCGAATCTCTCCGGATCAAATTATCGGGTCGGATTCGACAAGTTGCAACTACTAGTTTGCTCCGATTGAAGTACATATTTCACAATTCTATAGGTACATCGTAGAAAGAACTAACATGTTATTTTTGTAATGGAAAATCAAAGATTGTCATGCAATAAAAAATGTTTTATTGCTTTGAATTCAGTCTTTTCTTTTGCATTTGAGGTTATGGCCTACTCCGCAGGCCTTTGATATGATTTATTAGACATCGGCCGTTCAAAAGTCCAGCTTCAAGAAACTGTCTTTAAAAATGGCAAAAAAGCTTAGATCACGAAGTCGTGAATATTTTTTTTACCCAAAACATACTTAAAAAGTCCTAATTCAGTTTAGAAAGGCCAAACCATTTTGTAGTTTAGGTACTAGATTTTTGACGAACGTATCCTATAGTATGTTCTAGTCCTGGCCAAAGCCCGTACTGATAAGGTAGTTAGGATATGAAATATAAATAATAAACAAACTCATTTAGAATATTTAGCACCAGATAATCGCCACAAAATACGTCACAAAACTCAAGATAAACATATACATATATATTCGAAGTTAAAGAGGGTCGCATCGTGTTGACAATTTTGGCAACGTGAAAAGTAATCGAGATTGTATCCGCTGTCGTAACCTCTGACCCAATGGCGAGTGATGTGATGTCCAACCGGCCAATGGCACGGTCCCATTTGGTCGACGATTATTTAGTTAACGTACAGTTTAGGTTTACGACTTACGGCCAAATCTGCGTTACAATGCGAGGAGTTTCTGAGAACTTGAGATAAGTAACTGTAACTGTTATGAGTTCACTTTGCCAAAATGAGTGCACAATCGAATTCATTTGTTTTAAAGTCATCGAAGATTTATCAACGACTAGCTGTGCCCGCGACTTCGTTCGCGTGGATGCCGGAACTTAACTATGTATTGTTTAGTGCGAAGCGCTGTTGGAGGATACCGATACAAATCAGTTTCTTTATGCTTTTTTTAGCGTCATAAAATCGTCAAATAAGTCTTCTCACCCAAGGCAGGGCAAGAGGGACTGTCAGACTTGTACTGACTAAAATCCACGGCGTCCTTCAATAGCCCTTTACGTTCCGGGGTCACGGTAGCTCGTAAGTCCTACGACCCCGGGTGGCTTTGGCCCTCTAAGGGGTTTGGCCCCCGTCATTGTGCTGACGCTCTTTGAGGCGCGCGTGGAACACAACGTTGATGTCGACCCGGGCATGGTCCATGATCGGACAGCGAGTCGTCCATTACTCGTCGCCCGCATGCCCACGCCTGTTGGTCAGAGATCGTCCTGCGACGTCCGTCCCCGTGGGCGTCTACCATGGTGGCTGGGTGTGGGTGAGGTGGACGCTGTCCTCTTCCTCACGCGTCCCGCCTCCTCCTTCGCTGGCATGATTGTTTCGCAGAAGGAGGCGATCGGTTTCCAGTCTATTTCACGTCAATGCCGAGCGCGAGAGGTCGCCGCCTATAACCGTTGTGAGGACATGTGCGATGCTCTGCCCAAGCGAGGCAATTTTGCACCGTATGCACTACCGTGTCCGTGAAAACTTCCGTGTCCAGTGAGGATCTGCGTCAGGTGGTTGGTCAGGACGCCGTGACACCTTCCAGCCATTCCTCAAAGAGAGGTCTTCGATAGTCGCTCCCTCGATACCGCCCCCCCTTTTTTATCGTGGCAAAATCATCAAATGAGTCCTCCCGCCCAGGGCGGGACAGGAGGTCAGACTGTCAGACTTGTACTGACTAAAATCCACGGTGATCCTTCAATAGCCCTTTTATGTACCAGGGTCACGGTTATCGAGTGAGACAGTCCCGCGACCCCAGCAGGCTCTGGCCCTTCTGGCCTCAAAGAGCTCAGCAATCTGACGGGGGGCCCCGTCAGATTGCTGACAGCTCTTTGAGATGCGCGTGGAACACAACGCGCCGTAGACCCGGGCATGGTCCATGATCGGTCGGCGAGTCACCCATTACTCGCCGCCCGCATGCCCGCGCCTACGGTGGCCGGAGTTCGTCTTGCGACGTCGCCGTTGCCGTAGGCGTCTCCTGCGGCGGCTGCGTCGTGAGGTGGACGCTGTCCTCTCCCTCACGCGTTCCGCCTCCTCCTTTGCTAGCATTACTGCTTCGCAGAAGGAGGCGACCGCTTCCCATTCCGTCTCGCCCCGCAGCATGGGCTCGACCAGTGCCTATCGCCGCTGTGAGGACACGTGCCCAAGCGCGGCAGTCCTGCACCGTATGTTCTACCGTGTCCTCCAGGCGATCCTCGCAGTGGTGACACCCAGGCATTTCTTCCTTCCCCATTCGATACAGGATCCATACCGCCTCCTGAGATGGCGCCGGAGCTCTTCCCGCCGCGCCTCGACTTGTCTATGCAGCGGGGATTGGCCAGTGCTTCTTTATAAATACATGCCGTCGGACTGCAAGCTACCCATTACTCCCCGTCCGTAAGCGGCTGGAATATGACCCACTATTTCCGACGCCCTGGGCGTTTTCAGCGGTGGCTGGGGTGAGAGGTAGAGGGTGCACTTTCCCTCACGCGCAATTATGATATGCTCAGTATTGCCCAGGCAGTAATAATTTTGTTCTGACATTATTTTGAAACTATGATATCTCCTAAGATATTCATTGAAATCAAACGATGTCAAGGGCAATTTTGTTCAAAATTAAATGCTTGTGATGATTAACGTATTTATTTTGATAAGGATTAATATCGTATTAATGAAAATACCTTCGCAAATAATGCATTACTTTAAAACAAATTTGATTTCCATAAAAAAGGTTATAGTGACTTAATCTTAAAAGATAGATATATGCTCTCGCGGACTTTATTTTAGAACTTTTTATGAGGAATAATTCCGTAGTACATAATTTTTGCGTATCTTTAACCGTTTACGCAGCGCACGCAACGAAAGCTCTCGAAAAGGAATACATTTTCCCGATTTTGAAACATTTCTCATTGCTGCTCCGCTCCTTTTGGTGATAGCGTGATGTTATATAGCCTATAGCCTTCCTCGATAAATGGACTATCCAACACAAAAAGAATTTTTCAATTCCAACCAGTCGTTCCTGAGATTAGCGCGTTCAAACAAACAAACAAACAAACAAACTCTTCAGCTTTATAATATTAGTATAGATTCTTTGTTTAAATTTCGAACTCGATGCTAGAGAATTTGTTTTATGGTTGCGTTCAGTATCTGCGATGATTTTTTGATGCGTTCACTAGGGTGAAGTGAGCTTGTGAACGTTATCGAATAGCACTACAATTATTTTTAATAACAAATGGCTAACTGATAAACTCTTTCGATTGGTCTGCTGTAAAGCTTGTGAGTTGTTACAACTTATTCAACAAGACAAAATCTTTTTTTACACAGCTTATTTCAGTCTTTCAAAGCCAGCCATATCCAAATAAACTCTGGTCTTGACCCATTTCAAAATCAGCCCAAAATAACAAAATACTGAAAATTCCTGTGTCTCCAGAAATACTCGCAATAATAATGCAGACAGCTTCCGAAATAATATCTTTTTCGCAAGAGATCCTTTCCCAATTGGGGTTCAGAATTGTTCGGATTTGTCCGAAAATAATTAATAATACAGGACAAAGTGGAAAGTGCTACAAAAAAACTTGTAGCACTTTCCACTTTGTCCTGCATTATTAATTATTTTTAAACGCATTAACGCATGCGACGCGCATTGTAAAGATGATTTTTGAGGAAAGAAAAATTCAGTTGCTAGTGGGATTCGAACCCGCGTCTTCTGGATAGGTACTCCAGACGCCTTTACCAACTAGGCCATTGCAACCCACACCTGCAAACCTGCAAACCTCTAAAATCATTTTTGTCCTGCATTGTCGTATATGTCGCCCGAAACTGGCCAGGCTGACCGTAGACACCTGATTTTGATAGATACTTCAGTATTTACATTATCTTTCACAACCAGGGGGGGTATCACAACGTCTTAAAACCAGGCTTATTCGGGCGAGTGAAATAGTGACAGAGCTATACAAGTCGTCTAGCGCCATCTCGTTCACTCACTGGAGCAAGCCTGGTTTTAAGACGTTGTAATACCCCCCCTGCGCGCTAATTTGAAACGTCTGCAAACGTATACGATAACGTTATGGTTCGATTGCAACAGTGGTTACGTTTCGATTCAGTTTTTTCTGATTTTGTAATTGCGTTAAAAGTTCAAACGCTAACCAAAGTTAGATAGATAAATTCATAATATTAAGATAATATCATGTCAGTAGGATGTAGTGTAGAATCACTTCACAACAAAGACAAAACACTCCAACGATGCAGTAACGATCATAAAAAAGTAGCGTCCTATCAACTTTACGTTTGACAGCGGTTACGTTCCAGCTACGATCGCGTTGCGTCTCAACTTGCTGTCAAAATTTTAGCGCGATACGAAACGGTCAAAAAGTTGTGTTATGGTAGCGGTTCAGTTGCGATTTCGTTGAAAAAAAAATAGCGCGATTGGCCTCCTGGTGGCCTAACATGACGTCTTAAAGCGAGAGTAATGCCAGCGTTTCCCCTCTCGCGCCCGGCATTGGTTGCGGCCATGCTGCGGGGCGAGACGGAGTGGGAGGCGGTCGCCTCCTTCTGCGAAGCAGTAATGCTCGCGAAGGAGGAGGCGGGCCGCGCGCGAGAGAGAACAGTGTCCTCCCTCCGCCCCAACCGCGGTGGTGCACGCCCGCGGCGACGGACGTCGCAAGACGATCTCCGGCCACCGTAGGCGCGGGCATGCGGGCAGCGAGTAAAGGGCAACTCGCTGCCCGACCATGGACCATGCCCGGGTCGACGGCGCGTTGTGTCCCACGCGCGCCTCAAAGAGCGTCATCATAATGACGGGGCCCCCCTCTCAGAGGGCCAAAGCCTGCCGGGGTCGCGGGATTATTTCCTTACCGTGACCCCGGAACATAACAGGCTACTGAAGGACACCGTGGATTTTAGTCAGTAGAAGTCTGACAGTCCCTCCCGCCCTGCCCGGGGCTGGAGGACTCATTTGATGATTTTGCCACGTAAAAAAAAAAAAAAAAAAAAAATGCCAGCGTGGGAAACAGACAGAGCTATTAAAATAAAAAAAAAAATGTAATCGCCTTGGTTTTTTTTAAGGCGGTTACATTTTTTTTTTTTTAAGTTTTTATCTTACTCTTTTTAGTTTAAATACAACCACAATTCTGTCAAATACATCATTTTCTTACATGTGCACTAGAATTTTGTAACCCGTACTACCGGTAATAACATCGTTAATATCTCTTTCATTAATTCCCTATCTCGAAAACTACTGAACCGATTTTGATTAAACTTGAAATATTCCCGAAGTTGAACGATACCAAGTAAAACAAAAACAAGAATTACTTAAATCGGACTTGTAGTTCCGGAGATATGCGAACACAAACATAATTTACTAAATCAGTCGATGCCAAGTCTTTACTAGAGGAGTTGGACCTTCCACCATCAGCTCAGCTACATGAGGTGATGATTATCATACGCAAATACTTAAATGACTTCATAAAATTTGCGAAAAACGATGTGTGGGTCTATAAAATTTGAGGGTTGCCCTCGATTTCTCCAGGATCCAATCATCAGATCCTGACATGGTGACAATGGGACCACTTCAGAAGTATCTCCTTTCGAACAAGAAAAGAATTTTGAAAATCGGTCCACGATAGGCGGAGTAATCGCGTAACAAACACAAAAAACAAAAAACCCGACTGCTTAAAAACTAAAAAGAAAGAAACAAGCCCAGTAGTTGAGAATTCACTCATTCACACTCACAGTCGGGGCCCATTCAAATTATACCAATCAAATCTTCCCAAGGGGCCCCGACTGTGAGTGTGAATGAGTGAATTCTCAACTACTGGGCTTGTTTCTTTCTTTTTAGTTTTTAAGCAGTCGGGTTTTTTGTTTTTTTAAATATTTATTTTATTTTACTATTTTTAGTTTTTGTTAGCATATATCAGTCCAAATTAAATTGAAACATATAAGTTATATATATTTCCGTAAACCATTTTTAAAACCCTTTAATTTGATACCCCCCTTGATAGAATGTGAGAGATTTAAAAAAAATATTTTTAGTTCGGAACCCTTTGCACACGACTTCGACTCGCACTTGGCCAGTTTTATGTACCCAGTGACACTCTCACGTTTAAGACGAATCTAACGACACCTCTCAAGTTAAAATCCATCAAGCCGTTTGGGCTGCAGAGCAACACACAGAAACATACATACATACATACTTACATACATACATACATACACTCGAAAAACATAACCCTCCTGGCGCAGTCGGGTAAAAAGAAAAAAAAAAAACTCCTTCTTTTTGAAGTCGGTTAAAAATCGTCTAGCGAGACTTCATTCACACAGTGGAATTAGTCTCGCTTGAAGACGTCATCTTAGGCCATCCCCTTGGCCCTAACCCGGCCCGGTGCTTTTTGACCAACGACGATATAATACTAGACTCCTCATGCACGATCTAAGGAACAAAAATTATTCTGTCAACTCGCTGAGGTACTACGTAAGCGAGGGGGACGGGGTACTGCGTTGTGATTGGCTAACTCAAGGTCTGTGCTGTCTCAACGTATGTTTACGGCTCACAGGATTGGTCTAAATGAGACGAATATAAGACTTTTTTTCCTAATGGTGTTGACAGACATCGGTCGCCTATTATTAGGAGTCTAGTATTATAATCGTCGTTGTTTTTGACACTATGGACACACAGTGCTACTATTTCTAATAGCCGGGCCACACTAGCGGGTGTGGCCCGGCTATTAGAAATATTACAAAAGTAGAACGACATTTTAAAGATTGGAGAAAAATAACAAAATGGTCATACTTATTTGCTACAGCTTTTGCAACAAAATGATTTCCTTGCTCTCAGCTCGAAATAGCAATCCTTCGTAACGCGGAAGAAAACAAGATTCTGATTTGTCGGTTATCCAGAATATACTGGCTTCACTAAGTTCAGACTTGGCGTACAATGAGAGACCAGCTTAAACTGGAAACCTATAGCTTGATATGTCTTCGAATGTTCGCAAATATAGGCCAGTGGATATCGAATTGGATACAGATGAACGCTTCAATGTGCGGGTAACATCTCGCGAGGAATGCAATAAAGTCGGATGTGTAGATGTGAAGGAAAATGGGGTAGAATATATGCATATAGGTGTACGCGTATATGATAAGGTTTTCTTATTCAACGTTGGTCACGTTGAATCTGAGGCTAAGTATACAACTGCCGGGTTCGCGAGAGTCTGAAAGTCTCTTTCATACCACCCAGGGCAGAAAGAACTCATTTAATGACTTCACCAGGCTAAACAAAAAGGCTACATTCGCAAAATATCATAACTGTGATCCGCTGAAATAGTATATTGATACACACATAAAACAGGCAGGATGGCAATAGGCGCTAACCTAATGCCATCGACCAGGCAAACAAATGCAGAGTTTGCCAGTCAGATCCAAAAACTTTGTCCTGTATAGGAAACGACCCTAAGATCACTTGCAAACACTATACGTACTGATCATTGAGACAGTATAGCAATGGGTTTAAAAATAATGATAGTGATTTAATGAAACCAACCAAAGAATTGACTACCATTCATTTTCAAAAAATACTACTCATTAAATACGATAACGCTTTAAATTATTCTGATCCTAAAGAAGAATATAATAAAATTACATTTTAAATCTACATTAATATAGCAGTCACAAACAAAGGAGATTTAAAAGTAGTTACTGATAAAGACAATATGCACACAAACGGAAAAATTCAAAGATACTCAGAAGTAAACAACACTACAACCCTTTAAAAATAAACAATAACAAAGACAGAATCATTAAGACATGATTCATTAGAAGAACACTTATTAATTTAAAACAAAAAAAAAACACAAGAACTGCAAGATTGACAATTCCCTTGAAGGACACCAAACTCCTAACGTCACATGTCAAAACACCAATGAAGATTTGAAAGAAAACTCACCTGTTTTGCCATCGTCCACCTCAAGCCACGTCCACAAACAAACTAATACTGATCATCATCACAAACTGGAGAATGACTAGTGCATTGTACCGCAATAAACGACACTAACCTAGTACCTTGCGTACCAGTCACTTGGACTGTAAATCAATTGAGATGCGACATGAATCAACATCGGGAACTACGTTCTGTTGCTGATTTTATTCGGTGACTGTGAGTTCAATGGCCGTTATAAAAGGACCCAGAGGTAGCCCTGGTAATAGTCCAAAATTTAAAGATTTTTGTCTTCAGTAGTGTCAAGAACTAGTCACCAGTGGCTTCTTTACCAACTCGCACTGAGCCTGCTTGGTGGATTATGGCCCATTCCCTCTTGCAGAGAGGAGGCGTGTGTCCCAGCGGTGGGAACATTATAGTAGTTTTGTGTAGTTCGCGAACGAACTAGTTCGAAAGAACTGCTCCCACAGATGAACTAGTGAACTAGCTCCTACATTTTCCGCTCCGTAGTACAGTAGTTCGGACAGAATGAAAGAGATCGTACGGGAGCGGGACAGCACTACACTATAATACTCCCGTTCGCTCACCGATCATGCGCGCATCCCGTTTCGTACATCTTACACAAATTGTCGCATGCTACAGGAACCGTATTAAAACGAGCGAACAAAGACAAACTAAATCTGAAATCTCTTTGCGAGCGAACGATTTGATCGCTCTTGATCGGTCGGTCTCTATTACGAGCCAGGAACTAACGAACTAGAAGAACGAACTAGTTCGTTTAAGAGCGGAGAACTAAATTGAGCGCTCTCAGTAGTGAACTAGAATGCCCAAGACTACATTATAGGCAAGAAAGACCCAGAGGTGGTCCCGGTAGTAGTCCAATATTTTGAGATATTCGTCTTTAGTACTGATGTCTGTCAAGAATTGGTGTCGAATGACTTCTTCACTAGCTTCATCTTGAGTCTTGTAGACTCAAAACAAATGTATGATCTCTTATTTCAGTTTATTTAGGATCGCTTTTTCCCATTACATTGTTCGTCATCCTCTTTCTAACCGATAACCGTATAAGCTTATAAATTCTTCTAACGGATCTTTCCTCACTTGTCTACATTCAACCCCATTTATCTACAATATTGTCTTCATCCCTCCACATGCCAGATTTATTACACAACTTTTCTATCATCAGTGCAACTTTTAGACTTCTTTTTCTGTCCTCCTTTTGTTTGATTTTTATTTCTTCAGTAGTAGCCCGTTGCAGCGGTGTAATATTTGAGCCTGGTTTATATTAAAATTCTTGCCTAAAAAACAACTATGTCTGACCTAAAATTACACGCATTACCTAATGTTTAGTAAATTAATTAGTTCATTCACGTCTCTCACTAAATCTATTTTCATTGTGGCGTCACAAAATTGTTTATTCAACTACAACTCAAGGGCCACGTTTACCATTATCGTATTAGATTGATTATGATTGAATGTGAGTGGAATCAATAACGTTTAGTTTATTGCTTCCCTTGTATGAATGGTTCCTACGTCATACCTACGTCACGATTATTAACTACGTTGCTACTATGATCCATTTCTATCGAATCTAGTGTAACATAACCAGTTTTATCTAACTCCTAGTTTAATTGGATAATCGTGTTGTGGTACTGCGTCTAGTCACCACGGTCTACTGTCTTCATCATTTCATTATTTTTAGAAGCTCTGTTCCACTCATTGCTAATTTGGGCTTTCTTCTTGTGGCATACCTATTTAAGAGAGGGGAGGGGAGAGGGAGTCTTAAGCAGGTTTTTTTTACAAAAGCTGCTAACCTTAAGACCATACGACAAAAGTGCAAACTTGGATATAGCAGTAACGATGTCTCTCTTGCTTTCCATTAGTTGTCTCGAGCCAACTTTACGCCAAAGAGCGTTACAGAGCCGAAAGCTTAACGGCTCAGTCTCATTCAATACCCACAAGTGCTCAGTGCCTAAAGAAGTTTCCATTTCAAATACTAAAAATGGTAACACCTATAAAACACACGCCTTTTTCCCGAAGTATAGACAAAAACTACAGAATGCCACCTTCCTTACCACGATCTTTACATCACGTCTTATTAATCTAACGTAGATTAATAAGACGGGATGTCATGTCGTTCATAAATAGGCAAAATATCTTTGAAAAAATTGTGAGACTCCAAAAGTACTTAAAGGCTGCTCTCATTAAAAACTGCACAGCAATTTTTGCCTAAAAAGGCGGCAGTACTTCTCTAAACCTATGAAAAGTCTCCATTCATCTATTCTACTAGTTTCTTGGAACTCACCTAACCTAACAGTTCACTATAGGAAGTTTATATTGAAGATTGTGATCTAAATAACTTAATAGATGCACTAATAGCAGTGTTTACCGCTGATAATATAATGCTAGACAAAGCGAACATGGTGTCGACCTTGTCGAGGTTGCATTTATATAACAATTGCATGACCTACGTAAGAGTAATTTGGTCATGATGTAAATGACAAGGAATACAAAATGACTAAAATATGTCATCAACTCAGCATTGATTTTTGTGATGGCATACGCGAGGCCAATAATTGTAGAAGTACTCTTTGGGTTATGGATATTGAAGGATACATCAGCTTTTGACAGCAACCTTAAAGCGACGACGATAAGGATCATTTTTATATAAAATCAGTAGTGAAAGCATTGTAATAAAATATTATAGATATAGATAATGTTGGAAGTGAAGTGACATCACAAATAACAGACACAGACGAGATGGGTGATGAATTACGAGATAGAGATATTGTCGACTTAAACAAACCAAATGATAGAAGCCTTTATGTCTATAAAAATAAAAGTAAATTAAGATAAACACGAGAAGAATAAAATGTAGCATAACAGTCTTATGGAGTCGTATCAGTCAATGACAAGAAACCAAAGATGGAGAACACGATGGTGACCATGTGAAGTAATGAACACTAAACACGCAGTATTGTAGCTGATGATGTATTTAATGAGACAAATACTAAAACATAGTTCTAATTAACATACAAATAGGAATGTACATAATATTGTCGCGTAACGACATAACATAGGCACGAAAGGCCTGTTGGTAACATCTGGCGGGCGCCACATTACAAGTACTTGTATAAACACATGTTTATAACCGTCTATCTGTTCGTAGTGTAACTGGGATATGTTTACACTCTAGAGACTAGATTAAAGAACTTGATAATATTGATAGATTATTTCATAATACAACGTGTAACACCAAATGCGTAAAACCTCTCGTGGGATAACTCAGCCCATGTTACTGAAAAAGTTTACTGTAAGTAAAAAAATTTGCAAAATAAGAAATTAATCGGGCCCATCATATGAAAAATCTTTTCTATTGCGATTTTCCAAAAATTGTTCAGTAACATGGGCTGAGTTACCCCACGAGAGGTTTTGCGCATTTGGTGTTACACGTTGTATATTATAGTACGTATATTAGAAACTTAGAATGAAAACGAACCAAATAAAACAGTGACGGAAATTATTTTACGGAAAACGGTTTGTGCAAAGCCACACCCGTTCTTGTTTCCCGCATCCTTTATAAATCCTGAATTCAGAAAATGTGTCGCAAAAAAACTTTGAAATATTCTTAGAGTATTCAGGACTCAGAGTGGTCGCGGGACTAACGAATTACCGTGACCCTGGAATGTAAAGGGCTATTGAAGGACAACGTGAATTTTAGTTAATACAAGTCTGACTTTCCCTCCTACCTGCTCTGCGTAAAAGGGCTCATTTGATGATTTTACCACGCTAAAAAAATGTCCGAAAGCGATAAAGAATTAGAAACGTCCGAAACGTTTTCCGAAGCTACGGGTTTCGTGCTTAGAGCTTTAGAAATCCTGAATTTTAAAAAAAGTGCCCCAAAACATTTTTGAATTATTCTAGAGTAATCTCGGGTGCTTGAAAATAAATTAAGTGAGAGTGTTCATCATTTTTTGATAACACATCAAGATTTTCTTCTTCTACATTTTCATATTACTCCTACGGATAAAATGTAATTATATCTCAGACTTTAAGACATGTTTTTTTACTTATAAGTGGCCTAGTGGTATTGGTCTCGACTTATGAGCTGTAGGTTGTGGGTTCGAGCCCTGCCACGTGCATGACTTTGTGTAATTTATTTTCAATGAGCCCGCGTGGTGGATTATGGCTCACTCCTTTTGACAGAGAGAAGGCCTGTGTCCCAGCAGTGGGAACATTTATAGGCTGTAGATGACTTTAACACTTTATTTTCCTTCTAACTGACCTTTATCTGCCAACCTATTGACGAATCAGGTCACACCTGAATCTATAAATTCTTCCACAGTAAATATAACCTCAATACTGCCCTTCGTTCCCCTGACTAACAAGGCCCGCCTGTCATTCCCAGCGAACTTATATAAATAAACACGTGTGTGGAAGATAGTAATCAAGAACAGTCGCGGGGATAAGGTAGTGCTCCACTACAGCCCATGGCTAAGCTACGCACGAAGCTATAGCAGGATAGGAAAGGTCAGGTGGGTAGCTGATGATCATCTATCTAATTCGACAAAGAATAGACAACGTTGGCTATTTCTATACAATTAGACTGTTTTTGCACGAGTATGACACAATCCGTACACCATAGCAGAGTATATTTTAAACATAACCGTGCTTATAGCGGTAAAAATCTTTCTCCGTTCAGTAATTTAGTCTTTTCGTGTGCTGATGTGAACTCTTCAGGCAAAAGAAGTATGTAAAGATCGTATAATAGGGTAGCATAGCGTTCTGTAGTATTTTCTGCCTTATTTATTATGTATCGTCTAGCTCAACCCACAGCTGGGTGTGTGAAGGAAAAGGGTGTTTTTTAGTCTTAAAAGTCTGACAGTCTCCCATCCATGATATTAATGTTAAAGGAGTAAACGATTTGACGTCTGACAGGAGAGAATGGAAGAAAAAACGTATTGCGCCGACCCAAAGTAAAATGGGATACTTATGGGCAGGAGGATGATGATGAGTGTGACAGACCATCCGTTCTTCACAGGGCGGGAAGACTCATATGATGATTTTACAACCCCAAACAAAAAATGACAAATGTAGACCACGGCCCACGAAACAAATAGCAAATCTCTCCCATTCTACGTTGTAGTGGACGATCAACTTTAATCCGAGTGAACACGTGAGTGTATTACGATGCGCGACAGTCACGCGACCGGCGCAAGTATAGCCACAGACTATATCTAAGGTATTATCAAAAAAGGTGGAGAAAAACATAATGTCGGAAATATCTTCTCAATTATATGTAGGTAATACAATACTAATTACAAAGTATAAATAATAACTTAATAAGAATATATTACTAAAAATACGAAGATAATTATAACATTCAAGGGGTGTCAAAGAATACGGCCACATCGCTGGTCAACGTCAAATTATAGGTCCACATCAACGGGTACCACCAACCAGAACACTGGCAGCTTGCTGGCAGCATAGCTACGTTGTATGGCAATGCTGATTCTTTGGCGTAGGAATAGGCCAGCCCTCTGGTCACGCGAAGAGTTGACTAATAGCCTGGCGATATCCTTAAAAACTTTTTGAGCACTACTCGAACACTTAGCGTCTGTAGTTTTCAGCACCTGCAGCAGCAGCGCCAGCACAACACGGCGAACTAGGAAAATGGAATGCCCCAAGGATGTCAGTCGACACATGTTGCATCCCACACCAAAGGCCTACGCAGGTTCCATGACATTAGTTAATTTAGGTGTTGCCGATTTGGGTCTTGAAAAACGAATTCAATTTAAAAAAAATTGGGAGATTAAAACCCGTCGATGTATTCACAACATTTATCCCTTCAACATAAATAACAGATGTAGGAACTATTTACGTATACATCGAGACACGATTGTCGTCCATTGTTCCTGCTCTGTCGTGTGTGGCATAATGAGGATGGGTGATGTTATTTACGGGGAGTATGGGGAGAACGGAAATTACACCTTAATCCGACCCAACAGTCAACCTCACCTGCACGCGTCGGTGGTTCGTTATGAATAGTCGGCGGCGGTGTCCTTTTGGCGCCGCGGTGCTCCCTGCTAGATAACGGACGAGGCTCTGGCGACCGAGCAATGGCGGTATAACCATACCACCAGTTGGACCACCGACTGAAGAGGCGTCAGCGGCCTGAAGTCTAAATAACTTCTGAAATGCCTGGGGCAGAAGGCAACGGGAAACCACTGCTTCTATTTCCCAAGAGAGTCAGCATGGAAGAGCAAGTAATAGTAGACAGTATGTCTGGCAATCCGGCTGACGCCCGGCGCCGCCTTCCCGGGAGAGGTGGTGTGAAATGTGCTACCGGCCATGCGCTCGTGAATCATCAGGCGCCGCATGGAAACTCTGTTACTGATGAACTCAACACCAGCAAATCAATCCGCCATCCCCATCGTATCGGAACGTGGAATGTACGCGGCCTCAACCAACCTGGCAAACTAAAGATTGTGGAGAACGAAATGGAGAGGAAGAAAATTCACCTGCTAGGGTTAAGCGAAACACATTGGAAAGGTCAGGGTCACTTTACATCTGACTCTGGAAGTACAGTGTATTTCTCAGGCCCTGAAGACGAAAGCAGCAGAGGAGTGGCTTTCATTGTGCCATGCTCTATGAGCAAGTGCGTTTTGGGTTATAACCCGGTCAGCGATCGCATTGTGACACTCAAACTAAACACCTTACCGTGCAAGCTTAACATCGTGCAGGTATACGCTCCCACAGCTCAGTCAACTGAAGAAGAAGTGGAGGGGTTTTACGATGCGCTGACTACGACACTCAGAGGATTTTCGAAGCGGGAAGTCACGATGATCTTGGGAGATTTTAACGCCAAAGTGGGAGTTACCAAATACGACGACCATCTTCACCGTGTTACAGGCAAACACGGAGTCGGGAAACGAAATGATAGGGGTGAACGGTTATTACAGTTCTGTTGTGAAGAAAATTTTACCATCTCGAACACTTGCTTTCAACATCACATCCGCAGATTATACACATGGATATCCCCTGGTGACAGATGTAGAAACCAAATTGACTACATACTGATAGGAACAAGATGGAGAAGCTCAGTGACGAACGCCACAACTTTTCCTGGTGCTGACTGCGGCTCCGACCACCAGCTTCTTGTAGCAACAGTCCAAATACGGCTGAAGCGGATACAAAGACCGAAAACAGTTCCGAATATGCTAAGTATAGACTTCAACGGCTTCAAAGAAAACATTAAACAGTTGATGATAAACTTTCCGAAGCATATCACAGACAGCGACGGTAAGTGGGAACATCTGAAGAGGATGATAGAGAAAGCAGCTACTGACAACAAGCTGGCCAAACCTGTCATGAAAGAATACATCACACTAGAGACGGCCCAAATCATCCTTGAGAGACGTGAACTTAAGGAAAACGGTTTACGTTCACCGGAAGATCAGCAGCGGTATTCAGAACTGAGCCGCCAAGTTCAACTACGCTGTCGGAAAGATTATGATGACCACATCAACAACATCTGTCTTGAACTCGAACAGCACTCCCTGAAAAATGAATCAAGATATCTTTTTCAAAAAGTTAAAGAACTAACTGGAACGCGTAAACCAAAGACCTGTGCCATTGGCGATAAAGATGGACGTCTACTTACAGATGTGGCTCTCGTGTTAGAGCGCTGGAAAAAGTACTGCGCAGATTTGTATGACACGAGAGAACTGGTAAACGCTAAAATTACTTGGTCAGTGGAGGAACCTGATATCTTGACTTCAGAAGTTGAGCATGCCATCAAAGCTTTAAAATGCAAGAAATCTCCAGGTAAAGATGGTATAACAGCCGAAATACTAAAAAACCTAGGTCAACGGGGCACAAAAGTTTTCACTGATATATGTAACACCATATGGAAAACCGGAATATGGCCAAAAGACTGGACAGAATCAGTGTTCATACCCCTACACAAGAAAGGCTCTTCCAAAGACTGTGGAAACTACAGAACGATAGCATTAATATCTCATGCAAGTAAGATCCTCCTTCACGTCATCAATCGACGTCTTTACCACTTTTTAAGCCGGCAGATACCCGAAGAGCAGGCTGGTTTTGTTAAGGGCAAAGGAACGCGGGAACAGATACTGAATATCCGCCAAATCGTTGAGAAGAGCAGGGAATTCAACAACCCCGTGGTCCTTTGCTTTATAGATTATACAAAAGCTTTTGACTGTGTACAATGGGATAAACTGTGGAAACTGTTACTGGAAATGGGAGTACCTGATCACCTTGTCGGTCTGATCCAGAGTCTATACACGGATAATCGTTCTTTCATTAAGATAGGTAATGAATGTTCTAATATGTTCCAAACTAAAAAAGGTGTGAGACAGGGCTGTATATTGTCTCCTTCCCTTTTCAACATATATGGAGAGTACATCATTCGGAAAACTATCGAACACTGGGAGAAAGGTTTCCCTATAGGGGGAAAAAGAGTTTCAAATCTCCGATATGCCGACGACACCGTTCTCCTTGCTACATCCATGGAAGATATGAATGAGCTGTTCCAAAGACTCGAGAGTGAAAGTGACGACATCGGTCTCGCAGTGAATAGAGCTAAAACCAAATTAATGATTGTGGATCGAGCCGGGAAGCTAACAAATGTTACCTGCAACATTCCTGGCATTGGCATCGTCGACCACTACATCTACCTCGGCTCGCAAATCTGCAACGATGGTAGCTGTGTCCCCGAAATTAAAAGGCGAATAGGAATGGCTAAAGATGCTATGACACGTTTAAGCAACATCTGGAAAAGGAGAGGAATTGGCATAAAAACGAAGATCAGATTGATACGAGCCCTGGTATTCCCTATCTTCCTGTATGGAGTGGAAACATGGACCATTTTGGCACGAGAAAGACAGAGGATTGATGCATTTGAGATGTGGTGCTGGAGACGAATGTTGAGAATACCGTGGACTGCGAAACGCACCAATGCATCGATCCTAAGTCAGCTTCGAATAAAAACTCGCTTGTCAACTATATGCCAACAACGCATTCTCTCCTATTTCGGCCATCTGGTGCGCAGAGGCGATGAAAGCTTGGAGAAACTGATTGTGGTTGGGAACACCGAAGGCAAACGATCGCGCGGTCGTTCACCAACTCGATGGACAGATCAGGTGAAGGAATCATCGTCCTCTAAATTCTACTCGGTGGTAAAGGATGCGCTGGACAGAAACCGGTGGAGGCGGATCATCCGCTCCAGGTGCAACTCTGAAGCTGACCACGATCCTCAGACATGAGGGACCGACTAGAGAGAGATGTTATTTACATGTTTTGTTTGTATCTAGTCTACTAGCTATTGACCGCGGTTTTGTCGTCGTTTTGGCTGGAAATATCGGGAATTTTCTATCATAGAAAGCAAAGATTTGTTGGAATAAGGTTTAACTGAAAAATATCTCTAATTTGTCTGTTTGATTTATTATCTGTATATCAATTAGATAATAAACAAAAAATATTTTACACGTACTTTTTCTTTTGTTACATACCTACACCAAAATTGATGAAGATACGACGCTTTTTAAATTGCCAACACGTCACAAGCAAGTACACTTTTTACTTGCTTCTGAAGTCACGAGACCCCACATTATTATCTTTGAAAATTATGCATTGATTTAACAAAAGAAAAAATACGTACTTATCCATTATTTTTCAAAACTCTAACTTTTGGACTAATTATATTTGCAATTTATTGATAATGTTAAAATGCCTATCCCGTTGAAATAAAAGCAAGCTTTTTTATCTAATAAGGGATTCGAAAAGCAGAGTAATTTTCCTATAAGAAAACTACCAGATGAATGTTATTCCGAATCGAATACCTACCTGATTCATATTTTTCAGATACTACTGAAAAAAGTTTACTAAATGCCACTTGTTGACTACTCGTAGACCACAGCATAGATCTAGACCATGAGAGAAAATCATAAGATAAACACGCTTTATATGAAACAAACAAATTAGAAGGTCAATGATCGTTTATCGGTCAAACACAAAACATATACCTACGATAAATGCTAGTATTTGAGCACACGTGAACAAAATTCAACCACAAATGATACATATTCACCAACGCACTGGGTTTGCGTTAGAGAGAAGGACAATATCCCATCAGAGGAAATATTATAGACTGATTACTGTTATGGGGGCCGACCACACGCACAATCTTCACCACAGTTCTGCCTGCGCAAGCTTCTCGCATGAAAAACAATACACGGTCGGCAAGACTGAACGCCCAACCACACACAGGCAAGTACGCGCAGGCCGGGCTTGCGCAGGCAAAACTGTGGCGAAGCTTGTGCTTGGTGGCAGGCCCATTAGAGCAGCATCTCACTGGAGACTGTCGCGGGGACTTTTTATCACGGTGACTTTTTTACGGTGTTTTTTTTTTGTCCAGGTGACTTTGTCCAGGTGACTTTATCTCGGTGACTTTATGTCACACAGTTGAATGGATTTGTCACCGTAATTAGCGCACTCCCAAATATCTTCATAGCACTCGTGAAAGAGGCAAAAAGTCAGCGAGCATTGGGCCTCCCAGTAAGGCCCTCTCACCATACGTCAGGGAACGAGATGGCGCTAGACGACTAGTATAGCTCTGTCTCTTTCCCACAACCTAAACATTCACGCTTTAAAGCTAAATAAGCATAAATAGCATTAAAGCTCTGCTTAGCTTTTTTTTTTTTTTTTTAGCGTGGTAAAATCATCAAATGAGTCCTCCAACCCCGGGCAGGGCGGGAGGGACTGTCAGACTTCTACTGACTAAAATCCACGGTGTCCTTCAATAGCCTGTTATGTTCCGGGGTCACGGTAAGGGAATAATCCCGCGACCCCGGCTTTGGCCCTCTGAGAGGGGGGCCCCGTCATTATGCTGACGCTCTTTGAGGCGCGCGTGGGACACAACGCGCCGTCGACCCGGGCATGGTCCTTGGTCGGGCAGCGAGTTGCCCTTTACTCGCCGCCCGCATGCCCGCGCCTACGGTGGCCGGAGATCATCAAGCGACGTCCGTCGCCGTGGGCGCCTACCACTGCGGCTGGGGCGGAGGGAGGACGCTGTCCTCTCTCGCTCGCGGCCCGCCTCCTCCTTCACGAGCATTACTGCCTCGCAGAAGGAGCAGACCGCTTCCCACTCCGTCTCGCCCCGCAGCAAGGCCGCGACCAATGCTGGGCGCGAGAGGTCTCCGCCTATCGCAGCCGTGAGGACACGTCGGTGCTCCGCCCAAGCTGGGCAGTCTTGCACCGTATGCTCCACCGTGTCCTCCGGGCGATCTTCGCAGTGGTGACACCCAGGCGTCTCCTCCTTTCGCATCAGACACAGGTACCTCCCGAAACTTCCGTGTCCGGTGAGGACCTGCGTCAAGCGGTAGGTCAGGACGTCATGACTTCTCTCCAGCCAAGCTCTGCTTAGCTTGGGACTAAATGGCGTTGTGTGATAGTTGTGGAATATTATTATATTATTATTATAATAGTGTGGTGGGTTTGTCCCAAAAAAAGGCCTTCCTGGTCCATCTAGGGTTGCAAAACTCATTGGATGATTTTACCACGTTAAAAAAGGGCTAATTATGGTTTTGTGTATCTCGTCATCTCGTCCCATCATCTTCTAGAATAAAAGCGCACGCGAAAAAAAACAAATGGAGAGTCAAATAAAAGTAAGGTAAACATTAATAAATCATCACAGGAAGACCTTGCGCCGAAAAAGTCACGTGTTTTACATCCAAAAATACACTAACTCAGTTTACATTGTAGAACTAATGACCGTTTGTACAAATGAACATAAAACTGGGGCACGTGGCTAGGTTTAGTCCAAAAATAGTGTTTATGAGGTTCGCTAACAAAGCATTGAAGTATTTGGTATGGTGGATTCGTATAATTAATGTAATTAGCGACTCGCCACGCGCGCTTCAAGAGCTCTCAACAAAGTGACCCCCCTTAGAGGACCAAAGCCTGCCGGGGTCACGGAACTGTCTCAGCAGGAAACCGTGTCCCTGGAACATAAAGAGCTAATTAAGGATCACCGTGGATTTTAGTCAGTACAAATCTGACAGTCCAGTGGGAGGACTCATTTGAGGATTTTACCACGATAAAAAAGGTAACGAAGATGCATAGGTTAAGTTTGTATCATATAGTTCACGATAGGTTTTCCCAGACAAAACCTTGATCTCTCTACCTAGACTGCTACGTTATCAGGAAAGATAACAGAAAACGTGAGATAAGTGTAATAAATAGCTCAGATCTCTGTCATCCCGTGAGATTGAACGATGTTTAATGCTTTGTTTACAATAAATTATCAACCATGAACTTGTTTATTACGCTTTCACACCTAAATCGCTGAACCGATTTTGAGTAATTTTTATTACGTTCAATTTGAATAGGGATATACGTAAATAGGAAGAAGCTTGGCAAAAGTAGGTTTCGGCTGTGTATGTTTGTAAACGTTTTTTTTTTTTTAATTTAAAGATAGGTTCGCGTTGGACCACTATCTCGCCTGATGAAGCGAAGATGTCGTCGACGGTGAAGCACGCTTGCCTAGAAGTAACCTGTTCACTCTTGACTTGAAGACCACAAGGTTATAGCTGCCGGAAAATGCCGGCAGGGAATTCCACTCCTTAGCTGTGCGTACAATAAAGGTATTGGCAAAACGCTTAAAACGTACGCTTAAAAACATACCCATCGTACGGCAGTTTTTTTTTTGGATGGAACGAAGTTTTATAAATCGAATCAACGCATTTTTTTGGTTTTTTTTTTTGGAGGTGGTAAATCATCAATTGAGTCCTCCCAGTACTTTCAGCTTAGGCCGCGGCCTGAGCAGAATGGACTGTCAGACTTTTACGGACTAAAAATCCACCTTGCTCCTATATATACGGTTACCCATTGCGTTCAATGGGCCTGTGTACCAGTGTGTGTGTGAATATTTATACCATGGGTCTTTAACTCTTTACCTAACATTCATCAAGGTCTCATAGCCGCTATACTGGACTAAAATAAACCAAATAATGGGAGGTCCTATTGGAAGTCTATAGGGTAGGTCTTAGTTCATCAGTGGACCTCTTACAGCTTATATGACGATGATAATGATGAACCAAACAATATCACCTCTTTGTGGCAAAAAGCCGAAAAACCCTAGTAGAACGCAATACTATCAAGAACACTATACCGTAAGTAATAAATAACTATTCAGCCTTGCAGGTATATCCCTAAAGTCTAAAAATATTCGCTTCCAAGTAACCATACAAAGCATTGTAGTGTTTGGCACGCTTTGAACTTTTGTATCGATGTTATTTAAGAGTTTGAATAGAAAATGAATTTTGTATGAAGCTAAGGTTAAAAGAATTCAGTTGAAAAAGTAAAACTACCCATAACTGTAATCAACAATTATTTGATCAGAGATTTTTTCCGCATATTCTAAGTACCAAAAATTCAAGCAGAAATACAAAACGATTCGAAAACAATTGTCCACTTGTCTAGTCCCTCACCTCTTCACAAACCCATCCATCTCTATCTTTATAAACGTAAGTTTAAAAGGGGTCAAGTTCGGCCAAACCATAACAGCTATCACACTATGGCCAATCTCGAGAGCATTCAAGTCAGCCATTTAAACCTCTAAAACTCTTACTACTAGGTACAGGCACTCTGACTATTAGGTACAGGCACTCTGACTATTAGGTACAGGCACTCTGACTATTAGGTACAGGCACTCTGACTATTAGGTATTAGGTACTTATAAGGAGGTCGTGGCTAAATAATTACAGGCGTTTACCGAGGTTGATCTGTGGATCTATAAATCTTTGAAAGTCGCTACTGTTGGTCAGAAGCTTGAAAGTTTGGCTATCAGTCTTTACCAAGCGGTATAGTATTACCCAGTAACTGGGTTGTGAAGGTCAGATAGGCAGTATCTTCATGTAAAATACTGATATTCAGTTGCTTATGGTTCGACTGGAGGCCGACCCCAATGTTCTTCAGGAAAGACTAGGGAGGTGATGGTCTCTAGGGCCTGTTTTGAAGTGGACGAGCTGCCCCTAACCCGATATTTGGTTACAGGCGCTTTCGAATTGCCTAAAAAGCAAAAATGAGTTGGAGCTACATTCCAAGTCACTAGGCATACTTTTAGTTGTCAATTCTAAAGCGTAGATCTCTAAATTATGGAAATTGGTCCTTGGAGCCGCGTTAAAGCAGACTAGGGTTTCTAGAGACTAATTTGTGTGTCCGTCCGCAAGTAACTAGAATATTTTCTACTAACTTTTTAGATCTATGTATTCAAGCTTATGTGTGTGAAGTTTGATTTAAATCGGTTCAGTCATTTCGAAAAATTAGGACCTTTAAAGTTTGTATTATATGTATTAATATTTGTGCACTCAACAAGAGTATTTTTTGAAACCGGGTTCTAAAATAGGAGGAGTTTCTCAGTTCGTTGATTTGTTCCTTGTTTTCTCAATGACACCTGGATTGATTTGGAAAATGGCAATCAGGTCAGGATCTGATGACGGGATCTTGGAGAAATCGAGGGAACTCTTCAATTATTTTCAGCAAATCATCGATTTCTGCTGTCGTGTATTAATGCGTTGTTTACGCAATCACATAATACTCGTAACGTTACGCCTGTACCCACTGAAAAGATTAAAATAGAAGACGGTTTAATTTTTTTTCAAAAAGATTTGTTTTTTTGCAGACATCGCGGACTGGTTAGCTCAAAAAAAGTGCTTTAACAAGAATAGTTTCACACTTCTATAAAAATTGGCTTTAAATAGTTCTGGCTCCTTCTATCCGCGAATAATTCAATTGTTATTCTTCAATTCTGAAGCAACGTTTAACAGTGTAGTGTTAACTGGCCCAAAATTATATGTTTCAGTCTAAACAGACGTAAAGATTGGCTACTAACGTTATAAAAGTTAAATATTTATTTATTGTATTCGCCGAAGTGAAGATAATCATTTCGTCAAACATTTCAGTGATTGAAATTTTCAGTGTGAAACTGATTTTCACGTCTTTTTAAACTATTAAAAATGAGAAACTCTGTAAGGATGTTTGTTAGTCTTTCACGTCAAAACTATTCAATGGATTTTGATGTAATTTGGTACACAGATAGTTTATAACCTGGATTAACACATAGGATACTTTTATCCCGGTAATATTATCCCTAGGACAATAATAGAGATATTTACGTGGGCGAAGCCGCGAGCGTTTGATGGAACAAATGATTTTGTGTGCGGAGATACAGAAATGTAACTATGTTATCTAGATTAAAAGAGAGAGTTGTAAACAGTGGCTGTTTACTGTAACAAGTTTATTTACCGACTTAAAAAAAAAGTAGGTTGTCAGTTCAATCTGTATATTGAATATGTGTCTAAACTAAAAAGGGTGAAATAAAATAAAATGAAAATAAAAGGAACCGACTTCAAAACCAAACACAAAAAAGAGTTTCAACAACTTAGTGAAGTTACATGTAAATGAAATAAAAAAATAAAGCCACCGACTTCCGAAAGAGAAATTATTTAAAACTTTTTTGTAAAAGCAACACTATTGCAAAGTTTTTTCAAAAACCTGCACTCAGTAGTGTTTACGTACGGAACAATAACAAACATTCATTACATCATTAGTTCTGATTAAAAATATTCTCCAACATACCTTGCCATATCCATTAGCATTGTTATCAGGCTTCGGTGTCCTATCAGTGTCAAATAGATTCAATCGAGAGCTTTGGAACAGGTCTGGACTGGAATTCTCCCTGGAAAACAGCTCAGCCGTCGAACTCTCCCGATTTAAGGACGGCCTCGCTTTTACGAAGGGATTATTTCTTGCAGTTTGAGCTCTCTTGAGCCAGTTGAACTTATTCACATCCTGAGGAGCTGGTGATGGTGTTGGGGTGTCTTCAGGAGTATCACTTGGTGTTGGCGTGTCTGGAGTAGACGCCATGACCGTCAATTTTTGAAATTGGAATCGATACTCGTTTTAACGGCTTCTGTCAGTTTTTTTTGAATTTAGAATTCGAATTTCAACACTTTAGTTTTAGACAGCTACTGTTAGATTTATATTGTTTTGATTTCGGAATAAACACTTAAGTTTTTGACAGCTGCTGTCAGATATTTAAAATGTTTTGTTATGATCTAGCAGTTAGTTCTCACGAAATTTGACTTAAATTAGACGTTGGATTTAACACTTCATAAACAAATATATTTTAGCACAAAACACTTCACTTTTCGCCGCTATTTGCCAGCGATTTTAACGCGAATTCTTGAACCGTACATTATAGAGCGTGAAATTGATTCTCTATGTATACAAAGTAGTTTTCTACAAATAAAACGTATATAGCACAGGATAAATTTAGAATTTAGCAATTATATCAATGGCACGTCTATATTCGTTAGGGCACGACGCGCGACTGTTAAAGAATGCGTGTTCGACTCTTGCGCAGCTATATCCACAAAGATTTACAAGATTATTTTGTTTATGTTCAGATTCAAACTATCTAGCGTGACATAATAGATGTAATTGGGATGTATTGATAACTAAAAAAGTAGTCTTAAAAGTTTTTTTTTTTTGGTTATTCAGTTTTATAATGTTGCACATTAATATACCTTATGGTAGTTCATAATTATTTTTGAAGTAGATTGAGGAGAATTGAGAGGGCAAGGAAGACCAAAGTAAATAAATGATGTAAAACAAGGGGAAAATTATTGACAGTTATTGGAATGTCAAGGTCTTCCATGAAAATCTCAATGCGTGAGCCACTATAAAAATAATTTAAGGAGAGTTCGATATCTCCACGATCCCATCGTTAAAACTCTGATAACTACCACCCACAATTTTCTTGTATTTTGTTCTTCAAGTGTGTAAAACGTAAATTGTATGGAAAGCGCTTCTAGGCTACGAACAAAGAACAAACTTTATTCTTCAAAAATTCCCTTTTACTTTACGTCACAAAATGTGAAAACTCGTGCCTATGTATCTTAGTTTCTTCTACAACTTTATAGAATTTACAATTAGCAGTTAAAGTAAGAATTCTGCCCTTACATTTGTAGTGCCACTTCCGCAATTGACTAAAATTATTCAATTGCATTGTGAGTTCCGTTCCTCCATCATGGTTGTCAATGTGATGGCTCTTGACATTTGGACAAGTCTGCTTAAGGGCCTTAGCAGACTTTTTACTACTACTACTACTTATTGTCTAAAAAAGATAGAGAGAGAAGCTCTGAGAAAACTTTTTCCTTCAATTTATTATTTAATTTGTTAAGTCGTGTTCATGCATTATATTAAAAACGTAAATATTTATAAAAACCAAAGTTAATTCATAATTCACTGTTTTGAAACTCCTGACAACTGGTGCAAGTCATCAAAAAAACTCAGTAGCCTTAGCACGAGTTTTCACTCTTTTACTTTACAGCGTCTTTCCAGTATTTACAGCGTTTCTTGTATGAAAAACCGGCCAAGTGCGTGTCGGGCCACGCACAGTGTAGGGTTCCGTAGATGCCCATCAAAATATTTATGCGCACTAACTAAACTGATTCGCTGAATTTAATTTTAAAAAGAAGAATTTTCAAAATCGGTCCAGGCGTCTTTGAGAAATCGGGGAAAATACATAAAAAAAAGATTACGACGAATTGAGAACCTCCTCCTTTTTTTGAATTTAGTTATAATAGTTGACAATAAAAATCTACCTATCCCCAAAACATACCCACCTAATAAAGCTGTAAAAATAAAGTTGACAAACTTACATTTGCAGTTGAAGCACATGTTCTCCGATACATTTTGTTTAGGAAAATATGTTATCCAAGTACGTTTTATAAGTTGGTCGACTATTACTCGTAAACTTGTAAAGCCTACTTAGTCATGATAATTTTCTTTTAAACTTCGTTATATATGCAACTACTGTGAATTTTTTCACACCCCCAAACATAACCGTTTAGCTGGCAGAGGGGGGGGACACTCGAGTCGAGCAAAAATTAGCACTTTAAAGCTTAATATTTCACAAACGAATGTTTTTATCAAAAAATTGTTGATGGAAACTATCAATATTTTTTAAAGACCTATTTAATGATACCCCACAACAAGGCGTACGCGAGAAAAAAAAAAACATCCCCACTTTACGTGTACAGGAGGTACCCTAAAAAAAAATATTTTACGAGATTTTATTTTACCACTTTTTCGGAGCAACAAATCCGTATATTTACACCAAATTACAGCTTTCTAGTACTGGGCGTCTCTGAGCTAAGCTGCGGACAGACGGACGGACGGACGGACGGACATGGCGAAACTATAAGGGTTCCTTGTTGACTACGGAACCCTAAAAATGGAACAGCGCCTCTGGTGTGCGAAGAAGGAACTAATTTTTTCCTTGAAAATTGTCAATTTGAAATTGTCAAAGTTCTAGTTTACTTTACGTCTCAAATACCGAAAGACGGCACAATTGTGAGACCTTTTTTAACACTTTGATTTTTAGACCCAGACTTGTATGTATTTCGATAACCTTTTCTTTTTTTAATTTCTTCTGTGTCGTGGGTATGTTTACAAACATATAAACTCACATACACAAACGCCCAGACCCGAAACAACTACTTGTAGATCATGCGGGAATGGAACCCGCGACACGCAGCGCAGCTGCGCAGCAGTCCAATCGCTCAGCCACTACGCGAACCGTGCCGTCAAACTGCTAAACGGCATTTGACGTTAATATAAGGGTTGTTTTGCAGTTACACTTTTTTTAGACAAGTGTTCAACGGTTGTTTAACTTTCTTTGGTAAGACGGTATCAGCCTTACTACAAAAACTTAAACATCTGTTGAACACTTGTCTAAAAAAAGTGTGACTGCAAAACGGACTTTATTTCAACGTCATAAGCTGACATTTTTTTAGACAAGTGTTCAACAGACGTTTAAAAGCTTTTGTGTTACCACGGTATATGTTTATTTATCTCTCCTAAAACCATAATTCCAGGTGTTGTGTTGTTACCTAATGTATTAATACGTATACTAATATTATAAAGAGGTATTTGCTTGTATTATGGGAATTTATGATCCAATTCTAAGAAATCTTTTTCTGGTTAAACGCTCCATTATTCCTGAGTGCTAAATGCTATAAATTATGTTAAAATAATTTATTTTAGCCGAGCTATCACAATATTTGTCTAGCAAGTCAGAAAAAGTAAAAGCATGTGCGGGAGACGGGACGCATGTGAAATACCATCTCCCGTCAAAACTCCGCGAACGAAGTCGGGGTTGGAAACAAGTAAATTGTATAAAACTATTTTTTTTATCGTTGAGAAATTGCCTAAAATCAAATTTTCAATGCTGTTACTATGTAGTAAAACAATAATTTTCTTTAGCGTGGTTAAATCATCAAATGAGTCCTCCGCCCTAGGTGGAGCTGAAGAGACTGTACTCGTACTGATTAAATTCCACGGTGTTTCTTCAAAAGCCCTTTATGTTCGAGGGTCACGGCTTCCCCTTTGGTCAGTTCCGCGACCCCGGCAGACTTTTGCCCTCTATTGCCCTCAGATTGCTGACAACTCTTTGAGGAACGCATGGAAAATGACGCGCCGTCGGCCCTGCCACGCTGTTGACCCGGTTAATTTATATCAATATTGCATTACTTTTTGTCATATATTTGCATTCATCACCATCATCTTCCTACCCTTATCAAGCAATAATTAACACGTTTTCTTCTTCTATTCTTCGCTGTCAGACGTCAAAACATCATTCACTCCTTTTTCATTCTATCATTCCTCACACAATTGGCCTTCCTCTTCCTCTCCATCCATCAACATTCATACCCATCACTCTCTTAGTCACATGAGTGTCATCCCTCCTCATCAAATGTTAATACTCAATAAATAAATATCTCTGTTTCTCGTGGCATCGTCTGCCGTCCTAAAATCCGCAGTTATTTTCCTTTCAAAGTAATTTGGTCGTTTCCAAGAGTTTGTCAAGTAATTGTAGGGCTTTGCTCTTGACATTTGCTGTCACCAAGCCAACGGCTTTATACATGAAAATTAATTAATGTTTTACGAAACTTTTCTCTTGTTTTTGGCGAGTTGTCGTTTTTATGGCTTTTGTGGAAATGCTTGCTTGTAAATATATTTATTGACCACTTATAAAATGTTACGATTTTGGTTTTTATGGTCTTGGCTGTCATTAGTGGATATTTCATTAATTTTTACATTTTTGCCAACTACGAAAGGAGGAAGTTCTTAATTTTATTGACATTTTCTGTAGTTACATAAAATCGATGTAACTATCAGAAAATACCAACAAAATTAAGATTTCCGACGTTTCTAGACCAATTTTTGTATTTATTTTTTGTTTGTCCTATGCAGTGTAACTGTCGTTAGGTCCCATAAAAATCATTCAGTTTTGCACAACAGTTTTTATTTGATGTGTATTTTTTTGCTTACTGCTATAATATTTGGATGATGTAAAATTAACATACCACAGTTTACAAAATACTAGTGTACATGTAAGAAAATTATGCAGTGTGTTTGGTTTTGACTTATCGATCATTAACGGCATATCATATACTCATTTTTATTCACAAATCTACTTTTTAGAAAATTCCTTACTCTATACCCCGCGAATGGTGGATGGACCTTGTTGATGCAAGGTGCGTATAAATACAGCATTCGCTTTATACGTCCAATATAAACAAAAAAAGTATACACTTACACTGAAATAGACTATTTCTGTAAAAGGACTGTGGGTAAAATATCGTTATAATTATCTCGTTTAACAAGAAAAGTTATGCCCATTAACCTAATGAAGACGGACGTTTAGTGCCCACTAAGTCATCGAGAACTTTTTATGTCACCCTACTCCTAACGTTTGAAGAAGAGAGCGTTGCTCGCGAAATGGGTTACCCACTCGCTAGATTTTTCCGGACATGACTTTTTGTTTGCCTTGCAGTTGTGAGTTTGTGTGGACGGTTCAATACCTAATGAACGACACATGTGAATATGTAATTTATGAATTATTATTAAACCTGGCCGTAATATAGCTAACTTTCAAAATTGGCAAACTGGCAATCCACTCTCAGTAAGCGTAACTGGTAATTTTCAATATTGAGCTCTTTACCCTTTTTTGGGGACGAATATCATCAAATGAGTCCTCGGTCAGAATGTCTACTATATTCTGACCGAATGGACTGTCAGACTAGACTGACTAAAACCACCTTGTTCTTTTGGTAGGCCAGCGTTCCAGGGCCACGGTAACCTCTTAAAACATTCCTACAAACCTTTAGCTTTCCGCTAATACGTTTCATGGGTCGCAAGAATATCAGAGTTGGAAAAATCTCTTTAGTTGGTAGTCATAGATTGCCTTTGCTTCATTATTATAATATTATGTGCTCATTATTTTATGACGATGTTAAGGGTCTATAGTACTTCAGTATAATCTTACTCGCTCGCACTTGCACGTTCCACGCACTATTGCTTGCTCTTTCTTTTAGCTGTCTACACGCAAATCTATTTATTTTACGGCGAAAAAAAGGGAAATTCAAAAAAGTAAAAAACATAAGACCTGCTTTATAGTTAGTTCAGTTAGTATAAAAAGTTTCATGATGTAATTTTGAGTATTTTCTGATTGCCAGCGTTTTATTGTTCAATTTAGAGGTAACTTTGGGATTTTTTTCTATCGAGAAAATTTTATGGAATCATGTTTTCGCCAAACATAAGACCTAACATTAATCCTCAACTTTACCATATATTTATTTCAAAACTAATGCTAATAATAATAATAATAATAATAATAAATTTATTCATAAACGTTTTTACAGAAATGGGTGTAAACGTAGCCACATAAATGTAATATAGTTAAGTCTTATATACTAGTTACATAGTTCATAAATAAAAACAGGTGTCTCAGTAAAGAAAATAGGTACAAGATATTTAACTAAGGAATTAAATTAAATGTAGCGACCTGCCTGAACTAAGTTACTAAAAACCTGTGTTTCAGGCCATCACTTCAACGTAATTTAATTGGGGCTAATTTGTGTAAACTAGATCGTATACATGTTAATCGACTCTAATAAAAAGCAAACTTACATCTAAAACTATTCTAAACAATTACGGAAACAATAAATAAATACCTGCATCGTTTGTTTGTTTCAAGGTTGCAAACATGCAATTTTAATCAGGTGAAGAAATGTGCAATTTTACAAAAACAACTTTATGTTGTCTTAACAACTACTTATCTAGGTCATCTAATGAGCCGTTCTTATTTTATTTTCTAATTTTAATTACTATATAACTTATTTATCTAAGATAAAACTACTGCAGATAAGGGTATTGGGTGGCACTCTTAGGCATCTTCGTAGTCAATTGAGTTGATGTAGTTCATCTCTGCGTATGTGCGCGCAGGGCAACTTGCATCGCCAGTAGGATGGTCACATTTCCTCTTAAAGTGTTTGCATGTCGCACATTGCGGGGGAGAAGATTTGCTACTACATTCCTTGAAGGAGTGTCCAGTCTCTCCACAATGGCTGCACGTAGTACTAGTTTCTCGGCAAAATTTGGCTGCGTGCCCGTACTGTTGACAGTTGAAGCATCTGGTCACTATAGTGAAGTCTCTCACAGGGCAAGATGTCCAATTAATAAAAATTCGACTTTGGTTGATCATAATTTTTCTTATGTTAGGCGGGAGTTCTATTATGTAGTTGCAGGTAGTAAGGTCTTTTTTACCCGATTTATGGCTCAACTTGACGCTCTCAAGGAAGGACTCACGAGTTGTATTCGGCAACTTCTCTGTAAGGTTTTGTTCGTAAATACAGTCAAAAACTTCTTTCTCGGTGAGGGCAACGGGGACACCAATGACAGCAACCCTAGGACGGCGTTTGGAAGGTTCTTCTATTTTAAGGCCCGACGAAACTAGTTTTTCTGAGTTCTTGAGCTTGTCAATATCACCTTTATTTTCGGTGCTAATCAAAACGCCCCCATTTTTCATTTTTCTCAGGCCACGGACATGAAGCTTAAGTTGTTCGGGTGAGATTATCTTTTGTACGAGTGACTTGGTGGCGTCACTTGTTTGGGTCTTATCGCTGGGATAGATGGCGATTGAACTCAAGTTTGCAGGACGAACAAAGTTATCGGAACCTTTCTTGACCATGCTAGCATAAGAATTATTTTCCGAGGGTTTTAACTTAGTCTCAACTACCTCTTTGAACTGCTGGAGAGAGTCCACAAAATTCTGGTGAGCCTTGAGATGCTGGATTGTGGTATGGGCCTGGATCGTTTTCGACTTTAACGACTGATATAGAACGGCCATCTGAGAAGTCCCGGTTGAAACTTTCCGGCATAGATTGGAAACACGAAGCTTCTGTTCTGTGTTCATTTTGCCTTCACTGACAATAGTGCATACTTCGTTGAGGATAGAATCTATAGATCCTATCCATTTCTGAATCTCCGGCGTACTGACGACTTCACTGGGCAATTCATTATCCGCTGGTGGATTTGGATCGCTCGGGGGTCCAGCTGGCGTTGGCGGAGGACTTCTCTGCAGCACTTGGCTACGACCAAATGGGCTCGATCCTGGGTTAGACATGCTACCCGTAACACTTTATTAATTGTTTGTAAAAATATTTAGTTCATCTTGCACATGTCATTAAAAATAAGAAGTCACACGCGACACACTTTACTTTTATACTGACGGTGCAAATAATTATATTTATTTTTCGCAATTGTTTATTTCATCGTGATCAATAAAACACACGTCCGCTTAGTCTCGCGTCTTAATTTAATCAAATGCTGTAGTATTTTCGACGTATCACAGGTTTCTGCTAAGCCATTTGAGGTAGTATAGGCTCTTAACGAGTGGAGACCAACCCTGAATTGGACTTGTTTGCTGATGAATGGAAGATGATAATGTTAGAATGTTTGCGATTCTGTGAGGAGCTGAGGACACAGAATGAAAGGATCATTTTAATTTAGTGATAATAGCATTTTAAGCTGTACTAAAAGTATTAAATAAATAAATAAATGACGATATTTAATTTTTTTTCTAATCTACGAGTATAAGCAGCGTTTGTTTGGGGCGTAATATGCTCCACCCCCACTTACGAGTATGTACACACATCAAAAGTGTCTAGGGATCAACATATATTTTTGCAATAACTTTTCTCCTGATTGATATTAAATAAAATGTTCTTTAAGGATTCATCAAATAAAGTGTTATCGTTTGTCACAGTAACGATAAACCAAGTCACCTTTGCATTCATAAAGAAATTTGCCATTTTCCTAATAAAGGGATTTTTGACATTTGAACCACTAACATTAAAGTTCGAAAAAAAGACTGAAATAACAGTTTTCTTTAAAATTTTATTGGGTAACTTAAACAATTAATAATCCGTGTTTCTACCGCGAACAGTAACAACACAAGAACATCGGTTTGGCATACTCAAAATGAGTTCATCCAAATCACGCTGTGGAATGGCCGCCCATGTTCGTTGCAACAACAAAAAAAGGTCTTCTTGCGACTGGATACCCTCCATATTCGGCAGAGCTCTTCTCTGTAGCATATCCCATGCATGCTCAATCGGGTTCAAGTCTGGCGACTGAGCAGGCCAGGGCAGGACATTGATGTTAGCTGCGGCGAGAGTCTGTCTTACAACTCTTGCGGTGTGCGGTCGTGCATTATCATGCATTAACTGAAATAAGGTACCGATTTGCACTTGTAGAGGAACGATGACGTCTGATACAATCGTCTCAGCATAAATTTGAGCGTTGAGGTTGCCTCTGATCCAAATCAACTCAGTTCTTCCGCCGATCCAAATACCCGCCCATACCATGATGGTTCCACCACTATAAGGATGGACTTCCTGGCAGGATTTTAATCGCTGTTGGCGTCCAGGGGTTCTCCAGTGTCGTATACGTCTTGTATCCGGTCTCATACCAAAACGAGACTCATCAGAAAAGCACACGAAACGCCATTGTTCTTCTGCCCAATTTCTGTGTTCAAGAGCCCATTGATATCGAATCCTACGATTGTGCATTGCTATAGGTGGTACCCGTAGCGGTCTTCGGGAATGAAGGTTCACTTCATGCAAGCGGTTTCTGACTGTTTGGTCGCTAATTAAGTTCCCTGAAGAGTGATGAAGCCTCACGGCTAACATCATGGCGGTTATTGTTGGAGCTCTTCGAGTTAAGATTTGAATGTATCGGTCTTGTCTCCGTGTGGTGCAGCGATACCGTCCTCCATGGCGCTCAGCCACGGTACCAGTGCTTCGGTAACGTGTCCAAAGTCGACTGATAACACTCTGACTTGTATTCAGAGCTAAAGCCACAGTACGTTGCCGGGAACCAGCTTCTATCATTCCCACGGCTCTGAGCATTTCTTCCCTGCTTAAATGACGTCGCCGCTCCATAATAACGTTGGTTTTAATCAGTAGTAGGGAAACAGTAGCACTAATAATGTCTTCAATGCGTTGTATGTTTTTAAAGGGAAAATATTGACAGCTCATTTTCATCTTTTACTCGAATTTGATTTACAGTTCCTGATTCAAATTATGAAATGCACCAAAAAGGATCCATATAAATTTATAAAATCATAAATTTATTACAAAGCCACATCTCAATCTCAAGAAATCCGCATAAAAATGCTTGATCCCTAGACACTTTTGATGTGTGTATGTACCTATGTTCATTTGATTTTATGATCGGATAATTTTATTTGACGATATCGTATATAGGTATAGATATGGTCACCCTAGTCTCGACGCGCCAGTGACGCCGTCAATTAGTAGATGACATCATTTTACTGCAAATTGAACTTTAATTACTGTTGTCTCAGTTCATTCTTAACTTGGTGATAATAGATGGTGTCGGTTTAAACTAAGAGGTTCCATTTTACACGATTTTATTCTAAGAATTCTTTACATGACGACGTTTATTTACTAGAAATGGATTTAAGTCCTTTAGAGGACACTTTAACGTTAATTTGTTTTACGAAAATTAGCACTTTGTTTTAGTGAGACCAAATAAAATAAAATAAAACACCCAAATAAGCTTGGCTTTCGCGAAGCAACAAACTTGAAAAAAGCAACAAGTTTCTAATTTGGTGTTTTGAATCACTTTGCCGCTGACAGTTTGACAACTGCCGCCGACACGTTGACGGCTGCCGCTGACAGTTGATGACGGCTGCAGTGCGTAAGTAATAAAAGTACCGTCAACAAAGAGCCGCTCGTTTGTGTGAAGCCTTTATAGGTCCAAGTAATTTACTGAGTAATACCATTGATACATTGATATGAAAGAAGAAGAACGACCACAGTTTGATGCAATTAGCAGTAAAATTAACTAAAGAGCCAGGTCGAATGGAAATACTTGTAACCCTTAAATACGAAACGATAAAAACAATTTAAATAAATTACTTTCAGGGCCGTACATGTTCGTATAAACGGATTATCGAAAACCTTCATGTAAGAAAAGGCTTCAAGTGAATTGAATTAGCCGATTATAACATTTTAAAACCCGTCACACGTTTGTTCTGTCTCCTGCTTGACATGGAGGAAAGTGGAAACAATTATTTTTCTTCCTCCACTCTACTTCTCTATTTTTACTCCTCCTCTATTATTTTCTGATTAATTTCGTTGCAGGATCCAAGACAGGAAAAACAATCTCCGGGATACGTCGAGCTCCATTATCCCTGCGCTTTTTTGATGATAACCACTGTTGTTACTGGCTTTCACGTGGTCACTTTTTTTGTGGTGGGTTTGCTCCAAATAAAAAAATAAAAACTTTTTGAAAAAAAGGGAACCGACTTCAAAACCAAACACAAAAAAACTATAAAATAACTTTTCTTTCGGAAGTCGGTGGCTTTGTTTTTTTTTATTTCATTGACAATGGCCACCGACTTCCGAAAGAAAAGTTATTTTATAGTTTTTTTGTGTTTGGTTTTGAAGTCGGTTCCCTTTTTTTCAAAAAGTTTTTATTTTTGGCTTTTTAGTTGAGATAACAACAAAAATCTTCATAAAATAGGCGTCTTTGAAAATCTATACAATCCTATTAAGCAAAACGGATCTATGTAAGCAACTTCACAAGATATCCATTATTGTTATATACTAAAACCTTCCCCAGAATGTAACAAACACTTTTCTGAAAACTGCATCAAAATCGGTTCAGCCAAACGCGAGATAATTGCGGACAAACATGCAATCGTCCCTGAAAATCTACCATCCAAGTAATCAAAACGGATCCACGCGGGCAACGTCAAGGGATATCTATTAGTGTTATATACTAAAACCTTCTCCAGAATGTAATGAATACTTTCCTTAAAACTGCTTCAAATTGGTTCAGCCAAACGCGAGATAATTGCGGACCATCATGCAATCGTCCCTGAAAATCTACGATCCAAGTAAGCGAAACGGATCCACGCGGGCAACGTCAAGGGATATCTATTAGTGTTATATACTAAAACCTTCTCCAGAATGTAATGAACACTTTCCTGAAAATTGCATCAAAATCCGTTCAGCCAAACGCGAGATAATCGCGGACAAACATACATACATACATACATACATACATACAGGTCGAACTGAGAACCTACTTTTTTTTTGAAGTCGGTTAAAAAAAGACCGACACACGGCCCTGCCTGGTTCGATCTTATTGAACAATGGAAGTTCAACACTTTATGGGATGATATCATGGTAATTTTCATCGCCATTCCAAACAAAACTTCCTTCTAATTCATATTCTACTGAGCCTGATAAGCCTCGTACACATTCCATGTGTTATCTCACCCAGATTCTCGGATTAAGTTGCGTATTACGTGTTTATGAGTAATTTGTTCGTTTACTACACACGCGACGTTTGCAGTGGACGGGCCGTAGTAGTATTTTGTGACGTCATAAAGAATAGCTGCGTTTATGTTTTAAGTTTTTGTTTTAGGCCAAGGTTATAGGAATATTACCAGGAGTTTTCTTTGGAATAAATGATTCAACCTCGAGCAGCTTTTCACAGAAAATCTTTAAAATTCGCGACGCATGTAATGACGCAGTAATGGGCTACTCGCTGTCCGACCATGGACCATATAACCATGCGAGTCGACGGCGCGTTGTGTTCCAAGCGCGTTGTGTTCAAAGATGTCAGCATTATGACGGGGCGTTCAAACCTAGCCAGGCGCATCATTTTGCCAACCCGCATTTAGACCGCGTGGTGGATTATGGCCTACTCCCACACAGGACACCTCCATCGCAGCAGGCAGCAGGCAGCCAGTGCAGGCAGGCAGTGGGAACATTTATGGGCTGATGATGACATGAAACCAATAAAAGTCACTAGTATTGTCCAGTTTATTCCAACTTCCACTAGGCCTGGGCTAATGGCTTCTGGGTATGTCAGGGCGAACTCTGACGCTGGACCGAAGAAACTGGAGGTCATCGGAAGAGGCTTTTGCTTGGGCAAAAGCCTCTTCCGATGACACATCATCCCACTGTTGGCAGTGGGATGATGTACGCTATTAGTTACAAGTCATTACTAAATAAACAAACAGAATGATGACCAACACTGACTTCATTATTACAATTCAATCATCTTATACCGTGTTTGTAAACTGATTGATTATGTCGTAGACTCGTAGTTATGTAATACATTGTGTAGACTGTAGAGTACACTCATCGAGTATTGTCTCAGCTTTAGTTAACTTTCTATTGACATGGTATTGTAAGAAGTGACGCGGCTAGTATATGATCTAAAAGTTGTTCATCTCGTGAATTCCCAGCAAAATGAATTTACATTCGTAAAATAACATCAGTGATATGAATTGTAATACGATTTGTATTACAATATACAAAAACCTCCACATTTTTTGCTTTTGTTTGGGCTGTAAAGTCATCAAATGAGTTCTCAGATTCCTGCTAGCTGAAAACCACCCTATTTTTTCGGTTACCCTTTATTCGTAGCGGTATGGTACCCTGTTTAGCCAGACACGACTAAAAAGTACTGCCATTTTTTTATCGTCGTAAAATCATCAAATGAGTCCCCCAACCGGGTGGTACTGTCAGTCTTGTACTGACTAAATAAAAATTTACGGTGATTCTTGAATAGTCTTTCACGTTCCAGGGACAGTTACCTTGTGAGACAGTCCCGTCACCCAGGCAAGCTAGGAAATACTGCCATAACGCAACTTTTACGACTATCATCCGCAATCACCCAGCAGTAAACTATAAATTCGCCAGCGCCATTTTCTTCCTAATCACATTACAAACAATATGGCTGCCATTCGGTTACTGGCGGGAAAATTGCCTTAAAGCAGAAGGACCATAGTTACTGTTCCCATATTTAGATCTGTTATTAAATTCCATATAATATTTACAAATAGTGATAAAAAGCCTTGGTTTTTGATGAAACGTGAAGCAGTTCCGGGTTTGATGATGTTAACTTTGATGACTACTGGCAATTTTTACCCAAATTACTCGTCGGACCCTGAATTTCGGCAGATTTTAACTAAAGCATTCCACGGACTCTGAATTTCATGTCATCTGCCGAGATTTTTCCTGTGTGGGTGGTCGGCCGTCAATCTATCCGGATTCAGCGTGAACATCTGTATTTTATATCGAGCGACTATTTAACGCGTCTATTTAACCTTCAGTATCATGGAGTTCAATTATACGTCTTGGCAGTTTTCAGGCTCTCTAAGCTGACTTATAAAAACGGCTGTCAAAGAAGTCGCAGGATGGAAGCTCGCTATGACAGATGATCATCTATCCGCAGACCAACCTCGGCAAGCGTAGTTTAAACCCAGTGATTAACTCGTGTTGCTGTTATTATTTAGCCACGATTTTTTCTTTTTCACAAAAATAATACTGAAGAGTTCATTTCTTCTACATCGTGGGTGCGTTTACAAAAAAATAAATGAACTCACATAATATACAAACACCATAGTATAATTATATAAATATTTATTTTAATTACCATGAATATATCTTCCCTGGGGGAATAAAACCTGCGACAATGCGCCAACCCTGCCGTCACCATAGGCTTTATTTAATGGAAAAGCCGTAAGCGTTTAGGCATTTTTTATTGAATAAGCCTTGAAGAAGAAACGTGACGCAGTTCCTGGTTATATGACGACAGCACTGGCTACTTAATTAATAAAACAATAAAAAAAAATGAAGTAAAAAAAATTGTATGTACTTTGCCCATTTTATGGAGTTGCGTCATCACAACACAAACAGTGTTGTGATAACAAGTTTATGTATTAAAACTATCTAGTTGGTAACTTACAAGTAGAAATCAAGAAGGTCGAAGTCTGCATTTCAGTGAAAATATTTTCCCAATTTGACGCTGAGATCAAATTGGGAAAATATTTATAATATAGAAAATATACAAAGATGAAAAAACGCTTTAAAAAAGAACATGGCAAAAACCCACTTGTCCAGAATCAATTCAATCAGTTATTTAAATCAGCCGTGAGTACCCAGATCATCCTTATCCTATACCTCGAATAAGATGGCGGAATGATCTAGACCAGTGTTTTTCAATCTGTGGGTCGGGACCCCCTGGTAAAGCTACTACCGTAAAAAAGACCAATATATTATGTAGTTTAAAAGAATTGTTAGAGAAAACTAAAGGACATAAGTAATCTTTTTTTTTTATGAAAATGAATATCTATGTTGGATTGAATATTAATTTATTACAAAATAAAATTAATACATTAAAAAAAGGCAACGGGCAGGTAGGTTGAAAAACACTGAGCTAGACAAAACTAACAACCGGTATCTCACATTAGCCCAAGATCACAGCCAAGATAAAAATAGTTGGAAGTCATTGGTAGTGGTCTTTGCCCAGCAGTGGGATGACACAGGCTGGTAGTAAATAAAATAAATAAATAAAATAAAATAAAATAAGCCTTTATTGCTGTTAACATAAATTACAATATTATACATTTATATCCGACTATCGGTTTCCTTCACAACAGCTTGTCCGTCGACAAAGGCCTCCTCCAGAGACTTCCATCTATCTCTGTCTCTTGCAGCTCTGGTCCATTCTGGACCAGCAACTTTTTTGCTGGCACACGGCAACACAGGCTGGTAGTAACAGTATATAAGTCAACGGTTAGTCAAAGGTTACACGCTCAGTCTGGCGTCAGTCTGGTCCATCAGTCTGCTCAGAATGACGGGAGAATTATCGTCTAACCGGTTGACTGACGGACTGATGGTCCAGAATGACAAAAATTAACCGTATTTTTCATCCATCATTCTGGCATCAGTCTTAGCCGGACCAGACTGATGGACTGAACTGACGCCAGACTGAGCGTGTCACCGTTGACTAACAGTACGTGACACTCAGGCACAAAGAAACAGAGACAGTCGCGTCAAAGTCATAACACCCCTCTTTTACTGTCGGGGCTTAAAAAATACTATCTACCAAATGAATTATGTATAAGTGTCTCCAACCTCATAAATATACGATCGGATTCTAATAAGATTATCGAATTACATTTCGAAGTTCTACTGTAATTGAAGGCTATTATACTGAAGTACCTACCTATATTATGAATATTAAAACGTGATGGTGAAGGTTAACACCTCGCTCTTGCACGAGGCCGTGATTTCAAATACGGCCAAGTACCAATGGTTTTTTGAAAGTTGGTACTTTCTTAGTTTATCTTTGATATCACTGACATTGGTGATGGAAAATGTTGTAAGGAAACCTGGATATAGTTATCAATATACGTTTAAAGACATGTCAAAATAATAAACTAAAATTATATGAAAAAGTACCAATCAAACATAAGAATACATCCAAAAAAAAAATATCGACTTCGCTGTCTAAATGAACAGGTGGCAATGATAATCCTTTGGCCAACCAATCATGAACGTCAAGATAGACAGTACACTACCAGCTCCTTTGGTCACGTTAAGAGTCGACTCTTCGAATGTTGGCCTATTTAGAACCTACTGTCCAGCACTCGTATGACGCCATAGAAACGGATTTCGTCAACGGAAGAATCGATAAAATGACAGAATGTAGAAATACCTCTATCGTCCTAAAAATGACGATATTTAAAATGTAAAAGAAAGACAATGTTAATATTCCTTTATCGTCTACTGTTCATGTCATGTCGTAATCCAGCAAAATATTTTCGAATTTCATAGACATAACTTTGCCTCTTCTTGTCCCGTTTTTAAGCAAAAATCTTAGGACTGTCGCATAAAATACGATCTTCCCAATTACCCTGCGACATGTACAAGGCCAGACGGGCGATCCCGGGGGAATTATGAAGGCAATTTGGTTGATAATAGAGTTTTAGGTTCACTGACTGACAACACCGCGAGTAAAAGTACGGAACCACGCGATCTTGAGTTAAGAATAATGAAAACGTTGACAAGCTCGTGGCTAAATAATTACAGCCGCACAGGCCGATCTTGCAGGTTCAAAAAAAAAATGTAACCGCCTTCAAAAAAACCACAAAAAAGGGTAAAATAACCTTCAAAACTTTTCTTTCGGAAGTCGGTGACTTTTCTTTTATTAATTTCATTGTTTTTTTGCCACCGACTTCCGAAAGAAAAGTTTTGAAGGTTATTTTACCCTTTTTTGTGGTTTTTTTGAAGGCGGTTACATTTTTTTTTTGAAAAAGTTTTTATTTTACTCTTTTTAGTTTAAATTTTCAACCACAATTCTTGTCAAATACGAGTACATCATTTTCTTACATGAGCACTAGAATCTTGTAATCCGTAACACCGGTAATAACATCGTTAAAATCTCTTACATTCATAATTCCCTATCTCAAAAAATCCTGAACCGATTTTGATGAAACATCATCAGCTCAGCTACATGAGATGATGATTACCATACGCAAATACTTCCCAAGTAACAATAGTTTCTATAACCTAGGCGTTTTATCACCAAAGAGTGATATAGTAGGCCTTTAACAGTAACCATTGTGACTGCATGTACTATAAAGGTTTATAACAAAGCATTTTGGTTCTATAAGATTAAAGAGCATTTAAGTTCTATTATTTAGCTCTTAGAACGCTTACAGGGCCATTCAAAAGAATCTTTAAAGTGTTGCACTGTAATAGAAATGAGAAAAACGATTTTGGTACTATTTAGTACTATAGACAACCTTACTGACACTTTTATGTATCTATTTTGCTCTAATAATGCGTCAAAATAATTTTTACAGTACTAGGACTGTAGCAGTATCGAAAACACTATTACAGGATCAATTTGCACTATAAAAGTACCATACACAACCATTACGTATTACAGGATCAATTTGCACTATAAAAGTAACTTACACAACCATTACGTAACCGTTTAGCTTCATAAAAGCTCCCTCAACATCGCTAAGGGGCTAGTTCTGTAAAAATCATGAAAACTCTTCTATAGTACTAAATAGTACCATAGCGACTCCTGGCGCAATTGCTAAATACTTAAATTCAAATAGCTCTTAAAGTGAGTTGGTGTTACTGAAACGAGACTAAAGCGAGACAAAAAAACACTAAAATTCATCATTAATGGACTAATTGGACCTTTAATGGCTTTTCAGTAACAATTACATCACTAATATTTCTTAATGTCGATTGTGTTCTGGTAAAGTTTTAAGTAAAGGTTTGATAATGGATTTAAGATCGCTGCGTCAGTATAATGAGAGTGGTAGTTATAAAAAAAAGGTAAAGAATCGATATACACAAGCATTATCATCAATACAACAGGCTCATGCTCAAAATGTAAATACTGGTCAAGCGGGTCCAGAAAATATAGCACATGGTTCTGCACAAAATATTTGTTTTAAATCACAACAGGGCTGTAGTATTAATGTTCCTTTTGCTCAAGGTTGTAATAAGGATGAAGAATACAGTGAGAGCACCTGTCTTCAAAGTTCCCAAACATCGGAATGTTCAGAGGAGGAGAGCAATGACCAATTATACAGTGACCTAAGAAGATGGTGCGTCACTTACAGTATACCAACTGCAATCCCAAATTATGCCCTAGTGTGTATTTAATGCAACTCCATGCAAAGAAATTTATTTTGACTACACTGTTTTATATTTGGACAAGGACCCCTAATTGGAAAATATGGCCGCTATTTTCTGCCGCGATAGCACATTAGTAGCACAGCTGGAGCCAATGTGTACTATAGGATCCGTATTCGGGACAAGTCCTTATTTTATTAATTAAAATTTAATTAAAACACGAAAATAATGAGGGCGCATTGTCAAATTCGAAATCAGCATATTGATTTTAACGATACAATTATTTTCGCAAGTGCAAGTTATGGCAGTTATGGCAGAGTTGCATGTCTTTTTTATTACAATGATACGTTAGGCAACATGGCAAATGACATGAGTCTTAAAACTTATCTTGAAGAACACGACTGACACAACACAAACAAAAAATTATGAATAATATAAGTGTCAAGAAAGATCTCTCAAATCGTTAACAGTGCAAAATAGCACTTTAAACATGTTTTGGTTACTTTTATAGTGCAAATTCGTGACATTATTGCACTTGTGGCACTATTTTAGTACTAAAAAGCGTTTCACTACACTTTTACATCTCAACTATCGAGCTGATTTATCACCGTGAGAGCCTTTATGTAATGTTTATAGAATAAATTAGTGATAAAACTCCGGCCTATTTGGGGTTTTGTAAACGTTTACAACACCATTATAGTACTATTGCTTTGTTATTGTGGAGCTTTTTAGCACGCTCCAAAACGTTCTCAGGTCTTTTATAGTACCAATTTTTGTTACTTGGGTTAAATTTCTTCATAAAATTTGCGAAAAACGATGTGTTGGCCTATAAAATTTGAGGGTTGCCCTCGATTTCTCCAGGATCCAATCATCAGATCCTGACATGGTGACAATGGAACCACTCCTGAAGTATCTCCTTTCGAACAAAAAAAGAATTTTGAAAATCGGTCCCCAATTGGCGGAGTAATCGCGTAACAAACACACAAAAAAAAAAACGTACCGTCGAATTTATAACCTTCTTTTTGAAGTCGGTTAAAAATAGATCCACACTAGACCATCCTATAATGGTCTAAATCAGAACAAGAAAAATCTATAAGACACTGGAATTGGAATTTCAGCAACGATTGCTTTGTTTACTCCGAGTTAGACAGCAGTTTACCTGGTAATACAATTAGCGTTAATATTCGTCGGTTCACGATTTTTACTGGTTCCACAAAATCAATAGTCAGTAGTTATTTAGTTTAACACTTCCTTGGCGGAAGATAAGCTTGGTTTTATTAATTGTATTTTTTTTATGTGGTAAAATCATCAAATGAGTCCTCCCACCCAGGGCAGGACTGTCAGACTTTTACTAAAATCCACGGTGTCCTGCTCCTACAAAAGCCCATTACGTTCCGGCCACGATTACTCGTTAGTCCTGCGACCCCGGTAGGCTTTAGCCGTCTAGGAGGGGGCGTTATTTGTTGTCAATTGTATGTTGTGTAAATCGAGGGTTAGGTATTACACAAGTAGCTATTAAATCTCATCAATCTTTGAATGCTTTCGGCTTGGACATTGGCTTATTGAATTCGGTTGTATGCGGTCGGAAACGCAAATGGATTTCCACTCTTTTCACCTTTTCCTTGGCCATTATAAAAGACGTTTGGACACCCTTAGTGCGAATTGACATAGCCACAAGGTAGAGATGATATAATTTGCTGATAGAAGAAGGCTGGTAGTGGTGGGATAATGTCGTATAGTTCTTGTGGAGGTTTGGAAGTTATTCTTTTACGAAATAGACCGTCCCTCAAAGTAGAGACCCTACTTCAAGAGAATTTTCCTTCTGAAATGTTTCAGTAAGATCCTGTTTATACAACCAAGTTTGTCCAATGTTCAACAGATAAATTTACGTTAAATTCATATATTTATTATCTGGCCGTACGAGTATATCCATTATTATCCATATGTAACACAGTAACAACCAATCTGGAATAAGATACCTTTGACCTTAAAGAAGGGACCGTCTTCATGATTAAATTGAAATCAATACAGTTGTCACATACATACGCCTTGCGAAAATCTTATTTTTGCTGTTGAAAAAACAATTTTGGATACGATAGATACATACAATAGGGTTGTTTTGACACTGCCCGGGGCAGGATCACAAAAATGACCATCATTTCATTCTATAAGTAAGAGGCAGACCAAAGAACTGTGTCTCGCTGCGACAAACATCGATCACAACTACGAGGAAGAAGAAGATCAAATAAATTTAGCTAGAGAGAAGGAGTGAACGTGTATTTCCCATCTATGTGAAAAATACTCGTGTCCTCTCTAAATAAGTTGGGATAGGGTCAGAAAGAGAATCATCATCATCCTCCTGTCCATTAGGTACGTGTCGTGTTGAGAATGTAGTGTCGAAACTCGCACCACAAACAGATTGAAGTTGATGTTGTGACGTAGTTCCAACTTCTCAAGCTTTCAGTTCAAGTTGATCTTCACCTTAATGTACTCCACGATCCTCTCAAACTTCGTGGAGTGAAACTGTTGCAACACATGCAGAACCATCGACCTATAAGCTTGAAGATCCTGTGGAGCTCTTTATTGGCACAAGCTTCTCCATTTAGAAATGCAATACTTATCAAATAAGTTACTGTTTTTCAGAAGTAATATGGGTAGGTAACGTTTTCTCATCCTATTTCCACATATTCAAGAGCTAAGCTATCTAATTAAACTGAACGGAAATGTACCACAGAAACAATACGTTTCGTACCAGCACTAAAATGTTATCTAAACAGACCGCGCTAATAAGACAGTTGCGAATCCGTCTGAATGTTCGCTTGGACAGTGGTTCCCAAACTTTTTCAGTTCACGCCACACTTTTACTATTAGTATTTTGTTGTAGTGCACTGTCATGATACGGATAGTCCATAAAAAAGTCGTTCAGCGCGCATTGGAAAGGGCTATTGCTTAGCTTTTGTCTGCAGAATCAAATTCGGAATAAAGTGATCCGACAGAGAACGATTATGATCGACATAGGCCACAGAATAAGCTGAAGTGGTAATGGGCTGGCCATATTAACCGTAGGAACGATGATCGTTGGAGTTGACGGGTTCTCGATTGGAGAACACGCAAACGTAAGGTGGGACGCTCTCAGGCAAGGTGGAGCGACGATCTTCGCAAGGTGACCGGTAACAGCTGGATGAGAGTAGTCGCTGATCGAGTGAAATGGCGTATGATTGGAAGGGCCTATGTCCAGCAGTGGACTGCTATAGGTTGATGATGATTTTGTCTGTGCGCCCCACTTAGTCGAAACCAGGTAACAGGTAGGTTTTCAACTAAAAATCAATTTCCTGATTGAAAACTCAACTAAGCTGGAATCTGGTTTAAGGCTACAAGAGAGTTCAATCACACAATCTTCTTTCTAGTAGATCTCTCTGTATAGAAAGATGCTTGGATCTACGCAACATCGTCCCTGAGCGTCTAACTGCGCCCCATTTGTACTCTCCTATAGCGCACCAGGGCGCATAGTTTGGGAACCGCTGCGCTTAAACATTAGAACCGTCAACATTTGTATGTGAATTTATTATTTTGTATGTAAATATTCTTGTTGTATTATATCCCGGTAGTGACTTGTAATAAAATAATTGTTAGAGGAACGAACTAGGAAGTCGTAGGATTTAAGTTCGATGACAATGTCAATGCTTTGATGATTCTAAACAAGAAGTAAAGGTTTCCTTTAGAGCAATTTTTCCTGTGACATTGTTTTGTTATGAAGACCCCAAGTAAAATAAAATAAGATCAGAAAGAGACTGATGACGTCTTATGATAAATTACCTAGCTTGCTGGCTGACCACTTGCGTTTACTTTATACGAAGACGAGCATGGCCATATTAAAATGTTGACTCTACCAAGCAAAAGAGAAAAGAGTATGGAGTAGGCTTTTGTCTTTTTTTGGCCGCCTATCGCCTTCGCGAGAACACAACGGTGCCCATCCCTCAAAGTGGGGTCTTCGCCCTTCGTGCTTTGCCCTGAAGTAGAACAAAATAGACTAGTCGGTTTCTCTGAGCTCATCAACCCATTTACCAGCCATATGATACCATTTGTTAAGACTGGTTGCCAAATTCTTCTTATTCACCTATGAAGCCCATCATCTGTCACCTGTCTAGCATTTTCCAAATTATATTAGGGTCAGCTTCCAGTCGAACCAGATGTAGCTGAACATCAGTATTTTACATGAATGATTGAAATGAAAGAAAGAATGTTTATTGAGGACCAAACATACAATTTGAATCTAAACCCATCAAACTGCGCAACAGTTTGTCGGCGGGATTGGCGCTTGTTTCAACAATGTTTTGGTACACTTAAGCTAACATAAAACTTAACATTTATAATAAGTATGCATTTTACAGACGGTTGTGGCAGCGCGAGCCGTCGACATGGAGCGACTGCCTATCGGACCTTCACAACCCAGTCACATAATGAAGACCAATATGTCTAAACATCTAAATGCATGGCAATCTTCAATAAAATCAAATAAAAGATGAACAAAGGACAGTTCCAGTTCAGTGGAGATCAATTATTCCACTTAGATCTGCAGATTGCATTCGAATTCAAATTCAAAGCATCTCTTCAAGCTTGAGTAGACAATTGATTCTAGATATGGAAATGACTTCGGCTTGATATGGAAATTGAACTTGGAAACCTTATATGTATGTGTGGTTTTATACATATTTAAATCTTACGTGCTAACCGTAATATTCTGGGCTCAATTCCGGTCGGGCATCAATGTTAGTGTAATATATTCCAAAAAAAAATGTTGTTCATAATGATCAAGTTCTGGGAAGTAATGATAAACGGCAAACTTAAGGAAATAGTACCCTGTATACCTTAAAAAACTTACACACTAACACAAAATGTTCAGAGACCTTATCATGAGTTTTCACGTGTTTGTAGCGTAAAGCAAAGCTTTGATGGAAAAAAATAGTTCTTCGTTCGTACATTCATGCAGTAAGAAGTCCCACCCCCTTTGTTAGAAGCATCACTGGCAAAGGGTTTCATATTTCTCTGAAGCGTACTTGAATTGTGGTTTTTCATTTTCCATACAATTAAAGTCTTAATACTTCAAGTAGGTATGCTGTACAGTGTACGGTAAAATACGGAAACCTTCTGCTAAAGTCGCACGTGTTTGGTAAAAATAAAGATAACGATAGTTCTGATTTTGCCGAAGCTCCAAAAGAGTTACATCTATACTAATTCCATAAAGCAGAAGAGTTTGTTCAGTTAACCGCGCTAGTTTAAGGAACTACTGATTCTGATTGAAAAATCCTGTTGTGTTGGATAGTCGATTCATCGAGGAAGGCTATAGGCTATATAACATCACGATATGAACAATAGAAGCAGAGCAGCGGGGATGAAACCACGCAGAACAGCTAGTAAAAAACTATACTTTTGTGACACAATGCTGGAATCAAACTGGTAACTAACAGAAAATTTCATCAAAATCAAAATCAAATATTTTTATTTCACATAGAATAAAGGCACTTATATACGTCGACAACAAGTGCTCGGTTCGGGTTGGTCGATTCCATGGGGAAGAACCGGCAAGAAACTCCATGGTTACTCTTCTAAAATGTGGTATGGTTTTACAAACTTATTGTTACAATTTTGAATAGGTGCTTATTTAAGTGAGAAAAACGTAGGCCTAGTAACGAGAGAGAAGTCCTTACGTGAATTAGTACTACAAAAAAAATAATGTGTGAAAGAATCTATATAAAAAAAAGAAAGCTATATAAGCTGCGTTACTTCTGTATTATCTTACAAACTGTAACAAGTCTGTACAAAAAGAGTATAAGCAAAGGCAATACAATATTGCAAAACGAACAAATAACAAAAAAAAATTTGTACAAGAATAAAAATAATAAAGATGAATAATATTATCCGAACACGTGGAATATAAAAGTTAGAACAGAAATTAAGTACTGCTGCTGAGCTGCCAGGGAAGCCACATGTGCAAAAGGAACTATTGCCACACATCCTTGTCTTCAACATCACCTATTACATTTCCTACCTACCGCCTTTCAAAACTTAAACAATTCGAAGTCCTCAACCAATAACTTGGCAACTTTTATAAGGATTCCTTCATTCCTTACGCAAGTCACTTGGGACTGTCAAGCCCTCTCGTGAACTGAATTTCATAAGGCAAGGAAACTTGTTATGAAACGACTGAAGTTTCAAGATAGGTAGGTAGATACTGGCATAAATTATTGGGAAATGTAGCCAGTGGAAATTTTTTGAAGGAGTATTTGTTACTTCGGTAAAACTTGAGTTTTAATGAGGGATTTGAATGGTATATCTTAAAGATGTTGTTAATATCATACATACATTTTGAAAGTAAGTATTCTTTATTTGCATAAGATGTGGTACTTACACAAAAGGTGCTAAATAAAGCTAAGCCAAAGCGCAGGACACGTTCTGCCATAACAATGGCATGCTAAAGAAAGATTAGGACCTTATATAGTTAAAAATGAACACAAATAATTATGTAATAAACAAGCCATTATTACAAAGAAAAAGAAGAAAAAAAAAACTGAAACACATAGAAACAAACAAACACATGAAAGTTTGGGAGGATGAATGTTAGCTAAATTATTTTTGCATGAAAAGGTAGTTTTACGGAAAAACACCAACAAATTTCTATTTTGGACCGGTTATGATACCTAGATGGTCACCCATCCACAGACAAACCTCGGCAAGCGCGACAAATGCGGTAATTATTTAGAAAGGAGCTCCTAGTAACAATCCAAAGTACAAAACCCATCACAAACGAAAAACCCGTATATGCACAAGTCAATATTATTAACACCATTCTCAAATAACACTATCATCTTCTACGCACACACACACACTCACAAACAAACACACACATAAAAACATAAACGCCTACAGTCAAATAAAACGTCGCTTATAACACGAACTCGACATATTGCCTATCATCGCAGTACAGGCGCTTATATTGTTTCCGATGTAGCTCGTAATAGGGCTGTCCCATATATCGTGCCGGTGCAAATTGGAGCTTAATCCAATTTCTGACATATTACGGTATGTCAGTTTCTCTTTGGTGTGAATTTATTGGCATTGGAAGAGATTTCAAATAAGTTATTTGATCTTACTTTACACTACAATTAATGTTTGTTACTTCACTCAAAAACTACTACACAGATTTGGATGAAATTTAGTACACAGATAGTTTATAAACTGGATTAACAGATAGAATACATTTTTATACTAGTATTATGTTACCGTGGGATATTTTTTGAGTTATAAGTGGGTAAATAACTACTGGCACAGCAAGTAGTATAACTGGGGAAGTGTCTGTTTGCTTGCAACGCTTTCACAGCATAATAATTTGACCAATTCTGATGAATTTTAGTACAGAGATAAATGGAACCCTGGGGACGATTAAAGGCTACTTTTCTTTGCATAAAATTCGAAAAGAGAGAAATGGCGAGGTTAAGGGGGCAAAAACTATTTTAAAATAAACATCGTACATTTTCATTCACAAATAAACATCGTACAATGACGGGCCCCCTTAGAGGGTCAAAACCTGCCGGGATCGGAAGCTACCGTGACCCCAGAACGTAAAGGGCTATTGAAGGACAACGTAGATTTTAGTCAGTGTGTCAGTACAAATCTGACAGTCCCTCTTGCCTTGCCCTGGGTGGGTGGACTCATTTGATGTTTAAACCACACTAAAACATCGTCTTGCACTCAGCACTTATCGGTCTTTGACATTCACGAACTACTTGAAGTAAGTACCTATAAAACTTAATGTTTTAAAAAATGCCGTCCTCCATCTCACTGCACACTTCCGTTCACTCGCTCATTCGTTCACTGCTCGCGAATGTACTCGAAGATAAAATGGAACTTGCTGAAGGCATAACTTCAGTTTTATGATCTGAAAAAGCTTTATATTGTGGTAATTTCCCAGTTCCAAGAGTTAGGTATAGGTAGTCAATTTAGAAACTTGTTTATTATTCAATGAAACTAGCTTTTGTCAGCGGCTTGGCTCGTTTAACTAGAAAATTATCCTACAGGAATAAAAAATCGGGATGAAAACTATCCTATGTGTGAAGCCAGGCTAAAAAACTATTTGTGGACTTGTTTTCATACAAATCCGTTCAATATATTTTGCGTGAAAGAAGACAAACATCCATCCATACATCCTCGTAACTTTATTTAGATTATTGTTGAAAAAACGTTCTTCAAAATGATAAACACAGCTTTAAGTCAACATAAGAATTTCAGCAGATAACCCGGTTTAATTCACAAACCGTTTAGTCAGGAATTTGGTCCTAAAATGCGTAAAATATCTTATCTTAGCTTATCCAAACGTACTCGTATTTCAAATACGTTGTTGTTTCTACAGAGGAATAACATCTCTTTAGCCGTGCCCTGAATTATTTACACAACATTACGTCACTGTCTAGTGGTCCTGAGCGTGACTGCTGAACAAAGGGCCAAAGGTTTGATTTCCAAGTCGGGCAAAATAATTTAGGTTTGTCCATTTGAAAATCCTCAGTAACAGTCACGGAGTTTATGCTCGGTTGATGGCAATAGCTTTGCTTGGTGGTATCAATGCAGTAGCACAGTCGAAACCCTTCCTTCATAGTCCGAGTACCTATATATTATTACTAGCTGACCCCGCAAACGTTGTTTTGCCATATAAATTAAAAAAAAAAATAGATGTTGGCCGATTCTCATAGATACCGGATAAGCACAAAAAATTTCATCAAAATCGGTCAAGCCGTTTCGGAGGAGTATGGCAACGAAAACTGTGACACGAGAATTTTATATATTATTAGATATCTGGCTAGCGAACGCACGAAAAATATCTGCGTTAAGTAGCTCGTCTTCGTTTTGTACATGATGCTGGTGAACCAGTTATTCTTGAAGTATCATTGTGCCGAAACTGGGGGGCCCTATGTAAATACATTTTCCAGATAGTTCTCTCCCTATAACTGTCGGAACACCATTTCTTCCTAAACAAGTTTTAAGGTCGACAATGCGCAAGCAACGTCTCTGGTGTTGCAGGCTATGGTGCCCGCTTTCCATCAGGACTAGCGTATACTTGTTAGTCATCTTTATGGTATAATAAAGCATGCTCGCCTCCAAATATGGGTGAACCCATTAGTTAAATATTAACACCTCTATCAAACGCTTCAGTACCCTTAGCACGAGTCTTCAGTATTCGAGACGTAAAGTAAACTGGAACTTTGACAATTTCAAATTGACAATTTTCAAGGAAAAAAATAGTTCCTTCTTCGCACACCAGAGGCGCTGTTCCATTTTTTCATACAAGAAACGCTGTAAATAATGGAAAGACGCTGTAAAGTAAAAGAGTGAAAACTCGTGCTAAGGGTACTGGGAACACAAACAAAATGATACGTTTATTTAATTAAGTACATTTAAATGTATCTGACAGCCCTATGTCACGCTCTAGTAATCGTTCTATGATCGTCTTTGCAAATGTTCGCATTTGTCTGGCCACTATTGTATGTTAAATAACTTCATTATTGTGCTCAATATGGATAGAGTGAGTGTATTGTTTTGGAAATAGGGATAGATTTGATTGTGTCTGTAAATTACCTATTTAGACTTTAAGTGGAAATGACATAGGGAAATAAAAGGAGACAAATCATACAGGGTGAATTTTCCAACTCGGCGTGGAAGGCCTGATACTATGAAGAATATTGAAAAATACTGAAACAAGTCTTGATGACGATTTTTACGAAAACTTAAACTGTTATATTATTGGATTTCAGAAAAAACAATTTTCCTCGCCAGGAATAGAACCCATTGATTTGGATTAAAAATCTGGTCCTTATTTGGGACACTATATCGAATGGTGTTATAATACAGAATGTGATATTGGGTTCATTTCCAGGCCAAAACTACTCATTTTTCTAAAATCCGTTTATGCAATTTTAGTTTTCGTCAAAATCAGCCTCGACCCTTCTTTAAGTGTTTATAACAGACTAAAACCCCATAGACCATTATTCTCCCTTTCAGTGGGAAATAACCAACGTGTTGTGTTTAACTTCATCGCTGCAATATTTCAGTTCAAACTAATTACGGTTTAAAACATGCTGACGGACAGCACTTTGTTTCTTGTCACTACTTAGAATGCAATACACCACTAAACTTTCCCCTTTTTAGTAATTCTGAGCAAGGCACTATTAGAACTTTTCCTTTTAAAAGTACTAACCATTATGGGTGTCCTTTTTAGGGTTCCGTAGCCAAATGGCAAAAAACGGGACCCTTATAGATTCGCCATGTCTGTCTGTCTGTCCGTCCGTATGTCACAGCCACTTTTCTTCGAAAGTATAAGAGCTATCCTGTTGAAACTTGGTAAGTAGATGTATTATGTGAACCGCATTAGGATATTCATACAAAAATAAAACAAAAACAAGGGGGTACCCCAATACTTAGAAATGAAACTCAAATTTTTTTTTCACCTGACCGGCTGACCCATACGTGTGGGGTATCTATGGATATGTCTTTATAAATGATGTTGAGGTTACTAATTTCATTTTTTTCTAAACTGAACAGTTTGCGCGAGAGACGCTGTGTAAAATGTGTGTGTCCCCTGTAACTTCATAAATAAGAGAATAATAAAACTAAAAATATATGATGTAGATTACCATGCAAACTTTCATTGAAAATTGGTTTGAACGAGATCAAGTAATTAGTACTACGTACCAACTACAAGAACTTTTATATTATGTTACTTGCTGCTACGTGCTACGGAACCCTTTATGGGCGAGTCCGACTCGCGCTTGGCCGGTTTTCTCCTTCTCCTTCCTCGCCTTGGGTGGAGTGGAAGGGCCTGTCAGACTTTACTGACTAAAAACTAACCGTTCTTCTTCATTAAGGTGGTAAAATCATTAAATGAGCGTGCCCGCCCTGGGTGGGCCAACCTGTTCTTTAAGCTTTACCCTTTGCTAAGGGTCAAGGGTTTTAAGATGATACAGCGAATCATTCGTATTTTTATCCTCAATAATACCACAAAAAATCTAGTGGTTCCTTGTGCGACTGTGGAGGAAGTGCAATGCAATGCAATGTGGAGGAAGTGCAATGCAATGCAAGTAGGGTTGCCATGTACCTACGTCCGGAATTTTCCGGACATGTCCGGTAATATAGTGCTTTGTCCGGAATGCGGGGGAAATCCTAAGCCGCCAGGAATTTCTCCAATCCAAAATAAAAACCTTAACAAATCAATAAATTTTAGTAAAAATAAAATGACAGTTCGTTGGCGCGCCCGCGTAAAAAATTCAAGTTTCGCTTTACACATGCACGATTTATTGCGAAGAAATCCGGCATCCGATGTCCGGAATTTGCTCCGGAATTTCGATTTTTCGATCTGGGAACCCTAAATGCAAGTGCAATGTGTCAAAAATAACAAGATGCGGAAATAAAAAAAAACAAAAACACATCGTTACTTTCTTAAGAAAAATACAGCTTTTTTTTCTTTGACCTTTACTGTCCCACTGCTGGGCAAATGCCTCACCCAATTCCACACACAAGCTCTTTTCCCGATCCGATTCAAACGGTATACTTTCCTCGTGGTATTCGGAAAATATAGCAAACATTATTTTAATATTAAATGATTGGCATAATACGTCAACATGAAAAAGATTTATATTCAAACAGAAATTCAACATTATACCTACTTGAACATGTTGTCGCCTGTCAAATCTGTCACTGACAGCCATATAATAAGAACGGGATGGTGCTATACGTCTGTATAGGTCTATCTCTGTCACATAGAAACAAAGATGGCTGTTACACGTCAAATACACGTTATGAATGCGGCTTTTCAAACGGTTTTCAATTGTTTTCTCTAGCGCATAGCTTCGTTACGAATTTGTTTGTTTGAATGGTTATACGATTCTACAAGTATGTTAACTATAAATTAATTACAATCTTATGTATTGTATTGTATAGTTTTCTATAAGAAAATTCAAATTACTTACGAAACTTTGGATGTATTATTATGAATCAATCACGCAAAAACGGCGAAATAAAAGATATTTGCTACGTATAATAACTATAGTTCATACTCTTTATTAACACATCATAGGATACTTTTCCTTCCGGTAGTACGATCCCGTGTAGTGTGGAACAATTACCAAACACAACGCGGATAAAACCGCAGGCAGAAGCTAGTAGCAAATCTTATCTAAATGCGGAAAGTTGTGAGAATAGCCATGATGCCATGAAATTCAAAACATGATCCTTATACAATGTACCTTCTATTGGGCATACAAACCTCACAAACATTATAATTAAAACTATTCTTGGCAACACATTCAAATAGCAAAAAATTATGTAAAAGTGTGTAAGTATGTATGTTTGTTACTCAATCACACAAAAAATACTGAATGGATTTTAATGAAATTTAGCTCACAGATACTTAGTTTACAACCTCGGTTATAATATAGGATACTGTAGGGTGTCCGGTAGTACCACCCTGTAGGACAATTACCTTACCACACGGACAAAACCACTGCAATAAGCTAGTGGCAAATATTTAATTGAAAGCTTTTAGCTCTATGGTCCATCCATGGCTTTTAGCGACGCAATATCAATCGAGAGCACTTGAAGCTCCAATGCCCTGCAATTAAGTTAATTAAGGTCGACATAAACGTACTTATGTCGCCAACAGATTGGTTTTCGCATGATTCAGGATTTGGGATAAAAATATACCAATGACAATGAAATATACTCATATTTATTCATCACTAGCTGATCCTAGCGACCCCTTATAGCCTATTATTTCACTCAGGACCTGCAGATTTTTACTGGTAAAAGAGTTTTTTATACCTATCGATCCAGTAGAATTTGAGTTTACTTATTCATCATCATCATTAGCCTATAATGTTCCACGGCTGGGACATAGGCCTCCTCTCTGTGAAAGGGAGCGGGCTAGAAGCTAATACCACCTGGGTCACTACTGCTCTACAAACTACTACTGCACTTTTTTACAAATATACAAATCTTTCCTCTTAATATAGAAAAGTTTACACAAAAACTTAATGCCGTAGGCATTTTTTAAGGGCCAAGATAAAATTACATATTGTCTACCCTTTTCCCATTTTCGTTGTAGTCAACCATCATCATGTAGTCATCATCATTACCTGCACAATCTTGCCTATCCATGTTGTGGTTGGCTACCAGTCAAAATGACTATCCGATCTTCGCAACCCAGTAACTGGGTAAAACGATACTCGTTGGTAAGTCTGCCAGTTTTTCAGGTCACTAAATGCCTGATAGCATAACCAAAGATTAAACAGCTTTTAGAGGAAAGGGGTGTAGCGCCGTACCACTCCATGTTGTGGCTCATCAGAAATATAACATTCAAACCAAATATTGCATTTTTATTGGAAAAAAAAACAAAGCTGATGAATCTAACAGTGGACTCTGATAGCCTGAACAAATAGAAAGATAAAACACTATTAAAGTGCGTCCGATAAGAGTGACTTTTTCAAGGGTATGCAAAGAATAAATCAACATTTTCCTTTTATTGCAAAAACAACACTGTGTTTGCTAATTCATGTGCAGAACTTTAGAACAAAGCATGAAGCCTTGCATGGAGGCTGCAGGAAGATACTAGCTCGATTTCATAAGCATCACTATCCCGATTTTAACATTCCCGAAAGAAATTTTCAACTGTCACGCGAGCAAAACCGCTGAAAAAGATTACTATTATAGGATATGTTTGCTGCCAAAGCGATATCACTGGACTCATTTGTTCATTACTTACGACTTCATGAGCTTCTTCGACGCTAACAACGACGATATAATACTAGACTACGCATGCACGATTTATGGAACAAAAATTATTCTGCCAACTCGCTGAGGTACTACGTAAGCGAGGGGGACGGGGTACTGCGTTGTGATTGGCTAACTCAAGGTCTGTTCTGTCTCAACGTATGTTTACGGCTCACAGGATTGGTCGAAATGAGACGAATATAAGACTTTTTTGCCTAATGTGTTGACAGACATCGGTCGCCTGTTATTAGGAGTCTAGTATTAGGTATATCGTCGTTGGACGCTAATGGTGAACGCACATCTAGCCGCGCCGCAGTCTCCACAGTCCCCGTATTACGAATTCTTTGTATGAAGTTCTATGAAACCTCGCACACTTACCCGCATCGCAGTAGCCGCAGAATCGGTAAGAAAACGGACTGCGGAGACTGCGGTGCGGCTAGGTGTGCGTTCACCATAAGGAAGCACATTTTTGACTTTGTGGTCTACTGGACCACGGTAATAATATACTGTGACTAAACCGAACATTCGTTGTCTCTGACTGTCATGATGTTGGGGGATTCACACGGGTCGATTTTTAGTCGCTTTAACCGTGCGGCTAGTTACCATGCAGTCGCATCCGTTACAAAAATCGGCATAGTCAAATTGCCATTTAGACGGACGATTTTGCCTTATGACTTCTTCTTCTTTTAAAAAAGTTGCCCCACACTAGGAATTTCACCTGTGTCGTGGGTGCGTTTACAAACATATAAACATAAAACTGGCCGGACGGTTATATCGCCCGAAAAATCGACCAGTGTAAATTGCCCATATAGGTACGATAAGTGTTCCTATGTGATATTATGACAAACTAACCTCAAAGGGGGCCTTCTACCATACGCTGAAACAAGAGAACTGCGAAAACCAGTTTGCATTTCAATCAAAACTAAACGGGTTTCTCGAAAAAGCTTCTAAATATTAGAACAATGGTAAAAACTAAAGTACTCACCATATGGTACCTGATATGGGTACCCCCGGACCGGACACCCTCATTCAGTTGTATGGAGCTCACGCTGCCCGCGTCATCGTCCATGAAACCCGTCTTCTTGTAACGTGCCATCTAAAACAAGCAGACACACAATTTTTAGTAAGTATTGTACGTTCAGATCATTTGTTTTGTTTGTTCAAGGATAGTTAATATAGTTATGCCAAAAGCTGCCAAAGGACCTTTTTTTTAGCGTGGTAAAATCACGGTACCCAAGGCAGAACGGGAAGGACTAAAATATCACGGTGCCCTTCTAAAGCCCTTTCCGGGGCCACGGTTACTCAATAGTCCCGCGACCCCGGCAGGCTTTGCCTCTCTAAGGGGGCGTCGTCATATTGCTGATGCGCCGTCGACCCGGGCATGATCCATGATCGGACAGCGAGTACTCGGGAGTCGCCAATTACTCGCCGTCCGCATGCCAGCGCCTACGGTGGCCTGAAATCACCCCGCGACATCCGTTGCCGTGGGCGTCTCCCGAGGCGGCTGGGTCATGAGGACGCTGTCCTCTATCTCATGCGTCCTGCCTCCTCCTTCGCTAGTGTTACATGGGCCACGGTGATCGCTTTCCATGACGAAGGCCGTATGCTTGCTTACCACCTTCTTGGCAAAAAACTTTTTTGAAAAAGAGATTTTTTGGCATCAATTTTGAACTCTTGTTGTTGTTCATTGGGTGGCACCAAAAGTTTTGTATGAAATAAAGATTCTGCGACTGACGTACGCGACATCTGCGTACCTAACAGGAATTCAGGACTAAAGTAAGGACGTGTTAATGTTTTTCTCCCTCAAAAATTCTACCAACGTAGCCTTTTATGGCAAAACTTGTAGACAAAACATCGTTAAGTATACCGGAAAGTTTCAAAGTCACGTACCAACCACTCTCTGGTTAATGCTGTTGTCATTTTCAGCTTCGAAAACATTTTAAGAAGATAAGAAGGAATTTACTTGGCTAGGCTGTAACATTGTCTTGTCATGGTAAACAAGAATGATTTTATGTATGCTCGGTTTTTAGGATAATGTACTTAAATAAAGCTAAGGGCAACCTGAGAGTGGTTTCAGCGCCAAGTTTCAAGCTAGCGTTACATTCAGCGCGTATAAGCTTATTTAGATTTCGTGGTTAAAAAAAAACTTATTCTTGTTTGACCGCGCAGTGAGGGTTCCTCATTGAACCGAGTCTGTATGCGCACCAACGCTATTAAAGACGCGCCTATACGCGCTTCCAAAAGAAAGAAGTAATTCTTTGGGGTAATAGTATCGATGAAGGTGTGACAACTAAGGAAATGTCAAGAAAGTTCATGAGAAAATGAAAATCAATTTTATGGATATAAAATTCAATTCATTATACGCTATTATGAGCAGTGGTGGCCCAGTGGTATCGGCCCCGACTTACGAGTTGTAGGTCGTGGGTTCGAATCCAGGCAGGCGTATTACTTTGTGTAATTTATTTCATCACCACTGCTCTCAAAACAGTGAAGGAAAACATCGTGAGGAAACCGGCATGTCCAAGAACCAAAATTTCGAAGACATGTTACATCCACCAATCCGCCTTGGGCCCGCGTGGTGGATTATGGCCCACTCCCTCTTATAGAGAGGAGGCCTGTGTCCCAGCAGTGGGAACATTAATAGGCTGATGATGATGATGATGATACACTATGAGCGAAATCGATGGCAGAGACATGAAATCGATCGCAGCGCGCGATGTGAAAGATTTGAACTAACTCGGGACTCTCGAAAATGACGTGTGTCAATTAAGTTTAATATAGATACATCACAAGCTTTTTAAGCCTACATACTCCAGTTTTGATATTTTTTTTTTATGAAAAAGAATCAGCTGAAAATGTTTATCAAAACATCTAGTTGGCAGATCTTTTAGGTCCCCAAATAATATGATCAGTAAGAAGCGCTGTCACTGCATACACAGGGTATATAAAGGAACCAACGACGATATAATACTAGATTCCTAATAACAGATAGGCTCTTAGGCTCTTCTTCACCTTTCTTATATACACTGTTCCCCGACGTGCTTTAACCATGGATCACAAAGAGATAAGAAATAAATATATACATGGAACTTAGTATTTAAATCTCGTGTACACCGTTTTCCTGACCTATTTGCGGGATTGGCTATGTCTGAAGGAAATTGCCGTGTCCGCATTAGCATTCAGAACAGCTCCAGTAAATGTTTTATGCCACACGTATCTTCTACCTCATCTCTATAGGCGTATCTTTAGATTTATTTACCTTTATCTCCCTTTTAGGATAACTTGTTACTTCTCTTGCATATCAGTGAGTTTAATGTTACAAAAATACTTAAGTACCTACCTAGTTTTAATTCCCCGATAAAAATCCAGGCATAAATGCAGGACCCACCCTCAGAGTATAGGTTTGGTTGCATGGCATGTTTCCCCTTTTTTCTCGCTTTTTCTCGCATGGTCAGGGTCCTGTCCTAAATTTGTTTTTTTTTATACATGATTACTGAATCCTGCATCCAAGCCTAAATTGTATTCGCCGAATAAAATAGTTTTTTTCATAACCTCTATTGTCATGAATTTCCGCAAAGTAATGCCGTGTACACCGTTTTCCTGACCTATTTGCGGGATTGGCTATGTCTGAAGGAAATTGCCGTGTCCGCATTAGCATTCAGAACAGCTCCAGTAAATGTTTTATGCCACACGTATCTTCTACCTCATCTCTATAGGCGTATCTTTAGATTTATTTACCTTTATCTCCCTTTTAGGATAACTTGTTACTTCTCTTGCATATCAGTGAGTTTAATGTTACAAAAATACTTAAGTACCTACCTAGTTTTAATTCCCCGATAAAAATCCAGGCATAAATGCAGGACCCACCCTCAGAGTATAGGTTTGGTTGCATGGCATGTTTCCCCTTTTTTCTCGCTTTTTCTCGCATGGTCAGGGTCCTGTCCTAAATTTGTTTTTTTTTATACATGATTACTGAATCCTGCATCCAAGCCTAAATTGTATTCGCCGAATAAAATAGTTTTTTTCATAACCTCTATTGTCATGAATTTCCGCAAAGTAATGCCTGGTTCTATAATTTATTAGTGGGTTGTTTCTGCGTGTGTGGGAACCTTTTTTTTTGGAGTTTAAAAATCGTCAATTGCCTTTCCGTCTTCGGTGGGGCGGAAGATTCCGAAAACCACTCCATTGTTTGCGTTCCAGTACCGCACGGCCCAGCCCTGTCCCGCGACTCAAGACGGACTGTCTTGGACACATTTGAAAGTAGATTTCTGCCCGCAACTTTGTCTGCGTTGACAGAATAAAAATTATCCGAAAAACTAACATAATTAAAGTATTTTTACAACATATACGCTCGGTCTAGACTCATAGCTTCTGAAAACAACTACTAATCTTTCATAATTACAATATTATCATAATCTAATTTGAATTGACATCCTTTGTGATTTTAAAAATTCCCATCAGTAATCTTGCAAACTACTCCATATGGGTTGCATGCTGCACGATGGCGTCATCTCATTCGCGATTTAACTGAGATCAAACGTTCTCAAAAGCCCAGTTCAACAGTAAACTTAACAGTATGCATGGGATCATGAAATGGGAACACGCTGTATAGTAAACAACTTGTGATATGAATGAATTGATTCGTTGTTCCTGATTGCTGTAAATATTGTTTAAAGTACCTATTTATGAAGTTTTGAAAATTATCTTTAGTGAGGCATGGAGAAAATCGTTAAGTATCTACTCTTGCAACCACTTTGGTGATCACACCAACACTTTTCGACCACTTCGGCGTGTAAAATAAAAACAGAGAATTATTTTCACATATAAATGAATACACTAGCAACCTACCCTTGCTTCGTTTTACCTTTTAAGATGGTGGGTACAAAGTATGATTTCAGAAATTAGCGCGTACGAAGAAAGCATACAATTGTACGTAGGTATTAAAGATATATAATATATGTATGAAAATATTAAATATTGTGTCTGTAAACTATAAAAAGGTAGGACAAACTGTCTACTTACTGTACATAATGCCATGTTAAGAGATAAGAACGCCGGAATTTCGGAAGTTAACCAACTGATAGCTGAACAAAGTAATATTTTATCAGTGTTAAAAATAATAGTCCTACTAATATTTAAATAAATGCAAAAGTTTGTGAGGATGTATGTATGTGTATGTGTATGTAGGTATGTTTGTTACTCTTTCACGCAAAAACCATTGAACGGATTTGGTAGGTACACAGATAGTTTATAACCTGGATTAACATAATTATAGGATAGTTTTTATCCCGATTTTATGTTCCCGTGAGATAATTTTCGAGTTGTCGCGGGTGAAGCCGCTGGCAAAAGCTAGTCTAGTATATTTTTTGTCTTCATAGTAATTTGTGGCACAGAAAACAACTTAATGAAATGATTCTCACTGACATCTTTTACAATTTTATCTAAAATATTTTTTAATAAGCCATTTTTGGCCTAATGCTGGGCAAAGGCCTTCGTCATTATCACAACCATAGCCCATTGCCTGTCTGGCAATAATGCTATTCTCTTAGCAAACAGCCTTATGTACAGCGCTGCTGTCAGCTGTTATTTCTGAAATGACGAGTTATAGAGAAACTAGCTGTTGCCAGCGGTTTCACCCGCTGCAACTCGAAAATTATCCCACGGGAACATAAAATCGGGATAAAAACTATCCTATGTGTTAATCCAGGTTATAAACTATCTGTATACCAAATTTTAGCCAAATCCGTTCAGTGGTTTTTGCGTGAAAGAGTAACAAACATCCATACATCCATACATCCATACATCCATACATCCATACTTACAAACTTTCGCCTTTATAATATTAGTAGGATAGTAGGAAGTAGGATATGGAAGAAGGAGACATGCTGCGCCTTGTTCACTGTAGAAAAACATCAAAAGAAAAGTTCTTTCAATTGAACTTTCATCCTGTTTCCGTCAAATACTACGCTCCATCGACTCAGTTTCCGTTGAAAAACGGATATTAATGTCGACCTAGTTCTAGTGCATAATTGCGCTAAATGTCAAAGAAATTCAGTGTCAGATTCAAAGAAATTCCATTTTCACCTCACCCGCTTGGAAAGATTCTATTTCTCATTCAAAATCTGAGCGCAAAACTTCATTTTGTGCTCTAGAGCACAAAGTGTTGTTTAAAATTCGAACACGTCTTGTATTCAATTGTTTTCTACTTTTCTACACTGGCAGGCGAGCCGCCCCCACTACATTTCCTCGCTGTGTGAGGTGAAAAGTTGTGTGTTGCACTCGGCAGCAAAGTTTTTCTGCGTCTCGTACCTTTGAAAACTTCGCATCGCTCAGGATTCTATATTTGAACCGCTCGTTGCTCTCGCGATTCAATCTTAGAATCCTTCGCTCGCTCAGTTTTCAATTCAAGTACTCGCGCCAAAAATCAACTTTGCAGCCTTGCATAACAAATAACTATTTCACCTCACACGTTCGGAAAGATTCTATTTCTCATTCAAAATCTGAGCGCAAAACTCCATTTTGTGCTCTAGAGCACAAAGTGTTGTTCAAAATTCGAACACGTCTTGTATTCAATTGTTTTCTACACTGGCAGGCGAGCCGCCCCCGCTGCATTTCCTCGCTGTGTGAGGTGAAAAGTTGTGTGTTGCACTCGGCAGCAAAGTTTTTCTGCGTCTCGTACCTTTGAAAACTTCGCATCGCTCAGGATTCTATATTTGAACCGCTCGTTGCTCTCGCGATTCAATCTTAGAATCCTTCGCTCGCTCAGTTTTCAATTCAAGTACTCGCGCCAAAAATCAACTTTGCAGCCTTGCATAACAAATAACTATTTCACCTCACCCGCTCGGAAAGATTCTATTTCTCATTCAAAATCTGAGCGCAAAACTCCATTTTGTGCTCTAGAGCACAAAGTGTTGTTTAAAATTCGAACACGTCTTGTATTCAATTGTTTTCTACTTTTCTACATTGGCATCAGGCGAGCCGCCCCCCCCTACATTTCCTCGCTGTGTGAGGTGAAAAGTTTTGTGTTGCACTCGGCAGCAAAGTTTTTCTGCGTCTCGTACCTTTGAAAACTTCGCATCGCTCAGGATTCTATATTTGAACCGCTCGTTTCTCTCGCGGTTCAATCTTAGTATCCTTCGCTCGCTCAGTTTTCAATTCAAGTACTCGCGCCAAAAATCAACTTTGCAGCCTTGCATAACAAATAACTATTCTTTTTCATTTTCCTCGTTATGACCTGGTTTACTTTGCGAGATAAATTGAATTTAGAAAGATAGGTCAACTGTTCAACTGGTCAACAGCAATATCTATCTAGGAAAGATTTTTAACTATTGAATAGCATAAACATAATCAGCCTGTAATGGTCAACCTGCTGGGACACATGCCTCCTCTCTATTTTGGTTGGGCCATAATCCACCACGCGAGCCCAGAGCGAGTTGGCAGATGTCACATGTCTTCGAATTATTGGCTGGTTTCCTGACGATGTTTTCTACGCCGTTCGGAGAGCAGAGGTAGGTAGTGCAACCAATTACACAAATCAATGTGCCTTTTTTACGGGGTAAAATCATCAAATGAGATCTTCCAATATAGGTGGAGCGGTATCCCCTGTCAGATTCGTATTGACTAAAACTCACGCTGTGCCTTCAATAACCCTGTACGTTCCAGGGCCACAGTCACCTCTTTAGACAGTCTCGCAACCCCGGAAAGTAATACGGTCCCTTTAATTTACAAATTGAACCCGCCACCTTCAGTCTCGTTAGTTCTTCAATCGTAAAGCCTCATTTAGACGATGCAAGAACTCGCACGCGATTTGCGTTACATTGCGGACTTTACAACGAATTCAGTTGATCAAACAAACACCGAAATGTAGTGAAACTCGCATGCGAGTTCTTGCTCCGTCTAAATGAGGCTTTAGTCGGAGCCTTTACCACTGACATACCATGACTGTGCCATGACTGTTCTCCAATTGCACTCCTGTTCCATTTACTTTCAGAAAATTGACAGATATATGTATATTGCGTAACCTTCAATGGGTCATTGAAGGTGTTTCTACAAAATTACCGTACAAAAACAGCAGTTTTCGACCATTCCCTAACCACCGCTAAAGTGCCCACATTAGCATACATAACTCTCCTACATGCCTCCCAGGACAACAGTTAAAACTCCAGAAAATGTTTCACTTTCAGAAATAAAGGTATTATACAAAGTGTACCATGCCCACGACCTCAGTTGATACAACACGCGCGATGCTCACTTGTTTCTTGTAAGTGAGAACGGGTGCTTCACAAGTCGTGCTTGTAGTGACTCGTAGCATGCTAATAACTAAGCAACTTCTTTGTGGTGACAGTAGCCGATGTTGAAGTGGTTGTCGTCACCAAATCATCGCCAGCTGTCGTTGATAAGCCGCGCTTTCTGTCTGTCTATGGTGCAAACAGTGTTATACTGAGCTAGAGCCGTTTGCAATTGTCTCTCGTTTGATCACTGTCCTGGTGGCATACTTTCTTTCATCATCATCATCATCAGCCGGAGGACGTCCACTGCTGAACATAGGCCTCCCCCTTAGACCGCCACGCCGAACGACAATTCGCCACTTGCATCCATCGGCTGCCCGCGACCCTCACGATGTCGTCGGTCCACCTAATGGGAGGCCTGCCTACGCTGCGTTTTCCGGTCCGTGGTCGCCACTCGAGAACTTTTCTTCCCCATCGGTTGTCAGTTCTACGAGCGATGTGGCCTGCCCATTGCCACGTCAACTTGCAAATTTTATGAGCTATGTCGGTGACTCTGGTTCTTCGCCGAATATCCATGTTTCGGATTTTATCCCGCAAAGAAACTCCGAGCATAGCTCTTTCCATTGCTCGTTGAGTGACTCTTAGTCTCTCTAAGAGGCCAGCAGTCAAGGACCACGTTTTGGAGCCATATATCATCACTGGCAACACACACTGGTCAAACACCCTTGTCTTGAGACACTGTGGGATTCTCGATGAGAAGATATCACGTAGCTTCCCAAACGCTGCCCATCCGAGTTGGATTCTTCGGGCGACCTCTTTCTCGAAGTTGGACCTACCTAACTGAACAATCTGTCCAAGGTAAGTATAATGGTCTACAACTTCGAGAGTATCGTTCCCAACAACAACCGGTACGGGTGCCACATGGACATTCGACATGACTTTCGTCTTGTCCATGTTCATTTTAAGGCCGACCCGTTGGGAAACGATACTGAGGTCGCTGAGCATACTTTCTTTCATATCAACCCAATTTTTCTTCGTTTTTAATGCTTATTACATAATTATTTATAGGTTTTCTACGTGCGTCATGTCCAAAACGATCGAAATTCTGTTCATTTTTTCTTTCTTTTATCTGTTTTCTCGCTGCAGAATCGCTGCAGCTAGACGCTCGAACGTGTAGGTCCTGGCCAAGAGGTAACAGTACCCGTCGACCTTCAAAGAACCGGCAGACAATAAAATTATACAATACACTGGATACAAGGGCTGACCTTGGGTCTAAGATAAAGGGCGGGTTAAGATGATTACTGGAGAGGAACGAAACGGAGTGGAAACTCCACAATAAAATATAAATGCAAAAGATACCGTCCGTCTGTAACCATTCCGCGATGAAATATGGCGATTAGAGAATGACCTGATTTAGTCATGGTATATATTTTTATTACAAGCAGTTCCGTCGCGGGCATGTCTTAGGAGATTGCTAACAGGGTATTTTTAAACAGTCAAGTCCAAAAATCCCTTCTGCTCCTCACAGATCGGGAGGACTCGTTTGAAGATTAGATATCCCAAAACAAATACTACTAGATTTAACTTTCTAGAAGAGTTAAATCTTGTAACAGCTAACAAATCTGTCATCTGCTACTTTAATCTAAAATTGGAATAAGAAGAAATTCAGATAATATCATAGCCTCTTTGGTCGTTTGATCTCGCTTAGGCTGGTGAGGGTAGGTCTTACTACTGTAAATAAAAAGAAGTATTATTTTCATTCCAGTAGTTCGATCCCCTAATACAATTTCAGATCTACACAAGGGAATCCCGAGGGCTCAAGCTATATTATTGTATCTAAGGCAAATATTTGGCGAGAATATATTATATTGAATTAGTAATGGAAGAGGGAATTGAAAATGATCCTGGGTTTTCGCATTGATATTTCTTACATGACAACAGTTGAATTGAAAAGAATGAAGATAAAACCAAAATGAACGCTAAATAAGCAATGGCTGAAATTCACTTTTTTTATTTTATTTTAAGGGAATGTACCCAAGGGTGCGTTTAAATCTTCCGGCGATGTTTCGCCGTAAAAAAATTAAACTAGCGAGGGTTCGCTGAACGGAGTTATAAGTTTCTGTCAATGTTAGCTGTCAAATTCAATTGACAGCTCAGTTTTTTAAACAAATAATCAATTTGCCGGTGTAATATTAATTAAATCCATAATCCACAAATAATATTCACTCTCTAAAATAAAAATCTTCGTTTTACGGCGCGAATGTAGCAAAACATCAAAACTTAATGTCAATCTGACAGCAGGATAAAATTTTGCGAGGTAAAAAGGTCGCAAAAATTTATTCCTTTCAGTAAAAACATAGACCAGCGGACGACCGTAAACGGGGCAGATTAAATTTTAATTGGTATGATTTTTCACCTCTCGGTGTACTTAAACGGGCTGTTTGACATTTAGTCAGTATAAATTTAAACTGGATAAAGGATTTAAACGCAGCCCAAAGGGTAAAACGGACCCTATTGCTACCTGTCCGTCAGTCACCAAGCTTTATTTCAAGAACGGCGATAGTTAGTCGTTTTCATAGATGATACTAAAAAACAGAATAAAATAATATTAAAGGCTTTTTACAAATACAGTCAGACTCGCATTTGGTCACTTTTTCTTTATAAGAAACGTTGCTACCTACTTTAGTAATTTCGCTTGTATCATTCACATCCATTTAAACTCACATAAACTGTAGGCCATACAAATATTTGTTCCGTACAGGAATCTAATTCGCGACACGAAGTGTATCAGCTAACTCAAGCTTGTTGTTTTATGTCAAAACGTCGCAACTATGTTTGGTTTTAAATAGTGAACACACATGGTCTTTCCATTTGATAAAACAGTTCGGCATTTCAAACGTAAAATATGGCCGAGTTTTTAGCCAACACGTCACAACCCATAAACATTTCATCAAAAGCAAGTTATGATGAAAAATGGCGTTCAAACGCCACAGCGTCCATTACTCAATTTCACAAGATTCTCTCCGTGTTCAGTCTCTGCCAGTTTAAATAAATAGCCGTTCTATCTTCGAGAAACATCCATTTTGTTTTAGATACGGACGAAGTTAGGTTCCCAATGGCGGGACAACATTATTGCTTGGCGATTCCTCTTCTGGAGGTTTATGTAACTTTAGTCCCTTGGGAACTATCGTTTGGATCGCCGTCTTTAGTAATGCTGTCCTTTTTCTGCTTATTGATGTTGATTTTGGCTTAAGGGAGACAAGAAATGAAGATTTATTGTCTTTTAGTTTTGCCTGCTGCCTAACTTGCATTGTTTTCGATAATTGTCTCAAGGAGTTGTACCACTGTGATAAAAAGTATACCATGTGTTAATCCACTTTTTAAATCAATACCCAAATACCCAATACCCAAATCTGTGAAACAGTCTGACGGGGCTCTTTTTTATTAACTTGTGGAAATCCTCATGGACTTTCTCCCCCTGGGGAAGACGGAGGGGCATGTCAGACTCGACTGACTTAAACCACACGGAGTCATCGAATCTACTGCCTTAAGCCGTGGTTCAGGGCCACTTGCGCATTAAGGAAGCCTGCCGGGGTCGCGGACTCGCGGGACTGTCAAATCAGGTAGCCACACATCAGGTAACCCTGGAACGTAAAGGGCTATTGAAGGATCACCGTGGACTTTAGTCAGTACAAGTCTGACAGTATAGAGATACTGCAATGGGTGGGAGGATTCATTTAACGACTTAACCAAGTTTATTTTGTTTTTTTTTTTAGCGTGGTAAAATCATCAAATAAGTCCTCCCATACCCAGGGCAGGGCGGAAGACTCGTACTGACTAAAATCCACGGTGTCTTTCAATAGCCCTTTATGTTCCGGGGTCACGGTAATGAGATAAGTCCCGCATGCCCACGCCTACGGTGGCCGGAGATCGTCTGCCAACGTCCGACGCCGTGGGCGTCTACGATTGCGGCTGGGGTGAGGGGAGGACGCTATCCTCTCCCTCACGCGGCCCGCCTCCTCCTTTGCGAGCATGACTGCTTCGCAGAAGGAGGCGACCGCTTCCGACTCCGTCTCGCCCCGCAGCATGGCCTCGAATAATGCCGGGCGCGAGAGGTCTCCGCCGCCGTGAGGACACGGCGGTGCTCTGCTCAAGCGGGGCAGTCCTCACCGTATGCTCCACCGTGTCCTCAGGGCGATCCTCGCAGTGGTGACGCCCAGGCGTTTCTTCCTTCCTCATCAGACATAGGTACCTCCCGAAACTTACGTGTCCGGTGAGGACCTGCGTCATGCGGTAGGTCAGGACGCCGTGACGCCTATCCAGCCACTCCTCAAAGAGGGGCCTTACCGCCGCGATTGCGGCGTGCCCGACTTTACCAGGATAAAATAAAAATACTGAAACAGTAAGTAAGAATTTTCAGATTTTCTCAAACTGTCACAATCTCGTTTCAATCTTATCATCTACCTTATCATAGGTGAGGTGTGGGTGAAACTGATGACGATGACGTGTTATTCTATAAGCTATATTATGTAAGATTTTATCAAAACCCGTTCAGTACCCCTAGCACGAATATTCACTCTTTTTGACGTAAAGTAAACTGGAACTTTGCTGTAAATTTGATGGAATACTGCGATTTCTCTGTATAACTCGTGCTACCTCAGACTCTGTAAAGTAAAATACTGCAAAGTTTCTGTAAAAAATACTGGGATTATTGTCAGCCGAACTGACGTCACTGAGAAGTCACTAAAATCCGACCCACCACTCATGACTTTCGGAAATTTCGAGGTACTAATTTTTTAATGCAATTTGATGTAATGAAATAGACACTAGCGCCACGTCTAAAGGTCATGAGTGGTGGCATGGCTGCTCCATAGGATCGTTCTGAAACTCGACTTTTTGACTAATATTTATTTTAATTTTAAAATACCCAGTTCTAATCCAAATTAAGTGACTAAATAAGAAAATATTTGTACAAAAAGTGTTAATTATTTAATAGATTTGAAATAAAAAACTAAACAAAAAATTTCCGCATTTCATTTCACATTTAAAGTAGTAGACAAACGTTTTCAAACGCACCATGTCTAACATGCGTACATGCAATATAAGACAGTGTTCCCACTTTATAAAATTTTCCCTTTATTTAGAGGGTTAGGGGGTCCTTTCAAATAATGACAACTCATTATTTTAGCGAAAAAATTGTAAAAGAAAATAATAAATCTAAGGAGGTCTTTATGAAATTAACTACCCAAAAACCAATTTTCAAATCACTGCAATCCTATTGCTGGCTGGGGGGCTGCCGTGTACCATTTTTGAATTCTATCAGACAGGCTGATAGAATTTAAAAAATATACACGAAAACAAAGTTGATTTTAAGGAGAAATTTAATTTTTATATAAAAACGAGAAAACAATCAGTTACATTTTTCACAAGGATACGCGGAAATCTAAAATCAGAGGCTGACAATACGGTAACTATGACAACGAATATTCAATTAAATCAATCAATGTGTACGTAAATAAACAAACATTAAAAAAAATGTTTAAAATACGCTATGAAATTCAACAAACAAAGTTGTGTGGTTCGTTTCACTAAAATCGAGAAGCGTAGATACCTACTTAAGGGAGAAAATCATCGACGACTCAGCTCTGGAAAAATATTGGTCCAATTCTGGCCTGACTTAATTTAGATTGCCATCGACATGCAGAAGAGGATCAGCACAAAATAATCGTAGAACCTGCCATTCTTCAGACATGAATAACGTGGAAGATAAAACCAGCTGACACAGTGATATACCTAGTGTGAAACCACTACTGTGTGATCAAAATGTTTCCTAATTACTTCATGCAAACAATTTGATACAGAAAGTTGAGAGCCATTGGATCAATGTGTAATTCTTCATCATGGATTTAGGTACTTTGATTAACAAAAAATGTGCAATGTTATATCTCAGTGAAGTGAAATTATTCTAATATCATATTCCTTATTGTTGTTAGTAATAGTTATTTAGTGACAAACTGTTATAACTTACAGAATGTAAATAATTAAAGTATTAAATACCAACGACTTTCATTTTGGTATGATTTTAATTGTAAAAGCTAAGCAGCTCTGTCAGAGCAAAATAAATATAATTATTTTTGCATGATAATATTGGTAAAAAGGTGACTACTGACATAATGAGTAGAGAAAAATAGACGGTTGAATTAGAATAAGGGCAGGAGAACGATGAGACGACGGGTTATTTAGGCCGTGCGCTGCGTTAGGCGGACGCCCGGCGCGGGCGCCCGCGTGGCGTGCTGTTTTCTTGTAATCTCATCGACGGGCGACCCGCTGCACGCAGCGCTGGTCTATGAGATTACATGAAACAGCGAGGCCACGCGGGCGCCCGCCTAACGCAGCGCACGGCCTAAGATTTGTAAATAAAATATAACTATTCATATTTCAGTATTTATTTTAAAAAATGGGTTAAACACAAAATGTACCTAATATTAGGTAAACTACTACATATTTTGTCATATAATTCAGTGTATTTTTCTTGCATGATTCACAGAGTAGCAGCGAAATTGAGAGTAATCCTTGCTCTCAGTTAGGGTATCGAACCGGGAAATCCCGGTCCCGAAAATCCCGGGATTTCCCGGTTCTTGAAGTATATTTTAAAACCCGGGACAAGCGACTGGGAACCGGGAAATTCGGGATTTTCGGGACTCAGAAAAACAGTACAAATAATTTGTTTAAACTTGTTAATTCTTTTATAGAACAAAAGAACCAAATTGGATGTAAGGTATTTATTCACTTCGTCGTTATATACGGAATAACATGTTCAGATACAGGTGTGGTTGACACAGAAGAAAAGTTGATAATGTAGTACTGGTTATATCTCGAAAGCCTTTGACAGGGTCTCGAGACAAAAAGCTTCCTTGCTTTTGGTATCCCCGTTGATTTTGACAGTTTTGTAGCTGGATACCAGACTTTCTTAGTGAACGATCAATCAGAGTTGTCGTTGATGACTGATCCTTTGAGCTTTTGGTTATTGACTCTGGAGTTCAACAGTTATCTGTTTTCTTTGCAACTCTTATTTTGCTGCACATTTCTTACCCACTTCAGTCTGGTATTGTTGGATAGGTAGATAACAGTACTGTTTCAGTGACATACTTGCCCACTGAAAAAACCAGTGGGAATGAAGTTCATTGCTTCAGAGAGACCATGGTAGAGCGAACAGATTTGATACTTATTATCCCAGTGAGCGAACAAGAAACTTCTCTCTTTTAACGCCACCAACATACAGGCGTATATTTCCTTAGTGAAGTAGGAGTAAATCGAAACTACATCTGTAACTGATGACCTTGAGCTTCTGGGCATGGAGCTGACATCCAGTGTCAACTTTGACGTGGCCATCCTAAATAGAGTGAAGCGATACCTTACACCTGGATAGCCCATGTGCAAGCCCATTTCTGCATAAGGTGATTGCGTCGTAGTAGCCCGCGAAATTCAAAGTTTCTTATGTCTTTTCTTACGGAGTATTGCAGCAACTTTACTCAACTTAATCATTGGGATGGCTCAGATAAATACAACTTACTGCACTAGACCCAGTGGAACGCAGAGCTCCTTAGAATAATTGGCAACGTGAAACTGGTGGATGGTTACTCTACAGCTTAGCTCATCTCATCGACGCAAGCTTACCCTCTTTTCGTTTTTTTTATTGGGTTCGCTCGTGGCTAAGATGAGACCTAAAATAGGTCGAACTCATGAATTCTACAACCTCTTTCCACCGGCCTACTTGCATTACATCTAATGTCCAGTATCGGACATCTAGATTAACTGCAAGTTTCCATCCATTTAAATTATTATAGTTGGTACAGTTAGAGTGAATAGATTTGCCACCTCTGAATAGAAAAGAGGCTATAGCAAACCCATGTCCATGAGGCCGACGAATAAGTTGGTTGTATGATTTTAATCAGAATAAATACTATACCCTAAAGTTATCTTATTATTTTCATTGTTTTCTAATGCCATGGAAAAAATGCATTTTTGTCCCGAAAGTCCCGAAAATCCCGGGATTTCCCGGTTCCCTGGACGCCTGTCCCGAAAATCCCGGGACTTCCAACAAGGACCGGTTCTCGATTCCCTACTCTCAGTAGAGTTACTGTCTAAAGATAAAATAATCTGTAAACATAAAGAAATTACCATTAAATTAACCCATTTTTCTAGTGTAAAAGACTTGTAACTAAAATAGTACAGCGAAGATGCTGGCTGAGTGGTGGTGGCCCTGTTGAAGGTTTAGGTTTCAAGGAATTTTATAAGTTTATTACTGGCAGCATAATCTATGGTTTCTTATTTTGATGTGTTCCGTTGATTTGAATTTGAAAAAGAGAAGTGTTTTTTGTCACTGTAAAAATATTCTTGTGGGGATCGAAGGAAAGTAATTGTACGAAATGGTTGTGTGAAATTTGGTTAAGTTTTTATAAATGAGTTTTATCTTTTGTAAAGAATTATTATGTATACGTGAGCGAAAGTAAATATGAACAAATAATAATCAAGAAGTGTTTGATTTAATGAAGGATTCCCATAGTGGCGAAAGATTGTTAATAATGCGAAAATAATAATAAAATTAACGGGTCATGGGCCCTCATGTTACTACTTAGATAACGCGCTACGATATGATGAGTGAGTAGAAAAATGAATTACTAAAAGTCCGAATCTCAAAATGGCGGAAGAATTTGTAAAATTATCAAAATTGACCAGCGAGTCTGAATATTCTGTTTGGAAGATTAAACTTATGCTCATATTTAAAGCAAAAGAAATCAACTCTATTTTGGATGAAGGTGAAAACCTTAAAAATGATTTTGAAAAGAAAGATGCAAAAGGAAAATTATTAATTTTATGCTCGATCAGCGAAAAATACATGGTTTACGCAATAAACTGCGAAACAACAAAAGAAATTTTAGACAAATTCGATAATATTTTCCTTGGACATAAAGATACCCAAATTACACAACATTTAGAAGATTTTTACAATTATAAATTCAAAAACGAAGACATTTTATTAGACATTACAGAGATTGAAAATAAAGCAACCAGATTAAGAGGCTTAGGATTTAATATTGATGACAAACAGATAATAACAAAAATATTAACAAATCTGCCGGAGAAATTATATCACTTTAGAACAGCATGGGAGGCAACATCATTAAGTGATAAAACATTAACAAATTTAATATCACGGATTAGTCTTGAACTAAGGATGAGGACTAACAATCTTGTGGAGGAACCTGTAACAAGAACATTGGATGAGAATGATAAAAACAGCCAAGAAGCGACAACAAGTTTCTATATAAAGACATGTTACAAATGTGGGAAAAAAGGACATATAGCACAATTCTGCAGGACTTCAACATCGAGTGGTGACGGTAATACCATAAATAATATACAATGCTTCAAATGCATGAAAAATGGACACCGATATACCGTATGTAATGCCAAGTTTAACTGCCAGAACTGTAGTAATAATACTCACTATACAAAGTTCTGTCTAAATAAACACGTAAGTAACTGTTTTACTAGTAAAGAAATAGAAACTATTGAATTTATCATTGACTCCGGAACCAGCAGTCACATTGTTACTTCTGAGAAGTATCTTAAGGATAAAAGGAAGATAAACTTTAAGATTATGACAGCTGATGGCAACATTCATCATGTAAACACCATGGGCAACATCTATACCAAGAATATTACATTGAGAGATGTTCTTTTTGTTCCAGAACTCAAGAAAAACCTAATATCTGTGTCTAGACTAACAGATGATAATTATTCTTTAAAATTTTTCAGAAAGACATGCGACATTCGTAGATCAGACGATGACTGTGCGGTTATTGGTGAGCTGAAACAAGACAGGTTGTTTTACATTAATATTAACCCAGGGCCAGTCGTGCTTTCAAGGTCAGTAAAATCTTTTTACTTAGATTCGAACTTTTGGCACCGGGCATTAGGTCATGAACCTATAACCAAAACTAAGGATCTTGTTCGTGGAATAGAAAGAGGCCTAGTGAAGGAAGCGGACATCTGCGAAGTCTGCACTAAAGCAAAATTATGTAGAAAACCTTTTAAAACAATTAGACAAAAAGCTAGTAAACCTTTAGAAATTATACATAGTGATATTTGTGGTCCTATCGAAACTGAAACATGGGATGGTTACAAATATTTTATAACCTTTTTGGATGACTATACACATTTTATTAAAGTATTTTTAATAAAGAACAAAAGCGAAGCTTTTTCAAAAATAATAAATTACATTAATTTGGCGGAAAATCATTTTCAAACAAAAGTTAAAACATTTAGATGCGATAATGGTGGTGAATACAATAGTAAACAATTTAAAATTTATTGCAATAGTAAAGGAATTAATATTGACTATACAATTCCTTACACTCCACAGTTAAATGGTAAAGCTGAACGGTTAAACAGGTCATTAATGGAAAGAACTAGAGCGTTACTGTTTGATATGCAGCTACCACGCGTTTTATGGGGTGAAGCTGTTTTAACCTCTGCATATTTAATTAACAGGAGTGCAAACACAATAAATAATAAAACACCAGCGGAAATGTGGTTTAATAGAATACCGAATTTAAAACATTTAAACATCTTTGGATCTTTAGCATATTATAAAAATAATTATCAATTAAAGAAACTTGACTCCTGGAGTAGCAAAGGACTTTTAGTAGGATTTACAAATAATGGTTATAAGATATGGGATCCTTCTGATTTTAGAATTGTTTATTCGAGAGATTTAGTGTTTAACAATAATAAGAATGTTTCGTAACCATTATATTCATTATATTCGAATCCATAATTAAATTCAAACAACATCGTTTTCTAATCTATTATAATATCTGGCTAGAAAGATCGAATGAAATTGCGGCGTTCGAGTCTTCCGTTTCCGGAGTGGAAGCTTGAACCAATAGCAGAGCGTTATGACAGCGCTCAAACGTTCCGTCCAATCACAGGCCTTATGGCCGCGCTCCCAGCGCCCTCCAATGGCGCGTGGCTGTGTGTAAGATTCACCGGCGCACGGAAAACGTGCGATCGCAACAAAAAATCGAATTTAAGGAACTTTCTCAATATTTGTGTGTGTGAACGTGTTCTGAACAATATTTGTGATCCTCAAAGCCCAGGACAAGAACTATTTCCAACCTAGCGCGCGACTTAACACCAAACGAGACGCAGCGTGGGAGCTCCCAGCTAGGTACACCAGCAAAGTACCTCCTGGACAAGACGTTCGTGGCTAAAGGTAAGAGTTTCTTTCTTTGGTGGCGGACTTCTTGAGCGTTGCAGCCCATTCGATCTTTAGCCAGGCTGCCCCCAAATGGGCAGGTAACGTCTTCCTGCCACATTTTTATGGTGCCGAAACCAGGGAACTTTAGACTAAACTCATTCAAATCAGTCTAATTTCCCCTCACAACGTTATTTCTACACGTTTTTAGAAATATTTTGCGATTTAAACTAATAAATCTTAATTTTCATCAATATTCTTTCAACTATTCTCCGTAGGAGGTAGGCCGTTTCTTGCAAACTTCAATCGACCGCCATTACGTAAAGTTAACTATTTTATTGTGTTAAAAGTAAAATCCATAATTATTCAGTTCTCGAATGCAAACGAATATTTTCATATTACCTATTAAAATTAATTCTTTGAATTTCGTTCGTATTCCTCGTGTAGAAATTCATTTATTTCGAAAAATAACGAAAAACGCATTTAGTGTAACCCGCCTAAAAAAGGTTGGTTATCACGTTGCATACGATTCGCTCCGTATACCGTACTTCCACGTTTGCGCAGAAGCACTACATAATTTCGTCGCGTATCATTAGTCCGAACTCGGAATATTTTGTTGTTGTTTATATTTTCACATTCCGTCCGGGCTAGTGTTTTTTGACGTTTTTTCGGATTCGTATTTCGACTTCTCACACGCCAAAATATTGAAAATATACCAAACAAGACGGTCATCGTATCGTGCTTAGGTAACATTCACTCGATTACAACATCGACCTTATGTCAGTTACCTAAGACTCACATTCGCTTGCGCTTTGCATCGGCTACTCGTCTTAGCAATTTTCTCCGAAGTGCAAATCTCACTGCTTTGTTTGTTCCTTCAATTTAGATTTTATTGTTTCATCCGTACCTATCGATAAACTTGGATATTAATTATGCAGGTATCTTAAAGGTTATTGAACTAACACGTTAACGCCGAACAAATATTCGCGTGGGTACCTACCCTACCTATCTACGCATACGTAGGTTATTATACCAATTACCGTAGGTACTTATAACGAGCGCGATCTTTTATGTTATTCTCACTTTCTGTAAACCGTCCATAGTAAAGTGGTATTGCAGAAGGTTCAATTCGAAGTATTTTACCTATCATAACTATTTACGTTTTATCTTGTGATTAATATTACAACGCGATAGTGGGTGGGTACAGTGCCTACCTATTCGTTCTACGTTATTTATTAGACTCGGACTTCTTGTACTATACAACAATTCGTTTTCTATCTCTTGTATGGTGCCCTTTCGTTTCCGATTTAATAATTAAAACGTAGGTTCTCGCGCTGCACCTACCTACCGTGTCCTCAGTGTATTGTAGCATTTATTCGTTGCTCGATTAAGTTGCTGCCTACATTTTTCGTTTGTTGTTCGCTTTCATTCTCATCCGGTGTTTACCTACTATTGTGATAGGTAAATTAAGTAAGCCAAACTTTATTTTCTTTGTATCGTTAGTTGTTAAATCGTAACAAAATGTCTTACCCTACTCGACGAAAGTCAAAAATAGACCTTGCATCAAAGAAACGTAAATCTTTCACCGTGGTTGATGATGAACCTGCACTCACCGTTCGGGACTTACCTGTTTTGCGACGTAAGCGTACGCTCGCATTAAATCGTTTAAGGAAGACGCTGGAGGTCGCTGAGTTGGCTCAGGAGAAACCTTCTCAATTGAATGCGTTTCTTGCTCATTATTCCGTCGTACAGCAATTAAGTAAAAGCTTTGAAGAGGCACATTCAGATATTCTCTGCATCGTGGACAGCGAGTCCGAAGAACAGGAAGATGACATTCGAGTAGAATTCGATCAGATATATTTCGACATCATGACCATTCACAGGCAGTTAGTTCCCACCGAGGCAGGAGAATCTAAATCAAATACAATCGCTACCGACCACTCTTGCATTTCTAACGTGAAGCTGCCTAAAATCAATATTCCCACATTTAGTGGAAAAATAAAAGATTGGCCGAGATTCTATAGTCTTTACAATTCGTTAATTCATAACAACAAATCGCTTTCGGACGCTGAACGCATGCACTATCTTTTTTCAAGTCTCTCTGGGGATGCTCTTTCTCTTATTCGCACATATCCTCCAGAAGGCACATTGTATCTTGAGGCATACCAAACATTGACTCAAAGATACCAAGATAAGCGTGAATTAGCTTTTACTTGCTGGAAAGAAATACTCGAAATAAACTTAAAATCTACATCGCCTGACGAACTTCGTCGCGCTCTTGATTATACAACAGAGAACTTAAATATTTTAAGGGGCCTTGGATTACCCACTAACGAATGGAATTTCGTTCTTTCGTACCATTTCTTATCCAAATTAGATTCGCAAACACGGTGCGCATATGAGCGAAAACATATCAATACAGAGCTACCAGACTTCAAGCAGCTGTTGGCATTCTTGCATACTAAGTGTGAGGCGCTCGTTCGAGACACACACTTCTCCCTTCTGGATCGCTCGAAAACCTCTGGTAATCGTGGTCAAGAGAAGCTTCATAGTCAGACAAAATCAAATAGTAATTCGTCAAAACCCAAAACCACTGTATTCCTTTCCAGCACAGAAGATAAGTCAAAGTCTACTCCTCAGACGCCTCAATCTGGCAGTTCGAAATCATCATCACCTCCTTCGTCCTCTGCGAGTCCAACCGTTAAGTGTTCGTTCTGTTCAGAAAATCACTCTATCAACCATTGTAAGCAGTTTGAACAGATTCCCGTCGCTAAACGTATGGAGCACGCGAAAACTAACCGTTGGTGTTTCAACTGTCTTAGGCCGTCTCATCGTATCACAGAATGCAAATCTATTTTCAGGTGTCAAAAATGTCGTCAGCGTCATCACACTCTCCTTCATCTAGATCAATCTGACAGCGCAACCTCGTCGTCAACTCAACCTGTTGCTTCATCGTCTCGACCTACTTCTTCACCAAATCAACATGCTTCCAGTGCTTCAAGCGACAATCAAGTTCAAGTACTCACCAGTCTCCGTGATCAACCTATGGTGCTTCTTTCTACAGCCAAGGTTCAAGTTCGTGACTCTTCTGGCAACTTTCAATCTTTTCGCGCCCTTATAGATTCGGGAAGCCAGGCTCATTTCATCACGGAACGTGCCGTGGAACGACTTGGTGCGATTCGTAGTGAAACTTCACGCCGTGTCATTGGTATAGCCCAATCATCTGCTGCTGTTTCCGGAACAGTCCAGATTGAAATTGGTGTCAACGGCCAGTGTCTCTTTAAGGTCAACGCGCTCACGTTACCTAGCATATGTGGCAAAATGCCATCTACTCGCATCGATAGCTCCTCATGGCATCATTTGCAGGGTCTTACACTAGCTGATCCGGATTGTTGCAAGCCAGCGCCCATCGATCTTCTTCTTGGCGCTGAGATCTTCGCCTCATTATTGCGTCCTGGTAGTGTAGGTGGAGGATCAAAGCAACCAGCAGCGCTTAATTCTGTATTTGGTTGGATCTTGCTCGGCGGTACCGGTAGCAAGGATCATGTTCAGTCATTTTTCGTTAATGAAGATGACTGTCTTCATGAAGAAGTCAAACGCTTATGGGAGCTTGAATCATTCGAGACCACTCGACGCCTTACTTCCAATGAAGAACGCTGTGAAGAAATCTTTGCAACTCAACACACTCGCGATCCCACAGGTAGATACATTGTTACTTTACCGTTTAAGGAAGAAAACCAAGATCGGTCTTTTCCAGGGTCTCGCGACCTCGCTTTGCGTTGCTTTCATTCAATAGAACGGAAAATTGTTAAGGACCCGGATTTATATAAACAATATAAGGAATTTATGAAGGATTATTTAGACCGTGGTCATATGAGTGTTGTTTCGATCGACGAACTAAAAACAGCAAAATATTATATCCCTCACCATTGTGTCCTTCGCCCGGATTCCACTACTACTAAATTACGTGTGGTGTTTAATGCTTCGGCGAAGGATGCAACCGGCGTATCTCTTAACGACACCCTTTTAATCGGTCCTAAATTACAAACCAATATCGTTGAGATTCTCCTCAAATTTCGAACACATTTCGTTGTGTTCACCGCAGACATGCGGCAGATGTATTGCATGATCATGATGGCCAGATCTGACCGCGATTACCAGCGCATTTTTTGGCGCTTTGATACTGATCAACCCGTTCAGGAATATCAGCTTAACACCGTAACCTACGGCGTGTCCTCCGCTCCTTTTCTCGCATGCCGTACCATTAAACAGTTAATTTCCGATGAAGGTCGTGATCTGCCAGTCGCTAGTAAGGTTTTATCCTCAGATGTATACATCGACGATATTGTGACCGGTTTTGACAGCTTTGATACCGCTCTGCAAGCTCGGGATGAGGTTATCAAGTTGCTCAGGAAAGGAAATTTTGAATTGCGGAAATGGGCAACTAATACTCCTGAGCTACTTGCTGATTTACCTCTCGATCACTGCTTATCCGCTTCAGTCACTCTAGACGATAAAGAAAATCCTACCCTCAAGGTCTTGGGTCTAAGGTGGGATCCACTCAGTGACTGCTTCTTCTTTTCCGTTGTTCCACAGCAAAAGAAATGTACGAAGAGGAACATTCTAAGTGAGCTTGCGCGCGTATTTGATCCCCTGGGTTTTCTGTCGCCCTTGACAATCGTCGCCAAAGTGTTAGTCCAGCGTCTTTGGGTTCTCAATGTAGGATGGGACGAGGATGCTCCGGAGGATATCATTAATTTCTGGAACCGTTATCTAGAACAGCTTCCCCTCTTAAAGTCGCTGCGTATCCCTCGCTGTGTATCTGTGAAAAACATTGTATCTTGTGAAATCCATGGGTTTTCAGATAGTTCGGAGACTGGTTACGGGGCTGTAGTATACTTACGAACTATTGATGTGGACAATAACATTCAAGTCTTCTTCGTCTGCTCCAAGGGACGAGTAGCTCCCGTTAAATCTACGTCGTTGCCTCGTCTTGAACTATGTGCTGCAGCCCTTCTCGCTGATCTTTTGAAGTTCGTTAAGGAATTGTACTTACCAGTTTTTCCTTGCACCGGTGTCTTCGCTTGGTCTGACTCTACCGTCGTGCTTGCATGGATTCGCTCTCACCCTTCACGATGGAAGGCTTTCGTCGCGAACCGCGTAGGTCATATTCTCGATGTCATTCCAGGTGCTCGTTGGAATCACGTGGCTTCCGAAGACAATCCAGCGGACGTAGTCTCGCGTGGTCAACTTCCGTCAGCTCTCGTCAACAACCTTTTATGGTGGGCGGGTCCTTCGTGGCTTTCGCAACCTGTTCTCTCTTGGCCTAGGTCTATCGAAACGTTTGATCAAACCGCACTCGAAATGGAAGAAAGGGGTCCGCATTCCTTACTCACCCATGATGATTCTCCGGTTTTATTCATAGATACCTTACTCGAACGTTATTCGTCAATTCGCAAAATCCAACGCCTTTTGTGCGTATGGACAAAATTCATCAATTTCCTTCGTAGCAAACGAACACACAGCTGTAATCCTGCATCAAATCGTATGGAACTTCATAACGCGCTTATGATTGTTGTGAAATACATTCAGTCTTGTTACTTCCCTAACGAGATTCAACAGCTGCAAGCTGGCACTCTCGTATCGAAGCAGATGCGTAAGCTAAACCCATTCCTGGATGCACAGGGAGTACTCAGGGTGGGCGGCAGGCTGTCGAGATCAGGGTTGGAGTTTGAACATAAACATCCCGCTCTTCTCCCTCGTAAGTCAAAATTCACCTACATGATAATCGAAGCGCTCCATCGTGAAAACTGCCACGCTGGCGTTAATACCATGCAGTATCTTTTAACTCAACAATTCTGGATTCTTTCCCCAAAACGCGCTATTCGACATTGCTTGTCAAAATGTTTGCAATGTTATAAAACTCATCCCACTCCTCTCGAACCGTTTATGAGCGATCTACCTGCCGTTCGTGTGAATCAAGTGAAGCCGTTCTCTGTTGTAGGTACGGACTACGGGGGTCCATTCCGTATTAAATTAGGGAAGCATCGTGGTGCCAAAATCGGCAAGGCCTATCTGTGTCTATTCGTTTGCCTTAGCACAAAAGCACTTCACCTCGAAACAGTTTCGGATCTATCAACTGACGCCTTTCTCGCCGCACTTCGTCGGTTTGTCGGTCGCCGTGGTAGGGTTAGCATTATCCATTCCGATTGCGGCACCAATTTTGTAGGCGCGAGGAATCAACTTCATTCGCTCATGCAATTTGCTGCTCATATTGAGAATATTGAATTCCGTTTCAATCCACCTTCAAGCCCTCACTTCGGTGGAGTGTGGGAAATCCAGATCAAATCCGTTAAATCTCACTTGTATCGTCTCATAGGCGAACAAGCACTTACCTTCGAGGAATTAGATACTGTTTTCGTTCAAATCGAGTCCATGCTTAATTCGCGGCCCCTCTGCCCATTGAGTTCTGACCCCAATGATTTAAATGTACTTACTCCGGGTCATTTCTTAACGCTGGAACCGTTGACGTCTGTTCCTGATGAGGACTTAACTTCCATCAATATAAACCGTCTCGGTCGTTGGCAGCTGATACAGCGTTTCCAACAAGATTTTTGGAATCGTTGGAGGCGGGAATACCTTCATACCCTAACTCAGCGGGCAAAGTGGACCAAACATTCAAAACCCTTAGACGTAGGATCGGTTGTCATTCTTAAAACTGATAACGCTACTCCATTACACTGGCCTCTTGCGCGTGTTGAGAAACTTCACCCTGGCCCGGATGGAGTGGTGCGCGTTGCAACCGTTCGCTCGGCTGATGGTACTCAACTAACGAGACCGTTGGCAAAGCTGTGTCCTTTACCGAACCTCATTGATTAGTGCGTTATTCGTTAGTTTTAGCAAGTTAGTTTTATCATAAATTTAGTATTTATCTTTGCTCTTCTATTCGTATGCATTCAAGTTTCTAAGTACTAATTTATTTTTCATTTTCATAATAAGTTAGAAAATACACAAGTGTATTTTGGTGGGCGGTATGTTTCGTAACCATTATATTCATTATATTCGAATCCATAATTAAATTCAAACAACATCGTTTTCTAATCTATTATAATATCCAGTGCCGTATTATCCATAAGGCACTTTAGGCCAGTGCCTAGGGGCCCACTATGACCAGGGGCCCAGCACACCCGATTAAAAATAAAAAAGGGGTTTACTATGAGTTTTCCATAAGGTAAAAGCCCCCGTTATTGACACTACTATAAGAGTGACGGTGAATTACTGAATTTTTTACTTGTATTGAAAATAATCTAACTATTTTTTTTTTGGAAGGCGTGTAGGTACCTTTGCGATGTGATTATAAAATGCAAATAATGACTTAATGACCTTTATTCTATTTCGTAAAGTAGACAGTAAAAAAAACTTTTTTCAAACAAAATTTAGCCGCCTTCAAAAACAACCACAAAAAAGAGTAAAATAACCTACAAAATAACTTTTCTTTCGGAAGTCGGTGGCTTTGTTTTTTTATTTCGGTGTCTTTTTTGCCACCGACTTCCGAAAGAAAAGTTATTTTTAACCGACTTCCAAAAGGAGGAGGTTCTCAATTCGGATGTTTGTTTTTTTTATGTTGTTCGGGCATAACTCTGTTGTCTACACCGATTACTCCGAGGTTTCTAGTCAGATTTCGATGATTCTTTTTTTGTTCGATACAGTATATCTGCCATTTGGTCCCATAAAATTTTCATTTGGTTTGGTGCAGTAGTTTTTATTTTTAGTTTTTATACATGGGCTTTGTTATTACCGGTGCTACGGATTACAAAATTTTAGTGCACATGTAAGAAAATTATGTATTTGACAATAATTTGGGTTGAATAGTAAAACTAAAAAGGATAAAATAAAAAACTTTTTCAAAAAAAAAATTAACTGACTTCTAAACAACCACAAAAAAAGTTCAAAATAACCTACAAAAAAACTTTTCTTTCGAAAGTCGGTGACAAAAAGTCAATGAAATAAAAATAAGTAAAGTCACCGACTTTCGAAAGAAAAGTTTTTTGTAGGTTATTTTGAACTTTTTTTGTGGTTGTTTTGAAGTCGGTTACATTTTGTAGGTTATTTTACTCTTTTTTGTGGTTGTTTTTGAAGGTGGTAATTTTTTTTTGAAAACAGTTTTTTATTTTACTCTTTTTAGTTTAAATATTCAACCCAAATTCTTGTCAAATACATCATTTTCTTACATGTGCACTAGAATTTTGTAATCCGTGGCACCGGTACTAACATCGCTCATGTACACAATAAGCTAATAAAATTCCCTATCTCAAAAATTGCTGAACAGATTTTGATGAAACTTGCAGTATTCCTTAAGGTGAACAATTCCTAGTACAACAAAAAAAGAATTTCGAAAATCGGTCCACAATTGGCGGAGTAATCGCGTAACAAACACGCAAAAAGTAAAGATCATCCAAGCAGCCGAAATTAATAAACAGCTCACAAAATAAAAACTGAACCAAATTGGATGAAATTTTTATGGGACCAAACTGCAAGTATACTGCATCGAACAAAAAAAGAATCACACTAATCGGACTAGAAACCTCGGAGTAATCGAAGTACATACATTAAAAAAGAAACATACCAACCGAATTGAGAACCTCCTCCTTTTTTTGAAGTCGGTTAAAAATTTCCAAATTGCGTTGTTGTGGTATGAAAAAGGGAGGGCCCAAAACGAGCTGTGCCTAGGGGCCCCGAGATGGTTAATCCGGCCCTGATAATATCTGGCTAGAAAGATCGAATGAAATTGCGGCGTTCGAGTCTTCCGTTTCCGGAGTGGAAGCTTGAACCAATAGCAGAGCGTTATGACAGCGCTCAAACGTTCCGTCCAATCACAGGCCTTATGGCCGCGCTCCCAGCGCCCTCCAATGGCGCGTGGCTGTGTGTAAGATTCACCGGCGCACGGAAAACGTGCGATCGCAACAAAAAATCGAATTTAAGGAACTTTCTCAATATTTGTGTGTGTGAACGTGTTCTGAACAATATTTGTGATCCTCAAAGCCCAGGACAAGAACTACACTTCTCATCAAAAAAATCGAAACACCTCGCAGTTTATGATTTGATAAGGATTATCAGAAAAATGTGTATATTTAGGAATAAATGTAAAATGTCATTTAATAGTGAGTAGTATGAGGTTTTTAAATCCTAATGTTAATGTTCTAAATTCAAATTAAGTCTTCATAGGTTTCGTATTTTGTATAATGAGTAATTTTTACCCTGTATGGAATATGAAGGAAATGGGTAAAACAACACGCGTAAATGAAAAAAAAAATGTAAGAAACGTTTATTTAATAACTTGTATTCCCTCCGCGAGCTCTTATTACTGCTTCCATACGGTTCTTCATCGATCGGATGAGAGTCACGATCACATGTTGTGGTATATTATCCCATTCCTCTTGGATTGCATTTTGCAGCTGGCTAAGTGTTTCTGGGGCTGGATCTCTTGCTCGAATTCGTCTCTTTAATTCATCCCATAGATGTTCAATGGGATTCATGTCCGGGCTTCTTGCTGGCCATACCATAATGGAGATACCGACTTCGGTAAGATAATCTCGTACGACGCCCGCGGTGTGAGCTCTAGCATTGTCGTGCATGAATATGAAGTCGTTGCCAATAAAATGTGCATAGGGCATCACATGAGGTTCAAGACACTGTTCGATGTACCGATGAGAGTTTAGTGCAGGCAGCCGTGGCCCAGACACAAAGGCAAGTTCTGTCTTACCGTCGGCGCTGATTCCTCCCCAAACCGTCCACGAACCGCCACCATAGCTGACCTTTTCTTCAATGCAGCATTGTGCAAAGCGTTCTCCATCTCTTCTGTAGACCTTGTTCCTTCCGTCGTTACCATACAGCATAATTTTACACTCATCAGAAAACAGTACTTTGCTCCACTGAAGGTATGACCAAGTTAGGTGCTCGCGTGCAAAGTTAAGGCGCGCTCTTCGATGGTCTGCAGTTAATTTCGGCCCATTCGCTGGCTTATGCGGTGCCAATCCGCGTTCCTTCAACCTTCTTCTTATTGTAGAGTCACTTACAGCTACTCTTCGTACAACGCGAAGCTGCTGCTGCAGTTGAAAAGCGTTAAGGCGTCGATTTCGTAAAGAAGTTGTTACAATAAATCGATCATCTCGCTCAGAAGTGACCCGATTCCTGCCAGATCCTGAACGGCGCGTGAACGAACCAGTCTCCCGATAGCGTTTGTAGACTCTATGAACAGATGATAAGCTTAGATGCAATTTTGCAGCCACAACACGCTGACTAAGTCCAGAATCCAGCAATGCCACCACTTGGGCGGCTTCTGCGGGCGAAGTATCCATATGTTTTAGAAAAAAAAGTTTTTTCAGACGTCCCAAAGTCACAGTAAATGAAATAAGAAACAGAAAGTTTAAAGACAAGCGCTAATTTTTAGTTTTTAAACGAGAAACGTACTCCAACCCTAAATACACATTTGTCTCAAAACAGTGATTAATTTCATTTATAGGATAAACAAATGAAATTATTTCGAATTTTGATTTTTTTCTTCTTACTGTAATGACCAAACTGCCAGCTACACAGTAATGTTTTTTTTTCATGGAATTAATTCTCTTTTGTAAAAAATTAGGACAAAAACAATAAAAACGAAAGTGTTTCGATTTTTTTGATGAGAAGTGTATTTCCAACCTAGCGCGCGACTTAACACCAAACGAGACGCAGCGTGGGAGCTCCCAGCTAGGTACACCAGCAAAGTACCTCCTGGACAAGACGTTCGTGGCTAAAGGTAAGAGTTTCTTTCTTTGGTGGCGGACTTCTTGAGCGTTGCAGCCCATTCGATCTTTAGCCAGGCTGCCCCCAAATGGGCAGGTAACGTCTTCCTGCCACAAGAATGATGTTGCGGATTATCTAAAATGTTGTAATCGTAGAGTGAAACAGTGTGAGTTAGACAATTTATTTAAAGAGGTGAGTGTTGATATTGGTGACAATGGTTTTAGTAGTGAAGGTAATGGTGATATTAATAATGAAGTTAATGATGACGTAGTTGTTGGTGATGTCTTTCGTAGTGAAAGTGGTGTTGGAGCTGTTGGTGATGAAGGAGATATTGAAGATAATGAGGTGTTTGAAGATAGTTTTGATAATGTTGAAGTTGAAGTTAGTGGTGAAGTTGGAGATAATTTTGAAGATAGTGTTGAAGATGTTGGAGTTAGTGTTGAAGACACTGGAGTTGGAGTTGCTGTTGAAGATAATAATATTTTGAGAGGGGAAGGTAGAATTGACACAGGAGTTGAAACTAGTGATGAGTTTGAAGATGCAGTTGAAGCAGTTAATGTTGAACGGAGAATTTTACCAAATAGAGAGAGAAGATTGCCAGCATGGCTAAAAGATTATGATTTAGAGACTTCATTTTTAACGTATACAGATGTTTTTAATAGTTTTGATAAAGATTTATGGTGTAAAGCAATGAAGGAGGAGAAAGATTCATTGGAGAAAAACAAGACTTGGGAAATTGTAAACAGGAGTGAAGCAAAGAATAGAAAGATAATCTCAAATAAATGGATATTTACAATAAAGCCTGGTGGAAGATATAAAGCGAGATTAGTGGCAAGAGGTTTTCTTCAAAAGCATAATGTTGATTATAAAGAGACATATAGTCCAGTGGTTAATACTACTAGTGTTAGATTGTTGTTGGCTATTGCAGCACAAAAAGGTTTGAAAATAAAGCAATTTGATGTGAAGACAGCATTTTTATATGGAGAGTTAGATGAAGAAATTTTTATGGAAATACCTTTAGGATATGATATTAAAGATAAAGAAAATAAAGTTTGTAAATTAAAGAAAAGTCTTTACGGTTTAAAACAAGCACCACTTATGTGGAATAAAAGATTGACGGAGTTTTTGAAGAAATTAGGTTTGTTTCAATTGAAATCTGATCCATGTGTGTTTGTAAATAAAGATAAAGGAATTTATTTGGCTATTTATGTTGATGATGGAATTTTAATTGGTGAAAACGAAATTGAGTTAAATAATATTATTAATAAATTAGAAACTGAATTTGACATGCGTAAATTTGATAAAACTGAAAAGTTTATAGGGTTTGATGTTAAAGTAGAACGAAACTATATTAAGATTTATCAAGAAAGTTATATTAAACAAATTTTAGAAAAGTTTAAATTTGAAAACTTAAAGGACAGTTGTCATCCTGATATTTTAGTTGATGTACATCAAGAGGGGAAAGGTGGAGTTGATGATGTACATAAATATCGACAATTAATTGGTTCTTTATTATATTTAGTTAATAAAACAAGATTGGATTTATCGTTTCATGTAGGTTATTGCAGTAGACATCAAGAAAATCCGAATTTAAATGATTTTAGTAACATTAAGAATATTTTTAGGTACATTAAAAACTCAATTAGTAGTGGTATACAGTATGTTCGTGGGAACGATATGAGTCTAAAAGCATACTGTGATGCAGACTTCGCAGGTGATCCTGATACTAGGAAAAGTACGACTGGCTTTGTGATATTTTATGGTGGTGGCCCTATACATTGGTGCTCACGCAAGCAGTCAGTCACTGCTCTTTCGAGTACTGAGGCTAAATACATTTCTGCAGCCGAATGTATAAAAGACCTGCTGTACATTCAGACTCTGATCTACGAATTGACGAATAAATTGCCGAAAACACAGTTGTTTGTTGATAATCAATCTGCTATAGTATTGATTAAGAATGGAATTTTAAATAGAAGGAGCAAACATATTGATGTTAAATATCATTTTATTAAGGAGAAGATAGATAAAAAATTGTTAGAAATTAATTACTGTTCTACTAAAAATAATTTGGCTGATATTTTAACTAAACCACTGGACAGAACAAAGTTCTTGAGATTAAGACAATGCTTAGTGAGTGATAAGTAAAGGACATTATTTAATGTGAAGAGTTATGTGTTGTGTTTGAAGATTTATTAGGAGATAAGGTTGTTTGGGAGTTAATTTGAAATTTTGTTGTAAGTTAGTGATGTAAGGTTTTTAGATTAATTAATTCAAAAGTTTGTTTGTAGTTTTTAATTAAGTTGGGTGGGTTTAATTAAGTTGGGTTTTTAAATGAGTTGATGGGAGTTAGTTATAAGTTTGTTTTCTGTATGTTGTCCTAATTGTTTTAAATATAAAATTCAGAGGGGATGTTGAAGGTTTAGGTTTCAAGGAATTTTATAAGTTTATTACTGGCAGCATAATCTATGGTTTCTTATTTTGATGTGTTCCGTTGATTTGAATTTGAAAAAGAGAAGTGTTTTTTGTCACTGTAAAAATATTCTTGTGGGGATCGAAGGAAAGTAATTGTACGAAATGGTTGTGTGAAATTTGGTTAAGTTTTTATAAATGAGTTTTATCTTTTGTAAAGAATTATTATGTATACGTGAGCGAAAGTAAATATGAACAAATAATAATCAAGAAGTGTTTGATTTAATGAAGGATTCCCATAGTGGCGAAAGATTGTTAATAATGCGAAAATAATAATAAAATTAACGGGCCCTTGCTTGTGAATTGTAGTTCAGTTAATTTATATAGTGTGACAGATTCGGACAAAAGTGCACACCATATAAGTATGTTTTTAATCTAACAGTACCTATAAAGGGGTAGAAATGGGTCGTGAGACTGTCTTCACCAATAAACATAATCAAATGGTTGATAACATATGAATGAATGAAGTGATGGTTTTGCATTTGATAGTTGATGTATATCATCACATCCTGCATAAACTTATTGTAGTAGTAGGTGTGGTTAATAACCTTTGGTTATTCTTACCTTAATTTCCAAGCTGATAACTGTAGTAGTTTGCTTTTTAGCATAAATAAAGTTGGTCGTTTTCTGTTAGTAGAAATCCTGTTTTAAATTCGGTTTTGCACAGATTCAACACATTGAAAGTACTTGGTTGCGTTTATATGGCCCTGCGCTTGCTTATTCTGTAAGTAAGATAGGGATTTTAATAATAAAAAATAGGAAAAACTAGAATACAAAATGCAACAACAACTTTTACAAACATTGTACAAATATAACTTACCAGACGTCCCGTATATGTTTTGACTCATTGCTTGCTGGATAAAATTGACAAAGACGCGAAATATATCCATTATAACGGATTTATTTTTATTTTAACAGTATGTTCATGTTTATTATCTCGAATAACATCTGTCACAATAAATACGTGGCAGATAGCATTGACATTTTACAGAATTTTTGCAGTAACGTACTCCACAGTAAATTGCTGCATGCTCGTGCTAGCATTTTTTGCTGTAAACAGCTGTAAACTTGCATATTGTATGGGTTCACTGTAAAATTTACGTCCCAAACACAGCGTTCTCATAGTTTACTGAAAAAATTGTTCCTGCTCTGCACACCAGTGGCGCTGTTTCATTTTTCATACAAAAAACGCTGTAAATACTGGAACCACGCTGTAAAGTAAAATTACTGAAAATTCGTGCTAGGGGTACTCTGTTAGTTCAGTTTGGAAGAGTAACAAACATCTATCCGTACATCTCAACAAACTATCGCCTTTTAAATATTAGAAAGTGGGTAAAAACGCCACCGAATCAAATAACATCAAGAAAATTGATCTTATACTTAACATGTTAGGGTTGCGGTCTATAGGAAAACCATTTGCCATCAACCCTCAGGGTATCATAAACGAAATGGTAATGCATGATATTGCACAAGGCTTTAAGGAAACTCTTATTGGTAATGGCCAAAAAAGGAACGGTATTCTTCAGAATTCTTGTATGTTTTCGTCAGATAATAGAAATTGGAGCAATTTTATAGACGTAGCCAGTATTGGTATTGGCTTATATTTTCTATAGTTTATTATAATTCTGGTGTTATAAGTAAACTATGGGTATTGTATTGTGGTCCATAAGTCAACGGTTGATTATGGCTAGACGATTAAGCTCATGCTGGTCAATACGAGTCTTATCAGGGGGCTGATAAAACAACGATAGTTTACTAAAATACAACAACTATAATTAAATAAAATAACGAAAAAAAAAAACTGTTGGAAAACCACAATTCGAAACTGCTCGAATCGGATATCGATAACCAGTCGTGCTTAAGCGTTAGTACAATAATAATAGTGCATGTGAAATTACCTCACAATTATGGCTAAATGTTTTTAAGTTCACAAATATGAGAAAGCAACCAGCCTTATCAGGGGTTATCGTATTACCCAGTAACTGGGTTGTAGAGGTCAGATAGGGATTTGCTCTATGTAAAATGCTGATATTGAGTTGAACCCGGTTCGACTGAGAGCAGATCCTTACATAGTTTAGAATAGAATAGAATAAGATTTATTTTCTCACCACAATATACATCGAATACAGCAATACTTATGGAAAAAACTCAATACAGTAAGTATGGTATATAATACAGTAAGTTTACTCAATACAGTTGGGAAAAGGCAAGGCAGATGATAATGATGAATGTAACTGCTGATGATGATGATGAATTGTGGCTAATGTCTCATGGTCAAACTGGATCCGTTTATTGAAGTAATAATGACGGTTAACTAACAACACGGTTTAGAGCTTTATAAAAGGCTGCAACTGCACACAAAACAACAACATTGTACTATCGTGATAACATTCAGCGCAAATATGTGTCTAATTATGATGTACAGGTACATAATTAGATTCATATCAGTACATTATAAAAAGACACAATACCATAATAGTGTTTGTATTTATAGAACTTAGTCATGGTGTGACGATGACGATGATTGTTAAGGTACATTTCGAGGGGTACCAAAACGGTTAAGCTGGTAAAACAAATGGACCAGCTTTTTTTAAAGTGGAAAAAATTATCAAACGAATCCGCGCGCCCTCCACCGAGGGTGGAAAATACTGTCAGACTCGTACTGACTAAAATCCACCGTGTTCGAAATCCTCTTTACGTTCCAGGATTCCGGTAACTTGTTTAGACAGTTCCGATCAGTAAACTTCTACATACAAAAAAGAGCCATCACAAACAGGAACAACAAGAAGGCTTTTCTTTCTATGTAACATAGGCATGGCAAAAAGTGACAAATATCTACGCAAGCGTTTGGGCTACTTTATCGTTGCAGATTTCGATTCTCATCTGCACTAATCAAGAGGTAGAGATGGTCCACAAAAATAGCTCTCATACCCATCAATTTCGGCATTGCCCTTTTGAAGGGGTAAATGTGCATCATAATGAAACTACTGGTACCCACCTTTTGCCAATCGAGTCTGGGTTTTGGGTCATTTATATATGCGCATGCGCAATGTCCTTTTGATTTAAGTTGTAGGTTGTAGTCCTAATTCTCATCAGCATGTAGTAGGTATCACGATAAAAAGCTACTAATCCTAAAAATAGTGTAGTAGGTGAATACATTATGGTAATACGATTCTAAACCACAACCTTGATTGAACACACAGGCCTATAACGATACTGTGATAAAATGCGATCGATAAATAGTACAGAAACAATCAACTTGTGAAGAACTATTGTGTATTTGTACGTGTCAATTTTTTTTAACTATCTCTTAAGACTATCGTCTACCGAGCGCTCGTCCATACTAAAAGAGAAAACGTTTTCCTGCCCCTAAATGTTATCCTATCTCAATGATTTTTTAGGATGCTTCCGACACTGTAAAAAACTAAGTTTATAGGTTTTCTTTTTTTCAAAATTTATAATAGTTTGAAAGTAACAGGCGCCTAAAAGTTACTATTTTTATGTCAAAATCTTCATTGAAGTAAAACCTTTGTATTTTAAAAACAAAGAAGTTTTAGAAAAAAAGTAAAGCCTACAAACCTAGAATATAATATGCTGAATCGATTGACACTAGAATCTAAGAGATTGGACGTGATTTAGTATGTGAAAAACGTTTTCTCCCGAGAGACAAATTTCATATAAAAAATACTCACAGTCAGTCGCGAGCTGCAACGCTCTCTATCGCACGATCGGGGGCTTTTCAACGAGCGAGAGGGACAGCACGAGTTTTTCTAAATACCTATTTTTTGAAAAGGCAGACGCTATACAATCCTCTTAACTGTTTTTTCACATCTTCATCAGCCGGAAGACGGCTACTGCTGAACAAGGGCCTCGAACTTAGAGCATTACGCTGAACGACAATCCATCGATTGCCCGGTACTCTTACTATGTCATCGGTCCAACTAGTGTGAGGCCTTCCTATACTGCGTCTTCTAGTTTGTGATCGGCACTTGACAACTTTTCTTCCCCATTGGTTATTAGTTCTACAATGTGGCCTGCCTGCCACTTCAACTTGAAAATTGTATCAACAATATATGCATGTATTTTTCGTTAAATCTTTTTACATAATTCAAGTGCAAAGCTGGTGCGTGGTGTGTACGTATTCAGTGAGCAATAAAGTGTTATCATTAGCAAGCAATTTCAACCAAGGGATCAAGCTAACATTAGTTATGTAGTCCACACAATGAAAAAAAACATACATAGTTAACGAGATCAGTGGTGGCCCAGTGGCATCTGTCCCGCCCGACTTACGAATTGTAGGTCGTAGGTTCAAACCCCGCCAGGCGCATTACTTTGTGTAATTTATTTCATCACCACTGCTCTCAAAACGGTGAAGGAAAACATCGTGAGGAAACCGGCATGTCCCAGAGCCAAAAATTCGAAGACATGTGACATCTACCAACCCGCACTGGGCCCGCGTGGTGGATACTGGCCCACTCTCTCTCACAGAGAGGAGGCCTGTGTCCTAGCAGTGGGAACATTATAGGCTGATGATGATGATGACATAGTTAACATTGGTCCTTCGAGCCGGATACCAATGAAGTTTTAACTCCGAACTTGGCAACGAAACATTCCCATGAATCTAACAGTGATTGTACGCAACAGTACGGTTCATATTATACTAACAGAAATCAACCAAAGCGTGCAAAATTCAATCATATGATAGCCAATTGAACTGTGGTCGCTATAAATATGAAATAGTGCGGAAAAACGACGGTTTCAGTTGAATTTGTCGTGAAACTAGTAACAACAACAATTTATTAAAGTTGGTTTGCCAAAATCTATGTTTGATATGAAAATGGCGGAGTGAAAACTAATTTTAGGCAGAAGTGTAACGTAATTTCACAATTTTGTCATCATAGTAAGTACTAGCAACTAGACATATAAGTAGTAGCAGTTTTATATAATAATAATAAATGTTACTCACTGATAAATCAGCTTTTTTATTTATTGCAGCACCTACATGTTTTTATAATTCTGAATATTATTAACCTCTTTTCTTTTTGGCATTGCTTTGTAAATTCCGTTTAAACGTCTTTCATGTCCAAAATTACTTGATTATTATTATTTCTTTTATCTGGAATTCAGAATTTCCTGAAAATCATTGTCATGCTCGAATATGAAATGTTATCCAAATGAGACATTTTTCTATTTCTTTACAGGAAATTTTCCCGAAAATTCTATTTTTATCTAATCGAAAGCCAGCTGTTAAATACTACGATCATGGAAAACCGATACTGAAGTATGCTTCAAGCTGAAGCATACGTTTTAAGATCTACTTAACGCTTCTGCGACATCAAAGCCTGAATAGGCTTTTTAGAAGTGGTTTCAAGATGTTCTGTGAGCTGGGGCACTCTTGGGTCTAACTTTTTAATATTCCCTTTAAAGTATGTCTGACTAAAAATATTTCTTTGTGCGGTGGATTTTTTTTTTATGATGATGCCCAGAAAGAGAGAGCTAGACGACCTGGATCTAGACCCCAAGTGCTGGTTCGAGGAGACAGGATTAGAGCTCCTGGAAGGTTTTAGGGATATTTCAATACTTTTGAAACGAGCATATTGTGCTATTCTGTCCACCAAACCGTCTTCATCTTTCATGAATATTTTTTCAACGCTAACTTTGTGAGATTGCAGACTCTTTTTGTTATTTGCAACGACGATATAATACTAGACTCCGCATGCACGATCTAAGGAACAAAAATTATTCTGTCAACTCGCGGAGGTACTACGTAAGCGAGGGGGACGGGGTACTGCGTTGTGATTGGCTAACTCAAGGTCTGTTCTGTCTCAACGTATGTTTACGGCTCACAGGATTGGTCGAAATGAGACGAATATAAGACTTTTTTGCCTAATGTGTTGACAGACATCGGTCGCCTGTTATTAGGAGTCTAGTATTATATCGTCGTTGGTTATTTGCCACTACTCGTACTGTCGTAATATTTGTTTTATCTATCTTATTTGAAAAGCCCCAACTTTTATCTACTTTTAGAACTGCAATGCAGGCTACTTGTAACGCCAAAGTATCGTTAACGTGCACCCAGACAAAGGGTGCAGTCTTGCTACCGGTAAACTTATTTCGATTTATTTCGTAAGTTGGTTATATTCTTTTGATGATGGCTTACCACGCAAGCCGCGAGTATCTTAGATCTATGGGTAGTTAACTTAGTAATGGTTTGTGACAATCGTTATGGGGGCTCAAAAAGGGGAGATAGAACGATGGAGTGTAATTTATTGTATCTACACCAAAATTGAAACATTGCTTGGTCAGCTCTTGGTTAAAAGAATTCCTGCAATTTCGTCCAGTCTGACCACGTCCGCATATATCGTTCAATACCAGTATAAGGAGTGCGTATCATACGAACTCCTCAATTTATTTTCCACCTGAAAACGTTAAATAACTTTCAATCTTCCGTAGCGAACTTGAACTAAATGCCATGTTGATCGAAGGTCTCAATTGTATTGAATTCGTAAGTAAGTTTATCTTCGATATTGAATTTACTGAGTACATAGACCCAGTCCAGACGGCCAGCGTTCGAGAGTGAGTTAGCTCTTTCTATATAACTGTTTCTAACTGAATTTTTAATGGAAGCTCCGGACTCCAACTACGCGATGAACGTTAGACAGTGTAATTGAACGACCACTTATAGGAAAACAAATAACAGTTCTAGAAGTAATTATTGGAGTTATTTTCGATTTCGTGGCAAAATACATCGTGAGGGCATGTCGTAGATTAAAAAAACAAATGTCTCACCCTACAACATAATATACTGGAGCCGCATGGTGGATTACGGCCTTTTTTCTGTCACAGAAAGTAGGCCTATGTTTGATCCAGGCAATAAGAATATTTCTTATAGGTATTACCGTGGATAAAGTAAGGACTGAGAATACATATAATTGAGGAAGTTTGAAAGTGATGCCAGTTACAGGATAAAATTATGAGAAAAGTCTGGTTGGGTGGGAACATTAGTTGAAGAGGGATGACACGCATGTAACTAAAAGAGTGATGTACGTATGACTGCTGACGATAGAAATGAAGAGAAAGGCCAAAGAAAATATAGATAAGGCCAGGAATGTTAGAAAAGAAGAAGGAGAAAATGATGACGCGACGTCTGACAGGGGAGAACGAAAGAAGAAAGCGTTGCAAATCCCTTGTAGAATGACATCACGGCTTGAAGAAGACGATTAGGTAACAATATTATTTCAAGTATACAAAGAAGGCTAACATTAGAAATTCTTGACCAAGAAAGCCAGTACGTGTTTATAACCTAGAAATATTATTGAAATTCTGTCTGCCGGAAATAAAATAATTTTACAAGAAAATATAGAAGCTCATACGAGAATCTGATAAAATTAGACGGTACTTTGTATCCTAAAAGCACTTGCCCTAAGCTTCGCTCGTGTTAATTTTATTTTGACAATCAATTTGGCCACACGTGTCGCCATGGCGGAGACCTCTCGCGCCCGGCATTGGTTGCGGCCATGCTGCGGGGCGAGACGGAGTGGGAAGCGGTCGCCTCCTTCTGCGAAGCAGTAATGCTCGTGAAGGAGGAGGCGGGTCGCGAGAGAGAGAGGACAGCGTCCTCCCTCCGCCCCAACCGCAGTGGTAGGCGCCCGCGGCGTCGGACGTCAGCAGACGATCTCCGGCCACCGTAGGCGCGGGCATGCGGGCAGCGAGTAAAGGGCAACTCGCTGCCCGACCATGGACCATGCCCGGGTCGACGGCGCGTTGTGTCCCACGCGCGCCTCAAAGAGCGTCAGCATAATGACGGGGCCCCCTCTCAGAGGGCCAAAGCCTGCCGGGGTCGCGGGATTATTTCCTTACCGTGACCCCGGAACATAACAGGCTACTGAAGGACACCGTGGATTTTAGTCAGTAGAAGTCTGACAGTCCCTCCTGCCCTGCCCGGGGTAGGAGGACTCATTTGATGATTTTACCACGCTAAAAAAAAAAAAAAAAAAAAAACACGTGTCGCCATTTATTAATATAAGAACGTTATTGTTACGTATTTTTCTCGGAACATTTCTTTTTCAAGAAATAAATGTACCCTATGTTCGTCGTCTCTGTAGCTGTACACCTGACTACATAATTATGTGTAAAATTTCAGGAAAATTAAGTGGTTTAGGCGTGAAAACGCAACATATAAATGTAATTTAACAAATACTGATAGCATTACTTAGATTTGCGCGCTGCTTTTTATCGTAAAACATAAATTATGACTAGACTTTAAAGCCCTCATAAAATGTTTAATGAATCCATAAACAGGCATGAATAATTTTAAGTTGAGAACTAAGGCTGTAAATCTTTTAAGGTGTAGCAGTAAAATTTATTTATTATATTAAAGTTTTAGGAATATGGACGCCTATTGTCTCGCCGTGTACGTTTTCATCTATTTAAGAGCGGGTATAATGCCAGGAAAAATTCAGATTTCACCCTCGCGTCTCACATGCCTCTGCTCTAGTACCAATAACAACCACGGGCGCTGTGACGACGCGCTCTGCAAAACTTCTTCGAAAAAACAAAACAACTGCAATGCCACAGTGCACCTAATATTATTACAGTATGTCAAGTATGTGACTCGGCCTCTGTTATTGAAATAAGTGTGTACCTCCGCACGGTACCATCGCACGCAGTAGTTCTGCATTTTTCATTTCATTCATTTAATTGATTTTCATTGTAGTTTCGTGATTGTAATTGTTATGTTTTTTGTTTTAAAAATGTTTCATTTGTTGTGAATGATGTAGGAAGTATTCAATAAAAACACTATTGCATGTTTTTCTGTACCTTTGTACTCTGCAAACGGCATTAGAATCAAACAATATATTATCGCGTGTGCGCTATCTATAGGAACCAAAACCTCTACCTAATATCGAATCTTACTTACAAAGTAAAAGAGAATGGCAAGCGTCTGTGGAGTCTGGGTACCACGGTTAGAGCTCGCCTTCACATATGAAAATATCCTCAATAGATAGTTCTCGGCGAAATTAAGAAATAAGTTAATCATAGCATTTTTTTCTACCGAGTTTCACCAGGAAAGGGCTCTAACACATAAACACGATACGACGACGCAACGTGGCGCTGCACGTTGCGTCGTCGTAACGAGCCGTGACGTGGAAATCGACGTCGAGCAACGTAAATAATCACGTCACGACGACGCAACGCGCCACGTTGCGTCGTCTATTAACTTATTTCTTAATTTCGCCGAGAACTATCTGTTGAACGACGTCATATTGACGGTGTCGGATTTTTAGAATTCCCCCAGTTAGTTTCGAGAAATGGACCACACTAGATATGTTCTCCTACTGCTAATATTATGAAGACGGATAAAGCAGAAACAGATACAAAGAAAATCCGTGATCCAATGAGTCCAAGATTTTACGTGCCGTGCAACGTGGCACGTTACGACGACGGCGACGCAACGTGCAGTGCTACGTTGCGTCGTCGTAACGTGTTTATGTGTAAGAGCCCAAACGCTGTTGAAAGAGCAGATTTAGGGTCGCAACACACTTATCAAAACGGAAAGGGATCATCATCGTATCAACTCAAGCCGTTCAGTATTATTTGCATGAAACTCCTTACTGCAACGCACACTAATCGGAATCGTAACGTAATCGCATCGCCTCGGACAAGCTCACGAACCGCGGTGCAGTGCGTGGTCGACTAGTGGTCGGCTTTCCGTACCCTCGTTTACGGCTCTCCGTACGCTAACTTACGTATCTTCGTCCACTCTCCGCTCACGGTCTGCGTTGCCGCACGTGCTGTACGATTCACGAGAGAGGCGATCGTGAAGTTAGCCTTTGCGAACGTTCGCGCATGTACACTCATAAAAAAAAGTGTTATTTATTTTATTTTAAACCAAAATACGATTAAAAACTTGAAAGGTGTCAAGGGACAACGATAGCAAGTTAAAAAAAAGATTCAAGCGATTTTCGATCTTATTGACATTTATGCAAACACCGTATTTTAATGAAGGAGCAATGTCAGCTAACGAGAATGTGAGAAAAACAAACTAAATTTTAAATGTCAATAAGGTCGAAAATCGCTTGAACCGGTTTTTTTAACTTGCTTGACGATAGCTAGGTAAAAAAGGTTCAAGCTATTTTCGACCTTATTGAAATACCTAGGAGTGTATTTCGTACATACATTATTTGTGGTAATAATTTAAAAATATTGTGATAAATTAAATTTTAATTTTATTTTCCATTTTTTATCAAATAGTAATCTGTACCTCACTATGTTTTTTTATAAACTTATGTAAAATGAAGAGATCTATAAAAAAATAGTAATCTGAAACAAGCGGACCTCGTGCTGAAAAATACTCGACCAGCAGTACAATTGACTAACTGTTTATTTTGCGCGTGTAAGATTTAAAAAAAAAATGTTGTGTGGGAATAAATTGTGTAAACACAACACTAACACTTCTGATATTAGATTTAAGATGTTTGTGTGATGAATAAATAAAATGTGTATTTCTGGTTTTATTGACATTAATATCGGCTTTATTATCAAGTTTTAGATATCAGGATGGTTAATGTTATTTATTTACTGTATGTAAAGTATCTCTTAGGATTTTTGTACAGGAATGGGTTTATAAAGAAAAGCACAAATCAAGACTAGGTATTTATTACCAAGCTACCTCCGTTCGCAAACCCTAGGTCCTCGTGGAGAAGAACGGAGAAAGAAACTCCACGGCAACAATCATTTTATCAGTACACAGTCACACATTTAGAAAAATACATCAATATTATCATCATAATAAATATCAATTAACTTACATTTTCATTGTAGAACATTAGAACACAAATTATAACTTTCAGCATCACACAGTTGGATTCTCAATTATTAAATCACATTAATTAAATAGAACAACACTCAGAGCACAGCTTTCACCTTATAAAACGATTGGATAATAATGACCACCAATTTGACGGTACATCTGTTTTTATAAACATAGAATTGTACCACTTCCAACAAAATTGCCGCCATTGTTGACGAATCACAGATTGTCATACATTTTAGCTAAATAACTTATAAAATAAGCAATAATAAACAAATCTTATGTAGTAGAACCTTTTTAAAACTTGATTACTTAATTTAGAAATTTAGTTTTGATTTATTTGCAACCTTTATTAATTTCGATACAATATTTGACTATCAACTGATTTCGTTCGGAAATCAGATCATTGTTGTATAAAATAAGCAATAATAAACAAATCTTATGTAGTAGAACCTTTTTAAAACTTGATTACTTAATTTAGAAATTTAGTTTTGATTTATTTGCAACCTTTATTAATTTCGATACAATATTTGACTATCAACTGATTTCGTTCGGAAATCAAATCATTTTTGTTTTAAATATATTACTATTTTTAATTAAATAAGGGCTATGTATCATAAATAAATCCGACACGGCCATTCTGAAAAAAACTTCGTTCTCGAAGTTTCTACCTTTTTGATAAAATATGTTAGTTAATAAATCTTAATACACATGATTTAACATATACACAGTACATTTAACATTAACATACATTGTACATCATCACACATGTATACACAGTACATGATTTAACATCAACATAGTTTTATACTATCTGAATAGCCACAGGTAAATCCACAGGCTCAGTCTAAGTCATAGGTTACAGTCTCAGTCATGGCCACAGGCACTGGCAACAGGACGGTACTGGCACAGTATCAGCCATGGGCACAGTCATCAATCTAAGTCATAGGTTACAGTCTCAGTCATGGCCACAGGCACTGGCAACAGGACGGTACTGGCACAGTATCAGCCATGGGCACAGTCGTCAGTCTAAGTCATAGGTTACAGTCTCAGTCATGGCCACAGGCACTGGCAACAGGACGGTACTGGCACAGTATCAGCCATGGGCACTGTCATAACGATATTAATAAATAATTAAATAAATAAATTATTTTCAAATAGTCTCTGGCCTTGACATATCAGTCCTATCACCTGCTGCGCGTGAATTTCAGAAAGATATCAGGGCAGTGACCGACCAGCAGTACATATACATAATATTCATATAATAGTCTCTGGCCTTGACATATCAGTCCTATCACCTGCTGCGCGTGAATTTCAGAAAGATATCAGGGCAGTGACCGACCAGCAGTACATATACATAATATTCATACAATAGTCTCTGGCCTTGACATATCAGTCCTATCACCTGCTGCGCGTGAATTTCAGAAAGATATCAGGGCAGTGACCGACCAGCAGTACATATACATAATATTCATACAATAGTCTCTGGCCTTGACATATCAGTCCTATCACCTGCTGCGCGTGAATTTCAGAAAGATATCAGGGCAGTGACCGACCAGCAGTACATATACATAATATTCATACAATAGTCTCTGGCCTTGACATATCAGTCCTATCACCTGCTGCGCGTGAATTTCAGAAAGATATCAGGGCAGTGACCGACCAGCAGTTCATATACATAATATTCAGTTCATAATGTCAATAGTCAGTCCATAATGTCAATAGTCAGTTTATAATGTCAATAGTCAGTTTATAATGTCAATAGTCAGTTCATAATGTCAACCTTATTGGGCAGACCAAAACACCCGCCGTCGGTGAAGCTCAATCACCCGCAGTCAGTGAATGTCATTACCACAACTAAGGTTTTAATTCATACATAATACATACAATCATCATTATCAATCATCTTTATACTAATTATAATAAACCTTCACCAATGTAAAATACAATACATTAACGATAACAAAATAACATCATCATCTTACATCACTTAATCTCTAGATTAAACTTAGATTGTTTCTCTTTTTTTTTTAATTTCTATTCAGATAGTGTATATAATATATCAAGGACAACGAACAATAATGTCATCTATCACTTAGTTATTTTTCATTTTCTTTTGCATATTATTCTGTATGTCCTCAACCCTGTATCTATATACTAATACATATTATTTCCCTTTTTCTTTGTACATGAATCATGGATTTGCATTTTAATTTCCAAAGAAATTTACGGCTCGGCTATTCTGACAATTATTATTATTTTGGTCTTAAACTTTCGTTTTCTCAGGTTTATTTATACCTGGTATTTATAGAATCTCACGGGTGTGAACCAAGGCGAAATTCTAATTATCTGTTAGTAAAGGTGAATTATTTTGTACTGCAGTAAAATTATTATTATCTAATATTATTATTGGAATAGTTTTGTCACGTCGAGACCCTCACAACTTTAATCTACATGGTGCAATGCTTTACTTTTAATTTTTAGACTTGGCTCAATAATGAAATCTTTCCATGAAATTGTAATTTTCAAATCAGTCAAGATCTTATAACATTAATAAAACTTTCAATTAATTATTTTATTAATGTCAGAATGACATTATATTCATAATCAAAACGTCTTTTTATTTTTAGCAGATTGAAAAAAATAAACTAATGTTTACAAATATACCCACTAATTGCAAAAAAAAAAAAGTTTTTTTTTTTTTTTTGTTTATAAATTAATGTATTTTTTCTTATGAAAATGACCTTTAGTTTAAGATCTGGTCATTGAACGGAGGATCTACAACTACTTTGCTTATGTACACCTCCAGGAAGACTATCTATCTGTATTTTGCAAATGAAAAACAGAATCAATAAAGAAAAACCTCATTAGTCTTAATCTTTATCAATTGTTCCTTTTACTCAATAATGTAACAACTTGTTACCGTTTTTTTTTTTGTAACCTGTTATCAGTTTTTCATATTTTTTTTTACTTTTAAATTATATCCCTCCCCCTTTTTTTTTTTAGATTCGTTAAATTATTAACGAAGCTCAACTTTCAAAAACAATTATAAAATAAGTTTCACGGTATAAATCTATAATCTTTTCGACTCGATTTTAGTTAGATTACAACATAATAAAACAAGAGCCTCCGAGGGCCTTACCGACATTAAGACAATAATTCATACTGTAGTGCAGAAGTTTCCGTTTCGTTATCCTCGGCATGGCTTCGCTTCTTTTCAGCAGCGTCGCAGTCCCGCTGTTCGAGATGGCAGCACGTCTTCATCGCCCTTCTAAAGACGATTCGTCCACCCGATGACGTCACAGCTTTCAGCAGGGACGTGCAGATTGATAGCTCCAACGATGATTATGAAAAACATAATAAAAGTTCATTAGAATTAATAAATAGGTTAGGGCACAATCCCGCTTCTGATGTAAGATTTAAAAAAAATATGTTGTGTGGGAATAAATTGTGTAAACACAACACTAACACTTCTGATATTAGATTTAAGATGTTTGTGTGATGAATAAATAAAATGTGTATTTCTGGTTTTATTGACATTAATATCGGCTTTATTATCAAGTTTTAGATATCAGGATGGTTAATGTTATTTATTTACTGTATGTAAAGTATCTCTTAGGATTTTTGTACAGGAATGGGTTTATAAAGAAAAGCACAAATCAAGACTAGGTATTTATTACCAAGCTACCTCCGTTCGCAAACCCTAGGTCCTCGTGGAGAAGAACGGAGAAAGAAACTCCACGGCAACAATCATTTTATCAGTACACAGTCACACATTTAGAAAAATACATCAATATTATCATCATAATAAATATCAATTAACTTACATTTTCATTGTAGAACATTAGAACACAAATTATAACTTTCAGCATCACACAGTTGGATTCTCAATTATTAAATCACATTAATTAAATAGAACAACACTCAGAGCACAGCTTTCACCTTATAAAACGATTGGATAATAATGACCACCAATTTGACGGTACATCTGTTTTTATAAACATAGAATTGTACCACTTCCAACAAAATTGCCGCCATTGTTGACGAATCACAGATTGTCATACATTTTAGCTAAATAACTTATAAAATAAGCAATAATAAACAAATCTTATGTAGTAGAACCTTTTTAAAACTTGATTACTTAATTTAGAAATTTAGTTTTGATTTATTTGCAACCTTTATTAATTTCGATACAATATTTGACTATCAACTGATTTCGTTCGGAAATCAGATCATTGTTGTATAAAATAAGCAATAATAAACAAATCTTATGTAGTAGAACCTTTTTAAAACTTGATTACTTAATTTAGAAATTTAGTTTTGATTTATTTGCAACCTTTATTAATTTCGATACAATATTTGACTATCAACTGATTTCGTTCGGAAATCAAATCATTTTTGTTTTAAATATATTACTATTTTTAATTAAATAAGGGCTATGTATCATAAATAAATCCGACACGCGCATGTAGCAAAAGAAATTTCAAAAAAATGGTATTCGGCGATTTGAAATTATTTCAGTCTTTAAATATTTTAGTTATCGTGTTTTTGTTGTATTATGTGTTGTTTCTCTGATTATATCAACAAAAATATTATTATTTTAATAGGCGCCGGGCGCGGAGCAAACTGTCAATGTCTCAATAGAGCGGCGCCGACTGGCAGGTGAAACAAAATGATGCCTGAAACTAGAACCCGAGCCGCGACTGAAGTCGTTTTGACGCGGCGCTAGTGTCTATGTCATTACATCAAATTGTATTAAAAAAATTTAGTACCACGAGATTCCGCAGACCTTCACTCGTGACGCAGATTCTAGTGTGACACGAAATGGAAAATAGCATTCTACACGGTTTAAAAACGTCGTAAGCGCCGAATGCTAAGAACAATGATAACTTTTATTATAAACAATATTTAAAAAAAGTGCCATACACGTCTCTCGGCTACGTAATTGTGTTCATATTGATCTAATTTATATTTCTGTAGGACGAACCAAAATAGAATGAAATCAAAAAAACGTGAAAATTAGAGGTAACTTTGTGATCGTTTTCTATCGAGAAAATTTTGTCTTTTTATGTTTTCTGTTTGACTCTGCCCTCGCAAATTATGAAGTTTCCCAACCTATACTTCTTTTCCGAATTAAACACGATTTAGTACTCTAAAAATCCAATCCAAAATTGAAGATTTCGCTTGTAGCGCATTCTCCGGCAATATTTTTACAATGTGGCTACAATATTTCCGGCCATTAAAAACATTAAAATATAGTCTACCTAAATCTCGGAAAATTATGTCTGACCCAGCGTGGGCCATACTTTTGTCTTACAGCCAGACCAAAAATATACATAATTCTAAGGTCGGGCCAGACTCAAAATATTGTCATAAATATTGCATACGTTGGCTGCAATATAGCCGGCAAACTTATTGCAGCCATACATTGCAGTTACAATATTACACTTTTAGACGCACCTGGTGCAAATATTATAATTTTCCATTTTTCCCGTGATCAGAAGGCTGAGGATCTAAAATTCTTCATAAAATGGAATATTCGGATAAAGTGAACTTTTTATACCCCTTGGTCTATTTTTTGTCCATTCAAAGGCAACGTACTCGAAGTTCAGTACTCCGAAGTTGTGGACTCATAATATCTACTTAGGACAAGTAGTCCAATAAGGTAGGTCCAACTTCGAGAAAGAGGTCAACCGCCGAATCCAACTCGGTTGGGTAGCGTTCGGGAAACTACGCAATGTCTTTTCATCCGACATACCTCAGTGCCTCAAGACGAAAGTCTTCAACCAATGTGTGTTATTATCAGTGATGAGTGACGGCACCGAAACGTGGTCAACGAACTATGGAGAGGGCTATGCTCGGTGTTTCTCTGCGTGATCGAATCCGTAATGAGGAGATCCGTAGACGAACTAAAGCCACCAATATAGCCCACCGGATTAGCAAGCTGAAGTGGCAATGGGCAGGCCATATTGCTCGCAGAGCAGATGGCCGATGGGGTCGAAAAGTGCTAGAGTGGAGACCACGGACTAGCAAGTGCAGCGTAGGACCGCGTCCACCAAAAAGGTGGACAGACGACCTTATAAGGTCGCCGGAAAACGCTAGATGCAGCTCGCTTCCAACCGGTATACCTATGTGGAGATCTAAAGGGGAGGTCTATGTTCAGCAGTGGACGTCCTATGACTGAGATAATGATGATGATGAAAGGCAACGCGGCGATGCTGACTACCTTCTGGGCACTGTTCTAAATATGCGGTCAAATTTTTTGACGCCTCTTTATCTCACCTGTACCTTCTTAATTTAAATTATCATAACTTTTTGGTTTGAAAAACATGTAAATATATTCGGTTTTATGAGTAAGATTTGGCAATAAACGACTTTATATTTTGCCGTTTAAGTCTCATCATCCCGTGTAACAGAGGGCGAGACTATTGCCACCAGCCGGGCACGAATCCAATCTCGGAAATTCCTATTGAATTACATTCCTTTCCCTGATCCGGGGATCTAACTCAGGATCAGACGCTCATCAGTCACGTTTGTAACTAATAATACAGAGATTTTCAAATATTGTATACTCGTGCGGCAAGAAAAAAGTATTCAGAAAAAAACTGTAGAGATTTATGTTTCATTTTTTTTGAACCATGGATATTTATTTATTTATTTAAGCTTCATGTACAAACAGTGAGAGCGAGAGAGATCTTGGGTTCGAACCCCGCCAGGCGCACACAAAGTAATGCGCCTGAGGCGCATTACTTTGTGTAATTTATTTCATCACCACTGCTCTCAAAACGGTGAAGGAAAACATCGTGAGGAAACCGGCATGTCCTAGAACCAAAAATTCGAAGACATGTGACATCCACCAATCCGCACTGGGCCCGCGTGGTGGATTATGGCCCACTCCCTCTCACAGAGAGAAGACCTGTGTCCCAGCAGTGGGAACATTATAGGCTGATAATGATGTACAAACAGTGGTACATAGGCGGACTTAATGCCACAAGGCATTCTCTACCAGTCAACCTTTGGGTTAAATAGGAGAGTATTGTGGTAGGGTACAAAAAATAATAAAAATTACCGAAATAAATAATAATAGGATATCAGGGTGAACTGAACATATTCCCATCAATCAGGAATCGATACGGATACGGACCTGTCATTGTCTCATTTTACTTGGGATCGACGCAACACTTTTCTTTTCATCGGATCTCCTCTTGAGGACGCCATTGCATCATTTACTCCTTTGAATTCATTAAGACATTGTCCGGTTGGGAAACAAACCACACACACAACTGGCTAACACGATACGTCTTGGCAAGACTGGTTGTCAGACTTTCGAGCTTCTCACTAACAGTTACAACCAGCTAAGATCTACAAATGAAAGCCAGGACCGGCTTTACGTGGTCGCGGGACTTACCGTGACCCTGGAACGTAAAGGGCTCCTGAAGGACACCGTGGATTTTAGTCAGTACGAGTCTGACAGTCGCTCCCGCTTTGCCCTGGGTGGGAGGACTCATTTGGTGATTTTACCACGATAAAAAAAGGATCAGCTTTACGTGATTTCCGAGCCACGGAGGAACTCGCTATGAAAGATGGTAACCCATCTACAGGCCAACCGGGGCAAGACCTCGCGGCTTAACCCAAAATTATTTAGCCACTACCTTCCAAACAGTACCAAAATCGCAAAACTTTTAAGCAAGAGTTTTACTTATTCTTCAACATCAGCGTCGGGTCGTTTTATTAATAGAAGTTCATCGGTTTATCGATTCCCCTTGACTTTGATACAAGTTGACTGTCAATAGCGTACTTACCTTGAAATTGTGCTTTCAAGATATAGTATCTTGAAAGCACTGAAACAGAACTCTTAGCGGTTTAAGTTTTACAGTTTCATTTAATTTTCTTATTTTTTGCTCTTGAATAGAATTAGGGTCAATTCGGGACTGATATAATAGGTGTGAACTTAGATTGATTCCAGGGCCCTGAGACTGCTTCAAAAAGGCACCGTGACCTTAGATACGAAAGGCATTCGAACAAACAGGATAAATTGTTAGTTGGTATTGGTAGGACTCGGACAGTCTTTAGTTAAATTCATTCTCCGGGACACGTCGAGCTCCTTCGCCTCGGCGCTTTTCTGGTGGTCGATACTTTTGATTCTGATTTTCAGGAGTTGCAGCGGTTTGAGAACAGTGGGAACCACTCAAACGTGGCCCCTCTCTCAACCCCGTAGGGTTATTTTCTTATTTTTAGGATTTTTAAAAACGTGGGTTTTTAGATTTTTTTAAATCTATTAATTATTTTGAACCATGGAAACAGGGTGAACATATAGAGCGGGAGCCCGTAACAGATGTCCGTGACCAATTTCCTCTCAAGCGATAATTAGCAGACTACATGAGGGAGTCGTATCATGAACATTCGTGGAAGTCAGCTGCGATTCCGTTGGTGGGATAAGCAGCAATCGCCGTTCAAACACGTAGAAAAAATATTTTTTTTTAGTCATTTCCTCTCAATTGAAACCTGGTTTATATTGAAGATTACCTTGTATCACGAAGAATAAAACCAATCAGCCGACGGTACCATGGTGGAATACACGTCAGCTGGTCACTCGAACATGTAATTTTTTATTTTATTTTCAGTGATTTCCTCTCAACCCAAATTTTGCCTGATGAAAGTTTACATGAAGATATGGCTAAAAACAGACGTCAGCTGGCTGTATCTTGGTGGAAAGGTCGTCAGCTGATACTTTGAAAATTATTGTACAAGCAGGACTAAGGGCTAGTACAGACTTGCGGAAACCGCGCGTTCATGAATCGCGCGGTTCGAAACCGAAAAATTGTGATGCAATCAGACTCCGGCGGTTATATGTGATTATCGTACAGGGATAACGTCCGTTTGAAAAAGGAGGTCAGCGAAAAATCGATTTACTGTGGTTGTTGCTCCTTAAAAAAACGATAAGAAAAATGCGGTATGCAATGCAAATGGGTGCCGTGCATCCAATATTAAGTAACCAACCAAGTTTCCAACGTATTTTCACAATTTCCAAATATCTCCACTAACTCTTGCCAAGCTTGGTTATGAACGGGCACGCCGCAATTGCGGCGGTAAGACCCCTCTTTGAGGAGTGGCTGGAGAGAAGTCATGGCGTCCTTACTTTCCGCCTGACGCAGGTCCTCACCGGGCACGGATGCTTCGGGAGGTACCTGTGTCTAATGCGGAAGGAGGAAACGCCTGGGTGTCACCACTGCGAAGATCGCCCGGAGGACACGGTGGAGCATACGGTGCAGGACTGCCCAGCTTGGGCGGAGCACCGACGTGTCCTCACGGCTGCGATAGGCGGAGACCTCTCGCGCCCGGAATTGGTTGCGGCCATGCTGCGGGGCGAGACGGAGTGGGAGGCGGTCGCCTCCTTCTGCGAAGCAGTAATGCTCGCGAAGGAGGAGGCGGGCCGCGCGCGAGAGAGGACAGTGTCCTCCCTCCGCCCCACCCGCGGTGGTGGACGCCCACGGCGACGGACGTTGCAAGACGATCTCCGGCCACCGTAGGCGCGGGCATGCGGGCAGCGAGTAAAGGGCAACTCGCTGCCCGACCATGGACCATGCCCGGGTCGACGGCGCGTTGTGTCCCACGCGCGCCTCAAAGAGCGTCAGCATAATGACGGGGCCCCCCTCTCAGAGGGCCAAAGCCTGCCGGGGTCGCGGGATTATTTCCTTACCGTGACCCCGGAACATAAAGGGCTAGTGAAGGACACCGTGGATTTTAGTCAGTAGAAGTCTGACAGTCCCTCCCGCCCTGCCCGGGGTGGGAGGACTCATTTGATGATTTTGCCACGTAAAAAAAAAAAAAAAACTTGGTTATGATAGTTTTATTTGAGTAATCCTCACACTGAATATCCCATATTGCATTTCTCTTCTCCACTTCATCAATAAACAGTTCAGTGTCGAAACGAACCGTGCCAAACTCACGAGCTGTGATGAGCTAACCGCGCGGTATCCGCCACGCAACTGAACGCAAAGTAAAGACTCCATAGTAATAGAAACGCGCGGGAGCAGCGCGATTCTATTTTCTGGCGGTTGACTAACCGCGCGGTTATGTCTGAACGATTAAAATTAAATTAAATTATTCTTAATAACTCATACATATAAGACTCGCGCGATTTACAGGCGATTCTGAAATAGCGCGGTTCCGCCGTGTATGGACTAGCCCAAATAGCCTATGTACATCACGTTTATTAAACGCGCCGTTGTCGCGCGTTTGTAGTGATACAGATGCAATGCAAACGCGCGTTTGACGCTTTGTGTCGCGACAACAAACTGCTCTTTTACAAAAAGCGCGTCGACTGCGCGTTTAAAAAACTTGGTATACATAGGCCCTACGCCACACGGCGTTCTTTAACCGCGCAGATTACGCGCGTATACGAGATTCAATCACAACCTTGTAACATAAGCACTCAGGGCGTGAATCGCGCCTCTACTGCACGTATACGCGCAGATACAGCAAAACAGACGCGCTGTAGTCGCTCGTAGATTCTGCGTTTTTTAGATCAGAGACTCCTCTTCTTCAGTTGTTTAGGCACGGGCGGTGCAGTAGTGGCGTGAGGGCCCCGCCCCTGCCTCTACTCCGCTTCTTTATACGCGCGCTTGTATCAATCCAAACGCAATAACAAATCAGCGTCTACGGCGCCGAAGAGGCGCGTTCCTGAAACGCGCGTCTTCTGCTCGTTTAGAATACGCCGTATGCGATGGGCCTAAAGTTCTCTGCCCATTCTTTGCACGAATATGCAAAACGATCTTAATGAACTCTTGAAAAAACGTATAAATGGGTCTATTGATTTATTTTCTCAATTAGTGAAAAGTATAAGAAATAAAAAGCTTTTCTATAGAAAAGCTTTTTACTTTACAAAGGGGTTTTCTTTATAAAGAAAACCCCCAATCATTGCTTGATTCATTGTTTGATGTTATTGTCATTTACATTTTTCATTTACATTACATATAAAACAAATAAAAATACAAAATAAACATGTTGTTATGAAACATAGATCAATGGATATCTAGTTCGGACCTCAAAGATAGGAATTTCTTCATAATGCAAGCCGGATCGAGAAGCTCTTCACGTAATCTCCAAGCGAGAGCCTTGTCTCATCATTGAAGATCGTGCGGGAATCCTTCTGATTCTGTTGAACCGGTTAACGGACCTTCTTGATCAGGGTGTCAATTACTTATTCACTCCAGTAAGAACAGTTCCATAACTTGAACAAAATAACGAAATACAACAACAAAATCATTTAATATTGATTTGAAACCATATGACAGCAGAATGATTTGACAAGATTAGACATTAAGGATGACACAAGTTTTTTTTTCCAAATAATATTTTTTATGGCTTCTTCTATGTGTCATTATGACAGACACTCGTTTCCCTTATGTCCGTTTTGATATTGCAAATAAATTACGTTTAGTTATTCAGATTTAATAAAATATTTGTTTCTTCATATTTTATTTTACGATCTTTCCACCGAGATACAGCCAGCTGACGTTTGCTTTTATCCATATCTTCATGTAAACTTTCACCAGGTAAAATTTGAGTCGAGAGGAAATCACTGAAAATAATATAAAAAATTACATGTTCGAGTGACCAGCAGACGTGTATTCCACCATGTTACAGACAGCTGATTGGTTTTATTCTTCTTGATATAAGGTAATCTTCAATATAAACCAGGTTTCAGTTGGGAGGAAATGACAAAAAAATATTATTTTTTCTACGTGTTTGAACGGCTATTGCTGCTTATCCCACCAACGGAACAGCAGCTGACTTCCACAAATCTTTATGATCCGACTCCCTTATGTAGTCTACTAATTATGGCTTGAGAAGAAATCACTAACGATATTTTTTTCTGGCTTCCGGTCTAATATTTCCATCAATCAAGAACATACACGGATAAGGACCTGTCATTGTCGCATTTTACTTGGGATCGACGCAACACTTTTCTTTTCATCGGATCTCCTCTTGAGGACGTCATTGCATTATTTACTCCTTTGAATTCAATAACACATTGTCCGGTTTGGACACAAACCACACACACAACTGGATAATACGATACGTCTTGGTTCGTCCCATAAAAAGGTCCTTTCCTGTCCAACCAGAAAAGGAGGACGCATTAGATGATTTAATCACCCAAAAAAAGGGTTGCGATTTTGCTAGGTAATAAAATGTCCAGGACATATTCTATTATCTAGCAAAATCGCAACCTTTATATTTTGTAACCTTGTTTAGCAGTATGGATAAAATCGATCTCATTTACAGAGAGTTGTATTATTTTTTTTCAGCCACACATTTTTTTCAGACATCGGCTGATAGAAAGTACCCTTTTCTCATATCCAATCCTCTGCCGACAGGTAGGTACGTCTGTTTCGATCACAAATAAAGCCTAAACCTTTTTTATTAATAAATCTAACCAAATTATTCAAATTCGCATCAAAAGAAACTCAACACCAACCTTGATAGTGAATTTATGAATAATAAATTAGACATTCAAGTGGTGATTCAAGTGGTGATTCAAGTGGTGATTCAAGTGGCGAAATTGTCGTTCGGCGTGGCGGTCTAAGGGGAGACATATGTTCAGCAGTAGACGTGTTCCGGTTGAAGATGATGATGATGATGAATTGGACATTCATAGATATATGGTGTTGTTCACAAACTGATGATGGGAATTTTGATATCATATCCTGCTTGTCTTTTTCCATAATAACATTAATAACTGATGTTACTGAACAAATTCTGAGCTGGCTCCAAGCCTTATTGTGGCCACTGGACACAGGCATCCTCTCTGTGAGAAAGAAAGGACTGTAAAACACCTCGTGGGCCCAATGCGTGTTGGTAGATGACATGTCTTCGAATTTTGATGATTCTAGGACACGCCGGGTTCTTCACGATGTTTTCCTTTACCGTTTAAAGAACAGTGGTGATGAAATAAATAACATTAAGAAGCGCCTGGCTAGGTGCAAAATCATGACTTACAACTGGCGAGTCGAAGCCATTAATTACTGGACGACCACTGCTTCGGATTTACTCGTATATTGCCATAAAGTATTTAAATAAGTACTAACAATTTAATTAACACTTACATATTTAACTCCAATGACCTTTTCACCATCATTTTCTTCAACACTTTTAAACGGAACATCACACTGATCAATTTGATCACACGGTTCCGTCTGATCACACATGCGATGGTTTAGTACACGAACAACACACAACAAGACAAACCAGGAAAGTGCAAACCCACCAAAAACATTAAATGTATAAAATGCCAAGTCTCTCGATGCAGTCTTTCCATCGTAAAAAGTTTTGAGATCTCACAGAAGCCAAGTCCTATTCAAATTATTTTGTAGTTATAAATCAACATTTAGTAATTATATCAATAGTTTTCTTTATATTATAACTATAGTGACTTGGCAATGAGCACAAGTAAAAACAAATAAAACGGCATATTTGGAGGAGTTGAAAGTTACACACACCGCATGCGTAAACATTCTCTTTTACTTTATATATTCTCTTAACATTCATCATTTACTTTCATAAAGCGATGGCCCGTAAGGTATTCTTAATTATTGTATTGGAACATGTAGTCGGTAGTGACCATCATGATCACAGGTCTCGTCAGTAACATTTGCACATAATTCCAGGCAGCAAGTTAATTTGTGCTCATTGCCAAGTCACTATAGTTATAATATAAAGAAAACTATTGATATAATTACTAAATGTTGATTTATAACTACAAAATAATTTGAATAGGACTTGGCTTCTGTGAGATCTCAAAACTTTTTACGATGGAAAGACTGCATCGAGAGACTTGGCATTTTTTACATTTAATGTTTTTGGTGGGATCTCATTTATTTTTTGTAAGTATATTTCTTTCTTTTTTTTAGGTGTCCTCATAATTTCTTGGACTTCAGCTACTTTTTTGCTTAGGACCCATTCTCTATCTAACAAACTAAATAGAACTAAACTAACTAACAAATAACTAAATAAATATATATCTGCTAACTTACAAACTAAATATAACTAAACTAAATAACACGTAAACAACTAGATATGTAACTATGTATATGTTATATTAATAAACTATTTTCCTAAATTACTGTTTCAGTGACAATAATAAATCTACTCCGAATATCGCTACAATTTTTTTTTAGTTTCGAAATGGTTGTTCATAGATAGATGGCGCTATCAAATGAAAATTATTATTGAATTATTTTAAAGTACTACTTAGACTGCGCTCTGTAACGAAACCATAGCGCGATTCAGACAGGTACAACGCCATCTATCGAGCGCGCATGCAATATTTATCGCAATACAATGGAATTTTAGCTTTATTAATTTAATGAATTATGAACTATAAGTATTAATTTATATTAATTAGAGTCTATGTATTACATTTATATTATTCCTTTCTATTCTATGTCTATGTATTCATCCAATTGAATACTAACTTAAACAACAAACAAAGTTAACAATGCAGTCAAAATCCATACACAATGTTCTTGCCAAACCGCAAATATAAAATTGTTTTCTATGGTATATTATTTTTTAATGTTTTTATAATTTTTCCTTTATATGTGGCTAATGACCTATCTTGGTGCAAAATTTGAAGTTTCTAAGTCTGCTAGAAGTACCTTAGATTTTTGATGATCGGTCAGTGAGTCAGTGAGTGAGTGACAAAATGGTGTAACTTTGATCGACCGTAACTCCTAAACCATTCATTCAATTGGCATGTAATTTCGAACTTAAGCTTGTTCTAATGCCTACTATTATTCACCGAAAACCTAAACTCCTAGCTTTGTCCACGTCGAAGTTATAGGGGGGGCGAAACAGCCGCGAATCGCTTCGAGAAAAGATGGTACGGCCGTGCCCTTTTGCTCGAGACTTGGCGGGGCACTGCCGTGCCCCCAGATAAACGAATCGAACGCCAAAGCTATTGACATTGAAAGCTTTTGTTAATAGAGATTAGAATGAGATAACTCCGATCGATACCAAACTTGCGGGTAAAGTGCTTCATGTACCATACTGTACTTACAGAGTCAGGCAGCTCTAAGTTTTGCTCGCGACTTCAGCCGTGTGGATTTGAGAGTTTAAAACCACGGGATACTACTGGGATGTATCATATGTCTTTGTTTTCTTGGAAGATAGCTTGACCAATATGTATCGATACTCGATTTGCGTCATCGTATCTTTCAAGCTCGACGAGCTGTGCTGACACTGCCGCTGCGGCTGCGCAGAACTGGAAAATCTTATTGGAAACTATTTCCGTCTTACCACAAAAATATAAACATCTGTTGAACACTTGTCTAAAATAACTGTCAACGTCAAAACGACATTTCAGGTTGAAATAAGGGTCGTTTTGCAGTTACACTTTTTTTGACAAGCACTTTTTTTAAGACATATATATGTTTTTGTGGTAAGGTGGTTTAAGTTCTGATCCCATAGAATAAATAAGTACCTAGGTAAACAGCTTCAATTTAGATGGACAAACAGAGTTACTTTTCCGTCCATAAATATAGTAAGTACCTATAGATTAATTTCTACGGTATTTTTCTCAAGAGTATGAGCGGAATTTCTCACTTTACTGACTTACTTTGATTATTGATTGATATTATGATCTAGGTTTTGTTAAATGGCAGTAGTGAAACATTAATAAATTACGTTTTCACAACCAGAAGAACGAAGATGGAAAACAAAGTGATCCTATAGGTGTTCCATTTTTTCCTTTCGAGAAACGAAACCCTAATCAAGGAGCAGAATGTAGAGAAGAAGCAGCACTGAGACGAAAAGACGATGTTGAACTGAATACTGAAGTAAATAGACTGGAACACTATGAATTCAAAATAAGTGATGAATTGACTTCGAAATTAACCGACTTTCAACAATCATGGCGGTGCGCGGTGGCGGTGAATGAACTAACATTGAAACAAAGGAATTCATTAATTAGTCAAACATTTTGTTTGACACCACTGCTGCGTGAATAATTATAGTAAATTTTAATTAGATCATTGACGCATTGACGCTTTAATTTTACATTGTTTCGTACCAATACTCAATCAAAATGATAGTTTTGTAATTCGTTGGACATTGAAAAGTTTTAAATATTTTTTCAATATTTATTGAAAAAATATTTCTGCTCATCCTTCTTCTGAGAACTTCTGCCTCTATCGTTATCACAATTTATTTGGGATCAATGTCGTCTTCCATACTAGTTATTATGTGTGTATGCATATTAGACTTGACACCTACGTACGCAACTCCACCGGTGTCCCCATTTTATTCACATCACTTGCACTGTCACATCGTGCGCGCTGCGATCGATTTGATTATCCCAACTCTCAACACCAACTTCGCACATAACGTACAAATAAATGACATGAAATGTGCAACATATCGATTTTATTCGACTTTCCCTCAAGGTGAGGTTCAATGGCGCCTGATCCCATCAGTGCCGTTGTTGTGCATCGATATGAAAGTAAACAGGCACACCTTTGTTGGGAACGCGTGTAACTTTCTGTTGGCTATAATGTGTCCGTTTCGACCGCGCGGCCATAACTTTTTTTTAAATAAAAACCATCCCAAGTTTTTGTAAAAAAATGTAAAAGTCGATTCCCAAAAACCATAAATTTGTCAAAGCAATGGTTAAAAAGTTATAAGGGTTTGAACGTGGCCGCGCCATCGAAACTTTCCGAACCGCGCGGCCATGGAGATCTTTAAAACTAAGAGTCGCAGAGACCTGAAATTTTGGGAAATAGTAGATTGAATTTGTAAACCAAATGTAAATATATAGAAAAAAATCCTGTGTTTGTATTTTAGGAGTTGTAAGGATAAAACCTCATGGCCGCGCCATTGAAACGGTGTCAAAAACGTTATAGCCGATATCTCACTGAAAAAGAATCTCAGACGTCTGAAATTTTTTGTAAAACACAGATTTGAATTTGTCGAAACTAGTAAAAATACAACAAAAAATCCTAGGTTTATATTTCAGGAGCTGTAAGACTAAAACGCCATGGCCGCGCCATCGAAACGTTGAAAATTTCGTTTTTCGCCAATATCTCACTGAAAAAGCATCGCAGAGGTCTGAAGTTTTTTGTAAAACACAGATTTGAATTTGTCAAAACTAGTAAAAATACAACAAAAAATCCTAGGTTTATATTTGAGGAGCTGTTGAAGAAAATCTTCAATGCGTTTTGAAAATGTCGATTAGGGTGACCACGGATTATTATTTACAGAGAAATTTCCACCTTTTTTATAAAAAATGATATCCCAAGGATTCGTTGAACAAAATTTTTAAAAATCACATAAATTAGAGATTGTTCGATTGTTGGTACATATATGTTTTAAAAAAAAAAGTAATTATTAAATAAAAAAATCAGGTCGGTGTAAGACGATACATAATTTAACATAATTATGGTTTAATCGATGACTATTAAGATATTAAACAACAGGAGAATTTTAAAAACTATAGTGAGAATAAGCTCCATTTAAAGACGGGGCGTCTTTAAATGGAGCACTCAACATAGAACAATCTCTAAATTATGTGATTTTTAAAGATATAGCCATATTATTGCTCCTCATTGTTCGACGAATCCTTGGGATATCATTTCTTATAAAAAAGGTGGAAATTTCTCTGTAAATAATAATCCGTGGTCACCCTAATCGACATATTCAAGACGCATTGAAGATTTTCTTCAACAGCTCCTCAAATATAAACCTAGGATTTTTTGTTGTATTTTTACTAGTTTTGACAAATTCAAATCTGTGTTTTACAATAAACTTCAGACCTCTGCGATGCTTTTTCAGCGAGATATTGGCGAAAAACGAAATTTTCAACGTTTCGATGGCGCGGCCATGGCGTTTTAGTCTTACAGCTCCTGAAATATAAACCTAGGATTTTTTGTTGTATTTTTACTAGTTTCGACAAATTCAAATCTGTGTTTTACAAAAAATTTCAGACGTCTGAGATTCTTTTTCAGTGAGATATCGGCTATAACGTTTTTGACACCGTTTCAATGGCGCGGCCATGAGGTTTTATCCTTACAACTCCTAAAATACAAACACAGGATTTTTTTCTATATTTTTACATTTGGTTTACAAATTCAATCTACTATTTCCCAAAATTTCAGGTCTCAGCGACTCTTAGTTTTAAAGATCTCCATGGCCGCGCGGTTCGGAAAGTTTCGATGGCGCGGCCACGTTCAAACCCTTATAACTTTTTAACCATTGCTTTGACAAATTATGGTTTTTGGGAATCGACTTTTACATTTTTTTACAAAAACTTGGGATGGTTTTTATTTAAAAAAAACGTCATGGCCGCGCGGTCGAAACGGATACGGCTATAATTAGATCTGTTTTGCTGAATTAATATCGCCATGTTTGTTTGGTGTGGAGCTTTATTTTCTTTCCGAGTAAACATGGCCAGATAAATGATGGATGATCTGAGGAAAGCGGTATGGATTAGAAGGGGGAAATAACTGTGACGATTTAGAAAAAATATAAGCATATCTATGCTTGTATTCTGTGTCCTAAGATTATAATAATATTACGTTTGTGCCTTTGTAATTTTTTCTATGGTGTGAATAAACTCTAGGACATCTTTAAATACCAAATCAAGCAGGCATTCCATGACATGTTGATTCTATTTGCTTGACATTTATAAATAGCACAATTTGCTAAATATCTATTTCAACTATTGCTATAGAAACTGAGAAACCCAAGATAAGAGTACTATTTGATAAAACAAGAAGCTGCGAGTCAGAATAGATTCTAGGTAGGTAATGCAAATAATAGATAACTTTATCAGCGAGGTTCAAGATACTCAAAACAATCATGGTTGTTGACTTTACAGTGTTTGTTGAAGTCGCCATATTTATTTAGGCCATACCAAGGTCGGTAGTCCATTTTAGACGACAAAAAAAGATTAGATCTACAGTTACTGTAACTCTGTGTTGCCCCACAGCTGGGCCAAAGACTACTGGTCGTTCGTTTAGCTCGTCTCATCATCTTCCACGAGGTCTGTCATGTAGTCTTCTAGCTGTGTTGATTCCAGCTATTTAGGCCCATGGCTCTCTCACCTAGGAAAGCATACAGCAAGCATTTTACTACGAACTTTGTTCTTCCCATCATACTTTGCTTTGCTGATTCATCTTCCACGAGGTCTGTCGTGTAGTCTTCTAGCTGTGTTGATTAGCTATTTAGGCCCATGGCTCTCTCACCTAGGAAAGCATACAGCAAGCATATTACTAAGAACTGTTTTCTTCCCATCATACTTTGCATTGCTGATTCATAGTCCACTCGGGCTTTCAATCAGCAAGCATTATGGTAGGACAGACTACGTTGTAGAGCCACTTTCTACTTATGTATTAATATGATTGAGCGAAAGCGCGGAGCCTTGATTTGTGGATGCTGAAGTGATTTATTAGGATCTCCAACAAAGAATACATGTCAATGAAACTGAGAGTTATTTTATGGTCGCAGGACTGTCTCATCAGGTAGGAAACCGTGAACCTGGAACGTGACGGGCTATTGAGAGATCATAGTAGAGTTTGGTCAATACAAGTCTGGCAATCCCTCCCGTCCCGCCCTGGGTGGGAGAACTCATTTGATGATTTTAACACGATCCAAAAAAAAAGCTCCTTACCTAAAAGGAGATAATGATGCAAAAGTGGGGTAGAATCTTCATACTACTCTTTTGCGTTGACGTAGACTGTGACAATGCGCTAAAAATGTTCACATTGCAACTTCGGATGGTCGTAGAAATCAATAAACGAGGCCACTTTATAGGAAATAAAGAAGTAGATTGCAACTTTGCTCTTGTCAGTTTCCTCGCTCTAATACTGTAGTGCACATTCAATCTTCGATTGGTAACTACAATAACCGCATTTAGATATCCCCCCATAAGTAAGCCGTGGACTTACTAAATCCAATCTGGCGCGGCAAAAACAAATCTTCGATCGGAATCTTGACTTCGATTCGAGATTAATTGTGATTAACGATTGAAACGTAATTACAAAGGCTTTCTACTTGAATCTTCTTTTCTCGAGCTTTTAAAGTAGAAGCATCATCATTATATCAGCCGTACGATGTCCACTGTTGAACAAACAAGCATTTTTTTAGGATCTTTTGAAAACATCAGATTGTACTGGCAAACAAGCAATCTAAATAGGCACCCATTACCCATATCTTTAGAGAGAAAATTTTCTTAAAACTACGATTCAGCAGAATTTCTATCTGCCGAATTAGCATACTTATTGTTCAATGCTCTCAAGTTTAGTGTACTTTGTTTTTCTCAGCAAAATAAAAATAAATTGCCGGTCTGTTTTGTTTATTTAATGGAAACTCATTGATTCTCTTTCGTTTACCCATAGTTGTCTATGTTCATTTTGAAGTTGCTGTGCCCTTGCAAGGTTCATGACAGGTTCTGGCAAAATTGTTTAACATCTTGTAACACCACTTGAATGCAATAAATGTTTGAGTTTGAGTTGTTTTTTGGCTGGCTGTTTGTGTTTAAAAACATGTATAAAAAGGTTTTTCATAACAGTTCTGCATTGTTCTTTTACCTAGCTAATGCCTAGATGAATAGCTGGAGTAAACTGTGACAGCATCGCGTCCAAGGACTAGAAAAACGAGTAGTCGTCGGACGGCAAAGGACATTTTTCCGTCGCGGCAAAATCCTGATGAGGCTGAAAGAACCTTATTCACCTTGCTTACAATCCAAAGACAGTCTACTACCGTTGCAATTCACAACGTTAGAAGATGTTACATGTTAAAAATAGAGATACTTGGTTATGGATTTTCCAGCTACAATTAGAAAACTTAGTTATTTCATCAATAACAATCAGTATGGGTTCGCCAAAGATAGCAGGAGCAATATAATCTTATACAGCAACATATTGCTCTGAGTGAGTGCTGATTAACGATGGGCAATTAATTGCCTGTGAAGTAACACGTTCATTATTTAATTAGCTCAATGAACCTGAAGGGTTTATATGAAAGGGTCTTTCCCTCCCAGTTATTCTAATAACACATGGTTAACTGAGTTTTATTCCACGACTAGTTTAAAATCGAGGCTTCGCCTGATAGGAAATGACACCCATAGAACAAGAATTCGGGTTAAAAAGTTGTATGCCATTAAAACAATTCGAGTGTCAATTTATAGCAAAATCTATCGTCCTATAGTTTTTGTCGTTTATATTAGTAGCAACACCTTAATATAGCATTTTATACGTATATGACTTACAACTTTTATCCTTAAGTACTTGTTTGTTTACCCACGATTCCTCGATTCTCTTCTTGAATTCTTGACAGAAATATGACCACTGTTATTTCTGTTTTCCTATCTGCTCTGTCACAATCCTGGTCAAAGGCCTCTACACTCCCTCTTTTTTTGTGACTCTTCACTTTATATTCTCGAGATCCGCATGTTCTCCTTCGAATTCTGATGGAACCTACCATAGATATAATAAAGAAGGAACCTACCCAATTCGTCCCGCCATCTCTTTCATCATCTTCCTAACCGTTTACCAACTATGTTAGAATCAGCTTACAGTCTAACTGATTGTAGCTGAATACCAATAAGTATTTAACATGGAGTTTCTGCCTGTTTTTTCGTATCAACTGTCAAAGATCTGGAAATGGTAGCTGGGACCGGCTCAGCGTGTTTTCCTAGAGTCAGAGGAAACTCGGTACGTAATCATGGTCACCCGTCACTGTTCTCGAGCACCACTACATAACCTAGAAGATTGAATTCTTCTCCCGCATTTTCTTTGCGGATTGCCAAATTGTCGTAAATTAATGCTGCACTTTTCACTATATCTGTTCTGCAACATCAATACAGTTAATGATCGTTGTTCTAAAGTCCATCCCACTATATTTAGATTATCTAGATCCGAGTGAATCTTTATTAAGATATCTATTACATAAATAAAGACAGTGCATGTCTGAGCCAATACTCTGTTCTGAATTAGTTTTGATTTACATGCATTTAGCTTATTCTTAGCTTTATTGAGATTGCTAGGGTTGATTTTAGCTTATACTCGTGTTCATCATAAATCAATCCTACAGACCGACACGCTAGCACGGCAACCTACCCCGTCCAATTTCCTTATGCATTTTTCAATTTTATTATGAATCAAGTTCATGTTCGATTGGCAAAATTTTACACTAGATATGGGATGGATGGATGGATGTGGTATAGGTTACGAGGAGACGTCTTTAAGCACAAGGATTACAACGGAGTTGCTGATTTAATGAATCTCAAACTATAAACAAAAATATTTACAGGGTTACTAGTGACATGATGTGACAATCCAAGTTAGTCGTTATAATTTTTACAGTCAAAGTAAAGCTAGATTTTCTGCAAAGCATGATATATCGGTAAAGGTTTTACTCCACTGTCTGAGGGTGGTCAACTCTTCAGAGTATGGGGATACCATGGCATAGTTATCTTCCTATAAAACAAGCCCGTCACCACATACCGCAAATGAAAAATAGTATTTTCCCGATTTTAATGCCGAAGATATTACTTACCTTTCGATGTCACAAATTTTAGAAAATTTCGGCATGGCGACTAACTCAAGTTTAGTAGGTATAATATTAAACTTTATTTTCATAGTCTTTATTCCATTCCATAGTCTTCGGTGGCCAGACAGTTTTATTTTCCTGTGTTTAGAGTGGTCCTGGTGGAAATGGTTTCCACGTAGATGGATGGGGTGATTCGGATACCCCCTAGCACGTACGATCCACATTTTTTTTTTGATAAGGACGTCAATGTTCCGGCCACCCTGTATATTATCGATCTTTGTTTATTTAAGCAGGTACCTACATTTTAAGTAAATACGTCGCACATGAAATGCCAAAGATTTTTGTTTGTACCTTTGGTAAAAAGTATGACAAATTATGTTTTATGACTTAAGTAAGTTTACTATTTAATTAAGGCATTAATTATACTTACACTAATAAAAATGAAAAGTGCCTACATTTTTACATTACAGAACGCGTAGAAACATTTATCTACAAATTCAATATGATTGTGTCCTAGAACCAAAAATTCGAAGACATTTGACATCTACCAACCCGCACTGGGCCCGCGTGGTGGAATATGGCCCACTCCCTCTCACAGAGAGGAGGCCTGTGTCCCAGCAGTGAGAACATTATATAGGCTGATGATGATCCTTCAATATACCTACAATTTAGAGTAAATAATACCTAATCAGTTCATTGAACTTCAATTTATTTCTAACTATTTAAAATCTTTTGAAATTCTACAGGCCCTTTATTTATTTTTTTTCCATTTATAATCTTTTGAAATTCTACATTATTACGCACGGGTAACTCAAAATAAGCGAACCAGAGTAAAGTAGGGACCTCTTTTATTCACAACAGACCCGGTTACATGAAAAAGGTCCTCAATACAATAGGTAGGTACAAGATTTTGGCCAAACCTTGATACCTTATATTAAGTATCAACTTGAATTACATGAAAACTAAATTATATCAACTTGAATATTACGACAGATTTTTTAAGTGTTAGTGACCTTCTCAAAATAATAAAATTTTCAAGGACACGACTAATAAATTATCAAGGCCACGTTTAACATATTTTAGGCAGGTACCTTAAAAGATATGACAGACTAGGGTACCACCTGTGAATTTACGTAGGTACGATTACAAATCCGCAAGCTCATTTTCTTCGCGAAAACTGTTGCGTAAAAAATAAACTCGTAGATACAGTTTTTAGGTAAAGATAAAGTTTTAAATAAATTATATAAACTATTATCGTGCGTATGGTTTGAAACATAACACGTCCCTAAATATTTTATCGACCTTTGGAGCAGACCCCTCTTTTCCACTGGGCACTCTGGGCAAGTGCCCAGGGCCCCGTGATCGATAGGGGCCCCCTCGTCCCTGCCAGATCACTAAACGATAACCGATTTTTATTGCCGAAAAACTTTTTTGATTCGAATACAACGAACCTAAATTACTGACTACAATACCAATTTGCTTACAGCTTTTGCATGTGCGAAGCTAATCTACTCCTACCCAAAAATTAGGCTTTTTGATTTCAGCATGCTTAGATAAATTCAAATATATAAAAATACAATTCAATGGTATACTAAGTACGTAAAATTCTCTAAAAGTTATATGCATCATGTCTCGATTTCTGATATTTAAATCTCGAGATATTTAAACAACAAAATATAAAAAAAGTTAATTTTTTACAAACGAAAAAAAATATGTACACTTTTGTTTACAAATAATAGATAGCAGTAAATTTCTAAAAAACGATTCTACTGGCCTAATAGCTGTAGATATACAAAAAATATTTGTTAAAGTAATTTTTCGAATTATTTATTGTTAACGGACTGCTAATTCTAACAAAATAGTGTTCTGTCAAAGTCATAGGGGCCCCATTATCCTAATATGCCCAGAGCCTCCAATAAGTTAAAGACGGCTTTGCTTTGGAGTCGCGGATTCCCAACAGACGGCGAAAATATTTACGATGTTTATTAAAAAAGATTGATGGTGTTTTAAATCTATGGCACGGCAATGAATAACCTCTCACGCAGTATAGTTTTAGCTAAACTCCAATTCACGGCTATTAATAAAACAAAGTTTTAAAATATATCATAATTTTCGGAAAAACACATCGTAAAAATATTTACCGTGATTCCAGGCTTCAGATGTAGTGATGGCATGGGTCCAAATAATACCACTTTTTAAAACACTTCACTCCACATTTATTGTTTAGAATTTTTTATTTGTATTTTTTCTAAAAACCGCGATTGTTTCGGGCGCGAAATATTACGGCCGCCCGATCATGTTCGATTGAATGTTTTGGTTTGCGACGGGTTCACGTCCAATGTAATGATCGGGACAGCAGTTTTGGTAACAGCGCCATCTGTTGCAGCACTGCGAAGCTCTGTCAAAAATTGAAAGGATTGTGTGTTACCCATTAAAACTTCCTTTTATTGATTTATTATTATATACGAAACATAAATAATTGTTTCTGAAAAGCCTTATTATTTTTTGTTAATAATATGAAATTAAAATTTATTCATAGTAGTATTTCCAAAATATACAATAAAAATTAAGCGAAACGTAAACTTTTGTAAACGCCATCTTGGTTTTCAAATAGGAACTACGATGAACCACAGTGAATGGTTTCACAAAACTCGTATCAACCAACCAAAACAAAGGGCGAATTTTACGCGTGCGCAATGGAGGGGAGTGTAGTAAACTCACTCAATGAATATAATCAGTAGGCATTTGTCGATAGTGTATGTCTGTTGCGCCGGGTTGAACGTGCTGAAGATTTGCGAAAATTTATTATCGCGGTAACGCCTACACCCGGTTTATAAATAAATTTTGTGTTAGTGCATAGTGACTGGATTTTGTGGAAAATGTCCAACGCACCGGTGAAAAAGGTTCCCATTCACTTGCAGGTAAGAATTTAAAATTCGCACCTGTTGTTTTCGTTAAAAATTCGCAAACATAAAAATTATTATTGAAGCAGTTTTTCGTCGAAATGTGTCGAAGCTTCTCCAAAACGTTGCAAAATTACCACTACGTTTATTCCTTTGCCAAAAATCTATGCTTGGGAATAGTCTGACCTGATTTTCATTCAAATATTCGGTTGCCGGCGTTAATTTGTGAAAACGTACTTAATTAGAACAATAGTATTAGCAGAAGAGATTATCTTTCGAGCATTTACAAAATAATTGACGTAATATTTGGTACTGAGTGAAATGAAAGATCGTAAATCCGTAAGGTAGGAGAAAAATCTTTTGACAAAATTTCGGTTTTAAAACGAATTTTTCGCGGCGATAACACTATCGAATGTTGTACCTACTATTTTTATCGTACTCCGTAGTTTTATACGTTTGGCATAGGTACCTCATAGTTAATTTGCCAGTTACATTAAGAATTTATTACCCGTAATTTAAAACGTACTTACACGCAGAATGTTTATGAACGTAGCCCGTAGGTATACCTACCTACTTCATTATGCATACATTTTTATTTACATTATTGAATTAAAATGAACTACTTACATCTATTGTTATTTTTTGTTGTTTCTATACGAAAATTCCTCAGTAGGTACTCAAACTTACGGAACTATTAAATGAATTCAGGCCAACCCTATGGTTGTTTTTAGTACCTATCTATGCTGAGACTATTCTCAGCCTAAATAAGTACTAAAAATACGGCAATAAATTCCCATACACACAAGACATGAAGACACGCAATGTCAAAAAAAATGGCAATAAATTATAATGTTGCAGCCTTGGTCCCGGTGAATGACCCCATTTATGGAGCCCTTCGTGCTTCAAGTTTCTAGGGACCTGTGCCTTTGCCGTTCGGTTGGCAGGAATAAGTGACATGCGCAGTAGGAGCGACGAGATTTGAGATGAAAAGGCATGGCAAATTCTATTGCCAATTTTTTTTTTGTTGCTAAGAGGAACTATATGTTGCTTTTTGAATGATTAGAATTGACAATAGACGATTTAACGTTTACTTGTAGTTCATAATGGGATAGACTGAGTTAAATGATTGAAAGTTTGAAGGAGAAAATAAAAATGTTCCAGCACTAGTTTCAATGAATAATTTATGTAATGCGTTCATTATATAGTCTATTTTAAGATTAACTTTCAGTTTTGTTCGAAACTTCTCGTGGTTTTTTTTTTAAATAGACAAATTTCAAAATTTGGCTTTTTACCCACTTTGCGTCCACAAAATCCAATTTGCGTCCTCCCGTGGACCATTTCGCGTCCACCAGTTTAGAGAAGGAATAATAGGGGTAATATTGTCTTACAGAAGAAGTCTAAGGCTTTAAATCTTCTCCTGTATAGTTTTATTTTACCCTTTTTAGTTAGTTCAGATATTCAACAAAAATCCTCGGCGATAACAATCGGCGTCTTTAGAAATCCATATCTAAGCGAGCAGCAAAAACAGATCTACGCCGTCAACGTCACGGTATCCATTATTATTATATACTGAAACCTTTCCTAGAATGTAACAAACACCTTTCCGAAAACCGCATGAAAATCGGTTCAGCCAAACTCAAGATAATCGTGAACAAACATACAATCGACTTTGAAAGTCTACGATCCAAGTACGCAAAAAATTCCCTATCTCAAAAACTACTCAACCGATTTTAATGAAATTTGCAGTATTCCCTAAGTTGAACAATACCTAGTGCAACACAAAAAGAATTACTTAAATCGGACTTGTAGTTCCGGAGATATGCGAACACAAACATAAAAACATACGTATACATACATACGCTTTTGAAAAAATGGACGCAATTTGCTATGGTGATATCCCCGGTAGTTATAGTTTGCGTCCACGTCATCCACGTGTAATTGATATTGTGTATCTTTTACTATAATCACAACTAGCGACCCGCCCCGGCTTCGCACGGGTGCAATGCTGATACTAAATACACTACAGAAAAACTGTGAACGTTGTATATAAAAACATAGCGGCCCGCTCCGGCTTCGCACGGGTATAAAATATATAGCCTATGTGATTAAAATCGATCCAGTAGTTTTGATTTATTCATTACTGCCCGTGGCCCGCACGCGTTAAATTTGGAGTAAAACAATCCCCCTTTCCCTATGCCATGAAGATTTCCTGCTATCTTTGGAATATCTAAATTCATACACTACATTTTTACTTATTTACTTTTTACATTTTATTATTTATTTTATTTTTACAACATATTACAGAATGTCTTTATAAACAACGTTCACAGCTTTCTTGTCATTAGACAATACAAACATGTTTTCTCTGGAGGTCACTCTTGAAAGAGCGACATACAGTTGTCCATGTGAAAAACAGTCAACGCTCAAATCTAAGCCTGCAACGTTGAAGGTTTGACCCTGCGATTTATTAATGGTCATTGCAAAAGATGTCTTTACCGGAAACTATAAACGTTTAAATTGGAAGGGTAAATCCGATGGTATCAGAGGGATTCGGGGAATCAATACATCTTCTCCGGTACCACATCCTGTGAGTATTGTGCACTCTATTATGAAAGTTTTCAATGATTTTACCAGCAAACGCGTGCCATTGCAAAGTTTAGGTGGATTCAGGTTTCTTAATAAAATAACAGGACAACCTACTTTCAACACCATTTTGTGAGGAGGGAGTCCAGACGGGTTCAAAGAGTTTAGAAATTCTGTAGGAAAATGAACAGCTTCTTCCAAATCGAGAACAGTATCGACCGAGTAGTATATTTTCGTCGGCGCATCAATCTTTGAAAGAATCAAGTTATTTACTTTATCTGCTTGTTCGTTAGTTGGTGACAGAATCGCTCTTTCTTTAAACCAAGATATTGTCTTATAACACGCTCTTGCCGCACCGGGCGGCCGGCCGGTACCGCCGCAAACGCTACGTCCCGCAATTTTTAAATCTGTAATATCTTCGAAAATATTCACTTAAATCATACGGTGTAAAGGGCCATATAGATCTATATTAAATGAACAATGTATTCAAGGTATTTAATTGGTTAAGGATTAATGCTGTATTGGTTAAAATCGCTTCGAAAATTAGCCATTATTATTTGTCGTAAAAAGTAAATGACAAAAAAAACTTATTGTGGGTTATCCATAAGAGATAGACATATACTATCACGGACTTTTCTGTAGACCTTTTCAATGTGTACAATACTTAGTACATTATTTTGATAAAACTCGTAGGGTTCAGCCTGCGTTTGCAATGTAAGCGGAAAAAATGTAATTATTTACGACATCACATTAGAAACCTCAAAAATAACAGTACTTCTCCACTAATTAATGGATGTTATTATACATATAAACCTTCCTCTTGAATCACTCTATCTATTAAAAAAAACCGCATCAAAATCCGTTGCGTAGTTTCAAAGATTTAAGCATACAAAGGGACATAGGGACAGAGAAAGCGACTTTGTTTTATACTATGTAGTGATAGTGATAATGTGGACGCAAATTGGTGATTACAATTGCATACTATAAATCTTAAAATAAACAAAAACCCAATTTCTCCTTCATATTTTAATCACATAAAAATAAAAAACTAAAGAAAACATAAATAGACGAGTTCGCGTCCACTGTGGACGCAAAGTGCACGATTTATAAATTCGGTGTTGTAATTCGCGTCCACCTTATTTTAACTGTTATCTATAAAAAAACAAGTAAATACATTATTTATATTAATCGTTTTTTCATTATTAATGTCTAGAAACAGCTATGTATCCTAAAATTGTCATAAGACATTAAAAGTCTTACCGTTAAACGCGCCGCTGCACACTATTTTTTTATCTACATCCCGCGCGTTTGCAATCTGCTGTTGAACAACCGGGACTAAATATTTTTTCTAAGCATGATTAACGGGGCGGACGGAACTTTTGTCTATGTTATCATGTCTCTTATACGTTGAGGTATTGGCGGTCATGTCTTTCTGTTTTATTAGTGTGTGAGTATACTTATTTTCGAGCATTTTTAAAGGGAGATCCGTAAAATGGACGCGAACCGGGCGATGGACGCGAAAAGGCGAACTTACCCTAACGCCCCGAGTCAACAACCCTTTCCGATTGCCAACTTTCCGGTCATTTAATTTGGTTCTTAAATGTCTATTAACCTACATATTGACTTAGCTTTTCTCATCAGACACTGCAAAGTGCTTCCTATACACAGTGTTGCCGTTAGGACAATCCAGTTTGTGGCCACATGTAAGAAAAAAGTAACCAGATTTGCAAAAAAATCTCTTTCAAAATTCGGCTAGAAGTGGCTAAAGTGCTTTTGGCCAGATACTGTTAGGTATCCAATTACTATTGATAAATATTACAATTTCGGCATGGTCATAAATGGGTTAAATAAAACAATTTTAATACTAATTAATATTTAACATTATAAAAAGCTAACAAACGTTCAGCTAGTGAAAATATTCTCAATTATTTATTATTTGGTTTAAAATTAAAAATCAATTCCAAAGTCTACAGTGACATCTGGAGATTCATTAATCTCTTCGTCAATGGGTGATGATGTGGGTGGTATTTCAATTTGTTTGACCGATTTGACCGTTTTTGTGACTTTGTTTAAAACTTCAGTAGGCAATACATAATTGTGGCAAGCTTTTTTTAATATTTTTAATTGTTTTTATGTAGTTTGGTTTAATTAATCGGTAGACTTTTAATAGTAATTTAGTAAAAGTTTAACAATCGAAAAATTAGCCAGAAGTGGCTAGATTTATTTTGGTGGCTAAAATGGTTTTCTGTTTGGCTAGAACTGATGAAAATCCGCTAGATCTAGCCACAAAGTGGCTAAAACGGCAACACTGCCTATACATACAGGATACGTAGAAATTTCCATTCCATTATATGGCAGTATTTACCAGTTAAGTTGCCACTGTCTCAAAAGACTCAAACAACTGTTTTGTAATCAAAGAAGGTAGTTAGCTAATTAGGTACCTATTTCTAAACGTTATCTGATTTTCTGTGACAAACTTGAATTTGGCTCACAATAATCGTCTTGCAGAAGCGCCAATTTTCGTCGCTAAGGTGCGGTCAAACCGGTACGACAAATCGTTGACCGGACTCCGGGAAACGGATTTTGATGTAAATAGGTAGGTACCTACAGGGCCGCGCCGCCCCTGTGTGCGATGTGTGCGGCGCACACAGGCGCCGGACTATAGGGGCGCCGGATGAAATGCGAAAGCCAATTATGAAATTATTTTTACACATAACAACATACATTATACCTCAGTATCGATAAGTAGGTAGATACAAGTCTCCCAAGACATAAGCACTATTTGAATTGACCCACTGTTTATATTTCGGGTATGAGTTTACACATACAAACTTCAAGCGCTGCGTCTGCGTTTTAAAATCAATTTTCAAGTTTCAAAGTCAGTTTTAAAGTCAATACAATAGCTGACTATCATATTACAAAGGCGAGCTGTGGAGCATGAGTTTATATTAACGCAACGTGATGCGATACGGAGACAGCGGCGGCGAGTCCATGATTGTAACCAGCGGTACCTAATAAACAATTAGAAACATTTTATGCAAAGTGGGTGCTAGGTGCTCATTGAATGAACGTCGATGTACAAATATAATAATATTTCTCGAACGACACAATTGGCTATGACATAATAATATTTCTCGAACGACATACATTGATAACCTCCTTTTTTTTTAAGTCGGTAAAAAAAAGAGGCGCTTCATGGATTTCGCACACAGGCGCTGCCAGGGCTCGGCGCGGCCCTGGGTACCTATAATGTAGGAACTACAGTCGAGTCCTGTGAAAGTCCGGTGGTGTACGTATCTTGTCCGGGCCTGGACATCCACTCGAGCTGCCTAGTGCGTAGGTATCTCTGAAGGACATAAGATTAATGGGCCCTAAATTAAAAACTTCAGTTCCGTGAGAATAGACCAGTCAGACCGATTTAGCTGTAAGAGAATGAAAACGTCAATGACCTCTATTCGTCAACTGTCACATGAAAATTTTCTATTTATTGTTGACATTTATTATTGTTACTGTTTCTTTCATAATTAATGATTATGATTATTTATTAAAGAGCGTGTTACGACATCACACACAATACGGTACGGTATCATCAGTTTCACTTATCTTAAAATGTGGTCACATAAGGCCTTAACCGACAGAGCGCGATCCGATCTAGCGATGCGATCTGATCAATACGATTTATTTTTAAACCAACCTTCTCTGAACGTCAACCTTTTTGGTTGACGTTTACTGGAATCAGTGTTCTAATTTTAAAATTGCTATTCCATAGATGAAGTACCTACGTTCTAATAGGCGGACGTCACTTGTTTCTTCAATCAGAACGGATACTGGCAATCCGGGAAAACGCTAGAAAGGAAAAAGAAGTTTATCATTGACAACGACAGATTAGCGAAACTGGATCATTATCTAATCTTGGTAGACTGCATCTTGTTGTATCATGAAGATCAATGCTAGCCGACTTTTACTTTTATGATTTTATCAATAGCTGATAACTTATAGTATTCATGGCCAAATAGGTATAACAGCCACATAGTTGATCTCCGATGTTACAGAAATCTATGTCTTGATCTGCCGATGGATTTCTTCCGATTCGGAACTTACATACCTAGTTGCCTCCCTTTCTTTTTGGGTTGGTAAAATCATCAATTTTTATTTTACACACGTGTCTTCTTCAACTAAAACAAAAACAAAACAAAATTCGTAATAGCGTAACTTTATTACTATTTTAATTCAAGTGTAATGTCGTAAGCGTCGGGGTCGCGGGATTATTTCCTTACCGTGACCCCGGAACATAAAGGGCTATTGAAGGACACCGTGGATTTTAGTCAGTAGAAGTCTGACAGTCCCTCCCGCCCTGCCCGGGGTGGGAGGACTCATTTGATGATTTTACGACGCTAAAAAAAAAAAAAATGTCGTAAGCGTCTGATAATACTCAAGCATCTAAAAAATTAGAGATGACCACAGAATAGGAAAAACCGGTTTACCAAGCCTACTCATAAATTAATTAACGTGTCAATTATTTTCGTGTCTTTTGTATGATTGGAGATAATACTTGTATGGTGGTCGTTAATTGTTTAATTTTTATTTGTGAGAACATCTATCATTTATCTTATACGTAGTAGTTATAGTATTTGCTGTGAGTAATTATACTATCAAGAATTTGAAAAAAAGACATTAATTTGGCGTGGTACACGCGGCTTCACATGAAGTCTTACAAAACCTGTATATGCTTATCGTTTATTTGCGAAAAGATCCAGCGACACGAAGATAAAATAATGTTTTTTTGGTTATCGTGCTTAGATAGTTAGGACCCCAGATGTAGAATCTTATTATATTTGCAATAGCGTCTTATTTTCTTTAAAAACATCTAATCAGCGTTATTACATAATTCTTTTACAGCTTCTCAGCTCCGCCGAGGCATTTGCGCTATGATCTTTGTTGAAAATAATCGCGAAAGTAGATTAGTTAAGCCTTGATTATCATCAACGTAAACCACAGTTTTTAAATAAATTCGGTAAATTTTTTAATTAGTTAAAGGCGAGTCAAATGACTGGCAAGTCGGTATAAATTCGTCTTTCCATAACCCTGCTTTTGGTGTTAAAGCTAATGTAAACGAGCATAATTATAAAAACTTAAACGTTCTTGATACACATAATAAACACTGTTTCTACACATAAGTACATCTTTTAGCTGTAAATTGTTTTACTCGCAAAGTACATTGAACCAGTATTCTCATCCAAGTTAGTTATGATCTACTTAACACATTATTATAAGTACTTTCATAATGTTTGAGTTTCTATGTTTGTAAACGCCCCTTCGACACGGGAGAAATTCCTGATGAGGGGCAACATAAAAAATAAAAAATCTATTGTCCACAAATTCTGCGGCTAAGTACCTATATGTTGCTTGATTTGGTTCCCGAGTCGGTCAGTGTTATTGGGTTTTTCTATTTACTGATCTTGTCAGGAACAGCCACGGATTCTGCAATTTGATGGGTAGAAGAAAAGATGGATGGATTGTGTTAGGTTGTGAAAGAGAAATGAGTAAATGATGATATTGTGACGTTGACAGGGGAGAATGGAAGGAGAAAATGTTACACCAACCCCAAGAAGTACTGGATAAGGGTAGGAAGGTAATGAGTCACGGTTGGAGTCCGCATATGTGTCTGATTGATTGCAATAAGCACCACAACCTATTTTATACGACTTAAACGTAAATGATAGAACACTGGAAGTGATGGATTACAGTCACAGCCCACTCAAAGAGGCAAATTAATCACAGAGGGAAATGGCGAAATGTGAGTGTGTCTGCGCCAGACATCTATGGTCACTTTTGACATTTCAAAATACATTATCTATGTTTTTTCTTTCACTTTGCCACATCTGCATAATCATACTTCTTGCGTGATTACTGGCTTAGATACGGCTGTAACCCCCTTTTTTTAGGTGCTAAAGTCATCAAATAAGCCATGCTCGGACTCCTAACTGCCTGCATCATTGTTATACATTATTTCAACATTCAAAGTATCTACATAAGAGTTAACAGACCGTCATATAGAAGTAATATATTTGATCGATGTATAGCCCCTAGCATCCACGGACTGTGACTAGGAACATACTTATATTAATAGGTATAATAACCCCTCATTTCCGACCACCATAGAATCCCGTATCTTCCATGCTTTTTATACGTACTCGTATCTACGCACGGTAGAACGCATTTTTCTATGCCATCTTTAATAGAACTTGGGATTTTTCTATTATTGTTCATTTTGTTGTTACATTATTTGTAGGTACTGAAAATGAAAATCTTCTGTCTTGGTATGGACATGTGATGAGGAGGGATGACACTTATGTGGCTAAGAGAGTGATGGGAATGAATGTTGATGGATGGAGAGGAAGAGGAAGGCCAAAGAAAATATGGATTTTCTGAAGAAAGAAAAAGGTGTGGAGTTATGCTGTGACGTCTGACAGAAAAAAAAACACATGTAGCGCCGAAGCCGAACACAAGTCAAATGGGATAAGGGCCAAGATGAGGATGATGTTTGAACTAAAAAAATCTCAAAAACTACTGGACAGATTTTCAAAATTCTTTCACCTATAGAAAGATACATTGTCAACGAGTAACTTAAGCAATGCACAAATGACTACAATTCAAATTGCACCTGTACGAAGCCAGGGCGGGTCACTAGACAATGCTATAATCATTATCCTTCTTCACATAATATTATGTAATGTCAATTCTCTATGTCTTGCTGTCTGTTGAAGTAGCTCGAGAACTACTTGACCAAATTACGTGACTGTTTTTTTAATTTATATTTACGGATTTTGTGTATACCATACCTACTGAAGTATCAACATACATAGTCACTTTAGTTACGTACCGCATTTGTAATTCATGATGTTTTTCTACTTTAATGAACTATTTATCGTAAGTAGATAACTATTTAAGAAATTCTGTAGTATTGTAAATTAACAGAATAAACAGCACAAACTTGAAAATAGAACTTGTAATAATTGTAACTGCGGAGTCGAAGCGTTGCGAAATTATAGTCAAAGGTTACACGCTCAGTCTGGCGTCAGTCTGGTCCATCAGTCTGCTCAGAATGACGGGAGAATTATCGTCTAACCGGTTGACTGACGGACTGATGGTCCAGAATGACAAAAATTAAACATTTTAAATATTTTCTATCATTCTGTTGTGAATGACAGCAGACTGATGCCAGACTGATCGTGTAACCGCTCGAATCATTCTCGCGTCAGTCAGTCACCGGCCCCGACGCAATGGAGCAATGATCGTAGCAGGCTTCTTTCATTCGATAGTAATTTTGAAAGTCTTCTTCTTCATCCTGTTGTCGTATTTCATTTAATTTAAATGCGTGTAATGTTCTCTTTTTTTTCATCCATCGCTTCCTTTTTACGCGTTTCTTTAGCAGTAAAGCGATAACTATAATAGCACAGGCTCTTTTTTTTTTCAAAATATCCATGGCTAGGCAGGATCAGGTGACTCACTTGACTGTCGTCTTCACTTTACGAATGATGACTAACGTAAGTTTTATCAGTCTGCTGTCAGTCTAGACTGAGCGTGTAACCGTGTTTTTCGTCCATCATTCTGGCATCAGTCTTAGCCGGACCAAACTGATGGACTGAACTGACGCCAGACTGAGCGTGTAACCTTTGACATAAATCCGAATCCACTTTATTTTTATCTTCATTATTACATTATTTTGTAGAACTAAGTCTTTTTATAATTACTTCATTCCGTACACACTGTTGCCGAGTAGGAATGACTAATCCAGTCTAGTATTTACAACATCTGTTAAAACTTTATCCGTTATCATATATCCATCTGTTAACGAAGTAAGTCTTTAAAGCATAGCAAGTAGGTAATCCCGCACTGGGCCCACGTGGTAGATTATGGCCCACTCCCACAGAGAGGAGGCCTGTGTCCCAGCAGTGGGAACATTATAGGCTGATGATGATAAAGTAATACCAGGTGGCCTACCATGAACTCTTAAAGCGTGAGTCTTTAGGCTGTGGGAAAGAGATGGCGCTAGACGACTTGTATAGCGCTCTCTCTTTCCCACAGCCTAAACTGGATCGCGTTGAGAGGTCGTGGTAAGGTCTCAGGCCTGGCCTATTAAGACCCCCTGATGCTTTATAATACAATGTCTTTGAAAACTCTTAACGAAATGGCAACAACAGTGAGACGCGCTTCCATGAAAAGGTAACCGCCAACTTAAAAGGTTTGGTCAATACACTTCCCAGCTGGATATTCAGCCTCTGAGTGCTAAAACCATCCTTTTGAAGCTCTTGATAGATTGTCAGGTTTAAGAAAACTCACGGCTGTCCAGGGTTGGCATGATTAAAACAAGTTGTTTTAAAACAGTATGAAATTAAACAGTGTTTTTTATTACCCGTTTCAACTACTTTTCAAGGCGGATGAATGCTTATAAAATGAAAATAAATTAATATTCAGGAGTCTAAATAGTTTGATATAAAACTTTTTGAGTCTAATGCCATTGTTAATTGTTATGTCATATTTTTAACTTTTATTGGCATTGTAATGAAACAATGCATAAAATTATTAGAAAAAAAACATCACATGTTTTTTTCCATTGATCATTTTTCGTGAAAAAATCATTACAAAAGGCGAATTTGAAAAGATGTAGTGTAGAAATGAAACATAATTGATTTATACGTTGAGACATCAACAAACAAGGTGGAATTAATTTGAAAAAAAAACCAGAAACTAAAAAAAAACACTTGTTTAAAACATTTTGAACTGTTTGTTTTATACATTTGAAAAAAAAACTGTTTTTTTTTCCAACCCTGCGGCTGCCAATAGAAAACTCTTAGCTAAAGTAAAAGATGCTTCCGCGAAAAGGTAACCAAATAGTAAACTACCGACCATTTCAAAGGTTTGGTCAATATACTTCCCAGCTGGAGGTTAAATCGCTACGTTAACACCCTTTGAAGTTCTTGATAGATTGACAGGTTTAAGAAAACTTACGGCTGTCAATAATGTGCCATACGGTGGCCGGGGGTACACTACGATAATACGAAAAACTTTATTCCGAAATTCATAAATACCAATTTCAAAATACCGATTTTCATAATTCCGAATGGTTCAAAATTCCTAATATAACAACTCCGATGGATCAATATTCCTATTTTAATAATTCCGAAATTTCAAAATTCCTAACGTTTATAATTACTATTTTCAAAATACCGAATTTCAATAGACCGAATATCAAAAATCCCGACTTAACATATTTTCCGAAACATCAAAAACACGAATACCGAATATTAAAATTCCGATTATTGGAATTCCGATTCGGGTCCGTCAGGTCGAAAAGTCCGAGTCGGGGTGCCTCAAGACACATTTTGCTCGCTATTGCATCCTGAGTAATAGCACCACCAAGGTGGTTCAACGGAGCCCCGCTTCGCGGGGCTCCTATTTCTGTGAGCAAGGTTTAAAGTAACCTAACACGAAAGGGATGGCGGGGTCTTTCAGACCCCGCCATCCTCTTCGAACCTAACCTGTCCGAGTCGGGGTGCCCCAAGTCCAGAGCTCGCTTCGCTCGCTCTTGAATTCTAAGTTCTCCTAATAGCAATAAAAATCCTGAAAGCAAACAGTGAAAGTTAAGAGGATACGCCTCGCCACTCCGTGCCTACACGGGTTTAAATAACACTCTGGGAGTACGGTAGACAAAATTACGTGGAGCCGGTTTTGCACCAATTCGTTTCTGTCACTGACTTTGTGGAATAAAAAACGAAATTCCGATTTTCAATATTCCGAAAAAATCAGTTTATTCGGAATATTGAAATTCGGAATTTCGTTTTTCGGAATGAGAACTCATCGAGCATTACATTTTTCGAATATGTGAAAATCGGAAAAAGAAGAAATCGGACATACGACTTTCGGTCAAATAAATTTCGAGATTCTTAATATTAAATAATTATTGTAATTTTTAGGTATTATGATATTCGGAGTTTTGAAAATCGGAATATCGAAATTCGGAATAAAATATTTCGGAGTATTTGGGTGTTCCCGGTGGCCGGTCCCGTGTCTATTCTTAGTCGACCTACCACATGGTTTTAATACATCCATAACTCCATTTTGGTTTTAAATGTATCAGTGTCTTCCTGCTCCTATCATAATTTATTTGATGGGTCATCTTTTTCATTCAGATTGCCATTGACACGCTAGAGAAGAATAACATGTCTTCGATCTTCCTCATAATTTCTTCTCTATCAGTTGGTAGATGGCTTTCTTAGTCTTTCTGGCTACGCCATTTAAGCCTTCTTCTTTTTCGTGAGAGGATATGTTCACCATCTGATGGCAGAATTAATTAAGCCGCATCTGAAGATCTCCGATCCCCGCAGGCCTCTATACTAGATATAGCTTTGGACTTGAATATTGATTCCTCACTATGTTTTTCTTTTCCGATTTCAGTAATATCCAATAAGTTCCAGTAAGAGTATCCAGTAAGTTTATACTTAAGAAAGTAAATATGAAATGTAAAGGTACGAGTACATCCCCGGTGGTGACTGGGACTTCCCCAGTCCTGGTGCAGCTATATCAGATCAATAAGAACATCTAATAAGTAATAAATAATCTCAATGCGATATCCACCATGTTTGTTTAACTTAAGTGCTGATATACGTTAATCAAAGCATAAATATTATTATTGTTTCTACATTCTGATGTAGAACAATAGCATGAATCGCCATTCGCCAATATGCATTCGTTATCATTAATAGCACTTATTGAAGTAACACTCAATTTTGCGATAGTGTTTGAATCATTTTGTTAGTCAGAAATTGGTACTTTTTACCTAGCTTACATACATCATTTCATCAGGAGCTCAACCATTTATTTGTGGGCTTGTAAAATCGACAAACAATTCCTCCCGTTCTGAGACCGGAAGAGACTGTGGGACTCATACTGACTAAAAACCACTCCTTCATTTGCCCTTTGCGTTCCAATGCCGTGGTAATCCCTTGTGACAACCCCGCGACCAGAACTTTAATGATCGAGTAAGACAAATGAATAAAAAAATCACCTGTGTTTGCCTGTGTGGGTTTATCCATCCCTGACATACTATGAGCCCCAGTGCTGAAAATAATAGTGTGCCAAGGATGCCCAGGAACGGGATGAACACATTGCAAATGCCTAGAAATGGCCAGACCAGTACCACAATTGTCCAGACCAGGGCGCAGTTAAATAAGCTCGCACTGGGTGCATAAGAGGCTAGTTACGCCACTGATGAGACTTCATCTTTGGCAATTGTTGCCAGAAGACAAATCACCTAATAACTCCTCCTACGAGTATAAGCCGATTTAAAATAGTTATCATGGTGAACTGTAACTTCCAGCTAGCAATTGATCTGTTCTTTTGTAGTGTTTTATTACAAAACTACTTGCCAGTGTCTGCTATAGTACACGATCCAACATTTAAAGTTAAACCGATTAACCCATTTGGCCCAGCCGTGCCCAAACGAGGACACTTGTAGAAGTATCTCCTATTTTTTAATTACTTATTTTATTCTTGTTTTCATTGTTGACTAATAATATTTGATAGTGTATCTTTATGTTTTTAGTCCAAAAATATAATATTGAAAGTTAAAATAGATTCTGTAGTGCAATTAAAAGAGGTGTTTCAAATTCTGTAGATGCCGAAAATTAAACAATTTTTATTTTTAACTTTTTCTTTAAGATAAAGTATTTTTTGTTAATGAAATACTTAAATGTACTCTGTTTATTATAATAAAATTATTTCACAACAAAAACATAGAAATCTCTTAGTACAATAAGTGATTTTATAACGGTGTCCCCAATTGAGGACGTTGGGCACTTCGGGGGTATTTACTACGATTTTTATTGTGACATTTATTTTGAGCAACTACTAGCACAAGTGATATTTAGCAGTCAAAATGACTACCATGGCCTTCAGGAAGCATTTAGTGCTGTGTTGGAAGGAAAACATGGTTTGGAGAGGTAGATTTAGTAGGTTTTCCACCAGAAACAAGCGCATATACGAATATACGAAGGTGATGATGACTATATGCAAAACTATGTCATATCATGAGATATACCAAGCAGAGTCGATGTGTTTACGTGAAGAAGAGGAATGGGGCAGCAGCAACTAGAAAACATGAGATGCTGTATCCAAATGACATAGTCTAATTTATAAGGGGCACGTCTGTCCTATTCGGCTTCAAGACCTCATTTACTCATTCATTACGAACGAATCCTGCTATGTGTGTGGCTAGTATTTTGGTAAATGTCCTTGGCTATATCCTAGAGCCAGTGGATGTTGGCGTACCACATGTTTTACAAGAAGGAATGAACGGGATCGAGCTAGATGTACAATCTATTTCTCTGAATCACTCTGATATACTTGGCCAAAAATGTTGATGGGGTTTGTTCACATATACGTGCTGGATTTAGCTGTTGTGACCGCCTTGTGTGTATACATACTAACTAATGAAACCAAGATAGATCAGCTTGTCTTTCACTGTTATATGGCTTCTAATTGTTTGAGACACACAACCTGCATAAGTTTTCGGCCAGCAGTTGTGATGGTATCATGCCTGCAGAAAAATGGGGTGGGTAATTATTCTATAAAACATTCCCAACAACTATGACGCATTGCACTCATAAAAACGCTTATCGGTAACACAAAAAACATTGTAAAACACAGTGCGTAGTTTTGAAAATTTTGACTCCGTATGAGCCCATCGTCCCCATTTGAGGACGGCATTTTTTTTCTATAAAAACAATTTTTTTTTTAAATTATTTTGATGATATTTGGTTTATTTTGCTGTTTTCTACCCGTTACATAAGAAATTGCTTTCTTCCTACTGCTCATTTATGTTTGGGTCCAAATGGGTTAACAAAACAGAGAAATCATCGGCACATCACCTTGACATTAACCGCGGCGGTATCGCCTTGCTTGCCTTCCGACAAGTTAACTTCATTCCCAGCCACTACACTAACTGTCAGTTTACTAATTAGCATGTAAATATTCAAACCGAAAGCAACTAGTACAGTTAACTAAATTAACGGCGCCAACGTCCGGTATACACTCATTTTCTATTGCAAGACTGTTTCCGATATCTTTACCTTCATAATTACCAACTTTAATGTCTCAGTTCTAAGGTTTATACGAGTATCTCCTTTTGGTTTTCCCATGAGTTTTTGAAAGACGGTTTCCGAAATGATCCATACTTATAAATATCAAACTTAATTTCTCTTTTGGACTACCTATGGGTTCCTGCAAGTCAGTTTCCGATGCATCCTTCCCTAAAACTATCGACTGTAAAGTCTGTTACCTAAAGTTCTTTTTGTGTTGCCATGGGTTCTTGAATATGCTTTCTTAAAACGGTATAAGGGATCCTCCCCTTCTTCCCATACAAAGAACCATAAACAATGATTTACGAACGCGTCAAACAGTTAAACTTAATACACGTTTTCACTGAGGCTAGTGGTCACCTGTGCCTAAATAATAACAATAATCTTGCCATTGTATTTTCAATTCTGTACTCTGGGTAGACAGTTCAAATTCAAACAGTACATTAATTTTAGAGTAGTTCATTAGGCGTTTCACAGTATTAGTGAAACTGCGTTTAGTACCTTATTTTAAAACGTACGGTTAAAACATGGTGTGGTGTTAAATCTTTCAGAGAAAACCCATAAAATACTTCGTTGAAATTGTAAAATGGTTTATAGCTAGTTAGTTTAGTATCGAGAATATAGCATGCAGAAATTCCAAATATTTAATTCCAAAGTCTAGTATTTGAAGAATTTTCGTTCATGTTATGTAGTTTTGCTTATTTAACAAATTATTAGTTTGACCTTGCCCTTGGGTTGTTTTGTAAATAAATAACCACTTGTCAAAGGTTTCATTAAGGTGAAACAGTTACAAAAGAAAATAATGAGGTAAGTTTTAGGGCTCGCTTTGATAAAATCTTTGCCGTTGCGTTGCGATACGGTCTTTGAAACCCCTTAGTTCATTTCTTGAATTATTTTCATTTGCATAGTTGATTTAATCAAATACTTAGGGTGAATTGTATGAGTTCATCGTCTACAAATTCTACGATATTTCACTGGAATTTGTCAACTGAATCGATGGCATTTTTAGGGTTGTCCAAAAATTGGTCGATGTTTTTGGTATTTCTTGTACCGATTTTACCGATATTGAAAGCCGAGTATCGATAAAGTTAATATTAAAAATAATTAAAATACATATTATAGTATTTACACTTTAAATTAAAAAAAAAAGGTTGCACTCCAGGAGTGCCGGTAGAAGTGAAAACTTTTTTGTTACTATGTTTTATTTTTAATTTGAATGACGTCTTACTCATTTTCGATCAGGGTCACGTGACCCTGACGGTCACGTGACCCTGACGGTCACGTGACCCTGACGCGAGTTTTAAATTTTTTACCCATTACAGAAAAAGTGTACAACGCCGCTAAAGAAGTTTTCACTTCAAAAAACTCGATTTTGTTTCGACAGATGATTTCAAATCCAAGGCAAGACAGGTCAGCTTGTATTTCTCAGTCGATTACTTTGTATTTCGTAGAGTTACTTGATAAATTATCTCCCTTGGAAAAAGTTGGTAAACCACTAACATTAGTAAAAATTGCGGTAAAGTTTGATGTGCCAATTTCCTTTTTTTGTGTTAAACGAAAGCAACACCGAAACAATTTAAAATATCGATACTTTTTCACACTTACGTTACGACATCAGTACTACTCAATGATAGTTCTGACACTCGTTAAAAATGTAAAAGAATCGTGTTTCACTTTCCAGTTCATCGATTCGTTGCACTAATAATAAGAACAACCGTCTTTTATCCTACTAATATTATAAATGCGAAAGTTTGTGAGGATGTATGTGTATGTAGGTATGTTTGTTACCCTTTCACGCAAAAACCACTGAACGGATTTGCCTATAATTTGGTACACAGATAGTTTATAACCTGGATTAACACAAGGATATTATGCTCTCGATTTTATGTTCCCGTGGGATAATTTTCGAGTTCTAGCGGGTGAAGCCGCTGGCAACAGCAGTAATACATAAAACAAGCGCTGATAAACTTCAGGATTACCCTTGTAATGACAATTCTTACGAATGTAGCACTTTTTTTACGTGGTAAAATCATCAAATGAGTCCTCCTATACAGGGCAGGGCGGGAGGGACTGTCAGACTCGTACTAACTAAAATCCACGGTGTCCTTCAATAGCCCTTTACGTTCCAGGGTCACGGTAATTCAATAAGTCCGCAACCGACGATTGTAACACAACAGTAAAATATTCGAGAGCATTTTAGCGATCATTCTAACGAGAGTTCTTGCGAGCATATTGCCGAACCGTCTGTCAAGTCTGACATATTCGTGAAGAAAAAAAAATTGACAACCATCGACTAAAGCGTTCGCTAAACTTCGCTAGAAAAATCGTGAAAATGTTCGAAGCGATGTTTGAATCAATCCTTTGCTCTGTTCTTTATTCAAATTGAAAATAGCGAATGCTCGATGTTCTGTTGCAAGGGAATGCTCAAGTTTATCAGCACCTTTACATAACCGAATAATTTCTATGATATAACGTCGTCTAAAACACAAATTAATGACTCAGTAACATGCAAAATGACCAAAATGATCCAATCTCAGCCAATTCGGCAGTTTTGAGTCGATTTGTTTCATTATAGTCATTAAGGCCTATATTGCTCTGCTTCCAAACTGTAATGGTCAAGGATTTTTGGATAAAAGCTGGTAATTGTAGTGTGCTAAATTGTGATTAAACTGCCTTTTGTTTCGGCGCTGTAATTTATTAAAATGACATCATTGTATGTGACAATTGTGTGCATTACAATAAGCTAGACACTAGCCGTCAATCCGTCATACGGTTTGTAATTATTCAAATAGTTTGCTGTGAAAATTATACCGTTTTTGTTGATCAACATTGATCATGGATCGTATAATTAACAGTAGATAGGCCAGTCAAAATCGACACTTAAAGTAGCTAACTGCTTTTCCACAGCTTTTGAGGGTTGCAAAGAACAAAGACCTGCTATTTTTGTGGTAAGGTGTAACATGAATAGATTCTACATAAATAGTAAAAAATAATAGGTTAGGACTCGTTAATAAATAACAATCACAAGATTTAATGACATTCCTTCCACTTCATACCATATTTTAGGGTTATGACCTGTTAAACTTTACAGCGAACCCCTTTCCTGCTTACATCCTGCTTCCAAGCCAGACTAATGATAGCTAATCCATAACACTCAAGTTTCTAGTATACTCCACTAAAACTTAAACCGTTAACTAGTTTTCTAGCAATCAGCTACAATGTTTAACAATGCGCTTGCACATTCTCTCCAACCAGTCGTTTTCACTTTAACTTAAACATCAGGAAATGTATGGAAAACAGTCATGTCAACTGTTTTATGAGTGAGACTGTGTGGACTAATGAGTATAGTCGGGTAAAGGCCTGGCCACGAGCTAAACGTACAGGCAATCAAGCGACACGCGTCTTGCAACGATAACCTCAGAACCATGCGTGTTGATTGGAAACTACATTGGGCCTGCCCAAAACTGGGTTATAAATTGAAAGAAAGAAAGAAAAGATATTTATTGACACACACTGGACAGAACAAACAGAATTACACGAATAAAAACAACAAAGGTAAAAAAAAATATCTAAAAGAAAATCAACAAAAGGTAAAATAAAAAAAAAAAACAATTTAGTCCTGCGAGGCCAAAAGGCTCCCACCTCAGCATGTGCTGAGACATTTACTAGAATGTCACAGCGCTGGTTTTCTGGTGGGGCCCAATTTGATGTCACGGTCAGATACGTGTCACAAAATAAATAAATAACGAAAAAAGATATAATAATAATATAATAATAATAATAATATTCCACAACTATCACACAACGCCATCTAGTCCCAAGCTAAGCAGAGCTTGTGTTATGGGTACTAGACAACTGATAAACATACTTATATATTTCTAAATACATACATATTATAGATAAATTACACCCAGACACAGAACAAATGATCATGCTCATCACACAAACATTTGTCCTGGGTGGGAATCGAACCCACGACCTCCGGCATAGCAGTCAGGGTCACTAACCACTAGACCAACAGGCCAGTCAAAATGAGTCATATATATGTATTAAGTGCTATAATTATTTGATAACTTATTTAAAATAAATAAAAAATGTGCTAAATAGACACCCCGCGTAACTTGTCTATGCCACGAGTGTATAGATGCTGGCAGCACCGACAAATAAGAGACGCGGGCGGGCCAATCTCTAAGTACCTAGTCTGCAAAAGTACTCTGTGGTAGTCTGTGGGCGCAAACAATACGTCAACAGAAAAACCAATACCTTATTAATTGAAGTGGTTGATAAATTAAAAAAAATAGTGAGTAATAAATAAAGAAGTGTCACTAACCTAGTCAATACTATGGATTTAAAATAATTATTATTATTAACAAGCTGGGCGTAAAACATTCAAGAAGAAACAAACACATGCGTCAAGGAGTTCATCGGATATCCGACATAAATTAGACGCCCCAGTCACCATTGCAAACTGCGTGCAAAACACAATAAATTATTAGTTGGTATTTTGTTGCTGTTGGAGAAGGAAACGTTTAAAATGTATCCTAAAAGTACCAACTGATTTTAGAGCTCGAAAGGTGGTGGGAGGTCATTCCAGCAGCGACTGGCAGCGAATTTAAAACAACCACGAAAAGCGGCAGTTCTGTGGGAGGAGGCCAACATCAGGTACGATGATGCTCTGGTTTTTATTTGATTAACGTCGCGCGACCAAGACAGTTTATTGTACAAATATTAATTATAATTTAAATTAAATTGGACGCACCATACAGTTTCTGTGCGGTATAAACGAGACGACATGCAAAACACAAAATTAGGTGCTCCGTCGTTTTTAGTTCAACACCAGATTAACACTCCAAATCAGATGAATTAATGTTCCTTAGCAGGTTTTTCTTTGATACGGTCAGCAATGAAAGAAGTAAGGTCTCTAGTCACTGCAGTCATCGCTCCGCGACTTGCGGACCAATGGACTCACGCGGATAAAGCAAGTGACGCGCGTGCTTGTCACTTGACGCAGTTCGCATGACCCGAGGTCGTGAAAGAGTCCTTATCAGTAGAACTGTAAAGTAATTCAGTTTAGTATGGCTAAAGACATGGACGTTTTTGCATGTGGACGGGTTGTAAAATAAAGACCGGGTTTATGGTTTGCACTTACTGTTAACTACAGTAACTTATTATGTTCACTAACAATAGTTAATAATATAATAGGTAATAAAAAGAGTTCAAAAATTTTACATTTTCGAAAGCCCATAATTATTCAGTAACACATTTTCATAAATGATGAAAAACCCGTTTGTCTCAAAACTGTTTCACAGCTCTCTTGCCTTTATTGCAACTTATTTGACCATAGGACGGTTCATTTAATTCAAATTGACTTTTCCAACCAAATCATATTTAACACCATCATTCATTCATCCATTGATTGTAATTGCCAATAGATTCTCTGCAATTTTAACTTACTTAAGCTTCTATCTACTAAGTAACTAAGCATTCAAGACAGCAACGAAAACGTTTATTATAAGCTCGCTATTCTTTTTAACTCGCTATTCTTATTTTCGAATTCAAATGATTATTTAAGAGTGAGGAAGAAAAGACGTCATCACGGTTTAATTCTTATTGTGGTCGCTTGTCAGATATGAATAGCACCACAATAACAATGCTATAACAGAACTCTTATATGATTGTCTTTGTAATGGCAATATATCCCTCGGTTTCTACAACGATAGTTTATTTTAAAGTTTACTGACTCCATTTCCTGCAAACCAAAAATAGCCAATGTCAAGAACAGATTATATCCTGATAATGTATTGCTCTGTAAATGGAGATCCACTTCCGATGTGCGACCACATTAAATAGAACGAGCTTTCCTTCTCATGTGGTTACGTTATATATAAATAGTAATTTTTATACTTTCACATCAAAAGATTTATGGGCGTTATTATTCATTCCTTTTTATTGATGGGTTATTGTTTGACTTATGGCTGTCATTACAAAAAAACTATTAAGTATGTGGAAAATGCAGACGGTTACAAAAACTGAAAATAGCGGGATCAAACGACCAAAGAGCCTTTATATTTTAAGGTCCTATTTTACTGCTGGTTTTTTTAACCGATTTCAAAAAAAGGAGGAGGTTCTCAATTCGTCGGAATCTTTTTTTTTTGAAGTGAAAACTTCTTTAGCGGCGTTGTACACTTTTTCTGTAATGGGTAAAAAATTTAAAACTCGCGTCAGGGTCACGTGACCGTCAGGGTCACGTGACCGTCAGGGTCACGTGACCCTGATCGAAAATGAGTAAGACGTCATTCAAATTAAAAATAAAACATAGTAACAAAAAAGTTTTCACTTCTACCGGCACTCCTGGAGTGCAACCTTTTTTTTTTTTTTATGTATGGTCCCCGATTTCTCGAAGACGCCTGGACCGATATGGAAAATTTTTCTTTTGTTTGAAAGGGTATACTTTCCCATTGGTCCCATGATCATCAGGTCAGGATCTGATGATGGGATCCCAGGGAAATCGAGGGCAACCTTCAAATTTTATAGGCACATAGTACCATTTTCATATATTTTCTAAAGCTGTTCAAGTATTTGCATCTGATAATCATCATCTCAGGTGGATGACCTGATGATGGAAGGTACAACTCTTTAAGAGTAAGGAGTAGGCATCGATTGATTTACTTTGTGTTCGCATATCTCCGGAACAACAAGTCCGATTTAAGTAATTCTTTGTTGTACTAGGTATTATTTAACATAGAGAATGCTGCAAGTTTCATCAAAATCGGTTCAGTAATTTTTGAGATATGGAATTTTATTATCATATTGAGCATGAGCGATGTAATTACCGGTGCGAAGGATTACAAAATTCTAGTTCACATGTAAGAGAATAATGTTCTTGACAAGAATTAGGGTTGAATATTTAAACTAAAAAGAGTAAAATAAAAACTTTTTCAAAAAAAAATGTAACCGCCTTCAAAAACAACCACAAAAAAGTGAAAAATAATCTACAAAATAACTTTTCTTTCGGAAGTCGGTGGCTAAAAAGACAATGAATAGAAAAAAAAAAACAAAGGCACCGACTTCCGAAAGAAAAGTTATTTTGTAGATTATTTTTCACTTTTTTGTGGTTGTTTTTGAAGGCGGTTACATTTTTTTTTGAAAAAGTTTTTATTTAATATTTTCTTTTCTAATGCTGGGCCAAGTATAGCACTGCATTTTACACTATTAAAAATATTACTGTGTTTGAATTTTATTTTTAAAAATGACTGCCGACTTGGGCCTCTATTTTTTATTTCAACATGATACAAAAATATCCAGATGAATTATGAAACCGGGCGGAAATCCATGATGATAAAATGCTTTGATAATTAGGTACCTATACAGTCCTGAAAGTTTCTTTTATAACAAAAATTAAAAAAAAAGAAAAACTCATTCGCCACACATTCATCCAAATCCGTTCCGTAGTTTTTGCTAGAAAGAGTAACAAACATCCATCCATCCATCCTCACAAACTATCGCATCTATAATATTAGTAAGATTAGTATGGATGTACCCGTTGCGTTAAATGTAATGCATTCAAAATGTCGTCGCCACAATCAAATGTCTGCCTGCATGCGTCCATATTATACTTCGATGACCGGAACATTATCACTTATTCATACTATTAGTTTTAAGTAGGTAGATGATTTCTATGTTTAGGCGACAGTAGTTGTTAGTATGCAAATTGGTTCACTGATTTTCTATTTACTTTTTTGTAATTGTTAAACTGGCCAGTCACCAGTGTTTTCTACTTGATTTTTGTCTGTAGAAAGACCATGGCTATACTAGCCGTCCAGCACCTTATTTATCTATGCTAGCATCAACGTGTTTGTAAAAATATCATTGTTATAAAATGTCATATATTAGAACAAAAAATTATATCCGTGCACCAGATGATTCCACAAAGCTACTTATTTTTGCGTCTTCTTCTTTCATCTGTTAGACGATGTATTGTAGGCCCTTTACTGTCCCACTCCTGGACAAAACCGTCGTCCTTCCTTCTCTGAATGGTGTATTCTTCTCCCCAATTTAAGAGGAAGCCATCCAAGTCGTTGCCACCATTTTCTCTATGATTACTGAAAAGAAAAACAGTAATTAATTTCGTGCACACATGAAGCTAGCAAAAATCCACAATAGGTATAACCTCCACTTCATTACTACCAGAATACTTAAATACACCCTTTCACGATACACGCGGGAAATTACACAGGGCAATTTTATTTGTAACTGTACCTCGCGGGATTTCCCATCACATATATCCATACATCCAGTCTGTATGTCTGAGTGTCTCACTCAGTCCGTGTACTACATAAACGAGCTAACGCAGAAGTACTTCCAGCAAAAATCAATACATCAAATGGATGTAAATACTTAGTACATCTGTGCGTCAGACAGTGTGAGCACATGAGTAAATAGCGACCAGAGGCCGAGGTACGACTAATAAGTATATTGGAACTGGCGATATACTGGTGATAATATTAGGGCTTATAAAAAATCCTTCAGTGTTAAAGATAGAGAGAATAGGTTGATGATATCTTAACAGGTTATTCAGATACATTTCTACTTTGGAATATACCTCTTCACTTGGTTGTGTAATCTTACTGCAAAGTGCAAGACCTAGACAAACGGACATTCAAAACGGACATTCTATCATCAATAACGATGATGGAAAAATCAATAAAATTAACATAACCACCTGCTGAAAATCGGATGTAGGAATACAAAGAACTTATCATTTGTCCAATCTGGGTTAGGTGCGTTAGTGTCAATATTTTCTCAGTCTAAGTATTTTATACGGTTATCTGGAGATCTCATCTACGTGAATTTGACTCAATGAACAATTTCTTAACTATGGTGCAGATAGTGCTTGGACATGCAGTTATACAGGCAGACCATCCGAATTATATCAAGTGTCGCCTCTGTTGTATTATCTACTCACGCACCACTTCTCCACAAGTGAAGTGGGTGTTATTATGATGGGCAGCTGACATGAACCCATCAGCGTATCTTGATAAACGTTGAGTGGTATGTGTGTTTACTGGACTTGGATTAAACTGAGTCCACATACAATTAGAACAAAGCTTTGGGTTAGCAACATTTATTTTAGCAAAAACAGATACTAAGGAATGAAAAATTTGAACTAGCCGAGCAAGACTGCGATGATCGCAGGTTCAAATAAGAAAATACATAAGAAAGAACATGAATAATATTTCAGTAAAGTATCGTAATCTGTCTTTTGCGTATGCATGCGATTCTGTTTATAGTATGAGTAAACACGACGCTCATTAGATCACTTATTGCTTGCTAGGTTATTGACTGTTTAGATGCGATTTCAACTGAAAATGTTGTTTACATTGCAATTCACTGGTTTTCATTTTGAGCAACAAAGGAGCAATCACCTTTTTCTAAATCTTCTAGCTGTTCAATACGTATTTTGAGCTTAATCATATATCATATCATCTGCCTAGTCTTTTCCCAACTATTTTGTTGGGGTTGTCTTCCAGTTTAACCGATTGCAACTGAATATCAGTATTTTATATAGAGTGACTGCCTATCTGACCTCCACATATAACTGGGTAATACGATACCCCTTGGTAAGACTGGTTGTCAGACTTTCGAGCTCCTGACTACCAGTAACCGATAACGACTGTCAAAGTTCTACAAATGACAGACGAGAGCACGTGCTTTCCGAGATGGAGGAAGCTATGAATAGCACCCATTCACGGACCAACCTCGCCAAGTGCGGCTTTACCTGCAAGATCAGCCTTTGCGACTGTAGTTATTTAGCCACGAGTTCCTCGTATTACGACTAATGAAAACTTGAAAATGTTGTTCTAGCCAATTTTTCTACAGAAACATTTTTCATGTCCGTTACCCCTACTTGAGTTAACTGATTAGTGCTTTCCCCTAATTCACCCGTAAACACGCACGAAGCACGACCACAACGAAACTTGGAAAAACCCTCAAAAAAAGAAACTGGGAAAACACAGTATATAATTTCATACCCCTGCATTATGCCTTCATATCAATTCACGTGGGATAAGGAAGGTAATATTGTTAATGAAGGGCACATTTTAAATACATGTACTCGCAAGTGGCCTACCTGATAATTTAGAAGAGGAATACATACTAAACAAAGTACCAAATACAAACTTTCTGAAATAAATGACAAAAAAAACTACCGTAGTCGAGTACTCCGGTATTTTTTAGTCATTTCTACCGTATTCAGAAGGAATTCAATAATGAACGCTGACAAAGATGATTATTACCAATGGCGAAATCTCGATCGGCATGGCGTTGTTCAGCAGTGGACGTCTTCCGGATGATGACGACTTGCAATCGAAAACCATTAAAAATTACTACAAAAAACTCAAGACTGAAATCTCAATAATCCTACAATCGCACACTACAGACTGAATTCCGTGGCTGCCAAAGCATAGGCCGTAATATAAAGTAGATTGCGTGTTCCCCTCTATTACAATTGAGGCTAGACAGCTCGTTATGACTCAGGAAAAGGGGGAAATCAAATGGATGGCTATGCTGAAATGCAATCAAAGATTTCAGATCGAATGTGGGTAGAATTAATGAGAATTGGGGTGATTGAGAGGGTGTGGTAATCAGTTAAGGACAGGAAGGAAGAAAAGTAGTTTTGTCTCCACAAATAAAAATGAGAATCAAGATGTAGCTGTCCGATAGGCAGTCATCATCATCAGCCTATATTGTTCCCACTGCTGAGACACAGGCCTCCTCTCTGTGAGAGGGAGTGGGCCATAATCCACCACGCGGGCCCAGTGCGGTTTGGTAGATGTCACATGTCTTCGAATTTTTGGTTCTAGGACATGCCGGTTTCCTCACGATGTTTTCCTTCACCGTTTTGAGAGCAGTGGTGATGAAATAAATTACACAAAGTAATGCGCCTGGCGGGGTTCGAACCCACGACCTACAACTCGTAAGTCGGGACCGATACCGAGGTTTTTTGCTGGCAACACTGCCTGAGTGACATGTCAAAATTGTGCTCCGTATTTTTAAATTATAAATAATTAGTAATAATGATAAAATCAGGTGTAATTATAAATGCAAACGTATTATTCATGTATAAATACTAACCAAAACTGTTTTCTGGAAGATTGGTAAAGTTTTCGGTGACATAAAGTTACCGGTAACCTATAAAATAACAGCTGACATTCTAACTCCAGTTTAACTACGGAATTATACGGGGAAGTATTGTTTACTTTTATTATAGAATAGCACACAAATAACAGAAATCATCTCTGTATCACGTACATGTCAATTCTGGTTTATTCCTGTTAGTTAACAATAGGGTCAAAGTCCTTTTGTTGACAAAATTCTAAACTTTGTGAAGAATTAATTATATATTATTTCCAATACCTATTACTGAATAAGTTTATCGATTGTTTGTGTTAATTATAATTGTTGAATATTTAATATTTCAATTTATGTAGTTTTTCAAAAAGAGCAATCTACCCACATGTATGAAAAAGTAAATCACTAAGTAAAAAAGTAATAAGTTGAACATTTTTATTAGACAGTATTAACCTTATGAGCCTATAAAGAGCAGCCTACCTCATTTCTAGACAGTGTAACATAAACTTTTCCTGCTTTTTTATTTTATTTTTCCCCCTATATTTATTTCTAACTTTTCTTTGTAAGTCTACCCTATTGGTTCTCACTGTTTCCTTTTCACAATTTTTCAGTAACCACTACATCTTGTAATCATGCCTGTGATGACCCGAAAGGCTACTGCTCAGGATTTAGAGCTCAAATTGAGAACGGCCCTCCAAGAACTTAAAGACTCAAAGCTCCAATGTCAACAATTGCTTAAGGAGATAGAAGAGAGCGAGGAGGAAGTCATTAATGTTAACACCAAAAACTCAAGCTTAAAACGGGAGCTAGTGGACCTTCATCAACAATATGTAAATGTTGTGGATGAACGGGATCGTCTGAGGGAAGTCACAGATGGATTCAAAACATGTAGCAATCTATACGAGGAGGCTTTGTGTAAAATCAGGGACCTGGAGGATGAGTTGATCCATGCCAACTCTCAAATTTTAAAGTTAGAGAAGAAAAAGCAACGCACTCAGATTGATGAAACAAATCATTTGTATAGCGAGTTAGTAAATACATCTTGTAACCCTCACCCCATTGTAACAATAGACCTTACGGAGGATTCTATTTTAAAACATAATTGCCATAAAATTAGTCGAAATAAATTTAAAAAATATGCACGAATTAATAAAATCATAAAAAAGTTTAATGCATACAAAAAACAACAGAAACATCTTTCAAAAAATATACAATTGAGGAAAGAGCGTGTTTCTCTAGTAAATAAGTTAAATAACTATCAGATTAAATTGGAAGATAGTATAAATATATATAACATAGACACTCAGCGGTTACAATCAGAAATTGAAGTTCTGAATAATTCTCTCAAATCTTTATGTACTAAATATAACAGCTCCAAAAATCAAATAAAAGAGCATATTCTTGCAACTAATGATTTAGTGGATAAATTGGACTTGCTGACTCTCAGGAACACTTTGTGTACCTGTCAGACGGAGTCCCATCCTGAGGCTCTCCAGCCTGAGGCAACGGAAGACCCATCCCAGGTTGTGAGTCCTCGGGACTGTAACTTCTGTCAAGAAAAAATACCTGATATTGTGTATAATAACAACAGTCAGCCCGAGCTAAATAGTGCTGTACCTCCTATTCAGGATGACCGCCAATCAATTATGTTTTCTGATAGCATTGGTAGAGGGTTAGGTAATTTAATAAGTAACAATCTGAACTATATCACTCAAAACTATTGTATGCCAGGGTCAACTTATCAACAAATAATGTCAACAGTTATAAAAACTGCATGTAATGCTAATACCACTATCACTATATTTATAGGTAATAGTTCTAAGGTTAAAAAAGAAGACATCACTGACTTTGTTTCAGAGTTGTTAAAACTAGATTGTCATAAAATTATTTTGTGTGCTTTTCCATATTTTGAAAAATTGTCTAATAGAAGTAACAATTATATACACATGCTGAATAAGCATGTTCATTTCCTAGCAAGTCACTACAGCAATAAGCTTTTATGTTTAGACACCAACATTTTTGTTGAGAAACTTAGGTCGACTCGGTATTCAGTGTATCTGCCTATTAGATATAGACATATAATAGCTAGTCTATTAAGTTTTAATATTCACTCAGACATAAATAGTATGTCTTCGTCTTATTGTGTAAATATTTTTAATAGTAGTTTTAGTAGTAGTGTTAGTAGTACGAAGGAGGATCCATGTGTCACTATGGAGGATTCTCAATCGCAAGGTGAGACTACTAGTGGTAGGTTATTTTTGCCTGGTGATGGCATGGGGTTCACTCTGGATAATAGTCATTTAAACTAGTCAGTAGGACAACAGAAGATACCATTAGCCATATAACATCTACTAGCAATAATGTATCTTCTTGCAACCAAACATCTAGCTTTAAAAAAGGGCCTCAGCAGAACACCTTGAAATTGTTCCATCAGAACATTCAAGGTATCTCTTCCAAATTATTAGAAGTTGAAATGTTTTTAGAAAAAACCATGTATGATACAATCTGCTTTACCGAACATTGGTTAAAGGACTACCAAATGATACTTAATTATGAAAACTACACTGTGGGGAGTTGTTTTAATCGTAAAAATTTGCTGCGTGGAGGTTCCCTAATATTAGTTAAAAATTCTTTAAAATTTAATCAACGTAATGACATAGTAGGTCTCTCGGTTGAACATTGCATCGAACTGTCTTGTGTTGAGCTAGATAAGCATGTAATAGTGTGTGTATACAGACCCCCGAACTATCAAAATTTTTCACTTTTTGAATCTATAATGGAAGATGTTCTGGCAAAGCTTGTAGTCAGGAATAAATCTGTAATAATTTGTGGCGATTTTAATATCAATATTTTAGAAGAAAATTCAAATAGCAGTAGGTTATTAAATCTTTTTAAATCATTTGATTTGACTAATATTTTTGCAGAACCAACAAGAGTAACTCCATCTTCTGCCACTTGTATTGATAATGTTTTTTGTAATTGTGATTATTTGGATAAGGCTATTGTTAATTGTCTGCCATCTGATCATAGCGGACAAATGGTAACTTTTAGATGTATTACAACTAAGCAGCAACTTGAAATTAAATTTAGACCAATAACGGCTGCCAAATTAAATAGCTTTAATAATTGCCTACAAAACAGGCTAAGTGTAATGAGTATGGACGATATGAATGTTAATAAATTTTATGCTAATTTCTTTTCAATAGTTCATACTGAATTCAATAAAACTTTTGAAAAGAAAACAAAAACCATTAACCCCAAATTTGTATTTAGTGACTGGGCGACTAGGGGTATTAGGAAAAGTAGGGAAAGACTATTTGAACTGTATGGCCTTAAGCCAATCATTAACACTGAAACTTTTAATAAGTATGTCGGTGCCTATTCAAAAATTTTTAAAAATACTTGCAAAGCTGCTAAAGCCATGCATATTAGCAATAAGATCAAATCGTCAGAAAATAAAATAAAAACGGTTTGGAAAGTTATAAATAACGAGACTGGCAGGAAAAAAAAGCCCAACACTAACTATGCTTTGCAGACATCTTGTGGTCCTATAAGCTCAAATCTGGAAGTAGCAGAAGAATTTGTTAAATTCTTTACTGATATACCGGTAAGGACTACGGAGGCTCTAAATTCCTCACCTGATATTTCAATAGCTTTATTAAAGGCGAACGTTTCTGGCAGCCCGGCTGATTTTAAGTTTAAACATATAAACCCTATGACAGTTATTAAAGCTTTCCGGGAAATCAAAATTAAAGTGACCGAAGATTTATGGGGATTGTCTATCAAAGTTTGTACAGGCATTGTGGAAACTGTAGCGCCATATTTGGCATTAATTTTTAATCTTTGTGTGGATCAAGGAGTTTTCCCTGATTTGATGAAGTTCAGTAAAGTCGTGCCTCTTTTTAAATCTGGGGACTCCAAAGATACTAACAATTATAGACCAGTATCCGTGTTGCCAGTCTTTAGCAAGATATTTGAGAAAGTAATGCTAAATCAGATGCTTAGCCACTTCAACACCTACAAAATCTTACACGATCAGCAGTATGGTTTCACCAAGGGACGTTGTACAACTGACGCCGGTGTCACCCTATTGAAGCACATATTTACTGCATGGGAAGAGGCACAAGACGCCATAGGAATATTCTGTGACCTCTCCAAAGCATTTGATTGCGTTAATCACGATACATTACTTTCAAAACTTGAGCATTACGGATTAGGTCAACTTGCTCTTAGTTTAGTAAAATCTTATTTGTGTGATAGACAACAACAAGTTCAGATAAATGGTGTAAATTCACAGGGTTTAACAGTTAAAATGGGAGTTCCACAAGGCTCAATATTGGGTCCTTTCCTCTTTCTTGTATACATAAACGATCTACCCTATTTACTTAAAAATCAACTACACAATATGGTGTTATTTGCTGATGACACTTCCCTAATTTTTAAGATAAGTAGGCGAGCCCAGAATCTAGACGATGTCAATAATACACTGCGTCAGATCCATAATTGGTTCACAGCTAACAATTTAGTATTAAATGGAAATAAGACTAAATGCATTAGGTTTGCCTTACCAAATGTTAAAAATAGTAATTATGACATAGTGTTGGATGATGAGATACTAGAATTCGTCGATAAAACGGTTTTCCTGGGTATAACACTTGATTCAAGGCTACAATGGGGCCCTCATATTACAACTCTTGCGGGGCGATTAAGTTCAGCAGCATATGCTGTTTGGAAGATTCGTCAATTCACAGACGTTGATACTGCGAGAATTGTCTATTTTAGTTACTTCCACAGTATAATGTCGTATGGCATTTTATTGTGGGGAAGGGCGGCTGACATCGAGTCAATCTTTATTCTCCAAAAGAGAGCTATTCGAGCCATATATAATCTCCGTAGGCGCGATTCTCTAAGAGAACTGTTTAAGGAAATTAACATCCTGACGGTACCTTGTCAATATATCTATGAAAATATAATGTACGTTAGAAAAAATCTGCATCTTTTCTCTAAAAGAGGTGACAGACATAATTATCATACTAGAAGTAGGAACCAATTAGTTCAGCCGGGCTTCAGACTCGCCAAAGTAGACTCTTCTTTCATGGGGTACTGTTTAAAATGCTATAATAAGCTACCACAAAACGTTCTTGAACTGAATGAAACGAAATTCAAAACATGCATTAAACGCACACTGTGTAAGCAGGCATATTACAAACTGAGCGACTATATCGCTGATGATAATGCTTGGCTCCATGCTGGTCCTGCTCCATGAGACAGTGAATGTATAAATAAATTGATATTGGAAGTATACTTAATACCATTGTTGGAGCTGCTGAAGACTGTACAACTGTATTTGCATTGTATAGATTCAATCTTCCTTGTATTATATAGTTTCATGGCCGACATTGTGTGAGTACTATGTGCTTCGGAGCTGTCATTCACTGAGTACCTACGTCTCTTGTTGACTTGAATGACCCTGGCGGCTGAGATTGTGTCATGCTCACTCAAATGTCTCGCTGATGGTGGCGCGTGTGTCGGATCATTTAGCTCCCTCCAAAATGGTTGAGCTGAATGGTGCTGATGCATGTGTCATGTTCGTGAACGGGCGCTGTCAGTTGAGACTGGTCATCTCTTAGCTGCCACGGTTTATTTTAATAATTATTATTGATCATTTTGTTTTGAATTGTCTTTGTTTTAATTGTTACTCTGGACACTTTTAATCAAAAACTTGCTACATCGTTCTCACATAGTCTACCACCTCAAATGAATGATGTAACAAAGGTTCTGTAATTATTCTGGCGATCTAAAAAGAGTGTCCATGGAGTTTCTTGCACGTTCTTCTCCATAGAGATCTACTTCTTGGAACGGGCATCTACGGTACTTTCACAGTTTTTATGTCTTGTGACTGGGACTGTAGCACCATAACTTTTGTAGTGTTTAATAATATTCCTTTGATTGTCTATGACAATTCAAAAGTGCCTGTAACTGGCCTACTTGAAATAAATACTTTGATTTTGATTTTGATTTTGATTTTGATACCACTGGGCCACCACTGCTGATAGGCAGTCGCTCCATGTAAAATACTGATATTTAGCTGCATCTGGATTCTGGTTCGACAGGAAGCCGACCCCAACATAGTTGCGAAAAGGCTAGGCAGATGATGTAGGCAATAGCTCCGTGTAAAATACTGGTATTCAGTTGCATTCGGTTATACTTGACTGCCGCCCATACTTCTGCTCTTTCCAACTTTGACGTCTATGAGGAAGGCTTCCAGTACATGCTACTGAATACCAGCTGTATTTGAGGAGCGACTGTTTATCAGACATCCACACGACTCAGTCAAAACTTGGCAATACGATACCTCTTTGTAAGACTGGTTTTCAGACTTTTAGACTACAAAAAGCCTAGTGTGAATCAACTAATACTAATTAATTGATCTCATACTGAACAATAAATTGACAGCGCGGATGATCATAACTTCCATTATTGACTCATTGTTAGACAAAAGCGCAAAACATACATTTAATGCTTAGTTAAAGCCACAGCAAAAACAGTAAAAAATATTCAAGCTTTCATAATTTAATTAGCTTCTATGGTGTATAATCCGATAACTTTTTCATTCAGAAATCCATATAGGTTTATTTTATAAGAAACTACGTTGAACCCGCGAAGTATGAAGAAAGACAGGTAAATAGAAATTGATTAGAAACTTGATCTAGAATTTCTAGATGCCATCAATATCTATGACACTAATCGATTAGAGAAATATTTCAAATGTCTGTCTGAGAATGTCCTGAGCAGGGTCGGACTTGGCCAAAAGCGCCTTAGTAGGGCCACAAGCTTAGATTATTGCCGTTCAGAAATCAAAACTAATTTCGGAGATGGTCTGCTCTGGTTCTTAACCATAAAATATTTAGAATTTTTAATAGTATGTTAGAACTATCTGATCTATTTGCAGTTGCTTCAGCGGTTATACAATTTACGACATTCAGTTTTGTTTCTGCACTTTCTCTTTAAGGCCTTTGTCAAACAGACAGGCGATAGCGAACCGAACCGAATCATGTCATATAAAAATGCGAAAGCGATCCGATACTCTATGTGACGGGCTTCAAACAATTCCATACATTACAAACAAAAACGCTACGCCACGCATTCGGTTCGTCTGTCAGTTTGACAATAGCTTAAATGTCAAGTTCTCAATATTTGTTTCTGTATGGCACTAACACTGCATTTTTTGGGGACTTTTTATCACATCATTTATCAATATCATGTAGGCCTATTTCCATTTAAAGACGTAAATGCAGTGTCTTCCATGAAATTCTATTATTAGTGCCATTATCACAGTATCTATTCACTTTTAGCAAAACTATTCCATTTTATTTAGACATCAAACATATAACGAACTGTTTAGAAGTTACTTTAAGATTCCACTGATAACCAAAAACCCGTCTCCATGACTTCCAACTCCTTCAATCCCCGAATGTGGACCACTGCCCGTTGGTTTTGTCTGAATCGTTGTGTTTGTCGGTTGGTGTTTCCTGATAATAATAGGTTACTTTTGGGCAAGCATGCTTCATCGTCGACCAAATTGCTTTTTGTAAGTGCTTAATCGTAAAAAATCTTGGTTTGCCAAAATAGACGTTGAAGATAGTAATCAAATAGACTCAAACAACAGGATTTCCACTTCATAAAGCAAACACATAAACAGACAAACTAACGGACAAACAAGCAAAATAACAGCTCGAAGATAAATCTTATCTTAAACCAACGTTAAGATTAACTGAATCCGCTGAGAAATAGGTCAGTCGGTTAGATGACACAATGTTTGGTGTATCTTTAGACTGTCGTTGTGACGATTATGCAATTATGTCACAGACTTGTGCAGAAGGTTAGCTTCATAAACTACACAAAGACAAGTTTCGTAATCTTTATGGCTAAACAAATACAGCCAAAGTCGATAGAAAGTAAAAATGTGCTTGCCAAGATCAGTCCATGGACTGTGACTCCACCGTTGGTATTGGATGTCATTTGACCATACTTGACAGTCGTTATAGGAAGTCAGTTACTTACCTGAAAATCTGACTAGTCTTTTAACATGCGTGTAAGACTAGTAAGTTGTGCAGGTTGGTTACATCAGAAGCCGATACAACATCTGGGTCTGGGTGTTTGTGTATGTGAGTTGCTATATTTGTAAACGCGCCCACAATACAGGAGAAATTACTAGTGTGGGGCAATGTTTTAAAACAGAATTCGGAAAAGGCTATGCGAGTTATGCCGTACAATTGCACTCGCAAGCGCAACTGTCTTGTTTGTTGTTCCTACGCGTCCATGTGTGCTAGTGGCTGTTTTCTCTTGTGTGGAGTTGAGCTTCTGTACTTTAATATTCTTTGATCGTCTGCGTAACCGTGTTTACATTGGACAATGTTAATTGATTCAACAGAAGTGTGGGATTAGGTACTTGAAAGAAGTTTACGTCATTGATTATGTAGTTTTTGTCATTAATGATCTAAAGATTGGTGATGATGTCAAATTCTATTTAATAGATGTACTAACGTTTATTTGCCCACAATTAAGCAAAAGTTAAGTGTTAAATTAATACTGTCCACACATTGCTTACCTTATAACTCATGCTCTCGTATCATTAGCATGAAATTAGTAGAATTTATTAATAAACTGCTTGTGATGTATCAACTTGTTCACGATTATTATCAAAGAAGTTATCTCTTGTGGCTTCGCTTGCTTTAAGATAGGTAATATTACCTACCATGGAATCCTACATGTCCAGGTTTTAAACTCCAAATATAACCCAATCCATTCAAATTCAAAATCAGGGCATCTGTTCAAAATAGGCTGATTTATCAACACCTTTTGATGGTCAATTTTACATAAGACAGTCCTCCAAAGTACCTGCTCTTTCCCACTTCCTGGTATCTTGTTGTTTTGCATGATTTAACTCATCATCCATCTATCAATAAAACCTAGTAGAAGGATTTCATGACAGCTAACAACAACAATTTGTTAAAAGCAAAAAAAAGGGTTTCTTATCTGAAATATGACCATGACATCATTTTCTCGCTAACGCGGTAGGTACAGCAAGTACACACAAGCAAACAAACCCTCAAGTTCAAATGTAATCCAGTTACCGTTATTGTGGAGAACACGAGTAACAGGTCCAGTGTACTCAATGTTTGATGTGAAATAAAATTCAGGATAATTATGTTCTTGAAGACATTAGACATCTGTTTTATTTCAGCCAGATGTGTAGTAAAGCAATCAGTAGTAATAAAACCAGTTGAGATTAGCTTATTCTCACAGTAGGTGCGGGCAAATGGGCATGCGGACGGCAAGTAATGGGTGACTCGCCGGCGCATCGTGTTCCATGCCTAGCTCAAAGAGCTGTCAGCAGTCTGATGGGGGCGTATTGAGGGTCAAGCCTGCCGTGGTCTAAACGGGACCCTGAAACCTAAAGGGTAATTGAAGGAACACGTTAGATTTTAGTCAGTACGAGTCTGACAATCCCTTCGGCTTCTCCCAGGGGTCCAAGGACTCATTTGATGATTTTACCACCTAAAAACAAGTTTAGTTTATTCTATTGAGGTTCCGTCCTACGATAGACTAGTTACAGGCCAAACTGTTACTGCCGACGAACATTCATCTGCATCTTCATCGATTACTATAAAATGTATCACAACGTTGATTTCATCAACATCGTCATCAGTTATTTTATCATCAAAATAATACAATTCTTCATCTTTTCAACCGTACCGATTATTATACATACTGAATTAATCACACAAGAAAACGACATTGTTATCGCAAAAAATATCTTTATTACTCTCGTATGTTGATATATTTTATGTTCAGTCAACTCGCGTACTTGCTGTGATACGGGACGCAGAAATGGTGAGTTATTTTCGACATTGTTTCTGTGAATATGTAGAATGCGCACGCAGGATTTGTGAGTGTAGGAAAACTTTCTATGACGTGATACTGTGTCTAGCTAAGATTCGAACTAACTTCAGACATCTAGCAACCTATGAAAAGTTGTTGATTTAGTAACACACATGTTGTTTTGAGAAACTTGTTGAATTAATCTACTAAAACTACCAAATTTACTAAACACATTGGAAATGATACTGATTTATTTTGCTATGGCGTGACTAGATAAGTATATTTTTATGTTATAATCCAATCTTGAAATGAAAACCGACTAAATGAAGTCGATTAAAAAGCTTATCACTTACTCTTCCTACGCTACGGTCAAAAACACATAACTGCATAGAATTCAAGTATCAATAAATTTTATATTGGTTTCCATTAAACTGTTCCGTTTCGAACAATTTCCTCTGGATTAACTTGGCTGTCAAACACAGTGTATCGGTTTAATATCTTCGATCGTTTTACGACAGCTGCAATCCAATTTTCGTATATGGCTTCTGAGATTTCAATTAGATTGTCTTAATCTTTAGGTGTGGCAACTTGATTGTTCGATAAATTCGTAGATATTTTGGTTTGGTTTACTAAATTGGCTTTTTCTGGTTCATTGCTATCTTTTGTGTAAATAAAACAACAATTACATGTTCATTATCAAGTGTACAAGTTTCTTCATAATTGACATAACAAGTTTTCAGTTCATCGATAAGATAATTCACCGAAACAAGATTTTTACCAAGATAATGCTTTGTGCCATTCACCTTGTTTACATTTGGCTTATGATTTCATATCTTCATTTTAGTGTCTTCAAAAGTAGAGGTATTATACATTGTGTTGTGGGCTTCAAATGAACTTATTAGTTAGTACCCAGTAAACATGATAATTATTATGATGATAGACTTTAGTTTGTTGTGTTAGTGTAGACTGATAGATATCACTATACCATATTCTGGACTAGCACTGCCTCGAATCATTTTCTTTTATTGCTAGCATGTCCTGTGATCCATTTGAGTCAAATGCTCTTTTCTTCTCTTTTTGCTAGAAGCAGCAACCTCTATTATCGTTTTTAGGGTTCCGTAGTCAACAAGGAACCCTTATAGTTTCGCTATGTCCGTCCGTCCGTCCGTCCGTCCGTCCGTCCGTCCGTCTGTCCGCAGTTTAGCTCAGAGACGCACAGTACTAGAGAGCTGTAATTTGGTGTAAATATACGGATTTGTTGTGCCGAAAAAGTGGTTAAATAAAATCTCGAAAAATATTTTTTTTTAGGGTACCTCCTGTACACGTAAAGTGGGGATGTTTTTTTTCTTTCTCGCGTACCCCTTAGTGTGGGGTATCAATAAATAGGTCTTTAAAAAATAATGTGAGTTTCCATTAACAATTTTTTGATAAAAAAATTCGTTTGTGAAATATTAAGCTTTAAAGTGCTAAATTTTGCTCGACTCGAGTGTCCCCCCCCTCTACCAGCTAAACGGTTATGTTTGGGGGTGTGAAAAATTCACAATAGTAGTATATATAACGAAATTTAAAAGAAAATTATCATGACTGAGTAGGCTTTACAACTTTACGAGTAATAGTCCACCAACTTATAAAATGTACTTGGATATCATATTTTCTTAAACAAAATGTATCGGAGAACATGCTTTTCAACTGCAAATGTAAGTTTGTCAACTTTATTTTTACAGCTTTTAAAGGTATGTTTTTTGGGGATAGGTAGGTTTTTATCGTCAACTATTTTTAAATAACTTCAAAAAAAGGGGGAGGTTCTAAATTCGTCGTAATCTTTTTTTTTATGTATTGTCCCCGATTTCTCAAAGACTCCTGGACCGATTTTGAAAATTCTTCTTTTTAAAATTAAATTCAGCGAATCAGTTTAGTTAGTTCGCATAAGTATTTTGTTGGGCAACTACGGAACCCTACACTGTGCGTGGCCCGACATGCACTTGGCCGGTTTTTTTTTTATTAAACGCCTCCTCTCTTTTCTTCCACTTCTCTCGATGGCGTGCTTGATTTGCGAGAGCCATTTATCCGCCATCTTCTCCTTAATCCGGATTACTGCGTTTTATACAAATGTTGGTGTCCCTACAATTAAGAGTGTCCCATCCACAATACTCAAGGACCCTAACTGCGCCACAAGCATTTTAATCATACCAGTCGTATTCTATCCTATTGTACCATCTGACTATAGTCCACCACAATGAAGCCGACCTGCATTGTAGCCACAAGGCCTTCCTAAGTACTATTTCGCATGGCATACAACTCCGAATTCGCTATACCAAATGGACTCATTTTCTTTAGGCTGAGTTTTTTCAACTTGTATGTTTTCTTTATCAAGTTATGCTAAATCATTGCTATTTCCCTTATGTTCATTTGCATTTTTATTTTCTTCTATGACTTGAGTAACCTCGATATCTATGTAAACGTTATTGTTTGTATATGCATTGTGTAAGTCGCCGGCGGTGTTATTTTTTGTCGAAAATCAATATGAGTGAAGAAATTCTGGCTTTAGAATTGAAAAGTTTAGTTAAAAAGTTACTGTGTTTAACATTTTCAATTACGAGTTTATCAATCTTTACTTCTGCTCTATGCTGATTGAAGAAGTTTGTTCATGGTCATGTCTTCTGTACGTCATTCTTGTGTCAAAATGTCTATGAGAGAATATACACTTTAGAAATGTTTACAATAACAAATTCGTCGATACTCGTATAATTATCTTAAAAGTTGAAATTCTTCGTGCTTCAAAACAATGAGACAAATAAAATATCGTCTTTTAAAAGCAGCAACGTCTAGAAAAGAAAAAAATATCCTGGTTAGCTGAGCCAAAGCTGAAGAAAACCTTAACTTGAAGGTTTGTGGAGCAAAATGGGTATCCTGAAGAATTCCTACTTTGTATTATCCTTGTATCTGATGACGGATAAAAAGAGCTTCTTTTCTCTGCCATGGACTACTAGCGCGGTAAATCTTTTTAGTCATGTGCAGTAAATTGCTTTGTCAGTCACATAAAGTGGTTATTTTTTTTAACATGGCTGGATTCATTCGTCTCCCGACAAAACTACCCCGAAAAATCTTGTAGGGTTGTAGGTCATACAAATATTTGTTCCATGCTGGGCGCGAACCCGCGAGACGTTTCACAGCAGTCCAATCTCTTAGCCACTGCGCAAACCCTGCCGTCGTATAGGTTGAGTATGCATAGGCTAGTAGATGGCTAACTTATCATTATCAATCCATTAATGGATTCTCATTTCTTCAACCAGCTTTTCCATCGAGGAGTTGATTTAAAACTGATTCCTGAATGCCATAGCCATTTTTATCCAGACTTACATGGCAGGCATGTTTTACTGCATATTTTAAGAGTAAGGCTTGCCGCACATTAGTAGCTATTTATTTTTTATCTTACTTATTACACTCTGATCCTACAAATGGCACTCAATGGAGCTCAAAATGGCATTCGTCAGCATTATCATTTGTTGTAGAATAGCGACGAAATTAAAAAAAAAAACACTTAAATAAAGATTTATTTCTCGCATGAAACGTTACGAGACAAAAGTTTTGCATGCAAGCTAAGTCAAAAGTCGTAACACTTTAATTTTCATTCTGTATCTCGAATTTGTAGTTTCTCAACTGTTATTCTCAGTTTTAAGACTGTATCAGTATTGGCTTTAAGTAAATGCATAAATGCATAGAATTGTATAAACAAAGGCAATACTAACACAGTTCATTATTAAATGACACCATAAAAGTGCACGAGTAGTTTTCCGCTTGGTGAAAACTGACCCTGACAGTTTTGCACTTTCGGGACGCGGCTTCGAGAATTTTCGCAAATCATCGTGTTTACTCGTACGAAAACGCATCCAATGTGCGCTCAACTTACTCCTATATCTGTACTTGCGGTGAAAGCGATCAATAAACTCAGTAACACGATATTCTCCGGGTTTTCCTTTTAGTAAGGTAAACATTGCGTCACCAGACGGACAGATGTATAGAGTTATAATTATACCGTTGATGTGCCAATGCACTTATGATTCTTGATGATAACAAGTGTTATTTTATCTTTCATCGATGTTTGATTTTGTTTTTGATGCTTCTTTGCAGTCTTGATTTGTTTTTTTCTTATTTCTTAAATTATTTTTGTGTGGTTTTCTAAAATGTGATAAGTTAATTTTATATTCAAAAAAAAATTAAGTAGCAGCAACGCTGTCGAGTTCTATAAAATACAGCTTCTAAAATGTTTCGTATTTCTACGACTTTCAATATTACAAAATTGTGATAAGCTTTTCTGAAGCTTTTTTTACATCACCTTTAACGTTGGCCTCGCCATTACAACCGATGGATTAAAAAATATTTGTTTCAACCCCGGCTCCGCCGGGGTTAAAACCGCCATTATTTCCCATGGCATCGTCGTACTTTGTTTTTATTCCTTTTTTGACGTTGTTACACACTAAGAATTTCTCATTTCCCGAAACAACTACTTGTAGATCAAACAAATATTTCTTCCGTGCAGGGTTCGAACCCGCGACACTGCGCAGCAGTAGATGGCTCAGCCTGTCAGCCACTGCGCCAACCGAGCATTCTAGTACTTATCTAAATGCCATAAAAATGGACCTAATTAGGATTCAACTTGAAGCTACATAAAAATGAACTATTATTGTTCTCTTTAAAAAATGTCTTGATGAGTTTACGATTTCTGATAAACACACATTTTGTTTAACTAAATGATAAGTTGATAACCTTTATCTATTAAGCAGAATCGAGTAATAACCAGAAGATAAATCTAATTGACTAATTGTACATGTCCAGATAATATTATCTTTAGTAGTTGCAATATTGTTCTTTTATCTAGGGCTCATCATACATACTTAAATTACGTAAAGATGAAGATGTCATATTTACCTATTTCAAATGATGGCAAAGAAAAGTCAACAAAATTCATATTTATTAAGTCCATTGAACCTACTGACACAATTCAACACATAAATAGATATCACAAAAATAGACTAACCTAATTTAACGCAAAAGAGCCACAAATGCTAAATAGAGCCATTACACCTTTCAAAGTTTCCGTGAGCACTAAGTGCTCAAGCTTCGCATGTGCCTTTAATTAATTACTTTTTTTCTGCTGACATCATCACGTTACGTCACGCCATGGTAAGGGTTCATGCCCCATCATCAGCGATCAGCGGCAAGGTGGTAGAATTAGCGATTTAAACCGATTAGTTGAGCAATGATTGTATATGTAGAGTCCGGAAACTGCTCTTTCGATGTTATTTAAATATCTGATTTACCAGTGAAAATTATTCTCAATGAAGTAAGATGTTTGCAGAAATTAACTATAGTTGAATCGTTGTAATATGAGTTTTTGCGATCGGTGATTACTCGCACCCATACACTTGCTTGTATTCGAAAGTCACCTAGCCAGTGTTCCGCCAAGCAACCCAGTGTAACTGAGTAAGTTTTTCTCTAATAACACTTGCGTTGATAAACATTGATTAAAAAAAAAAACAAAGACGTTACTTATCTTATATAACTCTTAAGTCACTTGTCATCTCTATTCATTGAAATAGAAATGACAAGGACAGGTGATATTTAATCGGTAGCTAAGCAACACAAGTTTTTATAAGTAAGGGGGTTAGAGTTCTCACTGACCCGCAAGCTTAACAGTCAGTGATCAACAGGACCTATGGCTATGAAATAAAAGTACTTTTAGTAAGAAAATATTCCATAGTTAATCGCTTCCGCTTATGCAGTGGGACAGTTCCCTTATGGCCAGTTATAGCTTTGATAAAACAGCTTTTTTACCCATACTAACGGTAACAATATCGTTGTTTGTAATGTAATGTAGGTCCACCGTTCATATTTATGCGTATAACGAAAGAAAAGTTGATTAAATGGACAGACATTTGTATGTTTATTCCGTTTGTAGTTAGACTTTTGTTAATTACAATGCGGGTGGGGACGGCTGGCCGCAAAGCTGGTTAAAGTTTGCGGGTTTTAAACAAGCTTTTCGATTTAAGTCTAGCGGTTGACGTCAAAGGCGGAATGGAGGAAATAAAAGACCGAGGGAACAAACCAAACTTAACTTCTCACTTTGAAACAATCTAAGAGACAAATCGTTATTCCACTGATCTCAGCAACTTAGTAGGTATTTAGATAACAATTTTTCATCTAGATTTATGAACATAGAAAAAAGACGTGTGGCACTCGGGGACTGCCGCGGTAAAGCTATTGCATAGCATTTTGTATCAACTTATGCAATTATAATTTTATTTATTTATTTTATTCATGCAGTATTGCTTTTTCTTTGATATTAATTCAAGTTACACTTTTTGAGCGTGGTGACCGTTAAGAAAACAAATTTTTCTATTATTAAATAAATACAAAAGTTAAAATATTGATATGTTCCATTAACAATTTTTTGACAAAAAGATTCGTTTGTGAAATATTAAGCTTTGAAGTGCTAATTTTTGCTCGACTCGAGTGTCCCCCCCCTCTACCATCTAAACGGTTATGTTTGGGGGTGTATATAAAAAAAATAAAAAAACTTGAGAGGTGTCAAGGGACACCCGGATGGAACGAAGTTCCTTTCGATTAATTAGTGAAGGAATTGTAATAAATTTTTTTTTTTTTTTAGTTATAATAATATTTTTTGATTTTTGTTATTTGACATCTGGGATTTCTATTTTGATAGTAATATCGGTTTCAACACCCTCAAAAACAACGAAAACGACATCCATGATGAAAACCTCGATAATTTTGGCAGCCGCCACCTTGGATTTACATTTTGACTACAATATTGGATTCAACACCCTCAAAAACCATGAAAACGACGCCTATGACGAAAACCTCGATAAATTTATGCAGCTGCCATCTTAGATTTACATTTTGACTGCACCATCGGTTTCAACACCCTCGAAAACCATGAAAACGACACCCATGACGAAAACCTCGATATTTTTTGCAGCCGCCATCTTGGATTTACATTTTGACTGCACCCTCGGTTTCAACATCCTCGACAACCATGAAAACGACACCCATGACGAAAACCTCGATATTTTTTGCAGCCGCCATCTTGGATTTACATTTTGACTGCACCATCGGTTTCAACACCCTCGAAAACCATGAAAACGACACCCATGACGAAAACCTCGATATTTTTTGCAGCCGCCATCTTGGATTTACATTTTGACTGCACAATCGGTTTCAACTTCCTCGAAAACCATGAAAACGACACCCATGACGAAAACCTCGAACACTCCACTCCACTCCACTCCACTCCCCTCCCCTCCCCTCCCCTCCCCTATATATTTTGTATTGTGTATATAAACCTTATATTCAATTACACCTCCTTGCCCGTCGGAGTGGGGAGCGTGAGGTTTTTTCGTTACGGAATTTCTAGATTCGGTCCCCGCGCTCAAGGCCCGCGATAGAAGCTATGCAATAGCTTAAAAAAATCTGTAAGTCTTTTATCATCCCTCTGGCATAGATGTTTTTTTCCTTATAAGATCCCTGCTCTATCGTGAAAATGGTGGTTTATGGCTGTATGTCTACTCCTGTGCATTTCTGCTTTTTTTCGTCCGTCTCAAACTTGACCCAGCATAATCATCATTTTTTGAGCAGTGGTGGCCCAGTAGTATCGATCCCGACTTCCGAATTGTAGGTCGTAGGTTCGAACCCCGCCAGGCGCATTACTTTGTGTCATTTTTTCATCACCGCTGCTCTCAAAACGGTGAAGGAAAACATCGTGAGGAAACCGGCATGTCCTAGAACCAAAAATTCGAAGACATGTGACATCTACCAACCCGTACTAGGCCCGCGTGGTGAATTATTGCCTGTGAGGCCGGTGTCCCAGCAGTGGGAACATAAGGCTGATGATGATGAATCATCATTTCAGCCTATTGCAGTCCACTGTTGGACATGGCCTCTCAGAAGGGAATCTAGTCTACTTAATAATGTGAAAACTTTCTAGACTTCCTTTTAAATTCTTTATTAACTATTTATTACATTGTGTCACGCCTAACAGGTTTTAACTGATGGCTAAGTAAGTTAAAGTCACTCAGCTATGACTGATGTTTCTTCAAATTATAGGTTTTTGCTAGAAATAATGCTTTTTAACAGGAACTTCGTACCAACGTGAAGCCAGCTGCTTATTTTGCCTAGTTACTAGTTAGTAAACGTTCACAACCCAGTAAGTACTAGGTAATACGCTAACTCTAGGTGAGATCGTTTGTCAATTTGGAGCCAATCACAGTAATGAATGCCTCTAATCAAAAATCTACATACGAAAGCCCGGGCCAAAGGCTTAGCTTAATGGCGGCTCCACATTAGTGCCGTGAACCCCCGTTAACAGGCGCGAACGAGAATGTGGATGGTTTTCGCGGGGTTCATGCGCGTTCGCGCCTGTTCCCCGATCAGTGTCGGTATTGTGCCGAGAATTCACCGCGAGAATTCGCGGCGTGAATTCACGGCACTAATGTGGAGCCGCCATATGATTTTTCTCCCATTATGAGAAAGAAAATTAATCCTTTTGCGTTACAAATTGATACGATCCTTACATACTTCTTTCATCTCAACAACGTCAATACATCTAGTCATACACGCTCTCTGGCATGTCTAACTACAACAAAAACTCGTTTGTATGCAAATGCAGCGATATACAAGAAAAACGTAATGATCATTATGTAATTACTAATTAACAATCAAACAATTACCATTGTATTAACTGTAACAGTTCAATGTCATTCAATAAAAAGAAAAGTCTGTTTTATCGACTGCGAAAGTTAATTCAAGATGGATGTCTAAGTTTCGCGCGCTTTTCCCGCAACCCGGTTTTTCTCGCTGTTAGACTAATGGGAAAAAGTTGTTTTTATGCTCGTATTGTTTTGAAATCGATAATGGATCGATTAAAGTGTCCGTTCTGTCTTTTAAAGTCGCACAGAATTGATAAATGGCTGAGATTTTTCTTTTTCATTTAGCGCCATCTTATTTTCTAAACTGTCAATGTCAATCGGCCATTCGACATACGCACAGTGTTTCAGGATTGCTTGGGAGCGGACATGTTTTAACTAATAGCATATATCGATGTAGTAAGACCTAATAACAAAAACTGCAAAAGAAACCCTATGTCAATTATTCATAGTTTTCGAGAAAAAAAATGCTAAAGTTGCTAGTTCAGAGTATGTGTCAAATAGTAAAAATGTGTTTTTTTCTTGAAGAGTCAAAACTAAAAGTAATATTTAATAACCTCGTTTTAACACATAAAATTTTATGTTATTTAAGCTTTACAACAGCTACGAAATGTAAGTAATTACGAAGAACTTAGCAAAAAAACGAATTTTCGTGTTTATTTTTTATTTTGATAATGACATCATTTCCGCGCCAAATTTTCTCCTTAAGGGTAAGTTGACCTTTTGTTCTTGCTGTACAAAAAAAATTAGCCATATAACCCGCAGTCTGAAGAAGTTATTAATTTTTTATGAAAACACTTAACGCCTATATTTTTAGAAATAGCAAAAGTACTGTGTGATTTAGTTTGCTATTAAAAGTAAGCCAGAAAATTCTATATTTGTTTGATCGTCTTAGCTTAATTGTACGGTACGTTAGCTAAAATTCTCATTTATTCTATTTTAAAGATTAGGTATAATCATATTTGTTTGATCGTCTAAGTTAAATTGTACGCCTGTCTTACTTTTAATAGCAAACTAAATCACACAGTACTTTTACTATTTCTAAAAATATAGGCGTTAAGTGTTTTCATAAAAATTTAATAACTTCTTCAGACTGCGGGTTATATGGCTAATTTTTTTTGTACAGTAGGAACAAAAGGTCAACTTACCCTTAAGGAGAAAATTTGGCGCGGAAATGATGTCATTATCATAATAAAAAATAAACACGAAAATTCGTTTTTTTGCTAATTTCTTCGTAATTACTTACATTTTGTAGCTGTTGTAAAGCTTAAATAACATATAATTTTATGTGTTAAAACGAGGTTATTAAATATTAATTTTAGTTTTGACTCTTCAAGAAAAAAACACATTTTTACTATTTGACACATACTCTGAACTAGCAACTTTAGCATTTTTTTTTCTCGAAAACTATGAATAATTGACATAGGGTTTCTTTTGCAGTTTTTGTTATTAGGTCTTACTACATCGATATATGCTATTAGTTAAAACATGTCCGCTCCCAAGCAATCCTGAAACACTGTGATACGTTTCCATGTTTGATTTCACTGATCTCTTTATTGTTACGTACTAGCTTCTGCACGCGAATTCACTCTAGGTATACTTGGCCAAAAAATGTAGCCTGTATAGCAGTCGTTGATAATAATTGCTTCTCATCAATGAAATCATTTTCTGAATCGGATCAGTAACTTAAAAGATGACACCCTATATTTAAATATACAAACCTCATTCTAATAATTATTGACTAGGTGTGTCTCGCTGTTTCACCCGCTGCTCGGCTTTTGAGGCTATTAACGTGATTTTTTAAATGAGTCTATATCTTTTTTCAAAATTGGGGCTTTCTAAAAGAATTTATCAAATTTTTCTGCCTGCTTCCTAAGATTAGCGCACTCAAAACAACTAAAAACTTAACTCTGGCTTTTCAGGGTATAAATACATAATTTAAACTCACGTCTTTTTCGCATGAGGAAAGCCTTCAATTCTACAGTACACCATCTGGCAAAGTGCGTTCCTTAACATACTCCTTTTTATCCACGTCCATACGAGTACATCTAATCACACACACGCACCTGTTGCAACGTTAACGTACCTTCTCCTTTATAGTTCTTCGCAAAACAATTTTCCTTGCAACTGTTTTCATTAAACGAACCAGCGTCCCATGACCATAGACTTATAGCATGGAGTGAGCATTATCTCCTTCAATCTGCCATACTCTCTAGAAAGGGAGAAAAAATATTGTAGCGCCATCCGTCTCTTTCTTTGACATTTACCAATGAAATTATGGCTTCATCTCTTTCTAGAGAGTGTGGCAATTTTATTTGACACTACCTTTTCCCTGTGGTTTCATCCCTGCTCCTATTTCTCGTATTTTTTTTTTCTTTTTTGTCAATGGTATCTCGCAGGTCAACCTATATAGAAGAAGTTGTGTGCTGCTTAACCGGACTTTCCTGTGGTTGCCAAAGATGACTCTAAGGCCTCCAGCCAGGGGCTTACAACTAAATAAAATTAGGTGACCACACGCTAGGGGCACTGTCCTCCCTCAGTGACCCGTTAGGGCGTCACTGAGGGAGGACAGCAAGGGACAGGCTGGATCGCAATGATTCATTATTTAGGGGCTAATTTAAAGCTACAGGCTCAGCATCGCGGGCTGGCTCTTGCAAGGGTCGGGGAGGGGGGGGCTTTGACTTGGGCGTCACAACGTGCGTCCTCGGCGGCGAGGACGGAATGACGGAATCGGTCTGTGTATGTGTTTTCTGAGTGTACTTCCTATTTCTCGTAGCTTGATGTTATATGTATAGCCTTCCTCGATGAATGGACTATCCAACACACAAAAAGAATTTTTAATCATACAATCAGTTCCTGAGAGAGCGTTCAACCAACCAAACAAACTCTTCAGCCTTATAATATTAGTATAGATTTTTCTAAGGAATCCTCAGTCCATGTTATGAGTCTATGCCCATAACTCAAGACTGCAATCAGATTACCAGACTAATGACCATTCTGTCCTTAATTGATAGAAAGAACTCGGTTCAGAAATACTTCCTTGTCGTGAAACCAATCAACTTGATCTCCGTTCTGTTTTGACTACAAACAAACTCATAAATCTGGAAAACCACATATGTTTCAGAAACGCTGGTAAAGTCGTAGAATTTCAAGTAATCGAGTTTTAATTTGACGATTTAAAGCATTTTACGGCAACTAATAAGGACATAAGGTTTGATTTCGTTTTTGTTTGTTTTTAATGGTTTTAATAAACTTATAATTTGCATAACTATCTTTTTTATATTCTTTCATCTATTAAAAATTACATTTATCAGTGAGTAGATATTAGTGTCCGACCGAAACTGATTTTTCAGCCGAAACCGAAACCGAAACCGAACTTTCGGCCTTGCTCTCAGTTTCGGCCGAAACCGAAACCGAAACTTTTTAAAACATTACAAATTTCGATTATTTTCTACTAAAACTTACTGATTTTTTTAAACATTTATTAACACATAAGAAAAAGTGTCTGTACAGGATGAATTTTCAAATGGGCGTGGATTAACTATGAGGAATATCGAAAATCGTTGAATGGAATCTCGAGACAGATTTTGATGAAAACTAAAACTATATCATTGGATTTCAGAAAAATCAATAATCCTGGCCAGGAATCGAAACCGCAGATTTTGGAAAAAAAAACCACACCCTGTACCATTCGATAGTGTTGCTAATAAGGTTCATTTTTTTTTAGCTTGGTAAAATCATCGATTGAGTCCTCCCACCCAGGACAGCGGGAGGGACTGCCAGACTAAATCCACTGTGTCCTTCAATAGCCCTTTACGTTCCGGGGTCACGGTAACTCGCGACCCCGGCGGGAAGTAATGATATACGGCAAACTTATGGAAATAACAGATTTTTAAAAAATTGGTAATTTTCTATGTTATTTCACTTCTACTGAGCCAATAATCAATCGAAATTATAAAAATTATAGTGTTCAATTTTTCACTGGAAGTCTCAACAATCGTACTATATTCAGCAATACAAAAATACTAAATGGAAAAAAATAGCATTATTTCAAAGAAGAAACCGTTACCTTATGTTTCGAATACAGTCACTGCCTTGACGATTTATAAGTTTTTTAATCATTAATCTACGTAAGAAATATATTTTATTATGACATGAATATACAAGACTTACTTTTGGCAGTTAATTCAAAAACATAACCTCAACTCACGATTAAATGGACGGTGGCGAATTGAGCCGAGGCCCCGCCCCGTCGAGCAATCACGTGTTAGCTACGAATTTTACCGAACGACGCTCGAAAATGCACGTACACTTGAGTTTCGGCGGGGCCGAAAGTTTCGGCTATATTTTGGCCGAAACCGAAACTAGATTTTTAGGCCGAAACTGGCCGAAACCGAAACCGAAACCGAAATTTCGGTCGGTCACTAGTAGATATGTAACAGAATTTATTTTAGATCAAATTGCCAAAATAAACTAGTTTCAGGCACTTTTGAACTGTCACTAATAATGCCTCTTTTAACGAAAATTACGCGGTCGCTGAAATTGAAAGGCACATTTTTTTCAGACACAGAATTTTTACATAGCTTTTTTTAATAAGGTGTTTTATTGTAGTATATACTTTTATTTAGATAAATATCATTGAATTCTATACCTTTTCAGCTATAAATGCTATAACTGGTAAAGGACAATGGTCAATTCATTCACCGCGATTATGTTTTTATCACGTTTAATTCTGCACTATTGTTCACAATATTATCTGCACATCTTTTATCACTTTCTATTTGATGTAGAAACACATAGTTTACTATAATACGCATCGTAAAGCGAGGGGACGACCACCTTCTATTTTCGGTATCGCATTTTCAGTTTCAGTTCGTACCGCGTACGGCGCGCCGGTCGCCTCGCCGTAACTTAAACACATTAAAACGCGAATTATTACCGTTTTCTGCTTTCTTATTGGTCGGTTTTTATTACCCATTTTTGAAAAATGACGGTTGATACTACTCCGACGTCCGTTTCTGGGATTAATATTAAAGTGAGTCCATTTTTAAACGGTTTTGTTTCAAATTTAGAATTTGTCACATCCTTTTTCGAGGTATATTTTAAGTCGAGTCTGGTATTCAGAGGACGTTAACTTAGTCTTGACTAGAATTTGCAATGAACTTCCATTTGTATGACAGTGTATATTATGCCGTTATTGCTCCATACCGGCTTGACATTTCTTGGTGTTTTCATTTTCTAATCCTTTGTTAAGATCGTGACTAACTTTGGAATCTTATTGTTGGCTTTTTAAACTTCTTTTTGCGTCTCGTCCTTAATGCTTCGGTTCTACAGGTTTTCATTATCTAATTTCTGACTTTTAGAGTAAATATGAGACAAAACCTTAATGCGGATTAGTAATATTTGTACAAGATAACGTATGTAGGTCTAGAAGTACATAGTTACAGTTATTATACCAATAAAGAGGTTCTTCAATTGCTTTATCAACTTGCTTAAGAATCCAGCATTGCGTAAAAATTGTACTATTCTAGCATAATATCAATTAAAACGTCCTTTATCAACAGTCTCTTGAAAATTATGGGTGGAAATTATGATTGGAATAATATTATCGTTATTATCTTGATTGCTATTTTCATTTATGATTATTGGTTATTAAGAGCGTGCAACTGTTAGAAAAGCGTGTATGAGGTAACAATATGACACCATAAAAATTTCATTCTTATTGTGGTCCCATGGTACAGTCGGTGTCATGACCCGTCTTCTACTGTATAATAATGTTAAAGTGAGTCAAGTTATGCTGGTCACCAACTGTAGGTACTAGGTAGCTCAATTTTATACTGCAAATATGAATTTTTGCTCTGAAAGGGTTTTAACCCTCCTAGACTTTCCCAAAGATAGACTATTGTAGATCGTTCCATTGTATAAAAGCTCTATTGAGCTTTGAAAAAACATGAGCTGTCATCTTGTCATATGAGATTTACCATGGATTTATGACACCAATATTAATATTCTTAAGGTTCATATTATCTGTTTGAATATGCAATGATCGGTTTGAATATGATTTATTATTCAGACAGCGGGTTGTGGAATGGAACAGGCGTCTTTTGTTCCAAACTGTCTAGGATTTTCATTCAAAGAGATTCTATCAATATTGATGAACTGTTTTACGACCATATATCAGCTGTAATATCGATTCACATATCCCCTTCGTATAACTGTAATGTTAGAAACTCTTTAGGAATATTCATTTTGTAGTAATATAATCTTTTTGTCCTTTCCAGAGCTCGCAAAATCGCCTGCTGATCAAAAATGGACGTGTTGTCAACGATGACGGAATGGAAGACTTGGATGTCTACATTGAAGATGGCATCATCAAGTAAGTTTTTGTCACTTTTATTTTAAAGAGTTTTAAAGTTTGAAGACATTTCTTTGTCCAAATCTTGGAAATAGGCTTCCTTTTCTAAACAATCACCCATCAGGTTATGACAAGGAGCAAATATCTTGAAATTTATTTTGGAATCTGCAATGGATGCTTCCAGAAAAGTTTCTTGGCATCTCCTCCTAGCTATCCTGTCTGCTGAAAACTTTCTTCCAATAACACGTTACGTGTTACAGATTTGTAAATGAGTTGGCTTGTAACAAACTGATCATTGGCCATCCTTTTTTGCAGAAAGGAAATTTTACCGCGTTCTTTCGGATAAATTCATTCTTAAACGTCATCGACATACGTTAAAGAATTGAATGTAGAATTCGACCCAATCCGGCATGACTGCGAAAGCCTATTTTTAAGGGTGTCTGGAGTATAATCATCCAAGAAGATGCTCTCTGTTGAAGTTATCTTTCCGCAAAAAAAAGCTTTACTATTCGCGATGCAGGCGTTAATGCGTATAAAATATTTTAAAATGATCATATACCAAATTGTGTGTACCTCGATGATTTCATCGTTTTCCCCTTCAAATAATAAAGGATGAGCATCCGCTATAGATTATGACATCAAAACAATTTAGACAGACATAATCTAAATACATTATAAGCTTGAACATGTTAAACTTGTTAAAATTGACAGGTTGCAGGCCTAGCCTATATGATTAGGCAACCTATTTCCCGATTTAGCTTATCTAACTTCCATGGGAAGTTACTATGTTAATATAAACCCTGATATTTCATCAAATTTTGCGGACTATAATGAAAATACTTGTTTATACAGGATTATATTTCTTTTTATATTAGATAAGCTTTACTTGCAACAAAAAACAGGACCACGGCTCTCTTCTAAATCATTACCTTCCTGACCTTATCCCATTTTTCTTAGAGTCAACGTACCACGTTTTCTTCTTCCATTCTACCCTGTCAGACATCACAGTATCATTTACTATTTTTTCTTTTATATTATTCGTCACATTATCCGTTGTTTCTTTGGCCTTCTTCTTCCTCTGCACCCAACTCATCTCTTTTATAAATAATCTAAACATAGTTTTTCTAATCTATAAAATTATACGGTTATCTCTTTTACAAACTTCTTGATACATTTCGAACAAACTTTTTCAAATCATACGTCATATCTCATATCAAATGCAACAGCTGTTCAAGTTGCTAGTCTAACATAAATCGATCTCAAAACTTTTGACTTCGAGACCCAAACGGGATTACTACGAGTTTCGCACTCCCCCAAGACGGTGCGTATCGATCTTGCGGGCTGCCCCATCTTCGCAGACGGCGACGGATGTGTGTATAATATGTATAGCAGCGTCTATATACAGGATGTAATAGAAGCGTTTAGTGTCAACAGGCGGTCTCTTTGTCAATATTGCTAATATTAGAACACTTTGATTTGAAGAGTAACTGAACTAGGAAATCTTGGTATAAACAATGTCAATTTTCTTCAGTATGCTACGAGTATAAGTTAGCTTCATAGTCTACACAAATATTATAAAGAGGCAAGATTTGATTGTTTGATTTTAAAAGGCTCCGAAAATACTGGACCGATCTCAAAAACACACACACTTTCACATAGTCCATAATTACATCGTTTTTTCGCCTTCTTTTGCGCTTACAGCATTCTCAAAACTTTTCTCACGCGACTTTAATAATATATTCTGATGAGTTGCGAAAATAGTCATTACCATCAGGTCTTCAAATCAAACTAAAATTCCAAGAAAAAAAAAAACTTCAATTTCCAACGGAGGTTTATTTTCTACTCCGTTGTGCACTTAGTGGAATTTCCTTACGTACCCCTAAATAGCATTGATGGAACGGAACTGCGGGCGCTGTCGACCTTTTTCCGTGGCGACACTGCAGATAGTAGATACCCTTTTACGGCTTGACGGTTCGGGTTTTTATACTTCATCGAGCGATAGTTGTGTCCCGCGGCTTCACTTTACGTTTCTGACTTACGTTTGGCTTGTAAGGGTCGCAACGTGAAGTTAATCTCTGTAAAAATAATTGGAGTATTGTAAACATGTTTCAAATTCAGTGCAGCGTCCAGTGACGCTAGATTCACCTCTGGTTCAATGTAAATCTTTAATCGTTCGAATCTAGGAAAGGTAGATAAATATTGTAAGATTGTTGCTTTCTCCTTTTAAAATCTTTTCTTGCTTTAGGACGTTTCAGAAAATAGGGTTGTGCCAACGGTACCCCGGCACAGGACGCAGACTCTGGAAGGGCGCAGAAATGGCTAAACCATGACCACAATTCGCCAGACCAGGGTTTAGTTAAAGAAGCTCGCACTGGGCGTATAAACGGCTAATCACAGAAACTGCTTTGCTAGTCATATGAGAGCATAATAATTATGAATAAAAAGCACACCAAAGCTCGACCTCACCAAAGACGACCCCAAAAAGAATTCAATCTTTGGCCGAAATCGGCTAGATCGCGCCATCATCATTAGATTCCGTAGTCGGTTCTATATGTACCTTAGCATGATCCGTAATGGCTTTTGCATTGGAAATCTAGGATTTATTAGATTTAGATTCAGATTGAGAAGCCTTAGCGCATTCTTGAAATACTTTTAGGTCTTTAGTCAGTCGTTAAAATAGCATTAGCTGACTTCGGTTGATTTTCGTGGGCGTGATTTTCGTACTGGGCATGACATTTTTCGGAAATTCCTTTGGAAAACGGAAACTTAGTAACTGCTCAGAGTGGCCACACCCACCATTACATAGACCTTGAAAAAAAAAAAACGATCGTTATCTGTGATTCCTGATTTTGACTACCGCTGTTTGGGGAGCCACGATTTTGAAAATTAAACCCACCAGATTTTGATTTTCTGATTCCAATCTTTTCTAAATTATTTCGCTTTTTTGGTGTGCTACTATTTATTTTAATAATTCCTTTGGCCACCACTAAGAATAGAGACGTTTAGACGTTAACATGAATTTTCTCTTTGTCTACCAATAGCCAACATCGACACTAATGAATATTACTCCACTATTGCAAGTGACCAGTATTATCAAATATGGAAGGAGAGAGGGAAAGCCAAGTCCCAACAGTGGGACACATTATAAAATAAAAATGATTAGAATAACCAGTACTTCAACTATTTCTAGTACTTTATCTGAATGTTACATTGTACGTATAGCTAAACATTCTTACATCAACTCGAACTCCCAAGGCCAATAAAACAGTAAAAACTTCTGTAACGGCTATTATTCATGCAAATGTTGAAGGAAACATGCGACGTGTATAAGTAAAAGTGGTGTAACGTAATCACGATCAGATAATTTTTCACTTTCATTACTATACATCGGCATCGAACTTGTTTACGTGAACACGCGAAGGCGTGTCGATCAAAATGGGTTTATTGGATTCTTGAAATAATATTTTGTAGTATTGTTCATGTTTGGTTATGTAATATGGTGTGTCGTAGATAGAAGAAGTAGGTTATGTGGATTTTATTACTTTGGTGTGAATTTGAAATAGAAGATTGCTTTCTCTTTCTTCAGGTGTCATTGATGATTCTTGTCTATGATTTATATAGATCAAACCTGAACCATCCCTACTCCTTTTTTTTAAATAATACGCATTAACAACTGTATCGCGAATTTTTAAACTTTTTTGTGGAAAGAATTAGATGACTGTGAGCAAGATTTGAATCTGCTTCCTTCTGATGCAGTACACCAGGCGCTCTAACCAACCAAGCTATCGGAAATCATGATCACAGAATTATCTATAGTATTCTGGCTCAAGAGGTTCCGTTTATATGTTTTTACGAGTAACTTTATGGTGCCTGATTATATGGATTTTCTCCTCGACCACACACTCTGCTTCTTTCCATGCGTATAGTCCTTCCATAACTCCATCGTGGAAAACTTGGTACATAACAGGGTCGTTCTTAATTCTTAAACTTTCCTGGGCAATTTCGTACGATGGGGTCTAATACAGTCAAAGAATGTAAGATGGGAAATCGAACGTAGCGAGCTAGAACATTTTAACTAAGGTTTCCTACATAAGCCTATAGAACTTACTATTACGGGAATTTCGGGACCTGGGTGCCAAGAATGTCCATTGAAAAATACGGCCCTGGAATTTAAGGCCCAACGCAAAAGGTAGTAAGTATTTACGAACGCATTCTAAAATTCGAGCAATCCAAATCCCTTGTTCCAATTTCATCTTTCTAAACTGTTGACCCGGAGAACTAAATAAAAAATCTATTTTTAAATTACGCCCGGGGTGCGATGCCAAATGACATGTCGGGTCGTTAACACGATCAAGAATCCCGGAGAAGCCTTGAACGACAAATGATAAGCGATACACGGTCAAGGGCATATGCCCGATAACGATAATTATCCTTTTTATTATTTATTGACGATAACCTCGTTTTATATCGGTTTGAGTTTATAAATAGATCTCGTGTAGAATTGTTGTGTTTTGGGCTTGACTATAAATTGGATCATTAGCATCCTATTTGGCGGTATGAATGTGGATGATTTTAAGAGTAGAGGAAGACCAATAAAACGATGGGTGGATTCTGTCGATGGCTAGGAAGGAGGTGATTATGATGAAGAGCAAAACAGAGTTTTGGAAGGAAGAACACGTGCGCCGTCAACCAAAAATTAATTAGGAAACGGGCACAGGTGTAATGAGCAAGTATGAGTAAATTAGGCGTTGCAGGCGTGAGGCGCGACGATTGATGAATATTTTGAAAAAAAAGGCGATAATTGCTTGAAAGGTGGTTAATAGTAATAAGATAGCTTAGGTCAATACACAAGAGAAATTTTTTGTCATCAAAACTGCGAGATGAGAGACGGATGAACTCGTATGTACATATTGTATACTCCCCTTAGGTACCCTTCTTTTGCAAAGAGGGTAACTTTATTCATGGTCATTGTAATCTTATCTAAAAGAAGGGGTATCCTTGGATATTACCTCTTATCTATAACTACCCACTTCAGGCCACTTCGCAAGGTACTTGACTACTTGCACTCTTGATAACACGCTCATACGTGCATCGGCTGTTATGTTCATATCAGACGCTCTACTCGAGTGATTTTTTGTTTCATTTCACATTTCACGTTTACAAGTAATTCAACTATGAACTAACTGTTATTAAAATCGCATACAGTTTTTTTTAACAAATGGTTAATGGTCAGAAAATGCTGCTCCACGCAAAAGAAAATCGCGGATGGAAACTAATATTCCATAAATGAACAAAAACTGAAGTGTTTCCATCGTCTATAATAGCAGTTACGCACGAGCGCCCTTCTTAAACTATAGGCTGATAACCTGTCATTACACCATTGTTTTTGTATCTCATATTGGTTATGCATTTATGCATTGTGATTGCACGCATAGACTCAAAGGATACCGCTTGGAGACGGGACTTTTTTTCGTGGTAACATCACGAGTCTTCTCTCGCCCTGTGTGGAGCGACTTGAAGCGACTTTCCAACTCGTACTGACTAAAATTCTCAGTGTTTCTTCAATTGCTTTATGTTTTAGGGTCACGGTTACCAGTTTATATAGTCCGTTTGGCCCTTTCTAGGGGCCCCGTCTTGAGACGGGCCTGGCTTGTGTTTTCTCAGCGTGCGTGTAAAGGCACTCGATCGACATACACGATTGTATTTGCAAAAACGATTTATGTATACTACAGGGCTGTTATTCTTTCGTGTTTCGCTGTACCTTATCTTTTTCCAATCTTCTTTTGATGATGAATATTTAGGTAACTGCGATTTGGAAGATACATTGCCGTGTTTCAACTCAATCGATGGACTCCTTTGCATCAATAATGGAAAAAGAATTTTATCAAGCTGCACGATGACACCAAGGTCTCTTTATATTTTCATTTGCACATAATATTATAAACTTTGTGTCACTAAAATATTCCTTGTCGTAATAAATACATCAATATGACGTTCGATACTGTTATATGCAGGAGGCATCTAAAAAGAGTGTCCATGGAGTTTCTTGCCCGTTCTTCTCCATAGAGATCTACTCCTTGGAATGGGCATCTACGGTACTTTCACAGTTTTATATATTTATGTCTTTGACAATTCAAAAGTGCCTGTAACTGGTCTACTTGAAATAAATGCATTTGATTTGCATATTTATTGCAACTACGATCTCACGAGATAGACAAGTGACAAACAATAAACGACAAAATAGATAAAGTTGACACCCAGCCATTTTCGATCTACATTGACGACATCATTATCCCAAACGGCGTTCTTTTCAATTCTTCTTTTCTTCGAAATCAACCGGTCTGTATTATTTATGAGAACTATAAAATTTGCTTCACTATAACGATTAGAAGCATTTCCACCTTTCTCAATCACTAATAAAAAGTCAAACAAACCTCAAACATACGTGGGTAGTCCACTACTTCACACATCGCTAACATTCACGTCTATATCATCCATTTAACAAATACACACCTCTATATCAAAGCAGTAAAGAACATTTTCCCCTATTCTACTGACATGAGGCCTACTAGACCGTACGTTACCGTAGTTGCCTGCCACCCACATCATAAAATATAGTCGTCGTTACAAAGCAGGTCAGCGACAGTTATACAGCTTACCACTTATACATTAGTTATGGTTAAACAATGCATTTCCACGACACATACGCACAGCGGATAGTAGACTAGGTTCCAGTCAGTGCAAAAACAGACGCAAGAAAATAATTTCTTTGGAATTTCTGGTGTAATAATATATGTAATAGAGATGAGGTTGATGCCGTGGAAGATAAAACAATGTTGGAGTAAAAGTGATGGTCTGATTTAAAGAACCACTGAAAAGAAACTTGTATTTCCTTGTTAAAATAGATTTAACTAGTTTATGGCCGAAAACTTTGCTCGCGTAAAAATCGGTGATGATTATTCCACGGGAACGAGACTATTATCTGTATATTATCCCAGTAGGAATAATAATATAGAATTCGTCCCATACGTGACTGCGAAATGGTTAGATAGGTACTAAACTGACGGCATGGTTAGGCTACAGTGTAGCTGAGCGATCGACCGCTGCGCTGCATGTTACAGATTCGATTTCCGCACGGAACAAGTCTAGATATTGTTCTGAATCTGGCTGTTAATAGCTGGAAATTCTAAGCGCGGGGCAACATGCAACGGTTTGGAAAAAAATGGTAAATACTGACAGATCTTAGGTAGAAATAATGCATTGCGTATTACCAGGTGCCTTGTTTACAACAAAAACTACTACACAGACAACGTCTAGCCTAGACCCTATTGTTTGCGTAGGACCAAATTGTTCTCCAGACTAATAACCAGTTATAAGATCAGAGGGGGACCTAGTTTTTAAATTAAACTAGTTCTTAAACACTTGTGCACGGTTCTTTCTAGGTTAAGTGGCATTAGTACGAGCTCCATCGAAGTCTCTGAGATCATCTTCATCTGCAGAAAATGCAGTTATGGCCTACATTTCGTCTGCTAGACATCCCTTCTTGAAGCTCGGAGTAGGAAAAGACAGCTCAGCAAATGAGACATTGTCTATTGAGAATATACAAGATGTCGAGAGAGGCTTAGAAAACGCTGGTAGGACGATTTAAACGCGTTGGTGCGAGATTGGCCGGAGAAAACTAATAAGCCTTTGTCAAACAGGCAGGCGAAAGCGAGGCGATCCGATTCCGATCCGATTCCGAGGCGAATGCGAAGCGAAAGGAGACGTCAAACTGGGTGCAGCGAACCGACGTTTTGTATGAAGCCAGTACCGAATATATAGCGATCCGAAGGCGAAGCGGAGCGTTTTTGTTACGTCATGTATGGAAATGTGAAGCGATATCGCGCCGAAACTGAAGTCGTCAGAGACCACGTCAAACAGAAAGGCGTGCCCGCGAAGCGAGGCGTGACAGTTGTATTAGCTGGCTTTATATGAACGACGTCAAACAGAGCAAATACGGGAAAGCGAGACCGAAGCGTGCACGATTTTTGTGTTGCCAGATTTTTCTTTTTCTTCATTATATTTCTTGTAAAACATCGATAATTTATTGAGAAATTTCATTGAGAAAACTGTTTGAATTCTTTTTATTAGATAAGGTACGCTAATTTATGAAAACGAGTTTTCAAGTTTTCTTCGCGTGGTACAGACGTCAGCAAATCAACCTACAATATTACCCAATTGGCATCGGCTGGCTTTTGCCTGGTCCACTAAAACGCCAGCTGATGTCATCACTGGTTACCACTGTTAAAAATGCAGTTGAAGTGGTATAAATACTGTATATTTTACGCCTTTTGAGGGTCCCAGCAACCACAGCAAATGCGACAGCACAGCCCGCTGTGCTTGCATATAAGATAGCGCAACGGTGTAGACAAAAATACCGCCACACACCAAAGGCCCACCCTCCTAACAATATCCCAACTTCATGTCGTCTGGTCTCTTCCCAACGTCACGAACTGAGCCGTTAGGTTTTAGACCCGTTGGTAAGTCGGCGCTGGCTGGTAGTGGCCCTTTTGCAACCCTCTAATATAAAAATACTTAATAGGTGTGGGTACTATGTAAAAATAAATACAACATTTTTAAAATTGTTTATTTAATCATCTTTATCAACAATATCGAGGAATCCTGCCCATACAGTAATATTTTGTTAATGTCTAAAACATTACCATACTATTTTTTGGCAATAATTATATATCTCTTGAAGTATTGAACTGAATAGTTTTAACTTTATTATGACAATCGCGTTGTTTCCAAATAGGTCATTCTCCAAGAATCAATTGATTATAAAACAATTGTAAGGTATCGTGTGGCAGTGTTGCAATAAATCATCTTCCTCCATTAAACCCTCCGCTCGACTAGGGTACTTTTACCAGAGGTATGACTCTCGTCTTATTCCATGTCCTCATCTTCAACACAAATACTGATACTGATTTGAGCGAAGCTTCTATGCAGCTTGGAGAGGCATAACAAAGTGTTTACTGAATTTGTCATCTATATTCGTATCTCTTCAAAGTTAGAGGCTTTTTCTAGGTAAGCTCGCTCCTTCGTAGGCATTGCCTCAGTCACCTTTGCCTAGCTATGCTATTCTCAATAAGAAATCACATCGCTGGATCCACGATGTGTTTTTCGACGTGACACGACGACTCTCACCGTTCGCACCTCACGATTGGATAAGGATTTAACTGATAAAACCTTTCATAAATAAAAAGTTTTGATAAGCTTAAAATTTACATAATACTCGTGTTTTAGACTTATTAGTGACAGCACTAATGACAAACAAAATTAAGAGTAATACATTAATAGACAAAATGAGTAAGAAGTTTCTATATCATTCTCCGGCACTTATATAATAACAAATATTTGTTAAACTTGCTTAAAGTCCATAGGCCTAGCTGTAGAAATAATTACCTACGCTCCACTGCAGCATAGGGGTTGTCACACAATGTTTTTGAAACTGAACTGTATTTATTAAAACATCTGTGTTCTGTAGTGATCAAACAATCGAGTTAAAATAACTAGTTTACAATATTAATAGGTAATCTCATGACTTCGGTTAGTACCAGTAAAAGATTTATAACTCGGAACAGTTTAATATTATTATACACAACGACTTGTGAGCTTTGTTAATGTGGCGTAACCTTTTACAAGTTTAGGCGTGAGTCACATTTCATTTACATTTTGACAACACTATCGGCTATAACACCCTTGAAAACCATGAAAACGACACCCATGACATAAAACTTCATAAATTTGCGAGCGCCTCAAAGAGTGTCAGCATAATGACGGGCCGCGACCCCGGCAGGCTTTGGCTCTCTAGACTTAGCCTTAGAGGGCCAAAGCCTGCCGGGGTCGCGGGACTTACGAGCTACCGCGACCCCGGAAGGTAAAGGCTATTAAAGGACACCGTAGATTTTGGTCAGTACAAGTCTGACAGTCCCTCCTGCCCTGCCCTGGATGGGAGGACTCATCTCCTTTAAAAATAAACATGCGGTTTTGACATACGTAGTATTTCTATGTAGTCTGTGGCTTTAATATCATTGTGCCATACCCTATGGCGTAAAGGCCTTGAAGTCATGACAAAAAAATATTTAAAATAAGAGTGATACCGTAAACTTGTCACAGATTGACGTCTATTGTTTATTTATTTCTTGATTTCATGTTTTTTCGTGATTGATTGCTCATAAACTGCGTAAAGTAATGATCTATTACTATGCAACAAGAAAATGTGCAGCTGTTGTGTGTGTGCACATACTTAGTTCTCCAAATTGTCACAGTATCCGATAAGAAATTTAGTTTTGTAAATAATATTCAATATCTAACCTTATTTTTTCTTTGATCTGAGTGTTGACCAAACACACATTTGTGACTGTCTTCAGACTTTGTTTATCAGTTCTCAAGATACGGTTAACGGATTATTCGAAAACTGGATTGGTTTACTTATGCAAAACAATACCTAAGTCATATTTTTATTGAGGAGGTACCAAGTATCTTAAATTTGCATTGGCCCAGCCGCCGTTTTGTTGGAGATGAGAACAGTACCACATCAAAAGGAGGATTAAAATGATGATATTTTGAATGCCAAGACTTTGTGTCACAATGTCTTTGAATTAATCAATTGACTGCTGAAGCATGATTTCAATGTAATATCAATTTCAGGCCTATTTTGGAAACAATAATGCTATTATCATAATCATATGATTGAAAATACTGTTACATTCGTGCGTATTGTGTAAAAAAAAATGTAATGATTGTGTGTTCTGTATGGTAATGTGTTACACCATCAACAAAATGTTAAAGAGCAGGATTTTTGAAGTTGTCGTTATAGATCATATTATCACAATAAAATAATTGAATAATAATTATGTTGTTTGGTTTTTTCATGGTGTACGTTTTTAATAATGAGGATAGCAAACAAATACTGCGGTACTAGGTACTGATCCTCATAATTTATATTATATTCTGTAAAGGTGTTACTATTGCGCAGCACTGTTGCCTGCTGCTGTACCAGACCGGTAGTTATGTGTCACATAACAACACAAAAATACAAATTACAACAACAAAATGTATTTATAGATTTCTTACATACTCGTAAATAACTTCATTTAAAAGAACTTGTATGGCGTTATTCACTCAAGCCGCATGAAATACAACCGCTCATGATCTTCGTTCATTACACGGATTGTTCTAGTGAGAGGTGTTTTGGTCAGTGTGTTGGGCCTGACCACCGGACACAGCAAGCGGAGGCGCGTGCCGCCTCCACCACACAGCTCCCTCAGCATCACTCCCGGGCTATGTACTACTCTACGCAGTAGCTTTACACAGCACCAGTGAAAGTAAATTCCGTGCGCATCCTGAGCTTGTCGTCAATATCGAGCGTGATGACCAAACAGATTTCACCAGAAGCGTTCGCTCCACTCATCCTCGGTCAAGATGTGATGCACGTCTTCGATTATTCCACATTTCTCACAATACAGAACAGCTAATTTTGTAAATAATATTAGTTTTAAAATAGGCATGACAGTGTCACTGTGGCACTGTCAAGTCTCGGATTCGCCTCGGAAACGCCTCGCTAACGCTTCGCTTCGGAATCGCTCTATGTTTGACGTCGTGCATACAAAGCCAACCATTACTAACAGTTCGGCAACGCTTCGCAAACGCCTTCGCCACGCCTCGCTGAGTTGTAATATCGCCAACGCCTTCGGATCGCTAACGCTATCGCATCGCTTTCGCGTTTCTATGTGACTGGATTCAAACAATTCCATACATTACAAATGAAAACGCTTCGCTTCGCTTTCGGCACGCCTCTCTGTTTGACAATAGCTATAGGGAGGAATGTAAGATTGTGAGGGAACTTTTCGCAGTTGTGGAAAAGTAGGGATTTTGAAAAAGTATTCAGGCAGGCACTTGACTATTTACTTCAGATGTTTCATTTATTTTATAGCTTCTTTAAACGGTGAAAACATAGTGAGAAGACTAACAATATATAAAACCGAAAATTCAAAGAGATCCACAAACCTGTACTTTGTCGGTGTGGACAATAATTTTGACATCCCTCTCTAAGAGAGGCCCTGTATTTTCAAATGTCAGGGAGGACACTGTGTAGTTATAGTCAGTCGAGTCTCACATGCTCCGTCTTCCTCCGGTGGAGGAATTATAATTATGAGGATTTCAACACGTTAAAAAGGCGTATCGCTCAGCAGTAGAATCATTTATAGGATGTATATGCTTATTCTATCAAAGACGCGCTCGTGCGAAAAATTCTTACGCCTCAGAATCAAAACAATAATGAGAAAACATGTCAATCGATCCAACAAGCAAATGAAAACAAGAAAAATCTCTACAATGAACGCAACTGTTAATAAAACAATAATTATTACGTAAATTGTCGCATGATGTTTTTGTGTGGTAGAAAATGCACCGTTTTGTCTGTCATTGCACTTATTCTCTTGACAGATGGCCAGGGTTGCCAATAGGAGGTAACTTTTAATATTATACAGCCGTATTCCAGAAAATTATACAACTCAAAATGGCCGTTCGAGCAATGCTTTTACCGCCGCCCGTCCAAAAATGAATTCTCTCGTTTTCCAATTATTTGTTGTCTGCCCAGCATGTCTTCTTCTATCAACTAAACTCAGCCTATCGCAGTCCACTGCTGTACATGGGCCTCTCCCAGGATGCTCCACATCATTCTAGGTTATCTGCCTTAAGCATCCAGTTTGTCCCAGCAACTTTCTTAAGGTCTGTCGGTCTATCCAGCTGGTTCATCTTCTTCTATACTTGTCTATAACTCGTCATTTCAGCAGTTACCTCCTTTCTAGTCGTATCATCCTTCACATAGTTCATACATCTTTTCTTCACTCCTCCTCTACTCTTAAAGGTACTCAGAACTTTACTCACCACATACTCGTCCCTCCGCATTTCATGCCCACAAAAACTCAGTATAGATTGCAAAGAACCGCGGACCCTTTCTTGTGCCACACGCACAAATGCCACATGCCACGCGCACAAGAAAAGGGATGTATGTTCCCCCAGTAATGGATAATTCCAGTCTGAAATCATGACGATGATCCAATTATAAAATCTGACAACCCTAATGACGTTAAACTGCATACAATGGTGTTGGGTCAAACACCTGAGCGGTCCAATTAGTAAGGTTGCCGAGGTCTTTATGCCAGCCAGTGCGAAGCTGCATTGAAAGCGAGTTTAGAGCGACCGTTATTTTTGCATTGTTCTTTTTTAATTTGAATTTTTCGTGTTCAGATTATTATCGTTTTTTTTTTGTCTTTGTTATGTCATTGGGATGGAATTTGACATTTGAATTTGGAATTTCCATTGAGTGTTTACATTTTGGAATTGACATTATGTATTTTATTGTTCATTTTTAGTTTTTGAAGTGAAAACTTCTTTAGCGGCGTTGTACACTTTTTCTGTAATGGGTAAAAAATTTAAAACTCGCGTCAGGGTCACGTGACCCTGATCGAAAATGAGTAAGACGTCATTCAAATTAGTTAATTTCATATCTGTACTACTCCAGTTTTAAAATAAAACATAGTAACAAAAAAGTTTTCACTTCTACCGGCACTCCTGGAGTGCAACCTTTTTTTTTTATATATTTTTGTGTTATTATGTCATCAACTAGTGTTGGACCTATTATGAATCGATTGATTTTTTATGCCTATTTATTATTTTGATGGTCCTTAGACATTCGAGGCGTAACCACATGGGAAGTCTCAAATATCCTTTCATACGTGTAAAGTAATAACTTGTTAGATGCGAAGATTACAATAATGAATTGAGCTATTCATTATGGCTACTGAAGCAGCAAATTGGACTAATTCTCTTAGTCTCGCTTAGACGCGCAACTAGTCAACACACAATCTTTCTCATATCCCACATAGTAACATCCCACGTACTTTCCATTTTTACAAAGAACCACGATGACCCACATCCACAAACCCGCTTGCTCGTAAAATGATAAATAACCGATTTCCTCAACAGCGCAGCGTAGCACTTTGATCGTTTTTCGGAACATGTCAATCTTACGGAGCTTTCGTGACCAAACGTCGCGTGACATTTACTTCTTACGTCAATTTGAAGAAAATGTGCGCACGCATTGAATGATGAACATGGCGTTGACTTCTAGACGAAGAAACTTGAAGGTTAACTTTGAGAATTTAACTTGATAAGCTTAAGTTTAAGGTAGCCGTTAGATTTTGAGTGACATGTAATTTTACTCTTCAGATATTTTAATGAATTTTCAATTATTGCCCACTGCTACGCCAATTAATTTCATTCCTTGCGAATTGTTTCTTTTCATTTGCTGTAAGTACGTTCAATTATTTGGAAAAATAACTCAGATTGCTTCAAGGTTATTAAAAATAGAATTGTTTGGCTCTTAGAAATTATTTTTGCTTCGTACTGACTCTATGTTTGCATGTCTGCTGATAGAAAAAGGCTGTTTGTTTCTCCTCATTTTTACCACGCACTGTCCTACCCATAATTTCAAAATAATAAGATCTATACATATATTAAAAATATATAAACTACATATATATTTATAGAAACATCGACAATCTATCTTTATAGAGCCATCGATAAAATGACGTAAAGAATTCGCTGTACCTTCACATCACTAGTCGACGGTAATCCATTTTTTTATAAAGACCAAGAAAATTATTCGCATTCATTTGGGTCACGTTTCTTATTTAAGTATTTGTAACTCGAATTCGTTTATTGATCTGAATACAGGATAATCGAATTTGAAAAAGGTTTATTTGCCACGGTTAATCAAGCTCCAAAAGAAAAATTGTTTCTATAAGCTTGTATAAATTTTATACTAAACTACGAGTAACTCTAGCTGTAGCAAATGCGACTGCTGAACATAAGTTTTTGTATTCAATTCCCTGTTTGGACAAAGTGTTATTGGTAATTTATATCAGGAACTTATCAGTAGCAGTCGCGTTTCAAAATAGATCATCACGTTCCTGCCCTTATCCATTTTACTTGTGGTTGGTTTTTTCTTCTAATTCTCCCCTATCAGACGTTACAATATCATGTACTCCTTTTTCTTTCATATCATTCCTTAGACAATCCATGCATCTTTTCTTTGGCCTTCCTCTTCCTCTCCATCCATCAACATTCGATGGCAGAATAATCCCCTGTTAAATAGGACTTATCATAACTGGTGAAATTTTGTCCAATCCTTCGAAGATTACAGGCGTTATGTTGAATTTTTTACAAGAAACCAATGTTTTTATTGTAATGATACCGAGATATTTTTTTGGGTTAGCAATATCATCAAGTGGAAGGTGGAGTGGAAGGGACTCTTACTGACTTAAAATCCAACACCGTTCCTTTTATACCGATTACCTTACCAATGTCGAAAGTTATCATTATTAACATTTATGAGCATTTTTTACAATAACATTACACTGTAATCAGTCAATAATAATAAATAAGTAATCAATAGTGATAACTAGTACTTATAAGCTACACGTCTTTGTTGTTTGATTTACAATAAAATTAATGGTATTGCAATATATTGATATCCTATTAATAAGGTAGGTTACTGATTGACTCCTACAAGTAAATAGCTTGTTCAATAAAGCCAGCTAATATTTTATGGCATAATACTTAATAAGTATTATATTTTATCATACAACCGCTTTGCCAATACATTAAGGCCAAATTACTAGTTATTTTATCGCTATATTGAAACTGAGCACGTACATAGTTAATTAAATGGAGAATACCGTTTATCTTTATTTATTACTTATCTTTACTAATATTATAAAGCTGAAGATTTTGTTTGGTTGAACGCGTTAATCTCAGGAACTACTGGTTCGAATTGAAAAGTCGCCTCGTCGACGAGCGTACCTATCGTAGAGTCCATTGATGAGATTTTATATGTATACATAGATTGTGCAGAAGACGAGCAATGAAGCAAACAATAGGAAATAGATCTTGTTTTCCAAAAACATTATTGAAAAAAAAAAAAAAAAAAAAAAAAAGTAAAGAAAGAGTTCCCTCGATATCTCCAAGATGACGTCATCAGATCCTGACCTGTCTGTGAAGTTATAACTTTTCAAACAAAAGAAGAATTTTCCAAATCGATCCAAGCGCCTTTTTTCGTAGTCTGTTAGTAAAATGCCTCGAAAAAGTGGAGTAAGGATCCTTTGCCACTGTTTTCGGGATGCTATTGCCACTGACTCGGGTATACAATATTTAAAGGGCTATCCCAAAATAGAAAGTGGATGAAACAGAAAGGCAAAATCGCGAAGGGACACTTCCGGGGAAGCTTCGGCGTAAAATCATAAAACTTAACGATACATAGGACTTTTATGTTCTGTGGCAGAATCTAATAATTCCATTAAAACAGGAAACACACATTGGCATGAAATAAAGGCATGTGGGCGAACTGGCAGTAAACCTATTAAAAATCAAAGACGATTCCGTAATAGAACCGTTTATTCGAGAATGGTTTCTCGCATCGGAAAGAGGAAATAATTGAAATTCAACAATGTAAAATTTCGAGAAAATTGTCAGATTCCAAAATTGACAGAATCAGTATAGTTACTATTCCTGTGTCTTTATTTTAATATTTGTAATTTTATTGACACCTGAGTTCTGTTTTTTTTTTTGGAACACGTAACAGGCCTGTCACCTGTCAATCACCTTTTAAAGATATGAGTGGGAGACGTCTAGTTTTATTATCCCACTTGGATTAAATTAGGGAAAAACTAGCCAGACAAATCTCGTCGACCATGTCTTCTTTATTGGGACAATCCCACTGCACTATTTCCAAACCAGTCAACTCCTGAAAGTCAGAATCAACAGTAGCAACCATCAAGAAAACGCCGAGACAATGAAGCGCGACGTGTCCCGGAGAATGAATTTACCTATCTTGGATCCTGCAACGAAATTTATCAGAAAAGAATGGTGGAGGAGTGCACCATATCTATCAACTCGCGTGTAGCATACTCGTCTTCAACTAAAACTAGCCTTCTTAGATCTCATCGAGATACTAGCCTCGTGTAAATGATCCTCAATGCAGTCATGGTAGCCGTGTGTCATACATTTATTTATAGACTGTTTACCCTGCATTTCCATTTGTTTGTTTTGTAATAGGCATTGATTGATTCTGATTACTTCTAACGGGGCTAATCTGTCTGCTTCTTGCTTGGATGTAAACATGGCATGGAAATGTAAGACTGCAGTGTAAATAACCCCCTAAGAAAGTTCTAACTAAAGTTTTAACTATTTATAATTGGTAAAAAAAAAACAAAAAAAAAATGAGAGGTGTCAAGGGACACCCGGATGGAACGAAGTTACTGTATACACTCAACAAAAATAAACCGGACTGGACTGGACTGGAGTGGACATTACTTTTTTATCACAATTCCCTGTAAATACCAAAGATACCATTTAACAAAAAAGGCCACCATTCAGTAGGGGTTGGTTTCCGACCCCACATGTAGAATAATTTTATTGATAGAATTGAGCAAGCTACCTCCCATTTAATTTTGTACAGACCGAAGCCGGACACATTGTATTTACTAAACTATAAACCCCAGCTAATGACCGGTGCGTCGCCGTCGCCCAGAGTGCTACCCCAAGCGACCATATTAATGAGATGAAACGTAGTATTTGTTGCACTGACACATGAGATGAAAGAAAAATGTTCTGACACCTGATTTACATTGGGAATCTAATTAGAAGCACAAACAATCCACATCTTGTGAACCGAGAAAAATACAATTCATGGAAAAATGAAGACAAAAATACTTTAGCCACTAATTTTAGCCAAAGGTCGATATCCTTTAATTCGGCTGGTGCTTCTTGCTAAAATTTGGCAACAGCTGGCAAATGCACATTGGTGAATTGTACTAGAATTAGCAGTTTATGTGCAAGTCTTATGATTCATTGCTGTTCTCCAAAAATTTCGTGTTTATAGGTTTATACCTGCATCGTTACTGCAAAATTTACTAGTCTGCAGTAATTTTGAAGCAGTTTCTTCGTTTCATGAGACAATTTTATTTTTCATTTAACTATAGGCTCTAGATTGATCACTATTTCGCATCGTTGTAAGCTTGTAGTCGACGATGAATCACATTGAATTAAAACATTATTTTAAAACAGACAGTTCTTGGCTGGTTGACCTTTTTTCTCTTCTTTTTTATTTTATTGTGTTGAGAGTTTTCAAGAGTTACTGGGTGGAGCGGAAGAGACAATCAGACTCTTACCAACCAAAACCACCCTGTTTTGTTGTATTGGTTGCTCATTGCATTCCGTAGGTTAGCTTAGACACTAGGCTTTCTGTGGTTTCTGTTTTGCTTTTGGCCAATCTACTTAGGGATGATTCCTGGTTGTATGTTTCTTCTTTTTCTTAGAGATTTTATTTCCCATAGGGTAGTGTTCCTTATTTTAAAGTATGCGTAGCTTTAAAGACAGTTAACAAACCACTTCATATACATAGATAGAATCTGCACCATAATTTATCGGGTAAGTAATATATGATATAACTACAAAATCTCTAAAATTTACAAGAGATAACAACTGAATATATAATTTTATTTGATATAACGATCTGTTAATATAATAAACGATTGACATAATTTTATTATGACTAATTTCTTTAAGCATAACAATCAATGAATATAAATTCGTTTTGTATACCACTCAAAAGACATAAAACTTATTTGCTCTATTTTTTTTTCTTCCTGGAAAGTAATCTAACACTGATGTGCCTAGTATTAGTACCACCTGCCATGAATGTTGGACGGAGCCCCGCTTCGCGGGGCTCCGTCCAACATTCATGGCAGTCAAAAGTCAAATCACAATCCAGTTTAAAGTAACCTAACACGAAGGGGATGGCGGGGTCTTTCAGACCCCGCCATCCCCTTCGAACCTAACCTGTCCGTGTCGGGGTGCCCCAAGTCCCGAGCTCGCTTCGCTCGCTCTTGCATCCTAGATTAAATAACTGATGACTACCTGTCATGCTGGCTCGACGGAGCCCCGCTTTGCAGGGCTCCTATTTCTGGGTGCCAGGTTTAAAGTAACCTAACACGAAGGGGATGGCGGGGTCTTTCAGACCCCGCCATCCCCTTCGAACCTAACCTGTCCGTGTCGGGGTGTCCCAAATCCCGAGCTCGCTTCGCTCGCTCTTGGATACCAAAATTTTCTAATAACAATAGCAATCGTGAAGGCAAACAATCAAAGTTCAAAGGATAAACCAAAGTCATCAAAGAAAATGTTTAAACGTTAAATTATATGTTTCAAACGTTATATGTAATGATCTTCGCTTAAATAAACGTTATATCAAATAAAATTATATGAAATGAGTTTTAGAGTAACACAAACATTATGTGTAAAGAAATTATATCAACCGTTGGTATATCTCACGTTGATTATATCATGTGAACGTTATTGAAATGAAAATATATCAAATAACTTTATATGAAATGAGACGCACCCTAATTTATCCTGCGGTCCTGCAGTTTGCGCCATTTTTGCAGTTTGCAGAGAAAGCTCAGCAATTGACGTCTGTGTACAGTATACGTAATGCGATGTGGTAATAATGTCTGTCTGAAATGAACAAACTTCGTAACGTATGTGTGAAGTTTGTGGAGGTATAACAGAAAAATCGATGTCGCATTTTTAACAGCTGTTTAGATGTCGTATAATGTCATCTCTTCTTCGCGTGTCTAGATTTTATTTGTGTGTCATCATCATCATCATATAAACCATCTGAAAACAATTTGAAAAAGACAAAAACATGTTTATAAACGCTTAGTTTTTAATGTATTCAAGGATTTGCTATCCAAATAAGTCTTTATGGTAGATATAAGCCAATGTTTACTATTTCTAACAGATTAATCAACTTTTTTAATTACTCCTGTAAACGAAGATATAAAACGACTGTATACAATAGCCTGCAATTGCGTTGATAGGCAATCAAGGGGTCATAATTGGGAATTATGTGCTGTTGATCCACTAGCCTTCACCTAGCTGATACAGCTCTAATCTTCTAGTTAAGGTGATTGCTTCGATGTAGCCCGCGAAATTCAAATTTTTTTACGTTTTTTGCATTTTCAGGCCAGTGACATGTTGTAACTTTATAAATATTTGTGTTGCGCAAATAACAAGTATAATTTTAAATATAAAAAATATCAAAAAAACTCGCTCCATCAGCTCTCACATAGAAATGGTGCATCGTAGTTAGATTTCGGAGATTTTAACATGATGCACCTTTTCTATGTGAGAGCTGATGGAGCGAGTTTTTTGATATTTTTTATATTTAAAATTATACTTGTTATTTGCGCAACACAAATATTTATAAAGTTTCAACATGTCACTGGCCTGCAAATTGCAAAAAACGTAAAAAAATTTGAATTTCGCGGGCTGGTTGGAGCATCCCCCTTAACCCCTTACTAAAGATTAGCAGTGTTCATGACTGTTTTCGACCCGCATTCTTCAGCATAGATGGTTCTAGATCTCGACTAGAACAGATGCAGGAGATTAATGAAGTCTAAGATTTTCTTGGAGGCAACGTAGAACTTCATTAAAGCCAGGCCAATCAATATCTTGAAAAATGTCAAATTTTACTTTTACTTTTTTACCAAACTCACGTTACGATAGTTTTGTTAAAGAAATGTCTTGATCACACGCACTCACCAAATGGTCGACACAAGTGCTCTCGGCCGAGTACTGTGATCAAGGCGTTTTTAATCATAGCCCTTAATGTTCCGGGGTCTTGGTTACCCGATGAGTCCCGCGACCTCGGCAGGCTTAGGCCCTGTAACGTAGGCGTCTCCCGTGGCGACTGGGTCGTGAGGTGGACGCTGTCCTGTCCCTTGTCAAAGGTTACACGCTCAGTCTGGCGTCAGTCTGGTCCATCAGTCTGCTCAGAATGACGGAAGAATTATCGTCTAACCGGTTGACTGACGGACTGATGGTCCAGAATTAATAACGTGTCTCGCTTCCTCCTTTGCTAACATGACTGCTTCTCAGAAGGAGGCGACCGCTTCCCATTCCGTCTCGCCCCGCAGCATGGCCTCGACCACGGCCTGAATGGTCGTTGGCCTGAAATGATTAAGGTATAGCGTCAGAAATAGTCAAAGTATTAATAACATTAAAACGTATGAGTCTGTCTGTCAATCAATTTTATTAATACCCAGCCTTAAGCGCTTCCATCATCACTCAAATTATTACTATCCATAAACGTCCGACTATGTGCTATTACTTTCATGCCCAATTCAACAGCACTAAACAATGCCCAAAAATAGACATCTGTGGTAGATTTTCAACCCTGGTGTTACACACACAAAGTTGAAAATCTTTCGGCACAATGTAGATCTCACATAGTAAATAAATAAATGACAAGCTGTTCCTCGTGGTTTTATCCCGGCAGCTCCGCTTCTATTAGTTTTAGTGTGATGTTATACATATAGCCTAAAATCTTCCTTGAAAAATGCCCTATCCAACAAAATCAGATTTTTTCAATTCGAACCTCTACTTCCTGAGATTAGCGCGGCCAAGTAAACAAACCCTTCAGCTTTATAACATCAGAATATATAGATAGACTGGGCTAGCACATAATGTTCAAAATCCAACAGTACAATACCATTTAGGCACATGTAGCCCCTAGTGTTACTTGAATACAAAAACATGAGACGAACGTGCTCCATCAATTGAACGCAACCATTGAACTTGACAATAGATCCACAGGCAATATGCGGGCGCGCATCTATCAACGAAAATATTATGGTGACGTCATCGTCATTCATCAACGCCTTATGGGGGCTCGCTTGATGAACTGATGATGTGTCATTTGTCAACAGAATTGAAAATGACGGTTGAGCATCATCGTCGTAAAGAGATTGTTTCTGTTAACACTTAAGCCATTGACTACTACTACTACTAAGCCATTAAAGCTGTCATTTTGTATTTTCTGTTAAAATACTACAGAAAAAATCACTAAAATAAAGGGCCATAAAAATAATGTAGGTAAGTTAAGAGTTGGGGGGGGCACCCCGAGGACCGGTTTGATTAGTTTCCTTTAAACCTTGCATACAGAAATAGGAGCCCCGCGCAACGGGGCTCCTATTTCTGTTTGCCTTTGCCTACTTTTAGTACATTTACTGATCAATCAATTTATTTGATTCGCGGCTGACTTAGTAATTTTGTAACCAATGTAGTTTTTTAGTGGACGATAATGCTATTAAATAGAAGCCGCTTTAAACAACACCCTTTATTTATTACTAAAATCACTTTTCTCATTCAGTAAATGGTGTTTCACTGTACATTCATCCATCATTTCTTTGGTCTTCAATTCTTTTCTTAACATTTAGTCTTTAGTCGTACTCAAAACGACAATAACTCAGCTTTCATAACCAGCTATAAACAATACGAAGGCTCTTTAGGGTGCTGTTGTTTTCTCTTTATTATTATGCTAAAAATAAAATAGTAATTTCCTTTATAATTGTGACCACATAAGACTTGACAATTATGAAAGCCGTGACTTGGATTAAGTATTGAGTGTGCTATTGTCATATTATTCTTTAGAGTAAGAGATGAAAGCACTACCTTTACAGACATTTCACTGTATCAGAAATGATTAATTACAGCTTAGATATAAGCCGACAACAAATATTTATACTAGCAACATCTATGGAATGCAATCTATTACTTTTTTCACTCCCTTCCTGGTTGGAGCGAAAGGGACTGTCAAACTCGTACTGACTAAAACCCACCGTGCTTTTTCAATTGTCCTCTACCTTCCTGGGTCACGGCAACCTATTTAGACAGTCCCGCCCCGGCAGGCGTTTGGCCCTGTGGGGTTCCATCAGTTTTCTGACATCTCTTTAAGTTGCACGCGGAATACGACGCGCCGGCGTCCCAGACATGGTCCTTGATCGGACCGCGAGCTACACATTAGGGAAACGACGAATCACATTGAGACACGTTATCAAAACTGCAACCGGTTGAAAGTCTTGATTCCAATCCCTGATTCGGAACCTTTCAGCTGACCTGAAAATTCTGTATGAAAGTTTTGATTCCCCCAAAGTGGAGACGAGACAAGCAAAGATTTAATCAATCACAGGAAAGATAAAAGACGTGATTTGGATTGATTGAAAAAGCAAGTGGTAAGTTGGTGACAAATTGGACTAGACGTATTCATCGTGTCCTTATTACGAAAATCTCATAGACAATTTTTATTTTGTCCAAAACAAAAGTACATTTAAAATCCACCGTTTCGGGAGTAGCTTTATTATTAAAAAGATGACTAATTCAGTAGGGTGAATGTTTTTAGCCGTCTGCAGTGACGTCATCTGAAACCCCATAGCAATGGCTTTAGATTTATTATGGGGTGTTACTGTGTCTGGCGAGCCAAATGCAATGAACTTAGTATTTCGTCTGGAAATGGCACCATGCTTAAGAGATCACTGACCTTTGCTGTATTGCTCCCTTCTAGTGCTGAATGACCTTAGTTTTCTTTTTTTTTGGTTTCAGTAGAAATGTATAGGTACGTATTAAGATTATTTTAGTCAGCAAGTTTTCTGGGTGATTCTGTTTGGTTGGGCACCCAACCCGAAACTACCATGTCGCGTGTGTGTATTCTTTTGTATTTTTTATTATTTTTTTAGATCGACGATTATACCAGTGCAAGATTAATCAGCACTAATATCAATCGCGTCGTAGACTAAATCGGTGTTTTATTACTGTTACACTGGGGACTACTGTAACGGGATTTTATTTTATTTTTTGGTAATCTGTAGGTATGTGCGGCCTACCCTTTGTTGAAAACCACTGCACGCCACTGCCTCTGTGGAAATCAATTCGGATATTTTGACGAATCGAATTGTTTTTTTTTAAATCAAGATTGAATAGCTCACTTCTAGGCAGGTGTGCTTCAACGCTGACCACATCATTGCTTATCAACAGGCGAGATACTGATCAAAAAGGAGTATATTGCAAAAAATAGATGCAATGACGGGTTCCGTGTTAAGTCTTTCCAGGAATTTAAAAATAAAAATAAAATAAAAAATAAAAATTCTTTATTGACACAGATAATACATTTGTCTCATATTGTAAACCAAAATATGCATTATATAATGTATTGCACAAAAGTACTGCTACTGAATCCCAAACTAAGCTTGAGCTTGTATTTTGGGAGACAGTGTTCAGCCGTAGGGAGTGTCACCATATATAATAAAGTAATGATACATTAGGTTTGAATGTTGCTGCAATAAACTATCGTTATTCATCCAATAATTTGCGGTAAAACTTTTTACTTTTTTCATCTAGTTTTATTTTTATTTTTGTTATTATTAATTTTATTTTTATAATTACATTAATTTAATTATTTATTTTTTAATTACATTACATTACAATATAACACAACATTACAATACATAATTTTATTAATTTATTCATTTAGTAACAAAATTTAATATATTATTTATTTACATTTGATTCAATTCAATAAATCAATCAATTAAACTTACATAATTTAATTTGCCTTGATTCAATCAATTAATTATTATTTTATCAATTAAATTAATTACATTAATTTAATTTAATTCCTATTCAACTGATGTGTGTGATCTGTGTGTAAGTTTGTGAGTGTGTGTGATGTGAGTGTGTGTCAGTGTGTAATGTTTTAAGGGATGGAAATTGTGTGATATAATTTACGTAATGCATGCCAGTAGATCCTCTGTCTTCTCATAATCCAACGTTAGCAGCCATTTGTAAACTTTGCTTTTGATTGCGTATCTAGTAAGAGAAACAATGTTGAGGTGTTTGTTTATGGTGTTGTAAAGCTTACAACTCACAACCTTGTACTGTCTCTTTGCGAAGGTAGTCTTGCTTGGAACACTAGAGCACACAGGCATTTTGCTGCGTCTATTGGGTTTGGGTAATGGCACGCTAGGGTGTTTTCTGAGGATAGTTCTGAGCACAAAGAGTTGGCGAACCGTTAGGACCTGGCACTCCGAGTACAACTGAGATGTTGGATGCCTGTAGGGGTTTCTTGTCATCACTTTCAGCACTGCTCTTTGCGCTCTCTCTAGGCTCAGTAGATGCGTCTTTGCGGCCCCTCCCCATATGGGGATGCAATATTGTATTACCGACTGACATAGGGCCAGGTATATAATTCTAAGTTGTTCTACACTTGCACTATCTCTAAGTGTTTTAAATATATGAATGAGACGTCTTACTCTGGAGTTGACGGCACTTATGTGTTTGTCCCATCTTAAGCCACTATCCATGTATACTCCTAAATATTTCACACAATCTGTGCGTGTGATTACCTGGCAATTACAGTTAGCCTGCGAGATGCAATTGTGTGCCTGAAGTGAGAATCCTCGCGGTGGAGTCTTAGTTTTGTTGATGGAGAAGGGAACATATTGCGTTTTTGTTAAGTTTAATGTTAGTAAATTGCGAGTTAACCAGTTTTTAACATTGGATAGTGCGAATTCTGCTCTCTCTTTAACTGTATGCCAGTTGGGGCCCCAGACAAATATAGCGGTATCATCGGCATATGTGAATATGTTGGTGTAAGGGAGAGACATTGTGCAGAGGTCGTTGATGTAAAGCTGGAAAAGGGTGGGACCCAAGACACTCCCCTGCGGAACACCGAAGGAGACGGTCTCCTCATCACTCATGTAGTCCCCAATCATAACACGTTGCTTTCTGTTTGTGAGGTAGTCTTTAAAGATGTCGTAGCTTATGCCACGTACCCCCGATGATTCGAGCTTGGACAGAAGTATGGGGACCGAGACCGTGTCAAACGCTTTAGATAGATCTAGGTAGATACACAAGCAATTATATTTGGCGTCTAATATTTTTGCTACGAGATTGCTCAAGTCCATTACAGCGTCTTCGGTAGAGATGCCGGAACGAAAACTATATTGATTGTCGGCAAGAATATTGAATTTGTCCAGAAACTTTTTGAGAGAGTTATTTAGTTCATCAATTTCCCTATAATACGTACTATTAATAACCCCTATTATTATCATCATCATATCAGCCGTAAGACGTCCACTGCTGAACATAGACCTCCCCTTTAGACTTCCAGTAGGACCGGTTGTAAGCGGCCTGCATCCAGCGTGATCCTGTGGCCTTCATAAGATCGTCTGCCCACCTAGTGGGTGGACGTCCTACGCTGCGCTTGCCGGTGCGTGGTCTCCATTCGAGAACCTTACGGCCCCATCGGCCATCAGTTCTGCGTGCTATATGGCCTCAGTGGCGGCGTAAGGCGTGGGCGACGTGGGCCACCGCCTACGGCCTCGCGGTATAAGGGGCCTCACGCCTCAAAATTTTTTAAAGCGAGAATAAAAAAAAATATTATAAATCAATTTTGTTGTGAAACATGTTTTCTTAGACTGGCAACATTTGCCGCCGACCATTGCAGAGTGCGGGGAATCCCTGGTTTTATTTGTTTACGTTCTTTACTTGGAAGCCAACCAAGAAAATTAAGTTTAAGATTAAATAATTTAAGAAAATTAAATGTATATCTCCACCTTTATAATTTACGATTTGTAATTTTTCATTAATAATTATGAATCTAATTTGTATTTTTATGAATAAAAACTTGGCAGTATTATTGTTTTGTTTGTTTTTATTATTTTATAAAATCCGTCTTCAGGTTGCCATAGAACAGGGCCTCGCGAAATCTGTCTTGCCCACATCAAATTTAGGTCTTGCCCCGCCACTGTATGGCCTGCCAACTGCCATTTCAACTTGCTAATTCGTTGGGCTATGTCGGTTACTTTGGTTCGTAAGTAACCCCTATTATACTTTAATTTAAATAATAAAATAGCCAAACTACCTTCATTAATATGACAGCTATTAGTTACGCCGACTTGACATACAGACACCACTCCTAGAAATGTGTTCCAATTCAATTTCACTAATTACATTACCACTAATTAGGTCACAGACCGGGCTGTGTTCATTTCACGCACAATGTCTATTGCTAAATGAGTCAGTACATGTTCTAATTTCCACATTAGACCCTATGCACACCACGTTTTTTAAATGCGCCGGTGCAGCGCGTTTGACGCGATGCAGACGCGATACGCACGCAAGTCAGACGCAGCCTAGAAAAAATGACAAAAAACTGCTCTGATGAAAACGCGCCGTCGACGCGCCGGTGCAGCGCGTTTCTAAAGGCGCGTTTCCATTATGCAAGTGCTTGCATACATGTATGACGTCAGACATGTGTGCAAGTAATTTGAATTGGAAACACGATTTTGTTCAACTTGCAGCTTGCATACAAGATTTTAGTGGTATACAAGTTAGTTCTAGTTTGAAAGATCGTTTTTTGGTTCCCAAAGACAATCATATCTATGATATTCCTCAATAAACATTATTGTTTTCTCCGTATCCCATTTAGCAGTCATTTTTACAAAGTAATAAAGTCATAAACAAAGTAATCCTCTATGCACGACCGCATGCGCTTGCAACTTGCGTGCAAATGTGCCGACTTGATTATTGTGCGTACAAGTTTAAACCTAATTGCATACAAGTTGAAACTTGTATGCAAGTTGTTGTTTCCACTATACAATTTGCATGCAACTTGCAACTTGTATGCAAATCACTTGCATAATGGAAACGCGCCAAAACGCTAAAATGCGCTGCACCGGCGCTACATAAATACTTTTATAGTATTTGCAAATTGGCGAGGCAAAGTGAATGTCAACATTAATTGATTGTCAAAATATGACTGAAGTTCCCTCATTTCCAAAGGTTCAGTTGCGTAGGTCAGATAGGGTAACAGACTCGTTAAATATTTACTTCATTCGGCCGCGCCCAATCGGGGTAAAAGCTGAGAAAAGGGAAAATGCGGGTTGATGTCACTTTTCTTCTAATCCAGGCATGATTATTTTATAGTCGGAACAAGAACTAGCTAAGGCTTTGCTCCAGTAGTTGTTTAATAATAAAATACAGTCCATTTATGTTGCTCGATGAAAATATAAAACTAATGCCCGGGTTACACGAGGCTAGTTTTTCAAGCTAGGATAGCAAGCTAGTTTTCTTTTAAACTGTCTTGGCTAGCTGTCCTGGCTTGGAATAAGCTAATTCTGTTTACATGAGGCTGTGTTATTTGAAGCTAGTATTATTGCAGTGACCGAGGTGACCACACGTCCAAAATGAACTACATAACGTCGTAAGTGTGTCCAACCATCATAAAGCGCATGGCATAAAAAGTGAAACATTAACCCCGTCTGTGTTCCTGAGAGCATACAAAATAAATGTCTTCAAAGTTAGAATGAACTGGCTTCTTATGGATGAGTTCACTCCATCGTAGGTTTTATCAGACACCTCTAACCTAGACTAGAGTCAAGAACGACTGACGGGGCCCCCCTCTCAGAGGGCCAAAGCCTGCCGGGGTCGCAGGACTTATTCCATCACCGTGACCCCGGAACATAAAGGGCTATTGAAGGACACCGTGGATTTTAGTCAGTACAAGTCTGACAGTAGGGGTGGGAGGACTCATTTGATGATTTTGCAACGTTAATAAAAAAAAAAAAGAGTCACGAACGAATCCATCTCAAATAAAAAATAACCACAACACTTCATAAAAATTATGCTGAGAAAACCTACAATACATAACAATGATTAATTACCACCATTGGCAGTACTTTATCATTATTAAGATGCAATGAATACTAATGTCCTTGCCCTTGGCATTTCCATACTTGGCAATCCTTGATCTGTTATTCCAACTTGGCAATAAAACAAAAACATAATACAAGTAACCCGACCTGGCTTTGCACGTGTTACAGAGTAAAGCTAGCATGTTTTTTTTTCCGACATCTACATCATAATTATTATTATCGTTATATTTCAGACAATTTATACAAAACCGTAAAGAATTATTGTAAAACTACTATTTTTTTTTTTAATTTTCTTGGGTGAAATATCATTAAATGAGTATTCCCGCCCTAGATAGAGAGGAAGAGACTGAAATTTGACTGACTATAAAAGAACCCTGTTCCTTCTGTTCTTCTGTTGCCCTGAGCGTTCCAGGACCGCGGTAGCCTTTTAAGACAGCACTGCTATCTACCTTTCTTTCTTATAAATCACTCCGAACTGTAATTTTCCAGATTATTCGCATTCAGACAAACAGACGAAGCACACTTACTGCTGACATTAAAAAGGGCTCAGAAAGAAAATAAAACTTTATTTATTTGTCACAGACACAAAAACTAAAGACTTATTGCAATCGATGGAACACAAAGAAGAATCGTGCGAACGCATTGCAGTTACGATTTTATCTCTTCGTCGACCTAAGTTTAAGTCCGCCTATGTGCCATTGCATAAAGTTTAAATAAATAAGAAACGAATCGATCTGATAATGAAAACCGCCTCCACGACTGTCCATGATAGCCTTTCTAGATTGTTTTTGTTTTTCACGGTTACCTGTACCTATACCATGTGTTGTCATTACGATACACCATGCACAGTGTTTTAGGATTGCTTGGGAGCGGACATGTTTTAACTAATAGCATATATCGATGTATATAGTAAGACCCATTAACAAAAACTGCAAACCCTATGTCAGTTATTCTTAGTTTTCGAGAAAAAAAATGCTAAAGTTGCTAGTTCAGAGTATGTGTCAAATAGTATAAATGTATTTTTTTCTTGAAGAGTCAAAACTAAAAGTAATATTTAATAACCTCGTTTTAACACAAAATGATAATTATGTTATTTAAGCTTTAAACAACTATAAAATGTAAGTAATTACGAAGATATTAGCAAAAAATCGAATTTTCGTTTTTATTTTTTATTATGCTAATGACATCATTTCCGCGCACAATTTTCTCCTAAAGGGTAAGTTGACCTTTTGTTCTTGCTGTATAAAAATCAACCATATAACCCGCAGCATTAAGAAGTTATTAAAAATTTAAGAAAACACTCAGTGCCAATATTTTTGCAAATAGCAAAAGTACTGTGTGATTTAAAATTTATTTGCTATTAAAAGTAAGACAGGCGTACAATTTAACTTAGACGATCAAACAAATATACAGCAAACAAGTAAACTAGCAACATTTAACTGGGTGTTGAACTCAACCAACATGCCATCGAAGTGTTTACAGGGACCCAACGGAGTAGTTTAAATAAAATTCATTGAATGAATTGCTCTTATCCGGCGAACTGTAGCCACTGACAAGAAGATATTTATGTTATGTTGTTAGATAACAGTTCAAGGGAAATGCATGCGCAGTGGCACTGAATATCAGGATGAAAATTAACAAGGATAGATGTAATTTTCATATCAATGAGACAATACTTTGATCACGACTAGCACAGTGCCGAAGCGATTGGACTGCTGCGCACCGTCAGCACCGTGACATCAAACTACTCGTATTATGGTTTGTTTGCATTTTGTAGTATGCGGAAGATATTTGTAAGTCTGGCCCAAAAGACCAGCAAAGTCATTTCTTTTCGATTTTGCAAAGGACAAGGAGAAATATCCCAAGTTGATGACGACCAACTTTTTGATAAGTAAATGATAAAGCGAAGAGAATTAGGAGGATATTTCGATCCAAAATTCTGATTCTGCAATTAAAAATTTGTGAAAATTTAATCACTAACTCATCACTTTATACACACATTATCATATAGAACTCAATATTTATTGAGATGTTTTATATTTCCGTCAAAAGATGAAAATTCCGAATCTACAACAAAAAATTTGGCAAAACACCAAAAACCCATCACTTTACACAATTATATTTGTTGAGACGTTCTATATTTCCGTTAAAAGATGAGACATCGACACTTCAGAAATCGTCATTACGTCATAGAAAGCAATGTTTGTAAACTAAACTGTGCCAGCGGTTGCGTTATCTCAAACAAAATGCCTTCCAGCTATTTCATCTCGCCACCGATACGATCTTTGTGCATTTTCAGGCCATTATTTTCTTTACACTCTACATATAATTAGCACACTACTGGATTCTCAACTCTATTCTTTAGTTGATAAGTTTTAAAATATAACGTTCTCAGTAGTACATCATTAGGTGTCATCATAACAATAGGAATGAAAGTGTTTTAATTGCTTTGAAATAAAAATACAACAGAATTCCCGTGAGAAGTTATAAATCTTTTTGTTGCAACAAAACTGTGTTGTTTGGAAGGTAAAAGTCATTTTTCTTTCTAACATCATTAAAGACCGCCATTGTGTGCAGAAAATTGGAGTTCAATAAAAAGTTTTAGTTGGTTTAACATAGTAAAAAGTAGGTAACTGCCGGTAAGCATACACCTTGGTAATCTTGCCATCATGGGCTATTAACTTTTCCCATAAAAACTACTGAAACTGAAACCCACGTTTTAGTTGGGAAAGTTTACAAAATCACTTTATTAGACAAATATTTATAAGCATTGCTTGGGTCGTGGACTCGTGGTATAATATTTATCAAGCCTCATTTCTGAACTGAATATCCTATTGACAATATCTTGTTCTCTTTTTTCCATGAGCTGTTATTTGTACTTCATCATCATCATCATCATCTCAGCCGTAGGACGTCCACTGCTGAACATAGGCCTCCCCTTTTGATTTCCACTTATACCGGTTGGAAGCGACCTGCATCCAGCGTCTTCCTATTTCTACTTACCAACAAAAAATACTTAAAAAAAACACCAGTCGATACGCCCTTCGAAGTATTTTTAGTATGTCCTCATTTCGCAGGATCCTTGTTCATTGAACAGCAAAAATAGTTCATTCATGCGATTTATTTGGCTTCTCTTAGACCCCTCCCGACCTCCGGAAGTATGCTAAAAGCACCTTTCCTGAAAGCCTAGAAAACCACTCAGAAATAATTTGATACTTTAGTTTCTTCCGAAATATACGCCTGGTTTTTGGTCTACTCAACATAATTTTGCTATCTATGTCCTGTTTGTCATGGGAGGTTCAAGCATTATTTGCAACGAGTTAACTCTTGACTTCAACCTAGCCCAGAAGCAAAGACTATTATGGAGCGGGATCCCCAGAAGGAACTAAAATTCTATGATTGATAGTGGGACCGCATTCACCACAAAACATCCTCTTTCTCACAACCAACACCATTTTTATTCATCACTCATCTACTTCTATGCATTTCAGGTTTCTAAAGCTCTCTAAGAAGACCAGGAAAAATCTCCGTATTTTCAAGTTTATTGAACCATTCGTACTTCCAATAAATGATGCATTTTCTTGCCTTCAACGTTTATCTAAATATGAAGCTGGTTTAAATGAGATCGTAACTAATAGTCCGTGAAATTGAATTCGGTTTAGTGGAATATTATATCGTGCTGCGCCACTATGATACTGACAGGTAGTAGTTTTTTCATCCCTGGTTCATTTTTTCGTTTAATTAATAGAAAAAGCTCGTTATCAATATTTTGAGGCTAGATTAATAGTTGGAGAATAGTTTAATTGTATTAGATATATTTTGATGTCATGCTAGGATGCCTAATGACAGCGTCTCTTTATGAGCCTAGAATTATACCCATTTTGGCATTCCAAAATATTACATAGACTTTAAAAGTAAATAAAAAAACTAAAAAAAAATTTCAAACATGCCAACAACAATTCAAATATCGAAACCAAACTACGGCCCGCAACAAAAACAGTTGAAAGCCGTTAGGGAAGTGTCAAATTCTTACGTTCGAATTGCGAACGCAGACGCGTTCCGTTGGCTACATTGACATGCGTGCGCGCACTCAGGAAGTTACTAATGCGGTAACGAGCCGACATCCGCGACACTACCATACTGGGTGGCGAAGTCCTATCTTAATTTGTTACATAACAAACTATATTTGCATACATAACATCACGCCTGTTATCCACGAAGGGCTAGGCAAAGATGTACCTAAAAGTACATTCATATTTCGTAAGTTATTTTTAGTAATGGGAGGCGTGCCGATTGCCATCAACCTGACACAAATTGCTGTTAAATTCTTAATCAAAAAATCCAAAAACACTTTGCGTGACCTGGGAATCCAACCTGGGGCGTCATGCTTTACAGCCAAGCTAGACCATCGAAGCAGATTTCTATACATAAAATATGTATTTACTTTGCAGATAATAATATGATAATGATGGTTAAGTGTAGAAAGAGTTGTGTGGAATTTTAATTTGCTTTTTGGTTTTTAGGAGTCATAGCAAGGTTATTTTGAGTGATGTATATAATGTATTGAATGCAAAGATCATTTGATATTTCATTCACGTCTTCCATTATGAATATTTATTTTTTGATTGTGTTTTTTGAAGATCCATCCTCAAAATGAACAAATCTGTTGACTGACTCATTGGTCAAGTGTTCAATTTCCATAAAAGACATAGCCAAAGAGATAAAAGAATATTAAATATGGTATTTCTCAGTGCCAACAGAAACTGAATCTGCTTGTTTGAAGGGAGTAGGTACCCTCATCCGCTGCTATTTGACACTTCAACCGGCGAGGAATATTGGTGTTCAATGACGTACTATAACTTACATCACTGCCTAACTCTTTGGGAGTAGCTGATAGGTACAATTTCAATTACAATTTATAACATATAAGACGAATTTTAATGAAAAAATAAACTTTAAACCATGCATTTAACTAATCGATTGTAAATTAATTACAATAATATTATTTAAGTAAGTATAAATGTTTTTTTTTGTTTTTTTTTTTACAAATAACCTCCTCTTTTGAAAGTCGGTTAAAAACCGGCCAAGTGTAAGTCTGATTCACGCACGAAGGGGTCTATGAAAATGGCAATAAAATTATGTCTGTTGTATGGGAGCCCCTTTGACAATTTGTTTTTTTTTCTGTTTTTTTTTTTGGATTTGTTGTTATAGCGTCAACAGAAAACATAATTTGTGAAAATTTCAACTGCCTAACTATCACGTGTCTTGAGATACAGCCTGGTGACAGACAGACGACGAACGGACAGCGGAGTCTTAGTAGTAGGTTCTCATTTCACGGAACCCTAGAAATAGTGAGAGTCAAAATGGCGGGTGTACTTCAACGAATCAAATGCTCATAGTTATCAAAAAAATGTACCAAAATTGTACTATTTAGTACCTGGGTTTAAAAAAATAGTACCTTCATCAGAACAAAATTATATCAAAATGTAAAAACACCAGCCATCTTGACGTCAAGGTACTAAATAAATAGTACAATTTTGGTACATGTTTTTGTTTGATTCGTTGAGGTTCACCCGCCATTTTTACTCTCACTAGAAATAACAAATTGCTGAAATCTCTGATGAATATTCCTCAGCTATTGCTGTCCATCATCGTTATTAATATTGACACACATAACGCACAAATGCACACACATCAGTTCATTCATCCATCGACTAGAATAGAACGATCTGGTCCAGTCATTACGGCACCCGGGTGATGACTCGCGCTATTCATACGAGGCCACACAAGACGCTAAGATTGGAATCTGTTGTATGCCAATCCATTGAATAAATAATTTTTATCTACTATCATGCTATTAATCCTCTATAAAAGAACCTAAGTATAACATGTAGCTTATTGCCAACATTAAAACACTCAATGATATTATGATCATTATATCATCCAAACGCGTGATATTATGAATTTCAAAAAAAGAACATTCTCATGCAACGACATTTTCACCACCAGATCGCTAAAATTTTGAAAAAAGAACAATACGAGATTCTTTTACTTAATAAGGTTTGTTTATTTTAACATGCTTCGCAATTAGACTTTTCTTGAATTTACATAGTTCTTACAACACTGTACAACACCATTTATAGAGGATTCACATCATGATTGTAGATAAAGTCTTGTATGCAACTGTTATAATTAGGTATTAAAACACTCATGTGATACTATTATCACACTCGGCTACGCTTCGTGTGATAAACCCACATTCGTGTTTTAATACCCCTGATTATACAACAGTTGCATATATAACTAATTGGATATTGTAGAATAGACTATTGTATCTTTTTTTTTAACGTGGTAAAAATCATCAAATGAATCCTCCCACCCAGGTCAGGGTGGGAGGGACTGTCAGACTTGTGTTGACTAAACTTCACGGTGTCCTTCATTAGCCCTTTACGTTCCGGAGTCTCTGTATTTCGTTAGTCCCGCGACCCCTGTAGGCATTGGCCCTCCAAGGTTCCTTAGTTTTATGATTTCACATTTAACATTACTTGAGAATAAAACTTTATTTAATTGCTTTTTATTATATTGCGGTCGACTAATAGTTAAAAAATAGACGTTTTCTAAATTAGAATTTTGTTTATTGGTGTTTTATTGATGTCCAGTACAATAAGCGAAAAATGCTCATAAAATAAAAACTATTGAGTCAAACCGAATTAAATTTTATGAGACCAAAATGACAAGTAAATCGGACCAGAAACCTCGGAATATTCGGTGAACATACAGAAAATAAAATATAGACTCAATTTAGAACCTCCTGCTTTTTGAAGTCGGTTAAAAAACAACATTCCATACCAACAATGCTTATTGAAAAAAATTCACACCATAAATCACTCTGCCCAATATTTTGATTAACTAGATCAATATTAATAAACAGAACTGCATTCCAAACGATTCCCGCATCAATTGAAAAGACCAGGTCAATAGATTCTTAACCTTATTTAATAACACAATAGAGTTAAATGTTTAAATTAGATTGGTTTGTGCTACCAATAGGATTTTAATGGTTAAATCAGTGTATGGATGAGTCAGCTAGATTTTATAATCGGTTCTTTTGTGGGTTTCTTGAGATATTTGGCGATTTTGGTTTGGCGGCAAAAAATGGCGGATAGCTACCTACTTGTTGAGGGGTTCAGCCAGCGGTCGCCACCGATTAATGATTAAACAACTTTTATAAGTTTAAATTCAGTTACTACTTAAGTCCAGATTGTTGGTAAAGGTCAAGAAAATTCATATTCTGGCTAATATTCATATACTAGCTTTTGTTAAGCAGTTATTTTTCGGTGTATCCAAGGGTATGTCTTACTTGCTGCCGTCTAACAGCTGATTTTGACATTGTAATTCTTCATCTTCATTTCATTCATTTGGACTACTATGATTAATATTAACTACCCACCACAAAAGAAAATGGTCTATCTTAGAGTAAAACTACCACGAAATCTCATAGTCAGTCATAGTCATTGAAGCTGCACCTAGCTTGACAAGTATGTCTTACTTTCCTTAACCAACTCTACCCCTATTGTCTGTTTCTTTTAATCAAATATCCTCTCTCTTCTTTCCAGAGAAGTGGGCCGCAACCTCATCATCCCTGGAGGCACCAGAACGATCGATGCCACCGGCAAGCTGGTCATGCCGGGAGGCATCGACCCTCACACCCACTTCGAACTCGAGATGATGTCTGCCAAGTCTGCTGATGACTTCTACAAGGGTACCAGGGCGGCAATCGCTGGTGGAACTACGTGTGTTAGTGAGTATTACGGCAAAAGATATTGCCAAGTTTCCCTTGAAACCTCGGCCCATAAACCCAACAAAGTTGAACTATCATCATTAAATAGGAAAACAAATATAGAATTTGATGGTATACAAAATGTTTTCCATAAGGAGTACACCGAAAAAAAATATATTTGGCCGTATTGAGTGGTCAACTATATAGGTATATATACCATACAATTTTTTTACCATTTTTAAGCAATTCCTAAAACTAATTATACCATTATAATTGTTTTTCTATTTAATGATTTTGACACAACACAACATGAATCGGGTCCGGCCGAATGTCGTCATAGCCCTTGGTGTATGAAATGAAGGTTCTATCAATCCTAGGAATTGAAAACGCGAAGCATTTATGTCGAATAGACCAGATTCTATCAGGCACCAATTTAAGTCTGTAACTGTCTAGTTGCCCATTCCAAAAAAAATGTCTCAATGGAGACGGGTTTGTGGGAATATCTTGTAAAAGGAAGGCCTTCTGCTCCACTGAGGCCGGGAGGACTCATTGGATAATTTTCCATGCAAAGAAAAGGTGTAACATTAAAATGATTCTAGATTGCCTATTCCTAACCGAAGAGCAAAAGGAGAAGTCTAAAGAGTCTTCCAAGCTTCTCTTCTTTTGCCATTATCTTAAGGTCGGCTTCCAGTCAAGCCGGGTGCAGCTAAATGCGTAGGTTTTTTTTTGAACAGTGTGTTTTGGCCTTCAAAATGGTGTTAGTTGAGTGGTTCAGGCTAAAAAAAAATGGAAAAAATGCGAGCTAGTTTTCTGCCCATCAAGTATCGCTGTTTAGAAGTGGCATAGCAATTGAGTTCTATGTGTATATAATAATAATAATAATATTCCACAACTATCACACAACGCCATCTAGTCCCAAGCTAAGCAGAGCTTGTGTTATGGGTACTAGACAACTGATAAACATACTTATATATTTCTAAATACATACATATTATAGATAAATTACACCCAGACACAGAACAAATGATCGTGCTCATCACACAAACATTTGTCCTGGGTGGGAATCGAACCCACGACCTCCGGCATAGCAGTCAGGGTCACTAACCACTAGACCAACAGGCCTGTCGAATTATTTAATGATGACATGATAATCATCACAACATATTGTTCTTATCAATGAATTTATTGAAGTATTTTCCTTATGACTCTTCTCGTAGTTATAATTTTTCTACATTTTCTTTTTTTACTTTCCAGTTGACTTCGTACTTCCCCAGAAAGGACAGTCTCTGTTGGAGGCGTATAATAACTGGAGGGAAAAAGCCGACAGCAAGGTAAGAGTCAAAGCTACTACCATCATAACCCGGGCATGCAGACGGCGGGTAATGAGCGACTCGCTGTCCGATCATGGACCATGTCGGGTCGAAAGCGCGTTTGTGTCCCAAGCGCGCCGTAAATAGCTGTCAGCAATATGACGGGGTCACCCCTTAGAAGGCCAAAGCCTGTCGGGGTCGCCGGACTAACGAGCTACCGTGACTCCGGAACGTAAAGGGCTATTGAAGGACACCGTGGATTTTAATCAGTACAAGTCTGACAGTCCTTTCTGCTCCCAGCCAGATTTGATGATTTAACCACTACAAAAAAAATATATAATAAAACGTTATCATTTTTCCAGGTGTGCTGCGACTACGGCCTCCACGTTGGCGTGACCTGGTGGTCTCCACAAGTCAAGAAGGAGATGCAGCAGTTAACCACAGAGCATTATGGCGTCAATTCTTTCAAGATGTTCATGGCGTACAAGGACGCCTGGATGTTGGACGATTATGAGCTGTATTGCGCTATGGAGACTTGCTGCGAACTTCGGGCTTTACCACAGGTGAGATGCTGATGCAGATGAAATAAAGATGATTTTTGAGTAAAGAAAAACTGATTTTACACCCGCATCTTCTGATGGATAAGAACTCCAGACGACTTACCAATCAGGCTACCGCAACTCAGAAGTCTAGGTACTATGTCTGTGTTACCTTAAGGTCGCAAAGTTTACTTATGTCTCATTGAGTTCCTTCAGTCAGACAAAGATCAGCACAGTAGTTGAGCGATTGGCTGGTGTACGGTGTCGCAAGTTCGATTCTCGCAAGGAACAAATATTTGTAGGGCTTACAGGTAGCTGTTTCGGATTTAGATGTTTGAACACAACTGTACTGGAGACTTTTCCAGAGTTGTAAAAAAACCACTTGAATGTTTCCATCACTAATTTCTTAATAGTAGTATGGGGAATGCTCATCCCCTGATTATATTTGGGATTTAAAGTGTAAATGACAGTGAGTCAGTTAAGTCTACAATGTTATTAGTAGGTTATTAAAACACTTTAACTAACACCTCTTTTTCCACAACCTTGATAAGGTCAGTGTTTCATATATGACTGCTCTGAGAAAAAATATCCCGAAAACAAAGTCATAGAAAATTGTTTCTTTTAAAGTCCAGACATGTTTTTATTGAGACACCAGAACTTTGCTCTTTTGTGCAAATAGTTGTTATCATCTTTATTATAACTGCTTCATGGCATACTAAACTAAAAAACAATAGGTAGCAAACCATAATATTATGGTCTACTCTCTATGTTGCGGTCAAAATGATGATTCATATGCTGCCGTATATGGACATCTGACGTTGTTTATTGTTTTAAAATCAGATTGGCTGATGTTTGTCAATAAAATGGCTCTACAATAGAATTGTTTGTTGTGAATGACAATATTATGATAGACATTTTACAAGATGACCGTATAACCTGGTAAAGGTCATCGGGAATCTACAGTCTTAGGCCACTCTAACACGGTTTGCTAGCAGTTAGCTGGTGATCAAAATACACGGACTGTTAATGGCTAACTGCTCGAGCAGTCTGTGTATGTTGATCACTGTCGAACTGTCCCTGTAGCGTACGTAGAAGACTGTATTTTGCTATGCAATCGCATTTCCAGCAGTTCGTGTTTGGCCTGCCTTAGTCGTACTGACGCAACTACTGACGCGACGCAACACTTGAAATGACCATTAGTTGTAATAGTATGTTCATGAACATGGATGACGATGGTGATAATTATATTATTCGACATTTTAATCATCACCAAAACTTTCAAAAAAAAGGCCGATATTTTTGCTTTGCCCAAAACTAGTATTCTAGTATTTTTTTGATGGCTGCTTAGACATCTTTCTTTTCGGATTTGGATAAATTTGATCGTCACAGAGATTGATTGGGGACAGATAAAGATCGGGAAGATAGCAACCGATATTTAAAAATAATAACTAATATTATAAATCTGAAGAGTTTGTTTGTTTGTTTACTTGGATAAACGCGCTTTTCTCAGAAACGACTGGTTTGAATAATAGCTGGGTAGTAAATCCAGTGTGAGATACTATTTTAAAAAATGGCCTTTAATTTCAGGTGCACGCCGAAAACGGGCACATTATTGCTCGCAACACTGAGAAGCTGCTCGCGAAGGGCATCACGGGCCCCGAGGCTCATCAGCTGTCGCGGGATGAGGAAGTGGAGGCCGAGGCTGTCAACAGGGCCTGTGTTATTGCTAACCAGGTAAGTTCCCTCCATAGAAAAATCATTTATTTGACACACTAAATAAATGTTTTTTACGTTAGAGTGGGATTTCCTCTGCCGGGGTCGCTGTCTCATAAGGAAATCGTGACCCTAAACGAACGTAAAGGGCCACTGAAGGATCACCGTGGATTTGGGAGGACTCATTTTGATGATTTTTTTAGATCGCAGATCGTCTTCATTGTTGTGTCAATTTTTTTTTAATTCTGGACCTTTGACTTAAAAGTTTCTTATCTCGCCTAATCTAAAGGTACACACCTAGAGTACCTAGACACGACGTGACCGTAACGCTATTTAACCGACTTTTTTATCTTTCGCTTCCAGGCCAACTCCCCCTTGTACATCGTGCACATGATGTCCAAGAGTGCAGTGCGGGCGCTGCAGCTGGCGCGCACCCGGCAGAGGCAGGCGCTCATCGGAGAGACCCTCGCTGCTACTGTCGGTACTGATGGTAAGTACATCTTCATCATTTAGTTGTAACACATAATTGTACGTCCATCACAAGTGTCGCCATATCAATTAGTGCGGCTTTTACTGGGTACTTTCTGTAATAACTTCATTAAAAAAAGAATGGATTTTTTCTAGCCCAGAAACAAAAATGAGCCCTAAAATGGTGCGAGCTGCACTAAGGGGTTATGCGAATAGTTACCATAAATAGAAGAAAATGTGTGATCCCAGGCATAAGTATGGGAGGTCAAAGACAAACAGCAATATTGCTGTCTTACAGCTCACTTCCGCTTCTCAAGCGGAGGCCCATGACCATTTTAGACTGAATATTCTATTTTATGCTTACGCTTTCACATTTGTAAGTTGTACCGATAGCGACTAGAAGGCTATTTTAAGTTCCTTCTCCATTTTGTTCCCTTTTTTATGTTTGTAAATATTTTTTTTAAATAATAAAAAAACTTGTTTGTTGTTCCAGGTTCCCACTACCGCAACTCGTGCTTCCGTCACGCAGCCGCGCACGTCCTGTCTCCCCCACTCCGCCCCGACCCCTCCACTCCGCAGGCCATGTGCGAGGCTTTGGCTGAGTAAGTATTATAACAAAATTTTGAATAAAAATATTAATGCCAACCAAGTATATTTTTAACACAAGTTGCTGTTCTGTCGGGAGGTTCCTGTGTCTGATAGGGAAGGAGGAAACGCCCGGGTGCCACCACTGCGAAGATCGCCCGGAGGACACAGGAGAGCATACGGTGCAAGACTGCCCCGCTTGGGCAGAGCACCGACGTGTCCTCACGGCGGCGATAGGCGGAGACCTCTCGCGCCCGGCATTGGTTGCGGCCATGCTGCGGGGCGAGACGGAGTGGGAAGCGGTCGCCTCCTTCTGCGAAGCAGTAATGCTCGTGAAGGAGGAGGCGAGCCGCGAGAGAGAGAGGACAGCGTCCTCCCTCCGCCCCAACCGCAGTGGTAGGCGCCCGCGGCGTCGGACGTCAGCAGACGATCTCCGGCCACCGTAGGCGCGGGCATGCGGGCAGCGAGTAAAGGGCAACTCGCTGCCCGACCAAGGACCATGCCCGGGTCGACGGCGCGTTGTGTCCCACGCGCGCCTCAAAGAGCGTCAGCATAATGACGGAGCCCCCTCTCAGAGGGCCAAAGCCTGCCGGGGTCGCGGGATTATTTCCTTACCGTGACCCCGGAACATAACAGGCTACTGAAGGACACCGTGGATTTTAGTCAGTAGAAGTCTGACAGTCCCTCCCGCTCTGCCCGGGGTGGGAGGACTCACTTGATGATTTTACGACGCTAAAAAAAAAAAAAAGTTGCTGTTCTGTGAATTTAATTACTCATATTCTGAAGAGGAGGTAAGCCCAAGACGTGTAGTCCGCCTAAAACGGGTATGCATGTTAATATGCGTGCGCATGCACACATTCTCATTAGCAACAACGACGCGTAATTAAACATGCATACCCGTTTTAGACGGGCTACCCGTCTTGGGTTTACCTCCCCTACCTACTTTGAAAATGGCCTCATTACATGCCTGATGAGCGTGTTGAAAGTTATGAATTTCAGGCCTAGGGAGAATCGCTTTCAACTTGATTTCTGCAATAACAAAAAATACGATTTAGCATTTCCGATAATGTTGGTAATCACATTCTAAATATTTATTATGATTTTATTAACCTTCTTCCAGCGACCACCTGCAGCTGATCGGCAGCGACAACTGCACGTTCCACGAGAAGGACAAGGAGCTGGGCAAGGACAACTTCTCAAAGATCCCTAATGGAGTCAACGGAGTTGAGGACCGGATGGCCATCCTGTGGCAGAAGGCTGTCAACACTGGTATGTCATTATTGTCTCGATAAAGAAGGCGAAGGTAGTATTCGACAACCATAAGGGTGAAGCTATGATGGCGCAATTTATTGGCGCAGGAGGACTAAAAATACGAGAAAACATTTTCGAAAAATTGTGTAACAGTTAAATTAGACTGATTTGATACGTACACACATATATCTTTTTTTAATAAAACATTTCGAAAAGGATTTCTACGATTACTAACTTTTTATCCTGCTATGTGTTAAAATCAGATCAGTGATTCTGAAAATTTTAAAGTAAATAATACTTTAAAAGTTTCAGAATCACTGAAAGTTACAAACAGTTATCAGATAAAAAGGGCAGCGATCTCCTACTCACCATTTCACATCTTTCTTATCTAAAAAAATCGCGGGATTTATATGGTCGCGGGATTTATTTCCTTACCGTGACCCCGGAACATAAAGAGCTATTGAAGAATCACCATGGATTTTAGTCAGTACAAGTCTGAAAGTCCCTCCCGCCCTGCCCGGGGTGGGATGACTCATTTGATGATTATACCACGCTAAAAATCTAAAAAAGTATAAACTTTTTATTCTATCTCCACTTCTCCAGGTATAATGGACCCATGCCGCTTCGTGGCCGTGACGAGCACGAACGCGGCCAAGATCTTCAACATCTGGCCGCAGAAGGGTCGCGTGGCCGTCAACAGCGACGCTGACATCGTCATCTGGGACCCCAAGCTTGAGAGGACCATCTCTGCAGCCACACATAAGCAAGCCGTCGATTTTAATATTTTTGAGGTAGGAACTACCTTTGAATCTTCTACAACCAGGCCTAACGGCTTTACGTGCTTCTAGAAGCCCGGTGGAAAGGTAAAGAACACAAACAGTTCACTTTAACTATGAGATACACAATAAAATCATGCAGTAATAAAATGACATTATTGACTCCGTGAGTCGGTGGTAGGGAAACAAAATAGTAAAATTACGGTAGGTATAAAACAAGGTTTTTGTTTTACATTACTCGTTGATAAAAATTTGTTATTAATTCTAGTTTTTTAGGCAATCTTTTTTAACGTATTGTCTAAGCATTCTCTTGAAACAGTTAAAATTTTTAATATTAATAATAGTTCGACTCCTTCAAATAGAATATTTCTTTTTCCATAATTGGTTCTGGGTGGCCTGAGAACGAGTTTATTCCGATTTCTAGTATGGTATCCGTGATTTCTTTTGTAAATATATAATAGATTTAGGGTTGGCCATCTGCATGATGACGGGGCTCCCCTCTAGAGGGCCAAAGCCTGCCGGGGTCGCGGGACTTATCACATTACCGTGACCCTGGAACATAAAGGGCTATTGAAGAACACCGTAGATTTTAGTCAGTACGAGTCTGACAGTGAATGGGTGGGAGGACTCATTTGATGATTTTACCACGATAAAAAGGGTTGGCCATCTACAGATTTAATATTAATAATTTAAGTCTTTTTTATATTTACTATGGACACTTTTAACTTGCTACATCGTCCCCACATAATGTACAATCTGAAAATTAATGATGTAACAAAGGTTCTGTGATAATTTTTGGCGACTGAAAAAGAGTGTTCATGGAGTTTCTTAGTCATTCATCTCCATAGAGATCTACGCATTGGTATGGGCATCTACGGTACTTTCACAGTTATTATGTCTTGTGACTGGGACTGTGGCACCATAACTATTTTTGAACTGTTTTTTGTTTTTGTCTTTTGGCAATTTAAATGTGCCTGTAACTGGCCTACTTTGAATAAATTTTAATGCTTTGATCTTGAAATCGAGAACATCTTGGGCAAGCGCGGCTTAACCTTGAAGATCGACCCTTTGAAGCTCTTATTATAATTTGAGAAATTTCTGATGGAAAAAGCCAATATGCAGAGCAGAAATCAGTCGAATTACATCATTATGTCGTATTAGTAAGGATGATTTTCATTTTATATTACTAAACTACGATTTTTTTCTTCCTTTCAGGGCCAGCACGTCGTGGGAAGTCCCCAGTATGTCGTCGTGAACGGTCGTGTCTGTCTGGACGACGGACAACTGCGAGTTGTTGAAGGTAATAATTATTCTATCATCATAATTTTAACAATGCACACATAAAACAAGCATCTTTGCAGTGATCTCAAAGTCCTGGTTCATTTAGCGGGAATTCAAACACAAATGTTGAATATTATTAAAATGTAATTGTAGTGTAAAAATGAAAAATATATCATATACTAGCGACCCGCCCCGGCTCCGCACGGGTGCAATCTTTATAATATTATTAAAATTGCGACTATAATTTGAGATTTAAACTATCCTATCTCTCAAGTTGGATCGAACTGCACATGGTGTGCGAATTTTGTTATAATCGGTTAAGTGGTTTAGGAGTCCATTGAGGACAAACATTGTGACACGAGATTTATATATATTAAGATTAATTCCCTGTGTCGTGCGTGCGTTTAAAAAATAAATGCACATACAAAAACACTTAAAATCGGAACAACTACTTATAGATTGGCTCCATAATGCCCTCGCCTATGGCTCGGCTGGGAATCCCACCTCGAATGCAATAACAAACTGTCCCTACTTTTATCAAAATGTTCAATTTCCGCTCGGGAAAACAGGGTTCAGACACTTAAGTGTTGTTACGTAGTTTTGGACCCACCTAAGTCTTACAAGACTCCTTTTAGCTGAGTTAATTAATAAGCTCACACATTTTTCTATAAACTGAAGCCTCGTTCACGGAAATGTAGCAGGACGCTGCGCATCAGTCCACTGTTAGTCAATGTTTGTAGCTTTCAAGTGACCACTGTGCCGCTTGACTCCCCGCGTGCAGTTGTGCGACGTGTTTTTTTTTTTCACCGTGGTAAAATCATCAAATGAGCCCTCCCAGGGCAGGCCAGGAGGGACTGTCAGACTTGTACTGACTAAAATCCACGATGCCCTTCAATAGCCCTTTATGTTCTGGGGTGACGGTAATTCGTTAATCCCGCGACCACTATGACGTCTTATAAAAACAATACAAAAATATGTATCTTTACAGGTTTCGGCAAATTCTTGAAGACTCCCGTAGACTCCCCCATGGTGTACGACGTGGCCCACGACCATGCGCAGGCGCCGCACAGACCGGACTACCTGGACACTCCCGCGCACGTCACCAACGGCTCGCCCGGTACGTTGGCCGACCAACATGTTGGAGAGTAGGACCGACAGTTGGTCGAGTTGGCACGAGCTATGAGCGGAGCGAGCACGCTTGCTTACAGATTTAACGAAAATCTATTTTATGTGATATCAAGGTGTAAAGGCTTTCTTCAAGTTTGCATCATAAATTATTATGTTGATTGACAAAAACGCAACGAAAAGGTGTGTTTTTAACTAAAATAGTGATTTTAAACAAAACGAATAGGTTTTCTGTGACACAGGGGGCCATGGGAAATTTTGAGGTACTGATAAACTTGATCATTCACTTGTAATGAGTATGTTTGCGAATTTAACGCTACAGAAAAAAAAACGAGACCATTTTAGCGAGCATTCTAAGGGTTCATACGCACTTTGCGGTTACCCGCAATGCGGCTAGCCGTCCGGCTGACCGCAGGATGCGGTTGAAGAACCGTTGCAATTTGCGATCATATCGATCCATTTCAAAGATGGACGTAGACGAAGTTGCAGCTATTTACTCTGGTAATTTAGTGTTCCAAATTGCTGGCCGACTCTGGATTTCGATGATAATTTTTTTGGTATCGAATTCCATTTTACCAGACGTACCACGTGCACAGACTCACTCAATGGGAGCCGCACAGTACGTATAGCAACCGATCGGATCAAAATGTTCGTGGCACTGTTCATTGTTCGTTTCGACAATTTGTTACAAGTGAATGCTCAATTGCTCCAGTCTATCAGCACCTTTGTATAAAATCTGAAAATTGGACAAATTTAATATTATAGTTATGTCAACTTTGTTGGACTCTCGCCTATTTTAAAAGACTTTTTCACCTCACCCGCTCGGAAAGATTCTATTTCTCATTCAAAATCTGAGCGCAAAACTCCATTTTGTGCTCTAGAGCACAAAGTGTTGTTTAAAATTCGAACACGTCTTGTATTCAATTGTTTTCTTCTTTTCCACACTGCCAGGCGAGCCGCCCCCACTTCATTTCCTCGCTGTGTGAGGTGAAAAGTTGTGTGTTGCACTCGGCAGCAAAGTTTTTCTGCGTCTCGTACCTTTGAAAACTTCGCATCGCTCAGGATTCTATATTTGAACCGCTCGTTTCTCTCGCGGTTCAATCTTAGAATCCTTCGCTCGCTCAGTTTTCAAATCAAGTACTCGCGCCAAAAATCAACTTTGCAGCCTTGCATAACAAATAACTATTTATGATGCTAACTTACAACTAGCAGAACGCACGCTAGCAAGCTTCAACTTAGCACACAATTTTTAAGCTAAGCTAGAATTTTTATTTGATAATATAATTGTGGTTAGGGGCCGGGCAGCAAACTAATGACAAAATTCTTGTTGTATATACATTTAATACATTGTGTAGTGCTATTTGAACATATTTTCAAAAAACTGAAACTTTGAAAGCACGAACATTAATATTGAAAACGTATTCTTGTAGAAAAGTTTCATTACCACCAATAGTTTGGGAGTTTTTAATATAACGTTGGATAATTATGGCATTCCCACAGTCCCACTTCCCACAAACAATATGTATAAAACGGGGTCCAGACTAACGGAAAATGCCGTTAAATATCGCGATAATAGTCTTTAACTGTTCGTATAAACGTGCTTCGTCACGATAATTAACGGGATTTGCCGTTAGTGTGGCCCTAGATTAAATTAATTAAGAGTAGTTTTTGTAAATTCTACACAATAAATTCTTTTTTGGATTATCGTATAAATTATGTTCGTGCCTTCAAGATAAGTACTTATTAATAATTTTTTCACCCAAGCTGTGAAAAATGTAACTTTTTATCTAAAAAAGTAGCTAGCTTGTCGCTTAAAGCTACATACAGTATTGGAATCCAAGCCACAAGCTTACAGCCTCTCACGGCAGATTCCGATCTAACGAAATATTTCTCTTGCAGAACATGTCATGTTTAGTTGCTGCCCGACCTGGGAACCCACAAGGCCACAAGGTCTGATGTCGTACACTATATCTTTTCATTGAATCCAATTATGTAAACGAGGATTTTTATCAACTCACAAGCCAATGTTATATATACCTAGTCGGTCATGTACAGACGCCAGAACACCATCAACTTTTTCCAATCGAACAATGTGATGAAGTTGAAAATGTATTGAAGAGACAGATTGGGTAGCTTTATGTGCTGGCGTCTGTCCAATATTATGATTAACCATACACGAGCAACATTAAATCCAATAATGCAGTTTGAGTTGTCATGAAAATTGGCCTCGAGACTCCTTTCATTATTTCGCTATTTTTAATAGTTTCGCCATTTGGCCATCCACACCCAATTGAAAAATAACCCTGTAGACTAGCATGGCAAAAAGACAAGATTTTGTCGTGTGAACACTACAATTTTGGTAAAATCGATAAATAAAATTAACTTTGTCCATAGGACTTGTTAGACTTGTTAACATTGTACCTTTGAACCATAAAAGACGTGTAAATAATGAAAAACAATCAATGTTCTATTAGCTCAAGACTCCCGAATCTCAAGAGTCTTTGGATATAACAAAAATACTAAAAAATTCCAACCCAAAATGGTTTACATTATTGGAACAATGAACCGACCAAGTTGTACGTTGCTTCTAGACCGTCTATAGCCATCTAACTTTGTACCTAACCCCCCCCTCAACTTGCAGACCTAGGTCACATCAGCAAGGGTGTGGAGATTCTGTCAATGTCGGGCTGCAGTACTCCCACCGGACGGAAGATGAGGGAGCCGGGCACGAGGAACCTGCAGACTTCTACTTTCTCTATTAGCAGTAAGTTTTTTGAGAAAGAAAATTGTGTTTATTGGCACTAAAACTTAAAACTATGTAATTAAAGTTGTAACAAGAGTAATGCAATAACTGAAATAATAATTTAAAAACTAACAATTTAATGCCAAAGGGCCTCAGCTCAGCATAATGCCAGATGGCAACACAGAGTTTGCCATCTGACGCTGATTTTCAGCTGCCCAAGCTTCGTACAGTACAATCGTTACTTATAGTTGATACTGATACTAGCTAGCCTACTGTATCCCACTTCTGAGCAAATGCTTCTCCCCATGATATCCAGTTTTCAAGATCCAGGGCCAAAGTGGACCACTGGTTGTTGGCTTTGTACAGCTCGTCCCGCAATCGTCGAGTACAATCTTTACATATCTATACATCTATACATATAAATAAAATTGAAGTGTCTGTTTGTAATACAATACATGCATACGAATATAAATATACGGTACATACACCAAAATATCATTTTTTACAATTTTTGTCTGTCTTTCTGTCTGTCTGTTTGTAATGGCTAATCTCTAAAACGACTGGGCCGATTTTGACGGGACTTCTATTGACAGGTAGCTGATGTAATAAGGAGAAACGTACTTTTATTTTGGAAAAATCCTTTATTTTAATAAAAAATGCATTGTTGAGTAGTTCCGACATTCACGCGAACGAAGTCGCGGGCACAGCTAGTAAGTAATAAAATTGTAACAGCTGTCATTCCTGTACATTGAATTTTTTTTCTTTTTATATTATTTTTGTGATATGGGAACGATTTTGAAGCCAATTTTATTTTCCTTAACTTTAATTTAATTTTTTGAATGTTCTGAGATGGCGCCTAAGTAGTAGTTGAGCAAATATTCTTAAAAATCCGCTTCAATTAATAGAACGAAACGTTTTAAGTGAAGCAACTATCAATCTGGACATTTTTTAATCTAAAAGCTATGTATTATTACGCTATTTCATAAGGAGTGATTAGTAATATTGTATAATGTCGGTTTTCTTCATAAATAACCGCTAGATTGAACATATTGTAATGACATAAAGTTTGCGGAAATGTGATTATAGACGATTATATTTATCAGTGGAAAAGGTAATGTCTAGTAATGTTTCAAAAATATATTTTAAATCCATATTTCAATTTGCAGAAGAGATCGAGGGTGCGGACACCAAGACTTCTGTCCGCGTGAGGAACCCCCCTGGCGGCAAATCTACAGCTCTGTGGTAAACTGGTGTCGATACCGATACTGATACCGAGACCGGTACCGGTACCAGCCAGCTTGCGGCATTGACGCGATACTGATACTTGTGAATTGTTGTGATAATTTTTTACTTTAATTTTTTTGTTTGTTCAAAATTATCATTGATTTTGTGAGATGAAAATTTGGGTTTGTGAGCTCTTAATGGGTTTACTGTGTACGTGTGATTTTGTTTTGATGACCAAATGTTGTTTAAATCAATAATATGAATGTGTTTTTTTCGGACTTGGCTTGACACACTACCGTGTTTTTAATAAGTTTTGAAAGAAAAAGAAAATTTAATTGACATTTAATAAAAGAAATCGGATATTAAGTTCCATATTGAAAGAATGTAGAATATTATATTTTACCTAAATATAGGTATTTTTTATATTAATTTTTAGGTTACTTTCGTTAACTTTTCACAAGTAATAGTGTCCAGGGCTTGGGGCAGCTAAGAACCAATTTTGAAGCTACTCGATAAATAACCCAAAGCTTAAGCATTAGTATATGTTAGACTGTTAATTAGGACATGACATAATAACAACAGTTATAAAATTATGTTATTTATTCAGTTAAGGCGCTCGTATAATTGACCGATCGAGAGACCCACTAATGGCTAAGTACAGCCACAATGGTTGTACCATTACAATGAAAGTAGTTTTTTTCGACCTGTCCTGGTTTCTAACATAACATACATTTTACTTTGAGCAATTACAATGCTTTTTGAACTATGTAAAAAAGTATTGTAAGGAAACCGACATGTCCTTAGAAACTTAGATAACTTATAACTGGGCCATCATGGTTAATTAAGGCCTACTATCTTGGTGAGAACAAAATAAAACCATAGACTAACTGCCTATCTGAAAACTGGCTATGGAACCTTTTACGAGGTAAAATAACCTCTTGATATGACTGGTTGTCAGTCGAAACATTGCCAGAGTTTCTCGCCATTCGTTATGGCTGCTAATATGCAAATTAATGGTCATCCATCCACAAACTGACCTCGGCAAGAGTTCCTCACAGAATAAGGTAGCTAGTGGCTACCCCGATTGGTTCGTTTGCGAATCGCCTTAAGTAGACTGACAATATGGCGTACGTTTTAGTGAATTTTATAACAATTATAAACATTTTGTAGACGATTACGCTGTTAATTACTGTTTATTGATTATGCTTGTATAACAATAATTGAAATTCATTGTTTTCCTGAATTAATGTAGGTATAAGGTATGGGCGTTAAATTTTTTAGCGATTTCAACTTGAATTTTGAGTTAGGCAACTTTTGATTTTCAAAGAAGACTTTTTTCAATTTCTACGTGTTTGGAGTACTGAAATCTAAGTTGAAATCGCTAGAACAGATTAAAGGCAATGATTATAGGAGAATATATAAAGTATGATAAGGTTTGCTAAAAGGAGTTGCAAAAAAAATGATAATTTTTGACTTTTTTTGCAGCTCTCATTTTCAAAAATATTTTGGCACAAAGCACGGCACGCTAGTTCGTTCGGAAGGTGTAATTGAAAACTATTTAAAATTGTAGAAATTGGCTACAAATTAAAAATAGGTGAAAAATAACCTAGTATCTTATAGTTTATTCAGGTAAATAATTATTAATTGAATATTTGTTTAAATTTTCAATGTTAACTGGTTATAATATTATTATTATAGGTTTTTACATTAACGTTTTTGAATGTTTTCTTGTATTCACTTGTAATTGTTAGTTTTTAGTACCCAGTAAAGATAGACTTCCAAATCCCTTGCTAAGATGGGTCAAAAATGTTGTTTTTAACAAAAATGCATTTATATTTTAATCTGTTAATTCATTTGCATTGAAATTGTTTTGTTTTACTTCATCTTAGAGTGTATTGATTGAATTTCAATACATTTGTTAAGATTTTCAATTTCACTTAAATTAGGATTTTAAATATACCTAAATAATTTATTGAAATATACAGGAATAATAAAAAAAATGTTGACAAGCACTTAGCTAAGATTTTTTTCAAAATATATCTTAAAATTCGACAAAAAAATTTAGTATGCGCTTGCCAACATAATTAAAAAAAAATCTTTCATATTTCAATAATTTATATAGGTAGCAACGTTCACCGCATACCCATTAACAATTAATTTGTAATAATTAAGAACTTTTAACCTTAAAATTGCTGTCATAAGTCATAAACTCATAAGTCATAACCATAATTTTATATTAGGTAGGTGAAGAGCGAATGGATCGCAAGCTGTATGTTGTGCTTTCGTGATGTCTTACTGTGTATAAGATTCTTATGGCTATGTTCATAAGGTGCATTATTGTACGATATTTTACAGTAGAATTTTGAGACAAATATCACTATTCTAATACAGTGGGCTTCAATTTGAAAGGTGATATATGGGGATACATCTGTCTCACTCTATCGCATCATCCAAACATATTATCCACATCTGCCTCAACAAGTGTGGCAAATAATAACCGAAAACGCAACTTTATCACAATAGTCGAAGGTTCATATTCGATTGAGAAAATTTGACAGATTGGGATAGTTTGACGTACTATAAATGATGTTAAACGCCACATGAAAATACTGAAATTCGGTGATATAAGTTTACTCTATTACCGAATTAATAGTGATCATATTTGTAAAATATCGTACAATACAGTACTCTATGAACATAGCATAAGGATCATAAGTTAGTTGTATAGGTCCGATTGTTTTACAAACACTTTTATAACGATTCTGTCACCTATGTACTGTCACCTAGGTTTTATTTTGTGTTGAAGTCGAAAATATTTTGGATTTTCATTTATTTTTTAAAATTTTTGGCTATGTCAAATTCCATAATTATAATAATAACATTTTTGCATTTCTTTATGTACTTGTGTATACCTAAATAACTTCTATTAGAGAAGAGCATTATACTTAATTATATTTTCTTCCAATCTATTGCAATTAAGTTGTAAGACGTAGAAATCTGCAATAATTATTTACTATTATGTAATTCATGAAACATCTCATACATTTGAGAAGATTTAGACATTATTTAAATGGACATAAACCTTTTGATTCCCTTTTATTTACTAGCTAAATACAAATATTTTTCGACTTTAATACTTCTAGTTTCCATAAAATCTGGGACGCGAATTGGTCAGTATAGGGGCCAAAAATATAAGATTCACAGTACAAAACCTTACAGTAATTCATTTATCTCCCGTTTAGTACTAGTCTTTGCAACGGCGTCACAATTTTTATAGCGTTTTACATAATTTCATAATGTATATTCTCTATTATGCATTGTCACGAATAAACAATGTAATCTCACTGTGTATGTTTTATTTTTTCTCAATTTTTCGTTATTTTTCACAGCTCCAAAGAGAGACGAAATTCTCAATTCGTTCGGAAACTTTTTATGTACTTATTCTGTGATTTTCAAAACGACGGTTTAGTATATGATTCTTTTTATAAACCATTTAGTAGCTAAGACTTGTAGTTTCAGAAATATCATACGCTGAATTAGAGCATTTTAATGAAAGTGGCAAAACTTTATTCCAGCCGAGGCAAATTTGAAAATTAAACTGGAGGCGAATGTGGACACAGAACTGCTTTAATATAGGTTACCAAAACACGGAATCAGTAGAATGAGCAGGGTTGGGTTGGCATGATTAAAACAAGTTGTTTTAATTTTTTAAAACGCCTGTTTAAAACAGTGATTAAAACAGTTTGAAATTAAACAGTGTTGAGTCTAATGCCATTGCTTTGTCATATTTTAAACTTTTATTGGCATTGTAATGAAATAATACTTAAAAATATTAGAAAAAAACATCACATGTTTTTTTTTCCCATTGATCATTTTTCGTAACAATTTCATTACAAAGGGCGAATTTGAAAAGATGTAGGTAGTCTAGAAATGAAACATAATTGATTTATACGTTTAGACATCAACAAATAAGGTGGAATTAATCTGAAAAAAAAACAACAAAAAACACCTTGTTTAAAACAATTTGAACTGTTTTATAAAGAAAAAAAAAACTGTTTTTTTTTCCAACCCTGAGAATGAGACAATAAGTGCGTAAGTCGGCAATTTTTTTTAATATTTCTTCTTCATCTTTTGTGTGCTTCCAATCTCTGTCACAATGTAGTAGAGTAGAAAATTTATGTATTTACAAATAAAAAACTGCATTAAGTACTTTCTAAATAATTTATTAAGAATTCTTACATCTGTTCATCATCATCATCATCCTATCAGCCGTAAGACGTCCACTGCTGAACATAGGCCTCCCGACTTCCAGTAGGACCGGTTGTAAGCGGCCTGCATCCAGCGTGATCCTGTGGCCTTCATAAGATCGTCTGCCCTCCTTGTGGATGGACGTCCACTAATCACCTATTCGTATAATAGATCTATTTTAATCGCATCACATCTATTTAATTTTAATAATATCTACATTTTTTTTTACCTCAACTTCAGATACAATTAAAAAATTGCTAATTTCTGATGTTTCATGATAAAAAAAAAAATTATACAAAAATATTTTTTTGCAATTGAAGAGACACATTATGAAGTAATAGAAGCACATTTGAGAACAATTGCTTCCTAAATAATTCTCTGTTTCTTCTTTTCAGCGCTCTCAAATTTCTCCTTAATGGTGCTGTTCTCTGCGATTTTATGATCACAGACTTTTTTGAAGACCTGGTTCAAGCGGTGCGGTACACATGCCTGAAACAAAATAAAAAAAAACAACATTAATTCTGCCTAGGAATAAAAAGGAGTAAGTTTATGTCTGTACATGACTTAGTGACGTGACGCAACGATACTGCTTTGTATCCTAACGTGTAGAAATAAAGTTAGATGAACTTTTTGTCATCATAATCAGCGCCACGGGTGAATAAAAAGTGTGGACCTGGCGCGTTTTTAACAGGCTTGTTTTTGGTAAGTCAAGTCTTGAAGTTCCTTCGGCTCTACCCGAGGCGTGAGGAGTTGAGGACTCTTGAACCTACTATCCTAGTCATATGCTATCATCAGCCTAGCCTTTTCCCAACTATATTGGGGTCAGCTTCTAGTCGAACCAGATACAGCTGAATATCAGTATTTTACATGGAGCGACTGCCTATCAGACCTCCACAACCCAGTAACTGGGAAATACGATACCCCATGGTTGTCAGAATTATGAGCTTCTGACTAACAGTAACGACTGCCAAAGTCTACAAATGACAGCCGGGACCAACGGCTTCACGTGCTTTCCGAGGCACGGAGGAAACTCGCTATGACAGATGGTCACCCATCCACACACTAACCTCGGCAAGCGCGGCTTAACCCGGAAGATCGGCCTGTGCGGCTGTAATTATTTAGCCACGAGCTCTATCTACTATAGAAATTTGACAGATTGCTGTGGTAGGTTGATGTGTTGGCGTCTGTACTTTAAAGAAGATGAGTCCTCTCGCCCTGGGTCAAAGAGGTTGCCATCAATCAGGTACAACCCAAACTACGGCAGCTACTGAGAAACTATTTGTGGAAAACCTCAATAACACTGCGTGACCTGGGAAATAAACCCGGGATTTCATGCTAAGTAGTCACGATTGTAACCACTTGTCCAGGAAAGAAGTTGAGTTGCAGAAACAGCCAGAAAATTAAGGTTAAGTATGTAGTCGGCAAATAAAGGTTTTTTTTTATCAATTGTTCGGAAAAAAGAAAGTTTAGGTACTTACCATAACTTGATAGTCTTAAAAAAACTGTTACGCCTGCACTCAACTGACGAAATTATGATAATTAAAATCGTACAAGTCAATTTATTAAAAGTTATAGTAAATTGAAATAAAATACAATATAAAATAACATCTTATTGTTAGGTTTAAATTATAAATGCAGCAGCAAGTAAGTACAAGACAAAATTAAATAAGGAATAAAATGTTTTCGTGGCCGCTTTTATACTGCCCTTTTTTAGTATTATTTTCCTGGTATTAAAAATAGGTTAAACAATATTTTATGTTTAACACTAGCGATAACAATTTTGTGGTTAATTAAACGGGGTGGATGGTAGAATAATATATTATCTATTTTTAGGGTTCCGTAGTCAACAAGGAACCCTTATAGTTTCGCCATGTCCGTCCGTCCGTCCGTCCGTCCGTCCGTCCGTCCGTCTGTACGCAGCTTAGCTCAGAGACGCCCAGTACTAGAAAGCTGTAATTTGGTGTAAATATACGGATTTGTTGTGCCGAAAAAGTGGTAAAATAAAATCTCGCAAAATATTTTTTTTAGGGTACCTCCTGTACACGTAAAGTGGGGATAATTTTTTTTTTTCTCGCGTACCCCTTAGTGTGGGGTATCATTAAATAGGTCTTTAAAAAATATTGATAGTTTCCATTGACAATTTTTTGATAAAAAGATTCGTTTGTGAAATATTAAGCTTTAAAGTGCTAATTTTTGCTCGACTCGAGTGTCCCCCCCCTCTACCAGCTAAACGGTTATGTTTGAGGGTGTGAAAAAATTCACAATAGTAGTATATATAACGAAGTTTAAAAGAAAATTATCATGACTAAGTAGGCTTTACAAGTTTACGAGTAATAGTCGACCAACTTATAAAACGTACTTGGATAACATATTTTCCTAAACAAAATGTATCGGAGAACCTGTTCTTCAACTGCAAATGTAAGTTTGTCAACTTTATTTTTACAGCTATAATAGGTGGGTATGTTTTGGGGATAGGTAGGTTTTTATTGTCAACTATTTTTAACTAAATTCAAAAAAAGGAGAAGGTTCTCAATTCGTCGTAATCTTTTTTTTTAATGTATTTTCCCCGATTTCTCAAAGACGCCTGGACCGATTTTGAAAATTCTTCTTTTTAAAATTAAATTCAGCGAATCAGTTTAGTTAGTTCGCTTAAGTATTTTGATAGGCAACTACGGAACCCTACACTGTGCGTGGCCCGACACGCACTTGGCCGGTTTTTAAATCATCCGGTTTGATGTTTCAAAACTTGAAATATAAATTGTACAGACGCCAGTATACCTTCCTCAATCTATCAAATTTCTTTAATAAATTTTCATCCTTATCACAATAGTTGGTAAAATTTGACAGATTGGGGTAGGTTGACCTGCTGGCGTCTGTACAAAATCTTGATTTCCGAACGAAATCAGTTGATGTTCAAATAAAAATCGAATTATAGGTTACTTATATATTATAGTAGGTAGGTAACTCTATAATATGTACCTAATCAAGTTTTAAAAAGGTTTTATTTAGCTAAAATGTATGTCACTCTGCCATTGGTTTATTATGGCGGTAATCTTTGTTGGAAGGGGTAAATTCTAAGTTAAAAAAAAAATAGATGTACCCACATAATTGTGGTCATTAAGCTGTTACTCTTCAAAGAGTTAAGACGTGTCATGAGTGGACTCTTGTTTATTCTATTGATATAGTAATGGGGAATCCAAGTGTGTGTGTGATGCTGAAAGTTGTTCTACAATAATAATGTAGGTAAGTTAATTGATATTTATTATGATGTGAATATTACTGATAATGTAAGTTTTAAAAATATGTGTACTGATGAAATATGTTGCCGTAGAGTTTCTTCCAGAGACCTAGGGACTAGGGTTTGCGAAAGGAGCTTAGCTTGGTAGTAAATGCGTAGTCATGACTTTCTGTGCTTTTCTCTTTAAACCATTCCTATACATAATTGGAGATAACTTACATACAGTAAATAAATAGCAGTAACCGTCCTGATATCCAAAACTTGTTATTTAAGCATACGAGGTCACAGGTTAAGTCAACCTAGATCCTTTGGAGGGTAATAGTAGACGATGGACGTCTCCCAATCCTTACCGTTAGGGAGTTATTAGACTTTTTTATATTTTCCCTCTGCGTCCCAAACGTTAAGTAGTTATTGTAAGAATTTCACGACATTTAGGACGCTAAAGTGAAACTTTTTTGATAGCTTATGAACTTACTTATTACTAACTTAGGTATATTCAATACATTCCTTGGACCTTAGGAAATAAATGGCTGTAAAGTTCAAATTTTGTTTTCTTGAAGCTACCCTTGTCTTTAGGGCCAAACTCAAAATATGTAAATGTACGGTACTTAGTTGGCAGATTACACCGAAACATTTGTTTCGTAAGCTTTTTAAAATGATACCACAGTACCCACTTTTAGTAAGTGTATGACCAGAAAATAAGGGTTGACACTGACAAAGGTGGCAGAGATTTTATCAAAACTTGTTAGTACACTTTCAACCGATTTCATTAGACACCAGTGGCAGATTTGCCCTAGGCCCAGTAGGCCTGGGCCTAGGGCGGCTAAATATTAGAGGCGGCGAATCGTCTCAAAAAATCACTAATGGCAACTATGTATATAAAAAGAAATAGCTCAAATGCATAGTATCTTAATAATTTTATTAAAGGCTCGCGGTCGCGTAGGTACCTTATTTTTCTAAATCACTGTTGCGTATTAAAGTACCTATAAATAATTTCGTACATACAAAATAGTTCATATCTATGTTTAGTTTACCTATAACTTAAGTTAAACAAAACCTCAAACCGTTTTAAATGTTTTCTTTAAACTGCCAATAATCCCTGAAACCTCGAAACATATTATAAAATAGCAGCTTTCAGTTAAATTATCGAATTTAGTTTAAAGTGGGCAATAGAGTAAATTCATGACTATTTAATTTATTTATGTCTTTAATGATGGTTGCTAAGAAAGAAGCGGCACATGGTGTGGGGCCTAGAGCGGCTAGAACTGCAAATCCGCCACTGATTAACATACTATTTCTAACAAGCGCAACTGCATATTGTGAGTCAAGAAAAATTCTAGCCGGAAGGCATTCGCTTCATACATTTTGCATTAGATACCGCACGCTGTAAAAAAACAATAGATTTCATTTCGTAAGATATTTTTTATCTAATATATTCCAAAATAAGTTAGTGTGACGTGACGATAAATGAAGAATCCAGTATATAATATGATAATATTTTTTCTTTCTTCTTCTTTTTCTTTTTAAAATTGCGTTTTTTGATATTGTCGACTGTAAGTATTCCATAATTTCATATCCCGGTTCACAACAAGTTACTTACGATGTGTATTATCGTAAGTTATAAACAAGTTATAAAACGTGTTTTATGTCTGTTTATTTTTTATCTATACTTAGGTATAATAAATCTGTAGAGAGGTCAATTCTGTACATGAAATATATTTCCAAAATAACTATCATCTATCTATCTATAGGTAGGTACTTATAATAAATCTGTAGAGAGGTCAATCTGTACATGAAATATATTTCCAAAATAATTATCAGGGGGTGATTAGGGATCGATACTGATGCCAAAAATGCAATCAGTAAAATTATTGTCTGTCTGTCTGTCTGTATAACCGTTATAGAATCAAAAACTACTCGACGGATTTTGACAAAACTTGGTACAATTATTTTTCATACTCCTGCATGGGCTGGTTATAGTATACTTTTCATCACGCTACAATCAATAGGAGCAGAGCAGTGAAGGGAAATGTTAGGAAAACGGGAGAAGTTACTCCATGCACGCTAATCTTTGGAGCTACTGGACAAATTTGATTGTTTTTTTTGTTGTATAGCTATTAAGTCTGAGCAACATATGGGCTATAATTTATCTTGGAAACTTGAACACCTGATGCAGAACTGCAATAGATCAGCTAAACTATAATAGTCTGGTAAATGAGTGCTCAAAAGGGGTATGTGGTTGGAAAAGTCGAAAGCAGAAAATCTGACTTATGAACTTTGTTTGGACTAGATAGTAGATAAACATATTAAAAGTCCTGACCCCTCCGAGGTGAGCCCGAGGGATGGGGGGGCAAAGAAGGTCCCATTTTTTGGTTTTTTGCTTATATCTCGAAAACGATGCGTCGTATAAAATTTTGTTGTACTACATAACAAAACCTCATAAAATTCTCTACAACTTTGTTTGTCACACTTTTTATCTATCTCCAATATTCGCATAGCTGTGAGCTCCGAAAAACGACCAATTTTCAAAAATGTGTTGAACTTTCTGTCTCGTTCTTTGTTTTCTTGTTTATACTTAGCTTGAAAACGGTGCGTCGTCGATGAAATTAAGTTGTACTAGAGAATGAAACCTGATAAAATTCTCTACATTTTGCCTTTCACATTTTTTACCTATCTTCAATCGCCTAGCTATGACCCTCGAAAAAAGTGGATTTTTGAAAATAATTATGTTCTTCACTCTTACACCAGTTTTGCCAGTTTTTATTATACAGTACCTACAATATTATTCCATGCGGTGCATCGTTTTCGAGATGTACCTAATAAAAAATCTCAAAAAATATAGCAAAGTTGTAGAGAATTTTATCAGATTTCATTGTGTAGTACAACAAGTATTCGTGCGACATACCGTTTTCGAGATGCAAACCAAAAACAACGAACGGGACAGAGAATTAGACAATTTTTAAAAAAATGATCCTTTTTCGGAGCTCATACCAGCTCAACGATAAGAGATAGATAAAAAATTTGAAAAGCAAAGTTGAAGAGAATTTTAAGATGTCTTATTATGTAGTACAACAAAATTTAATACGATGTATCGTTTTCAAAGAGAATTAAACCACTTGAGAACTCATAGACCGATTTCGCCTAGGCACACGACTCACCACTGCGGGTCGGGGGACGAAGAAAAAACAGCGGTTGTGATTGGCCGATGCAACAATGTCAGGACGAATGTTCCAAACATAGTGATGCACAAGTCCGTTTTGCTACAATACCTAATATCGATAAAATCGAACAAGACCACCGTCGCCTCCCGGTACGAGGCGTAGAGGCGGTCCTCTTCGGCCTGGCTTCGGGCGCTGCGCCGTCGGCGATGTCTGCTTATTCTTTTTTTATTAACTATTGTAATTGGGCGTTAACTGGGTGCAAATAAAACACTTACGTAACTCTGTTTTAACTTTATTTAAATTAATGCTAAAATTAAATCAAGGTTAATAAAATCATAAAAAAATGAAAAGAAAAAAATTTGCGACTAGGTTGGACGATCCTCCTGTACGAGAAAATTATTTTAAAATTAACTTACAATGAGGACATTATCATAGGAAGTTCCAGTACGTACATTTTTTTGGGCCTTTTCTGAAAGTACAGGCGTTATGTTAAAAAACTTGAGGTCGCTAGTTCTAGCAATACTTATCATTATTTGGTGATTCTCGGCACTTTCAGAAATTAAAAAATGTATGAGATTTACGAATCTTCGAACTTGTATAACTTGACCGAGAGCAATCCTACAACTTTTGTGCCATAGTAACTATTGCTCCGAATGACTAGCACTACCCACAGGTACCATTTTTTTTCGTTGGCCGGCACTTTCAGAAAAGGCCCAAAAATGTATGGAGCCTCAATGTTCTCCTTTGCATTTCTGGGAGGGTATTTGATCGTAATTTTGTCCTATTTATTGATACTAAATCCTGTAATTATACATCAGGCATTAAATATTGTAACAATGCGGCCTAGGATCACGAATCACATCGTTAGATTAGATCAACTTACTTGTGAGATATTTAGATGGGAAGGCCCGGGTAAATTAGAACCATGTATACAGAGATCAGCCGTCTTATTTGGTAAAGCCTGTAAATTATCAAGTTTTTAGTTTACATGTAGGTACTTCTTATTATTTTTTTTTTTTTAAACACACAAAATTTAACTGAAATACATATGTAAAATAAAACCAAAACAGACAAAAACAGAGTCGGTGTTGCTGAACTAAATAAACGGCGTCGGTTTTTTAAGATTTCAAAGCAATCTTCCGTGAAATGCCTTGAACAAACAACGCTATATTTTTTTGGAAACCAATTTTCCTTGTTGACAGCATTGATCCACTTTTCTTTCACTTCTGGAATATTTGGAAATCTAAAATATAAACATTAAGTAACGTTACTTTTTTACAGTTAGGGAACATCGTTATTTTTATCGACAATATTTTAAAGACTTAGTTTCGAAGTTGTCACAACACTACAGCAATGTATCTGTCTCTTTCTATTTATGCCTACAGATAGAAAGGGACACACTTATTGAAAATACCTAGTGAGAGTAAGGGACTTTTCAAAAAGACATCAACGCGGTGTACATTTTGTGTGCCTTAAACGTAAACAACCAGTTTAGCTTGAGCCCTGCAATTATTCATAATATTATCAAATTATAAATATATTTTACTTACCGATGAAAAGTTATGCCATCCTTTTTATAGCTGGATGTTCTAGACGATTTCCCACACCATTTAATTGAACAAGAACTCATAATTAATTTGATATTAAGCAGAAATATTTAAAAATGTTATCAAAATAATCGCGTATGGAGAGATCCATTAACTGGTCAAAACTAAAATGGTCAGTCATATTTTCATCTAATATAAGTGCAATTTCATTGATGTGTCGTGAGCCTGAGTCGCCCGTATGAGCAGTCAAGAGGCTTTATTGTCTTTGATCGTTTTGGAGATATAAGCAAAAAACCAAAAAACAGGACCTTCTTTGCCCCCCCATGCCCCGGGCTCACCTCGGAGGGGTCAGGACTTTTAATATGTTTATCTTCTAACTAGTCTAAACAAAGTTCATAAGTCAGATTTTCTGCTTTCAACTTTTCCAACCACAATCATTCATTGCCCAGACTATAAGAGATACAAAAATAGCGCCATAGCAAAAATTGTTCCACGTGATGAGCATTTTCTGCTGAGAGAAAAAATTTGAAGATATGAAACACCTGATGTGGAACTCCAAGAGCCCAGCTACACTATTACATATACAGTAATGAAGTCTTAGCAGTAGTTGTTCAGCCTGATGAGCACTCTCTGTTGTTGTATAAAAATTGAAGATCTGGAACACCTGATGTGGAACTCCAAGAGCCCAGCTACTCTACATATAACGTATATAGGAATCACGTCTTAGCAAGAGTTATTTAGTCTGATGGGCATTTCCTGTTGACTTACTTTTGTAAGAAAACTGGAACGTCTGGAATCGTCATGTGCGTCCCGTTGTTTGCCCGTCCCCAGGCTCTAAGAATTCGTCATCAGACGTTTCAGATCTTCGATTTTGACGACCCCGTTGTCGCTGGCATAAGCAACAGGATCCGCGTACGAAGTCGCTGGCAGAAGCTAGTTTCAAAATAAAATTGAAACAGCTTCACGAGTTAAGTTTATCTTTGTAAATTATGCATTACCTACCTATTTCAACTTTTTTTTTTACCTCATTCAGAATCTTACTTTAAAATAAAGAGTTCGATTGTAGACTCGCTTAATTGGGTGTAGTAATATCGTACACGAAAAATGACAATGTTATCATCCATCGGTCGGAAAATATCGGATGCGTTTTTGCGTTAAATGCGCCTACTTTTAATTATTGCTATTATACTCCTAATAAGGCTGTCCAACTTAAATGGAACTGGGCAGGACATGTCCGGCGCATGCCGAACGAGCTGTAGGCACGCAAAGCTCATGATTGGTGCCCTGAAACAGCGACACGCGACCGCGATAGACCTCAAAGGAGATGGCGGGATGAACTGGATGTAGGTACCTAAGTACTAATAATTGAAAATTGGAAGAAGGTGTAACAAAGTCGTGACCGTTGCATTGGAAGGAATGGAGGGAGACTTTTCCCAGCAGTGGAACAGTACCTACAATCTAATTAATAAATAAACAAAACTTCAATTGCATCGATGGTATCGCAGCAGTGCAGCCTTTCTTTTTCATACTTGTGTGAATATTAAAATTTCCACAGATAACTAAGGCCGAAGTGGTTCAATGTCTAGAGTCGGTGGTAGGTATGTTTTTTTTTTATTCAGCGAAGAGTTCGGTGTAACATTTTTTGGATATAAATGGCGTTAATAAATCCATGAGAGGAACAAGAAATATTTTCTTTAGGGCTGATTTTTCAAAAGTCAGATAACTTTTATCTGAGGAATAAAATTAAAGGGCGGTTTGACAGCTTATTTAGAGAAAATATGTTAAACCGCTATTTTTATTCCTCAGATAAAAGTTATCTGACTATTAAAAAATCAGCCCTTATTGAACAAATTAACATTTATTTGTGTTCTAAATTCAATAATATTACTTAAGTCTTTTTTTTTTCATATTAGGCTGTTTCGCGACTCATACCTTTGCTTCTCCTACAACCTGGCGAAACGAAAGCGCGGGAAAAAAACAAAAAATAAAACCATAGTTTGCTAATAATGACGAAAATATTTTTTCGTTTTTTATTGTATTTTTTCGAAAGTGTGCTGAAAAACGTCGTTCGAAACTTATTGCTGATCTCGGCTTCTTATCATCACCCTCGCCGTACGCTTCGGATGAGTATCTCGCCCCGATTTCTCGAATGCAGTAACAATCTTTCCCTATTTAAATAGAAATGTATTATGTATTGTGTGCTATCATACAATCACGAGGATTGAGTCTTGCTTGGTCGGATAAGAAGCGAGTCCAGGTCAGTGAAGTCATGAATTAATAATATTATAGGTACCTACGTGCCTAAGAGCCCGTTAGACGATATTATTTTGAGCTTGATCTGAGTCAAAAATTTCCATTCATTCTCTTTAAAATTCGTAAAGTACCTAGCAAAACGAAAGTATCTCCGTTACAATGACGGGAATATCGCGAAGATTTTAATGAATTAGGCGACATAATGTGGTAAGCGGCAGTGATCCTCAAACATGCATAGTACCTAGTATATGGAATGTCGAGTTTAGACCCTCGTGTTTAACGTAAACTGTATTTAGTGAATCTCTTTCCTACGAAGACCAATCTTAGACTTATAAAAGGTCAGTCTTCGCGGTTGTTACCACGTCGGGAACAAAAACGCTGTTAAACAACTCGCAGAAACGAACACGTTGGCAGCAATACGTGGGAAAACAAAGCGACCAGCCCTACGTACATATTACAAGTGTAAATCATCTGCATCGTAAGATCATGTCTCTTGGTACGTAGGGCGGCGACTGGGAACAAACGTTGCCTGAAAACGTGGGATACGTAAGCGATGGAAACGTAGCGATGGGAACGTATGACGTGAGTAACAAACGTGGCAGAGTAGAAAATGAGTTGAGTATTTACTGAGGATCACAAAGCTCTCCATGTGCATTCATTCATTCATCATAAAATATTAAGTAGGTTACGAGCCCTTTCCATTCATTCAGATCAAACCTTAGGGTGGTGAGCATGGCACGCAATCGCGGCTGTGAGTGGGGAGGTGCCACGGCGTCCTCACCTTCCACCTGACGTAGGTCCTAACCGGACACAGGTGATTCGGGAGGTTCCTGTGTCGAATTGGGCGGGAAGACCTGCCGCCTGGGTGTCACCACTGTGGTGATCGTCCAGAGGACACGGTGGAGCATACGGTGCAGGACTGCCCCGCCTGGGCAGAGCATCGCAGTGTCCTCACGACGGCGATAGGCGGAGACCTCTCGCGCCCGGCTTTGGTCGAGGCCATGCTGCGGGGCAAGACGGAACGGGAAGAGGTCGCCTCCTTCTGCGAAGCAGTCATGCTCGCGAAGGAGGAGGCGAGTAGGCGCAGTGGTAGACGCCCACGGCGACGGACGTCGGCAGACGATCTCCGGCCACCGTAGGCGCAGGCATGCGGGCGGCGAGTAATGGGCGACTCGCTGTCCGACCATGGACCATGCCGGGTCGATGGCTCGTTGTGTTCCACGCGCGCCTCAAAAAGTGGAGTCGTTCCTGTGTACGATTGGGCGGGAAGAAACGCCTGAGTGAAAAGCATACGTTGGATGTATGCCCAACTTGACGTGACTTCACGGAGGCGATAAGTGGTGGCGACCTCTCGTGCCCAGCACTGGTCGAGGCCATGCTGCGGGGCGAGACGGAATGGGAAGTGGTCGCCCTCGTCTGCGAAGCAGTCATGCTAGCGAACGGGGGGGCGGACGTCGTGAGGGACAGGACTGTCTCCACCTCACGACCCACCCGCCACCGGAAACGCATAAAGCACCCTTGCCGTAGGCGTCTCCTGCGGCGGCACGTAATGGGTGACTCGCCGTCCGATCATACCAAGCGGGGCAGTCCTGCACCGGATGCACTTTTCCTCCGGGTGATCATTGCAGTGCTGACACCCAGGCGTTTCTTCTTTTCCAATAAGATACCTTCCGAAACATCCGTGCACGATGTTTTTGAAGAGCTAGATCTACACTTGTCAAGGAAACTGCGTTAAATAAATGTTATAAGGTGCAAAATTAAAGCATTGAACATTTATAATATTTAAATTATCCGCTAACACAAAAACAGGAAAATATGTGAAGCAGATTGATGGTGGCCATTATAATAATAATCTTTGTAAGAGACTAAATTAATTTTATATACGTTCAATAAAATGTAGATATACATTCAATAAAATGCTAAACATCTTTAAATCTAAGGGACCTACAGAGACTCATACAACATTGCAAACGTAAAGTAAACGTTGAAGTCATCAAATGATGATAGAACTGTCCTTAAGATGACGAGGAAGAATAAGCCACCTTGGTATCATTCCTCATCTATCAGAGTCTATCGGGAAATTCAAAATGTACTGTAATATCACCGATTTCAATATTATCTGAAAATCAACTATATCACTGATATACATATAGGTATCGGTTGCATTACTGCTAAGTTAGAAGAAAGAGACAGGGTGATGAGCTACGTCCGGCAGTGGACAGAGTTGATTGAAGTAGTACAAATAAATAAAACATCACAAATACAATTTTTAAGTTGTTTATTAAAATAATATTCGTTCAACTGAACACAAGACATGGGACCAGACCTAATAATTGAGTTTACTAATTTGTCAATTTCCTCTACGAAAAAAAATAACTGGCCCAACGTAAGAGCCGTCTGTCTTTACTTCTTAACAATAAAAAACAACTTATAAAATCTATCAACATAAAGACAAGAGAAGGTATCTCAATACCTACGGTTTCATACAACAATTTGGCACAGACATTATGATACATAGTTCTCATAATTGGTCTTAAATTCCCTGGCAATCTGCAGTTCTAGATGGTTTCGGCACCGGTCAAAAAATCATTATTAAAATAAAATAAAAACTTCCTTTCAAAATAAAAAATCAAATCCATCATTCTTCATAAAACTCAAAAATAGACCTTACTAATTAATTTTAAGAAAATCTAATTTAATATTTAGAAAACTATACAGTACCCATTTTTCTTTCACTTAGTATTGCACAAAGTCGGATTTCATGCAAAATCATACGAATGATCAGTAATATAATTTCAACGTTTCATAATTCGGTCAAGTTGTAAATAACTGATGTTTATAATATTTGTCAGTTGGTATAAGTTTCTTTTCCTTTCGTCTAATATAACCGATTCAAATTCTATTTTCAATCACCGCGAGTAATTTATAAATCAATGTGGGGCTGGTATTTTAAGTAACAACGTTAAAATTCTTAATAATAACAATAAAAAGTAATTAACAAAAATCATTTGTTGGACAAAACAAACCATCCGAGAACATTCCGAGGGCACGAATCGCTTTTTAATAATAATATAAATGCAATATTTTTATACCAAAATGTCCTATATATCGTGAATTACAAATTTATTTACAAATTCGACTCCTAGGGGTTGCCAATTATAAAATATCTTGTGTCTTCGTATGTACCAAACATTTTCAGTTTCGAGTCAGTAATTAACTAATATTTTTCTTTTAAACTTCTTTTCTTTATATAATAATAATGTATACATATGTAAGTAGCATAGTACACTTATATACTAATATGACACAGTTAGATTATAGCTATATTTTTACATCATGTATGTACTTACACATATACAGTGCGGTGTTGTCCCGAAATGCCATTCGACATGCTCATACTAATTGGCCATCTTGCGGAAATTACTAGAACTATAAACGTGTTAATTGCACGCTGCTGAAGATAGATGGCGTTGTTTTAAAATGTACCAGGACAACTCATGTTTAGCCAAAAGTGAATTTTGTTTTGACAAAAACAAATTAATCAAAAAAAATATATTACAAAACATTTAACATGCAATCTTTACTATTATAAAGATACATTATTCCATTATTTAACATTAAAATAACTACCAAATTCACAAAAAAAGACACATTTAGCTTACGTTAACATCAATAAAGTGTCTTTCAATCTCAACTTTTTTTCGCTATTAGGATTAAAGATTTTGCTCACATTATGTTCCAAAGGGCACTCGGCACAACACCTTATGATAAACTTCACTCATACAACGTGCCTAGTCTAATCTACGACAGTCTAACAAGTTCCGTACAACGGAAAAACATTTTTCCCTCCGATCGCCTTAACAATAACTTTATACACAAGCATACCGCGAAGGGAAAACATTTTAACAACTAAATTCAAAAATCTATAACGCTACATGGAACCTTTATCTGGTGCAGGCCGTAGGTAGGAAGTTTTAAGAACACCAGGCCTTAGTCGCGAATGACGAGAAAGCATGTTACAATCACTTTTGGTCATGATTTTCATGCAGAAACATAGCTTAGCAGTAAGGATTTATTTCAATAGAAATGTTTACTTTAATGAAAAGTATGACTTTTTTCACAAAAAGTCTGTCAAAAGATTTGAAATGTTCGTTAATTCTGTATTTTCAGTCATGGATTGTAAGAGCGTGAGCTAAGTATGTTTCTGCATTACAATAAAAAATTAGGTCCGATCAGAACAACGAATCGTTTCGTCAAGATTTAGGCGAATGCCCAATCGTCAAGCAAGAGAGGCCTGTTATAAACAAAATCGTCCGTATCAAGAGAGCAATAAAGGTGAAAATTGTTCGTCACAATATTAAGAAATTATAAAACTGATGAAAATCTCGTGCATACATTTTTGTTTCGATGTAACATTAAATATAGAGATGTGAAAATTTAAAAAGTTGCATCCATGAATTCATTAGTTTAGTTGAATGAAATCAATAATTAAAATGGCTAAAAATATCTTTGACTACTCAAGGTACAGATGGTAATAGAACCCACACTTTTATTAACCAAATATTATTCTTTAAAAGATTTTAAAACATAGTCTTGGTGAATCAAAGCCCAAATATAAGTTTTAAGTAATTATTTTGTAGCAAAAGTATAAAATTAATTACAAATCGAATAATAAATAATTAATGACTGAATTGTGACTGATGACAATGATTCGATTTGAATTTAATTTTTTACTTTTATTTAATTATTTGGGTTATGAAAATTTACATTGAAGTCAGATGTTTAAAAACAATCAATAACCATTCGTCAAAACACACATATTATATTTTAACTAATTGTTTACATAATAACTGATCAAACAAATGGCCATCAAAGTTTTAAAAATTGGCGAATTGAAGTTTTAGGACTATGGAAATAAAGATGTTCACCAAAAGATATTTATTATGAATCATGGCACATTATAATGTGACTAGCATATAATTGAATGTAGATAATATTCGGTCCCTAAAAGTATGGGTTTTGTTATAAAAATGCACTATAAATGACTTGATTCGGGCTCACAATTTTGAGATCACTTCGACTGAAGAATGGACTACTATAGTATCGTTACAGTAGATTAGGCTGAAATGTAGTAGCCACTCTCGAGCTGCACGACGTCGAGCTAAAGGAATACCGAGCACTTGGTGCAGATTACATTACAAGTTAAACATTAGGCCCTTTTACTTTATTACATGAAAAAACGGTATCTTTTTAGGTTATGAATATATTTCTTACCTCGCCATACAATCAGCGAATTTACAATAGTTCACGAAAGTGCCGGTATTCCTAAAACGCTAAACTCGTCAAAAAGCCGAATAGAGGTAGGTTAATCAACTACGGTTTCCTCCAAATATTGAGAACAGCAGTAACAAACGGTACTTATCCTTAGTTCAATATCACAACCGACACGACTCGCTTCTCGCCGCGGCCGCTAGGTGGCGCTGGTCAACGTTCACTCACTCACGACAGATGGCGACACACGTTCCAAGTTAACTATTCCTCCTACCCTCCGCTGGGTTAAAAGTTCGGTTCTCTAGCGGTGAGAAGAACGAATAATTGACATCGCACTGTTCGTATCACTGAGCGGCTCTGTAAACATTTGATCTCGGTACTATCGCGGAACGTCCATCGAGTTAGAATGTTGACAGAGACCGCGTGTGAGGCCCGGGGTCGCGGGGTCGTGGGGCGCCACTATGAGACGGAGATGACCTCGTGGCCCGGGCGAGGGGCCGCGCGGGGCCAGGACTGGGACGTCAGCTGGCCCACGGACAGCGGGTTGTTGGCGTCGCGGGGGTTGGTGCCCACGGGGTTGCGGGGAGGTGCGGGGGGCGGGTCGGAGGCCGGGGATGCAAGCGACGACAGCGCGCTGAGCCCGCCGGGGCTGGAGGCCGAGTTGAGCGGCGTATCGGCGTCTCCGTCACTCGAGGCGTCAGAGAGCTCCTCAAGTTTGACGTCCTCTTCAGAGCAGGGTGACTGCGGTGTCGCCAGTGGCATCGGCACGGTCCCCGACGCGGCCGCTAGGGCTTCCATGTAGCGAACGCACTTCTTCTTCCGCCTAGAAACAGTAGGAGTTTAGTAGGAATTCGAGGAGGATAAGATTTTGAGGACCGTTTTGTAACTTTTCTGATTAAATTTTATCCTGACAAGCTTTCAGGTCAAAAGTTTCAAAAAGGAATGACACACAAACTTTAAGAAGTTATATCTAATAACAAGCAACTGTTAAACTGTTAAGGAAATCAGAAGGAAAGGTTTATAAATGTTGATCTCTATTAAGAATCTTTGGGAAAAAAGATACAAAACAGTCCTCCACACAATAAAAGCTAACTAAACTACATTACACGTAACACATAAATCATAATGTTAACAGTAACATGCTGAAAACGTGTTAAGATAACTGAAAAATAACGCGAAGAAACATCGAACACTCATGCTGAAAAATAACTGTTAAATAAAATTCGTTACAAAACCGAAAAATATAAGCAAACGTCTACCTACAACAACATATAAAAACTTCATTCCTTTTTACACAAATAACATTCAGGCTTCATCTTTAAAATTTAATAAATTCTGAAGTATGCAATCTATCTATCCATAAAAAAATATTTTAATTCTTATTTTTCATCTGCTTAGCCTTGTCCCAAAGATGCTGGGATTGGCTTTTGTTGGTCTAAGAATGCGTTTCCACGGAGAGAAGACAAGAATCAAAATATCACGTAGTTTCAATTTCTTATCTAGCACGATCAAAGTGACATAGTAAACTCATCGCCATTTAGAACTTTCTTCAAAGTTGCAGCAAATCTACATGTTAATCGTGAACCGAAGTTGAAGAAAAAAAACGTGGGAATAAAAAGGCGATAAGGTGAATACGCCAGCATAAATAAACAACTGAAGTCTTTTGATTGATCGATTCCTATAAGTCTACTTTTCGCTGCGTGTCAGTGCAAACGCATTTTAGCCGAATGCAGGGTTCAGATTATAAGTAATAAATAGAAAGAGACAACATTTTAAAATTTCTTTAAATTTTTTGAGCCAAAAACCAAAATCAAAAATCTATTTCTGTCTACTACAACACACAGGTCATTCCCGTTTGTGAACTCATCACCAACCGTTGCGTGGCCGTCGGCGGGGGGGCGCCGACACTAGAGGTTAACGTAGGTAGGTTCCTGCGGGCTGACCAGGCTGGAGGCCGGCAGTGAGGTCGCCGGCTCCGGCCGGAGGAGGCCCAGGCCTCCCGACACCATCACGCTACTTGACTCGGGGCTGTGCCCGGTAATGATGGAGGCAGAGGAATGATGGAGATGAATAAAAGTAGAGATGGGAATGATAGTGGTCGGGTAAATTATGTTGGGCAGAATAATTATGGCAGTTGAAAGGATTGTAGTGATGGTAATGATGTTTGATAGTAAGTCATGATGTCAAAAGAATAAGAATACAAATAAATAATTAAATGATAACAGGCATTATGAAGAAATTGAAAAAGGGTTAAAGAAAACAAGAGGAGTGGACATAAAATCGAAATTATAGTAATCAGGGAAATAAATACATGCATTATAGAACAATGATGGTGGACAGGCAAAATGATTTTGGGCCGAGGATGGGTGATAATGATCAGGATGAGAAAAATGTTGAGGTGATATTGTTACATATAGTGAATGTATTATTAGATAAACAACATAATAAGAAATATGATGTGAGATTCATGAATAAATAGTGTAAATCAAAAGATGATGATAGCAGTTAATAAATAAACAATAAAATAATATTAACGAGTCAAGTGGCGTGAGGCGAAAATAAAATGATCAAAAATAATAAAAAAATAAAGTAAAAATGATCAGAACGAGTCACCAATAGTGCCAGCATATCCAGGGTCCATGAGAAGCGGCAATCATGAGTGGAAAAAACATTTGTATAAGTAAACATGAACCTTTGACAACCAAATTACAACAACCAAGCGAGCCAATTCAGAAAATGTGTCCAGATTTTTTTGAAAGCTTTCGACAAATGATTGCCCTTTCTCCTTTGCCACCATTTCGACTAATCCCCTATAAACCTCTACTTTCAAACTTCGGCTACTTTCAAAAAAATCTATTCCTTGTGTACTAAACAATTAATTTCTTTGTGAAAAGACACATTTTCTGAATTAGCTGCTTCGCCGTAAGAATATATCCTTAATTTAATATAGTTTAATATAAAAACATAAAATAAACAACAACTACAATAGTTTTTGTATAGATTTTTCTTAAAATAATAAATGCCAAAGTAAAGTGACCGGGCTACTCTTGGTGTGTCCGCTAAGACCGCCAAGTCTTTCCACATAGAAACAAATTTGTGTTAACTGATGGTATTTTATACCATCGGCTAATCAGGACTTAATTTTGCACAAGCGAAAAGAAAAAAAAAAGAAAAATAAAGGTTGTAACCCACCTGCAAGGCTTGCACCATTGGTTCTGTTGGTCGAGACCATACCTCGCTCGACACTTCTTCAAGTTATTTCCTGAAAGTTTTACATAATATGTTTTAGTTTACATCCTTCAGATCCACTAATTCATTTTCAATTTTTCACTCTGACATTGAACTGATACGAAATTTAATGCAAAACAATTGACTTTAAAAATAGCAAATTATTCTCAAAAAAATATGATGTCGAGTAAATTATTTGCTGTTATTAAAATGAGAAGGGATTCAGCGCAATTATATGATGCGAAAATTAAAGGTAATTTACCGGAAATCATATTTAAAGCATCTCAAATCATGACAACTAATATCTACTTACTACAAGCGTGCATGCAATCCCCTTAGTTAGTCCATGCAGGGTAGGATGGGACAAATGAATGGGAACAACGGAAAAAACATTGGTTTTAAAAAATAACATACTACACGCATAAACTTTGAACAAAATAAATGCTAAAAACTACGCTATTGTCGAAAAAATAACAAATAAACATGACGACTATAAGCAAATTGAAGCAGAATAGGTTCTCCGGAATCAAAATAAATATTTGTGACTTTATTTGGCCAGTATCATTGCACCGCAGACACATAAGCATCAGCAGCAGTGTATATCTAGTCCTCGGCGGTCCTCGCATGTTGCTCTGGTCCACTCCATTACTTATGTACCAAGAGAAGGCTGTCCCAGCCTTTTCCGACTTCAAACTACACTCCCTGCAAAGCAATTACTCAAGTATCCAAATATTGACTTGCTTTAACATGCACGCTCCCACTCGCACTCAGGAGCAAAACGGAAAGCATAAAACCGGGACAACCTTCGAAGGACTTGCGTGAGGGTCTCTCTCATAATATAGCGTTCAAATCAAATATAAATAAATGCGATAAATATTAAATAAACAAAAATACTTGTATATTATATGTATGTCTACAACCTCGTACCCCTTCAACCAAGACAATATACTATGTCGCTCGGTCCGATCGGAGCGAAGTTCAAAGCAATTGAACTCTCGCGGGACAGGGGAGCGGTGGGGGGGGGGCAGCTTCAGCGAGATGCGCGGGGAGCGGGGGGAGGGGAGGAGGGGCGAGGAGCTGCCAACGTCTCCGGGCTTAATCCTTCGTTAATTGACCTCATTTTTTTAATGAGCCGATGCGAGTATCGCATTCAAACGACGGGACGTCGGCCGCTCCGGGACATGTGTTCGCTGCGTGACCGACTTACGACACTTCGCTGTGCCGAGCCTGCTGAGCTGATGGTCGCATGTCCACGCCGGGGAACGGGAGGGGACGGGAGGGCGGGGTGAGGGACGCTCGTCGACGGAGTGAAAGGCAGTACCTCCATCGGTTGTCTCCTGTTTTCGTTTCCTCTTCTTGCCCCTTTGCGTATTAGCCCTAGACGACCAATCGGGATAGAGTTGCATGTGCAGCTGTCGCTCGCGGCGCGCCAGCTCGTAATACTTGGCCTGCTCCTCACGTCCGAGCGCATGCCACTGTATCGTGAACGCGCCCAATATGGAAACAAAACAGAGAAATGCACTTGGACGGTGGACTCGACCTGCGACAAACGTCCGCGACCTAACGGGTGCTAGAAAAACAGCGATAGTTGATGACTAATCACAAAATTTTGTCCCCTACTGAATGAGAATGGCCAATTGTGATGTTCCTCCCAGAACCTATTCTGCGCTCGGTTCACGCGTCTCGACTAGACATATAACAAACCAATATAGTTTCCGGAGGGTTTGGGTGTACAGTTTACGTTCACTGGACGACTACAGTACACAGAACACGAAACATTAAGGTCGGCCCAGCCGCTTTTCTAGCACAGGCAGCACCTCGCGACACTACCGCTCACATACACACACACACACGGGGGTCGGATGCTGACGTTAGTGGGACAAGCCGCGCGGTTAACACGAGGGCACCGGACAACAAGCAAGTCTCCTGTGTTAGTGGGTGAGGGACTCTCAGGGAGGGTAAGCGGTGTCAAGCGTCCAGTGACAACCCCGACGACGCTGCTATCTCCAATACCTCCCAGCTCTGCGGGACTGCGGTCCTTTTTCCGCTTTTTCTTTTTGGAGCCGTAACCGTAGTTGTCTCTTGCGCTCCACCCGGGGTACAGCTGCATATGGAGCTGTCTCTCTTGTCGCGCTTTCTCATAGTACTTTGCTTGTTCCTCGCGGCTCAACGAATGCCACTGCGTATTATGATACCAGGATATTGGGTTACCAGTCTCCGACATGTGGCGAGCCACTCATTTTTTGTATAAAGACATTGTTACTCTTGTTAGGAATGAGATTGTTCCGTGAAGTGCAGCTCGTTTCTCGGTAGCGTTAGGGTCAGCTGTTTGTTATTCAATACATCTATGTGATGGTTGATAGCGCGGCCGCATTGTCTGTGTAATGCTAGCTAAGCTGGACGGTGACGAATCGTATTCCTAACAAGATTAACAAAGGCTCAATCCAATATGTTGAGAGAAATATTAATATTAAATGCGGACACAATCGAAATGATTGCTCACATTACATTAGTGATGTTGGTATGTCTAAAACGAGGTTGTTGACATCGATTTAACCTCTGATTAGTCAAACCTTGGTCAATTACGTCATGTAAGCAACCTTTTACAATCCCGATGTATTCTACTGCTGAATAGTCGGTGGTTACAAGTGCCGGTTAAATACATAATTAATTGATTAATTATCGAGTTAAGACCGGATTGATTGACAGTCAATATGATGCAAGATGCTTAGCACTGTTGAATAAATCTTTATGCAGTAGCTTTGGTATTGCTGTCGAGTCTGATTGATTTTGAAAGGACTAAGATTACTTACTGATAAATATGCTGGTATGTTTAGACTATTAGCAAAATGCTTATATGAGAAATAAACCTTACTAGTGGGAATAACTTTCCATAAGTTGGTCATAAAATGTGGCACAGTAAATTCCGTAAAACGGATATTAAACCTCATCCGACAGTATTCTACATCGGGACTGAAGTAACGTCAACATAAACCTATCACAACACTCTATATTTAAAAAATGAAAATTAGGAAAAGATAAAACAAATTCAATTTTAGAATTTCGAATTTTGACAGTTGTAGAATGAGACAAATATTTAAAAAGAGTCTGAATATGAAAATGTAACGAACATTATTAAAATTATACTATTCGATATTTAAATATTGACGGTTATTTTTTAAATGAAATTTAAACTCACCCGTCTGCCAAGTATTTGATTAATGGCTGCCGATTCCTTGAGGGTGCACTCAGCCACTACTTTCGCCCTCATTTCTTTCATGTAAAGCATGAAAGCGTTCAGAGGTTTCTTTATGTGTGGTTTCTTGTTTTGTTCCTTGTTGTTCGAGTTGGCTGAGTTGTCTGAAGGCTTATCGCTTGAAGAGCTGCTGCTGCCTTTCTCTAGCGACCTGGAAAATACAGCATATTGATTTAGATAAAGAAAACCTCTTGGCTTTTATTATAAATTCAAGTGAGTATTTATTCCAGTTTCACGGCTAAATCGCTTAACCGATTATGATGAATGTTGGTAGAAAGATGAATAAAGGGCCCAGGCGACGCCTATAGGCTACTTCTTTATGAACCTTAGGGGGTAAAATGGGGAGGACGAGTGATGCCACTGCAAAAGCTAGTAATGCTTTATAGGTAAATAACTATAATAGAGGGATACAATATGGAAAATTTGACTTTACATTTGCCTGGATTTTTGGAAGACATTTAATAACAGATATAATTTTCTGCGATATCTTATTATTTGAGATTATGTCACATGTTATGATTTTATCCATTTATATCAAAGTTGAGTTCTCTATTTATATCAAAATGTAAGTTACATCTCATGTCATAACACTGATAAAGACATCTTCTTTTGGCACGTGGAGTAAATAAAATTGCATCTTTCTTTATTTTATCGAATTTTCGTATGCGCACGCACATAGATTTTATTTTGTACACCAACCTGGTTTATGTTCGAACATCTGTGTACTCAAAAACATTCGCCAAAGATCCGGAAGTATTCATCAAAAAAAAAAAAACTCAAAAAAATAACAACATTCCAAGAAGAAGTCCTAAATCTCAATTTTTTTTCCAACCATACGCAATCCATTCAGAAAGCCATAGCCATACATTCACGGACAGTAGTGGGATCAATATGTTAATAACTAGTTTAGGTGTTAACGACACCCGACCAGACAGACGACAATAAACAGTGTGCGTCCGGTTGGAAATAGACGCGGTGTTTCCGGCGCGAGCGCACCCGATCATGCACGAGCGTAGCCGACTGTGGCCGAGTAATCATTATGGACGGCATACTGATTTTAAAATATTTATTGAGAAAGGACGATATTAATTTTGGACGTGTTTGAAGTAAAATGAATTGTGTATTGTTGTAAATTGGTAAGGGATAACATAAAAAAACTTAGATAACTTTAGGATATGACCAAATAGCAGTTAAAACTTAAAACCAAAGTGGACAATATGATCAGTGTCAACCAATTTAGCGAGTGTATAAATGGAGCTAGCCAAAGTAAAAGAGAGCATGTAAAAGATGGATTAACAAAGCTACAAGATCGATCAAACTTTGACCACCTTAGATTGGAAAAGGGATAAAGTCAGGGTTAGATCAGGTTGCAGATTCACGCAGGAGTATACCAAAAGATGAAAACGAAGCACATTTGAACAGAAGCAGAGCTCACGTTTTCGATATTACTGTCATAAGAGACGTTTCTAATGAATTAAACATGGAGCGAAGTTCCGATTCCTCAACCGGAACTCACGGGACTCAGAATTCAATTCATTGTTTTCTTCCGAATCCATTGCTGGACTAGTCAAGTTATGATGCGATTGCTACAATCAGCTATTTCTAGAAGACATTGTAGAGATGAGTCCAAGACCAGACGAAGAACGAGTAGCAATCAGAGAAGATTTGAATCATTATCTCATCAAGATAATCAGTCAATTCCTGCAGACAAGAATTCTTTCCAGAAACTATTTAAACAGTCACATTAGCAGATGCTTATCTTAAACAAATTATCCTAAGCTGAGTTTAAACAAACAAATTAGTCATAATGTCAGTCCAACGGTACTCAAGACCTTTCTCGTGATTTTCCAAAAATAGACGCGTAATTTCAGAGATAGTTCTAAAGCAGATGAGTTAGCTGATAACAGAAGTAACTGTTACTGAAGAAAGAGCCGACTAAGTTAGGAAAGAACGTAATATGGTAGACTTTGGTGAGTTAAATTTATTTGATGAAGTATCCTTGACTAGAAGTTTAGAAGGAGTAAAAGATGATGTAGCATCTGACAGAGAAGAATGGATACAAAAAAAACTGTTGCGCAAACTCAAAGATGGGAAAAGGGCAGGTAGATGATAATCTTCGAGCAGATGTGACATTTTATACCTTGAGACAATAAAGAGAAAGAAGGAGTTACTGAGAAGTAAAAACTGTGATAATTCTAAGTAATTAAGAACTAAGGCAGACAATAGAGCAGATTTCAAATACAACATCCGAACAACTTAAATCAAATTAGAAGTGTTATACACAAATCTATAATAGCCCTAAATCTGTTAATCGAAAAAGAAAAGTAAAACCGGTAAAAAACGACTTCCTGACTTCGAATTCTAAAATTATATAAATAGAGATAATAAAATACATTGTCAGTGACATATAACTGTTGGTTTAATATGTCCAATATAAAAGTTTTATGCACCAAATTAGTTCTGAATATAAACAAACTAGCTTGGATATACGACTTCCTATGGGCGGTTTAAAAATGGGAAAAGATATAAAAAGAGAAAGAAAATCCGGGCACAATGCGTGTGCGCGCCCAAACGAGGTATTCGGCGCGAGTTCGGTAATTATGTGTTAAGTACAGTCAGGAAGATAAGTTTATGTTTATATTTTTTTTATTTCTGTTACATATTTATTTTTCGTTTTTGGTTGTTTGGTTCTTTTAAAAGCTATCATAACGTTGGTAAAATGAACAGGTAATTGAATGAACAGGTTGTTTAGAAATTTGGAATACCTAATACATAATTTTTATAGTAGAAACATTTGCGAATGGACCAAGATCACGAGTGCTTCTGATCAATTTCATCCCACAAAGGTTTTAGGAGTTGCTGGTCTTTCTACAGTCATTTTAGAGGTATCAATAAAAGAACAAATTTCATAGAACCATTATCATATAACTATGTTTTTTGCTCATAAATTGTGAAGTTGGCAACGATAACAATTACCTATAAATTACCAATCTTCTTTATATCAATCCCTACAATTTTACAACACATTTACAGCAAATACATAGGCAATAAATATTATTTAACATCTAATCGTTGTTCAAGAATTTCTATTAAAATACACATTACACGATAAAAAACGGAAGTACATAAAAATATATTAATTAAACAAGATCGTGAAGATTGAATACCAAGCGGTTAACGAATGTGACAAAGTAATAAAATAACTATTTGGATCTTCCACATGTTAATTACATTTTAAATTATGCGATAAAAATGTAGATTATTAGACTTAACGAACCTATGTGTTTTTTATTCTGCTTTGGAATTATGTTAATTTTTGTCACTGCACAATTGTTTTTTTTTTTCGATGAGTCGTGGTCTGTTTTTAACCATCGTTCTTATTTACAGGATTATGTCAAGAAGATTGTCTGTTTCTCGCAAGCTGCTTGGACGCATTAAAACATAAATGGCAATAACTAAGATCGATATATAATCCGTTTACCAAGAATATTGACAGTTAAATGTTGCTTTTTAACAATTACGTTAATTGTAGAGACTAATTTGAAAGATGTGAGTAGAAAGAGATTAACCATTGAGATGACGAGTAATAAAGAACTATATAAGAAAACTCATTTCGATATAACTTCAAAAAGAATTGGATCTGGGCAGTGGAATTTAATGTGTGTAGAATGTAATGAATGATAATATAGTCTTATATTATCTCAAAAGAGTCAGTTCCATTTCCTAGGTAAGCCTTTTGAACCGCATTTATTCCCACAATTATTCATTTATCATTAGCTAAAAAACATGCCTAACTTGGGATTTCTATTTGAACTCAAAACCTCATAAACATTTCTAGCTCAAAACACTAATTCAAGAAGCACTTTTTAAGCACCACCTCAACAAAGTTATCTTTTCCAAAAAATCTCGAGCACTTGTTGTGGCGACTGTACGCACCGGGTGACGTGGCCCGTTAGCCAGGCTGCTCATATATCATCTTAATTAAATTTCTCCTTCAGGGACTTATTTACATGATTGTACCTACCTGGAGTTTTATGTATGTGGTTCTGAGGTGGCATTGTGAGCGAGTAGCGATGGGGTTAAAGGAGGTTTTAGTCGGATATTGTTGTCGGAGAACAATGGAGAATCTGTTTGGTTATTTTGAAATTTAAACAATGTTAAATGTTATTTATTATGTTTTGAAACGTAGGTGAATATGCAGTGATTGAGTTGGTTAATTAAAGCACGTACAGGTACTTACATTATTTTTAAATAGAAGTATTATTTTTGTCAGCATACAATTAATATGCTAATTCAACTATAGTAATATAGAAAAATCAATAAAAAAAAACTTTGATGATGCCTAATGAGAACTTAGATTTTTCAATTTTCCGTTTTCCGTATTATAAAGGAATATACATTGAAATTCAAAACGGTGAAGGAAAACATCGTGAGGAAACCGGCATGTCCTAGAACCAAAAATTCGAAGACATGTGACATCTGCCAACCCGCACTGGGCCCGCGTGGTGGATTATGGTCCACACCCCCTCACAAAGAGGAGGCCTGTGTCCCAGCAGTGGGAACATTATAGGCTGATGATGATGATACATTGAAATTGGTTTAGTATTTAATTGGCAGCTACAATATTTAATGTATATTTAACAGGTAGGTAGCTCAATCCTTATCAAATCAATCGATCTCGGATCAAAACCTTCTTTTCTAATAAAATGTAGCTTTGTATACAACACATTTCTATGGCCTCTTATGGTTCATATATCGCTCACAAAAGAACCTGACAATATTGACTGATGCAGTTTGTATTGAAGCTGGGAACTTGTCGTAAGCCGTCAGCTTTCTTGTTACCTGATCAGTCAATTGTGCTGACAATTTATTTAAAAATCTCCATAATTTTATACGGTAGCATAATTAATTACTGAGCTTTTTTGGTACTCGTATGAGGACATGTGCAAATTTTAAAATCAATATTGGTAACTACAAATTCGGAAATTTTATTTTGGATGTCCAGGTGTAGTACCTAGTAGTGCTACTCTATAACGTTCATGAGCTCACTTCAAATAAGAGAGTATACAATCAAAGTCATCTTTACATAGTATAAAACAAAGTCTATTTGTACGAGCATACGTTCCAAATTACTGCACCAATTTGGAAAATACTTTTTTTTGGTGTGTTCGCATTTTTTTTTTATGATCAGATTCAATAAGTATTTTTTTTTGGTTAATCAGTAGGTGAAATGTTCGAACCCGTGCAAAGCCGGGGCGGGCAACTAATTAATTCTAAAGTAAATCATCTTGAATTCTCAACACGACACAGTTTGAACGTGATATTTAGATAGTTTTGTTGTTTTCATGCTCTAACAAGGAAAAACAACTAAGATAAGTCTGGACTCTTGATCCGACACGTTAAGCTTGATCAGACGGTGAGCAAACTTTAAAATACTAACCTCACTTTATATTTCTGTAAGGAGTTTCAGTAAAATTTACATAGTAATTTATATTAACCTAATAAGATTTTAGACTTTTCCATAGTCTTTGGTCTATAAAGGTGCTAGAATGTCACTTGTCTATGCCCTAAGACCATGAATGATAAATAACGAGGTAGAGATTATAAGTCTATGATAAGCCGAGTGACCTATAATTAACTTATGATCCCAATTAAAGAGCATTGAGATCAATTTTGTTTATTTTCTGATCTTGACTTATTTGCTTATTTATGAATTTGTCTTTATACATACATTGCATAGATTCACGCCATTATTCCTAAAGGGGTTTACAGAAACGCAGAACTTGTCTTCAACGATTATTTTTATATTATTCACTAACGGCCCGTCCCGGCTTGGCACGGGTGGACATGATGATTTTCGTTATCTAAAACGTGACGCTGATGGTTACAAACACAACAAAAAAAGAAGTAGCCGAATCGGTCCAGCCGTTTTCGAGTTATGAGCTTTTTTTTTTTTTTTTAGGTGGTAAAATCATCAAATGAGTCCTCCCGCCCTGGGTGGGGCGGAAGGGACTGTCAGACTCTTACTAACTAAAATCCACCCGTGTTCCTTCGGATGCCCTTTACGTTCCGGGGCCACGGTATCCTGGGTTAAGAAAAAACCCGCGACCCCAGCAGGCATTTGGCGCGAAACACGACGCGCCACCGACCCGGGCTTGGTCCTTGGTCGGATGGCGAGCTACCCATTACTCACCGTCCGCAAGCCCGCTCCGCCGCTGTGCCCTCTGCTATTCAGAGGGATACGCGTTGGAGCGTCCACCCGACAGGCTATTCGCATACGGGCAAAGAGACCCCTTAGGCACACAGTGCCTAAGGAAGAGTTTTTGCCCGCATCCCAGGGTGCACCGGCCCGAAAAACTGGTCTTCCCCCCGGACGTATCCGAGAGGGAACTCCAGTCCACGGGCGCACGTGGAGGTTTCCTGTCTTAGCACCCCCGAGTTATGAGCTTAGCAACACATTTTGCGATCCATTTTTATATTATTGATTGAAGATAGATAGAAGAAGAAGAGGATAGATGTATCCATCTACAATTTAGTTAAAAAATAACATCATAATCAATCCAGCCATTTCCGAACATTTTTACTAACAATAACATACAAATAATATTTCAAAAACACAGACATGTGTCGGACCCACCCTTACTAGCCTTATCTTCAATCTATCGAACAAGAGGGCGGGCAGTTTAGTCGTATACCTCGCATAATAGCCAGAACGATACCATCACGCTATGATACGATCAGAGATTAGCAGAAAGGGTGTGAGTTGTGACAAAAGCCTTGCTAGCGTGCAGTTGATTGAAAACGTTTTGTTACACTGTTATTATAATTGTTTTAAATTCAATGTGTACCGTATAAATTGTTTGGAACGCGGTACGAATGGAAAATATTTGTTTTATTTTAGTTTGTGTGACGGTAAATGTTTGTTGCAGTATGTAAAATGTTTTTGGTATTCTGTTGAATGTTATTTTTTGGCAATAGATAAACTCAACAAAACTGAATGGATATTTATTAGAGTTTCAGTCTGTTCACGAAACAGACTGAGTATTTCTAGAGTTTTGAGCTTTCTATGTTTTTTATCATAACCCACATTTAGAATTAATCCCTGTATCGTGGTTGCATTTACAAACATTTAAATTCACATTCACATTCAGCCAGACCCCACGCAGAGAAATCTCTAGCTACCTATACGAGAACTTCTGGTTGCAACCGTGACAGCAAGACTCACTAGTTGACTTTGCAACATTTCTAGTAATAAATACTAAGGACTAAATACTTACGAGGACTTAGTATCTATTACTAGAAATGTTGTAAAGTCAACTAGTGAGTCTTGCTGTCACGGTTGCAACCAGAAGTTCTCGTATACATTTCTCTGCGTGCCGGAATAAACAGGTCATACAAAAATTTGTTCCGAACGGGAATCGAACCCGCGACAGGCAGCGCAGCAGTGGATAGCTCAGCTACTACGCCAACCAGACAGGAATAAACGATAATCGTATTTTTTTTTGTCATTATTTGCCACAATAGCAAAATTGTGGAGCTACTTATATCTCAGTTTACTCCGGTTTAAAATACAATAACATTAAAATTCCTATACTACAGTTATTTATGTAATTCCCATTCTTTAAAACGTAGTCAAATAATGCATTCTCCGAAGCAATACACCAGCTAAGTTCAAAATTGAAGTCGTAATCCTACATCTGTATGCGGTAACCATTGGTCGTAAACTATAAGACAAATCGGTGAGAAATTTTATAAACAATTTGTGGGCAAGGTGTGACATGAAACATACATGATTTTTGAAGTTCAATGTTGTACAGAAATGCCATAAATATTAACTTGAATTGATAAAAGAGGGAGTTTTCACATGGATTTTGGAATATCTCCTTTGATTTGCGGAATGATGCAATTTTATTAACACGTCAGAATTTTTGAAGTGAAAACTTCTTTAGCGGCGTTGTACACTTTTTCTGTAATGGGTAAAAAATTTAAAACTCGCGTCAGGGTCACGTGACCCTGATCGAAAATGAGTAAGACGTCATTCAAATTAGTTAATTTCATATCTGTACTACTCCAGTTTTAAAATAAAACATAGTAACAAAAAAGTTTTCACTTCTACCGGCACTCCTGGAGTGCAACCTTTTTTTTTTTTTTTTATAGTCCCGGCCGGCCAATCGAACAGTTTTCTGGCCTAAATCATCAGCATAGTGGCTTATATAATAGAGTTATTTGACTTTTTTTAAAAATGCTGTCAAATTGTAAAAATAATTTGTGGACAAAATGTGACATGAAATATGCATGATTTTTTCAAAACTTCAACGTTGTACAGAAATGCCATAGATATTAACTTGAATTGACACTATGGTGGGACTCAAATGGATTTTAAGATATCTCCTTTGGTTTTAATTTAGTTTGAAGAGAGATGCAATTTTACTAAAACTATTACAATACACAATTTTTAACAGAAACCCGGTCCCTTATAAGGGAATTCTCACTATTTTTGAATGAGTTATGGGACACCTTTACAGATTTCGGAGGGTTTAAAACGGTCACTTAGCAATATCCCAAATGATTCACCTTCGTGAATGAATTACCAATGACGTTGCAAGGTGCAGTGATTTCCAGCAACGTCATTGGCTATTCTTGTATTAGTAATTCACTAAGTGAATCATTTGGAATGTTGCTATGTGGCCGTTATAGACCCTCTGGTCTTTATTAAAATAATACTGTTTAACAAAATTCTTGATTTTCTTAAAATACTTAAAATCAAATCTTTGCCTTGTTAAAAAAGTAGTTGTTAGTAGAATTGTGTAGTTTTTCTTACCTTGCATATCTTGAATGATGCGAGTCAAGGTCTGATTTGGAGGGAGGAGGCGGCACGAGCGCGGGCCCTAAGCCGAGCCCTAGGCCTCCGCCCAACGTTGGGGAGAACCGATATAATTCACTGCAGAAGAAGAAAAACATGAGCAAATTGACTCTTTGTAGAAATATAGTTACTACTTCTTTATTGAATTTCTATATTTTCTTTAGAATTAGGGAGGCCCTTTTCTATAATAATAAGAGGGTTTCTAGTAGTGCTTTCTTGTTACTGGCAAAGATTAGAATTTCTATAGACACCCACTCGTATTTGTTTTCGAAAATCATGGATACGCACGAATTGGAGCTATATTATGACGTATATCCTTATTGGATTATTTTAAAAACATACTGTGATCACCACCTTTTTTTCAGAATAGTCTACGTATCTTGAAAGACGTGTCTCAATAAGTCTATAGCCCGGTTTCCACCGCGAGCGGAACGGACCCATTAATGACTCAGCGGGTGAAAAGAGTAAAAATGAGCTCGCTCTGGGAACGCAAAAACGATTTGTTGGTGGAAATACAAGTATGCAGTTTGCGCCTGCGAGTTTAAAGGAGTCATTAATGGGTCCGTTCCGCTCGCGGTGGAAACCGGGCTTATTTATAGTAGACAAATCAACTGACTAAGACTTAAAATCGATTTATTCCTGTAGGATCCCACTTTTACTATTGCACGCACTTTTATATGCAATAGTAAAAGTGGGATCCAACGGGAATAAATCTAAAAATCAGGGAAATTATTTTTTTTTTAATAGCCAAAGATTGAAGTAGTAACTATTATGATTATTTGAAAGTACAGACTGATTATTTAGCGATAGCAAGTGTAGCACCTGTTCGATTTTGAACGTAAATTCTCTAAATATATTTTTTCATATAAATAAAGTCAAATAAAGACTTCAAGCCGCGCCAATCGTGCGCCAGTCTCCACAAAGTGGTTTTTTAATTGCCATAGCTAAATATTCCACCAGTACTAGTATATAACAAGTAATATATGTACCTAGGGATACCATACCTCGTTAGACTAGAACTTGAGATTGGCAACGACGTGGGGTACGGACTTCTGAAGCCGCTCGCCGCTGAAGATATGGGGTACATGCTTGGGGTATGCCTGAAAAACGAAATTCTTATTGCACTGGTAGCTTATGGCGCTCCCTCACCGGGAGCATTCATGTAACATTACAGATTCGACATTGAGCATTACATTACAATACTACCTCCCTGATGCCTTTGTCAAACTGACAGACGAACCGAATGCGTGGCGTAGCGTTTTTGTTTGTAATGTATGGAATTGTTTGAAGCCCGTCACATAGAGTATCGGATCGCTTTCGCATTTTTATATGACATGATTCGGTTCGGTTCGCTATCGCCTGTCTGTTTGACAAAGGCCTGACTGACAAGCATTCGCATTCATTTACATTTTTAGTATAGAATTGATACAAGGTGCGCATTGTGATGCTCGATTGTCTTAATTAAAAGTATAACTAATTACGCGTATTTTTTTAATTAGCATTACCAAACAATACTCCAAAATGTCACCTCAAAAATAACAAACATTTCATCCATCAAAAAGGACAACACCCAGAAGCTATAGTAAAACAGAATGAAACTCACCATGAAGCTGCAACTTGCGACATCTCCGGACTGAGCATGGGGTAGGGGTACGTACCCCCCGGGAAGGGGTACATGGGGGTCCTCGCCAGCCCGGCCGCTGTAACATGTAGCTAGTTAGTCTAGACCCGACTTAGTTTTAGTTGTCGTGTTGTTTAGGTGGGACGGGTGTAAGTATCCGGCTCGAAGGTATCGATTGCAGGGGTAAAAATTGAGCCTTTTCATGGAACTTTTAAATTAATCATACTTTATGGCACAAATAATAATTTGCTAATAATAGTTTGCTCTACATTCACACTCTAATTTAAAACATAAATAAATAACTTACATTTATCAAGACTTTTTTAAGCTAATTGGACATTATTTAGGTACAAATCAATCAATAATAATTCTTGTGAAATATCTGCATCATATCTATGTATTTAATATCTGTATCATGATGATTAGTGAAAAAACTTTTTCTAAAAAAAATGTGACCGCCTTCAAAAACAACCACAAAAAAGGGTAAAATAACCTACAAAACTTTTCTTTCGGAAGTCGGTGACTTTTTTTATTAATTTCATTGTCTCTTTTGCCACCGACTTCCGAAAGAAAAGTTTTGTAGGTTATTTTACCCTTTTTTGTGGTTGTTTTTGAAGGCGGTCACATTTTTTTTAGAAAAAGTTTTTTATTTTACTCTTTTTAGTTTAAATATTCAACCAAAATTCATGTCAAATACATCATTTTCTTACATGTGCACTAGAATTTTGGAATCCGTAGCACCGGTAATAACATCGTTAACATCTCTTTCATTCATTCCCTATCTCAAAAACTACTGAACCGATTTTGATGAAATTTGTAGTATTCCCAAAGTTGAACGATACCTAGTACAACAAAAAAAGAATTACTTAAATCGGACTTGTAGTTCCGGAGATATGCGAACACAAACATAATTTTCTTACTTGAGGAGTTGTACCTTCCATCATCAGCTCAGCTACATGAGATGATGATTTCCATACGCAAGTACTTGAATTACTTCATAAGATTTGCGAAAAACTATGTGTCAGCCAATAAAATTTGAGGGTTGCCCTCGATTTCTCCAAGATCCAATCAACAGATCCTGAAATGGTGACAATGGGACCACACGGGAAGTACCAGCTTTCGAATAAAAAAAGAATCATGAAAATCGGTTCACCCAGTCGCAAGTTATGAGGTAACAAACATAAAAAAAAAAAAAAAAATACAGTCGAATTGATAACCTCCTCCTTTTTTTGAAGTCGGTTAAAAAGACATTGTAAAGATATCAAAAATTTAAAGCATCCGGGTTTCAACTCAAAAACACTTTTCTTGTCGATGGTATTTTTTTAAAGATGATTTGGGCCCAAGTAGCCACGCCAATAGCAGCGTCAGTGACGCTCATAAAGTCAAGACTTTAAGATAAGAAGCAGTTGGAATTCTTATGTAACTTACCTAATTTAGAGTCGAGCTGATAAGGCGGAGGGATGCCCATGTGGGCCGGGGGAGGTTGCCCTAGCTCTCCGCCAGGACAGAACAGCGACAAGCTTCCTCCCGCTGGTAGGCCCATCTTACCCGTCTGAAACAAATAAGAAAACCAGGTTAGTCCTATTAAAGAAGCTAGTTTAAGCTTGGGAATAAGTGTCTTGCAATCTGTGTGACCATAAAATAACATAATTATGAGACCTTTGCACAAAAATCTGTAGCATAAAACCAAAAGGTAGTTTTCAAAAGCTAGAAAATGTAAATTTGTGGAAAATCTGATAGGATAATATAAGAATTTCCAGACACAAAAAAAAAGATATCCATCATTCCACCTTCAGGCTCAGTGGGCACAAAACTAATGGTACCGGCGTCATGTCTCCACAGCAAAAAAAAACACCAACAACATTTTTAAACAAGAAAAGACAGTAACAAAATAAACACACAACCCTAAAAAAACAAAGTTCCGTACCCAACAAAAACCCGGCAACTACTCTATGGGAAGACGAAGCGTCATTAGCAAGTAAATTGGCGCCTGGAACGTATAAATTTCGTTCTACCCTCGCAGTCGCCCAATTATGCAAAATGGCGCCCAACGAGGGCCATTCAGGCGCGTCGCACTTCCGAGCCAGAGTATCTCACCTCTAATTAAACTGGGAATTCTTTTCACCACTTTATTATGCGTTATAAACGACTGTACACGTAGACGTTATTTAATTTTGAAGGTATTTGTTTCTGGTCGTGTTTGTTGCTATTTTAAGACGTTTTGTAATAAAGAAGACGGAATGAATGTTTCTGATTTTACAATTCCTAGAAATTTACATAAGACTTAATAAACTACTGATTTAGAATCTCGGTCAACTTCTTTATCCGACGAACATCCTTCGTTAAGAGAATTGAATAATTAAAAAAAACAGAGCTAGTGGTGATAAAACATTTTAAACGTCGTTTAGATTACTTAATCAAAAAAGCTAGTGAAGTAGCGCTGACCAAAAACGTGCTCCAAAATCATAATTCCAAGCAATTTAAAAGTAAAAGGGCTGACAATCCTCCGCCCGTCTGTAGTCGAAGAGCAGGAACTGCTTATTAAGACAATAATTACCACGAACAAAGCAGCCCCACTAATTAATAATAAAACACGAACAAACAAAGACCTCCATTCACGCTCGGGACAGTTTAAAAAAGAAAAAAATAACCGAAACGGTGGTCGAAAAAACTCGACATGCGAGCGACGAACAAAACGAAGCCATAGACAATGATGACAGTCGAGACGCATAATGCGGGAGCAGCGCGTTCTTAATTTGAAAATATTTCCATAATAAGATTTGTCTATGGCGCGACCGGTAGAAACAAAAGAGTTGAACGCGCTTTGTTCCGTTGACAGACGGTAATCATTCAAAATTATATCACGCAATTAGATAGCGCTATTAAATACTTAACGCCGAGCGGCAGCCTCGCTAGTTTATTAGCTAAACAACTTTTCTCGTTAAAACTTGCATTTTTTAAAATTAGTAGGCATCTTTTCAACTCTGCGTGTACATTGAGAAGGTCCCTAATGAAGGCCAGGTGGAGTGGCCGGCTATTGAAGAAATCGCTGAGAGGGTAGTTATTGAAGCCGCATGAAAGCTCCGCGTGACGTCACCGCCACTTCAGCGACAAGCCGCAGTCGCTAATTGGAACTCGTGGCGATAGGACGCGAGAAATGTTGCCTCAATCGACTAATACTTCAAATTTGAATAGGTTTGTTAACGAGCGGACGGTGAATGTTGCGAATAAAGTTGAGTGCTCGGTTTGCATTCAGTAACCGAGTTACATACAAGTTTTCCTAGTTAACTTTTAATTCGGTACTTCTATCGAAAAGCTGTTCGGAAGAAGTAGATGTGACGGTTTCAAAATGGAATTGGCGAATTCCGTCAGGTCACAGCGGTAACCTAACTGACGCACACAAGCGCACTCTTCGTACACCCCTTTAGTTCACCAATGCGAACGAAGTAGGGCGTAATATCTTGAGAGTTCGCCCCCGGGGTTGTGGGCGTGGAAGTAGGATGCTGTGTTGCTATGGCAACCATGTGTAGGGGTGATTCGTACACGTGTCCTGTGCCTGTGTGGGTGAGGGGTGGCACTCCTCGCAGTGTGCGTGCGACGCCGAGCACCGACCTTGGAAGTTTTGGTCTAGTTTTAGATCTCAGTTATTTAACTTTTCCGCAAATAACTTTTGTTAGAATAAACAATGTTTTTATTTAAAACAAAAGAGTGTAGGATGTTAACAAAAAGCTTTTATTGTTAAGAGAACAAAAGCTCTGCAATTATAAAACTACCCGCAATTCAAATGAAAACATTGTAAAAGCTTGGTAATAAAGTGTCTTCGTATAATATTTTTTGAGCTGAAAACGAGACTACCTATACGGATTTTACGATATTCCTTATCCATTTCCGGCATTGGTCCTTCGAGCCGGATACGAACCCGGCGGATCCATATAACGAGGGAGGCTGCGCTATACACACAGATTTACATATCAATCTACTTTTCCATACAATTTCATATAAAGAGGAGATTATAAGGAAAATAGGGTTATGATTTTATTGTGTATTGATATTGATAGTATCAATGTAATTTTTATTTTATTTTTGAAGAAAAACGCCATGGCGTAATTCAATTAAATAATATAACAAAAAAGATACTGTCTTCAAATACTTATACATATATTCGCATAACGCAGTTCAAGTTCATAATTATCATTTTCCCACGGTCGACAAATTACTCGTTAAAAGTTAAAATCGTATTCATACATTTCTAATAAAGTTTTTTATTAATGACTGATTGTAATTTTATAAATTATCAATTACTACATGACATTACAGATACCAAATTACATTACAAATATCGTAAAACATAATCTAATCAGCCATGTAAAGCAAAAAGTTGGACATAATTTTTCATAACCACGAAAAAGTAGCAAAATAAAATACAAAGAAAAACAAATGATTAAAGTATAATCGACAAAGCTCCCTTTTCAGTCTTCACAATAAAATGCTACTAACAAAAAAATATAATCGGTGAAACTTTTTTCTATACATTTCTTTTTCACGGCGAGTCGTTTCAAGAAAATCTAATGGCGAAATTTTGGGAGGGTGCACGATATTCAAATCCGAATATCGGAGGGTAGGTTGGAAGGCTGTCGGGTTATTGACCTTTTCCGACAGCCAGTGCGAACCTATGTATAGATGGATTAAAATGAAACTGGATGTGGCACGTTTGAAAATTTATAAAAATATTTTTTTACTTGAAATTTAGAAAAGCTCTAAGGTCTACATATAAAAATAGCAGCTGTTTTTTTAATGCATTAGGAATAATGATAGATAACAAAATTCAAGCTTTTAATTGGCTGACAAATACAAATAAAAAAAAAAACGAATTGCACTGGGTAATGCTAATTAAAAAATGGTATGTATTTCTATTGAACTTCAAATAAATAAATAATTGATGAAGGCTAACACACATTAATAATGCAAATAGTCCTTTTAATTCAAAAAAAGTAAGGTGTGTTTTAAAAGGTGCAATTACTTGGTTATTTTTAAGAAATAACTGATGGGACATTTGTTTTATTATTATTTATAACATGTGACGTCAATTATCTTGGTTTTGATGTATAGTAACACGTTTACGAGTAACGAATGATAAAATTTTTTGTATGCAGTTTATAAAGCAAGATTATTATTTAAATAAATGCTTTAAAACTTCGTATATTTATGTCCTCGACTCTTCATTTTATGATGAAGTGTAATAACTAGTATTATATCATAGGGAACTTGTTTATGGATTTTCTAAGCTGGTTTTTCAATGGTCAGTGTGAAAGAAATACGACGTACTATTGAATACGCGGTTGAAGAATCATCGTTTTACTATTTTTTTAAATGGATTTTGTACTTGACTTAAAACCCTTTATTTATTCTTTTTTGCGTTGAAAAGTCATCAAATGAGTCCTACTACCTTTGATGAAGTAGAAGGGCCTGTCAATCTTCAATTAACAAAAATCTGACAGTAGTTTTTTTTTTTTTTTTAAAGTACTGCTGTTTCATATACCTACTAAGGTGATATGATAATCAAAGAAAAGTTATCAATGTATGTCAATAGTACCCGCAGTGCGCAAAAAGGTATATTATGTAGTTTTAAGTACCTATATTATTTTCTACTAAAAGATTCCTCTAACGACACGTGAAAAAGATTTAGCCAGACGGAAATACACATTCATTTCTATAATACCCACAACACTAAAGAAAATAATTCCTATTCTATCTTCTTACACACGAAAACCCACACTCGTTTACAAAAAAAAAAACAACAAAGTAAAAGAACACCCACTCAAAAAACATCTAATAAACAAAAATATACACGTCGCTAAAAAAAATTGATTTATCTTTTTTTGTAAATATTTGTTTGGTTATATTTGTATTTTTTTTATTTTATTTCTGATATACACACATCAAAAGTGTCTAGGGATCAACATATATTTTTGCAATAACTTTTCTCCTGATTGATATTAATTAAAATGTTCTTTAAGGATTCATCAAATAAAGTGTTATCGTTTGTCACAGTAACGATAAACCAAGTCACCTTTGCATTCATAAAGAAATTTGCCATTTTCCTAATAAAGGGATTTTTGACATGAACCACTAACATTAAAGTTCGAAAAAAAGACTGAAATAACAGTTTTCTTTAAAATTTTATTGGGTAACTTAAACAATTAATAATCCGTGTTTCTACCGCGAACACTAACAACACAAGAACATCGGTTTGGCATACTCAAAATGAGTTCATCCAAATCACGCTGTGGAATGGCCGCCCATGTTCGTTGCAACAACAAAAAAAGGTCTTCTTGCGACTGGATACCCTCCATATTCGGCAGAGCTCTTCTCTGTAGCATATCCCATGCATGCTCAATCGGGTTCAAGTCTGGCGACTGAGCAGGCCAGGGCAGGACATTGATGTTAGCTGCGGCGAGAGTCTGTCTTACAACTCTTGCGGTGTGCGGTCGTGCATTATCATGCATTAACTGAAATAAGGGACCGATTTGCACTTGTAGAGGAACGATGACGTCTGATACAATCGTCTCAGCATAAATTTGAGCGTTGAGGTTGCCTCTGATCCAAATCAACTCAGTTCTTCCGCCGATCCAAATACCCGCCCATACCATGATGGTTCCACCACTATAAGGATGTACTTCCTGGCAGGATTTTAATCGCTGTTGGCGTCCAGGGGTTCTCCAGTGTCGTATACGTCTTGTATCCGGTCTCATACCAAAACGAGACTCATCAGAAAAGCACACGAAACGCCATTGTTCTTCTGCCCAATTTCTGTGTTCAAGAGCCCATTGATATCGAATCCTACGATTGTGCATTGCTACAGGTGGTACCCGTAGCGGTCTTCGGGAATGAAGGTTCACTTCATGCAAGCGGTTTCTGACTGTTTGGTCGCTAATTAAGTTCCCTGAAGAGTGATGAAGCCTCACGGCTAACATCATGGCGGTTATTGTTGGAGCTCTTCGAGTTAAGATTTGAATGTATCGGTCTTGTCTCCGTGTGGTGCAGCGATACCGTCCTCCATGGCGCTCAGCCACGGTACCAGTGCTTCGGTAACGTGTCCAAAGTCGACTGATAACACTCTGACTTGTATTCAGAGCTAAAGCCACAGTACGTTGCCGGGAACCAGCTTCTATCATTCCCACGGCTCTGAGCATTTCTTCCCTGCTTAAATGACGTCGCCGCTCCATAATAACGTTGGTTTTAATCAGTAGTAGGGAAACAGTGGCACTAATAATGTCTTCAATGCGTTGTATGTTTTTATAGGGAAAATATTGACAGCTGATTTTCATCTTTTACTCGAATTTGATTTACAGTTCCTGATTCAAATTATGAAATGCACCAAAAAGGATCTATATAAATTTATAAAATCATAAATTTATTACAAAGCCACATCTCAATCTCAAGAAATCCGCATAAAAATGCTTGATCCCTAGACACTTTTGATGTGTGTATTTTAACACAATCAAATATTAAAACACGTGTTTAGAAAAATTATCTATTCAACTACTCCCCAAGCCACATCCAGTGCGTCTAATTCCCTGCTCATCGGTAGTGAAGGGCACGCCAATTATGTTTTTGACGTCGGAGGCAGGCTTTCACTAGGAAATTGAAATAGCCAGTGTTTTCCTAGCGAATATTTACAAGGGGTAGCTCTTCTCTATGGTATGTGGGGGGTGAATGTTGCGAAGTAGGGGATTGGAAGTAACGGTTTTGTTTTTAGATAGTATCGATTTTTGGTTTACCTATTTGAATTTACGGTACGAAATTTTTAACATATTTTTTTATTGTTATTTGAGTTGGAAAAACAGGTTTTATTTTTAATTTGATTGGGTGTGTTTTAATTAAAGTCTAGTTCAGAGGAACTAGACTTTAATCAAAACACACCCAATCAAATTAAAAATATATAACAAAAATAACAATATATTTTATTTAAAAAAATAACAATATTCTTTATTTTTGTTAAATAAAATAATATTTAACAAAAATAAAGTCGACGATGGAGCGAAACTACCCAGAGGAAGCCTGTTCATTGAAAATCATGACCCATTCTGACAAAAAATCGTTTGAATCCGTGAAATTGACAACTTGATCAAAGTCGTAGTGTAAGTACCATGAATATGTATGTTAATGCGAATGTGGACCTTTGTATTTGAATATCTGTTAGAAAATAAGCTTATGGTGGGTCATAATGCAACTTTGTCGATTGTACTTTTTAATGTGTTCTGCCTCGTAAGTCTAGTGGTCTTTAACGTGAGTGCTGAACATGAGGTCTTGAGTTCGATTGCCAGGTTGGGGATAGTGTTATTGGATGTATGCATTTGGAGATTCTCAGTAACTACCATGGAGTCTAGATTTGTGGCCAGTTGATGGCCTCGCTCCTTTTACATGATACTTATTAACAGGCGTTTTTTTTTGTTTTATAGTGCCAGCCTCGCAATTTATATTATGATTCTGCGAAAGAGGCCTTTTTAGGACCACAGGTGTGCTTAAAAACACCTCTACTTAAAACCACCACGTAAAAATATTATTTTTATTAAATAATAATGGTAAGTAAGTATTATAATGAGATACATCCTAGCTTTTAAAAGTACCTATGGAGCTTTATTGTAACAGTGGCAAAAAGTTTTTATTTTCGGAATATTTTCAATTACGGTATGAATTTTATTCGAAAAATTTCCCTACATTGTGCTAAGACACCCACGACTAAAGCTTTCAAGTTCCAATAATGATATAAAAAGCAAAAATCGCGTAGGATACCCAAATACCACATTTTCTTTACAATTTCTAAAATAAACTGTTCCGATTCGCGTGTTTTCAGGACAGACAGTAAACCAACCTTCTTGAAATATAACGTTCAATAATAGTCCTTTTCAAATAACTAAGCCGAGCAAAGCTATTCGAGAGTCAGAAAAATAAAACAGCTTAGAGAAAACTAAGTGGGCATTTTGTCACCGATTCTGCGAATAATTTAATTTAGAGCAAAAAGCCCTGCGCGGGCGCATCAATCTCAATCTGCTAGCACGGACACTTAGTTACTGAGTCACTGTATACTGAGTTCACTGAGTCATAGGTACAGTTATAAATTCGTAAGAGAAACTCTGAAATAAATAATAATATGCAAAAATTAAATTAAAAGCTGAAAATATCAAGATTTTCTTTATCATGTTTTAAGCAGAAAAACTTTAAAAAAAAATGTTCACGACTTTCTGATCGTTTTCTAAGCACAAAAAAAAAATAGAAAAGTTCAAGATTTTCATAATCAAAAGCAGAAAAAAAAACAGTAAAATATATTACAAGATTTTCTTCATCATGGTCCAAGTACAAAAAAAGAAAAAAAAATCATCATGTTCTAAGCGGAAAAAAAGACCCGGATTTTCGCATAAGTTCCTTCATGAATTTAGGGAACATAATAAGGGGGAGGCACTTACAACCTTGCCTAAATCTTGAAGAGCGAGACTCTTCATGATTTAGGCAAGGTTGTTCCTTTGTTGACCTTCCCGAAACGAGAGGTTTTGACATAAAATAAAGTCCAACATAAAGTGGTTTTAGAAGTTACAATTTTAATAAGAACGGTCTTTAAATTGACACTTTTTAAGGCTGGATTATACGAGTAAGCATATCATATTTTAAGGCATTTCATCATCATCAGCCTATAATGTTCCCACTGCTGGGACACAGGCCTCCTCTCTGTGAGAGGGAGTGGGCCATAATCCACCACGCGGGCCCAGTGCGGATTGGTGGATGTCACATGTCTTCGAATTTTTGGTTCTAGGACATGCCGGTTTCCTCACGATGTTTTTCCTTCACCGTTTTGAGAGCAGTGGTGGTGAAATAAATTACACAAAGTAATACGCCAGGCGGGGTTCGAACCCACGACCTACAACTCGTAAGTCGGGACCGATACCACTGGGCCACCACTGCTCTCCTTAAGGCATTTAATTCTTGCGAATTCACCTGCCTAGTCTTAATACAGCTATTTTTGTGTCGAGTTGCAGTCTAACTGGTAATAGCTGAATATCTGATTTTTTACACAGAGCGTCTGCTTTTCTGAAATACCCCTTCCTAAGACTGCTATCATACTTTCATACCTTTGACTAAATATCTGGTACGACTCTCTAACATTTCGAAAATAAGGTATACTAGTAAATGGAAGCCGAAAATCAATCAAATGACAATGGGCAGAAGTGATCCAAGAGCCTCCACTGATGAGTCACTTAAACGGCCATAAAAAAGATCCCCGGGACAGATTTTGATAATCTCTTGCCAGAATGATGTCACAACCATATACTTTCATTTCCCATAAGTGTCATCAGTGGAGGATCTTAGACCAAGTTCCATACATTTTTACCCATTGTCATTTTTAGAAATATTTTATCACCTTCCTGCCCTTATCCCATTTCACTTAGGTCCACTCAAATCTTATATTCTCCCATTAGAAGTCACGTCCACGTCATCGTCATAAAAGAAATGTAAAACTCATCTACTCCACTATACTAATATTCCAAAGATTCTCGTCTAACCCTCACGCGGCGCTTGACAAAACGACATATACGGCTCGGCACCGTTCGGCACAATCCGGAACGGTTCGGAACGGCAATAATGTCGGTGACAGGTCACAGGGACACATTCGTATTTTGTTTATCTCTTACTGCAAGCTTTCACTATGTAAAACATTTTGATGTGCGTGCATTGAAATCCATCTACCACAATACAACATTATTTTGAACCTTAAGCTAAAGGTTTAAAGTTGAGAATTGAGGAAAAGAGGGACGTTTAAAATTAAATCTGCTTCAGCGATTGTCTCCACGCTAATCGTGTTTTTTGTTATTCCCATTATGGATGTTTTATTGTATACTGTTGCTGAATTGGAGTTAAAATTAGTCTTAGCAACGTGAAATTGTCTAATAATGAATAATCTACGGCAAATGATAAAGTTACTTTAGATTTCAAGAGATTTCGTAGACTTTAGACATCAGCTTTGAGCTAAACTTTATCGTGTCATATCATACGGCCTGATTAACAAGAAACTTCAACTTTAAAACCACGATTTTCCTCCAAAAATCTCAAGGAATCTCAAAATTACATAATAATGTTATTATCTGGTAAAATAATTATACAGTAATTTCACAAGATAACCAGTCAGCGAAGCACATCCGAAGTTACCAAAGCGGAACGATCCAAAGACCTGAAGGAAAAACTTGTGGTTACACATCGTTGTTTCTTTCGCACTTGCATGATCCCTGTATGTTCTGTCTCTTTCTAAATGACGAGATATGCCGAGTATTTCCGTTGTGGGTGCGAATTTCGGCCGATGAGAGATAAACACCTTGTTTGTGATGACTTGAGTTATAAGATAATGGTTTATTCGTAACGACGAGGTGAAGATGGATCTTTTGAATGAATTGGGTTAGTAGGCATTGTTTTAAAATTCGTGGTATTGTGTAATTTATGGAGCCAGAGTGTACTTAAACTGGAGTTTGATTTTATAAAAAAAAATCGTGATTTATTTTAAGTATCTTAACATAGGTACTGATATTCTACACTACAGTCAAGATTAATAGCAAAGTCTAAGTAAAAAACTTAACTTTGATTAGCATTGCCATTTTATTAGGGTTATTTAGAGACAGTTAAACATGAAACAACCTATTCTACGAAATGGACACAATCTACTATCCAATAACAAAACAATTTAACTACGAAACAAATAAATAAATGAAATAATTAAAATTTCAATATCAATGTCAAAACTTCAAAGCATTTCCATGAAACTGAAACAACAACAAAGCCTGAAAAACGTACTAAATTACAATATGTTCGAGCAATCCAGCAAAACGCTTTAAGCGCCTATTAGATATAATAACAGAGTTGTTAATACCGCTGCAGTGGGGGGGTGAAGCGCCAGTGGGGGGTTAACTGCTCTAATCGGAACACGTATGATTATGAAAAGTGTCGTCAAATTAGTGACAACTGACGGTATTCCGGAATTGCCAGATAATTAGCGCTGGGGGTCATAGATTAGGAATTAGAATATTAATATGTTTTAAACTGGGCATTTTCTATTATCAAAGGGGTGATTGGGGTTGAATCTAGGAAATTAGAAATTACATTCATTGACAGACAAGTATGGCATCAAGTATTTAGGTAATAATGCTATTTTTAAGTTGCACGAAACGTGTTAACATTTTATGAATTCAGTTTATAAAGTAAATTTAAGCTCATTATTTAAATTAAATTCTCGTAAATTCAATGTTATTTAACAGAGATAAACGTTTGCTTAACTTAGAGCTAAACTGAACTTTGAACCTGTTGAGTAAAATGATTTAAAAGCTATGATATCATCATATCAATACAGCATACTGATATTAATTTGAATGTCAAAAGAACAAAAACAAACAAAATACCGCCATTTTTTTCAACAGCCATACTCATTATTAAAGCCTCGAAATAAAAAAAAAGGTTTTTCTTCATGTTGTCACCCAGAATAGGGCCATGGGAACAAGCTAACATGACAAATAGTGTTGTCCGAGACGCCGTTTAATAAACACGGCGAAGGGGGCAATTAAACCCACGACACGTCAAAGGGTTAATACTGGGTTGTCGGCTCGTTTGTACCGGGGGTGATTGGGCCCGGCCGAGGGAGGGTTGAATTTTTAAGTGTTGCTTTTATAGATTTTGTGATATAGTAATTTGTATGATTACTTTAGAAGCACATCTGTGTTTTGTCAATCTAGGATGTTTCATGTCGATTTTTTCTTAATAAACGAATATCGGGTATTTTTTTTTCGACACTTAACTAGATGATCGCTAGGAAGCTTACAGTAAGATGGATTCTTGACAGACTTCCTGAAAAAGCCTAGATTGCTGATAATTAAGATTATTCGTAATCCAGCCAAGGCATTTTAGCGACAGAAGGGAGTAATTTAAAATAGGCCGTTGAAGTTGGTGATTAAAACAATTCATAGAACTTTGAATTGAAAATCATCTTATCTGTTGTACTAAGCACACTTCTACAACATTTTTTCTCTCAGGCAGAACTAAGTGGGGTCCTTAAAGTCACGTTCAAAAGATGCGTGGAGGTCAGAGATCACAATCATACTTGAGCAGACACGCAGGTTGGTCTCTTATCAACAAGTACTATAATAAAACCCATGGTGCTTAGTTTTGAATCTCAGTATGCCTGGAAATGCCATGGTTTTTAATCTTGAAGCATAAAGGAGATCGAAATATTGAAAAAAATAAAGAATAGACCTTTCATCACCGTTTGGTTGGAAGTAATTGTCCAAAATTAAATTTAAATAATTACGGTTGTCAATAGAACTTTTACTTATGTTTTTTTTTTAATAAAAACGTTAAAAATACATGAGTCAATCAGTATTTATTCGATGAAAAGCTTTCATTTGTCTTTTAATCAGTATCGAAACCATAATGTACTTTAACAAAACCAGCAACTTCAGATAGACTAAAAAAATAATGATGTGTCCATTAAACAGTATTGAAATTGTAAAACCGTTATAGGATTCAATTTTCTACGTGTAATAAACAGTTTGCCGGTTAACCCTGCGGATGACGCGAGCCCCACGGCGCCACTTCAAAGGAAATATAAATGTATGCATTGTTTAGCGAAAATCCACCCGCGGGGTCTTTCAGACTTTCACCGGTGATGTGGGGGTTGAAATTGTATTTAATGTATTTTTACCTGAGTGTAAGTCGTAATGCTTTTAAGTATTTTCAGGGAATTATATAACGGTGTAAGCTTCGGAAGGTAATAAAATATTTTATGCAGTTTTCTAGGAATTGCTGCGAGTAAGTGATGTCACCAAAGTTTATACCGTAGCATACAAAATGCAATGCGATTTGGAATGAAGTTGGGAATTGCTTTTATTAATATTATTCCTCTTAACATGAGTTACATGCCAATATTATGTAGATCATCATATTGATGCCTTTTCCGACGAATTAAAAAACTTGATTTTTACTCTTAAACACTAAAAGCTTTTGTAAAAGATTTCCCAACAGATCAAGAACTTAGAAAACTATGGAAATAATCTTTGCCCAGTAGTCAGTCACAAAAAAATATGTATGCCTTCAGGGTCATAATGACGTTTCAATGCTAAAAATCCTAGGATACTTAAGGAGCGGTAAATGCGGTACCCGCTTCCGCACCCCCGACATAAGGCAATAGAAGACACCGTGTAATTTCAGTCACTCATCTGACAAGCCCAGTAAGTCCATAAAAATATTCACACAATAGTAAAAGGATTTACACATTAACGTGCCATTATTGCAAAAAGATCAAAGGTCAAAGCAAAAAGTCTACCCTGATTATCAACCCCTCATACGGCTAAATAATATAAGAAACTTGATAAATTGATGGCATGTTGTCAGATGTGCATGTTATCATTACGCGGCGGTCACCGACAGGTTGATAGTCAGTTGTTCTGATCTGGTCAATCATGCGTGACAGGTAAACTATACAATTTAAACTGAACACTGGATTTTTTCTGGTTTTTCGAAATGCCACTGTATATTTTTAATGCTGCGGAGGTTTTTTCTGATGATTTTAGTTTTTTTTTTGTATTTTTAACTGATTTCTTTAAGAATCTAAGGACTGATTTTTCAATAGTCAGATAACTTTTATCTGAGGAATTAAAATAACGGTTTGACATATTTTCCATAGATAAGCTGTCAAACAGTCATTTTTATTCCTCAGATAAAAGTTATCTGACTATTGAAAAATCAGCCCTAAATAATGTAATCATATTTAGATAATTAAAATTCATAGTTCACAACACGTGTTTTAATTCCACGGTACAATGCAAAAGTTTGATATTTCGATTTTACTATAAAAACAAAAAAAATATGCTTCAATAACTTCGCTTAAATATTATTCGAAAGGCAACCTAGCCTTAAAAACTCAGTAAACACCAATAAACACAAAAAAAAAACAAAAATTACAAGCATAACATCAAATCGAACCAAAACCACCCAGTTTAAATGGAAATAAACAAAATTATATTGCCTTCAGACATGAGCGAACATCAAAAGGAAAAAGTAATGCGCAGAGCTGGGTTGACGATGTCATTTCCCTGTAAAATATTAAAGTGGGGTCGCTGGGACCGCGCCCTGTCATTTCAGGGTTAATACTGGTTAATACCGGTATTCTCTTTATTCTATACGATTGTACAGAATTATCCGTCTTAACGAGTACGGTTTTTCTTTTTAGATTCGCAAGTTTTTTTTTTGTATTTTTGTTACCTATTCATTTTGTATTAAATTGCTGACTGCTAGAATTAAAGACGTTTTGTACGACAATACTGTGCCTTTTTATTATACATTTCTTTATTGTTAAGCTTACTTCTTGATTTCAGAATTTAATGGCTTTGGAATTTAATTGTTTTCTTTCTTCGAACAAAAGAAAATCTAGGTCTTCAATTTTTTTTGGCTTCTTGACGTGAAATTTTCTTTCGAATAATTATATGCTCTCCTAAAATATATGCAAAAATTCTGTAATGTAAGTAACAATCAAAGTTACTGAGCCCACCATCAAATGTATGCTGAAAAGATTCAAAACTTGGAATAATCGAAAACAGAATTCAAAAGTTTAGCGTTTTAATTAAGTACCTAATTGTTTACTTAACTACTGATCAAAAAACACTAGGGCCACACTAACGGGAAATGCCGTCAATAGACGTTCATACGAACATTTTAAGACTATTATCGCGAAAATCAACGGGAATGCCGTTTGTGTGTTGATTCTAATCAACATTAACCTAATTTCACGCATATTATTTTCCTGTAAAATTACGCAAAGATCTGTCTTTAAGTATACCATCTTTCTTCGCGAATAAGTTTAAGTCCAATCACGATACAACTACTACTGATATGAGTACAGTACATTTCGTCATATAAGTTCATGATCTGATCGCGTCGTAGCAAAAAACTAAACATTCCAATATAAATAAATACCTAGAGAACAGCTGCCTAGCCTTCCCCAGTGCCCATTAATCTAGCTACCACCTAAATAGCCTAGATGTACTAGGTACACCTAGGCTATGACTCATCCTAGCCATGTTTCCCACGTCAGTCTGTATCAATACGTAATAAAACAAAAGTCCTACGCCGCGTTTGTCTGTTCACGAAAAACTCAAAAACTTCTGCACCGATTTTCATTCTGTTTTCATCAATGGATGCAGTGGTTTTCGAATAGGATTTAAGTATGTAAATTGGTCCCGAGAGAAGCCGGGGTCGCTAGTATAATATAAAGGAAACTGACTGATCAATCAACGCGCAGCTGTAACTGCTGGGTCTAGAAACATAAAATTATGCAAAAATAGTTATTAGTTATGCAAGGCTGCAAAGTTGATTTTTGGCGCGAGTACTTGAATTGAAAACTGAGCGAGCGAAGGATTCTAAGATTGAACCGCGAGAGAAACGAGCGGTTCAAATATAGAATCCTGAGCGATGCGAAGTTTTCAAAGGTACGAGACGCAGAAAAACTTTGCTGCCGAGTGCAACACACAACTTTTCACCTCACACAGCGAGGAAATGAAGTGGGGGCATTGACCTATACAGGGGGCGGCTCGCCTGGCAGTGTAGAAAACAATTGAATACAAGACGTGTTCGAATTTTAAACAACACTTTGTGCTCTAGAGCACAAAATGGAGTTTTGCGCTCAGATTTTGAATGAGAAATAGAATCTTTCCGAGCGGGTGAGGTGAAAAGTTCTTTTAATAACGAAGGTGTGCACTAAGCACGGATTTTAGAAAATGCATTCCCTAATTATGGCGTTTATGCCAATATGAAAAGTCTGTTATCGCGAAATTAACGAAATTTCTCGTCAGTGTAGCCCCCGCATAAGGTCAAAAATGAGATGATGGTTTGTATGAAAATTAATCTAAATTCCTTCCAATATATTTCAAACTTCGAGTGAAGACTTATCAATCAAATAGATAAAACAAGTGTTTCAAAATTTTCGGAAATTCCAAGTTTCCAACCTCTAAGGGGTTATTGAAAATCATAGAGGAAAAAATACAAAAATTCTCGCGGACAAAGTCGCGGGCGGAATGCTTGTCTGTCCATAAATGAACGATGGCGCAGCAAACATAGCGGAGACGCAGTAAGTCTATTTTAATTACTAGTATCGATATCGGTAGATCCCCGTCTTGCCTACGCGGGAGCTGGGCTGTACCTGTAGTGATGGGACACGGTCGATCCCGCTGTCGATAAACTGTTGAATAAAGAAAAGTACGTGTTATTTTATGTTTGAGGTTTTAAATTGAAAAGAGATAAATAATGATAGTATTTTGTTAGGAAAGTACAGTAATAACTACAAAAGTTTAAAAACGCATATTATGCATAATGATAAAGTTAGAGACTTATTTTTAGTTTTAATTAATGGATGGATCGGAGATGTGACTTGTTTGTAGAAAACAAGGCAGTTAGGTCATAATTAATGCCTGCCATATTTTTCTTATCTAATGAACTTGTTTAATTTATTAAGGAAGTGCCAAATAGGCATAGTTTATAAACGTTCACACACTAAACATCTTTTAATCGATAACATCAAAATTCCCACTCTTCGATAAGTATCAATCAACGGTCAATATCCTTAATATAATTTATGTGAGAACATGTAATAATCTGATTCGCAAGGTTAAACAAAAAATTACACAGCCTTAGAATAATCTTAATCAAATTCTAAACACACATCATATGTAATCATCATATTAGTCATACTAATCATCGCTTAAGTAACACAATTAATCACAAATCTTCGAATATCCGAGAATAATATCGATACTCTCTTTCCCAACACTATTTCTAACACAAACAAGGCCGGATAACGAGGTGAAATATTCACGTAGTAAGCGTTGTAATCAGCTGATAGCCGTCTCACTCGCACCCGTGCACCCTAACGCCACCTACCGGCCCCGGGAAAAAGACAGCACGCGACCGCGGCACCTACAAAGGGGTCGCGTCTCTTTGATCTTGCCGACGCGCGTGCGTACGGAGGCATATCTATGTGTGCGTGTATGCAGATGAGAACAGCACCGAGAATTTGATAATTGCAAAGATTTATGTTGTTTCCTTACTGTGACGTTTTGCGTAATAAGTTAATTAATAATGGATGCTATTTTTGGGGTTTTATTAATTATGTAACGTTGTTTGATTTTGAGCCTTGTTGTTGTTGATTTTATGATTAATTTTGCAATGGAATTGAATACCTAATGTAACATAAACATTGATATAAAGGTATAGTCATCTAGCCTTTGTGTTTTAGATTTGTAACACGATTGTAGCAAATTATTTATGAGTTACAATCATTGTAAATAGGTTTGAACTGCACTCAGTAGTTGCCTTAACTAGGTAATGCCCATATAGAGAAATCTACTGTTAGGAAACAGTTTAATAAGGTTTGTCATAAAACAAAGACCTTGCCTTGAGGGCCCAGAAATAGTGTTATTTGATAGAAGCAAAAATGCAGAAAGAAAACTGAAAAATGAAATGAAAAACAGTGACCTAATCGACCTAATGGTTTTGAAAGATGTAAAAGTAACGTAACTAGGTCTTGTCAAGAGGTATCGTATTCCTCAGATACTGGGTTGTGGAGGTCAGATAGGCACTCGCTCCATGTACAATACGGCCAGGTTCACCCGGCGACCATTCGATTCGATTTTTTCACGCATACGGTTTTACCGTATACGATGCAGTCGTTCACACGGCAACCATTCGATTCGATTTTTTCGGGCCACGCATGCAAGTGCGTACGATTCTCGAATGGGCGAGTCGTGTGAACGAGACAACATGAACATAAGCGCCACTGCGTGTCGTATTCGATAAAATCGTTTCGAGACGCGGCGTTCCGGTGACAACTTCACACGGTATACGGTAAAATATATTTCTCGAACACGGGATTTTCCCGTATGAACGCCGTGTAAACAATTTTTAAGTTTTCATATACATTCTGTTGTCACTACTCTATTCGATAAAATCGTTTATACGGTATACGGGAAAATTATCGCCGTGTAATCCTGGCCTAATGATATTCAGCTGCATCCGGTTCGACTGAAAGCCGACCCCAGCAATCTTAGGAAAAACCTAGGCTAGACATGACGAGTTACATACATATCATTGAAACGTTTGTTTTTGGGGTCGTGGCATAATGGTAACTGCACCAACTTATGAGTTGTAGATCCAAACCCAGCCAGAACCATTAATTTGTTACTATATTTCATCACCACTGATCTCAAAACGGTGAAGGAAAACATCGTGACGAAACCGGCAGGTCCTAGAACCAGAAAAATCGAAGACCTGTGACATCTACCAACATATCCTGGACACGGATTGCAACCTAATGCCTCTCGCAAAAATAAGGTCCGTGTCCCAGCAGTGGGAACATTACTGGTTGATTACGTTTATTTGTGTTTTTAGAACACCTTGTTAGACAAGATACTAGAATCAATAAATAATATTTTACAATGCCAATAATTAGCATTTTAGTGCAATAAAACATTATGGCTACTTGATGAATAGATAAATAGTGACAGATAAAACTATGGCTGTATGTGTTGGGACCATAGACACGGATAATTTATTGGTTTTATTTTATTTTATTGGTAGATGTGAATGTGGATTGTGGAACGCAGCTACTGGTATGGTAATTTAAGCTATTTATGTTTTATTATTTGGTAGATTTTTGAAGAAATGTAGCGGCAAATGGAAGAATGTTTTAGTTTCCACCTTATTATACATGTGAAACTTTGGATGGATGTGTGTTTAGTACGACAAAACGACAGAACAGATTTTGATGTTTCACTCAAAGAAAGGTTTGTAGTCATGAATAACACAAACGCTACTTTTTCCCCCAGAAAAATGTAAGCTTCTTATGGAAACTTAAAACTACTACCGGCAAAACTTAATTTGGCAAATTCTTTTTTTTTTCTTCACCCTACGAATTTCTCTTGTATACAAAGTTCGTTTCAAAAAATTGAAACTCACATACATAAACAGTATGACCCGGAAGAACTGTCTATAGAATCATACAAACATTTGTTCTTTGCGGGAATGGAGCCTGCGACACGCAATGCAGCAGGGAATCGCAAAGCCACTGCGCCGACGATGGTGCCATCGAAATACATAAAGATTCTAAAAAAAGCAAAGCTTTGTGATTCTAAGAAAAGTTTATCTCAAACTTATGTCGGATGTTCACAATTTTTCATTTCCGATCCGCAGTTCAAAGCATACATTTTCCAGTTTCGTAGAAATAGGTCTCCATTGATTTCAGAAGAAAATTTCTGACGAGTGTTAGAATCTTAGTACAAAACGATTTTCATCTATTTCTGACAAAAATCTTTATCTAGGAGAGACTGGAGAAATACATATTTTATTTGATTGTAGGGATTAATCCGAACACTTAACCACAAACATTTATACATGTATAGCTTTATTTTTTTTCTTTCTGGCGTTTAGTATCTTCATCGGCTAAGCATCCGACAGCCTCCTGGTTGTTGCCTGCTTAACCGGCCAATCTCGTGAATACGGTGGAACTGCTGGTGGCCTATGATGACGTCAGCAGCCAGAGTTGTTCCAGTGTGGGAAAGAGAGAGCTAGACGACTTGTATAGCTCTGTTTCTTTCCCTCACTGAAACTACTCTGGCTATAAGACGTTGTGGTAGGCCACCTGAGCTCTCATTAAGCTATTGTCAAACAAACAGACAGGCGTGGCGAACACGAAGCGAGGCGTTTTTGTTTGTAATGTATGGAATTGTTTGAAGCCGTCACATAGACTATCGGATCGCTTTCGCTTTCATATGTGACTGGATTCAAACAATTCCATACATTAAAATTAAAAACGCTTCAGATTGCATTCGCTTCGCCTGTCTGTTTGACAATAGCTTTACTGCTTTTAGTTAAATTTCTTTGCGATTGGTTGAGAAGAAAAAACAATAAAATGAACGAAAATGCTATAAAATAAAACGGTGTCAAAATCATAATCTTGACAACACATTAGCACCACACAGGTACTAATGCAGGTGTAATGAGACTGTCGCTGCGTTGGATTAACTGATAACAGCTGATAACGTGTAATCCGCCCGCTGTGACTTGGAGTGGCACTCTCGCGCATATCGACGTTATTGAATATTGTGCGCTTTTATAATGTTGTGGTGGACTGAGTCAAGTATTTGTGGGCAAGAATGATGTTAGAGAATATCGTGGAAATTCTGTTAAAACTGGCCTGATTCAAAATCAAAATCAAATCGTTTATTTCAAGTAGGCCAGTTACAGGCACTCTTGAATTGTCAAAAGACAAAATTAAAATAAAATAGTTTAAAAAATAGTTACGGTGCTACAGTCCCAGTCACAAGACATAAAAACTGTGAAAGTACTGTAGATGCCCATTCCAAAGCGTAGATCTCTATGGAGAAGAACGGGCAAGAAACTCCATGGACACTCTTTTTCAATCGCCAAAATTATAACAAAATCTTTGTTACATCATTCAACTTGTGATGGTACATTATTGTGAGAACGATGTTGCAAGTGAAAAGTGTCCATAAGTGATTAATATAAAAAAGACAAAATTCTTTATAATTAAAATAAACCGTGGCTGCTAAGAGATGACCAGTCACGACTGACAGCGCCCGTTCACGAACATGACACATGCATCAGCATCACTCAGCTCATTCAATAACGTAAAGGCTATTTAGGGTTACTTACTGGTTAAAAACCAGACTAGTGCTAGTTGAACTCGCGCTCGAAGGGTTCAGGATACAAAAACGTAAAAAAAACATGTCTGATGTATGGGAGCACCCTTAAATATTTATTTTAGTACTTATTTGTTGTTGTAGCGGCAACAGTAATATATGTATTATTTGTGAAAAATTTAACTGCGTAACTCTAACTACTGGTTCATGAGATTACAATCTGGGGACAAACGGACACGGAGTCTTGGTAATTGGATTCACCTTTGTGAACGGAACCTTAAAAAGCAAGTGAAAATAAAAACTTTTTCAAAAAAAATGTAACCGCCTTCAAAAACAACCACAAAAAAGGGTAAAATAACCTTCAAAACTTTTGTTTCGGAAGTCGGTGACTTTTTTTATTAATTTCATTGTCTTTTTTGCCAATTAATATCCACAATTCTTGTCAAATACGAGTAAATCATTTTCTTACATGAGCACTAGAATTTTGTAATCCGTAACACCGGTAATAACATCGTTAAAAATCTCTTACATTCATTCCCTGTCTCGAAAACTACTGAACCGATTTTGATGAAACTTGCAGTATTCCCTAAGTTGAACAATACCTAGTACAACAAAAAAAGAATTACTTAAATCGGACTTGTAGTTCCGGAGATATGCGAACACAAACATAATTTACCAAATCAGTCGATGCCAATTCCTTACTTTGTACCTTCCATCATCAGCTCAGCTACATGAGATGATGATTGCCATACGCAAATACTTAAATTACTTCATAAAATTTGCGAAAAACGATGTGTGGGCCTATAAAATTTGAGGGTTGCCCTCGATTTCTCCAGGATCCAAGCATCAGATCCTGACATGGGGACAATGGGACCACTCCTGAAGTATCTCCTTTCGAACAAAAAAATAATTTTAAAAATCGGTCCACAATTGGCGGAGTAATCAGGTAACAAACACACAAAAAAAAAAAACATACCGTCGAATTGATAACCTCCTTCTTTTTGAAGTCGGTTAAAAATACTGCAAAATTAAAAGAAAATATATGAAAATTAAGTGAAAGTTAGGTATTCATCGTGAATATCTTTTTATTCATTCCATTAGTAGCAATTCGATAAGAAAATCAGATAAATCATAATATACCCCGATTATGATCTGAACATGGAATTTTAATTAACTTCTGCTTCCTTCATTACGGACGTTTGATAATTACCGAATTAAGATAACACTAATGATGTAAACAGTAGGTTTATGAAGAAAATTGCTATTAATATAATTATCTTTTTGATAACTCGATATCAAGGTACATGTTTTTTTTTTATTAAAATTTTAAATACGTCAAATGACTGATCTACCTTCAATGTTTCTTCTTTTACAACAAAACTTTATGAGAGGGGTTTAGCATACTCTTACACCTATAAACATCCCACTGTTGGAACAAAGACCTCCTCTCTGAGAGGGAGTTTGACGTAATCCACCACACGGGCCTTTAATAGCATTTAGTTGATTAAACGAAGACAGGAAAAGGCCAATTCACGTATTTGTTCAATGCAAAAAAAAAATGAAAAATCATACTCTAAAACTACCTATATGTTAGATGGAGATTACTACGTATCTGTTCAATTAACCACTTTTTATAAAAGCAAAGAAAAATGAATTGTAAAATTATACTCAAAAACTACATGTTAGATGGAAAACTAGCAATCAAATCTATTGCAGTAGAAGAATTCAATGAAAAAGAAGCTCAAAAAGTACACCAACGTTTGTCAAAGGATACAGACATTACAAAAGAAAGAAAAACAACTGAATATTGCCACTGTACTACAAAGGAAATGTTTCTGAGATCATTGTGAGTTTTTACTACGAGAATAGAAAAATTTCGTCAAAATTCCTGAACCTCAGCCTAGAACGTTTGATGCTCCAATATTCCAATATCAAAAACAACTAAATGTCAAACATAAAGGCATATCTTGTAAACAAAACCTCTTTTCATAGCGTTGTGCCAGCATCTACCAAAACACGTGGTTCGGTAACAAAGCCGGGCTTTTCCAAAAATAACGGCAAATCAACGACAAAAGAATCAAAATATCAAGCTCTGCACCAAACGCAATTTCGGCAAAAACTAAAAGAAAAACGGGAAAAATTCCTAAAGGCCCGATTTCCCTGTCCATTGTCGTTTCTATGTATATTTTTTTTCATCTTATTTAGCGCTTTGTCGGCGAGCCCTTTGAAGTCTCTCCCCCCTCCTTCCCCTCTACAGGGTGTTACAAATTGCGTCACGTTCGTATTGTATAGCGTAAACACGATTCGCTTACTACTGTTCCTCGTTAGTAAAATAAATAACGATTCAGAGTTGAACGTAATTTCGACTCGAAAATTGAAACGGAACATCTTTTCATATTCCAACCACGGCGTATTCATTATCGATTGTCTTTCTTTTATCGGTAACATCAGCTTCATTTTACAATGAAAGAAACACGAACACATCTGTCCTCAAAAGTCTAAACATCATGCATACTACAGATATTTCTGTCATATAATTTACTTTGACGGTATCTGACAATACTGAAAATGGACACACTCATCATCATCTGCCTAGCATTTTCCCAATCATGTTCGGATATCAGTATTTAACATGGAGTGACTGCCTGTCTGACCTCAACAACGATCTCCTTATGAGCACGGAAGAAACTCGCTATGATAAGGTCACCCATCCACAAACCGATGTCGGCAAGCATAAATAATAATTGACCAAATCAAATGAACTCAATGACTCTTCCCTTTCAATTGAAGATTCAGAACTGTAGATGTGGCTGATATAAATAACACTCAACTCTTAAGTAGTCCTAGGTTTTACCTAGACGTTACCTTACTAGAACAATGAAGCTCTCATTCTCCATAACTTAAAAGGATCCTCTCACACATAACACATCGTCGACATTAAATTTTTGGTTGACTGAGTCAATATAACGAAGTGATTTTTTGCTTTGTAAAAGCACAATAAGTCAACGAAGTAAAAGAAAAATAATTTATTGGAATGGAACTGGCATATGGGAAAGACTTCAATAAAGGAGCAATGCATACGATTCGTCATTAAAATCATGCAGTAGAGGTACTATTATATATTCTGTGGCAGTAGTTAGAGAGCTAGTTGAAACCGATCGAAATGATATTAAAGAAGCAGTAGATTTAAATTCTAGAAAAGAAAAAAATGCATTTGATGATGACATCAAAATACAGACTTAATGTCAATAACAACGAAGATATGTCAACAATATCAGCCCATTCTTCAAACATACATTTGGATACACGTGGTAGTCTTTAATTATAACAGAATTTTAACAAAAGGCGATCTACATATTTCATAAAACTAAAACATCATATTCTGCTAACACTTTATCCAATAGTAATACATAGTCTGGTTAAGTTATCGAAGGACTTCGTCAAACACACGCACGTCAAAACAAAATTCATCAAAAACCCGCTGACGAAATTAGTACTAACTAAAGCGTTTGTAATATCGAGATCAGTTTTCGCAAACTCTTGCACCCTAGTTCATATAACTGATAGAACATCACTTGGTTTATTTTGAATGTCCTTATTTATTTCATCATTATTTTGTTCTGTTTTCAATTTATTATTTCTATCGTTTCAATGATTCATCATTAAATTCAAGCAAGACAAATCTTATAACATTTCTTGTTCTTCAAAGTCAGTCGCTATTACCACAACCCATACTCCATACATTCATATCCTATTGTTCAAATATTGTTTACGATGGATTAGATTTATAGCTAATGCGTCACCCAACAAGACTATATCGTTTAAATCTATCATGATCAAGTAAAACATGGTTTTGAGTAGTGCATTTGTAACTAGAGCCTGAACTCCTTATATAGAACAAAGGGTCAGGTGAGTTGGCTCAGGCTGAGTCAGATATCTTAGGAACAGCAGCTAATATGGCATTTTTTTTTTTTTTTTTTTTTTAGCGTGGTAAAATCATCAAATGAGTCCTCCAACCCCGGGCAGGGCGGGAGGGACTGTCAGACTTCTACTGACTAAAATCCACGGTGTCCTTCATAGCCTGTTATGTTCCGGGGTCACGGTAAGGGAATAATCCCGCGACCCCGGCAGGCTTTGGCCCTCTGAGAGGGGGGCCCCGTCATTATGCTGACGCTCTTTGAGGCGCGCGTGGGACACAACGCGCCGTCGACCCGGGCATGGTCCTTGGTCGGGCAGCGAGTTGCCCTTTACTCGCTGCCCGCATGCCCGCGCCTACGGTGGCCGGAGATCGTCTCGCGACGTCCGTCGCCGTGGGCGTCCTGCACCGCGGTTGGGGCGGAGGGAGGACTCTGTCCTCTCTCGCTCGCGGCGCGCCTCCTCCTTCGCGAGCATTACTGCTTCGCAGAAGGAGGCGACCGCTTCCCACTCCGTCTCGCCCCGCAGCATGGCCGCAACCAATGCCGGGCGCGAGAGGTCTCCGCCTATCGCAGCCGTGAGGACACGTCGGTGCACTGCCCAAGCTGGGCAGTCCTGCACCGTATGCTCCACCGTGTCCTCCGGGCGATCTTCGCAGTGGTGACACCCAGACGTTTCCTCCTTCCGCATTAGACACAGGTACCTCCCGAAGCACCCGTGCCCGGTGAGGACCTGCGTCAGGCGGAAGGTAAGGACGCCATGACTTCTCTCCAGCCACTCCTCAAAGAGGGGTCTTACCGCCGCAATTGCGGCGTGCCCAGCTAATATGGCATGGCCATACCATGATATTGTTCTTTGGGAAGCTGATATATTGAGAACTGGGACTGTTTGAAAGGGGTTTTCGGAGGAAGTTTTTTTTTTAAATACATTTGGGAGTTCTTCCTGTATTTGCAATAGATTCGCCCCCTACAACAGGGGATTAAAAAATAGCTTGAAAAACGAATGCATACTGTAAGGTATAATCTCTGCCTGAAACTTCAGGGACTACAGACGTGATAATTAATTATGGAAAATAAATTAAGTTGATATTTGCAGCTAATATGCTCTACTTTGTTATCGATCTATATTACTCGTATCATGAATTTTATCATGCAGTTATTAAAATGGCGCTTGCTATTGATCTAGTGCTGAAAAACAAGATGATGGATTGATGGAAAACAATTATATGAAGCATTTATTGGAAATAATATCAACACTGATACGTTTATTGCTCATGGTCATTGAATATACACTCGGCGTCACAAAAATCGCACCACTTTAAGAATTCCCTTCAAAGTCATTTTAAACCTATTAATCAATGGTAGACATATGACTATAAGGTATCATTGGAAAGGCAATTTATTTAAATTTCAGTATAAATCAATGGATTTGGTTTTTTGTTTACCAGGGAATAAAAAAAAGCAAGCTAATGCAAATGATTAAAAAGTTAAATTTTATTTTATCAGCAAAAATTACAACAAAGTCCTTAAAAACAACTTAAAACCTAGTGTTACCCCCCCTAGCCCTGATGACTGCTTCCATGCGTTCTCTCATGGACCTAATTAATGTGGCAACAGTCTCTTGAGGAATGTTGTCCCATTCTGCAACGACGGCATCTTGGAGGTCTTGGAGAGTGGTAGGGGCAGGATCACGTGCCCGTACTCGCCGTTTCAGTTCATCCCAAAGGTGCTCAATTGGGTTTAGGTCTGGACTTCGCGCCGGCCAGCGCATAACAGGGATTCCAACTTCTTGCAGGTAGTCTCTTACAATTAAAGCGGTGTGACAGCGGGCGTTATCGTGCATTAACGTGAACCCACTGCCAACAAAACCCGCATAAGGGACAACCTGCTCCTCTAAGATCTCTGTTATGTACCGAGCAGCAGTCAGCGACCCTTGCCCGCGAGCACTTCCAGTCCGAGAAACACACACAAGGTTCGTTTTACCGTCGATTGACATGCCGCCCCAGAACATGCACGAGCCACCCCCGTATTCCACTGTCTCTTGAATACAGGCTTGTGCGAATCGTTCACCTTGCCTCCTATACACTCTTCGACGCCTGTCGTTGCAGAAAAGACACACCCTCGTCTCATCCGAGAAGAGCACAGCCCTCCATTGGTCTATTGTCCAATCCACATGGTCACGGGCAAATTGCAACCGGTCTCTCCTATGCTGTGCAGTCAATTTTGGCCCTGTAGCAGCCCTATGAGCTGCAATTTTCTTCTCCCGCATTCTTCTTCTAATCGTGGAGACGCTTACAGAAGTTCTGCGAGCTGATAGCAGTTGTTGTTGCAACTCAACAGCATTGGAGAACCGATTACGTAAAGACGTCGAAACACTGAAGCGATCGTCTCTTTCCGATGTGCACCGTTGTCTTCCAGATCCACGTCTTCGGATATAGCCACCAGTCTCTTGGAAGCGTTGGAACACTCGTCGAACGGCAAAACGACTCAAGTTCAGTTGCCGAGCAACATCACATTGCCGCATCCCTGATTGCAGTAGTGCAATGACTTGAGCGGCTTCATCTGCAGTGGTATCCATCTTCTGGGGTATTTTTCTTGCTGTAGCTGTTCACGTGTGTTCACTTCAAAGGTTGAATAGCGAATGACCCACATTTAACCCGGGTCGCCCGTTTTATACCCTTGTAGGGAGGTGCAATTAGTGGCCCTTGCAATGCGTATTTTGACAACATTTTTTTTAACGTTACGTGCTAATGAAACCTGTTGTGTTTAGGAATTCTAACTGTTGTTAATTTAAAGGTCGTTAAGCATACTTTCAATTGATACCAATATTAATTGGGTTTAATGTATTCGTTACTGGCGGGACATGTTTTAAACTTATTTTCGAAGAGGTGCGATTTTTGTGACGCCGAGTGTATAATCTCGAAAACGCAGTTCGTCTTTGAAACATCCTTCTCATCATGCTGTCAGATTATATTATAGAGGTTTCCCATCGTAGATCCAAATTCCAATACATTCTCCTTTATCTAAACGGCGTCAGACCCTAACTAAACACTGATAACCTTCATCGATTGGTTTGGACCTCAAAACGAATAAATTACAATAGAAGAGATAAAGAGACCCAGTGTTTTGTGACGTTATGGGACAAATATTTTAGCAAGTTTCGATGACAAATTATTGTTTGATACATCACAGCAGAGAAATACTTAGGTAGAGGCTCATCGTATCTTTGAAGATGATTTATACAGTGAGAAAGAAAACCTTACAAGTGGAGAAGCATGAACCAGTAATGAAGAAGATTGTATTAAACCTCAGATGATAAATACGAATAAAAACTTGTCATACCTAATCTTTATTAAAAATTAGTTGAAGTAGATAATAGTATAAAGAAGTGCAAAGGAAAAATAGCCACGTATCCTTAATTTCATTCAATGGAGCCAGACACATTCTCGTCCATCCGATAGCGGACTATGTATCAACTTTAATGGCTGTCACAGAAAAAACTCACAAAGAGAATATATTTGAATAAATCACAATTTCCACTGCTCCGCCCACTATAACTTTCAAATAAATGTGATTATTAGAAAGAGCAAAAATAAGCTATTCACTCAACATTGCCAAATTGTGTCGCGTCTATACTAAATCATTGGGCTATACAGAAGTTTGTTTGAGACACACAGTCATCATGGAGATCAAACAAAAAAGTTAGGGGAGATAAAAGTGAAAACAACATGTTCAAATACAAAAATAGTTTGACATCACTGACAGTTTTCATCAGATACCTTCAAAAGTAAACTAAGAGTGACATACGATTCGTTGCATCATAGATAATAATTATAATCAGCTAATAATTTTGTCCACTGCTGGAACAAAGACCTCTTTTTTATGAAAGAGAGTGGGCCAAATCTATAGACTCTGGTCCATAGCTGGTTATTACACATCATGTTTTCGGTTTTAATGATAAGTTTTATTTAATATTCAGACAGGCTAAACCAATAAATGAAGGCAGTAAAATAAACGACCAATTCACGTGTTTCCCTAATTTAAGATCGTAGTTCCCAGAAACAAAGCAGTGCTTGTTATCACTAGGGCAGTGAGGCGACCAAAACTTAGAAAGATCTACTTAAAATTCAAGATCCATCGCAATATAATAAAACTGAAGTGCCTATTGTATGTAGTTTAATATTTAAATATAATTCATGGTCGAGGCTGTGGAAATAAATTAAAAAGACCAGGTTTCCGTCGAAACTGAATGAATTATTACTGCTCTTGTAACTTAAGTTTTTTACGATTCTGTTTTTAATTTTATTTAAAATATTTTCGGTCAAAAGAGGTTGTCATCCAACTTTGTCTTTTTCTTTTATTATGATTATTTTAATAAACTATTATTATTTATGAACTGGATCTTGATAATTATTCAATTGGATGAACGTAACGTCTTTATGTTCCATGCACATAAATCTAGAGCGATGCTCTTCAAAGCAAATTTTTAAAAATGCATAAAAATGTCAAACTATGAAATTGATGGGCCACCGCTACGCGGCATGGAATGTTTTCAACGAATGATATACACATAAATGATGCTGAAACCATTTGTAAAAATAAAATGTGTGAACAGAACCCATCGGTATTAGTTTTGATCCATTCCACTAAATTACCAAGAAATGAGAAGGATTTTTAAAAGTTTTATGATGAAAACACTGGCTTTATTAACGCCTTCTTTAAAATATAGGAACTTTAGAATTCTGCTAATTAAAATAACGATAAGATCAGGATCTCTTGAAGACTAACAAACTTGTATCAAGAATATGGTAGTACGTAGAATTAATGATCAGTTGTTTTCCAAACAGAATCGATTTATGGGTATTAAATTACAAAAATTGAGCAATTCGACCCAGTTAGCAAAAGTTGAAAGTAAAATGGTTCTGGAGAACAAAGTCTCGTTTGAGACGAGACAAGATTACGACCTCTCAGTTTTATAGGCGTATCATAAAAACGGGAAACCAGCCGCTTCTTTTAGTAACTGCTGAAGATTAATTTTATAGATGATGGTGCCCACAGTAAAGAGATTGAAGTGTTTTTATTAGTATTAAGTACTTGATTGCTATATAGGGATTCGTTGAAAAAATATTAATCGAATTCATTTGAGAGCGTTAGCTTCATGAAAACATGTAATACGTAATCTTTATATCAACTTTTTTAAATGTTTTAAACAGCGTTTTAAGCTATAACTGTATACCATTACACAACCACATTTTTATTCATTCAAGTTTCTCCAAAAGCACACAAAACATGGGCGTTCCTCAAGGATCTCATCTCAGCCCACAACAGGCTAAGCCACCAGTTCTCCAGAATAAATTAAATCATTGTAACCTTGTTGTTTCGACCTCAACCGCCCGCTTAATTTACTAATTGGTCATTATTCTTCCACGTAACGACCCAATTAGGTCCAATCAATCCCTGATATAGCATTAACATAGTCGGTGCATAATATATATGATCACAGTACTTTTGGAATTTATGGCCGTACAAGTTAATAGCAACATGATAGTCATAAACTGATCGAATAGGAAATGTTTTTATTGCATCGATAAGGGAAATTAATTTTTGTCTGTTAATAGATATGGGGAAATAGATTGATTAAGTTCGAGAGGTTTGGGAACTTCATTAGATAAGGCTTGATTAGAGATTATAATACAGAGTTAAGGGGATTTCTATATTATCATTTTTGGTTACAATAAAGATTTGTACAGTTAGCATTTGCTTAGTTCTCTAGTGTTTGATTTTAAACGTTGAACCTTTAGATCATTTTGCTCTTCTGCAGAATTTGATCATCATAGTATAATGAACGATTTCTACTGCAAAAAATATTTATGTCTTTTCTTGTGCCAAACGCCACTAAAATTCCAGCCTTCAGATTCCTCCTCCCAATTCAGCTTCAACAATCACAAACCATCAATCCAGCCATCCCGATACACTTCACTATTAGAAATGGAAAGTCCATCGATAGAATTCCGAGCACACAGCCCTCCCCAAAATGGCGATATGATAATAAAACACGACCGGCGCACGCGTCGACAGCAGTATAAATCTCTTCTTTCACGACCATACTGTTTTCTGGCGGATTTGTCTTAGGAATCGGATAGATACGGAAGGTTTTAGACATGATTATTTGGGAATATGATTTGAGGTCAGCATTTAATTATGTAATCCATCAATTCTTAACTGTACCCGGAATTTTAGAGGGTGATGATTAATTCTGAACTCTATGAAATAATTGTGTGTGATATAATGCTAATATTAGAAAGAGAATAAGTTTTGATATAATGGCTGATAAGAAATAAGTGAAAGAAGAAATGTTGTGTTTGTGTATTGCAGCCTTGCAGTAAAATGATGAGCAAAGCAATTTGTTTTTTTTTTTAAGTTTTTACGAATTTTATCAAGAAAAAGCTATCTTTACTTAGATGGATGAACGTCGAAAGTGATTTAGAGATTTTGGGATATTGAACGGAGAATAACACAGAGGGAAGTTAAAAACGTTCCGAATACTAAAAAATAGCAATCATCAAATGAATATACAAAATTTTTGCATGCAAAAATTGATGGACTATGCAACTAATATTTTCTATTCCGTTACGCAGCACTTGCATGGAAATGGACAAATTTTTTAGATAACATAGTTTTTCACCGGATAATTTAATTTTTGTGTCATTCCTATGGCTTGTTGAGTTGTTGACGCGGCACCAAAAAATTTAGACTATTTTGTTTTTCATTTTAAAATAAAATTGCAAAGTTATTTTTCATATCTATTAGTTAAACTGTATATTTGTATAAGTTTGTTTTAGCTGTTATAAATAAGAGTAGTAGTTCCAGAACATTTTTTTTTGCAGTCAATGTATCAACAGTTGTGTTTAAAATTTTTGTATGTTAATGTTAAATCCGTATAATTTAGAGTTCGCCCACTCCACAAATTACCTACATATTCGTACCCTAATCCACTCGAGCGAAACACATCTAATTTTCATCAAATTAATTCTTTCACCGCGCAATTTCTGTCATCAAAGAAAATGTTTGTGAAAAATACCGCTTCTATGAGAAACGTAGGTCTGTGGCGAGCGTATTTCGGACGCCTTTGATCTTGCCGCCGGCTTTAATGAGGCGGGGCATATAAACGGTAACTAGTTAGAATTGTTCCTAGCGTACTGTCCAACGTTAGAGGAATAACGATTTGTTAACTTTTCACATAGTGCTCTTTTAAATTTTCTCACTAAATTGTTTATGGTACGGTAATGGGTGGCCGCGAATCTGTTTGTTTATTATGCGTTCCGTATTGCTGTTTAAAAGGTTAGAGTTTTAACGTTGGTTTTTGGGAATTTAATTTGGTATTCGTCTTTGTAAATTGGAAAAGGCCACTTAACTAATGAGAGGAGTTGCTGCAGATTTTTTACCGTAATTTACACAGATATTAAGAATAATTGAACTCAAGAATATTATAAAATAGAAAGAGTAGTGCTAGATCAAAAGAAAATATTGGAACACCGTGACGAAATCCAGATTTGATGGCCACACCACAACGCTAGTATTTTTTGCAGAAACAATTTCAAATCACGTCCGTCTAAACTTTTCACGTGTAATTCCCACACCCAATCTAGATACAGGCATGCACTATCAAAACTCAAATAAAAGTCAATAGCGAGAAACGAACACCCGCAGAAATACAGAAAATATAAACCCCACAACATTGCTGGACCGTCGCATTTTTCAAAAAAAAAAAAAAAACTAGAAATGGAACGCGACTTTTCATTTTGTTGCGCGGTAAAAAGCGAACAATAGGCGGGAAAATTGCGCGTCACTCTGGCGTTCCAATTTGTCAAACGGGTGCCGCAAGATGGCCGGGATGCGCGGAAACATGGTGGCATCCGGTGGCGTTTAATTAAAAATGCGTCTCACTTGAAGCTTGCGACGCGCCCTGTGTAGACGTGTGCTGTGCGTTTTTTAATTCCATAATAATTAGGTCAAATACAACTGGGAAGAATAGAAGAAAATGTAAAGAAAAATATTCCACTTATTTTCTTTCAGACGAGATTTTTTTCCTCGAATTTAACAGTATCAATCGGATCCGTTCAAATATTTAAGGAACCAATAACGTCGTTCTCCCAAAAAGCCTAATGGGCCAAAAATTCCGGATTTAGAAGCGGAAATGAGGGTGGAGTAATGGCGACATTGGCGGAAGTCGACCAGGGGTCAGATCTCGGAGCCTTTCCTTTCCACACTTAGCAAATAAAGTAAGGAATCTGGGGGAAAAACTGTGAAAAGCGAAAAGATACTTTAAGCAGCACGATTTAAAGTCTCGTTTATTTTGTGTTGTAAGATTGTTTATACAAAACATAGGTGTTGAAGCGAGATATTGGTTCTTTAGATAGTGCGGGGTCAAGACGTCGGTGTCTTATTAGATTTTATGAGAAAGCACGTATCAGTATGATAGATATTTGCACAGTTCGCTGTAATTGACTCGTGTGTCTATAACTGGGAGATAAGGAGATATTCTAGCTATGCATTCATCTTAATCATCATTTGTAATGTAATTTATATTATCTAGTTTCAGAAATTCAATGAAATATTTAACATACCATACGATAATCGGCCTACATGATATTCCCACTGCTGGGAACCACTAGACTTGTAATCATTTTCAGTTTAAGGATAGGTCAGTCTTTTGATGACGTTTTCCTTCACGTTTCTAAATGAACTGATCAAAAGACGCCAGCAAGCCATTAACATTTTAAAACCACGCCACAACATTACCATAATAACTCCCATAAACAAATCCATCAACAAGAAACTACCATATCATAATCACTTGACCCTCAAAAATGGCGAATTAATAATCCGAAAATGTCCCATGACAGACCAACATGGGCCACGAGTCAGCGATCCCCACGTAATCACACAATGCCAAAGTGGATGTCATGGAACGAAAACACCAAGTGGGCACAATGGGGAATAATAGAAACTACCCTCGTATTAAAAAACAAGTGGAGAATCACACAATAGGGAATCGAACCGAGGCTCTCCACTCGACAGGGTTGTGCGTGACCGGAATTCTGAATTTTTATTTATTTGTTCTCGTGTTGACTTTGTCTTTTTAGTTTTACTGATGGAATTTTAAATGTTTTTTTTTATATGTATTTAGAAATGTGTGTGTGTTTTTTTTTAACATGTGAGGCTATGAATCTGACAATTTAAATAGTATTTTTGTTTGTCTTGGAAACATAAAAGTTTTATGTTTGAATTACAATGGTATCCTGTGAAATTTAAATTCAAGACTTTTGTGTAATTGTAATGTTGATCGTTGGCTATAACAATAGGTCAGAAATTAGTATTAAAATAAACAAGCAGGTGAAATACAATAGATGTTAAATAATTCTATCCTTCCTAATCAATATTTGTTTTGCTTCTATCTATAAAAATATATTTTTATGGCAAGTATTAAAAAAAAATGCCTATAGAAAATAAATCTACTAAATAGTAGCAAATAATTAACTGGCAACCCTAACAATAAATCCGCGCCCCCAAGCATTGAGTGTATCAATAATACTCACGATTTGTTTGAATTTGGTCTTATTAATTAACTACATCAAGTACGAGTGTTGCGCACTAGAGACTACCCTCATTTTATGCTATAAATTGATTTTCTTCGTTTTGCTACTATTATTGCGCCCTACCGTAGTTTTGCGATAGAGAAAGTTAATTGATCATAACAATAACAGGTAAAATAGCCTTTATTAAAAGGTAATAAAAAAAACAGATTTTTATAGGCAATGTTTCTCAAGTCTTTGCGTGACAATATCGTGAGATTAAAATAATTGTGACAAGTTTTCAAGTAACTCGTCAAATAAATACAAGAAAAAAAGAGTCTTTCACAATCGGCTGTAGAATCTTCCAAAAAGAGATAACTCTTGCTTTTATTGTATTTTCTATCTCAAATTGCAAATTTAACATGCAAAAATAATAAATAATTTTATCATAATATATGGGGTTGTGATTACAAAAACCGATGCTGTCGTATGCTGTCTCCTACTAACGTTTTATTCCCTAGGTATACTACATTTTCGTTATCTATACATCGCATTTCATTCTACCCTCATATCAAGTTCTAAAAATATATTTAAATCTTTGGAAAAACAGGTAGAAATTATTTAAAACTACCCCCTTGTAAAACCACTGTATTCATTAAAAGGGTTTCATGTCATTTGTCGTACCCTTTTATTTTAATTTGGCTTATGTCTCCATAGATTTTGCCCCGGGAGGGGCTTTATTTTGAATAGATCGAATTAATTGTGATGATTAAAGTACAAATTGACTTCGATATTTTAAATGATTACTCCTCACAAAACATGCAAGTAACCATTTCTACTACTTAAACTTTTTACTTATAAAGTCTCGCCTGGACCCTCATTTTCCCCTAAATTATTATAACAATACATTATTGTGAAAAGCGTTCGCCTCATTAACCAAAAGGACGTCCTTACGCGACAATTACTGTAATTCTTCTAACCGCTGGTCCAATTACGATGTAACCCGCAATTAATGGCGCCCAGCCGGGACCACGCGTGATATTGAATATGTCGCACTAATTATCGCTGACTGGAGCTTAATTGAGTTCTGATAGTTAAGAAACTACGTTAATTAGAGTTTTGTATTGTTCCACTGAGAAATCAGGAAATTTTGAAGAAAAAATATGCTGAGCTTTTTTCCTAACCTATCATTGAATCTCCCAAAATACCTGTCAAGATAAAACTAATTTTAATGTTTATTAAGCAGTCTTTTCGCAACTTCGTTGAAGCCGGCTTCCTTAAAGACAAGGTTTAGTAACTAGCATTTCATTTTCTGAAAGTACGTATCCCCCAATCTACCATCGAAAATTCAGAACGTTAAGGGTAAGCATCTATTGAAAAGTAAGCGGAACAAAATTGCTGTTTAATATTTGAAAGCCCTCATTGAATGCAAACTGAGTATAATGAGACATATCAATATTCATAGCTGAGACGGTCACGTGTCAAAACGGGGGGTAGTTCAATATTTCTTTCGCTCGGTCGCACTCACTTGAAGCGCTCTCGTCAGTCTTCTCGCGAGTTTGCATTAGCGAGCACGCTTCTCTTTCAAAATAATTGTTATAAAATTCATAGTTAAACTAAAACTTTCAACTTAAAGATAAGTCTGCTTTCACTGAACACGATTTTCGTCTCTTCAGAGTCGCATTGAAAAGTATGAAAAATTAAACCTAAACTGAAAAATGATAAATTGCGAACGAGTTTCCACATTTTTCATGAATAAAAGAGCATTTTTTAAGAATAAAAGAGAACGTGAAACATGAAATATCACGAGATTAATACAAAAAAAAAATACAAAAAAATCCGCCTAGCGATAGCGCCGTAAGGAGAAATGTAAAAAGCCTAGCAAAAAATGTGATTACGTAAATTGTCACGAGCAACGCGCGGGTTTAAGGTTAACACACACTGATCCGTTTCCCAAATACATAGTGCCACCGCAATGAACAAACGCGGTCGTCAACAGCGCGCCTCGGGCACAGGGGGGTGGTGGGCGCGCGACTGGGGAGGGGGTGCGGTCGGGATCCCTTTGAAGTTGCCGCCGCCGGCGTCTGTAAGCGAAAGCTGGGTAACCGACGCTTAGCTTTGTTTTCTAGTTAAATGATAGACGTTTAGAAATTACTACTGTTCGAGACATCTTAATTTGCGAGCCGTGATCCGAGGGTAGGACATTTTTGTCGGGAAATTACTGAACGAAACTAAATTGGTTTTTAACTTAATTTTGAAAGTAATCTGAACGACAAAAGTGTTACACTAGGGTGTCCAGGTAGGCGAGGGTTTCGTGACGGTCCGGCCAATCGCGCCCTTTGACATGCTAATGCACACCTAATATTTTGTCTGTTTTTCTACTAAACACTGTTGACACAGTTGTGCACAGAGGTTGTTGGAGCTTTTTTCATTTTATTTTGAATAAATTAAAAGTGGTCTGCATAATTTTCAGTATGGTAATATAAACATGTGTGGTATGAACATATAGTTAGATTGCCGTGGTAAAATCATCAAATGAGTCCTCCCACCCAGGGCGGGAGGGACTGTCAGACTCGTACTGACTAAAATCCACAGTGTCCTTCAATAGCCTTTTACGTTCCAGGGTCACGTTAATTCGATAAGTCCCGTGAAAATCCCCGTTAAGGTAGATCTTAAAAAAAATGCAACAAACTTTTCCAACTTTGTTCACAGTAAAAACAACTCACTACAGATAAAACAACACGGTATGTTATTGGAAAACGTCCTTCCATTCCTAAGGGTCATGTCATAATTCGCCCGTTTCCCCTCACGGTATAAATAAAACATAGCGGCGACCGCGTCATGTGAAACGACGTATTATGAGTTACGACATTATGACATTATCTAGCAATTTGCATGTTCGTAATCTATTCAAAGCTACGTTTTTCTTTGATGTTAACCTTTGACCCCTTTTTCTGACGTTTTTATTAGACCGAAATTATTTTCACTAAATTTTCAAATGTATTTTTTCCTTATTGACAAGAAAGTTAGTAATCTAAAAGCAGTTTTCCATTCACTAACGGAATCTAATATATTACTACTTTTATAGCAACCACGTTATAAAACAAAACATTACAAGAAAATGGCATGTAAAACACGCCTAGCAAGCGTAGGCGTCGCAAAACTCCCAAGAAACAGAGACAACACTCAAATTTTAACGACAACTTGAACATACTATATCCTGTAAAACAAGATATAATAAAGAAACTAAGCCGCCTACAAAAACTGCGCCCAGCATTAGCAATTTGATTACATAGCCGAGATTGCACACAAACGCCCTCTGTGGGCGCGAAAACGTCACGTATAGTGGACGCGAGGGGCATCGCAATGCGGACACATTAGTCGGGACATGGCTCTTTATAGCCGGACTTGTGGTCACACTACTTACAATTATGTTTGCATGTTTGTTTGCTTGTAGGATACGTACCTGAAACAAATAGTAAACAATTTGTTAGTTACACGTCAAATAAAAATGGGGGAATAAAAGTATCAATGTTTGATCAACTAGTTCTTGAATTTTTCATGCATGCATGAAAACTGCTATGGTGCTTCCCAGAATTTGCTTTGTGTAAATGGATGAAAAAATGGTCGTGCATTTTGGGTCCAATATTTTAATACATGAAGGTATGGATAAGCTTCCATTTGTTCTGTGTTAGAATTTTAAAATTGGGAACACAATCATGACGATGACGCCAACGCCATGAATGAGAGGCGAAAGTTTTAAAAAATACAACCAAATGTACAATCGATACAAAAAGTGTTTCACTAAACTGTCATAAGTACAGAAAAAACCTGTCACATTTTTTGTACGTTTTAAATTAATTTCGCTGTCATATTACTTATCACTTTGACAAGTAATCTGCATTTATTGAAATAACGAATTAAAATTACTGTTAATAAGAAATAACTTGGCAATGCAAAGTGACAGCAATGAAAAATGAAACGGTTAAGCGACAAATTACCGAAAAGGATTTCATGTATTTTATTCAATAAACTGGATAATTTACACCCAATGGATTTACTTTCACTTTTATTATTCAGTAAATATTTTCAATAAATATGATATATTAAGCTAATATTATTAACGTTTTATTTGACCACTCGTTTTGGCTGAAAATCTCCAAAATAATGCGAAATAATCTCATAAGATTTTAGCGATGCATAAAATTAAAGGGTGCTTAACTTAAGCATACCAGTTTCAACCCAAGTACAGACAACTAGTCTATAAATAACTTGGCGATAAGCAACAGCTTCTTAGCAATTTTGTACTACTGACCACTTTAATTCTATACATTATTTCTATGCGTAGCTTCAGCTATTTGCCAATACAACAAGATACTTATTACAACCCATTACACGTTTTCCTGTTAGGAAACGTTAATGCGATAATCTATTAGATTTGTTAGATTGTATGTAACGCTGTTTTAAGACGAATTAAACTACTACTTACTTGTTATATTTTTTAAATATTTAAAAATGCAATTATTATTAGCAAGTGCACATTTACTGAACAGAGGAGCTAAGGTAATGGATTTGCAACATAACTTGGATTCATATTTCGTATATTCCTCTAAGGTATGTTAAAAGCTAAGAAAAAACAGAATGACGGATTAAAATAGATCCCAAACGTAATGGTTCGTATTCTGACATAGTTTAAAATGCATACGAAATCGCTTCGTCACGGAAACGTCTCAGATGTCACGATAGGCTAAAATAAAGAAACTAATGCCATTCAAAAAGGTAGAGAAATTACACGAAAGAAGAGAGAAAAAAGAAGAGAGAGCAGAGAAAATCTAAGAAGATGTCTCAGTAATTACGTAACAAAATTATTATCAACTTTAAAGAGAGCAGAGGCAAAAGCACGATAAGACAACTAAGTCAATACAAAAAGCTACAGAACTTAAACTCGCTACAGCATCTTAAAACAAAGATTGTTTATCTCCCTAACTCGAGAGTAACATAAATGGCGTTTGTTTTTCAACAATGACTTTAAAAATCCGAGGTTTTATCTCGGATATAATCTCGGTTTTTTCTCGTGTCACTAAGCTTGAGCTCTAAAGCTTTGCGTATGATAAGAGGCTCACTAGGATTTTTTGCTATCAGAGCCTTTATATATGTATTTAGTTAAATAGAATATTCGGGAAGATTCGATGGTTAAAAAAATATAAAAAAGGTAAGTGAGTGTTTTTTTTTTTACATTAATTCAAGTTTTAAAAAACTACTTTAATGTAATATGTATGAAGATAACCTCTGATTTACTTCAAAATTAATAAGTAATAATTATGCAAAATTACTCCTGTTTCTATTGCTTATTTCTGTATATATGCGTTATAGTAGAACTTTTGACAGAACACCACGGAAAAATAGGTCATAAATAATTTATAATGTTCCTTTTAGTCCAAACATTTACATAATAATTACATGATACATTATATTTTAATACATACTTAAATGTTTTAAACAGACAGATACTGCGGTCAGTCGTGAAAGATGCTATCTCATTTGGGTGCAATAACTTTTAAAGCATTCGCTTCAAGCCGCTTTTTTATTTATACTTATCTAGATATTTCTTTACTTATGTGTTTCTGTTGCGTAACTTTTGGCCACCCTTGTCTTAAACGGGTCAAACGTCGTAAAGTTGTTTATGTATGTACAAAATAAAATTATACATGAGAGAACTGATTTTCGATTAGAATGACTTTTATTGGACATTTAAATTTTACGATTATGACATTTATGACCAAACACAACTAAACTGGCCCGGTAAACCTATAAATAAAATTAATGATTACCACTTTTTGATTCGACTGTATTTTTTGCGAATTAAATGTCAGATCAGCAGTTGTACACTTTTATGGTATCGAGGGGGCGGGCAACTGCAATTTATAACTAGAAGTTTTGTGCAAAAACTACCAATTATTAATTTCTATTTACTCGTTTAAAAAGGCGATGATCGGTCGTGTGTTCAATTACCGTACAATGCATCCATTGTAAATTGATACTTTGGTGTTGTTTTTCTCCCTAGAAAATAAAGGCTAAAATTCATTAGCACGAAGATCTAGTGTTGTTGTTCGTGCCGAGAGTCCGTTAAGGCGTCATTTCTTGCAAATTAAATTAATTCTAATATCAAAAGAGGGCGTGGCGATGCTACCGCGATACGCAATATGGCCGCTTGAATATTAATCGTGATTATTTATCGCATAATGAGCCACAACAGTTAGCTAATGTAAGGCTATGTGTTGAATGTAAAGATAGCGATAATAGCGAGGTTTTTTGACGCACGAATGACTTGCGGTCGGTACAAAACTTTGTTGTAAGGGTGGGTGCACAACGGAAAGATAACGTCGTCGGCTAATCGAGCGTTAAACTTTTTGTTATTAAATTGTTAATTTTTCATTGTAATACGTAATGAATTTTCATCGATGGCAGTGGGTGGTTCACGTTTTACTGCCACACGTAACAATTCATTATCAGTCCTTGCCCGTGATATCACCTTACCTTAACTTTAGGCATTTTTTTATAAATGGGCTTTGAAGCCATAGTCTGGCAATTTTAATTTTCTTCCTAATACAATCAATTGTTCCAGTGTACTCCATAGTATTCTCACTATTTAATTTAACGATTACAAACTAAATGTTTACAATATTTATTGAACTTTCAAAAGATATTAAAAAATAACACTCACAAACCTTAAAAACATTCAAAGTTTTACATTCAGAAAGAATATTACAATATATGTTATATGTAACACGTGTTAAGCAGCGAGAAAATAATCCACAAGTCAGAACCTATATACAGAGCTTTCAAAGCCATCTAAAAAATTCTCGATACAGCCTCCTTCCCATTCACAATTCACACGTCGTCGCTTCGTTCCTAAATCCTCAAGCCGTACGCTAAAAGCCGTCGACGGCGCATAGGCATCAAAAATTCAGCCTTCAGTCTAGACTGAGGTTCTTAAAATCTAGATGTAGGTAATAAGTCGCAAGGTAAAAAGAACTGGGTGAGTCTTTGATGCGAATGTAGGTAACTGGGGATGTGAACGTGGTTTCGTTTCACGTTAAATACTTTTTTGATGTTGAGACCAAAAGAGCTCAGTCTTTTGTTGAACGGAACGTTTTTTCGTAATTAGCTTTTTTTTCTTTTTCTATACAGTATAGGTATATTATGGTTGTTTTTTGTACATTGCGTTACACTTTATTAACATTTTTTTTCCGAAAATAATAATTGAGCGATAATCCAGCCGTTGAGAAACAGGCTTTAAGGCGAATAATTGCCATGCATAAAAAGGCGGCAATTTGCAAATATTCAACACCTATATAAAAGTTGTAAAACCCGATCCGGCTGTGATTTTTATGTGCATGGCGAAAATACATGAATCGAGTAACAAAAAACACCGTTTTTTTTATATTTTAATAACAGTTTTCACCTGGTATGATGGCGATCGTGTGTCTGATGTATTAATTCTTGATAAACATCGCCAATAGATTAATCAACAGATAAATTAATTTAACACGTTATTGCTTTTAATTGATATTATCTTAACATTTTAATTATTATCAGCGGTAGCGATTTCTGCGTGCATTAATAATGACAAACAGTAAACACTACTGGGATACGATATTTTTAATAAATAATTCTTTCTGTTTCGATATTATCTGTTCAAAGAAGTGTTTTACGAGTATGTATATTTTTTTTGGAATTTTCTGAAAACTCGAATAATGTTTGTTGAGAAAAACTCTTTAAAGCTTCTTAAAATTGCCTTAGTTGTTCTTGCGTCAAACTCTAACTTGATTTTTACATGGCCATTGGTAAATTATGGCTGATTCTGTCTGTTAACAAATTATCACTATTTACTTACTGTTATTTGCAAAAAAAAACTACTACTAGGTAACTGAATTAAAAAATGAAAAAGTCAAAAATACATTTGAATTCAGAAGCACAGTTTGCTGTTATATTTAAGGCGGTATTACAGGCCAAACCTGTTGAAAATGTATTTTATATTGTACTGTCAATCCAATTTAATTTATGACATAATTTCTTACAATTAAAGTACATCAAAAGACCGCACAAACCGATGTTACTAAGCTAAAAAAAATCTATTAATAAGTGCCGAACTTGAGACGGAAGTACTTAATATTCTGTCAACGAAAGTCTAGTTTTGGCCGAGCGGACGCGACTGTACTATGTGTACGTCCGTATGTCCGCCTAGACATTGTCCTATCTACTAAACTTCCGATGGGGCGATTAAATGGGAGTGTGGGTTAACTGTTTTGTGTTATGATAGTTTAATCGGTGGATTAGATGGTGAGGAACAAAAATGGGAGCTTTTATCTATGTTTGAAAATTAAAGCTTGGTTTCCACTAAAGCGGAAACGATTAATAATGTTTTATCGTGCAATCACCCCATTTTTTAGATATTTCTGTGGACATTCATTTGATTGCGATGAACTATGAAATTTTAATTTATTTTAACGCATTTACACAATTATCATAATTATACATATACACTCGTTTCCGATATCCTTCACATATCCTAATTTATTTACATTAAGTATGCTTTTTTTTTGTTTTTACTTCGAAAAAGTTGTGTTTTCCACTCTAGTATAATAACTCTGTATTTTAGAACATACAAAAAAAAAATTGTTGTATGCGGTGGTATATTTTAATCTATCGTTATCAATCTTTACTTATCAGTTAATGCATTGATGATAATCTAGTAACTTCAAAATTATTAACATCGGAGTTAATAAGCGTTTTTTAACTTGTTTGTTTAGCAATTGAGCTGTTTAGCTAACTCATAAGTAAACTTCCGTCAATCCGATTAGATAACTTTTGGAAACGGATACAGTTTTGCGATTTTAATCGATTTGTAATAATCGATTAATTTCTACACGCTATCTACGCTGTTTGATCGATTCGTTTTATTGTTTGGGAGTTTATTTTTTCATTTTTATATTCAAATTCTTATTTACGTACTATGTTTTAGCACTGAACCCTGACAGAAGCAAAGAAAAGTATGTTCAATTGGAGAATTTATACATGTTCAGGCTCCGACTTAGAATTTAGAAAAATAAATGTGCAATCCACTAGAAGACCATTTTTGTGGGTGGTATAAGGCCCGGACTCCACGAAGCCGGAGACGAGAGGAGATGTGTTTAAATAACCAATCAGATTCCTAGCGAAGCTAAGCGGAGAGGAGATGTGGATTTCTGATTGGTTATTCAAACACATCTCCTCTCGTCTCCGCTTTGGTGGAGTCCGGGCCCTAGTATATCAAATGACTGCTCCCTTGCTTGTGCTTGCGCTGACTTGGGTGGGGCGGAAGGGACTCTTACTAACTAAAAGTCTACCCTTTTTCTACGATTTCCCTTTGCATTCCAGAGCCACGGTATCTTGCCAAGACAGTCCCGCGACCCCAGCAATCTACCAGAAGCCCTGCGTACGTTGAGGAGTGAAATTAAGTGTAGACAGGTACTATTTTATTTTGATTTCCTTGACCGATTCCCAAACAATGGGCATACTCGTCAGATAAATGGAAAATGCTACCCTGAGTCCGAATATACGACCTTTGTACAGTTAATTGTTGAATATCCGTAAACCCAATATTCCATTTAAAGCGATACTATATAAAAAGCGTCCATTCTATTTGATTGACATGTTTTGTAAAGCTAACGATTCGATAACGCCCATTGCACTTGTCTGGGACACGCGACTAAACGACTGACAAGCTTTTTACAGTATACACGCAATTTTTTTATTTTAAATGTCATCGTTATTGTTTTTTTAAACTTGCGTTATTTTACAAATAACAGGAAAAAAACTGATTTTAACATTAAAATATGAATTGAGCCATAACAAGCTGTGTGTAGGTACCCTAAATTATTTGTTGTTTTGTAAATTTTTTGTTCTGCTGATAAAAATTTTATTTAAAATAATTGTTTCTTTTTTCTCTTTCTTTTTTGTAAGTTTACATCACTCTTAACTTTTTATCAATCCGATAAATTGATGTAAGTACACAGAAAAGTCCCACCCATTAAAATGTGACAAGTGATCAAATCCGACAAGAGCGCTGTAGCGCGTGTCATGCGCGTTCACAACTGGCAATGCGCACACGCATATCGAGCTGACAACGGCACGCGACTACCCAACATGGCGCTGAATTTTATACAGGTATTGGTTGAGATTTTGTTAAATCAGCATTAATATTTGATATTACAATGCTGATCTTATTTTTGGGTATTTTATGTGTTTATTCTGTTTAAGTTGCAATATCAGACGGATTTAATATACTTCTAAACACGGTCAGCTATTAATACAGGAAAAACGGAACTAAAACATAATTAATCAAACAGCCATCTGAATGAACATGAAAATTCAAAAAGGTAAAACATTTTTTTTCACTAATAACAATTTTAAAATTGTTATACAACGTACCCAAAATAAAAAAGAGGAAATAAATAAAATACCATGCTATCTAAACCGTATGAGGCTTATTAGACGCAATGCGTTCACGCCCATCGCGTCTGTCTGCGGCACGCGTCTGTAAGCGACGCGGTGTGCGAACGGCTTTATTTTTTATAATAATGTCATGTTTTATTATTATTTAGTCTTTATAAGTAAAGTAGGCATGTATTTGTTGTATTAATTTTACAAGTAAGATGGAAAGGTGCAATTAAATACAAAAAGCAAAGCTTTGCCTAAACATTATCTTAATAGATGCAGTAAGAATCTTATTTTATTAGACATCAAAATCTATTATTCTGTCAGATCAATTCAATATTAAAGTTGGCCAAAGTCAATTCAAAGGTGATTTAAAAGTACCTACTATAACTACAAAAACAAAAAACACGATTTGTCATGTCAAACTAAATTACTTAATTTGACATAATAATGCAACAAAATACCAGACGTCCAAAAAGTAGGGTGAAAGACCTAGTTGATGTCACCTGAAGACGAAAACGCGTGGCGCTCTCGAGTGCCCGATATATCCGAATACATTTTTTATTATCCGCACTACCCCCTGTCTGACACTGACACATGAGTCGCTGAGTTTTCTGAATAAGACGTCAAAAAGGGCAATTTATTACCGCTTCAACGAAATGGTATATGCGGATTTTATTAAGCGTTTCATATTTAGGGTGTTATTATTGACTTGATAAGGGGTAACTTTATGAATATGAATCCTTTGAATATCAATTTTAATTCAGTGTAGGGTTGTTGGCAGGTAGACGACTGACATACTAAAACACACATGATGCAAACTTCTTTGATAGAAGTAAATTTCGGGGAAAATCATCGACCAACAGAGTACACTTCAATTTTAAGAGCACTACTCCCTTTTCAGCTGGTAGACGATATTTCCAGCGCGATATTGTCTTTATCCATCCAATCAAGTAGCGCAATACCCTGCTCTCCAATCTCTAATAGCACCAAATCGAATTGCGTAGTGACTGACAGATGGGCCCAACCCGGCCCGACGAACCGATGACAAATTTGCGATATTACATGCGGATTAATGTCCATGCACCATTTTTTAGGGTTAAATTGTCTTTTCTGGATCACCCTCGGCGATTTTTAATAATCACTCCATCAAAATTTCAACTGTATTGTCTTTAATTAGAGTTGAAAATAGGTTGCAGAGTCAGTGTGGATGTCGAGATCGCAAAGGGCGATTCCCCATGCTAGATGGCATCCGTACGATGGTTATCATAATCCCCGCATTGACATGATGTGATGACACATGTCGTGTAGTCGTGTTCTAAAATGTCGTTTTAAAAATCCGTCTAGTGGGTGACAACAGTTGCATTCACCCTAATTTTGATGGAGTTAGAGTTTGATTTTGAGTGTTTTAGACGCATTAGTTGTTTTGTCGGGCCTGGGAAGGTACAGCATGGACAGTTCACAATGTAGATTTTGTTTGCCTATGAAGATCAGTATTTGTATGTTGTATGTCTGGCTGTGTTTACTCATCTCGTGTCAAGAGCGAATTTTGTTTGCTCTGTAATCAATAGTTTTTTTTTTTCTATTTGCGTTGTCAGCAATTTGGTGATGAACTGTTTTATCGACTTAATAAAATACTGAATTGGTAAAACGTGAGCGAATTTTACTAACATTTATTTTAGATTCATTTGCATGTGATTTGATTATTTAAATATAAAATGTTGGTAAAATATTCTAATAACGACGTATAGTAAATAAGCGAATATTGAAGTAGAATTAATAATAACACAAACAAAGAAACAGTGACGTATAATAAATACCATTTACGTGGAAATACATAATCTACTTCTAAGAAATCCATACTATATTCCGACCGCACTAAAACTTTGCACAGTGGACAAAAAAAAAACAAGCCAGACAAAAACTAAAAATTCCAATCTATCTATATACTTATAATAAATCTGTAGAGAGGTCAATTCTGTACATGAAATATATTTCCAAAATAACTATCAGGGGGTGATTAGGGATCGATACTGATGCCAAAAATGCAATTAATAAAATTATTGTCTGTCTGTCTGTCTGTCTGTCTGTCTGTCTGTATAACCGTTATAGAAACAAAAACTACTCGACGGATTTTGACGAAACTTGGTACAATTATTTTTCATACTCCTGCGCTGGTTATAGTATACTTTTCATCACGCTACAATCAATAGGAGCAGAGCAGTGAAGGGAAATGTTAGGAAAACGGGAGAAGTTACTCCATACACGCTAATCTTCGGAAATACTTGACGGATTTGATTGGTTTTTTTTTTTTGTTGTATAGCTATTAAGTCTGGGCAACATTATAGGCTATAATTTATCTTGGAAACTTGAACACCTGATGCAGAACTGCAATAGATCAGCTAAACTATAAGAGATACAAAAATAGCGCCGTAACAAAAATTGTTCCGCGTGATGAGCATTTTCTGCTGCGAAAATAAATTTGAAGATATAGAACACCTGATGTGGAACTCCAAGAGCCCAGCTACACTATTACATATACAGTAATGACGTCTTAGCAAGAGTTGTTCAGCCTGATGAGCACTCCCTGTTGTCGTATAAAAACTGAAGATCTGGAACACCTGATGTGGAACTCCAAGAGCCCAACTACACTATAACATAATTAGGAATGACGTCTTAGCAAGAGTTGTTTAGTCTGATGGGCATTTCCTGTTGGCTTACAAAAATGAAAGATCTGGAACGTCTGGAATCGTCATGAGCGTCCCGTTGTTTTCCCGTCCCCAGGCTCTAAGAATTCGACATCAGACGTTTCAGATCTTCGATTTTGACGACCCCATTGTCGCTGGCATAAGCAACAGGATCCGCGTACGAAGTCGCTGGCAGAAGCTAGTTTCAAATAAAAACAAAGTCAATACGGTTGATCCATCAGTAATCATTTGTGCAATCAACGACTATATTAGCGAAGATTAAAAATCGCACACAAAGGACTGCAAAGGGAGTAATTCAGAATTAATATCCTTCCCTTTACAATTACAGCAAACTGGGGCAAACTGCAGAATCATAGAAAATTACAGGATTCCAAACATACACGACAAAGGGCACCCCTCTTGTAGTCGAATGCTTTCTATGGAACTAGTAATGGGGACAAATTTTTAATATGGGGAACTGGGGAGCGAGTTTTAAACAATTAGATGTGAAATGTATGGAGTTATCAATTTTTAGAGATGGAGATTTTATCGTATTATTTTAACAGAATTTTGGAGATTAGTTTTTATGTTGACGGATTAATAAAGAGACAAAAATTTTACTTTATTATGCCAGTTTACTTGTAGTTGTTTTTGTTCATCACTTATAACAGAGAGTTTGTTATATCTTGCTAGTGAGCTGTCGTTCCCCCAATTTTCCGTGTTTTCTCGTACATAAAACAGCTACATTATTTTCTGGCGACGTTACACGAAAAATTAAACTGAGATATATTATATTTCTAAGGACTCGAGTGCGTTCCACCACGGTGCTTCACTCTCCAATCGTTACGGAGCAAAAAAGAAAAAGTGAAATAATCGTACGCAAAAACCCTCGCGACAAATGAACATCGGGAACTCGAGAGGTCATTAAAACGAGGCTCGATCTAAAAATGAGAGGGGGAGGGTAAGAGGGGGGACTTTTGAGAACTCTGTAATTGGACCAGGGAGGGTCTTAAATCGTATTCGAACCAGCAGAAGCGGAAAGACGGCTCAACCGACTATAATTAACAACAAATATGGGTGAATCGATTTTTTTTCAATGCGTTCAAAGTACGCCCATTAGGTTATTTCGCGGGGCGAGCAATTACTCAAACAATACACTTGAAATATTAACGCTAAACCTACGTTTTGTGGGAAAACTTGGCTTGTTTAGCAAATGCGAACCACGTAATGGTGTGTTGTGTTTTCTTTCACTTTTATGTACAGTATTGCCGGCTCACCACACGGTAGTATTTTTTTACTTGTATTTTTCTTTGCCTTGTTTACGTAATTGAGTATTTTGTGGGCAAACGAAGGGACTCGGTAATCGGTTTAATAATTTCGCTTTAAGTGGAAAACTATGTTTGCGTCGTTTAGCCAAGCTTTGTACTTTATTGATACAGTAATAAAGTTTAAACCTTTAGACTAGGGCATGATTACGTTTCAACATTGCTGGAAAAAAAATGACTTCATATTTTATCTGGCATGACGTAAATTAATCCCACAACACGTTAACGAAGCAACGCTTTCTAAGAAACACGAAACAACGTACGTCAAAACATAATATCTATTAGACCACACAGTGTGACAAGTGAGAAAAAAGGTAAGGACAAAAAACCTAAACAAGGGAATCACGTCACCACATTATGTTAATAGCTTGGAGATATGACAACATCGAAAATAATCCGCTTTGTCCAGAGAATGGGCACATTAGACCAGCGGGCTGTCCTCTGGGACGAGAGCGCCTTTGATTTCGGTTTCGATGGAAATTAATATACGTCGCATACACAGGGTACATATTTAATGAACATAGAACAAAATCGACTAGGCTGCCATGGCGAGAGGACTCCATAAATATTCATGTGAAAAATGACATTAAAAGCGTTAAAAATAATGTCACAGTGTGTGTGTAACTTAATTTATACAAAAAAAAAAACAGATCGGTTAGCCAACAACATATTAAAGCGACTCCATGAAACCATTTTATGATAACTAGCATAAATAAATCGGGCGAATCAAAAGCCGCATCAAACAACGTGTGATCATTTAATCATCGCGCCGATGATTATAATTCACCTGTCATGAAAACAAACATTTATAAAACCGCTATAGTGGTAAGATGGATCATAATTATGGGTTACCTCGCTTTGAATGGCGCCCCGCGAACCTCACGCGATGCCAAAAGGCGTCAAATAGCTCGTTAAATGCCCCTTACAAATAGAAATATTACTCATAACTTAATCCCCCTTAAATAGATTTAACCTGCCATAAAATCATATTCACATTTTTTTTGTCTGCGCAAATAGGCGGGGTGGCCCACTGTGCGTATTTATAACGAATTGGCGATTAATACCGCACAATGGTTTTGGAGAGGTTATAACAGTCATAATTCATGTTTTTTTTTTGTGTGGATAATCGAGGGGTTTAGGTGAAGGGTAAGTTTATAAATTGGATTTAATATTTACATCTTTGGTAACAGTCGGTGTGAAATTGGACGCTCGCTTAAGAGTTATTAAGGGTTGGTATATGGTTAATCTGACATGAGTGGTTATTGATAATAGGGGTAAGTTTTATTGCGTTTGCTCTTGTTACAGTTAAATTGGTATTTATAAAATTTCTATAACGATTTTGGATAATGGTGGTGGGGAAAGATTTGAGTACGATGGCCGTGAGAGTACAGGAAAACTAACAAACGATGGATGGATCATTCTAAGGATGATACGGCTAGAAACGAGGTGGTGTCTAAGATGACGACTAATAAAGAAGTATGGAAGGAGACACGGATATAGACGTAAGCATGATGAGGTAATAAATAATGATAATATTATCATTGCTTTGGATTAAAAGCATTACTTGTGTAAGATTGAGAAGTCTTCAGCTACAGCTTATATTTTCTAAAGAATTGAACCTTTTAAACAATCACCAGTGACAGTACAACGTATTATTACCATGACAAGCCCTTAAAACCGGCCAGTACCAACATAACAAAAGTACATTTCCTATGCTAATGTTTATTACTAATGAAAGTTTATGACACGTTGGCAGAGACCAGAGACAAAGGGAGTATTAAAGGTAAATGTGTGAACATGACTTTGAAAACCCCGATATCCCATGAAATTGGTGTTAAAAGGTAATTTGTCTCGTTTTATAGCAAACGGTACTACTGGTGGGTATTGGCGACCAGTGATGGGTAACACTGGCCATTGATGGGTATTATGTGACCTTTTTACGGTAAGCTGGGCTTTTGAAATTACGGAATTTGTATTTAAGTCGAATTTGTTGTTCATACGGCAAATTGTTTAGCTACATTGTTACTCTTTGTGTAAGCTATAAAAGGTGAAATTAAACTTAATAAGGAAATTTGTTTTTTATCACCGCATTAGGTTACGTTGTTTGATTATTATTCATCATCATTCCACTTGCATGAGCATGCCTCCTACCATACTTTTATATGAGTCGTCATCCCAGCAGCTAACTTCTTCAAAGCCACATCATCCTTCACTCAATCTGTCTATCTTTACTTTCGTCTTCCGCTACTCTTATATAGCCATTTTAGTTCTTATATAGCCATTTTAGTTATTTATATATCATAACAGTCAGCATTACTATCAGCAGCCTATAGCAATCCATTGCTAGACATAGGCAGAGGCCTATGTCTAGCAATGGATTGCTATAGGCCAAGTTTGGAGAGCCAAACACACACCATTTCACGCAAACACCGGCTACTCTCAGGTGGAAAGTATATATTGCTATGATTTGTATAGCTTAAATAATATCACAAAACCAACATTTCCAGTTCCTAACTTCGATCCAATGCAACAAAACAAACTAAACAGCACCAAGTAATAATGAAAACGTACACATTCTCTCGCAATTCCATTGGCAACGAGATTAGGTCTCGAATCTAAAATCTAGACCAGACTGGGAGCTTGGGGGTGGTGCAAAGGGGGTGAACGAAACAGGTGGGGACGCAGGGGGATGGAAATAGGACTTTCTAGGCAATTACCATCCACTGGGACTCGGATAGCTCGGAATCTAGATCTTATTGAAAATATATTACACTCGGCGTCACAAAAATCGCACCTCTTCGAAAATAAGTTTAAAACATGTCCCGCCAGTAACGAATACATTAAACCCAATTAATATTGGTATCAATTGAAAGTATGCTTAACGACCTTTAAATTAACAACAGTTAGAATCCCTAAACACAACAGGTTTCATTAGCACGTAACGTTAAAAAAAATGTTGTCAAAATACGCATTGCAAGGGCCACTAATTGCACCTCCCTACAAGGGTATAAAACGGGCGACCCGGGTTAAATGTGGGTCATTCGCTATTCAACCTTTGAAGTGAACACACGTGAACAGCTACAGCAAGAAAAATACCCCAGAAGATGGATACCACTGCAGATGAAGCCGCTCAAGTCATTGCACTATCAGGGATGCGGCAATGTGATGTTGCTCGGCAACTGAACTTGACTCGTTTTGCCGTTCGACGAGTGTTCCAACGCTTCCAAGAGACTGGTGGCTATATCCGAAGACGTGGATCTGGAAGACAACGGTGCACATCGGAAAGAGACGATCGCTTCATTGTTTCGACGTCTTTACGTAATCGGTTCTCCAATGCTGTTGAGCTGCAACAACAACTGCTATCAGCTCGCAGAACTTCTGTAAGCGTCTCCACGATTAGAAGAAGAATGCGGGAGAAGAAAATTGCAGCTCATAGGGCTGCTACAGGGCCAAAATTGACTGCACAGCATAGGAGAGACCGGTTGCAATTTGCCCGTGACCATGTGGATTGGACAATAGACCAATGGAGGGCTGTGCTCTTCTCGGATGAGACGAGGGTGTGTCTTTTCTGCAGCGACAGGCGTCGAAGAGTGTATAGGAGGCAAGGTGAACGATTCGCACAAGCCTGTATTCAAGAGACAGTGGAATACGGGGGTGGCTCGTGCATGTTCTGGGGCGGCATGTCAATCGACGGTAAAACGAACCTTGTGTGTGTTTCTCGGACTGGAAGTGCTCGCGGGCAAGGGTCGCTGACTGCTGCTCGGTACATAACAGAGATCTTAGAGGAGCAGGTTGTCCCTTATGCGGGTTTTGTTGGCAGTGGGTTCACGTTAATGCACGATAACGCCCGCTGTCACACCGCTTTAATTGTAAGAGACTACCTGCAAGAAGTTGGAATCCCTGTTATGCGCTGGCCGGCGCGAAGTCCAGACCTAAACCCTATTGAGCACCTTTGGGATGAACTGAAACGGCGAGTACGGGCACGTGTTCCTGCCCCTACCACTCTCCAAGACCTCCAAGATGCCGTCGTTGCAGAATGGGACAACATTCCTCAAGAGACTGTTGTCACATTAATTAGGTCCATGAGAGAACGCATGGAAGCAGTCATCAGGGCTAGGGGGGGTAACACTAGGTTTTAAGTTGTTTTTAAGGACTTTGTTGTAATTTTTGCTGATAAAATAAAATTTAACTTTTTAATCATTTGCATTAGCTTGCTTTTTTTTTATTCCCTGGTAAACAAAAAACCAAATCCATTGATTTATACTGAAATTTAAATTTTCTTTCCAATGATACCTTATAGTCATAATATGTCTACCATTGATTAATAGGTTTAAAATGACTTTGAAGGGAATTCTTAAAGTGGTGCGATTTTTGTGACGCCGAGTGTATTATGCATCTCCTTTATACCGGCTTTGAGTAAGGAGGAAGTATAATTGCTACGTTCCTTTGTTATATTTGCTCATTCATTCATATGAGTGAACTATTCACAATATTAATTACGATAATGCAACAGTATTTTACTATAAAAATAAATTCACCAATTAAAACAACCCAGAAATACATTTACAAATCAAAACATTGCACATTTTACGTTTCATTAAACGTTCTGAAATATCGGAGGCTTTCACAGTAATTGTTTAACGAAATATCAATACAATACTAACAGGTTTCCATTCAAAACAGCGTTGAACATGCAATAAATACTAGTTTATTAATGACAACCAAAAAAAATCTGTTGACATTTGCGAATCGAAAAAAATTCAGGAGTAAAAAGTTGACACCATTTTTTCCACGAAAAAAAGGCATCCGGCGCACTGTGTTGTTACGAAACGACTTCTCTGTGCGAGTGTACGCACAATGAGATATCCGACAAAGCTCTCAGAGAGAGGGTGCCGACGGGATGACGCTTTTAAAAGTATTACTGTCCACCCCCCTGCCCCCAGTCGGCGTGATGACACCCCAACCCTTGTAGTGTTTGATTATTTTATAGTGGGTAGTTGAATATTGAACTACCGGGGAGGATTCACAATGAGAAACTGTTTGTATGAGTTCTAATAGCGGTCCCTGGGTGGAAGTAGTGGCATACCTAGCTATCATTAAGTTTTAAAAGGAATTCCTAGTCCTATGGAATTAAAAGTTCTAGAGAGCGTTAAGTCTAACGAGTACTAACATGTGTCCGTTGGTGTTGCCATAACATAAAATTGAAGTGCCAAGTTTGTTAACTGGCAATACTTTACGAACATTATGCTAAGCTCATTTGGCCTCTAAATAAAATACAAAGACCCTGTTTGTGTTTACAACTTCCCTTTAGGCGTAGAGCCTGCATAATCGGCCAGTTTTCGTTCGAAGCTTAATTCCCCTTCGTACACAAGGCGACGCAAGACTCCGATACCTTACGACTTTGGTAGCCAGGTGACTATCACAATACAAATACAACATAGAGGTTCGTACAAGCACGCGTCAACTGATACCAAATTCGTAAGGTATCGGAGACTTGCAGACTTGCAAGGTGACAGACATAGAGCAACACAGGCCACCGGCGGACAACACAGGCCACCGGCTTGCTCTATGCCATGTCCGTGAATGTATTAAGAATGTCACTGAGATGTAGACTACTGGACTTTTTTAGATATGGTTTGAATGTGTTGGAACCTATTCATGTTTTTTTTTGTGTAAATCATTAAATAACTCTTCCTGTCCTGTGCGGAAGTGCAGAAAGGGCTGTCAGACAAATACTGACTAAAAACCTCACTGTTTCTTTATTTGTACTTTGCTCCAATGTCGTGGTACCTTGTTTAGGTATGAAAACAAAAGCATTTCTGAGTAAGTACCTAAATTATGTTCAAAACTCACCGAAAAGAAAATGATGTAATCTCTTGGCATCACAATAATAATTAGAATCAATACTATTATTAATTTAGCCACTCAATCAACATCATAATAATACATCCTTAACCTTGCCACCAATTTCAATAAACACAATCATTTGAATCAAGGTGTCGCCTTATCAATCAGCAGAAACAATAAACAATCATTGAATTGATAACGATCTTGGCGGTATTAGCAAAGGGTATGTGGCGTCATCAAAGGTACCGACGATTATTGTAATAGAGTTCAGAATAGTTTTTGATTTTGTTTTCATGTGCAGGAAGGAAGTTTGTTTATATAATTTATAGCTATTACCCGTGACTTCGCTAACCAATATTCGTCTCTTTACACCTGACAACCGATATGCAAAATTTCAGGACGATCGATTCAGTGGTTTAGACATGAAAAGGTAACAAACAAACTTATTTTCTCAACTGTAGTCTTAGTTAGAATGAGTTATCCTGTTTTATGTTCGAAGGTATTGTGTTATGTTTGATTTATTAAAAACTAAGGATTTGAAGAAATCAGCGATTTCTTTAAAAATCGCTGATTTCTGAAAAATCTTGTTTTTAACGCGCTTAAAGCCTTCATCGTACACTCCAACATCGAGTTAGGTTCAAGGGCAGGCGGCGCCGGGGTATGCGTCCTAGCTTCCGGCAAAAAACGCATGTGGACGGCATAATTATTAGATGAGTGTCAGCTTGATCGATTAGAGGAACGCCTATAGACGCCAGTTATTTTTTTTTTGGGACAAACCCACCACACTATTCTCAAAGTAGACGACAGTTAGTAGACAAAGTTGTCGTTCGCATTCGCAAGTATAATATTAGTACCTACAGATAACATCACGCAGTATGTACTATGCCTGGTCTCCCGCAGTTCTTCAGATTGCCCATCCCATTGGATTATGAGAGTAAAGGAACAGAGAGTGTACTTGTGCCTGCGGACATACTTGTGCACTAATATCTGACGTGCAGATGACTAATCTCCACTATTTGTCGTCGTGGCCAAAATCGGAGGACTATTATTATTATGATACATTCACATTTGGATGGGCATGTTCATATAACCTTCCTATTGATATATATATGAACTCGAAAAAACACTGGAACAACCCAATAACACCTTCACCTGATTCTTGTCTGGAAATCAAACAAAGGACCTCATAGTCAACAGCAGAATTTGAATTCACAGATCAACGAAGACAACCTCTCCCTAATCTCTAAAATGGTTTCTTGAAAATATAAACCTTTCTAAGAGGAAAAGCGGAACAATGGATACAATACCTAGCCGCGAGCCTCCACAAAATGGCAGTGGATAAAAAATGCTAGAGTATATCAAGTGAAAACGTCATTAAAGACACAACTCCAACCTCGGCCATACGAAATACTTTAAGCGGAAACCTCATACGCATCAGAACTCACAACAATAGCGACATATCTCACAATCGCAAGTAATAAAAGCATGGAGCCCCCACATTAAAATCTTATCCCTTTCTTAAATAAAAAATTCACGAAAAAATAAGAGGAAATCTCCCCTCTATTATTCAGTGGAAAACGCTCCCCATCCCACCCTCGCCTTCTCGGTCGAAACCCGTACGCGAGCACCGAAGAAAACACAAAGAAAATCTAACTCTAGCGCCCAGTCAACAAAGTTACAATTGGCATGACTACTTTGTGTTGTTAACTTAGGAAAATGCACTTTGAAAAGTAAGATATAGAGTTTATATTCGTTCGGCTTGCAGGTGATCGGGTGTATAGAAATCGCGCCTTTGTATGGTATTTGAAAATGAGATGCAGTGTGGGTAGGGGAGATAGGGGGTAAGGGTGGTCTCTCGAAACCCGAATTAGCGGGGCGTGTGTAATGATTTTCCCGGGCGGAATTATGGACGGTATCGGCGACGGATTGGGGACCGGCAGGGATGTTCTTTTTAATGGTCTTACGGGTAGATTTGATAAGGGATATCCGACGGAACCACGGGTTATGAGCTCAAAAGATTTGGTAATTGAGGAAAGTATGACTTTTCGTTCCTTTTTTAATAATAATCATCTGAAAAACAAGAGCCTGTGTAGACGAGGCACAAAACACTACGCCAGCTTCAAAGGAATAGGCGATTTCATATAAAAATTAACTAAATAATAATATGGGCATCACAGACGTCGATGAAGGAAAACATCATGAGGAAACCTGGAATTACAAGCATAATCTATGAAAGTCTAAAGCCATATCAGAAGCCTGTGGGGTTCTCAGAGGCGACTTACTAACTAATTTAACTGGACACGAAACACACAAACACGAATATAAAGAAGATTATGATAATACCAAATCATACTAAAATATAAGGCCCTTAATAAACATTTATTTATCACCACTGGCTTCCTTAAAAAAATCATCATAAAATGGTCATTTAATACACTTCAACAATTAAATCAAAAGCCACCACAAAATAATATCACGAATCAGTTATCACCAATCAATATCAATCGCATAACATTATTGAACTGATTGATTGATTGAACGATTGAATGGTGCCATTTAACCCCGTAGCGTGGACAAGTGGGTGTACCGTTTATGAATGGGTTTGAAGTCATTCATTCATTCTAATCAGACGGTAATGTTGAATTAGGTTCCAAGCATAGAATTTTGCCATGCAAAAATGTGCAAATGAAGGAGAAGATTTTATTTTTAGTTTGAATTTGATGATTTTCCAACGCAACGTAGAAAAATAATAATTTATTTGTTTATGAAATTCTATACCTACGTAGCGAACATGAAGATAATTAAGTAAATAAATAATAATTTTCTCCCCAGAAAAAAATGAAAAATACCTCGTATTTATGTAGCTACGAGTAATTAATGCAATCGCCATGAAAAAAATAATTATTACTAAATATTGAAAATGGTCGACAAGCAATCCTGAAAATATTTACAAGTACCTAAAGTGGTACTGTCTAAATAGGGTAACTGACCCTTGAATGCAAAGGTCAACCATATGAACTTGTAAAAAAGGAAGATTTTCAGTCATTTAAATTCAGACAATACCTTCCGCTCCAGCCAGGGCTTTTTTACGTGCTAAAATCGTCGAATGAGTCCTCCCACCCAGAGCAGCACGGGAGGGCCTGTCAGACTTGTACTGACTAAAATCCACGGTGTCCTTCAATAGCCTTTTACGTTCCACTGTCACGATTACCTGATAAGTCAGTCCAGTGACCCTCCAGGGCTGGGACTCTATTTGATAAACATCCCAAAAAAAGAAAAAGTATATCCCTAAATATCCACATAAAACCCGGTTGGTATCAGCACCAAAAACCTTGAACCTTCACCATCACGAACCAACAAACAGTTACTTTAAAACTACGTTCAAAGTACGTAAACTGCACAAATTGTAATCTGACTTAGGTGACCGCCTGCTCACGCCGCGGTTACGTGGTCCTGATACGTCGTGAAGATACAGCTGTCTGACTATTATACTGTACTGATAAACTGTATGTATGTAGCTTGTTTAGTTGTGTTTTACTGTGCTGGATAAGTTTTTTTTTGGTCCAGGATTTTAGGGAGTAAAAGCTCTGTAGGGCGATTCACGTAACTAAAGAAGTGCTGTTGCAGTGCAGTTGCAGTTAAGTTTCGATCAAAACAACGCTTTTCGTATTCTCTGTCGCTGTCAGACACGCTCGCGTCAAGTTCGCGTCACGCGTGCGTGTTTTGGATCTTTGGATCGCAACATGATCGATATTCTACTATTCGTTTGACGTTTCAAAATGACAGTACATACAAGTTTCAATTCGATCAACGTGCAGTTTTATTGTAATATTCATTTAAATGTAATCGATTCCATTCGATTATTCAGTGGGCAATATAATTTTTCTCTCCTGGTTTGGTTGTCGTACAGTTGACGTGCAGTTCACGCGCAGCTTACGCGCAGTTCAAAGATTACATACCGTTTATCACTCGAACGTGAACTTAACTGCAACTGCGCTACTACTTCATCGGCGCGTCATAAAATTACGTGAATTAGCCTTCTGAAAATTTGGCTCGTTAGACAAACTTTGAAGTCATTTTCCATTTTTAACGGTGTAGTTGCGAAGGCGCAATGTTGCGACGAAAATGTAGGTACGCTTTTCTAAAACTTGCATGCTCAAAGATAAAGAATAATCCTATGAAAATTACGTTAATAACATAATAAATCTATACTAATATTACAAAGCTGAAGAGTTTGATTGTTTGTTTGTTTGAATGCGCTAATCTTAGGAACTACTGATTCGAATTGTCAAAATGTTTGAAAGGTCATAGCCAGTTACTGGGTTATGTAGGCCAGATAGGCAGTCGCTCCATGTAAAATACTGATATTCAGCTGCATCCGGTTAGACGGAAGCCGAACCCAATTTTCATGATTCCAGTTTTAATGTTTTCTTTTATTTCAATTACTATTAAGCTTTCATTAAACTTCAATAAATAACCAATCACCTCGTTTGTCATAATTATTACTGTACAGTAATTCTGTCATGTAGTGTGGTCCTCTAAAAACAGACTGTCTATTCTCATCCCTTCCGGTAAATGTCACACACACATGTAAATACATACAAGGGTCACACACAAACACATGTTTGTATGAACTGTGTGACAACTGAGGTGTACCTACTTATGTCGGGGCATGTTATCACGTAATTATTTTTAGCATAAAACCTACATTTTTGAAGAGTAGTCACTCAAGCGATTACCCTTTATTTTTAATAACTCTCGATCAAGCATCCAGCCCGGTTTCGTACGTGCTGCCCATGTTACTAAAGTCTTCATTATGATGTAGATTTCCTACATTTTCTACATTATGATGTAGAATTTCAGTTCAGTTCTAAAAATCTACAGTATAGCTCATAAGTTATTAAGTAGATTTTTAGAACTGAAAGAATGAATAAATCGGTGAAATGCTTTTGAGTAAGTAATACATTTTTTTTTACTTTTTTTGTGACACAGTTGAGCAAAACGTCTCTACATATTTCTTGTTGAGATTTCCAATTTTTTTTTATCGTGGTAAAATCATAAATATTTCGAAAAATCTTCAAAAACTCATTCTATGATGATAATTATCCAAAATAATATTAGTGGAAAATAAGTTTTTTTTTGTACCTTTTCACGTTCAACCACTGCACTGATCATCTAGTACAGAATACCTAACTAATGACATCAGTATTTTTTGTAATTTAGCAATTATACTAAAAATAAAAATAAAACACAGAGCTTCTATCCATAACTTAAAATAAATTCATAAAATAAACTTAAGATAAGGCAGCGTACAGACCGCAGACAACAGCGCGCAATAATTATTACAAACCATTAATTATGTTTATCATGCTACAATTCGATAGCAACGGAAAATTACCGTATTAATTGCAATTGTTACAATTGTACCGACATCCATAATTATATTGGTATTAATTTTGTGCAGTTGAACTTAGTGACAAGGGACAGGATATACAACGTGTAACGCCAAAAGCGCAAAACCTCTCGTGGGGTAACTCAGCCCATGTTACTGAACAATTTTTGTTCTAAGACTTTTGGCAATTCGCAAAAAAAAATATTGGTTTTTCATACAGATGTGCGCGACCAAATGTTTATAAAATGTGTAATAAAAACAGCATTGAGTAGATTTTGGCTGAGGAATAGTCTTCAGGACTTCTTTAGCAGTTTCATCATCATCAGCGATGATGGAAAATTCAAAATTTCGCTACGAGTCAATTACGTTCGTTCTTTCTATGGCGATTTTAAAAGTCGGATTGGCCATGGCTGATTCTTCATAGCATTAATAATTATAATGCAGTAAGATGAATCTACCTATATGTCTACTAAACGTGGTGATTAAGGCAGATCCCCATTGTTGTAGACTATTAGGAACCCCATTTTAGCAGATGTCTACAGCCGGATAAGATGATGATTATCATGTTTTATTTTTGTAAGAAACGTGACAGTCATACTTAAATATAAGCGCATTTGTGTTATCTTTATTGGAGGCGGAAGAAGATGGACGCTAAGATTTAAATAGCTTCGTTTTATTTTTCTCCTCAAATTCCGTTTCATTTTAAAATAACTTTGAGGAAAAACTCATTCATTCATTATTTCCTTCTATTCTAAATACCTCATTCAAACACGTTCAATAAAGGAACGCTTAAATTGGATTTAAAAAAATAAAATATTCGATTTTCAAATCCCGAGACGGAACGAACGCAAGCGACCCCGAAATTGCCGGCCGCATTCACCCAGACAAAAGCCCTAAAATACACCCCGCGAGCAAAAAGAAAAGCATTTCCATCCCTACCCCTCCTTCATTTAAATTTCCCGCCCCAGAGCGGGGGCGGCGACTGTAGGGGCGGCTTCCGTACAACAGAGACGAAACTTAAAATCTCATAGAAAAGAATGAGACGGTTGTATGTCCACCTGTTGCGTTTCGAGTTTCATATTTTCGCGGCGGATTCTTTTTTCGTTTCTTACCGCGTTCCGAAGGATTTGAATGGCGCGCCCGTGCATGCGTACTAGACTTAGGTATTGAACGATATTGACGTACGACGCCCGACGTTCTACGTACGATTTTTAAAGCTTTTCATTCGGTCATTCTAGATTCGAATAAATTCTTTGGAGGATTACTTTTCTTTTTTATATTCTACGATTTCAATTTCTGGTTTACTGGCGTTGGAATATTTTGTCTAGTGTAGACGTTTTGCATATTAGATACTTTAAAAAGACTAAATAAGTACCTGTAATACTCTTTGGGTCTTTTATGGAGATGTTCAGAACTTTTTCAGCCCGGAATCAAACATTGCTATTCCTAGGACCATTCTTTTGTTCTGCCATACATCAGGGGGTCTAATCTCTAAGCACGAAACCCGTAGATTCGGCCTTAGTGCAGGCAGACGTTTTGACGACTAACCCGAACTAAGAATGAATGATATTATTACGATTTGACAGATAGCTCCTTAGAGTCCACTCGGCATTTTTTTTTATGCAATTTGGTGTAATGACATAGACGCTGCGTCAAAATGGCTTCAGTCGTGGCCGTGGCGGTATTATTCGTCCGCAATTTGATTTTGACGTTAGTTACTTTCGTCTGTTTCCGTTCCCGTGTATTTGATGACGGACTTAGAATGTAGACATCCAGGATTTGGGCGCCTCTCGTTCAGGCTGACAATATCGTCATCTGAATCCGTTTTTGAGCATCGATAAAGTTGTAGACAAGTAGATCAGGGTATAGTGTGTCGGGGATGGATGAGGGACGCACAAAAAAAAGAAGTATGGCAAAAAAGGGGGAATCCTATATCATTTTTTTAGATGATGAAATCATTAGGTATATTTGAGTTCTCGTACCCTGTTTGAAGGTTCAGAGCAGTTAGAAGACGAATTATATCGTTAAGTAATTTTTCTTAAAAGGTACGAAGTTGGTACTCTGTGGTGAGTTATCTTATAATAATTATGGCGATGTGAAAGATTTGTCCAAAAAAGTTTAATCTCAGGAAGAACCTCAAAATTAAAATCTCACTAAACAAAGGAAATCAATAAAATATGAACATTACATTAAGTTATATCCCAATAGTACACACTGAAGCAGGATGGAGTCAGAAATAAAAACTGTTTGTGTTACCGTTTCCGGCGCGTCCCGGGTTCGATCCCGGTCCGAACACGTGGTGCGGTTATTACGGGGAAATAATCCAATAAAAATAGTACAACGGACGATTATATTACAGTATGGAAGACCATTGGGATGTTTGTTTGTAAAAAGATAGTGTAAATATACTGGGTTTATCTTATTTTGGTCTTATGTGAGGTACAGCTGTATATTTGATGCTGTTAAGGTATTTAATTACAGGTTTTAGAATTTTTAATTACGATTTTGAATGGCAGGTGGGCATTTAAATTTAATTACGGATGTGATTAGACTGACAAAGTTTTATTAATTAGAAGGTTTGTTACGATTTCTTCAAAATTCCGACTAAAATATAATTGACAGACAAAATTACTATTCACCATGCTATATTTTTCTGGGGGTCTATAAAGGTCTCTTTAACAGTAGCATTATAATTACTATGTCTATTCTATTGCTTGACCAATAGAGTAGACAGTAGATGAGTAGTCTTCAATTATAAAATTTTTATCGGAATTCGTGATTGTACCAAAAGGCCATTTTTAAACCTGAACCCCAAAGTATACTCAGCGCCTTGTGATACCCCTTGGTAAGTAATAATTCAAGAAATCAATGGTTGTCAACGAAAGATACTCTACTAAAAAAAAAAATCACCATAGTTGCTCTACTTTACTCAAGCACAATTAAAATATCCCTTTAAAAATACAGAACATAAATGAGCAGTGGTGGCCCAGTGGTATCGGTCCCGACTGAGCAGTGGTGGCCCAGTGGTATCGGTCCCGACTTACGAGTTGTAGGTCGTGGGTCCGAACCCCGTCTGGCGCATTATTTTGTGTAATTTATTTCATCACCACTGCTCTCAAAACGGTGAAGGAAAACATCGTGAGGAAACCGGCATGTCCTAGAACCAAAAATTCGAAGACATTTGACATCCACCAATCCGCACTGGACCCGCGTGGTGGATTATGGCCCACTCCCTCTCACAGAGAGGAGGCCTGTGTCCCAGCAGTGGGAACATTATAGGCTGATGATGAATTAAAAATACATAATTATTTAAAACCAGCAGCATTACAGCAAAATTAAAGCGACGACAAGCGATAATTGTGAGCGATAAGCGAATTCTTACGATATATATCTTTAGATATATCTATGTGTGTGTCCGTTGCAATCTGGGAGTGATAAGTTGATAAGTGGAGTATCTTTCTGATAAAGTAATGATAGTATGGTTAAGCACTATAGTTTTGAAGAAAATTGTGTTGATTTTGAAAGAAGAATTTTCGAAACAGTGGTCAAATGCGCGTCGTATCGCTAAATAAATAAATAAAGGAAGCTTCTTTATTATATAATGAGCATTAGGCAACATCATAAAAAGCATTGAATTAATTTATCTATTTAACTCTCATAACTTAGTTTATAATATAATACGGATATCAGCGCATTTATATGGGGTTTTACGGGTATTGCTAGATATCCGTAGATATAAGATTAATAAATAAATATTCCAACCATATCATATTTTTAAAACCCTTTAAAAGCCCTCGATAAAATAATCAAATCAAAAAAAAAGCATCAACGTTCTGAGTCAAGGGGTGAGAGCACCAGTTGTCACTCCGCTAAAACGATTAGTAAATGCGAAATCGTACAAAACTCACCATTGAGACGGGCAGGGGATGCGCCCCACCGTTGGGGTAGGGGTACGGGGCCATGAGGTAACCCATGTTGAAGCTCGCTGCAGGATGTGGCTCAAATTTACCTGGAAATATTAAGAAAAGTCGTGAATTATTGGGAAATAAGAACTTAAAAATTACAAAAAAATAATACGTGTCATGCTGACCAGCTGACCCCAATTAAGGCGCAGGATAGACAGAAGAGACGTAAGACGACAGGCGCAGATGTATGACCGTTGCGCCCGCGACGCGTCCCTTCTGTATGATTTGAGACGCGACGACGCTTCTATACATTTTGTGTGAAAGGCACGCTGAAGAGACAAAATATGTCTCCGACGCGTCTGCGTCTTAGGTCTCTTCTGTGTGGCCAGCGCCTAATATATGAGAAATAAAGCAGGAAGGTGATGACTGTACGACAATTAAGAAATTATTATAATTTTCATGGAGAATTTTATAATAAAATAATATTATATTTTATGCGTCATATAGGTACGATAGGAATCTGCGCATCACCCATGACTATCTTTGGTAATATTTTAAATAACAGTGAAGTAACAGTTATATAAAATATATACGACAGGAAGTCTAGTAGTATGAAAAGTGCTCTTGATTAAAGAGTGACTGAGTACTGTGCACATAGTTACGTTTAATGAACAGAAAAGAGTATGCTTAGATGGTTTGGTCATGTTGAGAGGATGAGTGAAAGGCGACTAACAAAAGGAATTTATAAGGCAGAGGTGAGTGGAAACGCCGAGAGGAGACGATGTCTCTAGGCAAGACTACTCAAGACCTAAACTGACCTTATTGGTGAAACGTGCGTAAAAGTGAGTAGTACTCGCCATCAGTGTGCTTGTATGACTAGATGTATGAATGAGGACGAGACGAAAGGAGTATGTGTAAGAATCGTAGTAGGTAGCGCTCCGTAGTTTTGCCTACCCCAATGGGAAGAAGGCGTGAGATTTTATGTAGTCTAAAATAACTTATTAAGGTGAACGCTCCAACCAGACCGCCAAAATTCAAATTTTCTTACGTTTTTTGCAATTGGCAGGCCAGTGACATGTTGTAACTTTATCAAAATATGATTCGCGGCAATAACAAGTATAATTTAAAATACAAGAATGATCAAAACATTCGCTCCATCAGCTCTCACATAGAAAAGGTGCACGTAAGTTAGATTTCGGAGATTTTAACAATTTACACCTTTTCTATGTGAGAGCTGATGGAGCGAATGTTTTGATCGTTTTTATATTTAAAATCATACTTGTTATTGCCGCAATTCATATTTTGATAAAGTTACAACATGTCACTGGCCTGCAAATTGCAAATAACGTAAGAAAATTTGAATTTCGCGGGCTGGTTGGAACATTCAGAAACAAAATCAAAGAAGCGTCACGAAAAACATTCACACGGCCACACATTTCTTCACCTCCTCATAAATTCAAATTATTTTCAGTTTACTACAGTACCAGGAAACACGATAAACGGTCTAGTGGTTTTGATATAAAACGATTGTTTAACACGGCCGTCCCACAACCGTTTAATTAATACAGATAACCTTTTATTATAACACGCACAAATTAAAATATTTTGCATTATGCAAAGTGCTTATTGAATTCGACGCTATCAACGTGATGTATTTTAATTAAATTCCAGTTATTGTTGCATTTTGTTTTAAGAATGTTGTGGATTTAAGCCGTTGTTCTTTTTTTTTTTTTGTTTGTATGGTTTTTGTTGTTTTTATCGCAGTTTTTTTTTATTGTAAATAAGAGAGAGAGCATTAGGTATAGGATTTTGGTAATGTTTGTTTTTTAGATATTAAGATCTACCAGTAGAAGAATAACTTAGTTTGAAGTTTCAAAATATTGTTTTTCAAATACTAGAGACAGTTCATAACTAAATACTAATAAAATTGGTTGATATGCCATCTGGGGGCTTTTGCCCCCAAGCAAAATACTTCATAAAATAAGCATAATTACATTTGGTGTTTATTCGGCTTTTCAACAATAAATTCCATATTAGAATAGCGAATGCCAGGTGTTTTTAATTAAAATTTGACAGCTAAAAACGTCAAAATTGGCAGCAGGTTGGCTTTTTTTATCGTGGTAAAATCATCAAACGAGTCCTCCCATCCAGGGCAGAGCGGGAGGGAATGTCAGACTCGTCCTGACTAAAATCCACGGTGTCCTTCAATAGCCCTTTACGTTCCGGGGTCACGTTAATTGGTTAGTCCCGCGACTAGCAGGTTGACCTTAGACGAAGATTTCAAATCATTAAACTTTGTTACTTTAACTAGGACATTTACAACCAACGACGATGTATTACAACTATTGTTTACAACTATTCGAAAACTTATAAAATTCAGTTTTCTTCATCTTTTCTTTCTGATCAAGTAGCTTTGACATTTCAATCAATGAAAACCCACTCTTCCTCAAGGAACCTAAAGTACAGACAGCAAAACAGAACGCTAGACGGCAGTGGGCGTGGCAGACGAACAAATTACACCGCGTCGAGAAGTAATTTACTAACGTAATTGCGCTTGCAGACGTCTAGTGACGGTAGTGTACTCGATAGGGACGTGATTTGACGTCCAAATGTATGTTTTTTGTTGAAAGATATTTGTAGGAGAGAACCTGATTAGTGCTTGTTTTTGCTGTTGTTAAAACTTGTAATTACGCGTGTAGATTTTAGATTTGACGTCAACTTATACGTTATTTTGACGGAAATCTAAGCAAAAGGACTATTCAAACCTAGGCGGTATTGGCTACCGTCTGCGGTAGAGAAACCCGAGTGCTATTATCGATCAAAGGTGTGGATTGGATAGAAAAAGATGGATTGAAAGAGCTCGACTGTGAATGCCCAACACAACCTCTTGCAGAGACGCATTCGTTAATCGCTAATTCGTAAACATAGTTTTTTTTTTTTTTAATGAACTTTTGTGCCTCTCTAGGAATTTCTCTTATATCGTGGGTGCATTTACAAACATACGAGTATAAACTCACAAATATGAGTTTCGAGGAAAGAAAAATTCAGCTGCGAGTGAGATTTGAACCCGTGTCTTCTGGATAAGTACTCCAGACGCCTTACCAATTAGGTCCTTCGTACACAAGGCGACTCAAGTTTCCGATACCTTACGATATCGGAAACTTGAGTATCCAAGCGGCTATCGCAATACAAACCCATAGAGGCTCGAACATAAGGACGCGTCAATGAATACCAAAATCGTAAGATATCGGAGACTTGCGTCGCCTAGTGTACGAAGGGGGCTACCGCAACTCACACGCAAGCTGAATCTCGTCTGTTTCTCTTACCTCAAAAATCATCTGCGTGACGAATGCGTTAATGCGTTTAAAAATAATAAATATAAACTCGCATACCAAACCCAAGTACAGAAAAAAAATGAAGGCTGCGACGCGGCCGTCTGTTTACTGGCGATTTCGCGGTAATTTTTTCTCTACCGAGAACTCAAAACGTACGTAGACGCGTTTTAATAAGTTGAACAAAGACAAAAGTAGTTTTATCGCTGTTTTTTCACATGAAATATGTGAACGTAGACAGAGCGACCCGGAAAGGGTCTCTCCACAGACGCGGTCAAAATGGTCAAAATGACGTTGCGACCCGCTGCGGGCTTCTGCACAGTTGAGGGGATAAGAGAACTCATGGATAATACAAATATTTGCTCTGTGCGAGAATCAAACCCGCACGCACCGCAGCAGTCCAAACATGAGTGTTTGGACTGCTACTGCGCCAATTAAAAAAAAAAAGTTAATTCTGCGATCCATTCAAGTAAAACTTAAATCTTTTCAATTACTTAATCCGTGACGTTCAAACACCTATTTTACTTCAAATACCAATTAAAATTCAAACTATCACACCACCAAAGTGCGAAACACTCTCATTTTCAAAGCCAAAAGAATTCCGTCTTCAAGTAAAACTTAAATCTTTTCAATTACTTAATCCGTGACGTTCAAACACCTATTTTACTTCAAATACCAATTAAAGTTCTAACTATCACACCACCAAAGTGCGAAACATTCTCATTTACAAAGCCAAAAGAATTCAAAAAAGAATTTCCTACGTCCAAGCTAACAAAATAAAATCCAAAGAATTTCATAATGGCCGTTGAGCATGATTCTAACACTACAATGTTTACAATCCAACGTACTAAAACAATTATGTGGGCAATCAAAATTTTATTACTTTTATTGTGTCCATAATATTTTCACTGACTGTACTTTTATAGTGTCCGTATTCGGATAAAATATCGAAATATTTAACACTTTTGTGGTGCGAAGTCTTATTAGGTATAAACCTTTTTAGGATTTTACAATGTTAGATTGTGTATTTTTCATTGAAGTAGGTTTTGTCGTAATAATGAAATAATAAAGCACTTCATATCGTGTCCTGCACATCCTGTGAATTATTAATTACAGGACCTGATAGATGCTTCAGAAGACGTCGTGCTTAAAACCAGGCTTGTTCCAGTGAGTGAACGAGATGGCGCTAGACTACTTGTATATAGCTCTGTCACTTTCACTCGCCGGAATGAGCCTGGTTTTAAGACGTTGTAATACCGCCCCTGGTGGCCTACCATGACGTCTTAAAACGGTAGTAAGTCCACTATAAGAACGAGGTGGCGATATACTACTTGTATAGCTGTCTCTTTCCCACACTGGACCTTCTTACTTCTGCTTTAAGACGTACCCTGCTGAACTGACGCAATTTAGATTATTAACGCTAAGAAGTAGAGAAATTCTTAGACTGATTGTCAATAGACCAACAACTCTATTTAACACAGAAATGAAACTGAAATCTATGAATTAACCAGTAATAAAGAAACTCATTTAGACTATCACCATCAGTAACCAATAATTTCCTCTGGAAACTTCCAATATCTATAACATAAAAGCGACCACATCCCGAGCGTAGTGTGTTGAAGAGCGCAACACATTTAATATCGGTAATGTAAGGGGAGCTGCACACTTATTCGATTCGGCACGCAAGAAAGCCGACCCGAAGACTTTTTAGCCTGTTGATGGCTATCTATTAGGAGTAGGCCCAGAACTTAGGTACAAGTTTGGTGCTGTTACTAGAACCATGTAGTATGCAGGCGAAAGGGCATGTTAGACATGACACCACACAATATGATAGGGTAAAGGAGAATGGGCAAATTTGTATGGAGCGTGGGCGGTCCGCGGCCAATAATGATTTTGTTATATTCTGGTGTAGTTTAGGCCTACAATTATTGTGGGCAAGTTTTATCACTGTGGTGTACTTCTAAAATACTTTTTGGTTTTTATTGGGTGAATATTGATTATAAGGGAGTTTCGGGGCTACTGGTTGATATATGATATTGATTTAAGTTGAAAAAGTTTTATTATTCATTGCTTTTTGGTATGCTCGGAATTTTCAAAACTATAATTATTTTTTCAATAATTTCGTATGTCAGTCTGACCCTAACTGATTGAGGCATTAGTAGATCTGTTAACAGTAATAGTCGTTACTCAGCAAAATGACGGGGCCTCCCTCTAGACGGCCAAAGCCTGCCGGGGTCGCGGAACTTACGCGTAACTGTGGGCCCGGAACGTAAAGGGCTATTGAAGGACACCGTGGATAGTGTATGTGCAAGTACTCGCCATTAGCAAGACGAAAACAACAGCAATATTACATATGAACATAATTATTGTGCGATATTGTTCTGTGCAATTAGGTTATATTGACACTCAAATATTTTTTTTCCTAAATGAAATACAGAGTAACGCCCATAGTAAAAGTTATTCCTAAATAGCAGTACTTTCATTTGATACTAAATTAATTGATGGCCGCCGAACGCCCAAGTCCGCCCATTCTCCTTTTATAGTTTTGTCGAATACCATCCCGATGTAATTACAAAGCAAATTCAGTTTTCCATTCGCGTCTTTTTCGACATATAATATTGACGAACGTCGCCATGGCACAACACATGTCTACAGATGGGATGTGGAAGGCAGAGGTCAGGATGATGTGACGCATATTAGGAAATACATAATATTCAGCAGTGGCCTATGAACTCTGTGATAGACTGAGTTCAGTGTTTCTTATTTAAAATACTGTTTCTGTTGTCGCACCGAATGATGCCGACCCGAATGTGTGAGTACCGGCCTTATGTCACCACGGATGCCAGACGCCAATTTAACTAGTGTGCTGGTGATATAGTGTTAATAACCGAGCTATATATCGCATTAAACTATTAAGCTTAAAGTAGTTATTACATTATACACCTACCTTTATATTTCTAGCTAATTCTTGACTTACAATCTCTTGCAAATTTGTGAATTGGTGACTAAAAATTATCCATTAGACACAATCCAGCAATTTCTTTTAAGGTGTTTTTATACACTCACCGGCACGGAATCTTGGCCAAGCGCGTATTTCGCGATTACAAGAGCTTTAAGTGTTTCCTATGATTATTTATGATGAAGGGTGATCTAAAAAATGTTTACCCTTAGTTCAAGAGGGTAATTTATCATGTTTGAGTGCAATATGACGTTATTTTTAAGTTTTAGTTGAACCCGGTCATCTGAGCGACTAAGTTGCTGTTTTAAATTTGTGTATTGTGAAAGTCTATTGTCAGGTTATTCAATTATTGTGATATCGTACTGTTACTTCAATAACTAAAGGTGATTTAAATCCAATAAAAATGCCATTAACACCATCACAGGTTGCACAAGCTGTAGCGTTGATCAAACAAGGGCTGACACAGCGAGAAGTTGCTGTTATGCTGAATTTACCACGTTCATCGATGCGGTTTGCGCTGAAACGATACCAGGAGACAGGCCACTACTCCCGCAGACCAGGCAACGGAGGCGTCAGATGCACATCAGCCCGGGATGACCGCTTTATTGTCCTAGAAATTTTGAGAAATCGCTACCTCACCGCTGTTGAGATACGCCAGCGACTCCATTTCACAAGAGGTGTCAATGATAGTGAACGTACAGTGAGAAGACGAATGGAGGAAGAGAATTTAAAAGCTCGTAGACCAGCACGCGGCCCAGATCTTCTCAGAAGTCACCGAGTAGCTCGACTTCGATTCGCACGAGAACACGTCAACTGGACCCATGAGCACTGCATGGGTCCAGGTCTCAAACCGCTCTCCTTTTCTTTTCCACACTCGCTCCCGACCATCTGGAGCTCGTAAAGCGATTTGACACTCATCTGTGAACAGTACTCGATCCCACTGCTCATGGGTCCAGTTGACGTGTTCTCGTGCGAATCGAAGTCGAGCTACTCGGTGACTTCTGAGAAGATCTGGGCCGCGTGCTGGTCTACGAGCTTTTAAATTCTCTTCCCCCATTCGTCTTCTCACTGTACGTTCACTATCATTGACACCTCTTGTGAAATGGAGTCGCTGGCGTATCTCAACAGCGGTGAGGTAGCGATTTCTCAAAATTTCCAGGACAATAAAGCGGTCATCCCGGGCTGATGTGCATCTGACGCCTCCGTTGCCTGGTCTGCGGGAGTAGTGGCCTGTCTCCTGGTATCATTTCAGCGCAAACCGCATCGATGAACGTGGTACATTCAGCATAACAGCAACTTCTCGCTGTGTCAGCCCTTGTTTGATCAACGCTACAGCTTGTGCAACCTGTGATGGTGTTAATGGCATTTTTATTAGATTTAAATCACCTTTAGTTATTGAAGTAACAGTACGATATCACAATAATTGAATAACCTGACAATAGACTTTCACAATACACAAATTTAAAACAGCAACTTAGTCGCTCAGATGACCGGGTTCAACTAAAACTTAAAAATAACGTCATATTGCACTCAAACATGATAAATTACCCTCTTGGACTAAGGGTAAACATTTTTTAGATCACCCTTCATCATAAATAATCATAGGAAACACTTAAAGCTCTTGTAATCGCGAAATACGCGCTTGGCCAAGATTCCGTGCCGGTGAGTGTAGCTATCTACACGTTACGTTTTTTTTTTTTTTCAAACTAGAAAGCATAGTTTCGAAGACTATAAACAAATAACCCCAACAACAACCCCAAAAAAAATACGCTACTAAAACCACGATTACAAATCTCATTCTCATCTCACTTCACTATAAACTCACACGCACACTTCATAATAATAAAGCCGTATTCACAGAATAAGGGCACGCCACGCCTTTTCAATTTGTAGGCAATTTAGTTAGTAAGGGAATTATTCTGATGAGTGCCGTACTGGCGCGAGTTGCAGGGATAGTTACTAGCGCCAGTAATAGTTTGCACTTGCTTGTTTTACTGATTATTTTACACGTCATCTTTGGAGAGTCGGAGGAAAGTGAATTTAGAATTTGTTGTGTGAAGAATCTTACGAAAGAAAATTATGGCTGAGTTCTGGGGAGAATGGAAGAAGTCAATGTTTTGTGACGACATTATGTAGAATGGGATAAGGGCAGGATGATGATGATGAATTTGTGATTATTATTACAATCATCAGTTCATCAGGAATCATTTGAATTAGTTTGTGTATGTCTGTTTGTTGATTGTTATACAGATCAGTCGTCATTAAAAAAGGCAACTCAAAACGGTGTCGAGTAGGAAATGAATTCAAATGAAATAGATATTATAGAGAAGTTAGCTATTTTAACAAATGACTATTCAATGGGGCTTATGGCTTACTAATAAATAAATATGCATAGCTATCTGCTTTAAAATGTCTCAGAATATAAACGTCTGAACTGCATCCTTTTCCTCAAAACTTTAAAAATACAACCAAAATCTCACCGTTACTAGGAACCGGTGCATTACTCACAACCTAATTATAAAACAAGAACCTACCTTTTTTACGAGTCGGATAAAAACCAATATGGCTTCCCAATTAAACAAATGTCAATCAAGTTTCAAAAACACGTTGTTTTTTGTTCTAAAAAAAAAAAAGGTGTTATTCCGGAGATAATGACTGATATGGTATTTATTTAATTCCGATAATAATTAATTATGTATTATTATCGTTTAAATACGGTTTTCCGAGTTTCATTGGTATTTGATAATAAGAATAAAATTATTACATTTACAGGTTAATATTTAGTCATGAAATCATGATATTTCTGGGGATTTCCTGAAGTTATGATATGATTAAATCACATTTTGATTATGATACGTAAAACAGATAACTATATTGTTTATAGATTAATATACTTACAGATAACTATTACTAATAACCTCCACATTTTGCTATCAAACCAGGACGTCTCTATAACCGGAAAAATATAAAACGAAATGATACATTCTTCCCGCGACGTGAATTTTTGGCCCCGACCCACCGCCTCACAACTCATTTATCCGTTTGCATTTTTGCAGACTAATTAGACTAAAATTTTATTGTGATAACTCCGCTCATATTTGATACACAGGAGGGATTTTTCAACTGAGCGTGGATGGCTACATCCGAAACTATGAGGAATATCGAAAAACATTAAAAGGAGTCTCCAGGCCAATTTTGGCCAAAACTAAAACCGCATCATTGGATTTTAGTTAATTCAATAATCTTAGCCAGGAATGGAACCCGTAAATTTTGGAAAAAATATCATTCACGTCTGTATTATTACAACTATAGGCAATACCTCTGCTGTTACGTTCATAGGCTATGGTGACCTCGCACCACAAGGTGGGCCGTATGTTTATTTGTTGCCATAATGCTACATACAAACAAATACCTCTTTATAAAATATGAGTGTAGATAATACTAATACCTCAATTAGTTCAATCTCAGAAAAAAAAACTTCTCGAACTACTCGATCGAAATTCGAGCAAGATAAACAGAACACATCTCCCATAACCTCATCCTGATTATATAAAGTGTGTAAGCACGTTTCCTAGAACACGGTGGGTCGTGGTGGGTCCGAGGACCTATACAAATATTGTCGCTCGGATGCATGGCCGTGTAATGTGTAGTAACGACTAGAGTACACATAATACACATGCTTTTTTATGTTGGTTAAAGTATTGGGATTTTTGAGCTACTGGTTTTTTAAAAGTAAGAGTGAACAGCGGGTCTAAAACTGCCACTTTACGCACTATTCCTAATGAGTCACTTCGCAAATTTCAAGCAACGTCATTGGCTTCTTCTGGGTAAGCTCGCTCAATCGTAGATTTTGTCTCTGTCTGTCCGTCACTTCTGACCTAGACTGGAGTCAAGAGCAAATAAATCTCAAATGAATAACAAACTTCTGTCTTCTGTATTTTAAAGGATGAAAAATAGAAGGCGATCATATTGCCATCACCAAGTCAAATGCCTGTGTTGGATCCGTGGCTGCTACTGAAAAAATCTTAATGAAAAAACCTAATGACACTCTCCACAACCTTGGAGTTAAACTCTTGTAAGCAGGAAGGATAATAAGCATAATCAGTTCACCATAGCAATGCGCAATAACTAAATTGCAATAAAGCCTGACCTAGAAATTTCATATCAGACGAAGTGGCGATGCAGCTATATGAAAAAAGAGGGGACCAGATACCAATAGTGCCACCTAAATTGTCACCATTTTTGAAGCTTTTATCGAAAGATCCCATCGATACCGATACGGGACCATGTATATGCAAATAGCATTGATAAAGTTCCGATAGAACAATCGATTTCTGAAAATAATGATATATATCGTCCATTTTCATTCATGTTAATCGCTGGGATCTTATCTCTGGTTATAATTTTATTCAGTGCTGATTTCGCTTCAATGACAAAGTTTGCGTCAATTGTTACTGTATTTGATGTTAATTTTATTGGGGATATAGGATTTATTATAGCATATTTTTTATTGTTTTAATGCAAAGAAAATTTAAAGTAGACTGGAACATAAAGGTCTATTGAGGGGACATGGTGGATTTTGGTCAGTACCACCCGGTCCTTCCAGGGCAGAAAAAAGCATTTGATGATTGTCTTAAAAAAAAAGGATTTATGTCGACTGTTAAGATAAGGTTATCAAGAGGATGGGAAGCACTGTACAAGCTTTCTCGCTGGACTGCCTTAAAAGGGATCACGACACTGGAAGGCAAACGACTTTTGATGGAACAGAGGGTGGTCTTTAGTTAGAAATAATCTGGCAGTCCCTACCGCTCCACCCATGAATGACTCGATAATTTTTACACCCCCAAAAAAGGCTTTAATCCCTAGTCTTGTTTTTAAACCTGACACTGCGGAAGATTCTGAGGCTTCCTCTGATGACGTGGATGCTATAGGAGAAACCACTATTAATTATATTAGAAAAACAAATAAAGAAATTGATCATGCACATAACTTTACCTATACAAACAATATTTCGAAAACTGCAGACCAATTAAATCCCAGGGTCAATTCTAAAACCTACACCTCCACAAACCAAAGATAAATCCATTCATCCATCACACACCCATCGAAAATGATTCACGGACTTAGACAAGTGTAAAAAAAAAAACTCTGCTACCTGCCCATGAGGGTCTGCGGTCACAAATTATAAGGTGCTGTATTTATTTTACCTCCAACGTACAATATAATAAACTTGCATAACTAGGGACCTGTAATTGTGGTCATTTTTAACGTTGGGGTATATGAATCAGTCCGTTCAAGGATGTTTCTGACTTTACACATGATTGTTGAAATTTTCATGGTTTTTTTGACTGGTTCTTCTTTTTTAAGTTCATGGACATGTCTGTCTGTAATGTCTTCTGCATTTGAACCTTCATAATGATCAGCTATTTCCTCAGAAGCTAGAAGATTGATCGGTTTTGTTGTTATAACTAAAAGCAAACGTGGACTTTGCTGATCATCCGTGACATAGGCCCTTATTTTAAAATTTCTTGTACTCTTAGCGCCATCTCATCTCCTTGCGTCTTTTATCTAATAATTTAAGTTGTTAATCGTCTACCTTCGGACTCTATGATCATATCTTCACCTTCATTTATCTAAAACATGTCACTAAGTGTTTAAACTTGTAGCAATATCATCAGAATCTGCATATAAATCGTTGAATACATGTCGACTTTCGGGATTAAGCACAAAAATATGCAAATAATTAGTTCTCTCACGACAAAATTAATTATTATTATGCTTTAAAATTAATTTAATACATACCACTAATTCTCAGTTCGGCTGGCAGCAAAAGAGATTAATACAGATATTACTTTTTGATCACAAAATTGTTTTATTAAAAGAGGAATTACAATTATTACTATTTTAAAATTAAGTCCTGCAAGTATGAGAGGTTTAATACAAATATTTGCTTGTTTAAACTCGGTTTTAAGTGTAAGTAGTTCGTTGACACTTCTTGTAGCTTTATTAGCTCGTTAAGGATCATAAGTGTAGCTATTAATACACAACTCCTAGTACACAGGTTCTTTATCGGATCAATGCCATATTTAAACAAAAATGTAGAGCAACTCCTGTAGCTATGTGATAATTGGTTACATATTAAGTTGTAGTACCACAAGACCCATATCAACCACCTCAAAAAAAGCTAATGTTAATATTTCACTTTTTAATTCATAATTTAAAACAAAAGCGAACTTTTTCCTCCAAGTGATTGATGACATCTGGGGCGCTTACCTACTCACCAATTACCGGATTGGTTGGACAAAAACGGGTGGAGAAAAAACGTGTTTTACTTATAATTTACGTAGGTGTTAATGTGTCTTGGGTTCTGTATAAATATGGCGAAATATTAAGTAATGTTTCCAATAAGGACACGTTGTCTTTTGTTGATAATTTTGAGCGAGACATATTGAACTGATAAAAGTAAGTGAGGTCAGGGGAGGTAAGTAAATCATGGATAAAATACATTATGATCGTTAATGGAAGCCAGTTTTGACATATCATTTATTGCTGTTGACAAAATATCAATGACAAAGCGAAGTCTGGAAAGCGCAGTAAAGAAGATTAAAACTGGAAATATTTTGTTGAAAAACTGACAAATATTTTGATGTTTCGCCAAACAAAAATTTACGTTGATTGGGTCGCGTCAAACTTGTTTTATCAAATTATTTTGATTGAGTGGCAAGCTTGCTGTGGGTTATCAAAATACGGCTTTTTCTATGCAGACTGCAAAATATTGCGTGAAAAGAAATGCAAACTAAAAACCTTAGTAACGTCTGTTGAATCATAAATAGTAAACTTTAAACCTTGTACCAGTCTGTTGACAAAAGAAAGAAAACTGGCGACTGTTAATGTGATACAGAAAAAAAAAACGTTGAACATCGAAGCACAAACACGGTCATAATAAGTATGAAGTGTTGGCGAAACAAATTATAATATTGTAGCGCAGCTAAGGAACTCTAAATGTGTTTTAATATCATCAGTACTGATGTTCAAAGCACGAGAGAGAGCGGTTCGGGATACCATCAAATACTAGCACATTCACCTACCTACCGTTTTAATTCATTAAATGCGATTTGCAACGTTTAATTTCTCGATTTAATTAAGTTTTATCAACCGTATCTCATATTTGTAAAACCATTTGATAGACAAAACCCATAATCAGACTCACATACTACTAGATAAGCTCTGATTTGTCTACCTAGATGATGTGATATTATTGTTGTGCGTTGTTATCTATGTCTACAAGTGAAGTGCAGCTATTGATCTACTTGATATCGCCTCTTACGACAGCCAGGGGAAAATCTGGAAATGTATTTTATCTAGATATCAATCGATCGATCATCAACATTTTTTTCATAAATCCTCCTTTAGTTAGTACTTAGTTTATCTGATTTGATAAGTCGCTGGGATTACATCAATCACATCCTTCCTAACTTGATTTCCTTCGTTTTCATTACGGTGTTCGTACAGATTACAAGTATTCCCTCCGCTACAGTTCTTGCCTGATACCAAAACCAGATGCAAGTGTAAAAAGCTCGTTAATCCAAAACGACAAGACTCTAATTGTGTACGCATATCAGGTTCCAATTAGATCTTGGATATAATGACACAAAATACAGGTACTAATATGAGGACTCCGAGGGTACTCGCAAATTGACTGTGTGAAAGGGATGGAGTGCGGGAGTGAGGGTGGAAGAGAAAGGGATAGAAGAAAACGATGGAGTATCAAAGGTAAGGTAAGTTGTAGAAAAACTGGCTTTCGTTGCTGTTAGGTTTTTTTGAGCGTGTTATTATGGGTTTTTGTTTTTACGTTTGTGAGAGAAAATACCAAATGCAGCTCTAATAGATCTAATAAGAGTAATCTAGCTTTAGCTATTTCTCATAAGGCAATGATAATAATAAGAAAGTAATCACGACTTTTGATTCGAATGGTTCATTTCTTTAAGGGAGACATTGAAGCTCATGTAATCAAAGTGGGAAAATTCAGTTGCTACCTATAACTATGTGGTATCTTAATAGTAGTAAATGCCATAGGCTACGCCCAGAAGTCCGTAAGCGCCAAGTATGCCACGGTTAGACCAATAAAAAGCGTAACATGATTCAATCTACCAAAATCCCCTATTTTACTAGGTATTAAAGTATTTCCTATAATTTGCTTACACTAACTGTTTGGTGAAACCCTTTAAACTGACCATTTTATGAGGGTTCCGAGGACAGACTGACAAACAAGACTACATGCTTGTTTTCACCTGTTTCGAATATGGAACACGAGTTTATTGGAGCGGGTATAACGTATTTACTGGCAAGTTGAACCTCTGTGGTGTTGCCATTTAATTAAATATCTCTAGAATATTTTTGGGTTAATTTATGATCAGAAATGGAGCTATAAATTTCATTTGGACAACATCGGTTTGGAGATGACTTTGTTGTTTAAGTGTTATGGATTCCGTATGTTTTATTCTTTTGTGTGCAGTCTCAAAAATTATTTATTTTTCATATTTCAGGAGATGGCGGATCCGTTATTTATATCGGTAAGAAGAAGCACAGTATCGAAAAAAATGAAAACTATATTAATTATTACTTTTGTAGTTCATTAAATGAATACTAAGTTGTTCACATAAACTCATAGCATTTTCTAAAAAAAAACTCCAAACAAATATCACACCTATTTATCACCCAAACCCACAACCGTACTCGCCCCTATTTCAACAACTTTACAGAACATTAACCCATCATTAAGTCTATAATTCTTTTCAGCGTGTCACTCTGGCAGTCAGCCTAGTACGTTCAGCTGAAGATGATTTAATCGGCGCCAGATCGATGCGTATGCGCAGCACGCGAGGTATGGATGTCGGGTATGCAGTTCATTCTTCATGTAATAGTTGGCTGTGTATTGCTATTCTCAACTTTGACATTATTGTGGTGGTGATAGTGTTTGACTGTGGCATTGGTTACTTTTTTTTTACTGAGTAGGTCTGTCAGACACTTTTTTGAGTTGACTTTACTTCTAATCTAGATCAGAGATAGACAGTCTTTTCTGTTTGTTGGTACTTATACAGAAGAGATAATTCAAAGTCGTGTTTGGAGCAGGATAAGATGGCGAGATGAGTTGGATGGTTAGGAGGCTTCATTGAAGACAGGCAGGAGAATTGAAAGGAGTAAATAGAGGTCCAGTAGTGGAAATCTTGGGCTGATAAATGAGTAGACGAGAATGATTAAAAAGCTATGCTCAGAAAAACTTATGACCAGCGGAAGGCCAAGTGATTTAGTCTGGCGTCAGTCTGGTCCATCAGTCTACTCAGAATGACGGGAGAATGATCGTCTAACCGGTTGACTGACGGACTGATGGTCCAGAATGACAAAAATTAACCGTATTTTTCATCCATCATTCTGGCATCAGTCTTAGCCGGACCAGACTGATGGACCAGACTGACGCCAGACTGAGCGTGTAACCGTTGACTTAAGTTCGTTGTTGACAGAATACTTGGTACAATTATTGATTTTAGTAATGTAAAAGATACTGATAAAATAAGAAGTTACAGACATACAAGCAAACTGAACCTATTGTATTGAAAAAGTTGATGAAGACGAAACGTTGACAGTCTATTAATTGCCAATTATGTTTTAGAGAGCCAAATATTAATATTTTATTTTAATTATGAAGTGATGATTGACATCTTAATGTTTTGGCTCTATTATCATCTTCACCTAACTTTTGATCATGATATTGTGTGACGACACAGTTGATGTAAGTAGTATTTCCGATTTCCGCAAAAATATTTCTGTATAGCCTATATGCAGATGTTTCGGGTTTGGCCGTTTGTGTATGTGTGTTTCAATGTTTGTAAAACTACCTACGATTTCAAAAAAAAATCTAGTGAAGGACAATGATTTTAAACATAGGGTATATTTACGGATCTCTAAATGCTCAGTCATATTTTTAATTTAAAACCTAATTTATTGGTGCGCACTAACTTCATTACTAAACATGGAATTATTTTCCTAATAAACATATTAAATGCATTATTATTAAATTGATAACACGGTTTTTGAAACCGTTGCTACTGTTGATTTACGAGGTGCGAGCATAGTCGCGGGCTGAAGCTAGTTTTTGTATATCGTAGACGTAACGAATGATTATTATTCATATTGTAAGGATCGAAGCACCGCAAAACGTAGTTTCTGCCTACTAGGGAATCGAGAACCGGTCCTTGTCGGAAGTCCCGGGATTTTCGGGACAGGCGTCCAAGGAACCGGGAAATCCCGGGATTTTCGGGAATTTCGGGACAAAAATGCATTTTTTCCATGGCATTAGAAAACAATGAAAATAATAAGATAACTTTATGGTACAGTATTTATTCTGATTAAAATAATACAACCAACTTATTCGACGGCCTCATGGACATGGGTTTGCTCTAGCCTCTTTTCTATTCAGAGGTGGCAAATCTATTCACTCTAACTGTACTAACTATGGAAACTTGCAGTTCATCTAGATGTCCAATACTGGACATTAGATGTACCTAATGCAGGTAGGCCGGTGGAAAGAGGTTGTAGAATTCATGAGTTCGACCTATTTTAGGTCTCATCTTAGCACGAGCGAACCCAATAAAAAAAAACGAAAAGAGGGAGGGCTTCACACACAGCAGCTATAATGTATATTAATGTACATTACATCCCGGGATGTATAGCTTTAAATTATCTTGATGTATCACACACACAACAGGTAATGTAATGTATATTTCCCTACATTTCATAACATCCTTTTCAAAGAGAGATATACGGAAATGTATTGAGATGTATAGGTGTATCGAAATATAAATGTATATTTTCGTATCGCTCAGTACCTTAGATTCGTAGATGTAAAAATATACATTATTGCTGCAGTGTGTGGTCTCCTGACGATTTCTATGGAAAGATGTAATGAGATGTATCGTGCTATAATGTACATCTTTACATTATTATTATTCCTTAAGCTTGCGTCGATAAGATGAGCTAAGCTGTAGAGTAACCATCCACCAGTTTCACGTTGCCAATTAGTCTAAGGAGCTCTGCATTCCACTGGGTCTAGTGCAGTAAGTTGTATTTATCTGAGCCATCCCAATGATTAAGTTGAGTAAGGTTGCTGCAATACTCCGTTAAAAAACATAAGAAACTTTGAATTTCGCGGGCTACTACGACGCAATCAATGCAGAAATGGTCTTGCACATATCCAGGTGTAAGGTATCGCTTCACTCTATTTAGGATGCCCACGTCAAAGTTGACACTGGATGTCAGTTCCATGCCCAAAAGCTCAAGGTCATCAGTTACAGATACAGTAAAAATAGGAATTGGTCCAAATTACTCTATAAAAGATGTAGTTTTGATTTACTCCTACTTCACTAAGGAAATATACGCCTGTATGTTGGTGGCGATAAAAGAGAGAAGTTTCTTGTGTGAGCGAACAAGAAACTTCTCTCTTTTATGGGATACTAAGTATCAAATCTGTTTGCTCTACCATGGTCTCTCTGAAGCAATGAACTTCATCCCCACTGGATTTTGCAGTGGGCAAGTATGTCACTGAAACGGTACAGTTATCTACCTATCCAACAATACCAGGCTTCAGTAAGAAATGTGCAGCAAAATAAGAGTTGCAAAGAAAACAGATAACTGTTGAACTCCAGAGTCAATAACCAAAAGCTCAAAGGATCAGTCATCAACGACAACTCTGATTGATCGTTCACTAAGAAAGTCTGATATCCAGCTACAAAAATTGAGATACCAAAAGCAAGGAAGCTTTTTGTCTCGAGACCCTGTCAAAGGCTTTCGAGATATAACCAGTACTACATTATCAACTTTTCTTCTCTGTCAACAACACTTGTATCTGAACATGTTATTCCGTATTTAACGGCGAAGTGAATAAATACCTTACATCCAATTTGATTCTTTTGTTCTATAAAAGAATTAACAAGTTTAAACAAATTATTTATACTGTTTTTCTGAGTCCCGAAAATCCCGAATTTCCCGGTTCTCAGTCGCATGTCCCGGGTTTTAAAAAAAACTTCAAGAACCGGGAAATCCCGGGATTTTCGGGACCGGGATTTCCCGGTTCGATACCCTACTGCCTACGTCAACGAGAAAGTTTAAGGTGGTTTAGAATAAACTAGTGACCTAAAATAGTCCTAGATAGACTTAGCTAGATGCCTTTCCGCACCATTTAGCAAATATTGAGAGGCCTTATCGTTTAAATAATCCAATTCCACGCCTAATTATCCGCTGAACCTTCGTCTTATTAGTTACTGAAGTGAATCGTCTTATATTTCTTAAACCAAGATTATTATCCGTCCAGATTTTTCCATATTATGTTAGAGTAGCTTTCAGTCTACCTAGATGCAGCTGATTACTAGAATTTTACATGGAAACTGTACTTAATGAATCTCATAACCCAATTACTGGAGTCGTCTGTCTTGGTATGGACATGTGAGAAGGGATGACAGTCATATGAATGAAAAAATAAGTAAATGAAGCCATGACATCTGACTGGGAGAAGTAGGGTAGAAGAAAATGTGTTGTAAGGGTAGAAAAATGATGATAAACCCAGTTACCGGATAATTCAGTATCTCTAGGCAAGACGCGTTGTCAAACTTTGAGAATCTACGTGATTTTCCAAATAGTAATAAAAACTACATCTCATTTTATCCAATTCCCAAAGTCCCAACACTAAAACTTAAAACCTAAGGCCACAAAATAGGCAGTAAACTCAAAAAACTCTATAACAATTCAACATTTTTTATTGTAAGTCATTTCATTATGCTCTTTTTACTGGTTTCGACGGCAGGGTCGTGGCGAGTTGATCAGATTAGGACCTGTAACCGGTTTCTCGAAAACATCCCGAAGAAAAAAATAACGAAAAAAACAACACTAATAACAACAAATAACGAGGTACGGCTAGTGATGGACGGGTGTCGATATGCACGTGAGAAAAGTTATCGATAAAACTTACGTTTGTCCAGAGATTATGCTCGCATGATTGATGGTAATGTGCCGTTATCTACGATGAGAGACAAGATATAGTACGTCAAGTAGTTGAGACATCTTTATGTCTGTATGTTACAATGGATATTAACAAGTTTTAAATTGAAGTGTGGTCCTCTGAGTGCGTGTATTAATCTTTTTAGACAAGTTGAAAGACATACATCGGCGCTGTCATAAAATTGTTAGTTAAACCGTTATGATATTACGAACAGGTACAAAGCGTAGGTTTTGCCAATTACTTTAGGCTCGTTATTCATTCAAAACTGATGTGTCCATCCAACTTCAAACCTTATGTGACTGGCCATCAATTTGTTTATTAACATTTAATGTCCCGCTATCAACATAAATCAGAATGTAATTTCCGTCCATCATTAGGTCACTATACCAAATCAATCGATCATTATCGATAGAATCCCATCCCTACAGAGGTGGGGCAAGATGAAATTATACGAAAATATTGTAACGATAGTGACAGATGATTATAAGCTGGCGATAAAACATACATAATTCCGAGTTAATGGCCGCGGGCGAGATACAGCATTAAGTCCACGTAATACCAGCCTTATAGTTGGTACGAAATCAATTTCACATCACTAGTCGTAACGATTTATGGATAAGATCGATTATCGTGTACATGGGAGAGTTTTGGGTGTAATATGGGCTTATTTATGGTACATGGTAGAGGAAAAAGTGTTTAATGAAGATAATTTAACGGATAAAAGAGAACTTGAGTTAAGCTTTTTGTAATCTTAAGGTCAAACAAGTCAACATTTTTTCCATAGAAACTTCGTTGGGGTTTTACTCCACTATTTGACAAGGTACATCCAAAATTAAACATGTTATCGTTATGTCTCATTATTAATTTTGTCTGTACGGAAGCAGAATTGTAAAATATGAAGCTATTCAAAAGTTACGAGCTTCTAAAGATTCGTTTTTTTGCTAATTTTAACACAACTTTAGGTGTAAATTAGAAGCTAAAGAAGCATCAAATTTCCAAAACGAAGTCCGTACCGACACAGCAAATTTATCGAAGAATTAATTTAATAAATTTTATTTGAAATAAATTGGTGCAGTGGTTTTTTCATAAAACCCCAACTTCCAAAGGCTATTTCGTATTTTTTTACGCGCGCCTTTTACTCTGAATGATCGTGCATCTCACTGAATAAGTTTTCCCCTGTTTTCTCCACGGGGGGATGACCCTCGCGCACACATGAACAATATGGCTCGATTTCCGGTGAAATATCATGGTTTTTGACCATGCCTGCCAGTGAGTTCGAGCTCGCGACTAGCGCCGCCTTAAGGATGCAAGATATTTTCTGGGAATCAAAATGGCGCCTAAAATGTACTCATAGATCAAAAAATCTACTGTTCATATTGCCGAAACAGACTTAAATCTTTTACTAAAAGTGTAGTAGTTTGACAGATTAGCTATGGCATTGAACGCAAGGCAAAGGTGTGATTCATATAGAAAATGTATTTTCTGGGAATGAAATCTGTCTGAAAAGTTAGGATATGAATGCACTTTAGCAGTCCTAGCAAAAATTGCAATAACATCCCTAAAATGGTTTCTTTCTTCCTAAAATTTTCATTAAGTGTCAATTATTTCCAAATTTCTTCATTTCTTAATTTTTTTTACTATATTTTTAATCTCACTGATCATTATGACGTTTTTTCTGTTGTTAAAATCATCAAAATGAATCCTCCTGATGGGTGGAGCGAAACGGACCGTCAGACTTGCACTGACTAAAATCCAGTGTCCCTTCAATTCGAATTTACATTACAGGTTCACGGTTACTCCTTTCTTTAGGCAGTTCCGCGACCACAATACATTATGAAGATTGAGTTTAAAAGTATTCTTAAAAATAAAGTTAAATAAAGCCGTTGAGTTTCGACTAAAAATAGACACAAAATCAAGTTCTGCCAAAAACGAAAAGTGTTTGACTACTAAATGTAGACAAAAAAGCTTGTTTCAAATTCTCATCGTAAATCACGGTCAAAGAATATTCTAATAATATTAATGATTCACTGATTTATGGCGTTACAACTGTGTAGTGATAAAACTTATAATTAAATGTGTAACAGATTACTGGCAAGACCGTTGAAGGCGGGATCAATTCGATATGCTTACAGAACGATATTGTGTGAAACAGACTGATATAACTTCATGTTTTACATGTCTTTTTTTGAGTTACTAGCTGTTACACGCGACTTTGTCCGCGTAACGTTTATTTTATCAACATAAATACTAACATGTCCTGTCAACATCATAAAAATGTCAACATCAGCGTGTATTCGTCCACTGCTGGACAAATGCCTCTCCTAATGTACGCCACAGAGTCCTTTAAAATGCTATCGATGTGGTAACATTCAAGAAGATTGAAAACGTAGGTACTCTTGTCTCCTAATTAAAATGTCTTTACTGCGTTTACTTAAATTTGTCTAGGAAGATTTGTAATGATTAGATTAGATACATGTTTGCTTGAATTTGATTGAAAGGCGTATGATTCAAGGACTTCGGTGTCAACTAAACCTTCACCAAAATTGAAAGTGGTCGACTCATCCGCAAATTCAGTTTTTGTAACTAAAGTCGTTTCAAGGAACTAAGGCAGTTTTGGATATACGAGTTTCTAATCTTCGGTGATGTAAGTAAGCTACTTCAGAGAAGTTATTTATTACAGTACGATTAGGAGAAGAATCTAATATCTTATGAATTTGTAGTAAATAAATAGTTGTACTCACCAAATACAGGACTTAGGTCCGACTTTACCGATAGTTTACCGGGGTAAGGCTCGCCGGACTTCTCCTGAAACAAATGAAATCACTATTTATACTCCATTTTAATTACATCAAATAACTTCTAGGGAAGCGTGACACAAATCTTCGCTGACCATCATTCGAGACAGTGGTCAGCAAGAGAACATTGCTTAATTAAAATATATGTTTCTACAGTAAAGATAATAATTTAGTTTTTTAGGTAATAATTTTATGAGCATTTAGAATCCGAAGCGCCCGCTGGATTTAACACATAGGATAGTTTTTATCCCTATTTGTATTTCAGTGGGCTAATTTTAGCCCACTGAAAATCATTTTTTTTTGTAGCGGTTGGAACTGATGGCAAAAGCTAGGGACATTTCTCTTAAAAACCTTCCACTAATCTATAGAAAAAAACGTGTTACTCTGTTATCTCGCCCAAAAAAATCTCAATAGCACCAATACCAAAGATAATAAAAATATCTTAAAAAGATCCAATCACGTGATAGAATCCCACGTTTTCCCAATAAAACAGGAGGTATTTCCGCTTGCATTGCTAGGAATGCCATCATATCGTCTCTTCGTCGTTTAGAAGCCAGTAGACCGTTTAAATCACTACACCTTGGATTATTATTGGGGGTGTATTCTCGGAGTACGATACTACGGGTATATGTCGAAAGTTGGACATTTATCTAGTTATCGACATCGACAGTATAATTAAGGACACATATTTTTTTGGGTGTCAAATCTTGAAATGAGTCCTCCCGCCCTGGGTGAAGCAGAACGGGTTATTACCCGTTCCTTCATATTATATTTTAAGACAGTCTAAGAACTAGGCTCTGCGATTGACTCTGTTTTTCAGGTTATTGGTTAAAAAAACGATTTTTATTTCAATGATTTGAAAATGTGATGATCGGCTGCAGCTGATGGTTTAATACTTTATTGTTCATCCATTCAATGATCCTTGTTTTTTTTTAGTCACAATGTATTTCATGAACACATAATAGTGCTTTTATTTTTCTCACAACCAGATATATCAGTTTCTAATCCTACAATCCTAATTCTAATCTCTTTCTTAAAAAGTACTCGACATCCAAATTATCGCCCAATCACTAGAATACTGACCATCCAATAAGTTCGCCTGTTAACGGAGGGTCGTAATTGGATAAGTCGGAATCAGTTTACCCCACTCGTACGTGTTTACCCCGAATCAAGGGTAATAGATTTCCCCAATTCCCCGGTAATTTTTACGTGAGATTACACATGTTTTTGTTGAACTATTTGTCTGTTTGACGTAAGAGAATGATTGTTTAATGTTGAAGGGCTTTTGGGGTGAAGGTATTGATTTCATTCATTCATTCGTTCTCGGTCAGTGATGGGGATGTCTGAATGGGTAAGTTATTGATAGTTTGATGATTTTATTATGTGTTGTGTTTACTTAAGTTGATACTCCTATGGTTTCACTGTGTGGAGTTACACTAGGGCCACACTTACGAGAAATGCCGTTGATTATCGCGTTAATGGACGTTTATGAGAAAAACTATTATCTCAGAAATCAACGGGAAATTACGTTAGTGTGGTCCGGCTATTTCGAATTCGAATTTCAAGTTTCGCGGGCTGCCTCTACGCAATCACCTTAAATGAAAGGAAAGACTTGCAGTGGGAAATCAAAACTAAAATACGTTTTCTTAGGGTTACATAAAATTCTTATGTGATTTTGATCTACGAGTAGATTTCAGCATCAACGTAATTTAAATTAGGTCAAATTAGGTCTACGATCAGAAATAGAGGCACGCAACAAAAGGAATTTATGTCCGTGAGGATGTTTGGATTTTTGTTCCCGATCGTCACCAGTTGTGACAAAGTAAGTGGTGACAAATGGGAAAAGACGCGCTAAATGAGAATCATCAGATCTTCCAAAGAGCTTATTAGAGCTTTAGTAGCAAAAAATGATTCGCCATAGTTCGACCAAAGTTCGAAATAAGTCTTTGTGTATAAAATATATTTATTCTTCCCATTTTCGTCTTTCATTCGAACTCTTTCAATTAGGTGACATCCTTTTATTTATTTAACTATTTATAAGTACACACCAAAAAAAATAAAGGAAATAACATTTTTATTGCTAAAGTACAAAGGTACTGCATAACTATATACTTTATAAATTATATACAGCAATTTCTCCCAGCAGACCCTCTAAATCTAAAGGAGAAATGAGAAAGAAATGTAGACGATGTCAGAATAAGAAGAGTCAATGTAATGTGAACAACTTGCTAATTGCTAATTGGAAATTGGATAAGAACGAATTGCTAATTGGATAAGCTTCAGCCACAAAATGAAAAATATATCGAAGATAATATTTCAACATAAACAGACTAATATATATTTTAATATTTAGGAAATAAATAGGCCTTCGTTGTCTGCCATTGGCATTGAGGAATGCCTCAGTTAAAATATTTTGGCGAATATTTTGCGCGTTAGCTTTTGTTCGGGTATTTTAATAAAAACTATTTTGATATTAAGAATGTTATAGGGGAATCATGTACTAGTAGGTATGTAGTAATATTGATACAGGTAAGTAGATGGAAGGTTTAATATGAGTTTATTTATGATTCTAAAGTAAATTGCCCAAACAAGGTCCTGCTGGCCTACCATGAACTCTTAAAGCGTGAGTCTTTAGGCTGTGGGAAAGAGATGGCGCTAGATGACTTGTATAGCTCTGTCTCTTTCCCACAGCCTAAACTGTATCGCGTTAAGAGCTAGTGGTAAGGCCTCTGAGAGTCCCTTCCTCTTCTAGATTTGATGTTTTACCTACCCAAAAAGAAATGTAGCGACTATAGCTTTTAAATCCGAAGGTTTTAAAGGCCCTAAGGGCAAGTCAAGCATCTGACCACTCCAGGAGAACAGCTAAGACTAAAGATAAAAAAATATTTGCTACTGAAAGTATCTATACAACGTGTAACGCCAATAGCGCAAAACCTCTCGTGGGGTAACTCAGCCCATGTTACTGAACACTGAACAATGTTTGTTCCAAGACTTTTGGAAATCCGCAAAAATAATATTTTGCTTTTTCATAAAAAATGAGGAATTGATCGGGTCCATTACTATGAAAATCATAAATAACAAAATCATTGTCATATTTTTTTTGCGAATTTCCAAAATCTTAGAACAAACATTGTTCAGTAACAAGGGCTGAGTTACCCCACGAGACGTTTTGCACTATTAACGTTACACATTGTATAGTACCTACCTACTGCAGTTTATCAATTAAAGCACGAATAAAAAGCTCAGTTGACCCTAATAAACAAAATTAATAACTGACGAACATAATTATAAACGGTGTTCAAGAAATGGGGGTCAGAAAGTGTGAAGATAAAACACTGACAACCGTTGAATCTTTACAATCAACAAAATTGACAGTTGACCACCTTTATGTCTTTAACGATAAGGTTGCAAATGCGATGATTGCAGGCTTTACTCTCGGATGGTTGCTCGATAGTTATGGTTGTCAAATCAAGTGAAGAATCAGAGAATTGTTGGTGAAAGAATTAATATTGGGTAAGGAAACTGATTTATAGGGCTGTACGGTTACTATTTTGGCTGCATTTTAATAGACTTCAAAAAAAGGACATTTTTAATGTATTAAAATTGTAATTTATATCTACTAATTTAGTCAATAACTAGTGAAATGACAGGGTATTAATAAACACTAATCAGCACGACATTAATTAAGCCACTAATATGCTTCCAATTAACTCTAGGTATATAACAACTTTCCACACGCTACGTAATTATGAACACTTCAGCATAAAAATGGCCGATCTAATTACATCTTGTTATAAATATAAACAAGATAAGTTTCACGTGACAACCTTACAGTTTAAGCGTCCGATGGGCCGTCTTGCCCAAGGCGACCAATTACGACTGACCCTACAAAGAATTTCCCTTATATCAATTACTTAGGCGTGCCAACCCTGACCAGGGTTCCCAAATCTGAAAATAAATCGAAATTTCTGGTTTATTTGTTGAAAATTCAGGAGTTTTCTTTAAAAAATCCAGAATGTTTTTTTTTTACATTTTGAAGAACATTTAGAGGGATCAAGAAAATCAGATTTAGGATTTCATTAAAACTTCGTTCGATTGATTTTATTTACATTTTAAAAAAACTTTAAAATGTCAATAAAATCATGTGTGATGACTGTGATGAGCCTATGATGATTGTATCTTTCATTTTATTCAAAATCAATTAATTTAGAATGTCATTTACTTTTCAATTTTTCATTTAAATTCCATAAAATTTTATAACCTCGCATTCCGAACACTGGGCTTAAATTCCGAACGTATGGCAACCCTAACCGTGACTCCAGTTTGGACGAACGCTCGAACTTTTTATAAGACCCAAAGTGTTGATTAAATTCTTGTTATAAACCTGTTTTTGGGACATGTCAAATAAGTGTCAAAACAAGTTTAATTATTGATATGAAATTGTTGTTGTGTGGTTTGTTTAGACTCGTTTACATGTATTTAGTGTATAGTTCATAAGTGTCATTATTATAAATATAAACCAAACACTTTTTTTTAATTAGAAACATAGACTCTTAATTTTTCTTTAATTTGTTTTTTTTTCACGGTTGGTCCCATAGTAAATGTTGTTCGAAATGAATATTAATGACTCTCTAAAAGGTTACTGGTTCATAAAATTAAAGTTGTAAACTTGAAGCAATTACAAATACCTTATTGAAACTTCCAAGTGCCACGTTTAATCCATAATCATAGACAGATAAAAGTAAAAAAAAACAATTGGCGTTATTAAATGAAATCGTAATAGAATACAAAACTAGTTTTCAATAAAAACCTGTTTATAGTTCCGCTCACGCACTCAGAAAACCCATCACCACGGCGATCATACACTATATTTTACGACACTTATTACGACCATTACAGGTAACACCAAGTTCGTTAGAAACATCGCCTTTTCCAGCGAAAAAGAATAATACTCATCCATTGAAAATAATTCACAATATCAATAAATTTAATATTACTTACCACTCTGTAGAAAAAGACAAAAAGAAACGAAACGATTCAGGTTGGTTTGACATTCGTCTCGGTAGCGACATCTAGATGCAATGATAAAAGCAATTAAGGCCCTTTAAAGGCACGTAATTGATGGTCACCGTATTCTACAGCCATATAAAGGGGTAGGTTCGATGACTCGATAAAAAAAATAGTTCAATACACAACTACCCTTTATTAATTACGTCTGACATACGTAACATTTATTTTTAAGTAGCCTGTTGATTAATTAATAAGGAGAACACCCATTTTGGTATGACAGAATTAATTTTCACATAAATATGCCAACGGCAAATCGGTTTTCGGAATGTTGTTCCTTGCTTTTGTCGATAGATGGCGTTAAAGAAAAAGTGCAAGCGCATTTGTAGCTTGTTAACATCATTTTTGGTTTAAAAAATGTTGTATGTCAAAATTGTAATGACTTTTATAATGCTAATGAAACTGTCCGATAATTTAAAAAAGTTTTAAAGAAATAAATTTGTAACATGCGACTGCGACGGACGCCACCTTAACTGTCAACATGTTTATTTTTTTTTCTTTTTCAGACATGTGTCGGTTCTGTATGTTAGATAATAAGCAATTAAGGGCTTTTAAGAGTCAGTTTTAATTACTACTATCAAATGACATTTGTGTACATTGCAAAAAATATGCACCTTTGCAATACGTGTAGGTAGTGAGTACTGCGGTTCAACCCCCATCTACGATTTTTTTGAACCAGGGCAGAACTTGATAGTAGTGTCTTAAAATTAAGCTCTTTCTCTCTCTAGCATTTTAAAGTCATTGTCATAATTTTATTATCTAAAAGAAAAAATGTTAATAGATATTTGCTACACTTAACTTTATGTGAACGAGACAATGGTATTATTACATGATCAGTCGATTTTCCGCCTTCAGGAAATGCAGATTTGCTCGTCCTAACTATACTGTCCCGCTCAGCTCATGTAGTTTCTAGAGAGATTATCGTACATTATCTTATATTTACAGACGCCAGCAGGTCAAACTACCTCAATCTGTCAATTTCTTTAATAGTTTTTCAACCTCATCACACTAGTGGAACGTTAGGTAATGTTCGATTGGTAAAATTTGAGAGATTAAGATAAGTTGACTTGCAGCTGGCGTCTGTACATTATCTTTTTTTTTTGTAGAATACATCAAGCAAGCATTTTTAAGATTTTGGTGGCACCTCCAGAAACTGGTGCCTAGGCCACGTGCGCCGCCTGCCCTTCCCTAGATCCGGCGCTGGCCAGTCGGAGTTTCGATTTGGTCGTAAATTAATAAAGGGAATATATTCATGTTATTTAATATTCTATGGTGGTTGTCTACTATGTTTTATGGGTAACCTTTATGGCTGGTTAGTAGGGTTGTAAAGGAGTTTAATGAAAATGTAAAGCGTTCTTGTAAAACTTAACAAGAAACATTATACAACAGTTTTACTACAAATAACTTTATAACCGTATTCATAAAAGCATGTAGTCACTGTTAGATGTTTTCCAAAGCCATTATCAGCATCTAATGTTCCCACCGCTGGGAGAAAGGTGCCTCCTCTTTGCGAGAGGGAGTGTTCTGAATCCATCACGCAGGTCCAGTCATCCAGTGCGGGTTGGTAGATATTTTTGTCTTCGAATTTTTGGGTCTAGGACATAGTTGGTTTCTTTCACAATGTTTACGTTCATTGTTTTGAGAGCATTGGTGACAAAGTAATGCGCCTGCTGACTTCAAAACTCCGAATTCACCATCTACAGCTCGCTCTCCACTACTATACTCGTAACCTCTGGACCACTACTGCTGCAAAAGACGAAGAAGGGTAACCATGGCGAAACGTAAAGGGCTATTGAAGGACACCGTGGATTTTAGTCAGTCCAAGTCTGTCAGTCACAGTCCCTCCCGTTTTTCCCTGAGAGGACTCATTCGATGGTTTTACCACGAAAAAATGTCCAAGTATCATTTGACTTACACCATTTCAACATAATTCTTAAATATCTGAATGTCTCAAATCCGATTCGAATAAACATTTAATCAGAACTGCAGTAAGTAAATCAGGTTGTCGACCTACCATATCGGGAGGCAGGATCTAACTCGTTAGCTACCCAATTAATTGAACAGCAGATCTGGTACTGAGTCAGGATCTTAGGACCTTTAAAACATCTGACGTGGATAAGGTAAAACAGAAACCTAGGCTACCTCTAAAAGTTGTAAAGCTAGCTTAAAAAAGTAAAAATATAATCCCTCTTTTGGCTTCTAGAATCAGCTAAATAGGCCTTTAGCCCTTGGTGGAGCGAAAATGCCTGTAAGACTCTTGCTAAGGATCACCCTATTTCTTCACATGCCCTTTGACATCTATCCTGATTAGATCGGCACACAGCACAGTTTTTAGTTTTTTTGTAAGTATTAAAAACATTATAACCGAAAGAACAGCTGAAATAAAATCAAAGAGTGCTAAAGATGCAAAGGAATTTGACATTAATTTTATCAAAAACAAAAGCCAAGGAGTTAAAACAAAAAAACTATCAATCATAAACATAATTTATCAACGACATTTTGTCAGTTACACGTAATTCAAATCGCGATCATCTACAAGTTTTTGTCATTAGTGAATCACAAAATATATTCAACATCGCTACTGTTAGCGAAGGGCATCAACAAAATAGATACCAAATACCGATACCACGTTCTAGAATATCGATTTTCACATGAATTTCAAAACGATTATGATCTTTCGATCTTAATCTAACATGTCATACGACTATCAGATTGAAAATAAAACCATTTGCTTGTAATTCGTTTTTTAATCTTTGAGCAAAATCGGTAATACTTGCTACCTCGTGTAAGGAGGATAAATATGCAATTTATTAATATTTTCTTGACTTATATTGTTGGACTAATCTTTAAATCTCAATATCTTAATCCACGGACGGCAGTGATCGATGCTATAACAAATGGGGAGTTATCTAGTTTCGTGCCTCAACACAAATCCATTGACACTGATAACTTTGCTTATCATAACATGTAGGCGTCATAATCTAGTGCATTGTGGAAAGTCAATACAGATTACGTAAGTCTATTCATTTCATTTCAACGAAAATCTATAGTTTTTATTCGAAAACCAGACTCTGATAATAAAAATCATAAATTATACAGACACGCTAAATTAAAACGAATACATTAACCCATATCATCAATGCCCCATTACATATAAAATATTAGACGTTAATTCAAATCAGAGATAAAAAGATAGTCCATAAGAGAAGTCTCATAAAAATGAATACGATTCTGATTCAAATTTATCTGATCACGAAATCGATTTTATATCAAATCGTGTAACAAGTATTTAAAAATAAAACGATACGTAAATAACACGAGCTATTTCTCGTTATAAAATTAAAATGCTTCGAACAAGTGGTGTTTATCTCTTATGTTAATTGGGTACCGAAATGTGGTATCGGTAAATTCTCGGTACCTAATTACGTGTACGAATGAAGACGGCAGTAATCACCGTCAGTGATCCGATACCAAAAATACGTGCGTTTCTCAGCTCAGAACCACCTGTCAACCTGTCATCACTGACTCGTACTGTGTAATTAGTAATTATTTAAGAACTTGTCACAATAACTCCACTCATTATTGAAACACAAGCTGATTCATTGACCAACGACGTTGACCGATCGGACTAATTTTTTATTTTCTTTTCGTGCGTTAAACATTTTTAGTATCTCCGATACCGGATGCGAGATTTTCATTGACAGGACCACTAAATGTTTACCATATTAGACTGTTACGCCATAACAATAATATTTTATTGTCGATAAATATAATTTGGAGATGCCAGAAGGACATTTTTTGCATCATCCATTCGGACATCCAATTCAGACCAACGGTTGTTTTATAGCCATATAGCCAATAACAATTAATATTCTTATTACAAATTCAGATACCTCTTATAATGAAAACCAAATAATTGACTTTTCAATTTCGTACCATTTAATATCGTTGCATTGGTACCCGTGGTGTAATAAATGGTGATACTAACAAGTCCAGTTCTTGGAACGAAGGGGTCTTTGCCTTTTATTTTTTTTCTCTCGCATCCTTCGTTTTCGGTCACGAATATCTGTTCGAAAGATAAATAGTGGAAGTAGTGTGAATGATGACGTCACTGCGTAAATATTTTTAGATCGATACCAGGTTTTTCGATCTTCTCACTATAATGTAACGAGCGTTATTGAAAGAGTGTCACTAAAAGAGTTTTATGCAGCTTTAAAATGTAATACAAAGTAGGTATTATCACGTCGTTTGTTTGTTCACACGCAATTAGAACCCCTCCCGTATCATTAGCACCGGTATACGAGGCGAAGCTGAGTAAACTTTATCCGTCTCTGTCACACGTATAGGATAAGCTGCGCCGTCTCCCTCTAGCGGTTTGATTGAGGATCTCGATTGTCTAGCTGCCGTTTGATTCCGGATTTCTATCAAACGATTGGTGTTGAAAGTTTACTCTGTCTGTTTGTCCATTGGGGCTTTTTTTTTTTTTTTTTTTTTTTTAGGTGGTAAAATCATCAAATGAGTTCTCCTGCCCTGGGTGGGGCGGAAGGGACTGTCAGACTCTTACTGACTAAAATCCACCCGTGTTCCTTCCTATACCCTTTACGTTCCGGGGCCACGGTAACCTGGGTTAAGAAAAAACCCGCGACCCCAGCAGGCATTTGGCGCGAAACACGACGCGCCACCGACCCGGGCTTGGTCCTTGGTCGGACGGCGAGCTACCCATAACTCACCGTCCGCAAGCCCGCTCCACCGCTGTGCCCTCTGCTGATCAGAGGGACACGCGTTGGAGCGTCCACACGACAGGCTATTCGCATACGGGCAAAGAGACCCCTTAGGCACACAGTGCCTAAGGAAGAGTTTTTGCCCGCATCCCAGGGTGCACCGGCCCGAAAAACTGGTCTTCCCCCCGGACGTATCCGAGAGGGAACTCCAGTCCACGGGCGCACGTGGAGGTTTCCTGTCATAGCACCCCTCCTGTCATAGCACCCCGTCCATTGGGGCTTGCTGCCAATATATCGTTTAGCTATAGACGAGTATCTAATAAAGGTTTCTGTTGTGTACTTTAGTATTGGATTTTCTGAGAAATATCTGTTTTAGGTCGTTATTACGATATCTTGTGGTTTTATTGGTTATCAGGTAGAAATCTTGAGGTCCAAGTTCTGAGTCACCATTTTTTTTTCTGTCATAATTTGGCACGGATCTCCAGACAGATACTGCCAAGTATTTAATTATGTCCGGACATTTTAAAAGTGAACATTTCGGACTGATATGGATTGCTACATCCAGAGATTGAAAAGATAAAATATGTTTTGGCAGCGGTGTTTTCTAAACGCGTGACAGACATACATTTTTGAGGTGATCTTGATGGATTCTAGTTCAAAAAAAGATTGCATGAGGACATTTTCACGGTCATTGATGGTCATAGCATCAGTATACGCTATTCGCGAAGTCGATGGTGAAGATTTTCAAATAGATCGCAGCGCGCGATGTGCAAAGATGTGAACTGGGGACAACCGCGAAGTGTTGTTCGTGTCAACTTTATTAAGTCTTATTTAATGTTTAAACAAAAACAAGGCGAAAATGTTCATCAAAATATCCAGTTGGCAAGAATTGGCAGATCTTAAGTCCACAAATAGGTACTGTGGTGACTAGGAAACACCGGAAAACCGGGAAATACCGGCCCCGAAAATCTCGGTTCTTCCAACGAGAACCGATTTTCGATTCCCTAGGACGCACTGTAATCGCGCACTGTTAATCTGCCTATCCACATCCCCTAATCTTCCTAAACACAACACATAGCAACACCATTAACAATACAGCATTACTAAGGCTAGTAGGAGACCACAAAAGCAAGGTCTAACACCTGACATCAGCGGCCTAACACCTCAAATTGCAGTCATTAGGATTAGCAACACAAACACTAACGGATCCGGTGGGACGTAATGAAATGGTGCTCAGATCCGGACAGATCCGGGTGTAAATAGACAGACTATCTTAAACCGGTGTTAGCAGCCTTGTAAAGGGATGAAGAAAGACGGCGTGTCTATGTTTGATGATGTACAGACGCCAGCAGGTCAACCTACCCGAATCTGTCAGATTTTACCAATCAAACATTAACCTTCTGCTCTTCTGATAAGGTTGAAATTCTATTAAAGAAATCTGACAGATTGTGGTAGCTTGATGTGCTGGCGTCTGTTCATTTGGTAATTAGTGGTTAAGCTCATTGAGTGTTTCATGTGTTAAGATCCGGATCTAACGTCGTACTTATGAACATGACATGTATTCAAAGAGATTTAAAAGAACCTAGAGCGGGCATTGGGAAAATTGTCATACAAAATTGTTGATGCCGTGCGTCAGTAGCTCTATCTAGCGTTGCATAGCAACGCGACTACTAGACTGAGCGACTTTTTACCTATTGGTAAAAAGTTTTGGATCACAACTTTCTTCGTGATGTCCCGTCTATTGCTTGTACATATATAGTTTAATGTCTTTGCATGTATTGCAATTCTGTAGTCTTTTAGTCTCACACCGGAAATTAATATTCAATCTCAGTCTAAATCCTGTTCATTTGTTTTGATGACTGCTTCTGATTGGACATCTCAAAGACTGGGATAGGCAAATTAAGTCGTTGATTGGTTGCGGACAAAAATACAACCGAAGGTAGCAACCGAGACACATTATTAATTTTCAACATTATTGCTCGATTATGTTTAGTGTGGACTTCCTAAGCATAAAGGACAGTTACCAATTAAGTCCAAAACAACTTTTCCCATTAGGAAATGTCCGGACGAATTTCAATAAAGCAAAAGACGATAATTTACAGTTATTATCCTCGGTGACCCCGCAAAACACCCACCGTAGCGCGCCCGTTCCTCTCGCGCTGTCACAAAAAACAACCTAAAACAACCAGAATCTTGTATGGCGAGAAAAAACCTTGCCCCAAACCTCCAACCAAAAAACCACCTTATATCGATGAAATTAGAATCCAAAACGCAACAAAGAATATCAGAATAGTTTCCAACACACACTCCCAAAAAGGAGCTTTATTTCAGAAGCGAGAAAGCCCAAAGTGAATTATGAAAATGACTTCTTACTTACCACAAACAAAAAGCAGCATTAAAGCGTTAAAAATTAGGTTTAAAATACAATGGAGGAGGTGTCGTTTTTTTAAAAAAGAAGCGATCTCGTTTGGCGGGCGTACCTGCGCCCGCGCAGACGAGGCCTGTATTTATCGCACCTTTAAAGTAAAACCGTTTCTAAACGAAATTATACAATTTTACAGGAGAGCCAAAATTAGAAAAATGTCACCATTTTTTGTCAATAAAATCTAAATGCAGGGTTCTATAAGACGTATAATAAGGTGTTATTATAGATCTCTGTTTACGTTATAACATGTGATTTAGAAAAGTCTTTATTTTTATTTACAGTATTATTTATTTTGATTTTTATTATTATAGTAACACTTTACCATTAATAATTTTGGTCATTACCACAGAAAACTGTGTTTAAACAAATTGAAACACTTTTCCTATTAAAAAAAAATAACATCTTCATTAATTTTTGTGACATTCAGCGCCGTGTTTATCCAAATAATAACAGTTTTACTTTAAACTTCCGTTATCAGTCTTCCATGAACACGTTCTTATTGGTATAGACACAATATTGTATTTCGTGAGCCGATCATAATTCGGTTTAGTAACGCTTTGATTTACCGCCAGATGGCGTAAACTATAATATTTTGAAAAAATGACAAGTTTATGTTGAAGTTTACGTATATTTTACATAGATGGCATTGATAACTCAATTCAAGAAAATTTTCGTTTAGTAACGGTTTTACTTTAAAGGTGCGTTATGGCGCCTGGCTCGTGCACCGTTCGGGAACCAATACCACGTGGTACATGGTTTCGGTATTAAAAACCTTGTTAGGATAACTGTTAGTTTCCCCTCATTATGGTCGGTTGATTTTGCTTCGTGTCCGTGACCAGAGACCTTAAAAACTAGAGATAAGCATGCAGTAATTTGAGGTTTTGCTTCAAACCTTTTTTTGGTTGGCCCGAAGATCTTGAGAGAAGTTTTAGTACCCGAAACCACAGAAGAGTGAAAAACTCTTTAAAAATCCAACAGTCCATTCAATGAAAGTTTTTACTTGTAAGCTTCGGACATATTACTTTACTTTTAGCGATGAGGTCACACATAAAACTAAATAGTTCCCATTCCAAACTTTTTGCTTTAAACAATCAGAATGTCCGACCATTCAAATTCCAACTGTAAATTCATAACCTTCGAAACTATTTTCCCATTTGACATTCTCAGCCAAAATTTCTAGAGAAAAGAGAATCGAATCGAAACTTCATGAATAAACTGGCCAGTCTTAAATTACCAGCCACGCCATTTAAACCAACAAAAAGTAAAATAAACGAACACCCAGACATAACCATTCTAGGCAAAAAACAGAAGGACAGGAAACTTGGTCAATTTGTAAATGATTTATTGACGGAGCCGACCACACAGTTCTAAGTAAATTATCTTGCTAATTGACTGTTAATATACCTTTAATGATGAAGGCTGGCTGCATGATCTTTACATTATTGACCTTAAAATCGTGTGCTGACTTTTTTTATAGTGATAAAATCTTCAAATGGGTCCTCCCAATCTGGATGAAATCTGACAACTAGTCTTTACCAGTAACTTGACTGAGCTATTGAGAACGGGCAATCACTGCTTGTAAGAAGATATGTATTTGTGTTGTCTTTGGATTTATTAAGTTTGAAAGGTAAAGTAAGTACCTACACATGCAGAAAATACATGAGCAAGCATTTGAAACTAGCTAGCTAGCAACACAGGCGACGAAAATAATGATGATGATTTGACAATTTATTACCACTTGAAAAATTTCGACAAAGGTGTATCCTTCAAGGATACAAATTAAACAGAAGAACCTTACCAAAATAAAGATATTCCAGTCCCAAACTAATGACCTCCACTTGTCTTTTTTAACATAGCAAAACCAACAATAGAATCAGAATCAAAGCCCACATCTCAACAGGAGATTTCCCGTGATTTGCCCCACAATAGTAAAATAATACCACAAAGACACACCGGATGGCCACACTTCGTTTTGTTTACCTTTATTTGTGACAAAATAATGCACAAAAAAGAAGATGGGGAGATAAGAGGCGTAAAATTTTAAGGATAAAGTGATTTTGATCTATATCAAACAGTTTTAGGACTGTGTGAATTTAAAGGTCCGGTTTTGAATTGAGAAAAATTGTAAGCGGATGCCGTAATATACTAGTATTTTCAAAGAAAGAAATTAAAGACAGTAATGGCGGCTCCACATTAGTGCCGTGAATTCACGCCGCGAATTCTCGCCGTGAATTCTCGGTACAATACCAACACTGATCGGGAAACAGGCGCGAACGCGCGTGAACCCCGCGAAAACCATACACATTCTCGTTCGCGCCTGTTCATGGGGGTTGACGGCACTAATGTGGAGCCACCATAAAGATAGTCATTGGAGATGGTATAATGAAAAGTAAATACACAGAAAAAATTGCCATTGACAACGATTCGGATACTAAAAGAAGGCATGACTCAGCTCCAAAAACTTCCCACATCCAAACAATATTTAAAACGGACTACCAACAAACTATACAACCCTTCCGAAAATCTTAACAAATCTTGCCATAATCCAAAGCCACAAACGCAGGTAAAATAAATCAAAACAATATTTCATAAGCATTTGACAAAACCCACTATCAGTATCAACTGCCCGAAATCCCAAGTGCCCAAATATTATGCTTTTGAAAAGAAACAGGATGGCCAGACGTGTAGTGTAGATAACGCTTATTGCACACAGATTGTCGCCGGCGCACACTGGCGCTATCTTAATCCTGACTCTGACTTAAGAGTTGGGAACCATCAGATACGGCCACAAAAACTTTTTGGGAAATATGATAAAGGAATGGTTTGAGGTGAGATGAAATATTCTTATGATTTGGGTTTTTTCGATTTTGAAATTGGAGATGAAGAAGAAATAGATGGAGGAATGATAGAAATGGAAATATGTCAACTTTGGAATGAGGATTAAATACTTAAAGAACTGCCATCGTTAATGGAAGGCATTTTGTAAGTGAGTGAGGATCGTAAAGAAATGTTAGCAATTCTCATAACTCTGAATATAAATCCAGAGTCACGTCTCATAAAAAACAATGCTCAAGTATTGAATCCAGCCCTCAGTCGCAGAGTGCTTCAAGTGGCAGTTTCAGTAATTTCACTAACAGCACACTCCAAGCCACTTGAGGTTTTGCTCAGAGTAGAGAACAAAAAAACTAACCCTTGAAGACGTGGAAATTAATCTTTAAAAACCTTAAGAAATAAAGAGTTGCATTTACAAACTGGGGATTGAGTAAGTGTAGATTCAACTCCAGCTTTTGATTCCGTCGCATTGCAGTTGTGGGTGGATTCATCTAAGCAATTCTGAGGAGGAAATCTTGGACAAGTCGTGTTTTTTTTTTCATGAAATGAAGTTATGATTACTGCAAATGCAGGGTCTCGTTGGTGGATAATTTAGTTTTGTTTATTTCAAATTTAGACGCTTTGGACACGCCTTTCGACTGCTATGATCATGTGGTTAAATAGATCTGGGATACCATTTTGGAATATCCAGACAATTCGTTTCAAAGAGTAACATAAATATAATAATAGCAGCTTAAAGAATTAGCATTGGACAGTGCAGGATGGGAATTACTATACCGACAAGTGTTTGCACTTAAGCCTTATATGGGGTCTCATCCAAGGACTACTAAAACTATATATGTATAGGTAATCAGCCATTATCCTTTCGGCCCTCGTCTCCAGGCCACCATAACTCGATTATTCTGTAACCTGATAGACTATCAATCATCAGGATTCGTGTGGTGCATTCCTGGTGTCCGTTGCATCGAAATTACTTCGACGACCGCCGAGATGGCGCCACTAGCGCCCTAAAAGCATTTATTAAAGCATGTTCAGAATTTATTATAATATTATGTGTGGACTAATATGTGGGATGCATATTGTACACGATTTTGGTATGTACTTATACGGATTTAAATGCACTTGAAACCTTATATGGGTGGTTGTAAATGTTGACATGTGAAATCAATTAAATGTGATAAATGGACGTAAGTAGGTGTTATGTCCGATTTATATGTAGAAGTAGAACATCTTTTTGACTAAATTATATTAATGTCTTAATACTGCCTTTAAATGCTTAACGCATTCACTATTCACACGTTCTTTTTATTTCTGACAGTTATATGTATAAAGCTAGTTTAAATAGCGCTTATCAAGATCTAAAGTTAAGTACGCGCTCCTAAATAGTTTCGAGTTCAATGACCTCGGATTTTATTGCAACAGTCAATAAAGCTGCTCTGAACAGATGTTAATTATATTTTTATACTGAAGTGTCGAGTAGAAAATGAAAATCGTATAAAACCCTTCAAATATTACTTTCAGTAACAATCGTAAAAATACAAACAATTCAACCACAAACAAAACCGAATTTTCAAGTCTGGTATTATATTACGAACAATAAAAAAAACTTTGACATAAAACGGTTCGCACCAAAACAATTAACAGAAAAAACCATAGAAGCGTCCCTTGTCCAATTTCTTGAAAAGAAAACTTTGTCAATATAAGGGAAACCTATAAATTCCTACCAAAACAGTGTTGCTTGCGGACAAAACAAACAAAATGAATGTATGTTCGTATGCTATGTATATAACGCAGTCGGGTAAAAAGAGGGACTGTTGTCTGTTCGTTAGGGTGCATGACTTGAGCGGATACCATTGACAAGAACTGAGTTGTTTTGGACGTGGCACTTGATGAACTGATGGAAGATTTAATTAATTCTGTGAGAGTAAAGGAAGATAAAGCAAATAATGAAGACGATGAGATAGATATAAATCACAGTGATTAACAAAACAAGTAAGAAGAAAACTAAATCAGACATGCAAATAATGAAAATAAATGATGAATTGAGGATTTTGTAAATTGCATTTGAAAATAAAACTTTAAATCAATTAAATCATATGATGTTACTACTTTTTCAAAATGCATTTTCTAACTGAACTCTTGAGTCTTGGCATTGTCGCAGGTTATCACCAGATCCCCATTGCCTTTGATTGACTATATTGTCTAATCCACTTTGTTTGGTGTTAACATAGCTATACAATTATTGGAAGGTTTTACATTGATATATGTATAATGAATTCAATCATTATAAAATACATCAGAGGTTCATAAATATTAGCTCCTTTATCAGTTCTATCATCTCTTAATGCCACATCCACTTCGATTTGAGCATCACCTTCCTCAGAATGACTGACTATTATAACATAAGTAAATACATAAATAAGTTGTGCAAGTCATAGCTAACCTGTATCTTTAATGTGTCAGGAATTCGGTTCATCTCCTTCATGGAACAGCCATGGATGATTTAGGACCGGATTTGGTTTTGCTCGATGATATCACTGTTGTTGATATTGTGAATTGCTACGAAAAAATGTTTGATGTTTTAATTAGATATCGGTCTATGCGAAGATGAATATTAATGTAGTATTTGCTTTGAATTTCAGGTATAAAGGAATCAAAAATTCGAGGACATATTGTGACATCTACCCCCACTCACACTGGGCCTTTGTGGTGGATTATAACCCGCTCCCTCTCACATGGAGAAGGCTTGTATCGCAACAGTGGGAACATCATTAGGCTGATGATGTCGACGAAACAAGAATAAGGAGAGCTGTCACACGGAACAGTGGATGTAACAAGATTGCCAATGATGATAATAATGATGATGAAGGAATAGAAAGCATAGTAGCAGTGAATTAAGGAATGAAGGAAAACGAAAGCTTTGGATCTTGTTGTGTGAGTGAGATAGAAGATAAAGCAAACACTTAAAAAAAAAACAATAAGTTATCATTAACTTACAATCTGATGATATAAACCTACGGTAAATGTAAGTAGTGATGACGTCTCTCATTAAATTACCGAATAAAACGATTTGTATACGAGTATGTCCAATCAACACAAAAATCCTCCACTATTATTTTAAGGCCACTTCTGATGCATCAACTCTTCCATGACCGGAAATATCATAGAAAAGAGTCCTCGTCCCATGTCGTCCGATATATTACAGGTAGCCAGTGCCTAACGCAGCTCAAACAGTGGAAATTCCTCGACAATGTACAGTCAACAGCGTTGTTTGCTGACGCTACCGGTGTTGCCCACACGCATGTTTGCGCCGTCACCCGCCGCCTGTGAGCAAATATTCTTTTCTCTGGATTTTTGGGGTAGGGTCAGCATGGAAAGTTATTGGTAAATGGTAAGTTTGGGACTGATATTAAAATATTTCAATTTTGTTCCGATAAAAATAACAGTTGAGTATTAAAATGATTATTTAAGGTCGCTTTTTTACATTTCTATTGACATCTATTGAATATCTATCATATTCGTTAGTCACATTTCATATTATAGGACTTGGTAAATGTTACTGATAGAGATGACGGCTAACATAAATGTATCAAATTATCTTCTGCTTTCCATCATGTAAATTAGCACACGTTATTAAAACGGTTTCCAATGACATATAATGAGCTTTTATCGTTCATTTATCATCAATCGTACTTGATGGTCTTTTGATTGCATTAGAGAGCAGACATTTCGTAGTTTAATTTTTGGCCAAACATATTTTTTTCCATTAGTAAAAAATATGCCGTCTCCAAACACATAAATACCAATAAGTTGAATTTATTAAAACTAAATCAAAAAATAATTACTAATTACAAAAAAAAACATACATTTTTCTCAGCCACTGCGGCTGCTATCGCTACAAGCGCGTGCGCCGACCGTGTGTGCATCACGCATTTATTTTCCATGTTAGCCGACTTGTTAGCCCGAGTCCGACTCTATGGAGTTTCTTGTTATTAGCTGTTAGACCTCCTCTTAGAAATGCGATTAATTAGTAGTAATTACTGGGCTATGTAAGATGATACTAAAATATTTGTTCTTGCGGGTAGATGTTTTTTTGTATGACTTTTTTTGTTTCTGTAATGAGGGTTGTACGAGTTTCTCAAAAAAGGTAGTCTCATGTTGTGTAAATACAGTAACGGAATTCCTTTTGACTTGCAATGAATCACATATTTTTTCTATAATGTTGTTATACCGTAGTCAGTTTATTGCAAAAAGTTACTGGACATTTTTTCTTCTATACCAAGAAAAATTCTATTGCAGTTTTATTTCACAACAGAAAAAAAACCCACAGCGCCGCACTTAAATATGAAATTAAAAATAAGTGTAACCACAATCCTACTACGAGTCACAAACTCACACGAACCACACCTAAGTGATAAATTATCACGTCTCTATAAAATCACGAGTTTCCCCATACATCACGAAAGCAAGGATGTAAGTAAATAAATAGTGAGTTTCGAGTTCCTGTAGTACCACCGTTCGTGGGTGGTCGTTCACAGAGAATCTACTATATGGGAGCGATAACTAACCACGGGATTCCCTTATACAACAGGGGGAGTCCGCAGAGACGAAAAAATCCTTAAATCGGACGTAAAATATGACACGAGACACTTTTGAGTTGTAAATTATGTATTTTAAAGTGTTATTTTGGACTGGACAGGTTTAGATTTCTTGTTCTGAGAATTACGTCATAAAAAAAAAAAAAAAAACAAAAAAAAAGTTGCCCATTCTTTATTTAAATTAAAAATCGTCACGTACGAATACACTAATAGGGATGTCAACACGCGCCTAACCCCAAAAATATCAATACTCAAAATCATCCCTAATATTTCTAACCCTCAAACGCACGCCCCAACTATTAGTGCGGTATTATCCGCAACTGGCAGTACTAATCGCTCATTAACAGGTTCCGGCCACGCTCCGAATGGGGTCCACTTATATCCCATGTCTGATTTTTTCCCAGCGGTTGGTTATGGGTTAAGTTAAAGTACTGTGGATACTTTTTCTGGTGAGTGTGCGAATATAATATGGTGGAATGGTGGTTGTTTAAAATTATGATGACTAGGTTTTATGTAGTCAACATTACATTTACGAGGATCTTCGTAGATTTTTCAATTACGATCGTTCGAAGAAATAAGGATTAGGATTCATAACACTTCGTATAAAATATTGGACAATTCTATTTTAATTTCATGTTTGTCACAAAAAAGGATTCTTTTTCAAATTCATAAAACCAGCCTAATAATAGTAATAATAATCCGTTACAAAACACTGGCCGCAATGACATAAAATTCATCCGAAACAATTAAAAATCGAACTTGCGTTCCATTTTCGAATTCCTCACGACGATTGGCCGAACAGTGATTCTCGGGGTTGTAATGGGTTATATTATATGGAACGAGCTTTTTTTACAACTAAACCGATGGTACGTCAGAACTGGTTTCGATTCCTTTTACGTCCGTTTCATTTTTATTGTGCTTAGTTCGGGTTTTATTTCATATTACTTATTATATTACGACACGTTTTTTTCAAAACTCGTGTTTTATTTGTTAAGTATTTCTTAAGTTTTTTATTACAAGGTGAACGAAAAAGAAGAACGTCATGGCACTTACTGTGGTAACGACTGAACTTTACACAGCCGCAGGAACAGAACTAAGGTTACAGGTTTTAAAATTAAACTTATGTATGTAGTTCGTTCCCGAGCAAGGCTATAGAAACAATAAGTCATAAAAGAATTTCCACAGCCAAAGAGTGGTCATAATGAGTTCCCCAATACGCAGCCTCTCGACCTAATGGACCTGACCGAGGTCGAGTAGAAAGAAAAAAATATATATTTAAAAGCTATGGCAGTCCGCCGTAAAATTAAAAAGACAAATTATTGGACGTCTTCGTGGAAGACAGCCTTTGTTATCTCACAAGTGTTTTTCAAGAGTTCTGTTTGTCTTCCACCCTGCTCGCTCACACAAAAACCACATCGATTCATCTCTGTCCGTCTTGTTAGTGCGAAGGGCGTTTTAACAGGGCGTAACAGACGCTTCCACCGTTACGTAATTCTGACACTTTCAGCTTTCATAACAAGGTCCTTTATTGTTTAAATACAATTCGGTGTACAGTTTATCGAGACGAATCCTTTAAGGGCGTAACTGTTACTCCGAGTATAGCGTGATATCGATTTATGGTGCACGGAATAAGCGCTCATTTGGCATAATTGGCGCCTGTTTGATACCTTGTTCGTTTCGACACGGTTAATTTTTTCTGTAGCTCGACTGCGCATCGTCTAAACGAGTATGGATCAAATTGCATTACGGTTAAGGTTTCTTTTGCATTTGTGTGTAGATTTTGAATTTTAGGAGCATTAACATAATGATCATCGTTCGTGTTTGATGGAGCAGGTGTTGTGTATATCGGTTTATTCTCGGTTTTTATTATAAAAATCTCGTTTATATTATAAAAACCAATCGTATCTCGTATGTTTATGAGTCTACGTTCGGTTTCCGATAAAGATTGTTAATTAATACAGAATTCTGAAGTTTCCGATACGTTTACATTTAGTTTTATCGGACTAGGTTTGCAGATAAGTAACGAGGTGTTAAGTGGTGTTCGTGGATTAAAAATGAGCTATGAATTGGACTGAAATATATTTTTAAACGAGCATCAGTCAATCAAAGATCTCGACATCGACACGTACTATCTGTGAAAGTGCTTGTATATCTCATAGACATGTATTAATCGGTTCAATCAATCTTCGTTGCCTAAACTTCAACAGTTAAAAGTACGAGTACGAAGAATCAAACGACCATTTGAATCAAACTTTGAATAAATAAAAAACACATTTGTTACATATTGAGAATGTGATTCCAGAGATGACATCTTAAATGTTCTCAAATTGTTTAAACATAATAATGTAGAAAGTTGGGACCACGCTGAGAATTTTGATAAAATGGATTTCAATGGCCATTTTAGGCGGTTTTATCGAAATTTTAGCTAGTATTTTCTATTACTGGCTTTTATTTCAATTTAAACCAGCATATATTTACGAGTAAATGCACTATAAAAAATATAAAAAAAACTTTAAATGATCCCCGCAAAATGCAAAACATTAGTATCACAGTAAAATGAAGTGCAAAAGTGCCCTTTGCGAAGTATTTACATAGTAAATTAATTCGTTTTCAATTTATGCACAACAGAACTGGCCAGCTGGTAATGGCGTGTGATTGTCATTGGCTATTAAATGCTAAGTGCGTCAGACAGCCAGTGCGTCAGCCTCGCAGTTGTGAAAACTCATTTGATAACCCTAACTGTAGGCAGCTTTATATTTAAGTAATACATTGAGAGATACAACTTACAAAATTATCGAAAAACGAGCAAATTCACTGAGATAGACACTAGTCCCCTGGCTGGAGGCCTTAGCGTCTTTTAAGGCATCCACAGAAAAGTTCGGTTAAGCATCTCACAACCTCTTATAGGTTGATCTGAAAGATGCCAGATATAAGGAACCTGTCGAACTTAGAATTACTTATTGAAGCAAAAGTGAATTTGTTTGTTATTTTTTAATGCCTAAATCGTTATACCGATTTTGATGACTTTTAGTACAGTGATAGATGAGACCCGGTTTGGAGCTGATCACTTCTTAAAGGGCTAGTTTTCAATTTACATAATTAGAACAGAATTTCACCCAATTTTTGAGTGAAACTGCTACAGATTATTTTCTATTGTAAGGTTAAAAATAAGTAAGGTAAATGTAAATGATAAGACTGAATTTTGTTACACCCTTTAGCTGTATTTTACAATAACCAGTGCAGTTTAACAATGCTGTTAATTTAGTTTTCGTCTGTAAATTGCTTTTACTTGTCTTAACAATAGGTAGTATATTATTCATGGATACTAAGGATTGCTTTACTGCTGCAAACAAATCCTTGTTTTAAGTACCTTGCTTGAGTTTTTTAGTTTAATTATTTGTTTGTTTTACTTTTTTATGTTACACATAATAAATAACATAGGAAAATAATACATGTAATTGCAATCCTTGTATACAAAATGTACATACTTCATATTTCAAGAAAAAAAATCTGCGAGCTTATAATAATTATGACATTTTTATTAAATAAGTATTGAAAAAACAATTAATTAAATAGGTATAATAACTATTGTATAACATGTCCAAAAATATTAACTATACAACCAGTTTAGTTTACAAACTATATCTTCTATTTGATTGCTTTAAAAATAAAATGGACGATATATCTATTCATAACTTATCTAACTATTTAATGAATGAATTGTTTGTTTCTATACTATCTCGTTCACATAAAAATGTGAAAAAGACCGATAATACTGAATGGGTTCACGGGTGACAGTTTTAAAGAGCCCTTGTATTGAATAACGAATCTTTTGAAAAACGCTCTCTCCATACTATGCTATCTTTCGATAAGTCATAAATTTTAATTCTTTTTTTATCAAAGATTGATGAATCATTTTCTGATAGGTTCTTAAAATTGTAATTGCTTTAAGTCTGTATTTTAAGTATTTTTGTATTGCTAAACTATAAAGTTGATATTGCTGTAATTTTGCAGTTTGCCTAATATTTGAAGGACATAGGGCACAATTAGCACAAAAATGGAATAGAATGGATGCTTTACAATATTTTGAATAAATGACTTCTTAGCGATTACCTTGTTTATACCTTCTCCGAAGCCTTTAAAATTGCTTCCAACATAATTTCAACACATACATTCGCATTAGCGCCTTCTAATGTTACATAGATAATTACCTACTTAAGAAAAGATTTATAGCCTAGAAGACGAGTGTTATCACAAATGAGCACCCATCCAATTATTAGATAAACGCTTCACCTGCGATTAGACTGAAAATTTACGCGATCCCATTAGCTAGACTAGTTTGAGTCTAGAATAAAAATATAGCAACTAGTATCTAGTTTGTTCTATCTATACGTGATAGGGTTATAAAAATAACTTTAAAATCGTTTAAGGAAGTTGATCGCGCATTTTATTAAAGAAAATACTCTTATAAATATTCAGATAATACATTTCGAGTACTGTAAGTAGTTCTAAGACGCTTATAAAAGTAAGACCCCTCAGCGTAAAGGTTAAAAACGGCTACAAGCTATAAAAACACGACGAAAAGAATCATTCCATTTCTAAACCAAGAGACGTAATACTAATAACAACAGAAATAAATTATCCAGTTTACATTGAACCCTGTAAAGTTAAAGAGACATCCCTTGAACTGTACAATTGTGCAGGGACACAGCGGGGCGGGGGAGGTCAAACTAGCTAGCCAGCACGAGTATGATATTCGAGAAACAAACAAAAGAAGACAGATAACATTTGTTCGAGACCATGAGTCAACGGGTCGGGTCGACTGTTTACACGGCGGGAAATTCATGTTCGAAATTTGAAATGGTTTCGAACAAATGGCCAGTGATTCCAGTGAATACAGGATCCGGAGACCGTCGCGTTCCATTCCGCGAATATTAAAAAAAAAAATATGCAAAAAATGTTCATGTTCGAAATGGAACGTGTTTTTTTATTGACTTCAATTTTCTTGCACGTTTTTTTGACAGCGAGCTTTAAATTCGTTAGTGTGAATTAACGTTCATTTAGTCATTGATATTATCGCAACCTGCATCCCCTTTGCTTTCGCAATAAAGAGCTTATAAGGGGCTTATAAAAGAAACAGTGACAAAACATGACAGTTTATGAAGTGTTATAAAAATTGATAGGTACGTAAATAAAAAAAAGTAAACATTCCTATAAAATGCGTTTAAAAAAACATTTCGTAACTTTCGACCATCTCCGGACGCCTATTTGAGCTGACAAAAGTATGATAACGACGGCATTTGAACGTAAAATGCCACTGTGGTTCTGACGACACCCAAAACGCGTAAGCTTGAAGATTACTCACAGGCTAATATTTGAGGAATTCTTGCTCCGTTGAGCCGGCTTGCTCATAAACGTATTTAGATAAAACCTTTTTTTGTTACGTTAAATGAGCTTTCTTTTTTCGCTATTGGCAACCCCGACACGGAAAAAAGAAAATATTTATTCAAACACCGAATTCATAGTATTCAAAATTCGAACACTAAATACCAGGAGATAAATTAATTAAATTAGACAGTCTGTAATCGATTCGACACGTTATCGATAGTGGATGTATCGAACGAGATTATAACGATGCAGCAGTTCTAGATCTTTTATCCTTGAATTTAAAATAGAGAAAGCTGACTAGCCAAGTTCCTTCCGTCTGTCAGGCATAAATCAGACTTGATTTATGCTGCGTTTTAGATGGAGTGATGATCAAAGATGTAAACAACAGCATTTTCGATCAGCATTAATATTGTCGGTCACCTTTGACATTCCGAATTCGAATAATCGTTTAGTGATGTATTAAGACACTACTAAATTATTTTCGTCCAAAAAAAACATTACTTATCTGAATACGACATGGCCATTACCATAAGTAACTTAAGAAAGACACAAAATACATCTTAACTTACCAACAAAAAATCTTTTTCTACTTAAAAACCTAATTATAAATATACATGACCGAATCCATTGTTCCCATGAATATTCAATCGGACCACGATCTCAAATTAGCTGTCAAATAAATTTCAAATAGTAGGAAACATAGTAATTAAACGGATTTCGTTTTCATTGTAAAATAAACAGTAATTGGTGTGGGTATTTAAAAATCCCTACGGCGTGGTTCGTGAAGCGACGACTGCGCATGGGCAATGGTAATTAAACATCCCGAAATAACTATAGTACGCATAATTGACTAGCCTGGGCGATTTATGTGAGCGTAAAGTAACACCGACTAATGCTCCCGACTCCCGCGCATATGTACGGAAGATAAGGGAGTTGGCTATGGCTACCATTTCGGAATTCGAAAATTTTCGACAACTACCGGACATTTCCAAAAAGAAAATATGGACATTTTACTTTCAACATTTATGTCTTACTTGACTTTATATTTCTTAAAAATTCCCATCAAAATGAATAAATGCCTAACACAAAGTTCAGATAACGACATAGGAATCCGAAGGAAATCCGGATGTAAGGTAAAAATCCGGATATATCCGAACAAATCCGGATAGATGGTATCTCTAGACATGTCCACATATTAGGCAGACGACGAAACGTTACAATTTCTCAGAATGATGAATTGAAATTGCTGAGAAAGATCTAGTGATAGTCCCGAGGAATTATACAGCTGAGTGATGGCAAGGGAATTTAATTCCGTCTGGTGTATATTTGTGCGGTATTTGGGTTGTGATTACTTTTTTCTGGACATTAATGGAGTGAGTAGTAGGTCTTGCAATGATTTGAACTTGAATAAATTCACGGGAAAATTTAACCTTCCCAAAAATTTCGCCATAAAGCTTACTTCAACGTTAAACTAACTTCAACGTTTTTTGTTATGTTACTAGCATCCATGGTGCATTCCGGAGATATATAACAGCCGGTATCCTCAAAATACCGTCTCAAATCATCCATATGTATACACTCGGATACATTTTATGGACCGTGATGTTTTATTACTCTGTTTTTTCCTAGTAGGGGGCGCGTTTGTACAACCATATACGGCTCTTAAATGACTACCATATACAGCTTCCTAGATTTATTAGCTCGAATTAGACTTATCTGAGTCTAGATCTGAAATTTTGAGACTAGAAAGTGAACTTTGACATTTGTAGTCTTGGTAATGATGTTGGGAACTTTTAAGATGCTTTCGGAGAAGTAGAAGAAAACTGGTCAAACAGATGTGTTTAATGATTTTGTCTCTGAATCACCTTAAGTAAGTTAATCATAGAAAATGACGTGAAAACAGAAAAAAAGTACACGCAATCACAATAAATACATTTACAAAACAGTATCGTAACGTTAAACTTTACAACGATTGTAAAACTAAATTAACAGTACGCAGTTTATTTACGTTAATCGAATGTTTTTCGGAACTAAGCATTGACTTGATTATCTGTCTAACAAATCGATTTTACGTCTTAATCGAGGGAAAATTTGTTGTTTTTCGCGGTTTTATAGTCTATGCGCGGTGCTAATGGCTGCCCGGATTTTGTTTTTCTTAGAATTTAGCGCCAAATTTTTTTACAATTTATTTTATTGGAATATTTAAAATGTTTTTCTTTTTTTCTATTCTTTCCTTACTATTCTCAAATCCAGAAATAAAAGAAGAACCGTTAATTTTGTAACTAGTGCCAGAAATACGACATTCAATTTGCCGTCCATTTTATGGTTTCCTATATTTCCTGTGCAGAGTCGTCGTCGTTTAAAATTAATAGTTGAGGACTTTGAACATTGTTTCGAGCTAAAACTATGTAATAAACGATCTTGAGAATATTGTATTAACAGGATTATCTACATCTGAACGGTCTGAAGCCAATAAATCGAGCAGTTTTCAAAGCATTACAAATAGGCCCAACTATTTTTAAAGAACAATGCCCGAGCTTCATTAGACAATATAAAACAACTTTTAGAGAACAATAAAAGTGTTTTTACGCGTTAGTAAAACAATGTACCGAATTTTATGACTGCCGTCGAACAAAGAATGGTTAAAAATAACCGAATAATGAGTATAGACAAAACAGTTAACTGTGAAAACACTATGATTCGGGATAATGTTAGGAAAATAAAATAAAAATCTTTAATCGTAATTATTTTTGGTATTTACGATGGTTGAGCATAAAAAGGCAGGATCAAAGGAGCCTTTGTTTTCGAGGATCTAGATGAGCTAAGCCTGACAGACTGGGACGCGCCATATACGCCTACGCCATCTTTATTTACGCAAGAACTCGTTTCCAGAAGCTTCGGTTCCTACGTAGGTACTTGTACCTAAGCCTCCTAATCTTCACGTTCATTATTCATAAGCACATTTTAGGGAAACGACGATTCCAATTTTATTGAAAACAAGACTTGCAGTAATATAAATTCTTTACGAAAAAAACTCGAATATTCTATGAAAGATAAAAGGCAACACAAAATCTAAAATCCATAGTCAGGTCCTAAGCAGTAGGTGTCTTGAGGTGAGCACATGATTGATCATATCAGAAACAAGATCTGATCTGATCAAATGTGCGCTGAAGCGGTCAGGAGGTGAAGCTAATGCTGCATTTACATTGTAATAGACATGAAGGATGGTGGTCAAATCTGCCAGGAAAGTTTAATAACAGTTTCGACGAAATTGCATATTATGGGTATAGAATACGAATCGAGCGAAAACTCCATTGAAAACCGTTACCAAAGAGCACACATAATTCAAATGCACCGTGCAATTTTACAGAATACCCACACCACGACAAAGGATTTCTCAAAACCACCGACCCGAAAATAAACTCTTCTACGTACTGTAATATTGCTTAGCTGACCAAGATTGATTTCAGTGACGTCCCTGCGTCATACGTCCGTATTTGTACTATCTACTATCAATATATTAACATCGGAGCCATTATCCCCAATAATCCGAGCAAGGCTGACAACCCGTGTACTGATAACGCGACAGCCCAAACATTTGTGGACGCCACAGATAAGGTAAAGTCCACACGTCCCGCGGACGAACGCTCAGTACGGACAATCGATGCTACTGTAAAATTTTATTCTGTGGTCTTTGTTCAGGGTTGTACGAGCGCAGCTGATACGTTATCACGGATATTGGGCAGTACATTATTGATTCGTTGATAACGGTGGTTACTTTCTAAGCGCAGATTTTTATATGGGCTTTTTTCTGATGTTTTATTGGGTGTTGTAAATTATAATCTAATCGAAGCTAACGTCATTTTTGTAGTTTACTCTACACATAAATATGGCTGTATAAGCAGGTATAGAAGTGCTAGGACCCCACAGAGGCGTCATTAACATATTGAATGTTAGAAGCAGGCGGAAACACGGCGCGATCGTAAATAGCAACAAATGGTTGAACACAAATGCACAAAACTCGCTTAACTAATGCATTCGCGAAGGTGATGTTGAGTTGAACGGACGTGCTCGAACTAGATGTGTCTGAGGATTATAGGCGTTTGGTTGACCTTTCGATGATCCTTTTTATTTGTTACTGGGAATGTACTACATTGTAGTTTTGACGAGAACCAACTATAATACAGAATATCAGGGAAATAAACATAAGCTTTGCAACATTATTTTAAGTTTCATTTGTCATCAAATAGAATAATTTATATTTCAATGAAAAACTTTTCTTAGTTTGGCTGATTCAAAAGCAAAATTGCGGGAGCAAAATGTATCTCGGGAGAGTATCTATTAAAGATAAAAATGACTTAGAAAATGAGACCATATTACAATTCAGAATCGTTTAGCAACATTTTAACGATTGAACTATTCCTTCTAAGTTTAAGTCAAGCTATGAGTTCAAAGTGCTAAACACTTGAATAACTTAGCAGTTTGTGGAACTAGTTTCAAAGTCGACTCACAAACAACACGAAACTAAATGTTAGAATGAAGAACTAAGGAACACGTTCACTGAAAACAAACTATTAGTTCATTGGCCAAATACACAACATATTCGAAAATGAGGAAGAAGGATGTCCTTATTAGCATGGCTTATAGAAAACAAGGCATAAGAGCAACTAAACAGCAAGACATTCTATAAGCCAAAGAATTGATAGAAAAAAAAATCGTAGACTTGATAGTTGTAAGTCTTTGCAGAAATACGACGCGCCTTAAAATCAATTGCCATACATCTAAACCCAAGAACAGTAATATTCCCAACAGCCAACAACACATTTGCGCGAATGCCAATTAATCAATCAGACACAGTAAAAGTTTTCCCTATTACTTATGAATCAAGGCAACATACCCTCACGGCTGCAGCAGCTATGCAGGCCAATGCAACTGCCCACGTGCCCAACACCTATCATCAGATCGTAATTAGGAAGTAGGCAAGTTTAAAACCCACGCTAACTGCAGATATGGCTTGGGAAATTAATAACTTGTAAGACTTGATTCATGATGGATTTGATCGAGACATGGTTGCTTTGATTAAGTCTTTGGTAGTATAAAAGTAATTCAAGTCGTAGAGAATTTTTTTTTACAAAGACAATAAGTAATATAGGCTATCCTGATATTGACTTATCTAGACTTCAGAAGAATACCCAACATTAAAATGAGGGTGAGTTTGTTCTTGTTGAGAACCAAAGAAATCGTACGGTTTACTGACCCGCTACTAATGCTAATATGATAGACAACCCACTGACTTAAGAACTCGAGAGATCTTAATCATAAAAAGATTCAGCTATTCTAATATTGTCGGTTGTTATGAAATAAGATTTGAAGGTGACCGAAAGTTACAAAAGTGAGACACATAGTAAATAAATATTATCCCAATCAAACTCCTAAACAAAATTAGTTTTCACATAATTATAACTGGTGATACGTTTCGTAAATTAAACTACACGGTTCGTGGTCGACCGATGTAAATTGATACAACATTCACGCATCTGTAAACTTTGCTGAATTTGAAGCAATTATCATTGAACATGATATACCTCATTTACGATAGAACCCAGTAAATACGAGTAATGAAACTAGATTTTGTACAAACGAATTATTTCTGAAGATAGAATTTCACTTACGAGAAACCGAAGAATCAGATTTCGATGCAGTCAATGGCTGTCTATCGTAAAAAATCTATTCTAGTAGAAATACCTTATGAACAAGCCCTACTAACAAAGATAGATTGTCATTGAATTGTAGATGAGTTTCAATCATAATATTGTGACGGTTTCCATCATAAAGGTTTTATTTGTCTTATCTCTCGATTATTGCTGGCAGGTGACTGCATGCTGCATCGTTAATTCAATAAACTCGCTCCCTGAGGCTTCTTTCATGGTTATTCATTTATGCTGTCATATTGGAAGTTAAAAGTCGCAGATCGTTAAATGCTTTGAGATACAAGGTCTGTTTGAGAAGTTTTGTAGTGGTTCGAAACTTATTGACTAGATACGTTGTTAAGGGCTTTGAAGTTTGTTTTTCTTGGGATTCTTTTAAAATGTTATTGATTTTTATTCAAACTTTGCTCCAAAACTTTAAATAAGTTGTTTTAGTCAAATTCTAATAATATTTTCATTAATCATTAATTTTAAACTACATTTGGCAAGAATTTTTTTCTACAAACTAAGATCTTGTACGATCAAAAATTCAAATAGCGACTCTATACGTATTAATGAACACTAATCATCTAAATATACCAACAAGGCCGAATTAATATAAGGATTTGTTGAGTTAAGGAGTCATTAAAACTGTAGAGTGGTTTATAGTGTTATAAATTTTAATTTGCCGGCACATGTGGTGTATGCCATCGGCAATACGTTGATTAAATTATTTATAATGGACTCGTTATTAAAACTGGGACTGGACGCAGTTTTGCGAAACGAAAATTCAGTTTTACGTGTTCAAGTTATCTTTTTAGTGGAAAAGCAGGGTAATGGTTACGAGTATCTGGATTATTAAATGTGTTATTAATATCGTTGATGAATTTCGTGGCTTTCCTACTTTTTCCAATCTCTTTAATTTTAACTGTTTCACCAGATGTTTCATATTCACACTCATTCGAGTCTCTTTCATCGAAAATACATCTTTTATTATCAAAATATGTCTCATCATGTCCTCTGTATACATCGTTGCCTCGGCCATATTTAAATTCTCACTTCACACTTCGACCATCAACTTCGTAACTGCGTTCTATCTTCGCCAGCAAAACGTGTTTGGCGACAAGTGTGGCCATAAAATGTGGAATATTCACAGGAACACATTTTCTGGCCGAGAGTAAGGAGCAGGCACGACGGCCGGAAGCGGACAGCGGGACAAGAACGCGTTGTTTGCTATTTTTAGACTGGATACTATGTAGCGAATGAAACGATAGCTATCTCATTTTGAGGGTAAGTTGGGCTTGGTTTACATTGATTTATACTCTGGGTTATTCTTATTTATCAATGTTCTTTAATATCCGTCGTAAGTCTTCGGAAGATTTCTAAATGGGAAAAATATCTGAAATTGGATTCTTATTAGAATCAATGAAGTCTTTGAATTCGTCAATGAGCTAATAATCGGTTTATGTGTTTGATTAGACATGATTTCATTTCAAATTCTTTTACTATGACGTGTTTTTATATTGTTCGTGATGTGTTTGCTTCATATAAATCATCTGATAATAGTTCGCTCGATTACTCTATATATTTCAATGTGCACTTATCTGATTACGGATATTTTATTACATTCTGCTAACTTATTCTAGGTTTTACTTGATCGATTATTATCTTAATCACTTACAACGTCAAAATCTTTAACCATCATAAATCCTGATACATGAGTAAATCTCGACGGAAGCCTCACATCTCTACATGGTCAACTATGTTGCCCAGACCATTTGATACAAGCCCCGACCACAACGGAAATCGCTAAGCCATTGACTTTTTCTAGACCCTAGTGAAAGGCATCTCGATGTTCAGCCTCATCAACTTACATACTCTTTAAAAGGGCTAAAAAGTGGTTAAATGGTCAATTTAAGATATTGGATGTCGTTAAAAGGTAGCAATTTTCTGGAATGGATTAGTCTACCTCTTATAGGTAAATATCTAAGAACTTTTACATGTGTAAGCGTCCGTAGAGGCAATCTTGTTTGTATTACAACAACGTTTTCTATATTAAAATCTCCATGGAATATCAATTCTATATCTTTGTTAACATGGACTTGAACATATTTGACCGACAATACTCAACAAATAAACGGAACAACAAAATCATTAAAAGAAGCATCTCCAAAAGGCAAGCAGGCGTAAAAAATCTCGCATCAAATCCAATTCACCAACAGACACTGTAATCTAAAAGAAATCGAAATGTCGAACGAAAATTGTTCGTACAATGTGTATTGTAATGGCATCACGTACTATAATCGATGCTATTATGACATACACGAGAATTGTACCTAAGTATAATCCAATATTTATACCAGCGTGATTGTAAGGCGTTGGGAATCCTCTACAAATCATTTCTTCATCTCTCTTCCGCTAGTTCCTTATTGAATGACAAGGAAAGGGACGGTGCATCAAGTATTTCGTCTGTTCGTAGGTGTTCGGTCATGTTTGCACACCCTCGCCTCACTCGACAGGTAAATTCGACAAAAGCAGTGGGAGTTTGTGTTTATTATAAGAAATACCTGAACGCAGGTAGAAGTCATTGTACGGGCCCCGTCTAGCGAATAATAGAGTTTTCGGAAATAATACAATGAATAAAGTAATTTATGTCGGCTTGGAATACAATATTTTATGATTTTCGGAAACGTTCGGTACCTGTATGGGTTTTGAAGGCGCCTTAACAATAAGTGTTTTGGATGTTGTTTCGTCTCGGTTCTCCACCTTGTTTTTGTTTGTTTTACGGGCAATTTGCGATAATAAAGACGTGTCTATCTGAACATCTTGACGTATCCACATTATTCGTGGTAGCGGTACAGATAATTGAGCGGTTGACTCATTACGACCGCCGATGTTAATCTACGCATCGAATTGTACAATAATGAGTTCATTTACCGCCGTCAACTTATGAATATTTAAGAATCCCCCCACATTTTCGTAGGTGTAAAAAAGTCGTGCTTTACGATCCCATTTAATAGCGTGAAACGGACCTTATCGTGAATGGATACTACCATGATTAAGGGAAAAGCGTGCATCAGCGCTTAAAATATTTAATAGTTCCATTAAAACATTAATAAATGTATTCAACGTTGCACAATACAGAAATCCGAGTATCAATAAAATCGGAAATATTGGAGGTGTGAAATCGTGTAAAAGCACAAATAGTGCAGAATGTATCACCACAATCGAACATAACTTTGCAGTTTTCATTGAGCTATTATAAACTTTGCACGCGCACAATAAGATCGATATTTCATTGTGAATTAATAGTGGGAGCAGTGGCAGTATGTTTGCGTGAATAGAATTCAGTGCAGTTGAATATATTGTGATGCTATTTGAATGCATTGTGGTACTAATACGAGGAACATGTTCAATGGAGATCTACCTGAGTTTGGCACCTGCTGTTAACGTGTACGACAATGTTTGGCCCAATATATGGGGACAAGTTGGACAAACCGTAGCGCCGCGTGAAGTCGGCTTTTGGAGACACGCTATCAATTCAAAACGACACCTCACTGTTCAATAATTGTATTAGTAGGACCACCTAATAGACATCAGTTTCTTTAAACAATATATTCCATGATACACGTCTTTGTATAGGAGTCATGTTCCGCATATTTTAATTTGAAATTAGTTAATAATTCTGTAGTAATAAAGAACAAAGGTACTGGGTAACATAAAGTTGTACTAACATTAAATTCAAACGAGTCTCCATTTGAAGAAGAAACGGATACGGAGTTAGTTATAATAGTGCGTAAACCGCAGTTAACTTGTCTAAATCATACGGGACTAGACTTAATTACATGCCTTTGGAATGAACTGGAGTGAATGATTATATAAATAGAAGTGACAAGATGTACCTACGACTTACAAGCAAACACAATTTGACCAGTTCAAGAGAAATGTGCATAATTCAAGGAAGTCCTATCTAAAGTCCCTTCTCTAGACAAGGTGACGAAGACCCGGTCGTTCACATCGAAATCTTTAGCCAAACAAAATTAGAGAACAGGAGATCCTGTTAGATTTGAAGATGGCCAATGAAAGAGAGGTTTTGACCGAACAGTAATCAATGAGATCGTAGAAAACCATGAGAAATCCTGGAATATGAAAATGTGTTGGAATAAAGAAAGAGACGACTTGATAAAGACAGGATATGCGATATTAACGGAATCGACAAATGGGAGTTATATGACATGACAGAGAAGAGGGATATGCTCTGCAGTGGGTGTTTGAAGCATTAATGATTATTCCAAGGATCCAAAAACGGTTTTATCTTCAGCTGTTCACGCTGTGCGTTGTCAGTAACACACGGAACTATTCACAATATAAAAAAAGATAAATATACCAAAGTAAATAGTAACACAATAAGCTTATCTTGATCACTATCTTTATGTGAAGTAATACGAATAAGATTTGATTACATTACCAAATTCTTGGTATTAGTTGACGTAATGTTGTAAACCGGTTTCTTTTGTCACGTAAAAGATATGAAAGAGTCAATATTTAGATTCTGTTGGCACGGTTCTCATTAAATAGGGTTAAGAAGAGACTGGGAGAGAGCTCCAGATTTGCTGACTAACGGTTGAAGAAAAAGCAGGCAGATTAGGCAGAGATTTGAAGTAGCCCTTTTTGCCAATGCGGGTAGATTATTATGTAAATGACGCTGGTGCAAAAATTTGAGGAATGACACAAGCAAAGCTCTAAGACCTTTGCCCAGCTGTGGGTGAAATCAAAATGTGGATGATAATGATGATGGTGAAGAGGAGATCCTTATCTAAAAGAATGCCTGTGATACTTTCATAAAATTTAAAGGCGGTTATAGTGGAAAAGATGATGAAACCAGGCACATGCAAAGTAAACCAACCAGAAAATGGGAGAAGAGTATTAAAATAATCAAATACATATGTATATGCAAATAGATTTTAATTAGATTAGAACATTTTAGTCTAGCTAGTAGATGAAAAAGTAAGGTAGGAACTATAGGGAGGATACCCGCACAAGAAGATATGTAGTTACAAGGATGATAAATAGGAAAAAGGAATCATCAATATCATTGACATTTTAATGTTATCCAGACGGAAAACAGTCAAATTCTAATAATATGGTATTAATTTGTGCCTAACACGTTTAGTAGGAAACAAAATATCAGTGATTAAACATGAAAATACGGCAAAATGCAAAGCCAGCAACAGTGTCAGTTAACAATGTAATACTATTCTTGTAATTGTACTACCGTCTGACGTTTACAATGGCGATATCGTTGAATAAATGCCTCGTGTGCATCCATAATGAAGTGCTAGGACCGAATTACGTGTCTACCGTATGTTACCCAATCATCGTGCTTATGACGTGATCGTCCAATCAAATCTGTTGGTTAGGTCTAAATTAAATTTCGAATTTTGTGTAATCCTTACCGATTTTGTTTAAAAATTTGTATTTGGAAGAGGGCTGGAGTTGCTAGTTGCCACTTTTATTAATGACAGCTTGACCACCCTTGATTGCGGTTGTAATAGTGCTAGTTCAGTTTCATTTGCGTAATTCGCCCTAAAACTATGGTGTAAGTCTACGTAATAAAGCTGAAAATGACTCACCTCACTTTCAGTCCAATCTATTAGACTGGACTTCTCTTCCAGTAAATTCTCCGAGCTCCGTTTCTCGTCTTCTCCGTCGCCCTCGTCTTTGAAGACCTTGACCTCATCAGTGGAGCCCAGGTCGTCGCCGCCCGAGCTCGCCGCCGAACTCGAATGAGCATGCGGCATCTTCACGAACCCAACGCCCCAACTTCCATTATCCCATCCTCTAACACCACAACCTATCCACTATCTGTCATCCATGACCACTCACTGAACCGCCATTTTGTCTTTTTCCAAATTCAAACTTCACGGTCCTTCGCGCCCGATTTTGACATTTGTTTGTTCAGTCTATTGTTTTTTTTTTCTTTTTTTTTTGCTGCACTTAAAACGTAACTAATTTAGGCGATTGTTTTTTTTTTTTACTAAACTAAAATGAGATCACAGATAACTTTTGTCAGGTTAAACTTAAAATGCCTAAGGTTGAGGTGTTCCGTTATATTTTGTGTTGGACTGCATCTGTAAAAAAAGAAAATACATCATTAGTGACATCTGAATAGCTTACGCGTGATGTTGGGTTTGTAATCAAGGTCTAGGTTGAATTATGTTGCCATACAATTTAGAAACAGTAAGGCACTAATTAGGAGTAGATCTAGCTGAAAAACCAACATCTACAGTACACTCTATCTTCTCCTATTTGTATCTAGTTAAGGTTGATATTGTCGTTGGCAGGACAAGCGATAAGTTGGTAAAGAATTGTGGCTGTATCGTCGTGTGACACATCTTTTGGGTCAAGCGCCTTGTCAAGTGATCGTCAACGAGCCCTCTTGGCTCTGAGCCAAGTGACGCTAAGAAAACTCTCGGAAAATATTGAGTAAGGAACAATTCACGTAAATATATTGTTTTATAAATGTATATTTTATCATGGCCAGGTACGGTTTAAGTGTATGATAATGATGGCAACGAGTAACTTAACATACTTTTACATAGACTTGACATTTTCTTTTAAAATTAAAATGAAGACGAAGCTTATGGAGTTAAGTCAATTACTGTTCTTATAACAACATTTATTTATTTTTCATGAGTGCAGTCTTTAAAGAAAAATCACGTCATTTAATACCCTGCAATTTTCATGAAATATTGATCAATCCACACACATCCATGTATTGTTTACAGACCAAAGTGACAAGTTTTGATTATATATCCTTTTATCAGTTTTATATCTGAAGATATAAAATAACATTTAATATTTATAGCACAATAAGTACATTATATATTATACTCTACTCTATATGTGACCTCGGAAGTACATATTATCAACCGCGATCCGTCGATCACGTTCGTGATTATAATATAAATCACCCTAACTAGTACTGAGAATTTATATATTTAAATACACATAAAATAACCCCTGTTAGTGGTTCCTGGTATTTCTGGGAAATAGATCACCCAGGAATGGTTTCAATAGCTTTTAAAAGATGACCGTTAAAGTAACTAATGATAAGGCCAGCAATACACGGACTTCTCGAAGCGTTGGTGACTTCTCGAAGAATCTGACAGGATTACCCCCCTTAGAGGGCCAAAGCCTGCTGGGGGCTCGCGGTCTCATCAGGTAACCGTGACCCTGGAACTTGAGGGGCTATTGAATGATCGCCATGAATTTTGGTCAGTACGAGTCTGACGGTAAGGCGGGAGGATTCATTCGGTGATTTCGCCAAGATAAAAAAAAGCTGCGAAGAATACTGCTTCAAGAAGACTGTAGTTTACCATACAGTCATAGCAAAGTACACTCTTCTGGACAAATTGTTTAAAATCGAACTAAATATAAATAAAAAACTTTTTAAAAAAAAAATGTAACCGCCTTCAAAAACAACCACAAAAAATGGTAAAATAACCTACAAAACTTTTCTTTCGGAAGTCGGTGACTTTTTTTATTAGTTTCATTGTGTTTTTTGCCACCGACTTCCGAAAGAAAAGTTTTGTAGGTTATTTTACCACTTTTTGTGGTTGTTTTTGAAAGCGGTTACATTTTTTTTTGAAAAAGTTTTTATTTTACTCTTTTTAGTTTAAATATTTAACCAAAATTCTTGTCAAATACATCATTTTCTTACATATGTAAGAAATCCTTAGCACCGGTAATAACATCGTTAACATCTCTTTCATTCCTTCCCTATCTCAAAAACTACTGAACCGATTTTGATGAAACTTGCAGTATTCCTTAAGTTGAACGATACCTAGTACAACATAAAAAGAATTACTTAAATCGGACTTGTAGTTCCGGAGATATGCGAACACAAACATAATTTACTAAATCAGTCGATGCCGACTCCTTACAGGAGTTGTACCTTCCATCATCAGCTCATCCACCTGAGATGATGATCATCAGATGCAAATACTTGAACAGCTTTAGAAAATATATGAAAATGGTACTATGTGCCTATAAAATTTGAAGGTTGCCCTCGATTTCCCTGGGATCCCATCATCAGATCCTGACCTGATGATCATGGGACCAATTGGAAAGTATACCCTTTCAAACAAAAGAAAAAAATTCCAAATCGGTCCAGGCGTCTTCGAGAAATCGGGGAACATACATAATAAAAAAAAAAAAAAAGATTCCGACGAATTGAGAACCTCCTCCTTTTTTTGAAGTCGGTTAAAAAATCCGGAATAGACCAAAATCTGTTCAGAACGGATTTCCTTCGGCGTAATCTCCTCCAAGTTTTTTTATTCCGTCCCAAATTATACCAACATTTCACCATCATAATTAAGATTGATTCAGATGTAATGATTATCCGTTCTAAGAAGTGACGTGTAACCAGTCTTTAGTTAAATAATATAATCTTTTAACCTAATAGGTTATCTCTAAAGTGACTTCAACGTGTGTATCAGTACAGCGGCTGAGACTAACGTAAAAATGGCGACTATTGTCTAGTATGAAACGTCTAGAGATTTGTTATGGATCATTTGTAAACATGTTCGTATAGGTATTTTCTTTTTATAATTGTATTAGAATTATAATATCACACCTTTACTTCATAAAGGTCACTGACTTTATACCTACCACACGTATTATGTCCCATATAATAAAAGAGCGAGCTTCAGGAATTCAGTTCAATCAAATTATTTTGTTTTGGTAGATTATTTCGAATACTTAACGACTTGCGTAAACTGTCTGAAGATTCATTACCGATGCTATTCTCTAAGAACACAGAGTCGAAAGGAACGAATTTATTTTTAATTAAGTTGAAATTGAAAATTCAATAAAGACGTTTTGCAGTAGTACAACGCCTTATTCATGTCTATGTTACTCTTTTCAAATTGAATACTTTAATGATAATAAATACATATATCAATATTTTATGGTAACAAAATGTTGATGATGATCAATTGCATCAGTAGAATAATATTAAAAAAAATACTGTATTGTTTATTTATATTTTATCAGTAAGTACCTGAACCCATTTTTTTATCGCTCCACATGACATTCGCAAAGATAATGGCAGATTTCATCGTTATCGTGATATTTCTACATTTTTGAAATCTGGTACTAAAATGTTTGATCTGAATAGGTATTGAGTATTTAGTGAAATCTAAACGCAACTATAATTGAATGCGAAAGTGGAATCGATGGATGTTTGTAACTCATTCACATGTAAACTACATAACTAATTGCGATGAAATATAGCATACAATATATTTTTTACCCTGGATGAACAGCTAGGATATTTTTTATCCCCGGTAGATAGATCCTGGACTAGATGTTCGGGACCATAACCAACCTCAACGCGGTTGAAACCTCCGTAAGACAAAACTTAAGAATTTGTAGGTACTTCATGTGTCACTACCAGTACAAAAATAACATAATGTAATTAAATTAGATTTAGCGAAAAGATAATAATATTGTCGTGACCTTTGGTTCAATAAACTGTTCAGTATTCCCATCTTATCTGTTTCTTCTTTTGCAAAAATTAATGTATACCGTTTAAAGAGCGGAAAAAACAGACTTGTCTCAATTTTCTTAGAAAGACAACCAGTGTGATAAAAAAAATAACGCCTGTCATACTAAACTAAAAGTGAATAAGAAGTTTTACACAGTAGCGTGGTAAACAGAATACTAAATTTTTTATTTACTACGTATAGTCCAAAACAAACAAACTTCCACAATTAGGTTTTTCTACCAATTTGAGGTATTGCAAAATTAAAGTACATAATTGAAAAAAAAATGTAACCGCCTTCAAAAACAACCACAAAAAAGTGAAAAATAATCTACAAAATAACTTTTCTATCGGAAGTCGGTGCCTTTGTTTTTTTTATTCTATTCATTGTCTTTTTAGCCACCGACTTCCGAAAGAAAAGTTATTTTGTAGATTATTTTTCACTTTTTTGTGGTTGTTTTTGAAGGCAGTTACATTTTTTTTTGAAAAAGTTTTTATTTTACTCTTTTTAGTTTAAATAATCAACCCTAATTCTTGTCAAGAACATTATTCTCTTACATATTGTGAACTAGAATTTTGTAATCCTTCGCACCGGTAATTACATCGCTCATGTACACAATATGATAATAAAATTCCATATCTCAAAAATTACTGAACCGATTTTGATGAAACTTGCAGCATTCTCTAAGTTAAATAATACCTAGTACAACAAAAGAAGAATTACTTAAATCGGACTTGTTGTTCCGGAGATATGCGAACACAAAGTAAATCAATCGATGCCTACTCCTTACTCTTAAAGAGTTGTACCTTCCATCATCAGGTCATCCACCTGAGATGATGATTATCAGATGCAAATACTTGAACAGCTTTAGAAAATATATGAAAATGGTACTATGTGCCTATAAAATTTGAAGGTTGCCCTCGATTTCCCTGGGATCCCATCATCAGATCCTGACCTGATGATCATGGGACCAATGGGAAAGTATACCCTTTCAAACAAAAGAAAAATTTTTCAAATCGGTCCAGGCGTCTTCGAGAAATCGGGGACCATACATAAAAAAAAAAAAAAAACAAAAGATTCCGACGAATTGAGAACCTCCTCCTTTTTTTGAAGTCGGTTAAAAAGTAGCCGGTTTATTCCGCGTTCAACCCCCAATAACCCATCCAGAAACAGACATTTGACATTTTCAGGACCTCTGCTGCTCGAAATTCAAAACCAAACAAAAAAAGAACAGTCAGCTCCAATTACCGTAACATAACCATAAACAAATGAAGTACTTAGTAACTGTCATCATACTCTTGCGTGTTATACATGATATTTCTTTCTATTTGGTTTGTAACCCTATCCGTTTATTGTCATGCATAGCTCAGCCGAGGCGTGTCCGCCGCCATTATGCATAACGCTTCACACCTTACATACCTGACAAATGCGACCGCATAGGAACGTATGCGCATTGTCATTACTGCATCCTGGTTTCAAAGATTTCTTGATTAAAACTTAGCTTGGATTTTTGCAAAATTATTCGAAAGAAAAGCTCTCGGAATGAATAAAGTTTCAAAATCGAATCGAAACTCTTGCGCAGGATTAATAAAGTTTCAAAACATTTTCTGTTTTATTTGAGCTTGAATTTTCTTCACGAATACCTCAGAAGTGAAATAAAATGACTTTTTGTTAGCAAACGATGGTGGAAGTCAAAAATATATTCACTTAACAAAACCTACCGAAATTTTTCTACCAATTCTATTGCAAACGCTTTCATAAAAGCAAATTTCACTGGTTAAAGCTCTTCATGATCTTTGTTTTTTATCGGATAATCAACAAAAGAGTCCTCCCCGGAGGAGAAGAGAAGAGACTTTTTTTTTTTTTTTAGCGTGGTAAAATCATCAAATGAGTCCTCCAACCCCGGGCAGGGCTAGGGACTGTCAGACTTTTACTGACTAAAATCCACGGTGTCCTTCAATAGCCCTTTCTGTTCCGGGGTCACGGTAAGGAAATAATCCCGCGACCCCGGCAGGCTTTGGCCCTCTGAGAGGGGGGCCCCGTCATTATGCTGACGCTCTTTGAGACGCGCGTGGGACACGACGCGCCGTCGACCCGGGCATGGTCCATGGTCGGGCAGCGAGTTGCCCTTTACTCGCTGCCCGCATGCCCGCGCCTACGGTGCCGGTGGTCGGAGATCGTCTCGCGACGTCCGTCGCCGTGGGCGTGCACCACTGCGGGTGGGGCGGAGGGAGGACACTGTCCTCTCTCGCTCGCGGCCCGCCTCCTCCTTAGCGAGCATTACTGCTTCGCAGAAGGAGGCGACCGCTTCCCACTCCGTCTCGCCCCGCAGCATGGCCGCGACCAATGCTGGGCGCGAGAGGTCTCCGCCTATCGCAGCCGTGAGGACACGTCGGTGCCCTGCCCAAGCTGGGCAGTCTTGCACCGTATGCTCCACCGTGTCCTCCGGGCGATCTTGGCAGTGGTGACACCCAGGCGTTTCCTCCTTTCGCATCAGACACAGGTACCTCCCGAAACTTCCGTGTCCGGTGAGGACCTGCGTCAAGCGGTAGGTCAGGACGCCATGACTTCTCTCCAGCCACTCCTCAAAGAGGGGTCTTACCGCCGCAATTGCGGCGTGCCCGGCCTTCGGTCGCGACAGTCGTTCCTTCCATACTGCCCTGAGATCGCGCCGGAGCTCTTCCCGCCGCGCCTCGACTTCACGAGGCAGCGGGGTCACGCCCCGGCGCTGCGCCTCCACGCGCCACTCATAGACGCGCTGGAGAGCAGTCGCCTCCAGATCCCAGGGCAGCAATCCGGCAAGGAGGTTGGCCGATTCGCCGGCAATCGTGCGGTATCCCCGGATCATCCGGATAGCCATGACCCTCTGACATGCGACCAGCTTCTGTGGTCGCGTCAAGAGAAGAGACTTGACTGAATAAAAACGACTCTGTTCCTTCAATTTCTCTTTGTTTTAAGATATACACACTGTCCTCCGAAGTTCTCTAGGATAACCTAGTTATTGACTCTACCATTAATCCATAACCGTGAAAACCAACCTTAAATCAAATGAATGATAATTTCTTCCATGAAATTGAGACTAGAGCAGAAACAACAATAGGTCCTTATCAATGACAATAAAGCCTCTTGACTGCTCATACGGGCGACTCAGGCTCACGACACATCAATGAAATTGCACTTATATTAGAAGAAAATATGACTGACCATTTTAGTTTTGACCAGATAATGGATCTCTCCACACGCGATTATTTTGATAACATTTTTAAATGTTTCTGCTTAATATCAAATTAATTATGAGTTCTTGTTCAATTATACGGTGTGGGAAATCGTCTAGAACATCCAGTTAAAAAAAGGATGGCATAACTTTTCATCGGTAAGTAAAATATATTTATGATTTGATAATATTATGAATAATTGCAGGGCTCAAGCTAAACTGGTTGTTTACGTTAAAGGCACACAAAATGTACACCGCGTTGATGTCTTTTTGAAAAGTCCCTTACTCTCACTAGGTATTTTCAATAAGTGTGTCCCTTTCTATCTGTAGGCATAAATAGAAAGAGACAGATGCATTGCTGTAGTGTTGTGACAACTTCGAAACTAAGTCTTTAAAATATTGTCGATAAAAATAACGATGTTCCCTAACTGTAAAAAAGTAACGTTACTTAATGTTTACATTTTAAGCTGGGTATCCATTACGTTCGCGAACCTCTTACGCTCCGCGCTCTCGTAACCGCTCTGATGGAGACGGTACGCGCATCTCCCTCTCGCACGTCCACGAACAGACTGAGCTCCCCTTTGTGTTCGCCCAATTTACCGCCACCGCGCGGAGCGCTGAGCGCGGAGCGCGCTCCGTTCCCGCTCCAAGTCGTATCCACTATGCGGAGCTGTTGCAAGAGCGCGGAGCCCAAGAGGTTCGCGAACATAGTGGATACCCAGCTTTAGATTTCCAAATATTCCAGACGTGAAAGAAAAGTGGATCAATGCTGTCCACAAGGAAAATTGGATTCCAAAAAAATATAGCGTTGTTTGTTCAAGGCATTTCACGGAAGATTGCTTTGAAACCTTAAAGAACCGACGCCATTTAGGTATTTAGTTCAGAATTTGTTTCGGTATGTTTTATTTTTTTATATGTATTTCAGTTAAATTTTGTATGTTTTTAGAAAAAAAAATAAGAAGTACCCACATGTAAAATAAAAACTTTAAAATTTACAGGCTTTACCAAATAAGACGGCTGATCTATGTATACATGGTTCTAATTTATCCGAGCCTTCCCATCTAAATATCTCACAAGTAAGTTAATTTATTCTAACGACGGGATTCGTGATCCTAGGCCGCATTGTTACAATATTTAATGCCTGATGTATCATTACAGGATTTAGTATCAATAGGACAAACTTACGATCAAATACCCTCCCAGAAATGCAAATTTGATGATCATAACGTACCTGGAACTTCCTATGATAACGTCTACGTTGTAAGTTAATTTTAAAATAATTGTCTCGTACAGGAGGATCGTCCAACCTAGGCGCAAAATTTTTTCTTTTGATTTTTTTTTACGATTTCATTAATCTTGATTTAATTTTAGCATTCATTTAAATAAAGTTAAAACAGAGTTACGTAAGTGTTTTATTTGCACCCAGTTAACGCCCAATCACTATAGTTAATAAAAAAAAATAATTAGCAGACATCGTTATGTTCGATTTTATCGATATGAGGTATTGTAGCAAAACTGACTTTTGCATCACTATGTTTGGAACATTCGTCCTGACATTGTTGCATCGGCCAATCACAACCGCTGTTTTTTCTTCGTCCCCCGACCCGCAGTGGTGAGTCGTGTGCCTAGACGAAATCGGTCTATGAGCTCTCAAGTGGTTTAATTCTCTTTGGTCCTTATTATGAACTTATTACCATAGTATGTTGATTTACTGAGCAAATAATTTTGCTTTAAACTTCTGACAAGCATATTGTAGAGATCATTAAGGGCTATCCAATAAATTGTGGCGGCTTAACCTCAAATTATCAGTGATTCTGCTTTTGCCATTATTCTTTATTTTCCGAACGCAGCGCAGGACCCATTTATTGAAAAAAAATTCAAGTCTACGTCTTTAGTCATCTTGATTTTTCTGTCCTTTGCAACCCACATTCGGGAACTGTCACTATCAAAATTCCAAATTGTCTCTGGCAGCTCGTGAACGCAGTTTCAACGACACGTGCTGATTGCATTCGTTCTTTATTCAAATATGAGTGCCAACTTATGGCCGTGGGTAACCAAATATTGGTAAATCATAGAGAATATTCGACTTAATATTGACCTTAATCTACAAAACCAGAGATAGTTTTGATATTGGGAAAGGCCGCCTTTACTGATCAATGAGTAAATTCAAATATTACTATTTGATCGGAATACCAAAACAACAGCAAGATTAAAAAAAAAAACTTGGAAAGTTTACTAAAAGATTATCACAGCACAGATGTGCGGTTTATTCTGGACAAATTAATGAACTGTATCATTTATATTCCACAATTAGCCGCACATGAGGAGTGGAAGATAAAAATAACCAGTAAAAATATGAGCGATCTCCGTGTGACTAAGATGTATGGCGATTTAAAAATATCACTGACAGTTTTTCTTGCGGATTCCCTCATAAATCCCATTTTGCCGTACGTTTAGTTAGCTTCCTGCTTGGAAAGTTTAGTCAAATCTATTCAGTACATCTCAGGATTCCAGATCAAATACGCGAAGACTACTTATCATTCAATTCAAATTCGCAACATTTTATCGTAGAATTTAAATGCTACGAGTAAGTTACGTCATGCAAAATGCAGCTAGGAGTTGAGGACGACTGGAGGAACGATAATAATAAGACTGGAGGTGAGGTGATTACTAGATGATGATGAGTGAAGAAAAATGGAAGAAGGAGACTGCTTTAAATAACTTAGGAGAAAGGCAAGATGACGATGAATTACATTAAGAGTGATGGAAGACCAAAGAAATGATGGACTGCATGCAAAGATGATATGGCTATACAAGAGGTTATAGATCAATGGAGCAGAACATGCTGCGCCTACTCCGACGTAGATTAGAATGATAATAATGAAAAGGAACTAAAAGTAAATGTAGAGACAGACCAAAGAAGATCTATAAACACTGGGAAAGACAATAAATGCTGGAAAAGGGGTGATTACTTAGATGATTGACTGAGAAGAAACGAAAAACTTATGTTATGCCGGCTGCTAATATAATAGGTTTTACAAGCTAAACCTGTAAATGAAATAAGATTTGTCTAGAAAAGGGATAACTTACTAAGATAGTCAAAAACAGAAATGATGGAAAAGAGATCATGCTAGATTGACCACAAATATTATGACTGGAAACTTGATGTCTGCGATAATGACTAAATAGAGAAGTATAGAAGATATTATGCAGTCTCTAAATCAATAAGAACAAGGACAGAAGAATAATGATGACACCTCAACTAAATGTTTTTATACCATTCCCACTTTAAAAAGTTACTTTTTCTCACTGAAAACAGTGAGTAAAAAGCTCTTTTACTCACTGTTTTGTTGTTTGAATTTAGAACACATTGCTGCGGTCCACCCCCGTCAGCCCCCGTGTTGTTAGGATAATGTTATTCTTAATTTAAATCATTGTTCCGAGTTTATTGTCAATTTGTTGGCGCAGTGACCGAGCGATTGGACTACTTCGTCGCGTGCAGTGGGTTCGATTCCCGCACAGAGCAAATATTCGTATGATCTATGCAATAATTTGTTTCGGGTCTGGGTGTTTGTGTATGTGAATTTAGATGTTTGTAAACACACGTTTGTCTTTTTTTTTCTTCGTTAAATATCTAATTATCGCTTGATTATTATTTTTCTCGTGGTCATGGTATAAAGTATCGTATGCAACTCGTGAATAAAACGGATTTAAATCGAGGGCCTGAATCACTCGCGTCGCTCAGGATTTAAATACTTGAATCACTCGCTTCGCTCGTGATTCAATCATCATGAATCACTCCCTACGGTCGTGATTCAGTCATTAAAATCCTTCGCTTGCTCTTGATTCATATATAAGGCCCTCGCTTTAAATCCGCTCTTTATTCACTAGTTGCATAATGTACTATTATACCATTCCCACTTTAAAAAGTTACTTTTTCTCACTGAAAACAGTGAGTAAAAAGCTCTTTTTCTCACTGTTTTGTTGTTTGAATTTAGAACACATTGCTGCGGTCCACCCCCGTCAGCCCCCGTGTTGTTAGGAAAATGATACTCTTAATTTAAATAATTGTTCCGAGTTTAATGTCAATTTGTTGGCGCAGTGACCGAGCGATTGAACTACTTCGTCGCGTGCAGTGGGTTCGATTCCCGCACAGAGCAAATATTCTTATGATCTATACAATTATTTGTTTCGGGTCTGGGTGTTTGTGTATGTGAATTTAGATGTTTGTAAACACACGTTTGTCTTTTTTTATCTTCGTTAAATATCTAATTATCGCTTGATTATTATTTTTCTCGTGGTCATGGTATAAAGTATGCAACTCGTGAATAAAACGGATTTAAATCGAGGGCCTGAATCACTCGCGTCGCTCAGGATTTAAATACTTGAATCACTCGCTTCGCTCGTGATTCAATCATCATGAATCACTCCCTGCGGTCGTGATTCAGTCATTAAAATCCTTCGCTTGCTCTTGATTCATATATATGGCCCTCGCTTTAAATCCGCTCTTTATTCACTCGTTGCATAATGTACTATTATCTGATTTTTTTTTAATATACTACATTTAAAATGGTTAAAGGTCGAGTGGTCAAAAATATTTTGGAACAGCTTCAAAGACGTTTTTAGACACTTAAATGTTTTTTAACGCTAATTATGATAAGTTATCTTTGTCTCTTGGCAACCCGATTAATTAATTAGTGCTCTGATAAGTATATGTAAAATAAAATATTTTTGTTTTTAATGGTTATCGTTTCGCTGTTCTTTGAGATGTTTTTGTTATTGACATTTTTGTGACGTAGAATTTTATTTATTGTGATCTTTGTTAACCGACAGTATTTTTTTATTTTCCTCGTAGTATGTTGAAAAATAAAACGTAGATTTTGAAAAAAAAAAAAGGTAAAAATACCATTTCTGGACCATTTTTAAACTCAGTCTTAAATAGCTTAATACTCAAAAAGAAATCTATTTATTTGGGGAAAAATATACCTACAGGCTCAGTGCGGGTTGCACTGAGCCTGTATAATAGATCACAGTCCACTCCCTCTCACAGAGAGACTGCTGAATCTCTAAATAGAAATTATCCTTTTCCCAGCTATTTTGTTGCATTGTTGAATACATCGATTGGCTTCTTCATTTGGTGTCTCATAGTTTTTTTTTGCCGCCTTTTTTCAACTCAAAAAATTGGGAAATGTCGATGTTTGCTTATTTTTTACGCCTAATCTCTTGATTTTTTGCAGCATAATCTTTCATATATATGTACTAAAATAATTATGTTTACACACGTAATGACTTAGTTTTTCTAGAGGTTTCGTCATTATTCAATTTAGTACACATCAATACCGAACACAGAACTAATCAATAGTCCCAAACTTGCAATACCAGGTCCTTATTACAAGGATCATAGAGTTCAAAGTCATAGAACTGTCAATGATGAATGACATCCTTAAGACTAGACAGATAGAGTTCAAAATTGATAGAATTTTTAAGGAATGCGCAAAAAAAAAAAGGTATTTTCTTATCTGATGAACAGTGATTAATTAAATCACGAAGAAGTGTTATTAGACATTAATTCTTGGAAAGAAAAAGTTAATTCGTTGAGATAGGAATAATTATAATCAACGTAAGTAACGATTGTTGAAACTTTTTCAAACAATTGTTTTCTTTAAAAAGCGAATATTTCTGTATAATTTTTATTTATTTTATTTTCGAGTGTGCGTAATCAAAATATTTAATTTAAAGATTATGATGAGCCTTTCAACCTTGTCTAGATGACTAACGAAGCCAAGAAAAAAAGTACGCTAGTCATAGACAAACAAAACAATGACTAAGATAACGATGTATTCTGCCTGAGTTCTTGACCGTGGCAGAGTGGCAGTGGACAAAAAACTTGATATACCTACTGACAGCAAAACTCCAATTTATAATTTAAACATGGAACAACTTTGGAACAAAGTTTTGAATTTTCTTTGACTTTTCTACTTAGTTTGTGATATTATAATATTCTAGTCTATGGTGTCGTCTGTCCCAGTATTTCCTCAAATTAAAGTTTGTTAAATTCTTAGTAAAGGTTATTTATTTCCAACTGTCTTATAATTTTTATTTCACGTATTTCAAGATACCTAGTCTTGTTTGTAATAGGAAATCTTATACCAATTTATTCACCCAAGGAAACTGTTTACAAACCTTTTTGCGAACCAATCAATCTACCATTACTAATACATGAACACAAACATGTTTTACTTTTAACCAATTACTCGATACTTTATGAAAAATTCATATATTCCGTAGCGATTCTAATCGATTCTCGACTCGATATCGCTCGGTTCGATAATCGTCATCGTTCTTGCATTCATTAGTACAGCACTACTCGTGCACAATGCAAACATTATGGCTTATGTAGATGTGTTCTGATTGTTGACAATCTTTCATGTGTGCGTACAACAATTGTGCGTGCGTATATGGAAATATTTTAATACGGACTTTCTTGGGCCATGCAAATTCATTTTGCTTGGCCTTTTATTTCCCCACTGCTGAGACACAGGCCTCTTGTTTATGGGTTGGATAGAACCAAGAGTATACGGAATGGTAGATGGCTTGTTTTTCTGTAGGCTATGATAGTTTCCTCAAGATGTTTTGCTTAACACTTTTTGAGAGCATTAAGCAATCTAAAGTTTGCTCATTCGTTAATTCCTTTACAACTGGGCCACCATTGCTGTGTCGACAATCTTTTATTTTATGAGTATTTGTTTTTTTTTTAAAACAATGCGACTACGTGCGTGTAAGAACACATTTTTAGGTATTTAAATACTTTCTTGAGCTCTGGATTGAATGCCATGAATGGATTCTCCTTACGGCGAACAAATTGTTCAGGCTTCCATTTACAAAAGTTGGTCGTTGACGTAATCAAATGAAACAGATGTGCAGTGTTCTGAATTCAAAATGTTTTGATGTTTGTCGCCAGTTGCTGTTGTTCTTTACAATTTTTTTTTTCTTTTATGACTGTTATTTAGCTCTGCCACACGCAGTGGAATTTGCACTTTAATCGCATGTTTTAAGATTTTATATTGTGATTAAAGAAACAAAGCTTAGTGCTGCCCACGTTTTTAGAAAAGCCGAGCTATGAATGCTTGGAAACATTATCGATTGTTTCAATTGCAAACCTAAAACAAATACCATCAAAACCTTTTCACACTTTCCCTGAAAAGCGATCCTTTCCCAAAGAATTAACAACAAGGAATATTAAGAGAAATATAAATAGCAAGGCTATAAAGCATTACAAATGTAATTTCAACAAAAGTCTGTCAGTAAATAGGATATAACTTGGGCAGTAAACTGTCAGAACAGTTAAACTGAGAATGGCAACTCGGTTTTGTAATGGGATCCTGTTTAGGTATCGTTTTTATGGCGCACTTTACGATTTCGCTATGTGAAACCATCTTACTGTAGAGGCGCGGCTGGATTTTCTGTTAGTATTTTTTGAAAGCATGTAAAATTGTAAAATCATGAGGTTTTTACGTTTTTGCTAAGTATTTTTTAAGGACGGTCTTGTTTGCTATTTCCATCGTGGACACAGTAGCAGGTTTGTAAAGAATAACAAGGTAATAAAATCTTAACTACACTCGCGGTCAAAAGTATAGAATCACTTACTTGGAATTAAAAGTACGGAATCACTTACTTGGAATTAATCTGGGATAGCTCCTTAAATAATGGTGTGATTTGAATGAATTTGGTGTCAATTTAAAGTGAACGGTTAAATCTTTAAAATGGCACCATTTTTGTTATTCTTAACGAGTTATAAAGTACTCTTGATCGCGCGGAATCGGAGTGATTCCATACTTTTGTTTGCTAGTACTCGTATATCTGTTTTTCAATAACGTCAGAACGGGTATACGGATCTTGGTAAAATTTGGCTGAGATATAGATGATAGCCTGGAATAACACATAGGATACCGTTTATTACGAAAAAACAACAACAAATTATGTCTTTAGCTAATCTGTCAACCATTTGAAGATGACAAACCCAGAATGAAACGTAGAAGTCAGAGAATAGAGTCTTAATTACGTCTACAGCTAATTGTATCTGGCAGAAGTGTAAACAATCACTAAATGATAAATTAATGGAACAACTAATTAAGAAAAACTTATTAAAAAATATTCATCGAATACATGACGATTTATTGTTTAAAATAATAAAAGTTCCAAATCGTAAACTCTCACAATTTAATGACATCAAAGAAAACTGTTTCGGTTACAATTGGGTGGTTTTAAATAAATACTTTTTATGTTATTTATTGTATTTTGTACATAAGCATACCTACGTCATAAAAAGTCGTTAACTTTCTACATAGTAACAAGTGGGAAAGTTATTACTTAAAAATAACAACAAAATTACATAAATAGAAATTGATATAAGTACCTATAATTTTGTGGAATTTTAATATTCTGTCCGTCATTTGAACACATTGCGCGACTTTTGGGAGTTGTAAAAAAAGCAAGACACAAAAATAGGTATTTGTTTCCGCCAAAAAACATCAGCCCATACGAATACAATAATTCTAGTATTTTTTTAAACACTAATACCAACTTACCCACAATTATATGCAATTTATATGCAGAATTTTAATCACCTCAAGATCGTGTCAAAAGCATCAGATAACAAAAATGATCGTATGCCAAACGCTGTATCTACCAATAATAAGCTTATCCGACAAGATCAAAGAACTCAAAACTACCCTACCGTACAACTTTTTAATATGTGCTAAGCTCACACTGTTTCAAGTGTAAGAAAAGTTTTACCATGAGTAAGTTGACTACAGAAACTTAACTTCACAAAATTGTGCTTCATCTGAAGTTTCTGTGCACAACATCATGTTTTAGCTGCGCGTAGAATTTGTTGGTATGGATATTAGGTGTTTTTTTTTTTCATCATTTGCCTTTATCCTTCCAACTGTGCTATGGGTCTGTTACCAGATCTAATAATAATATGAAGCGACTGCGTATCTGATCATCCCAACATAGTTATCCTAATTGGTAAAACAAGTGCTTAGACTTCCAGTCTTCTTATTGTCCGGAACGAAACGTTCTAAAAATAGTTTTTGGCAGTCTATAGTCAATATACTGGTTACAGTTGTTATAATAACCGTGACCAGCGACTTAATTTATTTGTAAGAAAGCTGTTCCCCATAGCTTCACCGATTTCTCTGCTCCTATTGGTCGTGGCCTATAGCCTTCCTCGATAAGAGGACCATCCAATACAACAGGTATTTTTAAATTGAACCAGTAATTCCTGAGATTAGCGAGTTTAACCAAACAAACTCTTCAGCTTCATAATATTAGTTTAGATATCGGTCTCTGGTGACTATCTACTCCATGTCCTTCAAGTGTGTAAGTCCAAGACATGTTTCTTGGTAGTTAAATATGCAAATATTGCAACTCATACTAACATTGTGCTCGAGCATTCAAACTGAGATGTGGCTATGAATATTTCTTTTAAAATTATTGTGATTACTTTCGTCGAGAAGTGTTGATAAGTTCTGTTTAAGCTGTGTTGGAAGTTGTAACGATTATTTTAGAATAATTGCAGTAAGTATCATATCAATGGATCTGAGAAACTGAAAGAAAATATCTCGTATTTTTTTTTTGTTTGTTTGATACTTGTGTATTCTTAGTGTGCCAACGACAGAAAAAAAAACGTAATAATTTCAATTTTCTTTTGGAATTTCTTCAAAGTTCAGTCTTCTTTTCAATACAGTCTAATACTAACCTAAAATTTTATTCTCCAAAGTATTACTAATACTCTTAAAATATGTTGGTTTATTATTAGTGCGCTTGTCACTAATACGCCAGACAAATTAATGAGTCCAAGAGAAGTAGACGCGTCCCGCAGATGCGATCTTGCGATTTGTCGAGTAATTGTACGACTAATCGCATTCATATGTCTTTCATACATTCAATTAGTCGGGGACTATTTTATGCAGATGATCGTATTTTTCAATGGAAGCTGTGAAACGCCTTACCTACATAATTAAATAATATCTGGTTGAACGAGCTTCGCTCGGTTTTTAAAATGTCTATATCTTGGGAACCGAGCTTTTCTCGAACCTGGGACCTTGATAAATCGATTCCTTGAGCCGAAAAACCCCTAATCTGTAACTTTAATGAAAATCCTTGGAGCCGTTTCCAAGATCCTGATTATATATAAATAAATATACAAGAATTGCTCGTTTAAAGATATTAGATAAAAGCAATTTAAATTCAGGTATTTCATAAACCACTCAAACATTAATTTAATTCATAATTTGTTCAACAAAAATAAATACCAAAGATAACATAGTATGCTAATCCAAACTCCATATTTAAAATAAACCCGTGGACCGAAGAACACGTGTTTTTTTTTTTAAAGAAAGCATTGACACAGGCATGCGTTTAGTATCGCGTTACAAATTCGTCACATTCTTTGCCCCTTGTCTCTGACACGACGCCATTTTGGTTTGACCCCTATTCTTTACGGATGCATTCGTTGACAGATGTCAGTTTTGAATGGTCGTATGCAGCCCTAATTTCATATGAATACGGTAGCATGTGCCAGTGTCAAGTTACAACGTTGGGTCACGTACAGACGATTATTAAAAAATAGTGGGCAGTGAATAGAAGATGGCTGACTTGAAGAATCATCGCTGGACAGTCTGAGAATTTTCCAAGCGATGGATATCCATGCTACGACTACTAACGCACTTATTATAAGATTATGAAAGAAGCGGTGGGAACAAAAATAATTCCTTTGAACTTTTCATTTAATAAAATCATAAAACAACAGGAAATGTTATCTTTGATTCTGTCAGTGCGCAATAAAAAGTGATACTTGATCTATGGGTGGTCGTAAAAATCTAAATAAGTATTACCTAGTAAAGTAAGTCGAACTAATCACGGAGTGTGACGGTGATGATTGTAAAAAAATATGAGTTACAATTCGCATAACAATTTGTTATTAAAAGCACTAACTAATGCAGTACTCCAACTATGGTTTTATTTTTTCAAACCCATTTCTAATTCGCCTCCATCTTTCCTTACTATACTTAATTATACTTCATGGTTCGATGAGCACAATAATTTTACGATGTAAAAGCTGTCAAGCTACTGTCATTGAATACTTTTCCAGAAACCACAGAGTAGTGAAATCCACAAAACCACAGAATGTCAAAAAACTCGGTATTCGAATTTTTCACGCACAAGTACACTCGCATACAAAACTCCAAAATGATTTACTGCCCTTATCCCAATTTATTTAAAGTTGGCACAGTATAACTGGATCTTCCGTCCTTCTCTATTACTGGTCATCTCAACAGTCACTCATCGAGCCATATCATCTTTCATACAGACCATCCATTTTGTTTTTTCTCTACTAGTAAATCACGTTCATAATACTAACTGGGTTGTGGAGATCGAAGCAGTCGTTCCATGTAAAATAGAGGTAATCTGGTTAGATTGGAAGCCGATCCAGTACTGATGAAAAAACTAGGCAGATGACGATCCTTCTTTGAAAGCGGTGAATTGATTCCCGCAATCTCGGCCTCGACATGTGGTAGTACAGGACACCGTATGGTTTTAGTCAGTCTGTCCTGCTCCTTTGCATTCCCCGAGCGAAGGCCGCTCATGATTACCATTCGTTATAAAAAAGTCAGATTATGTAGGTACTTTTTTTTCCTACTGCCACGCCTGCTGGGCAAAGAATTTTCCCAAATTCCTTGCATGAACTCTTTTCCCAGGACGCTTCAAACCAGCGCAGCGCTCGTGGTATACGTCTAGGTCGTCTCGCTACCGTTTTCTGGGCCATCCTCGGTGGCGTCGTCCATCTCTCTACATTTATTATATGGAGACTTTTGTCAAGTAAATATGATGATGATGAATTTGATGATTCAAAATCAAATCTTTTCTTATTCCTCCGCATCGAATGCCATCACAATCAATTAAAACTATTCAGCCAGTCACTTCTACAACAGCGATGTGTGAACAATAATTCTATAATAGTGCGAAGTTGAACCGGTCGCTCATTTTTATTTACATGCCTAAGTGTGGGTTTACAATAGCGATTATTTAATTAGGCATACACGTTATGGTCGTCACGGTACCGCATACGACTAGGGTTACCATGCGTGCGTATGTACGTATTTTTCCAGACTTACTTATGGTTTAAATTCTGAGGTTTGGCTGACCATGAGAACTTTGACCAGACTTTTCGATTTATGACATTTCTTTTTCTCTCACAAAAGTGTTTTTTAATATCATATAAAATGGCGATTTTCTTTTGTTTTTTATATAAAAAATAACAATTAAGTAAGAACTTCTTTATCTTTTAAGATATTACATTAAATTTACATTTACTTAAAATCAAATGTTCGATTTATTTAATAAAAAGAAAACTTAAAAATCGCACTTTCTCATTAATCAAAGGGTTTATAATATACTCGTATTTTTCTAAAAGGTAACCCTGAAAACGACATCCATTTTGTGGCACTTCTTATGATTTACTTTTACTGTGAGTAACCGTAGTTCTAATGTTGCGTTTAGAACTATTTTTTGAAATCTAGTAATTGGATTATTAAAAATAACGAGATCTTTCTACATGGCTTTATTTGTTGACCGTGGAGAATTTAGATTATGATATTGTATTTTTTAGAAAAAAACCTTTTAAACATAGTTTTAATAATAAATAAGCAGATCACATTTTTTTTTTAATTTTGTTAAATGAATAAATTTAAATCTCAATAACACAGAGAATAACAATGATCAATAAATAATATATTTTCCTAAATCAACCTTCCGTACGCGCTAGTTTCTACGTTTTTCCTTAAAATACAAATATACCTAACGTTTTCCGATTCATACCTACCGTGTAGCTACCGCCTACTACGCTTTATAGCTTGCCATCGCCTTTGACCATTGGTGGTCTGTCCGATAGAATTACCTTTGCCCACTGCCATTTTGTTTTGTATTTTCTATGAATCTGCTTTGTTTATTGGACAGTATTTGAAGTACCTATTGCTGCGAAATTCTTTATAGAAAGCTTGTTGACAGATTTATTTGAATAATGAGAAGTTTAGTAGTAGCTTGGTTCTTCTCAATTTCAATAATCAAAATCAGACGAAAATAAGTGAAACTAATGTTTATAACTAATAGAGGTTGTTTGTTTTAAAATAATAAAAATAAACTTGAATAAAAACGAAAGTTACTCAGAAAATCCTCGCTTTTGTTTGAAAACACTATTAAAGTCTGAATACTTTTTTACAGTGTATATTAAGCTTTAATTGCAAATACGGGTAAAAATTATGAAATAATGTAATTTACGACACTTTTTAACGTGGTAAAATCAAACAAATATTTTAAAATAATAACCCTATGAACGCTGTAGTGTAAGTGTTATTTTTTACCAAAAGTAATGTAGCAAATACATTAGAATATTAAATTACAGCTTTCCTATTATTACATTAAGAAATTAATAATATAATTCTCTTCAATTAATTACTCTCAAGTATAATTAGCTCGATTATTAATTATAGTTGTATGACATGGTAATATTGGTAATAAATTAATGAGTGTAAGTATTAAAAGGTATAAGAATTTTAGAATAATGTATTTTTTTAGGCACATACAGATTGGTTTTGTTGGTAGTACACAAAGTATGAATACTCTAAACGTAGAAAAAGTAAAGTAGTAAGTAAAGTTTGTGAGGATGTACGGAAGGACGTTTGTTACTCTTTTACAACAAACACAAAACCCGTTATTGAAAACCGCATCAAAATCGGATCATTAGTTTAGAACATAGGTGGGAACATTACTTTGCACAGACGCACACACAAACATCTCTCACCCTAAACGCATAATTACCTGCTCCGTTCCGTCGTGGGTAAAAATACTACTGAACGGATTTGGATGAAATTTGGTACACAGATAGTTTATAACCTGGATTAACACATAGGATAGTTTTTATCCCGATTTAATGATTCCGTGGGATCATTTTCGAGTAGCGGGTGGAGCCGCTGGCACCAGCTACTTATTGGTATATAAAACATGGTGTCTGTACAATTGTACACCATTATATACACTCGGCGTCACAAAAATCGCACCTCTTCGAAAATAAGTTTAAAACATGTCCCGCCAGTAACGAATACATTAAACCTAATTAATATTGGTATCAAATGAAAGTATGTTTAACGACCTTTAAATTAACAACAGTTAGAATTCCTAAACACAACAGATCTCATTAGCACGTAATGTAAAAAAATGTTGTCAAAATACTCATTGCAACGGCCACTAAATTGCACCTCCCTACAAGGGTCTAAAACGGGCGACCCGGGTTAAATGTGGGTCATTCGCTATTCAACCTTTGAAGTGAACACACGTGAACAGCTACAGCAAGAAAAATACCCAAGAAGATGGATACCACTGCAGATGAAGCCGCTCAAGTCATGCACTACTGCAATCAGGGATGCGGCAATGTGATGTTGCTCGTCAACTGAACTTGAGTCGTTTTGCCGTTCGACGAGTGTTCCAACGCTTCCAAGAGACTGGTGGCTATATCCTAAGACGTGGATCTGGAAGACAACGGTGCACATCCGAAAGAGACGATCGCTTCATTGTTTCGACGTCTTTACGTAATCGGTTCTCCAATGCTGTTGAGCTGCAACAACAACTGCGATCAGCTCGCAGAACTTCTGTAAGCGTCTCCACGATTAGAAGAAGAATGCGGGAGAAGAAAATTGCAGCTCATAGGGCTGCTACAGGGCCAAAATTGACTGCACAGCATAGGAGAGACCGGTTGCAATTTGCCCGTGACCATGTGGATTGGACAATAGACCAATGGAGGGCTGTGCTCTCCTCTGATGAGACGAGGGTGTGTCTTTTCTGCAACGACAGGCGTCGAAGAGTGTATAGGAGGCAAGGTGAACGATTCGAACAAGCCTGTATTCAAGAGACTGTGGAATACGGAGGTGGCTCGTGCATGTTCTGGGGCGGCATGTCAATCGACGGTAAAACGAACCTTGTGTGTGTTTCTCGGACTGGAAGTGCTCGCGGGCAAGGGTCGCTGACTGCTGCTCGGTACATAACAGAGATCTTAGAGGAGCAGGTTGTCCCTTATGCGGGTTTTGTTGGCAGTGGGTTCGCGTTAATGCACGATAACGCCCGCTGTCACACCGCTTTAATTGTAAGAGACTACCTGCAAGAAGTTGGAATCCCTGTTATGCACTGGCCGGCGCGAATTCCAGACCTGAACCCTATTGAGCACCTTTGGGATGAACTGAAACGGCGAGTACGGGCACGTGATCCTGCCCCTACCACTCTCCAAGACCTCCAAGATGCCGTCGTTGCAGAATGGGACAACATTCCTCAAGAGACTGTTGTCACATTGATTAAGTCCATGAGAGAACGCATGGAAGCAGTCATCAGGGCTAGGGGGAGTAACACTAGGTTTTAAGTTGTTTTTAAGGACTTTGTTGTAATTTTTGCTGATAAAATAAAATTTTACTTTTTAATCATTTGCATTAGCTTGCTTTTCTTTATTCCCGGTAAACGAAAAACCAAATCCATTGATTTATACTGAAATTTAAATAAATTGCCTTTCCAATGATACCATATAGTCATATGTCTACCATTGATTAATAGGTTTAAAATGACTTTGATGGGAATTCTTAGAGAGGTGCGATTTTTGTGACGCCGAGTGTATTTCGAATACGATTCTCACAGAAACTGATTACCTAAATAATAATAGTTTCTAAAAATAATTATCATGTAGTGTTCATTGTAACTAAGTAAATCACAGAAAAAAGGCTGAATGTCCAATTAATATGAAACCTTCCGTTTCAAATTGCGTTGTATGAATACGAACGTTGAATATTTTAACAAGGAATAAAATAACATCAGCGTCAGCAAAAATGCATTTGATAAACGTAAAACGTATTTTAAACCTTAACCTTACTTGATTAAACCCTAAAATAGAAATGGTAAAGCCCAGTTTATTTTAAAACTGATTCATAGTCAAAAATATTTTTTCTATAAACAAAAACTAAACATTAGAACAAAGGGCAATAAATAATAACACATAAAATTTAATGGTGTCCCATGAAACAATGGGTGCCATTTTCACTTTTTTTGTTCCGTCCTTGTGGTCCGTTAAGTCATAGGCAGGTAGGACTCGCCTTGAATGAAGCCTTGTTTGGACGCTTTACTGCCCTCACTACATAAATGTAAGTGGAATTATCATTTTATACATTGCAACATTTAATGACGATCGTGTGGACCAATTTTCGCTGTAATTATTGCGTTGCCATTGGACGGTTAAGTTTTTTTTTAACTTAGCAAGAAAAAATCTAGTTTTTTTATTAATTTTTAGCAAGAATGAAATAACCGGTTACATTTTTTTTCGGTTGGATATTAATTTTTTGTTGTCCCACCGTTGGCCAAAGGTCTGCCCCATAAAACTCTTCCGCAGCAAAGTCTCTCACGCTTGTTTTAGCGATAATACCATTTCTTTATTGTTTATTTTAATTGCTGCTGGTCTCATACACTTCCAACATCTTAATTACTAATCATCAAACCACATAAAAAACGAATCATCAACTCTCAAATCCGTCCAGAATTCGCCTTGCCCGCCAATTCACACCACATTTGTTAGCGTCCTATTAAACCCAGTAGCGTCAGCCAATTACCAAGCTCCTCAGATCTGGGACCCTCGCAGACACCCAAGGGTAACCCGACCGAATGTAAAACACTTTTATTATACCCTTTTCGGTCGAAAGAGCACGACTCTTAAAATTGGCCGTCGTAAAAACGCTAAACAGAAATTCGCCCGCGGCAACGCTCATGTAGTTTCGTTTTTGTTTTCTTTGATGAATCGTTTTGTAATTAAATAATTTATCTAGTGTGTTGTTATGTAAAGTATTATGTGATTAAATGGATCAGGTTTTTGTTTTAATCCAAATAATTATTCATTTTCTTTGAGTGTCTCAAAAATAACCAAAAATTGGGTCAAAATATTTCTCCAAGTCCTTCGCAAGTTCCTTAGTTTAGCAGCACACTTGTTTCCGGTCCATTTGTGTATATTTCTCAACCTAAACTCTGCTTATCAGCCAACAACACTTTTTCGTGATGTTTCTCCCATGACTCAATTTATACAAGACTTCGAAGTTATTTATATGTATAAAGTGTTGTATCACAGATTTCTCACTAAAAACTTAAAAGGCAAAGATAATCCGATTTTCTCACCGGGCGCCACTTACCGCTATAATTACATGTAATTATACATTTTGATACGGCGTTATCTAAAACGGTACGCTCCTTGCATTTTGACACATACATTTATACCGTAAAAAGATAACTCGAAATAACCCAAAAAGTCAATGGACATACAGTCCAAACAGTATTTTTCGGAGATAAGTTTTGGACCAGGATTTTGTGAAATGATCCTTTTGAGGATAAAGTTAAGGTTTAATTTTATATGGTAGTTTTTTTGGTTACAAAACCGGTTTGAAAAAGAGATGTGCGTGAGCTTGTTGGGAAAAACGATTATTATTGTACTTGCATGAGAATATAATGCGTCGGAATTTAGAGGGTTGACTGCGCCTAAATAATTGGTAAGTCAAAAGAAACTTTTTTCTTTGACAAAACTTTACCAATACTTGTGAAAAGTAAAATAAAAAGTTCGCGTGAGGTTCGTAACATTATTAATTTTATGGGATGGATAGGTGTATCTAATGTTTTAACTAAACAAACATGACTAGCCATTTTATAATCTTAGCTTTTTTTTCTCTGAACATTCCATTACGACTAAGTCGTTTAAAAACGAATACGTCATGTATAAAAACTTAACTTCTATTTAATAGATTCCAATTATATCAAATGCGCATGCTAAGTTTGAATTCTCGTTAAAAATATGATGCGACCGGATTTGAAACCTGCATGCATCCGTTGAAGAATCAGTATTTGATTTGACCTGTCATCATAAGTAGTGTCTTTTTACAGTTTATTAAGTTGGCTAGCCTGAGAAATAAGATAAAAGGGGGAATGAATAAAATCTCAGGTTAGCCGACTTAAAAGCTGCTTAAAATGATTTAAAAGAACTTTTATCAATTATTTTCTTACAAAATTATTTTTTTCTAAGACATTAAATGAATTTCATATTAAAACAGACACTACAATACCGAGGTATTTATCCTATTTCCCTCTCATTCGTCTTTCATAGAAAAGAGTGAGCTAAAAACTCATCCCAACTATAAACTTAATTCAGCGTGGTTGACATTGAAAGTGGTAGATATTTTTATAAATGAACAAGTGTAATAGGCGCCAAATAAAATGTATGAGCGAGAGAAGAGATTTAAGCCGAGTGAGAAAGATGAGAGAAAAAGCTGTATAAAAGCTATGGATTAAAATCAAATCCAAAAGTCTTTTAGGAAAATTATTTATTTCTGTATTGATTATGTCTTGTATCAAAAGTAGCAAATTAATTTTCCAATCCGTCCATGCCTGCCCTGCTAACTGCAGAAAGTGGTGGTGAGGTTTGAAAGGAGAATGAACTGCCTTTGCCCAGTAGTGTCCTGTACTCCTGGTGGACTGGTGTTGGACAAAAATTTGGCAGTGAACAGACACACAAATGACAAAACGAACAAATAAAGAAACGGTAAATTGTTACTTATCTAAAAAAATAGAAAAATGTTTGAAAATTATATCCGATCGTTTTTTCTAAATAAATAAAGGCATACCTATTTACTATTTGCCGGATATAATCATCTTCAAATTACTAGATCCTGATAGAAAAAAAATTGCAACATGTTATTTGTTATTGGTCATCGGGTTTTCCCGATCAAAGTCCGCATATTTTGTCTATCATTTGTAATCTACTTTTGCGATCTTTATTATACAGATAATAAGTAATGTTACTTTTATTAAAATTTCGTTTCCAGATTCTATCTAAAACAATATTATAAAGCGGAAGAGTTTTTTTTTTGTTCGGTTGAATGCGCTAATCTAAGGAACTACTGGTTCGAATTCAAAAATTTGTTTTCTTTTGGATAGTTCATTTATTGAGTCAGGCTATAGGCTCTAAAACATCACTCTACGACCAACAGGTACTGAGCAGCGGGTGAAACCGAGGGCAAAAACTAGTGCTTTTTTAGAGACAGAAATTCGATTCAGTAATTTTATTTTAATTTTATTTTACGTAAAATAATTATGATGCTGTAAACAGCAGTGTTGAATAAATATTCACCCTATTTTCATTTCACATTTGTGTTTTTTTTTTTTGTAAAGTAAACCAGTCTGTCCGCCATTTTTGCATAAACTCGTGGTATTTTTTTCGCCAATGCCTATTATTATCAAGTAGGATTATCAACATTGTTGTACGATTAATTATAATTTACATGTAAAGTATCGTGGCTCTACAAGATTATGAAAAAAATAATTTCAGAACAGGCTCTATTTTTAGATTACCGACGGATTAAATATAATTAGGCGGCTTTACAACTGCTGAGTTTACAATATTAATAAGTACCTACCTTTTTAGATAGGTTTGGTCAAATATATTTTTTTAAATAATAGAAAGCAACTTACAAAGGACAGCACACAGGTTCGCCCTTGACGAAAAAAAATTGGCGCGGGCTTTCGTCTTTACAATTTCGATTCGTAAGTTCCGAAAAATACTTTTAAACCAATTTGAACTTTAACCACTTGAAATAAGAACCAGCACTCAATTTTCGAAATGCATTTGTTGAAAGTTTTTTGCGTCGCTTTTTTGGACGTATCGTAGAATCTGTTGGTTCTAGGAAATGCTCATTACGGTTGTCGGGAGACAGAATTTATATCTCCACGGTTGATATCGTATGTATACTTTATTTTTTATTACCTTTTTCTTCCTTAATTGCAGTCATTAAAGAAGGAATTATGATAAAAACAAGCTATCTTTGCGTTCTATCCTGTGACTGTGATTTGCTAGTTTTTCACCCAGTTTCAAAGAAAATTATCAACACGCCAAAATGAACAAATTAGGTATAGCGATGCGAATGGCTGTTGATAAAACACAACCATCACAAAATAATTTACGCGCGCTTGACAATTTTTTGATTTCTCATCAGATACCGACGCATGTGAGAAAGTCGAATCAATTATGAAACAACCTGCTAAGACAATAAATGCAAATGAATTTTCACTATGAATAGAGGTTACAATCGGTACCTGTATATTTAGACAGGCATTAAATGGCCTAACCCTACGGGCAGAGTGACAAAGAACGAATACGTGGTGCGTATGGTAATCATAAAGCGAGATTAACTGCCTACCATGAAATCTCACTCGATGACAGATCGAAATCAATTTGAATTCCAATGACAAACTATTCGAACGCGACGATTTGGATTCCGAAGAATTGAAATGTAGAAGACCCGCGCTATAGGTCGTAAACGTTTCGTTGGTAGGTACTAAGTTTGTTAGGTTGGTAGGTACGACTGGGAGGTTGACAGTTTTTTGTAAGGTAAAACGTCTTGTTGTTGGTCATGGGTCAAAAATATAAACGTCTTTTATTTTAGTTATATCTTAGAACTTGCATAATAATTTGTAAGTAGTTTTCAGAAATTCTTTAAATGATAATTTATACCTATTTCTATGCAAATAACTTATAGTAATTCTTAGTACCTACCTATCTAAGGCGAAAAGCTTCCTTTGCGAGTCAGATTCCACGTATTTGCGGTATTTTTTTATGTGGTTTAATTAGTTTTCTTTCAACTTTATCATCAGCCAGCCGGAAGACTTCCACTGCTAAACAAGTAAACAAGACAACAACAATCTTTCTAATACCGCCACTGCAAATGACAATCACTTGTGTTGTGTCCATATCTGTTTTCGTTTATTCTTTGTGAATCTAGTTCATAACATTAAAGCTTGGATTCCTTGAACTTGCTTCTAAAACTATGGCCACTGGGCCTACCCAGTGGCCATAGTTTTAGAAGCAAGTTCTTCAATTGCTGCAAAGATCATTGAAAATTTTATTTTATGGTGGGTTATATTAGTTGCACAGTATACCTATTTGTAAACGCATTCAGTATTCCGCGTGTGCTCAACGAACAACACGAGCGCATTAACATTCTCAACTCTCGCGCAGGTTCTCATAGCAAGCCGCACGCGTTTAATAGCTGTCTCTGTAAATGCGACTGGCTTTTGTTATAAAATATAAAGTTTTTTTTTATGCCCTTGAGGAAAATCCGAATTGTTATTAGTAATATTTAAAACAACAGATTTTGTTTTTCTGATAACTTAATAGTTACATAAATATTTTCCTTTTATGCCGAAATCATGAGATAAATAGGTATGATACCTACTATTAAGTGTGCTAATATGACCATGATTTCAGAAGTTAAGTAGGTACAACCAAATAGGTAATAAACTATTTGATTTGATCATTTAATTACTACTACTTCTATCATTATAATTATTTATCAGTCGGTCGTTCATAACCATTAAATACTAAATCAAAGATTTTATAGCGACAAAATGGACATTCTGAATGTAACAACAAATAAAAATAATTAGATCCAATAATACCTCGTCGAGCGTAGGAAATGCGATTATATGAATAATTCATTCGAGATAACGACCAAAATAAGACGATTGTTCGCTTCTGAGAATAAGTGTATAGATCTCTTTCCAGCGCAGAACTCTAAGAACACCAATGCGACAGTATGCTTAAACGATTTACAGAATAAATACACCATTAATTTTATAAAAATAATTAGGCAATATCAATGTCCAATTATTAAAAAATTACTTTTTTTTTTTGTCATAAATGAAATACGAAACATTTACTAGGAATGCACCAATGCAGCGAAGAAAACACGTAAAAAAGCTTTTAAAACTTAAAAAAAGGAAACAAAATTCGGTTTTCGAGCTGGCCGCTCGTAACCCAGAGTTGTCGCGTTTAACTGCTCGCCATAAAAGAGGAAAAAATATTGAAATATATTTTTTCTTTAAAAAGAATAAAGGGGTTATAAATAATATTCTTTTTTGCTCGCAACGCGCGGTCACCGCGCTGAGAAATGGTTGGAGAATCGAAGATTTCTTCTGAATGAGACAAGGATTTTGTGTATTAAATATTTTAGGTCCCTCGAAAACTGGTTTAAGATTGATTAACTATTTACTTTTTAGGACACAACAGTTTTTAAATATTTTTCATACATTTCGGCATTTGTGAGGAAGGTAGTCCAACTACCTACCTACAGAGTCGAATCCATTAAGACTTAATTCGAAACTTCGTCGTAATGTGTATAATTTCGTTCCAATAAACTATATTTTTATTAAGGACATCCCAAGTTTTTCATTAAGCAGGTGCGTTTGCGCACATTTGTAGGGCTATTTAGTTATTTATTGGGGTCCCGCTGATCATAAAAAATAAATGGCATTACAATTATCAACTTTGTTCCTCATGAGTTGTCATTTTAGTGCTATAATGAACATTTCAATAATTCCGCCGGACATAGTAAAGTTAATTAATAGTTTCTGTAGAAGCAAGTTTATCGTAGGTAGGCATATGCCATTTACAAAAGGGTGAAATGTATTGTACAGTACAACAAGCATTTTGCTAACTTCTTGTCGCGTAGAGCAACTACTTTTTGTAACGACAGAAATGTAAAAGAAACCTCTTGTTTCTTTTAGTTTCTCTAGTAGGTAGGTAGGTACATACCTACTAGAGAAACCTACCTACCTAATTCATGTACTTAATTTAAATGTTTGTCAAAAAGTCTACTACCTTGATCGGTCTCTATAAGATACACATCAAGTTAATCAGGCTTTTTATTATAAACGTATAATGATAATTTAAATATACTTTCGAAACCAGCGATGAATTGAATAATAGTGCCAAGTCAATAGATAGGTATTATCAGACGCACACTGTTATATGATGTGTTAGTTAATTATTTTATTATTTTTTCTATTTCCTACAAGGGCTACAAGCAAGATCTCTATTCTGAACGTTCCGTCTTCCGTTTCAATGAAGATTATAGGTACTATTATGAATGACGATAACTATTACATTTACCCTATTAGCTAAAGGGTTTAGTTCATTATGTTGGTACCTTGTACCGCATTTTTTGAAGACTTGAACCTAACCCGAAGTGAATTATTGTCGTTTGATCTACGTGTAAATAAATGCATAATAATATTTACAGTTTATTTGTGTTATATTTTTATCTTTAACAACTGAAGGTGATTAGATGGGCATCGTACTATAACAACTGTGTTTTATTACCTTTTTTATGACACAGACATTTGCATGTTCAGCCAATGGTTGGTGCGATGCAGTAAGTTACGTTAACGAGCGTCAAAGGCGAGTTTTGAAAAGCGTTTAGGCAGCATGGCATGTGTCCAGTTCAAAACGGTCTCACATGGATGCAAAGTTCACATTTCACGCGGCTACATCGGTTCACCGTCACCGATAACGTATTAATTACGTTATAAATTACTCGACACACTTCCCGGCCACTGATAACACACCGACGGCGCCAAATGCACATAAAACACCACAAGAAACGACGGATGTGACTAGAAAACGTTGACGCCAGCCAGTTCTGTATATGTAAACGAAAACAGAGACGTGTAAATAGCACGACTCGCCACCCGCCGTGGCCGCACCGTACCGTCGCGAAATCTGTCACCGATTATAAAAATACACTAAACGATCTCAGTGGCGAAATTGCAGGCCAGCGACCCCTCACTGATGGGCCATAATTAATCGGTCGGCACATACCTAAACACGACGTGCATTGCGCTGTCCACGCGCCTTCAAACTCCAAAACACGTCGAAAAACGCACACCGTTTGACACAACACGCACGTTACATACTTGTTATCACACACTGTTGTCGCTTGTTGCACTCGCGATGCACGTAATGTGGTACACTGGTCATTATTTTGTTTATCGCCGGCAGTTTTAGTAGTTGTCGGCGAGCGCGTGATACGGTCCGCGGCCGGCCGAGACTCGCGAGTATACTGCACACAACAATGGAGCGAGGCGCGCGCGAGAACGAACCGCCACGCACACTCGCGCACCCACTCACACAGTGAGCCGCGGCCGGCGTGCACCGACGCGCGCTTATAAAAAACCAACGATCGGTATGCAGACGTTCGGTTTGAGCAGGTCCTCGGCTTGACGCTGTTTTCGTCTGCGGTCCAGGGTTCCCGAAATACTTACAACACTCTCCACACATTTTTATTTTGTGGAGATAAGTTTTTTCAAATTTTGTATGTTGGTAGTTTTAGGAAATAAAGAGGGTTACTTCGTTATTGAGATCTAGAAACACTAGTTTGTTTAACGGTACCAATTATACCAGTTGTTAAAAAAAGGTATAGATCAAGATTTTTTTGACAAGAATTTTATTTGTATGAAAGTTTCGTAGGTATAACTACCTAAGTTTTTTTTTAAGATACAATTCCATACATACCTATTAGAAAACGGTGACACCAAATTGATTTTTTATGCTTTGTTTTATAACGATTTTTTAAACTCCGATCATTTATTTTACTATTTATCCGTGATTTGATTGGCACAAAACATTAAAAGAAGCAAAGATTACCTACTCCACATAAAATGTAACTGTATTATTTCAACGCTTTATAATAAACAACTCAAAAACAAACAATCACCCATTAAATAAAAGCGAAGAATTTCTAATTACAAAACTACACGAATCTGGGGAGAAATTCCCACATGGCAACATTAAAAACAAAAGAACGGCAGTCAGCGAACCTTGAGTGGGCAGGCGATACGATTCGAGCCTGCGCCCGAGTCAGCGCGCCATGTTGCCGGCGGGGGGAGGGAGATAACGCTATACAAGAGTGTTTCCCTCTCGCTCGCACGCTTGTTAGCGTTATTGCGTGCCGTAACTATACTCGTCAGCGACTGTACCACACACCCACACGCACGCATTGTTATCTTACACAAAATTTATAACAAGCAAGTCGTATTCGGTCCCGGTCGCGGGCACTCCTAAATTCTTTGCGGAAGGGGTTCATTTTTTTCTCATCTCGAATCCTTACGCCTCAGTTTCGCCAGAGGCTAAATAAAATTATAATGATCGCTAATGTTGATAGTTTGTTTTGTGTTATTCGGCTTGTTATTTTGGCAACACTGATAGTTTTGGCGGGCTCCGCGTTGTGAATGGTTACTATGAATGGCGTGCGTTTAGTTTTAGCGTGTTTTAGTTTGGAGATTTTGTATGTGTTGCAAAGTAGGTACTTGTTATAGGTATGTTTGTGTAGGTATAATGGTATGCGTGGGCCGGTTGATGCCTACTGTTTTCGATACCTACTTTATCCTTTCGTGTGGTGTAGGTAGGTGGTGATTGCGGTGAACGGGTCCGTAGGTATTTTATAAACAAATACTTTTGAATTTACCTTTTACCTTTTTACCGTCTTCGTGGTGACTTTTAGAAGCGTGAAAGGCTGATAAAGACAAGTGAATTATGAGTGGTGTTTATTAGTCCGTGTTGGGCCAAGCATTTTCAGAGACGGATCCGGGTATTTTGGGGCCCTGTTTATCTACGGGGCCCTAGCCTGCAGCCCAAAAAGCCCTTATGTAGATCCACCCCTGTGTATTTTAATACCTAACGTTTTAATATCTGGGATGGTTAAATAATAAATTGGGTAGGTATGTTTCATTCCAATTTATTAGGAAGACAGGAATACCTGAAAGACAGCAGCCTACTAGAAAAAAAAAAAACAGGAACTAAGAACTATCACAGAAGTAGAGTAAAAACTGACGGGAGGCTGGCACAGTCGCTGAGCGATCGACTGCGCTGTATGTACTGCGTGTCACGGGTTCGATTTCCAGTTTCCACCACGGTATAAAAAATTTTGTGACTTACAGCTATTAGTTCCGGGTCTGGGTGTTTAGTTTATGTATGTGAAATTAAATGTATGTAAACGCATTCACGATACTTACGAGATAAAATTCCTAAGATGGGGTATGTTTAAAAAGTCCGCCATGTATTTGTCATAAAGTTAAAAAAAAAAAAACACAAAAAATAAGAATTATCAAATTCTTATGAGACCCCAATGATATTCTTATTTACTTAAATATCATTGTGAGACCCAGTACTACACAAATTGAAAGAAAGAAATAAAAGTCCATTAATTCAATTCAATCCGTCCAGGGAATCGAACCTTGTCGAGTCCACGTCAAGCTGTCACTCCGCTAGCCACGTCGCGGATGGATGCGGTAATTAGTATGTAATTAATTAACTGAACTAATTAAGGCTCAATAATAAGCAGTCGTAATACTAGGTTGATTATGTCCGTATAAGGGCTAGAAACTTTTATTTTATTGAACGTAGGTAATTTCAAATGATGTCTACTTAACGGCAGATGGAATGGAAATTATAGAAACTTTTACCACGATTAAAAAGGGGTCAACTATATTTGTGAGACCGTCTGTAAAGGTAGTCGTGACCCTGGAACGTAAAGGGGAACTGAGACTGACGGGACAGACTGGATTTTTAGTCAGTAAGAGTCTGACACTCAAGGTATGAGAACTCATTTGATAATTTTAAAATTACCACCAAAGACAGGTGATAGCTTCCCCTTTAATCAGATACAGCTGGACTGTCTTATCTGCTAACCGTGGCCCCGGAATGTAAAGGCCTATTGAAGGACACCGTGGATTTTAGTCAGTACAAGTCTGACAGTCCCTCACGTCCTGCCCTGGGCCGGAGGACTTATTTGATGATTTTACATAGAGAGAGATCATGGTTACCTGTACCCTTAGCACGAATTTTCACTCTTTTATTTTACAGCGTCTTTCCAGTATTAGGAGTTTCTTGTATGAAAAAATGGAACAGCGCCTCTGGTGTGCGAAGAAGGAACTAATTTTTTCCTTGAAAATTGTCAATTTGAAATTGTCAAAGTTCCAGTTTACTTTACATCTCAAATACTGAAAACTTGTGCTAAGGGTACTGATGAGACAGTCCCGCGACTCCAGCAGGCTTTGGCCCTTTAAGGGTAGCCCTGACTTCGGGCCTGCAACCTTTCCAGCACGCGTAGCATGGCGCCGTAGAAACGGGTTTTGTCGACGCGAGAATAGACAAAATGACAGAACGTAAAAGATTTTTATCGATTAAAGCATAGCTATATTTAAAATATAGAAGAGATATGTTTCTATTCTTTGTCGTTTGTCGTGACATACTTGTGCAAAAAAACAGTCGATTTGTATAGAAATAACGATGAAATAACTTTGTCTTTTCTTGGTAGAATAGAGATAGAATCGCCATGCTACGCGTGCTGGATGGATGTCTCAGGCCTCCAGCACAGTCCAGTCTTGTGAAACATAGAGCAATGAACAACTTTCCTTTTCTATCTATTTATCATGTCAGTTCAAATGTCAGGTTCTCTATAATTAAAACTGCATCGCATTGTTTAACCAGGGAATCAAACCTTGTACAAAACACCCAGCACGAGCGGTTGGGTTCCGGATGGTTGCCGCAGTTACACTCATTTAATTAATATACAGGTGGAGTTAATTAGTAATATTATTGTCTCATCAATAATTATGGCACCTGTGACATTAGATAGCTGGTTTATTAATATACAAATACATTATGTATGTGTTTAGGACCGTATGCCAATTTAAAAAAAATCCCATGCTCTTTAGTATCTGTAAAGGAAAGGGATGGATAGTCCCATAATTATTGTTTAATGTTTTTCTCTCTTTCTAAGCAGGTAATGTTCAGTCCAGCTTTAAGTCTATGTTAAAAGTAGAAACCATTGATGCTAATGATAAATTTTATAAAAGACAGTTAAAGTCACTGTACGGAATTTCGTCGAACTTCATTGTCTCGGTATTTTTCTGGTGGTCCCAGATCAAGAGGAAACCGTGTCTCCTATAACTCTCCTTCCATGTGCAGATTAGATCACCGAGATACTGTCTGATCCGCAAAGACCGGTCACCATTTAAAAACCAAGAAATAAAGTACTGTATCCTGACTCCTGACATTACTGATGATTATTTTGTAGAGGCCTTCAAAATCCCAAAAAATAAGGTAAATAAGTGGTCTCCAACAGGAATGGTCAGCCAAGAGAATATACTGGAAAGTCACGCAGTTAATAATGGGTACCAGCCCGGCTATAAATCGAATCCAGCGGTACCTAATGTCAAACGTCATAAGTTTCCACCCAAACACGTAGGTGTCACAATAGGTCCCTTTTAGGCTCGCTGCAGACGGGGAAAAGGTGTCGGTATTTCGGTAGAGGTTAGGTACATTTTAGAGATCGGTAGGCAAACGATAAAAATGAAATTTATTAATTTAGTCAAATATGAAGCCTGTTTTTTCTATAACAAGATATTGGAAAAAAAAAAAAAAATGTGGGGTGTCGTATGTGGTTTCGTACAAGATGTCGTATGAAAGAATGAAAAAGGTTAAATTGGTATGACGGCTGTTTCAGGTTGTTATTTGATGACACAATTTAAAAATACAAGATCTTTTGATTTAAATAGTAAAAACTTACTAGGTACTCGTATCTAAGTCAAAACTTCATAAACAATTTGGACTTTTCCTTATATTTGCAACTAGGTACTAGTGGAGTTAATATGCAAGTAAAGCCCGGTTTCCACTGCAAGCGGAGCGGACACATTAATGACCCAGCGGGTGAAAAGAGTAAAAATGAGCTCGCTCTGGAAACACAAAAACGATTTGTTGGTGGAAATACAAGTATGCAGTTTGCGCTTGCGAGTTTAAAGGAGTCATTAATGTGTCCGTTCTGCTCGCGGTGGAAACCGGGCTTTATGCTGACTCATTAGACAGCTATTTATAATAAGTAGATTAGAACAAAACATAATGCACTGCCAGATATTTTTAAAACAAAAGGAATACCTACACAAAAAAAATTGAACAGATTGACAGGTCTCATTATAAAGGACGATGGATGTAGATCCTCAACTTGTCTAGATTCTAAATCATTCATTATTTTTTTCCAATATCCTGTCAACGGAAGAAGAAGCTAGCCTACTATGTTTAGATTTTATTTTTATTTTACAGACATGGATTAATGTGGTGGCAAAAACTGGCAAGTTAGTCATATTAAGTTCATCAAATATTTAGGCTACTTGCTAAACTAGTTTGTAAATGATTTTAATCAATAGATCGATAACGTAAAATAATATCATACCTTCTATATTTTTTTGTGTCGACTCGAAATTGAAAATGGACCCAGAAATTTTTGATTTCGAAAATCCATTTAAATAAATAAAACATTGTTGAAGGTGGTTATTTTGGTCTAGTGTCTTTAAAGACGTCTAAACATTGAGAAAGGATAGAGATTTAGATTTTTTCATTTTTTATAAACAAAATAAATTAAGTAGGTGGGTACCTACTTACTACCTGTACCTATTAGCAAGATAATACTTGCAGCAAGAGTTGAAACGTCCAAGAATATAAATAGGTACATTCAAAAACACTGAGTAATAACAAAGTATTGTAAATCTGTTTAAAAGGACCTAAGTCAGACAACCACACACAGAGTCGCTAAGTTGCTAAGCGTGTAGAGAGCCTTCGGGCGTAACTCGACAATGATTTCATTAGAACGTCGTCGGCGGGTCGCATTACCGCCGATTATGATCTGTTGCAAGTCGCAGCGACCGCCAGACGGCTCGTTACGATAACTACTAACAATAACAATAGTATTAACTGTTATGTACTGAGGAATTTGTTGACGGTCGTACTTTTGCAGTGATTACAGCTACATAAGTCGTGTTAATTTTTGTTGAACTTACAAAACGTGAAGTCGGTGGTGGGGACTTTCAAATCGATCGCAGCGCGCCAGCCATGTGACAGATATGAACTAACTGGGGTCACCCTCGGAGGGAAGTACCTTTTTAAGAAAAATATGTCAAACTAGCTGTGCCCGCGACTTCGTTCACGTGGATGTCGTAAGTTCGTAACTCAACAATGTATTTTTTTATAACAAAGGATTTTTTCTAACATAAAAGTAGCCTAAGTTACTCCTTAATACATCAGCTAATACCTGCCAAAAAAAGTCCCGTCAAAATCGGTCCAGCCATTTCAGAGATTAGCCATTACATTACAAACAGACAGACAGACAGACAGACAAAAATCGTAAGAAATGTTATTTTGGTCTATGTACCGTAGGTATATTTATTCATATGCATGTAGTAAAAAACGGTTATTTCAATATTACAAACAGACACTTCAATTTTATTTATATGTAGGTATGTATAGAAGATGTATAGATGTATATGTAGATGAGTCCTCCCACCCAGGAAAGCTAGGTTTAGATTAGAGAGCAAGGAGGACACATTTGATTGCAACAAAAAAAAAACCGGGATCGGATCTTGCGCTTGAATCATCGTATGTTGATATTTATTGTAGTTTTTGAAATGAAGAAAATGCATTCTTTCGGACTTTTTAAAGATACTAGCACATCAATCTATGTTCAATTGGTAAAATTTAACAGATTGGGGTAGGTTGACCCGCTAGTGTCTGTAAATGCGGAATTGTGGACTGTGAAAGCGTAGTATCGCAAATAACACGAAGAATCAGCTGAATGACTCACCTGGCTACTTTCAGTCGTAAATGCCTTAATGCACGATTATATTGTGTCTTTTAAATGGGCAGAAAGCATCAGCCAGCTGCCTTTGCCGATTTGCCCTCAGCAAGTCATAAACTTCCCGTAGGTGAAAATGTTTTAAATAGCGCTGGTCAGTGGTCAACCCTGCAGTTATAATCTTTAGCAAACGGACATCAAATACAGGTGTTTATTTTACAACATATTTACAACGCATATTTATCATATTTAATTGTCCGACCGTTTAAATTAACTAGGCAAAAGGCAGTCAGACATTTAATTTAAAACTTTTAAAACAAACATGCGAGTTTAATTAGTATTCTTTAAAAAAATAACGTCTTTAACAGCTCCATAATTCTCGACGCTCTCAATGGGGAAGGCAAGTGTCAAAGTTACAAGTGACAGTTTGGTCCCAAAAGAACTGTCAAATCAAAGGAATTTTCTGAAAAAAAAACGATTTATCGATGTAAAATGACTAGATGTTGTGTATTATGCTGTAAAAAAGATTATACCATAACTAAACAATCGAATACACTTTTCAAAATAATATCTACTTTTCTATTGGAGGTTAAGTACCAGTATTGCATCACTCTATAAATCATGAAATGGTTCGTCTGGCGGAAGAATTATCACCTGGAACGAGTTTTGTGATAGTTGTGGTGTTAAGAAATTAAACATATTGTGATATTTCTCGAATCGAATAAATAGAAAAAAGGGGTAAAATTACTGACATAAAACATTATGATATTTTATCAAAATAGAAAGTCAGAAGCAGCATTATATTCTTGTTATAGAAGAGGACAGGTAAAACATACCTAAACTCAAAAATTGAAACCTCAACTACAAGTAATTGTGGATTTATTACGGTAAAATCAAATGTATTAGCACTCAATTAAATCACTTTTTTTCTCTTGTAGATGCACCGCGGCGTCTTAATTCTTCTTTAAGTATATGCACTTGCATTGACGAATAATTTTCCATATTTGTTTTGTATATAAACTCAATTTTTATAACAATAAATCTTGTTTGTTTTTTGTACAAGGTAGACAGTAATCTGACGTAGGGACCAACTATCGCAGCGCCATCTACGATTAGCTTTGAGTTGCCATCCTCGCGAAATCGTCAGTGTCCATATTTTATGGTAAGATATTCTCGTGAGGCAAAGACACGCAAGCATTCTGCCACCGTCTCAGCGATCAATGAGTGAATTTTGACTGAATAATTGCCCGCCACGCAAAACCAGTCTTGGGCCATCATTCGTTATTTAAAATTGGAATTATTCAATGCTGCACGTGAATTTCTTCGTTTTATGGCTTATAGATGGCCAGTTTTGTTTTTCTTTATGTTTTTTTATTATATAAATTGCACGGGCTGCGTGAAAAGGATGATTGATTAATTATAAATTGTTTGAGTGTGTGTTTGATATTGCATTTTATTAATTTGAACATTTGTAAGCAATAATAACACCTGCTTTTATTGCGTGAGTAAATGAGGGTAGTTTACTAGTTAGTTTACTATATATTACAGACATTATAGACCTAAAGTATTTAATTTTGTAATCATTCAAATAGGTATCTAAATAACCAAAGTTAGTCCGTTCGCATGTAAACATAAATAACATTGTTACACAGGGAACCTATAATTGGCCACAATAAACTCTAATAGGTATTCATATTTTGTTGTACCTAAAACATTTTGATGTATCGCTTTCGCTGTTGGTTACTTAGATAAATTAATAAATAAAATAATAGTAGCTAATTTGACTTGCATTTTGCTGGAATTAAAAGATTGGTTCGGTTTGACTTCAAATTTATTAATACGTAATAGCAATCAATCTAGCATCTATATACCAACATTTAGGTATCTACCGATAGCATATCTATGCTATGAACGACAGATTTTTATTTATTTTTTATTTCCTAAGCTATACATACGCACTAAGTACCTTATCACGAACTTTTTAGCGCTTCAAATAACATCACTAGGTGAACACCGTGTGAACGCAATAATTATCGTCTGCAGCTTTACCGATTGTCATGATTGGTGGGTTTTCAAGATCTGAGCCCGAAGCAAAGCAATTCACCATAACTGATCAGATTTTACGCATCGAGGTTGTTTGGCGCTACGCTTGTTTGGTGACAAGAAATCACATCACTGATTGAAAAAGAGAAAAGAAAAACAAAGAAAGTGAGTCTTACCAAAATGATAAAGTACTACAATACAGACTTCATTGAAAATTATCAATTAACACACAGCGCCATCTGTTAACATTAGAGAAAGTTTAACATATTGAGAACAACGCCACCCATATTTTGTAATAGTGCCATCTAGTATCACGTGTTTAAAACTGTTATTTCAATAATATCAAAAAGCGCCATCTATATTCTGCTACTATAACTACGATGGAAACAAGTTTTGTTCACTTTACTTGCAATCAATACTAGATGGCGTTGTTAGCGAGTATTGTTAAATGCTGGTTTGTAAGCTTTCATAGACGAATGAGTGCGCTCCACAGACTAAGTAGAGAGTATACACTCAGACGGCAATCTTCGAACAAAAAATAACGACCAATAGAAAGTGCAAGAATTCAGATTGACAAGCACAGATTATACAGAAATTCTTGAACAGGTCAAATGAAATGACTTTTTAAAAGCAACTATTACGATTTTAGATACAGGCCTTTTGTCTTTTCCGTATTTGGACCTCAGGCTTTTGTCACAGATATTTTGTTTGATTATTGTACTGATTGGTTTTGGTCAACCATATGTCAGAGCAATCATTACTTGAATAATTCTCAAGTAATGATTGTTCTGACATACGATTGACTGTAGATTACAAAGTAAAACAGGTCTAAATAAAACAAAGAAATATAATTATAATACACGTTTTATTTCATAAATGTTTTATTTCATAATAAGTGTTTTCAAAAGACACGATTAATATATGCGGCATACGATGGGTAAATGTTGAGACCTCATACTATTACACCATTTAAAAATTGTTAATCTCAGAGTTAAATTGAGAAAGTCTTCATCAATGTCATAATAAACATAAATTTATCTGCCACCCTCTCGGATCAAAATGCTTCAAATTAGAGGCAAACCCAAATTCAATACATAACAGAAAATTAAAAGAATAAATCTTACACAAAAAGCTTCTACTCAGTCGCAGAAGACTTAAGCCTGTATTACAGAATGTCACTCAATACTCAAGTATTACTTAAAACTAGATTCAAGGCATTTGATTGGTTGAAATCTATATTTAAATAGAGATCAGTGCTTGAGTTTCGTTCTGTAATACGGGCCTTAGAATAAAACATTGGTTAAATAAGATACTTATATAATTATTCATAACCACAGAAATATTACCGTAAAACGGGGTGAATAAGGACTCAGGGGTAAATAGGGTCAAATCGAGGAATCTATTTCGAAGCCACAGAATAAAAAAATAAAAACTTCCAATTACTACCTTTTTTTTCTTCTAAAAGTAGAATATATTATCTTCTAACTGGCAACATCGAAGCGTTGTGAAGTTAGTAAAAGGTGTCAAAAATCTTCTTTCAAATAAGACTGTAGATGTGAGGTTGCGGTATAGTCCCTTAAGTTGACCGTTTTTGGAAATTCTAGTGTTTTTTTGACAACGTGTGCAGTTAGCCAACGATATAATATCTTTAAGAAGCTACACAAAAAGAGGTTAGTCTAGATTTTACATAGTTTTTGTTTGAAATCGTTTTCTCTAAAACCTCTGGGATTGTTTATTTTTTCGAGGTGAATAAATACGGTAACGGGGTGACAAGGGACGGCTAAAGTACAAATAGAGTCGCCTATACTTGGTAAATAGGGACGGATGAAAGTTGATTAGGAACGGTAAAGTTTGAATAGGGTCAGGGCTGCTACAACATGAATTGAACATTTTATCACATTGTTTTGCAGGATTTCACTTTTTATTAAAATAAGGCATTTTTATTTTATTTATTTTAAACTTTTAAACAAGCATGCGTACAAGGCGAACTAATGAGAATAAGAGATACATAGGTACGAACTTGTATCATTTAAAAAACAAGCCTACAAACAAATAATAAAAATACGTAGTGTGTTGAACTAACAATATATGGGTCTTTGTTGTTTTATGCATTTTAATATTTTACATTTATAGGTTTCTATATTCTTTAAATTTCTTTACGCTTTTATTTTCAACTTAAAAAAAACCTGAAGGTTCTAAATTCGACTGTATGTTTTTTGTTTGGTTTGTATGTGGCGCTATTACTCCATCATTATCGTGAATTGATTTTGATGATTTTTTTTTGTATGATAGGACATCAGAGCAGGCCTCATAATAAATTTTATCAAAATTGGTTCATCATTTTTTTTTTTTTTCAAAATTGACGAAAAAGATAAACATGTATGCACATTTTTATACAGAGATTTTATAATATTATAACGCTAAGTAGCTTTCTGCAAGATATCAAAGTCGATCGGTTTTAACGTTTTTAGCGTACAAAATTTTGTCTTATGTGATTGTTAAAAATGGGTATGTGGATACCTGATTTCTACAAAATAGATGGTCTCACCTACTACAGTAAATAAATAGCGACGTAGGTACCTACTTATCCTTGATTGTTGTTATTTTCAGAAATGCCTCGTGTATATAAACCGGGTGGTACAAAACACTACAAAAAATATGATGAGTTGACTATGCAAGTTGCGCTTAATGAATATAATAATTCAAATTTATCACTGGGAAATATTAGTGCAAAATATGATATTCCTAAATCGGTCTTACAAAGACATAACACCAGGTTTATGAAAAAGCCAGGAGGTCAACCAGTTTTAAGTGCAGAAGCCGAGGAATACATAGTCGAAAATCTTAATCATTGTGCTGAGTGGGGATACCCTTTAGATACTTACGACCTGAGGGTATTGGTTAAAGGTTATTTAGATAGATCTGGCATAACTGAGAAAAGATTTCGAGATAATTTACCTGGTCCAGATTTTGTGAAAAGTTTTTTACAAAGAAACAAAAACAAAATTTCATTACGAATTAGCCAAAACATAAAAAGATGCCGAGCGTCCGTTTCACCGCAAATTGTAGAAGAATATTTTATTGAATTGGAGAAATCCTTAGAAGGAGTGCCAATGTGTAACGTTGTTAACTATGATGAAACAAATTTATCGGACGATCCCGGAAGAAGAAAAGTTATAACAAAAAGAGGCGCAAAATACCCGGAGAGAATCTTAAACCATAGTAAAGCGTCTACATCAATTATGATGGCAGCTGCTGGTGATGGAACTTTACTACCTTGTTATGTCGTCTACAAAGCTAAAAATTTATACGAATCTTGGGTTCAAAATGGGCCGAAAGGTTGCAGGTATAACTGTACTACTTCTGGGTGGTTCGACAGTATCACGTTTGAGGACTGGGTCCGTACTGTCGCGTTGCCATATTTCAATAACAAAGATGGAAAAAAATTACTCATCGGAGATAATCTTTCATCCCATTTGTCTCTAGACTTGATTAATGGATGCAAAGAACAAAACGTGCATTTTATTTTTCTTCCTCCAAATTCGACACATCTAACGCAACCACTGGATGTAGCTTTCTTTAGAGCAATGAAAGGTGCCTGGAGGGACATTTTATTTCAGTGGAAAAAAACCGATGGCCGTACTTTACCTACTATTCCTAAAAGTGTCTTCCCTAGTCTTTTGAAAAAATTATTAAATCGCATGGCAAACCAAACAAAATCAAATATACTCTCAGCATTCATGAAATCTGGCATAAGCCCTTTAAATAAAATTAAAGTTTTGGAAAGATTACCAGGAAACGCCTGTGGTGAACAATCCTTTGATAAAGATGCTCTTGATGAGACAGTCGTAACCATGTTAAAAGAAATGCGATATGGCACTGGAAATAACAAACCATGCAACAAGAGAAAGAAAATTGAAATAAAACCAGGTCAAAGCGTGTGCACTGATACAGAAGTAAGTGATACAGAAGTTATCCTAAGTACTGCTAACAATAGCGACCAGGAAGAAAGTAGCTTTTTGAGCAATGAATCTGATTTGGAAGAACATTACAACCTACAATTATCAGAGAGAATATCTGCAACCAGTCCTTATAATGAATCTGAATGTCACGAAGACAGTGAAATTCAACCAAAGTCTACACTTAAGCTAAATTATAAACCTCAACACAAAATTGCAAAACTGATTCCAGAAGATAGAAAGAGGAAATTTGAAGAAAAAGCTTCAATGGCAATGACTAACATGACTAATCCTAAATTGGAACCTACCATCGTTTCAAACACTTCAAATCAACCTAACCAAAAACTAGAAAAACAGAACTATGTCAAAAGGAAACAAAACAAAAGAACTTTATCAAAACAAGGGTGTACGGATAAATTTGAAACGGAACCTATAAATAAAAAAGCGAAATCAAATTTAAAAAAGATTGTGACACAAGAAACACATAAAGAAGTTAAACAAGGACAACTTTGTAACGAAGCGATTAAACTAAAACAAGAGTCATGTCATATGGTTGAAGATCAGGAAAATCGCAATGACGAGTACATTTTTAAAAAGCCAACGACTCTAAGAGTGTATAAAAAAAATAAAAACGAAGGAATAAATAAGCCAAATCAGGAAACAAAGGGAAGAGTAGTAAGAATGGACACCGATAATAATACAGAAGAAGTGACTATTTTTAACGATGTAAGCAACTATGAGCTACTAAATGATCTCGACAAATTGGATATTGAAAATATGCCTTTAATTTTCGACAGTGATTTTGATGTCGTAAAAGAAATAGAAGTAGTGACTCCTCAAATAGAAAAAGAATATACAAAAAGAGAAATTATTAACACAAAGGAGAAACTAGATGTTGTAGACATACGTCTTAAAAATACCACAAGCAATATAAAAGTCACTTCAATTGAAAACTTTAATAACAAAAATGTTAAAATAGATTTAAGTCAATACAGGAAGATATCTTTGAGTGATCCACTTAAACCCAAGACAAAAGGAAATAATAAAAAATATTATACCAAAGATGAAGACATATTACGTGATCTCATGGACAATACCTAAACTTGGATAGGTTCGTAAGAATAATATAAATAGAAATACTCTTTGTTTAAAACTTTGAAGATTAAGAAAGTGTTAATTTTTGAGATAATTATTTTTATAATACTGATTGTTCCTAATTTTTATTTTTATACGACTGATGGTTCCTAATTTTGTTATTTTTATATGTCTAGTTAAAAATATGTTAAATTGGTTATATGGATAGGTTTTACTAAGGTACCCAAATTCTACAGGTATTTTTTTTTTCCACAACACAACATAAGGTACCTACTATAATAAAGATACGTGATTTCTGTCATAAATACCTAGATAACAGACTAAATATTTTTATATAGATACCTAAACCTAGTCTTTGCTTAAAATGATGAGTAGATTTTAAAAGTGTTAATTTTTGAGATGTTTATTTTATAAGGTGGTTCATAATTTGCTACTTTTCTATAAAGGTAGTACAGAGTATTGCTAAAAGTTACCCATAAGAGATCAATCAAGTGTAATTCGAACCTTAGAGTGTAACAACCTTTATGTTCTTTTATTTCAATAAAAGATTTTGGATTTATTGTATTATTTTTATTTCCAAAAATTATAAATTTAATGAAAAAATTAATCTTTTAGCAGAAGGTAATTACTTCTTTTTTTAAACAGGAAAGAGACAACCCTACTAGTTTTTCCCAAGTTACCCATTTCTCGTTCCAGGTCACCCCACTTCAAGCATGAATAGGGACAGCCTATATTTTTGTTAAAATATCTAAATTTTAACTAATTCTGGGGATATTTTTAACATTTACGAGAAGTATTAACTGCCGGAAACCCTTGGAAAGAGTTATCAATATTGCATTCGTCCTACAACATCGATTAATTTCAGTGACAAGTTCGATTTTGTCCCTATTCACCCCATTTTACGGTACTTACTCAAGGAAGCATTGTTCACAGTAAACAAAGCATTGTATTAGTTTAGAATTTTAATATTAGATGGCGTTGTATTCGCAACACAAAGTGGCCAGTGTTGTTAGTTTAGGAATCTTGTACTAGATGGCGTGTTAACTAACATTTCTAGATCGCGGTGTTAAGATTCTCACAGCAATACTATAAGGTCTCCGATAATGTAAATTTTATTTGAGTTTGAACTGGTGTGCAATATAGACCATAGTACGGTGTCCGGTGTTTTATTGACCCGAAGTCCGCGCAGTAAAGTTCATGGTCCTAACCGAGACGGATAGTGAGATCCAGTCAGTGTTTTGTGTTTCTTGGCGTGGAAACCAGGGTGGATTGCCCTGAAGCGCCGCACACCCAAGCTGGTGTGCACAGTGAAGTGGCCAGTGCAGCTGCTGCAGAGTTGGCGTGGACCAGCACCTGGAGTTGGCGCAGGGCGCCAGGCGGAGTTGGACACCATCGCAGTGAAGGAGGAGCAGGGCGTACTGGACATCATCAGCACCAGCTGAGCAAGGCGCAGGGCGGACGAGGACATCATCAGCACCAGCTGAGTTAGACGCAGGGCGCCAGGTTTACACCTGAGCGTTTTCTACATCAAGGTGACGCAGTCATCTCTGGAGTGGTTCAGTGATAGTGAAGTGCGGTTTGTTGAAGGCAAAATCGTGAGTACATTTTAATTGTTACGTAGCAAGTCGGATTTTCTGAAGATAGAAAATTTCGTCATTATTTATTGGACTTTAGTAGATTTTGTTGATTTTATTCTGTGTGTGTACCTGTTTTTATATTTTGTTGACTTTTATTCTGTGTGTGTGTACCTGTTTTATATTGGACTTTTGTTGATTTTATTCTCTCTGTGTGTTTACCTGTTTTATGTGTCTATCTGTGCCCATTGAGCCATTTATTTATTCGTTAAACTGGGTTTATTGCTGACGCTGAATCACAGTAGTTTTGTTGTTTAAAGACTCCAGTAATTCAAACAAAAATGGAGGCTTTATATAGAGTTCAATTAAATACAAAGCTCCTTATAGAAAAGGCCCAACTTAATTTCAAAAAATCACCCAAAGAAAGGGTTACCAAGGTATATGTGGAGACCAGATTAGACGCTCTCGAAGCTTTGTGGGTAGAGTTTTCAGCAACGCATAGAAACATAATTCAAAAAGTTACAGACTCTCAACAAGAGTCTGATAAATATTTCGTCAGTAATGTCTATGATAGCACAGAAGAAATTTACATTTGGTACAAAACACATTTAAAAGAAGTGTTAAATAAATTTTGTAATAGTAATGCAGATCAAAGTAATAAGTCAAATGTCGATCACACACTAGTATCAAATAATGTCAGATTGCCAAAAATCAATATACCAAAGTTTTCGGGCAATTACGCAGAGTGGACAACCTTTAAAGATTTATTTACATCGTTAATACACAATAACGAAAGCTTAGAAAACGTGCAAAAATTGCACTATCTAAAGGGCTTATTGTCGGGGGAAGCAGACCAACTGGTCAGACATATTGCAGTAACTTCCGACAACTACAAGGAATGTTGGTCATTGTTAAATAGCAGACATAATAATAAACGATTTCTGTCGAATTGTTTACTAAAGCGCTTATTGAGTCAAACTAATGTAACGGAATGCTCAAACAGCCTTAAGGGTTTACTAGATACCACAATGGAATGTCTCAACGGTCTAAAAAATCTCGGAGTTGACGTCAGTACATGGGACATTATAATCGTCTTTATAGTTAGTTCCAAACTTGATTCCGAATCCCGAAAGCAATGGGAAACAAAAATCAGTTCTAATGACGAATTACCCCTGCTCTCGGACTTTAGAGATTTTTTAGAAGCCAGATTTCGTGCGCTTGAGTTTTTAAATACTAAGTCAAGTAGACCTAAAGCAAATGTTCACCATGTAGTTAGTACCGACAATAAGACCACAGCAACAACTAATTGTCCATTCTGTAAAGAAGCTCACAAAATCTACAATTGTAAGAAGTTTGCTCAAGAGAGTTACGAATCTCGTCATAGCTTTGTTCAAACCAACCGCTTATGTTATAATTGTTTAAACGCGAATCACTCCATTAAGTTTTGTCGACAAACTGCGTCATGTCGTATATGTAAGCGAAGACATCATTCGCTACTACATTCAAACTCAGACTCAAACTCCACAGTAGTTAACGAAAGCTCTAAAACAGCAGCTGACGTTAAATCAGCGGTGTCTAGTGTTCAGGCATCGTTATCAGTAGGCGAACCATCAACGTCAAGTATAGTTTCACATTTTTCTAAGGGGTCAGTACCTAGTCAAGTTTTGTTGGCTACTGCTCTTGTCGAAGCACAGACAGAGAGTGGCTCTACACAACTGCTGAGAGTGCTATTGGATCAGGGATCCCAGGCATCATTCATAGCAGAATCAGCAGTTCAGTTGCTTGGACTAAAAAAGAAGCCGACCAAATCGGTCATATCAGGAATAGGCGGTGAGAGAAGTTCTTTTGCTTCCAAGTTTACAGTCACGTTGACTATTCACTCACGCTTAGATCCTAATTTTAGAGTCAAAGTCCATGCTTTCGTATTAGGTACCATTACGTCGCTTTTACCCTCAGAGAAATTAGAGAAGTCTTATTGGCCCGAGCTGAAGGGTATAACTTTAGCAGACCCAGAATTCCACACGCCAAACAAAGTTGATGTTTTGCTTGGCGCAGAGATTTATAGTAAAGTCCTTAGAGACGGCTTAATTCAAGGTCCACCAAACTTACCCGTAGCTCAAAATACGGCTTTAGGTTGGATCCTTTCTGGACAGGTATCGTCCAGCAGTGAGTTTGTCCATTGTCATCATGTCATTAATAGCAGCGAAGATCAGGCTGATGACAATGCGTTTTTGAGAAAGTTTTGGGAACTGGAGTCAGAGCCCTCAGTTCAAAGTAATATCTTGACTGAGGAAGAACAAAAATGTGAGCAGCTCTACTCTAAAACTACCAAACGCGACGCTACTGGGAGGTATGTTGTAAAACTACCATTTAAAACTGATTCGCCCAGATGCACGTTTGGTGGATCAGAGGTCATTGCTCGTAGGCGTTTTATAAACCTGGAGCAAAGATTGTTGAAAGATCAGTCACTTAGGACACAGTATAGTGCAGTCATAAATGAGTACGTTGAACTAGGACATGCTGAAGTTGTCCCACAAGTAGAGTTAGGTAAGGATGCATGCTACCTACCACATCATGCGGTTGTGCGTGAGGATAAAAGCACCACTAAAGTCAGGGTAGTATTCGATGCGTCATGTTTAGACCACAATGGGGTATCGTTAAATAAAGAGTTAATGGTTGGCCCAACCCTACAACCTGAGCTGCGTCAAACTATCATGCGGTGGCGCTGTCACCCAATAAGTTTGGTCGCAGATATTGAGAAAATGTACCGTCAGGTAAAGGTTGCAGATGAGCATGCGGATTATCAGCGCATTTTATGGCGTGAAAATCCAAACGAGGAATTAAAGCATATCCGATTGTTACGTGTTACTTTTGGAATGTCGTCTGCGCCTTACTTAGCGGTCCGGTCTCTGCAGCAACTTGCTCGAGACGAAGGAAGTGATTTTCCTCTAGCGGCAGACAGAGTCCTAACATCGTTTTATGTAGATGACCTGTTGACAGGTTGTCAGTCTGTCGCTGAGGGAGAACTTATTTACCACCAGCTAAATCAATTGTTAGCGCGTGGAGGATTCAAACTTCAAAAGTGGTCTAGCAGCAGTGACCAATTATTAGCCAAAATGAACGAGGATGCTGCTGGGCAAGACAGTTTGGAGCTTAAGATGGATGCGCTCACAAAAATATTGGGACTAACTTATCAGAGAAAATCAGATGAGTTTAGATACGTAGTGCAACTTTCCCCGCCCGATACTCCCATAACTAAGCGAAAAGTAATCTCTGACATCGCTCGCCTATTCGACCCTCTTGGCTGGCTTGCGCCGGTAACAACGACGATATAATACTAGACTGGTAATAACAGGCGACCGATGTCTGCCAACACATTAGGCAAAAAAGTCTTATATCCGTCTCATTTCGACCAATCCTGTGAGCCGTAAACATACGTTGAGACAGAACCGACCTTGAGTTAGCCAATCACAACGCAGTACCCCGCCTCCCTCGCTTACGTAGTACCTCAGCGAGTTGGCAGAATAGTTTTGTTCGATAAATCGTGCAATGCGTAGTCTAGTATTATATCGTCGTTGGCCGGTAATAATAACAGCCAAGGTGTTCATTCAACGCCTTTGGTTAGCGGGATCCGAATGGGACGATGTACTTCCAGATCATCTGTTAAAGGAATGGCTTAATTATAGAGATAATCTTCACCATCTTAGAGACTTCCGTCTGCCGCGGTGGATTCACACGAGTCAATCTGACGTCTTATTAGAGTTGCACGGATTCTGTGACGCGTCCAATGTCGCTTACGCAGCCGCTGTCTACGTTCGGTGTATTGATGCTAATGGTGTAGTTCATGTCAGTCTAGTCGCAGCTAAGACCAAGGTGGCCCCTGTCAAACAGGTATCCATACCTCGTTTGGAGTTATGCGGCGCCATGCTGCTTTCAAAACTTCTGCGTGAAGTTTCCGACACCTTGGGTATCTGTAAGGAAAACATACATGCCTGGACTGACTCGACAGTGGTGCTCGCTTGGTTGAGCAGCCACCCCAGCCGCTGGAAAACTTTTGTAGGCAACAGAGTGTCTGAAATACTTACCGTTATGGAGAGTAGTCAGTGGTCGCACGTCCAGTCAAGTGATAATCCAGCTGATATCGCGTCGCGTGGCGTGAATCCCTCAGAGTGCGTTAACCTAAAACTGTGGACACAGGGACCTAGTTGGCTGAAAAACAAAGAGATTAATTATAGTAGAAGGGAAATCAAAGAAACTAACCTAGAAGAGAGAAAGCCAGTAGTATCATGTAATACAGTAGTAAAGGAAATAAGTGAGGATACCATAATTTCAAAATATTCGTCTCTTAAAAAACTTACCAGAGTAGTAGCGTACTGTAGAAGAGTTTTGAGTTGGAAGAAACAATCGCGCGGTGAGAAGAGATACGAAAGGTATTTAACCAAAGAGGAAATACAAGATGCAACAAAAACGTGTATCAAACTTGTTCAGAGTCAAAGCTTTTCTGAAGAAATTAAAGATATAAGAAAAACAGGAAGTGTGAAAGCGAGAAGCAAGCTTAAAAGTTTATGTCCATTCATTGGTGATGATGGCATTCTCCGTGTCAGTGGACGCTTAAATAATGCAGACGTAGACGAAGCTGTAAAACATCCCATTATTTTACCATCTGACAGTCACTTTACCAATTTAATAATTGATGACGTCCATAAGACGACGTTACATGGAGGACCAACACTAATGTTGAGTCAATTGCGTACTAGGTATTGGATCATTTCTGCTAAAACAAAGATTAAGGCTTACGTACACAAATGTGTGAAGTGTAGACGGTATTCAGCATCTATTCCAACCCCACTTATGGGTCAATTACCGTCTAGTCGAGTTACTCCAGCAAGACCTTTCTTAAGGAGTGGCGTTGATTTTGCTGGTCCCATCAACATCCGAACGTCAAAGGGCCGAGGCCACCAATCATACAAAGGATACATTTGTGTCTTTGTATGCATGGTGACCAAGGCCATTCATTTAGAAGCAATCAGCGATTTAACATCGCAAGGTTTCATCGCTGGGTTTAAAAGATTTGTGGCTCGGCGAGGTTTTGTTAGTGACATCTGGAGCGACAACGGAACTAACTTCGTTGGCGCTTCCAAGGAGCTTCGGCATTTAGTCGCTGCGGAAAAATCTTCCGTAGCTGTAGAAATCAAAGAGTGGTTAGGCAATAATAGCACTTCTTGGCACTTCATTCCCCCTCACTCCTCCAATTTCGGTGGTTTGTGGGAGGCCGGGGTGAAATCGACGAAATTTCACCTAAAGCGCGTGATAGGTAATTCTACACTTACATTCGACGAATTGTCAACTCTTTTGTCACAAGTAGAAGCGTGCCTTAATTCCAGGCCGTTATCAATGTTGCCTGACGATTCCAAGGATCCCACCCCTTTAACACCAGGTCATTTCCTGATAGGTGAACCTCTGATAGCCGTGCCTGAACGCAATTATGAAAATTCTAACATCAGTAACCTGAGACGTTGGCAAGTCACGCAACGTATGTTGCAAGACTTTTGGAGACGATGGTCAAATGAGTACTTGGTTCATTTGTTACAGCGTTATAAATGGACAAAAAACATTCCAGAACCAAGTATTGGAGATATAGTTTTAGTCAAGGAGGATAATTTACCTCCTGCCCGTTGGCTTTTGGGCAAGGTAATCGATAAACATCCTGGTTTGGATAAGGTTACACGTGTAGTAACCCTCAAGTGCAATGGATCGTCTATCAAACGACCTATATCAAAATTGTGCATTTTGCCTATCGAGAAATAATGTGACTCTAAGTTGTTTGAAAACTAATTTTATGTAAGGTGTAATTTTAGATATTTGTTTTTATAGTTTTCTAAGTTAGAGTTAGTTCTGTTTATACATTTCATTAAGTTAGATTTAAGTTTATACAGTCCACTAAGTATTTGTTTTAAGTTTTTTGTGCGATCTAGGAATTGGAGACTTGCTATAAATGTTATTTTGTTCACGTCATAGTTTGTCATTAAATTATTCTAGTTTGATTGAGCCCTTGACCTCATGGTGGGCGGTTTTTTCATGATGAAGGACATAAATCATTATGTCCTTGGTGGGCGGTATGTTCACAGTAAACAAAGCATTGTATTAGTTTAGAATTTTAATATTAGATGGCGTTGTATTCGCAACACAAAGTGGCCAGTGTTGTTAGTTTAGGAATCTTGTACTAGATGGCGTGTTAACTAACATTTCTAGATCGCGGTGTTAAGATTCTCACAGCAATACTATAAGGTCTCCGATAATGTAAATTTTATTTGAGTTTGAACTGGTGTGCAATATACATCTAGTACGGTGTCCGGTGTTTTATTGACCCGAAGTCCGCGCAGTAAAGTTCAAGCATATATGCTCACACACATAACATAACAAAAAATAAATTATAAATAACAAAATATATAAAATAATAAAAAACTATATTTAGGGCGACTTTTACCAACGGTTAAACATGTTTAAAATTTTATTAAGGGACAAAATTCAATACAATTTTGTGCTTAAATAAAATTTTAAACATGTTTATTAACCGTTGGTAAAAGTCACCCTAAATGGAAGAAATACAAACATATATAATACAATACATATTTAAATACATAATTAATAAAATAAATAATTGAATAAAATACAATAATTAATAGAAGTTAACTAATAATCAAATAAAATATTATATTATATTTAATTAAAATGATTACATATTGATATAATATAATAATTACATTCGTTTGGAGCTTTTAGCTATACCAACTGACTGGATGATTGTTAAGTCCAATGTAATATGTTGCCATGCCCGAACCGGATATCATGTTGATTGAACTTATTTACTTATAATAACACCAATGCTTTGTACACCTGAATGCAATAATGAATCTGAGTTTGAGTATCTCACAAGCAAAATATCCATTGAGTACTTCAAAAGATTTTTGTTTTTAAAACCTTATAGCAGTTTTTGCCTTTTCACAAATGTTCAGCTGCTGGAGTATCTTCATTTTTATAATTTGGTGAGCCTTGGTATCTGAAATAATAAAAAAATAATTGTACATTTTTGAATTTGCAAAACAACTGGACGAAGATTTGAAAGAAATTTGGTACACAGATATTTAGATAGACAGAGAGAAGATATTTTATATCCTGTATTAATACTTATGATAGTTTTCATCCTAATTTTACGTTCCCATAGAGTGATGTATAAAAACATTATTAAATAATAAATACAAGTAGCCTTACCAGTTATCGTATGGAACTGACTCTTGGTATATCATTGGGTTTCCATGAATTGAAACTGAATCTTATGACTGAGAGAGACCACTCAAGTCAGTTTAATTTCATTTATTTCAGTTTGCCAGCCATATTATGTACCTACAGCAATGACGGTGTATAATATCCTGAAATTAATTAAAAAACCGATATTAGGAAAAAATATACCTAGTTTTCAATTATTATTATATTCTGCTATAATGACTCTTACAACTGACGGGTTTCCAACATTATGCATTCTTTATGTGTGAAGTAGAAATGAACTGAATTACTTTCAGATTACATTTAATGAGCTTCGGTTATCCTGCTTGATGGGGAAAAGTGCAATGGGCAGAAGGACAAGCAGAATAAGCAATACCATGTATATGTGCTAACATGCGAGTGCATATTGTAATGGACAGTATTCATTGATACACACAAGTAGGTAGATGATAATAGTTGTAGAACATATTTGAAACTTACTTTTTTATATCAGGCGTATTGGGTAGTGCAGTAACAATCTCTTCAGCCGTGAATAGAGTTGGATATGCTACTATTCGTGGAAGAGACTTTGAAATTTATTGTTTCTCAAATGTTTCGTACACAAAGTTTGAGAAGTTCATTTTTATACTATTTTGTTGTTCTCAACGGATTTTGATTTGACGGATTTCTGTCTACTGTTACAATTTACAACACAAAGCAATATTAGAGTTCAATCTTGAGAGGATAATTTAAAATAATGGAAATAAATCATAAAATTTAACTTCACTTGACAGTTGACAGTAATGGCGGCTGTGATGATCATAGACTGTAGCTGCGGCGGCGGCGTGTTTGATTGGCTGAGCCTGCTTAGTCTGTGATTGGCTGTTTTAACAATATGGCGTTTGAAACTAGGGCCTGCCGAGGGGAAAGCAAGGGGAAAGGGAGAGATTTAGCTGTCAGTTACGTGTTTTTGAGATTTAGCTGTCAGTTATTTCAACCATAGACATAAGGTTCATAGATTTTCCTTGAAGATTGTTCCCCGTGGTGCGCTCATTCAAAGTAGACCAAAGCATTTCGTGACCATCTTCGGCACTTGATTACGCAAATATTAGATTAAAGAGCTAATATGCATATCTTGGTGTCCTATATTCACATTATAAGAGACGAGTTTGTTTATTTTGATTAAACTGAGATAGCTACCTATGTTATGGGTGTAATGGGGATGGCAACTCAAAGCTAATCGTAGATGGCGCTGCGATAGTTGGTCCCCACGTCTACCTTGTACAAAAAAACAAACAAGATTATTTGTTATAAAAATTGAGTATAAATACAAAACAAATATGGAAAATTATTCGTCCATGCAAGTACTATATACTAAAAGAAGAATTAAGACGCCGCGGCGCATCTACAAGAGAAAAAAAGTGATTTAATTGAGTGGTTATACATTTGATTTTACCGTAATAAATCCACAATTACTTGTAGTTGAGGTTTCAATTTTTGAGTTTAGGTATGTTTTACCTGTCCTCTCCTTTATCAAGAATATAATGCTGCTTTTGACTTTCTATTTTGATAAAATATCATAATGTTTTAAGTCAGTAATTTTAACCTTTTTTTCTATTTAGATTCGAGAAATATCACAATATATTTAATTTCTTAACACCACAACTATTACAAAACTCGTTCCAGGTGATAATTCTTCGATTTTCGAGCGATGCAATACTGGTACATAACCTCCAAAAGAAAAGTAGATATTATTTTGAAAAGTGTATTCCATCATTTTTACAGCTTATTACACAACATCTAGTCATTTTACATCAATAAATGTTTTTTTTTCTGAAAATTCCTTTGATTTTACAGTTCTTTGGGGACCAAACTGTCATTTTCACTTTGACACTTGCCTTCCCCATTATTGTGCTTTACTACTCTTCAAAAGAATTTTTTGAATACCTGTCTTTGGGGATAAGACCGGGGAATTTGAGATTTTTACTTCATTAAAACCACCCTGCACTGGTCCTGGCCCTGGCCTGGGGAGGCCCGCTTTGTTGACCAAGTTCCAAGAAAGACTATAAAGTGGCATCCCCAGTTGACCTATGCCTCAATTTTTTTTGGAGAGTAATGTTTATTGCTAATGCGATAGGTAGATACGTATAATGTAGGTATCTACTTACAATTACGAATTCATTCAAAAATATAGACAGTATGTCTTTGCCTCCTACATTCTGTTTTCTTGTTGTCTTGTTTCTAGCACGGTAGATGATCAATCTTATTGACATTTTCCGGTCACTTACCGGCGCGGCGCAGGCGCAGCTACAGCATCTAGAACGGCACAGGAACTGAACCCGGAACTTTGCGGCCGGACGGAACACGTATTTCACCATGATATACATTATACCGTTTTCTAACTGATTATGATCACAGCAAAAATCGCATATTAATGAATTTCTTACAAAGGACCCGCTCAAAAAAAAAACCTTTCCGGCAGAAAGGAGATATTAGTTTAATAAAATAAAAAGATATGATCGGGATCTTTACTGGCAAACATAAAAATACCCAGTTTAGTCTGTGTAAACTAAAAAGTCGTTCGTAGTTGTCCGAAAGGGCGTATTTCTCCATTAGCCGGCCCGGCACCGGGCACCGGCGCGGCGGCGGCGCCGGCGTAGTGCCGGTGCTGGGAAGCGAAAGGGCGTTTTTCCATTAGACGGCACAGCACCGGCACCGGCGACGGCGCCGGCGTAGTGCCGGTAAAATGTATGAACGCCGTGCCGGCGCCGGCGCCGGTAAGTGCAAAAGCGAGCCGTACATTTTCATACATTTTTGCTTCCCCGGCACCCGGGCCGGCTAATGGAAAAACGCCCAATGGGTATACTTTTCAGGTGGTCTCATTATCAAGAGGTCAGAAAAAAAAAAGAATTTTCAACATCGGTTCAGGCGTCACTGAGAAATGGGGGAACAATTACTAAAAAAAATCTTTCACATTTCAAGATATCCATAAATATAAAATGATCGTTTCGTAGAAAAAATGCCTTTCGAAAAACCTATGATAAAGTTTTTTTCCGTGCCTAGGTATGCATAAAAGTCTATGATTTTCATTAATATTCGATTTTACAGCTAAACTGCTGTTAAAATAGCCCACCATTGTCAGAAAAAAAAAATGATTTGAATTAAACATTTAATTTACTAGCTCTACACACCTTGCATAAAGGGCATTGTGTAACAATCTTCTTCAAAATTTTAAGGACTCCGGATATTAAACTTATGCATATCACAATTATTATTATCACCGGAATCCGGATATTTAATAAGTACTACCTGATCAATCGTATGTTTATTATAGTACCTTGTCAAGTTCGTTTACTTAAACTTTTTTATTTTATTTTTAAAGCTAGGTTAACTTCTTTGAGTCTGTTTTTGTACATACTGCATCCGCATTACGCAAATAATGAATATGTAACAGCCAAAAAACTTACCAAAATGACTCCGTGCTTTTTCTGGAAAAATTTAAACTGGAGATATATAGTAACTGTTATTTTAAACATTGATAAAATTAAACAGTGTGTATATTTAACATGTCTTTTATAGTGCTTTTCATTTCATCCTGTCTTTGGAAATACCGGTTCATTCTGGGATATCGGATCTAAAATTGTCACTTTAAGCAATATTCCTAATAACTTGCATGTCAACTTTTTTTATTGTTTTAAAATCAAATGAATCCTCCCACCCGGGGCGGGATGGGAAGGACGGTCAGACTTGTACTGACTAAAATCCACGGTGTCCTGTAATAGCCCCTTACGTTTCGGTTACCTGATGAGGTAGTCCCGCGACCGCCAGGCTTTGGCCCTCTAAGGCCCCGCGTCAGATTCACCATCCACCTGACGTTTCTGTTACGTTTATTTCAGGAGGTTCCTGCGTCAGATTCGGCGGGAGATACGTCCGGTTTTCACCACTGTTTGGACTGGATGATTCTCAGTCAGGTACAAGTCTGACACGTCCTTCCGCTACGTCCAGGGCGGGAGGACTTAATGGTAATTTTCCACCTCGCAAATAAAAAGCTATTTCATGATCTTCAACCTCCTAAAAAATAGGTCTAATAAACTATTGAATAGATAAGCCATTGCCTGGTTGGCATTTACGACATGAACTATGGTTCAAATACTAACTAGTGAAAACAGTTTTACTATATAGTTGATGGAAGGTTGCTTTTAGTCATAGCTTTTCTATTTCCTTATTTCAAACTATAAACCTTTCCAATTAGGTAATATCTATAAACATCTAAGGTGTGAACACCCATCATTTTATTAATTCGATGACTTGGGCGAACGTAAATGTACTGAACAGCAGATTTTCTTAAACTTGCTGACTTTTTAACATTGCATAGTACTCGAGTGTCTTTCTTGACGCGACAAAATGTCTAATACGGATTAAAAATAAACAATTATTTGAATTGTAAAAACTGACGAAATTGTGTTTTTTATTAAAAAAAAATACCTTGTCCCACAGTGGGACTCCCACTTCATCAATTTCTCCTGTATCCTGGGTACGTTTAAACAAACATATAAACTCACATACACAAACGCCCAGACCAATTACTTGTGGATCAACAATTAGTTGCTTCGTGCGGGAATTGAACCCGCGATACGCAGCGCAACACAAACACAAAGCGCAAGTTCAATTGCCCAGCCTCTTCGCAAATCGTTGTTGCAAATTAGATTTTTAATTTATTAATGCTATGCTTGTTAAGGGATATGATCAAATCTAGCTTCCGGGTAGCCAATTCACATTGGCCTTTCCATGTATGGTTAGCATGGCTTTAGGCAAGTCCAAAAATACCAAGGTATAGTTTTTTTCTTACTCCTCCGCTGTTCTTTTATGATTAACTGGCTTTTGTTTGCGACTTGCCCTCTCTCCTATTCTGCATCTTCAAGTATTCTGGTGGTGGTGGCCCAGTGGTATCGGTCCCGACTTACGAGTTGTAGGTCGTGGGTTCGAACCCCGCCAGGCGCATTACTTTGTGTAATTTATTTCATCACCACTGCTCTCAAAACGGTGAAGGAAAACATCGTGAGCAAACCGGCATGTCCTAGAACCAAAAATTCGAAGACATGTGACATCTACCAACCTGCACTGGGCCCGCGTGGTGGATTATGGCCCACTCCCTCTCACAGAGAGGAGGCCTGTGTCCCAGCAGTGGGAACATTATAGGCTGATGATGATGATGAAGTATTCTGAAAAAAAGAACCTTACAAGCTTTTCTAGGGTTTCATTTATCTACATACAAAAGTTCATTAAAACCATAACATATAAATATAAGGAGAGACGATCTAATGAAGACCACAGGATCGCGCTGGATGCAAACCGCTTCCAACCGTTCTTATTGGAAACCTATAGGGAAGGGCTATGTTCAGCTGTGGACGTCCTACAGCTAATATGATGATGATGATGAAATATTAGGATGATTGGGACTTCTTTGTAGATGAGTGGTATCCAATACAGTTGATTCTTTCCTCGTAGACACGTCGAGTTTCATTGTTTCAGCTCTTTTCGGGGGGTTATCACTGTTGATTTTCGATTTGAGAAGTTATAGTGGTGGTTGGTTTATAAAAAAAAACCTAATAATGTAAGTGGCACAGTTACGCCCAATTTTTTTTTCTAAATGTAATTGAATTCGTGATACATTTGCATTTTTGTTGTTCTTAAAAATATAAAAACAAAAATCTTTATTTCAACATGTTGACAATATAGTTACAGGACTTCAATAATGTCTGTAAGGGCTTACTTTGCCAATTTATTGCTGATTTTAGTTAAAAGATGCTAAAGCATGATGTTACTCTGAAGTTTAGTATGTTGGCGGGAATAATTTTGTTTAGAATAGAATAGAAACACATTTATTCGATATTGGACACACAGAAATAATAAAAAAATAAAAAAAAATACAATAAGTATTTTACTGAGGACATGCCACACCAAAAGGGTTACCAACTCAGCATTTGCTGGGCGAAGGACACCTAAAAAATAATATTTCAAATTTTTCGGTTAAAAATAAAATCGTTTTTAGGGTTGCAAACTTGGGTATATAAGCTCTAATGGATCTAAACAATACGCTAAAAAATCAGGAATACATCACGGTTTGCGAATTTAGGGATTTCTCCTATTTATTTTGACTATGCAAACAATTAAGCTGTAATTATCATTTTTCGGTAATCCAGCCAAAACCTGTATTAACCAAAGTTGCTTACCTCAAAAAATATCATTGCAGTCTTTCACAACTCCAAGTCACGGGCGTTTACAAGTGACCAAAAGGGAGTCAAACCCGGAACCTGTCGTGCGGAAAGCTCGTAGTGTGTCCATTTGGGTGATACTTACGCGCCACGTCCGCGAGGCACGACCGCGTTTGAAAGTGAAGTGGGTTCGGCCCCAGTGGTTGACAACATTTTGGTGATACAACTTTATGTATTAAAATGCAAAGATTTATTAAGAATACGTTTTTTAGGAAATATTTAACTTGATCAAGCGCAGTGATCAATTCTCGAATAATCTCTGTATCAGAATAGACCTATGTCCAGCAGGGGGACAGAAATAGGCTGGTATTACCGCCTCTTGAAATAGTGACGAATAATAAAAAGACAAAAAAATTTCTTGTTTTGGCCGAAAACAAGACTGCAAAAAAAAATCAAAACGTGAATAAATAGGAGGAAAATATGCGTCGTAAAAAGCTTTAGTTTTTACATTATAATATTGTCATGCAGCTCTATAACATTAATTTAGCGGTAAGCAAAAAATCTGGCTTAATGTATAAACTATACGAAGAAGATCTGAATCATGAATCAATCTGATGGAATCGAGACCAACTTTGGGTCCAATAAGGCAATAAGCGTAAGGTCACAATTAATATACTGGGCTGGATTACAAAACCAGTCTTGGACACCAAACAGGGATGAATTTCCAGATAAAGTGTTGGTGACGAAACTTGCAGATCTCTTTCGACGCTCGGCATTTCATTTGTATCTATATAATTAGCTTTATGGTTGTAGCTCGTGTCTTGATCTGGAAAAAAAAATAGCTGTAGTTATTTAGAAGTTAGCACACATTATAGCCCAATGAGCTGTGGGCCAAAATTACCACCATGTGGACCCCTGACACAGCCAGAAGGCGTCGCGGCAGACCTCGCAGAAGATGGTGGGATGAGCTGGACAAAACTAACAACCAGTGGCTCACACTAGCCTTAGATCGAAATAGCTGGAAGTCATGGGGAGAGGCCTTTGCCCAACAGTGGGATGATACAGGCTGACAGTAACAGTAACACATGTCCTAAGTGTTATTAGTAGGTCGAATGCTTTCGTTATTACCAGAATTCTAAATAAGGGTACTCAATTTAACGGAATATATTTTTTGTATGTTCCCTGATTTCTTACCTAGAGACGCCTGGATTGGTTTGAAAATACTTATTTATCTGCTGTCAGCTCTTTAAGTTGAGCTTATTACCAAAAAGATATCAAGATTTTTTGGACCAAAGCTTATTTGCTACAGGGTCCGAAGCAAAAGGTTGCAAACCTCTGCCACCACTCGAGGCAAGAAGTTAACAGAGAAGTAACCGTCGGTAGCGGTGCGTGCGCGCAAGCCCGTCAGTCTTGCGCCGACAGCGCCACCTAGCGGACGTCCCGACAGCTCCTCACTTTCACATCACAACGGTACAGCGCCCGCGCATAACATGGCGTTCTGATTACGAAAAACAAGTGACACGAAAAAATAAAATAAAAAAATAGTGAAGTGAAAATTTTTTGAACGATTTTTTTTTATCGATGAATTTATAGTGCTGTGAAAATGCTGCAGCCTAGGTTATATTGTGAAGGAAACTGCATCAGGATGCCTTTCAGGAGTTTTGTCTTGTTCGCCGCGTTATTATTAAGCTCGGCTCTAGTATCATGTCAAGGTGAGTTTTTTTTAAGTTCATAATGTCAAAGTGTGAATCGATTATTCGATCACGATTTCGTGTGTTTTTTGTTGCTATACAGGTTATACTCCATTTAATTCAGTGTTGCGTAAAGATCTAACAATCTTTCTGAAAGTGAACTTTATAATTGAATTCTTGTTATAAGAAAACGTAATACGTCTTAAATATCGGTCAAATTTTTTTCAGTTGAAATGAAATTGAAATTTTGGTAATTTCCTTTAAATAGATAATAAAAGGTGATTTAATAAGTGGAAAAATATAACTAAAAACCTTCAAAATTTCGTTCAAAAATTCCATTTTACAAACTCTAGTTCAAAAGACATCAACGCGTTCAAAACATAATATAAAATCTAAATTTTTCAAGCGCTTCATCTCGTATTTCCGCTTTTTTGCCACGATCTAGAACTGGCATCATATTTATTTTAAACTACATATATTTAATAAAGGTCAATATGGCTACCTATTGTATTTAATTATAATGAGCCAAGACTATGAATGTCAAGAATATTGAACGGAAAAGTTGAATCGCAAGATTTCTGATTAACTTATGCTATGAAATCTGCCAAGGTGTTGGAATATATTAAGTACCTATGTTAAATACAGAATATAATTATCTATAATGATATTATAATGCGAAAATTCGGGTTTGAGTATGGATGTCTGTAAAACAATCACGTCAGAACGGCTCAACAAATCTTGATGGAATTTTGGCTCTAAGGTAACATAAGGTCTGGAATAACAAATAGGATGACCGATTTACATTCCCGTGAGACAATTTTAGAGACACACGCAGGCGAACTTATTGACAACAGCCAGGTATTTTTATTCGGACTTAGAAAAACCAAAAATTCGAAGTCATGTGACATCTACCAAACCACATTGATCAAGGTGGATTACAGCATACTTCTCACAGAGAGGAGGCCTGTGTCCCAGCAGGCCAGCAGTGGGAACTTTATAGGCTGATCATACATACGTACTTTCTCAAGACTTATAAGCCTCGGCCCTACAAGGTTGTCTGACGACAGAAATTCTTTCGCGATGACGATCATAATTTCCACAAGAAATATTTGTACAAAGGAGATTGTAACACTCGTAGCCTTTACGAATGTCATCATTTAATAGGAAGTTTTGAGCAGTACGTTGATGGCTTGTGTATATTTTTAACAAGACATAAGTGAGACTTGACCTTTATATCATACCATCGATACAATGAAGAAGATGGGATGTCGTTTATTTAATGTCGACAAGAAGAAAAAAATACTGCTTGTCGAGTGACCCTGACTGCTATGCCGGAGGTCGTGGGTTCGATTCCTACCCAGGACAAATGTTTGTGTAATGAGCACGATCATTTGTTCTGTGTCTGGGTGTAATTTATCTATAATATTTATGTATTTAGAAATATATAAGTATGTTTATCAGTTGTCTAGTACTCATAACACAAGCTCTGCTTAGCTTGGGACTAGATGGTATTGTGTGATAGTTGTGGAATATTATACTATTAATATTATCTATTCCCAACTATGTTGGAATCTCCAGTCTATCGGGATGCAGCTGATTATCAGTATTTTATATGGAACGAATGCCTATCTGACTTTTACAACCACTATTAAATGCGCCTCAGTCTAAGCTTGAAAAACTAAACAATTATAAAACATAAACAGCCTTACTACAAAAACTTAAACATCTGTTGAACACTTGTCTAAAAAAAGTGTGTCTGCAAAACGGACCTTATTTCAACATCATAATCTGACATTTATTTAGACAAGTGTTCAACAGACGTTTTAAAGGTTTTGTGGTACCACGGATGCAGTCAAAGATTTTCAACAGAACATAGCCAACCCGATCAAAATTTCTGTAAATTTTCAACATTTCGAAATATGCTAATCCAATACGCACAACGGCCTAAAGAAACCATGTCGCGACTATTGCTCAAAATATCATCACATACTTTAAGTTAGAACTAAGTTATTAACTAATACTTAATTATATAAGTGTTACATTTAAGTTTGGTAATAGAGTCTCATATTAATGCCAAGGTTTTTAGGTAAAGTTGAAACGGTCAATTTAAATTGCAACTTTTTGGTGAAAGGTGATTTAAAATGTGTATAAATTAAGTCTGTAGAGCTGTTATTATAAAAAACATTTGTGAGTAAATGTCATATTTCCATAATATATGTAAAGGTTTGGTCCAACCAGGAGGTCTAAAAAGGTCTGTATAGAAGAATCACTATTGGTTAAAACTAGGTAATACGCCTGTGAACGCCGGTACTTTGCCTTTTGTGGAATGGCGAGGATGGTTGATGAATGATGAGACTTATTGAGATTATTAAGTGTAATAACGTTTACAAATGTGAATCTTAATATTACAAGAAAAATAATTGTTAGCGCGTTATCACGGACGCGGTTTTCTGTCGAGTCGTGGGGAGCGCGGCGGAGGGCGCGCGCAGCTGTCAAAAAACCATAGACTATTGCATAGACTGACTCGATGATATGTCGTGTGCATGGGTGTCTATGGTAGAACATCATGCTAGACGTCAACAACGCCCTTTTTTATCGTCGTAAAATCATCAAATGAGTCCTACTACTCAGGGCTGCGTTTAAATCCTTTATCCAGTTTAAATTTATACTGGCTAAATGTCAAACACCCCGTTTAAGTACACCGCGAGGTGAGAAATTAAACTAACTAAAATTTAATCTGCCCCGTTTACGATCGTCCGCTGGTATAAGTTTTTACTGATTGGAATAAATTTTTGCGACCTTTTTACCTCGCAAAATTTTATCCTGCTGTCAGATTGACATTAAGTTTTGTTGTTTTGCTCGATTCGCGCCGTAAAAACGAATAATTTTATTAATTTTTTAGAGAGTGAATATTATTTGTGGATTATGGATTTAATTAATATTACACCGGCAAATTGATTATTTGTTTAATAAACTGAGCTGTCAATTGAATTTGACAGCTAACATTGACAGAAACTTATGACTCCGTTCAGCGAACCCTCGCTAGTTTAATTTTTATCCGGCGAAATACCGCCGGCTGATTTAAACGCAGCCCTGAGTAAAATCAACGGTGTTCCTTCAATAGCCCTTTACGTTCCAGGGTCACGATTATCTCATAAGACAGTATCGCGAGGAAAAACGCCCTAGTTGACAAAACGCCCCGTCATTCTAACACGAGCATTAACGGAACTATACGAGTGTGGGCACTGTTGGCGTATAACTTTAGATAATGTACATAATAATATGCAAAGAAAATAAATAAACTCATTGCAGTACAGTACCCCTTAGCACGATTTTGCACTCTTTTACTTTACAGCGTCTTTCCAGTATTTACAGCGTTTCTTGTATGAAAAAATGGAACAGCGCCTCTGGTATGCGAAGAAGGAACTAATTTTTTCCATGAAAATTGTCAATTTGAAATTGTCAAAGTTCCAGTTTACTTTACGTCTCAAATACTGAAAACTCGTGCTAAGGGTACTGGTCAAATACTACATTTATGATAAAGTAATTAGTTAAGTTTTAGCGGCTCTAGCTTTTGCTTTTACGCGATTTTAGAGCTCACTGAAGGAAAACTTCTCGCTGGTTGGTGCTCGACATTATCATAATGAATTAATTAAATATCGTTCCATTTTATCATCACCAAGTTTGTCTAGATGTTGAAGAGCTTAATTACAAACATACGTACACACATTTTCTGTATTTAGAGTTTAAAGTCTTATGAGAAACCAAAGGAAAAACTTCAGTAGCCATGCTAAATATGGAATAAAGTCATCGTAAAAAAATATACAATAACATCATTAATGAAATACCTACATTATGTAATTTAACTTTACTTGTATATTGACCTAAAATTCCGAATAAAAACTTTAACAATCATTTATAAAAGTAAATAATAGTAATATAATTTGAAAAACTACGGAAGTGACACTTAACCCATATTATTGAAAGCTCATGACTATTATTACTTTTTTTAATAATTGTCGCGTTCCTTACTTAATAACAATATTAAATACTTGCTCCTAAAGGTATTTAAATGATGTAATTGATAGGCAGGTGGCTGAGTGTCGTAGAATGTTGATTTCTTGAATACATTCTTAAGATTTTCTAAGTCTAAAGGCTAAGTAATCTGGAAGTACTAAGATAAGATAGTAGAAACTTAGAATTGTTAGTAAATATTACTAAGTTTTACGTCTAAATAAGTTTCTCGAATCTTGGTATAATATATTCTTTATTGTGTACCAATATTGTGTGTGTTATCGAAACCTAATATTATGCCAAAAATGTTTGTATTTTCGATTCGATCGGAGCCCTAATGATAGAGAAATGGTATAACTAAAATATTTTGAAAATTAATACTACTGACTCTTTAATATTTAACTGGTTTCATCGACTGGTAAATATTTCACCGTATTTTCATGGTCATGATCATAGTTTTCGTCGTTTTTTCAGTCTCGCGCTCTAGTTTCAGCTAATATTTCAGTCAGGCTCTATTACCTCCCATTGCTTACCTAGGTAATAGGTTATAAAATAGTCTAAAACTAGTTATTTAGTTGATCTTTAGACCTAACATGTCTAGTCCAATTTGATCGCATCGATGAATTTTTCATAACTGTATTTTATGAATTGACTGATTTTCCTGTTAGATTATTTTTTATTTATTTTTCCATCTATATATTCTTTTTTTTAATTTTATATTTATTTTTGAACTAAAATTCGAATATGTAAAAAAAGAAGAATGGCAGCTGCTCACGCTTTTTGAGCACTGTATAGAGCTGACAAAGCATGAATTTAAGCCTGTATTGCCCATTTGTCTTTAGGAATATGAATATTAAAGTCAAATAAAGATACTCCTGTACTGACCTTTTACCGAATTATAAACCGATTAATAAAGTAAAGAGATTATAAACTTCATCACTACAAATACACAATATATAACGTGTATATAATAAATCAATCGTGTGGCAACGACTTGCATAACATCATAGGTGAATGGTCAGGTACTTAAATGTCATAGGGGACGCCATTTTTATAAGCAACTAGTTAAGTAACAACTTCTAACATTTGAAAGTTGTACAAATGTTTACAGATTTGTGAGAATTTATAGGTTAAATGGCCAGAATTTTGTGAGCAAACGTGTTGGTAAATGGTCGTTTTTTTTCTGTGAAGGAAGTGTTCTTTTTACCCGACTACGGCAAAGCCAAAAGGAGGGTTATGATTTTGACCGGTATGTATGTATGTATGTATGTATGTATGTATGTATGTATGTTTGTCTGTTCCCTCATATCTTCTAAACTACTTATCACTACATGACAAATAAGGTGTCGTTAGAAGCGTCTCAGTTGTCCACTGGTTATAGGGTAGGTGGCGTGTCACCAAATCCAATATGGCGCCCTCTAGGTGATGTAAAGTCATGACCGAAAAAAAATTTTTTTTCGCACAGTATCGACATGGGTATCAAATTAAAGGGCTTGATGTGCACATTTGAAATATATATACATTATATAGCTTTTATATACATTAATAGCTACTTTGCCTGTTTCAAACAGTGTCAACATGGGTATCAAATGAAAAGGCTTAATGAGTACATTTGAAATTTACTCGCTACTCTGCTTTTATCTATATATATACTTATCAAATAATTAATAATATACCTAACCCCAAAATAGTGTAAATAAAAAATAAGTTAAAAACAACTAAAACCCGACTACGACAAAAACGTGCACTGAAAAGTATAAAACAAGAACAATATTAATTTGACCGATATTGTGCTAGCCGTGGTCGTGTGCCACCTGCGGTTGTTTCACACAATCTTCATTAGGTAGGTGGCACACGACCACGGCTAGCACAATATCGGTCAAATTAATATTGTTCTTGTTTTATACTTTTCAGTGCACGTTTTTGTCGTAGTCGGGTTTTAGTTGTTTTTAACTTATTTTTTTCTTGCAGTAGGGTGTACTATGATAGTGGAGGTTTGAAGTTATCCTACGGGAACATATCGGGCTAAAATAATCCTTTGTATTTACGTAATTGGAGCTTCTGTGTATATTTTTATCGAAATCCGTTCAGCTGTTAATGCGCAACAGACTGCCTTAATTATTATTTTCGCATTCTTTATTTGGATGTTTGAAATTTAAAAACGTATTTCTAGAAAAAAAAAAATGGTAAATGACCGTTAACTTTATAACCATTAAATAATTATTTCCTATGAATAAAGAAAAAATGGAAAGGAAGTAAAACAACAGTTATTTTCGTTATTTTCAAGATCAAAGGCGATATTAAGCGATTAAATTGCTTGACCATTGAAGTATGTATTTTACAAATTTTAACAAAATATGTATTCATTTAAATAATTATTCAAATTTCAAATGAAATTTTATATAGCGGTTAGAGTGTTAATTTTTTTAAAGAGGATGAATAAAAAAGTAAATAATATACAATGATATATTATATTTATAATTTTCAAAGTATACATACAACTACTGTTAGTATAAAAAGTGGAACAACCAGTTTTTCTAGAGGAATCTGTGTCAATCGACTACTAGGGGAAATAGAGGTAGGTACCTCATGTTGCTGGCAACAAACCCAGTATAAGATGGACTTGTGTTTTATTGAATCTTCGTATAAGGTTAGGTCAGATTAGACTAGGCTAATATTAGCTAAATAAGTCAACGTCTAGTGCATCAGTGCCTAAAGTTTCTTTGCAATATGTGTTTTTTTTTATATTTTGTTGCGTACTTACAATGCTTATATGTATATAATCTTTTCTTTATATAAGTTACACACTAATTATTTAGTGTTTTAAATTAAATAGTATGCGATTATTTTTTGGCTTATCTTAGTTTTATACCAATGGGAGGTTTCACGCAAAGCTTGGCTCAGATGGCGCTACCAGCGCATGATGTCATTTACTGTATCATTAAATTGATATACACGACACCACAGATAATATAACTACACACTCGAAGCTACACTTAAACGTTGTTTACGTTATGCGCTTGTAGCGCCACTGACGGCTAAAATTCGCAGTGAAACCCCCTATTCATTTGGTGTCACCAAAACATCTTTTACTTCACAATTATATCATTGATACAAAAATATCATTCATTACTAATAGTAATTATTTGGTTTACTAGACCATGAATTACTAAACTAGGTCTACAAAACAGTTATATGTATTTAACGATATCATCCGTTCAAATATCAAAAGTCCATTTTTAAAATTCTAACGACTTTAAGAAGTAGCACGGTGAACAACTATTTTTATTTTTAGCATATAAATACGAAATAGTTTTATATTGCCAGGCTAAAATGTCAAGAGATGTTCCAAACTTGATATTTTGACATTCAGAATGTGCAAATACTACGGAATATTAGTCTTTTTTTGTTTCTTATGTTGAAAGTCATTATTTGACTTGAGAGTAATATGTGAAATGACAGATGGACGCAAATTATGGCATACAATTTTTCGTTATTATTCATAGCGCACTTTTTACAATCTTCTATTTAATTGGCCGACTTTAATATGTTAGTTTAGTTTAAATATTGTAAGCTAAATTATGCTTATTTTGTGCCAGTGTTCTTTTTTTTTGGCAATGTCCACATTTTATGTTAAATTCTATGGTTACTGCCACTATTTTGTGTGTATCCCTTTCTTGTTTCAATTTTTAATTATTTTGAGCCAATATTTCTTTCTAAAAACCTTTAAAATATTGTTTAATTAACAACGTCTCACGAATATTTTTTTCCAAAATTATACATTATTGTGTTTCCGGTTTATTATTTTTCAACTTACGCTGATTGAAAATAATTCAATAATCAGTTGATTATAGGATGTAAAAAACGAATATAAAATAATTCAATAATCAGTTGATTCAAGTATGTAACAGATATTCAGATAGATCAAGTATTGTGACTTGACTCGCGAGGTTGTCGATTTGTGAGATGTGAACTCAGTGTCGGCCAAAGGCTTGATTGCCAAGAGCAATTAGCTATAACAACATCTTAGGAAGCTCTCGATAGGCAGGTGGATTAATGGTCTGATTCGGAAAGCAGTTCTTCTGGACACGGCGCGCATTGTTAGGAGGTGCTTCTCTCTGGAGCCCTGATCGCCGGTAGCTTAGACCCTGTTCCCGATACCAATGTACTACTATTTTTTTAAATCTAATAATCAAGTAAAGAAATGAGTAAAAGATAAATTAATACCCAGACAGGTTATGAAAGTTACTTGATATAAACATTAAGCTTTGCTAGTCAATGAATATCATTAAAGATTAACTTACAACATAACTGCAGAGGTTAAATCAGCTGTTAATCTAAGTAAAGGTTAATTGCGGGCAAACTAGACGTGGTCATAGGCCTAACTAAGTACGTGTCAATAAAGAAACTTATTTTTTGTCAGTTTAGGAGAAGAAATGAATAGCTGAGTAAATAAATATATGATTAACTAAGGCTGACTTACAAATCTGACGGGGCCATAAAAGGGCTGAACCTGCCGGGATAGCGGAACTGTCCTATTAGGTAACCGTGATCCTGGAACTTAAAGGGCTTTTGAATAAGTACGAATCTGACAGTCTCTTCAGCGCCACCCAGAGGCCTTATCATGAGTTTTCAGTTATTCTGACGTAAAGTAAACTGGAACTTTGACATTTTCAAATTGGCAAATTTCAAGGAAAAAATTAGTTCCTTCATCGTGCACCAGAGGCGCTGTTCCATTTTTCCATACATGAAACGCTGTAAATACTGGAAAGACGCTGTAAAGTAGTGAAAACTCGTGATAAGGGTACAGGTGTTAGGGACACGTGATTTTTAAGTAAACAAAATGCACAAAAGTGCCGTTAAGTTACTATTTTCATTACATTTTGCCCCTTTTCTCCCCTTCATCCATCAACATTGTATAAATTATACGCATTTATGTAAGTTATCATTACGAAGTATTAATAGTAAACTGTAATTATCGTTAAAAGACTTTCTTCAAGTAATTAAGAAACATGTTTTTTTAAGTACCAATGAGCGTGAGACCTTTTGCGAACTTTGTTGCTTGGTTAATCTTTTTTATTACTGCATAAAACGTTCTAGTTATTTTACTACTCGGACAAGTAAGTATTGGAAACCTAGGTTTTATTTATTTTAGGGCTGATTTTTCAATAGTCAGATAACTTTTATCTGAGAAATAAAAATTGCGGTTTGACATATTTTCTATAGGTAAGCTGTCAAACCGCAATTTTTATTTCTCAGATAAAAGTTTTCTGACTATTGAAAAATCTACCCTTATAAGTGTTTCATATATTATTATAATGAGTTTTATGAAATCGAAACATATTCGGTAGATTTTGTCAATTCAAATAAATAGTAAATCATTGAATTGGCTGAGGCTCGTTGATGAAAAAAAACATTTCTGAACTTCAAAAGTATCGGATGAGTTAGTAACAAAAACAATAATTTAAAGAATACGATTTGTACTTTTTTTACTATAATTATTTCAAAAGTTAAAAAAGGAAGCCCTTTCTTCACGTTTTCAATTAACATTCTCCACGTCAATCTTTTTCTTTTATCTTTCACAACAAAAGATATCAATATCATACGGTTACGGTACATTTCTATTCTCATATCTTTGGAGCGTACTATTAGAAATGTGCTACTTTATGTACAATAGTAATAATTATAATATTGTAACGGTCACGTTCAATTATTTCTTATTAATATTTGGTGTAATTATGACAGTTGAGTATATTTTTTTGACGTGCTAGATTGAGTAGCAGTAAAAGTATTTTGTTGTAAATGTGAAATATATTCAAAAAGTCAGAGTAAGCAAGGGTCACATAGTCAAGATAAATCTGTCCATCTGGGGTTTGAGGTGGAGGATTGCTATTCCCTCACACATTCCGCTTTGCCGTAATACGACACTCCTTTTGTTTTGGGTTGCAAATCATCAAATAAGTCCTCCCGCCCTGTTTGTAGCGGAAAGGACTGTCAGACATTAACCGACTAAAACTTTCGTCTTCTTTCAGTTGCTGTTTGCGTTTCAGGGTCACTGTTACCTCTAAAGATTTGCCCGCGAACCCGGTTATATGATACCGCTTGCTTGACAATATGGCATAATTTATTGCTTTTACAATCACTGCACAATCTAGTAATTATGATGACGATGACGAACAAAAAAGCTTGTGGCTAAAATACAGCCGCACAGGCCGATCATTCGGGTTAAGCCGCGCTTGCCGAGGTTGGTCTGGGGATGGGTGACCATCTGTCATAACGAGTTTCCTCCGTGACTCGGATAGCACGTAAAGCCGCTGGCACTGGCTCTCATTTGTAGATCTTGGACAGTCGTTACTGTTAGTCAGAAGGTCGAATGTCTGACAACCAGTTTTACCATGGAGTATTGTTTTACCCAGTTACTAGGTTGTGGAGGTCCGATAGGCAGTCGCTCTATGTAAAATACTAGTATTCAGCTGCATCTGGTTCGACTGAAAGCCGACCCCAATATAGTTGGGAAAAGCCTAGGCAAATGATGATGATGGCCAAAAAACATACCTATAGCAACTTAGCTACATAACAGTCTCAATTACCACATTCCAAGTGATTAAGTAAGATCCAAGTTAATCTATATTTTAATTGATTGACAGCTAGATCAATCGTGAAGGTTGTATATCACAATAGGCAGAACGATCGTGTGTCTTGGTCACGACGGAATTATTTTAAAAAGTGAAATTATTTGTTACGTCACTAGATTTTTTAGCACTGTATTAGTGTGTTTTTTGGTATTCGTGTACTTAAATATATTATGTAAAAGTAAGTATATATTTGGGTAACGGAAGTATCGAATTGTTTGTTGAAAGTCTGTGGCATTTAAAAGGTCGTGAATGATTGGCTGAGAATTTGCGGTGATGCTCGGAGTAAAATTGTTTCAGCTCTTTAAATTCAACGAAGTATGTGGGCTTTAAAGTGTCGTCTAATTACTTAAAGTACCCAATTATTACGAATCGGAAGTATTTAGTTCGCCCATAATTCTACAGATATTTTTAAGAACCTTTTATGAATCAAAACATCGAAAAAGCAGATGATGACAGTAAAATTTTAAATCTCTTTCAAAATCGAAGTCTTTGAACTAAATTTTAGCATAGTAATTTTTCTCATACGGAAGAACGTTTCCGTGTAAAACTTTTAATTACCTTTAAAAAAACCATGTCTCAAGTCCGATTGCCTTAAAATAAGAAAAGAACAACAATTCCTTTATACATTTATTAACTGAGCGTTAATCAATCGTTGCAACTGTCCCTCAAAACTTAAATTATCACCGGAAATCGATGTTCGTGCGAGTTCTCGTATATTTTTCGTGGTTTAATACGGAAATATTATATGAAAAGACACGATAACCAATTATGGAAATGATACTAGACCTATATGTACTCGTTTATTCATGTTTCCGGTGGTTTCCGGTCAAATAGATAGATAAATTAATTGGTTGGCCTAATTGGTTAAGGCGTCTGGAGTACATATCCAGAAGACGCAGGTTCGCACCCTGCTCGCAGCTGAATTTTTCGTTTCCGTAAAAATATCTTTGAGATAGATAAATGTGATAGTATTGAATTATTATCGAAGTTAATACGAGTACATTATACTATGTAGAATTACAGATATTACTTTAAAAACCAAAAAGACTGACGATGGCTTCCAGTGACATTCTGACCCATTCAATCAGTTATAGCATTGGAGAGAAGATCGTGGCTACATAATAACAACCACACAGGCCGATCTTTCAGGTTAAGCCGTGCTTGTCTAGGTTTTTCTGTGGATTTGTGACCATTTGTAAGGTTTCCTCCGTATCTCGGAAAGCACGTAAAGGCCCTTGCTCCTGGCAGTCATTTCTTGATCTTTGACAGTCGCTACTGAAAGCCACAAGATCTAAAGTCTGACAAAGCTTTTCAGGTGGTAGCATGTAACCTTTTTATGGAGTGGTGGAGGTCTGACAGGCAGCTGTATCCAGTTCGAGTGGAAGTCGACGCTAACATAGTTGGTAAATGGTTTGGCACATGATGATTGTATCAGCAATAGCTATGTTGCAAAAGCAAATAAAATATTTTTAATGAATATCGTTGTAGAAATGTAAATCGTTTTGACAGCGACCATTAAGGTTGTGGGCCTATTATAAAACACAAACGTTCAAGATACATTAAGATAATCACTTATAAAGTTGACTGCAAATATTTATTGCAAATTACTAATTATATTGATCATCCATCATAAATAATCCTACTAATATTATAAATGCGAAAGTTTGTGAGTATGGTACACAGATAATTTATAACCTGGATTAACACATAGGATAGTTTTTATCCCGATTTTATGTTCCCGTGGGATAATTTTCGAGTTGTAGCGGGTGAAGCCGCTGGCAACAGCTAGTATTTACATAATTATAAGTAATAGCATTTTGTGTCACAATCATCTTCTATACCTAACCAAATGTACTCGGCCCTTAGTTTCATCATATCAAATAGATAAACACCGTTTTACTAAATTCCTTTAAAGGCTTAAAGGTCCATAATATAATCAAGTTTTTGCTTTAACCAAAATCTGATGTTAATTTGGCAATCATCTTTGGTATTTAGGCCTTGCGCAAAACTTAGTTAAGATTGTCTCGGATTGAAATATAGTCAAAATCTTTTAATTTGGAAGTGTTTGAATTCAAAGTACGTCTACTACTTTATAATACTTGGGTTTATTGGTAGTTGGTACATGCAGCGACTACTACCTGGTCATAGCTGTAAAAAGCTGCTGGATTCAAGAAGCACAAGGCCAGGCAAAGACTAAAAGCTTAGCTATGTTTGAAGTCGTTGGATAGTCTAAGCAGGACACCATGGTTCTAGAATACAAAAGTCAAAAGAAGGAACAGGACTGGACTTCTAGTCAGATACCGTCTTACAACAAAAAAGTCAAATAATTGTCTAAAAAAAGTGTCAAATGGCATGAAAAAAAGGCATTTGACGTTGATGTAAGGGTCCTTTTGCAGTTTTTTTTTAGACAAGTTTTCAACAGATATTTAGCTTTTTCTAGTAGCATTGGTTTACAAAAGAAAAAATACATGTCTGTTATTTTGCAAAATATTTTTTTTTATTATTATTATTTTTTTATTTATTGATGCTTTCAAATTGCCTATTATAATTTCGTACATTCAACTTATGCACTGAAATTTTCACATAATATACCTAGGTTTTACGAAGTACTGTGGCGACGGGAATTGAAAAATCAGTTTTCGCCTTCTAACTCATAGAATCAGGGACAGGTTTCACTCAAGTCTGCGCCCAGCCTTAAGCTAGTATGTGGTATGTCTGTTTTACGACTGCAAGGCAATACGTTTAAATGTAGAACATCGGCTTAGATATTTGATGCGTTATGTGTGGTGCAAGTGATGGCGGAGATCCAACTAAGATCAAGATGAGGTAGTCTTTTAAAATAATTGAGAAATTGAAACTGTTTATCATAGTCCTCATTAAAAAGAGTTCAAAAATGAGTGAGAAATTGATTATATTATAAAACAGAGAGCCGTTGATGTTTCGAATCCTGTTGAATTTAGTTACAGTTAGTATCGTTTAAAACAACGAAAATATTTTTCTTTCTTATTGGGTCCAAGACATGTATTTTTTCCGACAAAGAAGTTTTCTAAAGATTTTCCCAGAATTTAATTCTAAAAGCCAGGGTGTCGAGTCTGCTAATTATTAGTCAGAATGGCGCCACAATGGCGTTTCAATTTCACTCGACACCCAGGTGTGTTTATAAAACTAGACTAATATTTAATTCGATTTGCCCACCCACAATAAAATCCAAAAATTAACATAATTCAGAAATTCGCAATAAAACCGTATCGTAAATGAGTTTAGCAATAATTTCTTTTCGCTCACACCGTTGCCCCACCTTGTGGGTTATCGAAACCTGCCCCTCACTAGGTCACCGGACTGGGCGAGCCGTAGTGATGTACGGATGTCGATATATCGATAAATGGACATGTATGTGAGAGTTTTTTATCGAACTCGTTTCGAGCCCTTGATTTCTTTAAAATGGTTAAAGGGGATATAACGTCGTTTATGTTATGTTGTGGTCTTATTTTATGGTGGTAAATACTAGGTTGTGATAACTTTAGTTCAAGGGAGAAAATATAGGATGTGAGGTATTTGAAAATTATATCAAATAGTTTGTTTTTAAAAAAATATCTTGAAAATAGAATTTTTAAGACAATTAATATTCAATGTTTTTAAACTGCATTGGGTACAATCGAGTTCGAAAACCCATATCTTTATTTTTTTTAATTGTATTCTGAAATGAAATATGGTTTAAAAGTGTACACATACTTAAGAACTCTAAAATTAGATAAATATAATATTATGTTGAAAATGTTGAATGTTAGTGTTAAATTTCTTTTAGTTCATAAGTAATAATATTGTTTGTTTGCCATACATCTTGATGCATGATAGTAGTACTACTGTTACAACCAATAAATAAATAAATTACAAACAATATAGCTAACTAGTAAATTATGCCATAAAATTATTATTATATATGTTATAACTTGTCTGTTTACCCCTTAAATAACATCAAGATTGTACTTAATTTGTTTCCGTGCAACGTAATACAATTAGAGACCTTATCGATTGAAATTACAAAACTCCATTCACTTTCAACGAGTTTTGAATACAAAAATTATCGTGTTTTACGGTTTATATCGATAATACTCGTATTATTGTTATTTTTCACTTCCTTATTATATTATTTTGTGTATTTCAATAAGTATTATTTTTGTGGAAGAAAGTTGAAATTACTTATGTATTGGGATTAAAGTTAAATTATTAGTACTAATATTAGAAAGATGAAAGTTTTTGGTTATTTGCATGTTAATATGCTATAGATGTTGCTATTTTGGTGATTTGAGCAAATATTTGTTGTAGATTATTATTTGTTAATGACCTACTTAATGACCTACTTAGTCTAGATTATAATAATATTTATTTATCGAAGTGTTTTTTATTGAAAACGCGAAATCTGAGTCTTATTTGTAGGTACTATGTGACAAATTTTGGGGGAAGGTTTAATAACGCCATAAATTGTGAATTCATTCAGGATGATACGCTCTTTTACAAACAGTATTATGTAAAATAAATAAGTAAAAAGAAAAAAAATATTTAAGTAGGTATTGTATTGTATAACGGGTTGGTATCCTCAACTCCACGTCATAGGCAAAAAAAAATAGGTTAAACGGTTTTATTAAAAAAAAAATATTACGTCTAAAAAAAAATCTTTGGGCGTACCGTAATTTGCGAAAAATGTAAACGCGCCTAACGATTTCATTTTTTTCAACAAATTATTTTTGTTCCCTGGGACTTGGTATTTGACATCGGCAGGCCTGGGTCACTACGCGGTGTAGGCTATTATAAAAGTACGTGGGCGGTACGGCTGCAAGTTAAAATGTACTTTATTCTCTGGTACATAGATTTTACATTTGTTTGATATTTTTTTGGGAGTACGTACGTACGTACGTACGTACTTCTTGTACGTAGTACTATAGGTGTTCTATGACATCGGCTACTTTTTATCATAACTTGCAGACAAAGTCAAGGTTGACAGCTAGTTTAATAATATATGAACGGAATGGACAGTACTTTCTGTGGGTGTAAAGGACAGTCATAGAATTTAACGGAAGCGGAAATAGATTATAATTGTTGACAGTATTTGGGCCTTCTAAATTGAATTGACAGAGCTGTTGGGGGACCTTGGTTCTAAGGTTTTTTTAGAAGATAGTATTGGTTGATCTGTTGTGTAGGTCGATCAGCTATACATAATGGGCTTTTGCCCTTTACGTTCCAGGGTCACGGTAACCTACGTAGACAGTCCCGCGACGCCCGCCAGGTGCCTTTTATTTGAATTATTATTTGTTCCTTTTTAGAGTCATTTTAACATCAGTGCTCTAAAATAGGAATACTCTTGTCTAGGATTGTCTATTTTGATTTCAATGAGAATCTAATGACATTGGAATTCTTAGAATTTTTGTATTTTTTTTTTACATACCAGTAAGTTATTCCATACATACTCTGTAGTATTTTAAGTCACAGATATTTAACAAGTTCATAGTTACACCATCAAGATTGGTGTTACAATGCAGCTGTTATATCTAAGATAATTTTCAAAGGACTGCTCTCAGTTACTTACTCATTTGTATCCAATATGCCAAAAGTAACACTCAAGGTAGGCCTATGAGAAATATGCACTTTATCATTAAATAATAATATATGTTGATGTCCAAATAAGCTTAAAAGCTATACATAAATTGCCTATACACTCGTAAAGGTCCAACATAATCGGGTTCGCATCATTTGACATTATAGTATTCAAAGCGGTCCAAGGCCTTAGATAAAATGGATGCGTACGCGCATGTTCGTGTACAGCCAGCAGGTCAATCTACCCGAATCTTTCAAATTTTACCAAAAAAAAATTAATCTTCCACTATTGTTATAAGGCTGAAAATTTGACAGATTGTGGTAGGTTGATGACGTGCTGGCGTCTGTACATGTACTTACTAGCGCAGAAGTATAATAAAGCCAAAGAAACACTCCGTTTCAGCGTGATCTTGAATACTTAAAAAATAGTTAAGAATAATAAACATGGTACGGTTTTAAAGGATTTACTGTTAACTTTATATTGATTCCAAATTCATTTATATCACGTCATTATTTAAGGAGCTACCCGGGATTTAATTTCCAGTGAGTAATTCCATCGTTTTGCGCGTGATTGTATTGTTTCTTGAACTTTGACTATAAAAGCTTTTACGAAAATACGCTTATTTTATGCCAGAACAGAAGGAAAAATGTAGGACGAAATGCTTTTTTTTTCTGCTATTATCCGGTCTTAATATGTATTATAAATGTGAAAGTTTAGGATGGGTGGATGGATGTTTTTCAATCAATTACTTCATATAATAACTGCTGCACGGATCTTTATGAGATTTGGTCCAGATATAGGTTGTTTATTTCAGTGTTATTCGCAAAGCCCCTAGTAACAGCCAATAAATAAATAATCAAATAATTCGAATTCCGAGAATTTCCGCGAATATCCATAAAATTGTTATTCGCACAAGAGAGATAATAAAACCGATTGTAACCCACTTCGAATTCTTTTGATTACATCTTCTTTGTTTGTTGCAATTATTAGTTTTACGTGTTATTTTACATGCAACTTCAATTTTTTACTTCCTTTTACTCGTAACAATAGGGCCAAGTTTCAAGTGGTGTAAAAGGTCATACAATAATTTTAATTCCGAAGTTTTGTCCGCGTGGTGTCCCAGCGTGGTAAAATCATCAAATGAGTGAGAGGGACTGTCAGACTTGTACTGACTAAAATCCACGGTGTGCTTCAATAGCCCTTTACATTCCGGGGTCACTGTAGCTCGTTAGTCCCGCGACCCCGGCAGGCTTTGGCCCTCTAAGGAGGCCCCGTCATTGTGGTGAAAGCTCTTTGAGGCGCGCGTGGATCGTCAATCATTGCGCAGTTAATTCAATCAATAAAATGTTATAGGCATTTTTATGTTATACTGTAGTAAATAGTACAACAATAAAGGTTTATAATATATAAATAATTATGTGTGTAATGTGAAAACCCAAATTCCTTTAAAACCATTAACGTTCACTAAGCTTCTAGTAGGGATACGTAACAAGAAAACAGCATTTGACATTCCAAAAAATCTTTCCCTGAGAAAAACAAATATAATCTTCAAAAATCGACTCCTACGCACTGGCAAAGATATTAATACACTTGTCAAAACAACACCACAGGTGTGTCAAGAAGAAATATTCAAATAAGACGACGAAAAATTAGAAAGTCGATAACATTAGTTTATTAGGTGCGCGTACGCATCTACGCACACACGGACACACACACACACAGGCAATAGCGTGACCTTTCATCGGAGATTGTGAAAGCATACTCTGTGATACGAGTTGGGATTCTGCTAGCATCTTGTATTGGATAACTTTACTTGTTAGGTTTGAGACTTTTTCTTCTTAAAATTAATATGTGTATTTTCACACATTATTTGTGTTCCGACGTGATTGTATTTCCATTAATCGAGAAAATACATTTAAGTTGCGACTCGTAACTGACCTGAACAACTCGCTATTTTTTGAAATCGGTTGAGTCTGTTAATATATATTATTATTACGAGAAAGATGTTTGATGCAAAAGACACAGATCTCTTCTTTTCTTCCATTTCTTTTGATGAACTGCTAAAAATCACCACGTAATGTAAGAGTCTTTTATAAAGCTGGTTTTAAAATGGTGTTATCAGACTCACCATTATCATAGCAGTTCTGGTCATAAGCTTGCATGGTGTATGTTGTACATCATTATACTTAGTATTTTCATCCCGTTGCGGGCTGAAATTCTTTTCTTGCAACCGGTTTTGGGAACATTCTTGTAATGCTGTCGATAAGAAAAACTATAATACCAAACAAAATAGGGGTTCTCCGGCTCATAACTGATCATAATTTCCTCTTACCCATTCACTAAGAACACAACTTCAAAGTTTATACAACTACGTCAGTATCTCGTTCCGACAAAGTTAGCAAACACATTCACATAAGACTTCATCTGCTATGTGTGGTGACCTCAATAGTTTCCTCTGTTTGTTTTAAAACTTTCTTTACAAATTGACTTTTGAGTTAATTACATACCATTTTGGGTATTGATTGCCAATCATTAATGTTAAGCCGTTTGAGCTAAGTTTGAAGATTTTTCACTTAGAAGGCCATACACGTTAGGGTTTGCATGCTGGTTTTAACTGTGAACGCATAACCGATATATCAGATATCTGTGTACCTTTAATCCAAATTCGTTCAGTTTTTTTTGCGTGAAAAATTAACAAACATCTATCCATTTATTCGTCCATCCATCGTCAAAGACTTTCGCATTCATAATATTGGTAATATTTAATATTAATATTTTTAAATGAAACTGCTAAAAGTTTCTAACAAGTATTAAATACGTGATAATTTCACAATAAAGTCTATCTTATGAGTACAAAAGGGTGTCAATTTTAGCCGGCTATGATTGGGCCGGCTGTGCCGAAGTGAAAGTGGTTATTATTTGTTCTTTAGTTAGGCTATACTATCACTATCTCGAGAGAGATGTGATGTGAGAATATATTTGTAGGTGTTATAGCTATATTTTTGTGTTTGGTATGGTCAGAGTTGTTGTCTGTGGTTAAGGAATTTTACTATGGAAGAAGTATGTATGTTTGTTATTGAAGAATATTTGGAAAGATGTAAAAGTAATGGAAAAACTGGCGACACAATCCAACTAAGTATGTCAATTTAATGGATATAAGTCATCATCTGTTCGTCTTTATTATGATATAACATATAATATAAAAAGATGACACTATGATCTAATATAAATTATTATGTCTGTGACGTCACAAAGGCATAGTCAAAACGATACGTAATGATCTCATTATAGATGACAATGTGATTGTCAAATAAATGTCAGTGACAAAGCTTTTGTGGGCGAATTAGTGTCACTTGCGTTAAAGTATTCTTCGATTTGATCTTCGTTACTCTTATGGTGTTCGTTATTTAATAAAAATAATGAAAAGGAAGATACGTATAACTTTCAAAAAGTAGTTTTTTTTTTACTATTTTTGGTAGAGTTATAAGTCATAGGGCCACAAGTGGGATAAAGCAAGCTAACAGTAACAGTACCTACGTTTTTAATCCGAACTTACCTAAATCAATTCGCGAACTTTTTGCGGAAGAAACTTTTTGGATCATATTGTTCTTCATAGTTAAATGAATTTAACAAAGTTAATATAACTATAATTTTGAAAATAACACAATTATGTACTTTAAATGTGGGTGTAAGAATTACGTCTTGAATTGTGTAACTAACGTAGAATCTTGGTACAGAGAAAGCTTTCTCTTAAGGAATTTATCTAAACCTGCAATTATTTGTCAGTTACCTCACCCAGGAGTAATTATAGGTTAGGCAAAGAACTTTAAGAAGCTGGAGTTACTTGGTGAATAAATGCATGAAATAAATAAGCTATTCCATACAATATTTCGATACTTACTCGTCCCAAATAGATTGGATAGCTGTATTTTTACGATTATGTTTGACATTCGTTCCACGGACAATACTGTTTATTTTATATAGATAATTTATAGTTCACGCCACGACTCAAGCTGTGACTCAAGTCCTTTTGATGCGGCGCTAGTGTCTATGTCATTAAAAAAACTTCGAATTTTCCGATGTGTCGTGGCGCGGACTCTATGAAATTGGACAATTGTTTTTTATTTATGAGGATGCATATTATGCCACACACGTTTCTCTCATTTCTTGTGTTCTACAGATTATAACTTTAAAAAAAGTAAATCTAAAGGATATCAAAACAGACAGCTTTAATTAAGAGGATTGTATAGCGGCTGCCTTTTCAAAAAACAGGTATTTAGAAAAACTCGTGCTGTCCCTCTCGCTCGTTGAAAAACCCCCGATCGTGCGATAGAAAGCGTTGCAGCTCGCGACTGACTGTGAGTATTTTTTATATGAAATTTGTCTCTCGGGAGAAAACGTTTTTCACATACTAAATCACGTCCAATTTCTTAGATTCTAGTGTCAATCGTTTCAGCATATTATATTCTAGGTTTGTAGGTTTTGTTTTTTTTCTAAAACTTCTCAGTTTTTAAAATACAAAGGTTTTACTTCAATGAAGATTTCGTCATAAAAATAGTAACTTTTAGGCGCCTCTTACTTTCAAACTATTATAAATTTTGAAAAAAAGAAAACCTATAAACCTAGTTTTTTACAGTGTCAGAAGCATTCTAAAAAATCATTGAGATAGGATAACATTTAGGGGCAGGAAAACGTTTTCTCTTTTAGCATGGACGAGCGCTCGGTAGACGATAGTCTTAAAGCAAGCATGTATGACACAACATAATTATCTAGATTTTTTCTCAGACCAATCACTTACCCAATCAAATGCAATGAGTTTTAATTACGAAGGTTACAAAAAAGATAGTCAGTTCCACTTCTTACATACGTGAGAATTTTTTACTTCTCCTTAAAATAATACTGGCCGAAATAACTTGACAGACGGCAAAATGAGGAACTAATTTAAAAATTTATTGAATTTGACTTATGTTTGACGTTTCCCTCCGCAAGTGGCGACACCCATAAATGTCAAAATTTGTCAACGTTCTTTTTTTGTAATTTTTTCTCAAGGAGGTCGGGAAGTGCATTTTATAAGAAAAACCTCAATTTGTCTGATCGAATTTTTAATCGATGTGTTCAATTTCGTTCATGAAGGTTTTTTGGAGGTTATTAAATAGTTCAATTGCTTCTATAAAAGCGTATGTAGGAAGTTATTTAGACACGGAATGCGTTTGTGGTTGAGTTATTTTAATTCGATTATATTATTATTGGTTGGACAAGGTTTGTCAAACTGCTTGTTAGAAAATGAATTGGTTAATGCTGTAATAGCATGGCGCTTTATTTAAAGTTGTTTTTAAGTTTGAAGTAAAAAATATAAAACGCGTTTCCCAGTAATAATACGAGTAATTTGAGCTCAATTTAACTTAAGTAGGTACTTTATTGCACCTCATCGGCTTCCAGTCGAACCAGATGCGGCTGAATATCAGTATTTTACATGGCGCAACTGCCTATCGGACCCAGTAACTGGGCAATACGATACCCCATGGTAAGACTGTTTGTCAGACTTCTAGAGCTTCTGACTAATATAACTACTGTCAAAGATCTACAAATGACAGCCGGGACCAGCGGCTTTACGTTATTGCATATTTTGTCTATGGGATCGCTCTTGGCGTCAGTTTAACAAAGATGAGACCTTAGATGGAGCGAGCACATCGAAGGAAATGCAACTCCTGCGCATTGACGGAACAGAGTAAAAATTGCTTGATCGCAGTTTTGACGTAGGCATGTTTACCATATTTTTGAAGAAAGTAACAGTAGGTAAAAATACACATGTTTATTTCGATTCCTTGTGATTTAATTAGCCTTGAATGTAACAGGAAATATTTTCGCGATTTTGGCATAAAAGGCACGCATAAATTATGGAAAACCGGCCCACACTTTCGATCTTTCAAATTCTTCTAATCGTTTCCATGGGTTTGTAGCCAAGGACAGTCTTTGAGGAAATATTATAATTAAATCATACAAATCTGTTTTTGCTATAAAACACAATTTGTTTTAACTTGATAACTAAGACCTACGTTACAACGTACGTTAGCTTACCGATACCTTATTTTTCTCGTGACCTCTGGACATGGACTTCCACCACCCGGGGAAGGCGACCTCGCAATGTCTGATAATAACGTGGGGTCTTATACTTTTTACAAGATTTCCATTCTTGTCGCACGACTGTCTAAACAGGGTAAAAAGGGCAAAAAAAGAACCAGAGTGTTATATGGTTAGTGCGAGTCTAACGGTCTCTGGCCCGTATTAAAGAACGAAACTCAAGCACTGATCTCTATTCAAATCTAGATTTCAACCAATCAAATGCCTTGAATCTAGTTTTATGTAATACTTGAGTATAAAGTGACGTTCTGTAATACCGGCCTTAGTCTCCGCTCTGCCATGAACGGGAGGACTCGGGAATTTGTGAATTTTACACCCCAAACGAAAAGGCTCGCTTCATTCATATGGTCACATAGTTTTTCTCGTCTTTCGTCTTCAAAATCCTTTTTTTTTTAAATATTCTTGGAAAAACAAAAAATCTAGCTATTATTTTATAGATCTCAAACTATTCTCTAAACAATTTTCTATTACTTGTTCAACGACATGACATAAAAAAACTTCAACTGAACAAATGAATATGAATTCTGTCATAATTTTAATCTATCAAAGTTACGTCAATTACATCGGGTCCGAGTGTCCGACCTTGCTCGTGTTATTTTAGTTTTCAATTATAATTGCAGTGTACCTAGTCATTATGTCATTTGGTTGTTGACATACATACTTAAGCTTAGTACCGGTTAAGTTATTACTTAGTTGTTTTAGGTTCCGTACGTAAACGAATTGTTTTTAGTCAAAGCTGTGCTCATCATTTTCTAAATATGAAATCAAATAAAAAAACATAATAATTTTATTAGCATCTGTTTAAACTTCGTCTTTCATTGTATATGTATTATTTGAACGTTTATCCGGATCTCTATAGAATTTTTAGAAAACTGTCCGATTTTTATGAAGTCTTCTATAATTTTCGATTCTTTCGCTTTTTAGTGAGCTTTTCCTATTCAATTTCATGCGTAGTTGTCTCAATTAAATCATGAACCATACCATTCAGAAATTCATTAATTAGTCTACCTAGCATATCTTACTACTCTATCAGCAGTGATATCTCTATACATTGCCTCTCCAACCATCTCATCAGCATCTATCACTCAATTTTCTTCATCCACTTCAAAAAATCAATCATCATCATCATTCGAATCCCTAAATTAATCAACCTTATCAGTGATTGCTGCACTATCAAGTGGGTTACCGACTACAGTCGACCTTGCTGTCATTTTACCGTTTTTTGCTAGCTCTACTGTACAATTAACTTGCCAATTTACTGGCTTAACAGTTAATTGACGCATAATTACTTTATTATTTATTACTTGGTCTGTTTGTAGTGGTTACTGGCTGTCAATTTGTGTCTAATGCGTTGAGTTTTGGAATTTCAAGGTCAGGATGGAAGTTGTTTTTGTTGATAATGGTGACTTAAAGAATGATTTGGAATGGAGTGGAGGAATTCGTTCTAGATAGAAGTGCCATAATATGGCAGTTAAAAATTAAAGGATGTCGTTAAAGAGACGCATGAAAGAACGAATTAATGTAGAACTTGTTTGATAACTTTGTCATGACATTCATACATCTTAAAGATGTGTTATTCAATGAATGGAACAGAATTAAAATGTTTACTGCAACCTTTCCCTTTTCAATCCAATCAAATCAAATAAACCCAAATACCCAACCGCCGCAAAGATGCCAGCTCATTGAGCAATATCCAAATAAAATGCCTAGCAATGAACCATCAAAACAAATCATTAAAATCTAATAATAATTTGTGAGTCGGTTCAAATCGTGTCGTTGCATGTCATTGGTCGCTACGGTCCCTGGTTCAATTCCCACGGGGCGCGGCGGCGTAGACTAGTCGCGCGCGGCTGCGCTCAACTTAGTGAACGGTATGCCATTCTGCAAGATGATATTTAATTACATATCGTGTTGTTTCTTGTTTGAATGTTGCGACAGTTTCATTAATTTCATGCGCGTTAACTAATTTTATGTTATCATAAATTTTAATTGCACCTTCTTCATTGCTGTTATTAGTCTTCGTATTGTTTTATAACTCATCGTCGTGTTAAATCTTTTCTACTATTTCTGATTCCAAAAGACTATCTACTTCTCTTATAATTTTAAATTCATGTAAGTCTTCTTCTAATAAATCAGCGTGACCTAGAATCTAAAAATCAACAACAATTAACCCATACCCTCTCACTGAGACGAGGCTTGTGTCCAGCAGAGGGAACTTCAAACCTGATTATGTAAGTCCTCAGAAAAAACAATAGTACAGTAGCCAAGTCACCAGGTGATACATGATTTGCGTGGGAGTTCCGCCGTAGTACTTGGTCATCAATGTCTTCCTCAACACTTTCTCTGTCCGATAAGCAGACACTATTGTTGAATAATCTCCATTTATCATACGTGTGTATTATTATGTTGATGGATTGTGTGAAAGATGAAAAGGGAGTGAATTTAGACATAGTTCATAGAGATATTTGAAAGAATAAAACAGTTTCACAAATCAAAATAAATAATATTTTAGATATTGATGAGTTTCTCAAAGCAGAAGAATGTACAAATGGTCTGATCACAGATGGAAAAAGGGTAAGACACATAAATAAGTATGGAAGAAGAAAACTTATTGAGTTAACCATTAATTAATTGCTTTAAAGAGAATGAAGTTTATGATCTGATAAAGGGACGGTAAAGGGAAATATAATAAAAATACGATATAAGGAAGATTTTTCTAAATTATCTAAATAAAATAACAAGTGAATCCATTAAAGGCAGGGCGTAAAGCTCGGGCGAGCGTGACTCAGCACCGGAATTGCTCAATTGTTGTATTTGGTTTAGGTCAGTCCAGTTTAAGTTAAATAATCTTTTGTTCCATTCACTTGCAAGTATTTTAATATCAATTTGTTGTTCCTGAATTGATTTTATTTAAACAATGAGATACTTTGAGATGTATCTGATGCTATATCTCTAAATTATGTTGATGATTTAAAGAATCACAAGATTCACCGGCGATTTTGTTCTAATTGATATTGATTAAGAAGTTGAAATCTTAAAACACTCATATCAGCCTACTATTAAATTGATTGTACAAGAACCAACAAACCTCAATAAAAATAATTCTATTAGTTACTCCACAAGCCAATTAAAATTTATCAAATACATCTAACCTATAGATCAATAAACAGATAAACATAATCATCTGCAATTAAATCTCGAGAAATGCGTGAATAAGGAACTCGGTATTGGGAGCGCCAGTGAAAGTGAATTCCACTTGACTGGTGAAACGGCCCTACGCGAATATCTTCTACAGTAACTTGTAGTAGTGATAATTGTTCTTCGCTTTCATTTCTAGTAACGTTATGACCATTACTTTTATCCGCTTTTGTAGTGTTATTGTCCAAATTACAATTTTCTTCTGCCACTTTAGTTTTGTAGTTAGCATAGTTATTTTAATCGTTGTCATTTTCGTCAATGTCTTATACGGTAACTTAGTTAGTGTTAGCACTATGTTTCATTTTCATATTACCGTTATTTTTATTAACTTCTTACTTTACTAGTGGATTATCGTCATCGTCTAAATTACTATTATCTTCGTTGGCATTATTATTTCTAACGTTTTTTTTATTCCTAACTGTTGTTTTACGTTACGTTTCCAGAGGTTTACTGTATACATTTCACTGTTTTGTTTTATAAAAACATCGTTCTTTTAGGCATTGTCATTCATGGAATTAGTTTAAATGCCTTACATTTCAACTTGGATTGTGGAAATACTGTTTTCGTTTTTAGCTTTTCCTGCTTACGTTTGCTAAGTGCATGTATGCTAAAAATAAACGCCGGTAATCAGTACAAACCGTTATGTGCAAAATCATTTGTGTTGTGTTTATTGTTTCCGCTCTACTACAGTTCTTAATTCACGCGCATTTGTTAATTGTAACCATTGTTCGGATTCTAGTGTTGTTTTATTTAAACCTTTTTACTCTATTACACCTTCTTGTAGTATTCTTTCATCTTTTTGTTGTATTTAAGGTGGGGTCTCTCTCCGCATACTTGTTATTTGTATGACAGTTAAAACAAATAATATCTTTATTTCTCAAAAAAAAAAAAACTCAATATTTTTTATCTTCAACAATTTGAGAGTTTTTTAAGAAGAGAATCCCTCGAGCGATCTTAAGCCCACGGCTCCAGGACACACGATAGCCTTTAAAAATTTAACTCAAATTAAAATTAAATGAAGTAGAAAGAAGATGATTCATTACAAAATCATCCGTGGATATGCAATTATCATTACGTAATGTAATGTAGATATTAATTCATAAACCGTAATGGGTGAAAGTGTATTTGTTCATCGTATGCAATCTAATGGTTCATGTACATACATGTGTGTTTAGGTACTGTGCTTACAATACATATGTTAAAGATAATGTGGGTAGTGTAATAGCTGGGAAGTAACAAATATTTGATTTAAATGGTGAAAAGGTTGCTTAATTATTTGCTCGTAGCCTAAAAGCCACAAATACATGTGTCATCTTAAGATAAATGTCACAATGACAAGCAAGTTACTTGCATTTTGCATCAGGACTTGTATGACTTTTATATTTTTTTAATAATCAAATATAATTGAAAGGTGATTTTGCACTGCCCCCGATGGTTGACAGTTGGTTATGATTTTTGGGAAATCCAGTATTTGTTCAGAATTTTCGTCAAGCTTCAAGATTTTTAGCGAGCTCTAAAATTACTAATTTAGGTGAAGTATACTTTATCAAACTTTATTCTAATTTTTAGATTGTATTTTCTGAAATTATCAACTGCTGTCGTAAAATTATTTAACTTAAGCAAATATTGCTCATTCAGTTTGAAACTTAAAACTTCAACAAAGTTACTTAGAAGCGAAAATGCAACAAATATTTGTCGGTAATGGTGAAACTTATGAAGAAACAGTTTAGCGCCATAAAGTTTTATGTTAAAATGCTTGAACTACTATGTCTATGGTTTTATGGCTTAACTAGAGATGTCCCGCAATTTCTTGTTTATAACTGTGTGAGTAGAGGAAAATGTTTATGCTTGTCAAGTATGTTGGTAGTTTTACAAGCATTTTTTCATATAGGTAATATCACCATTTCAACGTCTTAAGCCCGAAATATCCAAATCTTCACCTTCATCTTTATCGAAATTCTGATTTCTTTGTCGGTTCTTTTTTTTTTAACGTGGTGCAAGTGTAAAATCATCAATGGGCCCGTGTGGAATTTTTTTTCAATTTTTATGCTGTATTAAAATATTAACGATCCCTTTTTTTCTTACAGGTAAGCAAACGACACGTCTGCCTTGAATGCAACCCATGAAATCTAAACCAGGTATCGAAAATAGTACATTATTATCCTAGGGGTGAAAGTAACTTACTACTACTTTCCAAGTATGAGTAGTGAAAACCTAATTTAAAAGAGCGACAAAAAAATTAATGTCTTGATTTCATAGTTGCATTCTTTCATAAGAGATGGAACGAGTCATCCGTTGTCGCGCAATGGACCTTGAGCATGGATCCACACGATTGTATCAACTTTATTAATGTATATTTTTATACATGAAATCTTTGTTTTAAACCTTTCCTTTTGTGGCGTAAATATTTCTGTGAGAATGTATATATGCGGTTTTTTCCACATCCTATTTCATGTTTGCAATGAAATATAGTCTAAGAATTCGTCCGAATTTAATTAGGTGGCAATCTAAAATCTAAGCCGTGGCCATCTACAAAGATGGTGGAGATTATGTTTAGGTACAATTTTTTTTTGTATTTTATGAAAGAGTTTTACGTCTTTAAATAAATTTATGTTGTTGATTTTATATTAATATTTATCTTATTTTTTACTATTTCAACGCTTTCTTTATCTTTGATCTCAATTATTATCTGATTTATTATTATTTGAGTTATATTTTCATGTGATTATTGATTATTTAAGCAAGTGTTAAAAAACGTGAATTGTTCTTATGCTAGTCGCAAATTAGTAGTTTTGAAAAAAAAAAGACATTTGTTAAAGGTAAGTACGTGAATGAAGGAAAGTGAAATAAAGCGACATAATTTTAATTTGAAAAGTAAAAGCATCTAAATATTAAAATTCTCTAACACGGGATTGACCTCACGACCCTGACCTCCGAAAGTACCCAATCACCGCTACGTGCACTCATGCACTAAAACTTTCATGCACCGTATTACAGTAATTTAATCTAAAGTGTAGCAATACCACAGTATAAACGTAATCAGTAAAAGAACTAGGTTTATTTTTGTGAAATCGCAATAAGTGCTACCTTTGTTTTATCACCCTATACCAATGATATTTTAGTGATATCATTGCCCTATACTCAAATAACGAAACACTTATACGGTATAAGTCTCGATACGACAGCTACGAGTCTACGACTTATTCAATGCTATGAATTCGTGAAAATGGCTTGCCGATAATTTCCTCCCAGATGACACTGTCTTTTTGGTGATATTCTGGTAATAGGTGATAGTTTGGTGACAAAAATGCATCCAAGGGAAGTTTCACATCGTGAAATTGAGTATAGATATGCTAAGGATTCTTGTAAATAATTGTGTATGTGGTTCGATTCTAACCATTTATTCCTAATTGAAATACTGCACATATTGATACTATGTCTTAAGTGTAGCAACACATTGCGCACACGCATACAGTGAAAGGTTAAGTAATTAGTACATCACCCGAATATGCCAGCTGTGATTACTTATAAACACTAATTAGTTCACACCTCATTTCTAGGATTTGCGTAAAACTTGGAAATTATTTGCTTCTGTGAATTTTAAGGTCGTTGAAAAAATAGTTGAAATCAATGCAATGGATGTAAAAACTAGTTGGAATTGTGGATTCACTTGTATAATATACCCAGGGTTGTACTGAGCAGGATGGACCCGTATGGCTCCCAATAGCCCAGTTATGTTATCGTTCAGTTTCTAAATTAGCTTCAAGGGGGGCTGTTTCCTGCTGGGGTCGCGGGACTGCCATATCTGGCAACCGTGACCCTGGAACTTTAAGTAAGTTTATTGGAGGAACACCGTGGATTTGAGTCAGTACGAGTCTGACAATACCTCTCGTGGGCGTGTAGGATGATTCATTTGATGATTTTACCACGATAACAAAAGAGTGGCCTGTTAAGGTTCAACCATTTTTCTAATTTCGTTTCTCTCTAAATGCATGAAAGAACTATCTGAGTTGAGATCTGGCCTGGCAGGCCCCCGATCTTACCTACCGACTACCTGGAAAGGCAATCCGGGCCACTGGCCTGGCTTCGCGCTGTAAGTCCCGCAAGCCAGGGCTTTGGTCAGTGCGGCCTTCATCCTATCGAACAGATGAGTGAAGTCTGAGAAACACTTAAGCTTCACTAAACGACTCATAATTGGACGAGACTGTCTCAATAGATAACCGTGACCCTGGAACGTTTAGGGCTATTGAAGAAACACCGTGGATGTCAGTACGAGTCTTACAGTCCTCAAAAGTGGGATCCAACGGGAATAATTCCTTCCGGGTGGGAGGACACATTTAATGATTTCTTTCCACGTTTAAAAAACGACTCATAATTCACACTTAAAATAATATTTAGTCTCTAGATTCAAGATCTGATTCTTATCTTCATTACAAATATAAAGCCAAAAGATAAAACCTATAAATCTGAATATAATAATTTACTTACCAAAAGGATTTCAAAGAATCTAGGTTAATAAAATGTCAGACTTGCAAACTAAAAGCTTGGAATATTCTAGACTTTATTAGCATAAACATTATCCGTTCTGCTAGACTGTCAACGGTTTTTTTACTTAAATCTATGTTTTTGTCTTAAAATTACTAGGTTAAAGTTTGTTTAAGTAAGTTGTATTTTGTGTTTTATGGACTCTGTTTGCATTTTAAGTGGCTTGAGATTTAATTTAAATATCAATGTTTGGATATCGAACGATCGTTTTTAAGATTTACGATTGTCTCATTATGTTGGTCTATTGCTCTTTTTTTTACGTGGTAAAATCATCAAACGACTCCCACCTTTCCTATATCAGACTTGTACTGATTAAAATCCACGGTGTACTTCAATAGCCTAAAGGGCTATTTCGTTCTGGGGCCACGGTTACTTGATAATACGACGGTGGACGGAGGTGTTACTTGATAATTTGACGGGCGCGTCCCATTCTTTTTCGCCTGTCTGATCCAACTATAAGGAGTGAAGTTTGGAAAGCCAAAGCAAAACTAAAGGGCTCTTCCTTTGTGCTGTCAGAGTTCCTCACTCGACAGAGGCAAGTGGCTTTCACAGCGGCACGTAAGCTTTTCGGCGTTACGAATGTTTGGACGATGGATGGCAACATAAACATCAAGCTTCCCGATGGTAAGCGTCGCCGCGTCAGTAGTCACGAGGAGGTGATGGTGCTGGGTCTAGAGCATGGCAAGTCGCTTGAAGCTGAAACTCCGTCTGTCATCAGTGCTGACTCGAAGACTGAAAGTCCGGTGCCTGCTGCGCAAGCGTCGACAAGGCCAAGACGTAATGCACAGAGGAAATTTTAATGCTCGTCGGTGTACTTCGCTTAGGTACTGATTACTATTAATGTTAGTTTTGCTTTTATTTATTATTTAGTTTCTTTTTTTAGGTCTACCGACAAAAATATTTCTGTTTTGTATTTTTATTACGTGTTGTCATAGACGTATTTGTTGACACTGTTGACATCTAACTGACAATGACACATGTCAATTTATATTTCTTATTTCGCTGCGTTCGGATAGATAATACGATATTTATAATGTTGTTAACAGTCGACCGGCAGGTTATGCAATTTTTAAAGTTTAGTTATTTTTTTTTTTAGTTTTTATATTATATTGTTTTAGTATTTTTATTTATTTTTATTTTTATTTATATTTATTTTATGTTATATTGATGTCTGACGACTCTTTTTATTCGGCTAGTGACGGTTCCTGTGATTCTTTTTCGTCTTTAAATGTTTCTTTCTCAACAAATAATTTTTTAAAGGAAGAATGCCAGCGTTTTCCAAAATGTTTTAATGTTTGCCACGTAAATGCGCAGAGTGTTCCCCAACACCATTCGGAATTGTTGGAATTGTTTGACGGTGTTTCGTTTCACGCAATTCTAGTATCAGAAAGTTGGCTTAAACCCGAACTCCCTTCTACTTTCTATAGCCTTCCCGGCTTCATCCTGGTCCGCAATGATCGCACAGGGAAAAGAGCCGGTGGTGTTGCTAGCTATCTCCGTAGTGATATTCCACACAAAGTTTTATATTCTTCTCCTCCGCTCTATAATAATGCTAGTCCTGTATATTTACTATTAGAAATAACTGTTAAAGGGGTTAAAGCCGTTCTAGGTGTTGTTTATTGCCCGCCCACTAGTGATTATTTCTCTTTTCTAGAACCCCTTTTTGAATCAGTCTCCTCAGAGTACAAACATCTCATAATCATGGGGGACTTTAACACAAACCTCTTAAAAAACGATTCTAGGTCGCGTGGGCTGAGAGCAATCTTGGAATCTACGAATTTATCTTGCCTCGAGCTTAATCCAACTCATCAAAATGCAGACACAGACGATTCCTGGCTTGACCTTATGCTCACCGCTTCTGCGGATCTAGTGGCTAACCATGGTCAGGCTGCAGCTCCGGGGCTTTCACGACATGATATCATTTTCCTCATGTACAAAATTAAACCCCCCAAGCAGCGGCCTGCTACAGTTGTTATTCGGAACTTTGCGAGTGTGGATGGGGAGCAACTTAACAGGGATGCTCAATCCATAGATTGGTCCGACGTTCTCGATGCTCAAACAGTGGATGATAAGGTTGCGCTGCTTAATTCATCCATTTTACAACTTTTTGATTCTCATGCACCTTTGAAAACTGTTAGACTCAAGCGTCCGCCAGCACCCTGGATGACCCTTGAGGTTCGGATGGCAATGAGGCGGCGTGATAGGGCTTTCCATAGGTATAGAAGAGATCGCAGTGAGGAAAACTGGTGCTCATACAAGTTGGCTAGAAATCGGTGTAATCAGATGGTGAGAGTCTCTAAACGCCGATACATTTGTGAGAATGTTCTAAACTCTTCGCCGGCTAACATATGGAAGTTTTTAAAATCACTTGGTATATCAACGTCACCATCCAATGTTTTACCATCGAATTTGTCGTTGAATAGCCTAAATTTACATTTTTCATCAACAACCAGTCTGGCAGATGATGTTAAAAGAGACACAATTCAGAAAATATCTTCCATGCCGTTACTATCCTCAAACTCCTTCTCGTTTTCTCCCGTGTCTGAACTTGAAATTCTCAACTTCTTTAAGTCCATTAAAACAAATGCAGTCGGATGTGACGGGGTGAGCAGGAAGATGTTAAGTTTAATTCTTAGTAGTTTAATTCCCATTGTCACACACATTATTAACTTTTCTTTGTTTTCTGGGGTTTTTCCCGTTATCTGGCGTAAAGCTTATATTATTCCTCTTCCAAAAATTAGTAACCCCAGTTTAGTTAATCACTTTAGGCCTATTTCCATTCTCCCTTTCCTTTCTAAAATCCTTGAAGCTGTTGTTCATAAGCAAATTTCCAATTTCATTTCTAAAGGTAACTTACTTTCCCAGTTCCAATCGGGTTTTCGGCCTGGACACAGTACTTCTACTGCTTTGCTCAAAGTCACTGATGACATCAGGTCTGGCATGGAGAATTCAAAGTTGACGGTTTTAATTTTAATTGACTTTTCCAACGCATTTAACACCGTTGACCATGACATTCTTCTCGCCATTTTATCGCAGATTGGGATTTCGAATTCATCACGGGATTGGTTCTCCTCTTATCTTCGTGGTCGCCAGCAGGCGGTTCGTGTCAAGCAGGCATGTTCTGACTGGTATGATCTGCTAACTGGTGTTCCTCAAGGCGGTATACTTTCTCCTATATTATTTTCACTTTTTATAAATTTCATTACTGACGTCCTCAAATGCTCTTACCACCTTTATGCTGATGACTTGCAACTTTACGCTCAAGCCGATGTTGACTGTTTAGATGACTGCATTTCCACCCTAAATGATGACCTGCGTAGTATTAGTGACTGGTCCAGGCAGTTCGGGGTGTCAGTCAACGTGAGCAAATGTCAAGCCATGGTAATAGGTAGCGTGTATCATATGCGTAGCCTCAATATTCATGGTCTTGTACCTATTAAATTTAATGACACTGTTATTCCTTTATCAGCTCACGTTAAGGATTTGGGGTTGCATATTGATGATCGGCTTGGTTGGGAGAAACAGGTCAATTTGGTAAGTCGGAACGTTTCTGCCACACTGCGATCTCTCTATAGATTTAAGCATTTTCTTCCGTCTAGCACTAAACTATTGCTTGTCCAGGCTCTTGTGCTCCCTATTATTGATTATGCAGATGTTTGTTACTCTGATGTATCCCAAAATCTTCTTAACAAATTGGATCGACTTCTCAACAATTGTATTCGCTTTGTATTTGGACTTCGTAAATTTGATCACATTTCTAGTTACCGTTCTCAGCTTAAATGGCTACCTATCCGCCAGAGAAGATCCCTCAGATCACTCTGCTTGCTTTTCTCTATTATTAACGATCCTTGTGCACCTAATTATTTAAAAAGTTCTTTTCAGATCCTGGGTAGTTCCCACGATCGAAATCTTCGTGCTGCTGAAAACTTACTCCTTCAGATACCTTCTCACCGTACTGGTTTTATTTCCAATTCCTTCGTGGTAACGGCAATTAAACTCTGGAATGCGCTTCCCCTTGACATTAAAAAAGCTTCTAGTAAATTTTCTTTTAAACGCCAAGTTCGGGAATACTTGCTAAAATCACTTGATCCTTAAGTTTCCATTTATTGCTATGCTGCCGTCCTTACGAAAAGTGCAATAACTCGAGTTTTGCACCAAATTGAGATAAGTACATATTCGGAATTAGCAGAACGAGATCTATATTTTCTTTTTAGACACTTTTTACGTATCTATGACGTAGCCGGTTTTAATACTAAGCCTAACTGCAATATCTAGGTCGATGATTATGATTTACATGTCAAGACCGAAATAACTATAGATAGGAATAAGTTACTTACGCTATTTAGTAATTTCACTAACTATATCTGCAATAAGTATAGTTACTATATTTTTAATTAGCATAGTTCGTCATTTGTAATATTGATTGACTAGTTATAAGTGCAATATGTTTGAGTTATTGCAGATATGATACGAATCCTTATTTTTGGTATTAAATAATGTGCTAATTATTTCTGCAATAAATAGAGTTATTGCATTTATAACTACCATATTTAGTTTTTTGTGATTCTCATTTACTAGTTATAAGTACAATAAGCTTGAGTTATTGTCGTTATTTGTAGGAAGATTAAACGAATACAGTATACCTACGCGAAATAAATTGCAATAAATTCACTATTTATTGCGTTTATAACTAGCACCAGGAGGTGAGGGGGGAGTAAAATATTTCGTACAAACGTCAATCGCGGGCCGCGACTGACGTTTGTTGTGTTCGACCGACTCGAAGTAAGGGAGCGCCGCGACTCGCGGCGCTCGCTTACTTCGAGTCGGACGAACACACGCACGTGCGACCAGTTTGGGCGGTAAGTACCTAACGTATTTAATATTACAATATGTTTACATATCACGGATATTAATACGCTATGATGTTATTAGCCAGTGTTACTTTATTTAGTTATTAATTTAATGTACTTAAAAGTTGATATAACTTTGAAGAGCGATGCCACACGGCCGTTGACCACGCTCCATCGTTTTATACACCATTTGATTGGCAATGTAAAATGCGCGCCGCGCGCCGGGCGCGGCTTAGTGTAGGTAGTTAGGTACGCACCGACCGACGATTACGTCGCGCGACGTTTGCGTAGATAACTAGCTCGTGGCGCTTCTACCGGTTAATTGCATTTTGCTATTATTATGTTATCACTTCCTTTTTTATTTTAAGTGCAATACTGTGCAAGCAATATATGTCCAACCGGTATAAGTGGAAATCAAAAGGGGAGGCCTATGTTCAGCAGTGGACGTCCTACGGCTGAGATGATGATGATGATGATGATGACTGTGCAAGCTTTTGATAAATAGTATTTTGTAAGATAAATCATTTGTCCAACGGATTAAAACGATTAATATGTAAGCGTTTATAATATAATAGAACTTCGTAGCGTCACCGTCCAGGCGTCACAGCGCACCAGCAACGCTCGTGTGGCATCTCTCTTTAGACTTCCAAGTAGCGATGGGTCGTTGACGGTTTTTCCGTCAACGAAGCGTTAACGTTGATTCACGTTTGTCAACTAGTTAAATTCGTCAACGAGTTGAACGATTTAACGTGTTCATCTCGTTGACGAATTTAACTGTCAACTTGCAACGTAAACCGTGGAATCATTAAACGGTTGTTATCCAACGATTGCGCGTTGAATTTTAGAAACAAGTTGATTCAATTTATGTATTGGAAAACGTTTTATGTACAAATATGTGTAAATTAACATCTTAAATTGTGTGAAATCAAAACTATTATTTCTATTTTTCATAGAGGGCTGTTCGCTATACCTTTGCGTCTCAAAAAATAGTACATTTCAAATAATACATTGGGATTAGCTATCTGTATCTGTGGTAAACGTAAGTAAACAAACTCCACCAATAATGTACTATTCTTAAAATAAATATTTCGAAAATCAACTCTTTCAACCGTTCGAAATCTATGACGTTAAAAACAACGAAGCAGAAACTCAACGTTGAAAATAACGTAAGTTTTGTAAATTGCTCAGCTCGTTGCGTTTGCATTCTCGTTAATTCAACGAGACGAACGAGTTGAACTCATAAACGTCGTTGACGAATTCAACTAGTTGATTCACATACAGTTAACGTTAATACGTTGACAGGAAATCAACGGTTGATTCAACTAGTTCGTTGATTCAACGCTCATCCCTACTTCCAAGTCACTCGGATTCAATCTCAGGTACTCATCACTAACTTTTCCAAAGTTTTTATTTTTGTTTTCATTGACACAATCTCTGACCGTGAAGGGAAAATAAGAAAACCTATAATAAGCCTGCAAGTTCTTGAATATAAGTATATAGTTTACTACTCCACACTCGGGTAGCGTAGTGGATGTTTTATCATGATGGTTAAGAGCCATTTGTAATAGGTAGGTGGCAATCTTAAGAATTTCTCGATAGAAAAATCCAATAACACTTGCCCGGCACGAGAATTAGGCGCTTGTGACCGCTTGACCATTGCAATACCCAGTAGGCAGTATTATTATGTTTGTTTATATTTATCAGTGTGTGTTTTATGCTTTCTTTACGCCTGTTGATTTTTTGTCCCTAAGCATAATATTTCTTTTTTTCGGCAACACCATGTCCAGAAGAGACAAAATTCTTTCTTTGGCTATTTCGCAAAAACAAAACCACATGTTTCTCCATCTGAACCTACCAGCCATCAGCTGATTCCAAGGCCATCAATAATTAAACCGTCTGCTGTTCAAAAAGTCAAATCTTTTGAAACAACTGTTACCAGACATTCTCTAAAGTGCTATGAAACCCCACCATATACCAATTACAAATATAACCGATTTTACATTATTTTAAAAACACAACTGAACGCAGATATTATGAGTAGACTTGACTTTACCGAAAACAGTTTCATGCTAAATCGGTAAGAGGTAAAATAATGTTTTGCAAACTTCTGTATAATCATAGGTACCTATTTGACATAAAAATGTAACATCTCTGTTTTTGTAATAGTAACAAGTTAAAACTTTGGCGTTTTAAACTTGTCTCTTACTAATGAAAACCGCAATAAATAAGAAACTTAATGCATATTTGGTTTAGAAAGCAGTTAAAAAAAAAATGAATTGCTAGTCAAAAATGCACCATGTTGGTTTCCTAACCAATAGTGCAATAAATAGGTTACTTGTTGCGGTTATGACTAGTAAACATTCTTTCTACATAGTAATAATACTTACCATTATTGTATTTATTGGTTTTTATATCGGGAATAAATGCAGGAACAAACATTAAGTACCACATAATATTCTCTACATTGTTTTACATCGTGTGGTGAAAGTTTCAATCCGATACCATGTATAGTGATGGAGATACAATCAAAATAAAAATAAAATCTTTTCCCGCGTTTATCTCGAAATCAGGTTTGACCTAGTTATTGCACTTTTCGTAGGGACGGCAGTATGGTCGTCGTCATATTATGTATCCATTTAATTTATGTATTTTATTCATGTAGGTTTATAAGTATACTTTATTTATCAAATATTATTTATTGGTATTATGTATACAATTTTAGGTATATATTTTCATATGTATTAGTATATTATTTTTAAATAGCTATAATTACTTTAGATGTAGTCGTTTTAAATTGTTTCAGTAGAGTTGTTGTACCTACTCCAATTGCTTCTCCTTTTGACCCAAAGGTTGACTGGTAGATAATGCCTTGCGGCATTAAGTCCCCCTTATGTACCACAATTGTACATGAAAGTGTAAATAAATAAATAAATAATACAGTCCAGCGACGTCTATCGCTCATGAGTGTGATTATTAAATGTGGTGTTCTGAGTTTGATCATCTGCTTAGGTTGCTATTCAAATTGATTTTATAGAAAAATATTGGGGCCTAGTGTTGGTCCAGTTTGTGGCAACTGGCCTTCAATTAGAAAAAATCATCAGGACAGCTCTGATAATTTTAAATTATAATACAGAGTGTGATTTTTTTTCCAAAATCAGCTAGTTCCATTCCTAGCCAGGTTATTGATGTTTCTAAAATCCAATGACGCAGTTTTAATTTTCGTCAAATCGGCCTCGAGACTCCTTTCAATGTTTTTCGATAGGTATTCCTTATAGTTCCGAATATAGCCATCCAAGCCCGTTGAAAAATTCACCCTGTTTATTCTCAGTTTTAATTCACTTTTATAATCTTAATAACATTACCCTCTTTTTGTGACAGTCGGATAACGAGATAAATTAAAGACAGTTAGACAACACGTGACTAAAATCACCTTTGAATACCAGATTCTTGTTATACGTGAGTTAAGTAAATTTCACGTTTAGCAACAGTGAAAGGTAGGTAGATTGTCAATTAAACCCTTTTAGCTTATTTTGATCAATCAATTAGAGCTTAGAGCTTTATAGTTCAAGCTTGAAAGTATTTTAAATTTTTATGAAACATTAGCACGCTCAAATATTTCAATTTATAAAGCTTGACGTATTGCGTTACTTCCCAGAATTTGATCCTTATTAGCAACACTATCGAATGGTGTAATAATACAGGGTGTGATATTTATTCCAAAATCAGCGGGTACGATTCCTGGCCAGTACCCTTAGCACGAATTTTCAGTATTTGAGACGTAAAGTAAACTGGAACTTTGACAATTTCAAGTTGACATTTTTCAAGGAAAAAATTAGTTCCGGCTTCGCACACCAGAGGCGCTGTTCCATTTTTTTCATACAAGAAACGCTGTAAATACTGTAAAGTAAAAGAGTGAAAATTCGTGCTAAGGGTACAGGTTTTTGAATTTTCTAAAATCTAATGATGCGGTTTTAGTTTTCGTCAAAATCGGCATCGAGACTCCTTTCAACGCGTTTCGATGTTCTTCATAGTTTCGGATATAGCCATCCACGCCCAGTTTAAAATTCACCATTGTATTTCTACCATCACCATACAATAATTTGAACAATTTGAAACTTGTAAGATCTGCAAAGCGTTAAAAAATTTATTAGGTGATAGAAGCTTTAAAAAAAAAAACTTCAAACATATCGTTTGAATAGTTTTGAGCCAGCCCACGATGCTGAGCCAGTAGTCTTAAATTAGCCTCTAAATAATGATATCATTCAGACTCTGCCTGTCCCTTACTGTCCTCCATCAGCGACACCCTAAGCCGGAGGTTCTTACCCCAAGTATCTAGTTTGTAAGCCCCTGCCAGGAGGCCTTAGATTCCAGGCACACCATAGGTTAGTTAAACAGCACACAACCTCCTCTAGGTTGACCATCATCATCAGCCTATGATGTTCCCACTGCTGGGACACAGGCCTCCTCTCTGTGAGAGGGAGCGGGCCATAATCCACCACGCGGGCCCAGTGCAGGTTGGTAGATGTCACATGTCTTCGAATTTTTGGTTCTAGAACATGCCGGTTTCCTCACGATGTTTTCCTTCACCGTTTTGAGAGCAGTGGTGATGAAATAAATTACACAAAGTAATGCGCCTGGCGCGGTTCGAATCCATGACCTACAACTCGTAAGTCGGGACCGATACCACTGGGCCACCACTGCTCGCTAGGTTGACCAGCGAGAAACAAATTGACAGACATTCTTCGTCAAAGACAGCTTTGACTGTGATCATAATAATGTCCTTTCATGAGTTAGACATAACAGTTACTCAACGTCCCCACAATACCTCCAAAACAAGTGCATCAACCTTTTATAACTGAACAAGTGACGCTCGATCTGCCATAATGACGAAATGGTACTTTCTCCAGCATCTCTTTAGAGAAAGTGATCGAGTTCTTTTATTATCTTTTATCTTTGGTCTTTTTTTTATTCATATCTTTTGGTTTCTTTGCGTGAGATTGGTGATGTTTAATGGTTTGAAGGGATAATTAGGTAAAATTGAGATTTTTTGTTAATGTATACTTCTTATTTTAAAGCGGACGTAGTAGTACGAATTGCAAAATATAGTACAGTTGCTGGGGTCGCGGGACTGCCTCATTAGGTTACGGTGACCCTGGAACATAAAGGGCTATTAAAGGACACCGTTGATTTTGGTCAGTACCTATGAGTCTGACAGTCCCTCCTGTCGTCGCACCCTGGCTGGGAGGACTCATTTGATGATTTTACCACGATAAAAAAAATGTTTACGTATACCTACATAGTATCCGTATAGATGTAAGTAAATAAATGTCTCAAAAATCGATTCATTTCGTCCGATGGTGGTTTGAAAAGCATATCAAAACCATGTCGGATCCATAGTGTAATAAAAATAAAAACCTTCCATTAAATCAGCGAAAGCAGAATTGCTAAAAAACATTAAAAAGATGAGAACAAGAAGTAATGCGACTTTTTTAAATTACAACAATCTCTTAATTAAAAAAGTTAATGTAGGTAGGTACTCGTAAGAATAGTTTTTTTTGGTAAAAGTGTAAAAATTCCCACAGTGTGGAGTTTACTTGTTGAAATGTGTAATGTTCTTTTGTTTTTTGTATACACTATACAATGAAGACATTTATGTGAAATTGACGTTTACTATGCATTAAAAGATTTGCACCTACGCAATGCAAATAGTATACACAATAACTTGCCTTCAAAAAACCGGCCAAGTGCGTGTCGGGCCACGCACAGTGTAGGGTTCCGTAGTTGCCCATCAAAATACTTATGCGAACTAACTAAACTGATTCGCTGAATTTAATTTTAAAAAGAAGAATTTTCAAAATCGGTCCAGGAGTCTTTGAGAAATCGGGCAAAATACATTTAAAAAAAAGATTACGACGAATTTAGAACCTCCTCCTTTTTTTGAAGTTAGTTAAAAATAGTTGACGATAAAAACCTACCTATCCCCAAAAACATACCGTAAAACATACCTATTAAAGCTGTAAAAATAAAGTTGACAAACTTACATTTGCAGTTGAATAACATGTTCTCCGATACATTTTGTTTAAGAAAAATATTATCCAAGTACATTTTATAAGTTGGTCGACTATTACTCGTAAAGTTGTAAAGCCTACTAAGTCATGACAATTTTCTTTTAAACTTCGTTATATATACTACTATTGTGAATTTTTTCACACCCCCAAACATAACCGTTTAGCTGGTAGAGGGGGGGGACACTCGAGTCGAGCAAAATTTAGCACTTTAAAGCTTAATATTTCACAAACCAATTTTTTTATCAAAAAATTGTTAATGGAAACTATCAATGTTTTTTAAAGACCTATTTAATGATACCCCACACTATGGGGTACGCGAGAAAAAAAAATAACATTCCCACTTTACGTGTACAGGAGATACCCTAAAAAAAAATATTTTACGAGATTTTATTTTACCACTTTTTCGGCACAACAAATCCATATATTTACACCAAATTACAGCTCTCTAGTACTGTGCGTCTCTGAGCTAAACTGCGGACAGACGGACGGACGGACGGACGGACGGACGGACGGACATGGCGAAACTATAAGGGTTCCTTGTTGACTACGGAACCCTAAAAACGAGCAAAAGAAAAAAAAAATATATATAAATTGCGCTAAAATGATTCTACATTTATTATTTAATTTATCGCAATTAATATTTTGCTAAGGTGACCATTTTAGATATGGTCAAGGACAAGCCATGGATTTAATAAAAATAGTATATTTATAATGATATGGGATATGATTTTAAAGATCTATTTAACCTTCCAGATTGAGTCATTGAAATTTAAAAGTCGTCGATGAGTAAATTGAAATATTTTTCTAAATTAAGTGCAGTGGTATATTCATCTTTTGTTGGGCAAGACGTTGTTAATCATTACTCTTAATACGTGCACTTCTATGACATATTATTTTCTTTCCACACAGGACACTTCATTTTTTAAATTATTTTCTTTATTTGTTTTCTAAACGGGAATATCAATTCTGTAATAGACTTAATTTTACCTTCCAATAAATACAGCCACAGTTTCATTGAAATAAGTCCATCACAAGATATTATTTGGCCCAGAAAATAAATAAGTAAACCACAGCAATAATGGAATAACAGTTCATAATAGCAATCATTATAATCTACTAAACAATAATAGATCAACGCTAAAACTAATCTTTACTAAATCGATTCGATTCTATAGAATCATTTTTTTCACTCCACTTCGATGACTCGATTTAGAATCGATTAAACGCTTTTACTTCAACCTGTTTACTTACTTTTTTGATTATTATGACCTTAATAGTTTATGGTCGTTCGATTCGTATGATATTTTAACCCGAGAAAAAAAAAAAGAGGAATTAGGTACATAATTGTTAAATTCTATTCATTTCAATAACCATTTATAAAAAAAAATGGGCGTTTGGCCCTCCAACGAGACCCCCTCATATTGCTGAAACCTCTTTGAGGCGCGCATGAAAACGTCCGCGCCCGCCGTCGACTCGGGCATGGTCCATGATCGGACAGCGAGTCACCCATTCTGTATCGTATAGGTGCGAACAAACATTTAAACTTACAGTCAACCTTAGTTAAAATAACTACTTTCTAGCAGATCACAAAAATGTTTGTACCGTGCGGGAAGCGAACCCGTTAATTTTAGACTGTCTCAGTATTTTCGGAGCAATTATTGCATTCCTTAGTTTCACAAATATTCATCTATTTACTCATTCATCTAAATGAAAAGTAAAGAAAATGTTACTTTATGTAAACTATGTACATTATGTACAAGAGAGGGGTACAGGCAGGAAATAGGTAGAAATCGCACCGGTGATGGTAGATGCTTCACGACTGCGCCTGCGCACCTTATAGGGTGTTTAGTGTAAGTGCGTAATTATGCATGAAGTGTAATATGTAATGTGTTTTGTGTTATGGCGGTTTTCTTTCCGGAGGTGGGCAGGGAGATGATTTTCAATGTTCCTCATTTCACATTCATAAAGTTTCATTGGAATGGGTTGAGTGGTTTCGGAGATACGCATGTTTTTTTTTTAAATTTAGTTGAATTTAACAGAAGATGTAGTTTTACTAAATTATTTTTTGTTATACTGTTGATTTTTAAATAATTTGTATTACTTAAATGAGGCAGGTATGGAAAACGAGGTGAGATAGTCGCTCCATGTAAAATACTGATAGCTGCATCCGGTTTGATTGGAAGCCGACCCCAATAAAGTTGGGAAAAGGCTAAGCAGATGATGGTAAGGTGTAGAACAAGTGTAGAACATGAGATATTTCTTTACTTTTTTTTAACGTGGTAAAATCATCAAATGAGTCCTCCCACCCAGGGCACAGATATTTCCTTACATTGAAACAGCATCAATTTGTAAGAAGTTATGGCAATAATTACCAAGATTAGCATCTCATATATTTCTGCCTGCCAAGGAAAATTCAACCAGCTTATAAATGACTTAATTTACCTTTTCCAACATTTTATTCTTCATTAAGTTCAGAGCAGTGCTTCAATCTACCGTAATCTAACATTAATCTATTTTAAACTTAAGGCTTCAGTTTTGGTTTGCACAAAATAGAATCGCGTTCGGCCAGTCGATCGTACGTCAAATTTCGGGCTCCCTTCCCGCAACCCCCCGCATACATCCTGCCTACTGAATTATTATAAAACAATTTTGATGCGGTAAGAACATTGCTCTACTAAGGATTATTTAAAAGGAGTTATAGAAATTGTTGCTTAATAAGGAGTTTTAATATGACTTGGTTTGTGATAATACGAGTATCACACAAGTGTTTTAATAATAATAATAACAATCGTGTCTAACTAATTAAACCTAAAAAAAGGTCAGTGCAGCAGTGATGCTGGCGAAGGAAGAGGCGGGACGCGTGAGAGAGAGGACAGCGTAAACCTTACATCCCAGCCACAGTGGTAGACGCCCACGGTGACTCGGTCATGGTCATCTCTGGCCATCGTAAGCGCGTAATGGGCGACTCGCTGTCCGACCATGGACCATGTCCGAGTCGACGGCGCTTTGTATACCCTTTGTAAACCGAGAACTTAAAAGGCTATTGAAGAACACCGTGAATTTAAGTCAGTACAAGTCTGACAGTCCCTTCCGCTTGGCCTGGGGTGGGAGGACTCATTTGATGATTTTACCATGATAAATAAAATAAATATTTAAAAAAAAACAAAAAACCCAACTGCGTAAAAAAACTAAAAAGAAAGAAACAAGCCCAGTAGTTTAGAATTCACTCATTCACACTCACAGTCGGGGCCCATTCAAATTATACCAATCAAATCTTCCCAAGGGGCCCCGACTGTGAGTGTGAATGAGTGAATTCTAAACTACTGGGCTTGTTACTTTCTTTTTAGTTTTTTTACGCAGTTGGGTTGTTTGTTTTTTTAAATATTTATTTTATTTTACTTTTTTTAGTTTTTGTTAGCATTTATCAGTCCAAATTAAATTGAAACATATGTTATATGTATATATATTTTGGTAAACCATTTTTAAAATCCTTTGATTTGACACCCCACTTGATAGAGTGTGAGAGATCTTAAAAAAATATTTTTAGTTCGGAACCCTTTGCACGCGAGTTCGACTCGCACTTGGCCAGTTTTATGTACCCAGTGACACTCTCACGTTTAAGACGAATCTAACGACACCTCTCAAGTTCAACTCCATCAAGCCGTTTAAGCTGCAGAGTAACACAAAGAAATATACATACATACATACACTCGAAAAACATAACCCTCCTGGCGCAGTCGGGTATAAAAAGTCCTGGGCCATGCCCGGGTCGACGGCGCGTTGTGTTCTACGAGCGCCTCAAATAGCGTCAGCATGATGACGGGGTCCCCCTCTAGAGGGCTAAAGCCTGCTGGCGTCGCGGTACTTATCTCATTACCGTGACCCCGGAACATGAAAGGGTTATTTGAAGGACACCGTGGATTTTAGTCAGTACAAGTCTGACAGTCCCTCCCGCCCTGGCCGGCGTACCACAGTAACATCCAAGGACTGCACTCCTTGTCATAGGCACAGTCCATTACCACCTGGAGACAGAGTTACCAACGCTTTTGTTCATTGCTGGATTTTAATGAAGGAGCAATGTTAGCGAACGTGAATGTGATACAATAACTTGCTATCGTTAAGCAATTTAAAAAACAGGTTCAAACGATTTTCGACTTTACTGACATTTATTCATAAACCGGATTTTAATAAAGGAGCAATGTTAGCAAACGTGAATGTGAGAAAAAACAAACTAAATTTTTAATGTCAATAAGGTCGAAAATCGCTTAAAGCTGTTTTTTTAACTTGCTATCGTTAAGCAATTTAAAAAACATGTTCAAACGATTTTCGACCTTACTGATATTTATGCAAAAACCGGATTTTAATGAAGGAGCAATGTTAGCAAACGTGAATGTGAGAAAAAACAAACTAAATTTTTAAATGTCATTAAGGTCGGAATTCGCTCGAACCTGTTTAGTTACTTCTCCATATCTCTGCTATATAGTATAATTATAATGTCCTCAGGACTACATTATGTTAACTTTATTTCAACAGAATCGGTTCACAACTGAAAATTCTATAGGAAAATTGACAATTATTTCCTTTTTTTCTACCCATATAGGCCGCGTTTAGTTTTGATATTTAAATGGGACCAACTTTCAGATACACTACGTACACAAAAAAAAAATGAATTTTTGAAATTGGACCACGTAAGTAAAAGTAATGAATGGTCATAAATAAAATATATACATATATATATATATATATATATACATATCGAATTGAGAACCTCCTCCTTTTTTTCCGTCGGTTAAAAAATATATTTTAATTTAATAAAGTAGAGCAACCTGAGATGCGTAACTGTGCGTAATCACCGTTAGAGCGAGAGAAGGTGCGAGCGAGAGGGACCAATAAAAAATCGTCGTGGACCTCACGTCCGATCGCTCCGGCCGTCCACCGGCCACTAAGGAATTTCTCTTGCAATGGGGAAGGCAAGTGTCAAAGTGAAAATGACAGTTTGGTCCCCAAAGAACTGTAAAATCAAAGGAATTTTCAGAAAAAAAAAACATTTATTGATGTAAAATGACTAGATGTTGTGTAATTAGCTGTAAAAATGATGGAATACACTTTTCAAAATAATATCTACTTTTCTTTTGGAGGTTATGTACCAGTATTGCATCGCTCGAAAATCGAAGAATTATCACCTGGAACGAGTTTTGTAATAGTTGTGGTGTTAAGAAATTAAATATATTGTGATATTTCTCGAATCTAAATAGAAAAAAAGGTTAAAATTACTGACTTAAAACATTATGATATTTTATCAAAATAGAAAGTCAAAAGCAGCATTATATTCTTGTTATAGGAGAGGACAGGTAAAACATACCTAAACTCAAAAATTGAAACCTCAACTACAAGTAATTGTGGATTTATTACGGTAAAATCAAATGTATAACCACTCAATTAAATCACTTTTTTTCTCTTGTAGATGCGCCGCGGCGTCTTAATTCTTCTTTTAGTATATAGTACTTGCATGGACGAATAATTTTCCATATTTGTTTTGTATTTATACTCAATTTTTATAACAAATAATCTTGTTTGTTTTTTTGTACAAGGTAGACGTGGGGACCAACTATCGCAGCGCCATCTACGATTAGCTTTGAGTTGCCATCCCCATTCTCGTTTATAAACACTTTTTGAGAGGTTATTTGAGATATTTTTTATTGTTGAAAAAAAGCGCTTTAGGTACAATTTTTTTTGTATTTGCTTTATTGATCTGTCGACATCAAAATAATCTAAATATTACATACCTACGATGCATAGTTGTTATGAAAAAAACTATTTATTGAGAGATAAAATCCGAGAATTTTGATAATATTCTGCCATCTTAATTTAGAAAATGAAAGATAAATATAAAAAACTAATCAGCGCAGTTTGAAGACGAGGATATTGCGGTCATTATGCGCTGAACAGATTTTTAAATTAATTCTTCATTGTCTCAGATTGAGTGCACCAACGTAACTCGAAATGACGTTGGGCAGGAAAGAGCTGATTTGAACGCTTGATTTACCGTATATAATCCACTTAAATCAACTTAAAAAAAATAACTAGCTGTTACTTATATTATGGTTATTTATGTGCAATAATAATATTTCAAGCTATTGCACTATTTTGTTCAAAAATCACAAACAAAGTTACGCAAATAATTCGGCGCGAGTGAATTTTACAAGACCTGAGCCTTAATCATAAAATAAGAAGGTTCATGTTCGATTGGGAAAATTTGACATATTGGGGCAGATGACGTACACTTTTTAGGGTTCCGTAGTCAACAAGGAACCCTTATAGTTTCGCCATGTCCGTCCGTCCGTCCGTCTGTCCGCAGCTTAGCTCAGAGACGCCCAGTACTAGAAAGCTGGCCTGTAATTTGGTGTAAGTACTCGTATACGGATTTGTTGCACCAAAAAAGTGGTAAAATAAAAACTCGTAAAATATTTTTTTTTAGGGTACCTCCTGTACACGTAAAGTGGGGATGTTTTTTTTTTTCTCGCGTACCCCTTAGTGTGGGGTATCATTGAATAGGCCTTTAAAAAATATTGATAGTTTAAGTTAACAATTTTTTGATAAAAAGATTCGTTTGTGAAATATTAAGCTTTAAAGTGCAAATTTTTGCTCGACTCGAGTGTCCCCCCCGCTCTACCGGCTAAACGGTTATGTTTGGGGGTGTGAAAAAATTCGCAATAGTAGTACACACAACGAATTTTAAAAGAAAATTATCATGACTAAGAGGCTCTACAAGTTTACAAGTTATAGTCGACTAACTTATAAAACGTACTTGGATAACATATTTTCCTAAACAAAATGTATCGGAGAACATGTTCTTCAACTGCAAATGTAAGTTTGTCAGCTTTATTTTTACAGCTATTAATAATGTGACTGTTTTGGGGATAGGTAGGTTTTATTGTCTACTATTTTTAACTAACTTCAAAAAAAGGAGGAGGTTCTCAATTCGACGTAATCTTTTTTTTATGTATTTTCGTAATAGATTTCTCAAAGACGCTTGGACCGATTTTGAAAATTCTTCTTTTTAAAATTAAATTCAGCGAATCAGTTTAGTTAGTTCGCACGTATTTTGATGGGCAACTACGGAACCCTACACTGTGCGTGGCCCGACACGCACTTGACCGGTTTTTTTTAAACGTAGCCCACACAAAAATTTCTCGTGTTTCGTGGAACAAATATTTTTATGACCTACAAGTCGTTGTTCAGGGTCTGGGCGATTGTGTATTTGAGTTTTTATGTTTGTAAACGCACCCACGACACAGGAGAAATTCCAAGTGTGGGGAAAAACACACATACACAAACACTCAGAACCGGAACAATTGCCTACTTGTAGTTCATACAAATCGGTCGTGCGGGAGTCAATCCGCGACACGCTATGCAGTTGTGCATCGCTCAGCCACTGCGCTAAACGTGCTGTCAATTTTATAATATTGCTTTTTAGTCCAGAGACGAAATCATTACCAACTAAACATGTAAATGACAGTCAAGTATCTTAAATCTAACTAGCTAAGTCTCAGTCGGATGTTATGAACACTATCGTAAAAGGTGTAAGTACTAGAAATACGGCTAACTCCACTCTCACTTGACCGGAAGTATATTTATGTAAAGAGTTTTCTTTCCAATACGGGTTTAGTCTTCCTGATTCACTGGTTATCTTCCTGTATTACGAGATAGGCTTTGTAAGGCTTGGTTCAAACGGTTTTGCTTACTGTCAAAGTCAATCAGGTTAGACTGGAACCAATAAAATTTACAAAACGTTTAGAAGATGAGGCAAAAGGTGTACGAGTATCTTTCTATACAGGGTGACTTTTTTACCACCGTCCAAAACTTTTCTATGCATTAGGTATCAATCACTACACCCATTTTTGAAAAAAAATCGATACGTCAAATTGTCATATTAAATCATTTTCTCATCCGCTCTGTGTGGTCACTAAGCTAAACGTTAATAATATACACTTGCCGACACATGAAACGGGCAGAGCGCACCCCGCTGACCCCCCGCCCCGCCCCGCTACACCTGAGCGACACATCACAGCGCGTGTCCAGATTCACCAACTTTTTATAGATAATACGTGATATCTCGATATTTTTGTATTAATTGATACAAAAAGAAAAAACACGTATTCAATGATTTTCGCCAAAGATTAATATATTAAAATTTGGATGGTGACTAAAAAATCACCCTGTATTCTTGGTCAAATTGAACGAGGGCAGCACGATTTAACAAGGATCAATTCGTATACCCATCCACCGAAGGATTTATAATCGAAAATTTTATATGAGTCTGCTTTGTGCTCAGAGTAACACAACTAAGTAACAACTAACCCAACTGGCTTACACTTATTTACTTGAAACAGAAGAATGATCCGTTACTCTTCTGTCCCAACCTCTTTACCTCTGTCAAACTTTTGGAAAATATAGATTAAATATTAAATCGCCATTTAACTGTCTTCAATCCGGCATGGCAGTCCAAACTGATCGTGTGTAAACAGCCTTACAGAGAAACCGCCTGAACCCGAGTTAATGGCAACTTAATGTAGCAGTTAAGATAGGCAACAATCTGTAGTTACTGTTATTTTAACCTAGTTCTTTGCCGCGAATTTGACTGCGATTTCTGTTATGTGTGTTATGTATGGCCTCGATTGTTTTGTTTACATTTTTTTGTTGGATAATGATTGTTTGTGTTATGGGTGATGATGGTTTCAACGTTTTATTTATTGAAAATGGAAGCGGTAACTAGTTCTTTCTCTTCAATGAAGGGTGCTCTTTGAGGATTAACTGGAGAAGCGCCACGGCATCCTCACCTTCCGCTTGACGCAAGTCCTCACCGGACACGGAGGAACGGGGTGGATTTTTTGTCAGTAAAAGTCTAACAGTTCTTCCTGCTCTACCCAGGGCTGGAGGATTTTACCATTACATTTGATGATTTTACCACTCAAAAACAAAACCCACACTATGAATTCCTTCTGTACCGATTAGCTACCCAGCCGCTATGACCAGAGTGCCCTCTGTATTTCGATGATTGAATCCATAATGCTACTAAGACTCAAAATCAAAATCAAAGCATTTATTTCAAGTAGGCCAGTTACAGGCACTTTTGAATTGTCATAGACAAATAAAAATGTAATTAAACACTAAATAGTTATGGTGCTACAGTCCCAGTCAAAGACATGGAAACTGTGAACGTACCGTAGATAGATTAAGATGGAAACTTCTTTAGAAGTACACAAAATCTTCCTTGGCGGTGCAGAAAAAAGATTTGATACCAGTTCACGTCTCACAGTAAATTGTTTGTGAATAAAACCACAAATAATGTACCAGTTTAAATCCTTATTTGAAAACTAGTCCGGTATCTATCACAACAGATTAGTTGTCTAGATCCTTAAGAGGATCGTCTACCGAGCGCTCGTCCATACTAAAAGAGAAATCGTTTTCCTACCCCTAAATGTTATCCTATCTCAATGTTTTTTTAGAATGCTTCTTAAACAGTAAAAAACTAGGTTTATAGGTTTTCTTTTTTTTAAAATTTATAATAGTTTGAAAGTTACAGGCGCCTAAGATATACTTTTGTAAAAAAGAAAACCTATAAACCTAGTTTTTCACTGTGTCAGAAGCATTCTAAAAAATCATTGAGATAGGATAACATTTAGGGGTAGGAAAAGGTTTTCTCTTTTAGTATGGACGAGCGCTCGGTAGACGATCCTCTTAAAAGGCCATTTACTCTAATTGTTCAGTAAATGGGGACTGACAAGGTACAAATCACTGACACTTTAGTCAAGGCCGAAATTAAAGTCTTATAGACTTTCAAGGCAACCTGATTTAACAGGTGGATTAATATTAGTATTATAACTGCATACAAAATCAATTGATTGTGTTAAACTGGATTCTGGTTGCATTAATTCGATCTGATGGGTGCGGTTGTTAAAATTGGAGCAGTTATTTTAGATCCTGCATCTGGTTTAAGTTATGGAATTAATTTAGTTGGTTACTTAATCTTAATTGCATGGTTGGTGCAGTACGTGACAGAGCAATCGCCTAGTGCATTGCGTGTTGCGGATTTGATTCACGCACGGAACAAATATTAAGGTGTGAAATTGATAAAATCATCAAATGAATACTCCGGCCCAGGGTGGAGCGGAAGAAAGAAGGGGAAAGAAAAGAGATTTATTGGAACACACAAAAAAAAAAATTTAGTCCTGTGCGAGGCCAAAAGGCTCCTACCTCAGCATGTGCTGCGACATTTAATTGTAACAGCGCTGGTTTTCTGGTGGGGCCCTCATTTTTTTTCTTCGCGGTAAAGTTATCGAATGAGTCCTCCCACTCCGGGCAGGGCGGGAGGGACGGAGGGACGGTAGGTCGTGCGCTCAAACGGCTGGGTTCATTACTTTGTTGAATATATTTCATCACCACTGCTCTCAATATGGAAGCCAAAAATTCGAAAGATATGTGACGTCTATGAAACCGCTCTGAGCCCTTGTGGTGGATTATGGCCCACTCCCTCTCCCAGAGAGGAGGCCTGTGTCCTAGGACTGGGAAAGTTAATAGGCTGATGATGATAAATTTTACATAATTACCTACTTAGAAGAAAAAACTGTATTGCCAATTTTCCTACATATAAATTGTGGCAACATAATCCGATATGTTTCGGCACAGATATCAACACCTCATGTTGAAAACAAGATTATATTATGAAACTATGCAAATTATCATGCAACCGACTCCGACGCATAGCAGTGTCTTATTAAGGCGCAATAACTAATAGAATTTATATATGAACATGTGTGTCATCTTTATCATTTTCCTAAATCTTTTGAGGTGGGCTTTAAAAGCTAGATGCGTTTAAAACTTTAGGTATCAATTTTTTTTGCTAAATAAATAAATTGATACTTGAAGTGATATTTAAAGAGAGTTTATTGGGTATTAGCAACTAGCGGCAAACTCCGGGTTCACACATGTTCATATTTTCAACATGCTCGTTGGATAATATAAGAATTTTTTGACCTAATAACATTATCCTGACAATAATAAACACAACATAAAAAAACATTATCCAATGGGGATGGTAACTCAAAGCTAATCGTAGATGGCGCTGTAATAGTTGGTCCCCTACGTCAGATTAATGTCAACCTTGTACAAAAAACAAACAAGATTTATTGTTATAAAAATTGAGTATTTAAACAAAACAAATATGGAAAATTATTCGTCAATGCAAGTGCATATACTAAAAGAAGAACTAAGACGCCGCGGTGCATCTAATAGAGGAAAAAAAGTGATTTAGTTGAGAGGTTAGGAATTTGATTCTACTACATTAAACACACATTTACTTGTAGTTAGGTTTAAAAAAAATAATTTTTAAGTAGATATTACATGTGCTAGCCTCTACAAAGAATATAGTACTGCTTCTGACATTCTATATTGAGAAAAATGTCATCAAGTTTTGTGTTTGTCTTCTTCATCTAATTTTACATCTATTTTATAGATTGGAGCAATATGATAAGAATTTTAACTTCTTATCACCACTACTATCACAAATCTTGGTTCCGGTGATAATTCTTCCACCAGACGAACTGCTGTTTCATGATATAAAGAGCGATGCAGTACTCAACCTCCAATAGAAAATTAGATATTATTTTGAAAGGTGTATTCGATTGTTCAGTTATGGTTTAATCATAGAATTTCATTAATAAATTCAACTAACGGCCTGTCCCGGCTTCGCAAGCCTGGATATTTGTTTATTGTATAGCTTTTCCTTAGTTATAATTCAATTTTTGTTCTCAAGGCAGTCACAGCAGCTACCCATTATTTCTTGATAGTGTGAATTGACGGAAATGTGTATGTTCCATCATTTTTACAGCCTATTACACAACATCTAGTCATTTTACATCAATAAATCGTTTTTTTTTTCATAAAATTCCTTTGATATGACAGTTCTTATGGGACCAAAACGTCAAAGCCACTTTGACACTTGCCTTCCCCATTTGGTGCAGTTGTTCGGTATTTACGGGCGTATTGACAAACTTGACCGACTCTTTTTTACCTATACTAAACAAACATTTAGAAACAAAAATAATTCGATTTGGTTCATTTTCATTTATGATAAAGGTTAACGACACCTAGAGAGGACGCACGAGTAAAGCCGCGGCACATCTAGTATTTTATATTAAAAATTACTCAATTAATTTAACTCTAGCTTTCTTCATGCTAATTTCATGATTCCCCTAAACTTTATAACCGAAAATGAAGTTTCCACAATAAAATACTAAAATTGCGGTATTAATTACTCGTAGGTAATTTTTCTCCTTTCTTCTAAAACGCTTCGTATAAAAATCGTAATAAATATAATGCCTAAGTACCGTCCAACGGTTCAGTAGTTCTAAGTGGTTAATGAAGTTAGTCCAATGAGGTCAGTGAGCTGCTTTCTACCAAGTGGTGCGTGTTCGGTTCCGTTTGGCAACCGATCATGATGCTTCGATGACTCTGTCACTTGATGTGTGTTTTTCATGCGTTGGTGAGTCGTGGCCGGAGGTTTAGCATATCGCTTCTTATTCTTGAGGTTGCGAGTTCAAACCCAGGCAAGTACCAATGTCTACCGTATATCATTACTTCGCAGAATTTGGTCCCTATTAGCGACACTATCGAATGGTGTAACAATACAGGGTGTGATTTTTATCCAAAATCACCGGGTTCTATTCCTGGCCAGGATTATTGGTTTTTCTAAAATCTAATGATGCAGTTTAGTTTTCGTCGAATTCGGCCTCGAGATTCCTTTCAGCATTTTTCGATATTCCGTATAGTTTCGGATATACTAACCACATGCCCAATTGAAAAATTCACCCTGTATACTTTCTAAGTTTAACTTGGAAATAACTACCATCGGTGAAAGTCCCTTCCGCTTCACCTAGGGCAAGAGAACTTATTTGATTAATAAAAAAAAATGTGACGGGGCCCTCCCCTAGAGGGCCACCGTGGATTTTAGGGCCACCGTGGATTTTAGTCAGTACAAGTCTGACAGTCCCTCCTGCCCTGCCCTGGGTGGGAGGACTCATTTGATAATTTACCACGCTAAAAAAAAACACTTAAAAAAACCTTCATCTAAAGCCGTATAATCCTTAGCACGAGTTTTCACTCTTTTACTTTATAGCGTTTTTCCAGTATTTACAGCGTTTCTTGTATGAAAAAATGGAACAGCGCCTCTGGTGTGCGAAGGAGGAACTAATTTTTTCCTTGAAAATTGTCGATTTGAAATTGTCAAAGTTTACTTTACGTCTCAAATACTGTAAAGAAAAGTAAGCGATGATAACTATGTTTATGTACATGTTGTTAATTCATGGCTGAACTGTATTAAGAAGAAAGTAGACACCACCATCACACCCTGGATCATGCAACGTCACGCCTCTTAATCTCAAGATGTTATCTGCTATGGATGCAATTGAATCTGAAGATGAAAGTAAACTGGTATTGCATTCTGTGATGAGGTTGCGGGATAGGACTGTTGGTCTAGTGGTTAGTGAACGTGACTGCTATGCCGGGGGTCGTGGGTTCAATTCCCACCCAGGACAAATGTTGGTGTGATGAGCATTATCATTTGTTCTGTGTCTGGGTGTAATTTATCTATAATATGTATATATTTAGAAATATATAAGTATGTTTATCAGTTGTCTAGTACCCATAACACAAGCTCTGTTTAGCTTGGGCTTGTGTTCCAATAAATCTTTTTTTATTTCTTTCTTTCTTTCTTTCTTTCTTGGGACTAGATGGCGTTGTGTGATAGTTGTGGAATATTTAATTATTGCAGAATAGGGTGTCCCAAAAAAATCAAAAGCAAAATCAAAGTGACTGTCTAAACAGGCAATCGTGACCGTGGACCGTAAAGGACTATAGACTACCGTAAGGAACACCGTTGATTTTGGACAGTAGTAGGTACATGTCTGACGGACCCTTCTGCTCCATCTAGGGAGAATTCATTTGATAGTTATATCACGTTAAAAAAAAAGAGTGCGCTACCACTCATGCCCTTATTTATTTTTTTAGCGTGGTAAAATCATAAAATGAGTCCTCCCACCCCGGGTAGAGCGGGAGGGATCGCAGACTTTGTACTGACTAAAATACACGGTGTCCTTCAATAGCCCTTTATGTTCCAGGGTCACGGTAAGGGCCCTCTGAAAGGGGGCCCTGTCATTTTTGCTGACACTATTTGAGGCGCGCGTGGAACACGACGCGCCGTCAACCCGGGCATGGTCAGACAGCGAGTTACCACTCATGCCCTACGTAAAATTCGTGGTACTAGATTAACCTAATGCAATGAAAAAGACACCCGTGTCAAAAGGACCTCTGTCGTAGCGGTATAATCTGTACGCCAAGATTTTGACGTTAGTTACGTACTTTCATCCGTATCCGTGTCCTTGTTAACGAACTGAGAAAGTAGATCCCCCTGTTTCATGTCATTTTAACGTGTAATAAGTCCCGCCCCCAGCCCAGTTTGAAAACTAAGTTTTGATTTTTGAAGAACAAGAGTATCCCAACGGTGACTAAGTTCTACGGCAAACATGGTCGGCCTGTTGCCATTTCAGCTTGCTTATTCTATAAGCCAACGAACGATTTCATGAAAAGATGACGTGAAGCATACAAGTGAAGTTTTGTAACGAAGTTTTTTAATGGAGGAAATAATGTAATGTGTTTGTAATGATGTGTTAATGTTACTGTGTTTTTCAGTACATTCACTTGGAATTGTATATGAAATTCTTACGAAAACTGTTTTTGTTCGGATCTTATTTTGTAATGCGTGGAACTTTTATGAATCATGTTATGTGTAGGGTATTACCTAAGACCATGTTTCTTTGGGGTTTTCTTAAATTATCTCGGATCCGAAAACGAATCCGTTTGGAATAGACACGACCTTGTCTGTCGTATGAATCTCTTCATCGTAAATTGGATCTTGAGCTTATGACAAAAAGCTATAATGTTCGTTTTTTCCGCACTGCTCAACTAAACTGCTCAAAATTACACAATTGACATGTTTAACTGAGTTATGCATTTTACATTTCCCACTGCTCAACATGCGAAAATCGTAAAAGACGTCAGTCGCCACCTATGAAAATTAAGTGAAAAACTGTAATCTATAATAAAAAATAGAAACACTCGTATGGCTTTTTCTTTGTCTGTAACCAATTAAAAACCGAATTTGCCTATATGAGTATTTAAAATATCCAACCAGAATCAACCGTGAAAAACAAAACCAACGGGATTTGGATAGTTTTTAGGGTTCCGTAGTCAACAAGGAACCCTTATAGTTTCGCCATGTCCGTCCGTCCGTCCGTCCGTCCGTCCGTCCGTCTGTCCGCAGTTTAGCTCAGAGACGCACAGTACTAGAGAGCTGTAATTTGGTGTAAATATACGAATTTGTTGTGCCGAAAAAGTGGTAAAATAAAATCTCGTAAAATATTTTTTTTAGGGTACCTCCTGTACACGTAAAGTGGGGATGTTTTATTTTTTTCTCGCGTACCCCTTAGTGTGGGGTATCATTAAATAGGTCTTTAAAAAATATTGATAGTTTCCATTAACATTTTTTTGATAAAAAAATTCGTTTGTGAAATATTAAGCTTTAAAGTGCTAAATTTTGCTCGACTCGGGTGTCCCCCCCCTCTACCAGCTAAACGGTTATGTTTGGGGGTGTGAAAAAATTCACAATAGTAGTATATATAACGAAGTTTAAAAGAAAATTATCATGACTAAGTAGGCTTTACAACTTTACGAGTAATAGTCGACCAACTTATAAAATGTACTTGGATAACATATTTTCTTAAACAAAATGTATCGGAAAACATGTTCTTCAACTGCAAATGTAAGTTTGTCAACTTTATTTTTACAGCTTTAATAGGTATGTTTTTACGATGTTTTTTGGGGATAGGTAGGTTTTTATCGTCAACTATTTTTAACTAACTTCAAAAAAAGGAGGATGTTCTAAATTCGTCGTAATCTTTTTTTTTATGTGTTTTCCCCGATTTCTCAAAGACTCCTGCACCGATTTTGAAAATTCTTCTTTTTAAAATTAAATTCAGCGAATCAGTTTAGTTAGTTCGCATAAGTATTTTGATGGGCAACTACGGAACCCTACACTGTGCGTGGCCCGACACGCACTTGGCCGGTTTTTTTTATTAGTACCTTGCCTCACTAAGAATTTCTCCCGTATCGTGGGTGCCTTCACAAACATAGAAAAACACATACACAAACATCAAGGCCTGGATCTACTACTGTCATACAAATGTTTGTTCCGTGGGTCGAACCCGCGACAACGCTGCGCAGCGCGGCAAAAATTAATTTCGGGCGTAAGACATGATAAAACAACGTAGCCAAGATCTGTCTTACGAAGCAGTAAAACAATTAATTTTATAGCAAAATACAGTAAATACCATTAAAAGTGATTACAAAGCTCCATGAATAAGCATTAAACGTATACATTGACGACGTCCGTTAGTCGGTCCGTTACCGAGTTGCAGTTAGTTCAGATCGGAGGCTTGTCGCCAAACGTCGGGACTCAGTGATTGATACGACCGCTAGGCAAGACGGTGATATGCAGCCATAGCTTAAGCATAATCCTTATTTAATATTATAAATGAGCAAGTAAGTCTAAACCCAGTGGTTTAAACTGACTTGCTCATTTTAAATCTTAGGCTCAGTAGCCAATTCGAAAATGTTGTTAAAAGTTCATCATCATCGTCACCAGCCGGAAGACGTCCACTGCTGAACATAGGCCTCCCCCTTAGACCGCCACGCCGAACGACAATTCTCCACTTGCATCCATCGGTTGCCCGCGACCCTCACGATGTCGTCGGTCCACCTAGTGGGAGGCCTGCCTACGCCTGCCTCTAAAAGTTGCCACTTGTATCTTTCTTGGGTTCATTTCATTCCGAATAAAAGTAAGGAGGAATTAGCACAAGATTTCTGTATTTTACTTACAGCGTACTTGAAGGATGTATAGCGTTTATTGTATGGGAATAACGTCTAAGTTCCAGTTTACGTCACATAAACGGAAAAAGTCATGATAGGGCCTCTGACAAAAATATTTCACTGAATTGTAATTTATTTTATAGCATTTTAACTACTGAACAAACAAACTGGCCCTTAGTATGTCATAAATACGAGTATCTTCGAATTTGCAAGTTGTTACATTAATTTCCATCCAGTCAGAGCTCAGCAAGAAACAGTTATTAATGCTTTCCATCGGTGCGTAGGAGTTTCAGTTTTTTCTGGGTGAGCTCGCTTCTTCTTAGGAAAGAGAAGCAAAGATTATTTGCTTCTGGTCTAGAGGCAAAGAGCTTTTTGTTTTTAAAGTGGTTTTAGAATAAGTGCCTTACATTAAAATAGAGCTAATCAAGAACACACAATAAAAGTTTGCGGTCACTTTGATCTTTGATGTTACGGTAGATTATAAATTATGTTTTAATCTTCTTTTTTAGATTATTTATTTAAAAATAAATATTTAGAATATATGTGAAGCAGTTAAATTGCTTTTCAGTAAAAGAAAAAATATCTGTTCATGCTATTAATCACATTTTTTTTTTGTTGTGTGTACGTGTTAAAATACCCCAGTTATTTTTTTTTTAGGTCGTAAAATCATCAAATGAATCCTCCCGCCCTGGGTGGGGCGAAATGGACTGTTAGACTCTTACTGACTAACTGACAGAGCGTAAATTCCGAAAGCTGGCAACGTCGCAAATGGTTGTCAAATATTAACAAGTTTTAATTAATTTAGCATTGTTACTGTATGAAAATAAGAAATATGGCTCTGTAGTGCACTAAAAAATTGATAAGGGAATGCAATAATTAATATCGTTACACCGAATACATAGTTTTAGATGTAGAAAAAGCATTTGGAAGCTTTCCAAATGTCTTTTATACACCGGAAAAGGTTACAACATCAAATTCAGTGTTTTAATTGCATTCCTATATCATTTTTTTAGTGCACTACAGAGCGATATTTCTTGTTTTCATACAGAAAATTTGCCAAATTAATTAAAACTTGTAATTATTTGACAGCTTTTTGCGACGTTGCCAACTTTCAGAATATGCAGCCTTAAAGTAAAATTAAGTGTCCTCAAGTATTCATCTGACATTGGCCGTGTCATACAATCTTGCAATTATACGAGAATGTACACAAAGGTTACAATGGTGTCAACGAGTTAGTAAACAACACGATTGTGCATAGTTAAATAGTTTACGGTTAACATAGTAACCTAATTTACTTGTTTAGATCTTTTACTACTTCTTTCTTATTGATCATCTGCCTGCCTTTTCCCAACTATATTGGGGTCAGCTTCCAGTCGACCCAGATGCAGCTGAATATCAGTATTTTACTAGGAGCGACTGCCTATCGGACCTCCACAACCCAGTAACTGGGTAATACGTTACCCTATGGTGAGACTGGTTGTCAGACTTTTAGAGCTTCTGACTAATAGTAACGACTGTCAAAGATCTACAAATGACAGCCAGGACCAACGGCTTTACGTGATTTCCGAGACACGGAGAAAACTCGCTTAGCTGGCTTAACCCGAAAGATTGGCCTGTGTGGTTGTAATTATTTAACCAAAAACTCCTCTGCTTCTTTCTTATTAGAACTTTAAAAACTTTACCATCTTTATAACTTTTTTTGGTGGTAAAATCATGATCACTGAGTCTCTCCCCCCTTGTTGGAGCATAAGGGACTTTCAGACTCTCTTTTATAAACATATAAAAAAAAAGGTTGAATAAAAGCTTGCAGATGAAGTAACTTTTCATAAAATTTTCTTGAAAATACACTTCTGAAAAAAAAACTAAGGAATAAAGTCGTTTCGTCGCCATAAATTAGTATGGGACTGCTCAAGATCATTGGCGAGATAAAAGGTTTAACAGAACGTGCTAGTAATGGCTTATTACGGTTACTAACGAACTTTAAAGCTATTGTCAAACAGACAGGCGAAGCGAATGCGATCCGAGCATTTTTATTTGTAACTAGCGGCCCGTCCCGGCTTCACACGGGTGGACATGATGATTTTCGTCCTCTAAAACCTGGCGCTGATGGTTACAAACACAACAAAAAAAGAAGTAGCCGAATCGGTCCAGCCGTTTTCGAGTTATGGGTTTAGCAACACATTTTGCGATCCATTTTCATGTTATAGAAGATTATAGAAGATGTATGAAATTGTTTGAATCCAGTCACATAGAAAAGCGAAAGCGATAGTCTATGTGACTGGCTTGAAACAATTCCATACATTACAAACAAAAACGCCTCGCTTCGCGTTCGCCACGCCTGTCTGTTTGACAACAGTTTTAGCTTTTCTTTGGAATAGTGTATTAATATATAACGTGTTTTAGAGGTTTTTAGAACATTTTTCTGTTCTTGAAATATACTAATATGTATATATACTTGTCCACACAACATAATGTAAATTTCTACCCTGCGGCCTTGATTTACGAATCGAAAGTAGTCACAACCGGACACTGACCACGTGCCGTCACACCTCAAGCTATAACGCACCATATCACTTCCACACAAAGCCTAATTTCCCTTGACTTTGTAACCGGACAAGTGACATATCATCACAAGGGATTATACACCATGTCACTTCAAAACAAGGTTCAATTTCCTATGACATTGGAAGCCGGATTAAGCATACAACATTACATGGGATTATACATCTTGTAGTGTGTACATAAGGTTGGTTTTTGCCTGGATTTTCTTTGTACCATGGTTCATGGGTGAGTCAATGGGTCAACAGCTGACTTACTTTTTTTATGTCATTAACTGATGATGCGTAATGATTCAGGTGGATCTTGTCTTAATGAGGACAAATCTTTTTGTTGTATGCTATTTTTTATTGTAGTAAAATCATTAATGGTAAGCGTCCACAGGTCCGCATCGCACGTATCGGACGTATCGTACGTAATGGATTTTAGTTTGCCTTGTATTAAAACTCATACAACTGCGTCCACTTATCCGCATCGTACGGACGGCTCATCGGCAATGCCTAAATGCGATGCGTACCGATGACGTCATTCGGAATGCCGATCAGTGGACGCGATGAAGGTGGCATAGGCAATCCGATTGCTGATACTCGCGTCGGCAATCCGATCGCTGCCGATACAGAAATCCGTTTGATGCGATTCGTCCGATACGTACGATGCCGACCTGTGGACGCTTACATTTAATGCGTCCTCCCAACCATTACTGTCAAACTTGTACTGACTAAAAATTGACGGAGATTTCGATAGCTCTTTACGTTCCAGGGTCAAGGTTACCTGATACGACAGTCCCGCGACCCCGGCAGGCTTTGGCCCTCTAAGGGGGGCTCGGTCAGGTTGCTGTTAGCGCTTTGAGGCACGCGTGGAACACGACGCGCCGTCGACCGCATTGTCCATGATCGGACGGTTAGTCACCCATTACTCGCCGTCCGCATGTCCAAGGCTTATTTAATTTTTAGCACTTTTTTAAGAGTCGAAATCTTGTGAGAAGGCATCTTGTCGTGATCGCAAAATATGTTACGGCGACAATTATTCAAAAAAACACAATTTTATGTTTAACAAACACAATTAATCAGTTAAACTAATTAGCGCACTAAATTAAATTAATTTCGTCGTACTTCAAAATAACAAGCGAAACTTACATTTAGAATAGTTTGACCAATTAATTGGATTCACGTTAATTTGAATTTAAACGGTAATTATTGCAAATATACACGTAATTTAAATAATTTAATCGGCTCTTGTCCACGAAGAGTAGTGGTGGCCCAGTATCTAGTATGAGCCCTGATTTACGAATTGTAGGTCGTGGGTTTGAACCCAGGCACGCTTTAGGCGGTAGGTGTAAGAGCCTATGCACATCACGTTTTTTAAACGCGCTGCACCGGCGCGTCGACGACGCCTTTTCATCAGAGCAGTTTGTGGTCATTTTTGTTCTAGGCTGCGTCTGACTTGCGTGCGTATCGCGTCTGCATCGCGTCAAACGCGTTGCACCGCGACCGGCGCGTTTAAAAAACGTGGTGTACATAGGCTCTAATGGGTGGCTAGCCGTTCGATCAAGCAGACCCAGGTCGTCAGGCCCTGGAATGCAAAGGGCATTTGAAGGAACAGTGTGGATTAGTACCACGACGGGCGAGTGAGGATTCATTTGATGATTTTAGATCCCCGAAAAAAAGGCAGGTGCATTATTTTATGTAAATACTTATTTCATCACTATTGCTCTCAAAACAGTGGAGGAAACTTGAGGAAACCTGAAAAATGTTCTACCAGCCCTCAAAGCAATAATTTGAAGACATTTGTGACATCTACTAACACACACTGGGCCCGCGTGGTGGAATTATGGCCCACTCCTTGCCTGTGTCCCAGCATTTAAAGTAAGTATTTTAGATTAGCTATGAATTCAATTCTACACAATATTTAAGTAATAATGCCTCCATTTATTTTGAATTCAATTAATCCAATTCAAGTTTTCCATAAGACAAGTATTTATTATCAAAGTCGTTGAAGAATTGATTATTTAACAACGCAGTTTGTGGTGCAAATAATTGGTTTTAAAATTCAATTGATATTGAGATTTAGTGCCCTAGATACGTTTGTAATGGGTGCTTTAAACTTTAAATATTGATAAAGCTAAAGTTGATAGAGGCATTTGCATTTGTATGTTCATATATTTTTGGTTACCACCCAAAAAATATCATCAAACGAGACCTGGGTGGGTCAAATGGGACTGTCTGACAGTCCAAAGTCTTTCTGATTCAAAATCCAGCCTGTTCCTCTGGTTGCCGTTTGCGTTCCAGGTTCAAAGTGTCAATTGAAGACGATTCCGCAAACCAAAGGTCTTGTAGTGGACAAAATTCTTCAAAACGGTTTAAACCTGACAATAAAACCGAGAGAAATGTAATTCCCTTTAACGACTCGCACTTGACCGCTTTTTTACGGACTATCGCTTTCTCAGAGCTTGGGTCAGTGACCGTATGCGGAACCCATTCAAGCATCTGATTTCACCGGTCTGTGTGATGCTGTGAATTGTTATAAGGTACCCTAATTGCCAGAAGATTATGGGCTTTTGTTGATGTGTTTAGATATTTGGGGTTATATCATCTTCATCAGCTTGTCCGCGTGAATTTCGAAGAAAACGGGTCATATAATTTTATTTTCAGTAATTTTGCATATTCTGACTTGACTAGGTATCCATATTTCTGATTCCACTTTATTGTAGTCCTCTAGTAAAATTAAGGGCATATATGTATATTCTTCAGTAATTTGAACTTTGACTTTTAACCCGATCATTTGAAAAGGAGAGTAATGATTTTGACCGACACAACTCAATAAAAGGCCGACCTATAAAATGACCTATGAGGTATTTTCCAGGTATGTTTACAGGCAAGGATAACTGTATTAATCCAGGTACTTTATCAGTTACATCATAATTGGATAAAAAAAGAAATGTCGGGTCAGCTCGCCTTATTAGGACATACCTACATTGACCTTATGGGTGATGTTCTTTGCAAAGGTCAGGGGCGTAATTCCAGTATAATATGTTATGTATAATGAATGAGATCGCAAAAAAAAAACGAGAATATTACATAATACTAGTGATTCGCACCGAATTTGCACGGGTGCTATTTGAAAAAAAAATGCCTAATACCTACATATTATTCGCGCTGATAATGCAGCTGTATATTGATGAAACCGTTTTTTTTATCTTGGTAAAATCATCAAATGAGTCCAGGGTGGACCAGGGCAAAACGAGACGCACTGTCAGACTTGTACTGACTGAAATACACGGTGTCCTTCTACAGCGCTTTATGTTCCGGGCCCCGGTTATTCGATGGTCCCGCGGCAGGCTTTAAACCTCTAAGGGGTCCCCGTCATATCGCTGACAGCTCTTTTATTTTTTCTTTCTTTCTATGACCACTGCTTTCAAAATGGCGAAGTAAACATCGTTAGGAAATCGACATTCCGAGTTTCCTTAGTAACTCGCTAAGCCGATGGTTCTGGCTGTGATCTTCAGACGTTCCGAGTAGACAGAGAGCTTAAAAAATCTGATTACCAGTCTTACTAAGGTGTACTTACTCTGTAAGTGGTTTGTGGAGGTCAGATACGGAGTTACTCTTAAATACCTGTGTTCAACGGCAACCAGTTGGGCTGGGAGCAACCATAGATAATTTGGCTTTGCAAATTTTCTTTTATTTTTAATTTTTCAACTACTTAAAAGATTTGTTCACCAACTTCTAAAAATAACGAAGGTCAAAAATTTCACCGTTGACCTTGAAGATTTCTTCTTAATTTGTTAAATAAATCGAACTGGCCTCTGACATATTATGACATTTACTTATAAAAACCGGATTTACATGACAAAGTTAAATGAAAAAAAATTAATCAGCATGTAGCTGATTAATTATTATTATTATGTTTTCTCAATGAATGTACGAAAATAAAATGAATAGGAGTTTTTTTTGGTAATTTACGAAGGTCACTTATTAATCAGGCGTAGTAGAACAAGCTTTTCCTATATTTTTACTATTTTTAAAAGAATCGAAACAAGATATATGAAGGTTGAATAAAATAGAAAAAAAAGGAATTTAAAATAGACTTGCTAAATAGAATAATGTTAGAAGTTTTTTCCATAGATTTTTATTATGTATGAGAAATTATGTTTTTGAGGTCCCATTATAATAATTAATTTTAGCTTGGCCAAGTTTTATAACACTAAATATTTAATTTTCCTTAGCCTTTTTGCAAGTAATACATACTTACTAGCTTCCCTTACCCGTACCCAACCTTTTGAAGAACTTCGATACTGCTAGAAAACCATGAGTTAATTATTAACGTACTGATAATGTTACTTTTACTGTCAGCCTGTATCATCCCACTGCTGGGCAAAGGCCCCATGATTTACAACTATTCCGATCCAGGGCTTTTTATTGTGGTGTTAAACCATCAAATGAATCCTTCCGTTCGTACTGTCAGCCCCTTCGTACACTAGGCGACGCAAGTCTCCGATACCTTACGATTTTGGTATTCATTGACGCGTGCTTGTGTTCGAACCTCTATGGGTTTGTATTGCGATAGCCGCTTGGATACCGAAGTCGTAAGGTATCGGAAACTTTAGTCGCCTTATGTACGAAGGGCCTCAGACTCGTACTAACTAAAATCCGCGGTGTCTTTCAACAGCCCTTTACATTTCAGGTTCACGGTTACCTGATAAGTCCAGCTCGTCCCATCACCTTCTATATAATAATTAACATACATCATCATCATCATCATCATCATCATCATCATCATCGTCATCATCATCATCATCTTCCTGCCCTTAACACATTTTACATGGGATCGGCGTAACACGTTTTCTTCTTCCATCCTCCCCTATCAGACATCACAGTATCATTTACTCCTTTTTCATTCATATCATTCCTTAGACAATCCATCCATCTTTTCTTTGGCCTTCCTCTTCCTCTCCATCCATCAACATTCATACTCATCACTCTCTTAGTCACATGAGTCTCATCCCTCCTCATCACATGTCCATACCAAGACAGACGATTCCCTTTATTTTCTCTGTAACAGGCGTCACTTTCAAACTTCCCTTTATAAACTCCTTCCTTATTTTATCCATTATTGTCTCTCCACTATACGTGTAACATTAATAGCGCAAAACCTCTCGTGGGGTAACTCAGCCCATGTTACTGAACAATGTTTGTTCAAAGACTTTTGGAAATTCGCAAAAAAAAAATTTTGCTTTTTCATACAAAATGAGAAATTGATCGGGCCCATCAGTGTTTTCGAATTTCCAAAAGTCTTAGAACAAACATTGTTCAGTACCATGGGCTGAGTTACCCCACGAGACGTTTTACGCTATTAACGTTACACGTTGTATATTAACATACGCATTGCAATAATCATAATAAGCAACCTGTAGCCAACCATATACATTAAAAAGAGCTTCGTCCATAGAATACCAATGACACGAACGGTAACCATCAAAATTGGTGACAAGAATGGTGTCCACGACCATTTGAAACCATAAATCGAACCTAATAAACAATAGAAAGTCCGTATCTCTATTAACATTAGTAATGTGCGTCCGTCTTCGCCTCGCCGTCTCAGAAACTAGTTTTGCAACTCACTAAAAAGGATTTAGAAAGTGCCATCGATTTATATCCGTTTCCTATGGATTTTCTATTGAGTTTTTTAAATACTTTTGCTTACTTTTCTGTAAATGGATGGTTTGAGATGTGGTTTTGATCGGAATTGTGTTGATTTTTGATTAGATTAGGGTTAAAGTTTAGTGTGTTGGAAAACTGTTTTTTTTTATGATTTCTTTAAACTTGATCGACCCAAACCAAGGTTGAATGTTAAATATATACGCAGTTTAAGAGGACTCATTTGTTGTTTCCATCACGGAGTTTCATTTTTTGCCTGGTTGATGGCAAAAGGCTTGCCCCTAAACATGGAACTTAAGCAAAACCGGTTAAATGTGTAAAATGAAATGTGTAAATGTATTTAAGTCGTTAATTTAAGCTTTAAAAAGCTAATGACCTTGTCATGAATTAGTTATACAAAGAATAAAAACGAATATGCTCAAAATAGCCCAGAAGTGAGATGTTTCAGGGCTAAAAAAGTAACATTTCCATGTTTCATGTAACTAAAGTTAACATTATTTTTTTGTTTTGGTAGGTATCCAAAACCATTTTTACGTTATTTTTTAACCATCAAAACCAGATATTTTCTGTTTTGTTATTACTTATCACTACAACTTACCGGACACAAGAGTAGGTCGTAGGTGTCCTAGATGTAGGTCCATCCAGCGCTCTATAAGGCTAGCTTGAGACCTATACCGGGAACTGGACGTCCTACTAATTACGATTCCTAGGCCGTACCGAATATCTAGGTTTCTAGATTGAATGAGTGTTTTCTTTTTATAAAATTAGGTGTCAACTGGTCATGTTAAAGGGTCATTATGGGTTGTTTCTGTCAATTATTTAATGAATGTTCTATGGTGATAATTATTTATTTTCTGCCTGCATTGTTCCCTCATAATCCAGAAACCTGCGTTATACATACCATTTCAGTTTAATGGTGATAATCTCTACACACTATTTTGTATCTATGCATTACTTTTTTAGTTTCGACCTTCATAAGGGGTCTAACGTTTACATAACTACTACGTTTTACGTAGTTCCGTTTTGGTTCTTAATTTTTAAGACTTTTTTTTACCGGGTACTTACAGATCCAGACCCGAAGCTGTAATGAAAAACCTCAAAAACACTTTGCCCGTCTTGGAAATCGAATCGAAGACCAGCCCAGGATTTAAAATCTAGACTTGACAGTCAAAGATGGCAGCGTGTTTTGTAATCACAAAGACTGACATTATATCACTTTCTCTTTTTACAACATCAATGGAAGAACTAAGAATGGACATTTCAATCTCTTCACAGTTTTTTAGTCTCATTATATCAAACATAAATGTCATGAGAGTAATATTATATCATTCACTCATCGGTAATTTCAAAATGTCAAACCGCAAACTTCCTGCAGTTACAGATTCACGAAAAAGTGACATAATACACTGAAATATCACAAAGAGTTTGGCCAATATTGGTGGCACTTCATCAAATAATATTAATGAAACAAATAATTCTGGACCAATATCGGTCGCAACATTCATTTGCTGTAACGATTGGCGCAATTCCTGGCGTGATACGTATACGCATACTTGTACGTACAAATATTTGTATGACCTAAAGTTACCTAGTTGTTCCAGGTCTTGTTGTTTGTGTATGTCAATTTAAATGTTTGTTAATGCATCCACGAAACAGGAGACAGTCTTAGTTTGGGGCAAGCAACGTTTTATTCAAAGAGAATAAAAAAAATGTTGCCCAACAATTCGCTCATTTTCACAAAGGGTAATTTTGAGATAATAATTTATGGAGTTTTTGAGAAAAATACATTTCGAGATAAAGGACATTCTGAGAAACAGACATTTGGAGAAAAGGAAATTGTGAGATAGAGGAAAAACAAACTCCTATCCGTCAGTTCGACAATCCCGTAACCCCGCCAAAAGTGAAGATTTGTTGCCAATATTGGCCATAACATTTGCACAAGAATTACATCCGATAGTAATCTAGGCCAAATGTCAAAAAGACCACAATGACTGTCAAATTTTTGTGAAGTCAAGTCAATTTGAAAGACAAACTTCTTTGAAAGTCATAGATGGTCAGATGAGATCAATATAGAAGATTGGTCGTCTATAATGATTGTATATTTTTAGAAAAGAAGTGTATTCACTGAATTTGATTGTTTCATAATGATTGAAGATTGTATGCCGTGTGTAAATTGATGCGATGAATTTGATATGTCGTTGCGTTCGATATTATTTTTTAATGTTGTACTAATGTTTGTATTCATACAATATGAATAAATTTCACTAAATTAAAACAACCTATTGTGTCACTCTATGTAATCTTCTACATAATGTAATTAGTACTTATTGTATAACTTCTACTAATATGAAAATAATAATGTTGATAATATGTTTGTATAATATCAGTTTATTGTTGCATTTGTGCAATGGTTACAGGTATTACCATTAATTATTGATAATTATTATTTTCAAGCCAGTGAATTATAAATATCTCTATCTATCGTTTACCTATTCAAAAAAAATGTATATTGACCGTTCAAAAGTTAGATGAAATCTATGCTTTTCAATGAAAAATATTGTTGAAATAACTGTTTTGAACGTTTGAACTGGGAAATGTAAAATCCTTAAAAGCCTTCTGAAGGCGTTGTTTTGAATACAAATAATATTGCGTGTTCATAAAACTTTGCAGTAGCAACTTCATACACTACAGTATTAAATTGTTAAATACCATAGTAATTGTAACCTCCATATTAACAAAACCATTATTTCTTGTTTCAGGTAAACACCAACAATTCATTACCACTTTTATCTTTAAACCGTTTTCTTCCAAAAACGTACACACGCGGCAAAAGGTAAGTACAGTAATTATTTCACGTTTAATTTACATAAACCATCAACTTGTGCGGTGGGGTGTACAAATAAACGTAACGGTGGAACACTTTTGAACATCTTATGCTTCTTTGTGATATAGGGAGGGGACGATTATTTTGAAAAGTTATCGATAAAATTGTTTATTTTTGTAGTTTGTTTGTGCTGCCCTTTCTGGAAATAGTATTTTATATCACACAAATGCAACTATCAAAGGATTAGGCAGAATTGTACTTTAAGTAAAGCCGCTGTTCGCTTGTTAAGTCCCATACATAATTGGGGACGGGCCTAATGCCATCAACTGTGTCTAAACCTGGCTTAAGTGGCTACAAGTGGTTATATTTATATGATTCGTTTAACTTTAAATATAAATATGTATTTACTATAAAGTCAGCCATGCTGCAGAGTATTTTTGATCTAGGTTTAAAACCACGTGTAAGACGAAGTTTTATTCAATTTAGCTCAAGTAGCCTGTTACTCAAGAAAAAAAAATACTTCACCATTGTTATCTTTATCAGATTACGTTTATACATTTTTTTCGCGAACCTATTTTCTAACATAACAATGACAGAAACGTCCGTTCAATGTCAAATAAAAAAGTCCTTGTAATAAATTCTTGACAATGTACACTTTCGACGATATTTTTTTGTCCCTATTCGAACAATATAGATATCAATTGATACTATTTTGAGAGTCACGAATATATATTTTATTGGGTCAATACATTTCATAATACTTATTATTCTACGCATAATTTTTCATAATAGACAGCCATATAATAATAGTTTATTACAGATCAATAATAAAAAATATGCTACTAAAGGTGATTAAAAAAAAATGACAATAACATTTCCAGATTTCATACTAATTTTAATAATGATCTTAATACTGTAATTAAGGTGATCATTTAAGTTTTTCGATTTACTAATAAATTCAGAAAGTTATTAAAATACATTAGGCTGAACTAAGTGTGCAGCTTGTTGACATAATATAACTTTTTTTAAGTTCATCAGACAAAGATATTTTACGTTAGGTACAACTGTTTATCATTGCATTTTTTATCTATATCAATTTTATCGATATCAATATGAAAGTTCAAGTCGCATCACTAACTCCTAGAACAATAGATGATCGTAGGCGCCGTAACGTGCGCTTGCGCATCCAAACTTGTCACGCCTTAGCGACCATGATTAAGTTTACTTTAGGATACATCTTCGAAAAACGAAAAGCCTTGATATTTAGTTTGAATAAATGCATTAAATTTTGTTTTGTATGCGAATGTGCATGTAGATAAAATATGTAATGTTGTAAAATTTTGTAATTTGTAAGCAATATAGAATCCTAAAAGTATAAAAAAGATGTGACATTATAAAATTGAAATTAAATGGCATTTAACTCCGGCACATTTCGACATCTGGAGAACGTGGATTAATTTGGTTATAAAAACATACTTACCTAAAATTACGTAATTGTCTATTTAGAGTTGACATAATTCTACTGCACTAAGTATTCTAAAATCAAAATTAAAAAAAAAGATTACACGATACGTCAATTTCACTCTTATCATTTCTCTATTTCTGTTTGTGAAAACCTCTCACATTAACAGTCAATGACCTTTATGACGCATAAGGCGAGTTTCCATTAAACAAGTCTTGCATACAAGTATGACGTCAAATTGGTATACAAGTGGCTTAAACTGAGAAAAAAACTTGAGAGGTGTCAAGGGACACCCGGATGGAACGAAGTTACTGTATACACTCAACAAAAATAATCGTCGCGTCCACTCCACTCCACTCCACTCCACTCCCGTCCAGTCCAGTCCGGTCCGGTCCGGTCCGGTCCGGTCCTGTCCGGTCCAGTCCAGTCCAGTCCAGTCCAGTCCAGTCCAGTCCAGTCCAGTCCAGTCCATTCCATTCCATTCCATGGTAATAAACACATTACCCTCCTTTGCGTAAATCGTCCGAAATATTTCCCTTTCACAACGCGCGATAAGGAACTTCGTTCCAAAAACACAATCTACAGTTCAAATTACCTACTAGCAACTTTTATGCAGGTTTGTTCAAATTGCATACAATTTGCAACTTGTATAACCGAAACGCGGCTATAAAGCAAACACACAAGAAAGACTCCTAAACATAACTACAAGTTAATATCCACGTTTGACATTTCCATTCAACATTATCCTACATTCACCTACGATGTTGTCACCCTACTCTGAGTGTGTGTCACTCGGTCGCTCCCATGACCCATTGCGATGGCCACAAAAAGGGTAATGCTTCCATGTGCACTGTGCACTGATCTTCTACCTGTTTAGCGTATGAGTTGATACGGTTAGTGTTGATTGTAGATTATTGTTAGAACGGATGGTGGAGGAGGAAGAGGGATTTACAACACAGCTGCTGAAAATTAGACAAATATTTGTTTTGTAACTTGTCAAATTATGCCGCGAAAATGTAATATTAGGATAAAGCCGGAAACACATTATTTAACACGCCACGCGACGCAACGTGTCGACACCCGATGTGCAGTGAGCGCGTGTCGTCGCGTCGGGTGTTCATAGTGTGATTCTGGTCATAGAAAACAATACATTTGATTTGACCCAACAGGCATCATGTTTCATCGGGTGGCGTCGGGTGTTAAAAATGTGTTTCCGGCTTTAAGCAGGCTTTAATTCCGGCTTAAAAGATATCCTACGTGTTAATTCAGAAGAGTAAGAACAGAGTTTCTTGTCGGTTCGTCTCCATGTAAACGACTAAATCGATCAACGTCAACCCTGTTTGTCGACGTTATATAAGCGCTCCTCATAGGCTTTTATGAAATTACTGTGAATGGGCAAACGTAGCGTAGGACGCCCTGCGGCAAGACTGGTCGATGATTTGAAGAATATAGATGGCAGCGGATGGATGCGGACTGCCCAGGACTGGGGTTGGCGCTCTTTGGGGGAAGCTTACGTTCAGCAGTGAACGACAATAGGCTGATAATATAAAATACTTCAGTTATTCAGGGGTACTTTAGTAGTTCTGGAATTAGAAAGACTTTCTTTCGACGAGTTTTTTATCCTTTAGGAAATTGTAAAGATATTTTTTAAACCCGAATAATTAAATTCGGAATTTCTTCGCGTTTATTGACATGCGAATTATAGTTACTAATCTGAGCGTGTAACACTCTCACCCTTATAAAGTGAGAAGCTACTCGTACAAAGATATTTAATCCTTTCTATATTAAAACCAAAGTCCCATTTTCCTTGCACATAATTGACTAAACGATTAAGCTCTTACTCAGAAACCTAGTGTTTATAATAACCAATAGTTTCTCGAAGCTTACGGTAGGTGCAAACTGCAAAGTATTGCAATTTGTTGCATAATACAATTTACAGGCGAGTGTCGTTACCTAACCGAAGTGACAGACGACCGGACCGATTTTGTATGCAGTGGCTTGTTATTTTAATATATTAGTTATGTATTTATTATGTAAATTGTAGGGTTTTGATAATTTATTTTGTAGGGCGATTGATTAATCTAAATATTTATAGTAAACTAGCTGTTTCTTGGCTTCGCCCGCGTATTAGTTGGAAATATATAAAAATATTTAATAAACACTATCCTATTTGTTAATGTAGGTTATAAACTCTATCTGTGTACTAAATTTCATCGAAATTCGTTCAGTACTTTTTGCGTAAAATAGTAACAGACACAAACAATTACATACTTTTTGCATTCATAATATAAGTAAGATATAGTAAGTTAGGTGTTAAAAATGTAAATGAAAATTGCTTTAATTTTTCAATTACTTACTGAATACACTTTGTATTCAGCAAGTAATTGAAAAATTAACATATTGTTAAGTTTCTTACTGGATTGCATTGGTATTGCACTTGTTTTTGATAACCTGTCTAGTATTCAGATCTAGTCATTTCTTGATCATCTATTATGAACAACTAAATTGTTGTTGTACAGCGGTCGTGCAGGTTGCTCTTCTCGGTATTGAAGGAAAATAAAAGAAAATTGGTTATAAGCTCCATCAGGTATACTACCACTAAAATAATTTTGCATCATCAAAAACCATAAGTCACCCACCTTCAAGGAATCTGGGCCTACCGTCCCCTAAAAAGGACCACAGCCTATAACAAAAGTACAGTTAAATTACAAACGTCTTTGGAGCTGCGTAGGCGCAGCAAGGACGGTGAAACCCACGGCAAACTGTTAGTCGCTCCACATACCGATGTTATATATAATTATTGTGTTTATTATGGATTTTATTACGGAAACTTGTTTTGTATCGATATATTTGTGTTATTTCTATAACTTACATAGAACTACATTGCGTTAATAGCTAAGGTTTTCACAAACTGCGCCCTTTTTTAAATATCCTATATTTTGTCCTACTGCTGGGCAAAGGCTAGACACGCGACTGAGCGTGGCCAGCCAAAGCACAGGCGCGCTCACAGTGTGTAATATTTAGGTCTTTTTCGAAAATGATAGCGTTTTCAGGCCATGCCAACGTCATCTTAACGAATGCAATAAAAACTTATAAAAATTAACCCGATTGAGTAAATCCGGAATTTAAATAAAAACTAATACGAATAAATATGTCCAATTGTCAAAAAAAAATCTCACAGTCGGGACCTATTATTATAAAGATTTGAGTCCTATTTTGGGTTCAAACACCGTCAAATCCGTCACTCTCTGGGTAGACCAGAAGCAACTGTCATTTTTGACTAAAAAACAATAATTATTCCTTCAGTCGCCCTTTGCATTGCAGGGTGGAAAAATTTAAGGACAGTCTCGGTACAAAATCTTATTTTTGACAGTAGTTAAAAGTTAAAATAACAACACTACTGGTTGCCATTTTGATCACTATCATAGTATCATGAGACATTATCAAATATCAAGGCAAATTGATTTACGAAAAATCGATTGATTCAATCATCAAAAATAGCCACATATTTTGTCTTTTTCCTCATTTTTTCTTTTTCTTCATTTGAACTGGTTGAATAATAAAAAAAAAACAGAAAATCTTATTATTGCGTTAAAAGTAAAAGTAGACTACAAAAACTGGTTAGGTACAAAACATGTATTAAAAGATTGTAAATAGGTTGCCAAGCAATTTTGTGTCGTGTTGTATGTCACGTAGGGCTTATTTTTCATATTTATCAGAAAATTTAACTACTGGTCTTCCGTCGTTATAGAAGCAAACCGTCGGATACTTCCAGTTAGCTTGCCGTCCAATCAAGGATCAGGCCCGAGACGACGGCACCTAGTGTTCCATACTCGCCTCAATCGTCTACCGAGACGCGACCCTCGAACGCAAAGAGCTAGGTACTGAAGGAACAGGGTGGACTATTAGTCAGTAACAGTCTTCCTCCTGCTAAGCCAAGGACTTATTTGATGACTTTACTAGTACCTACTGCCCAAAAGATGAAGAAAGAGACTTTAAATTTTTTCGAGTCGTTACTAATCACTTGGAAATTTCGAGAAATCTCGAACACATGAAGCCTTGAAGAATTTTCTCGAAGATTGTGAAACCAAAGTAAACACCTACTGTTGTACATACAACGATCAAGGTTTTTTAACAGAACCTCTGTTATTATCACTCAATTGGTAGCTGCGTACTTATTTTGAAGGTATTGTGACATTATTGGTACTAGGAATGTACCATTTATGGCCAAAGGTATTAGAGAGGGCTTTTGATAACTTGCTGCACAATCTGCGCTCTGATGTTAGATCTATACTTCATCATTTGATGATTTACTTAGATTTATTTATTAACTAGCCTTTATTGTCCCACATCTGGGCAAAGGCCTCCCTCCATTCCTTCCAACGGTAACGATTGCGCTAGTTTCTTTCAGTTTGTCTTGGCATCTCCTTCGTGGTCTGCCCCGGCCTCATGTCGCTGTTACATGGTACCAATCATAAGCTTTGCGTGCCCACAGCTCGTTTGGCATGCGACAGAAATGTCCTGCCCAGTCCCATTTAAGTCAGGCAGCCTTTTGAGCTACAATTTGCGTTTTTGGAGCGCAGTGTATTGTTTCGTTAAGATCCTTTTACAGTTATAAAACTGCTTCGGTCGAATAAATTGCCATCAGTAAAATAAACACAAATAACAGAATTTTCATCATGTTGAATAACAAATACCTAGATAAATACGAGTTCTTCGTAAAACCGCAAAATGGCAATCAGAAACATAAAACACACGACCCATATTTAAATCGTATCGCATCAAAAATAACTCGAAGTCCAAGAGAACTAAAGAATAAAAACAATTAAAGTTTACCTACGCAGAAATAATGACAGTTGCGGTGCAAGCGAGTTCGCTTGCATTTACTGTACGTGAAGTGTTAGTGTGTCTGTGTGTGCGTGGTGAATTGATGATGTCAAACAAAATATGACAGTAGCGAGCGAACTTGGACTCGATGTACCGAAGCGAATCTACGTGTGCGTAAAGATCTCAAATAAATGACAGTCGCGAGCGAGCTTGCACTTGGTAAACGTGAAGCGTGTACATGTGTGCGTGGAGATCTCAAACAAAAATGACAGAAGCGAGTGCGCTTGCTCGTGCTTTTCCTGTCATGTTTGCATGCATTTTCTCTTGTTTTATAAAACTATTCTTCTGTTTCTATCTGCTTGGTGAGAAGGATCTTGACATTTACAACATTGTACAAATGTCGCTGCAAATATCAAGTTATTTATGTATTTTAAACCGGCAAGTAGGCAAACTGAGGCCATGTCATCTCACATTTCAAAGTTCATTAAATTCCATAACTATCAGCGTCTTGATGGGTTCATTGAGCACAAAAACAATAGAAATAGTGAAAAAAAAATCTAATAAAATTATTTAAAAAAAAAAAACTAAGTTAAGGGATTTTTTTGAACGTAACGCTTGCGGCGCTAAACATCGGTGTCGTATAAAAATTGAGTCGTATCGACTCATATTACTAGGGAATGATCATATTTATCGACAACGACATGAAATCAGCTCGAATCGATCACGTTTCGTTCGAGTAGTTTAAGGTGCTTACACGGCGCAGTGCCTGTAACCCGCGCAAGTGCCTCAACATGCTCAAGCTACATGCGCCGTGTACACGCACCCCGCGGGTAGCTTGATCAAGTAGCTTGCGCATGTTACTCGCGCGGGTAAACCGCAAACCCGCACCTTTACTTGCGCGAGTTACATGCGCCGTGTACAAGCACCCCGCGGGTAACTTGATCAAGTAGCTTGCGCATGTTACTCGCGCGGGTAACCCGCATCTTTACTTGCGCGGGTTACATGCGCCGTGTACAAGCACCCTTAGAATCGTATCGTCTGCTTCAAAACGAGGTGTATGATGGCGTTCTGAGTGGTCCAAGATCACTGTAATTCTGTGTCGCTTTATGCAGTCACTTCGGGTCTAAAATGTCAACTTTTTCAACATTGCTAATATCAATGGAGTGGTCATTTTAGGTCTCTTATAACATTTATTTCTTCATGCATGTTCAAATGCCAAATTATTTCGAAACGAAATGAGCGATAAAAATGAACCGAGCGGTACTATCTGGTCTAGTACATATTGATAGATTGACAGTATGTAGGCAGTTATATATTATTAATAATAAGTAATATCTAATTTATGCAACAAGCCCAATCAACTATTACTCTACCTTTAACCTGTTTTTAAAATAGTAGCTATTATAATAATACATTATTAATTTCACTCAATATAAAATGAATTGATTTGCATTCAACGTTGATTATATGGAGGTCAAGATGCATAATTATATTTTTTGTGTGCATTTTGTTAAAAGTGCATCTTGAATTTGATTTTGCATACTTTATCGGAAGACACTATCAGACTTGTACTGACTTAAATCCACGGTGATCCTTCGAAAGCCCTTCACGTTCCAGGGTCACGGTTGCGGTGATGAGATAGTCCCGTGACCCCGGCAGGCTTTGGCGGATTTGAATGAAATTTGGTATACAGATAGTTTATAAACTGGATTAACATATAGGATATTTTTTTATCCCGATTTTATGTCCCCGTGGGATAATTTTATAGATTTTTAAGTGCGGAGCCGTTGACAACTGCCAATAATATTGTAAGTTTCGATTTTATTTTAATTACATTTCACACTCAGGTAATAATTCAAAGTCACTTTCTGTAACATATAATAATTATTATTAGACTTCGACCGATTTGTCAAATGTTAATGAGCGGGTGACCTTACCATTTGTAAGTCGTCATGTAAATCAAATCAATAAAAAAAAACGAAACTTACAAAAAGCTGCCGGCAAAAGTTTTGCGATTACAAAATATTGTTAGAAGTAGCTTTACCTCTCTCGCTCGTATCCTATGTGTTAATCTAGGTTATAAAGTATATGTGTACCTGTCATCTAAATTCATACAAAAGTACTTGCGTGAAAGAGTGACAAACATCCATTCATTTACACAAACTTACGCTTACAATATTATAATGGTAAAAAAGATTGTTAGAATATTTGTATTAAAAAAAGAATAAAAAACTACCAGCCTTTCTTTTACGATCTTAAGGCACTGCAAGCTACCATTCAAACCTAGTAGCCTACTGGAGGCGCTGGACTGCTTTATCAGGCAACCATGACACTGGAAAGTAACGGGCTACCGAAGGACACCGTGGATTTTAGTCAGTACAAGTCTGACAGTCCCTCCTGCCCTGCCCTGGGTGGGAGAACTCATTTGATGAATTTACTACGTTAAAAAATAAAATAAAAGATTGTATATCTTGAGGCACTGTAAGTTACCATCCATATCTAGTTGCTATTCCACCAATTCGCAAAAAGCACTTCCAAACATCTTTTATAACGCGCACAGCAATCTTTTGCTGTGCGTTTTATGAAAGATGTTGAAACTTACTACCTTCGTCTGTGTTCTTGAACGCATACAACCCGAATCTCTTCAAAGTACAGTGAACAGGCTGCTTCTGGGTGAGCTCGCTTCATTGCATCGTCAACCTTATCTTTGCCACCCCTGACCTAGATTAAGGTCTCTAGAGAAAAACAAAAAAACTCAACTTAAAAAAAACATCGAAGTTTTTGAATTGGTCCCTCTTTTTGATCTTAAACGCTTCCGACATTTCCGCTTTCTTTACGCTGTTTTCTTTTACCTTTTTGACCACTGGTGATGAAATAAATTACACAAAGAAGCATCTGTTTGGGTTCAACCGACGACCTGCTCTTTGCATTTATATTCATTCAAAATTAATAAATAAAAGTAATTTAAATGTGGTAGTGTTAAAGTTGAGGTCAAATGCATATAATTTATGTTTGTTTGATTTATAATTAATTGATTAAATAGTACAATTTATTCGTTCTCACGATTTCAGCCCGAGTCGAATGTTTGTTACTTACTACGATAGATCTCTGTATCGGTTTGAAGATTCGCATTTATCAATTTGTTGATATAACTTGCCCTACACTAGGAATTTCTCCACATATCGTGCGTACATTAACAAACCTATACACATACACAAAAACCTAGATCCTCAAAAACTACTTGGAAGGTCATTCAAATTTAAAATTTGTTGAGAGGGGATCACTGCGCTTACCTTACTTGCCTGTAACTGGAATATTATTCGACGAGACTTAATAGCGGAATAAAATGTATCTTATATGTTAATCCAGGCTTTATTTACTATCTGTGTACCACATCCGAATCAGTTTAGTAGGTTTTGCTTGTAAGAGTGCAAACATCCATCCATCCATCCGTCATCTCGAACAGATTTCGATAATGCACTAAAAGATGAGACGAAAAATCGAGAAATTATAACAAATAAAAAAAATATTCACAGTATAATATTACCTCAAAAATAAATAGTGAACAAATATTTGTAACAATTAAGGAATAACAAATCGTTCTAGTAATTAAATTATCCGTGTAATCATTAACCGGTGAGTTTGTAAGTTTAACGTAAGGCGCGGTCCCACTGCGAGCGTTTGTCATTTTAACTTTAAGTTTTTTTTTTCGAATATGCAGTTCGGTATTGCCTCCAACTAGTTTAAAATATTGAGAAAAATACAGTTTTCTAGGAAAATAATGAGAAAAGGCCTCCACCAAGTTTTTCCAAGTTTTCTTGACCAGTGCCATTTCGAACAGAGGTTATATCAATGTTTTATCCTTTCTATCATTTATGAAAAATGTACCATGTACCATTTTATGAAAAACAAGTCACTAGACTATCTAAATCTATCTATCTATTTATCATCAAAACTATTGTTAGTGAAAGTATAAAAAAATTTCATTGAAATTATATATCAATAACAATAACATCCCATCATTACAAAATACCATATAATAGAGCACTAAAGGTTACATTAGCTTGCATCACTTATGTATCATATTATGTAAAGACGGAAGATAAATCTAACGTTTTATGAAAACATGCAATTGTAATAGATATAATATTGAAACATTTGACATTTACACTTTAATGCTATTGTCAAACAAACAGGCGTGGCGAACGCGACACGAAGCGTTTTTGTTTGTAATGTATGGAATTGTTTGAATCCAGTCACATAGACTATCGGATCGTTTTCGTTTTTTTATGTGACTGGATTCAAACAATTCCATACATTACAAACACAAACGCCTCGGATCGCATTCGCTTCGCCTGTCTGTTTGACAATTGCTTTACTTATTTACAGCTGGTTAATTCCCGCGAATATATTCGTCTGGACCTCAGCAATATCTCAGAGGATTGCATAAAAAGTATTTAATGTCTTAAATGAGATATTGAACTATATATATAAGTACTGAATTTCATCTCAATCCGTTCAGTAGTATTTGCGTGAAAGAGTAACAAACATTTACCCATCCAAACAAACTTTCACGTTTACAATATTAGTAAGATTAAGATTAGTAATAAATAAGATGCATTAGTAATAGATATTGACATTTAAACTTTTATAACATTTATGTAATTCTGTCGAGTTTATTATGAAGTACTTTTAAATCTGTTTGTATGAATGTGTGATCTTTTACAAATGCTTTTAAATGTTATATAGAAAAGGTCAGTAAACCTTTTAGGTGTAACTGAAAGATTTAAAGAAGATGTATTCAATACTTGACATGAGATAAGTTTGATTGAAAAAAAACTACTGTTTTTTTTTATTCTTGTCACTTTACAAAAATATCTAATAGATACTAAACCCATTGCGCAAGACCACTCACGAGAATAACTTGTACATATTGATCTTTAACCCAAGTTACTTCACGTTAACTTAAAACGCATTCAATAAACTTTATATTACTTAAACAGCATTGGCTACTGCTCAAGATTTCTAATTTTCTATCATAAGAATGGAAACTGAAGACCACAATAACCTCAGTTGACTGTTTGACCTCTGAGGTTCTGATATCTGTTGAATACGTGCTTTTAATTATGAAACATTAGCTGCCATAATGGTGCTGATGCAATTAATAATTACGTATTATGGGTTGCCAGCTGTATGCAATAAGCTTTATTTAAATGTGGTCTCTAAGGTAGATTTTTGATCTTGCCGTTGGAAATTATTTATTTGTCTTATTGTAATATGAATTATAGGTACTACATGGTTGATGCATGGAGAGGAAGATTAAGGTCAAAGAAAAGATGAATAGATTTTCTGAGAAATTACATGAAAGAAAAAGGAGTAAATGATATTGTGACATCTGATACGGGAGAATGGTAGAAGAAAACGTGTGCACTGACCCCAAGTATATTGGGATAAGGGCAGGAATATGATGATTATGAATTATGTATACATACAAGGTATATCAAGCAAAATCGTATGAAGAAGACGTCTCATAAAAGGTGGTGAAAACTGAGTCCATCGAGCAATTTTCGAAGTTATACTTAAAAGTATCGACAGTTTGTCAGACTCAATTTTGTTCTTTATCTTTCGTAAAACTAATTTTATAATGCCATTTATTAGCTTAAGGGGATTGGTCAGTAAAAATACGGTTTTTATTTTTTACTTTTCTTCGTACATATCTGGACTACAGATCTTACAACTTGGAATATAGTTATTGACTATATGATCTAAATTCTCATAAAGTTGAAAACACGATTCAATTAAATTTTCTCGATACAAAAAAAATGCAAAGTTCGGTCTATGTTTTTTATTTTTTGGACTTTATGGAATAACTACTATGAGTTATTGAAAGGATGTTCTTTTAAATTGTAGAAAATACTAGTATCTAAATTCTGTAAAGACATTTTTTCAATTAATAACAATTTTAATTCATAAAAAGACGTCAATAAGTTTGGGTACATACGCCGTTTTATTCTGAGCACACATTCACTATCGTCCTCTCATCTTTTGCCTTTTAAAAGTAGTGTCATCACTTTCGTTCCTTGACGAATCAGTCAGCCAGCGTGGCTCTTACAGGCTAGACCTGCGACACTTTTTTTCAGATCGCGGCTGTCAGATTTTCGTAATAATAAAATTGGAAATGGATAAAAGATCGAGAAAATAAAAACGAATGATACGTAGGCTTATAGATTATTCAAAATTATGTTTCGCTGTGTTCAATGGGACGTCATTAAACGGATATGACTGTAAATAAGTCACGTAAATTTTGTATTTTAAATAACACATTATTTTCATTAATAAATCAAGAATAAAATAAACCAAACTTACTGAAAATCATCGCAGGAAATTCCTGACGACCCCTACAGAGAAAACAAGGGAAATGTTAGAATACGTATGATTCTACACCGTGTTCCGGACGATATACATAAACTTCGACCAGATGTTCAGACCACGGAAGTAAGCATTTTTCATTATGGACACATTAATAAATTCTTATTTTTTATTTTTTGTTAATTTTCATACAAACTAAATACCTAGACGTAAATAACCCGATATGCATGCCTCTTTATCCGAATTGGCAACGTCGTATTTTCATTCATAACATTTGGCGGGCTGAAACTTGTCAAAACAGTTTCTTTGATTTTTTATCTCGTTCCTCATAGCACTGTCAATGTACTATACTTATCTAAAGAGAACGTATAAGGCTACCAAGCAGGTAGATACGTATTTCGAATTGTCTTTTTAATTGACGAATAAAAAAAAAAACAAAATTCCATAACCAAATCATGATAACCTCTTCCCACGACATGCAGCCTTCGCAAAACGTTTCTGCAGTCCTTATTTTTAGTCTAGGCTTAAAGCAACGCCGGACCTCCAACGACGGGAAGGGGAGTAGGCTACCATAATTATCTTCCCATTCTGCCGTTTCGGCTTAAGTAACGAACATTCAATCTCAAAATTATTGACTAAAAGAGGGGCAGCTCAACACGCAATCTGGGGACCACGCTTAGAGCTCACGTACATTCGTAAAAATACTCTCAAAAGATAGGTCTCGGTCAAATTAAAATAAATGGTAATCACAGCATATTTTTTTATGCATTTGAGTAGAATAATTATAATTTATAAGCACACTTGTTGCGTGGGCAACATCAGAACTAACGCCACCATCTTATTTTTCAATACATTTCACAAATGAGCGCTCTCCTGTCAACCTCAATGGAGTGTCCAAAGATCCATATAACACTGTAGGTTAGACAACTACGTCAGCCGTAATGTCATTCAAAAATATTTTTATTATTAAAAAATAAACTCTAAAAAGCAAAAAATAAATTTAATGTAAAAAGTTTTCGAAATGACCACCTTCTTTTTCGACACAAATATTCAAACGAGTCCTAATTTGGCCATTTAAATTTACAGACATTTGTCTTATTTTTTCAGCAGCCTGAGATATTCTATCTAAGAGCTGTTCACGGTTCTGAATTTGTACGGAGTACACCTTCTCCTTTAAGGTTCCCCAGACATAAAAATCTAAAGGAGTCAGATCTGGGGACCTAGCTGGCCATGCGATATTTGTGCTACCTCGTCCAATCCAACGGCCAGGAAACGTTGCATTTAAATATTCACGCACTTGTGTGCCATAATGTGCAGGGGCCCCATCATGTTGGAGCCACATGGTTCGCAGAGTTTGAAGATCCACTTGTTCGAAAAATTCGAAGCTAGTGACGTTTCTTAGGAACTCTAAGTAATTGTCAGCATTTAGGCGGTGGGGAATCTCAATAGGGCCGATCAGCTGATTGTTAAAAACACCAGCCCACATGTTTACAGAGAATTCAGTTTGATGTGACGCCTGCCAATGTAAATTCGGGTTGCTCTCATGCCACTGCACTTGATTTTTGGAATTGAATACTCCCGCTCTTGTAAACTGGGCTTCATCCATCCAAAGAATTTTTTGAAGCAGTATTGGATTATTTATCAGTTCTTGATTCATTCTCTGGCAAAAAACAATTCTTGAGAAGTGATCAGGTGGTATTATGCCTTGGGATTTTCTGTAGTGGTAGGCATGCAAACCATATCTTTTCCACAGTTTCCACACTAGCTTATGAGATACACCCACGATTCTCCCAACGCGTCTCGTTGAGAGTGTAGGATCATGAATAATAAGGTTCATTATTCTGTTTTCTTGAGCGACGCTCAAATTGATTGCTCGTTCAGGGCGGCGTGGTCTAATTCCGATCTCACAAAATCTCCTGTGTATGTTAATAAATGTTCGTATATCAGGAACGAGTACCAACGGCGATTCCCTGGTCGGCACCAGGGAATCGCCGTTGGTACTCTCGCACAGCTGCTGTAGCATTTCCGTCACAGAAACCGTAGACGAAGTGAATATCAGCTTGGTGTTGAGCAGAATATTCGTGCGGCATAGTGAAAGTTGTAATCAAAATGATTGATTAAATTAGTCGGAAACCCAAAAGCAAATTACAATAAACAATAATCCTGACAGTTAAAATCATGTATGACAAACAATGACAAATAACAACTTAGGTATCCATAGCGACCAGTTTAATCTCTTTGAAAGATTCGTTATCGCAAATGATCGTATTTCTTCGCTAACTCTCGGGTTCCTCTCGTACGTGCAAATGAAATGCAAATAGTATTTGATAGATTTATCATTTTAATTGCACTAAGCGGCAACATAGGCCAAATTAAGATACTTTCTCACTGCATAGCTCAATTAAATTTCATTAAATGAAATTACAAATATCTTTGTAACGAAGCCTTTTTAAGTACTACTTCCTTTGTTGGATTTGATTTGTAAAAGCCATAGAAGTATTTGCTAAAGTTTATGGATAACGTGAAGAACACGGTGTATATAGTACGAATTGTTCCTATCAATATAATAAATTACTCACAGTGATATTATATGAATGCTATCGTGTTATCGTACTATTGTTGTCGGATGGTTCCTCTGTGTCCATCCTCCTAAATACCAACTATAATACTCCTAAATATCATTTCACATGAACTAATGATAAATGCACTGATTTGCAGTCAACAGTTTGAGATAATTTATGTAACTGAAAACAACTTCTAATCGTATCAGACTGCGATATAGGATAAGAAGCACTTCACTTTTATTATTATTTATTTAGTTTCGTCACAGATTTATAACAATTTCGAAGAAACAGGATTAAAATAAATTAAATGAAAACTGCTGTTGTCATTTTGAATACTTCAAAATTACTTGTCAACTACAAATAAGGCATAGCACCCACCACCCTGTTAAATATCGCCTATAGTATAATGCTGCGACTACGATGAAAAATCGGTGGTCATTGCTGTCTCACCGCGTGTTCGGTACAAGTTGCTTCTCGCTCTATTTAATGCTTTGGAGTAAAAAAAGATCAGTACTGGGCTCATGCTTTTGGAGTCGATAGATAATATCTCTAAGGGTTTCATTTATCAGAAAAGTGATATTACAACCTTGTCCCAAAAAAAATACTGTGGATAAGATATTATAAAATGAAGATCTTAATATATATAAATCTCGTGTCACAATGTTTGTCCTCAATGGACTCCTAAACCACTTAACCGATTATAATAAAATTCGCACACCATGTGCAGTTCGATCCAACTTGAGAATAGGATAGTTTAAATCTCAAATTATAGTCGCAATTTTAATAATATTATAAAGATCGCACCCGTGCGGAGCCGGGGCGGGTCGCTAGTTTAATTATAAAGAGGTCACTGACATTATATTATTGTACTATACCTGTACCTCATATGAGTAAAAAACTACTAAATCCACGCCGCGGTCCATTCTAATGTCCATTTTACGCGGCGCTAGTGTCTGTCATTACATCAAAATGCATCAAAAATTAGTACCAACACCAGATGGTGGAGGACAGGGTGTCAAGCACCCTTAGCTTTCCACTCTCGAACATATAAAGATATCACGCAACCAGCTTTGTGAACGCACGTTAATAAAAGGAGCGTGTGTTTGGGGCTTTTTTTAGCGTGGTAAAATAATCAAATGAGTCCTCCTAACCAGGACAGGGCGGGAGGGACTGTCAGACTCGGAATACTTACTAAAATCTACGATGTATTTCAATAGCCCTTTACGTTCTGGGGTCACGGTATTCGTTAGTCCGCGACCCAGGTAGACCCTCTAAGGGGGAGCCCCGTTATTGTGCTGTCACTCTTTCAGGCGCGCGTGGAACACAACGCACATGCCCATGCCCGTGCGCGCGTGTGTTTGGGGCTTAACGATAATTGGGTATTGTCACTTTCGTAAGGTATGCCAATTATCATAAATTTTCTACCAAATAGTAGTTTTTTTCGTAATCTCGGGACGTCAAATCTGTGTCAAAATGTAAAAAAATAAATTTAAGACTGTGAATGATAAAAATATTTACAAAATATTTATCCACACCAATAAGTATTTCTATCATTTTGTTTTGGTAAATGTTTCGACATCCTTATATTAAAATATTTCTACTAGAGTAATACATGTATTTTGCGTAAAGGGAACACTATAAGAAATGTTGAAGTTGAAGAAATGAAATACATGAAACTTTGGATTGCAATCATTTCGCGATAGTGGCGCCTGCTGGTGGCGGTGCGTGGCAACTTTCTCGACGCATGAAACAACGCTTTCGCTGAGCCGCGGGGCCTTAATCTAAAATTACGTACTATCCAGATTTTGTTTAACAGGCTTTTAGGCATATTCCTAATCCTTTGACAGGTTACAAAATTTTCTTGTATACAAATCGCTCGCAGTAGGACCACATCTTAAAAAAAAACTTCATCTAATTCTTTTTACATAATAATAAGTGTTAATATAAGATTGTGTCGCAAATGTGTGGATTATAGGTCATTGCTGTTAGATCACTGTCCGCATTATGTATATCTTTATAGCTGGTTTTATTATGTACATTGTAATTATAACTTTTTCTTTTTTAATTTTTGTCTTCTTATGATTTTTTGGTACAATTAGTGTGTGGTTTTTATTTAATTACAAATAAGACTAGGTGTTAATTGAGGAATTGTGGTTTAGCTACAATTTTCATTGTTCAAAAAGTTTTTACAGACTATTCTCCTAAATTACAACAAAAGTGTTGTAATGCAACCTCTGTTTGTATGGAACCATGGTCTTATTTAGTTGTAGGTATCACAAATTCTCGAAAATATCCTCGCATATGACGTGTCATTAAAAACGGCTCAGTAATTTCGAAAAATAAGTTTTTTTTTTTATTAACTGCAGCTCTAAAGAAATACCGTAAAAAAAACTGCCTTTTCCAAACAGTTTGTCCGTTACTTATAAAAGTAAAATTCAAGATCGTAATCATTGAATAATGCTGTTAATTTCATAAACTGTAACTTTTAGTGAGAGGTTATTGACCTATTGAGGTTTACCAAGAACTCTATTTACGGTAACTAGTACTTAGTACTTACTGGTGACAAAAAATACGCCATAATAATAACTCTTAAGTAAAAGTAAGGCTATCCAATTGCCGGATACTTCAAGGGTCAATCACCCGTTTCGAAGTTTCGAGACACTTTTGCACATACTGAAACTTACAATAATATCTTAATATATATAAATCTCGTGTCACAATGTTTGTCCTCAATGGACTCCTAAACCACTTAACCGATTATAATAAAATTCGCACACCATGTGCAGTTCGATCCAACTTGAGAGATAGGATAGTTTAAATCTCAAATTATAGTCGCAATTTTAATAATATTATAAAGATTGCACCCGTGCGGAGCCGGGGCGGGTCGCTAGTAATACTATAAAATTTACCTTTCGTAAGTTTGAAAATTTAAGATAAACCCTACCGTGATTGATGAAAACGATATGGTTTGCGCAGGCGCTGCAAGGTGAAAGAAAACATCGTGAGGAAACCGGCATGTCCAATTTTTGGTTCCACCAAAAATTCGAAGTCATCAGTGACATCTACCTGGCACTGGGCCCGTGTGGTGAATTATGGCCCTCTCCCTCTCACAGAGAGGAGGCCTGGCATTTATAGGCTGATGACGCCGATGACGGCGACCCAGTAGCAACCTCGACTAACCTTTTTAAGATTTTGCTCTTGACTCCACTCCAGGTCAAAGGTGACTAAAACAAAGCCTACGATGGAGTGAGTTTACCCAGAAGAAGCCTGTTCACTCTGACTTCAAAGAGATACGGGTTGTAAGCTTTCGGGAACACAGACGCAGGAAGTGAGTTCCGTTTAGAGCGAATTCTTGGTGTAACAAAAACGACAATATAAACAAAAATCGACCTACTTTAACCCACAATGAAAACAGTACATAATTTACATAAGAATTAACGAACATAATCATACAATTGGAGCCTAACTACCCGTGACAATAAGAACAAGCTAAGTGCTCTTACTGCATTCGTTTTCTGACCGTTTCAAGGTTAAACTGTCTCTTTAGTTTAGTGGGTAAAAGTGCGACTGTTGAGTATGAGGTTCTGGGGACAATTCCCTGGTTAGGCAAACTCGTCATCGTCTTGTAATTGAGAATCATGATCTGCCTACAATTTTCCTATCTATGTTGCCAATCTATGGATTATGGCCAACGTACTCCCACAGAGAGTAGGGCTGTGTCCCAGTAGTGGGAACATTTTAGGCTAATGATGATGATGGCGATGTTGGCATCGGCTTTCAGTGTTCATCTGAATGCCTTTATTTTTCATGGATTGACAGCTTATCTGATCTCCACAACCCAGGCTTGGTAAGACTAAATATCACACTCTCGGGACACAGACACTGTTATTAACGATGATTTTCCTTTAGATTTTTACAATGTGCTATAAAAAAGGAACTTAGTTCTATGAAATCATTTTATACCGACCAAAGTCACACTTGGTCACGTTTAAAATTTATAAAAATAGATTATAATTATAAAAGAATTATAAACAGATAGCAGTTCTAAATGAGCAAAGTTTTAGTTTTCATTTTGTTATTTCATTATCTATAGACTATCCTGCATTTTACGCACAAAAAGAATAGGAAATGCAAATTAATTTGTTGACGTTTTACTAATTTTTTTTTAAGACAAAGACTGTTAAAATCCAGGGCCGGACTGCGTCGTTAGGGCCCGGGTGGCACAAGCCCGAGTTATCGTCGTTCAAAACTTTTTTGAAGCGAGTTGCAAGGATGGGCCTGTCTAGAGATGTGCCGTTGCCGGCAATATTGCCCAAGGTGGGAATATAGGTGGAAATATTGCCGGCAATATTGCCGGGAGTGGAAATATTTGGGAATATTGCTTAATTTTAAGTCAAAGTGAGTGCGAAAACTATGTAACACACTTAAAATTAGCATTTACAGACCATGGTCTACATTATAATTTACAAAAAAAAATTTTTTTTTTGTAAATTTGCCAAAATTGCCGGCAATTTTGGCAATATTCCCGGTATTTTACCGGCAATATTGCCCATTGTTGCCGCACACGACTGTGAATATAAGAAATTACACATACATTTTAAGATAAGAATTGACGATCAAATTGTATATTGAATAAAAAGGCATAAATTCAAATAATTTATTTTAATGTTGTAGTTTAATCTAGTCAACGAATGCTCAAAGCATAGAGGGAAATTCTAGAAACACACGTAACTTTGTTTGGACTAGTTAGGAGGTGAACATATCAAAACCATGAGCTCTGGGGGGGGGTTGAAGGTACCATTTTTTGGTTTTTCGCTTACATCTCGGAAAACCATGCGTTCTAGCAGCATAGCGTGTGTAAACAAAATAAAAAACTAAATCAATTTTCCGTAAGTTTTACCCAGTAAGCATTTCAAGATCTTGTAAGTTTTCGAGTTTTCATAGTTTTCGAGGTATCCGCTTTTGAAAGTCTGTAATTTAGGGGAAAAAACATTTTTAGTTTCGCGCATTTGGAAAGTTGTATTTGATATCGCCATAGATCCAGAAAGCAGTAGCAGTTGATTCAGACCCTCCCTTCACCACCTGCGATGAACAGAGCCAGCATGCTGCATCTTGAGGTGATATGGGCCTCCAGATCTTTATCTGGAGGCCCACGGACATTGAGAGAGACCCCCTCGGGTCTCTCTCAATGTCCACCAGCTATAAGTAGTTCTTAAATTCGATGACCACCATCAAGCTTGATATGTTTTGTCTTCCTCCACCGAGGGAGCAGTAAAAATTAGCTTAGAAACTCATTTTAAATTATACTAGGTACTTCTTCTTCTTCTTCTTCACACTAGGTAGGACTGTGCTATGTAGGAGGAAATCCGTACCCATAAGAGATGCGGAAAAACTATCTTTGGAAACTTTAGTTCTTTTTTCTTGTAAACAATTTTCGTATAGGTAGGTATTAATTTTTGGTCAAGTGTGAGTTGCCCACAAAAACACACGGAGGAGTAGGTACTACAGGGAGAGCCTGAAAAGACTGCTGCTGCTTTCTGGATTTATGGCAATATTAAATAAGACTTTCCGAATGCAAAAAGGTAAATATGTTTTTTTGAAAACTATACAAGATATCGAAATGGTTACTAAATAAAACTTATAGGAAATTTATTCAGCCTTTGTTTTATTCATACAAACAAACCATGCCGCTAGGAGGCATGGTTTCCGAGTTATAAGTGAAAAATCAAAAAATGGAACCTTTAAACCCCCCTCCCCCACAGCTCAAGGGCTAGTGGCGGGGACTTTTGATAATTACATTCACCTCCTAACTAGTTCAAACAAAGTAACGTAGTCCAAAATCGTGTTCCAAGAATTTCCCTCTATAACTGTTCGTTGAGTGGGCTACTAGTTTTTCATGCAAAATCACATAGCAAAAACAACGAGTATAAGTACCTATACAATATGGAAGTATTAATCTCTGTCAAAATTAAAAATAATCAACAAAAATAACATTATTTTAATGCATTTGTTTCGGTAATTTTTACATAATCAGTAAATCACCGTTTAGAGTAACAACTTAGTAGTTTTATAAGGCGGACTTAATGCCGCAACGTATTATCTACAGTAATATAAACTGCACCTGCAGTAATAATAAAATATACTGGTGTTATTTGACTGGCAACTTTGGCAATATTGCCAAAGTTGCCGGCAATTTTGGTATTTTACCGGCAGTGGCAATATTGGGAATATTGCCGGCAGTGGGAATATTGCCATCAGGCACATCTCTAGGCCTGTCTAAGCAGGATACCGTGGCTCTGAAGAGCAAAGGGTAACCGGAGCATCAGTGTGGACTTCAAGTCAGCTAGAGTCTTTTTAAAGTCCCTTCCAGTCCCTTTCAGAGCCAGGGCGTCAAGCCCGGTCCATTTTGGTTCAACAATCTTTAATTCCTCAATTGTTGAACGCACAGTCAACTTCAGAGAAATCTCACCCACTGTGGTAGTAATGTCATTAACAAAAGGGGTAAGTTTTCTATGAAACGATCTGACCTAATCTACACTTAGTTTGCAAGAGCTGAGACCTAACCCGCGTGAGCCCCCTAATTACCAACTGCCTTGTGGGGTCAGTCAGGCCCGTAGTGGGCCCTGCGCAGGCTGGGGCCCGGCCGGAAAATGCCAACGTATGAGGAGTCCGGTACTGTTAAAAACAACATGATTCTATCCAAACAAAACACATTGGATTTAGACTTTAGCATGTGTTTGACGACGTGACTTGAAAAACCAAACGAGGAAGACCCAGCCTTAAATTTATTTTAAAGAATGATGCCATTTGGCAATTCTTTGTGTGTTTACGCTAGTTTTTTGATGCGGTTTTGTTCGGTATTTGGGACAAAAAATATTGTGTTGGAGCCTTATTTGCCTTTTATTGGTTTGTTAATTTAACTGCGTGGGTTTTAATTATTTATTAATAGTCTTCTTCAGCTTGAATATAAATGTGTGTTAAAATGTGTGTAATTCTTACTTATCACACACTTAATACACATCAATTAATTCCCTTTTTTGCATCTACTTTTGTATTAGAAGATACAAAACATTTCTCATGCTGAAAAACATATTATAGAGTACCTTTTTAATTTTTTTAAAATGTTTTTTCATATTAGGCATTTCTCCTACATGTAGGTGAGTTATAATAGTTATTTGTTATGCAAGGCTGCAAAGTTGATTTTTGGCGCGAGTACTTGAATTGAAAACTGAGCGAGCGAAGGATTCTAAGATTGAACCGCGAGAGAAACGAGCGGTTCAAATATAGAATCCTGAGCGATGCGAAGTTTTCAAAGGTACGAGACGCAGAAAAACTTTGCTGCCGAGTGCAACACACAACTTTTCACCTCACACAGCGAGGAAATGTAGTGGGGGCGGCTCGCCTGCCAGTGTAGAAAAGTAGAAAACAATTGAATACAAGACGTGTTCGAATTTTAAACAACACTTTGTGCTCTAGAGCACAAAATGGAGTTTTGCGCTCAGATTTTGAATGAGAAATAGAATCTTTCCGAGCGGATGAGGTGAAAACATTTTTATTTCATGAACACTAACGGCCAGACCAGCAACTTGTAGGTCGAAATATTTGTACTGTGTGGGAATAGAATCCCTGACGTGTAGTGCTGCAGTTAATAGTTTTAGGGATTGATAGACTATGGTTTTTTTGCCACAGTGTCTGATGATCTACTGATGCATAATAATAAACTTGATATAATGGCTTAGAGGAAAATGATCAAATTAAAGAAGTCCACAGCAAAAAAATATGATAAAACCATAAACAATCTTCGTAGAGGTGCGGTCAAAGTCAACTATTTTTTCTCCTTTAATCTATGGATTCTTAGAAACATTAAATTGGTCTTTTTTGGTCACGTTTTAAGCATCCTTCTAATTAAAAAGGAGTATCAAAAACACGATCGCAAATCTTTATTTATCAATGAAGACATATAGGTATATTTGTACTATGTTTATTTGTAAAATTTACAAATAGTAGTTATGCCGTTAATAAAACAAGTACATATTTTGAAAGTGTGCTAAAGATTATATTTTTCATTATGTTGCTTTTTCTGAACCCTTTGCTAAAAATATACTAATACTAATTCCTTACGCAACCTATTTCTCCATGAAAAATGTTTGATTCACTAGCTCTCCATTTTTTTTGGCTTGGCGGAGATTACTAAGTCTCCCATAAAAGCTGGGGCAAAAAATCCCTTAAGCAGAATCATAATATGAAATACTTACAACAAAGAATTTAGTTTTGATTTATCTATTCTTTTGCAGTTGCTTGAGTAAGATAATCGAATATTCTATAGATTACGAATTTTATCTCTTTTTATACGCTAAACTTGTTTTTTTAGTCTTCTTTAATCAAAATTCCCACTTTAACTAAACAAGAAGTGTTAGATTCAAATACATCAACAAAAGTTACTCAAACCGTCAGTTTTTTACGTAAATCTTCGTTCGTGATCGAAGAGTTTTTGTATTCGTCCATTGAGCAACAAGTTTATGTATCAAATATTTTTATCTTTTTACTTCCAATTTCAAAATCTTCCGGTCTTTTGTTGTATCTGTGGCGTTGCGACAGATTCTGTCTTCTGATTGGTCAAATTCTTTTAAGAGTAATAATTGTTGTTTGGTAATTCTTGGGGAGTGTCTATTAGGATTACGTTCTGAAATGGTGAAATTATTTGTCTGATGTTCTGAGTTTGTGTTATAGAATCATCTTGTAAGATCCAACATTTTTGGGAAGGAGAATGACGGAAGATATGTGAATTGTAGAACTATTTAGGAGGTTTACATTTCACCGCAAAAATATATTGCAAAACAGACGATTTTATAATAAAATCATTTGAAAGGCACTCATTTCGCCCCTAATTCGCTGATAAGACCATTTTTTTACTCTGAATTCATTTTTTAGTTAATAGTATATTAGTTAAGCTTATAAGATCTAATAAGTTATTAGATTTTATAAGCTTAACCGATTTTCAGGGTTGTAAGTTACTTATTATTGAATCTTTATCAGTTCGAAAGTCAGTTTACGAATTTAAAACTTACGGCTATCCGATTCGTCTAAGTTATAATTATCAATCATCTTTTTGAACTAAAAAAAACCGTTAAATGTTAAAATATGAAAAGTCGATGACTCAATTTGAATCATAGACATTCAGCCGCCAAAAAAATACTGGCTGAATATAAACTTCTTCCATATTTGAAATCGAAAAAGCCATAGATTCTAAGTTACTAAACATTACCACATTTACTACTCTCGTCCTAACGAAGTAAAAGTCACACAAACTGCGCTAAAGGAAACATCAACATACATACATACTTTACATATTATATATATATACATAAGTATGGAGAGGTATGGCAAGTGAAAGTACTAACTGTTTGCCCTACAGGTTGAGAAGAAAGTACGATTGAATCATTGTTGTCTGAGCCTGTTTGTTGAAGAAGATATTCTTGAACTTTGTTTGGTTAAATCAACTAATGAGTTCTCCCACCCAGGGACTGTCAGACCTTGTACTGACTGAAATCCACGGTGACCTTCAATAGCCTTTTACGTTCCGGGGCCACGGTTACTCCTTAGTCCCACGACCCCGGAAAAAAAATATATACTTAAAAAAATACTTTGTATCAACACTTTATAAGAACGCATCTTAACCGATCGTGTCGGAAAAAAGGTGATAACGTCGTTTTCACGGTTGACGATGCGTGAGAGTGGTGCCAATGGACTATCTGCGCATGCGGCGCTGATACAACTCTATGATTAGCGTTGTCTATGGTTTAAGTTAAAAGATGTCCGTGAAGCTGACAGCATTCTGTAACTTTGTTTAAATGTTTAAGATAAACACGGATTTTTGAAATTAATATCGCTCAAACAAGGACGTTTCCTATGCAAACTATGTAGGTACCTACGTATAACATTATTGATCTAAAATAATATTATAAATGCAAGTATGTTTGTTTTTCACCTTTTCACACTAACTACCTAATGTATCGATCGTCCCAAAATTTTGTATCTTTCATCCCGAAAAATAGAAGAGAGCTGTTGCCAAGAAAAAAAACAATTACGTTCATATTCCAGATGGCGCCACTTACACGATCCGTATTGTTTCTCAAATTCTAAATTAACGCAAGCGAAGCTGCGGGCAAAACACTAGTCAATTAATAAATAGATTCAGCAGCAACATGACGTAGTCCTCCTTAGGGGGTCAAAGCCTGCCGGGGTCGCGGGACTGTCTTATCAGGTAACCGTGGCCCAGGAACGTAAGGGGCTATTGAAGAACACCGTGGATTTTAGTCAGTACAAGTCTGACAGTCCCTTCCGTCCTGCTCTAGGTGGGAGGACTCATTTGATTATTTTACTACGTAAAAAAAAGGCAGACTTATACGGAATTTTATACTTCGTGTTTCAAGTCCTTAAAATATGTTTTGTTATTTGGTTTTCCCTGTCAATTTTACATCTAAGGTCCGCTTTCAAATTAGATATTTATTGGTATGTATATTGGTATGCAGTTGGCTGGTTTCTTATCGATTATGAACCAGTTATTGATATAATGTAGGGCGCATACCTTATGACTTCCGTGAAACTAAACAAGGATCTTGGAGCAATGATATGAGTCTTTAAATGTTAAGTATTACAATGTAATAGGTAGTATATCTAAGCTGCATAGCTTTTATAAAATGCCAGTGACAAAAAAATGGTAATAACATATTTAAATGTTTTAATCCACTAGACATGATACATTGGCTTAAAAACTTACTAAAATTTGGATGATTTTTTGATGCTTCATATCTTTTTTGTTATTCCTTATTGCAAAATTTTGACATTTATGTAACGCTTAACCAGGCTGAGGACATACTATTCGTCCCACAACATAGATATTTCGACTCAGGTTTTAGAAATAAAAAGCTCACAATATCTCAAGAATTAACCTTTAATTTTGTACGTTTAGTTATAAATCTGAGATGGACCATTATAAGACACTTTTGAATGTGAATCACACCGAAATATAATTAACTTACTACTTAATCGAAATTGTCTAAGTGACTTGTGTGTGTGTAATGTAATTTATAGACATAGGCAAGGTTTTTTTTTAAAAAAAAATCTAATTATATTTTCGATCTTAAAGAGACCTTCAATCCCTCGGCAATTCGGCATATCTTCTACCTTAGACCACACACAACACCACATAGATCGATGCGCACGCGATTGCTGTGCGAACACTATGTGAATTGCAGCATCTCACATGAACTAATTCTTAGACGTATTTGTGTGATAAAAGTGGTAGTTTTACGCTTGAAGTCACTCAACAGCGTAGAGTGAGTGATAATTTGTAGTTAGTTAACACCGGTTAACTTTTTTTTTATGGGCGGTGGTTTAGAAAATTATGATTAAAATCGAGATAAGTTATCGAATCAGACGTGTCTTTGCGGAAATCCATGACATTAAAATGTTAGGAAAAAATATGTAGTTTTCGGACGCTCGGGCGCGTGTGTTTCGGTTTTGCACCGGAGCAGTTGTCGAGTCAACATCTCCTAAGGATGCCCCGTGGAGGGGCGAAACACGTGTCGAGTATTGGTTTGATTGCAGGCATGCTCATTTTTCCTCACTTTTCCTGAATGTGATGGAGATGCATGAGGGCGAGAGAGTGGGACGGCATCCTGAAAGTGCATTTGCATGAGAGCGGAAGGGTGTCACTGCATCCTGCATCCTGCATCCAAGCCTGGGCCTTTTGTCAATGAAAGTTGATGGATGGAGAGGAAAGTCAAAGAAAATATGGATGGATTGTGTGAGGACTGAAATGAATGTAAAAGAAGTAAATGATGCTGTGACGTCTGACAGGGAGAATGGAAGAAGAAAACGTGTTGTATTGTACCGACCAACTAAAAGGAGATAAGGGCATAAGATGATGATGACCCAAACACGCAGACCTGGAACAAATCTCCGCAATCTATTCATCAAAACACACACTCAACAAAATAAGCAGAAGGAAAAATAAAGTGTAAAACAGCCTTTATTGTTATGTAAATCAGTGTAATTTGTAACGAAACAAATATTTACAGTGTTTACGGAAACGAGCGATTATCTAAGCATTTATTTTTTTTGAGTTTAAAAAATATTTGCATACTGTTATTAAATCAAATTAATATGTTTTTAATTACTATGTTCATTTTTGATTTAATTGCCTAAGATTAGGTATGTGTGCTAGTTTTTTTTTTATATTTTGCGTAATTAAATTCACTAATGAACAAGAGATTACGTAAATAATAATTATACACGTAGATTTTTTTTTCTGTGTAATTTCAGGGTGTATGTGCACTAATTTTGCTACATTTAATTATAAAATAATAATATCAAGAGGTTTTGTAGTATGTTTCTATTGTTTTAAACTTTCACAACAACTTTCAAGTTTAATATATCCTACATAATAATATATAGAAGCCCATTGATAAAGATTCAAGCACGAGTTATAAAGATTCTTTGACGTTAATTTGATGGGTAAAATTAGTTCCTCGTTTCATTTTCTATACAATTTTACGTCGTACACACTTCATGAATGGTCGAAGTGTGGTCAAATACATAGAATTCGTGCTACGGTTTCATATTCACTTGCTTTGTAGTGAAGCAGGAGCTTCACTTTGATTGATGAGAAAAAAGGTGGCGCCACTGCTACAGTAAACAATTCGCTCCGTATTTAAAATTATAAAAAAATAGTAAAAGAGTGTAAAAGTGTATAAAATGTTATTTATCTTGTGTGTAAACAAACAATAGTTGCTAGAAAATGTTTGCAACAACGTATGTGAATGATAGTGTATAATAAACTCCAAAAAAACAATTTGCTAAGAAGTTTTGGAATAACCAAGTGAACTTAGTGTAATTCAACAACATCCTACCAACTAGCCCTAAAAACATAAAAACATCCTTAAATATTCATAACCAAGTGAACTATATGATTGTGATAAACTTAAAATAAAGTGAAAACTACATTATTTAGCCTTCTTTAGAAATTCAAATTTAAACGACGCGCTATTCGACGCATCATCGCGTAAACAAGGTGAATGTAGTGTTAATTAATCACAAACAGTGCTCCAAATTATTCTAAAAATACAAATAAGCTCACAAATATTAAAACAAAGTGAATGTTAAGTGATAAACATAGAAATAATATGTGAACGTAACAATTCAAACAATAACAAATAATAAAAATTCAAAAAACGCGCGAGTCAAGGCGTCTTTTAACGATTTTTTTTTACTTCCATATAATAGACTATTTCGTCAGCTTCCGTAATGTCTGTATGGCACATCCGTAGATGGCGCTACACTTACGTAATGTAGAGAGCTGAAGTTCAAATCTCAGTGGATGAGATTTTGACTTTTTGTTTTTATTTCTTCATATTTTCTATTAACGTAATCAAAATAAAAATGGATTTCGAAAATATAACAATACGGAAAAAGAAGTCTGTCATAAATGATTCTCTCAATGATTCATTTCAATCAACTTTATCAGCTGACAATTTTATTACCTGACACGAAGTTTGCCTGACCTGTCAACGCGGAATGAACCAACGGAAACATTAAAAGATGAAATCCAAGACCTCAAAGAACAATTACAACAAGCTCAGAACAAAATTGACATTTTAACATGGGAAAATTGTGCGTTGAAATCACAAACTATAGAACAGCAAAACATCATTGAAAATTATCAAACAAAACTCGAAACTTCGCCACCAAAACGAGCTGAACAATTCGCACGATCATCAATAATTTCTCCAACAAAAAGAAACCATTCACATATTTCGTCGTACAAAAACTCCAAAAATTTAACCCGAAAAGAAGATGGCGCTAATGTGTCACCGAATAGTAGCCCACACTCGCATGCTACCGAGGCCGCTACTAAACCAATTTCAACAAGTACAGATCACCTAGATGGCGCTAGCGTGTTAATCAATAAGAAACCATTTTTTCAACAAAATCCAATAGATGGCAGCACGTGCTCGAAAATTTCGGATCGAAGACCAAAAATTCAAATACTAGGTGGGCAACAATGTTCCGATTTGGCTTCGGCACTAATACACTCCAGAAGCAACTCTAATTATCAAAAATATGATATTACTTCTCTGATAAAACCCTTTGCGACGACTGATTGTATCCTATCACAAAATTATAAGCTAAGTGACTGTAAAGAAAACTTTTTAGTTTTGTGTATCGGTGAAAGTGACAGTAATCCGAACAGAATTGTAATAGAATTAGCGTCTTTTTTAAAATGTACTAAAAATACAAATGTTATCATTTTAAATATTTTGCATAATAGGCATTTGAATGAAGTGTTACTAAATAGATTGCTAAAAAACATGTCGCAAAACTTTGATAATTGTACATTTTTAGAAATTGGCAGACATTACTATAGCAGAAAAAGTTACTTATTAGACACCTGTAAAAAGATTAATTTGTTAATTGACACGATCTACTACAACTCTAACTTTTTATCATTCAAAAATCCTATGATTTTAACAACGGTCTCTGACACTTACACAGAACCACTCAATATAAACAAGATTACCAAAACTTCTCAAGTAACTATTTCACACAATATTCAAAGAGCTATTCCAATTAAGGGCACGATACCATATTACTTTCCAAAAATAAAAAAGAATATTAATTCTCCAAATAAAAAATTTTTTCGAGACCTCACCATGTAACACTACTCTATTCCATCAAAATATTGCAGGTTTGTTAAACAAGCAAGAACAATTAGAACTATGTCTTAATAATTTCCAAGAAAACGGAACCTCCATAGATATTATATGCCTCACCGAAACATTTATAAAATCAGGTGACGAACAAAACATTTATTTAAAAGTCTATAATTTAGCAAATAATTTTTCAAGAAAAAATGTAAAACGCGGTGGTGCTTGCATATTAACTCGGAAATCAATTGCTTTTGAACAATTAAAGATTTGCGAAAGTATGGCTACTGAAAAACAATTTGAATGTTGCGGAATCGAAATTCCGTCCATGAAATGTATAATTATTTGTTTGTATAGGATACCAAACTCGAACACAAAAAGTTTCTTAAATAAATTAAATATTATGCTACATAAACTAACATCACACCGTAATAAAAAAATTATTATAGCGGGTGATATAAACATTGATACACTTAAGCCAAGTCAGTTTGCAGAAGATTTAAAAGGTATTTGTCTGAATAATAACTTACAATTACACATCAACACACCAACTCGTAAAGAATCATGCATAGATCATATTTTTAGCAACATCAAAAATGCACAAAGTGCAGTTCACCCACTCTTTCTATCTGACCACAACACTGGTCAAACATTATCTTTCTCTAGTACCCAAGAACAAAAACTACCTTTCTGGTATGAAATGAGAAGGGACTTTAGCATAGAAAATGTTCTTAAGTTTAAAGAGGTCATGTCTGAACTATCTTGGACTGATGTTCTTGAAGAAGAAAATTTCAATAAAGCTTTTAATATATTTCATGAAACATTACAACTATACTACAATCTTTGTTTCCCGATAAATAAGGTAAAAATAAACGCAAACACTAATGCTCCCAAGTGGATCACAAAAGGCTTAAAAATCTCATCCATTCATAAAAGAAAAATGCGATTCCAATATTACAATAAAAAAAACTCAAAAGGTAACAAGGAAGCCTACCTAAAGTATGATAAAATACTTAAAAAGTGTATATCTGATTCGAAAAAACAAAACAATAATAAGCACGTAATAAATGCTAAAAGCAAGTGTAAAGCAACTTGGGACATCATTAAAAATAAAACTGATAACATGAAAACATTCGAAACTATAAAATCGATAGACTGCAATAACAAAAACGTCATTTGCCCAATGCAAATTGCAACAGCCTTCAACAACTTTTTCATATCTATGACAAATAAAGTAAATTCTACTACTCCTAATTACAAATTAATAAATTCATTAAGCTCAACCATTTACTTAAGACCAACATCACGTGATGAAGTTAAAAAAGTAATAAATTCATTAAACGATACAAAAGCTGTTGGTTATGACTGTATCTCCACAGGTATACTTAAAAAATGCAGCAAAGAACTGTCAGACATTTTAAGCCATCTAATAAATTTATCGTTTTCTCAAGGATGCTTCCCGGAAAACCTAAAACTATCAATAGTAAAACCTTTCTATAAGAGAAATTCTAAACAAGATATGAATAACTACAGACCTATCACTTTAATTCCAATTCTGTCAAAAATCTTTGAAAAAATCATGCACTCCCGTCTATCAAATTTCTTCAATAAATTTAATGTTATAACGAAAAACCAAAATGGCTTCCAAAAAGAAAAATCAACAACACTAGCAGCTTTCTCCCTAATTCAAAAAATAACACAAAATATAGATAAACGCAATCGAGTTGCTGCTATCTTTTTTGATATGAGCAAAGCGTTCGATTTCGTGGATCACAAAGTTTTATTGAAAAAATGCGAACTATATGGTATCCGTGGCAAAGCACTAGATTGGATTAAAAGCTATTTATGTAACAGAAAACAATGCGTCGAAATTAATCAGCTAAATAACAATCTTGTTTCTACCCCATCAAGGTCTACCTTTGAATCAAACAACTTTGGCGTTCCTCAGGGCAGTGTGTTAGGTCCTCTTTTATTCCTGATTTATATAAATGATATTCCTAAAGTTACGACACACCACTGTATCCTATTTGCGGACGATATATCTGTTATCGTACCAGACAAACCTAACACAAAGTACGAAGATTCTCTAAGAAACACCATAGATGCAATAATGAACTGGCTAAAAGACAATAACCTTACAGCTAATATTTCTAAGACTAAAATTCTTCAATTTTCAAATTACAACAATACCTCCACCTCACCTTTAGACCTGCATTATAACAGCATAAAAATCGAAGAAGTCGTTGACACTAAGTTCCTAGGTATAACCTTAGATAGACATTGCAACTGGAAAGCACACACAGATCGCATCTGTTCCAATCTAAATAAATTCGTTTTCGCATTAAAAAGGCTCAGAAAATTGTCATGCGTAAAAACAGTCTTGGCCGCATACCATGGCTATGTTGGGTCCATTATGAGATACGGTCTGCTCATATGGGGTAACTCGTCCTTTTCCAAAAAAGTTTTTATAACCCAAAAGAAATGCGTAAGAGCCATCTGTGGTGTTGGGCCGCTTGAAACATGTAGACCTCTGTTTAAAAAATTAGGTCTGCTTACTCTCACAAGTCTCTACATCCTAGAAGTAGGAATATTTGTTAGAAAACACGCAGCTCTTTATACGAAAGCCGTAGAAAATAAACGATTCCTCTCACGAGATCCAACTCGGCTTGCAGTCACAAGATGCAGAAGCAGACTTTTTCAAAATAACTGCTATAGTATGTCTGTCAAAGTCTACAACAGCATACCAAAACAAATAAGAGAACTCCCTTTTAACTGTTTTAAAATACGCCTAAAGAGATGGCTGCTTAATAATACATTCTATACCCTAAATGAGTTCTTAGAATATAACCCAAGTCGTACCTAATTCTCTAGTGTACTAGAATTATTGTGTTCAGTGTTTATGTTGCAACTGTTATAAGTATACATATTTTAAACTGCATTCTGCAGTTGTTAATGTTAAATTAATGCATTTATTTAGGTATATAATTATAAGGTTAACCTAATTAGGTTAAAATCTCTTTAAAACTATCGATTATTATCACTATACTGTTGTACTAAAAGTAAAGATGAGTAATGCTGTATCATCTCATCTCTAACCAATATTTAAAAAAATATTTGCATGCTGAATAATAGTAAGCGGAATATGTTGAACTTTTTAACTTTAAGACCTATTGTACCATATTTCATGCAAATAAAGATTATTATTATTATATATTATTATTATACCTAGCGGAAGACATTTTTTCTTGATTATAGTAAAAATTTAGATCATAAGTATGATGGATTTGACATGTCACTTTGGGTTTGGCTTTAACTTTGACGTAGACTTCCACTGAGAGACTTACACAAGCGTTGCTTTACCTTGCTCACCCATCCAACGTCGGACCTCAACAAGAGTGACTGGTAAATCAACCACTGTTTGTGCTCATTGACCAAATAGGAATGTCACGTGCTTTCGCGCTGGGATATTTGATATGGGCTGGTGTTTAAACGGCTCCCAGTACCCTTAGCACGAGTTTTCAGTATTTGAGACGTAAATTAAACTGGAACTTTGACAATTTCAAACTGACAATTTTCAAGGAAAAAAATAGTTCCTTCTTCGCACACCAGAGGCGCTGTTCCATTATTTCATACAAAAAACGCTGTAAATACTGGAAAGACGCTGTAAAGTAAAAGAGTGAAAACTCGTGCTAAGGGTACTGAACAGTACGTATATTAAAACCAAAAAATCGAAATACCTGCCAGAATGTCTCAATTTGATGAGCCATTCTGGATGGTGTTTAAAACATCCTTTTTTAAGAAAAAAGTATTTAAGAAATTAACCTATTTTCTGTAATAATAAATACGGAACCCTAAAAAAGACCACGAAGCCCTTTCGCGGGGTTTCTATTTTTGTTTGCAGGGTTTAAAGAAACCTTACCAATTTGAACTTCGGGGTGTCTCTGGAATCTTGCTAAGGCGAGTTTTAGATTTAGTGAGCATTTATCCATTTTTGTATACAAAAAAAAATTATTGATCAACTATTATTGTGGACTTTGATATGATCAGTCCTGTTCCACTTCCCTCTATATTCACTTCCGTTACATTTCACGAAATCACTTCTACAGAAGCGACAGTAAACATTTTACACAATTTTATCTTAAAAAATATTAAGATTTTGCCATAGAGATGAAATATCCGTCTCAGTGTTACTAGACAAACATCCTGCAATGACTCACAGGTCAAAGTCAACATATAAATTCCAAACTTTCTATCTATCCACAAGGATTCGCTTGATAGTTACTATTCTAAAGCCGTTTCTATAGACATTGGGGTTATTGCCTTTTGGACACATTCACTGAATATTTATGTACTTTTACTATCATCGGAAAAGAAAACAGTGTGTTACTTTTAAAAGGATTTTTTGGGACATTGCGACTTTTTTGTTCATATTGGGGTTATTTGTTGTGTGTTTTATACAACGAAGCCTTTACTTACTTGATATATCGAGTATTAATAGTATATTACTAGCTGTGCCCGCGACTTCGTTCGCGTGGATGTCGGAATTTAACAATGTATTATTTAGTGCGAAGCGTTTAATTCTCGCCACGTTTTTCTTTTATAAACCCTGTATTTCGAATTCAAGAATATTTGACGTGTTTGTAATAAACACCCTCTGTTGTTCAAAGGCAGTACCATTTACCTAATTGCTATTGGAAAAGAGTAGTTTGTATATCGATTTGAATTCGATATTGTTTAATGAATTAAATGAATGTTGGTATGGAAAAAAAATTGAACTACAGGAACCTACTCTAAATCCTATTTCAGCGCGCGTGAACGTAAAGCGACGAAAAGACCCGCTCCACTCCACTCCACCCGCTCCACTCCACTCCACCCGCTCCACTCCTCTCCGCCCGCTCCACTCTACTCCACTCCACCCGCTCCACTCCACTCCACCCGCTCCACTACACTCCACTCCACTCCAGTCCAGGCCACTCCACTCCACTCCACTCCACTCCACTCCATTCCATTCATCCACTCCACCCGCTCCACTCCACTCCACCCGCTCCATTCCTCCCCACCCGCTCCACTCTACTCCACCCTCTCCACTCCACTCCAACCGCTCCACTCCTCTCCACCCACTCCACTCTACTCCACCCGCTCCACTCCACTCCACTCCACTCCACTCAACCCGCTCCACTACACTCCACCCGCTCCACTCCACCCGCTCCACTCCACTCCAACCGCTCCACTCCACTCCATTCCACTCCACCCGCTCCACTCCTCTCCACCCGCTCCACTCCACTCCACCCGCTCCACCCCACTCCACCCGCTCCACTTCACTCCACCCGCTCCACTCCACTCCACCCGATCCACTCCACTCCACCCGCTCCACTCCACTCCACCCGCTCCACTCCACCCGCTCTACTCCACTCCACCCGCTCTACTCCACTCCACCCGGTCCACTCCACTCCACCCGCTTCAATAACACCTCTATTCCAGGTTTTCTTTAAACGCCATCTGCCGTGCGTTGAAATAATTATGTTTAAATTTATTATTTGAGCAAGTAGTTTTTCCATTCGAAGCTAGATCGCGCTACTGAACTGCGCGTCTCGGTGTGAACTGACCGTAATTTTACTTCTGGAACACTTTAAATTCAAATATCTTTTGATAGACTGAACCGATTCCAATGAAGCAAAAACTAAATGTTACTTCAAGTTACGGTCAGTCGTTGTGTATTAAAGTTATCTACAAAGCTTTCGTACATTTTACGTGATGCCCGAACAAATAAACATACAAACAGACAAACAGACAAAAATTCTAAAAATGCTAGAAATGGGTTCTATTGGTTGTCCTTTAACACCCTGGCTATATTTTTTGAGTTTTTATTTAATGTACAAAAATTTTTTTTCTACAGTTTTATTATATGTATAGATAGATAATTTATCATACTAAATTAATTATGATCTTCTTGAATTTTTTTACCCACTTTTACTTTAAAGCTATTGTCAAACAGACAGGCGAAGCGAATTGTTTGAATCCAGTCACATAGAAAAGCGAAAGCGATCCGATAGTCTATGTGGCTGGCTTCAAACAATTCCATACATTACAAACAAAAGCGCTTCGGCACGCATTCGTTTCGCCTGTCAGTTAGACAAAGGCTTTTAAGTCTTTGCCCCACTCTTGGAATTTCTCTTGTATAGTGGATGCGTTTGTGCGGGGATCGAATCCACGATACGCCGCGCAGTGAATCGTTCAGCTACTGTGCCAACAAAATTCATCTTGATGCCTTGATAAACTATGACAATCGTTTACTGTGAAAATGTCTACTTTTTGTAATTTGTAATTAATTACTATTGTAATTTGTGATTGTTATTTGTATGGTGCACAAAACAAGAATCAAATATAAGTATTTTGTTTCGTGTAATTTATGTCATCACCACTGCTCGCAAAACGGTGACGGAAAACATCGTGAAGATACCGGCATGTCCTAGAACCAAAAAATCGAAGACATCTGACATCTACCAAACACACAAGGCATGGGCCCGCGTGGTACATTATTTCCCACTCCCTCTCACGGAGAGGAGGCTTGTGTTCCAGCAATGGCGACATTTATAGGCTGATGATGATGATGATGATATTCTGGCCGACTAGGCATTTTTGTAGCCGACAAGTAGGCCAGTCGGTTAAAGTCATAGTCGGGACATCTGTAATCTCTGTTTCTTAGTTTTTTTTTATATATATTTGTCATAGTCAGCAGGATTTAAAAATTAATTCGTAGTTTGTTATGAGTCATACTGCACAATGATGTCATCTTGAATTACGACCTAGGTTTTTGCTGCATAGCTTTCTTATAGGAATTTTACTAATTATATTTCTATCTATTTGTTTCAGGTAATTAAACGAGCTATTCTACATTAAGATGCGAGGGATGCTTTGTGATCATCATAAAATCATCCATAAGGAAGTACTCATCACTTATTTTGTTTTTATTTTAACAACTTTACAGAAGTAATTCATCTCTTTGAAGGTTCAAAAGGTCTTAAAATATTAACGCAACGCGGGGATTTCATATCTATTCAGTAGTGATTTTATACTAACTTTAACTTAAATCAATTAATTTCAAATAGACCAGTCACAGGCACTTTTGAATTGTGAAAAACAAAAAACGAAGCTACAGTCAAGCAAAAATAGGCATTAGTTATGTTTCATTTTATAAATTATGGATGTTGTTCTTAATACCTTCATACTAGTTTTTTTTATGAGAAACTACAGTTTTTTTTAAAAGAAACATAACAGTCCAGAACCGTAGTTCCCCGTAAAAAAAAATTAAGGGTTTTAGAACTCCACCCATAACAAAAATCAAGCTCTTTTGACTGATCCACAACAATTTTAATCAGTACAACACGGATAACATAATCTTAAATATCTCATAATACGAGTGCATTGTGCAAAATATTCCGCATAGCAGCCTTGTACCGAGATCTGAGGTCGCTCAGCCTTGGTATTTGATGCCTCTAGAACGTTCCACAATATGAGGGAGTGATACGAAGGGAAAGGCGTATTGTTACGTGGCGAAGAGTGCTGGTATCATTACGACTGTTAAAGTTGTGTGGTGTGTAGAAGAGTTATTGCTAGTGTCCGGCCAAATGCTTCGATTCGGCCCAAAAAATGTGTTTCGGCCAATAATTTGAAGGTTCGGAAGGCTTTCAAAGGTACTAAGAATTCAGTTTTGGAAGGGTATTAGTTACTACGAAGTTTGTTTAAGATTCAAGTGACATGAAGTGTGTTAAGAGATAAATTCTGGTACAGAAAGTCCTTTAAAACGATAGTTATAATAATCAAATCGAAAACAATTCACTTTTGATTTGTCCTGCTTGTTATCCAAATAATTCTTAAAGTGATGAAGTAATATTTTATAAGCGAAAGCAATGTCGGAAAATTCTGCAACGCGTTGGATTAAAATAAGTTGTTTTCTGAAAATTTTTTCGACAATCGTACGCATAAAAAACGCTTTGCAGGTTATAACTGGATCATTGAAAAAGCTCTCAGACAGAGCTTTATAGAGCTTTTTCAATGTCAGAAAGAAATCACACCAAGACATTCTTTTTACTTCCAACCAAAATGTTACAAGATTTCTCTACCAAAAAATATCACTAAAGTACGTTCGAGTCAGTAAAATGACATTTGTACATGAATGAAATGTACTAAAACGTGAATGAAATGTTCTAAATTTCTTTGTATCAGTGACAGTTGCACTGTCATTTTACTGACTGGAATTAATAATCGTACTTTAGGTAACAATTTTTACTACAGCCAATCTCTCATTTTTCACATTAAAATGCAGAAACTTTAATGCAATTGCTGTTATTAAGATACACCACATAATTATCTCCACATACCGATATCTTGCCGGCAAAAGGAAACGCTTATATACCTATCTTATATACAAAATGTTCCACATTTCTGTGGTATAGGTTACATTACTCTTGTATTTCCTCCAGTCACACCGTTATGTATCAAATGGGTTCTATATTTCACTTTGAAGTTATTTAATAACGATGTAATATAATGGATGGATACTTTAAATCACGAAAAGGGTGAAAATGACTAAATTCTGAACTAGAAGACTGGAATGTTCTAGAATTACAAAGTACTAGCTGTTGCCAGCAGCGGTTTCACTTGCAACAACTCAAAAAAAATCCCACGGGACCATAAAATCGGGATAAAAATCTCTATCCTATGTGTTAATCCAGATTATAAACTATCTGTATACCAATTTTTATCCATGAAAGAGTAACAAACATCCATCAATCCAAACGAACTTTTACGATTTTAACATTATTAAGATTATTTCTGGTAAGCCATTGAGATTGTCGAGACTGTCCCTTGTGCTCCATCCAGGCCGGGAAGACTCATTTGATGATTTTATCAATCCAACAAAAAAGGGCTATTATATAGTTATACAAAGACTATAAGTAAGTTTTTACACTAATTTGAATAAAGGAAACTGAATTTGCGAGAAATAATAAGCTAGAAAAGCCAGTAGTTAAAACAAAAGTTATAAGCAATCAATTTATTTGACAATCAAACCATTACAATGCCTTTTGAAAAGCATTGTCAATCATGTTTTGTCTTAGAAAAAGCTCAAAGTAAAAGTGAAACCATTACAAACTAATGTATAGAAACACACAGATTAGAAAACACATCAACAAAATGGCCGCATCATCCAACAATCCACACTTCAATATGAAGCCTATTGTTCGTCGAATCAATTCGCAACGTTTTAGTTACGGAGCGGTGTGACAGGCGGCCACTAATGTCCAGGCAGCTGCGCACGCGCCGATCAACGGGACAATTGACGATCATCATTACTGTCTTATAGATACCATGGATGTAGGTAAAGATGTGTGGAAAGTTGAGTAAAAGGAACGAGAAAAGCTTTGGAAAATTGTGGATGGAAGTTTTTTTTTTTAAATTGAAATAGAAATATGAAAGAAGACATTTTTTTACTATAATTCAGTAAAAAGAGGTAATATAATTAATCAGGTTTGGCCCGAGGTATCACCCCTGTGATATGATGAAAGTCATTCTACTAGATATAATAATTATGTAAATCCAGGTTATAAACTATTTGTGTGTCTTTTATCCAAATCTGCTCAGTAGTTTTTGTGTAAAAGTCGAGTACTTATCAAAATTATATGAAAAATTTCAAAATGAGCGGTTCAGCCCTATACGGTGAAATACAATAAACACAAATTAGTTTTCCATTTGTAATAATTATTAAGTTAGGCGCGTACACCTAGATACTTCTGTGCTCGCACACGTGACCAATAGACTCGCTTTTCATTTGTTTCTTTATCATATTTAAATCTACTTAAAATATTATGTCATGTAACAAATCACCCTTCACAAAAGTATGCAAAACCATTACTTATTCCACCTCATTTCTCTACACTGACAACCTAGGTATTTCTCCGTGAAATTACCAACATTATTGTCCACACTGTACCAACATTATTGTCCACACTATACAAAGAATGTCTCCATTGCTTATGGCATTCATCCGCGATACTATAGATTGTTTTAGAAAATCTACTGATGGGGTTTTAATGGTGGAGAGAGTTCTGTGGTATGTGGAATGTAATAGATAGTAAGTATATAATGATTTATATTGAATGGAATCAATGCCAATGCTGTCTATGTTATGGGTAGAATTAGAATGTTTTTTTATTTTATTTTTTTAATTCTGCTCCTTACTAGGAATTTCTCCTGTTTCGTGGGTGCGTTTACAAACATAAACACACAAAAACTCAGACCTGGAACAACTACTAAATAATATGTGATCTCAGTAGTTTAAGCAAAAGGAATCTAGAAGTAAAAAAGAGATCGAATCCTAAGCTTACAAGTTCTTTATTTTTTCTGAAATTTCTGAAAATTAATAGACTTGAAACTTCGAACCATGCCGATTTTTTTAACGTGGTATAATCATGAAAAGAGTCCTCCCACCCAGGGCAGGGCGTGAGGGCTTGTCAAACTCGTACTGACTAGAGTCTAGGTGTCCTTTACGTTCCGGGGTCACGATAATTCGTGAGTAATGCCGATTTAGAATAGCTCTTACTGGGCACTCTTTGACTCGTCTAATTTGGAGCTATTATTTTCTACTTAGGGCTTCTATACTACTTAAAACGACACAAAATACTTTCAATAGAATATAACCTAACTAATGAAACCGTAAACACTTATAAGGGACACAAGCAAAGTCCCTTCAGACTACAAACAACACAAATAAGATCAGACCAGTTTAACTGACCTCGTCGCGGCCTTACTTTCATCTGTACGAGTATTATAACTGGGTTTCCTGTACTGTTCAGGTCATATTCGTTAGAACTACACTGTAAAGCTGTTCTATGCTGTAAAATGGCAAAGTTAAAGTTTTAAAATTGGCTAAGGGCTAATTTTTTTATTGTCAGATAACTTTTATCTGAGGAATAAAAATAGCGGTTTGACATATTTTCTATAGGTAAGCTGTCAAACCGCCATTTTTATTCCTCAGATAAAAGTTATCTGACTATTGAAAAATCAGCAGTAAGAAAACTTAAAAATAGTTCACTGAATAACTCATTCAAGTGACAGCAATTCGAAAACGAATTCATTTGTTTTAAATAAAATGAATTCTAATTTCAATTTCGTCTTTCGAATTTCGAAATCATCTCTGTTATAGTTTTTATGGTATTGCTTGTTGGCCTTTGTGCTGATAGTACGGTTGCATTACAAGAATGCTTCTAATAAGTTAAACCCGTCCGTGGTTAAACAAAGCTGCTTGTATTTTATGACTCAAAGTTGGAAGTAAATTCGAAGACATTTGGATTGCGAAGAAATCGAAGTTTCGTTTTTCGTTAACAATGGTAGTACCTACATTTATTTACTTATTTGTTTAAACAATGCCTTACCCATAATATAGTTTTCTCCATAAATATTCTTTACCATGTTCTTTTCTCAATTAATCATATAACTAATTTAAAATAAATTTTGTTAGCAACTGTAACTCGGATGAAGAATGCATGTCGAGGAAAAGGTACAATAAATACTTACTGCAAATTATTTTAAATCCGTGAAGTCAAGTGTTGCAATGAAAATAAACACGTAATTGCTAGCTTTAAATATTGCGAGTATGATGTACCTTGACTTTTAATGATGATTACTTAAGGATCCTTACAAATTCCTGTTTTTGGCTTTTCGGCGTCTCGAAAGCATGCAATCTTGCTGGTCAAATTTAAAACAGCATAATTACTTGATTAATATGAATTGCTTGTATGACCAGATGCATTAACGTGGATGAGGCAGTAGGCTGTGGTTTTTGCCTGACTCAGCTTTTACAATTATTTAGCGAATAACAAAACTGATAGCCACCTTTGGACGAGATCAACTAGATAAACCGATATTGACCAAAGCAGATAGGTTATACAAATATGAACCTTCCTCCTTTGTGATTAAGTTTACTCTATAGTTTTGTGAGATCCCAGAGCCAAGCTGTCCCGACATTATACCGAAGATATCCCGGACATCAGTCTGTACGAGATTAGGATGGCCCTGAAGCAGCTTAAGAACAACAAGGCGCCGGGCGAGGACGGAATCACTTCAGAGCTTCTGAGAGCGGGTGGAACACCGGTACTTAAAGTCCTCCAGAAGCTCTTTAATTCCGTCCTCTCTGAGGGCAAAACTGAAACATGGAGTAGAGGTGAGGTGGTGCTGTTCTTCAAAAAAGGTGATAACAGCCTATTGAAGAACTACAGACCCATCACGCTTCTAAGTCATGTTTATAAGCTGTTTTCAAGGGTTATCACGAACCGTCTCGAACACAGACTTGATGACTTCCAGCCTCCCGAACAAGCCGGTTTCCGAAGAGGCTATAGTACCATAGACCACATCCATACGCTGCGGCAAGTTATACAGAAGACCGAAGAGTATAACTTGCCATTATGCTTAGCGTTTGTGGACTATGAGAAAGCCTTCGATTCGGTGGAAACATGGGCGGTACTTGAGTCACTCCAGCGATGCCGTATTGACTATCGGTACATCGAGGTGTTGAAGTGCTTGTATAATAACGCCACCATGTCGGTCCGAGTACAGGAGCAGAGCACGAAGGCGATTCCATTGAGAAGAGGCGTAAGACAGGGGGACGTTATCTCCCCGAAACTGTTTACTGCCGCAATGGAAGACGCCTTCAAGCTCCTGGAATGGCAAGGACTTGGCATCAACATCAACGGCGAATACATCACTCACCTTCGGTTTGCCGACGACATCGTAGTCATGGCAAAGTCGATGGAGGAACTCAGCATGATGCTCGATGGCCTCGACCGAGTTTCACAACGGGTGGGCTTGAAAATGAACATGGACAAGACGAAAATTATGTCAAATGCCAATGTTGTGCCCACCCCAGTCTCTGTTGGAAACTCGGTACTCGAAGTTGTTGACTCATATATCTACTTAGGACAAGTAGTCCAGTTAGGTAGGTCCAACTTCGAGAAAGAGGTCAACCGCCGAATCCAACTCGGTTGGGCAGCGTTCGGGAAACTACGCAACGTCTTTTCGTCCGACATACCTCAGTGCCTCAAGACGAAAGTCTTCAACCAATGTGTGTTACCAGTGATGAGTTACGGCACCGAAACGTGGTCTTTCACTATCGGCCTCATCTCAAAGCTCAAAGTCGCTCAACGAGCTATGGAGAGGGCTATGCTAGGTGTTTCTCTACGTGATCGAATCCGAAATGAGGAGATCCGTAGACGAACTAAAGTCACCGATATAGCCCACCGGATTAGCAAGCTGAAGTGGCAATGGGCAGGCCATATTGCTCGCAGAGCAGATGGCCGATGGGGTCGAAAAGTACTAGAGTGGAGACCACGGACTAGCAAGCGCAGCGTAGGACGTCCACCAGCAAGGTGGACAGACGACCTTATAAAGGTCGCCGGAAGACGCTGGATGCAGGTCGCTTCCAACCGGTATAAGTGGAAATCAAAAGGGGAGGCCTATGTTCAGCAGTGGACGTCCTACGGCTGAGATGATGATGATGATGATGATAGTTTTGTAGGTTGCTGTGGTGTCGTCTAAACATTAATTTAATTTTCAAAATATTGTAAAACGAAGTTAATTAATAAAGCATTAAAAGACCTTTAAATTGAAAAGCGTATCATTAAGATCTTTCAAACTTACAAATCAGTCCCAGTAATATTTATTTCATAAAAAGGTAAAGAAGAAATGTCAAAGTCACTGACCGAAATGAACCGAATTCCTCCACACAATTTCAAATCAGCTGTTTATATTACTGTCACCCAGTGAAAACAATGAAATAAATAAACTCCCGAGTCTTTGCCAAACTCGTGCTTGGCATTTCGATCAGCCAGCTGCGGTGGAGCCTCGGGGCAAGAGAAAACAACCTGTCACGAGCCCAAATTCGAATCAAAACCTGTTTCGCGCTTTTCGCTTTTACTATGGCCTCGATTTTTCAGGGTTGCCAGGTAAGGAGTTTTAGTTTTCCCTGATTTTGGGGAAAATTGTTTCTAATAAAGGAGATTTAGTTATTTTGTTAGGTAAAATCTGACGAACAAACGTAACTTCAACCTTTTAAAATGTCAGTATCGGCAAGAATGACATTTTAAAATATTTGTGCAGCATTATTTCAAAAAGTAAATATGTTAACATTTGTTTAAGTGAATCTCAATCTTACTTTACTGATGCAATATAATAAAGTATTTATCTGATATTTTCATCAAATCTCTAGCTGGCACAAATAATAACTTAACGACATTTTATTTAACTCATACAAGACACAAATCCTACAAATTGAGCGTAGAAAAACTCTCACTTTCATATCAAAAACTTAACAGTATTACTCAACCTTTCTTCATATTTAACCAAACTTCTGACCAAAACTTTAATATAAATCTTAAAGTCAACATGGTTCTTTTATAATTTGGTTAAGTTGCATCAGATGTGGTCGTTAGATCAATATTAAGCAATTTACAATGGATAATGGCTAAGTGGGCGATCATTTGTGTAATTATTATACCTATTATGTTGAATATGGCTCTGGTATTATGAAGGTTATTGATAATAGAGCCGTAGAGACAAAAAGTAAGTAGACTTAGTAATAAAGACAGTAATTATTTTGAAGTCTAGTTTAGAAATTCATATGGCAGAAAAACAACTACATAATATTTATTACATGTGAATTTAAATGATTAACAATACATCGATCTTAAAAACATACAAAAAAAAAAGCTTTATTCAATCAGATTCTCAAATAGTTGCCAGGGACTAACGAGCTAGCGTGACCCCGGAACATAAAGAGCTATTGAAGGACACCGTGGATTTTAGTCAGGACAAGTCTTATAGTCCCTCCTGCCCTGCCCTGGGTGGGGGGACTCATTTGATGATTTTAGCACGCCAAAAGAAAGTTCAATAGTCAATGCATACGCATTACCCAATTTTCTGGGAAAAATTTGTAATCAAATTTCTGGCAACCCTATCCGTAGCTCAACAATTGCCACCGCAGTCGCAAACTTTTTTCCCAATTCACACTTTTCAAACACTTTCGATTTTGCTGAGTTGTGAAAGAATGTTTGTTGTAGATTTTTTTATTTATTTACAAATGAAAGGTATAATAGAACGTGAAAGACGTCACTATTTAGTAGTTCTCTATAGTTACCTGTAAGTATTACTTCATAGGACTCGAGTAAAAGATTTTGTCGAAAGTAAATTTTGCGTCGACCATCTCATTCAAGTTTGCCAAACCAGTTTTTTGCGGTGCTGTTAAAACAGTTATCAAACAAACTACGTCTCTGTTGAATGAGGCTTTCTTTTTATAAATAACATACCAGATATCATACGTGAACTTGGTAAAAGGTTAGGGGAAACTTTTTTTCACTTGATTCATCTCTGTAGGCTGTTGAGAAAACGACTTTCTGTTGAATTTAAAGACTAAGGTCATAGGTCAATTAAATTTTCACAAAAACAATTCCTATTCAAGCCAATCTCTTCTATCGTTAGTTATTGATGATTCCAATAGCAAAGATTACATAATCCAGGGCTTTTGGGCCGTTCATTTAGGGTACTGTGCCCCTGGAACGCAAAGTCTGCAAGTAGTTGTTCCGGGTCTGTGTGTTTGTGTATGTGAGTTTCTATGTTTATAAACGCACCCACGATACAGGAGAAATTCATAGTGTGGAGCAACGTCTTTAAAAATAAAATATGATACCAAGATACAGGGAGCAGTGCTGGCCCAGTGGTATCGGTCCCGACTTACGAGTTGTAGGTCGTGAGTTTGAACCCCGCCAGGGGCATTACTTTGTGTAATATTTCATCACCACTGCTCTCAAAACGGTGAAGGAAAACATCGTGAGGAAACCGGCATGTCCTAGAATCAAAAATACGAAGACATTTTGTGACATCTACCAACCCGCACTGCGCCCGCGTGCTGGATTATGGCCCACTCCCTCTCACAGAGAGGAGGCCTGTGTCCCAGCAGTGTGAACATTATAGGCTGATAATGATGAATATGACCAAGATAAGTACATCATTTTTTACCTCCAATCAATCACCAATTAACAACTATCAAGATCACAGTTTCTAAACTACAAAATGAGTCTACAATCAGGCTCTATTATAGGCTAACCAGCTCAAAACGATCACGTTTGGCCATAGACATCTGATCGGGCACATTGACCCAGAATGTTCGCTTCGCCTATAATTTTATGGTTAGTAATCTGTAATTAACTCGACTACGTAACTGGTAATGCATTGTGGGACATTTGATGTTGTTTTGGACAAAGTAGTTTAGATTTTTTTAGAAGTTTTTTGATTGACACGGTTTAAATTAAAAATCCAGTAATATAATTATGTGTTTTTAACGATTAATCATAAATTTTTTACTGTTTGTTTGTATTGAATAGGCTCAAAAACTATACTGGATCGATCTAAAAAAATATTCCATCAGTTGAAAGCTGGTGAGCGGGTGAACCCGCTGGAAAGAGTTAGTTATTGCATTAGCTTTTTCCAGCGGCTTCACTTATAGTGGAAAAAAGGGGTATAAAATTACAATATAAAAAATTGGAGCCCAAATGAATTTGTACAAATATTGACCCGATTTCAGAGTTTAACGGATTCAAGGTTACAACATGAAACACACATTTTAGCGCGAAAAAACTATTTACTCACAATAATTTTCAAAATCATGAGAAAACCCGTACAAAAACTATGTCAAGTGCATGAAGCTTCAAATATTTTGTCCAAGTGTAAACTTTGAAGCACTGTGCGACAGGCGGTATCTGTGGGTGTACAAAAAATGCAGTTTCACTCTCAACTCGGCGTTATGACCCGAATACATTGAAGATTAAAAAAAAACTTATTACACACGTACGAGTGTTAAAAAAAAAGGTTTTATAGATTGTCATACTTTTTAACAAATGATGATGAATCCCATCATCATTTTCTTTTTTTATTTTGACGACAAACAAAACGTCTGTTCTTTCATATTTCTAAGCTCTATCACTTCTTTCTCAGCTCAGTCAACTTATTTCAGGCAATATCATTCATCATACTGTCTCACGCAATTGTTTCTTTAGTCTAAATTTGAATAGACCTCTATTCATCAGTCATCTGCATTAGTACCTACTCTAAACTTTTCTCACGATATTTCCCTTTGACAATAACTACTCATAGAAAGATGATGGAATATGTGACACTGACAGTAGACGCGTTGAAATGCAAATATGGTGTTTCTCCAATGCCACTGACCGCGACTTGAAAGTGACCGAAAATAAGCGAACCAATGTAATCGATTTCTTGTACTTGACATTCACGTCGTCTTCTATAAGTAGTAGGAAGAAACAAGCGAAACTATCTCTTATTGGTATTACAATATAGTTCTAAATAAAACAATTAAAGTAGTAATAATATAATTTACCATGCGACACCAATCGCAGGCACATGGGTTAAGTTCGGTCTGTTTTTACCTCATTTTGAATTTCGAAGGCGTGGAAGGAATGTGATTCGATTTATAAAATTTAACGAACTTTCTTCTTTCTCCGATAGACTTTCCATAAAAGGAATAAATCATTATTTAATTGGTTTGTAATTTTGTAATATTTATTCTTTATTTATTTTAAAGATGGCCTATTTTTCAACACGTAGCGTAACGATTAACATTTTTCATAACAGTACAAAATGGTTATAAAATCAGTTATGACTTGGATTCATACATTTAAAGGTAGATGACCTCTGTCCGCCAAACCTCAAAGTTACACAATAAAACTTCATTGCTGACCATCAACAATTTATTCAGAGATAAACTAACAATGGAAATAATCGTAATTGTGCAAGCAAAAATATGTGCAATAAAAAAATTTAGATGGTAAAACTGGTCTTGTCCGTCTTCGCGGTAAAGTCCAAAATGGCGGTAAGAAAAATGCGCCAAATTGATGTTGTGTATTTCAATTTACTATGACAACATGTATTGTTTAGTAACCAGATTTTGCGGTTGTTAGACCATGAACACAAGATTATAACATAAGGCGTGTGAACGAAATGATTTAGGAATGTGAAATTTTCAAATAAAATATTTTTCTACTTTCACTTGAATGACGCTTTCTGGCCACTGTGGTTTGGCGCGAATGGAATAAAATAAAGATTTGAATTTGGAATGCCAATGATTTCCTTTTTATTGAATTTGGGGTAATCGCTTTTTGAAATTGGCAACAACTACACATATGAATAAATTTTATTTTTTTAAGATTGCAACTTGATATCTTGACATAGTTTTTAGTATGTAAATCTAATCGTTTTTTCTTTGGCTAATTAACTAGTTTGCCTTTATATGTCTGCATGCAGATTAACTAAAGTGGTCTATTACCAAAATGAACACTTTCGATTTAATTCTTAACTTATTAAGTTATATTTTTTTGGTTCGAGGTGTACATTAGTCTCGTTAGCTTCTCTATGGTTAAGTAAAAGTGTAAATTTAATTTACTTCTCAATGTAATAAATCATTGATTTATGCATGACCGGCTAAACATACTATGTAATATTTAATGATTTGGTAATTAAAAACAAATCGTTTCTTAGCATCATTTTAGCGTGACAGCGGGACTGTCTCATGAGGTAACCGTGACCCTGGAACGTAAAGGGCTATAAAAGGATCACCGTGAATTTTAACCAGTAGGTACCAGTCCGACGGTCCCGCCCGTCCCGGCCTGGATGAGAGAACTCATTTGATAATTTTACCACGATAAAAAAGGAAGCATCTAGAAGGTATTACTTCTCTGTCTTGAATATAAGGACAAGATTAATGAACTTTGACGAGACGAAAGAAGTGTGTAAGGATCGTAATAGGTGGGACTCTGTTGTTTATGTAAAATGGGATATTGTGGGCAGTGTGGTTCTCTTCTTAAGACAAACACTTCTTCTGAAATTTCAAGTTGTTTTTTATTTTATTTAGGGCTGGTTTTTCAATAGTCAGATAACCGTTAACTGAGGAATAAAAATGGCAGTTTGACAACTTATCTATGGAAAATTCATACCGTTATTTTTATTCCTCAGATAACGGTTAATTGACTATTGAAAAACCAGCCCTTAATATACTACAAAATTATTTAAAATATCGTATTTTCCACGTCCACACCGTTCGCTCTCTCCAAGAAAAACCAACTGTCATCCTTCCGTCGTCTTTTTTCTTTCATTCATTTCATTCTTCCCTTTCACTCCTACGTCTGCGTTCCGTTCCACACTCGTCAAACCTACACTCTTTACATCAATCCTACATTTATGTATTTGTAAAAATAAAACAATTGGCTCATAACGTGATTGTGATCTGTGGGAATATCACAGATTAATGATGTGTGATCTTATTATAGTTCATGAACGAAAAAGACCTTACAATATTCTACATTCGCTTTATATTTTCCTCTACAATACCATAGACAAGGTCAAATACAAACAATTGTTTCTGGGTCACTGTTCCCCTGTACACGATGGTGAACGATGGCGAACAATGGCCCACCATGGGAAGCGCTCTGTCCTATTAGCATATAATGCCATTGATTATTTAATAGGGATCATTATTTTGTCTCCTGGAGCAGTACGCGTGAAGTTTAGGGTTCCTTGATTTACTAAAACGGATTTATGGCTAAAGAATTTTCTAGATCTGGGATTTCATTATTAGCCGAAAGACGTCCACTGCTGAAAGTCCTCCCGTTAGAGTGCCACGCCCCGAACGCCAACCCGCCACTTATATTTTTCGCTGGCCCGCGACTCTCGGTCGCGGGACTTATTTAATTACCGTGACCCCGGAACATAAAGGGCTATTGAAGGACACCGTGGATTTTAGTCAGTACGAGTTTGACAGTCCCTCCCGCCCTGCCCCGGGTGGGAGGACTCATTTGATGATTTTACCACGATAAAAAAAAGCCAGCGACTCTCACAATGTCGTTGGCCGGTTCGCCAGTTCGGCCGATGGCCATTTCGTGGTCGCGACTCGAGAACTTTTGTACCCCAACGGTTGTCAGTTCTACGAGCTATGGGGCCTTGCCACTGCCATTCCAACTTGTCAACATATTTCTTTAACGTAACGTAACATATTTCCTACAATCATCGAAGGGTAGCTCACACACATTGACACTTTCTACTAGTTATAGCAGAGTTAGAAGGCAAGCCAATTGCCATTGAACAGGATCAAATGCAAGGAATTCCGTGACTGCTCCAAGGGATTTTTTTAGTTATTATTGTGCTAGAGTTATTTTTAGATGATAAATTGTTTATTTTTAACCGACTTCCAAAAGGAGGTTTGTTCGGGCATAACTCCGTCATTTAACAACCGATTTGAAAAATTATTCCGGAATGGTCCCATTAAAATTTTATCGAAATCGGACTAGCACTTTTTGAAAAATCAACAAAATTCAACAAAAACCTAAGAAGTTTTCAACTTTGTCTACACCGATTACTCCGAGGGTTCTGGTCCGATTTCGATAATTCTTTTTTTGTTCTATACAGTATTGTTAATACCGGTGCTACAGATTACAAAATTTTAATGCACATGTAAGAAAATTATGTATTTGGCAATAATTTGGGTTGAATAGTGAAACTAAAAAGGATAAAATAAAAAACTTTTTCCAAAAAAAATGCAACCGACTTCAAAACAACCACAAAAAAATTCAAAATAACCTACAAAAAAACTTTTCTTTCGAAAGTCGGTGACAAAAAGTCAATGAAATAAAAAATAAAGTCACCGACTTTCGAAAGAAAAGTTTTTTTGTAGGTTATTTTGAATTTTTTTGTGGTTGTTTTGAAGTCGGTTGCATTTTTTTTTGAAAAAGTTTTTTTAGAATAACGTGCATGACGTCACAATATGACGCGATCACTGTTTCATTCATATCGTGGCGTGGTCGTATAGTAAAAGACCAGTTCATACCGTTGTTAAATACTAATTAATCAGTAAGGATGTTTGTTTCATTATCCAGACAACAATGGAGTCATCCATATAATCACAGGCTACCTGTTAACTGTGGTGACGCCTGAGCGATCACGTTAGCGGTGGTCTGACCATCATCCTGTCGGTGTTCGATGATAAACAGTTTTTACTGTGTTCCGTCGGTGCGCAGGAGTTCCAGTTCCTTTTGGATGAGCTCGCTCCATCTTACGTCTCATCTTTTGATAGATTGAGGCCAAGACCACGCCCTGATAACTCACGTCGATACAGGCCGATGAGGGAACCAAATTTGACTTTTCGACGATAATGAACCGGCCACCTTGTATGAAAATCCATCGCTTACCTACTAGAGTGATTGTTTAGAGATTTGATGTACTGCTTACATGTGCTTGTGGTTTTATTAGGGAACCCAAAGATTTAAGGAACACAGTAGGTGCCAGAAAACGGCAGTCGTTGCTCACTTGCCAGATTAGCTGGAGAAAACTACAAATAGGGAAGAGTAGATGGTAATGAGCGAGACTATTTCCAAAAAGTGGAACAATTCGACAATTTTTTTTTTCAGGGGAAAAATACGTCTTACTTACAAATCTTTCAACAGCACACATTAAACCATTGGACCGTAGATAAATATCCATCTTCCATCATCTCCGTAACAATTTTGAAACCCCCAAACAATAGTTACATCTCTCATGGCGAACCAACGTAAGACCTTATATCACACCGTTGCGTAACATTGTAACATTTTCCAAGAGATTCGCGAGTGTAGGAAGTATTTGCTTCCGACCATTCAATGGAGCTTGTCGGCGTTGGTCATAATTTTGTAATAGCACGCGTCAATGGACTGGCTACTGCGGTGTGAGTGAGGTCGTTGTTTTAATGTATTTTTGGGTTACTATAGACATCCCATAAGATAAGAATAATAATATTGCCCGTTACTTTGTAACCACGATAACATTGAAACCACGATGACGCCATATTGTGACGTAAGGCACGCTTTTTCATTGTGCTTCAAAACGCAATTTATTAATATTTTTGGGAATGGCAATATTTTTACAGCAATATGTAGCTACATTTCCGGCCATCAAAAACATTTTAATGTAGTACCTTTATACATATTTCAATGTTGTTTGAATTAAAATTTGATTTGTCAGCTCAAAATTGACACACTAAAAATATTGCCAAATATTGCATAGTTTGGCTGCAATTGCTAGCAATATTGCCGGCAATTATATTGCAGTCATACATTGCAGTAAATGTACAGCCATACACTTTCCACGCTCTTTAAAAAATCAATGAACAAAATTTGAATTTTAATTTTCGGTTTGGTAATCTAGTAACATAATATCAATATGTTACTTAAGTCATGTTATGACAATGTTTAGAGTAGTGCTGACCTAGTAGTTACAACCCCGACTAGGGTTCAAACTTCAAACCCAGGCAGCCACATTTTTTTTACTGGCCTACTCAGTCCAACTCCTGAGCAAAGGCCTCCCCCCACTCTTTCCACTTCTCTCGATGGTGTACCTTTTAAACGCCAATTCGAGGAATCGATAGTGTGTCTCTTCACGCAAATTCACGAGGAATCCATGAAGCGTCCCGCCATCTTCGCCTATAGGCCTGCCGCGACCCCACCTAGCTGTCTCAGGGCTCATTACTTTGTATAATTTATTTCATTACGGCGGTTCTCAAAACGGTACTATAAAACCTTTTGAGGACACTGGCATGTCTTAGAACCAAAAAACCGAAGACATGTGACTTCTACCAACACACACTGGGCTCGCGTGGTGGATTACAACCCACTCCCTCTCATAGAGAGATGGTCTGTCCCAACATTGGGAACATCATACGCTGATTATGCTTGGCTAATCTCATAATACTTTATGTTAGTAACCAAAATCTAATCAACTAAGCCATAAGTACTACAAGATAAGTAGCTATTTAAATTCAGCAGATTGCAGAACACCGATTAAAATTACTAAACGCATAACGAGTGTAACGACATTTGTGCGTGTGCGCATGACCAGTTAATATTGAGACGCCACGATGTGGAGACCTGAACTTACATGTACCGGGTTTAACCTTTTATTTTAAAACAGTTTGACCTTTCGACCGAGTGAGCATTCGGAATCAAACGTTCATGTGGTTATGAAAATTCCATGATGATTCGGAAAAGCAAAGATGCTTCCTTGTTAGAAATATTTTGCTGGACCTTTCCTCTGCTGTTTTAGATTCTTTGTTGATAGATATCTTCTTTACATGTACTCGAATGTCAGAAAAAAAAAATATAGCAAGTAAAGAGTGAACAGGTTACTTTTAGGCAAGTGTGCTTCACCATCTTCAACATCTTCGCTTACCATCAGGCGCGTTAGTGGTCAAACGTGAGCCTATGCATACTAATACTTAAGCTGAAGAGTTCGTCTCTGGATCCAAATGAAGATCCCCAGTATTTGAGAAGTAGCCCAAATGAGAAGTAGCCCAAATGAGAATTAGCTCAAATGAGAAGTAGCCCAAATGAGAAGTAGCTCAAATGAGAAGTAGCCCAAATGAGAAATAGTCCATTATGGAGTCGGTTGCCCAAATGAGAATTAGCCCAAATGCACCTAAACCGAATATACATAACATCACGTTACGACACTAGGAGACGAACAGCGCCTGAAACTACGGGAAACAGTAATATTATAAAGCTGAAGAGTTAGTGAGTTTGTTTGTTTGGTTGAAACCGTTAATCTCAGGAACTGCACTTTCGAATTGAAAAATTATTTTTGTGTTGGATACTCCATTTATCGAAGAAGGCCAATAAGAGCTGAGCAGCGTGTAAAAAAAATACCCACTGCCCAAAAGCTCTCGAAACCACTATGCAGGACCAAGTTAAACTGGTTTTCTCCTAAATCTCATCTGCGTGCCTCTATGTCGACAGATACCGATGACCTCACACTTAGTCATCAAAACTAAATTCAGTCAAGGACGAAACGATTCACCATAGTATTTATCTTATGTGAAATATGGCATAAAGGTTAAAACTTATAAAGAATAGTTCCGTGTTGGTTTTATTGGCGTTTATGGATTGTTTTTAGGGTACCGTAGTCAAAAAGTAAACCTACTTATCCTCTATACCTTTAATATGACCCATTAACTAGATGAATATACACTCTATGCCTGTACTAAAACTACCTTGTCATGTAAACCGACCTTAGTTAAAACACAATAAATAAATTTAATTATTTTTTCCCTTTAGTAAAACTGATCAAAAAAGTACCTGCAAAAAAAAAATGGTGTTTCATAAAATGAAAACACATGAAAACACAAAAAATAAAATTTTGGGGTGATTTTTTAGAAGTTTCAAAAAAAATTTTTCTATGTGGCCCGCGCCTTACATGGAGAGACTGCCCATCGGACCTCCACAACCCAGTAACTGGGTAACACGATGCTGCTTTTAATTGTGGATTAAAAATAATCGTCGAATTCACCTTATGTGTCTATAGATTAAACGAGGCACTTGGAAGTTTCAATAAGCAATCAGGTATTTTTAATTCCTATAAGTTTAATTACTACTTTAATTTTATTAGCCAGTAACCTATTAAAGAGTCATTAATACTCTTTATAAACTGGTCGTGACAAACCAGTTTAAAAAGACCCCTTTTTGTAATGAACTGAAGACGCAACCAACAAAAAAGTTGTCCATTGTAAAAAGTTCAACGGGTCATCACTTCCTGGTTAGTTTGGTCATCATCTTCAAAATATAAAAATGGCCACGATGAGTCATCTAAGGTGTGGTAAACCTGATAGATTATGTAATGTAATCGTCCATGTATAATATTTAGGACATTTCAATATGGTTACTTCGAAAAAAAAATCGTTAACATAGTAATTGAATTTTGAAACTTATCTAAACATTGAATGTAAACAGTTTTGGTCTACAATTTCTGTCCGAGATATTTTTTGATATTAGTTAGGTACCATTTTGTCTGATACAGCAGAAAAAAAATTGTGAATTTTGACCTGACTTTTGACATTTATTATGCATTGATGAAATAAGAAATCAAACTAAAATTCAGCTTATACTAATTAATGAACCATTAGTTCTATTTTTGAGTTAATTGACCGGTCTATAAATAATTACTTGAAAATACGTTTTAAAATAAAACAAATAACGGTGATTTAGTTCACTCATAGTGGTGGCCAATTTCAAAATTAAGGTAAAAATCTCGAAATTAAGCGATTTTTCGGGTTAATTAAGTATAAACCGGTAAAATCAACATAAAATTCAGCATGGTAACAATATCAACAGCCTTGACAGAGGTCCCTAATTGTTTTTTTTATGCAAATAAATTAAACTACGCAAAAAATGTGTTTTCTGTTCAAGTTCAAAGAGCAGTCACGAATATTTGCAGTTTCCTTAATGTTCCGTAACTAATTATAATTTTATAGTTAACTCAAACAAAAATTTAATTAGTTTTAAATTAGATTTAAAATAGTTTATAGTTTTAAAATTTTATCATCGTCAGAATGCTGTTTGGTTCCAGAAGAGTTTCAAAATGATACATATCCTTGGACGAATCCCTTGTAAATAAAATTCCTTCTGAAAATATAATTTAGTAATCTAGGTCTTTACCATTAGGTACATACTTACAGAGTACTTTTGAATCTAATTAATTTGTCCATTCACTCTTGATTTCATTGCATTAGAGACCGCGACACCACTCACGACCTTAAAAATTCGTGGTACTTTTCTTCAATGCAATTTGATGTAATGACATAGACACTAGCGCCGCCCCGGACGCGTTGCTTCACATTCTTTTCATTCGGAAAATGTTGGTAACCATTTACCAACATAAGACCCGCATGGTCCTCGTATGACCTGAGCAAAACAATGTCTGGACTTTAAAAGAGACTGTGACCTCTGAGTTTGTTTCGGCTGTTTCTTCTCAGAGAGGTACGAAACACCGGCCTCATCTAGCTTTAAAGATACTATGGTTGTGACGTGCAAACGTGTTTTTTTTATAACCAACCTACAAAATAAATATCATTAATCATTTTTAAAAACATTTCCTGTCAAAAATGTCACCTATTCTTTTCAATACATCTTTATAATTCATATTATTTCAAGAAATAATTTGATGATTATTATTTCACGCTTTCTACATTTCAAGATGGGATCAGAGCCAATGACATCACAATAATGATCGAAATCCAACACGGTCTTCTTTTTTTGGTGTCAATTGTTAAAATTATTTTGATGGACTTTACAGTTACTTCGAACGTCCGCCCCAGCATGTCATCGACGTATTTTTCTGTAGAGCGTATTTGAAGAATTATGAAGCCCCGGGTCGCGGGAATATCTAAACAGGTTACCGTGACCCTGGAACGTAAAGGGCTATAGAAGGAACACCGTGGATTTTAGTCAGCACGAGTCTGACAGTCTCTTCCGCTCCACACAGGAAGAGAGGACTCGTTTGATGATTTTACCAAGATCAAAAAGTATTATGACGTAAACTGTATGGATTACGAAAAATCGCCTCTAAAGTACGAACGAGGAACTAACTTTATACATCAAATAAAAGTCAAAGTCTCCGTTAATTTTTCGAAAAAAAAAACTTGAAATCTCGTGATTAGGTCTCTGCTAGATGGTTTCTATGATTGTTATCGCAGTCGCGAAACAGAAGAAATTCCTAGTGAAAAACGACTGATAACCAATCCGAGTCTTAAAGATGACCAATCAGAAGGAGCTCTTAACGCAAACGGATCGGGCTTTGGATTGAGATACAAAATTAATTTCGGGTTAAGCTAAAAATTACATCGAATGCCTTTATATTTAAGTCGGCAAAAGATATGTTGCAATCATACTACTTAGTGAGAGGTTTAATTCTCAAGTTGAGAAAAAAACTAATGCAATTAACACTACATATCTTTTTAGACAATTGACTTTCAAGCTACTCACATCTAAAATAAGATTATTATCTTTTGACAACACTAATACTCAAACAAGGTCATTTCTCAATTCGAAGTGAAATATTACAGCAGTAGTGACGTGAAATGAAAGCCTATCTATCTGAAACCGGTACCTATACCGGTTTATTTCAACATTCTGTTACCGATTTTGCAACACTAGTGTTGAATTGGGTCAGAATATTATTTAGTTATTTGTTTTAGAGATAAGAATTGTTTTGCCGTTCGTGCAAATAAAAAGTAGAGCTGTGTGGTAATTTTTTTCAGGTAAAATATTTCGAGACAGGTTTCTAAATGAAATTTTTAGTTATTAAATGTATCTAACACTTCTTTTTTTCTGATCAATAGAACTGATTGTTTTTTTTTTCATCAACTATTCAGAAAAATGTATACTAGATGTACCCAGCGGCTTTGCTCGCGTACAAAGTGACAAACGAGTTACAAACACCCATCCAAACTTTCGCATTTAAAACAAGTAGAACCCCGGAACATAACAGGCTACTGAAGGACACCGTGGATTTTAGTCAGTAGATGTCTGACAGTCCCTCCCGCCCTGCCCGGGGTGGGAGGACTCATTTGATGATTTTACCACGTTAAAAAAAAAAAAAAAGAATTGTAATACTCTTAACAATAGATTTTTTTTTAACTTGATAAAGAGATCTTAACATAAAGCAATATTTCACTTATCAAAGTTCAAAAACTTACAACGCATCATCAATTAAAATTGCCCCAACTTAAAACTTAAACATCTCAAAAAATGGCGGTTAAAACAATCAAAATTTTCGTTAATGACATGTGAATGGGGCAGTGTGTCGCAAGCAGTGTCATCAACCGAGTTCTGTTGTGTAAATAATATCATAGACCAGTGGTTCACAACCTTTTTTAATCAGATGGCATAGACAATGTGACATTCTGACAAAGATATCGGAAACGTCAACAATGACATAAGCAAACGAAAAGTTTACTATAATCATGTTATAACTTGGTGTAGAAAATATGGGGTGCTTTGAAAGTGATTGTCATTTGCGATAAGACTCAGATTTCTTTATTGTTAGTTAAAATACCATATTTTTTTATATTTATTTGAGATAAGTATGCCCTTGGCTCCATTCTACGACAGAGATGACAAAGTGTAAAGGTAAAATAAAGTATGTAATTCTTGTAAAACGCTATTTTCGTTTTTCTTATTAGTACTGTCCTTATGCGAAGCCATGAAGGTTTTTAATAATGTTTTAAAAGAGCTAGTGTTCGCAGAATCAAAAGTAAAATAGAAAAAAAAAAAAAGATTTTAAAAGTTGTGCATAAAATTTTATCGTTTTCTTTATAAATATTAACTACTTTCATGGACCATAATAAAACTTGCGGAAGTCGATAAAACTACTGACAAGAGGCTCTATTTGAGAACCAATGTCCAAGAGAGACCATTATAAATAGGTAAACGTGAGAAAACACTTTACGAAACGATATAGCCAAATAGAATGACGATGATGATGATGGTTTATGAAGATTTTATGTATTTAAATGATGACCTGAATGTAGGGTAAGATTTAGTTCAGATTACGTCGTATTTTGTTTGCCACAAGTGTTATTTTTGACTGACATAACGACATATTTGGAAATGATAATTATATGGGTTGAATTATATGAAAAGTCTTTTTCGAGTATCCAGATAAGAGACACTGGCCTCATCTAGTTTGATTATTTATAGCGTTCAAAATTGTTTTAATAACCTACTTTCACAAAATATAAACATCAATGTATTTAAATTCTTAAGTGATTATTTGATATTCTGAAAACTATTTTTAGCAGCATATTTACATTTATTATTATTTAAAAGAGGTTTAACGTACATGAAGGGAATCTTCGAAACCAATGATCCAACCCAACCTGAAGAAATCTACTCGTAAATTATTCCTTAGTGCTGCATGCTGTAAGCATATCTATTTACATCAGCCGAGCAGTCGGTTAATACAGTATAAATGACAAAAATATTTATCAATTTCAACAATTATGTTTATATAATTATTAAAAGTCAATGTTTCCGGAGGAAGACGTCGTTGAAGGTTTTTGATATAAATGTAAAAGTACATTGACATTTAAAATACCAAATGATCTAAGTCTAGTTTTGCGAAACATAGTCCTTTTAAAAAGTGTCTCAATAGTTTTAAATGTACATATAATTAATGTCATGACCATATGTGATTTTAATTTTTGATAGTAAATCTATACCTTGAGGCTATTGACCGCTAGCATTTTGTTCAATACTAAGCCTTAATACTACACTAGAATAAAACCTCGCCACTCAATTTTCAACTCTGCACTTAAGACTGAAAAATGAAATTCCTACGTCACTTGGATTTTTAAATACTAGGTGACAGTAAAAGCTTGAATAAATACTCGTCATTTAATTTTCAACTCTCAACACAAGGCTTCAAAGGTGACTTTTATATGATACCTAGTGTTCATGAAAACTGGACTAGGTATTTCCTAAGTCAACTGTATATAAGATTGAACAAGATATCTATCACCTTAAGCTATGTACTAATCTGTAGTTATCTCGAACTAGTTAAATAAGTTATACTTGTAAGGCGATAAGCTATAATTTCTTGTAAATACATAGCTATTACATGATAAGCGATCCGGTAAATAAATCCTGGAGGCTAGTGCAGGGCAAAAGCCCTTTCTAGTGTGTCAAATTTCGGTACAGAAGGTTAAAATAATCGGTATTTTGGGTTTTATTTCGGTACAGTGTATAAAGCAACGCATGTAGTTTGAAATTATTATGATGACAATTTAGTCTAAGTTTAATAACAAAAAAATGCAAGCAAAACTACTTTTATGTGATTTGTTTCGTTTTTCTGAAATAACTATCAAATAAAGTAAAGAGGAATAAGTGCGAGTCGGGACACGAAAAATGTTGCACTAGATCTCTTAAAAATGGAATGTGCGACGCAAATCAGGATACCTGTAGTTCCAGTGTTGGAAAAAGACAGAGCTATACAAGTCATCTAGCGCCACCTCGCTCCCTCACTGTGACTACTCTGGCTTAAAGACGTTATGGTAGGACACTTGGCAACACTTTACCTTCTCATGAAGAGAAAACGAGCAGTGATCACAAGACTTGATCACTACGTGTTGGAATTTTGAACCAATAAGTTAGATTTTTCTCACGATATTTTTCGATACGCGTATCCAACGAACGCAACTATTTGAAAGTGTTGCGATATTAAAAAAAATATATTTGGAATGATGGTCGGTTGATAGCAATATGTACGCTCACTCTGTTTCTTTGAACTAAACCTGAAGTTAGTAAAATAGGGGTGAATAATATTATTATTAAAACACGACTTTAGAACTAAATCGTTATTTTTTTATGTTGTTATGGGCGAGTTGATAGATTAGTAGCTAAACTATTTGTTAAATCTTGTACATTTTTTAATCATTTGTTAAAACATGTATGGGATTTTAACAATAGTCAAGTTTACTTTTCAAGAAATAACGAAGATTAAAATCATCCAAGGCAAAGGAAGATACAAAATTAATAGCAAAGTCGTGAATTCGTGATCTTCATTTCCTTTCATGCCACCCATTATAGCTAGAACTAAGTTTGAAACAGTAATTACTAATCTAAAGTCATCTATTCGCCTAGCTCAGGTATTCAGGCTAATTGAAGGATTGAGACGGGGTACCATTTGCTTATCTACTCAAATTGTTGCTAACCATAAAAGCTTCGCAAATTTTTTTGCGCTGTGGCAACATTTGTATATGTGTGACTTAATTTGTGTGACTCAAAAGACCAGAAGCTATGCCAAAACTATAAAAAAAGTCTTGAGTTATTATTTTCTTTATTTTAAAGCGTAATAATTTTACTGAGTAAGGTCGAAAGACCATAGCCTGCCCAATGCTGGGCGAACTAAAAAAAAAAAAACCGGCCAAGTGCGTGTCGGGCCACGCACAGTGTAGGGTTCCGTAGTTGCCCATCAAAATATACTTATGCGAACTAACTAAACTGATTCGCTGAATTTTATTTTAAAAAGAAGAATTTTCAAAATCGGTCCAGGAGTCTTTGAGAAATCGGGGAAAATACATAAAAGAAAGATTACGACGAATTTAGAACCTCCTCCTTTTTTTGAAGTTAGTTAAAAATAGTTGACGATAAAAACCTACCTATCCTCAAAAAACATACCGTAAAAACATACATAGTAAAGATGTAAAAATAAAGTTGACAAACTTACATTTGCAGTTGAAAAACATGTTCTCCAATACATTTTGTTTAAGAAAATATGATATCCAAGTACATTTTATAAGTTGGTCGACTATTACTCGTAAAGTTGTAAAGCCTACTTAGTCATGATAATTTTCTTTTAAACTTCATTATATATACTACTATTGTGAATTTTTTCACACCCCCAAACATAACCGTTTAGCTGGTAGAGGGGGGGGACACTCGAGTCGAGCAAAATTTAGCACTTTAAAGCTTAATATTTCACGAACGAATTTTTTTATCAAAAAAATGTTAATGGAAACTATCAATATTTTTGAAAGACCTATTTAATGATACCCCACACTAAGGGGTACGCGAGAAAAAAAAAAAACATCCCCACTTTACGTGTACAGGAGGTACCCTAAAAAAAAAAATTTTACGAGATTTTATTTTACCACTTTTTCGGCACTACGAATCTGTATATTTACACCAAATTACAGCTCTCTATTACTGTGCGTCTCTGAGCTAAACTGCGGACAGACGGACGGACGGACGGACGGACATGGCGAAACTATAAGGGTTCCTTGTTGACTACGGAACCCTAAAAAAATTACTGACGTCTTACTTATTATACGTGAAATATCGAATTTTTGATTAAAATATTTAACACCTTACTTTTTTAAATGAAGCTAAATTTTGCGATTCCGACTATAACGTTTTTTTTTCAATGGTAGTGAAATTAATAAAGTCATGATTAAAAACCATTATGTCACATTAAAATTGCATTATACATAAATAATGTTAATCATTGAGAAAGCCACCACAGCAAAATAATTAAGAACGCATATCCCACAAGTGGTTTTTGCACCACAGAGCCGCAACTGCAAGTGCATTGACTCAGGGCTTGTTCACCCACTGACACACATTCCCTCTCTCTTACACTCACACAAACTACTATTTCTATCACGCTCCTTATGCAAGTTTTTACACGACACTTTTCCCGCCATCAACCATAAAAGTTGAGGACTCATTTCGAAACGCTAAGCTACTTGGGAAGCGGTAGTGCACTACAAAATGGCGGATTTAATTTTTATTTGATATCCTATTTTATTTTAGTGTTTTGATCGACTTTTTAATGTAATGATACGAGCTTTCCATTCACTCATCTTTTGACATTTCAAGAAAATAGTATTGTGAATCCGATAAAATGAAGTAAAGTATCGCAAGTTGGTCATTTCGTTTTTTGAAAATTTGTTTCCGATACCACAATGGTATTTGTGAATTGTGCCTGTTTGAGCTTTAAAAAGGTTATTTTAGTATAGAAAATTTGCAGTAAAATTATCACGATGAAAATTTTTTACAACTAGATTTTTTTTTTTCGAATATTGCTAGTAATAACGATACGTTTGATAAAAGAAATAATAAAAAATGTACAATAAACGCAATTAAGTTTTAATAAAAATGGTTTTTTATACTGAAGTAATAATGAAACTTTTTTGTTAAAAATTAACGCCTTTTCTTACCTCGTTTAGTTTAAAAGATAAGGTCAAAATCCGACGTTTCGAAAGTTGATAAAAACAAGAAACAGCATACTTTCTTTGGGACGAGAAAAAGTGAAATTTCACAAAAAAAGTAAAAATAAAAGACGATTGAAATCCATAGACGAACTTTTTTATTTGAAGCATCACTGTAATAAATGATACTGTTGAATTTGTTTTTGTGTCATAATATGAGTATCAATTTAATAAAAATAACTTGGATGTACTTTCACTGATTTTATTCGGCATGATTTATTGTAAGACGGTCAAGGTAGAAGCAAATAAGAAAAATAAAACTTATAATTTCGCGGGAAAATGTTTGCAAACCAATCATCAATGAATTACTGAATGAACTATTACGTTCCCAAGTTTACAACATTCACATTAATCTACATCACTATTCCCATTTTGAATTTAGAACCTCTGACTTACCGTTTGCAAATCACTTGCTATTCAACTTTGAACTTTACCACCTTGAAAATAAAATCTGTGGATGTCAGTCAGGAATGAAATAACAAACTATTTAGAAATGAGAGCGTGCGAAATAATTAATGTTTTGACAGTTCTATTCGTAATTAGTTCTTTTGTAGTGTACACCTGTTCACATAAGTTTATAGTATTACGAGTTTTTTTATGACAGGATTTTAGTCTCTATTTCATTGCACCGTAATGTCAAATTGGCTTGTCACAATTTTTGAAGTGTAATTGGTGTATTGTACGAAATGATTGCCGTACGAATTGATGTTGTCCGGAAGTTATTTTGAAATACGCTATTTTGTTTGTGCAAAGAAGATTTTTTAGATGTTCTTATTTTACGCTTGAAAAGTTATGCAAGTGACAAATAAAGTTTTATTGTAAATTCTAGTAATTGCACGGACTATTAACTTGTTATGTAAAATTGTTTAGATTTTTAAGGAAATTCAGATGACTTATATTCTATTCAGTAGGTCAGTTCTTAAACTTAATCGATGTTGTTTCACAGGCTCTTTAGTACTTTACTAACTGATACATTTTACACTGTTGTTCACAGTGTATTTCAGATTTTTGAATTTCAGATTTAAACAGTACTTAATTATAATAAATAGTTTTTTTTAAGAGCTAGAGAAGACAAACGGAAAGTGACTCATTTTAACCCTATATCCAAATAGTTGGGTTGGAAGTCATAGGAGAGATCTTTGAAGTCGGATGACACTGTCTGACAGTAACAGTTTTTATCACAAATTAAACTTATCTTATCACCTTGACAGTTTTTCTTAGGATAAGCATATCGCAAAACCAGGTTTTCAACCATCCTTACATTCAAGTTGCAGGATCAAGAAATAAAATAATAATCCTTCTTTGCCGTTTTTGGCTATGGCGACCGTTTCATCATCAACCTATTTGCATCTATCTGGGCTCTCATGTGAAATAATCCTACTAATATTATATGCGAAAGTTTGTGAGCATGTATGTATGTGTATTACCCTTTCACGCAAAAACCACTAAACGGATATGGCTACAATTTGGTACACAGATAGTTTATAACTTGGATTAACACATAGGATAGTTTTTATCCCGATTTTATGTTCCCGTGAGATAATTTTCGAGTTGTAGCGGGTGAAGCCGCTGGCAACAGCTGGTATAAAATAAGTATATTAACCAACCCGAACTAGGCCTGTGCAAGATGTTATCAGTCAATCCCTATATGATAGAAGGCTTGTTACCCACCCGCAGAGAAATGTCTAGCTACCTGTACGAGAACTTCTGGTTGCAAACGTGACAGCAAGACTCACTAGTTGACTTTACAACATTTCTAGTAATAAATACTAAGTTAAGTAGTAGAGATAACAAGGACTTAGTATTTATTACTAGAAATGTTGTAAAGTCAACTAGTGAGTCTTGCTGTCACGGTTGCAACCAGAAGTTCTCGTATACATTGCTCTGCGTGCAGCAGTGGTAATATTACGGGTTTGATTAGTATGTTTGCTCAAGCTTTTTATTTAATCTGCCTATTATGTTTTCAACACTTACTCAAAGCAACCTAATTCCCTCAAAAACAATGTAAGACATGAACTTCCAACAGAGAGTTTTTCTCCAATATATTGATCAGCGTGGTAACCAATACACAATCAATAACCTTGCAGAAAAAACAGATTATGTAGAGAGTATAACTGTTGACGCTTTTCTTTTGATTATGTTTTCATTACTGACGTTTTGACTGGCCTGTTGGTCTAGTGGTTAGTGACCCTGACTGCTATGCCGGAGGTCGTGGGTTCGATTCCCACCCAGGACAAATGTTTGTGTGATGAGCACGATCATTTGTTCTGTGTCTGGGTGTCATTTCTCTATAATATGTATGTATTTAGAAATATATAAGTATGTTTATCAGTTGTCTAGTACCCATAACACAAGCTCTGCTTAGCTTGGGACTAGATGGCGTTGTGTGATAGTTGTGGAATATTATTATTATTACGCTATTTTCCTATCCTGTTTTCGGAGTACAATTAGTCCCTTCGTACACAAGGCGACGCAATTCTCCGATAGCTTACGATTTTGGCAACCATCAGTGACGTGTACCTGGGTAAGTGGGTATGAACCTCTATGTATTTGTATTGCGATAGGGCTTGGATACCGAAGTCGTAAGGTATAAGAGACTAGCGTCGCCCAGTGTACGAAGGGGCTAATTGCCATAAATCATATATAGAAAGCCACACACAATGTTACCAAATATCACACAACGCCATCTAGTCCCAAGCTAAGCAGAGCTTGTGTTACGGGTACTAGACAACTGATAAACATACTTATATATTTCTAAATACATAAATATTATAGATAAATTACACCCAGACAAATGATCATGCTCATCACACAAACATTTGTCCTGGGTGACAATCGAACCAACGACCTCCGGCATAGCAGTCAGGGTCACTAACCACTAGACCAACAGGCCTGTCAAAAAATAATATCATCTTTGCTTTTTTTCTGACAGGGATATGATATTACCCTGTTACTGTTGTGGAGGTCAGATTGGCAGTCGCTCTGTGTAAAATACTGATATTCAGCTGAATCCGATTTGATTGGGACCCAAAATAGTCGGGAAAAGGCAAGGTAAATGAAAGTGAAAATCACCTTTGCTAATTCTCTGTTACAGATCTCATCAAGTCTATTGTGTACGGTAAATTTTCGCTGTATGAGCCCTCATTAAAGTCATTAAAATTATCCTAACTATTTTAACATCGTCGTCGGCTTCAAGTCTAACCGGATGCCTATCTGTACCTACCCTTAGCACGAGTTTTCACTCTTTTACTTTACAGCGTCTTGTATTAAGTATTTACAAGTACAGCGTTTCTTGTATGAATAAAATGGAACAGCGCCTCTGGTGTGCGAAGAAGGGACTAATTTTTTCCTTGCAAATTGACAATTTTAAATTGTCAAAGTTCCAGTTTACTTTACGTCTCAAATACTGAAAACTCGTGCTAAGGGTACTGATCTCTCCCGGCATTGGTTGCGGCCATGCTGCGGGGCGAGACGGAGTGGGAAGCGGTCAGCTCCTTCTGCGAGGCAGTAATGCTCGCGAAGGAGGAGGCGGGCCGCGCGCGAGAGAGGACAGTGTCCTCCCTCCGCCCCACCCGCGGTGGTGCACGCCCACGGCGACGGACGTCGCAGGACGATCTCCGGCCACCGTAGGCGCGGGCATGCGGGCAGCGAGTAAAGGGCAACTCGCTGCCCGACCATGGACCATGCCCGGGTCGACGGCGCGTTGTGTCCCACGCGCGCCTCAAAGAGCGTCATCATAATGACGGGGCCCCCCTCTCAGAGGGCCAAAGCCTGCCGGGGTCGCGGGATTATTTCCTTACCGTGACCCCGGAACATAACAGGCTACTGAAGGACACCGTGGATTTTAGTCAGTAGAAGTCTGACAGTCCCTCCCGCCCTGCCCGGGGCTGGAGGACTCATTTGATGATTTTGCCACGTAAAAAAAAAAAAAAAAAAAAAAAAAAAAAAAGGGTACTGATCTCTGTATTCTATAATCCAGTTACCTACTGAAAAACAATAAGACAATAATTCTGCTTTTCTTAACTGCGTATGATATAATAATCTTACACTAACTTGAAACCCTTGGCAAGTCCACATATTGACTGTAAATAAATACGTGATTGATTTAATCACACTTCGATCCCGTTACACGCAATACAAATTTTCAATACCATTCAAGAACAAAAACGTGACCATACCTCCACACTCCAACCTAAATAACCAAAAAATCCTTCGTCCTCCTTCAAAAAACAATACACAACGTACTAGGTACGGTCTGTGGGTCACTAGTTCATCAATCCAGTGACCCAGAGACGTCAGGTCGATCGTTATGCATGAGGCGTGCTTCCGTGCTGACATCCTGAGTGAGTGTGCCAGTGAAAACGTGTGGTAGGAATGTGTGTAGTCTTGAAAATGCGTGATTGGTTAGCTCGATTTAATGGAGGTGATCGTGACATAGATTGGGTAAAAGATGTAAATGATCAGATTGTGTGTCAAGTTTTACGTGTTTGTCAAATAATTTGATCGTCTCCAGCTTAATAAGAGGCAAATATCAGTAACATTGTTCTTAAAAATCATAAGTTGTAATCATACAGTAATTTCTTGTGAATCTGTCGATGTTTTGTAAAGGTAACATGTGTATCAATATTTACCGTCTTACCACAAGAACATTATCTGTCTCCGTCATCTGTCAACACTTGTTTAAAAATACTGTCAGTGTCAAAACGACATTTCACGTTGATACAAGAGTCGTTTTGCAGTTACACTTTTTTTAGACAAGCATTCGACAGATGTTTATCTTTCTTGTGATAATACGATTAGATTTTAAATTCAGTTCATGATTGGCCAATCTTCTTTATGTTCTTCCAAATTTGAAAATCAGAAAAATTAGTATTTATACAAAACTGAGGGTTTATTGCATGAGATAGATGACCACTTATGTATGTCCAACCCTGTTGCGATTACACGCGTAATCATAAACTATGAGTTTATGATATGAGTCAAGTAATTGAGATCTACCTCTTACTTCTAAAGCAACATAACTAACTGTATTTGCAATGAAATGACCATCAGTAACAGTAAAAGACAGTTCACAATCGCTTTGAAAAATCTTATTTCCAAAGAATTGGATAAAACTATCCATGTCTAATCTACAAGACAGCAGAGATAAATTAAACGTATAAACGTACAATAATTGTGTGAAAAAACCATTTGTAACCTTTTTTTTTCTGTGATGGTGCCGGCAACCATTGTCTGTGGTTTTGCGCAACCATATTTTTTTCCCAAAGGGCGGTTGGTTGCGATGTGCACTTTCGCAAGTGAAATTCTTTAGCAAATTGTTTGGTGTTAGATAATATAATTAAAACCATAATCAACCTCCTAACATACATACATAAATTCATGCCTTTTCTCGTGGGAGTGAGTTGCACAAAGGCACATAAATATTATTATGATTATTGCGTACTGATTTTTCCCTATGTTTATTCATAATTTTTCCACCCTTGTTCTTTGGGATCAGGGCAACGTGTTTACTTCTTCCATTCTTCCTTGTTAATTATTACCCTATCATTTTCTTTAGTTTTTTTTTATTATTTCTTAGTTCACACATCTTTTAGGGGGAGCAGCATCTATGTTCAGCAGTGGACGTCTTCTGGCTGATGATGATGATGATGACATCTTTTAAATCTTCCTTAAAAAAAAAATGTCTACCTACTCAGTAAGGATTGGGTTCCGACCCCACATGTAGAATAATTTTAGTGACAGAAATGAGCAAGCTACCTCTTCTTTAAGTTTATACAGACCGAAATCGGACACATCTATCTATACTAATACAGGGTGGCGCAATAGAACGTGCATATTGCGTCATCTTTTTTGGCGGGTTAAGTCGCGCGCGGGCGGGGAGAGCCTAGCGTGGTTGGATAGTGACACTCGTGGAGTTTGAGTAGCCATGAATCACTTCGACGGGAAGCATCGCGCTTTTTGTGTTCGCACGTTTTATGAGAACGGTCATTCATACATCTCTACAAGGCGACTGTATTGTGCTGAATATGGATTAAAACACATTAATGAAGCTTCCGAGTGCAAATTTAATTAAAATATGGGTAAAGCGTTTTGAAGCGACCGGTTCCACGTTTAAACCCACAGCATAAGGTCGTCCGAGAACGTCTAGGACCACAGACAATATTGAGAGGGTGAATCCGCAAGTGTCTACTCGGAAGCGATCGGTGGCTTTACACTTGTCACGACGAAGTTTACAGCGAATTTTAAAGTCGGATCTTAAACTGCATCCTTATAAGCTCCAGTTAACACAGGAGTTGAAAGAGACCGACTTCAGAGCAAGGTTCGCATTTTCTGAAGAAATGCTTAGTCGATTTTCCACTTTTGACAACATCCTTCCGTCGTCTTCGAGAGGGCCATCATTTAGATGATGTTATTTTTAAAAAGTAAACTCCATTTAATTACCTAATCATCCTGTCTTTTATTTCAACTATACCTTCCGTATTAATTATTTTAGCCTATACTTTATAAATGCACGTTCTATTGCGCCACCCTGTATTTTAAAGCTGAGAGTTTGTGGGTTTGAACGCGCTAATCTCAAGAACTACTCGTTCGAATTGAAAAAATCATTTTGTGTTGGATAGTTTATTTATCGAGGAAGGCTATAGGCTATATAACATCACGCTACGACCTATATAAGAGCTGAGCAGTGGGAGTGAAACCGCGCAGAACTACTTGTATCATAAGAGCTATAAACGCTTCGGAAACGATTGTCATTTCTTTTGGCCCTTCTAGTAAAAGTCATTAGTCTCTATGCACATGAAGTTTACTGATTTTATTGCTCAAGAATCAACTTCATCACCTCGTATCACCATGCTAATTAAGTCATTTACCATTCTATTGTTTCTGCGTTAATCTAACACCGTCTTTATTTATGAGAGGTCTAATTTTCTCGATGCGTGAGAGTCGATTGATGAAAATGGGTTAGTGTTGTGTCTCGGTCTTTGATTTGGAACTGTTTGACACTTAAGAGGATCGTCTACCGAGCGCTCGTCCGTACTAAAGGAGAAAACGTTTTCCTACCCCTAAATGTTATCCTATCTCAATGATTTTTTAGAACGCTTCTGACACAGTAAAAAACTAGGTTTATGGGTTTTCTTTTTATAAATTTGCTCTTTTAGTGTGGACGAGTGCTTTATATGACATTAACACGTTCACCGCGGCGGTGATTTTTTTCTATATTCCGTTCCTGCGGTACAAGGTCTATGTACCTAGTAATAAACTTCCTTTGTTGCGGTACAAGGCTTATAGACCCTGTAACATTTAAGAAACTTAAATTCTGTGTTTGATTGATATTTATTCATGTGTTTCCTATACCGAAACAATGTTAAAGCACAGTTAAAGTTATGCCTTCCGCTCGAAAAGAAGTCTATATTTTTCTTAGCGGCATTGTAAGAAAGTCCTATACAAGGTGTTTAGACCTGGTATTGCACTCAACGTTTTAAATCTAAATATTTTAAAGGAACCATTAAAGAGATATTAAAAGATTTACATTTGCGCTCTGGCCGTTACGGGGCAGAGCTCCGTAGTTAACTGGGTATGGTCCTTTATTAAATACTCGTATGTCATGATTTTTAACATTATGACGGAATTAAGTAATTGTTGAATTGATAAGTTAGACTGTATACGTTTTTAAAGCAAAATTTGTGTCAGTTTTGACATCTTGTCGGTAATATAGCCAATAAAAATAGAAAAATAATGTTTTCGTGAAATTACTGGCTGTCGGATGTCGACACGATGTAGCTTTCAACTAGTCATAAATTGTGCGATATTTTGATAGGCTAACTAACAGTGTTGTTGAAATACGGCCTTTATTTATTACTTATTTCTTGTCAGTTTTTTTTACTTTCTTCCTTCTACACATTACGGAGTGATGGAAGGATACTTTGGTGCCCTAGATCATACTGCTCATAAAAATTAAAAAAAAATATGAAAATGAGTTTTAAAATGACTCAGATTTTGTCCTTTGAACGAGACATTTTCTCATAAAAACAGACTTGAAATTAAATAATCTTTCTTTGTTTTTATCTAGGTAAAATCAACCAGAGTATGACGGGAGGGACTGTTAGACTCGTACTGACTAAAATCTACGGTGTCTTTCAATAGCCTTTACGTTACAGGTTCATGAGGTTCACGGTTACCTGCTGACAGTAACGTAGTCTTTAGCCCTTCTCCCATTATGATACGCACAGGCGACTCAAGTATCGGAGACTAGTCGCCACCAGGTATCTCACATACATTTGAATGCAGTCTCGCACACTACGCTACTGGTATCCTACGCGTCCGCGACTAGTATCGCGCAACTCGCCGCGCGCCGTGTCGGTCGCTTGGGCGTCGCGTCTTTTACGAGTCTCGACAAGATGGCGGCGGAGCAAGAAATGAATATTAAATTTGTGCAAGAAGTTGAAAAAAATGCTTGTTTATATAACTACAAATTACCAGAATATATGCGAAAAAATAAAATAGACAGGACTTGGGCAGAAATTTGGAACAAATTATATTTTGTATTTTGTTGATGTATAGCAGGCTTTAATAATGTAACAAGATGCAGATAGGACTCTTTAGACATTCGGTAGAAAGATAAAAATTTATTATCATCATGTTGTAGTTCTTGTGCTGCTACAAAAAGTCTACAATTTATGTTTCTTTCAATATATGGATGAATCCAGAATTTTCTACTCTTGCGGTGACGTCTTCTGTTTCTATAAAACCAATGATATTGTAATATCATTGTATAAAACAGAAAAACCGCAAGTGCTTCTTCGTCACTTGAATCGCTTGACATAACGTCCGTCCACAAAAATCGAGTTAGCACAAATGATATAAATTTCGTCATTTTTCAGTAGCATAATATGCGAACGTCGAGTGGCGAACTAGTATCCAACCAGTATTCTACTCGAGTATCGTACCCTACAAGTATCGTAATGGGAGAAGGGCCTTTGACTTCGACTTTTTCGCGATATTAGACTTTAAAAGTTCATTTAAACGTCAATTCGTCAAACAGCATTTCCCGCTAGTGTGGCCCACTGCATTTGAATATTCTGTTTAAATTCTTCTCGATGAAGACAATCAGAAGACCCTTAGTTTATACTATTTTGTTCATTTTATAACCACCACAATGATATAACACATTTCCTTACAACACTTTTATATATTATGGACAAACAATTTACGAGTTCGCTCCAATCGACCTTGCATCACTTTAGTCACTTTCTACAATGCATCTAGGTTATCGTAACTATTCATTATGAAACCGAGCCAAGTCGGCTTAAGGAACTAGTGCATTTAGTGCTTATTATCTGCATAAGGTAAATGGTTCAATTATATTTAGTTTAGGAGACAGCTTCTGCGTGGGACTGACCATATAGTTGAAATGGTGTTTGCCAGCGGGACCCCAGAATGAGCTGTACCCCGGACAGTGCCCGCTTGTCAAAATAGCCAGGTGGTAGAATCGGGAGGTTAGATCTCAGCCCTTGTGACCCAAAAAGTAAACCAGATCAGATAATTCGTTGAGAAAATTAGAGTGAAATTAAATAGAAAGCACTATAAATTGTGGAACATAAACGGGAATCCGTACCAACCCAGTCCGACCCTGGACGGTGTATATTTGAATGGTAATGATAAGTTGGATTTAGATGTGTTTGGAGCATTAAATGATGAAATTGATTATGATGATGTAGAGGAATGCACTAAAGTAGAAGTTATTTCGGTTGCTTTGGCAAAACTTGGTAACACAACATTAAAGCTGAAATGTAGATATATCCGTTTTAATGTTGTGTTACCCAATACAGATCGAGATAATTTCGTTTCCTTCTATCTGTAATTCATAACGCAGAATATCCAATTTGTAGTATTCTGCGACCTGATATTTTGAGAATTGAACAATCTGCGTCAATAATGTTTTAGAACTCGTTTATCGTGCACGGTATTGTATAATTATGTATTGTTGCCTCAATTCATTATTATTTTAGAGAAAATGCCAGTTTTGATCTATGAAACTGTTACATTTGTAAATGTTTGGCCAATATTTGGTGTGTTCATTTAATGTAGTTGATTGGACAGTCAGACAAATCATGATCAACAATAATTTATCATCTTTTTCAGCATCAATTTCGGATGAAGTTTCATATAAGCAGTTTTACAAGTTTTAAATCTGTCTCCATAGACTTAAAACATGCTTTAACAATATTTTTTTTTGTTACAGAAATAAATGCCGATGAACAAATAGAATCCTCAAGAATAAAACGCGAAGGAGTTCCTGAAAACAGGGGTGAGTTCTCGTCTTTAATATTCTCAAATACTTCTGTAAAAAATACCTATGCTTGAATGATTTCTTTGAATGCTAAAGTAAATAAAATCTGTTCTTATTGTTGAAATGATAATGTTTTTGCAATTCTACGCTCTTACATTCTTTATTACTTATAACCTTTCGCAAACTCTGTTTTAACCTAAAACAATATTTTTCTGTAAATTTGAAGAGGTTTGTGACGTTTTTGGATAAGTTTATCAGACGCTTGTAATTCATTTTCATGTGAATAATAAATATAATATATTAATAACCGTTTAAAAATTTACAAAACTATTATATTATACTTGTCGTTAAATTAATAAAGTCCACGTCAAAACATCATAAACCTCAACCCCAAATTCCCTAAAGCTGTACAAAATTAGTGCTAACTGTATGCGAATTGTTTCTCTATTAGCATCTTTATCCTATTCTATTTAAAGTGCATTATTAATTGTATGTTTTTTCTTTCTCTTTCAAATCTAATCCGGTCGTGGAACAACCAAATGGACATTGTATAAAATGTAACGCACCTCCATTGACTTCCTACCCATACGACGCTGACCTTGACTTTTGACCGCAGACTTGACCGTCCTCCTTGTTAACCAGAAGAGGAACGACTATAACACGAAGATCGGAAGATACCATAGTGTCAAACCACTCATCGGTCTACTGACATCGACTGCGAGGACGTTCATCCAAGATGGTGTTACCACAGAGTACGCCACCCAGATCTTGGGCACCACCTTAGATAACGGCCGTATATACGCTCAGCTCCTCACCAAGTCTTCACTCGTACTTTACAATAAGCCGTCAAATGTAGAAGACCCAGTAATTGTACATCCAACTCGTATTCACTCCGCTTTCGATGGAGAATGGAACGTCAAGCAAGATTTAGGCTTCATTGATCCTGAAAAGTTTGTGCTTAAAAACACTGACTATCTGGCTCCTAGCAGTAAAATGGAAATAGTTTACGCTAGCAAGCCCGCTCAAGAAAGTTTTAAATTCTGGAATCCATCTGCACCTGAAAGTCAAGTTGATAATCAAATCTTTGAGGAACCTGTAGGTCGTAGAGTACAACCTTTTAAAGAGATTCCGCGATACGTTCAAAATGAAGCTTTGAACTTCCTTGACGGTCCAACCATCGATAACGACAAAAAGTTCGAATTCGTTGTAGAGCCATCCGTAGTTGACAATGTAAATGCGTACCATAGACAGAGTAAGGCATATGAACCGGTCACTGTACCAATTGTAGAGGAACCACGTCCTAAACCGGACGTTTTAGACGAAGCAAATGTGGTTAAGGTTAAGCCTAATCACGATTTACCGACGTTCACTATTAAGAACGAATTCTCGCCGATATTCTATTATATAGATAACGTTGAGTCTCGTCGACCTCAGCAGCAGGCGGCGCAGCAAACGAAAACACCTAAGAAGTTGTTTGGGCAAAAAAGCGAACCCAGACCAAAGAAAACCTTCACTTATGAGGGCTTTGCTGACTTCACGACCGTTGTTGGTGATACTGTCATTATATTTACTCCTAATACTGAAACCAGTAAGCCCCAAAATCCTGATGAGGTCAATGTTTTTCCATCCGCCAAACGCGTTGACAAACTTTCCACTAAAATCACTTTCCTCGCTGCTGACATTCCCGTTGCTACATCCACTTTCAAGGCTCATGAAGCTCCAGCACCAACAAGAAGTAGTGGACCTGCAGTTGTTGACGAAAACAGGTCTGAAAAAGCCCTTTTCAATGATGAAGAAAGTCTGAAGAAGGTTTTATATGAAGTTGATGATAAAGTACCAGATTCTATTAGTGTTCAATATAATAATGGCTTTGATTTAAACGTGGACGTTATTCAACCTTCAGAATCTCCTGTGACGACTACAGAAAGTACTCGTATCACGGATGACTTAGGCGTTCTACCTATCAACGATTACAATTCACAAGCCACTGAACCACTGGCAACTTTGTCGCCATCATCAACAATTCTTGAAGCACCCAAGGAATCAGCTGTTACTGAAAGGGATATGACTGAAATGTTCACAAATTCAGAAGAAGAGTCGGAAAATACTGCCGCTGAAGTCACTGAAAAACCAGAAGAAGAAGAAGAGGAGGAAGAAGAAATGACCACAGAAATGCCGCAAGAATTCATGACGATAACAGAAAGTGGGCATAGTGAAGAATCTTCTGAAGAATTTGAAACAACCACAGAGTCTAAATTTACCGTTCCTGACACACTTGAAGATGAGAACACAGAAGAAGAAAGGCATGAGGATAGTAACGAAGATACACAAGAAGTTGTATGCACTGAAGGGCTTGAAACACAGTCTACAATGACAACAGCTTACAAAACGTTGACTTATCTTACTACCTACTTCATCCCTCTTGAAAGCACAGAAACAACCACTTCTATCAAATCAGATGTAGTTGTAGAAAGTAACATCGGCTTTCTAACAAATGTCGTATGTAGAACAAACCTCAATATTGAGCCTACTGCTGTAGTAAATGTTGATGTTAACTATTCTGTTGAGACAAAAGTGCAGACTTCAGAGCCAATTACTGAAGAAACTTACAGACCACCTGTTGAACCTGAAGTTATTACTGAGTCTCCCAAAACAACACAGCAAGAAGAGCAGGTACAAACCACAGTTCAAGAAGAACAAAACACTGAAGCTGAAGAAAATAATAATCAGGAAGACGTTGATGAAACTGTAGAAGATAAAGAAACCACAACTACGACAACTACAACAACTACCACTGAGAAAACAACGACAACTCAAAGTCACGTAGAAGTATCAGTAAGTACAGAACAGACAACCACAACCACAGAAAAGGCAACAACTCCACAGCCCGAAGTAGAAGAAGATAAAGAAAATGAAATTGATGTGATCTACAAAACGCTTTACACGACTTATACTTACTTCACAACATTCTTCGGTGAGCAAACAAGTACTGCCAGTCACAAATCAGTTGTTACAAACATCATTACATCGACAATTGATCTTTCTAAAATGGATCCTTCACTATTAGGAGCGTTCAATGAAGATGAGATTGCACCAACCAGTGTGGGTATAGGCCGACCAACGGAAACTTTTGCTATAAACAGCATCATCGATCTTGTTAAGAATAAAGATGTCATTGAGTCGGTTGAGGTAGATGATATTTATAGCTCTCAGACACCCACGCCATCATTAGGTGACGATGTTGTCGCAAGTATTAAGCCTGATGCAGTAAAGACTTATTACACAACATATACATTCTTTACGACAATCTACGTTGGTACTGACGCTAATGTATGCAGCAGAAATGAAGTTTACACCAATTATGTTGGACCGGATGAACTCATTCCCACAAAAGCTAATCCATTAGTAGTGGAGAATACAAGAGCTCAATTTGACTTCAGAAACTGCAAACAAGTGAAGATGGCGCAACCAGCAAATCAAGATGAAAGTTCTTCAATGGAATCCAGTGTTAGTATGGAGGAAGAAAAGGTACAATCATCCGGAGAAACCAAATCTGAACCTACACCTGATCCCAGCCCAATTGAAGTAGACATGTTGTTCAGTGTTGAATCTAACCCTCTAGAATCTGAAAGCTCTTTCGTTACAGATGTTAAGTCATCATCATCTAAAGGAGAAAGAAAATTCCTTGACAGTAACAACATCATACTAGACGATCAAATCAGCTCAGAAAGTAACATTGAAGAAATCTTACCATCACCTACTCTACTATTACAAACAAGTTACACTACATTCACATATTTCACAACAATGTACATAGGAAAAGATTCCAGTAAAGTTAAAAGTCACTTGGAAACTATTACCAACGTGGTCACAGAAACTATCATGCCTAATAAGGAACCTGAAGAAGAGAGTAATCTACCTATTACTTATTACACAACATTCACTTATTGGACAACTCTTTACAAAGACAAGTCTACAACCATCACAAGTCGAGAAGAGATCGTTTCCAACGTGATTACACCAGTAGCTCAAACTGTTGCTACAATAAGTCCTATTGACACGACACCTATTGATGTCGATACTCCACTACCTCCTAAAGATCTTGAACTTGAATTGAAACCCTCTTTAGTCTCCGATAACCTTGAACCGGACGATGGTAAAGCTACCTTCTATACAACCTACACATATTTCACCACATTCTACGCAGGCAATACATCTCAGATCAGAAGTAGCTTAGAGACTGTTACTAACATCATAGACAACACGAAACTTGTTGAAGACAATCAAGTTGGTAGGAAAGTACCAGTGGGTGCTGCTGACCAGAATTTAATTCAAGATAATGGTGAGAAACCACATATTACACCAACTTTAGTGAAAGAGGCAATCATACCTACAAAATTACCTGATGCTTCATCGGCTCCTCCAACAGTACTCCTTGGCACATATATTGATAACTTATTCGCTGAAGTCAAGCCTGAAGACAAACCATCAACACCAGCTCCTGAAGGCGAGAAAAAGATACTGTTTTCTCAGGTGGCTGTCATTTCTGGAGATTCAACTATTGTAACAAGTGACAACAAGTCATTGAACATTGACACTAGCGCAAAGAACGCTACTAATCTAATCACTACAACTACTGAAAGTAATATTATTAGTCCTACTCCTGATGTCATTGAGAGCTCAGAACTTGATGCAACAACCGAAGTTGCGAACGAATCAGAAGAGGAAGAAGATGATAGTACAACCACTAGAAAGAAATCTCGTCTTACGTTCACACCCAAAAAGCCATCTACTACGCCAGTTATCATACCATTTGCTTCTCGGAACCGACCTACATTTATTCCAAAACGTGTACCATTATCAAGTGGAGCGACAACTATCACTCGTGCGGACTTTACGCCACAAGTGATAACTGCTACTCCAAGTTTGAAATCTGTTAAACCATCAGGAGGTTATAATGGAGGCAGGAAATCACAGACCGCTTATCCTGGTGCAGCAAATGCTGGCAAAAGATTCCCTGGACGTAGTAACAACAGTCCCAATAACCCGTCTGCAAATGTTCCCGGAGCTTCAAGACCTGGAGGTTTCGCAGTACGTGGAAGCATTCAACCTTCTTCAAGGAGAACTGGTTTCAGAACTGGAAGTGCAGGCAGGCCAGCCAGCTTAGATTATATAAGCAGATCAGCAGCAGCACCAAGAGTAAGGCCATCGTCAAGACTTCCACCAGGCAGAAACATTAAACCAACTGCTTCAATAACATTCCCTCCAGACGAAAATGATGAAACCTTCGCAACTCAACAAGAAGAAAACGTAACTGAAGCATTAGAAGAAATTACTGAGCCTCCAGCAAGAACCACCAACAACCCTCTTTTGAGGTTCAGAAGGCCACCTGTACCTCGTTTGCCTGGTACCGCTATCACTCCAAGGTCAACCACAGTATCATCAAGGCGAGCTGTTACTCCTCGTGGTAGACTAACCACAACCACTAAGAGATCTACAACTAGGGCTACACCAAGTCCACTTCTATCCTTACGTAGACAGAGACCTAATAATGCGCTGTTCCCAAGACGTAATTTGTTCAGACAACCTGAACCAGAACCAGAAGAAGAAATCAAGGAAGATGAACAGAAGGTAGATGATAGTGACGAAATCTTAGAAGAAGAAGAAGAAGAATTCGAAGTAGACAATGATTACGATTCCTCCAACAGGAAAGAACGTCAAGTAGCACAACCTTCAACATCTTCGACAACAAAGAGAAACGTAGTACAAATAAGGCCATTTCCTTTCAAACGACGTACGAAACGTCAAGTTGATTACGGCAACAGAAAATTTACAAACTTCCGAAGACCAGGCACTAAGACAACAACCACTCGCCGCCCTGAACCAGAACACACTGAAGAACCGACTACTCAAAAAGTAAGGCCTGGTAATCGTTACAAAGGACGCAGTTCAAACAATGCAAGAACGACTACAGTAGCAGCCCCTAAATCAGGTGGAAGGCAACCGTTTATTGTACGCGGAGAAACTAGAACTACGACAACTGCATCCACTCCAGCTTACAGAAGAGGAAAGGCGCCGAGCAGACCGTCAGCGAGAACCACCACTTCTGCCTCCAGGCCTAAGGCCCCTAAAGTTCCTAAGGCACCCAGACTCAATAAGAACACTTCAGCCGGTAGGACTAGTACCGCTCGTAGTTCAGGAGGGGCAAGAGCTAGAACGCGCACCACCACCAGCAGAGCCTCCAGTAGACAAAGGAGTTCCTTCGAAAACTTTAGCGGCGAGCGCTTTAATGCTAAAAACATTCTAAATGACGGAAAGATTACTGTCACACATCAGATACCCACAGAAGTAACAGTGCCAATTGTGAACGGAAAAATTACTGAGTACAAAAACTTGCTATCAGCGACACCTAGTCTAGAAACATTACTGCTTAACCAAGTATCAACAACATTAGGACCTTTGGGTAATCAACAGCTTGTTCTTGCTGCTGAGTCAACTGAACTCGCTGAGAATGGAGCCACGAAAGTCATCAGATTTCTCCTACATGAAACTCCCACCACCACTGTTATTTTCACACCTACCACTATCCGGGGTCGTAAGACTTCTTTCTCCCATGTCCTCCCTAGTACGGTTTACAATGTAGAACCCGTCACGCAGACTATTGCACCAGAAATAAACTCAAATGTTCCTCTAGCCAACCTCTTGCTGTCACAACTGTTACTAGGCAACCAGCAACCCGCGTTCAATCCATTACTTGCCTTACAAGGACAGGGCTTCCCAGGTCTTCCCGGGCAACCACAAACGCCAGTTACTGAATACAAAACTCGTACTACTACCTATGTAACCACAGTTACCGACGCTAGGGAAACAGTTTTACCAATTACCTTCAAAGGAAGGGCTATTTTGACCACTATAGTTGATCCTACCACTAATGTTATTACGGCTACTGAATTTGTTACAGATACAGTAGTGACTACACCCACCGGTTTAGGTCAATCTCCTCAACAACTGAACTCCTTGTTACTTCCTCTTCTTCTCCAACAACAACAGCAACAGCAGCAACCGTCTCTTAACTTACAGACAGCCAATCCCTTACTCGGTCTAGGTCAAGCAGATCTTGCTGCTTTTGGTGGTCTAAATAATTTCAACAACCCATCACCGAATCTGAACCATCAAAATAATTTAAACAATGATATCTACAGTAATAGTCCCAAACCTAACATTCTTTCGGACTTTAACAGTAATGAGGACTTTTCTGAAGACGGTCAGAATGATGAGGAAGATCTCCCACCCCCACCACCGCCTGCTACTCCATCTCATAGGAGATCCCGGCCAAAACCCGCAGCAGCGGCTGCCCCGGTTAGTCCTCCAAAACAGACCAGTGTAGTGACTCTATACGTATCAGGTAGACATCCCGGTGAATTCAGCACAGTACTGTCAACTGTCGTATCAGACGACACGCAGACAGTCAGAAAACGTGAAGCCATATATTACGATGACGTCCAAGTACTGCCATCCTTACTGCCAACAATAAGCGAACTTACAGGATCATATTCAGACAGCAGCATAATTTCAGATAGTGATAAGTACTTTGATAATGCTTCAGTCGAAAATCAAATAGAAACACAAAGTCTGGAGAGTATAGTAGGAGAAGTAAGCAAGCATATTAGGTATGATGCATCACCAACATTTGTTGTGACGGCAGCGAGCCCATCCGCGACAACGGACCTAACGCAAAGTTCAATCGATGACGTCTCGTGAAAGATACAAACGGTTAGGTGTATAGTAATGGTTTAGTTATTTATTTCGATTGTATCATAGTAAGTTAACTATGGAATAGTGCCTTATAGATTTAGTTTAGTTTTAAGGACGAAATACTCTTTTGTACTTGACTAGATATTAACATGTTATTCTAAGTTCACCAAAAATGTTATTTCCTATGTTACCATAATCGATGTTTGGGGTATAAAATTGTTGGGTAACGATTACTCACTGCCTAAGAATAAGCCTAGATTATGATAATAATAAAATATTATCTTCTAATACTCGTTCTTCCTTCGCTTACGACTGTACATTGCAAATACGACTTAAAGTTAAAAACAATAAATATTTCGAAAATTGTATTTGTTTTCTATCTTTTCCTTCCTTCATGACCTATAGTTTATGAAAATATGAGCATCTGCCAAAACAGTTTATTCACAATATTTAAAGTTATCAAAGACACTATTTACAAATATACTCACACCAGACAGTTACACCACTTTTCCACACTTCTAACCTACCTCACAACCTTCAAAAGACTAATCTAGACGAGATTCTACCACAATCTGACTGAAAACTTGACCAAAGACCTGATGATGATGACTGGACCACGAGAAACTCGAAGATCCCGAAGGTTCCCCAATGACGGATGGTTCCATACCCACATCCTGCGATTTCCAATATGGAGGTGAGTGTAATTAGTGTTTTATTAATAAACATTAAGTTGTTTTTAGTTGTTCTTGAATACAAATCAAAGTTGAAAATTTTAATCCCAGCCTACTGACAAAAGCAAAACTGCTACAAAATAATCGTCTCATCAAAAAAGGTAACAACATAAATATGTGAAAAATATTCAAGAACATCTAACAATAAAGTCAACAAATTAGATGTAAATAAAATAACAATTAACATCACAGTAATGAATACTAACACAGCACTCATAGAAATAGAAGTAAGACATAAACACGAAACAAAAATAGCTGTAGATGACATAGAACAGACTAATAAAATCGATACGTGATGGAAATTACATAAGTGTTACAGTAAAAAGTATAAACATTATACTGCACAAGTTTTAAATGACACCGGCTCACGCAGAGACTAACACGCGATTCCGCATGATTGCAATAATATCATGCTAAGCAATGTAGTACAGCATGTGGCTACATAATTGTATGAAACGTCGTATTTTAGAAGGAGATTGTCATATAAGACGCTATTACATGGCGAAAAATTTATGTAATTTCAATCTTTGGGGCTTAGACAAGTGACAACGGTATTCAAATCTTTGTCTTTAGAAAGGATTGACAAATGCAAAGCTTTTCGGTAGTTTAATTATCAATCTAACAGCTTTTCTACTTCTCTAGTTTCGTTTCCGCTATTGTCACTTTGCCGAGGTCCTATAGTAATATTGTAGCATTAGTTATAATTAATTTACTACTAACCGCATTGCTCAAATGTTGTTTGTTTTTCAGATTTGTTTACGCTGTAGAAAGAGCTTCTTATGTATGATCTGAATGCACAATTGTGATGTTTTATTTTGTTTTTTAATTCATCATTATTTAGTATTAATTATAGTACTCATTCCAGACCTTGCTTTGAATATATTTGGCTTCTTTAAAAGTAATTTCATAAACCATTAAAAGATCATTTTTAAAATTTTTATTGTTTTTGCAAGATCGAAAACTAACTTTTGTTTTTAACTTTCCAGCATTCAATACAAATGGTATAGTATATGATAACACCCCATGGAGACCTGGGAGAGATATGGATTTAGTGGAAAAAGAATCAGAGGAGGATGAAAGGAGACTAAAGAATCTTGCTACAAGGATTATGTCTAATGGTGTGGAAGTCTTAGTCAAGGACAAGAATCCCGACGGGAAGCAGGAACAGGTAAACATCTATTTTATTATGATTTAGGTATAAGAGAGTTAGTATTGCTTGAATTGTCATCACTTGAAGAATGAGAATTATTACACTAGACATTTTGTTGTAGAAATTATCTTTTAGTTTCGTTTGTTTATCAATCTTTAGTTCTAAAAGTAGAAAACTCTCATTCACTTTCATTTTCATCATCGTGAGTTCTTGTATCATCATTCATTTCATCTTCGCTTTTTTCTCAGCGCAAACTAAAGCTCATTCACGCAACCACGTTACAACCGCACACTACATCTTCAGCATCAAAACAATTGCTATCGTCAGCAGTCGCCACTGTCGTCAGTCGTCAGCAAATAAGCGCACTCTTCCCTTTACACCAGCTCATGCAACATAACTATATCATCAAGACTTGTATGACCACATACACATACTTAACTACTGTGGTTCAGAACAAAAGAAGTGCTATATCTACATTTGAGACTATAGTCTCAGTTGTCACTACTGAATCTTTAACCAATCTTTATGATACTGATGTTTTGCCAGATTTAAAGCCGACAAAAGTAAGATTTGGGACCCTGGTTGGTCAAATCCTAAATAATTCCGAAAATTCCGAGCTATGGGAGCCTTCACTTTAGTTGATAGCCCTTTAACTAACGAAATCATCACTTAAAATGCCTTTCTAAACCTTAACTTCTGTAGTTAGTAGTATCGTAGTTAGTTTTACTATCAACCTTTACTATTAACACACACCATTTACTCATCAATACTGACATTCAAGTTTAAGTCCAAAGGGCCCAAATAAATATGTTCCTCAATTTAACAATTTGCAGCAATGTTCCAAACTACACGATACTCATTCGTTATGTAAAATTTTTCAGACCAAATACATGGAAGTCAAGACCATTCAACCATCAGCTGCAACCAACATGTTCATGAGCAATTACCCAAAGATTGACAAACGGATAGACAGTGATGAACAGGAAACCAACAGCTTTGATTTAATCCAACCTTCGGAAGTTAGTAACCCACCATGCACAAGCTCCTGCTCATGCAGTAACACCAAAACTGAAGGATTGCAGACAAAATACAGTAACATAGATTACTCTGGATCTTCGACTAAATATGGAATAAAAACCAGTTACGGTGCCACGAAACTAGAATTAAGACCAACGAACAAAGAAGCTATGGATAAGAAAACTCAATATGGACCTTACGAATATGAAAGTAACTCTCAATTAGCGCCAACCGATAAAATCGTTGAAAAGTATACCGAAGTTATCAATGATTATTCTGATGAAAAAGATTCGAACTCTGTTGAAGAAAGTGAGTTGTTAACTAATGAACAAGCCCCTGCCCCACCAAAAACAAATAAATTAAGCACTAAAGTTCCAGAGAAGTCAAAACCAGAAAAACCACAGAAACCAAACAAAAACAAGTTTGTTGTTGCTGATCTATTAAAATTGGGAACTCTCGGAATAAAAGGATTGTCGCAGTTGGCACCAGTCATTGAGAAGATGACTGGTGGCTTTATAAAACGTCAAGACACCGTTAATAAAACCACAACTACGACTATCAAACCTGCTGTACAACTCACAGCATATTCAGCAAACAAAAGGGTGGATATCGATATGGAGGCAAAGCATAGTAACTTTCCGATTTACATTCCCGTAGATGAACTAGAAACATCTGAATCTCAACTAGTTTTTACTAACGCCACGTTACATCAGAACTTAGCGTGGGCAGCTGAACATAAGCAGCCCAAATCCCACATAGTCCCTCCCAAAATAGTGCATGAAAGTCCGCTTGTAAATGGAGGTATACCCATTAGTCCTGGTGAAATAATTACAGCTAACTCCGATGTCATTGTTGGCAAACCAGCCGTGGGTGGACCTCTAACCTTAGCCGCAAGTGGAATCAAATTACAAAACTCGGTCAATCCGCCGCCTATCGACAGCTTCATAGCAGCGAATGAACAATATTTCGTAAACGAGAAACCCCTGGGGGATCAACCTCATAGCGATGATTCATACGATTTGAGGCCGCCAGAACCACCTCAACAGAAACCTAAGCCTAATCGACCTATGCCGAGACCAATGCAATCGTTTAATCTTCAAAATTCCGCGCCCAATGACAAGTACCCGTACCGCATGCCAGCTAGCATTCATGACCATTTAATGAGTACTGAGCAAATAAAAAATCCTGGACCTGTATTAGGCAATCATGGCCGACCAGCATTTTTAGACTACATTCCTTCGTTAGCCAAACCTACAAATGCTCCTACGCAGCAACATGTTGACTATAAGCCTGTGAATGAGGCTAACACAGATGCCGTAGCTGACAACAGTCCAAGTTCTTCAGAAGTAAACACACAAATCAGAACTGAACATGGTTATACAGTTGCTGGGAATACTGAATCTAACAAACCCTTCTTAGTTGATATTCAGCCTTCGAGGGTAGCAAATGTGTTGATCCCGCACGGCAGCTCAACAGCTTTAGTATTTGCTGGATCTTCTGAACCTCACAAAACTGGAGATTACATTGATGATCCTCTGCCATATCCTGAGCCAGGTTACTTCGGCAGCTTTAGTATAGATGCTCCTCAAATGACTAACGTGCACAATGTAGCACCGACTAGTAACAAACAGTATGCTGGTAAACCAAATGTTCATCCTCCTACAGAAAATTACAAACCTAATCTACCACCTTACAAGGATCAGTCACATAGAAACGATCTCAAAATAAAATGGATAGATAATAAGCGTCCGATTGACTACAACAAGATACCTCCTCCTACTAGCAACCAAGAAACTCACGTCCAGGTTGGTCCTCAAATTACAGTTTACGATCCAGAAGTATACAAACCTACTGGCGCTAATGGCGACTTTGATAAATACAACCAAGTGAGAAACAAGGATAAGTCTAAGGATGGAAAGGATGTTATTGATAAAGAGTATGAGAATTATTTAGCTGTACCTCCTCCACCGCAAAAAACACCACAAAAACAAATTTTCAATCAAGATGGTATTTACGACAAAAGTAAACCCTATAGTTCTCGTCCTATTGTTCATACCAAACCAGTGCAGGACATGAAAGTATTTTTGAATATCCAGCATCCAGTACCTGAGCAACAACCTCCTAAAGTGACTTCCGAAATCTACTTCGCATCTCAAATGCCTAATAGTAATCCCACTCCTACTTACACCATCCGAATTCCACCTGCATCGCCGCCTAATTACAACAACTTCAATCAGTCTCCGAACAATATGCAGCCTCCTAAAAGTAATAATGGGGGTGTTACTCATAACGCTTTCTCTGTTATATCTTCTCCAAACATGGCCAACACACCATTCGTGCCTCAAGGGACAGAAGATAAGAGTAACACTTATACAGTAACTTTGAATACAGCAACTAATGTCGCTAGTAACAATGAGGCTGGACAAGTGATTGGTTCAAGCGTTGCAGTACCAGTTGGGACGTCAACACATCATGTAAACCAAATCAACACTGAAATACCCATTGGCACAAATTTTGCCATCAGAGTTGAAGATGACACTACACCTTTAGAAACATACAATCTACAAGGCTCAAGAAATCCTCCTATTGGTTTCAATCAAAATGGACCGGCAACACAAGTTTCTGTTGGTGATAATAGATGGAACAAAAGTTCTACGGACACAGCTGAATCTACAATAACAGGACATAATTATTATAATCAACATGGAAACTATGGTGACAAAAAACCCACATACGAAGACAAAAATCAGAAGTATGGCAATCAGAATCAACACCCTACAAATAATAACCAGAATTATGAAAACAAACAGCAGAGTTTCAGTAATCAACACCAAAATTACGCGAACAATAATCAGCATCAAGCAAGCATAAACCAACACTATGCAAATAATAATCAGAACCAAGGACTATTAAATCAAAACTATGCAAATAAGAATCAAAACCAAGAAAATATAAATCAAAACTACGCCAACAAAAATCAAAACCAAGAAAATATCAATCAAAATAACGCTAATAAAAATCAGAACCAAGAAAACATAAACCAAAATCACGCAAACCAGCATAAAAAGAACCAAGGAATCTTAAATCAGAACCAAGGCATTCTAAACCAAAACCAAGGAATCCTTAATCAGAATCAAGGGCTCCTGAATCAAAATCAAGGTATCATAAATCAGCATAAAAACCAGAATCAAGGAAACGTAAACCAAAAGTATGGTACCAATAATAAGAACTTTGAACATCAACATCAAAATCATGCCATTGTGCAACAAAATCAGAATCAAGGTAGCACAAATCAGAACTACGCAAACAAGAATCAGCATCAAGGAATTATTAATCAAAACTACGCAAACAAAAATCAGAATCAAGGAATTATTAATCCGGTCTACGAAAAGAATCCGAATCAAGGGATTATAAATCCTGTCTACGAAAATAATCAGAACCAAGGAAGTAATAATCCAGACAGCGAAAAGAATCAGAACCACGAAAATAACCAAAACCAAGGAACGACAAATTCGAACTACGATAAGAATCAGAATCAAGGAATTATATATCCAAGTTACGAAAATAAACAGCCTACCTACGATATTAAACAACAGAATTATGATAACAAATATCAAAACTACGGAGACAAAAACGTACAGAAACCTATAAGCCCGTCAATACCTGCTTCTCTTAATAGTCACGCGAATTTCCCAATGATGAATGATCATTCAACACCCTCAAGTGATAACGAAGACGAAAAACCAGTTACAGAATATCCTGACAACATCAAATCTGGAGATATTAAAAGACCAGCAAAATTAATACCAAATATTCCAACAAACTCTCATGGCTGGTATTCAAGTGTATTAAAAGAAAATAATATCAATAGCATTAAAATAGAAGCTACAACCCGTAAGATCATTCCCTTAATTCATGACTACAATGAGAAAAATAATGGTCCTGCATTTGGACAGAAAATTACAAGCGCTGGAAAACCTCCAACCGAGTATTGGTCACAAAATGCGCCATCAGGATTTCATATTGGAAAGCCTTTTACAAAACCCCAATCTACTGAAAAGCCATCTACTAACCCACCGTTTACAACTAAGCCATTTAATATTAATTATATTCCTTCCAACTTTGGTGGCATGGGACAGCCTGCCTATGATATTCCAATCAGAGATAATAGCGACGAAACTACCACCACTAAAACACAACATACGACTGAGAAAGTTAAACCAGTATATGAGAATTCTGAAGAAATATACGACGGCGAAGAAGAACCAGAAAACCCTGGTGAGATGGATGGAGAAGTTAGTTCAGAATCTATGAAAGTTCCTGTTGTCAGTTCTTCGAGCGAAGTCGACAATAATTCTAAAACATCAACTGAATTAACTTTACTACAAGACGAAGTATTAAACCCTCCAAAGGAAAGTCAGAAAGATGAAGCTAGCAACAAAGTTCTAGTAAACTTTAATCCTGGAACACAAACGGAGAAACCGTTTACTTCTTATAACAAAACCACATTCCAATCTAATACCATAAAACCAATTTACGAAAATAATCCATACACTAAGCCAAGACCGTTTACTATTAACACCTCGGTACTTGATCATCAACTGCAGCAACCTCACTGGCAAATTAATCACATGATGGAGAATGAGAATGTTACTAATGTGTCATATGAAGACAATATAGATTTGAACATTGGAGAAGAAATGGATAAACCATCCACATACAGACCCAGCTCATCTTCAAGGCCTGTCTATGTGACAGATTCAGATGTAAGATATCAAAGGCCACCAAATAGACCAGTTTTTGCTAATAGGTTCAATAACACGCACGTGCATAACGAATCAATTATAACATCAACTGTTCATATTCAAGATAAAAAGCCATTAATCGTTGAGAAGGCCACGGAAAAAACAACTCTACCGACATTCACATTGTCTAACTTGGAATTGAATCGATCCTCGAGTGAGATCATTGACCTTTCACCACCGCCTCCAACAATGGATTATAATTTCAAGCCCTCAACAAATGATGAGATGATTATGGGAATGAGTCCTCCTCCACCAGGTAGGACCCCACCAGGTATCAGACTTCCAACGAGAGTACCTTTGACTCCTCGTCCTGTTCCAATTAGAACTCCTCCACCGTACAGAACCATGCCTCCAAGGCCTATTCCACCAAGAGTGACTACACAGAGACCTATCAGAAAACCAATTACCAGAGACGAAGTGTCGACTTACAGGCCTGCATTCGATATCTTGAATAATATCAGAAGACCTACTTACAACCGTGACCAGCCTTCTTCACAGTTACTGCCTCCTCCGAGAGATATCCCATCAAGAGTTGTCAATACTATTGCATTGCCTGCTCCAACTGCTAGCGTTCCGGAAGTACCTAACGTGGTCTTCCCTACTCCGATATCTTCAGGCTGGTTGACGTCATCTGGCATAGATTTCTCATCAAGCTTTAGTTTTAATCCAACATCCATACAATTCCCTGAATCAGCCGAACCGTCCAGAACACCTGATTACGGAGAAGTATCTTCTTCTGAAAACTCATATTCGTATGAAACTGAATCGTCTTCGGAACGGGTAGATGAAGTTAGTTACGAGAAACCAGTTACAGAAGATAAGGAGGTTGTTTCTAAAGAATCGAGCACAGAGTCGACTTCAACCACAACTAAAATAACACCTATAACTGAAACAAATGACTCTGAACCTGAAACAAGTCAGGAAGAAACAACGACTGATAAAATGAAGGTTATCCCGATAGGGAACAAGAACAGGACTCGCAAGCCCTACCCAGTAAGAATTGACGAAAAGAAAACTACTACTAGCAAATACAAGTTACCTCCTAAACCTACATCAATTATTAGACCGACGAGGACAATATCTCGTCCAGAAATATTGTATCCAACACGGCATACCTCGATTAGAAAGATCGTTCGACCAAACACAAGGGTTCCTCCTATTATACCATCGAGTGTTATTGAGAGCTCTGAATCATCTGTCGAAGAAGAATTTATCAGACCAACAGAAGTTCTTAAGGAAGTTATTGTACCCACAGCATCTGACTTAGAGGTCACCAAAGTGGTTGAACCAGAATCATTTAGACATCCGGTCATAATGCCTTCAAGTATGCCAACTCCTAGCATCGAAGAGGTACCAGTTGTACAGCCTATTCACCATGCTGGCAATGAAGTTAAGATATCCGATGAAGTAATACCAACTAAGACTGAATACAGAACTACTGTGGTTACTCTGACCAAGACGTTATCAGAGCCACCGAAGACAATATCAAGTATCGGATTTGTCAATATAACACATACTTTAACAGTTACACACACTAAGACAAGCTTAGTTAGCCAGTCAGAAGGAGCTGTAACACAGACTCTGGTATTGACAAACACACAGACTTCAACGATAGTTGATGTCGTGACTGAAGTACATACACAAGTACAACCGACGACGATTATCGAAACTGTGACGAAACATATACCTATACAAGTTCAGCCTACTCCAGTTCAAGAGATTGTACCAAAAACTAAAGTGTCTCTTGATGATGTTACCATGTCATCTGAAGAGAATGACAATCTTATTATCAGAGATTCAGAGACAACAGATAATATTATTCAGAAGATTGAAAACGAGAATGAACCAGATAATGATAACGATACATTCTTCGTTGTGATGAATAAATCTCAGAATGGTGGACCAGCACCTCCATTGAACAATGATGTCGAGACAGGAGATTACGATGTAACTAGAAACGAACAAGTCAATAATAATGGAGTTTCTCAAGTTCTATTTGGAGAGATATTACTAGCTGGAACACCTTACTTGGAGACTACGAATGTGAATCCTAATGGTAAGCACACAAAGTTCAAAATAGTTAAAGCTAATTGAAGATGATTATGAAAATATAATTTCAAATGTTACAGGTGTAGCATACGGCAAGGAATGCCAGCCGGACTGCAAGGCCTCTAGGAACGAGCGATGTCAGAGAATCGATGGAATTATGAAATGTGTTTGTAGACCCGGCTTTGCCCGAATGTTCCCTGATAGACCTTGTAAACGTGAGTATATAGGACTTAAGGGAAAGCTTAGAGAAATTATCTCAAAGATAAACGAATCACATATGCTTAAAATAGTATTGTTGCCGGAAATAAAGAATAAATAAATGAAACATACTTCTACCGCAACTACCAATCCAAAGTGCCGCGCATGAGACAAATCACTTTCATTTTCATTTTGTCATGTTACTGTCATTGATTATCATTCTCTTAGTTAATTACTAATAAATGCTTTTTCGATATTTTCAACATATTTTCTGTCCTTTTCAGCAACTTACACCTACTCAGTCAAGTTAGCCCTCGGCTCCCAAGGCAAAGAGCGCCTCGAATTCCAAGAGAATCTATCGGACAACTCAAGTAAAGAGTACCATGCCCTCGCAGTGGCTACCCACGAGGGTATCAACAGGATGATCATGCAGTCAGACCTGAGGGACGTGTACCATGGAGTCCACATCACTGGCTTCCATCCAGTCGAGCTGAAGACTCCTGGAGGAGACTTGTATCAGGGTGTTATGAATGACTTCTATGTGCAGGTAACGGTATCAATAGATGAGGCAAGAGTGTTACATAATTATTATTTAGATATCTGCGAGAAATGATGGGGTAAAGTAATACTTTTATTCATGGCTCGCTTTCGGCTGTTCAAGAATTTATTTTAGAAAGTAGAAGTAGGCTTCAACCGACTGAGTCTATCGCAATCCATTGCTTTAGTCCTGTCTCAAATTCTGGCTTTGTTAGTGGTCAGAAAAGCTTTAGCTTAGAGATTGTAAAACTTGCTATCTTCATCTCCTTTTCATGTGAGGATATGTACACTTCTGGTATCAGATTGATTAAAGCCGCCTCTGTTAACCTTTGAGTCTTTGACATGGCTTTTAGACTTATAGTATTTAGCTAGCTATGCCAAAAGTATAAAGCAGAAACGTCATTGCTCTCAAAATCTCCTTCAAAACATTTCAGCTCTCCGACAATGCGCATGAGAGTCGACTCAAGGAAGTTATTGAGAAGTACCTGAGGAATAACAACTACAGTCTGGGAGGAACTGAGGTCTATGCTGCCAGTGAGCTCATGGAGAAACTTGATGTCAGCGGTAAGTACCTAGCTTGAAAACCTTGCCAACCACCAGTAAATTTAAGGCTGAAATCTTCAACAAGCGATAAAATTACTTAGAAGGGCTTTTGATCTAAGTATGAATTTAAACCTTGTTTAGTGCACCAGGAAAATAAACAGCCTAGCCAGTGTCTGTCCTCTGAAAATTCTACAGCAGTTTTCGGTAAAATAAAAATTGACAAAAAATTAAATAGCTTTTTAACAATGCTTTTCAGATTTCGACGAGTGTGTAAGCGGGTCGTTCCACGATTGTTCCGAACATGCTCAGTGTTTCAACCTGCGTGGTACCTACACTTGCAGCTGCCTCGAAGGCTTTGCTGACCTCAGCGTCAATGCGCTCTATCCTGGCAGGATCTGTTCTGGTAAGTGTTGCTGTTGACGTGAGAAGTCACCGAAACTCACTAACGTCCATGTTTGATACTTATGTATGAATAAGTTTAAGGGCTTTTTCTGATTCCATTTACCTTCACTTATTTTAAATCTACATCAGACATTTGAAGTTAATCTGTACATACTCGTACATTCAAATATATTTATTTACTAACAATTTTGTAATGATTTTGAATTTGTGAATTGACACATGATTGATCATCATCATCATCATCATCCTATAATGTTCCCACTGCTGGGACACAGGCCTAATCTCTGTGAGAGGGAGTGGGCCATAATCCACCTCGCGGGCCCAGTGCGGGTTGGTAGATGTCACATGTCTTCGAATTTTTGGTTCTAAGACGTAAGTTTCCTCACGATTTCCTTCACCGTTTTTTTTAAACATGATTAATAAATAACCAATAAATTATTATTCCTCCTATTTAAATGGCATAACAGTTGCCATTGTTTTTATCTATGGAATCGATGTTTTTAATTAGTTACTCCAGTAACTTTCAAATCGTGTACTTGACGTGTCGTATAAGTTAAATAGAGCAGTGGTGGCCCAGTGGTATCGGCCTCGACTTACCTACGAGTTGCAGGTCGTGGGTTCGAACCCAGCCTGGCGCATTACTTCGTGTAATTTATTTCATCACCACTGCTCTCAAAACGGTGAAGGAAAACATCGTGAGGAAACCGGCATGTCTTAGAACCAAAAACTCGAAGACATGTGACATCTACCAACCCGCACTGGGCCCGCGTGGTAGATTATGGCCCACTCCCTCTCACAGAAAGGAGGCCTTAGTCCCAACAGTGGGAACATTTATAGGCTGATGATGATGATGATGATAAGTTAAATCTCGAGAGATTTGGAAATCTGAAATATACCTATTTGGAAACTAATAATTATTTCAGCTGAGCCGGTTGGCTGCGAGAGGTGCAACTACCACGGAGCGTGCTATTCACGTGATGATCGCAGGGTGCTGTGTGAGTGCTTCCAGTGGTATGCTGGTAGCTCCTGCCAGATCAATCTGAAGGGTGAGTTGCTATTTATATCTGTCTATGTCTAAGGTTCCAAACAAAACAAAAAATGTAACTTGCTGGTATTATGTTGGCTTCTCATGGCATGTGATAGACACCACGAAAAGTGCCGAGGGACACGCTTGCCATCTCCTCGACAACCGCGCTCTCGAAGTAATCCGACTTTTGCAGATCAGGAGGTCTACTCTCTTACGTTGGAAATGAACACCTCATCTATCTCGGTTACTATCTTCGATTAGATCTTTGTTTATATCCTGATTGATAACAAACAAAGACGAACGAATGTTGACCGAATTTGCCTATCCGAATCTTTAAAATATCCAATCAGAAGTAGCTGTCTAAAATAAAAAGGAATCATCATCTGTCCAGCCTTTTCCCAACTCTATTGGAGTCGGCTTCCAGTCAAACCGGATGTAGTCGAATATCAATATTTTAAATGGAGCGACTGCCTATCGGACCTCCATAACCCAGTAGCTGGATAATACGATAACCCATGTTATGACTGGTTGTCAGATTTTAGAGCTTCTGACTAAAAAGAAAAGGATTGAATAAAAAACTTTAAAAAAAAAAATGTAACCGCCTTCAAAAACAACCACAAAAAAGGGTAAAATAACCTTCAAAACTTTTCTTTCAGAAGTCCGTGACTTTTTTTTATTAATTTCATTGTCTTTTTGCCACCGACTTCCGAAAAAAAGTTTTGAAGGTTATTTTACCCTTTTTTGTTGTTGTTTTTGAAGGCGGTTACATTTTTTTTTGAAAAAGTTATTATTTTACTCTTTTTAGTTTAAATATTCAACCACAATTCTTGTCAAATACGAGTACATCATTTTCTTACATGAGCACTAGAATTTTGTAATCCGTAACACCGGTAATAACATCGTTAAAATCTCTTACATTCATAATTCCCTATCTCAAAAACTACTGAACCAATTTTGATGAAACTTGCAGTATTCCCTAAGTTGAACGATACCTAGTACAACAAAAAAAGAATTACTTAAATCGGATTTGTAGTTCCAGAGATATGCGAACACAAACATAATTTACTAAATCAGTCGATGCCAAGTCCTTACTAGAGGAGTTGTACCCTCCATCATCAGCTCAGCTACATGAGATGATGATTTCCATACGCAAATACTTAAATTACTTCATAAAATTTGCGAAAAACGATGTGTAGGCCTATAAACTTTGAGGGTTGCCCTCGATTTCTCCAGGATCCAATCATCAGATCCTGACATGGTGACAATGGGACCACTCCTGAAGTATCTCCTTTGGAACAATAAAATAATTTTGTAAATCGGTCCACAATTTGGCGGAGTAATCGCGTAACAAACACATCACACAACACACACCTCCTTCTTTTTGAAGTCGGTTAAAAATTAAAAAGGAATAAGATTGAATATTAATTTCGTGCGTTATTCCGTTAACCAAGTTAAGAGCCTGTACGAAAATAATTCGAGAGTATTAAGTGAACACTTATGCTCCTTATTAGTTTTATTTCCTTCTAACACTTTAAAATGTAACTTGCAGTGGTCCTGATTTCGCTGGTAGTATGCGGCGCTCTGCTAACAGTGGTGCTCGCCGTATGCGCAGTGCTGGCGTGTTCGCGGCGCGCGCGCAGGGGTCCGCGCCCGCAGCGATCTATAGTGGCGTGTATACAGAGCATGCCTAGTTTACATCAGGTATGTAATAGGTTCCAATAACTCGATGATATAAAAATTATATCCGCTTACTTATTCGTACAACGATATTAGGAGAAAATATATTATGCACCACAATTAACCGAGTTAACCCCCACAATTCCACATGCATCAAGTGAATAATTAATGTTGTGGATATGAATATTTTTGTAATCTTTAACTTTGAATATTGCTAAAGATACGTTATATTTGTACGTACATATATAGTTTTATCTATGTGTTAAATGATGAAGTTTTTTTTAACTAGGAATTTCTACTGTATTGTGGGTGCGTTTACAAACATAGAAATACCCAGACCCGAAACGACTACTTGTAGGTCATACAAATATTTGTTCCGTGCGGGAATTGAACCTGCGACAGCAGTCGATCGCTCAGCCACTGCGCCTATCGTGCGTCAATATGATGATATTATATGACTTCAAAATGTAAAAATAATTATATCTATTACACTCTCCTGTACTAGATTTTATGTAGCAAGTATCAATTTGTGTCTTTTGATTCTAATCCCAAAATATTTGCTTCTAGGGAGCAATGCCAAAACAGAGACAAGACCGAAGAGCACTGATCAGCGAGCGAGGAGAGTCAGGGGACAACTCTAGTATACAAAACGCGTCACTACCTTACATACCGGCTAAAGTAAGAACTTATGAAGTTGAAGATATCCCTATAAATTCCTCCCAATGGGTAATGTGCCCAAGAGACTGGCAACGTTCCTTTACTGAATGGCAATGCTTAGCCTTTGGCCGAGCCAGAAGCTAGAACTTGGGCCACGGGAAGAGTAAAAAAGTCAAACTACTACTTTCTACGTATAGGTTGAACCCCACCAGTCCTAATTTGAAACTCGTGGTACTCTGGTACTCGTGGTAATTTGGAACTCAGTGTATGGGGATCGGACCCCACAAAAATTTGAAATTCCTTTACGAAGTATGATGAGGCGTTTTGAAAACACTTGTCACTTTCCACTGTGCTATCCCTAAACTACTGTAGCTTCTGAAAGCCAGAATTATTACCAGAATTTAAACCACCTGAAAGGTTTCGATCATTTATAAATTGGAGAAGCCATACAAACAAAAATTTCATTCGTCGCTTAACAATCTTGTATTATCTTCCAGAGAGTGTCATCTGGCGGCAAGAAGGGTGTGATGTCAGACCCTCCGGCACACGACCCTCCCCCGCCCCCCGCGCCTGCCGTCATGATCCCCAGAGCTAGATTGCATCCTCATCATGGAGACAGGTAAGTTTTGAATGCCTCTGATGAAGAATCTGTTTATAAGTTAGCATAATGTAAACCTCTTTTTATAAGTGGTCCAGTGAGCATCAAAAGTTGCTGACCACATTTAGATTTTCAAAATGGTTGTAAGTACACCGTTTTATCACGTATTATTACGGTGTACAGCGATTTTGAAAATCTGAATGTGGTCAGCAACTTTTGATGCTGACTGTATATTATCAAATGAGTCCGACCCAAGGCAGGACGGGAGGGACTGTCAAACTTATACTGACTAAAATCTCCGGTGTCCTTCAGTAGCCCTTTACGTTCCGGGGCTGTCATTTTGATGCCTGCTGACCGGAAATCGGCCCGCGACGTCTGTTGCCATGGCTAAGTCGACCCTTGATAAGCAGGGTCAGTTTGCAAATTAATTTCACACTATATTCTTTATCTTTTTTTTACAGTCGCGAAAATATTGCACGAAAAAGGAGTTTGGAGCTAAGCAGTGAGGCGAAGCTGATCAGCTACTTGGAGTCAGGAGCAACAAGTAACAATGATGAGGTTAGTACTAAGATCATATTTTAAAGGTCTCCTTTAGAAAACCTTATGGGATGCTCTGGTCGATTCAAAGCTCCAGAGCCTTGAACATTGATAACAAGATGTCAGCCTGTCGCTTTTTATTCACACTGTACATTTGATTCTCTCTGGCCCTTTATATCATCAGAATACAAGACTTATATACAGCAATGCTCCAAAAATATCAAAAAATTTGGAACATCAGATACCTAGCTACATTTCAATAACTTGTGGATTGGTGTATGTCATTTTTCTTTCTCCCCACACTCAAAATTTCTCCTGTAACGATACAGGAGAAATTTTGAGTGTGGGGAGAAAGAAAAATGACATACACCAATCCAAATTGTAAACGCACCCACGAGGGTGCGTTTACAAACATATAAACTCACATACACAAACGCCTAAACCCGGAACAAACATTTGTAGATCATACAAATATTTGCTCCTTGCGGGAATAGAACTCGCGACACATAGCGCAGTAGTCCAATCGCTCAGCCACTGCACGAACCGTGTCGCCAATTATTTAATACATTTTGTTTACTTTTCAGATGAGAAGGAAACATAGTTTGGAATCTTCCTACAGTGCCAATAAAGACAGACATAATAAACAAGGTAAATATCAATTTTACAGTACTACCGGATCTAGATCTAGACATAAGTCATTTCTTAGCACTTTTGATTTTGTATCACGATTTAGACTTTAGAGTGTCATAGTTGTTTAAGGGTTAGAATAAGATTATTATAAAAGCGCCATTTTTAAGGTTTTTGGAAATGGCTGTAAAAATTGTATAGAAAAAAAGAACATGGTAGCATTAGTTTGAATTCCGTATTGTTAAAATTGCAATGCGGCAGTCAAATCTCAACCTTAATTATGCCAAAAAAACACTAATTGTATAAAATTTCGTATTCCAGGAGCTTTAGTATCAGCAGGCTTCAAGGTGTCGACTACGATCAGACCTGACGAGTCAGCGATGAAAGATGATAGAGATGATATATCTTCCGTCACTAAAGGAGACTTGGAGGCCGAACTGGCACGATTTGATACGTTGAGGAAGTCTTACAGGTAATGTTTGATTTATTATTATTAACTAGCTGGTAACAGGAAGCATTGTATCTCGAAAATTATCCCACAGGAACGCAATGCCGGAGTTATAGAATCTTATGTGTGGCACAAGGGCCTTTCATTTGGAATAAGGGATTGTATGAGAACCAAAGAGGGTTTTAGAGATACCTAATAATTGAAAAAAAAAAATGGTAATGGTTCATCAGAATCGGGACCAGGGTCCGGGCTACCAGTGATGGTCAGGGCTTTGAGAGGAACCTCCCAAAGTATGCAAGACGTAATGCCTTCTGAATCAAGCGCTTGATTCAGCTACCAAGCGCCTCAAATGTTGGTCGAAGCTCTAGGCAGTAAAACCATCGGTCGACACGGCTATCATCACAAAGACTGTAGGTATTCACGCGAGACAGATCGAGAATTTGAACTTTTTTTTTAAAGTAAGTCATATATTAAAAAAGGAGGCAACAATTATGGTGTAAACTGGCTAAGATTCAGATCCTAGACAAAAATAGGCAATTTGACTCCACTGACCTTCAGCTCCACCTTTGTCTCAGCTTAGTTCAAGCTTGCTGATGCAACTTGCTGCCGTTGACGTTGCTATTGGCTTCTAGAAAATCTTTCAGGATTCTTATAAAAGGCACACACAAATTAATGTCTAGGGTTGTTCTAAAGGCACTACATCACAACAATAAACGGAAATTCAGGTTAATAAACAATGTGGTTGTGGATCGCAATGCACGGAAACGCGATCGTGCTTTATTTTCAGTTTTCGAATGTCGACTCAATGCAGCATCCAAAATAACTGCCCATTTCACTAAAAGTGAGGGTAGGCATAGAATTAATGGAACTTAAAACTACCTTACTTTTTAATATTGCAGTCAAGAAGATTTGTCAGAATGGACGGATGCTGAAAGAAGACTTGGAGAATTGTAAGTAATATGACATGTAGCATTCGATTCCGTATTTATAAATATCTGACCAGTTTCTTTCATTTTCATAATAAAAATCACACTTTACTGTAGGAATTAATATTTAAAAAAAAAAATGCTCGTCGACCTACCCGAAACTTTTAAGATTTTTCTAATGGAACATGTTCCTTATCCTGTTGTGATAAAATTGAAAATCTGTTAATCAAGTAGATTGAGGAAGTTTGATGTGTAAAGTTTGGCCTACCTTGAATCGTTTTAATCTGTTATCCTTCTTTTGTAACCTGTCTTTTGTTATTTGCTGTCTTTCTTTTTTGTCATTTTCTTTTGTTTTTTTTTTTTAAACACTATGATCTATTACTTTGTTTCAGGACCCTATCAGAGGCTAGATCAGTGGGTGGAACTTTACCAGCCAGTACTGGAAGAGCGGCATCATCAACGCGTCTTACGCATCAGGTACTAATTACTATTAGATACTCCGTGTTAGATTAGATATAGAACATCCACATCACCTTTCCTGGTAGTTGAAGTTATTTGTAGATTCATTTCTAAGACCTATTTTCCGTTAATGGTAATTTTGTCGGAAACATTGCCTATGACAATTGCAAAATCAATCAAGCAATGATTTTGATTTTGAAAATTTCTTTGTTGGCTTCGCCTTCATACAAGGAGTACCACGATCTTATGAGAGATGTACAGAGCTATGACAAATATTTGGTTAATTTTCGAATGTATATTACTAGATCTCTTGGTGTAAACGCCAATCGTTCTCAAGTCAAAAGGCCCTAACTGCCATACCTTTTAAAATATAATTATTTTAGTAGTAGACTAGCGTGAGAAAAAGATAGAGCTACCTAAATCTTTGTCTTCCTCACATTGAAGTATGGTAAGCTTCAGAGAAATCTCACCCCTTTTTGTAAAGATGTCACTTCCAAATTGGGTGAGTTTTCTCTGAATCTGACTGTACCACAGCACAAATACTGCATATACGTAGAAGTCCACCACCATCCTCGGCACTGTATAACCTTGGCACCACCTCCTCAGGAGCACACGATGGCGGAACGAGACCTGGGCTCCACTTTCCTCCTGCCGCACGTGCACCTCTACAAACCAGACCTAGTGGGTATCCAGCACCAACTTCTTGGTTCTTCTGCTTTGTAGTTTTAGTATCCTACACTACTTGCATTTAGTATTTAAAATTACTTTTTTTTAAATAGTTAAGCGCTCATGCACACGAGACGGTTTTGCGCCTCAGCTAAACCCGGCGTCAAACCGGGTTTACGGGCGGTCGTCAGTCGTGTATGAAACTCTATGAAGCTAACCACACGACGCCGGCGCTAGAGCCGGCTCCGGGTCCACGGGCGGTCGTCAGTCGCGTATGAAACTCTATGAAGCTAACCACACGACGCCGGCGCTAGAGCCGGCTCAAAAAACCGTGCCGTGTTAAAACCGTCTGTGTGCATGAGCGCTAAGTCTGTGTCCCTTAACCATTTGTTAAAAAATGTTTTCGATTTTAGCAATAGTTAATTTAACGATTAATAAAGTTGGTTTAACTACTGATTGTTAGTTTAACTATGTATTTATAGTTAGTTTAACTACTAATATTATTTAATTAATGGCGTAAAATGGTTACAAAATTAAATTGGATTTTTTTAGGGCGACTTGTTGATCATTAGTTCAGCTATTTAGAGCCCATAGGATATACCTGCTTGTAGACAATACAGAAAAATGTTAAAAAATAGTATGAGCCATTGTAAATTTCAAAAATTTTAATATTAATGACGGTCTACTAAAGGCTTGTGTATTTTCAAAATGTATATCTTTGAAAATAATATTTACCCCAACTTTATGTTTAAAATATTTCTTTTTCTGTTTTCAGACAAGTGACGTGTCAGAATTCGACTCCCTGTGAACACCATGATCCAGTCAAATTATTTTAAATGAGTATTACTTTTGCTAATCGCATTAATTAGTCTACCTTTTTTATTAAACCCTTTTTTTAAACAAGAGAAAATAAATCAAAAGTTGAAAAGACTGAAAGAACGAAAAATTGCACTGTTTTTTAAAAACAAAAATAAAATCAAGCAATTTTTCTTCAGTTGAAATAACGTAGTATTTAAAAAAAAGGTATTTTCATGAGGCTTTTATTTTTTACCACCAAAGTAAAGACTTAATCTAATTTATTAACTTATTTATTCTATTTTTAAATGTTGAATGCTTATTTCAATTTCTAGATTTGTTTTTTTTTACATCTGTATCCAACAGAAAAATTAAATGAAATTATTTTAAAAAATGCCATAGTAAATGTAAGCATTTTTAGATTTTAAGTTTAACGAAAAAAGTGAAAATAATTTGAATGAGAAATCGTGTAATATTTTTGTAGTTAGGATATTTTTTATAAAAAATAGATTTCTTATTTGAAGAATTTTCACTTGTTAAGTTACAAAAAATTGTGCAACCAAAAGTGCCAATTTGCTTTTGTATTTCTTTTGAGAAAATACGCCATGCTCTTTTTGGTGAAACCTGTGTAGTAAGTATATTTTTTAACCTCAAACATGACATTTTACTATAGGAAATTGTCTAGATTTTTTAAAATGTGTCAGATTTTAATAAATAACAATGTGTACCTACCTAGAAGTATTTTTACAATTTAATAGTAAATGAAAGGCATGGTGATAATTCAGAATGGGTTACTGTTATAAATAATGTGGATGCTCATATCACGCTACATTCATATTTTGTATCTTTTCGTTAAGGTTTTTTATACTTTTTGTTAATAAACTGTAGTTATTTAAATATGCGTTGGTTTTATTTCAAAAGTTTTATAATAAACAGCATTAATTAGTCACGCCTCAAAAGAGAAAATGGTTGGCACAGTGGTTAAGTGATTGACAACCGCGTTGCGTGTCGCGGGTTCAATTCTCGATTTAAAATATTTTTATGAGCTACAATTAGTTGTTGCGGTTCGAAAATACATCACACAGTGCAAATTACCAGTCGGGGGCGACGACGTATTACGTCTTAAAACCTGGCTTTTCCGGCGAGTGAAAGTGACAGAGCTAAACAAGTCGTCTAGCGCCATCTCGTTCACTCACTGGAACAAGCCTGATTTTGAGACGTTGTAATACCCCCCCCTGGACAGAGATTAACATCTACTCTTTGTCAATGATAGGGGATAAAGTCTATTCCATTCACCATTTCAAACGACAGGCTACTAATTAGAAGAGAAATCCCTTAACCCGACCTTGGAAACGAACCTAGACTTCAGGATCAGCAGGATCAATTGCAGCCATGATATCAACGGAGGCAGTTAATACAAAGGAGAAAGGTAAATATCTATGCAACGATTGGACGTTTAAATAAAACACAAAATTTAAATATGAGACATAGCGTTTTTATTTAATATTCAATAATTATTTAATCGATAGAATATTCAGCAATATTACAAATACAACGTGAAACAATTGAACATTGCAACTTAATTTCTTTTTTTTTTTTAAACTTAATATTATAGCGTAGCAACTGTATAGAGACACTAGCTTAAAATCCTTAACATCGACGTTTTAAGCACACAGACTTAAAAAAAAAATAACTATTATAGTATAAATAGTTACATTTAAGCGAACCTTTACGACTAATCATAAAGAGGACTTCCAGAGCTGATATGAAAAACAATTGCTTTGAATTCAATCAGCCTCGCGGTGAAATTAGCTAAGCCTGTCATTTCTAACACATTTTTCTTCTCAGTCTCATCCCATAACATGTCTATCGACGACAGATTAATTATTCTATCAATTAGGACTTCTTTTCTTACCTTTCAACCGTACGACAATTGGTTAACTTTACGACATTTGATTAAAAGTTATACGACACTGTACTTAATATAATGTAGTATTAAGTAATAGTGTCGTATTGTCGTGTATACGCTATTCTGTCGCTAAACTTCATACAAAACGTGTTATTTTAGGTCCAAAACCTAAGATTACCATCACACTAATAAATCATAGTTCTTACGTAGTCGATAATAATTTTTTTTTGGAAGTGAGCAAGCCCCGTTTCAATTTTTCTAACTTTGAAGTAATATCGTCTACGACCAACTGAAATGTACAGATTTTATTAATATGAAAACACATTTGAAAAGTACGACGGTCTTTATACATTTACGACAAACGGTTATGACTCTATACTACATTTGATTAACAATATGTTTTCATATTAGTTGATATACAAATCTTAACTACATACAATACAAATCTTATCCTAATAAATAATATGAAAATAACAACAACTATACACGGAAGAGATTCCTAAAATAATATCTCTAAATAATAAAATAAAGATTAAAACAATATAATACTAAGACTAGAATAAATTTAAAGCAAGTCATGACTAGACTGGCGAATCAATCTTTCAAAAGAAAAGACAGCATAAGAAAATATATTGCTACAGAAGATCAATTAGAAAATAAATCATTAACGTATTGTAGTATACACTAATACGAAAATACAAAAAGGACAAACCTTCCTAATTCCATTCCGATTCCTTTCCATAGCTAAGCCGTTAAAGCTAACAAAATCCAGTTGGCCGCAGAAATAGCAATACTTATCCTATATTGTATCTCTATCTACCTACTTACGTAAGAAATTGTGCAAGAATCGAATATGGAGATCCTATAGTTTGCCTATATACTCGTGAACGGAATTCCCAATGTTACCAATGCGTTATCAAAAAATCCATTTCAGATACCTACTTAATTTACTTATAAAATAGTTAATAGTTCTACACTTTTTAACACCATGAGTAAGCATAGGATGTCTAAAGCTAAGCTATGGGTTAAAGGTCGAGAAAGATGGACCGCGTCGTTACCGACGGTGTAGTACAAAAGTTGAGTACCAAAATAGTATTCAAAAATGTTCGGTGTATATGGCCAGCATTTTAATAAACTCTCGCCATATCTACCGATGTCCTTTCAATTCGAGAAGTCGACTATTAAGATTGGACTTAATTGCGAGAGTTATAAGAGTCAGTTTAGTAGGAGATATCACATTAGACGCTTTGTACAGAGTCATAAAGTTTTCTACTTTGAGAGATTTAATCGTATTATTTAGTTTTTAAAATAACAAATTGTTTAATTTATTTCAAGTATTGATAGAATGGATTTTCTTTACAATTCTTGGATGGTCTTATTCTTTGTTTTGTCATTTGAGCTTTAAGCTCATTATGATTTTTAATGATGTAATATAATTACCGGTATATTGTGTCCTTTATTTTGGTTTCCAGTCTCAGTCAGTGTTTTGTCATATTTAGGATAGGATTAAAATCTTTGTTAAAGTTAACTTTTGACTTTTTCTTGTCTAAAGATCATTTATAAAATCAGTTTAGTTTCAAAAGAAACTGGCAATTAGAAAAACTAATAAACGGAGTCTAAATTCTGTTTCAATTATTTAGCAATCAGTGCATCATTGCCAAAGCAAGAATTAGGAATAAGAGCTTATAAAACGCTAGGAACTTGAAAGAAAATGTGAGTTTTTTGCGTGAACATCTAGACACAATAGAGTGTCAGCTTAATCAAGATTACTTTTACTTTTTAGGATCTTCAAGACTGGATGGAGGAGATTTCGCAAGCATTGATAATGATCTGAAAAGAATACATTACAATCATTGAAATAAGGTAGAAGACATAGCTGTTCATGAAATGATGAAGATTCTAGTCCGTCCGTATTGATTTTTCCTACAACAATGATGCATTTATTAGACACATGGTATCTAGATGGTCTATTTCCTTTTAACTTGTGTTCGTTGTGATTACTTTCCTAAAACTTTAAAGTTTTGGTTAGTTAATTACTTCGTCGTCTAAATAATTCCTATACTATTCAAATGGTGATTGATCATAATTATCTAAACTATGTGTTGTTACAATGAGTACAATACTAAAATCTTCAACATTTCATATATAAGAAATACACCCTCCACTACATGCCATTTACTTAATAAATCAGCAATGACACAATAAATGACACAAAATGAATTATAAAACAAAGCAAAATAAATAAATCATGACGCTATGGTTATAAAGGTGATGACCAAAACTGTGGAAAAGCAAAAGAAAGTAAGAAGCAATACAATAATAAAGGATAAAGGATTGTACCTATTTGTCGAGATTATCTTGAGAGTGACTTAAGCAATAGCAGCTGCAATGATAACATTTTCATGTTTAGTAGGTACAGTATTGGAAATTTTAATAACGATGACATTATAAATAATGAAGCATCAATTGACAACATAAATGAAAAAGCTGATGCTAAAATAAATAACAATAAAGGAGAAGACGAATGCTTTGTCAATAATAGCATGTTTGATGAAATTAATCGCTTGCAAAACAAAGAAAAAGGTAGACAGAATTTAAATCATAATGCAGAGGCAATTTATAAAGACTTTGCTATTTACAGAAATAACGATTTATTTATACATAAATCTTTGATGATTGAAGTAACTTACACACTCATAGATCAAGAGAGAATTACCTTCTTTGAGCAGGTACAGGCGGTGATGGTTGATTTGCAGGTAATGATGCTGGAGCGCTTCCAGATAGAGCTGGTTGATCGTCGTCATCTTCACGTCGGTCTCCTAGAGAAATAAATGGATGAAATAAAAAAATATTAGTAAAAGATAGTGTTCTCCCATTTGGGAGGGAAATAAAAGAAAACAAATGGGTCTAAGAACGGACATAAAGAAGTTTTTTGTTTTTCTTTTTATTTATATTTCCCCATACTAGGAATTTCTCCTGTATCGTGGGTGCGTTTACAAACATAGAAACACATATACACAAACACCCAGACCCAGAACAAATACTTGTAGGTCATACAAATATTTGTTCCGTACTGGAATCGAACCCGCGACATGCTGCACAGCAGTCCAATCGCTCAGCCACTACGCTAACCGTGCCGTCAAATATATGAGAGTATGAGTCAAATGTATGAAGTATGTGAGAGTTTGTCCAAATTTGGGGCAGTACAGATTAAATTCTAATAATTACTCGCAAGTTAGGACTTCTAAGCGTAAAAAGTAATAGTACTAGATGTTTTGCAGATTAGGTTTATTTAATTTCAAAAATCTTGTTTAAGCAAATAATATTGACTATGGATAATAATATTTGCTTCATCATTAACCACGCACTTCGCTCCAAAACACTAATTGCTGACGTTGGTCAAAAGGCCGCTGCACTGAAATGGGCTTGGGCCGGCCACGTCTGCCGCATGCCCAATGAGCTGTGGGCCAAAATAACCACTTTGTGGAGCCCTGACACAGCCAGAAGGCATCGCGGCAGACCTCGTAGAAGATGGCGGGACGAGCTTGACAAAACCGATGATCAGTGGTCCACTTTGGCCCTGGATCGTGAAAATTGGAAGTCATGGGGAGAGGCCTTTGCCCAGCAGTGGGATGATGTAGGCTAGCAGTATCAGTATCAGTATCATCAGTAGCCTATAAAATGTTCTCCCTACTTGTCTAAAGGCCTTCTCATCGGAGAGGCAGTGGACCTTAATCCACCGAAGGAGCCCTAGGACAAGACATATCGGTTTCCTCACGATGTTTTCCTTTACCGTTCACTTACGTACGTTTAATTTCATTTGTCAAACTTAATACGACATATCTGTAAATTTTATTTTGATTTGTTTTTAAGCTACATCTTCGTTAATTGCAATACTAAATACGAGATTGAACTCTTTACCTCTTGTAATAGGAGTGTCTCCAATATAGAAGGTTGGTGCTGCCGTTTCTACAGTGGCTTCCTTGACGGATCCATCACCACTGACAGCGCTGAGTGTGTCAGTGCTGTCGAACATGATTGTGCGCTCCTTAGCACGAGGTGTTCGGCTGTCCAGCTCCTGGAAATAAATGTGACATGGTAAGGTAAGGTTAGGAACAGAAATTGTTGATAGGTTTATAATGAGCTGTGGTAAGGTTCTAGAAGGTAACAAGTATTAGAGAAGGCAAAGTAGTGTTTTAAAGATGATTTGTTGCAGGATTTTTCTGTATTTTAATAAAAAATATTGAGGGCATATTGGCTTTTCTTTTTCAGCGTGGTAAAATCATCAAATGAGTGTGAATGGGTGAATCATCAGAGTCCTCCCCACTCAGGGGAGAGCGGGAGGGACCGTCAGACTCATACTGAGTAAAATCCACGGTGTCCTTCAATAGCCGCTTACGTTCCGGGGTCACGGTAATTCGTGAGTCCCGCGACCCCGGCAGACTTTGGCCCTCTAAAGGGGGTCATTATGCCGACACTCCTTGAGGCGCGCGTGGAACACAACGCGTCGCCGACCCGGAGGCATTATTGGCATAGAATAATAGTCCAGAGGAAGTGTTATAAAAGTAGAGGATTTTCTATCAACTTCTGGCAAAGCTGCAACATGAAACCTTTTTATTTTTCTGAATGATGAATATACAGAACAAAATTCTACATTTAAGCAACATGTATAATTCATCTTCCTCTTTTGTTTTAAGCACTTTAATTTCATCTTCACTTACCAATCTCTCAGTGTCAGAATCCGGTTCCTGTACTTCATAGTCATGTGAACAATGTTCACTGGTAGACTGATGTTCTAGGCTCTCCATCTGGACGGCAGTGATGGGATCCAGGGTGTCCAGAGACGATACCATGGTATTTGATCCTGGAGGGGGCACCGCTGTTATCTTTCTGATTAGTATCAAGCTCGGCGGGGTAGCGATAATTATGTAGGTATGAATTAAAATAATGCACTAGAACTTAATTCTCTCAAAAATGTTTCAACAAACTTAGGAATATGAGCAATGGATTATGTGAGAGCGGGATGGTATGGACAGAAAGGAGGTGGTAGTGGAGATTTGTTTTATTACGTAGTTATAATAAATCCATTGATTTTGTTTATGCATTGATGTAGTAGGGATAGGGTAACTTTGGCGTAATTTGCCTTTATGGACGGCTCCCCATCGGTGATTGTTGAAGTGACGATAATAAAATTTGGATTAAGAAAAATCAACTGCACCGGTTCAAAATTCATACGGAGAGCAATGATGATGACTAATTTAGGATTAAAAAACAAATGCAAAATTTTCTATTTTGCTTTTAGGAGCATTTTGTTAAACAGAAAATTTCGACATTGGATTTTTAATTCATGTTTCTGTTAACACATTTTTGAGAGGATTATGTAATTACATTTTTTAAATACGAAATAAATAAATTCATTCAAGATAAAAGCGGGGATGAGGGCAAAGCTTTTCTGTAAAATACAAAGAGATGATTATATGATAGCTCATGCTAATAAATAAAAATATGATTATTATAGTTTATTAAATAAGTTACAATATGTAAGCTCAAGAGAATTTGATTTAAAAGTAATTCTCAGGGTAAAAGAACATTGGCACATATAGGTATAAGGAATAAGATGTAAGCCAATGAGAAGCCTTGCAAGTTACAGTTTTTAGAATATATTAATATGGTTAGTTAATAGATAAAGTGGGAAAAGACTGGGATTTGACAATCGTATATATTTATAACTCGTATTGAAGCTGGTCTTAATTCAAAATCAATAAACAAGTCCACTAAAAATATTTGATAAGTCCGACGGTTTACATTTTTATTTATTAAAAAACATTTGAACCATTTTTGTTCTTACTTAAGGGCGCATAATTATTCTGAATGTTGGCAACGTCGCAAATAGTTGTCAAATATTAGTTCAATTTTTAAATTAATTTAGCAATGTTACTGTATGGAAATTAGTAATATGGTTCTTTAGTGCACTAAAATATTGATAAGGGCATGCAATTTAATATAGTAACACCGAATATACGTATAGTTTTGATGTAAAAAGCATTTGGGAACTTTTCAAATGCCTTTTATACACCTAAAACGGCTATAAAATCAAATTCAGTGTTTTAATTGCATTCCTTTATAAATGTTTTAGTGCACTACAGAGCCATATTTCTTATTTCCATACAGTAACATTGCTAAATTAATTAAAACTTGTAAATATTTGACAGCTATTTGCGACGTTGCCAACTTTCAGAATACACGCTCTTAAACCCACAATTGACACAGTTACTTCGCTTTTCAAATTCAATTTCGTTTTCTTTTTCAAGTAGGTATGTCAATTTGATTTTGTTATGACACTAAATAGTTTGGCAGAAACTGATGACTTCCCACAAACCCAGATCACATGACTGAATCTACAACATTTTTTATCAGACAACTTTATTCAACGTTTGGAACATTCAAAATTTACCTTTAATCGTCAAATCCAAGATTACCCCCAAAAATAAGAAAAAAAATCAATTTCCTCACTCACCTCCAGAGGTAAGACTCCCGGTCATAGGAGTATCAACTTCATAGTTGTAAGTAGCACGGGTCGCGTTAGAACTGGTCGCCTCCAGGCTGTCGGTGCTGCCCAGCATCAGATCAGCTCGAGCACCCCTAGAGAAAGTCGTAATGCTTTTAAAGGGTTGGAGTTCCAGTTCAGATGCCTCGTTGGTTTAGTAGTTGCAAGCGTTACTGCTGAGCGTAGGTTTTGGGTTTGATATTCAGGTCGGGCAACGTGTTATTGGGTTTTTCCTACAGGATTTTTTAAGAAGTAACCGTTTATCAAGTCCTATTTACACCTCAAAAATTTTGATAGCCAGCTGGCATGATAGACTGACCGCCAATCCCATTCTTTGCAGTTGGAAAACAACTAGGCAAATATTAAAAATCAGTAGGACAAAAGTTTCTGGAATAGACCTCTTCCTTTTAATAGTCTTACCCTGTTAATTAAACGTTGACACTGGTAAGGACAAATAGCACACACGGATCCGCACATCAATCTCTGACCGATAATAATTTAGTAGATAACCTGTCAGGATTGGCTGTCCGGCGCTATGTCCACCATTTGTTTGTAACGTTCAAAATATGTTTGGACCAACCTGCTAAAACTTCCAGACGAGCTCAACTCCTCGTCTTGACCGCTCCATGAACCACTAGCAGGATCTGTAAATTGTTTACCAGAGAACGATATCACACTGTGAGCCACCGACCTCCCAGAAGAGGGCGAGAGCTCACGGAGTAGACTCCCCTCCCTCGAGAACTCCAGGTCCTCAGGTTTATCAGTCATCGTAATCGTTTGTCGCGTAACAGTCACTATTTCGCCATCTGTATGCCTTTCCATCACAGTCATTAAACTATCCAATTCTGAAGGTTGGGACGTGATAGATGAAGACATTTCTGAGCCATAAGACATAGCACTTTCTTCTAGAGCTCTTGGTCTAGCTGGTATATCAACTGCTCCTTCGCCGTCAGTACTTGAAACAGTCTCTGAAACTTTCTTTCCATCTACAAATCGTTGCTGAATAACTGTTGTTGTTCTAACAACTTCTATTACACCTCCATCAGTAAATGTTCTAGTAACAGCCTGGCTTTCTTTTGTTTTTTCTTCTTGATCTAATAGCTTCATCATTTCTTCACAATCTCCTGGAATGGATTCAGCAGATCCATCACTGTGGTGGGGTGCAGTTGCACAAACAAAAGACGATGATTTCTTGCATTCTTCTACAACTTCTCCTGATGTTTCACAGTCTTTCTCTGATGGTCCTGGCTCAGGTTCTGGCACAAAGAATGCCCCTCTGTCATCATATTTCTTTACTGTGATCACTTTTGGCGTCACCTGTTGCTGTTGTATTTTCTGTTCTATTGCCATTTGTTGGTCAATCAGTTTTCTTATACTAGCAGATTCTGTGAGAATCTTCTGTGTTGGGCTACCATAGCTGCCCACTTTCTGTAATGGACTTCCACTCTTTTGAGAGGGGCTACCACTCTTTTGACCCGGACTTCCTCCCTTTTGTGGAGGACTGCTTTCCGAACTACCACTGTAAGATCGTTTTTCTCGTTCCAGGAAACTACCGCTCACTTCTTTAGGATCGGCCATAAGAAGAGCTTCTTTTTGCTTCGCCAGAATTTCTGCTTTCAGTGCTTCTAAGCATGCTGATTCAAGACCTTCAAATTCTTTTAAGCTTGATATTGAAATGTCATCGCCTTGACTTCTACTAAGAATGTAGCGTCTTGGCAATGAACCATTTAGGGATTCGGCAGAAGACGAAGAGTGCTGCTGGTACTGTTCCATTAAAGCTCTTTCAAGATTTTCAAACTCTTGTAATGAGCTAATTGAAATGTCATCATTGTCACCTCGGACCCTAAATCTAATCCGTGACGCCATTTCAGATTCAGATAGGCTGCCATAAGAATTCCTAAAACTACCGTAACTTCCTATTGACTCCTTTTGCGATGTCAAACTGCCGATTCTGCTAGCATCAAAGTCTGTCATTTCTTCCTCCTTAATATCTTCTAATGGTACTCTTTCATAGTCATATCTCGGATCTCCTTCAAATTGCATTTGGATCCATCGCCTTCCGGCCTCTATTTCTGCCAATTCTTGTGCCTGCAGTTTCTTTTGTTCTAATTCATAAGCCATCAGCTCTTCATCAGATAATGAACCAGAAGCGCTGCTAGTACTATCCAGTTTCTTAGAAGTTTTGGATAGATATTCTTCAATCTCAGTATCGTGGCGCTTCTCAAACTTCTGTGTTTTTATTTGTACACTTTTACCCTCTGTGTCGGTTTCCTGAGCCTCTTTAGCGACCTCTTCGATAACTACAAAGTCGTCCATCTCACTTGGTTTATCAACCATTTCAAATTCATCACTAGTTGGAGAATCTTGTTCTTTTTCATAAGTTTGCAAGGTTTTTTCTTCTGTTGTTATCATCAATTCCGACTTGCTGGTTTCTGCAAGATCCGATCTAAGCTCTGGGGTTTCAGATATATCATACATGTCGTCAAGTACGTACTCTCTGCCATTGTCAGTAGATAGAGAACTCTGACTGGGAGCCGATAAAGGTGTCTGAGGCGTTGACTGATGATCATGTGTCTGAAGACTAGACGTTGAAGTTTGTTTACTATCTAGTTGAGAATCAGGTGTTTTTGCACCTGATTTTTCCACCTTAGTTTTAGGGACCGATGAATCACTCTTTGATTTTAAAATTTCTTCGTATTGTTTTGAACCAACAGGTATAATATCGGCCTCGATATCAACAAATTCTCTTTGACTAGGTGGAATTTCTGTTTTTGGGAAAGGAATAACGCTGACTTCTTTCACAATTTTTTTATAACATTCTTCTACCACTTCACATACTTCCTCACTTGGTCCACTTTCTCCGCTTGGTTCGCTTGGTGCGCTTTCAGCATCATGAATAGTGGTTTTTGTGATGATAATATCTTCTTTGGAAAGTCTTCTAGGTTCAGGAGTAATACTACCAAATCTCACTATATCTTCATACTCCGAAGACCCAACTGGTATTATTTCGTTTTCAACATCAACAAATTCCCTTTGGGGTTTTTCTACTTTCGTTATGGAAAACGGTACAGCTTCTTGCAAGTGAGATGTTGCTTTTGTCACTGGTTCTTTTACTACTTCTTTGACTTCTACTGAATCTATATCTGATTGCGATGACGGCATGTCTAACTTGGAAATTGATGACGACAAAATCTCATCAGTTTTCAATTGACTTGAAATTGTTGTGTCTGATCCATCTTTATCTTTTATAGAATCTTCGTCGATTTCAGCACTTTCTGAAGCGCTTTCAACCGGGAAATGGTCTGGTATCATATCCTTTGGTTGGAACCTCATTTCATGCGATCTCTTCATCTTACCCACAGGTTCAATATCATCAACTTTACCTTCTTCTTCATCAGCAGACACTTCCTCGTCACTAACATCTTTTACTTTCTGTTGGTCTTTTTCGGCTTCATGAAGGAAGTGTTCTACGTAAGTGCTACTCTCCATGAGTTCTTCTTTTAATTCATTAGCTGAAGGTACAAGCGTTTCTGAAGCATCAGAGATATCAATGCTGGCTACGTGACTAGATCCATCTGAGTCTAAGCTCTTCATGCTGTCTCGGGAAGCAAGCGAACTTCCTGCTGTGAAGTAATCCTTAGATGTTCTCATCGATTGTGATGAAATATCGTGGCTAGTAAGTGCCGTCTCAAATTCAGTACCACTTTGCGCTGTCATCATCACTTCAACATCTGAAGATAGCGGTCTGCTCTCTGAATGTTCAAAGCTATGGTAGTGGCTTTCACCTGAACTAGACCAACCTTCGACTTCAGATGCCGATCGCCTATCTCCAACACCCAGCTTTGATTTAATATGCTTCTGTTCTCTAAGTTTTACTTCCAGACTGCTTATGGACTTATCTCTGTCGTACAATATAATTTCACTGTCAGTTTCAATGATTGAGTGTGGCCCACTCTCTGACCGAATTGAGATATCAGCACTGTCTAAGGGAGGACTAGATTCTTTAATATGGACAGTGTCTTTTTCTTCATCAGATGTTGTGGTATCATCATGAGAACTTATTTTTGGCGAGCTGGAGCTACCAATTTTTTTACTATCAAGTATTTTTTCTTCTATTTCAGTAGAAACAACTGTCTTATCATGGTCATCATGTTGTTCTTCAGTTATAACTTCGGGCCTCTCAGGACTTATCAACAGTTTGAACTGGAATTCAGATGGGGACTGTTTGTATTTGCTGCTCCCGTCACTTTTTTCACTAATAATTTCACCTTGTGCTGCTTCAAGAGACTGTTTGACTTCATCTATAGTTTTTTCCAAAACTGACAAGTCAGTGAGTGGTTGAGCAGACATCAGTGAATCGAAATCCACCTTTTCGGACTCAAGTTTCGTCCCATGAAACTCTGCAGAGGAGAGATCAGTGTCATATCCACTACTGCAAATGTCTTCTAGGCTTTTCTCTTTTATTAGTTTAATTTCCTCTCTTCTGTGATCAGTGCCTGTTAGGTACGCTGAATCAGCTTCAGTTGAAAATTCAGAAGCATGAAGAGTTTCAGCACTTACAGTAGAATCCATTGATTTCTGTAACACCTCTCCTTCGTGTGACTCCAAAGACTTAATCATACATTCCGTATCAAGACTTTCGCCAGATTTTATCATAAGATCTTTGGATGTCGTACTTGTTTCATCCGATAATTCGAATGTTATCGGTGACATGTCAGTTTTGGAAGTTTTAGTTACTTCAGTTCTTGTTTCCACAACAGTTGTAATCTCTAGAATAGTATCACTGTCTGAACTCTTAGTAGTGGTACTTGACGTCTCCACACTCTTCGTTACTTTAGGTTTTGGTATTTCATCAGCTACTTCAAATGAATCAGCTTTTTGTAAAGAAACCTCCCAAACTTGATCTTGAATTTGTTGTTGGGGTAACTTTATGGGAGATTTTGTCGTTTGTTTTTCTTTTTTCGGCGTATCTCCGGTTTTGTCATCATGAGGTAACTCAGGTGCCGCTTCCGACTCTGAGTGTGTGTCTTGACTCCCAGTCCGACTGAATGTACTCTTAACTGGGGAAGTGGTTACTTTGATTTCCTTTATAAAATTAACTTCATAGGTTTCATCGTCTTTTTTGAAAGATTTTGATTTACTTTTAGGACTTGCTTCTGAGGAATCCCGCTTTTCCGTCGGTTCACTCTTGAAGCTTGGTGCATGAGAAGCATCTGAGCTGAGGTCATCATGCTCCTTACTTTCTATAACCGATTCTTCCTTATGGTGTTCGATTGTTGAACTCACCACTTTGCCTTTTTCAGAAAGTTCTATACTGGATACTACTTCGTCTTTTTCAACAATCTTTAGGGTGGAATCCACAAATGCCACTCTTGCTTTGCTATCATCATCTTCAACGATATTTTCCAATTCACCTGGTTCTGTGAAATATTCTTTACCCCACTGTTCATGGTACAAATCACGTTCAGATATTTTAACTTCGTGTTTTTTCTTGATAGTTTCGTCTTTTATGGCAGTCATCTTTTCTTCAGACTTAGTCTGCCTACCCGTATAAAGCCCTTGTTCGGAGAACTCCCGTTCTACCTTTACAATATCATTATCATCCGTACTCCTAACAGTCTTTGTTTCCGTATCAGATCGTTTAGCTGTAGCTTCATGAGCTTTTTCTAGTTTCTTTTGCGATGTTTCAGTTTGATCACCTTCTTTACGAACTACAGTCTTTTCCTTCATTTCATGTTCTTGCCCTCGTAGCTCATGTTTTGTTTCAGTTTTAATAACCAATGAATCGTCATCAGAAGACGACACTTGCTTGGTTTCAGAGAAGAATTCCTGGCCAGAAATCTTTCTTGTTTCAGTTTCTTTGTGTGTTAATATTGTGCTGAAGTCGTCTTTGGTGCCAAATTTGGCTACCATATCAGACATAACAGCTTCAGGGTCAATAGATTGGAACTTCAATTCGCCAGCTTCAAATGTTTTGTGAACCGACGAAGATGAAGTCTCAACTCTAGACTCGCTATAGAACGTGTCAGTTGATGTAGACTTCTGCATGTCTTCCAATTGAACAGCGAGTTGTTCTTTCTTAATTTGATCAATTACGTCAATGCTTTTCTCAATTGTTCGATCAACAAGTTCTATAGCACCACTGGTTATAGTTGGCTGGTCGACATTGACAAATGTCAGATTATCGGCTACATGCTTTGTTGGAGATTTGGGTCTGGCGGCTTCTGTTAGTGCCTTAGACGCCTCCATCAGTACTTCTGTAAAGAGAAATCACAATTTGTATTGGAGAACTACATTTGCACTTAAGTAAATATTTGTGTGTAATTTGTGCTAAACATTAAAGACGTGGCATTCATAATTTGATCTAATTGTTCATTCGGTTAGTTGTGAAGTCATTGTGCATATCGCGGAAAATTTGGAAAAGTTGACAATTTACTTCTATGCACTTGAAGCACCTAAAGCGTGTTTATGTTACAAGTTTGATGTCGATGTGATGAAAATATTTAGAAATTAGCGATGGAAGCTCATGATAGTAAAATGGTAAAAATAAATAAAGATTTAGAATCAAAGCGAAACGTTACCCAAATGTGAATGATAGTAGATGAAAAAATTGCGAATTAAATACTAGAAATCAAGTTGTCCGTCAGAGGAAGCGATAATAAAATAAAGTGATGTTCGGTGGCTCGTGGGTCCACTTACCTATAGCAACGTAAGGGCTCCGCAAGAAAGAAAGTAAAATTTACTGTGCTGACGAATATTTGCATACATTATGTGACTGTTGCAACTGAACTAATGTTTCTTTTATTTTTTATTAACGATGGGGTCGCTTTTAATTATATTTTATCTTGTTCAGTCCTAGTGCGTTCTGTTACTTTAGTGCTGTCCATTCATTGTCTTCGTTCCATAGTCTTTAGAAACAAAGTCAAGTCTTTAGTGTAAAAATCAACCACGACACATGCGATAATTGGCGTACAAATAAAGAGTGTGGCAAATAAGGCTGTCTATAATGGTTGTTTACTACAAAATTAAGAGTAAAGTTTCGCTGTGAATCTACTTTGCCACTACATTACTGCAATAAGCTTGCAATAATTTTGTCACCATCCATTTTAAGGGACAAAAAACTTAGATTACAAAGAATATCAAAGTCATTAGAACATTTTTAGACACGGTTATAGTAAAAAGTATTGTAAGTAATGTTATGTTTCATTTACAAGTTACTGACCACTCTGGTGAGCTTCTGTTTCGCTGATGACACTGTCTCCGGCTGAAGAAGCTCGTGGAGACTGACGGCTAGCGTCCAGGAACGACGAATCGGAGCCTAGATTCAAGAGTGGAGTTAGCTCCTACTTCTAGCATATCTAGCTACTAAATGTTCACTCAAATTGTTGATGTGACAAAGTCTTTGCATTTTAACAGTGTAACAATTGAACACTTAAGCACTACTGAACTTCAAGTCGTTACCAGAGTACGTAGACAAACTGACATTCCACCAACAAATTAAAGTGATGGAGGATTTACATAAGCTGGCAAAAATGTTTGGGAAGTCAATGTTCATTCTATTGAAACCTTACTGAAATCATTGTAGAAATACAAAATGTCAGTTTCAAATTGAAGCTGTCTTTTTCTTCTCCTCAGAATGTTTTGTAGCGTCAGAAACACATCTTAGTAAGTCTTGAAGTTGAGAAGCGTTTAAGTACTCGGCAACATTTGTGTTCATGATATGTCATGAAGTGTCATTGCTGTTATTTCTAATGTTTGTTCTGCATCAGTGATGGCTGCGGTCACACACAAGTGGTTTGAATGCGGCACATACTAACTACGACGTCACTGCTAAGTTATCAAAGATCACACTATAAGTAGCTTCTATGGCAGAGGTACCTAGCATACCTAAAGCTCCGATGAAGTTTTACTCTAATAATCTAGCTTAAGATTTTTCTCTCTAAGCTAATGAGAGTCTAATTAAATTCATGTAATCTTTGACAACCTAAGTTATTTTGCTTTGCGGTCTTCTGTTCTATTGTCAATATAGACGAAACCTTACCTTTAGGTTGTAGCCCGACGGACTTTTCGCCAGTGCCTTCTTCCGTTTTGGCCTTTAAGGTTAAATCAACAGGGGACGGTGGTGGAGTTTTGGAGAATTTTGACACAAGATCTATAAAATCAATGAGGAGAATTGAGGGCATTGAATGTAATACACACACGACACACAATATGAAAAAGTATGTAAAAAAAGGTAAAAAATGATTTTGTACACTAACTACAACTTGCTATGACCATTGATACTTACCATGAGTGACATGAGATGAGTCGATTCTAATAAGAGCTCCTTGTGAAATATCTTCTAGAAGATTAGAACACCTTCTGTTTAATTCTTTCATGTCAGGTACTTCATCGTCAGCTTCCTTCAGAATCTCTGGATCTTCTGTCTGAACATCTAAAACTTCTTCTTCGACTTTATCTTTCAATTCTTCAACATTAACGCCTTTTGCGCCGGCAATAACATCCTTTACATCTTTAACTATTTGATGTAGAGTTTCGGTGGTCACATGAGTTTCTGTAATTATATGTTTTGTACCATCTTCGCCAATAACTTCCCTAGTAGTAACAAGTTTTTGAATCTTTACTTCAGGCTCTTTATCAGCCATCTCTTCTTTTCTAAATTCTGATTGCAGTTGTGCTATTTTCTCTTCCATTTCACCGATAAAATCTTGTTCAGTCCTGTCGGAGGGTTTTGTCTTATCATAGGTTTTATCATCTAGCTCACTGAATAATTTACTTTCAGTTAGTATTGATGTTTCTTGAGAAGAGCTTGTGGATACTCTCACAACTTTTGATGCTGATCTCTCTTCTTCAATAAACTCTTTGCTCACTGTGATGCCTTCAGAGGCATCTGATGCTAATGTCTTTGAAACGTCCAGTGACGAATGGTCCTCTGAGAAAGTCTTTTCATCGATGGATCTTGAAGTTTCCTTTACACTTTCTACAGAAGCTTTTGAGTAGTCTTTGGTAAGGTCAACAGTCGAATCTTTTGATAACTCGTTCGTTGCAAAATCTCTAGAAGTATCTTTACTATCGATTGATGATTTTGAGTAATCCTTCGTTAAATCTAAGGATTTCTTAGATAAGTCTGGAGTACCACGATCATCTATTTGCTCCTCTAACCTAGAATCTTCTTTTGCTTCCATTGATGTTTTAGAAGGATCTTTCACTAAGTCAGCTCCACTTATTTTTGAGAAATCAGCAGATGTTCCATCTTCAAGAACTGATTTTTGGTCTTCATCTGAGGATTTTGTTAAAGTTGAAACGACAGTGGTAACTGAAGACTCAGTGGTGGACTTTGATACTAGATCTGAGCGCATTAGACTGTCCACAAAGTGAGTTTTCTTGACAAACTTCTCACTGAATTTGCCCTCTTCTTCTCCTTCGTGGCGGGCACTGGTACTGGGGCCAGCCCTATCACCATGCGCTGCATCATCTAATTTGACTGCTTGGAATGATTCAGGTGCATCTTCCAGGTATTTTTCGTCTTCACCGAAGAATTCAGCCTGAAACATCAGATACGATTTATAAGTATAGGTTATAAACTGATTTGAAGGAAGAAACTCAAAAAAAACTTCGCAATTTATTAAACACTAGCGTTTGCCAGCGGCTTCACACGCTGGAGCCTATTCAATACAAACAAACAATCAAATCTTTCCTCTTTATAATATTAGTGTAGATGGCTTGAAAACTTACTTCTTTTTCTGGGAAATCATCAGCGTCATCAAGAGAGTCGGTGCGGATTTTTCTCGTATCGAAACTTGAAGCTGGAGTCTTTCCATCTAAATCTGAACTGGGTTCTATAATTTCTAGAACTTTTGCTTTGTCCATATCTGTAATTACATCAGTTGAAATCATTTAGTTTTTACTTACACGGCTGTACTTAACTGCATTTAAGTAAATGACTTAACTCACCAGATTCGGAATCAGTGTAAATCTGTTCTTCAACTTCCTCGGGAGAACTTTGAACTGAGAAAGTTCTCGGGTGTTTTTTCTTAGGCATAATAACAATTTCTCCGCTATCCCTTGATAAAGATTTGGTAAGTCCCGGTCTATCCTTTGAAAATTTCTTTGTTTCTTCAAATATGATTTCCTTTTTAGCTTCTATTTCCTGTTCCTTTAAATCTTTGGCGTCTTTTTCATCTAAATACCCCTCAACTGTTGTTACAGCTTCTTCAATTATTGAGTCTACTGAGACTCGTCCTGCAATGTCCTGTTTATCATCTTCAACAGGATGCTCTTCTGATGATACATCAAAATCTTCTGATGCTTGTTTGATAATTATTTCAATATTATCGGCCATTTGCTTCATGGCTGAGTCAGATTTTTTCATTTCAGTTGTCATCTCAGTAACCTTGTGTGTTTCAATGGTTAAACTAGTTGGTTTCTTAGGTGGTTCTTCTTCAGTTTCCACTTCAGATTCAGCTATTCTTTCGAGAGAGATGGCAGGACTGATGCACGAGTGTCTGCGTTCCTCTTTATGAGGAACTTTAGCATCGTAAGATCTCTTTTCAGTTTCTACAATATCTTTTGTAATTGTCTTAATGTCTTTGTCTAGTACTGGACTTCTGGCTGCCGCGACAATAGTGCTTTTATGTAAAATGTCATCTATCACAGATTTTACTTCTTCTTTTGTGATCTCAGGAGTTTCCACTAGATTTAAGTCTTTGGGGACAAACTTTTTAGCTTCGTCTATATCTCCCACATCAAAGTGACCAAGAGTGTCTGTTCTTATTTTGGAAACATCGAATTTGCTACCAGAACTAACAATCACTTTTTTCGTCGTCTCAATTATTTCCTCAGTAGTTGTAGAAGTCCCATCTCTAATAACAGTACTAAATTCTGATATTACTGCTGGTTCATCCTTAAAAGATGAAGTAGTATATGATGTCTCTGTATGCCTTGTTGTATACACAATTTCTCTTGGTTGATGGTCATGGTCTGACTGGACCGTTTCAGTAATTCTGACCTCTTTGACTGGTTGCACAGTTTCTGTCACAACAGTTGTTACGACTCGTTCTGGTTGCCCAGACTCAGATATACTACGGGTGATTACTGTCTCTGGTTGTACTGTTTCAGTAACAACACTACTTATAATTTTTCCGGGGTGTACTGTTTCCGTTACCGTACTTGTGAATACTTTATCTGGTTCTGAGGATTCAGGTACAACACTTGTAACCGTTTTTTCTTGTGTCGTTGTTATAACGCTAGTGACTTCCTGCACCGGATGCACAGTTTCAGTGACAACAGTAGTGACCAAGCTTTCTGATGTCGCTGATTCAGGGACTGCAGTAGTAGTAGCTTTTGGTTCCATAGATTCAATTACAGCCGCAGTGACCTGTTTTACTGGTTGGAAAATCCCAGCAATACCACTACTTAAATCTTTTACTGGTTTGACCGTTTCTATAACACTAGCGACCTTCTCCGGCTGTGTAGATTCAATTTTAGCCTTTGAGATAACTGTTACTGTTTCTCGCTTCATTTGTGCTTCTCTTTCTTTGCTTAAAAAATCATGAGTAATATCTTTCTCTGCCATGGAGCTGTAATAAAGATCATTATTAAAAATCGTTTTGTAATAATTGAAAAATAAATAAAATTGTTGATAGAAATGAAATATGTCTTACCCCATTTCAGCAATGTGTGGTAGTTTGTGGACATAATCTGTAACGTGATCTTCAGGGAAACCTTCAACGTCATCTAATGAGTCCCCATGAGTCAGTTTGGCAAGTTTTGACATATCAGTTTTACCTGAAATATTCAATTTGTTTTTAATAATTGGCTGACCATTTCCGAAACATTAATTATTTACGTGCCACTTACCTGACGCAGTCTTAGTCTTAGAATCGCTTTCGGGCTTAACTTCCACTACCTTGTCCTTGGACATGTCGACATGGGTACCTTGTGTACCAATGTCATCTTCAGACTCTTCAAACGTATAATCCCTGGACTCAGTCAGACTGTGAGCATCTGACAAACGCTTCTCTTCCAAACGCAGCTCACTAACTGATCCAGAGCCAGCTGATGTTACTGATTGACGTTTCACTGTATCTACTGAAATCAAATTACATTAAAGGTAACACTACGAAACCCAGAAAATAATAATATTTAAGATTAAGTAAAGATCTTACCTGCAACATCATCTTTTACAACTTGAGTCCTCATTTCAATTGGTTCAGTGTCTTTAATAGTTTCAATTATAGCAGTCACTATTTCCTTTCCATGTTCTAATACAGGTTCACGCTCTCTTGTCACATCATCTTCAGAAGAAGTCTTTTTCTCTGTCACGGCGTCTTCGGAGCTGATTCTATCTGAAATACCTTCTGAGGATTTCCTATCGGACATTTCGATCTCCCTGCTACTTTCAGAAGATATTTTGTCTGATAGCTCATCTTTGTCAGATCGATCTACTTCCTCAGCTTCCGTTACAATCATTTGGAATTCTGTAACAGGTTTAGCTTTAGGAACATCTAAGTCAAGTTGTAGATCATTTAGTTTTGTTATAGAGACTGATTCACTTCTTGAGTGAGATCGTTTTGGAGTCATTTTCTTGAAGACGGGTTCTGATTCTTTATCAGACCCGGAATCTTGTTTCTCAAGTGATAAAGACTTAGGATCAATTCTCAGTGATGTAAAACCGACACTTTCTTCGAATTTCTCATCACCAAATCCACTTCCTGAGTCAATAGTTTCTTCGTATTCTGCCCGTTCATCGAAATCAGAAGATGATACTTTCGCTTTTACATCAGATTGGTCTGATTTCAATGATTCGGCTTCTGAATGTCGTCGAGAGTCTGTGTGTTCTGAGTCTTCTAAGGAGTCTGAGTAAATGCGCTTGGAGAAGAAACATTCTTGCACAGAATCATCTTCTGGTACGGTTTCAATAAATTGGCGTGCTTTAGCACTTATAACAGGTGATTCTTTTGGTGATATCTAAAAATATAAATTGTATTAATAACAATGCACAACTGGCATTTTTACAACACGGAAAAGCTATATATTTATACTAAGCTAAGCTAAGCTAGTAATCTTCTACCGGCTAGTAAGCTTAAGTTACCTTTTCAGCCTCTTTGGGTACCAAAGCAGATTCAAGTACTTGTGAACTGTGTTCACTTTCATACTTCAAGAATTCTAATGTTTGATCTCTAGTTTCATTTCTATCTGATACGATAGTGGTTACAGTCTTAATTTCAGTTTTAGTAACAGTTTGTTCTAAGTCTTTGTCAGTATGTGGCTTATGTGCTGGACTTGTGCCTATCTGGTCATCCAAGTCCGAGAACTGTGAAGTCTCATCTAATGAGTCACTGCGGTGTTTTGAATCCTTTGAATACACCTGGCGATGACAAACATGAATTTATACAAATACATAAAGTTCTAGAAAATACATTTTTAAAGCCACTGTGATCAGTACCGGGCAATCATGAAAAGAAAACACTCTTTTTTTAACTGCCTGTACTATCACGTCTGTAATACAAATATCCATGAAAAGGATAAGTAATTACAAAAATTGTTAATTCTCTTTTTTAGATCGGACTTTCTATCTTCCTTCAACAGATTTTTTTATGTGTGTTTTGTGGTGATGTTTAAGTGAAACGTACCTTTGAATCAGTTTGTGAAACAAAGCTAAAATCTTTTTCTGTGCTCTGTTGTATGTCAGCTAGCGAGTCGGCTTTGTCAGTAGTGGATTGTACGGGTGATTCCTGAGATGTCATCTTACTTATCAAGTCCGTTGTTTCAGAACCCATTGAATCAGTCTTGGTATGTCTGCTGAGGTCCGATTTTATACTTGTTACTGATATTTGTGGTTCTATCTGAAAATTTGTATTAAATTTTAAAGACAGAACTATAAATTGTATTGACATTTTATGAAAATGATGAATCATATTATGTTAAAGACTTTATTACCTTTTCTTTAGTTACTAACTTATCACTGAGAGAAACGTCTTTTTCTTCAAAAGTTTCTCTGAGTTCTTCTTCACTAACTTTGGCTCGTAATTCTTCAGTCAATTGTTTCTCAAATTTGTGATCTTTCATGATCGCAGGTTGATCATCTTTTTTGTCATCATCACCTGGTTTTTTGTCTTTTTCATCTTTTTTGTCTTTGACATCTTTGGGCAAATCCTTGCCATTAGGTTTCTTCTCAAATATATCTCTATCAATTTTAAATTTACTTTTTTGCTCTAATTTGTCTACTTTAACGGTAGTCTGAGATTCAGTCTCAGTCTCCGAGTCAGTGGATTTCTTCAAAAATTCACTGTCTTCCTCTGAAGACACTTGTACTAAAGTCGAGTCAGTCCTCATTGTCTTATGATATGGTTTAGATTTATCATCCATTTTAATTTTCGAGTCAAAGTGTTGTATAGTTTCTTTAACAGATTTTACAGTCTCAACATGTTTCTCAGTTTCTACAGATACTTTATGGGTAACATGAGTTTCCATACTCGATATCTGTTTAGATTGTTCTCTTACAAACTCCTGTGTATACTCAATTCCTTGATCTTGTTCAAGCGTATGTTTTTTCAACGCTTCTTTTGTTAACTTAACAGTTGTCTTAGGTAACTCAATAGAAGATTCCTTCGACATTTTCGATTCAAATGAGCTAATCTTAGCCTTCAGCGGTGCTTCAGCAATATCCCGCTCTTCTTCTACAACTAAATCAGGTGACTTATCACCATCATCTAATTTCTCTTCCACCCTTGACGTAACAATCTCCTTCTGAGAAATAGCTTCCCTCGTGAAGGTATCTTTAGTTTCAGTTTTGACTTCAGAAGTTTCAGCTGTCACTGACTTCCTTGGAGTGATGGTGACGTTAGAAAAGTCACCTGATGGGAATCTCATTGATTCATTCCTCATATGTCTTTGTAAATGTTTGGGAGTAGGTTTGGCTGGTGACGAAGGGTCAAACTTCCTGAACTGTTCGACTGGTCGTTCTGCTGGCTTTGGCTCTTCTTTCTTTGGTTCAATGACTTCTTGGACCTCAGAGTCCTTCTCTTCTTCTACCGTATCGGGAGACGTTTTTGAACGTGTCCTTTCTAATTTGGGGTCTTTTTCTAGTACCTATAAAACATTAAGAGACAATTTAAGCAAGTACTGGACGAAAATAAAAGTTTCTGTATATAATTCTAAAGACAAATATTGTTTACTTGTTGTTCAATATCTTGGAACTTCTTAATGTCTGGTTTTATTTGCGTCTTAATTTCAATGATTTCTTCTCTAATTTCTTTCTTCTGTTTCGACGCCGGGATCTTGCTCGAACTTAATTTTCTCGTTATTTGTTCTTTTCGTTCTGCTACACTGCGTTTCACGTCTGTAACCAAACAAATAACTTTAGTATCTGCTTTAAAGAATTAAGTTTCAAATAGATTAATTCAGTTAGTAAACTTTTGAATCATACCTTCATCTTCCTCACTCTCTTCATGAGAGCTAGGTGAAGGAGTTCTCTCTATTTCACTCTTTTCAACTATCGACTTCTCTTCAGGTGAATATTTGGCCTCATCTTGATCATGTTCTGACTCCCTATGTTCAGGAATTTCCCCTTCATCGTAAATTCTATCTTTGAGTTTATTGTCTTCTTCTGCTGTAAAAATTGCAACATATTAAACGAAATTCTGCAAAATTAAAATGTCCCTCAAACTAAGTTAATAATGTTTGTTTTATTCACTAGTGGCCCGCCTCGGCTTCGTACGGTTTACATAATTTTAACCGGGAGGATTTTTGTATACTTTCTTACATACAAACCTTGTCCTAATAATAAAGAACACAAAAAAAAAAACAAGAATGATCTCTACTGTTATGATAGATCCTAAATCTCGATATAAGAATAACAAAATAAATAGAAACACAACGATAACTATCAGGCAATAACACCCTAGATACGACACTCGTCGATGCAGAATGATTTTTAACAGGTGATGGGAAATCTTTCCAACCTGTTATACTTCCAAACTACTTGGTAACTAAACAAAACCTACCTTTGTAAGCTTCAATTTCTTCAGAAGCCTGCCTCTCCTGGTAAATGTTTCGTTGGATCCGTCGTTCATTGGTCAACTCGGATTGAGGTGCGATGATATCATCTCTTCCGATACGACATAGCGCCAACTCCAGAGAGTTATCTGCATAGATTACATGGTAAGTTTCCACTGTATTTTTTTTATTCAAGTGATTAGATTTTCGAGAGCAATATTATATTTTTTTGTAAAATTCTCAGCACCTGGAAAGATGCGGCCGAGGCTTCTATTCAGCGGGTCTAAAACGGCCACTTGGCAATGTTCCTAATGACACAAGCAGAATTACATGTCATATCTGTATCTAATCTATAAGGCTAGATGTTCCGATATGACAAGCAATTCTATGCCTGTAACAATTTTAGAAGAATTGCTAAAGAGGTTGCTGGAAATTCACGAAGTGTATTTCTCATATGAATAATGCTAAAAGTGGCTGTTTTGGACCTGGTTTGGTTATGGTTTGGCAAATGTGCAACAGTGACAACAATATGATTATCCAAATCATTTTCTACTGTTTTTTTTAACTATTTTGGCCTTTAAAATATGCCTATGACTCCTACACATTTTCTTTACTCGATTCGTACATTTAGTTAACTATAAAAAAATACTTCAAATTCCTACCTAAAGCCTTAGTCCCTGACTGGGTCTTCCACAGTTTCAGCATGAGCTGTGCCTGTTCAGCCGCTGTGATCCTCTTCGCTTGTATCTGATTCACGGTGGCCACGCTCACGCCAAGCTCATAAGCCAGGGCCACCCAATCTTTGCCGAGAAGGTTGCAGATGTCCTCCAACCTGGAAATACGAAGGATTGTTTTGCAAGTAGCCAGAATATTCCAGGTTTCTCTCTCAAGAGCCCAGACCCTGTTCCGGATACTGAGATAGTGCTCCAACGCGAGCCTAAATATAGATAGGTAACATTAGGTGTTTGTCACGTTACAGTGTTATGATGATCCAAAAATTGAATGGTAAGTCATTTCGAGAATAAGACATCAGTTAAAGATATACAAAAGTTACCATACCTTGGATCACTAAGCCTCTGTCGCCAGATGAGCTCTTGTTCCTCAGTGCGCATTGGCACAGTTTCTGTTGGGATGGGAGACGTCCTCTCTTCATCTGGCACCATGATGTTGAGGACAGCAATCTGTGTGCATAGGAATTATAAGTACCCTTACTTGTTTTCTATGTTGTTTCGCTTTGAGGTTTCTATCGTTATAAATGAGTGCGATAATTATTGGGTTTACTTTACTCTGATTTCTTATTCTTTTTTCTGTTATGTAGACGCCTGCATATAAAACTACCCCAATCTGTATAATTTTCACAATCGGACATGAATCTTCTCATTTTGTGATATAGTTGAAAATCGATTAAAAAAACTTGACAGATTGGGGTACGTTGATATTGCTGTCATCTGTATACCTATTAGAAACAATAGTTCGGAAGATATTAACATGTAAAACCGAAAATACTGAATGTACCTAGGTATGTCTTTACTCCTGCAATAATAAACTTTGGTAACTAAATTCCTGTTTACTAAACAGGAATTTCGTCAAGCGGGCTACTACTTCTTCAAATTACCCGTACTGTTAGCCTGTGTCAACCCACTGCTGGGCAAATACCTCTCTCTATGACTTCCAACTATTTCGATCTTAGGCTAATGTCAGCCACTGGTTGTTAGTTTTGGCTAGCTCATCCTGCCATCTTCTGCGAGGCTGTTAAGGCTTACAAATAGACAAATAACAACTTACAGGTGTCGGCGAAGGTTCTCCTTTCGGGACCTTAGGATCCCTCATGAACTGGCATCTGCAGATCGGCTCCAGGTCTTGCGTCTTGATCATAACAGGGAAGGCCACTCGGTTCTCGCGGAAGGCTCGGAATGGTATCGAGAGCTGTTCTCCAGACTTTGCTACTGGGACTAAGTTGCCTCCGAATTCCAGGTATACCGGTTTGCCTTCGTGCACCTGTTGAATTTCGACAGTGCTTTATTTCTGGTATAAGTAGATCAGGCTATTTGAAAGAACAAATACATCTTGAAACACAATTAGAAAGTAAGTTCTATCTATCTAATCTTTATGGTGCAGTTGATGCTGAAAACTACATCCTAATTCTTTGATTTGATGATTTTTATAAATCTTCGAAGATACAATTTAGTTTGTTGTTTTTTTTTTAAAAGGATAAGCAATAGCAGAAGACAAAATTAATGCCGAAACAAAATGTGAGGCATTCTTTTCAAACCTTTCCCCACTATAACTAGGTACACCATAAAAATTTTTGTTCTGTGCGGGAATTGAACCCGCGACACGCAGCGCAGCAGTCGAACGTTCGAGTTCTTTGATCATTACAAACTGTTGGGGGCTTACATTCCATTTCATTATTTAACTTATCTTACCTATTGCCCTTTACTAATTTACACAAAAAAAAATTTGACGTACCTCTACATCCCTGCTCTTAGCCACTTGTATGAACCGCTCAATGCGCTCCAAGGTCTTGTCTTCCTTATCATCAGTGACACAGAACATTCGTAGCTGAGCCTGGCACTCATCAGTGCGCTTGGCATAGACCACGAAGCGAGCCATGAACGGCACGTGGATGGCTTCTCTGAAATTAATGAATATTGAAAAGACGCAGACAACAAAGAAAAGGAAGAATGTATTGGTACTGAACTGAAACACTTTAAAACTAAACAAAAAGTTTAATAACAAAAGGGTCTCAGCTCAGCAAAATTCTAGATGACAACATAATGTATGCCATCTGATGCTAATTTTTGAGCTGCAACCTTATATGGTGTAGAAGACGTAGAACCAAATGATGACTCACGACTTGTAAAAGGTCTTCTTTCAGCAGTAGCAGTACCTAATTGGAAATAATGTGATGTAGCGTTACCTACATCAGCATTACAATTACAACCAAGATTTATCTACTGAAGAACAAGACCTTTTCTAAGGAAATCTGCTAAGTACAGCTTGCAAATTAATATAACTGTCAGGATTCCACATACCTCAGTACATACTAGCACTGATGATGTATCTCTAACATACCTGTATAATTCTGTCGCCATTTTTGTAGCATCCTCAACGTGTCGACAGTCAATCAACCAATATCTAGCTGACACAGTCGTAGTAAACGACACACAGTCGTTCACAAACGTTAGAGGAGTATTTTCTGTAACATCTTCCCAGTGCGCTCGATTTGTTCCACCTGCCACCATAAAAACCTCATTTTACACCCTGTAAGCTCAATATCAACTAGATACATGCTCTGCAATTATATACTTTGTACTGCTACATTTAAAATGTTCTTTTGTTTGTCTGTTCTGATGAAAGCTATGAGGCAGTAATTTGCGGCTAAAACGCTATTTTCCAACTGCCATGATGATGGGTCTACCCTATTTGCATGCCAAAGCAGGCTTTCAAATATTTATCTACACAGTACATGTATTTTCAATTTAATAGTTTGCAGTCTATTATTTTCTCTACTACTTAAATTGACTAATTTAAAATTACTTGTATAAAAAGATTTAAGTGTAGTTATAAATACATATTTCAGAGAGCTCAAAGTTAAGATAATTTTGTGTTATATTAACCTAAACATAAGAACACATAAGTTGTATAAGTAAATAATGTAAGTAACCGATGTAGAAGAAAGATCAGAAATAAGAAAGACAGGTCAATAACAAATCAATAAAAAAACTAAACATAAAATGTTTCCAAAACGGCCTATAGCAAACACACAACAAGCAAAGACAACACATCACACAAATAAATAAATAATAAAATAAATAACGTACCATTTTAATACTTTGTAAAAATGAAAAAGTGACTAGAATGTGGCACACTGTGAACTGTCACCTGTTTCTTACAAAATAGTGCTGTTGTCTCACAAAATGAAAATGAACTCTACTTTATCAAAAAACGAATCATCAAAATTGCTGTTCAGGTTTTCGAAAAACAGATCTCTCGAAGGACATTCACTGAAATAAAATCCAAAAATCCAACCGAACTAAATAAAAACATGGAAATAAAAACGTGTCCAGTGAAACAATGACAAGAAAAAGGAACGAGACAAAATAAGAGAAGATGATGTGAACAGAACTGATAGGCCGTTTTGGAAATAAATCTCTGATTCTTACAAGCAAAGTAACAAAAAGGGAACATTGACGTCGAATGATCATGAGGATGAAGATGGCACCGATTCGGAATATTTTATTTTTACGCTTAAACTAAACAAAAACAGGTATTTAACGTGTCTCAATCATATACAATGTGCCAATACAGTTGCAGTTCCTTTAGTTCTAGTTATGTTTGTACATTTTGTTCTAAACCGACATGTTTCTGTGAACGTATCGCTGTGCAAACTCTTGATGTCCCAAGATTCATTGAATGGTTATGATACAGAGTGAACGTGACTTAACAAAGCGTAAAAATTTCAGCCCGTGCATAGAGGAAGAATGTATGAGAAGCAAGATATGGAAAAGCATTCAAAAAGTGATAGAGGGAAAAAAACAATGTAAGTGATATTTATACTCGAACAGCCACGACGCTGACGAGTATAAGTATCATAAAAACAATGATTTATGAGAAATAAAAACACGATAAGATCAAGAGTTTCAGACAAATTAACGTTTCAAATAAAATAAACGAAACTTAAACCGACATTTTGATTTTGTTTTTGTATAATATTTCTAATGTTTTTACCTTCGAGAGATCTTTTGCGAAATACCCCTGTTGGTGCGCGCCGATAGGTGGCAGCACATTATTTAGCGCCACACACGGTGAGCGTGCAACACACACAAACACACGAGAACAAAGACAATGTAGACACGCACATAACGGACACACAGGGACATAGTCCCTCAGCGGCTTGTGTATTTGCTATAAGCGGTTTGCTTGTTTGCACTGTCTTAAATACTTTCGTTTCCCTTCCACTATCATGTATGTTTTGTTTCGAATGAAATGATTTCAAACTACGCTATGTTTTAATAACATGCTCATCCTGCTGTCTATAAAATAGGGAGTCAGACTAAACCCGTAATTCTCTTATCTACACTAACCAATATGATTTAGGATAAAAAGACTATAAAATTCCGATTAACTATCAATACTCTAGTTAAAAAGTTGAAAATGTCAAAATCTATAGTCTACCGATCTCATGTAGAACTATATTCGTTACCTACAAATCGATTCGTAATGATTTCTCTTTGTCTATATCCTACATTACACCAATGTGTTGTAATGGAATATTGGTATTAGAATTGTATTTCCTTTTAGTTTATTTGTTAAGCGAACTTAAAAGCAAAGTCCACAATACCCCCAAATAGGCTGTAATATGTATTTAGTATTTACTGCAATTTATTACAAGATTTGTTTTCCTGAAAGTCTGACTTGCAATTTATTTTTTTCAGTCTTCCAATCTATGAAATTGCAATAAACATCCATATACTAATTCCAACCCATGTTTGGGTACTGTTTGTAAGCTGAATACCTAACTGGCACACTTACCTTTCCATGGCAAAGCATATCATCGAGATAGCAAACATAAGCCATACTCCATTGCAACACATGGCGTTAATCTATTTGTTACTGAAACACATTTTTTGGCACAATATCACCCATATGTAATGTCTTTATATATGTGATGATTCTTTTAGTACTGTATGTTGTAAAGTTCAGTGATTTAATTTTCTACAGGTATCTGATGATACCCATGATCTACATCCAAACAATTTTTCAGTAACAAATCAGATCTGCTTTTTAAAATACAAGCAAACTATTTTAATTGTACCTGATATGGAACAGAGTAGCCTCAATGTTGGGGCTGATGAAGTGCTGTACTGGTTCGTCATACCCTGGGTATGAGGACGAGGGGCTGGCATACTCAATGTTATTGCTTTGTGGAACTTTCTTCTCCTTGGTTCTACAGTGACTACTGGCGATACAGCTACTCCACGACCAAGTAGCTTAGCCGTAAGCTCTGAATCTATTATTTGGGCCTGAAAAGATTAAGGTTTGTTTGTACTAGCGTTTGTTTTGAAGTTACTCTTTTATGTTCTTTTATGTTCTGTAAAACACTCTTATTTTATATTGTTTTGTTATATCTTAACATAATCTTTCTTTCATGTTTTAACCCTCATTATTTTTATATTATTCTAAAGACCAAACGTAATCGTCGCCAAAGCTTCATGCTAGTGTTGGTTTGAAAGTTAAAAGCCAGTGTGTGGAAATAATAGATTAAACTCAGTACTTACCTCTTCATGGAACAACTAATAGAGCGGGAGCCCGTAACAGATGTCCGTGACCAATTTCCTCTCAAGCGATAATTAGTAGACTACATAAGGGAGTCATATCATAAAGATTCGTGGAAGTCAGCTGCGATTCCGTTGGTGGGATAAGCAGCAATCGCCGTTCAAACACGTAGAAAAAATATTTTTTTTTAGTCATTCCCTCCCAACTGAAACCTGGTTTAAATTGAAGATTACCTTGTATCACGAAGAATAAAACCAATCAGCCGACGGTACAATGGTGGAATACACGTCAGCTGGTCACTCGAACATGTAATTTTTTATTTTATTTTCAGTGATTTCCTCTCAACCCAAATTTAACCTGATGAAAGTTTACATGTAGTTAAGGCTAAAAACAGACGTCAGCTGGCTGTGTCTCGGTGGAAAGACCGTCAGCTGATACTTTGAAAATTACAAACAGGACTAAGGCTCTCAGCCTAAATATGCATTTAGTTCAAAGTTTTCAATTCCTCCCTACAGAAAACCAGTTTATATTGACGCTTACTCAATATCACGATGAAAAAATACGTTCAGCTAATGTTTACAGACAGTTATGGATCAAAATACAGAGTTATTCTTATTAAGCTGGGCATCAGGAACATATGTGATTCCGTAAGAGATACGAAAAAACTTATTTAGATAACATTAGCTCTTTTTTCAGTATAACAATTTTAGCATTTTATTTTTTTGGTCAAGTGTGAATTGTTCACTAAAATGAATTCGCTAGGAACAATATTTGGATTATACAAAATGTGCAGTACCTTAAAAACTACTTAACCGATTTTCGTGAAACAAACTGTACAATAGTTTTTACAACAAGACCAACACATTAAAATAAAGTCCATTGCAATAACCCCATAAACAAAAAATTACATTTTCAAGTTACGTAATTATGATCAACATAATAAAATTATCAAACTTTAGTAAATCTAGTTAGTTTCGTTACATTTATTATGTATTTTAATTAGCACTAATAAGAAAAATACAGTATTATAATAAGAATTTAGCACAAACAAATAACATAAAAAAAATCTGATTAGAAAATATATTAAGAAAGTCTCCTTACAAACAATATTTACCTACATCTTGTAGCACTTCCCACTACGTGCACCTCTCGTCATAGCGGTGGTCTCATAGCCGACTTTTAATACTTTGGAAAAGCCCAAAAAATGTATGGAGCGTGATGAATGTTAAATGATGTCCTTTGACCAATTTCCGCCATCCTGATTTTTGTTTTCTGATACAACGAAATGATCTTTACATGAAACAGAGTCGAAAGGCATTAAAAAATAAATCTGATATGAGATAATTATGTTGATCATAATTACGTAACTTGAAAATGTAATTTTTTGTTTATGGGGTTATTGCAATGGATTTTTTTTTAATGTGTTGGTCTTGTTGTAAAAACTATTGTACAGTTTGTTTCACGAAAATCGGTTAAGTAGTTTTTAAGGTATTTCACATTTTGTATAATCCAAATATTGTTCGTAGCAAATTCATTTTAGTAAAAAATTCACACTTGACCAAAAAAATAAAATGCTAAAATTGTTATACTGAAAAAAGAGCTAAAGTTATCTAAATAAGTTTTTTCGTATCTCTTACGAAATCACATATGTTCCTGATGCCCAGCTTAATAAGAATAACTCTGTATTTTGATCCATAACTGTCTGTAAACATTAACTGAACGTATTTTTTCATCGTGATATTGAGTAAGCGTCAATATAAACTGGTTTTCTGTAGGGAGGAATTGAAAACTTTGAACTAAATGCATATTTAGGCTGAGAGCCTTAGTCCTGTTTGTAATTTTCAAAGTATCAGCTGACGGTCTTTCCACCGAGACACAGCCAGCTGACGTCTGTTTTTAGCCTTAACTACATGTAAACTTTCATCAGGTTAAATTTGGGTTGAGAGGAAATCACTGAAAATAAAATAAAAAATTACATGTTCGAGTGACCAGCTGACGTGTATTCCACCATTGTACCGTCGGCTGATTGGTTTTATTCTTCGTGATACAAGGTAATCTTCAATTTAAACCAGGTTTCAGTTGGGAGGGAATGACTAAAAAAAAATATTTTTTCTACGTGTTTGAACGGCGATTGCTGCTTATCCCACCAACGGAATCGCAGCTGACTTCCACGAATCTTTATGATATGACTCCCTTATGTAGTCTACTAATTATGGCTTGGGAAGAAATCACTAACGATATTTTGGCCTGGCTCCCGCTCTATAAGCAGAAGAGATTTTGCTAGTATACCAGTTTAATTTGGGTTTGTTCTTTTGTGAAGTAGATTTCATGTTCTACATTATTTTTATAAAATCAGCTATAATCTTACAAACGAAATGGTAGGAAGGTGGTGAAGAGCGGTCGGTGCAAAATTAAGCAAATATGAACATTATGAAATCACAGGAAAAGCATATAAAAATGAAATTATACACATTTATTACAATGTCAACTCAGACTTTCATCTATTTCTCACACATGCGCTTTGAAAACAAGATGCAACACACTCCGATAATAATCAAGCTCAAAATAATATAGCAAAACAAAAATATGTACATCATGCAAGTCTCACGTTTGGTCTTTAGGAAATAAAGTACAAAGTCGCATAACAATCCAAGTAACAATTCAACTTAAAAGCATAGAAAGACATTACCCAATAAATTTAGCAATCCTTAAAATACTACTTAACTAATTAAATTACGTCACTCCAATTTTATTTTAAATACATAATAATATCACAAATAACACGCACAAAATGTATTACTAAATAATTAGATATCACATAGTCATTCATATATTTTTCCGTTGTTATTATTTCAATCATGCTTAAAATGTCGCCTAAAGACCAACTAGAGAAAATCCAACCAGTATGATATACCGCAGTGTGAGAAAACCTACGATTTTGGACTTTAATTTTGTGATTTCATAGAATTCAATTTTGCTTAAATTGAAAACAATCGTTTTTTGTCAATGGTTTATTGAAACTCCCTTCTACAATAAATAGTTAAGTGAATTTCTAAATTTATTGGGTATGACATAATTCCCTAAAGGAGTAACGTAGAAACTTATTCTAACGGCAGAAGACATGTTTCATCAAATTAGTTAAAATCCTCGAGATCATTCCGAACTCTTTTAAATCTTGAAGTATTTAGTATTATTTTATTCTAAGAAGACACTGAAATCCTTCCAACATTTTCAACACTCAAAATTTGATAAAACAGGTCAAGGCTGCTTTATTATTAATAATGAAGTACATTGTTATTAAAATATTAATGAGCTGTATGTATGTCTAAGATATGTGATGATACATCATTACGTAAATAGCTAAACAAAAATACTTCACCAATAAACGGATACAAAATAATCATCGTAAAAAAATTTGGCATTCACATTTGTACTTTTGTTGTAATATGGCAATGACTAGACTTTGTTTGGCAAAATATAGTCTGGATCTCTTAAATCTGGCTTACTTAATTCCGTTACTTCATAATCCCTGCATCTATATCTTAGACTTAGCTCTTAGTATTGAAGTATACCAAATCACAACTCTTTGTTTTCATTAAGGCTTGAGCTTCACCTATCTAGTTTTGCTTTGCTATTCGGATTGTTCTCTTTAGTTGCTTTTATTGCGAGTTGATCCTTAGTGAGGCGAAATGAATGTTTCATATCCATTCCTTCTATGCACACTTGCAACTAAATACATTCATTCTACATCACAAATGTTCAATGTACTTTTTCATGTTACATGAAAAAGAACCGTCTAAAGCTTTTGACTAACTAAAATTGTAGAAGCATTGAAATCTCTCAGAAAATATTTTGCCGAACCTATCACTAATGACTAACATTATAATGAGAATACAATAAATTAATCTAAAACAATAATAAATAAATGAACACAGTACCTAAATCTAACATTGAAAAAAATAAAAATATTCGTTATATTTCATAAGCTTGTCTGACTATGTCAGCTTATAAGATTAAATTCATTGGAGTACATTTTATGGTTACAATACTACCAAATAAGAGAGAAGCGTTTTTTCTTAGAAACGTTATTGACGGTGATTTTTTTGAGGTTTTTGTCCTTAACACCTTTTCGTGGTTTGAATAGGTTTACCTGAAGGCCGACTTTGATTTTCTTGGTGAGGGCGCCTTGCGGGAAGACGGCTTGGACTTGCGGGACGACGGAACTGGATACCATGCCACCTGGGGATTAGGAGAGAGTATTTATGAAATTGTATTTACTCTAGTAGGCAATACGTTGGCTCAAATACAAAAAGAAGTGAATGGAACCTTTCTTTCTTTGGCAGGTTTTCCGATATTCGTTTTAATCTCAGATTGTCTTGTATTGACTTTGACCAGAATTTGAGCATATCAATAGAGTTATCTGTGGCTTCGCAGCGATGTGGTCTCTAGTTATTAAAATCTAACTACCACCAATGGTTGAAAATTATGATGATGATGATATATAGGGATCATACTGACCTTCAGGCCCAATAGCGTGGACCTCCTGTCGTATGCGCGATATAACAGCGAAGTACTGCGGGAAGTCGTGCGTCAGGATCCGGGTGACGCGGGGAGCGTCCCAGCCTTTCTCGTCTGTCTCGTTTGTCTCTGTTGAAGAAATAATTTGATGAGTTACCTTGCTATTGTAGGCGACACTTTCTAGCAAAAATGGCGTGGATGGTATGAATTATCTTCAATTATACATTTTTTTTTAAATAGGTTAGGTTTTTGTAAAATTTATTTTTTTACAAAAAGAAATTACATATTTGGTCAACATCATCAGATTGGAGAGGTGGCTCCTATTACTGTCTAAGTTTTCATCATCATTTTGCGCTTAACCCAATTAATTTGGAATTTGTGCACCATTCCTTATTCATTCCAATTCTCAACAAAAAAAACCTGAATTCTTTATCCATATTTTTTTTTACCACCCATAGATTCTTTGACCTATCTTGTGTCTACTTCTACAATCGACTTACCTTCAATCTCAAGAGTCTCATGCAGGATATCCTGAACGACGTCATCAGTAGCATCAGCGTTGTGTTCCCTCCAGCTGGTCCCGTTGTCTGAGCGAAGGATCACAATCTCACGCTCTTTGCCACGGAGTGACGCGTAGTGAGGCACTTCGAGTATCACTGGTCTGGATTTGGAAATGATTATTGATTAAGAATCGACAGCATGTAAAGAAGCAAAATCAGGCTATAGTATTTTCTTTGTTAAGAAATAGGACTCCTCCTTTCTTTCTTTCTTTCTTCTTCCTCCTTTTATAGGGAAAGGGCACTCCCTATATCGGGAGGGCAATATCCTAGATTACAGTCTACGATAGGCATGTATTTAATACGGCAACTAAGTATAATGAATATAGGTTGAAAAAAAATAGAGTGGTTACCAAACATAATGGGTTGGCAGCTAATAAGGAGTATCGTAGTAAGTAAAAGATGGCATATTAATATATCAGTTATAAGCTCCGTTTTAATTTAAACTAGCATCAAGTTTTTCTTTTGGGAACTGAATTAATATCTAAGCGAAAACTTAATGATGAAAATAAAATAGAAAATGGGCATACATAAATAATACAAATCAGATTCTATTTAAAATTGTTTGTATGAAGAATAAATATAAACTAGCTTAAAATTGTGTGACTTTTAATAGCTTTGAATTAGTACCACCTGCCAGAATGCTCGACGGAGCCCCGCTTCGCGGGGCTCCTATTTCTGCGTGCAAGGTTTAAAGTAACCTAACACGAAGGGGATGGCGGGGTCTTTCAGACCCCGCCATCACCTTCGAACCTAACCTGTCCGTGTCGGGATGCCCCAAGTCCCGAGCTCGTTTCATTCGCTCTTGCATCCTAGGTCAAATAACTGATTACTACCTGTCATGCTGGCTCACAAAATAAACAAAACTAAACACTAACGTGTTAGTTGCACACATTACCGGCGAATGCCACCCTACTAACATTATTAGTCGCCAAGTCATTATATACAGCTCCTCGCCTAATATTTCAATTGACTGGTATAGTTTATTTGCTACCTAAACGCAGCTGCTAGTTTTTAGTTTTTATAACACCCTTAATTTTGAACCTTACGTAATATAATAGTCGCGAAAATATTTAATCGCTGGCAAGTTATTTTATTTGTTGCAAACATTTAGTCGACTTTTAAGTTATTAGTCACTCGGAAAATAATAAGCTTCTACGATATTAGCTACATGTAACATTTTAGGAGATTATTGATGGATAAATCTGGCATAAAGATCATTTTTGAAATAAGACTGTGATAAAGGGATAAATAAATATACTGAACTACTCGAATTTCGACAGTACAAAATATAATCAGACTCAAGCGACGTTTGTTTAAATCATATTTAAAGACGTGTATGTAGCAGATGAGAGGCTTACCCTAAGAATTTAGCGGCGACTGGTCCCATCTCAAGCACCCTGGCTGCAAGAGCCTCACCCTCCATTAAAGGCGGCATGTGGTTGATGCGGGATGGCTTCAGATACCTGGAAAAAGATTAAAGAAATCATGAACTGATTCTTCTAACACAAAAATTGGTGGAGTTGTCGTCATGTGTCTAGAAAAGTCATTCAAATGTTTTATTTTCATTCCTGCGTAATGGTAGTTGTTTTATCTTCTTTGTGTTATTAAATTGCATCATGAAGAATGAAGTCTTGCTATAAAAATATGTCCATAATTTTTGGTATAGGCTAAACATTTTTTATTCTACTTAAGATTTTTTTGACGATGTCCTTTCCTATGCTTTATCGAAAGATGCTTGTGGTACTTGCTTCCTCTTGAAACTGACCTGCAAGTTATTCTAGTAGGTTGCTGAGCAGACAGTGGTGGTACAATGACGCGCACGCCACCACCACGGCATCCTCGCATCGCTCCTCCTCGAGCGTCCACCAGAAAGGATACCAGGAAACTGGAATACACAGTAACAGTATTAAATATCAGGTAGATGTAGTAATATTGCCATTGCTGATGGAAATGATTTAAAACGAAACCTAAAACTGTTAGTGAAATGATGGATAAAAAAAACAGAATTTACTATCGTAAAGACTATTACAAAACAATTAAGTACTAAATTTTTCATCGGTTTGAATGGTAATTTACGGGATTACATTTGTAGTTGAAAATGACACTATATTTATACATAAAAGAGAGTAACTTAGAAAGAAATATAGCTCCACTCTAACTTAAATAATAAAATCGGTACTTCTCTTACTCAAAGAAATACAAAGGAAAAAAAGAAAACCAACTGAAATAAATTAATAATGGCTCAAAGCACATTTTTATTAGATCATAAACACAAAAATCATTTTAAACAATACAACAGACAAAGAAATCAACAATAAAATAAATAAAAGAGAACTTACTTCTTCCATTGCAGCTTTTTCCTGAAGATCCAAGTAAGCATGCGCAACAAGTTTGTAATAAATGTTTATTTTCTGAAATAGACGTTTCCACAGTTAACATACAGTATTTCAACAAGGAAAACATGGTCCCACAAGACATGGGTCACTTCTATCGCTTATTTATGCGAATAATTCAGAATTTATGTGAATCTTTGGTTGAGAATTTTGGTAATCAACTTAAATTAAAATACATTGATAGAGTCATCTTAAAAAAAATCATAAATGTTCCCACTGTTGGGACACAGACCTCCTCTCACAGAGTGGGAATGGGCCATAATCCACCACCCCGTGGGCCCAGTGCGGGTTGGTAGCTATGTCACATGTCTTCGAATGTTTGGTTCTAGGACGTGCCGGTTATCTTACGATGTTTTCCTGTACTGTTTTAAGGGCAGTGGAGATGAAATAAATTACACAAACTAATGCGCCTGGTTGGGTTCGAACCCACGACCTACAATTCGTCACTAAGCTACCACTGAGCTACCACTGCTCCAAAAGTCACATTTGTAGCAGTTGTTTTACTGGTTATCAAAATACTGTGACGTTAGAATCATAAACGGTTTCATTGGAAACGATAATAACTTTTATATGAAGCATCATTACAAATACGTTTGTTATTTTGGGATTGTTTACATAATTCCGTTTACATTAACGTTTCCGTATTATGAATCATTGTACTCGTATCTTGATACTGTTATAGCATTTCGTAAATTATGGTTTACGTTAACTGTTGAATTTGAATAAGCATTTGAATGCAGTAAAGACATGGAATTGGTACAAATAAATTTTCCATTGCAAGCTGTTCCAGATCAAAATCAAAGATATAAACAATTAAATCAACAATTCATGAGAAAATTACTCATAGAATGAAGAAAGTCAGATATTGACTTTTACATTGAATGGAGTTCCTCAGGGGACAATGGTTGGACCTCTAATAAAACCAAGTGGTTGTTTATTCAATATCAACGGATTAATATTAAATGTAAACTACTAGAGCTATTTAAGTTACCCTGAGGCTACGTTCTTGGGTCTCTGTATCGCATGTCACTTAATAATGTGTGATATAATAAGCAATTCGTCATTGTTAATATTTCATATTTAAAAATATTAAATATTCTTAATATTATGATTCAATGTATCGTAGGAGTATTTTTAATTTGCTATGATTTTTTATCAAAATGAGTAATTAATATTATAATAAATGTGTGTAGAAGGTGATACTGACTTGGGTTGCGTAGGATCCACATTGTAGCAATATCCTTCCGGCGCCTGCGCAGTGCTGTAGCGACTGATGCTTTTCACAACTACCTCTTGCTGAGGCTGATATGGCATGCCATTCACTGATCCTGGAGGAAGAAGGGAAAACAGTTTTTGTTTATGTTAGATAGTCTCCAAAGAATCGGTGCCAACGAACAGATTGTTGCCCAAGTAATTTAAAAAAGTTTCATGCATCCTTTTTTTTTTCGATAAGAGTTGTACGAAAAAGACCTTTAATAGGATGAATAGAACTGAACAGATGAGGATTTTCAATGTTTGTATGAGATATAGACGTAGTGACTACGAGAATGTTGTCAATCCAGAATTTGAAACGAATATTATCTCTTAAGTTCAGATGGTCTTTAGAGTCGTATTACCTTGTTTTTTTTTTTAATTATTAGTTTGCTCCTGACCTTAGTTTAGGTCAGGGATGACAAAGACAAGGTCGACGATGGTGCGAGCTTACCCAGAAGAAGCTGTTCACTCTAACTTTGAAGAGATTAGGGTTGTGTGCGTTCGGGAACACAGACGCAAGCAGAGAGTTCCACTTCTTCGCTGTTCGCATTGTAAAAGACGTTTGGAAAGTGCGAATTCGTGTAATAGCAATACGGTAAGGATGATAATTTGCCGTGCGTCTAGATTTGCGATGATAGAAGGAGGCTGGTGGGATGAGATCGTGGAGTTCTTGGGTACACTCTCCGAAGTACAATCTGTAGAAGACCGACAGGCATCTCAACTTCGATCTTACCTTGCGACATCTCCATAATATTTTTATGGCTCATAGCTGACTCGGTTCTCTCATCTTTGGTGACGTCAATAGGCAGAGAATCATCTCCTAAGGACTTCATATCATCGGCCGTCAAGTAGCGGTATGGCTGGTCATTCAGTATTGTGTCTTCACCTGGAAAAGCAAAAAGTATTAATTAAAATACTTGTTAAAAGTTTAACTGATGACGCATCCATTAGTGATGGTAATGTAATTGTGTAGAAAACAATTAAGATAAAACGTTTATTTTGAAATTCTAGGTAAGTTTCTAAAATCCAGTTTTACTAACAAAAACAGTCTCAACCTTATTGGCTATGAGAGCTATGTTCTTTATCTCAGATAATAATAATAATAATAATTTGTTTATTTTCTCTCATAAAGTCATCAGTACTCATCTCTGAAATTGTTTTATTTTTGAGTCACTTTGTTTGAAGTTTAGAATAAATAGGCTCTATGTCAAAGCCGTAAGTCAAATGAAATCCGCTCTTTGTTTATTACTGGTATGTTTACCTGCATCTAATAACTCATTATCTTTCTGCCTTATCTCATCCAACTTGGTGTCGATGCAATATTTTCTTTTTCTATTCTCTCCTGTCACAGCTTTATGGTTATTTACACCTATTTTATTTTTTATTTATGTATTGATAGGTTCGCGTTTGACCACTATCTCGCCTGATGGTAAGCGAAGATGTGGCCGATGGTGAAGCACGCTTGCCTAGAAGTCGTGGAATGCAGATGCGGGCAATTCCACTCCATAGCTGTGCGTACAATAAAGGTATTGGCAAAACGCGTTGTACGGACCGGAGGGATGTCCACCATTTATCGATGGCGCATTGCCGTACGTCTTGTAGTTTGATGATGGAAAGGGCCAGGCGGAATCAAGTTCTGCAGTTCCATCGCACACTTTCCGAAATGAAACCGATAAAAAACCGACAGGCTGGCAACACGGCATCGATGTTTAACTTTTTCTTTTGTACCATTACTCACACAATCCATCCATCTAATAAGACTTTTGATCCCAAAATAAGACCTGTCTTGTTCGATTATCCTAACATGTAATTTCCTTATTGAAGAAGAGTACAAACCTCCTTCCTCCTCAGAATCAGACATGAATGTCTCCAGCATGGTCTCGGGAGCCACAACTTTGTATTTCTCCTGTGAGACTGGTGCGATGGAGGGCTCTGACACTTCCTTGAGGGTTTCCATCACAGTCACGTAGCCCAGTTTGGAAGCTATGTCCAAGGGTGTTTGGCCATTCTGTTGAGAAGATTAAAAGGAAATTAGTTATAAATATTGGTAAGGTTATTGTTTTTGTGATATTTTAGGCGTCCGTCTCTGGATTGTCTTTATCGAAAAGGTAGATTAGCATTTTCGGGGTTTCGGTTAACTCAGGAGATTTTCACTGTATTTTTTTTTTGTTTTGTATATGTGTTCGGCCCGTGTATGTTCTGAAAATTGGATCACTTTTTGAAAAGAAAATCAGATGATTTATTTCCATTATTTCAAAATAAACTCATTATCCTACTAGACTGCTGAGCAAAAGTTTCGTTGACAACCTTCCACTTTTTTCTTTGTGTAGTTTTCTCTAGCCAATCTGGCATAAACCTAGATGGGTTTGTGCGAGTTCTGAATTTTTATCTGTATTTAAGTTAGTTACCAAAGATAACGGTAGATAAAAAACTTTTTCAAAAAAAAATGCAACCGACTTCAAAACAACCACAAAAAAGTTCAAAATAACCTACAAAAAAACTTTTCTTTCGAAAGTCGGTGACTTTATTTTTTATTTCATTGACTTTTTGTCACCGACTTTCGAAAGAAAAGTTTTTTTGTAGGTTATTTTGAACTTTTTTGTGGTTGTTTTGAAGTCGGTTGCATTTTTTTTTGAAAAAGTTTTTTATTTTATCCTTTTTAGTTTCACTATTCAACCCAAATTATTGCCAAATACATAATTTTCTTACATGTGCACTAAAATTTTGTAATCCGTAGCACCGGTATTAACAATACTGTATCGAACAAAAAAAGAATCATCGAAATCGGACCAGAAACCTCGGAGTAATCGGTGTAGACAAAGTTGAAAACTTCTTAAGTTTTTGTTGATTTTTGTTGATTTTTCAAAAAGTGCTGGTCCGATTTCGATAAAATTTTAATGGGACCATTCCGGAAGTATACCCTATCCAATAAAAAAATAATTTTGCAAATCGGTTGTTAGATGACGGAGTTATGCCCGAACAAACATAAAAAAAAAAAAAAAATACAAACATCCGAATTGAGAACCTCCTCCTTTTGGAAGTCGGTTAAAAATTAAAATTAACGTCTTCTTACCGTAGTAGTGGCGTTGGCATCTGACTTGTTTTCCAGTAGAATATTCACAATATTGATGTGGCCCTGCTGAGCGGCGTGATGTAGTGCAGTGTATCTGTAATAAGAGAAATTTTAACCCCAAATACAAAAATAATTTATTTTCTAGAACTTCAAAAATGGGGCATATTTCTATAAAAAGCAAAGACATAATTGCAGTCAGTAATAATGTAGAACTTGCTACCTGTACCCCTAACACGAGTTTTCACTCTTTTACTTTACAGCAGCGTTTTTCCAGTATTTACAGCGTTTCTTGTATGAAAAAATGGAACAGCGCCTCTGGTATGCAAAGAAGGAACTAATTTTTTCCTTGAAAATTGTCAATTTGAAATTGTCAAAGTTCCAGTTTACTTTACGTCTCAAATACTGAAAACTCGTGCTAAGGGTACTGAATTTTTAATGACTTGTCTGTGATTTGGAAGAAAGGGGCTTACACACAGCTTTCACCATCAATGTTCTGCGATCTTGCAATTATTTATTTGTGGTCAGCGTAGTATTCCTGCCTTTTTATGCTTCTCTAAAACTCATCATCATTATAATCTGCCTATATAATTTTTCCTATTTTTTTCCTATTGCTGGGACACATACCTACCTCCTCTCTGTAAGAGGGAGTGGGTCATAATTCACCTTGCGGGCCCAGTATGGATGGGCAAATGTCACGTCTTCGAATTTATGGTTCAATATGTTATTCAAAATTTTCAAAAATTAACAGATTCTTACCCATGTGTAGTCTGAGCTTTTACAGAAGCGCCGCTATCAAGCAGGAAGCGCACCATGTTGGCCTGCCCGTAGTGACTCGCGATGTGGAGCGGAGTGTACCCGCCCTTCGTGCAGATGTCCACCTGAGAAACAATTACGAGTATTTTTAGCTCTAGGACCAGTCTGGTGAACAGAGAGGTCGTGGATCCTACTTTTAGCATTCTTTGAACACTATGAGCGAATAAAAACACAATGAGAGTAACCACGCTGTCTCAATAAAAGATACTATTTTAGATTTTTTTTTTCAAAATAAAGAACGTTGTCTCACACTGGGATTTCTCCTGTATTGTGCGTGCGTTTACAAAAATAGAAACTCAAATATACAAACACCCAAACCCGTAACAACCGAAAGGGTTACAAATGTTGCACGTTAATAAAACAAACATTTCGAATAGCATTGCGTCCTAGACGATGCGAGACGAAAGATGTCTTTTCACTTCTATCGTATTGTAGTTTAGGTCTTCCACATGTGCTGATAAGCCAATATTGCATTGATGAGTTTGGGTGATCTCATCATCATCAGCCTATAAATGTTCCCACTGCTGGGACACAGGCCTCCTCTCTGTATGAGGGAGTGGGCTATAAAAAAACAACGCGGGCCCAGTGCGGGTTGGTGGATGTCACATGTCTTCGAATTTTTGGTTCTTGACATACCAGTTTCCTTACGATGTTTTCCTTCACCGTTTCGAAAACAGTGGTGATGAAAAAAAATACACAAAGTAGGGCTGGCTGGGTTCGAACCCACGAACTCTACAACTCGTTAGTCGCGGCCGATACCACTGGGCCACCACTGCTACATCCCACTGGTCGATCCCATAAATACCATTAAATATTATAGCTGTCTTAAATTCGGGTGGATTATAAAATCTTTAGCTAATAATATTACCTCTGCTCCATTCTTGACAAGTAGTTGAGCTACAGGTACCCTGTCTTCTTGAGCAGCTAAGTGTAGAGCTGCTAATCCATTCTTCGACTGTTGGTCTACTTCAGCTCCATGCTCCAAAAGCAATGAGCACATTTCGGTGTGACCCTGTTGTAAAACAAAATTTATAATCATCATAATACAGACTTTACTAGTATTGTTTAGGAAGTGGAGTATTGACAAAGAAATGTTCTCAATTTAGGAACTGTTGTTTTTAAGACAATCAAAACATCAGCGAGTATGTAGTAGGGGATTTCCCATCATGATCATAATCTGGTCTTTCTCAATTCATGTGAAAGACACTGTTGAGCTGCAAAATACAATGGCAAAAACACTGATCTATCCTTTTGTAATGAAAATGCAATGGCAAAAACCCTGATCTGCAGAATACAATGGCGGAAAGCCAATCATAGTGTTTCTGAAAGGTTTTTTAGTTAAGTTTCAACTTTGTTATAGCCAGATGCAGCTCTTCGTAAGCCGACTTTCACACTTTTCAATATAATACTTATCAGTTCATGACACCTTTCACAATCACCTTTAAAGGAGGTTGCTTCCTTAGAAAATGTTCAGATGCCATGTTCGAAAACGTAAAGTCCTTCGTGATGCCACATTTTTATATTAAATGACTTGACCGTCACTGGAAGCTTTATTATTGAGAGAGCATATCCGTTTCCGTCGATTTCTTATCTGTTTTAGTACTTGTGTTGACCTACCCAGTGGCGCCACCTAGTGGTTGCTTGTCATTTTAGTTTTGTAAAATGTAAAATGACAGAGCTAACTTTTTGTTCATTGGCGTTTCGTTCTCCGTCGAAGCTACTTGTGCGCATCGGTGCACGACCGATACCAGAAAATTGCACTATATTTTTTGGTCTAAGAATAAAGTGATCATACTCGTAACGGTTTTTCCGTACGATTATTTTAAAAATTCAATAATCAATTTAAAAATATAGTGCTGATTTAATGGTAAGTTAATTTTGAAGAAGAAAACTGTAAGTACCCTACTTTTTTAAAAGTAAGTGATCATTACTTTAAACGGTTTTTTCCGTTCGGATCACTACTAAGATTTATTATTTGCTATTGGTTTTTTGATATTGTGTGTGTGCTAACAGTTTTAGTGTGTGTCAAGGAGACTTTATATAAAAGTTGTATTGTGACAATGGATGGTCACGTTAATGTTTCGGCTGCCGAGCCAGAAGTTGTGGCCGGCCCAAGTGGCATGTCCCGAAAAAGAAAAGTTAGCTGCTCTAGTAGCAGCACGACAAGTAGTAGCTCTTCAAGCTCGTCTTCTGCTAAACGTAGCAAGCGGTCGCGCCGCTCACGTCGCAAAAAGAATAAGCGAGCCCAACAGTCTAACCGGACATTGGACAAGCTTATAAAAGAAGTTCATGAGCTACGCGAACAAGTTTTTGCAAATAATATGCATAACGATAACCATGAGGGGGTATCAGTTTGTTCCGAGGTCAGTGGGGAGTTATATAACCAAAATAATATTGAAGAACACTGCTCTGAATGTCCTGATCTTGAAGCTCAAAACTCAAATTTAGACTTCACCTTTGATATCGAGACAAAGCTTAAGGAACCATCTGTTCCGAAAACTCCTGAAAACTTTTTAAAAATGCTATATGATGTCCAGCGCTTAGGTAGCACAGCTTGGTCTGAGGTAAGGTATTCTGATACTCAAAAGCTCTATAACCATAGCCCAGGTTTCGTAGACTTGGACACAAATGAAGAGATTAAAATGTATGATACCTTACGTCACCTGGCACATGCTGATAAATCGTATGCAGCAATTACTTTTTGCATCCTAAAACAAAAGGAATCTTTACAAGAAGCTATTCGTAATCTCCTTTTGTGGGCTAAAAGTACCGAAGTCAATTATGATAATTTAAGCGGGAAGGTTGAAGAATTATTTCAAAAAGGTGATTTACATAAAATCTCCTCAGACTTGTTACAAATAGTTTGTGGCCATCGAGCCGAAAGCATAGAAATGCGTCGAGAGACAATTACTAGTCAAATTCGAGATCCATTAGTTAAAGCTTCTTTAAATAGAATTCCCCCATCATCTGTTTATTTGTTTAGTCCTGATGCTTTTACAACGGCATTAGAGAAAGCTGGCGGTGTACGCAAAGCTTTTTGGCCTCCTAAAACTGAATCTCATACCAGACCTAATCAATCTAATCGCCGCCCCTCGCGGGGGCTAGGCGTACATAAACCAATAGCTTCATCGCGTGAAGCTCAACATTGTAGCCATGAACCAGGCATACCGATGCACATGCATGCCTATGACAACTCACCCTCGCGGGGTGGATATTTTCGCACCCATCATACAAACAAAGGTCAAGGTCAGTCATCCTTTCAATCCGACCAGTACACTAATAACAGAGGTTCATTTCACAACCGTGGCTCGCGGCCCGATCGTGGAGGTAACCGAAGTCGAGGACGTTCAAACCACTCAAAAAGTTCTCGAGCGAACCAAAAACGATACAAACAATGACTCGAAGCGTTTTCGAGCGGGCCAGTTAGCGCTCTACCACTCGAAATGGAAGAAAATGGGGGCGCCAGAAATTGTTCTAAAATTAATTCAAGGGTATCGTATACCATTTATCCACAAACCTCCTCTGGTATACCCAAATGTAACCAAAGGGCCCTTTCAAACACCTGTCTCAAAAGAAATGTCTGCAATAATAAACAAAATGAAATCTCAGGGCATTCTAAAAGTGGTTCAACTCTCACCGAGTTTCATCTCCCCTCTATTTTTGATACCAAAACCCGACGGATCAGCCCGTCCCATATTCAACCTGAAAGCATTAAACGAATTTGTAAAGGCCCAACCATTTCATTTAATAAACATGTATCGCATCCCGGACTTTCTGCAACCACAAGACTGGATGTGCAAAGTGGACCTATCACAGGCATATTTCCACTTGAAAATATCAAAATCACACAGGCGCTTCCTTCGCCTTGTCTACAACCAAGAACTGTTAGAAATGACCTGCCTCCCGTTCGGTTTAAGCACTGCACCCAAAACCTTCTCAATACTAACGAACTGGGTTGCCCAAATATTAAGAGAACGCTGGGACATCCGAATCATAGTCTATCTCGACGACTATTTAATAGTACATCAAAATGTACACGTTCTTCGAGATCATGTGAAGCTCACATTAGACACATTACAAAATCTTGGCTGGCAAGTAAATTTCGAGAAATCTGTTCTTTGTCCTCAAAAAACTATGATATATTTAGGGATATTGTGGAGTCCCTGGGACAACTTAAAATCCCTGCCGAAAGAAAAGACTTTATCGCTTATCAAAAAAGTCAATTTTGTTCTCGATCAAGGAATGGTAACTCTAAAAGAGTTACAGAAAATAATAGGACTCCTGAACTTTGCCAGTTACGTTGTTCCTCGAGGTCGACTAAATCACCGGCAATTATTGATGTTCATGAACTCGCTACCAGACCAATTATCGATATCCTACCCACTCCCACAAAAAGTTCGAAAGGAACTGGAATGGTGGACTCTGAATTGTCAGTCATCAACACCTCTACATTATCCCCCGCCTGTAAACTTCCTGACAACAGACGCATCAAACCAGGGATGGGGAGCGCAACTGAACAATCTGGCTGTATCGGGCAATTGGTCGCAAGAGGAACAGACATTGCACTGCAATCAAAAAGAAATGTTGGCCATATTTCGCGCCCTTCGAGACAACGCTCATCTACTGTGCAACAGCTCGATCCTGATACAGTGCGACAACAGGACTGCTGTCAGCTATCTAAGGAACGAAGGAGGTACGAAATCATTACCCCTAATAGAATTAACATATCAAATTCTGAATTTACTGGACCAATTTCAAATACACTTCAGCATACACCATCTTCCAGGCAAGCACAACAATCACGCCGACCACTTGTCCCGATTTCGCCGACCTCCGGAATGGCACCTAATGCCAGCTTGTACGGAAATAGTGTTTGCAAAGTGGGGAACCCCAATAATAGATTTATTTGCCTCGGAGACAGCTCACGTAGTTTACAATTATGTATCCCGAGACCTGAAAGACCGGCGAGCTCTATTTCACGATGCATTCAGTGTCCCATGGAACTATCCACTAGCGTGGGTATTCCCACCTCCGTTCTAACACACCTCAATCAATCGACGGGAATATTCCTAATAATAGTACCTCGTTGGGAGAAAGTTTTTTGGCGTGCAGACCTCAAAGTCCGAGCGCTAGCTCCACCACTAACTCTGAAAAACTTACAGACGCACCTGATCGACACATCGACAGGGCTTCCACCACCGAAAGTGGACAAAATCATCCTCGAAGTTTGGAAATGTGGGGGTGGTCCGAGGCGATAGAAACATGGACCCCTGAACAACAGTTATTGCTCAAAAATTCCTGGCGTAAATCCACCTTGAAAACTTACGAGGTGGCTTGGAAACGTTGGACTTCCTGGTCTACGTCTAAAAACATTGACACGAATAATCCTACAGGTACTCAATTAGCTCAATTTTTATCTGATTTGCATCTGATTCATAAATTGTCATATAATACAATTATTTTACATAAATCTGTCGTTTCCACCTTATGCAATGTTGAAAGATCAAGTCAATTAAGTTCACATGTTCTTGTAAAACATATTTTAAAATCAATTGCTCTTGAAAATCCAAAGTGTTCTAAACCACCAATTTGGGATGTTAGTAAATTAATCACCTATCTAAGCAATTACACTGTAGACATAAATAATCCCTTTCAAGTATCACGTCATACTGCTACTATATTACTGCTTTGCTCAGGGAGACGCATCCATGACTTGACGCTGCTTAGAGTTGATTCTGACCATTATATTAGATCAGATGATGTTGTTACATTATGGCCACAATTTGGTTCGAAAACAGATTGCAGTACTCGCAGACAATCCGGCTGGAAACTACTAACAAATCCCAATGATGTTAATTTAAATCCTATATTTTGGATAGAAAAAACTATACAATTATTAAATGAAAGACGTAATGCTGCTAAATCATTTAATTTGTTTATTACAGTCAGGGGTATGCCTAAGCCTGCTTCACGCACTGTAATCGCAGGCTGGGTAAAAACCCTTTTCAAAGTAGCTGGCATCACAGCAACTCCAGGAAGTACTCGATCTGCAGTGGCCTCTAAAAGTTGGCTGGAAAATCATCCCCTAGACGAAATCCTATCTCGAGGAAATTGGCAATCGGCCAATACATTCCAGAAATTCTACAGAAGAGAAGTGTTAAGAAGTGGTGATTCAAATATAAATGTGACAGAATTGTTTAATCCGGTCAATTAACTGTATTAATTTTTGTGTTATTATATTTTAGTTTTTGTGATTAGATCACCATCAGATCAATTAAATAAATATATACCTGTTTCGTAACCATTAAATTCGAATTCATATTTAAATTCAAACAACATCGTTTTCTATTCTATTCTAATATCTAGCCAGAAAGATCGAATGAAATAGCGGCGTTCGAGTCTTCCGTTTCCGGAGTGGAAGCTTGAACCAATAGCAGAGCGTTATGACAGCGCTCAAACGTTCCGTCCAATCACAGGCCTTATGGCCGCGCTCCCAGCGCCCTCCAATGGCGCGTGGCTGTGTGTAAGATTCACCGGCGCACGGAAAACGTGCGATCGCAACAAAAAATCGAATTTAAGGAACTTTCTCAATATTTGTGTGTGTGAACGTGTTCTGAACAATCTTTGTGATCCTCAAAGCCCAGGACAAGAACCATTTCCAAACTAACGCGCGACTTTTCACCAAACGAAACGCAGCGTGGGAGCTCCCAGCTAGGTACACCAGCAAAGTACCTCCTGGACAAGACGTTCGTGGCTAAAGGTAAGAGTTTCTTTCTTTGGTGGCGGACTTCTTGAGCGTTGCAGCCCATTCGATCTTTAGCCAGGCTGCCCCCAAATGGGCAGGTAACGTCTTCCTGCCACATTTTTATGGTGCCGAAACCAGGGAACTTTAGACTAAACTCATTCAAATCAGTCTAATTTCCCCTCACAACGTTATTTCTACACGTTTTTAGAAATATTTTGCGATTTAAACTAATAAATCTTAATTTTCATCAATATTCTTTCAATTATTCTCCGTAGGAGGTAGGCCGTTTCTTGCAAACTTCAATCGACCGCCATTACGTAAAGTTAACTATTATTGTGTTAAAAGTAAAATCCATATTCAGTTCTCGAATGCAAACGAATATTTTATATTACCATTAAAATTAATTCTTTGAATTTCGTTCGTATTCCTCGTGTAGAAATTCATTTATCTCGAAAAATAACGAAAAACGCATTTAGTGTAACCCGCCTAAAAAAGGTTGGTTATCACGTTGCATACGATTCGCTCCGTATACCGTACTTCCACGTTTGCGCAGAAGCACTACATAATTTAGTCGCGTATCATTAGTCCGAACTCGGAATATTTTGTTGTTTATATTTTCACATTCCGTCCGGGCTAGTGTTTTTTGACGTTTTTTCGGATTCGTATTTCGACTTCTCACACGCCAAAATATTGAAAATATACCAAACAAGACGGTCATCGTATCGTGCTTAGGTAACATTCACTCGATTACAACATCGACCTTATGTCAGTTACCTAAGACTCACATTCGCTTGCGCTTTGCATCGGCTACTCGTCTTAGCAATTTTCTCCGAAGTGCAAATCTCACTGCTTTGTTTGTTCCTTCAATTTAGATTTTATTGTTTCATCCGTACCTATCGATAAACTTGGATAATTATTATGCAAGTATCATAAAGGTTATTGAACTAACACGTTAACGCCGAATAACTATATTCGCGTGGGTACCTACCCATACGTAGGTTATTAAACCAATTTCCGTAGGTACTTATAACGATCGCGATCTTTTGTGTTATTCTCACTTTCTGTAAACCGTCCATAGTAAAGTGGTATTGCAGAAGGTTCAATTCGAAGTATTTTACCTATCATAACGATTTACGTTTTACCTTGTGATTAATATTACAACGCGATAGTGGGTGGGCACAGTGCCTATTCGTTCTACGTTATTAATTAGACTCGGACTTCTTGTACTATACAACAATTGATGATTAAACGAACTTACCTGTAAGTGAAGTTCTATCCCAATTATATGAGTACGTTTCATTCGAAGATAAATAATAGACACATGTAGTACCTTCATTGTACTGGCAACTTCGCACTTTTAAAATATTCGGGTAGATTGAAAAAATCTCTGCTCGCGCTCCGTCCGTCCCGCCTGAGTGGCGCCGCCGCCGTGCCTCATTCTTTAGAGTCCTATTTCTATTACAAAATTTTTAGATTATGGGCTATGGGAAGGGAGGGAACTTTATCTTCGAATGAAACGTACTCATATAATTGGGATAGAACTTCACTTACAGGTAAGTTCGTTTAATCATCAATTATATTTCGTACGTTTCATTCTTCAGATAAATAATAGACACATGTAGATGTTTAGAGACCAAAAATTTTGTAACTAGATAGGTATTAAATGCATAAGATAAAAACGACTGTTTTTCTACTTGAAATCATTTAATTGTTCAACACAACTCCAACCATTTAAAAGTACAAAACAAAACGTGTGTTTACTTTTTTATAACATTAATTCTTATTATGAAAATCAGGATCAATCAGATTATTGAATACATAATGGTTGTCAACCCGGGAGAAAAACTGATCTTGCAAAACTGGCATCATCGCTCACTGGACGATTATAAAATTTTGCAAAAGTCTGTGACGATTGCGACCAACCAACAGTCTTCCTGATAACGTCAAGTGATATGCCTTGCGAGCGCGCCGTGGAAGTGGCAGCGTGTCGAGTGCTGTGAGCACCGAATGCCGACACATCCACGCCGCTCTCCTCGAGCACCTGCTTTATCCATCGGCTGATGGTTTGTGTGCAGGCAGCCTTATAAGGTCGCCTGAATGTCAGCAGTAGGTTTTCAACCGTATCTGGCCTTACATTTTTTGTAACCGACAAATAGTCTTTCAAAGTTGTAGCTGGACAAATATTTATATTTTCTTTGAAGTAAGGCAGGAATAAAATTGGTTGGTCGCGACCGGCAGCAGATGTTTTAATAATATCGGAAATAACAATATTGACTCCGTTAGAACAAAAATGAATGTTTTTAATTTTAATAGATGTGATTGTTTGCGCTCTGTGAGCTGTGCATAAAGCTAATAAGATAACAAGTTTCTGAGAAATCTTTTTTAAAGGTAATTCTGTATTAGGGCTCCATTGAGCAATGTGTTCTAAAACTATTTGAGGGTTCCAAGTAGATGCATATTTTGGAATGTTTGGCCTTAATTTATAGGTTCCTTTTAATAACCTTTTGATTTGTTCATGAGAACCTAAATCATTACCAAATAATAAACTTAAAGCTGAACGGAAACTATTAAGAGAGCCGTAAGATGCACCTTTATGAAATTGTTTCGTTAAATATGATAATACTGACGGTATACAAGATTTATAGGATCTATTTCATTGTTAAGACAATACTGCCACCATTTTTTTTAAGGCCACACTATATTGTTTCAATGTGTTCTTGGATAAAGATGCCATCATTAAATCCAAAGAGGCCATGGGGACACCTCGTTTTATGAACGCGTTCCTGAGAGCTTCGCTGCAACCAGGGAAACTCCTTTGATTTGTGGGTTCCTAGAGGAAAACCATATACTGTTATTTTCAGAATTAAGAAATATATTATCTGAAGTGAGTAGTTTCTGTAACAAAGGGAACCAGGGTTGCGATGGCCAATAAGGAAAGACAAGTATGCCTTCAGCCTCATCTATTATGATTTTTTCCAAACATTTTAATATTAGGGAAAAAGGTGGGAAGGCATAAAAGAACATGTTATCCCATGGAATTGTGAACGCGTCTATCGCTACGGCATCTGGGTCTGGTTTCCATGATACGTATCGATGACATTTGGCATTGGTGCGAGAAGCGAATAAATCAATATCTGGTTTGCCCAATCTGGTCATAATTTTATCGAATTCTTCATCTGACAATTCTAGTTCTATGTCTTTGTTAATCTTGCGAGATTCTTCATCAGCTTCTTTATTATCTTTACTTTTAATATAAGAGGCAGTTAAAAGTAAATTTCGCTCCTCGCACCAACGCCAGATTTCTCGTGTCAAGTCGTTTAAATGGGGGTATTGGATGCCACCCATACGATTAATGTAGCTTAATGCTGTGGTATTATCAATGCGTAATAAGATGGTTTTATCACGTATTTCGCGTGCAAAGCATTTGAGACCAAAAAACACTGCCAGCAGCTCTAAATAGTTGATATGGAACTTTAACTCAGTTGACTTCCATTTACCGTTAACTCTTTTATTATTGCAAAATGCGCCCCAGCCCGACCTGGAGGCGTCTGTAAAGATTTCTAGTTGAAATTTATCGGGTCTTATGGAAGTAAATGTAGAAAAAATGTTCTGAGACCACCATTCTAGATCCTGTAGTATTACAGGTGAAGGAATAAATTTAGATTCGTATGTTTTAGTCTTTAATGCTAAGTACTTTTGTCTTTCAAGACGTTTAGTATACACCCAACCGTATTTAACCGCAGGACAGGCGGATGTTAAAACACCGATTAAACTGGCAAACTCCTTAATAGTGCACCGTGGCAAGGAAATAAATTTTTCAACTAATTTTGAAATGTGAATTCGTTTTTCGTTCGGTAAGGATAAAGACATGTTATTAGTGTTATAATTAAAACCTAGGAATTTAGTCTGTTGTGATGGTTGTAACGAACTTTTTTCGAAGTTTATCACGAATCCCAAACATTGTAAGAGTTTAACAGTCTCCTTTACATTATTTAAGCATTCATCATATGTTTGGCCGATACATAACCAATCATCAAGGTATATAACAGAAGAATAGCCGCGATGTCTGAGGTGAGCCACAACCTCTCTCATAATCTTTGTAAATGTCCTTGGTGCCGATGATAAGCCGTAAGGCATTGCTTTAAATTCATATAGTAAATTTTCTCCGACTTCGTTATAAAATTGAAACCTTAGATATTTTCTGTGTAATGGATTAATAGGTACCAATAAATAAGATTCCTTTAAATCGATCGTGGCCATGAAGCCATTATGAGGGATTAATTTACAAGCTGTCCTATAATCCTCCATTTTAAAATGATTATTAGACACGAATTTATTTAACAATTTTAAGTTTAAAATAAAGCGTTTTCCGCCATTTGATTTTGAAGCTAAAAATATTTTTGAAATAAATTGGTCTGCCTGTGGCTCACATTCTTGTATCGCGCCCAATTGTAACAAGTTGTCGATCGCTTCAGACATATTTCTTTTTTCTTCATTTGTAAATGTGTTAGAGGGTACAACATGTTGGTAGACTTTTTTACAAAGTGGTATCGAATAACCATTATTAATCCAATCTAGGATTGTACTATTGCTAGTGATATTCATCCAGCAATGGTAAAAATATTGTAAACGGCCTGCGTGTACCTGTATCGCTAACGTCGAGTCTGGGCACGCTGCTTGCCCTGGCCGGGAGAAGCTCGAGGTCGCGTGGTCGACGTCTGCCGCCGGTACGCTGCTGCTCGTGGATACCCTCCTCGCCCCCCCCTGCTCGCCGAGGCATAACGAGGGGGGCCAGTCGCGTTTCCCGAAAACCGTGTCCTTGCTGTCGATGGTCCAGCTGTGGGTGCGGGTAAAGACGTCGCCCTTTGAGCGGATCTTTTTATCAATGATCCTTGTCGCTCAATAGCTTTAGAAGCTTTTATTGTATCTGAGAGCTTTTCTCCGAAAAGCATCTCGTCTCTTTCGTGATCTTTCAGAAGTGGTGTAAAAGACTTGTCCAGACACGGAACTATGAGTTTTGTCCTCACCTGAGTTTCGGTGTAATGTAGGTCGGTTAGGATCCTACAGCTATCAGAAAGAATCTTTATAGCATGAATTTTATCGTCTCCTAGAAGGAGGTGGGTAATTGCTTTATTAAGCGCGCTTATACCTAGGCCTAGCTGGTCTTGTTTTAACTGTATATTTTTATCACGGTTGAAAATTATTTCTGAAACCGCAGCCTTAATTTCCGGATTCAAAGTAGGCGCTCTAAGGAGTTTACAATTCTCCGGTATCTGATACTCTTTAAGTATTTTTTCCTTTTGATCCTTAGCAAGCCCTTTTATTAATAAAGGTATCCAACGTTGTGCTAAAGTGTGGTGTATATTTTCCCCGTAAATCGGCTGTTCGTCCGTGGTATCGCCAAGCGCTGACAATAATTCCGGATCGAGCTGTGGAGGATCATCTTGCGCTAGTAGAATCGGCGCCTCGGGAGTCATATCAATGTTTTCTTGAACATGAGATTCAACTGGAGCGTTAAGCTGCAAAACCGTGACATCATCTTGCATGGTTCCGTCGTCTGAAACGATCAATGTTTCGAATGTAATTTGAATTGGCCAAGCGTTCGATTTTTAAACCGTCGTGTTGACCCGCAGTCAACCTCCAGGCATATTTTACACATCATGCTATACCCTCGTGATACCCTCAATGTGATATCCTCCAGGCTAGCTTAGAGATGTTTAATTATTTATTTTAACCACATAAAAAGAAGAGTTATTTAACGCATCATGCTATACCTTCGTGATACCCTCAATGTGATATCCTCCAGGCTAGCTTAGAGATGCTATAACGTGTTCACAGTTCTGTAGATCGTTTTAACTCATAGGTACACGAAATCACTTAATAGCAATAAAAAATGTCATAACTAACCTTGATTTTTCTCGGAATCCGACGATGATGAAAATATAATCACACGACTTCGTTTCTTCGTTGCACGTTCTTTAAGTCTTTTAATTTTACTTTCATAGTAACTAATTTTTGTGTCACAGCTACGCTTGGACATGATGAAAGTAATTTGAAGATTATTTTTACAAAATTTCACTAATATTTTATAAAATATTGAAGAGTGAGTGCTTGTTGCCGCGCACAATAAAAGAATGAGGCACGGCGGCGGCGCCACTCAGGCGGGACGGACGGAGCGCGAGCAGAGATTTTTTCAATCTACCCGAATATTTTAAAAGTGCGAAGTTGCCAGTACAATGAAGGTACTACATGTGTCTATTATTTATCTGAAGAATGAAACGTACGAAATATAATTCGTTTTTTATCTCTTGTATGGTGCCCTTTCGTTTCCGATTTAATATTAAAAAACGTGGGTTCTCGCGCTGCACCTACCTACCGTGACCTCAGTGTATTGTAGCATTTATTCGTTGCTCGATTAAGTTGCTGCCTACACTTTTCGTTTGTTGTTCGCTTTCATTCTCATCCGGTGTTTACCTACTATTGTGATAGGTAAATTAAGTAAGCCAAACTTTATTTTCTTTGTATCGTTAGTTGTTAAATCGTGAAAAAAATGTCTTACCCTACTCGACGAAAGTCTAAAATAGACCTTGCATCAAAGAAACGTAAATCTTTCACCGTGGTTGATGATGAACCTGCACTTACCGTTCGGGACTTACCTGTTTTGCGACGTAAGCGTACGCTCGCATTAAATCGTTTAAGGAAGACGCTGGAGGTCGCTGAGTTGGCTCAGGAGAAACCTTCTCAATTGAATGCGTTTCTTGCTCATTATTCCGTCGTACAGCAATTAACTAAGAGCTTTGAAGAGGCACATTCAGATATTCTCTGCATTGTGGACAGCGAGTCCGAAGAACAGGAAGATGACATTCGAGTAGAATTCGATCAGATATATTTCGACATCATGACCATTCACAGGCAGTTAGTTCCCACCGAGGCAGGAGAATCTAAATCAAATACAATCGCTACCGACCACTCTTGCATTTCTAACGTGAAGCTGCCTAAAATCAATATTCCCACATTTAGTGGAAAAATAAAAGATTGGCCGAGATTCTATAGTCTTTACAATTCGTTAATTCATAACAACAAATCGCTTTCGGACGCTGAACGCATGCACTATCTTTTTTCAAGTCTCTCTGGGGATGCTCTTTCTCTTATTCGCACATATCCTCCAGAAGGCACATTGTATCTTGAGGCATACCAAACATTGACTCAAAGATACCAAGAGAAACGTGAATTAGCTTTTACTTGCTGGAAAGAAATACTCGAAATAAACTTAAAATCTACATCGCCTGACGAACTTCGTCGTGCTCTTGATTATACAACAGAGAACTTAAATATTTTAAGGGGCCTTGGATTACCCACTAACGAATGGAATTTCGTTCTTTCGTACCATTTTTTATCCAAATTAGATTCACAAACACGGTGCGCATATGAACGAAAACATATCAATACAGAGCTACCAGACTTCAAGCAGTTGTTGGCATTCTTGCACACTAAGTGTGAGGCGCTCGTTCGAGACACACACTTCTCCCTTCTGGGTCGCTCGAAAACCTCTGGTAATCGTGGTCAAGAGAAGCCTCATAGTCAGACAAAATCAAATAGTAATTCGTCAAAACCCAAAACCACAGTATTCCTTTCCAGCACAGAAGATAAGTCAAAGTCTACTCCTCAGACGCCTCAATCTGGCAGTTCGAAATCATCATCACCTCCTTCGTCCTCTGCGAGTCCAACCGTTAAGTGTTCGTTCTGTTCAGAAAATCACTCTATCAACCATTGTAAGCAGTTTAAACAGATTCCCGTCGCTAAACGTATGGAGCACGCGAAAACTAACCGTTGGTGTTTCAACTGTCTTAGGCCGTCTCATCGTATCACAGAATGCAAATCTATTTTCAGGTGTCAAAAATGTCGTCAGCGTCATCACACTCGCCTTCATCTAGATCAATCTGACAGCGCAACCTCGTCGTCCACTCAACCTGTTGCTTCATCGTCTCGACCTACTTCTTCACCAAATCAACATGCTTCCAGTGCTTCAAGCGACAATCAAGTTCAAGTACTTACCAGTCTCCGTGATCAACCTATGGTGCTTCTTTCTACAGCCAAGGTTCAAGTTCGTGACTCTTCTGGCAACTTTCAATCTTTTCGCGCCCTTATAGATTCGGGAAGCCAGGCTCATTTCATCACGGAACGTGCCGTGGAACGACTTGGTGCGATTCGTAGTGAAACTTCACGCCGTGTCATTGGTATAGCCCAATCATCTGCTGCTGTTTCCGGAACAGTCCAGATTGAAATTGGTGTCAACGGCCAGTGTCTCTTTAAGGTCAACGCGCTCACGTTACCTAGCATATGTGGCAAAATGCCATCTACGCGCATCGATAGCTCCTCATGGCATCATTTGCAGGGTCTTACACTGGCTGATCCGGATTGTTGCAAGCCAGCGCCCATCGATCTTCTTCTTGGCGCTGAGATCTTCGCCTCATTATTGCGTCCTGGTAGTGTAGGTGGAGGATCAAAGCAACCAGCGGCGCTTAATTCTGTATTTGGTTGGATTTTGCTCGGCGGTACCGGTAGCAAGGATCATGTTCAGTCATTTTTCGTTAATGAAGATGACTGTCTTCATGAAGAAGTCAAACGCTTATGGGAGCTTGAATCCTTCGAGACAACTCGACGCCTTACCTCCAATGAAGAACGCTGTGAAGAAATCTTTACAACTCAACACACTCGCGATCCCACAGGTAGATACATTGTTACGTTACCGTTTAAGGAAGAAAACCAAGATCGGTCTTTTCCAGGGTCTCGCGACCTCGCTTTGCGTTGCTTTCATTCAATAGAACGGAAAATTGTTAAAGACCCGGATTTATATAAACAATATAAGGAATTTATGAAGGATTATTTAGACCGTGGTCATATGAGTGTTGTTTCGATCGACGAACTAAAAACAGCAAAATATTATATCCCTCACCATTGTGTCCTTCGCCCGGATTCCACTACTACTAAATTACGTGTGGTGTTTAATGCTTCGGCGAAGGATGCAACCGGCGTATCTCTTAACGACACCCTTTTAATCGGTCCTAAATTACAAACAAATATCGTTGAGATTCTCCTCAAATTTCGAACACATTTCGTTGTGTTCACCGCAGACATGCGGCAGATGTATCGCATGATCATGATGGCCAGATCTGACCGCGATTACCAGCGCATTTTTTGGCGCTTTGATACTGAGCAACCCGTTCAGGAATATCAGCTTAACACCGTAACCTACGGCGTGTCCTCCGCTCCTTTTCTCGCATGCCGTACCATTAAACAGTTAATTTCCGATGAAGGTCGTGATCTGCCAGTCGCTAGTAAGGTTTTATCCTCAGATGTATACATCGACGATATTGTGACCGGTTTTGACAGCTTTGATACCGCTCTGCAGGCTCGGGATGAGGTTATCAAGTTGCTCAGGAAAGGAAACTTTGAATTGCGAAAATGGGCAACTAATACGCCTGAGCTACTTGCTGATTTACCTCTCGATCACTGCTTATCCACTTCAGTCACTCTAGACGATAAAGAAAATCCTACCCTCAAGGTCTTGGGTCTAAGGTGGGATCCACTCAGTGACTGCTTCTTCTTTTCCGTTGTTCCACAGCAAAAGAAATGTACGAAGAGGAACATTCTAAGTGAGCTTGCGCGCGTATTTGATCCCCTGGGTTTTCTGTCCCCCTTGACAATCGTCGCCAAAGTGTTAGTCCAGCGTCTTTGGGTTCTCAATGTAGGATGGGACGAGGATGCTCCGGAGGATATCATTAATTTCTGGAACCGTTATCTAGAACAGCTGCCCCTCTTAAAGTCACTGCGTATCCCTCGCTGTGTATCTGTGAAAAACATTGTATCTTGTGAAATCCATGGGTTTTCAGATAGTTCGGAGACTGGTTACGGGGCTGTAGTATACTTACGAACTATTGATGTGGACAATCACATTCAAGTCTTCTTCGTCTGCTCCAAGGGACGAGTAGCTCCCGTTAAATCTACGTCGTTGCCTCGTCTTGAACTATGTGCTGCAGCCCTTCTCGCTGATCTTTTGAAGTTCGTTAAGGAATTGTACTTACCAGTTTTTCCTTGCACCGGTGTCTTCGCTTGGTCTGACTCTACCGTCGTGCTTGCATGGATTCGCTCTCACCCTTCACGATGGAAGGCTTTCGTCGCGAACCGCGTAGGTCATATTCTCGATGTCATTCCAGGTGCTCGTTGGAATCACGTGGCTTCCGAAGACAATCCAGCGGACGTAGTATCGCGTGGTCAACTTCCGTCAGCTCTGGTCAACAACCTTTTATGGTGGGCGGGTCCTTCGTGGCTTTCGCAACCTGTTCTCTCTTGGCCTAGGTCTATCGAAACGCTTGATCAAACCGCACTCGAAATGGAAGAAAGGGGTCCGCATTCCTTACTCACCCATGATGATTCTCCGGTTTCATTCATAGATACCTTACTCGAACGTTATTCGTCAATTCGCAAAATCCAACACCTTTTGTGCGTATGGACAAAATTCATCAATTTCCTTCGTAGCAAACGTACACGCAGCTGTAATCCTGCATCAAATCGTATGGAACTTCATAACGCGCTTATGATTGTTGTGAAATACATTCAGTCTCGTTACTTCCCTAACGAGATTCATCAGCTGCAAGCTGGCACTCTCGTATCGAAGCAGATGCGTAAGCTAAATCCATTCCTGGATGCACAGGGAGTACTCAGGGTGGGCGGCAGGCTGTCGAGATCAGGGTTGGAGTTTGAACATAAACATCCCGCTCTTCTCCCTCGTAAGTCAAAATTCACCTACATGATAATCGAAGCGCTTCATCGTGAAAACTGCCACGCTGGCGTTAATACCATGCAGTATCTTTTAACTCAACAATTCTGGATTCTTTCTCCAAAACGCGCTATTCGACATTGCTTGTCAAAATGTTTGCAGTGTTATAAAACTCATCCCACTCCTCTCGAACCGTTTATGAGCGATCTACCTGCCGTTCGTGTGAATCAAGTGAAGCCGTTCTTTGTTGTAGGTACGGACTACGGGGGTCCATTCCGTATTAAATTAGGGAAGCATCGTGGTGCCAAAATCGGCAAGGCCTATCTGTGTCTATTCGTTTGCCTTAGCACAAAAGCACTTCACCTCGAAACAGTTTCGGATCTATCAACTGACGCCTTTCTCGCCGCACTTCGTCGGTTTGTCGGTCGCCGTGGTAGGGTTAGCATTATCCATTCCGATTGCGGCTCCAATTTTGTAGGCGCGAGGAATCAACTTCATTCGCTCATGCAATCTGCTGCTCATATTGAGAATATTGAATTCCGTTTCAATCCACCTTCAAGCCCTCACTTCGGTGGAGTGTGGGAAATCCAGATCAAATCCGTTAAATCTCACTTGTATCGTCTCATAGGCGAACAAGCACTTACCTTCGAGGAATTAGATACTGTTTTCATTCAAATCGAGTCCATGCTTAATTCGCGGCCCCTCTGTCCATTGAGTTCTGACCCCAATGATTTAAATGTACTTACTCCGGGTCATTTCTTAACGCTGGAACCGTTGACGTCTGCTCCTGATGAGGACTTAACTTCCATCAATATAAACCGTCTCGGTCGTTGGCAGCTAATACAGCGTTTCCAACAAGATTTTTGGAATCGTTGGAGGCGGGAATACCTTTATACCCTAACTCAGCGGGCAAAGTGGACCAAACATTCAAAACCCTTAGACGTAGGATCGGTTGTCATTCTTAAAACTGATAACGCTACTCCATTACACTGGCCTCTTGCGCGTGTTGAGAAACTTCACCCTGGCCCGGATGGAGTGGTGCGCGTTGCAACCGTTCGCTCAGCTGATGGTACTCAACTAACGAGACCGTTGGCAAAGCTGTGTCCTTTACCGAACCTCATTGATTAATGCGTTATTCGTTAGTTTTAGCAAGTTAGTTTTATCATAAATTTAGTATTTATCTTAGTTCTTCTATTCGTATGCATTCAAGTTTCTAAGTACTAATTTATTTTCATTTTCATAATAAGTTAGAAAATACACAAGTGTATTTTGGTGGGCGGTATGTTTCGTAACCATTAAATTCGAATTCATATTTAAATTCAAACAACATCGTTTTCTATTCTATTCTAATATCTAGCCAGAAAGATCGAATGAAATAGCGGCGTTCGAGTCTTCCGTTTCCGGAGTGGAAGCTTGAACCAATAGCAGAGCGTTATGACAGCGCTCAAACGTTCCGTCCAATCACAGGCCTTATGGCCGCGCTCCCAGCGCCCTCCAATGGCGCGTGGCTGTGTGTAAGATTCACCGGCGCACGGAAAACGTGCGATCGCAACAAAAAATCGAATTTAAGGAACTTTCTCAATATTTGTGTGTGTGAACGTGTTCTGAACAATCTTTGTGATCCTCAAAGCCCAGGACAAGAACCATTTCCAAACTAACGCGCGACTTTTCACCAAACGAAACGCAGCGTGGGAGCTCCCAGCTAGGTACACCAGCAAAGTACCTCCTGGACAAGACGTTCGTGGCTAAAGGTAAGAGTTTCTTTCTTTGGTGGCGGACTTCTTGAGCGTTGCAGCCCATTCGATCTTTAGCCAGGCTGCCCCCAAATGGGCAGGTAACGTCTTCCTGCCACAATACCTTTTTATGTTTAATAATAAATAAATTTTCTAATAAAATTTATGTTTTTAAATACTATCACATTGGCGTTAGCACATTATTAGTGGCGACACCAGGCGATAACAAACAGGTCTCAATAATAAAGCTTCCAGTGACGGTCAAGTCATTTAATAGCAGCGTTTTACCTGAAATAAAACGCATATTAAATACTTACCTCACTGGAAGCTTTATTTTTACTTCTGCCTGGTTATTATTGAGCCAATGAACAAAAAGTTAGCTCTGTCATTTTACATTTTACAAAACTAAAATGACAAGCAACCACTAGGTGGCGCCACTGGGTAGGTCAACACAAGTACTAAAACAGATAAGAAATCGACGGAAACGGATATGCTCTCTCAATAATAAAGCTTCCAGTGAGGTAAGTATTTAATATGCGTTTTATTTCAGGTAAAACGCTGCTAATTAATGTGTAAGTGAGCGCTACGCACACATTAAAACGTTTTCCTTGGAGATGTTCATTTGTTTTACGTAGGAATTGAACGACAGGGGTATTTCCATTTGAGCAACTCTTTCCTACTAATACAAAAAATACTTCTATGAAAATAGTTGCTCAGATGGGAATACCCAAATTTTTCTACCGCGTTTTTGGTTTTTAATTCTCAGTGGTCTACTACTTAAGAATCTGGAAATTCTATAATCAAAGGTTTCTTCTATCTTACCTGCTGAGCGGCCAGATGCAGTGGCGTGAACCCAGCCTTGGACTCTGCGTTGGTGAGAGCTCCGTACTCCAGCAGAGTGGCTGCTGTCTCCATCTGGTTCTTACGAGCTGCTATGTGGAGTGGAGTGTGCCCGTTCTTGGCTACAGCCTGCATTTCAAGAATTTTGTTAAATTGAAAATGGAGCCTATGTCTTGGAAGCTATTATGACACATCACATTTAATTTTTATTTTTGATGTGATTGCTCCTGACTTTAGAGACAAAGCCTACGATGGAGCGAGCTTAAACAAAGGAAGTTCGTTTATTCTAATAACTCTGAAGAGATTTGGACTTTGTTCATTAGGCGCGGGCCACATAGAAAAGACGTAAGACGTGGACGAGTCGCGGGCGGGCGAAAATGTATGAGAGTCGCGTCCGCGGCCCATCTCTTCTGTATGTTTTACGTCGCGGCGCTTCTACATGTCTTCTCTGGCTTCATTGTCTATTTGGGTAAGTAATATATGATATAACTACAAAATCTCTAAAATTTACAAGAGATAACAACTGAATATATAATTTTATTTGATATAACGATCTGTTAATATAATAAACGATTGACATAATTTTATAATGACTAATAAATAAGCATAAAAAGCAATGAATATAAATTCGTTTTGTATACCACTCAAAAGACATAAAACTTATTTGGTCTAATTTTTTTTTCTTCCTGGCAAGTAATCTAACACTGATGTACCTAGTAATAGTACCACCTGCCATGAATGTTCGACGGTTTCTGCGTACAGGGTTTAAAGTAACCTAACACGAAGGGGATGGCGGGGTCTTTCAGACTCCGCCATCCCCTTCGAACCTAACCTGTCCGTGTCGGGGTGCCCCAAGTCCCGAGCTCGCTTCGCTCGCTCTTGCATCCTAGGTCAAATAACTGATGACTACCTCTCATGCTGGCTCGACGGAGCCCCGCTTCGCGAGGCTCCTATTTCTGGGTGCAAGGTTTAAAGTAACCTAACACGAAGGGGATGGCGGGGTCTTTCAAACCCCGCCATCCCCTTCGAACCTAACCTGTCCGTGTCGGGGTGTCCCAGGTCTCGAGCTCGCTTCGCTCGCTCTTGGATACTAAATTTTTCTAATAGCAATAGTAAAGGCAAACAATCAAAGATCAAAGGATAAGCCAAAGTCATCAAAGAAAATAGTTTAAACGTTAAATTATATGTTTCAAACGTTAAATAGTGCAAGTTTTACATAAAAATAAAACTTGTATTATTTAGCAGAGACGATGCACAGCATCGGTGAGAGGGCGCTGTATACTTCCCGTCAGCTGTCAGCCAATCACAGCTCTTGTAGTCACGTGGTTCCGGTAGTCACGTGGTCCCAGGTGGCGTGTTCGCTAATGGCGGACTTTTACTTCATAGAAGTCTCTCACCAGGAGACCTGAAAGGATGCTGTGCATCGTCTCTGCTAAATAATACAAGTTTTATTTTTATGTAAAACTTGCACTATTATTCGGCATGTGACGATGCACAGCATCGGTGAGAGACGTGTTTATAACTCCTGGTGACCACAACGACGCTATGTGAGAGTATGATAAAATTTACTGAAAAATAAAATCCATAATTACATAGCAACATATATTTATTATTACATAGCAACATATATTTATTATACAGATCAGAATATGGTACCTCTAGCTTTACAATTCAATTAAGGTATGTACCTAGAAATACTTTGATTTCTAATATATTTAAAATAGTTTAGAATAATGTAATAATCTGGAAAATAAGAATCTATCAGCTAAACAACGATATAGTGACCATCGATTTTATCTTATATTGGTTCAAAATTATTCGAGAGATTACTCGGATTTGGTGAAGTGACAACTTTACCTATAATCTGTTTGCAATAATATTTGGCAAAAGTATTCGGTCTGCGCCAATTACCACGAGAGAGGATATCTTCAATTGGAACATTTTCGTACCAATTCAAAGAAGCCACGGCTGAACGCACACTTCCAGGTGATGCAGATATACCTGCATCCTTTAGTAAGCTTTTTATCCAATTACCTATCACAGTTCGTGATGCACTTTGTGTGGGACCTCGAATTGACACAAACAACGAATGATTACATTCAGCTGAACGTCTTGGTCTTCCTAATTCCAAAACTTTCCTAAACCAATTAACTGGGCATATATTTTCGTTAGCGTGACAATATAGTTTCCAGCCTGATTGCCTGTACGCAGCAGTGTCAGTCTTTGACCCAAACACGGGATACAGAATGATGTGATCACCCTGATCGATATAGTGACTTGATGAGACCCTGAGTAGAGTAAGGTCATGAACTCGTCTTCCTGACGCTAACAACAACAGACAAGCCAATCGTCGCGACGCTTTGAATAACGTCATGTTATTAGGAGGATTCGTCTGCATCCAGGCAATCAGTTCACCTGGATCCCAAATAGGAGGCTTCTCTACTCTAGGAGACTGGAGGGAGATAGCTTTAAGAATGTTTTACTAAGAAGTCTGAATTCAACTTTTTGTTACAAGCCGGTCTTCCAAAGGTTAGAACTACAGATTTATGCAACAATATGGTAGGATAAGCTAATCTTTTCTCAATGAATAGGAATGCTAAAAATCTTGTCAAACTAACATTATTGGGACAGCGGAAATCAAAATTGTTTTCTTCACACCATTTGACCCACCGGGACCAGGCCGGTCTATAAGTTCTAAGTGTGGACTCCCTCCAGCTAGATCGGAGCAAGGACCTTTCAGCTTCTGACCAATTATTAGTTATTTCGCCCCACCCGCTATTTTCCAAACATAGAGCTCCATGTCTTGAATGCGAGGAGGCGGCAGGCCCGTGCTCCGATCCACTAGAACTTGAGCTAGATTGGGGATTCTCAAGGGTCTGCAGAGTGCTCGACGTCGAAGGTCTGGTAACCAATAAGCTCTCTTCCACATTGGGGCCACTATCAAGTAAATGCCTTGAGCAGAGTTCAGATGTTGTAGAACTCGAGGGATCAGGCTCGGAGGCGGGAACACCCACGCCAGCTGAAATAGCCACTGACGACTGAAGGCGTTGCAAAACTGAGCTGATGAGTCTGAACAATCTTTGGTGACATATTTCCTCACAACCCTGGTTTCTCTGGTGGCAAAGAGGTCTACCTGGGGAACTCCAAATTTGCGAAAAACAAATCTTAGAGCTGGTTTTAGTAGATGCCATTCTGCTGCCTGTTTCCCGCGAGATAACCTGTCTGCCATATCGTTGAATCTCCCTGGGATATATTCCGCAGTCATGTAAATATGTTCCCTGTCTAGAAGCCTCAAGATTTGGTAAGTCATGTGAAGTAAGGCCGCTGATCGTGTTCCGCCTTCTTTTCGGACGTAGGAAACAACTGTGCGATTGTCCGATTGCAGACTCACATGGCGACCGCGAAGGTGAGATCGGAAATGTTTGACTGCTGCTAATATGGCAAACATTTCCTTTCGATTGCAGTGCCAGCGCAGCTGGTCTGGTTTCCACTTTCCTGAAACCGAGAGATCGTCTAACTGTGCCCCCCACCCGTAATCTGCAGCATCCGTGGTCATGAAATGATGAATCAACTCCGGGTGCAAGCTGTTCCGAACTAAGGGCTTTTCTAAAGTTGTGATCCACCAATTCAGATCCTTTTTGACCATGTATGTGATTTCTACAGGTTTGAGAGGAGGAAGACGCTTCAAAGTTCGAGAAAAAATTTGAAGTTGGCGGCAGTGAAGACGACCTCTTGGAATGACAAAGTTGGCGAAGTTGAGAGTGCCTAAAATAATCTGCGCTTCCTTCAACGAAATTTTTCCCCTGCGAATAACTCTCCTCGAGAGCGATAGAATTGTCTGGGTCTTTTTGGGAGGTAAACACTTGAAATTTTCTTTGGTGTTCCAAATGAACCCGAGGTATTCCATTTCTTGAGAGGGTTCGGTGACAGACTTCTTGTAATTTACTGTCCACCCTAACATCTCTAAAATGTTTACAGCCAAAACTACCTGAGACCGCAGAAGACTTTTCGATTGGCATGCTATCAGATAATCGTCTAAGTAGACTACGACTCGCATACCTTTGGATCGTAGAAGTTGGGCCACCCAGTTGGTCAACGCTGAGAAATTTTTTTGGTGCGCAAGATAGGCCGAACGGCAGGCAGGTCATCTGCAGAATTTTTTGACCATAAATTAGTCTGAGGAATCGGCGGTGGTTTCTCAGGATGCTTACGTGGAAGTAAGCTGAGGAGAGGTCCAGCTTCACCATCCAGTCTTCCTTTTGTAAAAAATGGGGTATCTGAAAGTGAGAGACCAGTTTGAATGGTTTTGGAACTATGTGCTGGTTCAGGCGCTTCAGGTTGAATATAGGTCGCTTGGACCCGTCGCTCTTGTTTGTAAGAAACATCGTTGAGAAAAAACTCGGACCGGCATCCCGATGATCCACAACTTCTAGAACGCCTTGTTCTAATAATTGTTCTACCTGGATTGACATTTCCAGCGATTGTGGGGTTTTGAATCGGCACATGGTTTGTACTGATGGATGAATAAGTGGTGGTTTGGAGGTAAATGGCAGACGCATTCCCGTGATCATCCCGAGAAGGGCCTCCGGAGCCCCCAGCGTCTGCCACTGTCTCCGATACGCTCGGAGACAGCCTCCGTAAAAGTGGTGTGGTTGCGAGTCATTTGTCATACTTCTTCTTGCTTGGCTGAGGGTCTTTATTGTGGAACTTCTTGTTCTTGTTATTTTGCTTGGCAAGGTTCTTGCCTTTGCTTGAATTCCAATTGTTTTGACGAAAGGGCACATTATTTTGTGGTGACTCGCGAAGGTTTGGTCTATTTGGTTTGCTCGCCACCTTAGGGGTGGTCTTATTTTGACCTTTTTCGGAGCTGAACCAAGGACGGACCCATTTGTCAATGCCACCTGTATTATGAATGTAAGTGCGCAGTTGAATTTCATCAAATAGGCAATTAGAACTCGGAGGGATCTTACGCAGACCGTCACGAAGGTTCTTATTTGTAATTTCGCTTAGGATACGCTCCCGGCGATTTTCTATATATTCAGCTCGTTTTCCGCAAACTAGCTGCATGATTTCCTCACTAACTTTGTGGAATTTTGATGAGGGTAGAAATGATTCCGAGATTTTATCGAAAATGTTAGAGGCTGTAAGTGAAGCATCAGAAGAAGCTGTCCAATCAATGAAATTCTGTAAGCTTTGATTGAGTAGCTCGCGTTGTGAGATTAAGGCATTACACAGGGCTGCTATCAATCTCTCGGAATTTGCCGCGTAATCTTTACCCTTAACAAACTGACGAAGTTCATCGTTAATATCAAGCTCGATAAAGCCCGGTGCAGCGTTATGAATCTTCAAGGCGTCCGCATAGCGCACATCCTTCCACGAAGAATCACCGAATTTTTGTAACGCTTCAAGTCGCTTCACGTGGTCCGGGTTAGAGCGAGGCACCTTAGGGTCCTTTAGCCACGTGTTAACACTGCTTAAATTTAAACGCGGAACTTCACTGCATATATTATTGGGTGCCACTGGCGGACGATTCAAATTAAAGTCTAACGGTAACGCGGAACTAGGTCCAGGAACTGGGTCCGGCACCTGAGCCGCTGTACCGGATGCATTATTCGGAGCTGAACCGGATGCGGATGAACCCAAGTTTTGCATTAAAAGGTTCGTTAGTACAGCCACTTGGTTCACAAGGTTTGAAATATCTGATGACTCACCGCATTTCCGTCGCTTTACCTCAGAACCCGAAGAATCAGTTTGTGAAGAGCTCGAATCGCTTCTTGGTAGCCGGCGTTTACGGCTCGATGAAGACATCAAGTCGTCGCCTACCTGCTCTTCTTGTTCCGAATCACAAATATTCACATTTGCACTATTTATTTGATTTTCACTCATTTTATTTTTAATTTACAACACTTTGCACTTTTCGAAATAAAATAAGATTCAAAATAATATTATAAAGTAACTGCAAACTCTAATTTTGATGTTGCTTGCTCGAGAAGTAACGACGCTATGAAGTAAAAGTCCGCCATTAGCGAACACGCCACCTGGGACCACGTGACTACCGGAACCACGTGACTACAAGAGCTGTGATTGGCTGACAGCTGACGGGAAGTATACAGCGCCCTCTCACCGATGCTGTGCATCGTCACATGCCGAATAATGTAATGATTTTCGCTTAAATAAACGTTATATCAAATAAAATTATATGAAATGAGTTTTAGAGTAACACAAACATTATGCTTAAAGAAATATATCAACCGTTGGTACCTATATCTCATGTTGATTATATCATGTGAACGTTATTGAAATGAAAGTATATCAATATATGTGTATGAAATGAGACGCACCCCATTTGGTGACATCAAAATCACAAAAAAAACAGCTGTATTCAAACATAATTATGAAGAAAATACAAGGACAGACCTTAGCATCAGCTCCCTTCTCCAGCAGTGTGGTGGCGACAGCCTGCTGGTCGTACTGCGCGGCGATGTGGAGCGGCGTCATGCCGTTCTTTCCCGCCTGGTCTGCTGATGCACCATGGGCTAGCAGAAGATTTGCCACCTGACGAACAGGTGGTAAATTAGAAGTTATTGTGGAATACTAATGGTTTAAAGTCATGACAGTCTAAAGTTTACCACATAACCTCTCGTGCATGAGGGTGTGAGCTAAAACGCGGGCTTTAGGCAATCAGAGGCTTGTGTGATTTCCAGAGGTGAGAGAAGCCGTATCTATACACACACAAAAAAAAAAAAGTCGCCTTTGCTTTGTTGTTTGCACTGTTCTTTGCGAACTTCTGCAACGGCTTTGCATATTTGTTAGATTTTTCAAGGTCTTTAAGAAAGTTTTTTTTTAATTTTTACTTACAATGGGTTTGCACTTGTCCTCAATCTAGACCAGGGGCAAAAATGAGGCTAAAGTTGGAGCGAGCTCAACCAGAAGGTCAATTTGGCACCGGCCTCTGACAGAATTATGAGACCTTTGTGTGATATTTTCTTACCTTCAAGTTGCCGTATTTGGCGGCAAGGTGCAAAGCTGTGAATCCTTTCTTTGTAGTTGCTGTCAGTGGAGCATTATGTTCAATCAATGCTGCTGCAACCTGTAAATCAATCATTGGTTAGATGACCTCTTCAAATGATTTCCGGAATTTATAAAAGTAACAGTAATCAGTTGATAACTGCTCTATTTAAGTATATTTTGCTTAGAAACCAAAAAGTTACTTTAATAACCTTCTGGACAATTGAACTAACGTTTTTTCTAAATTTAATTTGTCGCAGATACAACAAAACCGGCACAGGAACGCAGTTGAAAGATCGGAATCGGTTTTAGTCATGAGAGATGATTTTGACAGTCTCTTTTTGATGTAATCCAGGGCGGATTTCAGGATCCAAGACAGTTAAATTCATTCTCCAGAACTTTGTCAAGATTCATTGCTTCAGCGCTTTTTGGTAGTCGGTATTGATTCTTGCTTTCAAAAGATGTAGTGTTTTGGGAGTAGGGCTGTGGGACGGTCCCAAAAAATCCGTTTCTGATAATAGATCATATGATATGATTATTATTTAAAAGGGATATCTAGCATACCCTGAGCCGAAAATCTCCAAAAAGAAAGCAAATCAAAATATCACCAAGAATTTGGCGAACTCCCCAAAAAGAACACCATCATCACTTACGTCATGATTATGTTGTTTAGCAGCAATATGCAGTGGGTTGTAATGATCAGCAGTCATAGCCCTGACGTCAGCACCATGCTGCAGCAGCAGCACTGCGATGTCCACGTTCCCCAGGCGGGAGGCGATGTGTAGGGGAGTCTGTCGCTCGCGGGCCTTCGCCTCTACTGCCGCGCCGTTACGGAGGAGGATGCGGATTATATCCGTCTGGAAAAGCATTCTTTTAAGCATTCTAACCCATTGGTTAGTCAGGACAAATAGGGAATTTGAAAAAATAGGGCAGTGTCTTGCATTAGCTGACCCCCTTCTAACTAAAAGGAAGAGATGAAGAGGGGTCAGGTAATGAAGAGCAATAAGTACTACTCCTCACCACACACAGGTGCAAGTAGTGGACTGTCGTTCAGGTCTAGGGGAAGGCCTTTCTTCAGCAGTGATACGAGTATGAAAACATTAACAATTCAGACTTTATATTGTGTATTTTTCAGGTCACGGGACTAAAGAATTACCGTGATCCCGGTACGTAAAGGGCTATTGAAGGACACCGTGGATTTTAGTCAGTACAAATCTGACAGTCCCTCTCGCTCTGCCCTGGGTCGGAGGACTCATTTGATGATTTTACTACGATAAAAAAAAACACTGCTCTCAAAAACGGTGAAGGAAAACGTAGTAAGGAAATCGTTATGCTACAGAAACAAAAATTTGCAGACTTGTTACATTTAACAACAGGCCTGCATCATGGATCACAGCCCACTGCTTTTCAAAGAGAGGAGGCCTGTGTCCCAGCTGTGGGAACATTATTTTTCGAGGGTACTTGAAGGTCATAAAATATTACCTGGTTGGCCCTAGCAGCTAGATGCAGTGGCGTCTCCCCGCGGACGGTGGGTACGTCAGGGTTGGCCTCATGCTGCAGCAGGTAGATCACGATGTTCATGCAGCCCATGAACGCTGCCACGTGGAGGGGAGTCAGGCCGGATTCTGTAGTGGCTTGTATACCTGGTGGAAAGAAAATATGATCTCAAATAACTTACTAACTTTGTTTTTTCGTTGAAAATGTTATTGTTCATGAATGAAATAAACATGTTGTCTAGACTTTTTGTAAAGTGCAATTTGTTTCGATTTGATAAACTTGAGACTTCTTGATTATGAAGAATTACCTTCAAGAGGCCTAAGAAAAGTGATATAGTTTTCTGAGTGGGCTGACACATACTATTGAATAGGTATCTTATAGCAAACTTTTTATCACTTATACAAAGAAAGTGCCCATATTTTTTTAATAATGAGTATATTTCACAAATAACTTACTTGCGCCATACTTGAGGAGGAGCTCCACCACCTTGATCCTGTTCTTCTTGCAGGCAATGTGCAAGGGTGTAAATCCGTTGAGGGCGCGAGCATTCGCGTCCGCATTTCTGTTAGAAAAGAACAACACTATTATTGGGAACATTGCCTTTTCATAATTGGTATTTTTGGCTTTATTTCGAGTGTAGAAAAAAATGTTTCTTTGGGAAAATGGGAAACCACTACTTGGCCTGTGGATCTAGATAATTTACTTATTTTAGAAAAACACAAATAACCGATACCTACTAGAACAAAATAATGCACACGGTAGTTACAGCTTTTGAAATCTTATTTATGCAGATTTTTTTTTAATTACATAATTACATGATGCGACAAAAACACGAAAATGCAGCTTGTTAGTTGGGACTAAACCGTTCCTGCGGGAGATTGAAAATGTTTCATTAAAACACTCACCTGTCCAATAAAAGTTTCGCAACTTTAGCGTGTCCACAATGCGCAGCCACATGCAACGCAGTGAGGTAATCGACGGTGACGTCATCAACGGGCGCGCGACGCGACAGCAGCACGCGCGCGGCTTCCGCGTGGTCGCCTTGTGCCGCCATGTGTAGGGGGGCAAGACCGTTCTAGAAGGGAGGTAGAAGAAAAAATACATAATATTAAGGCCAGGTTCCAGTACAGTCCGCAGCTATGAGCGCACTACCTCAGCCCCCGCAAAGGGGCGGGGCAAGTCGACAGCGGTGCGGGCGGGAGGGACCGTGTGTGTGTATGCCACAGCGTAGCGTAATGCAGTTAGTCAATTACGTTCGAGTGTGTCCGGATTAGATTTTCGTAAAATGATATTCGAGATAGTTTTGATTTTACAAAGTGCATGCAATGGAGTACTTTATTAGGCAGCAGTATATTTAATATGTGCCGAGTTTGGGCTCGTTTTGTTATGATGACATCTTACCTCCGGACTTGATGGAGTGACCTGAAGGTCTACATCGGTGACTGCCACTGGAACTCAGCGACGGATCGAACTAGATGTGCCGAGTTTGGGCTCGTTTTGTAAGTTATGATGAGATCTTACCACCGGACTTGATGGAGTGACCTGAAGGTCTACATCGGTGACTGCCACTGGAACTCGGCGACGGATCGAACTAGATGTGCCGAGTTTGGGCTCGTTTTGTAAGTTATGATGAGATCTTACCACCGGACTTGATGGAGTGACCTGAAGGTCTACATCGGTGACTGCCACTGGAACTCGGCGACGGATAGAACTAGATGTGCCGAGTTTGGGCTCGTTTTGTAAGTTATGATGAGATCTTACCACCGGACTTGATGGAGTGACCTGAAGGTCTACATCGGTGACTGCCACTGGAATTCGGCGACTGATCGAACTAGATGTGCCGAGTTTGGGCTCGTTTTGTAAGTTATGATGAGATCTTACCACCGGACTTGATGGAGTGACCTGAAGGTCTACATCGGTGACTGCCACTGGAACTCGGCGACGGATCGAACTAGATGTGCCGAGTTTGGGCTCGTTTTGTAAGTTATGATGAGATCTTACCACCAGACTTGATGGAGTGACCTGAAGGTCTACATCGGTGACTGCCACTGGAACTCGGCGACGGATCGAACTAGATGTGCCGAGTTTGGGCTCGTTATGTAAGTTATGATGAGATCTTACCACCGGACTTGATGGAGTGACCTGAAGGTCTACATCGGTGACTGCCACTGGAACTCGGCGACGGATCGAACTAGATGTGCCGAGTTTGGGCTCGTTTTGTAAGTTATGATGAGATCTTACCACCGGACTTGATGGAGTGACCTGAAGGTCTACATCGGTGACTGCCACTGGAACTCGGCGACGGATCGAACTAGATGTGCCGAGTTTGGGCTCGATTTGTAAGTTATGATGAGATCTTACCACCGGACTTGATGGAGTGACCTGAAGGTCTACATCGGTGACTGCCACTGGAATTCGGCGACTGATCGAACTAGATGTGCCGAGTTTGGGCTCGTTTTGTAAGTTATGATGAGATCTTACCACCGGACTTGATGGAGTGACCTGAAGGTCTACATCGGTGACTGCCACTGGAACTCGGCGACGGATCGAACTAGATGTGCCGAGTTTGGGCTCGTTTTGTAAGTTATGATGAGATCTTACCACCGGACTTGATGGAGTGACCTGAAGGTCTACATCGGTGACTGCCACTGGAATTCGGCGATTGATCGAACTAGATGTGCCGAGTTTGGGCTCGTTATGTAAGTTATGATGAGATCTTACCACCGGACTTGATGGAGTGACCTGAAGGTCTACATCGGTGACTGCCACTGGAACTCGGCGACGGATCGAACTAGATGTGCCGAGTTTGGGCTCGTTTTGTAAGTTATGATGAGATCTTACCACCGGACTTGATGGAGTGACCTGAAGGTCTACATCGGTGACTGCCACTGGAATTCGGCGATTGATCGAACTAGATGTGCCGAGTTTGGGCTCGTTTTGTAAGTTATGATGAGATCTTACCACCGGACTTGATGGAGTGACCTGAAGGTCTACATCGGTGACTGCCACTGGAACTCGGCGACGGATCGAACTAGATGTGCCGAGTTTGGGCTCGTTTTGTAAGTTATGATGAGATCTTACCACCGGACTTGATGGAGTGACCTGAAGGTCTACATCGGTGACTGCCACTGGAACTCGGCGACGGATCGAACTAGATGTGCCGAGTTTGGGCTCGTTTTGTAAGTTATGATGAGATCTTACCACCGGACTTGATGGAGTGACCTGAAGGTCTACATCGGTGACTGCCACTGGAATTCGGCGATTGATCGAACTAGATGTGCCGAGTTTGGGCTCGTTTTGTAAGTTATGATGAGATCTTACCACCGGACTTGATGGAGTGACCTGAAGGTCTACATCGGTGACTGTCACTGTAACTCGGCGACTGATCGTACTAGATGTGCCGAGTTTGGGCTCGTTTTGTAAGTTATGATGAGATCTTACCACCGGACTTGATGGAGTGACCTGAAGGTCTACATCGTTGACTGCCACTGGAACTCGGCGACTGATCGAACTAGATTTGCCGAGTTTGGGCTCGTTTCGTAAGTTGTGATGAGATCTTACCTCCGAACTTGATGGAGTGACCTGAAGGTTTATATCGGGGAGTCGGAAACTCGGCACATCTAGTTAGATCCGTTGCCGAGTGCCAGTGGCAGTCACCGATGTAGACCTTCAGGTCACTGCATCAAGTCCGGTGGTAAGATCTCATCATAACTAACAAAATGAGCCCAAACTCGGCACATCTAGTTCGATCCGTCGCCGAGTTCCAGTGGCAGTCACCGATGTAGACCTTCAGGTCACTCCATCAAGTCCGGTGGTAAGATCTCATCATAACTAACAAAACGAGCCCAAACTCGGCACATCTAGTTCGATCCGTCGCCGAGTTCCAGTGGCAGTCACCGATGTAGACCATCAGGTCACTCCATCAAGTCCGGAGGTAAGATCTCATCATAACTAACAAAACGAGCCCAAACTCGGCACATCTAGTTCGATCCGTCGCCGAGTTCCAGTGGCAGTCACCGATGTAGACCTTCAGGTCACTCCATCAAGTCCGGTGGTAAGATCTCATCATAACTTACAAAACGAGCCCAAACTCGGCACATCTAGTTCGATCCGTCGCCGAGTTCCAGTGACAGCCACCGATGTAGACCTTCAGGTAACTCCATCAAGTCCGGTGGTAAGATCTCATCATAACTTACAAAACGAGCCCAAACTCGGCACATCTAGTTCGATCCGTCGCCGAGTTCCAGTGACAGCCACCGATGTAGACCTTCAAGTCACTCCATCAAGTTCGCATCTTAGCTAAAAAATACGTAGTCCATAAAAAAAAATTACATCGTGTCAAAATTAGATCACTTGACTATTTTATTCTATTCCCGCAACTAACACGCAATCGCTTGTGTGTGTGACTTTGTTTCTATGTAGTAGTTCAGTTCTATCTCGCTAATACGTAACCGCGGGGGGGATTTTTGCGCAGCAACGACGTACGTCCATCCTCCATCACGTCTCGGCGGGCACTGGCGGGGCGCCCGGCGAGCGAAATAATGCCAATATTTTGGGTTTTTTATTTCTTGGAGAAAAATTATAACGAAATTTTAAAATCTGATTTTACCATTCACTTCTAAATAATGAGCTGTTTTTATTTATATAAGTTTCATATAAATTCATTGTGAAATCTCTAAGCAGTGGACGTTTAAAAATTGTGATTTAGTGTCATGTTTGACATTTTTTTCTATCGAGCCAATTATTCCAATTCGTGTTTCTATCTTTAACATTCACTCGAGGATATGTTCAACTTTAATATTATAATTTTTATTTATTAAAAATATCATAGTTAATGAGACTTTCAGACGTTTGAAAATCATAAAAATTACTGTAAGCCCGCCTTAATAACTTTGAGAGTAATTAAGTGAGTGTTCGTTTCCTACGGGAGTACCTATAATTGTGCAATGAATTTAAGAAACTATAGAGCCCTTTTAAGGTTTCTTAAATCTCTTCAGAGATAATGGTAGAAATTGGTTTTATTGAAACTAGTGCCACCTTGGACACGTTACCGCCACTACAATGGAGGTCTTGACTCCTCCTGTCAATCCTAAAAACTATTGGCTAGAGATAATGTTATTGGCGAATTTCCGCTGATCTAAATATTGAGATATTCAGCAAAATAAATCCGGACACCTGACTTTTCAAAACGACTTTTTTAACGTTATTTGAATCTTGACGTTTCTAATTTGATGTTTAAAACTTTTGAACATCTGTCAATGACAAATTAAACAGTGTCCCATTCATTTGATTCAAAACCATTTTTAGGGTTCCGTAGTCAATAAGGAACTCTTATAGTTTCGCCATGTCCGTCCGTCCGTCCGTCCGTCCGTCTGTCCGCAGTTTAGCTCAGAGACGCACAGTACTAGAGAACTGTAATTTGGTGTAAATATACGGATTTGTTGTGCCGAAAAAGTGGTAAAATAAAATCTCGTAAAATATTTTTTTTAGGGTACCTCCTGTACAAGTAAAGTGGGGATGTTTTTTTTTTCTCGCGTACCCCTTAATGTGGGGTATCATTAAATAGGTCTTTAAAAAATATTGATAGTTTCCATTAACAATTTTTTGATAAAAAAATTCGTTTGTGAAATATTAAGCTTTAAAGTTCTAAATTTTGCTCGACTCGAGTGTCCCCCCCCTCTACCAGCTAAACGGTTATGTTTGGGGGTGTGAAAAAATTCACAATAGTAGTATATATAACGAAGTTTAAAAGAAAATTATCATGACTAAGTAGGCTTTACAACTTTACGAGTAATAATCGACCAACTTATAAAATGTACTTGGATAACATATTTTCTTAAGCAAAATGTATCGGAGAACATGTGCTTCAACTGCAAATGTAAGTTTGTCAACTTTATTTTTACAGCTTTAATAGGTAGGTTTTTACGGTATAATTTTTGGGGATAGTTAGGTTTTTATCGTCAACTATTTTTAACTAACTTCAAAAAAAGGAGGAGGTTCTAAATTCGTCGTAATCTTTTTTTATGTATTTTCCCCGATTTCTCAAAGACTCCTGGACCGATTTTGAAAATTATTCTTTTTAAAATTAAATTCAGCGAATCAGTTTAGTTAGTTCGCATAAGTATTTTGTTGGGCAACTACGGAACCCTACACTGTGCGTGGCCCGACACGCACTTGGCCGGTTTTATTTTTAATTAAAAATACTTCTACTATATTATTTATTATTTTGTTTTTACTTTAAAGAAGTTAAGATTCTTACCTTGCTCTTACTAGTAATGGGCGCACCCCTATCCAGTAAGGCCTCCACGACCCTCTCGTGCCCTGACCGGGCCGCGCAGTGCAGAGGAGTCAGGCCATCTCTAGTGCGGGCCTCCACGTTGGCCCCGTTGTCACATAGGAGGGATACCATGTTGTCTTTGCCTGTTGATTGTTTAGGATTATTAGATTATGGGATTTGTAGTGGTAATGAATTTGGTTGTATAAGTGCTAGCTTTTTAGTCTATTGTCTTACTGCTGGTAAAGGTCTCCCCCATAACCTTTCATTCCTTTCAATTTGTAGTTTTTTTTCGTAGTTTCCAGGAAATATTGAATAGATTTAAAGATGAGCGTTTAAATCCCCCGCGTTTTCTAGGCCCCTCTCGGCATCCGTCTTCTGGCACCCACTGCGTTATGACTCCACTATTTCTTTATAAATAATCTCGGGATATCTGGGAAAACTGCTGTCCTAATACTTTGTTCCTATTTCGGAAGAAGACCAACACTTGGTCATTAGTCCACGTTCTATAGGCAGTCGACTTCGGGCTAACGACTGACTGGTTAAAGTACGTTCCTATTCAGACAATTTCAAGCTTTAAATTCTTACCCCATTTAGCAGCAACATGCAGTGGGCAAATATTATGTTTAGCAGCACAGTTGACATCAGCTCCTTTAGCTAGCAGTAGCCTGGCAACTGCCTCGTTGCCGTAGTGTGCAGCAATGTGCAGCGGTGTGAAGCCTGACTTGGAAGTCACGTCGGGGTTGTGTTCATTCTGATTGAGGATAGAAAGTAGTCAGTAAATGTTTGAGTTGATAGTTTAATTTATGGAATAAAGGTATAAGAAATAATTTGAGATGTTGATGATACCAAATGTCGTGGTTCTGGAATAATAAACTAAATCAAAACCCCAATAAAATCGGAGAATCACAGTTAACTACAGGTCCACTATCTCCTGATGGTACAGGACCACTATCTCCTGATGGTAAGCCATGATGTAGTCGTTGGTGAAGTAATGTTGTTTTTAAAAATAATATTAATTTACTTTTCTTTAAATTTAAAGTTCTACAAACCTCAAGTAATAAGTTAGCAGCTTTGACATCATCCTTCTTGGCAGCGATATGCAGCGCTGGCAGTCGGACCCTGCCACGGGTGTCGGCTTCTAGCAGTACTGCTACCACCTTTTCATGACCTTGCTGCATAGCCACTGCTAAGGGGGTGAAGCCATCCTGAAAGATAAAAAGATTTTGAGAAGCTGAAGGTTAATTGACGAGAAAAATGTTGATAAAAATCTCGTGTCCGAAATAAATGCAGTTTGGGTAGATAAGGTTCAAATTGTCAATTTTAGTTGATGTAGCAAAAGAAAATACTAAACAAATATTTTTTGATAATACTCTGACGGATTTATTAAAATGTACTAATGCACAAGCCTATTGCATTGTCACGCTAACTAGAAGTCAATTAAAGACACATTACCTCAGTGGCAAGGCTCTGGTTAGCTCCATTGGCGAGGAGAAACTTCACAACACCGTCGTGGTTCTCCTGTGCGGCCATGTATAGTGGGGTGAAGCCATTCTGGGACTGGATGTTGACCTGAGAAAGAAAATGATTGATTGAAACCAACTAGACATGCATCTGCATTATCATCACAATATGCATGTTATGTAGAAATCCTTAACATTTGTACAAACAATCATGTCAATATAAATCATTAAGGTTTAAAACGGGATGCAGTTAATCCGTGATCTTGGTGCTTGCAACAGTGCCGAAATATCGGAAACTCAAAACAAATAATAAACATGGAGATAGTGACTATGTCAGTCTTAAACCTTAAAATCATGTCAATGTTGTAATTGTCAAAAAACCTGATGAAAGAAAATAAACGCGGAAAATATTTTTAAGCAATCCATCAACAAAGGCAAGAGAAATGCAGACGTTCATAAATTCAAAAACAAAATTAAAATGAGTGAATTACGACTTGAACGAAAACGTTGCACTTTAGTCGCAACAGATGGATCATGTTTTCAAGTATTCAACAATATTTGTGCAACGCATCCGCTCAAAATATTTTTAAACGTGTCGATTGGTTTAAGTGTTCTTGCAGGATTTGTTATATTTTGCCTGTCAGTCATTGCTTTTATGACTTCATACAGATAGAATTAATTTCTGAAAGCAATATTTTTGGCTGCTTGGTTTATTAACTGTCTTTGTTTCAGGGCAAACACCTCCCGTCTTCTTCCGTGCCCTTATCCTTGTGCAGTTTGTGGCCAATCCTTAAAGAAGTAGCCGAGTTCATATTGTCATTCCTCGCCCACTTTGGCTAATGCTGTTGATGACCAACAACAGTATGTTTTGACACGTTTTATTTGCATTACAATTACACATACAAAAACCTGCCACAATTTATACGGTACTTAATTAAGTCTTTCTGCATAGTGGTTTTGTTTTATTTCTCCTTTATAGGCAGAAGTAGACAATCATATTTATTTTACTACTTCTCCTAGCTTCCTTTCTGATTAATTTCTCTAAAACTTTGTCGAGCTTTATTGCCTCAGCCATTTTCTAGTAGTCGCCACTGTTGGATTATAGCTTTCAGGAGTTGCTGTGGTTTGAAAATAGACTGATGGGATCGTTTAAAAAAACATTGAAACATCATAAATACAGAACGACGAAATTAAATCTCTTGTAGAAGCGACCATCTCAGAAAATGAGATTCTGGATATACAAAATTAACCTAATAGCATTAATCCAATGACAAAGAAAATCAATGCAGCCATAAATGTAGATAGCTATTTATCACAGCCATTAAAGCAATAAATACACAAGGGGGTGTCCAGTTGCCCTTCAGTCGAAACAAAGCAACTCGTCACCCTTGTCGTAGATAATTCATTGCCAATGCGTTACTCATTCATCCGGAGTGAGTATTCGTATGAGTCCATTTGTGCTAATGCGCGTATTGAGGCAAAAAGAGGAAAACAAGGGAAACGTCAGAGTAGAAACAATCGAGGTTTCCTGGTGTCGACTTTTCCCTGAAACCACGGTTAATAATAGCGGTCTTAGCAGTATGTGATTCGGTGCTAAATATTTTCTTTATCTTTTCTTCCCAACAGTTTATCATTTACTACTTCTCCATTTATATTATCTTTTACTGAAATCGTATGTTTTATTTGATCATCTTCCTATTTCTCTTTATTAATAGAGAATTATATTAATCACTTCCTGATACATGCGATTCATACTTCCTTATCACATATTCATACGAAGCCAAATGATTGGCTTTCAAGATTGTCGTTACTGGCACGATTTTAATCTAGTTAGAGTGCATAGCATCCTAAGTTGCCGAAATATGATTGTTGAATAATTCCAAAAACTATTTGAACCCCTACCGATATTTGAGTCGACATAATAAATAACGTCTAAGATGGAACATAATACAAGACATAAAATTGAGGGTTGGAAGTGCAACTTTGGGATACAGGGGAACGAAATGACTCATTCTGGGTGAACTCATTTCTTAAGCTAGTACTTCCCCATCTTATGAAACCACAAGTTGAGTCATAGCAAATGTGTCCTTAGCATAAATAATTACTAAAACATCGTTCATAACCAAAAACAAATTATTCTTCTGCAAATGACAAGTCGTAATAGTATCCATTATTTGCACAATTCATCATATTCTTTCCCAAAGTTTGTTTGGGCCTCGCAGTCTGACCAGATGTTGCTGACAACCAATATTTCTTTATTATTTCTTTTGATATATCTTTTCTTAATGTTTCATCCGTTCCATTGCAGTTTCTTTAATTATTTATGTTTGTGTATCTTTTTCTTTGGTGCTTACCCTTGAACTTTTGCTTCGTTTTTCATTATTTTGGCAATGTTCATGTTGTTGTTTGCTTTTATTGGATTTGTTTGGTCGTTTCGGTGTAATAAAATGTCTTTCATCTTCTTGTACTCTTTGGTGTTTGCTGTTTTTGGATTCGAGTCACATGAAATTTTAGAATTGAATTAGTATTTTGGCAGACCTTGACAATACTACATTACTACAGACCTCGAAGAAGCAAATTAATTTGATCAAATATTTGGATAACAGTGCCAACATATTTTACTTTCAATATCATTTCTCGTGCTGAAAGTTATATGACTTCTGACAAATAGCCTCTGGGACAAGCCTTTGTCTAGACGAGAAATGGAACTGCGACAAATGTTGCCTACTTGTTACTCTTGGGAAATTATATGAGTAGACTACTGCGTAAATATAAGACATTATTAACCTGGTGGTAAAAGAACTGTATATCAAATTATCAAACCTTAAAAGGAGAGATTGATAATTATCTCAATTTTACGCCTACTGTACACCGCCTGTTATACACTCTCTCTCAGCTCTTGATGACTTTCTCAAAAACAAGAGAGGAACATCAAAGCGAGACGATCGTGACTCGTCTCGCTTTTTCCCAGACCCGTGCTGTCTCGACAAGATTGCACAGCCGCCACTAAAATTTGACAGCTATGTGACAGTACAATTTATTTAGAGTCTTTCATTAATTGATTATGAGCTAATAAAGCCTATTATCAAAAAAAAAAAACTATACATATGTGCTTAACTAAGAGTCGTAAATCAAACAGAGTTGTTTTATTCAGTCATAAAACTTGAGCATTTTCCTTACCTGCGCCTGAGTCTGTACGAGCAGTTTGACAACTGCCTCCTGCCCCGCCAGAGAAGCGATGTGCAGTGCAGTGTTGCCTTTCTTGGTAGCTGCATCGATGGCAGCTCCTCGATCCAGCAGCTCTCTGACGACCTCCACATGGCCATCTTTGGAGGCCAGGTGGATGGCGTTCAGACCATTCTGGGGACAAAGAGGTTATTATGATGATCAAGGTCGTTCGAAGAAAAGATTGTCTACAAAACGCTGTGAAGTTGAAATGTGTCTCAGTTATCGAATGTTTGACATTTTTTATAAGACAGTACCGGTTGAAATCATGGTTGGATAATAAATAATGTACCTATCAAATATCTGTCAGGCTACTGTTGGCTTGGAAAATTATGAATAATACGACAATGTACCGCTTCATCATTCATGTCACGTTCAAACCTAATCAGATTATGCAAATTATAATTATTATGTAAAAATGGCGAATATATATACGAGCCAAAGGCGCGTTGTTGGCTTTGTATCGCAAATAAATACGTCTCCGAGAAAATGTTAACTTTTAGCAGAAGTTGCAGGTTTATAAAATCTATTAAAAATAAAATAAAAATCATTGGTAATTTGATTGATGGGTCTTTATGTAAATTCTTTCACTGTTTTATTCATTTCATTTTACTTTCATATTTCATCACCATCAACATTTGCGGGACTGTCTTATCAGGTAACCGTGGCCCTGGAACGTAAAGGGCTATTGATGGATCACCGTGGATTTTAGTAAGTACAAGTCTGACAGTATGGGTTAGGAGACTCCTCCTAACCCATACTGTCAGACTTGTACTTACTCATTTGATGATTTTACCACGAAAAAAAATTACCATCCGCATAGCCTAGTCCTGTCTAACCGCTACTGGCTATCTGACCTCCACAACCCAGCTAGTACTGGATAATACAGTGCCCCTGCAGTTTAGAGCTTGATAGTTGATGTTTATGGTTTAGGAGCAAGAAGCCTAATTTGCAAAATGGCAACCGAGTCGCAAAAGGACCAATTCTCAAAATGGCCAATTCTCAAAAAGTGATTGTAGAAAACTACCTACTTGCAACTTGTAAGCAGGTTTTTTCAAGTTGCATACAATTTACAACTTGTTTAATGAACTAGCGGCCCGGTACGTGCTTCGCTACTTTGACAGCAAAATCCTCATCAAACAAAATGATCCGCCATTTATTGAATACAATTGTTACAAAAAATGTATTAAATGAAGAACAGATCGACCGATTTTGTGCAAACTTCACATAAACCATCTACTTAATAGTCCGAACAAAGCTTAAACATTTGGTTTGGATAGGCCCGTTCTTGAGTTATAAAATTACAACGAAAAGTGGCATTGATTTTTATGTATTTTGACGTCAAACAAATGAGTGTCATCCCTCCTCAATAGACACATGAATATCGAATAGAAAAACTCCATACGAGGCCGATAACGAGCCTTGAAGCCTATAGTTAAAACACACAGAAAAATAGGTCAGTGGGACACAGTTATCCCGAGGTAAGGCCAAGGGTACACGCAATTGGGTCAAGGGCCAGACCAGGCCATTCAGGGGTTTCAGGGTAAAGAGGTACTCTATAAGGATATTGTGATGAAAGAAGCTTATGAATAAAAATGGAGAATTGAAGAAGCTTAAGGACGAATTCTTAAGCACTTTTTTGAGTCAACGTTGAGGCTTATGCTCAAAGTGATAAGGTGCTAAGATGTTGGTTGTAAAGGAAAGAAAAGAGATGAAAGACTTGAAAAGTTCTCATAAGATAAGTGACGCTTAGATTCGGAGATGAGAACTTCGATCTATGGTTGAGAGTCACGATCCTTAAGAGGATCGTCTACCGAGCGCTCGTCCATACTAAAAGAGAAAACGTTTTCCTACCCCTAAATGTTGTCCTATCTCAATGATTTTTTAGAATGCTTCCTACACAGTAAAAAACTAGGTTTATAGGTTTTCTTTTTTTCAAAATTTATAATACTCACATCAAAAGTGTCTAGGGATCAAGCATTTTTATGCGGATTTCTTGAGATTGAGATGTGGCTTTGTAATAAATTTATGATTTTATAAATTTATATGGATCCTTTTTGGTGCATTTCATAATTTGAATCAGGAACTGTAAATCAAATTCGAGTAAAAGATGAAAATCAGCTATCAATATTTTCCCTATAAAAACACACAACGCATTGAAGACATTATTAGTGCTACTGTTTCCCTACTACTGATTAAAACCAACGTTATTATGGAGCGGCGACGTCATTTAAGCAGGGAAGAAATGCTCAGAGCCGTGGGAATGATAGAAGCTGGTTCCCGGCAACGTACTGTGGCTTTAGCTCTGAATACAAGTCAGACTGTTATCAGTCGACTTTGGACACGTTACCGAAGCACTGGTACCGTGGCTGAGCGCCATGGAGGACGGTATCGCTGCACCACACGGAGACAAGACCGATACATTCAAATCTTAACTCGAAGAGCTCCAACAATAACCGCCATGATGTTAGCCGTGAGGCTTCATCACTCTTCAGGGAACTTAATTAGCGACCAAACAGTCAGAAACCGCTTGCATGAAGTGAACCTTCATTCCCGAAGACCGCTACGGGTACCACCTATAGCAATGCACAATCGTAGGATTCGATATCAATGGGCTCTTGAACACAGAAATTGGGCAGAAGAACAATGGCGTTTCGTGTGCTTTTCTGATGAGTCTCGTTTTGGTATGAGACCGGATACAAGACGTATACGACACTGGAGAACCCCTGGACGCCAACAGCGATTAAAATCCTGCCAGGAAGTCCATCCTTATAGTGGTGGAACCATCATGGTATGGGCGGGTATTTGGATCGGCGGAAGAACTGAGTTGATTTGGATCAGAGGCAACCTCAACGCTCAAATTTATGCTGAGACGATTGTATCAGACGTCATCGTTCCTCTACAAGTGCAAATCGGTCCCTTATTTCAGTTAATGCATGATAATGCACGACCGCAAACCGCAAGAGTTGTAAGACAGACTCTCGCCGCAGCTAACATCAATGTCCTGCCCTGGCCTGCTCAGTCGCCAGACTTGAACCCGATTGAGCATGCATGGGATATGCTACAGAGAAGAGCTCTGCCGAATATGGAGGGTATCCAGTCGCAAGAAGACCTTTTTTTGTTGTTGCAACGAACATGGGCGGCCATTCCACAGCGTGATTTGGATGAACTCATTTTGAGTATGCCAAACCGATGTTCTTGTGTTGTTAGTGTTCGCGGTAGAAACACGGATTATTAATTGTTTAAGTTATCCAATAAAATTTTAAAGAAAACTGTTATTTCAGTCTTTTTTTCGAACTTTAATGTTAGTGGTTTAAATGTCAAAAATCCCTTTATTAGGAAAATGGCAAATTTCTTTATGAATGCAAAGGTGACTTGGTTTATCGTTACTGTGACAAACGATAACACTTTATTTGATGAATCCTTAAAGAACATTTTAATTAATATCAATCAGGAGAAAAGTTATTGCAAAAATATATGTTGATCCCTAGACACTTTTGATGTGTGTAGTTTGAAAGTTACAGGCGTCAAAGAGTTACTTTTGAAATAAAGAAAACCTATGAACCTAGTTTTTTACTGTGTAGGAAGCATTCCAAAAAATCATTGAGATAGGACAACATAATTATATGGGTAGGAAAACGTTTTCTCTATTAGTATGGATGAGCGCTCGATAGACGATCCTCTTAAAGGGTGTGGTTTTGGTGTAGGAATTTTCACCTTTTTTTATCGCGGTAAAATCATCAAATGAGGACTGGACTAGGAGGACTCCTACCCAGGGCGAGGCGGGGGGGACTGTCAGACTCGTACTGACTAAAATTAACGGCGATTCTTCAATAGCCCTTTACGTACCAGGGCCACGGTTATCTCATGGGACAATCCCGCGAACGAAGAAAAAAGGCAAAAAATTTCTAGCCATCAAAAATCTAGCCTGAAAATAACAACCAAAGTATTTAATTAATAATTAGCATTGCCTAATCACACTTATACAATAAAAAGTCCGCTGTACTGTCGCATACAAAACGTCACGCAATCACAGCTTCGCTGGCACGCCACCTCGACTGGCACGCTAGAGTTACAGGCAATGAAACTGAGTTTTTATAATGTTATTTTAGGTTATAATCAAGGAAATATAGTAAAAGGCGATTCGTGAACTTAAGTTCGGTCAATTCATTGACTTCCTGAATCCCTTGCATGAATTTCACGTAGGTACTTGACTGTACTTGGTACTTTTTTTATCGTGGTAAAATCTTGAAATGAGTCTTCCTTCTAATGGCTGGGCAGGAGGGACTGTCAAACTTGTACTGATTAAAATTCACGGTGTCCTTTAATAGCCTTTTACGTTCCGGGGCCACGGTAATTCGTTAGTCCCGCGACCCCGGCAGGCTTTAGCCCTATAACTGGGCCTCGCCATTGTGCTGACACTCTTTGAGGCACGCGTGGAACACAACGCGTCGTCGGCATGATCCTTGATCAGACAGCAAGTTGACAGTTGCTTGCCGTCCGTATGCCCGCGCCTACGGTGGCCGTAGATTGAAGTATGCACGACGTAAATTGTATAGAAAAGAAAATGAAAAAGCACATCTATTGAACGAATTTCTGGAAAGAGGTGAAGGAGTTTCTTGCCCGTTCTTCTCTCTCCATAGAGATCTACTTCTTGGAACGAGCATCTACGGTACTTTTACAGTTATTATGTCTTGTGAATGGGGCTGTAGCACCATAACTTTTTAGTTTAATTATATTCTTTTATTTGTCTATGACAATTCAAAAGTGCCTTTAACTGGCCTACTTGAAATAAATGCTTTGATTTTGGTTTTTTTTTTTTATTTTGAATCCAAATTCATCCATTTAACTTGGGTTCGGCGCAACATATTGTTTTCTTTTTTCATAGAATCCTATGAGATGTCCCGTCATCATCTACTCCTTTTTAGGGTTCGGTACCGAAAGAAAAACCGGCCAAGTGCGAGTCGGAGTCGCGCACGAAGCGTTCCGTGCCATTATCTGTAGAAACGGCAAAAAAATAATGTATGTGAGCCGCTTAAATATTTACTTTTTGGTTTTAGCATTATTTGTTGTTACAGTGGCAACAGAAATAATCATCTCTGATGAAGGCCGATCCGCTCACAACAGTGTACAGTACAGCACCAATGCCGTATCGATCAGTGTCAGTGAAATATGATATTGTACCATACATTTTGTACGACGCTATTCGTACTCATCAGTGACAGTGACGTTCAGTGATGTTCAGTGATCACTGAACGGCACTGCGCAGCTAGTAAGTGTTGGAACAATATCCGTCTTCCCATTAGATACAGTAAAAGTTCTTCGACATTTAAGTCAAAATTGAAGCAATTTTTACTAACGCACCAAAAAGAGTTTGAAGACATTCGAGCCGACATGTCAACTATTTGAGAAACCTGCAATGTATATTTACCTACTTATTTTTTATTTTTGTATGAGTATATATTGTAGTATCATTATTAATATTGGGTCCATTTTTTGAGGTATGATCCTATAGCCACTTACTTAGTTTATCTCAGGCAGTTAATTATTAAAGTACAAATGTGGTTAGTATCTACTGTTGTCCCAGCTATTTTTCACGTGGGTTTTTTGTCCAAAAAGTGCAAATCTCGTAGCTATAAAACGTATTATTATAACACGTATTTGATTTCGAGCGTATGGCACTCGTGGGCTGCAGCTGAAAATCAGCGTCAGGTTGGCAAACTGTGTGTTGCCCACCTGACATTATGCTGAGCTGAGGCCCTTTGGCATTAATTTTTATTAAGTTTGTATTGTTATAGTTTTAAGTTTTAGCACAAGTGAAAACGCAATTTTCTTTCTTTTCTTTCTTTTCTTTCTTTTATTTCTTTTATTTCTTTTATTTCTTTTCTTTCTTTTCTTTCTTTTCTTTCTTTTCTTTCTTTTCTTTCTTTTCTTTCTTTTCTTTCTTTTCTTTCTTTTCTTTCTTTTCTTTCTTTTCTTTCTTTTCTTTCTTTTCTTTCTTTTCTTTCTTTTCTTTCTTTTCTTTCCTTTCTTTCTTTTCTTTCTTTTCTTTCTTTTCTTTTCTTTATTTTCTTTCTTTTCTTTTCACTGTCACTGATGAGTACGAATAGCGTCGTACAAAATGTATGGTACAATATCATATTTCATTGACATTGATCGATACGGTACTGATCGGCACGTGTCGGCACTGTTGTGTGCGGATAGGCCTTAACTGTCTTACTATACTTAACGGTTTATGACATATAGCCTGGTGACGTTCGGTCGGACAAGGGAATCTTTCTTATAGGGTCACGTTTTATTGAAAAACTGAAGAACTACGTAAATACCAAGTTGATACATCAGAAAACGCCATATATACACAAATTCGCACACACACATTAATTTAGTACATTTTCATTCCTTTAAACAGTTTGATATCTGTATTCGTGACAACATTGCGTGCGGTGTTCAAATGTACGGAAAACGGCCATAAGTTAGAGCGATAAACACATTTGGTAAAAGCAAACTTTACATGTTAAACAATAGAGTTGTTTTTACCTTGGAAGGAAGAGCGTTGCCTAGGCCAATTTTTTTGCAAAATTAATATACGATTATTTGTTATGTCTTTATAGGCGGTCATGTCAGAAGGAAAAATGTTTTTTTGAAGTGAAAACTTCTTTAGCGGCGTTGTACACTTTTTCTGTAATGGGTAAAAAATTTAAAACTCGCGTCAGGGTCACGTGACCCTGATCGAAAATGAGTAAGACGTCATTCAAATTAGTTAATTTCATATCTGTACTACTCCAGTTTTAAAATAAAACATAGTAACAAAAAAGTTTTCACTTCTACCGGCACTCCTGGAGTGCAACCTTTTTTTTTGTAGGTCTACGTACACACGGGTACATATCAAGCTATACAAAACCAGTTTATCGTGGTCTCGCTTTGTATCATTCCGCGCATACAACGATCAGCTTATACTGGTTTTGTATAGCTTGATGCGTGTAGGTACAGTCAGCATCAAAAGTTGCTGACCACATTCAGATTTTTAAAATCACTGTACACCGTAATAATACGTAATGATACGGTGTACAGTATATTGTATTGATACGGTGTATTGTACCATTTACCTTCGGAAAAACTTGTACACTGTTAGTTGCAACAGCAAAAATTTACGATGGGAAACCCCTTTTTTACGTGATAAAATCATCAAATAAGTCCATTCACCCAGAGCGGTATAGGAGGGACTGTCAGACTTGTACTGACTAAGATCCACGGTTTCCTTCAATAGCCCCTTTGCGTTCCGGGGCCACGGTTATCTGAAAATAGTCCCGCGACCCCGGTAGGCTTTGGCCTTTTAAGGGAGCCCCGTCATATTGTTTTTTTTTTACAAATCAATTGAATCCTCCCCCACCCAGAGCGGGACAGTCAGACTTGTACTAACTAAAATCCCCGGAAACCCGGTGACCCCGGAACATAAAGGGCTATTGAAGGACACCGTAGATTTTAGTCAGTGCGAGTCTGACAGTCCCTCCCGCCCTGCCCTGGGTCGGACTCATTTGATGATTTTATCACGTAAAAAAAATAGCCTTCCTCGTTATATGAACTACATATCATACACATTTTTTTTCAGTTTAAACCAGTAGTTCCTGGGATTAGGGTGTCCAACCAAACAAACCCTTCAGCTTTATAATATTAGTATAGATTTGATAGACTTCATAAACTATTAAATATTCTAATAAAACCACAGAGCACACGTAAAGTGTAGTGGAAAATAACTAAGTAGTCTGAAATGCCTGAAATAAAATGACACGATCACAAGGTACCTATATAAACTTACTGAAGTATCTCATCAAGGAATATTTTCTTCAGTATTTTCCTTGAATTGTGTGAAACTTTTATAAGATACATTATATTGGAAGGAAGATTGTCCTCGGCTTGGGGAGGGGTCAGTATGAGTACTGACCCGGACTGAGGACTGAGGTCCGTTAACGAAGATACGGGTACGGATACGGAAATGCGATTTATGAACGTAACTATATAACATCAAAACCTTGCGGTCGGACAAAACTACTAGAGACCGCATCACGACTGAAGTTCTTTTGAGGTGGCACTTTGTTTATGACTCTATGTCATTACATCAAATTGCATAAAAAAATGTAGTACCATGTATTTTCCACAGGTAATTAGTGGTGGCGTGGACAATAGGGAGCTCTCTGTCAAATCGTAATAACATAAATTTTTAGTTCGGGCTGAATGTCACGGGGCATAGAAAACGCCCATAACTGAGGCCGAAACCACGGGTTTCGAGCTTAGAAATTAAGAGGCCCAGAAGTAAATTCTTTCATATGAGTGGAAACCCTTGGTGAAGCTGAACGGACTGTCAGACTCGAACTAACTAAAATATACCGTGTGCCAATAATTGTCCTTTACGTTCCAAGATCACGGATTCAGTTTGAATAATTCCGCGACCTCGGTGGACTTTTGGCTCTCTCGTGAAATAAGACCTGCCCTCGACGCGGGCATGGTCTCTGATCGGACGCCGAGCTACCCGTTACTCGCCGTTCTCATACCCACGATTCACAGAACCCGTACAGATATTTGAGAAACACTGAATTTTTATCTATCTATGACTATCAGTACCTACGTTGACTTATATCCAACTACCTACTTTTCTTTGCTCTCAGTAAAGTAAATAGAAATACGAAGGGACGTCTAATGACGCTACCGCCCACGTCTCAAGTGCTGCTTATGTCACATGACGTCACACGACGTTGCTATGTAACGTTGATGTTGCACTCTGCCGTAGTTACACAAGCCGTTATTATGCGTGGGCATACGCAGGTTCATGATCTTTCTAGTGGCTCTTAGAAGCGAAGAGTTATATCCATAGGTCGAAATTAGGTAGAGTAAGGGCTGGTTTTTCAATAGTCAGTTAACCGTTACCTGAGGAATAAAAAAACTTTTTCTAAAAAAAATGTGACCGCCTTCAAAAACAACCACAAAAAAGGGTAAAATAACCTACAAAACTTTTCTTTCGGAAGTCGGTGACTTTTTTTTATTAATTTCATTGTCTCTTTTGCCACCGACTTCCGAAAGAAAAGTTTTGTAGGTTATTTTACCCTTTTTTGTGGTTGTTTTTGAAGGCGGTCACATTTTTTTTAGAAAAAGTTTTTATTTTACTCTTTTTAGTTTAAATATTCAACCAAACTTCTTGTCAAAAACATCATTTTCTTACATGTGCACTATAATTTTGTAATCCGTAGCACCGGTAATAACATCGTTAACATCTCTTTAATTCATTCCCTATCTCAAAAACTACTGAACCGATTTTGATGAAATTTGCAGTATTCCCTAAGTTGAACGGTACCTAGTACAACAAAAAAAGAATTACTTAAATCGGACTTGTAGTTCCGGAGATATGCGAACACAAACATAGTTTTCTTACTTGAGGAGTTGTACCTTCCATCATCAGCTCAGGTACATGAGATGATGATTTCCATACGCAAATACTTGAATTACTTCATAAGATTTGCGAAAAACTATGTGTCAGCCAATAAAATTTGAGGGTTGCCCTCGATTTTTCCAAGATTCAATCATCAGATCCTGAAATGGTGACAATGGGACCACACGGGAAGCACCAGCTTTCGAATAAAAAAAGAATCATGAAAGTCGGTTCACCCAGTCGCAAGTTATGAGGTAACAAACATAAAAAAAAAAAATACAGTCGAATTGATAACCGCCTCCTTTTTTTGAAGTCGGTTAAAAATAACGGTATGTCATATTTTCCATAGATAAGCTGTCAAACCGCCATTTTTATTCCTCAGTTAACGGTTATCTGACTATTGAAAAACCAGCCCTTAGTCATGTACTTATACAGCGAAAGAATAAAGTGGATATGTCCGGAATCCCGGAATTACTTTTAAAGAGCAGAAAAAATCCGTGATTTATTAAATAAAAAAGTTTTTACTTTCACACAATTTCTTTATCTAATCTATCTCTAATGTTTCTATTATTATTATTTATTTGAAATACTGTTTTTCACACGAGATTGTCTACTAGAAATCCCGGGAAGATCCATAATATCAACATTTCGATGCAAGTATCAAAATCATCATCTTCATCAGCCTATAATGTTCCCACTGCTGGGACACAGGCCTCCTCTCTGTGAGAGGGATTGGGCCATAATCCACCACGCGGGCCCAGTGCGTGTTGGTCTAACTCAACCTAATTCCGACCTATGGTTATATCTATACTAATATACACACATCAAAAGTGTCTAGGGATCAACATATATTTTTGCAATAACTTTTCTCCTGATTGATATTAATTAAAATGTTCTTTAAGGATTCATCAAATAAAGTGTTATCGTTTGTCACAGTAACGATAAACCAAGTCACCTTTGCATTCATAAAGAAATTTGCCATTTTCCTAATAAAGGGATTTTTGACATTTGAACCACTAACATTAAAGTTCGAAAAAAAGACAGAAATAACAGTTTTCTTTAAAATTTTATTGGGTAACTTAAACAATTAATAATCCGTGTTTCTACCGCGAACACTAACAACACAAGAACATCGGTTTGGCATACTCAAAATGAGTTCATCCAAATCACGCTGTGGAATGGCCGCCCATGTTCGTTGCAACAACAAAAAAAGGTCTTCTTGCGACTGGATACCCTCCATATTCGGCAGAGATCTTCTCTGTAGCATATCCCATGCATGCTCAATCGGGTTCAAGTCTGGCGACTGAGCAGGCCAGGGCAGGACATTGATGTTAGCTGCGGCGAGAGTCTGTCTTACAACTCTTGCGGTGTGCGGTCGTGCATTACATGCATTAACTGAAATAAGGGACCGATTTGCACTTGTAGAGGAACGATGACGTCTGATACAATCGTCTCAGCATAAATTTGAGCGTTGAGGTTGCCTCTGATCCAAATCAACTCAGTTCTTCCGCCGATCCAAATACCCGCCCATACCATGATGGTTCCACCACTATAAGGATGGACTTCCTGGCAGGATTTTAATCGCTGTTGGCGTCCAGGGGTTCTCCAGTGTCGTATACGTCTTGTATCCGGTCTCATACCAAAACGAGACTCATCAGAAAAGCACACGAAACACCATTGTTCTTCTGCCCAATTTCTGTGTTCAAGAGCCCATTGATATCGAATCCTACGATTGTGCATTGCTATAGGTGGTACTCGTAGCGGTCTTCGGGAATGAAGGTTCACTTCATGCAAGCGGTTTCTGACTGTTTGGTCGCTAATTAAGTTTCCTGAAGAGTGATGAAGCCTCACGGCTAACATCATGGCGGTTATTGTTGGAGCTCTTCGAGTTAAGATTTGAATGTATCGGTCTTGTCTCCGTGTGGTGCAGCGATACCGTCCTCCATGGCGCTCAGCCACGGTACCAGTGCTTCGGTAACGTGTCCAAAGTCGACTGATAACACTCTGACTTGTATTCAGAGCTAAAGCCACAGTACGTTGCCGGGAACCAGCTTCTATCATTCCCACGGCTCTGAGCATTTCTTCCCTGCTTAAATGACGTCGCCGCTCCATAATAACGTTGGTTTTAATCAGTAGTAGGGAAACAGTAGCACTAATAATGTCTTCAATGCGTTGTATGTTTTTATAGGGAAAATATTGACAGCTGATTTTCATCTTTTACTCGAATTTGATTTACAGTTCCTGATTCAAATTATGAAATGCACCAAAAAGGATCCATATAAATTTATAAAATCATAAATTTATTACAAAGCCACATCTCAATCTCAAGAAATCCGCATAAAAATGCTTGATCCCTTGACACTTTTGATGTGTGTATTTTCAAAGCTGAAGAGTTTCGTTTGGTTGAACGCGCTTATCTCAGGAACTACTGGTTCGATTTGAAAAAATATATTTGTGTTGGAAAGTCCATTTATCAAGGATGACTATAAGCTATAAAACATCACGCTACGATCAACAGGAACCGAGCAGTGGGGGTAAAACCGCGGGAACAGATAGTGTTAAATATGGGGAAAAATTTAGACGAGATGGAGCGTTCTTGTAGTGAGACTTCTCTTAAAAAAAAGCTTGTAGAACATTCAATCTTCAAGCAGCTTATTACTAAGTTGAAATTAGGTTTTCGAGCACTTTAGGGGCGGCCTTGGGGTCCGAGTGCTTACATCCTTTTCAAAGAAACTTCAAAGTGTCTAGTTGATGCTTCACGTGACTTAAGGGCTGGCTTTTATCTTGGCCAGAGGCTTGGCGTTGCTATACAAAGTGGAAAGTACGAGCATATTTATATTTATGGTTATTAGGTACTTTTTTTTTTTTTTTTTACGTGGCAAAATCATCAAATGAGTCCTCCCACCCCGGGCAGGGCGGGAGGGACTGTCAGACTTCTACTGACTAAAATCCACGGTGTCCTTCAATAGCCCTTTATGTACCGGGGTCACGGTAAGGAAATAATCCCGCGACCCCGGCAGGTCTGGCCCTGGCAAGTACGAGCACACAATTTGTATCCTTTACGAATTCTTATAATTTACTAATAGTCCGAGCCGGCCTCTTACGGGTGCCATATTATCCATAAAATCGACGGGAATCAACTTTAAGAAAAGATTAATTTAAATTAATCTTTTCTTAAAGTTGTAAAAAATAGTAGTTAAATTTTTTTAAATTTCTGGGTCCAAAATACAGCTTTTATGTTCAGATTCACATAAAACCACAGTCTGTCAAATTTCTTTGATTGATTTTCAACCTTATCACAATAGTGGAAGATTAATGATCGGTATTTGACAGATTCGGGTAAGTACATTCAATGCTGACATGGGTCAAACAAAATTCAATACCTTAGCCAATATTCTTCTTAGGTTTTCTGCGGAGGATCATACCTGTCTCTTCTGACGTCAAATAACGTCACACGTAATGTACTTACGGCATTGCTGACGTTGATGTCAACGCCCTGCTCCAGAAGGCTTATGATCTTCTCAATCTGACCGGCGCGCGCAGCCCGCAGAAATGCGGTGCTGGCATCCGCCTGGTGACAAAGAAATAACAACTTTAAACACAAATTGCAAAGGTTTAATTTAGCATACAAAAAGGTCACAGGTTATGCCTGAAGGTTGAGGAGGCAATGCCGACCTTAAGATTAAAACAGATAAGTTACACTTTTGCTTGTTTTGTTAAAACGATGTTGAGCGAGAAAGGCTTTGTCTAAATGTTAATGCAAAAATAACAGCCCGTCGTTTGAAGGAGCTAGATAAATAGAAATTTGGCAAATAATAGAGAAGTATAAAGTACAGAAAAGGTGCTAAACTTTATCTAACGACACACAAAAAATAGACTTTAATAAAGAGAAAGTAAGGTTCAATGTAGAGAAAACTGTGATAACCCTTACCATTAAAATAGAAGTTTTTATAGCTCTTGAATAACCAAAACTTTACGCATATGTTACAAACTTCGACGTAGGTACCAATATCTCTATTCAAAATTATAGAAGCATTTAATAAATCTGATCAAAATTCAAATAAACCAGATAATAATAAATTTAAAACTCAATATAACTTTGAAAGACCTATAAAACGAATCCTAATTCTAAATTTAATACTGCCGATCCAATTTATTTTGAATAGAATACATAAAAAGTCACTACCTACGATCCTGATGTAAGAGCCGTCGAAGGCCCAAAAAAGAAATCTCTAGGGACCCGTGGTTTATGTTCACGGGTTCGGAACCTTCTGGAAGATGAGAAAGGATATCGATTGGAAGTTAAGGGTTTGAAGGTAAAAAAGCTTTAGGTGATAGAAAGGGTAGCAAAGTTGGATGACCTATTTGTTACTATTGAAATAAGTAATAATGTTAATGTTAGGAAGCATAATTTAGAATTTTCAACCACAATTCTGCTAATAAGCGTGAAGATATAAGATAAGGGATGAGCTTGAAGATCATGGGGACTTCTGAAGAATTAAGGGCTTACTGTACAAATGTAGAAAACCATTATTAAGGAAAGAAGCGGATACAAAACTATTATGGAAACTAAAAATAGGATAAATTAAGATGGCAAGAAGCTAACAATAATTAATAATCCTATGATATTTTGAACAGAGAAAAGATAATGTGAAGTCGTACAAAAGTTTAAAAAGATTTTCAAATCTGTAGTTAAATAAAAATATATTTTAGTGTAACTTTTAAGTAGCGCTCAGTCATCTCAAAGAAACAATTCTAATTTTCTTATCTAGACAATTCTAACAAGCTACCTCTTGGGATTAAGGATGAAACAAAAGAAGATTGTCTTTAATGCCATCTTGTTTCGATTCAATCTCAAGATCGCAATATAGGTACTTTGCGGGTACTAGAAAATTTGTTTAGGTTACTAAAATAAGTATATTTTTACTGTCGCATTGTGATGTTCCTAATGGATAATACCATACACTACTTTTTTCATACGATACAGATGAAAATCAAGTTCAAATATGGATGGTAAAAAATGGGTTCATGTGTATATTCATTCCAAAAAAAAATGTGAAGACGAAATGATCTTGAAAATTTCGAAAAAATCAGGCATACGACACGATTAAATAACTCGGCTTTACCAGAAGAGCAGAGAACATGGAACGAAAAAACAAAACTAAAAGGTATTTCAAGTACTGAAGTTTTACAGCCAGTAATTAAAATAGAACTCTCCGTTACAGAAACTGAAGACGGTTTATAATATTTTAACTGCAGTTATAAACTACGCTTACGCTAAAGGTCAGCCTACCAGCCTTGTGGCCTTGTCTAAAAGCGTCTGATATAAGCCTGGATCGATCCGGGCCTGGAGGTCAAAGGTATAAAAGTCAAAAAGTACCTACAAACAAAAATATAGCTGCTACCTAGGCTGAGAAAATTTTAGGACCACACACAGAATTTTTTAGGTTATGAATATTTGATGGATACTTTTACGAGGACCTCAATGTGTTTCAAGATTTTAAATTAGAGGTTGGGTAAATAAATAGAATGGAAGGCTTTTGCCAGAAGTGGGAGAGCAGGTTATAGAGAAAAAACCGGAAAATAAATAATCCGCTTTCAGAAATATCCAAATCCAGGCGAAATAGTTACTATGTTAGCATGTTGAAGAGTTACAGGTAAAAGCTTTTAAAACAATCTGAAATAGAACTAAACTGAAAAGCAGAGTGTGAATCTCGATTTTAAAATAAATAGCATATCAAATTCAACGGAAGGAAATTGAACAGAATTCAATTGAACGCCGCCGCGCCTGTATGCGGCTGTGTATAAATCCGTCTGGTTTAAATCTAGACTTGTATTGATCTGTGTCTAGATTCAGGGTTCTGAATTGTTAAAACGCTTTGCCTTTTTAGGCTTTGGTTTGATTGGGATTGGTTTCGGATTTCAATTTCCCTGTCTTATTCATGTGTAAACTATTTATCAGTTCTTTCCTTTTCTTTAAATATTTTCTGTGTCACCGTCAACTTGTTCTCTAAACCTCAAAAAAGCACTAAATTATATTTGTTTTGACACGTATTTTAAGAATTTTCTTAAAATACGTGTTACTTCTTTTTTAGTACCTATAGCAAAGATAAATATTTTTATCAGCAAATAACATAATTTGATTTGACTATTTGTGGAAAATCCAAGTTCCCACAGTTCTATTTATTCCAGAAATCTATAATTTTAATGGTTTGTTCAAAGGGATTCCCAGAAGCGAACACCATTATAAAGCGTTTAGCCTTTCTGAGAAATTCATGGGTTGGGGTGGCAACAGTGCATGCAGTGGTCTGATATTGAAATATTCAAATAGCTTGAAGCTTACAGAGACATTTAACCAATAGATTTTGACACAGGCTTCAAACGACTTTATGTAACCTTACATAGGTTACATGAGTCTGGACCTAAACTAATATTCTATACAGAAGTAAACTTTTTGATACGGAAGGACATTTAGTAGTGTTCCGGCATGGGTTAAGTAGTCTATCCAATCTTAGAGAGTTATTATTATCTTACCCCAGTATTGGCGCCCAAATGGGACTAAAAGAAGGTTAATAAATAAACTCGCTATAACGATAATTAACTTAAGTAAAGCTTTAATAATAAGCGAATTCTCATATTTAGCAGTATATCTAATATATTTAAGGATGTTCATTAAGCAAGAAGATTTTGGCGCCCAACGTGGGACTACATAAAATTTAACAAAAAGCCGTATACAAAATCAAATGATCCTGAAACAATACCACATATCTATCCAAATAAAGAAACTTAATAACTAAATAAATTTCCTACAGTTTGCTATTGTTGAAAAAGGTATTCGTAAACGCAATAAAATAACTAGCCCTGTAAACGCTTTTGTAACTGTCAACTCTAAAAAGGAAATTGTCACTGTCTCTTCCATATTTTGTCTTTGGTGAATGTACTGGTGCTCTGATTGTTTTTCGATTAAATCTAGGATAATCGCTCAAGTTAGTTTCTTTTTTGCCCATAATCCATCAGGTTATGGGCCCAGGCACGGTCCTGGTTGTTAGTTTTGCAATATTTAACAATAAATTCGCGATTTTTGGCAAAGAAGAAAAACTTAACCTCTCATCGAAATTTTACCACATTGCGGCGGCGACATGGCAACGGCAACAGGTATCAACACATCTTCTATAATCATGGACAAACTAAAAGGCCTTGAAAATTATAACTCATGGAAATTTATGATGAAAATGGTGCTGATCCATGAGGACCTATGGGATTTTGTGGAAAAGGAGCCGACGAATGCTGAACACGCCAAAAAGGTACAAAAGGCACTCGCCCGCATTGCATTATCTGTACAACCTGCTGCATTTGCACACGTAAGGTCTGCGAAAACGGCACATGAGGCCTGGACTAACCTTCAAAAGGCATATGAAGATAGAGGTTTGTGTCGCAGACTGGCACTACTGCGAGCTTTGTTTAGTACTAAATTAATTAACCAAAGTATGGAGAGCTACATCAACAAGATCGTTGAAATATCACAACAACTCAGCGATATTGGGTCACCACTCGATGATGATTTCATCGCAGTCATCATGTTAAGCGGACTGACGGAGGATTACGATCCCCTGATCATGGCGATTGAAAATTCCAACATCAAATTGTCCAGCGAGGTAGTACAAGGCAAGTTGTTACAAGAGAACCTGCGTCGTGATGACAAGAGTGAAAGCGGATCGGCCCTGGCAGCTGTGCGGAAACAACCCAAATGTTTTCGATGTAAGAAGACTGGTCACTTCATAAAGGACTGTCCAAAGAAGTCTGGTAAGAAGACAAATACTAACATTAGTAACACAAAGAAGGTGGACGAGTCCAAGGCCCTGCTTACAGCTTTGTCAGCGAATATTGAAGCAGATGCATGGTATATTGATAGTGGCGCTACAAGTCATATGTGTTGTGATAGGTCTGTGATGTGTGATTTTGTGAAAAATAAAAGTCTTGAAGTGAAAGTGGCTAACGGGGACAAGTTGTATACCGAAGGAATAGGAACTGTAAGAATAAAATTAGCAAATAATACAATAAAGACTGTTAGTAATGTTTACTATGTACCTAAGTTAAGCGGAAACTTGTTATCTGTGAGTTCTATGGTTAAAAAGGGTTTCAAGGTTGTATTCAGTTTCAGTGGGTGTCATGTTTATGATAATGGGGTAGAAGTGGTTAGTGCTGCTCTTGAAAAGGGCATGTATAAACTAAATATTGCCGAAACACTGTTGTCCGCTTCTAGCACTGTTACAGTTACTCCTAAGGAGGCTATGGAGAATCTAGTGGTGAATACAGCAGCTGAGTGTGGCGCTTACGATACCGAGACGGAGCCAATTCCGGCTGAATTATCGGAAAAGGTATGGCATCGACGGCTTGGCCACCTCAATCGAAGAAGTATGAAACTCCTCAGTCAAGGTATGGTTTCTGGTATTTCTTATAACGATTCTAGCTTTGAGCCTTGTGTTGCATGTATACAAGGAAAGCAAAATAGATTACCATTTCCTAAAAAATCATACAACAGAGCGACTGAACCATTAGAACTTGTACACACAGATCTGTGTGGCCCGATGCCCTGTTCTTCTCTTAATGGCTCAAAATATTTTTTACTTTTCATTGATGATTTTTCTAGAAAAACTTTTGTCTATTTCATTAAGACTAAAAGTGAAGTGTTTGAGAAGTTTAAATCTTTCAAAGTCTTGGTTGAGAATCAGACAGACAAAAAAATTAAAGTCCTCAGGAGTGATAATGGTGGCGAATATATTAATTCAAATTTCCAGATGTTTCTGAAAGACAACGGTATTCGACATCAAACAACAGTACCACACTCGCCGCAGCAGAATGGAGTGGCAGAACGAGCCAACAGAATAATCATGGAAGCAGCAAGGTGTATGCTGCAGGATGCAAGCCTGGCTCAAGAGTTCTGGGCAGAAGCTGTTAACACAGCTGTTTATATACGAAACCATTGTCCCACAAAGGCAGTTATGGGATGTACTCCGGAAGAAAAATGGACGAATAGAAAGGTATCTGTCAAACATTTTCGCATATTTGGCTGTGTTGCATATGCATTGAATCCAAATCGAAAAAAATTAGATTCAAAATGCAAAAAATATATATTTGTGGGTTATTGTGATGACACCAAAGGGTATAGACTAATTGATCCTGATTTCCCAACAAATTGCATTAAAGCCAGAAATGTTACTTTCTTAGAACATAAATTACTGAGTGAAGTGTCAAATGATGATAGTAATAAAAGGGCAGAACATTTTTCACTAGTTCAAAATTGTACTCATGATGACAGTCAACATGTTCAAACTAATCTGTCTGAACCTCCTGTACAATCAGAGTCATCTATTGTGAACACTGATTTATCTGATGACACTATATTGGAAATCAATCAGAGACACAGCGTTATCACAGTAAATGATTCTGAGAGCTCTAGAGAGAGCTCGCCGGAGGCCAGCGACCCTGCCGATGAAACTTACGTTCCAGCTTCATCTGAGGAAGACTATGATGATACAATGGAATCGCTGTCATCGTATATGGTGGTCTCATCTAATGGAGAAGATACACCACAGAATGTGCAAGAAGCACTTGGGGGAAAAGATGCAAAACATTGGAAAGAAGCAATGACTTGTGAGTACAAATCATTTAATGATAATAACTGTTGGACCTTGACTGATCGATCAGAATCACAAAAACCAGTTAAATGTAAATGGGTTTTTAAAATTAAAAGGGGTTTGAATGGTGAACTGTTAAAATATCGAGCCCGTTTGGTTGCCAAAGGATGTACCCAAAGACATGGGATAGACTATGAGGAAACATTTTCTCCAGTCGTTAGATATTCTACAATACGAACATTGTTAGCTTTGGCAGCTGAATACAATATGGAGATTGAACATCTCGACGTAAAAACGGCATTCCTAAATGGTGATCTGACAGAAACAGTCTTTATGGAACAGCCTGAGGGCTTCCAGATAAGAGGTCAAGAACATAAGGTCTACAAGCTAAACAAAGCCATCTATGGTTTAAAACAGGCTTCGAAAGCTTGGTATGAAAAGATTGATCATGTTTTATGTAACAAATTAAATTTTGTTAGGTCATCATCGGAACCTTGTGTTTACATAAAGTCTAATAACGATTCAATTATAGTAATTGCTCTTTATGTGGACGATATTATTTTGTTTTCAAGGTGTAATTTGCAGGATAAATTGAGTATAAAGCAAAAATTGATGACAGAATTTCAAATTACAGATCTAGGGCCAGCTCATCAAATTCTTGGTATGAAACTGTGTAAGGAAAATGAAAAAATTACTCTCGATCAGAGCAGTTATATTCAAAGGGTCTTGCAGAAATACAAAATGGATGATTGTAAGCCATCACCCACACCCATGGAATCCGGCCTAAAACTACCAAAGGGTAATCAGAAAGATGATAACCTAGACTACCGAGGTCTAGTTGGTTGTCTTATGTACATTGCTGTCTGCAGTAGACCGGACATTTCTCATGCAGTCAGCTATTTAAGCCAATTCAATGAGTCATTTTCAGAAATCCATTGGAAAGCAGCAAAAAGGGTTCTACGCTACTTGAAAGGTACGATAAATCATTGTCTAGTTTTTCAAAAGAGTGGCTTGGACGTCACGGCATACGCAGATGCTGACTGGGCGAACGATGACGGCGATCGCAGGTCATACACTGGGTATGTATTCGCCATTGGAAAATCCATAGTTTCCTGGGAAAGTCGTAAACAAAAAACAGTAGCATTGTCTAGTACCGAAGCTGAATACATCTCCATAACAGACGCCTGCAAGGAAGAATAGAAAGGTATCTGTCAAACATTTTCGCATATTTGGCTGTGTTGCATATGCATTGAATCCAAATCGAAAAAAATTAGATTCAAAATGCAAAAAATATATATTTGTGGGTTATTGTGATGACACCAAAGGGTATAGACTAATTGATCCTGATTTCCCAACAAATTGCATTAAAGCCAGAAATGTTACTTTCTTAGAACATAAATTACTGAGTGAAGTGTCAAATGATGATAGTAATAAAAGGGCAGAACATTTTTCACTAGTTCAAAATTGTACTCATGATGACAGTCAACATGTTCAAACTAATCTGTCTGAACCTCCTGTACAATCAGAGTCATCTATTGTGAACACTGATTTATCTGATGACACTATATTGGAAATCAATCAGAGACACAGCGTTATCACAGTAAATGATTCTGAGAGCTCTAGAGAGAGCTCGCCGGAGGCCAGCGACCCTGCCGATGAAACTTACGTTCCAGCTTCATCTGAGGAAGACTATGATGATACAATGGAATCGCTGTCATCGTATATGGTGGTCTCATCTAATGGAGAAGATACACCACAGAATGTGCAAGAAGCACTTGGGGGAAAAGATGCAAAACATTGGAAAGAAGCAATGACTTGTGAGTACAAATCATTTAATGATAATAACTGTTGGACCTTGACTGATCGATCAGAATCACAAAAACCAGTTAAATGTAAATGGGTTTTTAAAATTAAAAGGGGTTTGAATGGTGAACTGTTAAAATATCGAGCCCGTTTGGTTGCCAAAGGATGTACCCAAAGACATGGGATAGACTATGAGGAAACATTTTCTCCAGTCGTTAGATATTCTACAATACGAACATTGTTAGCTTTGGCAGCTGAATACAATATGGAGATTGAACATCTCGACGTAAAAACGGCATTCCTAAATGGTGATCTGACAGAAACAGTCTTTATGGAACAGCCTGAGGGCTTCCAGATAAGAGGTCAAGAACATAAGGTCTACAAGCTAAACAAAGCCATCTATGGTTTAAAACAGGCTTCGAAAGCTTGGTATGAAAAGATTGATCATGTTTTATGTAACAAATTAAATTTTGTTAGGTCATCATCGGAACCTTGTGTTTACATAAAGTCTAATAACGATTCAATTATAGTAATTGCTCTTTATGTGGACGATATTATTTTGTTTTCAAGGTGTAATTTGCAGGATAAATTGAGTATAAAGCAAAAATTGATGACAGAATTTCAAATTACAGATCTAGGGCCAGCTCATCAAATTCTTGGTATGAAACTGTGTAAGGAAAATGAAAAAATTACTCTCGATCAGAGCAGTTATATTCAAAGGGTCTTGCAGAAATACAAAATGGATGATTGTAAGCCATCACCCACACCCATGGAATCCGGCCTAAAACTACCAAAGGGTAATCAGAAAGATGATAACCTAGACTACCGAGGTCTAGTTGGTTGTCTTATGTACATTGCTGTCTGCAGTAGACCGGACATTTCTCATGCAGTCAGCTATTTAAGCCAATTCAATGAGTCATTTTCAGAAATCCATTGGAAAGCAGCAAAAAGGGTTCTACGCTACTTGAAAGGTACGATAAATCATTGTCTAGTTTTTCAAAAGAGTGGCTTGGACGTCACGGCATACGCAGATGCTGACTGGGCGAACGATGACGGCGATCGCAGGTCATACACTGGGTATGTATTCGCCATTGGAAAATCCATAGTTTCCTGGGAAAGTCGTAAACAAAAAACAGTAGCATTGTCTAGTACCGAAGCTGAATACATCTCCATAACAGACGCCTGCAAGGAAGGCTTGTTTATTCGTAAAGTTTTAAAGGATATTATAAATAAGAATGTTATCATAACTATTCATAATGATAATCAGTCAGCATTAAAGTTGTGTAAAAACTCCCTTTATCATTCAAGAACTAAACATATTGATGTCAGACATCATTTTATCAGACAATGTGTAAATGATAAAATTGTTATGTTAAAATACTTGTGTACAAATGATATGCTTGCTGACATTCTAACAAAACCTTTGTGTAAAGTAAAACATAATAACTTTGTAACTCAGTTATTGGTAGCAAAATAAGACTTATTTCTTATTATTATTCATAAGTGTTTATGATTTCAATTTTATGTTGATACCTATGTGATAGTTCAACGTCGCGTTGTGTACTATTCTTATGTATTTAGTTTTAATTGAAAAAGTAAAAATAAACAATTTATTGTGTATTCAAGAAAGAAAAATATTTCTTTGTAATTAATACAAGGCTAGAAATTGTGACATAGCTTTTTTTTCTTGAGTAAACTGTACATTATTGTAATACTCATCTGTTAGTGACCTAGATAAGTAGAGTTGTTGTTGCTTCTTAATCTTTAGGCTATGTGCTGAACATGATTGTAAATTTATTTATATTTTATTGGTTTAAGGGTCAGTGTTGAAAAAGGTATTCGTAAACGCAATAAAATAACTAGCCCTGTAAACGCTTTTGTAACTGTCAACTCTAAAAAGGAAATTGTCACTGTCTCTTCCATATTTTGTCTTTGGTGAATGTACTGGTGCTCTGATTGTTTTTCGATTAAATCTAGGATAATCGCTCAAGTTAGTTTCTTTTTTGCCCATAATCCATCAGCTATAACATATTTTATGACCATATAAGAAAGACTAGGCCGTGCAAATAAAATTCATCCCCAAGGCGAGGTGACATAATAAGCAGCTAGAAACTGTTTTATTATGATTACCGCTCCTTGTAATGGCTCCTTATTATATTTATTGCCACAGAATTGGGTGACACGAGGACAAAGTGAAGTTAGGTGAAATATAGCATAATAAAGGAAACTATTGATTGAGGACACGTTTTTTATCTAGAAAAGGACAGTAAAACCTATTTTTCCACTGATAAAATACAATAGAAGACAGTAGGGACATAGACCAAGAGACTGAATAAAAAAGCAAAGTAAAAAGAGACAGAACTTATTAATTACTTAATTTAAAATCAATTTAAGACAACATCAATATTGTTCATTGGGGCATAGAAGAATGCTGCTACCTACCTTCAATTTAGTCGCAAAATTCAACACCCAAAGGTCAGTGACCTGTACGCGAAAGCCAATCTCAGTCTAATCGTCCAGAAACCAATTTTGTAGTAACGATCAATCTAGCTTGCGACGTTTCCGAACGGATCAATTACAAAGGAGAATGAGCAGTTTTGCTCCATCCCCCAAAGGTGTACCTACTTGGGCATGCCTCGCTTGGTGCAGTGACTTAAGGTAGCGGAAGCATTCCGTGCTCTCCGGCAGAAGCCAGACGACAGCGTCACACGGCAGCTGCAGCTGTCCTAGGGCGTCTATTGTCGTGTTTTGACCCCCGAGACCCCGGTATATGACTGCCGTGCTGCTTTGTCTGGCTTCGCTTGTTAACCAGCTACCATGCTGAGCAGAAGTATGATTATGGGTTATGGGCATAAGACTTCAATCATTATTGAACACAAAAATGTCGGCCAGACAGACAGTAAAAAGGTTTTAAACGAAAATTGTATTTGCAATAAAGGCTCGTGACGTATATAGGTACTTGTGCGGTAAACGCGTGTAAGCGAATGCTCTTTAAATTAGAAAGGGAAACCGGATCGTTACATCAAAGAACATTTATGATAAACTCTAAGGCTAAGATGTGTCTTTGGAACTATTAAATAATCATTATGTTATTTTTGGCAACCATTACGGAGCACTACCTGGGGGTTATTATAATCATTCATTGTAACTCTAAAATGAAGCAAGAAATAATTTACCGTAACGAAATAAAAACCTACATTATTTCTGGCCGACACTTAATTATTTGGGTAAGTTCAAGACACATAAATTATTTATTATTTACTCCATCTTCTCAAAAAACGCAAATAGGATACCGAGATAATAAATTCGACAGTAATACTATTTTAATATGGACTGCTTATCGTATGTGTAGTGTGGCAGTACTTAGCTAAGCAAAGTTTTGTATATGCAGTACGACAATATAAAGATGGGCAGAGCTTATATGCGACAAAAACATGTACAGGAGAGCGAGCGCCACAAGTGGTGTACGTGAAAACAGACCTTTCCGACTAAGCAAACTTCGAAAAAGACACTTGAGTCACGCATTTCTTCTTTGTTCATTTATTTTTAGGTCTTTGAGTAAATTCGAATTTCAAAAATATTCTCATTCTCAAATCTTGCTCCCTCTTCTACTATTCATTTTTGCTTTCCGCACGAATTAACAAACATTGAAATCACTCCCTCAAAATTTAAACCACAGTAATTACTCCCACTTCAATCAGTCTTCGAGCCACTGCATGACACTCAATATTCCAAGTATTTCGACTTCAAAAACTGCCTACCCCACAAAAATATACAGGCGAGTGGTTTCATAGCGATCTCAACGAGCTGTAAAAAGGGGGCGTAAGACCTCTACCAATTATTTTAACCACCAAAACGCAAAGCGTGAATTTTTTAATTACTATGTAAATGTACAACAGAATGAAGGGGTCAGACATTTTGAGTAGACAAATAACGATGTAAGAAAATTGCACAAGGTCCTTTATGAAAGTCCCCATATCTACAATTTTATGCGACTTCTGTAATTCCTGATGTATGTAGTTATTTATAGCAATTAGCGTAAATAGTTGTGATTTTTTATAATTTTATTACTCATTATTTTTATTGAACGAATCAAAAGCAAGAATTATAAAATTCTATCGATTCTCTGATAAATCTCATCCATTTACGCAAAGAGATCCCCTTTGCTTTACTAAATTGCTATAGCTTATTGTACCTGTAATAGATCATCTTTTTACAAAAAAAAATAAGCGTGTAATTAATAAACGTGTTCTGATATTTTAATTTAAAAAAGAAGAAAGTATTTAAACTTAAATGAATCCCTTTTTCGTATAAAAGGTTGAAAAAGGGGTCAAAACTTTTTGGTCATTAATTAAAATCCATTAAGTCGTTTATCAAAATTTTACAGTTAATTATGGATTTTTTATAAGTTGTGCTACTGCACCCATTTTATAATCACGATGTTATCACATTATACAGTTATGTTTGTGCATGACAAACTTCCATTAAAACGTGAATTTTATATCAGTGTTAGAAAAAGTTTATTGATAACAGCGGTGTTACCGTGCAACAAAATATCACACAATGTACACATCCCCTACATAGAAAAACCAGATAACCAACAACCCCAATATTATATTTCATCCTAAAAATATAAAAAGCGCCTCTATTGTACGAACGTCAAATTAACGCCAAAGACCCCGTTTACCTCACGTCACAAATACGTGAAATACCTAAGGCCCGGACTCCACCAAAGCCGAGACGAGAGGAGCTGTGTTTGAATAACCAATCAAATGTCCACCGAAGCTAAGCGGAGAGGAGATGTGGACATCTGATTGGTTATTCAAGCACATCTCCTCGCCTCTCCGCTTTGGTGGAATCCGGGCCTAAAGCCTGTTGTGGCGAAACTTATGAGTAGCTAGCACGTCTACAAGATGACTGCTAGGCTCAGTTGATTGATTGTCGTTGCTTATCCTTAGTAAATATTATTATTGGGTAAGAATGATGGATGGGCTGCTGCGTCTGTGAAAGGCAAGGCGATGCTAAATATTGTAATACTAGCGGCCCGGTACGTGCTTCGCTACTTTGCAAAATCCCCATTAACAAAATGATACGCCATTTATTGAATTCATTTGTCACAAAAAATGCGATAAATGAAGAACCACTCGACCGATTTTGTGCAAACTTCACTTCATAAACCATCTCCTAAATAGTCCGAACAAAGCCTAAACATTCTGTTCTTGAGTTATAAAGTTACAACGAAAAGTAGCATTGATTTTAATATTTATATAGATTACTAACACTAGCTGTGTCCCGTGGTTTCACTTCCGCTGCTCGGCTCCTTTTGGTCGTAGCGTGATATTATATAGAATATAGCCTTCCTCGATAAATGGACTACTAACACAAAGATATTTTTTCAATTCAAACCAGGCGATCCTGAGATTAGCGCGTTCACCCAAACTTAAACTCTTCAGTTTTATAATATTAGTGTAGATTATAAAGATTAGATTGTAAGTTTGGAGAGTGATACAAACGAAAGATTACTCTTCTTCTTTTTGGGTGGAATATCATCAAATGAGTTCTCCAGCTCTGGGTGAAGTGAAAGGGACTTTCAGAGTTGTACTGACCAAAATCCACGGTGTCCTTCAATAGCCCTTTATGTTCCGGGGTCACGGTAATGAGATAAGTCCCGCGACCTCGACAGGCTTTGGCCCTCTAGAGGGGGGCCCCGTCATCATGCTGACGCTCTTTGAGGCGCGCGTGGAACACAACGCGCCGTCGACCCGGACATGGTCCATGGTCGGCGGGTTGCCCTTTACTCGCCGCCTGCATGCCCGCGCCTACGGTGGCCGGAGATCGTCTTGCGACGTCCGTCGCCATGGGCGTCCACCACCGCGGGTGGGGCGGAGGGAGGACATTGTCCTCTCTCTCACGCGGCCCGCCTCTTCCTTTGCGAGCATGACTGCTTCGTAGAAGGAGGCGACCGCTTCCCACTCCGTCTCGCCCCGCATCATGGCCGCGACCAATGCCGGGCACGAGAGGTCTCCGCCCATCGCCGCCGTGAGGACACGTCGGTGCTCTGCCCAAGCGGGGCAGTCTTGCACCGTATGCTCGACTGTATCCAGTGTAACCAGGGCTTGATGGCTTATTAAGACGAAAGAAGAAGTAGTCTTTGGCCCTATAACAACTCCACTACAGTCCCGTGACGGCTCCTTGTGTCACGACCCTGCTGTCAGGCGAATGACCCTATAAGAACCCCGTCAGTTTGTTGAAAGCTTTTTGAGGAGCGCGTGAAAGACGACGCGCCGTCAAAAAACAAATGTACGTTTGTCTGAGTTAGCGTCTTACGGCTAAGCAGGGCAGTGCAGGTCAAATTAGCATGGATACTTTAGTGTCTATTTTCCTATGAACGTTTGAATTAGGTTAGATGCGAATAAGCTAGACGGCGTCATTCTGGCTTCACACCATTTTATTTCTTAAATATCTATGGACTTCTGCAAATCACTGTATCTAGTAATCCACGAGCGATCGATATCCAATGCCGAAGTTATAAAAAATATCCCCTTTTTAAAACATAAATCATCTATTTGTCGTCGACTTTCTACAACCCAAGTTCACCCCTATTTCGAGGGGTGATTGCCACAAAGAAAACTTTATACTTTAATTCATATTAATATCTTTTGTATAGCTATAAAGGGCATTAAAGGTTTTACTGTGCGTATAGTTAGGGTCACAAAATAAAAAATGCGTTATGCCATTTTGTTGAAAACAAATTGAAGTAATAAAATCGTATAGAACTGTGGAGTTCTTCATCATCATCATCATTATTTTAGTCGAGAATCACCCACTGCTGAGTATTATATAATAGGCCTCAGCACACGTACCAATCAACCACGTACCTACCGTGGTGCCGTAGAAAACGGGCTTTGTGCAGATAGTGTCATAAACATGCAAAAAAAACAGTCAAATTGTTTAGAAGTAAAGTTCCATGAAATAACTTTGTCTATTTCTTAGTAGAAGAGAAGGTTCGTTCTGTCAATCTTTTTGATTTTGTGCGTCCCTCACTCATTTTAGAAAAGAATAATCGTGTGTAAGTGGATTTTTTGAGGACTTTCAAATGTTTGCAGGAAAAGGTGGAAAAAAAATTTTCAAAGTAAATATTTAAAAAAATCCCAATTTTAAACGAAATTTTTACTTCATAGACCGTTACATCACCATAATCAAACTTTCATATTTATAAAATGAGAAAGGAGAAGATAGATTGGGCTCAGAATATTATCTAAAAAATTCGATATTTTAATACTAATACAATTACATTTTAAATGACCAGCCCAGAGGTTCGAATAGATTAATTTAAGTTTAAAACCACGAGCAGTGTATTAAGATACACTATTAAAGAAACTAAAGTAAACTATTCAAAGCTTTGTTTCATTTTAAACCCGAAACTATTTAAAGAGATACATTTTAGTAATTGAATTTTAGATGGAAAGCAATTTGCATTACAGACTTCGATATAACTTTGATCAGACCTGCGGAAAATTCAATGAATAAACATTTTGAATAATTATTTAAGCACACCGGTCTAAACTTATTAGTTTTGAAGCTACCTGAAATACATAACAGCATGTTAATTCTTGGAAAATTTAGGTAATTTATTCCTTACGAAAATCATCATCTATCTAGCCTTTTCCCAACTATTTTGGGGTCGGCTTTTAGTCGAACTAGATGCAGCTGAATATGCTATGCCTATCGGACCTCCACAACCCAGTTACTGGGCAATACGATACCCCATGGTAAGACTGGTTGTCAGACTTTAGAGCTTCTGACTAACAGTAACGACTGCCAAGATCTACAAATAGGATAAGAAGACAGCCGGGACCAACGGCTTTACGTGCTTTCCGAGGCACGGAGGAAACTCGCTATGACAGATGGTTACCCATCTACAGACCAACCTCGGCAAGCACAGCTTCATCCGGAAGATCGGCCTGTACGGCTGTAATTATTTAGCCACGAGCTTATGAAAATCCTGAAAAGCCTTATGAAAATGATAAATGTAGAATAGAATAGAATAGATTATACTTTATTGTACACCAAAATTAATAAGCAGCATTTTACAATTTTGTTACATTAACGGTACAACGGCGGTCTTATCGGTGAGAGCGATATAATAGATATATATTAAGTACCTATCTCTGGGTCGACGGCGCGTCGTGTTCCACACGCGCCTCAAAGAGCGTCAGCAGAATGACGGGACTGGACCCCGAAATATAAAGGGCTATTGAACGACACCGTGGATTTTAGTCAGTACAAGTCTGACAGTCCCTCCCGCCCTGCCCGGGGTGGGAGGACTCATTTGATGATTTTACCACGAAAAAAAAAAGTACTTATCTCTTCCAAGCGTTTATAAATTAATTAGATTAATATTATGTTAATGAGCCTTGACAACTGTTACTTTGAAAACGTTTTACCGTTTTGTTTTTTTTTATGTATTTTTGGACTTTTCCTTTATTATCTCTAGCAGAATATTAGTTTTTTTTTCTTAGGTCGTTATTGAAATCTCCCCGCAATACTTCAAAAATCAAGTACAAAACGCACACGACCAATTTAGCCTTTTACCTATACAAGTCACGTGCACAAAAAAAAAAACTCTAATTAATTCAATATAGAACAAAAAGTCAGTCAACCCTTATTTGCCTGCACAACACAGAATGCACGCGAACAATTATAAACACCCCCTGATAAGGGGTGCAGGGGTCCAACCCTATGACCCTATGTATGCAAGAGGGTTCCCTTAGTGATTTGTGTAATCAATAGACGTGTTTGCTTTAGATTTTGTCTGTTTTGGGTTTTATCGATACTTTTTAGGTAATTTCGTGATGTTTTGAATTTACTTCCTACTTATTTTTTTTTTGTAATTTTGTTCACACTAAGAATTTCCTGTACCTATTTTAATTTATTTAAGCAATCATATTTATTTTTATTAATCAAAAAATTAATGTATTTGTCATTACAATTAAATAATATTTTAATTGAGTTTTTATAACTTATTTCTATGACCCTGACTTGATTTCCGTACGCTTTTCTTCTTTGGTTGACCACTAAAAATCAGCGATATGCTGTGGGACACAGCATTATGGTCATTTTCAATTTTATTTTGTTTATAATTTTTGTTTAGATTTAGCTCTGATTTACTATTTTTTTGTATGTATCCACAGTCAGCTTCAGATAAATCTCACACTATTTATTAGTGATGTCACTAACAAAAGGGGTGTGTTTTCTCTGCAACCTAACATACGTATCTGTGACAAATAAAACAAAGATGTATTTTTCTTTCTATTCGACACACAAAGGCGTGTGAGCTGAAACACCTAAAAACAAACATAACCCAAATATACAACCAATGGAAATGATACTAAGTACCTACACAAAAGTCGAACGTATAGCCCAAATACGAGAGCTATAAACACAGACCAACGTCCATTACACGACAAACATAAATCGATGATGGCGGCGGGGGTCATATTTACTCGTAAAATGTCGATGTAAGTGCTCGCGACCAATGATTTGTTTAGGACTGTTACTGTGCCCATTTCTTTTGGGAATTGTACTTGAAACAATTTTGCAAACAGTGTCATTACGGGAACGCGGAGTATGATGGGAAATCACACACTAAAGGCAAACTTAACACAATACTAACGTAGCGCAAGCGCCAACAGGGCGCTATTTGTTAATGGCCGCTTGCAAATGACGTCCTGATGGCGCTTGCGCTACGTTAGTGTTGTGTTAAGTATGTCTAAAGAGTGTATGTCCCCATTATACCTCGCGTGTCTTATACACTGTTCCCCTATTTATATGATTTTCTAGTTTATTTTCTATAGTTAAGTTATCCTATCACTAAGACATCTCACAGAACCGCAAACATTACAGCATTACCGTCTTCTTTTAATAAGCAAACATGGGTTGGAAACTAATGTTGGCCTCCACAAACGGAATTGATTAAGGGGAATACCTCGACCCTGCCGCGCCTGCCAATAAGTTCGAGCCCGCGAAAAGAGCAACCTTAAAGGACAACCGGAGGAACTGGGTAGACTTTTAGTTAAGAGATCAGATTAGATTATCCCTTCCGCTCCACCCAGCCACCAAGGACGGAAACTCATTTGAAGATTTTACCGCAGAAAAAAGGGCTTTTTTTACTTATTTATTATTATACATTTAGTACACCGTTAGCCAATAAAAAAATAATGTATCCTGTCACTCTGTCGTCTCACAGAACCGCAAACATTCCAACATTCATCAGCAAAACAAGTCAAATCGAGGGTTGGTCTACACGAGCGCGTTGAGCATCGTCAGCATACGCGCTATAGGGGAGGTGGATCTGGCCACAGTGCGACAAAATGGGACACCTCTAGAGCCCCGGGGCACAGCTTTTTGCCACCAAACCCTGACCGATTTTAAGACTTATTTTTCCAAAAATACAGTTTAAAATCGTTCGGGGTTTGGTGACACAAAATTGTGCCATTGGGGCGCTTTGGGGCCCTAGAGGTTAAACAAATTATGATTCCTGGCACGATTTAATTATTCAGAACAAATAATTGACACAGCTCCACATGCAAATCAGACGCATCGGTGCGTTTATTACTACGAGCGCGTTTTTTGCAGAATGCTGGCTAATCCTACCATGTAACTTACTCTAGATGAAGTGAAAATAACTAAGTTAAGGTTTAAAAACACCATTTCTTCTCGTATTATTTATCTACGTGACCACCCCAAGTGACTATTACCCAAACAGCACGATAAGATCGATGGCTGATATAGAATCAGCCATCGATATCACCCCTAGAACTCGTAAATGTCACTGTAAGTGCCTTTCAGACGATATCGGCTACGTCATATCACTTTAAGTTAGGGTTACCATTGCTAAATTTGAAAATAGGGTTACCATTGCTAAATTTGAAGTCCCGTTTAAAAGACGAAAACGTGACAAGCTGACCTTTTGCAAAATATGTTCATTTTTCAATTTTTCTTTTACAGTGTCTTGAAAGGTGAAAAGAGTGGAGGGAGGCCTTTGCCCAGGAGAGGAACAGAGCAGGCTAGCAGAAAAATAGTCTTCATTATCTTTAATTATAACTTCTTTAAAACGTACGGTGCATATTTTCGTAACATTTTTTAAAAGCAATCATTTTTATAACCCGCTAAATGGGTAGGTATTGCAGAGAAAATTCAATCTCTACATAATGACGCACGAAAACTCATTTTTTTTCTTTTTTTTCCAATTTTAATGAAATCAGTGACACTTGCGCAATTCAACTAATCGAACGACATATAATTTATTAAAATCAACCCTTGCGTTTGATTTTCAGAGCGCCACAAATGAACACACAATATATAAAACCCTCTATTGCGTCTCGCAGTCAAGTAAAAACCCAAGTAGCAAAACCCAGACAGATGATTAAAAAGCCGGTCACGTCCGGACGAATGTCAACCCTGTTATAAGTACCTCCCGGACTATTCCTCAGCTACGTCACATCGTATGACGTCATGTTAAGGGGTGGCTCATGATTGATGGCAAATGGTCAGGAGGGACTTTTATTTAAAGTTCTAGTGGCGACGTCTAGCCATGTCATTGGTAGGTCATTGATCAAAGTTCTTGTCTTTTTTTGGGTTGAATGTTGTGATGGTTTAGGTGCTTGTGAAGGGTAGTTGTAACTTATTAAAAGACACGACGCGAGTCGCGACGTGTGGAAAAACTTATTGGAAGGATAGGAATTGGACGTTTGAAGAGTTAATGCAATTAGATAGAACTTTACAATGGTGATTAATAGATTATCTGATTTGAACATTACAAAGTTCCTTCTTGAAAAACCTCAGTTTCTTCGGATAACTTTAATCTTCGTGATTTTCACTGTTTCACATTCTAATCACAAGTACAACGAATTGACTGAAATTCTTTTGACGCGGCGCTTGTGCAAATTGCATTAAAAAGTGTCGTACCACGAATTTCGACATGCTTTCGTGGCGCACACTCTACCTGCTTTTTTCGGTGGGACAACACAGATGAAAAAAACGAAATTTTCAAAGTGACAGGTGTGAAATTTTGGCAGTACATTCTCGTTGATTACTTTGCGGCAATGCTGTTAAACAACAATTTAAAAAAGTTGCACGAGGTACTTAATCAATTTCTACACACCTACCTACCACAAATAAGAAAAGTACCTACTAAGCAGATTACCTACCATGTACTTGACATTTTTCTAAAATGTCGGTGTCGTATTCCAAAACGAATTCCAGTGGCTATAAATACGATCGGATTTTCGTGTCGTGCAATTGGCACTTGTCTTTTCAAAATCCAATTACTGAGGGATTTGTGATCTTAGCAAATACGCTTATACAATTCTATAATTGTTAATAACAACGAAAATGCTGCAAAAAACAAAATTTTCCAATCTAATGACATGTGTGTGCTCCTTTTTGTACTTTGACGATCCGGTTGGCGTAGAGGCTGAGCGATCTACTCGGTTCGATTCCCGAATGGAACAAATACTTATATGGTCTACTGATCAGCTTCCAGTCTAACCAAATGAAGCAAAAAATACCAGTACACATCTACGATACAGGAGAAAAGACATTGCCAAGTTTCCCTTGACGCCTCGGTTTACCCAACAAAGAGGAACTAGATATTATTAAATAGGTAAACTATTAAAGAATTTAATGGTATAATTAGTTTTCCATAAGAAGTACACCGATTTTTTTTTTGTATGGTTGACCTAAATACATAGTTGATCACTCAATACGTCTATAATTTTTTTTTCGGTGTACTTGTTATGAAAAACTAATTATACCATTAAATTCTTTCATTGTTTACCTATATAATAAAGTTAATCTTTGTTGGGTTTTAACTTTAATGTTAACATAAAAAAAAAAAACTTTTAAATAATTAAGTTGAAAAAAAAACACGATTTTTGGCATAATTATTATTATTTGTTTTAGGTACTGCTTTATGTTATGAATTATCTCATATTATTTAGAAATTCTTTATTTTTTTTGACACAACATTAATCGGGCCGAACCTTGTCATACCCCACTATAGTATAGCCATCTGCTATCTACCTCTTAAATTATCAATCTTGAGCGAAAGGTACTGTCAGTCTCGAACTGACTAAAATCCATGGCGTTCCTTCAACAGCCCTTAGCATTCCAGGGTCGCCGTTACATTTTAGATATTCCCGAGACCCCGGCAAGTGTTTAGCCCTCTATGCCCCGTCAGATTGCTAACAGCTCTTTGAAGCACGAGTGGAACACAACGCACTTTCGACCCGGGCATGGACCGTGATCGGACGACGAGCTACCCATAACGCACCGTCCAAATGCCCGTGCCTACTGTGGCCGGAAATCTCCTCGGGGCGTCCGACGCCCTTGGCGTCTCCCCATCACTTGCCCTTACCGTCACGATCGTCATGACAATACATTATCATAGACATCGACACAAAACTATCGATTCCGATAACTTCCCCGAAACTAGGGGCGAACTATTCTAACATAATTGAACTATATTCTGTGTTTCGTCAAGGGTTCGAGGTTCTATTTCCTGTCAAAGGGACAAAATGTCCCTGGATTTTATCTCCTCCTCGTGCCTCCAGTACGTTAAACCTTATTGCAATGAGAATAAAGATCATTATGCTGCAACAATAACGATGAAAGGATAGCATACAGTTCCGGAGTAAAAGTAATAAAATTGTATTAGAAACGCAGAACTTTGATTAGATTATTACAATTGATTAGTTTATGGGGCGCAAGTAGTGGGGGTTGTGATTAAGAAAGTTTTGTCGTGTGTGTCTTTAGCCAGTTATTAAATGTGGCTTAATTGCTTTATTGGCTGCACAGTTAGCTCAGTGGTTGAGCGATAGGAGTGTTGCGCTGCGTGTGGCGGGATCGATTCCCGGAGGGAGCAAATATTTGTATGATCTACAAGTATATTATAAACGTACCCACGACACAGTAGAAATTCCTAGAGTGAGCCAACTTTTTTTTTTAATAAAAAATAAAGAAAATTAGGTAACTAAACAAAAATGGCTTTTACTTATACATATAACGAGTAAATGACATCAAATTCCCCCAATCAATAGTTTCATTTTAATTTTGTTACTATGATTACATTACAAGAAGAGACGATAGCGTGAACCACAAAATAAATAGAATACAACAATCCAAATTACAGGTATGTATTCACAAATCGGTCTTACCACTAAAAGTGATCTCTCAAAGTTTCAAGACAACCTAAATAACAAACCTAAACAAAAATTTTATAAAAGAAAATCAAAAGGAATGATCGAAATACCTACATAGACAGCAATATTTCACTCAAAAACCATCTTACGTTTATTTCAGTTGACAACCTCAAACCCAAAACTATGCAAAACAACGTCAATCCGTCACAACTCAAGACAAACAAAGAACAAAGAAGGGTCTAAAGAAAATCAATCATAAGTAAAGAACATCCACTCTACATCCTCCGGTTCCCGATGTTGACGGATGCTCTTTGACAGCTCATCTTTGTTTTGTAAGATGAACTATATCAAAGGGATTGGGTGATAAGACAGAATCATGAAGATTTAGCTATGGGCCTTAAGACCAATTGTTTGATCAATAGTTAAACTAACTATTGTTAAAATTCCTTATTGATCGAAGATTTCCACACATTTTAAAATGTATCGGATTTAACAAATATTTATAGATTAAACTTCGATCCTCAAAGGTAATGTAGAGTCTCTGTTACCTATGACCTAGAGAAAGTCAAGAGCATAATTATGGGTCTCTAATAAAAAAAAAAACTTATCACTATCTATGATCCAAAATAAATGATGTGATCTCCTTTAGTTGGAAGCGCGCGCTGTTATTGTCCCCTGCTTTAAATGAAAATTTCATGAAATTGTAGCCTCTGTTGGAGATCCAATAAAATTAAATAATTAACTTGTGGCCATGGTTTCGACCGTGTGCACAGAATATATAATAGTACCTCGTGTGGTAGTCGTTTATACCACTTTAACCACTCTGCACGACAACATTTTGACACAAATGACACATCAGCTGAGAAGACCGGGTGATTCGAAATTTGAGCTATTACACAAGATTTTTTGTCAACTTTCAGCATCCAATTTTTGATCAAAAATATGTTACTACAGCTATTTCATGCGATAAGTTTGTGAGCAATATCTCTAAGAACATGTTGAGGTCAATAAAACTGCCTCATTCTGTTGTAAAATGTGTGTAACATACAAAATGCTACACCGTTCCAAAAACTAGGTAATTTAGACGTGCAGAAAAATATGTACATAAACAAGCCTAACACATGATAATTATGGTTACACAGTGAAATAAATAAAATAACTTACTATATACATTATTAGATTTGCTGGTGTTCATACATAATTTCATAAATAATAACGATCAAAGTCTGGATAAAAATTAGCAAAAACTATGTTGCAACATGACTCTTTTTAGTGCTGACCGTAAACCCAATGTTCACAAAACGATTAAAAACGTTCATTCAGCCTAATCGATACTCGCATCATAATCGAACATGAAAAAAAAGTAAAACAAGACATAGAGCATGGACTGATTTATCAGCTTATTTGACTATAGAAAGCTCAGTCCATGCAATAAGTCTATGAAACTAAATCTGAATCATGTTATAATATTTCAAGTAGTGTCGTTTACGCAATAATTTATTTAATTTTATGTTTTAGATAGTAATAAATATCGGTGTTTCATTGGAGGCTAAACACCGGGTTCGGATCTAATGCTGAGAGATGGGAGTACTTCTAAATGATTCCTTGCAGTAATAAACAATTATTATTTCTAACGGGGCGTGGATGGCTAAATTTTGAACTATGAGGAATAGCGAAAAATCCTGAAGGAAGTCTCGAAGTCGATTTGATAAAAATTAAAAGACATCATAAAAATTAAATTTTTGAAATATAAATTCAGCAATCAAACTATCAATATTCTGTGAAGTAGTAACATGCAACAAACTTGAGGTATATTAAGGATTTTTTTTTAATAATTCGATTTTTACGAGGGATGGAATCATAATATTCCATTAAATAAAATTTCGCTACATGTTCACAACATACTGTTCTCATTTCAAATTTTTATTATCACTTCGCGGTGCAAATACATTAAATATTTTTTTGAAATTCGAACTTTAATTGAGTGCGCGAATTTATATTTTGATCTGCTGTACAATGACTAAATTATTGTCTGTATATTAGTTCATATTTTACCAAATTATCATTACTTCACCGAATTTGATCCTTAACAGCGACATCGAATAGTATAAAAATATACCTAGCATTTTCTTTTTTTAATTCAAAAGCTCGATTTCTGAATTCTGACTTGTAATACTTACATGATCAAACCAATCTCACGAAACAATTTTGTACAATAAATTAATTAATTTGGCTATCTTTTATTTGGAGCCGCGAGAGGGAGAGGACAGCGTCCTACCTCCGCCCCAACCGCAGTGGTAGACGCCCGCGGCGTCGGAAGTCGGCAGACGACCTCCGGCCACCGTAGGCACGGGCATGCCACCATGCCCGACCATAGACCATGGACCATGCCCGGGTCGACAGCGCGTCGTGTTCCACAGGCGCCTCAAAGAGCGTCAGCATAATGACTTAGAGGGCCAAAGCCTGCCGGGGTCGCGGGAGTTATTTCATTACCGTGACCCCGGAACATAAAGGGCTATTGAAGGACACCGTGGATTTTAGTCAGCACAAGTCTGACAGTCCCTCCCGCCCTGCCCGGGGTGGGAGGACTCATTTGATGATTTTTATTACCACGATTACCACGATATTATTATTAGATTACCACGATAAAAAAAAAAAAAAACTTTTATTTGGTAAGAAACAAACTCATTTATAAAAAGCCTATCAAGATCCAAGGCATTCTATATTCATTCAACCTTAAAAATTATATTATTGTACAAAATAAAATGTACAGTAAAAATTAGCTAATAAATTAAAATGTTATTACATAAATTTTGAATAGCGAGTACCACAGCGAGCGCATTCCTAATTCAAAATTTTAGAATTAAATAATTGCCGCGTATTCAAACATTTATTACTGACATTGTTCCTTTGTCTATTATTGTTTTTTGGGAATGACAATGTACGTAATATTATTATAAAAGCTTTAAACAATATTATAATATATAGTAATTGTATTCTAAGCTTAAAACAAATTTATTTTAATTTTTATTAATCGATTTCCTAGTTTCCTTATTTTTTTCACTCGAGTTGACAAAAAATCAATTATGGAATCGATTAGAATACTCGCTTTCACACATCATTACGATTAAAAAAAATAAACATGGTTGTCGTTTACGAACACAAATTGAGTAGTGGTAATGAAAAATACGTGTTATTGGCCCTTTATTAGAGAATTACGCCAAGATCTGTACTTTTTTACGTTATTTATAACATTTGGCATGATATATGTATATCTTAATTTTTATTGAGTATAAGCGCGCGTATGTGATCAAAGTGAAAAATAAAAATGTAAACAAACAAAAGTGGCGCGAAAGTTCGAGTTCAGATATCAAATTCTTCATTACCACTGCTAATTTATGTTGAATAATGTATGAATTCGTTACAATACTAAATGAGAAGTTATTCATTCCTCCTATAATGATCCGTTGGATGTCCGAAAACCACATTTTTATGATTTTTAGCCCTACCCAGCACCGCCATCAAAATGGCGAAGATCGTATTTACACTTTTGGATTATGATACGGTAAATTAAGAAAATAAGCGCTAAATGTAGAAGTTTTAATTTCGTGAATAAATCAGATTGTTATTGAACATTCTTAATTAATGCGCACTCATAGGATTTAACGCAGGGAATATTATATTTTTTTAATTTATAATGAGGATGTCGTATGACTACAACGTCTGCCCCTTTTGGACCCACTACTGAGCCAGCGTAGGTTTACTAGTCGCGCCCATTTCGGGGGCGCTACCGAATTATACGGTGAAAGTAGCTTTTAAGTTAGCTACCTAGACTATGTAATCTATTCCTAACACTTTAGTTCAGCGGTTTTGGTCTCATTGAGTAACAAAAAGCAATCCATACAAGCTTTTGCATAATTACTTTAGAGAAAGATTTGCCAACAGAAATAACAGCGAAACATTGTGTTGAATGGCCGACAAGCTTACCACACAAGAAAGAAAAGAACAAGAAAACTTTGAATTGTAACTTCAGCTCCGTTGTAAAAAAAAGCACTGAAACTTCTACGTTAAAAATATGTAAAGTTGTCTTCTCAAAATAGGAAACTCTCACAATACGTCGAAAAATTTTGAACGTCAAATGAAACAATTCTAAAAACGAAGTGCCGAAAAATTCCAACTTTTTTTTTCGACGTAAGAAAAAGGAAGAGGTTGTCAATACAACATAATTTTTGAAGTGAAAACTTCTTTAGCGGCGTTGTACACTTTTTCTGTAATGGGTAAAAAATTTAAAACTCGCGTCAGGGTCACGTGACCGTCAGGGTCACGTGACCCTGATCGAAAATGAGTAAGACGTCATTCAAATTAAAAATAAAACATAGTAACAAAAAAGTTTTCACTTCTACCGGCACTCCTGGAGTGCAACCTTTTTTTTTTATGTATGTCGACTTTTTGTTTTATTAAATAATATTAATATTAATATTAATATTAAATAAAAAACATATGAAAGCCACAAAAAATGAAATTACGTCTAATTGCGGCCTTAATAAAATATTCTCTACATGTTTTAAATTAATGTCATTTATAATTGAAACAAAAAATGCCACAAAGAAGTCTATTTTAAAAACGAAACTTCCACAGAACGACAGTAATTGCTTACAAATTGTTTTAACTTTACTAATGGGGGAGCCGTCTTCAAAATCAAAATGTTATTTTAATCAAATTCAAGCTAAATTCAGGCTTCAGGAGAAGTTCTTTCTTTTTAATCTACGGCAATGATAAAGAAGGTGCATATTTGGGATGCGCGTCGCATGCGTTGATGCGTTTATAAAAATAATTTATTATTAAACCGTTGTTTCCCCAAATAAATAAAAGAACACTTTCTTGAAACACTCACGGAAAATGTCGTGGTACAATTCAATGGTGGGTGCCCTCTATCTGGCAGAAACTTGTTTCTCCGAAACCTATTTGGCAGAACTCACTTGGCAGAAACTTTTTTAAACGAACATTGTTATGGTATAAATTTTTTTTAATATAATTGTTTTTTGGCCTAATGTTTTTATGTCCGAATTTAAATTGGGATACTTTTAAGATGGCAGAATTGTATTGGGCATAATTACTTTTGTCAGAGTTACAATTTTGCATACATTCATTTAGCATAACGTTTATTTAGAGCGCCGATTATTTGGAATAATTTGACTTGGTATACTTCGAAGATCACAGAATTTCAGAATAGAAATAATTTAATAGTCATAATAAAAAAAACTTTTTGAAAAAAAGGGAACCGACTTCAAAACCAAACACAAAAAAACTATAAAATAACTTTTCTTTCGGAAGTCGGTGGCTTTGTTTTTTTTTTATTTCATTGACATAATTATGGCCACCGACTTCCGAAAGAAAAGTTATTTTATAGTTTTTTTGTGTTTGGTTTTGAAGTCGGTTCCCTTTTTTTCAAAAAGTTTTTTATTTTTCCCTTTTTAGTTGAGATAATCAACAAAAATCTTCATAAAATCGGCGTCTTTGAAAATCTACAATCCTATTAAGCAAAAACAATCTATGTGAGCAACTTTACGAGATACGCATTATTGTTATATACTAAAACCTTCCCCAGAATGTAAAAAACACTTTTCTGAAAACTGCATCAAAGTCGGTTCAGCTAAACGCGAGATAATTGCGGACAAACATGCAATCGTCCCTTAAAATTTACAATCCAAGTAAGCAAATCGGATCCACGCGGGCAACGTCACGGTATATCTATTAGTGTTATATACTAAAACCTTCTCCAGAATGTAGTGAACACTTTCCTGAAAACTGCATCAAAATCCGTTCAGCCAAACGCGAGATAATTGCGGACAAACATGCAATCGTCCCTTAAAATCTACGATCCAAGTAAGCAAATCGGATCCACGCGGGCAACGTCACGGGATATCTATTAGTGTTACATACTAAAACCTTCTCCAGAATGTAGTGAACACATTCCTGAAAACTGCATCAAAATCCGTTCAGCCAAACGCGAGATAATTGCGGACAAACATGCAATCGTCCCTTAAAATCTACGATCCAAGTAAGCAAATCGGATCCACGCGGGCAACGTCACGGGATATCTATTAGTGTTACATATTAAAACCTTCTCCAGAATGTAGTGAACACTTTCCTGAAAACTGCATCAAAATCCGTTCAGACAAACGCGAGATAATTGCGGACAAACATGCAATCGTCCCTTAAAATCTACGATCCAAGTAAGCAAATCGGATCCACGCGGGCAACGTCACGGGATATCTATTAGTGTTATATACTAAAACCTTCTCCAGAATGTAGTGAACACTTTCCTGAAAACTGCATCAAAATCCGTTCAGCCAAACGCGATATAATTGCGGACAAACATGCAATCGTCCCTTTAAATCTACGATCCAAGTAAGCAAATCGAATCCACGCGGGCAACGTCACGGGATATCTATTAGTGTTATATACTAAAACCTTCTCCAGAATGTAATGAACACTTTCCTGAAAACTGCATCAAAATCCGTTCAGCCAAACGCGAGATAATCGCGGACAAACATACATACATACATACATACATACATACATACATACATACATACAGGTCGAACTGAGAACCTACTTTTTTTTTTGAAGTCGGTTAAAAAATAAAAAAATTGTTTTATAAAATCAATATGGTGTGCTACAAAAGTTAGTGACAGAAATGAATCGCTGCAAAACCGACTTCACGTAGTCTTGTCTGCCCTACCCCTAGAGTGTAATTTATAATCGCGTAGGCGCGGAGGGGCGAGGCGGCCCGTGAGCTGAGGAGCAGGTGGTTTTAACGCACACCGCCGCGGCTGAGGCTGGCCGGCTTGCCGGCCAGTAAGCCGAAGCTGCGGTGGTGGGCGTAAAATCATCTGCGACGATTAGCTCGCGTGGGACCGCCAGAGACCCGCAGCGCCGGAGCCGTGACAGAAGCCATGCCTGCTGCATGTGCTGAATGCTTGCTGCATGCTTACTGCATCATCTTACTGTCTGGGAAATAAAAACCACACAATTATGCAAAAGATGATTCTGGTTGTGAACTTTCTACGACATGATGGTTATACTTATTGATTATTATGGAAATGAAATTTATGCCTAAAGATGATTCTGACTTACAAAATTATGGGTTTCGGTGTTATGGTAAATGAGTATATGCCAAACGATTTTCTGCGAAAAGAGGTTTATGCTATCCGTTGCTATGCAAAATAAAATTATGACGTAAAAAGTTCTGCTATAAAGGGTGGACCCTTCAATGGTCTGGGGGCACGGCAGTGCCCCGCCAAGTCTCGAGCAAAAGGGCACGGCCGTACCATCTTTTCTCGAAGCGATTCGCGGCTGTTTCGCCCCCCCTATAACTTCGACGTGGACAAAGCTAGGAGTTTAGGTTTTCGGTGAATAATAGTAGGCATTAGAACAAGCTTAAGTTCGAAATTACATGCCAATTGAATGAATAGTTTAGGAGTTACGGTCGATCAAAGTTACACCATTTTGTCACTCACTCACTGACCGATCATCAAAAATCTAAGGTACTTCTAGCAGACTTAGAAACTTCAAATTTTGCACCAAGATAGCTCATTAGCCACATATAAAGGAAAAATTATAAAAACATTAAAAAATAATATACCATAGAAAACAATTTTATATTTGCGGTTTGGCAAGAACATTGTGTATGGATTTTGACTGCATTGTTAACTTTGTTCGTTGTTTAAGTTAGTATGCAATTGGATGAATACATACATAGAATAGAAAGGAATAATATAAATGTAATACATAGACTATAATTAATATAAATTAATACATAAAGTTCATAATTCATTAAATTAATAAAGCTAAAACTCCATTGTATTGCGATAAATATTGTATGCGCGCTCGATAGATGGCGTTGTACCTGTCTGAATCGCTCTATGGTTTCGTTACAGAGCGCAGTCTAAGTAGTACTTTAAAATAATACAATAATTTTCATTTGATAGCGCCATCTATCTATGAACAACCATTTCGAAACTAAAAAAATATTGTAGCGATATTCGGAGTAGATTTATTATTGTTACTGAAACAGTTATTTAGGAAAATAGTTTATTAATATAACATAGACATAGTTACATATCTAGTTGTTTACGTGTTATTTAGTTTAGTTATATTTAGTTTGTAAGTTAGCAGATATATATTTATTTAGTTATTTGTTAGTTAGTTTAGTTCTATTCAGTTTGTTAGATAGAGAATGGGTCCTAAGCAAAAAAGTAGCTGAAGTCCAAGAAATTAGGAGGACACCTAAAAAAAAGAAAGAAATACACTTACAAAAAATAAATGAGATCCCACCAAAAACATTAAATGTAAAAAATGCCAAGTCTCTCGATGCAGTCTTTCCATCGTAAAAAGTTTTGAGATCTCACAGAAGCCAAGTCCTATTCAAATTATTTTGTAGTTATAAATCAACATTTAGTAATTATATCAATAGTTTTCTTTATATTATAACTATAGTGACTTGGCAATGAGCACAAGTAAAAACAAATAAAACGGCATATTTGGAGGAGTTGAAAGTTACACAAAAATTCTCTTTTACTTTATAATATTCTCTTAACATTCATCATTTACTTTCATAAAGCGATGGCCCGTAAGGTATTCTTAATTATTGTATTGGAACATGTAGTCGGTAGTGACCATCATGATTCACACATAACAAATAATCTGATCACAGGTCTCGTCAGTAACATTTGCACATAATTCCAGGCAGCAAGTTAATTTGTGCTCATTGCCAAGTCACTATAGTTATAATATAAAGAAAACTATTGATATAATTACTAAATGTTGATTTATAACTACAAAATAATTTGAATAGGACTTGGCTTCTGTGAGATCTCAAAACTTTTTACGATGGAAAGACTGCATCGAGAGACTTGGCATTTTTTACATTTAATGTTTTTGGTGGGATAATATTTACGATACAAAGTTTATCCGCGAAAATTCACGGAATTTCCCGATCGTATGACCTCCGCATTAGACAAGGTGAAACCAATATTGAAAATGGTAGTATAAACCAACCAAGAATAATCCATAAAAACATAAATATTCATAACGAGACAAGAAAAAACAAAGTCCCTATGTAAGGTACAGTCAGCAAGACAAATGAATGGTAGTCCAAACAAAACTCCCCGTTTCGCAAGCCACAGACTGTCTTTCATTGTTATTTTTCCTCTGATTTTGACCTCTATTCTGAATACTGTAAGGTTTATGTTTAAGTGGAAGGATTGTACAAACAGTTGGCGCTTGACAAATAGCGCACTTGTCTATGGTACAGTAATGGCGGGCGGCGTTCGCGCGGTTTTGTAAGCGATTCCTTTTTCAAATGTTTTTTTAAACGGTGGAGGTTTTGTGTGGTTTAGGTTTTATTAGACTTTGTTTTAAAAGGGTCCTTTGTGAAATGTTTCGTGTTTACCTAATTAGGGTATTAATTTTCGTGGAAAAAGCCTTAATAATTTTAAGCCTGTATACTTCTTAAACAGCAATTCTGTTCAAGAGTTTATATCCAAACAATTATTAACAAGACTACGCCTGTAATCCATTATCAGGGTTAAGCAAAGCTATACCTGAATAGTACACTCATATTTCGCCTGTTATGTTTCAAGTGCCATGTAATAGGGGGCGCGCCTATTGCCACTAACAAGACACGAATACCGACTCTGTGGTTGCTTTCGAGATATTTTTAGGGATTTTACGAACGACGCGATTCGAACGAATTCAAACTACAAGTGAAAATCAACCTTAACACTATGACATAAGACATAAAACACGATGTTATCTATGAATAAATGAAAAACAAAACACGATAGCCATGACAACGTCAAGACAATCGAATCGCATCTTTATTTCGTAGTGGCAAGGTTGATTTTCACTTGTAGTTGGAATTCGTTCGAATCGCGTCGCATTGCGTCGCGCCCTTAGTAAAGTCCCTTAGTTGTAAAATCCAAAAACATTTTGCCCGACTCTTGAATTCTGGCAGCCACACAAGCACACCATCGGTATCGAGATAGTGAGACAATATAGGTTAGAGGCACACAAAGTAAGTCTATACCTTTATGTCTGTTAAATGAAGACTAAGCTCCTCCGTACCTACACAACACGACGACGCAAGTCTCCGATACCTTACGACTTTGGTATCCATTGATACATGATGTGTAGAGGATTGATACAAAGGACGCCTGGATACCAAAGTCGTAAGGCAATAATACCGTTCTACTACTTACGTTCTAGTATTAGAACGGTATTATTGCATCGTATCTTGCAATAATACCGTTCTAATACTTGCCTACACTGATAAGTCGTATCCAGACTTTGAGAAACTTCAAAACCTAATACAAGCCCTAACTTTAGCCACAAAGATATTTCTAAGCAGTCCACACAACAAACTTAAAACAAACTGGCTCACTAATGTTGTGGTGACGCACTTCCACCGGACTCCCTCGGGATATTGATCTTGAGCTTTAAGAGTTAAGAAGTTTTGCGAAGTTTTTTGGGTCGGTAAAATCATCAAATGAGTCCTCCCTCGGCCTCCCTGGCTGAAGCGAAAACGCAGACTCTTAGGACAATATTACAGAACGCACCTCAAAATTCAAGTGTGCAATCAATTAATGCCTTGAATCCAGTTTTAAGTAAAGCTTGAGTATTGAGTAACATTCTGTAATACGGGCCTAACTGACTACAAATACACCATGTTCTTTAGGCAGACAGTCTCGCAAGCTTGGCAGGATCGATGGCATCCTGGAGACTGTAGACGATCCGATTCATTTTTGAAATGAGTACAATTATTTTGAAGTTTTCATACTGAAATTCTAGATCAGCCCACATAGTACATTACAGAATCTCATAGAGAGGGGGCCTCTGTCCCAGCAGTGGGAAGTTAAGAGTGAACAGGTTACTTCTAGGCAAGCGTGCTTCACCATCGACCACATCTTCAGGTGAGATAGTGGTCGAAAACCTATCATTAAATAAAAATAAAAACATGCTGAGACAAACAACAAAGTTAGTACTGAGTTACATGTTGCGGTGACGTACTTCCTCCGGACGCTCTCAGGATATCGATCTTGAGCTCACAGCATCCTTTATCAAGAGTTTCAGAGAAAATAGGTTTTGTAAAGGATGTCAAGATGTTTTTGTGGTAATTGGTTGTGTGGTTTATCTTGGCTATCGGCTCCTTAATTGGCTGACCTAGTTTTACAAGCTTTTTCTTTTATTTCATTTGTTCCGTCGTTTGGCATAATCAAATTTTGAAAGGTAACCGCTACCGCATATGGTAATGATCAGAAAAAAATTGATGCTGGCCTGAAGGCGCTCTCAAACATTTGGATACAGCACGGTACAAGAAAAATTCTGACGGATCGTTCGCATCTGACGCTCGCCTGACTGCCTTAGTGCATTCATTTTCAAATTTCTGATAGTTTCGGGGCTGCGTCCGCCTAGCATCAGATTTTTTCTGGCAGAAAGTATGCAGATGCGCTAAAGGCACTCTTCCCGATTTACGATTGAGTTGAAATTTTACTCACATATGGATATCGCTTGATAATGCAATATTATGGAATTGATCTGATAAGAGCTTAAGAAAAATCGGTCCTTACAAAAATCATACTGCTGAGACCATAAAAAAAGTATTAATTCAAAAAACATCACAGATAAAAGCTCTCGTATCCAACAATAATAATAAAGCCCCGGACAGATTACAAAGGAAACTCCGTCTATTGTGCCACAATCGAACACAATGTTACATGTATCATCCCTTGATGACGTCACTGAGTGGTCAGTGAAGTAAAAGTAGAGCGCACGCCATATTGACACCTTATTGTTATGATTATATTTGAAATAGAAATCATATTTGTGTATTTGGAGAAATTGCCCTAGTTATTTTATGAAGGCTATTCACGTTTAACGATTATTGTGAAGCCTGTTATAATTTTATTTATTTAGTTCTACTAGGACAATAGGATATCTGACAAAGCCCCTTATAAGGCCAAAAGCCTGTTAGGATTGCGGGATTGTTTAAACAGGCAACCGTGATCATCATCATCATGATCAGTTTGTATTCGTCCACTGCTGACACAGGCCTCTCCCAGTGCGCCACTGAGCCCGTTAAAGGCAACTTAAAGAACAAAGTGGATTTTAGTCAGTACAAATTTGACAGTCTTTCTTTCGCTCCACCCAGAGATGGTAAAAAAAAACAAAATTCAATTGAATAGAATAGAATAGAATAGAAAACATTTATTCGATAATGGACACACACAGACATAATAAAAAATAAAATTCAAAATACAATAAGAATTTTGCTGAGCATGTCCACACCAAAAAGGTTAATTGGATAGTAACAGTACTAAGGCCTAACAATTTGAAAAACAACAATGCTGTAATCTAATGCGTGTAAGGGGGAATAAATTCGTGACTCTATGTATAGCTGCTACTGTTGTCTTACGGATCAAACCCAGAACCACATTCACAGCAAACGCACACGCTAAATCGAAGGCAGTTACAGAAGAAGTTGTTAAAAAGGAAGCATTACATTAAGACTCAGAACTCTTCACAAATAAGCATACAATAATATGCCACTCCATAATGCTACATCTGTTGGTCAAAATGTATCTCAAAATCAATATTTATAGCCCGAGATTGACGTATCAGAACAATGAGCTCACCCCCTCTCATTGGGGACATTAATCCGCGATAGCTGAACAATACGAACCCCTAAGGACACAGTCCTATCGGCTATTCCGATATGTTAACAGGCTTTCTAATTCACTGAATATTAGAATGTCAAATTCAATTAGTTGCCGGGACTCGTCAAACATTTATTTTCATTTTTAAGTTGTGTTTGCTCTTTACTCTAGTCTAGGTCAAGAGTGACAGAGACAAAATCGACGAGCTTACCCAGAAGAAGCTTGTGAACTCAAATTTTGAAAAGATTAGGGTTGCATGTGTTCAGAAATATAGACGCAGGCGTTTCGAGTATCTCGACATCATTATCATTTTTCTACTCTTGTTCTATGTTATTTGGGCTCAACGCAACGCAATAACATGCAGAGTCCAGACGGTTTCGCAGCAGAATTTTTAGTAGTTTTTTTTTATACTGAAAGTGAGCCTCTACTTAAAATGCTACTTCTTACTCAGCTATTCATTTGAGTTGCTGAATTTGCTTGCTGCAATGTCATAAGGACTTCCATCTATCTTTCGTTGGTATCCCTCTCTAATAATATTTATACTCATCGATTTTTTTGTCACATGCTATTTTTCCGATTGCATTGCGATTGCGATTGCGAAACTGTATAACTAGATTATGGAAATAACAAACTAAAGACTCGTATGTTACTATAAATTCCGTTTCGTTATTTACGAATCACGTCCACCATTCTGATTGTGACGTCATCACGTCTGACAAAGCCTGGCTTGGATCAAAATAATCCAATAAAACAAGATTTGCTCCAATCAGTTTAGTTTGTTGCGCATAAAAAACAACATGGATGCAAAATCACGCAACTCTCATTATTATTGTGATTGTTAAGTAACGCTTGAGATTGGTCCGTGGATGGATGAACATCTATCATAGCGAGTATCCTTCGTATCTCAGAAATAGCACGTAAAGCGGTTCGGTCCCGTCTATCATTTGTAGATCATTGAAAGTCGCTACTGTTAGTCAGAAGCTCGAAAGTCTGACAAGCGATCTTTCCAAGGGGTATTACCCAGTAACTGGGTGGATAGGCAGTCATTCTATGAAAATTACAAATATTCAGCTGAATCTGCTTCACCTGTAAGCCGACTCTAACATAGGGAAAGGGTAGACAACTGACATTGTTAATATTCTATACACACTAAGACACGGACAAAAACGTTAAATGTAAGATTCAATGTCATGGATTTCCGCAAAGTAACGCCTGATTCTATAATTTAACTTAAAAGGAACACGCAGAATGTAATTGTTAAGGCTGTGTATGACTGCTGCAAATTCAACATCTGTGACTTATAACACCTAATAAAAAAAATAAAAAAAATCGAATAGACAATATTTTATGCCTCAATTTAATTTATTATAATTATTTGTTTTGTTAATAATGTTTTATAATTTAATTTAATCTAATCTAATTTTAATTTTATTTTATTTTATCTTATGAATTTAATGTAATGTATATAATTATATAACATTATGGGTAATTACCTGAAATAAAAGAATTTGAATTTGAATTTGAAATATATTTTTTTTATGGTTATAACATACCTATTTATAATGCACCCTATTAGCAAGAAGGTGCCTACAATAAAAGTTGTATAAAAAATATAAATATTCTGAGTACATTCGCTCCAGCACGATGGTAAAAGCGATAACGATTCCCCCTCAGTTATTACCAAGATTGCGTTCCTAAATAACAGTGCACAGTGCAGCGAACTTCCAGTTAAAGGGAAAACTCTATGGTTTATGCATGAGCAGTGCGGTTTTTTGAGAAAGTTTCTTTTTAAATTGACTTTTTATTGTTATTGCTTGTAAGTTGGAAACTTGAGGGTGCTTTAAAATAATATGTATGAGAGAAAAGTTGGGTATGTGTTTCTCGTAGAGTTTAGATAGTTTATAGCATAACCCATACTGTACGAAATTTTAACATCACTGGTGAAAAGTGGCGGACCAACAATACATCCCTGCTGTACCCCATTGTAGAACCCACTAAACGTGTTATTATTTTATATTAATTTATCTCCAACGGAACTAAATGGCTTTTAAAAAGTTACATTCCATCATTACGATGATAGACAAGTCTTAAAATGTGTAAAGTTACAAAAACGCTTATGTTAACCCTGTTGAAAGCCTTTGTAGAAATTAAAAATAATTTCAAAGTTACTATCTCTTGTCTAGTCTAGGCTTTGTAAAAGTGTACACTACCACAAAAACCCTTAGGAAATGCCTTCTGGTGCTAAGCACGTTTGTATAATTGGACATACAAAGGTAGGTTTAGAAGTGGTGGAAGTGGATGATATTAAGGTTTTCTGGTTAAGCTTTCTATTTACCCATTTAGTAACTAATTGCCCAAATCATACCTACAATAATTTACTGGTTAATTGCCTAGATCTACTTTTTCACTCGGGGGAAATATACCCTGTAATTAGTAGACACAAAGTAAACCTAATTAGGTACTATTCCAACTATCCATCGTCTAACCCTGTGAAAGAAGCTTGGCTTGGTTTTTCCTCGAGAATAGAGTCATAAGAGCAATAAAATTCTTAGGTCCGTCGTGGCTGATGAAAACTTAGAACTGGTTTGGATTTATTGAGAAATCTATCTTTAAGCTTGTTTTTAACCTGTTTCATTAGTCTTAAATCTATTGTGAAGATGTAATCATTATTATTTCTAATTGTTTTATAACCTTAACTAAACCCATTGGTTGTATTGAAAGACAATCTTTTCATGTCGCCTCTGATAGATAGAATATTATTCTGCATTCTCATTGTCAATCAATATATAAATAAGAGAACCTATTTCACGTAAGGTGACACAATGAGTGTTCTTTTCGCTAAAAACTATTTTTTCATAATTATCCAAGGGAGAAATAACACTGCAAGTCTGTGAGCTTTGAAAAAATCGTTTATTGGTTCGTTACCTAGTAGTACAAGGGTAACATGAAACCAACATATTACGTCTCTAATACCTAAACACCTTAAGCCGATCGTCTGTTTAGTAAAAACAACCTAACTACTGATTAGTGTCATCATGTCATGTCCACCGATCGTTAACCCGCAACCCACTGAACCTTGACAACACCCCGATGACGCCTGGTTATGAGTTCATATTATCCATTAATTGAATTAAAACGCCCGTTAGCGGCCATAGTTAACAGCCTGCTTACGTATGACGGTCGGTTAATAAAGGATTGGTTTAGGTTAGTTTTTCTGTGTTCGCTTTTTGAACTGTTGTCAAGGTTGGATCGTGTTGCGTAGTTTTTGGAACTACATATATGTTCTAGAATATTTGAGAAAGTTCCAGTCTAGCTTTCCTTGGAGAGTAAACCACGTGCTACCTAACTGTTCCATAAATATTAGAAGTTAATATCACCCGTGGTGCTAGGCAACTGGGCTTTTCCTAGTTGTAATGTCCCTTTGTGCCTATTGGCCTCTTTTTGTTCTGTCTTATGCTTGACATGGAGGGAAGTGGAAACGATTTTTTCCTACTCCTCCACTATTCTTTTCTGATTAATTTCGTTGCATTCTCCGGGAAACGTGGCTGCCACTGTTGATTCTGGCTTTCAGAAGTTGTAGTGGTTTGGGAATAGTCTGGCAGGTTCGTCTCAAAAAAAAAGTGCTACTTAACCGATCCTCTAGCACAGCATAAGTAAAAGTATTAGAAAATCATCTTGGGGTAACAATAGAACTAAATGGAGAGAAAGAATTAACATAGGCGTTGCTGGCGACCATCTGCTATTTAATGATGGAAAATTGCAATGAAGTTCGCAGCCCAACTGATGATAATATTGACGACAACCATCTACAGACATCTGTAATATATGAGGGAGATCCTGCTAGAAAAAGCTGAAATGTCAATACCAAAATAAACAGTAGCAGGTAAACTGTGGTGCCGTTCCCCGGCGTGAACCACTATCACATTCGAATAAGTACTTCTGTTTTAGTCAAGTCATCAATCGAACATTTATGTAGAGTAGAACACACAGGTTTTAAAACAATCAGAGCTATAAACCATACAACTGTAGTCTGTCAACCTCTCTCCACACAAGTTACATACCCGTGCACTTTTATATCCAATCAAATCGGCCAAGCTGTAAAGTACATAAGTACCGAAGCCATAGGTACTTGTGTAAGGCTACCGCGCTGGATTCAAGGCCGGAGGTAATGGCTCATCAAATTGTTTCAACGCACACCGCACGCCCTTAATCAGGTTACGGTACCTTTTAGGGCCAGATTTATTAAGAGCTATTAATATATTTTTATTTATCGCTGCTCTCTAGGAGCAGAGAGTGTAGTAGAGCAGTGGTGGCCCAGTGGTATCGACCTCGAATTACGAGTGGTTTTGAATCCAGCCAAGCGCATTATTTTGTGTAATTTATTTCATCACCACTGCTCTCAAAACGGTGAAGGAAAACATCATGAGGAAACCGGCATGTCCTAGAACCAAAAATTCGAAGACATGTGACATCCACCAATCCGCACTGGGCCCGCATGGTGGATTATGGCCCACTCCCTCTTATAGAGAGGAGGCCTGTGTCCCAGCAGTGGGAACATTAATAGGCTGATGATGATGATGATGTTGTACCTAATGTGTATCCGGTTGGAAAGGAAATTGAGAAGTTTTTGTTGGATAAATTGTGGTTGCATCAGGAGGGTTCTGTTTGATTAGTCGCCTATTGGATCTACTTGATTTTTGTTATTTTGGAAGTATCATTTGAAGATTTGCATTGGAAGAAAGACAGGCAAACGTTTATTTTCTTGCATTTGATTTGATGATACTACATTGTAGGACGTCAGTGTGAACTGCAAGACTGACCACCAGTTCAACTAAGGGGTGTCTTACTATTGGCTTATGAAGGTCAGTTAGGAAGTCGCCCAAAGCTTAGAATTGGAAGCCAACCCCCAATCAACACATTTGGTAAAAGGCTAGGCTGATGATGATACTTAAATGTACAGACGCCAGCACATCAAGCTTCCACAATCTGTCAAATAATTTCTTTAATAGATTTTCAACCTCATCACAACAGAGGAAGGTTCATGTTCGATTGGTCATATTTTGCTGGCGTCTTGGACAGCGAGTCGCCCATTACTCGCCGCCCGTATGCCCGCGCCTACAGTGGCTGGAGATCGTCTGCCGACGTCCGTCGCCGTGGGCGTCTACCACTGCGGAGCTGCGGCGACATGAGAGAAGAAAGTCGGGTGATAAAAAACACTAAAACCGGGTAGATGAAATCTAGGGTGGTGGACCCCACGCCCAAACAACCCCAGTTAAAGAGGTTTCTAATGCTTTGAACCATAAAATGTCGAAGAAAAATAGCTAAAAGAAAGGTTCAAGTACTTGAAGTAAGTAAATTATTATAAATGTAAAAAGGTTTTTCTTTCAAAGCTTTCTTTGAGGGAAAACGTACCAGAATAACTCCTAAATTAATTTATTGTAAGCTCTCTCGTGAAACAAGATTCGCAATTAAGAACCGATTATATTCTTAGCCTTTCAGAAAATTACAAAATATTCTTTAGATTTTTTTCCTTGATTTTGCAAACTGAACAAAATAATGTTTGACTAACTTATTATTGAAATAGATAATATTCCTTATCCTATATTGAGGATATCAGGATAAAAAAAAATATCTGAGGACGAGTTCTTTGATCAGTAGTTAAATTAACTAGGTAGGATGATTAATAAACTATCTCGATTGCTATCTTGGAGCTTTTTCTGTAACCTATGAACGACCGAATTTTACATATTCTCTTTTTTTAATATCATCAAATGAGTCCGCCCTCCCAGGGCAGAGCGGGAGGGACTGTCAGACTCGTACTGAATAAAATCCACGGTGTCCTTCATGTTACGTTCCGGGGTCATGGTAAACCCCTTCGTACACTAGGCGACGCAAGTCTCCGATACCTTACGATTTTGGTATTCATTGACTCGTGCTTGTGTTCGAACCTTTATGAGTTTGTATTGCGATAGCCGCTTGGATACCGAATTCGTAAGGTATCGGAAACTTGAGTCGCCTTGTGTATGAAGGGCCTTATTCATGAGTCCCGCGACCCCGCCAGGCTTTGGCCCTTATTTGGATTAAGATTGAATAGAATTCAGGGCGTAAATAATATAAACGTAACGCAAACCCAGCAAAAACTCTCCAGATCTGCTTGTTCAATTGTTTTTGAAATATGTATTTTTATAGCGTATATGCCTGTGTGAATTGTAAATTGCCACTCAGTTGCCAACTTGCTAGTCCTAAGTTGACATTATGCATGTGGGATGGCAATTTGCCACTGGCACTTAAGGTCTTGATGTCAAACTTTTGCCCGTCTCAGTATTATTTACATAACGACTACTTTGAATCTGCATACTGCATTCATAATCAGCTTATAATGGTCCCACTATTGGGACAAAAGCCTCCGCTTGTGATTATGAGACGGAATGGGTTAATGTAGGTACCTAATGAGTTAAGCGGAACAAGTAGATGGCACAATTTTTAGGTGTTATTTCTTTAAAGTTAACGCGGGTTCTGAGCGTGGCGACCGAATCAAGAAATTCCCTAACGAAAATAACCTAACCTAACACTCGTGTAACGTCGTTTCAGTTCTGGAGACTTCGGCAATCATAAAACATCCGACATAAAGACAATTTACTTTTTCTTACTGATTCTAAACGGCCTACCCTACTTATAAAATTCTCCTATAAGAAAGCAGAGTGGCGCAGTGGAAGTGCTGGGCCCATAACCTGTTAAAAATTTGACTCAATTTGGAAGTGAGACCTGAGAATCCTGTATATAAAAGACCCACTTATATCTTCATTATATCTATACACCGTGACTTTTTAGTCGTCTTACAAAAGTCGACCTAAAATACCTCTAAACGAGGTTTTTTTTTTAATCATAATAATAATTTTTATTTTTAATAAATAGGTAAGTACATTAGAAATATGAAACACCCTGTTAAAATGTTTACGTATCAAGCTGTAGAGTATACCTACCCAGCGCAATAGTCGGGCAGATCATTCCATTCCAATTTTCTATGAGACAAGGGTGTTTCTAACTACGCCTTGCAACATAATAACGAATTAAAATTTTATTTTAAATTTTACAAATCTCTTAAATATCATTTTTTATTATATACGTGTTCTAGTCATTGGATATATGAACTGGGCTGCTTTTGTAAGACGACTAAAAAGTCACGGTGTATAATCATTTCATTTCCTACTAAGGCCAGAGCGGGAGGGACTCAGTACAAGTCTGACGACTTGTACTGACTATAATCCACGGTGATCCTTCAATAGCCCTTTGCGTTCTAGGGTGACGGTTATCTGATGAGAAAGTCCTGCGACCCAGATTCTTTAGGTACACAAAGTGATGACTTGGCTGTAAGAGCAGTCTTGGCCCAGTGGTATCAGCCCCACGAATTGTATGTCGTGGGTTCGAACTAAGTGCAATAGTTTGTGTAATTTATTTCATCATTAATGCTCTCAAAACGGTGAAGAAAAACATTGAGAGGAAACCGGCATGTCCCAGAATAAAAAAATCGAAGACATGTGACAACATGTCACATGTCTTCGATTAACCCGCACTGGGCCCGCGTGGTGGATTATGGCCCACACTTTCTCACAGAGAGAAAACCTGCCTTCCAGCAGTGGAAACATTTATAGGATCATCATGATGTTGATGACTTGCCTGAATTCGAACCTACGACCAACAACCAACAACTAGTAATTCCCAGACTGAGCCTATTATAGACAATGAGCAATTTGTTTTACAAAATCAAAGTAATCACTTGAACAGTCTTTGTCTTTTCATGGAGCTACATGTTTCTTAATAAGTAAATCGAGACAAAGTAGTAAAATAAAACATGTTATATTTTAAGTATACCTAAAATAAATAATTGTAAAAAGTGTTTTACTTGTATGAAAAGTAAACCTACGATGTTGTCAGCAGTTTACCAAAACGCCATATTTATTTTTTACAACAAGAATAGGCCGGCCTCATCATCTATGGCTTATCTTACAAAATCAATTAAATCTCTCTTATTTATATCTATGCCCTATTCATAATTAATTGAAACGTAATGTATTTAAATGTAAAAAATCAATCATTTCTAATAGGCTGATGTAGCATAACGCCACTTTTAGGTACATAATTTTGATAGTAACATTTGAATACCTGTCCTTATTTAAATAAAAACACAGAATAAAGAAAATTTTAAATAGTGAACTATTACATAACCCCCAGGTGGCCAAATTCTGGAGGCCAATGTCCTTGACACGAGCTAGTGAAGCTAGCGCCTGCCACGATATTGCGGCAAAATAACTCGAAGAAAACTCACCTGGTTCGGCGTCGCTGTTTCCGTCGTCATGTCGACTTCCACCGACGCCAACCTACTCCTCTTCTTTTTTTTGTGACATGTACAACAGTCTACGAACGAGGACAGCGTAAAACTACCCTTGAATCAAACCGACATAGCCGAAATATCGATTTTAACGTCCCAACACTCGCGTAGAAAATCAGTCAATTCAAAGTCCTCACTAACATTCTCGCTCCAAAAAAGATTTAAAAAACGAATTAGAATTTATTAAGAAATCTATTGAGTTCTATATTCGAAATGAAATGCGCGGCTCGCGCTCCGCCATTTTCCTTCCGTATTCGAATTCCGTGATTGGACGTTACACTGTTGATTTTTTTGGAAAATGCGAGATATTACTACAAAACACTAAGCGACAATTAAAGCTGAAATTATACACTGCTATAAAGATATAAATAGAAACGTTTTAAACGGTTAAAATAATTGTTTTTCGTACAAGTTGTTGCGTTTGGTTGTTCACCACGGGGGTGTAGAAGAATTTTGCCGGTTCTGGCAAGTGAGTTGGGTGGGGTGGTGCGGCACTACTGCGACTGCGCGGGGGTGTATCTATGTGTGCGTGATTTGCGTGTATCATTGCCAGGATAACTTGACCTATACCTCCCCCTCTGTTATAGAACAAGAGGGTGTTGTTAGGGGTATCGATTCTCGGTACCGGAGGTCCGAGTAAACTAGTTTAGTTGTATGTATTAATACAATCGATAATGTTAGACTCAGATGGTAGGAAATATCAGACGGAGAGGGGCCTACAAGCTTGGTACAGAATCGCACAGCAGACAATGCCGTTTAAAGGCAGAAAGGCTATGCTGAAATAGGTGTAAATTAATCTAGATTTTCGACTTAGGTAACTAAGGCAGGGTTTATTGGAACAATACGTGTTGAAGAACGATTTGTATTAAAACCTCCTTTGTTATACCGCGCCGTCTCGTCTGAGATTTAATGATACTGTCTGCTTCGATATTTGAAACGCTTAAGGGCTTATGATACTAAGGGACTTTTTTTTTTTTTTAGCGTGGTAAAATCATCAAATGAGTCCTCCAACCCCGGGCAGGGCGGGAGGGACTGTCAGACTTCTACTGACTAAAATCCACGGTGTCCTTCATAGCCTGTTATGTTCCGGGGTTACGGTGTGGGAATAATCCCGCGACCCCGACAGGCTTTGGCCCTCTGAGAGGGGGGCCCCGTCATTATGCTGACGCTCTTTGAGGCGCGCGTGGGACACAACGCGCCGTCGACCCGGGCATGGTCCTTGGTCGGGCAGCGAGTTGCCCTTTACTCGCTGCCCGCATGCCCGCGCCTACGGTGGCCGGAGATCATCAAGCGACGTCCGTCGCCGTGGGCGCCTACCACTGCGGCTGGGGCGGAGGGAGGACGCTGTCCTCTCTCGCTCGCGGCCTGCCTCCTCCTTCACGAGCATTACTGCCTCGCAGAAGGAGCTGACCGCTTCCCACTCCGTCTCGCCCCGCAGCATGGCCGCAACCAATGCCGGGCGCGAGAGGTCTCCGCCTATCGCAGCCGTGAGGACACGTCGGTGCTCCGCACAAGCTGGGCAGTCTTGCACCGTATGCTCCACCGTGTCCTCCGGGCGATCTTCGCAGTGGTGACACCCAGGCGTCTCCTCCTTTCGCATCAGACACAGGTACCTCCCGAAACTTCCGTGTCCGGTGATGATACTAAGGGACTTGGAAAACTCTAGTTGTCTGTGGCGCTATTTCTATCTCTTTTCTTTGTTTCAAATACTGTTATAGACCCAGATGCCTCCGTCTTCCTCTCTTTACTTTGTATTTTACAATATGTCCGTCTTGGTAAACCGACCACCGAAGATAGATTTATATATTAAACCCCAATTACAAGAATCAGCTAATTACTGCTAAGGCTACAAACTACGAGGACTACCTGACGGACAGAGCCGTCATCTACCCCGGTCACCGGGGAGAGTGGAACCGGCGAGAGATGTCGTGCGGTGTCCCACAGGGATCGGTCTTGGGACCGCACCTGTGGGACATCGGTTTCGACTGGGTGCTGCGCGGCGACCTCCCTCTAGACATCAGCGTAATATGTTACGCTGACGACACGCTCGTCCTGGCGGAGGGAGTGTCGCACCAGGCGGCGGCCGACCTGGCGACGCGGGCGGTTGCGATAGTCGTCGAAAGGATCCGGCAGTTGGGACTCGAAGTGGCGCTGCACAAGACAGAGGCCATGTGTTTTCATGGCCATCTGAATGCGCCACTGACAGAGTCCCACATAACGGTGGGGGGGGTTCGCATCGGCGTCGGGGGTACGATGAAGTACCTGGGACTCGTCCTCGACAGCCGATGGAACTTCGGGGAGTATTTCTCCCGTTTGGCCCCAAGGCTGAACCGGGCATCAGCCGCCCTCGGGCGGCTCCTGCCCAATATCGGCGGGCCAAACGCCCCCTGCCGGAGGTTGCACGCCGGCGTCGTGCGGTCCATGGCCCTCTACGGGGCCCCCGTGTGGGCCCTGAGCATTCGGACGCGGCCGGCAAAGCTGGTCGCATGCCAGAGGGTCATGGCAATCCGAATGATCCGAGGATACCGCACGATCGCCGGCGAATCGGCCAACCTGCTACGGCAACACTGCCCTGGGATCTGGAGGCGACTGCCCTCCTGCGCGTCTATGAGTGGCGCGTGGAGGCGCAGCGTCGGGGTGTATCCCCGCTGCCTCGAGAAGTCGAGGCGCGGCGGGAAGAGCTCCGGCGCGATCTCAGGGCAGTTTGGAGAGAACGACTGTCGCAACCGAGGTACGGGCTAGCCGCAATCGCGGCTGTAAGACCCCTCTTTGAGGAGTGGCTGGATAGGTCCCACGGCGTCCTCACCTACCGCATGACACAGGTCCTCACCGGACATGGCAGCTTCGGGAGGTACCTGTGCATGATAAAAAAGGAGGAAACGCCCGGGTGTCACCACTGCGAGGATCGCCCGGAGGACACGGTGGAGCATACGGTGCAGGACTGCCCAGCTTGGGCGGAGCACCGCCGTGTCCTCACTGCGGCGATAGGCGGAGACCTCTCGCGCCCGGCATTGGTTGCGGCCATGCTGCGGGGCGAGACGGAGTGGGAGGCCATCGCCTCCTTCTGCGAAGCAGTCATGCTCGTGAAGGAGGAGGCGGGCCGCTTGAGGGAGAGGATACCGTCCTCCCTCCGCCCGAGACGCAGTGGTAGACGCCCACGGCGACGGATGTCTCGGGACGATCTCCGGCCACCGTAGGCGCGGGCACGCGGGCGGCGAGTAAAGGGCAACTCGCTGCCCGACCATGGACCATGCCCGGGTCGACGGCGCGTTGTGTCCCACGCGCGCCTCAAGGAGCGTCAACATAGTGACGGGGCCCCCCTATAGAGGGCCACAGCCCTGCCGGGGTTGCGGAACATACGTATACCGCGAGTCCGGCACACAAAGGGCTACCGAAGGACACCGTGGATTTTAGTCAGTACAAGTCTGACAGTCCCTCCCGCCCTGCCCGGGGTGGGAGGACTCATTTGATGATTTTGCCACGTAAAAAAAAAAAAAAAAAAAGGCTACAAACTACTATTTTTTTAATAAAACATCATCTGCCTAGCCTTTTCCCAACTATATTGGGGTCGGCTTCCAGTAGAATCAGGTGCAGATGGATATCAGTATCTTACGTGGAGCGACTGCCTATCGGAACTCCACAACCCAGTAACTGGGTTAAACAATACCCCATGGTAAGACTGGTTGTCAGACTTTTAGAGCATAAGACTAATAGTAACGACTGTCAAAGATCTACAAATGACAGCCGGGACCAACGGCTTTACGTGCTTTCCGAGGCATGGAGGAAACTCGCTATGACAGGTCACCCATCCACAGTCCAACATCGGCAAACGCGGCTTAACGCGGAACATCGGCCTGTGCGGCTGTACCTAATTATTTAGCCACGTGCTCCTCGGTTGTTAATAAAACAGAAAATTAATATATCTTTCTAAATTAATGAAAAAAAGTTACTGTTTGTTTAACAGTAAAAAAATCGGTAGCATTTTTAAAACCTGAATGAACACATTGATACATAAAACCCCGGTAAATAACAACCCGTAGACAAAATCGCAAGCATAAGCTAGTAAAATAGTGCAACGGATAACAACACCGCATTTATAGTGAAACACGACAGTAACTGGCGCGAGTACTGGTAGCTAGTGGAAGTTATGACTGTCCTCACTTCTTCCTCGATGAATATTCAAGTGGTTACCGTGTCTGTACCGGACATGGGTGTTCTAACCCCGGCAAGAATCCATGTTTGCGACTACAAAGTATTTTGCATTCGAATTTCTTTGAGATTCTTTTACTACCTACCTATTACTAGAGAAAGTTTGGATGGATGGATGGATGAATTGATGTTTGGTTTGTAACTTAATCACGTCAAAACGGATCTTTTGTTTTTTTTATTTGTTTGATTTTCTTCTGTACCGTGGGGTGCGTTTACAAACATAGAAACTCACACACACAAATACCTAAACCCGGAACAAATATTTGTTCGTTTGTTTGTCGTATGATACATATACAAGATAATAAAAATATTTGTTCCGTGCGGAAATCGAACCTTCGACACGTTGCGCCATAGTCGATCGCTCAGTCATTGCACCAACAGTGTTGTCAACAGATCTTGATACAATTTGAATCGTAGATAGGCTATGGCTCAGATCAAAGAAATAGGCAGATAGAACGCTCAGAACACGCGAGTGTGTCCACCAAAGCAAATACAAAATCAAATCGAATTACATTCCATATTGTTTTCTTTGTTTTTGAGAACAACTTTAATGGTAGCCATACACCATCCTGCCTATCGTATGACGCTTGCAATTGTTTCAAATTGGCAGTTCGTCCATATACACCATACACCATACTGCCTATCGTACGATCGATTTGACACAACTTCAAATCTGCAGCAGCGATGCCAACTTAGCAACTTTATAGCTAGATCTATTATTCGGTGACCGATAGCTACAATTTTATAAAATTGTAGCTGTCGTCACCGAATAATAGCCAAATGCATCACTGCTGCCGATTTGACGTTGTGTCAAATCGATTTGATGACATATCAAATTGACATGTCATGCCATCAAAAAAATACAACAAAATAATTGCAAGCGTCAAATCGATCGTCGATAGGCAGGATGGTGTATGGCTACTATTACAATGTTTAAAGACACGAGACGGCATGTTTTGGCAAACAACAACAACGACGCGTAGCTTGATACTGTCGCGAGTTGATATTCGCTTTTCCTTTGGTGGACACACTCGCGTGTTCTGAGCGCTCTATCTGCCTATTTCTTTGATCTGAGGGCTATGGGTTGGAATATTCTATAATTTATCTCTATTTATACGTTCCCGAGATTTAGATTTTAGTTTGTTACATTTCAGCAAATATCCCTTCATACTACCTGTAGGGGTTCTTGCTTGATAAAACACTTGATTGTTTCGATGGAAGACAAAATGTTCTTGCTGACGTCTTGATAAAATAATAATTGCTTATTACCAAGGTGTTTACAGTAAAACGGCCGAATGTGTACTCAATTATATTTCAATGATATTCACATTACAATAACTATAAATGCTTATGCTAACGAATTAATAAAATGCTATGTAATCATACATATTCCCGGACGAGATAGGCAGGATGAGGAGGAACTTTATTTACAAAATAATTTTAAAATACTTGAAAATGCAAACAAATTATAAAAATTAGTATTTTGAATCTAGGGGGACGTTCCTATATGTACGCGAGGGTTGCGGGGTTGATGGACGCGCACGCTGTCCAAGTGTCCACTTGTTTCGCTGCTGCGGGGCGGCGCGGCCGGCAATGTTCTTGATTCCTCAGCGACTGACGGAGACGGTGATGATGGAACTCGCCATCTACATCTTGTGCGGCGAGTTATAATTATTATGATTGCGATGCACCCTACTCCATACAAAGTGTAGATCATAACGTAGTGATGAATATCGTGATTGGATAGGTCATCAGGTAACATCACTTCAGCCTTTTTCAAAGACTGTATCCTTTTGTCTACTTCACCGATTTCTTGTTCTAAATCTTCAGTTTTGTTATCCAAAACTAGTTTAGGTATGCTGATATTTATGATGTGGTTGATAGGGGCAATCACTGGTGCATACAGGTCTGGTTTGATCTCGAGTTCACTTGAGTAAGGCTTGTGGGAATACAACGTAAAGTTGCTTGTCTTGAGAATGCATCCTTGACCTAGGTTAATTAGTCCGGATTGTGTCAGCTGGTGTGCGGTAACTTGATCGCCGCATATGGTTCGAACTTGACACTTATCACAACAAAAGTAGAAATAACTATTCAGCGTGTAGGTTTCTTGCCAATTATCTTTACACGAACTTAAAATAGTTTTACAGTCCGAATTCACAGAAGTTTCACAGAAGTTTTTGTCCCCTTTGATTTGGTAAATGGGTCTGAGGATGTGGCAGTAATATACTTCGGAAACAGTTGTGCACGATCTTAGGTCTTCTTCCGACATGTCAATGTAGGTATCTTTCTTCATGTTTATGGAGATGTACTTAGATACTGAGAGGATGCTGACCATGTCATTTCTTCCTGTTGTTTTAGGGATAGGAATTATTTTGAAAATCTCATATGAATCTCGACTGATAAGAGGTATTTTCATTTCAAAAATGATAATGTCTTCCAGAAGTCTTGTTTTTATTTCTAGAAGATCGTATATCTTCCTAAGGTCCGAGTGTATGTTGTCAATCGGTAGAGAGACGTCTTTCGGTAACTTGCTAGAAATAGTGCTTAGCTCGTCGATGAGTTGTTCAGGTGTTATCAAGTGTAAGTTGAAACGACCATTATAAATATCCGTGACGGTATCTAATAGCATATTTTGTATGCACTTCAAATTGTACATCATGTTACTTGCTATAACAGCTCCCATGTTGAAGTCATTAATAACACTGTTTGTTTGGACGTTGTTCTTCAGTTCTCCTACTGCTTCGTCTAGCTTGTTCATGTGACGATTTATCAGTTTGAGTTGTTGATTCATATCATGCTCTGTACGCTGTAGAAGGTTGTTTTCTGCTTCCATGAGCGAAGTCTGATTTCTCCAAAGAGAAACTATGTGCTTCTCGTTCTCTCGGATGAGAGAAATATCCTTTCTGTATTTTTCCGCGAAACTTTCATCGAGCACTCCAAACAGGCTGTTTGCGATGTATCCCACGCCGTTGATAAGGCCTCGGCGCTGACGCAGTGTCCCAAGTCGCGTGGCAGAATGCTGGCTTAGTAGTACTTGGTTGTAGTGCTCAAGTTCTGAGAACGCGTGACGTAGTTGGAGTACGATTACGTCACAGTGAACTTGATCTTGTATGGAATCACATGTTTGTTTGAGGGATTGAATATATTTGTTGAATGTTGTAGTCGATTGCCAATATGAATCCATGCTGTAGTAAATTACAAGTTTCCAATCATCTCTGATTAGCATCATGTTTGACACTTTGTCAAAATACAAACTTTGGTTTGTTTGGAATGGAGTTATTTTCATGTTGCATTCTGAACTTGTGATGAACGTGAAGAATAACATCAGCGTAGTGACCAAGGTTGTGAAATTAAACTTGCTGTTCGTTGACCTCCTTGTTGCGGGTTCTTTATGTTGTTGCTGGTCAACTTCTTGCTGTTTTTCTCGTGCCTTGTCGCACTGTGAGGCAACTTCTTTGTGTTCTAAAAGTACGGATACTTTTATGACAGGACGACGACAATTGCCTTATGTTTGGACTCTCCAATTTCCGTGTTGAAATTAGACTTTAGTGGCAATCTCACTTGATATCTTCCGTCTCCCAATCTTGTTGTGGTTGACTCGTAAAATTTAATGCATTCGTCATCTTCAAATGTTGTTTGGGTGTCTTCATGTATATCTTCTATCTCCCAAAAACGTTGAATGTCTTGAATATTGTTAAGGACTATGTTACATTGTAGACTTGGTACTTCGCCGAACAAAATCCACCCAATGCGTGTTTCTTGGGCAATATAATTACTTGAATCCTCTCGATGCACATTATTCATGATAATTTTAGCGTATATATCCGCACCCAATAATATGTCAATTGGGTTGCTTATGTAGAGCTGTGGGTCAGCTAAATCAATTTGTTCTAAAAATGCCCATGATGGTCTAGAGAATGTCGTGTTCGGCAGGTTTCTTGTTAGATTCTTCATTATGAGAACTTCCGTGCTAAACGTATAAGTGTTATCCAATGAGGTACATTGAATGCTCAGCATCCCCTTGCATGTCTTGTCATTCATGCCGACGCCTGTAATAACTCCCTTACATTTCTGCCGGGGCAACCCTAGCTGTTGCGCTGCGTTTTCGGTGATTAGCGAAATTTGTGACCCTTGGTCGATAAGGGCTCGCATTGTTCTTTTCATCCCATCAGCTCCTGACACCTTGATAATTGCGGTTGCTAAAATAACTGTCGACGCAAGCTTTTGCTGTGCAACGTGAGCCGCGTGACTTGACTCTTGCTCAGACAGCACGGGGCCGGATGCGCTATGCGTCGTATTAGCGTTTGTAAAAACATCGTGAAGCAAAGTATTATGTTGCCCTTTGCACTTTTGGCAACGTTTACTTGACGTGCATTTTTTTTCATTGTGGTTGTACAGGCAATTTGTACAAAAATGAAGTTGTGTAATTGTTTTTCTTTTCAGCTCTGGTGCCATTGCTCTGAATTCCTTGCAAAAATATATGCCGTGATGGTCGTTGCATACTGGACAACGGATGGATGTAGGCTTCTGTGACGTAGTTTTGTTGCTCACGTAGTACTGTTTACCTTGACTTGCTCTTGAGTTCCCTGAACTTGAAGGGGAATTTGATTTTTGTGTCGCATCTTGTTTGCGACGTGCGGACTCCATCGTGGTGAACTTGTTTTCCAAAAATTCCAGATATTCCTTCAAAGAAGGTAGTTCTCTTGGTTGTTTCAGAGAATTAAAATATTCATTTAGAGTTTCCGAATCCATTTTTTGCGTGAGCAGGTGTACTATTATTGGGTCCCAGGTGTCAATGTTGATACCTAAATTCTTGATACCATTCAGGCACTCGGTTGCTACGTCATGAATGCGTTTGATGTGATTTGATGTCGCTTGTTGCATAACTGGGATATTCATTAAGGTGCTCATATGAGTGGAGAAAATGAGTTTCTTGTTGTTATAACGGTGGTTCAATATTTCCCAGCACGTAATATAGTTATCCGAACTAATCGGAAGATGTTGTATCAGGCGTTCTGGTTCACCTTTAATCTTGCTCTTCAGGCCCTGCATTTTTTGTGCTGCAGATAAACATGGGTTGCCGTGAATGGCCTCGGTGAACAGGTCCTTGAACGAAACCCAGTTTTGGTAATTTCCGTTAAATATAGGAATATCCAGTTGCGGCGTAGACTTTTCTCGATGCGATACAGACCATAATTTACGGTTTATTTCTTTCTTGATCTTAAGATACATTTGCTCCTGTTGCGTGTATGAAGTTTCGTAATTTGCGTCTGTTTCATCAAATTCACTGTCTATTTTCCAATGCAGGTCATCGATGGCTTTCCAACGTGCTTCAAGAGTTTTCAAAATGTCTTCAAACTCCCATTTTTCTTCTACTGCCGACAAATCTATATTCGTTATGAAACGAGCAAAGGCTTTGAAATTACTACCTTGTTTACGTAGCTTTTCATCAAATTTGCTATCAGTTCCCCGAGTGGTATACTCCGGTATTGGCATTGGACTCACCGGGGTTGTTCTGCCTTCCGTGGCCGCAGCACCTGGTTGCTGGCGGCTGAACAGCGGTGGCTTGATCAAACCTGCTCTCTGAATTGATTCTCTAACTTCCAAGTAAAACGCCTTGGTTTCTTCATAGTGGTTTCCGATAAAATAGTCATGCGTCTTGTCTTCGTACATGCACAGCGTTTCATGATTTTTCTGAAACTCGTTCCAATAGCTGTTCAGAGTTTCAATTCTTTTCTTGATGTATTCTGTAGTTTTGCGATCTTGACCATCTTTCTTGAAATTGGTCCAAAGTTGTCGCATGCCACTGACGGCAACATGTTGCTTTTGAAGTAGGTCTTCCATCTTGATTCTTGATAAAATAGGATAATCAAATAACTGTAGTGATTTTCCCTGCTGATTTGTGGAGTACTATCGCCGTCAACTTGCTTGATACTTGCTGTAGATCGATCTTTGTTTTGGGTTGCTAGCTAGCTTTACTTGATGTACTTGATGAGGCCTTGTTGCCAATATGATTACTTGATGTTCGCCTTGATGCTGCTTGTATTCTTGGACTGCTTGCTCTAGTCACTTGTTCAGTGTGAGTGCCCTGATATCTTCCCGTGTGATCTTATGCGCCTTCTCAATTCGTGTCAGTGAGACCCGCTTGTGGGAGGCCGACCGAACCGATTCGCAACCACACGAGAAAAATAAAGAACACAACACTTACGCTCGAAGGACCATATGTAGGGGTTCTTGCTTGATAAAACACTTGATTGTTTCGATGGAAGACAAAATGTTCTTGCTGACGTCTTGATAAAATAATAATTGCTTATTACCAAGGTGTTTACAGTAAAACGGCCGAATGTGTACTCAATTATATTTCAATGATATTCACATTACAATAACTATAAATGCTTATGCTAACGAATTAATAAAATGCTATGTAATCATACACTACCTAAATGATTTTGATTAAATGTTGCCCCACTGTTACTATGAATTTCTCCTATCCGCCTATACAAACATTTTAACTTACATACATAAACACCCAGTCCCGGAAGAACTGATTGTAGATCATAGAAATATTTGTTTCGTTAGGGATTGAAATCGCAATACGCAGCCTACCTACCAGTTCATTGCTAAACTACCCTTACGAATGGGTATAGAATCAATCCCATCCCATCCCATCCCATCCCATTTCCTTTAATGTTAATATTCGACGTTCAAAATAGTGTCTCTTTGCTGACATAATTGAAATAAATTATTTGACTCTGAAAGCCATTGCCATCGAAAATTAATTTAATTTTGTCGTTGTCTTCCCAGAGTAATAGATTAATTTTTAACATTATGTCAAGACAAAACCAGAGTTGTTTTCCACGATACGATAGCTTAGAGCTTACTAACTTTATATCCTAAAACCGATGAAATTAAAACCGGTACTTTTATCTCCCTATACTAAAAGCCCTGCCACTCGAAGCGAAAGGGTTAAAGTGGGTACTTATAATTCTTCAATAGAGATTGAAGATATTCATGGATGTAAACAGGTATTGTTACGGTTTTGAACACCCTTTTGTTATTTTCTAGTGATATCGTTTACTGTAGGTATATTTAGTCTAAAATGTGAGTCGCGAGACCAGGCGGAGCCAGGTGCATTACTTTGTGTAATTTATTTCATAACCGCTGCTCTCAAAATGGAAAACTAGGTGAGGAAACCGGTGTGTCTTAGAATCAAACATTCGAAGACATTTACGAGACTACCAACCCGCACTGGGCCCACGTGGAGGATTACAGGCCACTCCTTCTCACAGAGAGGAGGCCTGTGTCCCAGTAGTGGGAACATTATAGGCTGATTATGATGATTGCTTCAGTACCGACTTTTTAGGTGGTAAAATCATACAATTAGTCCCACCCAAAGTGTAAAGACTATACTTGGTAGTAAAGCGCTGCTAACAAACAAAAGTCAAAACATAAATTGACCGAAAACTGTAAAACTAGAAATCCACAAATATAGGGAAACAGTTTTGCTCTTGTTTTGAATACGGACAGCAAAACAAATCCTGGCCGTTATCCGAAAAAACGCTAGTGCGCAAAAAAAAAACATTATTATTTATGTATTCTGGCAGTATTCCATAGTCACTGGCTTTACATATTTTCATGAATGAAGCAAAAATAGAACTAAATGACACTTTTCGCCATAGGTAAGGAGGATTATAGTCTATTTCTCGGAAAAATCCTTACTACAAGTTTATGATTCGTATTTGAAATAAGAACAATAGAACGTAACAGCTGAAGGTTTTCCCGCGCAAATTAATGTCAATTTAGGGTTACTCTATGGTATTTTGTAAGGGATCGTTGAAAAGGGTGTCAGTAACGGATAGAAATACGATATTTCGTTGAAAATGGGGTTAAAGCGACAATTATTTGTTTAGAAGGGACAATTTGTTATAAGCCGTGTGTAGAGAAATCGAGTGGAAAAGCATTTAAGATTTTTTTTAAAGTTTATTTACAAATTGTCTTATTTGTGCAGCATATTTTTTTATGTGTTTGGCCAGGTGTAAGAAAAATATACGAGGCGAAAGGAATATGAGGATTGTGTAAGGTGACCTTCTGCAGTTTCTACTTACTATCACGTGCCATTGATGGGACTCAAGTCTATGACCCACCAGGCAGAGCTAGTCGCTAGATGACACAATATCTTCTTTTGATTTTTGAATATTCTTCACGATATAATTTTGAAAGCAGTGGTGATAAAATAAGTTACACAAAATACTGTGTCTCGCTGGGTTCGAAACCCACAATATTCAATTCGAGATTCAGAAATTAATTTAATATCTCAATCCGTCAGCAAAAATGACGGGGCCCCCTCTCAGAGGGCCAAAGCCTGCCAGGGTCGCGGGACTTATTTCCTTACCGTGACCCCGGAACATAAAGGGCTATTGAAGGACACCGTGGATTTTAGTCAGTACAAGTCTGACAGTCCCTCCCGCCCTGCCCGGGGTGGGAGGACTCATTTGATGACCACGAAAAAAAAATACTCAATCCTTTAGATTATTATCATTCCTTTACGACTGATTGTGGTTGGACATCTTTAAGACTTGGATTGGCAATTCCGATTGATTGCTTACAAGTCGAAAATCGCGATCAAGATTGCAACCAAGATACATTATAAATAGGCTACATAATTATCTTTGATGTTCATATAAAATCAAAGTCGAGACCGATGTATTTGAACTAAGTATTTCTCAGGTCAGTAACCGCAAAATTGTCTGACAAACACGTCATAATGGAATCATACAAACTTCGGTAGACAAATGACAATCTGTCATGGCGTCCAAAGTCGAGCGAGCTTTCATAACGTAATTTACACGTAAATTCAGTTTATTAGAGCGTTGTCGCGACTGAATCTAGAATATAAATTTTTGTTCTAATTAAGTTAGAAACTATTGTTCTTAACTTATACTCGTATACCGAAAAAGACAAAACACAAAGAAATTAGAACCAGAAGAGCAGTGGTGGCCCGGTTGTATAGGCCCCGTCTTAAGAGTCGAGGATTCGAACCCAGCCGGACGCATTTTTGTGTAATATATTTCATCACCAATGCTCACAAAACGGTGAAAGAAAACATCGCGGGGAAACCGGCATGTCCAAGTACCAAAAATTCGATGACATGTAACATCTACCAACCTGCACTGGGCCCGCAGGGTGGATTATGGCCCATCCCGCCCCAGCCATCATAGAGAGGTGCCCTCTATACCAGAATTATCCATAATGTTTAACAACATCTCAACATTATAGGCTGATGATGACGTCAAAGGAAATATTGTAGGACTTCTTTGCGGACACTGCGTTTGAAACTGTCGTTGGTGTAGACTTCGAGAGTATGATATCCAATTCCCCAGCCTAAGCGTGGTTGTTATATTGCGTTTTTCTATTCACCATCCAGTATCATGTTTTCAGTTTCCAAACTCGCCTACCTATTACTCCGATAGCCCAGTTGCCTATTATCAAATAAGAAAAGGTGGAACTGATCCCCATGCAAAGTATTAAAGTGGACGAGTTGATGTCAGACAGATAGATGAGTTGATGTGGTCGAGTTGAAGTGTGATGGGCCCAGTTTCGATATTGAAAGGTTGCCCTCTTCGAAACTGGACCCAGTTGTGGGTTAGGTCCACAAGAACAGGATGATGACGTTAATCAGTAGACTGCTCCTTCACAGTCGGAATGAGGAAGTATTCCCATTGCGTAACAAAAACGTTTGATGCAATAACTACATTTAAAAATCATTCCAGAAGCTACATATCACAAATTGATTCTCGTTAGCCAACACTCGAAATTCAATTGTTTTTCATCACAAGACACGCGGGAAAAACAAAATAATGAATGAATCATCTTCGCCCTTAGACCAAAATATCATACAACTGACCCAATACTATTTACGTACAATCAACCATCCAAATACCGTACTTGATCGTGTTTATCATCCAATCATAATTCATTATACTTTCGTCATTTTGAATGACGAAATGGTGCAACGAATGCTCGCATTCATTCGTTTGAATGAATGGAGATCCGCATTCCAGGTTTAAAATTAAAAACCCTTTGCGTTGACTGCAGAAAGGAGTCCGTATATAATAGATTTTAAATGTATCTGGTTGAAAAAGAAACAGTTTTATTATGACAAGAAACTGTTTTGACCAGTTTTAGAAAATAAAAATGGGTAGTTTATGGAAACTATAGTCGAGCAAAGTTAAAAAAAAAACAGGCGTTACTTTGCATCATGGTAGTTGGTATGTTTAGATAAAAGTTGTCTAAATAGGCGGATTGGCTCATTTGTGACTAAAAAAGTAGCAATCTGTCAATATTATGCCAAATATGGGCAATCGTTTGCTTGAAACATTTGTCATAGTCGCTGCATTGCTGCGCTCATTAATAACAATGATAGCTCTCGAAGCTATTTATTTTTATTTGTACCGACAAGCTTAGCTGTAACTACAATAACTCACAGAAAAATCACAATGCATTGGAGAATGTTTTGGTTGTTGTAAAATTACGAAATCATAATCTATCCAATCATTAATATTATGACTAACATCTATTTTTCTCCTTCAATCTAAGATTTATAACCTAAATTCCTCTCTCACTAAACACAATAAACGTCACCAACTTATTACATGCGGAACCCTAAGAAAACATCTGCACAATATCGATCTCTCGATCCATCGATCGATCGGCCGGCGCATCGCCGACCGATGCCGGCAATGGCCGAACGTTATGCACCAACCCGCGTTAATTTTAGCCAGTCTTACGCGCGATGTCAAAGATATCGTACGATAAACGCGTACAATAATCTCAACTAGGCTGAATGAAAAAAAACCTTGAGCGAAAAAAAAAAGTGACAGTGATTTGCGCGCGCATTTGTCATGTACCGATGACAGATTTAAAAGAAAACGGGCGCGCTTAAAAATACGTAAATAAAAAACTATATTTAATCTGTGCTCAGTGATAAAATATTGCTCTTAATTATCGTTTTTTTAGAGACAGCTATGATCGCTATAATTAAATTAGAAACACGGAAAAAAATGGCGCGTAAATTGGGAATAAACGGAAAGTGTCGAGTGATGGTTTTGTACACACGTTGATAAACTTTACACGGAAAAGCGATGTTTTTCATCAACGTTTAGGTACTGTGAGTTATTTTTATGAGTGAAAATCCAACGTATTCTGTAGTACACGTTGTGAGTTGGTTCAGTAACGCTGCGGTCGCGGTTTCGAAAGTTTATTCCAATCGGTTTCCATTCGGTCTTTAAAACGATGTCTCCAAGTTCCATTCAACGTTTTATATCGTCGCTGGTTTAGTGGTTATCTGTGGTGGATTTTATTGTTGTTTTTAAAAGTGTTCTTTTTTATTTTCTTGGATTTTCTTCGGCTGTTCTTCGCCGACTTTTTTAAAATTCAGGTATGTGTAATATTGTTTTTTTTTTTAAAGCTTTGCCTCGTCATACTTTTTACGATTGTTTACATTTTTGTGTGTTTACGCGGACTGTGAGATTACGATGTTAAAAACTGAACCATGAAATACGTGATGTGTAAAATCTTCTTTGAAAAAAAAAAAACAATCTTTTCTTTCATGAAAAGTTTTATTTTCAATATAATTATATTTCCAAAAATGAGGGTTTCTGTGTCAATTTTAATGCAACTCTACGCCAAAACATCGGCACAATTTGAATGTCTGCTACTATTCTTTATTATTTATCAAAATGAGACGAGGTTTTCCACATTGGGCACCCACTATAATGGCACCTGAGCTTATAGTACCTTAAATATTCCACAAACGGGTCCTGTCAAAATTTTTACGAATGTGCCAGGTGCCTGTCGGGGTCGCGCGTTATATCTCATTACCGTGACCCTGGAACATAAAGGGCTACTGAAGGACACCGTGGATTTTAGTTAGTACAAGTCTGACAGTCCCTCCCGCCCTGCCTTGGGTGGTAGGACTCATTTGATGATTTTATCACGATAAAAAAAAATGTGTCATGTGCCCAACGTGGAATACCTCAATGAGACAAAAAAAACATTAAATAGATCGTTATTAGTACTTTAAGCATTTTCTTTCAGCACTAAAATATGATAACTAAGGAGATATTTTTCCCTAATGTCCAAAACATAAAATTCATACTTTATTGTGCCATTTCATGGTTCTACAGAGTATCAAATAATCATTGCTTTGCCATAATATTCGGACTGCGGAACGAGACCAGTAATTAAACGCAATGTTACTGGCACTTAAGGACCTAGGTACGCTGTAAAGAGAACTAAACGACTCATTCTTCCATGAATTAATTTTCTTCTATGTAACTTTGTAGCAAGGAGATTTAGGTATAACCTGCTAAATAGATAAGTAGTTCACCATTCTTTTGCCCTTATTCAAATTGAATCGGCGCGCAACATTCTTCTTCTTTCATATTTCTACTAAACTTGACATTTAATAAGTTATCACATGTATAATGTGAACTGTACTTTCTTCATAATTATATTTATTACCTAACTAATCCAGCCGTGTTTTAGAAATTCTCGTTTCCAACCAGTGAAGTTTTAGTAAAGAAGGTGTACTTATAAGACCTTCCTGCTTTAAGGTGTATAATACTGGTGACTCTCTTAGAATGTTCATTGTTTTTTATTCTATCATTATCAAAGCCAAGATGCACCAGTAGTCGTTGATTTTTTCAGCAGACCTCATCTTTTATGAGGTCTGCTGTAACGCATTCTGGCTAATTTAAACGTGATTTTTTAACATTTAGATACAGGTTTAAAAGTCTTCCATGCAGAAGAAATGATTATGGCCATTGAGGAAACTAAAATGTACAAAAAAATAGCACACTCAGCAATCAACATTTCTACAAAATGTTAAACTGGTTATTTTCTACCACGGATTGAGCTATTCCAAACTCCGCGCTGACATAAAAGAAACAGAACCACCTCCAAAGATACTTCATTCTATTTATTCTAAAACAGTTAACTCTTCACAATGTTTCTTTTCTCGTCTGCATTAGTGTGTATGTGTAAAAAGTGTACGAAACCCAATAGTTTGCGGTGTTTGAATTACATTTGTAAACATACCGAAACGTGGCATGCTCGAATGTTTCTAGGCGTGCGTCACTCAGATCTGTATCACTGATGTCTTCCTGTTTAATTTACTTTTTTTAAGGTTTTAAGGTTATGTACACAACCTCCATGCTGTTATCAGTTGGATTATGTTGTCCGTCGAAAGGTATTTAAAGTATTATCTACCCAGTCTTCCCAATTATCTTGGATTCGCTCTCGCAATCGGCGTGCTTGTATGATCAGATTTATGAATGGATGAGGCAAAAAAAGTATGTAAGGATTGTAGCATTGGGTATTAGCCGATACAATATCTGAGCAGCACTAAAAGAAAAATGGCGAGCTGGGACAGCTATCAAAATGCTTCACTCTCGTGATCTCGTCTGAACTCAACATAGTTTCAGCCGATAATATAGTGAGCATAGCTGTTCAGCATTTCTGTCCAGATTTTGTATCGGCTAAAGGTAGCCATACACCATCCTGCCTATCGAACGATCGATTTGACGCTTGCAATTGTTTCAAATTGGCAGTTCGTCCATATACACCATACACCATACTGCCTATCGTACGATCGATTTGACACAACTTCAAATCTGCAGCAGCGATGCCAACTTAGCAACTTTATAGCTAGATCTAGCTATTATTCAGTGACCGATAGCTACAAATTTATAAAATTGTAGCTGTCGTCACCGAATAATAGCCAAATGCAACACTGCTGCCGATTTGACGTTGTGTCAAATCGATTTGATGACCTATCAAATTGGCATGTCATGCCATCAAATTGGCATTTTTAAACAATTGCAATTTGAAACAATTGCAAGCGTCAAATCGATCGTCGATAGGCAGGATGGTGTATGGCTACTATAACCGTACCCATTGTGTAGTTTCTGCCAATGGTGATGAGAAAAATAGAGTCTGTTAATATCTATGGATGTTGGGTTCGACGTCCAATGTAAATAAATGCACCTGAATACCAGTGTTGTAAAGCAAAGGTCTGTAAAGCCCGCCATACACGTACCAGTATACTTGCGCAAGTTTGGAGTTGCGCAAGTATACTGTAACGTGTGTGGCAAGATACATGCACAAATTGCTAGCTAACATTGTCACTGTCATGTGTTTGTGCAAGTCTAGATTTGCACAAGTATACTGGTACGTGTATGGACGGCTTAATGGATTGGTCTCCTAACAACGGACCAACCATTGCAAGCACTGTTTATTATTGTAAATCGACCTCTATAGAAATAGAATACTATATGTATAAAATATTTTAAATATCATCCATCATGTTACGATTTTTACTAATATATTCATTTAAATGCTCATTAACTAGCAAATACATGTCTATACCCACATTACCCACACCTAACCTTCTAAACTCCATCAGTTCTATTGTCCTAACCTCATAATAGATATAATTAAGGAAGTCTATTAATTCTACAAGAGCTTATAAATGCTGTATAGGCTACCGCCTACGATAGTGAGACTTAAGTCCAAAAGGCTTTCCTTAGGTACCTATATAAGCAGAAACATGGCTACTATCCTTACCTCTATCCGACAAAATTCCTACTGGGTTGCCTCGGATACAACTCGCTAGAGGTAAGGCGAGCACGAGATCAGCTCACAATAGCCTGTAAGACGCTCCGTGGTAATATCGACGCTCCTGATCTGCTTCATGTGCTGGCGCGCTTTCATGTCCCAGATAACTACTGCCGGGGCAGAAAGCACAGGCTGTTTGCCGTGCCTGCATGTCGTACGGTTGCACGGGCTAAGTCGCCAATCCCTCGCACGCTTGCCGCACTTAAGCTATTGTCAAACTGACAGACGAACCGAACGCGTGGCGTAGCGTTTTTGTTTGTAATGTATGGAATTGTTTGAAGCCTGTCACATAGAGTATCGGATCGCTTTCGCATTTTTATATGACATGATTCGGTTCGGTTCGCTATCGCCTGTCTGTTTGACAAAGGCCTTAATGATCTCTTGGATGCCAATCCATCAGAAGATCTGTTTGAGGATGGATGGTCGAAGATTTTATTGGTATGCCAGAAGTACTGTGAGGTGATTTTATGAAAGTGTTTTAGAGTTTTAATTTTTATAAAAATTGTTTTATTTACGTTTCTCATATTTTATAATTAAGAATCAAACGAACTTACCTTGTGAAGTTTGATATCTAATTATACGAGTGTCTTGACCGAAGATGATTACAGTTTACATGCAGCAGCACGCGAGTTGATGCTGTCCTTATCACACTTTTAAAGCTATTTAAATGCTTAAATAGTTTATTTTTATACAAAAATAAATAAAAAAGGAGGTAGTGTATTGACTATTTCCTTCCACTGTCGACCCGCCATCTCCGTCACAATTCTTGACTCATTTTTCAGAGCTCTTATTTTTTCGATAGTTTCTGGGACTTTCAGGGGGGGAGGGAGTGTAATCATCTTCGGTCAAGACACTCGTATAATTAGATATCAAACTTCACAAGGTAAGTTCGTTTGATTCTTAATTATACTTCGTATCTCTCCCGAAGATGATTACAGTTTACATGCAGATGTTTAGAGTATCGAAAAAAAAACAAATATAAATATCGAAGCGATCTGTATAAATAATTTACTGTTTTTCAAATCACCCTATAGTAATATGACATACTAAATTAATATTCATTTAACATATAGCAACAGTGACATTAGATAATCATCTAAAAAGTGCACTTATAAATTCAGTTTCGTTAGAAGTACATACATTTTTATTGTAATATTTTTGGAAGACATGGGAAGATTCAGTCCAGCCTGCAGCCTTACGAATGGCTTCCAAGTTGACGCCTGCTCTGTGAGCAGCAGACGTGGACGCATGCCTTGTGCTGTGCGCCCCGTATAAAGTAATATCGATGCCACTGTTTTGTAGAATTTGTTTTACCCAGTGAGACAAAGTTTGGGAACCCACTTTTTTGTGTGGTTTTTGGTAACTTATAAATAGATAATCTTCTTGATTACGTAAAGAGGCAGTTTTATCTATATAATATTTGAGGGTTAAAGCTGGGCAAACCTTGGGGTTTTCCTTAATATATGGTAATATTATCAGTGGTTGGTAAGCGCCTGGCCTTGAGGTTTTTATTAAATCTTCAATTTTTATTAGAATTTTTTCTGAATCCATAGTAATGTTTTTAATTTTGATTAAACTTAAAGTCTGCATTCTTTGTGCAGATGCCAGTGCTAAGAGAGTTACCGTTTTTAAAGATAATTCTTTAAGTGTAATTAAGTTATTTGGGAAATAATTTGTTAAATAATTTAATACTAAATTTGGGTTCCAGGTGGTGTGGTATTTAGGTGCGGGTGGTTTTATACGATAAATTCCCTTAAAGAACCTTTTTACGGTATCGTTGCATGTTACTTCTTGACCTAACAGTATTGATAACGCTGAACGATAACTATTTAGCGTGCTATAACTAGCACTAGAATTAAATTTATGAGTCAAAAATTCTATTAATTGAGTAATATTGGAATCACAATAATCGAATCCTTTACCATTGCAATATAGCCACCATGATTTTAGTGATGTATTATATTGGTTCAGGGTGTTAGTGGAGAAAGACGCCATCATTATATCGAGAGATGCGCTGGGTATTCCGCGCCTTAGCAGCGACTGCCGGATAATTTCCCTGCCATCAGGGTGAGATCCGCATGGAGGGGATGCTCCTCCCTGAAAGGGGAAAATAATAAGTTTTTGTCAGGCTTAAAATATATTATTTTTGAATTAAGTAATTTTAGCCAGACTGGGTACCACGGTTGGGTTGGCCAATATGGCACGACCACAATTCCTTCTGCTTTATCATTTTTAATCTTGTGTAAAACCTTTGAGATAAGACTAAAGGGAGGAAAAGCATAAAAATTAATATTATTCCAGTTGACTGTGAACGCATCGATAATTTCGGAATTTGGATCTAATTTCCACGAAGCGTATCTGTAACACTTATGATTCTGACTACTTGCAAATAGATCGAATTGTGGAGTACCAAATGAAAGTATTATTTTATTAAAAGCATAATCTGCTAATTCCCACTCTGTATCTACATTAAATGTCTGACGAGATTCAAAATCAGCTATTATATTTTCTTTGGATTGAATATAAGATGCAAAAACATTTATACTGCGTTTTTCACACCATTGCCATATATGTCGCGTGCAATGTTATTTAAATGTGTAAATTGTATACCGCCCATTTTGTTTATATAGGCAATTGCTGTAGTATTGTCTATTCTGAGTAAAATATTACAACATTTGAGTTGTGATCCAAAGATTTTAAGACCATAGAAAGCTGCAAGTAGCTCGAGAGTATTAATGTGTAATTTTAATTGGGAATGGTTCCAATGTCCATGAGCGGTTTGGTTATTGCAAGCTACGCCCCACCCAGTGGTTGAAGCGTCACTAAATATTACACGGCTATAATCATTTGTTTGAAAGGAACAACGTGAGGAGTCAATGTGTTCCGTCCACCAAATTAAATCACTTTTTATGCAATCTCGTAGTATCATGTGTTTGTTATAATTGTTAGAATAATTAAGTGCTAGAAATTTTTCTCTTTCTAGTAGCTTTGTGTATAACCAGCCGTATTTAACAGCGGGACATGCTGATGTTAACAAACCTATAAATCCAGCAAGTTCCCTAATTGTACATTTTTTCATATGTAGTAACTTGTTTGCCATTGTTTTTATGCGGTGTTTCTTTTCAATAGGTAATGTTAGGGACATGTGTCTTGAATCAAATATAAAACCTAGGAAAAGACATTTTTTACTCGGGTTAATTTTACTTTTAACATCATTAATTAAAAACCCTAATTTTAATAGTAATTCTTTTGTCGCTTCAACGTTAATAAGACAACTTTTATAGGAATTTCCAATACATAAAAAGTCATCAATATAATTTACTGATAAAAAACCTAATGAACGTAGGTAATGTAATGCAGGTTTTAGTAATTTAGTGAACACATAGGGTGCAGTGCATAGTCCAAACGGCAAGACATTAAATTCGAATAATTGATTCTTAAACCTTTCTGAGTTCCAACAAAAACGAAGATAAATTCTGTCGCTTTTGGTAATTGCGACTGAAAAATACGCGTCTTTTAAATCTATGCTTGCCATAAAACAATTTTGATCGATTAATTTTATAGCTGTACGATAGTCTTCCATTTTAAAGTGGTCAACGTGAACGAATTTATTTAAGTTTTTTAAATTTAGAATGAAGCGATGTTTTCCATTAGGTTTAGGCACTGTAAATATAGGTGAAACAAATTGATTTTCACAAGGGATACATTGAGAAATAAAACCTGATTCTAATAGTTCAGAAATGCAATTATCAATTATGTTTCTTTCTGTGTGCGTATACGACCTTTTAGGTATGTTTGTCTGATGTGGTTTGCATAGGAATGGTATTTGATATCCTTTAATCCATGACAGTATAGTTTTATCATTAGTTATATTTTGCCATTCATATAAGTAATGTTGTAATCTGCCAGCTATAGGTACATGATTATTATCTACCTGTGACGTAATGATTAGCGGCGTCGTGCTGAGTAGTTGGCCGTCCGTGCACGTGAGGCCGTCTGCGCGCGGCGATGATCCCGTGGCGGTGGCGGCGGCTGGCGCCGAGTCTGGTTGGGGTACGCTCGCTGCTCGGCGGCTGGTGCCCGCGGCGCCCCCCGTGCGTTTAAAGCACCTGTTTGGCGATATGTAGAAGTACTCGGCTGATTGCGCTGTTGATTGAATTTTCCACTATTTGCGGTGGATCTCAGTTCCGAGGCAGACATTGTTATAGCCTTGGTGGATTTTAGATAATCAGATAAGTTAGAACCGAATAAGTAATCATCTATTTTAGTGTTTTTTATTATTTCTCTTTTCTGTTTACTTATGGCATTAATGATTGTGAATCTTCTAGACAGGGATTCTCTGTAGTGCGTATCGCAAATCAGGCGCCCTGCATCGCTGAGTGTTTTTATAACCTCTTGTGGAATGTTTTCAGTCTGTGACAAGGCTATATTTAATGCTTTGCCGATTGCTGAGATACAGCTGGCCATTTGATTTTGTTTCTGTTCACTATATGAATCTTTTTTAATGTTAGCATCAGACAATGCAGATTTTAACTCAGGATTTAACATAGGTGCTTTCATGTAAATACAATTTTCAGCAGGTAGATATTGTTTTTGGAGATCGACTTTGTCCTCTTTAGTGAGACCGTTAATTAGGATATGTTTCCATCGTGTTGCCAAATCCTTGTGTAAATTATCTCCAAACGACTTGTTTAATGTAGGGTCAGACCCCAGTAGTTGCAAAACATCCGGGTCTAGTTCATCCGGATTTTCATCAGCCGTTCCTTCGCCTTCTAATGGTACCTCAGCAGTTATGATCTCATCTGGAAGAATGGAATATAGCTGTAGGTACATGCCGTAAGTGGGTACTTTTGTCCGGAATCGAAATATTTGATTCGTTGTCGTATTACATGTATGTATAACCGTCATAGTATCCACACACGATCAACGTCGGGATAACACAATGAACACATTCATTTTATGACATTTATATCAACGTTGGTATCCACACACGATATACGTCGGGATATTAATGTTGGTGTTGTAAGAACACCTACCCACATAATAGCAGTCATAGTATCCACACACGATAAACGCCGGGATAACACAATGAAATTATATTCATTTTATGACAATTAAATATCTAGGCATTAGCCACACACGATACCCATTAGGATATCACATTCACAATAAATGTATTTAATTTATGTGTAGTTTCGAGGCGGTAGATGAGAACAATAATAAGTATGTCGGTATTTGTTTGTTATCTTACCTTGTGGTTCTAGATCACTGGTTAAATCGTGCGGTGGTGAGTGCAAAGGAGACGACGCTGGTTCAGATTCCGATGACGATGAGGAAATTCTTCTTCGTTTTTTAACTAACTTCTTCACTTTTTTTAAAAGTTTTTCGACACTGTCACTATCATGTCTATCCGATCGCTTCCTTTTTCCCATATTGTACAGGTTTACAGACGAAAGAATAAATTTACGTGTGAGTCGGACAACACAAAATCACGTAATGAGTCAAGAATTGTGACGGAGATGGCGGGTCGACAGTGGAAGGAAATAGTCAATACACTACCTCCTTTTTTATTTATTTTTGTATAAAAATAAACTATTTAAGCATTTAAATAGCTTTAAAAGTGTGATAAGGACAGCATCAACTCGCGTGCTGCTGCATGTAAACTGTAATCATCTTCGGGAGAGATACGAAGTATAATTAATAATGTGTATATTGTTTGCATAATTGTGTTTAAATTACTGTAATTGGCTGTTCATACAGCCGTTGTAATTGATAAATAAATAAATAAATAAAAATAAAATTAATTATGACATTATGAGCAGATTGCCTCGTTAATCTAATAATATTAATTATTTTCTTGCTGAGGACAGAGTCTAGTTTTGGATTGAGGAACATTAATTGATCATCTGACATAATCATCAGCATTATATAGTAATCCAGTGTTGGCCATAGCCCCGACCCATTATACGACACTTAATTCTTAGTTACTTTTATCCAGCCTTACGGATATAGGCATTCACTCCACCTAGCCTAAGGGCATCCCACTTTACACTTTTTTTTTTAACGTGGTACCTACGAGTAAAATCATCAAATGAGTCCTCCCACACCGGGCAGGGCAGGAGGGACTGTCAGACTCGTACTGACTAAAATCCACGGTGTCCTTCAATAGCGCTTTATGTTCCGGGGTCACGGTAATGAGATAAGTCCCGCGACCCTGGCAGGCTTTGGGCCTCTAGAGGCTGACCGATTTCTGAATTCGTTTTGTAATTCGGTAGTTTTGTACCGCTATAACGTCCATGACCTTTTTTGCTTGTGAATAATATAAAATGGGTCTATTGTTCCGTACACCTCTGGCTTAGGCGTCGGGAAATCAGGTGTAATGCCTTTGTACTTGTAAAAATACGACTATTATTATTGTAGTACACTAGGTTCACGGCAACTAGACATAAAAATATACTAAAACCTACATTTTCAGCCATAAACCCGCTATGGGGTTGCTAACCTAATGAAATCGTTTCATAGCCACGAACGTAAGTTTTATAACATCGCCATAAAAACGGTAAACGACGGAAATCTAGATGATTTGTGTGATTTGTAGAAATTAAAAACTATAAATGATTTTAAGATGAAGCGTGAAAATTCAGAGACGTGTGATAATTCTGAGACATGAGAAGCCAAGAAAATTCGGAGACGTGAAAATTCAGAGAAATGTGAAAATTCGGACATCTACCAATACGCACAGGGCCCGTGTCCCAGCAGTGTGCACATTATAGATTGACTACTCTAAACAGAAACTAAACCAAATACTGATTTAACTTCTTCCATGAATGATTAGTTCCATCTTTTGATATTTTTTCTATCACAAAAATAATTGTAAGCTCAAATTGCGTGGGTCCGTATGATATAAATGATGATTGAAGTTTTTTTTTATTAGTCTATTCTGTGTCTCACAGCTGAGCAAAGGCCTCCCCTTTCTCTTTCCAAACCTCTCTATTTTGAGCAATTTCTGGCCATGTCTGCCCTGCGAACATGATCAGATCGTCACACCACCTCCGCCGCGGTCGACCTCGACGGCGTTGTCCTTCCTCAGGCGTCCAGTGAGTGACGATCCTTGCCCACCTCTCGGGGTGCATACTTTCAACATGGCCCTCCCACTTCAGCTTGGCTGTTTTCACTCCTACATCAGCTACTTTGGTAATGGAGCGCAGGTTGGTGATAAATATAAAAAAAGAAATATACTACTAAATCTTTTGAAAATCTGTTTAGAAATTCAAAAAACTCCTTTTGATTATCCTCTTCTGTCATAATATTTCACAAGGACCTGCATCAACTTTCTAACACAATTTAATCCACCCTTTTGCCTTAAAGCAAATAAAACACTCCCCTAATAAAATTACAACTCCAAAGTGTTTGAACTTATTCAACAATTCAACTCGTTTGAGGGGTTTAATCTTCAAGCACGAAAACTGTGGTTTCGGCCTTAGTTACGGGCGTTTTGACAACGATCCCGACTTAACAATGCATTAAATTACGATTTGTCAGATAGCTCCTTATAGTCCGCGCCACCACTCATGACCTGCGGAAAATTCGTGATACCATATTTTTCTAATACAATTTGATGTACACAATGACAGGCGCTAATATATCTATGGGCGCCGCGTTAAAAAGACTTCAGTCGTGTCACGGTCTCCAAGTATTGGCCGTCCGAGATTTTGACGTCAGTTAGGTTCGTACATCAGTATCCGTACCCGTGTATTCGTACTTCGAAAGTAGACCCCAAAATTAAGAGAAACTAATTTCTAAAATCAACATCTACCATCTGCAGACAGTCAAAATTACATAATTAGTACTTCGCATAACATTAGTCCTAATTAGGAAAGTCATGGTAGACAGTAGACCTTTGTTCCACTTTCATATTACTCGGTTGTTTGGACTGTGTTAATTGATTTGAGTCGGGAATTTTAATGAGTTTGGTTCGTAAGTGTACGTGAAGTCATCAATTGCAGCAAACAGGGGGGGTATTACAACGTCTTAAAACCACGCTTGTTCCAGTGAGTGAACGAGATGGCGGTAGACGACTTGTCAGCTCTGTCACTTTCACTAGTCAGAACAAGCCTGCTTTTAAGAAGTTGTAATACCCCCTCAGGGCAATACGCCTACTGGGGTCGCGGGCATTTTAAACAGGTTACCGTGGCTCTGGAAGTAATAGGATCTGAAGGAACAGGTTTTTTTTTAAGATATGTTCGCGTTTGACCACTATCTCGCCTGATGGTGAGCGAAGATGTGGTCGACGGTGAAGCACGCTTGCCTAGAAGTAACCTGTTCACTCTTGACTTGAAGACCCCAAGGTTATAGCTGTCGGGAAATACAGATGCCGGTAGGGAATTCCACTCTTTAGCTGTGCGTACAACAAAGGTATTGGCAAAACCCTTTGTACGCACCGGAGGGATGTCCACCATATATCGATGGCGCATTGCCGTACGTCTTGTAGTCCGATGGAATCAAGTTGTGCAGTTCCATCGCGCACTCTCCGAAATGTAACCGATAAAAAACCTACAGGCTGGCCACACGGCGACGATGTTCAAAGCTCTGGAGCTTTGAATCGACCAGAGCATCGTTACCGATTAGCCTCTTGGCACTTTTATCTATACACAAGTGCATCTAGTTGGTATTTGTCGGATCCATCCCAAAGGTGGTTGGTTTTTGGTAAGTCAAGTCTGACACTTTATTTCGCTTCAGTCGGGGCGGGAAAACTCATTTGATTTTTACCACACAAAAAGAAAATTTTCAATTTGAGCAGACTGAAGGAGTCAAATGCCTGCCAGGATCGTGGCCCTTGTTTTTATGTAAATACTAGCGGCCCAGTACGTGCTTCGCTACTTTGATAGCAAAATCCCCGTCAACAAAATGATCCGCCATTTATTGAATTCATTTGTTACAAAAAATGTGATAAATGGAGAACCGCTAGACAGATTTTGTGCAAACTTCACATAAACCATCTACGAGTACTAAATAGTCCGAACAAAGCCTAAATATTTGGTTTGGATAGATGAGCCCGTTCTTGAGTTATAAAATTACAACGAAAAGTGGCACTGATTTTTATTTTATAGATTATGTTGGAATATACTATCAAACTCATACTGACTAAATCCTACCCTTTATTGAACGGTCCCAAATCAACCCTTTTCTTTCCTTCTTTAAAAACTTTGTCCTATATAGGAATTTCGACTGTGTCGTCGGGTGCGTTTACAAACAGATACTCACATTCAAAAATACCCAAGCCCGGAACCTTGGGGTACTAAGACAGGAAACCTCCACGTGCGCCCGTGGACTGGAGTTCCCTCTCGGATACGTCCGGGGGGAAGACCAGTTTTTCGGGCCGGTGCACCCTGGGATGCAGGCAAAAACTTTTCCTTAGGCACTGTGTGCCTAAGGAAAAGTGAAAAGGGGTCAAAGGGGTCTCTTTGCCCGTATGCGAATAGCCTGTCAGGTGGACGCTCCAACGCGTGTCCCTCTGAATAGCAGAGGGCACAGCGGCGAAATGGGCTTGCGGACGGTGAGTAATGGGTAGCTCGCCGTCCGACCAAGGACCAAGCCCGGGTCGGTGGCGCGTCGTGTTTCGCGCCAAATGCCTGCTGGGGTCGCGGGTTTTTTCTTAACCCAGGATACCGTGGCCCCGGAACGTAAAGGGCATCCGAAGGAACACGGGTGGATTTTAGTCAGTAAGAGAAGAGTCTGACAGTCCCTTCCGCCCCACCCAGGGCGGGAGGACTCCTTTAATATTTTACCACCTAAAAAAATAAATAAAAATAGCCCGGAACCTTGTAGTATGTACAAATATTAATGCCGTGCGGGGATCAAACCCCCGACACGTTCCAATCTCCAGTGCCAAACTGGAACATTCCGAAATTTGGGCCATGATCAAGAATTAACCTAGGTCGATATTACCGACATCCCTATTACTTTACGAGTCGACTCCTTTCAGTGCCATTTTACTGGCAAAGTTTTCGGGCCATTTACAGAACTAGCCATAAAACATGGAAATAATCATAAAATCTTTTATGTTTCCACTTAAACAGATTTCTAGAATGATTTTAAGCAGGTAGGCAACTGTACTATGACTATACATAAAATACACCCATATCTCTATTTACGTTTGAAGAACGTGTACTACGACAAGTCATTATTTTTCAAAATAACTGAAATGATTTTAATAAAACTTTATACGCACACAGCAGTATATCATCATCATTATTTAGTCTACTGATGGACATAGCCTCTCCCATGGAGAGCCACAGCGAATAATTTCTCTATTTTTTCATTCAGTTTTTTTTTTTATATAAATCTGAGTTTTATTGGTTAAAACATTTACAACCATATTTATACAACAATAACATTTATAAAAAAAAAAACTGAATGAAAAAAATAGAGAGATTATTCGCTGTGGCTCTCCATGGGAGAGGCTATGTCCATCAGTAGACAAAATTCAGTCACTGCCAGCTTCAGGTCATAGATCCATCTTGTCGTGGGGCACCCTGTCCTACATTGACCTACGTGCAGTCTCCATTCGAGACCCTTCTAACTTCACCTTTCGATGATGATAAGCTGATAAATCAAGGTCTAAAAACTTAAAAGAGAACATTTGAAAAAGAAAATTGGAAATCTCTGTTTATAACTGTAACATTATCAGTCGTGGGGCTGTTTCAGCAGGTTGCCATGGCCCTGGAACGTAAAGGTCGTAAAGTGCCAGTCTGATAGTCCCTTCTGCTCCACGCAGGGCAGGAGGACTCATAAGATGATTTTAAAAGTCTAAAAAATTTTTAAATCACACTTTTATTCGAAAATTGTAACTCGTTAGACGTATGTTCTTGCTTATACGAACGAAGTTTTAGTAAAACCGATTCCGAAAAATAAGAACTTGAGTCTTGTTGAGATAACTTTATCCATTATCAGAAATACTTGCATCAAAAACATCACAAAGCTAAAAGCGTAGTTTAATTACAAGAAGCTTCTTAAACGATGATTAAAAGTACAATGACCCTTGTCCTATCTGTTCCGCAAAGTTTATTCACCTGAGTGACCTATAAAACGTATTTGTTTACGTTATTAGTCCGTTTCTATTTGCACTGGTTTCTGAGTAAACCATGGTTGTATCTGTTTTTCATCCTGACTAGTGAAGGTGAAAAAGTTGATGGAAAGATTATTGATAATATGATGCGTTTAAGGTAAATAATAAAGTCAAATCGATCAACCTTTTTTCTGGTAAAGAAGTGCTGAAACCACGAAATAATTCGCTTGGTACACCAGTAAATTTTTCAGTTTCTGAATATCTCATTGAGGTGGAAAAACGACTCCGAAAAAAGTATATGCGTCGCAATTACATGATATTTTATTATTAGCCTATCTTGTCCCACTGAATTTCAAGTGGAGTTGCATAGAAAAGTTTAAACGGGACGTGGTTGTTAGTGATTATGTCAAGGTGTTGTAAACTAGCGGGCATGCGGGCAGCGAGTAAAGGGCAACTCGCTGCCCGACCATGGACCATGCCCGGGTCGACGGCGCGTTGTGTCCCACGCGCGCCTCAAAGAGCGTCAGCATAATGACGGGGCCCCCTCTCAGAGGGCCAAAGCCTGCCGAGGTCGCGGGATTATTTCCTTACCGTGACCCCGGAACATAACAGGCTACTGAAGGACACCGTGGATTTTAGTCAGTAGAAGTCTGACAGTAAGGGGTGGGAGGACTCATTTGATGATTTTACCACGCTAAAAAAAAAAGGTATTGTAAACTACTTCAATATATACGTACGTAAAGATTCTTTTCATCACCATCTTACCATCAGTATATTTCTGCCAAACACTGTCAATCATCGCTCTCTCTTCTTCTTTTCATATCAGTCTCACACAATCAAATCATCTTCTATGTAGCTGCTGATCTAGTGACAAAAATAGCGTGAAATTATAGAGGCCTATGTCAAGTTGTGGACTACTATAGCCTAATGATTACGAAATGTAATGGTGTTTTACAAGAGCTATACTCGTATATTCAATAGTGGACTATTTCAAGCTGGCAACATGGTTCTCTCCACGTTAAGAACAGTTCTGTTATTTTTAGCTCTTCGTAACAGTTTTAATTAGTCTTTGGCATAGTCTGTTAAACTCATTAAAGATTACACGTATGATGTTATAAGTACGTGTACGTTGTTTGTATTTAGCGTTAATTATAACAGTGCCAGACTTCGGAGCTTGTGATCTCAGTAACTGTTATGTTGCTGATGAAATTCTATTGCATTAAACTTAACCTAGACGCGTAACACGAGGGCTGATTCGAGAAAGCACAGGATAAGAGTTCCTGCAAGGTATTGAAGAAAGCCTTTGCCCAGCAGTGAGACAGCATAGGCTAAAGAAAAAAAACAGACAGTAAATAATTAAAAAAAAAAGTATCAAAAACACCATTAAGAAACATAATGAGGAATTTGCTAATTTATACTGTTTCCACTGTCTATAATCAAAGAAAGACCTCCTCCAATTCGTACTATATCCCCACCGTCGTATAACCCCACCGTCGTATCTCCACGTTGTCGTCGTGGTGGGGCTTGTGGTTTCAATGATCTCTGGGCATCTGCGCTCAGAGGGAGAAACCAAAACCAAGAGGGATACACCGGGGAAAGGGGGGGGAAATGTTCACTTCCGGTACACGTCTAATCTTTAGACGTAACCGTGAAGTGAACCGGGGAGGGAAAATGGGTAGTAGGGACAGAGGAACTCACCTCTTTAAAAAAGTGAAAAAGAAATATGAAAAAGTTGTTAAAAGAGGTAATACCCCAGGCGGGTACCAGCTGCTCCGCAGCTGGAGAATCCCGCACCGGCTCCGGCCGGTCAGTCCCACCGTACTCTGGGGGGGACAATAACCACTTTTTTCCCGTTTTTGCTCCGGCAGTCGCCGCATCGAGCCAGGGTGGCTCACGTGCCCGTGGCGTGGAGTCGCTGGATCAGTCCAGCACGTCCGCGTCACCGGTACCAACTGAGCGGGCACAGAGTGCCGCTCCACGTAAGGAGGGGGCGATGGTGCTCGAGTCGGATTCCGACTCGGCATCAGACGCCACGAGCTTCCAGAGCGTAGGCTCTGGAAGTACTGCGAGGAGGAGTGGGGGGGGCGCCAACAGGAGGAGCGAGTTCCTCAAGCGCCCCCGAGAGGAGATATCCTCGTCTGAGGAGGGTCCTGCCTTGGGCCCGAAGATCCCGACTAGTGTGCGGGGTAAAGGCCGAGGCGGGACGTGCGGCAGAGGGCGGGAGGTCGATCCCTCTGTCGAGGTTGAGAGGAGGGTGCAGGACGCCATTCGCACCCTAGGCCGGCATGGTGGGCCCGGTAAAAAGGGCACCAAAGACCGGGCCATGACTAAGGCCAAGGAGACCATCATGGCGGCGGTGCTCAGCCGGCCTCTTCCCGGATCGACAGCAGCGGACGAAATGTCCCAAATGCGGGAGGAGGTCGCTAAACTGACGGCGGCGATGGATGTTCTCCGAAAGGAGAACATCCAGCTGAAAGCAGAGCTGGCCGGGCTGCGGAAGGGAGGCAGCCGAGAGGAGATCCCGGAGACGCGGAAGCAGACGCAGGCGCAGACGCGGCAGAAGGAGCCGCCGGCGAAGCCCGCACCAACAGAAGACAGCAACGCTGTCCTAAATCTGGTGCGGCAGGAGCTGGCGGCCTTCAACCAGCGCTTTACAGTGCTGGAGAACCGCGTCTTGCGCCCCCCGCTCGCGTCATCCTATGCGGCCGTAGCGGCTTCCGCGCCGCCCAGGCCAGCCCCGGAGAAGCGGGCCGCGGCGAAACCAGCACCGCCCAAACAGACCCCGGGGAGAGCTGCTCCGGCGGCGGCGGCGGCGGCACCGGCGAAGGCGAAGGCGGCCCCGCAGAGCTCGGCTGCGAAAAAGAAGGGTGTTCCGGTGGCGGCGGCGGCGGCGAGCCAGCCGTCCCAACCTGTCCCGCCTACGTAGCCCTCGCGTCCTCCCCCAACCGATGCCGAATGGCAGGTGGCGGGAGAGAGCAGGGCCGCGAAAAAACAAAGGCGGCGACAACGACGACGGCAGCGTAAGCGAACCGTCGCGGCGAGACTCCGCGCCCCCAAGACCGCGGCTGTAGTAATCACACTACAGCCGGACGCGGTCAAGAGGGGCGTGACATACCGCGACGTGTTCGCGAAGGCGAAGGAGGCAGTGAACCTCCGAGAGCTGGGAATCGACGGGGGTCTCCGGGTGCAAGTCACCGCGACGGGGGCCAGGCTGCTGTCGATTCCCGGCGCCTCCAGTGGTCCGACCGCTGACGCTCTGGCCGAACGGCTAAGAGCGTCCTTAGATGCGGAGGAGGCTCGGGTGTCCAGGCCCGTAAAGCGCGCAGATCTGCGCATAATGGGCTTGGACGACTCGATCTCGGAGGGGGACGTGGTGGCCGCCGTCGCCAGGGTTGGGGAATGCCCTGTCGACCAGATTAAGGCTGGCACCCTTCGCCCGGACTTCGCGGGGCTGCTGTCGGTGACAGTGAGCTGCCCCGTGCCCGCGGCTAAAAAGATAGGGGAGGGCCGAAGGCTCTTGGTCGGCTGGGTGTCCGCGCAGGTGAAACTGCTGGAACCCAGGCCTCTGAGGTGCTTCCGCTGCCAAGTGGGTAACCACACGGCATGCAAGTGCACCTCAGAGGTGGACCGCAGCGGCGATTGCTTCCGCTGCGGTCGGCCCGGTCATAAGGCCGGCTCGTGTAACGCCCCGCCGCACTGTTTTCTATGTGCGGCGGCTGGCAAGCCGGCCGATCACCGGGCAGGGGGTAAGTCCTGCGCCCCGCCCGCCAAGACCAAGAGCAGAGGTAGGCCCTCTGCCACCGCTGTCCCCGCTACTGCCGCCGCCGCCGCAGCCCCTGCTGCCGCCGCCGCCGCCGCCACCGCCGCAGCCCCTGCTGCCGCCGCCGCCGCCGCCACCGCCGCCGCCGCCGCCGTCGCCGCCGCCGCCGCCGTGGCCACGCCCTCGAGGAGGGCCCTGGAGGAGGCCGCAATGGATTCAGATTAATGTCTCCATTGCGCTTCCTCCAGGCGAACATCAACCACTGCGCCGCTGCTCAGGATCTCTTGCTCCAGAGCATGGCGCAGTGGTTGATCAACGTCGCCGTGGTCTCCGAGCCGTATTTTGTCCTGCCCAGGAATGACTGGGTTGCGGACCTGGACGGCTCGGTGACCCTAATTTCGTCGGCCGCCGCCGGTACCCCGCTCCTCGATCGTGTCGAGAGAGGGCACGGGATTGTCGCAGCCCGGTTCGGGGAGATCGCCGTGGTAGGCGTTTACTTCTCCCCGAGCCGATCTATCGCCGAGTTCCACGACTCCCTAGAGGAGCTGGGAGACATCGTCGTCGCCCTCGGTTCCCTCCCCGCGCTCGTCCTGGGGGACTTCAATGCCAAAAGTCCGGCTTGGGGTTCCCGGAACACGGACTATTCGCGGGGCAGGAAGCTCGAGCGCTGGGCCCGTGCGCATGGCCTGGTGATTGAGAACCGGGGTTCTGTCCCCACGTGCGTGCGGTACATGGGCGAGTCGGTGGTGGACCTTACGTTCGCCACCCCCAGCCTGTCACCGCGCGTCACTGGCTGGCGCGTTGTGGAGGAGGTGGAGACCTATTCCGACCACCGGTATATCCGGTTCGACGTCTCCGCCCAGACCTCAGACGCGCCGGTCTCAAGTGGACGGAACCTAAGTGGTCCGCGATGGGCGCTGAAGCAGCTGGACCGGGAGCTATTCCTGGAAGCCTCGATCGTGCAGGCCTGGGTGTCACCACCGGACAGGCCTGCCAACATAGACGACGAGGCTGAGTGGTTCCGGGAGGCCATGTCGGAGATCTGCGACGTGGCCATGCCCCGGGTCCGGCAAGGACGCGCCCGGCGTCAGCTGTACTGGTGGTCAAGCGAGTTAGCAGCGCTGCGCGAAGCGTGCGTTGCTGCGCGCCGCCGGTACACCAGATTCCGCAGGCGCCGCACCCGACCTCCGGATGCGGCGACTGTAGAGGCAGAGCTACACGAGGGCTACAGGGCAGCGAAGGCCGCCCTCCGCGACGCGATCTGGCGGGCCAAGGAATTGGCCCGCGAGGAGATGCTGGGGACTCTGGACGGGGACCCATGGGGCCGCCCCTACAAGTGGGTGCAAGAAAAGCTCCGCCCCTGGGCTCCCCCGTTGACGCAGAGTCTCCGGCCTCAGTTCGTGGAGGACGTGGTGAGCGCCCTGTTCCCTTCGCGAGGGGACCATGCTCCCCCGCCTATGGCTCCGTCTCCGACGGAATCTGAGGAGGAAGCTGACGCGAACGCGGACCACAGCGACGACGACGTCTACGACGCTCCAGAGGTGACCGAGGTAGACCTGAGAGTGGCGGTACAACGGCTCAAAGCCAAAAATACCGCCCCAGGACCCGACGGCCTGCCAGGAAAAGCCTGGGTCCTGGCCTTCGGGACTCTCAGGCCTCGACTAGGGGGGCTCTTAAGCGCGTGCCTGGAGAGGGGCCGGTTCCCGCTTCCTTGGAAGACGGGGAAACTGGTCCTGATCCAGAAGTCCGGGCGCCCTGCGGACTCTCCGTCCGCATTCCGGCCCATTGTGCTGCTCGACGAGGTGAGCAAGCTCTTTGAGAGAGTCATTGCAGACCGCCTCGCCGGGCACCTGAATCGAGTGGGCCCGAACCTGTCGGAGAGCCAGTTCGGCTTCCGCAGGGGGCGCTCGACGGTGGACGCCATCATGCGCGTGAGAGCCCTCACGACGGGGGATGCAGTAGCCCGGGGCAGGGTCGTCTTGGCGGTGTCTCTGGACATCACCAATGCCTTCAACACCCTGCCCTGGAGTTGCATCAGGGAGGCACTCCGGTATCACCGGGTGCCGACCTACCTCCGCCGAATAGTCGAGGACTACCTGACGGACAGAGCCGTCATCTACCCCGGTCACCGGGGAGAGTGGAACCGGCGAGAGATGTCGTGCGGTGTCCCACAGGGTTCGGTCCTGGGACCGCCCTTGTGGAACATCGGATACGACTGGGTGCTGCGCAGCGACCTCCCTGACGGCGTCAGCGTAATTTGTTACGCTGACGACACGCTCGTCCTTGCACAGGGAGAGTCGCACCAGGCGGCGGCCGACGTGGCGACGGAAGCGGTCGCGACAGTCGTCGAAAGGATCCGGCGGTTGGGACTCGACGTGGCGCTGCACAAGACGGAGGCCATGTGTTTTCATGGCAGCCGTAACGTGCCACAGTCGAGTTACAGCATTACGGTGGAAGGAGTTCCAATCGGCGTCAAGAGGACGATGAAGTACCTGGGACTCGTCCTCGACAGCCGGTGGAACTTAAAGGAGCATTTCCTGAGTTTGGCCCCAAAGCTGAACCGTGCAGCAGCCGCCCTCAGGCGACTCCTGCCCAATCTCAGCGGGCCAAACGCTTCCTGCCGTAGGCTGTACGCTGGTGTCGTGCGGTCCATGGCCCTCTACGGGGCCCCTGTGTGGGCCCTGAGCATCCGGACGCGACCACAGAAGCTGGTCGCATGCCAGAGGGTCATGGCTATCCGAATGATCCGGGGATACCGCACGATTGCCGGCGAATCGGCCAACCTGCTTGCCGGATTGCTGCCTTGGGATCTGGAGGCGACTGCCCTCCAGCGCGTCTATGAGTGGCGCGTGGAGGCGCAGCGCCGGGGCGTGACCCCGCTGCCTCGCGAAGTCGAGGCGCGGCGCGAAGACCTCCGGCGCGATCTCAGGGCAGTATGGAAGGAACGACTGTCGCGACCGACGGCCGGGCACGCCGCAATTGCGGCGGTAAGACCCCTCTTTGAGGAGTGGCTGGAGAGAAGTCATGGCGTCCTGACCTACCGCTTGACGCAGGTCCTCACCGGACACGGAAGTTTCGGGAGGTACCTGTGTCTGATGCGAAAGGAGGAGACGCCTGGGTGTCACCACTGCGAAGATCGCCCGGAGGACACGGTGGAGCATACGGTGCAAGACTGCCCAGCTTGGGCGGAGCACCGACGTGTCCTCACGGCTGCGATAGGCGGAGACCTCTCGCGCCCGGCATTGGTTGCGGCCATGCTGCGGGGCGAGACGGAGTGGGAAGCGGTCAGCTCCTTCTGCGAGGCAGTAATGCTCGTAAAGGAGGAGGCAGGCCGCGAGCGAGAGAGGACAGCGTCCTCCCTCCGCCCCAGCCGCAGTGGTAGGCGCCCACGGCGACGGACGTCGCTTGATGATCTCCGGCCACCGTAGGCGCGGGCATGCGGGCAGCGAGTAAAGGGCAACTCGCTGCCCGACCAAGGACCATGCCCGGGTCGACGGCGCGTTGTGTCCCACGCGCGCCTCAAAGAGCGTCAGCATAATGACGGGGCCCCCCTCTCAGAGGGCCAAAGCCTGCCGGGGTCGCGGGATTATTCCCTTACCGTAACCCCGGAACTTAACAGGCTATGAAGGACACCGTGGATTTTAGTCAGTAGAAGTCTGACAGTCCCTCCCGCCCTGCCCGGGGTTGGAGGACTCATTTGATGATTTTACCACGCTAAAAAAAAAAAAAAAAAAATTCGTACTATATACTTTTTTCTATCGTCACCTCTACCATGATCTCCCTCGAAACTGTAAAAGTTTTACACCACCACTTTTTCATCGTGGTTTAAATGATAAAATAAGTCCTTCCTCTCCTGACAGGACAGGAGGAACTGTCAGAATTCTACCCCCTTATTAAAAACGTGGACTAAAGTTACAACCAGGATAATCTTCCGACTAACCATACATTTATATGGATTAGCTTTGGCGTAACTTTACTTCTCGTTTTATTAATAAGGGGGCTAGTGACTAAAAATCAACGTTGTCCTGTTTTCCGTGATGTGGCCCTTTGTTTAGTTGAAGGGCCCTGGCAGGCTTTGGGCCTCTAAAAGGGGAATTCTGCGATAAACAGGGCGGAGGGGCATCAAATATGCTTATGCAAAAATGCGAGAAAAATCAAATTAAACGTAGTGATATTCAAAGAGACAAGTCTACATAATTTCACATTGTTTACAATTTTAGGCAGTTTTAGTCTGCGCTGTTCAATTTTTTTCTGCTGGAAATATCTCGGCTGTCAAAACTGACAGTGGTAGACAATACAATCTTGTACTCTTTTGTACACATTAAACATTGTAGCCATACACCATCCTGCCTATCGACGATCGATTTGACGCTTGCAATTGTTTCAAATTGCAATTGTTTAAAAATGCCAATTTGATGGCATGACATGCCAATTTGATAGGTCATCAAATCGATTTGACACAACGTCAAATCGGCAGCAGTGACGCATTTGGCTATTATTCGGTGACGACAGCTACAATTTTATAAATTTGTAGCTATCGGTCACCGAATAATAGCTAGATCTAGCTATAAAGTTGCTAAGTTGGCATCGCTGCTGCAGATTTGACGTTGCGTCAAATCGATCGTACTGTTATACCCCTGCTATATTAGGCCCTTAAGGCTAGATCAGCACCCCTACCTAAGCATCATGCTTAGGTCATCATTATGCAATTTGCTCTACGCGTCCCTATGTTGCGCACCTCAGTCTACTCCCGACCTCGGTCATAAGCGGTTGCCTAAAGATCTTTTAATCTTCAAGTGTTTGTAAAGTGGTTAATCAATAAACCCTTTCCTTTAAATCAAATCGTCTTTTTTTTAAAAAGACATTTCTTCAAGGCCGTATAACATTTTGGTGGCAGCGGTGGGATCCGAAAATCTCCAGTGCCCGGCAACCGCTACGTAGACTCCGGATCCCTAACCAGAAAACCTAACTTTTATGTGATAAGTGCATATCGAAATCCAGTGCTAAAAGTGCATATCGAAATCCAGTGCTAAAAGTGCATATCGAAATCCAGTGCTAAAAATGCATGTCAAAATCCAGTGCTAAAAGTGCATAATTCAAAATCCAGTGCTAAAAGTGCATAATTCAAAATCCAGTGCTCAAGTGAAGTGCTACAATCGATCTTCTGAAAGGGAAGTGTCGCATCCTTCATCGCGAGTACTTACCCTTTTCTCCGTCATCGTCGTCGTCACGAAAAGTGCCGATACCTGTGGGAAGACTCCCACAGACTTTCTTCGCTTCAAGGTCATCCGAGATTTAAATTGAATCTCATTTCGTCGCCTCCCGGTGCGCAGTCGCACCACCTTATCAATCGGAATGTTCCTGTTCGCCGTTATCGTCGCCGCCTACGCGTCATTCCTGTGAGTCTTTGGTCATTGTTTAGTCTAAGTTTTAAATACTAGTGATTCTCAACCTCTTAATCTTAAACTGTTATTTTGTATCTAGGTGGATGCTGACAGTTTGTTAATGAAAACTTATGATATACTGTGTCTTCACTCGTTTTATAAATAGTTCTGGAACATTTTATTATGAAAAAAGCACCTAAGTCAGAAGACAGTAAAACACCACTTACTTTAAATATTCCAGAACCGGAAAAACTAGTAAGTGATAGCGAAATCGTGAAGTCACCCATCACTTCTCCTCGTGTAACTAGGCAAACCAAAGCTTTCCTCACAATGTCAGAAATCGACTTAAATATCTTATTCAAATTCATAAAACCTTATGACGGTAAACGGGAAACCCTAAATTCATTCCTAGTGAACTGCGACAATGCCTATGACCTTGCTTCAGAATCTCAGAAGCTAATCCTTTTTAAATTCATTCTCAGCCAATTAAATGGCAAAGCAGAAACTGCCTGCTCAATTAAAGATTTTTCTTCATGGGAGCAACTTAAAGACTTCCTAAAAACGCAATTTAGTGAACGCAAACACTATTCCCATCTCCTGACTGACCTTCAAGAAAGTAAACAAGATCAGTCAGAAAACGTAAGCCAATACGCATTACGCGTTGAAACCTACCTCTCACAACTTCTTACTGAAATATCCTTTTCTAACAACAAAGCCAAAGAGCTACCTGGCCGCACAGCCGCCATGGAGGACCTCGCCCTCCATCATTTCCTCATGGGATTGCATCCCAGAATTTCAAACATCGTGAGATGTAGGGGACCTAAAACCCTAAATGAAGCTATTAATTTAGCCGTATCTGAAGAACGGATACAACAAACGTTATATAAACGTCCACAACTGGAACAAAAAACCAGTAAGTCAGCTAATGCCAAACCAAATTCAAACAATTCTCAGAAACCACAAAGTGTTTCTCAAACTTCTTCTAATGTCGTGTGCCGCTACTGTAAAACTCCAGGCCACGATATATCCAATTGCAAGAAACGGGAATTCAACAATCGGAAAACCCAAAACGCAACCAAACCACCTACTCAGGTGAATTCAGTTGAACAAACTGACGAATCAGGTCTCATAGAAGACGATGATTCCGATACTTTAAACGAGTAAAAGTCTCGAATCGGTATCGCGCGAGACAGTATCCAGAAGCCGATACCTGTCATCCTCCTAAATCTTCAAAATCCAGGGACCACACGGGTAACCAGCCCCAAATAAGCGCCCAATCTTCTATTTCCATGACTAATCGACAGGGTAACCAGCCCCAAACTGACAGTCAATCTTCTATTTCCATGACTAACCGACAGGGTAACCAGCCCCAAACTGACAGTCAATTTTCTATTTCCATGACTAATCGACAGGGTAACCAGCCCCAAACTGACAGTCAATCTTCTATTTCCACGACTAATCGACAGGGTAACCAGCCCCAAACTGACAGTCAATCTTCTATTTCCATGACTAATCGACAGGGTAACCAGCCCCAAACTGACAGTCAATCTTCTATTTCCATGACTAATCGACAGGGTAACCAGCCCCAAACCGACAGTCAACCTACTAACTCTACTAATTCTAAGACCAATCAACAGGGTAATCAGCCCCAAACCGACGGTCGATCAAACAATTCTAATTCTAACTCTCAATCTAATACTATATCTACTAAATCCAACAAGATTTATGAAATTAATCTTGACACAACTAAAAGGTTATTACCTCATATTCTGGTCGAATCCCAGATATCCCAATTCCCACTGTCTCTCCTAGTAGACTCAGGTTCTGCTATATGCCTGTTAAAAGAGTCCAGTATCAATAAAACCCAGAGACTCGTCAAAGAACCAATTAAACTAAAAGGCATTGACCCTGGTGATGAACCAACACCAACCGAAGGTCACTTCCAACTCAAACTAAAACTAGGCGGGAAACATTCAGCCACATTCAAATTTCATGTTGTAAAAAACATCAACTTACCTTATGACGGTATAATAGGTACCGATTTTCTAACGGCCTTTGGCTGCAAAATCGATTACATCCAGGATACCCTCAAAATAGGGAACCTGAACCTCAAACTACATTTTTCTGATCCCTGCTATTTAATTCCTCCCCGAATGGAAACAGTCATCGAATGTTCAGTTCGGAATACCAACCTGACGGAAGGTATCATAATCGATCAGCGTCTCTCTGAAGACTTGTTGATAGCCAATTGCATTGTCAAAGTCAAAGGCAACAACCGCGTCAATTTGACCGTTGCCAACATCTCTGAAAAGCCCATAACTGTCAAATCGAATCTAAATCTCGATATTATGCCTCTACCCTCTATCGCATTCCAAACCTTTGACAACTCCCAAAAAACTATAACCTCAAGAACTAATGAGGTTATCAAATCATTAAGAACAGATCATCTCAACCAAGAGGAATCCGAAACTCTCCTCGAACTCTGCGCTCAATACTCCGACATCTTCCATTTACCTGATGATCAACTAACGCATACTGATGCAATTGAACACAAAATTAAAACCACATCAGATAGCCCTATTCACGTGAAAACGTACAGATTCCCCGAGTGTCACAAAAAGGAAGTCGACACTCAAATCGAAAAAATGCTAAAACAAGGCATAATAAAATCTTCTATGTCCCCTTGGTCCTCACCAATTTGGGTAGTACCAAAAAAACTTGATGCATCCGGCCAAAGAAAATGGCGCGTCGTAATCGATTACCGCAAACTCAACGACGTGACCATCGGTGAAACCTACCCTATCCCGCAAATAGCGGAAATTCTTGACCAACTAGGGCATAGTAAATATTTCTCTACTCTAGATCTTACATCCGGGTTTCACCAAATTCCTATTTCCTCTGAAGATGCACCTAAAACAGCCTTTTCCGTGCCCCAGGGACATTACCAATTTAACCGAATGCCATTCGGACTTAAAAATGCCCCATCGACGTTTCAAAAATTAATGAACAATTGCCTCGCTGGCCTTCAAGGCACAAGATGTTTCGTTTACTTAGATGACATTGTTATCTATTCGTATGACTTACAGTCCCATATTAATAACCTAAAAGCTGTATTTGAAAGGCTCCGCCAATTCAATTTAAAATTACAGCCAGACAAGTGTGAATTTCTCCGGAAGGAAGTCACTTATTTAGGTCACATCATAAGCGAAGATGGTGTTAGACCAAATCCCGAGAAAATTAAAGCCGTAAAAGATTTTCCAATTCCAAAATCACCTAAGGATATTAAATCTTTCTTAGGGTTAGTATCATACTATAGAAGATTTATACCCAACCTTGCTAAACTAGCAAAACCTCTTACATTCTTATTAAAAAAGGATACTCCATTCAAGTGGCAAAATGAACAACAGCTTGCCTTTGAATCCTTAAAAAATAAACTAATCTCTGCTCCAATCCTTGCATATCCCGATTTCACCCAACCTTTCTTCCTAACCTGTGACGCCTCTAATTACGCTATCTCTGCCATTTTATCCCAGGGAATTATCGGACAAGACCGTCCTGTTGCGTATGCTTCACGCACTCTTAATAAGGCAGAGTGCAATTACAGCGTCATAGATAAAGAATGCTTAGCCATAATATTTGGCACTAAAATATTCAGACCCTACTTATACGGCCATCAATTCACAATTTTAACAGATCACAAGCCATTACAATGGCTGTTTAATTGCAAAGACCCGGGATCTAGACTCATCCGCTGGCGTTTACAGCTAGAGGAATTTGAGTATAAAATTCAATATAAAAAGGGTAAAATCAATGCTAACGCCGACGCCTTGTCTCGATTCCCTGTCAATCCTGTCAATCCTGAAAATGCCCAAGAATCAAATCCTAATCCAGAATTGGATCCCTCTCATAATATAGATAGTGATCTAATGGACTTACTAATATCCCCACCGTCCTTTAACTCTGACGAGTTCGGTCTAGATAACGTCGGAAATGACCTATCCGACTTACCTGAGCTGCAAGAACTTGCAACCGACGAAATACCAACTCTCGATGATCAACCTGAAACCTCTCCACAACCATCGACGAGTGCATGTCCAAACTTACCTGCTGATAATTATAACACATTCCTGAAAGCAATGGTAGATAAAAATAAATCATACAACACAGAAATCTTAGAGCACAATGAAAGCCTCCTAAAATCTTCGTCTAAGGTCATACTCATACCTACTGCTATCGATTTAGACGAATCAAACCCTTATGTACAAGAAATATTAGACAATTTTGAAAATAGCGAAGATATAATTAACACTGAAAAGGAGTTATATTATTACCAAAAACTCACGCTAAACAATAAAACATTTTATTTCCTGTTCATAAAGGTTCATCATTTTGATGAATCATCATATACTGAAATTTTCGAAACACTGAAACATGTTAAAAACGAGATAATTACAAGTGGAGATATAAATGAAATTGCTATATCCGATTTGAAAAACCCATTTGAAAAACACTCTTTCATTAAAATTTATAATATCCTTACTTACCTTTTCCATGATACTAATATCAAAATTCATATATACCATAACAGTATTATGTATCCGACTCCCACTGAAATTAAGAAAATCCTACACGATAATCATGATATCCCAATAGCGGGTCACTTGGGATCCACTCGCATGTATAATAGGATCAAAGAATCCTACTACTGGAAAGGCATGCGCAGTGACATAGAATCTTACGTCAAACAATGTAAATCGTGTCAAGAAAATAAGGCTCTGAGAAAAATAAACCGCAGCCCTATGCAAATTACTAGTTCTTCTACTAAACCATTTGAACGAATCTCTTTAGACATCGTAGGCCCACTGCCTGAAGCAGGACCTGCTAAACTAAAATATATACTCACAATACAAGATGATTTAACTAAATTCTCTTCCGCCTATCCTATCCGTAGTACTACAGCTGAAGAAACTTCAGAATGCTTACTCCATTATATATCTATTTTTGGTATCCCTAAAATAATTCTTACCGACCAGGGCACCAACTTTACATCAGACCTATTTAAAAAGACCTGTGAATTCCTAAAGATAAAAAATCTTTGGTCGTCGCCATATCACCCTCAAACACAGGGCGCCCTGGAAAGAAGCCACTCTACTCTTAAAGAGTATTTAAAATCCTATATTAATGACGAACAAACAAACTGGCCCCGTTACATCTATACAGCTATGCTCGCCTATAATACCAGCATCCACACTACTACGCATTACTCACCCTATGAACTCATGTTCGGAACTAAACCATTCATCCCCAACTCTGTTTACGACGGAAACCTTGGTGCAACTTACCCGGATTATGTCCGTATGCTCCAAGGTCGACTGAAATGTTCACGAGAGAAAGCCTTAGATTTTATAAAAAGATCTAAAGAGACCTCTAAAACTTATTATGACACTCATACTCGCCCTATCCAGTATAAGGTTGGCGACTATGTATACCTCAAAAACCATTTGAGACTACGCAAGGCTCTCTCTCCTATCTGGAAGGGGCCCTATAAGATAGTTAAAATCAATGGTAGAAACACACTTACCTTACTTATTAACCGACGTCACGTCACCCATCACTTTGGTGAAGTGAAACCAGCTGATGTCGAAACAAACCTGTAAAAAGGAATAAAATAAGTTTTAGTTAGTTTAGATATACACTAGGATACTACATACATAGGATAACTTACCTTAGTTGATAACACTAGCTACGAGTATTATTTACAGTCCAATGAGAAACGGATGACTTCACTGATGAAAGAAAATATTTTAATTACCACTTCCGTAATAAAATGTTTCAACAATACTTTGAATAAAATAAAAAACTAATTAAGTAAATCTAAATGAAGCTATCGACAACCTCTCTGTAAATATAAAAAAAAAAATCTGCAATTACCAATGGACTTCATAAATTAACTAAAGTCAACAGGATTCTGAATGTATCGGAGTTATTAATACCTACCTTGTCATTCCAATTGGAAGATATAATTAATGCCATTTATTTAAGTAGCCAAAACATATTACACCCGTCTATTATGACGCCCACACAATTACATAGAGAGCTTGCCGATAACTACAGACATTTGCCAAGCGACCTTGAGCTGCCTATAACCCTAGAGATTAAGTCAGTACATTTTAATCTTAAGTATTTCTAAGTTGTCATGTCATTACATTATTAATAAGTTAATATTTGTACTACAAGTGCCACTGGTCAACATCAAAGAATACATTATTGTTTCACAACATTGCTCTCCCAACTCCGCACAGTACCAAGGCATCGAATTCGTTTAGTTTAATTATACCTAGTACTAAATACATTAGCAATGACCAAAGACAAATCTCAATACTGCGTTTAAATTGATCTAGAACAGTGTAAAATAATCGGACCCGGTAATTATATCTGTGACGTAGAAAATGTTTATTCTACTGAAGCAAAACTCTTACCTGTGAAAGTGAACTTTTAACAAAGTGATTAGCCAGAAACCATTACAATGTGAAATGAAAAATATATGTATTTGGCAAATTAGATAATTATTTAGAAACCTACTCTTACTAATGTAAACAATAGATGGATCTATATACAATCAGAACCAAACAAAATCTCAATTGACTGTATAAATTCAAATTAACATGTATGAAACGACTGTACTAGGAACAGGAATACTTAACATTCCTAAAGGCTGTATTGGTTACTATAAAAGTTCCACACTTATACCTAAGTTCAGTGTTTTAAATATTACCTCACCAAATAACCATGTACCAGATTTTAATCTAATCAATGACACTTGTTGTAATATCGTAAATTTAAGTTATGTATTAGATAATGTGTCCCCTGTTTATTTAAATGACATAGATCTGGATGATCTTAATAAAGAAAATAAAAATAGCTGCAATCTCTTCTCAACGACGTTAAAGTCCTCGAGCACTCTCAAGACCATCATATTATTAAATATGGAACACATTATTCTATCCTCATAATCATTGTCTTAGTTATAGTCATATTATATGTAACTTACTTATTCTTTAAGAAAATTTGTAAATCTGGCAGCAACCTACATTTCCAATTTAAGTTCAATGTCAATAAGACACCGGACCCTCCTGCTTCAGAAATTATGACCATGACTGACAGACCGGATCCAGAACAGGATAAATCTATCCCCATTGCTCCACTTAGAACTAGAGTTTAACGAGACTTGTATAAATTCAACCCCAAGTCTCTTCTTAAAGGGGGAGGTGTTATACCCCTGCTATATTAGGCCCTTAAGGCTAGATCAGCACCCCTACCTAAGCATCATGCTTAGGTCATCATTATGCAATTTGCTCTACGCGTCCCTATGTTGCGCACCTCAGTCTACTCCCGACCTCGGTCATAAGCGGTTGCCTAAAGATCTTTTAATCTTCAAGTGTTTGTAAAGTGGTTAATCAATAAACCCTTTCCTTTAAATCAAATCGTCTTTTTTTTAAAAAGACATTTCTTCAAGGCCGTATAACAGTACGATAGGCAGTATGGTGTATGGTGTATATGGACAAACTGCCAATTTGAAACAATTGCAAGCGTCAAATCGATCGTTCGATAGGCAGGATGGTGTATGGCTACCATAAGAGCAATGTGTCAGTGGCGCACTAGTGTTTGTTTTCTTTGGGAATTTCTGGACAGCCTAGTTTTATTCAGATAGGTTCAGCTGTTTGTTCGCTGCTGTATTATTATATCAATGGATGTAAAGTCAGTGAAAAGATGAATGGATTAAAAAGAATAGAATGTTTTATTTGCAAATAATATACCTACTTAGGTTTTTTTAGCGTGGTTAAATCATCAAATGAGTCCTCTCACCCAAGGCAGGCCAGGAGGGAGGTAGGGTAGGGTCAGACTTGTACTGATTAAAATCCACGGTGTCCTTCAATAGCCCTTTACGTTCCGGAATCACTGTAGCTCGTTAGTCCTGTGAGCCCGGCAGGGTTCGGCTTTGGCCCTCTAAGGGTGCCCCGTCATTGTGCTGACAGCTCTTTGATGCGCGCATGGCACACGACGCGCCGTCGACCCGGCCATAGTCCATGATCGGACAGCGAGTCGCCCATTACTCGTTGTCAGCATGCCCGCGCCTACGGTAGCAGAAAATCGTCTTGCGACGACGTCCGTTGCGTCTCCCACTGCGGCTGGGTCGTGAGGTGGACGCTGTCCTCTCCCTAAAGAATATAGGTACAAATCAGATTTGATTGGTGTAAGGGGGCTCCCTTAAATATTTATTTTTAATTCTATTTTTTCTTGTTATAGCAGCAGTATAAACATATCTATGAACAACGGTTTAACTATCATTGTTCATGAGATACAGCCTAATTAGACGGGCAGACAGACAGAGAGACAAACTGACAGTGAAGTCTTAATATAGAGTCCCGTTTTACCACCCTTTGGGTACTCAACCCAAAACATACGGACATCATTTTGTTCATTACAAGTTCGTATGATTTTCAATCAAACAGTACACATTATTTTTAGGGATGCATCGATACGCCTTTTCGCCGATACGATACCGATACCGATACTCTCATAAAAATATCGGCGATACCGATACTGAAACCCATAACGCTTATTGTGAATTAAAAAAAAATAGATAAAATAAGTAAATCACAAGTCAGATAATTTTTTTATTAATATAAAAGTAGTGACATAGTTGATATTAGATAATTATAGATTTTAGTAATTAAAATTAACATTAGTAAGATTTTTGTTTAAAAAACAAAGTTATCTTAAATTTTTCGGAGAAATGCGATTTCGCAAGTCTGTTTGAATAAGCCCTGCTCTGGAAAATAGTCTCTCTGATGCGACAGAACTCATTTGGAAACGTTTTTGGAATTTGTTTTTTTTTTAACTAAAAAGTATCGTTGAATCGGTCATATAAAATATCGTCGATACCGATATATCGGCTAACCTGAAGTATCGCCGATATATCGGTATCGGTATCGGTATATTATTTTATATTCACAACCAAGTCCACAAGACTAATGTAACTTTCGATATCGATGCCCTAATAAAAAGTAACGCGTTTCGTTTCGTGTCGCAACCGCGTGTCAAGGTTGTGGACACAAATAGCCCTTGTGTCAGCTCTAGACAACGGGGATATGGCAGAGGAAAGTACAGAAGGGCCGAAATGAATAGTAGACTATTTATTGACCTCTTTTTGGGTTATAAAATCATCAAAAAAGTGCTCCCGTGGAGCAGAAGAACTGACAGACAGACTACGGCAGGCGTTTACTTACTTACTTAGTCTAAAGGGGGGGGGGGGGGCGTCATTATGCTGACACTCTTTGAGGCGCACGCCGCACGTGGAACACAACGCGCCGTCGACCCGGGCATGGTCCATGGTCAGGCAGCGAGTCGCCCATTACTCGCCGCCCGCATGCCCGCGCCTCCGGTGGCCGGAGACCGTCTTGCGACCGTGCGACGTCCAGCGCCGTGGGCGTCTACCACTGCGGCTGGGGCGGAGGGAGGACGCTGTCCTCTCCCTCACGCGGCCCGCCTCCTCCTTCGCGAGCATGATTGCTTCGCAGAAGCCGCTTCCCACTACGTCTCGCCCCGCAGCATGGCCTCGACCAATGCCGGGCGCAATCCATGAAAAGCTTTGAATTTTTTCAGTACCTTAGTCTTATTTAAAGAACAGCCCATGTCACATAGGACAATGAATTCAATACCTAGTTCTTTACGTTCCACGGTCACGGTTACCTGATGAGTACCGCGACCCCGGATACAGTACCGCGAACCCGAACAGTCCCGCGACCCTTGAGAAACTACCCCTACGGGCCTACGCCCTACATACCAAAAAACAAATAGATTATAATATCTTTTTATAATATTAGGATATAGTCTAGATGCTTTTGAGAATTTGAAAAAACTAAAAATGAAACGTACCAAAATAATAAACATTGTTTGGAGTATTTTTTCTGTAGCTCTTCTTTCTTCGTACTGTCTCACCTGTTACATCGATATATATGTTGCTGTCTGCCTGTATTGATCTAGTTATACAAGCTAGTTAAATATTTTAGGTTAGGACTCGGAATCTAGAAGAGTTTCCATCTATAATTCATCTGGGAAAAATCATAATTGACAAAAGTGGCCAAGTTGAGTCTGCTGCACAACTTAAATGTCAACCGCAGATTTTTTCGGACGAGTTAATTATGTAATCTAAAATTATAGCAGTAAATAAGTGGTCAAAGAAAGCATTAATGGAAAATTCCCTTTCACAATCATGGTCTTCTTTAAGTTTTCTTAAGCATTTGTAATACTTAAAAAAAAATAAAGAAAATAACTAGAAAACAAAAATTTAAGACAAGTGTTTAACAAAAATTGGTTAAACACTTGTCTTAAAAACTGTCAACTTCAAAACGACATTTGTCGTTGATATAAGGGTCGTTTTGTAGTTACACTTTTGTTAAACAGAGTTCAATAGTTGTTTAAATTTTTGTGGTAACATCGACATCGTTTTGACAGTCACCATCAAACATTCGAACTAGTTTTTCCAGAGGCTTTGCTGGCTACCCTCCCATTTATGCAAAAAGCCAAGCCTGTAGCCGCTTCCAGGGTCCCGTCTTTATTTCAAAATGGGATTCAGAAATTCGGACGTGAAACGTTACAATAGACTTACTTTTACACAGGTAACATATTCTCAATTCGTTGAAAAGCAAGATTGAGAAATAGACCATCAAATAAACTTATAAGAAGCCATCAAGTATTGTTCTAGATTCCAATGCAACCTATATAATATTATATTTGGATGACACAATAATCTGGCACTCGCCTCAGCATTGGAATGTCTATCTCTTGGAACTGTAGATCAGATTGTAATCATTGTGATATTTATTTCAATACTGTTTAGATATTTGTTGCAATGAATAATTCATTCTAAAAACCTTAGAGCATGTGGTGGCCCACTGTAGCCCAGTTGTAGGTCGTGGGGCCCATTACTTTGGGTAATTTATTTCTTGCAAGTTAAGCAATCTCTTCAGCACGCGTAGCATGACGATTCTACCTCTATTCTACCAAGAAAAGACAAAGTTATTTCATCGTTATTCCTGTACAAATCGACTGTTTTTTGCACAAGTATGACACGATTCGTACACCAATAAAGAATAGAAACATATCTCTTCTATATTTTAAACATTGCTATGTTTCAATCGATAAAAATCTTTTACTTTCTATCATTTTGTCTATTCTTGCGTCGACAAAACCCGTTTCTACGGCGCCGGCGCCATGCTACGCGTGCAGAGGTGAAATCATCGATGTATCATCATCATCATCATCATCATGATGTCAGCCAATTGTCATCGGGAACCGATCAATTTACCGAATTTTGTTTGTTCGAATTTCATTATACCGAAAACTATTGGCCGACATCTCTTTTGCTATATGCATTATTTGACATATTTTCAGATCATCGAAGTTTCATTAGCCATAAGTATTATTTTACCGAAGTATGTTCCGCCGATTAACAAAATAACTTTTTACTATTGACCGAAGCCTCTTTTAAACTTTTTTCAGTTGCCAAATGATTTATTTGCCATATTTCCAGCATACCGAAACAACGTTTTACCGAAAATTTAATTTCTGTTATAAAAATTCAATATATTGCGCTACAAAACTTTGTGGCGGAAACGAAATGCTGCAAAGCCGACTTCACGTAGTCTTGTTTGCCCTACCCCTAGAGTGTAATTTAAAATCGCGTAGGCGCGGAGGGGTGGGGTGGCCCGCGAGCTGAGGAGCAGGTGGTTAGAACGGCCGCCGCCGCGGCTGAGGCTGGCCGGCGAAGCCGGCCAGGAAGCCGAAGCTGCGGTGGTGAGCGTTCAAATCATCTGCGACGATAAGCTCGCGTGGAGCCACCCAAAACCCCGCAGCGCCGGAGCCATGACAGAAATAATGCATGTTGCATGCTTGCTTGAATGCTGCGTGTTTGCTGCACGTTGCATGCTGCGTGCTTGCTGCTTGTTGCATGCTGCATGCTTGCTTGCATGTTTTTTTGGTGCTTGTTTGCATGTTGCATGTCTGTTTGTATGCTGTATGCAAGTGTATCACAATACAAACCTTTTTACAAACACAAGAACAACACAAATACAATAACAAATCACAAAAGAGTATCAAGAATCACACAAAATGCGCAAGAAGCTTCGAACACACGTGCTAGCCAGAACATCCCTTATAGTCCAAGTGTGTAGTTAACAGCAAATGTCATTAATGATAATACAATGCCCGTCAGAGTTATATCGTATATGACATTTGCACAATTATTTTGTATTGTCTACCTACATTTTCAATGGCGCCTGCAAAAAAAATGATCACCAATAATTAGTATGCACAAATTTCTAGGCGTTTGGTGAAATGAAAATATGGCAATTAAAACAGTGGTATACTGAATGTTTGGAAACATAATACTTCGAACAACCGTCGTTTCGAGTAAGAGAAACATCGGTAAAAAGTTTTTCGGCCAAATGAAGTGTTGGAGTAACGAAAAAAACGAATAGATAATAGGCTAACTGAAACAGTGGCAAACGTGACTTCGATGAAGTAAAAAAAAACCAAATGATAATAGTTGAAAAGTTTTCGGTCAAATGAAATTCGGTCAAACAGTTTTCGATCTTATGATAGGTAACCATTGTCATCTACTGAACGTAAACTTCAAGAGCGCCAACCGCCCCAATTTTCGACAGTCCGCATCCATCCGTAACAGTCATCGGTTGTAAATCATTGATTTAATTTAAATTTCACTATGAATTTTTCAGCCACAGCGCCAACAGTATCTTGAACTATGTGAAGTTTTATAATCGAACCTTCGATCAGAATATTATCTTATGAACGCTATTGTTGTTTTTCTCGGGCGTAATACTATTTTCGGGATGAAAGGTGCTATGTCCGTTTCTACCTACGTAGGTACAAGCGACGTACGTAACGTCGCTTGTACCTACTTATATGCACAATTTCAGGATGATTAATTCAGTGGTTTGGGCGTTAAAAGATGACAAACAATTACAAATTTTTGCATCTTTTATAGGTAAAATAGGATAAGGTGACCTGAAACCAGTTGCCGGGGAACACTTTTCCCTTTTGGTTAAAATGATGTAATGTTAATATGCTGATTAATTACAATTTAATTAGGCTAAGCGTCGCCATACAACGTGACAACGTCGCCAGTCTCTAGGGCACATTACCCGCTGACGGCATTGAGGAGGAGTTTTTCGATTTAGATAAGTAGTATAAAGTTAGGTAATTTTGACTGAATTCCATAGCATAATCAGCCTATAATATTCCCATTGCTAGGATATAGGTCCTCTCTCCGTGATAGGGAGAGGGCTGTAATCCATCATGCGAGTCCAGTGAGAAGTGGTAGAAGTCACCCGTTTTAGATTTTTTGTTTCCTCTCAATATATTTTCTTTTACAGACGTGATAAAATTAATTCCTCAAAGTAAGGCGCCTGGCAGGCGCAACGTAAGACGTTAACCCTCAAGGTGGGCAGACGATCGCTGGATACAAGCCGCCTCCAACCGATTATATTCGAAAATTTACTAAATCAAAAGATAACAAAGAATTTACGACTTGTAACTTGTTAGTCTTGGGGGTTACCACTGAGCCACCTTTTGCTCTACTAAGATTTAACATATTATAAAAAACATATCGGTCCTTCAGATTATTATACTACGCTAGACGACCAAGGCGCCAATATTGCAATTAAACATACAAAGTTATTTCAGTTCACCAAATCAGATGGATTACTATGAAACTCGTAACCCAAAGGCAAACATCCTGTAAATGTTGTACAGAATCCAAATCTTTGAACATAATGTTCATATAACGACTATACGTGCTTCTTCCGGTACTAAATGTACTATAAAGTGCAAGAATCGAGGAATTATTAGTACCTACGTAATGCTGTTTTCATCAAATGACCGAAAATTAATGGGACGTATCGACGATCTTAACGTGTTTTTGAATAACGACCGGGAATTGACACTCCTCACGTGTAAGGCCATAGATTGACTAACATTTCATAGTCATGGAGCAGGCATATATCCAGCAGTGGACTACTGTAGTTTAAAGATGATAGCTCAAAGAGTAACTGAAGAAACATGGTGGATTTTCAGTCAGTAAAAGTCTGAGAATCCCCCTTCCGGTCCATCTAGGGCTCAACTCATTTGATCACATGAATCGATTTTACAATCTCAAAAAAAGATACTGGTGGTCGCTAAATCTACCGTAATTAGAAGATCTCTATAATGTATAAACTTTAACTGTCATAATTTGTCGAACTCGAAAGTAATATCTTATTTTTCCTATTTGTTTTAGACCCACAACCGTTTTAAAAAACGAATATCTGAAAATGAACTTCATTCTAAGAATAAGATGACGAATTTATCCGATAAAAAAAAAACCGCCAATCTTACAATGAACAATTGAAAAATAATATTTCTCGAAAGCTAGTCGTAAAATCTTTAAAACCAAAAACAATTATCATTCTATGACGTCCGAGCTAATCATTGAATGTAAATTCTGTACAATCAGCATCGATTGGACGTAGGGTTCCCGAAAATTGCTTGAAGAAGTAGAATTAATTTATCTGATTTTGGACAGTGTAAACAAGACAAAATAAAACTTTTCGTACATTTTGCAATTGATTTTTTTTTATAGATAAAAATAAATAAACTGACTTAGTAAACTAAAATGTACAGATGTAAAAAGAGTATTTGACGTACCTACTCAATTAAGTAATGCCCGGGTCGCTATCGAAATCTGACGTGGCCCCCATAGAAGGCCAAACGCCTGCCAGGATCGCGGAACTATCGTAATAGGTAACTGTGATCCTGGAACATAAAGGGCTATTGAAAGAACACCGTGGAATTTAGTCTGTACCACTCCCTCCTGCTCCACCTAGGACGAGAAGAGTCATTTGATAATTTTAAAAGGCACTTATTACGCCTTTTAAAATTACTCTATTAGTGTATCCAAACTAATATATATATATATATATATATATATATATATATATATATATATATAATAATAATATATAATCCAAACTAATATTATAAATGCGAAAGTAACTCTGTCTGTCTGTCTGTCTGTCTGTTACGCTTTCCCGCTTAAACCTCTCAACCGATTTTGATGAAATTTGGCACAGACAATCTTTAGACCCTGAGAAAGAACATAGGCTATCAAAACACCACGCGGGCGAAGCCGCGGGCGGAAGCTAGTGGTCTATAAAATACACGTAGATGAAACTCTATTTTAGAACTTTGAGAATATTGGCAACCCCAATTGGACGTCCAAACATCATAGTAGCGAGATTTTATTGTATTTTCATTGCACATACGTTTTATGTTAGTCATACTACGATTGGCCTTACTCTCGTTGAACATTGTTTGTAGATAGTTGATTTAATAAGCTTCAGAAAATAGCATTATTGATTGTTGAGGCTATACGCTATGTGCGAAGTCGCTGGTGGGGATCAGAGATGTGAATTTCACTGGGCACCATTTATGTTTTGTATAATTTTTAATGAAGAACAAGCCGAAATTGTTTATGAAAAATCTACTATCTACAGATCAAGGTTCTATAGCGTGAGCCTACATTCACACCAGTCTATTTATTCATTCTCTCTTTCTATTGCGAGGCGTTGCATGTCTATGTTCAGACTGGTGTTGATACGGAAAAACATCAACTAGTAGCTCGAACTCAATATCCTATTCCGGCACGCGTCATATACTTGTTCGATATGAAAAGAAAGTGAGAAAACTAACATTGAAATTCACAATATTACTTACAATGTTACAAAAGCCCCTACTACCCTACTCAACTTCAGTCTTACAAAACAGAACAACAATTTCTCACAAATTAACCAAAGAACACCGCATTACAACAAAAGCCTTCAAACCCGGTAAACACAAACCTACACGAGAAACAGTTAAATTTAACTGTGCTTAACCAAACCAAGCTTTTGTTAAGGATATTATGTTTACTAAAAGCAATGTATTCGACATTAATGTTGACAATAGAATTGCTTTAGGGTTCGGGAAGTTGTTCTGTCCTGGAGTTGAATGTACCTTCTTAAGTATCAAGGTCGGCTTTTGAAATCCGATTAAACATAGAGTTTTCACTTAGGGTTACTGTCTTATATAGCCTATAGCCTTCCTCAATAAATAGGCTATTCGGCACAAAAAAAAAAACAATTTCAATACTGGTTCATATTCCTGAGATTAGCGCGCTCAATCACACTCTTCAACTTTATAATGTGAGTATAGATTCAACTTCTGCCACCTTGGAAAGATCATCGCTTCATCTATCTTTCCTTACTACTAGCAATGGTCTATTTCCACCATACCCTCCTCCATTTTTAGCTTATATTTATCTTCCAGAAATACGCAAAGCACCTCAAAATTACCTCGCTGACAGTTAGATCTAAATCTTCATCAGTTTTTCAGCGATTCGTGTAAACACATAATTTCATTCGTTCAATCTCCCGGTGCCCATCGATCGTAAACAAATCGGGAAGCAGCCATCTTTGCAGTAATTTTCACAAATCAACTCAATTTTACTCTGAAAACACCGTCTGGGTGGGAAAGAAAAATGTTCACGGCCTCGAAAGGTGTGATTGTGGTGCGACTTGCGATTCAACGCGCGACACAAAACTTTTGTCGTGACATATCACGCGACTTCCGATTCTACTCACGACGTGATTAACAACACTATTGACGACGCTTCTACTGACGCTACTTAGCCTCTTCGTACACTAGGCGACTCATATTTATCAATATCCGATAACTTACGACTTTGGTATCCAGGTGGCCTACCATGAACTCTTAAAGCGTGAGTCTTTAGGCTGTGGGAAAGAGATGGCGCTAGATGACTTGTATAGCTCTGTCTCTTTCCCACAGCGTAAACTGGCAGCGTATCAGAGTAGACAATATTTCAGTTACAATATTCTTTAAAACTTCATTACAGTTGAAGGAAGCACAACATAACTGAGTATACTTTAAACAATTGATTAAAGAATTTTGCAGGTAGTAATAGGTCTAACTGCAAGGCTTGTTAAAATTATACTGAATTAAAAAAAGAGTTGAAAGTGATGCAATGACAGATTGAAAATTCAAAATACGAATTTTCAAAAATTTTAATCAACTAATAGATCTTAAAGGAAAGATGTTGAGGCAATAAAAGAGGTGGAATACCTCTCTGTTACAACACTATTATAATAGGTAACTGTTACTTTAAATCTTTCAGCAGCTAAACATTAGGTATACCAGCCATTTGAACCAGGTCAAGTTCTAGTTAGCAGTTCCATGGGATCTTCAACCTTGCACTAAATGGGAGCCCAAAAGGAACTCGTTGCGTAAAGAGTTCGGAATCAAAATATAAACTTTTTATTTATAACCTCATGAAGGTATGGCGGTATTTCTGGTACTTAAAAATAGACCATGGGTGTATCTATGGGTGGTTTGGCTACTTTATCTTGTTGAAAGCTATGAATGGGTGAGGTTGCAGCTTCCAACGCTTTTGTACTGATATACATCTCTGTGATTAACTCGACTTGTGTTATTTTCATTTACTTAAAGTGTTAGACCAACATTAATAATAACAAAGATGTGTCTTCAATATTACAAATATCAATAAGCTAGTGTAAAAAAAACAAACTTTCCAAAAAAAAAAACATATTTTTTGTTACTTACTTTTTCTGAGCGAGGATATTTTTGGAGATGCATAAAGAAAAGGATATGGAAGTTCGGCGTTTTAACCAATTAGCAAATTAGTGTTAGTTGTCTCTTCTTTGAACGAAAACAAAAAAAAAAAACAGCAGACTAGTAAAGAAAACTAAAAACGGATTTACTCCGTAAAAAGATTGAGTGAACTCATTCCATAGTTTGTATTTGCAATCCCAAACCTTTTTCCAGACAGAGCTACTATCACAAAAACACATTTCATTACACAACTCGCTGTTCTCTTGAAAAGGGTACTGAATTAAACAACCAGTATTATCTTCAGGGAAAGGTCGACGTCCTGTCACTATAAACTAGGTTCTACTGCCTATGGTTATGGCGAAACACGCAACGGAATTTCCCATTACGAGGCTAGCATTTCAAGTGTGAACAGCGGCGTAGCTAGGCGGGGGCCTCGCAACTGAAAGGGCGTTGCGCCCAGGAAAAAAAATTGACATCTTCTACTAAGAGATGAACATGACCTATTTATACATTGTGGTGTCTGATGAGTGGGAACTGAGATAACCTATGAGGTCTCGTAATGCTAATGTCGCCGACGATCACATTTAGGTCAAGCGGGTCTACTGCTCGTGCTAGGTTATGTTGCAAAATAACTTGGTAACGTTTTATGTTTTACTGGGAAGCGAAACAGTCCAAGAGGCCTCGCAAAGCTGTTGTTGCTGTCACATCACAATCACATTTAGAATAGTTTTTTTTTTTTCTCTTTTTAACCGACTTCAAAAAAAAAGTAGGTTCTCAGTTCGACCTGTATGTATGTATGTATGTATGTATGTATGTATGTATGTATGTATGTATGTATGTTTGTCCGCGATTATCTCGCGTTTGGCTGAACGGATTTTGATGCAATTTTCAGGAAAGTGTTTGTTACATTCTGGAGAAGGTTTTAGTATATAACACTAATAGATATCCCGTGACGTTGCCCGCGTGGATCCGTTTTGCTTACTTGGATCGTAGATTTTCAGGGACGATTGCATGTTTGTCCGCGATTATCTCGCGTTTGGCTGAACCGATTTTGATGCAGTTTTCAGAAAAGTGTTTGTTACATTCTGGGCAAGGTTTGAGTATATAACAATAATGGATATCTCGTGAAGTTGCTCGCATAGATCCGTTTTTGTTGCTTAATAGGATTGTAGATTTTCAAAGAAGCCGATTTTATGAAGATTTTTGTTGAATATCGCAACTAAAAAGGGAAAAATAAAAAACTTTTTAAAAAAAAGGGAACCGACTTCAAAACCAAACACAAAAAAACGATAAAATAACTTTTCTTTCGGAAGTCGGTGGCCATAAATCAATGAAATAAAAAAAAAAAACAAAGCCACCGACTTCCGAAAGAAAAGTTATTTTATCGTTTTTTTTGTGTTTGGTTTTGAAGTCGGTTCCCTTTTTTTTAAAAAGTTTTTTTTAAGGGACATATCCTATAAGTCATGGCAGATTTAGAATAATTGACTTGAGGGGAACAAAGTCAGCTTACAAAAAGGGGGCCTCGCGCGCGCAGTCGAGACAAGTTATATTTTTCGTTCTAAAAAAAGGGCCTCGTACATGCGTCATGCCCCCCTCCTAGATTCGGTCCCGCCACGCCACTGAGTGTGAACACAGACGACAGGCTTGGATGTACGTTTTGTAGTGATGGAGGAATTAAAAAATAATGAGAATGCAGGATACGAGGATACAAAGAGTTTTTAATGGTAAAACAAAAGAGGTTTCATGTTCATTTTGTTTTGTTGCCAGTATTATAGAACCATGAGCAAAAACATTCACAAAGATTCGTATGTTCATGTTCTATTACGATTTTATTTTTCGAACGGAGCCGGTGGGTGTTCTGAAATCGCCGTGGAATCCTAGCCAATCATTCCAACTATTTGATTGTGTTTGTTAGATTTTACAATCATTTTAGATTTATTGTACTGTGTTTATTGTTAATTTCGAGTAGCAGGCACCTAAATTACATATTTTTTTGAAAATATCAGCTGAAAATATTAGTATCTATAGGGGTCTAGGTAAAGATTATTTCATTATCGGAAGAAAAAAATCGGGACGGCGGAAGTTGGTCTTTAGCAAGATATTTTTTCATACAAATTGTACGAACGAAAAAATTATCAACTTTTTTTATGATGTCGTTTGGTTTACTGTCATGTAAGGGTCAAATCCAATGAAATACTGACTACTATTAAAACGACTTTATGCTATTAGTAGTAATTTGTATGAAAAAATATTTTGCATATTTGACCAACTTCCGCCGTCCCGAATTTTTTCCTCCGATACAATGAAATAATCCTTACTCACATGAAACAGAATCGAACAGCATTAAAAATGTTGGTCAGTTTCACTCATTTTTGTGGACAACTCACACTTGACCAAAAATAAAAATGCCAAAATAGTCAACATCAAAAAAACGATAAAGGTCCCTAATTCCGATTCTCCCTTTTGGCCATTTTTTATAAGAAACACCCAGTACTTATTTTCTTAAAATAACACAAAGTCATTGTCCAGTGTTTGTCCTAAATAATTTTACACCAGATCAGTATAAAAACATACTAACGACGGTTAGGCACATGCTTTATTACAAAGCTCGTAAAATAAATGGCCAATAAAAATCGCAAGCACAACTGACGCTTTCCACCAATTTTACTGTTCAATAAAATAATCATAATGCTTTCAGCGTTACATTGTTACTTTTAAACATATACTCTTGTAATCTTGTTATGTATTCTCTTCTGGTGCACACAATTACATGCATAATAGTGTCCTGTTGTATACAAAATCTGTAATTAGTTTTGGCCTTATATTGTCGATCCATCAGCCTGTCAACTTTTCCACAACTTAAAAATTATTGAAAGAGCTAATTATGAAGACATCTCCTGTGACAGACTGACAGACAGACGAGACGGTGCATATGCATCATAAAACGGATCTTTGAATAAAGTTCCCCTTAAAAATAAAATAAAAAAAGACAAAGACCTGTCAGCAATCCGACGGTGCCCCTCTTAAGCAGGCCGCACACCAGGCATACATTTGTAACTCGATAATTGTAGCGCCACACTTGAAGCGCGACACATTTAACGCCCCCATATATTTGGACGTGAGCACGCACACCGAGGAAACATTTGTAGCGGGTGCACTTTGTAGCGAGACGTTGTCCTCGCCACACAAATTGAAGATCGAACACGTTCGTATTTTGTGGTGCGTTGGTTTGCAAAAATGAAAGAAAACATTGAATTTTACGTTGAGTTTATTGCAGAGGTTGAAAAAACCATGTATTATACAATCATACGCTCAATGACTACAGTAACAGACGGATTAAAGAAATTATTTGGAGTAAGATAGGCGAAAAATTCAATTAATACAATTAAACGGATGAACCCAATCACGTCTTTTTTTTCTCATTAATCGCCACATCAAGAAATCGTCGTTAATGGACGATGATGTCGACATTCTCAAAGCGGTGTCACGCTACAACTGTGCTTCCGATGTGCGCATATACATTTGTAGTAAGCTGAATTGTAGCGCAATGATTGTGGCGACGTAAATGTTCGATGCGTGTAGCGTGTGGCGCTGGTGTGCGGCCTGCTTTAGAGGGCCAAAGCCTGTCGGGACCATCTTGTAGATAACCGTGGCCCCGTAACGTAAAGGGCTATTGAAGGACACCGTGAATTTTAGTCAGTACAAGTCTGGCAGTCCCTCCTATCCTGCCCTGGGTGGGAGGACTCATTTGATAATTTTACCGTTGAAAAAGAACTTATGATCGTGGCAAGTGGCGCTCTGTATTTTCTGCCCTGAAGGCGTGTTTTTATGTATGTATGATTATAATCAATCAATACACATATTATATCCTAGGATACGCACTAAGCCCAGTCAACTACTAAACTGTAATGAAAAAACTTCCACTCATAAATAATATCAATAATAACTTTATTCGTTTCGTATTTACGAGGGAAAATATATGTATGTTGATGAAACAAATATTACGTGTGCCAGTATTTTTTAATATACCCCATAGAACTATTAGAATTTTCCTTGATTTCGTGCCAGATTGGACCGGATTTAGTGTATTTATCATTCGTACATAAATTATATCATTAATCGAAACGGAAATATAATATAAATATGAGTTTTTAGGCAGTATATTTGTGTTGGTTATTAGTTACGATTTATCTTTATCGTAATACTTGATGGTTGATCAAGCTGGGCTGTTAAAATTCTAGGATTAAAACTGCCAGTAGTTACGAAAGCCTGGAAAAAATACCTTATTTTCAAAAGTCGTGTTCATCTCATGTTCTTTTGGCGTTGACGGGAGCCGGCTGAGCACAGTCAGGTACTTACTACCGATAATAGCTAAAACATAAACCTACAACTGAAATATTTATGGTGATCCATCCACACCAGAGGTTATTTGGTCCACTTTTCAACACATTTATTACAAACTAGCTTCTGCCAGCGACTTCGTACGCGGATCCTGTTGCTTTTGCCAGCGACAATGTGGTGTCAAAATCGAAAATCTGAAACGTCTGATGTCGAATTCTTAGAGCCTGGGGACGGGAAAACAACGGGACGCACATGTCGATTCCAGACGTTCCAGATCTTTCATTTTCATACGTCAACAAAAGGTGCTCATTAGGCTGAACAACTCTTGCTAAGACGTCTTTCCTATATAATTATGTTATAGTGTAGCTGGGCTCTTGGAGTTCCACATCAGGTGTTCGAGATCTTCAGTTTTTATACGACAACAGGGAGTGCTCATCAGGCTGAACAACTCTTGCTAAGACGTCATTACTGTATATGTAATAGTGTAGCTGGGCTCTTGGAGTTCCACATCAGGTGTTCCATATCTTCAAATTTATTTTCTCAACAGAAAATGCTCATCTCGTGGAACAATTTTTGCTATGGCGCTATTTTTGTATCTCTTATAGTTTAGCTGATCTATTGCAGTTCTGCATCAGGTGTTCAAGTTTCCATGATAAATTATAGCCTATATGTTGCCCAGACTTAATAGCTATACAACAAAAAAGAAACAATCAAATCCGTCCAGTAGTTCCGAAGATTAGCGTGTATGGAGTAACTTCTCCCGTTTTCCTAACATTTCCCTTCACTGCTCTGCTCCTATTGATTTTAGCGTGATGAAAAGTATACTATAACCAGCGCAGGAGTATGAAAAATAATTGTACCAAGTTTCGTCAAAATCCGTCCAGTAGTTTTTGTTTCTATAACGGTTATACAGACAGACAGACAGACAGACAGACAGACAGACAATAATTTTATTAATTGCATTTTTGGCATCAGTATCGATCCCTAATCACCCCCTGATAGTTATTTTGGAAATATATTTAATGTACAGAATTGACCCCTCTACAGATTTATTATAAGTATATAGATATAGAAGATAAAACATACCCAATAAAATTGTGGTTCATTGCAAAGGAATTTAAAATAAAAGAAACATTAGGTACAATCGGCAAAATAGGTACAGGCAGCAATTTACAAACGAATTTCCAATGATGTGATTAGACTGCTACAAGTACCTAGTTGTTCCGGGTCAAGTGTCTGTGTATGTATGTTTGTTTATGTTAAAATTTTTGTAAACGCACCCACGATACAGAAGAAATAGCATGCATACAGAAAAAATATTTGAAAATTTCTGCCTGCATAAGTAAATGTTATCTGATTGTACTGACCAAAAACATGTTAGCCATTTCATACTTTATGTATTGACCTAAATATCTGGACGGACCCAAAAGATAAACAAACTGTATTTATTTACATTAATTTGGAAGGTAATTAAAAGTTTTATTTAAATTTAACGTAAATACTTTTGCATTTAGGCTATTAAATAACGGTAGAAAAATGTAAACAATTATTGGGTTTTGTTTAATTGAGACAAATGTAGGACAGTCATGCTATAGTATAATGTTGTAAATTGACTTCTCTCCCATTGACAAATTAAATTTTATAACATAAAATATACATAAATTCACCAGATTTGTATGCCAGATTAGCATAAATAAAAAAGCTGTCTATATTCCTATAGATCTCTTTAGTATATTCTGTTTTCGAGATAGGTTCAAATCAGAGTGGCACGGCAAGACCTAACTTTGATGAGGGCAAGGCAAATCAATAGTCTCTTGTTACTTTGGCGCTTTCAGTTCTCGGTGAGAAATAAAACGTTACAAAGTCATTTTGCAACAAAGGGCCTCGCGCGAGCAGTGGACTAGAATATTAGGCCGGCCACATACATCAGTTTTCCTGCTCAGGAATCCTGATCCGTTTTCCATCCGAACGCAGTGAATTCATACAAATGTGTGTTTATGTTTTGTGTGTGTTGTTCACATTCGATAACTTCCCGTACAGATTTCGAAAAACGGATCAGGATTCTTGATCAGGAAAACTGGTCTATGTGGCCGCCCTTATAAGCGGCGACATCAGCTTTACGAGGCCTCTTTGGTACTCATAGTTCCAGTCATGGCAACTATTGCAACGATTTTTTTTTTTTGCTAATTCTTCCACAGCCCGCGTGGTGGTGGTTTTCAGGTTTGTTCAGCTATATCCGGTTAGACTAGAAGCCGACCCCAACATCGTTGCACAGATGATGACCCTGACTGCTATACCGGGGGTCGTGGGCTCGATTCCCAACCAGGACAAATGTTTGTGTGATGAGCATGATCATTTGTTCTATGTCTGGGTGTAATTTATCTATAATATGTATTTTATCTATAAGTAAGTAGAAAACTAATATGTATGTATTTAGAAATATATAAGTATGTTTGTCAGTTGTCTAGTACCCATAACACAAGCTCTGCTTAGCTTGGGACTAGATGGCGTCGTGTGATAGTTGTGGAATATTATTATTATTATAGACACGTAAACGCTCACCTTTTCTTATAATTATGTATGGAACACATTTATCATGTTATTTATGTTATGGACCAGTAAAGCACCTATTACAAAATCTATAAACTGTTTGAGCGCATGGGTTTCCCTGTAAAATACACTACAGAGCGTCTACAATGTATTAAATTATGGCTAGAAAATCCACATTTAGCAAACATGTTGGTAATTACAGGAAGACGATTCAAGAAGATATTATTTATGTCGTTTTATTGATTCAATGGGAGTCTGTTGTTAGGACAACTTTGTTGTAAGTTATTGTACATACTAGCTGTTACCGATGCAACCGACTGCTGAGCAGCAAGTCGGAGGTTCGATCTCCACACGCAACAAATATTTGTATCATCTCCAAGTAGTAACAACTACTTGGAGATCATACAAATATTTGTATGATTGATTTGTTGAATTTTATATTATGTTTTTTTTTTTTTTTTTAATTGTTTATTTTATACAATTTTAGTACAGGTTTACATTATATTTTGTACCATTAAACCAGAATTGGTTTGTATTGGTATGTATTTAATTGATTTGTTGAACTCATTTACCCAAACTCCCAGACCCAGGACCTAGACCCAGGTAAATGAGTTTCTATGATTGTAAAAGCACCCACCACCCAGAATAAATTTAAAGTGGCACGGTTTTTTTTTTAAACATTCAAAACATTGAAATGTTGTGACTTTTTTTTAAAGGCATACCAAATTTTCTTCAAATCCGCGGTCAGTCATTTTTGCGTGAAAGAAAGACTTTATGCTATGACCTCATGTGTTCACCTCTGGGTTTTATTTTTTTTTCTCACAAAAAATTGCCTCTATTATGTATCTAATTGTAATTTCATTAAATAGAAATTTCTCCTGTAAGTAGGTTGCGTTTCCAATCATTTTCCAAACACAAACACCCCGACCCGGAAAAACTACGTATAGAGCATATTTTTTGTTTCGCAGCGCAGTCAAACGCTTCAGCCTCATGTCTATGAGTCTTTGTAAGAATATTGTATAATGCATTTTCATTCCGGAGTCGTGTGACTAACTTATCAGGCAACCGTGACCCCGGCGGAACGTAAAGGGCTATTGAAGGACACTGTGGATTTTAGTCAGTACTAGTCTGAGAGTCCCTCCTTGGGTGGGAGGACTCTTGGTGATTTTAGCAATAAAAAAAAATAAGTATATTTTCATTCAGTCTAAACGTAGTGTTAGGTCACTCAAAAAGTCAAAACACACATTTCAGGAGCAGATTCCATCAGTTCAGAGGTAATATTCCGTGCACAATTTTTCCGTACATCAAAATAATTTCAGTGGTCGTAAATCTTAGCAGATAATTACTTCACATGACTTTTACGAGCGATCCTAAAGGCTACCTGTGTACGTTTAGTGAGTAGGTAGTGTTTTTGATGTTGGTAACACTTTCGGTGTAGATTTCCGAAGCGATCTCTTTTTAACCGACTTCAAAAAAGAAATGGTTCTCAATTCAGTTCACCGATTACTCCGAGCTTTCTGGAGGTTTCAGATTTGTATGATTCCTTTTTTGATTGATGCAGTATTCTTGTCATTTGGTCCCATAAAATTCATTCAGTTTGACTAAGTAATTTTTATTTTATGAGCATGTGTCGCTTATCGTAAAAAAAATTTAACGTCTATGGTACATAATAATATCATGGATTCATCAGTGCGTTATCAAACTTTTAATTTCAAATACACAAACACCTCCACCCAAAACAACTCTTGTAGATAATATTCCGTTTCAAAAAAGAACCCACGACATGCAACGCAGCTGCAGTCAATCGGACAGTCATAGTTATTCAGCCAAAATCATTGCTTATAAGAAAACGATTGCTGATAAACTAAATATTATGATAATAATCGGGTCCATTACAACTAATCCTGGCTTGTTGGCACCTGTCCTACTTGATAACAGCAGCTGATGCGTTGACGTTTATAGCCAAAGTAACCCATTTTCATACCTCGATGACCTGATATTATTATATGAGTTATAGTGAAATTTTAATAGATTAAAGTATGGATGGATATTTTATTTTATGATAATGTTGCAGTAAATGTCTATTGACCATGATCCTTTGTCGGAGGAGTTTGTGGCTAAATAATTACAGCCGCACAGGCCGATCTTCCGGGTTAAGCCGCGCTTGCCGAAGTTGGTCTGTGGATGGGTGACCATCTGTCATAGCGAGTTTCCTCCGTGCCTCGGAAAGCACGTAAACCCGTTGGTCCCGGCTGTCATTTGTAGATCTTTGACAGTCGTTACTCTAAAAGTCTGACAGTCAGTCTTACCTTGGGGTGTCGTATTATCCAGTTACTGGGTTGTGGAGGTCCGACAGGCAGTCGCTCCATGTATAATACTGATATCCAGCTGCATCTGGTTCGACTGGAAGCCGACCTCAATACAGTTGGGAAAAGGCTAGGCAGATGATGACCATGACCCTTATCGTAATTATTTATTTATACCAAAGAGATTTAAAAGAACCTATAGAGCGGGCATTGGGAAAATTGACATACAAAATTTTTGATGCCGTCCGTCAGTAGCGCTATCTAAGCGTTGAATAGCAACGCGACTACTAGACTGAGGAACTTTTTACCTAGTGGTAAAAAGTTTTGGATCACAAATTTCTTCGTGATGTCCCGTCTATTGCTCGTATATAGTTTTATGTCTTTGATTTATACATATAGTTCGACACGTTTTCACTAGAAACAAAGTCTTACTACTACAGCGAATTCGTCTGACTGTTGATGATTTTTGACAACATCATTAATATGTACCCTTCTTTTTTTGGGATGGTAAATTCATCAAATGACTCTTCCAGCCATGGGTGCAATTGACTTTCAGACGACTACTGACTAAAAATCCACCCTGCTTCTTAAAAACCCTTGTTCACTACAAGGGTTTTTATTGTTTCCTATTTTATAATACTCAAATCAAACATTCAAATAAACATCAAGTTCAAAGTGAAAATATATTGCAAAAAATCTTTTTGTTTTCTTAAAATGCTTCTCGTATCCACACTGTGAAATGATTTGCCTTTTTAACCGACTTCAAAAAGAAGGAGGTTATCAATTCGACGGTATGTTTTTTTTTCTGTGTGTTTGTTACGCGATTACTCCGCCAATTGTGGACCGATTTTCAAAATTCTTCTTTTGTTCGAAAGGAGATACTTCAGGAGTGGTCCCATTGTCACCATGTCAGGATCTGATGATTGGATCCTGAAGAAATCGAGGGCAACCCTCAAATTTTATAGGCCTACACATCGTTTTTCGCAAATTTTATGAAGTAATTTAAGTATTTGCGTATGGTAATCATCATCTCGTGTAGCTGAGCTGATGCTGGAAGGTACGTAACTCCTCTAGTAAGGACTTGGCATCGACTGATTTAGTAAATTATGTTTGTGTTCGTATATCTCCGGAACTACAAGTCCGATTTAAGTTATTCTTTTTTTGTTGTACTAGGTATCGTTCAACTTAGGGAAAACTGCAAGTTTCATCAAAAAAAGTCACCGACTTCCGAAAGAAAAGTTTTGAAGGTTATTTTACCCTTTTTTGTGGTTATTTTTGAAGGCGGTTACATTTTTTTTTTTAAGTTTTTGATAATCCGTTTAAACAATATCAACACAAAAAAAAACAAGTTTTATTAGATTAGCATCAATGGAGTTCTAATCAGCAAATAATACTATAACCAGTCAAAAAACCCCCCACTGTGGAGTAGTCCAGCTATTTCGTGCAGCCCTAGAATAGATGCACGCCAGTGACCCGGCGCAGGCGCATACCCGCTATATTTACAACTAGTCCACTGTTCTCCATAGCTACATCACCGTCTGTCTCGTTTCACGCCTTGAAGTTCTTTAACATGCCCTATAAACATTGACTAGCTATATGAGGTAATACCTAAGCCTGGTGTGACTTGACCAATATAATAAGGACAGTGACCTCTGAGTTTGTTTCGGCTATTTCTTCTCAGAGTACCTACCTAGTCAGGTACGAAACACCGGACTCATCCAGTTTGTACAAAGACGATGCCTAAAAGTGTTTATATTAACCTACTTGCAAAAAAATTCATTTCATTTCAGAAACACAGGCCTACACATTAACATCCTACTTCTTGCCTGAGTGCGCCAACCGTGCTGTCAAATATAAAATTATCATCATAATTGCAGCCTTTAGAAGTCCACTGCTGGACATAGGCCTCTCCCAGGGAGCGCCACAGCGCACTATTTCCCGCTTTTTTCATCCAGCCACTGCCAGCAACGACTATTTATTACTAGACTACGCATTGCACAATCTAACGAACAAAACTATTCTGCCAACTCGCTGAGGTACTACGTAAGCGAGGGGGACGGGGTACTGCGTTGTGATTGGCTAACTCAAGGTCTGTTCTGTCTCAACGTATGTTTACGGCTCACAGGATTGGTCGAAATGAGACGGATATAAGACTTTTTTGCCTAATGTGTTGGCAGACATCGGTCGCCTGTTATTAGGAGTCTAGTATTATATCGTCGTTGGAGCCAACCATGCTGTCAAATATAAAATTATCATCATCATTGCAGCCTATAGCGGTCCACTGATGCCTTTCCCAGGGAGCACCACAGCGCACTACCTGCCGCTTTTTTCATCCAGCCATTGCTAACTACCTTCTTCAAGTCATCGGTCCATCTTGCCGGGGGCGTCCCACCCTATGTTTACCTACACGCGGTCTTCATTCGAGACCTTAAATAAATATATCACTGTTAAATCGTTAACTCACTGTTCCCTTTTTAAAAAACCAGGTGATACACGTACGGAAAACTGTCACCTTTTGACAGGTTGTTAAGGAAACGACACAAGTGTCAAAACTACCGCCCATTAAAGTCTGTTGCATGCGGCTTGTAAGGTATTGTATAACGGACTAGTGCTGCAACTCCAAATGTTAATGTGAGCACGTGTTTTGCATATAGATTGCTATGACAGACAGTAACGACTGATTTATAAGTTTCTTTAAGAAAATGATTCTACGGAGGACAACAATTTCATTTGAAAAAGAATAGTCTCTTTCAAGCCACAAATCGTATAGGCAAAGTCATACAACGTAATATTCATTGGCAATGACATGACTAATTTCTATACATAACGTCATAATCATCATTTCAACCTATTGCAGTCCACTGCTAGACATATGCCTCTCCTAAGGAGCGCCACTGCGCCGCCGCAACCCCTATAAGTAGGTACATGTAATTCAATTGAATTCCATGAATAGTCATGTCAGAACTAACGAAAGGTGGTGTAGGAAGGTTGTTGATGATCGTTGGCCTGTAAAGTCAGGCCAACGATCGATTTTATTCGCATAAAGTTCACATAATTATTAAAAATGCATGATCCTCACCAGTATGCAACCGGTGGAATCAATCAAATACTCGCTATGCCTACACAAATTACAATACGAAGCAAACCTGATTTTAGCCATTTGAACTGTAGTAACATTAAATAATTACGAATTAGATTTTATTGATTGAGTATTCAAAGAGATCCAAAAAGTTTGTTAAGGCTCAGGTCTTGTAAAATTCACTCGCGCCGAATTATTTGCGTAACTTTGTTTGTGATTTTTGAACAAAATAGTGCAATAGCTTGAAATATTATGATTGCACATAAATAACCATAATATAAGTAACAGCTAGTTATTTTTTTTAAGTTGATTTAAGTGGATTATATACAGTAAATCAAGCGTTCAAATCAGCTCTTTCCTGCCCAACGTCATTTCGAGTTACGTTGGTGCACTCAATCTGAGACAATGAAGAATTAATTTAAAAATCTGAGCAGCGCATAATGACCGCAATATCCTCGTCTTCAAACTGCGCTGATTAGTTTTTTATATTTATCTTTCATTTTCTAAATTAAGATGGCAGAATATTATCAAAATTCTCGGATTTTATCTCTCAATAAATAGTTTTTTTCATAAGAACTATGCATCGTAGGTATGTAATATTTAGATTATTTTGATGTCGACAGATCAATAAAGCAAATACAAAAAAAAAATTGTACCTAAAGCACTTTTTTTCAACAATAAAAAATATCTCAAATAACCTCTCAAAAAGTGTTTATAAACGAGAATTGCAAGAGAAATTCCTTAGTGGCCGGTGGACGGCCGGAGCGATCGGACGTGAGGTCCACGACGAATTTTTATTGGTCCCTCTCGCTCGCACCTTCTCTCGCTCTAACGGTGATTACGCACAGTTACGCATCTCAGGTTGCTCTACTTGATTAAATTAAAATATATTTTTTAACCGACGGAAAAAAAGGAGGAGGTTCTCAATTCGACATGTATATATATATATATATATTATTTATGACCATTCATTACTTTTTCTTACGTGGTCCAATTTCAAAAATTCATTTTTTTTTTGTTGTACCTACGTAGTGTATCTGAAAGTTGGTCCCATTTAAATATCAAAACTAAACGCGGCCTATATGGGTAGAAAAAAAGGAATGACAACTGAAAATTCTGTAGGAAAATTGACAATTAGTCAATTTTCCTACAGAATTTTCAGTTGTGAACCGATTCTGTTGAAATAAAGTTAACATAATGTAGTCCTGAGGACATTATAATTATACTATATAGCAGAGATATGGAGAAGTAACTAAACAGGTTCGAGCGAATTCCGACCTTAATGACATTTAAAAATTTAGTTTGTTTTTCTCACATTCACGTTTGCTAACATTGCTCCTTCATTAAAATCCGGTTTTTGCATAAATGTCAGTAAGGTCGAAAATCGTTTGAACCTGTTTTTTAAATTGCTTAACGATAGCAAGTTAAAAAAACAGCTTCAAGCTATTTTCGACCTTATTGACATTTAAAATTTAGTTTGTTTTTTCTCACATTCACGTTTGCTAACATTGCTCCTTCATTAAAATCCGGTTTATGAATAAATTTCAGTAAGGTCGAAAATCGTTTGAACCTGTTTTTTAAATTGCTTAACGATAGCAAGTTAAAAAAACAACTTCAAGCGATTTTCGACCTTATTGACATTTAAAATTTAGTTTGTTTTTTCTCACATTTACGTTTGCTAACATTGCTCCTTCATTAAAATCCGGTTTTTGAATAAATGTCAGTAAGGTCGGAAATCGTTTGAACCTGTTTTTTAAATTGCTTAACGATAGCAAGTTAAAAAAACAGCTTCAAGCGATTTTCGACCTTATTAACATTTAAAATTTGGTTTGTTTTTTCTCACATTCACGTTCTCTAACATTGCTCCTTCATTAAAATACGGTTTTTGCATAAATGTCAATAAGGTCGAAAATCGTTTGAACCTGTTTTTTAAATTGCTTAACGATAGCAAGTTATTGTATCACATTCACGTTCGCCAACATTGCTCCTTCATTAAAATCCAGCAATGAACAAAAGCGTTGGTTACTCTGTCTCCAGGTGGTAATGGACTGTGCCTATGACAAGGAGTGCAGTCCTTGGATGTTACTGTGGTACCCCGGCCAGGGCGGGAGGGTCTGTCAGACTTGTACTGACTAAAATCCACGGTGTCCTTCAAATAACCCTTTCATGTTCCGGGGTCACGGTAATGAGATAAGTACCGCGACGCCAGCAGGCTTTAGCCCTCTAGAGGGGGACCCCGTCATCATGCTGACGCTATTTGAGGCGCTCGTAGAACACAACGCGCCGTCGACCCGGGCATGGCCCAGGACTTTTTATACCCGACTGCGCCAGGAGGGTTATGTTTTTCGAGTGTATGTATGTATGTATATTTCTTTGTGTTGCTCTGCAGCCTAAACGGCTTGATGGAGTTTAACTTGAGAGGTGTCGTTAGATTCGTCTTAAACGTGAGAGTGTCACTGGGTACATAAAACTGTGCGAGTCGAACTCGCGTGCAAAGGGTTCCTAACTAAAAATATTTTTTTAAGATCTCTCACACTCTATCAAGTGGGGTGTCAAATCAAAGGATTTTAAAAATGGTTTACCAAAATATATATATAACATATGTTTCAATTTAATTTGGACTGATAAATGCTAACAAAAACTAAAAAAAATAAAATAAATATTTAAAAAAACAAAAAACCCAACTGCGTAAAAAAACTAAAAAGAAAGTAACAAGCCCAGTAGTTTAGAATTCACTCATTCACACTCACAGTCGGGGCCCCTTGGGAAGATTTGATTGGTATAATTTGAATGGGCCCCGACTGTGAGTGTGAATGACTGGATTTTACGCAGTTGGGTTTTTTGTTTTTTTTTACATATTTATTTTATTTATCATGGTAAAATTATCAAATGAGTCCTCCCACCCCAGGCCAAGCGGAAGGGACTGTCAGACTTGTACTGACTTAAATTCACGGTGTTCTTCAATAGCCTTTTACGTTCTCGGTTTACAAAGGGTATACAAAGCGCCGTCGACTCGGACATGGTCCATGGTCGGACAGCGAGTCGCCCATTACGCGCTTACGATGGCCAGAGATGACCATGACCGAGTCACCGTGGGCGTCTACCACTGTGGCTGGGATGTAAGGTTTACGCTGTCCTCTCTCTCACGCGTCCCGCCTCTTCCTTCGCCAGCATGACTGCTGCACTGACCTTTTTTTAAGTTTAATTAGTTAAACACGATTGTTATTATTATTATTAAAACACTTGTGTGATACTCGTATTATTACAAACCAAGTCATATTAAAACTACTTATTAAGCAACAATTTCTATAACTCCTTTTAAATAATCCTTAGTAGAGCAATGTTCTTACCGCATCAAAATTGTTTTATAATAATTCAGTAGGCAGGATGTATGCGGGGGGTTGCGGGAAGGGAGCCCGAAATTTGACGTACGATCGACTGGCCGAACGCGATTCTATTTTGTGCAAACCAAGACTGAAGCCTTAAAATTGATCAATCTGCTGATCAGATCAACAGTTTTACACTAAACTCTGTCTTCAGTCTTCACTTATTTAAATCTTTTCATTACGACACAAATACTAAGGGAAGTTATTTTACAAAAACTACAAAATCCATTGCAGGGTTTGTTTGATTGAAGGCGCTAATCTAAGGAACTACTGTTCAAATTGAAAAAATATCGTTGTGTTTGGATACTCTTAGTCCATTTATCGAGGAAGCCTATAGGCTAAAACATCACGCTGAGATCAATGGAAGCCGAGCAGCGGAGGAATCTGCGGAAACAACTAGTATAACATGAGCTGATAAAGAAAATTCATATCGTATCTTCCCAACAGGTACACGTGACCCTCCATAACTTCCATCCTTCTCGCTAATCCCTCTGTCCTACATATTAGCCTCACTTTGCATACATTTCACAATATCTTTAGAGCCACACAACAAAGGGCTCCTTATCTCAACACACATGGAAACTCAATTATCTTAAGTACGCACTACATGCAATGTGGTTTCCGTGGAGAAATACTTGTTACTTTTTGCTATTGGTTTGATACTAACATCATCATGCATCATCATAAAATATCAGCCCGAGATCACCCACTGCTGGGTATACGCCTCCCCCTTTTTTTGCCATATCTCTCGGTTCTGTGCGTCTCTCATCCATTTATTCCCCGCGATCTTGACGATATCGTCAACCCAACGGCTTTACACCAACAGCAAAGGTGAAACATATTTTTATTTTGTATAGAAAAAATGGCAGCTTATAGAATATACAACATTATTATTAACAACGATAATGAAGTGGTGATTTTAGACCTTTTTTTTTTTTTAGCGTGGTAAAATCATCAAATGAGTCCTCCAACCCCGGGCAGGGCGGGAGGGACTGTCAGACTTCTACTGACTAAAATCCACGGTGTCCTTCAATAGCCCTTTCTGTTCCGGGGTCACGGTAAGGAAATAATCCCGCGACCCCGGCAGGCTTTGGCCCTCTGACCCGTCATTATGCTGACGCTCTTTGAGGCGCGCGTGGGACACAACGCGCCGTCGACCCGGGCATGGTCCTTGGTCGGGCAGCGAGTTGCCCTTTACTCGCTGCCCGCATGCCCGCGCCTACGGTGGCCGGAGATCATCAAGCGACGTCCGTCGCCGTGGGCGTCTACCACCGCGGGTGGGGCGGAGGGAGGACTCTGTCCTCTCTCGCTCGCGGCCCGCCTCCTCCTTTGCGAGCATTACTGCTTCGCAGAAGGAGGCGACCGCTTCCCACTCCGTCTCGCCCCGCAGCATGGCCGCGACCAATGCTGGGCGCGAGAGGTCTCCGCCTATCGCAGCCGTGAGGACACGTCGGTGCTCTGCCCAAGCTGGGCAGTCTTGCACCGTATGCTCCACCGTGTCCTCCGGGCGATCTCCGCAGTGGTGACACCCAGGCGTCTCCTCCTTTCGCATCAGACACAGGTACCTCCCGAAACTTCCGTGTCCGGTGAGGACCTGCGTCAAGCGGTAGGTCAGCACGCCATGACTTCTCTCCAGCCACTCCTCAAAGAGGGGTCTTACCGCCGCAATTGCGGCGTGCCCGGCAGAAATTATTTCTTAAAAATAGTCCTATATACCATGCAAATATTATACATAAAAGAGGTTAGTGATCGTTCAGCGACCTATTACTAGCGCAAGAATGTAAATAACAAAATATTATTTATTTTCAGTCTCCACTTTCTGAAAGTTACAACAATAAAAAACCTAATAACATCTTCTTTTAACATTTTAATGCCTTCGTCAATTATTTCAGTTTCAGTTTTCAGATAATAACATAAAGAATTACACGTAAGAGTGTTTTCATGTGATCACCTTGGCATTTCTCACTTTTTATCGTTACGTCTAAAAATATTGGCGCTGATTCTGGAAAATAAAGTAATAGTAGCAGTGTTAGTATGGTCGCGGGACTAACGAATTACCGTGACCCCGGAACGTAAAAGGCTATTGAAGGACACCGTGGATTTCAGTCAGTACAAGTCTGACAGTCCCTCCCGCTCTGCCCTGGGTGGGAGGATTCATATGATGATTTTACCACGGTAAAAAAAGCAGTGTAGGTAAATATTGACAAATTAGGTACCATGAATCAATAATTTTTTTCATTCAATCAAAAAGAAATAAACTTTTACTATAGTAAACCACGGCTTTTCACCGTTATTACTTTACGATAATAATAATTTACTTTTCACCTCACCCGCTCGGAAAGATTCTATTTCTCATTCAAAATCTGAGCGCAAAACTCCATTTTGTGCTCTAGAGCACAAAGTGTTGTTTAAAATTCGAACACGTCTTGTATTCAATTGTTTTCTACTTTTCTACACTGGCAGGCGAGCCGCCCCCACTGCATTTCCTCGCTTAGTGAGGTGAAAAGTTGTGTGTTGCACTCGGCAGCAAAGTTTTTCTGCGTCTCGTACCTTTGAAAACTTCGCATCGCTCAGGATTCTATATTTGAACCGCTCGTTTCTCTCGCGGTTCAATCTTAGAATCCTTCGCTCGCTCAGTTTTCAATTCAAGTACTCGCGCCAAAAATCAACTTTGCAGCCTTGCATAACAAATAACTATTTCACCTCACCCGCTCGGAAAGATTCTATTTCTCATTCAAAATCTGAGCGCAAAACTCCATTTTGTGCTCTAGAGCACAAAGTGTTGTTTAAAATTCGAACACGTCTTGTATTCAATTGTTTTCTACTTTTCTACACTGGCAGGCGAGCCGCCCCCACTGCATTTCCTCGCTGTGTGAGGTGAAAAGTTGTGTGTTGCACTCGGCAGCAAAGTTTTTCTGCGTCTCGTACCTTTGAAAACTTCGCATCGCTCAGGATTCTATATTTGAACCGCTCGTTTCTCTCGCGGTTCAATCTTAGAATCCTTCGCTCGCTCAGTTTTCAATTCAAGTACTCGCGCCAAAAATCAACTTTGCAGCCTTGCATAACAAATAACTATTATAAACCTAGGTTAATTGAGCCAATAAACGATCCTACGCCATTTAAGACCCGTACGGAACCCGTATTAAATTTCATGGTTATTAGTATGGAGTTACCTACAACATCACATAACAATAAAAGTTATTTATGAAAGTTACAAAAATCTCATAGGTGTAAAACCGATATTCTACGAGTACTTATCATCTACTAAATTCGGTAAAAAACACTAGTTCATTATTTCTATTATTTGAACATAAAGGGTCAGCAATTTGGTTCAGTAGATTTTTTTTCGTGAGCATTTTTGGTTCATTGCTATTTGGATGATGTAATTAACTTACCTACGGATAACAAAATGTTAGTGCGAATGTAAGAATATCTGAACTAAGAAGGGCATAAAAATATATATGACATCGAAAAATTCGCAGAATTTTTGCTTGGTGGAATCTGCAATCTGGAAACATCGTATTTAAGGGAGCAACATGTTTTCCTAAACTAAATTACAAGCAAAACAAAACAAACCCGTCACACAATCCCTATTATGTACAGTAGGGTATCGAACCGGGAAATCCCGGTCCCGAAAATCCCGGGATTTCCCGGTTCTTGAAGTATATTTTAAAACCCGGGACATGCGACTGAGAACCGGGAAATTCGGGATTTTCGGGACTCAGAAAAACAGTATAAATAATTTGTTTAAACTTGTTAATTCTTTTATAGAACAAAAGAATCAAATTGGATGTAAGGTATTTATTCACTTCGCCGTTAAATACGGAATAACATGTTCAGATACAAGTGTTGTTGACAGAGAAGAAAAGTTGATAATGTAGTACTGGTTCTCGAAAGCCTTTGACAGGGTCTCGAGACAAAAAGCTTCCTTGCTTTTGGTATCTCAATTTTTGTAGCTGGATATCAGACTTTCTTAGTGAACGCATCAATCAGAGTTGTCGTTGATGACTGATCCTTTGAGCTTTTGGTTATTGACTCTGGAGTTCAACAGTTATCTGTTCTCTTTGCAACTCTTATTTTGCTGCACATTTCTTACCCACTTCAGCCTGGTATTGTTGGGTAGGTAGATAACAGTACTGTTTCAATGACATACTTGCCCACTGCAAAATCCAGTGGGGATGAAGTTCATTGCTTCAGAGAGACCATGGTAGAGCAAACAGATTTGATATTTAGTATCCCATAAAAGAGAGAAGTTTCTTGTTCGCTCACACAAGAAACTTCTCTCTTTTATCGCCACCAACATACAGGCGTATATTTCCTTAGTGAAGTAGGAGTAAATCAAAACTACATCTTTTGAAGAGTAATTTGGACCAATTTTTACTGTTTCTGTAACTGATGACCTTGAGCTTTTGGGCATGGAACTGACATCCAGTGTCAACTTTGACGTGGGCATCCTACATAGACTGAAGCGATACCTTACACCTGGATATATGCAAGCCCATTTCTGCATTGATTGCGTCGTAGTAGCCCGCGAAATTCAAAGTTTCTTATGTTTTTTCTAACGGAGTATTGCAGCAACCTTACTCAACTTAATCATTGGGATGGCTCAGATAAATACAACTTACTGCACTAGACCCAGTGGAATGCAGAGCTCCTTAGACTAATTGGCAACGTGAAACTGGTGGATGGTTACTCTACAGCTTAGCTCATCTTATCTACGCAAGCTTAAGGAATAATAATAATGTAAAGATGTACATTATAGCACGATACATCTCATTACATCTTTCCATAGAAATCGTCAGGAGACCACACACTGCAGCAATAATGTATATTTTTACATCTTCGAATCTAAGGTACTGAACACGAAAATATACATTTATATTTCGATACACCTATACGTCATCTCAATACATTTCCGTATACTTTCTCTCTTCGAAAAGGATGTTATGAAATGTAGGGAAATATACATTACATTACCTGTTGTGTGTGTGACACATCAAGATAATTTAAAGCTATACATCCCGGGATGTAATGTACATTAATATACATTATAGCTGCTGTGTGTGAAGCCCTCCCTCTTTTCGTTTTTTTTATTGGGTTCGCTCGTGCTAAGATGAGACCTAAAATAGGTCGAACTCATGAATTCTACAACCTCTTTCCACCGGCCTACTTGCATTAGGTACATCTAATGTCCAGTATTGGACATCTAGATGAACTGCAAGTTTCCATAGTTAGTACAGTTAGAGTGAATAGATTTGCCACCTCTGAATAGAAAAGAGGCTAGAGCAAACCCATGTCCATGAGGCCGTCGAATAAGTTGGTTGTATGATTTTAATCAGAATAAATACTGTAACAAAGTTATCTTATTATTTTCATTGTTTTCTAATGCCATGGAAAAAATGCATTTTTGTCCCGAAATTCCCGAAAATCCCGGGATTTCCCGGTTCCTTGGACGCCTGTCCCGAAAATCCCGGGACTTCCAACAAGGACCGGTTCTCGATTCCCTAATGTACAGGTTTACATCACCTCAAAATAAACACCTTAATGCCTTCGTCAATTATTTCAGTTTCAGTTTTCAGATAATAACATAAAGAATTACACGTAAGAGTGTTTTCATGTGATCACCTTGGCATTTCTCACTTTTATCGTTACATCTAAAAATATTGGCGCTGATTCTGGAAAATAAAGTAATAGTAGCAGTGTTAGTATGGTCGCGGGACTAACGGATTACCGTGACCCCGGAACGTAAAAGGCTATTGAAGGACACCGTGGATTTCAGTCAGTACAAGTCTGACAGTCCCTCCCGCTCTGCCCTGGGTGGGAGGATTCATATGATGATTTTACCACGGTAAAAAAAGCAGTGTAGGTAAATACTGACAAATTAGGTACCATGAATCAATAATTTTTTTCATTCAATCAAAAAGAAATAAACTTTTACTATAGTAAACCACGGCTTTTCACCGTTATTACTTTACGATAATAATAATTTACTTTATAAACCTAGGTTAATTGAGCCAATAAACGATCCTACGCCATTTAAGACCCGTACGGAACCCGTATTAAATTTCATGGTTATTAGTATGGAGTTACCTACAACATCACATAACAATAAAAGTTATTTATGAAAGTTACAAAAATCTCATAGGTGTAAAACCGATATTCTACGAGTACTTATCATCTACTAAATTCGGTAAAAAACACTAGTTCATTATTTCTATTATTTGAACATAAAGGGTCAGCAATTTGGTTCAGTAGATTTTTTTTTGTGAGCATTTTTGGTTCATTGCTATTTGGATGATGTAATTAACTTACCTACGGATAACAAAATGTTAGTGCGAATGTAAGAATATCTGAACTAAGAAGGGCATAAAAATATATATGACATCGAAAAATTCGCAGAATTTTTGCTTGGTGGAATCTGCAATCTGGAAACATCGTATTTAAGGGAGCAACATGTTTTCCTAAACTAAATTACAAGCAAAACAAAACAAACCCGTCACACAATCCCTATTATGTACAGGTTTACATCACCTCAAAATAAACACCGCGTAAGTTTTCACTCATTTCAAATAAACAATTTTAACACATAGGTACTTACTGAATTAACGCTTAACAATAATCGTTTTCACAATACATGACGAACGGTTTTACATTATTCTGGCATTTGTTTGTTTGATAATTCACTGTTCACTTACGTTAAAGTATTTCTTATATCTGTCATCTCGTTGGATGATGCGTTTTCGAGTGCGAATATCACCAATTCACCAAAAAAAAATTCACTAAAAATCTGTTATGCGCGTATAAGCGTATAGGAATAGACGTAGAGACGCGTCCCTCATTACGACTCTGAAAAATTTTTTACGATTGTTTTCCACATAATTTATGTGTATTTTCTGGACCCACGGCTGGCCTTACAACGAGCGTACCTATAGGCGCGTCAGAGCTCGTATGTGTTGTGTGCATAACCTGTGGCATAACATAACACAGGCATAATCAGCCAGCCTATAATTTTCGCTGTTGGAAGCACAAGCCTCCTCTCTGTGAGAGCATTGGACTATCCACAATTTTTGGTTACCTCATGATTTTGTCCTTCACCATTATGATACCAAAAAAAAACTCAGAAATCGAAGCCGTTACCACTGAGACTCCACTGATACTTACGCGTATGTACGCGCTTCCAAAATCAAGCTTTTACGCAAATAATGAACCGCCTTAAATCCAGAATACACCTGTTTTCTTTTCGAGTGTATGACTAAGCTTTTCTAACAAAAATAGATTCTACTTTTAATTTTAAACCTCCGTTGACAACGTACGTTAAAAACGATACTTTTTTATTATTTGTTTTTGTGCTTATTTTGGCAGGTGTCCCACCGCGGGCGATTAACGAATGAGTGGAGCAAGCAACTGAAAACGAGTTGCTGAGCAGCGAATGTGTAGTTTCGATAGTTTTGTCTCTGAGCTATCAGCGAGTGCCCAACTGCGACGGGCGAGTTTCTCGCATTTGCATTTGATCCATCACTCATGGTTGCCATTGCTCAAAGCCGCACAAACTGACAATCTTTCGGATCGGCATCGCTGAGCGAGTAGGTATTATCTTTGATAGTCCTTGTGGTGCAGCGATAAATTAGTCAAGCGAGTCCTCGCCAGTACAATCATCATCATCATCATATCAGCCATAGATTTCCAATAGGACCTGTTGGAAGCGGATTGCATCAACTATCAATTTATACATTTTTTCTGTTTAAATGGAATGTAGGTACATCTATTGTGCGTTTCTTGAGCAAGAAAATAGCCGATGGTTAAGCCTGTTTTAGACGATGCAAGAACTCGCAAGCGAGTTGCTTTACATTGCGGACTTTATTTCAACGAATTCAGATGATCAAACAAATACCGCAAAGTAGTGAAACTCGCATGCGAGTTCTTGCTCCTTCTAAATGAGGTCTTTAGTTGTCACGATACTCGAGACATGAATATACATTTTTCCCGCTAGGCACTTTACGACCCGTATATTTTTTCATAATGTTGCCTCTCTGACCGCATAAATTTTCCACGAGAATATTCGTGGCCCTTTGAAATTATAGTCTAAGATAAAGTTGGTTTTATAAAAGTTATTTACATCGTAAATCTTTGAAGGTATCTCGATGAAGTTCCAGCCGTTTTAGAGATTAGGCAGGACAAACAAACAAGCTAAAAGCGTTCGGTATAAGAATTTTCTTGAACGTAAACAATCTTGTAACACCACATGAATGCAATAAATATTTGAGTTTGAGTTTGAGTTTGATATATATTTCTTTAAGGTCACACAAAGAAACTGCTGGAATTTGATAGGTTAAATATGTCAAAGTGTGGTTAAAGATGTCGGGGCGCGCTCGGGGCGCAGACAGTCACGGCTGTACCGTAGTGACGAACGGACGGTGTTTTGTTTTAAACTATATCACAGTCATGAATATTAATCTAGGAACGTAGATTACAGTATATCTAGGGCTCGCGCGTACATACATACATTTTTATTGAACACTTCCTATTCAATATACAAAGTATTTTATTTGTTTACTTAGTATAAGAAAAGTAGTTATATTTACAATCGCAACACTAAATAGAAACAGAAAGTAGGCAAATGTAATTAAAATGCTGGAGACGGGCGTCGGACAGCCCAGCAGTTTACGTACGGCTGTAGGTATTTATTTCTATCATGCGGCCGAGTTCCACTACTGTATATATTTATACTGTGGTATCACTTACGAACATTATTTAGAAACTAGTGTTTTACCAGGGTTTGTCTTGCATTACAAGGGTGCGAAATCAATTTTTTTTATAATCTAATATTTACGAGCAGTGCAGTGGTGGCCCAATGCAGCCAGGCGCATTACTTTGTGTAATGTATTTCATCACCACTGCTCTCAAAACGGTGGAGGAAAACATCGTGAGGAAACCGGCATAATTATCCTAGAACCAAATATTCGAAGACATCCGCACTGGGCCTGCTTGGTACATTACAGCCCACACCCTCTCAAAAAGAGGAGGCCTGTGTTTCAAAAGTGGTAACATTTGTCTGATGATGATGATCTCATATCCTCAGGTCTTGTTAAACGCTATTCAAAATTTCATTAAAATCGGAATAGTAGTTTAGTCGTCAAGAAGTAGGTACAAACAAAAAAACGAAAACATGTTCTAATACTTAACATAACCATAGATTCAGTGTTTCAGTACCTACTTCTTTGCATTAAATCCTTTCAGTAACTTAATCCCTGTCCTTATCCTTACAGTATTTCTCTTTCTATTTTAAAAACACCCTCTATTATTAAGTTTACCAAAAAATTATGGCTCGCAACTTATCTCGGCTTGAGTGGATAAGAAGGTTACAGATAAACTTTCGTATTTAAAGGATATGTAAGGATTAGTGTGGAATTGTGGATAATACTTATTCCAGTTTACTTTATTTCTACCTACTCTAATTTAGACGCGAAATCTCTAAAAGTAGGTTACGTTTTTATGTAGGCCTTGAACCTAGACGTTTTATGTCTGGAGGATAAGCAACACTTTTAAATGAAAAAATTCATATAAAATATTTACTTATTTATAATTTTCAAAGCGTTAAAAACCGACTTGGTTTTTCATAAAAAGTTAATCTGATTATCAAATGTATTCTCTATCTATTCACAAGTAATAATGTAGTTCCTAACTAACAAACACACAGCCAGACATCAAAACAAAGACCACTGAAAGCAGTAACATTAAATCTGAATGATATGATTGTCTAATGTTCCTTGAAATAAATAAACGGATTATCACACTACTCAAAAACCAATCTTGTGTTCCATTTTCCAAGGTTCAATTTTGATCAAAGAAAAGTACAAGGAAACGATAGTTTAAACTATAATTTAATGGGAAATTGTAAGTTACAAATCTCATTTCATTCACCATAAGTTTCCAAGATTAAATGTTTGGTAAACACTGTTTGGAGTATGACTAAGGTTGCGAAATTACTGGAACCCACCGTTATTGTCCCGGAATGAGAGCATTTGTCCCGGGTAACGGAGCCGTAACGTGGAACATGTCAGTCAAGCTGGCCCACCGACTTCATGTCACGCAGCGTGCTACGGAAAGATCTATGCTTGGGGTCTCACTAAGGGATAAAATCCGGAATGAGGTCTTACGGCATAAGACCAAATTTACAGATATTGTCCAAATCTGTAGCAAGCTGAAGTGGCAGTGGGCTGGTCATGTCTGCCACAGAACCGACGATAGGTGGAGTAGGAAGGTTCTCGAATGGAGACCGCGTGGGGTGGGACGCCCCCCGGTAAGATGGACCGATGACTTGAAGAAGGTGGCTGGCAGTGGCTGGATGAAAAAAGCAGGAGATCGTGCACTGTGGCGCTCCCTGGGAGAGGCCAATGTCCAGCAGTGGACTGCAATAGGCTAAAATGATGATGGTGATGAACGGAATTGAGGAAACTATGATATCCCGGAATTGAGAAAAATTATTGATATCGATTCAGTTACTGATTCTGAATAAACTATATTCAGGTTTCGCATATTAAGTATACGTACTAAAAATATTTTTAGAAACAACAAAAAAATCATGTCTATAATTGTATACCCCCCTTAAATATTTACTTATTCTGTTTTGTAGTATTTGTTGTTTTAGCGGCAACTGAAATATCATCGGTGAAATTTTGAACTGTCTAACTATCATGGTTAATGACATACAGCCTGACGTCCGACGGACAGATAAACAGACTGAGAGCTGCCTTAGTACTAGTAGTAGAACGGGACTCCGTTCTACCCTTTAGGTTCTTCATCATCATCAGCCTATAATGTTCCCACTGCTGGGACACAGGCCTCCTCTCTGTGACAGGAAGTGGGCCATAATCCACCACGCGGGCCCAGTGCGGGTTGGTGGATGTCACATGTCTTCGAATTTTTTGTTCTAGGACATGCCGATTTCCTCAAGATGTTTTCCTTCACCGTTTTGAGGGCAGTGGTGATGAAATAAATTACACAAAGAAATGCGCCAGGCTCGGTTCGAACCCACGACCTACAACTCGTAAGTCGGGCCCGATACCATTAGGCCACCACTGAGGCCACCACTTTAGGTTCTTACGGAAACATAAACATGAAAAATACAAATTCCTTATAAAAAAAAAATTTGTCCCGGTTGCGAACTCAGCAAATCTGGCAACCCTAAGTATGACTAATGTCCTTTGGTGTTTATCTTACTGCCCAAATATCAAAAAAGTGGATATTTGGGCAGTTTCCTCCAATAGTTTATCGTCGAAGATTTAGGTCAAGGCCAAGGCCGGCAGCGTTTTTTATTGACTTTGACCCAGTTGTGAATATAAATCTATTGCTCTTGGCTTTGAGTGGGGTCAAAGGCATGTAGATTAAGGTTAATAGGTTCTTTTTTTAGGGTTCCGTAGTCAACAAGGAACCCTTATAGTTTCGCCATGTCCGTCCGTCCGTCCGTCCGTCCGTCCGTCTGTCCGCAGTTTATGTCAGAGACGCCCAGTACTAGAAAGCTGTAATTTCGTGTAAATATACGGATTTGTTGTGCCGAAAAAGTGGTAAAATAAAATCTCGTAAAATATTTTTTTTTAGCGTACCTCCTGTACACGTAAAGTGGGGATGTTTTTTTTATTTCTCGCGTACCCCTTAGTGTGGGGTATCATTAAATAGGTCTTTAAAAAATATTGATTTTGATAAAAAGATTCGTTTGTGAAATATTAAGCATTAAAGTGCTAATTTTTGCTCGACTCGAGTGCCCCCCCCCCTCTACCAGCTAAACGGTTATGTTTGGGGGTGTGAAAAAATTCACAATAGTAGTATATATAACGAAGTTTGAAGGAAAATTATCATGACTAAGTAGGCTTTACAAGTTTACGAGTAATAGTCGACCAACTTATAAAACGATATAGGATAGCATATTTTCCTAAACAAAATGTATCGCAGAACATGTTCTTCAACTGCAAATGTAAGTTTGTAAACTTTATTTTTACAGCTATAATAGGTGGGTATGTTTTGGGGATAGGTAGGTTTTTATTGTCAACTATTTTTAACTAACTTCAAAAAAAGGAGGAGGTTCTCAATTCGTCGTAATCTTTTTTTTATGTATTTTCCCCGATTTCTCAAAGACGCCTGGACCGATTTTGAAAATTCTTCTTTTTAAAATTAAATTCAGCGAATCAGTTTAATTAGTTCGCATAAGTATTTTGATGGACAACTACGGAACCCTACACTGTGCGTGGCCCGACACGCACTTGGCCGGTTTTTATCGAGGTAAAATTATTATGAGTCCTGCCGCCCAGGGTGGGACGGGCGGGAGGGACTGTCAGACTCGTACTGACTAAATTCCGCGGTGGTTCTTTAATAGCCCTTTACGTTCCAGTGTCACGAATAACCTGATGAGAAAGTCTAAACATGGGTCGTGAGACTTTCTCATCAGATTAATAGGATATGCTATGGCATATCCTATTAATGCCATAGCATATCCTATTAATGTCATAGCATATCCTATTAATCTACTGTTGCAACCGCTGCAAGCCTTATCTGCCTAGCCTTTTCTCAATTATGTTGGGGTCGGCTTCCAGTTGAACCGGATTTCATTTTCCATACAAATAACGTCGTAATACTTCAAGTAAAGTAACTAGTAAGCTGTAAGTTCAAATGCGTAGTATTAATGCGGTATACAATTAATCATCCACAGAACACAGACACCATTTTCTCGAATGAAAATATTCCATCAATTACACAGTTTTTAAGCTCTAAAAAAACAATGCCAAATAGACAACATAAAAGTCATTTACCCCAAGACATCGATGACAAATCATCATCATCACTAAGCATGTAAATTATCACTTCTAAAAGAAAATCTTAGTACTCATCACCTATCGCCGAATATCGTGGTTCGTTGAAACGGATCATGATAAGTCATTGGTCACTTGAATCAGAGCCAAAACGTAACGATCTAGCTCAATGGCTACAGTTTTCTGTGTCATAGTACAAGATATTCAGTAAATCAAGTAGGTTTCTCAGTGAAATAAACGGTGATTGTGAGAGGGGTTGTTCTTTAGGGAGAGAGTGTTTTTAGGGGGGCACACTGTAATATCTTGAAGCCAGAATCAACAATGGCGACCACCGAAAAAATCAGTTTTACAATTTTTTTGTCAAATATATACTTTTGGTTTTAAATATTAAACGTCGCAAATCTCAAATACATATTTTCTGTGGAAAGAATAAATCTACAACCTCATCGTAAAACGTTAAGAATGGATTACAAAATTCAACACTTATGAGCAGACCTCTGTGGCAAAAGTAGCAGATTTGAAGCCTGCCCGCGGTCGATTTTTTTTTAACAGAAAATCTTATACTTTCGGTATTTGCACACAAGTCAAACATAAACGATTGACAGGACAGACATAAAATTATAAACGCCTTGAGCTTATATTTCGATATTTTCTCCTAGTTGACATACTGTATTTTACTCATGGCCTGTGGCTACCGTTCCTGTATGGCATCATAAATATACGCTTACGCTTGTGATCTGCTTCCGTAGTCTTTAGATAGAAAGCAGAAATTCAACAATTGGATGACAGAGGTCGTTTGAATTATCAGGGAGTATTCATATTATTTAACTGTCTTTTCGTGGCTAAATAATTACAGCAGCACAAGCCGATCTCTGGGTTATAGTCGTTACTATTAATCAGAAGCTCTAAAATTCTGACAACCAGACTTCAAATCAAATCAAATCAAAATAGCTTTATTAATTCCATGCACAAGATTTACAATTAGAAAATAAATTAAAATTAAAAATAATCAATCAATTAATCATATAAATAATCAAAAATTCATGCTTAAAAATAAATTAAAAATAAATTACAATTATCAGTTAAAAACAAAATTAATAGTAAAATTTCAAATCATTAATAATTATAAATTCATGCCTAAACAAATTAATTAAACAAATATATAAATTACAATAATCAGTTCATTGTGATAGAATACAATTAATAGTAAATAAAATTCATTGCTACAAGCTTATTGTTATATAATAATAATAATTTAAAATATGTATTATAAGTCAAACAATAACATAATTGGTTTAGGTACTTTTATATTTATGATTGATTAAGATTATTAAGTTGCATGCATGGACCCCTCTCGGGTAAAAGCCTCGACTCCAAAGAATGCCCGATGTCTCTGTGTTGTGCTCTATCAATCCAATCTTTTCCCGCAATTGCCTTTATTTCATCTTGCCACCTAGAGCATGGTCGTCCTCTGCCTCTGGTTCCCTGTGGTCCCCTCCATGTCGTTGTCTTATGTGTCCATCTTTCGTCAGTGAACCTTGCTACATGACCAGCCCATTTCCATTTCAGTCTCTGAGCAAAAATTATTGCATCATAAACCTTGGTTCTATCACGTATGTCAGTGGCTTTTATTCTGTCTTTTAAGGTGACTCCCAGACAACTTCTCTCCATTGCTCTCTGGGTGGCTTGAATTTTCATCTTTGTTTTATTATTGAATATCCATGTTTGGCAGCCGTAGGTTAGACATGGTAGTATTGCCGAGTTCATAACAATTGTCTTCAGTTTCACTGGGAGCTGAGATTTTAGAATCTCCTTGTGGGCCCAGAACTTCTTCCACGTTGAAGCTATTCGTCTGTCTATTTCTTCTAAATTTCTTGTCGTTTTGAATGACAGTTGTTTCCCCAGATATATATATTCCTGTACATATTCCAATGGTTCATTATTCACTAAAATGGGTATCTTTTTGTTGTTGGTCATAATTTTGGTTTTGCTTAAATTCATCTCCAACCCCACCCGATGCTCCCGTTCCTGTATGGCATCATAAATATACGCTTACGCTTGTGATCTGCTTTAGTAGTCTTTAGATAGAAAGCAGAAATTCAACAATTGGATGACAGAGGTCGTTTGAATTATCAGGGAGTATTCATATTATTTAACTGTCTTTTCGTGGCTAAATAATTACAGCAGCACAAGCCGATCTCTGGGTTATAGTCGTTACTATTAATCAGAAGCTCTAAAAGTCTGACAACCAGACTTACCATTGGGGTATTGTATAACCCAGTTACTGGGTTGTGGAGGTCCGAGAGGCAGTCGCTCCATGTAAAATAAGTAGGTACTGATATTCAGCTGCATGTGGTTCGACAGGACGCCGACCCCAATATAGTTGGGAAAAGGCTTGCCAGATCATGATACTGCCTTTTTAGACCACCAAACGTCTAAGTCTAATTATGTTCGCGAACCTCTTGCGCTCCATGGTCTTGCAACCAACTGCTCCACATAGCAGTTACGAACGTATCTACTATGTTGAGCAGTTGTTTCGCGAACATAGCGGATATAATTATGGTTTTATATTTAGATGATTCACTTTTAATGTGACCATCATTTAATGGGCCATTAAGTCTCCTTTCATCTTCTTAAATGCGTATTTATTTAAAGCTATGATGAATCTGTTTTATGTATAAACCAATTATGTTATTAACGGACTTTGATGTTACGTCTTCAAGTTTATTTATTTGACAATGTCTCTCGAGAGCTGTTGTTTAGAAGATTGGTTTTCAAATACCAGTTTAATCTATACCAATGATAGTTTAACTTATATTTCAATTGGGTATTTGACACTATCTTGCATAGTAAAGCTGCGAATTTAAAGAATTATTTTCGAGTAGGATAGCCCATTTTTCGAGGAAGGGTATACGCCATGTAACGTTATTACCTGTAGACTTCTAAAATCTTGTAGAATTATGTTTTTTTCTGATTAGTTGTTGATTAATTCGTTTATTGTCCGTGGTATTATTAGATCGCTTGATAGTACCACTGGCTATTTTTTTCCAGTAGTACTATTGGTAAAAAAGCGGCCAAGTGCGTGTCGGGCCACACAAAGTGTAGGGTTCCGTAGTTGCCCATCAAAATACTTATACGAAGTAACTAAACTGATTCGAAAAAGAAGAATTTTCAAAATCGGTCCAGACTTCTTTGAGAAATCGGGGAAAATACATAAAAAAAAAGATTACGACGAATTGAGAACCTCCTCCTTTTTTTGAAGTTAGTTAAAAATAGTTGACAATAAAAACCTAACTATCCCCAAAACATACCCACCTATAATAGCTGTAAAAATAAAGTTGGAAAACTTACATTTGCAGTTGAAGAACATGTTCTCCGATACATTTTGTTTAGGAAAATATGTTATCCAAGTACGTTTTATAAGTTGGTCGACCATTACTCGTAAACTTGTAAAGCCTACTTAGTCATGATAATTTTCTTTTAAATTTCGTTATATATACTACTATTGTGAATTTTTTCACACCCCCAAACACAACCGTTTAGCTGGTAGAGGGGGGGGACACTCGAGTCGAGCAAAAATTAGCACTTTAAAGCTTAATATTTCACAAACGAATCTTTTTATCAAAAAATTGTTGATGGAAACTATCAATATTTTTAAAGACCTATTTAATGATACCCCACACAAGGGGGTACGCGAGAAAAAAAAAAACATCCCCACTTTACGTGTACTGGAGGTACCCTAAAAAAAAATATTTTACGAGATTTTATTTTACCTCTTTTTTGACGCAACAAATCCGTATACTTACACCAAATTACAGCTTTCTAGTACTGGGCGTCTCTGAGCTAAGCTGCGGACAGACGGACGGACGGACGGACGGACATGGCGAAACTATAAGGGTTCCTTGTTGACTACGGAACCCTAAAAACTGGTAATGGCAATATAAACGGTGTAGTGTATGCGCCTCGGCGGCGCGCAGTTAGTCGAGCGTCAACCGCGAGCGAGAGCGGATGTGCGCTAGACGCATATACTATTCACCTACGAGATCTAACAAAGTGTGTTTTATTAACGCGGCGAACATTACAAGTGGCGACGAGGATAAAAGTAAGTACTGAAAACATTTACAAAAAAAAAAAAGGGGAAGAATGCACACGAAAAATAATGCAAGTTGTTTACGATCAGTCAAGCGACTTTTTATTTCGATAAGGATCGTTAGTAGTTTGGATACTAAAGTGAAAACAGAACGTAGTCACGCTGTACCTACCTACATAAACGCTAATAAACCGTTATCAAGGTAGATGTTCACAGCTAATGATTACTTTGTTGCCTCGGTTTCATATGATTATGTAACGGGAACTAAATTCTGCTTCGATTGATGTAAACAACTGATAAGTGTAAATGTTACAAAGGCCATGCAGTGAGTGTTGTTAACAAGAAAACAAAGGGCCATGTCTGAATAGTATGCAATTATTTTAAATGTGCTGCAATTCTGCTTCGATTGATGTAAACAACTGATAAGTGTAAATGTTACAAAGGCCATGCAGTGAATGTTGTTTACAACAAAACAAAGGGCCATGCCTGAATAGTACGCAATTATTTAAATGTGCTGTAATGCAAACAGTAAATTATTGTTAATTATTATTATTGAGTAAGTGCTTTCATTTTAATAACAAGATAATTGAGTTATTTGCACGATTCTTATTTTAAATAAAAATAATAACCAAGATTTATGATAATAAATTATCATAAATCTTGGACATACTTGACTTTTCTGTAAATAACCTACATACCCACTTATTGTAAACAAAAAACAAAATCAGTAGATACTATTTTAATCAGGTCACTGGTTTTACTAGGATCAATCGTTTGCATTTCGACACAGAAATATCAAGGTCACGCAAATACTATTCGCACAAACGACCATGCTTAAAGAATAAATGAGAGAAAAGACCGGGAAACGTTAGTGTAAGCATCAATATTGGCTTAATTGCTAGCATATTTATTGCTACCAGAACTGGCTAGTAAATATAATAATTTGTTAATATATTATAGTGGTTTGTGAAACTGGTACATAATGAGGGGTGTTGTGCACGAGTGTGAGTTAAAAACGAGCGAAGCGAGTTTTTAAAAGTATCGCGCGAGTGTATGGTACCTAGTTGTGTGCAGTTTCATACACTACTTTATCTACTCTCATTTAACACGAACAATATTAAATAAAATATAAAAGATAAAGATTGACACAGTTTATATAATGGTTATTGTAAGTGTTCATTTTTCAAAATTTCAACGAAGCGTTCTTCTCAAAGCGCGCGCAACCACAGATAAAAAAAAATAAAAAAAAAATAGATGTATCTATGATCAAAGTACGTCAATATAAACTCGTTTTGAGTTTTGTATTTCGAATTTAACGATATGAGAGTAGATAAAGGTTATTATCAGTCAATTTCCATAATAATGGTAAAATAACGCTATTGAATAAAGTTATTTAGTACCTATATTTAGTCAGTCATGCTTATGCTTACGTTAAAGGTCATGCCGAATCCGAAATACTCTAATGGGCACGCAAATACTAACAAGTACCCTAAGGCCATGCAGTAGTGTTACCGTTATTAAAATATATATATAAAAATGGTAAAGGGCCACGCTTAAGAGTCGTTATATATATAATAAAATATATATATAAAAAATGGTAAAAGGCCACGCAGTAGTGTTACCGTTATATATATAATAAAATATATATATAAAAATGGTAAAGGGCCACGCTCAAGAGTCGTTATATATATAATAAAATATATATATACAAAAAATGGTAAAAGGCCACGCTTAAGAGTCGTTATATATATAATAAAATATATATATAAAAAATGGTAAAAGGCCACGCTTAAGAGTCTCAAAATCCTGTTACAGGACGCCCCAAGAAATGACTCACGCAACTTCAATGCTGACAACCTTAGATCACTTTGATTGTGAGGGTGACACGACATCAGTTTGTACCCGATGGGAGAAATGGAAACGGGCCCCCGAAATTTACCTACCTTTTAGCTGCTAATATTGACTCCCCTAATAAAAAGCGAGCTACTCTTCTCCATGTTGGTGGATTAGCACTACAGGAGACTTACTACAATTCGCCCGGGGCCCATGCAGAGGAAGGTAAAGATGATGACGGGAAAGACTTAGATGTGTCTAAAATTGCACTCGGAAAACTTGACGGTTATTTTTCCCCAAAGCAAAGCTATATTTATGAAAGGTACATTTACCGGCTCATGCAACAGGAAGAAGGAGAAAAAATCGAAAAGTTTATATTGAGATTATTTAACTAATAATTATGTTTTATCGAAAAGGTATAAGCTTCGAGAACGAAGTATTGTCAGAATGGCCGTGTTAGATTTATGACTTTATGATGCATAGCTCCTGTGTAATTAATAATAGAAATATATTTAAAACTACGATCAACTGATTTCCGAATGAAAACAGTTGAGAGTCAAATATTGTATCAAATTTATTAAAGGTGACAAATAAATAATAACTAAATTTCTAAATGATGTAATCAAGTTTTAAAAAAGGTTCTACTACAAAGGATTTGTTTATTATTACTTATTTCATTAGTTATTTAGCTAAATTGTATGACAATCTGCCATTGGTCAATTATGGCGGCAATATTTGTTGGAAGTGGTACAATTACAAGTTTATAAAAACAGATGTACCCTCACATTCATGGTCAGTATTATCCAATCGTTTTATAAGGAAAAAAGCTGTGCTCTGAGTGGTGTTCTGTTTAATTAATGTGATATAATAATTGATAATCCAAGTGTGTGATGCTGAATGTTATAAATTGTGTCCTAATGTTCTACAATGAAAATGTAAGTTAATTGATATTTATTATGATGAGAATATTGATGTATTTTTATAAATGAGTGACTGTGTACTGATAAAATATGTTGCCGTGGTGTTTCTTTCTCCGTTCTTCTCCACGAGGACCTAGGGTTTGCGAACGGAGGTAGCTTGGTAATAAATACCTAGTCTAAAAAAAAAAAAAAAAAAAAAAAAAAAAAAATTAAATAAACAAGATTGATTCCAAGAAACCCTTAAAGAAAAACTTTAAACTAAATAAAGATATCGGATCTAGCCGTTGTGGTAGTGTTAATCACCAATCAAATGATTCTAAGTGCCCGGCTAAAAACAAAAAATATTTAAAATGCGATTTTGTTGGTCACTTCCGAGAATGTTGCCGGACTAGGTGGAAAAGATGATTTACAAAAAATAAGACCACGGATCCAGCAAATAAAAAACAGAGATTAGACTCAACGCGAAACCAAAAATCTGAAATTGACCACTGATTAGACTCAACGCGAAACCAAAAATCTGAAATTGACCACTTGATTGATACATTTTCCATTTAGATGAAGACAGCGTAATTAATTGCAACATAGGCGGAGTAAACTTAGACATGTTGATAGACTCCGGGAGTAGATGCAATGTAATCACAGATAAGACCTGGCAGTTTTTGAAAGAAAGTAAGATTAATGTTCGGTATATCTTGTGCTTCGAAAATGTCCAAAAAATCCTAGAAAAATGTTGTTGGGATGTGGAGGTACATTTAATTTTATTGATGATATTACTGTGTATGGGACAACAGACAAAGAACACGATGATCGGTTGAGTAAGGTGCAAAAGAAAATAATGTCCTTTTTAATGAAAAGAAATGCATAATATAAAACCAACAAAATCGAGTTTCTCGGTCACGAACTTACAGAAGATAGAATAAAACCCCTTGCAAAATACGATCGATTAAAACTAGTAGACGCCCAGACACGATTGAAGAAGTGCAAAGTTTTCTCGGTTTAGTCAAAATTGTGGGGAAATAGATTCCAAATTTGGCAACACTTACCGACCCCTTAGACAGTTGTTGAGATTAGGGCTTGGAAAATCGGCAACCGTCGACAAATTTTGGACTTCCAAACAAAATAGAGCATTTGAAGCTCTAAAGCTTAGCTTAACTAATATAAAATGTCTGGGTTACTACAATCCCAGCGACCAAACGCAGGTTATTGCTGACGCATCACCAGTGGGACTAGGTGCTGTCCTTGTCCAAATAGATACGGAAGGTCCTACAGTTATCGCTTATGGACACAAAGCTCTGACTGATTGTGAAAAAAGGTATTGCCAAACTGAAAAGGAAACATTGGCATTAGTTTGGGCTGTTGAGCATTTTAAAATATGCCTTTTTGGCAAAGACTTTGAGCTCATAAGCGACCACAAACCGTTAGAAACGATTTTCGGACGACATTCAAAACCTTGCGCGAAAATTGAACGGTGGGTACTCAGGCTTCAAGCATATAGATTCAAAGTTATCTATCACCCTGGTATAGTGGCAATGAAAGGTCGCCTAAGGACAAAAGTGTGGTGGCCTAGGATCGATGGGGATGCTGAGCGTGTAGTGAAAGGTTGTCACGGATGCACTCTTGTATCGGCCCCTAATCCACCACACCCGATGAAAAGGCGATCATTACCCAAAGAGCCATAGATAGATGTGGCCATTGACTTTCTAGGGCCACTTCCGAGTCGAGACTACATACTAATTCTGGTCGACTATTATAGCCGGTATAAACAAATTAAGGTTATGAGAAGTATCACTGCACTTGACACCATTAAAGGCCTAAAATAAATATTTTCAAAGTTAGGTTTCCTGCAACTATAACCTGTGACAACGGGAATCAATTTACGAGCGATCTGTTCCGCAATTTCTGCAAAGAATGCGGTATCGTTGTCAATAGTACTATTCCCTATTGGCCACAAATGAATGGGGAAGTTAAAAGACGCTTTCGAGATAAAGTTCCTTTCGCCCCAGATGTAGAAATAAACTCATAGATTCCGATGTGAGAGATAGGGATATGCTAATGAAAGAAAAAGGGAAAGAATATGGGAATAGAAAAAGAAGAGCTACTGATTCTAATTTAGAAATAGGGGAAAATTAAAGAAAATTAATGATTCTTGGCAGGTTGTGGACAATGATAATAAGGACACAAGGTCATTGAACAATGAGGACTAAAGTATTGCAATATACCCTTAAGCAATTAAAATGATTATCCGTCTGTCACTTTGTTGATGATAATTATAATGTTGTATGCCTGATTTACTAGTTTATATATTACTAAATCTATTCTGTTATTTCATTGTTAATATCGCTGTTTAAGTTATTGTAACTTAATTATTTATTAAATAAAGAAGGGATGTAGTGTATGCGCCTCGGCGGCGCGCAGTTAGTCGAGCGTCAACCGCGAGCGAGAGCGGATGTGCGCTAGACGCATATACTATTCACCTACGAGATCTAACAAAGTGTGTTTTATTAACGCGGCGAACATTACAAACGGATTAATCGAAACCATCACTAATCATGTCCGATATTCCATTAGATTTTAAAAGTGAAATTCTCAAAATTAAATAGAATAGTTTATCTTTCCTGTAGATGTTTAGAATTCTAGATAGGCACACTATCGAAAAATACATTCTCTTGTTGTCGAAAATATGTACGTATTTACTGAAACTTCGAGGCCAGATTATTCCATACCTTGAACTTGAATTATTCATTGAGTAAGAAAACCCTGATTTACCTTAGATACATACATACGTACTTACTTTACTTAAACATAAAAACTAATCCACTTAGTCTGGTTTTCCAGCCTTTTTGTGAATACTAAAAAGTATCCTTACTTATATATACCGATATTATAAAGCTGAAGACTTTGTTTGATTGAACGCGCTTATCTCAGGAACTGCTGGTTCGAATTGAATTTTTTTTTTGAGTTGGATAGTCCATTTATTGAAGAAGACTATATGCTATATAACATCACGCTACTGATAAAAGGAACCGAGCAGCAGGGCTTAACCCGCGGGCCAGCTAGCAACATTTTTTTTAGCGTGGTAAAATCATCAAATGAGTCCTCCCACCCAGGGCCGGGCGGGAAGTACTGTCAGACTTGTACTGACTAAAATCCACGATGTCCTTCAATAGCTCTTTACGTTCCAGGGTCCCGGTAATTCGTTAGTCCCTCGACCACGACAGGCTTTGGCCCTCTAAAGAGGGGCCCCGTCATAATGCTGACACTCTTTGAGGCGCGCGTGGAACACAACGCGCCGTCGACCCGGGCATGGTCTGACAGCGAGTCGCCCATTACTCGCCGCCCGCATGCCCGCGCCTACGGCTGGGTTGGAGGGAGGACGCTGTCCTCTCCCTCTCGCGGCGCGCCTCCTACTTCGCGAGCATGACTGTTTCGCAGAAGGAGGCGACCGCTTCCCACTCCGCAAAGGATAATTTTTATCCCAGTAGTGTAATCTCCTGGGACAAACAATGAACTGCGCCTGAGCGAAGCCATATAACAGTAAGCATTTACCAGTTTTCTGAAGCAAAATTTTGATAGAAAAATACATAAATTCTCTTTGACAAGACTCGTCAACCGTATTTCCCGGAGCTGATAGTTTTTAACTAAAGCTAACTCTCTCAAAGGCCTTACTTAATCCTCCCTGTTTTTTTTTCCTTTTCATAACTTTTTTAATATTATATGTTTGTAACAGATCCTTCAAAGGAGATTTAAATGATGAAATACTATTTATTTTTGTATGGGTTACTAAAACAGTTTGACACGTCTTTTTACAAACTACTAGATAGATGAGGCCGAAGTTTCGTACCAAACTATTCTGAGAAGAAATAGCTGAAAAAAACTCAGAGGTCTCTGTCTCTTTTAAAGACAATTAAGTTAGATACCACCCGGGGTCGCGGGACTTTCTTATCAGGTAACCGTGATCCTCGAACGTAAAAGACTACTGAAGGATAATCACCGTTGATTTTAGTCAGTATAAGTCTGACAGTCCCTTCCGTCCCGCCCTCGTTGGAAGGACTCATATTATGACGATAGATCAAAGAAACTGTGTCCGTGCGGGAATCAAACTAGCGATACACTGCGCCAACCAAGTCATCAAAGTGTTTCAAGTCTAATAAGGCGCTGCCTCACCGCGAGCATTCACCTGTAAACGTTATGCCGGCCACACACGTTACAGTATACTTGCGCAAGTATACTTTAACGTGTGTGGCCGGCATAACGTTTACACGTTACGGTGCGTACAGACTATGTAACATAACATGTTATATAACATTGTTATATAACATTTTTCATAGTTTGGTCATGTTATATAACATTGTTATATAACATTTTACATACATTTGTAGTGTTATATAACATTGTTACATGTCTGTACGCACATTTACAGTATACTTGCGCAAGTATACTTTAACGTGTGTGAGAAGATACTTGCAATAAATTTCTAACATAGTCACTGTCCTGTGTTTGTGCAAGTCTAGATTTACACAAGTATACTGGTACCGTGTATGGCCGGCATTACAGAAGGAAGACAATCGAGTATCACAATGCGCACCTTGTATCAAATCTGTACTAAATGTACGCGAATGCTCGTCAGTCAAGGAGGTAGTATTGTAATGTAATGCTCAGTCTCAAATGCTCAAATGCTCCCGGTGAGGGAGCGCCTTAAGGCGCTGCCCCCAAGCTCTATGTAGCAAAGGTAGTCGCGGGGGTGAAGCAGCTGCGCGCGGGGGCAAATAAGAAATTTTGCAGTTTTAACTTAATATTTAAAAAATTACAGGTCTGAGTTTAAAAAAAATGAAATACCTATGTCTTTAGTATATGAAATTTCCTCTGTTATAGTTACAAAAAATATAATAGTTACCGCTGAAAAAATTGAGAATTTCGAGACGAAAAATTCTTTTTCGTGGTCATATCGACAATTTTTTTTTTTCGTACTTCTAGACCACTTTTGTAAATTGTTTTTTGTTAAAGTCTTTACTTTATACATTTGACTACATACTGTATTTTTTTCTGGCTTGTGACACGTACAGATACGGCTAACTTTGCGACGAAAAAATAGTCGTTTACAGAGTGTTCGCTATGTACAGCGCCTTAATACAATAAAAGTGCAAGAAAGTTAATAAGCAAAAAGGAAAGCAATTTCTAGTGAAACCAACTATACTTTACGATGTTAAAAGAGGTCAAAGAGATATTTCTCGTAGAAGCTTTGTATATAACGTTATTATTTACTTCTTGTCCCCAAGGCATGCACTTGACAAGCTTCTTAAAGCAAAAAGCTTTATTCAAAAGATACAATTTTAATATGAGGGTTTTTATATTTGTCAAAGTACTGTCAGCAAATTAGTTAAGTATGCAAGCAGTTTGCAAATTGACGAAAATAGGAATAGTTTAAAAAAAATCACCCATTTGAGTTGCCAGCATAGTGCACACATAAAAAAGGTTGCAATCACTTTGAAAAATCTAAATATTTTTTGTTACGGTAGATTATATTATGATTTCTTCTTTTTTTAGCTTAAGTATTTCTATCAAAACAAAACACACAACAAAGATTTTCTCTTGAAGTTCATTAAAAAAAAACATAATCAGCTCTTGCTACTGATCACAAAACAAACTTTTTTTGATGTATGTGAATAAATATTTATAAGCTTTCCTCTCTTAATAAAGTATTAACATTGAACACAATAAAACCCAAATATTTTACAGCAAATGACTAACCAAGGATACTACTCTACAGGCACGGAACCCGTAGTTTCGCCCGAAGTATCGCGAGTTTTCGGAGGAGCTTAAGGACTCCTGTCCTTAAGAACTGTCTCCACGAATTAATTCGAAGAAGAAAAGGGACTATGGTTCAGTCAAACTTTCAACTTACGATATAGACATAGACTAAGGTCAAGAGCAAACCCATCTCACATAAAAATAAAAATAAAGATATTCGTTGACGGACCAATAGACTCCCAGGACCGTCCACGTAAATGATGTTTAGTGCCCATGAGTTTTATGTAAAACAAAATGTTTTAAAGTTTAATTCTTATCACTGCACACTCAACTGTTTTGCCGATCATACTTGTAAGCAGACTCAAATGATCTACATATTACATAGAAAGTGCAGCTTATTGCAATTTCTACGTAATATGAAATTCTTTTAGAGCGTGGAAAATTCTCGAATAAAACATTTGATAGCGCAGTAAATGTGCTATTTAATTCTTAAGTAGGTAACTTCTTGGCGCTGAGTTTACTTTTATACAGTGGCGAAAATAAGGGTGTGGTAACGATGGCCAGGCACAGGACTAACACCCTGGAGGGGCGTAGAAATGGCCAGACCAATAAGGGCGCATAACCTGAAAGTTGGCAACGTCGCAAATAGCTGTCAAATATTTACAAGTTTTAATTAATTTGGTAAATTTACTGTATGAAAATACGAAATAAGGCTTTGTAGTGCACTAAAAAAATGATATAGGAATGCAATCAAAACACTGAATTTGAATTTATCACCGTTTCAGGGGTAAAAATGGCATTTGGAAGGTTTCCAAATACTTTTTTACATCTAGAACTATAAATTCGGTGTTACGATATTAATTAGGTTTGCATTCCCTTATCAATTTTTGAGTGCACTACAAAGCCATATTTCTTATTTCCATACAGTAACATTGCTAAATTAATTAAAACTTGTTAATATTTGACAACTATTTGCGACGTTGCCAACTTTCAGAATACTCTTTGCCCTCTTATAGCGACAGTAATATCAGTGTGGTAAAGAGACAGAGCTATACAAGTCGTCTATAGCGATCTCGTTCGCACACTGGAATTACTCTCGATTTAAGACGAGGCGAGGTAGGCCCCCAGGAGCCATAGTACAACGTCTTAAAACCAGACTTGTTCCAGTGAGTGAACGAGATGGCGCCAGACGACGGTTTATGGTAACATTCGTTAAAGTGTTAAATTGTCCACATGTCATAATACCCTGATGTTATATTTCTATTTTGTTAGAATGAAGTTTTGCAAAAATCAACAATTATCAGAATGTCCAAATGTCATATTGTACGTGATTCAAAATATGTATAAGTATTGTGATAAAACGACGCCTGAATTTTTTTTTTTGTCGGTAGATAATAGAACAAACTTACTTTTTTTTGTTTCCATAGTCCTTTACGTTCCAATGTCGTTAAACAATTTACATATTTTGTTGATACGAAATAATTTTTACTTTGTCATATGGACATTTTGTCACTTGATCTTTATAACAAAATTTTTGACTTTTTAACATAATGACATGTGGACAATTTAACACTTGGACGAATATTACCATAATTCCAATTGGCCACTTGCATTGCGGCGTTGCCTGCTTGAAGTTCGGTCACGGTATTGTTATACCGGGATAGAAAAGTATTTAATCCAGTCCATATCCAATCCAAGAAATCCATCCAGGACTTATAAGATGATTAAATAAAAAGCCTTCATAAAGTTCTCATTTCTTTTTAGATCTGCACTGTAACTGCCAAATGACAATAACTAGTTAACTGTACCCTTAGAACGAGTTTTCACTCTTTTTAACCGACTTCAAAAAAAAAAGTAGGTTCTCAGTTCGACCTGTATGTATGAATGTATGTATGTTTGTCCGCGATTATCTCGCGTTTGGCTGAACGGATTTTGATGCAGTTCTCAGGAAAGTGTTCATTACATTCTGGAGAAGGTTTTAGTATATAACACTAATAGATATCCCGTGACGTTGCCCGCGTGGATCCGATTTGCTTACTTGGATCGTTGATTTTAAGGGACGATTGCATGTTTGTCCGCAATTATCTCGCGTTTGGGTGAACCGATTAATCACTTTTCTCAGAAGTGTACGTTTCAGCCATATTGCAGTCAATCTACCTTTGCACTAAGTGCTGGCCTAAAATTGCCAATACACTTAGGTCCATAACCATTCTATTCATCCTTTTACATCCATATCCATCAACAAACCAACATAAAAGCCTCGAATATTACACACAGAAATATCCAGAATCAAGTTGAATGACCTGAATGCAGTTTGCAGTGCAATGATCGAATGATGGATCCGCATATCCGATTGCTTGCGAATTCGGATCAAATTTTATTAATACCTACCTTAGCATAAATAGGGTAAAGGGAGATCATTTGTTGAGACAGGCAACTCAGTGATAGTCTTAAAAGTCTCTCAAAACGTCACCTATGCATGCAGTAATGCGAAATGATGCAACTAGTTCACCACTAAAGTGGACAAGATGTAGTGACACATTTCGCATTATAGCATGCATAGGTAACGTTTTGAGAGACCTTTAAGACTCTATCACTAAGCTGCCCGTCTCACCAAATAATCTCCCTTTACCTTATTACATAAGGTAGAATCCTCACGATGTTTTCTTGCACCGTTTTGAGAAAACTGACATGTCCTAAAAACAAAAATTCGAAGACATGTGACATCTACCAATCCGCGGGGACGCGGGACTGTCTCACAGGGTAACCGTGACCCTGAAACGTAAAGGGCTATTGAAGGATCACTGAGGATTTAGTCAGTACAAGTAAGGTGGCCGGACTCATTTGATGATTATACCAAGATTAAAAAAACTACCAAACCGCACTAGGCCCGCGTGGGTTATGGCCATCGAAGAGAAAAGACCTGTGGTCCAACAGTGGGAACATTAAATGTAAGCTGATGGTGAAAATGATGATTATAATCCCCGATGAGTTAGGCAGTGGTCTCAGTAATAACATCTACATTTTGCTAGTAATTATAAAATCCCAAGTTATATATATGAGCGTAGACTTGTGGACGGCGAGTAATGGTTGGCTCGCCGTCCGTTCTACCAAATAAGAAGAAGGCTTCTTTTTATATTTATAATTATATCTACGTACTTTTACTTTAGGAGATGACATACTGAGAGATGCATTAAAGTAGGTACGTGGATGAAATCAACTGTTTATTTGGTTTCGTGGATTCGTAATGCATAATTGACAGTTTAATGCATCTGCTGATATGTTTCGTACTTTGATTCTGCATTTGTGAGGAAAATTACTGTTTTGGAGGACTGCAGGCAAGTTTATAGGCCCTGGTCCTTGAGCAGACGGCGAGCTTTCTAATCAGCCCCTAGAATATACAGTAAATGTAGCAGTTTAATAAATAAAGCTCTATTTCCCGACCTTTCAGTTTCGATATTGTTCTCTCGGAGCGGAGGGTTTATCGTGTCGTTCCATTTCAATTAACTGCTGCCAATTTTATAGGAAGCTTTTTAATTAAAATATTTATGTGTTTATATCTTATATTTGAAATGGAGGAAAAATGTTTTTGAATAGGGGCATTTTACAGCCTGTTTTTACCCGACTGCGCAACGCAAAGGAGGGTAATGTGTTTATCAGTCTATGTATGTATGTTTGTTTCTATGTGGCGTTCTAGAGACCAAATGCGTAGGCCGATTTTGATCATTCTTACGTCAATCGATTCGTCTCAACCTTGCGAGTGTCACTAAAGACATGACAGTAATCAAAATTCACCACAGCGACAACCAGACGCCATATTGTCAAAATGAAAAAAAAAAGTCGATGAACTATGTCAAGTGGGGTGTCGTTGAATAGGTATTTTAAAATCATCTTCAGGTTCCTTTTATCATTTTTCATTTAAAATAATAGTTTAGGATATATATTATAACGATTTAAAGTTGTTAAACAAAACAATCGTTCTCGCTAATTTTCTTACTTATTGATTTAAGTTTTTATTTCAAGTATAAACGATATACAAACAAAAAAAACAGTCAAAAAGCATGAAGAATAAATATTTTTGGTAAAAAAATCTATACTTAATTACCTACACAAGCTCCAAGGAACTATAACTTTGATCCGAGCTGTGGTTGATTTAAAATAGATTTGTGTACTACAAAAATCGAATTTGTCCGTCAGTTACATTAGGTATCAAAAAATATTTAATCCCTGTTTTTTCTTTTGTTACGTATACGAAAATTGACGAAGATACAAAGCTTTTAAAATTGTCAATACGTTATGCCGTAGTTTCATTTTTTTTTTTCAAAAAATTCCTGTCCATTATTTTTCTAAACTCTGACGGACCCTATACCCACCTAACCAATTCTAAGCCGTATACTCATGACCAATAAAACAAAATTATGCCAGTTGTTGTAACAGAGTAATCATAAATACACAATATCTTGTAGAAAATTTCATAAGAAAAAATAAAACAAAAGCTCTTGATTTCTCAATTACAATACAGGTGTTTCATTTAACTATTCCACATGCATAGTATCGTATCCCGGACGTCCATCAGCGCCTACGCATGTTTTCCCACGATTCATGAATGATTTAAATGATTCCATTAACAGATGCGAAATAACTGACAGTATGCAGAGATGTACAAAAGGCCAAGACATGCTACAGCGGTCGCGGGACTTATTCCATTACCGTGACCCTGGAACGTAAAGGGCTAATGAAGGACACCGTGGATTTTAGTCAGTACAAGTCTGACAGTCCCTCCCGCCCTGCCCTGGGTGGGAGGACTCATTAATTGATGATTTTACCACGATAAAAAAAGTGGTGGGTCGCGGTCCCGTGAACTTTGGGAACCACTGTTTAGTCTTTTTTTTTTTTTAGCGTGGTAAAATCATCAAATGAGTCCTCCAACCCCGGGCAGGGCGGGAGGGACTGTCAGACTTCTACTGACTAAAATCCACGGTGTCCTTCAATAGCCTGTTACGTTCCGGGGTCACGGTAAGGAAATAATCCCGCGACCCCGGCAGGACCACTGTTTAGTCTATGGTAGAAATGCGTGAAAAACGTTTGCCATTTATCTGCCTATTGAATGTAAATCAACTGTCAGATTTGTACTGACTTAAATCCACTATGTCCTTCAACAGCCCTTTCCGTTCCAGGGTCAAGCTAATTCACAAAAACTTTGAGTTCGGAACTCACCAAGGATTGGGATTTTATAATGAAAAGGATTAATTTTCATTTTTGGGGAAAGAAAAAATTGTCTTCTGGATAAGTACTCCAGATGCCTTACCAAATAAGCTAAGTCTGCAATTCACACTCAGAAGCTGAATCTTTTATTACGATACGCGTCGCATGAGATTAGAGCTTTAATTTTTGTGTTGAGGATTTGTTTCCTATTTTTTTTAATAAACCTTTCAGCATCAACTGTAGGTAATTTTACATATATTTAACCGACTTCAAAAAAAAAGGAGGTTTTAACTTAATGAGTATGGTCAAACAAAATACGTTGAATTTATTTTGGTACATGCTGACATGTTTTTCAGGGCCCATTAATATTTGCTCGCAACCCACACTTTGGGAAACGCTGACTTAAATAATGGATTATTTAAAATTCACAATACGTCACACCTTGGTAAATTTTACTAAGTACCTAATACAGTCATGATCAAACTCGTGGTTTATGATGTAGTTTTTCTTGTCAATAATATTCATTAATTTATTTTTAGGCCCGCAGTTAAAGTCTAACTGACGGCCTTAAAAGACAATCTACGCCTATCCCAAGTCCATTCTCTTCTTGGCATCAAACGTCCTATTCCAGGAACTTTAACAATACATATCATCAAACTATAACTGATTTTAGTGCAAAAACATTGACCCACAATTATAAATTGAACGTAATTCATTAAACAATAACAAAGGCCAACGAGGCTCAAGTCAAAACAGTGACTAATAATGTAATAAGCCCAAAACGTTTGAATTTAGGTCATTACAACATTATTTACCGGATATTTTGTCGTGAAACGCATAACAGTGCAAATGGAATCAATTCTGGTTATGGAAAGTAACCCCTTGGCCACAGGTTACACGATCATACGAGTTGCGACTGAAGATGTTGGGGATATCTCGTCGTTGACAGATACCCCGGTAGTTGTAGTAAGTTCACACCAAACCATCTGTTATGTTCAATAGTTCAATTACGTTTAAGTTACGTATGTTAAACTTAAAATGTCACTTACGGGATATCTTCCGTGATTAACTAATTGTTGGAGTTCCCTGTTGAGCCAACCCGCGATCATGCCGCTTGCAACAGCGATGAAATATCGGGAACTCAAACAATTAGTTAATCACGGAAGATATCCCGTCTGACATTTTAAGTTTAGAAGCAAACCGTGATAGTTTAAAAAAGTACGTATGTTTAGTTATATATGAGCCGTACCTACTTGATGCAATGTTATCGACCCGCTCGTGGTTTCTGTGACGACTGAATTTATTTTTTATAATATAATTAATAAAGTATCTTTAGCCTAATTCATAACGTGCACAGAAACGTACTTTTATGAGCATTATTGGCTCGTACAGAAGAGAAAATAAAAAAATATGGCATGAGTCGACTCAATGCGAGACGCGACAGTAGGTACTCAAGGACGTCTTTTCCTATTGGAGCTCTGAATATTTGCAGAGGACCTTACTATCCTTAGGGTCGTAGAGTTCCTAAGAATAGCATTAACTGTCCAGTTACAGAAAATCTTAACCCAGAGAGTTCATAAAATCGAGCACGCTACGCTCGCTTTTGCATTCCATATTCCTGCGGTTCTTTTCTATTTTATAAGCAGTTAAGTAACGTATTATTTTTGTATGAACTCATACTCTTATACACAATTACACTGCGGGAATCAAACCCACGTCACGAAGCATAGCAGACAATCAGAGGTATCTCACTTTGGGCGCCCACTGAAATAGCACCTGAACTAAAGGCACCTTAACTGTTCCACATACAGCTCCTATCAAAAATTTTCGCAGGTGTCAGGTGCCCAATGTGGAATACCTCAGCAATCACACTGCCCCAGTGCGAACCGTTTCACGGCACGATGGCACTGACTCTAGTCTAACCCACCATAAGTTGCGTCGTCGGCCGCATCATCCGAGGTCGTGAACAAGGCATAATTATAACTGTGTTTACGTTTTGAACGGATGTGCATAATGTTGGCTGGTGATGGAAATCAGGGCATAGTGTATGTGACGTAAAACCATGTGTGTAGGCCGATTATAGCATTTAAACAGAGCTGGAAAACTGGGTGGTCTTGTACTTAAATTATGACTTATTAAGTAGTACAACTTCGATTACAAAAAACAGTGATTTAAAGGCGTTGCTGCATCGGGGCATTTACTTGCAGGCGCGTGTGGGGTGCGTTTACAAACATAGAAACTCATACACAAACACCCAGACCTGGAACAAGTTCCTGTAGGCCATACAAATATTTTTTTCCCGTGTGGGCATTGAACCCGTAACATCCGCAGCAGTCGACCACTGCCTCAACTGTTTGTGGGAAGGATTTGAAACTGTAATCTTCTAATCCAGTACAGTAGTCGCTTTAACCAACCAAGATATCGCATTCACGACCCCAGCACCGGCCACGCCGACAGCGGACACAGCAGACCGTATGCGTATAAGTTACTGGCCCGCGAATATTTTTGCACCCACAGAGTCGAATTTATTCCATTTAGTAATTGTATCAATTTATAGTGGGGCTCGTGGCTTAATAATTGCAATCTCACAGGCCGATCTTCTTGGTTAAGCCGCGCTTGTCGAAGTTGGTCTGTGGATGGGTGACCATCTCTGATAGCAAGTTTCCTCCGTACCTTGGAAAGCACGTTAAGCCGTTGGTCCCGGCTGTCATTTGTAGATCTTTGACAGTCGTTACTATTAGTCAAGAGCACTTTTTTTTAGGGTAAAATCATCAAATGAGTCCTCCCACCCAGGGCAGAGCGGGAAGGACTGTCAGACTTGTACTGACTAAAATCCACGGTGTACTTCAATAGCCCTTTACGTTCCAGGGTCACGGTAATTTGATAAGTCCCGCGACCCCGGCAGGCTTTGGCACTTTAAAGGGGAGGCCCCGTCATCAGGCTGGACGACCCGGGCATGGTCTATGGTCGGACAGCGAGTCGCCCATTACTCGCAGCCTGCATGCCCGCGCATTCAGAAGCACTAGCTCGAGTCTGACAACCAGACTTACCATGGAGTATTGTATTACCCAGTTACTGGGTTGTGGAGGTCCGATAGGCAGTCGCTCCGTGTAAAATACTGATATTCAGCTGTATCTGGTTCGACTGGAAGCCGACCCCGATATAGTTGGGAAAGGGCTAGGCAGATGATGAATAATTTGTTGTAGCAATTTGATAGCTCTGCAACAGATGGCGCCATTGTCAGCTTAAGACACTCCAGACTCAATTATTTTTTTCCTTTATCACAAAATAAAGATTTCAAAGGTTAATGCGTAGGTATAATTTTTTTTTAAATCGAATGAAATCAAAAATATCATAGAACACAAAGTATTTATTTATGCACGTAAATATCCTTTAAATATACGAACTAAAATCTACGACAGTTAAACATTTTGGAATGATTAACAAGTTTTAAAAATAAATATGGACTTTAGGAGGCCTTATACACATTAGCTGAAGAAAGAACAATGGAATATGACCTATTGTAGTACCTATTGTATATCTTTTTAATACTGTTTCCAATTTACACTTTTGAACTCGAAGTCTGCATCTTCAAGATGAATTTGATCAAGACTTGAGGGCCTATACAAAAATCTATGGCTATGGACATATTTTATATTTTCGACTTTACTTCTGAATAAAATCAAACACTTTTTAACAAAGATCATTTAAATCTGGGACATATCTAATATAGATAAAATAAGTGAGATCTACAGAATGAAATTAAATATATCTACGTGCAGTGTACCAAAAAGCTGCAGAATAGACCAACAAACTGAACAAGTTTCTTCGGGAGACCAATAAAAGGGGAAAATAGCTGTCCTAAATAAAATTTTTACTGACTGCTTCAAATATTTAGCACACTCAAATGTTTGAGGCAGGAGATTTGATGGTCTTTGAACCATTTAAATATGATCACATCTGTCTGGTGCAAGCTTACTTAAACAGCTTATGTAAATTACATAAAAACATATTTCTAATCCGGATTACGGCTAATTTATGGGTTAAAATAATCAAGGTTTTATTCATTACTTCTTCTTAACATAGATATTATTTACGATAGTTAATATCATCTAGAGCTTTATGCTAAGCAAATATTACAATCACGAATTTATGTTCGTCTATAAAGCTTCGATTTACTTATACCCTTTTAATATTCTCTACATATTTCGCATTGATTTTAAAACCAGTCACATCAGTTTTCAGTTTTTAGAATGGTAATGTAGTTCAGGAACTTTTTTCTCTCATTTTTCGAGCATTGCAACGACAGTTTTTGTACCTATATAGTTAGGCCAGTACTTCACCACTTTTAGTGTTTTCATTTTTAACCATGAAATTAAATCCCGCTACAAAAATTACGTATTGCTGTTATATTCACATCACATCTCTCTTCTCCTGCTTCAAATTTTAGAGATCAACTTCAAATCTAATTAAATGTTAAAAATCTGATATATAATTCAATAATCTGACAAATATTAGGATACTATCCTAAATCACCTTCTAATCAACTAACATCGGCCGAATCAATCATAAATCTTTACGTATTTACTAAAAATAACCATAAAAGTAAATACCATAGTAATACGACAATAGAAATCTACACCAAAACTGAAATAACTCTTAATATTTCTCAGATAATATGAATCAATTATAAATCTTTACATATTTACTAAAACTAATCATAAAAGTAAATACCATAGTAATATGACAAAAGAAATGTACACCAAAACTGAAATAACTCTTAATATTTCTCAGATAAGAATGAAATTGCTTATTCAGAAAAATAAATATTCAGTCTTCGATATATCTGATGATATCATAATGCTTTCCACAATCAGTTGCAAGCTGTAATAACATAACTAGATCAGCATTCAAGACAGAACGCATCAATTTCAGATACAATTATTATATCTATCCAGCTCACCATTTCATTCTTACAAACTTGTTAAGAAAAAATATATTTAACATTCTTGCAGAAAATATTTTATTCTATATCTGTTTCCAAAATCGAATTCTATCACTTTTAAGCTTGAGAAAACAATAACTATCATTGTATTTCTCAGGACCGATAAAACCGACAAGATACTTTCAAATTCACATTTTTCTGAATAAGCATTTGAATCATTAATTAAGTCTCATTATAGACTGTATTATACACCAGTTCCTGGATCTTCATTCTTAGCATCAGCTTCTTAGCTGGTCCTAGCTTCTTTACATGAGGGAGAAGACTGTTGAAGAAGCCAACATCTTCATCTTTCGCAGGCTCACTTGATTCAGCAGTGGCACTTTTATGTGCGTCGTCATCATCATCATAAAAATCTGTCTCCATTATGATAGGTTTTGTGTCAAATTCGTCGAAATCGTCCTCTTTGACACTGACCTCAGCTGGTTGTTCTATATTGTAATAGCTGCTGCCTTGCTCTGCATCATAATCGTGGCTTTCGGTGTACGTGTCGTCTGTGATCTCATTGCCTTCGTAATCGTTGAACTGATTTGTGAGGAACTGCAATTTTGGGAGATACTCCCAGTCTGATCCCATTGGTTTTCTTACTTCTTTTCTTGCTTGGTCTCGTAGATATTTCCATTTAAGTCTGGCTTCGTCACCTTAAAAATTTATAGATGCAACATTAGTATGATCAAAACTATCTCAAATATTGATGAACTTTTTTAACAATAGAAGCAAACAGGTTATGTTATAGAAACACGGAATTCTTGTCAATCATTTGGTATTCATTTCAAGTTTTCAACATCACAATCACATTGCGGAAAAGGGAAAATCAATACGTTTAACAAATTAATTGTTATGCAAATTATTTTCATTATTCTAATACTCGTAGTCGAAGTTGAAGGAAACATTTCATTATTATTCTCTAACATTCGATCAAAGCAATTATTTTGAGCTCTGCTATTTAATTGGTTCTTATTGACACCGGTTACGTAATGTTTGCTAAGTTTTGGGTTATCCGATTTCAATTGAAGAGTTTTCTTCATGTTAATATGTCTATTGTAAGCAAAATTGTAACTACTTCTTTTTTTCTTTTTTAAATGCTGTAATTACTTCTGCATAATAACAATGCTAGACCGACAAAAGGTGATTCTTATTGCCTTTAACCTTTACGACCACATTTTGTTTACAGTTCAAGCAGTTTTTGTATATTAAAATCGGAATGAATCGACAATGGGATGAAATAAGATCCAACTTTCTTTGTATCATTACGAGTATTCTTTTCTCCATCTGGCTAACTCAAACTAGTAGATACTCAATTTCATTCATTTTCGGAAAAAAAAATAACAAAAAAATCTACTAAACTACTTACGTGTGCAATCTAATTCCTGTGCAATCTCCTTCCAACTCTCATCCAGCTTGTACCAGTTATGATGTCCCTTCAGAGACCTGTTCCAAATGATCTCCCTAACCCTCACAAGATCAATAAGCTTATTCATATCCACATCAATGGTCCTCCTTTTATTCATTAGGAGCTTCTTTCTCATGGTATACCCCAATTTCGGCGTTTTGATGGACTCATCCAGAGAATTAAAGACTTCATCAGTAGTATCTTCGTCTCCCTCCTCGTCTTCGGCCATAAACTGATGGTGGATGAATTTGAGTTTCTGGAAGTGTGGCCATTCGGATTCTGTTGGGTTTTTCTTCATTTCCTTTCGGCACTGGTCTTTGAGATTCTTCCATTTCTTGCGGCAGTTCAAACCTGGAATTTTGAAGTGCATGGTCATTGTTTTGAATATGTTTGTTCTTTTTTATATTGACTACTGTATCTATTAGCCTTACGTACCTAAAGAAAAAGTCTTTTATATTTGAACAGTTGCTACAGTGATATCATATACCTAATCATCATTTCTGTGCACTAAATATATCTCTTATTTATCAAGGAACTAAAGCCCTGAATCTTATCAGTACGCAAAAGGTTTTGTAAACATATAGCTAACCAATAAACAAAATCAACAAGGTTCAGATTGATATCTTGCCGATATCATACCGCATTGGCCTTGCACTTGGAAACATTCATTTTGTAGATCAAGGTCGCCATTCTTATTTTGTTTTTTTGTTCGATTTGCCTTTCGGAAATCTATAGGGCCATTCGGAAATTCATTCGGCTCAATGTTAATTGAATAAAATTGTAACATAAATGACACTCGTAACACTAAATTCTCAAATTAAAATTACCTAAAATTAACAGCAATGACAGACCAACTCATAATTAAATGAAGATTAATGGCCGTCCTCGCGTCAAATGTACGAATATTCCCGCCATAACCATTAATCGCGGCCATCTGCAATATGCGCAGTGTGACGCCGAACCAAAACAAACCAACATTATCAATAGAGCGCGGACAAGCCCGCTCTGTCGGCGGCGGCGGCTCGGCCATTAACCTTCGACGAGTGAAACGCAAAACGCCTTTCAATACTCACTGGTCGTCCCAACTTCGGCAGCAACCTCATTCCAATAACGCTCTAATTTAAAGCGATTCCGATGTCCTCTATAGCTCTTATCCCATAAACATTCGCGTGCCTGAACAGCTGCTATCAACTTGTCCATGTTCTTGGTTCGAGCACCTTTGACTTTCGACTTCATACTGCAGCGGGCGCGGTGGCGGTAGCGACAGCGAGGACGGGCACTGCGAGCGAGGCGCGGCGCGGGACTGACGGTGGCCGCCCGCGCCCTTCCCATGCACCCGTCGCGCGTCGGTTGTTTCCGCTCATGCTCCGTCGCCCGCTGCGATGTATCGCTGTCCTCTTCGCTCGACGCCTCGCTCCCCTCTCGATGCGACTCGCCTCGCTGGCTCGCTGGGTTTAATCCGCTATTTCGTTTGCCACATTCTCTTCACCTCGACACTTGACTATGCATTGCTTGCCGTTCTAAAACTCCACACTGCGTTCCCTTTACGTAACGGTAATGTACGTTGCTTTACGCGGAATTTTCGGAGTCTCTTAGGCCGTATAGATATCATGGTTGTTACCGGTTGGTAACAATGGTGGCAGTAGAAGCGATTCAAGCGTTGGTTGCCGTGAATCGTGTTCTGTAATTTTCGCTCGATAACGTGGACTGAGGCTAAAAGCGAACAAACCGCTGGTTATTGAACAGAGCCGAGATATTTTGGCGATTTTTGATTGATATATCGATTGAATTTAGAAGAACAAGTTTAACTTTGTGAATGAATTTGTAATGGGTTTCGAGAAGTTTCGTGTTGTCTGTTGGATGTGATACATAATTTCAATGTTCAACAAAATGTAGATAGAAGTTATACTTAGAACTTTGTACCCACACTGTAGGGTGGATTCTAAACACATTGTTGAGTCAGTTTGCATTATGAATAGTAGACCTAACTTAGTACGTAAAACTAGGTTACGTTGTTACTTTATTACTAGGTACCTAACTAATAAAGTGTTCAAGCGAACATTTCATACTTAGTACCAATGATATTATAAGTATCATTGCTTAGTACGGCTTATATTAATTAAGTTGTAATTACTTCGTAAATCACGACCTAGGTGCCTGTAATCCATCATCATCATCTGCCCAGGTTTTTCCTAGCTATGTTGAAATGTCCATTCAGTCTAAACAAATGCAGCTGAATACCAGTCTTTTATATGAGTACATAGATAAGTAATCTGACATCCACAACCCAGTTAATAATGGATAATACGATACCCTTGATACCACAATTAGTAAATTACAATAAATTACTCTACTCTCTGAGCAGTGGTGGCCCAATGGTATCGGCCCCGACTTACGAGTCATGGGTTCGAATCCAGCCAGGCGCATTACTTTGTGTAATTTATTTCATCACCACTGCTCTCAAAACGAAACATCGTGAGGAAACCGGCATGTCCTAGAACCAAAAATTTGAAGATATGTGACATCCACCAACCCGCACTGGGCCTGCGTGGTGGATCATGGGCTTATGGCCCACTCCCTCCTTCAGAGAGGAGGCCTGTGTCTCAGCAGTGGGAACATTTATAGGCTGATGATGACTCTACTAGAGAGTAGAGTCATCATCAGCCTATAATCAGAATCAGAAGCTCCATAGTCTGACAACCAGAGGATTGTCAGACTTTGGAGCTTCTGAAGGATCTACAAATGACAGCCCGGACCGGCTTTTTAGGTACGTGCTTTTCCGAGGCACGGAGGAAACTAACTCTGACAGATGATCATTGATCACCCATCCATAGACCAACCTCGGCAAGCATGACTTAACTTGGAAGATCGGACTTGGAATATCACTCCCTATCACAGAGAGGAGGCCTGTGTACCAGCAGTGGGAACATTATTTTATACAACAACTGTTTTTAATTCAGAAGTATTTAACAACCTGACACGTGAACTTGTCTAGACAAAGTGATAATAATATTTACGACCTCGCATGCGCACTGGGGGCTCGGCAATGATGTAGGTACCTACGAAACAAGAACAAGTTTTTCCTGCTTCGTCTGGATTCAGACGCGTAGTACTAAGTAATAAATAAATAATGCCATGTAGTTCTCCGTCCAGATGTTACTCGCGACCAGGGTTGAAAAAAAAAAACAAACAGTTCAAAATGTTTTAAACAAGTGTTTTTTTTGTTTTTTTTTTAGTTTCTGGTTTTTTTTTCAAATTATAAATTATGTTTCATTTCTAGACTACATCTTTTCAAATTCGCCCTTTGTAATGATTTTTTTACGAAAAATGAACAATGGAAAAAAAACATGTGATGTTTTTTTTTTTCTAATAATTTTATACATTGTTTCATTACAATGCCAATAAAAGTAAAAAATATGACATAACAATGGCATAGACTCAAAAGGTTTTATGTCAAACTACATATTTAGACTCCTGAATATTAATTTATTTTCTTTTTATATGCATTCATCTGCCTTGAAAAGTAGTTGAAACGGGTAATAAAAAACACTGTTTAATTTCAAACTGTTTTAAACAGGTGTTTTAAAACAACTTGTTTTAATCATGCCAACCCTGCTCGCGACGGAGTAGGCTAAGGGTATTTTATTTTAAAAAAGTAATTAGTCTGAAAGTTAGACTTTACAAAACTTGAACCGCTTTTTTCTTTTGTTACGTAAAACCAAAATTGACGAATACGAGTGCGTTTCGCTCTCAGTGTCATTTTAAAGTCGTTATGACGTTACAAGCCTCCACACTCTCGAATTTCGAAGCGTTGTATCTTTGTCAATAAAAAACAAAAACTACGTGTTCATGCCCTGGGCGTATCTGATGATGCCACGATAAAAAAATGTTTCCTAAAGATCTTTTCCTTCGCCTTACTTTATCCACTCTGAAACATAACTCCGACAAACGTTTCTCCGCGTAACGATTCGCCGACACAACGATTCATTACTGGACGGTTCGACGACAAAAACTTTCACCGCAGAACGATTCGTCGACAAAGACATGGTTTGATATTATAATACTAGTAACTAAATCCGACATCAGGGGCACCCCGAGGTTCGGTTAGTTAGGATCCTTTAAACCCTGAACACAGAAATAGAAGCCCCGCATAGCGGGGCTTCTATTTCATACAAATAAATTACGGAGACGCTAGCGAGTTTTGGCTGTATAAACTCATGGTAGAGGTACAGGAATTAATCGTTGTGTCGGCGAATCGTTATATATATTATTTTACTGAGTATGTATGTTCAAAAACTTACCCTTCTCTTTAAACTGCTGTAACGAGTGAAGAGCGTAGAAGCACCAACCTCATTAAAGTCTAGTACCATTTTAGGTATCACTCATCAACTTTTCACTGTACCAAACATCCAAATAACGTCCTTGTGTTTAAGTGTTAGGTCCCATTTTGCACTAGTGGTTTAGGTTCTAAGCACTGTTCTTAATTTGTTTTGTTCATCACAACCAAAGCACACCAAAGTTCAGAAACAATGGCGCAACATTGTGGCTCCAAATGTTTGTTAAACAATGTTGCTCAATTTTGTTTAACGTGAACTAATTAAAACAATTCTCGGAAAAAACATTGTAGTATATTATGCAAAATTTCAGAATAATCGAATCAGTTGTTTAAGTATGAAATTGTTACAAACAAACTAACTTTCGCATTTAGAATTTTTGTAAGGATTTTGAATACAAAACATTTCAGTATTTTAATATTACTTACGTCTGTATTTCTCGACAGCTTGGGATCTTCAAGTCAAACTCAAACTCAAATTCTTACTCAAACCCAAAAGTGAAAAGGTTACCTACCCTTGGAGACAAAGACAAAAAAGTGGTATATGGTGAAGCACAATTATTTTCATTAACCGACCATAAAAAAAGAAAGGGAGAAAAACTGAATTTACCGTTAGACCTACATTTTACTAAATAAAAATTATAAACAAGCGCATATCCTCATAAAATACAGATGATAAGAACATCGATGGCTACTTTTATAGGCTATCCACTTAGGTTATGATGGCTCTCATAAACCTACTGACCACTATTTTACGAGACTTTTATAGCCTGTTTATTTGAATGTTAACTGTTCATAATTTTATCTTTGCCTAGTTTTTCACGTGGTCAACTTTCGGGAGTGTAACTTTTTTACCATAAGTTAACTAAGTAACTTTTTTTTTCGAAGAAGTCGTCATTTATCTAAGTACCGTGGAATGGGGTGTCATTGATCAATTTAAAAATTCAAAGGGCTGTATTTTCTAAAATACAAAGGTACCGAAGACGAAAAAAAAATTGGAATATCGGTTTTTACTATACAATCGATACAATGAATTAGATTCTATTTTAAATAAATAATATGTCGATGAAAAATATAAATGTGAGTGGTCAATGTTAAACCGTAAGTGGGGTTACTTTGATACCCCCTAATATTTTCACGGCAAATGATAGTAACCCCTTTAAACGTTATTATTTCGAAAGAACAAAAAAAATCGGCTAAGTGCAAAAAAAGATATTAATTTTTTTAAAGTTTTGGGGTGACATTGATCAAGGCAAAAACAACTTTTTGAAAAATCACCTTTATTTTAACGTTTCATTGAGATATATTAATTGTAAAAACATAATTAGGAACATTAATCAGTCAAAATCTTAAATGTTAAGTAAAAATAGAAAAAAATCACTACTAGCTACTGCTCGTTCTAACACGTCTTCATTAGAATTCCGATAGGCGCGAGCGCCTAAACGCTTCATATATGTTCTTGGCATAGCGCTGAAAGTAAAAAAAAATCATATAAAGCAGCCATCATTGCAAATATATTGATAATATATGTTAAAAATGTCATGGGGTGAGATTGATCAATGACCAAAGTAACCCCATGCCTGTGATCAATGACACCCCGTATAGAAAATAAACCACCACTGAATGAAATTTTGGAGGTTAAAATACAAAAACAACTTCTTTCTCAAGCTAATTAAACACATAACAACATAAACTATCATTTTTTCTAGCAACTTGCATATCCAATCTGGTACCCTGGAAGTTATTTTAACCCCTAAAATACTTTAAACACAATACTCACAGTTTTTTATGAAAATCTCCGGTAGTGATCTGTTTGTACGTGCAGCGCTTGGGCAATGTCAAAGAGTGACACACAGTGCTGCCAATGCAAAAGACGAAATTTTTCGGTTGCGTTCAGAAATTAAACAATTCCTGTTTTAAAAAAATATAAAGTTTTTATCAATGTTACCCCGTGAATCAAACTAACCCCATTCCACGGTACTTAACTCTTATTCTCTTTCGAAAAGTTTCTAAAAATCACAACTTACCGAGATGTATTTTTTTTTCGAGAAAGTTAATTTTCCTTTTTATAGATCTAACAAATGTTTTCTAACTGTGTACAAGTATTGCGACAGGGATGTCTAACACTTGGGTGCAAAAAAAGTTGCTGCCCGACCATGGACCATGCCGGGTCGACGGCGCGTTGTGTCCCACGCGCGCCTCAAAGAGCGTCAGCATAATGACGGGGCCCCCCTCTCAGAGGGCCAAAGCCTGCCGGGGTCGCGGGATTATTTCCTTACCGTGACTCCGGAACATAAAGGGCTATTGAAGGACACCGTGGATTTTAGTCAGTAGAAGTCTGACAGTTCCTCCCGCCCTGCCCGGGGTGGGAGAACTCATTTGATGATTTTACCACGCTAGAAAAAAAATAAAAAAAAGGGATAGAGATTCTTTACAGGTACCTATATTAATCTCTTGTATATTCTGATTAATCAATTTGATCCATACTTACAGAGACGCTCTGTATAAATAACTGTTGCCGCATTTTATATTTATAATTATATTATTTTATTCGTTGTTGCTTGCAAACGTAACGGCACTAAAAATAACTTTATTATTCATTCTGGAAGCAACTGGTGTCCAAATGAATCACGTCAAAATTCCCAAAAATGGTCGCAGACGCAGTTAATATCATGAATTGTCAATTTATAACGAATTGTGATTCATATTACGTATTATCCTATTATAATATGCTGCTAAAAAGGACTTTTAAGGCCCTGAATATTTAAAAAAAATGTTGTTAACTCGCCATTGACTGCTTAGAAAAGGAAATTACTCGCATAAGCACTTCATACGAGTTATTCCGTTCTGATCCTCAAAAACCATACCCTAATTATTTTCTATTGCGGTCCCGAACCCCGTAAAAGAATAAAATAAATGAATTTATATTAGTATTTTATTCTGATCGTATACCCTGACACATTTTTAAGACAGTCAGCAACAAAACATTTGTATGGCAGGTACTACCCCAAACTAATAATCATTTTAAAGTTAAACTTCGAACTATCATTTTTTCTATCACACACATACACTAACAACTCTATTGTCTTTAGCACTTTTAGTCCCACAATAGTGCCATAGCACTAAGATAACACTAGTTAGTGACAGACAGTGATACAATGGAACTCATTCGTTAGTGACACCTTGGACGTTGGAATAGAATGCAGGCAATGTAGGGTGATCAGCTAATGTGTAAAAGGAAAGACTTGCTACTGATTACAGCAACACCGTCGAAGCCACACTTACTTTACTTGGAACTGTTTTAATTCCAACAGCTATATTGTAATCGACTGATTACCTGACTTCACAAAACTACATATATCTGCACGGGCATAGACTGCGAGTAATAAAGTCACCCGACTTGCCGTCCGATCATGGTCCATGCCCGGGGTGTCGGCGCGTTCTGTTTTAAGCGTGCCTCAAGAAGCTGTCAGCTGCCTGTACTATCTGCTAACCGTGACCCTGCAACGTAAAGGGCTATTGAAGGACACCGTGGATTTTAGTCAGTACGAGTCTGACAGTCCCTCCCGTTCCGACCTGGGTAGGAGGACTCATTTGATGATTTTACCACGTTAAAAAAGATTATATCTTATTAGTAACGTTTGAAAGTAAATATAATCAAAAAAGACCTGTTGTGGTTCAAAAGATAAAAAGTATTGTTATCATGTCGATATGATCTTTGTTTAAATATTGACTGATTTATAGTCAATATTTATCGTTTTATATCTATTGCCTATCTCTTCCCAAAAAAGAAACGAAATCTTAACAATAGCATGATGAAAATCAAAGTATTCAAGATCTGAAGCGTCCTGAATATATCACAACAGCATTGTCACACTATCCACCCTTTATTACATTATAGGACTACTTTGTCTTCCTCGGTCTCGCTTGCATAACAAATAACGTAGCTCTTACTGAGAACATGTGAACTAAATCAGTGAGATTAAATCAATGAATATTAACACAGATAATTCGAATATAGGGAGGATGCAAACGTCCATGAGTTTCTGCTTCAGCGCCAAAGGAAGTTCTCCCTTCATCAGGTCTTTCATGGACCAAAAGCTCTTCCAGGCATTTTCGGTACGACATAGAATTTCCTTATGTTATGTCTCGCCTGGAATGAGACTATTTGGCTCAAATATCATCATCATCAGCCTATATATGTGCCCACTGTGGCCACTATAGGGACACAGGCCCCCCTCTCTCTGTGAGAGGGAGTGGGCATAATCCACCACGCGGGCCCAGTGCGTGTTGGTGGATGTCACATGTCTTCGAATTTTTGGTTCTAAGACATGCCGTTTTCCTCACGATGTTTTCCTTCACCGTTTTGAGAGCAGTGGTGATGAAATAAATTATACAAAGTAATGCGCCCGGCTGGGTTCGAACCCACGACCTACAACTCGTAAGTCGTCGAGTCGAGACCACTGGGTCGAGACCACTGGGCAACCACTGCTCGTGGTAACCAAATATACCCTCGACGTAAAGATGGCGTTTTGTGCTGTCGGTCATAAGTTTAGTCTTTGACATGGTCATTTCCAGTCCGACCTCGTGGCTTACAGCGTTAAGCTGTTCAAGCATTTGCCCGAGCTCCGAAGCAGAAGAGAAGAACAAGACTATGTCATCGGCGAAGCGAAGATTTGTTAGTCTTCTCTCTCCGACAACAACGCCCTTCTCGCTCCAGCTAGCTCGAAGCGTTTTAAAGACCTCTTCTATGACGGATGTGAAGAGTTTAGGCGACAGTGGATCTCCTTGTTTGACGCCTTATTGATTCGTAAAGACAGACCTGCGGTTTCGTTTTTTATGGTGGCTGTACTGTTTGTGTAAATATACTTCAAAAGGCTGATGTATGTTTTGTGGATGTGCTGTGAATTTATACATTCTAATATGGATGTATATTTATTGTCATAAAATGCTTTGGAGTAGTCTACGAAGGCTAAATGTAATAGCTGTTAGATTCGTAGTGTTTCTCAATAATTTGGTTCAGAGAATGGAGGTGGTCTGTGGTGGAGAAGCCCCGTCTAAAACCTGCTTGTTACATTGGAATACGGATCAAATATTTTTTGATAATCTTTCGGGTTTTTTTAATCTTATGATCATGGTCAAATCATTAAACGAGTCCTTCCACCGAAGGACTGTCAGACACAATCTAAAGGGTTAAATCGCTACCCCCACCGAATAATATCGTAATGTGATATAACGATACTTTGCGTTTTATTGCATATTCATCATATTGGTACTCTCTTACACCTTGTCAATTTTTTTCACATTTTTCCTACGAGTACTTTACAAATTAGTATTTTTTTAATAACCATAGCCCTAATATTCCGTTACAGATTTATTGTACTTATTTACGTGAATAACATCGCTTCTGGTGATTACGGATAGCACTGCTAATAAGAATTTCAATATGTTACGATAACGATATTATTCGAGTATGAACAGCAAACTCGTTCTATAGTAATATTTTTTAACAATACTATTCCTGTCGAGATTTTATTTCAAAGGTACGGTAATGCTAGTTACTATTTAATAATGTATTTTTTTAAAAATAGCAATTACTTTTGCAATAGTTTACCGAGGTGATATCTACACTCAATCTACGATTGCTGTATTATCTATTATGCATTACGCATCGCTTTCTTTTTTCCTAATGATAAACAAAGAGATAGAATAATATCGAGTATGTGGCATACCACCCCCCAACGGACATTGGCCCTGGTAACACACAAAATCCGCACACTGACGACCGATGAGAAGGTTATCGAGCTGGAGGAAGAATTGAGCAAAATGCAATGAAATCCGAAGAGAGGGTCAGGATGCGATAGTTCTAGATTCCGGCAACATGCTCTTCTACCGGGAAGGAGACCGTTAATCCCAGGTTGGTGTTGGATTTCTCGTCCGCAGGTCCCTCATCAACAACGTTATGAAAGTCGACAGTTTGTCGAGTAGGGTAACAAACACCTTATACTTACAATAATCAACCGGTATTCGTTAAAGGTCATACAGGTATATGCGCCGACCTCGATACATTTTGATAATGAAGTAAGGGCATTGTATCAGGAGATATCCGAGGCCATACATACCTCCGAAACATACTTCACCGTTGTTATGAGGACTTCAACGTGAAGGGCGCACGGAATGACGATGAGTTGAGAGTGGGGCCATTTGGGTATGGGCAGCGAAACCATAGGGGCCAGCGACTGGTCGACTTCATGGAAAAGGAAGAACTTCATTTAATGAACTCCTACTTCCAGAAGCGGCCATCCAGAAGGTAGATGTGGATGAGCCCGATGGTACTATCAGAAATGAGATCGACTTCATCATGAAAACCAAGAAGCAAATATTCAGTGATGTCTCTGTGATCCCCAAGGTAAAAACCGCTAGCGATCACCGTATGGTCAGATGCACATTGAATATTAATGTGAAACTTGAAAGGTCTCGTCTGGTGAAGTCCACGCTCCGACCTGGTCCTGCCCACATCCAGAAACCCGAAGACTTTCAACTCGAACTGCACAATCGCTTCCAGTGCCTAACCGAATGCGAAACTGTGGGCGATATTAACAATGGGTTGGTGGAAACTTTCCAAGCTGTGGGGTCCAAGTTCTTTAAGACCCCGCGCCGCAATAAACCTCAAAAGCTCTCGAACGGAACTATCAAGTTGATGCAAGACCGGACCGAGATGAGGCTGCAATCTTCAGCTGATATGTCGGAATATGGCAAATTCAATAGACGAATCTCTAAATCAATGCGACGTGGCCTGCGTGCCTTTAGTGCGGCACGGATCAAAGAGGCAATCGAGCGGAATCAGGGCTCAAAAGTCTTCGCAAAGAATTCGTCTATTGGGCGAAGCCAAATTTTAATGACGAAGCTGAAGATGCATGCATGCATTAATGACGGCAGCATCATTTCGACGAAACCGGAGATTCTGAGAGAGCTTGAGAGGTTTTACGGACATTTATACACATCAACACCCAGTGTCGGTACAGCTCGAGACGCAAAAGCTAAACTGACTCGACACTGCACTGAGGCTATCCCGGACATCAGCCTGTATGAGATTAGAATGGCTCTCAATCAGCTCTAGAATAACAAGGCGCCGCCGGGTGAGGACGGAATCACAACTGAACTTCTGAGAGCGGGTGGAAAACCGGTACTTTTAGTCCTCTAGAAGTTATTTAATTCCGTCATATTTGAAGGTGGTACTACACAGGTTGTTTTCAAAAAGGGTGACAACGCCTTGTTGAAGAACTACAGGCCAATCTCACTTCTGAGCCATGTATACAAGCTGTTCTCAAAAGTCATTATGAACCGTCTCGAACGCAAGTTTGATGACTTCCAGCCTCCCGAACAAGCCGGTTTCCGAATAGATTTTAGTACTATAGACCACATACACACGCTCCGCCAGATTATAGAGAAGACAGAGGAGTATAATCGGCCATAATGTTTAGCGTTTGTGGACTATGAAAAAGCCTTCGATTCAATTGAAACCTGGGCAGTATTGCAGTTCCTCCAACGACGACATATCGACTATAGGGATATCGAAGTGTTGAAGTGTTTGTATAGAAACGCCACCATGTCCATCCGACTTCAAGAGGAGAGCAATTGCAGTAAATCGTGAGACAGGGAGACGTTACTTCTCCGAAACTGTTCACGACCGCGTTGTAGGTCGTTTTCAAGCTCTTGGAATGGAACTGACTCGGCATCAACATCAATGGCGAATATATCAGTCACCTTCGTTTTACCGATGATTACAGTCATCATGGCAGAATCGTTGGGGCACCTCGATGCTATGCTCAGCGACCTCAGTATCGTTTTCCAACGGTTCGGCCTTAAAATGAACATGGGCAAGACGAAAATCATTTCGAACGTGCATGTGGCACCCGTATCGGTTGTTGTTGGGAATGATACTCTCGAAGTTGTAGACCATTATACTTACCTTGGACAGATTGTTCAGTTATACACACAGGTATACTGTAATGAGGTCACCCAAAGAATCCAACTCGGATGGGCAGCGTTTGGGAAGCTACGTGATATCTTCTCGTCAGAATCCCACACTGTCTCAAGACAAGGGTGTTTAACCAGCGTGTGTTGCCAGTGATTACGTAGGGCTCCGAAACGTGGTCTTTCACTGCTGGCCTTTTAGACACTCGGAGTTTCTTTGCGGGATAAAAATCCGGAACATGGATATTCGGCGAAGAACCAAAGTCACCCACGTAGCTAATACAATTTACAAGTTGAAGTGACACAATGGGCAGGCCACATCGCTCGTTGAACTGACGACTGATGGGGAAAAAAAGTTCTCGAGTGGCGACCACGGACCGGAAGACGCAGCGTAGGCCTCCCACAAGGTGGACCGACGATATCGTGAGGGTTGCGGGCAACCGATGGATGCAAGTAGCGAATTGTCGTTTGGCGGCCGGTCTAAGGGGAGGCCTATGTTCAACAGTGGACGTCTTCCGGCTGACGATGATGATGATGAGTGTTATTTTATCAGAAACCCATAGTTTTATTGAAAGTTATATTTCTAATAATGGGTATTACTTAACAGGCAATTTAAGAATAAAATAGTATTCAAACAATAACAAAAACTAAAATGTATATTTTATAGGCGAAAATTCCAGTAACAGTCAATTACCGTTTATGTTTGGATGTAATTGTTTAACGAATAACATTGTAGTATACTATTATTGTGCACGCTGTCTTTTTGTTTTTACGTGAATAATATCGTTATGTTTTGTTGCGAAATAATGTTTTTCTAACGTATCCAGTAAAATATATTTTCTTTAATAACTCGGTCCTAATAAAATAAAAACTTAATATGTTTATTTAGAATGATTCTATAAAAAATTAGCTTTTATTTGATATATAAATCATTCTCTTAGGTTGTATAATTTTTACAATAATCATAAAAAACACTGTTTTATTTTTCCTGTAAAATTTGAATTTATCGATTACGATATTATTCGGTGGGGGTAGCGAAATATTTTTTGACTATTTGAATACACCAGCCTATTATTGACATCGCAGTAAATTGCTCGATATTGTAGATGCACCTCATATAGATAATTATGTCAAAATCGCCGAATGTTGAAAAATGACATGAAATTAGTTTGTACAATATCGATATTAACTTATTATGCATGTGCAATATGAATAAGGTCTTTGTAGTCAAATCAGTTATTAAAAAAGAATAATAATGACTGTTATTGTGTTGGTCTGCGTACATAAAATCAACATAATCTCCAATACTTATGTAGAAATTATTTAGGCAGCCTCTAAACGGCAATTTTATTGCGCAATATTACAAATCGTGCAATATTATTGACCGTTTAGAGTAAACATTGAAGATTGCGCAGTGATTGATCGAAAGTTTGAGCGAGTTTAATTTTTATTGCACCATATTTGTTCATTCCATTGTGTAGGGTCAGTATTACCACCTGTGGTATTACGTAATGTCGGGATCAATACTCCGATAGAACACGAAAACATTGCGCAGTTCGTATTATTGTGCAATATAAAATAATTGCTCGTTTGGATTCACAGCGCCTTTCAATCTTATTGTAGTACAATAAAAAATATTGTACAATGTTATTGTAGATCTAAGGGCGCCCTAAATACATACAGAATACTGCGCAATAAAAACATAGATTTTAACATAGATTTTGCTGTGTGAGCTGTGCCGTGGTTTAACTCCCGCTGCTCAGCTCCTTTTAGTTGTAGCGTGACAATTTATAGCCTATCTATAGCCTTCGTAGACAAATGGACAATCCAACACAATTCGAAAATTCTTTAGAATTTTCCAATTCGCACCCGTAGTTCCTGAGAATACAAACAAACAAACTCTTCAGTTCTAAACTGTTAAGTTTTGTTTTATTTATTCAAAAAACTTTGCCCCACACTAGGAATGTCTCCTGTATCGTGGATGCGTTTACAAACATAGAAACTCAGATACACAAACACCCAGACCCGGAACAAGTACTTGTAGATCATACAAATATTTGTTCCGTGCGGGAATCGAACCCGCCACACACAGCGCAACAGTCCAATAGCTCAGCCACTGCTAGATTAAATGCTTTTTTTTGTCATTTGCATCCGTGTAAAGCCGGGGAGGGAGAGAGGGCATAGCGTTAGTAACAATTTATTTATATTCAGGCAACTTTGGCCCATAGACATTATACCTTACAAACATAATTTTATAAAAACAACTTGTGTTAGTAAATAGAAACTTAAGCCTATGTTAGTAAACACTTCACTTTACTGTGCACTAGTCATTGTGCGTTCTGGTGGCACTTGTCCGCGGAAGCGACGGATCACCACATCCTTCGGCCAAAAGTCCTCCTCCATGACAAGGTGCAGAAAACACGTTGGTACACGCACCACGAACGCCTTGAAGTTGACGTTGCGGCGCGATTCCAATAACTGCAGTCTCGGCCGGGCGTGTACTTGGTCTTCTGGCAATACAAGTCAACTTGGTGTTCTGGCAGTACAACAATACAAGTATGACTCATTTGTATGCCTGAAACCTAAATAAATGCAAATAGTTGATAGCACATGACGCATATTGCTTGAGTTGCAAGTCACGCTGTTTCTCTAATATATTATAATACCATTTTGTATTGAATAAACAGAGTCCATAAGCCATAAGTTACCTTCTACAGTTGTATTATGACTTGCAAAATAATGCAACTAAAATGTAAATAATGTAATGTATAGTAAACGACAAAATTATACTTTTTTATTTAAAATACTTTGCCCCATACTAAGAATTCCACTTGTATCGCGTGTTCGTTTACAAATATATAACTAACAAACACAAACAGACAAATCCGGAATAGCTACCTCTCTTCACAATTCACTAAAAAGAATCGGTGTCCTCTATTGCCTGGCTGGTATCGATCGCGTATTAAGCTCTCATTGGCCCGCTCCAAGATTGTATGAACCTCAATCAATGAGAGCGCCAAACGCGGTCGATATCGATGATCGAGTATCGTATTGACAACTCTTGGTATGGGTACTGGCTGGTTTTAGAGTCGCGCTGACAACCCAATATGTTTATTGAAGCTTAAGCCCCTTCATACACTAGGCGACGCAAGTCTCCGATACCTTACGATTTTGGTATTCATTGACGCGTGCTTGTGTTCTAACCTCTATGGGTTTGTATTGCGATAGCCGCTTGGATATCGAAGTCGTAAGGTGTCGGAAACTTGAGTCGCCTTGTGTACGAAGGGCCTTAGAATAACGCCGATCGGTCATCAGAGCCATATATACTTGTATTTGGCTTGTCAGCGTCGACCGTCAACGTGACTCTAAAACCAGCCAGTACCCATACCATGAGTTGTCATTACGATACCTACCGATCATCGATATCGATCGCGTTTGGCGCTCTCATTGATTGAGAGTTCATACAACCTTGGAGCGGGCCAATGAGAGCGCCAAACGCGGTCGATATCGATGATCGAGTATCGTAATGACAACTCATGGTATGGGTACTGGCAGTAGATGACACCATTTTAATGCTTTGAGTCAGTCAACCGTCAATGTAGTGTAGATTCACTCGCACATTTGCTGATTCGCTCGGCGATACAATCTGGCGATACGATTTACGCATGCGATCTCTATCAAGGCATAAAATATGTGTGGCTCAGCGCTGATGATTGATTGATTGGTGTTATTCTAAAGCTTCATTATACATATTTGCTTGTCAGCGCCGACCGTCAGCGTGTCTTTAAAACCAGCCCGGGGAGTGTGGCTAAGCTCGCGCACTTGCTGATCCCCGCGAGGTCTAAAGGCCTTTGGCCACAGAGCGCGATCCGTTTCGGCGATACGATCTACGCATGCGATCTCTATACAGGCAAACATATATGTATGGCTCTTTGCTGATGACCATCATCTGCCTAGCGTTTTCCGAACTATATTGGGGTCGGCTTCCAGTTGAACCAGATGCAGATTTATTTTATATCAGTATTTTACATGGAGCGACTGCCTATCGGACATCCACAACCCAGTAACTGGGTAATACGATACCTCATCGTAAGACTTTTAGAGCTTCTGCCTTACAGTAACGACTGTCAAAGATCTACAAACGAAAACCGGGATGGCTTTACGTGCTTTCCGAGGCACGGAGAAAACTCGCTATGTCAGATGGTCAACCATCCACAGATCAACCTCGGCAAGCGCGGATTAACCCAGAAGCGCTCTTCCGCGCTTAATCCTTCCTTAATTATTTAGGCACGAGCCTAAAGCTTCCAGTCGTATTGGATTTTCAGCGCCGACCGTCAGTGTGTCTTTTAAACCAGCCCGAGGAGTGTGGCTTCGCTCGCGCACTTGTTGATCTCCAACAGGCCTTGGCCCGGCTACATTCCCGGGTCCTTTGTAAAATTTATAACACCTGGGTCATGGCCTCAGAGGATCTTCACCGAAAGTGATTGATCTATTGACGGGATCTACTTTCTAAATGCGTTAACGGAGACACGAGTTGTGTACAGATGTATAACGTGAAAATTGTGGACTGATAATACTTAAAAACTGCGCCACGTCCGAAGTCCTTTTGACGCGACGTGACCATGACCAATAGTGTATATGACAACTTTCCATGAAATTAAAAAAAAAATGAGTAGGTATGTACCACGAATTTTCTGCAAGTCATGAGTGGAGAGTTGGAGACGCGTACTCTAAGGAGCTATCTGTCAAATCGTAATGTTATTCATTCTGTTCGGGCTCGTTGTCAAAATGCCCGTTACTAAACTAAAGACGAAACCACGGGTTTCGTGCTTAGAGGTAAGACCCCCAGAGACCATAGGGTCTAAAACGTCTACTTAGCAATGTTCCTAATGATTCACTTCGTGAATGAATAATAAAAATAATAGAATAATAGCCAACAACGACCATGACCGTTGATAGATAGTCAATGACGTTGGGAAGTGACTCATTAGGAATATTGCTTAAGGGGGATGCTCCAACCAGCCCGCGAAATTCGATTTTTTTTACGTTTTTTGCAATTTGCAGGCCAGTGACATGTTGTAACTTTATCAAAATATGAATTGCGGTAATAACAAGTATAATTTTAAATATAAAAATTCTCCGAAGTTTAACTACGATGCACCTTTTCTATGTGAGAGCTGATGGAGCGATTTTTTTGATAATTTTTATATTTAAAATTATACTTGTTATTACCGCAATTCATATTTTGATAAAGTTACAACATGTCACTGGCCTGCAAATTGCAAAAAACGTAAAAAAAATTGAATTTCGCTGGCTACATCGACGCAATCACCTTAAGATGGCCGTTTTTAACCCCCGGGAACAGGCCTATTTTAATTATATCTGAAATATATATAAAATAAAACACATTTTGGTCTTTGCAGTATTTTTATTTTAATCATCGGTTTTTTTTAAGATCGGATTTTTTTATCAGGACTAATTATAAGAAATACATAGGTAATCTTAAAATTAGTTTCATCATTACAAATTCTGAAAGGGTATTGTATTTATTTTTTACATTATTTCACGTTTTTTCTGAAACTTAAAAATCTTGCGTGAAATTTTCAACATTGCATTGTAAAACAATGCACAGTTATATAATTTAATTTAAAAAGATGTGATAGCAGTCCTATATAAAAATACTGATTAATAATTTAAAATGTTTTGAAGCTCAATGCTTCGTAGTGTTGGGATATGCGCACACTTGAGATAATATTCAAACAGAAAACAATAAGTGTGCACACTTAGAAACAGTCTTATAGCCAAAAGATTTACTGGCAAAAGCAAAGTTCAAGTCATAAAAATCACGATATAACAATCTCCTTCCAAATTCCATCAATAGGGGATTATAATAGATTCCGTAGCTGCAACTGAGAAATAATGGAAAATCCCGAAAACTTTTCCAGGCCCGGAGATCGAACCTAAAGACTCATGCTAAGCAGTCGCACTTGCGACTTCTATAACAACTAGTCTTTCAACTGGCTTTATACAAGAAGAAAAATGTATAAATAGTATACAAAGGAATACTTGTCAGAAGATACTTTCTAGTATATACTGTCGCTTCGTATTCTAGAATCACCTATTCTACGTTCATTCATAATTTTGTCTATTGATGCTATCACCTCCCTACGGAATATTCTCATTTCTGACTCTGAAAGTGCTTCAATGTCTGGTAACATCGATAGCAGGAACATCTTTCTTGGATTACACTCTATGTCTTCAGAGTAACTGCTGTTTCGACCGTTACATCTCTTACCATGACCATTACCATTATATTGTATTCTTACTTCTTCATGATTACTTCCATTCATAATATTTGGTATCGTAGTGGGACTGTATGTGATTTTGTTGACCTCTGGAACTTTGTTATTATCTGTATCAATTTCGAGTTGGTCAGCTTCGAAGCTACCTGTACTTATACTGTCACTTTCGGAAGCATCATGATTTTCAATAGGATCGTCGTCAATTGTTATCATTCGCTTTTCGTCTAATATTTTATCTTTCTCTTTTATCTCCGTTTTCGGTCGTATGGTAAGGAAGGGGTGTAAGAAACGTAGCTCGTCCGTCAAGTAGTAAGGTCTCATCGGTGGTTTGGTGCTAGCTTGCTGCTTCAAAGACCTCATGAAGGAAATTCGTATTTTTCTCCATCTGTCTCGGCATTCTGGCACTGTAACAAAGAAAAATAAAAAGTTAAATTATGTTGGTAAATAATTATTTCAGTTGGTAAACTTTTTCATTAAGTGCTTCTATTCTCATTGGTTGCGGCCATGCTGCGGGGCGAGACAGAGTGGGAAGCGGTCGCCTCCTTCTGCGAAGCAGTAATGCTCGCGAAGGAGGAGGCGCCCTGCCCGAGGTGGGAGGACTCATTTGATGATTTTACCACGCTAAAAAAAAAAAGTGCTTCTATTCTTTTGTCTAGTCTAACAATTATACTATCAGCATCATCATCATTGTCATTACTATTCTTCTCCCGACCTTATCTCAATTTATTTGTGTTCGGTACAGCATCAGTTTTCATACTTCTCGTTTATCCGTCATATCCTGTGTCACCTCTTTCAAGCCTTATCATTTTGCACACAATACATCCATCATTTCTTTGTTCTGTCCCTACATATTTTACTCTCTATTTTTCTCCTCTCCTTATCTAATTTAACTTAGAATCTGTATGGCTGGCATTTCATTTTCAATACATGTCTATTAGTTGTCATTTTAGTTTTTACCTTTTTTGTTTAACCTTGACATAATAATTATGATGCAATACTACTACTACTACTACTCAGCTACAACCACTACATCGCGCCACTTGGGAATTATGACGCCAAGAGAGGCCAAGAGTTTTACGATAAAAAGTTGCTGAATTTTGAAGAAGTAAGCATTATTTCATCATATTTCACATGTTTTTGGACGACTAGTAACAATCTTAGATAATGTTGTTGTGTACAAATGACGTCATCTATTTCAACATTATTTTTGACAAATTGCTTCTTGTTTTTGAACTTTCGTCTTCTGAGAAAAAACGTCATTGCTATGTGAATTCATCTTCAGTCTTTCAAAATAAATGGTAGGTACTACGCTTTCCGGAAATTCCGAACTACTTTTTTATTAGTTGTCTGCTCCTATTTATGCTTTATAGCCCTTACGATAGTCTGTCTTAGCTTCTACATAGTAATAATGTTTTGTTTGGCAATAATTCCCTACATAACTACCTTTTACCGCCTTTTTCACCTTCCTTTGTTAGTTTACCAAATTGTTAAGGAAAAATTAACCGCTTCAGCGGTACCAAACCGCTGAAGCGGTTTTTTCGAGTTAGTGTTTGACAGGTTGAGGAAAAATTGTTGCTGAATTGCTAATATTTTTTTATGCTGCCTTCCATTTCATTAACCACATTGGTCAGTCAATTACAAAGGCTTAGGAGTCACCAAAAAGTGCAAAAGTCCTCAATTATGATATTATATATATATTATTATAATAAGCTATATTTTAAAGTTCCCTATACACAGGAATAGAGTAATAAGATACCAAAGAATACGTCACATTTATTTATCATCCCCGGGAATAAGTCGACGCAATAATGCTACAGTCATACAATACCAATAAGCGAACAATTTATAAACACCAAGTATTTTTTTTTTTAATTTGGCACACTTGTTCAGACGCTTATTTATAGACTAACATATTCGAAAACTGGACAGTTCTGGAAATATTACATACATACGGGTCGAATTGATAACCTCCTTTTGAAGTCGGTAAAAACATTTAGGTAGTGCAATTATATACAACGTTGTGACTTTTAAATCATCGTTTGGTGGCACGAGCGTATATTCCGAAAGTTGGCAACGACGCAAATGGTTGTCAAATATTAACGAGTTTTAATTAATTTAGCATTGTTACTGTATGAAAATAAGAAATATGGCTCTGTAGTGCACTAAAAAATTGATAAGGGAATGCAATAATTAATATCGCAACACCGAATATATAGTTTTAGATGTAAAAAAAGCATTTGGAAGCTTTCCAAATTCCTTTTATACATCTGAAACGGTTACAACATGAAATTCAGTGTTTTAATTGCATTCCTATATCATTTTTTTAGTGCACTACAGAGCGATATTTCTTATTTTCATACAGTAAATTTGCCAAATTAATTAAAACTTATAAATATTTGACAGCTTTTTGCGACGTTGCCAACTTTCAGAATATGCAGCCTTAAGCAACGTTGACTTTAAAAGGCTATTCTTGGTAGTAACTGATTCTTGCTATGTCATGATGTTAGTTTGGCACCAATAAATTACTAAATGTGTACCTATTGCTATGAAAATTTTATTTCAATTTATGATTATGGCTGTACTGTACAATATAACAAAGATATTTGATGAAAAAAAGGCAAATATATTGAGATATTTGAAGAAAGGAAGAATTCATTTTCATGGCATGCTCCTAATTCTTTTCAAAAGAGCGCCAAAATCATATTTTAACACTTAGCCTGATGACCTAGTTTTTACAATAACCGCACCAACTACCGCATCTAATGCAGATCGATATCAAACTGTTGACAAAATATAAAACAAATAAAAAACATACCTGATGTATTCGAACGTTTCGCAATCGCCGTCCAAGCCCGTCTGTTATGCATTTTATTTGCATACTCCGGCAAAGTCTTGTCGTACAAACACGGATACTTTTCCACTTCTTTCACAAACTCCACTATATCTCTCCTACTTTCACTTTTAGGAAACCAATCCTGTTGTCCCTCCATAATTGCGAAATTAATGTACTCTTTAATTCGTAACTTAGACATCCGTACGCGTCGGAGCGTGGAACGCAACTGCGAAGCAACATTTCGATCGTAACTTTAAAATGGCGGAAATATTGCGTTGTTGTTTTCGTTCGGGCGCTCGACCAATGAGAAGTGAGTATTCTGACGCACACAAATACATCTCTAGAACGATGACATAGATGTTGTTAGTGTGTAATGCAGCTAAATATTGCGTTGACTCTGTTTATTATTGCGTAATACTTTTGCAGACGAATGGAAAGGCGTGTGGGGTGGGGGATTTTATTTATAAGTTTTTTATCAATTTATTTTCGATTATAAAGAAGTATCGAGCGTTTATCGTGAAGTAGGTATTTGTTGCGTCACTGATAAAAGTGTTGCGCTATTCTGACGCAACATTGAACACGTTATACTTATCACGTAGTATTTTAAACCTATCTTAGTCTTAGTACTAGACGTACTTAGCTTCATTCTTAGTATCAGGATTTGTCATAACTCATTGATGGGATTAAGTTTTTTTTGTAAAAGGTTTTTGATTACGGTGTGGTTTTTCCTGAAAACTTTACAGGAAATGAGTACGTGTATGATACATATTTTGACAAGTTCTGTGTATAAATATAGGTCATACATAACTTAACGCATGTATTCCTGGAAAGGAAAATCAGAGATAACAGCAGTTCTATTTGGCGCATGCTTCCAAGTCATCCCACACTTTGCCAGGACATAATTAGGTATTTCATAGGCGGCTAATTTAACTAAATTGTCGCATTTGGTGGTTGCCCTATATAATAGTCAACCCATTACTTATTATAATATATTATGTTGACTAAATACCTAACAGGGCAACGACCACTATTATATCACACCTACCTATAACCTCGGAGGTTTTTTTTTAGGTGGTAAAATCATGAAATGAGTCCTCCCGCCCTGGTTGGGGCGGAAGGGACTGTCAGACTCTTACTGACTAAAATCCACCCGTGTTCCTTCGGATGCCCTTTACGTCCCGGGGCCACGGTATCCTGGGTTAAGAAAAACCCGCGACCCCAGCAGGCATTTGGCTCGAAACACGATGCGCCTCCGACCCGGGCTTGGTCCTTGGTCGGCCGGCGAGCTACCCATTACTCACCGTCCGCAAGCCCGCTCCACCGCTGTGCCCTCTGCTCATCAGAGGGATACTCGTTGGAGCGTCCACACGACAGGCTATTCGCATACGGGCAAAGAGACCCCTTAGGCACACAGTGCCTAAGGAAGAGTTTTTGCCCGCATCCCAGGGTGCAACGGCCCGAAAAACTGGTCTTCCCTCGGACGTATCCGAGAGGGAACTCCAGTCCACGGGCGCACGTGGAGGTTTCCTGTCTTAGCACCCCATAACCTCGGAGGTTAAGAGAAAGGTGTAACTCATAGAACTTACAGTACACCCATATATTTTCACACTAAAATTGGGCGAGCTGAAGAAATCGTTAAAGAAAACTAATTAAGGGAATTCTATCCCAACCAGCACGCGTAGCATGGCGATTCTATCTCTATTCTACCAAGAAAAGACAAAAATTTTCATTGTTATTCCTATAGAAATCGACTGTTTTTTTGCACAAGTATGACATGATTCGTACACCATTAAAGAATAGAAACATATCTCTTGTATATTTTGAACATTGATATGCTTAAATCGATAAAAATCTTTTACGTTCTGTCATTTTGTTTATTCTCGCGTAGACAAAACCCGTTTTTACGGCGCCATGCTACGCGTGCTGCACGCATAGCACGACACCGTAGAAATAGGTATTATCGACGGAAGAATAGACAAGATGATCTAGTGTAGAGAGATTTCAATTGTCCTCAATATGGCGTTGTTTAAAATGAAGTAAAAGAATATATATTCTTCAGGCGTTTACGGATCGTGCCATACTTATTCGGGCAATATTTTATCTATTCTTACAAGAATTCTGCAACATGAGATAGAATTGGTCATGCTCCGTGTACTGGGAATCAAACTCCACGTTTATCAGTCGCGCTAGCGACCACTGGAGAAAACCCCCTATATAAAACAATTTGTGTCTATAATATGCTTACTTTTGCCAGCGGCTTTGACTTCTACCCCCCCCCCCCCCCCCTTACATAGATAATAAGGGGGGCCTTATTGTCTATGTCACTCAGGACCAAATCAGCTTTAAACTGGTGAAAGAATTTTTTAAATCGGTCCAGTAGTTTCGAAGCCTATTCTATTTTTGTAGAAATATGGATAGATGTCTATAGTATCCATCTCTCTTCAGCGAATTGTCTTCCACTGCTAGACATATAAATCCTTGCCCAAAGAAAACCACAAATCATCGATCCATCTTGCCGCAGGTCGTCCCACGCTGGGTTTGCCCATACGCGGTCTCCACTCTATCTGCTTCATCGACCGCCTGTCCGTCTACAGACATGGCCGGCCCACTTCCACTTGCTAATTCTACGCGCTTTATTGGTTACCCTCGTTCTCTTGCGAATGACATCGTTGCTAATTGTATCCACCAGAGAAACCCTGAGCATTGCTCTCTCCATTGCATGCTGAGCAACCTTGAATTTGTGGACCAGTCCTTGAGTGTCCTCGTTTCGACTCCGTAAGTCATCACAGGTAGAACACCAATTACAGACGAGATTGTGGGCTCGAATATTCAAAGTTGTTGCGCAATATTCATCACAACTGTTGATTTGAGCTGATAACTTGTTGTTACACTTTAGCAACATGTTTCAATCATGATCACACATATTATTTTGATTGCATCATTCATTGTTATTATTATTAAACTTTATTGGATTTATCCTGCCTTGTCCTGTGTATATGGGAAACCCGTTTTTTGTGGGCTCTGCCTTGCTCTCTCCCGGTACATAATTCTACATATAGTAAAATTAGACATCTCTCTCTTTTAACGAATATGTTATAAGGGCGCCTAAAACGAGCATCGAATTCAGAACGCCACCCTTAGCTGCAGTAGATATAACAAGAATTAGTTAAGTAGGTAATTAGAAACCTCTGCCTATTAATTCTGTGAATATAAGCGTGATCTTCTCCAGGTAGTGCCTTCCATTAACAGGGTCAAATAAAGCTAGACAGTATCCTTTATTGTACCATTTATCTGATTAAAAATAACTTACTTATATCTATAAATCTTAATATGAGTGAGTTAATATCTAATCAAAACCTTGAGAAGAACGATAATTCTTTAAACACCAGTACCTAAATTCACCCAGCAATGACACTAAAGTTGTCGTAGAAAAACCACCCTTAACAATACGAAATAAAGACGCTTTTGAAGTTGAAACTGTTGCCATAGACGGACGGTCTACCTACCTTCGTCTGTCAGCGTTTTTTACTGCGCATGATCTGACTCGAGTGGCTAATTTACAAGTCGGGTTCAGTACATCCTCCATCTCGAACAAGTCAGCATGCTGTAATCTTGTTAAGGAATAAGGTAAAGCGATTTAGCAGCTTACTTCTTGTACGTTGGATTAGACTTTAGGGCGTTGTAGAGCGCTGTTGTGCTGTAGATACAAAGTTACACTGTCGATTAAGTGGTGGTTGTGTGTTTGTTTGAATGTAAGTGCTATGAACTGGTAGATTTAGAAATAATTTGTTTGACTAATAGGGCCAAAACACATAACCGCGTTGCGGCGCCGCGCCGCGAGAATCAGCAGTAGCGTCACTGCCGATTGTAGCGGCGCGGTACTTTCTCGTTTATTTAAAACAGAGTAATGTCTTTTTAATAACAAATAAGCAATAACTTTCCCACGATGGTCCATGGCAGAGACACGTCTATCCACAATCAAAAATCACGAGGAACTGGATACCCTATCATACGACATGCTCTTTTTCGCGACGCCGCGACGCCACAACGCAAACCGTCGATTTTAGCGGCGCGGCGCCGCAACGCGGTTATGTGTTTTGGCCCATAGTATTAATGAAGCCACACAGCGCAATGGAAAAGTTAAGTAATGTTTGCCGACGTTGATTAGTGGATATGTTTCATATTTCCTCCGTGCCGGATCTAAGTCGGGTCGCGACTGTCATTTCTAGATCTTATGACAGTTGTTCTAGATAGTCAGTGGTCTGAAAGTTTGACAACAAGTCTTACCCAATACTAACGGAAATGTAGAGAATAGCATGACACCGTAAGGTGCGTAACGACTATATAACATAACATGTTATACAACATTGCCATATAACAATGTTTCATTATGTGGACGATGAATGTTATATAACATGTTATTTATGTGTACAACAATGTTATTTAACTTACTCACGGGTAGCACTGAAGAACAACAAGCGGCAATGGTTATATAACATTGTTATATTGCAATGTTATTCTAATGTGTACAGTATTGTTTTATGTTGCAATGTAGAATAACAAGGTTACATAATGTGGATGTGTTATAAAACACAAGTTATATAGGTAATTTATGTTACATAGTCTGTACGCACCTGTAGAAAGTGGTTTGTCGACAGTAGAGTAGACAAAATGTCAGAATTTAGAAAGATTTCTATCGTTTTAAGCATGGACGACGTTTAATGTAGAAAATAAATGTTTGTTTTCTTTCGTCGTCCACGGGATATACTTACCGGACTCGGGCAAAAATAATGTTGAATTGTAAAGAATAAACTTGGTCTACTCTTGGTAGAATGGGGTTAATTTGGTACCTGTGCTGATAGGCAAATAGCTCCATGCTCTCTCAACTATACGTTTGGACTGAAGCCACTCCATAGTCCACCATAGTAAAAGTCTACTCCGATGAATAAATAAAACTCAATAATGTTGGCATTATATATTGAGTCCATTAAAAAACTAATTAGGTAGTCTGTGAATTAGATTACCGAAAGAGGACTCGTGTTTTTTGCAAACCATAAAAACGCGTGCAAACCATAAAATAATCGCTTGTTTTCAAAACAGCACTTGTACAAAATTTTGAATATAAAAAAGGGTTAAACTACTTATATATTTTTTTAATTATTTTATTTGCTTAATCATTAAAAATATATATTTTATTTGTTCTCAATTGACAATAATCTTGGGTCATCCTGAAAAATATTTTGCTACCTATCTTGTTTTTTGTTCCTCCTGTAGACACCATTTTTGGACAAGTGCTGTTTTGAAAACAAGCGATTCAAATATCAAAGAAACTAAGCTTTTAAGATTCATCGTCATGCCGTGGTATAGTTTTTAGTTCAAAACTGTGTTCTGAAGTAACGTGCCTATATTGCCGAGTAGTGAGATTTTTCAGTGCATTGTGACGTCACGATACTCCACTCGAGCTTCGATGCATTTTGGCCAATATTGATTTAAAATAGAAGATTGGTCAATTCTCGTATCTAACGGACTCAATTTTACATTTATTGATGCTGAACTAGCCTCATGTGTGATGAGGAGGGATGAGACTCATGTGACTAAGAAAGTGATGAGTATGAATGTTGATGGATGAAGAGGAAGAGGAAAGCCAAAGAAAATATGGATGGATTGTCTAAGGAATGATATGAATGAAAAATACCGGCCAAGTGTGAGTCGGGCCACGCACAGTGTAGGGTTCCGTAGTTGCCCATCAAAATACTTATATGCGAACTAACTAAACTGATTCGCTGAATTTAATTTTAAAAAGAAGAATTTTCAAAATCGGTCCAGGCGTCTTTGAAAAATCGGGGAAAATACATTTAAAAAAAAGATTACGACGAATTGAGAACCTCCTCCTTTTTTTGAATTTAGTTAAAAATAGTTGACAATAAAAACGTACCTATCCCCAAAACATACCCACCTATTATAGCTGTAAAAATAAAGTTGACAAACTTACATTTGCAGTTGAAGAACATGTTCTCCGATACATTTTGTTTAGGAAAATATGTTATCCAAGTACCTACGTTTTATAAGTTGGTCGACTATTACTCGTAAACTTGTAAAGCCTACTTAGTCATGATAACTTATTTTGATTTATGGGATTTTGATTTATATATATTTTGCACACCCTCAAACATAACCGTTTAGCTGGTAGAGGGGGGGGACACTCGAGTCGAGCAAAAATTAGCACTTTAAAGCTTAATATTTCACAAACGAATCTTTTTATCAAGAAATTGTTAATGGTAACTATCAATATTTTTTAAAGACCTATTTATTGATACCCCACACTAAGGGGTACGCGAGAAAAAAAAAACATCCCCACTTTACGTGTACAGGAGGTACCCTAAAAGAAAATATTTTACTAGATTTTATTTTACCACTTTTTCGGCACAACAAATCCGTATATTTACACCAAATTACACCTTTCTAGTACTGGGCGTCTCTGAGCTAAGCTGCGGAGAGACGGACGGACGGACGGACGGACGTGGCGAAACTATAAGGGTTCCCTGTTGACTACGGAACCCGAAAAAGGAGTGAATGATGCTGTGACGTTTGATAGGGGAGAATGGGAGAAGAAAACGTGTTGTGCTGACCACAAGTGAAATGGGATGAGGACAGGAAGATGATGAAGTATGAAGCTTAACTAGCCTAATAATTTTGGATGATCCTCTGCATATACCTTTCAGAAAATCAAGCGTGATGTTATGTCAGTTGTAGCATAGTGGTGTAATAGTAGAAATCTTTGTAAATGAGCTAGTTCGGGGAAACACCTATAACATTTTATTAATGAAACTTAATAGTGCGATTGGGAAAATCCTAAGTCATTAATGATGTATTTGAGGTATTTTGTTATCTCTGTAGTTTTTTATTCGAGTTAATATCAATGCATTACAAATTAGTACTTAGAGTAAGTAGTTGAAATACCTAATGTTACACGATGTAGACTGATAATAATTTATACCTAGATGTAATAAGCACGAATTTCTACTACTTGATTTTTTTATGATTTGTAAAATAATAATTTATCGGAGAGTCTATCCAACGGATTCTAGGATAATTTTCCTGCACCAAAAATGTTTTTAATTGATAAAAGCGCCTATCAAAATAGCTATAGCAAACAGTTTCTCGGATGAAGTTAGGTATGCGTTTTATTTTATTGAATCTAGAAGGATCAAGCCTGTCTAAGCAGGATACCGTGACCCCGGAATACAAAGGGCATGTGAAGGTACAAGGTGGTTTTTAGTCAGTATGAGTCTGATAGTCCATTTCGCTCCATTGACGGCGGGAAGACTCATAATTACAACATGAGTTTCCACACAATCAAATAAATGGTAAACTTTTACCTCTTCGTGTCTTCTCTACCGCTAGGCTAGCCTCAAAGGTGCCTTCTATTTCACTGAAATTTTATAATATAAAATAAAACGCTTATGTTCTTTACAGTATTCTTGCTTTAATCATCGTTTTTTTTTAAGACGAGAATAGTTATTTGTTATGCAAGGCTGCAAAGTTGATTTTTGGCGCGAGTACTTGAATTGAAAACTGAGCGAGCGAAGGATTCTAAGATTGAACCGCGAGAGAAACGAGCGGTTCAAATATAGAATCCTGAGCGATGCGAAGTTTTCAAAGGTACGAGACGCAGAAAAACTTTGCTGCCGAGTGCAACACACAACTTTTCACCTCACACAGCGAGGAAATGTAGTGGGGTCATTGACCTATACTGGGGGCGGCTCGCCTGTCAGTGTAGAAAACAATTGAATACAAGACGTGTTCGAATTTTAAACAACACTTTGTGCTCTAGAGCACAAAATGGAGTTTTGCGCTCAGATTTTGAATGAGAAATAGAATCTTTCCGAGCGGGTGAGGTGAAAATGTATTTTTTTACCAGGACTTTACATAACAAAAAAAATAAAAAAATAAAAATGTAAAAGCAACTGGGAGGTAAGCGGTTCCAACAATAGTAATAATAATCTAAGTGCACCTGTACTGCTCCTCCCATAAATCAAAATAATTAGAGCTTGCAAGTTTCCCAGACGTCAATGAATCATTCACGGAATTATTTCAGCTGTAATGATTGATATTATGTGTAATAACAAAATATGTATTACATACATAATACGCAACAAATGAAATCACCATGCAAGAATTTTTATAAATGTATGAGTATGATGTCCTGACGCTTGAAGGATTTTAAAGAGAAGGAAAAATGTCAAATTGGGAACTCTACACATTTTTTAATTTCCAAAAAACGATCATAATGTATGAAGTACTTATGTGAATGATATTCCAGGCATTTCCTAGTAATTCTTTTTTTTACAATTCTTTAACAACAATAGCTAGTGACAGTTATTATTGGAAAATAAAAATAAATGCTATTTTGGACTCTAACAGGATCAACGAATTATCTCCGGCATTGTATCCGGCCAACGTAGGCGCGGGCTGTCTGACCATGCCCGGGTCGACGGCGTGTTGTGTTCCACGCGCGCCTCAAAGAGTATCAGCACAATGACCTTTTAGAGGGCCAATGCCTGCTGGGGTCGCGGGACACAACGTATACCGCGACTCCGATACAAAAAGGGCTAGGTATAAGGTACTGAAGGACACCGTGGATTTTAGTCAGTATAAGTCTGACAGTCCCTCCCGCCCTGCCCTGGCCCATTTGATGAATTTACCACGATAACAAAAAGGGTTGAATGTCATGTAGATTAAAAAACAAGGTTAGTTTCGCTTGCAGATCGATCTGAAAAATTTTATAGGTAGTATCTGAATAGTGAACCATATTAAAATTTTCACACTAGTAAGTAGGTACTCTGCTCAGTTACTACTTTTTAGGCCGTCCGTAACACACCCGATATGGCGGGGGCGCGTCCTCATAATTAGCCTAGGGCGGTCAGAACACTTAATCAGTCACTGCTACCAACCCGCACTGGGCCCGCGTGGTGGATTATGACCCACTCCCTCTCACAGAGAGGAGGCCTGTGTCCCAGCAGTGGGAACATTATAGGCTGATGATGATGATGATGAATGCGCCTGGCTGGATTCGAACCTACAACCTGTAACTCCTAGTCGGGTCCGATACCACGCTCCACGGCTTTAATCTCATCATATCAGCCGTAAGACGTCCACTGCTGAACATAGGTCTCCCCTTTAGACTTCCAGTAGGACCGGTTGTAAGCGGCCTGCATCTAGCGTGGTCCTGTGGCCTTCATAAGATCGTCTGCCCACCTAATAGGTGGACGTCCTACGCTGCGCTTGCCGGTGCGTGGTCTCCATTTGAGAACCTTACGGCCCCATCGGCCATCAGTTCTGCGTGCTATATGGGCTGCCCACTGCCATTTCAACTTGCTAATTCGTTGGGCTATGTCGGTAACTTTGGTTCGTCTACGAATCTCCTCATTTCTGAGTCGATCGCGCAGAGAGACTCCGAGGATAGCCCCATAAGCTTTAATCTATTTTCTTTTTATTATAAAATCAGAGGCCTCTGGGACCCTAGAAGTCTCCTTCGCTCTTGGCTTAAAGACCCCGAGGTTGTAGCTATCAGAAAATACCAGAAATATCATAAATCAGCATATCAGAGATATATCAGACTCTGGCAGAGAATTCCACTCCTGTGTGCGCACAATAAACGTATTGGCAAAACATTTTGTACGTAAGGGTGGGATGTCCACCATAATATTGATGACGCATTGCCGTACGTCTTGTAGTCCGATGATGGCTAGGATCAGGCGGAATCAAAATGTGCAGTTCCATTGTTTTTGAGAAGATAGTATCATTTTTTTTTTTTTTCAAGAAGTTTTTATATTATGAAGTGTGATTGCGTAAAAAATGCATAGATATCAGCGCTGTCAGCAATCGCCGATGACGCGATGATTTGCTGTCTTTTATTGAAGAGTTCTTTTGATTTTTCCAAAATCCCGTCATCAGATCCGGACCTAATTACCATGGGACCATCTGCAAAATAAAGTATACCTACATTTTTAAACCAAAAATAATTTTCCGAATCGGTCCAGGCATCACCGAGAAATTGGGGAACGTAATAAATAGATTCCGACGAATTGAAAAACTCTTCCTTTTTTCAAAGTCTGTTAAAAATACCAACAAGCTAGCAACTTGGCAACAGTTAAAATCATCACGCATAAGTTCTCTGTTCATATTAAAGAAGCCCAACATTGCGTTATATGAAGTATTAAGAAGCCGTGCAGTGCCGACCTTGTGCCGTGATAACTTGCTCAATGTGACGCAATCACGTAACTAATCACTTATTCCTGCTTCGTCACGTTATCACGTGTGACGTGTCGTCATGAGAGAAGAAAAAGGGAGTTAAAAAAAACACTGAGACAAACTTTTTTAAACTCAGAACAACAACAGAAGCTGGTTAATTTTTGCTATTTAATTCTGAAAAGGAAATCTGTGTTTTCAGGAAATTAATTAACTACAAAAGTTACACGTACCTAAACTTCGTTTTGTATAGGTAACACAAAGGTTTTAAACAGTGTAGCTTGTTGTTTTTTTGTTGTATTGATTTTTGAAACAGTTGCACTCGCGAAGTTGCGAACCAAAAATTTTTGTGATTTCAAAAATTTATATAAAAGAAAAACTGTTTTTGTTTTTTTTTTACTTTACGAAAAATAATGCACAAAGTCCGTTAGAAATTAGCAACGGTAGGTATCGCTGATTATATATAAAAAAAAAAACAAACGTTTAACCGGAATGAGAACCTCTTTTAGGAAGTCAGTTAAAAATTGAGGTTGTTGTAAGTTCGCCACAAATTAATTCCCCACGTAAAAAAAAAGTTTGAATAAACTAGCCAAAGGTTTTTTCGCCCCATTTCTTTTTTCCGCACGGATAGCAGATCAATTAAATAATTAAATCCAGCACAAAACTACCGAAAACGAGAACACAATGTAGAATCTGAACAGAAAGTACTAGGAGTACAGGATGATCAATACCCAAAAATTGTATGCAACCAACTTTCTAAAGACTCATTTCTATTGTTCCAGGTGTTAATCCTCGCATGGCTATCGAGCGGCAAGATGTCGGGCATGACGGGAGCGAGCATGCTGCGTACGCGCAGGAAAGATGTCAACATCAAACCCAACCGAAAGTGAGTACTAGTCACATATATTTGAGACCAGAACTGTTCCACCGCCTTTGAAGAAGTTTTTCCACGGAGAGCATTTGCGTAAAGGTGGAGCATTCTCGTGTAATGTAATATAACAGAAACGACTCAGAACATTACAATGAACATTCGCGTGTAGATTCTACTTTGATCATTACATTACAATATTACTTCCCTAGCTGACGAGCATTCGCGTGTAATGTGAACATTTAAATACTAATGGAGCCCATTGATGTTACAAGTTGTACGACGATGACGTCTTAAAGCAACCGTAATTCCACTGTGGAAAAGAGACAGAGCACAGTAGAACTATTCTCATTTTAATGGCGGCTCCACATTAGTGCCGTGAACCCCCGTGAACAGGCGCGAACGAGAATGTGGATGGTTTTCGCGGGGTTCACGCGCGTTCGTTTTTGTTCGTTTATTGTGCCGAGAATTCACAGCGAGAATTCGCGGCGTGAATTCACGGCACTAATGTGGAGCCGCTATAAGACGTCATGGTAGGCCAACTGTAGGTAGTCTTTAATAGAAACTATCTACTTGTGTAGATTTTTATCCAAGTCTCAGCCAATGGATTTCTCAAATACAAAAACAAAAGCACACCCCATCATCACCATTGACAATCCACGCATGACTCCATAGTAGTAGCTTCTAACTTTCAACGCTCTTGAATCGTAACGTCACCCGTTTATAGTGCACATCTGTAATAGACCAGAGACTAAACATTCCAGTACAGAGACTAAAAATTCCAGCACGGAGACTAAAAATTCTAGTACAGAGACTAAAACTTCCAGTACAGAGACTTAACATTCCAGTACCTAACATTCATAAACTGACAGACAAAAGCTGTATGGGGCGTATCCAGGGATGGGAGTGAGAAGGTTCGGAGGTACTTTCTGGCTTCAGTTCGCAGAGAACCGCGTCTTGTGGAGGTTCAAGAGGTCCATGGCAAGGGCCAAAGAGTTACAGGAGGAGGAAGACGGGTAAAATGGTGTCCATATTATGTGCACTGTAAATGGTGTATGAGAGGAATGTCTCTGTTGGCACTCTTGAGGCTGGAGCGCACTCCGTTTTGTGTATTCTATTCTCCTTTTTTTTTTTTGAGGTCCGCTGCTGGACGTGGTTTCTTTCAGAAAAGTGTCTTGTGTCTGTTTGCTTCTTCTCGATTTAAGAACAATTTAAGTTACATGATTATATTCTTGACATGAAAGGAAATATAAAATACTATCATAGTACCAACGAAAACCAAGAAGGAGATGGATCTTTTGACGTCAATGCCAAAAAGATCATAAAACAATTCTCACAGGTCCGATATCAAAAATAAACTTTGGGTTATATTTTAAAATAGAAGAAGTTCTCTCCGAATTAAAGATTATGAGAAATTCAGTTTAGGAAAAACCAAAACTGCAAAAGTTTTGCCTTGAAGCTTGCAGTAGTTTTGTGATGAAAGGCCATGTTCAGCAGAGGAAGATACTGAAGTTCTGAAACCTCGACTCCAAGCAAAATCTTCATCTTGTACAGCACCAGATCTTATCCTTTCGCTTCGCATTATCGTCGCATCATCTGCTTTCATTATATACTCACATTTTTATATTATTTGAGGTGGTTGAATACAGGACCGTCTCTCAATTTAATTGCATCAATTTTAACACAATTTTAACACAATTTTGCACAAAAATGTCGTTAACTGTTAAAATTGTCGCATGAACTTCTTTATGTAGTTGAGTACCTCCAAGTACTGAATTTTAGGCATAAATATCATGCAGCCATTTTCATATGTCATTCCCATAGTCATTTGATACACAGACAAGTCACCAAATTCCTCTTCAAATACACACACGACGTTAATTATCTAGTTATTTCAGAAACTTAAAACCAAATTGAATGATTGCATTAAACTTTCTTCTAGTACTTATATCGTGGTCTAGGATTGAGAGCAGAGGCTGCCCAAAGACCATGCCTTTTTAATTGATGATAAAATAATATTTGCCCCCAGGTTGGACCGGAAATCTTCCCGGGGCATGCTGTACGAGAACGAAGAGCTAAGATTGCGCACTATCAATATTAATGCCGAAGTTGAAAGAGGTAATTGTTTCTTATTCGTTGTCCTAAAGTTTTGTCAAGAAAAAAGGCAGATAACATGCTTCTGGCCTACCGAAAACCATATTACACTGTTTGGCTCAAGTGACATATGTTTTAAAAGAGGCTGTGGCGAAAACGATTGAAAAAAGTTGTTTAAACTATGCCACAAGCCAAGTTGAAATGACGGTACTCAAGCAGCGATCAAGGTCAAAGGTCCAGGCTCGGGTTGACCACACATAGTGTTTGAAGGCCCCCATAGAGCCAAACGCCTGACAGAGGCCGCGGGACCGTCTGAAAGGAAGGAACAGGTTAGATTTAATTCAGTAAGAGTCTGACAGTTCCTTCTGCTCACCCAGGTTGGGGAAGACTCATGAAATTACCGTCCCCCACAAAAACAAGGAACATATGCAGGTTTCTCGTAATGGCATCGCTTGAGGCCATCCCATGGAGTGTGAACGCAACTCCATAACAAATTCATGTGCAGGAGAATCGCGCTATAGTCAGGCAATGTTATGAACACCTTCATTATATATGTAAATCAATATTCCACAGGTCAATCGGACATAAAGAAGTTGAAGCGTGAAAACGAGCAGCTAAAGCGAGAGATATCAGCTCTTCGATACGAGTATGACAGACTGGACAGCATGCTGCGAGACCGACGGTCTTCGCCCGAACACTCGGACGTACGTTGCATTTTTATTTGATAATGTTAAGGTGAAACAAGTCAACATTTTTTCCATAGAAACTTCGTTGGGGTTTTACTCCACTATTTGACAAGGTACATCCAAAGTTAAACATGGTATCGTTTTGTCTCATTATTAATTTTGTCTGTACGGAAGCAGAGTTTTGAAATAACAATCCGTTAAAAAGTTACGAGCTTCCAAATATTCGTTTTTATTGCTAATTTTAACACAACTTTGGGCGTAAATTAGAAATTAAAGAAGCATCAAATTTCCAAAACAAAGTCCGTACCGACACAGCAAATTTATCGAAGAATTCCATGAATTTTATTTGAAATTGATTGATGCAGTAGTTTTTTCATAAAACCCCAACTTCCAAAGGCCGTTTCGTATTTTTTTACGCGCGCCTTTTACTCTGAATGATCGTGCATCTCACTGAATAATGTTTTCATCTATTTTCTCCACGGGGGGATGACGCTCGCGGACACATGAACAATATGGCTCGATTTCAGCTGAAATATCATGGTTTTTGACCATGCCTGCCAGTGAGTTAGAGCTCGCGACTAGCGCCGCCTTAAGAGATGATAAGCGGATGGCCTTTGCACAGCAGTGGGACCAACAAACTGACAAAATAGGCACAAATTGTTAGATCCTTGCAAATAATAAGGAGATTGAGAAAAAAAATAGAGGCTTGATGATTGGTCTTTTGACTTTGGCAGTAATGGAACACAATGGTTTAAGAAGACGAAAACTACAAGCTAAATGTAAATTTAAAAAAACCGGCCAAGTGTGAGTCGGACTCGCCCATAAAGGGTTCCGTAGCAGCAAGTAACATAATATAAAAGTGAATGTAGTTGGTTGTAACTTTGAAAGGTAAATTGCGGTTTACGATTAATGACGTATTAAAAAAAAACTAATTACTTGATCTCGTTCAACACCAATTTTCAATTGAAGTTTGCATGGTAATGTACATCATATATTTTTATTAGTTTTATCATTCTCTTATTTAAGAAGTTACAGGGGGGGGAGCAACATTTTACCACTTTGGAAGTGTCTCTTGCGGAAACTGTTCAGTTTAGAAAAAAATATATTAGTAACCTCAACCTCATTTTTAAAGACCTATCCATAGATACCCGACACGTATGGGTTCGGTGAAAAAAAAATTTTTGAGTTTCAATTGTAAGTATGGGGGCAACTTCGAAAATTAGTTTTATTTTTATTTTTGTGAAAACTCTAATGCGGATCACATAATACATCTACTTACCAAGTTTCAACAGGAATGCTCTTATACTTTCGAAGAAAAGTGGCTGTGACATACGGACGGACAGACAGACAGACATGACGAATCTATAAGGGTTCCGTTTTTTGCCATTTGGCTACGGAACCCTAAAAAAATGTGCGTATTCCCCATCCAAGTTGGAAAAAGGTCTTCACATAGAAAATACACAACAAAAAACACAAATAAAATTGCACAACTGCTACACAATCACGGTATTTCCATAAATTGCTCTGTGTTCCCGAGACGTCATAGTTTAAGAATTAACACAATGCAAATAATTGTGTAAGGTAGCTTTACCAAAATAGGTGAAATAAAGAGGTTAATTTAGGGTCTTGGACGTTATGAAGGTAATTCAAATTTGAACTTTCTGTTCCTATTGAAAATTTTAAAAGAATTTCATTTACACGGTTCAGTGATTTCCAAAAATAAGGACTTGATAGTATGTACGAAATGTCGTTCTTAAAATAAAAGAATCAATAACAAGATATTGTATATTTATTTACGTCAACAGAATTATATCAAACAAAATATTAGTTAAGAATATTTATAGTTTTTTGGACTCCACGACACAGGGTACCCTAGTGTGGAGTCCAGGGAATATTTAAATATCTGGCTATTAAGGAATAGTTATTTGTTATGCAAGGCTGCAAAGTTGATTTTTGGCGCGAGTACTAGAATTGAAAACTGAGGGAGCGAAGGATTCTAAGATTGAACCGCGAGAGAAAAGAGCGGTTCAAATATAGAATCCTGAGCGATGCGAAGTTTTCAAAGGTACGAGACGCAGAAAATCTTTGCTGCCGAGTGCAACACACAACTTTTCACCTCACACAGCGAGGAAATGTAGTGGGGGCGGCTCGCCTGCCAGTGTAGAAAAGTAGAAAACGATTGAATACAAGACGTGTTCGAATTTTAAACAACACTTTGTGCTCTAGAGCACAAAATGGAGTTTTGCGCTCAGATTTTGAATGAGAAATAGAATCTTTCCGAGCGGGTGAGGTGAAAAGAATTTTAATCTTTAATCTTTAAAGGACTCGGATTAAATACATATAAAAACGGGTTCCAACCACAATAAGATTCACATACTTCAATACAAAGATGATCCCTCTCTAAAGACTGTGCTGCTGTTCTGCGAGGAGCCATGAGCATCATCAGACCTTTCCCAGTCATGTCCGCTACTATAAATAAACTGTACAAATTCATACATTTTTCAATAAAATGTACAATATGTTCTGTATTGACATCGTCATCATTCGCAGCTCTTTCATACTCGCAAATGTGAACGTTCTCCAAGGTGATGCAGGGGCTCAAAATCTCAAATATAATCTCGTATTCAACATCTTCAGAAGTCAGCATGAAGTTCTTCAACGTCGCTAAATGTATCGCCTTTGATAAAGACTCTGTGAAACCACGGATCATGCCATAGTTTTCAACATAAATATCTAATGTGACTAATTTGGGACAAGCAGTAAACAAATTAGTAAAGAAATCCTTCCTGAGCGGTATATTATTTATCCTCAAAAACGTTAAGTACCGTGTAGTTTTACATTCTTTCGATAAGCTAATTGGTCGTCGACATCTCCTAACAATGCCATCATGGCGACAGAAATCTGTTAAAGTAACTTTGTCTGGTAAATCATTCAGCTTTTTCTCAAAGGTCTCACAGCTATCGATGCAATACCAAGAGCTTGGAGCTTTGATGATCTGCATTTTTTTTCTGGTTGTGCATGCAAACATAAGTTGGGAAAAAATCTTGTAATTCAAAATGAAGTTCCCTGAAAAAATCTGCGTCAAACTTTATTGTAGCTTTATTCCAAGCTTTGAACACAATATTACCATCTAGCATAAAATTTTGCGGTAAGCAAGTGCTTATTTCAACTTTTAAGTCATTGCAGCATGTTGTAAACATATTTGCAAATGTTGGTGACACGTAAATTGAAATTTTCTTCTAATACCTAATAAAATAATATGTACTCCAGTTGATTGAAATCTAACTTGGAAACTCCGTCCAGTTGTGTGGACAACTTGTAAGTGACAGCACTGCAGTCTCTGAATATGTAAGTGAGCTTGCTGAAGTTAGTTTCAATTTTATATGGATCACTGTGGCTATTTTCAGGGTGGCTTAAATCGAAGAAGTCTCTATAATTGTCAGATATTGTTAATTTTAAATCTTTTATTAATGGCACGCCTTTGAGGAACTTCAGCGGAGATCCTGTTAGAAAAAAATCAAAGATCACGAAATGTATAGCTTCAAATTGTCTCTCTTTAAATATTTCTCTACATTTCAAGTTTGTGCTCTCATTATGGTAACTATTGGGCCATTTGAAGAAATTGATGCCAATATTTTTAACTCTTTTCGGGCACACTTCTTCTATATGTAGTAGATAGATATTGGTGAAGGTAATATCTAATGATTTTAGGTTCACAAATCTACTCGTGTGAGGTTTCAGATTCTGTACGCTCAGGTCTTGTACTCCACTAAGATTTAGGTCCTGTATTTATATATGTTCTCCAAGGTTCTCAAATAACTTTTCGTCTAACGTCTTTACTGTTGCCAAGGAACTTCTTGATAGAAATATTACATGACATTACAATGTTGCATGTTTATATATTTTGCCCACGTTTTTATTGCCCCTTTGGTTTAATTTTATTGTAACTAACTCCACAATTTTCAGTACATGTTTCATAAGCGCCATTCTGTTAGTGTCATCCTAGTGCCAAGAGTACCATGCAGCACTATAACAAATTCATATGACATAAAATGTAGAGTAAATAAAGCACATTATCGCTTGGCAGGACAGCGTGTCTGTATGCAGTGCATGCCCGGAATGTGTCAGCGTGGACGGGTCAGTGCGTGCAGTCGCCTTCCACGACCTGAGCGTCGTGCCTGAAGAGGGGGAGCAGGACAAGGTATGTAGCTTCACCATCATTATTATTTTAGCCAAATAAACTCCTTCCTATACATCATCATTATCATCAATATTATATGGTGTAAAAGCATTTTTCATAAAAAGAACAGCCAAATGATGTGCATAAAAGTGTACAATCACATCCCACGTGTTTACAGAGAACTTCCTATGAATAAATTCAAAAATAAACTAAAACAATGGTTGATTGAGAGTTGCTTTTACACACTCAATGAATTTTTCAATTATAAGCAAAATTAATTAGTCTATGTTAAGAATTGATCGTTGGTTATAAATTTAATGTAATGTCTATCTTTAAATAAAGTAAATAATATTTTTTTTTTATTTCCACAATAATTTAATTTGACATTTCATTATCATCATGTAATTTAATTTAATTTTGACATTTTCTTGACAAACTTAATTTTATTAACATTTCCATTTAATTTAATAGGTATGTGACATTCGTATAATTTGTAACTAGCGTCAATTTATTTCAATAAAATTGTAATCAATAAAATATTGTGATGTAATGCATGCATAATAAACCTGTAATTTTCGCATGCCTACTGCAGGTGAGATGTCTTTGTACCACCCATCAATTTTAACAGCTTTGTAAAACCATCTCTAGCGAATAAATGATTCTATTCTATTCTATCATCATCGTCCACTGCTCAACAAAGACGTTTGACCACCACTCCGAATGACAATCCGCCACTTGCATCCATCGGTTGCCCGCGACTTTCACGATGTCGTCGGATGCCTGCCTACGCTGCATCTTCCGGTTCGTGGTCACCGTTCGAGAAGTTTTCTTCCTCATCGATTATCATTTCCACGAGAATTATCATTCTTCAAGAATCAGCTGGTGGTCGTTAATTTCATCAGGACTTTCGTCTTCCATTTGGGAGGTTTAACAGGGCTAGAATTTTCGGTGTTTTGGAACTTGTCGGTAACCTTGATTTTCTTCGTTTGTGATTCGATCATATATAAAAACTCATAAATGATTATCATAAATTATTTTGATAATCTTCAAAATATCACGGAACATATTGCTACCTTGAGGGCGCATCAGTTGCTAATAACCTGTTACCCCACCTAGCTTGTTACAAAAAGCTAACTGTGACTGTGACTGGGAATATAGCATATTAAATATTTTATTCAAAAGTTCCTGTAAGTCTGTTTTCATTTTAATTTCGATTGGCTTGTAAGCTAGTTAGATTTATTTCCACAAAGGACAACGACATTTTTTTTTAAGTTATAGATAATGCTTGTGGTGTCAATCAATTCATCGAGATATAGTTTAAAGATAACGATTTCGTATTGAAAATGTTGTCGACGTAACTTTTACATTAACATTGACCTACTTCCACCTATTGTATTTTGTTGTTCTAAAAGTAGCACGGACAAGAGAAATTATTTACACGTCCATTGTCTAAAATCGAAGGCTCTTTGAAGATTGTTTTCTTATCAGTTTTAAATAAAGCCTGCTAGAAGCTAATATAAGCATACTTTTAATAGTTTAGTGTAAATAAACAATTTTTACACTAAAGAGCAGTGGTGGCCCAGTGGTATCGGTCCCGACTTACGAGTTGTAGGTCGTGGGTTCAAACCCTGCCAGGTGCATTACTTTGTGTAATTTATTTCATCACCACTGCTCTCAAAACGGTAAAGGAAAACATCGTGAGGAAACCGGCATGTCCTAGAACCAAAAATTCGAAGACATGTGACATCCACCAACCCGCACTGGGCCCGCGTGGTGGATTATGTCCCACTCCCTCTCACAGAGAGGAGGACTGTGTCCCAGCAGTGGGAACATTATAGGCTGATGATGAAGCAATATTTGATTTGATCATCGGGATCTCTTGCGACATTTTTTCTCTTTTACTAAATATTTCCCTATTTTCTTTTGCAAGTTACATTATTCAATAATTTTTCATCATCATTATTATATTTCTGCCTCAAATATGATTACTGGACCTACTTTTTCTAGATTTCCTCTATTGACATTTTTGTAGCTAATGTTCCCTTAACTTGTTTTACATTTAGCTATTTTTTTGCGAGTTACATTATTGATAAAATCATCGTCGCTATACGTTTCTGTCTCAAATAAGACTGCACTTACTTTTTTTTAGATTTCTTTTATTTCTGTCATCCATTCTGGTAGCGAATAAATTGATTTCGCTGTTGGTACTGCTGCAATCCTAAATGCATTATTTATCATGAATCCTTAAGATTTTTTCAATTTGTGAAACATGAAAGGAAGAGCTTCTAAGAAGCTTTCAGTATCGCGACTTGTGGTATAGGACATACTGTCAAAATCTACATTGTTATACGTATTGATAGATAAGTAAAACTTTTTGGTGAGTTCCAGTTAAATAACAAAGCACACAAATTCTGATCAACTTTTTATTGAATTTTCTATGATTATAGCCTCTAACATAACCTCTAAAATGGTTTAAGTTTAAAGGGATCCCTTTGTCACTTGGACACGGAACTATCCAAACGGGTAACCAACGACATTCAAATATTTATTTATTTATTTTTATTAGATAAGAATATACACAATATAACAGACGGAAGTCTAAAAAATTGTATATATAAAAAAAGAAAATTATCACTAGGCCAGAAAACATCGAGAGAAAGAAAAAGAAAAATACTAATAATAGTATTATACAACAATTGTCATTTTACATCCATCTTCTCACAAAAGCTCAAACATCCACGACATACTTCCATCCAATATATACGAGCGGGTAACCGTGCACCTGGAACGTAAAGGGCAGTTAACGCTTATGGTTTGCCTTTAATTTATTTAAAAAAATGCTTAACGCTCATTCGTTTAAATAACTAAAAACTAAGAATTGATTATTTAAAATCTTTTCTACGCATGAACTGAAAAACTTTCGCCTAGGATAATATCATCAATTTGTGCCCGTGAATACGCTTTAAACCGTCTGAACTAAAACCAACCAAACCAAATAAGAACCGAATTCTTCCTGTAAAGAAACAACCACAAATATAACTCCATAATTAACCTGCCGTCACTTACGTCAAAAGCTCGAGAAAGCCGTCAAAATGTTTGACGTATTAATCAGTTTCCGCCAGTCATAACCGATCCGTTTGCCGAAAATAGCCGACGACGCTACGAAAATAGTCGTCTGACAAATAGCTAGTAAACTGCTTGGAAGTATGCTAAATACTTATGGAGCTAATTAGTCACGGGTTTGCATAGAATTTGAGGTGGGAAATATGGGAATCAGGGTTTCCTTATTGGTTTCTGGAGAACTTGTATAATTGGTGAGCGAATGTGGTAGGTACTTGGTACACGTCGCCACAACCGTGTGGATGTTAGAGAATACTGTCAAATTGGTTTTGTGTTTCAGAAAAACTCTTGCCCAGTTCTATAAATTATTTAAAATGCTCTTATGGCTTCAGCTTTAATGAATACAGACTAGACTCCAGTCCATCTAATCTTAAGTTTGTTTTTATTATTTTTGTTAATATTTTCGTTTCTAATCATCCATTAATTTCGGACGACAGTAAAGCTTTGGTGGTGTACCACCATCTATACGGCTACTGTCGCAAGATTTTCAGTAACCAAAAGTAATTCTTGGTCTGCAAAATTCTTTGCACTCACCGAGCACCATGTCCCATTGGCATTCGTCAATTATATTCCCATTACTGGGACTTCGACCTCCGCCATGAGAAATTGAATAGGTCTCGGACTCCCGGCATACCGTATACGGGCCAAGGAAGTCACATCTCTAAAAATTCGGTTCCAGTACCAAGACGTGTTCCTCACGATGGTTTCTTTCATCATCGTAAATCTCTGACTTAACAAGAAGACAAAAAGTTCTGTAAAAATCTTTTTATCTTTTATAAAAAGTACTTCAATAAAAAAAAAAGATATTCAGACCACAAGTTCTTCCAAAAAAACATTTTAGCTTTATAGATAGGAAATGAGTCAAGGTCGGCCAAGAAAATCATGTGTAAGAAAATATTGTACAAACGTAATGTGCTTTATAAATAAACGCAGTAGCGTTTTGACCGGCGCGTGCGCCGCTTGGCGTTTTGTGATTTTTCGAGTGACAGTTTTGTGATGAAGGTAGCTACTGCTCGCATATTTTTGTTAATCTATTTTGATGTTTATTAGTTGTTCTTGTGCGTTATGACGTGAGTTATCTTTCGTTTTTTTGTAGTTTTATCTAAGTGGACTTTGGTCAATACGGTTGTGTTTATTTTTAATACCTGTTCATTCAACTGCTTCTTTTATTTTTGGGTCCTCAGACAGTGATTCTTTTTGCCTATTAACAAATTCCTTTCCTACTTCCATTCTAGGATTATTTTCGGCAATTTAAACTTTATCGCTTTTTCTAGATCTAGGCTATTCTTCTGGGTCAATCTCCTATACTTATTTATCATTTATTGTATTAAAAATGTATCCTTAATGAACAACTTTTACTACTACAAAATTCATTGATAAATCATCAACTACATTGAAATCTTGTTTATAGATTGATGAATCATAAGGTACTTTCGTTTTCAAGAATTGAATTGTTTCCAATCCAAACAAGTAGAGTACTTATAGCAAGATTATGACCTGGTGTAATACTAGACTAGGATTAGCTTCATTATCAGCTTTTGGATTCAATGCTTTGTTGTCATTAGGTTTAGGGCCATTTTCAACTACTCCCAATTCAGGATTACTGTCTTACCGGATGCTGGAGATTATTAACTTGATCTTGTTCCAATTTATTTTCAAATTTTCTTCGAACTAACAGCCTAAAATTTTCGCACTGTTGGGACGCAGGCCTCCCCTTCCCGGTAAGTGGTCTACAAATTCTCTAAAAGTCTCTCAAAGTTCTTGATTCGTTTTCTTTCTATGGCTTTTATGACTGAGCCCGGTTTTTCTTTCTTGCTCGGGTGACCACTGAAAATCAGCGCTATGCTGTGGATCTCCCACAGCATAGCAGCCTTTCTTGTCACATTCATGACGTGCAGCTACCGATTCGTATTTTAATTATTTTGTATGGATTTAATTTGTTCATTTCTCTGTTTGTATTCCTACTTTGTTGTATGTCACAAAAAACTATTTTCTGCTTTCTAGACTTTTCGATGCCAGACAGATACCTAAGTACTTTAGTAACAAGGTTGTTTAGCTCTATAGTTGCTTTTAACGCGTTCTAAGAACATCTATGCAACAGATGCGACTGTTTATCAATATTTTACACTGACTGAGTATCTTAACCTTCATCGATAGACGTGTACAAACTGTCGTGTAAAACCGCAAGTAAAAGCCGGTGATAGATAAATTGACGACACTCTAAGGTTCGATTCCCGCACGGAGCAAATATTTCTATGATCTACAAGTATTTTTTGGCAATATTTGGCAGAATGGGGCGAGCTCCCCACCCTGCCCCAACGTGTCTAGGCCCATAGCTATGGACATAACTATTGCCCTACTAGACGTCTTAAAGTAAGAGAATTCCAGTGTAGGAAAAAGATGGCGCTAGACGACTTGCATAGCTCCGTCACTTTCTCACACTGGAATTACTCTCCTAGGTCGACCTGGACCTGTGGGGGTATTACAACGTCTTAAAACCAGGCTTGTTCCGGCGAGTGAAAGTGACGGAGCTATACAAGTCGTCTAGCGCCATCTCGTTCCCTGAGCGGAACCACTCACGCTTTAAGACGTCATGGTAGGTCACCTGGGGGGCTAATACAACGTCTTAAAACCAGGCTTGTTCCAGCGAGTGAAAGTGACAGAGATATACAAGTCGTCTAGCGCCATCTCGTTCACTCACTGGAACAAGCCAAGAACAAGTTTTAAAGCGTTGTAATACACCCCTGAACTTCCTTCTACTTAGGGAACCGTTAAACTCGACACCATGACAGACCATAATTAATTTTAACTTCAAAACTAGGAAGACAAAAGACTGCTAAGCAGAAACTTAGATCTATATTTTCTACTACTCGTACCTCGTTTGTACATATTTTTCAATAAATAATTATATTTGTAAGATAGAGCCAGTTCAATACTCCATTAATAATAACTGCTGCAAACTACGAGAATAACCTCCTTGAGTAATTATGTCTGTACGCCCAGACTCCAGACAATCGCATTTAGATCGATATCACTCCACTAACGTTCCTTATGGATGGTCGTTCATTATTTATTCACGAGCCATACTAAATATTGATAGGCTTTTATGAAGAACGATTTGCATTTATGTTATGGTATACCTCTAGAATGTAATGTACGAGTACCTAAGTACTTCGTATCTCACTTATCTGCTATGGATACAAACTCGGGATCGGGACTCGTGACGCTAAAAGCGCAAAACCTGTCGTGGGGTAACTCAGCCCATGTTACTCAACAATGTTTGTTCTAAAACTTTTGGAAATTCCATCTGTATGAAAAACCAAATTTTTGTTTTGCGAATTTCCAAAAGTCTTAGAACAAAAATTGTTCAGTATCATGGGCTGAGTTACCCCACGAGAGGTTTTGCGCTTTTGGCGTTACACGTTACACGAAACAGGAAGAAATACAGTGTGAGAAAAAGTTAAAAAAAGCATTTTTGGGAAAGTGCTTGAGGCACGTTAAAAGTTGCTCAATACTTCTACTCTCTCTCTCAATACTTCTTCTCTCTCTTGCTTCATTTTTCTTCTTCTTCTCTACAAAATTATCCTCAATGCTGACCTGGATGAGAAAAAATGGGATTGAACCAGAACAGACGTTTTTAAATAAGCGATTTTTTTGGTCCCAATAAAAGATTATACAAAATGGACATTGACTAGAAAGGACTTGTGAGTTTAATAGAAAAGTATACAAATAGAAAGAGCCACCTCTCCATCCGGGACAGGAGGAGTGATGATTTTACCACTACTTAATCCTAAAGAAACATAGACATGATTTAATTTATCTTTCTCAAGCTCTCCTCACACACAATTTCTCATTACACAAAGTTCTCATTGTTACAAAAAATTAATGCAATTTATAATCCACAGCGTTAAGCCATAAGTCGGACTTTTAACGAGCACACGACAGATTGGGTGGACGACGACGTAAATCGGGTCACGACTGAATATTTCTGACCGACAGATGGATCGACCACAAACCTTGATGACCAGTCTCAGGGCTGTCTTATTATAACTGTATTATTGTTGGTTTTAACTCTAATGTTGTTGGATAGGACTAGATCTTGCATACTTTAGTGGGCGTGGACCTACTATAAAACAAAAACCTAGACATAAATGAGCTGGTATTCTATTCGAAAATGTCCTAAGTGCCCTTGCCCCGGACACGCCGCAATCGCGGTGGTAAGACCCCACTTTGAGGAGTGGCTGAAGAGACGTCACGGCGTCGTGACCTACCGCATGACGCAGGTCTTCACCGGACACGGAAGTTTCGGGAGTCACCTGTGTTCTGATAAGGAGGGAAGTAACGCCTGGGTGTCACCACTGCAAGGTTCGCCCATGGGACACAGTGGAGCATACGGTGCAGGACTGCCCCGCTTAGGCAGAGCACCGCCGTGTCCTCAGGGCGACGATAGGCGGAGACCTCTCGCGCCCCGCATTGGTCGAGGCCATGCTGCGGGGCAAGACGGAGTGGGAAGCGGTCACCTCCTTCTGCGAAGCAGTCATGCTCGCGAAGGAGGAGGCGGGCCGCGTGAGTGAAAGGACAGCGTCCTCTCTCCACCCCAGCCGCAGTGGTAGACGCCCACGGCGACGGACGCCGGCAGAAGATCTCCGGGCACACCAGGCATGCGGGCGTCGTCGAGTAATAGGCGACTCGCTGTCCGACCACGGACCATGCCCGGGTCGACGGAGCGTCGTGTTCCACGCGCGCCTCAAAGAGTGTGAGCATGATGACGGGGCCCCTTTTAGAGGGCCAAAGCCTACCGGGGTTGCGGGACTTATCAAATTACCGTAACCCTGGAATTTAAAGGGCCATTGAAAGACACCGTGGGTTTTAGTCAGTTCGAGTCTGACAGTCCCTGGATGGGAGGACTCATTTGATGATTTTACCACGTCAAAAAAAAGTTAGGTTAGCATCTGGATCCTCTCTCTCTGGACCTTTCTCCATCACAATTTAGATCAAATAAACTTCGCAAAAGTATTTTTGAACCACTATCTTTATTTCATATCCCATTTGTTGGTAATAAAACTATAAAAGAGATGTTTGCAGCTCGGAGTGATATCGAGGTCTCCCGTCTGACCAACCTCGCCGCATTCTATGTTTATTTTGGCGAAAGTCTGATAAATGATATTCTTATTTTTCTTTACTCTGCTGTTAATTAAACGTTTTAATTTTGTTTTGATCCAAAATCTTCGACGCTTCCAAAATATTTTTTAGTTTTTAGGACGCATCAAGGAACCCGGTTAATGAATTGAGAATATTAGTTAACAGACTATACAACTCTAGAATTATTAATACAGTAACGGTGATTCTGAAGAAATTTAAATTTCTTAAGGGGGATGCTCCAACCAGCCCGCGAAATTCAAACTTTTTTACGTTTTTTGCAATTTGCAGGCCAGTGACATGTTGTAGCTTTATAAATACATATATGAGTTGCGGTAGTAACAAGTATAATTTTAAATATAAAAATTATCAAAAAACTCGCTCCATCAGCTCTCACATAGAAAAGGTGCATCATGTTAAAATCTCCGAAATCTAACTACGATGCACCTTTTCTATGTGAGAGCTGATGGAGCGAATTTTTTGATAATTTTTATATTTAAAATTATACTTGTTATTACCGCAACACATACAGGGTACTTTTTTACCACCGTCCAAAATTTTTCTATGCATTAGCTATCAATCACTAAACCCATTTTTGAAAAAAAATCGATACGTCAAATTGTCATATTAAATCATTTTCTCATCCGCTCTGTGTGGTCAAAGCTAAACGTTAATAATATACACTTGCCGACGCATGAAACGGGCAGAGCGCACCCCGCTGACCCCCCGCCCCGCCCCGCTACACCTGAGCGACACATCACAGCGCGGTGTCCAGATTCATCAACTTTTTATAGATAACATTGAGACGTGATATCTCGATATTTTTGTATTGATTGATACAAAAAGAAAAAACATGTATTCAATGATTTTCACCAAAGATTAATATATTAAAATTTGGATGGTGACTAAAAAATCATCCTGTTTATTTACAAATTTACAACATGTCACTGGCCTGCCAAATTGCAAAAAACGTAAAAAAAAATTGAATTTCGCGGGCTACATCGAAGCAATCACCTTAAGCAAAATGCGTACTAGATACGCAATCACTTTCCATGAACTCTACAAAATAAAATAAAATGAAGATGCAAATACGAATAATTTTTCTTTCAAATTCCAGAGCGGCGCCGAGTCACCATGCACATGCGATGAATGCCAACAGGAGGCACCGAAGAAGATGCCAAACGTTCTGAGAGCGGCACAAATGACGCAAAGCACGAACAATATGCAGCCAAATATAGCGGACAATGGGCACGAGCGAGTGGTCGACGTCTTGGTTCACGACGCGCCGCCCGAGGTACCCAGATTCTTCCAATCCGTTACCTCTCCCCCCTACCACGTCGCAGCCCCCCCGCCACCAGGTTTCGTCATCGCCCCCTACCAACCTCCCCGCTTCCACACCGGAGGGAACGTCGAAGACCTCCTAGGAGAAGTCCAGGCCTCGCCGACCATTCAGACCACGTTCATACAACAGAACCACGTATTCATGTGCAATACGAGAAGAATCACACAGAAATGCTGCTGTCAGAAAAAGGAACCTGTTTCAGTGGTACCGGTTACAAGTGTTCAAATCCCAAGCGTACCAATTGTTGAGGAACAAGAGCCTCCAAAGAAGTACGTCACTGAGAAAAATATCGAACTGACTTATGACTATCCAAGAGGTACGCCCATTCCGAGCAGCCCCAGTCCTAAATCTGGGGACGATGTACAAACTACAACTACAGAAGTAGCCAGTACGGTAGTCTTCGTAGAAAGAAGAATACCAGTCAAGCCAAAGAAATTCGACTTCTTCTCCCGATCGAGATCAGCACCCGTCGGAGAAAATGAAGAACCGATATACGCCACAGTAAACAAACTACCAAAGAGATTACGAAGAATGGAGCTCGCCAACCTTGAGAGAGAAGTAGCATACAAATCAGGGGAACCCGATTCTTCTACACGAACAGAAGTAACTCTAAAAACAGACTCAGAATCTCAAGTACCACCACCTGATGATGATACGAGTCGATCTGATAGAGAAAAATCAACAGCGCCCCAAAGACCAGACTCACCAAAGATGAAAAAGCGTAAAAGGTTCTCTCTGACTTTCAAAAAGAGGGAAAGAAAAAGAAGGGATAAGAAAAAGGATAATATGAAGAATGGAGCTACAAAGAACGGAGGGACCGTGGAGAGTGACAATGAGAGGCTGATCGAAGGAGAGGTCCTAGATATGGCGAAGCACAAACATTGTACCAGGCACAGACCGAGGAATACCTTGTCGTCTTCAAGTTCAGGCCCGCGATACAAGCGGGATAGTTACCAGGTAAAATGTAGCTTAAGAACGAATATTTTTAAGTAAATCAGATATTCTTTTAACAGGTATTTTCTCCAGTGATCTGGTTTCTAATTTACTGCTGCATCTAGACAAACCTGGTGGGCTGAAGATGACACTCCAAGCTATTGATAATGTCATGCTCTCTGTATATTATTAGAATCTACCAATTTTCAAACCTTCTGTCTGTTCTACTCACTATATCTATACAAATAATTATTTTGGGACTGTTTTTTCTTCACTTGCTGATGAAATATTATTTTGTCTAAAAGCTTGTTCACAATTCACATACCGGTATTGATTTCATTGTTTCTTTGCCAAAATCACGGAATTTCATCATTATAAAATATTTTTACAAAGGAACGGTCCATAATGGTCCCTCGAGCCGGATATATGGATAGGATGAGCCGTATTCAATGTTTTATACTAGTGATGTTGCGAATATCTGATTTTTGACATTCGCGAATGCGAATGCGGATGCAAATATTCAATTCCAATATTCGCGAATGCGAATGCGAATATTCAGTTTAACCCCTTAAATTGATTTTGTCCGTTTGAAAGGACACAGTATTTCCACGCACACAGATCCTGTTGTAACACTCTTATACGCTGTGCGTGGGTGGAATGGCAGGGTCCTAGCTATGTCTTTCGCACGGGTGCATGTTCCATTGACGAAGCGATGAACGGTCGCGAATAGTGATCATTTGAAAAAGTGAAACGATCAGATTTGTTAACGCTTCTGTTTCAATTGATAACACCTGTAAGTATTATGGTTGTTTTGATTTTAATGTTATATTATTAGTTAGAATATGGTTAAAGGTGTAGAATTTCGACAGAACTTTTTTAAATATATCTGTATTTAGAATAAAAAACCGAGTTTATTTATAGTGTCCCATAAAACGGACCTTGCCAACTTGAAGTATAAACTAGTGTATTCTTTGACTGTCCCATATAACGGACATTGTCATTTAGGCCTTCTTGCAAGAATTCTTTTTTCTTGTCCTATACAACGGACGACGCAAATTAATTGTCTCTTTTAACTTCATTGTTATAATTATATTTTTTAGTTTTTCATCATATACATTTATATCAGGAACATGGCTTGGCGATCAAAGAAAATCTTCTCACTATTACCTCCGGTGGAATCTGAAAAGTGCACGCAAAATACGCGCATATGATGTGGAGTTGCGGATACCAGCCCGTTATACAATACAATACAATCTGAAAAGTGTGACATTGAGACTTATGACGATTTGGAACTTCGAGCGACGTGAGTATTTTCACGATGATGACAGTTGCAGATCTTCACTCCGTACCATATCTACGGCATTGTAGGGTGTATTGGCTGATCTCAGTGACTTGAAAATCACGAATACATAAATGCTACAGAACAGCCATCACAGACCGCGCCAAATGAATCTTCTCCACTCCCTGGTCAGCCTTCAGTCCCATCATGTTATATACCAAAAAGACCTTCAACAATAGTTGGTGCATCACCATCCTCCAGTTTTTTCAGACCAACATTACCTACTTTCAAATATGGCAATATGTCACACCAGGCAAACCGCCATCATAGACTCTTCGCCTATGCCTCCACCAATAATAACGACACCACTGTAGCTAAGAAGCGCAAAATGAATACTTATATTTAAAAAATACGTGGCAAAATCATCAAATGAGTCCTCCAGCCCCGGGCAGGGCGGGAGGGACTGTCAGACTTCTACTGACTAAAATCCACGGTGTCCTTCAGTAGCCTGTTATGTTCCGGGGTCACGGTAAGGAAATAATCCCGCGACCCCGGCAGGCTTTGGCCCTCTGAGAGGGGGGCCCCGTCATTATGATGACGCTCTTTGAGGCGCGCGTGGGACACAACGCGCCGTCGACCCGGGCATGGTCCATGGTCGGGCAGCGAGTTGCCCTTTACTCGCTGCCCGCGGCCGGTGGCCGGAGATCGTCTTGCGACGTCCGTCGCCGCGGGCGTGCACCACCGCGGGTGGATCATGACATCCTTAGCCCCAAGCAATATTTTCAAAAATTCTTCCTCGTTATCATAGACCTGGTCCAGACTGGTGTAACGCGTAATGTAATCACCGTGTAATGTAATGCGAATTCTATGTGTGGACGGCACTTCGAGCATTGCATGTAACACGGTTGATTACATTACGCGTTACACTAGCCTGGACCCGGCTATAATTGAAATGCCGAATACAAATTCCGTACAAACTACCAGAAAATTTATACGTGTGACCCAAAAAGAAAGGAAATAATTTAGGCATTGATGACTGATGGGTATTGTAGACTTACGGACTTACGGCAGTTGAAGATTACGGGAGTGCTCTCAAATATATTTATTCGTAAGCAGAGCTTGAAGACAGAAGAAGAACGTTCCTTCGCCATCGATGACTAAAAGCTGGCAGCAGAACGCAATATATGCCAAAAAAACCTAATAAATCGGTTTTAAATTTCTATGGTGTATGATTTCATTGCTTACGATGGCACAAACACATTTCAAGGTGTCCAATTTAATTTGATGTTAATTTTGAATTGTTAAAAATGTTAAAAATGTTTATTTTGTTCATGTACCATAACTTCACATATAATACGCGATGTCCGTTTTATGTGACGTAGTTTCATGTACCATAACTGCACTTATAATTGACAATGTCCGTTTTATGGGACATTGTAAAAACAATAAAAAAAATACAAAATTTTTGTTTTTTTTTTCATGGTCCTCTTTTCTATCCTTATTTCAACCCATATTCGCAATTTCAACATTATACACACTAGAAATCTAAGGGTGACAATTTAAGGGTTAAATGCATAATGTACCGTTTTGGGAACATACCCAATATTATTTCATTAAAAATAAAATAAATGAAATATGTTATTATATTATAAAATTATTTAATTAGGGTATTTACTGTCAATAAGCATTCATTTATTTTTTCCAATTTTTTTTTTTTTTTTTTTTTTTAATTTTACAATATGGACTGTGATGTTTTGGCTAAGACCTCTTTGGTTTTGGGAACCCAACTTTTTTTGGAAAATTAATAAAAAATAGTTATAATCGCAATTTTGTAATTCCAAAATATGAAACAGAATTGTTATAAAATACACTATCATAAACCGAAAAAATATTTTTGAAATATAAAAATAAATAGAAAATATTGGAGGGGGTAATTTTTCAAATTTTTTGCTTATTTACTCATTTTTAAGAGAAATTTAAGCAAAAAATTTTTTTTTTATTTTTTCAGCAATGTTGGTATCATGTTTTATTATTTGAATAACTTTTGAATAAAATACAAAACATTATGCATTTAAGGGTTAAAAAAAATCAATTACGTTTGATAATAATTTAGAAAATACAAAAAAAGAACACTTTTTAATGTAACTTTATAACTTTTTTTTTTAACTTCCTGTCTGTAATGAAGAATGGAAAAAGTATACAGGGTCATTTTTTTAACTGGGCGTGGATGGCCTTCTGAAACTAAGAGGAATGTTGAAAAACTATGAAAGGAGTCTCGAGGCCGATTTTGACGAAAACTAAAACTGCATTTTTACTTCACCAGAATTTGATCCTTGCTCCAGCTGGCTGGTTCGATTCCTGGCCCGGATTACTGATTCTTCTAAAATCCAATGATGCAGTTTTAAAATCGGCCTCGAGACTCCTTTCAATGTTTTTCGATATTCCTCATAGTTTCGGATATAGCCATCCACACCCCGTTGAAAAATTCACCCTGTATAAGAGTAGCTCTAAGAGTGGCGTCAGTGAAAGAAAAACAGACAGAAACAAGTTTATCTTAGCATGGTCATATTTATGATTAATTGTTGTGATTGATTTGATGAACATTAATATTGATGAATGGCGAGATAAAGGCAGATTGAACATAAGATGAATGGAGAGGACGACAAAAAAAGATAAGAATGAATGGAGTGTGTGGAAGAAGGAGTACCAAATATTGGTATTTTTCAGTCGTTCGTATTCGCAAAATATTCGCAAGAATTTTGCGAATGCGAATGTCTAAAAAATATGCGAATATCCGCATGATGCGAATGCGAATGCGAATATTCGTAACATCTCTATTTATACAAAAAAAAAATAACGTTTATTTTAGACGTTTAACATCACTTAGGATTCCTGAAGACACAATTTCTTCTAACTATTCATCAGCAGGTGTCAAAACGTCCCCAGTGCCCAAATCCTCATAATCTTTCTTCGATATTTTATTTAAAAAAAACCATTTTGTCGGCAGGAGATGACAACGTCCCACTCAGAACATGAGAGGACCAACAGCGTGTGTTCTTCAGTCAACTCCTTGGCATCTGCTTGCACGCACAAATCTGGGAGGAAACTGTCGGTCCCCATCAATGATGGATCTATACCATGGTGTGGGTGCTGGGGAGCTGGGTGCGTCTGAATAAAGGAGTTAGGAGAGTAATGGGGGATCAAAGAACTAAGAGATTCGAGAGTGGTGTATTTACGACAATAGCTTAGATAAAATGATGGGAGAAGGCAGTATCAGGGAATAGCCCTAGGCTATTCACATGGACAAACTTAGCCTTTTGTAATTTTAACCAAGAATTTTCGCAGTAACATATCGATTAGAGGCTGATTTTTTTGATCCAGTAACTGGATCCAGCGTCACTGGATTGAAAACTAGGAACGCAGCTCTATTCCGATGCAGTGCTGGATGGATACTAAACGTTGTACTGGATTGATGCATGTTACTAAATTTCAGTCTAGTACTGGAATCCAGCGACACTAGATCCAACTACCAGAGGCCCTAGCACGAATTATACGTATTTGGCCGTACTTCGTGGTTGAAGTATTTACGACGTAAATTATATGGAAAGAACTATGAGATTCGAGGGTGGTCTGACCTGTACCAGAGTCAAGAGCAAGACCATCTCAAATTAATAAAAAGCAATAAAAATAGCCTTCTAGTGTACGATAAAGGAACAAATTTTACTCATCAAATTAACGCCAAAGTTCCCGTTTACACCACAAAAACGTAAAAATCTCGTATCAATGTTTTCCAATCCTGCTATCCTGGTTTTTGCATAACGAATTTCATCTGTTACAAAATCCCACACATGTCATGTCTTTCTTCCCCCGAGAAACATTAATATAAACGTAGTTTAAATTAGGATAATTATTATGTATTATGTCCATCGGTCGATGACATAATTGTGCACGTATGTACATAATGTAAACTGTGATTCACTAAGTGTATGACGTTAGCATGCCTATTGAACGAATAATAATAAACTTTTACACAAAATATTCTTGCATTGTTTTATTCATCCGCCAGGAAGTGGACTTTACATCCGATGTGAGGCTTCTAAGCTCCATAAATGGTCACCGGAATAGTTAATATTATGTTATTAAAATTCTTGGGTGGTCCAATAAACGTTTTAGAATAGAATTATAGAATAATCGGTCAAGTGCAAGTCGGACTATCGCAGGCAGGGTTCCGTAACATTACCACTGACTGAGCATACATATGGACTGACCAGTCTGTCTGCCCTATGTATGCTTAGATCTTTAGAAACATGCAACGGATTTTGATGCGGTGCGGTGGTGGCGATTTTTTTGATAGATAGATTATTTCAAGAGGAAGGTTTATGTGTACCTATACATATAGTAGAGATAGCACCTATGCGGACCCAAAGCGGGTGGCTAGTTATCAAACGACAAAAAGTTAAGTCTGTTGTAGAGCTCCGTAAATATTTTATTCAATTTTTTGTTTTTCGTTTTTATTCTAGCGGCAACAAGAATACATCATCTGTTAAAATTTCAACAGTCTATCACAGTTCATCATGAGATACAGCCTTTTTTTTTTTTTACGTGGTAAAATCATCAAATGAGTCCTCCCACAAAGGGCAGGGCGGGAGGGACTGTCAAACTCGTACTGACTAAAATCCACGGTGTCCTACAATAGCCCTTTATGTTCCGGTGTCACGATAATGAGATAAGTCCGGCGACAGGCTTTGGCCCTCTAGACCCCTCTACCCTGACACTCTTATGAGATACAGCTTGGTGAGAGACGGGCGTCTTAGTAATAGGGTTCACTTTTTCCGACTTCAAAAAGAAGGAGGTTGTCAATTCGACGGTATGTTTTTTTTTTTGTGTGTTTGTTACCTGATTACTCCGCCAATTGTGGACCGATTTTTGTTCGAAAGGAGATACTTCAGGAGTCCATTATCCATAGTCCCATTGTCACCATGTCAGGATCTGATGCTTGGATCCTGGAGAAATCGAGGGCAACCCTCAAATTTTATAGGCCCACACATCGTTTTTCGCAAATTTTATGAAGTAATTTAAGTATCTGCGTATGGTAATCATCATCTCATGTAGCTGAGCTGATGATGGAAGGTACAACTCCTCTAGTAAGGAATTGGCATCGACTGATTTATGTTTGTGTTCGCATATCTCCGGAACTACAAGTCCGATTTAAGTAATTCTTTTTATGTTTTACTAGGTATCGTTCAACTTAAGGAATACTGCAAGTTTCATCAAAATCGGTTCAGTACTTTTCGAGATAGGGAATGAATGTTAGAGATTTTTAACGATGTTGTTACCGGTGTTACGGATTACAAAATTCTAGTGCTCATGTAAGAAAATGATGTAATCGTATTTGACAAGAATTGTGGTTGAATATTTAAACTAAAACCAGTAAAATAAAAACTTTTTCAAAAAAAATGTAACCGCCTTCAAAAACAACCACAAAAAAACCGGCCAAGTGCGTGTCGGGCCACACACAGTGTAGGGTTCCGTAGTTGCCAATCAAAATACTTATGCGAACTAACTAAACTGATTCGCTGTATTTGATTTTAAAAAGAAGAATTTTCAAAATCGGTCCAGGCGTCTTTGAGAAATCGGGGAAAATACATTAAAAAAAAAAGATTATGACGAATTGAGAACCTCCTCCTTTTTTGAATTTAGTTAAAAATAGTTGACAATAAAAACCTACCTATCCCCAAAACATACCCACCTATTATAGCTGTAAAAATAAAGTTGACAAACTTACATTTGCAGTTGAAGAACATGTTCTCCGATACATTTTGTTTAGGAAAATACAGGGTGACTTTTTTACCACCGTCCAAAATTTTTCTATGCATTAGGTATCAATCACTAAACCCATTTTTGAAAAAAAATCGATACGTCAAATTGTCATATTAAATCATTTTCTCATCCACTCTGTGTGGTCACTAAGCTAAATGTTAATAATTTACACTTGCCGACGCATGAAACGGGCAGAGCGCACCCCGCTGACCCCCCGCCCCGCCCCGCTGCACCTGAGCGACACATCACAGCGCGGTGTCCAGATTCATCAACTTTTTATAGATAACATTGAGACGTGATATCTCGATATTTTTGTATTGATTGATACAAAAAGAAAAAACACGTATTCAATGATTTTCGCCAAAGATTAATATATTAAAATTTGGATGGTGACTAAAAAATCACCCTGTATGTATGTTATCCAAGTACGTTTTATAAGTTGTTCGACTATTACTCGTAAACTTGTAAAATCTACTTAGTCATGATGTAAGGTCCTTAGGTCTCTTACCACCAGCTGCCAGCGTAGATTTTCATGAGACTAATGGGTTCTGTTCGCATGAGGTGTAGATTGAAATAAAAGAGGTGCTTGTCTTCTCAGCTATTTAATTTGTTGGTGCACACTTCAATAAGCACAGGATCACAGCACTTGTCAAGTTTCCTTACAATGTTAGTTTATGAATATGACACTTACTTCAGATAGTACATTTTACCATCTATCCAGGTCGAACCGTGGATATGTATCGCAGACAGCATTCGCAGCCTGTGTGATTTGTAGGTTAACATACGTGGCTTGGAACCATCGAGCTTGTCCTAGCTTACTTCATGTCAATGTGCCAATCGTTGAGAAGACGTTTTATAGTTTTCTTTAATTAAAATTAAACTAATGGATGAAACCCTGAGAACAATATCAGAAAGAAATCCGTGAGCATTTCAATACTCCATCATAGCGGGTGACGCCATGTGATTGCAACAAAACGGGAAATAATTATGGATACATACGCATATGCGGTTCCTTCATCAGTACACTTTCATCTTAGCCGCTGTTCCACGCCTAGTCCGCGTCATTAATATTTAATTTGAATAATCCTTTTCTATTTTTTAATGGTCAGCGTCGTGTGTGCAGGTTAGAAGAAAAAAGAGAACCATCAGTTTCCACGTCAACCCATTACGCACTGACTAACTTCTAGGCTTTTGCCTTTTAGACATGCGTTATTTATACTTAAACTCAATTCAACTGAAATCTATCACAATTAATTATTTGAATTTTATCTATGTACTTATTATATTTTATTTAGAATTTAAAGTTTAGAGAAAATAAATATGTTACTCTCTAACGCCATCTATTATCAATCTGTAGCTATTCACTATCAGTTCGCGCTTCTGTCACTAGAGTGCGCTACCCGTCTAAAATAATCAATAACTACTTTTATACTTGTTACAATACATCTTTCCCCAGTTAAAAAAAAATATTTTTGCTGAGAAAAAAAAAATTTTTTTTTTTCATCATGTGTATTGAAAGCTCGAAATCATCCTATTGAAAACTGAGACAGTCTGAAACCAAATAACTTAGACTTACAGACTAAATTGTTAATGTAAATGGCTAGTAGCACAATTCCGAAACAAAACCTATTTGGCATATTCGTATATTGATTGCTCCTGCCTTAAAATAATTACTAAACTTACCAAACTAATATAATAATAAGCGTCTGTCTGCCTATTTATATATATAGCACGTAGCTACTCTCTGCAGACATCAACTAATTAACCATTTTTTATTGACTAATCATGCCTTAGTCTAATTAATAATTAAGTTAAGTTTTAAATTAAATAAACACTATCCTTGAAACCTAGATAAGTGTTATCTACAAAGTATTAAGCCAAAGTATAGGCAAATACTTATTTGAGTTTTTTTTTTTTTAATTTATTAAGTAAACCCTATCTCCAATTGATGTAGATAGGTGTTTTATTAAGTATTAAGTTATAAAGTATAAGTTATTATACTTGTTCAAGTTTTTAAGTAACACTATCTTTAATTAATGTAGATATGTGTTTTATTAAGTGTTAAGTGGTGACACTTTTAAGTCCCATTTGAATTAACAATTATTGTGTTTCCTTTCATACATCTGCAAACATTCCTTATTAATAAAATTGGTACCTATTTAATTTAGAAAAAAAAACCTTTTACCCTACCAACATGCATCCATCCCTCTTCAAGTTAAATATTTGCACGTCTATTGCTAATTTCGTGCAAATATTGGATTAACAACAACAATGTATAAAACTAGGAGTCTTCATATTTTAAGATGTCTTTAATGTGAAATTTACCTAAATCTTTGTCCTGCATGTCTTTTAAGCTATACACTACAGGTGAGTGTTTCTTTGAAATAACACATCTTATAAAGCGCGGTGCTAGCTTTGAAGTAAAGTTTTTACTAGCATCCGACAAGGTAAATGTTCTTTTATAGACAATTTGACCTACATTAAATTCTAAAGGTCGCTTTCTTAAGTCATAGTGCTTTTTATTTTTATCGTGCACAAGTTTTAAGTTTTTACTAACCTCCTGGAAAATTGATTTAAGTTCTTTTAAGTTATCACCATGAATTCTAGGGTCTACAGTTGATAGATCTGAATCAGGCTGTGGCACTTCAGAGTCTTTATGTAACTTACCATCTACAAACATCTCTCTTCCATGTACAAGAAAGTAAGGTGAGAATTTAGTTGACTCGTTAACTGAGGTGTTCAATGCACACTGAATTTCTGGTATGTGATTGTCCCACTGCCTGTGATTTGTTTTCACATATGAGGCAATCGCATACAGAACATTTCTAATGGCTCTTTCTGCCTGATTAACCTGCGGGTGATACCTAGGATTATAGTAAATATTAGGCACATTATATTTGCACATTAAATCTCTAAATTGTTTTGAAATGAATTGCGGACCGTTGTCTACATAGACAAATTTCGGTATCCCATGTACCAGAAACACTTTTTCTTCCAGAATTTTAACAATAGCATTGCCTGTTGCGTTCCGTATAGGAAACAACATAACATACTTACTAAAATAATCTGAACATACTAAGAGATTTGTGTTCCTTTTAGTGGACACAGGAAAGGGTCCTAACAAATCGCAACAAATCGCTTCGAATGGTTTTGTAACCTGTTTAGGGTTACCCATTAAACCAGGTCTCAATGAATTTACCGGCTTGTACTCTTTACAAGTTTGACAATTATTAACGTAATTTTCGACATCTTTATACATGTTTTTCCAAAAATAATGTAATGCTAATCTTTTATGAGTTTTAAATATACCAAAGTGGGCGCCTGTGGGATCATCATGAAATTGTTTTAATAGAGGTCCCACATCATCACTGGGAATTACTTGTTTCCAAGTGAATTGTGATGTTAAATTATATTTATTTTTTGAATGTCGAAATAGTTTACCATCTTTAAGAGAATAATTTGGAAATTTATGGGGAAACTTTTCACAATTTTCTACCATTTTTAAATACCATTTATCTTGGATATTGTCAGATATGTCTAACGATTCAATTTTAATTCTTGAGAGTGCATCCGGTAAAACCATCTCTTTACCCTTCCTATGAACGATATTAAAATCAAATTGGCTTAAGCGAATACTCCACCGAGCTAACCTGCCTGTGGGATTCTTTAATTTATAAAACCATTGTAGTGATGCATGATCAGTGACTATATTACACTTTTGACCCTCAACATACATTCTGAATTGCTCTAAAGCAAACAAGACTGCTAATAATTCACGTTCTGTAGTAGTGTAATTAACCTCGTGCTTATTAAGTAATCTACTACAGAATGCAACAGGATGGTCAAAATTGTCATATGACTGTGTCAGCACGGCACCAATAGCATATGCTGAGGCATCACATTGAATTGAAAACGGTAAATTAAAATCTGGACATTTAAGAATTGGAGCTGAGACTAAATTTGATTTTAATTTATTAAAAGCCTCTTCTGCTTCCTCTGTCCATTCAAAGTTTACATTCTTACTAGTTAATTTACTAAGTGGTCTACTAATTTTAGAAAAATCCTGTATAAATCTACGGTACCAACCAGCCATTCCCACAAATCTTTTAACTTCTTTGGGTGAGGTGGGTGTGGGGTAATTGAGTATAACTTCCACCTTTGAGGGATCGGTACGAAGACCCTGCTTATCAACCATGTAGCCAAGATATTTAAGTTCCTTTCTACAGAATTGAGATTTACTCATATTAATTGTTAAGTTTGCGTCTGCTAGACGTTGACATACTTTTTCCAACAACTTAACATGTGTATCAAATTCACTGGAAATGCATATAATATCATCCTGAAAAACAAATACTTTATTATCAAATTCAGGACCAAACAGTTTATCCATAAGTCGCTGCATAGTGGCAGATGCCCCCACAAGACCAAACGACATAGTTGTATAGTGGAAGAGACCACGTCTAGGGACTGTAAATGCAGTTTTTTCAGCAGACTCCACACTATCATATTCTATCTGCCAATAAGCAGCACTCAGGTCAATTGAAGTTAAATATCTTGCATCTCTCAGGCTATCAAGTATTTGATGGATGTATGGCAAAGGATAAGCATCAGCCTTAGAAACGGCATTAAGTTTTCGACAGTCTAAACAAAGCCTTAGTTTACCATTAGGTTTGGTTACCATGACAACTGGGGAATTCCAAGGCGAGTTAGAAGGCACTACAACTCCAAGTTGCAGCATTCTATCAAGTTCCTGTTCCAATGCTAATTGTTTGGAAGGTGACAAAGGATAATATCTTTGCTTAATTGGTAGGCTATTACCTGTGTCTATTTTATGAGTAATTAATTTTGTCCTACCTAAACCTACTTTTTCAGTATTAATCTTATCAAATTTTTCAATGACCTTCTGTAGAATTAATTGTTGTTCAGAAGTCAAGGAATCAAAACATTCTAAACCTTGGTCCAAGCTAACTGAATTAATATAATTGTCAGGTATACTAAAAATCTTATTATTATTTAATGTGCTGTCTAAAGTTATCAAAAATGCTTTGCAAAAATCCATACCTAAAATGATTGGAGTAATTATGTTGGGAACTATGTAGAATTTGATAACTTTAATTTGATTTAAATAATTAGTGGGTAACTGCATAAAACCTAAACATTGAATTCTTGAACCATCTGCAGCCCTTACATTTTGACCTTTTGGTAATTTAACTAATTTAAATCCATATTTCATAAATAATTTATGTGAATTATCCCCCAATATTGAGCAAACCGCTCCAGTGTCTAGCAAACCATAAACTTCCAAATCTAAAACTTTAACCAATAAATGTGGTCGAATGTCATGTGTCTTAGCTTCAAAGTGAGCCACATCAATATGTGATGGGAAAGATGTTAAATTAATCACTAAGTTTTTGTGACTCACGTTAATTAGTTTTTTGAGCACTTTGGACAGTTAATTCTTTTAAAGCCTGTCTCAACTCTTCTAAACGTTCAATGAAACTCCTTACACATGTAGTACCGTCATACTTTAAATTTAAAGAACACAGATTAATTGGTCTATCTTTAACAACCACTAATTGTGTTTTTTCTGGTGATTCATTTTCAGAGGAGGGATCATGAATAGACTGCATATCCTCTTCTTCAGAGCCATCCTCTAAAGATGTTATCAACGTTACCAATTTATTTCTAAGTTCAATTAATTCCGGTGATTTATCTTTCACACGTGAAATTCTCATCAAGTAATATTGCGAACGAGATAATATTCGCTTAACAGTGGAGCTATCTCCCTCTGTTAAATCCCTATGTAATAGGCACAGCTCTTCTACGGGTTCCAAGCATAAGCGTACCTCCTCTGTACTTGCTGGCGCAGCATAATCTTCTGGTTTAATGCTGCCTCTCCGAAACAAGCCACACAGACTGCGATACTGCTTGCGAAGCACATCCCTGGTCGCCTTTACATCTGTGGATATATTAAAATATTTAAGCTCATGTAATAATTCTTCTTTACGAAGATAGTCAATCCAGATTGTCTTATCCATATTGAATTTAAAATATTTAAACAGTCTTTGATAAGTATTTTGAATCCAATTTTTAAGTTAAGTGAATGTAAATAGTAATTTTACATTAATCAAGGTGAATTAAATTAAATTAGAGTCGATACATTCAAATAGTTGCACAAGTTTACAATGTTAACATGACATGTGGCATAACCTTACTTTTTAACACAAAGTGTTGATGTTTCTAAGTTATATGACTTTATTTAAATCAAGAGGAGTCTATACATTTAAGCTTTACTACATCAATAATGTGGAAAGATTTACCTTTTACTAAAAATGTTAACATGTGCTATTAACTAATTTTGAAAACTCAAATTCAGAAAAATGTACTAAGTTAAATGACTCTAATTACTAAACACTAAGTTAAATCAAATTAAGTTAGATCAAGCTCTTAATCTTGAAGTGAAGATTCCAATCTGACCTCATGCGACACGTAGGGCGTCCAATTGTAAGGTCCTTAGGTCTCTTACCACCAGCTGCCAGCGTAGATTTTCATGAGACTAATGGGTTCTGTTCGCATGAGGTGTAGATTGAAATAAAAGAGGTGCTTGTCTTCTCAGCTATTTAATTTGTTGGTGCACACTTCAATAAGCACAGGATCACAGCACTTGTCAAGTTTCCTTACAATGTTAGTTTATGAATATGACACTTACTTCAGATAGTACATTTTACCATCTATCCAGGTCGAACCGTGGATATGTATCGCAGACAGCATTCGCAGCCTGTGTGATTTGTAGGTTAACATACGTGGCTTGGAACCATCGAGCTTGTCCTAGCTTACTTCATGTCAATGTGCCAATCGTTGAGAAGACGTTTTATAGTTTTCTTTAATTAAAATTAAACTAATGGATGAAACCCTGAGAACAATATCAGAAAGAAATCCGTGAGCATTTCAATACTCCATCATAGCGGGTGACGCCATGTGATTGCAACAAAACGGGAAATAATTATGGATACATACGCATATGCGGTTCCTTCATCAGTACACTTTCATCTTAGCCGCTGTTCCACGCCTAGTCCGCGTCATTAATATTTAATTTGAATAATCCTTTTCTATTTTTTAATGGTCAGCGTCGTGTGTGCAGGTTAGAAGAAAAAAGAGAACCATCAGTTTCCACGTCAACCCATTACGCACTGACTAACTTCTAGGCTTTTGCCTTTTAGACATGCGTTATTTATACTTAAACTCAATTCAACTGAAATCTATCACAATTAATTATTTGAATTTTATCTATGTACTTATTATATTTTATTTAGAATTTAAAGTTTAGAGAAAATAAATATGTTACTCTCTAACGCCATCTATTATCAATCTGTAGCTATTCACTATCAGTTCGCGCTTCTGTCACTAGAGTGCGCTACCCGTCTAAAATAATCAATAACTACTTTTATACTTGTTACAATGATAATTTTCTTTTAAACTTCGTTACTACTATTGTGAATTTTTTCACACCCTCAAACATAACCGTTTAGCTGGTAGAGGGGGGGGACACTCGAGTCGAGCAAAAATTAGCACTTTAAAGCTTAATATTTCACAAACGAGTCTTTTTAACAAAAAATTGTTAATGGAAACTATCAATATTTTTTTAAGACCTATTTAATGAACAATAAGGGGTACCCAAAAAAAAAATATTTTACAAGATATTATTTTACCACTATTTCAGCACACCAAATCCGTATATTTACACCAAATTACAGCTTTCTAGTACTGGGCGTCTCTGAGCTAAGCTGCGGACAGACGGACGGACGGACGGACGGACGTACGGACGGACAGACATGGCGAAACTATAAGGGTTCCTTGTTGACTACGGAACCCTAAAAAGGGTAAAATAACCTTCAAAACTTTTCTTTCAGAAGTCGGTGGCAAAAAAGACAATTAATAAAAAAAAGTCACCGACTTCAGAAAGAAAAGTTTTGAAGGTTATTTTACCCTTTTTTGTGGTTGTTTTTGAAGGCGGTTACATTTTTTTTGAAATTTTTTTTTTCTCTTTGGCTACGGAACCCTAAAAATTATGACTAAACAACGAAAAACATACATTTGGGTGGTCCAAAGAAATGAATGACATAATGGAACAACATGCAGATGTCTGTCAGTGAATCACTTTATGAAATGCTAGTCGCGCGCGCGTTCATTTCATCAGCAGAAGAAATACTTTATTAGTAATTCAATTTTTTCAAAGACAGAGAAAATACTCAACAGTGATTGGAACAAAGATGCCAATGATAGACGATCACACTTTCCATGACTTTTTTTACGTGGTTATATCATCAAATGAGTCGTCCTCCCACCATGGCGGCACGGGTCGGAGACCTCTCGCGCCCGGCATTGGTTGCGGCCATGCTGCGGGGCGAGACGGAGTGGGAAGCGGTCGCCTCCTTCTGCGAAGCAGTAATGCTCGCGAAGGAGGAGGCGCGCCGCGAGCGAGAGAGGACAGAGTCCTCCCTCCGCCCCAACCGCGGTGTAGGACGCCCACAGCGACGGACGTCGCGAGACGATCTCCGGCCACCGTAGGCGCGGGCATGCGGGCAGCGAGTAAAGGGCAACTCGCTGCCCGACCAAGGACCATGCCCGGGTCGACGGCGCGTTGTGTCCCACGCGCGCCTCAAAGAGCGTCAGCATAATGACGGGGCCCCCCTCTCAGAGGGCCAAAGCCTGCCGGGGTCGCGGGATTATTCCCTTACCGTAACCCCGGAACATAACAGGCTATGAAGGACACCGTGGATTTTAGTCAGTAGAAGTCTGACAGTCCCTCCCGCCCTGCCCGGGGTTGGAGGACTCATGTGATGATTTTACCACGCTAAAAAAAAAAAAAAAAAATGGCGGCACGGGTGGGACTGTCAGACTCGTACTGACTAAAATCCACGGTGTTCCTCCCACCCTTTACGTTCCAGGGTCACGGTTACCTGTTTAGATAGTCCCGCGACCCCGGAAGGCGTTTGGTCCTGTCAAAGGACATGATACCAATATGATATACTTAATATTAATGAATAAAAACATTTTTTTAACAATATATTTTTTATTAAATACAACAAAAACTTAAAAATAAAAATTACCATATAATCAGTCAAAATTAAAACATTTTATTCAACACGAGGGTACTTAATAAACGGTAAAAACAGGTGCTCCGAAGAACTGGCAACATACTCTATTGTTACTCTTAAAAAAATACCTATGTATTTGTTTTTACAATATTAACATAGAGAATAATAATACATAGAGAACGATGTACGCCAGAGAACTATTCATCGTAAAAAAATGAGCATCTCGGAATCCAGCTAGCACATCAACCTACCTCAATCTGTCAAAATTCTTTAATAGATTTTCAATCCTATCACAATAATCGAAGGTTAGTGTTCGATTGATATTTGACAGATTCGAGTGGTTGATGTGCTGGCGTCTGTACAGACCCCAAATTTTGGCAATCGTGAACCTTTTTGTTTTGTGATAAAGTTAAAAATTTATTACAGAAAATTGACAGATTGTGGTTGCTTGTTGTGCTGGCGCTTGTAAGTACATTGCCTACAATGTTCTCGCATTCACAAAAAAGTGGTAAAAAGAAGATATACCTACACAAAACTTGTGTTGGAAGACAGACAAATTAATCTATCTATCTATATAAATAAAAATGAATTGTTGTTCGTTAGTCTGATTAAAACTCGAGAACGGCTGGGCCGATTGAGCTGATTTTGGTTTTAAAATGTTTGTCGTAGTCCAGGGTAGGTCTAAAGGGTTTTTTTTTTTATTGTTTCTGAGGCGGTACGAAGTTTGCCGGGTCAGCTAGTATTTTATATTAAACGCATTAACGTATGCGTAGCGAATTTTCAAAGATTTTCTTTGGAAAGAAAAATTCGAACCGTCACCATGAGACGTTAGAAATGGAATGAAGAATTCGCCGTGGCGGTTACGATCCTCGGTGGCTCGGTTGGAAATGAGCGTCGGATGTACTGAATCCGAAGGTCGCAGGTTCGAATCCTGTCCGCGGTTCGAATTTTTCTTTCCAAAGATAATCTTTGACAAATTGTAGGAAAGTTTTATAAATGAGGTGCTCATGAAATACTCTACTCTCGTTTGTCTTTTGAAAAACGTTGCCCCACACTATACACATCAAGCTATACAAAACCAGTATAAGCTGATCGTTGTATGCGCGGAATGATCACACATAGCGAGACCACGATAAACTGGTTTTGTATAGCTTAGCCGTGTGTACATAGAAACTCACATACACAAACACCCAGACCCTGAACACTACACTACTTGCAGATCATTCAAATATTTGCTCCGTGCGAGCATCGAACCCGCGACACGGTGCGAAGCAGTCAATCTCTCAGACAACTTTGTTCATAACGCGTTACAATGGGGATGGCAACTGAGGAACTAATGGCGCTAGTATAGCTTGTTCCAAGCATCGTCATTGGTTCAAATCAGTTCAAATCTTATAGGTACTTAGGACTAAGCTATGGTGGCGCCATCTACAGTTAGCCTTGACTTGCCTTCCCCGTTAAAGTATTATTACAAGAAATAATTTTTTTTTTTTTATAAATATTAAACACATTAACGCATGCGTAGCGAAATTCAAAGATTTTCTTAAGAAAGAAAAATTCGATCCGCGGGCAGGATTCCAACCTGCGGCCTTCGGATTCAGTACATCCGACGCTCATTTCCAACCGAGCCACCGAGGATCTTACCTGCCGCGGCGAATTCTTCCTTCCATTTCGAAGGCCGCAGGTTCGAATCCTGCCCGCGGATCGAATTTTTCTTTCCTAAGAAAATAAATGTAATTACTTTTCACATCAGACAATGATGATGAGATTGTTGTTTTTTTTTTTACTAGCCTGTACTGTCCCACTGCTGGGCAAAGGCCTCTCTTCATTCTTTCCCACGGTCTCGATTGTTGTTAACAAAATATTAAAATCCAACAATTTCTACTAAATACATGAATAACTTCACTAATTGAATGTGGTTTATTCAAGCAAAAATGCAGGTACATATAATCTTTTTTTTTTAAGTATATTTTAAGTTTTCATTAATCTAGGCTATCAGAATGGCATATAATAATTATGTCAGAGTTGCGTTTAGTTTCACCAAAAACACACATTTTATAATAATAGAACAAGAACTATAAACATCAAAGCTTGCGACAGATCCGGTAGTTATGATTTCCAGGGAACTTTGGATCAATTCTGGCAGTTTTGATTTTTTTGCAGACTTTTTCATTATGTTGGCCCGGGGAATAATGTAGAGGTATAGGCCTAGGGGCCTATACTTACGAGTCGTGGGTTCGATTCCACCTAGACGCTTTATTTTGGGTACTCAATAATTATTTCATCACCACTGCTCTCAAAACGGTAAAGAAACCTGAGGAAACTGACATGTCCTAGAACCAAAAATTCGAAGAGACATAGCTACCAATACGCCTCGGCCCGAGTGGGTAATTATAGCCCACTCCCTCTCACAGAGAGGAAAGCCTGTGTCCCAGCAGTGGGCATATAGGATGATGAATGAATAATGCAAGTTCGTGACCTCGACCGCCGACACAACTTAAAAATAAACTTATTAGGTAACTATTGAATTACTACCGTATTGCCTATTTAATTATTTCTAGAAATGTGTTCTCTCAATAAACTGCTCAGGTCCACAATGGCGTCCCGTATTTCACCGAGCACTTCATTTCTCCTTTCTTCCAACTCAATCAATCGCCTTTTTGTCGAGGTACTAATTGATCGAAGAACACGAGGTCTTCCTCGACGAGGTATGAATGCTGTAACAATATTAATATTATTTTAGAGACAATTTTTTTCTTTTTTTTTTTAACTTATCACGTTCCTAATTAAACTCAAGTGTACAGACGCCAGCACATCAAGCTACCACAATCTGTCAGATTTCTTTAATAGAATTTCAACCATAAAGTAGAAGGTTAATATTTGATTGGGAAAATCTGACAGATTCGGGTAGGTTGACCTGCTGGCGTCTGTACATAAAACTAGTTTCCGCCAATCAAATAGCTTGAAGCAGAGAAACAACACTATCATTTGGATTTAAAACGTGATGTTTACCATATTTATTATTTCAATGATGTAACATCCGAAAAAGTACAGAAAAAAGTAAAATTCGCGAGCTGATACAGTGAGTTTTGTGTATCGAGAACAGAATCGTGTTGTGTGTGAAACAAGTGACAATGGTAGTGGTGTCGAATGCAAAAAAACGAACAAGAAAGGAGGGTAGACCGATTTTTCTGCTCATAAACTTCTACCCGCAATAACTTCAGTTCATCCGTGATCATGGCGCTTGCAACAGCGCCGAAATATCGGATAGTAAAATAAAATTATAAACATTTTAAATATTCAGTTTTCAATTTAAATGACTGTGTTAGTGAAAGTTTAAAACTTTAATTTATCTAAACAATCCTTTAAAATAAAGTGATAGGGCTCATTGATGCAGAGCATCCATATTCGTTTTTAAAGGATCCGCCGCTACTGAAGATGATGTTCACACCGCATTTACAGTAAGTACAGTTTTTAATGCATACGTCTGAATAGTAATTTAAAACGGACTAGTATAATATTTTAATATTTATCGGAATTCCCTGCCTGTATTTCCCGACAGCTGTAACCTTGGGGTTGTCATGTACATGATTGTAGTTTGTTAGCATTGATATGTGTATACTATTGAGGGTACTTGTTTCTCTTGTTGACCATATAAGATGAACTAAGTTGGGGGTAGGTTTGAATCGATACATTGTGTCAGGCTACCTAGCTGAATAAACATGCAGTTACCTAATTTCGTGTTTTAATCATATTTCTGGACATAATAGGGGTCTTCAAGTCAGAGTGAACAGGATACTTCTAGGCAAGCGTGCTTCACAATCGACCACACCTAAAAATAAATAAAAGGGATGTTCCCAGAACTATCTGAATGAATACATACATCGCTTATTTGGTGTTGGCAGTTCCTCAGTGAAGACATGGGGTTGCACGTGGGACTGTGTGTCGCTACTAGTACTCGACAGGATGGATGAGTCGTCTCTTGGTTCTTCCTTTGTTGGTATAGGACTCTGTACAAAGAAACTGAATATTACAATACAATAATTTATTATACTAGATTTTGCCAGCGACTTCACCCGCTCACCCCCCCTTTCCATCCTCCTTATTATCTATGTCACTCAGGATCAAAGCAGCTTTCAAATTGTGAAAGAATTTTTGAATTCGTCCAGCAATTTTTGAGTTTATTCATTTCAAAGATACACACACATACAAAAATACAAATCTTTCCTCTTTATTGTATTAGTGTACTATATTAAAGACTGATAAAACAAAGATGCTACATGGATATCTGTATTGTTTATTATTCATTGAAAAAAAAATTGGCATCGAAGAATCTACGTTATATTTAATATGGTTTTTATGGATTTCTCCATTATTGTGCATGTTTACTAACTTTAAAACACACATGCACAAACACTGAGACTTGTAGCAACTACTTGTAGATCATAAAAATGCTTATTCTGTGCAGGAATTGAATGTCGTGATACAGTGCAGCAATCAAATGTGAGCATTTGATTGCTACTGCAGCTGTGCCACCAATGATCAAAAACTACCTGGTTCCTGTGATTTTACCCTGCTGCTTGGGCTCTATTTGTTGTAGCATGATTTTATATGGTCTAGGTATGTAGGTATAGCCTTCCCCAAAACAAAAATCCTATGACGCAGTTTTAGTCTTCGTCAAAATCGGCCTCGATACTCCTTTCAAGGTTTTTCGATATTCCTCATAGTTTCAGATGTAGCCATCCACACATACATTTAAAAATTCACCCTGGATTTTTAATAATTACCGATGAAAAAGCTGGCACCATTGCAAATGATTCTGTCTCGTTGTTACCATCTCCCATGATGGATAAAAGCTTCAGATCCACTTGTGAGAGGGTTGGTGCATCAGCTCCATCTCCACCTGCGCTTGCTGCTCGTCTGGCCGCAAGAGCAGCTTTCTTAACTAAATATTTTTTGTCTGCCCACACCTGAAATTATTATTTGATTAATAGTATGAAAATAACTTAAAATTTTTGTATTATTTTGAATACACTGGTTAATAATTGAGGACTAACTAACGAAATATGACGATAATTGGAGAAAAAAAAATAACAATGAAAGTTGAAGATACAATAAAACATAAAAACAAGCAATATTAATATAATTTTGTTCCTTAACCACCCAAGGGAACTCGAGGCAAATAGCTAATATGGACATAAATGGCTTACTAATAATCTATAGTCTCAAAATCATATTTTTATTCATCATCATTCACCATCAATTCCCTGCATTTGTATTTCCCGACAGCTATAACCTTGGGGTCTTCAAGTCAAGAGTGAACACGTTACTTCTAGGCAAGCATGCTTCTCCGTCGACCACATCTTCACACCTTTTATTAGGGACCTACCTAAATAAAAAAAAAACGTGGAAAAAACATATCAAATATAGGACATCCACTGCTGCACATAGGCCTCACCCCTAGATTTCCAACAAGACCGGTTGGAAGCGGCTCCAGCGGCATCCAGCGCGATCCTGTGGTCTGCCTATGATCGTGGTCTCCTTTCGAGAACCTTACGGCCCCATCGGCCATCAGTTCTGCACGCGTGGCCTGCCTACTGCCACTTCGACCTGCTAATTCGCAGGGCTATGTCGGCAACTTTGGTTCGCCTACGAATCTCCAAATCATTTATTTTTAATGGGGAAAATGTATTAAACTCACCCTTTGCCACTGCTCAACGGTTTTAGTGCATCCTCCCATTGAATTGAGGGACTTGGACAAGGTTTCCCACAACTGTTTTGCTCTTAATCTCCCATCGGTGCTCCTCATCTTCGCACAAGCCAGTTTCTTATGCTGGCTCATGAAGTCAATGAGCGCCTCTATTTGGGCGTTAGACGCTGGTGTCGCCAGGGACATTTTTACTATTTTTATATCAAAGAAGAATACAACGCTATTATGTTGAAAACGACTGTGGTTTATTTATTTACTAATATCTGAACATCCACAAACTCAAAACAAATCCACAATTACTTTGACAGTTTGATTTTTGACATTTTACTACATATTTGACGTAAAAAATATTATGCAAAGGTATCAAGTAGATTCAGCCACTCTGTAAACCGATATCAACCGGAAAAAACTGCAACACTAGCAGCTTCGTTTGACTCATTTAATATTTATAAATCCATGTTGTACACCCCCATTCGCACGAGCTCCTTCCAACGTTTTTTGAAATTCCTCATAGTTTCGGATCATATAGCGAGGATAGCCATCCGCACCAAGTTGAAATATTCACCCTGCATAATTATACAGGATGACTTTTTTACCACCGTCCAAAATTTTTCTGTGCATTATGTATCAATCACTAAACCCATTTTTGAAAAAAAATCGATACGTCAAATTGTCATATTAAATCATTTTCTCATCCGCTCTGTGTGGTCACTAAGCTAAACGTTAATAATATACACTTGCCGACGCATGAAACCGCCCCGCTACACCTGAGCGACACATCACAGCGCGGTGTCCAGGTTCATCAACTTTTTATAGATAACTTTGAGACGTGATATCCATGGACCTAAAAAAAAAGGCGGACGGAACTTCACTAAGAAACAATTGAAGCACCCATAGTAAGTCAGTGCGCTAATGTGGACAAGCCAGCACGCACACATTCACACCATAGTAAGTCAGCCGTCGGCCATTACGCTTCGAACGACACTCGCGGTTTTATACGGTGTTATTTTGTCTAATAAAAACCAAAGTATGCCGTCATGAGTTGCAAAAAGTTGTCTAAACCATAGTAGTTCAATTAAAAAAGCCAGGGGATCACTTTTCATAGTTAAGCATGTCAATTTGAAGCTTATTTCTCGATTTTACGTCAATAAATTTAATAAACATCTCGAAATCAATCAGTGTTGCAACTATTTCAAGGTTCAAATTATTTCAAAATTGGGAGATTTATATTTTATGTTACTATTTATCGTTTTTGTATTCTTCTATATTTTTACAGATTTCCCCACGGAAAATGATGCATGGAAAAATGATTGTATAAAAATAATAAGGGAGTGTAGACATGGAATAGGAATGTAGACGTGTAGGAATGGAACATAAAATAGCTTTAATTAAATATTTATAGCCGAAAAATACTTAAACATTCGTTTTCACCACTTCAGTAAATTAGAAGGGATTTCTAGATGTGTCGATAGCAAAAGACAAGTCTACAAAAATTTGAATCACCAAAAGGGATTGTAAAACTTTATTAACATTAAACGAGTTGTAAATATTTTAATATCCAATGTGCTTAAATGATTTTACCTTTATTTTAAAAATAGGTATCCGTCACAAAAAAATTGTAATTAAACTTAAGTTCAAGGGAGATCTTAATTAAATATTGTTTAAAAATGGGTAATTTTTTCCTTCATCTGGCATCCCTATACATACTCACACATATTTACGCCGCCGCCATTGTGGTGCTTCAATCGTTTCTTAGTGAAGTTCCGTCCGCCTTTTTTTTTAGGTCCATGGTGATATCTCGATATTTTTTTATTGAGTGATACAAAAAGAAAAAAACCGGCTAAGTGCATGTCGGGCCACGCACAGTGTAGGGTTCCGTAGTTGCCCAACAAAATACTTATGCGAACTAACTAAACTGATTCGCTGAATTTAATTTTAAAAGGAAGAATTTTCAAAATCGGTCCAGGAGTCTTTGAGAAATCGGGGACAATACATAAAAAAAAAGATTACGACGAATTTAGAACCTCCTCCTTTTTTTGAAGTTATTTAAAAATAGTTGACGATAAAAACCTACCTATCCCCAAAAAACATACCTATAAAAGCTGTAAAAATAAAGTTGACAAACTTACATTTGCAGTTGAAAAGCATATTCTCCGATACATTTTGTTTAAGAAAATATGATATCCAAGTACATTTTATAAGTTGGTGGACTATTACTCGTAAAGTTGTAAAGCCTACTCAGTCATGATAATTTTCTTTTAAGTTTCGTTATATATACTACTATTGTGAATTTTTTCACACCCCCAAACATAACCGTTTAGCTGGTAGAGGGGGGGGACACTCGAGTCGAGCAAAATTTAGCACTTTAAAGCTTAATATTTCACAAACGAATTTTTTTATCAAAAAATTGTTAATGGAAACTCACATTATTTTTTAAAGACCTATTTATTGATACCCCACACTAAGGGGTACGCGAGAAAGAAAAAAAAACATCCCCACTTTACGTGTACAGGAGGTACCCTAAAAAAAAATATTTTTCGAGATTTTATTTTACCACTTTTTCGGCACAACAAATCCGTATATTTACACCAAATTACAGCTCTCTAGTACTGTGCGTCTCTGAGCTAAACTGCGGACAGACGGACGGACGGACGGACGGACATAGCGAAACTATAAGGGTTCCTTGTTGACTACGGAACCCTAAAAACACGTATTCAATGATTTTCGCCAAAGATTAATATATTAAAATTTGGATGGTGACTAAAAAATCACCCTGTATAGGTAAAATCAATATTTATTATTAGATTGATTTTTTAATATAGGAAATTAAAAGATAGGTAGTGGCTAGTGGCCCCTAGTAGTTTATCTCTCTTTCTAGAGTATGGCCAATGTCATCTGTTAGCTATGGAACAGTCTATTCTCTAAATCACTGGCTAAATTATAATCATTTATTTGCTTTGCCCTTTACAGACTGATGAAGAGTTTCATAGACATATTTAAAGAATGGACTGCACCTTCCCGAGCCATTTGAAGTATAAAATTGGCCATCCTCACTCAAGAGGGGTTGGATAATTTTTAGTAGGTGATTAGTTCTTCTTTTTAAGTCTACGGAAGTTCCTAGCAGAGGGTCTAAAACGGTCACTTAGCAATATCCCAAATGATTCACCTTCGTGAATGAATAGTCAATGGTGTGATTTCCAGCAGCGTCATTGGCTATTCTTGTTTTATTTTGTGTAGTCAAATGTAAAGTTTAACGCCTTTAAATCTTCCTAGCTTTTTCTGGGTGGTTCCCAAGACACAAATTAGCACCCAGCTATTAAAATGAAATAACTTTACTGACTTAAGTATATTGATTTTTAAAATTGTAAGTTAAATATTGATTTTAGTCTAATTCCCCCATCCCTTTTACCGATTTCAGTGACGTCCAATTTTAAAGATAGATTTGAAAAACACGCATACTTGCCGGGAATTTGAATTCACAACCTCAAGCATAAGGCCACGTTCACACGGCGACCATTCGATTCGATTTTTTCATCGTATACGGTTTTACCGTATACGATGCAATCGTTCACACGGCAACCATTCGATTCGATTTTTTCATGTATATAATGGGCGAGTCGTGTGAACGAGACAACATGAACATAAGCGCCACTGCGTGTCGTATTCGATAAAATCGTTTCGAGACGCGGCGTTCCGGTGACAACTTCGCACGGTATACGGTGAAATATATTTCTCGAACACGGCGTTCCCGTACGAACGCCGTGTAAACATTTTTTAAGTTTTCATATATATTCTGTTGTCACTACTACACTACTGTTGTATACGGTATACGGGAAAATAATCGCCGTGTGAACGTGGCCTAAGAGGCGATGTGTTAATCTCTGGACCATCAGGACTTGGGTTGTACAAGAAGCAGGTTCAATCAAAAATAAAACACCAAAAACTCATTACATAGATGATTATTTATTATAAAATATGACACATTCCTTTTGAGTCGTGTTGCATTACAGTAATTGAGACGCATAGCAAAATGGATTCGCCTTGAAGCCCGTAGCCGCCTGCAGACATCACCACTGATAATAATATCACAACATTGATCACACTACTATTATAATATTTGTAAGATGAGCGAAGCTGGGACTTTTTTAATAGTGTTACTGTGGAATAAGCATATCTAGATTATGGACCACTCTCTTCTAAGTGCCCATTCGCACGGGCGCTTTTTTCGGGCGTTAGAAAAGCGCTGATTTTGAACAAAAAATTAAATTGAACTTAAATGTCACCGCCCCGCACTTAAAGTCAAATGCAGTTCGAAAAAAGCACCGTGCTTTAAAAGCGCTGACGTGTGAACAGATACATGGAAATGCATTTGTTCTAACTCAGCGCTTTTTTAACGACGACAAAAAAGCGTTCGTGCGAATGGCCTCTAAAGCTAATAGTAAACCACAAAGGTCACATGTCATCAATATTTTTGGATTTAGGACATGCCAGTTTCCATCTTTGTACATCTGCCTTTATTTTAGGCTTGATACTTATGTTTCGGACTGATTTTAAGTCGATTTATTGTGCATCTGGCCCCCGAATAATATGCTTACAGTATTTTATATTTTAAATTAAAGGAGTTTTTTGTTTTGAATTTCCCGATTAAAACATAATTATTATTTAATATTTTATGTTTTGTCTCAGTCAAAAATAGTCAAGATAAATAATTGTCAAAACTCCTATTCGTTAAATGCAATGATTTTAATGCAGTCTAGATTAAAAAAAATACATTTTTCCGCATAATTAAGAAAGCTGATACAGCGTCAAATACTGTTGAAATATCGAGTCAGCTTTAAACTTTATTTAAATGCTCTAGAATACTGTTAATTATAAAAATCCCAAGCTTCTAATCGCACCTTACTTTTCAATTAGAATCTTCACTCTAAACCTACAATGGCAAGAGGAAAAAATATCAAAACTTCGATCACCTCAATTATCTCATTCCTTAGATCATAAACCTTCTATCCTATTCAAGCAAAATGTCCCACAACACTCAATATCCAGTCAAATAGACCAAATACGGAGGCGACGACGGGCCACAAGGCTAAGCGTACATTGATATCTACTGTAGAACATTTAAGAACCTACAGGAAAGAATTTCGAACGTAAAAGCGTTTACTACCAATACAAAAAATCTTTAGGAATCTCCAAATCACCGCACGTTTAAATAAAATGGCACGTATACGAAATCCGTTAGAAAAACATGTGCTCAAAAATAAAATAAAAAAAATCAATGTTACAACTTAAAAAAAAACACTCGTAATATTGCATGGAGTAACAAATATATGGCTTTAAAACTCTTTGATAAAAAAATATCTCAATAAATAAATTAAGCAAAAAATTATAAAAAAAAATGAATGAATGTACAATATTTACATCGAATATTTATATAGAAATTGCATTTTCGAAAAAACATTAGGGGAAATTACACGTTTAACAAAATTAAATTTAAAAATAATAGGGTGTAACACCGCCAGTGAGATCTACAAGAAAAGCGAAAAATTCTAGAAAAATAAAACATTTAAACACAGGTAAGCTCTATGTCTTTTTCGATTCATAGTAAAATATAAAAAATTCCCTCACATCATTCCCCTAATGGACATGATTGCTATCTCGCTCGCACACTGGCGTCCGGACGAACATCGCTAATGTGCGAGCGAGACAGAGATATAATGACATTATATCGTTAAAAACTTACATACATCCTTATCTATGCTTAACGAAGACACCTAATATATTAAATATACTTATTAAATAGTTACACATACTTTACTCGCGATGCTTAATACAAATCCGAAATTGCTTTTGCAAATCAACGTAAATGGAATCGAGTAAAATCTACCTTACGACATACGTAACAGAGTTCATAATAGTTGAAGACATATTTTTATAAAGACTTAAAATAAGGTAGAAGACTCAGTACTTTTTATTGGCATTTGAAATAACAGGAATATACTTTTATACTGGGTGTAAGGGACAGCCCTCCACAAACTTTCAGGGTTTGCTCAGTAGACGAAACGGATAAAAAATCAGCCTCTCCATACAAACTGTCCAATCAAGTTTATAATTTTCTTTTCACCTCACCCGCTCGGAAAGATTCTATTTCTCATTCAAAATCTGAGCGCAAAACTCCATTTTGTGCTCTAGAGCACAAAGTGTTGTTTAAAATTCGAACACGTCTTGTATTCAATTGTTTTTTACTTTTCTACACTGGCAGGCGAGCCGCCCCCACTATATTTCCTCGCTGTGTGAGGTGAAAAGTTGTGTGTTGCACTCGGCAGCAAAGTTTTTCTGCGTCTCGTACCTTTGAAAACTTCGCATCGCTCAGGATTCTATATTTGAACCGCTCGTTTCTCTCGCGGTTCAATCTTAGAATCCTTCGCTCGCTCAGTTTTCAATTCAAGTACTCGCGCCAAAAATCAACTTTGCAGCCTTGCATAACAAATAACTATTGGTGAGGCTGATTTTTTTTTCATTTCCTGAAAAAAAAATTTGTGGAAGATTGTTCAGTGTCGTCTACTGAGCAAGCCCTGAAAGTTTGTGGAAGGCTGTCCCTTACACCCTGTATAATCTCAATTCGTGATTTTATGGTCACAAAAATAAATATGACTGAGATTGACTTAATTTCTTTAGTTTAATTTTAAATGCCAATAACAGTACATATTCATCCTATGAATAAAAAAATACATTACGAATACAACAATGTACTTAAAACACTGAAAAAATATTCAAGCAATCCACGTTACATTAGCAAATACATTTAAAAACCAACTTTTCGAAAAATGGAGTAGAGAAATACGTTTTTTGAAATCAAAGTGCAATATTGATCCTTATGTCTAATGGCATAAGAAATGCAACAACTAATACTCATTAGATTATGAGAAAATAATGTTAATTTACATTCGAAGGACGAGTTTTACTCGTTGGGTTCCGTATTATTAATAATAATGCAATCTACAAATTGCTGATTCGCAGAAATACCTAAAAGTTACACACACGAAATTTTTATAAACTTACCAGATGTTTTAATTTTTATGCAATCATGAATTGTATTGAAAAATTGTGCTTGAGCTACACGTTAAAAGTTTCCAATCGTCATCCAAATTTCATCTTCCTCAACCCATTTTGAAAAGCAACTTATTACATCACTCTAAAGTTCATATTTGTTTCAGGCGAAAATAATATGAATGGATGGATGGATACAAAGATGTGTTGAAAACTGAGCTACGATATAAAAAGTAAGAATATTTTAAACGCTTACTGTTTGCCTATAAAAACCTCATGTGCATAGCCTTTAACAGTACCCTAAAATGCACTTAATAAAAACCAAACCCCAAAACACGAATACCTCACTCAGTTACTCGATACAGAACCCATAAAAAGAGTGAATTTACCACAACTTCACCATCATCCATCACCTCAATCACCAAGACTTAGAAATAAAAAAAGTTTATTTAAAAAGACTTTCATAAGATTAGTATGGAATCATGGAAGATATAAAGAAAGTTTACATAGTTTCAAAGTGTTTGAAAATGAGAATACACATATCACTACGTCAGTCTATCTAACACTTAATATACAAAATAGGCCATCCGCTATACATTGTGGTTTGATTTATATTTTGTTTTAAACACCAATACTTGAAATATTATAAAAACTAGTACAACTGTAGTATTGCACTCATATTCTCTAAATTATGTTAAGTCTCATGACATAATAGGGCTCAAACTGATTGCAATTACCCGCTTCTTAACTCAGACTCCGCCGTTAAGATTTTCACATTTGTATGGTTTCTCACATAAGCCACTCAGTTCTATTGTTCTAAACCTACGAGGCAAGTCTTCGTTGTGATTTTTTTATTCTTCACATGGTAAGCGAAAGTATTATAAGCTTAGCCGTTTGAACAATGCGGTTACTGTATTAGACAGGGTCGAAAAATCAATGTGGAAAAACCCTAGAAGTGTGATACATATTAGGTATCGGAAACACAATAAAACTATAAAACTAAAAAGAAACTGACTTGTTGATCTATATACAAGGATTCGACGACCAAAGGTAGTGTACTTATTTGAATTATCAGTATAAAGGAGATAAACAGAAGATTTTCAATACATTGGTGTTAAAAACAAAAATATCATACCACGCGCTAATCAAGTATAATTTTAAGTAATATATTTTAAAATTAAGTGCTCATTTTGGATTCATTGTGACAGGAACTAGCTAGGTATCAGTCTCGAAAATAATAAAAGAAGCTGCCTTTTTTGTGTGATATTAATTTAAGCTTTTATAGTTTCTGTGTTTTACGAAGACCATCCCCGACTTTTTTTTTATGGGACAAATACCCCCACACTATTCTCAAACCACTGCAATTACCATGACGTCTTAAAGCGAGAGTAGTTCCACTGTGGGAAAGAGACAGAGCTATACAATTCATGTAGCACCATCTTGCCCCCACAGTGCACCTACAGCTTGGCAAATTAGAGTAGAAAACCGGAAGTGGCCACTGTGCTCTCGCTACCATTATTACGTTAGTTTTATGGCACAATAATAAATCTAACAAACCTGCGTTCTTTGTTTACATCAAATATCAAAGATTTCAAAACGTTGTCAGCAAAAAAAAGGGATGGGTTCCGTTTCAAGACGTTCTGGCCAAGCTGTACTTTCGCTTTAAGACTTCATGTTAAGCGCCAGAATAAACAATGGCAACTACCGGAGGCAGGCGCCAAATAAATGTTTTTTCTTTCTTTTCTTTCAATGAAGCTTGATAAAGCCTCGGAGAATTAAAGGTCTTGGATCTGAGATCAAATATGTTAACAGATAAAATATATGGGCATTTTAAATTGGATTCTAAATCATTGTGTTAAAATGAGCGGTCTCCGTAAAACATGCCTATATTTTTTTTTTTGTGATTACTACCGTTTTCCAATAAATGCTTTTTTAAATGAATAATACGTTTTTATGATTATGGCAAGATTATTTTGTTATAAATTGTCTTGGGAAACAAATTATTAAGCGTTATTAATTTCATATTAAAAATAATTTGGTTAGAATGATTAAAAACTGAATGTGTCTCTTGGATTTTGTTTTTATACTCTAGCTGCGATATTACAACATTTTTAGAATTAATCAAAAGAAAAAAAAGACTTTTGACGCTGTGATGTTATTCATTTTTAAAACAACTTTAAACCTGGCTTTTTTCAACCAAAATACACCAAGAGACACTAAAAACCGTTGCCATATAAAAATATTCAAAAACAAGCGCCTGCAAGCATTTCTTTATACCAATTCTTACACGAACGATTAAACCCATGGTTAAGTAATCACTATTATTAATAATAATCATTAATATCCATTAATTATTAACACTTAATATTTCTGAACGGAATGTGCTCATTACATGGTGTTGCCATTAATTGATTACAAATATAAACGTTTAAATATCATATCAGTATTACTAAGTTTAGAAAAACACTTTGTTTAAATACTTTTTGTGCATTTTCCACTTACATACTATTACAAATGCGGTACAATTTTGAATAACATCTATTTAAAATACTGATTCACTAGTCCATCGTAATAAAAAAGAAAAACGAATAAAAAAAATACTTAAGTGTTTGAAAAAATGCAAGCAACGATTCAACGCGATCACTAAGCGTTATTGATATGAAAAACCGCATGGAAAAATAAAGTTTATCCTACTAATTTTAGTGGATACCGACAGACATTTTTTTATATAGTAAAAACCTACTTTAGAACAACAATAGCTTGCCAATAAACGGGAGACATCATTGCGACTATATTTTAATTTCAATAAAATCGCAATGTGCCAAATATTTCGTCGTGACCGATGTCATTTGCTTGGAAGTCGAAGGTATTTCTGGCCGCGGCTGTTCACGCCGATGACATCAAGTCGCGTCCTCGCCACATTACACAGAGTAGCCAAACTTACGCGCTAAGTATCGTACGGTAAGCGGAGTCCGCATTGTGCCGCTAGCAACGGTTCTATTCGTGACCGCGCGCGGCGACGTTAAACGTCATCCATCACAAATGCAACATGCATTGTGGGTTCCTGCAAATAAGATACACTGAATTATTTTTGGAGTCTGACAGAATATAGGTTTTGAGAGATCATTATCGGGGCCCCATTGATCCTAGGTTCTCTAAATCATAGGTTATCCATGTAAACCTAGAACTTTCAGTGCTTAGCAAAGCCAACTTTTGTTTCCATAATGTGTCAAGAATAGTTTATGTGCCAACTATAGTAATAAATATTTGCATAAGGTTAACATCTTGCTTCCTTTGTTAACATCTTAGCATGATTTTCGATGTCATATATAAATCAAGTGAGGTCTACATAAAACTAAGATACTCACACACTGTCCTCACACCATAACAAAAGCCTCTTGCCCCCGGAACAGAAAGGGGTGCTGGTCGATCATGGTCTGCACGATGTCCTCGAGGTACGGCCGGGTCATCTCGAACCGGCCCATGTCCGAGAACTGGACCGGCAGGAGAGTGGGCCACCAGCATATGGCCAGGTTCTTGCTGTCCATTGAGTTTAGTTTGGAGTTGTCTGCCACCCTGGATAGAAAATTTGTAATTCAGTAAGAAGATAGATGATATCTGCATGTGTATTTCATGTTAGTTATTTCTATGAAATTTGTTTTTTTTTTGTGTTAATTATTGCTCGTCAGCTGCGGCCCTTCAGTTGCACTACACTTACCTAGCAAAGTGGTCGAGCAGATAGTCGAGCGTGGCGCGCGCGAGCGGCGTGAGCGCCGTGTTGAGCAGCGAGCGCAGCGCCAGGAGGCGCCAGCTGCGGTCCTTCAGTTCCACGCCGCCCGCGATGCAGCCGCGCATCGCTGGAATACACCCTTAATTTACTCATTAATACTTCTTCTACCACAAACACGAACATTAAAACACAGAACTAAAAACACAAAGCGGGTAAATTGCCATGCATGGACAAAAAGGCACAGAGAACATTAAATTTTCTTGCATCTTACAAGACCGAGCGAAGCGAGCTCGGTACTTGGGACCCACATCGACTCGGACAGGTTAAGTTAGGGACGAAGCAATTTCGAGAGATCCGAATAATTTGAATTCATAATATCACAATATTATTTCTGATTCAATTCAAAATAAACATTACAGTAATATTTTTAACATCTAAAATCAAGCAAACTTTTTTGCCACATTCAGAAAGAACCTTTCACATGCACACTTAAAGTAGAAAACAGCGTACTTACTTGCTATATCTTCAAGTTGAGCCATGCTGGCTTCATCAAGTAGCGGCGGCAATCTCTTGGAGAAGAAGTCTTTGAGCGCAGTCGCCACGGCGTTCACTGGGATGTCTAGTGAATCTAGGTCCACTTTGGGATCTGGGAAACACATGATTTGGTTTGAATTTCTTTATTGCAGCTGTGGCACTTATTTGTTGGCAGAACGAGTCAAAGATTAAGAGCGTATATTCCGAAAGCTGGCAACGTCGCAAATGGTTGTCAAATATTAACAAGTTTTAATTAATTTAGCATTGTTACTGTATGAAAATAAGAAATATGGCTCTGTAGTGCACTAAAAAATTGATAAGGGAATGCAATAATTAATATCGTAACACCGAATATATAGTTTTAGATGTAGAAAAAGCATTTGGAAGCTTTCCAAATGCCTTTTATGCACTTGAAACGGTTACAACATCAAATTCAGTGTTTTAATTGCATTCCTATATCATTTTTTTAGTGCACTACAGAGCGATATTTCTTGTTTTCATACAGAAAATTCGCCAAATTAATTAAAACTTGTAATTATTTGACAGCTTTTTGCGACGTTGCCAACTTTCAGAATATGCAGCCTTAAGTGATTGTAGACTATTTTCTTCCTCGTAATGGTAATCTTGTACGAGAAAATATTCGATATTAGTCTAAATAATGTGACCACATGTTACTTTAGGTTTATCTTGATGAAACATTATAAATAGAAAATGGGCACAAATAAATCGTTATTTTGAATTCACATTAAATTCAACAAGACACATTTTGCGTGGCCGTGTAGAAAAATGCAGCTTTAATAACACTGTTCAAAAATTACATTATTATTATTACTTAGATTAAAGAGCAAATCTGCTTTGCTAGAAAATTGACTGACCTTCATAAAATTTGGTGAACAGCATATCGACATGCGCCCTGTTACCGGGCACTCTGTATAATCCCTCCGACGCCAGTCCCTCCCGTTCTATGAACTCTACACATTTCTCCACGAACAACGGTATGCCGTGGTTGCCCTGTAATGAAGTAAAAAAAAGTTCTATTTTGTGAGGAGGTATTTTTTTGCAACATTTCAGATAGTACCCCTTATGAAATATGTCTACTTTAGCTAGTCTAAAACCTGGCTGAACGAATTAGTCCCTATTTCTAGTAAAAAAATAAACAATTAAGAAAGGGTAGTGTCCATAAAGAGCTTCTTACTCATATTTTTCATTTTACACTTGCATTTTTAACACAAAATTGTTATCACCATACACTCAAACACTCAGCTAATTTTAGCTTTCAGAATTCAATATCTAGATATTACACTTTTCAATTTTCAACTCTCAGTGGGAAGCATAGAGTGGAAACTTTAGTGAGATGTGAAAAAGAGACTGGGTTCGTTTACGCTGGAAATTAACCGTGGTACCACAAAAACTTTTAAACGTCTGTTGAACACTTCTAAAAAAATGTCAGATTATGATGTTGAAATAAGGTCCGTTTTGCAGTCACTCTATTATTAGACAAGTGTTCAACAGATGTTAAAGTTTTTGTAGTAAGGCCTTAATAATCTATCTTGGTTGCTATCTTCGGTTGGATCTTTGTCTGTAATCAACATAGGTCGGAAATAGGTAGAGTTATTTTGGCACTTGCATCGAAATGTTGATATTACTATGGATCTTCCCGTGATTTCTAACAGATAATCTCGTGTGAAAAAGAGTATTAAAAACAAATAATAATAATAATAAAAACATGAGATAGATTAGTCAAATAAATTGTTTGAAACTAAATAACTTTTAATATAATAAATCACGGGATTTTTCTGCTCTTTAAAAGTAATTTCGGGCATATCCACATTATTGTTTCGCAGCGTAAGTACATGAATAACTCTATTCCGACTTGTGGTAATCAATCAACGACCAAAACCTACCCGAGTCTAGATGTTCAATTAGAAGCACCCTTCAGAAAGAAAATAACGATATTGGGATTGAGATTGTATATTAATATATCGGGCGTTAGTGCACGTCATAGATATTTAAACAGTTGCATACCTGTGGACCCCAGTTTTGTGGTGACTGTGTGTTGTTTATTTGTGTCGCGTTCTTCTTCGAATCTTTGCTCTTTGAGAATTCCTAGAAGAAACAAATACATATTTTAAAGTCGGTCAAACTCCTTAAGGCTCAGGTCTTGTAAAATTCACTCGCGCCGAATTATTTGCGTAACTTTGTTTGTGATTTTTGAACAAAATAGTGCAATAGCTTGAAATATTATTATTGCACATAAATAACCATAATATAAGTAACAGCTAGTTATTTTTTTTAAGTTGATTTACGTGGATTATATACGGTAAATCAAGCGTTCAAATCAGCTCTTTCCTGCCCAACGTCATTTCGAGTTACGTTGGTGCACTCAATCTGAGACAATGAAGAATTAATTTAAAAATCTGAGCAGCGCATAATGACCGCAATATCCTCGTCTTCAAACTGCGCTGATTAGTTTTTTATATTTATCTTTCATTTTCTAAATTAAGATGGCAGAATATTATCAAAATTCTCGGATTTTATCTCTCAATAAATAGTTTTTTTCATAAGAATTATGCATCGTAGGTATGTAATATTTAGATTATTTTGATGTCGACAGATCAATAAAGCAAATACAAAAAAAAAAAAATGTACCTAAAGCACTTTTTTTCAACAATAAAAAATATCTCAAATAACCTCTCAAAAAGTGTTTATAAACGAGAATTGCAAGAGAAATTCCTTAGTGGCCGGTGGACGGCCGGAGCGATCGGACGTGAGGTCCACGACGAATTTTTATTGGTCCTCTCGCTCGCACCTTCTCTCGCTCTAACGGTGATTACGCACAGTTACGCATCTCAGGTTGCTCTACTTGATTAAATTAAAATATATTTTTTAACCGACGGAAAAAAAGGAGGAGGTTCTCAATTCGACATGTATATACAGGGTGACTTTTTTACCACCGTCCAAAATTTTTCTATGCATTAGGTATCAATCACTAAACCCATTTTTGAAAAAAAATCGATACGTCAAATTGTCATATTAAATCATTTTCTCATCCGCTCTATGTGGTCACTAAGCTAAACGTTAATAATATACACTTGCCGACGCATGAAACGGGCAGAGTGCACCCCGCTGACCCCCCGCCCCACCCCGCTACACCTGAGCGACACATCACAGCGCGGTGTCCAGATTCATCAACTTTTTATAGATAACATTGAGACGTGATATCTCGATATTTTTGTATTGATTGATACAAAAAGAAAAAACACGTATTCAATTATTTTCGCCAAAGATTAATATATTAAAATTTGGATGGTGACTAAAAAATCACCCTGTATATATATATATTTTATTTATGACCATTCATTACTTTTTCTTACGTGGTCCAATTTCAAAAACTCATTTTTTTTTTTTTTTGTTGTACGTAGTGTATCTGAAAGTTGGTCCCATTTAAATATCAAAACTAAACGCGGCCTATATGGGTAGAAAAAAAGGAATTAATTGTCAATTTTCCTACAGAATTTTCAGTTGTGAACCGATTCTGTTGAAATAAAGTTAACATAATGTAGTCCTGAGGACATTATAATTATACTATGCAGAGATATGGAGAAGTAACTAAACAGGTTCGAGCGAATTCCGACCTTAATGACATTTAAAAATTTAGTTTGTTTTTTCTCACATTCACGTTTGCTAACATTGCTCCTTCATTAAAATCCGGTTTTTGAATAAATGTCAGTAAGGTCGAAAATCGTTTGAACCTGTTTTTTAAATTGCTTAACGATAGCAAGTTAAAAAAACAGCTTCAAGCGATTTTCGACCTTATTGACATTTAAAATTTAGTTTGATTTTTCTCACATTCACGTTTGCTAACATTGCTCCTTCATTAAAATCCGGTTTTTGCATAAATGTCAATAAGGTCGAAAATCGTTTGAACCTGTTTTTTAAATTGCTTAACGATAGCAAGTTATTGTATCACATTCACGTTCGCTAACATTGCTCCTTCATTAAAATCCAGCAATGAACAAAAGCGTTGGTTACTCTGTCTCCAGGTGGTAATGGACTGTGCCTATGACAAGGAGTGCAGTCCTTGGATGTTACTGTGGTACCCGGCCAGGGCGGGAGGGTCTGTCAGACTTGTACTGACTAAAATCCACGGTGTCCTTCAAATAACCCTTTCATGTTCCGGGGTCACGGTAATGAGATAAGTACCGCGACGCCAGCAGGCTTTAGCCCTCTAGAGGGGGACCCCGTCATCATGCTGACGCTATTTGAGGCGCTCGTAGAACACAACGCGCCGTCGACTCGGGCATGGCCCCGGACTTTTTATACCCGACTGCGCCAGGAGGGTTATGTTTTTCGAGTGTATGTTTGTGTTGCTCTGCAGCCTAAACGGCTTGATGGAGTTTAACTTGAGAGGTGTCGTTAGATTCGTCTTAAACGTGAGAGTGTCACTGGGTACATAAAACTGGCCAAGTGCGAGTCGAACTCGCGTGCAAAGGGTTCCTAACTAAAAATATTTTTTTAAGATCTCTCACACTATATCAAGTGGGGTGTCAAATCAAAGGATTTTAAAAATGGTTTACCAAAATGTATATATAACATATGTTTCAATTTAATTTGGACTGATAAATGCTAACAAAAACTAAAAAAAAGTAAAATAAAATAAATATTAAAAAAAACAAAAAACCCAACTGCGTAAAAAAACTAAAAAGAAAGTAACAAGCCCAGTAGTTTAGAATTCACTCATTCACACTCACAGTCGGGGCCCCTTCGGAAGAATTGATTGGTATAATTTGAATGGGCCCCGACTGTGAGTGTGAATAAGTCAATTCTAAACTACTGGGCTTGTTTCTTTCTTTTTAGTTTTTTACGCAGTTGGGTTTTTTGTTTTTTTTTTTTAATATTCATTTTATTTATCATGGTAAAATCATCAAATGAGTCCTCCCACCCCAGGTTAAGCGGAAGGGACTGTCAGACTTGTACTGACTTAAATTCACGGTGTTCTTCAATAGCCTTTTACGTTCTCGGTTTACAAAGGGTATACAAAGCGCCGTCGACTCGGACATGGTCCATGGTTGGACAGCGAGTCGCCCATTACGCGCTTACGATGGCCAGAGATGACCATGACCGAGTCACCGTGGGCGTCTACCACTGTGGCTGGGATGTAAGGTTTACGCTGTCCTCTCTCTCACGCGTCCCGCCTCTTCCTTCGCCAGCATCACTGCTGCACTGACCTTTTTTTAGGTTTAATTAGTTAAACACGATTGTTATTATTATTATTAAAACACTTGTGTGATACTCGTATTATTACAAACCAAGTCATATTAAAACAACTTATTAAGCAACAATTTCTATAACTCCTTTTAAATAATCCTTAGTAGAGCAATGTTCTTACCGCATCAAAATTGTTTTATAATAATTCAGTAGGCAGGATGTATGCGGGGGGTTGCGGGGGGTTGCGGGAAGGGAGCCCGAAATTTGACATACGATCGACTGGCCGAACGCGATTCAATTTTGTAAAAAGAAGACGGAAGCCTTAAGTCGTGATTTTTGTGTGTTCTGTGAATTGGATTTCAAACAGTTTGAAAACGTAACAAGTGGCCTATCAAGACGTCTTAAAACGAGAGTAAGGCTTTGCCACCAGAGATGCGCTATGCTACGTTGCTGCGGATACGTTTGATATCCACCAATCATATTCATTGGTTTACATAGCACAGCACTGGTGGAAACGGATTCAACTAGGATGTGTTTTTATACAACGTGTAACGTTAATAGCGCAAAACCTCTCGTGGGGTAACTCAGCCCATGTTACTGAACAATGTTTGTTCCAACGACGATATAATACTAGACTCCTAATATCAGACGACCGATGTCTGTCAACACATTAGGCAAAAAAGTCTTATATCCGTCTCATTTCGACCACTCCTGTGAGCCGTAAACATACGTTGAGACAGAACAGACCTTGAGTTAGCCAATCACAACGCAGTACCCCGTCCCCCTCGCTTACGTAGTACCTCAGCGAGTTGACAGAATAGTTTTTGTTCCTTAGATCGTGCATGCGGAGTCTAGTATTATATCGTCGTTGGTTTGTTCTAACACTTGGAAATTCGCAAAAAAAGTGATATTTCATACTGATGGGCCCGATCAATTTCTCATTTTGTATGAAAAAGCAAAATTTTTTTGCGGATTTTCAAAAGTCTTGGAACAAACACGTCTTCCCTACTATCGATACATCGCATAGCTCGAGCTGCGCATCTTCGTAGAGCAGCTACCTTGTGGCGGCGCATCTTCATAGCACATCTTACTCGCACAGCAGCTACCTAGCGTTGCATCGGTGGAAACGGTCACACAGTTTCGTAGCTCAGCTTTCACATCCTCGCAGCACAGCTACATAGCACATCTCTGGTGAAAAGGCACCCTAATTACAGTGTGGAAACGAGATGGCGCTAGACAACTTGTATAGCTGTCTCTTTCCCGCAGTGAAAGAACTCTCGCTTTAAGACGTCATGTTAGGCCACCTGGGGGGGTATTACAGCGTCTTAAAACCAGGCTTGTTCCAGTGAGTGAACGAGATGGCGCTAGACGACTTGTATAGCTCCGTCACTTTCACTCGCCGGAATAAGCCTGGTTCTAAGACGTTGTGATACCCCACCTGAATTGTTGTTTGGTATACCTTATGCCTACGATCGTGCTTGCTGAACGGATGATGACGCCGCCGCGTGTCGGCTGCGCTCGATGACGAATTATCCTGCGCCGATGATGGATACTCTCCCGATAGCATCTAATAGGAAATGAGGTTTACATTACTATCGTCTTTATTTTCATCGGTATAGGGCCGTTATTAATAATTGCTGTTTGAATTATCATGCTCATTTTCAACTCTGGAATACAATCTCGAATAGAGACTGATAGCTCGAAACTTCGAATAATACCTTTGAAAGTTCGTATGTGACTTCAAGAACAAGATTCTTGTTCATAGAAAATTTTAATCTCGAAAAATGATCGGTATTTTATTCACCATTCCTAGCACAATTATTAAGGTAAACAAAAGATCGGGCCAAACATTTGAAATAAGTTAATTTACCTTATGAGGTGGTTCGTGATGAGGTGGTGGGGGCAGAGGCCTAGGCCTCCTCGTCTCACCATCCGAACTGCCTTCACTGGACTCACTCGCAGCTACAAACACAGTTTAAAGACAAATATAGTCAAAATTATGCTTTACTACATAATGGGGCAGTAACATTCATAATAAAGCATACATAACAAACATGACACTGTTCGAAAATTATGCTTGATTAGCTATTAAAGAGCTTGAGTCAAATTAACTAGTAAAAGTTCAAATATTCTTACAGATAGAAATGTTCGATCAAAATCACTTAAATATTAAGTTTAAAAAATTCTACATTTTGCAACATTAATGAAGGATTTTCTCCTACAAAGATGGTGCAGTTACCTTTATCCTCTTGCGTCCTGGCTCTATACCCGGTGGGTAGTTCGGGCGGACCCACAAACATGCCCAGTTTAGGCACACGGGGACTTTGGACGGCTACCAGGTTGCCTAAAGATCTGTGAAAGTATTGATACTCATTAAAGTAACTTCTAATGCAAGACATCTCGGAGAAAACATAGGTGAAACAGTTTTTTAGATGAATTTGAAGCATGCAGTAAAAGACTTAAAATATGGCTTGAAAAAAAGGTTCTCGAGTCAAATAACTAATAATAGATCTTGAAACTATTACTTATTCGAATCACCGATCAATTGGCATACATTTTATGAGCAGGCTGTCAAAACGCGATTCCCCTATATATTTTATATACAGGGTTACTGGTAACTCGACGTATTCCTTGCAGGACGTCATAGTATGGCTAAAATGCAACAAATTAAGCCACCAAATGTTCTACCGAAGTTCAGTAGTTTTTGAGTTACTTAGATTTTTAGTTTTTTATGAAAAATCCCAGATTAAATCGTTTGGAGTCAATTTAAAAATGATTTATGGCGCGACTGTACTGAAATTTAAGTTAATATCATAGCTGATGCCGTAGCCGATCTTTTTTAATAATTAAAAGTTCAAAAATGCCTAAAACCTTGGCAAATATCACTAATCAAACATTCAATTTTTAGTAATTTTTGCTATTACTCCATAAAAAATGTTGTCTAGTGAAAAAAAATAATACTACGCCTGATGTACAAATTACTAGGAAAATATTCTTGTCTTATCAGCTATTCAGAAAGGTATGATTATCGATACTTTTTTAGTATGATTGTCAATACTTTTGCATGTGTGACAGGGAAGGGAAGAGTTTTATGAGGAGCAGGTAAAATTGCAAGACGAGAAGATTTCCTAAGAAATCATATAACACCACTGCTCACGGATGTACCGGAAGACAGACGAGCAAACATGCTTTATCAAACATGCTTTATCAACATGACGGATGTCCAGCCCACTTCCGAATCACAATTCGACAATTGCTGGATGAAAACTATCCAAATCGATGGATAGGGCGCGGTGGACCTATTCCGTGGCCTGCACGAAGCCCTGATCTTACGCCACTAGACTATTACGTCTGGGGTCATATGAAAGACCTAGTTTATGTGACCCCAGTAAAATCAATTGAAGCACTAAGGGAGAGAATAACAGATGCAGCGGACCAGATGAGGGCAACAATCACGTCAAGAATCACAAAAACTGAAGTGAGGAAGCGAATAAGAACATGTATTAGAAACCGAGGGCAGCACATCGAACAAGACGTGTGAAAGTGTAATTAAAGTTTTTAAACAGATATTGATTAAAAATAATACTAATATTCATGAAATTGTTTTCTTGATTTTCCGAATAATCACCTTTTTGTGAGATGCACATAATGTAGTCCTTAACTTTGTATTAACTTTCATACCTTTTTGGATAGCTGATAAGACAAGGATATTTTCCTAGTAATTTGTACATCAGGCGTAGTATTTTTTTTTTCACTAGACAACATTTTGTATGAAGTAATAGCGAAAATCACAAAGAAATAAACGTTTCTTTAGTGATATTTGCCAAGGTTATAGGCATTTTTGAACTTTTAATTATTAAAAAATATCGGCTACGGCATCAGCTATGATATTAACTTAAATTTCAGTACAGTCGCGCCATAAATCATTTTTAAATTGACTCCAAACGATTTAATCTGGGATTTTTCATAAAAAACTAAAAATCTAAGTAACTCAAAAACTACTGAACTTCGGTAGAACATTTGATGGCTTAATTTGTTGCATTTTAGCCATACTATGACGTCCTGCAAGGAATACGTCGAGTTACCAGTAACCCTGTATATGGAAAAATAAGTAAGAACCCAGTGATGTGAACATGTATTGATTTTAGATCTACAAGAAATGTATTAATGTAATTTATTTTATTATTTTTTGGAGAAATTGTGTTTTGGAATTACTAGTACACACTATTTAGTGTCAAATAGCCATTTCCGGTAATATTAAGAGCTTTAGCAATCTATTGAAAGTTATTTTTGAAATGCGATGGTCAAGTGTGCACCTAGGTCGGGTTGGTCTTCGGGCCGTTAGGGGAGCCCTACACTTACCGCTTCTTATAATGTCTGGGCGCATGATGTGCGTTGTGTCGCCGCCTGGTGTGCGCGCGACCTGCGCCCGCGCTGCCGCCGCCCGAGCCCGAGCTGGAGCCCGAGCTATCTGTCTCCGAGAACGCTAGGGGCAGGTCTACACTTATTATCACTTGTCTACTAACATACAAGTGGGATACAAAATAATCGATAAACACAAATAATAATAAATCAGGAATAATAGTTAATTTTCATCTCTGTTATCCTCACAGAATGGAGAACCATGTCCCAGCTGTGGGAACATTACAGGCTGATTATGTTAATTTCTGATCTATTTCAAATTACTGTTCATTATTAGGTCATTTTCTGTTTTTATTTTTTTAAGTTTTTTATGTAATGACAAAGGTAATAAGCATGAGCTTAAGAAAAAATACAGATATCTTATGTTTTTTTTTATATTGTTAAAGGTGAACTAGGGAGTTCGTCAGAACTATGTAAAGTTATACTTAGAGAAGTGACGTAGGTATTATAAATTTAAAATGTGACGTATTCATCAATTTTGGCTCACGTACCAAAAGAAAAAATTGCGTTACATATTTTTTGTAATCAACTGACGGAGAAATTAGATTCATTCACCTTGCCCATTCTCAAATTAAAGTTTTATAAGGCCGATTTAAAAACAACAGATTTAAAAGAGTACCGAAAGGCACAAAAACGTAAATAATAAATTCGGACATTCAATTAGATACTCACAGGGCTGATGTAACGGCGTTTTCTCATGTCTCCGATGTCTTCTTAATCTCATCATAGACGGAGCCTCCATGTATTCGTTGGTTTCTTTGATCTGTGACAAAATACCAAGATGTAACTCGACGTTGTCATTTACTGCAATGTTCATGGTCATCTATTCAGAGGGATGGACAGTCACAATCAATGTTCGTGTATGTAACTAGATGTATGAACTACGAACGAAACGAAAGAATATGTGAGGATCGTAGCGATTGCCGTTCTGTAGTTTCTGCCAACCCTTATGAAAAGAGAGAGAGAAAGAGAGAGTGGGAGAGTGTGAAAGGGAGACGGAGAGAGAGACGGAGGGAGAGAAAGAGAGATACGTTGACGTGCAACCTTATCGTGGTCGCATACCTTACCTGTGCATATTGCGCATCCAGTTCAGTTTCAGAACTAACTCCTGACGGATGGTGATGATGCCCGCCTTGCTGACCACTCGAATGCGTCCAGTTAGTGCGTTGAGTCTACAACGAGAAGTGAAAAAAAATTGGTATAATTTATAATTTAACTGTAAAACGAAAATGTTCGGTGATAACTTATTAGATCTTTTATAAATTTTATTAAAAATCAGTTTAATTATTTCGAAAAATAAGTACTTGAAAGTGTATGAAATACCTTACGGCATGAAGTCACGAGCAATTTTATGTATGCACTTAGCAGAAGTCAAAGCGATGATCTCCCACAATATTGATTAATCCAGTTTTCATCTTATTATGAAATAGGTCTTATTTCTTATCTTCTATCTTATTTTAAGTAGAAACCAGTATGGCACAAGAAAATCGCGTTTGAATTTTGCGCGTTTGGATACATTTTATTGATCAAGACAGGGGATCTAAAATTGGTCTTTATCCATTATCTAATGTATTGCTTGAAAAGTATAATGGAATAATCCAGGTTATGATTTTTTTCACAATAAATATTATACAAAATTCGTAACATGGAATATTTTATTCTACTGCTCAAGTAAAGGCGCTCCCTCACCGCGAGCATCTACCTGTAATTTAACGTTACACATTCGAGCATTTCATCAGTGAGGGAGGAAAATCGAGCATCACAATGCGCACCTTGTATCAAATCTATACTAAATGTACGCGAAGCTCGTCAGTCAGGGAGGTAGTTTTGTAGTGTAATACTCAAAGCCGAATCGTTACATTACACGCGAAACCTCCCGGTGAGGGAGCGCTTTAATAGAATCCAATCCATCCAAACTAATATTATAAATGCGAAAGTAACTCTGTCTGTCTGTCTGTCTGTTACGCTTTCCCGCTTAAACCTCTCAACCGATTTTGATGAAATTTGGCACAGACAATCTTTAGACCCTGAGAAATAACATAGGCTATCAAAACACCACGCGGGCGAAGCCGCGGGCGGAAGCTATAGATGAATAAAGAACAATTTTAGCAACATTGATATACCTACTGATGTAAACGCTCTTCAAACAAACAACACTAAAAATACATTCAGAATTAAAACATGAGACAACTTACCTTTCTATCCGATCTAGAGTGAGCCGGCGGTCCAATAGTGATGTGCTGCAACGCATCGCTGACCATAGTGTAGTTGTTCATGTCCAGTTTGCCCGGTTGCTGCGCGAAAACGGACATCTATCACTCATTAGTATCGTCGGTATTAGTAAAGGAAAGTTAGGTAGAACATAGATTATAGAGTTAATAACATGGGGTTTGACGTATTATTAATATTAAGGAAGAATGATAGACTACCAGGCTCTTTAGGCAAACGGCACGTGATAACCATAAAAGTACATAAAGTCAAGGATCGGAGTGGAACTTCAACGCTTCTTATTGGATTTTGAATTCTATGCGCTAGGTGGAAAATGTATAGAGACTGCTAAGCGCTGACGTTTATAGCTTGCCGTTTGCCTACAGGGTCTGGACACAAGAAATGGGTATTAGTAAAATGATGTTAATAGTAGTAAAAGGATGTTAGTTAGAAAAAGGAACATAAAACATATTAGTTTAGTAGATACTCCGTATTTGCCCTGATATTATTGGTAGTATCTACTTAGTAGTGTAATCAGTTTTATTACAATAATAGCAACTAGAGAGCTTATGCGTTGCCTGTGATTAAAGGTGAGTACTAGGTGTCAATATAAGGGACGTTAAGTGCTGATTATATCATGTTAAGAGAGTGTACACCGAACGACATGTAAAGGCCTATCCGCACACAACAGTGCCGACACGTTCCGTTTCGTACCGTTCCGTGACGTGATCAGTGCCGTATCGATCAGTGTCAGTGAAATATGATATTGTCGCATACATTTTGTACGACGCTATCCGTACTCATCAGTGTCAGTGCCGTTCAGTGATTTTCGTTCACACGTTATAATATGAACAACACGTCACGGAACGTACGTGTGAGTACGTGTCGGCACTGTTGTGTGCGGATAGGCCTTAACTCAAGTCATTGTTTAAAAAAATAGGTTTTGTCATTTGAAAAATTATGAAATAAAATGCAATTACCAATTACCTATTTGCTAAGATTTTTGTTTCGACGGTAAAAGAAAATCACAAGGAATGACATATTTAGTTACTTCCAGAAGGAGGCTTAAGTTTACCAATAGGACCAAATAGAAGTGGCTTGCATAAAACACGATCCTGAGGTCTTCATCAAATCATCAATATGAGGGTCTGATTATATTGATGATCTGATCTGATGAAGACCACAGAAACTTGTGGGTGGACCTAATTATATTGTGTTGACATAAAAATAAATATCTAGACATAAAAATATTCATTTGAACTAAATCTATCACCCCTTGTGATTGTTTTTTGCTTTCGAAACATAAATCTGTCAAAACGAAAATCCGACGATATGAAAATCTGTCCAAACGACAATAGTTAGTTGCCCTAAAAAATATAATTAGTCCGTCTTTTAGATTATTCAAAAATGACAAAGATATAGCCTATTAACCCGCGCAATGTTGAACCGACCATTTGCGCGTTTATAACCGGTTTTTTGAACCAATCTCAAATGGTAAGCATTACATGGTTTAAAGTTACGTGTGACGTCACGCCGTGTGGCATTTTTTCCGCGCGGGATGACGTCACACGTTACTTTAATGAGCTATATCTTTGTTATTTTTTGTTTAATCGAAAAAAGAAAAAATACGTGTCCAATATTTTTTTTAAATCTAAAATACCTACCGACTAAATAGAGTGTAATTAATTTGACTCTGGAAACTATCCTATTAACCCAAAGTCTATACGAAATATCATTCGGCATACACCTTCTTCAAGGAAAAAAGGAAGGAGTAGAGAGTTACCTTTAACGTCTGCGAGTGTCGCACCCGTTGTGGAGGTTGATGTGGCCGGGTGCGGCCCGTTGTGAAGGCGCGGTGGCCGTAGCTGGCTGGCTGCCATAGACCACCACCGTCTAAGCATGAATAGACAATGGTTATTGTTATTACTACTTTTCAAGACGTTTTATTATTAAAAAAAATATATAAAGGGTGAATTTTTCAACTGGGCGTGGATGGCTGTATCCGAAACTATGAGGAATATCGAAAAACATTGAAAGGAGTCTCGAGGCCAATTTTGACGAATACTAAAACTGCATGTTTTCAGATATAGTCATCCACGCCCAGTTGAAAAATTAACCCTGTTTAGTAACTCATACCACTTTACAAATTCTTTCAGAGAAAATGGGGGTCTGATAATTCATAGTTCTGAATTCAGAAAATATCCCAGTATTAAACACTTACCGTCTTACCACAAGCAAGATAAACATCTGTTGAAGACTTGACTAAAAAAAAGCAAAAAACCCGACTGCGTAAACCATTCAAATTATACCAATCAAATCTTCCCAAGGGGCCCCGACTGTGAGTGTGAATGAGTGAATTCTAAACTACTGGGCTTGTTTCTTTCTTTTTAGTTTATTTACGCAGTCGGGTTTTTTGGTTTTTTTAAATATTTATTTTATTTTACTATTTTTAGTTTTTGTTAGCATTTATCAGTCCAAATTAAATTGAAACATATAAGTTATATATATTTTGGTAAACCATTTTAAAAATCCTTTAATTTGATTCCCCACTTGATAGAATGTGAGAGATTTTAAAAAAATATTTTTAGTTTGGAATCCTTTGCACACTAGTTCGACTCGCACTTGGCCAGTTTTATGTACCCAGTGACACTCTCAAGTTTAAGACGAATCTAACGACACCTCTCAAGTTAAAATCCATCAAGCCGTTTAGGCTGCAGAGCAACACACAGAAACATACATACATACATACATACATACATACATACATACACTCAAAAAATCTTTTATGGGGTTCTGTGTTAAATGTTACAATAAAATCCCGAGTGAAATCTTAAATCTAAACGAAAAAAAATTTAAAAGTTACATAAAAAGCACACTTAGTAAACAAGCATATTATAAATTAGAAGATTATATTCAAGATAAAAATGTTTGGAAACATGCTGGTCCTGCTCCATAGTACAATGTAGGGCTTAAACAAGGTCAAGCTGGTTGAAATTTGAATGCTCACACACAAATTATATTTGTAAATTGTGTAATTTCAATATTTTGTTAAAATGTGAACGCCATGTACCTTTTTGCTCTTATTATTTTTTTAATTTTAGTCTAGATTTTCAAGGTGCATTGCTTTGACATTAATTATTTCAAACGCTGTTAAAAAATATTGTAAAACATTTTTTTTAAAAGAGTAAGTATGGAGTTTCTTGCCCATTCTTCTCCATACAACCTACCTTAGCGAATGGGTGTAGAATCAATCCCTTCCCTTCCTATTCCCTTTAAATTTAAATATCGACGTTCAAAAGTGCCTCTTTGATGGCCTAATTGGAATAAATGATTTGACTTTGACTTTGACTCAAAAAACATAACCCTCCTGGCGCAGTCGGGTAAAAAGTGCAACTGCAAAACGGCCCTTACATCAACGTCAAATGCCATTTTGCAGTTGCAAAACGGCCCTTACATCAACGTCAAATGCCATTTTGCAGTTGCAAAACGGCCCTTACATCAACATCGAATGCCATTTTGCAGTTGCAAAACGGCCCTTACATCAACGTCAATTGCCATTTTGCAGTTGCAAAACGGGCTTACTTCAACGTCAAATGCCATTTTGCAGTTGCAAAACGGCCCTTACATCAACGTCAAATGCCATTTTGCAGTTGCAAAACGGCCCTTACATCAACGTCAAATGCCATTTTGCAGTTGCAAAACGGCCCTTACATCAACGTCAAATGCCATTTTGCAGTTGCAAAACGGCCCTTACATCAACGTCAAATGCCATTTTGCAGTTGCAAAATGGCATTTGAAGTTTTAACATACGCATGTTTACCTTTTTTGTAGTAAGATGGTATGTATCAACCATGCAAATCTATAACACAGTACATAATATTAGTTATTTACTTGTACAGACAGCGTCACATTGTGGCCACATTAACCATTACTAAATTATAATATTCTATTTACAAACAGAAACTTCACAATAACTCAAATAAAACTACCCTAAAAAATAACAAAATATGTGTAAATATTATACAAAACTGCATTAGGAAAAAACTACCTATAAACATAAAAATTTCATGCAAAATAAAGATCATTCCTTACATTAAAAATATTATAGTAAGTTTTTAATAAAATTTGCCTTACTTATAAAAACGGTCACGTATCTTAATCGTATTTTATTCCCTAGGGATAAATTTTGAGTTGCACGCGGTTGAAACCGTTGTCAACCGCCATTAGGTTATAATAGTAAGAAAAATACAAAAAATACGGTTTTTCCTTTATTTATAATACCAGCAAATTTTATAAAAACCAACTACCAACCAAAAATATTGCCTATCTACAACTACACACAAAATATACCGTCCGTGATATTAAAACAAGGTTGATAATCGTTCGTCATGCAATCACCTGACTCGTGGGTGCTGAGCGAATCCTCGGAACAGTTGAGGTCCGCTGCGTTATAACAGGTATTTTTATATTTATATTCAGAGGGAGTAGATTCTGATGTTGGTTATTGTATAGAAGGCTTTTGTCTTAGCTGAGTAACAGTTGAACTAGAAACTATAAAGGAGTTGGCGAACAGCGGAAAGCGAGTGTAGTTTCGATGGTTTTGTCGCCGGGCTATAAGCGAGTGTGCAAGTGCGACGAGCGATTACTCGCGCCACTCGCCAACGGTCGCTCAGTCCTGCGCAAACCTGATCAAGCTAGCAGAGCGAGCATCGCTGAACGAGTATCGCTGAGCGAGTTTATTTTTTAAAGCTCGTCGCTCAGCGACAAAACTAGTAAAGCGAGTCGTCGCCGGCAGTCTGAACAGTCAGAGAGCAACTATTAATAAATGCATCTCTTTCGTTTACACGGAATGTACATTTATTGTGCGTTTCTTGAGAGATAATCTTGATAGAGATAATTCTATTGAGGAAACGAGATGGCGCTAGACGACTTGTATAGGTAGCTCTGTCTCTTTCCCACACTGGAACTACTCACGTTTTATGACGTCATGTTAGGCCACCTGGTTTTCAACAAAGCGGAGATATATTATTTTTAAATATTATACGCATTAACGCATGCGTGGCGAATTTCAAAGATTTTCTATCGAAAGAAAATATCAACCGTAAGAGCATTGGATATACTGAATCCGGAGGTCGTAAGTACAAATCGGGCTCGCGGTTCAAATTTTTCTTTCAGTAGAAAATATTGTACACAGACATCATCAAAATACGGAAGTATTTTGATTTTGTCGTCGAATTATTCGTTTTCGGATATGCCGGTTTCCTCACGATGTTTTCCTACACCGTTTTGAGAGCAGTGGAAATATAGGTAAAGGAAAACATCGTGAGGAAACCCGGACATAAATAATACCTAACATAAGATCAAAGCCATGTCAGAGGCCTGTGTTGTTCCCATAGGCGGCTTATTTAACTCTGACACCAGAGGACGGCCACATCCTCACTCGTAAAAGAAAAACTTACATTATTTTTTTTTAATTAAGATTAAATATTATGCTGCTCAGCTAAGACAAAGTGTACCCTTATTTTTTTTTAATTGTGTAAAGCAACAGATAAATGACATATCGTTATAATAAATTTTAAAATTACGCGAGACAAGCGCAAATAACGCTTTTTTATTATTAATATAGTTTTTTCAGTCACTTTAAATATGAAAGTTTAAAATCGTTAAATTATTGATTTTATATTTCAAATAACTATGCTTTAATCCTGTCAACGCTGTTGCCTTACCGATATATTTGTTTATTTGCTACATAAACGATCATTAAATTTATACATAGGTAAAATTAAATTAGTTTTAAAACTTACGTGATAGATCTGCGTGCATTCTATGATCAGGAGGAGCGGGTTCCGGTGGGGTACTTGGAGGCGGATATACACTAAAACCTGTGAAAAACAACTTTTTTTCGTTATTCTACTTTCAGAAGTTTTAGAAAAAACATAGGCAGATAAATAATGAAAACATAAAAATAGATCAGTATGGGATTTTAGGATGGGGCCGTGGCGCTAAATAATGTAGTTACAGGAAAACAAAACTGATCGTAATAATTTTATAAAATGTAGGTCTGCATTCCCGGGTCGCGGGACTAACGAGCTACAGTGACCCCGGAACATAGAGGGCTAATGAAGGACACCGTGGACTTTAGTCAGTACAAGTCTGACTGTCTCTCCCTCCCTGCGCTGGGTGGGAGGATACATTTGATGAATTTCACCACGCTAAAAAAAAAGGTTGCATTCACACATTTTGGAAAAAAAAAATACAGATAGGTATGGATTTCTCTTAATTAAGCGATACCGTCCTCCATGGCGCTCAGCCACGGTACCAGTGCTTCGGTAACGTGTCCAAAGTCGACTGATAACACTCTGACTTGTATTCAGAGCTAAAGCCACAGTACGTTGCCGGGAACCAGCTTCTATCATTCCCACGGCTCTGAGCATTTCTTCCCTGCTTAAATGACGTCGCCGCTCCATAATAACGTTGGTTTTAATCAGTAGTAGGGAAACAGTAGCACTAATAATGTCTTCAATGCGTTGTATGTTTTTATAGGGAAAATATTGACAGCTGATTTTCATCTTTTACTCGAATTTGATTTACAGTTCCTGATTCAAATTATGAAATGCACCAAAAAGGATCCATATAAATTTATAAAATCATAAATTTATTACAAAGCCACATCTCAATCTCAAGAAATCCGCATAAAAATGCTTGATCCCTAGACACTTTTGATGTGTGTATTTCTAAATACATACATATTATAGATAAATTACACCCAGACACAGAACAAATGATCGTGCTCATCACACAAACATTTGTCCTGGGTGGGAATCGAACCCACGACCTCCGGCATTGCAGTCAGGGTCACTAACCACTAGACGAACAGGCCAGTGTTACCTTTAAGAAATCCTCTATTCTTGGAGTTATTGAGCGTATCGCTGTATTCGGAGTCGATGTCTGCGCGTGAGTCGGGACCGATTAGCAAGTCTAGCGAGTTGGTCAGCTTATGCTCCCTCCTAGAGAAAGAAAAGATACATAAATTAGCTATAGATATGCTTTTCAAATTATCATTACGATCTAGAAAAGTTATTCGAAGGTAACATTGTATGATTCGTCAACAATCGTTCCGGGCAAACAATTTGCCAGAGATACTGGGAAGATCATCATTAGCCTAAAAATGTTCCCACTGCTGGGACACAGAGCTCCTCTCTGTGAGAGGGAGTGGGCCATAATCCACCAAGCGGGCCCAGTGCGGGCCCGCATTATATAATTCATCATCATGTCAGCCGTAAGACGTCCACTGCTGAACATAGGCCTCCCCTATAGACTTCCAATAGAACCGGTTGGAAGCGGCTTGCATCCAGGGTGATCCTGTGGTCTTCATAAGATCGTCTGTCCACCTTGTGGGTGGACGTCCAACGCTGCCATAGAGTGTCCATGGAGTTTCTTGCACGTTCTTCTCCATAGAGATCTACTACTTGGAACGTGCATTTAGGGTACTTTCACAGTTTTTGTCTTGTGACTGGGACTGTAGCACCATAACTTTTTAGTGTTTAATACTTATTATTCCTTTAATTGTCTATGACAATTCAAAAGTGCCTGTAACTGGCCTACTTGAAATAAATGCTTTGATTTTGATTTTTGATTTTGCCGGTGCGTGGTGTCCGTTTTTATCATTACAAAGCAATATTTAAATTAAAACCTTTGGATGATTTAACTTCGTAATAGAACTTAAAGCTGTTTCCATAGCACTCACATGTGGTTGAGATGGTAGGAGTGGTTCCTGGGCGGCGGTGCCGGTCGTGCGGCGGCCACGTCCGGCAGGTTGTGTGGCTGCTCCATACGGAAGGCGCGCTCGATCTCACCCTTACGCTCCCACACCTCTTTGAAGAATGGCGTGTAGAATGCCGCTGTAACAAGAAATTATAATTATATGGTATGAAATATGAATACTATGACCGACAAAGGGGATGATGGTGGGATGCTTTGAATGCTTCTTTATGAATTGGCGTACAGAGGTACATTGTCGAGAGAAGTGAAAGAATGAGGGGAAGTCTTTGATCAGGAATGGGAATCAATAGACTACCAAATAAACAGAATACGTTATAAGTAAAAATCATTCTTATTGCCACGACATAATGATACAATTCGATTGACTTACGTTGTCTTACGTAAGTCAATCAAATTGCCTGTATTTTTTTCTATGTACCCATGTACTTTTACGCGTAGTAGTATAAAGGATGATTTTCATATCCGGGGTTTGTTTCTTGATAGCTACAAACTTGGGGTCTTCGACACAAGAGTGAATAGGTCACTTCTAGGCAAGCATACTTCATTGTCAACCACATCAAACGCGAACATCTATTTTTGTGTGAGTGTATGTTTGTAATGAATAAACTCAAAAACTACAGGACCGATTTCAAAAATTCTTTTACCAGTTGAAAGCTGCTTTGGTCCCGAGTGACATAGGCAATAGAGGGGCAGGGGGTGCTATTGTCGCTAAATAAACAAAAATAAACTCACATTTATTCTCAGCACTGGAGGTGTAAGTAGTGAAGTGTGCCCCCAGTCTGTCCGCCGTGGCGTTTCCCTCCGTGATGAGCGCGTGTCCCAGGTCCGTGCCGAAGAACGTACTGGCTGCAGACCCGCCGCCGTCCGTCACCGCTACCATTTGTATGGGCAGGTTGGGGATGTTCATTGAGAAGGCACTGGAAACAAGTATATTGTAAGTTGCTGTTTTTTTGTCAGATAATTGGATTAGAAAAAAAAATGACCCGTATTTTTTCCATGGTGACCTTAAGAGCGCATATTCTGAAAGTTGGCAACGTCGCAAATGGTTGTCAAATTTTAACAAGTTTTAATTAATTTAGCATTGTTACTGTATGAAAATAATAAATATGGCTCTGTAGTGCACTAAAAAATTGATAAGGGAATGCAATCATTAATATCGTAACACCAAATACATATATAGTTTTAGATGTAAAAAAATCATTTGGGAACTTTCCAAATGCCTATACACCTGAAACGGTTACAACATCAAATTCAGTGTTTTAAATGCATTCCTATATCAATTGTTTAGTGCACTACAGAGCCATATTTCTTGATTTCATACAGAAAATTTGCCAAATTAATGAGGGTTTTCCCGTATGAAGAATCCACTAGATGGCAATACGTAGGCTTGTGGTCTATCTGCTCCGTGATTGGTTAATTTTGACATGACATTGTCAGAAATGTCAAAATTAACCAATCACGGAGCAGATAGACCACAAGCCTACGTATTGCCATCTAGTGGATTCTTCATACGGGAAAACCCTCATTAAAACTTGTTAATATTTGACAGCTACTAGAGACGTTGCCAACTTTCAGAATATGCGGCCTTAACCAAAACCAACGAAAATGCGACGCGATTACATCACAACCTAGTATATTTTTTATTAGGTTCTGAGGTCATGAGACGACAAAAAACCACATCTGAGCTTTGATGTATTTTATCTTTGTAATATAAAAAAAAACTTTTATCAATTTATTAAACGAAATACGAGTGCATGACTGACGATCTAATTCCTATTTTGTAAGATAACACTGCCTCTAACGGGGAAAATTGTTACAAAAACTTTGTTAAATCATTCATCTTGAGATAGTAAATGATGTGAGAACGATGTAGCAAGTGTCCATAAGAAATATCCAAATGACAACTCGATAAAATTATCAATATTAATTAAAATAAACCGTGGCAGCTAAGAAATGATAATATTTATAATCATAAAAACACTTGAAATAGACTTACTTCAATGTAGCCAAGCTAGCCTTCCTCTTCGCTGAATATATGAGTATGAACCCGTGTATCAGCTCTTCTCTAAACTGACTCGCTCCATGGAAACTTGATATTATAACCTGCAACATATTTTCTGCTGAAATGTGTGAACATTACATAAAGGTTTTCTACAGATTGTACTCCGGAGAGTGTGCCCAAGAACTCCACGATCTCATCCCACCAGCCCCTTTCTACCATCGAACATCTAGACGCACGGCAAATTACCATCCTTACCTTATTGCTATACCGCCAATTCGCACTAAGCGTTTCCAGACGTCTTTTATAATGCGGACAGCGAAGGAGTGGAACTCTCTGCCTGCGTCTGTGTTTCCGAACGCATACAACCCTAATCTCTTCAAAGTTAGAGTGAACAGGCTTCTTCTGGGTAAGCTCGCTCCACCGTCGACCTTGTCTTAGTCATTCCTAACCTAGACTAAGGTCAAGAGCTCCAAAGTCGTATTCGATACTTGAAGCCGGCACGGATGGCGTTACGTGTCGCTAGTTCTACTCCCGATCTATACAAATTTTTGTATAATCTATAAGTAGTTGTTCCGAGTATGGATATTTGTTTGTTTGTGTGACTAGAAATGGTTGGTTAATGGGGAAGGCAAGTCAAAGCTAATTGTAGATGGCGCCACCATAGCTTAGTCCTAATCCGACCAATGACGTACGAACTGATTTGAACCAATGACGATGCTTGGAACAAGCTATACTAGCGCCATTACTTCCCCAGTTGCCACCCCCATTCAAACACGATACAGGAGAAATGTCTAGTATTCGTACCCGCAACATGTAGTGATGCAGTAGTCGATTTCTCAGCCACTACGCCAACCGTGCTGGCAAAGTATTACGTAGTACAGGAGATGACAAACTCACCTCAACTTTCCTCTTGGAGTCTCCAAGGAAAGTTTCAATGACTATCGAGCGGTCTCCCGTCAAGAAACATGCTCTGTGCAGTAGGAGTGGACTCAGTACTCTTTCAGGTGAGTAAGGATCGTCGCAGAACATGCAGACCATTATCCTGGGAATAAGGTTTAAATTAGAATAATTCCTTGTTTACTCTCTGGCTCGATCTCTGGTCGATCGAAGGTCAGGCTAAGTTGCTGCAGTAAAATGAAAACCAGATAGAATATACTTCAATTTCACACGTTCCAATATTTCTCTAAATTGATGTTATTTTATGTTATTAAATTGATCTAATTGATTTAGATTAAGTTTATATTAAGGCTAGACTGAAAGCGGACCCCAAAACAAACGGGAAAAAATTAAACAGATGTATTATTAACATAACAAGGAGATATCACTTCGATAGTGGTATCTGTTGTAAAGAAAACTTGAAATGGAATCCGCGCCACGGACTCAAGTCCTGGGGAAAATTTGAGGTAGGTACTTCAGTCGTGGCGCGGAATCTAGAGGCCGCCCCACCGCTCATGATTTTGGACGCGTCGCTAGTGTTTATGTCATTACATCGAGGTGCATTATAAAATGTAGTACGAATTAACCGCAGGATTTGAGTTGTGGCGCGGACTCTACAGATCATCAAATCGTCAACTGTGAAACCGATACCACAAAATGTCATTTTGATGCTGCTTTCAAACGAGAAACCGTACTCGCCTACTTCGCTTACCTACTAGCACATTCACTCACCTGATATCAGAATCGAAGCACACAATAACATCTCTATACAGATGCGCGTAGCTGGCTTTCTCTCTATTAGCCCTCACCAACTCTTGCACAGCATCCGACGTCAGTGCTTCAGTACCGAGCTCGTTCACTGACGCTTCCATATAGGAGCAGTGTAGGCTGGAAAGAGAGGAAGATAGGTTAGTTTGTTTCACATAAAGATTAATTTTAATTGATTAAAAGCTATTTGAAATATTGGAATGGAAGTCTTTTTGTACCTAAGGCTAGCTTGCAAAATGCTTGAAAAACACGGGCCACCACTGAAACTATTGTGGCGCAAATGGCAACCACCACAAAAGAGCTGAAACACTGAAGTTTTATATTGAACTGCCTTAAATTTCTCCGCGAAATGAGTCAGAAAAGAAAACCCGATACAACCTGAATCTTTTCGGATTAAAAAATGGTTTGAATGCACCGGCATAGAATATACAGTGTGTCCGGGCACGGGTTAGCGATATTTGAAGGGGATATACTAGGCTCTTTTTCATCGACAAAAATGCTTTTAAAAAAATTCTTACTCCAAAACTTCGCGAATGGCAGCCATTTTAATTTTTTGATCTGTCGAACTGGGGTGTGTACAATAAAACTCAAATATCTTTAAATCCAAGAGACCTACATTCATGCAAATGACTTTATTGCAAAGTTGAACGTTGAGGCTTATCAATAACTTACGAAAATTTTCTAAATAATATGTAAAAATAACCAAAAAACATGGGCAAACACGAAATTGTACACAAAAATTACTGAATAATTTCACATTTTTAACTCTAGCTCGATAAGTACCTCTGAATTTTGCTAGGGTTTTTGCATTGCACTAAAAGTGTTTGAGTCAGGCTATAAAATGCTATCAAAATTATCACTCTACGTTAATTATCTTAGGATTTATTCTCACTTGAACATCACCCTTCCTTAGCGCATGTACCCCAATATTACAGGCGTCGCATTCTTTGGGCGAGCTAAATCGTTCCAACGAATATTTATCAGCTGGCATTATTGACCACCATAATCAATAAACTGAAATGGTACATTTTTTTTATTATATGAAACCACTTCTAGGAATTATTGCTGCGGGGCGAGACGGAAGGGTGATGTTCAAGTGAGAATAAATCCTAAGATAATTAACGTAGAGTGATAATTTTGATATCATTTTATAGCCTGACTCAAACACTTTTAATGCAATGCAAAAACCCTAGCAAAATTCAGGGGTACTTATCGAGCTAGAGTTAAAAATGTGAAATTATTCAGTAATTTTTGTGTACAATTTCGTGTTTGCCCATGTTTTTTGGTTATTTTTACATATTATTTAGAAAACTTTCGTAAGTTTTTGATAAGCCTCAACGTTTAACTTTGCAATAAAGTCATTTGCATGAATGTAGGTCTCTTGGATTTAAAGATATTTGAGTTTTATTGTACACACCCCAGTTGACAGATCAAAAAATTAAAATGGCTGCCATTCGCGAAGTTTTGGAGTAAGAATTTTTTTTAAAGCATTTTTGTCGATGAAAAAGAGCCTAGAATATACCCTTCAAATATCGCTAACCCGTGCCCGGACACACTGTATAATAGTACTACGCACAAGAAATCTCACTCCCAAAAAAAAATCAAACAAATGTAAAATCTATGTACGAGAGAATAAAGTACATTTTAACTTGCAGCCGTACCGCCCACCTACTTTTATAATAGCCTAAACTTCCCGTGAGCAAGCAAAAATGTACTGAATGGTTACTCGCGAGAGTTTATTTTAGTTTAGCTGACGCCAACGACATACAAAGGTTACTGTCGGTCAAGCTCAATAGGGTTGTGCGACTCGCGAGTTTAGGCACAGTTAGGTAGGTATACGTTTTTTATGCATTTGTTAAATTACATTATTAACATTATATACCTATGTTCCTCAAGGATATTTGTTTTTATCATCAGCCTATATCTTTTTGGTTTCGTCATCGATTACTTCATACATTATCGATTGGTAGCACAGAATGTTAATAGTAGGTATACATACCTACGGCACCTTACGTGAGGAATAATATTTGAATGCGTAGGCCGTAGTGTGGCCATTTTCTGAGTTTGAACGTGAGTTTTAAACAACAATGCATCTTTCTACTTTCTACCGAGCGATAAGGTGAGTGATGTCAGGTTTGATATTCGTCTATTTATCTTGGTCGTCTAGTAGGCTCACATCTCCGCCGAGTATCTCGACACATTTTCAATCTTATAATGTAACATAGGTACCTAATCGTGTTTAGTTAAGCGGAACATAGGTATGTACTTGAAAGACATTTAAATAAATAAGCATATTACAAGTAGGTAGATAATTGATAAGAGCGCGTGCGGTACGGGCGGCGCGCGAAAGCCATCTGTAGCGACCCGTGAACGGTGTGCGCGTGTGTGCGTGCCGTTTCATACCTACACCGCGGAGTGAGCCAGGCCTGGCACCGGTTCGTTATGCCAGTCATTAGTGTACGTTTTTTTTTTACAACTCTCTGTTGATTTGTCCATACTGAAAAAACCTAAGGTTAAAAAAACGGATTATAAAAACCTAAAGAAAAGAATAATCAATCAAAACGTTGCTCTACATAACCCGTTTTTATTTACCCCGTTCATGCCTAGTTCTCTAATTGTCGATAACCCAGTTAAAAAGATAAAAATAAATAATACTAACTTGTCAGCCAGATTCTGTCCCTCCTCCTGCAGCCTCGTCAATTCCTTCTTGTCCATACCTTCGTCCTGAACGAACATCACCACTAACGGCAAGCCCTGAAAGACAATGACAGATAAAAATATATTCTAGGTCAAAAATACATGACGGGGCCCCCCTTTAGAGGGCCAGAGAGAGACTGCCGGGGTCGGGACTTACGAATTACCGTGACCCCGGAACGTAAAGGGCTATTGAAGGACACCGTGGATTTTAGTCAGTACAAGTCTGACAGTCCCTCCCGCTCTGCTCTAGGTGGGAGGACTCATTTGACAATTTTATCACGCTAAAAAAAAAACTAATAAAATAACGACCTTACACGGGCATGACTGCGACGGCCTAGGTCGTAAGGTGTAAAAGTCCTGCTCACAGTCGATTTTTTCTTTCAATAAATTGCGCATAAAATATTAAAGGCAGAATAAAACTCAGTCGTTTTCAAACTTACTTGAAACGGCAGTTTATCTTCTTGTTCTAAGCTTGACAGAAGCGTCTTTTCGGCACAACCTCTGATGTATTCGAAGGATTCTTGATCTTGGTAAACGCAGAAATAGCCTGAAATAGAAAAAGAAACTTAAATGATAATCCGAAACTAAAATCGCAAGCCCTAAAGTTGGTTGCCATCCCACTCTTGCCGTGCGGCGACCAATTGCATGCCGCGGGTAACTAAAAATCAACCTGCAACTGGCCAATTTGGCCCCTTGCAGGCGATTACCGGCCGCACGAGGTGTGTTGTACCGCTAAAATTATCAAGTCGCATGCGATTTGTGTCGTGTGACGACGTGTGGTGTGATGTTTCAACTTTTACAAGCGATGCCACTGAATTGCCGCACGGCTAAATCGACTCGTGTAAATTCCCCATTACATGATAGGACGGTTTTTTAACTTTTTGCCAAGATGACGGGATTGGAAGTTACCAAATGTTCGTTAATAATTTTTACAAATGTAGTGTATACTCGCTTTTCATTGCACTACTCACCGTTGGGAGCGAAGTCGTCTATACAAGTGGTCTCAGCGCTGAAGTCGTCGGTGCGCACGCGCTGCTCGACGCGCCAGCTGTGTCCGGCCACCTGCACGCGACGCTCGGAGTCGCAGCCCGCTAGCAAGCGCTTGCCGAACTCACCTGCTATACCTTCCACCTAGTAGACAAAGGATATGTATTGTAAACTTTTTAAAATAAAGAATTATGATACATCAATTATTAGATTAGAAACATTCAGTCAGCTTCGAGTGGGATTTGAATCCGAGTCTTCTGTCTTCTGGATAAGTACTCCAGATGCCTTACCAAATAAGCTACCGCAACTCACACTCAGAAGCTGAATCTTCTATTCCCTCATTTGAACGTTTCATGTAACATCATTTATTTTTCTCAGTAAAATGATCATTCACTCATTTGAACACGAACTCTCTTCATACTAGCGTGTGCGCAGAGCAAACGTCACGATAACGCGACGCCATTGTCAGTGTACACAGACATAGGGAATCATGTCGGAATCTCTGAAGTGGACAGTCACTTGAAAGTGAGTAGGCAAGTACGCTCGCCCGTTTGAATGCAGCACCAATGCGACGTTTGTGAAAATAATTTGACAGCTGTAAACAGTGGCTTATTTGATGCATCACATGAGCTTTCTTGTCCAATTCATCTTTATTATTGGCAGAATATTTAACATTGGCTTTGCTAGCCATACTAAGAAATATAATAGAATAAAGCGATAGTTCTGAAACTACTGTATTTGAATACTGAGCTGCGTTTTAAGAGTTTGATTCTCGCACTGACCGAATATTTGCATGATCTACAAGTAGTGTTTAGTGTTTTTGTATGTGAGTATAAATGTCTATAAATGCACCCACGATACAGAAGAAAATCCTAGTTATCTATAGTACAAAATGTAGACATCACAATTCAATAGCCATACAAGTAGAGAAACAAATCGATGAGTTGAGTACTTACACCAAGTATGATGACGTTGATTTGATTGGAGTCAGTGGTGAGGGCCCACGGAGCGGCCGGAGGACCCGCGTGGCATTGAGATTCTCCTGTCGATGTCAATGACCTGTGGAATAAATACAAGAGTTATATTGACGGCTCTAAAAAAAAAGGTTGTGTTGACTGTACTAAAACCACTGCATAGCCCTTGCTATAATTAGTATCCCGATTTCAAACACTTTTAGCAAATTCTTTGTGTCTTTGACCAAATCATGCAAGTTTTTGACACACTTCCGTATTCCCGATTGAGCCAAAATTTTGCAATAACATTTCCTTTTGTACTTATTTTTTTAATGTATTATTTCGGGCATGCGGGCGGCAAGTAATGAGCGACTCGCTGTCCGTCATGGACCATGCCCGAGTCGACGGCGCGTTGTGTTCCACGGGCGCCTAAAAGAGTGGCAGCGCAATGAAGGGCCCCCCCTTAGAGGGCCAAAGCCTAGAACGTAAAGGGCTTATTGAAGGACACCATAGACTTTAGTCAGTACAAGTCTGACAGTCCTTCCTGCCAAGTCCTGGGTGGAAGTATTCATTTGCTGATTTAACTACGTAAAAAAAATATGTAATATTTTCGTAACTGATAAACTGACAAACATAACACTACTCACATTAGACTACAGTTGTTCTGTCCTCAAACTGAATGGTAGACGATGATAATGATCATGGTACTCACCCGACTCTAGTGTTCAGTATGACAGGCAGCGTGGCATCCAAGCAGTTGGAGCCAGCAGGACAATGCTCCCGCATGGGACAGTGCACGAAGCCCAGGTGTTGGAATAACATCAGTTTCCTGTCTTGTTCCATGCGATCTAGCATCTTGTATCTGAAAGAGAAGAGGATGTTTAGTATTTTTATTATGACTTCTATCGATAATGAAGAAAATCTATGAGAATCTCTTAGAAATACAAATAAACTTAACGGCGATCAGTTGACGAAATGATAACTCCTGGGGTCTAAAAAGGCCATTTTAGCAGAGTCATTATATGAATTTCAACAAGTTTGAGGCAGTCTGCAGGCAAATCAGGTGAAATAATTATAACGAGCTAAACAGAACATTTAGAGGCTCCATTCTGGGTAAGCTGACTCCATCGAAGCTCTGACTTAAGACTAGATTCAAAAAACTGCTAAAAAAACAGGACCAGTTCCGTTCCAACTGCCAGGAAGACTCTATCCCACTTCTGGGACAGAGAAGTATAGAGAAAAAAATACTGCTTATAAAGAGACTGCGTTCTTACCTGAAATCATCCTGCAGTACATCCGTGATCTCTTTGATGTCCTCTTGAGTGATCGTGCCGGTCGGAGATATACTCTTGAAGTGGTAGAACAGATCTGCATGTTCCAGAAGTAGCTCCTGCAGACAATAACATGGTTTATGGCAACGTAAATAAAACCAGAGCCTCTCAAAACCCCACTGAGTTGACAATATCGTCCAAAAGCGCGCTTGGTTGATGATATCGTCAAAAGCTCTTGGGTTGACGATATCGTCATAATAGTGGACAGATGGATATAACCAAGAAATATGGCAGAAAAAAGGGAAGGCTCATAACAAGAGTTGGTGATTCTGAGCTGAAATGATGATGAATGGGATTGATTCAGAATTATGTTCATCCCGATTATTGACGCAAAGGAAAGCAAATTATGACACCTCAAGAGCTAGAAGTTTGTTTGTCTGTGATACTGTGTGCACTTGTGCCGTGTGCCAATAAACTTTTTTTTTTCCCTTTCAACTTTCCCAAAGAAACTTTAATCACACTAACAAAACTAGCTGTGATCTGTATAACCTCGCGTGAACTTAGCAAGCATGGATAATTCGTTTCTTGGAGTCAGTGATAAAACTGAGCGTTTTCTCCATTTGAGGCTGAAACTTTATAATATCTCTACCTGAAAGTTATCCTTAGCCCGTCTCTGTATCTGCCGCTGGTGCTGGTCGTACACCCGCTGCTGCTGGTCGTCGGCCAGCGCCTCGTAGCACTCGCGACCCATCAGTAACACGCGCACCTCCGACAGCTGCTTGCCGGGAGTCACGTAGCCCGTCTCTTCTAGGAGACGCTTGAATTGTTGGCACCATCTGGGGAGGAGGAACATGTTTTAATTTGACAGGAAGAGGCTTGTTTCCTAGCAGTCATCATCATCCGCCTATGTTCCCACTGCTGGGACACAGGCCTCCTCTCTAAGAGAAGAAGTGGGCCATAATCCACCACGCGGGCCAAGTGCGGATTGGTAGAATTGTCACATGTATTCGAATTTTTTAGTTCTAGGATATGCCGGTTTCCTCACGATGTTTTCCTTCACTTTGAAAGCAGTGGTGATGAAATAAATTACAAAAAGTAATGTGCCTGACGAAGTTCGATCCCACGACCTACAACTTGTAAGTCGGGACCGACACCACTGAGCCACCACTGCCTCTATCCATCCTAGCAGTGGGAATATTAATAATAATAATAATAATCGATTTTGGTACAGAGATAGACCCCAGACCCCTTTGCTACTTCTACTTAGTCTCGCACGATCATCAGATCCTAACTCTCAATCCTAAGATTAAAGACAAAGCGGAGCGATGCCTGTTTATAGATCCCAAAAAAAAAAACGCTATAGGAATTGACGCCTCACTTAATATTATAAAATCTTATAATTATTATAACTTATTGTGGATAAAAAATTAAAACTTACTCGTAATTCCTATGTTCTTCCTGAGCTTCATGTAAGAATGTTTTGAAGACAGCAGCTGCTTCGTTAGACTCTAGTATCTCGTATGGAATCTTCTGCGACTGCCCCAGCGTCTGCGAACAAGATTTTTAATAGTTGGACTATTTGCTCTATTTTCGCTTCCGAACTACTAAACACTACGCAAAATATCTTCAAATTACGAAACCTTATTTAAGAAATTAAAAATCTTGAAAGAGACACATTTTTGAAGAAAATCTGTAAATGTTCTACTCTGCGTCGCGAACAGTATCAGAGAGACTTCTTGAACAATTTTTTTAATTTTAATTCTAGCAAAATTGATATATTCATGTGTATATGATATTTAATTTGCAAATTGGCTTGATAAACTCGTTTACTCTTTAAAAAACACATTTTTTTTAAAGGTGAGTCTGTTTTTTTGTCTTTAGAGAAGAAATAACCGAAACAAACTCAGACATCACAATTATAGGCTTATCTCTTTTGAATTCCGAAATGGTCTTTTGAAGAAAGAACCATCCAGACTAGAGTAGACCTGTCCAATCAGCGCAAGCATTTGTCGCTTGTCGTGCTCATAAGTCAATGTAGTAGCCCCAGGTCTTACCTGATATCTAGCCCTCTCTCCAACCCTGAGGGTGGTGTCGATAGCGAGTGGGCTGTCCAGATCTGAGCCTGACTCGGAGCCCGAGTCCTGATGCCGACCCTCACTGAAGTAGACCGAGAAGTCGCGATGGGTGCGTAGCTGACGAACTACCATGGGCCAGTCGCTGGAAAAAAGAGAGATAGCTGTTACAATACGATATTTGACTGATAAAATATTTGACATGAACTTTTTTATTTTGTTACGTACTTTTAGAATTGGCAATACGTCACAATCAACTACAGTTTTTACTTGCACCTGACGACACGAGCCCCCTTTCTCGAGTTTGGCACTCATCATCATCAGCAGCCTATAATGTTCCCACTGCTGGGACACAGGTCTCCTCTCTGTGAGAGGGAGTGGGCCATAATCCACCACGCAGGCCCAGTGCGGATTGGTGGCTGTCACATGTCTTCGAATTTTTTGATTCTAGGACATGCTGGTTTCCTCACGAAGTTTTCCTTCACCGTTTTGAGAGCAGTGGTGTTGAAATAAATTACACAAAGTAATGCGCCTGGCGGGGTTCGAACCCACGACCTACAACTCGTTAGTTGGGACCGATACCACTGGGCCACCACTGCTCCGTTTGGCACTGATTGAACTCAAACAATATGTCCAAATAATGCCATAAAAAAACAGAAAATAGCTTTTCCGGATTTATAAACCAAATTAATTTTATTTTTAGAGTTGCTCGCTTTTCTATACTATCTCGCCTAATGGTAAGTGACAATGTGGTCGACGGTGAAGCACGCTTGCCTAGAAGTAACCTATTCACTCTTGACTTGAAGACTCCAAGGTTATAGCGGTCAGAAAACAAAAACCCGGACAGGAATTTCACCCTCCCACTCCTTATCCCACCCACGCACACATAAAAGTAAAAGCTGTTTCATACAATCTGGAAAAGTTATCAAAAACTTTTCTGTGTCAATATTTCAAAAGTTCGAAGTGCTAACTGCAAATACCATAAAATATGACGAAGAAAACTCACTTCTCTTGCAAATCCTCAGTGGGCAGCTGCATCCTGGACAGCACTTGCGGCAACTTGGCCAACTGCTTGCGAAGCTTCTTAGCAGCTCGCTCCTCCTTCAGTCTTCTGATGTGCCGACGGTATACCACCTGTGGGAACACGGATGAGTCAGCTATAGTTATATAGGGTGACTGGTAATTAGTGTACGGTCAGCCAAGAAAGTGGTGTACCAGTTTTGATTTAGTTTCCTGGTCATCGAAAATTACAACAAGGTTCGTTATAAAAAGATATTACTGAAAGAGACAACATTATCATGACGTAAACCTATGTATTTAGTATTCATACGTCATATGTCACATATAAGTACATGACATTTTAACCTTTAGTATAAATGAAAAGGACATTAGTTTCTACAAAGCAATTGAAATGTTTCCAAACAAAAGTAATAAAAACTATTTAAATAGACAACCGAATTCCATTTGAAAAAGAAAACTGACAATTGACATTTTGTCAAATATATGCAAAAAATCGATATATTTTCCGTGTTATTTTTCAATCAACTGCATATAAAATAATCTCAATGCCTGCCAACTTGACCATTGCCGAAAGAGCACAAATAATTGCCCAATTTAATGAGGGAAGCAGTATCAGTGCGATATCCCGGAATTTGAATATATCGAGGCGTTCTGTCCGCTTTTGGATTCGTCGTGAAGGAGAGGAGGGAAGTTTGTTGGATCACAGAAGAAGTGGTCGCCGGCCTGCACTCTCCAATAACGATAGAGAATTCATGAGACGGGAATATGAAATCAATGGTTTTAAGCCCACAAAACATTTTGCGGAGATGTTCGATGTGAGTGCCCAAACAATAAGGAATCATCTACATTACATGGGGTTGCACCACAGGCATTACGCCAAGAAAATATATTTGACGGATGCTCACAGACTTGCTCGTCTGAACTTCGCCAGAGAGCTCTTAGAGTTTGATTGGTCTAATACAGTGTTTTGTGATGAAAAAACGTTTAAATCCAGTCAGCATGGACGTCTTCACCTTTGGCGATATAATTCAACACGGTATAAAGATGATCATGTAATTCCAAATAGAGAATCAGGTCGAATTTCCGTAAATATTTGGGGCTGGATGAGTGCGGATGGTGTAGGAGAATTGTGTTCTCTACCTCCTCGAGCGACGGCTGTAAATTATATCGACGTGCTTCAGAATGCAATGCTACCGACAGTCCGTAATGTTTACCCGGAGAACGAAGTGCCACAATTTGATTTTGTTCAAGATAATTGTTCAATTCATAATGCGAGGATCGTAAGAGCCTGGTTTCGTTCACACACTGACGTAAGGGTAATTCAGTGGCCCTCAAGATCGCCGGACCTCAACCCGATAGAAAATCTTTGGGGCCTTATGGTCCAACGATGGTCGCATCCAAATGAAAGAACCAAACAAGCTCTTATTAGTCACTGTAATTATATTTGGGAGGAAATGCGGGGAACCGATATTTGCTCACGGCTTGTTGGTTCAATGAGGTCTCGTCTTTTAGAGGTTATAGAGGCCAACGGCGGTTACACCCGTTTCTAATTTTTAAAAATTTTCAATATCTTCTAAATATTACTATATATGCTATGTTTTTGTTTGTTATAAGTATTTTAAAATTGATTGTAGAAATGACAATGCCAGATCCTGCCCCACCTTTCAGCCCAAGATACAGGAAATATAAACTAATGAAAAATATTAAATGAAAATAAGACCCCTGATTACATAATTGTTATTCTGCAAAAGATGCTTTTAAAAAGTTAGTGATAAAAGGATTTCGAAAACCCAAAAACCATTTCCTGTTTTCATCGCGGCCATGTGCGTTACGCATTAAGCATACCTACACGCAGAGAAATGACAAATGACACCTTTTAATGTTTTATTGTTCGGATTTAAATATGCAATATTCAGTTTTAATAAAACATTATTTTCAATAAGTGTGTTTAACGAAAATAATGTTTTTTTTTTTTATATAAATCACATTATGAATATACACTCTTAAAAATATTTCACATTTGAGCATGAATGATTAGGTACAACGAAACGTCATTGACGCGGAAATACCTAATCAAAATATAGCCCTATCATAAAATCTGGACTGAGCACTTCAAGTTACCTAGTACCCAAAAATGAACCGTAATCGCCACCGATTAGGTTTTTTTTGATTTGCTATAATTAGCATGACGAAAGAGAAGAGCAACTTGGATGGCGCTTGTACCTTTCCTCCAATTCCCAGAAAGTAGTATGGATAGAAACAGTAAAATATAACTCTTACTTGCTAACCTTATTTACTTTTTCGGCTTTAAAATTGCTTTCAGGTTTATTTTTCAATATTCTTTTTTTATTTTTATTCGGGCTATTGTCGCCAATGTCCCTGATATTGTTGTGATAGACAGATCGGTGCGCCGCGTAATGATAAATAATCGATGATACCATCTCGCATGACGAGAACCTTCTGAACTGAAAGCTGAGAAATATAAATAAATGAAATATCTCAACTTAGCACGCGCGGTTGTCGGAGTGGGAATGTGAGCTCGGCTATCATTGTGCCGATTTATCGTTACAGCCAATGGCCTGATGGCAAAGGGCCTCGACGAATACCTTTCGAGGCTCTCTCTAGGTAGTTGGATCAAGGGCCTGATTTTGAAGGCAGTGTTCCTAAATACGGCCCGCATTGTGAGGAGGTTCCTGTTTCTGTAGCCCTAACCACCGGTAGTTTGGACCCCGCTCCCACACCGGCGGACTACTGTTTTTATGTTTATAAATGTTTTATTATTGTTTTTTTTTTAAGAAATATTTAAAACCGTAATAGCATGTATTTTGGTTACCTACCCTATTCATCATCATCATCATCATCATATCAGCCGTAAGACGTCCACTGCTGAACATAGGCCTCCTTTGGACTTGTAGTAGGACCGGTTGTAAGCGGCCTGCATCCAGCGTGATCCTGTGGCCTTCATAAGATCGTCTGCCCACCTAGTGGGTGGACGTCCTACGCTGCGCTTGCCGGTGCGTGGTCTCCATTCGAGAACCTTACGGTCCCATCGGCCATCAGTTCTGCGAGCTATATGGCCTGCCCACTGCCATTTCAACTTGCTAAGTCGTTGGGCTATGTCGGTTACTTTGGTTCGTCTACGAATCTCCTCATTTCTGAGTCGATCGCGCAGAGATGCTCCGAGCATAGCCCTCTCCATAGCTCGTTGGACTTACTGAGCTTACTAATGAGGCCCATAGTAAAGGACCACGTTTCGGCGCCATACGTCATCACTGGTAACACACATTGGTCGAAAACTTTCGACTTGAGGCACTGAGGTATTTTGGACGAGACCTACCCTATTAGAAAGAGACAACTGGCCTCATCGGAGCTATCTCTCTCAGCACGTTTTTACGGCATGAGTGCTCAGTCCATTTTGTATATTGTTTGTGTATTTTATCCTTGTGTCAAAATGTCACAACTGGCATTATAGACAAAGTCATTTGATTTTTGGGTGGCTATTGTGTTTGTTTATTACAAATTATAAATGTGTTTGAATTATCTTACAGCTTCCACCAACATCTGTAATCCGTCAAGATTGTTAGTATTGTATTGTGTGTGCTTTGTGGCTAGACCAGTATTGTGAAAATAGGGACGTGACGTTAACGTATGCTCGACATAGGTATCTAACCTAAATGTGATATTTTATCCAATAAAACAGAAACTGCACTTTTAAAGACATTTAATCATAATTTTAGTTAACACTGATAAAGGACAAATAGAATGCTACATTTGGTATAGTTGGAAGCCAACTTTTATTTGCTGGGTCATAGCTCTAAGTAGCAACTGGCATTGTCTTTTAATAAAAGGATAAATCTATTTTTAGCTTGTTTTTTATTGATATTGTAATAGTTTACAGAAATTGTAGGGTTGTGGATTCGCCTTGTGCCTTTACAATTTTATGTAACTTGTTGATTACAATTCTGAATTTGTAGATACAATTTTGTCATCAAAATCTACAGCCCCCCGCCGTTCATTTTACGACGTCATTGGTTCCATCAAGTTCAAACTAAGAACAGCTGTCACGTTACAAACAGTAATAGTCGTTATCAATAATCAGATAAAGACAGCAATAGAAGTTGTCAGATCGATCTGCAAGCGAAACTAATCTTTATCACCTATGAATCTGCAAGCGATATTCAACCTTAGGGTGGTACACCACTTTCTTGGCCGACTGTACGATACTTAAACACGTGAATGTGCTCATGATAACCAACAACTTTTATTATGGGAACAAACCTGAAATCGTGAAAAAATAATAACAGCTGATATTTTTTCACGATTTCAGGTTTGTTCCCAATTACCAGTCACCCTATATAGGGATAAGATAACTAAAGAATGCTACGTCATATTAACAAACTAAGGAGAATTATTATTAGACTGTACCTAAAAGCATCACAAAGGGTCAAATAAAGACATTATCAAAATAATTCTCCTTTTTTTTCCATCTTAACAATGATTACTTGTTGAATGACTATTTGTAAACCTTGTTGATCTATTTATAATCTACTCAGAGGCAATCTTGATTGTGATCTTTGTCTCTAACACTAGGGCTACACAAATGGCATTTCCTAAAGAGGAAGAGAAACCATATCAGGATTTAGATGGCTAGAATATGAATTTGGGGCGTATAACATAGCACGTTCTAACCTTCCATGGACATATGAGACTTACTTGTGTTCCATCATTTCCAAACTGTTGCACGAACTTAATCCATTCTGGGTAGTGACACAATCTCTTGCTAGCTGCGGACCACATCTCCCTGTAAAAGGTATCAAAGATTAGAAGAAATACCCTAAAAAGTGTATTTAAATATACCATCTAGAAAACCTTGGTCATATGCCATCTAGAACTCTAGAATCTGAAAAGATTATTGTGCTCCCTCTCACAGAGAGGAGGCCTGTGTCCCAGCAGTGGGAACATTATAGGCTGATGATGTGTATTGTGGAAAGAAAAACTAAAGAAGAAAGAAGAATTAAAAACAAGGGATTGAAATATTCGTGTGAGCAGGACGTGACTGCGGTGGCTTATTCGGTAAAGCGTCTGATGTACTGAACTAGAAGGTAATAGAAAGAAGGTTCAAGTTCTGTTCGCAATCGATTTACGATCCGCGACACAAGCATTAATGGGAACAAAAACTAAAAAAATTAGAATTTGTTTTATATGGTTTTGATATGAAAAGGAAAAAATTAAGTACCGAAATTAAGAAAGCGATTTAACATCATCATAAATTATGGTCCCCATTTTCCAACCATAAGGCCTCATCATCGATAAAGTCTGCGTGCTATGTGGCCTGCCCACTGCTTCAACAAAAGAATCAAATGTATGTATTTAATAAACTTACTTGTGATCTTGAACATGCATCCTGATCAGCTGGGTGAACGCTTCAGTGACGAAGTCTAGAGTTTCTCTTCTTATCCGTAAGGCCTCTGCATAGTTAGCCACCTGAGAAACACACAGAAGCAAGTGTTATTAATGCATAATGCCCTATACTCGGACAGAATCCCATCTTGGGCTTGCAGACGGCAAGTAATGGGTAGCTCGCCATTCGATGAAGGACCATGACTGTTTCGAAGGCGCGCGTTGAACAAGATACGCCGCGGCGTATCTTGTTCAACGCGCGCCTTCGGAAGCCGTCAGCGAACTAAAGGGGGCCCCGCCAAAAAAGATATTGCAATCCATATAATATTAGATATAGGTGTTAAAACAAAGTAAAAGAACTTAGAGAGTCTTGACTCTTACTGCATTGTATCAAGTTTTTTTTGATTGGTTGAACCCAGTTTCGCATCAGTAAAGAGTGTTTTTCATTTATGGACCTAAAATTATTATTTATCTACCTAAGAATGCGAACAAAATATAAAATAAAAAATCTCACCTTAATCCTCGCCTTAGATTTATCAATCATCTGCGCCAACAAGAAAAACGCATGATCAACATTCACATTATCATGGCTCGAAGTCTCCACTATGGGAATGCTTCCTTTAAACTCCTTGCGTTGGACCAGTCTCTCAGCCTCCCTCACTCCTTGTTCACAAGCCTCATCGTTCTTCGAAGTCACTAGGACAACTGGTTTCTTGAGCTTTAGTATGTTTTGGAGTATTGCTGCTAGGACTTCGTTCTGAAATGGAGTTGATGGTTTAATATTAAGACGTTTCTCAAATATTGGGTACTAAAAAATCGATCGGCTTCTATGTGAATGTTACGCATCGCATTAAAAAAATGTTGGCACTAGTTTGTATTTTCTTATCACAAAAACCTACCTGCTTCTCCCAAGTCCGCCCCGGCACAAGACTAACATCATAGACACACAGGAAGCCATCCACAGACAACTTCCCATCAGGCATAAGCCTCTGGTCATACTCCTTCTCTATGCCCAATTGGTTCTTACACACATACATCAATTTCTCAGCTGACTGTAGTTTTGTGGCGACACATCTTTTGACGTAAGCTTCGGTTTTGCCAACTGTAAGAAAGAGGTATTTGTAGTTACTATAACTTTAAACTCCCACTAGGTGGACCGACGACATCGTGAGAGTGGCGGGCAACCCATGGATACAAGTGGCGAATCGTCGTTCGGCGTGGCGGTCTACGGGAGAGGCCTATGTTCAGCAGTGGACGTCTTCCGGCTGATGATGATGATAACTTTAAAATAACGCCTGTCTTTCAAGTAGAGCTAAGCAGAGATGTGCAGACAGCGTCACGATGTGGTTACCCCCCTTGAAAGCACCAACAGTGTCAAGGAAGGCTCCACGCCTACATTTCGTCGATGTAAAGAAATTTTCACCAAACTGGTCTCAATCCAAACTCTGGAACGCTACTGAGTAGAAAAACTCAATAATACTGCCCACCTTAGGTATTTTTAGTAAACCCAAGAGTTTAGTATTATCATTAAGTTAAATATACTTTATCTTATACAAGTTTACATACGAGTATCTTTAGAATTTTAAATATACCATGAATATGTAAACGTCATCTTTAAATTCTCATTCATTATTTATTGTAGTATAAACAATCAAGTATTGTTATTCAAGTATTTCCGTATGTTATGCGAATAAAAGATTCCCACGGATCCATTTTATTTTTCAACAAATCGAGTCTGATTGTGTGTTAGTTTTAACTTCCAATTTCCCATGTACAAATTGAACAACTCCTAAAATTGAATTAAAAGTACTAACCTTTAAACGGCTGAAAGCAGGCGTCGTCCACGAACTCAGTTTGCTCCACAATCTCGAACCTGTACTCCTGGTCATCATTCTCCTTCTGCACGCTGCCCCAGTACAGAAAGTGGTCGTTATTCACCACACGGCCGCTGAAGTCCGACTGAAAGAAAAATAATGCGAGATTAGTATGTACCAGATTTCTAGATGCTTTTTAACTGCTCCACGACCCTTCGACTTTACATAACACCTGTAAGGCAGGGACGGTTCTAAAGGCTTTTTAGGCTGCAGAACCCCCCGTAGACAAAACGGGCCCCCAACCATTTCTTTGAAGTCAGTGGACAATACCATGTTTTTCGTATACCGTGTATAGATACAGAGTAGAGATGGGCAATGATAATAATCCGGTTAATATCATTTGGCTATTAATCGATTAATAGCAGTTAGTAGCCAGTTAATAGCAATTATGGATGATAACCCTGCTATTAATGCTTTTTAATATTTTTAGTGATTGAACCCATGGCTTTCAGGCTTAGGCCTGTCAGACTAGACTTCATTTTCATCATATTTCTTTATAGTAAATAAATGTGCAATTTAGAAATAATCTGGCCCTTTCAAAAAAAATAATCAGCTATTCACGGGTACACTACGATAACATGAATTTCAAAATACCGATTTTCATAATTCCGAATGGTTCAAAAATCCTAATACCAACTCTAATTGATCAGTATTAATTTATCCTATTTTCATTAAAAAAAAAACAATATTCCTAACGTAAACTTCTCAAAATACCATGTTTAAAAAGATCGACATAAAGGAGATGGCTAAACAAGTGCCCCAGTCGTCTATAAGAATTTCATTTTAACTCGTAGTATTTGAAAATTCATTAATGAATTGTTCAATGTTTAATAATTTCCTAAGACTTATATAAAATGTTAAACATAAAAAAGTATCTGAATTGCTTTTCGCTCATTTTTTATTGACATGACTTGGTCACGACGAAGTAATGAAAACTAGGGAAGGGTAATAACGCTTTTCCAGATTGTTAAAAAGAAACTGTATTTAATCGATTTTTACTAATGTGATTTAAAACGATTTGTTTTCTGAAATTAAGAATTGGCGTTGAAACAGTATTTGGCGGGAATCGATAGATTCAGAGTCGTTTCGTTGCTTTTTATTGTGTTTTCATGCGTTTTGATTCGGAAAATCGGATTGTTTTAAAGTGATTTGTCCACTAAACTCAACTTTATTATTTTCGTTAAAAGCTTCGGAATGAGCTTCTTAGTTTAATCTTAGTTCATATTTTGTGCAGAATAATATTAACTGGATAGGTTCCGTCTGAACTGGAAGGAAGACGCCCAACATCGTGAAAGGTATGAGTGGAAAGAGAATATTGCCCAGCACGCGTAGCATGGCGATTCTATCTCTATTCTACCAAGAAAAGACAAAGTTATTTCATCGTTATTTCTACACAAATAGACTGTTTTTTGCACAAATATGACACCATTCGTACACTATTGAAGAAAAGAACGTTTATTTTCCGTATTTTTTACATTACCATGCTTAAAACGCTAAAAATATTTCTACGTTCTGTCATTTTGTCTATTCTTGCGTCGACAAAACCTCTTTCTACGGCGCCATGCTACACCTGCTGGAGTGGGAGAGAAAAAAAAATAACTGAAATATGATCGATACTACTTTCTAACGATTTCAATCGATTCTTTTATCGCTTCTGTGACACTTTGAGTCCAATCCCTTCTTTAAGATAAAAACAAACGTCAGACGTCATTTGAACGCTCTGCGCTCTGCTTATTAATATTGTTCGTTGTGATTCTTCCTTTTGCTTTTCCTTGACCCCCGCTTGTTTATTGGACTTCCTGCTTGCAAACCTACCGACCTCTCGCTTCTCGACCCGGACTTAACTTGTATACTGTGAATCATGCAATGCATAAACTGTGGTATATCCACGCGAAGACTATGGCGTCATATACACTCGAGAGGAGCTCGTGGCTAAATAATTATAACCGCACAGGCCGATCTTTCAGCCAACATCCTCATCTCATCATCATCCTTGTTTTGAACTGCTGCATTCAGGAGCAACTGGTGAAATTCGTTTATTCGGCTATTCAACGGAGTGCTTAACTTGTGGTCGTTCTGTGAGAACATTGCAAGGCCATCGCCATGTAGTGGAAAGAAACAGTTCAAAGTTGCAGAAATTAACAACATCACACCCAGATTTCCATCATCACGTAATAAAATGACATTTAAACACAGTCCGTCGCTTCGTATTCTTTCAGACTTTATTTATAAGAATCACAGATTATCGAATAAATATAGTATTTCCTATTTTTCTTGTTTCATTTCGAAATTGTTAAATGTATCCTTAGCTAATTAGAGGGTTCAACAACGAGTTCGAAAGGATTTATCAATCACGAAATGTTATACAATATGAAGGCGCCCAGCGTGTTTATTTGACTTTACCGATATAACTAACATATTATTAATGTGTTTATCATTAATAATGTAGTTTGAAGATATTTAATTAATCTGAGTGGGTCACAAAAAATGTGGTCATCAATAAATAAATACAATCGCAGATACATTAAACTAAACGCCTACGTAAAAGTTTATAGCAATATCAATATTTGCGATTTTTGTAGTACTTTTAACGGTAGGTGTTCACGTTTTTTTTATCATGATTATGAAGATATAACAAGTTTTAGAAACTTTTTTTATGTGAAATATGAATATTGAGCTATTCAGCGTTATACAGTGCTAGGTCCCATTTCTAAAGCCGTCTGAATTTTTCCACATACTTGAACTTTCCATCTCCTTTTTAAAAACATCAAAAACATGAAAACCGATTATAAAAATACCGATTAATTAGAATTCCGAAAATTTAATTAGTTCCTTCTTGCATCCTTAGTATAGTTGCTGATTACCTCCTATCAAGGAAACTCGACGGAGCACCGCTTCGTGGGGCTCTTATTTCTGTTTGCAAAGTTTAATGTAACTTAACACTTCGAACCTAACCTGTCCGAGTCCGGGTGCCCCAAGTCCCGAACTCCTTGCATTCTTAGTCAAGTTGCTGATTACCACCTACCAAAGTGGCCCGCTTCGCGTGTCTCGTATTTCTGTTTGCAAGGTTCCGGGTCCGGGTGCCCCAAGTCCTGAGCTCACTTCGCTCACTCTTGCATCCTTAGTCAAGTTGCTGATTACAACCTACTAAGGTGGCTCGACGGAGGCCCGCTTCGCGTGTCTCCTATTTCTGTTTGCAAGGTTCCGAGTCCGGGTGCCCCAAGTCCTGAGCTCACTTCGCTCGCTCTTGCATCCTTAGTCGAGTTGCTGATTACCACCTGCTAAGGTGGCTCGACGGAGCCCCGCTTCGCGTGGCTCCTATTTCTGTTTGCAAGGTTCCGAGTCCGGGTGCCCCAAGTCCTGAGCTCACTTCGCTCGCTCTTGCATCCTTAGTCAAGTTGCTGATTACCACCTACTAAGGTGGCTCGACGGAGCCCCGCTTCGCGTGGCTCCTATTTCTGTTTGCAAGGTTCCGGGTCCGGGTGCCCCAAGTCCTGAGCTCACTTCGTTCGCTCTTGCATCCTTAGTCAAGTTGCTGATTACCACATACTAAGGTGGCTCGACGGAGTCCCGCTTCGCGTGGCTCCTATTTCTGTTTGCAAGGTTCCGAGTCCGGGTGCCCCAAGTCCTGAGCTCACTTCGCTCGCTCTTGCATCCTTAGTCAAGTTGCTGATTACCACCTACTAAGGTGGCTCGACGGAGCCCCGCTTCGCGTGGCTCCTATTTCTGTTTGCAAGGTTCCGGGTCCGGGTGCCCCAAGTCCTGAGCTCACTTCGCTCGCTCTTGCATCCTTAGTCAAGTTGCTGATTACCACCTACTAAGGTGGCTCGACGGAGGCCCGCTTCGCGTGGCTCCTATTTCTGTTTGCAAGGTTCCGAGTCTGGATGCCCCAAGTCATGAGCTCACTTCGCTCGCTCTTGCATCCTTAGTCAAGTTGCTGATTACCACCTACCAAGGCGGCTCGACGGAGCCCCGCTTCGCGTGGCTCCTATTTCTGTTTGCAAGGTTCCGTGTCCGGGTGCCCCAAGTACTGAGCTCACTTCGCTCGCTCTTGATTACATCCTCAGTCAAGTTGCTGATTACCACCTGGGCATTTTTACTTTAAATGGCGCAGGCTGTTTTCGTGTTGTCCCATGAAAACAAATAATGATAGTTGAAAATATTTTGAAAGCTGCCATAAAAGCTTTATTTTAAACACAAGTAGAACTGTTATTCTATTCAATAAGTTTTTTTACGTATCAATAAATAAGGTATTATAAATTTTATAGTAATTTGAAGTTAAACAAAACCTTGATTTGAAGCTGTCCCAAGACCGGTTTTCCCGCATTAAATAGATATTTCAAAAGATTTTTGTTCCACTATAAGTCTTGCGATTTTTTAATTCAATTGTGTCATAGTTATTCTTTCATTTAAACTAAGTATTAACAATAGTTATCATAGTAAAAGAGTAAGAAAATTAATTAAAATTATTGTCCCATAGATTTAACATTACAGGACAAGTCTACATAGTAACGTTCTTTTAGCTACTAATTTACCCATTTAGAATTTATTTTTTATTTTAATGGCAACCTCAAGCACAAAATCTACGAAAAAAATGCAGCCATATTGAATTTAGTCGCGACAGGGAGAATTGGTTGACGTATGTGTGCGCAACGAAAATTTGGTCCAAAAAATTTGTCTCGCTAAGTAACGTGTTTTTACATAAAACCATTTATCTGGTTGTTAATTCTTTTGGAGCAGTAACACCTTAAAGTATATAGATGCCTTTTTTGTATGATTTAGAAGCTTCATAGTTATATTTTTTGAGTATTTCACATTTGTTTTGAAACTGAACTACTTGCGTAACGTCCTGTTCGTAACTGTTACTATAGGGCGGACAAAAACGTTACGAAAAATACAAGTAAAGCTTAGTGCACATTGCATTATGACTACCTAGACGGTATTTAAAATTTGCAGGCCATCTGATTATAAATGATATATTAGATCCTATTACCAGGTTGCACACACTTTAAATTTTAATGTAGGTTGTGAGCAGTTCTCATTATTGTCATAGTCCGCATGATTCTCGGTTATATTATAATCAGTGTCATAGTGAGGACTACTCTTAACAATTCCGTATCGTAACATTTAATGTCTCTCTAGTAACGGTCCCAAATATTTTTCCTTGTTTTTCTTTACAGCAGCTGAATTATTAATAATTATTATGTACTATAGTAGGTTTTTAATAAATAAAAACATATTACAAATAATATCTTGTTAAAATTTTATTATTAGCTCATCATTTAAATAGTTAAAACTTAAAATGAAACAAACGTTTGGAAACTTTTGTTACTAAATGGATATTTTTTTTTAATTTTAACAAAATGTGGTTAATTGGTACGTTCTTAAATATATTTCTTTTAATCTATTAAAAACGAGTAATAAATTAGTAGTCTATTTTTTTCAGGTCATCTAGTCAGTGAATTTTTATCAAGTTTTGATTTTTGTGACTATCAGGACAAAATTTTCCTTACTCACCTTGTAAAATAACGATTAATGTAATATATACGCATTTGTAAAAGGAACTTTTAGCTAATTCATATAATTAATAACATTATCTATTAAGAATCATCAATTTCAAACCCGAAAAGAAACCTAAATTTTTAAAAGTGGTTTTTAAAACCTGCGCCGTTTATAGTGAATTTGCCCACCTACCAAGACTGGTTTGCAGCGATTCGTTTCTGTTAAGGCGCTATCCCTCACCGCGAGCATTCACCTGTAATCCCTACTTAATATTATAAAGAATCCTAGTGAGCGAGGGATTCAAGTTAGCCCAAGACAAGGCAGCTTTATTCCCGAGGAGCATACTCTGCTTTTCACACCTACTGCGAGGAAATGAATTCGAGTTCAATATATTGCATTGCTTTATATTTTCTTAGATTTCCCAAAAAAATGTATATTCATTTTATTATTAACACTTTTTCACATACAAAAAGGAGAAAATAAATAAAAAGAATAATGCAATACATTGAATCACACTGCGTACACGCACCCAATTTATATTCACACCCACAGATTTAAAAAAAAAAACAAAAAAAAAATATTTCTTTGACAATACATTAATACCAGGGTTATTAGCCATTGGATGGCTATTAATGGCTGTTAATGGATTAAAATCGATAATAACTCAAAGCATCCGGCTAGTTACCCATCTCTAATACAGAGTATCAAAATACCAATAAAAATGCAAAATTGCAATAGAGTGACTAATTAGGCAGGTCCTCAAGTAGTCGAAACATGGATATGGAGGAAGGCGTAGGGCATGAGGTCTTTTAAAAACTTGGCCGTTTACGTTTCAAGTCAGGTCAATTTAAGATTTGACGGCAAATCTTAACACCGAACAAAATAGAGAAACATCTACAGAAACCGGAATTATTTATTTTAATCAAATCATACTAAAACAAGACACAGATACCGAGATCTTTATCTAGCTGCGTCCTTGAAACAACGAATAATAAAATGGAGACGCTCATTACAAACGTTCATCCTAGTGAACAGAGTTACTAAAACTGTACAGGTTTTATTTATTTAGGTCTACGTAAACATTGCATGTTTTCAGAGCGGTGGAGTTCTAAATCAAGTCATTTGTTAGTTAAGCTTTAGCCACAGATGAATAGTTATGACGAAATTGAAGTTCGGTATTAGCGACGAAAGTTCTCGCTGATTTGGTCAACTTATTTGTACAGTACCCTGCACAGTCGCTAAATATGTATAAATGGGCTATGGAGGTATTTAGACTGGCTGGCATTATTACAGTCACGACCGCGTCCCGTGCGGGTTTCGCCCCATTAGAAAACCTCATTGTGAAATAACCCTGTAGTCGGGTAAAATGATTAAGTTCCACCTAAACTGTCACCCTCAATCTAACCCGCCAGGGGTGATTTTTCCAAAACCCTTCCATTGTGTTCTAATGATCTCATTGACAAAATTTCATGCTTTTAGAACCAGTGACTTACACTGTAAGTCTCTCAGTGAAAAAAAAAATGTATGAAAGCAAATGACTGATGTCAAGAATGAGAACTTAATCTAGGTACTTAAAACTTATAATGATGTTCAACAATGGACTTCATCCGTCTACTCTGAAGTCATATAGATCATTGTCTTAACTCATAATGGCTTCAGTTGGTGACTCTTTACGAACAATTTGTGAATTATTTAATGTGAGTAGTTGATGTTGCAGAGAAAGCTGTTTCTGTTGAGATGGAATGCATTCAAAGTCGCGTAGGATGATGCATATTTGACGACGCTTGAGGCATTCTGCAGAGTGGTCAGCCTCTAGCCGCTACAAGCTTTTTTAACCTTTTTTGTGTGACTGACCGGCGAATCTATTCACGAAAATATTCTCTCTAAAGTATAGATACCTAGACCGGCACTATTCTTAGTCTATTTTGTCATCGATGTTCCCAAAGCGGCGAAGAAAAATAACGTAAGGTATATCCAAGAATAAAAAATCGTGATTTGTGACATCCACGTGACGGATCATAGCTCAAAAAAGAAGATGAAGACACTTGCCTTTTATGCCAGCCATACAATGGGCATTGTTCATTTTTTTTAATATGCTGTAATTGAAAAACCATTTCGAGGAATAGCGTTACTGATCATTATGTACTAATTAAAAATGAAAAATATTCATATTTCATTGATATTTTTAATAAAATACGTTTGACCTTCCTTGCCCTTCAAATGTTTAACACCTTCTTCAAACCTTTGGCTGTACACAGTTTTGTATCTTTGCCTCAGAAAACAGAAAATATAAAAAATATAAAACCGGCCAAGTGCGAGTCGGACTCGCCCATAAAGGGTTGAATATTTATTAAATTTCAATTGAAGTTTTCATGGTCATGCACATCAAATATTTTTTTTTGTTTTATCATTCTCTTAGTTTAGAAGTTATAGAGGGGGGGGGGGGGGGGGGGGGACACATTTTACCACTTTGGAAGTGTCTCTCGAGCAAACTGTTCAGTTTAGAAAAAATTATGTTTGTAACCTCAATCACATAATAATAGTACTACCTCAATATAATTTTTCAAGACCTATTCATAGATATCCCCACACGAATGGATAAGGCGAAAAAAAAATATTTTGAGTTTCAATTCTAAGTATGGGAGGTACCCCCAAAATTGGTTTTGGTTTTATTTTTGTGTGAAAGTCCTAACGCGGTTCACATAATACATCTACTTACAAAGTTTCAACTTTTTGTTGAAATTATAAGAGCTATCTCTTGTAATTTCAACAAAAAGTGGCTGTGACATGCGGACGAACAGACAGACAGACAGACATGACGAATCTATAAGGGTTCCGTTTTCTGCCATTGGCTACGGAACCCTAAAAAATAAGTGACAAGTATTTTCCAGGGTTGTCAGGCATAAGTACCAATTTCTTGGTATACATACCAGTTTTCAGTGTCACGTACCATGTACCAAGATTATTACTCGAGAAAAAAAAACCAAGATTGGACGTTGACCAACAATACAGAATAAACGACAAATTTTAGGGTGCAATCGAGTATTATTATTATTAATAGCCTTTATTTAACAATCTTACAAAACAAAAATATTAAAAGTAAGTTTACATTTTTTTTCCCTCTCTTTTATATATGTTTTATTAGACACTGATATTCAGATTGTCTTGCGATTTCGCAAAGGCCTCCCCTGTAGCTTGCCACTCCTTCCAATTATGGGTCATCCTCCTCCAAGTAGCACCAGCCATCTTTCGAAAGTCGTCTTCCCATCTTAGGCGTTGCCTTCCTTTCTTTCTTTTGTTATATCTTGGACACCATTTGGTTACGTCCTTAGCCCATTTATTATTAGTACTCCTCAACATATGACCTGCCCATCTCCATTTCAATTTCCTTATGCAATATGTGATTTCGTTGATTTTAGTTTGGTTTCGTAATGTCTCTAGTTTGATTTTGTCTTTTAACTTGTCGTTGAGCATGCTACGCTCCATGCTATGTTGACAGGTCTCTAGATTTCGCATATTTTGTTTAGTAATGCTCCAAGTTTGACATCCATACGTCATTATAGGTAAAATGAAGGAATCAAATATTTTCTTAGACTTGGGAGGAACCCGAGGATTTTTGACAACCTTGTGTGGCCAATATCTCTTCCACGCTAGCTGTACTCTGTTATCTATTTCTTTAGTTACAATCGAGTATTGCTTACTAAAAAATCTTTTTTTTTGAACATGTATTCAAATATAGCACGGACAAAAATCGCAGTCGGTTGTTAGTATTTATCCACTATACGGTTGGTAAAACTGCGTGTTTAGTGTTTACTGCCCTCTATTAACAGTAAAAGAAAAAAAAAAGGTTGCACTCCAGGAGTGCCGGTAGAAGTGAAAACTTTTTTGTTACTATGTTTTATTTTTAATTTGAATGACGTCTTACTCATTTTCGATCAGGGTCACGTGACCCTGACGGTCACGTGACCCTGACGGTCACGTGACCCTGACGCGAGTTTTAAATTTTTTACCCATTACAGAAAAAGTGTACAACGCCGCTAAAGAAGTTTTCACTTCAAAAAAGATTTTTCATTCGTATTTGATATTCGACACATTTTACCGATGTACCAATATTTCATATTGGTACATCACAGTGGCCGTCTGACATCCCTGATTTTCTCAAGTGTCAATTTGTAAATGACAAAGATGTAAACAAACAAGTTTTTATTGTAACTGCAAATTGCTTCATTATCTCGGTTAAATCTGTTAAATCGGCATCGGCAATATAACATAAACTACAAGTAAAATAGAATACAGGAAGTGCTTTGTCCCAACTTGCAACAATAATACTAATAATAATCCAAACAACATTTTGTTCGTACTAAAGAAGATTTGCGAGAAAAGTGGTGTCGTGATGACGGCGTGGAATGTTGCAAGGTTTATACAATGTACTGTTGCGAAGATCACTTTGATGTTAGTATTTCAGAAGCCTTAGATTCCTTTGTATGTTCATCTAGGAGTAATTTTGTTTTGTAAATAATAACCTAGCGGGATGTAAGTGACGTTTAGACAGTTGACGTTGTGTTGACAGTTTTTTAATTTTGCTCTAGTAAGGAAACGGCACAACTTTTAGGCCAATGGTGACGTCACCTACCTCAAAAATTAAAATATTAAAAATAAAAAAACTATCGAGCCAATCATTAAAATATTCAAATTAGTTTCTCAAAATGCTCTATATTTGCAGAAAATAAAATAAAATCGAATGTTTAAAAAATTAAGACAATCCCCATTACACAATCCTGTTTACCATCATGTTAGTCAGCGACGGCCATTTTTGACGGTGTACGTCTATGTCTGTCATCGTCATACACACTGATAGCACAGAGTACTCTGTACACCGTCAAAATTGCCGTTTCTAGCACGTTGCAGACTTGACTGTAAACTGGATCTCGTGTATGGCTAGCAGCTACAGAGCAGTGTGGACTCTATAGGCTTATTAAAAAGTATCCACCGTTGTATGTAGCTAAGGGCATTACTAGTTCCAGTACTGGTTGAAATGTCAACAAACAATAATGTGCCAAGACGGCGCCTATTCTCGTAATGAAGCTATTACAATTATCCTATTCCTCCATGTGTTGATGTCAGGGATATCAAACACAATGTTTTATTGTGACAATGATTAATTTAGTGTGTGTCCAGAATTAATTTATGACTGTCGCGTCCTTAGTTCAGTTTGTTTGGATTTGACAAAGGACACAAATTAAACGAAATCGTCACAGTCGTAGAACAAAGACGGTTCTGTAAATCAGTAACTTTACAGTACGGCGCTTTAAAGTTTTCTAATCGAGTTTAAGGGTATATTTTAGAAACCGCTGATCCGCTAAGCTTGAAATTTGGACATGTTGTTCTGTTTCTGAACTTTTATAATCTGAACAACAAGATAAATTCCTAAAACGGCTAAATTTTATAAAATATCTTTGTTTTATGAAAACTTGTGTGTCGTATGTTATCATACGTCGTTGTTTTGCGGATTTTTCTCGTAATTACATGACGCAAAGTGGTTTCCGTCGTTGTTCTAGGAAAATCTGCACAAAGAAATTAATATTATGGGACATGCAATATAGCCTAAGAGTTAAATAAAAATAAGCTAACGTAATAATTAGTGCAAAGCGAAGGCCACGCGCAACCTTACTCAGAACATGGGCGGAACTAACAATCCGACAGGCGCTCACGGGCGTAAGCGGGGCGCGGGGGGTAGGGGGCAGCGTAGTACATGGGCGAATAGAATATTACGTCATTTTACTGCGTTACAAATCAAATCCGTCAGTATTCCTAGTCAGTATCTGAGTTATTTTAAATAATATTTAAAAAAAAGAGCTATTGGCTAATAAAGCACGGCATATAAGCTCATTTTACGTAAAAAAGCAAAAATTGAAAATAATCAAAACCGTCGTTGTTCTACGACTACGACGAAATATTGAGAAACTTTTTCGTGGTTAGTCTTCTTTCTAGATGATTTCCATAAATTATGTTGCTAAATAAAGTTCGGCCAGCGAGACTAAAAAAAAGCCATTTTAGCAGAATTAAAAATAAAATAAAATAGAATAGATCATTTTGCGAATGGTCTATTCTAATATTTTAATTTTGTAATGACTTGTGTGGACCGCTGGGCCCCAGCGGGTAACTACAGTTTGGTATTCACTAAGTTGGTGGCAGAAGAGTTCCAGATTAACTATTTGACGCCAGACGCAAGTAGACCCTGAATGGTACCACTTCAAGGAGAGATATTTGTGAAATATCGCCTCGTACAATTCATTTTTCTTTTCACTGACCTTCCTCTCCACCTGCAATTCTCCATGCATCACTCTTTTAGTCACATCATTGGTTAAATGGCTACAAACTGTTACGAGAAGGCTATTTTTAAAACGCCTGTTTTTTTTTTAATTTTCCAATTGACTGAGTTTGTGTCATCGTGCATTGGAGTGTCCAGTTTCAGTATGTTGGGGTCGGGGTAACCCCACGCAAGGGCAGTGTATTTGTAGAGGGACGAGTGTTTGTATAGTATTATAGGCAATCGTATTGTCTTTGGCAGGATTTTCAAAACATACATTGAGCCCAGACATGTACGCAACGAAGACCTCGTCCATACAAAACCTGAGTCGCGATACGTCGCCGTTAGTAGCTTAGTAAATACCAAATTCTAGTTTCGATGCTGGGGCAGGATTGCACATAAGGTTGTATCCTTAGAGAATAGCACTCCTGATTGCCAAAAAACATTGCATGCAGCGCCTTGTAAGACGCAAATGAATAACTGGAACCAGATAACTATACATACATAATAGCAACTTAGAGCTTTTCTCGAGTTTAGAAAATGTAGAAAAAAACCTGTCGAGCACTAGCCGCCAGATATCAGGACCCGTCTGGTCGAAGGACTCTCCCTTTTGAACACCTCGCACTTAAATCTCGTATTATCGGTTCCGTTTTTTTTTTTTTGGTCGAGCTTTGCAAGCCTCCAGACAAGTCTCTGCACCGTTTTAGTAGGAACGGGACCTTAGTCCTACAAGTATCCAGGGTAAATTTTGTCAGACACACCCTAAGTTGGGCTTCAGTCATGCCAGCAAGCTTTTTAACTGGCTTATACATAATTTCAGAGCCGTATGAGCTTCGTTGAACCGAAAATAACACCTGAATGACCAAAACGGTTGTTTTCATGAAGTACGACCTATAGACGCGATTGGAAACATGCAGTCAGCTGTATAACTCGTAGTCTCTAGACAAGAGATTCTTGGGGCAATCGCAACCGACATTCTGGGTAAAACATCCTGGCTATGGTAGCTTGGATGGTTATTGGAGCCCACGCAATCGGCAGCAAAAGAAGACTGGTTTTGGTGTTGGAAATCGTAAATTGTCTCTTCCCGCTCCTGGTGGCGTGGAAGAGATTGTCAGTCGTAGTGATAACCTGTTTTTTTTTTGTGTATGGCATCTCGCAGGTCAACCTCTATTAGGTTGTGTACTGCTCAACCGGACTTTTCTGTGGATGCCTTAAGAATTTAAGGCCTCCAGACAGGGCAACAAACAACCCACAATGTTTTTACCTTTTCGTCTCAGGTTGAAGAATGTTCAAAGAGTTATCGCAGAACTCCTTTGGACATTCCCGCACCGCTTTTTTTTATAGGTGGCAAAATCATCAAATGAGTCCTTCCACAATAGGTAGGACTGTAGACTCGTACTGACTAAAATTCACAGTGTCCCTTTATTGTTGAAAGTAAACTCCTTCCGTTCCAGGCGTCTCGGTTTCCTGTTTAGACTTTAGTTTAGATATAGTCTGGCTACAGTAGCCCCTGGAACGCACATGGCTGCTCACAGCCATAGTACCTACTCGAAAGGCGACTTTAGACCCTATACTAAATATTTACACATAAAACGTTTGTTTACCTGACTCAAAACGCAGATGTGATCGACGTTGTAATCATCGGCGTGCGTGCGAACAAATCTGTTGCAAAGACAAGACTTGCCCACGCCAAGCTGCCCTTTCTCCTTCTCAGTACCTGGGGAAGAATAAGAAGAATGAATTGAAGAAATGAGATACGGTAAAAACAGCATCTAAGTAAGAAGTGGCCAAGAACAGCCGAAGTCGATCTTAAAGGTTAGGCAATGCTTGTCGAGATCGACGTTTGGATGGGTTCTTAACATGCCGAGATCGAGACATCTCATCCTTATAGAACGTTGGCGTTGGTTCTAGCTTATATTGATCTGAAATCAAATCAAATCATTTATTTGCATAGAATGTAGGTTACATTAAAATATAGGTGGAATACATAGAATTGAGCCATGTACATATATTATACTGATCTAGATAGAACGTTGGCTTTGGTTCTAGCTGTTATTTGTAGATCTATGGCAGTCATTATGGGTTAGTTAGTAACCCCTCTGAATACCAAACCGCACTATATGCAGTAGAGGCTCTATACAAAATACCGGTTATCAGAATGTAACATACATAACTGGAAAAAGACTAGGTGTTTGATAAAGCTTCAGTCCATCAAAAGAGAAGGAAAACATCGTGATGAAGCCAGCTTGTCTTGAAACCAAAAAGACAACAACATCCGCACTAGACCTGGATCTTGTACATGCTTATTATGATAAATGCATTCAAAAGCAATGACCACCGAAACTACTACGCTACGAGTAATTATGATTGTAGGGGCAATCGACCACTGAATGATTTTATCAGAAGGTCAACGCCCCGTCTATCGGTCAATCAGTGATAATGAACTATTACGACTGTGATTACTATGTGTATTTCTAGACGGGCTATTCTCGTTGGCAGTGCCAGTCACATTGTCGTCAAGATAAATGAAATGATTGCAGCTTGTGTGACATTTCAGATGATAAGCTTTATATCTTTCATTCCGCATCATTCATCTCTATACAAAATGAGTGGAATCCAATACAAGGATGATGGATTTCGGCAGTCATTATTTTCTCAATCACCGACTCCCTCCGAAAGATTGTGTAAAAATAAATAATGAGGTAAGCTTGTAGGGGGAACAACAGATCCAATTTCCACATTGCTTTCACAGATGGAAAGCTACTTCTAGGCAAGGGTTCTTCACCAATGACCACATCATAGCTAACCATTAGGCGAGATAGTGACCAACGCGAGACTACCGCTAAATGTTAAAAAAGCTACATTTTTTATGCAAAAGCAGAATCATCAGAATGTGTTTATAGAACACATTCTCCTGCAGGAGCCCTTGCAGGAGAATGTTGAATTGTTGCTTGAATCTGGCCAGATTCACACGAACACTATCAGCCTTACTACCTACAAAAACTTGAACATCTGTTGAACGCTTGTCTAAAAAAAGTGTGACTAAAACGGACCTTATTTCAACGTCATAATCTGACATTTTTTTAGACAAGTCAAGTGTTCAACAGACGTTTAAAAGTTTTTGTGGTACCACGGTATGAATTCTCAAAAAAAAACCCAATGACGATGATTTCAAAGGAATTTCACCTGAATGACAATGGTAAGACTGACAATGCTAGTACAACTTTTTAATTTAATTTACGATTGACCTCATTAAATTCCAGTTCTTGCGTAAGCTATGACATTTAACTTAAGTACGGCAAATATTTAATGTCAATAATTATTACCAGTGACTCAATTAACCTACTTAAATAATAACGTTCAACTGTGCCCTTATTTTTACAGACTTAACTACCACCACGCCTGTAATCCCAGTTTTCTAAATCAGTCTGGTTTAGGAAGCCATATGACCCATCAGTTAATTTTATTAAGCGGACCAGTGGCTAATCGGAAATTGATTGTCTACCGACCGCTCGTCCATACTAAAAGAGAAAACGTTTTTCTGCCCCTAAATGTTATCCTATCTCAATGATTTTTTAGAATGCTACTGACACAGTAAAAAACTAGGTTTATAGGTTTTCTTTTTTTCAAAAATTATAATAGTTTGAAAGTAACAGGCGCCTAAAAGTCACTATTTTTATGACAAAATCTTCATTGAAGTAAAACCTTCGTATTTTAAAAACAAAGAAGTTTTAGAAAAAAAGCAAAACATACAAACCTAGAATATAATATGCTGAAACGATTGACACCAGAATCTAAGAGATTGGACGTGATTTAGTATGTGAAAAACGTTTTCTCCCGAGAGACAAATTTCATATAAAAAATACTCACAATCAGTCGCGAGCTGCAACGCTCTCTATCGCACGATCGGAGGTTTTTCAACGCGCGAGAGGGACAGCACGAGTTTTTCAAAATACCTATTCTTTGAAAAGGCAGCCGCTATACAATCCTCTTAAAGGTTCAAATCCATACAGTCACTTCACCTGACTGAGTTCAGACCGGCTTTATTTTTGTTTTGTTTGGCATCACTGCTGTTTTGATGGTTTCTTTCTCAAAGTGTCGGGAATTCACAGAGAGGCGTTAGCGATAAAGAAGAAGAAAATTTACCAACAGGCAGGACCTTTTTTCGAACGCCACGCGTCGGTAGAAACTAGTTTCAAACAAAGCTTGAGTCTTGAGAGACGTTCTATAATATGGGCTTACGACAAGGCCCCCCCACACATCGCCCAAGACACGTGTTAAGTTAGGTTTTGTTTTAACTGTTTAGTACAAAAATATCATATCAATAATACAAGCTAAATAATCATACGAACATAAGATGGGAAAGCTAGCTCGAAAATCTATAACTCCCTGGAATAGTAAGGTTTTCTAATAAACCTATGGTAACTGCTGTAACTGCTGTGATGCTGAGAAATTTGGAGCTCCTAGGGATAGCTGGGCCTTAGGCAAGTTGCCCACACTGCCAAATCGCAGAGAGAAACCAACCAATATACCCATTATTCGTATGACAAAATTTTATCAACTTTCTCTGTTGAAAACAAACAATCTAACACCTACGCTTGATAACAGGAAGTTGTATAGATAACAAAGCAACAATAGACGAACTATTGACAATCACTTGCTCAAATACTTTGAATGGGGGCCTGTTTTGTCAATCATATTGTGTTCATTGATTTCTAGACGGTGTTGGAAAGACTTTCGGTTTTCTTGACCATAGATGACATTAAAGAGCCCACAACTAGAATACACACCTTCGAGTGCTCGTCTTAATGAGTGGAAGTACTGTAATCAATGGTTCGAGCCCAACGCGGTTTGGTAGCTGACAAAATGTGCAATGTCTTTGAGTTTTGTTCTAGCAAATGTCGGTTTCGTTATTCGTAATATGTGGTTTCGTCACCACGTTTTCCTCCACTGTCTTGACCTGACAATAAGAGGTAAAAAAATAGATCCGAAGCTGAAGTGCCTTTTTTTGGGGCACTGGTAAAATCATCAAATGTTTCCACCCGCCCTTGGAACGAAAGGGACTGTATAGTGAGAGACTGACAAATAATCCATCCTGTTTCTACTGTTGTCCTTTGAATTCCAGGGCCACGAAGTACCTAAATAAATCTGCGACTTATGAGATAAGACGCGTAAGTCGAAGCCGTAACGATTGAGCCAAAATTGTTCTGTCTATCTGTCTGTTTTCGCTAACACAGAACGAAACCAAAATGGGAGCCTAAATAAAAAGCGAAGCGCGCTGTTGGATTCAAAGCTGGGCTAAGCGCCGAAAGTCATTAACCGGAAGATGTCCACTGCCGAACAAAAGCCTCCCCTTAGACACTTGCATCCATCACCATTCACATAAGTACGTAAGAGTAACTAATTACGTTTTTGCTTGTTAATGAGGTGTGATAAACTTCGGATTTAAAGGTCTAAAAATACTTGAAACTACACTTCTTTTGATATATTAACCAAATGTAATGCTACTAGAAGAAGAAAATAAAGCAACAAAAACTGATAAAAAGATAACAAGACATGTTTTATGCCTTATCTTTAGGGCCAAATTAGGCTAAATTCGATACAATTTAGGACATGTGAAGGTGTGTTATGAGTTTATGACAAAGTCATGCTAAAGCCACATTACGTACTGTGACTGTTCATAAAATACCCTAGGCTGATAAAATTTTCGTTTTTCCTAAATTGCATTAATATAGTGGAAAATATGAAGTATGGGGCCCCCCCCCTGGGGGGGCCGAGGTAGGGCCCCGCCTCCGCCCAACCTCCGTGGCGCACGTACCATTGACAACTGCGACCTCCGCCGGGACAGAGAGGACTGAACTCTCAGCAAGGGGAGGGGACCAAAGTAAGTAAGTGCTGAGAGTTCACAATAAATACATGAATAATATCAAGTCATATTAACAAACCAAATAATAATTATGAAGCTAGTAAGACAAGAGGACAGCAAAGATATGATATATAAGGAAACGTCACGCTTGCGCTTAAAAGAATAGATGACTACGGTTACGTTAACTTATTTGATTCCAATGTACTGGATGCCGCTTTGCAAACGCAAACAATTCCATGCTACACAACATGGTACTATTTTACAACGTTTACCCGGCGTACGTTTACTGTTAGTCCTACCAGCATTACCCTGCGAAGGACTCTGCTACGAACACTAACAGCGAACGTTTCCTAAGCACGTTACATGTCCTTTCCAATCCTGAGGCAGTGAGTCGTGAATTCACTGCCATTGAAAAAGACAAGTTTTGTTTCTCCATAGTAGTACACACGCGTTCAAATAGTTCACCCTTACGGCTGCCTATCCCCTTTCTCTAATAATAATCAAGTTGCTCAAGCGTACCGTGGACTCGGCCTGTAACAGAGCATATTGCGTTTGTATTGCTGAATGCTGAAGTGGATGTCATCGGCACTCCATTCATTTCACATTTAAATCTGCCCTTATCGACAGGTGTGTCTCGTTAAATAATGACGATTCAGATATAGGCCTACCAGCGGCCGGTTTGATAACGAGACACAGCCGTTAAATCTAGCGTTCCTTTGGAACGGAGTTATCCAAATGGTAACCCAGTACTTGGTGAAGCCTACCCCCACAGCTAGAAATGTACATCCATCAACCACCCGCAATGTCTCTGGGCTAGGCTGTAAGGAGACAGTAATCATCAACAGCATTTGGTTATTTTGCTAAACAAATAGCAATATTTGTTATAGTTGCAAATACCTGTCATCAGCACACAATAGCTTAGCTGGAAGAATATACTTTGTGTAACTAAATTAAGAACATGGTTCTGCCTTTGATACGTGGTACATTCGTCAAGTAAAGTCATTATAAGTCAGGCGTCATTGGCGTGTGAGTCCTTGTACTCAGTGTAGCGAAGGCTTCCCCGTGCCCTTTAACCAAACGCCAATGACAAATTACTGTGAGGTTACGGAATCAGGACAAATAATATTATATGAGATAATAATATAAAATATAATAATGTGAAATCTCCGCTCCGCCCGCCATACTGAAATAAATGATTATCAGCTGCCACTCTGCGCCTCCTTCAAACTGTTACTAAAAAGTTAATTATAATTAACACTTACCAAGTGCTTAAAGAAGAGGATTTGTCTGTATTTCACTTACGGACCGCTGCTCAGCTACCCCCCGTATGATCGCCAACATCAGGCCGCCTTCTGGATTCATCTTCTCGCGTTCCACCGACCACTAACACTTACTTCAGCTATTGATACTCGACGTATCAAATATGACTTAATCAAACACCTCGATAATATCGCGTCCCGCATGTCGGGCGTCTCAAACTGAATCTCCTGAATTTTCCCGCCGGGTCCACCCGTGTGTCCCTCAAGACGTTCTAGCCCCAACTGCCCTGAGTAATCCTCAGCGTCCCCTGAGTCCAGCTACCTGCTAAGGGACTCGCCAAGCCCTTCGGAATTCCCACGACACCGTGGCATGTTTATGAGGGCTGTTAGCCCGAATACCTCTTTTGTTTTTGCGCTGTGCCCGTCTCAATTACTCTAAAAGGATCGTTTTGGCCATTTCGTGAAACTTAAATTACAAACACGTGTGCAGATAAGCTAAGATGTAAGATCTTTCTTTTAGAATTCTTCTAAAATATCAGTTAACGTCTGTCAATAGTTTTTAAGAATAAAGGATTTATGCTTTGCAAAGCAATTGAATAGTTTTTTGTTCTACTTCTCCAAAATAAGTATGCGCGTTCTATTATTTATTGGCTGTCGGGTAATAAAGTAAAGATTTAATGTGTTTCCAAGCGGCCCAGATGCACTTGGTGATTTAAAATAAATATCCTATTCTGAATTACAAACAAGGGTTCATGACAGACAGTCACATTCCCCCCTCTGAAAATCAGACGCGTGACGCAGTTCAGCGGATGAGCTTTCACATTAGGGTAAACCTGTGCATTTCCATGACGTTATGATACTATATGCGCACACCCACTACTAATATTGATATAAACCTGTTACTGTAAGTTTTTCAGCTGGAACACGAATCTAATAAGATGCATAGTTTGCCATAAATTTGAGTTATTTTGCATAAGCATCTTCAATCATAAATGTAATTAATTAATTTCTAAATGGTCCTCCAGTCAAATACTCAATTGTAATTAAATTGTAGGTATATTAACCCGCGATCCAATTTATTTCAAAAGACCTGTGCATGCTTATAATGTTGATTTACATACCAGAGTCTCTTTCAAGAGTATTTGTGATTGACGCTACCTCTACGGTGTTCCCTCGTCCTTAATTCAGCCTATCGCAGCTGCTGCTGGACAGAGGCCTTTCCTTTACGCTGGGCGAGCTCAACCCGCTGCTCGCTGTTGTATCCGGTGGCTGAAATAGTCCGCACATAGACATATTAGATTCAATCCCAATTAGTCGCCCCCCTCCGATTCTAAGAGGAGTGAGCATTTCCAGGATTCCAACTAGAATTGAGAAGTCATATTAAAAAACTAATGTTATGTAATCTTATTTATCGCCTATATGTTATTATAAGTATTTTTAATCCCGATCAGCCTCCCCCCTCCGTTAGTGAGAGGAAGGATCAGTCCTGTGATTTTACTAGTGCGGAAGATTTTATCAGAAAATGAGCATCATCTGTAACGTGTACTATTTAATATGTGCACGCTTTTCTCGCAACAATGCGTCGCTCCACATCAAGGATTACTCCTCCTTCGTGGATGCATTCACGTACTGTGGATGTACATCCAAATCCGTAGGTATACCCAAACAGCCATAAATATGTAGAACAACTGCCTGCAGTTAATTACAAATCTTCGTTCCATGCGGGAATCGAACCCGTTACACTCAGCAAAGCAAGCGGTCAGTAAGACAATGTGTCAACCGTGCCACTAACATAAATAAATAGTACTTTCCGCTATTTAACTTGAAGATCACTTCTACAATTAAAAAAAATAGGTTTTCCTTTAGTTTAAAAAAATGTGCATCCCAGATTGGTCAAACAATTACTGGTTCTATGATGTAACAAAATAAATCTGATTATTGAAAATCAGTCGTTTCTTTTAATTGAACATTGCCTTTGCCCCACACTACGAATTTCTCCTGTATCGTGGGTGCGTTCCCAAACACAGAAACCCACATATACAAACACCCAGACCCGTAGATCACAAAAACATTCGTTCCGTGTGGGGATCGAACCCGCGACACGCCGCGCAACAGTTGACTACTCAGCCACTCCGCCAATCGTTTCAACATAATGTTCACATCTACTCTCCCTTGTAGGTTCCTTTGTCTGCCGGCACTGAATAGGTGCATTGTCTTAAAAATTCAAACAATACTACGCGTACCTTTACTGCAATGTCGAGGTCAAACCACATGACATCGTGTAACTGTGAAGTATAATAAAAGTGAAACTTAGCTTCGTAAAAGAAGTCACGCTGCCGTCGACACAGCTGCCCTGGAAGTCCGCAGATGTCGGCTACATTTGACTCGTGCTTACGTGTAACCCAAACGCTAAGACAAAGGGAAGTGACGCCCATCGAAGTCTCAATCAACCTGGAATTTGAAATTAGGCCACACGAGTATCTATTCATCTATATGGTTTATTCCTTAGAGTCTGAAAGGTTAATCTCTTACGGTAACACCTTATGACAAGTAAATCAATTGTAATACTAAAGCTACATGTTTCTTACTGTATAAGCTGTAACAATATGAAATATATCCCGAGATTAAGGGCGCATCACAATTATATCGTGACAAACACCCGTGTAATTGCAAGCACATTTCATAATCAATAAACTGATTTGTCGAACAACAAACTTACGTCAACAGGGAGTTGAACCCTTGTAACAAGTAGCGCAGTAACTCTGACAAACGCTCATTTCATGTAGTTCAAAAATTGCCTCCTGGCATATGATTCCGATCAATCATTTCTGTGAAAATCTAGAACACAAGCCGTGACACAGGAACTTTATCACTCATCAGCTATTGTGTCTAACTAGATCATTGACACAGTAGCGCAAGCTCATCAACAGCAAATAAATCAAGCAGGAATTTAACCCGCAGTCAATGGTTGAAGAATCCATCGTCAGACCATTATATCTAATCAACTATAATTTATTACAGCTCCTAAAATGTATTCCGCAATTGTTTCTCACGATTTCTAATATTACGTTGTATTGTTTCGATGGCAACGTAAACTAATTCACTCTCTTTAAAATTGCACGGGAATTGAACCCGCTATGAGTGGTACAAATTGTGTTGTATTATTTTTGTGTCAAAATATAACACATCAATTGATAAATTACGCGGGAGTTGAACCCGATACCAATGTTTGATTCATTCAATATATGGTGATCAAAATGTTTAAACTTTTTGTTGTCGCTGTAAATTAAAGCCGTCTCTCGCAAGCTCGAGAATCTATATAATTACGTTGTGTTATTATTGTAGTAACCCATAAATTTGTTCTTTCTCGTTGCACTGAAGTGAATCAGTACATTTAATGACGAGAATCCTGGTCACGGCACCACATGTGACTGTTCATAAAATACCCTAGGCTGATAAAATTTTCGTTTTTCCTAAATTGCATTAATATAGTGGAAAATATGAAGTATGGGGCCCCCCCCCTGGGGGGGCCGAGGTAGGGCCCCGCCTCCGCCCAACCTCCGTGGCGCACGTACCATTGACAACTGCGACCTCCGCCGGGACAGAGAGGACTGAACTCTCAGCAAGGGGAGGGGACCAAAGTAAGTAAGTGCTGAGAGTTCACAATAAATACATGAATAATATCAAGTCATATTAACAAACCAAATAATAATTATGAAGCTAGTAAGACAAGAGGACAGCAAAGATATGATATATAAGGAAACGTCACGCTTGCGCTTAAAAGAATAGATGACTACGGTTACGTTAACTTATTTGATTCCAATGTACTGGATGCCGCTTTGCAAACGCAAACAATTCCATGCTACACAACATGGTACTATTTTACAACGTTTACCCGGCGTACGTTTACTGTTAGTCCTACCAGCATTACCCTGCGAAGGACTCTGCTACGAACACTAACAGCGAACGTTTCCTAAGCACGTTACATGTCCTTTCCAATCCTGAGGCAGTGAGTCGTGAATTCACTGCCATTGAAAAAGACAAGTTTTGTTTCTCCATAGTAGTACACACGCGTTCAAATAGTTCACCCTTACGGCTGCCTATCCCCTTTCTCTAATAATAATCAAGTTGCTCAAGCGTACCGTGGACTCGGCCTGTAACAGAGCATATTGCGTTTGTATTGCTGAATGCTGAAGTGGATGTCATCGGCACTCCATTCATTTCACATTTAAATCTGCCCTTATCGACAGGTGTGTCTCGTTAAATAATGACGATTCAGATATAGGCCTACCAGCGGCCGGTTTGATAACGAGACACAGCCGTTAAATCTAGCGTTCCTTTGGAACGGAGTTATCCAAATGGTAACCCAGTACTTGGTGAAGCCTACCCCCACAGCTAGAAATGTACATCCATCAACCACCCGCAATGTCTCTGGGCTAGGCTGTAAGGAGACAGTAATCATCAACAGCATTTGGTTATTTTGCTAAACAAATAGCAATATTTGTTATAGTTGCAAATACCTGTCATCAGCACACAATAGCTTAGCTGGAAGAATATACTTTGTGTAACTAAATTAAGAACATGGTTCTGCCTTTGATACGTGGTACATTCGTCAAGTAAAGTCATTATAAGTCAGGCGTCATTGGCGTGTGAGTCCTTGTACTCAGTGTAGCGAAGGCTTCCCCGTGCCCTTTAACCAAACGCCAATGACAAATTACTGTGAGGTTACGGAATCAGGACAAATAATATTATATGAGATAATAATATAAAATATAATAATGTGAAATCTCCGCTCCGCCCGCCATACTGAAATAAATGATTATCAGCTGCCACTCTGCGCCTCCTTCAAACTGTTACTAAAAAGTTAATTATAATTAACACTTACCAAGTGCTTAAAGAAGAGGATTTGTCTGTATTTCACTTACGGACCGCTGCTCAGCTACCCCCCGTATGATCGCCAACATCAGGCCGCCTTCTGGATTCATCTTCTCGCGTTCCACCGACCACTAACACTTACTTCAGCTATTGATACTCGACGTATCAAATATGACTTAATCAAACACCTCGATAATATCGCGTCCCGCATGTCGGGCGTCTCAAACTGAATCTCCTGAATTTTCCCGCCGGGTCCACCCGTGTGTCCCTCAAGACGTTCTAGCCCCAACTGCCCTGAGTAATCCTCAGCGTCCCCTGAGTCCAGCTACCTGCTAAGGGACTCGCCAAGCCCTTCGGAATTCCCACGACACCGTGGCATGTTTATGAGGGCTGTTAGCCCGAATACCTCTTTTGTTTTTGCGCTGTGCCCGTCTCAATTACTCTAAAAGGATCGTTTTGGCCATTTCGTGAAACTTAAATTACAAACACGTGTGCAGATAAGCTAAGATGTAAGATCTTTCTTTTAGAATTCTTCTAAAATATCAGTTAACGTCTGTCAATAGTTTTTAAGAATAAAGGATTTATGCTTTGCAAAGCAATTGAATAGTTTTTTTGTTCTACTTCTCCAAAATAAGTATGCGCGTTCTATTATTTATTGGCTGTCGGGTAATAAAGTAAAGATTTAATGTGTTTCCAAGCGGCCCAGATGCACTTGGTGATTTAAAATAAATATCCTATTCTGAATTACAAGCAAGGGTTCATGACAGACAGTCACAGTACTATTGAATTGACATACAATTTTACAGATATTATGATGCTTTGTTGAATGAAAAAAATATAACATTATTTTTCTAATGGCACACAGTGTAACAATAGTACCTGAGTACATTAGCATTTAGCCAGTGATCAACATTCACAGACGACTGCTTGAGCAGTCAATGTATGCCTGGCAACTAACAACCAAACACCCTAAACAATAAGCAGTGTAGAAGACTGCAATTTGCTATAGAGTTGCCGCTTATAGCAGTCGATATTGACGGCTTTAGAGTAGAGTAGAGTTAGAGTAGTTGCAGTTTGCAAACCTAGTTTTCTAAACACCCCAGTCAAACCCTATGGAAGTAACACAGTAGGTACTACCATCTAGCACGAAACCCGTGGCTTAGGCCGAAGCTTCGGGCGTTGCTAACTGTTCATCATAAGATTAGTAAGTGCTCATCATCTGCCATCATCTGCCTAGCCTTTTCCCCAGCTGGTAATCAGTATTTTACATGGAGCGACTGCCTGTCGGACCTCCACAACCCAGTAACTGGGTAATACGATACCCCATGGTAAGACTGGTTGTCACACTTTACAGCTTCTGACTAAACAGTAACGACTGCCAAGATCTACAAATGACAGCCGGGACCAACGGCTTAACGTGCTTTCCGAGCCACGGAGGAAACTCGCTATGACAGACCACCTCGGCAAGCGCGGCTTAACCCGGAAGATCGGCCTGTGCGACTGTAAATAAATAGCCACGAGCTCCTCAAGATTAGTAAGTGGTATAAACTAAATATGATTAGTTGTCCCGACTCCCGGCGTGGTGTCAGAACTTATGAATACAGAACTCTAAAAGGAGTAGGTTTCGCTTAAAAACTTCGCCCGTATTTTCGTTGACGGACGAAGAGAGTAGACCCCCAGCAGGTGTGATATTATGTACACGCAGGTTCATCTGCACCTTAACGACATCCAGATAACCTAACACAGTAATATACATAATAAAAGATAAGATATTCTCACCTATGTAGTACCTATGTCATAATAGCTAAGGTGATGTCTTGTTTACAGTAGATTATCATCAGACAACTATTCTATACGTATGTGCATTTATCTCACACATATTGTCATGATAAAGTTAACAATCAATCTGTATAATGTAAATATTGTTGAGATGTACTTCCTGTTGTTGTTAAAGGAAAAGATGGAGATTTGCTGAAACAGTCAATCTGCTAAAAATATGTACATTGTACAGGAAAATAGTCCTTACTAAACAAAAGAAGGGTTTCTAATAAGGCTCATTTTTCCTTATTTATTCTACTCTGATGCACGATAGTGCATCTGAGGAGATGAATGAGTGAAATGTCATGAATGTGAATGAATGAGATGAATAAGGAAAAATTAAAGTAAGAAGACCTCTTCTAACCTAACAGACAGATGTGTTTTTGGGGGGGTTTTTTCCGCCACTTTCCTTAAGTCAAACTACTAGGAAGTAGTACGGGCAGGCATTTTGGGGAACTATCTCACGTAATATTAAATTCATGCACACTCCTTTCACATAAATTATGGCAACATTCAAACCATGCCACGCTTCGTTTACAGTTGGGTATCCTGTATCTATTTGGCAATAAAAGTACATAGGTTAAAGATTTTAAATGTAGAAGTTTATTATATACCTACTTTAACTACCTTTTTTAGAAAGATTGGTTTAAATACACATTTTCTTATCATAGTAAAATCATCAAATGACACCCAGGGCAGGGCAGGACTGTCAGACTAAAATCCTTGGTGTTCTTCAATAGCCCTTCACATTCTGGGGTCACAGTAATTCATTAGACCCGCGACGGGATTGGGTTTATACTTAATGAAAAAAAGCAAATGCATTATATCCTAGAGATCCTATGTAGTGATTAGTGCTGTTGTTTTATGTTCATTAGGTCTAAATGTAAGTTAAGAAGTTTCACAATGGATTCCTAGGAGACACCTTATTGATGTTTCTGCAGAAACCATGGTGGCCTTATACAACCAGCGAGAATTTAAAGTAGATATTTATGATGTTGTAAGACTACTGTGAGAGCAGTGGTGGGCCAGTGGTATTGGTCCCGACTTACGAGTCGTGGCTAGTGGTTTTGAACCCCACCAGGCGCATTACTTTGTGTAATTTATTTCAACACCACTGTCTTAAAAAACGGTGAAGGAAAACATCATGAGGAAATCGGCATGTCCTAGAACCAAAAAAAATTAAGAAATGTGACATCTACCAACTGGGCCTGTGTGGTGAATTATGGCCTACTCCCTCTCACAGAGAGGAGGCCTGTGTCTCTACAGTGGGAACATTATAGGCTGATAATGATGAATACCACTGTGATTGGGTATATAATAATAATTAAATACTTAAACAAGAAAAAAGTAAATAGTCACCCTCTGTACCTATAGCTTTTTCTCAACTATGTTAAGAACAGCCCCTCTTGTCAGCAGATGTGTCAAAATACCAATAAAAAAACCATGGAGTGAAGCAAACACGTCAATTCCTTCTTAGATAGACTGGTTGTCAGAGGAAACAGTTAAAAAAGTGAGTAAATCTACATTGGGTACCCGCTGTAATGGCACCTGAGCTAATGGCACCATAACTATTCCAAATATGGGTCCTGTCAAAGATTTTTGCAGGTGCCAGGTGCCCAATGTGGAATACCTCGAAAAAGTAAATAGTAATGTCACTTATTAGATTAACTTGGAACTAATTAGATTCATGATTGTATTATTCTATTCCATTAACTAAGTCACCTTGATCCACACACACACACTAACTCAAGAACGGGCTCACCTATCCAAATCAAATGTTTAGGATTTGTTCAGACTATTTAGTAGATGGTTTATGTGAAGTTTGTACAAAATTGGTCCAGCAGTTCTTCATTTATCACATTTTTTGTAACAAATGGTGTAGTAATCGATTCTGTGGCGGTACGAAGTTTGTGGGGTCAGCTAGTACGGTATAACACAATCATTCTCACAGATAACTGGGCTACGTCCCAGCAGTGGGAATGTTATTTGCTGATTATGTTATGTGTCTAGACATGGTATGAGGCTATAATTAATAAAACACATTGATTTTTTTTCTTCTTAATAAAGCTGAGTTATTGCAGTCATTGAATAGTACAGTAAAACAATTGATTGAACATAATAACAGATTAATAAAATGCCTACGAACAATTGACTTTAAAAACCTATTCAATGTACCTTATTTGGAATGGCAGCTGTAAGTATTGAAGGTCATGATCATCTTATACACAGCCTAGACAATGCATTAGAGAATGATGGTATTCTATTAGTCTTCTGGAAAAAGAAGGTTGAATAATTGTGATGACTTTGTGGCTGATAACCAAAAAGGTTTTATAGGTTTAAAAAAAAAGTTGTTAAAGGACAAGCTATGCCATAGATTACTTAAAAAAAAGGATTTTCTTACCAGAAAGACCGACGACAGAAACTGTGACCAGCTTCCCGCCGATATTATCCGATTTCTTTGCCATTTTACTAGTTTATCACTCAATGGGTTCACAATATATTATAATATTAAAATTACTTGATACACACATCACAACACTAAGCAGACTGTTCGCTTATCAACACTGAATAATTATGTACATCTAATATTTTAAATCACTGAAATTAATAATTTAATTGGTATAGATAAATATTGGTGAATACAACATTATTACATCTTAGGTTTAGTTGAAAATAATCTCAAGAAATATGGATATTTAAGTTAATATATTAGCTAGGAGAGGGTTTAAAACATCGGACAACAGTAAATAGTTTGCCAATTAGTGAGAAAGGACGGGAAATGATACCAAAGGCTCGCCAGATGTGCCAAGTCGGATCACACGCCCTGTTCCACCCTTGTCTCCAAAATCCTTCAATTACACTTCAATAAACGTCCTAAACGCAAAATAATGCTTCTATAATAAAATACACTGCATAATTGAGCGTAAAAAGCGATAATTTAACATCCCTTCTATTCCCCTGCACTTTGACACATAAATTTTTATTAGCGAGCACGTCGGATAAAATGATGGTAACTTAACAAATTATGAATTAATTTACTACATAATTAATTAACTTTACGTGAACAATGAATTCTACATTTTCCTACTCTAATTTGAGATAATTTTTCGTAAAAAACGCAGTAATTCTTGACACAACTCGCTTTGCTTTGTACTACAGTACTGCCAACATAAAAAATATATAGATTAGCCTTGACATAGACTAACCATTTTCTTTTCATATTGCAACACCCATGGAGGTACTGGAGTTGGTGCTTCTTACTAGAAAAACGATCCCAAATCGGTTGATTTGAAACGAATGAAAGGCACACAGCTTGGGAATCTGTTTCTTTCTAATAGTGTTTGGAGATACGTAGTATCTCTAAGTAGTCTGTGGTTTGGAGACACGGGCAGAAGATGCTCGTTCTCCTTTACTTTGTAGAGAATCTTCGTAGCGATGAGTCGAGGCAATAAAAGTCGCATGAAGGTAATCAGAGAATATTATTCAATGAACATTGTAAAGAATCTGTACACACTCCTTGCAGGGAATTAGTTGCTAACGCGTATTAAATTATAACATAATATTTTATCCGCTTATAAGCTCAAGGAAAATTCCCAGTCTATCTGACAATACCAAATTAACAAGAGGAAAACATTCAACCATAGATTGTTAGTGGCCAGGAACTCAACAAGTGTGTCCATGATACAGTATTTTGGGGATAATATTATTATTATAGTGATACAGAAAGTAGGTACTTATAGTATTACGAAATGTGTATTTTCTCTTTAAATATGTGCAGACTAGATTTTCACAATCCGACTGTATTTTTTTTTAATGCTTGGTGCCTGATATTCATATTTTACGACTGGGTTGTACCGTTTTTGATGATTCTCTTTTTGTTCCATGAAGTACCATACCGTATACCTGTCATTTGGTACGATGAATATTTCTTTCATTTTTGATGAATGAGCATTTCTTATTGTGTACTTGGATGATGTTTTTACCAGTATTACGGATTACGTACTTATTTGACAAGAATTTGGGTTGAATATCCTACTACTATTATAAAGGCGAAAGTTTGTAAGTATGGATGTATGGATGTTTGTTACTCTTTCACGCAAAAACCACTGAACGGATTTGGCTAAAATTTGGTATACAGATAGTTTATAACCTGGATTAACACATAGGATAGTTTTTATCCCGATTTTATGTTCCCGTGGGATAATTTTCGAGTTGTAGCGGGTGAAGCCGCTGGCAACAGCTAGTTTGAACTATAAATGGTAAACTAAAAAGTTTTCGAAAAAAGAAGTAACCGCCTTCAAAAACCACCACCACAGAATACTTAATGATACTATCAAAAAAAAAAACAAAAATGTTTATTGCTTCAACATAAATAACTTATTCTAGTTACAATGGGGACAATCCTTTTAAGCAAATAGTTTGCATGTATTAGGATGATGACTATAAAACATCAGCTCTAAAACGAAAGCAAATATTGCAGAATGGTGCCCGAGTATGCAAGGGGAAGTTTTGTGGGTTAAGCTCGCCTTTGTGCATAACTTACTCTTAAGTGAAATGTTATTTTAATTATATTATGTGTGTACACTAAAGATTTCTTTAAGGAAGTTGAATACCTACATAAAAACGGTAAGAAAAATGTCACATTCATATTTACAGTGTACAGTACAGTAATCTAGCCTAGTTCTTCATAAACATCTTATAATATATACAACATGTAACATAATTAACGCACATCCTGAAATTAGTTTGTTCAGAATCGTTTACTGAATCGATTTCTATCATTTTTAATACAGGTAATTTTTTTTTTTCAAAAATAATTAAAACTACGGAAATTCCCCCTAGACCTCTGTACAGTCAAAACAAACTAAGATAGACCGTAAATGAAGGCAACAAGACTTAAAAGTGCAATTTTATTTGTTTTAATACAAATTCCGTCATTCAATACAAAAAAAAGAAAAATAAACCTTACTGCAAAATAACTAATTTAGTTAAATAACAATGCATTTACATGTTAAATTAATAATTCAATATATGTATTGTGATTATAACATAATATTCTAATTGGGGTGTCTGAGGGTGTGCGTTAATTACGTTACATGTTGTATACTCACTATAAATCGAAATAAAAGTACCTATTCCTCTAATAAGTTAATTAACATTACTTTTTCTTTAAAAACGAATAATCTCAGAAGCCAGTTTATGTTGGTCACCCTACAAACGACAACATCACAGGGTTGCCATTTTAAACGTTAAATACACCTCCTAATTTTTCGGGAAATATCATTGGAGTTTTGTGATCTTTTTTTTCATTTTACTTAAAAATATGAGTAACTAAAATACATTACAGAATACAAAAACTATCACAAGCTATAAAAAATGTAATATAATTGTACAAGTATGCATGCAAATTAATAAATGAAAATTAATAGATTTAAAAAATCTAAAAAGCCACCTTTTTAAATATACAAAAAATAAGAAAATAATCCTACGGGGTTGAGCGAGGGGCCACTCAAAACGTGGGGGCGTATATAATTAAAAGGATTATTTATGGGATATATTTACATAAAGTGAATAGATCGTGGGTGTAACTTGCAAAGATACGCCCCCACGTTTTGAGTGGCCCCTCTCTCAACCCCGTAGGGTTATTTTCTTATTTTTAGTATATTTAAAAACGTGGGTTTTTAGATTGTTTTAAATCTATTGATTATTTTATTATTTTTATCTTTTATCATCGGGTTTGAAGCTACCCTGAAAATTTCAGCCTGCTAGCTTATCGGGAAGTGCCTCAAAGCCTGTCCGCCATATTGGATTTAAGTCTCATGACTATTTTTTTCGTATTCCTTACAGCAAACCCTTTGATTTGATACCCATATTATCATGGGGGTGAATTTCAAACAGCCAGTCTGCCATCTTGGACGTCCGCCATATTGGATTTAAGTCACGTGACTATTTTTTTCGTACTCTTGACAGCAAACCCTTTCATTTGATATCCATACCATAGGGGTGCATTTCAAATAGCCTGTCTGCCATCTTGGACGTCCGCAATATTGGATTTAAGTCACGTGACTATTTTTGTCGTATTCCTGACAGCAAACCCTTTCATTTGATACCCATATCATGGGGGTGAGTTTCAAACAGTCAGTCCGCCATCTTGGGGAGGGCGCCATATTGGATTTGTTACGATGTTTGTTAGCTAGTCATGTATTGTCATCAGAATTCAGAGCGTGTGCAAAATTTCAGCCTTCTAGCTTATCGGGAAGTGCCTCAAAATTGAGTTGCAAAAGTCCAACCGGAACGACAAACAAATAAACAAACAAGAAAAGTGATTTTATAAAAACGTGGGAATAAAAACCTTAACTTAACAACTATGTAAATGTAGGTAAGTTTTTAATTTTGTGTAAACATTAATCATTGCCAGAAGGAGAAAAATCCTAAGCTGTGTGCCTCTCTTTCGTACAAAATAAGGCACGGTTTTAATGGGGAAGGCAAGTGTCAAAGTGACAAGTGACAGTTTGGTCCCAAAAGAACTGTCAAATCAAAGCAATTTTCTGAAAAAAAAAAACGATTTATTGATGTAAAATGACTAGATGTTGTGTAATAAGCTGTAAAAATGATGGAACATACATATTTCCGACAATTCACACTATCAAGAAGTAATGGGTAGCTGCTGTGAATGCCTTGAGAACAAAAATTGAATTATAACTAAGGAAAAGCTATATAACAAACAAATATCCAGCCTTGCGAAGCCGAGACAGGCCGTTAGTTGAGTTTATTAATGAAATTCTATGATTATACCATAACTAAACATAATCGAATACACTTTTCAAAATAATGTCTACTTTTCTATTGGAGGTTAAGTACCAGTATTGCATCGCTCTATAAATCATGAAATGGTTCGTCTGGTGGAAGAATTATCACCTGGAACGAGTTTTGTGATAGTTGTGGTGTTAAGAAATTAATTATATTGTGATATTTCTCGAATCTAAATAGAAAAAGGGGTAAAATTACTGACTTAAAACACTATGATATTTTATCAAAATAGAAAGTCAGAAGCAGCATTATGTTCTTGTTATACGAGAGGACAGGTAAAACAGACCTAAACTCAAAAATTGAAACCTCAACTACAAGTAATTGTGGATTTATTACGGTAAAATCAAATGTATAACCACTCAATTAAATCATTTTTTTCCTCTTGTAGATGCACCGCGACGTCTTAATTCTTCTTTTAGTATATGCACTTGCATTGACGAATAATTTTCCATATTTGTTTTGTATTTATACTCAATTTTTATAACAATAAATCTTGTTTGTTTTTTGTACAAGGTAGACAGTAATCTGACGTAGGGACCAACTATCGCAGCGCCATCTACGATTAGCTTTGAGTGGCCATCCCCATTACCCGACTGCGCGACGCAAAGGAGGGTAATGTGTTTATCAGTCTATGTATGTATGTATGTGTGTATGTTTGTTTCTATGTGGCATTCTAGAGACCAAATTCGTAGGCCGATTTTGATAATTCTTACGTCAATCGATTCGTCTTAATCTTGCGAGTGTCACTAAAGACATGACAGTAATCAAAATTCACCACAGCGACAACCAGACGCCATATTGTCAAAATGAAAAACAAAAAAGTCGATTAACTATGTCATGTGGGGTAGCGTTGAATAGGTATTTTAAAATCATCTCTAAGTTCCCTTTATCAGTTTTCATCTATCTATCTATACTTATAATAAATCTGTAGAGAGGTCAATTCTGTACATTAAATATTTTTCCAAAATAACTATCAGGGGGTGATTAGGGATCGATACTGATGTCAAAAATGCAATTAATAAAATTATTGTCTGTCTGTCTGTCTGTCTGTCTGTCTGTATAACCGTTATAGAAACAAAAACTACTCGACGGATTTTGACGAAACTTGGTACAATTATTTTTCATACTCCTGCGCTGGTTATAGTATACTTTTCATCACGCTACAATCAATAGGAGCAGAGCAGTGAAGGGAAATGTTAGGAAAACGGGAGAAGTTACTCCATACACGCTAATCTTCGGAACTACTGGGCGGATTTGATTGGTTTTTTTTTTGTTGTATAGCTATTATTTCTGGGCAACATTATAGGTTATAATTTATCTTGGAAACTTGAACACCTGATGCAGAACTGCAATAGATCAGGTAAACTATAAGAGATACAAAAATAGCGCCATAACAAAAATTGTTCCGCGTGATGAGCATTTTCTGCTGCGAAAATAAATTTGAAGATATAGAACACCTGATGTGGAACTCCAAGAGCCCAGCTACACTATTACATATACAGTAATGACGTCTTAGCAAGAGTTGTTCAGCCTGATGAGCACTCCCTGTTGTCGTATAAAAACTGAAGATCTGGAACTCCTGATGTGGAACTCCAAGAGCCCAACTACACTATAACATATATAGGAATGACGTCTTAGCAAGAGTTGTTTAGTCTGATGGGCATTTCCTGTTGACTTACAAAAATGTAAGATCTGGAACGTCTGGAATCGTCATGCGCGTCCCGTTGTTTTCCCGTCCCCAGGCTCTAAGAATTCGACATCAGACGTTTCAGATCTTCGATTTTGATAACCCCGTTGTCGCTGGCATAAGCAACAGGATCCGCGTACGAAGTCGCTGGCAGAAGCTAGTTTTAAATAACAGTTTAGGATATTATAACGATTTAAAGTTAAAATCTCTCACATTCTATCAAGTGGGGTATCAAATTAAAGGATGTTAAAAATGGTTTACCAAAACATTATATAACTTATATGTTTCAATTTAATTTGGACTGATAAATGCAAACAAAAACTAAAAATAGTAAAATAAAATAAATATTTTAAAAAACAAAAAACCCGACTGCGTATAAAAACTAAAATGAAAGAAACAAGCCCAGTAGTTTAGAATTCACTCAGATTCACACTCACAGTCGGGGGCCATTCAAATACACTCAGCGTCACAAAAATCGCACCTCTTCGAAAATAAGTTTAAAACATGTCCCGCCAGTAACGAATACATTAAACCCAATTAATATTGGTATCAATTGAAAGTATGCTTAACGACCTTTAAATTAACAACAGTTAGAATCCCTAAACACAACAGGTTTCATTAGCACGTAACGTTAAAAAAAATGTTGTCAAAATACGCATTGCAAGGGCCACTAATTGCACCTCCCTACAAGGGTATAAAACGGGCGACCCGGGTTAAATGTGGGTCATTCGCTATTCAACCTTTGAAGTGAACACACGTGAACAGCTACAGCAAGAAAAATACCCCAGAAGATGGATACCACTGCAGATGAAGCCGCTCAAGTCATTGCACTACTGCAATCAGGGATGCGGCAATGTGATGTTGCTCGGCAACTGAACTTGAGTCGTTTTGCCGTTCGACGAGTGTTCCAACGCTTCCAAGAGACTGGTGGCTATATCCGAAGACGTGGATCTGGAAGACAACGGTGCACATCGGAAAGAGACGATCGCTTCATTGTTTCGACGTCTTTACGTAATCGGTTCTCCAATGCTGTTGAGCTGCAACAACAACTGCTATCAGCTCGCAGAACTTCTGTAAGCGTCTCCACGATTAGAAGAAGAATGCGGGAGAAGAAAATTGCAGCTCATAGGGCTGCTACAGGGCCAAAATTGACTGCACAGCATAGGAGAGACCGGTTGCAATTTGCCCGTGACCATGTGGATTGGACAATAGACCAATGGAGGGCTGTGCTCTTCTCGGATGAGACGAGGGTGTGTCTTTTCTGCAACGACAGGCGTCGAAGAGTGTATAGGAGGCAAGGTGAACGATTCGCACAAGCCTGTATTCAAGAGACAGTGGAATACGGGGGTGGCTCGTGCATGTTCTGGGGCGGCATGTCAATCGACGGTAAAACGAACCTTGTGTGTGTTTCTCGGACTGGAAGTGCTCGCGGGCAAGGGTCGCTGACTGCTGCTCGGTACATAACAGAGATCTTAGAGGAGCAGGTTGTCCCTTATGCGGGATTTGTTGGCAGTGGGTTCACGTTAATGCACGATAACGCCCGCTGTCACACCGCTTTAATTGTAAGAGACTACCTGCAAGAAGTTGGAATCCCTGTTATGCGCTGGCCGGCGCGAAGTCCAGACCTAAACCCTATTGAGCACCTTTGGGATGAACTGAAACGGCGAGTACGGGCACGTGATCCTGCCCCTACCACTCTCCAAGACCTCCAAGATGCCGTCGTTGCAGAATGGGACAACATTCCTCAAGAGACTGTTGTCACATTAATTAGGTCCATGAGAGAACGCATGGAAGCAGTCATCAGGGCTAGGGGGGGTAACACTAGGTTTTAAGTTGTTTTTAAGGACTTTGTTGTAATTTTTGCTGATAAAATAAAATTTAACTTTTTAATCATTTGCATTAGCTTGCTTTTTTTTATTCCCTGGTAAACAAAAAACTAAATCCATTGATTTATACTGAAATTTAAATAAATTGCCTTTCCAATGATACCTTATAGTCATATGTCTACCATTGATTAATAGGTTTAAAATGACTTTGAAGGGAATTCTTAAAGTGGTGCGATTTTTGTGACGCCGAGTGTAATACCAATCAAATCTTCCCAAGGGGCCCCGACTGTGAGTGTGAATGAGTGAATTCTAATCTACTGGGCTTGTTTCTTTCTTTTTAGTTTTTATACGCAGTCGGGTTTTTTGTTTTTTTAAATATTTATTTTAGGTTACAAGCCTTTGATCCAATGCATTTAAATTCCTAAATTCGTTTGTCATAAATATAAAAATCTATAATATACAAAATACATAAAACCAATTATTGTCTAAATCAAAATTATTAAAAACTAGCTTCCGCCCGCGGCTTCGCCCGCGTGGTATTTTGATAAAAAGTAGCTTATGTTGTTTTTCAGATTTCAGACTATCCATATCCAATTTTGTAACAAACAGCTCAGCAAATTAGCCGTGAAACAAACATTTACACAGTTATAGTAAATTAATTTGAATATTAAGGATTATATTAATGGAACGGTATAGATTTGGGTATAGCATTTGGTTAAAAGAGAGTAGGTATGTTTAAAAAAATTATAAAATATCTGTTTACAGTAGGTATAAGGTACCTATGTATTCCATTAAGTGGCAGAAAGTACCCAGGAAAATTTATTGGTCCCTTATGTCCAAGAGACACTTCCAGGGGCCAGCATCACGTTGTGTGCAAAAATATTTTAAAATGACCTAATTTAAAACATTTTTGTACACAACGTTTGCTGTTTTGTTATTATTTGTTAAAATGTGGAGATTGTTTGGACTCGACATTCTCTGATCGCATGCGTCCGACAATGATGTCTGCCCTCACGTGTCTGCCCGTTCGGGTAGGCATAGACCTTCTACACGATCAACCCGACCGCCTGACAGAGGTGAACTTGGTCGTGTCAACAGTACCCCACCGTCTAGAACGCTGTCGGCTGACGGTCGGGTCCCACCGCGGACACAGCCTGTCGGGACGGCTGCGCTCCCGATTGACTCCGCCCATATTTGGTCGCACGACCAACGTCTACACGGTAGATTTTCATTCCCACCGGACCAAGGTCACCTCTGTCAGGCGGTCAGATCTGACCGTGTAGAAGAGGTTTTAAACCCCTTCTACACGGTCAGCCCTGACCGCCTGACGGAGGTGACCTTGGTCCGGTGTGCGACCAAATATGGGCGGAGTCAGTCGGTGTTGTATATTTAGTCTATGGCACATTAGTTTTAAGAATAAAAAATGTATTGTCTATGGTCTTCCTTGATCACCTAAGCTACGATGTAACGGACGCCATCGTGTAAAGCTCTCAATAAATTATAATCCGAATTCATCTCAAGAAGTTGTCTTATTACAAGAACCCAGCCAGCCCCAAGCACAACATGGTGTCAGAATTGGTCTCAAAAGGTGAGAAATTTATAATTATTCAAAATGTCTGACAAAATCTTCATTGCGAATATAAGGCCCCTAAAAATTGAAAATGGCGACAATGCTGCCGAGAAATGGAGGCAATGGAAGCAACGTTTCGAAATATTCATGGATGCTAACGAAATCAGCAAATGTCCAAATGCTAAACAGACAGCAATTTTACTGAATACGATTGGTGATGACGCGCTTGAAATATTCAATAGTTTCAACATCGACAGGACACAAACGAGCGTAGAAATAATTTTGAAAAAATTTGATGACAAATTCAGTCCACACACCAACTTAACAGTTGAAAGATATAACTTCTTCACGAGACTACAGAAGCAAGACGAAACTTTGGAAGAATACCTCACAGTTCTCACTAACCTATCGACCGCATGTGAATTTGCAGCACTAAAAGATTCTCTTATAAAGGATATGCTTGTCATTGGTATACAAAATACACATATAAAGGAAAGACTTCTTCAAGAAGAAAATTTGACAATTGAAAATGCCATGAAAATTGCAAAAAGTCTCGAACTGTCTCAAGAAAGGTCAACAAAACTCATGTGCAAAACTGAAAACAAAGAAACAGTGCAAGCAATCAAGTCAAGTAACAGAAGCCGTTCACAGACCAGGTACAACAAAAATAATCATCACTACAGGAATAGATCATCATCGTCAAGCAGAAATAACTTCAAACAAAGACTAAAAACACCAGACAACAATGTATGCAGGAGGTGTGGTCAAGTACACAAATACAAATGTCCAGCAGAAGGCAAGACTTGCAACAATTGTAAGAAGAAAAACCACTTTGCAAAATTTTGTTTCTTCAAAAATTCAGAAAATAATAATAATTCTGGTAATAATAATCATAGAGTAAGTACAATTCAGTTATTATCACATCCACAAGAAAATCAATTTGTCATACGTTCCATTAATAAAAATTTTAACAGTACAGGAGACTGGCAAATTAATGTTTATTTTCAAAATTTCAAAGTCAAATGTCAAATAGATACAGGAGCTGACACAAATGTCATATCAAAGCATACTCTTGAAAGAATTAGGTCTAATACTCAGGAAAATATTAAGGTAATAAGAACAAATAATAAAATATATACTTTTTCAGGAGAAGTAGTGCCAAATTTAGGTACTTGCATCTTAAATTGCTCATTTGAAAATGGAGTTTCAGCAAGATTACACTTTACTGTGGTAGATTGTGAATGCATTCCAATAATTGGGTGGAAAACATGTGAAAAACTTGGTATTGTAAAAAGAATATTCAAGATTGAAGACAGACATAGCAACAGGTCAGTACAAAATATTGTGTCAAAGTACGCTAGTACATTTGAAGGTTTAGGTTGTTTACCTTACAAGGCTCATTTAGACATTGATCTCAGTGTTAAACCAAAAGTTTGTCCGGTACGTAGAATTCCCTATTCTTTAGAAAATCGCCTGAAGGATGAACTAAAGAGTATGGAACAACAAAAAGTCATTGAAAAGGTTGAAAAGCCAACAAAATGGGTAAATTCTATAGTCCTAGTAGAAAAACCTAATGGTAAGTTGAGGATTTGCCTGGATCCAAGAAACTTAAATGAAGCTATAAAGAGACCTTACTATCCATATCCTACATTTGATGACCTTAGATCTAAAGTAGCCGGAGCTTCTATTTTTTCAAAACTGGATGCTAGTTCAGGATATTGGACTATTTGTTTAGATTCAGAAAGTAGTGACTTATGCACTTTTAATACACCCTACGGTAGATATAAATTCCTTAGATTACCGTATGGCATTAATTCCAGTGGAGAAATATTCCACAGAACCATGAATCAATTGTTTGGAGACTTACCAGGAATAATAATATTTGTCGATGACATTCTTGTCTATGGGTCGAATGAAAAAGAGCACAACGAAAGGCTTGAATTACTGTTCAAACGTGCATCTGAAGTAAATTTAAAATTTAATAAGTCTAAATGTCAATTTGGTATGGAGGAAATACGCTATGTTGGTCATATTTTCAACAAAAATGGAGTGTCACCCGACCAATCTAAAGTCGAAGCAATTTCTAATATGTCTAGTCCAACAAATGTTAAAGAACTCCAAAGATTTCTTGGAATGATTAATTATTTAGGTTCCTACATTCATAACTTAGCTGAAGAAACCACTATTTTGAGAGACTTGCTAAAAAAGCAAAATACTTGGCAATGGTTAGATCAACATGAACAACAATTTAAAAAATTAAAATCATTAATATGTCAGTCACCCATTCTTGTTCATTATGACATCAAGAAACCTATTAGATTGTCTGTTGATTCATCAAAAAATGCAGTAGGCGCTGTAATATTACATGGTAAAAATCCTATAGCATATGCCTCAAAATCACTAAATAAAAGTCAAATAAACTATGCACAAATAGAAAAAGAGCTTTATGCCATTGTATTTGGTTGCAATAAGTTTCACCAATACATATACGGTAAACCTGTTCAAGTCGAAACAGATCATAAACCTTTGGTCACTTTATTCAAAAAACCTTTGTCAGAAGTCCCTACAAGATTACAACGTATGATGATAGCCTTACAAGCTTATCACTTAATTGTTTCTTATACTAAAGGAACAGAAATGTACATTTCAGATACTTTGTCACGTGCTCCCATCAAGGACACTAACCAAAATCAAGAATTAGTTAGCCTGGACGATTTAGACAACGAAGTCGAAATTCATATTAACTTATTAACTTCTAACTTAGCTATCACAAAAGAAAAACTGGATAAGATTTTACATCACACAAATCATGATTTAATATCACAAAAACTTAAAGAATATTATAAAATAGGATGGCCTAAATGCAAAGAACATTGTGACAATTTAGTATCACCTTATTGGAATATTAAGGAAGAAATTCATATGATTAATAATTTACTTTTCAAAAACAACTCTGTCATAATACCTAAGTCTATGAGGTCTGAAATTTTGAATATCCTTCATGAAGGTCATTTAGGTATAGAAAAAACAAAAAGTTTAGCTAGAGGAGTAGTTTATTGGCCTAACATCAACCAGGACATAGAAAATAAAGTAAGACAATGTGAAACTTGCAGTATTTATTCTTCAAATAAAACTAAAGAGTCAATGTTATCTCATGAACAACCACTATTTCCTTGGCAAAAACTAGCCACTGATTTGTTTGAATATAAAGGCAAAAAATATTTACTTGTTGTAGATTTTTATTCCAATTACATAGAAATAGCAAATTTAAACAAAGATAGTAGAACTTTTAATGTCATAACACACTTAAAATCTATTTTTGCTAGACATGGTATCCCATTACAACTTCTAAGTGATGGAGGTCCCCCTTACAACTCGTTGGAATTTAAAACATTTCTTCTTGATTGGAATGTTGAACATATTGTGTCAAGTCCACATTTATCTAGGTCAAACGGACTCGCTGAAGTTTCTGTAAAAATTGTGAAAAACATATTAAGAAAATGTGATGAATCAGGGTCTGATCCCTTCATAGGATTACTACATTATAGAAATAGTCCTAGAGGAAATATTGCTTCACCTGCTCAGTTATTAATGTCAAGAAATTTAAGAACTAAATTACCTAATATAGTAAGTAATTTAAGACCTAAAATTGTAAAATTTTCAGAACACAAAGTAAAGAAACATAGTAATTTAAATAAAACAAAATTATATTATAACAAAAATTGTAAAACATATCCAGCATTTTATAATAACCAACAAATTTACTTTAAGAAAAATCCAAAAGATATCATATGGACTAAAGGTACTATTGTTTCAAAGACAGACTTTCCTAGATCATTTATTGTTAAAGATTGTTATGGTACAAATTACAGAAGAAATAGTCAACATATTCGGATAGATTATAAATCAAGCAATAATAAGTCAAATAATAAAAAAGTCAAATTCAAGGACACTAGACAGACTATGAATCAAAATAATTTTCCAATTCCAAATAAAACAGACAAGTCGAAGTCAGAAACATTTCTTCAAAAGTCCAAAATAAAAGAAAAAGAGGATGATAATTGTATATTTATTTTCACTCATTCAGAGTCAAATCCTTTGTCAAAGTCTATTACCAAAGAAAATAATGATTCTGATTCCTTCTTGTCAGTAGAGTCAGATCATTCGTCTCAGTCAGTTACGGAGGCAAGATCTCCAGTATTTGTAAATGTCGAAGAAATAGCATCACCTGATAGTCTACATGAATATAATGAATATGATGACCAGGTTTTATTGGATACAAATGAATCATCATGTAATTCTCAAAGTCCTATTACTAGTCCTATGCTTGAAAACTTACCTCATACCTCTGTTAATTTAGAAAAGAAAGATTGTAAACAAGCTAAAAAAGAAATGTCGCAAGCTGAGTATAGCTCGAGAGGTAGATTGATAAAAAAGAGACAGAAATTAGATTTATAAATTTGAAATTGTGTATTAATATTGTATAATGTTAAAATATATTGTATTATTATAAATTTATTTATCTTAGCTTTATTCATCAGTTTAAGGTTATTGATAAGTGTCAAATTGTCAATGTCATAATTTTATAAATTGTCAATGTCATAATTTTATAAATGTCAATGTCATAATAATTTTATAAATGTCACATCAAACCTTTTAAAAGAAAAAAGGGCATGTTGTATATTTAGTCTATGGCACATTAGTTTTAAGAATAAAAAATGTATTGTCTATGGTCTTCCTTGATCACCTAAGCTACGATGTAACGGACGCCATCGTGTAAAGCTCTCAATAAATTATAATCCGAATTCATCTCAAGAAGTTGTCTTATTACAAGAACCCAGCCAGCCCCAAGCACAACAGTCGGGAGCGCAGCCGTCCCGACAGGCTGCGTCCGCAAGTTCACCTCTGTCAGGCGGTCAGGTCTGATCGTGTAGAAGGGGTTTTAGATTCGTGCGCTCCCCCACCACACGACAGCGCCGTTGCCTGCCGCCACACTTCGGCGAATGTGCGCGATGGCGACCGACGACCGACGGCAGCGGCGGCGATGCAGAGTACCTATTCCTTAAAAGGAACTTTAACTTCAAAAGCCATTTTTTTTTAACTTGATACACCCAAAACTTCTAAATATGATGTTCTTAGGTTCAGTGGTTTAAAATTTTGCATATAAAAAGTTTGGCTTCGTAGTTCCCGTTCCGAATCCGTTCCGTTCCGTTCGAATTTCGGGAATTCCGTTTGTAGAATTTCACCCCCACGGTGGTAAAAATTTCAAAATGCTAGAACAAACGATTTTAAATTTCAAAAACGCTAGAACAAATTGTTATTTATTTCTTATCAAGTTCCTAAATATAAAGTTTCATGGTTTTATCCCCAGAAATGACAAAATCCCATACAAACTTTCAACCCTTATTTCACCCCCTCACTGGTCGAAATTTCAAAAACGCTAGAACAAATGTTTAAATATATCTTATCAAGTGCTTAAATATAAAGTTTCATGGTTTTATCTTTTAAAATTAAGAAATCCCATACAAACTTTCAACCCTTATTTCAACCTCTTCATCCCCTTTTTCGCAATAAAAGGTAGCCTATGTTATTTCTCAGGGTCTAAAGATTGTCTGTGCCAAATTTCATCAAAATCGGTTGAGAGGTTTAAGCGGGAAAGAGTAACAGACAGACAGACAGACAGACAGACAGACAGACAGACAGAGTTACTTTCGCAATTATAATATTAGTTTGGATTTCATCAAGTAACAAAAAATTAGGGATATCGTCATCACCATTTCAACATTTTGTTACTGATCATTACCCAACAAGGAATCTCGACGGAGCCCCGCTTCGCGGGGCTCCTATTTCTGCGTGCAAGGTTTAATAACCTAACATAAAGGGGATGGCGGGGTCTTTCAGACCCCGCCATCCCTTTCGAACCTAACCTGTCCATGTCGGGGTGCCCACAAGTCCCGAGCTCGCTTCGCTCGCTCTTGGATCCCAAGATCTCCGGTTTCTAAACATTTAATGAAATATCAGTTTTACTATTATAGTAAGGTACCTATAATAGGTACCTTATTGAACATTCGGAATAATACACATTATGTAGTACAATACTTAGGACATATGACTTTATTTCATACAAAATTAGGGATACTAGATATTATGTCAGAACTTATGTAAAACAAAATTTAGGTTTTTTGATGATTATGGTTACTGAATTTTATAGCAAACGTGTTATGGCTAATGATTTTCGGACAAACAGTTTTAGGAGACGAAAAGGGACACCTTACATTTTTTATAGCTTGTGATAGTTTTTATATTCTGTAATGTATTTTAGTTACTCATATTTTTAAGTAAAATGAAAAGAAAGATCACAAAACTCCAATGATTTTTCCCGAAAAAATTAGGAGGTGTATTTAACGTTTAAAATGGCAACATTTTATGTTATTATTATTACTGTATAGAGACTCATTGATCTCACAGTTAAACTGCGTAAGCAGTTTTGTGGGGCTATGTATTTAGTTTTTAAGTATTTTTTTGAAGAAAAATAAAGAGCATTCATTCATTCATTCATTCATTGTGATGTTGTCGTTTGTAGGGTGACCAACATAAACTGGCTTCTGCAACGACGATATAATACTAGACTCCTAATAACAGGCGACCTATGTCTGCCAACACATTAGGCAAAAAAGTCTTATATCCGTCTCATTTCGACCAATCCTGTGAGCCGTAAACATACGTTGAGACAGAACAGACCTTAAGTTAGCGAATCACAACGCAGTTCCCCGTCCCCCTCGCTTACGTAGTACCTCAGCGAGTTGGCAGAATAGTTTTGTTCGTTAGATCGTGCAATGCGTAGTCTAGTAATATATAGTCGTTGGGCTTCTGAGAGGTGATTGCGTCGATGTTGCCCGCGAAATTCAAATTTTCTTACGTTTTTTGCAATTTGCAGGACAGTGACATGTTGTAACTTTATCAAAAGAATTGCGGTAATAAGTATAATTTTAAATATAAAAAACATCAAAACATTCGCTCCACCAGCTCTCACATAGAAAAGCTGCATCTTGTTAAAATCTCCGAAATCTAACTTAGATGCAGGTTTAAAACGAAAGAAAATTTGAATTTCGCGGGCTGGTTGGTGTATTCCTCTTAAAGAAAAAGTAATGTTAATTAATTTATAAGAGGAATAGTTTTATTTCGATTTATAGTGAGTATCTACAGCTTGGCCAGAACGGATTGAAACGGAACTAATCTTTTTGTTTGTTGATAACGTTTAAAATCTTTGATATTTGAAATTGAATTTGAAACCTGCGTTCTTTGTTTACAACAAAGAACGCAGGTTTGTTAGATTATTATTGTGCCATAAAACTAACGTAATAAGTGAAAAATAATAATATAAAATTGTAAAGTTTCTGTACACACTTCTCGCAGCGAATTAGTTGCTAACGCGTATTAAACTATAACTTATTATATTTTATCCGCATAAAAGCTCCAGGAAAATTCCCAGTCCATTGTCTGTCTGACAATACCAAAATGTCAAGAGAAAAACATTCAACCATAGATTGTTAGTGGCCAGGTACGCCACACCACCCCCCCACGGAGAAAGATGCACCGGTTACGCAAAATCGGAGAAATCTTTGAACTTCACTCGTCTACCGGAGCGCGTGGTATACGGCGTTTTTGGGACCGGATTGACATTCTTGAGTTTTGAAGGCTCTGTAGTTTTCATTGGAATGTCACGCGTCGTGAGTGCTGTAGGTTCTGTGAGGCCCTTCAGAAGATCATGGTCGACTTGGATTGAGTGATCCATGTGTGCCGGTTTGACGCGATCGACACTCACAGTCACAGTTTTGCGGTTTACGACAAGAGTGATAGTTTTACCATCACTGGAGTGACTTACGACCTCGTACGGGCCAGAATACGGTGGCTGTAATGGTCGTTTGACGGAATCGTCCCGTAGAAATACGTGCGTTGCTGATGCAAGGTCCTTAAATATAAATATAGATGGCTGTGAATGCCGGGAAGCCGGAATGGGTCGCACGGTCGACATTTTACGTCGAAGCTGTACGACAAAATCAGCCGGGTCATTTAAACGATGTGATTCATCAGCCGCTATAAGCAATTCTCCGGGCAATCGAAGAGGTTCCCCGTACACCATTTCAGCAGCAGTGGCTTTCAAGTCTTCTTTGAAGGCTGATCGCATGCCGAGGAGGACAAGGGGCAGCGCACGGACCCATGAGTCTTGGTGGCACATAAGAGCAGCTTTGAGCTGGCGGTGGACGCGCTCAATCATGCCGTTAGCGCAGGGATGGTAAGCTGTTGTCCTGGTTTTCGTTGTGGCGAATAACGTCATCAGGCGGCGGAAAAGGTCGGATTCAAACTGCGTACCTTGATCTGTAGTAATGATTGACGGCACACCGAAACGGGCAATCCACCCTCGTGTTAGGGTTTCCGCCACCTCTTCTGCGGTGATGGAGCGCATTGGCCATACCTCAGGCCATCTAGTGACTCTATCAATGGCCGTCAGACAGTACCGGTAATCATTGCAAACCGGCAAGGGACCGACGATGTCGATATGGACATGTCTGAAACGACCACGTGGTAGATCAAAATTACCAAGAGGGGACGAATTATGGCGCGATACCTTAGCACGCTGACACGCTATGCATGTTCGCGCCCACTCTTTACAGTCACTATTCACGGACGGCCAAACGTAGCGATCGGTTACGAGACGGGTGGTAGCTCGAGCGCCGGGGTGGCTTAAATTGTGCAGCTTGTCAAATGCTGTTTTTCGGAAGGAGAGGGTCAAATAAGGGCGGGGCTTGCCCGTAGACATATCACAGGTGACTGCGATATTAGAACCCGGTATTTTAATTTTGGATAATTGAAGGCTGGTGCCTTGCTGCTCCAGGTTTAATAATTCCGGGTCTACCTCCTGTGATTTGGCAAGTGCTTGCCAATCCTGCTCAAGAGCAATGGCATCAACCCGTGACATCGTATCAGCGACTACATTGTCTTCGCCCTTGATGTATTTAATGTCGGTGGTAAATTGACTAATGAAAGACAATTGATTTAATTGTGCTGGTGGGAGTTTTTCCCGGCGCTGTACGAAAGCGTAGAGTAGCGGCTTATGGTCTGTATAAATAGTAACATGTTGGACTTCGAGTATGTGGCGGAAATGCTGTACGCTTTCATACACCGCCAGTAGCTCGCGATAATAAGCAGGCCACTGTGCTTGCTGATCCGTTAACTTTTTGCTGAAGAAAGCAAGAGGCACCCACTCGCCGTCAATTTGTTGTTGAAGGCAGGACCCGATGTGAACGCTGGAAGCATCAGTAAAGAGTCCAAGAGGAGCACCGTTGACCGGATGATGTAACAGGGTGGCAGTCGCTAAACTCGTTTTGCAGGCTTCTAATTGTTCGAGTAGCTCAGGTGTCCATATAAATGGTTTTGCACCCTTGCCTTTAGTAGCAATCACAGCTTTAATTAATGGAGCCTGGAACAATGCAGCCTTAGGTAGAAAACGGCGGTAGTAATTTAACATACCGAGAAAACGACGCACTCCCTGCGGGGCGATTCACTATCTACGAGCGACAGTTCGGCAAAGTGGATGGTTACTGGACACCTCTATATTTTATCGACTGTTATGCGGCTAAGTTGAGGAGTGCCTGTAGTGCGTTAGAATAGTAGCTTTTAGGGAACATTTAAACTTATCAGGTTCATTGCATTTGTGTCAAATTTACCCTTTTGACAGCTATTTGATGCGTTCGTTTCGCTGCATTCCGATTGTTCAACATCAAATTTATTACCAACGAGTGGAAAGAGGCAATCGTTTAAAACACTGCTCATGAGCAGTGTTTTAGGCTAGCCACCGGTCGAGCGGTCTGTGCCGTAGATATAAAAGATGGACTGAGCAATAGCTGAATTTGGCCATACAGTCTAGGCATCCCTATAAGTCTATGCAAATATTTTTTTCATCGAGTCGGGCAGTGTTTTGTTTTGGTGTTTTGCGAAATATGAGAGTTGTTACATCGACTGGTTTAGACAAAACAATCTATGAATTATGTAGTTAAATGACAATTTATTATTTGAGAATCTTACGCTTATCGTATTTCTGGGATTTGCTGAAGAAGAGATGAAACGACTTCGTCTACGATAATAGAGAAGACGCCTACGTGACTTAGGTGACCCGTTGCATTTTGCAGTAACAGGTTTTAGAAGAACTTCGCCCATATTTACCACAAGCTCTACGAAAAACAGCTGTTCGCAATGAACTAAAAGTACTTTTTTTTTGTTCCCAACTTGTTTGAATGAGTTTGATAATTTAATAAGTAAGTCATCCTATTTTTATTGTTTGTTGCAGATTTTGGCTGCATTTTATGCAAATGGATCTTACCAACGTTATGTCGGTACCTCCTACTTGTTTATTAAGTCCCAGCCAACGTTTAGCAAGTGTTTACATCAGGCTACTGATGCACTCAATGTCCGGGAAGTACTGTTATACCACATAAAATTTCCCATGTCTCAGGTAGAGAGACAAGTCATCATGACACAGTAAGTATAATAAAATATTTAAGTGCCTTTAGTAAATATTATCTAAATGTCTATCTCTATTGAAAATATTCACAGTTGATGACACTGCGCTTATTGAATGTTAATAAAATCAAGCTTTATTTAATAATATCTGGTTGACCGAGCTTCGCTCGGTTTTTTAAATGTCTATATCTTGGGAACCGAGCTTTTCTCGAACCTGGGACCTGGGATAAATCGATTCCTTGAGCCGAAAAACCCCTAATCTGTAACTTTCATGAAAATCCTTGGAGCCGTTTTCCGAAATCCTGATTATATATAAATATACAAGAATTGCTTGTTTAAAGATATTAGATTAGATAATAGCTGGATTGCAATGGAGTGGCTCTCTACTAATAATCTTACTAATATTATAAAAGTGAAAGTTTGTTTGAATGCATAAATGGATGTTTGTTATTTTTTAATGTGAAAACTATTGAATGATTTGTATTAAGTTTGGTTAAAGTCCCTGTCCTTAGTTCCTAGTGTCAAATATCTAGGTGTTTACATTGATTAAAAACTAACCTAGCACACCCACATAGAGGCATTATCTACATGTACAAAGAAGCTCACATTCAAAGAATTTAATTAAGAATTAAGACACTCGGCTTGCATGCAGCAAGCAGCTTTGAAATTAGTCTGCCAGAGTCTATATGCATCAATAATCACCTATTGTAATTACTGAGTCATTTCTGTTGATAGCATTTAATTTTCACAGGTACTGTGGCTCCTGACATACAAGTATCTTTTTACTTAGGAGTTAGATTTTTCTATTTAATTTTGTTAACCTTTTATCCTATGTGTTTTTTCTTTGTTCAATAAACTAATTTCTAATATTAAGGAATTCAATTTTAATTTCAAATATGTATGGTTGATTTCAGGTTTATGGAAAGATTTCGCTTCCCAGGCATTATTGGGTACATAGATGGTACTCATGTGGCTATAATTAGGCCTAATGATCATGAAGAAACATATTTTAATAGAAAAAATTATCATTTTCTGAATATTTTATTGGTGAGTACTATGAAGTTGAATAATTGCATTTAAATGTATATACCATCTTTATATATTGAGTAAAAAAAAATTGTTTCAGATTTGTGATGCACATCTTAACATTCTACATGTTGATGCATCATTTGTTGGTGCTGCACATGATTCTTATGTTTGGAATCAATGTCCCTTCAAGACTTATTTGGAGAGACTGCAAAGGAATCGCCAGAGCTTTTGATTATTAGGTAGGTAACTATATCATTTGCATTGGCATTTAAATAGATTATTTTGGCATAAAATACCAAAAGTGATTGATTGATCATATCAATGCGGTTAGAATGGTAGAACTAAAAAAGATAGATCTATTGTGCAGACCGTTAAGTTGAATGGGAAATATGAACTAAAGGAAATATTTATGTTTCAGGTGATTCTGGATATGCACAGCGCCCGTGGATGATGACACCTATCTTGGGCACAGCTCCAGGCTCACCTGAAGAATATTACACGGAATTTCATTGCAAAGTGAGAAACACTGTTGAGCGTTGCATTGGTGTTCTCAAAGCACGCTGGCGGTGTTTGCTAGCACACAGGGTACTACACTATGACCCTGTTATAGCAGCAAGGATAGTGAATGCATGCACTGTTCTACACAACATTTCCAATGCTCGAAACGTCCCAATGCCTGACCTTAACAGTGAGGACATACTTATTGACCAACAGAGCCAAATATCCATGCCTAACATCTGACGTAGTTCAAGACAACACTAGGGATATACTAGTACAAAGACTCGGAATTCTAGGAATATGTAATTTTGCTTCACTAGGACAGATGAAAATACTATTGTTGGAGCTGCTGAAGATTGTACAACTAGGTATTTTATTAGTATAAGCTTAGGTTGTCCCGCTGAAGGACATTTTGCATTGTATAAATTCAATCTCCTTATTATTATTATATACCTGCATAGCCTATATTGTATAAGTACTATGTACTAAAACGCTTTTATTCATTATTATTGTCATGTATAATAATAATCATCAGCTGTTATAGTCGGATTATGTAGTTCCCTTCTAAATGGTGATAAGTTATTATAATTATTTCCATGTTTATTGGGTGCTTTCAGTTGAGACCAAATCAAAGTCTAGAATCGCCACTTTAGCAATGTTATTTTTCATAATCTTGTAAATTGTTCTTTATCAATTATCTAGGTATTTTGCATTGTATAAATTGAATCTTATTATTAAATAGTTGCATACTTAAGTATATTGTATAAGTACTATTTATTAATATTGTCATGTATATAAACATCTTTTATAGTCGGATTATGTTGTTTCCTTCTTGTGATTAGTTATTATTATTATTTCCATGTTTATTGGGCGCTTTCAGTTAGGACCAAATCAAAGTCTAGAATCGCCACTTTAGCAATGTTGTTTTTTCACAATCCTGTAAATTGTTCTTTATCAATTATCTAGGTATTTTGCATTGTATAAATTGAATCTTATTATATATAGCTGCATAGCTTAAGTATGTTGTTTATGTACTATGTGTTATTATTGTCATGTATATAAATATCTGTTATAGTCGGATTATGTAGTTCCTTTCTTGTGATTAGTGATTATTATTATTTCCATGTTTATTGGGCGCTTTCAGTTGGGACCAAATCAAAGTCTAGAATCGCCACTTTAGCAATGTTGTTTTTTCACAATCTTGTAAATTGTTCTTTATCAATTATCTACTCTATTGCTTGAGCAATACAATAGAATACTCCATTTCTTAGAATGTTTTGTTTTTATTTGATGTAACAAAGGCTCTGTAATAATTTTTGGCAATTGAAAAAGAGTGTCCATGGAGTTTCTTGCCCGTTCTTCTCCATAGATCTACTCCTTGGAATGGGCAACTACAGTACTTTCACAGTTATTATGTCTTGTGACTGGGACTGTAGCTTCATTATTTATATTGAGAAACAAGCTTGAAATGAATGAAATGAAATTAACGCTAATTTTTAAAACATACTTTTATTTACAAAAACCCTATTTAACAAAATAATCAATAAAGAAAAAATTGAACTATTGTTCAGTGGTTTAGGCGCCAGCTCAAAACATCCAAAACAAAACCACATAATTCAAAATTGCTAATCAACCACGGCAAATAGCGTAATAATACATAACCTATTAACAGAAGCATATTTCTGTGATTATTTGAAGACAGTTCAGGCGCCAGCCAACTCAAAGCATACTCAACATTCTTACAGACGATCAAAAAGGTTTTTGAAAAAATAAAACCATTAATATGGCTATTTTTGATTTTATAAATAACGTCATGGCTAACGTGGATAAAAGGAAGCCGGTTTGTGCAATTTACTGCGACATGACCCAGGCTTTCGATTACGTTAACCACGACATTCTCCTCAGTAAATTAGAAGCATATGGCATCAGGGGAAATCTACTGGAACTCATAAAAACATATTTGATAAATCGTAAACAATATACCGAAATTTCTAAAATAAACATCTCAAGTAAAAAAGAAGAAATAATTATATAAATCAAAGGAACGAATAGTGAAGTACGGACTGATTAAGAATATTAATTAAAAGAACAATAATCATGGTTTTAACTACAGCTTGAATTCAACAACTTCTGGTGGCTCATCTCTTAATTGTGCTAATCTTCACATTTCTTTCAAGGTGTTGTACTTCCTAGCACGACCATGAACATATTCATAATAACTTTTGATGGTAATAAATTCCTCTTACTTTGTACTATTATATACCACTAATTAGTAATTTTGTACCTCTCAATTATCGTAGATAAGCAGGTCGTGCTAGGAAGATTGCTTCCCAGCACGACCACGCTAAAATTCCAGTTGGCATTGAAGTTGAAGACACGGGACCATGCCTAATATTTTGTACTCATTTATACTCCGATTTAATTACCGGTATATTGTCGTAAACTGTAAGAAAAAAATAAAATTAAGAAATTCTGCCCACAATTTTATTTAACGCCATCTCGTGACAAGTTTAAAAATCAAATGCAGGCTTGTGGGCAGATTTTTAAATTTTATTTTTTTCTTACAATTTACGTCAATTTACGGGTAATGAAATAGCGGTACATAATGGGCAAATTTTTAGGCATGCTCCCGTGTCTTCAACTTCAATGCCAGCTGGAATTTTAGCGTGGTCGTGCTGGGAAGCAACCTTCCTAGCATGACCTGCATATCTACGGTAATTGAGAGGTACAAAATTACTAATTAGTGGTATATAATAGTGCAAAGTAAGAGGAATTTATTACCATCAAAAGTTATTATGAATATGTTCATGGTCGTGCTAGGAAGTACAACACCTTTCAAGGCTTGTTAGTTTTGATTTATGGCCCTGACTACTTCTACTAAGGCCTCTGTAGCAGCTGCCTGTCGCCCCATAGTGGATGCCAGCCCCTCCATAGTGGATGCCAGCCCCTCCATAGTAGATGCCAGCCCCCTCACTGCGGTTGCCAGCCCCTCCATTGCGGCTGCCTGTTGCTCCTCAGCAGCAACACGACGGCTCTCAATTTCATATGCCCACTGTGGCGCATTCTCAGGAACTGTAATGAATATAAATAAATAATTTTACATTGACTTCTGCTTTAGGGCTGTTGTAAACTAATAAATAGAATATTATACCTACATTGTCTCTTCAACCTTCTGACTGGCCGCGGCCCAGTGGAGGGTGGAGCTTGTCTGGGTCCTAGAAATATTTATTTATGAATATCATATAATTATTATAATCCTCAATTTGGTTTTCATTTGTAACACATTTTATTCTCAAAAATAAGTCTTGTGATTGATCAGAATACCGGAGATAGATTAGATCTCAAGCTAATAAGCAGAGGTCGGAATTAGATAGAGTTAATTTAATACTTCCATCAAAATGTTGATATAGATCTTCCCAGGATTTCTAATAGACAATCTCGAGTGGAAAACAGTATTATAAACAATAATAATTAAAACATCAATGATAGATTAGACAAATAATTGTGTGAAAGTAAATGACTTTATTATTATTTTAATAAATCACGACATTTTTCTGCTCTTTAAAAATAACCCCTGGATTTGGGGCATATCCACTTTATTCTTTTGCTTTATGAAATCAGTGTAAGTACATGAATAACTCTACCTAAATGTTTTAAAATATGTTCATAGTTATAATATACTAGCGGCCCGTACGTGCTTCGCTACGTATATAAAAACTGTGATAAATGAAGAACCGCTTGACTGATTTTGTGCAATCTTCACATAAACCATCTACTAAATAGTCCAAACAAAGCCTAAACTGCGTGAGCCCGTTCTCGAGTTATAAAATTACAATGAAAAGAGGCATTGATTTTTATGATTATTGATTCTCTGACAAACTTACTTGACCCATCTTGAGCCGGCCGTAAATCGGCGGAGGGAGTGGGCGTGGTTGTCACGGACTGACTTTCGAGCCATTCTTCCTCCATAGGCTCCAGAGAGTCGTCTGATGCTATAGGAACAGGACAGGAGGGTCCTGCAAGCCTAATTTCCGCAGCCAAAGGCTCAGTCGTGTCATCAACAGTTGGTATCTGTAAAATATTTAATTTACTCACAATCACACAATATCCAAACATTTAACTTACAAATAAACCCATAAAAAATATTTGAATGTGAAAATGATAGCAAAGTTCAATAGTAAGATGAATGAAAAAAGAACTAAGATTTCAGAATTCTATAGATAATCTTGATCTTCCTTCAATCAGGCTTTAACAGCGAACCAAAGTTTTGAAGAATTGTCCTGCTAAAGTCAACCTTATAGTATAAAGGCAATGTCTTGCTGTAATATAACATAAAAATAGATAAGTTGGTATTTGGTTAGCTAAATATAAGATGTCAAAAGTGGTTCCACTTGGTTCATGTAATATGCACATGGCTGCAGCAATAGCAGTTCCATTTGCTTGAACTTGACACACTACTAGATGTTAGAAATTAAATACCCATGGAATAAAGACTAAAGTTCTTAATTTGTTAATTAGAAAGAAAGAAAAAACGTTTATTTGGGTAACTGGTACACACACAGGGTACACACAATATAGACAAATAAAAGAAGAAAAAAAGAATTAAAAACAACATAGTAAAACATCAAATTACAACGAAAATAGAACATTGTGTGTCCCACGGCTACGCCAAATGGATTAGATAGAAGAATAGATTAGAAACTAACATTAACAGGCAGGCGCACTCCAGGCAATCCGTCCACCGCCACTGGGCCAATTATTGCTAATAAGCGCTGCTCGTGCTCGTTCAGGGGATGGACTTTATTTGGGCCTCCACCAGTAGCAGCTGCAGACCTCCTGGAGTCTGCAGCTTTGCTTTTGGTCTTGGCTTTAAGCTCGATCCAGTACTTGATAGAAAAAAAAGCGTGCGTTAGGTTAGGTTAGGTGCTTCGCAAAACCATTCATCAAGCAAAACCAAAAAAGACAATGCAAACATGCAAACTATTGCAAGAATTGATCGTGTTTCTATTGGATTGTTAACTTACCCTTCGCCATTGGTCACTTGATTTAGTGGCTCCTCCTTCGACGGAATAAAGCCGCATCGCGACAGATTCCCAATATTCCCTATGGGCCTGTGCAGCCTGTGGGCCTCCGTAGAAGCGACCCAAGGCTACGTCGATGTGAGTCTCGGCAAAATCTAGCAAGATTTCTAGTTGTCTGGCCGCGACCCGTCTACGTGTAGTCATCTTAAAAATATATTTACGACATCATTAGCGCCTTATTGAAGGTAATAAGGTAAGGTAGGTATAATTAAATATTGGCTACAAAATAGATGTTTCTATAGCGTGAGTGAATTTTTGGAACATGATAATGAATAAATAAATAAATTCTATAATACAATCATTTTAATTTAATATAATTATTCAAATTTCTATTTTATTTACTTTTTTTGACATTTAACTGCATGGACATCTTATTTTATTGTTTCAATTTTGTTTTAATCATCATTCATTTTATTTATGGTAATTTTTATTGTTTTTTAATTTGAGAATTTACTGTATGTGTCTGTGTGTCTTCTAAATGATTCCAATGTTTTATTATTGTAAGAATTTGCACGCTTGCTTGCAGGCAGAATACAATGACCTTTATGCCTTATTACCTTACCTCATAAACAAAATGTATTTCTTCAGCAAATAAACTTTTGATTTGACACTTTAGTACCTTTTCTAACGAATTATTATCAAGTTCAAAAACTTTTAGATTGTTTTTCTTTAACGTAGCTAAGTTTTTAACTTTTTAACAATAGACAAGCGAGGGTCAGTGGGTCGTCCTAGGGCAGTCTATTTTTATTTGTATGATATATAACTTACCTTTAATTATAAATTCTTCTAAAACTTGAGCAAGGATTCCACACTTGATTTAATTTTAATGGCAGCTATGGGCAGGGCAGATATGAATTTTAGTTAGCGCAAATTTTACCTGTCAGCTGTGCTGTCAGTTGCATATAAACCACAAAAATATAAAATGCTCCATAAAATCAACTATTCTCATGCTCTTGAGGTACTCTTAAACTTAGCCGCGTAACAGTCGATAACTCAGGCTACACATATCGATAAAATTAGAGGTGTCAAGATTAAGCAACCCATCGCACAGTGTCGCTCGTAGATAGTGAATAGCCCCGCTGGACGGTTTTAGGGGGTGGGAAATCAAGGATGGTTTGAACACGATCCTGAGGAGGCTTAGTGCCCTCAGGGCTGATGCGATATCCTAAGAATGTTACCTCACGTGCACCTAGTACCAACTTGGAAGGATTTATCACAACCCCATAGTCCCGCAATCGTCTAAAGAGGATGCGTAGATGCTCGCAGTGGAGAACCTCGTCTGTAGAGTGAACGAGAATGTCATCCACGTACGGAAAACAGAAATCAAGACCCCGTGTGACCTCGTCGATAAAGCGCTGGAAGGTTTGGCCAGCATTGCGAAGACCGAATGTCATGAATGGGAATTCGAAGAGGCCAAACGGAGTAGTGATGGCGGTCTTCGGAATATCCTCTTCATTAACTGGGATCTGATGGTATGCCTTCACAAGGTCGATGGTGCTGAAAATTTTAGCACCGGTGAGGTTGTGGGCAAAATCGTTTATGTACCTGACAGGATACCTGTCTGGTACCGTTCGGGCGTTGAGCGCGCGGTAGTCGCCGCAGGGACGCCAAGTGTTATCTTTCTTAAGGGTCATGTGCAATGGAGATGACCACGGGCTTTTTGACGGTCGTGCTGTGCCAGACTGCACCATGTTCTCAAATTCCTTTTTAGCCGACACTAGTTTTTGGGGGGCTAAACGGCGGGGACGACAAGAAATGGGGGGCCCATCCGTTGTCTTAATGAAATGCACAGTATCGTGCTTAACGATCCTGGTAATGCCAGGAGGTCGAGTTATTTCGGGGAACTCTGCTAGCACTTGTGCGAAAACAGAATTCGACGGAGCTACGGCCTTGACACTAGGTTGCTCTGACGTCGCGGTACAGGCAATTGCCGAAAGATTGGTGACGCCGTCTATTAACCGCTTGGTGCGGCAGTCTGGTAATAAGTGATAATATGACAGAAAGTCCGAGCCAATAATAGCATTATTGACATCGGCGACGACAAACGTCCAGGTAAAATTGCGACGGAGACGAAAGTTTAGCGTCAAAGTAATTGTGCCGAAAGTATGTATGCTGCTCCCGTTAGCAGCGCAGAGATCATAATCCATAGGTTTCCTTCGACTAGAAAGCCAGCGATGAGGGTAACAGCAAAGGTCTGAACCAGTATCTATTAAGAATTGTCGTTTAGTAACCTGGTCCGTTACAAAAAGACGACGGCTAGGGGCATGACAGCAATCAGTCGCCGTCGCTACTGACTGGTCCCTATGTTTTCCGATACCCAACTGCATGGTGTGATACACTTTTTTGCCTTCACACCAAATTTCTGGTGATACCAACACCATTTTTTATTCCGAACCGGAGTGGTGCTGCGCGAAGTATATCTACTACCACTCCGAGATCGGGACCTTTGGGATCTTAAAGCAGCAACCTCGCAGCTAAGCACTTCTAACCGCTCCATCAGACTGGAAAAAATTTAGGAGTTGTCTAACCCTCTGCTCTTTGGATGTGGAGAACCGTTTAATCAGGGTGTCTTTCAAAACTATGTATTTGCCCTCAGCCGGCGGGTTGATCACAATGTCTTCAACTTCCCCGGCCACCTGATGGTCGATCTGGCTGAGTATATAACTATATTTAGTGGCATCAGTGACAATGCCAGCCAAAAGAAATTGTGCTTCAGCCTGAGCGAACCACACAGTTACCCGGTCTGGCCAAAACGGTGGCAGCTTCACAGCTACCTTACATGCAGCGGCCGACACCTCAAGTTTAGGGTGAGCATTAGGTTGTTCATGCTGGCCACGCAAGGCAGCATTCTCAGCTTCAAGCATTTTCAAACGTGCTTGAAGTTCATCAGCCATGGTGAAAGACGTGCAAGTCCTCAAAAAAATAAAATTTAGCAACCACACGAAAAACCAAACCAGGAGTAAGTTATCCTAACCGTGGGAATGTGGTGAGGCAAGACTATGGTTGAATAACCACTTGATAATTTAAATACTGGTTACATACACATGCAGAGACAAAATAAAAAATACAATAAAGGAATAAACATAGACACCTATAACAATGATCACCAAAAAATGCAAAAATAGAAGAGTAAACACATAAATGTCAATAAAAACCTTTATCACACGCAAGTATGTTCGCCGGTCGCCGGGCGCGCTGAGTGCACCGATGAATGGACAGGAAACGGAACAGCACGATGTGATGCAAAATGAGCCAAGATGCCGCAGTCCACAGGTCAGCTCTTAGTTCAGCGGTCAGTATGCGTAGTGCGTCGCGCAGGCTGAATTCACCTCGAGCATTCGCAATGAAGCAATCTTGTGAAAATCACGTCGGGGTCACCACTTTGGAGACACGGGCAGAAGATGCTCGTTCTCCTTTACTTGGAGGCGAGGCAATAAAAGTCGCATGAAGGAAATCAGAGAATATTATTCAATAAACATTGTAAAGTTTCTGTACACACTTCTCGCAGCGAATTAGTTGCTAACGCGTATTAAACTATAACTTATTATATTTTATCCGCATAAAAGCTCCAGGAAAATTCCCAGTCCATTGTCTGTCTGACAATACCAAAATGTCAAGAGAAAAACATTCAACCATAGATTGTTAGTGGCCAGCGGGGCGATTCACTATCTACGAGCGACAGTTCGGCAAAGTGGATGGTTACTGGACACCTCTATATTTTATCGACTGTTATGCGGCTAAGTTGAGGAGTGCCTGTAGTGCGTTAGAATAGTAGCTTTTAGGGAACATTTAAACTTATCAGGTTCATTGCATTTGTGTCAAATTTACCCTTTTGACAGCTATTTGATGCGTTCGTTTCGCTGCATTCCGATTGTTCAACATCAAATTTATTACCAACGAGTGGAAAGAGGCAATCGTTTAAAACACTGCTCATGAGCAGTGTTTTAGGCTAGCCACCGGTCGAGCGGTCTGTGCCGTAGATATAAAAGATGGACTGAGCAATAGCTGAATTTGGCCATACAGTCTAGGCATCCCTATAAGTCTATGCAAATATTTTTTTCATCGAGTCGGGCAGTGTTTTGTTTTGGTGTTTTGCGAAATATGAGAGTTGTTACATCGACTGGTTTAGACAAAACAATCTATGAATTATGTAGTTAAATGACAATTTATTATTTGAGAATCTTACGCTTATCGTATTTCTGGGATTTGCTGAAGAAGAGATGAAACGACTTCGTCTACGATAATAGAGAAGACGCCTACGTGACTTAGGTGACCCGTTGCATTTTGCAGTAACAGGTTTTAGAAGAACTTCGCCCATATTTACCACAAGCTCTACGAAAAACAGCTGTTCGCAATGAACTAAAAGTACTTTTTTTTTGTTCCCAACTTGTTTGAATGAGTTTGATAATTTAATAAGTAAGTCATCCTATTTTTATTGTTTGTTGCAGATTTTGGCTGCATTTTATGCAAATGGATCTTACCAACGTTATGTCGGTACCTCCTACTTGTTTATTAAGTCCCAGCCAACGTTTAGCAAGTGTTTACATCAGGCTACTGATGCACTCAATGTCCGGGAAGTACTGTTATACCACATAAAATTTCCCATGTCTCAGGTAGAGAGACAAGTCATCATGACACAGTAAGTATAATAAAATATTTAAGTGCCTTTAGTAAATATTATCTAAATGTCTATCTCTATTGAAAATATTCACAGTTGATGACACTGCGCTTATTGAATGTTAATAAAATCAAGCTTTATTTAATAATATCTGGTTGACCGAGCTTCGCTCGGTTTTTTAAATGTCTATATCTTGGGAACCGAGCTTTTCTCGAACCTGGGACCTGGGATAAATCGATTCCTTGAGCCGAAAAACCCCTAATCTGTAACTTTCATGAAAATCCTTGGAGCCGTTTTCCGAAATCCTGATTATATATAAATATACAAGAATTGCTTGTTTAAAGATATTAGATTAGATAATAGCTGGATTGCAATGGAGTGGCTCTCTACTAATAATCTTACTAATATTATAAAAGTGAAAGTTTGTTTGAATGCATAAATGGATGTTTGTTATTTTTTAATGTGAAAACTATTGAATGATTTGTATTAAGTTTGGTTAAAGTCCCTGTCCTTAGTTCCTAGTGTCAAATATCTAGGTGTTTACATTGATTAAAAACTAACCTAGCACACCCACATAGAGGCATTATCTACATGTACAAAGAAGCTCACATTCAAAGAATTTAATTAAGAATTAAGACACTCGGCTTGCATGCAGCAAGCAGCTTTGAAATTAGTCTGCCAGAGTCTATATGCATCAATAATCACCTATTGTAATTACTGAGTCATTTCTGTTGATAGCATTTAATTTTCACAGGTACTGTGGCTCCTGACATACAAGTATCTTTTTACTTAGGAGTTAGATTTTTCTATTTAATTTTGTTAACCTTTTATCCTATGTGTTTTTTCTTTGTTCAATAAACTAATTTCTAATATTAAGGAATTCAATTTTAATTTCAAATATGTATGGTTGATTTCAGGTTTATGGAAAGATTTCGCTTCCCAGGCATTATTGGGTACATAGATGGTACTCATGTGGCTATAATTAGGCCTAATGATCATGAAGAAACATATTTTAATAGAAAAAATTATCATTTTCTGAATATTTTATTGGTGAGTACTATGAAGTTGAATAATTGCATTTAAATGTATATACCATCTTTATATATTGAGTAAAAAAAAATTGTTTCAGATTTGTGATGCACATCTTAACATTCTACATGTTGATGCATCATTTGTTGGTGCTGCACATGATTCTTATGTTTGGAATCAATGTCCCTTCAAGACTTATTTGGAGAGACTGCAAAGGAATCGCCAGAGCTTTTGATTATTAGGTAGGTAACTATATCATTTGCATTGGCATTTAAATAGATTATTTTGGCATAAAATACCAAAAGTGATTGATTGATCATATCAATGCGGTTAGAATGGTAGAACTAAAAAAGATAGATCTATTGTGCAGACCGTTAAGTTGAATGGGAAATATGAACTAAAGGAAATATTTATGTTTCAGGTGATTCTGGATATGCACAGCGCCCGTGGATGATGACACCTATCTTGGGCACAGCTCCAGGCTCACCTGAAGAATATTACACGGAATTTCATTGCAAAGTGAGAAACACTGTTGAGCGTTGCATTGGTGTTCTCAAAGCACGCTGGCGGTGTTTGCTAGCACACAGGGTACTACACTATGACCCTGTTATAGCAGCAAGGATAGTGAATGCATGCACTGTTCTACACAACATTTCCAATGCTCGAAACGTCCCAATGCCTGACCTTAACAGTGAGGACATACTTATTGACCAACAGAGCCAAATATCCATGCCTAACATCTGACGTAGTTCAAGACAACACTAGGGATATACTAGTACAAAGACTCGGAATTCTAGGAATATGTAATTTTGCTTCACTAGGACAGATGAAAATACTATTGTTGGAGCTGCTGAAGATTGTACAACTAGGTATTTTATTAGTATAAGCTTAGGTTGTCCCGCTGAAGGACATTTTGCATTGTATAAATTCAATCTCCTTATTATTATTATATACCTGCATAGCCTATATTGTATAAGTACTATGTACTAAAACGCTTTTATTCATTATTATTGTCATGTATAATAATAATCATCAGCTGTTATAGTCGGATTATGTAGTTCCCTTCTAAATGGTGATAAGTTATTATAATTATTTCCATGTTTATTGGGTGCTTTCAGTTGAGACCAAATCAAAGTCTAGAATCGCCACTTTAGCAATGTTATTTTTCATAATCTTGTAAATTGTTCTTTATCAATTATCTAGGTATTTTGCATTGTATAAATTGAATCTTATTATTAAATAGTTGCATACTTAAGTATATTGTATAAGTACTATTTATTAATATTGTCATGTATATAAACATCTTTTATAGTCGGATTATGTTGTTTCCTTCTTGTGATTAGTTATTATTATTATTTCCATGTTTATTGGGCGCTTTCAGTTAGGACCAAATCAAAGTCTAGAATCGCCACTTTAGCAATGTTGTTTTTTCACAATCCTGTAAATTGTTCTTTATCAATTATCTAGGTATTTTGCATTGTATAAATTGAATCTTATTATATATAGCTGCATAGCTTAAGTATGTTGTTTATGTACTATGTGTTATTATTGTCATGTATATAAATATCTGTTATAGTCGGATTATGTAGTTCCTTTCTTGTGATTAGTGATTATTATTATTTCCATGTTTATTGGGCGCTTTCAGTTGGGACCAAATCAAAGTCTAGAATCGCCACTTTAGCAATGTTGTTTTTTCACAATCTTGTAAATTGTTCTTTATCAATTATCTACTCTATTGCTTGAGCAATACAATAGAATACTCCATTTCTTAGAATGTTTTGTTTTTATTTGATGTAACAAAGGCTCTGTAATAATTTTTGGCAATTGAAAAAGAGTGTCCATGGAGTTTCTTGCCCGTTCTTCTCCATAGATCTACTCCTTGGAATGGGCAACTACAGTACTTTCACAGTTATTATGTCTTGTGACTGGGACTGTAGCTTCATTATTTATATTGAGAAACAAGCTTGAAATGAATGAAATGAAATTAACGCTAATTTTTAAAACATACTTTTATTTACAAAAACCCTATTTAACAAAATAATCAATAAAGAAAAAATTGAACTATTGTTCAGTGGTTTAGGCGCCAGCTCAAAACATCCAAAACAAAACCACATAATTCAAAATTGCTAATCAACCACGGCAAATAGCGTAATAATACATAACCTATTAACAGAAGCATATTTCTGTGATTATTTGAAGACAGTTCAGGCGCCAGCCAACTCAAAGCATACTCAACATTCTTACAGACGATCAAAAAGGTTTTTGAAAAAATAAAACCATTAATATGGCTATTTTTGATTTTATAAATAACGTCATGGCTAACGTGGATAAAAGGAAGCCGGTTTGTGCAATTTACTGCGACATGACCCAGGCTTTCGATTACGTTAACCACGACATTCTCCTCAGTAAATTAGAAGCATATGGCATCAGGGGAAATCTACTGGAACTCATAAAAACATATTTGATAAATCGTAAACAATATACCGAAATTTCTAAAATAAACATCTCAAGTAAAAAAGAAGAAATAATTATATAAATCAAAGGAACGAATAGTGAAGTACGGACTGATTAAGAATATTAATTAAAAGAACAATAATCATGGTTTTAACTACAGCTTGAATTCAACAACTTCTGGTGGCTCATCTCTTAATTGTGCTAATCTTCACATTTCTTTCAAGGTGTTGTACTTCCTAGCACGACCATGAACATATTCATAATAACTTTTGATGGTAATAAATTCCTCTTACTTTGTACTATTATATACCACTAATTAGTAATTTTGTACCTCTCAATTATCGTAGATAAGCAGGTCGTGCTAGGAAGATTGCTTCCCAGCACGACCACGCTAAAATTCCAGTTGGCATTGAAGTTGAAGACACGGGACCATGCCTAATATTTTGTACTCATTTATACTCCGATTTAATTACCGGTATATTGTCGTAAACTGTAAGAAAAAAATAAAATTAAGAAATTCTGCCCACAATTTTATTTAACGCCATCTCGTGACAAGTTTAAAAATCAAATGCAGGCTTGTGGGCAGATTTTTAAATTTTATTTTTTTCTTACAATTTACGTCAATTTACGGGTAATGAAATAGCGGTACATAATGGGCAAATTTTTAGGCATGCTCCCGTGTCTTCAACTTCAATGCCAGCTGGAATTTTAGCGTGGTCGTGCTGGGAAGCAACCTTCCTAGCATGACCTGCATATCTACGGTAATTGAGAGGTACAAAATTACTAATTAGTGGTATATAATAGTGCAAAGTAAGAGGAATTTATTACCATCAAAAGTTATTATGAATATGTTCATGGTCGTGCTAGGAAGTACAACACCTTTCAAGGCTTGTTAGTTTTGATTTATGGCCCTGACTACTTCTACTAAGGCCTCTGTAGCAGCTGCCTGTCGCCCCATAGTGGATGCCAGCCCCTCCATAGTGGATGCCAGCCCCTCCATAGTAGATGCCAGCCCCCTCACTGCGGTTGCCAGCCCCTCCATTGCGGCTGCCTGTTGCTCCTCAGCAGCAACACGACGGCTCTCAATTTCATATGCCCACTGTGGCGCATTCTCAGGAACTGTAATGAATATAAATAAATAATTTTACATTGACTTCTGCTTTAGGGCTGTTGTAAACTAATAAATAGAATATTATACCTACATTGTCTCTTCAACCTTCTGACTGGCCGCGGCCCAGTGGAGGGTGGAGCTTGTCTGGGTCCTAGAAATATTTATTTATGAATATCATATAATTATTATAATCCTCAATTTGGTTTTCATTTGTAACACATTTTATTCTCAAAAATAAGTCTTGTGATTGATCAGAATACCGGAGATAGATTAGATCTCAAGCTAATAAGCAGAGGTCGGAATTAGATAGAGTTAATTTAATACTTCCATCAAAATGTTGATATAGATCTTCCCAGGATTTCTAATAGACAATCTCGAGTGGAAAACAGTATTATAAACAATAATAATTAAAACATCAATGATAGATTAGACAAATAATTGTGTGAAAGTAAATGACTTTATTATTATTTTAATAAATCACGACATTTTTCTGCTCTTTAAAAATAACCCCTGGATTTGGGGCATATCCACTTTATTCTTTTGCTTTATGAAATCAGTGTAAGTACATGAATAACTCTACCTAAATGTTTTAAAATATGTTCATAGTTATAATATACTAGCGGCCCGTACGTGCTTCGCTACGTATATAAAAACTGTGATAAATGAAGAACCGCTTGACTGATTTTGTGCAATCTTCACATAAACCATCTACTAAATAGTCCAAACAAAGCCTAAACTGCGTGAGCCCGTTCTCGAGTTATAAAATTACAATGAAAAGAGGCATTGATTTTTATGATTATTGATTCTCTGACAAACTTACTTGACCCATCTTGAGCCGGCCGTAAATCGGCGGAGGGAGTGGGCGTGGTTGTCACGGACTGACTTTCGAGCCATTCTTCCTCCATAGGCTCCAGAGAGTCGTCTGATGCTATAGGAACAGGACAGGAGGGTCCTGCAAGCCTAATTTCCGCAGCCAAAGGCTCAGTCGTGTCATCAACAGTTGGTATCTGTAAAATATTTAATTTACTCACAATCACACAATATCCAAACATTTAACTTACAAATAAACCCATAAAAAATATTTGAATGTGAAAATGATAGCAAAGTTCAATAGTAAGATGAATGAAAAAAGAACTAAGATTTCAGAATTCTATAGATAATCTTGATCTTCCTTCAATCAGGCTTTAACAGCGAACCAAAGTTTTGAAGAATTGTCCTGCTAAAGTCAACCTTATAGTATAAAGGCAATGTCTTGCTGTAATATAACATAAAAATAGATAAGTTGGTATTTGGTTAGCTAAATATAAGATGTCAAAAGTGGTTCCACTTGGTTCATGTAATATGCACATGGCTGCAGCAATAGCAGTTCCATTTGCTTGAACTTGACACACTACTAGATGTTAGAAATTAAATACCCATGGAATAAAGACTAAAGTTCTTAATTTGTTAATTAGAAAGAAAGAAAAAACGTTTATTTGGGTAACTGGTACACACACAGGGTACACACAATATAGACAAATAAAAGAAGAAAAAAAGAATTAAAAACAACATAGTAAAACATCAAATTACAACGAAAATAGAACATTGTGTGTCCCACGGCTACGCCAAATGGATTAGATAGAAGAATAGATTAGAAACTAACATTAACAGGCAGGCGCACTCCAGGCAATCCGTCCACCGCCACTGGGCCAATTATTGCTAATAAGCGCTGCTCGTGCTCGTTCAGGGGATGGACTTTATTTGGGCCTCCACCAGTAGCAGCTGCAGACCTCCTGGAGTCTGCAGCTTTGCTTTTGGTCTTGGCTTTAAGCTCGATCCAGTACTTGATAGAAAAAAAAGCGTGCGTTAGGTTAGGTTAGGTGCTTCGCAAAACCATTCATCAAGCAAAACCAAAAAAGACAATGCAAACATGCAAACTATTGCAAGAATTGATCGTGTTTCTATTGGATTGTTAACTTACCCTTCGCCATTGGTCACTTGATTTAGTGGCTCCTCCTTCGACGGAATAAAGCCGCATCGCGACAGATTCCCAATATTCCCTATGGGCCTGTGCAGCCTGTGGGCCTCCGTAGAAGCGACCCAAGGCTACGTCGATGTGAGTCTCGGCAAAATCTAGCAAGATTTCTAGTTGTCTGGCCGCGACCCGTCTACGTGTAGTCATCTTAAAAATATATTTACGACATCATTAGCGCCTTATTGAAGGTAATAAGGTAAGGTAGGTATAATTAAATATTGGCTACAAAATAGATGTTTCTATAGCGTGAGTGAATTTTTGGAACATGATAATGAATAAATAAATAAATTCTATAATACAATCATTTTAATTTAATATAATTATTCAAATTTCTATTTTATTTACTTTTTTTGACATTTAACTGCATGGACATCTTATTTTATTGTTTCAATTTTGTTTTAATCATCATTCATTTTATTTATGGTAATTTTTATTGTTTTTTAATTTGAGAATTTACTGTATGTGTCTGTGTGTCTTCTAAATGATTCCAATGTTTTATTATTGTAAGAATTTGCACGCTTGCTTGCAGGCAGAATACAATGACCTTTATGCCTTATTACCTTACCTCATAAACAAAATGTATTTCTTCAGCAAATAAACTTTTGATTTGACACTTTAGTACCTTTTCTAACGAATTATTATCAAGTTCAAAAACTTTTAGATTGTTTTTCTTTAACGTAGCTAAGTTTTTAACTTTTTAACAATAGACAAGCGAGGGTCAGTGGGTCGTCCTAGGGCAGTCTATTTTTATTTGTATGATATATAACTTACCTTTAATTATAAATTCTTCTAAAACTTGAGCAAGGATTCCACACTTGATTTAATTTTAATGGCAGCTATGGGCAGGGCAGATATGAATTTTAGTTAGCGCAAATTTTACCTGTCAGCTGTGCTGTCAGTTGCATATAAACCACAAAAATATAAAATGCTCCATAAAATCAACTATTCTCATGCTCTTGAGGTACTCTTAAACTTAGCCGCGTAACAGTCGATAACTCAGGCTACACATATCGATAAAATTAGAGGTGTCAAGATTAAGCAACCCATCGCACAGTGTCGCTCGTAGATAGTGAATAGCCCCGCAGGTACGCCACAAAATCATTCAAAGTGCTGCACAGTGGCGACTTCCGGTTTTCTACTGTTTTTTGCCAAGCTGTATATTATAAGATGTTTATGAAGAACTAGGCTAGATTACTGTACTGTTTTTCTATAGGTATTCAACTTCCTTATAGAAAACTTCATTATTCTTTATTGTACACACATAATATAATTAAAATAACATTTCACTTTAGGGGAAGTTAAGCACAAAGGCGAGCTTAACCCACAAAACTTCCCCTTGCATACTCGGGCACCATTCTGCAATATTTGCTCTCGTTTTAGAAGCTGATGTTTTATAGTACCATTAAGAATTCTGTGGTGGTGGTTTTTGAAGGCGGTTACTTTTTTTTTGAAAACTTTTTATTTTACCATTTATAGTTCAAATATTCAACCCAAATTCTTGTCAAATAAGTACGTAATCCGTAATACTGGTAAAAACATCATCCAAGTACACAATAAGAAATGCTCATTCATCAAAACTGAAAAAAATATTCATCGTACCAAATGACAGGTATACTTCATGGAACAAAAAGAGAAAAATACACATTTCGTAATACTATAAGTACCTACTTTCATAATAATATTATCCCCAAAATACTGTATCATGGACACACTATTAGAAAGAAACAGATTCCCAAGCTGTGTGTCTTTCATTCGTTTCAAGGTCACTGATTTGGGATCGTTTTTCTAGTAAGAAGCACCAACTCCAGTACCTCCAAGCGTTTTACTTACTATCAAATTCAAGTGTTGCCGGTGAAAGAAAAATACTTTTTTAAACAAAAAACCCAAGTGGTAAGCATTATACCTTTATAAAAAACTTAAAAAAATAATGTTACAACCTTCAAAAACAACCACAAAAAAGGGTAAAATAATCTACAAAATAACTTTTCTTTCGGAAGTCGGTGCCTTGTTTTTTTTTTTCTTTTCATTGTCTTTTTAGCCACCGACTTCCGAAAGAAAAGTTATTTTGTAGATTATTTTACCCTTTTTTGTGGTTGTTTCTGAAGGGGGTTACATTTTTTTTTTAAGTTTTTTTTTTACTCTTTTTAGTTTAAATATCCAATCCGAATTCTTGTCACGAACATCATTCTCTTACATGTGCACTAGAATTTTGTAATCCTTCGCACATGGCCTTCGCACCGGTAATTACATCGCTCATGTACACAATAAGATAATAAAATTCCATATCTCAAAAACTACTGAACCGATTTTGATGAAACTTGCAGTATTCTCTAAGTTTAATGATAACTAGAACAAAAAAAAAAAGAATTACTGAAATCGGACTGGTAGTTCCAGAGATATGCGAACACAAACTAAATCAATCGACGCCTACTCCTTATTGTTAAGGAGTTGTACCTTCCATCATCAGCTCATCCACCTGAGATGATGATTATCAGATGCAAATACTTGAACAGCTTTGGAAAATATATGAAATTGGTACTATGTGCCTATAAAATTTGAAGGTTGCCCTCGATTTCCCTGGGATCCCATCACTGGTAGTGAGAGCACAGTGGCGACTTCCGGTTTTCTACTTTAATTTGCCAAGCTGCTGTACAGCTTGGCAAAAAACTGTAGAAAACCGGAAGTCGCCACTATGCTCTCGCTACCAGCACTTTGAATGATTTTATTTTATTTATTCTCACTTAATACGTTAGTTTTTTGGCACAATAATAAATTTAACAAACCTGCGTCTTTGTTTACATCAAATATCAATGATTTTAAAACGTTGTCAGCAAATAAAAAGATTAGTTCCGTTTCAAGAGCTGTAACTATCCTGGTTCTGCCCACAAGTCCCGAAAAAAGCCATTTTACTATTTAATGGCCTAAGCTGGCAGTACACTGACGAACGCACGTGTTCACTGAAAAAATACCAGTGTTGCTACATGGAGATAATGGGGAAGGCAAGTGTCAAAGTGAAAATGACAGTTTGGTCCCCAAAGAACTGTAAAATCAAAGGAATTTTCTGAAAAAAAAAACATTTATTGATGTAAAATGACTAGATGTTGTGTAATAAGCTGTAAAAATGATGGAATACACTTTTCAAAATAATATCTACTTTTCTTTTGGAGGTTATGTACCAGTATTGCATCGCTCGAAAATCGAAGAATTATCACCTGGAACGAGTTTTGTAATAGTTGTGGTGTTAAGAAATTAAATATATTGTGATATTTCTCGAATCTAAATAGAAAAAAAGGTTAAAATTACTGACTTAAAACATTATGATATTTTATCAAAATAGAAAGTCAAAAGCAGCATTATATTCTTGATAAAGGAGAGGACAGGTAAAACATACCTAAACTCAAAAATTGAAACCTCAACTACAAGTAATTGTGGATTTATTACGGTAAAATCAAATGTATAACCACTCAATTAAATCACTTTTTTTCTCTTGTAGATGCGCCGCGGCGTCTTAATTCTTCTTTTAGTATATAGTACTTGCATGGACGAATAATTTTCCATATTTGTTTTGTATTTATACTCAATTTTTATAACAAATAATCTTGTTTGTTTTTTTGTACAAGGTAGACGTGGGGACCAACTATCGCAGCGCCATCTACGATTAGCTTTGAGTTGCCATCCCCATTGGGCCTTCTCTTTTTAATTATTGTAACACTGACTTTGACAGTAGAATTACGAAAACACAAGCGCATAAATGTCTCCCCGCGATATTTTCGTAAGAAATGACTTCTACAAATGATGGAAAAGACGTGAAAAGTAATCAAACAAGTGGCCCAAAAGGCAAATCATATTACATTGAACTTTATAAGGTAAGTTTTATTCTTTTAATCACCAAGATTATCGTATAGATTCCGACGCCGTTGTGCTGGTAAAGTTCACTGTGTCCGCCATATTTGTCTTCTATGAACTCTTGTTTTCGTATATTTCGGCAATCTGTTCGCTATTTTCGGCTAAATACACAATTTATTTAGAGTACATTATGTTGGAAACAATACTTAGGTCGTAAAAAGTGGTTAAAACGCTTGAGTGTTATAGATGCTGCAAGTATGCACAGTGAAAAATTATGGTAGTTAAAAATTATTAAGTATTTCAATTTTACAAGAAATTGATATCTATTTTTGTAGTAAAGCATGCCATTTTACTCCCAACTTAGTTACAATCTTGTTAACTGAAAATCGAGGGCAATTGAGATGAATGATGATGTACATAGTCATCAATAGACTATGATGACGGACAGCCATATCAAAACATCGGAGAGTCACGTAGCTCCTCAATATTTATTTTTGTAAAATAAAATGACAGTTCTATTTTCGCGTCAATCCTTTCGCACGCGGAAGGTACTTATTTCGATAAAGGACCCATCAGCTGTTTCATCATACTACATCTTAATTTTGTCTCGACTTGCTTTTTATACTCAAATGAAACCGTTTAGGTGATACTCCTCTGATATAATACTACAAACCTTTGTTGGTTCAGATTACATTCTGTGAATTGCATTTTTGTGAAGTCGGCAGATGGGCTAAGTGTAATGTTCTTATTAATATTAATATGTTTAATAAATTCCTATCCTCAGGTTTAAAATTACTTTAATTTTAGTGAGCCTAGTCATAAAGGGTAGTTTGAAATTGATTTTTTTCAGAAAACATAAAAATTTAATGTCTTCTGAAAAAATCTTGAGTTATTTTTATTACTGTCACTGATATTATTTCCTCAGTAAAGTAACCACATCATTGTCCTATCATAAAAACCATTAAGCTATCAATAAATACATATCTATTTTTTTTCAAATCCCATGGTGTTAAACAAAAAACACTCATAATAACTAAAACATACAGTTTTAAATTGTTTGTTTTCAAAACATTACCAAAACAAATAATGTGTTTGTGTGTCAAATTTCTTATCACTAGAATGATAACACAATTATTGTAAGTTAATGGTATTAAAAGCACATGTCTATGATGATTCATAGTCAGGATAATTTATAGAAAATTCAGACTAATATTATATTTTCCAAATTAAATATGTTGTTTAGTAATTAAGACATTAATAGTGATCAATGCTAACATTACTGAGAATTTAATCCATATTTCCAATGCTAATACTATTTACATAACCACTTATTATGTTTAGATGATACATAATTATCATTCATGAAATTTATATGTACACTAGCTGTTGCCAGCGGCTTCACCCACTACAACTCGAAATTGGAATTATCCCACAGGAACATAAAATCGGGATAAAAACTATCCTATGTGTTAATCCAGGTTATAAACTATCTGTGTACCAAATTTTAGCCAAATCTGTTCAGTGGTTTTTGCGTGAAAGAGTAACAAACATACCTACATACTCATACACATACATACATCCTCACAAACTTTCGCATTTATAATATTAGTAGGATTGTAATCTGAGGTTGATGTTTTTACAATTGGAAAACATTCAAGCAATCCTCTAAAACGCCAATAGGAAGACTGAAGACAATAATTAATTGATTTTATCTGATAAATTATAATTTTAAATGCTCTTTAAGACCAAACCAACTCTTAGTAACAAGACCATACTACCTTTTATATGCAAAAAACCGAAGTTTACAGGAGAGTGTTTTTAAAGTTCAAACTGCTCAAGAAATAATTTTATGTGTACCTACAATAAAATAAAATGCTCTCCTGTAAACTACGTTTTTTGACATGACAGCTTGTATGTAGTGACCGTTGAAACATTCCTTTGACAATTTTCACAAAAGTTGTAAAGTGATTTCTGAATGTGCACTACCTTTAAAAGTTATTCATTATGATTACTACAATTACCTAATGGGGCATGTCTGAGGTATGCAGAGTTCCTAGAAGCAGCTTATCCTCTCACCAAAAAAAAGACGAAAGGTCAAAACAAAGATTGTAATATAAAACCTTTACAAAATAGTGTTGAAAATATATCCCTAAGTCACAGTCCAGTGACTTCATATAATTTGAGAAAGGGAAGATCAATGACCTTTACCTGAACTGCTTTTACTTTGTAACTTGAGGTTCAAATTATAGTTTATCACTCTGTAGTGTTCAGTTGGAATTAATATTATTTTACTGAGAGGACTCTTTCAGAAAGGAAAGATTTTTACTCTAACAAAATCGTATTACCAGTGATTTATAACACTAAAATTAAAGCAAGTTTGACCTTGATTATAATTATTTTACTTGCCTAACTATTTATAAACATAATGGGTATGGTTAGCTGATACAATATCTGAGCAGCACTAAAAGAAAAATGGCGAATGCTGAGTAGCTTATGCTGAGAAAGCTGTCAAAATGCTTCACTCTCGTCTGAACTCAGCATGGTTCCAGCCGATAATTTAGTCTGCATAGGCTAAATGCTGTTCAGCACTTTCGATTTCTGTCCAGATTTTATATCGGCTAAAGGGCTTCACACACAGCAGCTATAATGTAAAGATGTACATTATAGCACGATACATCTTATAACATCTTTCCATAGAGATTCGGAGATGTAAAAATATACATTATAGCTGCAGTGTGTGGTCTCCTGACGATTTCTATGGAAAGATGTAATGAGATGTATCATGCTATAATGTACATCTTTACATTATAGCTGCTGTGTGTGAAGGCCTTAACCGTACCCAATGAATATGGAAAATGTAGTACCTGGAGTTATTTTGACAGTCAAATTAGGTATCATAAGTAAAGAAAAGGTCTTCCCTAAACAGATAAATGTTAAATGATTACAATACATATTTTCCACAAATCACCACAGATAAGTTGATAACATTCCACTATGCTACTGTTTACATAATTAGTTATGTAAATAAATATTTGCTATAGGTAATTAATAGCCACAGATAAAGATATATTTATATTCAAATATGTAGTAGTAATAATACAGTTATTTGATTTCCATCTCAATTATGGACAGGTATTTTTCATTATTCCCACGTTTTTGTTTTCTCCTGTCCACTGCTGTACTAAGGCTTTGATATAGGTTAGGCTAAAAAAAAATACAGCATAATATATGTAAAAATATTAGTGTCCGACCGAAACTGATTTTTCAGCCGAAACCGTAACCGAAACCGAACTTTCGGCCTTGCTCTCAGTTTCGGCCGAAACCGAAACTTTTTAACACATTTAAAATTTCGATTATTTTCTGAAATTTACTGTTTTTTTAAACATTTATTAATACTTTTTTCCTCCCACCCAGGGCAGAGTGGGAGGGACTGTCAGACTCGTACTGACTAAAATCCACGGTGTCCTTCAATAGCCCTTCACGTTCCGGGGTCACGGTAATTCGTGAGTCCCGCGACCCCGGCAGGCTTTGGAGGGCAAAGGCAAGAGGGCTAAAGGGCGGCCCCGTCATTATGTTGACATTCTTTGAGGCGCGCGTGGAACACAACGCGCCGTCGACTCGGGCATGGTCCATGGTCGGACAGCGAGTCGCCCATTACTTGCCGCCCGTATGCCCGCGCCTACGGTGGCCGGAGATCGGCCAACGAACTCGCGTCGCGTGGGCGTCTACCACTGCGGCTGGGGTGGGGATTTTAGAAAAATCACTGATTTTAGAAAAAAATCACAACCTACTATTATAATATTATTAAACCAGTCGATAGTGTTGCTAATAAGGATCAAATTCAGGGAAGTTATGATATAGATTATAGGGCAAACTTACGAAAATTACTGATTTTTAAGAAATTTCTATATTTCTATGTTATGTAACTTCTACTGAGCCATGATCTATTCTAAATCATAAAAATCATTGTTTTCAATGTTTCACTGGATTTGAAATCTCAACAATCGCACTATATTCAGCAATACGTAATTACTGAGTTGGAAAAAAAAATAGCATTATTTCAAAGAAGAAACCGTAAACTTATATTTCGAATACAGTCACTGCCTTGACGATTGATAAGTTCTTCAATCATTAACGTACGTACTCGTAACAAATATAATTATTTTATCATGACATGAATATACAAGACTCTCTTGGCAGTAAACTCAAAAACATAACCTCCACTCACGATTAAATGGACGGTGGCGAACTGAGCCGTGCCCTGCCAGCGAGCACGCACGTGTTAGCTACGAATATTACCGAACGACGCACGAAAATGTACGAACACTTGAGTTTCGGCAGGGCCGAAAGTTTCGGCTATATTTTGGCCGAAACCGAAACTAAGGCCGAAACTAGATTTTTGGCCGAAACCGGCCGAAACCGAAACCGAAACCGAAATTTCGGTCGGTCACTAAAAAATATTGAGATCAGTACCAGTATCAGATGATAAGCCCCTTATTACATAGGTTATTCTTAAATCATACATTCGTATTTATATACATATAATTCTTATGTATAAATTGTACTGGGCTTGTAACAGAAATTAGGCCTGTGTGTCAGCAGTGGGATTATAGGCTGATTATACTAAATCATCATAATTTCATGATCGGACACAGTTATGAGTGACTATAGTGGTCAATTGACATAAATCTTCGTACCCAAATGTAGTTAAATGTTTTGTGTAAATGAAAATGATTTAGTTGGAAAAATAATAGGTACTTAAGTCAATATGGACTGTGTTGACGCTGAACAATTAGCACGTGCTTCACATGATTCTAGAGAATTATGAGTTCTTGCAATTTACTTTTCTAAAATATCAATAACCTTGAAATTCTAACTTAAAATCTATAACCTACTTACATATGTATGATTAACTAAAACGATCGATAGCTGCGCAATATGTCGCGTGTTCGATGCCCGCACGGATCAAATAATATTTGTATGATCTGCAATTAGTTGTTCTGTGCCTGGGTGTTTGTGTATGTGAGTATCTATGTTTGAAAACATACCCATGATATAGAAGAAAATAAAGTAAAAAGAAGAGGTACAAAAAAAAAAGATCCCGTTGCGCTTGTCCCAATCTACTTCGGGTTAGTACAACATGTTTTCTTCTTCCATTCTCCCCTGCCTTGTCCAATGTTTTGTTTTTTGAACATCCCGGCTTTTTTACGTTAACCCGGTAGATTTCAACTCGCTGTCCGACCATGGACCATGCCCGGGTCGACGGCGCGTTGTGTTCCACGCGCGCCTCAAAGAGCGTCAGCATAATGACGGGGCCCCCCTCTAGAGGGCCAAAGCGGGACTTATCTCATTACCGTGACCCCGGAACATAAAGGGCTATTGAAGGACACCGTGGATTTTTTTACCACGCTAAAAAAAAAACCCGGTAGATTTCCGTAAACTCTCTTACTTATAGTTTGTCCTAATAAAACAAAAACAAGAATTACACAATTTGCTAGTCATTATGGTTTTAGCTAGTAAACTTGTGAGACTTTTTTTTGTTAATTTGTAAAAGTGTCTATGGAAACATACTTTGGCATCTATTGAATGTGTTATCTTCACAACTTGATTGAATAGTCTATTTGAGCACAGCCAGCACTCAAAACAAACAATATGGCCACTTAAACTTCAGTAAATAGTAGTAGTACCTAATATGATAGCTAACCACTTGATTATTATGAATTATGATTATCAATAACAATTGTCTATTCATTGCCTTCTTATTTATCTTTGAGAACTTTGATTTGATTATTGGTTCTAAATCCATCCAAAGATTGTCTTGAAAAGATTGCTTTTAGCGTTAAGACTGCCCATTGCGTCACCCTTTAAAAGTTCAACTTTGTAAATACCTGTAATTTGTCATCACCATCTTCCTGTCCTTATCGCGTTTTACTTGGGGTCAGCGCAACACGTTTTGTTCTCCCATTCTCCTCTATCTGACGTCACAGTATCATTTACACCTTTTTCTTTCATACGAGTATCATTCCTTAGACAATCCATCCATCTTTTCTTTGGCCTTCCTCTTCCTCTCCATCCATCAACATTCATACTCATCACTCTCTTAGTCACAATTGTCCCTTCTCATCTAATGTCCATAGTACCAAGACAAATGGTTCCCTTTCATTGTACCAGTAATTTATATGGTGTGCAAAATAAAATTAGATATTAACAATGTCGTATTGCATAGTTGCAAGATAAAATGGATTCTAGGTATAACTTAAATGGTTATGAGATATTTCTAAAGACAGCTGAAGTTTTGTAGCAGAAAATGATTTGTATTGACTGTTGTAGATATTGCATGCCATTCTATTGTTAGTTTTAGATAAATGTAGAATCTAAAATTGCATCATTTTCAGTAGGTAGGTTCTTTTTCTTGATTTTGTAATGGACAGCTTACTTTTTTACGAACTAATAAGCACATTTATATCAATCGTGCTTAATTAAATGATCAGATTAAAGTTAGTTACTGTGACTTTACAAGTAAATCTTAATTGATCTATTGTGTATAGTCTTGGATGGATGTCAATCACATGAGGTCAGATCTGCTGATCTTGATGAGAGATGGGCCATAGTCTGAAATAACACAATGAAGGATATAATAGTTTATCCTTGTATTACTTTCCTATGGGTTTATTTTCCAATTACACATGGGCGAAGCCGCTGAAAACAGCCTACCTAGTAGGTAATTTTGTTAGATCAGAATAACCTTTATATCTAATATATTACGGTATTGTTTACAATTTTACAACATTGCTAATTCTATGGTTACAATGGTGATCTTATCTCTAATTGCAATATCTTACCCACAATCTTTGAATGTATGAACTTCAAATTAAAAAAAAAAGGCAGGATGACTGAATATCATTGAGTCATTGCAAATATTTGAGTAAAATTATTGCGTCTTAACTGCGTCTAATCTAGTCATTGGTAGCTGAGTGTCTATTAATAAATCTGTTTTTTTATAACATTGCCCCACTAGGATTTTTCCTGAAGCTTCTGTTTTCGTTTAGGAATATTTAAAGTGACATACACAAACATTAATACCCGAAACAACTACTTGAAGATCATACAAAATATTGCTTTCGTACGGGAATTGAACCCGTGACATGCAGCTCAGCAGTAAATCGCTCAGTCACTGCACAAATCGTTTTTTACATAATTATTACAAAATCATCAAATGAGACCTTCCACCCAAGGCGGGACTGGAGGTACTCAGCCTCGTAGTTCGTACTCACTAAAATCCGCGTCAAATTAGTTTATCAAATAAAAAGGTTTGTTTTTAGCGTGGTAATATCTTCAAATGTGTCCTCCCACCCAGGGCAGGGCGGGAGGGACTGTCAGACTTGTACTGACTAAAATCCACGGTGTCCTTCATCACGGTAATGAGATGAGTCCTGCGACCCCGGCAGGCTTTGGCCCTCTAAAGGGGGGTGGGCGTCATCTTGCTGACGCTCTTTGAGGCGCGCGTGGAACACAACGCGCCGTCGACCCGGGCATGGTCCATGGTCGGGCGGCGAGTTGCCCATTACTTGCCCCCGCATGCCCGCGCCTACGGTGGCCGGAGAGATAAAAAGGAATAAAAGAATTAATAAAATTGAAGGCTTCCACATTAAGTTTGCTTGAAATCTAACCTAAACGAAACCAGAAGTTAGTTAAATAAGTATATTACACTTTCTTGTTATGTATTCCTGTATGAATGACATGTAGTGTGTTTTATAAACTTATGGCTGCTTATTTGGACAAGCAAAACATTGTATTTCCTAGCTATACTTCTATGAATGTGAAGACAAATTAGGTATACAGGTACACCCTTTTTTACGTGGGAAAACCATCAAATGAGTCTTGCCTTCCTGTGTGGAATGGAAGGGATACTGATTAAAATTCTACTGTCTACCTTGTTCTTTCTATTGCCCTTTACCTTCCGGGGTCACGGTAACCTGCTTAGACAGTCTCAGGACCCCAGTAGGCAAATGTAACACTTATACAATCAACTTATATGCCTATCAACGACGATATAATACTAGACTCCGCATGGACGATCTAAGGAACAAAAATTATTCTGTCAACTCGCTGAGGTACTACGTAAGCGAGGGGGACGGGGTACTGCGTTGTGATTGGCTAACTCAAGGTCTGTTCTGTCTCAACGTATGTTTACGGCTCACAGGATTGGTCGAAATGAGACGAATATAAGACTTTTTTGCCTAATGTGTTGACAGACATCGGTCGCCTGTTATTACGAGTCTAGTATTATATCGTCGTTGATGCCTATATTCCCACTGCTAGGATAAAGGCATATAGACTGACAGACAGTGAGAGGGAAAGCATGATAACCACATGGTAAGGGCCGGTTGCAGGTTGATGGATATTACATATCGAATTCACGATTCAAAGACATGCAAGATACAGATTACTTCATTGAATTTAGGAATAAAAAAATTAATCTTTAGTAGGTATAAAAATAAAATTTAATAATGGATGGGTTGATTTATTAAGTCCTTAATGATGAGCTTAATAAATTCATCATCATAATACAAGCTGTGAGACGTCTACTGCTCATCACATCCCCATAATACCCAGAGTCAAAAAGCGTCAAGTATTTTTGTATACTAAACTTTGAATGAATCCTCTCGCCCTGGGTGAAGTGAAAGGTACTGTCACACTCTTTAAAACCACCCTGTTCTTTCATTATGCCCTTTACGTGCCAAGGCTGCAGTGCCCTCTTGACACAGTACACCAACTACTTGTACCAACCCAGCTTCTAAAGTTTGATGTAATAATTCCTTTAGAATATTCAATTTGTGTGCCAACAAATGAATCATACTATTTTTTCGTTGGATTTGTTATAGCTGTATTGACCTTGGCTTTTTATAAACAAACAAGATAAAGTTCGTTATTAGTATTACTTATGTTAACAGATGTGTGGTTCAATTGTAAAGTTATCATTTGTGACTTCCTGTCCATTGATATTATTATCTTGAGAACTTTTATATTACAAGACAGTTAATATTGTCTTAAGTGTGCTACTGAAGTTGCATTTGTTAGTCGTTGTAATTTATGGGATCAGAAGATCACAATATTCATAAGAAATCACTGGATTTAGAGTTAGGCTGCGTTTCCACTGAGGCGGAGCGGAGCGGAGAGCGATTCACCAATCACATGGCTTGAAATCCACATCTCTTCTCCACTCAAGCCGTGTGATTGGTGAATCGCTCTCCGCTCCGCCTCAGTGGAAACGCAGCCTTAGGCTTAGAGAGTTAGGTATAACCATAATTATTGATTCGCATCTTATTTTAAAAATAAAATATGTCAATCTTATCATGTTGAACATAATATTTTTTTCATAATCTGAAACCATTTGTGTTTGAAGAATTAGTTTATTTTTATCATATTAAAAGTTAAAACTATACTGTGATACAGGAAGGCGGTATTCTTTTTAGACGGTACTGCGACCCGACAAGCCTTTTAAGTTATGAAGTAATAGGTTTGAAGTGCAAGTGTTGTATTTCTATGAAAATTCTGCCACTATTTTCAGGATCTTTCAGGCTGTAGCAAAAGTTTGTGCCATTCTTAAGGCTTCTAACATGACTTTTCCTTCCCCAGTCGCTCGAGGCCTCGCTGAGCAGCGACTGTGAGCTCCGCGAACGTACGCAGCATCTTTGCGAGGCGTGGCGGCGCATACACAGCCTCTGTCAGCACTCAGCGCCCTCGACGCACCCTCATCTGCTGACCTGGCTGCAGAGGCATACCTCGAAACTTGTGCTGCAGGTAAGCATCAAATAACATCATGCGGGCCCTATCAAGCGAGAGTAGTTTCACTGTGGGAAAGAGAGAACTATACAAGTAGTCTAGCGTCATCTCGTTTCCACAGTGGGACTACTTTTGCTTTAAGGCATGGTAGGCCACGTGATCATCTTAGGGACTTTACTCATGGCGCGCTGCGACGCAATGCGACACGATTCGAACGAATTCCAAATACAAGTGAAAATCAACCTTGCCACTAAGAAATAAAGATGCAATTCAATTGACTTGTGATTGTCATGGCCATCGTGTTTTGTTTTTCATCTACTCATAGATAACAACGTGTTTTATGTCTTATGTCATAGTGGTAAGGTTGATTTTCACTTGTAGTTGGAATTCGTTCGAATCGCGTCGCATTGCGTCGCATCGCGCCGTGAGTTAAGTCCCTAACTGTATTTTAAATGGAACTACGATCTGTATGATTTCAACAAGCCAGTTAGTACTGGGTAAGACTGGTTGTCAGTTTTGACACTGATTAAGGACTGTCAAAGATTTAGACCGGCCATACATGGACTACTTGAAGCAGTCAGTTTCGTCTGCATACATATTAAACTAGTCTGCTACGTACACACATAACCGCTTAAGCTTATGCTCAGCTCAAACAGTCGAAACAGCTTCGGGCGGTGGCTGCGGTCAAGCACACACTGACTGCTACAGTCCATGTGTGGGTGGCCTTATAAATGATACCCGGAACCTCAGGACAGAGGAAATTGAATATGTATTTTATGGTTAAGGTCGACTCGGGTGGTTCTTCTTATCCACAACCACAACAAACATTGACAGCTTCTAAAAGTTGTCTCTTAACTAGGCCCAAACTGTAATAGCCAATATTGCAATGGTTCTGCACCTATAGCATCATTTATCGACGCCGTGTCTCTAGATAGTAAGTAATGATTGTAAGGACTTGTGTCAATAAAGTATATTATTATTATTATGACGTTTATTTATTTACTATACATATTTATACATTTTTAAATATTTTAAAAAACAAACGCATAAAAAAACATTTAAAAATATAAAAATAGTAGTCCGCCGGTGTGGGAGCAGGGTCCAAGCTACCGGTGGCTAGGGTTCCAGAGACAGGAACCTCCTCACAATACGAGCCGTATCAAGAAGCCTTCTGAATCTGGCCCTTGATCCAACCCCCTAAGGAGAGCCTCGAAAGGTGTTCGTCGAGGCTCTTTGCCATCAGGCCATTGGCAGTCACGACGATCGGCACAATGATAGCCGAGCTCACATTCCACATGTCGACAACCTCGCGTGCCAGATCGAGATATTTGATTTGTTTATCTTTCTCTGCCTTCACGAGGTTCTCGTCATGCGGGATGGTAACATCGATTATCATTGCGCGGCGCGCTGATCTGTCTATCACTACTATGTCAGGCTTATTGGCGACAATAGTCCTGTCAGTAATGATAGGCAGATCCCAGTACAACGTGACATGGTCTTTCTCGAGAACTGGGTCGGGCACATACCTGTAATACGGTACTTCAGATTCCACAAGTTTGTATTTCAACGCAAGTTGCTGGTGGATGATTCTGGCTACTAGGTTGTGCCTGTGCAAGTACTCGCCGTTAGCAAGACGAGAACAACCAGAGATAATATGTCGGATGGATTCACCTGGACGATGGCATGCCCGACACACGTCAATCGTCCCATCCTTTATAATATGTCTCCGGTAGTTGTTCGTCAAGATAACTTCGTCCATAATCGCACAGACAAAACCTTCAGTTTCCCCGAAGAGGTCACCGAATCGTAGCCAGGACACGGACGCTAGAAAATCTACATCGGGCCCATGAAGAGCCCGGTAGAAGCGTCCGTGTAGCTCCTTGCTTTGCCATACTTCCCTGCGGTCTTCAGTACTGAGTACCACAGGTTTGTGCCAGTTCTCTTTAGCCATGGACAGCGGGGTGAGTCCCTTGTCTACCGTGACCACATCTCGGTGCATACCCACTTCCATTTTCAGAAAATATTCTCTGAGACTGCACACCTCGCGGTTGTGGAGGGTCTTAGCATTTAAAAAGCCTCGACCCCCGCACTTCCGCGGGATGTACAGCCTCATCACTGATGATCGTGGGTGATGCATCCGGTTTGCGGTCAACAGCGTACGGACTCGTCTATCCAAGGCGTCGAGTTCAGTTTGAGTCCATTTGAGTATGCCGAAAGAGTACATTGATACCGGCATGACCCAACCCACAGTGTTTCAGGATTGCTTGGGAGCGGACATGTTTTAACTAATAGCATATATCGATGTAGTAAGACCTAATAACAAAAACTGCAAAAGAAACCCTATGTCAATTATTCATAGTTTTCGAGAAAAAAAATGCTAAAGTTGCTAGTTCAGATTGTGTCAAATAGTAAAAATGTGTTTTTTTCTTGAAGAGTCAAAACTAAAAGTAATATTTAATAACCTCGTTTTAACACATACAATTATATGTTATTTAAGCTTTACAACAGCTACGAAATGTAAGTAATTACGAAGAATTTAGCAAAAAAACGAATTTTCGTGTTTATTTTTTATTATGATAATGACATCATTTCCGCGCCAAATTTTCTCCTTAAGGGTAAGTTGACCTTTTGTTCTTGCTGTACAAAAAAAATTAGCCATATAACCCGCAGTCTGAAGAAGTTATTATTTTTTTATGAAAACACTTAACGCCTATATTTTTAGAAATAGCAAAAGTACTGTGTCATTTAGTTTGCTATTAAAAGTAAGGCAGAAAATTCTATATTTGTTTGATCGTCTTAGCTTAATTGTACGGTTCGTTAGCTAAAATTCTCATTTATTCTATTTTAAAGATAAGGTATAATCATATTTGTTTGATCGTCTAATTTAAATTGTACGCCTGCCTTACTTTTAATAGCAAACTAAATCACACAGTACTTTTACTATTTCTAAAAATATAGGCGTTAAGTGTTTTCATAAAAAATTAATAACTTCTTCAGACTGCGGGTTATATGGCTAATTTTTTTTGTACAGCAAGAACAAAAGGTCAACTTACCCTTAAGGAGAAAATTTGGCGCGGAAATGATGTCATTATCATAATAAAAAATAAGCACGAAAATTCGTATTTTTGCTAATTTCTTCGTAATTACTTACATTTCGTAGCTGTTGTAAAGCTTAAATAACATATAATTTTATGTGTTAAAACGAGGTTATTAAATATTACTTTTAGTTTTGACTCTTCAAGAAAAAAACACATTTTTACTATTTGACACATACTCTGAACTAGCAACTTTAGCATTTTTTTTCTCGAGAACTATGAATAATTGACATAGGGTTTCTTTTGCAGTTTTTGTTATTAGGTCTTACTACATCGATATATGCTATTAGTTAAAACATGTCCGCTCCCAAGCAATCCTGAAACACTGTGCAACCGTTGAAGGCGCGCACCTTATTTCCGCCTGAAAGAAGGCTATTTAAAACCTTATTCAGGCGTCCAAAGAAGCGCTCCCTCAACGATTGTTTCACGTCCGGTATATCAATGCCTAACGCTTCCGACATACCCAAATACTTGTAGGTTTCGGATGAGGAGAGTGATCTAAGGTGTATGGAATCTGAAAGCTGAATCCCTTCAGATTCCATAATCTCCCCTCGCTTTACATGCATGACTGCACATTTGTCCACGCCAAATTCCATCCTGATGGCACTACTAAAAGTTTCAGTTACCTTTAGTAGCTCCATCAGTTGCAATTTGTTGGGGGCAAAGAGTTTCAGATCATCCATGTATAGAAGGTGAGATATGACCTGACCACCTCTCCTCAGCCGATAGCCCAGACCTGAGTCCTCCAGCAATGTGCTTAGAGGATTCAGGGCTAAGCAGAACCAAAGCGGACTCAAACTGTCACCCTGGAATATTCCCCGCTTGATCCATACAGGTTCGTCGCTCGCCTGGATCTGTCGACATCCCGGATAGCGGAGGACCGTTCTCCATTGCCTCATACACGACTCAAGGAAGGCACGTAGAGTTGCATCTATCTTGTACAACTCCAGCACCCTCATGAGCCATGTATGTGGCACCGAGTCGTAGGCCTTCTTATAATCTATCCAGCATGTGGACAGATCCCTGCGAGATCGACGAACCTGTTGGCTAATGGCCATGTCAATGAGGAGCAGCTCCTTAGTACCACGGGACCCGTTCCTACATCCATTTTGAGAGGCAGACATGATGGAGTGATTTTCAATATGTGTGTTAATTTTCGCTCTCAAAATGGATGTAAGAAGTTTATAGACCGTCGACAAACAAGTGATCGGTCTATAGTTCTTGAGTTCCGTGGTACTACCTGATTTATGGAGCAGGTGGGTAACACCAGTTGTTAGAAACTGTGGTAGCGACCCAGACTCTAAGGCTGACTGGAATTGAGATGCCAGGCAAGTGTGTGAACTACTCAACCATTTGAGCCAAAAGTTGTGCAGTCCGTCCGGTCCCGGGGATTTCCAGTTCGGTAACGGACGGACTGCTCTTGCCACATCTGATGGCGTTATGGAAATTGGTTCCATTTCAGGAATAGTTTCACACACTCGCTCGACATCACGCATCCAGCCAGCCTCAGCATGACTGACGGGCACCGACCAGATGCTGCGCCAGAATGAAGTTGTGGCGCTATCATCCGGGCGGCCCGCATCAGCCACGCCTGGTTCAGGTCGCTCCCAAGCTCTATATACCCACCTTTCATCACTCCGGAACATGCGATTCTGCGAGTACCGATCAACTCGTCGCTTATACCGCCGAATACGGCTTGCCCATGCACAAACTTTATTATTATTATTATTATTATTAAAGCAATAAAGGTTTTGCCAATACCTTTATTGTACGCACACCTAAGGAGTGGAATTCCCTGAAATCTGTATTTCCCGACAGCGTTAACCTTGGGGTCTTCAAGTCAAGAGTGAACAGGTTACTTCTAGGCAAACGTGCTTCAGAAAAAGGGGGAGGCCTATACCCAGCAGTGGGTGATTCCGGGCTGATATGATGATGATGATGAAGCGTGCTTCACCGTCGATCACATCTTTGCTTACCATCAGGCGAGATAATGGTCAAACGCGGACCTATAACCACATACTTTTACACCATAGAAACGGGTTTTGTCGACTTATTACATCACTCTTTGTTATATTTCTAACATACCAATTTTCACCAACAGACGGAATGGCAGTCAAAGGAATGTAAAGAACAACATGAAAGCCTTGAGAAGGCCATCAATGATTTCATCAAGGAGTGTGACGATCGTTCGGGAGGCAGCAGAGATGCAGGTCCCCCGCCATGGGAGACGCAGTTGGTGGCGAGGGGGGAGTGGTTCAAGAAGATATTGGAGAACCCCTGGGGGCATCCCGTGCTTAGGATCCTGCTCGATCCTAGGCAGGAGCAGCCCTCGGATGAGGAAGGTGGGTGGCAATTAGTCAAAGACAAGATTCTGATAAAACTTGCTGTAAAGATTTTTCGTTGATACATGATTTTTAGTTGGTCTACTAAAGCTGACGTGGTTATATTATGGCCAAATGTTTGCCAAAGATGTCTTAATGTCTAAACAGGGTAGTTTTTATTCCTTTCGCATTATACCTCCTGTACCTCCATATGATGATTTAACACTGAAAACAAATAGTTTCCCTTACAGACTATTCCCTCATAAGGTAATTATATTCTCCTAATTGTTGCAGTACTAGAATGGCTGAAAGAAGAGCGCGGCGTGATGTTCATGACGCGGCTGCGACAGTTGACAGCGTCAGCGTCCAAGTGCGACGACTTAGCGCTGGCTCTCTCATCCGCCGTCATGGACCGCGTGCGCGCCTCCGCAACGCCGCCCTCTGACACTGAGACCGAACCCACTGATGTTAAAGGTATTCTATACATATACAAGACGTGGTTCATGCATCATCTTCAGGGTAACGTCAGCGCGCTTTGCTCGTTTCTAGACCCTAACTTATACGTGTCGGGTGCTTTTATGATCCGAGCTCGCTACGCTCGCTCTTGTGGTTGGGTAACCAAGCGGCGTCAAACCAGTTCCAACGTATTAATTATTTTGACCTGCTGTTATGAATAATATCCAAAAATATAAAAAATATAAAAAAATGAACCAACTTCAAAAATAACCACAAAAAAGTTTAAAATAACCTACAAAATGACTTTAATTTCGAAAGTCGACTGTCGAAAGTCGAAAGACTGTCGAAAGTCGAAAGACTTAGTTTTTTATTTCATTTACTTTTTTGCCACCGACTTTCGAAAACATAAACTAAAAATTGAGAACCTCCTCCTTTTTGAAGTCGGTAAAAATGGTGTTTATCAAATTGGCAATTTAGTCAAATAATTGTCTGAGTTGCCAAAAAATAAATATTTAAAAAAACAAAAAACCCGACTGCGTAAAAAACTACAAAGAAAGTAACAAGCCCAGTAGTTTAGAATTCACTCATTCATACTCACAGTCGGGGCCCATTCAAATTATACCAATCAAATCTTCCCAAGGGGCCCCGACTGTGAGTGTGAATGAGTGAATTCTAAACTACTGGGCTTGTTTCTTTCTTTTTAGTTTTTTTACGCAGTCGGGTTTTTTGTTTTTTTAAATATTTATTTTATTTTACTATTTTAAGTTTTTGTTAGCATTTATCAGTCCAAATTAAATTGAAACATATAAGTTATATATATTTTGGTAAACCATTTTTAAAATCTTTTAATTTGATACCCCACTTGATAGAATGTGAGAGATTTTAAAAAAATATTTTTAGTTCGGAACCCTTAGCACACGAGTTCGACTCGCACTTGGCCAGTTTTATGTACCCAGTGACACTCTCACGTTTAAAACGAATCTAACGACACCTCTCAAGTTAAAATCCATCAAGCCGTTTAGGCTGCAGAGCAACACACAGAAACATACATATACAGTGGTGGTCACATAATTAAAGACACCCTTCATGTTGACCACATACAACAAAATAAATGATGTTTATGGACCCAAGATAGGTATCAATTCCATTTTAATTGTCATTATTGTGTACACTAAAGTCGTATTTTTAAGAATTAAAACAGTATTAAGTTATAATAACAAGAGTTTAGTCATAGTTCCTGTTTCAAATTTGAATCAATCTTTTTTGTACATTTTCCGCTGGTCATCTAATTAAAGACAGTGCGTATTTTAACTTTCTTCTTTTAAAGGAGCACTCATTTTTTACCATATTATGCCACGAATTTTCGTCACAGCAAAAAATAACTCAGTTTAAACCTTCCTTTATGTTCGATTGTGAAATTTAAATTGAATTAGTATGTGGGAAAAGCAGAAGTTGCGATCCTTCTGCAAGGAAGATAATTCTCAATTTTTATGATAAGGGTTGGTCATTAAATAAAATTGCAGATTACTTACGATGCTCTAAAGAAATAGTTAAAACGCCATCGCCGCATTTTAAGAAGTTTAATACTACGGGAAATGTGCCTAGGATACCTAGACCCCGAAAAACAACCCAGCGAGAAGACTCAAGAATAACATCGCTGGCTAAAAAGAACCTTTCAAAGGATCAGAAGTGATTCGCTTAGTAGTATTTGGTGCACAGGGGTCTAGAGAAGAGTCTGCAAGAACGATTAGAAGACGATTATAAGAGTTAAACTTCTTTGGATGAATTTCTCATAAGATCCCACTTTTGAAGAAAGAAAATATCAGAACAAGATTTCAATTTGCCAAAAAATATGCACACTGGACAGAACGACAGTGGAAAAATATGCTTTTTTTCGACGTAACTAATATTAAAATGGATAACTCTGATGTAAGAGTTAAAGTGAGTAGTCCTGCAAAAAAAGAAATTGATCCAAAATGCACAAAGAAAACAGTCAAACATGGAGGAGTAATAACGCAGTTTAGGTATAATTTTCTGGTCACAATGTAAGACCTATTAAAAAGATCGAAAGTGACAAGGATACATTTCAATAAAAGAATATTTCAGAAGAAAACATGTTACCTTGTGCCGAGGATCATTTGCAGGTGATACGAACTTTTCTACATGATAACGATCCAAAGCACACTTGAGCAGTGGTCAAAGAACTTCTTATAAGCCAATCAGTAACAGTTTTAGATTAGCCACCGTACAGTCCCTACACTAACCTGATCGAAGTCTTGTGGTCCCGTGTGAAGAAAATAGTTGCAAAAAACGTACAAGTATTGTGCATCAACATAACACGACATTTAAAAAGGCATGAGAGCAGATTTCGATTGAAACCTGCAATAATTTGATCGCTTCAATGCCTAAACGGTGTCGGGCTGTCGTTGATGCTAAAGGACATGCGACAAAATATTAATAAGGTGGTTTTATGTTTTCATTAAACATCTTAAAGTTAAGTTCGTTCCAAGATTCGAAACATTTATTTTTTTATAGGTGCATAATTTGTGTGTCTTTAATTAGTTGGCCAAGTTTTTCTATTAGTTTGAACTGCTTACAATAAAGTAAACTTGATAAAAAGTTAAAATACGACACTTTGATCTCTTTACTTAATTTCAAACATTTCACGATAGCCGTTAGAATAATTTAAATAATATCGCAAGGTCCTATTGCATTATAATAAAAAAATATAGGGTAGGTAAACTTTGAAAAAATTATATCGTATCAAGTGTCTTTAATTATGTGACCACCACTGTATATATATATACATACACTCGAAAAACATAACCCTCCTGGCGCAGTCGGGTAAAAAAAGGAACAACTATTATTAAATTATTGTAATTGGTTATCCAATAATAGTTGTTTATCACTTTGACTGAAACATAAAAATACTAGTCCAATTGGGAACCTCCTTTTTTTTCTGCTTCTTTTTTAGAGCAAAGAACATCAATTAGAAAAGTTCTCTTAAATATTTCTTCTTTCACAGACAAACCAAAGGCTGATAAGAAGCCAACGTTTGAAGACATCCTGAAGACCGAGGCGGGGTTCACAGTGGATGTGTGGGAGTTGCTCATTGATATGGAATTTGTGTTGCTGCACAAACGGGACAAGCGATCGCGATGTATCGAACTGGTGAGTACCTATTTGTAGTTGGTGTTTGTTATGCCGTCCAAGCTAAGGATCCAATCATGGACCATGCCCGGGTCGACGGCGGGTTGTGTTCCACACACGCCTCAAAGAGTGTCAGCACAATGATGGGGCCCCCCTTAGAGGGCCAAAGACTGCCGGGGTCGCGGGACTTACGAGCAACCGTGACCCCGGAACGTAAAGGCTATTGAAGGACACCGTGAATTTTAGTCAGTAAAAGTCTGATAGTCCCTCCTGCCCTGGATGGTAGGCCCAGAATACCAGCTTAATACAATGAGATAATATTTATATGACTTCTAAATAGCTTATTCATTTGTCTATTCGTGGTAGAGATAGAATTTTTTATGCTATGTATGCAGAAATTTTAAACCGTCTTTGAACAGGAGCCATCTGTGTTTTTTCTGGATGGTCTGTGGATGGATGACCATCTGTCATAGCGAGTTTCCTCCGTGCCTCGGAATGCACGTAAAACCGTTGGTCCCGGCTGTCATTTGTAGATCTTTGGCAATCGTCACTGTTAGTCATAAGCTCTAAAATCTGACAACCTGTCTTTCTATGGGGTATCGTATTACCCAGTTACTGGGTTGTAGAGGTCCGACAAGCAGTCCCTCCATGTAAAATACTGATATCCAGCTGCATCTGGTTCGACTGGAAGCCAACTCCAATATAGTTGGGAAAAGACTAGGCAGATGATGGATGATTTTGTTAATTGCTCTGTTTGTTCCAGGCTAAACAAACGCCCCTCCGCAATGGCTACCAGTTAGTGGAGAGGCTTCAGAGCCGCCTCGAGACTTCGCCCCGTGAGAAGAAGCTGTGGAAGAACGCCAAAGAAGTTGCTACACTTATAGCACAGGTAAGTCTGTGTTACTGGAGTCGCGGGACTGTCTCATCAGGTATGGTGACCCTGGAACGTAAAGGGCTATTGAAGGATTACCATGGATTTTAGTCAGTACATGTCTGGCAGTCCCTCCCGTCTGGGTGGGAGCACTCATTTGATTTTATTTACCCTGATAAAAAAAGATAAGTTTGTGTGTGTCACAAAAGGTCTTAAGTCTGTGTGTGTCACAAAAGGTCTTGTTCACACTGAGATGCGACGTGACGCGAAGCTACGCTACTGGAATAATAGGCAAATTCGGTCGTTGATTGGTTAGAGACGAAGATAGCCACCAAGATAGATTATTAATTTTCAGTGTTTGTTTATCGACTATTGACGCTATGACCGCCAGAGTGCTATTTCGGTCCATAAGCTCTCGGAATTCGTTATTAATTCATCTGTTTATGCTCTACTAGTAGGTAAAGCGGTCAATACGATCGATAGTCCTCGTTAAATGCATGTCAATGTAGTAAGGTTGGGTTAATCAAGATCATTATAATTATAATAAAAGTATCTTTGTTCATCGTAGGCTCCTTCTATTATCATCTTTTCTCATATTAGGTTTTAGCCGCTCATATACAGACTCCTGTACCAGTCTGCTTCTTCATAGCGCGTTGGTCCTAGATAGCACAGCTTTGTCATTCGCATCGTTCAAATCCAGGTGTTTGATGGTCAGGGAAGGAGTTGGGACATGTCCTGCAGAGAGCCTCCACGTTGACATCCTTTTTGGGATGAGGCTAGTTTACCCGCACTTACTGCCTAAAGCATTTCGGCTGCTCAAGCAGTTCCGTGTATGTGTTTACTTAGAAAACCAGTTTGTAACACACGCACAGTTTGAAGCAGCTGATACTGACTGCTACAAGTAGTCATGTATGGCCAGCTTTGCTGAAAAATTGCTACTCAGTAGTTGTAAACTCACTTGATTCACTCTCAGTGATTTTAGCTTTGTTGGTTTGGTCACAGAATCCATGCTAAGGTTAAAATTGTTTGCGGATTAAAACCATTTGTGAATATTCGCGCTTTTGTAGCGATGTATCAGCGCTTTTGTAGTGATAGATACGAAAGGATCGTGTGCAAAAGTAATAAAGTGACTTTAGTCTTGCGTTTGTTTAACGTATTGAATGCTTTCTACGTGCGTTGTCAGCGAATAGAAAAACCTGGTGTGCAAAGGCAATAATGGTGCTGGTGATTGTTAGTTTTGATAGTTTTTTTTTTGTACATACAATGGGTTTGGTTTTGACCTTAGTGTATGTCAGGAGTGACAAAGACAAGGTCGATGATGGAGCGAGCTTATCCAGAAGATGCCTGTTCACTCTAACTTTGAAGAGATTAGGTTTGTATGCGTTCGGAAACACAGACGCACGCAGAGACTTCCAGTCCTTCGATGTTCGCATTATAAAAGAAGTAGAAGACTGATAGGCAGGCAACCTTGGCATTCACCATTTTTACGTCGCCAACGAGCCTCTTAGCTCTGCGTTCCATTGAGTCAAGAGCGAGTAGTTAATGCAAAAGACACGTAAATGATCGTAGTGTTGTATTCTCTCCCCAGGTGATAATAACCCGCTGCATGGTAGTGCCGGTGTGTAGCGGCGCGCCCCGCACGGCGCTGTACTGCTGCGCGCGCTCGCTGGTGCGCGCGCTGGGCCCGCGCCTGCCGCCCGCCGCGCGCGCGCTGGCCGCGCCCGCCGCCACCGCCAGGCATCTGCACACGCTGGCTGCTGCGGTAGACGCGCAGGTAACAACTGACACCAGCGGAGGAGGAGGCGGGCAGGACAGTGTCCACCTCACGACCCAGCCGCAGTGGTTGACGCCCACGACGACAAACGTCGCAAGACAATCTTCGGCCACCTTAGGGGCGGGCGGCGAGTGATGGGCAACTCGCTGTCGGACCATGGACCATCCCGAGTCGATGGCGCGTTGTGCTCCACGCGCGCCTCAAAGAGTGTCAGCACAATGACGGAGCCTCCCTTAGAGGGCCAAAAAGCCTGCCGGGGTCGTGACCCCGGAACGTAAAGGGCTATTGAGATTTTAGTTAGTACAAGTCTGAAGGTCCCTCCCGCCCTGCCATGGGTGAAAGGACTCATTTGATGATTTTACCTCTATAAAAAAGGCTTTCTGTCAGTCTCGTAGTACATGCAGAGAGTGTAGCTACTTGAATCGCGTCGTAACGCCAACTTCAAAGCATTACTGAAAAACTGACTTACGAGTCTAGCGTCCTAAGAACGCTTTAATTATCAGAAGTAGGGAGTGCGCGTTCAATATTTACTGGTCCCCATTTGTAACAATAAATTGTTTTCAGTGTTCGCAGAGCAAAGAGGACATGAAGCCGTTTGTGTGTGAGCTGTACGTGCGTGCGATCACCGCCGGCATGAACGAACTAGAGAGACTCAAACTTAAGACTGAAAAGGTATGATTGTTTAATATTTTATACCCATTAACGTGTGTCGCAAACCGTCAAGCTTAAAATCGGCGTCCTTTTGAATAAATGCTAAAGACGCCTTTAGCATTTATGCTGAACTTAGATGGCCTACTTGGGTAGGCCATCTAAGTTCTGCCCAGCAAGGTAGAATTATTCGGTGACGTTGCGTCATCTGTTGTAAAAGTATCAACCTACTATGCCAACACGTTGACCATTAGAGCTCACAGTCGAGTTAATTTTTTTCCGCAAAATTGGTATGATTTAACTGTATTAGGAAATTTTAGGCGTCGTCCTAATTGGTAACAATAATACGAGCAAACTCATGTGTTCATCGTCCCACGACGAGATTAAACACACTTATTTCTTTAGCTAGTCCTAAAGCAAGCTTTACTTGCAAATCATCGCGAGAACAGTAAATAGTTTCATCGCATTACGATTAACGCATCGTTCAACACTCATTAATATTTATTGCTTCCTCAAGTAAACTTAGATGGTAGGTTTTACAAAGTTATGATCATTGTGGATCCTGTCGGGCACTGCAAAAGGTAGGAGAGAGGAAGAGGGCCCAAGTGACGCCTACCTGCTTGGGGTTTGTCTCCACGGATCCCGGTATCAGATTGAATTAGCCACGGATCACGCGACTTGTTACCGTACTCGATACCGTGATCCGTTTCCAACACAAAAAATAAAAATAAAATGTAGCCACTGATCACGGTATCCGAATATTAAGATTTTTTTTAAAGTATAACTTCTTTTGATTTGGGTAATTAGATAAAAATCAAATCAGGTTGAAAAATAAAATCCAGCACTGGAGTCATAAGAATGGAATTTAGGAAGAGTAGTGCACTTGCTGGACTGCACTCGATTGCCAGAACTATCAACTCATCCACATAATATAATAGATAATGATTGAGGATAACCCAAGAAAAAAAAACAACAGGCTTGAAAAACATTTTACTCTGTTTCTTGTCTCTGCGCATCGAGATCAGTTTCCAAAAATAATACAATTTATATCTTGTAGCCACGATGATCGGTGATCGATGGCTACATTTTTTTTTTTTTTTTTGTGTTGGAAACGGATCAAGGTATCGGTGGAAATAAGTCGCCGTGATCCGTGGCTAATTCAATCTGATACCGGGATCCGTGGGGACAAACCCCCTGCCTGGACTAAAGGCCTACCTAGCAAGTTGAAAGTTTGTCATCGAAAAATAATATTTAAAACATAATCTACATCCTTACTGTTACAGGAAGCGGAGGCCCGTTTAGCAGAACAGACGCTAGCGTCCTGGTTCACCCAGCTGGGCGTCATACTGTCGGCCAGCGAGCGTCTCCGCTGCGAGTGCACGCTCACGGCCTTCTCCGTGCACCCCACGCCGGCCATGTACGAGAGGATCAAGGCCGCGCCTGTGCTGCCGCCGCTTAAACTGGTAAGGTGGCTAGCAGTTAGACCAGGCGTCCTTTGTATAGTTCTGTTACATCGATCGTATTGCGAGGCCAATCTACAGGCTTCTCAAAGGTTTCACAAGGTTCTTGTCACTTCTAAAATAAAGATATTTCCAGCCAACAGCATTGTCAAAGATTCTAACAAAAAATCATAATTATTTCACTGTTCTCCACATTCCAGGACGACAGTGAAATAAAAGAAGAACCGAATAAAGAATTCGGGAGTTGGGCCAGCGATTCTCGCGGGCAAACCAACTTCGTGAAGACTTCGGAGACTCTGAACCTCAAGCACACGCAGCATCAGGCGAATGTGCTGTCCACCGCCATATTCAGCGAGGGCGAAGCCCTGGGCATCAGCCCTGAGCTGTGCACGGACATCGCTGTGCTGCTGTCTGGACCTAGGCTGAAGACGTTGTCGTGGGATACTGACAGGTTCGTTCACCTTTGGTATTTTAGGTTTTGAGAGATAGATTGGTATCACTGAAACTTAAAACATGATATTCACCGTGGTTAATATTAATTTTGGTTGGTAGATGGTTTTCCTTCATGCCTCGGAAAGTTGACCCGGTTGTCGTTTGTAGATATTTTGTAAGTCATTAGTATTAGGGACTTTACTCATGGCGCGATGCGATATCGAATTGCATCGATTGACGATATCGGTCAGATATCACACAAGCGTCCAACCGAAGAAATGTATGGACGATCGCTAGTGTTTGCTAATGGAGTCGCACGGATTGACGATATCGCTCACAGATCTCGACATCGAATTGCATGTACGTCCTAATGACAATGCACTTGATTCTCTGTTCAAAATTCGATCGCGCAACTAAATACTCGTCACGTGCAACATCTTTTGTCTTTGGTTTGCAGCGCCTTTATGTCGTAGTAGTAAGGTGGATTTTTGTAGTTTATGGTCGAATTTCATCGCATCGCTCCATTAGTAAATACGTGCGACTTAAATCGGCAATCGACTCGATATCGCACGAATTGCCTCGCGTCGCATAGCGCCATGAGTAAAGTCAAGTCAGAAGTTTTAAGGTCAGACATCCAGTCATACCAAGAGGTATCGTGTTATCCAGTTACTGGGTGGTGGAGGTCAGAAAGGCATGTAAAATAATGATATTCAGCTGCGTCTGGATCGACTGTAAATCTGACGGAAAATCTACGCAGATGATAATAATGAGAGAGATTGGTGTACGCTGTTCCATCGTTAACGGTTTATTAAAAACCCGCCTGCGTAATGGAGGAGCCAATACAACACCAGAACCCACAAACAGGTTAGTTTAGGACCAAACGCTTGCCTGGGTCGCGGAATCAATTGTAAATTAAATCATAATCCTGGAACGAAAATAGCAACTGAAGGAACAGGGTGGATTTTTAGTCTGTAAGAGTTTGATTGTAAAAATTTGGTCCTAACTTTCCCAATATCTGTCTTCCAGGGAGCTACTGCTAGAAAACTGTCGCACATACATGGAGCGGACGAACTTCGGTACTCGTGCGTTGACTACGGAGCTCAAGTACTTGAACCTGGATCCGAAAGAGTTCCTGCACTTGCCGGAGGAGGAGGACGATGAATCTGACATGTATTACGGGATTGAGAAAGGTAGGGAATGGTGTTATGTATTTGTTATTGAAGTTATGACAAGTTTAGACTGATTTACATTGATCTAGCATCTCTTTATTCCGATCCAGTGTTGGAAACTGGATACTGTACTGGATTGAAACCTGTTTACATTATCCCAGTGTCAATCAATAGTGACACTGGATCCAGCTACTGTTTCAATTTATGGCTCAATAGAGATTTGTTTGTTTTCTTGTCTTGCTATTAATTGCTTAATACTAAATGTGATATGCCCAATCCAATATCTTTAGTTGCTCAAAAATTTAAAGTCTTGTATGTTAAACTTTAGTAACGTCTTTTATTGTTTTTGAGTAATCCTATGGATGAACAAGAAAATATATATGATAATTACAATATGCGCAATAGCACAATTCAAACCCTTAATAAAATTTTGTTAAGCCAACATTTTTCCCCCAAACACAAATTATGAAAAAAAATATTTTGTCAAAAGGCTATGAGCATCTAGTTCAAGAATACCAGGAGCCAGAAGAAATATGGCAAGACGCTGTAGACCCCGAGCGAACAGAGAGTGCAAATTCATCTGGGATAGAATCAGAAACCCCAGTCAGATCGAAGAAATCACAGAAAAAGGTCAAGAAAATCCTCTCTTCTGAGGACGATTCTGACCCTCTGAGCTTTGTCGCAGAAGCCAAGAGGGTGGAAAAGAAAAAAGAACGACCACACAGCAAAGAAAGAAGTAAAGAGCCTAAGAAATCAAAATCAAAGGCAAAACCCAAAGATCCACTAGAAATCAAAGACCAAAGCACAGAGGAGAAGAAAAAGAAAGAGCCTAGGAAGAAACGAGAGAAGAAGAAGAAGGAAAAGCTGGAGCCTCCTCCAAAGAGTTCTTTATCAAGTCTTATTGGAATGAGAGTGGCGAATGAAATGAAAAAGCCGGACCCACCTGGCGTAGGGACCGCGCCCTCGGTCAGTGACGCGAGCGATTACGATAGCCAAGGAAAGTCTTCAATAAACTCCATCTTATCAGAACGCAACGAAACAGATGTCCTATATGACGGCCTATTTTCAATGGACGAAATAAAATCGCCAGAAAAGTCCAACACTCCGGATAAGAATATCCTTACGAAAAATACTGAACTTCTTATAACCAACGGCAAAGTCGGAGTTAGTACGCTTAAAGCGCATCATAACGCGAGTCCAAGCCGTACCGATGCAGTGAAACATCAAGCACCTAATTCGCCACATTCTAGGACTTGTTCTCCGAGCAGTATGTTAGTCAAAGAAAGCCTTACTAAGTTATTAAATTACAGAAGACAGAAGAAGGCTCTTGAAAATGAACAGAGAATTAATCTGCAGCCTAATGTTATACATACATTCTCTAGTAATTCAAGTAGTGATACTCCAACGATTACACCAACACCTAGTCCTGTGCCAGGCACTCCAATTTCCAGCCCAGGACTAACAGTAAACGTACCAGAGAGCCCAAAAGTCTATATAAACAAATCACAGTCGGAACAACTATCAGAACTAAAGAACGAAGTGAACAACTTGTTGAGCAATAAAACATTTGGAATAGCAAGACCGGTCATTCAGTATAGTCCCAAGGATAATAATAGTTTGCTAAATAACTCTCAGAACAGTGGGGCTAGATTCCAGAGTCCTCCCTTGCCAAGTACCAGTTTACAGAAATCAATGCAAGAAATAAAAATTCCACAGACGCAAGTCAAAACACCTCCACTTGTAGGTACAGTACCACTCAGACCTAAACCCGGCGACTCAGCAAGCCAACAGAATTTCCACAAGTTTCTCAAAGAGTTACAGGAGTCAATAAACGCAGGAGCAGGCTCGCATCATAACAAAAATATAAAAAAGGAAATCAAACCCGTTAGTAGGGTGACGCCTGTAGTGCCCACTGCCAAGGCTGAGCCCAAGACATCTCCACAATGTGCCAAACAATCACAAAAGAAATCTTCTGACTTTTTAAACACGTTTTCACGCCTCAGTTATTTACACAAAAATAAAGTGGACCCAAAAGGTAATGGGACTAAACCAGTTGTAGAAGCACTAATAGAATATCAGAGTAAAGCGCTACAAAATCCTCCAACAGATGTGGAAATAAATAGAATTGTGATGGAACAGAAATTGGCTAAAGTTAATTTCATTCAAACCACAAATGAGTCAGTAAAGCCTTCTGCATCTAAAAGTGACGTTAGAGCAGCTCACCAACATCCAGAAAACAGTCAGAACTTACTGAAGAAACTTGACAAACCTGTCAGTAATACGGCAAAACACGGCAGTTATTCGGCTAAACAGAATCCCGTGATAGCCAATATTCTGTCCAGCCAGTTCACAAAACCACTTGCTAAACCTGAGAATGTATACAAAAACAAAAACTCTCAAATTGAACGACAACCTGAGACGTCGGCGAATAAGGTTTCATCTCTAACAGAAAGAGATCAACAAGACTTGCTTGCCCTTTTGCGACAGCAGACCAAGCTAAACCACCGGCCGAAAGTTGAAAATGTTCAAGAGAAGGTTCAGCCTCCTCAAACGATAACAGGCCACTTGCCTCCTACAAACTACCCTGTTCCTTGCACTAGTCAGTCACCCAGCAAGCATAAGATTTTAGATGCCCCTAACATAACATATAGCAACATGAACAACAAACAACTAACAAAACCTAGTCCAAGCATAAAGCCATCAAATGCTAACCTTGATTTAAGAATGCCACAGTCAAAACCTCTGAATATGGTCAAGACTGAGCTTAATTGTACAAAGACCATAGAAACAAAGCCTACGAAAAAGATTGAAATATTAAGCAACATTGAAATTAAAAACAGCGTTAAGCACAAATCCGAAACTAGACCAAAACCTAAGGAAGATACAGATTGGGAGAAGGTAATGGATGCTATTTTGTCTCACAAGACACCAAGCAGAGGCCCCAAAGCCCTTGATATGGCATTGAATAAAGAAGCTTATAACAAGAAGCTAGCAGAAAGTTTGCAGAATCAAAGGATAGTAAAGGCTAGTTCCACAGGAGATCTTATTAAGATGACTAATGTGATATCAAAATGTCAGTCAAAGCCAGCGCTGACCGCTGAACCGGAAAAGAGTCCACAACCTACTATACTTAAGCGATCGAACACAGAAAGTGTTATCAAGACTATTAAAAAATCTTTGAAAACACCCTTAAAGGCAACAAACTCTTCTACCAATCCAAACATAAGTAGGCCGTCACAACCTGAAACACCCAAACAACAGATACAGACTGAGAAGAGACCAAGCCATGTAATGAAAGACCAAATAGACGTACTTAAAAAAGCACCACTAAAACCTCATGAGAAACAATTTACTGCTTCATATTACAAAGAAGAGGATCCTTTCATATCAGGTATACCGAATTCTGATTACGATCTCCTTGAAGAATTAATGGATGATGATTTGCGACAAGAAATTGGAGAGTTGTCGTCAGATGAGGACGATTACAGTGGACCAATGCAAGGCCTGAAAGATAAAAATTACAGCATAAGTAAGCATACTTCTGCTGAGGAAAAGTGCTTAAACTCAACATTGCCTAATACTACAATAGCTCATAAGAAACCTGTTCCGAAAGTAAGAAATGATATACCTAAGACTGCTTTCGATACCTCGGCACATACACAGCATACGTCTGCATTTGGCAATGCGAAATCGGTGATTAAAACTGCTGCACACGTAAACCACGAGGCTAAGAATGTTCAGCCGACGATTGCTATTCACCAAATGCCTTGTACAGTAATAGAATCTCCGAAAAATATAAACAATCAAAGCTACCACGCTAATTCGGATCAAATGCGAACTGTCGATCAAACTCACACCTTTGTGACTACCGTACCACAGCAAACTACGTTAAAAAACGTAGTCCTTATTGGATCAGATATTGTATATCAACCTTGCACAGTTCAAACTCCGGTTATCGCTACCAATATTGTTCAGAATACGTACTTGACGTATAATAACCAACGAAACATGGCGTTATATCAGACCACTCAATTCGCCGCTCCAGTTGTGAACCCACTGATCATAGGAAATGCTATCACTGTGTCTAAAACAACGGTTTCAAGTAATGAAGACGTAAAAAATGAGGCCATTCAACAGAAGACTGTAATTCACGATGATAAAGATTCTAAATCAGAATCCAAAACGAGTCCCAGTGATGACTCTAACGATGATACTACTACTAAAACAGAAAAGGAGAAAATCGATATAAATTCTAACAAGAATGTTTGTGAAAGGAAGGTACTGTCAGAGGTACAAGAAAAACAGAAGACAACTACCGAAAAAATCGAACCAAAAAATACTAGAAGTCAAGCAAGGAAATCATTTGAACGAGATTTAATGAATGAAGTTATCAAAGATCAGGAACGACTGCAAAAGAAACGGATGTCTATTTTGAATCGAAATATTTGTCATCGAAGCAATAATAAAGCAATCCCCCTATCGTATGCTCCGCTTAAGCCTTTGAAAATTATATTAAAAATACCCAAGATGCACCAAAGAAAACATGAACATGCATCTGCTAGAAATGGCATTAAAAACCAAAGTGGAACAGCAAAGGCTTCAGAAGAGTCCCTAGAAACAAAAGTAACGCCAACTAACAACACCAATTATAAAGAAAATAAAGATAAACCTTCGTCTTGCCGTCGTATCTTGTTGCGATCATCAAACAAGGACTTAAAACTAAACACAGAAGTGACTGAGAAGGTCTCAGTACCTAGGAAAACAAAAGTCAGGCTAAAACCCATCCCTGCTGAGACCGCGATACAAATTTTAGAAAAACGTACTGATACAGACAGCTTAAATAAGGTAGTAGTGGTTAAGAAACCTGTAACGAAAAAGACGCTCAACAAAAAAATTAAGAAAGTAGCAGTCAAAAAGAAAGCCACCAAGATTCAACCTAAAAGAACAGTTAAAGTAATAAAAATAAATCCAAAGCGTCAGGAAGTAATACCAAATGAGATAACGGACTTGATAGATATAGAGGATGAAATAATAACTTCTAAAATCCTAGGAGTCATGTCTCCGGATCAGCCAATACCACCATTACAGGAGATTCCTAACGTTGAGGAAATATTAGGAGATATTGAAGAGAACCGCACAGATGAATCTAAAAATGATAACTGTCCAAGCCCAAGCATATTAGACACTGATGATACACTAAACCAGTTGTTAGTCATTGCGAATATTGATAAGCCTAACAATAATGCGGCCGTTTTTACTGAAGAGAACAAAAACAAGAGTAATGATATAGTTTTAAATAAAGAGAACGACACGACTTTCAGAATAACTGAATCTACTGTCGTTAAAGACACCGCCAAAAAGAATGACACAAACACTGATATCGTGGAAGAAATTGAAAGTTACGTGAAAAAATTAGAAGATAATCTTAAAGACACTGCTTCTAACCAACGCTTGGACTTTGAGTGCAATGAAATAATGTTCAGTTCAGGGGAAGTCACTGATAACTCGATTTCTCAGCCTGATAGGAATACTTCCGAAGTAATAACATCAGTTACCTCGGCAAAACAGAATACTACTGATGCTAAGATAAGCAACAATAAAGCTAAAAATCAGGAAAATTCGTTACCTATTGAGAAAGGTCACTATAAAATAATGAATTCAGGAGCCGTCAGCGATAGTACGCCTACTCGGCCTAAAAGGAAAGGTGCCGAAGTAAAAACACCGGTTAACGCCGTCAAACCAAATACGACTGACGCTGAAATAAACAGTAAAGCTAAAAATCAGGAAAAGGCTACGCCTACTTTTTCCGAAAGGAAAACTGCCAAAGTAATATCACCAGTTAACTCCGCTAAACCAAATACTAATGACGTTAAAATGAACAGTAAAGATAAAAATCAGGAAAAGGCGTTACCTATTGAGAAAGAACATAATAAAATAATGAGTTCAGGAGCCGTCACCGATAGTACGCCTCCTCTGCCTGAAAGGAAAACGAGCGAAGTAATAACACCAGTTAACACGGCTAAACAAAATATTACTGACGCTAAAATAAACAGTAACGCTAAAAATCAAGAAAAGACATTACCTATTCAGGAAGAAGTCATCTGTCTCGACGAAGACGACGAAGAACCTACAAACGATAAAAATAAAGAACAACGCAAAGAACCTCTAAAACAGAATAACTTACATATGAAAGAAGGTAAGACCGATACGCGAGAGAAGAGGAAAGATAAAACGAATGTTGCGTTTCCGCAATCTCAATTGGATGCTATTACAGTCGAAGAATTACCAGGCTCAAGTGTAGATCCTATGAAGAGGTGTGTACGTGTTAAGCTGCCAGATGGAAAGCTGTTCAAGGCGACTATTCATGGTCATATGAACGTTGATGTTAACACATTATTTTCGGATCCATTACTGAAATCTAAGATGTTGAGCAACATGTCCGTAAGAGGGGGGCGATACACTTTGAATATATGTGTACCGCCAAAACCCACAATGCCAAATTCCTCAACGTCGAAACCTGAAAACTTTGAGTCTCGTATACAGGGAATTACTATAAAACATACTCCAGCCCCGGTTGAAACAATAGATTTACTTAGCGACTCGGACGAAGAAACTCAACACCAATCTTTTAACACCGAGTTTGGAAAATATCAAGTACAAACAATGAGCAAAAACTTACTGAAGGATCATCAAAAATTATTTGATAAAAAGTGTGTTGTAAAATTGAAAAGAGCGGATTTGCGAAAGTATTTGAATATCTCGAAAGAAGATGCAATTGAATCTTCAGTTGAAAATCATCCGACCAATGAAAAAACTATCTCGTTACAAAAAAACAAGCTATTAAAGGATACAGAAGAAACTGCAGTTCAGTGTACAATTCAACATGTTGCGAGTGTAATTCACCCTACTGTACAGCCTATGGTTAAATCTGACTTGCTGCCTATTACTCAACCTGATATTCAGACTCACATTGAACCTGTGATTCAGTCTGCCGCTCAACCAATTATTGGGTTGGATGAACAACCTATTACTCAGTCTGACGGACCATCTAATACTCATTTCGAAGATCAACCTAAAATCCAGCCAGTTCAAACTGACGAACAACAAATTAATCAGCCTGAAAAACAACCTGTAGATCAATCTGTTGATGAACCTGAGATTCAGTCTGAATTACAACCTGTTATACAGTCTGATGTTCAACCTATAGTTGAGTCTGAAATTCAAACTATAGCCGAGCCTGAAATTCAACCTATAGTCGAGTCTGAAATTCAATCGGACAGTCAAATTGAACTTGATGTGCAAACCATCAGTCAACCTGCTGTTCAACCTATAACTGAAACTGATTTACAAGCTGTAACTCAACCTATTATTGAACCTGAGCAACCTGTGAACAAAATTGGTGAGCAAATTGTCGCTCAGCCTGATATTCAACCTCTTATTCAATCTGAAGAATATACCAGTCGATCTGATGTTGATACGATTTTACCGGATGAAATGCCTGTTGTAGAAGTCGAAATACCAGATGATCAACAAACGTCTGAACCAATCAGCGATGTAGATAGTAGATCAACGCTGATACAACGAAAAGTCGTAGAGGTTATTGAAATCGATGATTCATCTAACGATGAGGTAGATATTGGCAAGAGTGCCGAAGAAAATACAATTGTTGGGCTGATGCCGAATTTAGAACAACTAAATGTGCCATTGATTCTCAAGAGGGCCGACATTTTTAATCCACCCCTAAAGGCTAGCCCAGTACCAGTCGAAGCAAAGATCAACCAATTCAAAAATTTACTGTTCAAAGATCTTGGTTTAGAAGATCTTGCCGAAAATTTAACACAGTGTGACGACTCCTCACTTTCTTTTGCTGGTCCACCTCTTGTTACGGATAGCGGAAATTCCGCTAGCAACGATTGTGAACAAAAAATCCCAGCGTTACCAGATTGTTTTGTGAAACTAACAAAGTGCGACGATCTCGTGAGGAAATATGAAAATCTGAAATTGCTTAAACAGTGCTTCATCAAATTGGTTCGATGTGATGAACTTGTTGAGAAAGCCAATGACGAAGTCGCTGAACAGAGCGATGAATTAATCGACATTGACATCCAGGACGATAATTTTGAAGACACCCTTCTAGATGTGGCTCCGTTATCACGTTGCGGATCTTTTTCAATCCTTGACAATTGCGATATAATCGACGTCTTGCAAACAGTTGATCAGTTTGAACGAAGCAATTCACCAGTAATGGAAGCATACGAAACTATTGCTTCTTTGTGCAGGCGTAAGGCGACTGTAGAACAAGAAGCGACCTGTGAAAGATCGACTGAAAGCAACAAAGCAAATATTTGTGACAATCTTGTACCAAAACAAAATACCGTGATGCCACTTAAAGCTTTAGTATTAAAGCTCTTCCACAATCCCTCCCTGATAGATCAAATAAATGCTGCTAGACTGAAAACGAAACGTCATTTAAGAAGCTTTACACTAAACCGAAAAAGAAAGTCTTACGAAACCGTTGTTACAAACAATAGCAAAATTGCAAAGATTAGTGAAGATACTAGTAAATATTTGGAACTTGATGAAATCAGTGGTAAGACTACTGAACTCAACAAAGACTGTGTGATTGCACACGAGAAATTAATAGAAGTAGCTCAAGACTTTTCTAGTGCCTCATGTGACAATAGCGTACTAGAAGTAGATTCTAGAACTTCCTGCTTAGAGCCTAGTGAAGACGAAATAAGTGCTTCAGTACTACGTCAGGTGGATTTAATACAGACTGAATTTTATATTGACAATGAGGAACCTCAATTTCTTGCTCTTGATGTACCAAAACATACAGAACAGGACACTGAAAACCTCGAAGACGACACAATATCCGACATAGGAAACATTTCTCTAGACTCGAATGAAACAAATGTTTCCATGGATACCGATACAATATCAAAAGTGGATATAGAAAATATTCCTAAAGAAGACGATGAAGATACGTTTATCACTCCTGAACTGACCAACGACTCAAATAACATCAATGATGAAATATTACCACAAGAAATCGCAAAAATAACTGAAAACGTAGCGTCACATGAAGTTAAACTAGAGACGGAAAGTATTAATATGAAAGATTGTGAAAATGTCGATGGAAACAAGGATACAAAACTAAAAGAGTCAGGGGTGACCCTAGAAATAAGTTCTGAAGATACCCAAATGGATGCGACAGAAATGATCATGACAGACATGTCTGGCGAAGCTGAAATAGAAGTGAAAGAAATGGAATCGATCGTAATTAATATGTGTGACGATGTTCAAACGAAGCAGAACGAAACAGAATTCGTCATGGATGATACTTGTGGCGACGTTGAGAAACTACGAGGCGACCCAGAAACGCGTACAGAAAAAATCTGTGAAAATGTTGATGCAAATCTAATCGATATTCAAATTAAAACCGATAACAACCTTGAGAAGTCGCAAACAGTCATGGATAACATGTTTGACACGAGTGGTGATCCAGAAATTATTTGTGAAAACGTTGATGCATTATTAGTAGTAACTGAAACGAAAAAAGAAGCTGAACCAAAACTAGATGAGTCAGAAAACGTTTTACGAAGCATCTATAGCGACACTGTCGGAAAATTTGATCCAGAAAAATCTATGGAAAATATCAGCGGCGACTCTGAAATGATAACTACTGAATTAGCCAACGAAACGGATAAAAACGCTTGTAACGATGATACATCAACGGCGAAGGCAGAGATATCAACCGACACTGTTTACCAAATCGGTGACACTGAAATTCGACCGGATAAAACAATAAAGAATATTAATGAAGAGGCTGATGCAATATTGGTTAATACAGATACAGAAAAAGAAACCGATGTGAAATCACACGATCCAGAAATCGCCATGAAAGGCATTTATAGCAAGACTGAAAACAATTTGTCTGAGTCAGATATATCTACAGAAAATGTCTGCGAAACTACTGAAACAATGGTTGTCGAAAGAGAAGCTGCGAAAAATGTAATAGAGCCAGAAATGGCCGAAAATATTTGCGATAGCTTGGACACCACAATGTCAGAGTCAGAAATGACAACAAAAGACAAGTTTGCAGACACTGATGCAGAATTAGTAGAAACCGATATAGAAAAAGAGTCGGACACAATACTAAATGAAAATATCTGTGATGAAGACAACACAAGCATGGAAACGACAGATGAAGTAGATGAAGCTGATAAAAATCTTAAAGAGCGACAAATCGATAATAATATCACCGATGACTTGAAAATAACTGAGCTAGAAATGACATTAGAGAAGATTTGTGAAAACACTGATGCAATATTAGTAGATACCGAAATGGAAAAAGCACCACTAACAAGTCGAGATGAGCCAAAAGTGGTCATAGAAAACACAAGTCGAGAACCCGAGTCAAAAATGCTCACGGAAATCTGTGTTGAGGCAAATACAAATATGCAAACGACAGAAATAGTGGCCGAAGCTGATATGAATTTAAGAGAACCACAAATCGTCCAAGACTTTTTATACAACTCTGACACCACAACGGCAGAGCCAGAAGTGACAACAGAAGTTATTTTCGAAGCCAGCGCAGTATTACTTCATAATGAAATTGAAACAACAGTAGACGTACCAGAAGTGGCTATGGAAAACATAATACCGGCCGATTCAGAAATGTCCACAGAAATCTATGATAAAGCCAGTACCATCATGGAAACGGCAGAAACAGTAGACGAAGCTGATAAAAATCTAGAAGCACCACAGATAGTCGAAGACATTATTAACAACTCTCACACCACAACGGTAGAGGCAGACGTGACAGCAGAAGGCATTTTTGAAGCCCCTGGCGCAGTATTACTTTATAATGAAGTTGAAACAACAGTAGATATATCAGAAGTAGCTATGGAAAACACAATATCGGCTGTCTCTGAAATGCCTACAGAAATCTGTGATAAAGTCAGTACCAACATGAATACGATAGAAACAGCAGACGAAGCTGATGTAAATCTAAAAGAACCACAAATCGTCGAAGACATTATCAACTGCTCTGACACAGCAATGGTAGACTCAGAAGTGACAACAGAAGTTATTTTCGAAGCACCTGGCGCAGTATTACTTTACAATGAAGTTGAAACAGCAGTAGATGCACCAGAAGTGGCTATGGAAAACACAATATCGGCTGTCTCTGAAATGCCTACAGAAATCTGTGATAAAGTCAGTACCAACATGAATACGATAGAAACAGCAGACGAAGCTGATGTAAATCTAAAAGAACCACAAATCGTCGAAGACATTATCAACTGCTCTGACACAGCAATGGTAGACTCAGAAGTGACAACAGAAGTTATTTTCGAAGCCCCTGGCGCAGTATTACTTTACAATGAAGTTGAAACAGCAGTAGATGCACCAGAAGTGGCTATGGAAAACACAATATCGGCTGTCTCTGAAATGCCTACAGAAATCTGTGATAAAGCAAGTACCAGCTTGGAATCCACAGAAATAGAAGACGAAGCTGATATAAATCTAGAAGAACCACAAATCGTCGAAGACATCAACAGCTCTGACACAACAATGGTAGAGCCACAAGTGACAACAGAAGTTATTTTCGAAGCCCCTGGCGCAGTATTACTTTATAATGAAGTTGAAACAACAGTACGAGACGTACCAAAAGTGGCTATGGAAAACACAATACCGGCTGACTCGGAAATACCTATAGAAATCTGTGATAAAGTCAGTACGAACATGGAGACGACAGAATCTGTAGACGAAGCTTATATAAATCTAAAAGAAACACAAATCCTCCAAGACATTTTCAACAACTCGAACACCACAACGGTAGAGCCAGAAGTGACAACAGAAAACATTTGTGAAGTCCCTAATGCGGTGTTACATAATACCGAAGTAAAAACAACACAAGACGTACCAGAAGCGGTCATAGACGATAAAATACTGGTAGAGTCAGAAATGTCTATGAAAAATGGTGATGGTGCTTACAAAAACATTGAAACGACAAAAATAGTAGATAAAACTGATACAAATCTAGAAAAGCAAGAAGTTGTCACCAGCAACAATGCTAAAAAATCGCCAGGATTAGCCACAGAAAATAGTTATGAATACGTTGATGAAGTATTAGTAGATACCGAAAAAGAACCGGAAACAACAATAGATGAGCCAGAAATAGTCATAGAGTGCACACAATTGACAAAGTCACAACTACCTGTGGAAAAGGCCAGTTATGTCGTTGACACAAATATGGACACAGCAATAGTAGATGAAGCTGATAATAATTTAGACGATCAAACAATTGTTGAAATTGTTACCAGCAACAACGCGGATACAACAACGGCAGAGCTAGAAATGACATCAGAAAATATTTGTGGAGACATTGATGCCGTTTTGGTAAATCCTGGAATAGAAAAGGAACCTGAAACAACACTATGTGGGATAGAAATGATTATGAAAGGTAAACAATCGGTCGGCTTAGAGATACCCATGGATACAGCATGTGCGGTCACTGACACCATTATAGAAACAAAGATAGGTGAAGCTGACAAAAACATAGAAGAGCAAAAAATTGTTGGTTGTACCAACGCTTACATAATGACAGAATCAGAAATTATGATAGAAAATATATGTGAAGACACTGATTCAATATTAGATCCCGAAAAGGAATCTGAAGAAACACTAGACGATCCAGAAGTAGTGATGGAAGGCATACAATTCACAAAGTCAGAAATACCTGCTGATGATGTCTGTGAATTCGCTAAAACAAATATAGAGACAATAGAAATAGAGGATGACACTGATGAAAATATAGACGAGCAAGATGTGGTCAGCAGCACCAGCGCTGGTATAACAACGGCAGAATCAGAAATGAGTGTAGAAAATGATTCAGTATTGGCAGATACCGAAATAGGAACAACACTTAGTGATTCAGAAATCGTCAAAGAAGGTGCACGGTCAGAAACCGAGGCAAAAATACCTTCGAAAAATGTCTGTGAAGTAGCTGACTCACAAATGGAAACGGCAATAGTAGATGAAGCTGATAATAATTTAGATGTTCAAGAAATTGTTGAAATTGTTACCAGCAACAACGCTGATACAACAACGACTGAGCCAGAAATGATAACAGAAAGTCTTTGTGGAGACACTGATGCAGTATTAGTAGATACTGTAATAGAAAAAGAACCAGACACAACCCAAAACGATCCTGAAGTGGTCACGGATAGAACAAAATTACCGTCAGCAATGGTGAATAAAGATGATTCAAATCAAGAACCCGAAATAGTAGTGGAAGTTGTTTGTACATACGCTGATGAAAAATTAGTACTGCCAGTGATAGAAAAAGAAGTGAAACTGAAAGAGCCAGATATTAACTTGGACGACATTTGTGACAACGCTATCACATCAACAGAAAACGCGTGTGTGGATGCTAGCCCAAAACTAGTAGAAACTTACATAGAAATAGAAACAAGTCGGGATGAGCCTGAAATTGTCGTTGAAGTTAATTGTCAATACGCTGATGATAAACTCGTACTGCCTGTAATAGAAGAAGTCGTGAATTTGAAACTAAAAGAACAGAAGACAGTAAGTGAAGTTACTTGTAAAACTACAAAAATACAATTAGAAGAGCTAGAAATAGCCTTACAAAGTAATTCTGAAGACATCGACACAGAAAATGACAATTCGCAAGAAGCAATAGAACCTAATACACAAATAGAAGAAATAGTTATTGAAGACAGTTGTGATGACACTGACACATTACTGGAATCAGAAGTGGTTTCAGAACATAGATCTGAATGCGCCGATAAAATGAAAGACACAGAAATAGAAAAAGAAAGCGAAAGGAAAGAACACAACGTAGAAAAACAAACTAATATCCAACCAGGAGAGGCGGAAAAGGCTACCAAAACTATATGTGAACGCGTGGATAATAAACAAGTAGAGAGTGAAAAAGAAACCTTGAGCAATAAATGCGACGAGTCCAGAGTAAATCTAATAGAAAATAATTATGACGAAATCGATAGGAAATTCAAAGCAATTGAGACGACTTTGAAGAGCATGTTTGAAGATACAGACAGTATGCTAGATGAGACAGAAATCGCTATTGAAAATGCTGCTAAAGAACCTGAAGCAAAACTAGATGAGTTAGTCTCTGTCTTGAATAACAACAGTGCAAGAACCGATGAAACTATTGGCAAGTTAGTAACTATCGAATGTGAAGAAGATATTGATTTCGATGTCAACAAAATTGACGACAAGTACATAGTCGAAGAAATCGTTGACATGCGGTGTGATGAAATCCTTGATGAGGAGATGACTCGAAAAATTCTCGCTAATCCTATGTCCCAGGTTAATGATTCTCCGATACATGAAGCAATGTTACATGTAAACGAAGAAACAAATGAATCGGAAACCCAGGATTACAGGAGTTTCAAAACGCTTGAGAACAACGTCCTGGTTGGTTCACAATCTAGCTCAATATTCATGGATTGCGATTACGAAAATTCAGCTGAAGAAACTATACTGATAACACAACAAATAGGGGAAGATGGTCGAATAGAAGAAATAGATATTAAACTCAATGTTCCTCGAATAACGTATTCCAAGAAGTATCCAAGCGGCCTAATTCTTGATGACAAGAAAAAGAGGAAGCGTAAAATGAACATGACAGATGTAAAGGTTTATTCAAAGAAGTACAGGAAAGGCAAGAATATAGATTACCCTAAAATAGCAGTCACAACCATGGGAGAATCAGCGTATACTAAAGAATTCAAACAGCTGATGGACTACTGTAGTACTGTAAAATTTTCCTACTCACGCCCATTTCATAAAGAATACATAGATGTGCAAAAAATACTACAGTCATGGCCTATAAAAGGCATTTGTAATGTTGAACAATCGGATACAGAAAATGACGAGACTTTATTTACTGATACAGAAAACGAAGTCAATACAATACATGATCCAAGTATTCAGACATTGGCGGAAGAAATCAATTCAAACAACGAACCGGACTATAAATCTAGCGATATAATTGAAACCAATTTCAATATGGGTTTTGGTGAGAGGTCCGGCAGAGTCATACAAAATTTGGAGGACGGATGTGGTATAAAATTTTCGGCTGCGACTCTGTCGGACGTAAAACAAACTCAGCCGCTTTTACTGTCCGAAAACTATGGTAACTGTAAACGTGTGCATAAAACAATTAATTTTACAAACAATTACGAAATAGAGAAGTTAAAATCTCACTTCAGATGCATTCAAATGAAGGAAAAAGTAAGATCCTTTTTCAAGAAAACCATGACTGAATTACGTTACGACTTGACAAAACAACAGGGAAAAGATAAAATTTATTTTAATGGTTTGTTTGATTCAACTGATTTTTTACATGGACTTACTAACCCTGATTTTATACAGCCTGCTCCGTTCGAAGCAATTGTGCAGGTTGTCCAAGTTGGTCAACTGCCGGTCAGTGCAACCGCTCAAAACCCAGTGACATGCGATCCTAGAGTCACTCAAGTGTCGAATGTTAGTCCATCTCAATGTTCCGCTGAAAACAGCCCCGGAGATGACCAGTCTGTCATAAAAACTGAGTATACGGAACTCACGACTGCTGATTTGACTATGCCTCTAGCTCAAGAGTACGTGCAACATATACAATCAATGCCGATGCCGCCTCATGGCCATGAAATCTTGAACTATCCAGAAATCAAAATTGAAATGGAAGAAACACCTGAAATCAAGGAAGAGATGAACGATAATTACGATAACGGTGAATATCAACCATTTGAAAAAAATATGAATAGCGTTGATTATTCTCACATTACCCCACTGGAGCCGAATTCTAATGTAACAATGGTGTATAATTATACAGAAAAGCATTCTGTACCTGAGGCATATCAACATCAGAAGGAACAAGAACATCTTCAAATACAGCAACAGTTACACCAGCAGCAACAGCAGGAGCAATATCAACAACAACAGGAACAGGAGCAATATCACCAACAACAACATGAAACATATGAGCAACAACAAAAATTAATTCAACAGCCATTTGAGCAAGAGCAGCAACAGTTGGAACAGCAACAGTTAGAGCAACAACAGTTAGAACAGCAACAATTAGAGCAACAACAGTTAGAACAACAACAGTTAGAGCAACAACAGTTAGAACAACAACAGTTAGAGCAACAACAGTTAGAGCAATCACAGTTGGAGCAGCAACGGTTGGAACAACAACAGTTCCAACAGCAACAAGAATACCAACAAAGACAAATAGAACAGCAGCAAGAACAAGAAAAACAAAAAATAATGGAGTTGCAACAACTGCAGATAAAGCAACAGCAACAAGAAGAACAGAAACAACAGCAGCTACGATTACAGGAGCTGAAACAACAACAGGAACTCAAAGAGCAACGGGAGCAAGAAGAAGAAATGCAAAGGCATCAGCAACGTCTTCTAGAACTAAAACGGGCTCAGGACCTGAAGCAGCAACAGCAACAACTGCAGCAAGAGCTCAAACAACAGAAACAACAAGAACTGAGACAACAACAGCAAAAGCAAAAGGAATTAAAACAACAACAACAGCAAGAATTGAAACAGCAGAAACAACAAGAACTGAAACAAAAACAGCAGAAACAACAAGAGCTTAAACAACAGCAACAAGAATTAAAGCAGCAACAACAGGCACAACTGAAACAACAGAAACAGCAACAACAAGAGCTAAAACAACAGCAATTAAAGCAACAGAAACAACAGCTGTTGCAGCAGAAACAACAAATGCAGCAACAACAAGAACTACAACAGAAACAACAATTACAACAGCAGCAGGAGTTACAACAAAAACAACAGTTGCAACAACAACAAGAGCTACAGCAAAAACAACAGGCACAACTACAGCAAGAGTTACAGCAAAAGCAGCAATTGCAACAGCAACAAGAGTTACAACAAAAACAACAAATGCAGCAACAACAAGAATTACAACAGAAACAACAGATACAACAACAGCATGAATTACAACAGAAACAACAACAAGAGCTACAACAGCAACAGCAACAGAATGGTTCGCATGAAAAGTCAGATCAAATTGCGCATGCGATGAACGCAGCGGGAATTTCTTCGACTACAGATAACAGAACACAAGCTCTTGTAAATATGATAACACAAAAACTAAGGCAAGGAAACGTTACGACAGGTCAATCGTCAAACAACTTTCAAAAAACTACATCTATCAATGCTATGTCTTTGCAACAGGCCTTAGCTCAAATACTACCACCGCCATTGAATCAAACAAATGGCTCGGAAAATAACCAACAAACTACAAATACGCACACGCCTCAAGTTCTGCATATAGTTCAAGGGAAGAGTGCTTCAGGGACCCATCAACAGATCACTTTGGTTGATAACACCCAGCAGTCCGTCATAAATGCACCAAATTCGACGCCAGTGTTACACATTGTCCAAAACAAGACTGTACCTCCAGGACCTGCGTCTAACGGTACTCCTCAACAGGCTAACTCATTCAGTGGACTGTCCTTAGTCGATGGAGGATTACAACAAGGAAATCAGCTCCTCCATATAGTCAATGCTGGCAATCAAAAGAACGCAAACACCGGACAACTGCTAAAAAGAGTCAATCTCTTGACCAACCTTACTAACGCCCAAGGAGGTAACGAACAAAAAATGGTGCAGTTTGTCTGCAAATCTGCGGATGGAAAGTCTATACAGTTGAATGGACCACATCAGCGTAGCATGGTGTTGAGACTCCAACCAGTTGAAACACCAAACCTTCAACCTACACAGCCTAAACAACTAGACACCCAAGATATGAGCCCAACGCATAGCTCCAATAGTAAAGATGCGGAAATAAAATCACGTTCAATATACGAAGAAAATTATGCAAAATTTATCCAAAGTTCGTCACCCAAAACTCCTGGGTCTGAGAAAGGAACAAGCTTGCCGAAATTCAACCAAGCTTTTGGCAAACAAGTGTACCAAGATGGTGGACAGAAGGAAATCAGCAACGGGAATGAAATGTCACCTAATGATGAAAGTCCGGATTGTCAAGCAAATGATAATGCCATGAATTTGGACCATATCACTCAGATTGGAAGCCCTCCGCTTCTCTTGAGAAAGCCTACGACATCCCAAGCTCAGCCGAACTTGGTTCAACAAATAAAACAAACTATATCACCAATGAACCTCCACGGTGGTGTCATATACACTCGGCAAATACCTGTGAACCTTGCAGGAGGGCAAACTATCAATTTAATCACAGTACCGAGTTCAGAGCTCGGCGAAGATACGAATCAAAAGCCACAGGGCGAGATAGAACCATCGATAATAAAGATTGTGCCACAAACTCCAACGCATTCTAATACAGACGGTTCGGAGGAAAATAATACACACATGGGGACATCGAATGAGAACACACATACGCCTCAAACACAACCTGTACTTACACAAATGCGGATAAAGTTGCCAATGTTGAGTAAAGCACCACAGATGGTGTCTGGAGGAAGAGTTGTCAGACCTTCATTCTTCCAAATACAGCGTAATGTCATCTCTGGGACGAATCAGCCTGTGTACCAACAATTAGTCCTCACAGCAGCTCCACAACTCGGGCAGCAGACTATAAGGCTGCCAGCTCAAACATCACAAACATCTACATCGACTACCAGCAGACCAGCAGCTGTGAAAGTTACTCCAAGTGAGAGTCAGTCCTCAACTGAATCCATGAGCTCGTCAACATTGGAACAGCTCAGAGAGTTCGATTTGGTCTTAGAGCAAGTGAAGGAAAGGAGCACAGTGCAACCGCCGAAGTCAAAATCTAAGAAGAAGAAAGATAAGACTGGTGCTTCTGCGGCTGCTACAGAAACTGCTGCCTCTACAAGTTCGGCGTCAGCAGAGCCATCACGCTCAACGCCTGCACCACACAAACAGCATCAAGTCCTTTACTCCATCGGAAACACGCAGCCTTTGAACGTTGCTTATGTAAATAGAAAGGGATCGGCGACCCCATCTCCTGCTTCCACTTCCACACCTACTACATCCACATTCGTACGGTCTCCAGACTCTTCCGGCATTGTTGACTCATCTCCGTCGTCATCGTCACAGATCCCTCACACTGTCACCAGTGAACCGTCGACGTCTTCAGACACGCCAGCTCAATCGAAAAAATCTAGCTCAAAATCCAAATCAAGACCGAAAGCGTCATCAAATCCGCCTAATACTTTGAAGCTAAACACTACCCCTCCGAAGCCATCCACTCAAAAGCCAGCAGAAGATGAGCAAACAACACAAAGGATCCTCTACATCTTAGCTGAATACAAAGAGCAAGTGGAAAATTCTCCAGACAAAGATAAGCCGGCACCACGCCGAAGAACCAACCCACCGTCAAATCCAGGCTCATCTAAACGCAAGAAGCATCGTCGAAATCGAGACTTGAGTCCTACAGATGACTCTTGCAGGACGATGGGGTCTGAAGACAGCAGTTGTGGTACTTCGCAAGGAGACTGCAACGAGAGCTGTATTGACAGTCACTCACCACAAGATAGTCCACGTAAAGTGGCTCGGAAGCTGACCTTTGAGAATGACACCTCAGCACAGTCTGCTCCTCCGACGCCTCAGCCTCGTCCGCAGCCGCAACAGCGGAACGTCATCGTGGCAGACGGGCAGACCATCACTGTGGCTAGAGGAACGGCTGGCAAACCATCCACAGCAGTTCTCATGCCTGCCAACTACATTCTACCAGTATCTATGATCAAAGGCGGCCAGCAGATTGCTATTGTGACGAACAGGGGCCCGAAGTTACTAACAGTTGGAGGTGGCGAGGGTGGAGCGACGAATGCTTTACTATTACAACGCCTCATCGGGCCAGCTGGACTGAAGCCGGTCTTGACACGTCCAGGAGTACGACATGTTCGTCTACCAACTGCAGCGCTTCATAACCTTCAAGCGTTCAACCTAGCGACTGCAACAACCGTACAACCACCAGACAGCACTGCGTCTCCGGCTCCTGCGCCCACGCCACCCGAGCTGATAGAGACGAGAGCCAACAGCTCTCCCTGGAGAACGGAAAGCCGAGAGGAAGTCAAACCGGAGCGAGGGTCGAGTCCTGAGGGCGAGCCATGGCACCTCCCGGCAACTGCGAACCCTCACGACTACAGCTACGAGGAAGTCGTCCGGACGGACAACATGGATCGCACCGTACTTGTAAGTAGACTTTCTTACACTTTTTTGAAACTTTATATCTCTTAATATATGTATAATATTCGTTCATAATTCCAAATTGTATTAAAGCCGTCCAAATCGTGTATGACACACATTTTGCAACTTCAGGACCCGATCCCAGATAGATACAGTCCCGATATGGAGGCGCAAAGGATATTTGATAAGATGTTCGACGTCGATTCGAAAAGGTCGTACATGGTCGGTTCGCACGACGATTCGCCGCGATGCGGCTACGATATTGATGCGTCAGATTGCGACGATAAGGGCTACCATCAGGTACACCGTATCGTAGAACCGACGCTGATAACCTAAAGAATTAGTCGCCTCTTTAGTAGAATGCACGCATCGATTTATTTTTGTCAGCTGTTCTCTTCGTTCGTTGGTGTGCCGTTTTTATTATTACATCGTGTAGATGGGACATTAAGTTTTTGTTAAATAAGCTTAGTCATCCAGAAAACGAATTTAGAAAGAGTTCGTCTCTGTAGACTGTCACCTATCATTCATACCTATAAACAGCTCTACACTCGCCTGGACACTCTAACACAGTTAAAACGTAATATCACTTACCAAAAAAACATTTATAAAAAGGAATTTAAAACAACATCATTGACCAAACTTTTTAAATGAAATTTAAAAAAATCTAGAAAATCATGTGCAATTGTCACTTCTACACGATGTACTCGGCATGTCCGGAAATGGAACACGGACGAAACATTACTAGGTGTTTATTAATTACTGCCTCCCCTCTTCATTGTCTTTTATTTTGTCATAACTCCTGACCTCCGGAGTAAGCTTCATTTCAACAAGTTTCTAGCGTCTAGTTTATAATTTTTGCATGATGAACAAACGTCTATCCAACTTATTACTATCCATTGTGAAGTCTCCCGCATTATAACGCATGTCCCTTCATTCGGATCATTGTAATTGAAAAGTTTCCTTCATTAGTTGTTGTGAAATTCAATCTTAATGTGTTAGTTAATAAGGTATATTATTGTTCTTATGGAAATGTGTTTGAAATGGAAAGCTTTGCTTTGCCGTCATCGGTACCATTCATTATGTTGGGCAGGAATCATTTATGTAGGCTTTGGAAACGAATCATCACTGTAGCTTCATGCTTCAAATTTTATTCTTTCGTCTGTATTGGAAAACTAAATAAAAACTTTAAAAATAAACTAAATTGTACTAGAGATTCCCTTAAAAAAATTTCGTAATATAAAATAAATCGTATAATAAGCTATTGAACAGGAAGAAAAACAATTCTCTTTATAAACATTAATTTCTTTGCGAACATAAAACAAAATGCTAATATCTATTCCCCTGGTATAGGTTGTACAGAAGAAGGAAGGATCGCACCACAGACAACATCGTCTGACACACGTGTCGGCTGCCGCTTTGAGGCATAAATATGCTATACTGGAACACGAGTTGCGATTACAGGTAATGTGTCTTTTAGTATTTTTAACCGACTTCCGAAAGGAGGAGGTTCTCAATTCGGATGTTTATATTTTTTTTTCTATGTTTGTTCGGGCCATTGAAATATAAAAAACCAAGATGCTCACTCAACGTCTAAAAAACGTCCCTAAAAATGTGCGCAACATTCTAAATTGTGCGTTCATTTCGCCGACCACGGCCGGTCGTAAATAGTTATTTGTTATGCAAGGCTGCAAAGTTGATTTTTGGCGCGAGTACTTGAATTGAAAACTGAGCGAGCGAAGGATTCTAAGATTGAACCGCGAGAGAAACGAGCGGTTCAAATATAGAATCCTGAGCGATGCGAAGTTTTCAAAGGTACGAGACGCAGAAAAACTTTGCTGCCGAGTGCAACACACAACTTTTCACCTCACACAGCGAGGAAATGAAGTGGGGGCGGCTCGCCTGCCAGTGTAGAAAAGTAGAAAACAATTGAATTCAAGACGTGTTCGAATTTTAAACAACACTTTGTGCTCTAGAGCACAAAATGGAGTTTTGCGCTCAGATTTTGAATGAGAAATAGAATCTTTCCGAGCGGGTGAGGTGAAAATTTTATTGCTGTGAGTACCTGCGTTGTAATAACAACTTTAAACAATTGACGTAAGGTTGAACTTGCAATAATACAGGGTGTAAGGAAGCCCTGAAAGTTTGTGGAGCAAGGGTAAAAAAAGGGTGATCACTTGATGCAAGGCCTCTTGATGTAGGTTTATTTTTATTTAACGATATGCTCGCGTTTGACCACTATCTTGTCTGAAGTTAAGCGAAGATAGATATTATGGTCGTGGTTGTGTTCCGAGTTCTATGTCCGGCAGGACACATCTTTAACTTTTGTTATTTTTGTTTTATAAAATTATTGTTAAACCAAATCCTACCAGCCATAAAGATGTGTTCCTACTGTTACTGTTTTTGGTTCTATTGTTACTACAAACTCTGCAATGGGAGGCCAGCTCCATAGCCTTATCAGATTTGTCTTTCCTACCAGCGGAAATATTACCACAATCAAGATTTAAAAAAAAATCACCCATCCCAAAAACATGATGTTATCAGTGATACTTACAAGGTGTGAACATAGACCCATTCTTTTTTTACTATAATTCAAAAATCTCGTCATTTTGACTACGTTTTCTCCTCTTCATTATTTCTTCAACTTCCTTTCCTGTTATGATTTTTCTGTTTTATTTCTTTTTTATTAATATAATACGCATGTATCGAATAGGAGTATCTTTCACAGAAATCCTTGTCGGAGGAATGTGAGGATCTTGGCGTGGATTCTCCATCAGCATCGGAGCTGTTCCCTGAGGCTGAGCTGCTGTTTGCGGCGTCGCCTGCGCATGACCATACGCAGGATCATGGACATCATTCTCATACTCGTAAGTAGACTGAAAAAAAAACAATTTCGGCAATGACTAAAGAATAATAATTTACTTTCTTTTTGAAGCATCACAAGTCTGAAGACTACATACATAATCTTAATTTTGGGTCACCAATTGAGTGGACCGAGGCTTCGTAGCGGAGAAACGGAGAAGTATTAACCAATAGGATTGCACTACTGAAGAGGAGCAGAGATTTAATTCAATTCTATTGCTTAATATTTCTTCGTTTCTCCACTCTGCAGCCTAGCTCCGCTCTTGTGGATAGGCAGTCTAAATCCTACCTTCCTTTTCCTATCCCACCTTACATACTTCTTTCACCGCGGCTTCGTTCTTATTTCTGGTCAAGAAGTCGAGTATCACGCACCATGCTGTTATAATGTGTTGCGACGACACGGTTGGCGTAGTGGCTGAGCGACTACTTTTTCTGTTACAGCCCAACCACTTCTCCATCACACCATTCCCCAACCAGACCTGGACGACCAAATAGCCACAGACCAGCTGCTCCAACGGTCAGACATTCACGACGATCGAGATCTCGGCATAGGGCTGGAGGACGTTGGTATTGTCACTGTTAGCGAGGATGGCATGCAGGCGACTATAGCGTTGGACCAGGAGGAGTTTGCACGGGCGCATCCTAATACTACGTTCCATAGTGAGCCTACTGATGAGGGAGAGGTTAGTATCCCTTTTTTATTGAAGTTGATATTTCTATAGTATCTTTGTAGCTGGCCGGAATATAATAAGACGAATAATGTATTATTTTGGTACGAGGCGGCATATAACTTCCAGCTTATATGTTTTTTTCTGTTTCTAGGTGCAGCCCTTCACATTAAGCGGCCTCAAAGGACGGCACATAACATCGACAATATTCCATGCGAACCGCACACCTGGTACTGTGCTGATGACCGCCCCACAGACCACCGTCATATCGCAAGCGACCCCTGAAAGCAGTGGCGTGCACAACACCGTCAAATACGCGGATATAGACAACATGATCAACTCGTTACCCGGACCTCACACTCACAACAACATCAACTTATCTTCCGTACTCGTCAAAGACGATGGTCTCACGAGATTCGACAGCATTCTCAACGATAACAGAGAACTACATCTCTCAAATACAGCATCCCACATAGTGCACGCCACAGGCAACAATACAACACAAGTATTTCGACGAGTATGCTACGGAAACAAGAGAGAACAAACCTCAAGGTTCCTCATGGATGAATCAGATATCATGGCAAGTCATCACGCCAAAATGATGGACGATTCCAGAGACTTTGGTGATGTAGACGATGACTCATCGCCGGAAAGAACCGAACTGTTCTGGGAGTCAAACTCCGCTTCAGAACGTGAAACACGACGGCCTTTAGACTTCAGCAGCGACAGTGACAAATGCTGCAAGAGTCCGTCGTTCGAGGAGAATAATTCAACCGATTCGAGCGGACTGGGAGCTCATATGAGACTGGATTCGGTGATAAAAGACGCGCGGGGAATAGAGCGGCGCGGCAGTGCGGACGGATCGTCAGCCGATGATAACCACGTGCCGCCGCTGCGGACATACCCGCCCAAGAGGATGTACCACGCGCTGGACGCGCAGAGGAGTTTGTCGGGCAAGACGCGCGCGCCTGACGTGGTCGAACGACATGAAGTGCGGGACATTCCCGAACGACACCACATCCCCGAGCGACGCGACAGCGGCGAGGGCCGCCGCCGCGCCTCCGGGCGAGGAGTGGTGAAGCGCGGCTGTCACTGCTGCAACGGTGAACCCGCCCCGCCGCGCCCCAAAAAACCTCGTCAGAGGAAACCCAACCTGGACTTTACCACTAACTGAACTACGACAATATGTGATTACCGATTTCTACATTAAAAAAGGCTGTGGCATTATGAATGTTAAACTCCGTCTGCCACGCGCCAGACTGAAACGCGATCTCTTTACTGACGAGGTTTCACTTCTTAGGTGTATTATAAAAAAAAAGTTGTTGAAATTGTTTTGTATATAATTTTATAAGTAAATAAACCGGTAGCTAAGTTCACAGCAGTTTCTATACGTGATTTTATTTTTTGTTAAAAGTTACTCGATTGTATTTTTTCGTAAGTTCCTTTACGTGTTATTATTTTCTAAGTTACGTCACCGATAAGTTCAAATTCGTTTTTATTTCTATTACGAAATGACGATTTCTTTTGCATTGTTACATTTTTCTTGTAATATATTATTCATAAACATATTTTGTATTGATATGTAACTGTATAAAACTGTATTTCTATAGGTTACCTCTAATAGACGTAAGTGTTTCCGTTAGTAATTACAGCCATACTCAAATATGAATTTAATCGTCTTATAGCAGTGTAGATGTATTAATTTATAACATAGCCCTTCATAACGATGCTAGACTGATGTTGAGGTAAACGATATGGTTCATTAGCGCGTTGTCATTTCGATTCGAGCCAATATATATTTTTGTTTTAATACTGTAGCGTAAGCGCATAGTTTTAGTTGTAAGAGACTTCCATGTGACACAGCACAAAGTGAACTATTCAATAAAAAGACGATGGGAGCTTTAACTTCGGGTGATTTGAATTATTTTTGAGATTACGTTTATCAAACTACTTCGGTGCCAATAGTTTACTTGGCGATCTATACTCACCTGTGCTTTACATTACTTTTCCAAAGGGCGTTAATATCGCTGTATTTAATAAATAAAATATAAAAACATTTAATAGTAGCAATGTGTTAAGCTAGTGTGAATTTGATATCCATAGTGTAAAACATGTAAATAAACTTTTTGATCCCCAATTTTTGTTTCGGGGACCGTCTAGTCACTATAGTACCGATATGATATAGCGTTATACGTGTTCGCAGACCGCAGGCACAGACCGCGGCTGTCAGACGCCCAGTGGCTAACCGGAGCGGCTTTAAGCTGACACGTTATTTTTCCTTGCAGTATTCTACCGCTTGTGTATATAAAAAGCCATAATAGATAATGACGATAACAATGGTTAATTTGTCTCTTATAAACTACTTACAGAAGAAAGTGAGAAAAATATTAAAAAAAAAACAAACACTAAAATTGTCGGCGTTTAGATTCATTCCGAATTTGTAAATAGTGGAATGGTATGTGGGGTGGTTAAATTTTAGTGAATATAGTGATTTTCGACCTGTTTTGGGTCGTATAGTGAAAATTGTATTGGGGTAATTATGTGCACTCGATGGGTGGTTTATGACCCATAGTTCAACTTAATGTAGTCGTAAGATCGTGTTAGTGTGTGATGGCCAGTAGTTTACCGACGCACGTCCGCTGCGAGACGTGGTCGGCTCGCGAATGACAGCCTCCGCTAAAAACACTAAAATGAAACAGATCCAATGTTGCGACTAACTTATAGTATCTGAGAGTTTTTTGAAACCCATGTATTATTTCGTTTTGGAAGAAAAAAAATATATATGCCATTTCTAAAAAGTAAGGTTCGAATTTTTTATATATTCCAACAAGTTGTTATTGTTCTTATAATACCGTGGGCAGCGTCGTACCCTCGGTATTATTGTCTGAATGGAAAAATACAGTATTGCAAATGCGTTTTGTTATATTTTTCACTTAGAAGTTTAAATTTATTAGCTGTAAAGGGAAACTAATAATTAACGTTTAGGAGTTTCATCATTATTTTTTAATTAAACTGATTGTGTTTTTTTGTGATTACGTACTGTAAACATTATTTTTAAAAGTGCTACAGAAAAAATGATCATTAAAACTTATCTAATTAAACAGTTGGGGATTTTATTTATTTCCCCACTTCGGTACCTAAAACACTAGCATAGACAGATGTTATAAGATTATATAAAAACAAAAACAAACACAAACACATTGCTTATAAATGTGTTAATTTACAGTAAGACGTTACATAATTCTCTTTTCTTGATAGTACAAAATACAAGCTAACTCAGAAAGTCGACATAACAATAACAAAGAGCTTATGCCATCAATCAATTCGTGCGGATTCTGATAAAACTCCTAGCCTGCATCATCCCAACACTGGGCAAAAACTTCTTCCCTGAATTCCCAGTTTGTTGGTTTTATCCAGCTCATCCCAACATCTACGAGGTCTACCGCAACGAAGTGGATGGTGTGGCAGTATCTACGCGCATATCGATGTCTGAGAAGTTGGAGATACCAGCATTAACGCAACGCCGACTGCGTTGAAATCATTGCGTTGCGTCGACGCAGCTCCCGTGTGACATCTCTAATGGACTAATATCACACTGCGCTCCAAAACATTGCTGAACGAATGAACATAATGATTCAAAAAGCTGGAAGCATTGCAATCGTGGCTATGACTGCCACCCTTTTGTGGGTACTTTTCCTTCTTTCAGCCATTATACCCTATGGACACAACGCCTTTTTTCCCATTGGGTAAGCAGAAACTAAGTACAGACGTCACCGGTACTTTGAATTGACATACTCTTCGAGTTGCGTGTACGCACCTAACCTTTCAGCTTTCTGAGGATCCTTTCTAAGTTTACAGATATATATTATACAAATAAAAATAATATTTATTTATTCAGTCTTCATTTGCGTAAAACAACTTATATTTTCGAAAAATCTACCTAGATACACTTTTCTTCAATAAACAAGTGCCTTTCGTACCCTTTGCTTTGTAATCAATCTTTATTTATCAACCACACTAGCTTCCTAGTCTGTTATCCAAGTTCTCTTCTCTTTTAACTTCTTCATAATACCAAGAACTTCGATCCTAAACTCTAGTCTTTCATCTTCATTATACTTCACAACAGTTGGCAATAATGATGCGAAGAACGCCTCATCTTCATTCATGATCCTCGGATCATTATCATTGACTTCCACAAAATCTATTGCACTATACTGATCATTTATTGATACATCATCATTAATTGTACTAGCCTTCTTTGACTTCTTTTTACTTGAAACTGAATCAGTGTCATTAGCAAATACGAATCGGTTAGATTTTCTTTTCGCCCGCGTACTTTTGCGGCCATAGCTGATTTCGCTGGCAAATTCAGTTGACTTCGCATCGTCGAAGTCACTTTCTTTCGCGTTGTTTTTGGTATAATTTGTAACGTTACTTATTGATAAACTTGTAGAAGATTCAGGTTCTATTTCAGCAGTAATACTGAAGCCAGAATCTGGTTCTTCTTTCATAAAAGATGTTGAGGTGCTTTCAGTTGGTCGTTCACTTTCTGGTATGATTTTAGTCAAGAATTCTAGATGGTCGTAAAGAAGGTATTTCTTCTTCGGCTTGCCCATCTTCGTTTTGAGGCTTTTTATAAATGTGTCTCGGATGTTTGTCCATTTGTTGAGGATTAATTCTCCTGAAACAAAGGTAATGTAAAGTAGGTATACCTATTTTAAGATGAAGGGGATGATGCCTGATTGATAGAAAGCATTTAGGTAAGATCAGATTCATCATGATGGCCGTTGGGGCCGTAAAGTTCTCGAATGGAGACCACGCACAATCGCAGCGTAGGACGGCCACCTACAAGATAGACAGACGAATCTGATGAAGACCACAAGGATTGCGCTGTATACAAACCGCTGCACCGTGTCTAGCAGTGGACATGGTCCTACGTCCGAAACGATGATGAGATTCAGCATGCAGATATAGAGTGTAGGTTAACCCATTCCATTTCATCCATAGTTCAAGGACGATGCCCAGTGTTCCACGCCAGCCTCAAATAGCTGTCAGCAACATGACAGGGCCCCCTTAGAAGGCCAAAGCCTGCCGGGGTCGCGGGACTGTCAGGTAACCGTAGCTCCAGAACGTAAAGGGCTATTGAAGGATACTGTGGATTTTAGTCAGTACAAGTCTGACAGTCCCTCCCGTCCTGCCTTGGGTGGACCCATTCGATGATTTTACCATTTTTATAAAAATACAGAAATACAGCTGATGATCAAAGTAAAAAAAAATGTTTGATAGAAGGCTTTAGTCACAATGCATCGTAAAACAGATCCCAAATTACGAAACAACTAGTCTTAAGCATTAAGATACGGTAATAATAATTACATCGAACATTTCACTCTTTCAGTTTTTTTTTAAGCGTGGTAAAATCATCAAATGAATCCTCCTACCCTTTACTGTCAGACTCGTACTGACTAAAATCCACGGTGTCCTTCAATAGCTCTTTATGTTCCGGGGTCATGGTAATGAGATAAGTCCCGCGACCCCGGCAGGCTTTGGCCCTCTATAGGGGGGCCCCGTCATCATGCTGACGCTCTTTGAGGCGCGCGTGGAACACAACGTGCCGTCGACCCGGGCATGGTCCATGGTCGGACAGCGAGTTGCCCTTTACTCGCCGCCCGCATGCCCTCACTATTTCATTTAGTCAAATTGTTTCTATTACCCGTAATCCTTTTCTCCTCTGGCGTCATTTCTTCGTAGGTCTCTTCTAGATTGTTGAATATTTCTTCCCAAGCGCTTCTCCGCTCCATTCTATCTTTGTAATTCTCTATCGTTTTGTCCCACAAACACGGTCGATCTCTCACGTAACTTATTAAATCAATCACATTGTATTTAAACTCCTTCATGTTGATGATATTTCAAAAGTATTTGATGAAAAATAACTACAAAAACACCGTTTTGCGCGAGCTGTTTACACTCCCTCGTCTGACACGTCACTAGCGGTTGCTACGGTTATCCAATTCTCGGATCGGATCGGGTAGCGCTGTCCCTCTTTTTGAACCTAAGAGTGAGCGAGAAAGTCTCGAGACTCGAGGTCACCGACATGGCGTCTGCAAGCGTCGGGTATTTTGTACGCCAGCGTAAGTTAAGCTTCCGTAACGTAGGAATTGTAAGTGTTTTGGAGTTAAACGAGAATGGTTGTTAGTATTCGTGTTCATTGTTCGACACAAAATGTCGAACCGTGGGAGAGATTGTATACTTTACGTTTTGTGGGGGAGTAGGATATAATTTTTGAGTTAAATACCTACGTACGAGTACTAAGTATGTGCCATTCAAAACTAGGTATTAAAATTTAGTTATGTTGTGTAATTCGCCCACCAAGCGATGTAATTATCAGTTTGTTAGCCATTTAACAAAAAATGTTTCGCCTTATACTCCTTAAACCCCAATAGAAACATGTTTTTTCAGTATTTAGCGTTATTGCCTTGGTCTATTAGTTCCATAAGATCATCTTAATTAGCTTGATGGTCAGTTCATTCAAGAATCGATTCTAAAAGGTAGGTGTTCACAATTCAAAGCGCCTGTGAAATTTATCATCTGTCGATTAAATGACACGTGTTGCGATAATACTACTATAAGGCGTCTGTAGCATGAGCAGAGATGCCCCGCAGTGGGAACAATTGTGACCCAATGGTAATGGGACAGACTTACGAGTTGTGGGTCGTGGGCCCAAACCCAGCCAGGCCCATCTCGCCTCCTGCGAAGGAGGAGGCGGGACGCGTGAGGGAGAGGACGTCCACCTCACGACTCAGCCGCCACAGGAGACACCCACGGCAACGGACGTCGCGAGAATATTACTGGGCATGCGAATGGCCTGCAATGGGTAACTCGCCGTTCGATCATGAACCACGCGCGCCTCAAAGAGCTGTCAGCAATCTGACGGGCCCCCCTTAGAGATACTTCAACCGTCACCGTGACCCTGGAACGTAAATAGCTATTAAAGGATCACCGTGAATTTTAGTCAGTACGAGTATGATAGTCCCTTGGCGGGAGGACTCATTTGATGATTTTACCACGGTTGTAGCCCAATGGTAATGGCCCAGACTAACGAGTTGTGGGTCGTGGGTCCAAAACCGAACCCAGACAGACGCAATACTTAGTGTAATTTATTTAAGTACCAAAGCTTATAAAACGGTGAAGGAAAATAAGTATCGTGCAGAAATGTGCAGAAAAATTTTAAAAGACATGTGACATCTACCAACCCGCACTGGGCTAGCAGAGAGGGGGCCTGTGTCCCAGATGTGGGAACATTATAGGCTGTTTTACGCATGATTGTGTCTGTAGTATTTCTGTCTGATTGCAAGTAACTATTTGGACGTGATTTGACTATAAATTGGACATGGTTTGGTAAGTGCTTCAGTGGTCGCCAGTGTTGGGTTCGATTCCCAGTTATGGCAAAGCGTTTCTCGGTTTTTCCATCTAAAATAGCCTGGCCCTGGCTTGGCCAGGCTCATTGTACAGACGCAAACAGATTAACCTACCCGAATCTGTCAATTATTTACCAATCGAACAATAAGGTTGAAAATCTATTAAAATAATTTGACAGATTGTGGAAGGTTGATGTGCTGGCGTTTGTATTACCATAGGTTTTTTGATTTCGTAAATTAATTTTCGATTATTTCGTTATATTACGTAAGATTTATATCTTAATCACCATTTTGGCGGCGGTAAAAAGTAGTATCAAAATTCGCGGCAACATAGTTCTTCAAAGTGTTCTTGATATCGATCGTCCTGCGCGCGCATACAAAACTGTCAGTACATTTTGTACGTGAAAAAAATTCATTCTGACATCGCGTCTGAGGTTATTTTATTAATTTTAGTCATAATTAAACTATTCAATTTGTTATAATCAAAAGAAATACTTGATTTTTGAAGTAAAGAAGTACTGTGTGATGTTTTTACATTAGTTTTTAGGAATATGGTGTTTTAATTTTTTACGTGATTTTTGCCGGTTCGAGGCCAAAGGTTTGTTTCTTTATTTATATAATAATTTAGTATATTTAGCATCTTAGAGTTGTAGTATCATTGGAATAACTAGGCCTAGTAAGATTATTTTTTAAGGAAATATCAGACATAGTAGGGGACTTCATCAGCTGATCGATAAAGTCGCGGCTCATCCCGACTGGGCATTGCCTAATACTTACATGGTTTAGCTACATACATACATTAAAATTTAACCACCCACGTATTTTTCTAGCCTTCTAGATAATTTCATTTACCATTCTACTTGATTTACGCGTCCATTTTCCGACAATTTACATGGATTTTCCAAGGCCATCCGGCACCAACTCGCTGTCCGACCATGGACCATGCCCGGGTCGACGGTGCGTCGTGTTCCACGCGCGCCTCAAAGAGCGTCAGCAAAAAAGAAGGGCCGAAGCCTGCCGGGGACGCGGGATTTTATTTCATCACCGTGACCTCGGAACATAAAGGGCTATTGAAGGACACCTTGGATTTTAGTCAGTACAAGTCTGACATTCCCTCCCGCCCTGCCCGGGGTGGGAGGACTCATTTGATGATTTTACCACGCTAAAAAAAAGGCCATCCGGCACCCTTCAGATTTGAGTCAACCCCTACTCTACATGATAAGGCAGGGTTCTACATAATTATATCTAAATAATTGTTTTACCTTTACATTGCCTAATGGTCATGTTATAAAATAGATTGTCCAATGCGCATGTCGCGTCTGTCTGTCTGTTTCGCGATAAACTCAAAAACGGCTGCGTGGATTTTCACAAATAGTAGTGATTCACACATTGTAGTGAAGCCTTTTAGAAAGTAAACAAAATTTCTTATATATTTTCGATCAAGTCGTCAAAAATATCGATTTCCGGGAACTTTCATTTCGTACGCTGGCTGTGTTTTTAAAAGCGATGCGATTATGGCGAACAGCATACAGACAATATTATTAGATGAACCGCCAAACTTCGTACCGCCTCAAAATGTATTTTTTTATCATATTTTTTCAACACTAAAACCTTCCCTGGACCACACCTGGACTTGAAAAATAATTAAAAACCAAAATTTGCCAAATCTGTCCAGCCGTTCTCGAGTTTTAGCGAGACTACGAACAGCAATTGATTTTAAAAATAATCAAATGTAGGCTATTATTAGGCTATTTTTTAGGCTATTCTTGGGTCTACTACGTCTTTACATTCCGTCCACTTCTCTCGATCATTTGCTTCATCTTGCCAATTCTAGACGAAGTCATCCAAGATCCAAGTCGTCCAGCCATCTACTAATCGGTCTGCTGCGATCCCGTCTAGCTGTCTCAGGGCTCCATTCCTGACATCCTACATAAATAGTATTCATAAAAAAGTTGAACAAATAACTTCAGGAAAAAGGGAAGGCCTTTGGCCAGCAGTGGGCCACAAAATAGGCGATTGTAAAAACTTTTCTTTCGGAAGTTGATGACTGTTTTTATTTAATTTGAGTTTCGTGTCACCGACTTCCGAAATCTAAATAATGTTACACTTATAACTGTTATTTTCGAAGTCGCTTATAATTATTTTTATTTAACACTTTTTAATAAGTGGAACAGGCGAAAGGAGTATCAATTATGTAAGGATTAATAGCAGGTGGCGATCTGTAGTTATGTAATAAGAAGATAAATCTAAACTGACATTTAATTAAATATAATATTGAGTTATTAACATGAATAATTCAATCGATTGGAATCGAGTAATTCGTAATTTAACCTTCGATCGATTGCATTTTTATATCCTTGAGAACATTGCAATAAGTAGAAAAAAAAAACAAACACAATTTCTACTCGTTTTTCTCTTCTTTTACTCTTCTCGTTTTTGGTACTTATCAAGGAAATGCAATGGAAAATGGCCAATTACACAGTGGGCTATACCTACTGGACAATTTTAGCCCCATTCTCTAATTGCCAATTAGTACAAAAATTGTTGAGTGCATCTTGAAGGATTCTTATGGAAAGGGTTGGGTTCGTAGCTAGCTTAGTTTTTAGGGCTTTCAAGAAAAAATAAGCCCGATAAACACGTGATAAAACGGAGGAGACTTTCCCCCGTTTTATCGCATGTTTCGGTTTTTCATTCGGATGTAGGTAGGTACGGAACTCTAAAAACCGGCCAAGTCGGACTCGCATACAAAGGGTACTTTCATTAAAAAAACGACTAAGTAAAAATCATTTCTGTTGTTTGGGAGCTCAGTATAAAATTTCCGTTATTCTGTTCTCTAGAGTAGCGGCAACAAAAAAAAAAATATCTGTGAAAATTTCAACTGTGTAACTATCACGGTTTATGACATACAGCCTGGTGAAAGACGGATAGACAGACGGCCCTTACCCTTTTACTAACTTATTTTTACTTTTCGAATTTTATGTTGACGAAATGCAACAAAGCTGAAACGTCATAACAGATTTAAAGTCTTGAATCAGTCTGCGAAGAATCTGATGCCGAATCATAGAAAAACCGACTTTATTCTCACTTGTTAAGGTTTCTAATTGTTCCAGAGAATCATGTGGACGGTATGCGTACCAGGGTGGGCAGCCGCCATGGTGGCTGGTGCCCTGCTCCTGTACAGCAGTCTAGACGTCGCCTACTTCGTCAGGATGATGTACACCGTGGCTAAGGCGCGGTACTTCAAGAAGAAATGCTGCATTATGGATACTACGGAAGTCTATGGTAAGGTCTAAAATATTATAACGGGGCCCCCTTAGAAGACGAAAGCTTTCTTCTTCTAATCTAGGAATTCTGTGTCGTGGGTGCGGTACTGAAATATTGCTATACGAAAACCTGCAGGCGTCTGGTAGACAATTAGTTATTGTATTGAATGAAAACGAGAAGGGGAGGCATTCGGTGACTAAGTATAAACCGAGCGTGTCGATCGATCAAGGTTAAGGAATGCTTGGCGAGGTCAGAATGGGTGACCATTCATTTCTTACTGCCCCCTTTTAAACACCACTGCGCCTCCCGCACCCGGGTTTGTAAAACAAAGGCCCGGTAATCATTACTAGCGTAGAATTTTTCGTTGGTAAAATCATCAAATATGTGTCGGGTGTCCTCCCACCCATTAGGCTGCTTTTCCACTAGAGATGCGCTATGCTACGTTGCTGCGGATGCGTTTGATTTCCACCAATCATATTCATTGGTTTACATAGCACAGCACTGGTGGAAAGGGATTCAACTAAGATGTGTTTTTTATATGGAAGGATGAAGGATGCGTGATATTAAGGCTGCGTGCTATGGGTCGTCTTCCCTACTATCGATACTCGTATAGCTCGAGTTGCGCATCTTCGTAGTGCATCTACGCATCTTCGTAGCAAGGCTACGCAACATCGTAGTGCAGCTACGCATCTTCGTAGCGCAGCTACGCATCTTCGTAGCGCAGCTACGCATCTTCGTAGCGCAGCTTCGCATCTTCATAGCACATCTTACTCCCACAGCTACATAGCGTAGCATCAGTGGAAACGGTTACATAGTTTCGTAGCTCAGCTTTTACATCCTTGCAGGACAGCTACATAGCACATCTTTGGTGGAAAGGCACTCTTACTGTCAGACTCATACACTAAAAACCATGGTGATCAATTATTAGCCCTTTACGTAGGTCACGGTTACCTGATGAGGCATCCCTGCGACAAATCGGGGCCGGTGAGATATTGTATTATCCGAAAGCTGGGTTATATCACCCTATGTAAAATACAGTACTTATTCAGATGTATCCGGTTAAACTGGAATCTGATACATAATATTGTACATGGAAGTGGAAATTACGTATGTTCCTAGTTCTTTTTTCTGATGAAATTCGTTGAGGGGTCGAGAGACACTCAAATAAAGTCTCTGGGACTTCGCCGAGCTTCATAGTTAAGTTTATGGTGGTCGCCATTGTTGATTAAGCGCACCTTTCACACATGCACGCAGCATCGATCTTATTACAGATAAAAGCAAGTATGTATTTCGTTGATGACCACATAATTGTCAATATCAGGTACGGTTAGCCGATATATACAAATATCTGAGCAGCACTAAAAGAAAAATGGTGAATGCTGAGTAGCATAGGCTGAGACACCTGTCAAAATGCTTCATTCTCGTTCGAACTCAGCATGGTTTCAGCCGATAATTTAGCATAGCATAGCTGCATGTGCTGTTCAGCATTTTCGATTTCTGTCCAGATTTTGTATCGGCACCCATTGTTTTACTGGACTGATATTCCATCGCGGAAATGACGTGGGTGTGTGACGGACGCAATGACAGAACTTATTTCAGTGGAATTGTAAAAAAGGTGCTAGCTTTTAGGAATTGCAGGGTTTGAGAGAACAAAGTTCAACATTAAGAAATGTACCTACCACAAAAAAAATGTACCTGTGTCTAAAGAATCTAGAATCCAAACTCTTCATTCCTTCACATTCTTCCAGGATGGTGTCTCATGAATGACATCGACACCCTGCTCTACCACATGAACAATGCCCGTTACCTTCGGGAGCTGGACTTCGCTCGAGCTGACTTCTACGAGAGGACCGGACTGTATAGCAACATAAAATCAGCTGGAGGGGCTGTGGTGCAGGCTGCCGCTACCATCAGATACAGGCGGTTCTTGAAGCCTTTCACCAAGTTTACTATTACTTCTAAGGTAAGGGTGTTAGCTTACATGGTGGAGTATACGGTGCAGGACTGTCCCGGTTGGGCAGAGCACCGCCGTGTCCTCACGACGGCGATAGGCGGCGACCCGGCATTGGTCGAGGCCATGCTGCGGAGCGAGACGGAGTGGGAAGCGGTCGTCTCCTTGAGGCCTTCCTTTTGGGAGGCGTGAGGGAGAGGACCGCGTCCGCCTCACAACCCATCACGACGATCTTCGACCACAAAAGGCGCGGGCATGCGGGCGTAAAAACGAAGGGTGTTAGCTTGTGTCTGCGGCTTCCGCGTCCTATCCCATGCATCGTCTGCCTACGCTATAACTTGCCGACTTGCTATTCAAACATTCAGAGGGGAGGCCTGTGTTCCAGCAGTGGAGACATTATAGGCTGATTATGCTAGGCTATGCTAAATTGTCTGCTATTGAACTTCGGGCCCTCGAAAATGTTCAAAAAGGAATAATTCCTTGTGAATTTATTGTTGGCAAACAGTTCTGTTATCGCTGTTTGCTGCGATTGGTAGACAGGCGTTTATGTTTTCATGAAACGGGGAATTATTTTCCAGAATCCGTTTATTCTGTTAATTTTATTCATGATAAACATGCCTTGTTTACTTTTGCTATAAATTAATTACCTATGTTGGTTTCTATCGTCGCGTCGGTTGGATTTTCCTCTGTAACCAATCAACGTCCGAATTTGCCTACCCGATTCTTAAATATGTCCATTAGTAAAAGTCGCGGTCGTCTAAAACAAAAATACGATATTTGTATTGAGATGAACATTAATCTCGGGCGTAATTGGCTGAATTGGCTGTCGAAGAAAACAGTTTAGTATAATCTACTTATTAAAAACTATCACCAACTTTTTTTAAAATCACTTTCCACTCCCAGGAATTCCATCTCTGTCTTTGATAACATCACTAAATTGCCTTCTCTCTTCCTCTCATAACAGCTTTGTAAACCCATATATCTGGCGAATAAATGATTCTATTCTATTGTATTCCAGGCAATCTACTGGGATGATAAGACAGTCTTCATGGAGCACGAGTTTGTAGGTCCTGGAGGCTTCGTCCACGCGGTGGCGGTGTGCCGACAACGTGTCATCGACACCTCAGCCGCTGCCATAGCGGAACTGCTGCTGCAGTTGCACTGCGGAGGAACCTGCAAGCATCCGCCGGAGAAGATGCCTCCTGAGGTAAATAGACTGATATAAAATTTTGTTCCTTAAAGAAAGCCTAATTGTTAGGAGAATAATCATGATCTCAATGCTGTCGGATGTTCTTTTTTTCATTGGTTTTGCATGAAAATGAAAACTAGTTTGATTCCAAGTTCAAAATTTTCCAAGACATGTGGTAACTAACCTACACAGGGTGCACTTGGTGGATTATGGCCCACTCCCTCTCACAGAGAGGAGGCCGGTGTCCCAGTAACCCAGTGTCACAGAACTTTATAGGCTAATGTAATAATGATGAATGTAATATTTTTTAGAAGAAAAACGGCTGCGGCTTCTTAGACTAAAATCTAAAGAAGCTGGCTATCGGGGTAAACCCGATAAATCCTGACATAACGATGAATGTAACTGTAGACATAGACAATGATGATTATGTTGGGGAAGAAACCACTGCCATAACCCGAAGAGTAACTTACAGCGATTGTTTTAAATATTTGTAAAAAAAGCAGTTTGTATTTATTCAGGTAGTTAGTTTCGTTGAATGATTACCATATATTGCTCAAAACTGAGACAAGTAAGTCAACACTGTTGAACACCACAATATTATGATTCCTTAAACACTACATTTCGAACAACATTTGTAAAACTGTAAATTAAAAAATTCTATCATACATTTCAGTTGGAGCTGTGGGTCCAATGCAACGAGTTGAGCTCGGCCCGACTTCGGGGCCCTACAGCCCCACTACCACAACTTGATCCCGTTCAAAACATGGCCTGCGGGGAGATAATACCCGCCTCGGTTGAGTGAAGCTATCCCTTTCACTGCCCAGACAAGCACACCCCACACGACAAGTGCGAGTGAGATAGCAACAGGGTGTGCTTGCTCGACAGTGAAATTATTCTCAGTTTACGCGTGTACGTCAAGCGCTACGGACGTGTGTCTTAAACGAATTTAATGCTAATAGCTCAGTTATTAGTGTTAATTTTCTTTAATGGATTGAAAGGACTAATTGGTTGGAGCTGTAAAAGCAGAGGTGCTTCTGTGTTAACATTAAAAATGTATCTGTATTTAAGTGTTTTATCAATATAAAAAATTAAACCGCAGCTTCTCATATTTATTTAGTGTTTCTAATTATTTGATCACTTGCAGATTGATGTTGTTTTTGTAAGTACCTAGTAGGCGTGTGTATGTTTTTGAATCATGTGTATTTTCAAATATATCTCTTATTAACAAAACACTGAATGTAATGGAACAAAAAATCCTTTGAATTTGCTTGTTATAGTTGTACAATGTACACGTAATTGTTTATGTGGGTTTACATAATATAATTATTTATTAAATGTATTAACTATAATGATATCGTCGAAATATGTGATCTTCTAGCTAAGCTAGGTTAAACAAATTACTATAATAATATGGCTTGGTATACATGGAATGTACCAATAGTATGGCTTGTGTTTAAACGCCTACCAATACAATGCACATGAGTTTGAAATACCTGAAATAATGGATAAATGTTCACCAAATTGTTGTCACTATGTATTGCAGAAATTAAGCTATATCAAAGAAGCCCCGCCAGGCGGGGCTTCCATTTCTGTTTCTTTATGGTTCCTTTAAACCCTGAACAATGTTCAGGGTTTATAGGAATCCATGTCGACCTATGTTAGTTCCCGAACTCTCTACGCATGCCTTTGGACTATTATCTAAATAATAATAATTTGGTGACCAGTTATCCATTTTTGTAAGCAAAAACCAAATTTTTATGTATTTCATCTAGTATTTAGGGCCTTTAATATATTTCAGTGAGTATTTAAAGTGTTTTCTTTAACTTCCAGATTCTGTGAAATCTAGAACTGTAATTCTCGTGAAGTTGGGTCAAACAAGACAAGTTTATCTAAAAAGTGAAACAGAACTAAAATTAACACAAATAACGAATTCTTAGTATTTTCTTAAAATAGATTTTCTTATCTCTTCTATTAATAATTAATTAACCTATTTACAGTCAATGTGAGTGATTCACAATTTCCTACTGATAAAAAATTTACTCGATGTGTACCAAGCCTAAGAAAAATCTTCATAATATTGTATATAATTTATTCTCATTATCTAATTATGTAGTAAAATAAAGTTTAAATGGGTTATAAGGATTTTTATTTTGTTTAGGCAATGTTTGAAACGTTTTTTTTTTCCTTTTAAGCTTCTACGTACGTGAGGCTTTTCAAAAAGGCCAAAATATGTTTCTGCAGCCTGCCGGGGTCGCGAGACTGTTTTTTTAGGCAACCGTGACCCCGGAATGTGAAGGGGTATTGAAGTTCACCGTGGATTTGAGACAGTACGAGTCTGACAGTGCCTCCCGTCCCCCCGTGGTTGGAGGACTCATTTGATGATTTAAACAGGTAAAAAAAGACCCTCTTTGAGTAGAAATACTCTATTTACATTTAAAATGAGTGGAACAGCTTTTTGTTGGTTAATGGTCGATCTAGTATTGTCAATCATCATCATCATCATCATCATCATCATCTGCTTAGAATTCTTCCCACTGTTGGGGTTGACTTCCAGTCTAAATGGATGCAGCAGAAGTGAAGCTGGTCAGATAGAATGTAGTTAAATATTTTTAAGTTTAAGATTTACATCATCACTACAAAATCTATACCAGTGATTCCCAAAGTGGTCCAGGTGGACCCCCAGGGGTCCACGGGAGACTTGCTGGGGGTCTACGAAGGCATGAACAAAAAATGGGGGTCCATAAGATGTTAATGGGGGTCCACGAAAATCTAACTGCTTTTGATAGTAAAGAGCAAAAATGTAAGCATAGTTTTTATAAGGGCCTACCTACATTGTTTTAAGTAGGTACAGTCGGCCAAGAAAGTGGTGTACCACCCTAAGGTTGAATATCGCTTGCAGATTCATAGGTGATAAAGATTAGTTTCGCTTGCAGATCGATCTGACAACTTCTATTGCTGTCTTTATCTGATTATTGATAACGACTATTACTGTTTGTAACGTGACAGCTGTTCTTAGTTTGAACTTGATGGAACCAATGACGTCGTAAAATCAACGGCGGGGGCTGTAGATTTTGATGACAAAATTGTATCTACAAATTCAGAATTGTAATCAACAAGTTACATAAAATTGTAAAGGCACAAGGCGAATCCACAAACCTACAATTTCTGTAAACTTGTAATTACAATATCAATAAAAAACAAGCTAAAAATAGATTTATCCTTTTATTAAATTTCTATAATCAATTTTAAAATACTTATAACAAACAAAAACATAGCATATATAGTAATATTTAGAAGATATTGAAATTTTTTTAAAATTAGAAACGGGTGTAACCGCCGTTGGCCTCTATAACCTCTAAAAGACGAGACCTCATTGAACCAACAAGCTGTGAGCAAATATCGGTTCCCCGCATTTCCTCCCAAATATAATTACAGTGACTAATAAGAGCTTGTTTGGTTCTTTCATTTTGATGCGACCATCGTTGGACCATAAGGCCCCAAAGATTTTCTATCGGGTTGAGGTCCGGCGATCTTGAGGGCCACTGAATTACCCTTACGTCAGTGTGTGAACGAAACCAGGCTCTTACGATCCTCGCATTATGAATTGAACAATTATCTTGAACAAAATCAAATTGTGGCACTTCGTTCTCCGGGTAAACATTATGGACTGTCGGTAGCATTGCATTCTGAAGCACGTCGATATAATTTACAGCCGTCGCTCGAGGAGGTAGAGAACACAATTCTCCTACACCATCCGCACTCATCCAGCCCCAAATATGTACGGAAATTCGACCTAATTCTCTATTTGGAATTACATGATCATCTTTATACCGTGTTGAATTATATCGCCAAAGGTGAAGACGTCCATGCTGACTGGATTTAAACGTTTTTTCATCACAAAACACTGTATTAGACCAATCAAACTCTAAGTGCTCTCTGGCGAAGTTCAGACGAGCAAGTCTGTGAGCATCCGTCAAATATATTTTCTTGGCGTAATGCCTGTGGTGCAACCCCATGTAATGTAGATGATTCCTTATTGTTTGGGCACTCACATCGAACATCTCCGCAAAATGTTTTGGTGGGCTTAAAACCATTGATTTCATATTCCCGTCTCATGAATTCTCTATCGTTATTGGAGAGTGCAGGCCGGCGACCACTTCTTCTGTGATCCAACAAACTTCCCTCCTCTCCTTCACGACGAATCCAAAAGCGGACAGAACGCCTCGATATATTCAAATTCCGGGATATCGCACTGATACTGCTTCCCTCATTAAATTGGGCAATTATTTGTGCTCTTTCGGCAATGGTCAAGTTGGCAGGCATTGAGATGATTTTATATGCAGTTGATTGAAAAATAACACGGAAAATATATCGATTTTTTTGCATATATTTGACAAAATGTCAATTGTCAGTTTTCTTTTTCAAATGGAATTCGGTTGTCTATTTAAATAGTTTTTATTACTTTTGTTTGGAAACATTTCAATTGCTTTGTAGAAACTAATGTCCTTTTCATTTATACTAAAGGTTAAAATGTCATGTACTTATATGTGACATTATGACGTAAGAATACTAAATACATAGGTTTACGTCATGATAATGTTGTCTCTTTCAGTAATATCTTTTTAAAACGAACCTTGTTGTAATTTTCGATGACCGGGAAACTAAATCAAAACTGGTACACCACTTTCTTGGCTGACCGTACCTAACTAAGCAGATAATATTTTAATAAGGCAAGCGACTGTTACTTGTCCAAAGTTGCGTATTCGATATTACCTTCGATCATTAAAATCAACTAGATTTCGTGTACAGACTTGCAAAGCTGATCACCACTATAAATACTTGATGCCAAAGGCAAACTCATGCATTTGTTTCCGGAATGTATTGATGAGGATATCCATACCTACAGTCAACATTTAAGTGCCCTGCATGATGACTTCAAAACCAGGTTTGAAGATATGCTGACGATGGATATACCACCATGGATCATAAATCCATTTGATGAAACGGAAGTGGCCAATGTTGTATTACAAGAGCTGCTCGAGCTAAGCACCAATGAGGAGCTGAAGGTGAAATTTAGAAAAGGCTACCAAAAATTTTGGCTGCAAGCAGAAATTCCCGAAAAATATCCTGGACTGTGGGAAATCGCAAGGAAATTTTTAATAGCTTTTCCCTCGTCATACCTTGTCGAAAGGAGTTTTAGTGCCGTAACAAAAAAAGGAGCAAATTAAAAATCACAGAACGGGGGGATTTGCGGTTATTGCTCACAAAAATAAAGCCAAACATTGATCGTTTGCTGACACCATCAAATACATCCTTCCCATTAATTAAAATTATGACCTGAACCTACATTACCTTATTAATTTTTTCTTGTAATTCTTTTGAGAATATAATCTATTCGTTTAATTAATAAATAAAGTGTTATAAAATGTACAATTTTTCGTTTTTATTTTACCTATCGGAATATATTAGGGACAGAACTCAGAAGCGACACAAGCAGCACAGCAGCAGGGGGTCCACCGAAACCAGTAAAATTTTGAAAGTGGTCCACGAGAAAAATAAGTTTGGGAACTATGATCTATACTATTATTATAAAGCTGAAGAGTTTGTTTGGTTGAACTGAAACTACTGATCCGAATCAAAAAAAAAATTGTCGGCTAGTCTATTTATCGAGGAAGACTATAATAGACTATATGGCGCGCATGGAACACAACGCGCCGTCGACCCGGGCATGGTCCATGGTCGGACAGCGATTTGCCCTTTACTCGTCGTCCGCATGCCCGCGCCTACGGTGGCCGGAGATCGTCTTGCGACGTCCGTCGCCGTGGGCGTCCACCACCGCGGGTGGGGCGGAGGGAGGACATTGACCTCTCCCTCACGCGGCCCGCCTCCTCCTTCGCGAGCATGACTGCTTCGCAGAAGGAGCGACCGCTTCCCACTCCGTCTCGCCCCGTAGCATGGCCGTGAGGCTATCGCCGCCGTGAGGACATGTCGGTGCTCTGCCCAAGCGGGGCAGTCTTGCATAGTATGCTCTACTGTGTCCTGCGGGCGATCCCCGCAGTGGTGACACCCAGGCGTTTCCTCCTTTCTCATCAGACACAGGTACCTCCCGAAACTTTCGTGTCCGGTGAGGACCTGCGTCATGCGGTAGGTCAGGACGCCGTGACGCCTATCCAGCCACTCCTCAAAGAGGGGTCTTACCGCCGCGATTGCGGCGTGCCCGGAGGCGAGCAGCTGGGGTAAAACCACAGTGAAGCTAATAAATAAAACTTTATAAATTTCCCCCAAAACACACGATATTGATAACAAATAATTTGCATTTTTAACAAAATCATTATGCAATAACTACGTTGCAACGTTATCATAGTACAGATAATATAATAAGTGTTTACTGCTGACGCAATAATAAATAACAGCTGTAAAGTAATTAGCTTGTAATAATTGTAATATTTAATATAACAAAACATATGGTGACGTTTCACGCTTGAACAATATTTTTGTATTGCTGAAAGGTGTGTCGACGCAGTTAGTGGTGTCGTCTGTTTGTTAAAAAGTTAATAAAAACTATCGAAAGAGCTCGGATAAGGCCCGATTTTCACCAAAGCGGAGACGAGAGAAGATGTCTTTGAATAACCAATCACATGGCTTCAAATCCACATCTATTCTCCACTCCTCCGTGATTGGTGAATCGCGGCACAGCTCATCTGCTCCGCTCCGCCTCAGTGGATCCGCAGCCGAAACCTACATCACCTCTCCGCTTAGTTGCGGTGAAAATCTAATTGGTTTCAAACACATCTCCTCGCATTGGTGGAAACCAAATTACGAAGCTGCAAGGCTATTTCTACCAAAGCGGAAAGAAATGTAGCGGTAGCGGAGAGGTCGTGGTAAAATCATCAAATGAGCCCGCTCTGGACAGCTGTCCAGAGCGGGCTCTAGAGCCGAAGAGACTGTCAGACTGTAATGACTAAAATCACCGTGTTCCTTCAATTGCCATTTTTTTTAATCATTGCCCCATACGTGCCCATACTAGGATTTTTTTCTTGTATCGTAGGTGCATTTACAAACATATAAACTTACATTCACAAACGCCCAGACCCAGATTTACGGTACAGTGTCATGCAGGTTACCTGTGAAGACAGTTGCTTGACCCGGAAGGAAGACTTTCCATGAAATTGTATCGCAGCAGAATTCTATGGTCGCGGGCCAGTCTCATTAGGAAACCGTTACTCTTGAACCTAAAGGGCAGTTGAAGGATCACCGTGGATTTTAGTCAGTACAAGTCTGACAGTCCTTCCCGCCCCGCCCTGGGTGGGAGGACTAATTTGATGATTTAATCATGAGATAAAAAAAAAGTTAACCGACTTCAAAATAAACACAAAAAAACTGTAAAATAACATTTTTTTCGGAAGTCATTCATTGACTGGCCACCGACTTCCGAAAGAAAAGTTATTCATAATTATTAATTGTTATTAAGTTCATTACATTCTGGAAAAGGTTTTAGTATACTAAATCCTTTTTCAGAATGTAATGAACACTTTCCTGAAAACCGCATGAAAATCCGTTCAGGCAAACGCGCGATGATCGCGGACAAACATACATACAAACAGGTCGAACTGAGAACATCAATGATATTTTAGTAAATATCATTGGAGAACATACTTTTTTTATAAGTCGGTTAAAAAAAAACAGAATTCTATTCGTCGAACATTCTCATCGCGCCGATTCGCAGTTCTATGCTCAAGCCCCAAAGACTACAGCATCCCACCTCCTCTAAGATAACTCCCAGTTAGTCACAGATCTAATATTAGTTGACAGCACATTCTCGATTGCAAATACCTGTGCCACGTAACACTGACCGGGTTACGAACAGAAATACGACAGGCCATACTTTACCTTTGTTTTTTTTGGCTTTTAAACTTGTTGGAGTTGTCAACAGTATTTAGGAGATGATGATTGATTGGGTGGTCTGAAAATGTTGATAGGTGGTTTTTAAACGATTTAATCTTTTTAAAAAGTGTTCTGTCTCAGGAATAGTTAGATTTCTGATGTTGCATTTGCAATTATCATTAATTATGTATCAAAAATTCAAATAAAATAATAATGCTTGAGACAGTCGTCTCAAGTGAAATATGTTTTATGCGAGTTAAAAATTATATGAATACCTTATTTATCTTGCCCTCTTTTTCCATACTATGACTGACTATGTATAAAATACCTAGGTACCTCAGGTAAATACCTAAAGGAACATTGTGAGGTAAAACGAAATAATGTTTTGGTACAAACCCATTAATAATATTTTGTTATGATACAAGTTGTCTCAGTATAATGTAGAGGGAAGAGGATAATTTAAATCATTTTCGGTGGAATACGTGACAGGTGATAATAGCTACATTATAATAGGTCCTATGATGATCAAGGTTAAGCAACGGTTTCTAAGGTCAGTCTGCGGATGGGTGACCAAGACCATCCATTACACACCGAGTAGCCCCCATGTACCGAATTTCACGTTAAGCTACTGGTCCTTGCGTAGAGGACAGCGTCCACCTAACGACCTAGCCGCCGCGGGAGACAAAATAAAATACAGGTATTCAGCTGCATTTGGTTATACTGGAAATCGCCCCATAGTTGGGAAAAGGCTGAGCAGATGTCGAGGGATCAATTACAAGGCCAAAGCTTGAGTAGTTCAGCGGAGGGAACGAGATGGCGGTAGACGACCTGTACAGCTCTGTCTCTTTCCCACAGCCCAACAACTCACGCTTAAGACGTCATGGTTGGCCGCCTGGCATAGGCAGGCGCTCCGTGTAAAATACTGGTATTCGGTTGCATTCGTTTAGATTTGAAACCGACCCCAAAATTGTTCTTTTTTTTATTATTATTTTTTTAGCGTGGTAAAATCATGAGGACGCTGTCCTCTCTTTCTCGCAGCCCGCCTCCTCCTTCACGAGCATTACTGCTACGCAGAAGGAGGCGACCGCTTCCCACTTCGTCTCGCCCCGCAGCATGGCCGCGACCAGTGCCGGGCGCGAGAGGTCTCCGCCTATCGCTGCCGTTAGGACACGTCGGTGCTCTGCCCAAGCGGGGCAGTCTTGCACCGTATGCTCGACTGTGTCCTCCGGGCGATCTTCGCAGTGGTGACACCCAGGCGTTTCCTCCTTTCGCATCAGACACAGGTACCTCCCGAAACTTCCGTGTCCGGTGAGGACCTGCGTCACGCGGTAGGTCAGGACGCCGTGACTCCTATCCAGCCACTCCTCAAAGAGGGGTCTTACCGCCGCAATTGCGGCGTGCCCGTGGGAAAAGGCTAGGCAGATGATGAAGATGACATCTTCGCTTATTCCCAACTGCTCAACTAAACTGCCCAACTGCTCGAAACTGCTCAACTAACTGCCCAACTGAGTTGTGCCGTTTACATTCCCAACTGCTCAACTACAATCTGCTCTACTCGTATTTGGCAAGGGGCCAAACTATTTCATGTAGGTACTAAGAACATAATGTCATTATGAATGTCACCGAGTCACTATCGATCGTAAATTTTTGCATTTAAGTTCTAAACTAGGTATTTGTTGCAAAATATTTTTCGTAGAAAGGTATGGACGAAGAAACAGAACAATTATGTTTCATCTATACATATAATAAATATAATAAAATAGTAGGAAAGTCAAAACTATACATTGAATATTTTTTAAAAAGAATACTTGGGGTGTGATTATCTACAATTGATACCGATGCCAAAAATATAGTTTTTAGAATTTTTGTCTGTCTGTTTGTCTGTATGTATGTCCGGGATAAACTCAAAAAGTACTGGACGGATTTAAATGTTTTTTTTGTTGTATAGGTATTAAGTCTGGCCAACACATAGGCTATAATTATTTATCTTTGAAACTTGAACACCTGGTGCAGAACCGCAACGGACAAGCTAAACTATAAGAGATACAAAAATGGTGCGATAGCAAAAATTGCTCCACGTGATGAGCATTTTCTGCTAAAAAAATAAATTTGAAGATCTAGAACACCTGATGTGGAACTCCAAGAGCCCAGCTACACTATAACATATAAGGGAATGACGTCTTAGCAAGAGTTATTCAGCCTGATGAGTACTCTCTATCAACTTATGAAAATTGAAGATCTGGAACACCTGATGCGGAACTCCAAGAGCCCAGCTATACAGAAATGACGTCTTAGCAAGAGTTGTTTAGTCTGATGTTGTTCAGTTGATCAGTTCCTGTTGTCTTACAAAAATGAAAGATCTGGAACGTCTGGAATCGTCTCGCGCATCCCGTTGTTTTCCCGTCCCCAGGCTCCTAGAATTCGACATCAGACGTTTCTGATCTTCGATTTTGACGACCCCATTGTCGCTGGCATAAGCAACAGGATCCGCGCACGAAGTCGCGGGCAGAAGCTAGTATCTAATAAAACATTTCTATTTGTTTTAGTTGAGCAGTGGGGAAAAGAAAATGTCTAAACTCAAAACTATGAAATGATTAGTTGAGCAGTTGGGATCCCAACTGCTCAACTGTTCGTAGTTGAGCAGTTACAGTTGAGCAGTCGGGAAAAAGTGGACATCTTAAGATACAAAATATATCGTAAGATAACATAGTAAGATAACATCTTAAGGTATAAAATATATCGTACCTATTCGATAACATCTTAAGATAAAATATTATAGTATCGTATCTTCGTCGTCTCTAATAGCCTAAGATATATTAATATAACATCTTAAGATAAATTATTATTATTATTATTTATAGTATCTTAGCCGTGTGTGATGCGCTTAAGACGTCATGGTTTATCACCAGGTAAATGATAATGTTCTAGGAACTGAAAATTCCGCTGTGGACCTACCATACCACTGGCCTAACCCCTGGTGGTATAAAACGTGGTGGTGGTGGTTTAAAACTATACCATTGAGAAAATAGGGTTGCAAACTACGAAAGCATAAAATCAGTTTTGTAAAAAAAGAACCTAGTACACTGACAAAGGAAAAATAATAAAGAAAATAGCACATGGTGAATAATGAAAGGAGGAAAATTAAATGGTTTATTTTTTAAGAATTAATATTTATTAAATACAAATTATGTAGGTTTGTGGTTTTCTTGTTTTGTGGTTTTGGAGTGTTCAAAGTACCGACCATTGTTTACTTTTAATTTCTACTGAAAATCTTTAAGAAATAATCTAATTATTTAGGAACATTTTTAATCCTTCTTTTTTCAGATTATAATTATAGTTACACGTTACCTTACCCTACACTAGGATTTTTCTTCTAAAGTGTGTGCGTTAACAAACATTTATGTTCACACATATTTTCGACCAATCCGGTTTTGAATTTTCCGAAAACTTTCTAACTCAATAATCATCAAAGACACTATGTATCCCTTTTTATAAAAATTACGGGGATGGAGGAGATGATAGCACAAGTTTATATGGATAAGAAGTGCAGAAAAATAGTTCTATTTATTCAGTTTTGCCCACCCTATGGATTTCTCCTGTAACGTAGGTGTGGAAATTCATGAGTACATAAACACCTAGACTCGGAACAACTACTATCGTGAGAGGATCGAACTCGCGACATGTAGCGCTGCAGTCGATCGTTCAGCCACTACGCCAAACGTGCCGTCATATTTTTTTTTTTACAAAATTCGAACACTGAGCGATCAATAATAAGCCACAATTACATACTGTCTAGCCAGAAGAACAGATAGTGAAGAAGAAAGCATAATCGCCTTGACCGAGATCCCCACATAGATTTCAAGATATGTTTAAAATACTGATCGTGTCAAAAATAGTTTAAATTACGTCTACGGCTCTGTAATCGAGGTTATTTGACATTAGTAGCTGTAAAACAAAAATAATCGATTTGATAAAAAGTTTTTGGGTCGCTTTTTTTTTTGCGGCAGTCTGTATTTATTTTCGTTTGTCTGGTATACGTTTTTCCCTGACCTATTCACGACTTCAGGCAATGCGGCTTTCTGACGGGGCACAGAGGGCCAAACATGCCACGGTCGCGGATTATTAAACCGGTAACCGTGACCCTGAAACGTAAAGGGCTATTGAAGGAACACCGTGGATTTTAGTCAGTACGAGTCTGATAGTCCCTTCCGTTCCACACAGGGCTTGAGGACTCATTGTAGGCCAAAAAAAGGCGATGCGATTTGCGACCATGCGGGTTATGTTTCTTTCGCATGAGTGCCGTCATGTCGCAGTTACTCATCTTCTGAGCTATTTTGCGCAGCCGTCTTTATGTCAATTATCTTTTTTTTTTTATTTAGACTACACTTTTTCATGTACTCTGTGTGCAGTCTTGACGTGTGCCAAATAAATGTTTTTTTCTAGCTTGTGGTTTGTGGTGAAGCAGTGACAACAGTAACCCAATTGTATAAGGTCAGTTATTGAGTCATCATCTGCCTAGCCTTTTTCCAGCTATGTTGGGAACGGTGGATCAAATCGGATGTAACTGAATATCAGAAATTTAAATGGCTTGACAGTGACAGCATATCAGACCTCTACAACTCAGTAACCCAAAATGACAAACCTTGGTAAGGCTGGACTGGATAAATAACTAAAACAAAAACCCATCCATCTACTTTAAAATAACATGAAATTAAAAAAGGAAAATGCCGAGAAATGTGACACAAACCTTCATCTACTTAGTCGTTAATTACAAACAATTAGTGGATACTTATCTGTGAGAACACCTCAGTAACCTGCTTCCCCAGTTGGCGTGGAAGCAGCGCGTGAAGGTGGCTGAGATAGCATCTGTAATGTGGATCGAGATGGTTGGTGGTGGCTGTGTCATTGTGATTATATGATAGTCAGCGTAGACAGTGCGTAGTAGAGCTAGCTCAACTATTGGCCTTTTTTTTTTTTTTTTTTTTTAGCGTGGTAAAATCATAAATGAGTCTTCCAACCCCGGGCAGGGCGGGAGGGACTGTCAGACTTTTACTGACTAAAATCATTACTGCCTCGCAGAAGGAGGAGACCGCTTCCCACTCCGTCTCGCCCCGCAGCATGGCCGCAACCAATGCCGGGCGCGAGAGGTCTCCGCCTATCGTCGCCGTGAGGACACGTCGGTGCTCTGCCCAAGCGGGGCAGTCTTGCACCGTATGCTCTACTGTGTCCTCCGGGCGATCTTCGCAGTGGTGGCACCCGGGCGTTTCCTCCTTCCCCATTAGGCACAGGAACCTCCCGAAACTTCCGTGTCTGGTGAGGACCTGCGTCATCCGATAGGTCAGGACGCCGTGACGTCTCTCCAGCCACAACTATTGGCCTAAGAGCTGTTTGAAATTTTGAAATAGTGCTTGAGACACGCTGAATACTTGCTCAATACTTCTTCATATCCTATAGGTTTTGAATACATCACGAGCGTCAAAATATGCGGCAAAACGTTGCATATACGGTAGTAAATTTTGATTGCGTTGACTTAGAACTTCGACTTTTTTTCTGCTCCAACGGAATTGCAATGTAACCCTGAATATTTATATTAATTTCAGCTTGACCTACACGCGTTCCTAAGAAAATATGTCTTGATATACGGACAGACGGCTACCTGGTCCACCTGAGGCCTAATCGTGAGTTTTCAGTTATTCTGACGTAAAGTAAACTGGAGCTATGACATTTTCAATTGAAATATTTCAAGGAAAAAATTAGTTTCTTACTTCGCACACCATCAGAGGCGCTGTTCCATTTTTCCATACAAGAAACGCTATAAATACCTACTGGAAAGACGCTGTAAAGTAAAATAGTTAAAACTCGTGATAAGGGTACTGGGTTCCGTTTCGTCTTTCGAGGTACGACACCATAATAAAGGAGTAAACGATGTTGTGACGTCTGACAGGGGAGAATACATGAAGAAAACGTGTTGGCACCTAAAGTATTTTGTAATGGGTTATGAGCAGGAAGATTATTAAAATATTTTAATGATTTTTAGAAAACACAACGCTGTCTTCTGTGTCGATTAAGGGCGGCCACATACATACATCAGTTTTCCTGATCAGGAAATCTAATCCATTTTCGAAATCTGTACGGGAAGTTATCGAATGTGAACAACACATACAAAACATGCACACACATTTGAATGAATTCTCTGCGTTCGGATGGAAAACGGATCAGGATTCCTGATCAGGAAAACTGATGTATGTGGTCGCGCTAAGATAAGAAGGACAAATTGTTTGACGGTTCTTTCCTTCACAAAAATACGTAATTAAAGGCCATAGTTCATTACAAGCCGATTATCGAATACTTGGACAGCAATGTTTGTTTTCGATTTTGGTTCCAAGAAAGTTCATTTCCATGTTTTAGCTACATAATCACGGCCATTGTGTACTGCGTTCTAGTGATTATAGTCCAATTCCAGGTGTTCTAGAATATTTTTCTTCAACGTAAAAAACGAACACTTCATGTAAGAGGACGAATTTTTTTTTTTGGGATAATTAAATCATCAAATTAAAAATTTGTCCTTGCCCTGGGACTGTCAGACTCTTACTATCTAAAACTCGACCCTTATTTTCAATTGCCCTTTGCGTTCCACGGCTACGGTGTCTTTTGTAGACGCTCCCACGACTCTCGGATACTGTTTACCATGTAACCATACCAACCAACGAAACACGGTATGTTATACATAGATTACCCATCCATATACTCACCTGGGCGAACGTTGCTTAACCTTGGACATTGATCCGTGTGACTGTCAATATTAAGTCACGAGCACAGTCAATGTAAAGTACTTTATCTAGTTACCTACGTAATACCCGCGATGCTCCAGTTATTATAAATTTACTAAGAAAATTCAATTAAATGACGTCATAGATAGCGATGACGAATCATTCGACCTTTTGTTAGTTATTTAATGTTATAGAACAGTGATAATAACTGTTATATTGATTTCCGGTATCTAACTAATGTTCTAAACTAGCTGCGCACCTCGGGCCCCGGTTTCTCGTCTATGACATACAACGACGATATAATACTAGACTCCTAATAACAGGCGACCGATGTCTGTCAACACATTAGGCAAAAAAGTCTTATATTCGTCTCATTTCGACCACTCCTGTGAGCCGTAAACATACGTTGAGACAGAACAGACCTTGAGTTAGCCAATCACAACTCAGTACCCCGTCCCCCTCGCTTACGTAGTACCTCAGCGAGTTGACAGAATAGTTTTTGTTGCTTAGATCGTGCATGCGGAGTCTAGTATTATATCGTCGTTGATGACATACCTGGTGGATTTTCCGAAAGCTTTCATAGTATACAAACGTATACAAACCATGTCCTGAAAATGATTAACATCATCTGCCTAGCCTTTTCCCAACTATATTGGGGTCGTCTTCCAGTCGAACCAAATGCAGCTGAATATCAGTATTTTACATGGATCGACAGCCTATCGGACCTCCACAACCCAGTAACTAGGTATTACGATATCCCTTGTTAAGACTGGTTGCCAGACTTTCGAGCTTCTGACTTAATTATCCAATTTGGCGCAGTTGTTCGGAAGTAATGCACGTACAGACAGACTAAAGTGATTTAGTTTTAAACTATGTAAAAGATTTTTTAAATTAATCAACCGACTTCATCACAATGGTTGCTTTTTCTTCTACGCCTGTTTGAAGTTGTTGAGCAGACAAAAGTTCGTTTATCTCTTTACGAACTGTAATCAAGATCCTTTTTTAAGAAAGGAATATCCTCAACTGATCCTTGGGTGGCATAGAAGGGACTGCTAGAATTGACTGACTAAAATCAACCTCCTTCAATCGTTCTTTGTGTCGCAGTAACCTTTTAAAACTGTCCCTCATCTGGCTTTTCCGCGACGCCTATCAAAAGAAGTTGAGCAGTTGTTGTTATCTGTATATGGTCAACAATCAGTGCCTGCCGTTGAGATCATAGCAACCTCAGAAAGAACGTAGAACTCGCTACCAGCGTGCTTGTATGACCAGATGTATGAACAGCATCATCATCATCCGGAAGACGTCCACTGCTGAACATAGGCCTCCCCCTTAGACCGCCACGCCGAACGACAATTCGCCACTTGCATCTATCGGTTGCCCGCGACCCTCACGATATCGTCGGTCCACCTAGAGAGAAGAGTCGAAAAGAGTTTGTAAGGATCTTATTAGTATTTTGTAGTTCCACCAGCCCTTATCTATGCTGTATAGTGCAAGTTTCTTGGAAAATAGCTGTAGAATAAGTGAAAATATTGACTATCCACTTCTTACTAGTGCATGAGGTGCCATTTTAGGGTTGATTTTCACTGCCTATCAGGAGATTGGGGCATTCATTTCGATACAGGATCCTAGAAAGTTAAATTCATTCTCCGGGACTTCAGCGAGTTTCATTGCCTCGACGTTTTTCAGGTCGCCACTGTTGATTCTGGCTTTCAGGAGTTGTAGTGCACTGGTAACAGTGTATAATATATGGTTATAGTCATCATCATCATCAGCCTTTAAATAGAAAAAAAAGTTCCTACTGCTGGGACACAACACAGGCCTCAACTCTGCTAGAAGGAGTGTGCTGCAATCAACAACTCGGGCCCAGGACGCGTTGGTGATGATTTTTGGGTTTCAGACATGAGTTTTCTTACGATGTTTTTTTTTTTTAAGTTTTGGGAACAGTGGTGAATATGCATTTGGAAATCTAAATAATTCTAGATCACTGTCTGTCATTGTATATGTAATTTTTACAGTAACTTGTCCAAGGAATTTTCTATTATCGTTTTCTTGATTGTCATAATAAGCAAAATATAGAAAGTGCTAAATAATGACTTAATAATCGTCGTAAAGCACTCTTATTCAGCGATCTCTTCATGCAAGACATTTTTACTGACTTATTCATTTATTTAAGAAAACTAGGTTAATTCCAATACTATAGAATTTGCTTATTATGTTTTTTAAGTTTGATCCAGTCTATCTACTAGTGTAACATCTGTAGTAACATAGGATCACCTCTCTCTCGAAGGCTTTACAAAAGGGGCGTAGAAAACGACGCCTCTGGTGTTGCAGAAGTCCATAGGCTACGGTGACCGCTTTCAGTCAGGCGGGCCGTTCGTCGTTGATCACCTAAATGGTCCTCACGTCCCTGGTTTAAATTCCTGGGTCAAGCAAAGTAAGTCTTACCGTTTTTTTTCTCCAAGAATTGCGCAATGACTGCCCAGAATCTGTGTCTAGTTTTTACATTGGTCTTAGACATAACTCTCGTTTGGGTGCTTTTGGAAACACTTCAACCTAACCCCTTGTAGAATCCAAGCGTGATGTTATGTTATTATGATGTGTGTGATTATTATTGATCCTGTATTCGACACAAATGTATTTTTGTTAAGAATAAATGAAATGAAATGAAATGAAAATATCATTACTACTTTTTCACGCCATCCCACGGTTGGGCAAAGGCCTCTCTTGTTCTTTTAATAGTCACGATACTGTTTAAAGCTCCTTTGATCGACTTAAAAAAAAAAAATCTCAGTTCGATTTGTATGTTTGTATGTGTTTTTTGTCCGCGATATTATCTGACTTTTGGCTGAACCGACCTTGATGCGGTTTTCAGAAAATTTTCGTTATTTTCTGGAGAAAGGTAAAGTGTATAACAATAAAGGATGTCCGGTGACGTTGCCCGCATGGATCCGTTTTTGCTTACTTGGATTGTAGATTTGTTTATAGCTGATTATAACATTTTAATACTTCATTGCACGTTGCGGGGAATCTACTCAGCTGGTAGAAACTTAGAAAGTACTGTCCTTCAGCCATGCAGTCTATAGACACCTGTAATATCAAGGGTATACCCATGATTTACCAACATTATGCCTGGTTTTACTAACATATAACAGTAACTGTGTGCAATTTTGAACGCTTTTCTCAGCATTGTGGGTTGAAAATTCAGTGCAATTTGGCATTCCACGTTTCAGCAGTGCAATTTGGGTTTGTATTACTCGTATTAGAGACATCTTTGAAATGTATGTCATTAGCATCTCTGCTTTTCAAACCAAGAAGTGGCCATTCTTGCTTGTATATCGATTTGTGTGTGTGTATTTCTTGTGTGTAAGGAAAATAGGGTAATAAAATTCATCATATAATTGTAATGTACACAATTTATTTATATCGTATAGAGTTTCTTATACAAAGATAATAAATTGTAAAATCCTCTTTCTCGGTCCGAATAATAAATAAATACTTAGTATACTCCCTTCTCAGTCCTATCACATGCTCTATAGAGCAATACTAGGAGTAATCTTACAAAACAACTGAAATACTTGCGAACTAGCATTCTTAGGATTCGATACATTTACAAATTCTTGTGCCTACCATAGGTTCACAACTCACAACAACTCGAAAGTCTCTTCGCACAAGAAGGTCTAATGCTTAGCATTTTCATTCACTTTTCAAAAGGAAACAATCTTCGATCGAGTTGTCGGGAGCAAGCGAACCCATAGTAACGACCATGGTTCCCGAAAGATGAAATCGCCATTTTCTTTTTTTCTAATAAGTGTACAAAAATATTCCTTTAGGTAGCTATTTATAAAGGTAGGTATGTATTGTCAAAGGCACTGGTATTTTTAATTTTGTTTTGTTATCAATACAATCTGTTTTCATAGGATTTAATGTAGAATCTATGTCTTACAAATTACCTATTTGCGATTTCTCATCAGTTAACCAGAGGACCTATCATCTTTTTGGTTCAAAACTTAACGAGGCAATCCGAAATGAGAAATATACATTAATTTTTATAAATAACCATCTAAGTTGGACTTAAACTTACTTAGATCAAAAGCTTACATACTACTACTTATAAGAACATAGTCTTTAGCCATCGATTTTTCACTATCGAGTCTTCGAAAAGATGAAACAGATCTACTTCTTAACTTAATTACATATACACACATAGTTCATCACTAAAAATGCATTTTTTTTATATCCTATCACTGAGTAGACAAGTTTTATCTGTTCGAAAAGTCTGTAAACCGAACATAATTAGTCTCATTTTCATATAAAAGGTCCAGGAGGCGCGTCTACGACGACCTGCCACTACTTCTGCCTACCCTACACGAGTACATACTATACACCGACCACGACATACAACTACTAGGAAGGATTACAAATAGGCGTCGCGGCTTAGCCGCTTACAGCTGCACAATATGATACAAATATAATATTCATCTCTTTACAACGTGGTAACTTCATCTACTGGGAGGGGAGACAGTTTGTACGAGCGAGTTCGACGCGAGGGCGCGTGCGCGGGGTGCGCGGGCGCAGGGCGCGGGCGGGGTGGGCTGCGCGGTCCAGGCGCAGGCGGCGACAGCTCAGTGCTCGTGCGCGCGCGCTTTGTTCTGGTGCATCATGTTCTTGAGGGTGGCCACCTCAGTGGCGAGCCGCGCGAGCTCAGCCTTCAGGTGTGCATCTTCTTCCTCAGCTGCGAGCCTGTCATCAGGCCGTTGCGGCCTGAATTCAGCTCCGATGGAGATCCCAGAGTCACGCTCGTCACTTGAACCCTCCCCGTCCCATGAGGGTGAGGACCGGGGACCGGGCTCCTGCTTTATGTGCTGGAGCGACAGCAGGGTGCTGGCAACATCCTTGTCACCCAGATGTGATTTATGGCGAAGTTTGAGCGGCAGCCCGTTGTTTTCTGGGGCATACTGTTCGGCGGTCTCGTCCCCTGAGCCTGACAGAGAGGACAGCTCGTAGGGGGAGGGCACGCGGCGAGATCTTGACAGGTTGAGAACTGAGCCGGGGGGCTCGTAGTGTGCGGGGTGCGGGTAGTACGCTTCGGGGGCCGGAAGCCTCTCTTGGTAGGGCTCTGGCTGGCGCTGAGGTGGCGGCGATGGGGGAGACGCAGGTGGGGCCGGTGGTGGTGGCGGCGGAGCGGGGAACAGGGTGTTGCTTGTCAGCTTACTCCTCTTAGTGACACATAGGACCTGGTCACAAGTCGGGAGTGTAGCCAGCACCTGGTCTATGCTAATCAGGGTCTCTCCACAGATCCCGTATTTCTCTTTTATCGCATCAAGTTGTGCTTTGAGCACGTGGTTCTCCTTGGACAGCTCAACGACGCGCTGTTCCAGAACCATGTCATTGAAGCGCCTCTTTTCGCGGGAACGCTTGGCGGCTTCGTTGTTCCTCCTGCGACGGTCCCAGTAACCATCGTCTTTCTTGCTGTCGGGAATGAACTCCCTCTGTTTGCGCTGACCGAAGAACTCCTTGCGCTTGTTGAATTCGAAGGGAGAGTAGTCATTTGGGTCTCCAGGGCTACCCACGGGTCCTTGGCTGTGGTCCATTGGGTATGGGGACACTGATTGGCGCCCGCGGTTAGGCGGCGGAGCGCGGGAGGGGGGCGGTACAGGCCCCAGGCCTCCGCCACCCGCTCCACTCAGCAGCTGCTGCTGGCTCAAGATGAACTCGGCAACCATGTTTCGGCGGACGTCGACGGGTCCGCACGAATTATCACTGTGGTTCTGAAACAAGCAAAAGGTAACATTAGTTACAGTTCAAAAAATTATTCGCGAACCACTGCAGTTGTCTAAATAATGTCGCTGTTACAAAATCGGTCGGTTGCAAAAACTGAATGTCGCAAGATCCCGCCGCTGCAAACTTGTTGCACGTGGATCACCTTTGTGAAATAATGTTGCCACATTTCAACGCTTTTTACTCCCTTCATGTTAGCCAAACTCATTAATAAGTCGTGTTTCTTAATTTTGCCGTGTTACAATGTTACAAATCCAATTTAAAGGTTACACCGGATTTCTTCCGTTACAAAACTCACTTCCTATTGGCGAACATTGATTTTTGTTAACGTTACGATGGAAATGTAAAAATAAAATGGTTGCAGAACAGTTTTGTTAAGTTGATGACACGAAAAATGCCAAGGTTAAAGATTGTTTAATTCATTTAGATCTGATTAACATTTCGAAATTGTGTTACTATGCTTGAAACACGTGACTCAATAACTTTCATTAATTGGGGTAAAATTGAACAACAATATTTATTTTAAGTTTCGTAATAATCACGTTGATTTTAACATGACATGTGCTATAATTAGCTGACTCTGCCGACGCGTAATGTACCGAAAGCATCGCCCGACTAAGTCGTTCACCTTTAAATAACCCACGACTATTCTTGATAGGACAATCGATTTACATAAATCGTTAACATTATTCGATTAATAAATAAGTGTGAATAATCAAGGAAGTATAAAAAAATGTGCCATTACACATTGTTATCAACTTTATTATCCGAACCTAACAATGGTAAGGATCATTGGTAACAGCCCATTGTGGCGACTAAGTTTGATTGTTTTTTCAATGATTTTAAAACAATGCGCATTGCACTGACTTCTGCACAGAAAAAGAAATGTCATTCACGTTTGATAACACGCGGTTTTAATGCGGCCAACGTGAGAGTTTGTTTTAAAAGAAAATTTGAATAATTTTTCCAAGCATTTTTCTGTATGTATAATGTCTCAAAACACGTGTGTTCGATTTAAAAGACCCAAATCAACTGATTTGAATTTCCAATTGCTATTGATCTGCTTATAGATAAATTCAAATTTCGAATCGAACGTCCGGTGATTTCGCAATTGCCTTTTTTTATGCCGCCATTTTTTCAATGCAATTCAGATGACTCGTGTAACTACCAAATTGCCTAAAGCCATAATTGCTATTTCTGAGAGAATTTATTTTTCTCTTCATCATAAATCATGGCCGCTAAAGAGTATGATTGTGTTATTGATACGTTCCGTTCCACGACATGACAAGATCGGTGTCAGTAGGTCGGCCCAGATGCGCCGGCGCCCCGTTATGCCGTCTAACTGTTCAAATAATTGCTACGACTTTAATTGGTATACATTGTTATTGAAAAATGACAGTGGGATCTTTGTTGTTCTTAATTAAATTGGTTAAGGTTAATCAATTTAAAACTAGGTTTAATTCCGACCATTGAATTACATCGACAACATTAGTTTAACTTTTCCTCATTCATTTGTATAAATGTAATCAAATCCCGTTGCTTCAATATTTCCATAATGTACAGTTATATATAACCAGTGCCGTATTATCCATAAGGCACTTTAGGCCAGTGCCTAGGGGCCCACTATGACCAGGGGCCCAACACTCCCGATAAAAAAAATAAAAAAGGGTATTTTGTGCATTTATGAAACCACGGTAAAAGTTTTTTTCACATTATAAGGTAAAAGCCTCCATTATTGACACTATAGAGTGACGGTGAATGTCAGATTTTTTTAATTGTATTGAAATTAATTAATGTGTGAATGTAAAGGAGCTCGTGGCTAAATAATTACAGCCGCACAGGCCGATCTTCCGGGTTAAGCCGTGCTTGCCGAGGTTGGTCTGTGGATGGGTGACCATCTATCATAGCGAGTTTCCTCCGTGCCTCGGAAAGCACGTAAAGCCGTTGGTCCCGGCTGTAATTTGTAGATCTTTGACAGTCGTTACTGTTAGTCAGAAGCTCTAAAGTCTGACAACCAGTCTTACCATGGGCATGGGGTATCGTATTACCCAGTTACTGGGTTGTGGAGGTCCGACAGGCAGTCGCTTCATGTAAAATACTGATATTCAGCTGCATCTGGTTTGACTGGAAGCCGACCCCAATATAGTTGGGAAAAAGGCTAGGCAGATGATGTATTGAAATTAATGTAACTATTTTTTTTTTTGTATTAGGAACGTTTATTAACTTTTATATTTGACAAATTGCATAATGACAAATATTTTAATTTGAAATCAGCAAATCAAGTGGGCATTTTTGACAGGGCAAAATGGTATCAGGGTCTATTATTGACAAATTGCGTTGTTGTTGTATGGAAAAGGGAGGGCCCGAAACGAGCTGTGCCTAGGGGCCCCGAGATGGTTAATCCGGCCCTGTATATAACTATTCAAAGATTTTTTGTCGGCCCCATTCGACCCGCCCACTTTATTAGGTGTTAATTTAAAACAGTATTCGTGATCGTAACACGTGGAAAAAGTTTCGTCATAACTGTATTACGGTACTTTATTGGTAATTTGGACGCTAAAACAAATAAACCTAGTTTCTGTCTATGGTTTAAACATGGTTGACCTTGTTCATAATTTAAATGTCGTTTTTTTTCTTGACTGCTTGCGATCGATTTGCTGTTTAAAATGCCATTTTTACACAGCAAATTATGATGTTTTTGCTCCATTTGCAAAGAGATTAACAGAAAAATGTTACCGCCCGTTATTCCGTTGACGCTTGGCGGAGCACAGACAGTTAAACACCGTTTCAAACCGAACTGTTACTATTTAGCATTGGTTATAAAAATATATGCATTGTTAACTTTTTGTCGTTATTTTTAATAAGGAAATTTGTTTGTGGCACGTTCTGTGTAACTTTATGACTTTGGAGGTTCTTTTTATGGTTTTTACGAGCCATTATCGTGGCTTTAAATGGCTAAGTAGCTTTTAGTGTACTAGTTTACTTGGCTAAAATGTCAACAAGATCTTGTACTAACATATTTTTGACAACCCATTTAGCACTTACTGCAAACGACTTATTAAATTACCAAATTCCAACCTTGAGTATCAACATCAAAATATAATTTAACCGCTAAAACGATGACGACATACTAATAGTTGTTTCATAACAGTATTACGAGTTTTAGACAGCAGTGATGAGCATAAAAACCGTTTTTGGTTGTACCGTACAGTCCCAGTTTTCGGGTAACGGGCCACGGCTCGAGAAAGTACTTGATTAGTGATAACTGTCGATTGTCAGAACCCGCTTTATAGTTGTAAGACTCGTAAGCGAAGTATTGTGCAACCGTTAGCCAACAGATTCGTCTATCATGACTAGTGATGGGAAAATTTCGGCTCCGTTTAAAGTGTGCGTATGAAATACCGAAGTGTTTGTTGTATTTTTAGTTACCGTAACGGGAAATGGAATGTTGATTTTGCATGTAAAATGAGGACAGTGTTTAGAAATTAATTGATGTTGTCGATTTATAAGCTGAGATTCTAAGTGACGTTGTCGAGGGCTGGACCTACGCAATTCGGCACGTGTTGTAGGTCGAGAGACACGATCGAGACACGTGTCGATCACCTTTTACTAAATATAGAACATTTTACTGTCTATGGATAATCTGTGCTATGGACTTCTTATTTTCTGAACGTGTTGTTTTGTCACGTGTGCACTGTTTCTTTTATTTGTATTGATTTTAGATCAGTGACTTTTATTATGGAAAATAATGTGCATTCGTTGAGGTTTCGGGTCCAAACCAATCGCTTTGACAGGGTTATGATTATTTGGTTAATTGAATTCGAGCACGTTTTTCTCAGTAACAAAAGACGCAATTTTAACGCTCAAGTGTCGGAAAAAATGATATTTGAATTCTTTATAGCTTAACTCACGTGTATTTGAAAAAAAAGTCTAAAAAAGTTTACATTATTTTTGTTTAACAGACGCATTCATTATGTGAGTTGTCATGCCTCTGAGTCATTGTTACAAAGTCCTATTCAATACTGATAATATGGTTTATTTACATAGGAAATATTTTTAAAATTATAAAATATATTAGGTAGGTATTTAAGCAATTGTTCCTGTTAAAATTCCGCGAATGATTACATAATAATGCAAATGTGTGCATAGACTTAGCGTCATAGATTATAGCACACACGTGCGAGGACACGAAGTTGTCTATGATTATGTCATAAGAACGACCATTTGAATTAGAAATAGACTCGTCTCGTGCTGGTAATGGAAATGTCCGATGTTTTTGCGATAATCAGATTAAATTACTGTTAAACGTTTTGATATTGCTCTTATTTTTTCTTAAGTCAATAGTGAACTCGACGATAATTCGTCAAATTCGGAATCCAGAAGCAAAATGACTGACACACAACAAAATGCCGAACTCCAAATCCAAAAAAATCCAACCAATCACCTAACATAATCGTCTATTTAAACTTTACATGACCCCATCCGATATCTCCGCTTATCATTCTTATCGTATTTCAGTTCCCCGAATTCTGATATAACGTTTTTTTGGCTCCGAAAGTTGACAAATTGATGTCAAAGTTCATAGAGTCAGCCCTGTAATGGTGACCTTAGCGGCGTGATTGTCCTACCTGCATCTCACGTGCCAGAGCGCGCTCAGGTCACGAGGCGGATAGCACGTGTGTTCTTGAACCTCACGTTGAGTTGCGCAACCAACCGACCCAAGCACGTTCGCTCTTCTCTACATAGTTATATAAACTGCAACGTGATCGAAGAACGTGAAATTTAATTATTAATTGCCTTTAATGGTGTTGCCCTTGGCTTTGACTGTCAGACTATTGTTTTGATGAAATACGTGGGCGCGTTTACGTGGTTTTTTCTATAAGCGTTCTCAGTCACGCTGTGGTTTTTAATACGAAACAGTGTTTGACAATGTCAATGTCAATATGACCATCAACTTTAACTAGAACTTTGAACCTTAAAAAATGCGAAAGAAGCCGTATGAATAACTTGAACAAACGTACCAAAGTCAAGTTTAATCGTACCATTCGTGATGGTTTTGAAATAAATAACTGCGCTCTTGACCTTACTTTAAATAATATATAATCGCCGCCATCTTGGAAAAAGTAGAGAAAGTAGTACAGCGGTAACTTTCCACGCGCTTGCCGTTTATTGCGCGGGAAAAGTGGGACGGCGGCCATATTTGATTTGACGCTTACCGCCAACTATGAAATGATAGTAATATTTTTAACATTATAATTTCTTCGTTATGAGAAGTCGCGCCTGTTTACTGTTTCAGTTCAGATATTTTTTAGAGCTGTGAGAAATGTCTTTGTATTTTTCCGGAAGAAGCTTAGCGAGAAAAAGAAAACTGTTGCATAATGTACGTTCCCGTTGGCGCCAATGGCTCATTGTCTGTGGTTATGAATTATGTCAAGATGTGAATGTTTTGAAAACTAGTTACACAGAAAGTCATATGTTATGTCTTAGAAGTGGTGTGTTGCCGTAACCGCAAGTTATTTTGACTTACTACCTTAGAGGTCGCGTCTCCTGGATACGTTTCAAGCATTTTTACAGCATTTATGTATACTTGACCGATTTTTCGCGCGTAAGACCTAATTAAAGTCGGGACTGTTATTTCTGTTCGGCCTCTATCGGTCGACTCACGATAATGGTTTGGTGTCAAGGTTGCATTTCGTAACTCCGTATTATAAACGTGCCAAGGTCTTTCCGCTTTTCCGGTAGAAATTGTCTTTTTAAATAGAAGATAAGAATGATAACGAATGTTTGAGTGAATAAGTTTTTAAAACAAAGACAGACCTAGTTATTTGGCCTTGCTCTATACCTGCTAATTGCTACATTATTAAGAAACACTTAACCTATTTCCTTGTGCTAGATTTGTAGCAGCTAGAGTTACATAACAGGCCTACTTCGCGGAAGTATCGGCAAGTGGAACGAGATGTTTTGTTCCATGCTGGGAGGTCACAAGATAATATTCGAAGTTATTATCGGAAGTCGCAATATCGCTCGGCATTATCGCCACTGACTCATGAGGGATTCCCATTAAAATAAACCAGATTTTTTGTCAACTGAAAAACAAAAACAGATCATTACAGATGCAGCAAGAATTTTCAGCAATCGGTCCAGTTTCCTGTCGTTCATGTTGCGTCATATTCGTATCTGCGTCCAACTCGTCAATCACTCATATTTGGGAGCTTGTGTGTCCACAATGGGCCACGTCACGATGGTCCACTTCATCGCAATTGGTCGTACACATTCACGTGCGCAACACTAAGTAGGTTACAGTTACGCAGTGAGCGAGATAAAAAAAATAGGTCAAGTTATCTTTGCTTGTCCTCGCGCCGATGAAATTATCGCTCTTGTGTATTGCGCGTGAAAAAAATCTACTTACATAACCCGTGCGTTGTATAAAAAGCATAATCCAGACAAACATACTGAGGGTTACATCTCCAATGTCGTTCATTTATAAGTTTGGTAACCCTGGCTGGAGTTTCTTTATCTCATGCCAATATTTACAAAGCTTTTCGACTAATTAGGTGACGGTCTTCGTTAACGGTGTCAAAAATGTTTACTCACCTATCTACGCGTTTAAAGAGTGACTCAATTCTGGTCAGATATCGATAATTTCATGCCGATATGTGATTAAAACGTGGCCTTAAAGTCTTCAGTATTGCTTTCCGTACAACCTTGCGCTCAGTTCCGTATTACATCATATCCCTACAATAATGCATTTCGTGATAAATCTATTTACTTGTAAGATACGCCTTTGTGTTCAATAGTTACACTCAGACAGTTAAATACATTTCTGCTTGCGGAAGTTTGACTAACTATTGGTTCCGGCAAAGAAAACATGCATTAACCTTCAATAATGTTCGAAGTTCGAACCGACCTTTGTTTGTTTTTGACAGTTCGCCATATTTGACAGTCGGGTTCGTTGAACTGGCGAATTTTGCCGAAGTGTCACGAAGATGGTGGCGAGCCCACACTTCATTTTATGCGTTCTAACGTTAATAGGTACGTGCGGGGGAACACGTAGTATTGCAGTTGATTGCGCAACTACCACCCTGTTACGTCACTATTGGCGACCTTTACAGGGCGATCGATTGTTGCACTAGACTACTGCATGTTAACGAACAGGTGGTAGGGAAATATGGCGGGCGGGGTGAGAAATGAGACATATTGTGTTGTTTATGGTACCTCATGTTTTTTTTATGGATAAAGCCTGTCAGTTTTCTAAAAAGTTTGTGTAGAGAATTTAAGTGATGAATTTTTAAAGTGTGAGAATTTATTTTGGTTTTGATTTCAATATAATTTTGAGAACCTCTTTCAGTATCTATTTAAAACTTACACATGTGAGTACATTTTTTTTTCAGACGACGGATTATAAAATTTACAAGAATTGGAATTGGAATATTTCAAATATTTGTGTCTATTCCTAAAAAATATTGATTTTAAATGATAACTTAAATATTTGAAAATAATATTTAAAATTAATTGCAACTGCAACAATATCCGAACGCAATATTGGTAAAAAATCTAGTTTCCGTACATCCGCGGGCGAATGCACGCCGGATTGGAACCTTGAACCACTTGTGTAAGCGACTCACAATGGCTTACGACAGAACCGTGCCAGGCGCTGCTTACGAAACCGACAAACGCAAACCCGCAATTAAAACTACAACATACCACGTTTTGTACGAAATTTATCAAGACTTACAAACTTTTTTAACAAAATAAAAAAAAAAAGAAAAAAAAGAACAAAGTCTACAAAATGTCATTCTAATCGTGACACAGCACAATTCAAAATCAGAACATTATTTTTTATCAGATACCGAATTTCGTAATACAATTTAGATAAACGAAACACAGGATAGGACATGAAAACAATTGTAAAAAGAGTTGTGTACGTACATAAACATCAACGAATTTACCGAGGAAGCAGAAATGCAAACAAAAGAATGAAAACAAGGTGAAGCGAAGAAGCCGTCATTGAGAATCTTCAAGAACGTAAGAATTCAACAAATAAAATGATTAACACTGCCGTTTTGGCACGGATCTCTAGAGATGAGTAAACAAATTTGGATACGAAGTCAATGACTTAGTAAGTACGAGGAAAAACGAAAAAAAGCTATGAAACATCTGCTTGAATTTTCATAAATTCTGATTAATTCAGAGTTACTGTTTCACAATGAATTTCAAATTAGAAGATAATTTCGAAGAATATTAAATATTCTAAAGTCCAAAAGAAAGGATTGATTTGTTTTTCCAAACAGCTACTTTAAATGCGCATTTTTCGCGAACTTTCCTTTTCTTGTCGGGAAATTTTGTTTGTTTTCGTTAACATTAATTTATGTTGTTGTGTTTGATTCTGAAATTAATTTTGCAAAGTTTTTATTTTTTTCCCTAAAATTTTTGTTATTCGCGTTTCTAATTTGATTTTTTTGAGAGGGTTGAGAAAATTTCGTTAAGATGGTTCAGAGGGAAATGGAAATGGAAAAAAATTAACTCTAAATGGACTTGTAATTTTTTCACGAAATATCCTTAATAAAATCCGACATTCAGTTTTTGCAAAAATCCTGCCAAAAATACACAACAAAAACCAAAAAAGATACTTACAAAAATATTTGCGGTGTTTTTGCACTCCTTGTCCGGAATTATCCAAATTGTGGGTACAATGTCATAATCCACTGAACAGTAATTCACAACGTTCTCCTTCACAGTTAGTTTTCAATAATATTCAAAAATGTAAAAAAATTGGTATCACTCCCACTTTGCACGTCCTGAATTATTTTTCACTATCACAATAATATGTTTGTTATGACGAAATATCCACTGCGTATGGCGCTGTGTAATTCCAATCGCTTGGACACGTCTGTACTGTGAACAGTCTAGAGTGCGACTAAATTTTGTAGTAGGGTCGCGAGACTCCCAGCCTGCAACACTCACACAGGCACAATCATACATCAGTGTGTGTGTCCCCGCCTCTGTGTGCGTGACTCACGCCTGTGTTGGTGTATTTACGTAACGTGCCCTCACCGTCCGTGTAATCATTTTAGTTGGTATTGAGTCAATGTATCGGATTTTTTAGCTAATTCGCTATTGAGTCATGTGTTTGTCGCGTTTTCCATGAAACAATTTAATCGATTGATAAGCGCTGGTTCGAGTTTTGGGCAATTGCGTGGTGTAATTGAAAATAGTGTAAGATTCAGATTTGGACGGTTTTTCATTTTATTACAGTGTAGTTGGGTAAATGTCTAAATGTAAATTTTTAGGTAAATTGGTTCGATTACTGTAATCGCTTTTTCGTCATTTTGGTATTGTTTGTCATAATGACTTTTGTTTTTTCGTTATTTCGCAATGTGTTCTATTTCGACGATTATATCTATCTACAATATTTCTTTGTGTTACCTTTGTCTGAGTTATTTTTATTGGAAAACGTAAACAAGATAAAGGAATTGTTTATCATTTTTGCGTAGTTGTCTACGTTTTGTTGTTTTTGGGGTCTACGCGCTACGCCATTGCTACAGCGTAGCAGTGCTACGAGATGATTTATTACTTTTCATTTTTATTTTTACCTAAGGGTAAAAATAAATTAATATTTATTTATTTATAATTTTAGCATAATTATGCTTAAAGGTAAGCCTTTAAGCATAATTATGCCAAAAGAATTAGGAAGAGGCCTCAATAGAGATTTGAAAAACAAAATTCATAATAGTTTAGGTAAACAAATAATCTAGGTACTTCCATGGACTTTGTCCAGCATCCACCATTGTGTGAACGTGTCAGTATCACGCTAGATTGTTCCAATATATATTACTCATTATTATTACGTCGGAATAGGGAACTATTGCGAAACAGTCAAGTGTGAGTCGCGTCACTGCGTCATAGATTTACTTAATATCGGTCAATATAGAGGTAATTGTCTATGTGCTAAGGTTATTCTTGTTATTGTATTTTTTTTTCATTATGACTAATAATTGCAATGTTATCTCGTCTGAAGATCCAGACGTGATAAACATGTTTTTTGTTATCGTTTTCTAAAGAAATCAAGAAAAATACGGAACTTGATTTTTCGGTTTTTCCAAGCATTGAGTTTTATGAAATAATGGGTTCTAGTTATCAATTAACAGGGGAAGTTTATGAACCATGGAGTTTTGATGAGTCACCTTTGTCGAAATATTGCGGTCAATGAACTTTACCTTGATTGATTTTTTCTATTTGCGTTGTTATAAAGGATAAAAGTTGGTCACGTACATGAGTTCATATGACCAATTTTTGTAATTAGCGAATGTTTAAATTAGCTTAGTATTTACTGTTAGTGGGTCAATGGTAATTTAAGAGTTGGCCAAGAACTACGTCTTTTCAAAATTTATTTTATTTTTAACACCCCAGCTCTCCTAGCACCGCGAGACTGTCTGAAAAGGACGCCGCGGTCATCACGCTTGTAATCTCCGAAGGGTTAGGCAGAGGCGTATCTGATAGTCCTTCCAACTTTCAGTAGTTCCGGGGTCGCGGGACCGGCTATTGAAGGACACCGTGGATTTTACTCAGTACGAATCTGCCAGTCCTTCCCGCCTTGCTCTGGGTGGGAGGACTCTTTGGATAAATTTACAAAAAAAACATTCTCTATCTAAAGAGACGAGCCTATCCAGATTTAAAAATAAACTAAACAAGTCTACACCTCTTCCGATATCACATAAAAAACAATAAATAAAGCATTTAACACATAAAAGACAATATAACCACGTAATATAAGATTTGACCTTGACATAGTACATTTTTTCACGAGTGTCTCTGAATCCTAACTTATTCATCAGTTTCTGGGAATTTCGTTCAAAAACAGTTCGTTTTTTTTTAAACAAGACTGTTTACTATAAGATTATCCTGTTTCGTATGTTCCGGGTATAAAAAAATATGTCGCCTCTAACATTGTAAGTATTTTTTTCAAGTTTCAGGGTTTTTGTTTAAAACATGAGGATTTGAAGGAAATCACATATTTTTCAACTAATTTTGACTAATAGGTACGGCACTGCTTTAATCTTCATCTGATGCAATGTTATTAATAAAGGAGAAATTTGAAAAAAAAAAGATTATTAATCAACTTTGGTGGTTACCAAAACTGTTACTGGTGATTATGAGGTCAAAATTAAACAATAGAAGTAAGTTGGCAGGTTGCTAACCTATTTTATATAATAAATAAATAAATTTTAATAGAATCATTAACTAATTAACCAGAGATAACAGTTTAATTATAAAATTAATGATGTTGATCTTTCCTCTTAAAAGGCATGGAAACAATGAATTACATTATCTAGGTATACCTACTTATTTAGGTAACGATAATAGATATGTTTGTTTAGTATTTATTAGTAATAAAATAAACAACGGAATAATGAAATAGTTTTATGTCTATAGTTATTAGATTCTGAATTTGTAGTAAAGTAATATTGGCCTAAATAGGTGTACCGACTACCGAGTCAAAACCTGTTACTTTTACCTGATTATGATATTTTAATACTAAAACTGTTAAAACTAGATTTCATTTTTCCGTAACGGTAAAACGAGGTCAATGATCTCTTGACATTCATTTTTATCATCAAAATAATTATAAAATACAATTCAAAATACATAAATTCTTACGAAATATAATCTATATTGACTATTTATCATAATAACTTCTTAATTTTCGCGTTTAGACTAACAATTTTCATGCAAAGAAAAGTTGCGCTTAGTTTACGGTTCGCGGCCAATAGATGGCGCTGATGGTAGTTAGAGTTCGTATTTCTTATTCTAAACATGTGCGTTACATATTATTATTTCGTTTCGTAGTGGCTTGTTTTCAACATAATTATATTATCAGAAGCACTTTAACTTTAAAATTTGCTATTCTTTTATTACGTGTTTATTGTAGGTAACTATTTTATTCCCAGTAATTAAGAAATTGTGCAGGTTAGATATCACTCCATGAAAATAATGATATTCAGCTGAATTCAGTTCGACTGGAAAGTGGAAACCGATCCAGACATATTTGGGAAAAGGCTAGGCCAATGATGATGACATTTAAAAATAATCACCAGTTTAAGTTATGCCTTTTATTTTGTTACACTTGGTCCAGTTAGAAAACGCGATTAGTAATTATGGGGGCAAAGTTAAACTTGGTGAAGATCATAGAATGGATGTGAGAAGGGCCATGCGGGGTCAGTCGACGTGACAATGCATTTCGGCTTTTAGGCCGACTAGTCGGCAAATATCTAATTATTAACCGTTCCCCATGGTAGAAACGGTAGACCTACCTAGATGGTAGGACTCATTTGATGATTTTACTAAGTAAAAAAAAATCTTAATCTCACTACAGACTTCGCCCAATAACGTTTGACATGACCCCTATATGTTTGTATACATGTTTCATTATTTTATGAACCGGTAGGTATATGAGCCATCCTTTCTTCACTATAACCGACAACTATTAATGACACCATTCATAAAGAATTCCATTCATAAACCAATGACTTATTTGCCTAATAAAAATGAAAACCACAATGAAAGTAGTACTACAATATTTTACCTCATTTATTTACACAGGAGACTTTTCATTCATAATAATTATTATTATATTTTTATTCGTAGTATTTGCCAAGTCAGTTATGTGGTTTAATATTTGAAAAAAAAAAACACTTCTATAAGGTTAGTCATTAGATACAGGAATTTGTATGACAGTGCCAACTCTGGAACATTGGTATTTTTTAAGAGGAAAATTTTGAACTCGTTCTTTTTTTATAATTCTAAGATTCAGATGAGTCTCAAAGATCACGCTGCCTCAATAAATCTGTTAAAACTAAAGGCTATAAGCCTATAATACATAAGATACCCAATAAATATAATTCTTGCTTGAGAACTTCCTCTTGACTCCCTGAGATTTTCGATGTTCCGGCAGAAAAAAATGGATCAAGTGTAACGTGAATCAAAATTGGGTCAAGTTTTGTTAAATACGGATTCTTTTTGTTGTTAAAGTTGAAGAAAGAATGAAAATGTTATATCAGCAGAAAAAAATCTTCGTTAAGGAGCTCTCTAATTGAGTGGTTTTATTAATTAATAATGCAATTAATATCTACATAATATGAAGTAGTGGCCTAATGGTAACTGCCTCAACTAACGAGTCAGTTTGGTCGTGGGTTCTAATCCAAGCTCATTACTTTGTGTAATTTATTTCATCACCACTGCTCTTAAAACGGTGAAAGAAAAATATCGTGTGGAAACCGGCATTCCCTAAAAAAAAATTCGAAGACTATCTACCAATACGCACCCACGTGGTGGCCAATTTCTCACAGAGAGGAGGCTGGTATCCCAGCAGTGGGAAACACTATAGGCAGATTGATTAAGCTATAATAATGTGTAGATAGATTTATGTAGGGGCTTAAGAGAAACCCAGAGATTACATTAATACAGAAAATACACTTGACACGATACACCGTCGAGGGGTCGACTCTTACCAATGACGTCATCAAAAAAATCTTTCGCAAAAAATAAACGACCTTCAGTTGAACGCCAAAACAAAAGCAATCAAAGTCGCCCGATATGATCTATGAATTCAATATGGCGACGTCTTAACAACAGACAAAAAATATTAAGATTCCAGGAAACACGTGAGGGCAATCATTATTCATAGTAATAATACAATATTCTATTAAAAACACGTGAATGACTATCAATTAGTGTTATATAATCATAAAATACCTGTTTTCGTTATGTCATTAATTGTTGATACGGTCGCCATATTTGAAAAATGACGTCAGAATGTTAGTTCGCGAATGTTATGTTGGTATTCTTCTAATTTTGTCTATGGGAGAATGTTTTTTTTGGAACTATGGTGTGTGAGTCATTTTTGTTTTGTTTCTGGAATACTATGATTTCATGGAAGGGAAGTAATTTTAAATGATATCATTTGATGTGGATATTGTATGTATGCTCATTGCTCATATTCATAATATTTATTTGAGGACAAAAATAGCACCTGATTCAATGTTTCAGAGGAATGATAACTTTATTCGGTATTTCGTTAATTTCAACCACATTTTATTACATTGTGCTACAGTTTTCCCGACTAAACAACTGGAACTTAGGTAAGTTCCAAAAACTGATAGACGTAAAATAATGTTATGTTTTACGATGTCTAAAATGTCCCGTGCGTGCGGGAAACGAACCCGCAACAAGCAGTGCGGCAGTCAATCGCTCAACAACTGCTCCCCTGATCCAACCATGCTGGCCGATAAAAACACAATAGATGAATAGACAAATCATCTCACTTACTCACTATTCTATTCTCCCAGAGTTACATTACTCTCAAAATTACTACAACATAGTAACGCAATGTAAGGCATGTAACACGACTTGAATAAGACCCTACTAGGGCTTATACAATAGGGCAGCACCTAGTGTCAACATCGAAAAACAATCAACAATGTTGACCTGTCAAAGACAATAGAGAAATAGAATAATAGTTTACTAAATAATCATTTGTATGTTGTTTGCATGCCAAAGCGATTGTCAATAGATTTCATTTTAATTATTATGTTAGGAGATTGGAATGTTCATTAGATATTATAAAACAATACGTTGAAAAATGCGTTGTTCCAAAGTAGTAATGTTTTGTATGCGTCAATTTCTTCATTGTCTATGCTTTGTTAGATGAAATGTCATTGTGAACTAGAATGTTTCAATGTCCACCTGTTTGTGGACAGTGACACGAGTTTTTAAAATTTATATGTTAAGCAGGAATACAATTAGCTATAATTGCTGGTTACTGGAAATAATATTTATCAATGGCGTGAAATTGTTAAAACCGAGAGCATTATTTAGCTAAAAATTACGCAAGCGAATTTGTAAAATTCGAGAAAGTCATTTGATATTTCAGGACTTTTAAATTTTCTATCTGGTAACCCTACATGGGTGTTTCATAATGTCATGTATATGATATAAATAGTGATGAACTAATGATGAACTTACTATCTATTACCTATCATTTTGACTCATCCCTATGACCCTCGACTATAGTAATGATTTAACTCAGTCGGTAACCAAATCGATGAATGGACAGTACCTACCTATTCTAAATCTTTCATTATACAACGTGTGTACTATGTTTCATTCTTCAATACTTCATCATTCATCATTTCAGCCTATTGCAATCCGCCGCAGGACATAGGCCTCTCCCAGTGCCCACGCCACGCCACGCCACGTGGAGTGGAAGAGACTCAAATTCGTACTGACTAAGGCGCGGGCCACATAGAAAAGACGTAAGACGCAGACGGGGCAGAGACATTTTTCTCTTCGGCGTCTCTTTCATACAAAATATATAGAAGCGTCGCGACGTAAAACAAACAGAAGAGACGGGGCGCGGACGCGACTCTCATACATTTTCGCACGTCCGCGACGCGTCCTCGTCTTACGTCTTTTCTATGTGGCCCGCGCCTAAAATGTTGTTTCTTCAATTGCCGTAAAGACTTTTCGGGGTCACGGTTATTTGCTCAGACAGTCCCGCGAACTCAGCACACTTTTGGTCCTCTTTTGAAATTACAAATGCCGTCGACCCTTGCATGATCTTTATCAGTAGCAGCATGGAATCTGGATGAGTAGCCGTTTTTTTGGGACTACCTCACCGCACTATTCTCAAACCGCAGCAACTCCTGAAAGCCAGAATCAACAGTGGCAACCACCAGAAAAGCACCGAGGCTTTGAAGCTCGACGAAGTCCAGGAAATGAATTTAAATGTCTTACTCGTACGCAAGGAAATTGATCTCTCTTTCAAACTGAGCCTAACTTGAGAAAGATCTACTTGAGTTTCTGCGGCACTATTGGCGCAGGTCGTATTATTCGAGCGATAGACAGCTGCAGCCGTGTGTCGCCGGTTCGATTCCCAAACAGAGCAAATATTTGTATGATCTACAAGAAGTTGTTTCCGGGTCTGGGCGTTTGTGCATGTGAGTTTCAATATATTTTCTAAAAGCACCAACGACACAGGAGATTTTTTTAGTGTTGGGCAAAGTAAGAAAAAAATACATATAGCAATGGACCGATAAGCAGAGTCAAGAAAAAATACTAAGATCATTAAAACAAGAAAAACCTTCATGCAATAATAGCGTTTTATTTCTCAGTCAAAACGAATCTAGGGCAGCAGTAATCAAAGATTCTGCCTTGAAACCGATAAGAATACGTAAGAACGATAACAAAGAACGAATTTGTTTCCTGAATTTTACATGAGGAAAATTCTAACATTTTACATACCTTCTAGATTCACGCCTTCGGGTATGCGGGCGGAAAGTAATGGGCGACTATCATGGACCATGCCGGGGTTAAAGGGGCGTTGTGTTCCACGCGCGCCTCAAAGAGTGTCAGCACAATGTCGGGTCCCCCTTTAGAGGGCCAAAGCCTGCCGGGGTCGCGGGACAAAGTGCAGATTCTGTGTATGCTCTATCGCTCGATTATGAATCCTTCGATCAATCGTCATGACTATGTCAATCTGTTATGACTGTCAATTTTAACTGTCAATAATCTATTTAAATTGATGATTGAAAGCATGACCGCTACGTACATTACAAAGTACAATTTTAACAATCGTCATGACAACTAAAATCTTTATGTAAGACATAAACGTAACATTTAAGATAAATGTATGTCATTATCCAAAAAAAAAAACTATTTTTATAACAATCAGGCGTTCCGATTCATATTTGGGTCACGACAAATCTACCCAATCTGCGCTCGTTAATCAGAACATTACAAATATTTTGCATGCGCTCGCGCTTATAAAAATCCAATTTTTTATCGTCAGACGTCGAATCGTAAACAAACTGTGACATAATTGTGCTTAAAATATATATCTTGAATTATTATTGGTGGTGATAAGGTATTCCGTATATCGTTTTGTTATTGCTATTGAATTAATATCTGTCCATTTAAAACAAACAAAACAAACTGTATCTACCAACCCGCACTGGGCCCGCGTGGTGGATTATGGCCAACTCATTCTCATAGAGAGGATTGTGTCCCAACAGTGGGAACATTGTTGGCTGATGATGATGATGATGAATAGTCATAGAACATCTTATTTGCACTATATTTTTGGTTCTAGGACATTTTAGACTATGGGATAGACCATTGTTAACATTCCATCTCATTATTATGACTATGACTTCATCAGGGGGAAGAATGTTAGCAAATAAATATTTGCAGGAAAAATGTAACTTACTAAGTAATGTTCCATCGTACATGGAATAGCCTAGAATTTAGGTCAGATTTAACTAACTAGGTATCTACCTAATACGGAAAATTACTACAACAATAAATCATGTGATCCAGTTGTTAATATGCTTTTGTCAAACTGAAAAGCGTGCCGAAGCGTTTTTGTTCGTAATGTATAGAATTATTGTTTGAAGCCTGTTACATAGACTATCGGACCGCTTTCGCTTTTTTATATGACAGGATTCGGATCGCATTCGCTTCGCCCTGTCTGTTTGACAATAGCTTCAAAGAATACCTATGGCGAATATTAAGGATATTTTTCGACAAACGAGTCATCGAACCCTGTGTGGAATGGAATGGACCGTCAAACATTGATTGATTTAAAATCCAGGGTCACGCTAACCTGCTGCGAAGGACCCGCGATCCTGGAGGAAAGATGTGTGACATTATGTAAGGAACCTTACAAACTCCTTTCGTCTTCAACACGTTCATACATTTGATTGAGATGTATTCTAGGATAGGAGGCATTGTCACAAGTGTTCCTTGTTTTACTGTACTCGTACACCGTACTAGAAGTATGTACGACGTTTACTAAATGGAAAATAGGTGCGTCTTCACAGAGCGAGCAGCCTCGCGAGGCATTTGCCGCGCGATTAGTGCCTCGCGAGACTGCTCGCTGTGTGGACGCACCTATTGAAAAATGGCCTGTGGTGTATGAACGGGGAACTATTTTTTTCTTTCAAATTAATCTCACAATTCCCATTAAAATTACGTCACAAAAACGTGAAATGTCATACTAGGACTTTGGTATTTCCCATCTTTATAAACAAACGATTTTTGAAACTCCATTTTCAGTGATTGCCTCACAATTTTATCAAGAACATTAACCTGATTTTTCAGTCGCAAAACGTTTTCAAAGCGCAATACCCTCAATTGTAGGTTATTATGACATTGAACGTATTATCAGATAGATATCAGACATGCTATTGATAATACAAACAAAGAAAAATGCAGACAGACATGTTTATTTCAAATTATCAGGATCTGGAATAATCAAGACTACAGTTCTCAAACTTTTTAATTTCTAGGCGCAAATTAAGGTTTAGTAATTTGTCTCAGCGATAGCTAGTCGATACTAGGTGACAACATCAGCCTATAATGTTCCCACTGCTGGGACAAAAGCCTCCTTTCTGTAAGAGAGAGTGGACCATAATCCACCACATGCGGGTTGGTAGATGTCACATGTCTTCGAATTTTTGTTCTAGGATATGCCTGTTTCCTCATTTTGTTTTCCTTCACCGTATTGAGAGCAGTAGGTAAACATGACACTAATTGCAAAAAGTAATGCACCTGGATGGGATCGAATTCACGACTTACAACACGTAAGTCAGAACCAATGCTGATCCACCACTTTTCTTGGATTGGTGACAATGATACCTGGTTGAAAACTCCTGGTTTTAGGGCTTCAAGAGTGTTCGACAGGACTCATCTTATTGGTTGATCTTGTGCATGAAAATAATCTTGTACCCATGTTAATTTGATCCGGAGAATGTCTGTAATCGCTCTGTGCAAGAGAGCGCTGCGGCGCAGGCGCACATTTTGGGAACCTCTGGTCTAGATAAAAAAGGTATTCCCCCTGAAATTATTATGGACAGCGTAGAGAATAATGTTGTAGCAGTATCACATCTTGATAATAATTAAGATTTCTATCGCTCTTCAAAGCCGATGACGCCGACAAGAAATTTTTTAAATGTTTTGCGGTTTTTGTAAACAAGAAAGATTTATAATATCTACGAAATTAATAACCAACATGTGTGTTGACCACTAAGTAGTCCGTTACTTAGTTTTTAAAAACACGGACACGTATTTTTATAAAAATATGATTATTTTGCAGGGTGTTTGTTTATGTTTAAATGTTTGTAAAAGCGCCCACGATACATGAGAAATTCCTAGGGAGAGGCAATTTTTTTCTTTTGTTAAAGAAACTTACACCGGTGATGTTGAATCAAGAGAGAAGGAAAATTTACCAGAATATTCTGTAAGCTATAATACCTATGTATGCATGTAATAATGCTTCACGATAATAAAAACAAAGGGCGTTTTCTTATTATTATAAAATAATTACAGTTAATCATCAACAGGAAAAAGTGTATTACATTGTTTAATTTTGTACCTAAAAACGGTAATTTATTTATTCGTAAACTTATTGCATATATTTATAAAAGATTGTTTATATTAATAAAACATTATAATTATATAATAAAACCACGGAAAGGGTATTACCCTAGGGCGTGTCTATTTATTAAACAGTGGATAAAATCAAGCAATTCCAACGAATTTTATAAATGCGAAAGTTTGTTTGTTAACTTTTAAGCTCAAACCACGGAACCCATCATACTGTAATTTTTATATACTTTTTCAGGTGTAAAAAGACGGTCATAGGGTACCTTTTACCTGGAAACAATATGGTAAAAGATGTTGGGCAAGCGTGATTTACCTTCGACCATCATCGTCGCTTACCATCAGGCGACATTATGGTCAAACGCGATTTTAATGTAATGAGCGACTCGCTGTCCGATCATGGACCATGCACGGATCGAAGGCATGTTTCACGCGCGCCTCAAAGAGCTTTCCGCAAAATAACGGGGCCTATCGTGGGGGTTATCGTGACCCTGGAACGTAAAAGGCTATTGAAGGATCATCGAAGTATCTTAAATGTTAATGAAAAATGTCTAGTTTTAATTCCGCGACAAAAATCCAGGCTTGATGCAGGATGCAATTCCACCCCGCCCACATCATAAATATGCATCATATACATGCAGCAAAGGAGACATGCATGAGGGCGGGAAGGTGGAATTGCATCCTGCATCAAGCCTGGATTTTTGTCGCGGAATTAAAACTAGATATTTTAGCTTGCAGCCGTCAAAAACAGGGATTTGGTTAGAGCTACATTATTGGGACTCAAGAAGACACGCTTAGGTGACTTCAAATAAGGCTAGGCAAATGATGAGTAGTTGTTACTTGGACGAGCAGGTCTTAAATGTAATTCTTCTAAAAATGATTTTTCAAGCAATTCTTCAAAAAATTGTACAATGTTTACACGCTCAAGCGTAAATGCATTTCGTATCTGAACACACTTATAGCATGGACTGGGTATTACCTACAAGTACTTAAAATTGTCATACGCTCTAGAAGGATAGAAAAACAATTGTAGGACCACCTCTCTTTCTTGTGAAAGAGTTGGCTAGGGAAGATTCAGTACAATGATAAAAGTCTATGTATTTTGTTGACCATTAGGTATACCTTTTTGTTTTCCCATACAAAACTGTATAACAGGTGAAGTTACGTGTGCAATGTTATATGAATTGTCAATTTAGTGATGTTTTACTATTTTTGTCTGACTCACATTTTGAATTTTTGATATTGCTATACCTAGTCGTTTTTTAAGAGCCGCTGATTTTTAATAAAGGATTCTACTAGTATAATTTAGGTTAAATGTTACAGAACGAACACCCAGTATTTCCAAGAATTTTCCTTTTAATATAAACGCAGCAAACAATATAAATTTATTTTGTTAGGTATAATGACATTGCTTTTAAAACCGCGCGGCATTTCCGGCGATCTATCTGAAGTTACATCATCGACATTTGGCTATTGTGTGGTTTAAACTATGTATAATGAATTGGAGATTCTCGGTAATAATATTATTATTAGTATGATCTACTTGTTTAGTTGTTAAGAGCGGGTTCAAAACCGAATAGGTATGTTGACAGCATCAATAATTGCAAAAGATTTTTTCACCTCACCCGCTCGGAAAGATTCTATTTCTCATTCAAAATCTGAGCGCAAAACTCCATTTTGTGCTCTAGAGCACAAAGTGTTGTTTAAAAATCGAACACGTCTTGTATTCAATTATTTTCTACACTGGCAGGTGAGCCGCCCCCACTGCATGTCAGTGCACCAACCACAGAAATATCTATGGCACCAACCTATTTTTTTTTTTCTGAACATAAGTGTTAAGTGGTAGATGTCGTAGGTAAGTATGAGTTTTTAAAATTCGAGAAAATCGTCTCGAACCGCCTTATATCTGTCTCTGTCTCCAACATTCACAATGGAATCCAATGAATTTGAGCAATTTTCCGCAAATTTACGTAATAATAACACACAAGTGTCAAACACAAGTATTAATGTTCCAAAAAAAACATTTAACTTTCAATATTAACAATTGTAGTAATTTTACTTTTAATTTCTAAAATGAATAAATAAATACTTATATAGTAAATTGTTTAAGCTGTTTCTCTTACTCCTACCATTTCCTCGCTGTGTGAGGTGAAAAGTTGTGTGTTGCACTCGGCAGCAAAGTTTTTCTGCGTCTCGTACTTTTGAAAACTTCGCATCGCTCAGGATTCTATATTTGAACCGCTCGTTTCTCTCGCGGTTCAATCTTAGAATCCTTCGCTCTCTCAGTTTTCAATTCAAGTACTCGCGCACAAAAATCAACTTTGCAGCCTTGCATAACAAATAACTATTTTTTGCAGAAGTTGTCTTGGTTTTGGAAGATGTGTTGTATTAAGTAATAATATTTTTAAATCTTGTTTCTTTATCGCTGACAAGGTGGAATTTGTATTTTACTGTATATTACCAGTCGTGTTCGAACACGTACATAATATAGTGATCAAAAAATATCCTAGTAGAGGGATAAAAGTGGAGGAATTGAAAGGAAACGGGATTGGAACTCAAGTTTAGAGTGTATTTGTGCTTTATTAGGGTTGTTATACATGATTATTAGTATTTAGAATATCGCTAATCCATGTCTAAAACAACATAATTATGTAAAGAAATATTGTAGCTACGTTACAAAAAAAAAAAAAAGAATAGGATCATTCATTCCGGAGATACAAACAAACATACGAAGAAATAAGGAAAGGATAAAAAATGGAAAATACGTGGAAAAGAAAGGACTTGATGAGTGGTTTTGGAAAAGTGAAAGTCCCTTGTTACTTGTCAGGAGTGAAAATAAGGATGTTTAGTAGAGATTTAACTTGAAGGGCGGAAAAAACAGATTCCTATTAGCGTCATAGCTACGAAGGCGACCTCACACGCCCTGCATTGGTCGAGGCCGTCATGCTGTCGTCGAGACAAAGTGGGAAGCGGTCGCCTCCTTCTGCGAAGCAGTAATGCTAGCGAAGTAGGAGGCGGGACGCGTGAGGGAGAAGACAGCGTCCACATGAACATAATAAGAGGCATCCCCGACAGTTTTAATGATGGGTAGGTTGACGCATTGTGTGACGTGGTTCGATTGGTGTTGTAAGTTCGCCACAAAAATAATTCCCCACGAAAAAAAGTATATATAAATTTACCAAAGGTTTTTGTTTTTTGTAATTTTGACTATTGTACATTCGACCCATTTTATTCCGCACGGGGATAGCAGAACAATTAAATTATAAAATCCAACACAAAACTACCGAAAACGAGGACACAATGTGGAATCTTAACAGAAAGTACTAGGAGAACAGGATCAAAACTTTTTTTCGAGGGGAATAATTTTTGTGGCGAACTTACAACCCGTTCGATCCCTCTACTGAACAATAGTTGTTGTGACCAAGTATGTAGTTGTTCCGGGTATAGGTGATTGCGTATGTGAGTTTCTATGTTTGTAGACACACCCACGAACACAGGAGAAATTCTTGATGTGGGGCAATGGTAGGACTTCTGAAAAATATTAAAACTACCTAATTAAAATTGAACTTAAAACCAACAACAAAAGGTTGTATTGTTGTTAATAAATGGTAGAATATAATTATGAGTATCTAGCTGTTGTCAAAACTTAAAAATTATTCCATTGAATAAAAAGAATTCCAGGAAAATCGGGATAAAAACTATCCTATGCGTTTATCCAGATTATAAACTATCTGTGTACCAAGTTTCATCCAAAAACGTTCAGTAGCTTTTGTGTGAAAGAGGAAACGTCCATCCAAACAAACTTTCACGTTTATAATATAAAGTAGGATTAGTAGGAGAAAGGATTAGTAGATGCAGACGACAACACATCAACCTACCTTAATCTGTCAAATTTCTTTAATAGATTTTCAATCTTATCACAATAATGGAAGGTTAATGTTCGTTTGGTATTTGACAGATTGGGGTTGGTTGACCTGCTGGCGCCTGTACTTACGACAATACATTTAAGTCGAAATAAAAACTACTCAAATCTGCCAAAATATGATACTTTCAGAGGTCAGTTACAGGATGGGTGATCATGCCCATATCACGTTTTATTAATGGGTTATTCCCAGACTGTACTCGTTGAATAATTGTCAACGATAAAAATGATGTAACCACAATACATAATATAATAATTTTCTAGACTATGCTCACCAGATAATTCCGTCTGGTTCGTTATCGAAATAACGTTATGTAAAAAAAACAGCTTAACTATAATATAATTTACGAGAAATTATCAATGGAATTATCAGCCAAGCACATTACTTTGTGTTATTTATTTCATCACCACTGCTCTCAAACGAAAATATGAAGAAACCGGCATGCCCTAGTATCAAAAATTCAAAGACATGTGACGTCTAACAACCTGCACGGGGTTTGCGTGGTGGATTGTGGCCCACTCTCACAGAGAAGAGGCCTGTGACCCAGCAGTAGGAACATAATAGGCTGATGATGATGATGATGATCAATGAAAAACGTTGTTATTTTCAACAGTAGGTAATAATATATATTTTATCCTCGTATTCAGACGACATAATGATACCTATCTGGTTTAGGTATTATTTTAAAAGGGAGTATTTTGGGTTTTTAGAAATGAAAATGATAAGGATACATGTTTGGGTATAGGTTACATGCGACAGATCACGTAGCTACTTTTAATTTTATTACTAAAGAAAGTAGCGTAAAGTATTATTTTTAGTACCTAAGTATGTTAATGTTTACTTACCTACCTAATTCCGCATTTTTTTACTCTGAGCCTTATCACAAGATTTCCGAATTTTACTCACAGCCTACTTGAATTATTTATTCATAATTTATTTATAATTCGTAAAAAATGGGATAACTGATAAATAAACGACCTCCCAAAAAAGCGAAAAGGTGTAAGTATCAAAAGATAATGTAATAAAACAAATATTAAATCCTGGCTTTTTCCAGTGGCGAAACTCATTTGTTGGACAAAAATTATCCCACGAGACACAATACCAGAATAAAGCTGTGCAAAATCGGCCGTTCTGGTCATCCATTAAAATTGTAGTTGAAAATTGTACTTGACTACAATAATCATACTCCAATCCAAAGATCGCCAGACCCCCAACTAACGCTAACCATGACCCCAAATTAATGACCTTATCAGTTTCTGTAAAAACAACTCCAATCAAACTATTCAGTGATAACAGTATGTAGTATATAATGACGTATATTATGTAATGGATGATAGTTACTGTTTTGTTTAAACAATGAGTAAGTATGAGATTATTTAGTTATCAAGGCGCGTGGTCGTGACATGTAGCATTCATTGAAGGTATACATGATTTTATTTTTCATATAATTACTAGCTCATAGGTTTTGCCCTCGTATTTCTTTAAAAATAAAGTTAGGATAAAACTATGTTCACTAAAAACAAACACGTATTTTAAGGAAAACACGATATAATTAAAAGGGGGTGTGTACATTTTAAATTATTTATATGTATATCGATGACATAATTAACACTATTATATATATCAGTTACTTTAGATATGTTAACTTTTCTTACCTCATAATTATGATACCGATATACCTAGAAAGATTACGTTGAAAAACAAAGTTATTACGAGCAAAATACATAAGATTTGAACAATATTCGAGATAAAAGTAATCTTTTAATTGGCGAATTTCCGAATGCAATTTATCTTTTCCAGTAATTGGAATAAGGAAAGTGATAAAGTATTTGATATAATCAGGAAAATCAAATTTCTCTATTGTGGGATTTAATTTGCTGGGCTTAAAGCCTAAACGGACAAAGAATTCTGTTGATTGAACAAATACCGTAATGTAGTCAAACTTCCATGAATATTGTTGTTCTTGCATGCCTAAAGGGCTTAAGACTAAGACATAAGCTCTTAAAGATATCATCATATTTCACGCTCTAATCACTTCTGGGTAAAGATATGGTGCCTTTACTTAATTTGCATTAAATTAAAATGGGTTTTTACCCGACTTCACAAGACCAAGGGTAATGTTTTTCAAGAGTTGTAATTTAATTGTACTATGAATCAATCAAACAATCTATAAACTAACACAAGTTGTTGTTATAAAATTATGTATGTTAGTTTGTAAGGTATATGTCTATGGGCCAATGTAGCCTGAATATAAATAAATAAATAAATAAAATAAAGGACATGGTCCACAATGTATGGACCAAAAACCCAAAAACAAAGTGTGATCGATACGGTCAAACTGTATGCAGATGGATTCCCTAGAACTATCTTAATAATCGTACCAAGTTACAATATCCTAATCCATGGCATATCGGAGTTATGGGCTGTCAAAGTTTGTCAAAAAAGTTCCATTGCTACTTGAGATTTCACGTTTGTGTTGCCAAAATAGTCGTGCTGCCGATTATATTGCGTACCAACGACGGCATAGTCGTTATTAATCAAAAAAAAAAAAACTTTTTGAAAAAAAGGGAACCGACTTCAAAACCAAACACAAAAAAACTATAAAATATCTTTTCTTTCGGAAGTCCGTGGCTTTGTTTTTTTTTTATTTCATTGATATATTATGTATATGGCCACCGACTTCCGAAAGATAGTTTTTTTGTGTTTGGTTTTGAAGTCGGTTCCCTTTTTTTCAAAAAGTTTTTTTATTTCCCTTTTTAACCGACTTCAAAAAAAAAATTATTAACCGACTTCAAAAAAAAAATTAGGTTCTCAGTTCGACCTGTATGTATGTATGTATGTATGTATGTATGTATGTTTGTCCGCGATTATCTCGCGTTTGGCTGAACAGATTTTGATGCAGTTTTCAGGAAAGTGTTCATTACATTCTGGAGAAGGTTTTAGTATATAACACTAATAGATATCCCGTGACGTAGCCCGCGTGGATCCGTTTTGCTTACTTGAATCGTAGATTTTCAGGGACGATTGCATGTTTGTCCGCAATTATCTCGCGTTTGGCTGAACCGATTATGATACAGTTTTCAGAAAAGTGTTTGTTACATTCTGGGGAAGGTACACATAATCAATACACATAATCAGATAATCAACAAAAATCTTCATAAAATCGGCGTCTTTGAAAATCTACTCGTACAATCCTATTAAGCAAAACGGATCTATGTGAGCAACTTCACGAGATATCCATTATTGTTATATACTAAAACCTTCCTCAGAATGTAACAAACACTTTTCGCAAAACTGCATCAAAATCTGTTCAGCCAAACGCGAGATAATCGCGGACAAACATGCAATCGGCCTTTTTGGCGCAGCCGTGAGACACAAACATTATTCTTTTATCTTTTTACAAGAAAAAGATAAAAGAATAATGTTAGTTATAGGTTTTCTCTTTTTTTTTTCTGTGTTTATTTTTATTTTGAATGTGTGTGTCCATCGTGGTCCCTTCGCGCCAAATAAATGTTTTTCTTTCTTTCTTCTTTTAATCGTCCCTTAAAATCTACGATCCAAGTAAGCAAAACGGATCCACGCGGGCAAAATCAAAGTGTTATATACTAAACCTTCTCCAGAATGTAATGAACACTTTCCTGAAAACTGCATCAAAATCCGTTCAGCCAAACGCGAGATAATCGTGGACAAACATACATACATTCAAACATACATACAGGTCGAACAGAGAACCTACTTGTTTTTGAAGTCGGTTAAAAAAGTGCCAGCATTACAGTAACCCCGGGTCGACGGCGCGTTGTGTTCCACCCGCGCCTCAAAGAGTGTCAGCATGATGACGGGGGACTCTAGAGGGCCAAAGCCTGCCGGCGTCGCGGGACTTATCAATTTACCGTGACCCTGGAACGTAAAGGGCTATTGAAGGACACCGTGGATTTTAGTCAGTACGAGTCTGACAGTCCCTCCCGGTCTGCCCTGAATTCCCGGAATCAATTGATGATTTCACCACGATTACAAAAAATAGAAAACCATTCAATGAATGATCCTATGGAGAGATGCCGCTGCAAAACTGATACATATATGGACGCCTGCCAGCAGCACTCGTGTCTTCTGCACTTGTTTAGTTTTAATGTTGTTGTTCTGTTCTGTGTGTGACTAACAATAAACTTTTCTTTCTTTCTGTCTTTCTTTATTTCCAAAGTACGTCTTTTGATGGATGGCCCAAGTAAAACAACACTTGCTGAGAACAATCTGAGGATGAGTTGCCAAAGTTAAGCAACATTCACAGAGGTCTGTCTTTGGATGGGTGACCACTGTAAAGTAACATTTCCCAAAGTGTTTTGTTTTTTAACGTTGGGTGGATGACCCAAGACATGCGGTGAGATATCAGATGTTATACATCAATTGCGACTACTGTTATGTAATGCTGGCACTTTTTAGGGTTCCGTAGCCAAATGGGAAAAAACGGAACCCTTAAAGATTCGTCATGTCTGTCTGTCCGTCCGTATGTCACAGCCTTTTTTCTTCGAAAGTGTAAGAGCTATCCTGTTGAAACTTGGTAAGTAGATGTATTGAGTGAACCCCATTAGGATTTTCATACGAAAGTAAAAATAAAACTAATTTTGGGGGTTGCCCCCATACATAGAATTGAAACTCAAAAATTTTTTTTTCGCCTGACTCATACGTGTGGGGTATCTATGAATAGGTCTTGAAAAATTATATTGAGGTTACTAACATCATTTTTTTCTAAACTGAACAGTTTGCGTGAGAGACACTTACAAAGTGGTAAAATGTGTCCCCCCCCCTGTAACTTCTAAAATAAGTGAATGATAAAACTAAAAAAAATATATGATGTACATTGCCATGCAAACTTCAATTGAAAATTGGTTTGAACAAGATCGAGTAATTTTCAATCAAAGTTTTTTTTTTAATACGTCATAAACCGTAATCCGCAATTTACTTTCCAAAGTTACAACCAACTACAAGAACGTTGATATTATGTTACTTGCTGCTACGGAACCCTTCATGGGCGAGTCCGACTCGCACTTGGCCAGTTTTTTTTTTTGTAATACCTTTAATAACATCTAAGGCGTCGTTGGTACGCAATATAATCGGCAGCATGAGTACTTTGGCAGCACAAACGTGAAATCTCAAGGAACAAGAGGGATATTTTTTGCACACTTTGACAGCCCATAACTCCGATATCCCATAGAGTAGGATGTTGAAACTTGGTACGATTAATAAGATAGTTCTAGAGAATCTATCGGCATACAGTTTGACCGTATCGATCACACTTTGATTTTGGGTGAATTTTGATACCATTTCCTTTGTTCAAGTGGCGTGTGACAATATTGACGTCACAAAATCACAAGAAAAAACCTGTGACTAAAAGTACTCGCTAACAATTTTATCTAAAAACATAATCTTGTAACGAGAAGAACTAATATTACGTCAGGATGATATAACAAACAGAATGTGTTACATAAGGCCGAATAACTAACCGCGTCATTGCCTCAGTGACATTCGCAAAAAAAAAACGATTCTAAGATGGCCGCGTGTCAGATTTGGCGCCAAGTGACTCATCGAGTTCCGATGAATCAAATAAAATGAAATTATTCGTGCAAACAGTTTCTTCGTAGTTATTATTTGTTCTCTATTATTTTTGTGTACTTTTTATTCATTGACTCATAGTAAGAACTTTCACGAACTTTGAAAATTTCGATGCGTCAGTTGCTTTCTTGATTATAGGAGACATTTTGTTTTCTGTTTACATAAATACACATTAATTAGTGGGTTAATGTCAAAAAGTGTGTCGCTCGCATGATGTGTGGTCTTTGGCATCAAGACAGAAAGAAGAAAGGTAAGTGGCCCATAGTAAGCTGATTTCATTTGAAAATGAAGTTCTTCTTTCGCACCTCTTTTGTTGAGTAAGGAATTACAAATCTTCTTTGACCACTAAAACCCAGAGAATCTGTTTTCAAAAGTCATTAAAATATTTATAGAAAACTTTATTGTATATTATGTTGGCTTTCCGTTAGTAATGCTAGACGTATGTCAATTCTAAAAGCTCTCCTTATAAAGTGTAAATATAAGGGATTGCGCCTTGCAAGTCACCTCTGTTCTTGTACTTCTGTAGTGGTATTCTCTAAGGATACAGGTTTGTGTGAAGCGCTGTCCGTTGAAATTACAGTTGGGTTTTCACTACGTCAACGACGAAGTCGTTGTAGCGTACAGCCTAGAAATTGCATAGCTGAACTTTTTGGTCACAATTATTTCCTTAATAAAATATTTAGTTTGAAAATTATCGGGATCTTTTTACAGTGAAAGTAGGCTAGGATTATGCAGAAAAAACACGTGTTTTACTGATACGAGTAATTAGATTCCTCTATTTAAGACACTGATAATATCTTACACAAAATTCTTATTAAAAACATGACAAGTTACGACCAAAGTCTAAAGGAACGTCGAATTGATAACATTATCTTCAGAGATTCAATCGCGAATACCGGAATTAACACAAGGGGGCTGGTCATATTATTATGTTAGTCATATTTTACAGTATTTAGATATGAAACCAAGATATTATACGAGAAAAATGGTCATGATTCAGGGAAAAATATTTTTAATTATGAAGGTTAAGCCGCGCTGGCTTAGGTCGATTTGTGGATGTATGACCATCTATTACTATTGAGTGTCCTCTCTGACACACCTAAATGCTCGATATGAAAATTCTATCTCAATCCAAATTATAATCCTTTTTTTCGGCTGCCGTTAATTGGGTATTTTAAAGACTCGTATAGGCAAATAGCAACGTTTATTGATTCCAGACAAAAATTGGGATCAAGATTACGACCGCGATAGATGATGTATTTCCAGCGGGGAACCCGCACCTTTACTTGCTCCAGTTACATGCACCGTGTACAAGCACCCTTATTGACTGAAAAAGCCCGTGCGTGTTACCGCTGGCGTGCACCGCGCGTGACACAGCGCGTGGCACCGCGCGGCGACCCGCGCAGGCGTCCGACGCACGGATGGTGGCCCCGTTGCGTGGGTGCGGGGTGCGCCCCGCACCCACGCCCCCTCACCGCGACGGACGACCGCGCGGGTCCCCGCGACGGAGCACTTTTGTATAGAACCGCGCGGGCATCCGCATAACGCAGTTTCGACCCTAACAGTCTTTACGTGTAGATAATAGTTGTAAAATCTGACAGTCAGTCTCTCCAAGGGGTGTCTTTTCAAGTACATGACATGTACATGACTTTTCACATTTATGTGACGTATTAAACTTTGAAGTTAATTTGATGAAACAAAGTTCCTAGTTCGTACACTAGAAACGCTTTTTCATTTTCCATACAATAAACGCCGTTAATAATTCAAGTAAGTAATGAAAAATTTTGTAAGTTTTTTTTTAATCGTGGTAAAATCATCAAATGAGCCTGTCTCGTACTGACTAAAACCCACGGTGATCCTTTAATAGCCCTTTTCGTTCCAGGGCCACGGTTACCTGATGAGATAGTCCCGCGACCCCGGCAGGCTTTGACCCTCTAAGGGGGTCTCTTCGGACGGCTGACAGCTCATTGAGGCGCGCGTGGAACACCGAACACCGAACACCGACCCGGGAAAATTCTTGTGATAAGGGCTCAGATAGGTAGTCGCTCCATATAAAACACTGCATCTTAGTACAGTCAATATGCAATTTACGCTCCGAAAAATGACAAACCGACATTTGACCTTATAAATCGTTAGGGGGGCGTCTCAGGAGCCTACTGTAAAATTATGAAAGTCGCGCTGCATGCAGATTTTGAGAAATTCAAAAAAAAATTTGAAACGCCTTTTTCTCAGAAAGTATAGGTTTTAGCGAAAAGTATATTTAATAAAAAATGTAGAGGTCATTGCGAACTACATTTTTTGTCATTGGTGTGACGTCATCCGACTTGAAATACAAAAAGTAGATGGCGCTAAAGGATCAAAAAAGTGTTTCTTTGCCATTTTCACTAGGAAAAAATAATTTTATAACAATAATGTAAATGAGAAAGTTGTTTGTCACAAAATTATCTACAACTTTTGTTTAAACAAAATTTTTATAAAACTTACCGTATTCGAGCTGGAACTTGTGGAAGTGTACAAATTGTACATTGCGTGCAGTGCTCTTGCACGGTTCACATGAAAGTAGAATTTTTGTTTTTTTTTTTTTATTCAAATAAAAGAAAAGTAATCATTTTTTTTGTTATTTTTTTTATTTTACTATCAAAAAATTTAAACTTTTTTTGAGCAAATATCGAACTTCGTTGAATTTACGTATATTTGCACGAAATTTTTTAATTTTTTTTTCAAAATGAACCTTTTATTGAATTCGTTGTTTTTTGATATGATTTGAAGACAAAAATGATTTGAATTTTATATAATAAAATGGAATTTTGTTTTTAAAGTTACATCATTGACAATTGAGGAAACAAGAAAAATAACTTTTTCGCCTACAGCTCGAAAACGGTAAGTTTTATAAAAATTTTGTTTAAACAAAAGTTGTAGATAATTTTGTGACAAACAACTTTCTCTTTTACATTATTGTAAAAAAATTAATTTTTCCTAGTGAAAATGGCAAAGAAACACTTTTTTGATCCTTTAGCGCCATCTACTTTTTGTATTTCAAGTCGGATGACGTCACACCAATGACAAAAAATGTAGTTCGCAATGACCTCTACATTTTTTATTAAATATACTTTTCGCTAAAACCTATACTTTCTGAGAAAAACGCGTTTCAAAATTTTTTTAGAATTTCTCAAAATCTGCATGCAGCGCGACTTTCATAATTTTACAGTAGGCTCCTGAGACGCCCCCCTAACGATTTATAAGGTCAAATGTCGGTTTGTCATTTTTCGGAGGGCAAGCCTCTTTTCGTTGCATATTCAAATCAAATCAAATCAATTTATTAGTGTGACTTTTGGTACATTTACATGAGATCTTAAAAATAGATAGCAGTTCCACAAAAATCTACCTTAAAGGTGTACACTTTTTAATTCATAATAATAAGAATAATAATCAATAAAATTAAATAATAACAACAAGACAGAGAATATACAATAAAATTAATACATGTGAATAAAGATAATGTCAAAATTAAATACAATGTCAAAATAAAATGAAATGTCAAAAATTAGATACAATGTCAAAACTTAATAAATGGCAATGTCGAATAATTAAAATTTATCATTCAGAAATTCGTCTATGGAGTAATAACATTTTTCAATTAATAGATGCCTTAATTTGTTTTTAAATTGAGTAATATTTAAGTCCTTAATTTTGTTTGGTATTTTATTAAATATTTTTGGGGCCATGCAAAGTATACTTTTGTGCATAAAGGCGGTCTTAGATGGTCGAACGCATAACTCGTGCCTATATTCGTGTCTAATGATTTTATGGCGATGGTCAGATGCTTTTCTAAATAGGTGCATGTTCTTTTTAACAAATAGAGCTGTCTCAAATATATACAAGCAAGGTAATGTCATTATTTTTAACAATACAAAATAAGGTTTGCAGCTATCAGTTACTTTGAGGCCAGTTATAGCTCTTATACACCTTTTTTGTGTTTGGAACAGCATGTCCTTATTGCAGAAGTTACCCCAAAATATGACTCCGTAGCGTAGCATAGAATCGACAAATCCATAGTATGCAGTGACTACCGCTGCTTGATTGACTATTTTCTTTAGTTTATACAACACAAAAGCAAACTTACTAAGTTTTTTAATTAATATTGATGTATGTTGTTTCCAATTAAGTTGATTGTCGATAGTTAACCCTAAAAATTTTGTATTTGCAGCTTCTTCAATTTTTTCATTATTAAAGCTTACATTTAGTTCTGGATAAGCTACACTTTGACGAAAATTCATAATTTTTGTTTTCTTCAAATTTATGATTAAGTTATTATGTTGTAACCAGTTAACGGCTTGTTGTAATGCATTCATTATGTCAACTTCGAAGTCTTCATTATTTTTGTCAAGCTTAACAATTATAGTACTGTCGTCGGCAAACAATGTCATAGGATACGGTATATTCTGGGGAAAATCATTTATATATATATTAAATAACGGAGGCCCTAGCACACTGCCTTGGGGCACTCCGTGGGATATTTTTCTTTCTTTAGAAATGTATTGTAAAACGGTTTTATTTGATTGACTAATTCTACTTATTTCGGTACGTTGTGTTCTGTTTTTTAAGTAAGAATTTGTGAGAGATAAAACGTTTCCCCTATACCATACGCATGTAATTTGCTCAGCAGTACATCATGGTTGACCAAGTCAAATGCCTTGGTCATATCCATATATATCGCTGCTATTGGGACTCTTTCATCCATGTTAGGTACGATAACATTAAGAAAGTCATATATCGACGGTTAACCACCAAGAACTCCTAACTCAATATCTCAAAACTTTTCAGTAGGCACAAAAAACCTTGTAGTTTTGACATTAGGACAAATATGAATAAAGCAAAAATATAGTTGGTTTTAAATATGATTATTTACTGTTTTATGATAAATTTATTGTTTTACTTTATTTTAATAAATGGGTAGGTAAGATAGCAGATATTTTAGTTTTTTTTTTATGGATGAATGAATGTAGATAGGAGATTTTGGGATTTCAAGTGAGAGAAATTCCGAGCATTGCTCTCTTCATTGCACCCTGAGCAACCTTAAATTTGTGGACCAGGCCTATGGTAAGTGTCCACGTTTCTTCTTCGAAGTCATTACGGGCAGGACACACTGGTTATAAACCCTGGTTTAGATAAATATGACGCAGCTTCCCGAATGCCCAAGCGTATCCTTCTGGTTGCTTCTTTCTCAGTTTGGTGTCCTCGATTCACCTCGGAAAAATAGGTACCACCTGGGTGATATCACCCAGGTGAGTCGAGGACACCAAAGTTGTTATTCTTGCACAACCTCGAGGGCAGCAACATTTACGATTACAGATCTTGGGATGACATGACCATTGAGCATGAGTTTGGTTTTGCCTAAATTCATTACGAGACCCACACCCTTGATGAATCGCTTAGGCTTCTCAGCATTACTTCCAGGTCCTGCAAAAACTCTGCCATGATGACAATGTCATCCGCCAATCGGTGGTGCGGGTTGTAATCAAACGTCCTGAAAACGTTTTCCAATGTGTTTGTAAACAGTTTCGGAGGGATGACGTCTCCCTGTCTTACCCCTCGACGCAGTTGTATCGGTTTTGTGCTCTGTTCTTGTACTTGCACGGTCATTGTTGCGTCCTTATACAGACATCTCATCATCTCAACGTAACGGTAGTCGGTGAGGCATCTCTGCATGGACTCCAGCACAGCCCAGGTCTCAACAATATCGAAGGCTTTCTCGTAGTCCACATACGCTAGGCACAGAGGGAGGCTGATTATATTCCTCGGTCTTTTGGATTATTTGCCTGAGGGTACGTATGGGGTCCACGGTGCTGTAGCCTTTTCGAAATCCGGCCTGCTGTGGCGGCTGGAAGTCATCGAACTTTTGGGCAAGACGTTTCGAGATAACTCTCGAAAACAACTTGTAGACATGGGCCAGAAGTCAGACGGGGCTGTTGTTCTTAAGAAGCGTGTTATCGCCCTTTTTGGAAAATAATACGTCGAGCTTTACAAGCTCTATCAAGACAGGTGTTCCTCTGCCTTGAGCAGCTCTGTGGATGATGGCCTTTGGCATTGTTTTGGGTCTGCATCTTGTTTTTCAGACTCTAAATAAAGTTTGACCAAGTTTCTTGATCAAAGAGAACTCATCCTGAAATAGAAACAACACATTTCTTAAAACAAATCTTAATTAATTACTTAAACATTTGAGTATTAAAACTCCTAAATACTGCTACCTACACCGTAATATTCTGAACAGATACGAAAAAATGTTACTACTAATACCGTCTATCTACGTATTTCGTATTTATGGCTGATTTATAAGTAAGAACAAAGTACTACCGCAGAAATAACGTTTGAATTAAACTAGCATGTAAGTCTAATAAAGAAAAATTAACTAATTTAAACAAAAAATACAATAAAACTTACTTTTAAGGCCGAGAGCGCGCGAACATGCGAAGAATTCGTACAAATTGTAAGGCACACGCTGAAGTTAGCAGCAAATGCCACCAAAGTTCGCGCTCGTAATGTTAGTAGATAATTCCATGATTGTAAAAATACCCGAAATATTACGAATTATAAATAGAAGATTTTTCTATTAGGTGAGATACAATATTTATGAAGAGAATCCGCAAAAAAACCAATTTGTCAAAATATGTCAGTTAGGAGGTCTTGGTGGTTAACCGTCGATATTGCCATGTTTATTGAATGATCTTTCCTAAATCCTTTCTGTTCTTTCACAAGTATATTATGTTTGCTGAGGTATGCGTCTATGGATCTATATATCCATTTTTCGAATATTTTGGAAATTACCGGGATAAGAGCTATTGGCCTATAATTTTTAATGTCTTTCGCATCGTCTTTTTTAAATAAAGGTTTTATGACAGTAGGTTTAAGTTTATCAGGGTAGATTCCAGACTCTATGCTTAAATTAATTATGTAACTGAGAGGCTCTGATATTATTTCTGAGACATATTTTAGGACTTTTGTTGAGATTTCGTCGTATCCTACGCTATTTTTATTTTTTAAGTCTCTTATAATTCTGATCACTTCATCTGGTATAATAGGGGCTAAAAACATCGATTGTGCGGAGACATTTATTTTCCGGTCTGTGGTCAGTTGTGTCGAAGCAGTTGAAAGTTTATCTGCTTGATTTATGAAGTAGTCGTTAAAGGTGTTTGCTATGTCTTTGGGGTTAGTGTATGTAACTCCATCAAAATTTATTTCTTTTATATACTCTGGTGGAGAGTTGCTTCTGGTTCCGTTTATAATTTTCCACGCCATTTTTGATTTATATGCTGTCTCTATTTTATAGTTATTCTTTGCCAATTGAGTCAATTTTATTATTTTCTTAAGTCTTTTTGAATAATTTCTAAGTTTCGTTACATGTAACTTGGATGGATTTAATCTATAGTCCCACAACAACTGCCGTTTTATTTGGCTGCACCGCTTTATACCAGGTGTTAACCAATTTGGATTATTTATTAATTTTATTTTTTTGAACTTAATTGGAAAACATAAATTATAAAACAATTGGAATAGTTCTAAAAATTCGTTGTATGCCACGTTAGGGTCCTTTGTGAGGTAGACATCAGAAAAAGAAATTGACCTCAAACAGTCTTTGAATTTCATCAGGTTATCATTACAATAATCACGTACTTTTACATTCCAACTTTTGATTAAACATGTCTTTTTTACTGGAACCTTTAAAGTTTGAGCGGTGTGATCTGACATATGTAGATCAAGAACACTATGAGTACACTTTCGCGAAATATTATGTGCAAAATTATCAATACACGTATTGCTTTGTAATCTAGTTGGTTGATTAATTTGTAAACACAGATTGAACTATAATAGGAAACCAGTAAATTCAAGAGATAGTTTATCTTGTTTTAAAACATTAATGTTGAAATCACCACATAATATTACATTCTTGTTCGAGTCGTAACAGTATTTTGATAATATAATATTTAATTTTGAGTAGAAAACCTCTAAATTGTTTACTTTTGGTACTCTATATATGCAAATAATAATTGTTTTATGTGGTATTATTTCAATTGCACAAATTTCGAAAACGCCTTCAATTGACATTTTACTGATATTCGTAAGCTCTTTGTATTGGAAACCAAATTTCACCAAAATACCGGCTCCTCCTCTTTTTGTATTTCTTGTATAGCAAGCGGCTAATTTATAGTTAGGAACTGAAAGAAGGTCCTCGTGTCCTCGTTCCATAAAGTGTTCCGTGACACAGATTATATCTATACTGTTTCCTTGCTTGGCTAGTTCTTGTAGGTGTAGTGTTAGTTGATCCACCTTGTTGATGAGTCCCGCGATGTTTTGATGCATAATAATCAAATAGTTATAGAAAAAACGTGTCTGGGTTCTTAATTTTTGATGCTGAAGAATTAGAGGTTGTCATATTATTTTCATTATCGATTTTAATTATGGTGTTTTGGAGTTGCCTGAAAATAGTCTTCATACCTGTTCCATTTATGTGTCCTTGGTGCTCAGAAAACATTTGATAGTCACAAGTTAATTCTGCATTAGAGTCTAGTATATATGCATATTCGTTAGTTGAGTTGTCTTGATACAACAGATTATTAAAAGTTTCTATTCTAGCATTATATATAGTTGTATAATAGCCATATCTGTAGGTTGGAAGGCAAATAATCACATTGGTATTATTGATTTTTCCGATGGTTTCTCTAATAAGGGATATAATGTCGTGATAGTTTTCAGTCTGTATGAAGTCCATCTCTCCCATCATTATCACACAATAGTCATTTTTATTGTAGCTTTTAATTTTAGTATCAATGCCCTGTAACATTTGTTGAATATCACCGCCTGAGCATAAATAGTGGCAGTAATCATACTTATCAAAAATATCCTCAATCAAGTTAATTAATTTATTCCTTTTATTATTGCTAATTATGCATATTTTTTCCCAGTTTGATTTTTCTTTAAGAGGCTGTTTTTATTTCCTTCCAGGTTCGTCATTAAGTGTGTCTCATAATCCGTTGATTTATCTGTAATTATTTGGATTGTGTTTTGATGAAGGTTTTTCTTCTTGGTTAATTCGCCAATAGTGGTTTTAAGTTGGGTATTCTCTAAGTTTAAACGCTCCACTTTTGCATGTGCTGCCTCTAATCCCAATGTCAATTCCTTAATTTTATTTTGAAGTTGAGTAATTTCATCGCGATGTTCTTCGTCTGAGATATCTGGCAAACTATTGCTGGTAGTACTATTTATGTCGGAAGTTACGTTCAAATCTTCATTTGAATCCGAATATTGACTGTACTATCTGGTTAAACTGGAAACCGTCCCCAATATAATTGAAAAAGGCTAGGCAGATGATGAGTCAGAAAAATACATTCTTTTTGGAATATTTTTTGATTAGCATCTGATTGTACCAATGACTCATCAAGGTTTTTCATTTGATACGTCACCGTTGGACTTGCTACGTCGTAATTTCATTTTTATTTTTAATTTGTACGTCACATTTTTAAGGCAGTTGGTCTGATTCGATGTTTTAGTCATCTTTTACTATGTGGGTACATATGGTGCAAGCAAAGCGTAGTTCCGGGTATAAATAAGCTAGGTTAGTTGCTCCATTTTTTTATTTATATAAAGATAAGTTCGCGTTTGACCACTATTTCGCCTGATGGTAAGTGAAGATGTGGTCGACGGTGAAGCACGCTTCATCATCATCATCATCATATCAGCCCGGAATCACCCACTGCTGGGTATAGGCCTCCCCCTTTTTCTGAAGCACGCTTGCCTAGAAGTAACCTGTTCACTCTTGACTTGAAGACCCCAAGGTTATAGCTGTCGGGAAATACAGATGCCGGCAGGGAGTTCCACTCCTTAGCTGTGCCACAGAATATATAATAGTACTAAACGTGCTGTGCGTACAATAAAGGTATTGGCAAAACGCTTTGTACATACCGGAGGGATGTCCACCATTTGTCGATGGCGCATTGTCGTACGTCTTGTAGTCCGAAGATGGAAAGGGCCAGGCGGAATCAAGTTATGCAGTTTCATCGCACACTCTCCGAAATGTAACCGATATAAAACCGACAGGCTGGCAACACGGCGTCGATGTTCAAGGCTCTGGAACTTTTTTTCCATTATTCAGTTCTATCTTGTAGATTTTATGGATGAGGGATTTGTGCATTTTATAGCTGTATTTGGGGACACGAAGGATTTTGACAGTCGCCAAGGGTAGTTAGCAGCATGAACATCTGAATGACAGTCTTGTCTAACCATATTTACATTTTTAAAACTATTTTTTACAGTAGGCCTATCGGTAAAAATAATAATGTTATGTTATTATCTCTGAGAACTTTGTACTCTACAAAACTTTGTACCTCCATACAAATCGATAAGTATTTTGGTAAGAAAATAAAAAATGGCATTGAATAATTTATTGTTTTATCGTAAAATAAGTATATCTAAAAATACCGAATGATCCGAAAAACATTAGAATTAGTACATATTTTTTTATGTTTTGTCTCTTTAATCAAATACATAGGTAATTTTAACGGACTAAAAATATACGAATTTAATAATAAAACTAAATTTAAATAGGTATTTACAAAAGATACTAAATTAAAATATTAGTACATAATTTATGTTTATCATAATTACGTATTTTGCAAGATGCAGAAAGAACAAATTTAAAAAACATGGATACCAAAATGTTTTTAGAACGAAAAATTCTAAGACTTGGTGTGTGACTTCCAATAATTTGTACTTTGAACGCATGTGAATTACAAATGCCAAACTCCAGAGAGGAGGCGTAGTCACCGTCGCCTTATATTATCCGGTACCCATTGCATGGAAATTTTTGCTAATCAGTTATAAATTAAATTAAATCTTTCTTTCAAACCAGGGTCCATGACAGTGGTCGCGGGACTAACGAGTTACCGTAACTCCGGAACGTAAAGGGCTATTGAAGGACACCGTGGATTTTAGTCAGTACAAGTCTGACAGTCTGTGGGAGGACTAATGTCATGATATTCCCAAGCTAAAAAAAGCGTCCATAACATTAGATAATACAATTTACTTAACCTTAACTATTTTTTATTAAATATCGCTAAACAGATGCCCCGGATCTTCTTATATTTTAAATATACAAAATCTTCTTTTAATTCCAGGCGGACATAACTTATAATTCAAGAATATGTCTATTTTGTATTTTGTGACAAAAAAATTTAATGCATTTACGGTTTATGGTAATATTCGTCCAAGTGTTAAAATGTCCACATGTCAGAATAACCTAATGTCACATTTCTATTTGGTTAGAATGAAGTTTTGCAAAAATCAACAAGTGTTATAATGTCCAAAAGTCATATTGTTCATGGCTCAAAATCCTAGATTTTGTGATAAAACGACGCCTGGATTTGTTTTTTAGATAGGTAATAGAACAAATTTCATTTTTTTTTTTATTTCAAAAGCCGTTTGTGTTCCAATGTCGTTAATAAATTTAATTTGTAGATATAAAATCATTTTCACTTTTTGTCATATGGACATTTTGTCACTTGATCTTTATAACAAAACTTTTGACTTTTTTACGTAATGACATGAGGACAATTTAACACTTGGTCGAATGTTACCATAATTCGCATTACAGTCCCTCTCTTCATTTTAATAGAACGCTGCCATGAAAAGAAAACCCAACGCTTAAAGTAGGTATTCGATACTTTTTTATCAGTAAAGTATTTGAGTTATTCCAATAATTTTCTCGCTACGACCTCTACCTGATGACAAATAAGTACGTATCGATAAAGTCTTATCGAGTTGTAAACGATAAAACAATAATAACGTGTTTCGTAATAACTTGCGACATTCTTTTATTTGTAACAGGATGTTGAGGAAAAGCGTTTTATTTTGCATGTATGAGTTACTTACAATTTGTGAAATGCTGTGTTAAAACATATCCGGTGTAATATTTATAGTTACTACAGTTGGTTTATGCAATGTATCAGAAAATAGGTTTCTTTACCTCAAACTCGAAATAGTGCGTCAGTTCATCATCATCACCATCATCATTCATCATCATCTTCCTGCCCTTATCCCTTTATACTTGTGGTCGGCGCAACACGTGTTTTTCTTTCATTCTCCCCTATCAGACGTCATAGTATCATTTACTCCTTTTTCATTCATATCATTTCGTATACAATCCATCCATCTTTTCTTTGGCCTTCCTTTTCCTCTCCATCCATCAACATTCACACTCATCACTCTCTTACTCACATGAGTGTCATCCCTCCTCATCACATGTCCATACCAAGATAGACGATTCCCTTTCATTTTTTCTGTAACAGGCGCCACTTTCAAACTTCCCCTTATAAACTCATTCCTTACTTTATCCATTCTTGTCACTCTACACATCCATCTCAACATCCTCATCTCCGCTACATGCAATCGTTTCTCATCCGTCTTTTTCACAGCCCAGCATTCCGATCCATACAATACGACAGGTCTAATCACGGATTTGTATATTTTCCCCTTTAACTTGAGGGGCATCCGTGGGTCGCAGGTTGTTCCGGTGACCTGTCGCCATTTCATCCATCCCACGTTGATCCGGTGTGTTATGTCCCGGTTTACATCGCCATCTCCTTGGACAAGCGAGCCAAGGTACCGGAAGTCGGAACAGACTGGTATGGGCGTTCCGGCAAGGGTAATGGGCACGGGACTGGAGAGACCGCCAAAATCGCAAAACAAATATTCTGTTTTGGTTCTGCTTAATTTCAGGCCAACATTCTCCAGTCTTTGCCACCACACCTCCAATCTGTTCTGGACCTCTAGGCCATCTCTACATCATCTCTACATCATCATCATTATCGGCCTATAAATGATTCTCACTGCTGGGACATAGGCCTCCTCTCTGTGGGAAGGTGTACTCCCTCTAATACTCCACCACGGCCATAATAGGGATTCTGGGCGAGAGCCCCGAGCCTAGCGAGGGAGTTCTTAGAGTATGATCCCAAGCGAAGCGAGGAAGTTAGGTTAAGCATCTTTAGTGTAGCGTGAAATTTAACCTTTTAACCGCCAACGTAGGATATTTCCGACAATATTTTCGGGCCCATTACGCCAGAGTCGGATAATATATATCCAACAGAGAATTTTCACGATTTTTGTTGTTTTGTTTTATTGCATCTATTCTGTATATCTGTCTCTCTGTTTATGTAGATAGACAGTTATAATACTTTTTATTGTACACCATAATATTTTACAAATCGGAGCTTAAGAGGAGAAGAAAGAGATGAACTTGTATTTCACCAATTCGTAGCCTGGCGCTGGGGGTACGACAATTGATATGAAGTCTGGCCGCCCAAGACGAAGGTACCTTTTTTCTTGAGGAGAGTTCTCTACTGAAAATGCCTGCATAGTTAATAAGTTATCTCTGTTTTTTACCAATTAACCCTTTGGATAAAAGGAGAAACTGTTGCTTATGGTACAGTTGGCATACTGGCCGGGAGATTGACTGCTACGTTGCGTGTCGCGTTCCTGCACGAAAAAAGCATTTCTATCTACAATAAGTTATTCCGGTGTTTGTGTATTATGTGCATAGAAATGTTTATAACCGTATCCACGATACAGAAGAAATTCTTAGTGAGAGTAAATATTCATTTTTTAATTGTATTCTATGAACTGCGCTCATTATCACGTCACAGCCATCTGTAGAAATTTTCATATCCAGATTTATTTAGTTTTTAATCTTCAATACATGGTTTTCCTTAATAAGTACTTACGTTATCAAAATATATACAGCTATTCCAAAATAGATAAACACAAAGATGGCTGGGATTTTTGCCAATAAGGTGATTAAATTGATAATAGTACATACTAATTTTTGTTCGCAGCTACGTCACCCATTTCTCCAATTTTAACCGTAATCAGGGTCTCATTTGGGGTGCTAAGACAGGAAACCTCCACGTGCGCCCGTGGACTGGAGTTCCCTCTCGGATACGTCCGGGGGAAGACCAGTGCACCCTGGGATGCGGGCAAAAACTCTTCCTTAGGCACTGTGTGCCTAAGGGGTCTCTTTGCCCGTATTCGAATAGCCTGAAGTGTGGACGCTCCAACGCGTGTCCCTCTGATCAGCAGAGGGCACAGCGGCGGAGCGGGCTTGCGGACGGTGAGTAGTGGGTAGCTCGCCGTCCGACCAAGGACCAAGCCCGGGTCGGAGGCGCGTCGTGTTTCGCGCCAAAAACCTGCTGGGGTCGCGGCTTTTTCTTAACCCAGGATACCGTGGCCCCGGAACGTAAAGGGCATCCGAAGGAACACGGGTGGATTTTAGTCAGTAAGAGTCTGACAGTCAATTCCGTCCCACCCAGGGCGGGAGGACTCATTTAATGATTTTACCACCTTAAAAAAAAATCAGGGTCTCATCTATCTTTGTACTAAAATTCAATAAAATAGGTCCAGCTGTTTAGGAGTCAAAGCGTAACAAACAAACAAAGAAACAACGAAATTTATTTTCCCATTCATAGTATAACTAGCTGTTGCCAGCAGTTTTGGCCGATATAACTCTAAAATTATGCCTCAGGCACATAAAATCGGGATAAAACCTACCCAGGTTATAAACTATCTGTGTCTAACCAACTTTCATCCAAATCCGTTCAGTAGTTTTTGCGTGATAGAGTAAGTAACATACACACATACATACATACTCGTATCACTTTTGCATGTATATTATAAGATACCTAGTATTTTTATATAAAACAATTTAAGTAATATTATTATACAAGTACAACTTGATATAAATTAATTCGTGTCGATCAAAAGAAAGGAAATATACGAGTACCTAAATGTGTGTTTTCATAGATTGTAAAGTAGATTAAATATTTTTTACATGACTGTAACAAGTAGGTAAGTCGTAGTAAATATTTTTGATGAAAAAACACTGAAACTATTTGATGTTTTTGTATATTTTCCCACGTTTCTTTTTTAATTAGATTAGATAGATTTTAGACAGATTCAATTGAGATTACCGCTTCCCAACCACACTTTTTTTAACGTGGTAAAACCATTAAATGGGGTGGGACTGTCAGACTGGTACTGACTAAAATCCAACCCGTTTTGTATTATTTTTTGGAAAAAAATACGTACCTATCCATTATTTTTTTCCAAAAAATAATGGATACGTATTTTTTCATATATTTACAAAAGAATAACTCATCAAAATTCGAGAGTGGAGCCTCTTGACTCAACTCAAACTCAAACTCAAAAATTGCTAATACGCGTATTGGCAATTTTTGTTGGTTTACGTAAGAAAAGAAAAATACTTGTCAAATATTTTTTGAAAATCTAACGGAGTTATTCGTTTTTTTTTCAGTGAAATATCTGATAATACTCGTATATATTCTAACTTTCCATGAGTAATATAAAAAAGGAAAAAGAGTAATAGGCCGCCAAAAATTCCCATTTTGTTACCTACATGCGTACACGCACGTAAACATAGAGGATAACTTCAGCCCAACGAGGTCATTAAATTATCCCACCACGTGGTAGATACGTCATTATATTATGTGGGTGTGGTAACAATTTGGGGTAACCCCATTGTCGGGGGACTGTCTATTCAGTAAACTGTGGCCCTGGAACGTAAACGTAGGGCTATTGAAGGAAAAAGGTGGATTTTAGTCAGTACGAGTCTGACAGTTCCTTGCTCCACCCAGGGTGGGCGGACTCCTTAAAAATTTGATTATATTAAAACGTAAAAAAACCTATAAACTCAGTATATTTAAATAAATGTGATTTCCTTCATATGTAACTCAAAAGCAACGGTTTTTTTAGCTATACTGAAACATTGTGAATAAAAATAATTTCGGTGGGATTATCCCTCGTCGGGAAATTGTAGTGATATAATTCTTAATGAGGATTTATTTGCCTTTTTTTGAGGAAACTACTGTGCTCTGATGCGCGTCTGCTCAAACGGGGTAGACCTGCATCTCTCCTGATGGTAGGCGAGGATGAATGATGAATGGTGAAGCACGTTTGCCTAGAAGTAACCAATTCTCTCTTGATTAGAAGACTCCAAGGTTATAGCAATCAGGAAATACAGGCTGTGGCAGGAAATTCCACTACGTCTAAGTCGTCAAGCAAGCGTTTTCTAGGCCTCGAACGGTAACGACGACCGTCTTTCGGTTCCCACTGCGTGAAGAATCTGAAGAAATGTCGTATATAGATAGATAAGGTCAAAGAGAAGAAGGTTTTGCCAATATTTTTATTGTATGCACAGCTAAGGAGTGGAATTCTCTGGCGGAGTGTTTCCTGACAGCTACATCCATGGGGACTTCAAGTGAAAAGTGAAGTGAAGCGTGCTTTACCGTCTAAATATAGAATAAAAAAATCTGATCTACACTATCATTAAACAATTTGGGTAATCCCGAAACCAAATACAGGCTGATATGAACGGGATCATACGGATATACGTGGGCGTCACCATGTTTTACCAAACAATGTGGGGAAACCTGTACTACAAATCTAGGACTTTTTGACGGCATTCAAACATCCATTTTCCTGAATAATGGTATACCTACCTGTTACAGTGTTTATGGTTATTGGCTAGGATGATGTTATTATCGGTCTTACGGATTATAAAGTTGAAGTGCGCATGTAAGAACAATATGTAAAACACGTAATTTTGGGGGCAGTATTTGAAATAAAAAGGGTAAAATAAAACCTTTAAAAAACTACAAAAATCTATATACATATAGGCTATGGTGACCGTTTTCAAACACATTAGGCCGTAACCTTGTTTGTCACATTTATGGTGCATAAAAATATATTATTGGCTGACCTATTATCATAGCACAAGGACAGGAGGATATGTTAGTGAATTGTAGCTCTATCACAAACAGGTATACTGCTAATTTCATTACATAATACAGGATTTAAGACTCAAATTCTCTTGCAGCCAATACATTAGGTAACACTCACATCGCAATTATTTCCATTGCATAACGATTTACATTGTTTTCAAACAATATTACGCAATCAAAACAAACGGAAAGGTCACATATATGTCCCATTCTAGATATGTGAATAGTCTAAACAAAATGGTACATAAGTCACTACAATTCTATGCAAGATTGTACCTGTGTTTACGACCAAAAAGGCAAGGGATTATAGATCTTAAAGCTTGGTCATAAGCGTTCTTTTATCAATAGGGGCGGTTAAACTGCGCAATTGATTTCCCTATTGCGACATTGTTTTGGCATTATTTACCTTATCAGATATTATTAGTGGTACATACAAAAAATTTGTTTTCATGCAACCGTGTTTTGACACACTGAAAATAAATGCGTTAGTCATATCGATTTCCGATGAATTTCACGGAACTGCGGAGATGTGTGGTGTCAACAAATTACGGAGATTTTTAGGTAGTTAGATAATATTTTTTGGGATGGTAATTAGGCGCACGGGCTGATACTCATTTCTTTCAGGCATACTGTGTCACTCATTCTTGTATGAATCATCAATAATGAGTTAGAGTTTAGATAATACAAGCTGTTTCTCGTGTTTTCAACCCTGCAGCTGTGCTCCTATTGGTCATAGTGTGATGTGTTTATATAGCCTATAGCCTTCCTAAATAAATGGACTCTTTTTCAATTCGATCCAGTAGTTCTTGAGATTAGCGAGTTCAAAAAAACAAACATTAAACTCTTCTGATTTATAATACATCTACTATATAAAAATAAGTCGGGTTTTCCTTTCTGACGCTATAACTCCAGAACGCACGAACCGATTTCCACGGTTTTGCATTCGTTGGAAAGGTCTCGGGCTCCGAAAGGTTCATAGCAAAAAAAAATTCAGGAAAAATTTCAATAGAAAAGCGGGAAAATCTTTTTTCACATACAGAAATGTTACATAAAACGAAGCCATCTGGTGGCGAAACGGAGTTCGCCGGGTTTGCTAGTATTAGTACCTATAAATTTTCTGCAGCTGGGCCAACAACGCGCAGGCCATACCTCTAGTGTTATGTTGTTCTTTAATTTTTGTGAAAATATTATGCGCTGATTGTGTCAAATAAAGTTTTTTTTTTCTTTATTTATAATTAGGTTAGCATTTGACCACTATTTTGCCTGATGGTAAGCGAAGTAGTCGACGGTGAAGCACGCTTGCCTAGAAGTAACCTGTTCACTCTTGACTTGAAAACTCCAAGGTTTTCACCCTATTTCTTTCGTTCTTACATGAAAGAGTTATGCTCATTCTGCAACTTTGTATTTATTCGACATATGACTCGTTCATTACCGGAAGTTGTAATCTGTACCTCAGTGCGATGTTTTCGAATCGACACGTGTAAAGTTTTATGATCGTCTAAAGTTTTAGAGATTTTACTGCGCATTGTTTATCATCATCATCAGCCGGAAGACGTCCACTGCTGAACATAGACCTCCCACTTAGACCGTCACGCCGAACGACAATTCGCCACTTGCATCCATCGGTTGCCCTCGACTTTCACGATGTCGTCGGTCCACCTAGTGGGAGGCCTGCCTACGCATTATTATTTCACACTAAACGCTTTCAATCTTCCTTCACAATGTGCACAGCAGAAAAGTGGAACTCACAACCTGTTTCTGTGTTCTCGAACGTATACAACACGAATCTCTTCAAAGTTAGAGTGAACAGGCTTCTTCTGGGTAAGCTCACTCCGTCGTAGATTTTGTCTTTGTCACCTTTGATCTAGATAGAGTCAAGAGCAAACCCATAAAATGAAAAAATAAAAATACATTCTATTATTTCCTACGCATTATTACTTTCTTATACATATATCTACTATTAAGGTGATGCCTTCAATGCGTATTCCCATACATACAAATTGACGGGTTTTCTCGATATAAATAAACGCTGTCCGTAGATATAAAGAAACGGAAATAGGTACGTGAGGATGGATAGATGTTTCTTGCTCAATAACGTCAAAACGGTTGAACGGATTTTGATGAAATTTGGCTTAAAAATAGTTTATACCCTAGAGTAACACATAGGATACCGCTTATCCCAATATTACCTTTCCGTGGGGTAATTTTAGACACGCGGGCGAAGCCACTTGCAACAGTTAGTTTTTTTATACGATTTTCATTTTTTTTTAAATTGATACAACTCTGGGGTCGTGGATTCGTTTATCACGAATTATCACAAGTACATAACAAATGTATGTCTTTCTTCAACCTTCAGATGTCCAAAAAAAAATCTATTAATAACCGTTACCTAATTACCTTTATCGAACGTTTCACGATAACACACAAAATGGCCTTGCCGGTGAAAATAGTATTGAAGTTATTAATTAATAAATCAAGGATTTTAGTTCGTCCTTTGCCAGGGATCGTCCCGCATTTTTTTTTTTTGATAGGAAAAGTAAGCTATCTGAGATGGCCTTGTCATTTTAATGAAATTTATCGTTATGATCAGAATTATTTATTAAAAATTGAGTTTGAAATGGATCGAGGAGTTCGGCGTTAAATAATCCCTACAAGACAATCTTCAAGGTTAAGCCGCGGTCGCCGAGGTTGGTCTGTGGATGGGTGACCATCTCTCATAGCGAGTTTCCTCCGTGCCTCGGAAAGCACGTTAAGTCGTTGGTCACAGCTGTCACTTGTAGATTTTCGACAGTCGTTACTGGTAATCAGAAGCTCGAGAGTCTGACAACCAGTCTTACCAAGGGGTATCATATTATGGTCCAGTCATTTTAGCTTAAATTAGGTAAGAACCTCGGAATTCGAGATACCCAGCTGTAAGTCTGTAAATACTTGTATTTGGACACCCTTAAAGTTGTCTCAAAACCTACATACACCTGCGTACACCCTACCATATTATGTAGGTTTTGAGACAACTTTTAGGGTGTCCAAATACAAGTATTTACAGACTTACAGCTCGGTATCTCGAATTCCGAGGTGAACTTACTAATTTGACTGGACTATTATACACAGTTACTGGGTTGTGGAGGTTCCAATAGGCAGTCGTTCCACGTAAAATACTGATATTCAGTTGCATCCTATCCGACTGGAAGCCGACCCCAATATAGTTGGGAAAAGGCTAGGCAGATGATTTAATTTGCATATACCTAATAAGGAAAATGATATTCACTATCTTGATTTCATTTTTTGTAATTTAATTAAAGTTTTCATTCTTTTTGTTGTTTCTATTTGTCAGATTTTGTGTGACAACAATAATAATTATGTTGTCATGATGGGTGTGCAAAAGTCAATCTTAATCATGATTATAAAAAGTTATGAAAATCATTCACGTAATCGTATTGTTCTTTGTATATTTTTTGATTTTCCTCTGTAAGGATTAGGTGGCATATTTTTTGGCAAAAGAAAACGTTGCCCTAACTAGGAATTTCCACTGTTTACCCGTGGTCCCGGTGGGTCGACCCATTACCGGGTCCACGGGTAATTTTTATTACCCGTGGTTCCATAGCATTAGGGATTTTTCTTTGAACTTCTGACTTTAACGATATAAAATTAAAGCCATCATCAGTTGAATTAAATGAAGTTTCTCTTGTGTAGTGAGTGTATTTAACAAACATTTTAACTGTCAGTTACAAGAAAAGATAACCTTTCAGTTCTCTTTGTCCCATGTAAAAGAGAGCGAGCCTATTGCCACCCAAACGGGCGCAGATCTAGTCTTCGTGGCTGCTTATGTGGAATTCTTTTAAAAAAACAATTAATAACATTTTGCCTGAAATGGGAATCAAACCAAAGACTTCTTGCTCAGCTGTCGCATTTACGATCATTCACAACGCGACGCAAGTCTCCGATAACTTACGACTTTGGTATCTAGGCGACTGTTGCAATACAAATCCATTAGGCGCGTCCACACAGAACGAGCAGCCTCGCGAGGCAATCGCCGCGCGCGTGAAGCAGCTCGGTTAGTGTGGACGTGTCTCGGCCGAGGCTAGCGCGCGGGCCTCGTCCGAGGCACGTCCACACAGAGCGAGCAGCCACCGAGCTGCCTCGCGCGGCAAATGCCTCGCGAGGCTGCTCGTTCTATGTGGACGCACCCATTGAGTTAAGTACACACGCGTCAATAGATACCAAAATCGTAAGGTATCAGAGACTTGCGTCACGTTGTGTACAAAGGACTAAATCACAGCTTACTACGCTTCATTGTTTTAAGCGTTGCAGCGCTTAAAACTACATTTCCAGGAAAGCTTTTGTTACTATTGCACAACTATTATGCGAAATTACATTGTCTTCTGATCATACGTCATCATCACACGTGGCTTTGCTGACTCATCATAACAGACAAGTGGGGACATGTTTTAAAAATCGTCATTTGTCACTTTTCCGTATGTTGTAGTCGGTTTATTGTCTAACATGACACAATCATGTACTAACCTGTTACTCCATGTAAAGAACAGGTCTGATCACGGGTTTTCACGTTATACGACGTAAAATAAAAGGGGACTTTGACGTTCATTTGAGTGAAGAAATAGTTCGCTAAAGCCCGCACATGACCTGCGGAAAATTCGCGGTACGATAGAGCCGAGTATAGGATAAATGATTAGGGTGGATTTTTAGTCAGTAAAGGTTTCCTAGTTCCTTTTGCTTCACGCCCATGGCGTGAGGACTCATTTGATTATTTTATCACCGCGAAAATGGGGGCGAAAATGGTGAATGGGGTTGAAATAGGGTATGTGGGGCGGACAAAAGATACTCGTCGTTACAACAAGGTCGTGTCCTTGCCAAATAATAATTGTGCAATAATACGACTCGTCATGCGTAGTCAATTTGTAATCGTGTTGATAAAGCGATTATGAGCGATCGGATCCGGAAGTTTCTCTGATAACAGTATGAAGTAAGAGAATTAATGTTTTTGATCGAGGAAAAAGTGGAAAATATATTAATCTAGCATTTTTATTTAGATTTTTTCTTTACGTGGTAAAATCATCAACTGAGTTTCCGACCCAGGGCAGGACGGTAGGGACTGTCAGACTTGTACTGACTAACATTCACGGTGTCCTTCGTTCCTTACGTTCCGGAGCCACGGTTATTACTCGATAGCCCCGCGACCCTGGCAGGCGTTTTTTTTACTACGCCCAGAAGTAGTTTAATCACAAAAAATATCGTTCATACCCCTATGAGGAACAGTGCAGAGAGTGTTTTTTCGTTCGTACAATTATTGTAAAATCGTAAAAAAAATGTTTATTTTGTAAATTAATCTATAAATAAGAGGTTCAATGCTCTAAACACAGATGAATAAATATTTTCACTATGTTTAGCAAGACTTCACAGAGAAGAAAAATTTAAAATAAGTTAAAATTCAAATTTTTCCGGAATAATTAATGGCTAAAATCTTGGAATGTCGCTTCACCGTAATTACCTACCTCATTAAATAAATAATAATTTCCCGAATTAACGCCTGTGCTAGTGCAAGAAGTTATTTTAATTACTCTTCGTGTTATACAGAAGACGTTATAAAAAATAACTTTTCACATAAAATTAAGAAGAAACATTGCAAATCAATGCAATGTTTCTTCTTTTATTAGGTAATCAATTTTCGAAGTAACTCTCAGAAGAAAGAGTCATATTTTTAACAGAAACCTGGCGAAAACAATTTTTAAAACACTCACAATGAAAATATTTAGGTGAATAGTTTTTCGCGTATTACTCAACCGTTTGCTCTTGGCACGGTTTTTGTAATATTCCCGAAAATCGAACGGCTCTTTGGGATAAACCCTAATTACAGTCTGGTATCTAATAATTAATGTGCAAGAAAAATGATTACGATAATTTAATTAGGTAAGAATAAATTGCGAGTAAAATTTAGAATAACAACTCTATAGTTGTTATTCCAAATTTGACTCGCAAATTTTTCTAAAAATAGAATACAGTACACATGTGTATTTTTACCTGTTACCTTTTATAGTCAATATTTCTACAGAATATTACAAATGGATAAACCATGACCTATTATTTTAGAGCAAGCAACGCAAGCAAGCAAGCATTCGGAAAAACATGGATTCCTATATTTTTTGCCGGTGGGTACCTGACCCCCTAGACTCTAGACAAACGACAAGCGATAAACATAATATTAGATAAACGTCTCTAATACGACAACAGTGTGTGTATTTATTTCGAAAATATAGTAATAAATATATATATGAAAAATAAGAAAGCCTTTCATGTACTCGGCACATAATTGATATCTGGCGAAGTCACGGCGCCAAATAGTTTTTACTGTGTTCTGTGGATGCGCAGGAGTTTCACACGCTTCTGGGTCGGCTCGGTGGGCTCGATCCATTTTAGATTTTATCTTTACTTCTGGGATGGGTCAAGAGCTTTCCACTCTTCCAAAAAAAGAAAAAAAAAAGCTCTCACCTTTAAAATGACTGAAAACGATGATATCACTACATAATAATATTATATCTATGATATAAACTAGAATATTTTAACACATCATCATGACTTTCAAGATGACGAAATATTTTTCCAAAATGTTTAGTAATACTGACTGTCGAAAAGTCGTTTTATTATCATTAACATCACACAACATAATGGCGGAAAAATATTTAGTATTTAGGTATTTATTTATTTAATAGGTACACCAACAGCAGTACATACAAAACATAGAAAACATAGTATCTAAAATAAATAGGCCTTAGCTGCAGGGATATGCAGCATTTCGTTGCGTTGTTTTCATCTTTTTATTAAAAATCGTTTTCATCAAAATTAATATTTTATTTAGGCCAGATTGGATGTCGCATGTTAAAAATAGAGCTAATGGGATTGATTTTACACCCATTCCTGTGGAGAGGAATTGGCACGAAACTCCAAGCTAAAAACAAAAATGGCTGCTACCATTCAGTAGGGGCTGGGTTCCGATTTTCCTAGGTAGAATACTTTTATTTGACTGAAACAATTTAATCAGTTATTAAAAAATATTTGACACTTTTTTTCTTTTGTTACATAAACGGAAATCAACGAAGATATGACATTTTTAAAATTGTCAAAATTTCATGAGCAAGTATAGTTTTTACTTGCTTCTGACGTCACGTGACCCCATTTTTTATATTTGAAAATTTGCATTGGTTTAAAGAAAGAAAATATACGTGTCCATTATTTTTCAAAACTCTAGCTGACGGAATAATCTTTCCCACGTTTACATACACTCACTTTTCTTGTTTGTTTGTCGTTCCGGTTGGATTTTTGCAACTCAATTTTGAGGCACTTCCCGATAAGCTAGCAGGCTGAAATTTTCAGGGTAGCTTCAAACCCGATGACATGAAAATATGAAAAGATTTTAAGTGAATAAATTTCAACAACAAAGATAAAAATAATTAATAGATTTAAAAAATCTAAAAGCCCACGTTTTTAAATGTCCTAAAAATAAGAAAATAACCCTACCGGGCTGAGAGAGGGGCCACTCAAAACATGGGAGCGGCGTATCTTTGCAAGTTACGACCAAGATCCATGACACTTCATGTAAATAAATCCCATAAATAATCCCTTAAATAATATACGTCCCCACGTTTTGAGTGGCCCCTCTCAGCCCCGTAGGGTTATTTTCTTATTTTTAGGACATTTAAAAACGTGGGTCTTTAGATTTTTTAAATCTATTAATTTGCAATTTATTGATGCTGTTAAATTGCCTTTTGAGCAAGCAACCTCTCCTTTATATTTGTACAGTTCGAAACTGGACAAATTGAATAGATTATTATCATTATACTTTTAAACTTTGTACTCAAAGATCAATACAGTATCGTCATGCCAGAACCGTCACATTGCATAATGTTTTCATCAACATAATACGAGTATAATGAATGTACAGGTACGCGATAAAGCGGTTTTAAAAGATAATTAGAAGTGTATCGTACGATAGTGACTCAGAACTTGATTTTATAATAATACGAGTACAAGCTGGGGTTTTCTATTAATAATGCAAAATAATAATCGTTTCTTTGTAAGACTTTGACATTGATATTCACCTTTGATCGGCTTTTTCCGTCGAACTTTTTGTGAGAACACGTCGTTTGCGGTAGACCCGTTGGGATTTCCCATTGGAATTTTCTTTTATAAGAGCTTCTTTGCGATGAGAGAATTTTAAGGAAATTGTAATTTATATGTAGATCATTTCTCATACTCTCTTTCTTATTCTAACTCTTCTACACTGGTCGCAGGACTAACGTGACCCCGGAACGTAAAGGGCTATTGAAGGACACCGTGAATTTTAGTCAGTACAAGTCTGATAGTCCCTCCCGCCCTGCCCTGGGAGGGAAAACTCTTCTACAACCATGTAGTGATCTAAATAAAATACAGTCTATGTTATTTGCTGATGTAGCTTTCTACATGTAAGTGAAAGAATTTTGAAAATCAGTCCTGAATTTTTTGAGTTCATCGAAAACTGTAAAATTGCTTCTCTTTTGGAAGTCTTTGGCTTTGTTTCTAACTGAGTTTCGAAAGAAAAGTTATTAATTTCATTAAAAATATTAACCGAATTGAGAACTCCTCTTTTTTGAAGTCGTTTAAGATATACAACGTGTAACGTTAATAGCGCAAAACCTCTCGTGGTGTAACTCAGCCCATGTTACTGAACAATGTTTGTTCTAAAACATTTGGAAAAAAAAAAATACAGAGCCCATCAGGGCTCGATAAATTTCTCATTTTGTATGAAAAACCATTTTTTTTTCCAGAACAAACATTGTTCAGTAACATGGGCTGAGTTACCCCACGAGGGGTTTTGCGCTATTAAGTTACACGTTGTATAATATTAAAAAAAAAAATTACAACGTCTGGTCGTGGAACTAACGACGAGCTATGACTCCGGAACGTAAAGGACTATCGAAGGACTCCGTGGATTTTACTCAGTACAAATCTGACAGTCCCTACTGCCATGTTCGTGAGGACTCATTTGATGATTTCAGCTCATTAAATAAAAAGCTACCAACGTCTGGTTCTCGGCTTTACTCTTTTAGTTTGCCCTTACTTCTTTCAGGATATTTAACAATGAAGCTTCAGTACCGGGGCAAACATCTAGATCATTTACTTATGAAAATACGAGTAATACAATAACAAAACTAGGGTCTCCCTTCATTGTCAGAGCTCCTTATATACTTTACAGAATATATAAGAATCTTATATTATTATGACGTCATAAATAGATAACTGTTGTAAATTAAGTTCTTTGAATAATTCAGATAAGTAATGCGAGTTATATCATAAGGAAAAATATGTGTTACATATTATGCATTAAATTATATTGTAGGTATGTACTCGTATTGTGTTAACGGCGTTTTTCATTTCCCTTTTTTTGGGTGAAGAAATCGTCAAACAAGTATTATCCTGGGTGGAGCGCAAAGATCGCTATTCTCTTTTTTATAGCCTATTTTGTGTCCACTGTTGGGCAGAGCCCTACCCGTTTTCCTTCCAAATCTCTCTATTTTGGGCAATTTCAGAGTCTTACTGAAAAAAAAATCCACCCTGTGTAGGTTCAGTTATCCTTTGCTTTCCAGGGCCACGGTGTCCTGCTAAGACAATCCCGCGACCTCGGCAGTGTACGGAAATACCTGTATGAATGGGAAGAGTGTTTGCGATACATTTCTGCTTACGTCTTTGGAGAATACAGTTGTGACGTCATATTACATCATAATATCCTGTTCAAATCGTCATCAAATTCAAATCGTGAGGTGAATCCTGTATTCCTAAAAATTACGTCATAATTTGCGTCGCAGTTTCATTATGACATTTTGACCGTCAAAAGTATTTGTATACTGTCATCTTTCGTGCTACCTAATTACTAAATTAGTAATCACAGTATACAATATAATAATATACATTTATAATAGTTTAGAAATGCAAATGTTTGTGAGCATCGATGAATGAATGATTTTTACTATTTCATACAAAAACTACTAAACAAATGAATATTTTTTTAAACTTTGTTCAACACTTGGAATTTCTCCTATATCATGGGTGCGTTTACAAACATTATTATAAAGTTACATACACAAACACCCAGACCCAGAACAAATACTTGTAGATCATCCAAATATTTACTCCGTGAATTGAACCCGCGACATGCAGCGCCGCTTATCGCTCAGCCACTGCGCCGATCGTCTTGTCATAAATCCTTGCTGGCCAGCTGTATCGGCAACGACTTACGAGTTGTAGGTCGTGGGTTCGAACCCATGGCACATTACTTTGTGTAAGTAATTTATTTCATCACCACTGCTCTCAAAACGGTGAAGGAAAACATCGTGAGGAAACCGGCATGCCTTAGAACCATAAAATTCGAAGATATATGACATCCATCAATCCGCACTGGGCCCGCGTGGTGGATTATGGCCTACTTTCCTCTCAGAGAGAGAGGAGGTCTGTGTCCCAGCAGTGGGAACATTATAGGCTGATGATGATGATGATGATTAACCTTCGAAGAGAACAGTCATGACGTCACATTACCTCATAATATCCTGTCCAAATCGTCACCAAATCCAACTCGTGAGGTAAAGTCCTCGATTCCTAAAACATGACGTCATACCTTGTGTCGCAGTTATTATATTGCGATGTTCAAAAGAGTTTCGTCATCTAGGTACTATAATTAAGTCGTTTAGAGTTATAACCGGTTGGCAGTTTGTGATTATTAGAATATGTACCTAGTGGAATCGGTAATAAAGTTTTTATTGGGCGAATTTTACGTTTGGCTCTACGAAGCTGTCTGTCAAGTGCTACTGCTAATCGTGAAGGTCTGGGTTCGTTTCCTATTTTAGATTATTCTTTTATTTACCCTTTTTTTAACGTGGTAAGATCATCAAATGAGTCCTCCCACCCCAGGCAGGACAGAAGGGACTGTCAGACTTGTACTGACTAAAATCCACGGTGTCCTTCAATAGCCCTTTATGGTCACGGTAATGAGATAAGTCCCGCGACCCCAGTCGAGCACTAGCTGCTCGACAATTTGCTGAACTGGTCCTATTTGGCGTAGCCGCGGGACACACAATGTTATCTTTGCAATTTCGATGTTGTTTTAAACTTATAATTTATTGTTTTACTATCATGTTTTTACTTTCATATTTGTTTGTTTATGTTGTGTTGTCTGCCAAATAATCGTTTTTTCTTTCTTTCGTTCTATTTTAGGGTTATTCCACAAACCAAAGATTGTGTCTCCTGAAATCTATTCTCAAAGTTATTCATTTAATTGGTTATCATTTTTATATATCAACGAGCCTGGCCCTTAACGGAGCTGAGACCGAGCCTGTCCTTGTGGGTGGGTGGTCACCCACGAGGGCTGGTTCGAAGCGGCCCAGGAAAAGAGTTCATGAAAGATATTATTTGGGAAAGCCTTTGCCCGGCAGTGGGACAGCACAGGCCGAGAAAAATGTATATACCTACTTTTATTATTTATATTCCTTGTTTGTCAAATTCCTGTCCTTTCCACGAATTCTAAGATCTGGCAGTAGTTTCCCACTCTATGCTAAGAACAACAAACTGAAATCATAAATATGTCTGCCAAGCCCAATTGTTATGGCTATGAACGTTAACCTTCAGGGTTTCAGGAAATGATTATGAGTTTTCCTGTATCTACTTCCTTGGATCTTTCTGAAAGTAAACATTCCATTCATTTTCCGGAATTAATGTACTGAATATTTGGTTGAGGAAAATTAGGACCGGCCTAGTGGACGAATACAGTATCCTTAGCACGAATTTTCACTCTTTTACTTTACAGCGTCTTTCCAGTATTTACAGCGTTTCTTGTATGAAAAAATGGAACAGCGCCTCTGGTGTGCGAAGAAGGAACTAATTATTTCCTTGAAAATTGTCAATTTTAAATTGTCAAAGTTCCAGTTTACTTTACGTCTCAAATACTGAAAACTCGTGCTAAGGGTACAGGTCGTTGATGATGATGATGATCTGATGGAATAATGTATCATCATTTATGCTGTTTTCCAACTACACTAGCGAGGAAACGAATGGAATCACTTACTCCGTTTCGGCGCAATCTTGAGTACTTAATAATTCGTTCAGAAAAATAAAAATGGTTTCATTTGAAAGGTTTAACCTAAATTGATAGCAAATTCGTTCAAATCACGCCATTTTTTATGGAGCGGATCAATTCCAAGTTAGTAATTGTTAACCGACTTCAAAAACCACCACAAAAAAGTATACAAAATAACTTTTCTTTCGGAAGTCGGTGGCAAATAAGTCTATTAATTAAAAAACAAAGCCACCGGTTTCAACTGTACTTTGATAATCCAGTCAGTAAGCCAGTCAAATTCGTCTTTTATATACGTTTACAGAAAAAAAAAACAATATTACTAATACATAATATATGTATATATATACTAGCAGTTGCCAGCGGCTTCACCTGCTACAACTCGAAAATTATCCCATGGGAACATAAAATCGGTATAAAAACTATCCTATGTGTTAATCCAGGTTGTAAACTATCTGTATACCAAATTTTAGCCAAATCCGTTTAGTGGTTTTTGCGTGAAAGAGTAACAAACTTACCTACATGTACATACACATAACATACATCCTCACAAACTTTCGCATTTATAATATTAGTAGGACATATAAATCATGACGCTCGATTGGTCATGACCGTCCGACATGACATTGAATTATAACACAGACAGGTTTTTGTCTAACTTCTATGTTATCTGGTTTTTTTACTACAAGTTAAGCGCCAGATTAAAGTGGTTTGTTCCGGGTTCGATTACATGTTGGGTATTTAAGCGGAAAAAAATGGTGTGATTGTTTAACACGTTTTTATGTAAGGCCAGCGTTGGACCATAATCTAGACTGGTAAGTGATATGATTGACGGTGAAGAACACTTGTCTAGAAATAACCTATTTGCTGTGTGTGTGTGTGAGTGGAAGGGGTTACTAACTAAAAATATACCCTGTTCCATCAATTGCCTTTTACGTTCCAGAGTCAGACAGTCCCACGACGCTTATGGCGGCCATACACGTTAGGTTTGTATGATGGTTTTAACTTTGCATGCATAATCGACAGGCAAGCCCTAGCTACGAGGTAAAACTGTATAGTCATGAAAAAATCATGCTACCCTAACGTGTATGGCCTTCATTACACAGTTCCGCGATAACTTGTAGACCTCAAGTTTTGATTTTCTATCGAATTTGAATTTGAGGTCCTGAATTCAAGTCTTAGGTCAGGTATTTTTGGGCACGAATGATGTTATGCGGTCTTTCTAGAAAAGTGCATCACCAAATTGCCATCATCTTTGTCATTTGTGGTGATTACAATATTAGTCATTTACTAATTAATTTATATTTAGCGATAACTACTCTACCACATCCGCTGATCTCGATGAATTTTTGATCTTTGATAAGGGTATAAGCATTCACTGGAATGTTTTAAGAGGTTTCCGCGGTCCTAGGAACTAAAAAGGACTAGGACAAATGGAGGAATAAAGTCATATTGGAAATCTATGGAGGCCTATGTCCAGCTGTGGACGTCCTATGGCTGATATGATGTTGATGATAATTATAGCACAAATTTTAACTACCATTCCTTGAAACAGTTCACAAATTGAGCCAAAATATCCATATACCTTTACTATAACAAAGAATGAAGAGTGTGAACGTGTAATGGACATTTACGGTCTCACTACAAATAACGATTTCAAGAATTGCCCAATAATTACGAACAAAATTACGTGGAAAATATATGAGCAATACATAACTGGGAAGCTTGAAACAATGCCAACTGCGAAAACTGGACTACATAGAGAGTGACCAGAATTTTTTGGCACATCCATATGGCGCCACTTGTAAAGAGGAACGTTGAATTCCGATCCATTTTCTTTTATTAGTTCCGTTTTTCACCGCATGCCAAGTTATGTTGGATGTTCTGTATAGGAGCATTGCATAAAGATTATTCATAGTATACCCTTGTTTGGTCAGCATAACACAAGTGAAATCATTTGAAAGAGGTTATAGATAAATTGGTTTCAATGTAAGACCTTTAAGTATGTATAGACTTGTTTCGAACCTATAATGATCCCACTGTTGGGACACAAGGCTCTTTTCTGTGAGAAGTATTGATTTTTTACTCGGAAGAGGGCTGTATATTTCCACTATTTCAAGACAATTACACATTAACTATTTGATGCTAGGGCTACACTAACAGGATTTACCGTTAATTATCACGTTATCGGACGTTTGAAAGAACATTTAAAATACTATATTCACGAAAATGAACGGAAAATGCCGTAAGTGTGACTCTAACGTAAGGAAAAAGCCGTTTGTCTCGATGTTTTTTGTTTTAAAAACACAAACAAACAACTGCAAGCCAAACAAAATCCAAGAAATCAAACATGTGACCACAGCTAGATCACCCAATTTTCCATTACTGATCTTATGGGGAATGCCCGCGAACAGAGGTCAAAGTCTTCATTCAAACTAGTACACATGACAGTTCTATCAGATATTTTCTAGGAACGCCACTCATTTCCTGAATCATAATACTATGAGATATGCCAATTATAGTACATTAGATCCGAGACTAAGCAGACGTGTCTTTCGTATCGGCTAATATGTGAAATCATTAAGTAATTACGATTAATATTATTGCAATTATCTGCAACGTCAGTTGAATAAGTAAAGTGTGTCGCGTGTGTTTAGTAGGTTACTGCCAACTGAGTCATTGTGCAAGATGAACTAAAATAGACAATAGTGTTTGTGTTAGTCATGTCTAACGCAGGATCTAGTCCTTTTGGCAGGAGCCAAATACTGAGCCGAAGTCCTCCAGCGACGCAAATTGAAGAACCCCATCCTAGAGATCCAAGTCCACCATCATCCACGGAGAATGAGTTACCGAGCGAAGTCATCCCTACGCCAGAGATCCAGAAGTGGATGGTATCAATAGATACCCTTCTAAACGACGTGTGCTCTATTGTTTCGGAGGGAAAAATGAACTCGGAACAGAAGCTCCGTGTCTCCACTCTTTGCCGAAAGGTCTCGAGTGGCACATCTCAGATGGCTGTTTTATACCAAGCACTGAAACAGAAAACTATCCAGGCACACAGCACCATCCAGCACTTACAAGCACAGCAGAAAATTTCGAACTCTATTCAACAATTCAAAGAGGTCGTCGAAACGAAACTTAAACCTGATAATAATTGTTCATATGCCAATATAGTTAAAAAAGGTTCGGACAATTTTATCCGCCCAGCAAACCTGAGCTCTGTTGCGATATATCCCAGTGATAAGACTAAAACAAGTGACGACACCAAGAGCCTTATACAAAAAATCATATCGCCCGAAGAGCTTAAGCTTCATGTCCGTGGCCTGAGGAAAGTCAGGAACGGGGGTGTCATTATTAGCACCGATAGTAAAGGTGACATTGACAAACTTAAACAATCTGAGAAATTAATGTCATCGGGCCTAACAGTCGAAGAACCATCCAAACGCCGTCCTAGGATTACTCTCGTTGGTGTCCCCGTAGCTCTCACAGAAAAGGAAGTTTTTGATTGTTTGTACGAACAAAATATGTCCGATAAAGTGCCGAATACATCTCGTGAGTCTTTTCAAGAGTCTATAAAACTAAGCCACAAATCGGGTAAAAAAAATCTTCCTACTTGTAACTACGTATTAGAAGTACCAGCTAGCATCAGGAAAATTCTTATAAATCAAGGGCGAATTTTTATAAATTGGACATCATGCCCGGTGAGAGATTTTACGATAGTCACGAGGTGCTTCAACTGTCAGCTTTTTGGACACGCAGCAAAGTATTGCCGGGAAACAAGTCCTACGTGCAACCACTGTGGAGAAACTGGTCATTCCTTCAAGGAATGTCACAATAAATCTTCTCCCTCCCAATGCGCGACATGTAAACGTGTCAAAAGAAATTGTGACCATCCAACTGGTGATGCCAATTGCCCGGCAAGAAAATATGCAGAAGTCAACTACGTTAACTCAATAGATTATGAAGGCGACTAAGACCACAACCAATCTATTTATTTAAGTAAGCACTAAAGCGGTGGTTTACCTTTTATTTATATTTGCTAGTTTGTAATTAGAATAAGAAGTTTTAATAAGAATGGCTAATCAAGATAGAAAACTATTTAGATCGTTTTGTTATAAAGTAAAACCATTGTTATTCATTGTCGTCATTAAGCTATTCTTCTAATATTGTTCATATCTTAACCAAGTTAAAATTACATGCGTGGATAAAATACTTAATAACCTTGAAAATGACATACGTACGAGCTACTGTTTTTGACCCACTTTGTAGTGCAAATGATGCAAGTAATATTATTTGTTGTTTGCTTAGGTAATTGATTAGAATAGTTTGTAATAATATTTTTTGTAATGTTTGCTTAATTTTATAGTCGATGAAGACGTATTTTAATATTGATCTAGTTAACATAAATTACTGCCCCATTTAAATTACGATGAAGTGATGGCCTGAAACACAGGTTTTAATTAACTTAGTTCAGGCAGGTCGCTACATATTACTTAAATCCCTAGTTAAATATCGAATACCTGTAATGAATATCCTTTAGTTATACACTAATTTTTGTTTAGGCACTAATATAAACTATTATATAAGACTTTTACTATGTTAATTTTTTTGTGGCTAATTCCATCTTTGTAAAAAAGTTATTGAATAAAAATTATTATTATTATTATATTATAGTCTCCCACGTGTTGATATCAATTTTGAGACAGCGCCAGATAACATAAAGCTTTAGTGACACTGCGGCGAATCGTGGAATGGACGCGGGATGTGACTGCATGCGTCTAGACATCCTTTTTTTAATACCGAATGAGTAGTTATAAGTAAAAATAATATTATATTTCTACTGTAAAAAGCTGTTTATTAAGTTTGGTGTACTCTATAAAGAATATTCTATTATATTCTAATCCTTAACTGTCAGCATTGTCTCGACTCGGGTGGATCGGAATTCAATCTAAAGCTGGGTACTCACTCAATAATGTTGCATGTAACGTATCAGATACTGTATCAACATTCAAGTGGGTACGGTTCGTCCGAGCACACTGCGAGCCGCTACCGCCTTTGTGTTCACAGTGATACCGCCACTCAGCGGGTCACTGCGAGCTTACAGCGCTCCTTACGCGAGCGAGCGGTTCGCAGCGGGCTCGTGCCTACGCACTCACTTGATATCGTATCTGTAACGTTATATGCAACATTGCTAAGTGAGTACCCAGCTTTAGATACCTCATACTGCATTGTCCTGCAATTTCATCGCTTTACATTGCAATAATAATAATAATTTATTTTATTTCAGACAATGTTAGTCCATATTACATACAATCAAATTAAAATATTCTAAAATAGTATTCAAAACCAAATAAATAGAAAATTGCAAATTAAAATAAACATCAAAATTTGTGAAGTAATTACACTAACATGTCAGAATCATATTAAAATAAAAATTAAATAAAATGTAAACCATTGCGAATTAAAGTAAACATTAAAAGTGAAATAATTATTAACATGTCAGAATCTAAATAAAATAAAATGTCAAGTAATAAATTGAAAATTGCGAATTAAAATAAACATTAAAATTGGTGAAATAATTATTAACATGTCAGAACCAAATAAAAATAAAATAAAATAAACTTAATGTCAACAGGTAAAATAAAAAAAGGATAATAGAAAATATACAAAAACAAATAAACAAAGATTTACCTGCCCCCTGCAATGAACAAGAAAACATTTTAATGAGGTGCCAATTTAGTACAGAGCTTACAACTGTGCGATGACCTCTAATCACAAGGAAATCACGTGACTTAGAACACTCCTATGTAATTTTGTTGAAACTTAACACAACTGTTTAGCTATTTTGATCCACAGTTAAGTCTTTATATTGGACTTGAATATATAATTTTTAAAATGAATTGGCGTGTGTAAATTTCGTCCAGCATTCGTGATGGGATTCGCTTCAGTTTGGCTAGAGCTTTATTTTCATACAGTATCGGTGCCAATTAGTTAACTATCGCTGTTTATTTTGTTGCTATTTGTATTGATTGAATTGAGCCAAAGGGAAAGTTCCTTATGAAATGTTTGTTTACAATACAATATTCTGTGTTTTATCCTAACTCAGAATATAATAAGTCTAAGGAGTTTACGACTGAATAAAATAAACGTTTCTTTTCCACATTTTATACATTGCCATGCTTAGCACGATAGATTTTTTTTATACTGGCGGTTTCACCACCAGTGCTCGGCTTTTTTTGATCGTAGCGTGATTTTATATAGCCTATAGCCTTTTTAGATAAAATTAAATGGACAATCAAACACAAAAATAATTTTTCAAAACGATCTAGAAATTCCTGAGATTTGCGCGTTCAACCAAATATTTATTTTTATTTCATTTTATTTATTTGGTTCACCAACGACTGTTTACACTAATAACATAGGTACTTACTTAAAACTACTTTTACATTAAATTCACAGTGTAACACTCACTTAAAGGTAAACACCACAAGCGCCATAGTAAACTATGTATTTGTAGTAATCTAACCATTTTCAAAGTTAAACAAATTTTAGTTATAACCAAACAAAGTCTTCAGATTTACGATAATAGTATTTTTGTTATTTTACTATCCATCGACTAGACCCATTTTCTAAAGTCATGCTATGCGTGTTGCGCAGTTTGTCTTCAAAACATGTTTCTTTTCCATAGCCATGCACATAAACAAAAAGTTCACGTGCAACGAAAAAAACGTGAGATTACAAAAAAACAATGAGGTAAGTACCTAATTTGTAATTTTTGATAACATTGTTGTTTGAGTTACGTTTGTGACGTCATCACTTATTAATAGTTGGTATTGGTTATTAATCGAATTGTTTTCCTTAAAACCCTCTTTAGATAAAGCGATAATGGATTATTTTTCTCGTTTTTCTGAGAAAGGGAAATTCATTTCTATTTTTAGTTGTTTTTGCAGAAAAGAACGCTGGTAAAGCTGAAATGATGGAAAAGTCGTGGTAACGGCCTCCACTTACGAGTTGTAGGTTCATGGCCATCATCTTCAGCCTATAATGTTCCCACTGCTGGGACACAGGCCTCGCTCTCTATGACAGAAGTGGGTCATAATCCACCAAGCGGGCCCAGTGCGGTTTGGTAGATGCCATATATCTTCTAATTGTTAATTCTAGGACGTCATGCCGGTTTTCTTACGATGTTTTCCTTCACCGTTTTGAGAACAGTGGTGATGAAATAAATTACACAAAGTAATGCGTTTGGCTGGGATAAAATTCACGACTGTAAGTCGGGGCCGAAACCACTGGGCCACCACTGCTCTCATTTGTAGGTTAAGGGTTTAAATCTAGCTTTTTTAGCATTTTAAAATCAAATGAGTCCTCGTGCCCGTGTTGGGACGGGAGGGATTGTCAGACTGACTACCACAATCCATGTTGTTCCTTCAATTTCCTTTTTTTTATAGCCCCTTTGCCCCACATCTTTTTTTTTATAGCCCCTTTGCCCCACATCTTTTTTTTTATAGCCTCTTTGCCCCCACATTAGAAGTTTCTTGTGTCGTGTGTGCGTTTACAAACATAGAAACTCACATACACAACCGCCCAGACCCGGAACAATTATTTGTAAGTCATACAAATATTTGCTCCGTGCGGGAATCGTAACACGTGGCGCAGCAGTCCAATCGCTCAGCCACTGCAGACTGCACCAACCGTGCTGCCAATAGCCAGTCACCTGATAAGACATTCCAACCCCGGCCAGCTTTGGCCTTCTATAGGGGGCCCCGTCAGATTGGGGGCCTCGCAGAGGGTTTATTCCACTTTGTTCACCTGGGTGATATCACCTGGGTGAACAAAGTAGACAACATTGGTGTCCTCAATTCAACTTGGAAAAATTATCACCTGAGTGATATCACCCAGGTGAATTGTGGACACCAAAGTTGTCCACTTTGTTCACCTCGGAAAAATATCTGGGTGAACAAAGGCGACTTTTCTTACGCGATTTAGTGAACTTTGGTGTCCGCAATTCACCTGGGTGATATCACTCAGGTGATATTTTTCCGAGGTGAATTGAGGACACCAAGTGGTCCACTTTATTAACCTGGGTGATATCACCCAGGTGAACAAAGTGGAATAAACCTCGCAGAGCAGTCGATTGATTTCTGAGGTGGGGTCGATCCCCGCATGGAAAAATATTTGTGTACAAATTGTTCCGTGTCTGGTTGTTTGTGTATGTGAGTTTCTATGTAAACACACCTACGATACAGGAGAATTTCTTGGTGTGGGGCAAGGTTTAAAAATATTGTTTTATAGCTGTAAAGTCATCATTATTTTTGTAAATAGGATGTTTTCATGAAACCAAAAGTTGAGAAACAGTGTTACTGGTTTAGTCATATTGGTGAAACGAGGTATTCCCATTTGAGCAACTTTTTCCAGAGCATCTTTTTTAAGGGCAACTTTTTATTCCCGTTTGAGCAATTCTTTAAAATTTTGACAAGTTGCTCAGACGGGAATGAAAACGGAGTATTCACATTTGAGCAACTATTTCCTACTAATAATAAAAATGCTGCTATGAAAACAGTTGCTCAGATGGGAAACGTGCTTACTTCCACGTAAATCCGTGTGACCCCATTCTTACAAGTCTGGGTTTGGGTTTAACCCTAATTGTTTATGATGCTATAGAGAACCTATTTAATTTTCACGAAATTTCACAATGTTGGTGGTTATGTTCAAACGAGTTTTCTCGCCCTGGTTGGAGCTAAAGGGTGGCTAAAATTCACTGTGTTTCTTAAGTTACCCTTTACGTTCCAGTGTCGCGGCGTGAAACACTTTTTAATCGACTTCAAAAAAAGGAGGAGATTCTCAATTCGGTTGGTACTTTTTTTTATGTATGTACACCGATTACTCCGAGGTTTCTAGTCCGATTAGTGTGATTCTTTTTTTGTTCGATGCAGCTTGTGATTTGGTCCCATAAAAATTTCATACAATTTGGTTCAGTAGGTAATTTTTATTTTGTAAGCATTTTTTTTTATTTCTGCTTTGTGGAATTGTGGATGATATGATAATATTTTGTGTGTTTGTTATGCGATTACTCCGCCAATTGTGGACCAATTTTCAAGCGCACATGTAAGAAAATGATGTATTTGACAAGAATTTATGTTGAATATTTAAACTAATAAGATTTTTTTTTTAGTTTTTTATCTTGTTCCGTCGGTGCGCAGGAGTTTCTATCCCGTCTGGGTTAGCTCGCTCCATCTTTGTTTCTGAAGCCAAGAATCAAAAAACAAAATGCAAAACAATTCGATTATTGAGGCTACTTGAATGTTGCCAAACAATCTTTGTACCATAATTCATCAAAATCGATTCAGCGGTTTAGGCATTACAGTCAAACAAACAAATAAGCTTTCCGTATTTTTAATGTTATTAATACATATAGGAAGTACGAATAAAATAATTATTCTTGCAAAATACCCACGTCATACTGTTAAATTAGACTATTAAAGTGTAAAATATAGTTAATTTAACTTTTAATTATAGAATACTTGAAAATCTTGTTCTTTATCTTAATTTTATTCCTACTAAGGACGTGTTAATTGTGTGTCGACAGCCTAATGGCGGGATAGGCCTCGTTTACCTTTAAAAGACAACAGAAATCTATTTGAGACAAATTGGGAATGTCATTTTGTCCAAAGACAAAAAAAATGCAAGAAAATTTAAATCCAAATCCTGATTCATTTTCTATAACAGCTGCTTCAGGGCATGGCTTCTAGATTGGCAAGGTCCTTCATTGGTAACAGACAAAGATACTCGTACTAGGGATCAAGATTGCAACCGCTTAAAGCTGATTTCAGACTACGCTATAATATAATAGCATATAGTATATAGCTCATAGCACAACAATATCGCACTCCATACATTGTTATGGGCACGTTCACATTGTACTGTACTATATATTATTGGCTTGCTATACGCTATAGATTGGTGCGATGCGCAGAGTTCATGCTATGCTATATCGCTCGCCGCCCTTTTCCTCCTCCCTGACACCCCGGCCGTCCCGCAAGCGATACGAGCGACTGAGCTTGCGATAATATCGCGTATGTGAACGTCATGCTATATAGTATAGCATTGGGTCCTTCTTTGCTATACTTTATAGCACAATAGTATAGCGTAGTCTGAAATCAACTATAGATTAATTACAAGCGTGTATCATCATCATCTGCCTGCCTTTTCCCAACAATGTTGGGATCGGCAACCAGTCTTTCCGGATGCATCTGCATGTCAGTATTGTACATGAAAGGACTGCCTGTCTGACTTCTAAAACCCAGTTAGCCATTGTACATCAAAGAAACCCCTTGGTTAGATTGGTTGTCAGACTTAGCGCTCATGCACACGAGACGGTTTTGCGCCGGAGCTAAGCCCGGCGTCAAACCGGCGGGCGGACGACTGTAAAAATGTGTCTCAAAAAGGTGGCTCAAAAAACCGTGCCATGTTAAAACCGTTTCGTGTGCATGAGCGCTTATGTCCGACTGACTCTCTTTAGGTAACGATTGACAAATATCTAGAAAAGACAGCTATTTGTTAAATTTATTGGTGTTAAAATTTATTGGTTAGAGCAAAGACTGTCAGATTCTTACTGACTAAAATCTATACTTTTGCGTTCCGTTCATTGATCATTTAACAACGACTTAGCGTAGCTTCTCGAAGCATCCATCGAAGATCAATAACCCATCATGAGCTGAGCTAGGCTAGCATAATCGACCTTGAAAACCACCCAAGCTAACCCTTAATAACCAGAACCATTAAAAATCATCGCTTCACATCATAATCACCGCGCAAACATCGCCGCGTGCGCAGCCGGCCACGTGCGACAGAACACGTGACTGTTACGCAACGAACAAGGTCGGCTTACGTAACACAAGTCTATGGACTAAACTATTATCTAGTATTCTACCTAGAATTTATATAGGTATAGCATATTCTAGTGTTGAAGTGAGTTAGGTACTTAGTGGTTTAGTCAAGTTTTGTTTGTGGGAAATTGTACCTACTGTTTTATTATAGGGCTTTTATTTTGATAGGACTTAAAAATACTTGTATTTTTTTTTATTTTTTATTAACCCATATTGTCCCATTGCAGGGCAAAGGTCCCCCATAACCATGACACTTTGTGCGGCTTTCTCCGGCCAATCTCTCATAAATGCGTCTGGATCGTTATTAAATTAGCATTTTTTTTTGGAAATGGGTAAAAATTGCATAGGGATTTAACACATAGTTTTACCATTGATTTGATCAGCTGGCCTTTAGTTCACAATACACACCTTTAAGCACTATTGTTTTTTTTTTTCAAGAAAAACAAAACACAATTTTTTTCAATCTCTATCTTTTTTTTTCTGACATGCGCAAGGAAGCCAGAAAATGATTCCAAACCCATCACTTATTTTGGTTTTATAAAACACAGTTACATTCACGTTTTCGCACTAACACGGTAATTTCAAAGTTCTAAGCGCTAACCGTGTCTCCGCGCGGCGTACGGTTCATAAATTCGCTTACCCACCACCGTCCGACCGCGCGGTCGAGATCTCACGTGCGAATCTTCTAAGAACTATTTAACTTCCTACCTCGTTAATATGAGCAATTACGGAAAAACATCATAGTTATAATGATCTAATTCATCGCAATTACGTCAGAGTAAACCTCAACTTGACTCCTTATTGCTTACATAATACAGTTATTAATTATTCAACCGCAAATTATATACTTCATCATCCAAGTTGTAGGAAGTCTGTAGGATTAAATAAATATGATGGACATAGTATTCTAGAACAGTCTGCACATGGTCATGGGTTTTGCCGAACTAGCATCGGGCGTGGGATCCACCTGTAAGCCCCTTCGTACACAAGGCGACGCAAGTTTCCGATACCTTATGATTTTAGCATCCATTGCCGTGCATGTGCAACCTCGATAGATTTGTATTGCAATAGTCGTTTGGATACCGAAGTCGTAAGGTGTCATACTGTGTTTCGTCGGTGCACAAAAGTTCCAGGTCTACTTGATTAAACAAACACAACGTATAAGACTCCAACTGTGACCTTTCTCAAAAATATAAAAGCATTTTACCCTAAAGATATCATTACAAAAGTTATGTGTATAAACACCGTTTATAATTAAATCATAAACACACCCTTAATTACGCACGAAATAAAGGCTCGACTAACTTGAAAATATTATGTATAAAATTACACAATATAAAAATGAACGCATAAAAGTGTTATGCACTAACTTTTAGTTCAATTATGACGTACAAGCTTTTAATACTTTTGTAATAGGGGCGGGCCCTTAATGAAATTTCCGCATTTTCAATAAAATTCAGGGTTGCTTCTTAAGCTTTGTTACGTAGGTAACTTGCGTTTTATGACGTATTGTTTTAGGGTTTATATTGTAATGTGACGTTCAGTTTTATGATGAAACCTATAGTGAATGAGACTTGGCAGTGTATTAGAGGATTAAACGTGATAGAAGTTGTTTTAATTTACATAGTTGTATCTATACATTGAGTCAAAACCTCATCATCATAAATCAGTCGTAAGACGTCCACTGCTGAACATAGGCCTCCCCTATAGACTTCCAGTAGGACCGGTTGGAAGCAGCTTCCATACAGCGTGATCCTGTGGTCTTCATAAGATCATCTGACCACTTTTACAACTTCTTACTTTTTTTCCAAACTTTAAAGATCGCAACTCGCTGCCCCACCATGGACCATGCCCGGGTCGACGGCGCGTTGTGTCCCACGCGCGCCTCAAAGAGCGTCAGCATAATGACGGGGCCCCCTTCTCAGAGGGCCAAAGCCTGCCGGGGTCGCGGGATTATTTCCTTACCGTGACCCCGGAACATAAAGGGCTATTGAAGGACACCGTGGATTTTAGTCAGTAGAAGTCTGACAGTCCCTCCCGCCCTGCCCGGGGTGAGAGGACTCATTTGATGATTTTACCACGCTAAAAAAAAACAAAACTTTAAAGATCAAGGCCAAAATTATAAGTACATATATCGAAATAAGCCGTTTGCAACCCACGCTAAGCTGAAGAAGTGAAAAACAGTGATAAAATGAAAAGAAAATCACAGAGCGAAGGGGACATCACAGACTTGGGTGACTAAAAATCAATCTTAATATATATAAATCTCGCGTCACAATGTTTGTCCTCAATGGACTCCTAAACCACTTAACCGATTATAATAAAATTCGCACACCATGTGCAGTTCGATCCAACTTGAGAGATAGGATAGTTTAAATCTCAAATTATAGTCGCAATTTTAATAATCCCGTGCAGAGCCGGGGCGGGTCGCTAGTCTTTTATAAATATAACTGAATATTTTATCGTATACAAATAAATAAAAATGCCCCAACATATTTTCCAACAAAAGACTTCCAAAAGTTATACAACAATGTTAGGTACCCAATTACAATTATAGCCAGGATTAGACTCATAAAAACGCCCTATAACCATTACCACATTTTAGAAAAAAGGGGTCAATTGATTCTATTTGCAGTACAGACTTTTAGTTAAAGTCCTTGCGACTTTTAAGGCTTTGCCAAACAGCGGGATTGACGTGGGGCGACGCTAGCGTAGCTTGTTTTTGGCGTACTTACTTATTACGAAATTATACGCTTACTTCATACGTCATACGTCAATACGCCACGCTAATGGCCGGTGTTTAGAAACACGAGCTCGCTGTTTCTCAAAGCCTTTATCATCTTCATCAAATCAGCCCTAAGATGTCCACTACTGAGCATAGGCCTCCTCCATAAAAATCTCTTTCCCACAGCCTAAACTGGATCGCGATAAGAGTTCATGGTTAGGCTCCTGGGGGGGTATTACAACGTCTTAAAACCAGGCTTGTTTCAGTGAGTGAACGAGATGGCGCTAGACAACTTGTATAGCTCTGTCACTTTCACTCGCCGGAATAAGCCTGGTTTTAGGACGTTGTAATACCCCCCTGGTCCTTTAAGTGTTCATCATTTGAGGGGGGATTTAAACTACACCAGTTTTGTTCATCGGCTTCGCTGGCATTAATTTAGAATTTGACAATCAATTCGGGTTGTACTCTCCTTGTAATTATATATTTAGATCATGACTAGAAAGACATTATCGTGATGCCATCTATTAATACAAGAAAATTGTTGCTTTCCTCACAAACAGTACTTTTTTTTTGTGCTATAGGTTGCCATAGGTTGTTGCTATAGGTTGTTGGTAGAGCGTATTCTGTATGACTGATAATGTTTATGCTAAGTTTCTGGATGATCGGTTGTGTGGGAAAGAGACAGCTAGCTTTACAAGTCGACTAGCGCCATTTCGTTCCTATAGTCGAATTACTGTCGCTAGGCCACCAGGCCTGAAAAGGTTACAAACAAGCAAACAAATTGACTTTCGCATTTACAATATTTTTTAGGATTTCACGAGATCTGAACAGGGGATTGAAAGTTACCGTACACGCCACGAGGTCTTAAGGCTTCTCATATTTTGAAAAGTCATTATTTTTACACGGAAAATTTCCAAACTTTTTTCTAAAGCCCTTTTCAGTGAGGTTTATGTAAGTATTCAGGGATTTTTTCTTGGCCACGTGACGGCCGGTCACATGCCCTCTAAGTTTTTGGAGTAGAAACCAATAAAATTTCTTTTAAAAGAAAAAATTCAAATAGAGATAATTGTCTCGGGGGAAAGTTTTCTATAAAGCTTTACGTGGGCTTCTATAGGAAAATGCTAATTTCCTCTTTTATAATTTGAAAGTTGCTCTTTGAAAGACTTGCTTATATAAGGCGGGGTTGGGCTTCGGTCTCTTTAAAGAAAAACTGCCTCACGTTTGAATAAAATGTAGGTAGGTGTTTAAAATCTAAATTAAGTTTTAACCAACAAAATAATAAACTCAAAAAATCAAAATCAAAGCATTTATTTCAAGTAGGCCAGTTACAGGCACTTATGAATTGTCATAGACAAATAAAAATGTAATTAAACATTAAAAATTTATGGTGCTACAGTCCTAGTCACAAGACATAAAAACTGTGAAAGTACCGTAGGTGCTCATTCCAAGGAGTAGCTCTCTATGGAGAAGAATGAGCAAGAAACTCCATGGACACTCTTTTTCAATCGCCAAAATTATTACAGATCTTTTGTTACATCATTCATCATCAGATCAGTGGCGGATTAACGTATAAGCACTACAAGCACGTGCTTGGGGCCCCTGTTCTCCAGGGGCCTCCATCCTGCTGGCGTTTCATTTTTACCGACTTCAAAAAAAAAGAGGTTATCAATTCGATGACGAATCCGTATGTATGTAATATTTCCAGAACTGCCCAGTTTTCGGATATTTTAGTCTATATCAGCGTCTGAACAAATGTGCAAAATTTCATAAGTGTATGCAGGGCCCCCGCTACCATATGTGCAAAGTGTGCAATGCACACGGGCGCCATGCTTTAGGGGCGCCAAAGCCTCAGAAAAAAAATGAAAAAAATCCAAAACTAAATAGGATTAGGTTTAAGTACCTACCTACTAAAGACTTCAAATGTTTGATCTCACGTTTAAATTAAAACTTGAAGTCCGGAAACATTAAACTTTTAGAGCTCACTGCGTTCGCTCTTCTATGAAGAATTGCCGTGTTTTATTCCAAAAAGCTAAAAATTTTCGCGCTCGCTACGCTCGCGATTCAAATATGGTTGACATTAGCTTTTTATGGCTTCGTTTTTGATAGCTCATTTTTCAATAGCAAATGCTTCTAATGTTAGTTAATCTTGTCTTGGTCTACAAAAATTTAAATTTGTCTTCTCTAATATAGGAGAAGAGAAAATAAATGTTTTAAGTTTTAAATTATACCTACTTACTACAGTTTCTATTTTGATGAAACTTTCATTTTATACTTTCTACCTTCCCAATTTAAGCAATAGAGGGCCCACACAGGCTCTGTGCTTAGGGCCTCGGAAGCTCTTAATCCGCCACTGCATCAGATGGTACATTATGTGAGAACGATGTGGCAAGTTATTAGTGTCCATAGAAAATATAAACAAGACAATTAAAAAATAAAGTTATAAATAATTAAAAGGTCACTATTAGCAGAATCAGGATAATATGATAACGATAAAATTGTTCTTTATCTATTCCATAGTTTGAGCAATGGATTAAAAACCCTTCCTTTTAAACCAGTCTGTCTGTTGATGAAAACCGTATCGAAATCCGTGGCGTTGTAGGTAAAATCTAAAGGCGCTCCCTCACCGCGAGCATTCACCTGTAATGTAATGTTACAGATTCGAACATTTCATCAGTGACGGAAGACAATCGAGCATCACAATGCGCACCTTGCTTCAAATCTATACTAAATGTACGCGAACGCTCGTCAGTCAGGGAGGTAGTATTGTAATGTAATGCTCAAAGTCGAATCTATAATGTTACATTACACGCGAATGCTTCCGGTGAGAGAGCCCCTTAAGCATACAGACACGGGAAGTGAATTTGTTTTACAATATGTAAAGAAGATAAAGACTAACAGCGTCTAGCTGTCAATGTGGATGTACGTGCACGCCTTAAATGCACTCCGCAGGTGCTGTCATCACAGCGTACAGCTGTCAATGTGGGTGCACGTGCACGCCTTAAATGCACTCCGCAGGCGCTGTCATCACAGCGTATAGCTGTCAATGTGGGTGCACGTGCACGCCTTAAATGCACTCCGCAGGCGCTGTCATCACAGCGTTTAGCTGTCAATGCGGGTGCACGCCTTAAATGCACTCCACATTGGCGTGTCGAGCTTGACTAGAGTTAAGTTATTAACTAAGAAAAACAACTAAGCAACAATTATCTTTACAAAATCTCAACACAAGAATATAAATTAAAAGTTCCTCAAATATGTAACCGTAAAACACGATGTGACACTTATAATAGATTGATAACGTAACTATGTATTTTATCTATGACACTATCTCTTAGATTAACCTAGTATTACATAATCTAGATAAATTATCCGTTAGATAGGACAATATGGCGACGGTTACAACATTCCTCCTTAACGTTTTCGTAAGAAATTATCTTTTTAGTACATCTTTTGTGTGACAATTAAGTTTTTCCCTTTGATTATGTGAAAAGTGATTAATCATTTTTAATATTTCACTAACTACTTACTTTAATCCACCTACTTAAGGAATATAAAAGAGGTATTCTTTCAAGAACAACAGCTTGCAATAAAAACAGTTACTGGTACCCCAGTAAATGGTGCTGTTAGAGCCAAATTGTAAAATATGAGTAACTTTTAGCCTCCTTTGAGTTATAAGCAAGGAGTTAATAATTTTTTTTTCGTAATTTTTGAACAGCAGTTTATAGTACTTAGAACAAGATGCGCATAAATCAAAATTTGGAGGCATGTGAGTTCCATCAATTTACACCGGGCTAGCGCTGTGTTCCAGCTGTGGGCCGCATTCGTTTTGATAACAGCTGAAAGAAAGAAGAAAGAAAAAGAAAGAAAACACGTTTATTGGCACACGCCACAAGTGCACACAGAGAAACAAAAAAAAGAACTAAAAGCTAAACAATTTTTAAAAGTAATATTATATCTATGCCAGACAAAACTGAAGGCATACACTGTGCGACTCACGGCTGCGCCAAATAGCCCCATTTCAGCATAATGTCGGACAACTGGTGCCCGACGCTGGTTTTCAAATGAACCTAGATATTCTGTAGCACACTTCTTCGTATAGAAAGGTAGCCTGTATCTTAGCAGTGGGAATATTCTAGGCTATATGCCAGAGCACAATGTATACACGTGTTTTCAAATAATGACGTTATAATTTCTGATATGTTACATGCCCACTCTTATCCTTATGGAAGGGGAATCCCTTGGAACTTCGTTTCCTTGAAAGTATGACAAAGAATTTGAATTGACCTATATACTTCAGCAATGATAGTTAGATAAGCATACAGATAACTGGATTAGAAAAACGCTGTTATCTCTACATGATCAATGTATTATACAAGAAATGGCTATTAACTAAGTGTCGTATAAAGGTTATGTAGTGTCGTATTTGTAAGTGTCGTACAAAAAATCTTACAGGAAATAAGTAACTTGATTTTTGTCTCTCTAGCAAGCATTTACATCTGCTTTTTTTAGAAAATTGTTGAAAAAGCTTGTTATCGCAATTGGTAAGGTATGTAATATTTTTTTATAAATAAGTATATAAGTTTTAGATTAAATTGATACCGCGAGAATAGTCTATTATAGATTTTGTGTCCAATTAATGTTGTATGACATTCTATAATGGGGACGAGCTGCAAAAATCACACCAAATGTTTTAAGATCGCTCATACCGTCGACAAACTGTTTAGTAAAACGATGGTTTTATAAAAATACAAAAATCATGAAATTAGAGGATGATACCAGAGTTTTAGGAAAGGCTGAAGTCCAGTCTGTAATGGATGATAATTGACAGATATGGACCACAATTATCTGATCGCGACAAGTTGAATTAAAGCTTCAAATCAGCTTTTTTGTTGGACAAAAACTGCCCTCAGTTACGAAATCGTTGATTATTAATTTTATTTAGGTATTTTCAATGTGAAATACGTATTTAGATAGTGAATATGAAATTATGAAAGTGTTCATCTTAGATCTCACTGCCTTAGTAATTGAGTCTAATGTCAACTGATATATTTATGAAAAATTATATTTTATATATTTTCAGTTCACTACAATTATTTGACTAACCAACAGGTATAACGTAATTATTATTATTATTACTACAATTTAATATTACGCCTGTTTTGCAAACAAATAGTACTTAATTATTATCCCTTGACTGTTAAACCACAATCCTTAGGAAAAACACATCTTTAATGACTAACTTTAATAACTTTACGTGTCGTTTCACACTATGCTTCTCCATATTTAGACATGTTCGTCTCAAAATGGGATTTTCAAACGTCATTTGATTTATTTTTAATAATGCTATTTAATTTTATTTAGAACGTCATAATAAGGGTCAATTGTTGACCCATTTCTGTGGTATTTCGTTGAAACGTCATGGTATTTTGTTTTAATAAGATCGTATGATGACTTTGACGTCAGGGTGTAAAACCCAGGTGATCTCTATTTGTTATAAAATTTAAATATATTTTATTTACGTATGTATACATCTGGCAAAACATTCGTCTTTTAAAAAAGTAATAGGAGCAGAATTTGAAATTGATTTGGGTTTAAGATGTTAATGTTTATGTTAATAATAAAATTTGGTATGTTTAGTACCATTTATGTACTATACTATAACCAAGGAACAATAGAGCAAACAAAAAAAGATCAATACCAAAATTAAATAATATAATATGGAGAGTCTGTATTTCTGCCCATAATAACCAAGCTACTAACCAACACAAGACCAGCCAGATAGCCACCACCAAATAGCCAGTCTTCTCAAAGGGGGAACTGGCTATCAGTCGTCCTCCGACCTGTTACAATGTTGGTCATGTCTAATAAAATACCCATTCAATTTGTCAAAATGTCCTTTCAAAAATCTGTTGTAAAATGGAAGCGTTGTAACTCCCTGAAAAATAATCTTATATTACATCACATGTATTACATTGGATTATATAGCCCAACGTTTCCCTGTTTCATAACAAAAAACAGCTTACATAATAAACAAAACCTGCTCACCAAAATTTGATAAAAATACCGTGAAATTTTAACTTGAATTTTTTCTCAGTAACCATTGCGTATTCAGTGCAAAAATTTGTGCAAATTTTCATTGAGAAACGTTAATGGAAACAAAAATTTGACTAAATGAAAAACTACGAAGAACAAAGAAAATGATAATAGTATTAAAAATTACGTAATAATACATGGAGTGCTCAGTCACGTGTTGATGTCCACGTGATTAAATCACGTTTTACTTGTGTCGATGATATTGTTCTACTCATTCACAATACATACATTTTGTAGGCCTTACATTGTATTGTATGGAAAATGGAAAAGTCTCGTTTCTCTCGTCCTTAGTAATAATAGAGTCTGTATTAATTAAGTTTGAACACGTGAATTATTGGGGGTTCAGTTCGCGTGATCTTGCGTTGAAACGTGATCGAAATAAATGAAACCTTATATGAGATAATCTATAGATTTCTTAGTATTTTTTTAAGCTTTTTCCAATAATATTGAATCAATTTTCTCGTGAAACGCGTGTTTTTTTTTCTTGTCTTGGTAAAATCAAATGAATCGTTCCACCCAGGTCATGGCAGGAGGAACTGTCAGACTTGTACTGACGAAAATCCTAACATCCGAACAGTTTGATGGGAAATCACACACTTACGGCAAACTTAACACAATACTAACGTAGCGCAAGCGCCAACAGGACGCCATTTGTTAATGGCCGCTTGCAAATGACGTCCTGATGGCGCTACGTTAGTGTTGTGTTAAGTATGCTTACAGAGTGTTTGTCCCCATTATACCTCGCGTCATCGTCTTATAAACTATTGTCCTACATTTTCATAGACACTAGCGCCACGTCGAAGGGTCATGACTGGTGATGCGGACTCTACCTAATACCAATTCGACAAACTCCTGGTTCAAGTTTTCGCCAAAACCTGCTTCAGATTACATAACCACATAATTTTTTTTATATTATTCCATACAAGGTTAACTTTTTTTTTTGCAGTACACACGATGACACACCAGGTTATACGAGTAATATCCAGTCTTACTGGACCTCCCTTCATATGACCTTCCAGTAGAATAAACGATCATTTTAAACTGGTTTCCAAAGCTTGATTTTTAGCCATGCTCACATTTGATACAGTTGGTGTTCGATCAGTTTTCATCATTATACTTCTAGAAATAAAGTTGAAAAATGGTCAGCGGGGTACTTGTTTACATAATTCAGAATTACGTGTATTTTGGTCGAAGAAACTTGTAAACAAACAGTGCAATGAAGAAAAAAGTGTGGCAAAAAATACTATGTTTTGACACGTGAGGAATATAAAAATATTATGTCATTTATTTAGTCTGCAAGAGGCCGAGAGGATTTTCGTGTTGTAATCTTCAAATTAATGAGTCCTCCTACCCAGGGCGAGTCGGGAAAGACTGTCAGACTTGTACTAACAAAAATCGACGGTGATCCTTCAATAAGCCTTTACGTTCCAGGGTCATGGTGATGAGACAGACCCGCGACCCAGGCAGGCAAGGCAACACACCCACGATACAGGAGAAATTTCTACAGTCGGCCAAATGTTTTTTTTTTTTTTTTGTAAATGGCTTGTGATATTTTTGTAGATTAAAAACTACCTTGTTCCATAAAATTCATTTTTAGAGTCCAGCGACCCTTATTTTATTTGGTCTAGGTATACTTTATAACAGGTCATTATGATATCAAGTTATTGTTACCAAAACAGTTAATTTTAAACAATATCAATGAATGTTCTAATCAAATGAAATTTTACACGAAATTTTCCAGTCTTCATAAAGATTTGCTACTAGGAAAATTCCAAATCAAATTCTGAATCAAGAATAATCAACTTCGTACAATAACACTTACCTAACTAATCAAACACTCCTTAAAATAATCACGTGAACATAAATAAATGACATAATACAATTCTAAATTCCTTTACACTGCGTTGCAAATTAACCACGCCACCACAAAATTACGAAATACCATCTCAAATTACCGTCCGTATGAAAATCAAGTGTAACGTAATAAGTATTTCATAGTGATGTGCCGATTAGTCGGCTATAAAGTCGGTAATCCGTTAAATACTGGTCCTTTAGTTTTCTTGGTACCTAATATACATTAATGTATATTTGTAATTTCTTTAGGTATATAAGATTTTCTATGATAGCACAGCGATCAACTGCATTTTACAATGTTCTCAAAATAAGCGACTTGCAGTTCATAAAGTGCGACTCTTATTTTATAAGCCCCTGAAGTCTATCGACGAATGCCGACTTTTCGGCTTGCCGACCAAAGTCACAGTCGGGCCACCTCTAGTATTTAACGAATTACACATAAGTGGATTAGAAGTCACGTGAACTTGTGGTGTGGTGACCTTGGCCGCCAGTGTATCACGTTCTCGCATACTTCTGTCCTGCTGCATGTTACACTAGCGTGCATTGGAATGACACGTTTTTGTTTAAAATTGGAATTATTGATAAGAGTGATGTGAGAATTATGTTGATGAGGTAATGTTGGCTGTATTGTTTTTTTTAAGCTTATTCTTTTTTGTTATGTTGGTTGTTGGTGACATCGGATGCTTGTATGATGCAAGAATTTTTATGATTGTGGTTTTTATTTTCGGCTAACAAAGCTATTTTTTTTTATTACAGGCCATATTATAAAATTCTTGATTGTTTTAATATGCAATTGCATAATTCTGTACTACGTATAAGTGTCGTAGGATAATTTGATACTTCGAATCTTCGCGGAAATCCTAGGGGTTTTGCAAAAACGCGGATAATTAGACATAGGCGAAAAATTATCAAATCTTACTGGACAAAGTCAGGATTTTTGCGAAAATACTCGTTATTACAGCAATATTGCGAAACGAAACGCTGGCTGTTATGAAATAAGAACGCTGATTGGTCGGTCAGCGCGTTCAATAAGAGATCGTCTCTGATTGGTTGACGTCTTAATTTGATTTATTCCCTTTACGTCGAGTCCCGTTACGTCGAGTCTGAAAGTCTATTGTTCTCCAAAGTATTGATATTTTCCCCACCGTCGTATCTCCACGTTGTCGTCGTGGTGGGGCTTCCAAACTAAGAGGGATACACCGGGGAAAGGCGCGCCGCCTGGAGGATCGAGCAGTCAGCTCGAGCTTTCAGGCGGCGCGGGCCCAGTCGTCTGAGATTGGGTCAGGGGGGGGAAAGGTTCACTTCCGGTACGCGTCTAATCTTTAGACGTAACCGAGAAGTGAACCAGGGGAGGGAAATTCGGGGATAGGAATAGAGGAACTCACCTCTTTAAAAAAGTGAAAAACAACCATGGAAAAGAAGTGTCTGAAAAAATTATTACCCCAGGCGGGTACCAGCTGCTCCGCAGCTGGAGAATCCCGCACCGGACACGTCCGGTCTGCCCCACCGTATTCTGGGGGGGGCAACAACCACTTTTACCCATTGTTCTCACCGGCAGTCGCCGCAACGAGCCAGGGGGGCTCACGTACCCATGACGAGGAGTCGCTGGATCAGTCCAGCACGTCCAAGTCACCGGTACCAAACGAGCGGGCACAGAGTGCCGCTCCGCGTAAGGAGGGGGCGATGGTGCTCGAGTCGGATTCCGACTCGGCATCAGACGCCACGAGCTTCCAGAGCGTAGGCTCTGGAAGTACTGCGAGGAGGAGTGGGGGGGGCGCCAACAGGAGGAGCGAGTTCCTCAAGCGCCCCCGAGAAGAGATATCCTCGTCTGAGGAGGGTCCTGCCTTGGGCCCGAAGATCCCGACTAGTGTGCGGGGTAAAGGCCGAGGCGGGACGTGCGGCAGAGGGCGGGAGGTCGACCCCTCTGTCGAGGTTGAGAGGAGGGTGCAGGACGCCATCCGCACCCTAGGCCGGCATGGTGGGCCTGGAAAAAAAGGCACCAAAGATCGGGCCATGATGAAGGCTAGGGAAACCATCATGGCGGCGGTGCTCAGCCGGCCTCTTCCCGGATCGACAGCATCGGACGAATTGTCCGAAATGCGGGAGGAGGTCGCGAAACTTACGGCGGCGATGGATGTTCTCCGGAAAGAGAACATCCAACTTAAGACGGAGCTGGCCGGGCTGCGGAAAGGGAGCCGCCAGGAAGAGATACCGCAGAAGCCGACGCAGGCGCAGACGCGGCAGAAGGAGCCGCCGGCGAAGCCCGCACCAATAGACGACAGCAACGCTGTCTTAAATCTGGTGCGGCAGGAGCTGGCGGCCTTCAACCAGCGCTTTACAGCGCTGGAGAACCGCGTCTTGCGCCCCCCGCTCGCGTCATCCTATGCGGCCGTAGCGGCTTCCACGCCGCCCAGGCCAGCCCCGGAAAAGCGGGCCGCGGCGAAACCACCGGCACCGCCCAAACAGGCCAAACAGGCCACGGGGAGAGCGGCTCCGGCGGCGGCGGCACCGGCTGGGGCGAAGGCGGCCCCGCAGAGTTCGGCTGCCACAAAAAAGAAAGGTGTTCCGGCGGCGGCGGCGAGTCAGCCGTCCCGACATGTCCCGCCTACGCAGCCCTCGCGTCCTCCCCCAACCGATGCCGAATGGCAGGTGGCGGGAGAGAGCAGGGCCGCGAAAAAACAAAGGCGGCGACAGCGACGACGGCAGCGTAAGCGAACCGTCGCGGCGAGACTCCGCGCCCCCAAGACCGCGGCTGTAGTAATCACACTACAGCCGGACGCGGTCAAGAGGGGCGTGACATACCGCGACGTGTTCGCGAAGGCGAAGGAGGCAGTGAACCTCCGAGAGCTGGGAATCGACGGGGGCCTCCGGGTGCAAGTCACCGCGACGGGGGCCAGACTTCTGTCAATTCCCGGCGCCTCCAGCGGCCCTACCGCTGACGCTCTGGCCGAACGGCTAAGAGCGTCCTTAGATGCGGAGGAGGCCCGAGTGTCCAGGCCCGTAAAGCGCGCAGATCTGCGCATAATGGGCCTGGATGACTCCATCTCGGAGGGGGACGTGGTGGCCGCCGTTGCCAGGGCTGGGGAATGCCCAACCGATCAGGTAAAGGCAGGAACCCTACGCCCTGACTTCGCGGGGCTGCTGTCGATCACGGTCAGCTGCCCCGTGCCGGCGGCCAAAAAGATAGGGGAGGGCCGAAGGCTCTTGGTCGGCTGGGTGTCCGCGCAGGTGAGACTGCTGGAGCCCAGGCCTCTGAGGTGCTTCCGCTGCCAAGTGGGTAACCACACGGCATGCAAGTGCACCTCGGAGGTGGACCGCAGCGGCGACTGCTTCCGCTGCGGTCGGCCCGGTCATAAGGCCGGCTCGTGCAACGCCCCGCCGCACTGCTTCCTATGTGCGGCGGCTGGTAAGCCGGCCGATCACCGGGCAGGGGGCAAGTCCTGCGCCCCGCCCGCCAAGACCAAGAGCAGAGGTAGGCCCTCTGCCACCGCTGTCCCCGCTACTGCCGCCGCCGCCGCAGCTCCTGCTGCCGCCGCCGCCGCCGCCACCGCCACCGCCGCCGCCGCCGCCGTCGCCGCCGCCGCCGCCGTGGCCACGCCCTCGCAGAGGGCCCTGGAGGAGGCCGCAATGGATTCAGATTAATGTCTCCATTGCGCTTCCTCCAGGCGAACATCAACCACTGCGCCGCTGCTCAGGATCTTTTGCTCCAGAGCATGGCGCAGTGGTTGATAAACGTCGCCGTGGTCGCCGGGCCGTTTTTTGTCCCGCCCAGGAACGACTGGGTAGCGGACCTGGACGGCTCGGTGACCCTAATTTCGTCGACCGCCGCCGGTACCCCGCCCCTCGATCGCGTACAGAGAGGGCGCGGGATCGTCGCAGCCCGGTTCGGGGAGATCGCCGTGGTAGGCGTTTATTTCTCCCCGAACCGATCTATCGCCGAGTTCCAAGACTCCCTAGTGGAGCTGGGAGACGTCGTCGTCGCCCTCGGTTCCCTCCCCGCGCTCGTGCTCGGGGACTTCAATGCCAAGAATGTGGCTTGGGGTTCCCGGTACACGGATTATACGCGGGGCAGGATGCTCGAGCACTGGGCCCTGGCACATGGCCTGGTCATCGAGAACCGGGGTTCTGTCCCCACGTGCGTGCGGATGCGGGGAGAGTCGGTGGTGGACATTACGTTCGCCACCGCCGACCTGTCGCCGCGCGTCACCGACTGGCGCGTTGTGGAGGAGGTGGAGACCTATTCCGACCACCGGTATATCCGGTTCGACGTCTCCGCCCAGACCTCAGACGCGCCGGCCCCAAGTGGACGGAACCCAAGTGGTCCGCGATGGGCGCTGAAGCAGCTGGACCGGGAGCTATTCCTGGAAGCCTCGATCGTGCAGGCCTGGGTGTCACCACCGGACAGGCCTGCCGACATAAACGACGAGGCCGAGTGGTTCCGGGAGGCCATGTCGGAGATCTGCGACGTGGCCATGCCCCGGGTCCGGCAAGGACGCGCCCGGCGTCAGCTGTACTGGTGGTCAAGCGAGTTGGCAGCGCTGCGCGAAGCATGCGTTGCCGCGCGCCGCCGGTACACCAGATTCCGCAGGCGCCGCACCCGACCTCCGGACGCGGCGGCTGTGGAGGCGGAGCTGTACGAGGGCTACAGGGCAGCGAAGACCGTCCTCCGCGACGAGATCTGGCGGGCCAAGGAATTGGCCCGCAAGGAGATGCTGGAGTCTCTGGACGTGGACCCATGGGGCCGCCCCTACAAGTGGGTGCGAGAAAAGCTCCGCCCCTGGGCTCCCCCGTTGACGCAGAGTCTCCAGCCTCAGTTCGTGGAGGACGTGGTGAGCGCCCTGTTCCCATCGCGAGGGGAGCACACTCCCCCGCCTATGGCTCCGTCTCCGACGGAATCTGACAGTGAAGCTGGCGCAAACGCGGACCACAGCGACGACGACGTCTACGACGCTCCAGAGGTGACCGAGGTAGACCTGAGAGTGGCGGTACAGCGGCTCAAAGCCAAAAATACCGCCCCGGGACCCGACGGCCTGCCAGGAAAAGCCTGGGTCCTGGCCTCGGGGACTCTCGGGCCTCGACTGGGGGGGCTCTTTAGCGCATGCTTGGAGAGGGGCCAGTTCCCGCTTCGTTGGAAGACGGGGAAACTGGTCCTGATCCAGAAGCCCGGGCGCCCTGCGGACTCTCCGTCCGCATTCCGGCCCATCGTGCTGCTCGACGAGGTGGGCAAGCTCTTGGAGAGAGTAATTGCAGACCGCCTCGTCGGGCACCTGAACCGGGTGGGCCCGAACCTGTCGGAGAGCCAGTTCGGCTTCCGCAGGGGGCGCTCGACGGTGGACGCCATCATGCGCGTGAGAGCCCTCACGACGGGGGATGCAGTGGCCCGGGGCAGGGTCGTCTTGGCGGTGTCTTTGGACATCTCCAATGCCTTTAACACCCTGCCCTGGAGTTGCATCAGGGAGGCACTCCGGTATCACCGGGTGCCGACCTACCTCCGCCGCATAGTCGAGGACTACCTGACGGACAGAGCCGTCATCTACCCCGGTCACCGGGGAGAGTGGAACCGGCGAGAGATGTCGTGCGGTGTTCCACAGGGTTCGGTCCTGGGACCGCCCCTGTGGAACATCGGATACGACTGGGTGCTGCGCAGCGACCTCCCTGACGGCGTCAGCGTAATATGCTACGCTGACGACACGCTCGTCCTGGCACAGGGAGAGTCGCACCAGGCGGCGGCCGACGTGGCGACGGAAGCGGTCGCGACAGTCGTCGAAAGGATCCGGCAGTTGGGACTCGAAGTGGCGCTGCACAAGTCAGAGGCCATGTGTTTTCATGGCCGTCTGAATGCGCCGCGGTCAGAGTCCCACATAACGGTGGGAGGAGTTCGCATCGGCGTCAAGAGGACGATGAAGTACCTGGGACTCGTCCTCGACAGCCGGTGGAACTTCAGGGAGCATTTCCTGAGTTTGGCCCCAAGGCTGAACCGGGCGTCGGGCGCCCTCAGGCGTCTGCTGCCCAATGTCGGCGGGCCAAACGCTTCCTGCCGTAGGCTGTACGCCGGCGTCGTGCGGTCCATGGCCCTCTACGGGGCCCCTGTGTGGGCCCTGAGCATCCGGACGCGACCACTGAAGTTGGTCGCATGCCAGAGGGTCATGGCTATCCGGATGATCCGGGGATACCGCACGATTGCCGGCGAAGCGGCCAACCTCCTTGCCGGATTACTGCCCTGGGATCTGGAGGCGACTGCCCTCCAGCGCGTCTATGAGTGGCGCGTGGAGGCGCAGCGCCGGGGCGTGACCCCGCTGCCTCGTGAAGTCGAGGCGCGGCGGGAAGAGCTCCGGCGCGATCTCAGGGCGGTATGGAGGGGACGACTGTCGCGACCGAAGGCCGGGCACGCCGCAATTGCGGCGGTAAGACCCCTCTTTGAGGAGTGGCTGGAGAGACGTCACGGCGTCCTGACCTATCGGATGACGCAGGTCCTCACCGGACACGGAAGTTTCGGGAGGTACCTGTGCCTGATAGGGAAGGAGGAAACGCCCGGGTGCCACCACTGCGAAGATCGCCCGGAGGACACAGTAGAGCATACGGTGCAGGACTGCCCAGCTTGGGCGGTGCACCGACGTGTCCTCACGGCGGCGATAGGCGGAGACCTCTCGCGCCCGGCATTGGTTGCGGCCATGCTGCGGGGCGAGACGGAGTGGGAAGCGGTCTGCTCCTTCTGCGAGGCAGTAATGCTCGTGAAGGAGGAGGCGGGCCGCGAGCGAGAGAGGACAGCGTCCTCCCTCCGCCCCAACCGCAGTGGTAGGCGCCCGCGGCGTCGGACGTCACCAGATGATCTCCGGCCACCGTAGGCGCGGGCATGCGGGCAGCGAGTAAAGGGCAACTCGCTGCCCGACCAAGGACCATGCCCGGGTCGACGGCGCGTTGTGTCCCACGCGCGCCTCAAAGAGCGTCAGCATAATGACGGGGCCCCCCTCTCAGAGGGCCAAAGCCTGCCGGGGTCGCGGGATTATTTCCTTACCGTGACCCCGGAACGTAACAGGCTATTGAAGGACACCGTGGATTTTAGTCAGTAGAAGTCTGACAGTCCCTCCCGCCCTGCCCGGGGTTGGAGGACTCATTTGATGATTTTACCACGCTAAAAAAAAAAAAAAAAAAAAAAAAAAGTATTGATATTTTACGCTTTCTATTACCTTTATGTCGAGTTTGGTGAACAAGTACAGTCAGGGATGTAAATTAAAAACCAATGGCATAAAAACATGTTAAAATGCTCTGATGATACTTAAAACAAGTATAGGTGAAGATTACCTAAAAAGGAAGTTCAACGAAGCCCCGCTTCGCGGGGCTTCTATTTCTGCTTACATGGTTTAAAGTAACCTAACACGAAGGGGATGGCGGGGTCTTTCAGACCCCGCCATCCCCTTCGAACCTAACCTGTCCGTGTCGGGGTGCCCACGAGTCCCGAGCTCGCTTCGCTCGCTCTTGGATCAAAGTCCACAGGACCCATCATTGAAATTCATAATAATATCCTTAAAACTAAACTATCCTTGTCGGGGTACCTTATTTGACCCTTAATTTTAACGTTAATCATCGGCAAACTAGGAACCAATTAGAAGTCAGCCAGCAAAATTGTAGCCAATCAGTGTTGAGCACATCAAATCTTACTATAATAACGAGTATTTTCGCAAAAATCCTGACTTTGTCCAGTAAGATTGGATAATTTTTCGCCGATGTCTAATTATCCGCGTTTTCGCAAAACCCCTAGGATTTCCGCGAAGATTCGAAGTATCAAATTATCCTACGACATAAGTACATACATTGGGCATAAACATTCAGACTAGTGTTCCCACTGCTGAGACTTCGCCTCGTTTCCTTATTTTTACGCGACTGTGCTTGAAGGATGCTTACGTTTTTTTATTTTATTATCATTTTGAAAAGTGACCAATCATGAAAATATAGAAAAATGTTTTAAATAATAACACATGCTTGGAAAATTCACTCACGCTCCATTGAAAATAGAAAGATAAAGCATGTTTTAAACGCCACGTTTTTTCATACATTGAAATACAATTGGTTACATAAAAAAACACATAGTACAGAGGCGTGCAAAATAACAATACAGAAACATCCATGGACTCCGACATAAACCCATATCTTCTGGAACATTCCAGAACCATCTCGAAACATCTAGAACAGGGTAGAATTTTCTAGAAACTTCCAGACCAATCTTCAGTAGAATTGTCGAGAACCTTGTAGAACTTTCGAGAAGCTTATAGATAGGTCTCGCAATTCGATCAACGTAACAATACTCTCCAATTACTTCAGTGTTTTTATTATAATAATCTAGTTTTTTAGACTTTTGGGTTGTGAATCTTAGCTCAATAAAATTTAAACATGATGAACGAAGCGCTTGTAATTCACAACGCGGGCCCAGTGCGTGGTACCTATATGTCAAATGTCTTGGAATTTTTGGTTTTTGGGATATGCCGGTTTCCTCACGATGTTATAAAATGCACATGTAGCACAAAGTAATGCGTCTGTCTAGGTTCGAACCCATAACCTAAAACTCACAGTCATAGAAAAATGAAAGATTTTTTTTTGTAATTTTATTCTGTTTTTGTAATTTTTGTGTCTGATTTTTGGGATTTGTAAAATTATATTTGGTTGAACTATGTTTAAATATGATTCATTCGTAAAATTAAGTCTTTTCTATAGACAACTTCTGACTAATATTAACTATTCCAGTCTTAGACAAACAAATATCACAATTAGAAATAATTAGTCACCGTAGTTCTAATTAGTCAACTTTATAAAACAAAGTATTTGATTGTAATTACAATCATTATATAATACTAATTACTACAAACGATAAGAAATTAGAGGGCAAGGGAAAACAAAGTATTTAATTGTAAATATATACGTTATATAATACTTATTACTACAATTAACAGCTAGAAACGAAAGGGCAGGGATACGCAATGCGCATATTTTAAAGCTGAAGTTTGTTTGGTTGATTGCGCTTATCTCGGGAAGTACTGGTTCGAATTGAAAACTATATTCGTATTGGATAGTATATTGAGGGGTTTATTCAACTTTGTTCACCTGGGTCATATCACCTGGGTGAACAAAGTGGACCACTTGGTGTCCTCAATTCACCTCGGAAAATTATCACCTGAGTGATATCACCCAGGTGAATTGTGGACACCAAAGTTGTCCACTTTGTTCACCTCGGAAAAATATCTTGGTGAACAAAGGCGACTTTTCTTACGCGATTTAGTGGACTTTGGTGTCCGCAATTCACCTGGGTGATATTTTTCCGAGGTGAATTGAGGCCACCAATGTTGTCCACTTTGTTCACCCAGGTGAACAAAGTGGAATACCTAATCCTATTGATGAAGGCTATAGGCTATATAATATCACGCTACCACCAATAGGAGCAGAGCATTGGGGGTGAAAGCAGGGGGAACAGCTAGTATTATTGTCATTTTTAATTGAAATTTAAGATCGCCACAGCAGAGGTCTTACATGAGTTTTCAGACGTAAAGTAAACTGGAACTTTGACATTTTCAAATTGACAAATTTAAATTAGTTCCTTCTTCGCACACCAGAGGCGCTGTTCCATTTTCCCACGTTTTTATACACTCACTTTTCTTGTTTGTTTATTTGTTTGTGTGTTTGTCGTTCCGGTTGGACTTTTGCAACTCAATTTTGAGGCACTTCCCGATAAGCTAGCAGACTGAAATTTTGCACACACTCTGAGTTCTGATGACAATACATGACTAGCTAAGAAACGTCATAACAAATCCAATATGGCGGCTTCCCCAAGATGCGGACAGGCTATTTGAAATGCACCCCCATTATATGGGTATCAAATGAAAGGGTTTGCTTTCAGGAATATGAAAAAAATAGTCACGTGTCTTAAATCCAACATGGCGGACATCCAAGATGGCGGATTGGCTATTTGAAATGCACCCCCTTGATATGGGTATTAAACGAAAGGGTTTGCTGTCAGGAATATGAAAAAAATAGTCACGTGTCTTAAATCCAACATGGCGGACATCCAAGATGGCGGATTGGCTATTTGAAATGCACCCCCTTGATATGGGTATTAAACGAAAGGGTTTGCTGTCAGGAATATGAAAAAAGAAGATAAAAATAATAAATTAATTAATAGATTAAAAAAATCTAAAAACACACGTTTTCAAATTTCCTAAAAATAAGAAAATAACCCTACGGGGCTGAGAGAGGGGCCACTCAAAACGTGGGGGCGTATCTTTGCAAGTTATACCCACGATCTTTACATGTCATGTAATTACATCCCATAAATAATCCCTTAAATAATATACGCCCCCACGTTTTGAGTGGCCCCTCTCTCAGCCCCGTAGGGTTATTTTCTTATTTTTAGGAAATTTAAAAACGTGGGTTTTTAGATTTTTTTAATCTATTATTTTCCATACAAGAAACTCCTGTAAATACTGGAAAGACGCTGTAAAGTAAAATAGTGAAAACTCGTGATAAGGGTACAGTTCTGTGTTTTTTGACATTCCCAGGTACTATGAATGGAGTTGTGGGACTAACGAGCTATCGTGACCCCGGAACGTAAATAGCCATTAAAGGACTCCTGCCCTGGCCTGAGTGGGAGGACTCATTTGACGATGTTATCACGCTAAAAAAATGGTACTATAAATAGGCTAATTACAAACATAATCTTAATTACCGCAACTCAGTGAGAAGACAACCATTATATAATTAATTAATTAAGTCTGTATCCTTAATTAATAGGTATTTACAGCACGTATGTTGACCATGTGTTTTAATACTCATTGCTAAACACGTGACAATGTTACCTATGATACAATGTAACCGTTACAATTAAGAGGATCGTCTACCGAGCGCTCGTCCATACTAAAAGAGAAAACGTTTTCCTACCCCTAAATGTTATCCTACACAGTAAAAAACTAGGTTTATAGGTTTTCTTTTTTTCAAAATTTATAATAGTTTGAAAGTTACAGGCGCCTAAGAGTTACTTTTGAAAGAAAGAAAACCAATAAACCTAGTTTTTTACTGTGTAAGAAGCATTCTAAAAAATCATTGAGATAGGATAACATTTAGGGGTAGGAAAACGTTTTCTCTTTTAGTATGGACGAGCGCTCGGTAGACGATCCTCTTAACATTAAGTTTAGGTTTTCAATACAAGAGTTGAGAAAGTTTACTGAAGTGGTTAATGGAATCATTGTGTGAATAGTTGAATGCATGTACGTTTAAATTGAGTTAGAGAAAAGAAAAAAAAAATTGGCATACGGATAGTTTATATAATCTTTTTTTTTAACGTGGTAAAGTCATCCAATGATTCCTCTCTCCCAGTGCAGGGCAGGAGGGCCTGTCAGACTTGTACTAACTAAAATCCACGGTGTCCTTCAATAGCCCTTTACGTACCGGGCCACGGTTATTCGCTAGTCCCGCGACCCCGGCAGGCTTTGGTCCTATAAGGGGACCCCGTCATTGTAGGATATTTTATAATCTAACACATAGGATTTTTTTATCGTGGTATTAAGTTGCCTTGAGAGACACTTTACACGTGAACGAAGTCCTCACTGATAAACTTTCGCAGACATATTACTAGTTAGAAGAATAATATTTTTCCTAAATTTTCCACCAAATTTTGAACAACAACACGATAGCTAAGTGTCATAATGCAAATACCTAGTACATAAAGCGATAGGTAACAACACATTTATTATGCAGTGACTAACATGCTAATAAATATTGTTTATTTGTTTGTACCGGTCACGTTTTGTAGTGATTGCAGTTCATTTCACGTGTTGTCTTTAAGTAATGTTCCATAAGTCAATTTATTTGACTCATCATTTCAGGACATCCACTGCTGGACATAGGCCTCTCCCAGGGAGCGCCACAGCGCACGATCTCCAGCTTTTTTCATCCAGCCACCTTCTTCAGGTCATCGGTCCATCTTGCCGGGGGGCGTCCGACCCTACGCTTACCTACACGCGGTCTCCATTCGAGAACCTTCCCACTCCACCTATCGTCGGTTCTGCGGCAGACATGACCAGCCCATTGCCACTTCAGCTTGCTACAGATTTGACTGGTAGGTGATTAATTGTAAGTATTGTTTCTGCATTGTGTGAGCAGTGGTGGCCCAGCGGTATCGGCCCCGACTTACGAGTTGTAGGTCGTGGGTTCAAATCCAGGCAGGCGCATTACTTTGTGTAATTTATTTCATCACCACTACTCTCAAAACGGTGGAGGACAACATCATGAGGAAACCGGCATGTCCTAGAACCAAACATTCAAAAACATGTGACATCCACCAATCCGCACTGTGCCCGCGTGGTGGATTATGGCCCACTCCCTCTCACAGAGAGGAGGTCTGTGTCCCAGGAGTGGGAACATTAATAATTTAATAGGCTGATGACGATTGGTTCTCATTCTTGATGCACTTTAAAAATGCACTATTTAAATCAATAATATAAAAATCAATCGCTGTTCGTCAGTCTCGCTAAAACTCGAAAACGGCTGGACCGATTTGGCTAATTTTTGTTTTTAATTATTTTTTGAAGTCCAGGAAGGTTTAAAAGGTGATTTTGAGGCGGTACAAAGTTTGCCGGGTCAGCTAGTTATTATTTAATATAAGATACATTTTTCAACCTTTTTTCGTCGTACATAATCCATTTTTTTGGTAGAAAAACATCAAATGAGTCCAGGATGGAACGTAGAGGACAATCCTACCGCTCTATTCCCAAATCACTGTAACTGCTGAAAGCCAGAATCAACAGCAGCGACCATCAGAAAAGCGCCGAGACAATGAAGCTCGACGTGTCCCGGAGAATGAATTTACCTGTCTTGGATCCTGCAACGAAATTAATTAGAAAAGAATGGAGGAGTAGGAAAAATATGTAGTTTTCAAAATACTGTCAGATTCTTACTGACTAAGTTTACACTTTTCTCTCGGTTACCTTTAGCATTCCGGGGCTACGGTATCCTTTTTAATCAGTCCCCGGGACCGCCTCTGTCCTTATAAAAAAATATTATAATATACCTACTGATATCGATTATTTTTTCTTCCAGAATCGATTGGGTTTACATAACATACTTACCGATGATGTAATAATAGATAATAATCGATTATTACCCAACAGATAGGGAATTATCGGTATAAATCGGTAAATATTGGAGCTAGATTAGGGTTAAGTACGGTCAGTGATTGTGTTTCTTTTGTTGCTAGCAAAGCAATATAGTTATCAGAATAAATCTTTGAAACGTGACAGATATCGAGTGATTAAGGGCACATTTCACCGAAGAAATTTAACACGATCAGCATATTTATGTTAACGGGGCATTCTAGTGATCAGGGGATCTAATCTCTAAGCCATAGTGCCATCTCGCTTCCACACTGGAATTGCTCTTGCTTCAAGACGTTATGGTAGGTCTCCAGAGCCTCTACCATGAGTTGTCATTACGATACTCGATCATACGCATCGACCGCGTTTGGCGCTCTCATTAGTTGAGAGACTTCATACAACCTTGGAGCGGGCCAATGAGAGCGCCAAACGCGGTCGATATCAATGATCGAGTGTCGTAATGACAACTCATGGTATGGGTACCGTTCTTTGGAAGGTGCAGATTTCACACGTAACATGAGCTTGTAGAAAAAAATCTGCAATTTATCACTTTCAATAGAAAATAACCCTTTATCTTTTAAATAATTAAGATAAAACGTTATCTAAATCGTGACATAATTTGCGTGGCTATAATATTATGTGTCACGTCTTATATAACTGGAATGCGTGTGTGCATGTGCTGTGTCGGCATTTATCTTGAAGACGTGGGTGTCTGGTTGTTGTAAATTCACATTGCTTGCCTATATAGAATGATAAATTCTGATCTGACAAGGTGTAATTGAAACATCTCACATAAATATTGTGTGAACTTTGGTACGAGTAATTATTCCACGGAAAATTCATGTTATGCCGGGATAAAAAGTATCCTATATATGTAAATCCAGATCACTAACTATCTGTATACAAAATTTCAACCAAGTCCGCTCAGTAGTTTTTTTGTGAAAGAGTTACAAACATCTGTCCATCCTCACAATCTTTTACATTTACAATAGTATCTTGTAAGAATAAGCAATAAGTGTAGAGAAAGTTCTGTAAAAGCTCTTATTACATCACAAAAAAAACTAATCAACTCAAACTTCACATCATCATCATCATTATCATCGTAGGATACGTCCACTGCTGAACATAGGCCTTCCCATAGATTTCCAGTCGGACCGTTTGAAAGCGGTTTACATCCAGCGTGATCCTGTGGTCTTCATAAGATCGTCTGCCCACCTTGTTGGTGGACGTCCTACGCTGCGCTTGCCGGTGCGTGGTCTCCATTCGAGAACCTTACAGCCACTTCAACATAAAATTAATATCTAAATCCTAGAATATATAACCATTATTCCTACCTTAAAACTAAAACATACAAGATCCTTTTGTAGTTTATTTGTCAAAGGTGTTTCCTATCTGATAACAATTTACAAAACATATATTAATTACTAATAAACAATACATTATTACAATGATGTTATTATGAAATAACAATGGGCATTAAGTTTGGTTATTCAGTATTTTTAAGGCTTCCTTTAAACTCGTGATGTCTTTAGAAATTAAGGGTATTATGTATTACTTAATACCTATGATTACCTATTGTTCTTGTTATATTATAAGGTACCATTACGCGGGCTAGAAAAGGACACGATTACGGGGGTGGGAAACCGAGAGAAGGTATTTTATCATTAAATTGAAAGTAGGTATCGGGAATCTTTTTTTTGGGATAATTATACCTTCAAATGAGTCCTCCCAGCCCGGATGGAGCGGGACTGTCTCTAGCACTCAATGCTAACCAACATGTCTACAATATGGCAAATTAACAGTGCAACAACATTAAATTTAGAGTGGACTTTCAGGCAAACAATCAATGAATCTTAGGGGCCTTTCACGGGGTGCTAAGACAGGAAACCTCCACGTGCGCCCGTGGACTGGAGTTCCCTCTCGGATACGTCCGGGGGGAAGACCAGTTTTTCGGGCCGGTGCACCCTGGGATGCGGGCAAAAACTCTTCCTTAGGCACTGTGTGCCTAAGGGGTCTCTTTGCCCGTATGCGAATAGCCTGTCAGGTGGACGCTCCAACGCGTGTCCCTCTGAATAGCAGAGGGCACAGCGGCGGAGCGGGCTTGCGGACGGTGAGTAATGGGTAGCTCGCCGTCCGACCAAGGACCAAGCCCGGGTCGGTGGCGCGTCGTGTTTCGCGCCAAATGCCTGCTGGGGTCGCGGGTTTTTTCTTAACCCAGGATACCGTGGCCCCAGAACGTAAAGGGCATCCGAAGGAACACGGGTGGATTTTAGTCAGTAAGAGTCTGACAGTCCCTTCCGCCCCACCCAGGGCGGGAGGACTCATTTGATGATTTTACCACCTAAAAAAAAAAAAAAAAGGGGCCTTTCACGGCGCGCGGCGGTAAGACTCCTCTTTGCGGAGTGGCAGGAGAGGCGCCACGGTGTCCTCACCTTCCGTTTGACGCATGTAATCGCGGAGGTTTCTGGTGGTTCCTGTGTCTGATAGGGCGGAAGGAACGCCTGGGTGTGAAATGCTAGCGAAGCAGGAGGCGTGCACCGTGAGGGAGAAGACAGCTTCCACCTCGCTTTCGCATCGGATGTTGCGAGGCGTTTTCGGGCCACCGTAGGCGCGGGCATGCGTGGAAGTAATGGGTGACTCGCCGTCCAATTATGAACCATGCCCGGATCGACGGTGCGTGTAGCGTTCCACGCGCGGCTCAAAGAGCTATCAGCAACATGACGGGGACCCCTTTAGAGGGCCAAAGCGTCCTGGGGTGCGTTTAAATCAATTAACCAGTTTAAATTTATACTGACTAAATGTCAAACACCCCGCTCAAGCACACCGAGAGGTAAAAAATGAAACTAACTAAAATTTAATCTGCCCCGTTTACGGGCGTCCGCTGGTATAAGTTTTTACTGATTGGAATACATTTTTGCGACCTTTTTACCTCGCAAAATTTTATCCTGCTGTCAGAATGACATTAAGTTTTGTTGTTTTGCTCGATTTGCGCCGTAAAAACGAATATTTTTTATTTTAGAGAGTGAATATTATTTGTGGATTATGGATTTAATTAATATTACAACGGCAAATTGATTATTTGTATAATAAACTGAGCTGTCAAGTGAATTTGACAGCTAACATTGACTGAAACCTATGACTTCGTTCAGCGAACCATCGCTAGTTTAATTTTTATCCGGCGAAAATTTCGCCGGCTTACTTAAACGCACCCCAGGTAACCGTGGCTGCGGAACATGAAGGGCTTTTCAAGGACACCGGGGATTTTAGTCAGTACAAGGTTGACAGTCTCTCCCGTACTGGGAGGACTCATTTGATGACATAACCACGTAAAAATAAAAAAAGGGAGCCTAATTTTTCAGAAAAAAAGAACAAAATATCCATAACATATTTCGAACAACGCCATAAACTAATAGGATTATCTAGAAATTTCTTACGTGTACTATCTACGGCTATACAATGTGGGCACGAGACCCGCTCACGTTTCTGAGATCACGTGCACACAGACACACACAGCGTTCGGTAATAAATAGGTTACTACAGTTTTGTTATGACTGATGGTTGGGTAACCTGTGTTATTGGAAATTTTGGATAGGAAAGTTTTCGGTTATTTTGCCCTTTGACTTGCCTATGTAACAGCTCCACCACCTACTATTACCTATTACTAAGATTATGTATTACTAAGACTATGTACTACTGTTACTAAGAATATGTATAAAATAATAATAATAATATTCCACAACTATCACACAACGCCATCTAGTCCCAAGCTAAGCAGAGCTTGTGTTATGGGTACTAGACAACTGATAAACATACTTATATATTTCTAAATACATACATATTATAGATAAATTACACCCAGACACAGAACAAATGATCGTGCTCATCACACAAACATTTGTCCTGGGTGGGAATCGAACCCACGACCTCCGGCATAGCAGTCAGGGTCACTAACCACTAGACCAACAGGCCAGTCAAATCATCAACTGAGGACTCATTATATGGGGGTAGGAGGACTCCTACCCCATATCGTCCATCTTGTAAATAGACGTCCTACGCTGCGCTTACCGGCGTGTAGTCTCCATTCGAGAACCTTAGGGCTCTGGTCCACAAATTCTAGTTTTCTCTGCTTGGAGTTTCTTTAAAGGATTAAATTAGGAATGAAGTTATCCGGAAAAGAACTGATATAGCTTGCAGAGCAATCTGAAATGGCAATGGCCGGTGAAGTAGACGAGTCATGGAGTGGAGACCGCGTACCGTGGTAAGCGTAGTGTGGGATGCCTTCCAGCTGGAAGGCAGATGGGGTGCTATGACAGGAAACCTCCACGTGTGCCCGTGGACTGGAGTTCCCTCTCGGATACGTCCGGGGGGAAGACCAGTTTTTCGGGCCGGTGCACCCTGGGATGCGGGCAAAAACTCTTCCTTAGGCACTGTGTGCCTAAGGGGTCTCTTTGCCCGTATGCAAATAGCCTGTCAGGTGGACGCTCCAACGCGTGTCCCTCTGAATAGCAGAGGGCACAGCGGCGGAGCGGGCTTGCGGACGGTGAGTAATGGGTAGCTCGCCGTCCGACCAAGGACCAAGCCCGGGTCGGTGGCGCGTCGTGTTCGCGCCAAATGCCTGCCGGGGTCACGGGTTTTTTCTTAACCCAGGATACCGTGGCCCCGGAACGTAAAGGGCGTCCGAAGGAACACGGGTGGATTTTAGTCAGTAAGAGTCTGACAGTCCCTTCCGCCCCACCCAGGGCGGGAGGACTCATTTTATGATTTTACCACCTAAAAAAAAAAAAAAAAAAAAAAAAAAAAAAAAAAAAAAAAAAAAAAAAAAAAGCTGGAAGGCAGATGAACCGTTCTTTAAAAGGTGGCTGGGTCAGACTGGATGCGGAAGGCGAAGAACGGGGTGATGTGTCGCAGCCTGGGAGTGGCCTATGTCCAGCAGTGGACTGTTATAGGCTGAGAAGACGGCGTCATTCAATTATGCTATTGTCAAACAGACAGGGCGAAGCGAATGCGATCTGAATCCTGTCATATAAAAAAGCGAAAGCGGTCCGATAGTCTATGTGACAGGCTTCAAACAATTCTATAAATTACAAACAAAAACGCTTCGGCACGCTTTTCAGTTTGACAAAGGCATTATAGACGATAAAGCGAGGTATTCGTGCATTGGGCAGCCGCTGAAATGGCACCTGAGGTATTTCACATTCGACACTCATCATTTTTTTTGCCTTTGCCTTTTTATGTGGAATACCTCCATAAAGCTTTATAATTTTCAGAACCTTTTAAAATATTTATTACGAACTAAAGCGTTATACAACGCAATAGAACATACCCTAGTCAATAGAGTTCAATATTAAATAGCAGATACACAACAGTTGTCTTTGCGTAACTTCAGTCACGTTTCAGGCTTTGTACTGGTTATCACATGTATTGTAACGGTGCTTACACACTTGTTGTAGTTGTAATGTTTTGTTTTTCGATATTGTAGTACTACGTCATGTAATGAGGCAATAGGTTAACGGTACAGATCGACGTCTTAACCGTTAGGTTATGAGTAAGGACTTGCGGACGGCGAGCTACTCTCTTAGTCCGTCAACGAAAATACGGAAGAGGACCAAAAATTTTAAATGAATCCTATTATTAGTTTTGAATTCAAAGTTTTGACAACACATCGGGAGTCAGGACAACTATCCAATCACATTGTCACCAAATTTTTTAGTTCGTACCCCTAACTTATTTTAAGTCCGTAAGTGATAAAGAATAAGAATCGCCCGAAACTACGGGTTTCGTGCTTCAATAGTAGGACCAGGAGTCCGGAATGACTAACTTGTGTTGGCAACACGTTTTCTTCACCCATTTTCCCCTGTCAGACATCACGTCAGCATTTACTCTGTTTTCTTTCAGATTATTGTATAACATGATAGCTCGCAAGTTTGCACGATGCTCGAAGGAAGTAAAAAACACTCTTTTCAGAGCGTATTGCACCTGCTTTTATTCGGGCGCCCTGTGGACTAACTATACTCAAAAGCAGTACAGCGTCCTACGAGTCCAATTCAACAATGCCTATAGGATGTTGTTGGGGCTGCCTCGGTACTGCAGTGCGTCGGGGATGTTCGCTGAGTCGCGGATTGACTGCTTCTATGCGACGATGCGGAAAAGGAGCGCATCCCTTGTGCGCAGGGTCCGCGCCAGCCCCAACATCATTCTGAAGATGCTGGCTGAGAGGTTCGATTGTCACTACATTGGTCATTGTAGTATGCTCAATGTAGTGACAATTACTATGCAATGACTATTTATATAATTATGTATTATTATTATTGTTTGTTTTAGTTATTTAATTTAATGATTTTGATAATTTTATGTGTTTATGAAATTTATGATCCAATAGTTGGTCGAAATAAAATTGAATTGTATTGTATTGTATTGTATAAAAAATACCATTTGTGGTAAAAAAAAAACATTGTTTGATAGAGCTTGGACATTTTAAAATAGGTAGGTAAATTTAATCTTTGACTGGTCACAGATTACAGCCACGCAGGCCAATCTTCCGGGTTAAGCCGTGTTTTCGAGGCTGGTCTGTGGATGAGTGTCCAGCTGTTGTAGAGTTTCCCCCGTGCAAGCAAAGCAAAGCAGTAAATCCGTTGGTCCCGGTTGTCACTTGTACATCTTTGACAGTCGTTACAATTAGTCAGAAACTTTAAAAGTCTGATAACCAGTCTTACCGTATAGGGTGTCGTATTACCCAGTTACTGGGTTGTGGTGGTCTGATAGGCAGTCGCTCCATGTAAAATACTGATATTCAGCTGCATCCGGTTGGACAGGAAGCCGACCCCAATATAGTTGGGTATTCCCAACTATATTGGGCTAGGCAGGCAGATTGGTTGCAGATAAATATCGGGATTAAGATTGTGAACGAAATAGATTATCTCAATTTCTAGTGTAAATCGTCACCCTGTATCAAAGTACATTGTACAGCCTCCTTAACTATTTGTCAATAAAAGCCGGAAACATAGTTATGTATGGTTTTGACGTGTTTGCTTTTAAATAAGAGTAGTGCGTAACAACGATATGTGTACTAGTTTTGCGTAAACCTTTCAATCCGAAAACGTACCAATTGACGAAGAACAAGAAAAGAAAATCCCGATTTTACCCTCTCCCGGAGTTAAAACTTCAATAATGTGAGGTGTTGTTACCTTATTGCGTCCTAGAAACACATTTCAAGGAAATATCCCATTTTCAAAGTCCCTTCAAACTACCCTATTTTCCCAGAAATTGGATGAAATCATAACAATCAACACGTGAAAACAACAAAGTACTTCACAAAGTACGCCGCGTATTGTTCCCTAAGTACGCAGCGTACTTAAAGTGTCGTATTATGTTCGTAGTTTAGAGAAACCTCATGTGTGATGTGACGTAGTTTTAATCACGTGAGGAAAGTTCTAGATATATTTAATTAGTAAAGAATTGTTCATTCTGTCTGTAAGTTAAAATTTTTAGGCACCTTTTAGAGGGGTGCTAAGACAGGAAACCTCCACGTGCGCGCGTGGACTGGAGTTCCCTCTCGGATACGTCCGGGGGGAAGACCAGTTTTTCGGGCCGGTGCACCCTGGGATGCGTGCAAAAACTCTTCCTTAGGCACTATGTGCCTAACGGGTCTCTTTGCCCGTATGCGAATAGTCTGTCGTGTGGACGCTCCAACGCGTGTCCCTCTGATCAGTAAAGGGCACAGCGGCGGGCGGTGAGTAATGGGTAGCTCGCCGTCCGACCAAGGACCAAGCCCGGGTCGGTGGCGCGTCGTGTTTCGCGCCAAATGCCTGCTGGGGTCGCGGGTTTTTTGTTAACCCAGGATACCGTGGCCCCGGAACGTAAAGGGCATCCGAAGGAACACGGGTGGATTTTAGTCAGTAAGAGTCTGACAGTCCCTTCCGCCCCACTCAGGGCGGGAGGACTCATTTGATGATTTTACCACCTAAAAAAAAAAGGCACCTTTTAGAAGTATTGAGAATGTAACTGATTGCATTATTATACCATTTATAATTATTTCCACGCCATTTTACCTAAATGTTTTTACTTTCAAACAAAATACAACAAACATAATTATGTTTACAACGAAACAGTATATAAGTATAGTACCTATGTATTAATCCTTTGGACACAACTCACTTTGTATGAAATATAAAAGACTTTCAATGCGTCGCTGACAATAAGGATAAATCCGATCCTGCATGGAGTACTGTAGCCACCTTTGGGATGGCTCAGCTAAATATCAACTTGCCGCCCTTGACTCAGTGGAACGCAGAGCTAAGAGACTCGTTGGCGACATAAAATTGGTGAGTGCCAAGCTCCATAGCTTGACTCATCGCCGCAAAGTTGCCTGCCTGTCGGTTTTCTACAGATTGTACTTCGGAGAGTGTGCCCAGGAACTCCACGATCTCATTCCACCAGCCCCTTTCTATCATCGAACATCTAGGCGCACGGCAAATTACCATCCTTACCTTATTGCTATACCGCCAATTCGCACTAAGCGTTTCCAGACGTCTTTTATAATGCGGACAGCGAAGGAGTGGAACTCTCTGCCTGCGTCTGTGTTTCCGAACGCATACAACCCTAATCTCTTCAAAATTAGAGTGAACAGGCTTCTTCTGGGTAAGCTCGCTCCACCGTCGACCTTGTCTTGGTCATTCCTGACCTAGACTAAGGTCAAGAGCAAACCCATCACAACGAAAAAAAAAAAATCGTTTTTTGTCAAACTCATACCTTCTTACCACAAGATAGACATCTGTTGAACACTTGTCTAATAAATTGTCAATGTCAAAACGACATTTCACGTTGAAATAAGGGTCATTTTGCAGTTACACTTTTTTTAGACAAGCCTTTAACAGATGTTTATCTTTTTGTGGTAAGGCGGATACTGACTAAAAAGCTACCCTGTTTTTTCAGTTGCTCTTTGTGTTCCAATATTACGGTACCATGTTGAGACAACCCACCAACCCTCTAAAATTCATTTCATGAAGCTTAAATACTATACTACCTATTTCACAGACATAGCCACAGGACACAGACTAGTTAACAAATTAATCTAGGATATCCTTGAAACTTAGAAGCAACTTGTGGTCACCATGCCTCCCTCCTGTTCATAGTTTACCTCTATTGTAAAATAACGTATCATAATTATATTGTTTCAATTATGTGTAGGAATTATTGTGATTCGGTATTAATTTTCCATTGTACTAATTGTTTTTTGAAGGTTGTTTGTGAGTTATATTCAAAGGATTAATATATAGGTACTGTTTCGTTGTAAACATAATTTTGTTGTTGTTTTATTTTGTTTGAAAGTATAAACATTTAGGTAAAATGGCGTGGAAATAATTAGAAATGGTATAAATGCAATCAGTTACTATTACCTACTTTTAAAAATTATAAAGAGCCTCTTGAGACGCACAACTCGTATTTTCTATGGCTGACGACTTTGGCATCAATAAAGTTACATGCTCTATGATCAATAATATTCTTACACCCTCGCCTATCATATTCTTTGATCACATCCTCCTGCTAGGTCACACGGCATGGCTATGGCTGGCCGGCTATCGCTGGCTGGCTAGCTATTGCTGGCTAGCTACAGCTGGTTGGCTATGGCCTTTACTACAGTGGTGATATCTTCTGATCGTGTAATTTTGTAGCTCGTAATACGTTTTCATAGTTGTGAACATTAGCGCGTCCATAGAAAATTTTTAGATTCCGCATGCAAAGCAACCTTTAAGTATGTACATTTGCCATTACTAAAAAAAACTGGCCGAGAACTTCGTTCCGTAGTTAACCCTTAAAAGGACGTACAGAACCATAAAAAGATTACTTGTTTGTATTAAATCGTAAAGCTATAGCGAAAAGTGTCCAATCTTTAAGGGTAATTTTGCTATTCGGCTACAAAACTCTAAAAAACTGCTTGATCTATTTTCTTAGGTATTAGTGCATATTATGTTCGTATATCGATGACGCACAAAATACTAATTCAATTATCGCATACAAATACAATAACATATTGTTGAATAACAAAACGTGATCGTATCATGTTTCCTTTAGGTACTTTATGAAATAACAGTTTTTTGCTCAGTGTCAGTCATAGAAATATCTAGAAAAATTGGATTTTTTGCATGTTTTATCATCTTTATTTTTCCATAAATAAACATGTAACTTTGTCACAACTGTGGTTATTTAAGATGCAATAAATAGAAATAATGGACCGATGGTGACTTTGGCCGATTGGCCGACTAGTCGGCTAATCTCAATAATCAGTAAATTACTCAGTGTTCCATTGTCGCGTCTCATCGCCGAGAAATATTTCCAAACTTTAAAGTAGAGAAAATTTGACCCTAAAAGATAGGAATAGGAAGATAGGGATGAGATATACTATGCCACAAAATTACTAAGGAAGGTTGATAGTTGAAGGAATGATGGTTTTCCAGATGCCACAGCAAATGGGCAAGGGCATGGGGCAGATGGGCCGGCCTATGGGGCAGATGAGCCAGGTCATGGGGCAAGTAGGCCTGCCTATGGGGAAGATGGGACAAATGGGGAAAGGTGGCGGTATGTCCGCTATGAATAACCAAGCCGCTTCTATGGGACCACATGGTGGCAAGAAGTTGCGTCGCATAGTACTTGCATACTCTTGACAGATTTCGATACATAACACAAAATACAACCGCAACACATTTATGTAATAAAGTAAACAATAATAATACGTATATACTACACACACTACATTATATACTCTGTTTGCCCACATGTTGTGTTGCGCAATTCAACGACTACACTATGTAATACATATATAGTCTATGTAACAATACTATGTACTATTACATGCTATTTTGATGCACATGTGCAGCCTCACGTGTGTGGAATAGGAGCGCAATTTGTATCTGGGGACACGGCAGTGCCCCCGCCAAGACGAGCCAAGCGAAGCGCAAGGGCACTACCTACCTTTTCTCGAAGTGTTTCGTCGTTTTTTTGAACCCTCGTAGAGTTGGTTTTCGATGTACCAGATAGTTCATATTCGCAGGATTATAGTTTCATCATCATCGAATCAGCTAAAGGAGGTACACGCCTCCCTCCCATATTTTTTTCCAATCCTTAGCCTTAGCAATGTGTTTGAGCCGCTCGGGGTTGAAACACTAGGGCCATGGAGTCCCACTGCTCACAAATTTTATTTACACTGGGAATTAATACTAGGACTTCTTGCTCGGTGGTCACATTTACGATCACTAGACGAACAACGTAGTAATGTATCGAATTGATTCTAGTGGATCCTTAACTCCTTATTCTTTAAAAAATTAGCACAGAGCCCTAAGAACTGTCGCACTCACACTGACTGAAACACATTATTACCATTAACCCTTTAAAATCGGTTCAATCATTTTAAAACTTTTTATAAAAAAAGTACTGACTTCAAAAACAAATACAACAAAAAAGTTTAAAATAACCTTTCTTTCGGAAGTCGGTGGCTTTGATTTTTATTTCATTGACTATTGCCACCGACTTCCGAAAGAAAGGTTATTTTAAACTTTTTTGTTGTATTTGTTTTTGAAGTCGGTACTTTATTTATAAAAAGTTTTTATTTTACCCTTTTTCGTTTATTTATTAAATATTCAACCCAAATTCTTGTTTTCGTTTTCGAGTTTTCTTACATGATGTGCACTAATCTTGTAATCCGTCACAACATAAAAAATCCATATCTCTAAAACTACTGAACCGATTTTGATGAAACTTACAGTGTACCCTAAGTTGAACAATACCTAGTACAACAAAAAAAGAATTACTTAAATCGGACTTGTAGTTCCGGAGATATGCGTGCACAAACATAAAAACATACATACATACATACACTTATGAAATTTGGTACATTTGTTCAGACGCTGATATAGACTAACATATATGAAAACTGGGCAGTTCTGATAATATTACATACATACGGGTCGAATCGATAACCTCCTTTTTTTGAAGTCGGTAAAAAAGAAAGGACAAGTCCAAGTCCACGTGAGACGTAATAGTTAAATTAACAACCGCCTCACGTTCATACATAGTTATGTAATAGTTCGGTTTCTTCTAACCTTAACATTGAACGTAAAGTATTCAAAGTGTTGTTGGTTGGTTGAAGTTCGTTGACTACATTTTTTACTCGTTTTTTGACGGATTTTCTTGGATTTGAATATTAATGACGGTGAAGAGGAATGCGGGAATGTCTGACGGGGTAACCGCTACCTTTTTTTTGCTTTTTTTTATTACTTGGTAACATCATAAATGAGTCCTTCCACCCCGGGGAGGGCGGGAGGGACTGTCAGACTAGTACTGAATAAAATCCACGGTGTTCTTCAATAGCTTCTTCAATAGCCCTTTATGTTCCGGTGTCACGGTAATGAGATAAAACCCGCGACCCCGGCAGGCTTTGGCCCTCTATAGGGGGCTCCGTCATTATGCTGACGCTCTTTGAGGCGCGCGTGGAACACAACACGCCGTCGACCCGGGCATGGTCCGTGGTCGGACAGCGAGTTGCCTTTTACTCGCCGCCCGCATGCCCACCTTTTTTTAGCTTTGTAAAATCATGAAATGAGTCCTCCTACCCAGGGCAGGGCAGGAAGGACTGTGTCAGATTTGACAGTATTAATGGAACAATGTGGGTTTAAAGTTCAACCGAAGAAACAGGGTAAATGGTTAGTGCAAGTTTGACAGGGACTCATCACCATTTGCCTAGACTTTTCCTAACAATATTGGGGTCGGCTTCCAGTCGAACCAGATGCAGCTGATTGTCAGTATTTAACATGGAGCGACTGCCTATCGGACTTCCACAACCCAGTAACTGGGTAATACGATACTCCGTAGTAAGACTGGTTGTCAGACTTTAGAGCTTCTGACGTATACTAACGACTGTCAAAGATCTAAAAATGACAGCCAGGACCAACGGCTTTACGTGCTTTCTGAGGCACGGCGGAAATTCGCTATGACAGATGGTCACAGATCCATAGACCAACCTCAGCAAGCGCGGCTTAACCCGGATGATCGGCCTGTGGGGCTGTAATTATTTAGCCACGAGCTTCTCAAGTTTGACAGGGACTATCAGACTTAGGCCCTTCGTACACAAGGCGAATCAAGTTTCCGATACCTTACGACTTCGGTATCCAAGTGGCTATCGCAATACAAACCCATAGAGGTTCGAACACAAGCACGCGTCAATGAATACCAAAATCGTAAGGTATCGGAGACTTGCGTCGCCTAGTGTACGAAGGGGCTTATTCGAACCGCTTTCACTCTACTAAATAAAGGCGGTGTTTTTGTAGGGATACAAAAGATAGGAATTACCTTTAAACGTACGTATATTAACTGTCTGGCTACTGGATTTTTTTTTCACTGCAGTGAATTGTCCGGTAATAGATTTGGTAAAATAACTTTGAGTTGTGCACTTCCGATTGGGTTTTTATGGCGAGTGTGTATCACTTTCAACCGAATTAATATTTGTGGTAAAGATCAAATTATGATACATAATTTAACCGGTATCATTTCCTCCCAAAATTCTTAAAAATTTACTGATTCATCAAGATGATACTTTTTAATAATGAATCAAGCTGAAGTGAATTAAATGTTTTTGTTAATAAGTTAGTTCTATAGAAACTTCTCGTCTTGAGTTGAAAAAGAAACCCAAAATAGATGTCATAACATCCTGCCCTGAAAAAAAAAGAAACCATATTTTAAACACATGTAAATTTACTGACAATCATCCAAATTGTATTCAATACAATCAGCGAAAACTAAAAATTACCATAAATACATTAAAAAACATGTTTTTTTTTGGAAATTAAAATTTCTTATTTTCTAGAAAATTGGGCGTTCAATATGTATGGGTGTTATTGCTTACACCATGTAAAATGTATGAGCGTATGTATGGGCACGTGCTTAAAGCACGTTGGTGTTCACGTGTGCAAGATCGTGCGCTTGCGCCGCTGTGATAAACTAGGGCTGTCAGTGCATGAATGCACCGTAGAGGGCTAAAATCGGGTCGCGGGATCATCTCATCGGGTAACAATGACCCTGAAACGTAAAGGGCTAAATAAATACAGCCACACAGGCCGATCTTCCGGGATAGGCTACACTTGCCGAGTTCGGTCTGTGGAAGGGTGACCATCTGTCATAGCGAGTTTCCTCCGTGCCTCGGAAAGCACGTAAAGCCGTTGGTCTCGGCTGTCATTTGTAGATCTTTGACAATCGTTACTATTAGTCAGAAGCTCTAAAGTCATGACAACCAGTCTTACCATGGGGTATCGTATTACCCAGTTTACCCAGTTACTGGATTGTGGAGGTCCGACAGGCAGTCGCTCTATGTAAAATACTGATATTCAGCTGCGTCTGGTTCGACTGGAAGCCAACCCCAAAATAGTTGGGAAAAGGCTAGGCAGATGATGGTTGCTACTACAATAGTTTTGCATAGTTTATAAACTTTTTCCGATAAGCGTTCGATTGACTGGTTTTTGTGAATGTATGTAAGAGTTGTATGAATGGAGTTGTATTGGTTTGAGTTTTCTTTTTTTTGAGATTAAATGTGTGTGTGTAATGTAGTATAGTGTTGACACAATATTAATTGCTGGAGGAAGTAGTAAATTGATAGGGCTGTACCTTCTCGAATCATGATAAAAGTTTTTTTTATTACGAACTGCAGTGGGACACTGTACAAGCTACCTGCTAGAAAAAAATAATGACAGATTTACTAAAGATTTTAATTGGATATTAAATTTCTTAATAGCATAATTCAATACCCCATGGGAATAGGCTTGAGTCTATGTATGCATGTACCTACTTAGTATTCAATCAAGAGTTACATTTTTTTTAAAATATAGGTAACATTGTTTTTTTTTATCTTTTTTAGTAAAATCACTTTTATTTTATGACTGAACCGTTCTATTTCTGAGCCGGAGCTCAGCCTTTTTTCATTTTTACATACATAAATTCTTCAACTAAAAAATTGGATTAATTTTAGGTAATAACCAAGCGAATCTGAAATTCTTTGTGGAAATAAAATAAATGATCCGTACAGTATAATGTAATTTAAATTTAATTTGATCCACACTTCTCGTGATAACCTGTATATTTATCAGTGGCGTAGGGTAAATATCCTTGAAAGGGAAGCCGGACCAAAACTTAATGAAAAAACTTACAAACATACTAGCCGCCCCTACGATTTTTGAAAGTTTCACTCGATTTCTCTGGTCTTCTATCATCAAACCCTGATTTCCTTATCAAGTTTCCACCATTAAAACATCTTTCCAACAAAAAGAGAATCATCAAAATCGGTTCATAAACGATGAAGTTATGCCGCGAACAAAGAATAAACAAAATAAACGTTGTATTTTAAGGACGAATAAATTGAGTAACCTCCTTAATTTCTGTAGTCGGTTAATCAATTATTAACAACTTCCTTAAAAATGATGTTCACAAAACCCTATACTAATCGCCTACAGACCTTAACACCGCGATTCAGGATCGTGACGTAATTGCACAACGCCATCTAGTTAAAACTTCGAAACTAATATTACGGTGAACACTGAACATTTACCAAATAACAATACCATTGAACTGAACTAACTTTGTTATTAATGCGCTAACTACGCAAAACTTATAAATTTCAACAATAATACCAAATCAAATGCAAATGGACAGGTGAAAACAATAAATACAAAAAAAATAAGCGCGAACCAAAACTAATGTGAATCTGTCATCCAAATAATACAATCTAAACGAATTACGAAGTCCAGTATCATTCCATCTCGTTCTGGCGTACGCATTTCATATTTCTATCCTTATCATAAGCCGGTAATATTCGGCTTCCGAGCGTCCTTAAACTAGCGGTGTTATGTGGCCTCAAGCTCACGATCGCTACAAGAGAAACTTTGAATTTTATGAACTGAATTCTGGATTCGCCTTGCGGCTTACAAACTTTGTCTGTTTGGCGTGAGTTGAAATTGCGCGGAAAAAATTTGTAGGCGTTTATTTATTTTTTTTGATTGTTCTTTTCGTAATTTGTTTATGAATAATGAAAATAATAGATACTAGTATTTGCTTTATCTCGAAAGACAAGCCGATAGGAATCGGCATGTTAGGTGGCTTCGGGCCTGATATTTATATGGTTGTTTTTTATAGCACTATAGTGTGTTTTAACCATCCTCAGTGCTTTACACGTGATTTTATAAAATTGTAAACAACATTGTGAAATGAAAAACTTGTTTGTCTGTTATGTACGTAAAAAACTTTCACTATCGAGTGAATTTTCTTTTGTAATTTTGTTTTTGTTTTGTTCACTATGACTTTGCCCGAGAATGTTGATAATATTGACTTTGAGTGATATTTAAATATTTTTAATTAATTAGTATTGCTTCGATTAATCATTTTATCGATATTTATATCTTAATAAAGGTTTGCCAACCCTAGGGTAGGGAAAACAGTTGTATAATAAACACGTTATAAAACTGTTTAGCGTAATAATTAATAATGGTTTCATTCTACAGACAACAACCTTATAGCATCTATAGAGTGATTTATTTTTAGTCTTTTTTCCAATTTCGACTGAGCGAGTGTCAATTAAAGTATATTGAGGAGGTTTATTAACTTCACTAAATAAATATCAAACAATTATAATAGAATAAATAAATTGACGCTGTTGGTCTGTGGATGGGTGTTAATCTGTCATAGCGAGTTTCCTCCGTGTCTCGGAAAGCACGATAAGCCGTTAGGCCCTTCGTACACAAGGCGACTCAAGTTTCCGATACCTTACGACTTCGGTATCCAAGCGGCTATTGCAATACAAACGCATTGAGGTTCGAACACAAGCACGCGTCAATGAATACCAAAATCGTAAGGTATCGGAGACTTGCGTCCCCTAGTGTACGAAGGGGCTTAGTCTCGGCTGTCATTTGTAGACCTTTGACAGTCGTTCAGGATCTCTAAAGTCTGACAACCAGTCTTACTATGGGGTATCGTATTACCCAGTTACTGGGTTGTAAAGGTTCGATAGGCAATCGCTCCATGTAAAATACTGATATTCAGCTGTATCTCGCAATATAGTTGGGAAAAGGCTAGGCAGATGTATCTTGAGTCGGGTAACTTTATCTAATAAGGTAGTAATATGCACCGTATGACATGCCTGGAAATGGTCTAGAATAATGTAGCACTCCTCAATCACGTGACGAGATCAATTCATCCACTTGATCTAACGGGACGAACACGTGATCGAATGCTTCAGTTAATGAATCACTGATATTACTGCGTTCGGCGCCTTCTATGTAGGAGCTGATTTGTGATCGCTTGCCAAGAGTTTGTTTTGATCTCTAGGGATTAATATTTCAAGCATTTTAATTTTGCTTACCATTTAATATGCAGTTTTCTCAATAGCAGCATGTTTTAAAAGCTATAAAGACCATGTTTTTAAATTATTTTTTGTTTTTCAAAAAATGTTGCCCTACACTTGTAATTTCTCTTGTGTTGTCAAGTGCGTTTACAAACATAGAAACTCATACATACAAACACCCAGACCCGGAACAACTAGTTGTAGGTCATACAACTAGTTGTTGTTACAAATGTTTAAATGAATACATAAACAGTTAGCCCCTTCGTACACTAGGCGACGCAAGTCTCCGATACCTTACGATTTTGGTATTCATTGACGCGTGCTTGTGTTCGAACTTCTATGGGTTTGTATTGCGATAGCCGCTTGGATACCGAAGTCGTAAGGTATCAGAAACTTGAGTCGCCTTGTGTACGAAGGGCCTTAGACTTAGCCACACAAATACCTATTTGTTTCGGACGAGAATTAAACCCGCAACAACAAATCGCTCAGTCAGAAAATTCAAGTTATATTTCATTTTTATTTCACACACGCCCCAAGAAGACACTTTAAAAATTAGAAAAGAATATATATTATATTGTTTATTCCCGTGTAATCCCACTTGAATATTTTTCCTGTTGAATACCCCACAAACAATTAATACAGGGCCGCGCCGAGCCCTGGCAGCGCCTGTGTGCAAAATCCATGAAGCGCCTCTTTTTTTGGTTGCGTTTCAACATTTGTTTTTATTGTAGCGTAATATTGTCTCCAGTTACCTATATTTAATAGTAGCTATTGACCGCAGATACCCCCCTCCCCCCACCCTTAATATTTTAATGTCACGGATTTCCGCAAAGTAAAGCCTGATTTTAGAACTTAATACATGTATAATTTATTTAACTTTGCTCCACATTGTATCTTGAGTGCGTTTACAGTCATTGAAATTCACACACACAAACACCCAGACCCGAAACAATTACTTGCAGGACATCCTATATTTGTCCCGTGCGGGAATCGAACCCGTGACTCGCAGCGCAGCAACCGCTCGTTTGCTCAGCCAGTACCTACGTCAATCATGTCGGCTATATAAAATATTGCTAGTATAATCTTTATAAATGATAAACAGGTGTATTGCTTTATGAGGTCATTTAAAACGCAGAAGGAACATCAGGGTTTTTGTAACATATTGTATTGGAAAGTACATAAAAAGTACATACCCCTGCTTAAGGCGGGCTTACAGTAATTTTTAAGATTTTCAAACGTCTGAAAGTCTCATTAACAATGATATTTTTAATAAAAAAAAATCATAATATTAAAGTTGAACATATCCTCGAGTGAATGGTAAAGATAGAAACACGAATTGGAATAATTGGCTCGATAGAAAAAAATCTCAAACATGACACTAAATCACAATTTTCAAACATCCACTGCTTAGAGATTTCACAATGAATTTATATGAAACTTATAAAAATAAAAACAGATCATTATTTAGAAGTGCATGGTAAAAGCAAATTTTAAAATTTCGTTATAATTTTTCTCCAAGAAATAAAATACCCAAAATATTGGCATTAATTCGCTCACCGGGCGCTCGCCAGTACCCGCCGAGGCGTGATAGAGGATGGACGTACGTCGTTGCTGCGCAAAAATTCCCCCCGCGCGGTTACGTAAGCAGGCATAGAACTGAACTACTCCATGGAAACAAAGTCACACACACAAGCGATTACGTGTTAGTTGCGGGAATAGAATAAAATAGTCAAGTGATCTAATTTTGAAACGATGTAATTTTTTTTTATGGACCACTTATTTTTTAGCTAGGATGCGAACTTGATGGAGTGACCTGAAGGTCTACATCGGTCACTGCCACTGGAACTCGGCGACGGATCGAACTAGATGTGCCGAGTTTGGGCTCGTTTTGTTAGTTATGATGAGATCTTACCACCGGACTTGATGGAGTGACCTGAAGGTCTACATCGGTGACTGTCACTGGAACTCGGCGACGGATCGAACTAGATGTGCCGAGTTTGGGCTCGTTTTGTAAGTTATGATGAGATCTTACCACCAGACTTGATGGAGTGACCTGAAGGTCTACATCGGTGACTGCTGACTGCCACTGGAACTCGGCGACGGATTGAACTAGATGTGCCGAGTTTGGGCTCGTTTTGTTAGTTATGATGAGATCTTACCACCGGACTTGATGGAGTGACCTGAAGGTCTACATCGGTGACTGTCACTGGAACTCGGCGACGGATCGAACTAGATGTGCCGAGTGTGGGCTCGTTTTGTAAGTTATGATGAGATCTTACCACCAGACTTGATGGAGTGACCTGAAGGTCTACATCGGTGACTGCTGACTGCCACTGGAACTCGGCGACGGATCGAACTAGATGTGCCGAGTTTGGGCTCGTTTTGTAAGTTATGATGAGATCTTACCACCGGACTTGATGGAGTGACCTGAAGGTCTACATCGGTGACTGCCACTGGAACTCGGCGACGGATCGAACTAGATGTGCCGAGTTTGGGCTTGTTTTGTTAGTTATGATGAGATCTTACCTCCGGACTAGATGGAGTGACCTGAAGGTCTACATCGGTGACTGCCACTGGAACTCGGCGACGGATCGAACTAGATGTGCCGAGTTTGGGCTCGTTTTGTTAGTTATGATGAGATCTTACGTACGGACTTGATGGAGTGACCTGAAGGTCTACATCGGTGACTGCCACTGGAACTCGGCGACGGATCGAACTAGATATGCCGAGTTTGGGCTCGTTTTGTAAGTTATGATGAGATCTTACGTACGGACTTGATGGAGTGACCTGAAGGTCTACATCGGTGACTGCCACTGGAACTCGGCGACGGATCGAACTAGATGTGCCGAGTTTGGGCTCGTTTTGTAAGTTATGATGAGATCTTACCTCCGGACTTGATGGAGTGACCTGAAAGTCTACATCGGTGGCTGTCACTGGAACTCGGCGACGGATCGAACTAGATGTGCCGAGTATGGGCTCGTTTTGTAAGTTATGATGAGATCTTACCACCAGACTTGATGGAGTGACCTGAAGGTCTACATCGGTGACTGCCACTGGAACTCGGCGACGGATAGAACTAGATGTGCCGAGTTTCCGACTCCCCGATGTAGACCTTCAGGTCACTCCATCAAATTCGGAGGTAAGATCTCATCACAACTAACAAAACGAGCCCAAACTCGGCAAATCTAGTTCGATCCGTCGCCGAGTTCCAGTGGCAGTCACCGATGTAGACCTTCAGGTCACTCCATCAAGTCCGGTGGTAAGATCTCATCATAACTAACAAAACAAGCCCAAACTCGGCACATCTAGTTCGATCCGTCGCCGAGTTCCAGTGGCAGTCACCGATGTAGACCTTCAGGTCACTCCATCAAGTCCGGTGGTAAGATCTCATCATAACTTACAAAACGAGCCCAAACTCGGCACATCTAGTTCGATCCGTCGCCGAGTTCCAGTGACAGTCACCGATGTAGACCTTCAGGTCACTCCATCAAGTCCGGAGGTAAGATCTCATCATAACTAACAAAACGAGCACAAACTCGGCACATCTAGTTCGATCCGTCGCCGAGTTCCAGTGGCAGTCACCGATGTAGACCTTCAGGTCACTCCATCAAGTCCGTACGTATGATCTCATCATAACTTACAAAACGAGCCCAAACTCGGCACATCTAGTTCGATCCGTCGCCGAGTTCCAGTGGCAGTCACCGATGTAGACCTTCAGGTCACTCCATCAAGTCCGGTGGTAAGATCTCATCATAACTTACAAAACGAGCCCAAACTCGGCACATCTAGTTCGATCCGTCGCCGAGTTCCAGTGGCAGTCACCGATGTAGACCTTCAGGTCACTCCATCAAGTCCGGTGGTAAGATCTCATCATAACTTACAAAACGAGCCCAAACTCGGCACATCTAGTTCGATCCGTCGCCGAGTTCCAGTGGCAGTCACCGATGTAGACCTTCAGGTCACTCCATCAAGTCCGGTGGTAAGATCTCATCATAACTTACAAAACGAGCCCAAACTCGGCACATCTAGTTCGATCCGTCGCCGAGTTCCAGTGGCAGTCACCGATGTAGACCTTCAGGTCACTCCATCAAGTCCGGTGGTAAGATCTCATCATAACTTACAAAACGAGCCCAAACTCGGCACATCTAGTTCGATCCGTCGCCGAGTTCCAGTGGCAGTCACCGATGTAGACCTTCAGGTCACTCCATCAAGTCCGGTGGTAAGATATCATCATAACTTACAAAACGAGCCCAAACTTGGCACATTAAGTTCGATCCGTCACCGAGTTCCAGTGACAGCCACCGATGTAGACCTTCAGGTCACTCCATCAAGTCCGGAGGTAAGATCTCATCATAACTTACAAAACGAGCCCAAACTCGGCACATCTAGTTCGATCCGTCGCCGAGTTCCAGTGACAGTCACCGATGTAGACCTTCAGGTCACTCCATCAAGTCCGTACGTAAGATCTCATCATAACTTACAAAACGAGCCCAAACTCGGCATATCTAGTTCGATCCGTCGCCGAGTTCCAGTGGCAGTCACCGATGTAGACCTTCAGGTCACTCCATCAAGTCCGGTGGTAAGATATCATCATAACTTACAAAACGAGCCCAAACTCGGCACATCTAGTTCGATCCGTCGCCGAGTTCCAGTGGCAGTCACCGATGTAGACCTTCAGGTCACTCCATCAAGTCCGCAGGTAAGATGTCATCATAACAAAACGAGCCCAAACTCAGCACATATTAAATATACTGTGCTGCCTAAGAAAGTACTCCATTGTATGCACTTTGTAAAATCAAAACTATCTCGAATATCATTTTACGAAAATCTAATCCAGACACACTCGTACGTAATTGACTTACTGCATTACGCTACGCTGTGGCATATACACACACGGTCCCTCCCGCCCGCACCGCTGTCGACTTGCCCCGCCGTGCCGTGTAATATTTGCTTATTTTAGAAGTGTTCATCACGTGTTTATCACGTTCTTCCTCTCGTCTTCTTTTGCTCAACACACAAACACACATAATCTTTATCTTTTTTTTTTGTTCAGTATCACTCACATCGTGAAAACATCCGTAACACATCAACTAAGTATTGTAATTAGTGTTAGAACTAAAACTTATTTTTAACATAATTATAAAACACGGGACGTTCATTAAATGAGCACCTAGCACCCGCTTTGCATAAAATGTTTTTAATTGTTTATTAGGTACCGCTGGTTAAAATCACGGACTCGCCGCCGCTGTCTCCGTATCGCATCACATTGCGTTAATATAAACTCATGCTCCACAGCTCGCCTTTGTAATATAATAGTCAGCTATTTTATTGACTGCGGCGATTCTTTTGATTTTAAAACGCAGACGCAGCGCTTGAAGTTTGTATGTGTAAACTCATGCCCGAAATATAAACAGTGGGTCAATTCAAATAGTGCTTATGTCTTGGGAGACTTGTATCTACCTACTTATTAGCTTTCGCATTTCATCCGGCGCCCCTATAGTCCTGGCGCCTGTGTGCGCCGCACACATCGCACACAGGGGCGGCGCGGCCCTGAATTAATAATGTATTCCGGTTGGATCCCAAATTTCAAAATAACAAGAGAACAAGTTTTCATTGGGATCCAAAAGTGGGATTCAACGGGAATAAATCAAGTTTTTGTTTACCAATACAATTTATTCATTTCAAAAATAAGCAAGAATACACTATCTTATCATGAGACAAAAGATTCCGTAAATAAGAGGAAAAAGAAAATAACTGGAAAAATAAATTCTTACTCAATAAAACATGAACTTCTACCTACCCTGCGTACCCTAATGATCTACAAAACGTGACCACAATCAAGTGCATGTGTTGACATTACGCAATACACTCTAGATAATATTTCAAGGGGCGCACGTAATATGCACTTCCTATTATTTGTTATGTGTAATCACCGTCCTATGTAAATATTATGTGTATATAGAAGTGTTATCTCGTAGTTTATATTGTTTGTTTTGTGTGCGTGATTAGCGGCATGTTGTATTAATGACCCACCGGTGGAATATTAGGTGGAGAGCATGTATGACTATTCTATCCTTATACTAACGTCCGCATGCCAATGGGGCATGGACATGGACATGGGACATGCGGACGGTGAGTAAAAGGTGACTCGCCGTCCGTTCATAGACCATCCCGGGTCGTCGGTCGAATAAACTGAAAAATAGAAAGATTTTGGTCTGTGGATGAGTAATTATCTATCAAAGCGAGTTTCCTTTATGCTTCGGAAAGCACATAAAGCCTTTGGTCCAGCTGTCATTTGTAGGTCTTTGACAGTCGTTACTGTTAGGGACTTTACCCATGACCCATGATTTACAGGATCATGCCCGGGTCGACGGCGCGTTGTGTCCCACGCACGCCTCAAGGAACGTCAGCATAATGACGGGGCCCACCTATAGAGGGCCACAGTCCTGCCGGGGTTGCGGGACATACGTATACCGCGACTCCGGCACACAAAGGGCTACCGAAGGGCACCGTGGATTTTAGTCAGACGAGTCTGACAGTCCCTCCCGCCCTGCCCGGGGTGGGAGGACTCATTTGATGATTTTGCCACGTAAAAAAAAAAGGGACTTTACCCATTGCGCCATTCCAACTACAAGTGAAAATCAAACTTGCTACTAAGAAATAATGATTCAATTCGATTATCTTGACGTCGACGTGGCGATCGTGTTTTATTTTTCATTTACACCAAGTGAAAATCATACCTTACCACTATGAAATAAAGATGCAATTCGATTGACTTGACGTCGACGTGGCGATCGTGTTTTGTTTTTCATTTCATTTTAACAACGTGTTTTATGTCTTATGTCATAGTGGTAAGGTTGATTATCATTTGTAGTTGGAATTCGTTCGAATCGCGTCGCATTGCGTTGCATCGAGCCACATGAGTAAAGTCCCATAGTCAGAAGCTCTGAAGTCTGACAACCAGTCTTACCAAGGGGTATCGTATTACTTAGTTACTGCGTCGAGGAAGTCAGACAGGCAGTCGCTCCATGAAAAATACTTATATTCAGCTGCTTCCGGTTGACTGGCCCCAACATAGTTGGGCAAAGGCTAGACAGGTGGGGCAGGGTGGGGTGCTTGCCCCACCCTGACTCCGACTTGTTAGGTGTCTTTTAACCAAAATTAAATAATGTAGGTACTTACCTAATGCAATACCTACTTAATATCCGTAAGAAACCTCACACTCGATAATCGTCAGACGAGACAAAGAAAATCTAGAATTTTGCCCCACCCTGAGCACATGGCTGGCTATTTTGCCCCACCCTGAGCACAAGGCTGGCTACATCCATGGCTAGACAGATGATGATGCAGGAATAATTCCTAGTATAGGCTACAGTTTATGTTTCCTTTTTTTTTTTTTTTTTTCACAGCCCTATAATCCTGAAACGGAGTGGGAAGCGGTCGCTTCCTTCTGCGAAGCAGTAATGCTCGCTAAGGAGGAGGCGGGCCGCGAGCGAGAGAGGACAGTGTCCTCCCTCCGCCCCACCCGCAGTGGTGCACGCCCACGGCGACGGCCGTCGCGAGACGATCTCCGGCCACCGTAGGCGCGGGCATGCGGGCAGCGAGTAAAGGGCAACTCGCTGCCCGACCAAGGACCATGCCCGGGTCGACGGCGCGTAGTGTCCCACGCGCGCCTCAAAGAGCGTCAGCATAATGACGGGGCCCCCCTCTCCGAGGGCCAAAGCCTGCCGGGGTCGCGGGATTATTTCCTTACCTTGACCCCGGAACAGAAAGGGCTATCGAAGGACACCGTGGATTGTAGTCAGTAGAAGTCTGACAGTCCCTCCCGCCCTGCCCGGGGTTGGAGGACTCATTTGATGATTTTACCACGCTAAAAAAAAAAAAAAAAGCCCTATAATCCAAAGAGTATATGCACTATCCAGAGGATACAACTGTTTATCTACCCACGCTGCGCTAGTACACTAGTAGGAGTGGGATCTATTCATAGTACGGATAAATACAATCGTTGCATAATATCGGTAATTGGCTGATGTTCGCTGTCCCGCTCACGTTTGTGTCGTATCTTTGACACGTGTGACATAGTGTGGTAAGCGGAATAGCGGGTTCACGGGTAAAATTAATGATTGACGTATAGTATACATATTGTTGTCATCCGGGTAAAAAAGAAGTGAGATTCCCTGTCAAAGGCATTTAAAAAAATGTTTGCCTCACACTACGAGTAAGAATGTATCCAGTCTCATGTGTGATACGGGCCTTTATAAACATTTAAACTCACATAAACATACACCCAGACCCGGAACAACTACTTGTAGATCATCCAAATATTGATTCTGAGCTAGAATCGAACTCGCTCAGCCATTTTTTTAACCAACTTCCAAAAGGAGGAGGTTCTCAATTCGGATGTTTGTTTTTTTATGTTTGTTCGGGCATAACTCCGTCGTTTAACAACCGATTTGAAAAATTCTTTTTTTTTGTTGGATAGGGTATACTTCCGGAATCGTCCCATTAAAATTTCATTGAAATCGGACTAGCACTTTTTGAAAAATCAACAAAAACCTAAAAAGTTTTCAACTTTGTCTACACCGATTACTCCCAGGTTTCTGGTCCGATTTCTATGATACTTTTTTTGTTCGATACAGTATATCTGCCATGTTTCATTTAGTTTGGTGCAGTAATTTATATTTTTAGCTCATTGTGTACATAGTACATACATACATGGGCGTTGTTATTACCGGTGCTACGGATTACAAAATTTTAGTGCACATGTAAGAAAATTATGTATTTGACAATAATTTGGGTTGAATAGTGAAACTGAAAAGGATAAAATAAAAAACTTAAAAAAAAAATGTAACCGACTTCAAAACACCCACAAAAAAGTTCTAAATAACCTACAAAAAACTTTTCTTTCGAAAGTCGGTGACATAAAGTCAATGAAATAAAAAAATAAAGTCACCGACTTTCGAAAGAAAAGTTTTTTATTTACTTTTATTTTGTGGGGCACTTTCTCCTGTATCATGGGTACGTTACTTACACATACACTAAGGGCGTTTGTCCACCGCCGCCGTCAACGTCACGTCACCGAGAACGAGATGACGGCGCCGAAGTAGCGGTATAGCGGTACAATACATTTACTTAGCCGCGTGTCCACCGCACATCCGTCACCCGAGCGCCGTCATCCCGGCCGCCGAAATTGCGAGTAGATCGGCGTGACCGCTAGAACGTAGCCCAAGATTTTGACGGGCCGATGTGCCGGCACTACAAAACACGTATGAACTTGTCCACACGTGCGAGCGTGCGAGTTCAGTTATTATTTTGTCTGTCATCAATTATCATAATATATAATTTTAATAAAAATGGCCAAAAAATTTAAATACGATATTTAATAATTAAAAGTTATAGAAAGTAAAGAATGTTTGTGGGATAAGAAAGTGTCCAAAGATAAAATTTTGCGTAGAAATGCCTTCGAAAGTACAAAAACAGGAGAAGAAGTTGTCGCCGGTTTAACCTAGCCATCACTTTATTTCTTCGAAATAAAGTGATGGCTAGGTTAAACCGCCACCGTCACCGGGCCGTCGCCGAGAACGAGATTATTTCGGGCCGAGTTTAATATGACGTGACGGCGATCGTTTGTCCACCGCGACCGATTTCACTTGTTTAGTTTGTTCCAACTGTCATGCGTGGTAGTCACGTTTTCGAAGAAATAAAGTGATGGCTAGGTTAAACCGGCGACAACTTCTTCTCCTGCTTTTGTACTTTCGAAGGCATTTCTACGCAAAATTTATTTTTATCTTTGACACTTTCTTATTCCACAAACATTCTTTACTTTCTATAACTTGTATTAATTATTAAATATCGTATTTTAATTTTGGCCATTTTTATTAAAATTATATATTATGATAATTGATGACAGACAAAATAATAACTGAGCTCGTGTACGGTGCGACGGCGACGGTAGTGTGTGGACAAGTTCATACGTGTTTTGTATTGCCGGCACATCGGCCCGTCAAAATCTCGGGCTACGTTCTAGCGGTCACGCCGATCTACTCGCAATTTCGGCGGCCGGGATGACGGCGCTCGGGTGACGGATGTGCGGTGGACACGTGGCTAAGTAAATGTATGTACCGCTACTTCGGCGCCGTCATCTCGTTCTCGGTGACGTGACGTTGACGGCGGCGGTGGACAAACAGCCTAACGCTCAGACCCGGTATAATTATTGTAGATCACACAAATATTTGCTCCGTGCAGGAATCGAAACCAGCAGTCCGATTGCTCAGCCAGTACGATAATCGTGCCGTCAACATCTGTCATTGCACCAATCGTGTTGTTGTTTCCTGGTAGCTACTACTTTGGGGTCTTTAAGGTTACTTCTAGGCAAGTGTGCTTCACCGTCAACCACATCAATCGCTTACCATCAGGCCAGGTACTGGTGAAACGGGTGGTGAATGCGAAGCAGAATAAATCGGTTAAAGGTAAAATTTAGTATACACCGTGACTTTTTAGTCGTCTTACAAAAGCAGCCCCGTTCATGTATCGAATGACTAGAACACGTATAAAATTAAAAAATAGGTGTATAAGAGATTTAAAAAATTAATAATAAAATTTTAATTCGTTATTATGACGCAAGGCGTATTTAGAAACACCCTTGTCTCATAGAAAATTGGAATGGAATGATCTGCCCGACTATTATCGCTGGGTAAGTATACTCTACAGCTTGATACGTAAACATTTTAACAGGGTGTTTCATATTTCTTACCTATTTATTAAAAATAAAAATTATTATTACGATTAAAAAAAATAAACTCGCCTAGAGGTATTTTAGGTCGGATACATTAAGTAGACCACTTTTGTAAGACGACTTAAAAGTCACGGTGTATAATCTACCGTGTAATCATCAAGTAGCTGTTATATAAACAGATCAATATACTAATGGTGGTATAAATACAGTTCATAACTCCTCACATGGCAAAGATATTATTCTATATTTAGCCAAAGAAAACAAACTTGTTGTGTAACGTTCTATTACAAGTACAATACCTATTTGGCTGAAGAATAGGTCACGTTCCGAGTATAGACCACGTGTGGAATGTTGGGGGTAGGTAGGAACACGTGTGTGAAAGACGGTACTGCGTAGGTTTATTGATCTTTGTTAGGCAGTTAAGTAATTTGAGGGTGTGAATTTTCGGTAACCTATACCGAAATCTTCACATATCGACATATGTACGAGTACCTATACAACTTTATTTTTTGTTTATGCGAAACCCGATTCACCTGTCCAATATTTTTGTGTAAAGAATCTATGTACAAAATTTTACCCCCGTATCGTAAAAAATCACAAAGTTATAAGCTTGTATATTACCTGGTTGTCCGTTCAAAAACATGCTCATTTCGCGGTACACCCGCGTAAACCGCGTCTCCTGCGTTATACACTCGTAATAATAGTTTGGCAATAGGTACCTAACCGCACTGTGATTGAATTTTAATTAACTGGTAATAAAATTTAATTAATATTTTTGAAAAAAAAAAATATCACATGGTGTAAAAATCATTGGAATCGAATCAGTTACTGATTCTGAACAAACTATATTCAGGTTTCGCATAATAATATACTAAAATAATGTTGTATACAGTCAACAAAACAATGTTTTGTACTGTCTCCTGCTTGAAAGTGGAAACATATTTTTCCTACTCCTCCACTATTCTTTTCTGCTTAATTTCGTTGCAGGATCCAAGACAGGTAAATTCATTGTCCGGGACACGTCGAGCTTCATTGTCTCGGCGCTTTTCTGGTGGTTGCCACTGTTGAATGTGGCTTTCAGGAGTTGCAGTGGTTTGGAAATAGTGTGGTGGGTTTGTACCAAAAAAAAGCCATTCCAGATCCTTAAATGTTTTGGTGATTGATGTTGATTCAGAATAAAGGAGCAGATTTATTCTGAAAATGCATTAGTTTCCGTTTTTAGAAGAACGAAAATCACGGGTCGCGGGACGATCTTAAAATAACAAGCGGATATAAAAGATTAAGTTCGTGTGAAGGAACAGAGAATGTCGCTTTGTTTTTTTTTTTTTTTTAGCGTGGTAAAATCATCAAATGAGTCCTCCCACCCTGGGCAGGGCGGGAGGGACTGTCAGACTTCTATACTGACTAAAATCCACGGTGTCCTTCAATAGCCCTTTCTGTTCCGGGGTCACGGTAAGGAAATAATCCCGCGACCCCGGCAGGCTTTGGCCCTCTGAGAGGGGGGCCCCGTCATTATGCTGACGCTCTTTGAGGCGCGCGTGGGACACAACGCGCCGTCGACCCGGGCATGGTCCATGGTCGGGCAGCGAGTTGCCCTTTACTCGCTGCCCTAGAAGAAACTTTCTCAGGTTCAAATAACGAAGTCCAAATAGGTATTGGCATTTCCTGAAAACATGACGTAACGGGTTGTTGTTAATTTGTCACAAAGTTAATTTGCCACATTTTTTAAACTCATACATTGAAAGTTAATTCGCCACAGCTCGATTTTGTTACCTATTGTTTTGCCACATAATATCTTCATATCACATGATTTTTGTTGAAGACGGAAACACCAACACCTGCTTTTTTCCTATTCTCCTAGTGCTTTCTGTTCAGATTCCACATTGTATCCTCGTTTTCTTTAGTTTTGTGCTGGACTTTATTATTTAATTGCTCTGTTATCAGTGCGGAAAAAAGAAATGTGGCGAGTTCACACTAAACGAAATTAAAACAAAAACTTTGGCTAATTTACACACATACTTTTATTCGTGGCGAATTAACTTTGTGGCAAATTTATAACAACCCGTCTAGTTGGATATTGGCATTTTTTATTATCACCAAAATTAGTAATGCAGTTGCAGCTGCCTATCCGTCTGATATAATTCCTCTTACTCACGCCTCCCACGGATAGAGAGTGCGCTATTCATAGCCAAGGGCATCATTATTGCGTAATCTCATTACTTGGCAAGACTATAATCACGTTTAGCATGTCATCATGACTCTTTGCATGTGGCCAAGCCCCCCCTTGAGGGGTGTGTTTATTTGAGGGGGGAGGGTGTTTCTTATTTCGTTTTTATTTACATCACGCTTCCAGCTTCTAGCCTAGAAGCAAAGATGAGCCCTAAGATGGAGTTAGCTCACTCAAAGGATGAAGCCATTTCAAAACTATGTTGGGGTTATTTTTTTAGTCTATTTAGATTATAGTGTCTCTCTGTAACCTGGTTTCGCTGGAAATCTGATTTCATAGCTACTAAGTAATGCGATAACCTAAGATAAGACTGGTTTTCAAGCCTCTGATTAATCAGCACTTGTCAAAATACCTACAAATGTCTGCCCATGTAAGGACAAACGGTTTGAACTGCTTTTCAAGCCAAGAAGAAGTCTTATCATAACGGCTAGTCAACCATCCAAAGACTGACCTCAGTAAACGTTGCTTAACTTTCAAAATCAAACCATGCCACTGTAATATTTATCCACGTGCTCCTCTAGCTGCGTGATACAATTATAAGAATTGTAATACTTATGTATGTAGGTAGGTACTAAGTATATGGATCTTCTAATCATGTTTTGGTAATCATTGCCAAGAATCAATAAACATTGTTTTATGGCATGTGTATTGTAGAATGCCATTTAATAGGAGAAAGTTCAAAGAGTAAAACGTGGACAAGTGAATGAGAAATTATGATTTCATAGCCAACTAGTAACATTATTTAGGTGAACCTATTCACCTAGCTATTTCACCTTTCGTGAACCTGTACCTTCCTTGTGTTAAGAGTTGAGCTACACGAAACCTGACAAATGCTTGCACTGACTGGACAGGTCCACTCAAACTGTATGGTTCTTTCTTCAAAAGACCATCTCAGACCCTAACCCACATTCGTCCTCGTATCATAATAATCTGCCTAGCTTTTTCCCAACTATATTGGGGTCGGCTTCCAGTCGAACCAGATGCAGCTGGATATCAGTATTTAACATGGAGCGACTGCCTATCGGACCTCCACAACCTAGTAACTATAATACGATACCCCATGGTAAGACTGGTTGTCAGACTTAAGAGCTTCTGACTGACAGTAACGACTGTCAAAGATCTACAATGACAGCCAGGACCAACGGCTTTACGAGCTTTCCGAGTCACGGAGGAAACTCGCTATGTCAGATGGTCACCCATTCACAGACCAGTCAGTACGAGTCTGACAGTCCCTCCCGCCCACTGCACCCTGTCCCCGGTGCACTGGGTGCGAGGACCCATTTGATGATTTTATCATGGTAAAAAGGGCAAGCAAATTAATATACTACATTGTTAATCTTCTGGCCCCGATGAACACACAACACAATAATTAAACCTGTTTCTAAAACAAGTCATCCTTATCAGCGACCTTACTACTGACCTTGGTGAAGGTCAAACGGGCAAAGTTGTAGCTTGCATAATAATATGCAACTATGCCAAACTTCCTCTATCGTCACATCGGAAGGAAGATAATTATTGATCTGTTTATTTATTCTAATGTATGGATTTATTTTAAAATATTTGTTTAATATTGTTTCTATGAGAATATTTTTATTTGGACTTGTTCTTTAATTAACAGTCAAACTAACTTTTGTTAAAACCCTAATATAATTATAGGGTTTGATGCAGATCGTGCACTTCGCAAAATGTGCTCTTGACGCAAAATGTGCCTTTCTCGAGATAGTAATTCTCATAATGAGCACTTCTCAAATAGTGCACTGCTCAAACGTGCTCTTCTCAAATTGAACACTCCGCAAAATGAATGTGATCATTATACTTATATTATGGTTGTTCAAAATAAAAACCGTTTGCTTACAATTTTTTTTGATTATTTTACTGGAGTTTAAGCACGATAACAGTTGTGTCAGAGGGCCAAAGCCTGCTCCCTCTCGTACCACCCTGGAATCCCTGGATGGGACTCATTTGATGATGTTACCTTGATAAAAAACAGGGATCGTGATTTCCCGCATTACAAGATCGACCGAAACGAGTGTACTACGCTAGTGCGACAAACGGAAGTGCGATGAGCGCTTGTGCGACACAACTGTACTGCGATACGCCAAAGTTCGAATGTACGCTTAGCGACACACTGAAGGTCGACATCACGCTGGCGACCCGTGTATATGCCATATCTACCACTATCTAATACATCATCACCTGTCTAGTCTTTCTTTCAAGAAAAAGTTAAATAATATACTAGTTGTCTTCAAAATATTTAACTTTTTCCACTTCACCATCTCAAAAAAAAAATCATATCTCACCACTCAATGTCAAATCGAAGGTCTGTCGCTATCATCAGTGACATACATCCTCGTTGCTTCCGTGCGTGTGATGAGCATGCGGGCTGGGGACCTTACTCTGACCCTGGGTCAGGTCGGAGAGTAGCTGACGAGAATCTGTAATTAAATGTACTGTTGAAATAGGTGAATTATCTTCACTGACTGAAAACGGACCTTTATCGTGGTAAAATCATCAAATGGGTCCTCCGGATTTGCAGTGCTGTCTTGCGTAATTTTTTTATTTTATTTATTGAGGGATAATAAACAACTACAACATATATAGCTTACTATTAACATAATTTACATGGTAATGTTGCAGTCAACTGCATTATCCACAGATAAGACATATATTAAGACTATCGTCTACCGAGCGATCGTCCATACTAAAAGAGAAAACGTTTTCCTACCCCTAAATGTTATCCTATCTCAATGATTTTTTAGCATACTTCTGACACTGTAAAAAACTAGGTTTATAGGTTTTCTTTTTTTCAAAATTTATAATAGTTTGAAAGTAACAGGCGCCTAAAAGTTACTATTTTTATGACAAAATCTTCATTGAAGTAAAACCTTTGTATTTTAAAAACAAAGAAGTTTTAGAAAAAAAGCAAACCTACAAACCTAGAATATAATATGCTGAAACGATTGACACCAGAATCTAAGAGATTGGACGTGATTTAGTATGTGAAAAACGTTTTCTCCCGAGAGACAAATTTCATATAAAAAATACTCACAGTTAGTCGCGAGCTGCAACCCTCTCTATCGCACGATCGGGGGTTTTTCAACGCGCGAGAGGGACAGCACGAGTTTTTCTAAATACCTATTCTTTGAAAAGGCAGCCGCTATACAATCCTCTTAAATAACATATATTATTTGCCCCTAGAAGGGCATAACCAAACAATCAACAAATCTATAGAGATAATAAATAAATAATAATATTAAAATTATTAATTATTGTAATATTAAATTTATATTTAATAAAATATTAATTAAATTAATTACTGTAAAGCTAGCTGTAAAAACCAAATCAGACAATTAAATTTACTAAAATTACGCATTAAATAATAAAATTACAAATAAAATTAGGCAATAAATAATTATGATAATGATAAAAGTACAATTAGGATATTTTTTCCATTATATAAGATTTAAATTTATTTTTCGAACATACAAATATATCAATTTCAATAAAATTACAATTATAGGATTCCAACATCCTATGAATGGGACAGCGCAAGCCAGAATTTACGCACATAACCGTACGGGGCACAGAATAACAGAGCTTACTCGTTAGCTCGATGGCATCAAAATTGTTGTGAACAATATCGTAAAGCACGTTGGCCTCCAGATATTTACGCCGGTTCTCCAAACTAATAAGCTTGTACTTATCAAGAAGTTGGGAGTATGACATATAGCTTTTAATCCCATGATATCTGTAGTACATAGCACGGACGAACTTTCGCTGGACTCTTTCTATTCCGCCTACGTACTTTTGGTAGAATAGTAATAGTCGCTGGACAAAAATATGTACTCAATGGGTGCCTGAGAATGGACGACGCCGCCGAGGCTGGCCCAAAAAGAGGTGGCAGGACGATCTAGATGCGTACCTCGATGGCTGGTCCGAAGTGGCACTAAAAAAGAGCACTTGGAAGGATATGGGGAGGCCTTACTTCAGCAGTGTCTAAAAAAAAAAAAAGAAACGAGGAACGGAAAAGGCAACTGAGGGGACAGGTTACGTCGCGGGACTGTCTCATTAGGTTACCGGGACCCTAGCACGTAAAGAGCTAAGAAAGGATCACCGTAGATTTAAGTCAGTACGAGTTTGACAGTTCCTTGCGTCCCACTAGAGTCAGGAATTTTATTAACAAAAGAAAAAAAAAGTACTGAAAACTTTCAAAAGATGTCTACGCCGATTCTAACTTACATATTATCTAAATGGTTGGAATTTATTAACAACTAGCTTCTGCCAGCGACTTCGTACGCGGATCCTGTTGCTTATGCCAGCGGCAACGGGGTCGTCAAAATCGAAGATCTGAAACGTCTGATGTCGAATTCTTAGAGCCTGGGACGGGAAACCAACGGGATGCGTATGACTATTCCAGACGTTCCAGTTTTCTTACAAAAGTAAGTCAACAGGAAATGCCCATCAGACTAAACAACTCTTGCTAAGACGCGATTCCTATAATTATATGTAATAGTGTAGCTGGGCTCTTGGAGTTCAACATCAGGTGTTCCAGATCTTCAATTTTTATACGACAACAGGGAGTACTCATCAGCCTGAACAACTCTTGCTAAGACTTCATTACTGTATATGTAATAGTGTAGCTGGGCTCTTGGAGTTCCACATCAGGTGTTCCATATCTTCAAATTTATTCTCTCAGCAGAAAATGCTCATCACGTGGAACAATTTTTGCTATGGCGCTATTTTTGTATCTCTTATAGTTTAGCTGATCTATTGCAGTTCTGCATCAGGTGTTCAAGTTTCCAAGACAAATTATAGCCTATATGTTGCCCAGATTTAATAGCTATATAACAAAAAAAAAAAAACAAATCCGCTCAGTAGTTCCGAAGATTAGCGTGCATGGAGTAGAGTAACTTCTCCCGTTTTGTTAACATTTCCCTTCACTACTCTGCTCCTATTGATTGTAGCGTGATGAAAAGTATCCTATAACCAGCCCAGGAGTATGAAAAATAATTGTACCAAGTTTCGTCAAAATCCGTCGAGTAGTTTTTGTTTCTATAACGGTTATACAGACAGACAGACAGACAGACAGACAGACAATAATTTTACTGATTGCATTTTTGGCACCAGTATCGATCCCTAATCACCCCCTGATAGTTATTTTGGAAATATATTTCATGTACAGAATCGACCTCTCTACAGATTTATTATAAGTATAGATGAGTATATGTAATTACACCTACTTATTTATTATTATTTCTACCTCACGGCCAACATACTTATAAAACAAACTACAATTACAACAAACTATAAATAGACGACACTTTTCCTCTTTTACAAGGATTTTATAAGGTAAGTTGGTTACATACAGTCATTAACTAAGCGCTTCCGTAATATCGTCTAGAATATATAATAGTTAAGCCTTGGGTGTATAGGTTTAACCTAGGAATTGTCGGAAAAGCCTAGAATTTCCACCATTGTGGTGAAACAACTCGTAATTTAACTTTTGTGGTGGGGTTTATGTATTTTATGTGGAAATTATTTATGCAAGAACTTAATTAAGATGATTATAATTAAAATTTTGTCTAAAGAAAAAAAAAATACTCGTGTAGAGTTTTCCTGTAAAAAAATGTGTTTCATCTCAAACATGTATCAGATGCTTTATTATAATTTTATAAAATTAAATTGTTTCTTACATTCGATAATTTTCACTTCAAATGAAAAACCTGCACTGGAAGAGGAAAAACGAACTCATTCGAAAACCAAATCAGCTGACGAACGTTAAATCCTGTGTAGTTTTGTCATTATGACGTGATATTAAAAAAAATATTACGTTCACTCCACTGAACCATCATCTCGCTAGAAGAGTTTGATACCAGCTTTACCACAAAGTTTATAAGAGATTACCACTCCAACTCACACTCTTCCTGGCTTCGCAGCAGTAAAAAAGCAAGATTTTTCACAAAACAAAAGAAAATGTTAGGAAAACCACGATTTCAAGAATAAATTACGGATAATCCTGGGCAAAATTTTTTTTTGACTAAAATATTTACAAGCCTCTAACAATGCAAAACAAACGTATTAACATTGTTAATTCCAATACAATAAGATAATAACATTCCACATAACCACTTATTTATTCATTGTTAAAATTATTTCGGACCGAATTGAAAACGTCGTAACTCCAGATTACACCTTCAAAAACCGACCTTATAACAGTACCACCCTGAGTATTTTAATTGAAAATTGAGTTTCAGTGGCCTTGTATTTAAGTCGTTTTTCGTGTGAGTGGTACTCTACAGTGTTACATTTTCAATATAGTATGGTCACGTGATTCTAACATTTGTATGGGTGCACGTGATTGGTGCTGGTTAGAGGTTCCTCTCGTAACGGTCACGTTTACAAACGTAACGCAGGGGACGGTAGCTATTGTTTTTGCGTTTTAGATACAAAAATAATCCTTTTTGTGTGTGTATCTTTGCTACAAATAATAAATACTTTCCTACGGTTTCTTTGGATCTAAAATAAAAGTTTTTTTTTTATGGTTTCTCTTGTGTTTAAAATAGAAAAACTTTGAAATGTATCTTGCGTATGTACTTATTGTATTTCGAGCTCCGCAAATTGTTTTGAAATCAAATTAAGTTTGTAAATATTATAAAAAAAAAACTATCCCTAAAAGTGTTCCTTGGTTATTTTTTAAAAAACATTTGATGGTTACTCTATCAGGTTGAATGAGAGAGGTTGCTACTGACCCATCTGCATCCCCTCCATGAGGACACGGTGGTGCTCCATCCAAGCTGGGCAGACCTCCACTACAATTTATTTATTTTATTTTATCCTTTATTTCAGGCATCTAAAGGCCCATAAAATACAATACACATATAGATATAAAACAATAACTATAAACTAATACATAATATATAATATTATTCTATACTTAACTCTACCGTGTCATAATATTGTCCGGTCCATAAACTACATTCAATAAAGTAAATAATAGTAGATTAGTAGCCAAGGGCTGTAAGGTATCAATTGCAGCCCGAGATATTTAGGCGCACGAGCGCAGCGAGGGCGCCTATAGTTCGAGGGTGCAATTGATGCTTACACCCGAGCTAACTACTCTGCTTTACATCTCGATTGTGAGGTAAGTAGAAAAAAAACCGGCATTGCAAGAATAAAACATTTTATTAGTTAATTGCTGCTTCAGCTTCCATTTTCATTGATTCGGGAGTGCAGCTTAATTAAATCTTCATCACTTGCAGTACTCATATTTTTTTCCTAATTATCACGTAATTATAAAAAAGTCCCAAAAACAAACAATATAATAATATATTATATATTTAAAGTAAAAGTTTTCTATTCCCGCCTTTCTTCATCTATTTTTTTTTTCAAGAACGGGATTTGAGCTTCGCCGTTCGATATTTAAAATTGATGACTATTAAACTCGAAGACAAGGCTGAATAGCGAAGCGACCTCTTTTGTCATTAGGCTGAATGCATGATGTCTATTGCCAATATGATGGTTAGATGTCCGCAAACTTTTTTTTTAATTACTTACCGCCCTAGGGCTTTTCTAGCTACATTAATACCCTAGAGCGCTAATTGGTTACTTACAAGCCCCATTTGGGGGTAATAAGGACCTACTTACCGAACATGAGAGATGTAAAATAACTTTTAAAATCATAATAGCCTATTTATTACTCGAAGAAAAAATATTAGTGCGAAATATAGATTAATTATCATAAAATATTTTGCCCATATTTTTTATTTTGTTTTGTACTCGGAAACCAAAATTTCTGAAGCTTTCGCTTTTAAAAATCACAAAACTTCACCCGGTCGGTATAATTTTAGAGGAGTTATGACGTCATAAAACCCCCACTCTTGAAGTACGAAGCGTTAATATATCTTTGTTTAGCGTGTTTAGCGTTATTTATTTACTGATTTGAAAAAAAAAACGTTAATTAGTTTTCAATATTCTAATTGACGGGCTTTATAGATTATTTATTTATTTATGCAGTTAAACTACCCTACTGTAAAATGATCCAAGGATTTTTTATTTATTTTTTATTTTCATAATTTATCTTTATTATAATATCCTATACTAATAACATAGTAACTATAAATAAAAACTTATAATTAATATGTACAACGGTAAAATAAAATTTGAGTCAGAAGGATTTTCCTATTATTCACGATCATGCAATCATGTAATAATACTTCGTGAAAATGCGAACTTGAGCGAAGACCTACGCCATTGCTTCATCCCCTGAAAGGAATCATGACGCATGTTTCTATTTTAATACAGCAGGACTTTTATCAACTTTTATTAGTTAAGAGGGAAAATTAGTGAATTGAGTAACCGTTTTTGTTTGCCCCTAATATTACGAGAAGTCGAGAAGGATAAAATTATGACAATCGTCATAATTTTATCATGACCTAAAAACTGATGGCAAATGTCGTAGGATTCTTTAAATAACTTTTTTTATCGCGTGATATCTTTTTGCTTTACCGTATTCTTTTTGGTAAGTCGGAACCTTTATCTTTTGAATAATTTCAACTAACAAATCAAACGTCAAGAATATTGTAATTTCTCCAGATGGGAAGGTTAACAGTTTGTTTTTTCTTTTTTACTACTTAATGTCATTATACTTTTGATTAAGTTCAAAGTACGAGATTTGCTAAAACGATGCCTATTTGGTCCATGTGTAAAGGTAATTTTTCTTAGTTTAGTTTCTTAGTTTAGTCTCGGCACAATTTCTCTTGTGCGTTCTTAACATCTTACATGTTTTTTTTTTAAATCTAAGTTTTCTATTGTACTTTTAGGCTTAATTTCGTAAAAGTATTTTGAAGAACTGTAAATGTTGTAATCTTCTATCTTCTATCTATCTATATCTATCTATCTTCTATCTATCTATCTATCTATCTTCTATCTATACTTATAATAAATCTGTAGAGAGGTCAATTCTGTACATGAAATATATTTCCAAAAAAACTATCAGGGGGTGATTAGGGATCGATACTGATGCCAAAAATGCAATTAATAAAATTATTGTCTGTCTGTCTGTCTGTCTGTCTGTCTGTATAACCGTTATAGAAACAAAAACTACTCGACGGATTTTGACGAAACTTGGTACGATTATTTTTCATACTCCTGCGCTGGTTACAGTATACTTTTCATCACGCTACAATTAACAGGAGCAGAGCAGTGAAGGGAAATGTTGGGAAAACGGGAGAAGTTACTCCATACACGCTAATCTTCGGAACTAATGGAAGGATTTAGTGTCTTTTTTTTTTGTTGTATAGCTATTAAGTCTGGGCAACATATAGGCTATAATTATTTATCTTGGAAACTTGAACACCTGATGCAGAACTGTAATAGATCAGCTAAACTATAAGAGATACAAAAATAGCGTCGTAGCAAAAATTGTTCCGCGTGATGAGCATTTTCGGCTGAGAAAATAAATTTGAAGATATGGAACACCTGATGTGTAACTACAAGAGCCCAGCTACACTATTACATATACAGTAATGACGTCTTAGCAAGAGTTGTTCAGCCTGATGAGCACTCCCTGTAGACGTATGAAAATTGAGATCTGGAACAACTGATGTGGAATTCCAAGAGCCCAGCTACACTATAACATATATATGAATAACATCTTAGCAAGAGTTGTTTAGTCTGATGGGCATTTCCTGTTGACTTACAAAAATGAAAGATCTGGAACGTCTGGAATCGTCATGCGCGTCCCGTGGTTTTTCCGTCCCCCAGGCTCTAAGAATTCGATATCAGACGTTTCAGATCTTCGATTTTGACGTCCCCATTGTCGCTGGCATAAGCAACAGGATCCGCGTACGAAGTCGCTGGCAGAAGCTAGTAAATAAACAAAACTTTATTTCAGCTGCTAATTTTATGAACATAAGTACTGTCAATTATACTTGTAGAATACACGTGACTTTCGTCAATATATAAACAGCTGTGAATGCGAAATTATATATAATGAATATTTAAAAGTCAATGTGATGTAATTAAACCTACAACGCTTTAATTACAGCTCATTTCTGATGATGTTATTATGTATTTTCCGTGTTAAAGTATTTGATCAAGTGTGTGAAATGCTTTTTGTTATTTACTTGAATAAAGGCTGTTTTACATGTAAGATATTACATAACATTATAAAAGAATATGAAAATAAAACTGACGAATTGTGAATCTTCTCCTTTTTTGAACCAAAGGGATGTACTTAAAATACAACAAACTGATTATCTCTTTATTGATTCGATGTTTCAGTTTCATGTTGATGAAGAATCAACTGGTCGGAAATCATATTCATTGTCATGACCTGAGAATCAAATCTTTGGTGTCATTCTTACAGTAGCTCTTGAACCAACGCCAACATAAAATGTTTTAATTTTCCAAAATATACGTCTCAAAAGGTTTCTGGGTCAGCATTTTTGAAGAATGCTTTGAGGCGTCTTGATGTTTTCAGATGTTTTCAACAATCATCGTCATTTCAACCAGTGTGTCTGTACATTGATTGACAGATTGAAATAGGTTGATGTAATAATGTTTTATGAACAGACACCAGCGGGTCAACCCACCTCAATCTGTTAAATTTCTTTGATACCTACACTACCTTATAATAGTGGAACGTTAACGTGCGATTGGTAAAATTTGACAGATTGGGGTAGGTTGACCTGGCGTCGGTACATAAAACATCAACAAATTGTACACCTCAACCTTCCTTATTAATCACTCTACCTATAGATGAAAATCGAATAAAAAATGTTTAACAAAATTTTTGAATTTATCGAGAACAGACACACAGATGGGGTGGTTTTTTTTTTGGGGGTGTGAAATCACCAAATCAGACTGTTACTGACTAGAAAAGGCAAACCTGTTTCTTTACGCTTTGCATCCCAGGGCCACGGAGTTCAAAGACGCGGCGGGTGCTTTATGTTAAAAACGAATTGTCAATAGCACGCGCATCATGGACGTGGGCGGAGGCGGCGCTCACCTCTATCCCTTATGAGGTACCATTTCCACTAATTTAATAATCTAGATTATACAACATTACTAACGGATTTTTTTTTTATTTTTTTATTTGGGACAAACCCGCATAAACCGCACTATTCCCAAACCACTGCAACTCCTGAAAGCCAGAATCAACAGTGGCAACCACCAGAAAAGCGCCGAGACAATGAAGCTCGACGATTACTAACGGAATATTACACGAGACCTTTCCAGTCCAGGTTCTTGAAAATAATACTTAATTCTTCAGAAGAACGAGAAAAGATAGTCTTGTGCGTAACCCAGCTGATTTTGACAGCCTTCAAAAACATGAGGTTTATGCCTACACGTGATATAACAGCAAGTTGTATCTGCCGATAGCCACGTGATTCTTCCTTGAGGCTCGAGAATTCTTGAAAAAAGAACAGTTTTTTCCTGTCACGTATTTCCAGTTGAAACGTTTCTGTTCTTTTCAGGAAAAAAGCGTCATTTAGAGGGAAAATTAAAACTTTTTCTGAACCTTGAATTTAATTATGTTTTTTTTTTGTTGTGACGATTTGATTTCAATTACGTAGCGAGATCGTTAAAAAAATAATTAAATATACTAGCGAACAGGAACAAAAGTATTGTTGAATCACTTACTTGGAAATGATCCGGCTCCTAAAATAATGGCGTGATTTGAATGGATTTGGTATCAGTCTAAATTTAAACCTTTAAAATGGTAATATTTTAACTATTCTTAACTAATTATAACTCAAGAGAGAGCAGTGGTGGCCCAGTGGTATCGGTCCCAACTTACGAGTTGTAGGTCAGACGCAATGTGTAATTTATTTCATCACCACTGCTCTCAAAACGGTGATGGAAAATTTCGTGAGGAAACCGGCACGTCCTAGAACCAAAAATTCGAAGACATGTGACATCTACCAACCCGTACTGGGCCCGCGTGGTGGATAATGGTCCACTCCCTCTCACAGAGAGGAGGCCTGTGTCCCATACTTGCGAGTGTAGATTCACAGATTTAAATCTATTTAATAGTTGTTTTTTTCTTTGTTATGGAAAATCATCAAATGAGTTTTCTTGCAGAAGACTGACTGTATGACTTGAGTCAATAAAAACCATTCTATTCCTTGTGAGTTATCATTTGTTTTTCAGGGTCGCAGTATCTCATTAAACATTTCCGAGACCCGGCTTGTGAAACTTTATTTTTCTGTTCAAAAAGTCATCAATTGAGTCCTATTACAGGTCAACCAACCACCTTTACATTTGCCACTGTAATCTCTTAATACATTCACGCGACCCACCTATAATACTTAACAAATAAAAATGAAGTGTCCACATAGGTAGTCATAGCAAAAAGAAAGAACCACTTTTGATTTTCTTCTAAATCTGTACTAATATTATAATGCTGTAGAGTTTGTTTGGTTGAACGCTCTAATCTCATGAACTACTGGATCGAATTGATTTTTTTTTTTGTGTTGGATAGTCCATTTATCGAGGAAGGCTATAGGCTATACAACATTGCGCTACGATCAATCGTGGCCTAACAGCAGGGGTTATACCATGGGGTACAGTTAGTTATAACATTATTACTAGCTGTTGCCAGCTTGGCTTCACCCGCTACAACTCAAAAATTATCCCACGGGAACATAAAATCGGGATAAAAACTATCCTATGTGTTAATCCAGGTTATAAACTATCTGTGTACCTAAATTTTAGCCAAATCCGTTCAGTGGTTTTTGCGTGAAAGTGTAACAAACATACCTACATACACACATACATCCTCACAAACTTTCGCATTTATAATTAATTTTATGTATTAGTAGGACTTGCGTTCCTTTGTGAATTTTTGGATTTCATGCTACTTCTTCTTTACGTCATAATATTTGATCACCCACTTTAATATAACAAAAATACTGTAAATATAATTTAAACTTTAACTTTGAGGAAACCCGTGACGTTAATTTGCGCTTTAAAAACTTGTGCAATATATTATTATGTACGAATAATATATGAATGTCCTGAAACCAATTAATATCGGTAAATTATTGTGAAATAAGGATTAATTGTTACGAAAAACTGAGTTATACGAGTAACCTACATACGTGATGGAAACTGCGCATCCATTCATTTACCTTGTTTAGTCCCATTTCATTGAACATTTAAATTTTAAAAGAAAACACATTTTAGGTCGTAAAATTTAATAAAAAATAAACAAAAGGTTTGGCGTGCCTTTCTCAGACGTTTTAATATCAAGAGTTCAAGGTTTTTTTAGCTATAGATTTTTATGTGTGTTCGTAAAATCAATGATTTTTTTGGAAATTATGAATCTTCAGCATACGTTAACTATTTATTATAACTAAAGTCTTACCCTTATTTCTTTGAAGTTTTAAGTTGGAATAATATGGCTTTCTGCACTCTTTTAAATTAACTTTAAATTCGACCAATTACAGACTTTTACCGTCCACGTTAATTCATTTTTAATTATATTTTTATTTATGTGCATTATAATTTTTAAAATCCGTAAATAAATACAAAGTTCTTGTTTCACGTTCCTATTAATATAAAAATACACATAGTAATCTTCTAAATATATATAACTCAAAGGTGACTGACTGACATAGTGATCTATCAACGCACAGCCCAAACCATTAGACGGATCGGGCTGGGCTTGCAGGTAGATGTTATGACGTAGGCATCCGTTAAGAAAGGATTTTGATCAATTCTACCCCCAAGGGGATAAAAGAGGGGATGAAAGTTTGTATGAAACTTTGTCAATTTGATAAGTTAAGTTCCGACATCCACGCGAACGAAGTCGCGGGCACAGCTAGTTATTACATTTAATGTAAAGGACATTGACATACCACAATGAAACCAATTCATTCATAGTTCAAATTATCGTGGCAATGTTCTTTATACAAAAATGTTAACCCTCCACCCGCCACGTGACAATCATAAGTATGTGGGTAACCTGAATCTTGCAAGACATGTGTCAACCCCAACACATGACAGCACACGTGACAATTATTAAGACATAATCAACAATAATTATATTGCACCATATGTAATAACAAATTAATAATGCACTCAATGCAATTATAGATAGACATAATTATTATTTCCCTGTTTATATTATGATTATGATGATGAATCATTTTGTGTAGAATGTGAGGATGAAAGCTGATATTTGCAAAGTTATTTAATTTGACCTGAGAGTGCATTTGTTTAAAAGTGTAGGTCGATTTTATTGGGGCGTTTAATAAGGTGACATTATTACAGCGATAGAGATTATAGAAAATACAAAAATGTATTGACATAAATTACCCAAAAAAAAATATGTTGAGACTGTTACTATGAGTTACAAAATTTAATACCAATTAAAAAAAAATTGCGTGTTAATTGCTTGCAATAAAAAAAAAGTAAAAGAAAATCCCTTTTTAAAAAATCTTAAAGTAGGATATTTTTAATATAAATGGTAAGTTGAAAAAACGTAAAAGACAGACATGTTTGCTACAAAAGTGTTTTTTTTTCTTATTTTATTACTTACATTAAATAAATCTGAATGAATACTAACGCGTATTTCTATCGATTAATTGAAAAATATCTTCACAATTTTTCTGTAAGTTCAGTCATTTTCCTGCAAAATATTCTTATCTGTGTGTAATTTAAAAATAAAATTGAAGGAAAAATAAGTAAAAAATATTTTATTATAAAGCTATTTTTATGAACAATGTACTCGCGGACTTATAACAGTTACGTAACTCACATTGTCCGCGAACTCACGTGTTTTACGTAAGCAAACGAGGGTTGAACTGCCAAGGTCGATCTTCATTAATTTGTCGCATGCATGTAGTTTATTTTTTATTGTGTGTTTAAATTGTTAATATAAATTCTGTTTTTCTCGAGTATTATTTTATGAGAACTTGTAAGTATAATGGGGAAAGATTAATGGAAAAATTTTATATTGTGAGAGAGGAAGAGGAAAGCCAAAGAAAAGACGGATGGTTTGTGTGAGAAATGATATAGATGCTTTGACGTCTGATAGGGGAGAATGGAAGAAAACGTGTCGCGACAACCTCAAGTATAATTGGTTGAGAACAGGAAGATGACGATGACATTAGACAGTGTTGATTTTTGTTTTTTTTTTTTTTACGTGGTGGGGCCCCGTCATTATGCTGACGCTCTTTGAGGCGCGCGTGGGACACAACGCGCCGTCGACCCGGGCATGGTCCATGGTCGGGCAGCGAGTTGCCCTTTACTCGCTGCCCGCATGCTCGCGCCTACGGTGGCCGGAGATCGTCTGCTGACGTCCGACGCCGCGGGCGCCTACCACTGCGGTTGGGGCGGAGGGAGGACTCTGTCCTCTCTCGCACGTGGCGCGCCTCCTCCTTCGCGAGCATGACTGCTTCGCAGAAGGAGGCGACCGCTTCCCACTCCGTCTCGCCCCGCAGCATGGCCGAGACCAATGCCGGGCGCGAGAGGTCTCCGCCTATCGCAGCCGTGAGGACACGTCGGTGCTCTACCCAAGCGGGGCAGTCTGGCACCGTATGCTCGACTGTGTCCTCCGGGCGATATTCGCAGTGGTGACACCCAGGCGTTTCCTCCTTTTGCATCAGACACAGGTACCTCCCGAAGCATCCGTGCCCGGTGAGGACCTGCGACAGGCGGAAAGTAAGGAAGCCATGACGTCTCTCCAGCCACTCCTTAAAGAGGAGTCTTACCGCCGCAATTGCGGCGTGCCCGATTAGACAGTGGTGATGGCGTAGATTTACGAGTAGATCGTAAATTCAAACCCTGACAGGCGTATTCGCTATGAGTATTTATTTCATCACCATTAAGGCCTGTTCAGATCTAAGCGGCATTCGCTACCGCCTCGGGCAGAAAAAACCCAGTGACTATGCGGTAATATTACTGTTCACACCAAAACGGATTTCGCTATCCTTGTGGGTAGAATAACGCGTGGTACGTACCTACCTCTACCCACAGCGGCTGCGAATATCGCTCAGGTCACTCTAGCCGTGGCACTTCATACTAAATACCTGAGTGAAACCCGCGCGGTATGTATGTACCTCTACCCACAACGGCAGCGAATATCGCTTAGGTCTGAATAGGCTTTTAGACTAAAAACTCTCGTTTGACAGCGCGATTAGCGCTTTGGCTGAGCGATTGGACTCTTGCGCAGCGTGTCATGGATTCAATCCCCGCACGGAACAAATATTTGTATGACCTACAAGTTATTGTTCCGGGTCTGGGTGTTTGTGTATGTGAATTTCTATGTTTGTAAACGCACCCACGACACAGGAAATTACAAGTGCTGGGCAAAGTTTAAAAAAAAAAACTGGTGAAGGTCTTGAGGAAAGACTGTGTTCCTACCTGCACAGCACGCGTAGCATGGCGATTCTATCTCTATTCTACCAAGAAAAGACAAAGTTATTAATTCGTTATTCCTATAGAAAACGACCGTTTTTTTGCTCAAGTATGACACGATTCGTACACCATTAAAGAATAGAAACATATCTCTTCTATCTTTTGAACATTGATACACTTGAATCGATAAAAATCTTTTACGTTCTGTCATTGTTCTCGCGTCGACAAAACCCGTTTCTACGGCGCCATGCTACGCGTGCTGGGCCCGTGTGGTGGATACAGTCCTCTTCTTCTCACAGAGAGGAAATATGTGTCCCAGCTGTGGGAACATTGCTTGTTTATCTGTTTTTTTCCTGGCATTCATATGTTCTCACAGGTGATGAAACCAAGAAAAAAATCATGAAGATTTTATTTGAAAAAGATAGTTACCTAATGTTTTATTATTTTCAAAGACCTACGAAAAATGTTTCTTATTTAAAATAGCAGGAGATAGATAGATTTTATTATTTTCTTTAATTTCTTTTGTACTTTGAAATAACTGTAACAGTTGTGTTATGCTAAGAGTTTTCATTTAAAACAGCAACTTGTAAATTTCCACTCCGGAACGTTACTGAATGGTAAGTTTGCTACAACTATGTATTACGCTGCGTAGGTGGATATTGGAGATGGCAGATTTACTGTATAGGGTTTTTATAATTTTGTACTGAAATCAATTCTTTCGAAAAAACAAATTCAATACATATACTCGTATTTTACTTTTCAACAAGCCACAAGAACATACAAAATAAACAATCATAAAAATAAGTCTCATTACATTTTTTTGAACTTTTTAATAAAAAAAAAAGTAGTGACTGAACAGTAGCAGTGGTTCTTGTCTCTTTTTTGTCAATCTATACTAATATTATAAAGCTGAAGAGTTTGTTTGTTTGTTTGTTTGTTTGTTTGTTTGTTTGTTTGTTTGAACGCGCTAATCTCAGGAACAACTGGTTGGGATTGAAAAATTCTTTTTGTGTTGGATAGTCCATTTATCGAGGAAGGCTATAGGCTATATAACATCACGCTATCACCAAAAGGAGCGGAGCAGCAATGAGAAATGTTTCAAAATCGGGAAAATGTATTCCTTTTCGAGAGCTTTCGTTGCGTGCGCTGCGTAAACGGTTAAAGATACGCAAAAATTATGTACTACGGAATTATTCCTCATAAAAAGTTCTAAAATAAAGTCCGCGAGAGCATATATCTATCTTTTAAGATTAAGACACTATAACCTTTTTTATGGAAATCAAATTTGTTTTAAAGTAATGCATTATTTGCGAAGGTATTTTCATTAATATGATATTAATCCTTATCAAAATAAATACGTTAATCATCACAAGCATTTAATTTTGAACAAAATTGCCCTTGACATCGTTTGATTTCAATGAATATCTTAGGAGATATCATAGTTTCAAAATAATGTCACAACAAAATTATTACTGCCTGGGCAATACTGAGCATTATTATCATAATTGCGCGTGAGGGAAAGTGCACCCTCTACCTCTCACCCGAGCCACCGCTGAATACGCCCGGGGCGTCGGAAATTGTGGGTCATATTCCAGCCGCTTACGGACGGGGAGTAATGGGTAGCTTGCCGTTCGACGGCATGTATTTATAAAGAAGCACTGGCCAATCCCCGCTGCATAGAAAAGTCGAGGCGCGGCGGGAAGAGCTCCGGCGCCATCTCAAGGGGCGGTATGGATCCTGTATCGAATGGGGAAGGAAGAAACGCCTGGGTGTCACCACTGCGAGGATCGCCCGGAGAATACGGTAGAACATACGGTGCAGGATTGCTCCGCTTGGGCAGAGCACCGCCGTGTCCTCACAGCGGCGATATGCACTGGTCGATGCCATGCTGCGGGGCGAGACGGAATGGGAAGCGGTCGCCTCCTTCTGCGAAGCAGTAATGCTAGCAAAGGAGGAGGTGGAACACGTGAGGGAGAGGACAGCGTCCACCTCACGACGCAGCCGCCGCGGGAGACGCCCACGGCAACGGACGTCGCAAGACGATCTCCGGCAACCGTAGGCGCGGGCATGCGGGCGGCGAGTAATGGGTGACTCGCCTTCCGATCATGGACCATGCCCGGGTCGACGGCGCGTCGTGTTCCACGTGCGCCTCAAAGAGCTGACAGCAATCTGACGGGGCCCCCCTAAGAGGGCCAGAGCCTGCCGGGGTCGCGGGACTGTCTCACTCGATAACCGTGACCCTGGTACATAAAGGGCTATTTGAAGGAACACCGTGGATTTTAGTCAGTACAAGTCTGACAGTCCCTCCTGTCCCGCCCTGGGCGGGAGGACTCATTTGATGATTTTGCCACGATAAAAGAAAAAAAGGGGGCGGTATGGAGGGAGCGACTATCAAAACCGAGGTTCAGGCACGCCTCATTCGCAGCGGTAACCTCTCTTTGAGGAATGGCTGGAAGGTGTCACGGCGTCCTGACCAACCACCTGACGCAGATCCTCACTGGACACGGAAGTTTTGGGAGGTACCTTCGGATGGGAAAGGAAGAAACGCGTGGGTGTCACCACTACAAGGATCGTCCAGAGGACACGGTAGACCATACGGTGCAAAATTGCCCCGCTTGGCCATAGCATCGCACATGTCCTCACAACGGTGATAGGCGGCGACCTCTCGCGCTCGGCATTGGTTGACGTGAAATAGAGTGAAAACCGGTCGCCTCTCCTTCTGCGAAACAGTCATGCCAGCGAAGGAGGAGGCGGGACGTGTGAGGAAGAGGACAATGTCCACCTCACGACCCACACCCAGCCGCCGTGGTAGACGCCCACGGTGTCAGACGTCGCAGGACGATCTCTGGCCAACAGGTCACGTCACGTCACCCGAATGCCCACGGGCATTCGGGTGACGAGTAATGGGCGACTCGCTGTCCGATCAATGTCAACGTTGTGTTCCACGCGCGCCTCAAAGAGCGTCAGCACAATGACGGGGGCCAAACCCCTTAGAGGGCCAAAGCCAGCCGGGGTCGTAGGACTTACGAGCTACCGTGACCCCGGAACGTAAAGGGCTATTGAAGGACGCCGTGGATTTTAGTCAATACAAGTCTGACAGTCCCTCTTGCCCAGCCCTGGGTGAGAAGACTAATTTGACGATTTTATGACGCTAAAAAAAAAAAGCATACAGAAAATGATTTGTATCGATATCCTCCCACAGCGCTTCGCACTAAAAAATACATTGTTAAGTTCCGACATCCACGCGAACGAAGTCGCGGGCACAGCTAGTTATTAAATATTTTGTTTCAAGTTTAACATTATCTTGGAATTCACTGACATCGGAAAAAGATTAACAATTTTGTAAGGAAACCAGGATTCATAATAAACTTATAATATCCCTTATTCCACCTTTACCAAACGTTTAATAAATACTCATAACTTCTTTGTATGACTGAATTATTGTTTGAAAGACTGGTTTTATTTTCTATTTTTTGTTTTAAAAGGCAATGTTGTCCATGTATATCTCAATACCCCGATTTTCCTCTTATGCCACCCACAGGGTGTTCTATACTTAGCTGCAAACTACAAGTACTTTTACCTTCTAAAAACGTAACGTCCTGTATTTAGTACGGACCAGAAAAAGACCAGACTTTTTCATACGAATAAACTTTTTGTTGGGTAGTTTCAAAAGGGAACAGTTATTTTCGGTAATCAAGTTTTGGTACGGAGTAATGATACTTAGGTTTCTATAATTGGATCGGTGAGTAAGGCTACACGTGGATTGGTCACGTGTAGTGTACCTTAGCGTTACGTCCCGTTCATAACCTTAGTGCTTGGCCACGAGACATGCGATCGAGCGGCAAGCATCTTGCAGCAGCGGCTGCGGAGAAAACTCAAAAAAAAAATGGCGCATGCATCAAAATGCCCACTCGAATCGTGTTTTGAATGAGACGTGTCTGTTCTACGTTTCGTATTAAACACATGCAAACACTTGCAAGTGTCTTAAGTGGTGCGGCATGGGGAGCGTGTTTGTTTCTTTCGCCGATTGCACGCTCGTGCGAAAAGCAATCGAATTACTGCAACTACACTAGATTTTTACTATTTAGAGCTCTAGGGGCTGTGTGTCAGCGTGTTGCGAAGGACAACAGTAACTAACCTATGAGTTATTTGACGCGAAACTCAAGTCGCATCAGAAAAGCTCGGGGGTTTGAATCTGCGAGCGAACAAACATCTTACAACTACGACTACGATGATACCAATTGAGGAAGTAACTTTACTACGATACACACGCGACGAAAACAAAGAACGCGTGTGTCGCGCAACACAGGTCACATCACAAGTATTATCGAGTGAGGTCGTGAACAGAGTTTTACCGTAAGGCTGTGGCTACATAACATTACAAACTTTGTTCTTGTATAACGTAAACTGTATTTCAATTTATCGGTTCTTGGCATTACGGGATGCTTGAGGTTGAAACCTCAGGTTTATGTAAGTGATTAGATCGTTGAATCGGTGAAGTTATAAATAGGTGTTTGAACTCGTCACATGGGCTGTTGGTATGCCGCAGGGTGATTGGCATTGGGTTTCCGAAATCACGTGGTATCAATATAGTTAAAGTATCGAGATCACGCTCCACCATTTTGTGAAGTCGGTGTGATATTCGTAATTATAGAGATTCAAATTCCGAACGTCGAGGAAATAACAACGTATCAAATGATTTCCTTTACCTTTTTGAGGGGAATTATTTATTGACAAGACAAATACATAAATATTAATGAAACTATAGAAATATAAAAATACTAAATTAAAATAAAACTAAACTATTATAGAGCATCGAAAAATTCATTAATAGCCCTTTAAGTTCCAGGGTCACGGTAATCCCGGTAGTCCCGCGACCAGCAAAATTCTAATAATAAATTGTAATGACTTTTTTTTTTTTTTTTTAGCGTGGTAAAATCATCAAATGAGTCCTCCAACCCCGGGCAGGGCGGGAGGGACTGTCAGACTTCTACTGACTAAAATCCACGGTGTCCTTCATAGCCTGTTAGGTTCCGGGGTTACGGTAAGGGAATAATCCCGCGACCCCGGCAGGCTTTGGCCCTCTGAGAGGGGGGCCCCGTCATTATGCTGACGCTCTTTGAGGCGCGCGTGGGACACAACGCGCCGTCGACCCGGGAGTAAATTGTAATGAATGACTTGAAAGAAACAGGGGTTTACCTAATGGAGAATTAAGCATAATTTATTATTGTAATGAAATTATTATGATGTCATTAGAAGTTCTAGTTGTGTAATTTTTCTTTTTATAATGTGGGTGTGTTTTTTCGTGACGTATTATATGTTTTGACGTCATGGTCTTTACTATGTTTTCTATTGTTATTTTACTTCTTGATAACATCAGTACAACAACTAACAAGTTGTTCAGGAGAGCAGTTTTAGACTGATAATGCAAATCTTTGAACCCTGTTTTTTGCTTAGGCAATTTTTTTTTATCGTGGTAATTTTATCAAATCAGTCCTTCCAATCAGGGCGGGACGGGAGGGATTATCAGACTTGTATCGAATTTAATCCACACAGCTGATTCTTCAATAGTACTTCACGTTTCAGGGTCACGGGTTTCCCGTTATGACAGTTCTGCGACCTAATATGACGTCATGACGTCACAGTTTTGTTCTTATCTCAGTTGCATAGTATTGATTTTCCCTCCATTCTACGAAAATGCTATTAAACTTATTTGTGTTTAATTAATACCTCGTTATTCCATTAATAAGTATGTTCTTATTAATTAAATTACTATTTATAACGGTGATATAAACGTCATGTTTATTTATAAATCATTATTATTGGCTTACGTTATTTTTCACGTTATTATTAGCCGATACATTGAAAATGTAGTCTGATGACGTGTTAGACGTCACTTAAGGCTCCATAGTACTTCAATATAATCTTACTCGCTCGCACTTGCACGTACCACGCACTATTGCTTGCTCTTTCTTTTAGCTGTCTACACGCAAATCTATTTATTTTACGACGAAAAAAAAGAAAATTCAAAAAAATAAATAACCTAAGACCTGCTTTATAGTTAGTTCAGTTAGTATAAAAAGTTTCATGATCTAATTTTAAGTATTTTATGATTGCCAGCGTTTTATTGTTCAATTTAGAGGTAACTTTGGGATTTTTTTCTATAGAGTAAATTTTATGGAATCATGTTTTCGCCAAACATAAGACCTAACATTAATCCTCAACTTTACCATATATTTATTTCAAAATTAATGCTGCAGTATTTTCGACGCATCACAGGATTCTGCTAAGCCATTTGAGGTAGTATGGGCTCTTAAATGGGACCACATTCTCATGTGACAAACTTAGTCGTACCATAATTATGGTCATACGAGACCACGTCACGAATATTATTATCACCATCTGCCTAGCCTTTTCCCAACTACCTATATTGGGACTGGCTTCCAGTCGAACAGTATGACTGCCTATCTGATCTCCACGAACTACACTCAAAAAAAAAACGGCCGTTAAAGGTCCAAAATCCCTTTGTCGATTTTTTTTGTGCTCCCGACATAGCTTTTAGGCCATGTGTTCGTGGGAAATCTAACGCGACGATCAACTTTTTTTTTGTCGAATGCATTTTTACGACTTTTTGTCACTGTGCAAACGTTCTTTTGAACGTAGCGTAATATTTTTTTGTACGATTTGACGCAGCGACATGTGCAAACTAACGCAGAAACAAATGATATTTAGTATTTTGTCGTTTCGTTAATTTGCCATTTGTGCCTATGACGAAACACTTTAAAAAGGCGACAATACGACAATATATCGCGTTTAACGTTCCTTTGTCGGTAGTGTTTAAATTTCCTTTGACGCGGAATCTGAGGCCTTTAGACGGCTCCCATTTGTTAAGGGATTTTAGTCGCCATGTTTAGAATTTTCTTTGAGTGTACTATGGGTACGTATTTGATACCCCTTTTTTTTTCTTTGTTTTTTAGTTGCCCCACACTAAGAATTTCTCCTGTGTCGTGCGTTTACAAACATGTAAACTCACATACACAAACGCCCAGACCCGAAACAACTACTTGTAGATCATACAAATATTTGCTCCGTGCGGGAATCGAACCCGCGACACGAAGCACAGCAGTCCACTCGCACAGCCACTGCGGTAACCGTGCCGTCAAATTCATCATCATCAGCCTATAAATGTTCCCACTGCTGGGACACAGACCTCCTCTCTGTGAGAGGGAGTGGGCCATAATCCACCACGCGGGCCCAGTGCGGGTTGGCAGATGTCACATGTCTTCGAATTTTTGGTTCTAGGACATGCCGGTTTCCTCACGATGTTTTCCTTCACCGTTTTGAGAGCAGTGGTGATGAAATAAATTACACAAAGTAACGCGCCTGGCGGGGTTCGAACCCACGACCTACAACTCGTAAGTCGGGACCGATACCACTGGGCCACCACTGCCGTCAAATAAAGTATAATTTTTCCAATCCCATGTAATTTATTTTTTTATACCATTCCCACTTTAAAAAGTTACTTTTTCTCACTGAAAACAATGAGTAAAAAGCTCTTTTCGTACCACTTGCTCAAAAAAGTGACATTCTATGCCCCAAAAAGCGTACATAACAATAGTCATTTTTAATCTGTTAAAAACAGGGAAAGAAAGTTGTACTGAATTTCATTCATCCTCTAGGGAGAGAATGTGATTTAAATTTGGAATACTTAACGATACTGAACTACATCAGTTTGTCTTTACAACATTGAGTTTGTATATGTATAAAGCATTATACAACTTTTTGAAAAAGGAATACGCATTTATTATGCAGTTATGATTTATTCAATAAAATTACGAATACCGAAGAGGCCGTATGAGCTTGATGCCTTTGCTTTTCCGACAAAAAATATTAGACTAATATTTTTTACATTTAAAACGTTAAGTTTTTTTTAATTTATTTTTATAAATAAGTTAATGTTAAATGTTAATGTTTAATAAATGCTTATCTCATATTATTATTGTGTTAATTTTCTCGCAAATGGTACGAAAAGTAGAGTATTTTCCTTGGTGATAAAGCTGTCTTAGTCTTGGGTGAACTTAAATCCCTCGCAACACTCAGGATCATTCAGTGCCTGACCGCAGCAGTGTGAAGACATCCCGAAACTGTACTCGATTCGTTGTGCCCATTATAAGTGTAGTGAGTGATTAAATTAAATTGTGTTCGATTTAATTTGTGATTTAAAATTTAAATAACCAAGTGAACCGCACCCAGTGTATTTTCATTGCACGAGACCCAAACTCTGCCCACATGATGCCTGAATCTGACGGAACAATAGCGGTGGCTTCGCTCGTGATTTAAGTTTTTAACACCCTCGCTACGCTCGGGAGTAAACCTCGAGTCCTTCGTTAAGCTCGCGATTTAAATCGTCACCCGCGACAGAAGACACTGCTTTATCCCCTTGGTTAATAATCTACTATTTACTCACTGTTTTGGTGTTTGAATTTAGAACACATTGCTGCGATCCACCCCCGTCAGCCCCCGTGTTGTTAGGAAAATGATACTCTTAATTTTAATCATTGTTCCGAGTTTAATGTCAATTTGTTGGTTTAGTGACCGAGCGATTGGACTACTTCGTCGCGTGCAGTGGGTTCGATTCCCGCACGGAGCAAATTTTCGTATGATCTACAGTTATTTGTTTCGGATCTGGGTGTTTGTGTATGTGAATTTAGATGTTTGTAAACGCACCTTTGTCTTTTTTTTTCTTCGTTAAATACCTATCTATTATCGCTTGATTATTATTTTTCTTGTGGTCATGGTATAAAGTATCGTATGTAACTCGTGAATAAAACGGATTTAAATCGAGGGCCTGAATCACTCGCATCGCTCAGGATTTAAATACTTGAATCACTCGCTTCGCTCGTGATTCAATCATCATAAATCACTCCCTGCGGTCGTGATTCAGTCATTAAAATCCTTCGCTTGCTCTTGATTCATAAATATGGCCCTCGCTTTAAATCCGCTCTTTATTCACTAGTTGCATAATGTACTATTATTATGCTTAGTTTTTAGTAGGCATACAAAATGAACAAAGTGATAGAAAAATATTTTACATTTATGTTTTACTCAATAAATTAATCGGTTTTAATTTTATTATAAATGGAACTTTTTTCTTTACATCTGACGTCAGTTTAGTTATAACGATTCCAATATTTCGTGATAAAAATGACTGCGTCAGCGATGTTTAGATATAATTTTACGTCACGGTAATGACCTTAAACCAATATTCAAAAACCTAATTATGATGACTGATGAACCAAAAACTGATTAGAATTTCTTGGAATATGTCTGTGTCAGATTTCACTAGGTATTATTTTGATTGGATAGGTTGGAGTAATTTAGGCATGTAGCATTTTCCTGGAGCTATTTATGATGTAAATTGCACCAAAAGAGCATTACTTACGCCATAATTTTATTTCTAAAAAGCTATATGTAACCTCCTGTGATGGCTGAGCGATTCTACTGGTTTGTGTATTATATTTTCTGATAGGTCATGTATAATATTTATTATTATGACATTTGACTAAAATGCTGCCAGCCAGCCTGGCTCCACCATCTGACAGGATGGCTGGACCACCATCCTGTCAGCCCCTCCGATACCTTACGACTTTGACTTTGAGTCCCTATGGATTTGTATTGCGATAGTCACCTGGATACCAAAGCCGTAAGGTATCGGAGACTTGGATCGCCTAGTGTACGAAGGGGCTCAGAGTCCGACGCCAACCAATTTTTATCCGTTAGTGTTCAAGATTTCCAGTACTTTCTTGGTATATCCCTCCCGTCCTTCCCTTCTAGAGCAGGACAGGAGGTACTGTCAGACATGTACTGACTAAAATCCACGGTGATCCTTCAAAAGCCCTTTACACTACTACTACTTACACTAATTTCATATAGCGAAAGAATTAAGTGGATATGCCCCAAATCCCAGAATTAGGTACTTTTAAAGAGCAGAAAAATCCCGTGATTTATTAAATAAAAAAGTTATTTCCTTTTACACAATTTATTTGTCTAATCTATCTCTGATGTTTTTATTATTATTATTTATTTGTTATACTGTTCTCCACACGGGATTGTCTTTTAGAAATCTCTGGAAAATCCATATTATTATCAACATTTCGATGCAAGTACTAAAATAACGAGCAGTGGTGGCCCAGTGGTATCGGTCCCGACTTACGAGTTGTAGGTCGTGAGTTCGAACCCCGCCAGGAGCATTACTTTGTGTAATTTATTTCATCACCACTGCTTTCAAAACGGTGAAGGAAAACATCGTGAGGAAACTGGCATGTCCTAGAACCAAAAATTCGAAGACATGTGACATCTGCCAATCCGCACTGGGCCCGCGTGGTGGATTATAGCCCACTCCCTCCCACAAGAGAAGAGGCTTGTGTCCCAGCAGTGGGAACATTATAGGCTGATGATGATGACTAAAATAACTCTACCCAATTCCGACGTCTGTTGATAAGACAGTGCCGCAACCAAGAGACAGTTCTCTCCTCCTTGTTTTTGGGCTAGATTTATACAAGAGCAAACCCATCGCAAAAAGCTATGGGCTACATGCCATACTTTTTATTTTTAACCCATCAATTAAGCTTCGACATGAAAAGCAAATACCCAGTTAACATCTTTAACCTATCATTTCCTTGAAAAACAACTAGTTAACGGTTATCGGGGTTAAATCGACCGGTGTGTCGGTTAGTAACCCGGTCAGCTGACGGTTAAACACCTAACTACCGTTTACTGGCTAGATTGAACGGGTTAGTTAATTCTTTGCGATGGAAATGAGGTTACTGTACCTTTAAGCCCTTAGTGCTTAGTGACTGCTACCTTTTCTAACAGACTTCCAAAAGTAGGACTTCAAAAACAGCAAGAACATTAGGAATTGGTGAGGGGCAGCCGATTAGAGAGATGGTCTTGATATAATGGGCAAGTTAGTTGAAAAAAATAATGTTTTCCGGTAAGTTTTTCTTTTTGTTTACGTAAGTAAGTTATCCACATCGCTCACATCCACCATTCACTCACAGCCACATCGCTCGTAGAACTGACAACCGTTGGGGAAGAAAAGTTCTCGAGTGGCGACCACGGACCGGAAGACGCAGCGTAGGCAGGCCTCCCACTAGGTGGACCGACGACATCGTGAGGGTCGCGGGCAACCGATGGATGCAAGTGGCGAATCGTCGTTCGGCGTGGCGGTCTAAGGGGGAGGCCTATGTTCAGCAGTGAACGTCTTCCGGCTGATGATGATGATGATGATGAAGTAAGTCAGAAATTAAAGAACATACGGTGATTTTAAAATTCACGATACTTTTATTTATGAATTTATTTTAATTTGTTATGTCGAAATGGTAATATTTTGTTATTGTAGGCATGCACGTAATATGTAATATAATCCTATAATATTTATTTGTTTTTATAAGTCATTCATTATGGAAATAAAGAGGCTATATAATAATAATAATAATAATAATAATAATTCTAACAGATTTAATATAGCTTATAATGGTGTCATCATGATTAAAAATAATTCCCCACGAAAAAAAGTGTGTAGGTATAAATTAGCCAAAGGTTTTTGTTATTTTTTTATTCTTGTACATCCGAACCATGATTTTCTGAACGGGGATAGCAGAACAATTAAATTATAAAATCCAATACAAAACTATCGAAAGCGGGGACGCAATGTGGAATCTGAAACGAAAGTACTAGGAGAACAGGATCAAAACTTTTTTTTTTGAGGAGAATAATTTTTGTGGCGAACTTATGTTACATAAAATATTTTGTCCCTATCCGTTGAGGGTCAGACTAAAATAAAACCACAAAATAACACAAACCGGTTTATTACTGCGAGTAACAATCTCCCGTATAATAGAATTATTCGATTAATTAATTGATTACCTCTAAATTGAATTTCAATAAATTAATTACCTTAACATTCTTACTATAATAATAACAATCATTAACCTTAACATCAGTCCGGGAATAAAATTCATATAAAACTACTGTGGTGAGATTCTTTACCCTTTCTAATTAATTAAAGCTAGCCAGTTGTAACCTAGGGGTTTAAAGAAGAGCTGAGGTCGTGGGGGTTGGAGATAAACCGAGTTCTGTTCCGTTAACAAGGTTACATTAATATTTACTAAAGCGGAACTAAATAACTACCGGAACCTTCCAGTTAAAAACAATTATCATAATTTAATCAATGGGCGCCAGGGACCTGGAGAGTCCCGAATCCTGGAGCTGAAGATATCCTCAATTCTACTGTCACCTCTGGAGGAATGCAGAATGAGCTCAAGATTCCCAAAATAAAGTTCGGTGTAGTACCGACATCAACACCGGGTACCAAAATCACACCGGTGTTCCAAGGTGCGGTGATAAAAAAAAAGATAAATATAAAGAAAAAAAAACCGTCACGCCTGCGCTCACGCTAGGCGGTGTCTGCCAGCCGTACAGCCCCTGCAGGAGGCTTCCCGCGTTCTCGAGAGACGGACTTCACGTCCCGGCTCTAAGCTTCAGCCTACGACCCCGGCGGTGAAGCGAGTCCCCCGATGAGCCTTTTCTGTAATTGATATATGTAACTCCTCCGCGAGGCTGGCGGCAAGTGCCGAACGCCACCATTGCAAAGTCCTCGCAAATCGCCGGCCGGAAGCCAGCTCAGGGTCGGGTGCCCACCACATTTCAAACTCCCGGATTCTACGGAGAACCGAATACCCCGGCATCAACCACAAACACCTCACACTAGAAATTCTCCTTGAAAACTGTGGAACGACACTTGCCACAGTCGGCAATAAATTACACAAGACTAGATCCAACTATTCCGTTCTTCATTATTCATCTCTCCCAATAATTGATCACAAAACAGTTTCAACCAGGGAAACTATTCCTACAATATTGTCGGGGTAAGGGGAGAACTCCACCCGACAACATTAAAGTTGACATTTCCCAGAGACAATCCACGCGGTCGAAGGTTCTCGAATAAAGTCTATATTGAAAAAATTAAATCATTTCCGTTTATGGATATTTAGATTATTATTAATTTCTTTTATTTATTTACTATTTAATATTGATAATTATTACAAAATGTGTTAGTTCATATTATTTAAAGATTTGTGATCCTTAGATTAAAATATCGATTATTTTATGGTTGTTACCTCGAAGCGCGGCAAGGGGCGCCTCGAACTGTCAGAATTGACGTCTGACGCAATGAATGTCATGTCAATCGTAAACAACTTAGGTTTTGATCAAAATAATATTGTGAAACTGTTTAAAAGAATTTAGAAAAGTGATTTATTGTTGGGAAATGAAACCAACGATACATAGGAATGGTTGACCAATGAATGCAGGTACTTGACACTTTGTTTATTCGAAACGCAGCCGCGAAATAGCAACCTGAGCCAGGAACACAAAAAAACAATGTAACACTTACAACAACCCATTATTATGACATTAACATGTTGTAAAATACTTTTTTTTTTTTTGCGTGGTAAAATCATCAAGTGAGTCCTCCCACCCCGGGCAGGGCGGGAGGGACTGTCAGACTTCTACTGACTAAAATCCACGGTGTCCTTCAATAGCCCTTTCTGTTCCGGGGTCACGGTAAGGAAATAATCCCGCGACCCATGTTGTAAAATACTACAAAATTATAACCCCTTAGCTGTATAAATATTAAGCAGGTAATACCTGTATTATGTTTGCGGGTAATAGGTACTTAAAAAAACAAATTATGTTGCCAACTATGTAAATTTTAACCAAATTATTGAACCATTATAATGTAACAAAAAATAATAATTAAAACACAAAGCACGTGAATATTCTTATTAATTAAACAAAATACACGTGAATATGATTGAACAACTGTTTGCGAAAACGCTCCGTAATGTTACAATGTGAGTACATTTTGTTAATAATTATGAGATAATTTGACGAAAACAGATGGTATAAAGAACTCATCATCTGCTAGCCTTTTTCCGACTATATTGGGGTCAGCTTCCTGTCGAACCAGATGCAGCTGAATATCAGTATTTTACATGGAGCGACTGCCTATCGGACCTCTACAACCCAGTAACTGGGTAATACGATACCCCATGGTAAGACTGGTTGTCAGACTTAAGAGATCCTGAACGACGGTCAAAGGTCTACAAATGACAGCCGGGATCAACGGCTTTACATGCTTTCCGAGGCAAGGAGGAAACTTGCTATGACAGATGGTCACCCATCCACAGACCAACCTCGGCAAGCGCGGCTTAACCGGGAACATCGGCCTGTGCGGCTGTAATTATTTTTAACCACGAGCTCTTATGGTATAAAGAACTATGGATCTAATTTTGGCAGAGTTAAAGTTTTATTTTGGTAAAAAATATGTGTATGAAAGAAACATTGTTTTTTATTACATTGCCATTGTACAGGGGCCTACCATAACGTCTTAAATCGAGAGTAGTTTTGTGGGAAAGAGACAGAGCAATACAAATCGTCTAGCGCCATCTCGATCGCACAGTGGAACTACTTTCGCATTATGACGTCGTGGTAGACCACCAGGTTGTTGGACTGTTTTTAAAAGAAATGATCAGAAATAGTTAAAATTTGTTTTTTTATTCATGTTTTAATTAATCTATAATTAATATACAATATAATACACTAAATACTAACTTATTAAACCTACCAATATATACACTGTTAAAAACTCTAAAATGAAAAGTAAAAAAATTACAAAAATTACTAAATTAATACTAAAATTATAAATTTACAGAGCGTCAAAAAATTTATCCACATCGCTGTCAATGGGGAAAGTGCCCCTGGCAGCATTGCCACGTTGGATGGCAATGCTGATCCTTTGACCAAGAAATAGGCCAGCCCTCTGGTCACGCGAGGCGTCGGCTATACGCTTGGCGATGTCTTTGAAAAGTTGGTGGGCACTCGGACCCCATGGTTGCCCTAGTGTTTCAACCCCAAATGGCTCAATAACATAGCCGCTTAAGTTTTTTGGACTTGATGGGATGGCGCAAGGGTGTCGACACATGTTGCATCCCATACCAGAATTATAACCAGGAGTGACGTATTGAAATTTTTTATAGATCTTCGTCAATTATAACTTCCGAAAAAAAGAAAAAATTCGGTTCAAATAATTTTTATAGATTTTTTCAGTCATCTTGCCTATGGTTAAACCTTTTTTTTTTTTTTTTAGCGTGGTAAAATCATCAAATGAGTCCTCCCACCCCGGGCAGGGCGGGAGGGACTGTCAGACTTCTACTGACTAAAATCCACGGTGTCCTTCAGTAGCCTGTTATGTTCCGGGGTTACGGTAAGGAAATAATCCCGCGACCCCGGCAGGCTTTGGCCCTCTGAGACCCCCGTCATTATGCTGACGCTCTTTGAGGCGCGCGTGGGACACAACGCGCCGTCGACCCGGGCATGGTCCATGGTCGGGCAGCGAGTTGCCCTTAACTCGCTGCCCGCATGCCCGCGACTCGCTGCCCGCATGCCCGCGGGCCTATGGTTAACCCTACAAAAATTTGCAAAAGAAAACATTTAACGTAATTACTTGAAAAACTTAAACTCAAATCAACGGGTTAAGTAAACGCGCGTGTTGTTAATTTTTCTTTTTTTTTATTAATTTAACTATTGTTTAAATTAACCTTTGTTTCTCTCAATCGCGATATTTGAAAGAAAAACTCTTTCTCTATAGACAAATTCTTAAAACTTTCGGCGGTTTTTCGAAGGGTTCCACGGTTACGCGAAAAAGTGGTTGTATAAGTTGGGGTTGAATAAAGGATTTATTTGTTTTTTTTTTTATTCATTCCGAGGCTTTTAATCCATCAGCGAAGCGTTATGGAATAGGTCACCGCGGGTTTATTGTTCTTTTCCCTCGTAGTCGGTTAAATAAACTTTACGAGGACCGACTTTTGCTGAACTTTGGAAAAATATTGTTGTCAACTCCGCTATTTGTTTTTTCAAAGGTTTTGTTTGATAATACAAAAGAACATTTTGTTCTTGTTGGTAGGTTGGTTACATTTATTGATAAATATGTAGAAAAAAAAACATCTGTACCAGTAAATGTTATTTCTTTCTTTCTAATTGTGAAACTTTAACGTTAGGTCTCTTTTGCGGTGGGTCACGGGGCTGTCTAAGGCGCGGGCCACATAGAAAAGACGTAAGACGCAGACGGGGCGGAAACATATTAATATGTCTCTTTCATATAAAATGTATAGAAGCGTCGCGAAGTAAAACACACAGAAGAGACGGGGCGCGGACGGGACTCTCATTCATTTACGCACGTCCGCGAAGCGTCCTCGTCTTACGTCTTTTCTATGTGGCCCGCGCCTAAACAGACTTGTACTGACTAAAATCCACGATGATCCTTCAATAGCCCTGTACGTTCTAGGGTCATGGTTACCTGATGAGACAGTCCCGCGGCCCCGGCAGGCTTTGGCCCTCTAAGGGGGACCCCATCAGATAGCTAACAGCTTTTTGAGGCGCGCGTGGAACACGTCGCGCCGTCGACCCGGCCATGGTCCATGATCGGACGGCGAGCCATTCATTTCTCACCGTCCGCATACCCAGGAATGTCGCATAAAATGGCCTTCTTAGACCCGCTGGTTGTTAGGTCCAAATCGAAGATTGACCCTTTCCACTCTATTCAAAATCAAGTCCTAGCATAATAATACTGCGCTTAGTTTTTCCAGCACAGTACATAAGCTCCACTTACCGACTGTAATGAACGCAGCGGCAACGCAACGTCTGTTGCAACCACGCAAGGTTGTTCACTTGCGACATCCCTCGTGAATGCATCGTAAGGACCTTGTAAATGTGGTGGTTTGTCGCTGCGATTTTATAGTTTTTTTTTAAGTGTTTCTATTTCTTCTATTCTCGATCTAGTGTAGTTGGTTTAGTTTCAATTATTATGATAGCCTAAAAAACCTAATAAGCTCAAAGGATTTAACAAAATGATAAAACGTGAGCTGTAATTTAAGTATGTATTCTTTCTAAAAGATTTTTCGAGTATTTTAATTTTAGTTTTATACGCCTTCTTCTTAATTATTCAGTGTATTTCATCACCATGAGTGATTCAGTTAAATACATTTAAATAATGAATTGTTTGTTAAGATGATGGATTATTGTTTATTGGGCAAAATTCGGTCACTTTGTAACTTACCTAATACTCTTAATAAAAGGAAAACACTCTTCCATATATTTTATAGGCTGTCAAAACGTAATTATAACCGAAGCAAACTTTATAGCAATGTGTTTGCTCCTTTATATCTTACCAACTAACACTAACACTTTTAAAACTGAATAATAAACCTTCCTAATCAACAAATAAGGTTCAAAATTGTTTAAATTTTCACTTTCAACTGAAATATAGTAGTTTTGTATAGTTTTAGTTGGCAATGTTAATAACTAGCCCGTTTGATTACATAGACAGATTACAGAAAATATATATTTATGTTCAATTTAATAGTTATAGTAGGTATTGCTAAAATCTAACCTGTTTGTTAGATATCGAAAGTTTGTTTCTAATCTAGGTTCAAATTCAATGTTTTGAACAGGTGTAGGCTACAATATTATTTGGTTCTACATACTTTTGAAAGGCGTAAAAGGAAACAGGTTTATTCAAAGCTGTTAAATAGAAAACAAGTAATATTGGTTTGGAGTTCTGAAAAGTATTTTTTTTCAACGGGTTAAAATCATCACATGAGACCCAGGGCGGGGCATGAGGGACTGTCAGTCTTGTACTGACTAAAAGTTCACGGTATTCCTTTAATAGCCCTTTACGTTACGGGGTCACGGTTTTTGACAAGAGAGTCTCACATTCTAGTGCATGGTCAGCAAGTAGGAAGAGTCAAGGAGTACATGTACTTGCGACGGACTGAGTTTAGAGATGAACGTTCAAGAGCGCGAAATAAATCGTCGTATCCAGCTAGGGTGGGGGTGCTTTCGGTATAAGCTGTCGGACGTACTGAAGTCGAAGCGGGTCTCCATTAACCTAAAGCATACACAGTGCAATGGTAACGTATTATTTAAATTGGATTCTTGCCTTAAATTACTAACAGCAATGTATTTTTTTTTAAACATTATGTGTAAGCAATACAGAGCGTTAAAGGCGATGATTCTTACATCTCATTCCGCTCGTCATTTCCTTAGATTGCCATAAACCTGAAATTTAAGAGAACAGTCTATCAAAAACACTTTTTCAAAAAAAAAATGTAACCGCCTTCAAAAACAACCACAAAAAAGGGTAAAATAACCTTTAAAACTTTTCTTTCGGAAGTCGGTGACTTTTTTTTATTATTTTCATTGTCAAGATAAATTATGGAATCAGGCGTTACTTTGCGGAAATCCATGACATTAAATGTTATGAAAAATATCTAGTTTTAATTCCGCGACAAAAATCCAGGCTTGTTGCAGGATGCAATCCCACCCTATGCAATCATGCATATGCACATGCAGCAAAGGACCCACCCTCCCGCCCACATGCATATGCACAAGTGCAAGAAACAGAAAAACATGCCATGCAATCAAACCTATACTCGACACGTGTTTCGCCCCTCCACGGGGCATCCTCAGGAGATGTTGACTCGACAAGCGCTCGGCCTCGAAGGCCGATCGAGGATCGAGGTCGGTTCGAGGCCGAGAGCTTGTCGAGTCAACATCTCCTGAGGATGCCCCGTGGAGGGGCGAAACACGTGTCGAGTATAGGTTTGATTGCATGGCATGTTTTTCTGTTTCTTGCACTTGTGCATATGCATGTGGGCGCTGGAGGGTGGGTCCTTTGCTGCATGTGCATATGCATGATTGCATAGGGTGGGATTGCATCCTGCAACAAGCCTGGATTTTTGTCGCGGAATTAAAACTAGATATTTTTCATAACATTTAATTTCATTGTCTTTTTGCCACCATAAACAAATCACTAGAAATCATAATTATCCCCCACTCAAAAGGGCTAACGATTTCCACAATCAAGTATTGCACGAAGAAACAAAATTATTCAAATAAAAAACAAACATTTGTCCTTGAAATACACTTTCCGGTGTAAAACTAACGAAATCGACTAACGTAATCGATACGAAATATCGAGTCGATCGTCTCGAAAATTGACAATCGATTTTGTAATCGATTAAATTGGTGTGGTGAAGATTGAGTCATTGGCTGTGTAGCTATTGTTGACTGAAATGTTGGATTACATTGTTTTTTTCAAGGTCTTGTATTGTTTGTTAAGAAGAATCTGCCTACTGTAAAGGTGGTTCTAGATTTGATTACAGTGTCGAGACTTTTTATATTCACTTCTGGCTTCAATCTATCCAAAGAAACAAATGAGATCAAAAACGTAGCGAGCTCACCGAAAAGAAGCTCTAACTTTTAAAAATCAATGGGTAAGAACTGTCGCGGGACTGTCTCATCATCGTGACCCTGGAACGTAAAAGGCAATTGAAAGATCACCGTGAATTTTAGTCAGTGCAAGTCTAGCAGTCCCTCCCGTCCCGCCCTGGGTGGGGAGGACTCATTTGAAGAGGAACTGTCAGACTTGTACTGACTAAAATCTATGGTGTCCTTCAATAAGGGTTATTCAAGGATACCATGGATTTTAGTCGCGTTACTTTCCGGGGCCACGGTTATCTGATAAGACAGTCCCGCAACCCCGGAGATAGTCCTGCGACCCCGGAGATAGTCCTGCGACCCCGGAGATAGTCTTGCGGCCCCGGGGACACTTTCGCTACCCCAGGCTGAGGACCGCTAGGAGGTCGATCCTATAAACCCCTAAAGACACAAAGAAGATTCTAAAGACTGTAAAGAAATACCAAACTTTTTAAGGAACCATCTTCATACAATTATAAGAATTATCACCATCAAAATGATTTAATACAAAATTACATTATTAATATTACAAAAACATAACTATGATAGAACATAATCAACACAATATTATTCTGCCATGCATTGCAACATTTGATGTAATTGCCAAGTGTAAAATTAGCGAAATATTTTGCTAATAGCAACACTGTCGTAACCATAGTTCCGTAGATATGTCAACACAAATATACATACATATACTATTACTTAATGTAAGCTAAATATACATATAAGTGGTATGAGTTGTTCGACTAATGAGAGTGCGTGTTTTCAAAAGATCTATAAAAATTGGATAGGGATTTTCATTTGATAAAAAATGATGTAATAGATGACAATTTTGCAATATTACTTATTAAATTCAGTTGCGATCAGATTATTTATCTGTGATAATTGTTACGTGAATTTCATCAGTCTAAATGTCATGGTAGCATAATATTTGATTTGGAGGATTTCAACTATTTCTGATTTCATGCAGCTCGTTAAAAATATCGGTCTTTGACAGCATTTACTAGATAATGGCATTTACACGAATTTAGTCTAAGTGGTTAGCGGTGTATAATCGTTAGTTACTTTTAAGCTACTTACGTGACTTTGCTACTGGAATTATTCGTAGCGTGTGTCAAACTTTTCTATTATTTGATCTTACTCTCACTTAGGCCTTTGTCAAACAGACAGGCGATAGCGAACCGAACCGAATCATGTCATATAAAAATGCGAAAGCGATCCGATACTCTATGTGACAGGCTTCAAACAATTCCATAGATTACAAACAAAAACGCTACGCCACGCATTCGGTTCGTCTGTCAGTTTGACAAAGGCATTAGTCAGCGCTCACAGTGGCAATAACGATGGATATTTTTTAGTAAGTGTAGCTAGTTTGTCAAAATGTTTAAAGGCTATGTGCAAAAAAAAAACACATTTTATAAAACGATTTCATTTTATTTTCCGCTCGCTTTACCAAACCATGAATCAAATAGAATGAGCAGAAAACTTAGAAAGTTGTTAATAACATTACATGTTAAAATGATCAGCTAATACTCATTGTTACTATTTAGGCGTTTTCCTTTTGTCCAAGGGTTTTTCCAACCACACTTTTCTAATAAAGTCTAGAGTCATTTGTTATATGTCTATTGTCTACACATGTCTAATACTTTTCTATATAGAAACCAGACCACATTGTATACCACGATAACTTTTATTGACTAATGACTTAATGTCATGTTCGTGACCCTATATGACTTTCGCAGGAAAAAATGAATTATATGAGTTATGTGCACTTCGTCACATTCGCTCTTTGTCCTATTGGCGGTTCCTTTCATGCATAGTTGGTCCCATTCGCGGTCCGTGATCGGCCTAGAAAGATGTAGAAGATGACTCGACACGCCCTACAATATGGCTGATTAGAGCTGGTGCTTGAAAAAGTAGTTGGTCTTTGTTCAACAGTGGAATATTAATGTTAACATATTATAGCATACCATGGTCCCGGGACAAACGAATAACCGTGACCCCGGAACGTAAAGGGCTATTGAAGGACACCGTCGCGATTTTTGTCCGTACGTGTCTGACAGTCTCTCCCGCTCAGCCCTGGGTGGGAGAAGTTATTTGACAATTTTACCACGATAAAAAAAAAAATACATGGCGTACCATAGGATAATGAACCTACAATATTCTCACTCCTAGGACATCGGCCTCCTTTATGAGAGCAAGTGAGAACGGGTTGGTAAATGTCACATGGCTTAGAATTTTTCATTTGAGATATGCCTGTTTCCTCGCGTTTCCTTCCTTCACTGCTTTGTGGCCTTAATGGTTTACCAAAAAAGATGCCTACACTGAAATGAGGCTCCAATCACAAGCTAAGCTATAATCTATCTTTCTATCTATCCATATGTTTGCTGATACCAAAAAAAAAGTGGAAACCACTGCACTTCGTTGTCTCTCGCAACAAAATTCACCTTATATTAAAATCAAAACTCGCACTCTAATCTCGCGAATGAGCTCGAGACCTTCCGGAGCTATTTCATCACAGAGTTACTTGACCTGTTGCATTTCCAGTGCGCGCAAGAAATGCTTGCCGTCGCCGGTTGGGAGGCGGTTTCGACATGTTCCATAATCTAATAATGTTTTGTGTGCTATATTTCGTTTTAATTACGAAGATATTTTTGGTTTTTCGGAGATTTATTGCTGTTATATGGAAGATACGAAAAAAGTGACCTTGAAAGCTTTTACTTCTGTCGATCGGTTTGGAATTGTTCAATAATCTGATAATGTTTTGTTTGGTTTATTACGTTTTAGCTACAAAGGTTTGTTTGGTTGCTGGAAATGTAGAATAGGAAATGGAGAAATTAAGCATAGAAAAAAGTGACCTTGAAAAATTTTATTTTTAGCTGAAGGCTGTTTCGACATGTTCCACAGTCTAGTAATGCTTTGTGTCGTATATTTTGTTTTAATTACGAAGATTTGTTTGGTTTTCGGAGGTTTTTTGATGTTATAAGGATGATTGGAAATAGAAAATTGTGCAATGAAAAAAGTCACCCTGAAGGTTTTTTTTTTCTTTTATAGCTGGCGGTTTCAACATGTTGTAGTATTTTGTGCGGTTTATTTCGTTTTAATTACGAAGATTTGTTTGTTTCTTGGTGGATTATTGATGTTATATAAATGAGAAAAAAAAAAGGAATTTGAGAAATTGTCCAATGAAAAAAGTTACCTTGAAGGCAGTTTTGACATAATTATGTATTCTATAGTTTACTACTGTTTTGTGTGGTTTGTTTCGTTTTAATTATGTGCATTTTTTAGCGGTTTATTGATGAAATATGAAATGGAGAAATTAGGCAATGACCTTGAAACTTCCATTTCTTTAGATTAGATTAACAGTTCTTTTGTTTGTTGAGAACTATTGAAAAAATACTTTTCTTTAAAATACCGAGTCTAGTTTCAATAGTTTAGGAAGTTAGAAACAGTCGCTTTGCTTTGAAAATAGACTTTAAATAAGTAGATTACGAGTACACCTTTTAATGCATAATACTCATAGAAATCTAATCTGAAAACTCTTTTATTTAGTTGTAAAATTTGTGAATAATAGTAACTCATTGCGCCATATTTCAGACAAATATATAGTATTCTTATTATTTACAGAAAAAAAAACTTTTATCCCCTCATAATTTTTTTTATCTGCAACTCTAACGTATACTACATAACAATTCCTTTAATCCTGTACGCAATACAAGTTATGAAGGTTCTAACGCCGTATCTATTCCCGCACTGGTGACGGAAACCGGCTAGAAATATGGGTTAGTGAGCCAATAGAACCTGTTCCACTGCGCTCGCGCAATATCTAAGTCTAAGCGCTTGTGGCCGTGGACTATGGTTTGTTTAGCTTTGTTGGGAGATGGGAATTTAGATGTTTTTCTATGGATTTTTGGACGGATTTTGGTTATTGAGTTGATTAGTTGGGAGTTTTGGTGTTGTAATTAAGGGAACAATGTTTAAGACAAATACGCGGGGTATGATGGGAAAACACACACTTAAGGCAAACTTAACACAATACTAACGTAGCGCAAGCGCCAACAGGACGCCATTTGTTAATGGCCACTTGCAAATTGCGTCCTGATGGCGCTTGCGCTACGTTAGTGTTAAGTTTACCTTAAGTGTGTATGTTCCCATTATACACTGTTACCCATTTACATGACTTATACACTGTTCCCCTACTTACTCATTCAGATAAAATCTTTTAGGTACTTGTTATTTTCTTAATCAGCCTCCCTAATCGCACGTGATTTCACTGCTTTTTGACATACTAAAGCTGTGCATCTGAATCTAAATAGATTTTATCATTTCGGGACTGTTTGCTCACTAGAACAATACTCCGTTTTCCTAAATTTCCTACGGCTGAGGTAATGCATTGCAAAGTAAGGGGCAACATTAAAAAAGAAGACCTCGGCCCTGAGTGGAGTGGAAGGGACTACCAGACTCTTAGAGACTAAAAGTCTTTGGGTTCCACGGCCACGATATCCTGCTAAGACATTTCCGCGCGACTACTGTTAGACAAAGCTTGAGACTGGCCAATTTGGTATACAGTTCTATCGTCATAATAATGGTTACTTACTTAGGTTTACTTAAGTCCAGTGAATAATACTTGTAATAATTTGGTCAGTATTAACTTGATGTCCTAAGTTGCATCCTCATTAGTGTATGGACATAACTTATGGACCTCAGCCCAAATGCTAAGGACTACGTTTAATCAATGGCATGTTATTGCGTTACAGTAAGACCTAGGACACACACGAAGTAAGATAGTATTATCAAAAGTTTAGATAGAAGAATATAATATTATTATTCTAAATAATAAATAACATTCCATTATCGCAGTAACTTTAAAGAATGGTAAGTTAAACATTGTATAGGATTTTAACTGAAAGCTTTACTAACAATTTGTTAAATCTTATACATTTTTTAAACGTCCCTCTTTTTTTTAGGGTTCCGTAGTCAACAAGGAACCCTTATAGTTTCGCCATGTCCGTCCGTCCGTCCGTCTGTCCGCAGCTTAGCTCAGAGACGCACAGTACTAGAGAGCTGTAATTTGGTGTAAATATACGGATTTGTTGTACCGAAAAAGTGGTAAAATAAAATCTCGTAAAATATTTTTTTTTTTGTGTACCTCCTGTACACGTAAAGAGGGGATGTTTTTTTTTTCTCGCGTACCCCTTAGTGTGGGGTATCATTAAATAGGTCTTTAAAAAATATTGATAGTTTCCATTAACAATTTTTTGATAAAAAAATTCGTTTGTGAAATATTAAGCTTTAAAGTGCTAAATTTTGCTCGACTCGAGTGTCCCCCCCCTCTACCAGCTAAACGGTTATGTTTGGGGGTGTGAAAAAATTCAAAATAGTAGTATATATAACGAAGTTTAAAAGAAAATTATCATGACTAAGTAGGCTGTAAAACTTTACGAGTAATAGTCGACCAACTTATAAAATGTACTTGGATAACATATTTTCTTAAACAAAATGTATCGGAGAACATGTTCTTCAACTGCAAATGTAAGTTTGTCAACTTTATTTTTACAGCTTTAATAGGTATGTATTTACGGTATGTTTTTTGGTGATAGGTAGGTTTTTATCGTCAACTATTTTTAACTAACTTCAAAAAAAGGAGGAGGTTCTAAATTCGTCGTACTTAATCTTATTTTTTATGTATTTTCCCCGATTTCTCAGACTCCGGGACCGATTTTTAAAAAATATTCTTCTTTTTAAAATAAATTCAGCGAATCAGTTTAGTTAGTTCGCATAAGTATTTTGATGGGCAACTACGGAACCCTACACTGTGCGTGGCCCGACACGCACTTGGCCGGTTTTTTCTAGGTTAGGTTAGGTTAGTTAGTTTTCATCTAATAATTGGCTCCTAATATTAAAATACTAAATAAAAATTGTGCAGTTTCTCCATATATAAATATCGACAACTCAAAAGTTTTATTGTTTCAGGTTAAGGTATATATGATTTTTAATTTCTAAGCTCCGTGGTGAACTTTTTATCATTTTAAGGAATGATAAAACTTTTTAAATAAAAGTACCGACTTAAAACCAAACACAAAAAAGTGTAAAATAACTTTTCATTGAAATAATAAAAAAAGCCCGGGACTTCCGAAACAAAAGTTATTTACACTTTTTGTGTTTGGTTTTGAAGTCGGTTCCTTTTTAGGGGTTCCGTAGTCAACAAGGAACCCTTATAGTTTCGCCATGTCCGTCCGTCCGTCCGTCCGTCTGTCCGCAGTTTCGCTTAGAGACGCACAGTACTAGAGAGATGTAATTTGGTGTAAATATACGGATTTGTTGTGCCGAAAAAGTGGTCAAATAAAATATTTTTTTTAGGGTACCTCCTGTACACGTAAAGTGGGGATGTTTTTTTTTTTTCTCGCGTACCCCTTAGTGTGGGGTATCATTAAAAAGGTCTTTAAAAAATATTGATAGTTTCCATTAACAATTTTTTGATAAAAAAAATCGTTTGTGAAATATTAAGCTTTAAAGTGCTAAATTTTGCTCGACTCGAGTGTCCCCCCCCTCTACCAGCTAAACGGTTATGTTTGGGGGTGTGAAAAAATTCACAATAGTAGTATATATTATATAACGAAGTTTAAGAGAAAATTATCATGACTAAGTAGGCTTTACAACTTTACGAGTAATAGTCGACCAACTTATAAAATGTACTTGGATGACATATTTTCTTAAACAAAATGTATCGGAGAACATGTTCTTCAACTGCAAATGTAAGTTTGTCAACTTTATTTTTACAGCTTTAAGAGGGCTTTCACACGTTTCGTTGTTTTTGTGCGACTTTTGGAACCTGATTCTGGGTATGTCATTGCCACAAATAAAAAAAAGATATATACTCGAGAAAGTTTGATTATTTCTGTGTGGAGTGCTTTAAACAAATTTTTAGATTTGTTTACATACATGAGTAAAAACCTTGTCTCTGCAAAGGATGTCTCATAAAATTCTACTTTTTGTCATACTTTGGTACCGAATTACATAGAAGGTATAATAATAAAATAATATTTGAAAATGTCCATGGTACATCTGAAAGATTATATTTGGACTGCATTAATCACTTTTTTATTTTTCATTCAGAAATACACCAAAAATAATTTTTAAAACAGGAAGAATTTGACATTTTTTCGTCCGAAATAATATTTTTTATCTATCAATATTTACTGAATATTCAATCAAAAAGTATTGAATAACTAAGGTTACTATCTTAGCTTGCATTAAAAAAATAATTAGCTCATTTAAAAGTAAAATAATAGTATTAAACAATTATAATAAGCAATGACAAAATTCAACATAAAACCAAGAACGGTTTGTTCTTTGATTTAGACGGCGCGGGGCGCCTTTTGAGGGAGGACGTATCGCTCGCAACCATTTTGACATTAGTCACGTAATTATTAAAATTTAAAATACACGCCACCATTCATGACCTTTATACGCGGCGCTAGTGTCTTTGTCATGACATCAAATTCCATGTGAAAAATGTAGTACCTCGAATTTTCCGCAGGTCATTAGTCATGGCCAGTAATTTTCCCAATCGCCAAGAATACAGCATAACCTACCTTTCTTGATACAAGCTAATATTTTGAATTAATTTAATTTTGATCTGTTTGCAATGTAAATACACACATCAAAAGTGTCTAGGGATCAAGCATTTTTATGCGGATTTCTTGAGATTGAGATGTGGCTTTGTAATAAATTTATGATTTTATAAATTTATATGGATCCTTTTTGGTGCATTTCATAATTTGAATCAGGAACTGTAAATCAAATTCGAGTAAAAGATGAAAATCAGCTGTCAATATTTTCCCTATAAAAACATACAACGCATTGAAGACATTATTAGTGCTACTGTTTCCCTACTACTGATTAAAACCAACGTTATTATGGAGCGGCGACGTCATTTAAGCAGGGAAGAAATGCTCAGAGCCGTGGGAATGATAGAAGCTGGTTCCCGGCAACGTACTGTGGCTTTAGCTCTGAATACAAGTCAGAGTGTTATCAGTCGACTTTGGACACGTTACCGAAGCACTGGTACCGTGGCTGAGCGCCATGGAGGACGGTATCGCTGCACCACACGGAGACAAGACCGATACATTCAAATCTTAACTCGAAGAGCTCCAACAATAACCGCCATGATGTTAGCCGTGAGGCTTCATCACTCTTCAGGGAACTTAATTAGCGACCAAACAGTCAGAAACCGCTTGCATGAAGTGAACCTTCATTCCCGAAGACCGCTACGGGTACCACCTATAGCAATGCACAATTGTAGGATTCGATATCAATGGGCTCTTGAACACAGAAATTGGGCAGAAGAACAATGGCGTTTCGTGTGCTTTTCTGATGAGTCTCGTTTTGGTATGAGACCGGATACAAGACGTATACGACACTGGAGAACCCCTGGACGCCAACAGCGATTAAAATCCTGCCAGGAAGTCCATCCTTATAGTGGTGGAACCATCATGGTATGGGCGGGTATTTGGATTGGTGGAAGAACTGAGTTGATTTGGATCAGAGGCAACCTCAACGCTCAAATTTATGCTGAGACGATTGTATCAGACGTCATCGTTCCTCTACAAGTGCAAATCGGTCCCTTATTTCAGTTAATGCATGATAATGCACGACCGCACACCGCAAGAGTTGTAAGACAGACTCTCGCCGCAGCTAACATCAATGTCCTGCCCTGGCCTGCTCAGTCGCCAGACTTGAACCCGATTGAGCATGCATGGGATATGCTACAGAGAAGAGCTCTGCCGAATATGGAGGGTATCCAGTCGCAAGAAGACCTTTTTTTGTTGTTGCAACGAACATGGGCGGCCATTCCACAGCGTGATTTGGATGAACTCATTTTGAGTATGCCAAACCGATGTTCTTGTGTTGTTAGTGTTCGCGGTAGAAACACGGATTATTAATTGTTTAAGTTACCCAATAAAATTTTAAAGAAAACTGTTATTTCAGTCTTTTTTTCGAACTTTAATGTTAGTGGTTCAAATGTCAAAAATCCCTTTATTAGGAAAATGGCAAATTTCTTTATGAATGCAAAGGTGACTTGGTTTATCGTTACTTTGACAAACGATAACACTTTATTTGATGAATCCTTAAAGAAAATTTTAATTAATATCAATCAGGAGAAAAGTTATTGCAAAAATATATGTTGATCCCTAGACACTTTTGATGTGTGTATATAAATGTGTTGATTGTATTTTCCCACTATATTCGAATGTGGATATAATTGTAGATAATAAAATAATGTAAATAATTCTGATAGCTTTTTTTCTGAATTGGTAATTAAATGTAATTTCAGACTCGCTAACTTCCCAAACATTCCATTTCATCATCTCAGCCGTAGGACGTCCACTGCTGAACATAGGCCTCCCCTTTTGATTTCCACTTATACCGGTTGGAAGTGACCTGCATCCAGCGTCTTCCGGCGACCTTTATAAGGTCGTCTGTCCACCTTGCTGGTGGACGTCCTACGCTGCGCTTGCTAGTCCGTGATCTCCACTCTAGTACTTTTCGACCCCATCGGCCATCTGCTCTGCGAGCAATATGGCCTGCCCATTGCCACTTCAAGCTTGCTAATCCGGTGGGCTATATCGGTGACTTTAGTTCGTCTACGGATCTCCTCATTTCGGATTCGATCACGTAGAGAAACACCTAGCATAGCCCTCTCCATAGCTCGTTGAGCGACTTTGAGCTTTGAGATGAGGCCAATAGTGAAAGACCACGTTTCGGTGCCGAATGAGTTACGGCACCGAAACGTGGTCTTTTCACACACATTGGTTGAAGACTTTCGTCTTGAGGAACTGAGGTATGTCGGCGAAAAGACATTGCGCAGTTTCCCGAACGCTGCCCAACCGAGTTGGATTCGGCGGTTGACCTCTTTCTCGAAGTTGGACCTACCTAACTGGACTACTTGTCCTAAGTAGATATATGAGTCAACAACTTCGAGTACCGAGTTTCCAACAGAGACTGGGGTGGGCACAACATTGGCATTTGACATAATTTTCGTCTTGTCCATGTTCATTTTCAAGCCCACCCGTTGTGAAACTCGGTCGAGGCCATCGAGCATCATGCTGAGTTCCTCCATCGACTTTGCCATGACTACGATGTCGTCGGCAAACAGAAGGTGAGTGATGTATTCGCCATCGATGTTGATGCCAAGTCCTTGCCATTCCAGGAGCTTGAAGGCGTCTTCCATTGCGGCAGTAAACAGTTTCGGAGAGATAACGTCCCCCTGTCTTTCGCCTCTTCTCAATGGAATCGCCTTCGTGCTCTGCTCCTGTACTCGGACCAACATGGTGGCGTTATTATACAAGCACTTCAACACCTCGATGTACCGATAGTCAATACGGCATCGCTGGAGTGACTCAAGTACCGCCCATGTTTCCACTGAATCAAAGGCTTTCTCATAGTCCACAAACGCTAAGCATAATGGCAAGTTATACTCTTCGGTCTTCTGTATAACTTGCCGCAGCGTATGGATGTGGTCTATGGTACTATAGCCTCTTCGGAAACCGGCTTGTTCGGAAGGCTGGAAGTCATCAAGTCTGTGTTCGAGACGGTTCGTGGTTACCCTTGAAAACAGCTTATAGACATGACTTAGAAGCGTGATGGGTCTGTAGTTCTTCAATAGGCTGTTTTCACCTTTTTTGAAGAACAGCACCACCTCACCTCTACTCCATGTTTCAGGCGTTTTGCCCTCAAAGAGGACGGAATTAAAGAGTTTAAGTACCGGTGTTCCACCTGCTCTCAGATGCTCTGAGGTGATTCCGTCGTCGCCCGTCGCCTTGTTGTTCTTAAGCTGCTTCAGGGCCATCCTAATCTCGTACAGACTGATGTCCGGGATATCTTCGGTATAATGTCGGGACAGCTTGGCTCTTGGATCTCCTACCAAGCGGTCAACGGGCTTTGCGACCGAAGTGTATAACTGTCCATAGAACCTCTCGATCTCGCCTAAAACCTCTGCTTTGGTCGACGCTATGCTGCCATCCTCCCGTTTCAGCTTTGTCATCTGGCTCTGCCCAATAGACTTGTCCTTTGCGAACACTTTAGAGCCTTGGTTTCGCTGTATGGTCTCTTTAACACGATTCGTATTAAAGAGACGCAGATCATGTCGCAAGGACTTAGATATCCGTCTATTGAACTGCCTTCATGACTTCGCGTCATCGGAAGACTGCAACTGTAGCAAACGTCGTTCAGCCATGAGGTTTAAGGTTTGCTCGGTCAATTTCTGGGGTCTATCTTTACGACAGGGTCTAAAAAACTTAGACCCTACCGTGCGGACAGTTTCCACTAGCCCGTCGTTGATCTCGTCCACTGACACTAAGTTCTCAAGGCAAGCAAAGCGATTAGAGAGCTCGAGTTGAAAGCTTTCGGGGTTTTGAATATGGGGCCGAGTAGGTCGGAGCGTAGACTTCATCAGGCTGGACCTTTTAAGTTTAACATTGATATTCAGCGAGCCTCTTACGATTCGGTGATCGCTACCGGTTTATACCCTGTTGATCACAGAGACATCGCTGAATATCCGTTTCTTGTCGGTCATGAAGAAGTCTATCTCGTTTCTCGTGAAACCATCGGGACTCAGCCAGGTCCCTTTCCTGTGAGGCGGCTTCTGGAAGAAAGAGTTCATCATAAAGAGTTCCTCTTTCTCCAGAAAGTCGGCCAGCCTCTGTCCCCTAGGGTTCCGTTTCCCATACCCAAATTGCCCCACTCTCAACTCATCACTGCTTTTCTTACCCAACTTTGCGTTAAAGTTATGGGAACAACAGTGAAGTGGGTTTTGGAGCTATGTATGGCCCTACTTACGTCCTCATACATAGTCTCCACTTCATCATCGGAGTGTGACGAGGTCGGTGCGTATACCTGAATGACCTTCAGCAAATATCTTTTGGATATTCTGAGTATTAGGTATACCACCCTGCTCGACACACTGTCGATGGTTATTATGTTGTTTACGAGGGACTTGTGAACGAGAAACCCGACACCACCTTGGGAATGTTGGTCGCCCTCCCGGTAGTAGAGCAAGTTACCAGACTTCAGGGTTACGGTGTCCTCCCCCTCTAGAGATTATAATTTAAAGCTCACCAAAACATTCTGTTTCAAGAGTGAAATGATCTGAAACCTGTTGAACTCTGATAATCTCTCTTTATTAAAAAAATAAACCTGCTGTAACCCAGTATAAGTAGCACTGAAGCCCAGTCAAAATAGTTCAATAAATTTTCTCCTTTGCAAATGTTTAACGATTTGCACCATCCGCTCACAGTTAACTGCAGGCGAACCAAGAATCTTCTTGAATATTTTTAATCTTCATGGTGTCGATTCGAAATTGTCTTGTCAATTATAGGGGAGCTTGTGGCTGGTCGCAATGGAGTTTGTATGATCCGCGCAGTAGATTATCGCTCTCTTTGCGCGGTTTAACGAACTTGATGGTCACTTTACGATACTCACTTTCTTCCTGGATTACGGCGTTTGGTGATATTACCCGTCTCTTTTGACACTAGTTTCAAATATTTTGTACCACTGCCACTGGTTGGAAATATTCGAGCATTAAACCGACCACTTCTGGCTATATCTCCTTATCTATGTCACCGTAATCACCCCAAGTGGCTGGTTTTGCGTCCATTATGTCTGTGAATAGATGGCATAAATGACTGTTTGATGTATATTAGTCAAAGAAAAAGTTTGAAAAATTTAAACACCAAATCGTAAATTCTAAATAATTTCAAAAATCTAATTAAATAAGTTATGAATTCAAATTAGCCACAAGAAACAAAATTAACACTTGAAAGATATCATAACAAGATAATTTACTCGTATTATAGAATGGAATTGAATAATCTTTATAATGCACACTTTGTAAATTACAAATATATCCAATTCGCAGATTGACACAATGTGCGGTTTAAAGTGTAATATAATGAGTGGCCCTTAATTGATTTTGATAGGTATACATTTATCATATTATCCATTCGTTTATGAATATAAGTAGTAAGTAGTGTCTAGAAGCCCGGGATCTTACTTTGTTTATTCGAAATAAAAGTGGCAAAAGCTCATGTTGTTTTCTTCCTGGTATACGAGGCATAGCTGTTTCGTTAGTGTTTTGTTTTTATGCGGGGGGCATCACGATGTCAAATTGACAGAAACTGTGTTCTTTCAGTATGTCATAGCGCTCTTAATAGGTATGTTTTTACGGTATGTTTTTGGGGATAGGTAGATTTTTATCGTCAACTATTTTTAACTAACTTCAAAAAAAGGAGGAGGTTCTAAATTCGTCGTACTTAATCTTATTTTTTATGTATTTTCCCCGATTTCTCAGACTCCGGGACCGATTTTTAAAAAATATTCTTCTTTTTAAAATAAATTCAGCGAATCAGTTTAGTTAGTTCGCATAAGTATTTTGATGGGCAACTACGGAACCCTACACTGTGCGTGGCCCGACACGCACTTAGCCGGTTTTTTTTTTCAATAAGTTTTTTCATGAAATTATTAAGCTTTCATTTTGATTGAAACAAAGTTTCATTGGATACTGGATAACGATGATCACAGATTTATTGATAGAGTAAATGATTCCTCATCAGCAATAATATATTTAACGATGATAGAAGGTATTGGATTGGCTTTAATTTCCGGTAAAGTCTAACTTATGTCCATGCTTTTATAAATATGCTTTTATAATGTAGAAATACGAGTCAACTTGAACGCGATTGTCACTTGTTTTCAGCTTCACTTTTTGTCACTAATTTTCACATACTTGCTTCTATTTCAAAAGTCACAGGGTGTTACATTTTGAAAGCAATGCCGCTTCACTTAAAAGTATACTGCCCTTGACCCATATTCGTCCATTTTCATTTCATTATAGAGATAGCGCGTTATCTTCGGAAAGTGTTAAATTGACTGACATTGACGCCTACTGACTTTTGTCTTAAATAAATAGTTTGTTGTTGTGACATTTTTGTTGAATACAGGATGTTCTTTTTTAGTAATTTGTGTTTGTGTGTTATAATATGGCGTTTAATGGTGCTCGTGTTTGGAATGATGGTTTAATGGTTCTATTTTAGCAGTTTCATTTATATTAATAAATTTTCATAGAAAATAGTCACTTTGCACCTTTTATGCCACTGCTGGGCAACTCTATCTTATTTTTGACACAATTCTGAACTTTCAATTATAGGAGTTCACTTCGGCTTTCTTAAATCGTAGTGTATTCTAAATAAGACGGTTATATAAATTAAATCATAAATTATGTAGTAAATCAGGGATAAGAAATAAGCACTTTAAAATACTTAGTAACAACGCCACCTTAGGTACTATGTTATTTTGGAGTGTAATATTAAAATAGGAATTTCAAAACGGAATATTTACTATGTTTTTTGTTAACTACTTACTTGGTAAAAAATCTATTTTAAGCCCTTAGCTTTTGGTTTAAATTTTTTTTTAAACTTTTTTAAAATAATTGTTTTTATTTTTTTTATTCCATTTATTTATTTTTAAACATATTATATTTAAATATTTATTAAATAAAAACAATAAAAAACATTTAAAATAGTGAACCGCCGGGTGTGGGAGCAGGCTCCTAGCTACCGGTAGTTAGGACTCCAGAGATAGAGTTTGCAACTTATTTTGTTTATTGTTCACACTGTATAAAGAAAACAATTTTACACTTTGACATTCTCCTATTCAAAAGAACAGTGGTATTTGATCAGTCAGTGTGGTCATGGTCTTATGTCCGATGTTGCAAACTATCCCGGGTGACAAGTTGCCACATATCGCCTTACCTATGTACGTCTTATGTATTGCCTTATGTACTCGTGCAGGTTTGAGAATGTAATGGTAAATGGCTTTTTGTTGATGATTTTGCAGTATTTGAAGAGGTTTTGGGAGATTGTGATTTTTGTCAAAACTTTGCATAAACACTTATGTTCTGCTATCGAAAATTATTCGACGAAAACTTTTTATCAGAACATTAAATTTAGAAACTATTGTATTAAGCCAATGTATTAAGCCAATGTTTTAAGCCAATGTGTTAAGCCATAGTATTAAGCCAATGTATTAAGTCAATATATTAAGCCAATATATTAAACCAATGTAATAGGCCGATGTATTAAGCCAATGTATTAAGCCAATATCTACAGTAATATCATAAGGTTTGCTATGGAATAGGAAAGTTATATTTAAAAAAAAAAACTGTTATTTGACAACCTCCTCCTTTATACGAAGTCGGTTAACAAATATTAATCAATTAGCTTTACCGTGCTTTTATAAAGATTGAAGCAAGTCGATACAAACGGGTCGATAAGAGTCGGTACAGGCAAATTAGAAGCATGTGATACGGTAACCGGTCACAGAAGTATGTCAAAAGCGTGGTTTGCAAAATAAAAGTCAGTTACCAAATGGTTATTGATACAATAAATTTTAACAACGGACCCCAATGGTGGATACCAATATGCTCATATTATCCAACAAGCTCGTAACTTCTTTGCATAATTACTATTATCTAACATGTAACCAGAACAGTTCGATATAACAGTTTGATATCTAATTGAAGCAAGTCGGTACAAACGGGTCGATACGAGTCGGTACAGGCAAATTAGAAGCATATGATCTTATGCGCTTAGCAGATTCGCCGGTTTCTCTTATCCAAGTTTTACCTGCACCGATTAGTATCTTTATGAAGGCACCTTTAGAAAAATGATCCCTAAAGCTATTGTCAAACTGACAGACGAACCGAATGCGTAGCGTTTTTGTTTGTAATGTATGGAATTGTTTGAAGCCTGTCACTTAAAGTATCGGATCGCTTTCGCATTTTTATATGACATGATTCGGTTCGGTTCGCTATCGCCTGTCTGTTTGACAAAGGCCTAAATGTTTCCACAGTAGGGTCACAAGTTCCGTAATTTTGAGTGGGTCAATCCAACACACAAGCTTGAGTTGGGATATTATAATCACAAAAGTCTTTGAAGCATTTCTTCTAGAACGTGCCGGTTTCCCACGATTTTATCCTTCAACGTTCCGAGAGCAGTTGTGATGAAACTGTTAACGCAAGTTTAATGCATGTTCTGTTAAATTAGGTTCAAATCCACGACAAATAAACGGTAAGTCGATAATAAAAGGTTCGTGAAGCAGAAGAAGGAAGAGTTTAGAATAAATTCAATGTTTGTTAGCAACGTTTGAGACCAACATTTCAAGATGCTTTTCGTAACCATTCATCCTACAATGTGTCAAAGGCTTATACAAGCTTATCGGGACTATCTAAGCAGGTTACCACGGCCCTGAAACGCTAAGATCGCCTGATGTAACAGGGTGGAGTTTTAGTCAGTATGAGTCTGATAGCCCCTCTACTCCACCGAGGGCGGGAGGAATCCTTTGATAATTTAACCATCTAAAAAAAGTGTATTAGACAAGCTAGCAATCTCAATCAAAGGTTTTATTCTTTTTACTAATTCAAGAATCTGTATTCAACCCATTACATTTTGACTTTCTCATCACTATTACTGACAGACTGCCATTTTATCTAAGACCATAGTGCAGCTATTAAAGCCGTTATCTTCATCACATTGCTTCCGCAAACCAACCCATCAAAACCCAACCACATTAATCTGTCATCACACCCACTGACCTACTGCACCAACCAAAAGAAAACAAAACAAAAGACGATTCAAAAATAACCCTCTCAATTCTGCATCATTGCGCAATACTATCGATCAGAGACCGGTTACCCAATAACAGTTACATAACGTTATAACGTTACAACGTTACAGATACCGCTCTTCACCTTGGTGACGTAATGTGTCAAGGTCTATAGACCTGGCGTGAAGAAATTGTTGCAGGCGTGTGATAGCGTTTTGTAATAGCATGGGAACGAGTTTCTGTGTGGACATTTTCGGTGCATATTGTTGGGTGTGTGATGTAACATACTCTCTTGTGAATAAACGTTTTGTGACCTTCACATGATTTGAGATTCCGTTCGTTGTTTGAGGTTTTAATTTGGTGTAATTATTCTGCTTTGAAGTATTTGTAAGCTTACCTATGATTTATTACACACAGCTTATTTAAGCTTTATTATTTACAGGCCTAATAAGAAAGGAACCTATCCGTCATGCACAATTGCACACCCATTGCAGATAAGTTAAACTGCATAACGATTACGAGTACACATACCTATACTTCTTATTACGGGTTAATGAAATTATTTTTTTGCAGATTAAAGTTGCATAATAATGTGTTTATATATAATTACTTGACATTCTTTAGACCAGAGAAAAAGCCTAGATTAAAATATAAAGATTCAGACAAAAACAGAGATATTACTAAACGGTTATTGATACAATCAATTTTAACCACAGACAGCAATGGTGGATACCAATACTCACAATATGCTCAAAATATTATCCAACGAGCTCGTATAACTTCCTTGCATAATTACTTATCTAACTTGTAACCAGAACAGATGTAACGGACTCAAATGAGGACCAAGGTCAGCTATTTTGAAGGGTGTCTAGCAAATGAAGAATCGGCATAGATATAAATTTGTTATTTAATGATGATTTATTTAATGACTGTGGTTTAAAAGTCGAGAAATGATGCTTGACATAAAGCTACCATATTGCTTCTGTTAATTGAATTGGATGTCAGTTACTTTGATAGACGTCTAGTCCTTAAATAATTGGTGTACTTATAGGGTCTTCTATAGGACCAACTCTATTTGGAATAAGTTTCCCTTCTGGTGAAATGAATGACCATTATTTAGGGTGGTATCCCATGAATTAGTTTTCCTCTTTAACATGCTCATAATGTGTCATTCTTGCCAAAAGAAAAATTATTCATCAGCTTATTTAAATGTATCGAAACGATTATGACCATATCCAGCATTACTCACCCACAACACAGTAACATTATCCAACTCCCTTGCATCATGACTTATCTAACTGGTAACCAGAGCAGCTGATGTAACGGACTCAAACGAGGACCAAGGTCAGCCATTTTGAAGGGTGTCTGGTCAGTAAAGAACTGGTGCAGCAATTAATGAACCCGTTCTTGTTGATATGTTAATGGAGAAATGGGTTTTTTATGCGTTTTTTTTTGTGCTGTTACTGAGAAGGTGTGGTGTGAATGAAAGTGATGTTGTTTGTTGTTGTGTAGTGAATGGTCAGCTGTGTTGTTTGTTTTTTTTGTGGGGTTTTAAAGAGTTAAGAGTTAGGGTGTGGGGCTATTGAAAGAATGCCTTTTTAATGTGTGGATTGACCTTAGGTCGTGAATTGGGCGTCCGTCTGTCGTCAGCCGTCATTTGGCGTTGACAACAACTTATATTTCATATCTGTTAATGTAGTTTTCATACGCAGGTCATCAAGTGATTCGATGATGATGTTCTGCAAACCTGTAATCATGACACTGCGCAGGAAAATGTTATGAGTGATATAGTAGTTAGTGGGTAGAAGGCGAGAGTTACAGTGCATTCATCATTGCATCGGAAATTGCAACGATGGATTCTTTTTTACCGTTGATTTACAGTGTGTCGAAGCTATGATAAATAATAATATAATAATGATAATTTTATTACTTAGTTTTTAGTTAATGACATCTATATAGGTGACATAATTATTTGAAAAGCAAGACGCAATAGATTCAGAACAAAAGCCTGTCGATGTTACAACAAGTTTCAAAACTAGTGCATTAATAGAATAAGCCATCAGTCAACTATAGACAGTGATAAGATCTAGAAATGCATTAAACTAGTCCATAAATAAAGTTCAAGTCCATCATTGATGGGCGTTACTTAGTTATAAATACTTATTACGATAGCTATTAAGTAAGAATCAAGTAAGTATTAAGCTTATCTCTTGACATCTGACCTACTTGGTTAAGTAAGAAGTGCAATGCAACAAGCCCACTTAAGTTATTGAATGATTGACATTTAGATGTTACTTAATTGATATAAGTAAGTTTTTAAAATGATTTTGTAAGTTTGATGGTTGGTTTTGGTGAAGCATCTTCTGTTTGCTTACAATTTTTTTTGCACTGTTATCCTTTTTGGGGGAGATCTTTGCATTTGATAAGAAGATACTATAAAGAAAATTTACAACTGTCGAAAAAAAAAAAAAAAAAAAAGGAATCGTGATTGCATTTATCCCCTCTTTCTTGAACTTGATTATCCTTCCACATTTTGTGTGTCAAAACAAAGAGTAGGTAATGCAACAGAGACTTAATGATTGTAATCACTACATTATGATTATGAACCACGCTTTTACTCTATACTTACTACTACTTGTATCTATGTATAAGTACTTATATGCAGGCGGGTGTTTTAATACCTAATACAATAAATACGTTATGGTTATTTATGATCATTATAACACAGACTGTTCTTCATATGGTATTGTTAGTTGTAACACTGCGAAAACAACAGGAACTGAACCGTTGCAACTAGTGCAGTTTTAGCAATTAAACAGTTTTTACTGTTGGGGTTTTCAATAAAATTGTCTTTTTTTCTAGTCTAGATAAGTGGCTATTCAATGACATATACTTATCGCAGCAAAAGAACTTGAAAGTTGAACCTTGCACTCCATTTCCTGTTTACTCCTGCCCAACATGTCACAATATCATCTATCTTACATCACGGTAATCGTTGCTTTTATCTGCCAGATAGTATAACTACATGATGTAATAGTATTACTAACAGTTAATTGTGTGTCAAGGTTGAGCCATTGTTTGGTTTCGTTTGGAAATTGAGATAAGGTGATGATCATAAGTTAATAAACGATTTTTGATGACCTATATTTTATGAAGAGACGTGCGTGTGGGTGTGTCTAAACAGGTAATCATGGTCCTATAACACATCTGAAAAAGCAGGGTATTTTTTAGTCAGTAGCTATAGCCACCTTTGTGCACAAAATTTAGTTTTTAAGTTATTTTTGTAAATTGGTACACAATAAAGAATATATATATATAAATCTGATAGTTCCTTCTGCGCGAGGACAAGAGGGGCGAGAGGACCCATTTGATGATTTTACCATCCCAGAAAAAAACCAAGCTTTGCCATTTTTTTTATCGTGGTAAAATCATCAAATGAATCCTTCTACCCAGGGAGGGACTGTCAGATTTGTACTGACTAACATCCACGGTGTCCTCCAATAGCCTTTTACGTTCCGGGGTCACCGTAATTGTTTGCGACCAGCAGATAACAGACATTCGGCACACTAATTTCAGCTGAAATCCTTTAGTTCTCACAAAAAAATACAAGCCAAATTGTATCAAGAACCATAATGTACCTACTTACAAACGCGTATGTACAAACACATAAACCGCTTACAATACATGTAATTATTTAGTTATGACCTAATCTCGAGACCTTGGTCTCGTGAATTAAAAACTGGGCCATCAGTGATGCAACGGTTTGCATCACGGCACCACGGATCGATCTGTGAAGATTGACCCACATTTCAGTGTGGGTACTTAATGATATGATTCATATACTCATAATTATTACTGAGTACCAGGGACCGAAAACCTTTATAAATTACGGTACCGGTATTGAAGAATTTCGGTTATTTTTCAGACTTAGGTAACCGCTATCTGGGTAACCAGACCGAAGAAAAATGTAACCTCTATTCAGGTTACCGTTTTAATACCGGTTTCCTAAAGATGACCTTGATTACGAGAAAAAACCTTTAATGAGGTTACCGTTTTAATACCGGTTACCTAAAAATCGCTCCTCGCACCGAATAATATCGTAATGTGATATAACGATACTTTGCGTTTTATTGCATATTCATCATGTAGGTACTCTCTTACACTTTGTCAATTTTTTTCGCATTTTTAACCGACTTCAAAAAGAAGGAGGTTATCAATTCGACGGTATGTTTTTTTTTTTTTGTGTTTGTTACGCGATTACTCCGCCAATTGTGGACCGATTTTCAAAATTCTTTTTTTGTTCGAAAGGAGATACTTCAGGAGTGGTCCCATTGTCACCATGTCAGGATCTGATGATTGGATCCTGGAGAAATCGAGGGCAACCCTCAAATTTTATAGGCCTACACATCGTTTTTCGCAAATTTTATGAAGTAATTTAAGTATTTGCATATGGTAATCATCATCTCATGTAGCTGAGCTGATGATGGAAGGTACAACTCCTCTAGTAAGGACTTGGCATCGTCTGATTTAGTAAATTATGTTTGTGTTCGCTTATCTCCAGAACTACAAGTCCGATTTAAGTAATTATATAATTATATATTAATTAGTATTTTTGTTGTACTAGGTATTGTTCAACTTAAGGAATACTGCAAGTTTCATCAAAATCGGTTCTGTAGTTTTTGAGATAGGGAATTCTGAATGTAAGAGATTTTAACGATGCACTCGTATTTGATAAGAATTGTGGTTGAATATTTAAACTAAAAAGAGTAAAATAAAAACTTTTTGAAAAAAAAATGTAACCGCCTTCAAAACAACCACAAAAAAGGGTAAAATAACCTTCAAAACTTTTCTTTCGGAAGTCGGTGACTTTTTTTGATTAATTTAATTATCTTTTTGCCATCCTATGAGTACATTACAAATTTGTATTTTTATAATAACCATAGCCCTAATATTCCGTTACAGATTTATTGTACTTATTTACGTGAATAATATCGCTTCAAGTGATTACGGATAGCACTGATAATAAGAATTTCAATATGTTACGATAACGATATTATTCGAGTAAGAACAGCAAAATCGTTTTAATTATAGTCAAGTTTTTCCCACGTTTTTATAAACTCACTTTTCTTGTTTGTTTATTTGTTTGTTTGTCGTTCCAGTTGGACTTTTGCAACTTAATTTTTTAGCAATACTACTCCTGTAGAGATTTTATTTCAAAAAACACATTAATATGGCAATGCTGGTTACTATTTATTAATGTAATTAAAAAAAATAGCATATACTTTTGCAATAGTTAACCTAGGTGATCTACACTCAATCTACGATTGCTGTATTATCTATTAACGCGAGAATAAAGAAAGGGATATAATAATATCGAGTATGTGGCATAGATAATTATGTGGTGCGCCGCCGTCGCCGTGAATTCGGTCGGCGCGCCGCCGCCGAAAGAAACGCGCGGCGCGCCGCCGCGACGAGTCGCAACTTGCTTTCTCGCTCACACGCGCGCCCTGATGGCATTCGGCGTTTGTTCGCTCTAGAGCTACACTGACTACGTAGCTTATGCCACACACGTTAGTGCCTTTTTACACGTTCCGGTTGCCGGGTTAGCCGACGGCGCAGTGTATGGCACGTGTGAACAGGGACTTACAGTATACTTGCGGTAATCCAGACTTGCGCAAGTATACTGAAACGTGTGTGGGAAGATACTTGCACCTAAGGGACGACACAACGACGTCAAGTCAATCGAATTGCATCATTATTTCTTAGTGGCAAGGTTGATTTTCAGTTGTGGTTGGAATCGATCAAATCGCGTCACATCATGCCATGGTTAAAGTCCCTAACATGGTCACTGACCTATGTTTGTGCAAGTCTCGATTTGTACAAGTATACTGGTACGTGTGTAGTCGGCTCTACACATTCAAGTGTATAAATTACCGGCCAAACCCGATTTCAGGATAAACTAGTCTGACCTAGGCAAAACTAGTTCTTCCTTCACAAGAGAAATCGACGGAGCCCCGCTTAGCAGGGCTCCTACTTCTAAGCATCGTCAACTTTGTCTTAGTCATTCGTGACCCTAGACTAGGGTCAACGGGCTCGCCGTAAGATCCCTCTTTGAGGAGTGGCTGGATAAGTCCCACGGCGTCCTCACCTACCGCTTAACGCAGGTCCTCACCGGACAGTGGACACGGATGCTTCGGGAGGTACCTGTGTCGGATAAGGAGGGATGAAACGTCTGGGTGTCACCACTGCGAGGGCTGCCCGGAGGACACGGTGGAGCATATAATGCAGGATTGCCCCGCTTGGGCAGAGCACCGCCGTGTCCTGACGCAGGCGATAGGCGACGACCTCGACATTGATCGCCGCCATTCTGCGGGGTGAGACAGAGTGGGAAGCAATCGCCTCATTCTGCGAAGCAGTCATGCTCGCGAAGGAGGAAGCGAGACTCGCGAGGGAGAACCCTCGCGCACGACGCCGTGATAGACGCCCACGGCGACCTCCGGCTACCGTAGGCGCGGGCATGCGGGTGGCGAGTAATGGGAGACTCGCTGTCCTACCATGGACCATGTCCGGGTCGACGGCTCGTTGTGCTCCACGCGCGCCTCAAAGAGCGTCAGCACAATGACGGGGCCTCCCATTTAGAGGGCCAAAGCCAGCCGGGGTCTTGGGACACACTTATACCGCGACTCCGGTACACAAAGGGCTTCTGAAGGACACCGTGGATTTTAGTCAGTACAAGTCTGACAGTCCCTCCCGCCCTGCCCTGGATAGGAGGACTCATTTGATGATTTTACCACGATAAAAAAAAAACTAGGGTCAAGAGCAAACCCATTTCACATAAAAAAATAGATAGTGCTTTGATTAAAAACTCGCATCTTAAAATACTGAAACAATTATTGTTTTTAGTAAACATAATCGCTAAATATAGAAGACTAAAACTGTAATTAACAAATACGTTTCTTTATAAAACTTTTTTGGTACCTAACAACAACATGATTTTCTTCATTTTTCTTCTTAAGAAATTTTTCCCTAATAAAAAAAACTAAGACACACGGCCGGACGCGACGCGCCGCCGCCGTGAAAATATACAGGCCACGCCGCCGCCGTGGAATTGGCCATCGGCGCTCATATCTAGTATGTGTGGCATACCACCCCCAACGGACATTGGCCCTGGTAACACACAACATTCGCACACTGAGGACCGATGAGAAGATTATCGAGCTGGAGGAAGAATTGAGCAAAATGCAATGAAATCCGAAGAGAGGGTCAGGATACGATAGTTCTAGATTCCGGCAACATGCTCTTCTACCGGGAAGGAGACCTAAATCCCAGGGTGGTGTTGGATTTCCCGTCCGCGGGTCTCTCATCAACAACGTTATGAAAGTCGACAGTGTGTCGAGTAGGGTAGCATACCTTATACTCAGAATTATCAACTGGTATTCGTTAAAGGTCATACAGGTCATAGGCACCGACCTCGATGATGAAGTAGAGGCATTGGATGAGGAGATATCCGAGGCCATACATACCTCCGAAACATACTTCACCGTTGTTGTGGGGGACTTCAACGCGAAGGGCGCACGGAATGGCGATAAGTTGAGAGTGGGGCCATTTGGGTATGGGCAGCGAGGGGCCAGCGACTGGTCGACTTCATGGAAAAGGAAGAACTTCATTTAATGAACTCCTATTTCCAGAAGCGGCCATCCAGGAAGTGGACGTGGATGAGCCCCGATGGTACTACCAGAAATGAGATCGACTTCATCATGACGACCAAGAAGCGAATATTCAGTGATGTCTCTGTGCTCACCAAGGTAAAAACCGGTAGCGATCACCGAATCGTCAGAGGCACATTGAATATTAATGTGAAGCTTGAAAGGTCTCGTCTCGTAAAGTCTACGCTCCGAAATAGTCCTGCCCACATCCAGAACCCCGAAGACTTTCAACTGGAACTGCGCAATCGCTTCCAGTGCCTAACCGAATGCGAAACTGTGGACGAGATTAACAGTGGGTTGGTGGAAACTGTTCAAGCTGTGGGATTCAAATTCTTTAAGACCCCTCACCGCAATAAGTCTCAAAAGCTCTCGAACGGAACCATCAAGTTGATGCAAGACCGGACCGAGATGAGGCTGCAATCTTCAGCTGAAATGTTGGAATATGGCAAACTCAATGGACGAATCTCTTAATCAATGCGGCGTGATCTGCGTGCCTATAGGGTGGCATGGATCAAAGAGGTGATCGAGCGGAACCAGGGCTCAAAAGTCTTATCTCTATTAGGCAAAGTCAAATGACGAAGCTGAAGATTAATGACGGCAGCATCATTTCGACGAAACCTGAGATCCTAAGAGAGCTTGAGAGGTTTTACGGACAGTTATACACATCAACACCCAGTGTCGGTACAGCTCGAGACGCAAGAGCTAAATTGACACTGCACTGAGGATATCCCGGACATCAGCCTGTATGAGATTAGAATGGCTCTTAAACAGCTCTAGAATAACAAGGCGCTGGGTGAGGACCGAATCACAACGGAACTTCTGAGAGCGGGTGGAAACCCGGTACTTTTAGTTCTCCAGAAGTTATTTAATTCCGTCGTATTCGAAGGTACTACACCAGAAGTATGCCACGGGAGTGTGGTTGCTTTCAAAAAGGGTGACAACACCTTGTTGAAGAACTACAGGCCAATCTCATTTCTGAGCCATGTATACAAGCTGATCTCAAGAGTCATTACGAACCGTCTCGAAAGCAGGTTTGATGACTTCCAGCCTCCCGAGAAAGACGGGTTTCGAAAAGGTTTTAGTACCATAGACCACATACACCGTCAGATTATACAGAAGACAGAGGAGTATAATCGGCCATTATATTTAGCGTTTGTGAACTATGGAAAAGCCTTCGATTTAATCGAAACCTGGGCAGTATTGCACGTTCTCCAACGATGTCATATCGACTATAGGTGTATCGAAGTGTTGAGGTGTTTGTATAGAAACGCCACCATGTTTTTCCGACTTCAGGAAGAGAGCAATTGCAGAAAGGAGTGAGACAGGGAGACGTTATTTCTCCGAAACTGTTCAAGACCGCGTTGAACGGACTCGGCATCAACAGCAATGGCGAATACATCAGTCACCTTCGTTTTACCGATGATTATAGTCATCATGGCAGAATCGTTGGAGCACCTCAATGCTATGCTCAGCGACCTCAGTATCGTCTTCCAACGGGTCGGCCTTAAAATGAACGAAAATCATGTCGAACGTCCATGTGGCACCCGTACCGGTTGTTGTTGGGAATGATATACTCTCGAAGTTGTACACCATTATACTTACCTTGGACAGATTCTTCAGTTAGGTAGGTCCAACTTCGTTCTCGAAGTTGAACCTACCTAACGGACCTCTTTCTAGAGGTCGAAGAAGAATTCAACTCGGATGGGCAGCGTTTGGGAAGCTACGTGATATCTTCTCATCGAGAATGCCACAGTGTCTCAAGACAAGGATGTTTAACCAGTGTGTGTTGCCAGTGATTACGTAGGGGTTTGAAACGTGGTCTTGCACTGCTGGCCTTTTAGAGGCTCGGAGTTTCTTTGCGGGATAAAAATCCGGAACATGGATATTCGGCGAAGAACCAGAGTCACCCACGTAGCTCATACAATTTACAAGTTGATGTGGCAATGGGCAGGCCACATCGCTCATTGAACTGACGATCGATGGAGAACAAAAGTTCTCGAGTTGCGACCACGGACCGGAAGACGCAGCGTAGGCAGGCCTCCCACTAGGTAGGCCAACGACATCGTGAGGGTCGCGGGCAACCGATGGATGCAAGTAGCGAATTGTCGTTTGGCGTGGCGGTCTAAGGGGGAGGCCTATGTTCAACAGTGGACGTCTTTCGGCTGATGATGATGATGATGAGTGTTCTTTTATCAGAAAGCCATAGTTTTATTGAAAGTTATATTTCTAATAATGGATATTACTTAACAGGCAATTGAAGAATAAAATAGTACTCAAACAATAATTTAAATTATAATTTCTTTAATAACTTGGTCCTAATCAAATAAAAATGTAAAACTTTTATTTAGAATGATTCTATAAAAAAATAACTTTCATTTGATGATATATAAATCATTCTCTTAGTTTGGATAATTTTTACAATAAAAACAAAAAAAAAACACTGTTTTATTTTTCCTGTAAAATTTGAATTTATCGATTACGATATTATTCGGTGGGGGGTGCAAAATTACCTTGATAACGAGAAAGAAACAGAATATCGCAATGCCAATTTGGCATTAGAAAATAGTAAAGATTACCAAGAAAGTCTGTACCAGTGCAGCTGTACGCGGGTACGCCATACTACCTCATACTACCTCAAATGGCTTAGCAGAATCCTGTGATACGTCGAAAATACTGCAGCATTAATTTTGAAATAAATATATGGTGAAGTTGAGGATTAATGTTAGGTCTTATGTTTGGCGACCTCACCTTTAATAAAAAAAAACTAAATTGAAATCGCTTCATTCGTTCGGGCTCTATGGTGCCACAGACAGACAGACAGACAGACACGTCAAACTTATAACACCCCTCTTTTTCCGTCGGGGATTAAAAACAACATGTTGGCCACAATGACGATGACGACGGCATAATTATAGAGTAATACTGAGTTATACATACATTTATTATCAAACTGAATGAAAGACGCGTTGCGCGTGCCGCGTGCTGTGCCAGCCAAGGCCGTGATTGGTCGGCGTTCGCCTAAGTTCGTGTGTCGGCCCGACTCTTTGTCACACACACAGGCGATGCGCGCCCTTTGAGTATTGCCGACGGCACGTGTAAGATAGGGGTAATTTTTATTTCGGTAACCGGTATTAATACTGGTTAAGTATTCACTTTAATAATAAAGGTAACCTTTAAAATTACCTGTAAAAGAAATAAAGGTTGTTACCGAAAAAATACCCGTATTGTTGATACCGGTTTCGGTCCCTGCTGAGTACTTATAGATTATTTTATTTATGAGGAGCACGTGGCTAAATAATTACAGCCGCACAGGTCGATCTTCTGGGTCAAGCCGAGCTTACCGAGGTTGGTCTGTGCATTGGTGACAATTTGTCATAGCGATATCATTTGTAGATCTTTGACAGTCGTTACTATTAGTCAGAAGCTCTAGAAGTCTGAGAACCAGTCCTACCGACCCTACCGTGAGGTATCGTTTTACCCAGTTACTTGGTTGTGGAGGTCCAATAGACTATCGCTCCATGTACGAGTAGAATACTGATATTCAGCTGCATCTGCGACTGGAAGCCGACCCAATATACTTGGGATATCAATCATTGACATCGGTGACGGAAAAGATGTTGAGGAAATCTGGAGTTATATAAGTCCAAAGCCATGTTAGAGGTCGACTTGTAGTGCTTCTAGACACCAGAAGTTGCATCCTCGCACGAAAAAGAAAAAACAAGAAGTCCTTCAGCTGTGGGAGAAGTGGAAGGGATGTCTGACATGAAAGACTAAATATTGAGACTGTCTCTCGACTTTGGCTGGCATTTGGCCCTATCCGGCTCCGTCAGTTTGCTGTCAGCTCCTTGAGGTGAGTGTGGCAAAAAGCGCCGTTGACTCAGGATCTGGCCGTTGTTGAGACGATGAGCTACCCATACTCGCGCCCGCGCCTATGGTGGCTGGTGATTGCCCCGCAATCCCACGGAGGCAGGGGCGTGAGGCACCTCCTTCTCCGATAGCATTACGGCTTCGTAGAAAAAGGAAGAATGTTGCTCGTTTCATTTTTTTGAGCTATTTTTACATTAGTCTAAATGAGATCAACAACTGTATTGAAATTTCCAGTTATAGCACAGATTACTATAGAAAAAACTATCTACCAGTGACAAAAATAATGTGAAAATGTAAATTATCATTAAACAATTTATCGTCAAATTAGTCACCGTTTACAGCACGCTCAACACTTCCCGTTCTCTTACAAACAAAATACGACCTTGAAACCGCTACAATAATGTCTGTATTTATAAAATCTATGAAGTAATAACTTCTATGTATTTGTAATCTACATACATAACTCTGTAATACCACCGTTGCAAATAGCACATTTGTGTAACCCAATTCGTTTGTGATTGATAATCTTATCACTCAAAAACTGACTTTAACTTCTAAAGCATAGAGTTTCTATTCCATTGGAGTTAAACCCAGTTTTGGTTAGACGTTACGTAAGATTTTAAGGTCACAGACGTTGCATAACTCCTCAACGAGCTGAACCAATTTAGGAAGATCTCTTGCAATGTTCGTGAGCACCAGATTTTGTACGATCTTTGAATGACTTGAAGGGGGAGCGGTAGACCAAGTTAGTTGGACTGATACTTGATTTGTGTTAGCTTATTTTAGAATGCTGGTTTCGAAATGGTAATGTTAGGATATCGGGTCTAGTTCTCATGTTAATCGGCTGGACTTACTTTGAAGAATGAGGTGGTGGATTGATTATTTATTTAAACTACTACTCCTTTTTAATAGGTAAGGTAAAGGCAGATTATATGGTGAGACAGGTAAACTCAGTGATAGAGTCTTAAAAGTCTCTCAAAACGTTACCTATGCATGCAGTAATGCGAAATGATGCAACTAGTTCACCACTAAAGTGGACAAGACGTAGTGACACATCATTTCGTATTACAGCGTGCATAGGTAACGTTTTGAGAGACTTTTAAGCCTCTATCACTGAGTTAGCTGTCTCACAAATAATCTCCCTTTACCCTACATTGTTTCTATAAAACAGCACAGAAATACAGGTTGCAGGACTATCTAAGCCGGTTACCGCGGCCCTGTGACGTACTACGTAAGTACGTAAATGACAGGACTGACAGACTCGTACTGAATAAAATCCACTGTTTTTCTATGATAGCCCTTTACATTCTAGGATCACGGTAACCTGATATGACAGTCCCGCGACCCCGGCAGGCTTTAGATCTCTGTGGGAGCCCGTCAATAATTACCATACTTGCAATACAAACTAGACATTTGGCAACCATCAATTTATTTCGTGTACAATACTTTAACGTTGTTTTGCCAATAAATGTCAGTTGCGTGGTTGATTGATGGTCTGTGCGGGCCCTAAGAGTCAATCGAGGGTAATCTGTTATCACCTGTATGTTTGCAGGTTAACTTTAACTACTAGTTATGCATATGAACTTTTAAGGGTCAGTTTCGAAGATGATGACAGATAACAACAAAAATCCTGAGTCCCTCCCACCCAAGGCAGGGCGGGAGGGACTGTCAGAGTCGTACAGACTAAAATCCACGGTGTCCTTCAATAGCCCTTTACGTTTCAGGGTCACAGTATTGACCTGGACTTAGCCAATAAACTAAAAAAATCTGTTATTCTATGTCAGTAGGTAGAAGAACATTATTTCTTTTTTTTTTTGTTTTTTAAATTCATCAAATACGTATACGTATACGTTCCGTCTTGGGTGGAACGAAAGGGACTTCCAAACAGTTCCTTGAGTTGCCCTTTGCGTTCCATGACCATTTCAGAAAGTCCTGAGTCCCCAACACTCATTATTACGTTTCATGCTTCGGGTTAACAGCCAGGTGTCACTAGAGCGTTTCCATAAAAATCTGTTTCAAAATAAACACATTATTTTAATAAAATAAAATTTACTATTTTTCTTTATAAACAGAAAAAAAAATTGTTTGGTTTTGGTAAAGTAGGAAGTAACATAACATACATGAATTCACGCGGTAGTCAGACACTACAGAGCGCCATCTACTACGATTCTTACATACTCCTTTCTCCTCATCCACGCACGCCGATTGCTAGTACTACGCACCCGGCTTTCCTGAAGCACTTCACCAATAAGGTCAGTGTAGGTCTTTTTAGGGCGTCCCCTCTCAGCGTTTTCAGTCACCTATGCCTTATAAATTCCTTTTGTTAGTCACATACGTAAATAATTACGAAGAAATCAGTAATGCCGCTGCGGTCAGCAGCTGCAGTTTCGCGGCACTGCCGTTGCAGTTTGCGGTCTACCGTCGTTCTCCAAACTGTACCTTTAACCTTAATAAATGATTACAACAGGTGCTTTCGAGCTAGTCTGATGTATCGATCGTTGACCTTTTCGCCACACTACGTTTGATCCTTTGCCTATTTCTGAAGCCAAGTAGTATTGATGTACTAAAGTTCTTAGGGTATGTATGGAAATTGCGGGTATGGTAATATTTACGACTGTAATTTTGCCAAAGGTTTTGTCAGAATGTTGGCAAGTTTGATACATAGGCTACGTTGTCATAAAACACTCGGCAGGCAGGGGCCACGGTACCGTTTTGGTTTACGGCACTTTCTTTGGGTTACGGGACCTTCTTTGGGCTGTGATAACGTCTTAAAAAGACGCAACAACCAATCAATCAAAATATTAAGACACAATTGCCGAGGTTGATCTGTGGATGGGTGACCATCCACAGATCATCTGGCATTAATCCCAGGTCAACAAATCAGCATTGCCATACAACGTGGCAATGCTGCTAGCGTTCCGAGCACGTTGACAGTGATGTGGACGCATCTTCTTTGACGCCCTTTAAATGTTTTTTTTTCTTTTTTATACATTTTACTAGTTCGTTTTGATTTATAGTTTAGGTACATAATCATCATCATCATCATTTCAGCCTATTGCAGTCCACTGCTGGACATAGGCCTCTCCCAGGGAGCGCCACAGCGTACGATCTCCTGCTTTTTTCATCCAGCCACCTTCTTCAGGTCATCGGTCCATCTTGCCGGGGGGCGTCCCTCCCTACGCTTACCTACACGCGGTCTCCATTCGAGAACCTTCCTACTCCACCTATTGTCGGTTCTGCGGCAGACATGACAGTAGAAATATAGTGGTATTATTTTAATTTACTTCGTCAATGACCTCTTATCAGCAAGCGATCTTGAGTCAGTAGAGCTGCTATCCATACAATCCGCCGTCATAGTTTACTGAACCAATTCTCAGTGTCATCCGTGTCGCTGCGAGCCACTTGCTGTAGTGTGGCCACGGTATTAGTGGGAATTGCGGATTTTTCTGTACGTAAGAGAAAAAGAAGAACACCCTTATTATTTAAAATTTTATTTATCTTGTCCAGGATTGAGCACAAGGAATATTTTTTTTAAACTTGAAAGCTTTTAGATGGCAAACGTCAGCGTTAATTTAACATAATTATTTAACAGAGCATAAACCTTTTGAACTAAATTAAATAAAAACATTTTCTTGACTAGGAGTTGGAGTTAGGACTGGACAGGATTTATGTCTCACATGTCTGCCGCATGGCCGGACAAACTGTGACCCAAAAAACTACAAAACTGGAGCCCTGTAAAATACTGCCATTAATGAATTTGTTGTTTTTTCACCACAAATTCATAAGTCAAAGAAATACCCAGTTACTTACAAAAACAACCCTTAATACCCCAACAACGCATGGTCACTCTATCCACACATACACACGTATGCGCCCGCGCAGTTCCCATAGTTAGACGCTTGTTACGAACGTTACCCGCACTTGCACCGTGACATAATCCGCTTACCCACTAACAGCCGGATGCGCGGTAGGGTTGACACTGTGGAATTGTTCAGGTTTTTTTTTTATGGTGATCCTTCAATAGCTTTTACGTACCAGGGCCACGGTTATCAGGTGAGACAGTCCCGCGATCCCGGCAGGCTTTGGCTCTCCAGCCACTCCTCAAAGAGGGGTTTTACCGCCGCGGTTGCGGCGTGCCCAAATTGTTTAGGGTTAACATTGTTTTTTTTTTATTTATTCGTAAAATCTTCCCATCACTTGTGTCCTGCCGGGGTCGCGGTACTAACGAGCTACAGTGATCCCAAAATGTAAAGGGCTATTGAAGGACACCGTGGATTTTAGTCTGGGTGAGAGTACATTGGATGATTATAACTCGCTAAAAAAAAGACATCATTGAGTTGGGTGACGGAAAACATCGTGAGGAAACCTGGGCTTATATTAAGTCCAAAGCCATGTCAGAAGCATGTGGTATTCTCAGGAACGGATTAATTAACTCTAACACCAGAGGTTGACTCATTTGATGATAATTATTACCACGACGAAAAAAAAAATGTGTGAGTGATTTCGTGAAATATAACGGAAGTGGAACAAGATTGGTTAAATCTAATAGCGTGTGCGGTGGTAGTGTGAGCCGTCAGATGGTTGCTTGCTGCGCTCAGGCTTTTAGATGGAGAGCAAGATTAAGTAACGCTCTAGGTCTGTTTTTGGAAGAGTCACCAAAGCTAAGCAACTCTTGCCGTGGCCTGGAACTGAAGTTGAAGCCGTGTTACCACCAAGTTGAGATTTCAGATCTTCCACATTATTTACAACTACTGTGAAGCTCGCTCATTTTTTTCACTTTTCCTACTCTAAATGATGCAGACAAAATGGTTTACAAACTTATTATAATAATTAATAAAAAAAAAAGACGTGTGGCACTCGGGGACTGCCGCGGTAAAGCTATTGCATAGCATTTTGTATCAACTTATGCAATTATAATTTTATTTATTTATTTTATTCATGCAGTATTGCTTTTTCTTTGATATTAATTCAAGCAATGATATTTTAGTAAACAGATATGTTATGAACGCGCAAAACGTGAAGACCAGAAAATGTCCTACGTCGGACAATTGCTTTTAGTCTGTGTCTCGCACGACTACGAGTAACACGTTGCGCGCTGCTACGTAATTGTCATCAAAAATGCCATCGTGTGTATTTATGAAGTGTACCAATCATGATAAAAAAATTAATAAAACACACGGGATCTCATACCACACGTAAGTAAGCAATATACTTCGATTTATTAATATATTTCAATTATTTTCGTAATATTCTGATGTCGTAAGAACGACAAGGTGATGCCGACGTGCGGGGCGGTGCGGGGGGATTGAAGACGCGTGGGCGGCGTGGCGCTGTTTGTTTATCTAGCTGTTACTTTTTTTCTTATTGCGTTTTATCAAGCTATCCTTTTTACTTGTAGTGAAATGTAATGTTTGAATAAAAAAGTCCGCGCTCGGCGCGGAACAGTTTTTGCTGTTGTTTTGTAAGCATATAACATAACTGTATATTAGAATATCATTGAATTCAAGTTACACTTGTTGAGCGTGGTGACCGATAAGAAAACAATTTTTTATATTATTAAATAAATAAAAAAAGTTAAAATATTGATATGTTCCATTGACAATTTTTTGTCAAAAAGATTCGTTTGTGAAATATTAAGCTTTAAAGTGCTAATTTTTGCTCGACTCGAGTGTCCCCCCCCTCTACCATCTAAACGGTTATGTTTGGGGGTGTATATAAAAAAAAAAGAAATAAAAACAATAATATAATAATAATAATAATTAATAATTATTTAATTATTAATATTAATAATTATATTATAATAATAATATAATATTTTGAAAACAATACTGCAGGTAATTTTATTTTTTTACATAAATAAAATAAATAAGTAATAATTATGTAATTATAAGTAATATTTATTTTTATTTATATATTTTGTATTGTGTATATAAATCTTATATTCAATCACACCTCCTTGCCCGTCGGAGTGGGGAGCGTGAGGTTTTTTCGTTACGGAATTTCTGGATTCGGTCCCCGCGCTCAAGGCCCGCGATAGAAGCTATGCAATAGCTTAATAAATTGATTTATTCAAAACTACAACAATTATTATAATAATGTTCAACAAAAAAGCATGTTAAAACTTCCGCGTTATTAATTCTTCGATTAACAAAATAATCAAACTTAATTAGGTAATTTGTTTTTCAGTAGATCTTAACCATTTTTTTTAGGTTAGATAGTTTTATTACATTTTAAATGAAGATTGTTCTTTTCTAAATACCTAACTAGCTATTAATTATCGCCTATGGCTTCACCCATTGTGGTGGTCGAATTTTAATAAGGCATTAAGTTCGCTGTTGTACAATGTTTTTTGGACTTGTACTTATAGTTTTGATACAATAAACAGGTCAAACGCCATCCTGCTGTCAATTTTGACGTATCTCAGCTTTCAACTTTTAATTAAACGCCTGGAATTTTTAAAATTACATGATTGTGTTATTCCAAAATTAAAAATATCGTTGAAAAGCCGAATTAACACGGAATCTATATTTTTTTTTATATTCAGCTTGATAACAGAAGTCCGCATTAGCGCTTAAATACACAATGATTAAAGGTATCCCTTGTGTTGTTCAGGTTATTTGTATGTGCCATATTTTATTCAATTGTTTTTAACAGTTTTTGAGTGTTAAATAATATATCCTTACGTCGTCGTAAAGTTTCATATTTGTAATAAAATTAAAAGCACTGTCTAAATCTACTTGCATAAATAAATATCATTTCATTTCATATCTTCATTATTAGTCACATAAAATGCTTAAAGCGATGTTATAATTTATGCATCCATCTCCTGCCACAGCAATAACATAATTATTTCCCGTTCAAGCATCAATTAATACTAGATCAGTTACATACAAATTATGATTAATTAATCAATAATATCTTAAGTGGCATCCTTAACTCACAGCATCACAGGGATGTGCGCTGCGGATGCTAACCTACTGCTAACGTAACGGGACAAGCACGCGAGATTATTGTGGACATGCCACACTTGCACGCCACTCAATAAAATGTATGTTTATAGTAAAGATGGACCCAATTGGGCCATATTAAAAACTTCTATTGGTTGGAAGATTTTGTGATTAGTGAGTTTTGTTTATGTTTAATTATTAGATTAGGTTAATTTATTTTTTTATGCAAAAACTATAGTTTAATGCAATATAATAGATTGGTATATTTCTTTCTTCTGTTTTGTTTAAAATATCGAGATTTAATTTATTTTAGGATTATTTAATTTTAAACTCCGATATGTCTCAAACTAGTTAAACAAATTTGGAGAACATTTGAATAGAGGGATGGATATTTTTTTACTCAATCGCGTCAAAACGACTGGATTAACAACCTTGTTCTAGATGAAAGGCTCAGACATATATTACAGTCTGGAATAACACATACGACCATTTATCCCGGTATTAAGTTCCCGTGAGATAATTTTCGAAATACACAGGAGCGAAACCGATAGCAATAGTTAGCATTATCATAACGAACGAAAATTATTTCAATAACAATAAATCTATTTCCAAATGATTGACATTGAAGATGTTTGTTGAACTCTAAACGAACTTTACTAAATCATTTGCGAAAGATCACTAAACATTGCTTTACAGTGACGAAATTTGTTTCAAATTAATGAAAGATGGATTTTAGATTTTACAAATTTTGATTTTATAAACACCTATAGCTATACCTAGCTACCCTAATAGGTTCACTTTTATATGGGCACTTGAACAGAATATTTAAATTGCTATTCATCTTATGTGTATCAACTATGTGTAAACTCAACTTAAATTCTTCTTAGCGGCTAATCGGCCTCTAGTCAAACTGAATAGGCAGGTCTATTATTGTCTTGAAACAAATGTAATACCAAAAAAAAAGGAATTTCTTAAGGCTTTTATATCACACTTAAAATAAAGCCTAATACGCAATACCCTACTTGTTTTATATATTTTTAAAAACATACACCTTTCTCCCTCTTTTTGAACGCCACCGCTCAGCCCGTCTTATCCACACTACGCCAACACCCGGCAGAGCATACCATGTCGCGTGCTGGCATACTGCTCCACTTGCTGGTATAGATAAACTGAGATAACGCCTTTTTACACGACATACGAGTACGTTACTATGTAATAGTGATGTTGCGAATATCTGATTTTTGACATTCGCGAATGCGAATGCGGATGCGAATATTCAATTCCAATATTCGCGAATGCGAATGCGAATGCGAATATTCAGTTTTAAATCAATTACGTTTGATAATTTAGAAAATACTAAAAGAAACACTTTTTTTAATGTAACTTTTTAACTTATTTTTTACTTCCTGTCTGTAACGAGAATGGAAAAAGCATGCAGTGTGATTTTTTTAACTGGGCGTGGTTGGCCTTATGAAAATAAAAGGAATGTCGAAAATCTAAGAAAGGATCGACTCGAGGCCGATTTTGACGAAAACTAAAACTGCATTTTTACTTCACCAGAATTTGATCCTTGCTCCAGCTGGTTCGATTCCTGGCCAGGATTACTGATTCTGCTAAAATCCCATGATGCATTTTTAGTTTCCGTCAAAATTAGCTTCGAGACTCCTTTCAATGTTTTTCGATATTCCTCATAGTTTCGGATTTAGCCATCCACACATTCCACACCCCATTGAACAATTCACCCTGTATAAGAGTGGCTCTAAGAATGGCGTCAGTGAAAGAAAAACAAACAGAAACACGTTTATCTTAGCATGGTCATATTTATGATTAATTATTGTGATTGATTTGATGAAATTAATATTGATGAATGGCTAGATAAAGGCAGATTAAACAAAAGATGAATGGAGAGGACGACAAAAGAGAAGAATGAATGGAGTGTGTGGAAGAAGGAGTACCAGATATTGGTATTTTTTCAGTCTTTCGTATTCGCAAAATATTCGCATGAATTTTGCGAATGCGAATGCGAATGTCTAAAAATGTGCGAATATCCGCATGATGCGAATGCGAATGCGAATATTCGTAACATCTCTACTATGTAACGTATTGATACATCGAGAGACTTGATATTGGAGAATTTGATAATTGGGTGAAATGTTTTCATCAACAGTGGCGTTAAGTGGCAAAAATTCCTGGGATTCTTATTGATTTTGCCATTTTTTCTTTGGACCCGTAATCCCATTGACTAAATGCTTTTTGAATTGGTTGATTGGACCCAATATCAAATTTTGAGACATCTCAAAAGGTTTTATTGATTCAGTTTCAGGTATAGGTATCTGATTTTTAATTTCTAAACTCAACTCAACGGTGAACTTTTTATCATTCCTTAAAAAGTGAAGTACTTTCTTCACAAATTAAGGTAATTATTCAGATACTTTTCTTTTCAGAGATAAACTGACTGTACCTAATATGGACGCACTAGCACTATGCCCGCGACTTCCGGGCACGCCGCAATCGCGGCGGTAAGACCCCTCTTTGAGGAGTAGCTGGGTAGGCGTCACGGCAACCTGACCTTCCGCCTGACGCAGGTCCTCACCAGAAACGGATGTTTCGGGAGGTACCTGTGTCGGATGTGTAAGGAAGAAAGGTCGGGTGTCACCACTAAGAAAAAAAAATGCCCGCGACTTCGTCAGCGTGGATGTCGTACTTTTCCTCTGCGAATTTCAACTGCCGACAACCCTTTTTTAGGGCAGAGCGGGAGGGACTGTCAGACTCATACTGACTAAAATCCACGGTGTCCTTCAATAGCCCTTGACGTTCCAGGGTCACGGTAATTGGATAAGTCCCGCAACCCCGGCAGGCTTTGGCCCTCTAGAGAGGGGGCCCCGTCATTATGCTGACACTCTTGAGGCGCGCGTGAAACACTACATGGTCGAACAGCGAGTCGCCCATTACTCGCCGCCCGCATGCCCGCGCATACGTTGGCCGATAAATATAATCAAATCTAAAATACGTAACTGACATTTACTACTTTACCTGAGTGGTTCGTACGATAAACAAGAATTTACTTTGCAATTTCAGACGAAAATATTCACATTTTTGTTTAAAAATGCAACGATTATTTCATCAATTTGCAACTACTTTGTTAAAAATTAACGACTTTTTTACATTGTTATGACATAAAAAGAATACATAATTAGCGAATTTATAATTATTTTATTAACATAACGTTATCGTAATTTGTATGGTAATGTAGAAATAATTTAGTAATAATAATTACAAAATTAAGTTTGTATAACCGAATTCTGTAGGTACGTGATTTTGTTTCATGATATTTGTAAAATTTTCGGTATTGTTAGTGCAATTTTCCCGAAACTGATTAATTTTTGGTATAAAATATTGTTTTTCGGTGCCGAAAAATCATTCTAGTTTCGACGATACTTTCATATTTTGTGGTTAGCAAAATGGTGTGCCTTTCTCTGACTCTCGTTTTGGCTTGTGTAAGTATTTAATATGCATTATTTTAATTTATGTACAATGTGCTTTAACCTTTGAACTAATTAAAATTTCAAAGGAATTTAAAATTCCATTGTTATGTTTTATAAAAAATCTCTACCATTTATGCAATGTTGGGTTAGCTAAATTGTTATAGCTTACTGTACTTGAAAAATTTTGTTTATCTAAGTATGTATTTATAGGTATTATATGTGATTTGAATTCGCAGTAACTAGCTTAATCTAACAATTTCTTTCGTGATAAGTTCGTTTTACAAAAGCATTTCCTGAAAAGTAGAGAAAAGGTAGCTAATACCGTGATAAGCTATTTATTCCTATATGTTGTACCTCAGTATTTTAGAACTTAAAAATTAATATCCTTGGTTTAGTCCTTATTGATCCAGTCCAGTGACTTTGTCGCCTGAAAATTTGGAGTAATTTACGTCAAATCCGATAGTTCTGTTTGGCGCGGGTCTCAAACTTGGATTATTCATTGGGCTAACATCATCAACAAGTCTGCAGAAATTCAGAACTACCAGATTTGACGTAAGCATAGAGATTTGAAATTACTGGGCTACACTATGGCTTATAATGTTTCTACTGACTTTAATATCATTAAGTACTCTGACTCAAGGAACATAGACTAATTAATACTACTTATTTATTTTACTTTTTCAGGCTACATTTATACAAGCATGTCCGGAGCCAATAAGCATTCACTATGAACACTACGAAGGCCCAATCATCTTGCATACAGCAAACTGCAACAATGCTCAACAGCGTTGCCACGACAACCAACAACAGCGTTGCAATGACAACCAACAACAGCGATGCAATGACAACCAGCAACAGCGTTGCAATGACAATCAACTACCGCGTTGCCATGACAACCAGCAACAGCATTGCAATGACAACCAACAATATGGCTACTACGGCAACCAATACAAGCCTGGTTGCTATGAAACCGAATGCACTTGTGTTTCCAAGCAAAGTTATGCACCGTACGGGTATGGATCTGTAGCAACCAATGTAGGGTGTGGTTGCCCGGTTGCTGAAACAACGCCATTGGTTTATTGTGTTTGTAATACATACGGTGGTAATGGTTATCCTAGTAGTTATTTTGACAATCAAGGTTATCAAGGGTATCAAAACTGTCAGGGAAAATATTCTGGTTGTAATAAACAATGAGTTCTGATCAATTTCAGAATCAATTTTATGTTTTTTTTCGTGGTTTGTTTATTAAATAAATCTTTTGTATTTCTTTCATTTGAATTCAAATATTTCACAGAATAAATTTAAGTTTTTTGCATTTTTACATTTGTTTCTTTTTTCTTTTATAGGTAATGATCATATTTTCCTATGGTTCTCAGGCTCAGAAAAATTAATATAATAAAAATGATCAGCATCATGATTGCGCGTTACGATTACGAGTACTCGAGTACTCTCCTAATCGTAATCCTAATAGACCACCCACATTTCGCCACTCGCTTATAATATGGGAGCGAGCCTAATGCCATTATTTTTTGCAGGTACAAATTCAGACTCTACGACTGTAGCTGAAAAAATCATAATCGAATTATCGAATACGACTTTTATTTTTTATTTTTTAAATTGAGTACCATTTAACCACGACAATATAATTAATGATCTTTAGGATTGTCATCACGTCTCACGAACGCTGGCCTATTTATTTTCAGATCATAATTTAAATATTTACTGATTTATTTAGATTTATTTACTACTAAATGCCCAATTGACTTTAACCAGGAAATTAAAATCACGATACTAACTAATAAATATTTATGAAACATAACATTCAAGCCCATGCACTGAATTTTCGTCATTCGCGGCACAAAACTGAAATATATTCATAGATAATAATTTATTATCGTGCAACACAAAATGCATACATTTCGAAACACGTATAAATTGCCATGTTTCGCCTGCGTCGGTCTGTGCGAAATCATTTGCAAAACCTTACTGTTTGCGCCATTATACCATACCGTAGAGAATGAAAACACAGAAAACTCACTTAGAATGACGTATGATGCGAACATACACTCATACGTTATAATAGTATGTTCTAGAACAACTGAAGTCAAGAATAAACTGTGGTTGGCTAATATTTTGCGTTCAGTGGTACTTCTGTATTTTCTTACTCTGTGACATTACGCCATCTGGAATCCAATATGGCTACGTTTTTCTTTATTATGCAATTTATTATTCTTTTAGCTATTAATACCTAAAATATTTTACGACGTTTTTTTAATTACGTATTTGACATTTTATAAAATTGAATTTTTTTTTGGCAAATATTTTTTTCTTTCGTAATTTTATTCGCGTTTGACATGACATTTCTGGTTGTTGCTTCATTATTGTTTATTGAATTGATTTAGACTTTATGGTTCATTAATTAAATATTAAGGTATCACAATATCAAGTGATTAAGCTGAAATATTACTGAACTGGATACGGGGTCAATGCCTGTTACATTTCTTTATATTTAGGATGATGCCGGATTGACGGCGGGTCGTGTTCCACCCCACCCGCGCCTCAAAAAGCTGTCAGTAATCTGATGGGGTCGCGGGACTGTTTAATCAGGTAAAAGTGACCCCGGAACGTAAAGGGCTATTGAAGGACCCCGTAGATTTTAGTCAGTATGAGTCTAACAGTCCGTCCAGTCCCGCTCTGTGTTGCAATCATTTTGATGATTTTACTTCGTAAAAAACTATCGATGTATCTAGCGAACGCTCTTGTCGCTGGTTGTCAAAAAATATTTTAATGAAGAAATCAGACTTAGAGAGTAAGCTTAGCAAAAAGCGCGGCAGAACGTTTGTTAGAATGCTCGGTAAAACGCTCTCATTTGTTTTTCTGTAATGTAAGGCGCGGGCCACATAGAAAAGACGTAAGATGAGGACTCGTCGCGGACGTGCAAAAATGTATGAGAGTCGCGTCCGCGCCCCTTCTCTTCTGGAGTGTTTTACGTCGCAACGCTTCTACACATTTTGTATGAAAGAGACGCCGAAGAGACATAATTATTGTAATCGCCCCGTTTGCGTCTTACGTCTTTTCTATGTGTTTCGCGCCTTATCGTACAACCTACTCTATCAGATAAGAAATATTGTATGTTTACAAAGATAAACGTTAATGCGGATATTACCTTATAATATCCAATTAAAATATAACTTATAGAACTTACGAAAACATGGATTAAACGACTAGGTACAGATACTTTAAGCGGACATTGATGAAATAGTACTTCAGGCATAGTCATAGTCACTTCAGGCATAGTCAGGGGACTGTCTGTTTTAAAAGGGACACAAAGGACAGGTTTTGTCGACGGAAGTATGGTGATGTTGAATATATAAAAAAGAAATGATAAAGAAATGACGACACGATCGGCGCTATGGCTGAGCGATCGACTGCTCACTGCTGGGACAAAGGTCTCCACTCTATGAGAGGGAGTGGGCCGTAATCCACCACGCGGACGTGCGGATTGATAGAAGTCTAAGTTCTAGGATATGCCGGTTTCTTCACGATGTTTTCCTTCTCCGTTTTGAGAGCGCTGGTTATGAAATAAATTACCCACAGTAATGCGCCTGTCAGTGTCGGTGTAGGCTGAAAAAAAAAGCGCTTGTCCGGGTTCGAACCTATAACTGATAAGTCTCAATAAATATACATATTGTACCCTAATAAGAACACTCTATAATAAACCTATCTACGGAGACACACGACTCGTAACCGACATGAGGTAACAGTTACAAAAGACTTTCAAGGATACAACAGATAATGACGGAGTTATCTTCCATAATAGAACCGCGATTGGCACACAGTTAGCTAGTCAACTGTATGTAGTAACGTAGGATAACTACTTATCTATCATTTACTGCAGATTTTATTGAAAAGATCTACTTTTTGACGGATTCGGTTCTTTGACAGCCGATCCAAGAAGTCAGATACTACAATTTAGGACCCATTAATATTAGTAGTAATTTTTACCCGTGGTACAAGGCAACTGGGCTTCTCCTAGTTGTAATGTCCCTTTGTGCCTGTTGGCCTTGTTTTGTTCTGTCTCCTGCTTGCATGGAGGGAAGTGGAAACAATTTTTTTCCTACTCCTCTACTATTCTTTTCTGATTAATTTCGTTACAGGATCCAAGACAGGTAAATTCATTCTCCGGGACACGTCGAGCTTCATTGTCTCGGCGCTTTTCTGGTGGTTGCCACTGTTGATTCTGGCTTTCAGGAGTTGCAGTGGTTTGGGAATAGTGTGGTGGGCTTGTCCCAAAAAAAAATCAGATACCTGAAAGTCTAATAAACATTTTTGGTTAAGGCGCATCTAGTACCATATCACGAGTTTTCACTGTTTTACTTTACAGCGTCTTTCCAGTATTTACAGCGTTTCTTGTATGGAAAAATGGAACAGCGCCTCTGGTGTGCAAAGAAGGAACTAATTTTTTCCTTGAATTTGTCAATTTGAAAATGTCAAAGTTCCAGTTTACTTTACGTCAGATTAACTGAAAACTCATGATAAGGCCTCTTATAAGGGTACAGATACTCGAAAGTATAACAAACAGTTTTGTTAAGGTGCATCCAACTAGACTGAAAGCCGACCCTAGATGAGACGATGATTTTATAAATGAGGATTTGACGTAAAACGGTAGCAAAGAGAATGTAATGAGTAGAAGCAGGGACATGAGATACAAAAACTAAGATCTTTTCAGGAAATGCATGGAAAAACAAAAACAAATATCGCGTTAGTATTTATCTCTTATCTCTAAAAGCAACTGATGAATCGAAGAATAAGAAATTCAAACACCACCAAAATTCAAACATCACCAATAACAACAGCAATTTTAATAGCACATGTAGGTCAATAACCTCTTTCTAGAAACCCAACAGCAAATCAGCAAAGAGTTTGCATTCCAAACTTCAATTAAAAAGTTAAACTGTCATTTTCGCGCCAGCCATTTTGTTTTTCTTCCGTTCTACATTCAAAAATCTCCCAATCCTATTCCCCGATACTAGCGCCATCTAGTACAGAACTAGTGTCAACATCCACAAGCTACATGAGGTAAGTCTTACGCAAGAAATTCAAGGATAGTGCAGGCAAGCGTGGCGTTGCGTTGCGCAAGTCAAATGTCGAGTTAGGAAAGGAGTGGCGTGTCAAGGCGCCTCTGAGTGGAAACAGAACGCCTTTCCATTTGTTGGGCAATGGGATCTAGCCTAAATGCCAGGCTGGGATGGAAATGGGGTGATTTGGGGACTTTGGGACTTAAGGATTGAGGGAGAAGGCTGTTTAGAACATGCAGCCAATTATGTGTCATGTCGGTTACCTGCATTAATTGCAATGTTTAAGTGTGATTAGTAAACTTCATTGACGTCTTTTCCTCAGTGATAAGAAATCCTGGGGTGTACGAGTGTATGACGTTCAAAATTAAAAATGGTCCCATAATAAATTATAACAACTATTTATTTAATATTACGGTTTTATTTGTTTACCTTTAAGGTCTATTGATTGTGCTTTTTACCATCAATTGGATCTAAATGCTACAGGATACTAGGCTACTAGTTTCGAATAAAAAAAGAAATAATTTAGTATTTACGTCACATTCTCGGGATGGGGCCATAGGACCTCAATGTTACTACCTACAGTAAAAAAACTACCTATGTGGTAGAATTCGTGTTTGATTCTCAAAGTGATTGAAATCACACTAATCGATATTTCATCATTCATTTTACACAATGCTGTGACTTTTTACTCAAAATTAATAAATTGTTACATCATTCTCCAAAATCTAAATTTGAAGTATTCTTATCATGATTAGATTATTAAAAGATTTAGTTGCTAATAATAACAATAATGTTTTGAATGAATTTGAATGCTAATCCGATTCTTAGTTTCATTCAAAGTTTTTCTTGTATTTCTTATTCGATGTTTTTCGCACTAGTTACAACGAGTTTTCACGTATTTTTGACGTAACGTAAACTGGGACTTTGACGTTAATTTAATGGATAAAAATACACACATCAAAAGTGTCTAGGGATCAAGCATTTTTATGCGGATTTCTTGAGATTGAGATGTGGCTTTGTAATAAATTTATGATTTTATAAATTTATATGGATTCTTTTTGGTGCATTTCATAATTTGAATCAGGAACTGTAAATCAAATTCGAGTAAAAGATGAAAATCAGCTGTCAATATTTTCCCTATAAAAACATACAACGCATTGAAGACATTATTAGTGCTACTGTTTCCCTACTACTGATTAAAACCAACGTTATTATGGAGCGGCGACGTCATTTAAGCAGGGAAGAAATGCTCAGAGCCGTGGGAATGATAGAAGCTGGTTCCCGGCAACGTACTGTGGCTTTAGCTCTGAATACAAGTCAGAGTGTTATCAGTCGACTTTGGATACGTTCCCGAAGCACTGGTACCGTGGTTGAGCGCCATGGAGGACGGTATCGCTGCACCACACGGAGACAAGACCGATACATTCAAATCTTAACTCGAAGAGCTCCAACAATAACCGCCATGATGTTAGCCGTGAGGCTTCATCACTCTTCAGGGAACTTAATTAGCGACCAAACAGTCAGAAACCGCTTGCATGAAGTGAACCTTCATTCCCGAAGACCGCTACGGGTACCACCTATAGCAATGCACAATCGTAGGATTCGATATCAATGGGCTCTTGAACACAGAAATTGGGCAGAAGAACAATGGCGTTTCGTGTGCTTTTCTGATGAGTCTCGTTTTGGTATGAGACCGGATACAAGACGTATACGACACTGGAGAACCCCTGGACGCCAACAGCGATTAAAATCCTGCCAGGAAGTCCATCCTTATAGTGGTGGAACCATCATGGTATGGGCGGGTATTTGGATCGGCGGAAGAACTGAGTTGATTTGGATCAGAGGCAACCTCAACGCTCAAATTTATGCTGAGACGATTGTATCAGACGTCATCGTTCCTCTACAAGTGCAAATCGGTCCCTTATTTCAGTTAATGCATGATAATGCACGACCGCACACCGCAAGAGTTGTAAGACAGACTCTCGCCGCAGCTAACATCAATGTCCTGCCCTGGCCTGCTCAGTCGCCAGACTTGAACCCGATTGAGCATGCATGGGATATGCTACAGAGAAGAGCTCTGCCGAATATGGAGGGTATCCAGTCGCAAGAAGACCTTTTTTTGTTGTTGCAACGAACATGGGCGGCCATTCCACAGCGTGATTTGGATGAACTCATTTTGAGTATGCCAAACCGATGTTCTTGTGTTGTTAGTGTTCGCGGTAGAAACACGGATTATTAATTGTTTAAGTTACCCAATAAAATTTTAAAGAAAACTGTTATTTCAGTCTTTTTTTCGAACTTTAATGTTAGTGGTTCAAATGTCAAAAATCCCTTTATTAGGAAAATGGCAAATTTCTTTATGAATGCAAAGGTGACTTGGTTTATCGTTACTGTGACAAACGATAACACTTTATTTGATGAATCCATAAAGAACATTTTAATTAATATCAATCAGGAGAAAAGTTATTGCAAAAATATATGTTGATCCCTAGACACTCTTTTGATGTGTGTAGTTCCTCGTTCGTACATTAGCGGCGCTTTTTAATTTTCCATACAATTTACGTCGTAATACTTTAAGTACGCTGTAGAATTTATGCTAGGACCTCAGATATTTTTGTGAAATTGTAATGAGAAACAAAATTACACGCCCGAAATATCCTTAGACAAAATGCCTAAACATATAGATCATCATTATTAAACGTGATAAAACCGTCAAATTAGTCCTCCCAACCAGGGCAAGGCAGGAGGGACTGTCAGACTTGTACGGGCTAAAATCCATGGTGTCCTTCAATAGCCCTTTATTTTCCGGAGTCACGTTTGCTAAAGTACGCTCCGTCTTTGTAATTTTCTACCTTAATATATCTAGAATATGGGGTGCTATGACAGGAAACTTCCACGTGCGCCCGTGGACTGGAGTTCCCTCTCGGATACGTCCGGGGGGAAGACCAGTTTTTCGAGCCGGTGCACCTGGGATGCGGGCAAAAACTCTTCCTTAGGCACTGTATACACGAATAGCCTGTCGTGTGGACGCTCCAACGCGTGTCCCTCTGATTAGCAGAGGGCACAGCGGCGGAGCGGGCTTGCGGGCGGTGAGTAATGGGTAGCTCGCCGTCCGACCAAGGACCAAGCCCGGGTCGGTGGCGCGTCGTGTTTCGCGCCAAATGCCTGCTGGGGTCGCGGGCTTTTTCTTAACCCAGGATACCGTGGCCCTGGAACGTAAAGGGCATAGGAAGGAACATGGGTGGATTTTAGTCAGTAAGAGTCTGACAGTCCCTTCCACCCCACCCAGGGCGGGAGGACTCATTTGATGATTTTACCACCTAAAAAAAAATATCTAGAATATCCTCAATATTCATTCTAGGAAAAATTCTGACGTAATTCTGCAAAAATAACTACTTTTATGTTACGTTCTCAACGCATCTTGCCATCAGGAAGTACCCTTGAGATCGTCCTTACATCCTTTGTCGATGTAACAATCGTATGGCTATTTATAAAACTATGATTATACCTGTTGTAAGTTTGTTTGTTTAGTAGGTAAGATTACTATAGATCTGAACTTGATTACTACAGAATTTGAGCCCATTTCAAGATTCTTCCCTAGTTTATAATTTAAAATCTAAATATATATTATAACTCAAAGGTGACTGACTGACACAGTGATCTATCAACGCACAGCCCAAACCAGTGGACGGATCAGGCTGAAATTTGGCATGCAGGTAGATGTTATGACGTAGGCATCCACTGAGAAAGGATTTTGATCCATTCGACCCCCAAGGGATAAGGGATGAAAGTTTGTATGAAACTTTGTCAATTTTATAAAAAGTACATTGTTAAGTTCTGACATCCACGCGAAGTCGCGGGCACAGCTAGTTTAGTATAAGCTAGGGATGAATCTTCAAATGGGCTCCTGAAAAATCGAGTTATGAATCAACCTTAGTTTTAGAAGAATTGGTGGCGGGACTGTCTCATTAGGTAACCATGGCCCTGGAACGTAAAGGGCTATTGAAGGATAACCATGGATTTTAGTCACTACAAGTCTGACAGTCCCTCCCGTTCCGCCCTGGGTGGGAGAACTTAATTGATGATTATTCCAAGAAAAAAATATTACTCTTTGGGTACGGAACCGTAAGATCTATACATAGTTTTATTTCGCAGTAAGTCTTATGAACTCGAATGTGTTATGTTTTCTTTCACATTAACAAGGCTACTAAACATTTTTCTTCACCGGTTAACTAGTGATAATCACGGCAGGATATCATGTGCATGCGCATAATAGTCGTTTAAATAAGGCGTTTACAACTTCCTGATAAATAAATTGAATACGTTATCGTAGTTCATATTGTGTAATACCGCCTTTGTTTAGACAGATAGTGGTGTTTGTGTCTTTATTATGTACTGCGCTTGATCATTACATGTAGAACTAAATGTTCCTCGTGGTTTCAACCCCGCTTTTTGACTCCAGTAAGTAGTAGCACAGACAAAATGGAATATTTTCAGTTGACAATGTATTAAATACCAGTTTTTTTTTTTTTAATTGTTTAAGCTATTGTCAAACAGACAAGCGTGGCGAACGCGAAGTGAGGCGTTTTTGTTTGTAATGTATGGAATTGTTTGAAGCCAGTCACATAGACTATCGGATCGCTTTCGCTTTTCTATGTGACTGGATTCAAACAATTGCATACATTAGAAACAAAAACGCCTCGTTCGTCACACCTGTCTGTTTGACAATAGCTTTTGGGTTGATTTCATAGTAAAAGTTGTTAAAGTAAAATTGTTATTAAAAGTACTTTCAGCCAATCAATACTGGATGGCTGAAAAATATTTTTATATTTGTTTTGTACCTACTTTTTTTTTTTTTTTTTTAATAGCCTGTTCTGTCCCACTCCTGGGTAAAGGCCTCCCTCCACTCCTTCCACTTCTCGCGAGCTCGTGCGTCCTCCTTTCAATTTGGACAGAACCTGTCCAGTTCGTCCCGCCATCTCCTTCGCGGCCTGCCGCGACCCCGTCTTACTGTATCAGGGCTCCAGTTTTGAGCTATTTTGGCCCACAGTTTGTCCGGCATGCGACAGACATGTCCTGCCCAGTCCCACTTGAGTTGAGCAGCCTTTTGAGCCACGTCTGCTATATTTGTTTTGGAGCGCAGTATTGTGTTTCGAACGCGATCCGTTAATTTAACACCTAATATACTGCGCTCCATTGCTCGTTGGCAAACCTTGACTTTGGACTTCTGGATGTTAGTCAAAGACCAAGTCTGTGCACCATATGTTAAGATGTACCTTGTACCTACTAATAACTATAAAATGCTGTCTAATAAAATAAGTATAGATTGAGTCTAAAAATAGCCCAGAATATTTACTAGGGCATTTGTCCCAGCAGTGGGAACGTTATAGGCTGATAATGATGACTATTATTTTAAACTTACTCTACTGCCTCGTTCTGGAGTTAATAGATGAGACTTCAATATCATACGATGGTATGAAACCAGCCTCACTTGAGTGTCGAGTGATGTAAGTTCAGAGATCAATAAATCATTGTTGGGAGACCGGCGCAGGCGCACAGTGCCCTTGATGCAGTGCGGTTATGTTGAGTAACGATGATTTAGTACGATGCTGCCGTTTCCTGAACAGAAACGGATAGGCTATTGTTAAGATGTAGAAATAGCGCATAGTTTAGTTGTCACATAATTATGTAGTAGTTTTTTTTTTCTTTTCTACTGCTGGGTTTCCGAGGACCTCCCTAATGTCTTTCCAGGTGTTGTTTTCGTCACGTCGCAACTACTTCCGACCAGCCCAGTACGTCTTGTCACCTCTTTTTGGCCCTCACTCAGAGGAGTCGTCTATCAACAGATATCTTGACAAACTGCAACATTTCCCTGTCGGCCATCTGTATTTCCCGACAGCTATAACCTTGGGGTCTTCAAGTCAAGAGTGAACAGGTTACTTCTAGGCAAGCGTGCTTCACCGTCGACCACATCTTCGCTCACCATCAGGCGAGATAGTGGTCAAACGCGAACCTAACCTTAAATAAAAATAAAAAAAACTTTCACATTATCCGTAACAATAATTATATTCTAAGAAGTCCAACATATCGAAAAAAAGATAGCCGACAAAGAAGATAAGTTTGTATCAATAAACATGCTTTTTAGCATGTTAATTGACACTCTTACAAATGGTCAGGGTCACCCATCCCTCTGTCTGTGTTGTTGCTTGCCATGGTGGATCCGTGGACCACAGATCAACAATGGCAAACGAAGCTTACACTTTAAGCTTATTATCGTTATTCTATTATTTTTGTGGTTGTCATATTTTTCTTAAGAGCAGTGGCGGCCCAGTGGTATCGGCTCCAACTGACGAGTAGTAGGTCGTGCGTTCGAACCCCGCCAGGCGCATTACTTTGTGTAATTTATTTCATCACCATGCACTGCTCTCAAAACGGTGAAGGAAAACATCGTGAGGAAACCGGCATGTCCTAGTACCAAAAATTCGAAGGCTTGTAACATCTAACAACCCGCACTTGGGCCGCGTGGTGGATTATGGCCCACTCCCTCTCACAGTGAGGAGGCCTGTGCCCCAGCAGTGGGAACATTATTGGCTGATGATGATGATATTTTGCTTCGAGCTTCTCAATTCTTCTTTTCTACACTTTCTTTGAATTTAGAAAAATATTCCATTATGACTCAATTTATCGCAATATCCGATAAAAGTCCTCTGCTATCATTAAACTCAAAAATCTCTTCTAAAACGATGACGCAATTTATCTCGTTTCCATGTCGTCCCTCCTGATAAACCGGGACATCCTACCTTACACAACAGATTGTAGACTTGTTGCGTAACGCAGGGGAATTGTGGTAACAGGAGTGGACAAGTGACACATTGTATGCGGACCTGTTACAAGAGACAGGGTTATGTATGAGCTATTGTATGTTTTATAGATCTTGTTCCTGGTTGGGTGACGGGATAATACTAGGTTTGGATGATCAGTAAATCTAATATATTTAACTTATAATATGAATGTGAAAATATGAAGAATGTTTGAATGGATGTATGGATGGACGTATGGATGTTTGTTACACATCACGTTAGAACGGGTAATCGGATTTGATAAATAGTTCAGATATAGGTACTCTGAAATAACACACAAGACACTGGACCCCGGTATCATGATCCCGTGCGATAATTTTCAGTTACATACAGGCAATTCCGCAAGTAACAGTTAGTTTTAATAACTTATCAAGGGAGTAGAAACAAATTAAATACTTTCAACAAGGCGAACAATATTATTTTAAAATGCTTGTTTTTTGTTTATTTAATGATTTTTGAAAAGGCGTAGATGTTTAAAAATCTGGATGAGGCTGGGAGCATGGAGAGAATAATCATGACGATTTATTTTCATTTGAGATGAGTTTTCTTTTGACTCTAGTCCAGATCAGAGTTGCAAGAGACAAAGCTTACGATGGAGTGAGCTTACTCTGGCGAAGCCTGTTCACCATAATTTTGAAGAGGTTCAAGTTTGATTTAATTAATTCTAGTTATAGTAAAATCAGTTACGATACATAAAATGCTTAATGTCTTTCCATATTTACATATGAATGATTATAATCTTCAAAGGAAGTATAGTATTATACAAAAAGTAAATAAGGAACTAATAAGTTAAATAAATGATTCATATAATTGCAATAGTCACAATCAATCAGGTGATGTGATGATTCATTATGATAATTGAATCATCTATCTTTAGCATTTGTTTTCCGTAAATAGATTCTACTATATGTATATTTTTACTCGTTTATTAATATGTATAAGCCATAGCGTTATCACACTATAATGTTCTGACTGTTAGGACACTACAGGTTCCATCTTTTTTTTTTATATGTTGCCCTACACTAAGAATTTATCCTGTATCGTAGGTGCGTCAACAAACATGTAAACTCACATACTCAAACGCTCAGACCCGGAACAACTTCTTGTAGATCATACAAATATTTGCTACGTACGAGAATCGAAACTGCGACACGCAACGCCTCAGTTCAATCGCTCAGCCACTACACAGCACCATAGTGGGCCAGTGTGGTGGATCATGGCCCATTCTCTCTCAGATCAAGAAGGCCTGTGTCCAAGCAGTGGGAACATTACAGGCCGATGATGAATCAACTGTTGGTTACTGGCAAGGTTGATTCAAGCGTCCGAGGGATCGCAGTCCACTTAGCCCCTTCGTACACTAGGCGACGCAAGTCTCCGATACCTTACGATTTTGGTATTCATTGACGCGTGCTTGTGTTCGAACCTCTATGGGTTTGTATTGCGATAGCCGCTTGGATACCGAAGTCGTAAGGTATCGGAAACTTGAGTCGCCTTGTGTACGAAGGGCCTTAGATGGTCGGACCAAATTCGCTCTTTCCTGGACACAAAACTTCACGATACTCTTCATTCTGCCAAGGATAGAAACAGATGGCTTAGCATCGTCAAGCTTGAGTGACTTCACGTCGGGGGAATCACGACCCTCAGCAATGAGGAATACGACGCGAGGAGGAGGAGGAGGAATCAACTGAAATCTACCGTGTTCCTTTTACGTTCCAGGATCACTGTAATCTACTTAGACAGTCCCGCGAAAAGCGATAAGCGATATAACAAAAGCGATATAACAATCGTTAACCTAATTGGGAATCGAACTTCTGACCAAATACTCAGCAGTAGCCTTTGTCAACTGCTAGACTAACAATGCAGTTAAAATTGAATTACAATTCACATTCTTTCCCACACAAACAATAACATTAATAAAATATCAGTTAAACCAGTATTAACTTCTACCGTTGCGTGCGCAACTAACCTTGTTGTAAATAGCTCTATCGCTGTTACATCACATGTTACGCAATGTCACAATCAAAATCAATCAGTTGTATGTGTGTGTGTGCGTATGAACGAAACATGCGTGTACGCAATATTGTTCTGTTTATTTGTGGTTTGAACTCTGTGGGTTTGAAGTTGAGGAAATGTTTTTGTTTATGAAGTGAGTTTTTAAGATGGGGGTGATTGTGTAGGGATTATGGTGGGTGGTTGAAGACGTATTGGAGAAAAAGACATGTTGCAAAGACCCTTGGGATAAGGGCAGGAGATTTGATGATGATTTTGATAGGAGATGGTCAAAGGAATGTTAGTCTTAGTTGCGTTATAATTATGATTGTAAAATAATAAAAACATGACTAAGATTCCTCTTACCTTCCCAGGTAGGAGCACTCCTCCTCCTCCTCGGAAAAAGAATTGCCATTTAAATAGTAGACTGGACGTGGGACTGTTTAGAAAGGGAAATGCGGCTTAAGCGGCCCTGAAACGCAAATGTGTGTATGTGTAGGAATAGGGTTTTTTTTTTTTTTTTTAGCGTGGTAAAATCATCTAATGAGTCCTCCGGCCCCGGGCAGGGCGGGAGGGACTGTCAGATTTCTACTGACTAAAATCCACGGTGTCCTTCAATAGCCTGTTACGTTCCGGGGTCACGGTAAGGAAATAATCCCGCGACCCCGGCAGGCTTTGGCCCTCTGAGAGGGGGGCCCCGTCATTATGCTGACGCTCTTTGAGGCGCGCGTGGGACACAACGCGCCGTCGACCCGGGCATGGCCCTTGGTCGGGCAGCGAGTTGCCCTTTACTCGCTGCCCGCATGCCCGCGCCTACGGTGGCCGGAGGTCATCTGCTGACGTCCGACGCCGCGGGCGCCTACCACTGCGGTTGGGGCGGAGGGAGGACGCTGTCCTCTCTCGCTCGCGGCCCGCCTCCTCCTTCAAGGAATAGGGTACTTTTTAATCAGTAAGAGTCTAACAGTCGTTTGACCACCTTTGGTGGGAGGACTCATTTGATGATGATGATTTTAACTCCCCAAATACAAGATAAATAGTTAATACTACTAAAGCGAAGCAACATTATGAAGAAGAGTTATAATAATAATAATTATTATTATTATTTATTTATTTAGACCATAATACACGTTAATTATGTCGGGCGGGCAGGTAGGTTGCATTGAAACCCGAGGTACAGGAACTTATATTTAATAAAATTATAAAAATTACATTTTAATCCTAATGAGAGGTGACGATCGTTCGATGTTTGAACCGAAAGTGAGTCGCCTTCCCGGTGCCCGGCGCTGCCGACCGGTCGTCATGTTTCATATTTCGACGTCTGTTCATTGTTATGTGGGTTTCCATGGAATGCTTGGTCAGCGTTAGACTTCCCGTCGCTAGTCTGATGAATTGATTGTTCATTGTTATGTGGGTTTCTGCTTAGGTTGCGGATTACTGGTTGGTATACGTAACATCTCCCTCCCGAAGATCAGCGACTATTAGACGATTAGTTCGAGAATAGCGCTGATAGTCTCGGTTGAGCACTTGCAGTGTGGTTGTTATATCACGCCGCGGTCTATTTCTCCATTTTCTTGGTCAGGTGTTGTTTCCGCTGAGCGTAGTCTCATGTATCTTCGTATTGAGAACGTGATTCCCAGTACACCTACTCCTAATAGGTAGAGAGGTGTGATGATGTAGTTTCCTTGTAGTGCTGTATTGAGTATACACAGGGCCGGTCGTAAAGTGTTTCCACAGCTTCACTTTTTAATTTGGCTTTGATGAATTGGCAGGAGACATCGACTTGCTGGGTAGATATGAGACGGTGAATGCAGTCGCCTTGGCTATTTTGTAGTGCTGATTGATGCTGTCCTCGCAGAGATACATATTGGCTGGACTTCGGGCATTCTGCCTCTATGTACATAAAATCTTTATCATGAATTGCTAGGAGGGGATAGGATGGAATAAACGCTTTGTCATCCCTATTGGGAACGACGGATAATTTATAAAGGTCATAGGTGTGGGGAAGGACAACCGGGAACTTAAACACCAGTACTAGGTTTTCGGCTGTTACAGTAGTACCCTAACTTAACTATGTCAAAATATTCCTTAAAACTAATTTTCAATATAATGTTCTCTACGATAGAGAGCATTTATTTTAATTGTTTTTCATTCTATTGAATGTATCTAATTTAAACATAAGAAAGTGTGTGCTCTTAGCACTTTTAAACCTAATAAGTTTTCTAATTTAAGAATTTCGTCGAATAACGATTCGATGTTATTCGCTGGCATAACTATATCAGCCAGATGGGCATGCTTAACTATATCTATATCTTATAAGTAGTCAAAATTTCCGGAAATACAAAAAAAAACACTCGTTCATTAATAAGGCACCTCTTGACGCGGTTAGACTGCAACATTTTTAAGTGGTCGGACAGCTCCGTGATCTTGCTACTCAGATATTCGTTAGTTGTGTTTGATATAACGAAAACATTTTATTGTGAAACTCAGGTGAAATAAATTATCTAATTGTTTTCTTACTTTTATGTTGGTAAAAAAGGTAAAGGTAATGGGAGGTGGATTTTGCTTTCCCGAGCATAAAACGTAAGATGCCTGGTCCATGGTCCAGTTTATTGAACGTTATGTCTTCCTTCATTTTTGGGCCAATATTTATTGGATAAGGACAAGTAGCACTCATTTACTCCATGGTGGTTGGTTTGCGAAACGTTGGTTTTGGCCGTCGTGGTACTTGCGAATTATCTCCTGTTGTTTTAAATAATCTTTGACATTTTCTAACTCTATTTTTGTTAGGACTAAATCCATGGATGAACTTTTAAATTTACTCTGGATGATGGGGATAATTTCATACATAGCCAATGGGGGATGAATGAGGATACCTGTACGACATCCTCTTCGAGATTACTCTTAGAAATCTGAACATGTGTTTTAATGTGTGACTCAAACGGTTTAGAAACTAAAGGGCGACTTTTTACGTCATCGACCAATGTGAAAATGATTCGTTTATGGGAAATCAGTTATAGAAACTTCTAATATCGGATTTTCGGCGTCAGTGTGAACTGTTTCAGTCTTTGAATCGTTAGATAATGAAGATGGTCCTTCCGTAGGGTTAACTATAAGAGAGCTAGCCTCCTCGTTGTGTAGTTCGATACGGGATAACGCGTTAGCGTTGGTATTACACTGTCCTTGCTTGTAGACTACGGAAAAGTCGAATTCAATTGACTTTAGTCGCCATCGAGTAAGACGCGAGTTAGGTTCTTTGATGTTCAATAACCATTGTAGAGGCCTGTGGTCTGTTACAATTTTGAATTTTCTGCTGAATAAATATGGTCTAAAATATTAAGTAGCCCAGACAATCGCAAGGAGTTCTTTCTCGATGGTACTATAGTTGATTTCGCTACTATTCAAAATTCTAGAAGCATAAGCAATAGGCCAAATTATCCAAACCTATGGTCCCCTGAGACAGGACAGCTCCTATCGCTAGGTTCGACGCGTCTGTTGTTAGGACAAACTCTTTAGAAAAATCTGGATATTGTAAAATGGGGCATTAATTAGGAGTGTCTTACGCTTTTCGAAACAGTTAACGTAATTTTGGTCTAACGTAGTTTTCGAGCCTTTCTTTAAACATTGCGTCATAGGTTTTGTCACTTTCGCAAAATCGGGTATGAATTTTCTATAGTAACCAAGAAGACCTAAGAATCTTTTTATCTCGGTGGAAGTTTTTGGCAGTGGATAATTTTGTATTGCAGATAATATTTTGTCTGGACATGGCCCAAGCAGGCAGTCTCGAGTTTGAGAAACTCTGACTTGTCCATTTGAATTTTTTAAATTGGACTCACGTAACCTATTGAATACTTTTTCTAAATTCACCTTATGTTCCTGTAATGACGTAGAAAAGACTTTGACGTTATCTAAATATACGAGGCATATGGTGTTTTGCAGGTCTCTAAGAATGTTGTCCATTACACATTGGAAATTGGATGGACTATTTTTCAAACCCATGGGCATTCTAAAAAATTCATAATGGCCATGTTCTACTTTAAATGCTGTTTTGGGAATGTCGGCAGGGCTCATTTCCACCTGGTAAAAGCCACTGGCTAGATCTAAAGTCGTAAAATAGTTACAGTTGCCCAATTTATCTAAAATATCTGCAATATTAGGTATGGGGTATTTATCATCCAAGGTTTTCTCGTTTAGCTTTCGAAAATCTACTACTAATCGCCATTCAAGTGTTCCGTAGGTAAGCGCGATAAGCACTTCCTTTACGCGTTGAGGCGCTTGCTCAGTGCTTGTGCACTCAGTATTATAAAGCTGCGCACACACTGGGCGATCCATGGAGAAAATAACGTCGCTAAGATTTGGATTATGAATTTCTACTATACCCTTCCGGTTTTTTACAACAGTTTTTTACGGTTTTTTTTTTTTACATTCTCTAATTTGACAGTTACATAAAATTTGTTCCGGGATGATTACTTCTCCACTTTGGATATTAATTGGTAATTTTGCTAATTTTGAAGAACCGGCGGGTATGATATCTTGGTATAGGTTAGCGTTCCGTGAATCGTGAACCCGTATAGGATTTATCGTATTTTTTTGTTATTAATGATTTTGTCTTAAGTCAATGGCGGCTTCCCACTTATCTAATAAATCCGACCCTATAAATCCGTCGAAATAGTCGTGGAAGTTATAAACAAAAAGTGTGATACAATTCTTATCATTTAGTTCAGAGAAACAAGGTAGCGTTATCGAGTAGTTACTACGTGTCACAGCGTGTGCATTACAAACTTCAAAAGGGTCATAGTTCAGCTGTACGTTATTAAAATAAGCTTTAACTGCATTAGGGCTAATAATAGATTGGTTAGCGCCCGTGTCTATTAGAAGTTTTAGTCGAGTATCTTGAATCTGCAAGTAGAGAAGTTAACGTTGGGTTTGAAGGTTGACTTCTATTTTGGTTTTCTAAATTTTGAGGGTTCTGAACATCCTTCTTCGAACTGTTTAGCTGGCTCGTCTTTTATAGCATCGCTATTTGTCTCAAGCGGTGGGTGACAGGCTTGATCATAATCGGTGTAATAGTATCCTTCATCGTACTCGTTAGGTTCGTGGAAGATATAACTATCGGTATCATAATTTACGTAGCCGTAATAAGTAGAACAATCGTTGAAATCAATTTCGTTACTTGCGAAGTTATTATTAGTTGAGGAATTCCCGGGTTTAATCCAGTCATGTCCTCTTATCGCGTTGCTGTGTGGTAAGTAAACGTTTAAGCACAAAATGAATGACGCTACTCATAGGTTTAAGTTGTTGAAAGTTACTTTGAAGTACAATGTTACGCGGTACAAATTTAAATGCATTATTTGGTTTATAATTAGGAGGAGGAGCACAAAACATTTGCTGTGTGCGTGATGGTCTGATCTGATTTTGATTATTTAAATTAGGTCGCTATAGTACGGGTGCCTGTGGCATTATTGGGTCGCCAAATGGACTCTTAGAGGGTCCAGGCTTATTGAAAGGGAACAGTCTAGGTTGTGTCATAATATTAAAATCCGACGGTAAGAGCAAAGGTCTAAGTGATTCGACTTGGGGTGTCGTTTGAATTGATCAATCGGGCTGCGGGACCAGTTATTTTATTTAATATGCTGTTAATAAGGGCAATTTCTGAAAGTATGTTAGGCGGGTTTGCCTTTTTAACAAACTCGTCTATCAGCTCGTCACATAACTTTATAAATTTACTTAGTACGTTAACGTTGCAATCAAACTCGGGCACTAAATGAAGGGCCTTAAAAATGCTATCTAAATCTGCCATATTATTCTGTAGACTATTTAACCTAGCACTAGAATTTAAATTAATTTCTCTATTTAAATCAATAATTAATTTTATTTAATTCTTATTACTAAACCTACTTTCTAACCTAACACTCCGCGAGATTCCCGTGAATGGAAAATTTTGGAAAATGTTTAGGTAGGTACAGGGAACTTAAATACTAGGAGGATGAGCAATCCACTAAAAAGATTTTAGTGTACTCACGTGAATTGTATCTCGGTCTCTCTGCTGTATCAATGGCTGGATACTCCTGCTGCTCGTCACGACGTGTAGATTCGGATCCTCGAACGGCCGCGATGACCGCCACGACAGCTCAATGCTGCTCTTCATCTCGAGGATCCTACCGGCTGCGCCAATTATGTCGGGCGGGCAGGTAGGTTGCATTGAAACCCGAGGTACAGGAACTTATATTTAATAAAATTATAAAAATTACATTTTAATCCTAATGAGAGGTGACGATCGTTCGATGTTTGAACCGAAAGTGAGTCGCCTTCCCGGTGCCCGGCGCTGCCGACCGGTCGTCATGTTTCATATTTCAACGTCTGTTCATTGTTATGTGGGTTTCCATGGAATGCTTGGTCAGCGTTAGACTTCCCGTCGCTAGTCTGATGAATTGATTGTTCATTGTTATGTGGGTTTCTGCTTAGGTTGCGGATTACTGGTTGGTATACGTAACACGTTCTAACATGTTAACACTTTCACAAAATTTGGCAGAGTAAATAAATCTAAAACAAGTAATTGTGTTTATAAGCATCTGCTGCCAAACTAGGCCTGTAGCCTGTATTTCAGCATGCAGCGATTCAAGCCCTTAAATCATAAATGCCATGTTGAGAAGGGTGGTTACACCAGGCTTAAAATTAAATTTAAAAAGTAAGGTACAATAGAAAATACACAAGTTATAACGTGACAGCGACAATTCTACCCAAGACCTTTTTGAAATTTCGAATTTTTTTCGTAACTCCACATTCATACCAGTCACAGACTAGTAAACGCTCATCGCGTATCGCATTTAGGGAAGGCCTTTTATAAGCATCGGTTTATCTCTGCGACACAGTAACCTACGATTGTAGTAGGTATTTATTTATGTCATTTGAAATATACTAAAAACTGTTTTCATGCGACCGTCCAGATTTCTCTTTTACTATACTTATTACGTTCTTAATCCGCCTTTACTTTTTATAAAATTATCTGTCTCGTTAGGTGTACCAAGTGAACAGTCATTTCAGGAATCTACAAGAAAATATCTAGCTATTTTATTAGTTTTAAATTAAACAACTAATATACACATTCTTCGTACATAGTAATATAATCCGTATAACACTACATAGTGTCATTGATAACGCCATGTAAAGAATTTCCTCATAGTGTAAATGTTATCTATATCATTATCTGATAGCATGCAGATTCATTAGTTAACGTGTGTAATAATGCATAAATAGATGCGGTTAAGGCTCAGTGCACACTATTAAATGTTACTAGAGATATAATTTATTTAGAAAGGCTTTAGTGTGGGTAGACAAACTTTTTTTATAGATTGTATTTATTGGCTTCGTTCAATTTAGTTCAAGAGTCTTCTTTAAGAGGTAATACCACCGTAATAGTGAAATCTATACATACTTAATTTTATAAAGAAGTAAATTCAGATGAAAGTCGTTTCGATGTTCGAGGTAATTTCCAAAACTTCTGATCAGATTCTGAAAGAGTGTTTTCATTACTTTCTAGCTATAAATTATCCCAGAGATATTACTCATCGGGGTGCTAAGACAGGAAACCTCCACGTGCGCCCGTGGACTGGAGTTCCCTCTCGGATATGTCCGGGGGGAAGACCAGTTTTTCGGGCCGGTGCACCCTGGGACACGGGCAAAAACTCTTCCTTAGGCACTGTGTGCCTAAGGAGTCTCTTTGCCCGTATGCGAATAGCCTGTCGTGTGGACGCTCCAACGCGTGTCCCTCTGATCAGCAGAGGGCACAGCGGCGGAGCGGGCTTGCGGACGGTGAGTAATGCTGCTCGCTGTAATGATGCTCGCCGTCCGACCAAGGACCAAGCCCGGGTCGGTGGCGCGTCGTGTTTCGCGCCAAATGCCTGCTGGGGTCGCGGGTTTTTTCTAAACCCAGGATACCGTGGCCCCGGAACGTAAAGGGCATCCGAAGGAACACGGGTGGATTTTAGTCAGTAAGAGTCTGACAGTCCCTTCCGCCCCACCCAGAGCGGGAGGACTCATTTGATGATTATACCACCTAAAAAAAAAAAAAAAAAGAGATATTACTCATATTATTTTTGTGGAAAAATCATCGAACGATTCCTCACACCTAGGTTAGATCGGAAGGGACTGTCAGACTCGTACTGACTAAAATTCACCGTGTTCCTTCAATAGCTGAATACAATTTATAGCTAATAGAATTTCTAGGATCACTTAGGGGAACAGTGTATAAAACGCGGGGACGTGAGGTAAAATGGGGACATACACTCTTTAGGCATACTTAACACAACACTAACTTACCGCAAGCGCTATCAGGACGTCATTTGCAAGCGACCATTAACAAATGGCGTCCTGTTGGCGCTTGCGCTACGTTAGTATTGTGTTAAGTTTGCCTTAAATGTGTGATTTCCCGTCATACCTCGCCCTACCTGTTTAGAAAGTGCCGGGACCCTGGAAGATTCTGGCCCTCTATGGGGCGCCGTCAGATTACTGACAGTTTTTTGAAGCTCACGTGGTACACGACGCCGTCGACTCGGGCATGGTCCATGATCGGACGGCGAGTTACTTCTGTGTATACCCTTCGAGTTGTTTGTATTGGGATATGTTCATAATTCTCGACTTACCATGTTTGAGTCGTCACGCTTTTCTCCTTAACTGGCAGGCATAATGCCAAGTAATACATGAAGTTCTATCATCATTGATTGTGATGTTATTGTGAGATCATTCATCAGTGAGCAGCCGGAAGATGACCAATTTTGGACAAACATCTTACATTTTAATTTATCACCGAAGTCGAGGCTTGTTTTATGATGAACATGACTTCCTCAAAGATTTCTAACATCCTGTATTGGTCATAGTCACTATTCTCGAAGTACTTTTTTGATATCATCATTACCATCAAAGACTCCTTCGTCCTGAATGGAGCATAACAGACTGTGAGACTCGCATTGAACCCTGTTACTTCAATAGGCGAAATGGTGATCAAACGCGAACCTATCGCTTAATAAAATGGCCTTTAGTCATCATCATCATCTCAGCCATAGGACGTCCACTGCTGAACATAGGCCTCCCCTTTTGATCTCCACAGATACCGGTTGGAAGCGACCTGCATCCAACGTCTTCCGGCGACCTTTATAAGGTCGTCTGTCCACCTTGCTGGTGGACGTCCTACGCTGCGCTTGCTAATCCGTGGTCTCCACTCTAGTACTTTTCGACCCCATCGGCCATCTGCTCTGCGAGCAATATGGCCTGCCCATTGCCACTTCAGCTTGCTAGTGGCTCGGCCTTTAGTGTTCCAGAGAATTTCTGCAACCAACTTCATTGCCTTAAGCCCAGATTTCAATGCAAAAACAAGCGGATTGGACAGGAGACATACAGAAATCGTCCAATCACATTGGTTGAACACAATACCTGTCTCGAATATGATTGGTCAGAGACACGTGCTGTCTTCTACACTTTGGTCAAAATCGGGCCTCATCTACATAGTTTGACAGGGGCGTAGTTTATCAAAGAGGGTCTAACGCCTGCCGGGGTCGCGGAATTGTCTAGACCTTGGAACGTAAAGGGCTACTGAAGAAACACCGTGGATTTTATTCAGTATCAGTCTGTCAGTCCGTTCTGCTCCACTCAGGGCGAGACGATTCATTTGACGACTTTGCCCTTACACCAACAAAAAATTTCCGAAAAAAAAAACAATGATAGGAGTAGGAAACGAAACACATTTGCCTATCCACTCTCCTAGATTCACCACTAATACATTCCTATGCACGCGAACTAAGCACACGGCCTCATGACCGCTTTAAGGTCATCCGGAAATGCCGTGAGCTAATCGGAAGTACGAGCACGCTGCTAGTACCCTTGCGCTTGCGTGCTAGTGATGTAATTGAGTGTAAACAAAGCATAGACTTAGTCATGTGTTTAAGAAGGTTATGTAAAAGGAAGGATATAAATAGGTTTTTGGTTTTCGTGACATGGTATAGGAAATGTTTGTTTAATAGTAATAGGAGTCATGGAAGGATTATAGGAATTAAGCAGTTCCGTGTCCAAATTATTCTGAAGATTACTTTTTATTCCATAATTGTGACAAGAAATATTACTGGGTTGTGGTGGTCCGATAAGCAGTCGTACAACAACTCGTAATAAATAAGTCGTAAAATACTGGTATTCAACTGCATCTGATTCGACTAGAAGCCGACCCCAATATAGTTGATAAAAGGCTGGGCGGATGATGATGAAAGGTGACAAACAAGTATAAAGTCTTCTGATGGTGCGCGATCACCACAGCTATTGAAACAACAAGCTTTCAAGATGGAAAGAGGAGGACAAATGTGTTTCTTAGGAAGTGATTGTAATTGCAAAAAGTGCTACAGTGATTTTAAATAACTTTACTCTTTGCTTGGAGCTTTGCTTTGTCACTAAATGTAACCCCCCAAAATTAAGCCAAAATCTTCAGAAAACACTATCTTTGGTCCAAGTTTAACTCGTATAGAAACACTTCATCCATTAGGTATATCATTTTTCTTTTTGGTTTTCGCAGTAATATATTATGGTAACCCCACTGACGCCTCAACAGCTATCTCACCATTTTTTTGCAGAAATAGGACGAAAGTTGATTTCTGACATTTTATTAATAATGATGTATTTAACGTCTCTGCCAATTTTCAGCTCTTTGCCAATTTTTCCTAATGGTAGCCATACACCATCCTGCCTATCGTATGACGCTTGCAATTGTTTCAAATTGGCAGTTCGTCCATATACACCATACTGCCTATCGTACGATCGATTTGACACAACTTCAAATCTGCAGCAGCGATGCCAACTTGATCGATAGCTACAAATTTATAAAATTGTAGCAGTCGTCACCGAATAATAGCCAAATGCATCACTGCTGCCGATTTGACGTTGTGTCAAATCGATTTGATGACCTATCAAATTGGCATGTCATGCCATCAAATACAACAAAACAATTGCAAGCGTCAAATCGATCGTCGATAGGCAGGATGGTGTATGGCTACTATAAGTCAAATGTCTATTTTGACTGGACTACAATCTATGCGTGTATAGTGCCAGAATCTATCTAGCTAAAACCATAGCTCCTGCCTCGCCATCAGTGTCCTTTCGACATGTTTAGAGACCTTTTTTACGGTTTTTATGTCTCGTTTAGCGATTTTTGTTGGGATGTCAAATGGACCATTGATTACTATTGATTTTTATCTGTATGTTCCTAATTCCGTTTATGACGTGTGTTTCTATGACAAAAACCGGCCAAGTGCGTGTCGGGCCACGCACAGTGTAGGGTTCCGTAGTTGCCCATTAAAATACTTATGCGAATTAACTAAACTGATTCGCTGAATTTAATTTTAAAAAGAAGAATTTTCAAAATCGGCCCAGGAGTCTTTAAGAAATCGGGGAAAATACTTACATAAAAAAAAGATTACGACGAATTTAGAACCTGCCCCTTTTTTTGAAGTAAGTTAAAAATAGTTGACGATAAAAACCTACCTATCCCCAAAAAACATACCGTAAAAACATACCTATTACAGCTGTAAAAATAAAGTTGACAAACTTACATTTGCAGTTGAAGAGCATGTTCTCCGATACATTTTGTTTAGGAAAATATGTTATCCAAGTACATTTTATAAGTTGGTCGACTATTACTCGTAAAGTTGTAAAGCCTACTTAGTCATGATAATTTTCTTTTAAACTTCGTTATATATACTACTATTGTGAATTTTTTCACACCCCCAAACATAACCGTTTAGCTGGTAGAGGGGGGGGACACTCGAGTCGAGCAAAATTTAGCACTTTAAAGCTTAATATTTCACAAACGAATTTTTTTATCAAAAAATTGTTAATGGAAACTATCAATATTTTTTAAAGACCTATTTAATGATACCCCACACTAAGGGGTACGCGAGAAAAAAAAAACATCCCCTCTTAACGTGTACAGGAGGTACCCTAAAAAAAAATATTTTACCAGATTTTATTTTACCACTTTTTCGGCACAACAAATCCGTATATTTACACCAAATTACAGCTCTCTAGTACTGCGCGTCTCTGAGCTAAACTGCGGACAGACGGACGGACGGACGGACATGGCGAAACTAAAAGGGTTCCTTGTTGACTACGGAACCCTAAAAATGGTTCCAAGCAAAGGGCCTTATAGGCAGGTTCCGCCATTAATTCTCCAGAAGCCATTACATACAAAACGGCAAAATTCTAGAAAATATCAAAACACATCAACTAAACAAGTCAATCGTAAGTCCACAATGGGGTACACATAGTTCACAATTGCCCAAACACTCGACAATGCTCTATCGAAATAGTTCACGATGTTATGCAAGGGACTGGCGGTGGCGCAAGCCGGCTTAGATCTACAAGTGGGGCAAGTGCGGACTGGCTACGACGAATTGGGTGGAATGTTCGGGGCGAATGCTCTTTTGGTGATACATATATGAATTGGTACGGAGCGAAATGAATGAGGACTGAAAAGTTTTCGAAGAAAATAAGTTACTTTGGAAGTATATATTTTAAATAGCTGTGTCCCACCGCTGGGCAAAGGCCTCTCTTTTTCCTCTTAAAAGCTTTTTGAAAATTCCTTTATATTTTAATCTGGCATCGTAACTAACAGTTGCTACACAGCCGAAGAAAAATATAGTAAATATCTCAGATTTAGTTGTAATGCAAATCTGTTATCATCATCATCATCAGCCTATAATGTTCCTACTGCTGGGACACAGGCCTCCTCTCTGTGAGAGGGAGTGGGCCAATTCCACCACGCGGGCCCAGAGCGGGTTGGCAGATGTCACATGTCTTCGAATTATGGTTCTAGGACATGCCGGTTTCCTCACGATGTTTTCCTTTACAGTTTTGAAAGCAAAGGTGATGAAATAAATAATAAAATCTGTTATAATTGCTTCATATTAAATAATAATCTGAGATGTAATTATATGAAACAGATGTTTGATTAGAAGGAAAAATATGCCTACAGTCTTACACCAAATCTGTACCAATCTGCATTCAATTTTCAAATCATTATTCTTTTTCTCTCAGAATTCAGATTGTTTCCTATTTCTATACTTCTATAATACTTCGACATAATTATTATTTTCTATCATCAATAAAATCTTCAACTAAAAGTTACACCAACATTTTTTTTTCTGGATGACTTCCCTATGCATCTCCTTCCGCATGTAGTTTAAACCAGCTTCCATCCACTTCCTTCTGTCTCGTTAGGTTTTTTGCCATGCTTTTGAAATACAATTGAAATATAATAAACAATGATTAATGTAACTCTTATTTGCACAGGGTCAAGTAGAAATATTAAACATTGCCGATTTTTTTACCTTATTCACTAATTGATTGTGATATTTAATATTTTTAACCGACTTCTTATAAAAAGTATTATAAGCTATGCATTTTCAATTTGTTATGGTAGATTTATGATTGTGTAGAAAAATTAAAAAAAAACATTGAAAATTAACCAACTATTGGTGTTGTTAATTAAATAGCCAACAGTTTGATCCAAAACGCGGTAAAGTTGTTTTAAATATCCTATGTCACGATAATTATATTCCTTTGGCAGGAGATACTAATCTACATAGTTCTCTTAATTTTAATCAAAATATTTTCGTGGAATTTATAGAAATACCGAATAAATGGTAATGAATATAATAGAAATGTCGAATGGTAATGAACAAAATGGCACTGAGATTTCTACACGGTATCTGGAATTGCCTCAGTATTTCTCACGATAATACAGATTTATGCAGTCATTTTGTGTCTAATGAATAACTTTACTCAAGTAATTTATGATAATTACTTTAGAAATAATACAGTTACATAGATATTACAATTATTAGAGATTATGACTATTTAAAAAAACAAAACTAAAATGTTTAGAAAACTTTATGAACCCTAAGGCCCGACGCTGCGTTAAACGGGCGCCCGCGACGGGCAACCGTCGCGGGTCCACGTCCGTGGTCCCGCGCGTGGCCCCGTGCGTGGCCCCGTGCGTGGTACCGCGCGGGGACACGCGCGTGGATACGCGGCTGGTTTCCGTGGGTATGCGACGGTCCCCGTCGCGGAGACCGATTTACGCAGTGTCGCTAGTTCAATTTGAAGATTTTTATTTCAATTTCAAGTTAAAGCGCGTTATGTAAAAAGTTGTGATTTGGAGTGACACTGAAATCGAACATTTGTTGGATGTTCATACTTTCCTATTCTAACTTATACTTTTTTTTTCCTATTATATAATTTGAGACTAATTAACAAAGACATTAAACTATATACGAGCAATAGACGGGACATCACGAAGAAATTTGTGATCCAAAGCTTTTTACCAATAGGTAAAAAATCCCTCAGTTTAGTAGTCGCGTTGCTATGCAACGCTTAGATTGTGCTACTGACGCACGGCATCAACAATTTTGTATGACAATCTTCCCAATGCCCGCTCTATATTTTCTTTTAAATCTCTTTGCTAATTAATTTTTCGCAGAGAGTTATAAGCAATTTTCATGTTTTGGTAAAAAAACAGAACTTCTCGGCTAAAAAAATGTTGGATTATTGTGCATCTATAATCTGTATCACCTACTCTCACCATATTCCAAATTTCAGCACCGGAGGAATTTTTCGAAAGTCTTCATACAAAAAAAAATTGCTCTCTGTTTGCTCCAGTTACATGCACCGTGTATAAGCACCCTTATTGACTGAACAAGCCCGTGCGTGTTACCGCTGGCAGACACCGCGCGCAGACCCGCGCGTGGCTCCGCGCGTGGCCCCGCGCGTGGCTCCGCGCGGGCCCCGTTGCGTGGGTGCGGGGTGCACCTCCCCGCGACGGACGCCCGCGCGGGTCCCCGCACGGGTCCCCGCGACGGAGCACTTTTGTATAGAACCGCGCGGGCATCCGCTTAACGCAGCGTCGGGCCTAACACGTGCCGCTTATAAACGACGAATTAAAGAAAACAAAAATAAGGAATATTTACATTTAATATTGATATTTTGACTGGTGATAATGTATATTATGACACAATAAAATAATAGCACGCAATGTTACACACGAGTAATATAAACAAAAGATAAAAAAATATATTGATTGCCAGATACAGGAATTGGAGCAAAGTTACGATTATTTCGTAAAAAAACACGGTCACACAAGATTGTAATGTATATTTATTGATATTGTTGACTGTGATGTAATAAAAACTACGTTTGATAAGAATGTTTGAAAAAATTATACTACTGTTTTACGCGTAGGTATACCTACATAAAATTTTAATACGTTTATGGTTATTTATAGACTTAAGACCTGGAAAAACAGCCGGGGTCACAGGTCTGTCTTATCAGGTAGTTAACCGTGACAGTGGAACATAAAAGGCTATTGATTTGGTCAGTACGAGTCTGATAATCCCTTCAGCTCCACCCAGAGGGTTAGGACTCATTGGATGATTTTGACACGAAAAAAAACGGAAAAAATAGAGCAACAGAGTAATTTCTTGGTCGCGGGGCTGTCTCATCAGGTAACCGTCCGTGACCCTAGAACGTGAAAGGCTTTTTTTTTTTTATCGTGGTACTCGTAAAATCATAAAATGAGTTCTCTCACTAAGAGCGGGGCGGGAGGGACTGTCAGACTCGTACTGACTAAAATCCACGGTGTCCTTCAATAGCCCTTTACGTTCCAGGGTCACGGTAAATGGAACAGTCCCGCTACCCTGGCAGGCTTTGGCCCTCTAGATGAACGTAAAAGGCTACTGAAGGATCACCGTGGATTTTAGTCAGTACAAGTCTGCCAGTCCCTCTTGTCCTGCCCTGACAGTAATGGGTGGGGGACTCATTTGATGAATTTTCTTAGATAAAAAAGAATAGAGTACTGTTACACGATTTATTGAACTAGAAAAGTGGGGTAAAAGTTACCACGTTCATCATCATCATCATCATATCGGCCGCAGGACATCCACTGCTGAACATAGACTTCCTACATATTATTTTCCATATGACCGGTTGGAAGCGGCTCGCTTCCAGCGCGATGCTGTCGTCTGTCATCATAAGCCTATAATGTTCCCACTGCTGGGACACAGGCCTCCTCTCTGTGAGAGGGAATGGGCCATAATCCACCACGCGGGCCCAGTGCGGGTTGGCAGATGTCACATGTCTTCGAATTTTTGGTTCTAGAACATGCCGGTTTCCTCACGATGTTTTCCTTCACCATTTTGAGAGTAGTGGTGATGAAATAAATTACACAAAGTAATGCGCCTGGCTGGGTTCGAACCCGCGAGCTACAACTCGTAAGTCGGGACCGATACCACTGGGCCACCACTGCTCACTGCTGTCGTCTGTAGCCAAGTTAATTTACTAATTATTTATCACTTACTTACTAAATATATCTATAAATTATACTTGTGAAATATTTGTCTCCTATGCTAAAATTATGCATTTGCATGCTTTATATATATGTTATTTTAATTTATCACTGTCAGCAAGGTACGCTTTTAATCAATTTTAATATTACTATGTGTCAGGTTTTAATACGAAAATGTAAATAGTTTGCGTAAATTATTTTTGGTATCTTCTTTGAAGCTTTACCATCTTCTATTATAATATCTAAGTTTTTACCTTACTTCATAATTATGATTGTTTCATTTTCTTAATACATTTTCTTTGTCAATATATTAATACCATCGCAATCTTAGAAGGACGTTTTTCAAGATCGTTCATTATCACGCAATTTAAAACAATATATATTTTTTCCTATCTATGCCAATTCGATAACCTATAAATATAATTAAATAACAATGTATTTAGCATATATTTATCAAATTGGGTCACGGTGTATGTAATTGTGTGTAAATAAGGTCAATTTATTACGTAATATGTAATTTTATTCATTTATTTATGTACTTTGCCCGAGTTTATGTCGAAAATTATCCCATGGAAACGTAATACTGTATTAAAAGATTTCCTACGTGGTTTTCAAACCATAACCTATTTTTGTCCTACATTTTATCCGAATCCGCCCAGTAGTTTTTATATGAAAGTGTAAAGAACATAATTATTAATATTAGTTGGAAAAATAGCCAATGATTATGATGAATATTTTATTTAGGTCAGGTGATTCCTATCACCTGACCTAAATAAAAATAAATATATAGTAATAGTTTTAGCTATTACTAAGTACATAAGCTCCTGCTTATGTACTTAGTAATAGCTAAAACTATTACCTAGACATTTTTAGACAACGACCTTGGATTTATTTAGCTTAGTTGATACAATCAGGTGATTTAAATACAATCATGAAATAGTTTTACTTGAGCAAGTATTGAACAATTGATTATTACGCAAAACTGTATTGCGTTTTAGTGTGTTACTGTAGGAATAGGTATTCTTAGATAATGCTGAAGTAGATCAATGGGGCATTTTCTAAATTATCTAGTAGACAAAGACATTTATTCGTCAAATTTGGTTGGCACAAAGACGTTATAAATCATAAATTAAAAATATGTTTCCATACAAAGGACTAATTTATTCTGTATTTTTACTAAATCTACGATTTTTACTTGTATTATTATGGGTAGTTTTAGAAACATTTAAACTCACATACACAAACTCCTTGCTAAGGAACTTCTACTGGTAGATCGAATATATTTGTTCCGTGCGGGAATTGAACCCATGTTATGCAGGCAATCGCTCAGCCACTACGCCAACCAGGCTGTCAAAAATAATAATAATTAAAAAGTGTAGATAAACATAAAATAATAATAAAAAAGAAAGCCCACCTACGTCGAATCTCACTACCTGTTATCAAATTCCTAATTAGTATGACTAATATAAAGTGCGTCTTACCTACGTCGACTATTCTCATGTAAATAGGTCAAATAATGTCGTACATTATCGGTCCATACAATTGCATTACGAAACGTAGAATTAGGTGAACAAAGTTATATATTTCATGTTATTTCATCAATTTATTGTTCTGTAAGCTTGTTGTAATATTAATTAATTACAATTCGATGTCGTAAGATATGTGAATATGATTGTTTATAAAATAAGGCAGCTGTTTTCAATTAATTGATTGGGCAATATATCATTACCATCTTTACTTAGGAAATAATTCAAAATCCTGTCTTGTAAGTGTCAATAATTTTGGGTCCTTAGAAATCTACTACATCCTACTTATGGAGCGGAAACATGGATCATGACAGTCAAGCTGGCCAGCTGATTGTATGTCAAGTATAGGGCTATGGAAAAATCTATGCTTGGCATCACACAAGAATAAAATCCGGAACGAGGTTATATTATGACAAAAGTGACAATATTGTCTGTACTAGGCTGAAGTGGTACTCGTAAGCTGGTCATGTCTATCACCGGACGATCGAGAGGTAGTAGAAAGGTGTAAGTAGAAATGAGTGCTGAAATGGAGACCAAGCAATGATAAATTTAGTAAGGCTCGCCCCCGACAAGATGGATTGATGACCTAGTGAAGTTAGTTGGCAGTGGATGGATGAACAGGGCAGGAGATCGTGCGCTGTGGCGCACGTTTCGGAAGGCCTATATGCAGTAGTGGACTGCAATAGGCTGAAATGATGATGATCAATTAAAAGATCTCATTATCCAAAGGAGTATCATATTTTTGAATCAAAACAGTTTGTTTTTAAAACTGTGACGTCACAATGCCAAAATTTAATTTACCCGTATTCTTGAAGGTCAAAAACTAGTCACGCCCAATCATTTACTCGTACGCAGCGAACATTAAAAGACAATCACTTAAAATGGCCGCTCAATAGCCCATGAAAGAGCATAATAGTGTGTAATTCAGAAAACTAAACCGAACAAAAACGGCAAATACAGAAAATTACAAAACAGATGGACTTAGCAGCAAGTTACGTGTTCGCAAAAACTGTGCGTTACACATGAGCGTAAGTGTGTCGTTGTATGCAATTATGTCATAATAAGTGTTACGCCGCGATGTAGGACGACCTTTATGTGGGCGAATAGTGTTGTGCCCAAAATGTACGGAGATACAGTTATTTTGGAAATGTTTTACATTATCAATTAGAGCATTAATAAATAATCGGTATTTTTGTGATATACTAGCTGACCCGGCAAACTTTCTACCGCCTGAGAAACAATAAAAAAAAACCCTTTAGACCTACCCTGGACTACGACAAACATTTTAAAACCAAAATCAGCTCAATCGGCCCAGCCGTTCTCGAGTTTTAATCAGACTAACGAACAACAATTCATTTTTATTTATATAGATTATGTAATAAATACCAATTTACTTATTATGTCTTAATTAAATCCAAGATACTTTGCATCGCAATGGTAGACGCTCACGGCGACGGACGTCGGCAACCAATCTCCGGCCAATGTAGGCGCGGCATGCGGGCGGCGAGTAATGGTCGACTCGCTGTCCGACCATGGACCATGCCCGGGTTGGCGGCGGCGGCGGCGCGTTATGTTCCACGCGCGCCTCAAAGAGTGTCAAAATTATGACGGGGTCCCCCCTTTAGAGGACCAAAGCCTGCCGGGGTCGCGGGGTTATCGAATTACCGTGACCATGGAACGTAAAGGGCTATTGGAGGACACCGTGGATTTTACTCAGTACGAGTCTGACAGTCACTCTCGCTCTGCCCTGAGTGGGAGGACTCATATGACGATTATACCACGATATAGGTAATAAAGATACTTTGCGCGACAATAATTGAGACGTCAAATATCTTAGCGACAACTATGTTTTTTAATTGCATCTTCTTTTGATCATTTCGTCGTAGTCGTAGAACAACGACGGTTTTGATTATTTTCAATTTTTGTTTTTTTACGTAAAATGAACTTATATGCCGTGCTTTATTAGCCAATAGCTCTTTTTTTTAATATCATTTAAAATTACTCAGATACTGACTAGGAATACTGACGGATTTGATTTCTTAACGCAGTAAAATAGAATATTAATTCTATTCGCCCATGTACTACGCTGCCCCCTACCCCCCGCGCCCCGCTTACGCCCGTGAGCGCCTGTCGGATTGTTAGTTCCGCCCATGTTCTGAGTAAGGTTGCGCGTGGCCTTCGCTTTGCACTAATTATTACGTTAGCTTATTTTTATTTAACTCTTAGGCTATTATTGCATGTCCCATAATATTAATTTCTTTGTGCAGATTTTCCTAGAACAACGACGGAAACCACTTTGCGTCATGTAATTACGACAAAAATCCGCAAAACAACGACGTATGATAACATACAACACACAAGTTTTCATAAAACAATGATATTTTATAAAATTTAGCCGTTTTAGGAATTTATCTTGTTGGTCAGATTATAAAAGTTCAGAAACAGAACAACATGTCCAAATTTCAAGCTTAGCGGATCAGCGGTTTCTAAAATATACCCATAAACTCCATTAGAAAACTTTAAAGCGCCGTACTGTAAAGTTACTGATTTACAGAACCGTCTTTGTTCTACGACTGTGACGAATTTTTGATAAAGGTGAATTTTGAACTGAATGTATGATTACTAAAATATACACTAAATATTTGGTGACTCAATTATCACTACAAGCATTAACATAAGTACGTATAAAGAAATAAATGACTAACACATCATGTATGTAATTCTAAAAATAAATCTAAAATCATCTTCAAGTATTTTACATGTCCGGGGTCGCGGGATTATTTCCTTACCGTGACCCCGGAACATAACAGGCTACTGAAGGACACCGTGGATTTTAGTCAGTACAAGTCTGACAGTCCCTCCCGCCCTGCCCGGGGTGGGAGGACTCATTTGATGATTTTACCACGTTAAAAAAAAAGTATTTAACATGTATGTACTTTTACGTACTTAAAAGTCATACATAGGTATATAATGACTGTATTTGTTATATTTGATTTAATATCGTGTAATATGCGAAACGTGAGCATGATAAACGTAACTAATTAGGTGCGTCCACACAGAGCGAGCAGCCTCGCGAGGAAACTGCCTTGCAAGGCTGCTTGCTCAGTGTGGACGCGCCTATTGAGATATTAAAAATGTTATGATTGTGTACAAAAACAAAAATAAAAAAACTTGAGAGGTGTCAAGGGACACCCGGATGGAACGAAGTTACTGTATATACTCAACAAAAATAATCGTCGCGACTCCACTCCACTCCACTCCACTCCACTCCACTCCGCTCCGCTCCGATCCAATCCGCTCCAATCCGCTCCAATCCGCTCCGCTCCGCTCCAATCCGCTCCGCTCCGCTCCGCTCCGCTCCAATCCGCTCCGCTCCGCTCCGCTCCGCTCCACTCCACTCCACTCCACTCCACTCCACTCTTTGAGCTCTAGCACCCTTTCGCAACGCGCGATAAGGAACTTTGTTCCAAAAATAAATGAAATTCTTCATATAACGAGAAAACGGTGAATTTAGGGCTATTTACCATGTCGCGCTGGGGTCGCGGAACTGTTCAAACGGATGTGAGCATGGAACGCAAAAGGGCAATTGAAGGAATACGTTGGATTTTAGTCAGTATGAGTTTGACGGCCCCTTCTGCTCTACCCTAGCCGGGAAGACGTCATTTTACCATCTTAAAAAAAATACTAATTACCATTGAAATATTGGAAGACAATAACGACTTCCACTTCAGGTATAACTCATTTGATTTTCTCCCAAAAAAAGTATATAACACACTGATACTTTTTCTGGTTTCCATCGCCCACCATCGCTATTTCTGAACGTCTTTAATACCTTGGTACTATCTTCTTTAATATATAAAATTCCCGTGTCACAGTGTTAGTTACCATACTCTTATGAAACGGCTTGACCGATTTTTATGAAATTTTATATGCTAATTCAGTAGGTCTGAGAATTGGGTACTATCTATTTTTCATACCCCTAAGTGGGTTATGGGTTATCCAACACTAACATTTTTTTTTTAATTTTTTGAACATTTTTTTTGTAACATAATTTTATTGGTATTAAAAATAAACAAAATCCTGAATTTTCACCCTTCTATCACCAACCCCTATTTTGTAATAATTGTTTAAGTAATTTAATCATATTTCATTCCGCTCGATAACTGATCAATTATTACTTGGTAAGTTATCCCCCCCAGGCATCTACCGGTGTAAAAATATTTTATTTTATCTTTTATTTTATCCTTTATTTCAAATTTTTATAACGTTTGCGGGGTCAGCTAGTTTTCTATAAAAAAAAATAAGACTGCCTAAAAACTCTGTGTCTAGTTAATCATTTTCCCATAATATAATGGGGAAATGATTTATGTTATCGTACGTTACGTTATAGTCATAAATTCTTATTATTCTTCTAAATACCAATAACAATCCTATCACCGACTGTACTCATCATTTGACATAACATTGCTGACTAAGCCACGACTCATCACCATTCGCGCCCTCGAGATTTTGATTACGAGTCGTCTCTATATGACTCATATAATGTTTCTAGGTCACAACTCTTCGCGGTTTTTCATAGTATGTAATTGTTATGTGCACTATGTAACTAGGTTATCGCCTGCGAAGTTACTGGAAAAGCTATGGTTTATGAGTTATTTAATATTTTGTTTGAGGTCAATAACCAGGGCGAACGGTGATGACTAGGCGCGCAGGTGTTAAGAAGAGTCATCTTATTGCTGTTTCCTTATGTCTACTTAGGAAAAACAAAATGCAGTGTGACTGCGGATCTCGATGATTGACTTGATATTTTTCAATTTTGTATTTTTTTTTTATAGGTATTTCTTCCGCAATATAAGTGCATTTGTTAAGCATTTAAACTCATATGTACGCAACAGTTAGACGAGGAACAACTGCTTGTAGAATATTTGTTTTGTCCAGGATTCAACCTTGCGTCACGGAGCCCAGAAGCCTATTATATACAAGTATACACTGCGCATAAAGTGCAGTCGTCAAAAACCCTAATGATGGTGAAATTCAGTCAATTTGGAAACAATAAATCTCTTAATTATGTACCACAGAAAAGGCGGGATTATGACATTCGTCGGAGGCCCTGTCACGAACTCACGAGTTTTATGTAATTTACCTTACAACGTAATTGCAGTATGTACTGCGTTTATTGTAAGGAAAAATTACAAAGCACCTCTGGCGTACAAACAAGGAACATGTTTTTTTTCTTTCATAACGTTAAAGTTCCAGTTTACTTTACGTCGTCGTAGAAATTAGGCCTCAGGTCGCAACAATATGGAGTTGATTGGTCAGAGAGATGAAGAGAGAGAATAGAGATTGGAGAAGATCTTCTTTGGTATCGTTAATTAAGAATAGGCATAAGTTAGTAGTTAGTTAGCTGAGCGATTGGATTATTGTGCTCAGTGTAGCTGGTTCAATTCCCGCACGGAGCAAATATGTGTATTGTCTACAAATAGTTGTTCCGGGTCTGGGCGTTTGTGTATGTGAGTTTATATAATATGTTTGTAAACACACCACACGACACAGGAGAAATTCCTGGTGTGGGGCAACGTTTAATTAAAAATACAAAAAACAATTAATAGGTACTACTACAGAGCTACTTCAATATTGCAGAAATCATTACTGATTCAATTTGTTTTAAATTATTATTAGCTGATGGAAGAAGTCCTTTTTTAAAATCACAAGAACAAAGAACTTCCAAAAATGAAGACGAAACATTTTCAGTGTCAAATAATGCATGAAAAGCTTGATCGGGTTACAAAGATGCGTTTAATAAAGTCCATATAAACATTAAACTCGTATTTATTATTTCTGGACTAACCAGAACTGTCCAGCTGTCAGTCACGAAAATTCATTTGTCTGTGCGAATGAGAAAAAAGCAAAAAATGGGCGTGTCGCAAAAAGCTGCGCCGGCGCAACGCCAAGTAAAGGGAGACTCAAGGGCGGTGGGTTCAATGCTCAGTCAGGCTACAAGGAACTCAGAAGGTCTAATGCGTCAGTCACTTCTCCAGGACCTTGTACTGACAGACTAAAGTGGATCTCTGTCATGATGAAAAAGTGCGTGGGTGTATACAAAGTGGCAAGAAGGACGGATTATGTAAAGGATAATTTATGAATGACATATAAATAATGCAGTGAATTGAGGTTGATGATTTTTGGCTGATTTATGGCTGAAAAATAACGATGTCACCGACTTGATTCGAAGGGTTCGCGGGACAGGTAACTGTGTACCTAGAATGCAAAGGACAAAGGACAACATGGTGAATTATTAGTTAGTACAAGTCTGACAGTCCCTTTCGTTCTAGTCAGGGCAAGTCCCTTGCGGCCCGCCTGGGTAGGAGGACTCATTTTATGATTTTGCTAGGATAAAAAGACAGGGCAAGAGGAATGATTTGATGATAATTATTAGGTACCACCTAAAAAAAATACAAATACTTGTGCTGTTTTTTACCCCATCAAAACTTGTGCTCTTTTGTCCTAGAATACATTCCCTTTCAGAATCTTCATCCAAGACTTTGTAGCAAATGGAACTACTGTATAACCTTACTTAGTTCCAGCAGTGGTGTAGGTATTTCTAAAAATATATGGGAACATCAGAACCGCTGGAGATCATTCAACGGCGATGCAATAAAAGCAATGCGATTATTTGTTTTACTGGTTCATTGAACAACGGATAAAATCCTTCTAGAATGGGGAAGAAGGTTCTCGAATATCATAATGACGCCATTTTTGTGTCACAAGTAAAGCATTAATTACATTATCTAATGGCAGCGGCTTTTCCCGTAAGTGGGTCGAAAAATATCCCCATAATATAATACCGGGATAAATATTATCCTATGTGTTGTTCCAGACTAGAACCTATGTTTCATCTAAATTTCGTCAAGGTCCGTCCAGTCATTTCGACGTGATTGGGTAATAAATATCCAGCCAAACTTACACACTTAAAATCTTAGAAGTTAGACTGTTATGTTTCTTATTTATTTATGGAATTTCATGTGCCCTTCACCGTTTCAACTCAGTTTTCATTTAAAAATCATTTTCTTCATGGTCAGTTAATTTTTATATTTTGCCTTTTTTTCTGGCGTTTGACCACCATAGCTCCGCTGATGGTAAGCCAATAATGTGGTCGATGACCTTAATAATAAAATGTGATGAAAACTTTTGCTATTATCATACTGGTTTTACCTAAGGCTAAATATACATTTAAGTTATAAATTAAATATCTTAGTATATTTTGTTTTACCGCAAAATGTGGTTTAAAAATACATTTATGGTGGTATTCTTCCAAAACACAGGTTTTTAGGTAGGATTTCCCGTCCAATTAAGATTTTTTTCTCCTTTGGTCTTTGTGTTGGTACCATTTCTGGGTTTTGCCAACCGATATTATTGTTATTTATAGTGGAACTTTTATTTCCACCCTCGCAGCGAAACTTGAATCATTCATTTTGGTTAAATAGACATTATAACGGGTTTTTAAAAAAAATGTGTTTTTTTTTGGGGGTCGAGAAGCTCTATCAGAATAAGTTGAAGGGACTATCAGAATAAGTTGAAGGGACTATCAGACTAGTACTGAAAACTCACCCAATTCCTTCATTCTCCCTTGCGTTCCAGGGTAGCTCTTAAAACATTCCTGCAAACGTGGCATAAATTTGACCCCATCAATGCTGCTACCTCTTTGAAGCGCGCGTGGAAAAGAACGCTTCATCGCGTTGATTGAGTCAGCTCCTTATCGGACGGCGAGAGGCCGAAAATCGCGATCTTCGAAGACTAGAAGACAGCTGATTCTAGGATAGGTGTTGCAGACTGAATATTAAAACACATAATGTTTAACAGCTCGAGTCGAAGCAGTGCTGATCCAGTGCATTACCTAGGTCGCGGGATCTCTCATTACCGTGACCCCGGAATATAAAGGGCTATTGAAGGACACCGTGGATTTTAGTCAGTACAAGTCTGACAGTCTCTCCCGCCCTGCCCGGGGTGGGAGGACTCATTCGATGATTTTACCACGCTAAAAAAAAAGTGCATTTCCTACCTACATAAAATGCATCGTCCTTTACCTTGCGGTTCTACAGCCAGACGAAGTAGGCATTTATTATACAGGTATGCAGTTATTATCTACTCCAGACATAACTTGTAATGCACCAAGTTTCTGAGTCAGCATGGTCAATATAGCGGTCAAAGTATGCGAATACTTTGGTAGGTATGCTGCATTCTTGTGTTTGCATAGATTTTTTTTATATGTTGTTCCTTTAGGGCACCGCCACCTCGACGGCCCATTGGCCGAGTGATCGCGTGTTGACGTGTCGCGGGTTTGAGTCCCTCACAAAACAAATATTTGTTTGATAATCTACAAGTAGTTGTTGCTCATCTGGTCGTTTGGGAATGTCAGCTTAGATGCAGGAGAAATTCTTAGAGTGGACAATATAAAAAAAAAAACTTGGACCTTCGTCAAATTAAGTGATTTAGATAAGACCAGGAGGCCTACCATCGTCTTAAAGCGAGACTAATGCCAGTGTGGAAACGAAATGGCGCTAGACGACTTGTATAGCTCTGTCACTTTCCCATACTCGAATTACTTCGCTTTGAGATGTCTTGGTAGGCCACCAGGACTATGATACTCGTAACTAATCAACTAATTATTATCAACCTTTAACCCCCCATTTTACTTACACCAAAATGCAACCCTTTTCCTACTCCACTGCACATTCATTGCATAAGTCGCGACCGGTGAGTCACAATGTCATTGTCAAGTGGGGCGCCAGACGTCGGCGGTTGAGGGGGGAGGGGGGGAGGGTAACCGTCGACGCGTGAGTCAGCGTTCCAGGAACGTAAACGCAACGTTTGACTTGCTAATCTTTAGCGTAGGGAGAAATAATTCGTGTTTGATTATGTCGATTTGTTTTGTAATGTATGTATGTTTTATTAAGGACTCGTGGCTAAGTATTAACAGCTGCAGGCGGAAGGTTAAGTTACTCTTGTTCAGGTCTGTCGATGGATGGGTGACCAACTGTATATCTATCCAAAGAATGGTACCTTAAGGTCGCTACTAGATTAGCAGGTCTCTGGCAGATGGCGGACAGAAGCTTGGAAGACTGACACCGTGGCTTAGAGAGTTCAGATCAGACTCTGTTTAGAATGAAAACCAACTCAAAGTCAACAAACAAATATATTATGGTGATGAGCCGATCCATGATCGGCAGGTCTCTCTATACTTCATAAGTTTTTACGCCCTCAAAAAGGCCGTGAAAAAATTGTAAAATGGGCAACGCGCTAGCGATAACTTGATGTTGCACCTTTAATAATTTTTTTTTATAAAATAAATAAATAAAATTCGTTTATTTCAGACTACTAAAATGTCCATAATTTTGTTAGTAACAATGTAACTTAAAGAATATGTTAGTAGAAAATTATTCATTTATAGCACGTCGGTACATCTCATTTTATATCTTGGTAAAATCATCAAATGAGTCCTCCCACCCAGGGCAGGGCGGGAGGTACGTTCAGACTTGTACTGACTAAAATCCACAGTGTCCTTCAATAGCCGTTTACGTTCCGAGGTTACGGTAATTCGTGAGTCCCGCGACTCCGGCAGGCGTTGGCCCTCTAATTTCTTTATCACTACATAGTATAAAACAAAGTCGTTTTCTCTGTCCCTATGTCCCTTAGTATGCTTAAATCTTTGAAACTACGCAACGGATTTTAATGCGGTTTTTTTTAATAGATAGAGTAATTCAAGAGGAAGATTTATATGTATAATAACATCCATTAAATAGTGGAGAAGTACTGTTATTTTTGAGGTTTCTAATGTGATGTCGTAAATAATTACATTTTTTCCGCTTACATTGCAAACGCAGGCTGAACCCTACGAGTTTTATCAAAATAATGTACTAAGTATTGTACACATTGAAAAGGTCTACAGAAAAGTCCGTGATGGTAATATATATAATATAATAACTTTTTTTGTCATTTACTTTTTACGACAAATAATGGCTAATTTTCGAAGCGATTTTAACCAATACAGCATTAATCCTTAACCAATTAAATACCTTGAATACATTGTTCATTTAATATAGATCTATTGGCCCTTTACACCGTATGATTTAAGTGAATATTTTCGAAGATATTACAGATTTAAAAATTGCGGGACGTAGCGTTTCACAGTTTTTCTGTAGTGTATTTAGTATCAGCATTGCACCCGTGCGAAGCCGGGGCGGGTCGCTAGTTACACAAAAAATATAGTTCTTTAAAGCACAGCTGACGTAAATAAATGTCTCAAACTAAGTCTGCTCTCCTTATCCCCAGAAATTATTATGCGCAGTGACAGTCTAAAAAGAAAAAGAAAAATATCCTTTCTCCCAGCTGCTCTGCAAATATATTTAATGATACCTTTTTAGCACATTGCTGTACTACAGACAGACAGACAAACAAAGCATTAAGAAATTATGCGTCATTACTTGAATCACTTTCTGAAGCATTGTCTTTTATTGTTTTATGGCTCATTAGACCGAATGAACCCTAGATTTATTGGTTAGTCATCTTTAGCTTAAAAGATCATGGCATAGTTTCTGACGGGGCCCCTTTAGAGGGGTTGTTGTAAGTTCGCCACAAGAAAAATTCCTCTCGAAAAAAAGTTTTGATCCTGTTCTCCTAGTACTTTCTGTTCAGATTCCACATTGTGTCCTCGTTTTCGGTATTTTTGTGCTGGATTTTATAATTTAATTGTTTTACTATCCCCGTGCGGAAAAAAATGGGTCGAATGTACAATACCTAATGAAAATTAAAAAAAACAGAAACCTTTGGTTATTTTACATACTTTTTTTCGTGGGGAATTATTTTTGTGGCGAACTTACAACAACCCCTTTAGAGGGCCAAAGGCTACCGGGGTCGCGGGACTGTCTCATCAGGTGACCGACGTGAAGGGCTATTGAAGGACTGCCGAGGATTTTAGTCAGTACAAGTCTGACACTGACATTCCCGCCCGCCTCGCCCTTTGGGAGAGGACTCATTTGACAGGCCTGTTGGTCTAGTGGTTAGTGACCCTGACTGCTATCCGGCATAGCAATCAGGTCGTGGGTTTGATTCCCACCCAGGACAAATGTTTGTGTGATAAGCACGATCATTTGTTCTGTGTCTGGGTGTAATTTAGTACCCATAACACAAGCTCTGCTTAGCTTGGGACTAGATGGCGTTGTGTGATAGTTGTGGAATATTATTATTAAGCTATTGCATAGCTTCTATCGCGGGCCTTGAGCGCGGGGACCGAATCCAGAAATTCCGTAACGAAAAAACCTCACGTTCATTTAATCTAATTAAATTAATTACTTAAATTAATTAATTATTAATTTATCAATATAATAATAATAAAATAATAAAATCATAATAATAATAATATTTTTTTTTTTGTTTTTTTTTAGAGATATATTTAAAAATGTAACTTGAATTAATATCAAAGAAAAAGCAATACTGCATGAATAAAATAAATAAATAAAATTATAATTGCATAAGTTGATACAAAATGCTATGCAATAGCTTTACCGCGGCAGTCCCCGAGTGCCACACGTCTTTTTATTATATTTTGATGATTTTAGTGAGATTTTAAAAAATGGCATAGCTTATTCACCCTATACCTAATGCTCCCACAGCTCGGTTAAAGGCCACCTCTCTGTGAGAGGGAGTTGGCTGTAGTATACCACGCGGGTCCAGTGCGGGTTGGTAGAATGTTTGGTTCCTTGACATGCCGGTTTTCTTACGATGTTTCTCTTCACCGTTTTTAGAGCAGTGGTGACGAAATGAATAAAATAACTCAAAGTGACGCTCCTGGCTGTGTTTGGACCGACGACCTAAATCTCGACCTCATCTAGCCGATACCACTGGGGCACAAGTGCTCTGAAACAAGTTGGTTGGTGAATAATAACAACCGTACGAGCCGATCAATCTCAGGCTAGGCGGAGAAACGATCATCGTAAAATGGCCGGTAACAGCTGGATTACAGTGAATCTGTGATCGACCCAAATAGCGTTCAATTGTAGATTCGTGCATCAATAGACTGATTACTCCCAACTAGACTTTGCTCACATGTAAGGTCTTCAATCAGACGGCGGGCTGCCCATTACTCGTCGTCCATCGCCGCGCTTGCGGTTGCTGGAAATCGTCCCGTGATGTCCGACAGCCTGGGTGCTTCATGTAGTTTCTGAGGCGTGAGTTGGAGGATGTCTTCTTCCTCACGATTATTATGGAATAAATGAAAAGATGTATGAATGCAGTCAATGATAAACAAACTACCTATATAATATGACCGGGATACCAGAAAATTTTGTGGAAAACCCCAAACACATTGAACAGAATTGTGATCATGAACATTGACGCAGTAGGTACTGTAAAAGGTATTAATTAACCAAACACTAATTGAATAATGATAAACAAAATGCATACAGTCATATAATGTAGGAGGAAACAGGATAAATAGGTGTTTATAATTTATCAACGAATTCAATGAATTGGTCGGTTGCAAAGGCAGGGCATTAATTATTATTATTATGATAATGTAGCACGTGCGTCAATGGAAGAATAATTAAATTGTTATAGTAATAATAATAATGTTCCACAACTATCACACAACGCCCTCTAGTCCCAAGCTAGGCAGAGCTTGTGTTATGGGTACTAGACAATTGATAAACATACTTATATATTTTTAAATACATAAATATTATAGACTAGCACTCCACCCGCGACTACGTCCGCGTGATTTTCGAACTTTCCTTTTATGTATTTCTACTCCCAGCCACCCTCTTTATAGGATACTTTTCGAAAATCGAAATCAATATTCAACAAAAATTCTATCTACCCGCAATATTCCGACTTAGGTAACACCTAGGTCCTAAAAATTTAAGACTCCTAACTATCAACCCCAATACAAACTTTTAGGGGTTGAATGTCGTATCATCCTCTCTTAGTGAGAACCTGTATTCTAAATAGAATAAGAACCCCCCAGCAATCTTAAGTCCTCTAATTGCAAACACCAAAGACAACCCCTAAGGGGTCGAATTTTGTAAAATTCCGTCTTAGTGAGAACCTAGGCCCTAAAACAACCCCCATGCTGAAACTCCTAGTATTTGTAGTAACAAAGTTTCATACAAACTGTCAACCCCATAAACAGCCTCTTAGGGGCAGAATTTCAGAAAATAATGCTTTGGTGTAAATTTACGTCATCTAAGAACAACCTTGCAAAATTTTATACTCCTAGCATTTGTAGAAACGAAGTTTCATACAAAATATCAACCCCTAAATCAACACCTTGGGGTCTATTTTCACAAAACACCCGCAACTACGTCCAAAAAAGAATCTCTATGCAAAATTTGAGTCTCCAAACTATCAACCCCGAAAAAGCCCCTTAGGGGTCGAATTTCACAAAACCGTCTTAGTGAACATTTAGGTCTTAAAAAGAACCCCTCGCAAAATTCCAGTCGCCTAGCTCTTGTAGTAACAAAGTTTCATACAAACTAACAAACACAAAAACAAACCCCTTTGGGGTTGAATTTCGCAAAATCCCGCCATGATGTCCATCTAAGTCTTATAAAGGAACCCGGTGCAAAATTTGAGGCTCCTCGCACTGATATTGACAGTTTCATACAAACTGTCAACCACAAAAACAACCTCTTAGGGATCGAATTTCGCAAAATCCCGTCTTAGGTATTACTTACGTCCAAAAAAGAACCCCTATGTAAAAATTTGAGTCTCAATTCTATCAACCCCAAAAACAACCCCTTAAGGGTCGAATTTCTCAAAATTTCCACCTTGGTGAGCATTTACATCTTAAAAAGTACCACCATGCAAGATTTGAGACGCCTAGCACTTGTACTAAAAAAGTTTCATACAAACTATCAACCCCAAAAACAAACCCCTTAGGGGTTGAATTTCGCAAAATCCCGTCATAGTAAGCATCTACGTTCTAAAAAGACACCCCATGCAAAATTTGGAATTCCTAGCACCTGTAGTAGCGAAGTTTCATACAAACTATCAACCCCAAAAACAACCCCTTAGAGGCCGAATTTCGCAAAATCCGTTCTTAGTGCTCACCTACGTGGTATAAGGAAGGCTTATGCCAAATTTCAAGTTTCTAGGCCCAGCGGTTTGGGCTGTGCGTTGTCAGATCAGTCAGTCAGTTTTGAATTTTATATATATATAAGATATAGATAAATTACACCCAGATACAGAACAAATGATCGTGCTCATTACACAAACATTTGTCGGGCGAGAATTGAACCCACGACCTCCGGCATAGCAGTCACGGTCACTAACCACTAGACCAACAGGCCTGTCCAAATAATTACCTGCTGCATCGGGATGGTTATAGCTGCTTAGGTATCAGAATGGGAAATTTCCATATCGTTTGGTTTTGTTGCGATGTAGCGTGATCTCTGGATAGGAAAGTTTCCATAGGTGGTTTTTTTTTATCCTTGGCCTGCGCTAGGAATTTTTCTTGTGTCGTGGGTGCTTTTACAAACATAGAAACTCACATACACCCAGACCCGGAACAACTTCTTGCAGATCATACAAATATTTGTACCGTGCGGGGGTCGAACCCACGACCAGCTGCGCAGCAGTCAATCTCTCAGCCCCTGTGCTAAACCTGTCATCTTATGATTGATTGTGTGAGGAATGATCTTATTAAAGTAAATGATACTAATAATAACCACCAGTTGCTTGGATTCTGCTCCCACACCGCCATACAAGAGAATTTTAAAGATTTATTACGAAAAAAAAACCTTCCGTGGTACCTACCCGAACCATCGTCTTCTGGAAAATTACTTTACGATAGGCGACTCAGACGTTAATGCGTACTATTTTTATATTTTCAAAAGCTTTTTTCTTTTGCCCGGCCTGCAAATCAAATCCAGGAACCCAGACTGATATGCTATTTGCGACCAATAATAGTGAAAACTTGAATGACCTCCACTTGTCATCTGCCATTTGAAAATTACATTCAACATGGTGCGACGGGAGAGACAGTTATTGAAATTTAAGCAAAACTTCTATAATAAAACACATAAAAACAATGTTTTTAAACGCCACTAACTCACAACAAAATAAATATACTATTACAAACATTTGTAATAGTATATTTGTATTACAAACACGGAAATCCCATAAAATCTTTCGTACGGACTAGTGTGACGTAGGCGTACTGACGTATGAGTCATACTTATAATAAGTTCCACCCCTGTATGAGTCACCCCCAAACACGTCATTTCCAGGGAAAATTTTTCTTTGGCTTTAGCGAAAATTTATGGAAAACATATTATATTATTTTTATTATGATTGGAGTTCAGACTTCATCAAATCCATGGACATTTTATTTTGCTCTTTCGTCCATAAATTATTCAGAACGCTGAAAATTCTGTCATAACAGGTATTGCTTGCTGTGTTGAACGTAAAGCGTATCGTACCTACTCGTTCCATGATGAAAAAAGAAAAAGTAGTCAAACACAAGTTTTTTCCTGGACACAGGACAAGGCAACAGGACAATCCCGGATTTCCCGGCTATCTTGCAATCCTGCGCCCACGGCAACAGACGATGCATGGCGATTGCATGGTGTATGAACACTAAGTCAAGTGACTGGAGTAGGTCGCGGGACTTATCGCATTACCGTGACCCTGGAATGTAAAGGGGTATTGAAGGACACCGTGGATATTAGTCAGTACGAGGCTGACAGTCCCTCCCAGGGTGGAGGGACTGTCAGACTCGTACTGCCGTACTCGTATGACCTGGGTCGGAAGACTTATTTGATGATTTTACCAAATAAAAAAAGTGACCGGAGCAGCTTCAAACTTAAAGACCGCTGTAATTTGACGGCACGGTTCTCAAAATGGCTGACAGATTCACTGCTGCGCTGCATATCGTGGATTCTATATTACACGTAGTTGTTTCAGTTCAGAGCAGTGGTGGCCTAGTGGTATTGGTCCCGACTTACGAGTTGTAGGTCGTGTGTTCGAACCCCGCCAGGCGCATTGCTTTGTGTAATTTATTTCATCACCTCTGTTCTCAAAACGATGAAGGAAAACATCGTGAGGAAACCGGCATGTCCTAGAACAAAAATTCAAAGACATGTGACATCTGCCAACCCGCACTGGGCCCGCGTGGTGGCTTATGGCCCATTCCCGCTCACAGAGAGGAGGCCTGTGTCCCAGCAGTGGAAACATTATAGGCTTATGATGATGATGTTTCAGTTCTGGATATTTGTGTATGTGAGCTTAAATGTGTTTAAACGCACCAACGACACAAGCAGCAAATTTTAAATAGGGGTTAAAAAAAATCAGACCAATGCAACCGGTTGCAAAATCAGACAATCACTTGTTTACGAACAATTAAATCAGTTTACAGCGACAATGTCCACTTAAAACATTAACTATTACGTATTGTTACTTTATACTATAAGGAAGTTGCATAATTGTCTGACGTTGATGCAGGTGACCTTAGACTGCAGGAAAGGATGAGGACTTAGAGCTGCAGATAGCGATTAGTGAATTTGAAAGAGCGTTGTATTTTATGTTCGTAAAGGTCTGAAATTTTGTATGCGGTACTAAAAATGTGTTAAAAAATGAGTAAATTATACAGAATGCTCAAGCTACATGATAGTTTCAATTCACAAATACGCTGCACGGCATTTCATACAAAATTTGTTTTTTTTATTCGAAATGATTTCAATTTATTTATTTATTAATTTTGTGAACATAGGGTCAAAAATTAATAAATAAATAAATTGAAATGATGTATTATTTTTTATGAAACTTCATAGGCATACGCTGGATACGTAGTTCTAAAATTCCCAAATAACATTTTCAAAGAAAGAATTTAAAAAAAGGGAAATTGTAAATGTTTGCTTTTATGGAAAATGAAAACTTCAATAAGATTTATCAACAACACTATTATTACGCAACCAAATATAGAGCGGGAGCCAGGCCAAAATATCGTTAGTGATTTCTTCCCAAGCCATAATTAGTAGACTAAATAAGGGAGTCATATCATAAAGATTCGTGGAAGTCAGCTGCTGTTCCGTTGGTGGGATAAGCAGCAATCGCCGTTCAAACACGTAGAAAAAATATATTTTTTTAGTCATTTCCTCCCAACTGAAATCTGGTTTATATTGAAGATTACCTTGTATCACGCAGAATAAAACCAATCAGCCGACGGTACCATGGTGGAATACACGTCAGCTGGTCACTCGAACATGTAATTTTTTATTTTATTTTCAGTGATTTCCTCTCAACCCAAATTTAACCCGATGAAAGTTTACATGTAGTTATGGCTAAAAACAGACGTCAGCTGGCTGTATCTCGGTGGAAAGATCGTCAGCTGATACTTTGAAAATTACAAACAGGACTAAGGCTCTCAGCCTAAATATGCATTTAGTTCAAAGTTTTCAATTCCTCCCTACAGAAAACCTGTTTATATTGACGCTTACTCAATATCATGATGAAAAAATACATTCAGCTAATGTTTACAGACAGTTATGGATCAAAATACAGAGTTATTCTTATTAAGGTGGGCATCAGGAAAATATGTGATTCCGCAAGAGATACGAAAAAACTTATTTAGATAGCTTTAGCTCTTTTTTCAGCATACAATTTTAGCATTTTTATTTTTTTGGTCAAGTGTCCACTAAAATGAATTTGCTAGGAACAATATTTGGATTATACAAAATGTGCAATACCTTAAAAACTACTTAACCGATTCTCATGAAACAAACTGTACAATGGTTTTTAAAACAAGACCAACACATTAATATTAGTTCCATTGCAATAACCCCATAAACCAAAAAATACATTTTCAAGTTACGTAATTATGATCAACATAATTATCAAACTTTAGTACAATTTTCTAGTTAGTTTCGTTAAGATATTATGTATTTTAATTAGCTCTAATAAGAAAAATACAGTATTTTAATAAGAATTTAGCACAAACAAATAACATAAAAAAATCTGATTAGAAAAATATCTTAATGAGAGTCTCCTTACAAACAATATTTACCTACATCTTGTCGCACCTCCCACTACGTGCACACCTCTCGTCATAGCGGTGGTCTCATCGCCGACTTTTAATACTTTGGCCGGCACTTTCAGAAAAGCCAAAAAAAATTATGGAGCGTGATACATGTTAAATGATGTCCTTTGACCAATTTCCGCCATCCTGATTTTTGTCTTCTGATACAACGAATTGATCTTTACATGAAAAAGAGTCGAAAGGCATTAAAATATAAATCTTATAATTATGAGATAATTATGTTGATCATAACTACGTAACTTGAAAATGTAATTTTTTGTTTATGGGGTTATTGCAATAGACTTTATTGTAATGTGTTGATCTTGTTGTAAAAACTATTGTACAGTTTGTTTCACGAAAATCGGTTAAGTAGTTTTTAAGGTATGGCACATTTTGTATAATACAAATATTGTTCCTAGCGAATTCATTTTAGTGGACATTTCACACTTGACCAAAAAAATAAGAATGCTAAAATTTTATACTGAAAAAAGAGCTAAAGCTATCTAAATAAGTTTTTTCGTATCTCTTACGTAATCACAATGTTCCTGATGCCCAGCTTAATAAGAATAACTCTGTATTTTGATCCATAACTGTCTGTAAACATAAGCTAAATGTATTTTTTCATCGTGATATTGAGTAAGCGTCAATATAAACAGGTTTTCTATAGGGAGGAATTGAAAACTTTAAACTAAATGCATATTTAGGCTGAGAGACTTAGTCCTGTTTGTAATTTTCGAAGTATCAGTTGACGATCTTTCCACCGAGATACAGCCAGCTGACGTCTGTTTTTAGCCATAACTACATGTAAACTTTCATCGGGTTAAATTTGGGTTGAGAGGAAATCACTGAAAATAAAATAAAAAATTACATGTTCGAGTGACCAGCTGACGTATATTCCACCATGGTACCGTCGGCTGATTGGTTTTATTCTTCGTGATATAAGGTAATCTTCAATATAAACCAGGTTTCAGTTGGGAGGAAATGACTAAAAAAAAATATTTTTTTTACGTGTATGAACGGCGATTGCTGCTTATCCCACCAACGGAATCGCAGCTGACTTCCACAAATCTTCATGATACGACTCCCTCATGTAGTCTGCTAATTATCGCTTGAGAGGAAATTGGTCACGGACATCTGTTACGGGCTCCCGCTCTAATACTAAATAGGGAAAATTGGTGAATAATTACTTAAAAAAACTGTAAGCTAAACGCTGTTTATATTTTATCGCTAATCGCGCTCACTGTGTCCTATAGCTTGTTTGTGTCTAGACTGGATTCCAGGAAAGGGACGGTATTAAACAACGAAGTTGAAGCTAAGGTTGATTAAATGTTTTGTTCTATAATACAGACATTTTAACTTAAATACTAACTTCCTAATCCGCCCTTGTCGGTTAAAAAAGGTAATGTTCGCCACGTGCGCCTCAAACATCATCATAATCATCAGCCTATATTGTTCCCACTGCTGGGACACAGGCCTCCTCTCTGTGAGAGGGAGTGGGCCATAATCCACCACGCGAGCCCAGTGCGGGTTGGTGGATGTCACATGTTTTCCTTCACGGTTTCCTCACGATGTTTTCCTTCACCGTTTTGAGAGCAGTGGTGATGAAATAAATTACACAAAGTAATGCGCATGGCGGGGTTCGAACCCACGACCTACAACTCGTAAGTCGGGACCGATACCACTGGGCCACCACTGCTCCCCGCTTTTAGACACTAAGAGTCTGACAGTCCCTTATCTGACTACCACAACCCAGTTACTGGGTATAACGCCCCAAAGTGACTGGTTGTCCATCTTTCGAGCTTCTCATATCATTATCATCTGCCTAGCCTTTACCCAACTCATTTGGATCGGCTTCCAGTCAAACCAGATGCAGCTGAATAACAGTATTTTTCATGAAGCGACTGCCTTTCGGACTTCCACAATCCAGTAACTGGGTAATACGATACCCCAGGGTAAGACTGGTTGTCAGACTTTTTAGAGCTTCTGTGTAATATGTAGTAACGACTGTCAAAAATCTTGATCTACAAATGACAGCCGGGACAAATGGCTTTTTTTATAACACCAATCCGCTTTCAAATCCCCTATCCGCTCCGCTCGCTCCAAGACTTAAGCTTAAACTAGTCTAGACACGATTCCTGGAAAGGTACGACAAAGTCGAGCGGAGTCCAAATGATTCACAATAGTCGACCATTGCATCATATTACTCATTTGTTTTTACGATCATAAGTGTAAGATATGTGTAATATATTCGTAGGTAGGTGTGTGAACTATGTAAGATAGTAGAATAGTACGCTGCTGTAGTATTTTTGTGTTTATATATTGTAATTGATAAGAGCTTTTGTAATTGAGTGCAATATTATTGCGATATTTGCGAAGTCTTAGGTGGGAATTATGAAATCGATCGCAGCGCGCGATGGGAACTAACTAGGGACACCCGCGTGTCAAGTTTAATATGCAGCGCAACCTTTATAATTACTTTATTGTGAGCCTTTTACTTTCGTGGTAAAATCATCAAACGAGTACTCCCACCCAGGGCAGGACAGGAGGGACCGTCAGACTCGTACTGATTAAAACCCTCGGTGTCCTTCAATAGTCATTTACGTTCCGGAGTGACGGTTCTGTGATAAGTCAGCCCTGCGACCCCGGCAGGCTTTGGCCCTCTATTGGGCGCCCCGTCATATTGATTATAGTCATATACATCATCATCAGCCTATAATGTTCCCACTGCTGGGACACAGGCCTCCTCTCTGTAAGAGAGGGAGTGGGCCATAATCCACCACGCGGGCCCAGTGCGGGTTGGTAGATGTCACATGTCTTCGAATTTTTGGTTCTAGGACATGCCGGTTTCCTCACGATGTTTTCCTTCACCGTTTTTAAAGCAGTGGTGATGAAATAAATTACACAAAGTAATGCGCCTGGCGGGGTTCGAACCCACGACCTACAACTCGTAAGTCGGGACCGATACCACTGGGTCACTGCTCTCATAGTCATATTGTGTAGTCATATTGGTTTAGCCGTCTCAGTGGCGCTACAAGCGCATAACGTAAACAACGCCAAGTGTAGCTTCGAATGTGTAGTTATAATATTATCTGTGGTGTAGTGTATGCCAAGTTAATCATACAGTAAATGACATCAAGCGCTGGTAGCGCCATCTGAGCCGAGCTTTTCGTGAAACCTCCCATTTCAACCTATGCACATGAGCCAGCCCTTTTTCTTTCAGTACCCTTAGCACGAGTTTTCAGTGTTTGAGACGTAAAGTAAACTGGAACTTTGACAATTTCAAATTGAAAATTTTCAAGGAAAAAATTAGTTCCTTCTTCGCACACGAGAGGCGCTGTTCCGTTTTTTCATACAAGAAACGCTGTAAATACTGGAAAGACGCTGTAAAGTAAAAGAGTGAAAACTCGTGCTAAGGGTACTGGTCCTATTAATTGCGCGAGGCCCCTTGGTGCAAAATGTCTTGGTATCCACAGTTGTCTTGCAACGTCAAAACTCGGAAATAGGACTACTAGTGGCCCACCATGACATCTTAAAGCGCAAGTGGTTCCGCTCATAGAACGAGATGGCGCTAGACGACTTGTATAGCTATGTATCTTTCCCACAGCCTAACTACTCACACTATAAACATCATGGAAGGCCACGTGATGTCAGAACTATGAATCAATTCAATATTGACTGACGAAAAAATAAATACGCTGCCAATATTATTTTAATGTAGGTTAATGACAGACTGATTTTTTTCAGGCAACTTGCCTATTATAATGTTTACTAGAATTACATCAGACCCTCTTGGAATTCAATTATGATTAATTAATAAAATGTTTAATGGTTTTGTTCACATAATTGAGTATGGGATAAAGGGAAGAACATTTTAAAACTTGCTGTTTTAAAGTTGTTAGTGACGAATTTTTATGCGTATTTTGTGCGTTAACGTGAAAGATGACTTTGCAGTCATCATAATCCTAATATTATTAAATTACTAGCTGTGCCCGCGACTTCGTTCGCGTGGATGTCAGAACTCAACAATGTATTTTTTTTTAAATAAAAGGATTTTTCTAAAGTAAAAGCCTAAGTTATTCCTTATTACATCAGCTACCTGCCAATAGAAGTCCCGTAAAAATCAGCCCAGCCATTTCAGAGATTAGCCATTACAAACACACAGACAGACAAAAATTGTAAAAAAAATGTTTTGGTGTATGTACCGTATTATTCGTATGCATGTAGTAAAAAACGGTTATTGCAATGTTACAAACAGACACTCTAATTTTATATATTATGTTATATATAATATAAATATATTATAATATAATATAATATATATTATATATTATAATTATATATAGATGAAAATGAATTATCTATTCTATGGCGCGTTAATCGTTGGACCGACGAATTTTGGTTACAAAAGTTCAATACCCACAACTTTTGCCAAAACTTTGTACGATTGATAATAATCTTATTCCATTCTACTCGCCGTCCGATCAAGGATCATGCCCGGGTCGACGGCGTTTTCCACGAGCGCCTCAAAGAGCTGTCGGCTCTTAGGCTTTTGTAAAGGGCCAAAAACTGCAATCGTCGCGCGATTGTATCATCAGGTAACCGTGACCCTGGAGCGTAAAGGGCTATTGAAGAATCACTGTGGATTTTAGTCAGTACGAGTCTGACAGTAATGAGAAGGAGGACTCATTTGATTACGTACTTAAAAATGCGTGCCATCCCTTCTAATCTAATATATTATATACTTACCAAGACCGATGATTCCCTTTTATTTTTTCTGTAATACGCAACACTTAGAAAAAACATTTATATGGAATATTTAATGTAAATTCCATGAATATTTTAATTAAGTTGTTTTTCAATTTTCAAGGTAAGCTGGTAATTTTAACTACATATTATTATGTTATCAATGGACATTGAACTTACAGTTATGTATGAAACAGGATATGTAAGCGTCACACATTTGTGTATTTTATTAATAACAGTTCCATGTAACCGATATTTTGATATATAATTATCCTTATTTATACGTAAAACATACGTCTATGGGTAAAAATAATCTACTAGCGTCATTTTTACTGGAATTGATTTTGCTCTAAAATTTGTTTATCATTATTTTCAACTGAAAAAGATGCCTTTAAATCCAGATAAAGGGTATTCGGACGGCGAGTAATGCGTAACTCGCCGTCTCATGCCCGCTGGGGTCACGAGACTGTCTAAACAGGCAGACCCTGGAACGTAAAGGGCAATTGAAGGAATACAGTCATTTAGGTAAAATACAGTATGTCATTTGCGTAGCCTTTGCCCAAATATGTTGTAGTCGGGTTCCAATCCGACCGGATGCTGGATATCAGAATTTTACAGAGAAAATAGGTTAGTGCCTACGCTTTGGAGAACCGCTTTTTTTTTGCAGATAGGAATACATGGCATTGAATTGTTCATAATACTGCTAATTTTGCTTTACACGAACTCGTAATAATACAGCAGTTATATAACGTTATACAACATTGTGTAACACGATAACATGTATAACAGCGTGTAACAATACTCTATAACATGTTAAGAAATGTTATATGTAAACGCTCCCACATTGGTTGAACTCGTTGTATAACATCGTATACCTAACATTATGTTCAATCAGTTTGGGTTTGTCTTGGGTTTGTCGAGGAATGATGATGTTATAACAAAAGTTATATTTTGCTATATCATATTTTAATCAGTTGTAAAACATTTTGTTAAATGAAGTTGTATAACATCAATAACAGTTTAGTATAATTTGTAACAATTTATAACTTTTGATATCATTTGTTTAAAATTAATAATCTGTTTTTGTTTAATTTTGATACATATTTTTTTAAACTTATGACTTCTTTCTCACTTCAACCAGGGCATCACAGTCATCATCAGTAACCGCGATGCGGTTTCCGGCCAACATTGCAAACGGCGAATAATGGGTAGCTCGCCGTCCGATTGAGGACCAAGCCCGAATTGACACCGAGTCTTGTTCCTCTGCTGTCAGGAAATTGACTTTACCGCCAAACGGCTTCTAGAGTCGCGAGCCTGTTTTAAAAGGACAAACACAAAGGGTCAGTTACCCTGGAATAAGGTGGTTTTAGGTCAGTCAAAGGGGTTTGAACTTTTTTGTATAGGCCGTGTACCAGGTGCCATCAAAAAGTATACTTCCGCAATAAAACAATATTAGTTTTTCCACGCATTTTAAATGCTGAAATTGCGTTAAACGAAATAATCCTATCTAAAAGCATTTGAAATCCGTGAAAAACAATATTCAATTACTTTTATTGTGGAAATAACCTTTTTGATTAATAAACATCAAAATATAGAAAAAAAAAAAGAAAAAATGTGTCGCTTATTGTACATTTTTGACAGCTCATAACTCGGAAACGTGACGGTTTTTACGAGGTTTTGCCGCTAACATACACACATCAAAAGTGTCTAGGGATCAAGCATTTTTATGCGGATTTCTTGAGATTGAGATGTGGCTTTGTAATAAATTTATGATTTTATAAATTTATATGGATCCTTTTTGGTGCATTTCATAATTTGAATAATAATAATAATAATAATAATATTCCACAACTATCACACAACGCCATCTAGTCCCAAGCTAAGCAGAGCTTGTGTTATGGGTACTAGACAACTGATAAACATACTTATATATTTCTAAATACATACATATTATAGATAAATTACACCCAGACACAGAACAAATGATCGTGCTCATCACACAAACATTTGTCCTGGGTGGGAATCGAACCCACGACCTCCGGCATAGCAGTCAGGGTCACTAACCACTAGACCAACAGGCCAATCGAATCAGGAACTGTAAATCAAATTCGAGTAAAAGATGAAAATCAGCTGTCAATATTTTCCCTATAAAAACATACAACGCATTGAAGACATTATTAGTGCTACTGTTTCCCTACTACTGATTAAAACCAACGTTATTATGGAGCGGCGACGTCATTTAAGCAGGGAAGAAATGCTCAGAGCCGTGGGAATGATAGAAGCTGGTTCCCGGCAACGTACTGTGGCTTTAGCTCTGAATACAAGTCAGAGTGTTATCAGTCGACTTTGGACACGTTACCGAAGCACTGGTACCGTGGCCGAGCGCCATGGAGGACGGTATCGCTGCACCACACGGAGACAAGACCGATACATTCAAATCTTAACTCGAAGAACTCCAACAATAACCGCCATGATGTTAGCCGTGAGGCTTCATCACTCTTCAGGGAACTTAAGAATGCGCTACAAGCGAAATCTTCAATTTTGGATTGGATTTTTAGAGTACTCAATCGTGTTTAATTCGGAAAAAAAGTATAGGTTGGGAAACTTCATTATATTTGCGAGGGCAGAGTCAAACAGAAAACATAAAAAGACGAAATTTTCTCGATAGAAAACGATCACAAAGTTACCTCTAATTTTCTCGTTTTTTTGATTTAATTCTATTTTGGTTCGTCCTACAGAAATATAAATTAGATCAATATGAATACAATTACGTAGCCGAGGGACGTGTATGGCACTTTTTTGAAATATTGTTTATAATAAAAGTTATCATTGTTCTTAGCACTCGGCGCTTACGACGTTTTTAAACCGTGTAGAATGCTATTTTCCATTTCGTGTCACACTAGAATCTGCGTCACGAGTGAAGGTCTGCGGAATCTCGTGGTACTAATTTTTTTTAATGCAATTTGATGTAATGACATAGACACTAGCGCCGCGTCAAAACGACTTCAGTCGCGGCTCGGGTTCTAGTTTCAGGCATCATTTTGTTTCACCTGCCAGTCGGCGCCGCTCTATTGAGACGGGAGGACTATGGCAGTTTACTCCGTCCCCGGCGGCTATTAAAATAATAATATTTTTGTTGATTTAATCAGAGAAACAACACATAATACAACAAAAACACGAGAACTAAAATATTTAAAGACTGAAATAATTTCAAATAGCCGAATACCATTTTTTTGAAATTTCTTTTGCCACATGCGCGCAAAATAAACAGTTAGTCAATTGTACTGCTGGTCGAGTATTTTTCAGCACGAGGTCCGCTTGTTTTATATTATTATTTCTTTATAGATCTCTTCATTTTACATACTTATAAAAAAAACATAGTGAGGTACAGATTACTATTTGATAAAAAATGGAAAATAAAATAAAAATTTAATTTATCACATTTTGATATTATTACCACAATTAATAATGTATGTACGAAATACACTCCTAGATATTTCAATAAGGTCGAAAATAGCTTGAACCTTTTTTTACCTAGCTATCGTCAAGCATGTTAAAAAAACCGGTTCAAGCGATTTTCGACCTTATTGACCTTTACAATTTAGTTTGTTTTTCTCACATTCTCGTTAGCTGTCATTGCTCCTTCATTAAAATCCGGTGTTTGCATAAATGTCAATAAGGTTGAAAATCGCTTGAAGGTCGGAAAACATTTGCTTAACGATAGCAAGTTAAAAAAACAGGTGCAAGCGATTTTCGACCTTATCGACATTTAAAATTTAGTTTGTTTTTCTCACATTCTCGTTAGCTGACATTGCTCCTTCATTAAAATGCGGTGTTTGCATAAATGTCAATAAGGTCGAAAATCGCTTGAAGGTCGGAAAACATTTGCTTAACGATAGCAAGTTAAAAGAACAGGTGCAAGCGATTTTCGACCTTATCGACATTTAAAATTTTGTTTGTTTTTCTCACATTCTCGTTCGCTAACATTGCTCCTTCATTAAAATCAGGTGTTTGCTCAAATGTCAATAAGGTCGAAAATCGCTTGATCTTTTTTTTAACTTGCTATCGTTGTCCCTTGACACCTTTCAAGTTTTTAATCGTATTTTGGTTTAAAATAAAATGAATAACACTTTTTTTTTTACGAGTGTACATGCGCGAACATTCGCAAAGGCTAACTTCACGATCGCCTCTCTCGTGAATCGTACAGCACGTGCGGCAACGCAGACCGTGGGTGGAGAGTGGACGTAAGTTAGCGTACGGAGAGCCGTAAGCGAGGGTACGGAAAGCCGACCACTAGTCGACAACGCACTGCACCGCGGTTCGTGAGCTGGTCCGAGGCGATGCGATTACGTTACGATTCCGATTAGTGTGCCACGTTGCACGGCACGTAAAATCTTGGATTCATTGGATCACGGATTTTCTTTGTATCTGTTTCTGCTTTATCCGTCTTCATAATATTAGCAGTAGGAGAACACATCTAGTGTGGTCCATTTCTCGAAACTAACTGGGGCAATTCTAAAAATCCGACACCGTCAATATGACGTCGTTCAACGTGGCACGTTGCATCGTCGTGACGTGATTATTTACGTTGCTCGACGTCGATTTCCACGTTACGGCTCGTTACAACGACGCAACGTGCAGCGCCAAGTTGCGTCGTCGTAACGTGTTTATGTGTTAGAGCTCTTTCCTGGTGAAACTCGGTAAAAAAAAATGCTATGATTAACTTATTTCTTAATTTCGCCGAGAACTATCTATTGAGGATATTTTCATATGTGAAGGCGAGCTCTAACCGTGGTACCCAGACTCCACAGACGCCTGCCATTCTCTTTTAGTTTGTAAGTAAGATTCGATGCGATGGTACCGTGCGGCGGCGGTACACACTTATTTCAAGAACAGAGGCCGAGTCACATACTTGACATACTGTAATAATACATATTAGGTGCACTGTGGCACTGCAGTTGTTTTGTTTTTTCAAAGAAGTTTTGCAGAGCGCGTCGTCACAGCGCCCGTGGTTGTTATTGGTACTAGAGCAGAGGCATGTGAGACGCGAGGGTGAAATCTGAATTTTTCCTGGCATTATACCCGCTCTTAATTAGCGACCAAACAGTCAGAAACCGCTTGCATGAAGTGAACCTTCATTCCCGAGGACCGCTACGGGTACCACCTATAGCAATGCACAATCGTAGGATTCGATATCAATGGGCTCTTGAACACAGAAATTGGGCAGAAGAACAATGGCGTTTCGTGTGCTTTTCTGATGAGTCTCGTTTTGGTATAAGACTGGATACAAGACGTATACGACACTGGAGAACCCCTGGACGCCAACAGCGATTAAAATCCTGCCAGGAAGTCCATCCTTATAGTGGTGGAACCATCATGGTATGGGCGGGTATTTGGATCGGCGGAAGAACTGAGTTGATTTGGATCAGAGGCAACCTCAACGCTCAAATTTATGCTGAGACGATTGTATCAGACGTCATCGTTCCTCTACAAGTGCAAATCGGTCCCTTATTTCAGTTAATGCATGATAATGCACGACCGCACACCGCAAGAGTTGTAAGACAGACTCTCGCCGCAGCTAACATCAATGTCCTGCCCTGGCCTGCTCAGTCGCCAGACTTGAACCCGATTGAGCATGCATGGGATATGCTACAGAGAAGAGCTCTGCCGAATATGGAGGGTATCCAGTCGCAAGAAGACCTTTTTTTGTTGTTGCAACGAACATGGGCGGCCATTCCACAGCGTGATTTGGATGAACTCATTTTGAGTATGCCAAACCGATGTTCTTGTGTTGTTAGTGTTCGCGGTAGAAACACGGATTATTAATTGTTTAAGTTACCCAATAAAATTTTAAAGAAAACTGTTATTTCAGTCTTTTTTTCGAACTTTAATGTTAGTGGTTCAAATGTCAAAAATCCCTTTATTAGGAAAATGGCTTTATGAATGCAAAGGTGACTTGGTTTATCGTTACTGTGACAAACGATAACACTTTATTTGATGAATCCTTAAAGAACATTTTAATTAATATCAATCAGGAGAAAAGTTATTGCAAAAATATATGTTGATCCCTAGACACTTTTGATGTGTGTATTTTATGTTTGTATTGATGTGATCTATCGATTTATCAATGTTTCATTCGTGTACGCCATTTGAAAAAAAAAACAAAATGGCGGATAAGGAAGGAACTGGTACAAAAGGCAGAAAGCCTTAATTTTGACTCGCTTGTTGATTTTCTAGACCAAAATTAAAAAAAAACTCTTACGCCCTTTTTCCTCCCTTAGCTTTTTTGTTTTTACCTTTATGAGACAAGCGACGCAGCCTATTTCAAGTTTCCTAAATGTTTGTTCGTTTTTACACTCTTGACACAAGTTTATTTTGCGTAAGTTTTTCGGACACATCGCTCGTAGAACTGACAACCGACGGGGAAGAAAAGTTCTCGAGTGGCGACCACGGACCGGAAGACGCAGCGTAGGCAGGCCTCCCACTAGGTGGACCGACGACATCTTGTGGGTCCCGGGCAACCGATGGATGCAAGTGGCGAATAATTTTCGTTCGGCGTGGCGGTCTAAGGGGGAGGTCCTATGTTCAGCAGTGGACGTCTTACGGCTGATGATGATGATGATGATGATGAAGTCTTTCGGGTCCGTCACACGCTCTAAGCAATTTATTTGACTTGGAGTAGGTATGGATTTATGACTGGTTTGATGGCAACGATTATGTAACACATCTGTTTAACTCTTTCGAAATTACAGACGTGATGACAAGTTTTTTGTTTGTTTGTTCTGTCCCACTGCTGGGCTGAGGCCTCTCCCATATCCTTCCCTTGTCCTTTAGTTTTTCCTTTTTCCGGCCATTCTCTCAAAAAGTAGTCCTACTCGTCCCGCCATCGTTTTTTAAGCCTATACCTCGGCTGTGACGCCCGTCTGTATCCACTCCATGCTTAACCTGTAAATCCGCGTGACAAAAATAGCCAGGCTTGGATGCAGTCCCACCTTCCCGCCCTCATGCAAAAGCACTTGCAAAAAAAATGCCATGAAAGCAAAACCTGTACTCGACACGTGTTTCGCCCCTCGGGACACGTGTTGACAATAGGTTTGATTGTAGGTATCACATCCTGCATGTGTATTTGCATGGTCCCGCATCCTGCATCCAAGCCTAGATTTTTAACTCGCGGAATGAAAACTAAATATTTATCATATAATTTAACTTCATGAAATCTCGCAAGCCTGCAGATTTCGCCTGGATTCGTGGGACTATTGACTAACCCTGGCCCCCGAACGTAAAGGGCTATTGAGGGACACCGTGGATTTTAGACAGTACAAGTCTAACAGTTCCTCCTGTCCTGCTCTGGGTGGGAAGACTCATTTAATTTTAATGATTTTACAACGTAAAACAGAAGCCTAATTTTGTAACTTATTTTCATGCAGTCGCAGAGACTCGACTACGTCTGGCAAGCTTTATATATCTGTTGGAAAACCCAGACTCAAGCGAGGAGTTCCAACTCTTACGCATAATGACCAATATATCCCTAAGCTAATCAACTATTATGCCCATAACATGACTGGGTTTCAAGGAACACCTGATGTGGTTGCTTTGACGTCAAAGAAGCATGAGAAAAGATGTACACTCATTGTAGCCTGTTTTAAGATAAAACATTGGCATTGTTTTGTTGTTTTATTGAATCATCACTTTTTAGAATCAAATAATATGCAAAAAGTTACAGTTGGAAATTACGTGAGGGAGTTGCATATTATTATGTTTAGGTGTTATGCATTCTATTATGAATTTGTTTGTCGTCGTTTAGTGGAGGACTTTGGGTCAGGACATAATAAATATCATCAAAATAAATAAAATTCCACACCAGCGGAGTTGCTCTATACCCGCAACGTATGCTCCACCGTGTCTTCGGGGCAATCCTCGCAGTGGTGACACCCAAGAGTTTCTTCTTCTCCTTAGGACAGCTGTGACTTTTTAAGGCAGTTCTGCGACTAAGACTGACATGGTAAATTCATCATCATCATCATCAGCCGGAAGACGTCCACTGCTGAACATAGGCTAAATAATGGGGTAAATTAATAAAATTAAAAATAATAATTTAGCGACCCCATCTTCATGCTAAGGTGTATGATTTTTAAAAAAACATTACGCCAAAAATATAACAGAAAAAGAATCACACAAACCGGACCAAAAACCATAGAGTAAGCGGTGTACAATAAACATACATCTTGACTGGCCTGTTGGTCTAGTGGTTAGTGACCCTGACTGCTATGCCGGAGGTCGTGGGTTCGATTCCCACCCAGGACAAAGGTTTGTGTGATGAGCACGATCATTTGTTCTGTGTCTGGGTGTAATTTATCTATAATATGTAAGTATTTAGAAATATATAAGTATGTTTATCAGTTGTCTAGTACCCATAACACAAGCTCTGCTTAGCTTGGGACTAGATGGCGTTGTGTGATAGTTGTGGAATATTATTATTATTATTATATTATTATCCATAAACCGACCGACTCGAGAACCTCCTCCTTTTTGAAGTCGGTTAAAAAAAGGTACCTATAAAATAGCATCTCCCAACTACAGTTTAAATGTCCCAGACAATATTATTAATAGTCTGTTTTGATTTAAAACTAAGATGTCTGTTCCCATGCCTTTATTATTTGGGTAGGACCTTGAATCACAAAGGGGCTTAGCGGATTGCAAAAACTGGTCTAAATGCCAATGCATTTTTATGGGTTAAATAGTTATGAAGGTGTGGTTCTGTAGGTATCTACATTTTGAAATTATGTTTTAGGTAGGTATATTATAAAATGATGTTTTTTGGGTGAAGATGACTGTATCAATAAACTGCAATCTATTTTTTCCGTCCGAAAAAAATGGACGCGTTTTTTTGCTTTATGTATGTATGAAATGCACGTTGTATCTTCTTCAATGTTGGCTTAGGTAAAAAAAACAACAATAAAACAGGGGAAAAATATTTTTTAAAATTAATAACTGACGGAATAATCTGTACTGTCAGTCATCTTGCTTATTATAGTATGTTCCAGAGAGTGTATGAGATCTCTGAGAGAGTTGATGCAGAAGGAGATAGACTCCTTTGCTGACTCAATGTGTTTGGCCGCTCCTGTGCCGTCCTGTCCTCCTGGACAGGACGGCGGAGGAGGCACCTCGACGTCCTGATACCAGATGCCAGCAGGTGGTAGATCGGGGTAACAAACTATCGTCTTCGTATGGCGCGGCTGTCATGGATATTGGCAATTTCCCAGTAAAGTAATGTCTGTCGCTCAAGTGTGCTTTCGAAATATGGTGAGTCATAATACCATGTTGTCGCTAAAGTGTTAATCGGATAATATGTTTTAGGGTTCTGTAGCTCAAGAGAAAATATGGAACCCTTATTACCCTACCCTATGGAACCTTTATTAAGCTCACGTAGTACACTAATTGACGTACTTTACCGTTTCATAACTAAATAATGATGTATTTAATTTTTGAGTACTGTAAAAATACAATTTGGATTTGTCATGTTGGTTAGAAACCACCCTATAGTTTTTTTTTCAAATTGACGTCATGTTACAGTAAATTTCCCTGAATTTGCCTAACTTTGTATTTTCCCGAACACAGCATGAAAAATATATGACTTGCAACTTCCAAGCTTTCCTTATATAATTTTATTAAATTTTGTTTATTTTACTATACTATTAATTACTTAATTTGCAAGTTAATGAGTAATTGCGTGAGCTAGGATAATGACATGCAGAAATGTTTAGTTGTAATTAATTGATATCATAATGTTAGGGCATTAGTTATGGCTAGCTGCCAGACGATTGCTGGTACTACGCAACCACAATAAGAAAAAAAACTGTATGGCGCCTTACTGAAAACTTTCCACGTCATTAAATAAACAATAATCTGAATACCTAAATATTATAAAAGTACTATCGTCGTTAAAATAATGTTTTTGAAAATTACTCAGGCTCTTAATTCTGGGTTTAACAAATGTCGTGGGACTGTTTATAATTTAGATTTAGGTCTAAATGTTTTAACCACCACAAAATAAATACAGTAATTTTGAAGAAGGAAAATCCACTGTTATTTATGTTACTAAAATAATTTAATTTATCAATGATTTCAATGAATTAGTTGGGTGCAAAGGTGCAGTATATATACCACGTGCGTCAATCGAATAATTTTGATAGTTATACCGTTATTACGGTTATTATAATACCTTTTACGTTGAATTGGCATAATATTCTTATACGCTGGGTGCACGACGACAGCGCCTCTGAATGACCATATCATTGGGGCCTGCAATGCCTGAATGTCAAAAAGAATCAAAACAAATGTTAGGTGTGGATAACCCGTATGACAGATAAATAGTAGCCGATTCTCAGACCTACTGAATATGCATATAAAATTTTATAAAATCGGTCAAGCCGTTTCAGAAGAGTATTGCAACTAACACTGTGACACGAGAATTTTATATAATAGAAGAAGATATGCGTATTATTATAGTGACCAATTAAAATATGACACATGTAGTGCTTATTGTTATGATTTCTAAACGCCCTAAATGACATAAGCTTTTAAATACATGCCGCGAAACACGTTCGCAAATTATTAGAAAAAGTAATGAGTACGTGTGGATGATTGATAATTACGTTCATGCAACAAATCATAATACATAGATACATACTATTAACGAAAAAAAATTGTGACGATGGATGGATGTTTGTTACTCTTTCGAATACAAAAAATGCTGATTAGTAATCATTTGGGCCGCCATTTTGTTGTAATTTCTTGTTAAAGCTTTCTGTCAATAGTTAGCATTCGAGTTTCAAATTCATCAATTTTTCTAAAAGTTGCGAACTCTATGTGTGTTTACAAAATGACTTCATGTTGCAGGAACTAAATTTTATTCTGGAGTGCATCGGATGTCTCCATAGCAACCGTTTAAAAACCCTAACGAACCAAACTAGCAATATACATAAAAGACCAGACGTCTACCAAAAAAAAAGGGTTTCCAAAATCAAAATTCACGTAAACCAGTCTCTATTCAAACTCATGCGCAACCCTAAGGCGGCCTCCAGACGGACAGTTATAATATCTTTTGAAAAACGACCTTACGTAACATTCAACCGATTTTGTAAAGAAACCGGATGGTGCTCCAATCCTATTATACGTTCTAGGAACATGGCAGTCGTTGGGGTAGGTCATGGGGACTTTGGAGTCACCTTCCGGGCAATGAACCTGGGACCTTCAGCGATCGGAGACGTAATAGGAAAGAAATTCGAGCTGTTTTTGCGTGACTGCATGATTCTTCGTCTGGATTAAAAGGGGATACGTTTTCTTCTTTTTTTATGACCCTTTGTTTAGAGCTTTTGGATTTTTAGAAGGAATATATTTTTTGTTGGCATAGATGGTTTAGGATTTGTGGTTGTTTGTTAAGTTAGATTTAATGAATTTGAAGCTAAGCAGACATATTAAGACGTGTTAATTACGACTTACGATCTGTAGGTTTGAGCCCAGGCAGGTACTTTGTGTAATTTATTTCATATAACCGTACTCTCAAAATTGTGAAAGAAAACATCGTGAGGAAACCGACATGTCCGAGAACCAAACATTTTTAGACATTTGACATGTACAAACCCGCACTGAGTCCGCGTGGTGGATTACGGCGCCCTTCTACAAAGGGTGGAGGCCTGTGTCCCAGCAGTGGAAACATAATAGGCTGATGATGATGAGACACATTAAATAATTACGATGTAACAAAATGTGCTTGAAAAATGTAAGGGCTCCTGTACACGATGCCACCATCGTACAGCCACCGCTCTGCCATTCGCTAGTGTTTGAGGCGTGGCGGAGCGGTGTCGGCGCGGCGAAGTCACCGTGTACAGTGTGCTTAGTGCGAGTTTTTTTACGTTGACGCGATAGTAACGTTTAATCGCGTTTGGCGCTCCTATTGGCCCGCTGCAAGGTCGTGAGAACTCTCAACCAATGAGACTCGCACTAAGCACACTGGAGCCCTAATACGAAAAGTTCATTTAGTTACACTCACATTCCAGGGACATAAATATATGGTGATACGCTATTTGCCTCACGGCTGCGCCAAAAAAGTTCATTTCTTATTTTCAGCATTTATGGCAATAAAGATGAAGCAGTTTGGCGCTGGTCTTGCAATCATTTATTGGGTTTAAAAATGACGGAACAACAAACTTAATATACATAATTATAAATGAATAAAAAAAATAAGAAGAAGTGTTAATTTAATTAAGGTGATAGGTCAGTCCGAATACGGTTTTTATTTATTACTTTTCTTCGTACTTATCTGGACTACGGATCTTACAACTTGGAATATAGTTGTTGACTAAGTATATGATGTGAATTATCACAAAAATGGAAACACGATTCAAGTAAAGGTTGACGATGCAAAGTTAGGTCTATATTTTTTTCTTTTTTGGACTTTATGGCATAACTACTATGAGTTATGACGCTCATGCACAACCATAGGCCGTTAAGACGGCACGGTTAAAAAGAAAACAAATTAACCTATACTATTATTAAATCTGAAGAGTTTGTAATTTTGTTTGGTTAGGGACTTACCAAACTTAGTTTCAAATAAAAAAAAAAACTGTTTTTAGTTGGATAGTTCATTTATCGAGGAAGGCTAAACTATTCATCTCGCACCTGTCAAAAACAACCCAGCAGCGGGGGTCAAACCATGAATTAACAGCTAGTTTAACAAATAAATGGTTACAAATATATAGATTTCGTATTAATTTTATTAATATGACAATTAATATTTACGAGTTCTGCTAAAAATACCTATACAGAATCACGCTTCCTTTTACAATACTAAATGGGTTTAACCCTCGACTATTTACACTGTTTTGACGTCATACGTCATCAGGTAGCTTGTGATTCTCGTCACGTAGTCTTGAAGGTGTGTTGTTTTCCCAGGGCAGGGCGGAGGGACTGTCGGACTTGTACTGAGTAAAATCCATAGTGTCCTTCAATAACTCTTTACGTTCCGGGGCCACGGTTACTCTTTAGTCCCGCGAACCCGGCAGGCCCTCTAAGGGGGCCCCGTCATTTTGTTAACAGCTCTTTGAGTCACGCGTGGCACACGACGTGGTCGGTGTTAGTGAGTGGTTGAGCTTGAGGATGACCGGCAGGACTGGAGGGACTGTCAGACTTGTACTTACTAAAAGTACAAGTCTGACAGTCCCTCCAGTCCTGCCCTGGGTGGGAGGACTCATTTGATGATTTTACCACGATAAAAAAAGACTTCGCTGCAGAAATGTGCAAATAACATAAAATGTTACGAAACTTGTCGAATCATGCATGTCTTCTACCAATTTGTAGAGCAATGAACTTGTTTATTGCGTCATTCACTTAGCACATTTACCATAATAAAAATGACTTTGTTATTTAGTCAGAATCGGTTACTTGCATGTTTTTTGGATGATTTTTGTATTCATATTTTTTCTTGCCTTTGTTTGTGTTTTATCCCATTCGAAAAATCATAATTATAATAAAAACTAAACTCACCTATTTTTTCAGAGATTTTCCCATTTCCCATGACTGGGAATAACTCCTGTATCACGTGTGCATTAACAAACATTTAAACTTACATACAAAAACGAAACAGCCAGGGCCGGAACTTGAGAAAATTTGTTACGTGCGGGAATCAAATCCGCGACACGCAACGCAACAGTCAATGGGGATGGCAACTGGGAAACGAATGGCGCTAGTATAGCTTGTTCCAAGCATCGTCATTGGTTCATATCTTATAGGTACTTCAAAATAGTACTACCTCATTGGTCGGATTAGGACTTAGCTATGGTCGCGCCATCTACAATTAGCTTTGACCGGCCTTCCCCATCGCTTAACTGTTGTACCAACAAGTCGTCAAATGAAAAACAACCTTACCTTTTTCTTCACCTCTTTTTTGCATAGGTACTAAAATCTTCATCAAAAACACAGGTACAATACTGTTTAATAAAAAATTTAAAAGCTTTAAAATAAACCCTGTCCAACGGGTTTATAAGATAATAATTTATATCTTCACATTAGGCTGGCATAACTTTTAATTTGAGGGTGCATAGTTTACGTTTACGGCATGCAAGGACAAACTGACAGACGTGTGGTGTAATGGAGAAGATTTGCAGAAGTTAAGTTTGTGAGTCATTGGTAAAAAAAGTATTCAATGCGATGGAACTGCATAACTTGATTCCGCCTGCCCCTTTCCTTCATCGGACTACGACGTAAGACGTACGGCAATGCGCCATCGATATAATAGGTGGACATACCTCCGGTACGTACAAAGCGTTTTGCTAATACCTTTATTGTACACACAGCTAAGGAGTGGAATTCCCGGCATCTGTATTTCCCGACAGCTATAACCTTGGGGTCTTCAATTCAAGAGTGAACAGGTTACTTCTAGGCAGGAGTGCTTCATCGTCGACCACATCTTGGCTTACCATCAGGCGAGTTACTGGGCAAACGCGAACAAAAATAAAACAATTGGTACGGTTGGCCCTCTGGGTGAGCCAACGACGATATAATACTAGACTCCGCATGCACGATCTAAGGAACAAAAACTATTCTGTCAACTCGCTGAGGTACTACGTAAGCGAGGGGGACGGGGTACTGCGTTGTGATTGGCTAACTCAAGGTCTGTTCTGTCTCAACGTATGTTTACGGCTCACAGGAGTGGTCGAAATGAGACGAATATAAGACTTTTTTGCGTAATGTGTTGACAGACATCGGTCGCCTGTTATTAGGAGTCTAGTATTATATCGTCGTTGGGGTGAGCAATCAACTGCTGCACAGTGTGTCGGTTTCGATGCCTACACAGAACAAATATTTTGTTTGACCTACAAATAGTTGTTCTGGGTTTTAGAGTTTATGTTTGTTATCGCACGCACGATACAGGAGAAATTACTAATTTGGTGCAATTTAATTGACGAAGTATGTCGCGGGTGCGATTGGTATGAACCTAAAAGTAGTTGTTCCGGGATAACTGGATGTCACACGTTAGAGGTGAAAATCATAGTGCGGGCGACGTTGTTTCTAAAAGGAAAGTTACTTCCAAAATGGTAAGTTATAGAAATGTATGGAAGAAGAAATAAATTGAAATGAAACTGGAAGAAAGGTTAGTCAAACGAAAAAAAACTAAGTAGGTAGTGTAAAAACAACCACAAAATTACGCATTAATCGCATTATAAATTCACAATACATTACGCCTTGGTATAATTACGAAATATACTACATTATGGTTCTGTAACTCCAAATGAAAAAATGCAACCCTTTTAAGATCAATCGTGTCTCCGTCTGTCCGCCCTTCATAGTATTTTTTTTTTAGTACGTTCTGACGTCACGAACTCCGTTTTGAGGGCAGTTTGATATAAATATCTGGTTGACCGAGCTTCGCTCGGTTTTTAAAATGTCTATATCTTGGGAACCGAGCTTTTCTCGAAACTGGGCTTTTCCTTGAGCCGAAAAAATGAAAATCCTTGGAGCCGTTTCCGAGATCCTGATTATATATAAATAAATATACAAGAATTGCTCGTTTAAAGATATTAGATTTACACAAAGTAATGCGCTTGAGAGCAGTGGTGGCCCAGTGGTATCAGTCCCGACTAACGAGTTGTAGGTCGTGGGTACGAACCCCGCCAGGCGCATTACTTTGTGTAATTTATTTCATCACCACTGCTCTCAAAATGGTGAAGGAAAACATCGTGAGGAAACCGGCATGTTCTAGAACCAAAAAATCGTAGACATGTGACATCTGCCAACCCGCACTGGGCCCGCGTGGTGGTTTATGGCCCACTCCCTCTCACAGAGAGGAGGCCTGTGTCCCAGCAGTGGGAACATTATAGGCTGATGATGATGATGATGATGAATGCGCTTGGCTTGGTTTGGATTCATTACACAAAGTAATGCGACAGGCCTGGTAACTTGTAAGTCAAGACCGATACCACTGGACCACCACTGCTGCACTGCAAAGCTGTAAACCAGTTTAAAAAAAGGTACTTGTACTTCTGTTTCGTCCTGCCACATGCATAGCTGGCATAAAGGGCCAGACAATGGCGGGTCACCTTGTCGGTCGTTGCACGCTTGCATAATGTTTTTTTGTCCGTATTTCGACCCAATCTCGGGAACTGCGCCGCTTATTGAATCATCTTGAGTTTTCAAGGATGTTTTTGTTCTTAAGTGGTATTTAAGAACTTATGTATTATTATTATGAATCTGTCTTTTTGCGTAAAGATATGGTGAACGTCTTGTATCAGAGTTAATTAATCTCTGTCTTAAATACAAGCAGTTTAATTTATCATTTTGTCTAGGTTCCTGAGACCTGCCGCCCTGTGTCGAGTGAAAAGGACTCTCAGACTCGTACTGACTAAAATCACTGTGTTTCTTTAATTGCCTTTTACGTTCCAGTGTCACGTTTACCTGCTTGGACAGTCAGGCGACCTCGGCAGACGTTTCGCCCCCGTTATAATTATTGCTGACACGATTTTGGAACAGAAACATTATCACAAACATTTTTTGATGTGTGTACGTGGTGCTCAATGTTAGTAATATATCATTTTATTTTCGGAATCCTGAAACAGGAAAAAGACTAGCAACTGCATCACCTAGCTACGTAAACAATGAGTTATTTTTCAATGTACATTGAAAAATTTAAAAGGTTTAAAAGGTAAGTAAATATGACTTAAAAAAATGATTCCCAGTCGGTACGAAGTTTGTCGGATCAGCTAGTGAATAATTATTAGTTATATTTGTAAAAGATCAACTCGCAATAAATTGTTTACGACATTCTGTGGTTTTTACAGGAAACTGGTCTGGTCACCATATCATTGATTCATTGGCGCCGCCATACCTTTTATGGTTGGTTTTAATATATTTATTCTCGTCTCAACAAGCTGGGTAGTCTGATAACCAGGTTGCTAGGGAAAATATTCTACTACTTCTTCCCAGGACATGAGGAAGTTGGGAAATACTGATTTTGGAGTGGATGGCTTCCACCTACTAGCTGTCCATCCTGGGCAATGCCATCACAGGCTACATGCGGTGACGGCTGAGGTTGAGCGATCCTACTGATGATTGTAGGCCTCACAAGGTCTACCTGCCTTATGGTCACCACCATCCTGTTGGACTACGGGGCCAAATAGGTTTAAATGTGTTCCATCGGTTCGATACCAGCCTTTTCTTTAGTGAGCTCGCTAGATCTTAGGCCTCGTCTTTATATGGACTAGATTGAAGCCAAGAATAAAACCATATTAAATAGAAGAAAAAAAACAGTATGTTTAGAAATTAAATAGCTTTTCATTTTGATGCTTTTTTAACCGACTTCTAAAAAAGGAGGTTACTCAATTCGAACATATATTTTTTAAGAGCTTTCTCCGTCCATTTCTGATGAACTGATGGAATCTGTGCAGTTCTTATAGCTATTTTCACTATAGTCTCACCTCGCTATCTGAAGTCATGGTTATGGGTTATGGGGACGGGTCGTTTTTTGGTAAATTTAGCCGTTCGGCAAGTAACCAGCCACATCGGTAGGAAAAAACTAGTCGAATTGTCACTTAAACGGTCGTTTTAGGGCTGAAAATCGACCGAAACATCGACCTATGTAAATCTGTCATTATTTTAATTACCTATTCTTGACAACACAGACCACGAGCTTGATCGCAAGCGCCGCGTAACCTGGAAGATGGGCCATTTGGCTATAATAATTTAGCCAGATCCTTTTTTCTTTTCGTACAACAAGCCATTGTGACTACATCCAGAGTCATTGTACCAACATAAAATACACATTTGCATGAAAGAAGACGATTATAATACTGTGACAATCAACAACTATTTATAATTTGTATAAACGTGTCTGGGGTATAGGGATGAGCCGAATATCATATATTGTTTTAGACAGAATTTTATTAGAACTAAATACTTTAATATCTCAGAATTGTTTTATTACAAAATACTAGCTTTTACGCAATCGCATCATCATCATCAGCCTATAATTTTGCCACTACTGGGGCACAAGCCTCCTTCACATGTCTTTGAATTGTTGGTTCTAAGACATTCCGACTTTCTCACGATTTTTTTCTTTGCAGTTTTAGAGCAATAGGGATGAAATCAATTACAAAAAGTTAATACCTGGATTTAAACCTACGACCAAATAATGCGTAAGTTTGTATTGGGGCCATTACCAATGGCCGACCAAATTTATTTTTTTTGGGGAAAACCCACCACTTTATTCCCAAACCAATGCAACACCTGAAAGCCAGAATCAACAATAGCAACCACCAGAAAATCGCCGAGACAATGAAGCTCGACGTGTCCTGGAAAATGAATTTACCTGTCTTGGATCCTGCAACGAAGTTAAACATAAAAGAATAGTACTACTAACCCAACCAAATCAATTGTTAAGTATTTGTTTTGGTTAATTAAATGTTTTCATTTTTAACTCTGTATCATAAAATTCATGTTTAATCAGCCAGCCCTGCCGGTCTACTCATCTGACCTTGGAAGGGTCCGCCAGCCAGGGTCACCTTCGGGCGAACGACCGCTTACGTAAGCTATTGCATCATTGTGCAGAAATGCATGCTGTGATTCAAATGTTAGGGCTGTGCTGAGAATTTTGTATTAAAACATCGTCCCTCTCATTGAGAGGAGGCTTGTGTTCCAGTGTTATATCTTTAAAGGATATGATCATCATCTGCCTAGCCTTTTCCCAACTATATTGGGGTCGGCTTCCAGTCGAACCGGATGCAGCTGAATATCAGTATTTTATATGGAGGTACTGCCTATCGGACCTCCACAACCCAGTAACTGGGTACGGGACTCCATGGTAAGACTAGTTGTCAGACTTTAGAGTTCCTGACAGTAACGACTGTCAAAGATCTACTAATGATCGCCGGAACCAACGGCTTTACGTGATTTCAGGCACGGAGGAAACTCGCTATGACATAACATAACATCGGCAAGCGCAGCTTAACCCGGAAGATCAGCCTGTGCGGCTGTAATTATTATAATGGTGCCAAATTAAAAGTCCTCAGAATCGCTTGTACAATTTAATAAAAAGTTATAGGGCTGGTGGTTGACGGGCAAGTGACGATGGCAATTAATTTTGGCAGAACAATAGTTTATTCAGTTGGAAAATTTTAGGCTGACGATGATGTTAATGAATCAGAATGTAACATTGTGTCTATTTCCAGAAGGATAATGCTGAGGTTATTCAACAAGAAGCAAAGGTTGTTCAACCACATTCGAACATTAGATCTGTGAAGATGAGTCGTATAACTGCCCATAGATTACCGCGACTCTAGCACGTAATAAAGTGTGTTTCAAACGGAAGGGACTATCATTTCGTTTCCGAGTTATGTAAAATCGATTTCAAAGCTCTTTTTTTTGAACGATGTTTAAAAATCATTACATTAAGACGCTCCCTCATCGCGAGCATTCACCTGTAATGTAACATAAAAGTGCGCAATTTGATGCTCTATTGTTTTCGAATGTTCGAATTTGTAACGAGGTGAATGTTCGCGGTGAGGGAGCGCCCTTAACTTTTCGGTTGTACAAATCAAAAGTTATTGATAATTTGACTATTGACATCCCTGGATTTCCTTAGCTTTTTATTTATCTTTTCATTTGATGTCTGGCTCGCGTTTGACCACTATTTCGCCTGATGGCAAGGGACGAGGTCGACGGTGAAACACGTTTGCCTAAATGCTAGGCATAGGCAAGTAACCATTTAAAGCCACGCCAAGCCGGCTACGCGACACCTCGCAGCGTAACACGACGCCGCCGCCGTCACTTCGTGTGCAATAGTTTTTAAGGTTGATTGTTTTTAAAATATGTATTAGTTTATAGTTATTATTCTCTTATACTTACTAGATCTAAAGACGGCAATTATACGAAGATTTTTTTTGAATAACTGAACTAACTAAAAAAGGTAACATAAAAACTTTTTTTTAAAAAGTACCAACTTCAAAAACAAAATACAAAAATGTATAAAATAACTTTTCTTGTATATATATGTATTGTGTTTTTATGGGCCATAGTTGCCTGAAATAAAGGATAAAATAAATAAATAAATAAAGGAAACACGGCAAGGAATTCCACTCTTTCCATTCTGGTTCAAGGAATTAGAAACAAAGATAGCAGTTGTATGTTGATGATCTGTAGATAATTGATATTTAGAGTCAACCCTACCGCTGATATAAAAAGTTGACCAATCAGAGCTCAGTATAAAATTACGCGTGATTTTATTTGTCTGATACAATATTTTACGTCTTTGTAATGTACGCCGTGTTTGATGGCCAAAGGACCTTTGCCCCTTGTCTATACAAATGTAGTCTATGATTATTACGATTGCCTTTGGTTATGAAGTCCTGGGTTATCGAACTGCTAAGAATTGTCCTAGGCTGGGAAAAGTGAGCTGGCAGACGGCGAGTAATGGGCGACTCCGATCATGGACCATGCCCGGGTCGACGCGAAGGCGCGTCGTGTTTCACGCGCGCCACATACTGCTGTCAGCTCAATGACGAGGCCTTTAGGGGCCAAACACTGCCGGGGTCGCGGGACTAACGAGCTACCTTGACCCCGGAACATAAAGGGCTATTGAAGGACACCGTAGATTTTATTCAGTATAAGTCTGAGAGTCCCTCCTGCGGCAGGGTGGGAAGACTCATTTGATGATTTTATCATGCTAAAAAAGGGCTTGGTTTATGAACGATGAAGTGATTTTTTGAACTCCAGAATTCTTTTCACTAGTCTTTCTTAAAAGTACATATACTTGATTTGATTTTGTTTTATTAAACTTCTATTCATACCCAATGCTTTATATGGAGTCATCAACGCATATTACTCACAGTTTAATACTTATAACCTTTCATTTTACATTGGATGACGCGACGAGTTAAATTCGCTAACCGGGCTTGAACTGACAACCTTGCTTGTTCAATGATCCGTGTTACTCAGAACATACATTGTGTTATGTTAAGTATACTGCATGTTTCTTTGGATATGATGTGTTTATTCTGGCATTCTTGGGGTGCTTAAAATAATGTGTGGATTACTGGTACATCCGGTGTGCCCTGTGTATTTGTGGATTATGTTTTTGAATCAGATTAATCAACAATCCATTTCTTTTGAAGTTGATAAATTCATCAAAATATGAGTCCTCCCGCCGTGGATGGAGCGCAAGGGACTGTCAGACTCATACTAACTTAAATCCACGATCTCCTTTAATAGCCCTTCACGTTCCAGGTTCACAGTTACCTGTTTCGACAGTCCCGCGACCCCGATGTAACTATGTAGTTTCTTTAGTTAACCTGTAATGATGATGTAACGGATGTAGGTAAATCAGCTTTATAGAAAACTAGCTGTGCCCGCGACTTCGTTCGCGTGGATGTGGGTACTTAACATGTTTTTTTTTTTAATTGACAACGTTTCATACAAACTTTCATCCACTGTTTTATCCTCTTGGGGGTAGAATTGATCAAAATTCTTTCTTAGCGGATGCCTACGTCATAACATATACCTGCATGCCCAAATTTCAGCCTGATCCGGCCAGTGGTTTGGGCTGTGCGTTGATATATCACTATGTCAGTCAGTCACCTTTGAGTTATTAATTAAGATGTAGGTAGCTCTTTGAAAGCAAAGCATTTGTCTCAATCGTATTCCGTCAATTTTCTGACAGCTTTTTGAGACTGGAACACAACGCACCGTCGCTCGCCGGGCCTGTTCCTCGAACGGACGGTGAGCTATCAAATCAGAGTTCTGTTTTTTCTTATTTCTGTGTTACAAACTGATCGAACATTTCCATACACACCAGCCATTCATACACTAAAATTTTCCTATCCTTATAAGAAAAGTATACTACGACTAAATAGTGGGCACAAAGACCACGAAAGGCAAAACATCCGTGTTTTGTATTACCTTACCTTATTATGATTACCTACCTTAGTATCGATAAAAAGATAAAAGTCCATTAAGAATCGTGTCGTAAACTACAACTACAATCGCAATGTTTTCCAACATTTGTTACGCTGAAATTCCTTCATTTTTCAATACGAAATTCATGAAAAACGCACGATTGAAAACGTGATTCTAAAACGTTATCGATACCGGCAAAATCGCATTCCTTTTACTCAAGAACAACCATAGTAACTTGACATTCGAAAAAAAAATGGCGGCTGACATTTTGAATGATTTTGACGTTTTGTGGCGGCCATTTTGTGCTGGTCGATTGCTTAATTGTTGATGAAAATTGGTGAGCCGTTGATTATGTTTATGTAGTACAGTTTTGTTACATACTACGTACTGCTAACAACGTGGTTTTGTGCACATGGGTTTTCATGTTGTTTTGTTGCAAAATAACGTGTTATAAACGTGTTTCCTGTATTGAAATGACGACTTATATCTTCATGCGATCTTTATCAGAGGCCTAAGCACAAGATTTTGGTATTTTACCGAATTATTTTGATTGCTTTGTGATTATTACGATGATTAGCACAATTATGAAGCAGCGTTTACGTAAATAATACATAACAAAATATTCCACTAGGACAGTGCATGTATGACTAGAAGATGCATGAATGTAGACAAGGAAAATTTGACAGATTGGGTTAGACTGAATTGCTGGCATAAATGTATAATTGTACATAGATCTCTGTCATATTTTTTTATGATGATTGAATTCAATTTTGAATGATTTTTGACAGGCCTGTTGGTCTAGTGGTTAGTGACACTGACTTTTTTTTTTCTTTTTACGTGGCAAAATCATCAAATGAGTCCTCCAACCCCGGGCAGGGCGGGAGGGACTGTCAGACTTCTACTGACTAAAATCCACGGTGTCCTTCAGTAGCCTGTTATGTTCCGGGGTCACGGTAAGGAAATAATCCCGCGACCCCGGCAGGCTTTGGCCCTCTGAGAGGGGGGCCCCGTCATTATGATGACGCTCTTTGAGGCGCGCGTGGGACACGACGCGCCGTCGACCCGGGCATGGTCCATGGTCGGGCAGCGAGTTGCCCTTTACTCGCTGCCCGCATGCCCGCGTAGTGACACTGACTGCTATGCCGGAGGTCGTTGGTTCGACTCTCACCCAGGACAAATGTTTGTGTGATGAGCACGATCATTTGTTCTGTGTCTGGGTGTAATTTATCTATAATATTTATGTATTCAGAAATATATAAGTATGTTTATCAGTTGTCTAGTACCCATAACACAAGCTCTGCTTAGCTTGGGACTAGATGGCATTGTGTGATAGATGTAAAATATTACAAAAAAAAAAGTGTCCCAGCAATGGGAACATTTATGGGCTGATGATGATGACGATGTCGATTGTATTCTGCAGACAATTTTTAAAACTACCATTTTACTTACAGTATCACTCAAAGGCCTAAATAACCATGTAACAGTATAACTCCTTTGTTACAACTGATTATTAACATCGCCGTTTATAACAAAAATAGTCTTGAGATTTTCCTTCACACATTTACAGATATTCATGCAAACTATCAGTGTGTGCGTGTGTCGACCACTTTATCTTGAGACCCCCTAACTCTTGTGTCTTGGACATTTGAAGGGATGAAACCGTTTCAATGGCACTGTAAGGGTCTTGGTAAAATGGTGGACGGTTTAGACTGCAGTATTTGATGTGTAGGGCTTAAAGGGTGTGCTTGATTTACGCGTTTTGGTTTTTGCAAATTTAGTTTAAAATGTTGTTTTTTTTAATCTTTTTTTTATTATTAAATAATATCTCACAAATATAGTTAGGTTAAATAAATGAACTGTGGCGTTACTGTGAAATAAGCCAACATTTTATTTATTTTTAGGAATGGATATAAATGATTGGAAAAAAAATTGTATAGAAACAATAGCCACAACAATTCTTACTTATTATTTATGTTATGTAATGTGAATAAGCAAACAATGAATACGTTTATAGTCACGTATGTAATTTTGAATTACATAATTAATATTTATTAGATCATCATTTTATTTTCCTTTTTAAGAAGTATATTGTATGGAAAATTGAAAAAGCGCCTCTACGAAAGAGTAACAAAATTATTTCCATGAATTTAAAGTTTCGTCAAAGCTTCCGTTTACTTTAGATCACAAAAACGATATGCTAGAATTTCTGATTGACACATTACGATTATTATCACGACGCGCGTCGGCGTCGGTCAAATACTAAACTTCATGCGAGCGAAGGTGCAGCCATAGCCAAAACTTATCATCAGTATATATTTTCGTTTAACTTTATATTCGAATCCAACACCCTTAACCTAGTATGGATTCAAAAATGAATTTATATTAATAATTAATATTCATAATTCATATTATGAAATTTGCATGCCTAAACGGCGGGGCGGGACATAGCAGATTTTACATGTAACCAACATGTTATGTACCTATGATCCATAATAAATGACTTGAATTTGAATAAAAATCATGAGAGTCTTATCAATATTTTTCCTCATAGTTAGATCATTCAATAATGCTTTTGTTATTGTGTACATACATTTACATACCTATTTACATTTTATCATGAAATATTTCAATTGTAACAACTTTAAAAATACCTACTCTAATAACTGAAAAAAAGTTTCAAGTTAAAAATAATAACAATGAAAATGAGTGAAAAACTGAACTGTTCCCTTTAAATGGTTTTTCTTTTTAGAAATTGCAGGTAAAGTCTGAAAACTCTGTAAAATTGCAGTAGGTAAAATTCCATATTTTTACAGAGCTTTTACTTTTTTTCTTCTGATTAATGCATTTTTGGAAAATGATATCCTAAATACATTAACACTAAACACACATTCACCAAAATACCGCAAAAATATTCCAGCCGTTCCAAACAAAAAGTGCAATCAACTTCCCCGCCGCGTAAAACACACACGACCCTAACATTCGCACACGAACGCAAGCACGAGTGTGCATGCTCGACCTTGAGCCGGCGGGGTCGCTGCCCAGCCGCCAAGGGCGATGCAGCTCGGTGTTTATGTAACGCACCATTCTTACACCGTTAGACTGGGTTTGGTTTTATTTGGCGTAAGTTAAATTGCGTCTTTAATTCATTTGCAAATTTCATGTTTCTAAGAAAAGGAAGGCCCTAATTATGATAATTAATATACAACGTGTAACGGTAAAAGCGCAAAACCTCTCGTGGGGTAACTCAGCCCATGTTACTGAACAATGTTTGAACTAAAACTTTCGGAAAAAAAAATATTTTTCATACAAAATGAAAAATGTATGAAAGTATGAAAAATGTTTTTTTTTATTATTTTTCTTAAAGTTTTAGAACAAAACACACATTAACGTTACACGTTGTATATATTTTGTTTTGGAGGTTTTTGATTTTGTAGGACATAAATAAATTATATTATCTAGTAGAATAGAGTCAAGAAAGAAAAGAACGTGTCTCCAAGTAGAATGGAATAAGAGCACGAAGATGATGATGATGATGATGATAAAAACATCCATCCATCCTTATAAACTTTTGCCTTCATTTTATCATCATCAGCCTATAATGTTCCCACTGCTGGGACACAGGCCTCCTCTCTGTGAGAGGGAGTGGGCTATAATCCACCACGCGGGCCCAGTGCGGATTGGTGGATGTCACATGTCTTCCAATTTTTGGTTCTAGGACATGCCGGTTTCCTCACGATGTTTTCCTTCACCGTTTTGAGAGCAGTGGTGATGAAATAAATTACACAAATTAATGCGCCAGGCGGGGTTCGAACCCACGACCTACAACTCGTAAGTCGGGACCGATACCACTGGGCCACCACTGCTCCTCCTTCATTTTATATGAAGCCGAAAAAATCTGAAACGAAAAACTTTTTTTTTCGATTTCAGTAATTTTGTTATAGTACAAAATGGCTAAAATCGAGAATCAATCCAGCTACTAATGTTATGGTAGCCATACACCATCCTGCCTATCGAACGATCTATTTGACGCATGCAATTGTTTCAAATTGGCAGTTCGTCCATATACACCATACACCATACTGCCTATCGTACGATCGATTTGACACAACGTCAAATCTGCAGCAGCGATGCCAACTTAGCAACTTTATAGCTAGATCTAGCTATTATTCGGTGACCGATAGCTACAAATTTATAAAATTGTAGCTGTCGTCACCGAATAATAGCCAAATGCATCACTGCTGCCGATTTGACGTTGTGTCAAATCGATTTGAAGACCTATCAAATTGGCATGTCATGCCATCAAATTGGCATTTTTAAACAATTGCAATTTGAAACAATTGCAAGCGTCAAATCGATCGTCGATAGGCAGGATGGTGTATGGCTACTATTATAAATGTGAAAGTAAGTCTGTCTGTCTGTCTCTTTTTCACGCGAACAACTTAACCGATTTGGATGAAATTTGGTACGAAGATAGTTTGAGAGCCGGGAATGAATATAGGATAGCTTATCCCGAAATTCTCACAGGAACGATAAAAAAAGTTATGCGCGTACGAAGTCGCGGGCAAAAGGTAGTATTATACGAAGAAGTTGAAATATAGAAAACTATAATAAAATTATAATCGATGAAGAAAGGGTTTTTCTTTATGACATAGGTACACATAACATAGATAACGTTATTTAAATTATATAAAATAATGTTTACTTAGAATACAACTTACACTACAATGTATATCAAGTATTGTTGGTATAACAATTAATTAATAAGTCCTTTTAGCAGACAATAGAAATAAATCTAATTTTAGTCACAATATGGTATTAGTTTTTCTATTCAAAGAATAGAAAAACAACTCAGGACTATGCAATACAGAAAAGATTCTTTGAAAAAAATATCTTTTGAATTTTTTCTTCAATGTACAGATACAACAGATAACAATTTGAATTGTTACAGTCATATTTATGATAATATTATGAATAACATGATTTTGAAATTAAAATAATCATTATGAAATCGATATTAAATCATATTTTGTATAATAATTCAATTTCATGAAGGTTACAAAGCCTTGATAATCGTTTCAAAATAACCTAATTATGAATTTATAGAATATGGAATTTATTTCATTGCACACTAAAATTAATACACAAATATTTTCCAATGATAATAATTACATACGTAAAAAAATATTATACACTAATGAGCAAAAGTAGGTACCTATGGAATCAATTACTTGGAATTGATATCGGGATATCTCCATAAATAATAGCGTGATTTGAATGAATTTGGTATCAATTTTAAATTAACAGTATTTTTTTTCAAAATGATTCCATTTTTATTAATTAGTTGTTAAATATAAGTACTCAAGATCGCGCGGAATTGGAGTAAATGATTCCATACATTTTGATCGTGATTGTATTAAGGACGTACGGCAAAGCGAAAGCATCGTTTGATGAGTCGGAAAAGTTGCCACGCACCGCCACCAGCAGGCGCCAGTATCGCGAAATTAACGCAATCCAAAGTTTTATATATATTTCATTTCGTCAACTTCGACATTTCATAAAGTGTTCCCTTTACGTAAAATACATGTATTACTCTAGTAGAAATATTTTGATATAAAGATATTGAAACATTTACTAAAACAAAATATATAATAATACTTATTGATGTGGATAAATATTTTGTAAATATTTTTATCATTCACAGTCTTAAATTTATTTTATAACACTTGGACACAGATTATGACGTCCCGAGATAACGAAAAAAACTACTATTTGGTAGAAAATTAATAAAATTGGCACACTTTGCGAAAGTGACAATTCCCAATTATCTAAAGCCCCAAACACATGCGCGCACGGGCATAGGCATGTGCGTTGTGTTCCACGCGCGCCTGAAAGAGTGTCAGCAATGTCAGCATAATGACGGGGCTCCCCCTTAGAGGGCCTACCGAGGCCCCGGGACTAACGAATACCGTGACCCCAGAACGTAAAGGTCTATTGAAAGACATCGTAGATTTTAGTACCCGCCCTGCCCTGGGTAGGAGGACTCATTTTTTATTATTTTACCACGCTAAGAAAAGCCCCAAACACACGCTTCTTTTATTAACGTCCGTTCAGAAAGCTAGTTGCGTGATATCTTTATATGTTCGAGAAAGTAAAGATAAGGGTGGTGTTGGTACTAATTTTTGATGCATTTTGATGTAATGACAGACACTAGCGCCGCGTAAAAGGGACTTAGTAGTTTTTTACTCGTATATTATGAGGTACAGGTACACAGATTATTTTAGTACAACAATTTTATTGTCTGTAACTTCTTTATAATTGAATCTTCATTCTATAATATCCTATATTTTTTTTTTTTGGGACAAGGTCTTAATATCACTTTTCTGATAAATGAAACCTTTAAGAGATATCTATCGGCTCTAAAAGAATGAGCCCAGTGCTAATCATTTTTTTTGCCTCCAAAGCAATTAATAGTGCGAGAAGCAACATGTACCGAACACGCGGTGAGACAGCAATGACCACCAATTTTTCATCGCAGTCGCAGCATTATACTATTGGCGATATTTAACAGGGTGGTGGGTGCTATGCCTTATATGTAGTTGACATGTAATTTTGAAGTATTCAAAATTTTGACAATAGCAGTTTTCATTTAATTTATTTTAATCCTTATTCTTCGAAATTGTTATAAATCTGTGACGAAACTAAATACATAATAATAAGAGTGAAGTGTTTCTTATCCTATATCGCAGTTTGATACGATTAGAAGTTATTTTCAGTTACATATTGTCTCAAATTGTTGACTGCAAATCAGTGTATTTATCATTAGTTCATGTGAAATAGTATTTGGATGCATAAAGATTAGATGGGAGGAGGATGGACACAGAAAAACCACCGACAACAATAGTACGATATCACGATAGCATTGATATAATTATCACTGTGAGTAATTTATTGTATTGATAGGAACAATTCGTAATGTATAGTATCATACGTATTCTAAACATTTCCCTTGTTTGCTCTATATGGGTCGTCAGGAATTTCCTGCGATGATATTCAGTAAGTTTGGTTTATTTTATTCTTTATTTATTCATGAAAATAATGTGTTATTGAAAAAAGAAAGTTTACGTGACTTATTTACAGTCATGTCCGTTTAATCACGTCATTTGAACACATCGAAACATAGTTTTGAATAATCTATAAGCCTACGTATCATTCGTTTTTATTTTCTCGATCTTTTTATACATTTCCAATTTTATTATTACGAAAATCTGACAGCCGCGATCTGAAAAAAAGTGTCACAGGTCTAGCCTGTAAGAGCCACGCTGGCTGACTGATTCGTCAAGGAACGAAAGTGATGACACTACTTTTAAAAGGCAAAAGATGAGAGGACGATAGTGAATGTGTGCTCAGAATAAAACGGCGTATGTGCCCAAACATATTGACGTCTTTTTATGAATTAAAATTGTTATTAATTGAAAAACTGTCTTTACAGAATTTAGATACTAGTATTTTCTACAATTTAAAACAACATCCTTTCAATAACTCATAGTAGTTACGCCGAAAAGTTCAAAAAATAAAAAACATAGACTGAACTTTGCATTTTTTTTGTATCGAGAAAATTTAATTGAATCGTGTTTTCAACTTTGTGAGAATTTAGATCATATAGTTAATAACTATATTCCAAGTTGTAAGATCTGTAGTCCAGTCATGTACGACAGAAAGTAAAATGTAAAAACCGTATAAGTACTGACTTAGCCCCTTAATACTCGTAATAATGACTGGTTTAATACCTTTATAATATCCATTTAACTGATCCTCTAAGTCAAGTTAAGTAGCTATATTATGGTAAGAAGTTACCTACTTTCATAATGTTGTTAAAAATATTTGAATATTTTTTTTTTCGTGAATGTTATTGCCGGTAAATATGGCGCAGCGTCGGGGAGAATTCCCGCTGCCCCGACAAGTCGAGGCGCGGCGGGAAGAGGTCCGGCGCGATCTCAGGGCAGTATGGAGACAACGACTGTCGCAACCGAGGTTCGGGCACGCCGCAATCGCGGCGGTAAGACCCCTCTTTGAGGAGTGGCTGGAGAGACGTCACGGCGTCCTGACCTATCGGATGACGCAGGTCCTCACCGGACACGGAAGTTTCGGGAGGTTCCTGTGTCTGATAGGGAAGGAGGAAACGCCCGGGTGCCACCACTGCGAAGATCGCCCGGAGGACACAGTAGAGCATACGGTGCAAGACTGCCCCGCTTGGGCAGAGCACCGACGTGTCCTCACGGCGGCGATAGGCGGAGACCTCTCGCGCCCGGCATTGGTTGCGGCCATGCTGCGGGGCGAGACGGAGTGAAAAGCGGTCGCCTCCTTCTGCGAAGCAGTAATGCTCGTGAAGGAGGTGGCGGGTCGCGAGAGAGAGAGGACAGCGTCCTCCCTCCGCCCCAACCGCAGTGGTAGGCGCCCGCGGCGTCGGACGTCAGCAGACGATCTCCGGCCACCGTAGGCGCGGGCATGCGGGCAGCGAGTAAAGGGCAACTCGCTGCCCGACCATGGACCATGCCCGGGTCGACGGCGCGTTGTGTCCCACGCGCGCCTCAAAGAGCGTCAGCATAATGACGGGGCCCCCTCTCAGAGGGCCAAAGCCTGCCGGGGTCGCGGGATTATTTCCTTACCGTGACCCCGGAATATAACAGGCTACTGAAGGACACCGTGGATTTTAGTCAGTAGAAGTCTGACAGTCCCTCCTGCCCTGCACGGGGTAGGAGGACTCATTTGATGATTTTACCACGCTAAAAAAAATAAAAAAAAAAAATGCCGGTAAATATAATATCGTCTCACCTTCATCATTAATTTTGTCGCATATTCCTATAATTAAATAAAAACAATACAAAAATAGTCCTACTAGACTATTATAATACGTAGTACCCATAATTACTACAATAATAATAATATTCCACAACTAGCACATAACGCCATCTAGTCCCAAGCTAAGCAGAGCTTGTGTTATGGGTACTAGACAACTGATAAACATACTTATATATTTCTAAATACATACATATTATAGATAAACTAGATGAAAACCCGGCTTCGCTCGGGTGAAACATGACTCATAACTACAGATCTGGTACAAAATGTAGGTAGATATTTCAGTAGTCATCGGTTCTCAAGGAATGGGTATTAAAGGTATGCAAGGCATAGATTCGTATAGCTTTATTCATTGTGTTTAATAAATATAGTACCTAAATAAAAACTTGGAGAGAAGTCATGGCGTCCTGACCTACTGCTTGACGCAGGTCCTCACCGGACACGGAAGTTTCGGGAGGTACCTGTGTCTGATGCGAAAGGAGGAGACGCCTGGGTGTCACCACTGCGAAGATCGCCCGGAGGACACGGTGGAGCATACGGTGTAAGACTGCCCAGCTTGGGCAGAGCACCGACGTGTCCTCACGGCTGCGATAGGCGGAGACCTCTCGCGCCCAGCATTGGTCGCGGCCATGCTGCGGGGCGAGACGGAGTGGGAAGCGGTCGCCTCCTTCTGCGAGGCAGTAATGCTCGTGAAGGAGGAGGCGGGCCGCGAGCGAGAGAGGACAGAGTCCTCCCTCCGCCCCATCCGCGGTGGTAGACGCCCACGGCGACGGACGTCGCTAGATGATCTCCGGCCACCGTAGGCGCGGGCATGCGGGCAGCGAGTAAAGGGCAACTCGCTGCCCGACCAAGGACCATGCCCGGGTCGACGGCGCGTTGTGTCCCACGCGCGCCTCAAAGAGCGTCAGCATAATGACGGGGCCCCCCTCTCAGAGGGCCAAAGCCTGCCGGGGTCGCGGGATTATTTCCTTACCGTGACCCTGGAACAGAAAGGGCTATTGAAGGACACCGTGGATTTTAGTCAGTAGAAGTCTGACAGTCCCTCCCGCCCTGCCCGGGGTTGGAGGACTCATTTGATGATTTTACCACGCTAAAAAAAAAAAAAAAAACCTAAATAAAAACTGCAGTTTTTCGCCCATTGTTCGCGCCTATTGGCCGGAGATCGTTTGCGACAGTCGCTCCCTTCATACCGCCCTGAGATCGCTCCGGAGCTCTTCCCGCCGCACTAAACTTGTCGAGGCAGCGGGGATTCGCCGTACCAACACAGTTCATGCATGTACCACCATACCAACACTTTTCAGACTCCTAATATCTATTATGAAGAGGAAAGATTTGTATTTTTGTATGTTTTTTTTAGTGTGTAACATCATCAAATAAGTCCTCCCACCCAGGGCTGTCAGACTCGTACTGACTAAAATCCACGGTGTCCTTCAATAGCCCTTTACATTCAGGGGTCACAGTAATTCGTTGGTCCCGCGACCCTGGCAGGCTTTGGCCCTCTACAGAGGGGCCCCGTCATAATGCTGACTGCACTCTTTGAGGCGCGCGTGGAATACAACGCGCCGTCGAAAAATATTCAAGTGGGATTCAAAAGTGGGATCCAACGGGAATAATTCGTTGGTCCATGGTCGGACAGAGATAGGGCGCAAGAGGTCTCCGCCTATTGCCGTCGTGAGGACACGGCGGTGCTCTGTTGCGCGCGGGGCAGTCCTGCACCGTATGCTCCACCGTGTCTTCCGGCCGATCCTCGCATTGGTGACACCCAGACCTTGCCTCCTTCGTCATCAGACACGGGTTCCCGAAAAATCCGTGTCCGGTGAAGACCTGCGTCAAGCAGAAGGTCAGGACGCCGTGACGCCTATCCAGCCACTCATCAAAGAGGGGTCTTACCACCGCGATTGCGGCATGCCCGGAGCTCGGTTGCGACAGTCGCACCCTCCATACTGCGCGCCGCAGCGAGTAACATAGGCTATAATTATTATATCATGTCCACCCGTGCGAAGCCGGGACTGGAAGCCAGTAAATAATATTTTCATAGGTCCTTTCCTCTCTGAAGCAAGTCGGCCCTTTGACGTGAAGAAGCCGGAGGTAATATCGTTCTCGATCAGAAAGGCATTCGTGGTTGCCACTGTCATCATTGTTTACGGCTACACGTTTGTTTGACACTGACATAAGTTAGGCCAGGTTCACACGGTGACCATTCGAATCGATTTTTTCACGTATACGGTTTTACCGTATACGATGCAGTCGTTCACACGGCAACCATTCGATTCGATTTTTTCGGGCCACGCATGCGAGTGCGTACGATTCTCGAATGGGCGAGTCGTGTGAACGACACAACATGAACATAAGCGCCACTGCGAGTCGTATTCGATAAAATCGTTTCGAGACGCGGCGGCGGCGTTCCGGTGACAACTTCGCACGGTATACGGTAAAATATATTTCTCAAACACGGGATTTTCCCGTATGAACGCCGTGTAAACAATTTTTAAGTTTTCACATATATTCTGTTGTCACTCCTCTATTCGATAAAATCGTTTATACGGTATACGGGAAAATAATCGCCGTGAGTACCTGGCCTTACAGTTCATAGTTTTTTTTCTAAATAATATCGCAACGTGTCGAGGAGGTTTAGTACTTAATACACCACATGACACTGGCATGCTAACAGTGCTATCGACTCGGTTGCCAAAAACAAAGAAAATTAAAAAAGCTTCTCAACATGTTACCCGATGTCAAAAATGGCGGCTGCGATCTGTCTGGTCAGAAAATCATTAGAAATGTACAAAATACTCGACAATCCGAATTTTGCGGATATATGTTGTCGACTCGAAATCTTTATTTTTTAATGTTTTATTAATCAGGCAAGCTTTCGATCGAGTCTACCGTAGCCCTGCACGAAATTATTAATATAGATTACACCCAGACACAGAACAAATGATCGTGCTCATCACACAAACATTTGTCCGGGGTGGGAATCGAACCCACGACCTCCGGCATAGCAGTCAGGGTCACTAACCACTAGACCAACAGGCCAGTCAACAAACAAGACAGCAAAAAAATCCAATTTATGTAACTAATAATAAAAATCAATAAAGTATTTCTTAAAACCAGCTGTGGAAATAGGCTATTACATAGTTCAAGTAAAACTCATCGCTAGGCACATATTCCTCCTTTTATTTTTAATTATAGCTAGCACCTGGCAACTGGCTGAGTACCGTTACACTGCATAATCTGTGGTACTACCATTTATACAGCACGATTTATTTGACTAGATCGTAACAATAACGATCAAGTCAAAAAAGTCGTGTAATTATTAGATGTAGTCTCAAAGTTGTGTGACGCGAGGGAATCAAGTAGCTGTTCATTTTCAAATAAATCAATTAGAGCGGGAGCCCGCAACAGATGTCCGTGACCAATTTCTTCTCAAGCCATAATTAGCAGGCTACATGAGGGAGTCGTATCATGAACATTCGTGGAAGTCAGCTGCGATTCCGTTGGTGGGATAAGCAGCAATCGCCGTTCAAACACGTAGAAAAAATATTTTTTTTTAGTCATTTCCTCCCAACTGAAACCTGGTTAATATTGAAGATTACCTTGTATCACGAAGAATAAAACCAATCAGCCGACGATACCATGGTGGAATACACGTCAGCTGGTCACTCGAACATGTAATTTTTTATTTTATTTTCAGTGATTTCCTCTCAACCCAAATTTAACCCAATGAAAGTTTACATGTAGTTATGGCTAAAAACAGACGTCAGCTGGCTGTAGCTCGGTGGAAAGATCGTCAGCTGATGCTTTGAAAATTACAAGTAGGACTACCGCTCTTAGCCTAAATCTGCATTCAGTTCAATGTTTACAATTCCTCCCTACAGAAAACCTGTTTATATTGAGGCTTACTCAATATCACGATGAAAAAATCCATTCATCTTATGTTTACAGACAGTTATGGATCAAAATACAGAGTTGTTCTTATAAAGCTGGGCATCAGGAACATTTGTGATTCCGTAAGAGATACGAAAAAACTTATTTAGATAACTTTAGCTCTTTTTTCAGTATAAACATTTTGGCATTTTTATTTTTTTGGTCAAGTGTGAATAGTCCACTAAAATGAATTCGCTAGGAACAATGTTTGGATTATACAAAATGTGCAATACCTTAAAAACTACTTACCCGATTTTCATGAAACAAACTGTACAATAGTTTTTACAACAAGACCAACACATTAAAATAAAGTCCATTACAATAACCCCATAAACAAAAACCTACATTTTCAAGTTACGTAGTTATGATCAATATAATTAGGTATCATAAGATTTATTTTTTAATGCCTTTCGACTCTGTTTCATGTCAATTACTATTTCGATGTATCGGAAGACAAAAATCAGGAAGGCGGAAATTGGATAAAGGACATAACATTCATCACGCTCCATACATTTTTTGGGCTTTTCTGAAAGTGCCGGCCAAAGTAGTTATTAAAAGTCAGCGATGAGACCACCACCGCCCGTTACGATGAGAGGTGCACGTAGTGGGAGGTGCGACAAGATGTACTTAGGTAAATATTGTTTGTAAGGAGATAAGATTATTTTTTGTAATTGTATTAGAATTTTGTATGTTATTTGTTTGTGCTTAATTCTTATTAGAATACTGTATTTTTCTTATTAGAGTTCATTAAAATACATTTCGTATCGAAACTAACTAGAAAATTGTACTAAAGTTTGATAAATATGTTGATCATAATTACGTAACTTGAAAATGTATTTTTTGGTTTATGGGGTTATTGCAATGGAACTAATTTTAATGTGTTGGTCTTGTTTTAAAAACTATTGTACAGTTTGTTTCATGAAAATCGGTTAAGTAGTTTTTAAGGTATTGCACATTTTGTAAAATCCAAATATTGTTCCTAGCGAATTCATTTTAGTGGACAATTCACACTTGACCAAAAAAATAAAAATGCCAAAATGTTTATACTGAAAAAAGAGCTAAAGTTATCTAAATAAGTTTTTTCGTATCTCTTACGGAATCACATATGTTCCTGATGCCCAGCTTTATAAGAATAACTCTGTATTTTGACCCATAACTGTCTGTAAACATAAGATGAATGGATTTTTTCATCGTGATATTGAGTAAGCCTCAATATAAACAGGTTTTCTGTAGGGAGGAATTGAAAACATTGAACTGAATGCAGATTTAGGCTGAGAGCGGTAGTCCTACTTGTAATTTTCAAAGCATCAGCTGACGATCTTTCCACCGAGCTACAGCCAGCTGACGTCTGTTTTTAGCCATAACTACATGTAAACTTTCATTGGGTTAAATTTGGGTTGAGAGGAAATCACTGAAAATAAAATAAAAAATTACATGTTCGAGTGACCAGCTGACGTGTATCCCACCATGGTATCGTCGGCTGATTGGTTTTATTCTTCGTGATACAAGGTAATCTTCAATATTAACCAGGTTTCAGTTGGGAGGAAATGACTAAAAAAAAATATTTTTTCTACGTGTTTGAACGGCGATTGCTGCTTATCCCACCAACGGAACAGCAGCTGACTTCCACGAATCTTTATGATATGACTCCCTTATGTAGTCTACTAAGTATGGCTTGAGAAGAAATCACTAACGATATTTTGGCCTGGCTCCCGCTCTAAATCAACAAATAGTGGAAAATGAATATATTTTCAGAAATCAACATACCACTCAACCTACTCAAAAAATATTGTATTTAACCGCAATCCCGGTCCCAAAATCCCGCCAAAGAATTTTAAAAGAGTTTTAGTATTTCCGTCATTCGCAGTGAATGGCGGAAAATACTAAAGTTTTTTTAAAAGTCCGATATATCGATATGTAACTACATTTATATAACTTCACGCCTTCTTTTTATGAGGGTAGGCAGAAACTACACAGCGCCATCTGCTGCGACCATCTGTTGCAGTGCAGTTGCAGTTAAGTTTCGATTAAAACAACGCTTCTCGTATTCTCTGTCACTGTCAGACTCGCTCGCGTCAAGTTCGCGTCACGCGTGCGTGTTTTGGTTATTTGGATCGCAACATGATCGGTATTCTACTATTCGTTTGACGTTTCAAAATGACAGTAAGTATACAAGTTTCAATTCGATCAGTGTGCAGTTTTAATGTCATATTCATTGAAATGTAATCGATTCCATTCGATTATTCAGTGGGCAATAATTTTTCTCTCCTGGTTTGGTTGTCGTACAGTTGACGTGCAGTTCACGCGCAGCTTACGCGCAGTTCAAAGATTACATACCGTTTATCACTCGAACGTGAACTTAACTGCAACTGCACTACTACTTAATCGGCGCGTCATAAAATTACGTGAATTAGCCTTCTGGTCATACAAGCACGCCGCGGGCGGCGCCGATTAAGGGTACGACGCACACTAAACAGATTCAATTAATAATACAGCAATAACTACAAGAAAATACCACTTTGAGTAATAATCAATAATATTTCCATGTCAACATTACCTTGGGTTCTATTCATCAATCAATCAATCAATCAAGATGAAGTAAGTCGTAGCTGTCAATCAATGGCTGTGTTATCTCATGATAACACAGCCATTGATTGACAGCTACTGGGATTGTTATCCCACTAGACTACACAAAATAAATATCGTGTCGTCCCCGTCGCGTCCCCTTTAAACCGCATCCAGATCGTTATGCTACTAGCCCACCTGCCCTGTATTGTGCAGCGCAGACCACTTTTTGCCCCCCTGTTAAATAGTGGTCAATTATCCAGTCTAGTACATAGGTTCTTTAGGCCCTAGAGACCTAGAAATCGATGGGAAAGAGCTGATTCTTGGTAGAATGTTGGTCTTAGTTCGATTAAATAAAATTTGTTATTTTTGGTTTGTGGATATCATCGAAAGATATTCTTTAAGGTTCTTTTATTTGGTTTCTATATTATGTTAAAGCAAAACATTAACCTTATTAAAAAAGTCATGTCAAAACGGCATTTCACTTTGATATTATAAGGGTCGTTCAACAGATTTTTATCTTTTTGTTGTACGATGGTTATTGATTAACTATTATTTATTATGTTTAGTTAAGAATTTACTCTTTCTATGTGATTATTATGTTTTGATTAGGCAAATTTAACGAAAACCTGAATTTTTATTATAGTAATATAAAAATAGAGTAGTTGTGGAAAAAAAAAAGTTGATGGCGTGTAAGATTTGAACCTGAATTAAAAATAGTTATTTCGGGTTAGGGTATTTGTGTATGTGACTTTCTACATTGATAAACGCACGGCACGATACAGGAGACATCAGTGTGGGGAAACTTTATTGTTGTTTAAGAAAAAAAGAAAACATATTTGTTTCATAAAGAAATCCAACCCACTGCACGCAGAATTATTCCCGTTGGATCCCACTTTTGAATCCCACTTGAAAATTTTCCCCGTTGGATGCCACAAAAAATTAAAATGTATTCCCGTTGAATCCCATAACAAAAGAAAAAAAATGGGATCCAAAAGTGGGATTCAACGGGAATAAATCGGCACGCACAGCAAGAGTCAATCGCTCAACCATTGCTCCAATAATTCAGTAATTACCCATAACAACTAAACAACATTTACCTTACATAAAACCATTACATATTACAAAAAAACTTTTTCTAAAAAAAATGTGACCGCCTTCAAAAACAACCACAAAAAAGGGTAAAATAACCTACAAAACTTTTCTTTCGGAAGTCGGTGACTTTTTTTATTAATTTCATTGTCTCTTTTGCCACCGACTTCCGAAAGAAAAGTTTTGTAGGTTATTTTACCCTTTTTTGTGGTTGTTTTTGAAGGCGGTCACATTTTTTTTAGAAAAAGTTTTTATTTTACTCTTTTTAGTTTAAATATTCAACCAAAATTCTTGTCAAATACATCATTTTCTTCCATGTGCACTAGAATTTTGTAATCCGTAGCACCGGTAATAACATCATTAACATCTCTTTAATTCATTCCCTATCTCAAAAACTACTACCTAAACCGATTTTGATGAAATTTGCAGTATTCCCTAAGTTGAACGATACCTAGTACAACAAAAAAAGAATTACTTAAATCGGACTTGTAGTTCCGGAGAATGCGAACACAAACATAGTTTTCTTACTTGAGGAGTTGTACCTTCCATCATCAGCTCAGGTACATGAGATGATGATTTCCATACGCAAATACTTGAATTACTTCATAAGATTTGCGAAAAACTATGTGTCAGCCAATAAAATTTGAGGGTTGCCCTCGATTTCTCCAAGATCCAATCATCAGGTCCTGAAATGGTGACAATGGGACCACACGGGAAGCACCAGCTTTCGAATAAAAAAAGAATCATGAAGATCGGTTCACCCAGTCGCAAGTTATGAGGTAACAAACATAAAAAAAAAAAAAAAAAAAAAAATACAGTCGAATTGATAACCTCCTCCTTTTTTTGAAGTCGGTTAAAAAAGCTACCCCATTATAACATATTTCTCTTACCAACAATTACAAAGCGCCAGGTGGTCATATTTTTATGTCACTAGGATTACAGGGTAACTGTACTGGTCCAGGTGGCTTTATGTGAGTAGAGGGAATCTTGCGCATCTTATGAGCTAGATAAAAACTAGTTTAGATGTGAGAAATGTGAGGTAGGTGTATAGGGTGTTAGAGCAAGCGAGGGACATATTTTAATGGAGGCTTGGAGAATTAAACTAACGAGAAAACAATGCAATTAATAAAAAAACCACCGACTTCCGAAAGAAAAGTTTTGTAGGTTATCTTACCCTTTTTTGTGGTTGTTTTTGAAGGCGGTTACATTTTTTTTGAAAAAGATTTTATTTTACTCTTTTTAGTTTAAATATTCAACCAAAATTCTTGTCAAATACATCATTTTCTTACAAGTGCACTAGAATTTTGTGATCCGTAGCACCGGTAATAACATCGTTAACATCTCTTTCATTCCTTCCCTATCTCAAAAACTACTGAACCGATTTTGATAAAACTTGCAGTATTCCTTAAGATGAACGATACCTAGTACAACATAAAAAGAATTACTAAAATCGGACTTGTAGTTCCGGAGATATGCGAACATAAACATAATTAACTAAATCAGTCGATGCCGACTCCTTATTAGAGAAGTTGTACCTTCCATCATCAGCTCAGCTTCATGAGATAATGATTTCCATACTCAAATACTTGAATTACTTCATAAGATTTGCGAAAAACTATGTGTGAGCCAATAAAATTTGAGGGTTGCCCTCGATTGCTCCAAGATCCAATCATCAGATCCTGACTCGGTGACTATGGGACCATTCCAGAAGTATCTCCTTTCGAACAAAAAAATAATTTTGAAAATCGGTCCACAATTCACGGAGTAATAGGGCAACATACACAAAAAAAAAAAAAACATACCGTCGAATTGATAACCTCCTTCTTTTTGAAGTCGGTTAAAAAAGGTAACAGATGACACGGTTGGCGTAGTAGCTGAGCGATCGACAGCTGCGAATCGTATCCCGGGTTCGATCCCTGTAAGAAACAAATATTCTCAACAACGAGCTTTCCGGGAGGTCATATCCGACGAATAACGAGACAATGACCCTTCGCGTGAGCTTTGCTACGCGAGAGTTTCGGGCCCTATCAATTTGATTCCTCCTGACAAGATTCTTTTTCTTTCTTTTATTTTTTCTCTTGTATCGTGGGTGCATTTACAAAAAGAGAAACTCACATACACAAACACCCAATTAATTATTTAAATCCCCGTTATAATTGTGTACTTTAAAACTTTATTTTCACACCATCTCATCCTCAAAACCAATTCTCCGAGTTTCCACGCTAGGGATAGCAAACATTTACCAATTTTCCCCAGTAATACAAAAAAACATGTAAATTCAATTTAAATGGTAAGAATACAGAAACGTGTATGTAAATTAAAGAGTTTTACGTTCATACATAATTGGATACTTTATGTATACATTCTCTTGCAGCACGTGGTTGCTATCCCTTATGTATTTATTCCTTTATGAATCCAGTTTTCATATTTTTATTTGAATAAATTTGAGTTGTTTGGGATGATAGATTTTTCTTATTTTTAACATTAAAGAGTGAATCTCATGACTTCAATAAAATATAATCTGTTTACATTGACTACGGTTAAGTAAAAAGGAAGTTTATGATTTTTATTAGCACTCTCATATCTACTACAAAATAAAGTTGTTTAATTAAACTATCATCGTCACTTGAAAAGAGTACTTAGAAGGATATGGACCTGCCTTTGCCCAACAATGGGACAGTCACTGTTCAAAAAATTAACTAACCCACAAATAAAAGTCCCTTAATGGACGTGTTGCAGGTGCCACACCAGAGACATACCTCCTGCGCGTGGCCGAAACAACAGAAACTTTCTTCACGCTACTTTTGAAGAGCCCCATGTTGTTACTCATTGTAAAAACCTCGGAAGGTATGTATAGAATATTGTATAATAATGTTATTATTACAAAACACGATTCACTTTCACCTTCCTAAAAAATACAGCAAACGAAAAATCTCGTGCAGAGTTATAAAACTAATTACAAATCAAGAAGAAAAGTCTATTTTCCTCAAAGCTTTTCATTCAAAACAGTGTCCTTAATTAAAGACACGATTCTCCCGTGCTTACACCATCACGTTTTAAACAACACCTCGTAAGTCGACAAAACTTTGGTTACACACCTCTCCTTACTTTACGTAAGAAAACGTTACTGTGACCTTTATTTATTACTCCACAATATTCTGTTTGACGTCATTGGACGTCTTTTGTTTTTTTTTTGACATAACTTTTAACAGAGAAGAATGAAATTTGGATGGTAATGACGTCATATGAAGTCTTAGGCGGTCATTGAGTGCGCACGTGATTTTTTTCATATTTTTTCCAAGTATTTGTAAAGGGGCAAAGATTTAGATTATGAAATTGTTAGGTGAAATATTGTTGCAGGATTTGTTTTGGGTTTTCATTGAGTAATAAAAGGCCAATATTTATTAAGCAATTTTGTTAAGGGCCATTTGTTTGATCGGTAATTAGGTAAACCATTTATTAGTTACAACCCAGTAAACATACAACGGGCCCCTAGTTAGTTGGGCACTAATTTGAATTCCCGAACAAGTGTAACTGTGTTGTCTGGAACAATCCTAAAGATTGGATTTATACCCTGTTAATGCAAATACGATCGCACCTTATTACAAGGGGGCTTAATAGTTCAGTCAACAAGGATTTTTGCCCTACAAAAGGTGGTGTAAATGTTTTGTATTGCTTAAGTATGCTACTCATGAAAAATGTACATTTTCGACCTCGAGGAGTGTCTGCGTTTGCCACCATCTTGGATTGAAGGGGCCAACATTTGTTCTTATTCACATAATGCTTCAACAGTTACCTCTGTGACAAAAATGTCTAAGAGAAGTTTAAAGGCAATAACATTCTACATAATGCAACACCTAATGCAAGACAAAGCCTCTTTTTTGTCCCCATCGACTGGTCTTTAGAACATAACTGGTGAAATATGGCTGTAGTGTAAGGTACACCTTTGCCTAATTCTTCGGTAATTATGAATGAGCATTATCAACCTTTTAATGTTCCCACTAATGGGACACAGGCCTCCTCTTTATGAAAGGAGGAGGAGGTCTGTAATCCACCATGCTAGGCCAGTGTGGATATATTAGATGTTACATGTCCGATTTTTTATTTTATTAAATTAAGATTTTCTTAACGATTTTTTTCTAGGACATGGCGGTTTCACGATTTTTAAGAGCCGTAGTGAATAAATAATACAAACAAAGTAATGCACAATCAAGCGGTTCAAGTCATCTCGCCACCTTCGCATGGGCCTGCCTCGACATCGAGTTCCTGAAAACCTGGACCGCGGCCGCAGGAAGAAGTGAAAAGTGGAAAGAGTTGAGGGGGTCCTTTGCCCAGCAGTGGAACAGTATGGACTGATATAATGAAAGAGCACACCACCCAAAAAATATAAGGAATAGGGGAAGGTCTTTGCCCAGGAATGAGATAATTTGGGTTATCAAAAAAAAAACCACTTGTTTCGAACCCACAACTCGTCAGTCAAGTCCTATATCATTGGGCCACTGCTCTACAACAACTTCAGTAAAATTACAGGCGTTTATTGTGTACATGATTTCTTTTGTTTTTTTTTTTTGACATAACTTTTTTAACGGCTATGAATGAGATTTGGTAAAGACGTCATAAGAAGTCGTATGCGTTCATTGAATACGCACGTGATTTTGTTCTGAAGTTCGCTGAAATATTGTTACAGGGTTTTATAAAAGGGGTAAAGAAAGGTTATGAAATTATGGTTAGTTGAAATTTCTTTTGGATTTTTGTTGAGTGAAGGTGTGTCAATAAATTTAGGTATATATCTGTAGGTACTTGCCAGTCGTGCGCGCCAATGGAACTCGCCTCTCTGACAAAATAAGTGTGCTTACATGCTTTTTTCTTTTCGGTTTAATTGATATATATGCATCCCTAAGGCCAAATTCCTACCGGCACCGTGGCATTATCTAGACCCTGGAATGGAACGTAAAGGGCTATATAAAGAACACGGTGGATTTTAGTCATTTTGTGTGTGTGTGTGTATGTTTGTAAAAGTAGCCATACACCATCCTGCCTATCGACGATCGATTTGACGCTTGCAATTGTTTCAAATTGCAATTGTTTAAAAATGCCAATTTGATGGCATGATATGCCAATTTGATACGTCATCAAATCGATTTGACACAACGTCAAATCGGCAGCAGTGATGCATTTGGCTATTAGGCGATTCTCACACTGCCCCGCATGATGCTGCATGTTGCGTGTCGACGCACCTACGCACGTTCCTGCGGGAGTGCAGATCTGCATCATCGTGCGGGTTTTTCACGCACTCACGCGCGTAGGTGCGTTTTGTAGATTCACACATGGCGGCTCTCATTTCTTTATTCGTCGTTCTCTGTGGTGGTCGTGCAGTACTGAGTATTCAAAATCACGCGCGGCACTGCGGGATTCGGTGTGCCATACCTTGCGTCTCGCCCCGCACCTACGCGCGGGGGTGCATGTTTCTCCGCTTGTACGTGCGTGATCCGCATGAAAGCGCGTGGATGCATTTTCAGTGTGTTGGACTGTGCGTGTTTTCCATACAAACGGAGATACTTACAAGCAACGGAAGAACACGCATCCACGCGCTACGCTGCATCATGCGGGGCAGTGTGAGAATCGCCTTATTCGGTGACGACAGCTACAATTTTATAAATTTGTAGCTATCGGTCACCGAATAATTATTACAACCGCTAGATTCTAGCTATAAAGTTGCTAAGTTGGCATCGCTGCTGCAGATTTGACGTTGTGTCAAATCGATCGTACGATAGGCAGTATGGTGTATGGTGTATATGGACGAACTGCCAATTTGAAACAATTGCAAGTGTCAAATCGATCGTTCGATAGGCAGGATGGTGTATGGCTACCATAATGAATAAACTCAAAAACGACTGTGCCCATTTTAAAATTTTTTTCACCATTTGAAAGCTACATTCACGTGCGAAGCCAGGACGGGCCGCTAGTTATTCATAGAATGATAGTTTTATGATTTCGCCGCAGACCAGCTAATTTGTTTTGATGTGGAAATGGAACATGCCTAATACATACAAACATAGACCCCTTTGCATTTATACTATTAGATAGTAGGTTAGGCATGCATTTCACATAATAACAAATGATAATAACACCAAAGCTTTCATCAAACATGAAGTAAGAGCCCACGCTGACGGTTTCACAACATTTGTCACTAACAGATCATATCGCGACTGATTAGTCTACGCGTGGGTGTACTGCACGTGTCGTATTTAGGCTAGACGACGCATTGCTCATAGTTGGTGTTAGGACCTGCGCTCACGAACCAACATTTGTAATGTAATGACTAGTTAGGTGAAGTAAGGTAACAAAGTCAGTGTAACAAAGTAATTAGTGTAAGTGAAAAAAGTAACTTAAGCCGTTGGGCCCGGCTGTCATTTGTAGATCTCTAATAGTCGTTACTTTTAATCAGAAGCTCACAAGTCTGAAAACTAGTCTTAACAAGGGTATCGTATTACCCAGTTAATGGGTTGTGGAGGTCAGATACGCAATCGGTCCATGTAAAATGCTGATATTCAGCTGGTTGCATGTTGTATTTTGGTTAACTGTGTTTTCTTGTCTTGTATAGGTACTCTAGTATTTGCCTGACACTAGCAAAGGACTGGAAGCAGACTTCAACATAGTTGGATCAAAGATAAAATAAACAGATGGTTATTCAAACTGTGTTTGGACTTGTTATTTAATAATAATACGTCTTTTTAGTAGTTTTTTTTATCAAATGTTATCAAAAAAAAGCTTCATTCCAAATTAATAATAAATAAAAATATTATTTATTTACTCAAAATAGTTTTTCTAAATTAATTTACTTTAAAAATGTTTAAATATTTCGAATTTAAGGCCAATTTGAAAAAAACATCCCAACTTTCTTAAAAACTAACGCGGCATAAAGATTTAAGTGGCTACAACTTTCTATGCCAAATTTAAAAGAAAAAAAAAATCATAATTATAGATAAATTATGTTAATGTTGTATCGTGTATCGAGGGCACAACTTCATAACGGTTTCAGTTACGGTGTCTTATCTAACTAAATGAGCTTATGATAAGTAGGCACAGTTTGCTAAACACATTATTGTGTATTGTGCATAATTACTATCTACTAATACGTGTTTGTATAATAAGTTATGCTTAGATTTGTTATGCGTGATGTTTGCTGTAGAAATAGGGTGATAATAATTTGAACTTATAGAAACTATGTATTCTTTGTCGTGTAGATGAATTTTTTAAGAGCGTGTACGTTGAACGTGTACTTCATACCAACTTTCAAATTCTTATTTTTCAAAATGATTGATCTGATTTTAATGAAACTTAATAAGCTTCAGCAAGTTGCATACTTAAATCTTCAAAGTTAATATAGAACAATTAAAAAAAAGATACTTCTGTTAGAGAGGCGAGCCTTCTGCATATTACGGGCCTGTGTGGGTTGTAGGTGTTACTTTTTTTTACCCGACTGCGCCAGGAGGGTTATGTTTTTCGAGTGTATGTATGTATGTATGTTTCTGTGTGTTGCTCTGCAGCCTAAACGGCTTGATGGATTTTAACTTGAGAGGTGTCGTTAGATTCGTCTTAAACGTGAGAGTGTCACTGGGTACATAAAACTGGCCAAGTGCGAGTGGAACTCGTGTGCAAAGGGTTCCGAACTACTATCAAGTGGGGTATCAAATTAAGGGATTTTAAAAATGGTTTACCAAAATATATTTAACTTATATGTTTCAATTTAATTAGGACTGATAAATGCTAACAAAAACTAAAAATAGTAAAATATAATAAATATTTAAAAAAACAAAAAACCCGACTGCGTAAAAAAACTAAAAAGAAAGAAACAAGCCCAGTAGTTTAGAATTCAATCATTCACACTCACAGTCGGGTCCCCTTGGGAAGATTTGATTGGTATAATTTGAATGGGCCCCGACTGTGAGTGTGAATGAGTGAATTCTAAACTACTGGGCTTGTTTCTTTCTTTTTAGTTTTTTTACGCAGTCGGGTTTTTTGTTTTTTTAAACATTTATTTTTTTCAGATTTTTTCATCGATTTGTTGGGAGAGCACAGTACCCTTAGCACGAATTTTCACTCTTTTACTTTACAGCGTTTTTCCAGTATTTACAGCGTTTCTTGTATGAAAAAATGGAACAGCGCCTCTGGTGTGCGAAGAAGGAACTAATTTTTTCCTTGAAAATTGTCAGTTTGAAATTGTCAAACTTCCAGTTTACTTTACGTCTCAAATACTGAAAACTCGTGCTAAGGGTACTGATGATAAAAAACAAAGTTAAGTGCGGAAATTGATGGTCGGTAAAATGCCTTCTTTCTTGGTGCTCCCGTCCCAGTTTTAGTATTTTCTTTTTCATTTCTAATAAGTATTCTCTCCCACAACGAAATGCTTAAAGCTTTTGCTTTACTTTAACATAAACTTTCAAGCCAATGCGATATGAAATTACATCACACGCGAATGTTATCAAATACAAAAAAATGCTATAAAAATAGTGTAAATTGAATCCTTGTTATCGTACGTTGACCGGACGATAACCTACTTAAGTTTGCGTTTGCGCAACGAAACTGACCTTATTCTTGTTGAGTAATATTGTGTGATTATGTGGGAATGAATTGGTCTATTGATTGGTGGATTAAAAATGAGTCATAATACAGTGAATAAAATAAAAATAAATGGCAATATAATTAACGGTAAAGCTATTGTCAAACAGAGAGGCGTGCCGAAAGCGAAGCGAAGCGTTTTCATTTGTAATGTATGGAATTGTTTGAATCCAGTCACATAGAAACGCGAAAGCGATGCGATAGCGTTAGCGATCCGAAAGCGTTGGCGATATTACAACTCAGCGAGGCGTGGCGAAGGCGTTTGCGAAGCGTTGCCGAACTATTAGTAATGGTTGGCTTTGTATGCACGACGTCAAACATAGAGCGATTCCGAAGCGAAGCGTTAGCGAGGCGTTTCCGAGGCGAATCCGAGACTTGACAGTGCCACAGTGACACTGTCATGCCTATTTTAAAACTAATATTATTTACAAAATTAGCTGTTCTGTATTGTGAGAAATGTGGAATAATCGAAGACGTGCATCACATCTTGACCGAGGATGAGTGGAGCGAACGCTTCTGGTGAAATCTGTTTGGTCATCACGCTCGATATTGACGACAAGCTCAGGATGCGCACGGAATTTACTTTCACTGGTGCTGTGTAAAGCTACTGCGTAGAGTAGCACATAGCCCGGGAGTGATGCTGAGGGAGCTGTGTGGTGGAGGCGGCACGCGCCTCCGCTTGCTGTGTCCGGTGGTCAGGCCCAACATACTGACCAAAACACCTCTCACTAGAACAATCCGTGTAATGAACGAAGATCATGAGCGGTTGTATTTTCATGCGGCTTGAGTGAATAACGCATACAAGTTCTTTTAAATGAAGTTAATTACGAGTATGTAAGAAATCTATAAATACATTTTGTTGTTGTAATTTGTATTTTTGTGTTGTTATGTGACACATAACTACCGGTCTGGTACAGCAGCAGGCAACAGTGCTGCGCAATAGTAACAGCTTTACAGAATATAATATAAATTATGAGGATCAGTACCTAGTACCGCAGTATTTGTTTGCTATCCTCATTATTAAAAACACTAACGTGCGTAATAGGGGCACCATGAAAAAACCAAACAACATAATTATTATTCAATTATTTTATTGTGATAATATGATCTATAACGACAACTTCAAAAATCCTGCTCTTTAACATTTTGTTGATGGTGTAACACATTACCATACAGTACCCTTAGCACGAATTTTCACTCTTTTACTTTACAGTATTTACAGCGTTTCTTGTATGAAAAAATGGAACAGCGCCTCTGGTGCGCGAAGACGGAACTAATTTTTCCCTTGAAAAATGTCAACTTGAAATTGTCAAAGTTCCAGTTTACTTTACGTCTCAAATACTGAAAATTCGTGCTAAGGGTACTGAACACACAATCATTACATTTTTTTTTACACAATACGCACGAATGTAACAGTATTTTCAATCATATGATTATGATAATAGCATTATTGTTTCCAAAATAGGCCTGAAATTGATATTACATTGAAATCATGCTTCAGCAGTCAATTGATTAATTCAAAGACATTGTGACACAAAGTCTTGGCATTCAAAATATCATCATTTTAATCCTCCTTTTGATGTGGTACTGTTCTCATCTCCAACAAAACGGTGGCTGGGCCAATGCAAATTAAAGATACTTGGTACCTCCTCAATAAAAATATGACTTAGGTATTGTTTTGCATAAGTAAACCAATCCAGTTTTCGAATAATCCGTTAACCGTATCTTGAGAACTGATAAAGTCTAAAGACAGTCACAAATGTGTGTTTGGTCAACACTCAGATCAAAGAAAAAAATAAGGTTATTGAATATTATTTACAAAACTAAATTTCTTATCGGATACTGTGACAATTTGGAGAACTAAGTATGTGCACACACACAACAGCTGCACATTTTCTTGTTGCATAGTAATAGATCATTACTTTACGCAGTCTATGAGCAATCAATCACGAAAAAACATGAAATCAAGAAATAAATTAATAAACAATAGACGTCAATCTGTGACAAGTTTACGGTATCACTCTTTTTTTAAATATTTTTTTGTCATGACTTCAAGGCCTTTACGCCATAGGGTGTGGCACAATGATATTAAAGCCACAGACTACTTAGAAATACTCATGGAAATACTACGTATGTCAAAACCGCATGTTTATTTTTAAAGGAGATGAGTCCTCCCATCCAGGGCAGGGCAGGAGGGACTGTCAGACTTGTACTGACCAAAATCTACGGTGTCCTTTAATAGCCTTTACCTTCCGGGGTCGCGGTAGCTCGTAAGTCCCGCGACCCCGGCAGGCTTTGGCCCTCTAAGGCTAAGTCTAGAGAGCCAAAGCCTGCCGGGGTCGCGGCCCGTCATTATGCTGACACTCTTTGAGGCGCTCGCAAATTTATGAAGTTTTATGTCATGGGTGTCGTTTTCATGGTTTTCAAGGGTGTTATAGCCGATAGTGTTGTCAAAATGTAAATGAAATGTGACTCACGCCTAAACTTGTAAAAGGTTACGCCACATTAACAAAGCTCACAAGTCGTTGTGTATATTAATATTAAACTGTTCCGAGTTATAAATCTTTTTCTGGTACTAACCGAAGTCATGAGATTACCTATTAATATTGTAAACTAGTTATTTTAACTCGATTGTTTGATCACTACAGAACACAGATGTTTTAATAAATACAGTTCAGTTTCAAAAACATTAAGTGTGACAACCCCTATGCTGCAGTGGAGCGTAGGTAATTATTTCTACAGCTAGGCCTATGGACTTTAAGGAAGTTTAACAAATATTTGTTATTATTATACAAGTGCCGGAGAATGATAATATAGAAACTTCTTACTCATTTTGTCTATGAATGTATTACTCTTAATTTTGTTTGTCATTAGTGCTGTCACTAATAAGTCTAAAACACGAGTATTATGTAAATTTTAAGCTTATCAAAACTTTTTATTTATGAAAGGTTTTATCAGATAAATCCTTATCCAATCGTGAGGTGCGAACGGTGAGAGTCGTCGTGTCACGTCGAAAAACACATCGTGGATCCAGCGATGTGATTTCTTATTGAGAATAGCATAGCTAGGCAAAGGTGACTGAGGCAATGCCTACGAAGGAGCGAGCTTACCTAGAAAAAGCCTCTAACTTTGAAGAGATACGAATATAGATGACAAATTCAGTAAACACTTTGTTATGCCTCTCCAAGCTGCATAGAAGCTTCGCTCAAATCAGTATCAGTATATTTTGTGTTGAAGATGAGGACATGGAATAAGACGAGAGTCATACCTCTGGTAAAAGTACCCTAGTCGAACGGAGGGTTTAATGGAGGAAGATGATTTATTGCAACACTGCCACACGATACCTTACAATTATTTTATAACCAATTGATTCTTGGAGAATGACCTATTTGGAAACAACGCGATTGTCATAGTAAAGTTAAAACTATTCAGTTCAATACTTCAAGAGATATATAATTCTTGCCAAAAAATAGTATGGTAATGTTTTAGACATTAACAAAATATTACTGTATGGGCAGGATTCCTCGATATTGTTGATAAAGATGATTAAATAAACAATTTTAAAAATGTTGTATTTATTTTTACATAGTACCCACACCTATTAAGTATTTTTATATTAGAGGGTTGCAAAAGGGCCACTACCAGCCAGCGCCGACTTACCAACGGGTTTAAAACCTAACGGCTCAGTTCGTGACGATGGGAAGAGACCAGACGACATGACGTTGGGATATTGGTAGGCGGGTGGGCCTTTGGTGTGTGGCGGTATTTTTGTCTACACCGTTGCGCTATCTTATATGCAAGCACAGCGGGCTGTGCTGTCGCATTTGCTGTGGTTGCTGGGACCCTCAAAAGGCGTAAAATATACAGTATTTATACCACTTCAACTGCATTTTTAACAGTGGTAACCAGTGATGACATCAGCTGGCGTTTTAGTGGACCAGGCAAAAGCCAGCCGATGCCAATTGGGTAATATTGTAGGTTGATTTGCTGACGTCTGTACCACGCGAAGAAAACTTGATAAAACTGAGTCGTTTTCATCAATTAGCGTACCTTATCTAATAAAAAGAATTCAAACAGTTTTCTCTATGAAATTTCTCAATAAATTATCGATGTTTTACAAGAAATATAATGAAGAAAAAGAAAAATCTGGCAACACAAACAACGTGCACGCTTCGGTCTCGCTTTCCCGTATTTGCTCTGTTTGACGTCGTTCATATAAAGCCAGCTAATACAACTGTCACGCCTCGCTTCGCGGGCACGCCTTTCTGTTTGACGTGGTCTCTGACGACTTCAGTTTCGGCGCGATATCGCTTCACATTTCCATACATGACGTAACAAAAACGCTCCGCTTCGCCTTCGGATCGCTATATATTCGGTACTGGCTTCATACAAAACGTCGGTTCGCTGCACCCAGTTTGACGTCTCCTTTCGCTTCGCATTCGTCTCGGAATCGGATCGGAATCGGATCGCCTCGCTTTCGCCTGCCTGTTTGACAAAGGCTTAAAGGAAAACGTCGACTGACGGTGACCCCCTAAGAAGGCCAAAGCCTGCCGGGGTCGCGGGACTGTCTCATCATGTTACCGTGACTCTGGAACGTAAAGGGCTATTGAAGGATCACCGTGGATTTAAGTCAGTACAAGTCTGACAGTGGAAGGAATCATTCAATACCCTTTCGTCTGGGTGTAGCCATGTCCATGAAAGTTCACCGTGGTCCTTCAATCGCCCTTTACGTTCCAGAGTGACGGTTATTTGTTTAGACACTTCTGCAATTGAAAGAACGAACAGGATTCTTCAGGGTAAGCTCACTCCATAGTAGACTTTGTCTATGTCACCTCTTATCTAGAAGAAAGGGCAAACGGTATAAAATAAAAATATGAAAAATCCCTTACTGTTTAGTTTATTTCACAAATTATTTTTACTGCTTAAAATCAATAAATAGTTCAATCATTGAGTTGACAAATTAGACCAACATCAATTTGCCCGAACAAGTTTCATAACAAATGGTTGGTTCTCAGACTCAGAGGTACTCTTCGAATCGAAAAATAAGTTAAAAATAACTAAAACCTAGTGATGGGCCGGAGGGAAGAAAAAAATGGGAGGGAAAAAAAAGATTGGGAAAATATGGGAAAATAAAATAAATTCCCGGAATTTTCCCAAACGACGGGAAAATAAATATTGAACCAATAACAATGTTAAAAAAAACCGGCCAAGTGCGTGTCGGGCCACGCACAGTGTAGGGTTCCGTAGTTGCCCATCAAAATACTTATGCGAACTAACTAAACTGATTCGCTGAATTTAATTTTTAAAAGAAGAATTTTCACAATCGGTCCAGGAGTCTTTGAGAAATCGGGCAAAATACATTTAAAAAAAAGATTACGACGAATTTAGAACCTTTTTTTTTTTGAAGTTAGTTAAAAATAGTTGACGATAAAAACCTACCTATCCCCAAAAAACATACCGTAAAACATACCTATTAAAGCTGTAAAAATAAAGTTGACAAACTTACATTTGCAGTTGAATAACATGTTCTCCGATACATTTTGTTTAAGAAAAATATTATCCAAGTACATTTTATAAGTTGGTCGACTATTACTCGTAAAGTTGTAAAGCCTACTAAGTCATGACAATTTTCTTTTAAACTTCGTTATATATATACTACTATTGTGAATTTTTTCATACCCCCACACATAACCGTTTAGCTGGTAGAGGGGGGGGACACTCGAGTCGAGCAAAATTTAGCACTTTAAAGCTTAATATTTCACAAACCAATTTTTTTATCAAAAAATTGTTAATGGAAACTGTCAATATTTTTTAAAGACCTATTTAATGATACCCCACACTATGGGGTACACGAGAAAAAAAAATAACATCCCCACTTTTCGTGTACAGGAGATACCCTAAAAAAAAATATTTTACGAGATTTTATTTTACCACTTTTTCGGCACAACAAATCCATATATTTACACCAAATTACAGCTCTCTAGTACTGTGCGTCTCTGAGCTAAACTGCGGACAGACGGACGGACGGACGGACGGACGGACGGACATGGCGAAACTATAAGGGTTCCTTGTTGACTACGGAACCCTAAAAATATGTAAATAATTATTGTATTATGTGGTAATAAGGTGGTAGTAAGGCCTGCAACGGCTGGGTCATGCCAGTATTGATGTAGGTCATGTAGGTACTCTTTTGACATACTCATGGACTCAAACAGAACTTAATTGTACGGACCCTCGTATCCAAGCCTCCAAGGCGATAGGAGGGTCCGTACATTGCTTACTGGATATCGAATGCATCACTCACGGTCTTCGGTTATGAGATTGTGTATTCAAGGTTGAGATTTTTTAAGCGTTAAGACTTTCCACAATCGTGAGATATGCAATCTCGAATATTTCCTAAAAGCCGATGTGGGAATGCATCGAGATGTAGTAGCGGTGGACAAGGGTCTTACCCTATTCTCCTGGGCTGGAAGAAGAGAAGAGAACTGGCGCAAACCTGCAGTGCTTGACACTAATGGTCGCATGGAAATATGACAGAACAAGGAGCTTCACGGACGTTTTTTACGGGCCGTACATAGGCCTGATGCAGATGTAGACATATCTGCGTCGGTAGCCTGGCTACGATCCGGAGACTCCTTTGGAGGAACCAAAGGTTAAGCAATAATGGATGAAGTTATGATGATATATGTATAACTACCGGAGATTTATTGTGATGGATAGCAGGGCTGACATATGTCGGGCATGCCACCGTGTCCAGGCGAATCAATCTATCACATTTTCTCCGGGTGTTCTCGTCTCGCTAACGGAGAATATTTGCATAGACACAACCCTGTAGCCAGAATAATCCATCAACTTGCTCTAAAATACAACCTTGTGGAATCAGAAGTGCCGTACTACAGGTATGTGCTCGACCCAGTTCTTGAAAGTGGCAATATGACACTGCGATATGCACGCGCTGCGGGAAGAGCTCCGTCGCGATCTCAGGGCAGTATGGAGGGAGCGACGGTTGCAACAGAGGTCCGGGTACGCTTCAATCGCGGCGGTAACACCCTCTCTTAGAGGAGTGGCTGGATAGGCGGCTCGGCGTCCTGACCTGCCGCATGACGCAGGTCCTCACTGGACATGCAAGTTTCATGAGGTACATGTGTCGGATGGGGAAGCAGGAAACGCCTGGGTGTCACCACTGCGAGGACCGCCCGGAGGACACGGTGGAGCATACGGTGCAGCACTGCCCCGCTTGAGGAGAGCACCGCCGTGTCCTCACGGCAATAGGCAGACACCTCTCGCGCCCGGCTTTGGTCGAAGCCATGCTTCGGGGCGAGACGGTGTGGAATGCGGTGGACTCCTTCTGCGAAGCAGTCATGCATGGGCCGAGTGGGGGAGAGGACAGTGTCAGCGTCCGTCCACCCCAGCCGCAGGTGGTAGACCACCACGGGCGGCGCCGGACTTCGGCAGACGGATCTCCAGCCACCCCGACCATGGACCATGCCCAGGTCAACGGCGCGTTTTGTTCCACGCGCGCCTTTTCAAGCATTTATTTTTGACCGTATTAATGAATTTGATTTCTGTTTGAGTTCGTTCACCGTGTGTAGCGTTCACAGCTGATTCCAATGTTTCCATCACATTTTGCAGACTTTGAACCGGCAATTCATCGAAATACTTACAAGTAACTTATTTTATTGGCCATATTAATAGGCAAGATAAAAATATTTAAAAAAAAAATGATGTTTTTTGAAAAAAAATTTTTTTTTTTTGGATTGTACTTGGTTATTGATACGAGTAAGCACACTAAATTCTTGCAGTTAATTTTTTAAGACCATTTATGTTGAAAATCTGTTAGAGACTCGAGAGTTTACGTTTGACATTTGTCTACAAAGCAAGACTAAAAAAAATATAAATTGTTAGATTATAGCTATGATTATGTGGCTGTTTATACGTACAATACCCACTTTTCAGCGCACCAAGTAATAGATCTATCTTCAAAGTCAGCTGATTACTATTATAGGTCTATAGCCGCATATTAGCAAAACTAATATTCAAAAAACAACCTAATTATCAGAAAAAGATCGGTGTGATACTTTTGAGACTTGTTCGAAGTTGATTTTAAGTCTTTTTATATAAATACGTATCAACAAACATTTCCATACATAAAATTCCTTACTTTTATGCTGTAACCATACTTTTACAATGAATGTCTTTTTTTTTAACTACCTACTCACATGCATACAAACTCACACAAATGCAAAACTATGTAAAAAATAAATAAAATTGCATAATTTTATACGAAAAATATTTTCCCGTCATTTGGGAATATTCCCGGGAAGAAATGGGAAAGTATCGGGAATTTTCCCAACTCGGGAAAATTCCCGGGCAAAAACCCATCACTACTAAAACCCGACTACGACAAAAACATTCAGTTATTTTTAACTTATTTTTTATTTACACTATTTTGGGGTTAGGTATATAATTAATTATTTGATAAGTATATAATGATAAAAGCAGAGTAAATTTCAAATGTACTCATTAAGCCTTTTCATTTGATACATTACCCATGTTAACACTGTTAGAAACAGGCAAAGTAGCTATTAATGTATATAAAAGCTATTTAGTATATATAGATATATATTTCAAATGTGCACATAAATGTGCACATCAAGCCCATTAATTTGATACCCATGTCGATACTGTGCGAAAATTTTTTTTTTTTCGGTCACGACTTTACATCACCTAGAGGGCGCCATATTGGATTTGGTGACACGTCACCTACCCTACAATCAGCGGACAACTGAGGCGCTTCTAACGACACCTCATTTGTCATGTAATGATAAGTAGTTTAGAAGATATGAGGGAACAGACAAACATACATACATACATACATACATACATACTGGTCAAAATCATAACCCTCCTTTTGGCTTTGCCGTAGTCGGGTAAAAATATAGCTTAATGAACTTAACACTCATGTTTTTCTACATTTTTGTTTACCTTATAATAGCTGGTCCTTCTGGTTTGAACCCCGCTGCTCGGCTCCTGTTCGTCGTAGCGTGACGTTTTATAGCCAATAACCTTCCTCGATAAATGAACTATCCAACACAAAAATATTTTTTCAATTCGGACGAGTAGTTCATGAGATTAGCGCGTTCAACCAAACTTTACCAAACAAACAAACAAACTCTTCTGCTTTATAATAATGAAAGTAAAGATTCATATTACTAAAATTACCTAACCCTTATCGTACCCAATTAAAATCTCAACCACAAACCGACACAATTTATTATATATGACGGCGCGCGACAATTTAGTTGATTTATTGTAACATTTCCTAAAAGTTGTAATCGATTATTTTTACTCTGTGGTGTAAGAATTATTTCTTTATTGGTACTTTTAATTTAGAGCGGGTAACACCGAATGGAGTTGTAAGTGTCATGGCGGCGGTGACGCGCACTTTTGAGGCGACGGTCAGCCGAGCTACCATGAACAAACCCATTGGCTCTAATGTTTAATTATTTTCTCTCCGTTATTTAATCAGTAATTATTATTGTAATCATTAGTTATTTTGGTGAAGTTTTGTTGAAATATTAAAAGTTAAATTAAGTGAGATATTTTGTGAATATTATTTTTCAACTACCTGCAACTACACGCCCATAATGGAGGACCAACTGATGACGGAGAAACAGCGACACGTGGTGTCTCAGCCGCTCGACCCTCCGTCATCAGAAGTGGGATTCATGGATCGTCGCAGGAACAGTCCACAGGTCAGAATATTGATTCGTTTCCAAGTGCTAGTGAAAATTAATAACCGTTGGAAATTGTTATTTGAAATGCAACAAAGTCATATGAGAGAATTGATTCGCGCGGTTATAAAACCTAGTTCAGAAGATTTTATGCTAGCACTACCTGAATTTGATCCCGAGTCTCAAGATAGTGATGCCAGAGCATAGTGCATTACCTTCGATTTATGCTTGCAAGAATAACTAATTTCTAGCAGTAGGCTGTTTATTACAATGAGTAAAGCCCTCAAAGGCAGCTTCATGGCTAGCTCAAAATACTTTTCCTGGAATAGCGTGGCCTCAATGAAGTTTATTAATTAACGAAAATTAGTAAAATGAATTAGCGTTGAAACTCTTGCTGCAATATTATGCAGGCTGTTTGTTTAGTGAAAGTCCTGAGGAAGGAGAACGCTTGTCAAACCGATTTCTGAGCACTTTACTTAGTGGAACAACTATTCAACTGAAAACAAAGCAATCGCTGTAACTATGGCATGCAGCAAAAATAGAGCCACGGCTTCAACGGTTGTCTTTTACTGAAGGGATTGATACTGGAGTTAAACAACTACAAGAAATTATGGCTTTTACGTACTGAAAAAGAGGACCTCCAATGCAGGACAAATTAAATTCACCTGCCGACGCCAAGGAGCCAAAGTTGGACCAATCAAGAAGATGTTACAGCTGTGGATAATCTGGTCATGTAGAAAATGAATGCTTTACTATACTTGTTCTCGCGATCCTTCTGCTAACCCTCAATCTTAGTTTTCAGAAAATAATGGATCGCAACCAGCCAATGATAATGTCTCAAGAAAGCTGAGGGACCTGCTTCGTCTGTGGCGAACCCGGTCACATCGCCACACGCTGTCCAAAGAAGGAGACTGACTCCGGGAGCAGCCGAGTTGAGAAGCGAGTGTATATCTGCACGATTAAGCCAGCTACAGAGCTACTCTCTACCGAATCCGGTGAGTCGTTTTCATTTTGTTTTGATTCCGGTGCTGTGTGCTCCTTGATCCGGGAAAGTGTATCTAGTAGTTTCCCTGTTAAACGACAGCAAAAAGCTGTTACGTTTTTAGGCATAGCCCAATCTAGTTTACAATGCAATTTTAAAATACTGTCCACAGTTATGATACAGAGTTACTCGTTACAGTTATTATTTCATGTCTTACCTGAGTATTGTATTTCCACTGCCGTTATGATAGGATAGGACTTACTAGCATCTTTGTTGCTTATTGAATAACATTAAAATAGGTGCTATTTGTGATGTAGGCTCTGAAGTAAAAGACTTTGATAGTGTGAATAGTGATATTCCCGATGGAAATAGAGAATAATTAACTTCTTTACTCGAAAATTACGAACATTTTTTTGTAGAAGGCGCTCTTATAAGTAGGGTTAGTTACAGGAAAATTAGAAATAAGATTGATTGATCCCAAACGCACTGTAAAACGCCGTCCATACCGGCTTAGTTGTGATGAAAGATAAGTATAGTGCGCTCTAAGATCAAAGAACTTCTAAATGCTGGTGTCATTCGTGAAAGTTTCTCACTTTTTCTACTCCCTATCTTGCTGGTCAAAAAGAGAGACGGATCTGACAGTCTTTGCTTAGACTACCGTGAGCTTAACAGCAACACAGTTTTCCCGATCGTTATCCATTGCCTTTAATATCTGATCAAATACAACCTTTCATCATCATCATCATATCAGCCGTAAGACGTCCACTGCTGAACATAGGCCTCCCCTCCCCACAACCTTTGGTAGGAGCAAATTATGTCACATCTGTTGATAATATGGTTAGTGGCTTCCACCAAATTAAATAAAACAAACCAAGTAAAGGAAAAGTCAGTGGAGCGTGCTGTTTTTCGTATGGACGAAACAAGTGGTAATTTGAATTTTTGGCAATGCTTTTCTTCTAACGCCTGAACTCTTGGATACGCGATGTGCTCTGGTAGAGACTAGCCTAGAGACCATAGAGTTGTGTCGATCTGGTCATTCTTTAGTAATGCGGTAAGACAAACAGAGGTTTGTTTGTGGGGCTAAATGTTAGCTACAGGACATGAATAAAACTCCAGCTTTTGTATGATTAGATTATTGGGTAATGATAATTGGATTTAATACTTGCTTGGTTATTTGTTTTATCTAACGTAAATCTTTTGATCTGAAACTCAATACTTACGGCTATATTCGTAAAGAAATAACGAAAGGTCATTACGATAAGGTTTATTTTTGGTTTATTCATCCGCCCCATCGGTGTACCAACGTGCGATGAATAAAAGCTCTAGGAGTTTTGAAGGAGTCATTTGCTGTACTTCGCTACCGTTAGATCTTGAAAGCATTAACAGACGCTGGTTTCTCTTTCAACATAGAGAAATGAACTTTTCTCAAAACTGAAGTAGAGTTCTTAGGGTACCACGTAGCCGCTGGTAAAATACGATCAATTCCGCGAAAAATACATAGAGCACTGACAGTACTAGCACCTCCCCAAACGGGTACTGAACTACGTCAATTTATAGGCTTAGCTTCGTACTTTTGATAATTTGTACCATGTTTCTCTCAAAACACCTGCCCTCTTTATAGATTTACTTCATGTAAAGGCAAAATACAGTGGAAAACAGTTTTTGAAACAATAAGAAAAGAAATTATTGCGACACTTACCAACAAACCCGTTCTAACTCTATTCTCGACCCAAACCAGACGATAGAGTTGCAATGCAAATGGACGCCAACGTTGAAGATTATGGTGCCATATTTAAAGATTAACGGAAAATGACATGTTATCGAATTTTATAGTCGCCGAAACTCTAGCGCTGAGTCACGGTATCACTCATACGAGTTAGAGACGCTAGCAGTAGTGAATAGCATAAAACATTTTCGTCATTACTTTCAAGGACACAAGTGCACAGTAATTACTTATTGCAATGCAGTCAAGGCGTCTAAGTTTCAAGTAGACCTTACTCCTCGTGTCCACAGATAATGGGTGTTTCCTTCAATCTTTTGAATTTGACGTTGAATATCGTCATGGCAAAAAAAAAGGGAGCGGTAGACTTCTTATCGCGAAACTGTCTACATAGAAAGTTAGGTTTGACAAAAACAAAGCCAAAGTAAATAAATTAAAAGTAGGAGATTATGTCTTATGTCCTATTAGAAAATCGTGAGCGCAGTAAAACAAAGTTAGAGCCAAAATATAAAGGCCTTATCAAGTGGCTGAGCTGCTTGATGTTGACAGATATTGATGTTTGCTTAGGGTAGGTATTGAACTCAAACTTACATTATCGTATGCGACCTATGCCTGAGTGTTACGTTTTACCTTTACCTTTAAAGTTTATTGTTGGGCTGGAAACGCCAACTAACAGTGTAGAGTCAGAAGGGGCCGATGACGGCCATGGTGAGTGTGTAATTACATTTCCTTTCAATTGTATTTTTGATCAAAATCAAAGCACACATTAAAGTAGGCCAGTTACAGGCACTTTTGAATTGTCATAGACAATCAAAGGAATATTATTAAACACTTCAAGTTATGGTGCTACAGTCCCAGTCATGACATGATGTATGTGACATTGACTATTGACTGCCTGTGTGGCAATGACTAGCCTGTGTGGCAATGACTGGCCTGTGTGGCAACGACTAGCCTGTGTGGCAATGACTGGCCTGTGTGGCAAAGACTAGCCTGTGTGGCAACGACTAGCCTGTGTGGCAACGACTAGCCTGTGTGGCAACGACTAGCCTGTGTGGCAACGACTAGCCTGTGTGGCAATGACTGGCCTGTGTGGCAACGACTAGCCTGTGTGGCAACGACTAGCCTGTGTGGCAACGACTAGCCTGTGTGGCAACGACTAACTTTGACTTTGACTTTGACTGTGCACCCGTGAGCCTGTGTGGCACCCGCGAGCCTGTGTGGCAGCCGTGAGCCTGTGTGGCACCCATGAGCCTGTGTGGCACCTGTTAGTTGAAATGAAATGAAATGGTACACTTTCAGTTCTAGTAATGTTTTGGGTCTTAGTGACAATTAAGCTTCGATTTATTTCGAGTAGACGTGTCAAGATTTGATAATATTCTTGAAAATGTTATTGTGGTCAGAATGACCGAGCTTTGAAAATGTGACCGACTGGTTGTTGTTGTTGTTTTGTTCACAGATATTGAAAAAAAATCTGGAGACTGTTGTAGCGGATAGGTTCTCATCCCCACTTTGGAGGTTATTTGTGAGGAGGAAAGTACACACGAGGACGTGTGACGATGCAGGACGGCCGTGACGGCGCGCGACAATTTAGTTGATTTATTGTAACATTTCCTAAAAGTTGTAATCGATTATTTTTACTCTGTGGTGTAAGAATTATTTCTTTATTGGTACTTTTAATTTAGAGCGGGTAACACCGAATGGAGTTGTAAGTGTCATGGCGGCGGTGACGCGCACTTTTGAGGCGACGGTCAGCCGAGCTACCATGAACAAACCCATTGGCTCTAATGTTTAATTATTTTCTCTCCGTTATTTAATCAGTAATTATTATTGTAATCATTAGTTATTTTGGTGAAGTTTTGTTGAAATATTAAAAGTTAAATTAAGTGAGATATTTTGTGAATATTATTTTTCAACTACCTGCAACTACACGCCCATAATGGAGGACCAACTGATGACGGAGAAACAGCGACACGTGGTGTCTCAGCCGCTCGACCCTCCGTCATATAAATAAATGTTATCTAAAAACATACATAACAAAATAAACGAGCATTACAGTTTCAGTTCGAAAACGTGTGTAATAATATAAGTGCTCGTTTTGCAGGCCAGACAACAAAGACGTTTAAATCACTTGCCAGACGGCGGGTTATCACCGAATTTTATATATAGATAGGTATGTATACATACATTTATTTATACATTCATGGTGTTATATTTAAAGAGACAATATGAATCGTTTTTGGTTGCATTAATGTGTTCTTTTGAGATTAAGATATTAAGCCTTTCTTTTAGGGTGCTCCCACATCTATCGACGCGGAATCGGCTTTTTCCGTCGCCCTTTCTCTTTCTGTCGCTTAGAACTGCCATAGACAGAAAGCATAATGCGATAGCACGCGGCGGAATCCTCGATGCGGCCGCGTGCTATCGCATTGTCTCGGTCTAGCAAATCGATAGATGTGGGAGCACCCTTAATCTTTGCCCAGATTTAGTAATTTTTCAACACCACGCATACACAAACACCACCCGGAACAACTACTTGTAACGCCGGCTCCACACGTTGGCCGTGTTGGCCAAACAGAGGGAGACGGCGCTATACTAAGAAACGAGACAGAATTATTTGCGTCTTGCTTTCTGGTATAGCGCCGTCTCCTTCTGTTCGGCAAACACGGCCAACGTGTGGAGCCGGCGTTAGTCATACAAATATTTGTTTCGTGAATGGATCGAACTCGCGTCACACTATACAGCGGTCGATCGCTCAGCCTCTGCGCACATTGGTCAATTTATCGCACCTAAAAATTGACGTAAACGACCGCGTGCGGTGCTTGACATTTCTAAATACAGGGTTACTTGTAATTCGACTTATATCCGTTATGGGCCTACCACACGCACAATCTTCACCACAGTTTTGCCTGCGCAAGCCCGGCCCACGTGTACTTGCCTGTGTGTGTGGTTGGGCGCTCAGTGTTGCCGACCGTGTTTTGTTTATTCATGCGAGAAGCTTGCGCAGGCAAAACTGTGGTGGAGCTTATGCGTGTGGTGGGCCTATTAGGAGCTGTTAAAGGACCCAAATGCAACAATTTGAACTACCAATAAGTACGGCCGAAATTAACAGTATTCGAGATATTTGAATTTTAAAGGATTTTTCGATGTTCACCCAAAGTCGGACATTTCAATCCAAATAAAATAAAAACTACACATTAAATGGGTACCATTCAAACATGATATTGTAGCTGGCACTTCAAATACCCTATGGAGATATTTTAAAGTACTGAATTCAACATTATAATTTAAATTATGAGCAATTTAAGAAAATTTTCTTACCAGTGTTTTTATTTTTAGATCAAACAAATCGCCCTCAGTTACGATGTGTGTACAGCTGGGACACAGGCCGCCTCTTTTTTACGACATATTTTACACTTACGACGCGCCCAGTGCAAGTTGGCAAATCTCACAAATGTCTGAATTTTTGATTCCAGGACATGCCAGTTTCCGAGTTATTCCCGTTTTAAGCACCTATTTATTCCCAATTCGTCATCGTCATCAGCCTATAATGTTCCCATTGCTGGGACACAGGGCTCCTCTCTATGTGGAGTGAGCCATAATCCCCCACGCGGGCCCAGTGCGGGTTGGTAGATGTCACATGTCTTCGAATTTGATGGTTCTAGTACATTCCGGTTTCCCCACAATGTTTTCCTTTACCGTTTTTGAGTGCGTGATGAAATAAATTACACAAAGTAATGTGCCAGGCTGGGTTCGAATCCACGATCTACAACTCGTAAGTCGGGGCCGATACCACTGGGCCACGACTGCTCTATTCCCGATTGAGCTTTCATCAAAATTTGGCCGAGTTGCTCAATCAGGAACGGATTTACAATTCAAACCTATTCCTATTTCCCAATTCGGGGTCTCTGCCCCGATTTGAAGGCTGAAAAATGTAATGAACACTCCTGAAATTTCACGGAAATTTCTCCCTTTATTATCTGAAAAATGTATCTGAGCTTCATATATTATGAACATTTACTCAAAATACAATCTAAAAAAAAAACATTATCATCCATAAAAGTCCAATTACTCCAACAACAACAAAAAAAAAAACAAATCAACAGAAGATAAAACCACAATAGGAAGACATTTACTCCAAAAAGGCGAAATTATGTAAGTTCAACGACCCTTATCGCCTAGGGACTGTTATCATGCTACGCTGCTACGGATTTGGGGGTCTACGACCGCGTAGGCGTGCTACGAATATGTTTGTTTTATGTAACCGTAGTTAATATTTATAGTACTTTTATTGTGTTTAATAATAGAATCGCGTGCTTTAATTGTCTTTATTTAGTACAACATGTAGATTATAGACACATACTTGCGTGAAAGTAAAATTGAGGTTGGTATGTAAACTAATAATATGAAGTTAATTTATAGCTTTTTGCTAATGAATATACTCAAATACTACTTACAGATTTGATAAATCATCGTAATCTATAAAGCTATAGTACTCGTATCAACGACTGACAGGTGGCTGTATTTTATGTTTTCTAGGCCCGGCACGTGCTTCACTACGCCAAAATGAAATGACCGCATGAATGGCATTACAACATGCTTGTACCATTTATTGAATTCGTTTGTTACAAAAAATGTGATAAATGAAGAACCGCTCGACCGATTTTGTGCAAACTTCACATAAACAATCTACTAAATAGTCCGAACAAAGCCTAAACATTTAGTTTGGATTGGTGAGCCGTTCTTGAGTTAAACAATTACAACGAAAAGTGGCATTGATTTTTATGTATACTCGTAGAGATAGTTGTCCTGACTTCCGATTTATTCAGTATTTTCGTTGAGGAATTATGAGAGTATTGACTTCCTGGTCTTTTGTGTATATGAGTTCAATGTTTGGAAACGCACTGACAGAAATTACAGAGAAAATAAATTATTAAAAAGCAGCCACGCATACAGACAAAAACACACACATAGTGGTCAAACTCTTTTAGAGCTAGGGCTTATATACAACTATTGTATAAGTAAAAGTTCGCACATCGAAAGAGCAATAAAACCTATCTATGTTGTTGCGTCGCGCCGGGGGCAACGACTTGCCTCTGAAAGCTGAATTTTATTTCAGACAGGCTGTTGAAGTAAACGAACTTTCTCTTTCTAGGTCCAGGGTTGGATTTGGGGAACAATTAAGGGTTAATTTTTGACAATTAACTTCTTTTCTATAATCAGTCATTAGGGAAACTAATTAAATTCCATGAATTTTTAACTTATGATTAAAAATGTTGAGGGTTTTAATAAATAAATTTAATTTTCAGTTTCAGTTTCATAATTTATTGAATTCGTACTAGCAAATGGTTGGGTTAGTAATTGATGGGAAGTAATAATTCTCTGTATTTGAGTTCGTGTAAAGGTTTAGGTATCTTTTTCAATGCACACGTGCTGTTAAAGTTTTTTTTTGGAAATCCCTGACATTGTTGAGAAAAAGTCGTCAGGAAACCTGTGTGTATGAAGTTGATATAAGTCTAAAAAGTCATGTCAGAATTCTGTGAGCTTCCAAGCCAACTTAATTATTTCTGACATCAGAAGGTGCCCGCATCTTCACATCACAAAGCAGAAGATTGGTGTGCCTTTTTTTAATCGTCGTAAAGTCATCAAATGAGTCCTCCCACCCAGGGCAGGGCAGGAGGGACTGTCAGACTCGTACTGACTAAAAATCCACGATGTCCTTCAATAGTCCTTTACGTTCGAGGGTCACGGTAATTCGGTAAGTCCCTCAACCCTCTAAAGGGCCGCCCCGTTAATTATGCTGACACTCACATAGTGTATGCCCTAAAGGGTAGTTTTCTGAGCACTATTATAACCTAACTATAACACCTACTGTATCACCAGAAAGCACACTAATAAATACTTTGACTTTGACTTTGACTCTTTGAGGCGCGTGTGGAACACAACGCACCGTCGACCCGGGCATGGTCCATGGTCGGACAGCGAGTTGAAGTTTGGTGCGCCTTACAATTTTTTTGGTAATCTAAGTGCCGCATTAATACTGATACTGCAACTGCTAGCCTACTTCATCCCACTGCTGGACAAAGGCCCCATGACCTTCATTTTCCGCGATCTAGGGCCAAACTGGACACTAATCGTTGCTTTTATCCAGCTGGACTAATTCAATTTTACAGACAAATATATCAATCAACATCATCATTCATCATTCTATTTCTTTTCATTTATTATTATTAATTTGTCCGAGGCCCTCATATAAGATCAGTCAGGGCTAGAATTAGGTCTACAAAGGTGACTAAGGTATTACTGCGTCAATAAAGTGACTATACGTGACCACAACCAAATAAATAAAACAAAGTTTTTAAATTGCGTGTCTAATTCGGGGAAGTTAAAGATATGTAATGAGAATAATGGTTACTAAGCTTTGTTTTTTTGCAAGAAAAATATTATAGAATATTAAATATTCGTTTTTGTATGATTGGCATAAGAAAATAATGAAGCGCAAACGTTGTTTCTAAATTAAAAAAAAATGCTACATAATTATATTTTTCATTCTCTTTCTTGTAAGCTCGATCCATCTTGCGGGACAGGAGCTACCGCGACCCCGGAACGTAAAGGGCTATTGAAGGACACCGTAGATTTTAGTCAATACAAGTCTGACAGTCCCTCCTGTTCTGCCCTGGGTGGGAGGACTCATTTGATGATTTTAACGCCCATAAAAAAAACAAACAAAGCTCGATCCATCTTGGTCTTATTGCTTCTGGACTAGATTTATGCGAATAAAAACCCATTTTAAATAAAAAAAAGGATATTCTCTCTCTTTGTTATTTTGAAGGCAAAATAACAGCTTTTACAGTGGGTTTTAACTCACGACATGCAAGTCATTAATCGGGGCTACCATTTCTCTAAATAACTTCTTTCTATATAAAAAAAAAAACTAAATTTATTCATCAACGCCGCCTTCCCAAATCCGGGCTCCAACGAAGGCCCATACAGCATCCTAATCGATCGGCCGTTGACCCCTGAACTGTCTGTCCTAAGCAGTAATACATAACTTATGTACTCTGTTTATATACAAGGTCCTTGAACTTGAGGTGTTCGGTGCATTTATTGATTTGACCGTGAAAACAAGTCAATTGAGGGCTTAGAATGCAAATAGATTTAGTTTGTTGACGTTCTTAGATTTTATTTGATTTTTAAAAAGATATTTTGATAACTATAGAACTGTTTTTGATGACTGCCTAAACAGGTAACAGTGAGCCTGGAACGTAAAGGGCTATTGCAGGAACAGTACCTTTCGCTTCACCCAGGGCGGTAGTACTCATTAAATTTGATGACACCCAAAAAAAGTGCATTTTCCAACAGAGACCTTAGCACGAGTTTTCAAGTTTTCATGACTTGAAGTAAACGTTAATTTGATGGATAAAATTAGTTCCTCGTTCATACACAAGAAGCGCTTTTTTATTTAACTTACAATTTACGTCGCAATACTTCAAGAAAGCTAGATGTACGGCCAAATACGTAGAATTCATGCCGAGAGACCAGAGGTAGGGTCTTTCGGCATATACAGCTTTCAGCACAAGTGTCAAACTTGACAAATATGCCCTTTTCAAGTAAAGCCACAGTTTAAAAAAAATCTTAAGAAGGTATCAAAAGTATAATGTTTGAAATAACTTCACAATTGGTTATTTTCAGTGATCGGAATAGGTAGATTGAATGGGGGTCATTGATTCGAAACATATATATTAATACGGACAATCCACCGGAATTGATTGATTATTAAAAAAAACATAACTAAGGCAGGAATTGTATTATGCCAGCGTTTGTTCGAAAGCATTACCGCGGCCCTGGAACGCAAATTCGTTAAATGTTAAAGCTTTAAATATATTCAATTGTTTTTGATATTCAACAGATAAATACTGAATTAATTTAGTTTTGATACCATCCTTTCAATAGTTTCAACAGTAGTTATAATAGCACTATCAACATTAACAATATTTTAATTGAATCCGGAAATACCGGAGCTACTTTCTAGAAAAATGGCTTATCCATGTTATTCTTTCTGTGTGCATTTATGATTCAAGTACCAAAAATCAATCTACCTATTCCGATCACTGGTTATTTTAGTCAAAACATTTAATTAGTTCGAAAGATAGATTATTAAAAAAATATTTGACCCGTATTTTTTTTTCTTTTGCAACGTATCCTAAATTGTCGAAAATACAATGCTTCTAAAAACCACAAAACGTCACTCGGTCACTATAACTTTACAAGCTTTATGACGTCACCCGAATTTTGAAGCTATAAATTAATGATCTTTGTCAATATTCATTGATTTAAAAGAAAAAAAAAGTGTTCATTATTTTTCAATATTCTAAGTGACGGACCAAAACGATTTCAATTTACGCAGTAAAATACCCTATTCTATTTTACCTAAATGTATCCCAAAAGTAAGTTTATTAAGAGGATCGTCTACCGAGCGCTCGTCCATACTAAAAGAGAAAACGTTTTCCATACCCCTAAATGTTATCCTATCTCAATGATTTTTTAGAATGCTTCTGACACAGTAAAAAACTAGGTTTATAGGTTTCCTTTTTTTCAAAAGTAACTCTTAGGCTACTGTAACTTTCAAACTATTATAAATTTTGAAAAAAAGAAAACCTATAAACCTAGTTTTTTACTGTGTCAAAAGCATTCTAAAAAACCATTGAGATAGGATAACATTTAGGGGTAGGAAAACGTTTTTTCTTTTAGTATGGACGAGCGCTCGGTAGATGATCCTCTTAAACTCGAATACATCAACTGAACTTTGCCTACAAAAGCTTGCCGACCACAATTCTTGGAATACAAATAACAGGAAAACCTGCAGAGATATTGTTGGCTTAAACACTAGAGATCTGTTTTCAGATATGAAGATGCGTTGGATTCAACTAGACCCGGAGAGCAACTTACATTTTGACCAGATCAAAATGATTTTTTTCTTATTTATTTATATATAAGGTACACCAACAGCAAAACATACAAATGTAGTAATTGAAAACAAAAATTTAAACTTATGTGCTAGTATGTAAGCCTATGACAGGTATACGCAACATTTACCATTTACCAATTTTACTGCTTTTGTGTTTTCTCTTGTTTTATGGATAGTTTGTCTAGAAAACATAAATATAGTGAAACAAGTAGGTACTCCAAACTTAAATTATTTATTGCGTGGGGCTATTTTTAGGATTATATTTTTATGTTTTTTTATGTAGGTACGCCATGTCCACAAAAATGCGTGACTTTATGTATGTATTGTATGTATGTCCGACCACTGGGCAAAGCCTCTCACAAGTGTTTCCAATAGTTTTTATTAGGGTTCCGTAGTCAAAAAGGTACCCTTATAGTTTCGCCATGTCCGTCCGTCCATCCGTCCGTCCGTCTGTCCGCAGTTTAGCTCAGAGACGCACAGTACTAGAGAGCTGTAATTTGGTGTAAATATACGAATTTGTTGTGCCGAAAAAGTGGTAAAATAAAATCTCGTAAAATATTTTTTTTAGGGTACCTCCTGTACACGTAAAGTGGGGAAGTTTTATTTTTTTCTCGCGTACCCCTTAGTGTGGGGATCATTAAATAGGTCTTTAAAAAATATTGATAGTTTCCATTAACAATTTTTTGATAAAAAAATTCGTTTGTGAAATATTAAGCTTTAAAATGCTAAATTTTGCTCGACTCGAGTGTCCCCCCCCTCTACCAGCTAAACGGTTATGTTTTGGGGTGTGAAAAAATTCATAATAGTAGTATATATAACGAAGTTTAAAAGAAAATTATCATGACTAAGTAGGCTTTACAACTTTACGAGTAATAGTCGACCAACTTATAAAATGTACTTGGATAACATATTTTCTTAAACAAAATGTATCGGAGAACATATTCTTCAACTGGAAATGTAAGTTTGTCAACTTTGTTTTTACAGCTTTAATAGGTATGTTTTTACGGTATGTTTTTTGGGGATAGGTAGGTTTTTATCGTCAACTATTTTTAACTAACTTCAAAAAAGGAGGAGGTTCTAAATTCGTCGTAGGTAATCTTTTTTTTTATGTGTTTTCCCCGATTTCTCAAAGATTCCTGCACCGATTTTGAAAATTCTTCTTTTTAAAATTAAATTCAGCGAATCAGTTTAGTTAGTTCGCATAACTTGTATTTTGATGGGCAACTACGGAACCCTACACTGTGCGTGGCCCGACACGCACTTGGCCGGTTTTTCTGTTTCACCTTGAACAAACCAAGTTTTTTCTACAAATTTTTCACAAAAAAAATCTTATTATGACTAACTTTTACATACTTGGGAACCCCACAGGCCTCTGTCATGGTTTTGTACTTATATTTACTTCACCGATGACTGTGATGTCCAAAATAAACTTAAAAAATATGTATATGCATTGCAAAATACACATTACCACACTGGAACGTAATAACTATGGTATAAGCTGTAGGTATCTATCTGTTAAGTACTTCAGACTATAAGATCTCTGAGCCAGATTTCACCAAGATCCTTTTAACTGTTCTGAAGTGATTGAGCGACAAACATTTATCCATCCGAACTTCCAAGTTTTACATTTATAATATTAGTTCATATAAACATATTACATCGTTCCAGCCAACAAAGAATTATCCGTGATTGTCGCCTCCCGGTCGCATGAAACCAAATCATTTTGTTTTTATAGCCGAAGCGATGCAAATATAACGCGTGATGTAGACTTGTGAAGACATTAGAGTTGGCAATTACATTTTGCAAATATCTGTTTGATTTGTTTTGATTCTTTGTTTCTGTTAAAGTTTGATATCATTGAGTTTTTTCATCATCATCTGCCTAGCTTTTTCGCCAACTATATTGGGGTCTTATAATATCAGTATTTTACATGAAGCGACTAAAATATGAGCTTTTTGTGATGTAAAAATCTTCAAATGAGTACACCCTATGTAGAGTGTAAGGATGTGAAGTACCAGGGTGGTAAAAACCGCCGTGTTCTTAGGGCGCTATCACTTTTAAAATAGTCCAGCGAATTTTAATAGCAGTTTTTTTTAGGTGGTACGCTCATCATAATATGAGCCCTGAGCCCTGAATGTAACAAGAGATACTATCACACACTTACTTACTTAAACTACCCTATTCTTTCACGGGCCTTTTAAGATCGTTCCTCCAATTTTAGAAAGAAGTTTGGAGTATGCTTTTGGGTTTAGAAAAGTCGGTTCAGGAATGATTACAGGATGTGTAGCAGTGAAGAGTATTGTCTTTCTGCCTTTTAATAGATATTAATCAATCATGATGGTTGCTGGAAAATCATTAAGGTCATGTTGACCTGTGAACTTACAGAAAACAGCAAGAGATGGTTATTCGATCACTTACGTTAAAAAAAAGAAATATACAGTTTCTTATAAGGCACATTGTACTATTTTTGAAATTAAGATCATTAGAATTGAGTAATCCGAAATATTGGATAAATCAAACATGCGGTCCTTCGAAAACATTCGTCCAATATCGTAAAAACTAAATTATTATGGTTTTGACTATAACACAATACAATGGTTTCGCAGCTATCTCCATAACCGTCAGCAGCGTGTAGAAATACGTCAAAGCAATGGGTCATCTCTTGTCTCGACACTCGCCTCCGTTAAAAGAGGAGTTCCACAAGGCTCAATACTGGGCCCCATCATATTTATTTTGTATTGTGCAGATATCATACACTCTATTAAGCGATGTAGGTACCACATATATGCTGATGACGTTCAGGTATATATCTCATTCAAGCCCAGTGACTACAATAGCGCTTTGAAGGACCTGAACGATGATCTCAATAGGATAGCATGTTGGGCTGAGGAAAATGGTTTGGTACTCAATCCTACCAAAACGAAATATATGCTGTTTGGAACTAAGTCTCAAACTAGTGCGGTGCCCCCAACACTCAATGTTACTCTATTGGGTGAGCCGGTTAGTCGAGTAAGTGAAGCGCGTAATCTGGGGCTGAATATGGACGCTGAGTTAAGATACGAAAGGCATGTGGCAGAATCGGTGCGTAACTGTTTTTACCGGCTCAAGATTCTGTACCAAATAAGACCTTTTCTGTCCGAGGAGCTGCGGATCCAACTGGTTGAGTCTCTTGTGCTGTCAAATTTGAACTATGCGGATACAGTTTTTGGTCCTCGTCTCTTAGCAAGAACTGAGCGACTGATTCAGAGAGTTCAAAACGCCTGCACTAGATTCTGTTTCTCGATGCCACCAAGAAGTCACGTAACACCTTTCCTCAATAAACACTCCATCCTTAGGATGAAATCACGCCGCAAGTTACACTTAGCGTGCCTACTTTTTGGGGTTATAAAGTACAAACAGCCATCTTACCTCTTTAACAAACTGAGCTGGATCGCAAGCAAACGAGAATGCTCAGTCAGGCAGTGCTCACTACAACTCTCCACAGAACCACACAAAACAGCGGCATTCAGGGGCAGTTTCAGGTACGCTGCATCCAAATGCTGGAACAATATTCCCCCGCCGATTAGAAATATTAAAATTCTTGGCACCTTTAGAAGTCAGTTGCGAAAATTCCTTATTGATTCGCAGAAAAAACTAGGTGACACTATATTTTCTAACTCCTCAATACTATAGTAGGAATTGCAGAATAAGAGTGAAGTGAGTAAACCTACTAGCTACTCGTCAATTTATTTATATTTACATACTTAAATGCATTTAAAACAATCTACACATATACATATTTATATAATTATACACAAATAAGACACACAAAAAGGAAAAAATATACATTTTAGCTTTCACTTTCATTGTTGTAAGATTAGTTATCTGGTCTATAAACTTAACTTACCTTTATTATTATTTTTTTTTTTTTCACCATACTCCATCCATGTTGAGCACACCTGTGCTGTCCGTGGACACGACAGTAATTTACTTTGAAATATATTTAATTCGTGACCGTTCGAAATTTAACTTTTTTTTTTTATGTTCGATTTTCTTGTTCACCCGCACATTAGAATCGTCAGGTATCAACCTGACATATGCTGAGCTGGACACCCATTTGGTGCAATCCTGAGACACACACCGCACATTTTCTGTATCAAGTCTGAATTATTTTTGTTAATCTCAGTAGGTGGGTATCCTTTATTTTTTGTTGTTAACTGTCATATTTGTTATTATTTATGCTTTATAATGATTTTTCTTGTTACTGTGATGTGAAATTATGTGCCTACCTATTATTTTGTTTTTGTGTCTCATATTGCACTAAATAAAATCATCTATCTATCTATCTATCTAAAAAATCTAAATTAAAACTCCCCCAGACAGACATCAAAATACCTGCCACATCTAGCCGAACATTATCTCTATTGCAGTTAGATCAACGGCCGCGCGCCCTTGCCGCCACCGCTCTTATGTAAAGCCAATGGACAGGGCTTGTGCACGCTGCACGCATGCCGTGACGTATGGATTTAGCTACTTCTTCAATGAACCCTATATAACGTGATTTTTTGGAGTTTTACTTGCTTTTTTTCTCGTATTAAGCTCACTGGAGTACGATATTGGGTTCGAGCTATAAGCTAGCGTTGTTCTGTAACGCTAACAGTTTTTTTTCTTGTTGTGGTAAAATCATCAAATGAGTCCAGCCGCCCCGCCGTGGGTGTCAACAACCCTTTACGTTCCAGGGTCACAGTTTCCTGATGAGAAAGTCCCGTGACCCCGGCAGGCTTTGGTCCTCTAACGCTAACATTTTGCAAAAAGATTTGCCCGCAGATGTTTCGTGATCTTGCTGCAGTCTTTGTTGTCTGATTAGTTTATTAGATTTCCCTTTCTAATTTCTTAAATATATAGCAATGATTAGATCATTCTTCTTTTCAGAGTTTCTTTTATTTTTAAGGGTTTTTCTCTATTTTCCCTTTCCGTCGACCAGTTGGTTTATTTGTATAATTGTATTTAATGACAACGCAGGGTTACATAATTATCCAGTCGATGCACTATTTCTTATGCTATGGGCTTACTCTTAGCCTCAATCTAGTTCAGAAGCAACGACGAGGTCTAAGATAAAACGAGCTCACCCAAAAGGAACTGGAAACTCCTGCGCACTAACGGAACCCATTAAAAACTGTTTGGTGCCGGACTTCAGCAGGACGGTGGTCGCGAGTCAGGCGGCCCTGGTGACGCCTTATTTATCGTGGTAAAATCATCTAATGGGTCCTCCCATCCAGGGCAGGGCGGAAGGGACTGTCAGACTTGTAGTGACTAAAATCCACGTTGTTCTACAATAGCCCTTTAATAATAATAATAATTTAATAATAATAATTTATTAACAGTAGAGTGGTTACAATTGATCTATCCTATTTAAAAACAGTATACAAAATTATGTTTTTCTTTTAAAAGATAGAGTAAACGGCGATGTCTGTACTAGTATTAACTGTGTGACAGACATCGGCGCATTCCTCTTAGAGATTTAACATCTGTAACATAATTATCTAGTAGACATTACATTCCTGGGTCACGGTATTCGTTAGACCCGCGACCTCGGCAGGCTTTAGCTCTCTAAGGGCCCCATCATTGTGCTGACACTCTTTGAGGCGCGCGTGGAACACAACGCGCCGTCGACCTGGGCATGGTCCATGGTCGGACAACGAGTCGCCCATTACTCGCCGCCCGCATGCCCACAGCACTTGTGACGTCTACCACCAACAGTAGGATCTATCAGCTGGGTTAATCCCAGCACCATTTTTCTATCGTATATCAATGGAAAACCTCCTTACTCCTTTATCTACATTCGTCAGAACATTGATTTTATCTCATTACTGATGCAAGCAAATAATGCGCAATTCTTTTGAACATAACACATTTTGCGCAGTAGACTTACGTTACGCATTTAAGCATACAAATGGTTTTGAATTCTTGTTTAAGTCATTGTTTTTTGCCCTTTTATTTCAAACTAGTTTCTGGCAGAGGGCTACAGCCGCGTTATTGCAAGCAATAAGTTGACAAAGTTTTATCTCAATCGGAAGAACAATTTGCTAAATTGCTACGTATGAAATACTAATGAGTTCGAGAACTAACATTATTTTTGCATTATCTTTTGACTTTTCTAGCCAATGCTATCCCACAGCTCAAAGGTATATATACTTCACCTCTGCTTTTTTTTTAGCGTGGTATAATCATGAAATGAGTCCTTCCCACCCAGGGCAGAGCTCGAGGGACTGTCAGACTCGTACTGACTAAAATCCACGGTGTCCGTCAATAGCCCTTTACGTTCCGGGGTCACGGTAATTTGTGAGTCCCGCGACCAAACCTCTGCTTATATAATGTTGAAAGAAAACATCGTGAAGGGACCATCATGTTCTAGTACTTACCAAAATCCGGAAATGCTGGTTATTGAAAAAACAGGGGTGGATTTTAGTCAAGACGAGTCCAAAATTCCTTTTCTAATCCCTCAGGGCGAATTAACTTGCAAATTTTCCCTGAAAAATAATACATGTCAAAATCTATCACATTTAACTCGATTTCATGCAACGTGCAACGAATCCTCAAGATCGAATATAATAAAAAAAAAACTTGAAAAAGATACCAACACAAACTAAATATTATTGAAGTTCAATAAATACGAGTATATACTAGACAGTCAACGTTCTTTCATTTTGTTATTGTTGATGTTATAAAAATAAGTTTTGTTTTTTCAGTAGGTAGTAAAGATAAAACAAGTGGGCGTTATTTTGAACTCTATAATTAAAAAGATAAACCGAAAACCTTTTTATGACCGACAACTCTACTATCGTCAAATTAATTAAAAGATTTGACTTTCAGTTATCCTTTCTGCAGAGCCGACTGTCGAATGAGTGATGGCACGGTTGACGCAGTCGGGTTCAAATTTAAGAGGATTGTATAGCGGCTGCCTTTTCAAAAAAAAACGTATTTAGAAAAACTCGTGCTGTCCCTCTCGGTCGTTGACAAACCCCCGATCGTGCGATAGAGAGCGTTGCAGCTCGCGACTGACTGTGAGTATTTTTTATATGAAATTTGACTCTCGGGAGAAAACGTTTTTCACATACTAAATCACGTCCAATCTCTTAGATTCTAGTGTCAATCGTTTCAGCATATTATATTCTAGGTTTGTAAAGTCAAAGTCAAAGTCAAATCATTTATTCCAATTAGGCCATCAAAGAGGCACTTTTGAACGTCGATATTTAAATTTAAAGGGAATAGGAAGGGAAGGGATTGATTCTACACCCATTCGCTAAGGTAGGTTGTATGGAGAAGAATGGGCAAGAAACTCCATACTTACTCTTTTTTAAAAAAATGTTTTACAATATTTTTTAACAGCGTTTGAAATAATTAATGTCAAAGCAATGCACCTTGAAAATCTAGACTAAAATTAAAAAAAAATAATAAGAGCAAAAAGGTACATGGCGTTCACATTTTAACAAAATATTGAAATTACACAATTTACAAATATAATTTATGTGTGTGAGCATTCAAATTTCAACCAGCTTGACTTTGTTTAAGCCCTACATTGTACTATGGAGCAGGACCAGCATGTTTCCAAACATTTTTATCTTGAATATAATCTTCTAATTTATAATATGCTTGTTTACTAAGTGTGCTTTTTATGTAACTTTTAAATTTTTTTTCATTTAGATTTAAGATTTCACTCGGGATTTTATTGTAACATTTAACACAGAACCCCATAAAAGATTTTTGTACTTTAGACAATCTAAAATATGGTTGATCAATTTTATCTTTATTTCTCGTATTAAAGTTATGTCTGTCGCTTATTTTGTTAAAAAGATGAAGATTTTTCCTAACATGCATTATATTTTCATAAATAAATTGACAAGGCACTGTCATTATATTAATCTTTTTGAATAATTCCCTAAGAGATTCGCGACGACGTAGATTGTAAATTGCTCTGACAGCTCTTTTTTGCAAAATAAAGATAGATTCAATGTCAGCTGCCCGGCCCCACAATAGGATGCCATATGACATAATGCTGTGAAAGTAGCTGAAGTAAACCAAACGCGCAGTTTCGACGTCTGTTAACTGCCTTATCTTTCTAACAGCATAAGCGGCTGAGCTTAGTCGCCCTGCTAGAGATGCTAAATGGGGGCCCCATTGTAATTTGTCGTCTAACGTGATTCCTAGAAAAACTGTCTGATCAATAAATTCCAATTTTTTTCCGTTCAATAAGATGTCACATTCGCTACTTCTAACATTTGGTAAAGTGAATCTAATACATTTTGTTTTCTTTTCATTAAGAACTAAATTATTAACAGTAAACCAATTTTGAACCTTAAGAATACAGTCATTAACAGTGTCTAGATTTTGTGCACGTCTGTCAATTTTAAAAATTAAAGATGTATCATCAGCAAATAACACCATCTGTGGTTGATTTTTTAGTAAATGAGGTAAATCATTAATATAGACTAAGAAGAGGAATGGACCCAAAATAGAACCTTGAGGCACTCCCATAGTCATTTCAGCCCCCAATGAGTTTGTACCGTTTATCTGAACTTTAACCTGTCTATCTTTTAAGTATGAATTTAGTAAATCACGGGCTTTATTTTTAATACCATAATGTTCTAACTTCAGCAAAAGCGTTTCGTGGTTAACGCAATCGAATGCTTTTGAGAGGTCGCAAAAGATTCCTATGGCATCCTGTGCTTCCTCCCAGGAGTTAAAAATGTTCTTCAATAGGGTAACACCGGCGTCAGTTGTACAACGACCTTTGGTGAAACCGAACTGTTGATCATGAAAGATGGAGTTTCTATTGAAGTGACATAGCAGTTGTGCAAGCATTAACTTTTCAAACACTTTACTGAAGACTGGCAAAATTGACACAGGCCTATAATTGTTCGGTTCTTTACAATCACCCGATTTGAAAAGTGGAGCAACCTTACTATGCTTCATGAGATCCGGAAACACTCCTTGGTCTATACTGCTATTAAATATAAAAGCTAAATAAGGTGCCACGGTTTCTATTATAGATTTACAGGCCTTTACAGACATTCCCCAGAGATCTTCTGTTGACTTAATTTTAAGATCCTTGAATGCTTTAATCACAGCTTGGGGGTTCGTGTGCTGAAACCTAAACTCCTTCGGGCAGGCCTTTACATTATTTCTAAGTAAGGCAGCAGAGAGTGCGGGTGACGAATTTAAAGACGCAGTCGTCTTAAGAGGTATATTCGAGGTTGTAGGTTTTGCTTTTTTTCTAAAACTTCTTTGTTTTTAAAATACAAAGGTTTTACTTCAATGAAGATTTTGTCATAAAAATAGTAACTTTTAGGCGCCTGTTACTTTCAAACCATTATAAATTTTGAAAAAAAGAAAACCTATAAACCTAGTTTTTTACAGTGTCAGAAGCATTCTAAAAAATCATTGAGATAGGATAACATTTAGGGGCAGGAAAACGTTTTCTCTTTTAGTATGGACGAGCGCTCGGTAGACGATAGTCTTAACAAATTGTTTGTATGTTTTTAATTGTTGTGTGCCTGGGTTTCTGTGAATGTCAGTTTTTATATTTTAAATGCACCTGCGACACTGAATTTCTAGTGTTTAGGAACATTTTTTTATTCCATAATGTGGTGACAAACATTTTGTACTTATGGAACGACTTTAAAATTGTTTTTTTTAAAGAAACTTCATTTTGCTGCCCTTACCCCATTTGACATATGTGGTCGGCGCAACACGTTTTATTGGAACGAAGTTCCTTATCGCGCGTTGTGAAAGGGGGCTGGACGGAAAAAATTCTTACGAAAAGTTGGACGGGAGTGGAGTGGAGTGGAGTGGAGTCGCGACGATTATTTTTGTTGAGTGTATACAGTAACTTCGTTCCATCCGGGTGTCCCTTGACACCTCTCAAGTTTTTTTTTCCATTTTCCTCTATCAGACGTCACATTATATACAATGCGACTATGATAAAAATGAAATTGTGTTGTGACCAAATTATGACATCATGCACGTTTTTCTAATACTTGAAGACTCTTATGTAAATACTCAATAACCATTTGAAAATCACAACAATCATAATATATATTGAAAATTAATTTGGGCTATGTATTTTATTCTAAACGTAATTTTCAAAATCACAGTTTACAGAACATGGAGGTCATTGATATTTTCATAGTTATTATGTATTCCTGCATATTTCATTAAAAAAAAAAAAGTCATCATCTATAAACCAAACTATACTAGATATAATATATTCATAAAATCAAATATAAAACGTATAAAAATCCCCCCAATAAGTTATCATACTTATTACAAAGCATTTTGGCGGTTTTTCCTTAACAAATGTCCCTGTCGTCCATTTTTCTACATTTTCTTGAAAGGACACTGACTTAGAGGTACTTAAGGGTTTGGAATAAGTTTATTGACCCTAGAGCAAAGCCCTCTGGAGTTTGCATGCGTCGTTTTTCACGCAAATTTAAGAATAGTATTTTTCTGCCTGTTTTGGCGTAGACTTTTTTAATTTAAGGGAATGTACGAGTATAATAACTTTGAATTCTTGGGAGTGAAGTGTGTCAAGTTTAATGCCCCTTTAACAAAATAAACAAAATTATTTTATTTCAGTTAATATCAACAATGGCTGCTAAAATGAATTGGGACTGGGCTGGCCACGTCTGCAAGATACCCAAATAAATATTGGCCAAAATAACCACTATGTAGAGCCCTGACACTACCAGAAAGCGTCGCACCAGATCTGGACCTAACTAACGACCAGTTGCTCTATTGGTCGCGAGACTGTATAAACAGGCTAACGTGATCCTGGAAAGTAATGGGCAATTAAAGGACCACAGTGGATTTTAGTCAGTACGAGCCTGACAGATTCTGCTCCACCCAGGGCGGAAAGGCAAATTTGATAATTTTACCAATAAAAATCGAAAGATCCAGTTTTTTTTTTATATCTTTATTTAAAGAGATTTTTCGCCAAAGCGAATATGACACTCTGTATGTATACAAAAATTATTACATCAATCATAAATGTTTGTTTATACGTATTAGTCGTATTACTACATACTGAGTCTATTTTTCAAGGCGAACTTCACCATATTTATTATCGCAACTATTTTATCAGATCGTGGATCATGTAAATTAATGTTCTCTATGCCAATTTTAGTACGCAAGGAGTGATTACGGACACATCTCATTAATATATGATATGTGTCCTCCTCTTCGCTACACGTACTACACATAGGTGATGGTAATTTTCCCATTAGGTAACCGAATTTATTCAAGGGCATATGATCAGACCGGAGCCTTAATAATATAGTTAAGTCCACCCTGCAAATAAGGCAGTCGTCAAACCAAGGACAATATGACGGTTGTGAATGGATTGTTCTGTACTAGATTTCTTTCTCTCTGGAAAGATCCAGTTTGAGCCCCTTGGCTCACACCGGATCGGAATAGTTGGAAGTCATGGGGGGGGAGAGGCCCTTGCCCAAAAATGGGATGACACAGGCTGATAATATAAGACGTATAAAATCATCATTCTTATACAATGAAGATGTCATACACCTTTTCATCAATCTTAATTTATTCGTGTTACAAATGGGTTCAATACAAAACAATTTGAACCGACGACCTTTGCCAGTCAATAACCTAGACGTTTTGTAAGAAAGCGAAAATAAAGAATGACTTGATGACAATCAAAATTAAACTTTATGTGACAGGAAATAGTGTCATTGCACTTATTCGTTTATTTAACCTTGAAAAAAATATATAAATCACGTTGTGAATTGAACAATTGAGGTAAAAATTGAATGTGTCAATGTTTTTTTAGTAATATTGGCTTATTTATAAACCAACTAGCTTCTGCCCGCGTCTTCGTACGCGGATCCTTTTTCCTGAATTTTCTTTGCTCTAAATAACTGACTTCCATGAATCTTTATGATACGACTCCCTTATGTAGTCTGCTAATTATAGCTTGAGAGGAAATTGGTCATGGAAATCTGTTGCTGGCTCCCGCTCTAAAACCTCACGGAGCCCGAGACCTTTCCAACGAATGCAAAACCGTGGAAATCGGTTCGTGCGTTCTGGAGTTATAGCGTCAGGAAGGAAAATCCGACTTATTTTTATATAGTAGATTAGCAAATAATTAATTGGATTTTAAGTGATAAAATCATCGAATAGGTCCTCCCCCACCCAGGGCTGAGCTAGAGGGACTCTCAGACTTGTACTGACTTGGATTTTAGTCAGTACAAGTCTGACAGTCGACATCGATTTTATTCAATATCCCATTATGTTCCTGGCCCAAAGGCCTTACCACGAGCTCTTAACGCGATCCAGTTTAGGCTGTGGGAAAGAGACAGAGCTGTACAAGTCGTCTAGCGCCATCTCTTTCCCACAGCCTAAAGACTCACGCTTAGAGTTCATGGTAGGCCACCAGGTTACTCGTTAGTCTGGTGACCCCAGCAGGCTTTGCTGGACCCCTGAGCCTAAGGGTTATCCCTTAGGTTAGATTCCTCTAAGCACTATCTATTATTCCAGTCACATTAGTTTCACACGTTTCACCTATAATGAGGAACTGTCAGAATCGTTCGGACTAAAATACACGGTGTTCCTCCAATAGCCCTTTAGGTTCCAGTAGTTACCGTGGGATCGACATCCATGAGAATAAAGTCACGGGCAGGGCTAGTCTTTAAACGAAGATCAAGTCAGATAGATTTACAAAAAATATTTGACACATTTTTTTTTTCTTTTGTAAAGTAAACCAAAATTTACGAAGATAAATGACACTTTAAAAAACCGGCCAAGTGCGTGTCGGGCCACGCACAGTGTAGGGTTCCGTAGTTGCCCATCAAAATACTTATGCGAACTAAGTGATTCGCTGAATTTAATTTTAAAAAGAAGAATCAAAATCGGTCCAGGCGTCTTTGAGAAATCGGGGAAAATACATTAAAAAAAAGATTACCTACGACGAATTTAGAACCTCCTCCTTTTTTTGAATTTAGTTTAAAATAGTTGACAATAAAAACCTACCTATCCCCAAAACATACCCACCTATTATAGCTGTAAAAATAAAGTTGACAAACTTACATTTGCAGTTGAAGAACATGTTCTCCGATACATTTTGTTTAGGAAAATATGTTATCCAAGTACGTTTTATAAGTTGGTCGACTATTACTCGTAAACTTGTAAAGCCTACTTACTCATGATAATTTTCTTTTAAACTTCGTTATATATACCACTATTGTGATTTTTTTTTACACCCCCAAACATAACCGTTTAGCTGGTAGAGGGGGGGATACTCGAGTGGAGCAAAAATTAGCACTTTAATGCTTAATATTTCACAAACGAATCTTTTTATCAAAAAACCGGCCAAGTGCGTGTCGGGCCACGCACAGTGTAGGGTTCCGTAGTTGCCCATCAAAATACATATGCGAACTAACTAAACTGATTCGCTGAATTTAATTTTAAAAAGAAGAATTTTCAAAAATGGTCCAGGCGTCTTTGAGAAATCGGGGAAAATACATTAAAAAAAAAGATTACGACGAATTGAGAACCTCCTCCTTTTTTTGAATTTAGTTAAAAATAGTTGACAATAAAAACCTACCTATCCCCAAAACATACCCACCTATTATAGCTGTAAAAATAAAGTTGACAAACTTACATTTGCAGTTGAATTACATGTTCTCCGATACATTTTGTTTAGGAAAATATGTTATCCAAGTATGTTTTATAAGTTGGTCGACTATTACTCGTAAACTTGTAAAGCCTACTTAGTCATGATAATTTTCTTTTAAACTTCGTTATATTATATGCTACTATTAATAAATAATTTTTTCACACCCTCAAACATAACCGTTTAGCTGGTAGAGGGGGGGGACACTCGAGTCGAGCAAAAATTTGCACTTTAAAGCTTAATATTTCACAAACGAATCTTTTTATCAAAAAATTGTCAATGGAAACTATCAATATTTTTTAAAGACCTATTTAATGATACCCCACACTAAGGGGTTCGCGAGAAAAAAAAAAACATCCCCACTTTACGTGTACAGGGTTTTACCCTAAAAAAAAATATTTTACGAGATTTTATTTTACCACTTTTTCGGCACAACAAATCCGTATATTTACGCCAAATTACAGCTTTCTAGTACTGGCCGTCTCTGAGCTAAGCTGCGGACAGACGGACGGACGGACGGACGGACGGACATGGCGAAACTATAAGGGTTCCTTGTTGACTACGGAACCCTAAAAATTGTTAATGGAAACTAGCAATATTTTTTAAAAGCCTATTTAATGATACCCCACACTAAGGGGTATGCGAGAAAAAAAAAAACCCACTTTACGTGTACGGGAGGTACCCTAAAAAAAATAATTTACGAGATTTTATTTTACCGCTTTTTCGGCGTAACAAATCCGTATAATTACACCAAATTACAGCTTTCTAGTACTGTGCGTCTCTGAGCTAAACTGCGGACTGACGGACGTACGGACATGGCGAAACTATAAGGGTTCCTTGTTGACTACGGAACCCTACCCATTTGGTCATAAGCAAGTATAGTTTTTACTTGCTTTTGACGTCACGAGCCCCTATTCTCGAATTTTGATGCGTTACATCTTTGAAAAAATGCATTGATTCAACAAAAGAAAAATTAAAAACTAATTTATAAATATAAAATTAATATATATAATACGAATTAATTCGTAAAGGGCTATAGAAAGGACACCGTGGCTTTTATTCAGTACAAGTCTGACAATCCCTCCTGCCCTGCCCTGGAGGACTCATATATTGATGAAGTTTCCACGCTAAAAAAAAAGTAGAGTGCAAAAGGCTTGTCAAATATTAATAATTAAGCTTTATAGTATGGTTTTAGGTCAAAGGTACCAGTTGCTAAAGTTGTTTTTCCTGCAAAATTCTGAGAACGGTTCATGCATGGAATATGCAAATTTTAATTAATCTAGGTATATTTATTTTATGATTATTTATTTATATATTAACCGCACTGACAACATCATCTTGGCAATTAATGTCAATGAATAATTATTAATTAATCACGCAGGTTAATAGTTAATGGAATTTAATAATAAATGGAATGCGCAAATAAATGGACCAATTGAGAATAATTTCCTGCTATTATCTGTATGTTTCCAATACAAACGTTTCCTCTCAAGAATTAGCGGAATTGCTTTTTTTTTATGGGTTTATTCCCTATTCCCATAGCCGATATCGCTGGTTAGAACATTAGATTGAGGATATTAAATGTTCGAAATGGTATTATTTAGTAAAATTACTAGGAATTGACAAGCCTGTTGGTCTAGTCATCTAGTGGTTAGTGACCCTGACTGCTATGCCGGAGGTCGTGGGTTCGATTCCCACCCAGGACAAATGTTTGTGTGATGAGCACGATCATTTGTTCTGTGTCTGGGTGTAATTTATCTATAATATATGTATCTATTTAGAAAAATATATGTTTATCAGTTGTCTAGTACCCATAACACAAGCTCGGCTTAGCTTGGGACTAGATGGCGTTGTGGGACAATTGTGGAAAAAAATGATAATGCCTATAGGTAACGTCGGGGTCCACCGCGGAGCTCAGGTCGTGTGACGATTTGATGATGTTAATATGCGCATAACATGGCCAGAAATTGCCCAAAATATCTCTATTTAAATATCTTTATTTTGGGCAATTACTCTTTACCCAGAGATAAAATGTCAAAAATTAAAAAATGTAGAACGCCAACGACTGTACATTAAATTTTTGTAAATATTCCTTATTTTGGCGTAATCCATTTATGTACAATTTACTCAAAATAAATGTTAATTCGCTGAAATATTAAAAACGAATAAAAATGTTAATAAGATTACATGTCGAATGTTAAATATGTGTACAAAATATTTATTATAATATAATACATGCACAATCCACAGTTACAAAACGCACTTCGTAAACACACACTCACACAAAGATACACCCCCTTAGACACGTTACAGGACACAGGATACGTGTGTCAATGTGTGCGTATGATTAACATAGATCACTGTACATTTTTCCCTGAAATCTTTACATGTGTGTGTACGTCTGTGCATTATACATATATACAAATCCAACTGTGTATTATGTGTAAAGTTTGTTTACAGCGAGATTAAAGCAAAGATAGAAGATATGCCAACAATTTTAAAAGCTTTTAATACTGTAGTTAAAGTAGAAATCTATACAAAGATGTGTTTGTGTGAGTTCAGACTGCAGTTGAACGCACTGGGCGTCTTGATGCATATGTGTGGGTGCACCCTTCTCGTCTCGACACATTTAAACTTGCGTTCCACACACAAACACACCCACCTTTAAATCGAAGCTTCAAGACTGATTTTCGATTGTCGTTTGCTTTAGAAAGTGTATTAATATCTTTGTGAATTTATTTTGAATCACATAGTGGTTATGCAGTGTACGTGTACACATGCATGTAGGGTGTGTGTTTGTGTGCGTTCACCTTGAAAAGCGCCAGTTCTTTGTGCAATGGGTTATTCGGTTAATGGCACCAAGCAAGTCAATGGCGTGGATGCTTTGTTTGTAGCGTCAGCAGATATGTGCACACAGAATAGACATTATTAATTATTATCATTATTGTTGTTATGCTATAAGTTATTAATAATGATAGGCCTGTAATAACTGAACTAGAGTAGAACAAAGGACAAATTACATTGATACAAACAGTTTAACTCTTTAGTTTAGTGTAATGATTTCTTGCATATTTTTCAGAATGGGCTTCTTCATCAGTCAAAAGAATACGGAAGAAGACAAATAGGCGATGAATTTTTGGGGGTAAAAAATATAGAATAAAAAATTCTGGTAGCCAATTAAAATTTATTTCTCTGTAGGTAGAATCAAATTACCATCAAAGTTCCCGTTTACTAAAAACGCGAAAGCTCGTGCTAGAACTTCAGATATTTATCGCTGTGCTCAAAGTTTTTCGGTATAAATTGGAAATGTGAGTCATTTCGTTATAGGATCGAAGACTATAATTATAATTTATTCTCCGGGACTTTGTCGAACTTCACTCCGGGATGAAGCACTTACGTAGAAGCTCTCACATTTACTCTTGAAAGCCATTGAATTCAGTCACTGTCGTCAAATTAAGTAAGATGAGCAGAGGAAATCCTGATTTAATATACAACTACATTGCTACTGAGGCTGATAAATATTAACCGAAGCTGACGAAAAGTTTTTGAGTGCCAACCAGGAACGTGAAGACGTAGAATAGGCAGGCCTCCAACTAGATGGACCGACGACGTGAGCGTCGCGGTCAAGGGATGAATGCAAGTGGTGGATTGTCATTTGGCGTGGTGGTCTTTACAACGTCGGTTTCCAGGTGACTATCGTAATACAAATCCGTGAATGGATACCAAAGTTGTAAGGTTTTGGAGACTTGCGTCGCGTGGTGCACAAAGGATCTAAAGGGGAAGTTTTTATTCAGGAGTGGACGTCTTCCGACTGATGATGATGTCATAGCTACACAAATACTTTTTGAGGATACCGCTCAAATAGGCAAAGTTCACGTGTACTAAAACCTATTTTGCGGTTTCATAACAATACTTTTGTTTTTAAAACAATGTTATTACAAAACCACAATTCACAATTGGATAACGTAATATGTAACCCCGGAAAGTGTAATCAAATTAGGTATTAAACTTCGGGTATTCCTAAATAATCTGGAAAAACCCAGGTGAAGTTTTCTATATTTATTGTTATTACTAGGGAAAATGTTTTATACTTACACATAATGGCATATTAAAAAAATAAATATTAAAAAAAACAAAAAACCCGACTGCGTAAAAAAACTAAAAAGAAAGAAACAAGCCCAGTAGTTTAGAATTCACTCATTCACACTCACTTCCCCTTGGAAAGATTTGATTGGTATAATTTGAATGGGCCCCGACTGTGAGTGTGAATGAGTGAATTCTAAACTACTGGGCTTGTTTCTTTCTTTTTAGTTTTTTTACGTAGTCGAGTTTTTTGTTTTTTTAAATATTTGTTTTATTTTACTATTTTTAGTTTTTGTTAACATTAATTATCAGTCCAAATTAAATTGAAACATTTATAAGTTATATATATTTTGGTAAACCATTTTTAAAATCATTTAATTTGATACCCCACTTGATAGAATGTGAGAGATTAAAAAAATATATTTTTAGTTCGGAACCCTTTGCACACGAGTTCGACTCGCACTTGGCCAGTTTTCTGTACCCAGTGACACTCTCACGTTTAAGACGAATCTAACGACACCTCTCAAGTTAAAATCCATCAAGCCGTATAGACTGATTGTCTGATTTTTGCGAGCTTTTGAGTAGTAGTAACGACTGTCAAAGATCTACAAATATCAGCGGCACTTAGTAGGATTTAATTATAAAGTTTTTTTTCCTGATTTGAATCCTGGGCCATCGATTACCATTCATTGCCAAATACTAAAAAGAAAAAAAAAGTGTAATCCAGAAATGAAATTCAAGATTACAAAGCGATTTCTTTGCTACCGCTACATTAGTCTCAAAATACCGGGCGGGCGCACACTGGCGCGCTGCGTGTGCGCACGTTGAGGTAGGACCGCGCCCGCGCCGGTCTGTTACAGCGGGGAAGGTGTTAATATAACGTACCAGGGTTAAATATGGGCTGGCTGTTTTTTTTTTTTTTGGTAGTATGCTAAATAATCTAACTAATATTATGAATGCGAAAGTTCGTTTATTTTTGAAAGTTTGTTTTTCACATAAAAACTATGTAAAGGTTTTGCATAAGGGTCACAGGTAGTTTATAACTTGGATTAACACATAGGATAGATTTTATCCCGGTTTTAACTTTCCGTGGGATAATTTTTGAGTTGTAGTGGGCGAACACGCTGGCAAGAGCTAGTATTGTCAATGAGAAGGTTTGGATGGTTAGATGGATATTTTGTGACTCAATCACCGCTCAAAGACTTACTTACATAATTATTATATTGATGTAATTTGTAATTATATACAACTGTAACAAGATTATTATATAAAAAAATACCTATATATACATACTATTTATAAAAACTAAAATTAAGAGTAAAATATTTACAGAAATAACTAAACTAAAACTAAAATTTAAAGGGCGTCAAAATACTCATCCACATCGTTGTCAATGGGTAAAGTGCAGTTGTATATTATGTATATAAATAAAAAAAATAAAAAAAAATGTTATTTAAAGCTAGATAATATGAAAAAAAAAACACATAGGATAGCGTTTACCCTGGAATTTGGTTCACGTGTGATATTTATCGAATTACACGAGGAAGAAGCCGCAGGCGACAGTTACAATTTGTTTATTTATGACACTTTTACAAGTAAATCAGTAAACCGATTTTTTATTTCTGTTAGCACCATCATCATCATCACACTCCTGCTTTTTTCCAATTATTGGGATCGACTTCCAGTCGCACCCGATGAAGCTGAATATCAGTCAGTATTTACATGGAGCGACTGCCTATCAGATCTACACAACCCTGTAACTGGGTAATATGGTTCCTCATGGTAAGATTGGTTGTCAGACTTTCGGGCTTCTGACTATTATTATGTCAAAGTTCTAAAAATGACAGCTGGGACCAATGGCTTTTCGTACGTACCCATCCACAGACCAACCTCGGCAAGCGCGGCTTAACGGTGGACTGTGCGGCTGCAATTATTTAGCCACGAGTTTCTACTGTTAAGGCCATCCTAATAGAATAGAAAAAGAAATCATATTCCAAAGTCAGTAGCATCAAGTTAGTAACGAGATTAAGTTTCCTCTAATTCCTCCATGGGTTGTTGTGCACTTGTAAAAACCGCAGAATGCAGGTCTTCCCATATTACTATTTTATAGGAAAAATCCGAAACGCAAAACTTCTAAAATAATAACCTACGACTTAAAATTAAATTTAGTTATATTTAGTTTAAATACAAACTTAAATTTACGTGTGTCCTACGTTTTCCTGTCGGTATATGCATATGCAGTATTTAATGGTAGGTAAATATAGAATGGACCATTTTTCCTCGAGTTTTATTAATAATAATAATATATTTGTTCAGCATTCAAAGTGGCACATTACAACAAAAGGTATATAAAATAATTTACGAATAGTCTTACAAGTTCCATGCCTGTACTAGGTTAAATTAACACCAGTATAACAGGCGCACTAGAGCTAATATTTATAATTACTAATACTTGGACAACAGATTTCTTAACAATATTTAACATAACTTAAAATAGTGAAGAAATTATGTAATTTTATATTATTAAAACTAACCTACTTAAACTCTATCATAACTGAGACAAAAACAAAATAAGGGCCCTTACACGTCTATATACTCGTAATATTCTGTATGTTATGTAACTTTACTGTTATACAATAATAAATTGTCAGCAGAATTGTTTATACAGACAAAAACTGATCGTCATGTCATGTTTTTAGCGGTGGAATAATTAATTTACTCAATGCAGCGACAAAATGATGGTAAGTAGGACAACGCAGTGCACATCAGTGGTCTCGAATACAGCTTGGCCAGAACGGATTGAAACGGAACTAATCTTTTTGTTTGTTGACAACGTTTAAAATCTTTGATATTAATTGATGCAAACAAAGAACGCAGGTTTGTAAGATTTATTATTGTGCCATAAAACTAACGTTATATGTGAAAATTAATAAAATAAAATCATTCAAAGTGCTGGTAGCGAGAGCACAGTGGCGACTTCCGGTTTTCTACTGTTTTTTGCCAAGCTGTAAGTATTGATGAGTTAGCAACAATATCATACGGAAGTCTGGCCTTAGTGTGACACACTAGGTACTGTCATAATGTATTGAATTTATGTATCTGTGCTCTGCTATTTTCCTAGCTGGGCATTCAGCGTCTCCCGTTTTGTGGTCACTGGGTTTTTTAAAACGTGAACAAGTCGCGCACTTGGGAGGATCGAATTTCTTCATGCGATGACTAGGTTTACACCGCAGTTTGACCCGAACTGCTCCGTTCCTGTTGGATGTAGCGTGATGTTATATAGCTTATTGCCTTTCTCGATAAATGGACAATCCAATACAAAAATATTTTTTCAAATCGGTCCAGTAGTTTTGAAGCCCATTCAATAAAAACAAACAATCAAATTTTTCCTCTTTATAATAATAATTATTATTCATAATATTGACGATACGATGTGTGTGCGACAGCGCCACCTAATGACCGCATAATTCTATCTTTGAGATCTGCCAATTCTTGCCTACTAGATATTTTGATAAACATGTTCGACTTGTTTTTCATTTAAAATTAAATAAAACCTAAAAATGCACATAAAAAGATTGTGATGTATTTTAAACTTGACACATACATATGTCACTCCCAAGAGTACCGAGAAAGGGCGAGGCCTCACTAGTGCGTTGCGCTGCGTTGCTTCGCGTCGTCCCATGGGGCATGTCACAAAAAATGAATGGAAAACGACGCAGCGAGACGACGCAACGCAGCGCAACGCACTAGTGGGGCCTCGCCATTAAGTTAACATCTCTGTCACATCGCGTGCTACCATCGATTTGATTGTCCTCACCACCTACCTACTTTACACTTAGAGTATAATCAAGAGGTCCTATAGAGCGCCACCTTAAAAAACTTGGGGAAACGCCTTTGCCCAGCTGTGGGATATCACAGGCTGACAGGGCTCAGGCGCAAAATGTCCCTTTCGCAAAATGTCCACAGGTAGCAAAACGTCCCTTTCGCAGAATGTCCCTTTCGCAAAATGTACAATCGACAAAGTTTGATCGTGACCCATTGTGACAATAAATCGTTTGAATCCGTCAAATTGATAAAGGTCAAAGTCGTTACCATGGATATGTATGTTTACGCGAAAGCGAACCTAATTGTATTTGAATGTCTGTAAGAAAATAAGCTTATGGTGGGTCATGATTCAACTTTGTCGATTGTACCTTTCGCGGAATGTACCCTTCTTCATTCATTCATAGGCATTTTGCATCAGTGAAAAAAACTAGACAAGAGCAAAAGGTGTATAACAAAAAAAACTGTCTGCCATACTATTTTTCATACAATTTGTATGAATGTAGCAGTAAGAGTAACCGTCAGTCATTTGGATTCGAGCCGTCCGACGTCGAAAAGAGGTTGCGGTGTTTCTGATGAAAGGAAAGCTTTGGGTCTTATTCTTTCTGTAAATTATCGCAAAACTCAGTAACTATGATTACCGCTCCATGTAAAATACTCGTACCAGCGCACCACCCCAGCAAATAGCATTGAAATCTAACTGCTATCGTTGCTGGCTTTGTTTGACCTGACTTGCCGCCGCTGTCCTGTCGGAGTCCGAAGCCAAACAGTATTCCGTCGGTGCGCATGAGTTCCAATTTCTTCTAGGTGAGCTCAATCCATCTCAACATCTTTGCTTCTGGGGTAAATTGAGACCAAGAGCAAACCCTTAGCAAATAAACTGATAAGACTGGAAGCCAACCCTAAAATAACTGAAAAGCTAATAAGTCGATTACGAATCAGTTCCTGCTGAGCATAAACCTGAATTACCGCATCAACGAACTTTCCAGCACGCGTAGCATGGTTGGCGATTCTATCTCTATTCTACGAAGAAAAGACAAAGTTATTTCATCGTTATTTCTAAACAAATCGACTGTTTTTTTGCACAAGTATGACACGATTCGTACACCATTAAAGAATAGAAACATAATTCTTCTATATTTTAAACATTGCTATGCTTAAATCGATAAAATCTTTTACGTTCTGTCATTTTGTCTATTTTCGCGTCGACAAAACCCGTTTCGACGACGCCATGCTACGCGTGCAGAGAGGAAATACATTTCACGATTACGCACTTTGTCCAGACGCCAGAAGTATTCTCTCAAAAATAACATTAAACGAAAGCATAAAAAATCCACTATATTTTTCTACAAAATGTTTTCGACCTCTTCATTGCTTCGTTGAAAAATAAATGCGCTGATATAAAAAAAATATTTCTTTGAAAGTCGGAAACGTGCTGTGATTGGTCAAAAATATAAGTTCACGGCCCGTTTGATGGCTGCGCGAGCGCATGTATTGCTGTAAAAATGACAAGTGCCAATTAAAAAGTGTTTTAGTGGACTGGGACGACCTTGCAAGGGCGTGTGCCGCTGTGATGTTTTGAGGGAAATTATGATAAGTATGACGTGAATTTCGTTTGTAAATTATCAGTCACAGATTAGTCACAGGTCACAAATTACGAGACTTCAAATAAAATGGTAATGGAGTGGATATTTTTTCATTTTTAATTTAAATCATTAAATAAACATGCAAGTAATAAAGATTAAAAAATATGGGCTGACAGTCAATATTCACGAATTAGTAATTAACGAAGATAATGACTATCATAACTGTATCATTATCCTCATAAATCGTCGGCAGAACATTATAGAAAATACGTTGCATAACACTAGTTCCTCCTGTATCGTTGGTGCGTTTACCAATATTTGAACACACATACACCAATCCAACAACCTGGTGACCATGAACTCTTAGCGCGATCCAGTCTAGGCTGTGGGAAAGAGATGGCGCTAGACGACTTGTATAGCTCTGTCTCTTTCCCACAGCTTAAACTGGATCGCCTTAAGAGCTCGTGGTTGTGCCGCTGATCTGAAACAATTACTTGTAGATAGGGTTGTCATCTCTAAAATTTGGAAACCAGGACAAGACGCGTGAAAACCACGAATTTTAGAGTCCAGCAGGGCTATTGGCGAACTTGACCAGCGGCTGTCCACTGAACTTGGATGGCTTGATACCTGTTATGAGGCTAAGTTGAGGAGTGGAGTACCTCAAGAGCGTTAGAATAGTTGATTTTAGGGAACATTTACATTTATCAGTTTCATTGCAAATGCAAAAGTCAATACGAACAACTTTACCTTTTGACAGCTATTTGATGATCACCACACAGACACCTAGATACGCAATAGCCCCGCAGAATCCGGACATGAGTTGAAGTGCGCACCATGGCAACTGCTGCGTCGGGAGGTGACGGTGACGTCGTGTGCGTGGTTCGCGGGCGGCCCAAGACTTATGCCCTCTAAACTTGGACAAATCCGGAGAAACCCGGACGGATGGCAACCCTACTTGTAGGTCATATAAATATTTGTTCCGTGAAGAAGCGACATTCAGCGCAGCAGTAGATCGCGCGGCGATTGAGGCTACGATGCCGTCAATAACACGACACGACCTCTTCTTACATACTTCTCTATTTTTTTCATTTCTGAAGCCAATTCTTTCTAGCTACCAGTATGGCGGCTGCCATTTCAAAAAATAGGTACTTATTTAGAAAAACTCGTGTTGTCCCTCTCGCGCGTTGAAAAAACCCCCGATCGTGCAGTAGAGAGCGTTGCAGCTCGCGACTGACTGTAAGTATTTTTTATATGAAATTTGTCTCTCGGGAGAAAACGTTTTTCACATACTAAATCACGACCAATCTCTTAGATTCTGGCGTCAATCGTTTCAGCGTATTATATTCTAGGTTTGTAGATTTTGCTTTTTTTTCTAAAACTTCTTTGTTTTTAAAATACAAAGGTTTTACTTCAATGAAGATTTTGTCATAAAAATAGTAACTCTTAGGCGCCTGTAACTTTCAAACTATTATAAATTTTGAAAAAAAGAAAACCTATAAACCTAGTTTTTTACTGTGTTAGAAGCTTTCTAAAAAATCATTGAGATAGGATAACATTTAGGGGCAGGAAAACGTTCTCTCTTTTAGTATGGACGAGCGCTCGGTAGACGATTGTCTTAAGTATGATAACTTTTATTTTTGACCATCAAAAGGTATTTGCCTTTTTAATTGTGGTTTGACATTGATTTTTTTACCTTCCACATGATGAGTACCTATGTCATTATTTGAAGAGGACTCTTTTTATTATTTGAGATGGATTTGCTCTTGACTCAGTCATTATCAACATCAGCCTATAAATGTGCCCACTACTGGGACACAGGCCTCCTCTCTGTAAGAGGGAGTGAGCCATAATCCACCACGTGGGCCCAATGCGTGTAGGTGGATGTCACATGTCTTCAAATTTTCGGTTCTAGGACATACCGGTTTCCTCACGATGTTTTCCCTCACCGTTTTGAGAGTAGTGGCGATGCAATACATTACACAAAGTACCTAATGCATCTGGCTGGGTTCGAACCCAAGACTTACAACTCGTAAGTCCGGGCCGATACCACTGGGCGACCACTGCTCAAAATCAGTATGGATAGTAATTAGTAGAACGCCTTAATGTTTTCTGCACTCGGTTTAACATTTTGTCCTATGCAATGTACAAACAAGAATTTTACCCACTAAACTACATACCTAATGCGTTATGTCAATATTTTTCAGGACATTAATATAAATATTTGTGTTCGGAATCACGAGTGTTTTTCACTACGTCTGCATGCTAACAAACTCATTAAATGTATGGAAATAAACTTTGTATTATGACTATTATGAGTAACAGAAAAATATTCCGTGAATTTTTCTCACAATTTGTAACAAATAGGTACCTAATAAATGTGTTTGTTAACACAATTTCATGCATAGATGCTAAGCTGTGGATAAGAAGTTCCTTTGTGTTTTGATTAAATTATTGATTTCCTAGCTTAGAAGAGGATTAGCGTGTATCGACACTTGGAAACTTTTGTCATTTTTTTCCACCATAAATATATTTTTCCTTAAATGATATGTAAAATAATTCATAGTTTTAATTCCGCGACAAAAATCTAGACTTGGATGCAGAATGCAGTCTCACTCTCCCGCTCTTATGCATAATGCACATGCAGGAAACGAAGCATGCCACGTCATGGATTTCTGCAAAGTAACGCCCGATTCTGTAACTTATTATTTTTCCATAAAGTCCAGTTTTGCTTTTTCTAAAATTAAATTCTCCCTGTCTGGAGACGGACTGATTGGAGCAGAAGGGGCTGTCATACTAAACTGACCAAAAATAACTGTTGTTCCTTCAGGTGGCCTATCACGTCTTAAAGTGGCTGTGGGAAAGAGACAGATCTATACAAGTCGTCTAGCGCCATCTCATTCCCTGAGCGTAACCACTCACACTTTATGACGTTATGGTAGGCCACCTGTTCTCCATCCATGCAAACAAACGTCTACTTAGAAAATTCCGCAAAATGGTTGGGGGGTGTCTACAAAGGGTGCCATTGCATCATTTATTTAGTAAAAAGTGGACACTTATACACGTAAGTTCAAAAGTCCATGATCTAATATTAATCCTGATGTACTAATCATGATAATGAGGGTTGATCATGACCTACATTTTGGATACCAAATACTTACTATACAAACAAATTAATACTTCTTTCTAAGTATTCATCAAGCAACTTAAGTAGGTATTCTTTTAATGTTTGTTCAATGTAACAAACAAAGATAACATTTATGTTTGCGAGCCCATCTGCCTGCAATCCTTGTAATCTTTTGTTACGAAAGAAAAAAGTGGAGCAAGGAGACAAAGTGTTGCTGTAATATTGTCATTGTGGTTTTATGAGAAAATGGCTGGGATCTTTTCAGTTTATTGAAATTTTGTGATTCAGGTTAGATTTCGTGTTTGTTTGCGTCATTATTTTTATTTCTAGATAGATAACGGTGAGAAAGCTCAGTCACGAGAGTCTATAAAGTAACGCTCGTCTAGCTTCGACGATCCTAACTTGCTTTTCGTCACTTTTCGGTTCTTTGAGTTATTTTAAGAGAGACAGAGAGATCTCTCGATCAACAGTTTATAGCCACCGTGGCCAATTTAAATATAACCTTCTTTATAGTGGGAATTAAGTATATATTGTTATTCCTCAAAAATAATTTTCTGATTAATTTCGTAACCAAAGCGGTTAAAGTCAACCTCAAATTTTCATTAACTCAGCGCTTTTCTAGCGATCGCTACCTCTGGCATTCAGAAGTCGCAATAGTGTTTTGAGATTGTCTCAAAATAAGCCAAATTTGCCCCTAGGTAATTAGAAATTATCACACCTATTTTTGAACTATGTCCTATATTAAGATAAACCTACCCATTATGTTAATAGGGTACCCTCACTTTGACCTGCAATTACCGTCAACCCAGTAACTGATAATATTAATAATTCAAAGAAATTATAATCACGTTACAATGTAGAAACTAGAAACTCATAATTTTTCCACAGCCGATTATGTTTGTACGTAATAATGCAGGACAACGTCAAAAAATAATAATAGTTTTTGAAATCGTGGGCAATACTTTAGGGGCTTGTAGTACTCGTGAAAATGAACAATTTTTACTGTGGGACCAACCATGAAATTTCGGAACTAAAATCAGCTCCTCCATACATTTATGGTATCATAACTCGAAAAGATATAATATGGAACAGATGATTTTAGTTTCGAAATTTCATGGTTGGTCCCATAGTAAAAATTGATCATTTTCACAAGTACTACAAGCCGCTAAAGTATTGCCCACGATTTCAAAAACACCCTGTGCAGTCGATGATTGATGCAAGGATATTTACGAGATACTGTTTTTATTTTTGTCTTGTGATAGGTAGAATAAACGTAAAGTTACACCAAAGTTAATCCATAGTTTAAAAATGTATGGTTAGTCCGAAGATTATCCTGGTTGTAACTTTAGTCCACGTTTATTAATAAGGGGGAAAGTGTCTACCGCTGATACGAAGGGATCTACTCTCTAATTCCGTCAACGAAGATACGGGCCCGTACGAAAGTAACTGGAATCTTTTGAGTGAACCCTACCCCCTATTAGTCTTGAATTCATAAGTTCTGTCAACACTTCGATATTCGGGATAACTATCCAATCATGATCTCACAAATTTATAGTCCGTAGGTACCCGTTCATAGTGTAACATGACATTTTTCGTCCCATAAAAACTTGAAAGTTCCCGGTAACTTAATAAATCACTAATTATCTTATGTATTTCACATGTTTGCACAAGCACGTGGTTTTATATGAATAATTAAGTACATTGATATACTACAATCAGTTGACAGTTCATCAACCATTATTATTTTCTTGAACAATCACAACACAGGACCTATTGAGTCTATATAGACCACACATCATAAAGATACGTCAGTGAACGTACTATAAAGAATAAGTGATTTATGACTATTCGATATAAGGCTGTCCGTAAACTTACAACAGCTTTAGTGCTCAATTTGCTTGAATAAACAAGTATTCCTTGCATACAATATTATGCTTTAGCATACAATGTTATATTCCTGAAGACTTGCCTAGCTAAGACTAACGCATTGGTTATATGGGCTAAATAGTTACAGCCCAAAAACCGATCGTTCACGTTAAGCCGCGTTTGTCGAGGTTGGTCTGTGGATGGGTTACTATATTCTAAACGAGTTACCTCCGTGACTCGGAGAGCACGTAAAGCCGTTGCGCCTGTCATTTGTATATTTTTGACAGTCATGACTGTTAGTTAGAAGTCTGACAGTCAGTCAGTTTTGTCAGTCTTACCAATAGGTGTCGTAATACCCAGATACTGGGTTGTGGAGGTCCAATAGGCAGCCGCTCCGTGTGAAATCGTCTTGTACTCAGCTGCATCTGATTCGACTGGAAGCCGAATCAATATAGTTGGGAAAAGCACGGGCATTATAATGAGGGGTTAAATAGGCACTCGCTCCATTTTACAGTCTGATTTTCAGCATTTATACTCGTAGTTTACTAGCTGTTGCCAGCGGCATCACCCGCTACAACTCGAAAATTATCCCACGGGAACATAAAATCGAGATAAAAACTATCCTATGTGTTAATACAGGTTATAAACTATCTGTGTACCAAATTTTTGCCAAATCCGCTCAGTGGTTTTTGCGTGAAAGAGTAACAAACATACCTACATACACATACACATACATACATCCTCACAAACTTTCGCATTTATAATATTAGTAGGATAGGATTAGTAGGATTTTTATAGTTGAAAAACGTTTGTGTTTAAGTGCGTTTCTCATTATTATGTAATCAATTTCATAACTAATGATATAGTGATAACAGTGAAAAGCAATGTTGTAAGCAAATCATACAATCATGAAATGAGCGAGTCAGAAAGTGAGTTACGATGTTATTGCTTGCAGGTGTCGATGTGATCTACCTGCACTGGGCCGGTTTTGTTATGGTTTATACAAACAATTTCCTCCCACAGAGGTTTCAGTGTCCCAGCAGTGGGATGGGCTGGTCGTAATCGTGCAAAGACAGCCTAAGACGTTGCACACTGACCTTGCGCACACAACCCTGCTTACATCCAATAATAAAATATTATCAACAATGATGCAACCATACGGTACAGATAACGTTATTTATTGTTATAGTTTTATTTATATTTAATATTAAATAAATACAAGTGAACGAGTACTTTGTTATTTTTCTGTGATTTCCGTTTTGATAAAAGGGTGTTGCACATTTCGGTATAAAGATAACTTTATCATTGTCTGGGGTTATTTTGATTAGTCATCGTTAAATTATGGAAATAACATGAAATATGACGTGTGCATTATTGTCTTTTATCGCTTCGTCTAGTAAATATATTAGTGACTATTTCGAATGAGTGAGATGTCCTGCATGATATCTTCTTTGTCTTGGCAAAAATTCTTGTACTGACTGACCTTGTCTATCTATGCTGAAATCAATAGGACTGCCAATCTTGTTGCATCAGAGCCACCTCTATCCCAGCAGTAATCTCGTCTGCCTACCCTGCCGTCAGGTGACATATCTACTTTCTATTAAGCACTTACCAAGCTTAGTGGCAAAAAACACCTCCTCAAAAATATTGGAAGGTCTATTCTTTAAACTACAGTAGATATGAGTCACGGAGAACAAAGGTAAAACACAAAACCCTTTTTCTCAGTCATAAAATCCAGACTATACGTCACACGTCCTTTCAAAAGCATTTGACCTAATAACTTTATCATTATCTTTCAGCACCTATTTGTGACAAATATAAAAATAAAATAAAGGCTTTAACCCAAGTACTAGGTTATTGTCCAATTTACTAACCGATAAGGGTGTATTTAGGTGGAAAGACCGAAGAATAACACAAATAAATAGGTCTTTAGCACCTGGTATAGAAAAACACGTGTTTTCGTGTTTATCAACACGTGTTTTTTGAAGCGTGTGAGGAGGTAGATGGTCAGTGTCCTTTTATTTTTAACTTACTGCGTAGAAGAGGGTTATTTTTGTTTATTACAATATATTTTTTCAATATTTATGCTTTCCTTTGCCCACCCTGACGTGGGTCAGGGTGGGCAACGGTCGACCACACCATTGCTAACCATCAGGGTGGCCTGATGGTTAGCAATAGCGACGGTGAAGCACGCTTGCCTAGAAGTAACCTGTTCACTCTTGACTTGAAGATCCCAAGGTTGTGGCTATCTGGAAACACAGACTCTGGTAGAGAATTCCACTCCTTAGTTGAGTGTACAATGAAAGTATTTTCAAACGCTTTACTCTTAATTGGGCTGTTGTCATAACATGAAGTTTTATAATTCTTTCACTTAGAAATATTTTCACAATTGAAATTCCTTTGTGTATTAATATTTATTCTACCATATTTTGGGAAGGAATATCTTCAAAACAAATAATGTGGACGGCGACCACGAACTAAAAAAGACGCAGTGTAAGCAGGCCTCCCACTAGGTAGACTGAAGACATCGTGAGTGTCACGGGCAAACATGCGAACGATGCAAGTGGTGGATGGTGGTGCATGGTGAACTAAGGAGGAGGCTCTTGTTCAGCAGTGGACTACTTGAAAGAAAGAAAAGAGATTTATTGACACACACAGGACAGAAAAAAACAACAAAGGAAACAAAATTATATAAAAGAAAAACAACAAAAAGCAAAAACAAAAAAAAAAACAAGTTAGTCCTGTGCGAGGCCTCCAAAGTCCTCCTATCTCAGCATGTGCTGCGACATTTTAAAATTGTCACAGCGCTGGTCCTCGAATTGATGGTAATACAGTGATAATTTAAAAGATGAAAGAAGAAATTATTTAACCAATTTTTCCTGGAAAATTCGGATTTTACCCAATATTCACACTCTCTACAACATTTAAACTAAAAGAAACAGAAAAACCTATAAATAAAATACGTCTTCACATAGTCCTTGTATACCGTAATTCCTTATTTCCACCTTGAATCTTATCATATTGTCACATGACACATATTGGCTTGAACAATATAATAAAAAAAAGGTATTTTTTCCGAGTAACAATGATTATAATGTTTGTCTAGTACAAATAACTGACCTAAGACTATTGTTTTTATTAGATTATAAGACAAAGGAGTTTTTATGCAAAACAACGAGGTGTTTGACATAATATCTGTGTAGACTGTCTACCGGTAATCTTGCTGTAGAACTATAAATAACCAGTTTATGCCTGCAGTTTCGTCTGCATGGTGTTTGGATATATTGTTTTACATTTCGCCGAGATAAAAATAATAGCTAGTTCAGCCTATTGTTCCCAGAGGATAAAAAAATCCTCTAATTTTTAAACTGACATTGACATTCGGACACTCATCATTAAGACCCTATGCACACCACGTTTTTTAAACAAACGACGGCGCGTTTTCATTAGAGTATTTTGTGTCATTTTTTTTGCTGCGTCTGACTTGCGTGCGTATCGCGTCAAATGCGCTGCACCGGCGCGTTTAAAAAACGTGGTGTGCATAGGCTCTTAGGTTCATTTGAAAACCAGAGTCGGGCACCAGTTGTCTGACATTATGCTGAAATGGTAGGCCCATTTCAGCATAAATTTTAATTGGCGCAGCCGTGAGTCACACAGTAATATGCCTGTATTCTTGTTTGGCTTATAGATATAATATTAAGTACTTTAAAATTGTTTAGTTAAGTTCTATTTCTTTGTTTCTCTGTGATATTGTGTGCACTTGTGTGTCAATGAACGTTTTTTCTTTCTTGCTTGGACACAGGACTTCTCTCTGTGAAAGGAATCGGACTGCAATCCATCACGCGGTTGGGTTTTCCTTCGTCGTTTTGAGAGCAGTGTCAAATAAATAACACAAAGTAATGTGCCTGCCTAGGTTCGAAACCAAGATCTTTTCTTTTGTCCGGAGAAAACCTTCAAAGCGTGCCCGGTATTCGGGGATAAGACACGAAATTGTCGTACTTTTACCTCTCTAAAACCATCCAAGTGTTCACAGCACATAAAGAGGAGCTCTGGGCTTCTTTTTCTCTAAAAGACCAGCTCCATAGATCCAAAGCAGCTCCAGAAAACCCGTGGCCTACAAACTCGTAAGTTTCAGGTACCTAGGCCACAGTCTCCGATAAAAAGCATTATTTTTGTTAATGTATGTTATTAACTGTGTGACAAACGTCAAATTCCGTTTAGTAGCTTTCGCATGAAAGAAAAACACACATCTACCCTTCCATACATCCATCTTTACCAATTTTCTATATATGGAGTAAGATAAAGATGTTTTTGATTCTCTCTGGTAACTTTATACTACGTAAGTACACGTAGGTATGTAAAGGCAGACATTGTCAATGGGCGTTGGTCTTGAATGACGTCACAGCTTTGCTCTTTTTTCTTTACTTGGGTTTAAATTATTAACGTTGAAAAGTAAAATTCAACAACAGCCCAGTCAGTGTTTATTGTAATTGTTATTCATATACTTTTTTCTTTCTTTTTAAAAACACTTAAAGGAACTAACTTAAAGGAACTATAAAAAATCACAAATTGGTAAGTTCGTCCAGCGGGACCAGTAGGGTTTCTAAAATGGTTACTTTATCAAAATCAATTTATTATGAATTCCGATTAAAATCTCAAAATAGAATACCTACTTAACAGTATTGCTCAAGCAATAGAATAATATAGAATCAGTTACTTGCAATTTTAATTATTATGATAAAAGTTAAGGCCTTTGTCAAACAGACAGGCGATAGCGAACCGAACCGACTCATGTCATATAAAAATGCGAAAGCGATCCGATACTCTATGTGACAGGCTTCAAACAATTCCATACATTACAAACAAAAACGCTACGCCACGCATTCGGTTCGTCTGTCAGTTTGACAATAGCTTAAAGGTGTCCTTCTAGATCTGTAGTCCTTTTTTGGAATGAAAGGTGTCCTAATGTCCACCTCAGTACATTAAGTAATGTTTAATATCGACGCTGGAAAGCGATTTTGTCGTATCTCGCAAAATGGGATTTTTTTTTTATTACATATTTGAATTCAAAAAAAAATACTGCGTCGGACAGTCTGATCCATGTTTTCCTAGGAGGTTTTTTTTTTAAGATACGACGTGGAATTTTCTTGACTTTTTTAAGAAAACATACTTCAAAATGCTGTAAGTACCATAAAATCAGCTATTTTTCAAAAAATTATAGATACAACAAAATCAACATCATAATCGTTGTCTAAATTTTTTTTTTCTTTTTTCAAGATACAGCAATATTGATGCTTCAAATTGAAATACCAATTCCTGTAACTCGCAACTTTAGAACACTATCTTTAATGTTATCTAATAAATTTTAGTATAAGAAATATGTGTTTCAAAAATTACCTCTCGATTTCAGCTAGTTTACGAGTTATGAATTTTTTAAATAGTTTTTTGGCTCTGATTTAAAGTTCCACTTTTCGAGATACTACAAGATTGCTTTCTGGCGTCGATATGATTACTACGTCTATGACCAAGATACAGCAATATTGATGACTCAAATTGAAAAACCAATTGCTGTAACTAGCAAAAACTCATGTTATACCAACTTTAGATCATTAATTTTAGTGTTATCTAATGAATTTCATTATAAGAAATATATGTTCCAAAAATTACCTCTTGATTTCAGCTGGTTTACGAGTTATGAATTTTTTAAATAGTTTTTTGGCTCTGGTGTAAAGTTCCACTTTTCGAGATACTACAAGATTGCTTTCTTGCGTCGATATGTAACAGGGTGATCGGAGGCCTCATCACAAGATTTCTTTCTGTATTTTACCTATTTACCTACTACCTAGTGTACTTGAAGTATTTACTACGTTTATTGGAAAAAAAGAAAAGCGTCTCTAGTGTAATAAATAGCAAAACACTATGTTTTCCATCAAATCAAAGTCATAGTTACGGTCTTATTTACTTTACGTCACATAAACTTGAAAAATCACGCTATAGCCACTGATTTGAACGTAGAAATGTAACAAACAACTTACTTTCGCTTTTATTATACAGGGTGACTTTTTTACCACCGTCCAAAATTTTTCTATGCATTAGGTATCAATCACTAAACCAATTTTTGAAAAAAAATCGATACGTCAAATTGTCATATTAAATCATTTTCTCATCCGCTCTGTGTGGTCACTAAGCTAAACGTTAATAATATACACTTGCCGACGCATGAAACGGGCAGAGCGCACCCCGCTGACCCCCCGCCCCGCCCCGCTACACTTGAGCGACACATCACAGCGCGGTGTCCAGATCCATCAACTTTTTATAGATAACATTGAGACGTGATCACTCGATATTTTTGTATTGATTGATACAAAAAGAAAAAACACGTATTCAATGATTTTCGCCAAAGATTAATATATTAAAATTTGGATGGTGACTAAAAAATCATCCTGTATAACTATATAGCTGTTGCCAGCGGCTTCACCCGCTACAACTCGAAAATTATCCCACGGGAACATAAAATCGGTATAAAAACTATTCTATGTGTTAATCCAGGTTATAAACTATATGTGTACTAAATTTTATCCAAATCCGTTCAGTGGTTTTTGCGTGAAAGAGTAACAAACATACCTACATCCTCACACATAGACATACATACTAGGGTGGAGTGAAGTTGGAGAAAAAAAATCTTTTTTGGAATTTCACTTTTCCTGTATCATTAACCGATGACCGTACCTAAAAGCTTTATTCATGCTAAAAATCAAAACCCTACGACTTCATTTTGAGGTGGCGCGCTATTAGGGTAATTTGAAACAAAAAACAATTTTTACGTCTATCGTGTACACACACGTCAATGTTATTGTGCATCTTTATGTAATAAAACTTATATTTAACGTTACTTTAAAGGGTTAACTTGTTCGTCTTTGCATTATTTTCTTAAACTTTCTCTTTTAAGTGGTACCGACAAGTGTAAAAAAAGTCTGATTATTCGTCAATAAAATGACAAAAACTCGAAAAGACTTGCGATGCCCCTTGTTTGGCGATCCAATAAAACTAAGTGTTACTGTGTTACCAGTTTATGTGATATTATAAAAAAATACTTGTGGTTAAGAAATGACTTACTGGAACTGAATAATGGTAAAGATCCTGCAGTGAAAGATTTGTGTGAAATGATAGCCGTTGATATTGAAAAAATTGGAACAAGGCGTCAGTTCCCATTATAGGCTATCAACAAATAGTTGCCAGATTGATTTCCTGTTATAATAGATACAAGAATGTGAATAAATTACGCTATGAAAAGAAAAAGCAATTGTTTTACGAAGAATCTGAGTCAAAATTATTTGACATTGCTGCTTGTAAATGTGAATCCAGAGAAGTTTGTAAGTGTGTGATTAAAGTCCCTATTGCGGAAGAAACCTTTTTAAAAGACCAAAGAAAATACAAAAAAACGTATATTGGGTCTGTTGATGAAGTGTCTACTAAATGTATCTGCGTAAAGAGACAAGAAAGAGAAAGTGTGATGAGTTTAAAAAAAAGAGCCAGTAGTATCCCGAGTACTTCTTCTGATCCAGTTTTTAATTGGTTTTCTAGTAGTTCGTTCGTTGCAGCATTAGACGAGATTGAAAATGTGATTATTAGAACAGAAATAACGACTCCAAGAACCATGAAATATAGTGACGCGTGATTTCCTCAGGTGGTAAATTATTTGAAATTGAAAAGTAACCTTGCCACACTCAGGCAGTAGAACGGTACGTCAAGCTCATTACTGAGGCCTCTTCATCTGTTTGTGGGCAAGAAGCATGAGATGGATTGATTTGCACGAGGATAAAGGCAAGACAAGACTTACCAGTATTTGACACAAAAACTCAATTTTTTAAGAAAAAGAAGTGTCTGTAGCTTCACCTTTGGAATATAAAAATGCTTTTATTTAATATATTTTGTATATTTATAAGTACAATACTTCATTTCAAGCTTCAATATTTTCATTTTGATGAATAGTTTGTCTCAAATAAAAACTTTACTAAAAACAAATTTTGTTTTTTTCTTTAACTTTTAAATTCGATGCGACACCTTAAGATGTAAACGTAGGAACTTAAAATTTTATTTTTATGTCTCTAACAATGTCGATCATCCATTGGTGATACAGGAGTAACAAATTTTAAAAATATTTTTTTTCACTCCACCCTAATACATACATCCTCACAAACTTTCGCATTTATAATATTAGTAGGATTAGAATTAAATCAGGATGTTTTCAAGTCAATTAAATCTCCTTTGTCTCGTATTAATTCACGAGTCACAACGAGATACCCAAACTATTGTGTCATTCTCAAGGTTCCGTAACTCTTAGTTATCAGTCGCCCTCACAGCATGTTATCTGAGTGGGTTACTGGGGTAAGGATGCGCCGAAATACAGCAAACATTGTCTGACCGACTTTTCTCTTTGTTTTTATGTAATTGTGTGAGGTGATAATGTTTCTTGTTGCATTAAATGAGGGTACATTTTAACTAATAACATTAAACTTTACGCGAGTAATCTCTGAAGTGTTTGCAGAGGTGTACTTAATAGCACAATGTTTTAAAGCCATTTGTGGACGATTGGGAACGACCCTTTTGAAGATTGGTTTGGCCCGCTTCGTTGATATAGTTGTCGCAAGAGCGACTTCTGAGAATAAGATCCTGGGTTCGATTCCCAGGTCAAGTAAGAAGATAAGATTCTGAAGTCGAGATAAATAGTCGAAGCTAAGCAACAGTTAAGCAAAAGTAAGTGCTAAGTCAATCTAAGCATCCGTTTCGTATAAATAGACAGTACTTTAGCGATTAAAGCAAACCTAAAACCAATACTTTCGTTCTTAGTATGGATTTTTCAAAAGTCAGCATACTACATTGTAACTTCATTTTAAAATGGTGAATTCTCTGGTGTGAATATGTTTCATCCTGTGTCCCGTACCTTTACAAGTAAAACAAACGTGATATTTCGTTACGTAGTAAACAAGTTTTATCACGTGACTCCTCAACTTATCGAAAGGTAAAAAAATGTAAACAAAATCCTATCAGCCGCCATTATTAACTTTATTGTTACAAATACTTCCTCAAATCTGTTTATTTGTTTTTATTAGTAACTAGCTGTGCCCGCGACTTCGTTCGCGTGGATTTCGGAACTTAACAATGTATTTTTTATTAAATTGACAAAGTTTCATACAAACTTTCATCCCCTATTTTATCCCCTTGGGGGTAGAATTGATCAAAATCCTTTACTAGCGGATGCCTACGTCATAACATCTACCTCCATGCTAAATTTCAGCCCGATCCGTCCAGTGGTTTGGGCTGTGCGTTGATAGATCACTATGTCAGTCAGTCACCTTTGAGTTATATATATTTAGATATGCCCTTCGAGTTGAGTCAGTACTGCACCCCTTAGGACAATGGCGATAGTCTAGACTTGTTCCTAATAAAATAGTCTGATTGTCTACAGTTTTAATAAATAAATTATATGTCTGTGTCCCTCTCACAAGAGAGGAGGCCTGTGTCCCAGCAGTGGGAACATTATAGGCTGATGATGATGACAACAATTCTGAAGTTTGTTACCGCATTTGTAAACTGAAAACTGTATGTAAAAATAAAATAAAGTGTTTTTTTTTACATTAACTGATAATAATCTATTGTTTTCAAATCTTTTTTTGATATGTGAAAGACGAAAATACATGGTTGCTGCTGTGATTCAAATCATAATAGACCAACGCTCAGCCTCTTTTAACACTGACCATTTTCAATAGGTCTATAGGTCCTGGGCATGCGGGCAGCGAGTAAAGGGCAACTCGCTGCCCGACCAAGGACCATGCCCGGGTCGACGGCGCGTTGTGTCCCACGCGCGCCTCAAAGAGCGTCAGCATAATGACGGGGCCCCCCTCTCAGAGGGCCAAAGCTTGGGGCAAAGTCCGGGGTTGGAGGACTCATTTGATGATTTTACCACGCTAAAAAAAAAAAAAAAAAAAAAAAAAAAAAAAGGTCTATAGGTCCTAATGGCCACTGTCAAGGTGGCCATTAGGACCTATAGACCAATTTCTTGGGAGAACACTTGCTGCTGAGCTGACTACGACTGAACTACGAATTCGCATTTTTTTTGACGTGGCCTCTCGTAGCACGACAACTCTAGAAGGTTGAAGTTACTTAACCGGACCACTACGAATTCGCATTTTTTTTTTTTTTTTTTTTTTTTTTTTTTGACGTGGCCTCTCGTAGCGCAACAACTCTAGAAGGTTGAAGCTACTTAACCGGACAATCCTGTGGTGGCCAAAAATTACTTTAAGGCCCCCAGCCAGGGCTTACAAACTAAATATTCATTAAATGAACATCACTAAGGGCACCCCCTGTGGGGTTCGGGCCTAGGCTTAGTGTTGTCATTGAGGGAGGGCAGCAAGGGTCAGGCTGGGTCGGATTATTATTTGGGGAATTTGACGTTACTTGCTCAGCTGCGCGAGCTGGCGTTTCGAGCAAGGGTCGGGCGGTAGCATTACTGGGGGAACGCGGAGGGCCCCGGCGGCGGGGCCGGAGACGCGGACGGTATTTGTTTTTGTATTTTTTGATAGTGCTAGTTTCCCTACAGCTCTCTTGGAGGATGGTGATGGGATCATCGGGTTCTAGGAGAGTGTGCCTCGGACGGCGGATCTTACCTATTTTGGTGGGGACGTATCGGGCGGCCGATGAGATGAGTGGGTTGGAGTGTTTCTCGGCTGAATCGAGAAAACGCTTCGTAAGGCGTTTCATAAGCTGTTTGATGGTTGGGATTTTAAGGTCGACATGAAGTCGTTCATTCCTTACGTACCAGGGTGACCCCGTGGTTCTTCGGAGAAAACGATTTTGTAATGTCTGCATCCTATGGATGTGGTGGGGTTTGGCATGCGCGAACACGGGGCACGCGTATGTCATGATAGGACGAACGCAAGCGATGTAAGTACGCAATTTGCACCTGAGTGACAATTTGCTGCTTGCGTTCAGCATGGAGTGGAGCCTACCGAGAGCGAAAGCGGCTCGCGAGCGAACCGTCTTTATGTGCTCGTCGAAGGATAGGCGTTGGTCGAGGATGACCCCTAAGTATTTGGCTTGCTTTTTCCAAGGAATCGGCTTGCCGAACATAGAGATCGGAGTGGGTGGGGCTGGGATGGTCGTGTGGGGTCTGGAGAACATGACCGCCTGGCTCTTGTCGGGGTTGACCTCTATTCTCCATTTCCGGAACCAATCGCCTAGGGCGTTTGCGGATTTTTGGAGAGATAGGGCTATTTTCTCTGGGCTTCTGCCTGAATGATAGATAGCGGTGTCGTCGGCGAAAAGTGCCAACTGAGTCGCTCGTCCTATCGGAATGTCGCTTGTAAATAGCGAAAATGTTAGTGGGGATAGCACGGCGCCCTGAGGGACCCCGGCTAGGATAGGGTGTGGCCTGGAGAGTGCACCTTCGATGCGATATCGGAAGCTGCGGTTCGACAAAAAGTCACGTATTATGAGTACGAGACGGTCTGGCACACCGAGCTTGTATAATTTGTATATCAGTCCGTTGTGCCATACCTTGTCGAATGCTTTCGCGATATCGAAGAACAGGGCACCTGTCGTGTTGCCACGTTGACGTTGGGAGAGGATATTTTCTACTATCCTGTGCACCTGTTGGACGCATGAGTGTCCGGCTCTAAAGCCGAACTGCTCTTTCGGAATCAGGCTCTTTGCCTCGGCGTAATCTTTGAGTCGCTTATAAATAAGCCTCTCGTAGATTTTGCCTAATACATCGAGTAGACTGATGGGGCGGTAGCTACTGGGAGCTGATTTTGGTTTGCCTGGTTTGGGAATACCAATCACCGTGGCTTGTTTCCACGCTTGAGGAAACATGTTATTCGCTAATGCGCCATTAAAGATGGCAGTCATTAGAGCTATTAGAACTGGTGGGAGGAGTTTGTACACCCTATTGGTGATACCATCAGCGCCAGGGGCCTTTCTCGGCTTTAGTCCCTTTATGATCTCCCTCACCTCGTCTGGCGTGACGGGGGGTAAGGGGTCGTTCGGGTCTTCCACCGGGGGGAGGGAGGTACGGCGTTCGACTTCAGCATCCACTTCAGCGAGGTGGGCTGGGTCTACTGGCTGAGTACTGGGTGAGCATTGGGCCTCTAGGCTGTCGGCCAGGCACTCGGCTTTCTCGTCGTCGTCAAAGGCGACGCTCTTGTCGGGGCGGATGAGGGGGGGCATAGAGGTAATCTCAGGGGAGCGGAGTTTCCTCTGAAGATTCCAGAAGGCCTGATGGGTCGGTTCCAGATCATCGAGCATCTTGTTCCAACTGTCGTCACGCAGCTCTTTGATGCGTCTACTTACTTTGCGTTGTAGGTATCGCATAAAGGCTTTGTTACTGACACATGGAAAAGATCTGTAGGCACGTACTGCCGCATTCTTCTCGGTCACTAGGTCACGCACATCGTCTGGGAGTGTCCAGCGATTGTCTATCGCTGGTGTCTCCCTAGAACATTCGTTCAGGACGGATTGTACGTGGGCTGTGAACGATCCGATAGCAGCCTCCGTTTCCGCTGCAGTTTCGATATTATCTGGAATTTGGTTTAGGTGGGGGGATTCGGTGGATTTCAGCATTTCGCTTACTTTCCCCCAGTCCGTGATCACCTTGGTTGGGGTGGGCTGAGTGGGGTCAGAAGGACCCGATCTGGGGGCAAACTGTAAGATGACCGGTCTGTGGTCCGAGTCTAGTTCATCGATTGCTTCTATAGAGTGTAATCGCAAGTTTACACTCTTCAGAAGCACGATGTCCAGTACGTTCGGGCGCTTGTCGGGGTCATGGGGGTAATAAGTGGGGTGCATCGGGGCTATTACATCAAAATTGAGGGGTGTACTTAGGTTAAAAAGTACTCTGCCTCTAGTGGATGTCGTGTGACTATTCCACGAAGGGTGTTTGGCATTAAGGTCCCCCGCTATAAGAACGGAGTCGCTTAGATTTAATATTGAGGTGAGGTCGCCTCTTAGGGACGAGTTGACGGTAGCGGTGTCCCCGCCTGGGGCGAGGTAAGCCGAGACAATCGTGATGGGTTGGTGCCCAGTCATGCCCAGCCGGCAGACAGAGGCTTCCAAGTTGGCGAGGGGTGGGGGATCCATAGGGATGCAGTACAATGCTGCTCTATAATATATGAGAGTACCTCCTTTATGACAACGAGACCTGTCATTGCGAACTAACCGGTAGTTGGCAATTCTCGGGTCACGGTTGTGGGGCTTCAGGAAGGTCTCTTGTACTAATAGAATATCTATGTGATGGTCGCGGAGGAATTTGGCGATCTCATCACGTTGGCCAGACAGGCCATTGGCGTTGAAGGTCCCTACTGTGAGGGATTTCGGTTTCAGCCTACAGGGGAGGGGTCTTTTATCCATTATTGGATATTATGGGGGAGGTTTCTAAGGGCTGCTGTAACGTCGGGGTACGAATCGTACACCCGGGCTAGTAGAAAATAGTCGCCCTTGCAGGCAACTATGTCGCGGGCCATTTGCATCCCGCGTGGGCTGTGGAACACCCCGAAGGTGCTCGATATGACCCTGAAGGGGTCAAAGGGGTCGAGTTCCGGTTGGGGTTGGGGGGGGCGTTGGGGTTTGGTTGGGGGGGGGGCTGCTTTAGTTGCAGCCGGTTTGCTGGGTACGGGTTTGGGGGTTGGGAGTGGGAAGGGGGGGGTGATGGATAAATCCATCAGGGCGGGGATGGCAGGTGAAGCCTGCTTTTGTTGTTTCAAGGCCGGGAAGTGGGCCTGGTGGTTAAGCGCGTTCCATGGGCTGGGGCGCTGGGGGCTCAGTTGGGTCTGAGCTTGGCTTTGGCTTGCGAGGGTGGGGCACTCCCTCTGTTGCCTTGCCAAGTTCCGCTTGGCCAACTTGGGGGCTGATGATTTGGGGGCTTTTGGGCACCCGCGGTAATTTGCGGTGTGCCCCGAGTTGCCGCAAAGCACGCAGCTGGGAGGCTCCGTGCATTGGGAGCGGTCTTTAGGGCGTGGGCACTCTTCCGTGCCATGGTCGCCCAGGCACTTTACGCACCTGGGTTTGCCATGGCAGTTTCTTTGGGCATGGCCATATCGTTGACATCTATGGCACTGGCCCATAGTGCCACTTTTGTGGGGTTTCTCGATTTTGAGGCCAGAGAGGCCGCAAATCTTCGATATATTGAATATCGGATGGTGTCCCTCCGTCGGGTGGCAGACGACGATGATCATGTCAAATGATCTGCCGTCTTTTCGGTGCATACGGTGCACCTCTGCCACTGGGATATTTTGTGACTCTAGGTCACTGAGAATTTCGGTGGGAGTAATCTCCACCGGGACGTTTTTTATTACAACTCGGGTTGGGCGCTCTTCCTTCAACCCGTAGGAGTGGAATAGTACCTTCCTTGACATAAGGAGTTTATTCAACTCCCTGTAGTCGTGTATGGTAGGTACTGTTACCTTAATACCGTGCTCCGTGTTGTTAGCACGTGTGTAATTGATACGGCGGTCGGCGCACGCCTTGGATATGTCTAACCACAACTCTTTGTTGTGGATGACTAGAGGGGGGGGAGAGGGGGCCTTTTTAGCCGGGGTGGCTTGGGGGGCATTGGCCTGGGTGGCCTCTGCAGAGGGGGTAGTAGCCATTGGGCTACTGGGGCGGCTTTGCTGCTGCGAGGTGCTAGCAGTTGCCTGGGGGGGGGCGGGGGGGGTCTCAGTGGCAGGCTTCTTTGCCTTGCCGGCTTTCTTGGAAGAGTGCTTTCGCCTCTTCCCTCCAGCCAGCACGACTGTGAAATCTTCCGCAGAGGAAGATGTTGCCGACTTATTGTCGGATTCCGACTCTGGTTCGGAGTCGGATTGGACTGTGTCCATGTACTCCTCTACGTCGGCTTTTTCCTGCACTCTGGGTGAGGCAGGGCGAGAGGCGTTTGAAGCGTCCTCGTCGCTTAGTGGGTCTGGGGACGACGGTGCGTCTGAGGGGGATAGGGGGGATTGCTGCAATGCAGCGAATTCCCTTCCGTATTTGTCCCTGAAATATCTATCCTCTTTGAGGATTCTCAGGAGGAGATCTATGGTCTGCTGCTGAGCAGCCATGGCTGGGATTTTGCAGGGGCGGGGGGGGAGGGGAGGGGAGACCTAGCTCCTAACCTACCCCGAGGTGACACTTGCGTGTACACCCGGGGTGGACAACTCCCACAAGAAACTACCCTCCCTTGCAACTTTCGTAGTGCTACTGACGAGAAGAAAGTTGCAAACAAACTCGTCAGTTCACACTGTTGTCCTGGCCTGAAGGGCCGTAGTCCTAACTCCCCGGGTGGGAGAGCCCGGGGATGAGTACCCTCCCTGCTGGGGTAAGCAGGGAGGTGAGTAGCCTAAGTGTTCCCTAAGCTTGTACACACACCGCCAATCTTAATGTGCGGTGAGTCCCTATGGGTCTTTCGACCGAGCTGGGCCGCTGGGGTGGACACACCCAGACGTCCCAGGTGCAGCTGTGGACAACGGGGGGTTGGTTAGGAGGGACAACTCCGTTCGCGACTAGGGGACACCCCAAGGCCGCAAACGAAGCCCTTCCGACTGATTTGTCTACCCCTGAAGGGGGTTTACGGGTGTGTCGGGTCAACACCCACTTGTGTTCGTTGTCACCGTTAGGTTTCCCACAAGTACCACCGAAAATTTGGTGGATTTATCTCTTAAGGAGACAAAGATACGAAAGCGCGAACGCGATCACAAAATCAAAGTTGTGGCGCGTGGCTACAGACCCACTACTCTGATTTTGTAATATAAAAACAATAACAATGCGGCGGCGTGCGGCGGCGGCGTGCGGCAGCGGGCAGCGAGCGAGCGAGGCGGCGCGTGGGGCACACCGAGCGCTCAGGGGCGCTCAAGGTGGCAGGCGGCGGGCGCGGGACGCGGGGTGCGTGCGCGAAAGAGACAGCAACGTGTGCGAGCGAGAGGTCGGTCTAGCGAGCGACACAGGTCCGTTCGACACGGCTGCCAGCAGCGGAATCCTACGAATTCGCAACAAACCGTCCCGGTTATATCTTATTTTTGCAGGGTGCAAGTAGTGGGTGGAGGTGAGCACGACACATTCGTTTCGACCAATCACAACGTGGGGTCCAGACAGGTTTCGACATATTCAAACCTGTTCGAACGTGCTCGCGTCTACTTTACATCGTCATATTTTGATGTCTTTCTTTCTATGGGATAATAAAACAGCCTTAATCGAACAACAATAAATGTTTCCCTACTTTCAAATCGTATTTATTTAATCAACCTTATATCTACTTAAATTCTACTTATATATTCATTATTATTTACATCATTTATTTACAGAAAAAATAGGAACAGCATAAATGAAATATAAAAATAAATACAAAGGACAAATTCAAGGGCTAAACTGTAATAACAATAAAAACAAATAAGTTGACATTGTTGTGACAAACAGTGAACTAACAAGTCTAGCATTAATTGTATCGTCGTACGATAAAGGATGCTGTCATTGTTATTGTCATAAATCATTTTAAATTGCTTCTATTTGATAATATTTATTGGTAATTAATTGTGCGAAAAATAACAGTTATTTTTGTTAATATTGCTCTGAGATCTATTTTTCAGTCCTGATAATATTTATTTAAGTTAACAATAAGGTTATGTGCAAAAATAACTTACTTTATTTTTTTTACTTTTTTTAAACTTTGTCCAATTAGGTACCTATTCTGTGCCCACACAAGGAATTTCTCCTGTGTCGTGGGTAATATTATCAACTTATGTCTCTCGCTGCTGGGCAAAAGCCTTTTCTTGTACACAAATATTATCACTAAGCTTATCTATCAAAGATTTCCTCCCCAATATTTTCTTTTAAAGATGCCAGTGATGTCTAAGATAAACGTGGAAAATTCATAAAAAAAAAAAAAAACATTTAAAAAAATATATAATTTCTTAGACACATAATATTTGTTGGTTTCATTCCACGGTGTAATATTGTACATTATAACATTGCCTACCTCCATTTTCGTTAAAACCAAGGGCAAAAATAAAAAACAATTTCTTTAGAAACAAAAACAGCACAAAATTAATAAACCGTTGCTCTAAACGTAATAGTTTATTCGCCTCGGGCGAAACTTGTTCATTCTTTAAAATTTCTTAGAACTGCAAACAGAAAATTCTTTTTATTTTTAAAGTATTTTCTTGAGAAAAACATTGCTTCAATTAGACTCCAATGATACTCAATCAAAAATTTATTCAACACTGTAAATCAAAATTAAAATAAAACACCACTCGCTCCAAACGCAAATTGGGGGTATCGAAAAATTTCAAGAATTTCGTAATAATGAACTCTTTTGAAGACTGCGAAAATGCAATAAAACCGTCTTATTATTTGAAGATAAAATTTATGAGTGCAAAGATCCTATTTGAGACGCAATAAGCAAGGTCAATGAACAATGTCATTTTCAAGGATAACACAGGGCTCACGCACACTAGGGCTTTGCTTGTATGTGTGTTTGTGTGTGTGGTCTGTGTCTTATGGGATTGGTAATCGCATTTGAAATTGACTATTAAGTAGGTGTACTATAGACTTTTTAAGTCAGTTTGTATGTTTGATTTGTTATGTTAGTTATAAAGGACTACTGCCAAGGAATTTCTGCTATTTTGGGCATTATTTTTTTTTCCCAAAAGCTTGTGAATTTTTATTGAGGCTGTGATTGGCTGCTGCGCGTGTGGAGGGTTCGATTCCCACACCGAAAAAAATATATTTTGTATTGTACAGTAATCTATTTCCGAGCAGAGCAGCCATTTGAACAGAATCATAATTGGATTTGATATACAAAGTTTAATAATTTAATAGCATTCAGTAGAATGTCATAGAGTTATCATCTTCACGTGATTATATTGTTGTGCTCGTCCTTAAAGTATATCGATTCAATGTTGGTTGGTGGTTGTCAGTTATGTCTTGGTATCTGGCTTATTTTATGCTAATCAATGCAAAATAAAAACTAAATTCAAAAAGAAATGGCAAATGCTCCTTTCTTTTTATCTAGTCATCATGTCATCTAGACAAATAACGTAACAAGAAAACGCACTAACTTCAAAACTCTTTGTTGTAGACTCAAATCGTTTCCAATCAAAAACAAGAACATTGAAATTGACCAGTTGCACCCACTGGCTCGCGTGGAATTTCCGGACACAGCTTCTTGTAAACCTGAAATCAGATCAGATGCTCAAAGGGTCGGGCCTATACACTTTTAGTACTGGGTTTTCCTCAATGATCGATACCTACAATATGATATTTTGTAACCGACTTCAAAAAAAGGAGGAGGTTTCCCGCAGGCTCGATTCCCGCGCGAAGCAAAATTTGTATGATTTTATGGGTCTGGGCGTTTTTGAATCTGAGTTTAAATATACCTATGTTTGTAAATGCACCCACGATACAGGGGGAAAATCCTTTTTTTTTTTAAACCAAAAATAGGGCAAAGGCGTATGTTAGTATTGTATCAGGTCGCATTCTGTAGTTTCTACATTCCTTTATTGGAAAATGTGAATCGTGTTTTTTTTTTAATTCTGCTTAATAACTCTCCTTCCAGAATTAATTTTCCATTTGTTTGTTTATTATTCTTAACTACTAGTAGTATTTCTGCCGTCCTAAAAATAAACATGCAGCAAAAAATATGCAATACGCGCGATGCCTAACCGATGAATGTGAAGGACCTCCGAACACTGACCCCGATTCGATCCAAATCTAGGGACTGACGTAAACATAGCATATTTAAAATATGATTTTGGAACAAAGGAATATCGTTGTTTTTTGATTTACCCTTTTCCTATCGGGTTAAGAAGAAACTACATAGCGCCCCAACGGAAAGAAATGCCTGGGTATCATCAGAGCCAACCTCTCTCGCCCAGCATTGGTCGAAGCCATGCTGCAGGGTGAGATGAAATGGGAAGCAGTCACCTCCTTCTGCGAAGCAGTCATGCTAGTGAAGGAGGACACAGCCGCCGTGAGAGACGCCCACGACACCGTACGTCGCGATGTAAACGCCGTCATGATTATGACCATGCCCAGATTGACGGCGCGTCATGTTGCACGCGTGGCTGACAGAGCTGTCAATATAATGGAGCCCCCGAAGAGGGTCAAAGCCTGTCGGGGTCGCAGAACTGTCTGAACAGGTAACCGTGGCCCTGGAACCTAAACTGCTATTGAAGGAACACCGTGGATTTTAGTCAGTACGAGTCTGACAATACCTGCCATGGGTGGGAGAACTGATTGGATGAGGCATGTCACTAACGCCGCTTGCCTCGCGACCGTAATTTTTTCTGTTCAAATCTATTATTGTCCGTTTTGTTGCGCAGGATTTACAGTATCTTCTGAGTGAGGTCGTTCCATCTGAGGGCTTCGTCATAAAGATGAATCTAACGACTTACCCAAATCGGTTCATCCATTTAGTTTTTACGAGGGTGCAAAGAAAGGAAAAATATACTTTATGTACAGACGCCAGCAGATCATTCCTCCTCAATATGTCTAATTTCTTTAATAGTTTTTCAATCTTATCACCATAACGAAAGGTTAATTTTCGATTATTTTTATTACGTGGTAAAATCATCAAATGAGTCCTCCCACCCCGGACAGGGCCGGAGGGACTATCAGACTCGTACTGACTAAAATCCTCGGTGTCCTTCAATAGCCCTTTATGTTCCGCGGTAACGGTAATGAGATAAGTCCCGCAACCCCAACAGGCTTTGGCCCTCTAGAGGGGGCCCCGTCACCATGCAGACGCTCTTTGAGGCGCGCGTGGAACACAACGCGCCGCGCCGTCGACCCGGGGGGTTAATTTTCGATTGGTAAAATTTTACAGATTTGGGTAGCTTCACCTGCTGACGTTTGTATATACATATAGTATTCTATATGTATAGTACAAACACATTTTTTAGTTATCCCGGTAACATCATCAAATGAGTCCTCCTACCAAGGGGTGGGCAAGAGCGACTGTCAGACTTGTACTGACTAAAATTCACGGTTATCCTTCAATAGCCCTTTACGCTGCGAGGTTGCGGTTTCCTGGTGAGACATTCCCGCGACCCAGTACAAACACATAACCATCCTTTTGGACATTGGTTTATGTCATCGACAGAAAGACAGGTTATTATTTAAAAAATTCAAACTGCGCCACACCTAAACTTTAAACAAATCATAATGTCAAGAAACTGCGAACATTGAACCTTTTTCGATAGTAATCTACTGACAAACATGTTAATAAGATCGGGTCTCCATTACACAAGTTACTTGTACACAAGTTGCAACTTGTATACGAGTAGCAAATTGTCTGTAGCAAGTATTCAGCTAACTAAGCAGGATATCGTGGTCCTGGCACGCAAAGAGCAACAATAGGATTAGGGTGGATTTTAGTCAGTAACAGGCTTTTACTTTCAGTACTTTTCGATCCATCCATTTTATGATTCTAACACCTATAACAAAAAAGTAAAATTAGTTTTATCTCGTACTCTTTACCTAAACATTCACACTCAATTTTTTTCTTATGCTAGTTTACTAGTTATAATATAAATAAACGATACTAAATACTATTACAAATTAACTTGCGCTCAGTAATAATTTATTCTATTCTATTTTTCTTAAATGGCAAGTCAAGACGATGTCGACTATTTTGCCAGTGTCAAGAGTGACTTGGAAAAACAAGTGTGTATCAGTAATAATTTAGCTAAACGTATAATTTTGAAGTGACAGTTTTGGCACATGACGTTTTTTTTTAACCGACTTCAAAAAAAGGAGGAGGTTCTCAATTCGTCGGAATCTTTTTTTTTTTTTTTTATGTATGTTACCTGATTTCTCGAAGACGCCTGGACCGATTTGGAAAATTTTTCTTTTGTTTGAAAGGGTATACTTTACAAGTGGTCCCATGATCATCAGGTCAGGATCTGATGATGGGATCCTAGGGAAATCGAGGGCAACCTTCAAATTTTATAGGCACATAGTACCAATTTCATGTATTTTCTAAAGCTGTTTAAGTATTTGCATCTGATAATCATCATCTCAGGTGGATGAGCTGATGATGGAAGGTACAACTCCTTAACAGTAAGGAGTAGGCGTGGATTGATTTAGTTTGTGTTCGCATATCTCTGGAACTACCATTCCGATTTAAGTAATTCTTTTTTTGTTGTTCTAGGTATCATTAAACTTAGAGAATGCTGCAAGTTTCATTAAAATTGGTTCAGTAGTTTTTGAGATATGGAATTTTATTATCTTATTGTGTACATGAGCGATGTAATTACGGGTGCGAAGGATTACAAAATTCTAGTGCACATGTAAGAGAATGATGTTCTTGACAAGAATTTGGATTGAATATTTAAACTAAAAAGAGTAAAATAAAATTTTTTTTCAAAAAAAATTTAACCGCCTTCAAAAACAACCACAAAAAAGTGTAAAATAATCTACAAAATAACTTTTCTTTCGGAAGTCGGTGCCTTTGTTTTTTTCTTCTTTTCATTGTCTTTTTAGCCACCGACTTCCGAAAGAAAAGTTATTTTGTAGATTATTTTACACTTTTTTGTGGTTGTTTTTGAAGGCGGTTACATTTTTTTTGAAAAAGTTTTTATTCTCATCATAAATAAAATATTTTTAATTATTTTTAATAAATTGCCTATGTTGCCAGGCCACCAATTTACTAGTGTGTCAACACTACCATTACAGTCAAATAATTATTTCCCACGTGGGTTTTACAATGCCAATCAGAACGGAAATAGAACAAAAACCCAAAAACCCAACCACAAAATGAAAAAACCCATTCGCATAAAGGTACGAGAATATTTTTCAAAAACTATTCATTTATTTATTTATATAATCTTTACTCTATACTACGCAGTTGAGATGCGTATGATTCACTCTCCAACGATTTCCGTTGTTAGTCGTTCTAATTTTAAATACGAACCCCCTTTTCGAAAATGGAATAAAATCCGTCGGCGCACGCGCCGCTCCGTCGTCGCATCCTTTTATTATTTTAGGACATCCGACTGACTTGGCGATTGATATTGTCTTAAATTAAATTAGTTTTAGGGAGGAAACCGTTACCTAATATCTTTTATTGTTTTCTTTTACAGACGGTTTTGTAAAATATTTTGATATGTAAATAAAAATTAGACATATTGTAAGAAATACAGAATACAAGTTGCATCTCTAACTTTCGGGGATACGTAAGTATTTCAAAAGATGAAAAATATTGTTTCAGCTAATAAAATATAGTTATATAAGATTTATTAAATAAATGTGTTTTATAAAAATACACAGTTATAAATGTATGTATTAGTGATGTTGCGAATATCTGATTTTTGACATTCGCGAATGCGAATGCGGATGCGAATATTCAATTCCAATATTCGCGAATGCGAATGCGAATGCGAATATTCAGTATTAAATTAATTACGTTTGATAATTTAGAAAATACAAAAATAACACTTTTTAATGCAACTTTATAACTTATTTTTATTTATTTTTTACTTCCTGACTGTAACTAAAATGGAAAAAGTATGCAGGGTGATATTTTTTAACTGGGCGTGGATGGCCTTCTGAAACTAAGAGGAATGTTCAAAAACTATGAAAGGAGTCTCGAGGCCGATTTTGACGAAAACTAAAACTGCATTTTTACTTCACCAGAATGATCCTTGCTCCAGCTGGTTCGATTCCTGGCCAGGTTTACTGATTTTTCTAAAATCCAATGATGCAGTTTTAAAATCGGCCTCGAGACTCCTTTCAATGTTTTTCGATATTCCTCATAGTTTCGGATATAGCCATCCACACCCCGTTGAAAAATTCATCCTGTATAAGAATAGCTCTAAGAGTGGCGTCAGTGAAAGAAAAACAGACAGAAACAAGTTTATCTTAGCATGGTCATATTTATGATTAATTGTTGTGATTGATTTGATGAACATTAATGTTGATGAATGGCGAGATAAAGGCAGATTGAACATAAGATGAATGGAGAGGACGACAAAAGATAAGAATGAAAGGAGTGTGTGGAAGAAGGAGTACCAAATATTGGTATTTTTTCAGTCGTTCGTATTCGCAAAATATTCGCATGATGCGAATGCGAATGCGAATATTCGTAACATCTCTAGTATGTATAATTTTATTAAATTACGTAATTTCAATACTAGTGGCATGTTATATAATACTCGTATAATTTAAATAATAGCTTTATATGGAAAAACACGGTTAACAATTTTAGAGATCCAATCAGGCATTTAGTGTTAAAACTTTACGTACAGAAATTATTGAACATTTAAGTGATACCTATATTTTGAAGAAATAAATTTAATATAATGCATAAAACTTAATCAAAATTGAAATGTTATGTAAATTGGATTATCAAACTATTTTAACGCAATAATAGTGAAATATGAATAATATTTTGGGCAATAAATAAGTTTAGCATTTAATATGCGTTGCGCGACTCAAGGTCATTGAATTTTCATTAAAACAGTCTACAAAGTGAAAGTGCCTTTATTAATTAATTTATTTTGTTTATTATTTGACAGTGAAGCTTACGACTAAATAATAATTTAATTTTAGTGACAGTAATTTGGTCATTGCTATGTAAACTATAATATTCATAACATCTTTGCATATATTTAAAATTTGATAAATTTTAAATATATGCATTAAATACATAAATTACATTTTTCAATCAAAATCAAAATATTTATTTTTTAATGGGCCTCAATGGGCACTTATAAAACGTCGAGAGAGAAAAAAAATTGGCACGGTTCGGGTTGGTCGTTTCCATTGAGAAGAACCGGCAAGAAACTCCATGGTTACTCTTTTAAAATATTTGCGGTAAACTATTTACTTCGCCATTCATTTACTTTAACAGCTGAACTTGGCCTCCTTCATATAAAAATGGTTACAATGAACGATCATGACATTGCTACATTAATAAGCAGACGTATTTCCTCCACTTTACATAAAAATTATGTAAAAATCCATAATCTATCACTGACCGGATATACAGAGGCACATCCGAAACTCAATTTAATATCCGGTCGCCATTTAAATATTGCGTGTATGGAAATTTATTCAAATATATTACCTATGTAGTTCTCACGAAATGATTTGGATAATTTTTTAAATCGATTAGGTATAATTATTTTGGCACTCAAATGGATATTTAGTCTGAAAAGGCAGTGTAAGGCAGAGCTGTTGGCATTCATTTCGTCAGTTATATTACAAGTTCAACCTTTAATAAAGTCAGTAATTAACTACTAATAATACTTACAAAAAGGACTGCCAAATATTTGAAACGTGGCAAATCTGGTATCGAACCTAGGACTCTAGCTCCGCAGACAAACTTACAACAATTAGACCGTAGAGGCCGGTCCTAATACGACTCATAATAATTATCTACTAAATATGACTCACTAGCTGTTGCCAGCGGTTTCACCCGCTGCAACTCGAAAATTATCCCACGGGAACATAAAATCGGGATAAAAACTATCCTATGTGTTAATCCAGGTTATAAACTATCTGTATACCAAATTTTAGCCAAATCCGTTCAGTGGTTTTTGCGTGAAAGAGTAACAAACATCCATACATCCATACATCCATACATCCATACTTACAAACTTTCGCCTTTATAATATTAGTAGGATAATAATATAACTTGCGGCATTAAGTCCGCCTTATGTACCACAATTGTACATGAAAGTGTAAATAAATAAATTAAATAAATACCGCTATCTATTACAATTGGTATCTAAATATCAAAAATTATAAAATACGAAATTAACACATTCTATAAGTTTTTCTATTTTCTTTATGCTCCTTAAAAATCAAACAAATTTCTACTCCATGCTACACACTGATAGGTTATTTTACTACTGAATACTTTTTGACGCTAATATGTTCATAACATACGCTATTCCAGTCTTTATAAAGGCACCCCGAAAAAAAGGACAAACGAAAAAACAAACAGACTTGTAGTCAATGAAAGTCAGACAGTCCCATCCGCTCCACTCTGGGCGGGAGGACTCATTTGATGATTTTAACAACTAAAAAAAAAGTACATTTCTTTGACATAATTTCCTCCAGCCCTTCCACACAGACGATGTCATAGGTAAAAGCTAGTACAGTATAAAATTATAGCAAGTTCAATGACATACTGTACTTCACTTTCTACCGTCTGCGTCTATTACGCAATGTCTTTGCGGTCATGTGCCATGTTGATGGCGTCTCGGGGGAACTTAGATTAGTTGTAAGTTTACGCTAGTATCCACCGCCATATCCCAATAGTTCTATGGAACTATACCTTTTCACCTACTTCCAACATTGTTTGCATCATAATCATCAGCCTATAATGTTCCCACTGCTGGGACACAGGCCTCCTCTCTGTGAGAGGGAGTGGGCCATAATCCACGACGCGGTAGATGTCACATGTCTTCGAATTTTTGGTTCTAGGACATGTCGGTTTCCTCACGATGTTTCCTTCACCGTTTTGAGAGCAGTGGTGATGAAATAAATTACACAAAGTAATGCGCCTGGCGGGGTTCGAACCCACGACCTTCAACTCGTAAATCGGGACCGATACCACTGGGCCATCACTGCTCGCTATGCATTTTTTGCATATTAAAAACCAATACATTATTATCTTACCAATTTACTTAGGGTTCGGGAGCAACTCGCGGGGCAAGTAGTATATTATGTGAAACAATGTATAATGTAAGATCTCAATGTACCATATACTTAGAAATAAATATATCTTTATCTTTATCTTTTAACTCGCCTGCTATAAAACCCGGCCCAGGGACCAGTTACACCTTATCTGTTTATTAGGGGTCAACTCATCTACTTTGAAACTTTGCATGGGAGACCAGTTGCACCTTATCTTTTTTTTTTTTACTCGTCCATTTCTATGTTTTTTGCGTATTTTCCGACATCTGAGTATATTCTTTGGGACTCTGAATGAAAGAAATGAGTATAAAATTTTGTCAAAATCAACATCATTTATTATAAGCAAGCCAGTTACAGGCACTTGCATTGTCAAAAGCGAAACAGAAACAATGTAGCTACAGACCCAGTCACAAGTATTCATCACTGTTTTTAGCTATTTTTGTAAAGAAACTAAGTCTGTTACTAAAAAAATGATTGTTACGAGATATCTTCCGTGATTTTAATATTTGTTTAAGTTCCCGATATTTCGACGCTGTTTCAAGCGCCATGATTGCAGGTTTACGCTCTATCCTATCCTGAGGAAATGTCTGAAACCTCAGATTTTGATCTGAGTCTGAAACTTTGCAAAGGAGATTGACCGATTCTATGCTAATTATTATTTTACAGCATCACATTAAGGAATAAACCTTCATACCCTGTAATTTCCCGGCTCACAACACAAGTACCAACAATGAACGCTGTAGACCGGACCTTGAAACATCGCTACATAACACAATATCTTCCTTCCCGTAACAAATATAACACAGTCATGCACAATAACGAAGTTTATGTAAATGTGCAACCTCGTGACCTTCGCTTCCATCTCAACACATTCACTTACAGATGCGACATCTCATTTAGAATAATAATAATAATTATTATTAATTTATGTAACCGACTTCAAAAAAAGTAGGTTCTTAGTTCGACCTGTATGTTTGTCCGCAAATAACTCGCGTTTGGCTTAACTGATTTTAATGCGGTTTTAGAATAATAATCATAATAACAATATTATTTATTAAACTGCCTTCAAAATAAAAAGGAGGTTCTTAGTTCGACTTGTATGTTTGTTTATCCGTGAATAACTCGCGTTTGGCTGAACCGATTTTGATACAGTTTTCAGAAAAGTGTAACGAACACTTTTCTGAAAACTGTATCAAAATCGGTTTTTAAACATTCTGGAGAAGGTTTGTGATAACAATAATGGATATCCTGTGACGATGCCGGCATGGATCCGCTTTGCTTAAAAAAAAAAACAATAAATCACGCTATTTCTCAAAAATTAAAGTAGCTTTTTTCTGTATGTTCGATTAATATATAATCATCCTGTACTTTCAACATCTTCTTATAATTAAACTGTGTTTTTTTCTTATGTACTCATTTTTATTCATCTTTCTTAGTGACCATCTCTCACCACTCATTACCATTCACTTTATCTCCGGATCTCAACAAAAGGCTATCACCGACAAATGCCCAAGAATGTCCCTGCCCTATCTGAACATGCATAATCTATCCCACACCGGATGACGCGTCGCGTGTAAATTTAGCGCCGCGCGCAGGTTCACGGGCGTGCGCGGGCGCAGGCCTACGCCATTTTGTTTTTGTTGCAGCAGATTCGATGCGCCATCACTAAATGTCACTTGTCTTGATTATCGTAGGGAATATTATTTTTAATGTAGTTGTAGTTATAGATTTATTTAAGTACAGACGGATATGCATCGAAAAAAAGTAGATTTTTTATATTGTTGTTAAATGAGCGATAAAACCGTAATTTTAGGTCGTTATACAAGTTAAGTTGTTAATAAATTGGACGTCGAGTGTGGTTTGGTTGTTTTCATGATAATGAGGTTTCTGATTCATTCTTGAATTACTTGTGTAAGAGTCATAAACTTGAAAAGTCTGAATCCAAACGGAAGCTTTTGAAGCTTTCAGAAATCAAGAAGGATGAATGCAAAAAAATAAGGCTAATAAGGCTCGTAAGGTAGAATGTAGCGGAAACCTTCAACTATGTATCATCTTATACCTGTACCTACATTGTTGCAAATAAATATCTGAATCTGAATCTAAGTAGGTCTCTTTATGCCTATGGCATTGTTCTGTCTCTCACTTGAGCTTTCAGGTTTAAATGTTTCTCATCTCAATTATTTAATATTAATTTAATTCAATTTAGCAGTGCAGAGGAGCAGTGGTAGCCCAGCTAAGTATCGGTCCCGACTTACGAGTTGTAGGTCGTGGGTTCGAACCCCGCCAGGCGCATTATTTTGTGTAATTTATTTCATCACCACTGCTCTCAAAACGGTGAAGGAAAACATCGTGAGGAAACCGGCATGTCCTTGAACCAAACATTCGAAGACATGACGTGACATCTGCCAACATGTACTGGGCCCGCGTGGTGGATTATGGCCCACTCCCTCTCACAGAGAGGAGGCCTGTGTACCAGCAGTGAGAACATTATAGGCTGATGATGATGATGATGAATTTAATTCATTTATCAATTAGGTACCCGTTTTGACAACGAGTTGCGATGATGCCAATTATTCATTATAAATTGATCTTTCTGTAAAAATTGTAGTTCTGAACAAGGCTAAATAATATAAAATCATGTTCAAAAAATAAACAAAGACTCTGTTTATGCGTAGTGAGACAAAAATGTGTGATCTTAAGGAAAATCATGTAAATATTATAAAATTACATTCGAAACCTGTTTTAAAGATATCTTTATATTCGCATAATATTATATGTTATGTATGTATTACTCGTATATAATGTAAATATGGCCTGATTTAAATGTAAGCTAGGTCAGTTCTGCTCTGTTTATATTAAAATTCAAATGGTTCGAACTTGAAACAAAGATTTACTATATTTTAAAATATATTCAGCTAATTAACTTCGTCTACATTTTTTTCGCAGATGGGAGTGAGCCAGTTCTTTTCTGCGGAGTCGGCAATGCGCAAGCGATACCTCTGGTGTTACAGGCGTCCATAGGCTACTTGATCGCTTTCCATCAGACGCGTCGTATGCTAGTTTGTCACTTGTCTTATAAAATTTTGTAAAAAAAAATAACCAAGGCAAGACCTACTGTGCCTAAGAATGACTAGCTCAAATCAAACTAACAATGACTAGCTGAGAAGATCAAGATCTCAGGCACGACGTTTTTCAAAACTTCCGCGTCAGATTCAAGATCATCCAAAACGCATAATATCTCTGGTTTATAATAGGCAAGATGAACGAAACTGTGCTGACGTCAGTTCCGGTCGTGTCGGCCACGGCCGCTGCACACTTCCCTTCGTGTTATAGGATGACATGCAAATGTTTAACGGATGCATGAGCATTCTCCTTTAGGATTTGAATATTGTATGATTTCAATTTGAGGTTAGGAGGATTCGAGTTCAAGATCGCATTATGCGGATTGTAAATAAAAAACTATGTTTTGTAAAAGATAAGCCAGAATTGTATAAAAGAGCACTGAAACGCATCTTTGGTTGGTTGGCGGAAATAAGCACCACTTGTCACTAAATATAGGTCTTTTTATCATTTTTCTGTGTTTCCTTTGTCATTTTTAGAAGACGAATATAAACATAATTGTTTTGAATTCAATACCTACGTGTTTAAAATATGATCCTAGTGGTACAGAATCTATCTTTTAGTGAGTTATATTTCATTATTTAGTGAGTTGTAATAAATAAAAATAATTTTATCGAATACATGAAAAGTAAAAGCTCTGTTTATCGTGTGTGCATTTTTTGAAATTAAAACGACAAATGAGCTTAATTAAATAAACTCAGCAATACCAAGTTTTCCTCAAAATCTTTTCTAAATGCATACATCATTCATCCTTAAAAATAAACAAAAATGCGCTAACAATTCATGCACACATTATTAATATTCCAAGACCAAGGCTAAACGGAGCGACATTCAAAATGGCTGCTGCAAATTGGAGTCAATACTCTCTTGTTTAACGAAGATCTCGCTTTAAAAGGTCAACAATTACGCATATGTACACAATAAAACGAGAATATTTTTACACAACCAGGATCCACTGCAGAAAACTGGGTAACATTGAAGAGTTCGTTGGTATTACATGCACTTCCTGATTGACCGAGGCCAAGACGCGGCGGCCATCTTAAATTTTTTGACGTTTATTTTTGGCGGGCTATTGTGGCGTCCAGAAATGGTAAGGACATCATTATTTAATGTCAGAAAAGATTGTTTATTACTCTTTGGAATTAAAAATACTTAGGTACTTAATTTCGTGGGGTGTGGTTTTTTTGTTACATAATTTACTTGTTGTAATATTGCCTTGTCAGTTCGTATACATTTCGTATTATAATTAGTAACAAAGGAAAATTCAGGGCATTGTATGCTTGACATGGTGCTTGATAGCGATTTATGGAGCAGTTGATGTCTATGGGCCCTTATTGTGCCGAGTTTCATTGTCCCGATAGGACAAAGCAAGTTCTAAGAGCCTTACAGTGCGAAAAATAATGAGTATCTACTTTAGGATATTTTCTTTGAGTTTTTTAATGACTGTGCAGTAGATATTCCGTTAAAACGTAATGCTTAATATTAGTATGTGAATTTCATAAAAAAGGCTTCATTTAATTAACCTGTCGATTTTCAGTTACTGAATTCTATTTGGAATCTCATTAAATGGCTGTTCTGTTTCTGATCTGTAATCTCCAAATAAGTTAAAGATATACGCAAGTACACATACGTTCAGTAAAATATGAAAAATCTTTTGTCATTTTACCCAATGGTTGTCATGCTCAACAATACCACACGAATATTCGTGGTAGTCTCATGGGTAGTGTAGTATACAATACAGGGTGGATTTTTCAACAGGGCGTGGATGGCTTTTATCTATGAAAAATATCGGAAAATACTGAAAGTAATCTCGAGGCGGGTTTTGACGAAAACTAAAACTGAATTATTGTATTTTCGAAAAGAATTTATGATTCCGGCCGGATTCGATCACTAAACCCGGTGATTTTGGAAAAAAAATCCAACGCTATATTATTCCACAATTTCGATAGTGTCGCTAATAAGGATCACATTCTGGGAAGTAATGATAACAACAGAAAAAACCTTTTTGGCGCCGGACTCCGACTGGACATCGGTGAAGAGCCAAGTGGCCCTACCCTAGTGAGACCTCCCACCACTAGCGGGATGGCTCAGCCTTCACCGCAGGTCACAGATAGCCCCTGGGGTCAGTACAGGTCGGTACAGTCTTATCAGGTAAGCTATTGAAGAACACCGTTGATTTTAGTCAGTACAAGTCTAACAGTCCCTCCTGTCCTGTCCTGGGTGGGAGGACTCATTTGATGATTTTACCTCATAAAAAAAACGCAAGGTTACCGATAGCCTGTGATGCCGTTGCTCCGGATTGGGGTGCTGCTAGGAAGTCGATCCCACCCACCACAAAATTCAATCTTCAAATTCAAACACCATATTTTATTTATCATTCGTTTGTATCGATCTGGGTTTATGCTCCACGCTCTATTCTCGTACTTTACGATACGATAAATTCACCCTAAAATAAACCAAACAGGGGTCTTTACTCTGATAAAATTGTTTGTCTGTTTATTGAGAATTTGGAGCATTGTTTATGATATTGTTTACAATGCTTGTATTCAACATCTGGTTGGACTGGAACACTGATCAACTCCTCTAAATTCCGCTTACACATGTCAGTGCATATGCCTTCACTAAAGTCAATGTTCGTTCTTGAACCTCTCAGTGTCTCATCATCTGCCTAGCCTTTTCCCAAATGTATTGGGGTCGGCTTCCACTTTCCAGTCGAACCAGATGCAACTAGATATCAGTAGGTATTATACAAAGAGTAACTGTCTATCGGACTTCCGCAACCCAGTAACTGGGTAACACGATACCTCAAGGTGGGACCTCTCAGTGTCTACCTAACACTAAAGCCATACTGACGCAAATAATTTTTAGAAATCTCTAGACTCTAACTTGACCTGATAATAAATAGAGGATATTCTATGTAGACAATACAAGAATAAAGGCGCGGTTACCTCGTATGCGGAATCTAGAAGTTATCTGTGGACTGGAAGCTTTAGAAAATATAGCAAAGGATAATATTGGAATATGGTGTTTCCGTTGATATCAATGTGTTAAAATTGTGTATAAGTGTATCTGTCTTTCCTCACGCTTTACTACACTCCGTGTGTAACAAGATGTCGGGGAGGGTACGCTATTTGATTTGACCATTGAACGCTTGTGGTGAAAAAGTTGGACGACAAGATGGTAGCGACTTTTAGACGTTTTGTTAATTGTCCTTTAGTATCCTATTTCTGATTACGAAACATTATAATAATATCTAGCGAGCAAAAGTATGGGATCAGTTACGGCATTGATCCGATATAGCTTCTTAAATAATGGCGTGATTTGAATGTATTTGGTATCTATTTAGAGTTAACAGTTAAACCTTTAAAATGGTATCTACCCTTTTTATTATTCATAACTAGTTAAGTATTCAAGATCGCGCGGAGTTGGAGTAAGTGATTTCATACTTTGCTCGCTAGTAAAGTATGTTAAAAATATTGATATATTATTTATTAAGAAAATTATAATATTTCTAAACCCTAGAAAACATGAGTGAATTACCGCTTAGTTACCGATTATTACTAATACCTATATTTAGTTCTGCTTTGTTCGATTGTTTTCAAGGAGAGTAATTACGCATTGCGTGCATTGATGCTCTATTACATATTTTCATTAAATGTAATATTATATTTGTATTGCATAATAATAGGTGGATACTCCAGTAAGTTATGTATGACTAACGTTAAAATAATATTTTATTAAAATTAATAACTCATCTTTATTACTGTTTGTGGCCAACTAGAAATGAACTTTGCTCTTAAGGTTTTGTGTTCCAACTTTGAGTCATATTCTTTAGGTAAAAAATTCTTATTCATTGTTCAAGATGTTACAATTATTAATTGGTTTCCAGTACTAAACAGGGGCGTAGCTACCGCCGTATCTGCCGTATCAATTATACGGGGCCCCCGGGCCACAGGGGCCCCCAACAATGCGTAAAAAAAAATTATAAAAACTTAATGATTTAATAAATAAAATACCTAGTTATTTACTTTGTAAAAGTAAATAACTAGATATTTTAATAATAATAATAATAATAATAATATTCCACAACTATCACACAACGCCATCTAGTCCCAAGCTAAGCAGAGCTTGTGTTATGGGTACTAGACAACTGATAAACATACTTATATATTTCTAAATACATACATATTATAGATAAATTACACCCAGACACAGAACAAATGATCGTGCTCATCACACAAACATTTGTCCTGGGTGGGAATCGAACCCACGACCTCCGGCATAGCAGTCAGGGTCACTAACCACTAGACCAACAGGCCAGTCAAAAAAAGTATTTTATTTAACAATTTATTTGTCTATTCTATCTCTGGTTGTTTTTATTATTATAATTTGTAAGTAATACTGTTTTAAGCACGTGATTGTCTATTAGAAATCCCGAGAAGATCCATATTAATATTAACATTTCGATGCAAGTATTAAAATAACTCTACCTAATTCCGACCTCTGGACTGATCAGTCGCATCTTGAATTTTTTTGATGATTTTTGTCTTATTTTTTGTTTATATTTCGGCGTAGATAACTAGAAATGCATTTTTTTTCTTGAGTGATAAATCTTTACCTTAACTAAGGGCCCCCAAACAAATTCTTATACGGGGCCCCGCCAAGGCACGCTACGCCACTGATACTAAAGCTTTTATTTTATTTTTCCTTGTTGGGAAGTTTAAGTCATCTTTGAGTCTTTGTGGATTGAATATTATTTTTTATTTTTTTGTTATCGTGGTAAAATCATCAAAAGAGTCCTCCCACCCAGGGCGGGGAGGATAGGAACCGTCAGACTTGGACTGACTATACACAGTGATCCTTTAATAGCCCTGTACGTTCCAGGGTCATGGATTCCTGATGAGACAGTACCGCGACCCCGGCAGGCTTTAGCCCTACGGGAACCCCGTCAGATTACTGACAACTTTACTCTTTGAGGCGTGCGTAAAACACGACGCTCCGTTTACCCGGTATGGTTCATGATTGGACGGCGAGTCAGCTATTACTCGCCATTCTCGTGCCCGCGTATCTTTGCTTCTGGGCTAGATTGATTTGGCCTAGTACAGAAGTTTTTAAATATCATAAAAATTGCAACCATCGATTACCACCGACCATGACAAAGTTTATGCCACCCCATGAATTTATTTATAATTTTCTATTGAGTGCCAAGCTATCAAGGATGTGTCCATTAAATATTTAAGTGTCAACAATAATGCAAAATTCCATACAGATTTAATCTCAAATACTTCTCATCATCAAAACATAATTGAGAAACGTGTTCCATGAACACAAAGCTTTATTTCATTTACATTTTTCCAAAAAAACTACTCCAAATACCGTTTCAAAAAATACAGTAACATACATATCATACATATCCTATCCTATACATATACATATCCTAAACCAGCTGTCAAAAATTTAAAATTCGGCACGTTCGTTCCATGTTTGAATGTTGAAGATGCGCGTGCACACAAGATTGTCTATAACTGTACAGCGCAGACGCGACCTGCCGCAATGCGCCCGCGCTCAAGGGCACGCACACGAGTGGAGTGGAGTCGTATGAGTTGTAAAACTTTTTGTGTAATGAGAGTTTTGTCTTTGTCTTTGTTCTCACTTTTATTAAACTTTATTTGATAAAGGTTTATTCAATAAGGGATTCCGATATTTTTTGAAGAACTACAGATTACGTGAAGCAAAAAAGTGGAGTAAGTGAAGACCTCAGAACACAAAAGCAATATTGAATCAAGATTTTCAATAGGCAATCCTATGGTCGACAATCCTAATGACTGTAATTTTGTATAGTCGTTAATACTTTATAGCCTAGGTATACGATTAGATGTGGTTGGGCGGCAATAAGAAAAAATATATACAATGTATATTTAACAATAAACCAATTTTTATGTCCAGATGCCACAGCAGGTCAGCCTACCCCAATCGGTCAAATTTTACCAATCGAACATTAACCAGTTAATAAAAATTCACTCGTATTATTATGGTAGACACAAACAAAACTTTTATCAAAAAAACAAATACCTCTAACAGCAGACGTCGTCTCCACCCCATCCTCTGTCCAGTAACGAGAAGTGAATAGCAATCGGCGACTCAGCTCACGATTCGGACGTCAAGGCCGGACGTCGTTGTCCGTCTGCACCGCACAACATGGCCCAACATGGCCCATGTTGCACTGTGGGTAATAAAAGTTCGTTAAATTTTGAGCTTTGAAACTTTTGTGAATTCGTCATTTTACTGTTAAGCCACACACGATACTGTGTTATTTTCTTAGATTAAAGACATCATTTTATAAATATTATACGCATTATTAGCGAATTACGTGAGTAGCGAATTTTAAAGCTTTCTTTGGAAAGAAAAAATCGAACCGTGAACAGGATTTGAACCCGCGACCTTCGGATTCAGTACACCCGACGCTCTTTCCAACTGGGCTACCGAGGTTCTTACCTACTGCCACAGTATAAATATCTACAGTAGTGGCTCTCGGCCGCATGATAGAAATAAATACCTACAGCCGCGCGGTACGTAAACATGCGTTAGGGCTGTCCGACGCCCGTCTCCAGCATTTTAATTACATTTGCCTACTTTCTGTTTCTATTTAGTGTTGTGATTGTAAATATACTTTTCTTATATTTAAGTAAACAAATAAAATACTTTGTATATTGAAAAGGAAGTGTTTAATAAAAATGCGTGTTGTTTTTTATTAATAGATTTAATTTAAAAACAAATGTTTGTTTGAAAAACAAATTGTGCTTATATATTTGCGACCGAAAAATATTTGCGCCTTGACTGACTCGTACGAAATGCTTTATTATTGAATTTTAAAGTATAATAAACTCGCATTCTAATAAAAAGCTTCTCGCATTCTAATAAAAAGCTTTCTTCTTTTTAAAATTAAATTCAGCGACTCAGTTTAAGTTAGTTCGCATAAGTATTTTGATGGGCAACTACGGAACCCTACACTGTGCGTGGCCCGACACGCACTTGGCCGGTTTTTCTAGTATTATTCATACACAAAACACAGATAATAAACAAATATTACTGTAGCGCCGTTACGTAAAACGCACCCGTGACGATATAACAAGGGTCTGATTACGTCGTCGTGTGGATTCGCGTCAACCGCTCCACACGACGACGACGAAGGCAGTCGGCCTAATGCAACCGAGTGCGCACACTCAAACACGGAGCGTACTATGTACTCTTACGTTCCAGGATTCATGACTGTGTTAAAGTTTATGTAGTACACTGAATATACGTTGATTGTACACCGTACCGTAGGTAAATGAAGCTCACTGCTTCATTTCCGTGCCCGCCGACAATCCCACCGCGCCGTTACACCATGACTTTACTTTGAATAATACAAACTAACAAAACACACATGCACTGGAGTTTTAACACAAGAGTAAGTACCTACCGTATCATGATTCATTCAGAACCGCCTATAACTTAACTATTTAACTTGCCTCAGTAACTTTCCTTTACTTTATTCATTTTACTGTATTTATTAACCCAAATACCCTTTTTTTCGTGAGATAAAGAAAAATACATAAGTTAACCATTAAAAAGTCACACATTATGTACCTACCTACTAGCACGGCTACTAGCTACTAGTAAGTAAAATTATTTTATAGTTAGTACTCACCTTTCAGAGGTTGCAGGTAATTTAAAAAAACTTATGTCTGGATGCGTTATTGTTGACGTTAAACACCCAAACACAGCACAATATTTTCTACTTGTCATATTTGCTAAAAAAAAACAACGCACCGTCCGTTCATCACTACGGTACGGCCGTGACTGTCTGCGCCTCGAGCGCGCCCCGACATCGAGGCGCGTAGGTATAGCTCGCGTTTCGTCCGTTTGTAGGGAGTCCCAATACTGTTATTACCGTGCTACTGCATCGAATCCTTCAATATATTTCTAACGTCTCAAAGTTTCGCGCCATCTATTGCAGAGCATCTTGCAGTTAGATTTTTTCTTTCCAAAGAAAAGCTTTAAAAACATAATTAATTATTATGTTGGATCAGCGAAATAGAGAAGTACATAAACAAACTCATGCCTTTTTCTCATACCATCCCTATTGACCATGACTAATTGACTCGCCGTCTGAGCACGGATCATGCCCGAGTCCGTGTTCCAAGCGCGCCTCAAAGAGCTGTCAGCAATCTGACGGGGCCCGCCTTAGAGGGCCAAAGCCAGCCGGGGTCGCGGGACTGTCTTATCAGGTAACCGTGACCCAGGAACGTAAAGGGCTATTGAAGGACATACGATAAAGGCATACTCTTTTCGCCTCATGTACATTCATACGTCTAGTCATACAAGCACGGCGATCAGAAAATTATTACCACTTCTAATAATACCTACCCCGAAGCAAATTCTTGGAGCCTGCTCCTCACTACTCGCGAAGTTGCCTCGACGAAGTACTCGTCGAAGTTTATCGAAGTCCCGAAGTATGTGACTACACTACTCGCGAAGTTGCCTGTGTCATCATTGTCCCTTTGTCTCGGTCGCAAAAACCGACTACAAATGGAAGTCGCCCGAAGTGAGCCGAAGTTGCACGAAGCGAAGCGAAGTGCCCTTCTACACTATCGTATTCGGTCATCTTCGACCAACTTCGCGAGTACTGTAGAGCAGGCTTTGCAATTTCTTTTTTCTCTAACTGTTCGTTATAGGAACGAGAACTCCTGCGCACCCAGCGCACCGATCTATTTATTACATGAAAACCTAACAGATGCAAATTAAAGTTCATTGTTGTTACGATGACAAGAAACATAATCATACAAACTGTAAGTAAGGTAAATAGCATCAAAGAAAAGTCAACGTTATTATGAAAGATTAAGTGTAGGGACTTATACATTCTAAGACAGGGGTTTCCAAACTTTATTTTAACATGAATAATTGTGTAAGTAATTGTTTGATATACCGAAAATATATCAAGATTGATAAACTGTGTGTTATTTTATATTTGACAAAATCACTAAATAACAAATCAAATTAATCCGTCATTTTCAGTTTTAAAATAACGGACACGTATTTTTTCTTTTGTAAAATCAATGAGTATTTACCAAGATATAACTCATCAAAACTCGAAAGTGGAAAGAAGAAGTTATTTCTTTACCATCTGACGTTTTTTTGTTTTTTTTTGGTCCGAGTCCGTATTAAGAAGACTAGAAATCAGTTTTTTTTTCATTTTAATTATCTCCATGCTTTAGACGATAAGTCCTTCTACATTCTATCATTGTGTCTATTCTTTCATCGTCTTATAGACCTATACAAGAAGCGATAGATAAGAAAAAGTCGCCAAGAGCTTTCCTATACTTACCTACACGGACAACGAAAATAATCTGTGACCGAGTTTTCAAGACCAAGTTTGGATGTGCTAATCATCAGAGAGTTCACGAAAGAGAAGAAAAGTAGACAGTGAAGAGAACCATACACATTTTTCCGTTAACAAAATCCCTTGCATGTGTGTCATGTTAAACTGGGTACCCACTTAGCAGTGTTGCATGTAACGTTTCAGATACTGTATCAAGTGAGTAGGTAGGCACGAGCCCGCTGCGAACCGCTCGCTGTAAGGGCGTTCCCTCACCGCGAGCATTCACCTGTAATGTAACGTTACAGATTCGAACATTCGAAGACAATAGAGCATCAAATTGCGCACTTTTATGTTACATTACAGGTGAATGCACGCGGTGAGGGAGCGCCTTAAGCTTTCAGTGACCCGCCGAGTGGCAGTATCACTGCGAACACAAAGGAGGCTCGCAGTGTGCTCGGACAAGCCGTACCTACTTGCAGGTTGATACAGTATCAGATACGTTACATGCAACACTGCTAAGTGAGTACTCAGCTTTAGGCGAGGTGCCGTAGCGCACAGTTTGGGAACCCCTGTTCTATGCTAAACAATAGTTATGATAAGGAGAAAGCCCTTAGCAAACATGGTTCCAGACAGTTTTATTATGAAAATGCAGACAGTAAATCTGATAAGGCTGGTCCTGGCGCTAATGCGTCTTTATTTTAGTAAATATTGCAATTACAGCTTAGAGAAAAAGAATTGTTAGCTTACAGAATTCCATATGTTAAAAAATATTTGAAGAGAAATAGTATTATACTAAATTATACCACTGCTGGGCATAGGCTTATCCCCATTACTTTCAATTTTCACGATCCAGGGCCAAAGTGGACCACTGGTTATCGATGTTGTCAAGCTCGTCCCGCCATCTTCTAACTTGCTAGCCAATCATTTAACTTTATTTCATTTTCGAGTCGTCATATCTGATTGCAGGTGCGATAATGTTGCGTTAATATACATCGTGCTTAATTCAGCTGATGATGACGATAGATTTCAATCTATATTAAAATAATAGAAATTCTGTACTACCTACGGCAAGTATCCTGTAACAACGCTTAGCTACAAAGCTTAATTTATCCCTTTAATTGTTATTTACCAATTAAAATATTGCTTATAAAATAGCCAACGGATAAAGTTCGAACTCACCACCTCTTGAATCATAACTTATGAACTGTTGAACGGCAAAAAAGAGAACTAAAAATTCATTACACCCCCTGTTAGGTACCCACAAAAATACAAAGGCGTGTCAAAAAAGTTACAAAACAAAACGAGATTGTGAAAGTTTGTACAAGGGATCGTCAAAATTATAACCTCGTGATTATTACTATGACGTCAAACGTGTTAATTACGTTATTTTTCTAACAGAAAAAGGGGTAAGTTAAATTGTATAAGGATTCTTTTTGAACATTTTTTTGAACCAATTATGTCGCACGTGAATATTATGACGTCTGTAAAATTAGGGGATTGCGCTGAAATTTATTATGAAGGGAGAGTTGTATAAGAAATTGTTGTGAAACTTATGTGTTTGTACGTCATTGATAAATTAATTGTATGGTTATGTTGGGTGTGGACTGTATTATTATTTATTCCCTGCTTCGATAGCTCAGTTTTGGCTTTACTTTACAAGGGACTCATTCGGAATTAAACTCTTCGACGATTTTAACACTTTTATTACACTGACTAAATTAACTTTCACATAAAACTGACTCTACACAATATACACACAATAATAATCAACTTAGGGCACGTGGGACTCACAGTAAATACTTAACTAAACACTATAAACAAGACATAAGAAGAATATAACAAAACATCACAACAAAACATAAAACGTAAAACATAAAAACATAGAAAATATGAAAAACTCAAAACTTTCTGAAGCTCAATTTGCTCCCATACTTATGTGAAAACACCACATCGCAAACCGTGGAGGGACCTGTTTGTAGAAATGGCCCTCTGGCCAATCATAGGCCTGCATTTTACTTTGCTTCGACTTGTGTCAGGCGGACAGGTTTCGACCTGTCGGAGGCTCCGCCCACAACGAGCGATGAGGCGCTTTCGTGACCTTATTTGGTCATGACCTTGCTACAACGTGAAGACGACATTTTCGCTTCCATATAAGGTAATGAATTGGTATTACATTAATGTTTACCTATTTTTCCCGCCTTGTGCGGGCCTAACACCTTTTTATTGATTGATATACATGTTTTTAGTGACAATTAACAATAATTACACATGATACTGTTCTAATTCTATCTTAATGTCTCTATGGGTTCGTCGTCTGCAACATCTCTCCCCCCGGCGTAGCCTGCGCAGCCTCCTTTTCACGATGCAGCACGACGAGCTTACTGACGGGACGCTTGAAGATGCCGGTCCTCGTTCGCACGTCGACCACCCTGATGCCGCCGTCAGGTCCCGGGTAGGTCTTCTCGATGACTCCTAGCGGCCACACGTTCCGTGGCAGCGTGCTGTCGACGACGATTACGACGTCGCCGATCCTCGGCGGGCGTCGACTGCTCTGCGGCTCGCCGCGGGGTACCAGGGTAGGGAGGTACTCCCGCAGCCAGCGTCGCCAGAAGTGGTCGGCAAGGGCCTGGCTGGCCCGCCAAGCACGTCGGTCGGCCTCGTCACAAGGCCCGGTTGAGGGTAGGCCCGTGGAGGACCCCAACAAGAAGTGGTTGGGGGTGAGGGCCTCTGGATCTGTTGGACTCACGCTGACGTGAGTTAGGGGGCGCGCGTTGATCGCGAACTCCGCCTCAGCGAGCAGAGTCCGCAGCACTTCTTCTGCAGGTGCCCGTTCGCGCAGAGTCGCAGCGAGGGCAGTTTTCACGGAGCGCACCAGCCGCTCCCACGCGCCGCCTTGGTTGGGCGCGCCAGATGGGATGAAGCGCCACTCCATGCGGTGCAGTAGCCCCTCTTCTCGGAGCGTCGGCGCCCATTCTTCATACGCCGCTCGCAGCTCTTGGTCGGCTCCCCTGAAGTTGGTCCCGTTGTCTGAATACATGAGCCGCGGCCAACCGCGGCGCGCAGCCATTCTTCTCAGCGCCATGATTGCTGAGTCTGTAGACAGTGATGCGACGAGTTCAAGATGCACGGCGCGGGAGGTGAGGCACGTGAATAGTGCGCCCCACCGCTTTTCTCGGCGCCGGCCCACCTTCACCATCATGGGCCCGAAGTAGTCCACGCCACAGTTGGTGAACGGGCGGTGGAAGGGGTCCAGGCGGGCGCGCGGCAGGTCTCCCGTAGCCGGCGGCTGTGGTGTCGCTCGCAGCTTGCGGCAGTACGCGCAGGCCTTCTCGATGGCCCGCACCGTGGGCCGCAGGTGGATGATCCAGTAGCGCTGCCGTAGGTCGTTCGTCACTCGTTCCCTGTTGGCATGACCAGCGGCGCAATGTTCGCGCATTACTATTAATCTACTTACGTGATGTCGACCATCCAGGATGATAGGTCGCTTGGCCTCCACTGGCGCGTTTGAGGCTTCAATCCGTCCTCGCACGCGCAACAGGCCGTCTTCTAGTATTGGGTCCAGTCTGTACAGGCGACTCCCCCGGCTGATGGGGCGAGCAGACCGGATCTTGTCTATCTCTTCGGTGAAGCTGTCCCGCTGGGCTTTCAGCAGGAGCTCCTTCTCGGCGCGTTCGATGTGCCGATGTTCGAGTCGAGTCGAGACGCGGCGGCACGCATCTATGAAGGCCAGTACGCGCGCAGCTGCGCGCACCAGCGTCTCGTACTTCGAGAAGCGGGCAGGATCGGGTAGCCAGCTGTCTCGTTCGGGGCCCGGCGTGATGTGCAGGACCTCTTCTTGCGTGTCTTCTGCCGCCGGTTTTCCGGGCCAGTCTTCCTCCGGTAGGTGTAGGAAGTTCGGCCCACGGAACCAGCGGTCGGTCGCGCTGATCGGCGCGTCGGTGAGTCGGGTGGCGTCATCCGCCACGTTGTGCTCCGTAGGCAGCCAGCGCCATTCTTCCTTGCTGGTGAGCTCGGCGATCTCTCCCAGGCGATGCGCGACGAACGGTGTGTACCTCTTCATATCGTGGTGGATCCAGTGGACCACCGTCGAGGAGTCTGTCCAGTAGACTGTCCTGTCGATCTCGAGGCGGTGCTCCTTTTTGATGGTGTCGGCGAGTCGGGCCCCTATCACCGCTGCCTGCAGCTCCAAACGCGGTATCGTTTGGGCTCGCCGCGGTGCCACCTTTGCTTTGGCCGCGACCAGCACGACGTCGACGCTGTCATCTTCTTTCACCGCCCTCCAGTAGGCCACCGTTGCGTACGCCTGTTCGCTGGCGTCACACAGCACGTGCAGTTCTATGCGCTTCGTCTTCCCTCTGAGGTAGCACCTGGGCAGCCGTAGTCTGTCCACCTCCTGTAGTTGACCCAGCCAGGCCGCGAAGAGCTCGTTCTCCTCCTCTGGGATGGGCGCGTCCCATGTCGTTTGTAGGCGCCACAGGCTTTGGAGTATTATCTTCGCTCGCACTGTAAAATTGCTCAAAAGACCCAGCGGATCATAAATTGACATCACGGCGCTCAGTGCCTCCCTCTTTGTGGGCGCACGGATCCTTTCTCTCACCTCATATGGTACCCGGTTCATGGACGTGTTGAATCCGAGTTCGTCTTGTTCTGCGTTCCAATACAGCCCGAGGATCTTGCTCTCAGGCTGCTCCCCTCCCAGCTGCGTCGGGGCGGTGGCGTGGAGTGTCTGGGGCACGTCGCGCAGGACCGTCGTGTCGCTGGAGCTCCAGCCCCGCAGCGTGAAGCCGGCGGCCGCGTGCACCTTCCTTGTTTCCTCTATTGCCTTCCACGCCTCCTCTGGATCGCTGTAACTCACCACCAGATCGTCCATATAATGACACTTGGTTATGGCCTCCAGGGCCCTGGGATACTTACTGCCGTGTAATTCCGCATTGTAGTTCCGGACGTAGTGAGCCATGTACGGGGAACTCGCTGCTCCGAAAATCATACTTGTCATCTTGTAGTGGCGCGGGGGCGACTTCCTGTCTTGTCCTCTCCACAGGAACTGCTGAGCCGGTTGGTCCTCTCGTCGTATCTTCACCCGCAGGAACATTTCTTGTATGTCTGCGGTGACAGCCACTGCCCGCTCTCTGAAACGAAAGACTATCCCTGGCAGGGACATCAGCAGGTCCGGACCCTCCAGCAGTTCGTCGTTCAGGCACCTTCCGTGACTTGATGCCGCTGCGTCGAAGACCAGTCGCTGTTTCCCCGGCTTGTTCGGATTCTGCACGGCGAAATGAGGTAAGTACCAGCAGACGTTACTTTCTGATTCTGTCCCGTCGCATGGCACGGCGTATCCCTTTTCCAGTAGATTGTTCACCTGCGTGGCGTACTGCACGGCAAAGTCTGGTGATGCGTCCATCTTCTGTTCGATTTTCTTGAGCCTCCTGAGCGCTGCTCCATAACTAGGTGGCATGACCACGTTGTCTGTGCGCCACGGTAGTCCCACTTCGTAGCCTTCTTCAGTTTTCTTTATTGTGCTTTTCACAATATGTTCCGCCCTTTGGTCTGCCTCATTTACTCGGGGCTTCCTGGCGACTCCCAAGGCTTCTATCCTGAAGTGCGCTTCGACTAGGTCGTGTAGTTGCTCGTCTCCTTTTCTGGACTCGATGACGTGCAGCACGTTCTCTTCGTCAGCAACGATAGCTCGTGGCGCCGTTCCGTGCACCACCCATCCCAACGTCGTCTTTGAGGCAGCTGGCTGATTGGGGCCGCCGACTCGGAGTTCCCTGGTCACTATACACTCCCAGTGGTCTGTTCCCACCAGGAGTCCGGGGCGGGCCTGCCCGTAACAAACCTCCTCTCTTGGCAGGTCTCGCAGGTGTTTGTGATCCAGCAGGGTCTCTGGGATGGACTGCTGATGGAGCTTCAAGTTTTTGATGGTCCTCGCTCGAAGCTCGTGCGACTGGCCGTCTTTCCGGATGCCCCTGACTTGCACCCGTACCGCTTTGCTGTCCTGCTCTTCTGAGGTCATGTTCACGCCGCGTATACGCAGCGGGTGTGACGTACCCTCCGCTCCGATGCTGGTCGCCAGGTCTTCATCGATGAGGGTGACGGTTGCTCCTTCATCGAACAACGCGTACGTCCTTACCTCCCCCCGTGACCCGGTGACTATGATGGGGCACATCTTCAACAGTACTTCCTGCGGGCCGGCGGCGGACTTGGTTGCCACCGACAGTACTGCCTCCTCCTTGCTGGACTCTGCGGTAGATTTCGCGGTCGTCGTCTCTTCCTTGCTTGCCGCCCTCTCCTGGTGGAGGGAGGCGTGATGGGGTCGGCGGCATTGGTTTACGCCGCACAACCTGGCCTTACAGTTCAATCGCCTGTGTTTCCTCTCAGCGCACCGGAAGCATATGCCGTTGGTCTTTAAGTACTCCCACCGCTGGTCGACACTCATATCCTTGTACTTGGGACACTTCGGTAACACATGATCTAAGTTACAGTTGAGGCACTGACCTTTTTCTTCCTTGCTCTCGACGGCTGTGTAGACGGGGCTGGCCTTCTTCTTTGTAGTCACTGGCTGCCTGGTCTCCTTCTTCTGGCTGGCGGGCGCGGCGCTGGTGGGCGGGGCGTACGTGTATCGCAACGCCCGGTCCGCTTCCCGCATTAGAAAGCGAGACAGCATGACTATCTCCGGCTCCGTTGTGTCGTCGTTGTCGTAGGCAAAGTCGCACCATCTTGCCCGTATGTGCGGACTTAATTTCTCAAGTACCTCGCGTGTCAGTAGCGGGTTGTATAAGTACCCTCTTCGGTCGACTGTCTGGATTACGCTCACCGTGTTCTGCACCTTGATCGCGAAAGTGTTCAAGTCCGCGGCTGATGCAGTGGGCTTCGCCATCTTCTTCAGTTCGTCGATGGCGCGGTCGATGAGTACCTCTGGTCGGCCGAAACACTGTTCGAGTGTCTTCATGATGACCTCCGGATCGGTAGCGGTGTGTAGTAGAGCTGACACCGCCTCTCTTGCCTCTCCCTTGAGGCAGCTCCTCAGTCGCTGTATGTTCTCGGCAGGCGAAATGTTGTACATGTTCGTGGTGTCCCGTACGGCCGCTTTAAATGGTAGCCACTCGTTGACACCACCGGAGAACACCGGTAGATCCGTATGCCGTAGTCGGGGTCTTGCCATCCTTTCTAAGGTCGCTGCTAAGTTGTCGATGCTGTTCCTGTGCTTCGTCGGTGTCGGCGACCTTCCCCGTGGCATGTCGAATTTGATATGTCTTGGGTCCTCCTGGGGGGCTCCCGTGCCCCCCTCCCCCCGTGCTCTGAGGGGATTCGTTTGAAGCCATTCGTCCACTCTGCTGTGGTGGCCTTCCTCCTGGGGAGCGAGAGGCTCGTCCCGCAGGCTCTCCTGTTCGTCCTGTATGACGGACACTTCGGCGGCTAGCCTCTTCTTGACTAGGTCTGCTTCTAGATCAAGAGACTTTTTCTGTAAGGCTGCTAGCTTTTCTGCAGCCTCCAACTCTGCTAGCCTTATGCGCGTTACCATACTATTCGTTGACCTTTGTGACCTTTGTGACCTCTCTGACCTTGCGGGTGACCTCCTCCTTTGTCCATGGTCCTCACTCAGTAGAAGACCCGATGATGGTCCCGCCGTGGCCGTGTCCACCGTCGTAAGAGGCGCGGTATTTAGTCGTGAATTAATAGTACTTTGGTCACCTGTGATCGCTGGTGACGCTGGCGGGTCTAGTGAAATCCTCCGTAGTCTCTCTCTTCGAATCCGTTCCGCTTCCTGGCGAACTGCCTCCCTTTGCTCTTCTGCCCTCCTCTGTAGGGCCCGCCTCTGGTCCTCTGCTTCGGCAGCATCACCTTGGCTACGGGTGATGACCATCTTCCTGACTGATGGCAAAACTTTAAGCGGGGAGCACGACACACAACACACGACAGTTCGTACCCGGTTTGGACTTGTCCAGATCCGTACACTACGACGTTACACTTTACGCGCACTTCGACACTTTACTATAATCACGACTAGCCCTATTTACCGCGACGGCACTATATACTTTCGACGGACGACGCGGCGCGCACTATATTGCAGCGCGCGCTTATGTACGACGCGTATTTACTTATTTATTTTACGCGACGGTCACTTCGTTTACGCGAACTCACTATATTTCGCTACGCGGTCACTCCCGACGTTGGTACAACGATATGTACATAGTACATAATTATTAACGCGCACAGAGTCTTATTTACACTTTATTTTACTGTGAGCCCCACGGTTCTGCTGGTCACTTCAACGCGCACTATGATCGCGATATTCGACACAGAGAACACCACTTTGCCCTAATATCGACACTTTATTCACTTATGTGCACGACACAGTTATACATACACCAGTTCAGTTATTATTGTTCAGTACTTACAGTTTTATGTATCCGTTCACAACACTTATTTACGCGTTTATGTATTATACCGGCACTTTTCACTTTATACTGGTCGAGAAGCACCAACTTTTTTGGTACTTCTCCCTTTATCCGGCTCCGATGGACCAGAACTGTTGGTTCTGGTTCAATTCTCACTTTTATCCGGCGTAGTAGGACCAGAACTGTTGGGTGTGGACTGTATTATTATTTATTCCCTGCTTCGATAGCTCAGTTTTGGCTTTACTTTACAAGGGACTCATTCGGAATTAAACTCTTCGACGATTTTAACACTTTTATTACACTGACTAAATTAACTTTCACATAAAACTGACTCTACACAATATACACACAATAATAATCAACTTAGGGCACGTGGGACTCACAGTAAATACTTAACTAAACACTATAAACAAGACATAAGAAGAATATAACAAAACATCACAACAAAACATAAAACGTAAAACATAAAAACATAGAAAATATGAAAAACTCAAAACTTTCTGAAGCTCAATTTGCTCCCATACTTATGTGAAAACACCACATCGCAAACCGTGGAGGGACCTGTTTGTAGAAATGGCCCTCTGGCCAATCATAGGCCTGCATTTTACTTTGCTTCGACTTGTGTCAGGCGGACAGGTTTCGACCTGTCGGAGGCTCCGCCCACAACGAGCGATGAGGCGCTTTCGTGACCTTATTTGGTCATGACCTTGCTACAACGTGAAGACGACATTTTCGCTTCCATATAAGGTAATGAATTGGTATTACATTAATGTTTACCTATTTTTCCCGCCTTGTGCGGGCCTAACACCTTTTTATTGATTGATATACATGTTTTTAGTGACAATTAACAATAATTACACATGATACTGTTCTAATTCTATCTTAATGTCTCTATGGGTTCGTCGTCTGCAACAGGTTATGTTTAATGTTGTAATTGATTCAATTTTTTTGTAAGTTTACCTGCGTAGTTCGAATTACAAGTTTTTAAAGTAGTGGGTTCGATCGCAGATTTATTTATTGTAACATACTCGTAACAAGTCGCCCTAGCGCAGTGGTGGCTCCGTTGTAACAACTTTCGAGCGTGGCTGGGTTCGAACCTAAATTTGTTTTATTGTAACATGACAACTCGCACTAGGACAGTGTTGGCTCAGTTGTAACAACTTACGAGTTGTAGATCGTGGGTTCGAACCCAGGTACCTATCTTATCTAGTAAGAATTATAGAGAAAAGGGTAGGTAGATAGATCGACTCGTCCGAAGAATAACGTCCGATTTGCAAGATTGATGGTTTTCAGTAGAGTTTATAGAAGTTGTTGACTTGTTTAACTCTAAAACTACGATACTTGACATTTTGATTTTTTGGTATGTTATTATATCACCCTAGACTAGTTAAATGACAGGTATTGTATATTTATAATCCTTTTAATACACGATATAGTGAGTTTCATATCAACATAAGACGTTTTATAGCGAAAGACCGAAGAAAAAAGTGGGTCCGTAGTGAATATTAGACGTTGTTTTACGGAAACAAGTGTCTTTTTGTTGGAATGGGACATTCCCTGATGACACCTAATGAGTCCTATCTGACTACCTACCTTGAAAATAGATGATGATGTTTTTTCTTCAGGCAAGTTTCCGATACCTTACGACTTTGGTATCCAGGTGACTATCACAATGCAAATCCATAGAGGTTCGTAAATAGGCACACGTTAATAGATATAAAAGTCGTAAGGTAACCGTCACCGTCGGTTGATACGAAGGGCCTGAAGCTATTGTCAAACAGACAGGGCGAAGCGAATGCGATCCGAATCCTGTCATATAAAAAAGCGAAAGCATTGTTTGAAGCCTGTCACATAGACTATCGGACCCGATAGTCTATGTGACAGGCTTCAAACAATTCCATACATTACAAACGAAAACGCTTCGGCACGCTTTTCAGTTTGACAAAGGCATGATGGATTGTCGGCGAAAGGAAGCCTTTGTTCAACAGTGGAATTCCGGCTGTTGATGATCATGATGATGTTATGTTTAGAGTGTCAGCATGTCTTCTATTTTTTTTTAGACCCTGCCCCACACTCTGAATTTCTCCTGTATCGTGGGTGCGTTTACAAACATAGAAACTCACATACACAAACATCCAGCCCCGAAATAACTACCTGCAGATCACACAATTTTTGTTCCGTACGGGCATCGAACCCGCGACAGTCTGCGCATCAGTCAATCACTCAATCACTGCGCTATCCGTTCCGTCTTCTAACATGACCTCACAATAAACCAAACCAATAAACCCTTATCAACTATACAACATTATTTTTAGTATATGCGAAACCCGAATATAGTTTGTTCAGAATCAGTAACTGATTCGATTCCAATAATTTTTACACCATGTTATATTTTTTTTCAAAAATATTTTAATAAATTTTTATTACCAGTTAATTACAATACAATCACCATACGGTTAGGTACCTATTGCCAAACTATTATCACGAGTGTATAACACAGGAGACGCGGTTTACGCGGGTGTACCGCGAAATGAGCATGTTTTTGAACGGAAAACCAGGTAATATACAAGCTGATAACTTTGTGATTTTTTATGATACGGTTTTAAAATTTTGTACATAGATTCTTTACACAAAAATATTGGACAGGTGTATCGGGTTTCGCATAAACAAAAAACAATGTTGAATATGAGAGAAAAACCACAAAATTTTCCAGCCGTCCCAATTAGTCTCATTTCATTCAACTTTCCCGAAGAGATAAACAAAAACAGATACAACCCCTTAACTACCCCGTTGCCATGGCAACCGGTGGTGATAACGCCCGGGTGTTTGACCCCGACGCTCCGGTTATACGCTATGAGTTCAGTGACACGGTTTAGCACAGTTTTCTAGTGTTTCAGCTAAAGTATATTGACCTTTCATATATTAAAAAACTTTGCCATAAATTGTGGATTTAATGTAATATGTTTTTCGGACTAAATGGGGCGCTTTGCTTTATTTTTAGGGTTCCGTAGTCAACAAGGAACCCTTATAGTTTCGCCATGTCCGTCCGTCCGTCCGTCCGTCTGTCCGCAGTTTAGCTCAGAGACGCACAGTACTAGAGAGCTGTAATTTGGTGTAAATATACGGATTTATTGTGCCGAAAAAGTGGTAAAATAAAATCTCGTAAAATATTTTTTTTTAGGGTACCTCCTGTACACGTAAAGAGGGGATGTTTTTTTTTTCTCGCGTACCCCTTAGTGTGGGGTATCATTAAATAGGTCTTTAAAAAATATTGATAGTTTCCATTAACAATTTTTTGATAAAAAAATTCGTTTGTGAAATATTAAGTTTTAAAGTGCTAAATTTTGCTCGACTCGAGTGTCCCCCCCCTCTACCAGCTAAACGGTTATGTTTGGGGGTGTGAAAAAATTCACAATAGTAGTATATATAACGAAGTTTAAAAGAAAATTATCATGACTAAGTAGGCTTTACAACTTTACGAGTAATAGTCGACCAACTTATAAAATGTACTTGGATAACATATTTTCCTAAACAAAATGTATCGGAGAACATGCTCTTCAACTGCAAATGTAAGTTTGTCAACTTTATTTTTACAGCTGTAATATTTAAATAATTTGTTTTTACGGTATGTTTTTTGGGGATAGGTAGGTTTTTATCGTCAACTATTTTTAACTTACTTCAAAAAAAGGGGGAGGTTCTAAATTCGTCGTAATCTTTTTTTTATGTATTTTCCCCGATTTCTCAGACTCCTGGACCGATTTTGAAAATTCTTCTTTTTAAAATTAAATTCAGCGAATCAGTTTAGTTAATTCGCATAAGTATTTTGATGGGCAACTACGGAACCCTACACTGTGCGTGGTCCGACACGCACTTGGCCGGTTTTATTGATATCATTAAGTTGTTTACGCTTTTTGGGAATTCATTTTATGGGTATCAGATTTGAGCATAAATATTATTTTACTGCCTTTACTTTTAAAATGTCAGATATTCGTTTCTTGGGAAAAATGGCTTTCAGCAGCATCAGTTGGACTAACATCACCTCTCAAATAATTGAGACATTGTAGAAACATGTGACATTGTTGGGTCAAACAGAGATTTTTTTTTTATTAAGGATTTTACTTGACTTGACTTACTGACGATATTTTTAAGCCGAAATATAATAATTATGTTAATTTTGCAGTAGCATTTTTTGCAATCTAAGGTATTATATATTTTTTTAAATCGCTTCGCACCTAAGTTGACTGCTCCAGGGCGGCAGGTCTCATCAAGAAGGCCGCTCCGCCTTATGGAGTCCAAATCCACAAAAGAATTGTTTAATAAAGTACGATTATTGATTTTATTCCAGTCAGTAAAATGACAGTGCAACTGTCACTGATACAAAGAAATTACGTACATTTCATTCATGTTGTAGTACATTTCATTCATGTACAAATGTCATTTTACTGACTGGAATTAATAATCGTACTTTAGTTCGGTCCATAAATAACTCAAGGTGCTGAATAATAACTAAATAAATCGTTATCGTATATTCCTATTAAAATAAGATAAATATTAAAATAAATAAAGGAAAATAGTGGGTTTCAAAGTACAATAGGCATCCCTATTTAATTTGGAAAAACATTTAAATTGTATTTACCTCTAAGACCATAGTTTAAAAATAAAACTGTACCAACACTCTGTCGATTATTTTATGGTGTTAATTAATTAAATAATGCTCCTAATATATAAAAGGATAATTTTATGACCAAGTACACACATTTTGTGGTTTGATAAATCAAAACAATTGACCTGGAATATCCATAATATGTCTGTTATTAAGGAAATGTTTAGAACAGTATTTTTCAACCTTTTTCATGGCACGGCCCCGTTAGTATGATGAAAAATGTTTCGCGACTTTACCCGTTGTTTTTAGGGTTCCGTAGTCAACAAGGAACCCTTATAGTTTCGCCATGTCCGTCCGTCCGTCCGTCCGTCCGTCCGTCCGTCTGTCCGCAGTTTAGCTCAGAGACGCACAGTACTAGAGAGCTGTAATTTGGTGTAAATATACGGATTTGTTGTGCCGAAAAAGTGGTAAAATAAAATCTCGTAAAATATTTTTTTTTAGGATACCTCCAGTACTTACACGTAAAGTGCGGATTTTTTTTTTCTCGCGCACCCCTTAGTGTGGGGTATCATTAAATAGGCCTTTAAAAAATAATGATAGTTTCCCTTAACAAGTTTTTGATAAAAAAATTCGTTTGTGAAATATTAAGCTTTAAAGTGCTAAATTTTGCTCGATTCGAGTGTCCCCCCCCTCTACCAGCTAAACGGTTATGTTTGGGGGTGTGAAAAAATTCATAATAGTAGTATATATAACGAAGTTTAAAAGAAAATTATCATGACTAAGTAGGCTTTACAACTTTACGAGTAATAGTCGACCAACTTATAAAATGTACTTGGATATAATATTTTCTTAAACAAAATGTATCGGAGACAACTGCAAATGTAAGTTTGTCAACTTTATTTTTACAGCTTTTATAGGTATGTTTTTGGGGATAGGTAGGTTTTTATCGTCACCTATTTTTAACTAAATTCAAAAAAAGGAGGAGGTTCTAAATTCGTCGTAATCTTTTTTCTTATGTAATTTCCCCGATTTCTCAAAGACTCCTGGACCGATTTTGAAAATTCTTCTTTTTAAAATTAAATTCAGCGAATCAGTTTAGTTAGTTCGCATACCAGTATTTTGATGGGCAACTACGGAACCCTACACTGTGCGTGGCCCGACACGCACTTGGCCGGTTTTTTTTTTCATGTATTTTATTAAGTGACAAATTCAATCATAAGCCTGCTCTACACTACTCGCGAAGTTGGTCGAAGTTGATCGAATACGATAGTGTAGAAGGGCACTTCGCTTCGCTTCGTGCAACTTCGGCTCGCTTCGGGCGACTTCCATTTGTTGTCGGTTTTTGTGACCGAGTCAAAGGGCACAATGATGACACAGGCAACTTCGCGAGTAGTGTAGTCACATACTTCGGGACTTCGATCAACTTCGACGAGTACTTCGCGAGCAGGCTATAGTTATTCATTTTCATTAAAAATATTATGTCCTTTAGTTAACATTTTTCCTTATAAATCTTTTAAATTATATTGTTTTTTTACTGCAGTAACTTTCCCAACTTTTTGCAACTCCCCTATAGAAGCTTCGTGACCCCCTGAAGAGGGTCGTGACCCCCCAGGTGGTCGCGACCCACAGGACAAGGAGCGATTGTATATCTGATTTCCACAACGTAGTTACTGGGTAATACGATACCCTTTGGTAAGACTGGTTATCAGACTTTCGTGCTTCGGACAGTAACTAGTTGACAACCGGGACCAACGACATTATGTGCTTTCCGATTCACGGAGGAACTCAATAGGCGGTCACCCATCCGCAGACCAACCTCGGCAGGCGCAGATTAACCTGGAAGATTTGTCCATGCAGCTATTATTTTACTAGAGGAGCTCCAATCGTTCATTACCACATTCCTGAACTGAAAAAACTTCAACAAAATAATCCCCAAAACATTCTTCTATGTATAAAATTCTGCGGGCCGCGAGCGAGAGAGGACAGAGTCCTCCCTCCGCCCCACCCGCGGTAGTAGACGCCCACGGCGACGGACGTCGCTTGATGATCTCCGGCCACCGTAGGCACGGGCATGCGGGCAGCGAGTAAAGGGCAACTCGCTGCCCGACCAAGGACCATGCCCGGGTCGACGGCAGCATAATGACGGGGCTCCCCTCTCAGAGGGCCAGGAAAGCCTGCCGGGGTCGCGGGATTATTTCCTTACCGTGACCCCGGAACAGAAAGGGCTATTGAAGGACACCGTGGATTTTAGTCAGTAGAAGTCTGACAGTCCCTCCCGCCCTGCCCGGGGTTGGAGGACTCATTTGATGATTTTACCACGCAAAAAAAAAAATGTAGGTATAAAATTCCGTATCTATTTAGAAAATGACGTAGTTTTGCTAACTAATTAGTTAGATCTATAATTAATGATCGCGTTTCCACGGCAGTGTCATTGGCCGAACGACCCACATACTTGATGGTTACTAATTATTTCCTATACATCTGCACGGAGAATTTAATAGAAAACGTTTCACGGAGAAAATAATCATCGGCCCTGACTTTAAAAGTTTTGTGAAAAAATTGTTCCCTGTTCGTACACTAGAGGTGCTTTTTCAATTTTCCATAATATAATAAACGCAGTAAATAGGTACTTCAAGTATAAGCTGTAAAGAGAATACAGAAATTTTGAGATAAGGCTTCCCAACAGTGGTAGTCCCGACATTTTGTTAATGTACCATTGCTGGACAAAAGCATCTTTCAAAGTGCTCTTTTCAAGCATCACTTTGGATTGGAGTATGCGTTCAGAGATCATCTTGCAACCTCTTTTTGATCTTCAACTAATGAGTTGTAAATCGTTGGTTCGAACCTAAACAGGTACCTACCAATATTTTTTTATCAGCATCACTACTCTCAAAATGTTTCAGAAAAATATCGTGAGGAAACCGACATGTCCTAGAACCAAAATATCGAAATATAGGTCCTAGGTAGAGCGGATGGGACTGTCTGACTTTTATTGGCTAAAACCATCATGTCCCTTGATATGCCAGGGCCACGGTGTCCATTTAAGACAGTCCCGTGGCGGCAACGACAGAAGTCAAATAGCAAGAACTTGGCTTGATTCTTCGATTAATCAATAAGACAAAAATTAAGGGAAATTATATGTGCGGCAACAAAAGTTTTCTTTAGCACCTGCAACCTAGCGTCTTTTTTTATATGTGAGCGACGAGTTAATAGAACAGCTTCAATTATATTAATTCATCATCTTTACTATTCCAACAAAATATCAAGAAACCAGCGTCAATTTACGAGCGTAAATTAATATGACTCCGAGCTACCGATAAATATATTTACTTCTGATTTGATAACTCAGCGACTAATGTTGTAAGTGAGCTACTTTATATATTTTAGAGATTCAACATCTGTCTGCTAATAAAATCAAAATCCAGCCTCAAAATTAGCAATCAAAGTTTTTCATTCAACAACTAAATTAATAAATCATATTCTTTTTTCGTGAAAGTTTGCAACACAAGCGCGGGAGTGTACCTGACGCTCGTTGGGAATCAGAGGGGCGCGACCGGCCATTTGCACCAATGAGCGAGCTCTATTCGGTGCGTGCAGCAACGAGTTCACGTGTATTTGTTTACATTAATGACACGATTAAGGAGTGCTCGTATTCTTCTGGATAAAATTTAAATGCGCATCAATAATTCTTTTTGTACACCAAATATACTGAATGTGCACCAAATCTAAAACTCGCTTTAGCAAGATTTCAGGGACACCCCGAAGTTCGGTTTGGTTAGGTTCCTTTAAACCTTGTACACAGAAATAGAAGCCCCGCGAAGCGGGGCTTCGTCGACCCTGCTTAGGTAGATTTTTTTTATTACACCTCGTTATGACATATTTTAATGAACATATTTTGGTGCACATTCAGTATATTTGGTGGAACACAGACAAAATTAGGTAAATGAAATGGGAATAAATTGAAGTACTTTTAAATAAATTGAAGTACTTTTAAATACCATCCATAGTCAATTACTTATGGTAACATTATAAATAGATAGGCGAATACATGAAATTATAGCTTTTATTGACCATTATTTGATGACAATATTAAGGAAATTTTATGTTCAAATATAGTAGATTCACTCATCAATTACTTATGCTAAAGTATAAAAATAACGGTGACTCTATGAAATTAGAGTACGTTGATATTATTTTATAGATGAAGTTGATACACTTATTAGAAGCTGGCAATGAGTAGACATATCACAAATTTAGTTGCTTAAGAATTATCACCATGTTGCGTCATATTAACAGTAGCTTGTTTTACAATATATGGTCGCTTATAAACCATTTATTAGACGCTAAAAGTTTGTCGCTGACCTATTAATTCATTAGACAACTAAATATATTTGCAGACGAGAATGACATTTTAAAGAAGCTGCCTTAATTAGCACCCAAAAATTAATAGCTACAAAAATATACAGGATGACAGTTCGACAAAAACCGTTACTTAGCAACTAATATTATTAACAAAATTAATTAGCTTCCCCGTCGGGTAGTTATCTAAGTGTGACGTCATCAGTTCCGCGCTTTCCACCGTTTCCGGCCGCTTTCCCTAGGGCGGTGACCGCGTGTGCATGTGACTGTGTGTGTGTAGTGAGTGTGTGTTCAACAACGTTGGTGTGTCTTGTTGGGGGCTATTGGGAATTAAGGTTTTGAGAAATATTTTCGGGTTTTTAATTTAAATCACACTAATATTATAAATGCGAGAGTTTGTGAGGATGTAAGTATGTACCTATGTATGTGTATGTAGGTATGTTTGTTACTCTTTCACGCAAAAACCACAAAACAGATTTAGCTAAAATTTGGTACACAGATAGTTTATAACCTGGATGAACACATAGGATAGTTTTTATCCCGATTTTATGTTCCCGTGGGATAATTTTCGAGTTGTAGCGGGTGAAGCCGCTGGCAACAGCTAGTAATATTATAAAAATGAGCACGGATGGACGTATGCCATTCTGACGGGATTCCGTATTTAAAATAACAATAATTCATTTTAACTTCTTTCGATATAGCTACGGTTGACGCACATAAGTTCAAGACACATATTGGACGACTCAACTACTGTTCAGCTGACATAACTTTGATTGAACTAAAATTGAATGCAGTAACGAACGATTCATCTAATGAATGTCTTTTAGGATATTTCTTCTTTTAACTGCGTTTGATCTGTGAGTAATTGTTCTTAATGAGGGCCGAGATGAGGGGCAAAGTCTTTAAAAAAACAACACTCAACAAAATCGGATTTAGATGGGTACAAAGGTAATTTATAACCTAGGTTAACACTTAGGGTAATGTTTATCCTAATATTACGTCCCCCTCACATAAATTCGCGCGGATAACTTCGCGTTAATAAAGCTATCATTAAAAAATACCAAAGATTCCTTGTCAAATATCAAACCACAAACAAAATCTATTTAAAACGAGGTCAATAGATCTTTGGATTAGCAACCAGAAACAAACGAGGATCAATTAACTAGACTGAACATGGCATACGAATAGTTTCACCGTGGACTCATTGGTTGGAAGGTCAATGTAACTTTTCTGGGTAAGTTCACTACCCTGGTGATGTCATGGTGTTAGTACGTCAGTTGGTGGCATGGGAGCTTTGTGGAGGTAAAGTGATGTCTACTGCGCGGTTCAACTGAAGAAGAAGGAGAGTAGGCTGACGACATATTGTGACGTCATGAACGATTTTTTTAATACTTGCTCGATTTTAAATAGACAATTAAAAGGTTGGCACAGTGGCTGTACGATCTACTGCTGCACAGCGTGTCGCGGGTTCGATTCCCGCACGGAACAAACATTTGTATGACCTAGTTGTTCCGGGTCTGGGTGTTTGTGTATGTGAGTTTCTATGTTTGTAAACGCACCCACGATACAGGAAAAAATCCTAGTGTGGGACAACGCTTTAAAAAAAAACAAAAATATAAATCCACGGTGTCCTTCAATAGCCCTTTACGTTCCGGGGTCACGGTAGCTCATAAGTCCCGCGACCCCGGCAGGCTTTGGCCGTCTAAGGGGGCCCCGTAAAATTGCTAACAGCTCTTCGAGGCGACCGTGGAACACGACGCGCCGTCGACCCGGGCATGGTCCATGATCAGACGGCGAGTCACCCTTTACTCGCCTTCCGCATGCCCATAATTGCTTAGCTTGCTTTAAGTTTCACAAACTAAAAAAAATAGGCTATAGGTAGATACTATACATCGCAGATTACGTTTAATTCGTACTTGTTTTGCTTCCTCCACGTTCATTTGGATCGTACACGCACGCTGGCTTAAGTGTATTACTACGTTTTTGACCTTTCACGCGATGAATACTCATATTAGGACAAAGGGTAAGCTTTGATAAGCCAGTAACAATGTATAATGAGCTTCAAACAGAGGCGTAGTGAGACGAAATCCAGATCGGAGGGGGCAAGACGGATCTGCGAGGCCCTTCTTTCAGGATATAACTTGCCTCCGCTGCTCGCGCGAGGCCCCTTTGTAAGCTAACTTGGTTTCCACGAGTCATCTATAACAGATGTGATTTTCAGCAACATCAAATTGGGAGGCCTTTTTCATGTCCTTTTAGAAATAAAACATAACCAATACAAGTCATCTTGCAACAAGAGGGCCTTGCGCGAGAAGTAAAGGCGATAGACTTACCTAAATATGACTGTCGGTGAAATCACCTTTGCGAGGTCTCTAAGGCGCGGGCCACATAGAAAGGAAGTAAGGCAAGGACGCGTCGCGGACGTGCGAAAATGTATGAGAGTCGCGTCCACGCCCCGTCTCTTCTGTGTGTTTTACGTCGTACATTTTGTATGAAAGAGACGCCGAAGAGACATATGTCTCCACCCCGTCTGCGTCTTACGTCTTTTATAAGAGGCCCGCGCCTTTTAATTTCCCACTCATCGGACACCACAAGTATACATTATTTGTGGGTCATATTCATTTCTAAGTAGAAGTTAAAATGTACTGCTTTCTTGACAAGCATGCTATTATTTTCCTTGGGTGCGAGGTGCGAGGCCGACTAGGGTCCGTTTTGCCCCCCCGCTTAGCTACGCCACTGGATTCAAAGACGAAAACATATCAAAACTTAAAAAAAAAACGGTTTTTTGGATGACTATCGAACTATAACTTACTTAACGGTCAATCGTCAACCATGCCACTAAATCATTTAAGCAAACAGAAAAATATGACGTATGTAAACTACACATAATGACTATAATCATAGAGTTTCGACAGATGGATTGATGAGTAAACTACCGTGCTCTAAATTGGGTACAAGTCAATGGAACTTTATTGGATAGGTTATCCACCCTGAGTGTGATGTCAGACGTTGTCACTTTAGTAGACGTAAAATGTGGTCAAGAATGAGAAAAACATTGGAATAGTGCTCGAAGTTGTGATTAATTGCTTTGACAAATACCGGTAGAATTAACCGCAAAAAATGTTCTATATTTTATTTTTTCATGTTCAATAAGTAGGTTGTTGGAGTTGGTAGTAATCATCTACGCATTTCAAGGGTTGGTATAATGGTACAATTCCGCATAATGTAAGATCCATAGATATATTGTGGTAAGATCACTGAAAAATCTAAATCTTTTTTGACACGTTTCTTCTGCTTTATTTAAAAATATACATATAGATTTAGAATATAAAACAATTTAGAATATAAATTCTGAACTTTAACTCTGATTAATTAAATTAAATTTTGTTTTTGTGATAACTTTATTGTGTGTACTAATGTAATTAATATGGGTTAATATAACCGAAATAATAATTAAAAAAAAAAACAGTATAAGATTTCAATTGTTTTACCATACAATTTTAAAAAATATACCTAAATCAGCTTAGGTTAGTGATCACAAACTCATTTCGTCTTCGTGTTTACTTGTTCGAACAGAGAAAACATTTCACATCGGCGGAACAAATACTGGTTCACAACAAGAAATTTTAGCTGATTGATTAATCACAACCATGTGGTCTAAATTGGGCATAGGTCATTGGAACTAAAATGGGCAAAGTGGGCAGGTTACCCACCTCATGTCATAATCTAAGTGCGTCAGCGGTTGTTTCTGGTTATTTTTAGGGTGGTAATGAAGGTGTATTTTTTATTTTTAGTGTGGTCTGTAATTGGTGAGGTTTTTGGGTTATTGCCATTGTCAGTATAACTGGCTAGAATCTGTTTTATGTTGACTTACATGGTTGTTTTTTTTTTCTATTTGTGGAAATAATGTAATCATTGTTTAGTATTGTTGCTGTTAATACTTAAGTAAAGTACAATCGACAAAGTGGAATTATGACCCTCTTTATGCTTATTTCCTAACAGACATTCAAATATTAGGTCCACATTCGCGCTACCGTACAAAGTCCATTATAGTCCATCCATACCGTACAAAGTACATTGTAGAATGCAATAAAGATTTGAGTATTGAGTCCATGGTAACGACGTAACGACTTTGATCTTTGTCAATTTGATGGATTCAAACGATTTATTGTCAAAAAGGGGTTATGATTCCACTTTGTCGATTATAATTTTCTATAAAATTGACAACTGGTTTCAAGACATTCATTTTAATTTTATTTTAATTTTGATTTTATTTTAATTCTGATTTATATTTTAATTACATTTTGATTTTTATTTTACTTTTATTTAGACCTTAGTTTTGATTTGAATATTAATTTTGTTTTAATTTGTTTTTGACTTTAATTTTAATTTTGATGTTAATTTTTATTCTAATTTTCATTTTTTTTTTGTTATGTAATATTTTATTTTAATTTTTAATTCTGATTTTAATTTTGATTTTGTTTTAATTTTGATTTTCATTTATTGTGATATTTTAATGGAATGTATTTAATTTTTGGATGTATGTCTGAAAAATCAATAAATCATAATAATAATAACTAGTCGAAGTGACTATTCTTGATTGCAAATTCGATAATTGCTAGAAAACAAATTAAATGATAAACAGGATAGTAGTCCGTGAATTTATTTATTTGCTTCAAAGAGCGAAACGTTTACCGGGGATCGTGGGACCTTTCTAAGCAGGATACTGCGGCCCTGGAACTCAAACGAACTGTGTCGAAACAGGGTTTAAGTCAGCAAGAGTCAGACAGTCCCATTTTACTGCACCCAGGACGGCGAGACTTGTTTAGTATTTTTTAAACCAAAGAAAAGAAATCCTGTAATAGGCATAATGTTTTCTGTCGTTATTCTAATTTCGGTTGCTGTGGCGTGTTTATCTTCTTCCACGCCAAACCATGGAAAGAACCAGAGTCAGAAACACCAAAAATATCTCTAATAATGTTAAAGCCCCTAGAGGAATGGCCCCATTATTTTTACTAAGCAACAACTCATGGTTTATCGTTTGCTCAAAAATCTAGAACAAAAAACTAAGGTTACTTATGATTCATGAGTATCTAAATGCGGTATCAATAGTTATGGTAACATCCTAATCTATTACACTAGTTTACAGTACATCTGTTGCCGAAGAAATTTTAGCTGTTGCTGACAACATATGATATGCTATTTTCAAAAATATAATTAGAATATTTTTATCAGCTCTAGTTTCTGAGTTTCAGCTATGTAGGTATAAAACAGAAACAAACATATATTTAATAAGAAAAACTTTACTAAAAAAAAAATTAATCATTGAGTTCTAAAAAACTTCGTTTTAAAGCTCTTCTGTGATGTGTAGACTTTGGAAAATGACGTATCAGAGACCAACAATAGTCAGACATCATATTCGTATCCCAGAAACCCTGATAGCGCTCTTCCATGACGCGTAAGTCTTGATGCATACGCTCTTTTATATGTAATGGTGGAAGGATAATTTTGTCACGAGCTACTAATGAATTGTGGACTATATTTTGCTTTCCAGGCTCCATATTTTCTCTCAAGGGCCAATTTTTTCTTACCCAATGCTCTTGTTTAGCTCTACTGTCCCAAAGACATATAAAACAGGGAAACTTAGTGTAACCACTTTGTTGACCGAGAAGAATGTTCACCATTTTTAAATCGACACAAATTTGCCACTTATGGTCATTGTATTTTATTTTGTTCAAGACTAGTGAAATGTTACAATATTCTTCCTTTAACTTTGTACTGTGGGCAATAGGTACCCCAGCGTATTTATTTCCATTATGTAATAGAATACATTTTAGGCTACGTTTTGAGCTGTCAATGAATAAACGCCAGTCGTTTGGTTCGTATTGTTTCAAACCCATTTTTATCAACAAGTTTTTGATATCTGAACAAAAGGTAATACCGTTTTCTTCGGCAAAATAACGCCGTAATTCTCTATCTCTTTCACGATAAAAACTTATTTTAGTGTCTGAGGAAAGCAAATTTTTTTCTTTCAGTCTAGATGCTAACAATTCCGAAGCTTGTTTAGAAAGATTTAAATCTCTTACAAGATCATCTTACTCATTTTTAGAAAAACATTTTGGCTCATTTGACATACCTTCAAAATCAGCATCATTTTGTGATGAGCTTGATCCTCCAGTGTAAGGGTTCAGATATCTTTTTAGGCACTGAAGACTCAGGTGAACGCTGCACTGGACGTTGAACACAACTAGTACTTGGATACTGCCATTTAGCTCGATTTTTAGTGTTTAAACCATTTACGTTCACGCTACAAAAATAACAGTCTTCTAGATGATCTCGTGGTTCTCGCCAAATAGTCGGTGTTCCAAATTTAAAGGCACTTCTTTTACCACTTTTCCATAGTCTTAAATATTCCACACACGATTTGCAAACACAATTGGGAGCCCAAGACTTCTCATTTTTATCTAAGAGCATCCCAAAATACTCAAAATAGGTGTTTTTCACCAACTCTGATATAACTTTTCTACAATCTTTAAACACATATTCTCCGCATATATAGCAAAAATGATCTGGATTGTTTAAACAACGTCTCCTTGAACTACTCATGACGCAAAAACTTCAGATACTAATCTTAACACAGTACAATACGCCTGTTATCGATAATAATATACGCTTCAATGATAAAAATCAGAAACAAAGTAACTCGAGCTGCTCAAAAAATTTTGAGGGTAGATTTGACAAAAACAAATCCTAAGTAATCATTATCAACCACAGAATTCGCGGCAACAGACAAAAAGTTAAATTTTTTATACTAGTGTTATCTTACGACTTTTGCGTATTATTAAATATTATGTCTACAATTTCTTTATCATAATGAAAAGTTGGTCATGGTTGATAAGTGTTGAATAATTTCGTTTTGTAACGATTCTATTATTAACCGAATCCTCTTTTTTTTTTTCTTATACTGCAATTTTCTATAATCTTTCTATTAAGAACAAGATGGCCTAGCTGCCTTATGACTTTATGCGAGCCGATTTTATCTCAAATCTGCAATTATAAAGCTGATGTGTTTGTTTGGCTGAACGCGCTAAACTCAGAAACTACTTATACAAATTCAAAAAATGTTTTGTGTTTTATTGCCAATTTATTGAATAAAAAATAATATCACCACGCTAAGACCAACAGGAGCCAAGCAGCGGGTGAAACTACAGGGAACATCCAGGAGTAAAAACTAATCTCAATCAAAACAGCATTAGCAGGATAATGACGGTAATAAATACTATTACATTAAAGTCATTATTTTGTTAATTGACACACATATTTTACATTTTTTTTACAAGTATTAAAATTTACAATAGGCTATTTTACTAAAAAAAAAAAAAAATGTCCGGGAGATAGATTATTAGCAAAAAAATATTTGACCCGTAATTTTTCTTTTGTAATGTGAACCAAATTGACGAAGATACGACGCATAAAAAAACACAAAACGTCACTAATAATAAAAAAAAAAACAAAAAACACACAAAAACACAAAACGTCACATAATTTTACAAGCGTCATAATGTCATTATCCGACTCTCGAATTTCGAAGCGTTTTATCTTTGTCAATATTAATGACAGGCCTGTTGGTCTAGTTGTTAGTGACCCTAACTGCTATGCCGGAGGTCGTGGGTTCGATTCCCACCCAGGACAAATGTTTGTGTGATGAGCACGATCATTTGTTCTGTGTCTGGGTGTAATTTATCTATAATATGTATGTATTTAAAATATATAAGTATGTTTATCAGTTGTCTAGTACCCATAACATAAGCTCTGCTTAGCTTGGGACTAGATGGCGTTGTGTGATAGTTGTGGAATATTATTTGAATATCAATTGTTACCTTGTTAATTGTTACCTACTCTAACTGACTGGACTAAACAAATTTTCAATTCATATATACGGTAAACTGCCCTATTGTTAACGCAAAATCACGATATGTTAAAAAGAACACATCGTCGTTTTAATAGAGATGTCCTTTATGGGAACAGTGTCTCAGACGAATTTTATACACTGTTCCCCTATCCCCAATATCAGCTTCCACGAAAAGCTATGCATACCTAATGGATTTTCACGACCCTCTATCAGGTCGTCGATCTATCTTATGAAGCGAACCCCCATGACACACAATTAATAATCTATAATAATATTACATAGCAGAAGAGTTTGTTGAATTGAAAAATACTTTTGTGTTGGATAGTCCATATATCGGAGAGCAGTGGTGGCCCAGTGGTATCGGTCCCGACTTACAAGTTGTAGGTTGTGGGTTCGAACCCCGCCAGGCGTATTACTTTGTGTAATTTATTTCATCACCACTGCTCTCAAAACGGTGAAAGAAAACATCGTGAGGAAACCGGCATGTACTAGAACCAAAAATTCGAAGACTTGTGACATCTACCAATCCGCACCAGGCCCGCGTGGTATCCACCACGCGGGCCCACTCCCCCTTTCACAGAGGGGAGGCCTGTGTCCCAGCAGTAGGAACATTTATAGGCTGATGATGATGACCATAACTTTTTAGTGTTTACATTTTTATTTGTCTATGACAATTCAAAAGTGCCTGTAACTGGCCTACTTGAAATAAATGCTTTGATTTTGATGAATCCGTTTATCGAAGAAAGCTTTTGGCTAAAACATAACTCTACGATAAATAGGAGCCGAGCATCGGGGCTCAAACTACGGGGAATAGTTTATAATTTATAATTAAGAAATGCTGTTTGAATATGTCTTAAATAAACATGTATTTTCGTATTGCATATCAACCAAATATACTAAAAAAAACCATGTCTATTCCAATATTATAAAGAGGTAAAGTTCGTAAGTTCGGGATTTTGTTTATGGGCATTAATGTCTGGAACTACTGAACCTATTTTGGTATAGTCAAAAGCTACGTTCTTCTCAGTGACAATGTCAAATGTTTTCATTGTTTTATTATCAAACTGCACTTGTGCGAAGCCAGGCCCTGTCATTAGTTTCATGCATAACGATTTATTCATACATATGAGTAGGTAACAAAATCACCTATACAAATATCTATGCTTCCATCATGATTACAGCAAACTACATAAACGGACAGTTAGCACATTACAATAGACATAACTGTATGTACGACATAATGTAATATCTAGAACACAGAGTATTTAACACATGGAGCGTTAACAGACATTAACTTTCCTATGAACTCTACTTCCAAATCTGTGTGTTTATCTGTTATTGACATGCATGTAGCAGTTAGGCATAGATCACGTGTTTACCAAAACGCGTAGGCACGATGTGTGAATCTTATAATGGGTCTGTCTTTGTACATGGTGTACTAAGGTATAAATAATGTATAAGGAATCCATACGATCCGAAAAGGCAGATTTTTTCTAGCACTGGAAATGTTTTCGCTGACTGAAAATAATAATGTAGGTAAAGCATAGCCGTGCTGTGTCATGTTTTTAGCTCAAGTGACATTTGTATGGATCCGGAAACTCCATTTTCTGCCTACTCTGTGTCATAACGTAAAGTGGGTCTGTATTGTTACCGCACGCAATCGAAATTGGGCATTAAACCTCTGTCGCCATGTGTAATCTTATAACTGCCGTGAAATATGTAGTAGTATTTTTCGTGACTGTGCCCATATTTTATTATGTTAAAACTGTTCAACTTTAGAAATATTATTTGTTGCGAACTTACCACATATTTAAAATGATTTAGGCCTACATAAAGTTTGGTACAGCTTTTATTATAATATGTTTTCAGAAAGAAAATATGGCTTATTACAGCCTTTAAAAAAATCTAATTCGTAGTTATTTATCAACATTTGGCAGTGTTTCCAGTCTTCTAGGCTCGTCTGGATGATGGCGATTTGGAGGAGAACTTTGCTACCTAAACTTTAGTTGTTTATAATATATACCTATGTATTTACTACTTTACCTTAATAAGCTACCTTTACTATTATATTGTATTTCATCATCTGATTCTAAGTGTCTCATTTTAATTATGTTGATCTCTAATCTGCTCTAAAAATCTTCATAACAGTCACATTATTATCCTTCCCATCCTAGATGAAATCCTTCCTGCCATCGGCCATATCCTTAACTATTCCATATCCTGTGGTGTCTTTCCTTCATCTTGGAAAGAAGCCCAAATTACCCCTCTCCCTAAAAAGTGTAATCCTGTGTCTTTTTCTGAATTCCGTCCTATCTCCATATTACCGTTTCTATCCAAAGTCCTAGAACGTCTCATTTATAACCAGCTTAGTTCCTTCCTTTGTAAAAACAGTCTCCTTAATGCATTCCAATCTGGATTTCGTGCAGGACACAGCACTACGACAGCACTTGTTAAAATTACCGACGATATAAGGTCGGGTATGGAAAATGGAAATCTGACGGTCCTGTCCTTATTAGATTTTAGTAACGCTTTTAACACCGTAGATTTTGACATCCTACTCGGCATACTCTGCTCTCTTAACATATCTCCAACGGCAATTGATTGGTTTCGAAGTTACCTGTGTGGCCGCCGGCAGCGAATTTGTATTGAAGGCATGTCGTCTTCTTGGTGCAATACCTCTGCCGGCGTACCGCAGGGAGGCGTTTTATCTCCTCTTCTTTTTGCAATTTTCATAAACTCTATTTCCAATGACCTTCTTTCATCCTACCACCTATATGCTGAAGATTTGCAAATTTATACTCAAGCTCCCTTAGACGAATTGTCGGAGGCTGTTAGTATGATCAATAAGGATTTGGCACGCATTTCTGAGTGGAGTACCGCTTATGGCTTAAAAATTAACCCAGCGAAGACGCAAGTCATTGTTGTTGGCAGCCCGCGTCTGCGTTCAAGAATCAATTGGTCACAGCTTCCTCAGATTGCATTTGAAGGTACTACTATCCCTTATAGCGATACGGTTAAGGATCTGGGCATCCACATAGACAGAGACTTCTCTTGGGTTCCCCAGATACAAGAAGTTAGTCGCAAATTGTTCGCATCAGCAGGGTCATTGCGTAGGTTGCGTAATTTTCTTCCAACTGCCACTAAGACTGCGCTTGCCCAGTCCCTCCTTCTCCCCATCCTTGATTATGCCGATGCCAGCTATCCAGATCTCACAGAAGCACAGTTAGATAAGCTTGAGCGACTTCAAAACTTTTGTATAAGATTCATATTTGGTTTGCGTAAATATGATCATGTTTCAGAATTTCGCAAAAAACTCAAGTGGTTACCTATCCGCCTTCGCCGGAATACTCACATTTTAACAATGCTTTTTAACATTCTTTTTAATCCCGCTACCCCTTCTTATTTAAAAGAGCGTTTTAAGTTCCTGCACGATGCACACACTAGATGTTTGAGGTCATCGGAAAATTTGATACTATTAATGCCTGTGCACTCCACAAAATTTTATGATGACTCTTTCACAGTCCAGGCTGTCCGTTTGTGGAATGCATTGCCGTTGGCAGTAAGACAAGCCCAGTCACTGGTTTCTTTTAAAAAATTAGTCATAAATCATTTCCTTTCTCTTTAATGTGTATATGTATATATTTATATGTATATATATATATTTAAATGTGTATGTGTATTCTTTATTACAATTAACATTTATGTGTATTGTATTTATATTATAGGTTATCTGTTATTTGTTGTGCATCACTGCCTACCCTCTTGTTTTGATTAAAGTTTTTTAAGTCCATCCTAAGGTTGTCTGGAAGATATCGCTATTAGCGATAAGACCGCCGTTGTACCCTTAAAATTATCAATTTTTGTATGTTTGTATTCATTTCGGTGTACAATAAAGTATATTCTATTCTATTCTATTCTATTACTCACAGCCATACATCATCAACTCATCTGACATAACAACGCACTCAATAAATCAAGCATGACATCGTGACGCGAAATGTCACAATTTTTAAATCCTTCGAAATTTGAAAAACAAACGCCGAACGTCATTTTATTGACAAAGACAAAAGAAGATTAGGCGTTGTTTTCAATGTATACTCATATTAAAACAAGAGTAGGTTACCATTTCGACATTTTTTTTTTGTTCTTTTCTGGATCTGCTGTAAATCGGTTTTAATTTTTTCGCAAAATATTTATTGTATATTTTAAATCTTCCGAAAAAGGTGAGTACTAATCTTAGAAAATTCTTAAACTAATAACTATGTATGTACAATATATCCGGGTATCATAGGTTGTATAAAATATCACAGGGAATTTCTTCGGTATCCCTTTTCGTCACCTAAAACTGTTTGTCCGAAAATCATTTTCCATAACACGTTTGCTATAAAATTCAGTAACCATAATGATCAGGGGTGCTAAGACAGGAAACCTCCACGTGCGCCCGTGGACTGGAGTTCCCTCTCGGATACGTCCGGGGGGAAGACCAGTTTTTCGGGCCGGTGCGCCCTGGGATGCGGGCAAAAACTCTTCCTTAGGCACTGTGTGTCTAAGGGGTCTCTTTGCCCGTATGCGAATAGCCTGTCGTGTGGACGCTCCAACGCGTGTCCCTCTGATCAGCAGAGGGCACAGCGGCGGAGCGGGCTTGCGGACGGTGAGTGATGGGTAGCTCGCCGTCCGACCAGGGACCAAGCCCGGGTCGGTGGCGCGTCGTGTTTCGCGCCAAATGCCTGCTGGGGTCGCGGGTTTTTTCTTAACCCAGGATACCGTGGCCCTGGAACGTAAAGGGCATCCGAAGGAACACGGGTGGATTTTAGTCAGTAAGAGTCTGACAGTCCCTTCCGCCCCACCCAGGGCGGGAGGACTCATTTGATGATTTTACCACCTTAAAAAAAAAAAAAAAAACCATAATGATCAAAAGTTCTAAATATTGTTTTACTTAGTTATCTTCACTTCTAACTCTGTTCTGGCATAATATCGAGTATCATAATAATTGAATCTCCTAATTTTGTATGAAATAAAGTCATATGTCCTAATCATTTCAATTCAATTAGGTATAGTAAAACTGATATTTCATTAAATTGTTTAGAAACCGAAGATCTTGGGATACAAGAGCGAGCGAAGCGAGCTCGGGACTTGTGGGCACCCCGACACGGACAGGTTAGGTTCGAAGGGGATGGCGGGGTCTGAAAGACCCCGCCATCCCCTTCGTGTTAGGTTACTTTAAACCTTGCACGCAGAAATAGGAGCCCCGCGAAGCGGGGCTCCGTCGATATTCCTTATTGGGTGGTAATCAGTAACAAAACAAACTTTAGGACTTATGTATTTTATGGCAATCGGTTTTATGTATTTTGTATATTATTGATTGTTATATTTATGACTTAATGTATTTTTTTTTTTTTTTTTTTTTTTTTTTTTTTTTTTTTTTTTTTTTTTTTTTTTTTTTTTATCCACAACTATCACACAACGCCATCTAGTCCCAAGCTAAGCAGAGCTTGTGTAATGGGTACTAGACAACTGATAAACATACATATATATTTCTAAATACATACATATTATAGATAAATTACACCCAGACACAGAACAAATGATCGTGCTCATCACACAAACATTTGTCCTGGGTGGGAATCGAACCCACGACCTCCGGCATAGCAGTCAGGGTCACTAACCACTAGACCAACAGGCCAGTCATTATGTATAAAAAAGTTAGGTAACACAATAGACAACCAATTTCTTCAAATAAGCATTTTTTTTACCAAACCAAGAATCCAAGCTAAAATATGATAAAACACAATATTAAAAATACATTCTCAAAGAGATGGTGAAAACCAAATCAAAGTCTGTTGTGGATTTTAGAACAATAATGCGGTCACACAAAAAAGAGACTTTATTTGATAAAATAATTTAGAAGACAAAAGCAAATCACTGCTTATTCAAATTCCACCAGTTTTAACAAACACACAGACCTACATACGGTTTACAGTGTAAACATAGGCTTATAATAGTGTTATTAGCTCCAGTTACCAACGTTCCGGGTTCAATTCCCGCACGTAACACAATTTTTTGGAGGTCAATGTTCGCCTGAAAATCGCGTAAGCCGCACGCTTCAGTTTATTACAAAATTTCGTGCGAATGACCTGGTGTTATTAATAATTATAGTATAATTATTACTTCGGGCTCATAATTAATCACTGTAATAAAGTTTGACATAGTTTTGAAAGGTTGATAGCGATTTTTGGTGGTCGCAAATACTACCGCTAAACGTAGTGTGTATGTATGTACTTATGGGAAAGTTGAGGTACCTTTTCTTATTTCATCATTTTGTTATTGTAATTGTTTTGTGCATCATCATTAGTAGAAATACGAACACTGCTGAACAAACGCCTCCCCTTTATACCGCCATCGCCACACCGAACGACAATTTGCCACTTGCTTCCAACGATTGCCCGCGACGCTCCTTGTTTGTGCATTCCTTAATTTTTTCAAAAACTTTGCCCCGCAATAATAATTATTTTCGAGTGCATTTATAATTTATAACTATCTAAGTAGTACATAAACAACATTGTTCACATATCTGTAAGATGGTGTCTTAAAATTTAGGTTTCACAGGGAGAAAAAAAACTGAAAAAATGAAAAATAATTCCTATGGAAAAAAACCAGCAACATTCACCTGATCGTGTTAGATTTTTCCAATAAGAAATTTCCATTAACCTGAAGTCTGTATTGTATGTGATAGCTAATATTTATAATCTCTTCAGAAAGCCACGCGAAACGGTGAGCGAAACACGCACGCTGGTTGCGAAGTACTAGCTACCGGGGCGTGCGTGTATTGAAAATTGCGTGCTTGGAAAAGCACGTCAAACGTTATTGCTGTCAGTTTTGACGTTTGTCTGTCATCAATGGCCGAATGCCCTAAAATCTGACAGCTAATGTTAATGTGTCATTTATATCATTAAGGCCTTTGTCAAACAGACAGGCGATAGCGAACCGAACCGAATCATGTCATATAAAAATGCGAAAGCGATCCGATACTCTATGTGACAGGCTTCAAACAGTTCCATAAATTACAAACAAAAACGCTACGCCACGCATTCGGTTCGTCTGTCAGTTTGACAAAGGCATTAGTGAGTAATTGCATTGTACAGGTCATAATTACAGTCTTTCCATGAAAATACTGGTATTTCACTGCATTTGACAAGTTTCGACAGCATAATATGAGTAGCAGGGATCCACCTCAAAGCGGTCTACCCAGAGCAACGGCAAAACAGACTACCTGTAACCTGGGACAGTTGAGTGATCCCAATCGGCCAAAAGCTAACCCATTTTAAATGAAAATACATTTTCACATCATGCAAGTTCCAACAACCTACCTACCTATATATTAATGTTTTCAGGGTGGACAAACATCAATTAAAAATTTGCATATTTATGCTTCTCGATTTTGACTCGACGCGTAAACGACTGAAGAACAGAAAACTTTCTTTCTAAATTTTAAGCATCGCTATGCTCAGGACGATTGATTTATTTCTACAGTGTGTCATTTTGTCTATTCTTTTGAGACAAAACTGCTTTTTCCGGAATCATGCTACGCATGCAGGACCACCGTAAACCTTTTATGACATTCTCGCGACCTTAACGCAAGCTTTAATCGTGTAGAAAAATCCAAAGATGGTTGGGAAATTGCTAAACAGATGAGTTACTAGGCAAAAATCAGATCAATTAATCAATCTATTTCCTGTCCAAATCTAAGTAGTTTACCATCATCAATTCTAGATATATCATGAAAAAACTAATGGCCTATTTAATCCAAAAATACTCCTTTGAAAAAATTCCATTCCTCGTTTTTTATATCCCATTACTCTGCATAAAGGTTACGTTACTCTGTGAGTATTCCTACCGATCATTGCCCGTTCAATTCCCGATTTAGACATGACGATATTGAGCGGATTTATTGAATGATAGGATAGGATTCAATTTGGATCGCGTATGTTTGTTTAAGACTTGTATTGAGATCGAAAGAATTCTGTTTATACGAGTATGAACATGCGAATTTCCTTGGTAAAAATTACGTAGCATTGTATTTTTGCGATTTGTTATTTTATCCAATTACTAATATAGGTCGCTTCTTTTCAAAATAACTTTCATGAATCAAACTTGAAAGCGATAAATTCGAAGGCAATCGTCAACTTATACAGAGAGACATCCAAAATGAGCTTCCTTTCAAGTGTTTTAGAAGCAAACTCGCCAGCAACAATATTGTTTTGTTAAGTCAGCAGAACTGCCCGTACCGACGCCCTAGAACGCAGAGGACATCGAAATAAGGTCGCTCTAAGTCCAATAATCCATAAGTATCATCAACATTTTATTATCAATAAATAAAAACACATCTTGATTTAGAAGTAAATAAAATCAGTTTTCATAGTTTTTTTTTTTTTTTTAAACTGGAGATCATTTCGATAAAAAAAAACTACAAAATTAGTTATTATATACGGAAAAATTCAGCAACTCCAATTTTCAGATTTTAATCTAGTTATACCTACACTAGTCAAAAATATAATTAGTAAGCAACCATTTTAATTCATATCATTAACTATCCACTAATTGTTGTACAGGATATCCTAATACTAGTCATATATAATTACTAGTATTTATTTATAGTAACATATCATGTCTTAAATAATAACGAAAAACCCAACTCACCCTTACCAGGTCATTCACCCTGCGGTCTAAGTACGCTGAACTCAGGAAGACCCCAATTTTTTACAGTCAGTGACCTCTCGTAGGGAAATGGATGAAAACTTTCGGGAAATTTCGTTTTTCTGTGTATTTTTGTGGAAAAAATTAAAATGAAAAGAAGCTGATAAGTAATAGCGGCTGCATGGATCATTTTTACCCGACTACGGCAAAGCCAAAAGGGTTTAAAGCCAAAGGGGATTTTGACCGGTATGTATGTTTGTCTGTTCCCTCATATCTTCTAAACTACTTATCATTACATGACAAATGAGGTGTCGTTAGAAGCGTCTCAGTTGTCCGCTGGTTATAGGGTAGGTGACGTGTCACTAAATCCAATATGGCGCCCTCTAGGTAATGTAAAGTAGTGACCGAAAAAATATTTTTTTCGCACAGTATCACCTGCGGTTGTTTCACACAATCTTCGTTAGGTAGGTGGCACACGACCACGGCTAGCACAATATCGGTCAAATTAATATTTTTCTTGTTTTATACTTTTCAGTGCACGTTTTTTTCGTAGTCGGGTTTTAGTTATTTTTGACTCTTGCTTAGGTTAGTCGTTGGATGTGACCTCTTGTAGGAAACGGATAAAACTTTCGGGAAAATTCGTTTTCTATGGATTTTTGTGACTAAAATAATAATGACATGAAAAGTAGCTCCTGGCTAAATATAACAGCTATATGGATAAGCCGCGCTTGCTTAGGTCAGTCGGTGGATGTGACCTCTTGTAGGAAACAGATGAAAACTTTCAGGAAAGTTCGTTTTTTATATTTTTTTGTGGAAAGATTGATAATAAACTGAACTCATCTTGTTTCTGTTTTTTATACACGGGATTATTTCCTTACCGTGACCCCGGAACAGAAAGGGCTATTGAAGGACACCGTGGATTTTAGTCAGTAGAAGTCTGACAGTCCCTCCCGCCCTGCCCGGGGTTGGAGGACTCATTTGATGATTTTACCACGCTAAAAAAAAAAAAAAAAAGGGTATGTCATACCAGGGTTTGTCTTTGGATTGGTGACCGACGTTAAGTCGTTGATCCCGGTTGTCATTAGCAGGTCTATAATAGTCGTTTCAGGTAGTCAGTGGTCCAAAAGTCTGACAACCAGTCTTACCAAGGGGTACAGTATTGCCAAGGACGAACTGGGTTGTGAAGGTCAGATAGGCAGTCGCTCCATATAACATACTGGCATTAAGCTGCATCTGGTTAAACTGGAAGACGACCCTATGGTTGGGAAAAGGCTAGGCAGATGATGATGAATCTTGAAAGGGTGATTGAACAACTTCATTCTATCTTTCACGGCAGTAAATTTAACATCAGCTATGATAATCTAAACGGAATAATGAATAAATGGAAAGTATTATAGCCACAATTTGCAGCCTTTTTTTAGCATGTAAAATTATCAAATTGTTCCTTGAATAGATTTTAGAGTTCAAGGGTCACGCACGGTTACCTCTTTTGATAATCCCACGACCTAGAGAGGCGTTTAGCCTTCTATGCCCCCCGCCAGATTACTGACAGCTTTTTGAGACGCGCACGAGGAACACATCGCGCCATCGGCACGGGGCATGGTCCATGATCGGACGGCAAGTCACCAATTACTCGCCGTCTGCATGCCTTCGCAGAATTTTCAGCTTGTATTGAATAACTAACACTATTTTTTAAGAACTAACCCCAAAATATGAGTTACTAGCTCGAATTAAATTATTTGAATTGAATATAAAAATCACAATAGTACGTAAAAGCAATGAAAGCCGTCCGTCCACTCTTAAATTTCTTTTAACAACAACAGAAACCCAAAACTGCATTAACTCCATTTTAAAAGAAATGAAGTCGTATTCATTTTCACAACAAGCCGAAACTGTCAGATAAACAAAGGCAAAGAATGTTAATTGTATTGTTTTAACAAATGAAGCTAGATTGTTTCACATTTCAGTTGTCGTTGTAATAAAATAAAAGTGTTGGCAGACTTTCAAAGATGTGACGGTTCGAAAGAATACAGGTGTAAGTGTGAATTCGCATTTTGTAATCTCTTCTTCTTCGAGGCGCACATTTAAACCTTTTGCATTTTCAACAACGCTCGCTCGTTTTCAATGCTTATTTCTTCACACCCTCAAAAATAGCGTGAATAAAAGTCGGCCACTCACATGCGATACCTAGCTTTAGTTTTGTTATTGTCTATAGGCAAAAGCGAGAGCCGTATGTCTGTTTCTCACCTGTAAGGTATTATAATTTAATAACGATGAGGAATTTGGAACACAATTTGCAATACAAAACAGAGCTCTGTATTTATATTTATATTTTTTTAAATTAAATCCACTACCCACATTGTCAAGAGACATTTTCTTATAAGGTTTGGGGACATTATAGTGGTAGGTGAACTAATTGCTATACATAAAATAGTCATCGTCAAGTTTATTCAACGTTTCTAATTCAGAAAATTAGTGTTTAATGTTTGTAATAACGAAAACTCAATTACTTTAGTGTAGAATAGAACTAAAACAATTATTGTTTACCTAACTATAATTTGAATAGTTATTCAAAAATGATATAATACAGTTTCGCCTTTATGCATGACTGCAACTGTCATGTCAACCATTTAAAAGAATTTAGCAATTTGTCAACTGTTTAAATTTTAATGTCTAAATATAAATCCAAAACAAATACTTTTAAATAGATATTGTTAAATTATTTAAAATTGTAATTTACTCATATTTGACAATCGTTGTCAAAATAATCTTATCATTGCGTCAAACTTTCAAAATCGAATCTAAATAGGACAGCAGCATTACATTTTCTTTTTATTTTATTCAAACTAATCGACTATTCAAACAAGATTATTATTAGACTCAATTCTGCGAAGATGTTAATGGACAAATAGATTAAGTACTGACAGACAAATAGAGCGATTGACGGTAAAGTACGGTCAGCAAATCAGTCCATTATGAGCCGAACATTTTCTTGAAATAATAATGAAGTCTTTTTTAATTACATTTCATTTTTGTTTCTGGTTACTGGCCAGAGACTTACCTACATGTTCTGAACTAAAACTACCTGTAAATCTTAGATAATACATAAAAAAGGACTACAACACGCCTAAATAGACCAAATGCAAATAAACTGAGGCTTTTTTTCTATAGCAGAAACTTCAAGTAGTAATTTGCAACAATCTTCCACAATTTCTGCCATCTCTCTAACTTTCTTCTCTCTCTTTCACCTTGTCCACGATATATTCTCATCTTGCCTGTACGAGTACTATACTCCTAATTTCCATAAAATCCATTAATCCACCTAAATTCCATTGGAATCTTTTGTAAGATCATTTCCAACAATTAGTATGAAGGAATTTAGCTATATGTAACCAGACAAGCGAAAGACACGGGTCATCTGCTAAAAACATCTAGATGGAACGTTTTTGTCCAAACTAGGAACAACTACACCAATTCGAAAATTCCACCAACGCCAATAAAAAAAAAAAAAAAAACAATGACATCACAAATCCACAAGAGATGACTGACTCTTTCCCAAAGTCAATCATATTGTCCAAACTCCGTAGGCGAATGTCTACCAACCTGCCACTACATAAGCCAACAAAAACAGAACAATATAATGTCATGACGTCATCAACCCATCGGTCACCGGCCCCTTGTTAGTTCACCAACCGTCTCCTCATCAGGTCACATGTTCTCGGAGCAAAAAGTCGTAAGTGATTGAGAGATGGCCTCCACTGCCGTGATATCAATTTTGAAGTTACGACTTTTTTATTCTGGTGATATTTTTGTGCAGTTTTGACCTTGAGTTTGTTAGCATTGGTTATTGATTTTCTGCTCGATATGGTAGGTTAATGACTTACGTTTAAGGGCCCTAATGTTTACATAAAATGTTTTCTTAAAACCCGAATAAATATCTTCAAAATTTAATGATAAAAGCTAATATCAATTTCAATCGCACCCAATTCTAAAGTTCAGCACCAATTAATTACATTGAATGACATAAAAACAGTTAGCGTTAATACATATAAATATCAATGACGAGAGCGCTAGTACAAATCGGCCATGTTTTTTTTTCACCAATCGTCTAATGTTTTGGCCGTGCGTTCAACGACCGCGCCGGGGCCGCTGACCTTGCCTCGCGACCTTCACAATAGTTCAACGAATGTACGTATTTTCGGGCGTTTTTCTTTAAGGAAAATTGATCAGCCAGCTAGAAAGGCCTTCCATCCCTCCCTTGCAGCCCTAAATTTGCTATCTAAAAGGGGGCAATGAAGGATAGTGAGCGGTCAAATAAACTGGTCAGTCGGGGGCAATGATTTTTGCGCCGTACAACGCCCACTTTTATTGGAATAGATCTGAATGTATTTGTAGAAAATTCTGGAATTTTTTGTTGATGCGTTTTAATTTGGTAACTCATTATTGTTTAATGATCTTTGATGGTCAATCTTTGAGATCTTCTGAGAAATTTTTATTAATTTGTAGTCACCTGTATATTAAACTCGTAACCTTCAGACCATCTTTCAATTATAATAAGGTTTTATTGCCCTGAGAAACACACCCAACATTCTAAGTGCACAATCATGTTTGACGTCACAAAACAAATGTGCACAATTACAGACAAGTCTTAATTTAAATATTATTCAATAACTTATGTAAAAATGAAAAGTGTTTATTTGATAATTATTTTGTAAGTTTATTTATTTAATGATCCATTTATATTCAAGATCTCAAAAATCTTATATATCATAGTTTATTGTAGAAGGATGAGCGTCTTTCTCTTTCTAAGTGACATTAACAATAATTAATTTCATTGCACTATCAATCAAAATCCACTACTGAACGAACATAGACTCTTTATCCTGCTTGTAACTACGTTCATTTAGCTGTTACCAGTCACCTTAAAAAGATCGTTAATTACTCCACACAAACCTTAAATTTTAGTAGAGGTACTCACTAGGTCTCCTTCAGGAAAGTAGAGAGTAATGTGGGGCTGATTATACCGACTAAACCATAAAGGCTTTTACTATTACGACAGGCCTGTTGGTCTAGTGGTTAGCTATGCCTGATTTCTACCGTATCGATTGCCACTTCGATTATTTTATGGGTTTACTCTTGGGCGACAGAACATAAATTTATACTGTTTGATACCGGACTCCGACAGGGTGGTGGGTGGTCCTCGTAAAGCCTACCACTGGTAGCGGGATCGCTCAGCCATCATTGCAGGTTAGAAGTAGCGTGTGGTGCCGTTGCCAGGGGTGAACCGCGAGTATGTAGACTCTACCTACCCCAAGATAATTAATGAATTCGATAATTCAATCCATTAGCAACATCTCATTTGATAATAGATTCCAAATGACCCAGAGTAATTTCAAAACCACCACAAAAATTGCTACACATCACCAAACTGCAACAATTTGCATGTAATCAGATTTCGCATTCAAAATCTGGCGTCAAATCGAGAGATGATTACTTAAAAGAAGATTACAACTTTTTGTCAACCCCAATGGAAATTACTACACAATTTTACTTAACAACAGTTATTTTTTTAATTGTTTTCATCATAGTCACATCTGTCTTGTAACTTGTAGCGTGAAATGCTACCAGTTGCATTTTATTTGCGAAACCGTCGTGGTTGCTACAGAAGGCCTTGATTCTAGCTTGTCTTTGGCAACTGGTTGTTAATGTTTGACAAACGTTATGAAATATACTTTAATAGTTATTGTGTTGGTTTGGATTTGTAAGAATATTGTGTGAGTTGAGGTTATGTTGGAAGTTTTGTAAGAAAATTTTAGTGGTCAAATGTGAATGTTAAGGATTAATGGATGAAGTAAAGAGGCATTTAATTAAACCTACAGATTATTAATTTTTATTTGAACCTTGAACTCATTGCGGGTTTTCTATTGGCTGTAATAAAAAAGACAATGCATGCATGCACAATCAACGTACAATATCCTCACTGCTGGTACACAGGCCTCCTCTCTGTGAGAGGGAGTGGACTGTCATTCACTACACTTTTACGACAGTGAAAATTACATTCATCAAGTTTCTATTGAGGCTTTTATATTTCAAGGTTAACAAGTAAGATTTAAAGTTTCAGTGTTCGTCATCACCAACTCAACACAAAACTGGGAAGATTCCACTGCGGAAACCAGAACCGGATTCCACTGCGAAAGGTTCATGTGCGGAAAATGGTAAAGCGAAAAGTACAATTTTTTAGTGAAATAGGTTAGCGTTTCTCCTCATGAAAAAGAGTTTAAAACAAAGCTCATTTTACACACAGTCCGCTGAGTCATTTTCGTTCAAGTCTGTGTATTTTTGTTGATGGAAACTATATCATAAGCAGTTTCCTTTAGCGAGGTAAAAGAAGTAATTAATTGGTGGTGATGGCCGCCTGCGGTGGAAACCACGCTTAGGCCTGTTGGTCTAGTGGTTAGTGACCCTGACTGCTATGATGTTCGATTCCCACCCAAGACAAATGTTTGTGTGATGAGCACGATCATTTTGTTCTGTGTCTGGGTACATTTATCTATAATATTTATGTATTTAGAAATATATAAGTATGTTTATCAGTTGTCTAGTACCCATATCACAATTAGAACCTGTGGTAATTTTTTTGTAAACTTCATGTTTATCCTATCAACTTTAAGTCTTATTTATTCAATAAAAGAGGCCACAATTTTTTCTTTATTATTCAACAGCATTCTTTAAAGCACTTTATCATCTAGTTCGCGTAATGATTACATTAAGAACCTAAATGTCTGGCTGAGGCCTTATCATTGTGAAAGTGATAAGTAGCATGTGCCTATTTCATAAAACAGCTCTTGTTGCTAAAAGTAATGTTAATGAACTCGTGGCGAGATTACATCAACTTTCTTGGATTTCTGACACAAGATTATGAAATAAAACAACATTTTTGTGTTTTATTTTCGTCTTGGTGCCTCTTTATAGGTCATATACTGTAGATACTGCTTTTTTCCGTTGTAAAATCTCATCAAATGAGTACCACTCAGGGAGGGACTGTCAGACTTGTACTGACTATAATCCACGATGTCCATCAATAGCCCTTTACGTTCCAGGGTCACAAATACCTGATAAAACAGTACCGCAACCCTCTCATCATAAGGGTAGTTTGTATTTCAAAATATTTGATGGAATCTTTCAACTTTTTTTATTACTGTTTCTAGCGACAGCTGAAAAAAATTGATTTTTATATTAGATTTGCACGGAAACTTGATTGAAAAGTATCATTTTTATTCTAAAACCTGGTTTTCCTAATAAGCAGATAAAAAATACCCACATAAGCAGATTCCTATATTTTTTAACAAAAAGAAAGTATTCAAGTGCCAATGCCTTTTCTTTATATTAGAGATAGCACATTTTTGATGAAAAAAGATAGGTATCTTTTCTTTGTTCTGATTCGCCTTTATCTTTTCACTGCATTATTGCGCAATTGTCGCCATTATCTTTTGCGGATATAATCTAGACACAAACACAATAAAATATAAAGCTGATGATAACCTAATAGAGTACCTACATACTTCGGTAAAAGAAAAAAAAATATTCGAGGTTATTTAAGGTCATGAAATCCCATCATTTCTACTCAAACGAACTCAAACTTAGGAAAACCTTGATTGTCGTACGAACAAATATTTAACATTCATATATAATACTAACCACCTTCATGAGACCTCTAATCACTTTCAAAAAGTCCCAAAACAGAGGTCTGTTTACACTAGTAATTTCCACAGCACGCGTAGAGTTGGTGTTCACTGCCGAAAATTCGCGGTTCGTCGACCTGAGGTACGCACGCACACATTGAAAGGCGTCTCGACGCCGTACACGTCTATTCTCTATACATACACGCACTTACACTAGTAAAACTGTGTATCTATAGGCTGAAAATAAGTGTGTATGTGTGCGTTCTAATGAGGACAAATAGGATGGCTGAAACTTTTTAATTTGAAAATAAATAAAGGCGTGATCTTAGAACTTTTCAATGTCGGTGTTTGCTTTGTTACTTTGACTGAGGTGTATTTGTTTAATCAGGAGTTAAACTATTTGTGAAATTCTGTAATTTTTGTAATCATTTTGTCAAAAAAGAAAATGGGATTTTACCAATAGTTCCTTAAACATCGATCATAAAATTCCTATTACCTTCATAAATAATTATATTGGCTTTGGCATCCTCATAGTTTTTGTTTTTGTTTTCTTTTCAATTTTTTTTTATTGATTTTCTTTTGAAGGCAGAAGGCCTTTTTTCATAAAGATTATGTCAAGGGGAGGGGCGGAATACGTCTCAGTCTATAGTTTATGTTGTATTTGACTAAGAAATTCCATGATGAAGAATTTCTCTTTGATTTTATTCATTGGATTCGTGGTTTGGAGGCAAAGATTTTTATTTTTAGCAAAGTATCGTCTGTAGGCATTCTTACAGGTCTGATGCGTAAGTATAGAACTGCAGTTATTACATTAACTTGGACGAGACAAAAGGAGTATTATTAAGATCGTGCCAGGTTCGCGGAACTGTCAAAAAACCACGGCACTGGAATTCAAAGAGCAACTGAAGGAACAGTTTGGTTTCTTAGCCAGTTAAGACTGCTGTCTGACAGACCTTTCTACTCTACCTAGATCTGACGAATTAATTTATGATTATTTATCCTAGTCAGAAACGAAATTACGTGATTTTATTTACGTAGGTATGTATGTATGTCTTGTAACAAGGAACAAAGTCCCAATTACAGATTTGGTAGATTAAACGCAAGTAAACACATTATGTCACCTTTCTATCAGTTATCAGAATACGAATATTATCAGTCACGTTTTGAGCTGATAAGATTTGGCTATATATTGTTGTCTGCTCACGATGACTGAAAATGCTGAATACTTTTTCATAGGCAAAGTATTGTAGCAAATGGACTGTAACGTTAGATAAAAAGTTATCGCCAATTACATCATGATGTATTTTTTGTTGCAAGCCGAGTAATTAAGGGGGATTACCCGTCTGCAAAAATAATGAAAATATCCATACAAATTACTGGCAATAGTTTTTTTTTTATCGTGGTAAAATCATCAAATGAGTCCTCCTACCCAGGGCGAGGCGGGGGGACTGTCAGACTTGTACAGACTTCAAGGAGGACCCTTGAAGTCCGTACAAGTCTGACAGTCCGTTACGTTACGTTTTAGGGTCATGGTTACGTCATGAATTCCATATAGATACGGTAGAAAATAATAGTATATATGAAAGCTTGTGAGGATTGGCCGGATGAATATTTGGTACTCTTCTTAACCAATTTGGATGACATTTCGTATGCAGAGAGTTCGCAAAAACATGAATACCGTGATAAGATACCTACGACATGAGAGACCTATTTTTTTCTTTTGAGCGTTAATAAACCGGCCCGCCTGTATAATGTGCATGAAATTTTAATGAACATTAACCCCTCATCATCATCATCATCATCAACCTATAATATTCCCACTGCTGGGACACAGGCTTCCTCTCTGTGAGAGGGAGTGTGTCATTAACCACCACACGGCCAAGTGCGGGTTGGTAGATGCCATGACAACATGTCTGGATGACACCATGTGTCTTCGAATTTATGGATCTTGGACATGCCGGTTTCCACACGATGTTTTCGAGCAGTTTGAACTTACAACCTAAGTACAACTCGTAAGTCGGGGTCGATTACACTGCGCCACCAATTGCTCTCACTAAAATTAGAAAACATATATTAGTCCCAAAGATAAGTTCTAAATCCCAGCAGTGGGAGCATTATACTGTTTAAAATCCATTGGAACGATCAACAGGTGCCTTGAACTCCCAAAGTTCATGAATGAGACAACAATGAAAGCGTCTCAAGGTCTATTTTGTCATAAAATACATGAAAACAACGAACGTGTTTGCAATACGTTTGGGATGATTTCATCTGTGAAATACATCATGACCTCACAAAAATGCTATGTCAATTTTCCAGCATCATTTACATAGCCTTCTACAACTATTTGGGTTCGATTCTCAATCAAACTGAGGCCTTAGCACAAGATTTCCGTACCGTACCGTTTTACCGTATAGCGTACTTGAAGTATTATTACGTAAATTCTATGGAAAATGAAAAAGCATCTCTAGTGTGACTGACGATAAGAATTATATTTAAAAAACATTTAAAAATAAATATAATGATCCAGGTGAAATAGAACATTATGCAACGAGTGAATAAAGAGCGGATTTAAAGCGAGGGCCATATAATTATATGAATCAAGAGCAAGCGAAGGATTTTAATGACTGAATCACGACCGCAGGGAGTGATTGAGTGATTCAAGTATTTAAATCCTGAGCGACGCGAGTGATTCAGGCCCTCGATTTAAATCCGTTTTATTCACGAGTTACATACGATACTTTATACCATCACCACAAGAAAAATAATAATCAAGCGATAATAGATAGGTATTTAACGAAGAAAAAAAAGACAAAGGTGCGTTTACAAACATCTAAATTCACATACACAAACACCCAGATCCGAAACAAATAACTGTAGATCATACGAAAATTTGCTCCGTGCGGGAATCGAACCCACTGCACGCGACGAAGTAGTCCAATCGCTCGGTCACTAAGCCAACAAATTGACATTAAACTCGGAACAATTATTTAAATTAAGAGTATCATTTTCCTAACAACACGGGGGCTGACGGGGGTGGACCGCAGCAATGTGTTCTAAATTCAAACACCAAAACAGTGAGTAAAAGAGCTTTTTACTCACTGTTCTCAGTGAGAAAAAGTAACTTTTTAAAGTGGGAATGGTATAAAGACATTTAATTTTAGATAGGCCTGTAGGTATCCTAATACCTACTCCGTTACAGGCCTATCTTCTGGCATACACTGCGTGACAATTATGGCCCATCGATCCTGATGCATTCTACGAGTAAAGACATGGCCCACCTCATGGTCTTTAGAAGTATTCAATTGGAAATTAAAATGAATTGGTAGTTTCAAAATAGTACCTGTTTTGATACCCATTTTTTTTCAATAAAACACCTTTTACAATCCCTGTAATACACATTTGGAACACCTAACCTCAACAACTTCAACCGGATACAGATATTATAATCTGTGACAAAAATAGAGTTCATTCATACTTTTTTTTTACTCATCTCATATCAAATACCTACCTACATAATCTTGGAGCTCGAACGGTACTAGCATACGTGTTGGCGACCTTTAAATTAGGGTTATCTAAGAATATAAATCTTTCGCCGGTTTCACCAACACAAAGTGTGGGACTTAAAGTACGCCTTACTTCTAGTTTCTTTATTCATTATCTGCCTCGCCTTTTCTCAACTATGTTGGTTTCCTTCCTGACTTTTCCTCCTGAAGAAATGGATGCATCTGTAACCTTACCACGAGTTTTCACTATTTTACTTTACAGCGTCTTTCCAGTATTTGCAGCGTTTCTTGTATGGAAAAATGGATCAGCGCCTCTGGTGTGCGAAGAAGGAACTAATTTTTTCCTTGAAAGTCAATTTGGAAATGTCAAAGTTCCAGTTTACTTTACGTCAGAATAACTCAAAACTCAAGATAGATAAGGAATCTTGAATATCAGTATTTTACATGGAGCGACTGCCTATCGGACCTTCACAACCCCGTAACGGGGTAATATGCTCCCCATGGTAAGACTGGTTGTCGGACTTTAGAGCTTCTGACAAATAGTAACGACTGTCAAAGATCTACAAATGACAGTCGTGGCCAACGGTTTTATGTGCTTTCCTAAGCACGGAAGATACTATGATATTATATAGATCAAGCGTAGCGGATGGGACTTGAGTGACAAAAGACTAACCTGTTTCATCAATTGTCTTTTGCGTTTTAGGGCCACGGTAATCCATTTAGATAGTCCTGCGTCCCGTTATATCATAATTATTGGTCTCACTGTATTTCATTTTGCAAGTAAGTAATTATCTTGTTGTGGATGTATTTACATGTGTTATTGACCCCGGTTGTATTTATCATACCACTCATTATTTTGAATGAGAGTTTTATGTTTTTATGGATAAATAAACAAAAATGTTGCTTACTAATTTAACTGTACCTAATCCGATCTTTCGCGGGACGTCTTTCTAAGTAGGATACTGTGGCCTCGGAAAGCTAAGGGCAACTGAAGCAATAGATTCATTGTCTCGAAGCTTTTCTGGTGGTTGCCACTGCTGATTCTGGCTTTCAGGAGTTGCAGTGATTTGAGAATAGTGTGGTGTTTTCATCGAAAATAAATGTCTCTCCCGCTCCATCTAACTAGGAACGACAGATTTTACAAAAAAATAAAAATAGGTAACGAAAGTATCTTATCAACAACGTGTCAAATCACACACAAACTTTTGCCAACATTTCATGACGAAAATTCCACTATCACAAGCTCAGCAGTTTTCGAGATTAACACACACATACACACCCACTACATTCCATACTTATTTATATTCGCTTACCATTTTGTTGCTCGTAATTTGATAAGACTGTAGATAAACCGTATCCGTAACAAAAATAATATTAAGTCATACTGATATCACAGTAAACGAAATAAAGACAAATTCTTTGGTGTTGACGTAAGGCATGCGTCATGGACTTACCTACTTGCATCATCAGTTCAGGAGAAGTCAAGTACTGGAAAATGGAAATTATCTTAGAAAATATAGACAGTATTTATTAATCTGGCTAGTCTTTTCCAATTATATTGGGGTCGACTTCCAGTCATAACGGATGCTGTTGAAACAGTATTTTATATGGAGCACCTGGTTCTATTCACTGCACAACAATTATACGACCAAGTCATGAGGTATGCAAAGTATAGCAAGTTAGGCGACATCTCCACGAGAGAGAATCGCGGCGAGTCCGTCCTTCTATCGTCGGAGAATCTCCACGATGAGCGACTATTCTGCCAGCGTATCGTCACGACTCGCAACGGAATCGCCGTGTTTTGTTTCGATACTGGTACCGCGCTCGCCGCGCGTCCGCCGCATGCTCGCTGCGAGAAAGCCGCGAGCGCGCGGCGATACGCCGACGGTACGCCCGCTCATTGCCACTCGTCGCATCGCCGCGATAATATCGCCGTGTGGAGACGCGTTCATAGAGAGTATATGGATATACGTGGCATAATTATCGCCGCGATTCTCTCGCTCGTGGATATGGCGCCTAAATAGCTTTTAGCTGGCAAGGGCTGAAATTCGAGCAGAATGTTAAAGCGAGCTATCCATAACTCGTCGTCCCCAAGCCTACGGTGGCCAGAATGTTCGACGCCCTGGACGTCTCAAGCAGAAGTCCTCTCAATTACGCATTCCGCCTCCTCCTTCGCTAGCATTCATCACCAGCCTATAATGTTCCCACTGCTCACACACAGGCCTCCTCCCTGTGAGATGAGTGGGCCATAATCCACCACGCGGGCCCAGTGAGGGTTGGTAGATGTCACATGTGTGTGAAATTTTGGTTCTAGGACATGCCGGTTTCCACACAATGTTTTCCTTCACCGTATTGGGAGCAGTGGTGATGAAATAAATTACAGAAAGTAATGCACCTGGCGGGGTTCGGACCCACGACCTACAACTCGTAAGTAGGGACCGATACCACTGGGCCACCACTGCTCTATTTTCTATTTCGCTAGCATTACTGTTTTAGAAAAGTAGGTGACTGCTTCTCATACATAGCCCCACAACATGACCTGAACTAGGACTGGACTACCAGTGAGGATACGACAATCCTACGGCCCAAGCAAGGCAGACTTCCACTGTAAACTCCATCGTGTCCTCTGGGCGATCCATACACTGGTGACACCCAGGCATTTTCTCCGGCGGATTGCACAGGAACTTCACGAAATTACCATGTCCGGTGAGGTCTTGCGACAGGTGGAATGTAAGGACTCCGTGACGCCTCTCCAGCCTCTCCCCAAAGAGGAATCTTACGGCCACGATTGCGGCGGGTCTGGTCAAACTTAACCTTACATAACATAAAAACCCGATATAGTATCACTTGATTACTCCTACCATTATTTTTCCTCAAAAAACCACAAAAAGCATCACCTTTGTCTCAGCCTTATCATTTTTTGTCATAATGTTATCTAATACATAAAATAAACATGAATTCCTTAATCATTACGTAAGAGATACCTACATGCTTACGTCAGGAAAACGTTGGTTTGTTTAAGCAGTGCCAGTAACTTGGGTTGCTAACTATATTATCAGGTTTGGAACATGAGTTCAAGAAGTGTTAAAGTCGTGTTACAGTTTACTTTATAAAATTAGGTGATCGTGGAAATGCTATTATCTCTCAAGCTATTTTAATGATCGCAAACTTTACTGCTTACCCAGAATCACGGGACCGTCTCTAAAGGAAACCGTCACTCTCGTCACCGTCACGCAAGTGGCTATTGAAGGTGGATTTTAGTCTGTAACACTAGACTGTCAGACGACAGTCAGACCGGAAGGGCTCATTTGAAGATTTTAGCACCCAAAAAACACACGTAACCGTTTCCGTGGGCTTTTGTCTTGTCGCAGTGCTTTTGAGTTGTCCCATGAATATTTTCTATTTCATCTGCTTGGGGAATTAAATTAATTTTCGTTTTCCAATTCCTTACATAACAAGTTTATTGATGTAAGCTAAAATGTTTTCTTTGCTAGGACATAAGTCCTCCTCTGGCCATAATCCACCACGCGGGCACAATGCGGATCGGTACATGTCACAAATCTGTTAATATTTGGTTCTGAGGTATGCCGTTTTCCTCACGATGTTTTTCTTCACTGTTTTGAGAGCAGTGGTGATGAAATAAATTACTGCACCCGGCTGGGGTCTAACCCACGGCCTACAACTTGTAAGTCGAGGCCGATACCACTGGGCAACTTAATATGTACTTCTATCAAGTAAATGGGTCATTTCACGCAGGCTCAATCCTTTACTAATTTCGGTGTATACCTTGTTTTATTCTGGAACACATTAGTATTCTTAGTATGAAATAAACAACTGTAGTTGTTTTGAAAATAAGACAGCCACCGAAATTGCCATCCCACCGAAATTAGTAAAGGATTGAGCCTGCGTGAAATGACCCAAATGTACCTTGCTACCTTCGTATAGTTTATACTAAAAACGATGAACAAAACAGCGAACAAATTCGCAGTTCAATATTACCAAACTACAATATTGCGTCACACAGAGTCACGAGGACATTGTACGTGTATATTATATATGTGTCATATGGTCATTGACCTCTGCCTAACTCATCTTCGAGCAATGAACTTTAGCGAAACTGTTTCTACCAATATTAGAGCTATTGAATGTACCTAAGTATTTGAACTTTTTTTATTACGTTTTTTTTTCAATTATATTTTTCCTTGATTAAGCTTGCTTGATCGTGGTTTTCTGTATGATGAAAAGGGTGAAAGGTTATGGGTATTCCATCTAAGTTTTTTATTGCTATTCATTTGTAATTCGTAGACTTATTTATTTTGTAACGAAATGCCTCCTATGGGATTCTAAATTATCACAATTTTTAAAGTGGAACCAATTAAACCTAATCACAAAATATATTCATTGAAATCGGTATGTTTTTAAATTATTAAAAAAAAGAAGATGGTTCTATGTTCAATTCATAAATCAGTCGTCAACAAAGCAGACAACTAGCGACATCTATGGAGCGATGGAAGAACTAAACATCAAAACGCACATAATAAGATTATCGCGCCATTAAAGTTTTTCGCAAGTTTAGAAAATTAAGAAAATTCCGACATTGATTTTTGTGCAGAAAGCCAGACAACACGTCTGATTCAAGGTACTTTCTTTTTCATTGGAGAATCGAAGAACTTTACATCCTGTTCCTCATAATATTTTCATACGACTAAATGGACTTAATAGAAAAGGTCAAAAAATCGTGGGGAAAAGATTGAATAACTCAGATAAGTGGCAGAAAACAGCACGTCTGATGATGAGAGTAAAAAAACAAGTGCAATGCTCAAAACCATCTACCTAGGCTTTCCCAACTATGTAAAAGTCGGCATCCAGTGGAACCGGATGCAATCTGAATATTAGTATTTTACATGGAGCAAATCAGTATAATGACCTCCACTACCCAGTAGGTAACTGGGTATAACAGGTAGCCGGACTTTCAGACTTTCAAGCAAGCGTAGTCAGACTTTCAAACTAACGACTGCCAAAGAATTAACAATGACAGCCGGGAACAACGACTTTACGTGCTTTCCGAGCCACGAAAACAACTCGCTAAGAAAGATGGTCACCCATCCACAGGCCAGCCTCGACAACCGCTACAAACGCATCTTCACCTGAAAAATCAATTTATCTTGCTGTTATTATTATTTTTTCCAAGAGCTTGATGACGACAAAGTAGTGGACGACAAAGGAAAAAAAGAAAATGCGTAGTACAGGCGTTTGTCCTGCAATGCGATAATGCTGGCATGTAACAAATCACTCCACGCGCACGTGAGAAAAATCCCTTAAGGGCCTCTTTCGTCACCCACATAACTAGATAACAAACTAAAAATAACACCAGCGGACAATAGGCCAATCACCCCCAAAAAAACGTATGTACGGATGTTTGAAAATCATTGACACGTTTGACCATGTCAAAGTCAACGGACATATTTTATGACATCAGACAATTACTCGTCACGTCTGACATGGCAATGTCAATTAGATATAAAATTGTGTCGGTGGTCGTACAGTGTCTGGTGCTAAAATGGGTTTCTTAATGGGTTCGTATGATAAATAGATTGTTTTAGAATATTATTTTCATGTTAATTGGTAAATAAGCTGATGGTCTACTGAGTAGGAAATAGGACGGTGCATATGTGACATGGCCAATGGACATCTAAAGATTATTTTCGAGAGAACTTTTTTTGTCGTGTTTAAATTATCTAATGAGTCCTCCCACCCAGGGCAGGACGAGAGAGACTGTCAGACTCGTACTGACTAAAATCCATGGTGATCCTTCAATAGCCCTTTACGTTTCAGGGTCATGGTTACCAGATAATATAGTCTCGCGACCCTTTCATCAATAGGTAGTATGTATTTCAAAAAAGCTGTATCTATGTAGCTCTTTGAGGCGCGCTTGGAACACAATGTGCTGTCGACTCGGGTATGGCCAATGTTCGAACGGCAGGTCATATTAAATATCTGGTTGACCGAGCCTCGCTCGGTTTTTAAAATGTCTATATCTTTGGAACCGAGCATTTCTCGAACCTGGGACCTTCGATAAATCGATTCCTTGAGCCGAAAAACCCCTAATCTGTAACTTTCATGAAAATCCTTGGAGCCGTTTCCGAGATCCTGATTATATATAAATACATAAATATACAAGAATTGCTCGTTTAAAGATATTAGATAAATTATGAAGCGCCCTAAAATACGGGTTTCCGGCTGAGGAATACTCCTGAATTCCACATAGAACATAACACTATGACAACAATATCAATCCAACACCTAGATTTGGTATCAAACGGAAACAGCTCACTTTCACTACACAGGTGCCTTGAATGATTTTGGTTACCCATCCAAATACTGACCAGAAGGGAAACCCTTAACTATTTGGTACAACAATTGAGATTAGAATCTAAAAGTCTAGCTGGCCTTGGGTCAAGAATGTTGGGGTCAATGTCCGGTGTAGTCAATTGTGAAAATCTATATTTCTAACACTTTGTTTTGGGGTATAGATAATAACCATAGGGCTTAGAAAAATGGCAAGTGTTCAGTATTCCTAATGCAAAAATAGATGAGACTGGCATTAACTAACGCTGAGCTTATGGTAGTATTTCGATGGCTTTTGCTTTTGTGATCGTCATCATTTTTTGTTAAGCTTTGTTCCCCACTACTAGAAATGTCTCCTGTGTCTACGTAACCCGCCCAATCCCATTTAAGCCTAGCAGCCTTCCTGCCAACATCCAAGGTATTTTTGAATCTATCCCGTCTTCCTACACAAAATGCTGCGTTCCACTTGATTTTAAAAACATTTAATGCGTATACATAAAAAGCTGGTCCCGCAACTACTAAATTTATTAAAAAGTACTCCATATTGGCTTTGCTGAGTTAGTAATTCTCCTGAACTCATAAGTAGTCAGTCAGTTTTCAGGTTTCTAACTACTGGTAACACTGATTCAATACTCCCAGGAATTATAAAAAAACATAATTACGTCTTTTCTGATTTTAACGTCTTTGTTTGTTATTTCCTTAAACTTTTGCATTAACAAATTCAGGTAATTGTTTCTTTATTACAAAACATGGTTAACCGCAAAGTTTTAATTAAAAACGATTTCATTGTTACTCTGTCACCTTTAGATATTATTTTGAGGAAAAACTGCAGTTAATTGCGTAGTAGACTAAGTAAAAAAGGTGTGTAATACTTAGACTAGACTCAGCTGGTGTCTGGAAGCCTTTCACAGAATAAAACGTATATAATTAAAAAATATATATATATTTCTGTCCGGCACTATGGATTTCCTGTGTCGTGGGTGTGTTTACAAGCGTAGAAACTCACATACACTAACACCCAGACCCGTAGTAATAACGGATCATTCTCATGTCGCAGCTCGTCACATTCGCTACTCGTCAGAAAACGCATGTTGACAGAATCCCAACTTGTCAGAATTGCATCTCGTCAAAAACGCAACTCGACAGAAACGCAACTCGTCAGATCAGTCGAACTCCAAGGCCACGAAATCCTGCATAGTCCCGCGACCCCGGCAGGCGTTTGACTCTATGGAGGGCCCGTTAATTTGCTAATAGCTCCTTAAGGCGTGGGCTTAATGGTCTGGGCCTTGATCTGACGTTGAGCTACCCATTTGCCACCCGATAAGCCTGAGCCATACAGTAACATCTACTACCTACCTAGGTTGACAGCGAAAGCATGGCGGACAACTCTTAAGATTTAAGCATGTGCTTAAGCGACACATGAAGGGATGTGACGTAGATCCATCTCAGTGGGAAAAAACTTGCGTCTAACCGCAGAGAGTGGAGGTCACTCAACTGGTGCACCCGAAGGTTCTGACTTTGAGACTCGTCGGCTTTCAAAATTAGATTCTATGCGAGACGAACTAAAAGCCCGACCACCAGCGGCAATCAATTAGAATTATGTTAATGGTACTCGCACATGTCCACTCTGTGCAAGAATTTTTGTAAACAAAGGCGGTTTTCTAGCCACATGAGAGCCCATGATAGGCGCCAGTAGGTTGGTAATGAAACGGTCACATGGAAGGATAATTATATAATTATACTACCTAGTTATCATATAAGTTTATAAATATTAGTAGGTAACAAGGGTTAATAAACTAACACGCGTTTATTTGAGGGCCTTGACTCTATAGGTCGAGCACCTTATGTTTTTTTACAAGTCTTAGTTATCAGATACTTACAAAATAACTGTTACCATTCTCGTGGAAAATCTCTCGTAATTTTTAACTGTATTTTTATTGAGGTCAGATAGGTATTGAAATAGAGATTATAATATGTTAGTAGTTACTAGTACTACGTTTATCTACTTGTTACTTCAGCTGCCATCAGCGTTCAATAATCAGCCTATAAATGTTTCCACTGCTGGGACACATTAGGCCTTCTCTACGAGATCAATGCGCTGTAGACTACCACGTGGGCCCAGCGCGGGTTATGAGATGTATTGCATCTTCAAATGAAAAGTTCGTGATGTTTTCTTTCACCGTTTTGGGAGCTTCATGGCTGAGTTTGAACCTATAACCTGCTACTTATAAGTCAGAGTGACTTAAAGTGAGTCGTTATTAATCAGTCGTTAATAATGTTCCCAGTGTCAAATAATCTCTATAGGTTATTTGACAGCCCTGGAAACATTAACGACTGATGATAATAGGTTGTTATATTATTATTTATTAAAAATCGTGCAAGTTTTACAAAAGCCGTTTCAATATGGCGCCGTGGCAGTTTCGCTATAGTCGTAGGCGCCTAGAACAAAACAAAAATAAAAATAAATTCTTATTAAATAAATAAACATCAAAAAGAAATAGAAGACCATTAAATCATTACAATTAAAAAAGAAGGATTTCTGTTTAGTAGAATATATTGACAAAATGAAAGGGAATGACATTACAAATTACACAATTATAATGCGAAGCGTTCACCTACGATAGTTCAACACTCCCAAAAATCGTTTCAAGTGCCTTAACCCGAAACTGCCGATGATGTTTGAGACACGTGTCGATATAATTATTAATGCTAGCTATAAGTAAGTATAGGAAGTCAATATATTTATTTGTATGAGAAAAACGTGTATTTATAACATAACAGTGTTGAAGAAATTGCACAGATCAACTTTTATTTAACGAAAAAGAAACATAAATACTTGAATAAAAAAGTTATGATACAAAAATGTGTGTATGTCTAAGGTAGATACAATTCAAGTATATATAATATAATATTATTATGTATTTACAGTCTGCAAATGAAACTAAAAAACTTCATTTTGTTTTTCTCACCAACCTAAATGGGGTTATGGGACATCTCGCCCACGAAAAAACTGGCCCACAGGCCAGATGTCCCCTTTTTAAATTTTGCATGGGTAGATTCGCCCGGACTAGTTTACTGGAACGGGCCAGATGTCTCCTATTAAAAAGTGAAGGGATATTTCGCCAAAATCGCAAATATTAGCAAAATGATGATTATTTAAGAAAAAACCATATTATTCTTGTACCTGATGTAGTTGATGAAATATGGCACCTTCAGGTTTCCTGAAAAATGATGTATACCACAGCATACATTGCCATTTTCTGTACAAATCTAATTATTAATAAAAAAAGGTCTTATTGCTTAAAAATTGCCAAACACGCAGAATATGGAGCAGAAGAATACCGTTTGTTCCCACTAGTTCTACTGACCAGTTCTGCAGTAGAACTAATGGGTTTTTTTTTCCCACTCGTTCTACGATATTAAGTAGAACAAAATAGTAAAACTATTGGGATTCTCTATTCCTACTTGTTCTACTTCTTCCAAAGAAGTCCTACGGACAGGCTGAATATTTTAGACAATGATGAAGAACCAAAATGTTCGACACGTAACAATTTTCCAAAACTTTCCAGCCCATCCCTAAACCAAATTGTAAGATGGTGCTAGTACTGAGTGACATTTTGTCACCCCCAGTAACTCCCATTAGTCCTCGAACTCCACGAAATCCAGCACACCTGCACCTTCTTCCCCAAACGAACCGAATGCAATTAATGGTTTTTTAATCCTGGCCTAGCTGCAGCTCGCATAAGGGCATTTAACTTCTTCCCAGTCACACGTCCCAGAAATAAAAGAAAGCAATGTTGCATTGTGTCTGATACTCCCTAACCTAGACAAATCACAAAGTTCACTACGAGCTATCTATAGAAAAAGCTGTTTTCGGCCCGTTCTCGTTCATCCCGTTATGATAATGTTGGTCATTTTTTGACAATGGTCTTTCAATGTCGATTTAGACTGAGTTTCATGCTAACGTCTGTGTTATACATGAAATACCAAGTTTATCTGTTTCATCTCGTAAAAGTCCTAAGAATTGCCAACTAGACTATCATATTCTGCGTGTTTGGCAATTCTAAGCAGTAAGACCTTTTTTATTATTATTTAGATTTGTAGGAATTGGCAATGTATGATGTGGTATACATGATTTTTCAGGAAACCTGAAGGTTCCATATTTCATCAACTACATCAGGTACAAGAATAATATGGTTTTTTCTTAAATAATCATAATTTTGCTAATATTTGCGATTTTGGCGAAATATCCCTTCACTTTTTAATAGGAGACATCTGGCCCGTTCCACTAAACTGGTCCGGGCGAATCTACCCATGCAAAATTTAAAAAGGGGACATCTGGCCTGTGGGCCAGTTTTTTGGTGGGCGAGATGTCCCATAACCCCCTAAATGACGCTAATTTTAGTAAAACACGCACCCATTTATCGCTACGTCGCAATTCTAACCCACAAGTTTGTACAAAAGTTGCAGAATATTTATAAAATAATGAAAGTTATTGTTTTTAAACATTTATTTTTATTTTTTTTATTTTACAGATTGGTTCGCGTTTGACCACTATCACGCCTGATGGTAAGCGAAGATGTGGTCGACGATGAAGCACACTTGCCTAGAAGTAACCTGTTCACTCTTGACTTGAAGACCCCAAGGTTATAGCTGTGCGTACAATAAAGGTATTGATGATTGATTTATCAAGGTCTTTATTTAATAACATAGGTTAATACAATCCTGTTTACAAATGATCTTATTCTATTTGTATACAAAACGTGGTTCATTTTGTTACGTAGGCTATTTATCGCCTTTACAAACATTTATGCATATTTTTTCTTAATTTTAATTACATTGGTAAGTTTTTGACGGTTTAAATCGTTACGGATTGCTAATATGTGCAAGTCTTAGTATGGACCCACATAATATTTACAATGATCGTGTTACAAAATGTACATTTTAATATAATACGAAATTATTATAAAATATAAGGTGAGTAGCGGGTAGATGTGCTAAAAAATCGCGAGATAACGGCCGGTGAAGCGGCGTCGGCTGGTAAGCGAGCCAATAAAGGTATTGGCAAAACGCTTTGTACGTACCGGAGGGATGTCCACCATATGTCGATGGCGCATTGCCATACGTCTTGTAGTCCGATGATGGAAAGAGCCAGGCGGAATCAAGTTATGCAGTTCCATCTCACACTCTCAGAAATGTAACCGATAAAAAAACCATTATCACAATGCTGTCTTATTTAAACCATAATATTATATGCGACAAAGCTTTTTCTACCCATCGGAGGAAGAAGGCTTAAACAATTAACACTTAAATAAAAGAAAGTGCGATAAACGACACAATCCGCCTATACATAAGTCAAATGAACGAGATTTAGGCTCGTCATAGATTTAAGTAAACTATGTAAAACTTGTACCTAAAGAAAATAATTTATTGAGAAAATCTTTCCAATAACACGTTTCCACTGCTTTAATACTCCTTTCCATACAAACAATAGTTCATCACACCCAAAAACACGCACCTTTACAAAAACTGCCGCTCGCTAAACAAGTAGACACAATATGCCTATTATATCGCCAGTAATCGCTACGTCATTCGCCAAATCGCGAGTTCGTACGAAGGTCGTCGGGGCTTTGACTCGTTGCGTAATATCGCCGTGACTCAGCCGGTCAGCATGCAACGGGTTAATGGTCGGGCTCAGTGCAATTTTCTATTGGTGAATTGCGTCATAGGTTGGTGTTTAGAGTTCTGTTGTGGGCTTTTTTAGATATGAATTGTTTTTGAGGGTTGTAACAGGTTGTCGCTCGTAGTTTCTGCCTCGTGAGATAAGGTGTGCAATTGATGTCTGTTTTATGCATGTTTAAAAACAGGAACAAAAGTGACAATCTAACTATCTTACTAATACTTTAAATGCGAATGTTTGGATGGATGGATGAACGTTAGGATTGTGAGAAGGATTTGAATTTTCAACCTCCATTATTCAGATACTCCATACTCAAACTCATAGCATTTCAACTACGGAAATTTGAATCCAGAGGTCGAAGGTTCAAACCCTGCTCGCGTTTCGAATTTCCGTTTACATAGAAAAGATTCTCATGAATATTTTCATTGAGTGACCGGTAATAGGGGGGAGAGCACATTTAGACCCGAAGGATTTAAGGAGTTCAAATCAATTAGTACTTAGTTATCAACGACTCTCTGAGGAGCTCGCGGCTAAATAATTACAGCCGCACAGGCCGATCTTCCGGGTTAAGCCGCGCTTGCCAAGGTTGGTCTGTGGATAGGTGACCATAGGTCATAGCGAGTTTCCTTCGTGCCTCGGAAAGCACGTAAAGCCGTTGATCTCAGCTGTCATTTGTAGATCTTGACAGTCGTTACTGTTAGTCAGAAGGTGTAAAGTCTGACAACCAGTCTTACCACCCAGGTATCGTATTGCCCAGTTACTGGGTTGTGGAGGTCCGACAGGCAGTCGCTCACTATACTGATATCCAGCTGCATCTGGTTCGATTGGAAGCCGACCCCAACGTAGTTGGGAAAAGGCTAGGCAGATGTTGATATCCACGACTCTAAAAATGGTTTTTATTGTAAACTGTAACTAACCGTCTCAATACATTTTCACAAATAGTTAGGAGAGGTCTTTGTCCAGCAGTGGGATGACACAGGGTAATATTTACATTAACAAAAATATTAAAATACAAAGCGACACCGACACCTAAACGTAAGTTTAAGAGAAAAAGCTCTGTTGGATCATGAAATACACAGACTATGGTCCACCTTCTGTCCACCGCCGCATGCCCTGTAATCTGTACTTACACTTGACGATCTTACTTGAATGCATCAGTGGGCGGAGTTTACGTAGCAGAATTTTTGGCCAAAAAAATTTAGAAAATGAACATTTGCCGCCGACACGCTAAGAAGAAAATGGCTTTGATCACGGAAAACCTTATTTATGTGTGCGCTTTTACTTAATTCTCGCTTGATGTCAATAAAACATAGAAAACATATTTTTCCTCTTTTGGCTATTCCATGAGTAACACCAAAGTGACTCAAAACATACATAACCTAAGGTACATGACCTTTAAGTATAACTTTGCTAAAAAAGAAAGTCTTCCTAGAGAAAAGGAAAGTACGTATTGAATTCAAAAACATACCGATTTAACTGGAAAAGAAATGTATGACACATAGGTGTTGTGTTCCATGAATTGTTAGTGTAAAGGTATCATAGATGAGGAAATGGTAAAAGATTCATGAAATAAAAATTCGACTCCAAGTAAAACTCGAACCCGCGTCCCTCTTGATCGGTACTCCAGACGGTCAACTAACCAACCCATCGTAGCCCTGTCCTGCGGTCTTCAAAGTTAAGCCGCGCTTGCCGAGGTAAGTCTGTGGATGGATGACCATCTATCATAGCGAGGCTCCTCTTTGCCAAAGCACGTAAAGTCTGTTGTCATTAATTTTGTAGATATTTTTACAACTGTCTGATCTGATCTTGTATTTTGATTTCGAAGACATGTGACATCTACCAACCCGCACTGGGCCCGCGTGATGGATTATGGCCCACTCCCTCTCACAGAGAGGGTGCCTGCGTCCCAGTAGTGGGAACATTTATACTATCAACCTACCCATCGCAGTCCTGTCCTGCGGTCTTCAAAGTTAAGCCGCGCAAATAATTACAGCCGCACCCGATTTTTCGGGTTAAACCGCGCTTCCCGAGGTTGGTCTGTGGATGGGTGGCCATCTGTCATAGCGAGTTTCCTCCGTGCCTCGGAAAGCACGTAAAGCCGTTGGCCCCGGCTGTCATTTGTAGATCTTTGACAGTCGTTACTGTTAGTCAGAAGCTCTAAAGTCTGACAACCAGTCTTACCACGGGGTACCGTATTACCCTGCAGAAAGTGGGTTGTGGAGTTCTGATAGGCTGTCGCTCCATGTTAAATACTGATATTCAGCTGCATCTGGTTCGACTGGAAACCGACCCTAATATAGTTGGGAAAAGGCTAGGCAGATGATGATGATGATCTGATCAAATCATGAAACGTATTTTCAAAAAGAAAGTACGTAAGACAAACGTATTTTAAGTGTCATATTGTAAGCCGAATGGCTTACAAATACGACACTTAAGGCGGCGCTAGTCGCGAGCTCGAACTCACTGGCAGGCATGGTCAAAAACCATGATATTTCACCGGAAATCGAACCATATTGTACATGTGTGCGCGAGCGTCATCCCCCCGTGAAGAAAACAGGGGAAAACATTATTCAGTGAGATGCACGATCATTCAGAGTAAAAGGCGCGCGTAAAAAATACGAAAAAGCCTTTGGAAGAAGGGGTTTTATGAAAAATCCACTGCACCAATTAATTTCAAATAAAAATTAAATTTTTCGATAAATTTGCTGTGTCGGTACGGACTTCGTTTTGGAAATTTGATGCTTCTTTAGCTTCTAATTTACACCTAAAGTTGTGTTAAAATTAGCAAAAAAAACGAATCTTTAGAAGCTCGTAACTTTTTAATAGCTTCATATTTTACAATTCTGCTTCCGTACAGACAAAATTAATAATGAGACAAAACGATACCATGTTTAGTTTTGGATGTACCTTGTCAAAGAGTGGAGTAAAACCCCAACGAAGTTTCTATGGAAAAAATGTTGACTTGTTTGACCTTAAAATACGTTTGTCACTCCATACCTAGTAATGACAACGCTTAAGTAATAAATACCTATTTATCAATTAAAATAGGTCATAGAACTTTCCGCAATATTACCAACAAAACAACGGAATTCTGATTTCTTGTAATTGTAAAATGACTAGTAAATAAATAAAATACCAATACATAATGTTAATAATTATTTTCCTTTTAACTGTTATAAAATTCCGTTCGGAAGTTTTTAATGTAATGTTCAAGGTTTGTGTTATGTTATGGTAGACTTGTTCCGTCCGGTTTAACTAGAAAATGGTTCAAACACTCACACCTTTTCCTGGAAGGAGCAGGCAGAAACTATGGCACCACCTACTACAAACTTTCCTTATAGTATTCATTACAGTATTTACGTCTCAAGGACGTTTCAGAGTAGACTCCTTTTTTACAGCGGCGGGCGGTACTGTCACACTTGTACTGACTAAAATCCACGGTGATCCTTCAACAGCCTTTTACGTTCCAGGGCAATGGTTTTGTCCGCGGCCCTGGCAGGCTTTGGTCCTCTAAGGGGGGCCCCTTCTAATAAAAGAGAGCTCTTTGAGACAAGCGTGGAACACGACGCACCGTCGCCGTCGCGTTGACCCGGGCATCAATATCTAGCTAAAACGAGAAAATAAATCACGTTTGTTGTATAGGCCCCCTTTAATATTTATTTTATTATGTACTTATTTGTTGTTATAGCAGCACAGAAATGCATAATCTATGAAAAATTCAACTTTCTCACTCATTCTAACTATCACGATTCATGAAAAACCTGCAGCCTGGTGACTGGTACAGACGCGGACAATTGAATTTTAGTAAAACCCGTTCACTTCACACTTTAGTTACAGAATCCTTAAAAGTAGAGAGGAAAAGTACACAATTTTGTCCCCAAAAAGTCAACATCGTAATGTAATGGCATCGGTAATGTAACTAAAATTAAGTGAGTAAGTAGGTACATTATTCAAATTAGATTTAGGTATATCATTGTTTAGTCTCATACATAATATTCGTGCACAACATTGGGTATCATTGTAGTCTCATAAATATTAATGCACCATCAAAATAATGCATTAGGTGGTCCATTGAGTCATCTGTGCATATTTTATTAGTATCGGAAATTACATTGATTGAGTGATGAAATGTTTTTTTGGAAATGACTCACCGTTAAGTCTGAAGTTCCAAAAAAATAAATTTATTTATGAAAGCATTGCAATACAATGAGGCAACCGGCATGTACTAGAAACAATAATTCGAAGACATGTGACATCTACCAACCCGCACTAGGCCCGCGTGGTGGGTTATGGCCCACTCCCTCTCACAGAGAGGAAGCCTGCGTCCCAGCAGTGGGTTTATAGGCTGATGACAATGAACGAAGGAACAGGGTGGTTTTTAGTCAATAAGAGTCAATTACCTAAGCCCGCTCCACCTAGGGCGGGAGGGCTCATTTGACGATTTTACATTAAAAGAAAGAAAAGGAAAATGACCGAAACATAACACCAGCTAGATGGCACTGTACCCACACGTTCAAAAACCCCGACTTTTTAACCTATTACAAAATAATTGTAATGTCGTTCACCTAACAATCAGGTGTAAACGTAAAGTTAAAGTCAGAAGTACTACTTTATTAATGTAGGTACAGGTACGACTTCTCACGTTTGTGAAAAGTCATACTAGGACTTCTGTACATAACAATGCTTGATGTTTTTGTCTCTGGGAAAAATATAAAATAAATATTTTTCAAAATTTTTCAAAACCAATAATTCAAAGACTTGTGAAATCTACCAACCCGCACTGAACCTACATGGTGAATTACAACTTACAAGTCACTTCCTTTCACAGACAAGAAACGTGAGTCCCAGTAGTGGGAACTTTATACGCTGATTGTGCATAAAAATTATAAAGACCAATGATCTCTATTATGACTTACAACTCGTAAGACAGAACTTTAAAATAAATGCCTAAATCTTAAGTAAAAGACCTTAAAAGACTTTCTGAACCCTGATTTTTAAGTAAATTAATTAGAATTCAATTACAGACAAATTACAATTTCAATTAGATAACATGTCTCTGCCTTAGAAATTAATTGTATTCTTGTTTCATTGAACTGTTAAGTTAAATGATTGATAAACTGTCATTGACTAACCTATGATCTTGATGTTATTTCTATTTGCTTTTTCCATATTTTTATTTTTAACTAGCTTCTGCCAGCGACTTCGTACGCGGATCCTGTTGCTTATGCCAGCGACAATGGAGTCCTCAAAATCGAAGATCTGAAACGTCTGCTGTCGAATTCTTAGAGCCCGGGGACGGGAAAACAACGGGACGCGCATGACGATTCCAGACGTTCCAGATCTTTCATTTTTGTAAGTCAACAGGAAATGCCCATCAGACTAAACAACTCTTGCTAAGATGTTATTCATATATATACATACATATGTTATAGTGTAGTTGGGCTCTTGGAATTCCACATAAGTTGTTCCAGATCTCAATTTTCATACGTCAACAGAGAGTGCTCTTTAAGCTGAACAACTCTTGCTAAGACGTCATTCCTATATATGTTATAGTGTAGTTGGGCTCTTGGAGTTCCACATTAGTTGTTCCAGATCTTCAGTTTTTATACGACAACAGGGAGTGCTCATCAGGCTGAACAACTCTTGCTAAGACGTCATTACTGTATATGTAATAGTGTAACTGGGCTCTTGGAGTTCCACATCAGGTGTTCTATATCTTCAAATTTATTTTCGCAGCAGAAAATGCTCATCACGCGGAACAATTTTTGTTATGGCGCTATTTTTGTATGTCTTATAGTTTAGCTGATCTATTGCAGTTCTGCATCAGGTGTTCAAGTTTCCAAGATAAATTGTAGCCTATAATGTTGCCCAGACTTAATAGCTATACAACAAAAAAAACAAATCCGTCTAGTAGTTCCGAAGATAAGCATGTATGGAGTAACTTCTCCCGTTTTCCTAACATTTCCCTTTACTGCTCTGCTCCGATTGATTGTAGCGTGATGAAAAGTAGACTATAACCAGCGCAGGAGTATGAAAAATAATTGTACCAAGTTTCGTCAAAATCCGTCGAGTACTTTTTGTTTCTATAACGGTTATACAGACAGACAGACAGACAATAATTTTATTAATTGCATTTTTGGCAACGATCCCTAATTAATCACCCCCTGATAGTTATTTTGGAAATATATTTAATGTACAGAATTGACCTCTCTACAGATTTATTATAAGTATAGATATAGATACATAGATATAGATAAAGAAGAAGAAGACAAGTGATTCATAATTATTATCTTTACATATTGATCTTTATTTTTAACCCCATGCCCCACACGAGGCATTTCTCCTTTGTCGTGAGTGCTTTTACAAAAACCAGACCCGGAACAAACACATGTAGGTCACACAAATATTTGTTCCGTGAGGGAGTCGAACCCGCGACACCCTTCGCAGCAGTCCCAGTTCTCAGCCACTGCGCTAGCCGTGCCGTCACTACACTAAAACTTTGTCATAATACTGGTATAACCTAAACTGTGTTTTAATCATGACATAATCAATGAAATAGTTATTTGTTATGCAAGGCTGCAAAGTTGATTTTTGGCGCGAGTACTTGAATTGAAAACTGAGCGAGCGAAGGATTCTAAGATTGAACCGCGAGAGAAACGAGCGGTTCAAATATAGAATCCTGAGCTATGCGAAGTTTTCAAAAGTACGAGACGCAGAAAAACTTTGCTGCCGAGTGCAACACACAAATAGACCGGCAAATTAATTATTTGTTTAATAAACTGAGCTGTAAATTGAATTTGACAGCTAACATTGACAGAAACTTATGACTCCGTTCAGCGAACCCTCGCTAGTTTAATTTTCATCCGGCGAAATAATATCGCCGGCTGATTTAAACGCACCCCAGTACTTGAAGTCTGATGATGATAACATGGTAGATCAAAAATCATAAGATAATCCTGTCCTGTAAAAGTCTATTTAGAAATACAGAGGTCCTTACCGTGAATATTCTACGTAATTTGACCGTACGACCTAAATTGTGTGCTAAATAAAAAAGCGCCACTAGTGTACTAACGTGGAGTTTTTTCCCAAAATTTAAAAAAAAAAAACTTGAGAGGTGTCAAGGGACACCCGGATGGAACGAAGTTACTGTATACACTCAACAAAAATAATCGTCGCGACTCCACTCCACTCCACTCCACTCCACTCCGATCCGATCCGATCCGATCAGATCCGATCCGATCCGATCCGATCCGATCCGATCCGATCCGATCCGATCCGATCCTATCCGATCTGATCCGATCCGATCCGATCCGATCCGATCCGATCCGATCCACTCCACTCCACTCCACTCCACTCCATTCCATTCCATTCCATGGTAATAAACACATCCCTCCTTTTGCGTCGCGCAGTCGGAAAAAGTGTCGTGACAACTTTTAAGATTTTTTTCCGTCCAGCCCCCTTTCACAACGCGCGATAAGGAACTTCGTTCCAAAAAATGTCCCCGTTTAGTACTAGTAGGTACTTTAAGTCACAAACAGTACTTAAACCATCACAGTAAAAACCTTCATAATACTTGTAAGTTTAATAAATAAAAGAGCAATGCCTGCACCCAAACACGCTTCTATATCAGACTGTGTACGTAGATGCTACGATAGCGTCTAGACTTAGACTAGACATATCTACCTAGTGTCTAGACTAGTTCTAACACCTATTGATTCTAGAATGCATCGTAGAACGCAGACTTTAGAATTTCAGTTTTATAGTTCATTACTTTTTGTTTGTGAGGAATGACTATAAAAAAATCTTTAAGTTAAGATTGAAAAGGTTACTTCTGGGCAAGCATGCTTCACCCGCCTTACCATCAAGAGAGATGGTGTTCAAAAGCAGAATTACTGTGAATAAAAAAATGGCTTTATTCGCCTTCCAAAACCAACATTTTGGTAGGTATGCTGTATGGATAAATCGTATGGAAAGTGAGGCGACCCACACTTCGCTTTTACACCTAAACTGCGAGATCAATTTTGATAAAAGAGACACTGAAGTCTGTTATTATCTATAGAAAAGAAGAAGAGCCCACAGAAACCATCGGCAACAAAGTCTAATCAAACAAATGCGAAAAATGAGGATGGATGAATGTTTGTAACTCTTTCGTACAAAAAGAACTGAACGAATTTAAATGAAATTTGGTACACCTCAGATAGTTTTTAACGTGGTTTAACACATAGGACACTTTATGTTCCGGTGTTTCGTTGCCATGGGATAATTTTTAAGTTACACGCAGACGAATCCGCCGGCAAAACAAGTAATACCATAATTCCAGCGGCTTAATAAACTCCATAGCAGAATTAGCGTAAAAGGTCCTAAATATACACATTTTACGCCATTCAACTTTGTAATAGACCAGTACTATACAATCATGACTACTTATACCTACTTATAGCCATAATGAACACACCTGGGCATCGAAATCGTTTACCATAGTATGATATTAAGTCACACCTGGACTTTTGACTAGCTAGGTTACATTTTTCATATTAAGGGTGCCTTTCCACCAAAGATGTGCTATGCAGCTATGTTGCTAGAGTGTAAAAGCTAAGCTAAAAAACTATGTGACCATTTCCACTAATGCTAAGCTAGGTAGCGGTGCGAGTAAGATGTGCTATCTGAATATCGCCGCCACAAAGTAGCTGCGCGAGATAGATACGCAGCTCGAAGTATGGAATGTATCGATAGTAAGGAAGCGACAACACATAGCAGGCATCCATAGCACACATCTATAGCACGCATGCTTCCATTTAAAAAGCATTAAAAAGCATCTTAGTTGAATCCATTTCCACCAGCGCTAAGCTATGTGATTGTGCACCAATGAAAATGATTGGTGGATATCAAACGCATCCATAGAAACGTAGCATAGTAAATCTCGGGTGGAAAAGCAGCCTTAAGCTATGGTGTATCTGCCACCTGTTAGTACAATATAACTAGATACATTGAATGGAGTATAATGCTAAGCGTGGTTAATGTAGTCGTAAGTATTGGCAATTCAGGCTTGCGTACGGCTAGTAATGGGTAGCACGCCGTCCGACCAGAGATCAAACTAGAGTCGACAGACGGTCGTGGGTCTGCCTTATAAGGTATTGGATGTGGATTTTAGTAAGTAGAGTCTAACAGTCCCTCCCGTCCCGCCTTCCGTCCTGCCTTGAGAGGTAGAACTCATTTGATGTTTTACCACGAAAAAATAAACTGACGGAGCTCCTAAAAGGTCCAAGCTCCAAGCTCTTAAAAGGGCATTGCGACCCTGGAACGCAAAGCGCAACTGAAGGAACGTGTTGGTTTTTAGTCAGTCAAGTCTCACAGTCCCTTTTGCTCTACCGGGGGTGTGCAATCATTGTTGATGATATTCAGAACTTAAAATACCCATTAAAGTTAAGTGAGGTAAGTGCTACAGGTTGACCAAGAGGCGTATTGCTTCTCTGTTCAAGGAGTTTCCCAGCAATGAGCCAACCACAATGGTGACATAGCCTACTGTTCATCATTTTAAAACTTTTCCATCTAAAACCGTGGAAGAATACGAGTACATCATACATCCTACGTAATTTCACACCCACAGTACTTTTCCAAAAATTGTAAATAAATACCGAATGACACAGCAAATAAGGAAGGAAACACACACACACCCACACTTTATGTATACACACTTCATATACACATCCTTCCCTATACACAGACACACACATACACACCTTAATCATGACGCGACATTTATGAAATAATTCGTCAACCGTATAGGAAAGACCTAGACTTTTGAAGGCCGGAGTGATCATGACGCGGTCATTACCCGTATGACGAGGTAGCTTCCACCAGGGTTAAGAAACCACGATGCTTTGGTGTTTATTATGTGTAATATGGTGTGTTGTCATGACGTCGAATTTTTATTGTCATTTTCGTTTTTGTTGGTAATGTGAGATTATTCGGCAGTGAAGATAAAAGGGTAATAGTATAGTAATGGTCGATGTCACATGTCTTCAGTTTGGTTTTTTTGACGTGCTGGATTGTGGCCCACTCCCTCTCAGAGAGAAGGCTTGTTGTCTTAGCAGTGGGAACATAGTTATATAGTCTGATGATAATAATTACTGATCATTTCAGTTGGTTCAAAAATAATCTGAAAAATAAATAGATTATTTAATTATAAGAAAAAATGAAGCCTGTGACATTAATTCATGCTCCCATATAGTGATATGGGAGCATGAATTAATGTCACAGGCTTCATTTTTTCTTTATTTTTTTTTAAATAATCTCCTGCAGTCTATCATGACCTAATGAGGTCATGATAGACTGCAGGGGATTATTTTCTAATCAAATGCTGCAAAGTAGGTAATATTGTTTAAACCAAAACATATAAGAGAAGCAATCATACAAATACAGACGACACCATTTGCCCACTACAAAGACGCCATATAAGTAAAAACAATTATTAGAAATAATTCTAATTGTTAGAAGAAGATGACAAACACAGCAATACAGTCGAAGGCTGAAATAACTTATAATATCTTAATACAGCCTTCAATCCTGAAGAGGCCACTTAGCAAAATCATAATATGAATTGCGATAAAATTGATGAAATGTTTCTTATTAGATAGCTTATTAGGTAGAATTTTGTTCTTTTTAGGCCCTCAAGGGTTGATTGAGTTAATGAGTGTATCTGGCCGGTACATCATCAAATGAGTCCTCTCGCCCAAGGCGGGACGGGAGTCGGGTCGAGGGTCTGTCAGACTGTACTGACGAAAATCGTCCACATTGATCCTTCAATGGCCCTTTACGTTCCAGGGTCATGGTTCCTTGATAAACCAGTCCGACTCCGGCAGGGTTTGAGCCTATTACCTCGTTAAAGTTAACTAGTAAAATGTGGGTATGTGACTTTACTTCTACCCACCCTATCAGGGAATACCGGCGTGATGCTCAGTTATGTAAGGAAATTAACAACAAAATGTTCCTATAAAGTACGTAATATAGTACGATGTTATGAGCTTATGATGTCATGTTATATCAGAATTATATAATAACATTGTTATGGGATTATAACGAGCCAATTTAATTAATTGGTTTGTTTTGAAGCTATTTTCATGGAATTTCGATAACAATTCAAAAGAGATAAATAATAATTCAATTGTTCCTTGAAACTGTAGTTGTCAAGTTAAATTGTTTAACAAGGACACATTTAATTAATTCTATTTGGTTTTAACATAATTGGAATAATATTTATAGAGACTAATACCTTTATATTCTCGTATTATATTTTTTTAGTTACGTACCTAACGGTGTTTCTGCTGGCAGGAATAGATTATTATTTACTCTCAAAAGTATACCTATCGGTAATTGCGGCGGGCATGCGGGCGGTGAGTAATGGGCGACTCGCTGTCCGACCATGGACCATGCCCGGGTCGGCGGCGCGTTGTGTTTCATGCGCGCCTCATAGTGCGTCAGCATGATGATGGGGCCCCCGTCTAGAGAGCCAAAGCCTTTCCTGAAAAATGAGTCACCGTGCTACTGATATTGATAATATTATATTGTGAGTCATGGGGAAACGATAAATATGCGCTTAATTTTACGTACTTTTATACAGACGTGCTCGTGACTAAGGGTGGATATCATTGATTTTGATATAAAACCCGTTTTCACGGACCAAGTTTTACGTAAACTAGTTTTCAGATCTCGATTTACGTCAAACTGATCTCACCAGCAACATTTTGGATTGAGACTCTTCGAGGACGAATAATAAACTCATCGTCGTCCCAGCTTTTGACAAAACTTTGCAATAACAGCCTCTTCATCTTGTAGTACGTTAAAAGAACATAATTTTTACTTTATTGACTTTTGTGCCACCGACTTCCGAAAGAGAAGTTGAAGTTTTTGAAGTCGGTTCATTCTTTTTAATTTTTTAATGTACCTTTTTTAGTTCAAATATTCAATCCAAATTCATGTCATATACCTACATAATTAACTAACATACGCACTAGAATTTTGTTATCCAAAGTAACAGTAATAACAACGTTCATGTATACAGTAAGCAAAAAATATTATATAACGAAAACTACTGAACCAAACTGAATGAAATTTGACATCATTGAATAACACAAATCGGACCAGAAACCACGGAGTAAACGGTGTTCATAAAAATCCAAAAGGCTTGTTATAATGCTCGTTAACAACGCTCTCGTTTGTTTTTCTGTAAGTTTCAAGAATGCTCATAAACTTAAAGTTCAATTTATAAAACAACTGACGCAATACAAATCAATTACCTATTTCATCATTCCGCAACATCCTTAAGTATGACGTCACGTATTACGTCATCGTGTTTTCCGTCCGTCAAGGGTTCTCGCCCTCTATGACTCAACGTACAACTCTCCCTTTGTAAAATAAAAGTCGTAATAGTGACTAATACAGAAAACTTCAGCGGAAAAGCTTCGGAATATTATTAGTAATATGTTGTCGTCATAATGGTATTAAAAACTAAACTACATATTTGTTGCCTGTGGATTCGCCCACGGTAAAATTAGTCTACGGAGACGTACTTACTACTGGGCTAAAAGGTATGCTTTGTTGTTATATCTCAAAAAAACATATTTGTCATTCCTTCTAAAAACTAGCTAATACGCCCTCGGCCTCGGCCATGTTATACGCCAACAGCGGCCACCCTCGCGTGTTGCTCCGAACAATGAGTTTGAGTCCTAGAATGATGGGGCGTTTTGTCAACTAGGGCGTAGGTATGACCGTAGGGCGTAACTAGGGCGTATTACCTAGTTTCACCCTGCTTCGGTGAATGTGCCCAAAAACTCCATGACAACGTATTTGCAAAATAAGATGATCGCTTCAGGAGTTTGAGCGTGAAAAGGTAATAAACAAACAAACTTATTTCAGTTTAAATTATATATTAGTTAGGATTATTTAAGTTAGTTGATTGTCATTGTGGTATTTGGTTTCCGGTGTGGTTGGGAAAAACGAAGATGTCTTATTTTCAAATAAAATAATATTTCCATAGGTTTCGTTACAATTAATATTAATATACCTATCTATTTTCAAAATGTAAGTTTGATATACTGTAAAATATAAAACAAGGTAAAATGCTGCTTTAACAATATTTTTTTCAGAGAGACTCGCTCAGCCAATGAAATGGAATTAAATCAAATCTGATAGTCAAATTATGCTATTCAATCAGAGTCATTTTACTAAAGTTTAGTGGAAAAAAATTTAACGACTTCAAAACTTCTAAAAGATATTATTTTACCAAAAATAACTTTTTTAGCGTTAGATCTTTTTTGACTTCTGTGTCGCCTAATGGTAAGCAATGAAGAGGTCGATTGTGAAGTACGCTTGCTAAGAAGTAACCTATTCACTCGAAATTTAAAGATTCACAATTTTAAAACTTGCAATTAAAATCTTTTTAGAATGTTAAAGCTATTGTCAAACAGACAGGCGAAGCGAATGCGTGAATTGTTTAAATCCAGTCACATAGAAAAGCGAAAGCGACCTTATAGTCTATGTGACTGGCTTCAAACAATTCCATACATTACAAACAAAGACGCTTCGCATCGCGTTCCCCACGCCTGTCTGTTTGACAATAGCTTTAAAGTTATAAGAAATGTTTGTTTTTAGGTGTATATTTTTACATAATATTACATGACTTTATTTACAGTTATAACTAACAGTTATATGTCAATTGTCACCCATTACGCAATTCCACGCTACACATTACCAGCCCGCCTCCATTCCACTTCCTGACATGATCAATTATCCGCTAACGTGCGCAAGCGCCGGTTCCCTCTGTTCCGAGGTTCAAGGCCCTGTAATAAGTCTTACGTAACTTATATACATGTTATAATCAGCTTTTCTCAGTCTTAGTTCCAGTGTAGAACTGAGTCGGGGGACTGTTAAAGCAGGTAACCGCGAACCTGGAACGAAAAGGGTTTTTGAAGGAACAGAATGGATTTTTAGTCAGTAAGAGTTTGACAGTCCTTTCCGCTCCACACAGGGCGAGAGGACTCATTTGATGATTTCAACCAACGAAAAAGAGTTTGGACCTCGTGGCTAAATAATAAGTAGCACACGTTGATTTACTCATGCCCAGGTTAATCCGAGGATGGGTGATCAATCAGCATCTGTCTGGTCTTTTTCCAACTGTGTTAGGGTGGGCAGTCTTACCGAATTCATAATAGCAGTATTTGACATGAAGCGACTGCTTAAGAATGTGAAAATCGCCACTTCAAATGCTGCTTGCATTCAAATTTTTCAAAAAAAGATTCACAATTTCGACGCAGGAGTTACTGCATATAAAAACTTAAAAAAAATAGTACTAGACAATAGAATACTCCTTGGTAAGACTGTAAGGTAATGTCAACTATAACAGGCGAACTCGAGCCACCCCGCCTCCATTCCACTTCCTAACATGATCAATTAGCTGTTAACGTGCGCCGGCGCAGTTCCGAGTTCAAGGCTCTGTAATAACTCTTACGTAAAACCTCTTCCTTGTTTATAGTTCCGTTTAGTTGTCGCATGTACTTACTGACAGTTATGTCTCAGAGAGACGGAGAGGATGAGGAATATAGATAGAAATCTTTAAATAGACATTTTTAACCGACTTCAAAAAAGAAGGAGGTTATAAATTCGACGGTATGTTTTTTTTTGTGTGTGTTTGTTACGCGATTACTCCGGCAATTGTGGACCGATTTTCAAAATTATTTTTTTGTTCGAAAGGAGATACTTCTGAAGTGGTCCCATAGTCACCAAGTTAAGATCTGATGATTGGATCCTGGAGAAATCGAGGGCAACCCTTAAATTTTATAGGTCCACACATCTTTTTTCGCAAATTTTATGAAATAATTTAGGAATAACAAAATCTTACGGGGTATCGGGACTGTCTTGAAATGGCGCCTCAACCATGGAACGGAAAGGGTAAGTAAAGGCGAGGAATACTGATTTTTAGTCAGTTTAGTCTGACAGTCCCTCCCGGGACTCATTTGTTGATTTTCATCCCCAAAACAAAATGAGACGAATTGTGAAAAAAAAACTGCATTCCTGGCATCAAGGTCTTAATGCTCGCTGGCTATTGAACAAATGATGACAATGGTCAGACTCGTACTGACTTGAGAATCAGAAATCTCAGCAGCTTTGCAGTAGGTATGTCTTATGACATTGGGTTTCAACTTTACACGTCAATCGTCAATAAAAACAATCAATAAATTAAACATTTGATGGATTTATAACCTTCCTATTAATAGTCAATTTGAAGGAAGAAGACTGATTGATATTATGTAAAATATTAAGTCATCAAAATTGAATATTCGAAGAGGCGATGACACATAACATAAATCTAGAAAAACCCAGTCAAAAATCAAGTTCACACGAAAGTTCAATGACCAGATTTACTAAAGTTCATTATCTAACTTCGGAATAGTTAAATAATTTAAGTTCCATAGCCGGATACTAGTCAGAAAGTGCGCAAACAGAACAGAATTTCACCAAACAGGGTGTGCATGCGCAAACGATTGGCGCGAAAGTGACACGCGCGTAGCATCGCAATCGTACGGAAGTAGGAATGAATGGTATTTTGTTTTTGAACTATTTAGAGGGACTTCTTTCTTGTTCAGGTTATTGAACTCTGTTCGTATTTTGTTTATTTAAAAAATAATCAGTTTTCGTTAGTTTTTTGAAACTCATTGAATGTTATAATTATCTGGAACTTATTTAATATAATTATTATTTGGCTAATGACGCAAATAATTATAACATTCAATGAGTTCCAAAAACTAACGAAAACTGATTATTTTTATCTCTGACTATACTAATATAGTCAGACTAATAAGTCTGACTGACTTCTTTCGCCCGGGGCGGAGGTGAATGATTGGAAGACCTATCTAATTCTTCGGCAAAAACAGTTTATTTATATCTAGAACTATTGAAGAGCCTAAGTCTATCAGATAAAGTCAGCCTTTGGATAAGGAAAACGTCGCTATTACACAAATAGAGGATACAGGAAAACACCAAAAAATAAAAACATCAAAAAAAAAATAGATAGAAACGTTTTACTAAAAAATTGCATCCGATATCCTCTTAATATTCTTCGATAAATACCTAAGAGAAAAAGCATTTTTTTGTTAAACCTACCCAAATATTATCAAATATCATTTCCTTCACTATTACGTCAAATATGACCTTCAGGATTCTCCAAGAAAGAAGAAGGTAAAACAATATTGGTCACACCTAATCCCGGTAATCCTTTTTTTTGTGTGGTAAAATCATCAAATGAGTCCTCTTACCCCTTACCGTCAGACCTAGTACTGACTAAAATCAACGGTGATCCTTCAATAGCCCTTTACGTTCCAGGGTCACGGTTATGGTTTGAGAGGGTCACGTAACCCCCACTGTTATCCTTGAAGTGTAAGGTAGAGATTAGTGATGTCGTGTGAATGTCTGATTTTTGACATTCGCGAATGCGAATGCGGATGCGAATAATCAATTTCAATATTCGCGAATGCGAATGCGAATATTGACTTTTCAATAAAAGGCAAGCACAATGATAGATAGGTTTGACATTTCGTGTCAGACATTAATAAACCGAACATTCGCTTAGTCCATATAGTTGAATGAATGTCACGACTTATAAAAATAATTAAAGTATTTATTTTTTGTTTTTCTCTTTATTCTCGTATATGCAAAATTATGTAGTAGATTTTTATTATAACTGGGTGATAGGACTCATTTGATGATTTTATCACGATAAAAAGGAATTTTGTCATTTTTGTTCCGATTCTGTTAATATTTTAATACAACCGGACTAACACAAATAGTTCAATTTAGTTGTCTACTTCAATACTATTCCGTTACATGCAGTTTCCATATTCAAATTATAGTATTAAATTAAAAAATAGTGTTTCAAAAATATTCGCAAACATTCGCATCGATTTATGCGGATGCGAATGCGAATGCGAATATCAAAAAACTTGCGAATATTTGCGAATGCGAATGCGAATATTCGCAACATCACTAGCTAGAGATAGAGCAGACGTACTGAAACGGAATGAGAAACTGAAGGAACTCAATGGTTTTAGTCATTCAAGTTATGGAATCAGGTATTACTTTTTAAAATCTTTTTGGTAAAATCATCAAATGAGTCCTCCCACCCCGGGCAGGGCGGGAGGGACTGTCTGACTTGTACTGACTAAAATCCACGGTGTCCTTCAAATCAGGCGTTACTTTGCGGAAATCTAGCTTTTATCTAGCTTTTGATAACATTTTAGTCAGTCAACTTTGACAGCTCCATTCAGAGCGGGAGGACTCATTTGACGTATATTAATTTTTCATTTTATAATTTGGATTTTGGTCGGAAAGCTAAGGAGTGGAATTCCCTGACGGCATCTGTATTTCCCGACAGATAAACCTTGGGGTCTTCAAGTCAAGAGTGAACAGGTTACTTCTAGGCAAGCGTGCATCATCGTCGACCATATCTTCGCTTACCATTAGGCGAGATAGCGGTCAAACGTGAACCTATCTTTAAATAAAAAAAAATAAAAAAAAAACAAAAAAAAAGCACATTAAGCCGTCAGTCTCGGCTGTTATTTGTAGATCTTTGATAGTCGTTAATTTTACTCAGAAGTTCGAAAGTCTGACAATCAGTCGTATGAAGGAGTATCGCATGACCCAGTTACTGGGTTGTGTATATCAAGGCAGTCACTTAATGTAAAATACTGCTATTTAGCTGCATCCGGTTCAACTGGAAGCCGACCCCAACACGCAGAGAAATGTCTAGCTACCTGTACGAGAACTTCTGGTTACAACCGTGACAGCAAGACTCACTAGTTGACTTAACAACATTTCTAGTAATAAATACTAAGTAAGTAGTAGAGATTACAAGGACTTAGTATTTATTACTAGAAATTTTGTAAAGTCAACTAGTGAGTCTTGCTGTCACAGTTGCAACCAGAAGTTCTCGTATACATTTCTCTGCGTGAACATGGATGGGAAAAAGCTGAGCAAATAATGATGAAACAAGGGCTATAAAATAATGTGCATCAGCAATCACCTTCGTCTTAATCACCAGACTACAGAAAAGTGGTGCGATGACAGGCAATAATCACAAATGCGTCATGAACAGGTGATTGGCCGGTACGGGGCAGGTCGATGTTCGAATCTGGCCTCACGTTTGCATAACATTGATCAGGCTGGAAAAGTTTTAAGTCTCGATAGGGTTCAGCGACTTTGGGGGCTGGTAGTCACGTGCCTAGGGAGAAGATAGGGTCAATCCCTCTTCTTTATTATTCGAATGAGGATATAGCGCTCTCAAAGAACCTCACAAACCTCTGACATGGCTTAGACTTGTATTGATTCAAATTAAATCAAATCAAAAGAATTTATTTCAAGTAGACCAGTTACAGGCACTTCTGAATTGTCAAAGACATAAAAATACAGATTATAAGTTAGGTTTCCTCTCAGTGTTTTCCTTCACCCATGTCGTTGATTGAACGTGATAGAAAACACTGGAAAAAAAAATTATGAGTTCAAATCCGAGCAATTACCGATACCTACGTCTTTTTCAATGCACACGTATACACTACACACCAAAAAGTTTGCGATCACTCGAAAATCGAAACCTTTTTTGTTACGGTTGATTATATTATTATGATTTCTTCTTATTTTTTAGATTATTTATTTAAAAATATCGATTTAAAATATACAACAATAAAACAGTTTAATTGATTTTCCATTTTTTTTTTTTTTTGATTTTCCGTTAAAAAAAATTAATCGCTAGTGGTCACAAACTTTTTTTTTGATGTGTGTACTTTCTAAGTTTATCTTGGACAACATTATACATTAGTGAAAGAAAACGCGAGATTTCCTGTTTGCCAATAAAACGACTTTTCCGAAAAATCTATCTTTGAAATCATGTTTACTGCACAACAATAAACCTAGATCTGATTGCGCCATTTTTAACTCATTGACGTCAAATTGTTTAAATTATAACTTCCTGTATCACATAAAAATATTTAAGATTTTCCTTGTTTTCCATTTTCCTTAAAAATGCTATACCTACCTAATTTCTTAATGCATAATCTTTCCTTATATTAAAATTAAATAGGTCTGGTGTTTGAATGCAAAATGCAAATGGCTTGAATGGGGTTTTCCGAGATTCAAAAACTCAAGGTTAAAAGGAAACACTTCACTATTTGGTAACAGGTAAAATTAATATTTAAAAGACACGTAGGTATATTATATCATTGTCTTGTCTAACTAGCGATTGTATTGCATCTTGCAGGACTAGCATAATTATCATAATTATTGTTGATGGCTCAAAATGGAGAGCTATGATCAATATATTATAACTAAGGTAGTCGTAAAATTTCGCAGGACTGACTGAAAAGTGCCCTGTAGCTGTGGAACATAAAGGTCCTGTGAAAGAACACTGTGGTCTTCTGTCACAGGTATTTCCATACTTAAAAGAAGGTCTCTATAATGTATTTGTTAAAACCTGTTGTTAACGAAATAAACTTATTATAGTTAAACTATTATAAAACTTAAACAGGGTATTTAGTTAGTAAGAATCAGTCCCTTCGTTCAACATAGCGGAGACACAGACACAGGGAGGACTCATTTAATGACTTTTACACTACAAAAAAGGTACTAAAGGAACAAGTCCAAGTTCGCCCCCGTTATCACCTGCACTCAAAGTACTTGTGCACTTCATCATCATCAGCAGCCTATGTTCCCACTGCTAGGACACAGGCCTCCTCTCTGTGAGAGGGAGTGGGCCGTAATCCACCACGCGTGGCCGGTGCGGGTTGGTAGATGTCACATGTCTTCGAGTTTTTGGTTCTAGGACCTGCCGGTTTCCTCACGATGTTTGTCACCGTTTTGAGAGCAGTGGTGATGAAATAAATTACACAAAGTAATGCGCCTGGCGGGGTTCGAACCCGCGACCTACAACTCGTAAGTCGGGACCGATACCAGTGGGCCACCACTGCTCTGAGCTCACTCACAGCTGCTCTATGCACTTAATAGATTTTAATTATAAATTATTATAAAACAAATAAATGTAAAGAAAAATAAAATTGGCCCTTAAAAAAGTAAAAGTAACAGTGACCCTTTCAAGTACCTATTGAGAGAACTAAATTAGAACCAGCAAAGTAGAATACTTTAGAAACCATAATTATTAGTAAATCTTGATTTAAATCAAACATGACAGGCTAGTATAATGAGATGACGATTTTGGCGCAGAACCTAAAATCCTTAGATCATAAATCTTTTCAATCTGCCATTTCAAAACAAGGATGATAGCGAAAATCATTATGAATAGAAGATATTAGAAAAGAAAAACATTTATTTGATGTTGGACACACACACATAAATAATAAAATATTAAATTAAAAAACAATAAGAATTTTATTGAGCATGTCCACACCAAAAAGGGTTACCAACTCAACATTTGCAGGGCAAAAGACAACCAGCGCTGGTTTTCAGTTGGAAAAACGTGCAATGTTAGGTACCAAATATGCGTGATGATACTGAAAAGAAACATTTGATCTTGCATAACAACAGTCACAAGTCAAAATCTACATTAACACGTGCTTAGTTACCAACCCAATCAAAAAACAATTCACACACCACAAAAAGAAACTCAATTTACCATAAATTACATCATTCAAAATTCATTACAATGTAAAACAGACTCTATGAAAATAAATTCACTGTCCAACATTTACATAGGCTATCATGGCCGCCGGGGTCAATGGCCGGGTGACGTAAGGACGTTCCGATGTATTCTGTAATGCTTTCACACTTTCTATGAAAACGGTAAGTTACTACGTCAGACTGAAGAGATTACCGTTCTGATTTGAATATGAGTCAGCAGATGAACTATTAGCACCCCTGACTCAATGGGGCCCGTTTTCAGTATGATTCATGAAAGGTACTCAAAAAGTGCGGAGGAAAACATCGTCATCCGTGACGGTTGTAAACTTTCGAAATAAGAGTGAATCAGAATCTCCTGGGTGTGTTTGATTCATCTGAAGGAATACCGAAGTTAAGAATAGTTGTAAATTTATAAGGAAGACGATATTATCTATTATGTCCTTAGGTCCAAGTTGTGACGTCCAACAAGTCACCCGTATACTGGGCACTCGTAATGGAATACTCTCACACATAACTACAGGTGGGATCTTCTTTCTTCTTCTTTAGCCTCTCTCTACCATTTTGGTGTAGGCCTCCTTCAACTCTTTTCGCTCTTCACGACATCGAGCTCTTTGTAACCAATTTGAGCCCGCAACCCTTTTCACGTCATCCTTCCAGCGAATTTGTGGTCTTCCTTGAGGGCGTTTTTCTCCCCATGGCTTCCATTCGAGAAGACGTTTGCACCAAGAGTTTTCTTTCCGGGCAACATGGCCAGCCCAAGCCCACTTCAAGTGTGCCACTTGTTTCGTAACATCTGTGACTCTGCTTCGTTCCCGGAGCCATTTGTTAGTTCACAGGTGGGATAGCTACTGTAAAAGCTAGGTCCGTTGAAAGTTGTTTAAGAAATACAAAGAGTTTAAAAAAAATGGCATATGTCAAGTCAAAAGTTTGATCATGAAACCAGAGAAAAATCCCAAACAAAAAATTACGCAACATTAAGGCAAACTTGCTAAATAAAATTAGCTAAACAAAGATCTAGAGATAAAAATAAAACAACGAATAAACAGTATGATAAAAATATGCATTTATACATCGCGAGTTGCGCGGGCGACGACCCGATGACGTGAAGTTTGCGTAACAGCCTTGAACTACCGGCTTGGCTTTACGTGTTGTTGGCGATACAAGGGTAAGTTTGTAGTTGAGAGAACGCTTATTCATTAAAAGCAGCGAGTAGATAGCAGTACATTTGGAACTCCAAAACATCACCATGGTCACTATTTGCAGGCATTGGTATTGTTCCACCCTATACTGAATGCAGAGGCCTTTTCTAGAGTTTTCACATTTTTCTGTCGTAAAAAAGGGACTTTGAAACGTCAAAGTCCTTTTTATCAAGGTAACGACCTTGATATAATTAGTTCCTCGTTCACACTAAAGGAGGCGCTTTTTCATTGTCCAAATAATAAACGGTGCAAATAACTAAAGAACGCTGTAAGATGTGGAAATCTGGGGCCTTACTCTTGAAATCAATCCCAATCTCGATCGTATTCTAATTCGATTCAGTTTCAATTCCAAAATTCAGAAAATTGGCACTCTTGAACGAAGTCGAGATTGAGATTTGAATCAACTGCATGTTCGACTACACCTACACTGATTGTCATGGGGTGGCCATACAAATGGAAACGTTAATTACCAAATTTAAAAATATTGAATTACTCATTAAATCAATAAATCAAGTGCTGATATTTATTTTCGTTCGAGTAAAGTCGATTTCATTTAGTTCCAAAAAAATCCGCACAATCCTGTTCCAATCGTGAGCTAGTGTAACATTCAAGAGTGCCAAATGACAAGATCTCGATCCCAATTTCCAATTTCAATTGAGATCGAGTGTCGAGAGTAAGGCTGCTGGTGCTAAGGCCTCATGTCTCCTCTTATCCTTTCCTTAGTATGTGTAGGTCTTTACGGTAAAGACCTACGCATACTAAGGAAGGATAAGAGGATCCAGATCTTATCCTAAACCTTAGCCCAAAGTTGAAAAACGAAGAAATATGGAACTAAAATTAATACTTCCGTTAGTGTCTTTGCTAAAAGATTTCAAAAATATACTTTGTTGTGTTGTATGTGACAGACATGGTTCAATAAATTGTATACTCATGAAGATTATAGAAGCTTTAGTAAGCATATTATACCTAGTGTTTGAGGCTGCTAGAGCGACAATTTATTCAGGATCGCTGGGTAAGCCCCATTGCAGATAACGCGACGCAAGTCTTTGACTTTGGTATCCAGGCGAATATCACACAGGCACGCCTCAATGGATACCAAAGTCATAAAGTATCGGAGACTTGTGTCGCCTTGTGTACGAAGGACCTAACGGTGATCGAAACTCGAGATGATGAAAACATATTTTATGTACTAGCTTCTGCCAGCGACTTCGTACGCGGATCCTGTTGCTTATGCCAGCAACAATGGGGTCGTTAAAATCGAAGATCTGAAACGTCTGATGTCGAATTCTTAGAGCCTGGGGACGGGAAAACAACGGGACGCGCATGACGATTCCAGACGTTCCCGATCTTTCATTTTTGTAAGTCAACAGGAAATGCCCATCAGACTAAACAACTCTTGCTAAGATGTTATTCATATATATGTTATAATGTAGCTGGGCTCTTGGAATTCCACATCAGTTGTTCCAGATCTCAATTTTCATACGTCAACAGAGAGTGCTCATTAGGCTGAACAACTCTTGCTAAGACGTCATTCTTATATATGTTATAGTGTAGCTAGGCTCTTGGAGTTCCACATCAGGTGTTCCAGATCTTCAGTTTTTATACGACAACAGGGAGTGCTCATCAGGCTGAACAACTCTTGCTAAGACGTCATTCTTATATATGTTATAGTGTAGCTAGGCTCTTGGAGTTCCACATCAGGTGTTCCAGATCTTCAAATTTATTTTATCAGCAGAAAATGCTCATCACACGAAACAATTTTTGCTATGGCGCTATTTTTGTATCTCTTATAGTTTAGCTGATCTGTTGCAGTTCTGCATCAGGTGTTCAAGTTTCCAATATAAATTATAGCTTATAATTATGTTGCCCAGACTCAATAACTATACAAAAAAAAAAAACAATCAAACCCGTCCAGTAGTTCCGAAGATTAGCGTGTATGATGGAGTAACTTCTCCCGTTTTACGAACATTTCCCTTCATTGCTCTGCTCCTATTGATTATAGCGTGATGAAAAGTATACTATAACCAGCGCAGGAGTATGAAAAATAATTGTACCTACCAAGTTTCGTCAAAATCCGTCGAGTAGTTTTTGTTTCTATAACGGTTATACAGACAGACAGACGGACAATAATTTTATTTATTGCATTTTTGGCATCAGTATCGATCCCTAATCACCCCCTGATAGTTATTTTGGAAATATATTTCATGTACAGAATTGACCTCTCTACAGATTTATTATAAGTATGGATTATTTTATTTCTTTTCAAATTATTTAGGTTTATATAACTTTCTAAACAGTACCCTTAGCACGAGTTTTCAGTATTTGAGACGTAAAGTAAACTGGAACTTTGACAATTACAAATTGAAAATTTTCAAGGAAAAAATTTATTCCTTCTTCGCACACCAGAGGCGCTGTTCCATTTTTTCATACAAGAAACACTGTAAATACTGGAAAGACGCTGTAAAGTAAAAGAGTGAAAACTTGTGCTAAGGGTACCTACTGTTCCTGAACCCAACGTCACAAAAAACAAAGACAAACACTTATTCATCAAATATTCTAAGTCGTAACAGCATTTCTCTTGTATTACGTGCGTCTAATAGTAATATTCTTTACGTAACATCTCTCGGGCCTTGAACTCGGAACATTTGCAACGGTAGTGTTGTTTCTTGCTTCTAAGAATAGAGGATGAGTTGATTGTTAGGCTTCCGATTAGAATATTGGTAATGAGTGTTATTGATTTTCGAGGATAAAATGGTTGATATGGACTTAGAATTTCAAGATTCTTTATCTTGAAGAATTTATGGACGTGTTTTATATTTCATGTATTTTTTTTTTGTTACATGTCTAAATACTTACAATTTAATAATTCAATCTGTAAAACCATTTAACTGTTACACTTTTTTTATTAATTTCTGAAATTTCGGGACTGGCACAAGAGCCGTGATCACGGATACCGTTTTAGAATCTTTAATCATCGAGTTCATTATCGTTATACTACCATGAACGATACTAAGACTTAGGAAATGCCTTCACTCATCATAAAAAACAGGGTCAGCTTCCAGTTTACCGTGCTCATTCTTATCGACAGAAAAAGATGCGTAAGCGTATCTATAGGTTTCTCCTAACCAACAATCTTGCTTTACCCTCATCGAGAGGATTCAGGTGACCTTCGCTTCATTCTGGATTTACCCTGTGAACTTCAATTGACAGGAAAGTGGAATTTGGTAATTCCAAATGGTGATAATATCGATTCAATTGAGCAGGTGTCGTAATGATCAATAATAGTTATTAGATTTTGTTTGATTTTATTTTAATGTAATTGAATCTTGTTTGGTTTTATTAGATGTTTTTATTAATTTGTGTTCGGCAATGGGTGATGTTTAACTGGTATGCTATTCTACAAACCGTTTTAAAACTCTTATTTAAAATATAGAAAAGCAATGATTCTATTCTTCAGTGGTATTTTTTGCTATCGGGGTGAAACCTTCAAAAGACTACCAGTCTTTGGGGAAAAGACCTAAATAAATCTATTTTACTAAAACCACCTCGGTGGTTATTATCAGCACATGGGAAGAGGCCCCGTTTCCTCTTTGAAGACCTGACCGTGTCCCCCTCTATGCAGCGCCTGTATTTGTATCATACTCGTGCGAAAAAGAATCAAATTGTAAAGAAATAGCCAAGACATGTCATGCGATGTCTATTCTTGGAAAGACAAACAGAATAGGTCATATCAGGTGTTCTGCACGAAAAATATGCGCTTTTGACGTGGAGTTGCGGACACCAGTCTGTGATACAATACAACTTGTACCTATTGTGTGATGGTGTTTACAACTACGATATCGCCCATTTCACTGCTATTACCAGTTAATTATTTTATTGTTTCTATTTATAAATGTAAAATAAGTATAAAGTTAATTAAACTATAAATAGAATAGAACAATCATAGAAATACGCACAAGTATTAAATGGCAAAAATCTATAATATAAAAATCAATTGCTGTTCGTTAGTCTTGCTAAAACTCGAAAACGGCTGGACAGATTTGGCTAATTTTTGTTTTGAATTATTTTTGGAAGTCCAGGGAAGGTTTAAAAAATTTTGAGGTGGTACGAAGTTTGCCGGGTCAGCTAGTCTATAATATAAAAATCAATTGCTGTTCTCGCTAAAGCTCGAGAACGGCTAGACCAATTTGGCATAATTTGGCTTTGAATTATTTTTGAAAGTCCAGGAAAGGTTTACAAGGTAAAAATGATTCTGCGGCGGTACGAAGTTTGCCGGGGCAGCTAGTTTAATATAAAAAATAGGACGTCAAATAATTCTTTCGCATCGCTGTAAACAGGAACACTGTCCAAATGATGGCAAGTACCACGTTTGATGGCAATGCTGTTTCATTGGCCCAATAAAGCCAGCCTCTGATCCCGTGTAGAACCGATGCTTGGTGATAACTGGAAGTACAAAGTCCTCACGGGAATTTAAATGATTAAAGGTATTCCACATTGGGCACCCGCTGTAATGGCACCTGAGCTAATGGCACCTTAACTATTTCACATAAGGGTCCTTTCAAAATTTTTCGCAGTTGCCAGTTGCCGAATGTGGAATATCTGAAAAATAACTGGATTTTAAAACCTCTGAGTTTGTTTTGTTTCTTATCAGAGTAGCCAGGAACGAAACACCGACCTCATCTTGTTGTAAAACTTGCGTTAAAATGTTTTTAGGACCATCATTTCTTATTATACGAAATTTAATACGTATACCAGCCATTTAAGCATCAAAAAACCTTGACCACCAAATTCTTGACATCCACTTCCCCAAGCCACTTCCCACCACAATTTCCTGCTCGCGCAGTTGGCGCAGTTCCGCGCAGGTTCAAGGCCCGTGTTACGCAAGCTTCCTGACGGTGCGCCGGCGCATTTCACCTTACATCACGCTAGTAATAGTAATTGCAACAATTTATATATGTACGTATAATGGTTGCGCTTTCTTCGCTTCCTACGTTATGTTGTGATGTAATTGAACAGGAATTGGTGTGTTGTTTTTTTTTGCTATGTAGGAAGGATGTGTTTATGACGGGGCCTCCCTTTAGAGGGCCACAGCGTACCGCGACCCCGGAACGTCAAGGGCTATTGAAGGACACCGTGGATATTAGTCAACTGTACGAGTCTGACACCCCCTCCCACCCTGCCTTGGGTCGGACGACCCATTTTATGATTTAATTTTTACCAAACACAAAAATACTGGCAAAACATGTTGTAAAATGTTGGCAATATGCGTTGGGGTTTGTTTGTTAAGTTGGTAACTTGGTGAGAAAATAAATAATTTTGGGCAAGTCCTGATGTCTACCTTCGATCATTAATTATAATATAATAAATTATGTAGTTCTTATTTATCGAAGATGTCTGCATTGAAAATTGGAAAGAAGCTTTACGATCATGATCGTTGGAAGGAATGGAGGCACTCCTGTAACGGTTACAGGCTAGCAAAAAAAAGTTTTGGCATTACGCAGGCCGTGTTTTGAGTCTTCAAAAACGTAATGATTTACATTTTATGTTCGATAGGCATATTGTTATTCATCATCACTCTTTTAGTATAAGATGTGAGTAAAGCAGTATCCTAGGATATTTTCTCATCTCATCATCTAGGAAAAAAGGTAGGTATTGTTCCCGAGAAAAACAACAGTAACTTATGTTCCGCGGCGCATGCAAAATCGATTGTCAAATTCGAAATTGAAATGCTAATGAAATACATATTATTAATTATAATTATGTTTTTAATTACCATTTTGTCAACGGGGAGGAACGGGTGAAGGAGAAAAAGACCAAAAAAGATGGATAGATTTTGTGACAAATAAGATTTTTAAAAGAATAAGCATAGACGATAGTAACGAGAAGTGGAAACATTTTTTTGCTATTCCTCCACATTTTTTTCTGATTAATTTCGTTGCAGGATCCAAGATAGGTAAATAATTCATTATCCGGGACACGTCGAGCTTCAGTGCCTCATCGCTTTTCTGGTGGTTGCCACTGTTGATGCTGGCTTTCAGGAGTTGCAGTGGTTTGGGAATAGTGTGGTGGGTTTGTCCCAATAAAAAAAAATACGATAGTAACATATGAGACCAAGGACAGGAAGATGGTGTAGTTTCTCCTGTAACTGTCTCTTGTTTTATTTGTAAGAAATCGGTGAGTAGCATGTCATATCGACGGAAACTTATTGGACTACTGAAAATTTTGCGAAAGGGACAAACCCAACGGGTTCGCGGGACTTACCGAATTACCGTTACCCTGGAACGTAAAGGGCTATTGAAGGACACCGTGGATTTTAGTCAGTACGAGTCTGACAGTCCCTTCCGTCCTGGCCTGGGCGGGAGGACTCATTTGACGATTTTACGAGAATAAAAAAAGGGCAAACCCAACCTTCAAAATGAATAACCTATTGCAAAGCTTTTCCGTAAAAAATATTTATTACGAACGAAAACGAAAAGAGTTACAACTTTATCACGCTTTTCGGAAATCACGGTACTTCTAAAACTTAATGTCAGACTTTTATGGGTCCTCTGACATTATTTAAGGTGACTGTTGCGTCATGGCCACCTTACTGACGTCATTGAATCACGATTTAACATATTTTAACTTGTTCAACCCCTTTTCTTAGAAAATTGTGTGCAAATAGGTGTAATAGCGGACTGTAAAGTTGTAATTTGAATGGTTTCTTTGAATGTATTTCCTTTGATTTTAAAGTATTATGAGGTTATGAAAAAATCTTGTGTTGTTGTATTTATTCGGTGCGTTGTTCTTAAGGTTAATATTGAAGCAAGTGCGTAAGGAAAACTTAAATTAGTTTTGCTTATCGGAGGACACGATGCCTCCAGGTCTGCCCTGCTTGGGAGGAGGCGACCTCTCGTGCCCAGCACTGCTTCAGGCCCTGCTATGGAGCGCGGGGGAATGGGAAGTAATCGCCTCCTTCTGAAAAAAGAGCATTGCTCAGAAGAAGAAGGAGGCGTTATATGTAAGAGGGAGTGGACACCCTCCACCCCAACCCAGCCGCCGCGCCGTGGAAGGTCGTCGTGCATGGTGATGGCGTGGCGATTTCCAGCGACTATAGGCCCGGGCTTGCGGGCGGCGTAATGGGTAGCTTGCTGTCGAACCAAGGAACAGGAGGCCTACTCTCTTAGACCGTCAACGGAAATATGAACCCTACTCCCTATCAGTATTGAATTCATAAGTTCTGACAACACATTCGGAGTCGAGATAACTGTCCAAACAGGTTGTCACTAATTTTTAGTTCATAGCACTTACTAGTCTTAAGCCCGTAAGTGATGAAGAGTAAGAAACGCCCGAAACGGAAGCCGAAGCTACGGGTTTCGTGCCTAAATAGTAATACCCCACACACGGATCATGAGAGAAATAAGATGAAATTTTTCACATAAATATTTTGGGTATGCATGGTGAGCGAGTATAAGTTTGTCATTAATTAATAATATAAACAACACGAGCTTTGACAAACAAGATTTCCTAATTTCCTTAAAATCATCCAAGTCACCTGACTTTTCAGGTACCTACCAACAACAAAAACTTTTCAATCGTGCCCCTTTGTGATTCAATTGGCAAATTGACGTCACAATCCAGTAAAATACAAAGGAAGCCAAGCCTTTTTCCTACCATACGTCATATTCGAACAAAAGCCAGGATAACTTTGTGGAAAACGAGACTTTTCCATAAAGTTTATCCTGACAATTGTATTACATTACTTTTCTATACTTTTACAGGAAAGTGCAAATAATACAAAAAAGGGCCGTGGTTTGACGTCATTGGAAAAAGTGGTCTAACCGTGTTGTATGAAAAATTATGGACCTACCTTCGGTAATGATTGTTAACTTTTGTACCTACCCTGTTTTAATCTAGGGGAGTTAAGCATTGCTAAGGTTGCGGAAATTTCTTGAGAAGTAACCACTGCTCTGGAACGCAAAAGGCAAAAGGAAAAGGGTGGATTTTGGTTAGTTATAGACTGACATTCTGTTAGGCTCCAAAAAAAGGGGGAGTGAAGTAGCGTTTCAAAAATATTTCTCGTATATATTCCATTATACCTTTTTTGAGTATTTAAATACCTACATAAGGTCCCGTGACCCATATTACTTATAAGTACTCATTGAATAATTATTAATGTCTGTGAAAAAACTTAACGGTAATCTCATCTTTCTTGACTCAGCTGTTTAGAATGTGCGCTGCCTGTCAGTGAACATAATAAACTCGATGTATGATCACTTGATATCCCGTCTCTTAATTACCACCAAAAATAGCCAACAACCATCTTCAAACATACAAAAATCAATCATAACATAACAACAAGAAACAAAACAAACATTTTCACGCGCGCTGCGCAAGCGCATATGTGCGCGCGCACGTCAATTCACTTCCAGATGTTATGCAACAGGAAAGCGGGGGGGTGTGACCGGAAAGTGAAAGCTGGGTCGTTGACCTGCCTGCACCGAATGTCAATGCGAAGTTGAAAGGGGGAAGGAAGGGGGGAAAGAGGGGGGAATTGGGTTACGTTACGAGTTTCTAATTTTCCGTTCATTGATGGTGGCGTTTGGTTTAAGAGTTGAATTTATTTTGTAAGGGATTATGGTTCTTAATGAAATGGGATTAGGTAATAGAATTCATTGAGACAATGATGTATTGGAGCAGCATGGAAGAGGAAGACAAATGCTGTGCCGATCCGGGGGATTAATAGTTCGATTTTCTTTTAGAAGGGATTATGGTTTTTAATGAAATGGGATTAGGTTATGAATTTGATGACTGCGAAGATGATGATATTATTATATTAGAGAAGTGTGCTGTGCTGATATCAAATACTCAATACTCAATACTTTATTGCATTCCTGTTAAATAAAACTGTTGATATTATGGTAAAACATTAAATCAATTATGGACCCTGTTGGACACAGCAAAGTTAAGTTAGTTGGTGATAGGAGAAAGGATGAAGGCGCTTTTTTGTTTAAAATAATTAGGATAAGGGTGGGAAAATTGTGAAGTATATGAAGTTTGGCAAAAGTAAGAACTTATTTAGTACTTCTGCACAGATTGTATGTAATGCTATTTGCAATTAATAATATTACGTGACCTAATAACAAATTGAATATAATTAATTAATTTTGTTATAGTTTTTTTACTTACACATTTTGTTTTATAAACTTTGCCCCACACTAGGCATTTCTCCTACTATATCGTGGGTGCGTTTACAAACATAGAAACTCACTACAATCACCCAGACTCGGAACAACTATTTTCAGATCATACAAATACTTACATGTTTCGTGCGGGGGCCGAGTCCGCGATACGCCGTACTGTAGTCGATCAATGAACCTCTGCGCCAGCCGTGTCGTCGGCAAATTGTTATGGCACCAAACGTACAAAAAAAAAAACCGGCCAAGTGCGTGTCGGGCCACGCACAGTGTAGGGTTCCGTAGTTGCCATCAAAATACTTATGCGAACTAACTAAACTGTTTCGCTGAATTTAATTTTAAAGAGAACAATTTTCAAAATCTGTCCAGGCGTCTTTGAGATATCGGGGAAAATACATAAAAAAAGATTACGACGAATTTAGAACCTCCTCCTTTTCTTGAAGTTAGTTAAAAATAGTTGACAATAAAAACCTACCTATCCCCAAAACATACCCACCTATTATAGCTGTAAAAGTAAAGTTGACAAACTTACATTTGCAGTTGCAGAACATGTTCTCCGATACATTTTGTTTAGGAAAATAATTATGTTATCCAAGTACCTTTTATAAGTTGGTCAACTATTACTCGTAAACTTGTAAAGCCTACTTAGTCGTGATATTTTTTTTTTAAACTTCGTTATATGTACTACTATTGTGAATTTTTTCATACCCCCAAACATAACCGTTTAGCTGGTAGAGGCACACTTTAAAGCTTAATATTTCACAAACGAATCTTTTTATCAAAAAGTTGTTAATGGAAACTATAAATATTTTTAAAGACCTATTTAATGATACCCCACACTAAGGGGTACGCGAGAAAAAAAAAACATCCCCACTTTACGTGTACAGGAGGTACCCTAAAAAAAATATTTTACGAGATTTTATTTTACCACTTTTTCGGCGCAACAAATCCGTATATTTACACCAAATTACAGCTCTCAGAGACGCACAGTACTAACTGTGCGTCTCTGAGCTAAACTGCGGACAGACGGACGGACGGACGGACATGGCGAAACTATAAGGCCTTTGTCAAACAGACAGGCGATAGCGAACCGAACCGAATCATGTCATATAAAAATGCGAAAGCGATCCGATACTCTATGTGACAGGCTTCAAACAATTCCATACATTACAAACAAAAACGCCTCGCTTCGCGTTCGTCACGCCTGTCTGTTTGACAATAGCTTAAGGGTTCCTTGTTGACTACGGAACCCTAAAAACAGATGCTGGTGCTATGAATCATAGTTTTAATTCTCGAACGTTATGAAAAGTTGTATGACCTAACTTGACCTAAGGCCTATTGGGTAGTTTTACCGGGTTTATCTGTTTACTCTGTAGGTTGTGAATAAATATTTTGGTCCACGAAAGTGGATATTATCGAAGTTAAAAAGTTATGTTTGTATATTGTCGTAATACGAGTCATTTCATTTTTTTATCATTGTTGAGTAAAGAAACCATAGCACGGGCTTTCAAGATCTTGTGTCGTAAAGCTAAAACTTTGATGTTAACTGGTGGATAAAATAAGTTCCTCTTTCGCACACTAGAGGCGCATTTCAATTCATTTCCCATACAATCTACGTCGTACGGAAAACAGTGTATGGTCGCGAGATTCATGAATTACCGTGACATCAGAACGTAAAGGGCTATTGAAAGACACCGTGGATTACCAATCTTTGTAAATATGCATTGGTTTATCGAAAGAAAAAATAGGTGTCCATAATTTTGTGGATCTGTCAAATTGCCTATAATAGAATAGAATAGAAAACATTTATTCGATAATGGACACACACACAGACAATAAAAAATAAAATTCAAAATACAATAAGAATTTTGCTGAGCATGTCCAATTGTCCACACCAAAAGGGTTACCAACTCAGCATATGCTGGGCACCACGCAGTGACACACGGACGAGGGTAGGCAACACGTTTCATTGTGGACGACAACATCCCGAATTTGCGGAAGGCTGCCTTTTAAATACGAGACGCCTTTAACAAAGAAATTTCATCATCATCATCATTTCAGCATATTGCAGTCTACTGCTGGACATGTGCCTCTTCCAGGGAGCGCTACAGCGTACGTTATCCCGCTTTTTTCATCCAGCCACTGCCTTACAGCTACCATCTTTAAGTCATCGGTCCATTTTTCCGGGGGGCGTCCCACCTTACGTTTACCTCTAAGCAGTCTCCATTCGAGAACCTTCCTACTCCATCTTTCGTACAAACAAAGAAATACAAAACAGTTAAATAAAATATTGGTCTTAAACTTGACATTGAAGCCAAATCATCTATCTCCGGTAGTTATAACTACCAGCTAAACGTTTCTAAATGAGGTGACCGCGATTTGATGCCGGCGAAATGAGAAAGCGACCTCGAATGCATGTCTATGTTGCTAGCTGCATAACGGTATACTTTGGTGGAGTTGTCAGGGCTGGTACGAGGTTAGATTTGGTCCAGGATTTGGACAAGAGAAGAATGGGCCTGTTTGCAGGTTGGATCTCTGGGTATCTTAGCAGTCACACAGGAAATCGGAGCAGACAGATTGGAGGGTGGCTGGCGTTGCTGATGTGGACCATGGGTAAATTTAAGCAGGAGCAAGATAGGGTATTGAAAAAAGATAAATACACATGCACTAGACGAGAAAAAAAAACAAAGAAAGAAAAAAATAAAGAAAAAAAATTATTTGGCACAAAACCACGACAAGCACACAACAAAATAAAAGAAATAGAAAAATGGAAACTTAAGCTAAAAACAAAAATAAAAGGAAGAAGTGAAAAACAAAGATTTCATGTGTCCCATGGCTGCGCCAAATAGGCCCAGTTCAGCAAAATTTCTAGAACAAAATTATCTAAATTATGACACATAACAAACAACGAAAAGTTTAAAAAAAAGTCTTAGGCGAGGCGGAAAGGACTTCCTATCTAAGCATGGTGCTATAACTTATTTTGACAGGTAAGAATAGTTTATATGGGAATGGGCAAAATTGTTTCTTTTACCATAATTATTCCTTATATTTTTAACATTTTACTCACGTTTTAAACCTTCCCTGGACTTCCAAAAATAAATCAAAACCAAAATTAGCCAAATCGGTCCAGCCGTTTTCGAGTTTTAGCGAAACTTACGAACAGCAATTGATTTTTATATTATAGAGAAGATAGATAGATACGATATTTGTAATAAGCTAGTGGACAGGTGACCTCGTGAAAAAACAAAAGAAGAAAAAAGCTACCATCAGTTAAGAGAAGACCATGTCCAGTTCCCAGTACAGTTAAGAGGATCGTCAACCGAGCGCTCGTCCATACTAAAAGAGAAAACGTTTTCCTACCCCTAAATGTTATCCTATCTCAATGATTTTTTAGAATGCTTCTAACACATTAAAAAACTTAGGTTTATAGGTTTTCTTTTTTTCAACATTTATAATAGTAGTTTGAAAGTTACAGGCGCCTAAGAGTTATTTTTGAAAAAAAGAAAACCTGTAAACCTAGTTTTTTACTGTGTCAGAAACATTCTAAAAAATCATTGAGATAGGATAACATTTAGGGGTAGGAAAACGTTTTCTCTTTTATTATGGGCGAGCGCTCGGTAGACTTTCCTCTTAAGTTATTGATGGTAATCCAAAAACAAAATTAAATCCGGGTTTGTTTAGATCAATGGCAGCCCTAGTATTGCGTTGTATGATATTATGTTGGTACGTATGTAGTTAGATTGCAGGCGCATTTCTCCTCGCGAGGTCATCAGTTATTAGCTGTCTACGCTGTCACTGATCGGGCACAGTTTTATGTATGAAGCAGGAACCCATAACTTTACTACCATAGTCTATGCAACAGATTTGAACCAAATCCTTTTATTTGGGATGTTGGAGTTTGCCGCAAAATGTATTCCCCACGAATAAGTATGTATTAATTAGCCAAAGGTTTTTGTTTTTCCCATTTCTTTATCCCGTACGGATAGCAGAACAATGAAATAATGAAATCCAGCACAAAACTACCGAAAACGAGGACACAATGTGGAATCTGAACAGTAAGTACTAGGAGAACAGGATCAAAACTTTTTTCGTGGGGAATTATTTTTGTGGCGAACTTACAACAACACTTTAACCATCGAATGAGTCCTCCATGTCTGACTAAAAGCCATGGTGTTCTTAGATAACCCTTTACGTTCTGTACCCACGGTTATCCGTGGTCCAGCGACCCCAACCGGCTTTGGCCCTCTAACCTCTAACCTCGGGGTCCTAATTGGAAACCCTACGTTTTTACCACCAGTATACAATATACATAACAAGCTTCCCACTGGCACTGCTAGAACACAGGACTTCTCTCTATGAGAGGGAGTGTGCCATAATCCACCACGCAGACCTTTGCGGATTGGTTGTTCTCGGACATGCCAGTTTCCTCACGATGTTTTCCTTCACCGTTTTCAGAGCCGTAGTGATGAAAGAAATAACGCAAAATAATGCGTCTGATGGTTTATGTTCGAACCTTCGAACTCGTAAGTCGGGGCCGATACTACTGCTCCGCTTAAAATTCTAGGCTTTCCAATTGGAGCCCCCTTAGAGAGCCAAAGCCTGCTGAGGAGGCCACCTCTGCTCTCCTTTTAAGGACTATGCGAAAAAATATGAAAAGAATAACACGTAGGTTTCGGCAAAACTAGGTATCTTTTACACATCCTTTGCTTTCTTGATTAAAGTATCTGGATAATAAACTAGTTAAGTAGAGCCGGGAACTAGAGAGGTCTGGCAAAACTATTTGTTTACTAAGCGTTGTTCCATTGCAAGCGCAATTCTCTTTACCAGGTCATCATTGGTTGCATATCCGGCTCCAGACTGTTCTATCGTTCTGAAAGTTTCAACCAGTGGGTCTAAAATGGCAATTTTAGCAGATTGCCTTTTGCCGCTGCGGCAACATTGGAGAAAAGATGTGAACAAAATTATCACTTAAATCCGCAGACATAATTTCAAAACATTGTAAATCTATGATTTTTTTTTAATTTTGATCTATACGATTTTTTTCATGATCAATGATATTGTGAAATGAAAATAAGCCGAATTTTTGGTAGCATTTTGGTCTAATTTATAGCAACGCCTAGAATGATTCCGATGAATTTTGTTGTCTATCTTCGTTATCGCTAACTCAGTATAATTTTTGTAAGTGATGTAACTGCTATCAGTTACATCACTTACAAAAATTATACTGAGTTAGTAGTACTTCTCTTCTCTTTTACTTTTCATGTCTCTCACTATTGAGAGACATGAAAAGTAAAAGAAAGGAGAAGTAGAAAAAGTCGTGAGGGTTATAATTATGCAGGAAGATAATGATTTATGTATGTTTGCGCGTTGCAATTACTTGTGTAGGTTGAAAATTTTTGTGATTTTTGTATTATCAAAGTGTTTCAAGAGTTCGATAAAACTGACAAACATTATCATCATCATCAGCCGGAAGACGGCCACTGCACACATAGGCCTCCCCTTAAGACCGCCAAGCTCCGAACGACAATTCGCCACTTGCATCCATCGGTTGCCCGCGACCCTCACGATGTCGTCGGTCCACTTAGTGGGAGGCCTGCCTACGCTGCGTCTTCCGGTCCGTGGTCGCCACTCGAGAACTTAACTCTACTCAACTGACAAACAAACACAGATAAATAATCTATACCGTATCCACATTATTCCCCCCAAATGCATCGTGGAAATGCATTGGAAAACTGAATATTCAATATAATCCATAAAGTCAAACAAACAGCTAAATAAATCACTAATATCACATACAATTATCATTGTAATTGTCAATTGATAAATGGCATTATTAGTTATGAAAATGTCGACCGTTATGTGGCGGCAGTGGGCCGTGGCGAGGAAAGTGTGGTGCCGAGGAAAAGTGGTGAAAAGTTAGAATACTTCCCGCGCTTGCATTCTCACGAGCATGCGTGTGCGCATCGCAAGATGGCGGATAGTAGGATGCTATGATTTTTGTGAAGGAAAAAAAGTAATCATTTTAAGGAGAAGGTATAAAAAGATTTTAAAACTATGTTGATTGCGTATCTGACATAGGGCGAATAAATCGATAAAACAAGTTATGCGTGTTTTTAGAGGAGGAAAATTATGTACAAAATTTTCAAGATCATTTACAACGCTTGATGATGAACTAACATAAAAGACAAAATTTAAAATGTACAAGCATGTTTTAAAAAGACAAACAGCCCAGCTTTTCTATCATCTTGTAAACACCTTGTAAGGTGGATGGATTGTGTGAAGAATGGTGTAGGTAAAAGAAAAATGGAGTAAATGATGCAGTAGACAGGAGAACATAAAAGAAGAAAGAAAACGTGTTGTGCAGACCCTAAGTAAAATGAGATAAGTGCAGAAAAATAATGACTATCTTGTGGATATTTGTAAAATTTTAATTATGCAGATACGTAAAGAATGTTAGTTGAAGTTTTATAATAAAACATTCAATTCAAGTTAAAAAAATTACTTGATATTAACTCGTCTTACGACAATCTATCATTACATTCGAATTACTTAGATCAAGCGACACTATCGCTCATCGCTCTTACTACAACACAACCCTATCTATATTAACATCAGCAAATCTTTATTAATTCCACATAATTCCCACAACCTTACCACCCAGAACTTAAAGCTCAAAATCGCTTGTTACAACATAACGGTACTACTTTGAATGATGATCAGTTATCACGCCAAAGTGACGTGACTTACTGTTCCGATTTTATATGGGTTTATAGTTTATTTAACGGTTTACCGAATAGTTGAGTTAATTTCTGTAATCTGTTCACGGTTGAATTGATATTTGTGACATTTTGTTGATGATCACTAATGACTACATTGCTGATAATAGCTGATGCTTTTACCGTTATTTTGGGCATTCGTGTAGTATCAATTTAATCATCAACATGGGATTTTGATCCGTGATTTCTTGGAACTAAGTTTTTGCGATTTCCTGGTCCATTGATGTTTATATTTGGTGGTTATTGTTAAAATGTTCATTACCCATTTTCACCGCAACAACAAACTTCGTACATAACGGCCCTCTAATGAGACCCTTGGAAGGCCAAAGCCTGCTGGGGTCGCAGACTATCAGGAAGCCGTTGCTCCGGAATGGAAAAAGCTATTGAAGGACACCGTGGATTTTAGTCAGTACAAGTCAGGCTGTTTGATCCTTTAATGTGAAGCTGTACCTTGAATAAAACCGATCAGAGGCAACTTCAATGAGGAGACACCAACGACGATATAATACTAGACTCGTAATAACAGGCGACTGATGTCTGTCAACACATTAGGCAAAAAAGTCTTTTATTCGTCTCATTTCGACCAATCCTGTGAGCCGTAAACATACGTTGAGACAGAACAGACCTTGAGTTAGCCAATCACAACGCAGTACCCCGTCCCCCTCGCTTACGTAGTACCTCAGCGAGTTGACAGAATAATTTTTGTTCCTTAGATCGTGCATGCGGAGTCTAGTATTATATCGTCGTTGGGAGACACTCATGTGACTAAGACAGTGATCAGTGTGAATGTTGACGGATGGAGAGGAAGAGGGAGGCCAAAGAAAAGATAGATGAATAGTCTAAAAAATGATATGAAAGACAAAGGAGTAAATGATACTGTGACGTCTGATAGAGGAGAATGGAAGATAAAAACGTGTTACGTCGACCCCAAGTAAAATGGGATGAGGGCAGGAAGATGATGATGAGAGACACCTTCATTATTATTTGAGAAGCGATGAAGTGCTTGCAATTACAAGAATGATGAGTAGGTACAAATTTTGGTTTATAGAGAAAGAGAGCAGATGATAAAAAGAAGAGTGAATAAATTAATTAAAGAAGGAGTAAGTGATGGCGAGACGTCTGACAAGGGAGAAAAGAAAAAAAACTAGTTTACAAAACTAGTTAACTAAGAAAATAGGTAAGCCTTTATAGGTACACCTTTTGTAACTAGCAGATTGCATCAACACAGGATGACAACCCAAAAACTTAGTTTAATTGCTCTAAAAAATATGGAAGGAAAATCTTTCGAGGAAAATAAATATGTAAGGTAGATCTTAGAACTTAAAATAGGTAGGTAAGTGTTGAAATGGATGAATAAGCTTCATCATTACAGCCCAACCCAGAACCTAGTTTTTACGTATTGTTTCCCTATAATAGCGGCTCCACATTAGTGCCGTGAATTCACGCCGCGAATTCCCGCCGTGAATTCTCGGCACAATACCGACTTGATACCGACACTGATCGGAAACTGGCGCGAACGCGCGTGAACCCCGCGGAAACCATCCACATTCTCGTTCGCGCCTGTTCACGGGGGTTCACGGCACTAATGTGGAGCCGCCATAAGATTTTGCAGAAGACGTCATTCAGAAGATACATATTTAGATAACTAAAGAGACCTTGAAACATCGAATTCGAAACGAAACAGTAAAGTTTTTTTAGAAGAGGAAAACCACAAGTTTGTACAATGTGATTACTCGTATTTAGCTTGGGAGGTACCAAAGATCAAGACAGTAATTAAAGAATTCTTAGAAGATTTTTAATGTGGGTCATAAGAATAACATCAGGTGTTAATTTATTGGAACTTCTATTTTTTTGTTCCCTTATGTCTGCAATCTTATAAAAAGAAAATATACACCAATGTTATTGTCTTGAAAAGTTCGCTTTATGAAACGTTTTCCTGATAGAATCACAAAACAAAGAGGACAGTATGTACCATTTATGTACTCTACAGAAGCCAGCACTTTATCCTACCCCGATCTGTCAAATTTTCGGTATCGGTCATAAAACTTATTTTGTGATAAAGTTGAAAATCTAATAAAGTAGTTTAACAGGGGGTATTATAATATTTTTGATTTACTCTTGTAAAAACTCAAACCGAAAGATTCAAAAAATCTATTTAGAGTCCACGCCACGAAAATTCATGTTACTCTTCGTACTGCATTTTTTATGCAGTTTGTATGACATACTTTTATTAATAATTCAATAAATAATAATAAAATTATTGTCACCAGTTCATGTTCTATTGAAAATTCTCACACAAAATAATAAACATTTTGGAAATCATTTGGCATATTGTGAAGCTCTTATTAAATTAATTCGTAAGTATTTTCAAACTTTGACCTCATATTACGTTCTAACATTTACATTAAATAAAAATACCACTGTCCAATTAGGAAGCCATTTTGTTTTTGGACATGGCGCCTAAAATATGGCCGCCATTTCAATTTCGCGGCAATAGGTCAAAGAAAGTGTCATCCATAGTTACATACCTTGACACGTAATAGTAATAAATTGAATTATGTATGTGCTGTCACTCTTCTATTTGACATGGCAAGCAGGACTATAATAATATAATGGCTATGTTAGCATTGATTTTTTTGCTCTTTCCTTTATTAACTGCGTGAACGAAGCAAAGTCAAAAGATTGGGAAAGAGTTTCAAAGTCAAAAAATGGGAAGACGCAGAGATCAATGTGATCTCTCTATTCAAAATATCTGTCTAAGAAATTGCTGGACACTGCCCTTGTATTAAATTTACGAGCAAATTTCAATCAACTCAGCCAATCGCAGTCCATTGGTGGACATAGGTCTCTCCCAGGCTGCGCCACATCACCCTTGTCCTCATCCAGTATATCCCATCCACTTTCTTAAGGTCGTTGGTCCATCTAGCTAAAAAGCGTCCCACACTTCGCTTGGGACTCGTCTGCTCCACCGGCCATCGATCCTTTGACAAAAATAGTAGGTAGTAGTAAAGTTAGTAGCAGGCATTTTCTTTCAACACAAATAATGCTTTAAGTCATATAACTTTATCTACAGCATCTAACCGTCCCAGTGAATTGACGTTACTAATGTTATATCGTTGCAGTTTAAAAAGAAAAATAACAAAAAAAAAAACATCTAATTATGATCATGATCAAGACAGTGATGGTATTTTCCTATAAAACACATTAATTATCTCTGGTTAAATCTAGCAAAAACGGCCCTACCAACATAACAACAGTAACTGTCATTTATCAAAAACAGTTCCAAAAAAATCCAAGATGGCGTCAAAGAAAGTGTCACAGTAAGTACACGTAATGCTAGTAACTGACCCTATTGCGGTCACCTTTCGCGCCGTACTTTCACCGGCTGTCTGACACACATATGATACTCTTTGTTGTTGTGCATATTTTGACCGTGAACTGATAACGAATGGACGGCTGTGATTGGTCGATAAGATTGTGCTCTGATTAATGAAGATTTGAATTTTTGGAACAGTATTAGAGAGTTGAGTGTTTATGATTTTGAGGAGGGATGGCGGGAAACGGGTTTTACATGCGTTCGTAATTGCCAGTTTACATCAAAACTAGTGATATCGAGAATAGAGCTATTAAAAAAAAAAATGCCAATAATTTATGTATTTTACCTATAGTGACTTAATTACTTGTGTTTATATTTATTATGCAGAGTCCTGCTTTAAAAAAAAAACTTAAGTCTTAATTTTGTGGCTGATTTTATTTCATTAATCTTCTATTTTGACAGTAATTCATAACATTTTATTTTCATAAAATTTCTAACATACTCGTATAATTAATTCCATTTGTAGCGAATGAATAGAGTATCGACAAACAATCATAATAACTAAATAACAAATATAAACTACATTTATTTTGCTTTTTGAATTAAACACATTGCATTTCATAGAACAGTCAAAACTTTCTCCGTAGAAAGTTCAAATGCAATTCTGGAAAACTCGAAGCAGGTCAAATGCGTATACAAAGCTTATCATCAGTCAGAGAAAAAGATACCATTGTTATTTTCGCTACGAAAAAAACCCAAACGATTTTGATTAATGAGAAATTAAAAAACTAACAATGTTAAACGAAAGAGAATATCATCTTTCTATCAAGACCTCTTTTCAAATCACACTGGCCACTTGCAAAAAACTGCACTCAAAATTTTAAATAGCGAACAAACACGAAAAAAAAAAACACTTGAAGACCTGATGTGGGAACAAATGAACGGATGTCCCAGTTCCAAGTCCCGTTAGTAGGAGAAAGTGGCGGACGCGATGCATTGCCTATGCAAATTATGCAATTACACGGTGCCTGTGTTTACGCATCCACTGTGCAACGGATGTGCAGATTAAAAAATATTAAACACTCGTGATATTAGTGACATAGATTTTTTGACAGTGACAGGTAAGGCTGTATAGGTGAATGTCCTTTGCGTGGTTTGGGTTTTTTAGTGATGTGACTTTTTATCGGATTGAACATCGAACGTCATTAGAAATGTCAATGTCAAGGCTAGAAAGTTTCTTAGATTTTATCTTAGTAAAAAAAAAAGTTGCGGATAAAAAAAAACTCTTTTGTTAAATTATTTAACAGAAGATGAAACAAATACTGGTTAGTTAATTTAATATATATTTTATCCCCATCAGAAAACTCAAAATTCATCAGATAAACAAGTAACCACAATATTGTCAATATTCAATTTACAGCTACTTTTATTTAGTGGGTAACTATTACATTAAACCGTTACCTACATAACATGCGAATGTATTTCTGCGCAAGCGTCACGCAATATTTTAGCTCGAACAATTACCATAATTTGCTTTTGACCACTTCAAACAAATAACATGCAATTTCCTTTATTTTTAAATAGATAATTACATGCATTTCGTTAACAAATTAATTAAATAAGTACGAAGCGTAAACAACCATTTACAAAAAACATTGGTTGTCAATTACATCATTTCTCCGCGCGGGATACAGTTATGCGACTCTAATTCCAAGAACCAGAACACAGCTTTCGAACGTCTAACAAGAATGATCTAACGTGACAAAGCGAAAAAATGATGCCACCCGCCATATTGGTGTAATGGCGGCCACAAAAAAACTAACGGAATAAAATACCTAACAGCCGAGTGGAGAAAGGCTTTCGATTGTCCCACATATCAGCGCACGCGAATCGTCCACGCGACTCCGAAAAGTCACAACACTAGAAGCAAAACAACCGAAACAAAACACAACCTTATTTCAAACGGCCAACCGTCATAATCATTTAGCGAGAAGTTTGACGTTTGGTGCGGTTCGAAATTCAAACGTCAATCGTGACATTTACGCGCAATACAAATTGTATAACTATCCTGTTCTAACTTTCGTGAATCGTATGTCTCTCTCGCTTGCTACTCGACATTGAAAAAGAAAGCACTAGATTTTTTGCCGGCCACCATTTTACTTGAGAGTATGCCGAAGAAAGCAAGCTAAAATGCATGTGTGTAATATTAGAAACGTTGGTTTTATACCTCGGTTGCATCGCATTAGACTTAGTTGCATAAGAAAATTGCATTTCCCCTGCGTTCATTCGCGTCATGCTGATAGTTTTCTCCCTTGATTAATTGTTAATTAATCGTCAATTGAAAGCAGAATGACAGTTATCTGATCTGCAACGATATTGATGTGCAATTTTCCATATAAGTAAGTGAGAGATGATCCTTGCAGATTTGTTGTACGAGTAGGCAATTAAAATTGCTTTTAATATGACAAGAATTAATTAAGAAAATGTTTTAGATGGTTAATATTAAGTTAAAGTTAGAATTTTATCGTAGTTTGTTTGAACTTTCTAAATATTGATAGATTCACCAAGGACGATTTTTTTTTCAGAGCTTGTGAAACCTTTGTAGAAAAAGTTTTGATAACAATTTGTTATGACGTTATAATTATGGACTTGATCAGCGAATAACTTTTCACACCCTGCGAAAGAGGCGAAAGGGACTGTCAGACCAGGGGGGGTATTACAACGTCTTAAAACCAGGCTTGTTCCGGCGAGTGAAAGTGACAGAGTTATACAAGTCGTCTAACGCCATCTCGTTCACTCACTGGAATAAGACTGGTTTTAAGACGTTGTAATACCCCCCCAGTACTGATCAAAAAGCTTTTAGTGCATTACTCTTTGCGTTCTAGTGCCATGAAAACCTGTTAAGACTTTCCCGCGATATTACTAACTTGTAACCTGATTTGTGTTATGATTTTATACTTGGCATGTTAGAAGAAAAGGTTATAGAACATTTAAAAATTTTCAAAAATATGTCGCATAAAATGATGTTGTCTAAGATATATTTAACAGACACAACATGACTACACAAAATAATCTTCAAAAAAAAAACAACATAATTTTCCTCCTACCACCTTCCAAAACCGACTGACCCATACAACACCTAAAGTGTCAAACAAGCAATAAAAACAAGCAAGCAAAAACATCGTAGCCTGAACTTGACCGATGACGCACAACCCTATCACTGCCTCGACTTCAAAACACGGACTTTCTTTAGCTGTGCATTCTGTCGTAAGTGTGACACGGCCCCGAAACTCGCTCCAGATACGACGGATCCGACAAGATGGCCGCTCTGCTGCTGAATTGACAAGCAAGTATTGTAGAGAAGGTACGGATAGTGGTGGAAAATTAGGTACTGTTTGGAAATGACCATTAACCTCTTAGGTCCTGAGAGTCCAGATGTGGATCCTAAAACGTCATTACCGTTGAGTCCTGAGAAGCCACATCGGGATCGTGCGTACAAGCCAACTTCAACCTTATTTGTACACTACACTATGGCTCTGAATCGTTTGAAAGGTTGAAGTTGGCTTGTACGCACGATCCCGTGTGGCTTCTCAGGACTCAACGGTAATGACGTTTTAGGATCCACATCTGGACTCTCAGGACCTAAGAGGTTAAAACAAATATTACTATTAAAAATATATACTGCTGCATGAATGTATTTTAACGCTTAATTTAAGGTAGTGGTCAAACGCGAACATATCTTTAAATAAAAAAAAAACTTAAAAAAAAAGGGAAAAAATAAAATAACTTTTCTTTCGGAAATCGGTGGCTTTGTTTTTTATTTCATTGACATATGGCCACCGACTTCCGAAAGAAAAGTTATTTTATAGTTTTTTTTTGTGTTTGGTTTTGAAGTCGGTTCCCTTTTTTTCAAAAAGTTTTTTATTTTTTCCCTTTTTAGTTGAAATATTCTTAAAAAATATATTATAAAAATCTTCTTAAAACCGGCGCTTTGAAAATCTACAATCCTAGTAAGTAACAAAAACGGATCTATGCGAGCAACTTCACGAGATATCCATTATTGTTATATATTAAAACCTTCTCCAGAATGTAACAAACACTTTTCTGAAAACTGCATCAAAATCGGTTCAGCCAAACGCGAGATAATCGCGGACAAACATGCAATCGTCTCTGAAAATCTACGATCCAAGTAAGTAAAACGGATCCATGCGGGCAACGTCACGGGATATCTACTAGTGTTATATACTAAAACCTTCTCTAGAATGTAATGAACACTTTCCTGAAAACCGCATCAAAATCCGTGCAGCCAAACGCGAGATAATCGCGGACAAACATACATACATACATACAGGTCGAACTGAGAACCTACTTTTTTTTTTGAAGTCGGTTAAAAAACAATTTAACCGCCTTCAAAAACTACTACAAAAAAGGGTAAAATAACCTACAAAATAACTTTTCTTTCGGAAGTCGGTGGCTTTGTTTTTTCATTTCGTTGTCTTTTTGCCAAGAAGTAGAAGTATTCCCTAAGGTGAACGATCCCCAGTACAACAAGAAAAGAATTTTGAAAATCGGTCCACAATTGGCGGAGTAATCGCGTAACAAACACGCAAAAAGTAATGTCATCCAAGTAGCCGAAATCAATAAAAATGCTCACAAAATAAAAAGTACTGAACCAAATTGAATGAAATTTTTATGGGACCACACTGCAAGTATACTGCATCGAACAAAAAAGAATCACACTAATCGGACTAGAAACCTCAGAGTAATCGATGTACATACATAAAAAAAACATACCGACCGAATTGAGAACCGCCTCCTTTTTTTGAAGTCGGATAAAAAAAAGACTCGTACTGACTAAAAACCCACGACGATCCTACAATAGCCCTTTAAGTTCCAGGGTCACGGTTACCTAAAGTTATTTTAAAGGTAAATATTTTGTTGTTCACCTAGCCTTAATGGCGCCGTGGCTGTTCAAGAAAGTTGTCTTTACGCATGATTTGCGTATATTACGACTGGTTACTGGCTGGTTTTAGTAAAGCTTTGACATAATAAGATTATATTTAGTGACTCAACCTTCTTTCATTAGCTATACCAGTTGTCTTCGAGTATTTCGAAGGTTTATTTGTTAGTGTAAATGTCAGTCGGCGGGTCGACGGCGCATTGTGTTCCACGCGCGCCTCAAAGAGTGTCAGCATTATGACGGGGCCCCTCTTTAGAGGGCCAATACCTGCCGGGGTCGCGGGACTTACGAATTACCATGACCCCGGAACGTAAAGGGCTATTGAAGGACACCGAGGATTTTAGTCAGTACGAGTCTGACAGTTCCTTTACTCTGCCCTGGGTGGGAGGACTCATTTGATGATTTTACCACGCCAAATAAAAAAGACGTGTGGCACTCGGGGACTGCCGCGGTAAAGCTATTGCATAGCATTTTGTATCAACTTATGCAATTATAATTTCATTTATTTATTTTATTCATGCAGTATTGCTTTTTCTTTGATATTAATTCAAGTTACACTTTTTGAGCGTGGTGACCGATAAGAAAACAAATTTTTCTATTATTAAATAAATTAAAAAAGTTAATATTGTTTAAGAAAACCATGAAAACGACACCCATGATGAAAACTTCGATAATTTATGCAGCGGCCATCTTGGATTTACATTTTGACTGCACCATCGGTTTCAACACCCTCGAAAACCATGAAAACGACACCCATGACGAAAACCTCGATATTTTTTGCAGCCGCCATCTTGGATTTACATTTTGACTGCACCATCGGTTTCAACACCGTCGAAAACCGTGAAAACGACACCCATGATGAAAACCTCGATATTTTTTGCAGCCGCCATCTTGGATTTACATTTTGACTGTACCATCGGTTTCAACACCCTCGAAAACCATGAAAACGACACCCATGACGAAAACCTCGATATTTTTTGAAGCCGCCATCTTGGATTTACATTTTGACTGCAACATCGGTTTCAACACCCTCGAAAACCGTGAAAACGACACCCATGACGAAAACCTCGATATTTTTTGCAGCCGCCATCTTGGATTTACATTTTGACTGCACCATCGGTTTCAACACCCTCGAAAACCATTAAAACGACACCCATGACGAAAACCTCGATATTTTTTGCAGCCGCCATCTTGGATTTACATTTTGACTGCAACATCGGTTTCAACACCCTCGAAAACTATGAAAACGACACCCATGACGAAAACTTCGATAATTTATGCTGCCGCCATCTTGGATTTACATTTTGACTGCACCATCGGTTTCAACACCTTCGAAAACCATGAAAACGACACCCATGACGAAAACCTCGATATTTTTTGCAGCCGCCATCTTGGATTTACATTTTGACTGCACCATCGGTTTCAACACCCTCGAAAACCATGAAAACGACACCCATGACGAAAACCTCGATATTTTTTGCAGCCGCCATCTTGGATTTACATTTTGACTGCAACATCGGTTTCAACACCCTCGAAAACCATGAAAACGACACCCATGACGAAAACTTCGATAATTTATGCTGCCGCCATCTTGGATTTACATTTTGACTCCAACATCGGTTTCAACACCCTCGAAAACCATGAAAACGACACCCATGACGAAAACTTCGATAATTTATGCTGCCGCCATCTTGGATTTACATTTTGACTGTACCATCGGTTTCAACACCCTCGAAAACCATGAAAACGACACCCATGACGAAAACCTCGATATTTTTTGAAGCCGCCATCTTGGATTTACATTTTGACTGCAACATCGGTTTCAACACCCTCGAAAACCGTGAAAACGACACCCATGACGAAAACCTCGATATTTTTTGCAGCCGCCATCTTGGATTTACATTTTGACTGCACCATCGGTTTCAACACCCTCGAAAACCATTAAAACGACACCCATGACGAAAACCTCGATATTTTTTGCAGCCGCCATCTTGGATTTACATTTTGACTGCAACATCGGTTTCAACACCCTCGAAAACTATGAAAACGACACCCATGACGAAAACTTCGATATTTTTTGCAGCTGCCATCTTGGATTTACATTTTGACTGCACCATCGGTTTCAACACCCTCGAAAACCATGAAAACGACACCCATGACGAAAACCTCGATATTTTTTGCAGCCGCCATCTTGGATTTACATTTTGACTGCAACATCGGTTTCAACACCCTCGAAAACTATGAAAACGACACCCATGACGAAAACTTCGATAATTTATGCTGCCGCCATCTTGGATTTACATTTTGACTGCACCATCGGTTTCAACACCTTCGAAAATCATGAAAACGACACCCATGACGAAAACCTCGATATTTTTTGCAGCCGCCATCTTGGATTTACATTTTGACTGCAACATCGGTTTCAACACCCTCGAAAACCATGAAAACGCCACCCATGACGAAAACTTCGATAATTTATGCTGCCGCCATCTTGGATTTACATTTTGACTCCAACATCGGTTTCAACACCCTCGAAAACCATGAAAACGACACCCATGACGAAAACTTCGATAATTTATGCTGCCGCCATCTTGGATTTACATTTTGACTGCACCATCGGTTTAAACACCCTGGAAAACCATGAAAACGACACCCATAACGAAAACCTCGATATTTTTTCATTAAGAATTGATTTTTATTATTATTTATTATTTACAAAAAACCTGTATACACTCAACAAAAATAATCGTCGCGACTCCACTCCACTCCACTCCACTCCACTCCACTCCGCTTCGCTCCACTCCGCTCCGCTTAGCTCCACTCCGCACCGCTCCGCTCAGCTCCACTCCACTCCGCTCCGCTCAGCTCCGCTCCGCTCAGCTCCACTCCACTCCGCTCCGCTCAGCTCCGCTCCGCTCAGCTCCGCTCAGCTCCGCTCAGCTCCGCTCAGAACACCGTGTCGAAGACTGCCGAACTGAAACGACGTTAGACGATGCACGGCCTTCAAGCCACACCTCCTTGCCCGTCGGAGTGGGGAGCGTGAGGTTTTTTCGTTACGGAATTTCTGGATTCGGTCCCCGCGCTCAAGGCCCGCGATAGAAGCTATGCAATAGCTTAAAAATGTCTGTGGAGATCTCACTCCACAAACATTCTATTGGTAACGCACATAACTTCCGAAACCTGACAAAAACGGACATGTTTGTATGCCCTGCGATATGTTTGTATGCCCTAACAGGTTTTAGGTGTAAAATGGTGAAAAAAAAAACTTTAGCCATCTCAATGTTTAGAATGGAATACACAAACAATGGGAAATCTGATATTTATCGTAACCTATGTGTTCTCTGATGACTGCATACTACAGGAGTTGAAGGACGACAATGATTGCATCAAGCTCATCTTTTTATTTTTTCATCGTTTGCCCTCATTAGGAATTTCTCATGTATCGTGGCTGCATCTACAAACATTCAAACTCAGGTATACAAACACCCAGAGCCGGAACAAATACCTGGTAGACCATACTTTTTGCACGGTGCGGGACTGGAACCCACAATGCGCTTCGCAGTAGTCGATTTCTCAACCAGTGCGCATATACGGCAACGTCGATCGACCATAGATTACACTAAGAAAATTAATATCTCACATCATTTATAAAGTAATAATAATAATAATATTCCACAACTATCACACAACGCCATCTAGTCCCAAGCTAAGCAGAGCTTGTGTTATGGGTTAGGTACTAGACAACTGATAAACATACCTATTATGGTTATGGGTTAGGTACTAGCAGTACTAGACAACTGACATACTTATATATTTCTAAATACATACATATTAAGTTGAGATAAAAGTCACAAATATAAATGAGTGAATCATTGATAGTAACTTACTGTAACTGTCAAAAAAGCCAATTTTTTACCGCGACTCTCTTCAATCAATAACATGACTTCTCAAATAAAAAACAACATAATTAATTCTAACAAACTCAACATATGCTGCGTAGGATTACTAACGCAACCTCATTAGTACTAAACTTGATAGCTATCTTCAAGGTGCGTAGGCGCAACACAATGTGCCCAATATTTACTGTCAGACTGTAAGTGAACATACAGAAGTTTTACTGAAGAAATAAGCATTTTTCATGACAAAGATTGTATTGACTCATCAACAGATCATCATCATAGTCTTTTTCCATCTATGTTGGGTCGACTCCCAGTTGAACCTCACTTAGCTGGATCACTTCTTTGCGACTTCCTATCTGGTGACATACCATGAACTCTTAGGCCCTTCGTACACAAGGCGACTCAAGTTTCCGATACCTTACGACTTCGGTATCCAAGCGGCTATCGCAATACAAACCCGAAGGTTCGAACACAAGCACGCGTCAATGAATACCAAAATCGTAAGGTATCGGAGACTTGCGTCGCCTAGTGTACGAAGGGGCTTAACACGATCCAGTTTTGGCAGTGGGAAAGAGATGGCGCTAGACGATTTGTATAGCTCTGTCTCTTTCCCACAGCCTAAACTGGATCGCGTCAAGAGCTCGTGATAAGGCTCCTGACCTTCACAAACAATTACTAGAAAATAGGACACTCCTTGGTAAGACTGGTTGTCAGATTTTAAAGCTTCTGACTAATAATAACGACTGACAATAATCTACAAATGATAGCTAAGACCAAGAGTTTTCCGAGGACACTCGATATGATAGAAGGTCCTATCCACAGACCAACCTCGCAAGTGCGGCTTAAGGCTGCATATTCTGAAAGTTGGCAACGTCGCAAAAAGCTGTCAAATAATTACAAGTTTTAATTAATTTGGCAAATTTTCTGTATGAAAACAAGAAATATCGCTCTGTAGTGCACTAAAAAAATGATATAGGAATGCAATTAAAACACTGAATTTGATGTTGTAACCGTTTCAGGTGCATAAAAGGCATTTGGAAAGCTTCCAAATGCTTTTTCTACATCTAAAACTACATATTCGGTGTTACGATATTAATTATTGCATTCCCTTATCAATTTTTTAGTGCACTACAGAGCCATATTTCTTATTTTCATACAGTAACAATGCTAAATTAATTAAAACTTGTTAATATTTGACAACCATTTGCGACGTTGCCAGCTTTCGGAATATACGCTCTTAATTTTGAAGATTGGCCTGTGCTGCTGTCATTATTTTAGCCAAAAGCTCATTTTAACCGATTTCAAAAAAAGGAGGAGATTCACAATTCGTCGGAATCTTTTTTTATGCTATGTTCCTCGATTTCTGGATGACGGCTGGACCTATCCGGAAAATTCTTCTTTTGCTTAAAAAGCTATACTTCACAAATGATCCCATGGTAATCAGGTTAGAATCTGATGACGGAATCTTGGAGAAATCGAGGGATCTCTTCAATAAATTACAGCAAATCAACAGCGATTTGGACTACTTATTTATGCATTGTTTACGCAGTCACACATGAAAATATTACGTCTGTGCCCACTAAAAGAGTACAGTAGGATGACACTCATGTGACTAAGAGAGTGATGGGTATGAATGTTGATGGATGGAGAGGAAGAGGAAGGCCAAAAAAAAGGATGGATGGATTGTCTAAGGAAAGATAAATGAAAGAAAAAGAAGTAAATGATACTGTGATGTCTGATAGGGAAGAATGGAAGAAAAAAAAGTATTGCGCCGATTCTAAGTACAATGGGATAAGGGTAGGAAGATAAGAGACTATTAATAAGAGAAAATAAAAACATTTAAAAATTTAAACCGACTTGTAAACTCTATCTTTCGAAAAGAGGTAACGCAAAAAAATAGTGATTCCGAGCGTCAACTTTTTACAGGGTGTTCTGTACTGGGTCGACGGCGCGTTGTGTTCCACGCGCGTCTCAAGGAGTGTCAGCATAATGACGGGGCCCCCCGTCTAGAGGGCCAAAGCCTGTCGGGGTCGTGGGACTTTTCTCATCACCGTGACCCCGGAACGTACAGGGCCATTGAAGGACACCAGACACCGGATTTTAATCAGTACAAGTCTGACAGTCCCTCCCGCCCTGCCCGGGGTTGGAGGACTCATTTTGATGATTTTACTACGTAAAAAAAAGGGTGTACTGTAAACCTTCTGTCACTTAACCCTCAAATGCCTCTGTAAATTTTGTGCCAGTATTTTACAAAGTTGACTCATTCCCATTATGTATAACTGTATTGCGTGTATTGACGCGTAACTGCTGTTGTGTTGTATGTATCTCTTTGTTATTTAGCATGGCAACATTGGTTATAAAATACAGTTGCTTTTGGTGAAATGAGGTTTCACTTTTTTGGAACGGTTTGCTGGTTATGGATTGGCTATGGTTTTTAATTTTTGTTGTGGGTGTTAGAAAAACGGTAGATTGTTTCTTTTTTGGCAAAATTCGATTTATATATTTATAAGTACTTATTTGTTTAATTTAGTTAGGTAGAAACTAATCTATTTTGATATTGAGATAAATTTAAAACAAAAGTTAATTGGTCAACTGCGTAAAAAAACTTGAAATGAAAACTGAAAAATATAAGCAGTGTAGATTATTTTATCCATTGAAATATTTAGATGATCGATACACACTTAAAATAAATATTAATACATTTTAATGTGAAACAACAATCGGGACCTATTTTTTAGAAAAAATGAACTGGTCTATATTTTGGGTTATTTTCGTTAATCAGATTTTTGTTTCAACATTATAAGGTCAATCAAAAGAAGTGATTTAATTTAGTTCAAATCAAAAGCTTGTTATGAAGCTTGCAAACTAAAAGAACTGTAAACTTTAAAATTTACAAAACATGTAAAATTACGCTCAAAATAAACATTTAGCTGCATCTAAGCATATTCTTATATTAACAACTAGTTCCAACCCGCACTGGGCCCGCGTGGTGGATGATAGCCCACTCCCTCTCACAGAGAGGTCTGTGTCCCAGCAGTGTGAACATTATTATAGGCTGATGATGATGAATAACTAGCTGCTGCCCGCGACGTCGTCTGCGTGAATGCGTTGAAGAAGTAAAGGTTCACTGCTCGTTCCCCGTAGGTGATAGCGTGATAATATGTAGCCTATATGTTGACCGACTTCTTAATATTCGTGCCAAATATGAATGGATGTACATCCATGCAGTACTTTTTGAGTTTATCCCGGACATACATACCAACAAACAGACAAAATTCTAAAAACTATATTTTTGGCTTCGGTATCGATTGTATGATCACACCCCAAGAATTCTTTAAAAAAAAAAAACAAGTAAAGTGTTTTGATTATCCTACCATTTTATTTATATGTATAGATACCTACACAAAACTATAAAAGGGCAAATGGGTATTATTAATCTGCAAAAAAATAATTATTTTATAAACTGAAATTAGCTGGAATTCATTAATTCAGGTTTTCCAAACATTATGCAACTTTAAATGCACAAATGCAGATATATTTGCATAAATTACGTCAATTGCCTTAAAATACTTACAATAGTAATTTATTACCTTTTACGGTACAATTGAATGAGTCAATTATTATTAAGTATACACCAGTTCCCTATATTATGGTTGTTGATTGTAATGTACCTACTTAATTATTACGAATCTGGTTTAGGTATAACGCTCTACCTACAAACTTTTTGGGCTCTTAAGTATGACATTAAGGGCGCGTATTGTGAAAGTTGGCAACGTCGCAAATAGTTGTCAAAGAAAAACAAGTTTTAATTAATTTGGCAATGTTATCTACTGTATGGAAATAAGTGCGCGCACTTAAAACAACTAGGGTACTAGCACAATTTTTCACAATTTTGTGATGTATAAATGTACGTGAATTTTGACGTTAATTTCATGGATAAGATTAGTAGTTGTTGGTACACTAGAGTCAATTTACGTCATAATATTTCAAATACGGATTACAGTGAAAAACGTAGAATTCATGCCAGAGCTTCTGTCTCAGATAAAACCAAATTTGTCGCATCAGCAGAGATGTTATGTAAGACCGTAAAAACAAAGTCGGTCTATAGAAAAAAATGCATAAATCGAAGATTTTCCAAAGATCAATCGAAAGAAAGATTCAGAGATTTGGACCTGCGTCCTCCAGATTCAGTACATCCAACGCTCTTACCTGAAACTTTTTCTCTCTCTTGCAGGGGGGTGAAGAAAGTAGAAAGGAGCTGTTTTTCTAATTAACCCCTCGATGAAGCTACCTGACAAAAACGAATGAATGGAAAGTTGACAAAACATAACAGGGCCAATAAACACAAAGGGTGATTTAAGTTGTTCTATAATGAGTTAGTGACGTATGAAAATTGAATGCGTTACACAAAGAACATTGTCGATTATTGTGTAAAACAGTTGGAAAACACAAAAACTATAACTTAAGTTACAAAAGAAATGGGGATTTTTTATATCAACTTGTTATTCACAAATGTTTGCTTACGTCAAGCCTTTCGCTGCCCTCAAAACTTTGGTTTACTTTATTGTATATAATTTATCGTTTTCCTGATATTGTTTGGGTATTATGACAATATGCAACAATAATTCATATCCTTACAACATGCGCCATTTACGTCAAACGCAACTTTTATGCAAAATCGACGATACTTTTTTAAATTGTTTTTTTTTTCGTTGTTTTATTGTGACTTTTGTAAATTCGTCATAGTTTTGCGTCGACTCTTAAATAATGTTTTGATTTGACGTCTTTTTCTTTAAAATGAATAGGTACCTAGAAGGATAAAATAAAAATAGATTTAGAATTTAGACCTAAAGATATCTCATTTGACGCAAGTTACTATATATTATTTACATTGCTGGTCTGTTGCGTTTTAGACTTCAATACCCACACATAATTCTTACCTATAATAATGTAGGCATTTATTAGTATAAAGATTATAAATTATAATACCTATATATTTTTAAGGGTCTTTAATAATGATAAAATTAAATAATGATATTGACATTGTACCTAAACGTTCAGTAAACCTACACAGAATCGTCTGAAACTTGTCCAAAAAGACAATCGGCTCTTTACAGGTCATTGTCCACCAAATCAGTAAAACCACAACAAATGAAGACAATAAATACCAATAAAAAGCCATAATAAATAAATTGCCACATAGTACGTAACAGATAAGTAGGTACGTGACTTTGAAACCGCTCGAAGATCGTCTCAAAATCAGAAAGCGCACAACTTACACCGGCTGCGACCTTTTACTAGAAAACACAAAATCCACTTCACGGACAGCGACGCATTTCTTCCTACAGTATACATTAACGTCTTACTACGACTAGCTAAAGAGAAAGTAGGAACAAAACGCGCCGTGTAACGTAAAAAAGTCGTAACTACCAATAAGGTTACGAAGACAGTCGCATCTCAGTACGCGAGAAACGTTGTAAAGTGGGTCACTGCCGCACATATAACGGCCTGCACTCAATGCCCGCCCGCGTAACGTTACGTGTGGGAAATTATTTGAATTTGGAACAGAGCGTTTTTTTCTGCTTTTATCAGGCTGTAGTGTTGCCATTGTTCTTTTATGTTTTTTTTTTACTGGTCTAGTTGTGGCGATCGCATTGAATAGTTACCGTTAGGTCGTGGGGTTAATTAGGTGGTTTAAGTATTTTGCATCATGATTTTGTTTGTGAATAGAAAGTATAAGCATTGTTGTTGGGTGATTTAACTGGGGAATTATGGTTGTTTGGGAACGATTGTAGGTGTATCAAATTCAAAAGGACTGTTAGGTTTTGTAATGGCTCACATAGACAGAAATATTATCTATTAATGATTTCGATGTGTTATTTTTAGGAACTTGAATATAGAAAACAGTTGCTCACAATTGTGTTGATATATTGTGTCATCTATCAACCACAGACTCGGATAACTGACAGAACGCCGTAGTTGTTATAGGATGTACCTATTAAGATTAGTTATGGTATAATTTTTTATGCCTAAAAATTGATGATTATTTACATAATCAATGAGTAATACCGTAGTAACTACATACAATAAATATTTTCCTAGAAATTTCCTTTCATACACCAAAATTACAAGCAACACGTCATACTTTCATTCCATGAAAAAGCACTCACATTCAGACTAGCGAAGAACGCTTAGAACATTAGTCATAAGTTCATAACACGAATAGTTCAAACATAGAACAATAAGAAGTTTTGTTACAGAAGTTTTACTATCAGTACCCTTAGCACGAGTTTTCAGTATTTGGGACGTAAAGTAAACTGGAACTTTCAAATTGACAATTTTCAAGAAAAAAATTAGTTCCTTCGCATACCAAAGGCGCTGTTCCATTTTTTCATACAAGAAACGCTGTAAATACTGTAAAGTAAAAGAGTGAAAACTCGTGCTAAGGGTACTGATCAAACATCTAACTGCCAGTCTTCTTTATAAAATACTTTAAAAAACATAAATACAGTACCCTTAGCACGAATATTCACTCTTTTACTTTACAGCGTCTTTCCAGTATTTACAGCGTTTCTTGTATGAAAAAACCGGCCAAGTGCGTGTCGGGCCACGCACAGTGTAGGGTTCCGTAGTTGCCCATCAAAATACTTATGCGAATTAACTAAACTGATTCGCTGAATTTAATTTTAAAGAGAAGAATTTTCAAAATCGGTCCAGGAGTCTTTGAGAAATCGGGGAAAATACATAAAAAAAAGATTACGACGAATTTAGAACCTCCCCCTTTTTTGAAGTAAGTTAAAAATAGTTGACGATAAAAACCTACCTATCCCCAAAAAACATACCGTAAAAACATACCTATTACAGCTGTAAAAATAAAGTTGACAAACATACATTTGCAGTTGAAGAGCTTGTTCTCCGATACATTTTGTTTAGGAAAATATGTTATCCAAGTACATTTTATAAGTTGGTCGACTATTACTCGTAAAGTTGTAAAGCCTACTTAATCATGATAATTTTCTTTTAAACTTCGTTATATATACTACTATTGTGAATTTTTTCACACCCCCAAACATAACCGTTTAGCTGGTAGAGGGGGGGGACACTCGAGTCGAGCAAAATTTAGCACTTTAAAGCTTAATATTTCACAAACGAATTTTTTTATCAAAAAATTGTTAATGGAAACTATCAATATTTTTTAAAGACCTATTTAATGATACCCCACACTAAGGGGTACGCGAGAAAAAAAAAAAACATCCCCTCTTTACGTGTACAGGAGGTACCCTAAAAAAAAATATTTTACGAGATTTTATTTTACCACTTTTTCGGCACAACAAATCCGTATATTTACACCAAATTACAGCTCTCTAGTACTGTGCGTCTCTGAGCTAAACTGCGGACAGACGGACGGACGGACGGACGGACGGACGGACGGACATGGCGAAACTATAAGGGTTCCTTGTTGACTACGGAACCCTAAAAATGGAACAGCGCCTCTGGTTCGCGAAAAAGGAATCAATTTTTTCCTTGAAAATTGTCAATTTGAAATAGTCAAAGTTCCAGTTTACTTTACGTCTCAAATACTGAAAACTCGTGCTAAGGGTACTGATGCTTTTTGTATTAGATATTATCCAGTAAAACTGGCGTGAGGAGGCACACCATCGAGAGAAGTGGAAGGAATGGTGGGAGGCCTTTGCTCAGGAGTGGGACATATAAGGCTAGTAAAAAAAAAAAACTGTCGTGTGGACGTCCGATAGGCAGTCGCTCCATGTAAAATACTGATATTTAGCTTTAATCATTTAGATTGAAAGTCGACCCCAACATAGAAAAACGGATAGGGTTAATTATAATGATGGTACTAATTTGTATGATGATGAAAGCATGCCAAGACCAAGATGAGTAAGTAGGTTGGAGTTCACATTATGCGCTTATTCGTAGCTGTTAGTTGCTTGGATGGTGCTTAATAATATTGTGAGATACAGCAAGATCTGAAGCAGTACCTACCATTAAAATGAACTAAGTAAACCATTTTGATAACATTTAGAAAAAGGACTGGCCTTAGAAGAAATCAGACACCAAATCACGTAGAAAATGCCAATAAATGATCTCAAATCTTTTGTGAGTACATCTTAAGTTTTAGTAACATAAGAGTTTGATTTTGGCTGTTTTTTTGTCAGTGCCTAATAAACCATACCACGTTCACACCACGAATTCTACCATCGTATGTTACTACTGCAAACAGAAGCTAGTAGCCACAAAGCCCCATTCACCATCTATAGTAGCCACAAAGCCACTTTAACCATCTATAGTAGCCACAAAGCCACATTCACCATCTATAGTAGCCACAAAGCCACATCATTTACCATCTATAGTAGCCACTTAGCCACCTACACCATGCAAAGTAGCCACAAAGCCACATTCACCATCTATAGTAGCCACAAAGCCACATTCACCATCTATAGTAGCCACTTAGCCACATTCACCATCTATAGTAGCCACAAAGACACATTCACCATACACACAACATAGTTAATTTTCAATTAAAATACCAAGTAGTTCTACTGCATCTATTTACCCAATAATTCTTGATTACTCGTTCCGTCGGCTTAACGGTATTCTATCAATAAGCGCCCACTAAGTCTGTGCTAACTTTCCCTGGTTTCAGAGCTATGCTTAGTGTTAGTACAACTATGAAGTCTTGATCCTTGATCATACTTGCCCGTATGACGTCACTGTTTTGGTATTTGGCCAACATATCGGTGTGACGTCATTGTCTTGAGCATTGGGTAAGATGATTGTAATGGTGACGTATGGAATGCCAACTGACAAGAAATGAATTACTACGCAGATTAATTAATCATTCAAATCATTTTTTCGTCATTATTTGGCAGGAGCAATAGGTACCTACCTATGTAATAACAAAAGTACGCACGTAAATTAATGTAGTACTTAATAATCATATTGTTATGTAATTCCCTGAGGTAATTTGATTCTTCATCATCATCATCATCATCTGGTATGAATATATAGGTCTTCAACGTTTTTTTACATTTAAAATATATTTTTGATTTTTTTGACTATGCTATTTCAATATTCGAATAGGTATCTGTTTTATACGTTAATAAAAACCTGCCTTTACAATCAGGTTCTTAATCAAAAGCTTTCAAAGATTTTGTTTCCTCATAGCCAAATTCTGTGTCAACTCGCTAACTGGAAGACAAATTATGATTATTGTTTTCACATAACTAATGAGCTAATCATTAGTAACTTTATTGGTATAGAAAGTATTCAAATTCTCTGTTCATAAGAATAATAGTAGATTACGCACCAAGGGAATAAAGCAGTGCCTTACGTCACGGGCGTATTGAATCCCGAAGCGACACTAAGGATTCTGGGGGTGAACCTCCGGAGCGCAGCGAGGAGGTTCAAGTGTTAATTCCCGAGTGAAACGAGGGAATTAAGATAAGAATCCTTAGTGTAGCGAGGGATTTAAGTTAGCCCAAGACAAAGGCAGCTTTATTCCTGAGGTGAGTACTCTGCTTTTCACACCACCTGCGAGGAAATAAATTCGAATTTTGAAATTTGATGTGGTACGACAACCTTCGAACGTGAGCATGCTGTGGTGCCCACCTCAGCAAGCGATCAGCTGTTGCAGTGGGGACTGCCGGGGGGCAGCCGCCGCTGCTTCAATTCCTTCGTTCCAAGTTTTCATACTATGTTTTGTTTGAGGTTCCAAATTCAAATCACATTATTCCCACGGGAATAATGAAATTCAGTACATATATTATTCCCGGCTCGAGCGGGAGGGAACAATGCCTTGCTTTACGGCCAGTTAGCAGACATATAATTTGACATTTACGAGCAGGTGGTGTGAAAAGTCCTTTTCACACCACTTGCTCGTAAATGTCACATTATAAGTCATGCAAACTGGCCGTAAAGCAAGTCATTGTTCCCCACACTCAAACCAGGGAATAATATATGTACTGAATTTCATTATTCCCTGGGAATAATGTGATTTGAATTTGGAACCTCAAACAAAACATAGTATGAAAACTTTGAACGAAGGAATTGAAGCAGCGGCGGCTGCCCCCCGGCAGTCCCCACTGCAACAGCTGATCGCTTGCTGAGGTGGGCACCACAGCATGCTCACGTTCGAAGGTTGTCGTACCACATCAAATTTCAAAATTCGAATTTATTTCCTCGCAGGTGGTGTGAAAAGCAGAGTACTCACCTCAGGAATAAAGCTGCCTTTGTCTTGGGTTAACTTAAATCCCTCTCTGCACTAAGGATTCTTATCTTAATTCCCTCGTTTCACTCGGGAATTAACACTTGAACCTCCTCGCTGCGCTCCGGAGGTTCACCCCCAGAATCCTTAGTGTCGCTTCGGGATTCAATACGCCCGTGACGTAAGGCACTGCTTTATTCCCTTGGTGCGTAATCTACTATTTTGTTAAGTTGATGGCGAAGTGAGCTTACCAAGAACAAGCCTGTTGAGGAGCACAGACGCAATTCTGATACTTTTAGGAGACCCAGGCGGTAAGTAATAAATAAATAAAGGCGTGCAGTTTCACGATTTGTGTAAGGAGTGCACCACTCCTTTGAGGAAGCCTTTGACAAGGAGTAGGACAGAGCAGACAAGCAAACAACAAAAAAAAACAAAAGCCAAGTATCAAGTGTACATCGTCCCGCTACATCAAGTGCATCGAGTGCTAGGTCGGTGCAGCTTTCACTGCAGCCGTGGCAACCTACTGCGACTGCGATAACATTCATCTTAAACAAACTTCGAGAATTTTCTTTCACGATGTATCTGACTGCCTTCTTCATGGTTTCAGCTTCCTGAAGCTTCCATCAAATACTGAATGTTTTCAATGAATTGTTCAGTTGTTGGACATTTCAGGACATTTAGTAGTGCAGAATTTAAGGGATGACAGCGCCAAATTCCATACTGTGGACTGTCACTGAAAAAGCCAATACCTATCACTTTTTGCCCGATCTGGGAATTGAATCCAGGACCTCACACTCAGCCAGTACTACTTGCGACCATAGTTTCGTAAGATAAACGTATAGCTATCAAACTATGGTTAAGATAGCTTCATTACGCTAAACCAATATTATGTTTATTTTTTTCTTACCAACTGATCTTTGGCAAATCCACTGGTATTGCATATTTCTAATTAGTTTACGATAAAAAGTGACATAATTTACAATTTCTGAACGATCACTCTAAGTTCAAGAACTGGTTTATACAATGCTGCACTAATACCTCTTCGTGTTGGCGATAAATCTCATTACGTTGTCTTACAAAGATTTATTGCTACCTTAACCCCAGCTCGTTCAACAACTTATTTGTTCCAAGTAGAGGAGTTCAATGTCAACGAGGCAAGTAACGTTATCTATCGGTAGTTATTAGGAACTAATTTTCAAACTCTGTGGTAAATATGGTAGACAAAAATTTACCGGTAGCAGCTGTTCTATTAGCTAAAATTCTATAAAATAATACTTCTTGACCTCAGCATGATTTTTTATTACAGTTTTGGATAAAAAAAAATATGAAGAAATGAAAAAATCACCTTTGCAGCTAAAATCGTTTTGTTAGTGTAGCGTTTGTTTGCTATTTCACCAGCTGATGGTAAGCGATGATGTGGTCAATGAATGGTGAAGCATGCTTGCCTAGAATTAATCTATTCACTCTTGTATTAAAAGCCTCAAAGTTACGAAAAAGTTTTCCATAAAGTAACATGGAAATCTATGCATAGAACTAACATCATTTATCTCCAAAAATTGTGCTTGCTACTCCAAAAGCCCAGGCCTTCGCGTGCAACACCACACCCAATTAGCAACAACAAAACGGTAAGAATCGCATCGCCATCCAATTAAGATGATTACATATTCATTAGCTTCCAGATAATTACAATATAACCTACACTGCAGTTCCGTAATAGTTTCCTAGCATTACGGCCGTGAAATAAGCTAAAAAAAAGAGATTAATTTCCTCCATTTATTAAAAGAATTTTTCCGGCCATGTAATATTACCGTATAAGTTTATAAAAGCAACTTTCCGTACGCGTAACTGGCATTGGCATTGCGTGCGTAAACGCAACTCTAACACAACAGTAATCCACTCACACGCAGACCATCTGATGTACAATATTGTCTCGTCTCTACTCTCACGCACACCATTGCGAAACTGCGTACGAAAGAATTGCATTGCTGTCCGTATACACACAGGGCCATTTTCCTCTATAAAATATGACACACAGATACACAGTGTGTCAGTGTGTTTGTATCTGTGTGTCTGTTTGTTTGTGTGGGTAAAGAAAGGTGTATTGCTAGGTGAAATGGGCACAGACATCTGAATGTTTGACGGTTCAGTTAAAACGGAACAAGCAATTAAAATATAACGATTAACTACACGTTTTTGTGCATTATTTTTCAGTTTCAGTTAAGCACTCGGTTATTATTTTTCAGGTGGAGACAAAGTTACACTATAATTTTCTTTCCAACACACTTTATAGGGAACCATCTTACTGAGCATTTGTTGTCCTGAAACCCAGAAAAAGAAAAGGCCCACTTGAAATGGATCTTGAAATATCGAATAGTAAGATCTCTTCTATTGCTCTCGTAACCAGTTTCTGCACTGACACAACCAGATGGCGTCGCTGCAGGATCTCGTAGAAGATGTCGGTTCGACCTGGCAAAACCAATGCTCTGCTTGGTCCTAGACCGAAGCTACTGGAAGTCATGGGATGACAGAGGCTAGCAGTATTGCTCCCGCGACAACAAGTTGAGCAGCATACTTTTTTAAGATCGTACAGACGCCAGCAGGTCAACCTACCCGAATCTATCACATTTTACCAATCGAACATTAACGTTCCACTATTATGATAAGGTTGAAAATCTATTAAAGTTTAACAGCAAGTTGATGTACTAGCGTCTGTACATTTCAGCTAAACGAAAAAACAAGTGCCCTGCAGAGAGTGGAAGAAGGTCGACGGGAATAGATGAGAGTGGACACAGAAGACGGCTTTTAAAATATCGTCTCTTTTTGTATAAAATTGTCTTAAGAGATAGAAGAACGAAATGATATATCCATCATGGTAAGTAGGTATGCATACCTACTTACCGTTAACACCATCATTAATTTATGACTTCCTACCAACACTCCTGCGCAATAACAAGCGTCTTAAATGATATAAAATGTTAATTCATATGCTTGTTAAGTTGTTACTCAATATTACCGTATTTAACGGTGCTCTGACATTTGAGTGAGTGTGCCACTTTTGGATGCTCAGAACGTAACTGCCTATAATATGGAGAAAGGTTTGGATAGAAGAATAACACATGACATTGGTCCATTGCAAGATATAGGCCTCCCTGACGGGGTCCTCCATTGCAGGAGAGTCCCTGACGGGGCTCTATAGGACCATATATCTGTCAGGGTGGCGAGAATGTCTTAAGTTGGCCGTGGACCTGGAATAGAAAGGGGTTTTGAAGGAACATATTGGGTTTTATTTAGTAACTTCCACTTCGCAGTGACCTGCAGGACTTCTTTGATCCTACCCCAAAAATATAACTAAGAGCTCATCTTGTAGTCTGTCTTGTAGTCTTGTGCATTTATATCAAGTTACTTCTTCTTATAAGTAAGTCAATTTGACTTCCTCACTACCAAAGATGGGGTATTGAAAAGAACATAATAAAGGCCATGGGCATCCCAGACTCAGTTGCAGTAGTTAATAATTTTAATAACTAAATATCATAATCAGCAACAACTCCTGCGCCTAGTGCGCCTGGTGAATGTAGTATAGGTACAGGTTGTTTGCGTTCAGGCAAAAATGATCCACAAAGTTTTTCGTCCTCTGTTTAATCAGTTTAGGGTATGATTTTTCCATTAGTCTTGTGCAAAATGTTGTGCCTCAAAACCTAGCAGATTAGGCTGAGCGATGTCTGAGGCAGCCATAAAGATGTTACTCAAGAAACTCTTTATATGCTCGCAGTAAATTTTTATTAACAGGTAGGTAATAGGTAATGAGGTGACATAATAGGCGATATTTGTACTAAAGACGATCTTTTCAAGACAAGCTTTGTAAGGATTAAGTGATTATGTAGATAATTATGTAGATTCTCTAATAGTAATTCATTCGCAGTTACAATACTAAAGTAAAATGTAAACTAGTAACAAGAATAGCTATCTAAGTGGTTGTTGTTGAGGAAAGAGGTCAATGTTCTACAGTGGGCGTTTATTGGTTATTGGCAGTGACCAGATATTGTTATCTCTGCATTATGCAATGAGTTTCTAGACTTTGTTGTGGTTGTTTCGAAAGCTTAGTAAATTGTGGGACGTTGTGGTGACAGAAAATTATTGGTAATATACTGTATCATCCGAAGTGTCAAAAAAAATAACAATATGAAAAAAAAAACAAGGAATCTGACTACAGATAAGATTCCAACTTTGGGAACTCGGGTCTTCCAAAACTTTAAATTCTTTCGTAAACGTCAACAACTTTTTCAGAAGTAGGTCTGTACAGCTACAAGTTGACCGATCTCCAGATCCGACCTAGTAGGTAATCAGTGTTTGAAACAATTGTATTTAGACTGTTCAGAAAGCACCTGCAGAAACTGAGGCCATAAATTTTTACGTCTTTGTGACGTAAAGTACTATACATACACGAAAACTTTGATGTTCATTTTATGGAAAAAAATAAGTTCGTCTTACAAAATTAGTTCGTCGTACTAACACTAGAGGTGTTTTTTCAACTTACCGTACAATAAACGCAGTAAATACTTTAAGTAAGCTGTTAATAAAATACAAATTCTTGTAATTAGGCCTCTGACGGAGAAAAAAAGACATCTCAGACATTGCTCCAATTAGATTCATCCATCAGCCTAACAACGGACATCAAAGGCCAAACTAATCAACACTAAACCAGATCACAAGCTAACAACTCCACAAAGAGTTGACACTGAATCTTTCTCATTAGCAATTAAAATGGCGTCATTATCAGCTAATTAGAACAACGCAATTGGACACGGCGTTGCGTCAGATTTAAGGGCAACTTGTCACGCTTTTCTAGTTCAGTGAAAGGGCCTGGAGACTTCCATGGTGTGATTGAGGGCGCAAAGAAAAGTTTCGATTTTGAATAGTTGGAGATTTTGAAGGTCTGCGTTGAGGCGTGGCCGTGAATTTGATATGGAAGTTACGTAAAATGCGGAGCAGAGATTGCTGTTATTATTGCAGCCATGTAATTGGATTTAAGGATTTCTATAAATATACAGATTTCTAGAAAGAGTATGAGTCTGGTCTGGACATTTTGTGAGGTTGAATAAAATAAGGTTACTAACAAAAAGTATTTACAAGGTAGATCTGAATAGCAATACCGGGAGAGTAGTTTCTTCAGAAAGGTCAGGTCTCAAGGACTCAGGGATCTAGTGGTAGCAATCGGCATGCTGGTATGACCAGATGCAGGAATGTGGATGAGGAGTGTACGTATTAGGATATGTAAGGATCGCAGCAGGCGGTGCTTTAGTAACTGCCTAAATCTAGATCAGAAAAACAGTTCAAATTTTGAAAGAAACAACCTTATTAGTCTAGCTATTTTTTCAACTATAAAGAAGTTCTTATTTCCTGGAATAAGCTAGGGCCTGGACAAAATGGCAGTCTCTTTCAAAGTTCAAAGACAACCAGATTAACCTTATGCTTTTAGGTAGGTAGCATAAATCAGTCCAGTCCATTTTTATCGTGATCACTGATTTTAAAGTCATTTTTAGAGCCTTTATTTTTACGTTATAAAATCATCATCTGGATAAGACTCGTACTGACTCAAATCCTCGGTATTCACTTCAATAGTCCTTTTCTGTTTTAAACAGCCCTGAGATCCCTCTTTGAGAGCCCTCACGAAAGTCGGTGAAATGAGACCACCTAAGAGCCAAACAATGTACCAGCAGACAATCCAACAGCCTAAGAAACTAAGCTACGTAAATCTCTAAAACAAAACACTTAACAATTACCGCAAACCGGACTCGAACCAACGCCCATTCACAGCTACAAATACAAACGTTGCACAAGCAAACAATTCTTACATAAAGACGTGACCCAGAACTTGAGAGAAAGGTCTAGTACACCCCCCCCTTCCCCCTACCACTTTCCCCCCTCTCGAGTGCACCTACAAAGCATTTTGCATCTCAATTTTATGACACTGCGCAACGAGAACTAGTATGGTTATAGAGCTGTTATACCGCTATGTAAACTGTTTGATGAGTATCATAAGTGTATGCTTATGTGGATGACTCAATGGGATGACTATTTTGGCACACTCTAATGGTACGTTTTAAGACAGATATTCTAAGCTCAGGTGCATCGATACTCCTCGCAGGATTGCTTATCGGAGGTGGATAAATCTTTGTCAAGCAGTTGATGAATCTTAGCCAGAAACAGGATCATGCTAAATGCACACTGGTAAAATATTTGCTTGCTGAACACTTGGGGCCTTATAAACAATTTTTATTGGTGACAGACTAGTTTGTGACTGAGTACCTAAATTCTGCAACTAAAAGTAGGTACTGCAAGGTTACAATGACGTCTGAGAGCAGAAGTACTTAATTATAGTGTGGGAAAGAGACAGAGCTATACAAGTCGTCTAGCACCGCTTCGTTTCCACAGTGGAATTACTACCGCTTTAAGAGGTCATGGTAGGCCACCAGAGGAGGTATTACGTCTAGGTCTTAAAACCAGGCTTATTCCGGCGAGTGAAAGTGACAGAGCTATACAAGTCGTCTAGCGCCATCTCGTTCACTCACTGGAACAAGCCTGGTTTAAGACGTTGTAATACCCCCCTTGTATTTGTTTGGCCAAAAAACCTTCATGTATCCCACAAGACATACCAAAATTATCTCTGTCACAGTCCCCCAACTCGCACTGCATGTGAAAGCTGAACTAGGGCCAGCTTTCGCTTCATGGGCCGGTAGCCCTGCACGCGCCAACCGCGTGCGCAAGCGCAACCGCCGCCATGTTGGCCCTGCTGCAATTAGATGGCGGTTTTACTGTAAACGATCGTTTTGTTTGGTGAGCTGAGTGTTTAGAAAATTAATGGTTGGATAAATGTAATGATGAAATGAGGCTGCGAGGCCCGCAAGAATTCATAGAAATAGTACCTATAAGTACCTACTATGATTTTAAATGAAAAAGAGTACTTAATTAAAACGCGGCCGTGGCATCTAACAGGAGAGAATAGAAGATGACTAAATATTGCCCCAACCCCAAGTGGAATTGTACACAAAAGAGCAGGAGAATGATGAAAATCATTAATGTGCAGACAGGCATCATGTTATTGTTTACAGGTGTTTTCGAAATAAAGCTCAAATTCATCAGTTTAATTTTATTTCTCGCAAAACTATAAATTTGAAATATAGAAATCAATATTTCTGCTCACCACCCTCTGTTTAAGGTTTGAGGTTTTACAACCTCGATAAAGTGCCATCTATCAAAATTATGTGGATAGTAGAAGTCAACAGACCTTACTGGATAAATCTGCCGAGTTCGCCATCTATGAACGGAGATGAAAACTATTTGCAATGTTGCTAATTCTATAATTTAAAAATATTTGAGTACAATTCACATGAATAGCTTGGGGCTTATTTTGATAAGAATTATCTACTGTTTGAATGCAACATAAATAATTTCTATAGATTAGTAAACTCTTCGATTTAAATAAATTCGCAAGCTTTCTTTTGGCAATCAGAAAATGCAGTAGTCTAATTTTTTAGGCTTGCCACACAAACCAGGTCAAGGAAGTGCAGCAGAAAAACTATTCGCCAATTTTTTTGTTATTTTTATGAAATGCAATTATGTGTATTGTTTCTTTATTATTTAGTTGAAATAGCAGTGAGATAATGTAGCGCGGATATCGTAATGATTGGAGGCAGTGCGAGTGGTTACTATAGGACAGAAGAAAAGTAGGTGGTGTGTGACAGCTAAAGAATACCGCATAGAAGATTTTAGCTCAAAAATGGTTAATTCTGCCAGTATTCGATGATTGATTTGCACAGTATGACTGTTAATCGCCTAAGGGTGGCATTTATGTGGGTTGTCTTTGCGATTTATGTTGAAAATAATCGTCATAACATTTGACCCAGTTACAGTGCCGTGTGCGTTGACCTATGGATGTGAATGCGGACTAAAGCACGATGTTATTTTTAGGATACAGCTTTGCAGATAATTAAATATTTATAGATGCCGTTGGTGATATCCAATTGTGTAATTAATAACAGACGAAAATACCTGTGACCTTTTACATTAATACTGGTGAGTTTTCTTTGTTTTATCTAATTTTTGGAATTCGAAGATGTTCTGATTTTTTATTGTTGCATTGCCCAGATTTTAAAACTGATTTAAAATTAATATAAATAATGTTGTGTCAATTTGTTACAGCTGTAATTCAAATGTGTAACTGGATTTTGTTTTATATCAGTTACATACTAGATCAATGTAATAATGATGTTTTTAAAATAACTTTAATGATACACATGTACCAATACTGTTCTATTGTTTTCACATTCAAATATTCAATATGTAAGGTGCTTTCAAAAGAAAAAATCCTTTGAATGTTGCAATCAATACAGTATTTTTAACCTGAATACTATTTCAGGTACAACAGTTGTTCAAATAAACATTATGGATGGAAGTTTAATAACTCCTGGACGAACAAAACAAAGTATGGACATACAGATAACGAAAACACTTTATAGATACAACTTCCTTTGAAGGGATCAATTTATTCATAGAGTTTTTATTTGTAAACATATTCCAATTCCTCTTTGATTGAATAAAATTATTATATTGAAAAGATGATTCAGGTTGTGATTTCATAATTTATTACACAACTGATGCAGATAAGAAAAATTATAACAATAAAAAATATTAGCAAGCATATCATCTTTGTAGCTAAATTGACAGGCTGTATGTTGTGTACCAGTTGTCAATAATTACCGCCAAAAAATGGATTCCAAATTCAAATCCCAGTAGATTTTCCTATTACAACCTACAATGGTTACTTAATGTTAAATTAATAAAAACAAGACAATATGGTGTTTATTTGACTGAATCGCAATAAGGGTGGGATTGGGTGTAATGCCCTAAGGCCGTGGTGACACTCGGCAGTGATGAAGAAGCAAAATGTTCGCACTCTATCATTGATTGTGTGCACATTTACGTATTTACTGGTTGGTGCCGCTGTGTTTGACGCATTAGAGTCTACAACTGAGAGGAACAGATTTGAAGTATTGCAAGGTTGGTAACTATTTTTATGTTTCTTCATGATCATCATCACCATCCTTTAAATGTTCCCACTGTTGGGACACAGGCCTACTCTCTGTGAGAGGGAGATCACACGGCTCTATGTGTTTATGTGTTTGTTTTATTGGTAGATTTGTTTTTTGATCCATTTAAATTTAGTATCAGAATTTGTATATTGGTGTGTATAACTTGAAAACTTTTGACCTATCACACAAGTCTTACAATAAAATAATATATGCCAATGAATATTATGCCATTGATTCCATTTTAGTCTTTTAATTTCATGAGGTTTTAAGTTTTCCCCTTTCAAAAAGGAAACAAAATAACAAATCTTAGCTTGACTATTGTTAATTGTTAAGGCAACCCAGTTGACAACAGCCCACTTCCTCTCACAGAGAGGAGTCCTGTGTCCCAGCAGTGGGAACATTGCAGTCTGGTTATGCTAAACAGTGAAACGGGTTTTCTTTAATGGTTACTCTTTAGGTGTAATTATCGCAAAAAACCATAATGAATATATCGACACCGGAAGTATCAATTAACGTAAGGGACATTTTGGCGAAAATGAGTTATATATATCACTGGATTCAGAATTTCGCGCTCTATCGATTGGTATTATTAAAAAAATTCTATCTTTAAAAAAATGTCCCTTACAGTACAAAAATTTTGACCGCGAAAAACGATTTCGGGAAAAAATGTGATGTAATAGTCATTAATACTTATTCTTCTCAAAAAATTGAAGTAAGTCACCGTTCTAAATAATTTACCAGTACCGTTCTAAATAATTTACCCTTACCTTAGTCAAAAATAAGTCGATTTAAATGACAATGTCCCTTACTTTAAATAAAATGCCTGTAACTTTAAAAACCATGTCCCTTACCGTAAATAAAATGTCTCTCACTGTAAACAACATGTCCCTTACTTTAAAAAATTGTTTGACGATATCTGAAGTTTATATAAAATGTTAGGGATCGGTGACACTTACGACTTAAAAAATCTGAAGAATTACCTCGAAACAATTTAAACGCAACGGAAAATGGTAAAGAAATTTGGAAAATTACGGCCGTTAGACATAAAAAAACAAACTATAGACAACAGAAATCAGTCTGCAGGTGAAATTCATCATCATTATAATTTCTAAATATACCTACATAGGCTTCACCCAAGGAACACCACAGTGCACGATCTCCATTCTAAGTCGGAATGAGCTGAAATGACTGCAGATGAAATACGTCAAACAGATATTTATTGCTTCATCTTTCTCGCAACCCATGCACCTTTTATTCTGTCTTTTCCCCTTACGTCCGCTCTACTCGTCACTTCCACTTTCGTTGCCATCATACTAATATCATGTTCTGCACAATTCCTATGCCATAATTCATCGACCTTTCGTTTCCATTACATTCATTCAATATCGGATCTGAAGAAGATAGGTATCCTCTTCAGAGCCGCTACCTACATCATCACTTCTTACCAGGTGGAGAAAAAGTGGTAGTAAGCAATAAATTCCAAGAAAACTTAAATTAATTAATGTAATAAAATTATAAAGCCAATTAAAGCCGCGTTGACGCGGTCAGAGTGTGCTCGGACCAAGTAGGCTCAAACTAGTAAGTTGCATACAAAGTGTACTCGGATAGTGGTTAATACTGTTAAATATTTTATAGTTAACAAAGAAAAAAAAAACGAATTTTGTTTTAAATAGAATCTGAATTGTCAGAGACATGTTAATCGAAGAGTTAAGATGGGAAAAACATAAGTCTTTTGTAGCACAAGGATAGTAATCTGTGAAAAGGAGAACAATTTAGACTATTCCTTTGATTCAGCGATCACGAAGAACATCGCACATCTAGCAATTTTAACAAGGAACACGTTAATCCTGCTTCATAAACATCTAAAACTATATAGAACTACTCTGAGCCTAGTAACCGAGCTAGCTCGGAGCAGTAGGACGAGGTCCGACTCGAATCACACTTAAATCTGCGATAGCTAGCAGTAAAACCTGAAACTGAACTCATTTACTCTTTAATCTCATTTCCATAGTGCTAAAATAGTATACATTTTAGTAGATATCTATTGTTACATTAAATTGCAACACTGACAAAGTCCTTTACTATAAAATTTCGTATAATTTTCTATTTCTCTTGCTGCTTACATTATGCTCGACGAATTATCTCTAAAATTTCAGTATCGTAACGGTCATCTAAACATTTTTTTCTAATGTAAAGGACATGCTATTTTTGAAACTACTGGGTATTCCTCAATCTTTCGTATAAAACAAGACAGAAGGGGAAATTCTAAGAAGCTTTGCTCTGAACACCATAAAAATTGGACCAGACAGTAAAAAGTTATGGACAAAATAAAAAAATAAAAATCGTTTTTTGGCTCTCCTGAAAAGTCGTATTTTGTCCCTTACGTTAATTGATACTTCCGGTGTCGATATATTTTCATGATAGTTGTAATCAAATCTTATGTTAACACATTGATTTCAATGAATATAACTTGAATTCCCACATTACCTACCCAGCTCAAATTGATTGCTCAAATATTTGACTCACCCGCATTTTCACTGCAAAGGAAAATCTTAGAGATATCTGTACATTGTACGTAGGTATAAATTATCAGCAATATAATAAAAGTCCTCTTGCCAGTATTAAGACATTTGGATGCTCCTATTCCATATTTAAAATATTGTGAATGTCTTTCTTTTTCTTGTTACAAACAGACTTTGACAAGCAGTTCTAAAATTAAACTGTTTGGCTTCTGGTAACCTAGGTAACCAAGGTTATTAGGGTACTCACAAACATGAGTACTTTTGAGCATGTTAAAATTAGTTTGTTTGTTTTTATTTGTTGTAATAATCAATCAATCTTATTTCTATTTTGATTGTCTTTTGTTCTATCAGTCAGCTACAGAAAACATTTTTTTTTTTTTTGTTTTCCTTGTTAGTTACTGTGTATGGACCAAATCTTGTGGCTAAATACTCCAATTTTCCATTACACCTGGTGACAAAATATGTTTTTTTTTTGACGGCCATGTTCTGTACCTGTACTTATTTAATATAATTTTGTTCCGCTAGACCTCCACAATGGTCAATTTTGGTAATATCACAGACCCAGAATTTTGTATTACAGATTGTGGGTTCTAACCCACTCAGGTGTACTTATTTTTTTTTCCTTGGCCTGTATTGTCCCACTGTTGAGCAAAGGCCTCTTTTCCTGGGCTGCTTCGCCAGGTGTATTACTTTTTTTTTTAATTTATTTCATCACCATACCTCTCAAAATGGTGAAGTAAAACATTGTGAGGAAAAGTACCATGTACCAAACCGTAATAGCCCCGAGTGGTAGATTTTAGCCCACTAGTTTCTCACATGAGTAGGCCAGTATCCCAGGAAACAGAATAGGCTGATTTTAATTCTGCTATGAGTCCAGTCCGCTGAAAATGGACTCCACAGCAACAAACATTCATTGAACTCTACTTCCCCACAGCTATCGAGGGCATGATAATAAGGAAGTACAACATAACCGAGGAGGACTTCCGTGTTATGGAGACAGTAGTACTGAAGTCGGAGCCTCATAAGGCTGGCCAACAGTGGAAGTTCACCGGAGCATTCTACTATGCGACCACTGTGCTCACTACTATTGGTAAGTCATACTTTTAAAGGTACTTGTAAACTTGATGTGTTTGATAGTAGGTTCTTCAAGGTGGTATGGCAAGGCAAGGCAATGCCATTAGAAAACAGCACTAATTATCACGCTGCGCGCTGGTAAATACAGAAAAATACGCCAAAAAAATAACCTTAGGATAGCAGGGTTTTGGCACCGGAGTCGCGCGACTATCTTAACAGGGTACTGTGGCCTTGACCAGGGTGGTATTCTTGCGATCCTGTCAGTCCCTTCCGCACCGCCGGGAGCGGGAGGACTTATTTGATGATATTTCACCCCGAAAAAAGGTATCCTGAGTACCCAATTGGAAAAGACGGCCCTGGTAGTAGTTTCCAGTTTTACTGGTAATGTTTTAGTCTTAGGACTACCAAATGGCGGGCGAGGCTATTGCTATTGGCAGGGCACAATTTGAGATAACTGATTAAAGCAACCAAATATCATTTTACTCGACCTGGGAATCGAATCGGTAACGATGCTCTGGACGATTCAAAGCTCCAGGGCCTTGAACATCGACGCCGCGTTGTCAGCCTGTCGGTTTTTTATCGGTTACATTTCGGAGAGTGTGCGATGGAACTGCATAACTTGATTCCGCCTGGCCTTTTCCATCATCGGACTAAAAGACGAACGGCAATGCGCCATCGATATATGGTGGACAACTGGACATCCCTTCGGTACGTACAAAGCGTTTTGCCAATACCTTTGTTGTACCTACGCACAGCTAAGGAGTGGAATTCCATCTGTATTTCCCGACTGCTATAAACTTGGGGTCTTAAAGTCAAGAGTGAACAGGTTACTTCTAAGCAAGCTTGCTTCATCGTCGACCACGTTTTCGCTTACTATCAGGCGAGATAGTGGTCAAACGCGATCTATCTATAAAAAAAAAAAGAAAAAAAAAAAAAAAGAAAAGACCTCGGCCCAGATTCAGCAGGTCGTGCTTGGGACTTCTAAAGCAGACCAAGGAAGTGTATGAGGGAATAACAAATAACTAATTCATAAATACCTAAGTAGCTACATTATTAAGTTGCACTTACGGCGTGACCTATAAAAAATACTCAAAATCCTAGAAGGCTACTGAAAGTGTCATTGTTTAAATTGTAACAATACATTGTTTATGCGTTCTGTACAACCTTTATTAATTTTAATATTTAACTCAAGTTGAAGAGATTTTGGCCAGTCGTGCCTAAATAACTGTCGATCTTCAAGATTACCCTGTACCTATTCTTCAGCCTCTTGCATTGATCACCTCGAATTTCACGAGTTTCCTCTTTACCTCGGCGATCCCGGTTCACGATCACGTTTTGGCAGTCGTTACAGGTATTCAGTGGCCTGAAAGTCTGAACTACCACTTTTACGAAGGAATTTCGTATTTTTCAAGTATTGGATATGAAGGTCGGATTTATGCGGATAAGATACTGTGGTATTTAGTCAGTGGGTCATCATAGAGGTATCCGGTTAGACTGGAATCCGACCTCAACATAGTTGGGAGAAGGCTAGGCAGATGATGGTTGACCCAGGCGAATAATAGAAGAAAAGACATTATGGAACTTGTTATACAATCTCTTTTTCTTCCTTTCAACAGGCTATGGTCACTCAACGCCGGCTACGATTGGCGGAAAGCTGTTCACGATGTTCTACGCGATAGTCGGCATCCCACTGGGACTCATCATGTTCCAGAGCATCGGTGAAAGGGTCAACAGGCTCAGTAGGTGAGTGATCATTCCAACGGGATATAGTGCCTACTGCGAGCTTCTATAACTGCGTCCTGATAAATGCCCGGAGGACACGGTGGAGCATACGGTGCAGGTCTATCCCGCTCGGGCAGAGCACCGCCGTGTCCTCGCGAAGGCAATAGGCGGCGACCTCTAGCGCCCGGCATTGGTCGAGGCTATGCTGCGGATTGAGATGGAATGGGAAACAGTCACCTCCTTCTGCAAATCAGTTAATGCTAGTGAAGTGCTGTAATTAGCCTTTTATGCGCCCAGTGCGCGCTTCTTTAACTGCGGCCTGGTCTGGCCAATAAATTGTGGTCTTAGTCTGGCTATTTCTGCGCCCGTTCAAGGTCTGCGCATTGTGCCTTGTCAACGTTGGCACACCCCTAATTTCGGTACTGCCGGAGACGACCACTGCTGGACATAGACCTTGAAGATGGGTTCTCTGCTGGGGTAATGGGAACTATGCTTTTGATATTTAGCAAACTCCTGGAACATTTACCAGTTTATTGGCCCAGGTTTTAAGGGATTTTTAAGGGGTTTGGGTTTAAGGGATTAATAATAAGTACGTTATATTTTACTCTAAAATTAACTCAGTCTCACCCGACTTCTATCTAGCTCAAAACCATTATTTTATGTGTGTGTCAAGACTTGTTTGAATAATACAGAAACAGATTGATTTTGAGACCTAGCTACCCGCTCCTCATCGATTTTCTCAAAGCTTAAACCATTATCATCAACCTCAGCCGTAAGACTTTCAGCAGACTTCCAATAGGACCGGTTGGAGGCGGCTTGCATCCCGGATCCTGTGGTCTTCATGAGATCGCACCTTGTGGGTGGAAGTTCTACGTTGCGCTTGCCGGTGCGTGGTTTCCATTTGAGAACCTTACTGCCCCATCAGCCTATGCTATATGGCCAGTGCTATATGGCCTGCCCACTGCCATTTCAATATGCTAATTCGTTGGGCTATGTCGGTAACTTTGGTTCGTCTACGTTTCATCAATTGTTTTCTTTTTGTTCCAGCGTGATAATAAAGTCAATAAAACGCGCGTTGAACTGCAAGCAGACGAGTGCTTCAGAAGTGGACCTCATCTGCGTGGTGACCACACTGTCGTCGCTGACCATCGCCGGTGGTGCGGCCGCCTTCTCCAAGTTCGAGGGCTGGAGCTACTTCGATAGCGTCTATTATTGTTTTATCACACTGACTACTATTGGTAAGTTCAAACAATACGTTTTCCAAAAATAATATTTAAAAAAAAAACCCGACTGCATAAAAAATCTAAAAATACTACGGTGACTTTCTTTTTTATTTCATTGACTTTTTGTCACCGACTTTCGAAAGAAAAGTTTTTTTGTAGGTTATTTTGAACTTTTTTTGTGGTTGTTTTGAAGTCGGTTTCATTTTTTTTTGAAAAAGTTTTTTATTTTATCCTTTTTAGTTTCACTATTCAACCCAAATTATTGTCAAATACATAATTTTCTTACATGTGCACTAAAATTTTGTAATCCGTAGCACCGGAAAATAACAACGCCCATGTATAAAAACTAAAAATAAAAACTACTGCACCAAACTTAATGAAAATTTTGTGGGACCAAATGGCAGATATACTGTATCGAACAAAAAAAGAATCATCGAAATCGGACCAGAAACCTCGGAGTAATCGGTGTAGACAAAGTTGAAAACTTTTTAGGTTTTTGTTGATTTATGTTGATTTTTCAAAAAGTGCTAGTCCGATTTCGATAAAATTTTAATGGGACCATTCCAGAAGTATATCCTATCCAACAAAAAAAGAATTTTTCAAATCGGTTGTTAAACGACGGAGTTATGCCCGAACAAACATAAAAAAAAAAAAAAAAAAAAAAAAAAATACAAACATCCGAATTGAGAACCTCCTCCTTTTGGAAGTCGGTTAAAAAATCTAAAAGTTTAGAATTCACTCATTCACACTCACAGTCGGGGCCCATTCAAATTATACCAATCAAATCTTCCCAAGGGGCCTCGACTGTGAGTGTGAATGAGTGAATTCTAAACTACTGGGCTTGTTTCTTTCTTTTTTTTAGTTTTTTTACGCAGTCGGGTTTTTTGTTTTTTTAAATATTTATTTTATTTTACTATTTTTAGTTTTTGTTAGCATTTATCAGTCCAAATTAAATTGAAACATATAAGTTATATATATTTTGGTAAACCATTTTTAATATCCTTTAATTTGATACCCCACTTGATAGAATGTGAGAGATTAAAAAAAAATATTTTTAGTTCGGAACCCTTTGCACACGAGTTCGACTCGCACTTGGCCAGTTTTATGTACCCAGTGACACTCTCACGTTTAAGACGAATCTAACGACACCTCTCAAGTTAAAATCCATCAAGCCGTTTAGGCTGCAGAGCAACACAAAGAAACATACATACATACATACACTCGAAAAACATAACCCTCCTGGCGCAGTCGGGTAAAAATAGGTCCATGTGGTGCTCAATAGTGCTTGTATTTAAAAGTGGAATGCAAACATGTTTTTTGATTTTATTTAATGATGATAGGTCGCGTTTATGCTGATGATAAGCGGAGATATGATCGAAGATGAAGAGGATTTCCATTCCTTAGCTGTGCGCAGAATAAAAAGTAGTGCAAAAGCGCTTTGTGGGTGGTATATCCACCATGTAACGAGGGCAAATTGCCGTACGACTTGTATCTGATGATGGAAAGCGGCAGGTTTATTCAAATAATGCAGTTGCAAATGTAACCGATAAAAAACCGAAAGATTGGCAACTCGGCGTCGATGTTCAAGGCTTTGGACTCAAAGCCTTGAACATCGACGCCAAGTTGCCGACTGACCTGAGGATCGAGAGCCAGAACTTCTTTTTTTTTTCTCCAATAGGTGCTTAAAGTTGTGCTGATTTCAATACTATGTCAAAGTACATAATTATGTGTTATAGCCTGATAGGCAGACACCAGTTTCATTTGTGCTTCTTATTGATACTTTGGAACCCGTTGCTCATTTTATCTACCTTTTCTCTGTAAAGGTTGGCTGTTTTCCTTTCCCCTGTCATCATGAGCTCACACAAAAGTTTCAAAAAACTTTATCCTACCGTTAAATCTTTGTCCGCAGGTTTCGGCGACATGGTAGCCCTTCAAAAAGACAACGCACTAAACAAGAAGCCTTCATACGTAATGTTCGCACTGATATTCATCCTGTTCGGACTGGCCATAGTCGCGGCGTGTCTCAACTTGTTGGTGTTAAGGTTCGTCACCATGAACACTGAGGACGAGAAGAGGGACCAGGCTCAGGCTGAACAGGTACTTATAGTAGTTGGAATAGTGTTGATTTCTCTTTAGCAAGGTGCTGCAGTCAAAAAGCAGGCTGCTCAGGCTGAACAGGTACTTATTGTTGTTAAAATAGTGTTGATTTTTCCGTAGCAGGGTGTCTCCGTCTGAAAATGCTACCAGAATCACTCTGAACAGGTACTTATCGGTGTCAGCAACAGGCGAGAAAACCAAAAAAACTTAACGGGTCAAACACTTAAAAAAAAATGTTAAAAAGTGTTGTTAGAGTACAATTATACAGAAGTCGCGGATTCAAATCTAACTCGCAGCAGAATTTTTCTTTCCTCAAAAAATTGTGTCTAGTTCTGTTTAAAAACTAGTTTTCGGCGTCAGGTGGCAAACTTTGTGCTGCCACTTGGCATTATGCTGAGCTGAGGTCCTTTGACATTAAAAGATTAGTTTTATTTTTTATTTAGTTTTAAGTTTTGATGCTAATAAACACAGTTTCTTTCTTAAAGAAATTTTTAAAGAAACGAAAAATTCAGTTGCGAGCAGGGCTCGAACCTGCGTCTTCTGGATAGGTACTCCAGACGCCTTAACCAACTAGGCCATCGCAACCACTACTCACAAAGCTGCAGTTCCTTTCTTTCAGTTTCTTTCTTTTAAGCATTCCCTTTATCTTTATTACCAGGCGCAGCAAGTAGCAGTTCGTCTGGAAGGCGACGTGATCACAGCAGACGGAGCTGTACTGCGAGGAGTGTCGCGAGGCACGCGCCTCCCCGCTGACCCCAGGCAGATCACTGCTGGTATGTTTTGTAGCTTTACTGACTAAAAACCGTCTTGTTCCCTCAGTTAGCTTTTGCGTTTCAAAGCTCTGGTGCTATTTTCAGACAGGATCGCGACCACGGTACGCAATTGGCCCTAATTTTGGTGACTAAACTGTAGGCAAATGCAGCGTAACAAGAGCTATGTATTAACCAGTACTAACTGGTTTGTGGAGGTCAGCTAGGCTCCATGTAAAATGCTGAAATACAGTTTCACCCGGTTAGATTGGAAGCCGGCAACAACATAGTTATGGCTAGGTAAATAGCGAAAAACTGAGGCTTGTGAAAGACATTATGACACCGGGCTCGCGTGGTGAATTACATACAGTTCGCCCTGTCTCATAGATCCTCTCTATCTCTCTCGCTTGTGTCTCAGAAGTGGGAACATAGGCTTATTATGAAGTAAGGGACTTTGCTCATGGCGCGATGCGATATCGAATTGCATCGATTGACGATATCGGTCAGACATCACACAAGCGTCCGGCCGAAGAAAATGTATGGACAATCGCTAGTGTTTGCTAATGGAGTCGCACGGATTGATGATATCGCTCACAGATCTCCTCGATATCGATTGCATATACGTCCTAATGACAATGCACATGATTCTCTGTTCAAAATTCGATTGCGCAACTACTCGTCACGTGCGACATCTTTTGTCTTTGGTTTGCAGCGCCCTTATGTCGTAGTAGTAAGGTGGATTTTTGAAGTGCACGGTCGAATTGCATCGCATCACTCCATTAGTAAATACGTACGACTTAAATCGGCAATCAACTCGATATCGCACGAATCGCGTCGCGTCGCATCGCGCCATGAGTAAAGTATCTAACTACTGCAACCTAGTGCAGAGTTCAGATGTTTGTCGCTCTTCATACAGTATTCCAGTGCTTGTACAACTACTGGTACAGTATTCCTGGGATTCTCTGGTGACTCTACAGTCACCAGAGAATCCCAGGAATCAACTAGGAAGGTCTGTATTTAACGATCGACTAATGCATAATGCCTCAACGCAGAACAAAAGCTGTATTTTAACTCACAAAGCTTAAAACTATTTCTATTTTCTTAATTCCAGGTGATGCGTCGTTAGTACCACTGTACATAGATGAAGAATACGCGCCCAGCGTTTGTAGCTGTTCTTGCAACTGCTTTGGACCAAATAAGTAAGAATTTTACAATTTTACTTTACCAGTTTTTTTGTGTTGTATGGATAATAAAAAAATAACAAAAAATTCTTTTATAAAAATACTAATTCTATTAATACAATGATATGATAATACATAAATAGCGATATCTTCCAACTAAAAGCTTTCTAGTACTAAGAGTCCCTTAAAGGGTTGAGTTATGCTGTGGAGAAACGGACAGACAGACATGCATAAACTATAAGGGGTCTTGTTTATCAGCACCTATCGTCACGACTATCGTTTTTCTTTTTTTTTCTAGGAAACATGGAAGCGGAATTCTAACTGTACCTAATGTAAAAAATCATCATCATCTTCACCCAGAAGACTTCTACAGCAGAGCAAAGTCTTTCTCTTAGATCACCATGTAAAAATAACCTAAAACAAACCTTTCTCTTTTCAGATCAATACCATACCGCGACCCACTATCACCGGTACAACCAACTAACATCAGACAAATCAAATCAAAGAACTACCGCGAGCTAGGCAACATACCTCGCTACATAGAGAAATCATCTTCCAAGAACCGCTCGCAGTCTCTGCGACTAAACTCCGCCTCAGGGTACCTCTACATGAACGCGAAGACCAACGACTTCCAATTAGAAGCCGAAGACTTCCGAGAAATGGTCAAGAAGAGACGCGAACAGCTCCGAAGAGGCATGATGATGTACGAAATGAGGTGTAATAACAACGAACAGTACCTACATCCTTATAGGCACAGCCTGAGCACTAGACTAGAAATTAGCCCTCATAGCTCCTCGCTTTACTCAATGAATATGAGGTCAGAAAACAGAAGCAACGATCCCTTAGTTGATGATTACGACTCGGAAAAATCAAGCTACGCGAGAAAGAAGTTAATGAAGAATATAGCCCGTAACACCAGTAACAAGAGAGTTGAAAATTACTTCTACGACGATGCAGTCTTACATTTCGATGACGAATACGCTTTCGATGGCTCAATACTCTTCCCTAAACGGAGAAAATCTTTAGAACGTAACTGGGAAGACTATAACTGCGTTATGCCAAGGACCCATGGACCCGACCAGGTGTCCAATGATGGTAGTTACGGCTACTACCTCCCTGATGAAGAAGAGCAAGACCAGTACTTCGTGAACGATACCCTCACGTTCCAACTGCCTCCCCACCGGGCCAGCATATAGTGAAGTGTTGTGATGTGCCAACAAGACTTGTGCCAAGGTAGGTTAGTGTTAGTCTACTAAATAAATGGGCCAATTAAGTAAATAAACTATAAATTAATAGTAATTTTACAATTTTCGCGGTAGCATCCGAGTTTGAAAGTTTTAGCTTTTACACATAGTTATAGTTGTCGCGACTTTTTATTATAATTCTATGATATGAGCTTGGCTTCTTTGTAGATATTGTAATATAGTGTTTTTAAGGCTTGTGCGGTGAGCGCTTGTGCGTTTTATTGTGCACTACGTCGGTAAAAATATTAAACATTAAAATGTAGCTAGCCTACAATTTTTCCCAATGCTGGGACTCTGGCCTCCTCTCTGTGAGAGGGAGTGGGCCGTCATTCACCATGAAGGCCCAATGTGGGTTGGTACTGTAGAGGCCCAGTATGGGTAGGTAAAAATATTGTATAGTAACATTCCAAGCCCAGAATTCGATTGGGATAGATAGTACATTTGTATTAAAGAAATTGTAGATTTTCTCTATATTATAAGTACTAGAAAATAATCTAAAGTCACATTCCCTTGTCAGGTAAATAAAACAAGACTGCAATAGAGATGAATGTTCTAATATCTGACCAATCATGTAACTTTGGTAAATGTGTAAGTGGTAATCAGTATTATAGGTAGATATTCGTGATTGTAGGCTCAATAATCACGGCTGTTTTTAAACCTTTTGGTAAAGTTCACCCCATCGGTAAAATCCAGGCAAAATAATCTCAGGTATAATAAATATTAAACATGTATGACGGACCAAAACAAAAGACGAATGGGTTTCGGGACCTCCTACCGGGACGCATTCTTTTTTGCAGTATGTACCCGAAATAAACGGTTGAATGTCTCGAATGTTCAAATAGGTGTACAAAATGAGGACATAGCTCTGTACACAGACGTCTCCCTTATAATTTAAATTAAATGTGTATCTCAATCCCAATTTGTAACGGCCGTCCTGATTAGTTAGTGGTTAGTCCTGACAGTTTCCTCGCGCGGCAAATGCCTCTTGAGGCTGCTCGCTCTGTGTGGACGCGCCTATTGTTACTCGACCGAGCCACGAAACAATGAACGCGAGCAAAACAAAAAGCTGACTGGATGGCTCGGTCGTTCGCCCGCGGCAGCGCGCGCGCTTGCCTCGGCCGAGACACGTCCACACTAACCGAGCTGCTTCGCGCGGCATATGCCTCGCGAGGCTGCTCGCTCTGTGTGGACGCGCCTACTCACACCTCTTAAGGTCGCACAAACGTCACACACGCGTCTCACGCGCTGCAACATATGACATTATGACGGCATTCGGATACTGACAGCATTTTCTGATTTCATACAACGAATTCGTAAATATGGCGCGTACGGCCCGTGCGGTGCTAACAAATGTGCGATCAGCTGATTAGCAAACAATGGCTTCTGATTAGTTAAATACAAATAGGATCAAGTTTCATAAACATTACCCGACATTAGGAATTTCTCTTGTATCGTGGGTGCGTTTACAAACAGAGAAACTCACATACACAAACATCAGGACACGGAACAACTACTTTTAGGTCATTAAAATATCTGTTCTTGGCGAAGATGGAACCCACGACATGCTGCGTACCAGTCGATCTTTCAACCACTGCGTCTACCGTGCCGTCAGTAATAGATTGGGATTGAGATGTTTAGATTTTGGCGAAAAATTGTCTGTCAGTCAACAGCCCGCAGTTTGTTAACCACTGAGTTTAAATCAGCTAGCTAGTGCATTTAACAAAAACCGACGTAGTGCAAGCGAACATTAATTTGATTTCAATTTCGGAGTGAATTTGAAATAGACACTTGCAAGTCACAATACAATGAAAATTATCGAGCTTATTGATACAAAACTGGCTAACAATACTGATGATAAATTGCACAATGTTTATGTACTTACTTTGTCTTGAGTTAGTGTCCTGTCATGTGATGAAATTTATGCCGTAGAAATAAAAGTCGCTGATGATTTTTTCGAAAAGGCATTCGAACCTACTTCTTTTTGGATATGTTCTCCAGACACTTAACCATCTTAGCTTTCGCAGCCCCACAATTTCATACAAACAAAAATTTTCTTTACTATCCGCGACACAGGCGTTATTGCGTATAAATATTTATAATTGTTGTTGGTGGCAGGTCAATTAAAATTAAAATGATTAAACTCTTACAAATATCAAGAGGAAAAAATGCAGTGTGCCAAAATATTCATCCTCATCGCTGGCAATCTAAAAAGTGTCCTTAAGGATGGCAGCATTACCAAACTGGATGAAAATGCCTAGATTCTGCCTAGCCTTCAGCTGTCAAGTAGACAAGGGCGTCGCCAGCATATTATGACTAAAGGGGGTGCAATGGGGCTGAATTATTCTGAATACTGAAAATATTCAGAATATTTCAATACTTTCTACAATATACATTAAAACTTGTTATTTATTTACGTTTTGTCGTGCAATGCGGGATTTATTAATTGGTGAGGAAGTCACCCCAAGTTGGCGACACCCTTGCAAGTAGAGTCGTCGTTATTGTAACATACCAAAAATAAAGTCCAATGACAAAAAACCTGATAAGTAATTCATAATTTTTGACTTGCATTTTGGCCAACAAGTCTTACTAAAGGGTATCGTAGTTCCACAATCTTGCATTGTGAGAATGCCGCGAATATTTAGAGGTCAAAACCTCCAAAATCAAAATAAGGCTCTCCTGCTCGCAACTCCACTTCTGCAACTCACCCAGTTACTCAATTGTAGAGGTCACATACGCAGTCAGTCCATGCACGAGTAAAATACTTGATTTCAGCTGCTACTGTTTGACAGAAGCCGACTCCATCAAAATTGGGAAATGTCTAGGCTGATAATCCCCAGCCACTGAATATCTATTTTCTACACTGAAAGTACAATTGCGATAATAGTTTTACTTGTTAGGTACCTATCATATTATTTGTTTCATTTGAAAACAAAAACAATTGTTGAAAGGCTAAAACATAATTTACACAAGAGGGGACACTTCTTCAGGCAATGATATTATATTAGCAAAAATATGTTTTGCATTTATGCTGTAATGCTAATGAATCATGATATTGAAATGACCACAAATTATGACAATGGTCCTGAAACAAAGCGATTATTTATAGTCGTATTAGAGAATCGCCACAATTTGTAAAGTATTTGCTAGTCAAATTTTTTATTTATTAAAAAATCTATGACAATTTTTTGTCATTTCCTTATAAAATATATATTATCGTGAAATTCGAAATTATTAATATGTATATTCCGAATAAGTATTACGTATTGTCGCTATGAGCCATAAAAATGTTGATTTTATAAAAATATGATTTAAATTTTAATCTCTTTATAAGACACAATTGTACAGTAAAACTGATGTAATGCCAAAATATAACTTATACCATTAATTGTAAGAAAAAATGATTTTAATTTATTATTTTATTAATCTCAAAGATGAAACGATATTGATAAAACCTCCAAAATGATCGAGAAAAAAAAAGAATTTATGATTTCAAAAATCGGTTTATAAAAATGATAAAAGTTTGTGTGAAACATGATCGATCCATCCCATAGTGGAAAAAATAAGAGTAACTCTTGAAAAACTGTTATAATTTCATTATAACAAAAAATGCTAAAAAATCCACATAAATGTGTAAGTACTAAATTGTTAAAACTTTTGTGATGAAAAATAATCGTTATCTGTTGAAAAATAAATGTATGAATGTACATATAATAATATCAGAAACATATTATTATTCAGTTTTGTATGAAAAAAATTGTGTCTAAAAATGGCGTATCCGTTTTGTATTTTCTATCATTATAATTTAATTATTTTAAACTACCTATCTGATTAAATGTGGGTAATTAAAAATAAACGTTATTTTTTTTTAAACTTGCACGCGTCTTCCAGTGTGTGTTTGGATTTTGATTTTATTTTGGTTTTCAAAAAAAAAACTACAATGCTTCCATAATAAATTAATTCATGTTTTAGTCTGCTCATGTAAGCGGCAAAAGGCCGATGTTTTAAACTTATTTAATAATAAATATCGTACTGAATATAAAGTGAGTAATTTGTAAAATATCTAGTCGAAAATGTGAGTAAGTATGTATAAAGAATGTCTAGTCAAAATAATTTTAGTACCTTATTTTTATTTTATTATTTTACATGAACGTGTAAGAAACCTTTAAGTATGTTTTAGAAGAAAATATCACTTTTCTCGACTGATTTTTATAATTTTAAGACCTTTGAAAGCTGCCAACTTTTTGTTAATAACCTACTTAGTCAGTATTTTATTTGCTGTGATAATTTTACCTCTAGTATTATTATATTTAAATTATTAGGTTTTTAAACCTCTCTAAAAAGCCAAAGATTTTGTCTTCAAAAGATTTACGAACAGTATTATTTGAAAAAATATTTATCAAAAAATAATCATTAACAAATACGTTGATGTCGTTCGAAACGATTATTTCCAATTTTATGTCTAGACTTTTATGACGAAATATCTATAAAAATAAACAGTAAACATTGCTGAACAAATATGTATAATAATATAGTAAATAATTATGTCGACTTATTTTAGGTGTTAAGTAAAAACTATGATCTAAACATGACTGTACTAAACTTTATGCCAAACGTACTCGAAACAAACGACTGTTTTTAATTTAAATGGGTTTTGCACACTGTTTTTGAAAGCATGCTTTTTCTTCGTATATTTTGCTACTATCCCCACTAAGGAGGCCTTTGTATCCCCACTAAAGAGGCCTTTGTATTATCTTCTTATAATTTTATTAGTACCCCACGATGTACCATAAATAATTGCAAAGCATTTTTCACTGTCTGAACTATTATCGACATTGTCTAATATCCAAAATGAATTAAAACACCAATTATACCTGAAGAGTATCAAGTGAAACATCCATTATGCCTTGTGTGTAAATTGATTTTAGATTTTATTGATATGAGAACAATGTTGATAATAGTTTGAGACTGTAAAATGATCTGCGCTGGCGCATTTGTTGAAGATATCGGTTAACCGTTGCGATCATAATTATCTTATTTTATCGAATAAGTCACTGAAAACTTTTTATTGTGTTCTAAATCGCCTAAGAAAATGCACAAAAATCGCGATCCCTTTATAGAAGTCGTTTTTAAACTTTCCCCGTACTATGATTTTCTCCTGCTTCGTTCGTGGGTTACATTGAAAATTAAGAGCACAAACAGGCAATACAAATAATGTTTGGTAGACGAACCTGCGATACGTAGCGCAACAGCCAATGGCTGAGAAAAAAATGTCTTGTCAACGCAATTCAACCGATATCAACAACAAAGTGAAAATCGTCCTTACCACGACGACATTATGACATAAAACCTGCGGTTATCTACTGGTGCGAGAGCCGGCTGCAAAAATACCTACCTTATCGGCTACCCCAATAGGCTATGTATAGATCGTTAACCGGCACCTAAACACGTAAAAAAAATCAGGTCTGCCAGAGCCGATCCTGCCGGGTCATAGAAATAATCGAGATTTTTTGACGTAATTTTTTAGTAAAAATTACGTCATAAGATACCCGAATGAAAGTGCTGGCAGCAGTTAACCATTGATTAGTTATGTAAAAAAAAGTGGGTCTGCCATTGCGCACCTTGCCGGAAGTACTAGGCAGACCCCTAAAATATGCCCTTCCGAAACACTAAACCTACCTCATCGAGTACCCGGATGGGACCAACGCTAAATAATAACCAAGATGCCTCTGATAATGGATCAAAAGGTCTGCCAGGTCTAAGCTTGCCGGAACTTAGTGTTCAAAGCATTTGAAGATGATAGGGAGCATAATTTCAACTGGAGTCAAAATAACATTTAACATTTAAAATAACATTTTTTAAACATTATTTAGTTTCTAATTTTATACAAATTTACGAATATTAAATATTTTTTATCAAAACATTAAATAAAACAACAAGTGCAGAGATAAAAGATGTACATTCAAAATTTTGCAAGAATCACTACGAGTTCAATATCATGCTTACAATTTATATACTTATCTATCAAAACTTAGTTTAAGTAGGCATTAAAATTACCTGAATTCTGTATATATGTAGGTTTAGGGAACTAAGTAGGCTTCAGAGTGTAGAACCTGTTATTGCGTAAATCATCGTAGGAACGCCGAAAGGTAGTCAACGTCTAATCAACCTGACCACCACCAGAATCTTTCTAGTCCACCGAAATCAGGTCAAAGTTTAAACATTAATGGTTAGATTGACTAGCCATTTACTGTCAATACCTGAGTAGGTACGATAACTGTATAAATTAAAAAAGACGAGTGTTTGTGTGTAGTTTCAGTGAACGAGGGGCTAGCGGAAACTGTCCTCACGGTAAGGTCTATGTTTTTTAGACCCTGCCGTAAAGATAGACCTCAGAAATTGACCGAGCAAACCTTAAACCTCATGGCTGAACGACGCTTGCTACAGTTGCAGTCTTCCGATGACGTTAAGTCGTATAGGCGGCTCAATAGACCTATATCTAAGTCCTTGCGATACGATCTGCGTCTATTTAATACGAATCGTGTTAAAGAGACCATACAGCGAAACCAAGGCTCTAAAGTGAAGTGCTTGTATAATAACGCCACCATGTCGGTCCGAGTACAGGAGCAGAGCACGAAGGCGATTCCAGTGAGAAGAGGCGTAGGACAGGACGTTATCTCCCCGAAACTGTTTACTGCCGCAATGGAAGACAGGTTCAAGCTCCTGGAATGGCAAGGACTTGGCTCTTGGCACTTGGCACTCACCTTCGGTTTGCCGACGACATCGTAGTCATGGCAAAGTCGATGGAGGAACTCAGCATGATGCTCGATAGCGTCGACCGAGTTTCACAACGGTTGGGCTTGAAACTGAACATGGACAAGACGAAAATTATGTCAAATGCCATGCCCACCCCAGTCTCTGTTGGAAACTCGGTACTCGAAGTTGTTGAACATTATTATCTACTTAAGACAAGACAGTAGGTCCAACTTCAAGAAAGAGGTCAACCGCCGAATCCAACTCGGTTGGGCAGCGTTCGGGAAACTACGCAATGTCTTTTCGTCCGACATACCTCAGTGCCTCAAGACAAAAGTCTTCAACCAATCTGTATTACCAGTGATGACTTACGGCACCGGAACGTGGTCTTTCAGTATCGGCCTCATCTCAAAGCTCAAAGTCGCTCAACGAACTATGGAGAGGGCTATGCTCGGTATTTCTCTGCGTGATCGAATTCGAAATGAGGAGATCCGTAGACGAACTAAAGTCACCGATATAGTGGCAATGGGCAGGCCATATTGCTCGCAGAGCAGATGGCCGATGGGGTCGAAAGGCACTAGAGTGGAGACCACGGACTAGCAAGCGCAGCGTAGGACGTTCACCAACAAGATGGAAAGACGACCTTATAAAGGTCGCCGGAAGACGCTGGATGCAGATCGCTTCCAACCGGTATATTATATACACACATCAAAAGAGTCTAGGGATCAACATATATTTTTGCAATAACTTTTCTCCTGATTGATATTAATTAAAATGTTCTTTAAGGATTCATCAAATAAAGTGTTATCGTTTGTCACAGTAACGATAAACCAAGTCACCTTTGCATTCATAAAGAAATTTGCCATTTTCCTAATAAAGGGATTTTTGACATTTGAACCACTAACATTAAAGTTCGAAAAAAAGACTGAAATAACAGTTTTCTTTAAAATTTTATTGGGTAACTTAAACAATTAATAATCCGTGTTTCTACCGCGAACACTAACAACACAAGAACATCGGTTTGGCATACTCAAAATGAGTTCATCCAAATCACGCTGTGGAATGGCCGCCCATGTTCGTTGCAACAACAAAAAAAGGTCTTCTTGCGACTGGATACCCTCCATATTCGGCAGAGCTCTTCTCTGTAGCATATCCCATGCATGCTCAATCGGGTTCAAGTCTGGCGACTGAGCAGGCCAGGGCAGGACATTGATGTTAGCTGCGGCGAGAGTCTGTCTTACAACTCTTGCGGTGTGCGGTCGTGCATTATCATGCATTAACTGAAATAAGGGACCGATTTGCACTTGTAGAGGAACGATGACGTCTGATACAATCGTCTCAGCATGAGCGCTGAGGTTGCCTCTGATCCAAATTAACTCAGTTCTTCCGCCGATCCAAATACCCGCCCATACCATGATGGTTCCACCACTATAAGGATGGACTTCCTGGCAGGATTTTAATCGCTGTTGGCGTCCAGGGGTTCTCCAGTGTCGTATACGTCTTGTATCCGGTCTCATACCAAAACGAGACTCATCAGAAAAGCACACGAAACGCCATTGTTCTTCTGCCCAATTTCTGTGTTCAAGAGCCCATTGATATCGAATCCTACGATTGTGCATTGCTATAGGTGGTACCCGTAGCGGTCTTCGGGAATGAAGGTTCACTTCATGCAAGCGGTTTCTGACTGTTTGGTCGCTAATTAAGTTCCCTGAAGAGTGATGAAGCCTCACGGCTAACATCATGGCGGTTATTGTTGGAGCTCTTCGAGTTAAGATTTGAATGTATCGGTCTTGTCTCCGTGTGGTGCAGCGATACCGTCCTCCATGGCGCTCAGCCACGGTACCAGTGCTTCGGTAACGTGTCCAAAGTCGACTGATAACACTCTGACTTGTATTCAGAGCTAAAGCCACAGTACGTTGCCGGGAACCAGCTTCTATCATTCCCACGGCTCTGAGCATTTCTTCCCTGCTTAAATGACGTCGCCGCTCCATAATAACGTTGGTTTTAATCAGTAGTAGGGAAACAGTAGCACTAATAATGTCTTCAATGCGTTGTATGTTTTTATAGGGAAAATATTGACAGCTGATTTTCATCTTTTACTCGAATTTGATTTACAGTTCCTGATTCAAATTATGAAATGCACCAAAAAGGATCCATATAAATTTATAAAATCATAAATTTATTACAAAGCCACATCTCAATCTCAAGAAATCCGCATAAAAATGCTTGATCCCTAGACACTTTTGATGTGTGTATATGTGGAAATCTAAAGGGGAGGCCTATGTTCAGCAGTGGACGTCCTGTGGCTGAGATGATGAGAAAGATCCTGGTGGTAGTCAGGTTGATTAGGCGTTGACTACCTTTCGGCGTTCCTACGATGATTTACGCAATAACAGGTTCTACACTCGGAAGCCTACTTAGTTCCCTAAACCTACATATATACAGAATTCAGGTAATTTTAATGCCTACTTAAACTAAGTTTTGATAGTTGTAAGTATATAAATTGTAAGCATGATATTGAACTCGTAGTGATTGTTGCAAAATTTTGAATGTACATCTTTTATCTCTACACTTGTTGTTTTATTTAATGTGTTGATAAAAAATATTTATTATTCATAAATTTGTATAAAATTAGAAACAAAATAATGTTTAAAAAATGTTATTTTAAATGTTAAATGTTATTTTGACTCCAGTTGAAATTATGCTCCCTATCATCTTCAAATGCTTTGAACACTAAGTTCCGGCAAGCTTAGACCTGGCAGACCTTTTGATCCATTATCAGAGGCATCTTGGTTATTATTTAGCGTTGGTCCCATCCGGGTACTCGATGAGGTAGGTTTAGTGTTTCGGAAGGGCATATTTTAGGGGTCTGCCTAGTACTTCCGGCAAGGTGCGCAATGGCAGACCCACTTTTTTTTACATAACTAATCAATGGTTAACTGCTGCCAGCACTTTCATTCGGGTATCTTATGACGTAATTTTTACTAAAAAATTACGTCAAAAAATCTCGATTATTTCTATGACCCGGCAGGATCGGCTCTGGCAGACCTGATTTTTTTTACGTGTTTAGGTGTCGGTTAACGATCTATACATAGCCTATTGGGGTAGCCGATAAGGTAGGTATTTTTGCAGCCGGCTCTCGCACTATACGGGTGGATCAAAAACAAAACATGCTCGCCACGATGACGATGACGTAAGTTAGTCGAATTATTACAGCTTGGCCAGAACGGATTGAAACGGAGCTAATATTTTTGTTTGCTGACGTTTTAAAATCTTTGATATTTGATGTAAACAAAGAACGCAGGTGTGTTAGATTTATTATTGTGCCATTAAACTAACGTAAAAAAAAAAAGAAACATTCCAAGTGCTGGTAGCGAGAGCACAGTGGCGACTTCCGGTTTTCTACTGTTTTTTGCCAAGCTGTACGATACTTTAAATCATAAGAATTGCATCATTATATCGTAGTAGCAAGGACGATTTTCATTTTTAGTTAGTAGAAATGGCGTCATGAACAAGCTCGCTTACTCTACCCTCAGATTGTCCGAGTGAGTTATGCGCCTATCAATGTATAAATGCATGTCAATGTGTGTGTGCAAAAAAAACGTTTGAGTCAAGTTGGAAGCGACCGTATTATTTTACAAATAAGGACGAAATTAGTTTAAAAAATAAGCATGAACTGAGACAGTGTCTTCGCATGAAGTGTGGATGCCGAAGAAAGTTGTATTACCCTCGGATATGTTTCAAGTGCGGTTGATTGTAAACTAATATAAACTAATGTACTATAAAAATGTTAAATGGACACGCGAATGATTACGCGGTCCGTTTTAAGTAATTTTAAACTGAAAAATGTAAAATAAATCGGATTTCAATAAAAAATACATACGAATTTTTGGTGTGTTCTTATTACATCTAGCCCAAATTCCATAAAAGATGTAGAGAATGTACTAAACGTTACTCACTTGAAATTAACCACTGTAGAAAGAGAAAAAATATCCTGCTGAAAATACCTGTTATTAACAATATGAAAATAGCGCCCTCTATTTTTGTAAACTCGTACTTGCTTTAACAAAGGGCTCTCTGCAACTTGCAACCCTGCCTTTGAAAGGGAAGCCCCGACATGGTCCATTTAGTTCGTATTGTTACCGCTAGATGGCAGCCTAATAAAATGTGGTTTCATGTCTTGTTGTCTATTAGAGCTTTTTGCCTTTTTTGTTGGTTGATTGGCATGTGGCATGATTTATTATTTTGTTGTAAAACTTATTAGATATTCCACCAAGTTGATTGTTGTTTTATTCAGAAAAGTATTAACTACGTATCTAAACAAGATCTGGTTTTTAGGAAGTCTAAGGAGAAAGGTTGGGTGGTAGTGGGGCTAACGAATTACCGTGACCCCGGAACGTAAAGGGTTATTGAAGGACACCGTGAATTTTAGTCAGTACAAGTTACAGTCTTACAGTCCCTCCTGCCCTGCCTTGGGTTGGATGACTCATTTGATGATTTTACCAGGTAAAAAAAGTGAAGGTTGCGTGTCAAATATTGCTTCAACGACGATATATTACTAGACTCCGCATGCACGATCTAAGGAACAAAAACTATTCTGTCAACTCGCTGAGGTACTATGTAAGCAAGGGGGACGAGGTACTGCGTTGTGATTGGTTAACTCAAGGTCTGCTGTCTCAACGTATGTTTACGGCTCACAGGAGTGGTCGAAATGAGACGGATAATTATAAGACTTTTTTGCCTAATGTGTTGACAGACATCGGTCGCCTGTTATTAGGAGTCTAGTAATATATCGTCGTGGCTTTGGTGCTATCCTTTAGTTTTTGTCGTTCATTATGTAATTTATTTCATCACCACTGCTCTCAAAACGGTGAAGGAAAACATCGTGAGGAAACCGGCATGTCCTAGAACCAAAAATTTGAAGACATGTGCCACTACCAACCCGCACTGGGCCCGCGAGGTGGATTATGGTCCACTCCCTCTCACAGAGAGGAGGCCTGTGTCCCAGCAGTGGGAACATTATAAGCTGATGATGATGACTTACTAAGAGTCTTTATTATTTCAATTCGTTCGGCGTCGACGCAGGATGTGTGGTCTACATTTCTCAATTGTGTTTTTGTTGTCTGTTTCAATAATTGCCTCTCATCTTGTTAAATGTGTTATTTTCAATCGTGTGCCTCGGAGTACTTGTACCTAAGATCGCCGCAATCTTAAATTCAATCATCAATTTAATTCAACTAATAACTTGGCGACACAGAAATTAAAATCCGTTCTCGCTGGAAGACTTCACATAAACCTTGACCCTTAGCCCCTTTACACTAGGCGACGCAAGTCTCCGATACCTTACGATTTTGGTATTCATTGACGCGTGCTTGTATTTGAACCTTTATGGGTTTGTATTGCGATAGCCGCTTGGACACCGAAGTCGTAAGGTATTGGAAACTTTAGTCGCCTTGTGTACGAAGGGCCTAACTGTGTAGGAGCATAGGCACTACATTGTGGGTAGGTATATTTATCACAGACATTTCATGTATGTATCTAAATTCGCAATAAAAGTAACCTATCTACCTCTCCTTACCCTCGAATCACCATCTCAAAATTTCATAAAACCCTTAAAAATTTAATTAAAAAAAGCAAAAACGATAGCTTTAATAAAATAAAACAAAAACACTTCACAAATTCATTTTGAAAAGCGGATTTAATAAATGCTTAAGTGGGAGAGCACTGTTATTTCTCTTAAAGACTGGCCAAAGAGAATACTAGAAGAAAAATGGGCGCACCCCTCGCCACCCCTTCCAGGGAGGTATTACTTTGAATAAAGAAAAGTTAAAATTTTCTTAAAACACCCCCTCCTGGGGTGTTGCCTATCTATCTTCGTTTAAGTATTGGCAAAAATTACCCCCCCTGTTGCTATCTCTTTTGCACCACCGTCGTGTCATTGGTTCATTTTTTAAGGGTAGCTTGGTAAATGAGTTTTTGTTTTTAAGATGTTTTATAAGACTTAAATTGATCGAAGGCTTAAGACTTTTTCCTTTAGAGGGTCAAACGCCTGCCGTGGTCGCGGAACTGTCTAAACAGGTAACCGTGACCCTGGAATGAAAAGGGCTATTGAAGGAATACCGTGGATTTTAGTAAGTGCGATTCAGACAGTTTCTTTCGTTCCACTAAGACGGTGTCGAGTCAAAGAGTAACAGCATAATCTTCTAGAGTGCCAAAGCCTGCCGGGGTTGCGGGACTTATCGAAATACCGTGACCCTGGAACGTAAAGGGCTATTGAAGGAACACCGTGAAATTTTAATCAGTACGAGTCTTATACCTAGTCCCTTCCGCTCGAACCAGGGCGGGAGGGCTATGATGATTTGAACGACATAAAAAGTATTTTTCATGAAAGTAGCGTCAATCTAGTCTACAGTTTGATGTGCTTAGGCATCTATCGTTCTTAATCCATGAGATAGGAAAATGTGTAAAGTAAATAGGGGTAGGCAATTTAGGTCAAACTTTTTTGTGTCAATTTTGACATTGAGTTGATTTAGTTTATCACTTTAGTATCTACCCCAACGACGATATAATACTAGACTCCTAATAACAGGCGACCGATGTCTGCCAACACATTAGGCAAAAAAGTCTTATATCAGTCTCATTTCGACCAATCCTGTGAGCCGTAAACATACGTTGAGACAGAACAGACCTTGAGTTAGCCAATCACAACGCAGTACCCCGTCCCCCTCGCTTACGTAGTACCTCAGCGAGTTGGCAGAATAGTTTTGTTCGTTAGATCGTGCAATACATAGTCGTTGATCTACCCGCTCGCGGGACTTATCAGCAAATTACCGTGATCTTGGAACGTAAAGGACTTTTGAAGGAAAACCGTGGATTTTAGTCAGTACAAGTCTGTCAGTCTCTCCCGCTCTGCCCTGGGTGGGAGGACTCATTTGATGATTTTAACGAAATAAAAAGTATTTTTCATGAAAGTAGCGTCAATCTAGTGTACAGTTTGAATGCATCTTTCGTTCTTAATCTATGAGATAGGAAAATGTGTAAAGTAAGCACATAAGTAGATAATAATTGTCTAATTTGGACCTAAATTATTTAGGTTCAACTTTTTTGTGTCAACAGTTGACATTGAGTCGATTTAGTTTATCAATTCAACCCGGCTTCCTAACTAGCTAACTCTACTACGCTAACCCACAGACTTAACCCGACTTGATTTAAATATCCTGAAAAATGATAAGCTGAAAATTTGTAGATATGATATAGTATTATGTTGCATCAGAAAAAGCTGTTGTCTATCGTTTTTCTTTGTTGTTATTATAGTTATTAAATTGAACTTCGTTTGTTCGTCTTTGAAATTCTGCCAGTCTATCTTAGCGGATCGACTCAGGCCAGAACTACGAATTTAGCGCTTTGAAAAACTTCTATCGGTTCCTAATGAACAATTGAGATGACACGCAGGCCATGATCTAGCTCCACATTTACACTCCAGGGCCAAAGGGACTCCTTCAACTAACCAGGGAAAAAAAATAAAAGACATTCAATACACTTCCATGAAAACTGGCTCTTATCGCGTTACGATAAGGTTCAGCATGCAGTCTACTTCACACGCATGTTTTTTCACAGAAATATTTAACTGAAGCTTTATTGACAATCGTCGTGTGCATTTATTATTGTTATATTTCTGTTTTCGGCTCCTTATTATCCTCGCCTACGGCTCGACTGAGAATGCTGCCTTGCATGCAATAACAACTTTGTTTGTCAGGCAACATTTTAAAAAGAGTAAGTATGGAGTTTCTTGCCCATTCTTCTTCATACAACCTACCTTTGCGAATGGGTGTAGATTCAATCTCATCCCATCCCATTTCCTTCGGGCATGCGGGCAGCGAGTAAAGGGCAACTCGCTGCCCGACCATGGACCATGCCCGGGTCGACGGCGCGTTGTGTCCCACGCGCGCCTCAAAGAGCGTCAGCATAATGACGGGGCCCCCCTCTCAGAGGGCCAAAGCCTGCCGGGGTCGCGGGATTATTTCCTTACCGTAACCCCGGAACATAAAGGGCTATTGAAGGACACCGTGGATTTTAGTCAGTAGAAGTCTGACAGTCCCTCCCGCCCTGCCCGGGGTGGGAGGACTCATTTGATGATTTTACCACGTTAAAAAAAAAAAACCCATTTCCTTAATTTTAATATTCGACTTTTAAAAGTGCCTCTTTGACGGCCTAATTGAAATAAATGATTTGATTTGACTTTGACAGGAAACAATAAATTAATTACCCGGTTAATGATATGTGTAGGTACAATAAGTAAATACAATATAAGCAATAAAGAAACAGGATCAATAACCCTTCTCTAATATCTAATCGTGTTAAACTTGTCAATCTGTTTAACACGTTAACCCTAATTATTAATTTTAATATGTTATTGTGAGGGCACGCGACAACAGGTGGTTATCTTATGTATTTTTGTACGGTTAGCATATAAAGTTAGTATATTTCATTTTATAATTATTTTGTTAATAACTAGTAATTTTTTCATAAATTAAGAGTTTACAAGATATTTAAAACATACCTGTTCAATTTATATCACTTCTTAGTTGGCACAAAAATTGCAGAAACTGTTAAAGTTATTTTTTTTTTAAATTCTATTCTACCCCATGGCCGTCCAAAGGCTGAAATCTTTCTAGGAGTTCTTAAAAAAACCCGAAACCTCAAAGTTTTTCTTTCTTCTAAGATTAATTTATTTCCAGTACAAAAAAACAGAAAAGATAAAAGTTATCAGAATCAGTACCTATCCATCGACTTATTATTATAGGTCAATCTTTTATAAAACGATATTTATGAAGACGATAAATCTTACCCTTTCATTATCGTTTTCTTTTAAACGAGTCAGCTATTGAATTACAAAGCGTTTTAATTAAAGAAATCTTTCACAAAGTTTATCTGAACGATGTAATTATAGAGCAGAAGATTTTATAAGAAAAATGTTTTACGTTCCTATCAGCGTACCTTCTTTTTTACTTAGTTTCATATCATAGGTCTTTTTAGGATCGTGGGTTATCGAGACGGAAGATAGTGTGAAACTTACATATTACAACCCATCCTGTTCTTTCTGTTTCATTGCCCTTTGCGTTTCACGATCACAGAAAAACCCACAACCAGCTGCGCCAAAAATTGACCAAATAATCTTCTCACGGGATTACTTTGCCATTAAAGGCAGCAACTACGCCACTATACATCTACCCACTGCTATTTTTATATACTCCTATACAATGATATTTTATGGAAAGATACGCCATGTTCATCCTGAATGGCGTTCAGATATCGTTGCGTTGTTATTATAGTAATTTAAAACTACGGCCGCGATAGATAATGCGGAACGTATTAAGATAGAAAGAGATAGCAGATAGCAAAGAGCAACAATTGTCTTACTTTGTCCTCAACAATTTATGCGTGCTTGTGCGATCTACCTCTTTTTATTTATAATATCATTGCTCCTTAGTCTGGTCCAGCAGGTTCATTCATTTGGTCATACACGCACGCTGGTTGCCAGTTAGTAGGAGTGTGACCTTTCTGAAGAATGTTACGAATACCTCCTCCCCCCCCCCCCCCCGTTGCCACTCATATGTTTTAAGGTGATTGCTTCGATGTAGCCCGCGAAATTCATTTTTTTTTACGTTTTTTGCAATTTGCAGGCCAGTGACATGTTGTAACTTTATAAATATATATATGTGTTGCGGTAATAACAAGTATAATTTTAAATATAAAAATTATCAAAAATTCGCTCCATCAGCTCTCACATAGAAAAGGTGCATCGTAGTTAGATTTCGGAGATTTTAACATGAGGCTGCAGTTAGACGACGCGAAAAAATTCTTGCGGCCGCCGCGCGGCGACCGCGCGGTGGCCGCGTACTGACTGTTCAGTTATAGCAAATTTATGTTTTATTAACTAGGACGTAAAGTTGAAATTAATTTTGAGTAACTAACTGCGCGGTGACCGCGCGGCGTTCGCTCCTCGATCACACGGCGGCCGCGCGGCCGTCTCGCTCGAATCACTCGAATGTCCTCGATGTACGCCCCGCGCCCGGTCCCCGCATTCTCCTTTCATTGGTCCGTCAGTCACTTGCAATTTTATACTTCTTAGTCAAATAGCTCATAACGAACACGTGTGAAAGACCAAGATCAACTGGAAATGGTTCGGGTTCGCAGTGGCGTGGCCACCAGGCCTTTTTTATGACACGGAATGTTACAGCGTGTCGGCCGCGCGGCGAAAGTACGGTGACCGCGCGCGGCAGCCGCGCGGTCAGGCCTGGTGGCCACGCCACTGCGAACCCGAACCATTTCCATTTGATTTTGGTCTTTCTTAAAATTCACACGTGTTCGTTATGAGCTATTTGACTAAGAAGAATAAAATTATGATTGCATATACTTGTACCGACAAAGCAAAAAGAAAGAAAAAAAGAAATGTAGAAAATTTTGGATTCATCCTATTTTAGCGGCAGACGGACCAATGAAAGAAGAATGCGGGGATGCCGGCGCGGGGCGTACATCGAGAACATTCGAGTGATTCGAGCGAGACGGCCGCGCGGCCGCCGTGTGATCGAGGAGCGAACGCCGCGCGGTTACCGCGCAGTTAGTTACTCAAAACTAATTTAAACTTTACGTCCTAGTTAATAAAACATAAATTTGCTATAACTGAACAGTTAGTACGCGGCCACCACGCGGTCGCCGCGCGGCGGCCGCAAGAATTTTTTCGCGTCGTCTAACTGCAGCCTTCACCTTCATCATCAGAGGTCGGAATTAGGTAGTGTTATTTAAGTACTTGCATCGAATTGTTGATATTAATATGAATCTTCCCGGGATTTCTTATAGATAATCTCGTGTGCAAAAAGTATTACAAATAAATAATAATAATGAAAACATCAGAGATAGATTAGATAAGTAGGTTAATAAATTGTGTAAAAGTAAATAACTTCGATAATTAATAAATCATGGGATTTTACTGTTCTTCAAAACTAATTTCGGGAATTGGGTCATATCCACTTTATTCTTTCGCTGTATGAAATCAATGTAAGTCCATGAATAACTGTACCTAATTCCGACCTATTTTCATCATACATTAACGTTTTATTACAGAAACATAGACTCGTACTTCGGTACTTATCCTATTTAAATATTATAGGTCGAAACTTTAGTATAGAATCTAATCATCACAAGTTCATTATCTTTCTATATTTTTTTATCGTTTATAATCAACCAAAATACTCCAAAATATGATTCCCCAAATCACACATCCTTTTTGTCTGTCCCTACAACTCCGAAACTAAACTTAAACACGATTTAAGTTGTTCAAAAGTGAGAACTCGGCGGGCCAACGCAATACTTTTACCTCACTTTCACCATTCTTGCGTGCAATCTCCTTATATCTTAACAGTTTTAACACTTTTAGTGATCTTTTGAGACTTAAAAGTTTTGGGGAAAGTGAAAAAAAGTTGGTGTTTTCGTCACGAACCTTTTCCGTCGGAGGCTTTCGTGTTAGGTATTCATTTTCATGTCTCCTATAGAAAGACTAGCCTGCCGGGGTCGCGGGACTGTCTTATCAGGTGCCTAACCGTGACCCTGGAACGTAATGGGCTATTGAAGGAACACCGTGGATTTTAATCAGTACGAGTCTGACAGTTATGGGAGAGAGTACTCATTTAAAGATCATACCACGATAAAAAAGTAGAAAGGCTAAGAGATGGTACACATAAAGTATAATTTCTAGGAAATTGCGTAAAATTTCTTGGTAAATTCTGTCAGAAAACTCAGTGTTGATTGTTCGATAACACCGTTTAATTGATGCGTTTTCAGTAGACATCGTTTTACATAAAATGAATCTCCAACCCAACGCAATATCTACAAACTCTTCGGGGTGATAATGAATTGACGATGTTAAATCTTTTTAGGTATTAGTTACATAGAGTTCTTTCCTAAAGAAGCAGGTTTTTTGGAACTGATAGGTCGGTAGTCTACCGACCTGTCCTGCAGGTAAAATTATGATACATGATTATTTTGTTACTTGGTTAAAAAAAAGAACAATTTAACACGTCACAATCATTATTTTTAAAGCTAGATGAGGCCGGTATTTCGTATCTGACTACTCTGAAAAGAAACAGCCGAAACAAACTCAGAGGTCACAGTTTCTTTTAAAGTCCAGACATTGTTTAGCTCAGGACATACGTGGACCAAGCAGGTGTCTGAGATGCACACATAAGCTACTGAAAATCTTTATCAACAATAATAAATAATAATAATATTCCACAACTATCACACAACGCCATCTAGTCCGACGCTAAGCAGAGCTTGTGTTATGGGTACTAGACAACTGATTAATATACTTATATATTTCTAAATACATACATAATATAGATAAATTACAACCAGACACAGAACAAATGATCGTGCTCATCACACAAACATTAAATTGTCCTGGGTGGGAATCGAACTCACGACCTCCGGCATAGCAGTCAGGGTCACTGACCACTAGACCAACAGGCCTGTCAAAACAACACTTTATCTAGGTCGTCCTGGATATCGTACTACTGCTCCTCTTATCACCAATTTTGAAGATAAGACCTGCTCCAAATATCTCCTTACAAAACAAGATTCTCAAATACACGCTTCATTTCCCAGAATAAATTCTAAGTAGGTACATTTTCTTCCTTCAAAAACCGGAATTTTCCTTTACGTTAAAGAAAACATTTACAATAAACAAAGAAAAACAAACCCAACCGTCTAGGCTTCAGCATAAAAGATCTGTATACATCGCACAAACGTCTCAAGGAACAAAGGAGAAAGGTCCGACATTTGTCGGTTCAAAATAATTTTATTTTAGCAAAATTGAAACTGGCACGGCCGTTTTCTTGAACAAATTTTAATATCTGAGGAAGATACGGCTAGGGCTATATTTATATTTTTCCTCCACCCCGTTTCTTTTGGCGATTATTATTCTGTATTCCAATGGGCTCGGCGGGTGGGGGCCACCCCTTAGACTCTTTCCTTTTGCTTCTTAAGTCCATCTTGAGACAGGGCAGAGAAAACTGTGGGATAGTGTTTGTTTTTAAAATAAAATATTTTTTTAATGTTAGCGGTCTGCTGCTAAGCTACAGTGATATATTCCTTTTACGCAGTATCGCATGCGACGCACATCGTAAAGATTATTTTTGGGGGAATAGAAAATTTAGGAATAGTAGCCTAATTGATAAGGCGTCTGAAGTACTTATTAAGAAAACGCAGGTTCAAATCCCACTCGCATCTGAATTTTTCGTTCTTAAAAAGCATCTTTGTAGTGATATTCTCTATAAACACAGCCTTGTGTCGGCGCTGCCGCAGCGCTCACGCCACGCTGCTGGGCCTAAAGTTTGTCATTCACTAAGCTATTGACAGCGACACTATCCAATCGTACAGCGAGAGCAGTGAGCGCTCGTGCTGCACTTTTGGAAGATCTCAAAGCCGTATCATCGAAGAGCACGTCGTTGATTCCAGCGATGAGATTTCTTATAGGGAATAACATAGCTGAAATGAGATTCGGCAGGTCACGACATGATGACCGCTGGGCAAAAGTCACCACACAATGGGTGCCGGGAAATGGAAGAGCCGCCGCGCCCGCGCCGAGGCCGCTCCAGGTTGGCGAAGCGACCTAGACGCGAAAGTGGTTCACCGGGCACGTTCATGGAATGAATTGGGGAGTCCTTTGTCCAGCAGTGGGTCAGTACAGGCTAAGGAAAATGATTGCTACTTTATTTTTAAATTTTTGATCAAGTTCTTGAGCGAATCGCGTAGAGACGTAGGCGCTAGTGCTACGGCGTAGGCCGTAGAAGTGCTACGAACAAAACAACAAAATAGGACAAAGTAGTGGTAGGTCATTTCAAAGGTGTTCTGTATCCTGATAATTATATGTATGAAAATTTATTGAAATGATAATTTTATTATTATTGTTCAGTGTAGAAATAATGGTTTCCTAAGATTATAATTATTATATTATGTAGGCATTGAAATAATTTGATCAAAATATATTTAAATTTTTGTCTTAGGAAAGCATACAATTTAAAACGAAAATTCTATGCAATTTTCCAGTTTGCTTAGTATCAAAGTATTATGTGATAAGAAATTAAATAAAAAAAATACAAACGCCTCCACCGCACCCAAATTCTCTGCTTCTGTCACTTACCCCTTTACTGGAAAAACCGTGGCACCTACCCGGAAGGGGTTCGATATTTAAATATAAGAAGAACACCCCCTTTTTTCAAGGGAGAACCCCCCCACCCCTTGGATTTATGGATCTGGCCCGGAGTGGGCTCCTAATTACTTATCTTTGAGAATACAAATCAATCGCAAAACGAAAAAGCCTTTTGCTATGGATCTTCTAAAATGTAGCACTTAAATATTACTTAAGTGTAACTTAGCGGTTGCTATGTTAGCTATAATGTTGAGACAAGATTAACGATTTGTTATGTTAACCATTAAGTGGGTTGGTTAACCAATGCGTTGAGTGGTTTTGAAGAGTGGTGTGTGGAAATCGTTGATTGGGGTTAGGTGTATTATTTTTCATGAAACCTCTTTTGAAAGTTAGACGAATTAAAATTCGTGATATTCAAACCACTTATCTCTTAAGCAAAATTGTATGTTAATCGATAAGTATTATTTAAATAACATACTTTTGCAAATGCCTTAACATTTCTGCAATCAAGGAATTTGGAATTATTCCCGTTGGATCCCACTTTTGAATCCTACTTGAATATTTTTTCCGTTGGATCCCACAAGAAATTAAAATGTATTCCCGTTGAATTCCATAACAAAAGAAAAACGTTTTATTCCCGTTGAATCCCAAAAACTATTCCCGTTGGATCCCACATGCTTTAAAAAATCTGAATGCGATTACTTTCAAACACATAAATTGTTCTTGTTTTTAGAACTTTTTTTTAGTAAATTCATACATTAGTAACAGAGAATAAGCTATAAAATCAAGGTAACACTTTTCTTCTGATATGTACACATGTCATAACGTGGGATTCAACGGGAATTAAAAATGGGATTCATCGGGAATACCTAAAAAATGGGATCCAAAAGTGGGATTCAACGGGAATTTAGCCTCAATTTAGCCCAGAGGCAAAGCTTAGGCCTAAGATGAAGCAAGCTCACACAGAAGGAACGGGAACTCCTGCGCACTTACTGAATACAGTTAGTTAATACATACTTAGTCAAAATTTGGCGCCTGACTGCGACAGGATGGTGGTCGCGAGTCTACTGTTCCTCGGCGTGAGTACAGCTGAAAACAAAAATGGCGCTTTCTTGAAACCCAAGATTAATTCGTAGTAAGTAGTTAATATTTGTAACTAAGTTCTTCTGTTTCTTGTAAAGGCCAGACGTTTGAAACTTTTCGTATAAAAAATCGCATTAGTTAGATTCAAGCTCTCCTAGTTTTAGACCTCTGGTTGTTATGTACATTTCGATATCAATTAAAATGAAACTGTTTTATAATGATATAAAATTATTTATTGCTTAATGAAAGAATAAAAGAACTCCAGTTTTTGTTTTTTTCTGGTTAACTTAAAAGGGAACTCGCTATTTTTACAAAAATTCAGGCCATAACATGACATTCCAAGTTTTTTAAGCGGGAACTTTCAGTGTTTTACTTCGTAGCACGATTGTGATCATATTCATTATAACTTTAACGTTAATTTGATGGAAAAATTAGTACCTCGTTCTTATAGAAGCGCTTTTTCAATTTTTCACACAATAAACACAGAAAATATTTCAAGTATGCTGTAAATAAAATACAAAAATCTTGTAGTAAGACTTCTGATATTGATCAATTAATAAATATAGGAACTTACATAATTAATTATAAAACCTTCAAGACTGATAATATAATTTATAACGTCAATATTACATGAAATTCTGGTTGTCCTTAAAGTGTCTAACTTTCGTTATTTCCTCGTTTTTCGAAACAATCGGGGTTTCTGTAACTATTGTTTATAATAGCAAGCTACATGTTGCTCGTCAAGCTTAAGATACACTGTTTTAGTTGCGCTACAACACTCGATCTTGTATACTATAAAGAAGAACGCTTGCGTTGCGTACAGGCCGCCCTTGATTCTGTGTACCCGTACCTGAAAAAAAATAATCATCATCATCATCAGCCTATTAATGTTCCCACTGCTGGGACACAGGCCTCCTCTCTGTGAGAAGGAGTGGGTCATAATCCACTACGCGGGCCCAGTGTGGTCTGGTGGATGTCACATGTCTTCGAATTTTTGGTTCTAGGACATACCGGTTTCCTCATGTTTTCCTTCACCGTTTTGAGAGCAGTGGTAATGAAATAAATTACACAAAGTAATGCGCCTGTCTGGGTTCGAACCCACGACCTACAACTCTTAAGTCGGGGCCGATACCACTTTGCCACCACAAAAAAAAAATAATTAATCGAAGTTATTCGCTTCCTACATGAGTAGTTTATATTAATAGTAGACTAGTAGTTTGTTATAGTACTACGTTCAGCTATAGAAACCATCCTACCGCCCTTGAAACCAATGAATATTTTATTTTTCGTACTTTGGTGCCGTCAACAAGTTTAGGCAATAACTAACAAAGTTAGCCTTGAGCTGGATGGTATATCAGTTTTCGGGCTATCATTATTTTAGGCTACTGTAATTTTTCTATGATTTCTTGGGTATGTATACTAACATTATTATTAGATACTAATTTGGTTTGTTTTCATAGACCCATAAAAATGTTGTTGCCAATTCTAGTCATTTGCTAACCTACTTCTTATGAGTTAAGGAGAAGGCCATAACTTTCAGTTTCGTTCACGTTTTTTGACGTGAAGTAAACGGGAACTTTGACGTTAATTTGATAGCAAATTAGTTCCTCGTTTTTTTTGTACACTTGAGGTGTTTTTCATTTTCCGTGGAATAAACGCCGTAAATACTTCAAGTAAGCTGTAAGTAAAATACGGAAATCATGTGCTAAGACCTCTTGGTTCATATGTATGTAAGAAAGCCACGTAAAAACCTCCCAACGATATGCGAAAATTATTTTCATAACTTTCTCAACAAAACATTTTTAAAAACTAAAGCAACGATATTTTATACAAAAATACAATGGCGACTTGAATAAAACAGCATCTTTTGTAAAATAACACGGCGGCCCGGGGGGGTGTAGCGGGGTGCGAGGGCGGCGAGGGGGGGGGAGCGGCCATCGCGAACCACTTTTCTTTCTCTCGCCAAAGCCATTTTGAAAGGAGCGGTGGAATAGTATGGATAAGACTTTCTTTGTGAACGATTGTAATTTTACATTATTATCTTATGAATTGATGCCCAAACATCCATTATTAAATCGATTCGATTTTTCCCCTATCGAATTATTACATTTACATCAAAATAATTAAATACCAGGTTCAATAGAACTTTCATGATTTCAACGGCATCTTTTGTATTGGAATAAATTAAATATTACCTACTGATATTACAGGGAAATTACCAATTTTTACGTTTCAACTTTTAAGTAACTTTTTTGTCCTTTATTTGATCCCTTTAAATCCTTAGAATGCATTAACTCACGTCACTTCCCATGAGGACGGACATAAACTACAGAGCAGCACCTGCCACGATCCTTAGGTACCTACTCCTGTCGCCTCATCCACATTTTGTACATCTGGTCATACATATCATATTGCATAGTACTTGTAATAATTATTAAAATGCTTACTTTTTTTTAAGAGTAATTAATTGTGGTTGTAAAATTTAATTTGATTAATAAAACCCCATCCACTGCAGTGAAAAAACAGAGGACTTCAGTGGTCACAGAAAAATTTTAAAAAAAATAAACTTTCAAAGAGGTCTTATCCACATTAAGCTACCACTGTCTACAGAAGTCGGGGGCGATGCGATGTTTTTTCACTCGTTTTATATTAAAATCGGGAGAGCCAAGGAAATTGTCAGTCAGATAGGAAATTGCGAGTCCTTTCGAGTCGTGCCCGAGTCGTCTACGAGTCGTGACCGGACGCCTTTATAACTACTGAAGCTTTACCGATTGTAATGACTATTGTATTTATTGACACAAATAAAATTTTAGTTTGTTTTGTAAGGACATGCCTACCTAACCTTCAACTCTTCACTTCAAGATATCGTTTTGAAGCGGGCTGTCAGTTGTAAATCTTTGACTCTCGTGGCGGGTTTTCAGAAACCCGAAAAATAAAGTAGTATTATCAAAGGGTATAAATAATGTTATCCAGCAACTGGGCTGTGAAAATCGTACTTGATCTAAGTATCACACCGCGTCTGTTTAAGACGGGAAAAGGTACTTGCAAAGGCTATTCATTATGTTGATGATCTTTACCTCATCTTGAATTATACCTGTGAGTCTTATTTGTTTATTTGTCTTTCAAATAAATATTGTTTTTCTAATAAGGGTCGAATAATAAATATTATTTGTTTTGTTTGTTTGTTCTGAAAATGATTACCGTCGCTTATGATACGGATACTACAGTGGTGACAGGTGGGTTTTTTCGAAAGTTGAAGTGTCTTTCACTCAGAATCACCAATACATAAAACAGGAAAAAAATAATGACTCTTGCTACTAATTTACACTTAAGTAGCTTCCTTTTTATGTCAAATGATGTTGTTGAAAACCTTCATGGACTTGAAAAACATCAACGATTAGGTTGTACTCAAGTCTTACCACAAAAAGTTAAACATCTAAATGTTATGACAAATATGTAGCTTTAATTCCGCGACAAAAATCCAGGCTTGTTGCAGGATGCAATCCCACCCTATGCAGTCATGCATATGCACATGCAGCAAAGGACCCACCCTCCCGCCCACATGCATATGCACAAGTGCAAGAAAAAGAAAAACATGCCATGCAATCAATAATTCTTTTTCATAATTCTTTGCATGCATCCTGCAACAAGCCTGGATTTTTGTCGCGGAATTAAAGCTACATATTTTTCATAACATTTAATGTCATGGATTTCCGCAAAGTAACGCCTGATTCCATAATTTATCTTTAGTTAAACATCTGTTAAACACTTGTCTAAAAAAACTGTCAACGTCAAAACGACATTTCACTTTGAAATAAGGGTTATTATAGACAACCCTTATTTTAGACAAGCGTTCAAAAGGGGTTTATCTTTTTGTGGTAAGACGGTAAGAGTTTTTATTTTTGTGTTTATATCATTGTTAACACTTACACACTTGATTGGCCCTCTATTGTTAAGAGTGAGATGGGAATGAGTGGCCCTACCCACACTAGGTGTTTCAATCATCGAATACGGGAAAACACGTACTGCTTGTGATATTATGTATATGTATAATTTGTGAAACGATATTAGGAGTTTTTTTGTCGTTATCATCCCAGTATTTATATTTACTCGAATGTAACATACATAAAAGTTTTAAATAAAGCTATGTATTATTGTTTTCTTGTTAACTACCTCATCACTAACTAAATTAATGTCTAATATTAGATGAACCTGTTATACAGATACGGCGATTTTATATCGATAAAAAAAACAATGTTACTATGACAAAAATAGCCTACATCTGCTAATAAGAAAAGTTCAGACCTATTTTCTTCTAAAAATGCATCCTATAAGGAAGCTTCTTATTTCAAATTCTTATTTGAATATATCGAACCATTTAGTAAATAGGCACCCTTGTGTACTTTATCTTTCATTAAAAAAATATCCGCCAATAAATTTTTACCTCTCAACGATGTCTACCTATATACAATAGATTCTTCGCTTCTTTCTCAACCAGTCTTCAAGACCTCTGCGTAAACCTGAAGATTCCCCTCTTTATACTAGTTTCCTTAGTCCAGCAGAGGGGTGCAGGTCTAGTTATGATGGTGGAGTATTTATTTTATTCCGGAGCGTCATTTTTGCCACGACTCCCCTTTAGAGGATCGTTTTTGTAGGGCGTCCGGCGATGGAGTTGTTGCTCTTTAGTGGCCCTGAAATATAATAATTATTTAGTTTTGTTAGATATCTTAGAAATGATTATAAAATAGTTTGGATGATAGAAGTTCGTGTTGGGTCTATTCTTAAAATTAATAGGCCTCGTATTATTACCAATAAAAACAGGACAACTAAGTGAGATGTTTTATAGGAATGGTGTAGGTAAAGTGTTTCTTGAAATGAGTATCAGGCGTAATTTTATAACAGAGAAAAATCTAGTCAAGCAAGTCATAATTATGTTCTGTAGGAACTTTTATTTAGTACAGAATTAATACTATGACATATTTTAGTTCAATAAAAGGAGTTATTAGTGATGTATGCATCAATATTGTTACTGCTCCCTTGCTAAGCTAAGGGTATAAGTACCCACCTGTTACTTATAGCTTATAAGTGGAAGTAAACCAGATGATGATGTTTTGTTTAAAAAAAGTAACAAACATTTATCGATATGAGTAAATGTTTAGTTTAGCAACACATCAAATAAGTAAAACTAAAAATTTTTTGTTGTGAAAAAAAAACGTTTTATCAAAAGTTGCGACGGTCACAATTCAGCGAGCGTCCAGCCTTGCTATCTTTTTGCGAGACTTTACTTTCTTCAAATAATTGTATAGATAACGCGGGACAAAGAAACGAACGCCCCCCGGACCCCCAAACCCCCCGGGGGTAGAAGGGGGACATTTTTACTGTGTACCCCCTTTGATCAAGTAACATTTTGACGAAGCGTTGTTTTAATTATTTTGAGAAAAATTGAGCTTAGTATAAAATGGGTTTTCTTTAAAGTCGAATTTGGCACAGCAAACTTAAGGTTCTTTTTCCCTAATTGGTTGTGCTATGTATTTTTCTTTGTATGTACTATGAATAGCCTTGACCGTGACTGAACTCATGTACTTGATTACTTAGTTGATAACACAGTTACACATACATAATTATATGTAAAGGATCTCAATGGCTAGGCTGACGCAGTAACTGAGCGATTGACAATTGCGCTTTGTATCGTGGTTTCGTTTCCCCGCACGGAACAAATATTTGTATGACCTACAAGTGCTTTTTCCGGGTCTGAGTTTTTGTGTATGTGAGTTTCTATGTTTGTAAACGTAACAACGATACAGGAAAAAATCAAATCGTCTTACTACAGAAAAGTTGAATATCAGTTGTGCACTCTTGTCAAAAAAAAGTGTCAACTGCAAAACGGCATTTGACGTTTATATAAGGGTCGTTTTGCAGTTACACTTTTTTTAGACATCTGTTGAATAGATGTTTTACTTTTTGTAGTAAGATAATTAGCTCACTAACTCTTATTACGGGAGACGTTTCGAAAAAAAAAAACGTTTCTAGTCAGAAACTGATGCTTCGTTCTTCATCAATATAATATTTGGTTATGTAACATATTTTACATACACGAAAATGTCATTTCCCCTGGCAAGTTTGATCCTCAGAATAAACAGTCTTATAGCGGAACTATCTAATCAGATTCCTGTGGCCATGGAACGCAAAGGACAACTGAAGAAACAGGGAGAAATACTTCCATCGTATTCATATTTTTACCGTGTTTTCTTTTTGTTCGAGACTAAAATTTCCTATAGAGAAATTAAATCAATTCATAGGTATTAGCTGCTTGGCAGCTTAACTGTGTCAATGCTACAGCTGCCTCTCGTAGACAAAAGTATTACTAGTTTATTGCCTATTATGGTATTGTATATAATCATACTTGTCTATTTTATTGTTTGCCATTATATTAAATCTTGTATTGTATTCTATAACGGGCTGGTATCCGCAACTACTGACTTTTAATTCAAAAATTCTAACTAAAGTCTCGTTAGTTAGAACTTGCAAATGAGAAATTACATAGTTTTGATTTTGCCTATTAGTTTAAGCCAACGTAATGTATGATAATAAAACAAAAAAATTGTAGGTAAATGATACTCGATTAAATTCGTGAAATTTTAAAATGCCATGAATTTTGATTAATATTAAATCTTATGCTGACTTTCAATTCAAACATTCTAACTAAAATCTTGTTAGTAGTTTTCTACTGTAGTTTGAAAACTGTTTGCATGCCTTAATTAAGGTAGTTAGTAGGTATATGGATAATCTTAAACTTATCATCTGAAACCTGTACCTACTTTCTGTGCTAATAAAAAAATATTCTATTCTAGTTAGAACTTGCAAATAAGAAATGATATAGTTTTGTTTTTGCCTATTAGTATATTATGTAGGTACCGTACATGCTATGTATGATAATAAAACAAAAAAAGTAAAAAATAAGTGATACTCTAAAATTCGTTAAATTTGATTTTTCAAAAAGTGCATATTATTGCAAAATATGATAAACTCTTCCTAAAGTTCTTATAAGTATTGTATTCCATTCATATATTTCTCAAACATTTAAAAACGTATAGCCTGACTTTAATTTAGAACGTCTTATAGTTTTAAGTTTTAATTATTCAGCACCAGGGAGTCTACAAAACACTGTCATTACCATTCCAATAAGGCCATTTCATCCCTTCTTGATGGAAGTCAGATCAACCCCATCTTTTTTTGCGGGAAAGAGACACCAAAACACGAAAGTAGAAAGAACAAGCGAGACGCAAAGCTGACCGCTCCGCGAATTTTAATTTTCTTACTATTTGAATCTTAATTTTTCGCGGGGCGATTTTCGTTCTCTGTCTTACTCGAGAGGGGTGATATTTCCGTCTTTTTCTTGTTTTTTTTTGTTGTCTAGGGGGGTGGGGGGACGTCTTATCTTATTGTAGGTGGTTATGTTAATTTGTTTCTTTGACTTGAGGTAATCGGTCTGTTTTTTATTACTTTTCTTGGTAAGGAAGATTTGTTTTCAGTTGTGAAAACAAGGTTTGTTTGTTTTTTGAGTACGAAAAGAATATGGGTTTATTATTGTTTGTTGAACTTCGTTTTATGGGAACTGAGTTTGAAATAATTTAATTTATTGAATATTATCATGTTCAGCCCGTAAATTAAGTCCTAAAGCTTTAATATAAATGCTCTATGTAGCCATGTTTAAACTCACAAAAACTTCCCGTGACGTCACTTGATACGATCATTTCTAATTTCAAGTCATCCACATTCATACATGCGGTCATACAGTATGCACTTTACTAGCGAGTACTATAACCTTTCAAAAGAACTCGAATATTCAGAAGAAAGTTAACTGCTTATTTGCTATCCAACTCAATTAAAGGTAATTGATAGTACTTTGCTCGTTATATTAAGATATTCCTTCGGGTATTAAGAAAACAGATGATAATTTGAGAACAGTGACAAGCAACCCACATTTTTATTTTACAAGGTATTTTTTATAAGTTTTGTAATCCACCATTTCTTCTTTCTATTTATCTATCTATTCTATTGTATTCATCCATCTTTTCATGCAAACTTTAGTGTTTTTACTATTAGCGTAGATAAGTACTTACTGAATTAAAATTGAATACTTCTTGACTTGAATGGATTGTGCTCACTAATGGAGTTAATGGGGTCTGAGTTGATGATAATGATAAGTGTGTTTAACGCTGATCAAGACGTTACCAGAACTGCTGTTTTAATTAAGTACAATCTCTTCTCGTCTTTGAATATTTTTATCTCATGTCCTTTTTGACGTCCAGACGCCAGCAGTTCAACCTACACGAATCTGTCAAATTTTACGAATTGAATATTAACCTTCCACTATTGTTATAAGGTTGAAAATTTAAGAAACTGATTACACGTAGTCAGCAGCTAGTCAACTAAGTCAACTAAATATTCATAACAATTTCAATAAATGAAAATAGACGATGCTAATACGAGTGCTTCTTATTATTTTTTCAGAGACGCTCAGAGGGTTAACAAGGTATGTACCTATTATAATAATTAGGAAAGAGTTCAAACTGTATTATGCCTAAATAGATCTATACCTATCACCCACCTACATCTATACCTTTCCACTCAAAGTCCAGCCTTATAAAAGTATAGCCATGCCATGTTTAAATTGTCTTAATTTTTCATCTCACTACGCCCGGGGCCGGCCGTCGCCCCCCTTCGTAATTGTTTTTAATTTAAGCCCGGAATGAGAAACGCTACAAGTCTTGTTAGTACGAGAAAAATAATGCACGTTTTGACAGGTACGGTGTTTAGAATTAAGAGTAATTGAGGGTAGGTGGAGAATTTTGTATGACTTGAGTTTTAGGAATGGTTTTGGGACGGTAAGTTCTAAAAAAGTTTGTGTTTTTGTAGTAAAATATTAACATGTTGTTAATTCCTTGTTTTAAGTAGGTACTATAACGTGTTCGCGGGACTTATGAATTACCATGACCCCGGAACGTAAAGGCTATTGAAGGATACCGTGGATTTTAGTCAGTACATGTCTGACAGCCCTGCCCTGCCCTGGGTGGGAGGACTTATTTGATGATTTTATTACGCAAAAAAAAGTACTACAACGTATTTATGATAACTAAATAAAGAAATCATCATTTAAGTCAAACTTAAACTAAAATTAGGTAATTATAACAACTAATGAAGCATAATATAAGATACCTACACAACATTACTGCGATAGTAAATATACAAAATTACTGATATTATACCATAATTATGGTAAATCAAATAAAATTAGTCCCAACTGGGCGCCCATACAAAAAAAAAAACAAATGCCTCCTAATTTTTCGATTTTTAAGAGACATCAAAATTTCCACACAATTTTCAAGAAAATTAACTTAGTAAAATAAAAATCCTCTTTTAAATACAAAAAACTGCTGAAATTATAATTATGTAGTTAGTCAGATAAAGTAGTTAAAAGTAGTCCCAACTGGGCGCCAATACAAAAAAAAAACAACTACCTTCTTATTTTTATTTTTTGAAATTTGAAAGATACGAAAATTTTCCGTATAGTTTTCAAGAATTAAACCTTATTATGATGAAAAATCTTTTTAAATACGAAAAAGTGCTGAAATTATATGTACTTTGTCAGACAAAAGTAGTCCCAACTGGGCGCCAATACAAAAAAAAAAAAATATCCAACTACCCTTTTACTTTTTTCGAAATATAAAAGTCAAGAAAATCTTTCGTACAGTTTTCAAGAATAAAAAACACGTACAAATAAAAGATCCCGTCATCGTCTGCGCCCTCTGGCGTGATTCCAGAAGACTATCGCTGTCTCCATCCGTTTCCGAAGTAACCCCAGAAAATATGTTGCCATGCTATGTTATTAATGCGGTCTTTGACTTTCTATGTGCATTTATTTTATTGTTTATGGTATAGATTTAATGTATTGGTTGTGGTTGCCAGTAATAAGATTCTTGGAGAGAAATCTTACTCATATAAATGTTAAGAACTGCCGTTGTGGAGATTTACTTTTTAGGTGAACCATTAATTTAGAGTAAGTACTTTTTAAGAAAAAACTACGCTAAACATTATCCGTCGTACCACAAAAACTTTTAAACATCTGTTGAACACTTGTCAAAAAAAATGTCAGATTATGACGATGAAATAAGGTCCGTTTTGCATTCACACTTTTTTTAGACAAGTGTTCAACAGATGTTTAAGTTTTTGTAGTACCTAAGGCTGATCATAATTTAGTATGACTTGCTTTTTTTGGTAAAATAAATCATAAAATGAGTTCTCCCACCCAGCGCGGGACGGGAGGGACTGTCAGACTCGCACTGACTTAAATCTACGGTGATCTTTCAAGAGCCCTTTACGTTCCAGGGTCACAGTTACCTAATAAAACAGTCCCTCGACAGTTTAACTAAGTCTTATTGTTGTTAATTTTCCCATTGGATCGTATTTTAGGATTAAAAAGTATCATTATTGTGCAGCATAACAAATATCCGTGACAAATTCTTTTCCGCGTAAAAGTAATATCCATACGTCCAAACATCCACTCATGCTCACTTTTTGCATACAAAATATTGCTTCGACTAAAACAACATCACAAAAGCCACCAAACTTTTAAGATGAAAAATTCAAGCGATCTTTCTCGCAACACAAAAACACAAAATTCAACCCTTTTTGTAGAACATTTTTATATAATTATCTACATAAACGTTGCGCGGGGCTGTTCGTCAGTTACCTAAGGGTGGCTATTGCGAAGTTTAAGAGACGACTTTTTACAAGGGGTAGGCACCCCATTTTATTTTTTATCGTTGCCCGAATTATTACTTGCATGGCTGCGAGAAAGTACGGCACTTGAAAATTTGTAAAGAAAGACTTGGAATATTCTTGAAAATATGTTATCTTATTTTTTTATTATTACTCTAAGATGTGGTTGACGGTGAAGCACGCTTGCCTAGAATGTTCCTTCAATAGGTTACTTCTAGGCAAGCTCTTGACTTTATTGCATAAAATGTATTATTCGGTTGTATTGACAATTTGGTTGTGAATTTTCCTAGTTTTGCATCTTATAACAACTCCGTTAAAAATATAGACAAATTTCTATACCAATAATTGAAGAAAAGATAAAAATATATTTTTATAAGATAACTTATAAAAAATGTCTGATGTATGAATCAGTCTCTTATTAGAAAAAAAATGTTCAACAAGAAACTTGAATCTGTTAGCGCATGAATATACGAAATTTAAATGAACAAAGAACTTTACTTAACTAGAACATGGAAGCAGAAAGCCCGATCCAAAAAAATAAATAAACACGTCTTTGACTTACTATAATGATATTGCAACAAAGAATATAAAAAAGTATCACAATTTTATTCCACTAAAATAGAATTTAAAAGAAAAATATCTTTTCGAACAAAGAAAACACGACACTTTCTTCCTCCCATACTTCACCAGCCTCCCCGGCTAGGTGGCAACAAAACTTAGTCCTCGGACCCCCAAATGGGGAGAAAAATAAATCTAAATTGGTCCAATCCTTTGAAATCCCCCACTTTTTCTACTTTACCGTTACCAAGAATAATTGTCGCGAAGTAACTTAAGAAAGTTTTCTCTTGTCACACAATTTTGTAACTTAATTTAATAAAGTTAGGGTTGATTTTCCTCTGAGAGGAGAGTGGGGTATAAAAATGGAAATATTATGTCTTTATATTTTAAGTTAGTTCGGAGTAATTTATGTTGTTTTGTTTCTTTTGATCTAATAGGCATCTTATAACGAAATTTTTCATTTGAAACTGTTCGCCTTAAATTTTGATTTACGGCCTGAATTCACGCTGTAACTGAAATAATATTTCATGATTTATCCTTTCTTCAAAGTCAAAGAAAATATTTAAATGTTTCTCTTAAGATTCCGTCATTGAACTTACAAAATATTATTATTTATTTATGATTAGCAGTTACTAGGTAATGTATCTAGTCTCGAGACCGTCTTAAAAAGGCACTGCGGTCCTGGAACGCAAAGGACATGTGAAGGAACAGGGTAGTTTTTAGTCAGTAAGGTTGACAGTCCTTTCTTTTTCACAGTTGATTATTTTGACACCCTAAAGAAAAATAAAGGTAATGAAAAAGGTATATAATATTATGTACTTTTTCTTAACATTTTCTTCATAGAATTTGTGTCTTCTTAAATTAACTCTAAATAATGCAGGTTCAGTAAATACTTTTCAAATAATAACTTCTTAACGATTTAACCAAATTATACTTAAAACTTAGTTTAAATTTACCCCGGTGGAGGGTAGATGAACGTGAAAAATTGCTCCAATTCCAAAGTTTCAGGCGCTCTCCTGAACGGAAGTGACGTAATAGGCGACTTCCGGAACCACAGGACGTACCATCGGAAACTGTTCATATAGACTGTTAAAGTCATAATACTATTATAATTATACGAGTACTTCATGACCGGTATAGAAATATTTAATTAATCTGTTTTGTAATTATCGGAATAACCTAACTAATATTATCAAAATGAAAGGTTGGACTAAAAATGTTTGTTTGTTGGTAACTCACGCCAGAATGGCTGAATGGATCTGAATGAATTTTTAATGTAGAGATAGGTATACAATGTGTAACGTTAAATGCGCAAAACCTCTGGTGGGGTAACACAGCCCATGTTACTGAACAATGTTTGCTCTAAGACTTTTGGAAATTCGCAAAAAAAAAAAATTGGTTTTTCATACAAAATGAGAAATTGGTCGGGCCTATCAGTATGAAATTTTTTTTTTGTGAATTTCCAAAAGTCTTAAACATCCAGACCCGTTCAGTATTAATTTCAATGAAATTTAAAAAAAAACCATCCTGAAGAACTTTCGCATTTCTCTACGCAGCTTTATCGCATTCGCCGGGTTCGATACCCACACGTAACAAATATTTGTATGATCAACAAGTAGTTTGTTCTGGGTGTTTGTGTATGTGAGTTTCAATTATTGTGAACGCATCCACGATACAGGAGAAAAATATTGGAGGGTACTTTATTTTTATTACAGATAAAAATAAAGCGTTATTACAAAAAGGTTTGTGTTCCTATGAAACCTTTGCACCTTGTATATCGAGCCAACACGATAACTAAGTAAATAAGAGGTCATCATCATGATCTTCAGCCTATAATGTTCCCACTGCTGGGACACAGACCTCCTGTCTCTGAGAGGGAGTGGGTCATAATCCACCACGCGGGCCCGGTGCGGATTGGTGGATGTCACATGTTTTCGAATTTGATGGTTCTAGGACATGCCGGTTTCCTCACGATGTTTTCCTTCACCGTTTTGAGAGCAGTGGTGATGAAATAAATTACACAAAGTAATGCGCCAGGCTGGGTTCAAAGCCACGACCTACAACTCGTAAGTCGGGACCGATACCACTGGGCCACTACTGCTCTCAAATAAAAGGTGCTAAAACCAATTCAATCGTTAAAAAGCACTCTAAAACTCACAACGCAATTCCAAACCGAAAGTTTAAAAATAAACCCTAAGTTCCGGGTTCATCCATTAGCTATTGAAAGGTGGTTTTTCTCGAAGTTTTTGCAGCATCCCGGTTCAGTCAAAGTTGGACTGTTAATATTCGCACCTCGAACTAGTCGCTAACTTTGCGACGATGAAAAATTCGATCCGAGAGGCTTGGTGTCATCGTAAGCGGGGATTAGGGGAATCATGAAAAAATCTGAGAGGCATTATACCATGTAAGGTACTCAATTGTTTCTAAAACTGAGGCCCTTTTCATGTGGTAATGTCATCAAATGAGTCCTCCCACCCAGGGCAGGATGGGAGTTGTTCTGACTAAATTCCACGGTATTCTTGAATACCTAATCCTTTACGTTCCGGGACCACGGTTACCCGATAGTCCCGCGACCCCGGGACACTGAAACACGAGTTTTCAGGTTTTTGTGATGTAAAGGTTATTTGATAAATAAAATCAGTTCCTGGTACACCAGAGAAACTTTTTAGTTTTCCATACAATTACGTCGTTAATTCTTCAAGTACTTATTACGGTTAAATATGTAGAATTCTACGTATTTAACCGTAATAAGTACTTGAAGAATAATCCATGTTCACCTCGGGCCCACAACGAATTTCTTTTTAACTCTAAATAAAAAAAAGAAAAACGAATATTTAAATCGCTTTCCGCTTTCAATGGGAACAAAACCGTTGCCCGTTCGCAAATTAAAAAGTTGCCGAACACTTTCGCTCGCAAACTTTCAACTATTCCATCCGCCATTTTGGTTTTAAACGTTTAACTTTTAATTTTCACTCTTTGATGCTAGGATTTTGCTTTCGTCGTTGTATATTTTTGTTAAAAATCACTCAACTATATGATACAGCATTTTTTTACATTACAAATTACAATTTTATTAGTTTCATTGACATTTATTTTCTAATTGCGATTTTAAGTTTTACAAGAATCACTCAGTTTTTTGCTTATAAAGTCCATTTATATAGGAAGATAATACTGTAATTTATATTCAAGAAATCATTATTTTGTCAATAATAAAATAACCTATTTAAATAAAATTATTTCTTAGAAAAGGAGATTCGCAAACGAAAATAATTTATATTTGAATTGCCCCCAATATTTTGAATGAGTTTTAACGAATCTATCTTTACCCTTGCGAATCAAATTATGTTTTGATTGAGTATTTTCTTACAACAAAAAATAAATGAGTTTCATGTTTGTAAGTAAGTCAGTTTTTGTTTTCATCAATAGATTGTAGATTAGACATTTATTTGCCTTTACGGAAATTGTTGCTATTAGGTTACCTAAATTATTTTATTGATACTGTAAGTAGTTATCTTAATTACATGGTGCTGATATTGAGCATTTAATTGTAATGAGCATTATAGAAACACAAACGAGAGCGTTTATTTAGCGTGCATTTTGAGCTTTTTGTCGAGTCGGCTAGCGGCTGTCAAGTCTAATTTTCAAAAAGAATTTTTTATTTGACGATTCGTAGCGATGATTGGCTCAGATTTTTCTTTGTGATCAGACCGGCAAAATACTTTATTGTTTCTATTCTTCATTTCAAAGTTTGGAACTCTTACTTTTCACTAAACTTCTATAATAATTCTACTCATAAAAAAACCTATAAATTTCATTCAACATCTTTACAACTTATCAAAATCTTAAAACTTATTTTATTTCTTGCCAACAAAATAAACATAATCAGCTAGTACCTACTTCGGTTGCACCATTTAAATCCCCTTCTTAACAAAAAATCTACCGACCAAATCTCTCCCGAGCAGTTGTTCCTAGATCTCCTCTTATTTCCATTTCACTCATTACGTGGAGATAAAATTTAAATTGCAAAACTCACCCCCTTTCGAAAAAAGGGATAGTGGGCGTCAAAAAAGTACCGAAGTAGGAAAGAGGGTGGGCGCCCCATGAAATTAATATTTTTCGCCGACCGTGTTCTTGTTATCGAAGATTTTAGATTTATTAATGTTTGTGCAGAGATTTTCTTTCTGTTTGACGTCTTGGAAGGTAGATAAAGAAAGAAGGGTTATGTAGGGAAAGATTTTAAAAGATATGGAGTTGGAAGCTGTCTAGACATGGTTGAGTTGAAAAGTGTTTGGTAAAATTAGTGTCAATTTTATGTATGTAGTAGAATAAATAAAAAGAGTCATACTTAAAGAAGTTAATAGTAATCACTGAAATAAAACGTGTTGGATATTGTTTTTTCATCCCACCTATTCGAAAAGGACGACTTGGTTCGCCTTTAAGTGCGCCCAACCCAAGTAACACAAACGTGTCTAGAAACGTACTACTAGATAGCTTATAGAATTAAATTGAATTGTCTACCATAAGAATAAAATATCTATAAGCAATCTTCTAGAACGCTTATAGACAGAGTTTAGTAAAAGTGGGCACATTCTTGTACCCTCTCTTAAGAATGAGTTAAGAAAACATGACTAGATAGAGTTCAGATCAAATTGACTTAAGAGATGTTTCTAGTGTCTCTCTAAACCGTTTATAGACCGCACGTTTATCTAGAAGCGTACTAGTAGATAGTTTATAGATAGAGTTAAGACCTTTAAAGGAATCATTGCTCGTCAAGTTTTAAAACCAAATGATCTTAAGACTAACAACTTTAAGTAACATTTTACTAGTGACGCATAATGGCGTGGAACTTACAAGAGTTATTTTACTTAATAATATTTGCATCATGGCGTAACAAATTTATTACTTTTTATTAATTTTGTGTTTTAATAATGGGTAAATAAGCAAATCAATATGCGATTGAAATTCTATCGTTGAATATTATGTAAAACTCTTGTAAAATAAGAGCGCCCGCTGTAAATGTAAGATTTAACATTCTTTTTTCAAAATATGAATATTATTTGGTATAAGCAAATTTTCGAATTTACATTTTAATGCTTAAAATACTCATTTTATTTAAAATATAGTAATTTAAAACATATCGAATGTCTAATTAGACATGAATTAATGATAAAAACATTAAAATACGTAACAAAAATTATTTGAAGCAAAAAATAGGCAATAAAAATGGCGTCCAGATAAAATTTACTAGAAAACCGATTTCTATAGAACAAACAGTCTAGAGATTTTTTTGTAGTATGGCTCTAGAATAATTTTACTTACTACATACTAAACTATCTAGTGAGAGAATAAACAGATTTAAAATTATCTAGTAACTGTCACTCTGTATTCCTTTTTAACTTGTCACAGTATTTCTAGACGTTCTTCAGTGAATAGGTAATTTCATGTGTTGTGAACGTAAGACCATTTTATGCAGTAACAAACCAAATTATAATTATTAATCAACACAAGAGGGTACCCGAGTAAAAAGTATTTCTGATTTAATTCAGTATAAACAATGTGAGAAATAATAATTATAATTGTAATTACATTAATACCCTTTCATTTGATACCCACATCATTGGGGTGGATTTCAAACAACCAGTCCGCCATCTTGAATTTAAGTTACCTGACTATTTTTTTCGTATTCCTGACAGCAAACCTTTTCATTTGATACGCATATCATGGGGGTGGATTTTAAATAGCCTGTCCGCCATATTGGATTTAAGTCACGTGACAATTTTTTTTCGTATTCTTGACAGCAAACCCTTTCATTTGATACCCACATCATTGGGGTGGATTTCAAACAGCCAGTCCGCCATCTTGAATTTAAGTCACGTGACTATTTTTTCGTATTCCTGACAGCAAACCTTTTTATTTGATACCCATACCCATATCATAGGGGTGGATTTCAAACAGCCAGTCCACCATCTTGAATTTAAGTCACGTGACCATTTTTTTCGTATCCCTGACAGCAAACCCTTTCATTTGATACCCATATTATGGGGGTGTATTTTAAATAGCCTGTCCGCCATATTGGATTTAAGTCATGTGATTTTTTTTTCGTACTCTTGACAGCGAACCTTTTCATTTTTGATACCAATATATCATCAACAATTTTCTACGTTTTGGAGGAAGTTACTAGGAAGTTTCGATTCTTCTTCGGTCGACTCTTCTTCATTTTTCTTTCTTTTTAAATACTTGCGGATTTTTCGACGAAAACCACCAGATCTTTTAATTTGTTTCATCTTCTCCATTGCATAAACTCATCCAATTTAAATTTCTAGTGCAAATGCACTTACCTAAGCCACTTTTAAGGATAAAAACTCTAAAAACACGACTTCTCTATCAGTTTTCTAGACAAACTTAAAAATATCTAGTAAAGTATTTTATCTAGACTGAAGTATCTATAGAAAAAAAAGATAAGAGTACCATTAGCTAAAATAGGATATCTGTAGAAAGTTTTGTCTTTAAATATATCGTTTTATCTATAAAACCACTTCAAAATAGGTACCTTTAGGCTTTTTTAACTATTTGTAGAGCATTTTATCTAGAAACATTCGTTATAAATATAAACGTACTTAAAATAAGTGTTCTATAGAACAAATGCTCTTAAAATAATAAAGCTTTAGATAAAAAACTCTATAAGATTAAATGTTCTTTATCAAACCCATCTTTAGAAAGCCCGTATCTAAAGATTAACCCTGAATAGACAGTCTATAGACAGATTGGTTTTAAAACTTCCAGACTGTGTTACTTGGGAAAACTGGTGTTTTCTATAGGGAACTTTTAGCGGGCAGTAATGAGTTTTTAATCCTCTTTATAAGTGCGCCGCAAAGAACTTTGCTGCGCACTTTTTGAATTTGGAACATCTTAGTGCCCAGCGCCAAAGAAATCGGAACGCAAATAGTGTTTGTATAAAGACTGGCTGGAATGACGGCCCATAGTCACGCCGCGTCGCTGGCTGAATAAAAATTGTAGATTGTATGACAAGGGACAATGTATTATTTATATAAGCTTTTTTTTTTTCGGACAGTGGCATGGATGTATTAACTGTAGGTTGTAATTTAATGTTTTCCACGATGCGTTCACATGTTTTCGCCTCGTTCTCAATGGAATCTTCTATATAATTTTCATAATTGCGAAAATGTCTCAAATGTAAATATTAGTTTTTAGTTGTTTTATTATTAGATAATTTCAATTTAGTTATTACTCTATGTTTTATTAAATAATAATATTACAATAAAATATGAGGCACTTTTTATTTTTTCATAGTGGGTGATGAAAAGTAGAGTGTATCACTCGGGCGCAAAATATATTTTTGGCTCGGGCGGCGTACTTTGAATCCCTCGCTACGTTCAGGATTCTACTAAAGAATCCCTCGCTACGCTCAGGATACTACTGTAGAATCCCTCACTTCGCTCTGGATTCAAAATAGCGCCCTCGCCGTAAAAATATTACTTTGCTCCCTTGTCATACAATCTACTATTTTTTAGTTGTAATCAACAAATGATTTTTTGCATTTTTTTCCAAATTCATTGAACTAAATACTTAATTAATTCTGAAATTGCAAATTAATAAACTGATTAATACTTTGTTGGTTAAACCTATTTATATTGGTGTTTCGTTTCATTTTTGCTATTTTTACATCGACATAAATTAAAGGAAGTATACTTAGTATGTATATTGTACTAAATTAAATTTTTACCTATACCTGCTAACCTATTTTACCATTGATATATCGTTTCTTTTTAACAATTTTAGTCCAAGCCAAATTAAAACATAGTCTTGCTTTTTTCATTTTTTAAGTTACCTTTGTTACTACAGTTGCAAAAAATGATTAATAATAAACTTCACGACCTTACTCCAAATCCAACCTAAATAAAAACAAAAAAACCACTCGATATTCCGAATTTACAATTAAGGATCCTCAAACCAACTCAGAAAACCCTCAAAACATTTCTTATTATTCCCAAAACAACGGCACAAGTGGCTCAAGTCTTCCAGCGTCAGAGAGATATCTCGCGAATGTTTTTAACAAACAAATGGGTCCCATTAAAGAGAAAATTGGCTCTGAAAAGTTTTGCTCAGGGCGTCGAACGCCTTGACAACTTGAAAAATTTGCGCAAATATCCTCGACGTAAATGTTAGTGTTTTGTTTTTGATTGTCACTACTTTCTGGGTAGAGTTGATAGGAACACAATTTGAGCTTAGTATGCACGGTGTAACAGCTTAGATTAAGTGCAATTAGTGATGGGTTTTTATCCGGATAAATACTCAAAATGAGTAAATACTCAATAAATTTCCATTTTTACTCGAGTTTTTATCCAAAACAGTGGATAAATACTACTTACAGTTTATGTTACATTTGTTCATCGTAAATTTTGTTATTTTACAAGAAAAATGATTGAAATACATGAAAATCTGATAATATAGATTCGTAAAGTAGTTTTTTAATCACTTTAATAATAACTATTACTAAAAGCGTTAGAAAAAGTGGGAAATATTCAAGTGTTTCCAAATACGTTGTTTTTTTTTCATATTTCCAATCAAAACCTTGAATAATACATAATTATTTTCATTTTCTAATTAATTATAAAGTAGAACTGATGCGGACGCGCGACCGTACATTTTTGTCTGATCAAATCTAACCGAGTATTTCTGAGTGTATCCGTCAGACTGACTCCGATTCTGATCCTAATTCCGAGTATGACTGAGTCTTACCGAGTCTTATGAAGTCTTAACGAGCATGACTTCGAGTCCGACCAAGTCTTATAGTCTTACGGTGTAGAGTACGATTTCGAGTCTGACCGAGTCTGATCGATTCTTACTGAGTCTGACCGAGTCTTACGGAGTCTTAACGAGTATGATATCGAGTCTGACCGAGTTTTCCTAAGTCTGACCGAGTCTTACCAAGTCTGACCGAGTCTGACTCCGAGTCAGACTGAGTCTAACCGATTCTTACTGAGTCTTACCGAGTCTGACCGTTTCTTACCGAGTCAGACCGTGTCTTATCGAGTCTTACGGAGTCCTAACGAGTATGATTCCGAGTCTGACCGAGTCTTACCAAGTCTGACTCCGAGTCTGACCGATTCTTACTGAGTCTTACCGAGTTTGACCGAGTCTTACCGAGTCAGACCATGTCTTATCGAGTATTACGGAGTCTTAACGAGTATGATTCCCAGTCTGACCGAGTCTTACCAAGTCTGACTCCGAGTCTGAACGAGTCTGATCGATTCTTACTGATTCTTACCGAGTCTGACAGAGTCTTGCCGAGTCTGCCCGAGTCAGACCGTGTCTTATCGAGTCTTACGGAGTCTTAACGAGTATGATTCTGAGTCCGACCGAGTCTTACCAAGACTGACCGAGTCTTACCAAGACTGACCGAGTCTTACCAAGTCTGACCGAGTCTTACCAAGTCTAACCGAGTCTTACCAAGTCTGACCGAGTCTTACCAAGTCTGATCGAGTCTGACTGATTCTTACCGAGCCTGACAGTGTCTTACCGAGTCTTACGGAGTCTTAACGAGTATGATTCCGAGTCTGACCGAGTCCTACCAAGACTAACTGAATCTGATTCCGAGTCTGATTGAGTCTTACCATATTATGTCAGAATCTTACCGAGTCTGACCGAGTATGACTGAGTCTAACCAAGTCTTATCGAGTCTTACTGAGTCTAACCGTACTCGACACCGAGTCTTACTACAAGATTTGATTTGAATCTACTTGTTTTCAACCCTTACCTAACATAGGGCTTTGGCCTTATTGAAGTCATCTCAAGGCCTAATTGCTGGATCTGTGGCAGGACCTGTTCATTTGTTCAACCCCTGTTCATTTGTTATCAGTAGTGACTAGTCACGGTACGTCCTCTTCCGCGTCGTTAAGAAGAAAGAAAACCTATTTATTTTACAGTTATAACATGTCATCGGCGTAGTAAGTAGACAACGCCGATACCATGGAGGATTGTACCACGAAGCGCTCGGTCAAGCAGAAACAGTGTGCCAGGTTCCGATGGCGACGGTGCACCGGAGATGGTTGGAATTCGAAACTTCGTAATAGCGGAGCGCTTCCTTAATTTGACTCTAGGGCAAAGCCTGGAAGACGTTCGTCATGACGAGAGACACTGCCAAGATGTTCTCACCCCGATTGCTTCCTTCGCCCTTTTTTAACGTGGATAAACCGGCAAATGAGTCGCCCAGACTTGTACTGGCTAAAATTCACGGTGTTTCTTTACTAGCCATTTACGTTTCAGGGTCACGGTTACCTGTTTTGACAGTATCGCGACCCCAACAGGCGTTTGTCCCTCTATGAGGGCCTTGTCAGTCAGTCAAATCCCTCACATACACTTTTTGCAGAAGCCAAACAGGATATCCGCAGATCCAAGATACGCAGACGAGATAAACGGCATAGAAATAGAGGCCGAGTTAGAATGCAGTGAGAAACACATTGCTTCTCCTTCACTGGAGAGACTTCTGAGACCTAATAATCGGTAATGTAATTTTTGGAAAGCCCAAATGATAATCCTTGCCATTGAATTTGAAAAAATAACCATTCCATTCGCAAAAAATATAAATATCCATCATTTTGAGTAAATATCCGATAAAAACGAGAAAATACGAGTATTTACTCATTTCGGATAAATACTCGAGTATTTATCATCTGAGTATTTACTCTCCGCCCATCACTAAGTGCAATACGTAGTATACTGCAAGGTACAAACTGTGCTTAGCTTGTACTGGACAATCCCTATTATTACCTATTGTATTTTTTTTTCTCGACGTACCTATATTAGTTCTCTAATAGCTAGGTTTGTTCCAGTTAGATTTTAGTAGACGAAGTTTTCTTTTACTTTCAGTATCCTTAGCACGAGTTTTCAGTATTTGAGACGTAAAGTAAACTGATGGTAACCTGGGACTTTGACAATTTCAAATTGTCAATTTTCAGGGAAAAAATTAGTTCCTTCTTCGCACACCAGAGACGCTGTTCAATTTTTTCATACAAGAAATGCTGTAAATACTGGAATGACGCTGTAAAATAAAAGAGTGAAAACTCGTGCTAAGGGTACTGGTAGAAATAATCATTTCAGGAGAGGCCTCTTATGATTATGTCTTAATAATGAATGAAAGCGAATTTTAGAAAACAAATTCTTGAAACAATCTCAATAAAAAGTCACGAATTGGTTTTATTAAGAACCCAAATTGCGTTTTTATTGACAATATCAAAGATCGGCCGTTGCACCCTGACCTCGCGAGCAACCCTACCGCCGGTCGGGAGTATCGTTTCACCACTTTATAAACTATTTACCTACTCTAGATTACCGATACGAGACTGATCTTTAACTCGTGCCGCCGCGATAAAAGTATCGCTTCCACGTGTCAGTTATAGACAAAGGGAAGCATAAAACACTTATTTCTAAAGCACTCCTTTTGTATTAATATTCTTAAGTCAAAGACGGCAGCCATCATTAAAATTTTCTCTAAAACTCCCGTCCCCTAATTAAAAAATCGTGTCGAAGGGCAAATAAAATCAATTCCACCCCCTTTTTCGCCCCGCGAAGAGTTCAGAGGAGTTTTTCTTACCCCTTTCCCGTTTTATGTCGTAATTATATTTATATAATGAGTAAAAAGTTTTGATGGACTTATCCCGAAGCATTATTGTAAAACTTTTTGGAAAATTCTCTTCAAAATTCTGTTTTATTTTAGCAAGACGAGCGTATTTATATTTAGAAAGTTCTTGGAAGTCGTTATAGGTTATAAATAGGTTATGACAATTAATTTACTTCAACTATAACATGATAGAAGTACCTAGTTCAATGATAATTTTCACTTGTGTTTAATTTAAAAAAAAATACTGTTGACTTTTAACAAAATAAATTCCATAAGAATCTACATTACTCGTATTACCTTCCATTTTACGCAAAAAAAATGTCTACAATATTTCAAAGAGAACGCTTTTCAAATTTATTTTTTAAGAAGCACCGGCCATATTGAAGCCACCCCACTCCCCCAAGACGCCCACGACAGAAAAACCTTTAGAATTGAACAAAAATGTCCGCGCCAATGAGGGGTTGCTTTTAAAAATATAATCAATAGCGAAGCGGGGGAGGGTTAGAAAAAAAACTGTGAAAAGAATATTAGCTTTGGAAGAGGGCTTATGATTGAAGATTCGGCAGTGGTGCGGGTAAATTGATTTGTTCAGAACGAGAACCTTTTTAAAAGATCGCCTATTGTTTTTTATTTTGATATTCTTTTGTTTGAGAATAAATTATTGTGGATTTGAACACTTTTTATTGATTTATTACTGCAACTTTTTTGTTATTTATGAATGATCCACAATAAAGACTGATTGATTGATTAACCTTTGCCCCACATTCACATTTTTTTACCGTTTTATAGGCTTGAGAAGTGCCGTGAACCTTTCTAGTAACAAGTGAGTCTACCAATTATTATAGAATACGATTGAAAAACTTAAACTTACCATTGAAAACTGTGTGGTAATCGGCTACCCTCCATTTCAGTCGACCTGTATTCACATTTCAGCACGCATGCTCATTTGTAAACCGTGGTAGGTATGTGGTACAGGTTCGACTCCCGTGTAGACGCGACATATTCACAGTAGACACTGAATTTATCGAATCCAACGTTTTAACCCCAAAATGCGTCTATTGGGTCAAAATTACCTTTAATCGTTAAACTCAAAACTAATTCTTTCTAAACTACACCTCACGAACATGGTCAAAATACAACTGAACTTAACCCTATGAACGCGATGGGGTCAAAAAAGTTGTCTTACCGGTTATCTTGCCCCGGGGACAAAGGACAAAGGATGGAAAGGGTGCCAACTGGACATAAAAGAATCACCTTTTGCTAAAAAAGGGAACGGACGCGGTACTAATAATAGCGGAATGTACCTATTATAATATTTGGACCTATTTAAGTATCCAATGGGTCGGCTATTGTGATTTTTGCGGAACTGACCTGACCGGTTTTTGGTAGTGATGTGGTGTGGTTTTCGTTGGTGATGTGTTTAGAGATTTAAATATCGATAGGTAGTTTGTTGGATGTCGATGATCGAATTTAAAATGTTTTTAGTACTATTCATAATTAGGTTTTTAAACAAACTGAGTTTTGTTAAATATAAAGAAGAACTGGGCTGAGAATTTGTTTTATATGAAATAACATAATTATTGATTTATTAATAACGCAAACATTAATACTTAGAATATTAATAATTGAGTAATTTATGCATTGCCTGTGTTCCCATTGAAGAAGGCCCATTGAGAATAAAATCGTTTAAAACTCGAGCTCAATTTCTAAAACCATCTAACCAAAACTATCGACACAACCACATCGATAGACCAGACAACATGTCCAACAGTCCACATAAAAAAAAATCAACAATTAAAAAGCGAAGAATTGTCCAGGGGTACAATGTGCCTGATTTGCATTCTCACCGGACCGGTTCTCACGACGGCAGCGGAAGGGTTGCAGCCGGCCATAGCGTATGTCTTCATTTCACACCTCATAGTTTAGCCAATTTAAAAACCGTTTGGATTTTAAATTTATTTTTATCTTGTGGTATTTTTAAATGATTGCGGTTAGTAATTGTTCTTTATGAGAAATTATAAAGAATTAGCTTGTGATGAAATGTGTATGGTTTAAAATACCTCATAGCAGATAATTTAGGTAAACTTTCTTCGTTATTTAATTGAAAGGCATACTTTGTGGGCTAACAAAAATATTGTGAATTACTTCAGTTTTCACTTAGCCAATGTCGTTGCGTCTTGTTTGACCTAAGAAAAATTTTAACCCACGTATTCACTCAGTATGTTTATGAGTCTATATAGCTATCAAAAGTATATAAAAGTTCAAAGTTTTCAAAGTCAAAGTTACTTCGCGATAAGTCGTTACAGAAAAATATCAAAATATTTTTTGATACTCTGTTCCATTAAATAAATAGTATGTTATTAGTTGAAATAAAAGCCTTACAAATGAATAAGTACTATTAATTATCAGTGCATAATATTACATCCTTACTTTTAAAAACTAGGAGATAATTGCTGCTACGCGAGCGTAGCGCTACGAGTTACGTAGACGCTTGCTACGGTCCCGGATTGACAGTGAATTTAACCTAAATTTCGTAAATGCGATATTATTCCTCAAAAAATAATAATTGTCTAGTAGGTATACCGTGAATAGGATACTGTGATCTTTGAGTTTCTGCTTAGAATAGTTGGTACGAAACTCCGGCCTCATCTAGTTTTAAAAAGACGTTAATAACTTTGTCTCACGCTAGAAATTTCTTTCACGAAAATTTGAACACACTTACACAAACACCCAGACCTGAAACAACGACTTGTAGATGATACAAAAATTTGGACCGTGCGGGAATCGAACCCGCGAGATACAGCACACCAACCGTGCCGTCAAACAGTATAATTTATCATTATTTTGACAGAAAAAAAAACTCTGCTTATAGAATACTGTACTTATGTATGTTAATTATTGTAAATACTTACTACAGTTACTACTATATTGCCATAGATATCTACATTTCTTCATAGACCACCCTGATGTATATTATACGTATCTGGACATCTTGACCCAGTTCTATGGTCAATGTGACGTCACAATGTCTTAGAGACGTCAATCTTAGCACACAATAAACAAGATGGGATGTGTTGATCAGTTTGTTATTAACCCTTAACCACCCACAAGTGTCTCGCGGACACATTTTTGCGTTTGAGCCCTAATAAAATCTAAAGTATTTATTTTTGAATATTGATATTTTTTCTAATCTATCATCAATTCTTTACAAACCTAAACCTGCAAGGTTTTTTTTCGTACCGGGAATATTTAAATATTTATTAATAAAAAACTAAATAAGCAACCTATCCACCCACAAGTGTCCAACAGACACAGTAACATTTTGTTTGACTCTAGTTCAAAATTAGATTGTTTATTTACATAAACCTTTATCACATAGTATCGGGAATTACATAGCGCTACTATATGAAGATCGCTGATGTTGCATCCGCACTGATACTTATTATTGCCAATGCACCTATGACGTCAATCGATTTCGCAAACTGTTGTTTGTTCAATACATTGTAAGAATGATCATTCTATTGTCCTACTTCGACTTGGAATCGTCATTCATAGGATTAATTTTGTAATTTTTTAAATCAGTAATTAAATTAATTTAAAATCATTTCGGTTTTTTTTCGATCCTCCGATCGCAGCAAACGTAATTGGCGCAGTCGGTAGGATACTCGCGGGCCGGTTCGCGAATCGCGTTAAAATCAATTTCATATCGATCACCACGTTCGCGAGTCACCTGGGCGGCTATCAAGTCACATCACGAGTATCCTGAACCTACGGACCTGCTGCAGACCAGAAGGAGAATCCAGCCATCGATTCACGGAGAGGAACCAGAAATGAGATACCTGTAAGTACACTTGAAACATTCTCGTGTTGCATCCCTTTGAATCTTAAACCTCAAGATTTATCATCCAAGGGCCTCCAGTGCGCGGGAGCCTGAATCACGACAGGCTCGCCAACGTACAGTAGATATAAATAGAGATATAACCTTAGATAACTTAGAATTAGACAATATGACTCAAGCTCAGAATAACCCAGATACTATCTACAAGGCTCTTCGCCTTATTCCAGAGTTTGACGGCAACCCGAACATCCTTACCCGTTTCATTAGAATCTGTGATTCGTTAGCTGCGCAATACTTAAGTAATACACCTGGCAGTGAATTTTCCAACTTATGCTTAATAAACGGGATACTTAATAAAATAACTGGGACCGCGGCATGTACTATTAATGCCAATGGAATACCAGAGAGCTGGCTAGGCATTAGAACTGCCTTGATTAACAATTTCTCAGACCAGCGTGATGAAACCGCATTGTACAACGACCTCTCTTTAGCCACTCAGGGTAATAAAACGCCACAAGAATTCTACGATCATTGCCAAACGTTGTTTAGTACGATCATGACTTACGTGACTTTACACGAGACTGTACCGACGACTGTAGAAGCGAAACGCGACTTGTATAAAAAAGTTACCATGCAGGCATATGTCCGAGGGTTAAAAGAACCTTTAGGATCCCGCATACGCTGCATGCGCCCACCAACAATAGAAAAGGCGCTCGAGTTCGTCCAAGAGGAACTCAATGTAATGTACTTTTTTTTTTTTTTTTTTTTTTTTTTTTTTTTTTTTTAGCGTGGTAAAATCATCAAATGAGTCCTCCAACCCCGGGCAGGGCGGGAGGGACTGTCAGACTTCTACTGACTAAAATCCACGGTGTCCTTCATAGCCTGTTAGGTTCCGGGGTTACGGTAAGGGAATAATCCCGCGACCCCGGCAGGCTTTGGCCCTCTGAGAGGGGGGCCCCGTCATTATGCTGACGCTCTTTGAGGCGCGCGTGGGACACAACGCGCCGTCGACCCGGGCATGGTCCTTGGTCGGGCAGCGAGTTGCCCTTTACTCGCCGCCCGCATGCCCGCGCCTACGGTGGCCGGAGATCATCTAGCGACGTCCGTCGCCGTGGGCGCCTACCACTGCGGCTGGGGCGGAGGGAGGACGCTGTCCTCTCTCGCTCGCGGCCTGCCTCCTCCTTTACGAGCATTACTGCCTCGCAGAAGGAGCTGACCGCTTCCCACTCCGTCTCGCCCCGCAGCATGGCCGCAACCAATGCCGGGCGCGAGAGGTCTCCGCCTATCGCAGCCGTGAGGACACGTCGGTGCTCCGCCCAAGCTGGGCAGTCTTGCACCGTATGCTCCACCGTGTCCTCCGGGCGATCTTCGCAGTGGTGACACCCAGGCGTCTCCTCCTTTCGCATCAGACACAGGTACCTCCCGAAACTTCCGTGTCCGGTGAGGACCTGCGTCAAGCGGTAGGTCAGGACGCCATGACTTCTCTCCAGCCACTCCTCAAAGAGGGGTCTTACCGCCGCAATTGCGGCGTGCCCGAATGTAATGTACTTGCAACAACGTGAGACCCCAAAAGCCCAAGCTCCTCCAAAAGTCGCTCACCCCACTCAACCACCTGTAGCTTTTACCCCACGACCTCATAACTTCCCGACACCAATACCTAATTGGCCATTACCCATGGGCCAGCGTCCAGCGGGGCCCGCACCTCAGCCTTTTAAATTCCCTGCACCAGCACAACCCCAACAACGTGTGCCAACGAACACGCAGAGAATGTTCAGTGCGGCACCTCCTAACTACAATCCCCGTAGTAACCTATTTAGACTAACACCCAGAAATAATTCACCTCAAGGCCCTCAGCCAATGAGTGGTGTTCAACGATTTACTCCCAAACCCCTACCTCCAATAAATCAGCCAGCAGCCCATGATTGGAATAGGTTTGGAAATTCGCCACCTTCGAATTATTTTAAAGCCCGAGAAATGAATATGAATGAGTGCATGACATATGACGACTTATATTACAACTATTACTACGAACCGGTGTACAATTACTATACTGATTACAATGACAATGTCTCTGACCCGAGTAGTCCCGCCGCTGACTCGACTCATTATAACGTGACAATGAACGACCAAGTATTTGATGAATCGCAAACGGGTGTACCTAACCATACTCAACAGGATTTTCAGGAGGCTTCAACGTCGCAAAAACCAAAATAGAATTAAATCTTCAGACACAGAGGCAACTTCCCTATATACAAACTAGAGACCCACCTTTAAAACTTTTAATAGACACAGGTGCCAATCAATCCTTTATTAGCCCCGAAGCTGTCGAAAAATATTTCGCCGAATACCCCTTGAATTTTGACCCTTTTGAGGTAACCAACATACACGCAACAAGCAGGAACGACTATTCTATAACCTTGCCATGTTTCGCGGAGTTTAATGACGCCAAAACCATGAAGTTCTTCATCTATCGGTTTCATGATTATTTCGATGGTCTCATCGGTTTAGATCTGCTAAATGAATGGGAAGCTCGCATAGATTTGAAAGAAAATATGTTAGTGACTCGATCTGCAATAAACCCTATCGTAATGTATAACTCGTGTAACGTAAATTTATACGAAGATATTATACCAGCTGGGAGTACTAAGATTATCCGTATCCCCATTGATGTGCCAGAAGGCGACGTTCTCATTATGGAACAAATCCTATGCAATTGCATAATTCATGAATGTATCACTACCGTAAGTCTTAATCGTGGCTACTTGGAAATCGAAAATCCGACACTAAATGACGTAATATTTTCAATCGATCGCCCAGCGCACGCGGAATTATTTAATATTGAGTGCAGTAGTACTCAACAAACATCGACACGCGCGCAGGAAGTAATATCGCGTTTAAGAACTGATCACCTAAACCCGGAGGAAAAGGCTAACCTGATAGCTCTATGTTCCCGTTACTCGGATGTTTTTTATATCGAAGGTGAGGGACTAACTTTTACAAACAAGATAAAGCATCGAATAAGAACTACCGACGATGTTCCGGTGCACGCTAAAAGCTACCGGTATCCATTTGTACACCGCCAAGAAGTTAGGGACCAAATAACTAAAATGCTTGATCAAGGTATCATACGACCATCAGAATCCGCATGGAGCTCGCCTATCTGGGTGGTTCCAAAGAAACTAGATGCCTCAGGAAAACAAAAATGGCGTCTCGTGGTCGACTTCCGTAAGTTAAACGAGAAGACCCTAGACGATAAGTACCCTATACCCAACATCAATGACGTTCTCGACAAATTAGGTAAATGCCACTACTTTACGACCTTGGACTTGGCAAGCGGCTTCTACCAAGTGGAAATGCACCCCCAGGATATAGAAAAAACCGCATTCAATGTTGAACACGGTCATTTTGAATTTCTCAGAATGCCGATGGGACTAAAAAATTCGCCGTCCACGTTTCAACGTGTGATGGATAATGTCCTCAGAGGACTCCAAAACGAGATATGTCTTGTCTATTTAGATGACATCATCGTCTTCAGCACATCCCTTCAGGAACATATAATTAATCTCGAAAAAGTATTCCAGAGGCTCCGAGAGTCCAACTTTAAAATCCAGATGGACAAATCCGAATTCCTGAAACTTGAAACAGCTTATCTAGGTCATATCATTAGTAAAGACGGCATTAAGCCTAATCCCGATAAAATATCTGCAATTAAGAAATATCCCGTTCCTAAAACACCAAAAGAAATCAAACAATTCCTAGGCCTTCTCGGTTATTATCGAAAATTTATTCCTGACTTTGCCCGAACTACAAAACCGCTTACTCAATGCTTGAAAAAAGGACGAAAAATCTCCCTTGACTCCGAATACGTGAATTGTTTCGAAAGATGCAAGACACTCCTGACTAATGACCCCATCCTACAATATCCAGACTTCAATAAAGACTTTAACTTGACGACAGACGCTTCGAATGTAGCCATCGGCGCTGTTTTATCCCAAGGACCTATAAACTCGGACAAACCTATCTGTTATGCATCTCGAACCTTAAACGAAAGCGAGATGAATTATAGTACCATAGAGAAGGAATTACTTGCTATAGTTTGGGCTACGAAATATTTCAGACCCTAACTATTTGGACGCAAATTTAAAATTTTCACTGACCATAAGCCATTACAATGGATGATGAACATGAAAGAACCAAATTCCCGACTGACAAGATGGAGACTTAGACTTAGCGAATACGACTTTTCAGTTATTTACAAGAAAGGGAAATCTAATACAAATGCTGACGCCCTTTCTCGCATTGAAATTCACACTAAAGAAGCCATGTCCTTAATAGAGGAAATCGATGAACTCAACTCCTTAATGGGTAATCCATCAGAAACCATCCTTGGCAAAGCCAACTCCTCAACCGAAACGGCACATACAAGCGTTGAGAACCCCATCCTAGAAATTCCCATAACTGACGAGCCATTAAATAAGTTTAACAGACAAATATGCTTCACCATTGTAAATGACGTAAAAAAACGACCCGTAGTTACTAAGCCATTTGACACCCATACACGTATAAGTATCCAGCTATCCGAAACTAACTTAGAGGAAGATGTGATCTGTGCCGTAAAAGAGTACGTTAACCCCAAGGTTAAGACAGCTATCTTAGTTAAACCACCTCTAGCCATGTACTCAATTATACCGATTATACAGGACAAATTCAAAAGTTCATCCTTAAATCTCGTTCTAGCTAAATCCGAATTAGAAAATGTCAAAGATTACCTTCGACAACAAGAGATAATACGACACTATCACGACGGTAAAACTAACCATCGCGGAATTACCGAGTGTCATTTAGCCTTATCCCGTAAATATTACTGGCCAAAGATGAAGGATCAGATAACTAAATTTATAAATGAATGTACGATTTGCGGTCAGGCCAAGTACGACAGAAACCCGATAAGACCCCAATTTAACATTGTACCACCGGCTACCAAACCGTTCGAGACAATCCATATGGATCTATTCACCGTACAAGGTGAAAAATACGTAACATTTATCGACGTATTTACAAAGTACGGTCAAGCTTATCACCTACGTGACGGAACAGCTATTAGGATATTACAGGCCCTTTTGCAATACTGTACCCACCATGGCGTCCCTATAACTATTGTCACAGACAATGGGACTGAATTCACAAACCAACTGTTTATGGAATTCACAAGGCTTCATAACATCAACCATCATAGAATACTAGCTCACTCGCCCAACGACAACGGAAATATCGAACGCCTACACTCAACCCTTCTAGAACATCTTAGACTCCTTAAGTTACAGTTTAAAGACGAGCCAATAATTAATCTTGTGCCCTATGCTTTAATAGCTTATAATAGCTCCATACATAGCTTCACAAGATGTCGACCCTTTGACTTACTGACTGGTCATTTTGACCCCCGAGACTGTAAAGACATTGACCTTACACAGCATTTATTACAACAGTATACACAAGCCCATAGAGATAAAATGAAACATGTTTATGACATCATTAATTCGTCATCACTGGCTAATCGTACCGCGATAATCGAGAAAAGAAATGAAACCCGTGAACCCGAGATAGAATACGCCCCCCAACAACAGGTATTTATAACAAACCCTCTTGCAAGTCGACAAAAGACTGCCCCACGATATACACAAGACACAGTTTTGGCAGACCTGCCGATTCACATTTATACTTCAAGAAAACGTGGCCCCATAGCGAAGTCAAGACTTAAGCGTATACCTAAATCAGCAAAATTGTTACAGGATTCTACTGGTAACAATGCTCCCAATGATGCAACCTCAAGAGATAAGACTTGAAAGCCTCGACGAAGGACCCGGACTTCTACCCTTTAAACTTGGACAAATGAAAATCACGACTCATCATCATACCTTTATTCAGTACATACAATTAAGTAATATCGAAAACAATGTTCACTCCCTACAGACCCAACTAAGGAACTGTCAAAACCAAATGACTAATGACACTTACGCACTATACGAAATTCAGTTGGAATATCTTGCTAACAAACTTGGCGATGTCTTAAAACAATTACAATCCTTAGAACCCAACAGAGCCAAAAGAGGTCTTGTCGATGGACTAGGTTCAATAATAAAAAGCTTAACCGGGAACCTAGATCACGAGGATGCACTAAAATACAATCAGGCAATTAAAATCTTAGAACGTAACCAAAATAAATTAGCGACCGAATTCAATGATCATATTAGTATAAGTAAGGAGTGGATGTCTAAATATAGTAGCATAATCACACAGATAGTACAAAACCAGAATAAAATTAATATCACCTTAGAGACTATATTACAAAGTAATGCACTAAGTGAGAATAGTTTAATAAAATATGCTCATTTTGCCCAACTACTAGAAATTATAAGCGATAATGTAGAGGATTTATTTCAGGAATTAATCAGGATAGAAAATAGTTTAGCTTTCATTCGTGCAGGTAGTACCCATCACTCCATGATAGACATAGAAATACTAGAGTCAATGGTAAGAAAACTTAAGACTATTTACGCCGAAGAGCAAATCTTAGACCTCGAACTTAGAGATTATTATGATATTATAAAACCGGGATCATACTATGTAGATAAGCAGATAGTATTCGTATTTAAATTCCCAATCTATTCTAAAAATAGTTACGATATCTATAGACTCTCTGTAGTACCTAATAAGCATGCACAGGCTCTTATTCCACCCTTCCCTTTCCTTGCAACTGACGAGATGTCACATGTGTACATAGAGGCTGAATGCCCGAAGTCGAAAGACTGGTACCTCTGTGAGAAAGATATTACTCACCAGATTCGCACCAAAGCTGACTGCATCCAAGAGTTAATCACCAACCAAGTTCTACAGGACTCCTGCAGGTTTACCACAGTCACCTTAATGAGAGAAGCCATGGAGAAGCTCGACGACCAACACTACGTCCTATCTTTTCCTCAAGAAACGAATATACAACTAACTTGTAACCGGAAAGACTACACATCGCTCCAGGGTAGTTACCTTGCAACAATTCCTACTGGATGTTATTTGAAATCTGAGGAGTTCACCATTGCGAACATTTACGACGAAATTAACGGCCAACCCTTGAAATTAATGAAGATACCCTATGACGCTGAGAAGCAGGCCATCACAGCTACCCACGTCAATCTGAACTCTATCGATCTCCAAGGACTACACAGCATCCAGGACCAACTCATGATCCAGAAACCTGTTCAACTTGAAAACGTGCTCACCGACGGACTTTATCACACTACAATCCCATTCTATGGAGTACTATCGATTGCAAGCGTACTCCTTATCATCGTAATGACCCGGCGCTACCTACGCAGACGTACGAACAGCATGGAAAAGGAACAGCAACCACCAGCTGCAACCCTGGAGGGGAATGAAAGTCCTGGCGGACTCCCGGCAACATTTTCACTCAACGTGCTAAAATAGTCGCCGTTCTAAGGGGGGAGGAATTACATAGCGCTACTATATGAAGATCGCTGATGTTGCATCCGCACTGATACTTATTATTGCCAATGCACCTATGACGTCAATCGATTTCGCAAACTGTTGTTTGTTCAATACATTGTAAGAATGATCATTCTATTGTCCTACTTCGACTTGGAATCGTCATTCATAGGATTAATTTTGTAATTTTTTAAATCAGTAATTAAATTAATTTAAAATCATTTCGGTTTTTTTTCGATCCTCCGATCGCAGCAAACGTAATTCGGGTAACAAATTGCAACTCTTAAGACCTTTGTTTTTGTTACAATCATTGTCTTTGTACTTGCATTTTGTTTGTATCTGTGCTTAGAAACGTTTATTATAATGAAGCAGTTGTTCACTATACGTTCTAAGAAATGGCTAAAAATCAAACAGCACCGATTAGATTACATAATCTCATAAGCACCAAAAAAGGACCGTGTTGTTATTCATTTTGTTTACGATGCATTCATTATGGCAAAGAAATAGATGCAAGCGATAAGCTACTATACGAACATAATCAGTATAATGCTTCAATTGCTGGGGCACAGGCTTCCTCTCTACGAAAGGTGCTGTAATCCACCATGTAGGCTCCATGCAGATTGGTAGATGTCACATGTTTTCGTATTTTTGGCACAAATTGCACTTCAAACCAATCTGAGATGAAATACTAAAACTAAAACCACAAGTGCGTGTCGATACGCTTTACCAGATAGATCATGAGTGTAGGTACAGTGCGACGTAAAACAAATAGACATTTTTATACATTATAAATGTTGTAGGCATTGGACTAATAATTATATGGAAAATCCTGAACCCTGGACTATCATAACATCAAAACACATAATAGTCTAGTTAACTCATTGTATTTTTTACCTAATACGTTTATTTGTGTAATGTGTCTGATGGACACTACTGGTCCCTTACGTTAGAAAAGCATACTGGGTGGTTAAGGGTTAACTAGTGCTGGGTAAGTGTTTTGTGATTTAGTTATAAAGATATGGATATTATTCATTCATAAGCTCTGCAAAATTATGATTAGGTAGTAACTGTTGTTCCTATTCTAAAGGTAGTTAGAATATTTCAATAAAATTGACTAAAAACAAGCTTTAATTACTTTTTAACAAAAATATCTTTTTTTTTTTTTTTTTTAGCGTGGTAAAATCATCAAATGAGTCCTCCAACCCCGGGCAGGGCGGGAGGGACTGTCAGACTTCTACTGACCAAAATCCACGGTGTCCTTCAATAGCCTGTTATGTTCCGGGGTCACGGTAAGGGAATAATCCCGCGACCCCGGCAGGCTTTGGCCCTCTGAGAGGGGGGCCCCGTCATTATGCTGACGCTCTTTGAGGCGCGCGTGGGACACAACGCGCCGTCGACCCGGGCATGGTCCTTGGTCGGGCAGCGAGTTGCCCTTTACTCGCTGCCCGCATGCCCGCGCCTACGGTGGCCGGAGATCATCAAGCGACGTCCGTCGCCGTGGGCGCCTACCACTGCGGCTTGGGCGGAGGGAGGACGCTGTCCTCTCTCGCTCGCGGCCCGCCTCCTCCTTCACGAGCATTACTGCCTCGCAGAAGGAGCAGACCGCTTCCCACTCCGTCTCGCCCCGCAGCATGGCCGCGACCAATGCTGGGCGCGAGAGGTCTCCGCCTATCGCAGCCGTGAGGTGTTAAGACAAAATTATACTCTTTCTCCAAGACGAATCAAACGAGTCCAAACATGATGAGGTCACATGACCTTCCAGTTCCATTTTCAAATCGGCTCCACGTCATCATTTTATTGTATTGTCACGCGTGCAAAATACAGGACATCGTAGATCGGGAAGTGAGTCTAATTTATTTTGGAAGATTTGATTATACACAACGGGGCAAGATACTTTTAAGTATTAACCTTTAAAGATTGTATCACAGAAAAATATGCGCATTACTTACTTCCAAAGAACTGCACCAAAGGATTTTTATTGTGTTTCTAATTAAAGACTAGGTTTTTCTTGGAAAATACTTCTGAAATGTCTTGAATTAATCCCCACCTCGAATGGACCTTCTTGCAATTCACTAGACAAGAATAATATTGTAAAATACAAATATTCAGTTTCATTCGGTTAGCACGGAAGCCGACCTCAATAAAGTTAGGAAAAGGCTACGCAAAAGATGATGTTTTTTTACAATGATAAAATCATCAAATGAGTCCTCCCACCACGAGTCCACGCCATGAGTTGTCATTACGATACTCGATCATACGCATCGACCGCGTTTGGCGCTCTCATTGGTTTAGAGTTCATACAACTTTGGAGCGGGCCAATGAGAGCGACAAACGCGGTCGATATCGATAATCGAGTATCGTAATGACAACTCATGGTATGGGTACATGAGACAGTCCCGCGATAGACGATGATGATCAAACATACCTACAATCTACTAAGTCTTACCTTTGCCAAAAAACGGGTTGTCGGAAGCTCGATTCAAAATAGCAATGAAGGGCTACTTAATAACAACTTTCATCTCCACGTCTTTTGTTCCAAATATTTCTCATGTTACTCAAAAACACCGGTAGACAACCAAGATGAGCAGCTGATCAATTCAAAACTACCCACTGGTCCAAATTACCTATTTTTTCTACCATCTTGTCCATTGTCCTACATTCTACAAGACAAACATTATTGTAAGTTCCCCTTCGTTATAGCGTGATAATATGCAATTAATTTAAATAACAATACCCCGGGGTCTGATTGACCTGCTGTTTTTTTCTTGAGAGCAATTTAGGGTTGTCTTTGAAGGGTTATGGACAATGTGGACAAGGACATCTTGGGAGATAAAAGGTAACGGTTTTAATGTCCTTGTGTGATTATTAATTTTGTTAAGGTTGATTGAGAAATCGTTTTGAATATGATTTAAAAAAAAAGATTATAGGTATTAGTTTTTATGACTCGTCTTCTTTCTTCTATGATTTAATCAAACGTGGTATGATAATGTTTAGTAAAACCTCCAAACATAAACCTCTCGGAATAGTCACAAAACTGATAGTGAATTAGAAATATCAAATGCTAAGTTGTAATCTCCTGGTTTGCAGGGTGACAATCATGACAGTCACTTTTCGCAAAGTTTAAAATGCAATAAATTAGTGGTAATTTAAATTTGATGCCAATTCTCTTTAACCAGAACATCGAGGTGTAATTATTCAACCAGTCATAATTATTTTGGTCCATTGTACTAAAGACTGAAAATCAAGTAAAGTGACATCTAGTGTCGAATAGCTGAATTATTTAACACCATCTAGTGCCGGATAGCGTAAATGTTTAACACCATCTATTGGTCAATAATCAGCACTACAAAGCGACATCTGTGGTAAAATTAAGGAACTAAAACTTTTGTGAGCGCCTCTGGTGGCGAGTAGTGTGATCATCTTTTTACTTTATCATAAACCAGCTAATACGTGCAATATTAATGTTCAGATAATTTTAGTTTGTTAAATACAGTGACTAGAAAGCGAGCGTAAATTTTAATACAAAAAAACAGCTATAAAATGCATTGTTGTTCGAAGTTTTGGCTTCTCACTACTAGATGGCGCTACAAGTCATCCAGACACCCCATTTTGTTAGCCACCCTTCGTTCGAACAGAAGGGGTGTCTTGAGGTATTCATTCTTAAGTTTTACTCGTGTTCAACTAATATTTGACTAGGAAATTTTCTATGTTATTGGCGATTAGAAAAATAACTGATGGGTATTCAATTACAAAGTAATTTATTTTGGTTTGTAATAATTTAGGTCAAAAATTACAAAGTTGTTTTATTTTCTGGCACCTAATAAAAACTTTATTTATCATATTATTGTTTTTTTTTTTAATATTCAGGGTTTTCTTACCATAATACCTGAATGTGCTTTGGAGATGAAAAAAGTGGTGCAACTTCACTTATTTCGAAAAAAAAATTTTACTTTTAACCCAAGATTTACTAAGAAAAATTCTAGAGAATTTGTATTTTTCTTTTATTCCATTTTTTTTTTCAAGTTGTCATGAAAAAACTGGACTTGAAAAATCGACTAGTAAGGTGTACAGACGATTATTATAGGGTCCAGAAGAAACGGGATAGCCATAATAAAAAACCGCCAGAAGTGGACAGATTTGGAGACAAACCTATACTTAGCAATTGGGGGCTATTGAAGGATAAGTTGTGCCACCCCAATAGTCCACAAGCATGGTCTTAACTGACTTTCAAAAGGAGAAAAAAGGAATAGGTACGTCAGATTTTTTTATTATCAACGATTTTATACAACATTATTTTTAATAAATGCGAAACCTGAATATAGTTTGTTCAGAATCAGTAACTGATTCGATTCCAATAATTTTTACACCATGTTATATTTTTTTCAAAAATATTTTAATTAAATTTTATTACCAGTTAATTACAATAAAATCACCGTACGGTTAGGTACTCATTGCCAAATTATTATCACGAATGTATAACACAGTAGACGCGGTTTACACGGGTGTACCCCGAAATGAGCATGTTTTTGAACGGACAACCAGGTAATATACAAGCTTGTAACTTTGTGATTTTTTATCATACGGTTTAAAAATGTTGTACATAGATTCTTTACACAAAAATATTGGACAGTTGTATCGGGTTTCGCATAAACAAAAAATAATGTTGTATATTCCTATATTATAAAGCTGAAGAGTTTGATTGAACTCACTAATCTCAGGGACTACTGATTCGAATTGGAAAAAAATCTATTGGTGTTGGATAGTGCATTTATACACGAAGGCTATATAACATCACGCTGTGATCAAAAGTAGCCGAGAAGCGAGTGAATACGTGGGAAACAGCTAGTAGGTTAAAAAATATACGAACTTGTCTTACCATGTTGAGCATTTCCAAAGTAAAAAAAAAAAAAAGTAATGGCTTACTTAAAAATATAATTTACCTATAACACTGTCTCAGTAGACAGTTATTCTACAGACTTTTTAATCCTGACAAACCTGATATTGTCAACAAATCGTTCTGTGAATAGACAGGAATTATTTGGAAAAAAAAACCTTTTTGCTCTCTCTCTCTCATGTACGGCAAGCACAAAATTAATCAAAAACGAAAATATGACGAGCAAGTGTCTCCTTAAAATAAAGCATAAACCTGTAGCTTCAAAAAGTACTTCCTGAAAAATTCCCACGCTTAACAACGATAAAAAATAAAATAAAAAAGGAACAAACAACCTCATAAAGTCAAGCTACAGATTAACCAACAAATTGCTTGACAAATTACACTTTTTTAACGAAAAAAGTGCCGACACGCCGCCGTTTAAACACTGAATTAATCACCTCAATAACCCACCGGATTTCCGGGCAAAAAAATCTGTTAACATCCCACAGTTGCCCGGGCAAAAAATGCCCGAACACTTAAAAAGTCATTTATATTCCCGTCTCATGTCGGAAAAAAGAAGTAAAATATGCCCCTAAGGGAGAAGGGTTAAGGGAGAATCTGATATGGTTATTTTCCGGTTAATTTCGGTTTTTCCGTTGTTTCAGTATGTTGGGGGCTAGAGATTTACTTGTGAAATGTTAATTAGGTGTGTTAGTGTTATGGTTGTTTTTTTTTTTATGAAAAAAATCACGCCTGTAATCTTCTAAAGAATAATAGCCACAATTCGCCAGTTATGTTATGTATGTTTAATCCCATGGAATATGAGGAACTTATTGTTATCAACAAAGCACCAATCCAGGCTACGGAGCCTGGATTATGACAGCCACGGGGCTGTCACGGGAATGTATTACCAGGTAAACGTGAGCCAGGAACTTACATAAAAGGCTATTGAAGGACACCGTAGATTTTAGTCAGCACAAGACTGACAGTCCCACCCGTCCTGTCATGCCATCAAATGAGTTCTTCCAGGACTCATTTGATGATTTTATTACGTAAAAAAAAAGTATTGAGTTGATAAACCGACTAGGTACAGGCGATATTATTATAGTGGCCGGAAGAAACTGAATAGCCATGACACAAAACCTCAGATATTTGAAAGATTCTCCCGTCCTGCCCTGGGGAGGGAATCATTACATCTTATTTAACAAATGAGTCCTTCATTTGATAATTATGATGATTTTAAAGTGAAGAAAAAAGCCTCGGTGGCTATTTTTGAGAAATTAGACACGGAAAACCCAAAAACACTGCTCGACAAGGGAATCGAACCACTATGCGAACTCTAGACCAACAAAACATAATTTAAAGATCGCCACTAAAAATAAATTCAACACAAAACCATGTCACCACAATATTTCAGCATCCACAACCATCTTCTCCCAATTCGATCCTTAATCCTTGAAAGCAGACGTTCCTATCCCGGGTCCGGCCCGGTACCGGACTCCCGGTGTTGTCCGGTGTCCGAGACAACAAGTTACTTAGCCGGCCGCGTCCGTGTGGCTGGCTAGTACCCGGACTGTCCCGAGGGTGTATTAGGTTAAGGGCACACTAGGCGCGAGTGTGTTTTGTTTGTCTGTGGGTAAATAAAAAGTTGCTAAACGTGAAAAATAAATGATTATAACATTATATTTATAAAAAAAAATCGGTTGTTATATTTATGGGAGATCACTGTGAGATCTGTGTGACAAACATATTAAACTTACTAACTTTAATACTCTAGGACTTATTTACCATTTAATTAGAACGCGACCTAGCTAAGTCGTGTTCGTAGGTCGGTTTTACAGCTGTACCCTTAGCACGAATTTTCACTCTTTTACTTTACAGTATTTACAGCGTTTCTTGTATGAAAAAATGGAACAGCGCCTCTGGTGCGCGAAGCCGGAACTAATTTTTCCTTGAAAAATGTCAACTTGAAATTGTCAAAGTTCCAGTTTACTTTACGTCTCAAATACCGAAAATTCGTGCTAAGGGTACTGTACTTAGGATTTTTATTACGTACTTTCTAGTGTAGTCCCATTAAGCTGTTTCGACCTATCCTTTGTTAGACACCGATAAGTCTATTTTTCTAATAAGATTTTTGAAAAGGTAATCAAAGACATTTTTAATATAGCAGTAAGTGATCTCAAAAGTGTAGGTACTGTCGCATTGTATTAAGTTAATATTTTTATTGCATTTTATTACGATTCATGTTATATATCTACACGATAGTCATGGTTATCTGTCTGTATCGGTAGCAGTCTAAATAAAATCAACCCAACATTTTTATAAAAAAATCACCTATAGCATTATCAGAGTGGTCGCGGGACTCACGAATTACCGTGACCCCGGAATGTCAAGAGCTATTGAAGGACACCGTGGATTTTAGTCAGTACGAGTCTGACAGTCCCTCTCACCCTGCCCGGGGTGGGAGGACTCATTTGATGATATTACCATGATAAAAAAAAGCATTATCAGTGTATCATAAAAGCATTTTAAACCAGAGAGAGAGATTTCTCTCATTGTATCACCACCCTGAACAGCCTCGTTAACATTCATTGGCGTTTATTTTACTTTTTTCCCAGCGTTTTTTTTTTCATTTTTTCGCTCGTTTACACGCTCCGAGGGACGCTTTACACGACACCGATGATTTTTATAATTCAATGTTGGTTTATTTGCGTGTTTATGGTAATGCAGTCCCAGAATGGTAATGAAGACTTTTGAAATAAAAATGGCGGTATTTTTTAATTTTTAATCTGAAATGAATGTAATGGAGTCCTTTTTGGGTTTACTGGACTCATGTTTTTAATATTTTTGTAAATGTTTGTTTTAGATTTAACGGCGTGATTATTAATATCATGCTTGGTAGTTTAAATATTCGTTGTAAGAACAACCTAATGGCAAAGTTTATCAAAGAAATTAAAGAGAAGCTGCTACAAGAAATATACCATACAAAAAATACAGGAGAAATACTTATTGCAGGCAAAAAAAAAATAAAGAAAATAAAATGTTACCAGAAGTAAATACTGCAGAGCATCTCACATTGATTGAAATTATTTTCATCATCATTTGTCATTACCCACCGCTACAGGCCATTTTCCTTATGCTGATCAACACCTTCTTATCCTCAACTAATCCTCCAGTCCTTGAACTGAATAAATCATTATTACCTTGGTCTTTCCAACCAGACACAAAGAGAAACGTTTCCAAACGGATAGAAGTACGGTAACATTCTAGTTAGATTTTTGACAATGAATAAATCTCTTAAACCTATTTACAATGACAGCTATACGATTTCCATATTTGCTTCTCTTTTCCAGGCGATCTATTCCATATAAGTTTTCCGCTTTACATAATATTGTCTTTCTTCTCTTTTATGAACGCTTCAAAATTTTCACAAAAAGTTTTTTTTTATATATTGTGTGTGACTGTGTGTTGTAGACACCCATTGCATGTCATCTCTGTTCCATTTATCTTGTTAGAACCAACTGTGTTTCAAGCTGATATAACAATGTCTATAGCGAACAATATCGGTAGAACGGATTACTATTTATGTAACGCGGATAAGAATGGCAAAGGGGAAGAAATAGAGGAAGCCTGAAAAACGATCTCATGGCGGATTCGAACAAACCCTTTTTTGATGAAACACACTTGATTAAAATAAACTATATGGATAAAAGAAAAAACTAACTGCCTAAATGACTGATCGAAATCGCACAGCTAAAACCGCTGGGCCAAGAATCATGAAAGAAAATTTACAAAATTTTGTAAATTTTGTTTCTTAAAGGTCGTAGGTGTGCACTAAGACTTACTTAGTCTTAGTGCACACCTACATCATTTAAGGAACAAAATTAGAAGCACTTTAGAAAATTCATCCCCTAACGGGGTCAACAACGATTTGTATAAGTACCCGTCAACCAATTTGGTAAAAAACGTGTTCCAAGATTTTTGGAAATTCCAACTCCAAGGAGGTCTTCGCGAACACGATGTCGCGGGCGGAGTGCTAGTTGTAATTATAATTATGTTGTTGCATGGAGAGAAAGAAGATAAATAATATAATATAGGTAGATTGTGCGAGAACTGATATATCATCAAAGAAAATGATTTAATAAAAATGTAGAAACATACGAGCATCACTAACGTGGGCATAATGTAAGCCGCCTTCGCTATTTACTTAATCTCACAAATATCTGTTACATAAGAACTTTCCTTATGTACATAAAGTTAACATTATATTAATCTCGCGAGTATAAGTAGCTATCTTAGAGCTTCTGCGGGGCGGTTGCGGGGCAGATGCGGGGAAACTGCGGGCCGGCCGAGATCGTAATCAATTTAATTGGAAATTTCCTTTGATTAAACGCAAAGACGTTGTTAGAAGTTGACCTAATAAAACAGGTAGGGTCAGCATATTTGTGTTTGTTTAACGGAAATTTATTTATATTTTTTAAATGTGGTGGTTTTCCAGGAATCGACTTAAAAGCTGGAAAGTGCTTGTTTTTGGTAACCCAATTTATGTGTGGTTCTTCCTTCAAAATACCATCTCATATAAGACCTTACATGGTCCTTAAATCATTTAGCCGCTTATTAGACTTGTATTTTGCCCTACGCCAGAAAAAACTACTACCAGCTACATGCTTGGATTTGCATGGGGAAATCATTTAGAAGAACGAATTACATAAATAGTACCTTCAAATCACGATTAAGATTTTTACAAAATATTGCTATAAGTAATTGGAATATTGTGTGTAAGGTTATGTCTACTCTCAGTTTAATAATTTTGCATTAGAATATAATCATGGTAATTATTTTCTTAAACAATTTTTTCATTGATGCATCACAGACTAATTTCTGATTCTGACACTCCGTCATTTTCAGAGGCCACACACCACAATATTTATTTATTTTATTTACGGCGTATTGAAATATTAACTGCAATAATTGTATGGAAAATTTAAAAATCGCCTCTGGCTAGTACAAGGAATTACTTTTATCCATCAAAGTCAAAGTCACACGTCAAAAAACGTCAAAAGTCGTGCCAAGGCTTTTGTTTCATGAACTTACTTTTAACAGTGAACTACAAAGTTAACTGTCTAATTGTGTCTACAATCTAATTTTCTTCCAAGAAACTTCAAATGATACCAAAACCCTACTTACCAAACTAAAATCACCCCCAAAAACTATCAACAACCTTTACTAATTTTGCCAACGCTACCAAATCCGTATATCTTAAAATTTCCACCCAGTGAATCTTGTGGCGGCCCAAGATTATGGCAATAAAATTTATGTATCGCCCGCGCGAGCAACTTGCTTGCTTTGCAAACCGTACCCCGCTTTGTTGTACTCGTAATGAATTCTTGGGTTCTTGGTTATGTTAAAAATGTTATATTGGTTGGATGTTAGTTTGGATATTGATGGCGAACTGCTAAGCTTAGTATTAAGTGAATCGTTTGGATAGTATTACAAGTCTGGGTAGCGTAAGTAGCTGGAATTTTCCACTGGAACTTGTCTTAAAGGCGTTCTTATAATTCTTTCTATCGCTGAGTTACGTAAAAAAGAAGTCCTGCTCGAGTTGTTTTGAAGATTCTATAGAATGAACAACTGGGTTTTTTTGTCTACTTATTTTTGTGTACTTATCAACCGACTTCAAAAAAAAGGAGGAGGTTCTCAATTCGGTCGGTATTTTTTTATTTGTATTAATCGTTTTTTTTATACATCTCCCCGCACTACGAATATCTCCTGTGTTGGATGCGTTTACAAACATAGAAACTAACATACACAAACACACAGACCTGGAATACAAATATTTTTGTTCCTTGCGGGAATCGAACCCGCGACACGTTGCGTAAATTATAGTAGAAATAATACATTTGTGGACCTCTCTGTTCATCATCATCATCATCAGCCGAAAGAGGTCCACTGCTGAACATAGGCCTCCCCCTTAGACCGCCACGCCGAACGACAATTCGCGACTTGCATCCATCTTACCTCTCTGTTATGATTATTTAATTTTTATCTTTGTAATAATTGATGATAATGTCGAGAGTTATTTAAATGTATTAACTTCCAATCAGATATATTTTTTAAATTAAATAAACCAATAAAATAAATTGTGTTTTTCTTATTAGAATTTGTTGTTAAGATTTTTAACACTAAATGCTAAGACAATTATCATGTTGATATATAAATTATGATACTTCCTAAACTTGGCAAGCGCAGCGTAAGGTGTTCTGACAAGGTGGACAGATGATCTGATTAAGAGCCTATGCACACCACGGTTTTTAAACGCGCAGCGCGTTTTGGAAACGCGCTGCACCGGCGCGTCGACAGCGCGTTTTCATCAGAGCAGTTTGTTGTCATTTGTTCTAGGCTGCGTCTGACTTGCGTGCGTATCGCGTCTGCATCGCGTCAAACGCACCGGTGCGTTTAAAAAACGTGGTGTGCAAAGGCTCTTAGACTAGAGGCTTGCGTTGAATGCAATGGGTTTCTAACCGGTCCTAGTAAGTTACCTATGCCTTCAAAGTTATTTTAGATTTCAGAGGAAGCTATTTTTTTTTTTTTCCCCTATATTAGTTACAAATAGCCGCGGAGATGGTAGGAAGTAGTCGATAGGTTCCGCGTGAAGGAGGACGCGCGCGTTCGCCAGAAGTAAAAGGAGTGGACGGAGGCATTTGCACAGGAGTGGGACAGAGATGGTTAATAAAAAAAAAGTCAGTTTTCGGGTAAGAAGACCATCTAGATCATTATTACAATTTCAAGAAATTCTTGAACTCTGTTAAGAAACCTCAGCGTATATAAAGATCAACATACATTTTACACCTAATAACTAAACGTCAAAGCAGAGTACCTAATATACGTAATTACCGTCGTTTGTGGAGCACATAGAGACAAGACGTAGAGTATATAATAAATATGTAGAGAAGCGCGAACACGAGGCGACGTAAAATTTGTGGGGGCGCTATGTCGAGCGCGGCGGGTAGCGTTGGAAGTGCACATTTTGATTTTTATGTGAATAAGTAGGTACCTACTCCTGTTTTATTTTCAAGAATTTTTGACAAAGTTTGGACACATAAGTCGAGTAGAAAATAGTTATTTGTTATGCAACGCTGCAAAGTTGATTTTTGGCGCGAGTACTTGAATTGAAAACTGAGCGAGGGAAGGATTCTAAGATTGAACCGCGAGAGAAACGAGCGGTTCAAATATAGAATCCTGAGCGATGCGAAGTTTTCAAAGGTACGAGACGCAGAAAAACTTTGCTGCCGAGTGCAACACACAACTTTTCACCTCACACAGCGAGGAAATGAAGTTGGGGCGGCTCGCCTGCCAGTGTAGTAAAGTAGAAAACAATTGAATACAAGACGTGTTCGAATTTTAAACAACACTTTGTGCTCTAGAGCACAAAATGGAGTAAAACGATTTTTTTTCGTTGTGAAATCATCAAATGATTCCTCTCATCCAGAGCGGGGTAGTATAAATCTGTCATTCCCTACCGCCGGCAGGGACTGTCAGATTTATACTAACTAAAATCCACAGTGATAATTCAACAGCCCTTTACGTTCCAGGGTCACACTTTCCTGATGAGACAGTCCCGCGACCCCGGCAGGCTTTGGCCCTGCGTGGAATACGGCGTGAAACACGGAGTTCCACAACCCTGTCACATTTTCAATCACTTGGCAACTGCCAACTAATGCCCGTCGGCTTTTTTGTTTCAAAAATAGTGCCAAATCAAATTATGTGTCTAGCCGAAAAAACCCTATCGTTATAAACTTATTGAAACCAACAAGAGCAGTATTTGCTTCGCGTCGACTTTGTTGTACGACAAATGCTTATGAGTGTAGCAACCCATACGAATCTTTTTTGACATTTAGCAAACCAATGCCGAATCGTAAAGGAAAATGCCGAAAAACATCCAAATGCCTCTAAGTGGGTCTTTTCCAAAATTATCCTATATTAGCAGTTTTTTTTTGCCTGCTACTTTAAATAAAAAAGTCAGCAGTGGTGGTCCAGTGGTATCGACCCCTACTTACGAGTACGTTACTTGTAGGTTGTGAGTTCGAACTCGGCCAGGTGCGTTACTTTGTGTGATTTATTTCATCACCACTGCTCTCTAAACGGTGTAGGACCAAAATGCGCGTTGGTAGATGTCAACTAATGCGCATTAGGCCCGCGTGGTGGATTATGGCACACTCGCTTCTCACAGAGAGGAGTCCTGTGTCCCAACAGTGGAAACATTATAGGCTGATGATGACGATGACTTTAATAAATGATAAATCTTTATTCATAAAAACCTTTGTGGTATGTTGTTATGACAGCTTAAAAAATCGTTTATAGTGTACAAAGACTACAAAAAGATCATCTATCGATCAACTCGATTACCTAATTAACGTCTGTTTTTATTCCATAAAGTAAAATGTGTCTTTTTTGCTTGCTTACTTCTTTTGGATAACCCTTAAGGGGATCGTCTACCGAGCGCTCGTCCATACTAAAAGAGAAAACGATTTCCTACCCATAAATGTTATCCTATCTTAATGATTTTTTAGAATGCTTCTGATACAGTAAAAAACTAGGTTTATAGGTTTTCTTTTTTTCAAAATTTAGTTTGAAAGTTACAGCCGCCTAAGAGTTACTTTTGAAAAAAATAATAGCTACCTTTAAACTTAGTTTTTTACTGTGTCTGAAGCATTCTAAAAAATCATTGAGATAGGATAATATTTATGGGTAGGAAAACGTTTTCTCTTTTAGTATGGACGAGCGCTCGGTAGACGATCCTCTTAATAGAGAAATTGCTGTCCAATACTTGCAAAGACATCTAGACCGCTTCCTATAACAATAAAACTAACATAATTAACATCCTTGCAAAAGTTCTTAACTACTGCATACACCAACTCCCCTCTAAAATTTTGCAACTACCCCACATTACAGCAACAACGCTCGCGTCTTGGTACAGCATATAAGTCGATCGCGGGGTGGTTTTTACATTCACCCCACAAGAGTACCCACCCCACCGCGGATCTCCTCACACCACCTTCTACATCACACTAAATTCACCCGTACACCTACAGAAATAGGTCAGGATATTGCGTGTATATTTTAGAGCATGGTACCCCAACGTACACCCTACCGTCTTAATATTAATATCATCTTGGGAGTCTCCACATATGATGAAGTTTTATGTTGTATAGCGTAAGATTATGTAGGTTTACTGTCTATGTGTGTACCGTATATTCGTGGAGAATTAGTGTCTTATCGTGTGAATTATTCATTTAAATTAATGGCGGGTACCTGAATATTCTTCTCACGTTTCGACAGAAACTGTGTAAGTAGAGGATATTGTAGAATGAGAGATTATCAGAAGAAAAGTCCTTGAAGTGTGATGATCATATTTCTACGTTGAGCTACACGGTAACTGACACAGTCATGCTTGCACTGACTGGACAGGTCCTCTCAAATATGTGTGGTTCTTTCTTCAAAAGACCACCACAGACACGTGCATGGTTCTCATATTTAACTTTACCAATACAATATGGTCTGGACTTTAAAAGAGACTGTGACCTCTGAGTTAGTTTCGGATGTTTCTTCTCAGAATAGTGAGAAACACCGGCCTCATCTAGTGTAAAAATAGTGTCTTTTTGACGTGTAAAAGAGTTTTCCAAAACCAATTTGCTAAAATTGGATCTAGGACTATTCTTGCTGTACTTTCCTATCAATGGGGATTACGTGGTCAGGTCGGAATTCACAGCAACTAAAGTGCTGCCACCCACGTCCTTGTATAGCTTTGTCAGTTACCACATTTTTAATAATTTTTTTTTTTGCTTGATTTCTACCTAAAATGGGTTTTCATAAAAATACACAGGGTGTTTCTCGTGTTTCAGGGTGTTTTGAACATAAATGGTAGACATTTTCACATTTTACCATGCATTTATACATTACATACATTTACCAACAGTGCGCATTTAAGGGTTAAGCGTGGCGCAATAGAGTTTCGATGACAATAAAAATTCAAAAAACTGAAAATGAGATAAATGCTTTTGCTCAATTTTTATCTACTGGTTATTTTCGTACCTAATATTTTATTGTGTTGGTCTGTGTTAAGTTAGATTAATACTGTTTGTTTCTTTCTTTACTTTATAACGAGCGACTAATGAAGCGATAACCATAAAATATACAATTAATTAAAACAGAATATTATGAGAGAAATAGGCTGAACTTTTACATAAAACTAATAATAAATTCAGAATGTATGTTTCTAAGCAAACGGGACCCGGAAGAGTGTCCTTCTGTTAGAATGGGTAGGAAAACCATTTAGGGGTGTGAGAGAGAGTAATAGAAAGTTCTGATAAATCTGTGCCCTAGCACGAGTTTTCAGTATTTGAGACGTAAAGTAAACTGGAACTTTGACACTGAAATTTCAATTTGACAATTTTCAAGGAAAAAAATAGTTCCTTCTTCGTACACCAGAGGCGCTGTTCCATTTTTTTCATACAAGAAACGCTGTAAATACTGGAAAGACGCTGTAAAGTAAAAGAGTGAAAACTCGTGATAAGGGTAAAGATGTTTTTTTAAGATCTGCGGTAGTGTAGATTGGGGATTTATTTGGAGGAATAATGTTAGAGAGATATTATAAAACGCAGAGGCAGAAAGAACGCAAGATGAGATGTGTCGATTTATTTTTTATTTTTAGTAAATCTGCTGCTTGAAAATAGTAGTCACTCGCAGTCCTTGTTACTGAACAATGTTTGTTCTAAGACTTTTGGAAATTCGCAAAAAAAAATTGGTTTTTCATATAAAATGAGAAATTGATCGGGCCCACAAGTATGAAAAATCATATTTTTTTTGCGAATTTCCAACATTGTTCAGTAACATGGGCTGAGTTACCCCACGAGAGGTTTTGCGCATTTAACGTTACACGTTGTGTAATAATTACTAGGACGCCCGTCCACGAAATTTCGGAATTTCCAAAAATCACATGTTTTACCGATTCAGTTGCTGCCCTGCCCTGGGTGAGAGGACTCATTTGATGGTTTTACAAGGTAAAAAAAAAAGAAAAGTCTACATTCGACCGGGGTCGCGGGACAGTCTAATCAAGTTACCGTGATCCTAGAACGTAAAGGGCTATTGAAGGATCACATCAGTACAAGTTCAACAGTCCTTCCCGTACCGCCCCGGGTTGGAGCACTCATTTGATGATTTTACTACGTTAAAAAAAGTCTACGTTTCAAGTAAATCGGACGAAATTTAGATTCATATTCATACAATCTTTTATCCTGTTTTTAGTCCCCTTCTAGACCCAGCAATTTTAGCTTTGTCCAGCGTTTTAGTCAGCCAATAAGTTTCTACTTTTTATAGATTTTGGAGAATCTCAAAACATTTTAGCAACCTTATTTAAAATGTTTCTGATCAGTATTCGTTCTTACTAAAGCTAAATTTTTTCATGTTAAAGGAACTTACATAACTTGCCATCAAACCAATGCGTTATTAATATCCTTTCATCAGTATGAAATTAATTACCAGGATTGGAAGCCGCGCGCTCTAATAATGTTTAGTTACATAACATATTCTGTTATTAGTAAAACTTATTAATTGCGAAACCATAATACTTATTCGAAGATTTCAGAAAAGCAATTAATCGAAAAAAAAAGTTGTAGGGTCTGGAATTTCTTGCTTGTTTTATCTATAGAGATCTACGTTTTGGAATGGAAAACTTCAGCACTTTATAGGTTGTTATACCATTTGACAGGGTCTGTAGCTATATTTTTTTTATGTTCTACATTTTCTATGTGCTTGAAGCGTATCCATAAATCACAGTTATTTCAAAATCGATCTGAAGAGAATCATAAAAGTAGTTTAGATAATTACTATCATGTTACGTAATACAGGTAGAGAAACTTAAAATAAAATATTAAAAAAAAACAAACCAAAATTAATCAAAAATCGGCTACATCCGTGGGGACTGACTTATCATGCGAAGCTCATACGCAATAACAAAAACCGACCTTTTCTCCCAAAATCCCGCCAAATTAAAACTAAATCGCGCGACCCGAATTCAAATTTCGAACACCCCCCCGCACACTACTACAGAAACAAAAACACCAATGAACGAACGGTGCGCATTTAAATTTGGAACGCAACTATAAAAGCGCAGGTATCGTCAACCCACGGTAAGAATTCTATTTTGCAAAAATATAGCGATAGTTATAGTACGTCCCTACCCCTTGCTCGAAGGAGGGGGCGGGAGCAGGAAATGGGGTTGAAGTAGCGGGGTGTTTCTGCGTCGGGCGGGGTGTCTCCTAAAAACGGTTAAGTAGCTCCCCCTACCCTCTATAACTATTTTATGCGGTCCCCTTAGAAAGACAGCGGAGATGGGGCCCCGCGATACGGTATAGGCGTAGTTAGGATGGGGGAAGTGAAATTTTAATATGTCTAGTCGGTTAAGAATTCATGGCGGATTTATAATTAAATGCCTAATTAGGGTATTGCGTTGTTTTCATAATATGAGTCGCGTATGAATTTTAACTTGTACGGTAATCTGGGTTTTTGTTTTCATGGGATGCCATGGATGGCGTGGGTGGCTGTGCTCAATTATTTATAAAAGTATGCAATTAGTGTGATTGCTGCAGTTAATGATAGTTATTATTAAAAATATAGGTATAAACAATGTTACAAAAGCTTTAAAATTTTATAAATTATATATTAGGTTATGCTCAATTACATACCTAGATAAAAAAAATATGTACCTAATTATAAAAAAAAAACTTACTGTCCACGTTACTTTTGAGTTTTATGATGGGTACAGCACAAACTTAGGATAAAACTTTTCACTTGTTTACCACCGCATGTTTTTTCCATTGTTTTAGTTTATTATGTCAAAATCTTAATTAAATAAAATAATCTTAAAATAATCAACTCTATTAACTGCCTATTTTCACACTAAGCAAAGCACTACTATCACTCAAAAAAGACACATCTACTGAACCCAGGTTTTGTTCAACTAAAGCTCTAACCTTCTCAACTATCAAACAACTACTAAGGACAAACCAAAAACCACTCCCCCAAACTCAAAGACGTTCTAATTTTTACTATAGCAGTAAAAAGTTTTTTTTTAAAGTCCAAAATTCACCTGTGGCACCCCATTTTTCCCATAAAACAGGTTGCAAGAACTTGATGGCATCAGGTTCTGAAGAAATAACAATGTGATGAGTCCGAAAGATGACCGATCTAAAGAAACTGGTTCAAGTTTTTATTACGTGGGAATTTTGATGTAAAAAGCAAACTCGTTCTAAGTTAGTTGAACTGTTTCATTGGGGTGTGAGGAGAGAAAAATAAGTATTTTTTTAAAATGTGACTTACGATTTTCCAATATAAGTAATTTGTAACGCACGCTTTTCAAGATATCGCCTCTGCAGCTCAGCCAGTCAGCCATAGCCAGTTAACAGGAGCCAGCTAGAATGTAACGCCTAGGCAAGATATCGCCTCTGGAGCCCTGCAGCCTTGGCCGGACCGCCATAGCCAGTTAACCGCAGCCTTGGCCGGACCGCCATAGCCAGCCAGCCAATGCCAAAAGCCTTTTAGCAAGCCTGCTAAGCCGCTAGCCATGCCGTCACATCCTTCCACGAGATCAGGCCTGATCTTGGGAGAGGATGTGACCAAGGAGTCTTATTTACAGGAAATGATGTGACAGTTGCTGCCACAGAGCATGTAACTTTATGGTTGCCTGTCAGACAGCCGTCACCCATGAAAAATACGAGTTGTGCCTACCATGAGATTCTGATAATTTGTTAAAGCAAGGAAATATAACCGATTGCATTTATACCGTCTACAATTATTTACCACGCCATTATTCCTGAGTTTTACATTCAGAAGTGGCATCGAACAGTTTTCTCGAAAAATCTGACAAAACAAATGAAGGCTGGAGATGAACTGACGATCGTTTTTTGTGGGAAGCCTGAACTGATGATGAGAATTTCCACATTAGTGAAATGGGGCACAGACACAAAGCCGCCGAACAGTTGATTGTGATGTAACCCCTGAGAAATCTTAAATTGTCTGAACGGACCCTAAGTATACGTGGATTCATGAGAATGATAGCCGTTCAACATGCTCATCTGCCAATCTACTGGGAACCGATTCGAGCGAAGTATAAGCGAAGTATCGCCTGCGTTTTAATGAGGGGAATGGAAAGGAAGACAGATATTGACTGTGGACTTTCAAGCATCTGGAAGATTTTTGTTTTCTGTTGCTCAAGACGAGCATTTGAACGTTGAAAATAACAGTTGACTTGGAGAAAACTAATATTTATCATGCAATGCAACGTGATGTTCTTCGTAATGCTGTTCTCAGATGTATCAAACCACTGAAGCGATGATATAATTATAATGCTGCCGAGAGCAAGGCCAGAATACGAGGAATACTTGAACAATAAATTCTAGACGAGAGCAGGCTACAGCATTGGCAACGTCTATTTGACTAGCAGAGACATTAATATTGTTTGTTATGATTTTAGGTCGGAAGATCATGTTGGTGTCGTTTCTGTAGCAAGGCGGCGAAACTGGGCGAGGACCACGTCGCTAATGTAGTATTCGTGTTCTACATTGGTGCATCGGGACTTCGCTGATAGTCACGATCTTCTGCAGTCGATGCAGGTGCTGTAAACGGCTGCGATTAACTCAGGACTCATTTCATCGTGTGAGTCGTACTTATGTTGCACTGTTATTCTGAATTGGTGTAGTGTGCTCTAGCTGTAACGTTTATCGGTTAAACGTAGAGCATTTATGGCGTTGTTGAGTGATTGATGAACCAGAGTGTAAGCCTGAGTGCGATCCTCTGGTTGTGCAAGGAATTATTCATTGGAAAACCGTAACAGTACTAAGAACCTAGATTTAAGCTTACAGCTTGCCAGTCATATCAGCCAATTGCAGTACACAGCTGGGCGTAGGCCTGCTGATGAATAAACGAAGTACGAAGTATTTTTTGTAAGAAATACGGTTTTGGTATTAGTATTTTGATTATTAGTTGTAAATCGTTTAAGCAAATAACGTGTTATTGTTGAAATTGTTAGCCTGCGAGTACACTTGCGGATTCGAGTTATGACAGCGATAGGTCTAGCAGCTAATCAAATTATTATGATAATGACAGTTAGGGATGGGTCACACAACAGGTTTAACACGGTATCTGTTATAGCTGTTACTTGTTTATAAGAGTTTAAACACAAATAACAGCTATGCTATTCTGAATAAGAAATCACATCGCTGGACTCTACGATTTGCTCTTCGACGTGATGGCTTTGAGATCGTCCAATCGCTCACCGTTTGCGCCGCTCAATTGGTAATTAAGTGTTGCTGCCAGTAGCTAAGAACATAGCCAACTTTAGTTCTAGCGTGGCGTGAGCGCTACATCCGCGCGGTCAGCAGAGAAGAAGAGATTAATTGAACAGTACTGCAGATGCAAATATTTGTTATTATCAATACTTACGTCGCACAGAGACACGACTGGCAGAACGTGTACGTCACCGACGACTTAAATAACAGCATGCTATTTGTTCTGTTTACGAGAAATAGGTACTTAAAACATTGCTGCAAATAGCTGCATAGATTTGAATGGACCTGTCCAGTCAGTGCAAGCATTTGTCAGTTGACGTGTAACCCGATTCATAACTCAAGGAGCTCGACTATCCGCTTAACTTATTGGCTATCCACCTAAACGCTGTGTGCGGTGGTGGGGTCTATCAAATAGACCGCAGCGCGCGATGTGATAGTGATGTGCACCAGGAGACGCTGACATCGCGCACAGGGGGTATATATGAGAGTGTAGCACATACCTATGTCCGTTACTGCAAGTAGTACCTACATTCTTACCAACCAGCAGCTAGAAATTGAAGCTCTAATATCTATAGTTGATCAAGGGCCGTCCACCGAGTTACCGTCGTCACATGGTGTGTTGATTGTATCACTAATCATGTTTTGTTTTCTTCATTGCGGGAGCAATGCTTACAGGATGGCCGAATGTAACGCACGCTTTTCAAGATATCGCCTCTGCAGCTCAGCCAGTCAGCCATAGCCAGTTAACAGGAGCCAGCTAGAATGTAACGCCTAGGCAAGATATCGCCTCTGGAGCCCTGCAGCCTTGGCCGGACCGCCATAGCCAGTTAACCGCAGCCTTGGCCGGACCGCCATAGCCAGCCAGCCAATGCCAAAAGCCTTTTAGCAAGCCTGCTAAGCCGCTAGCCATGCCGTCACATCCTTCCACGAGATCAGGCCTGATCTTGGGAGAGGATGTGACCAAGGAGTCTTATTTACAGGAAATGATGTGACAGTTGCTGCCACAGAGCATGTAACTTTATGGTTGCCTGTCAGACAGCCGTCACCCATGAAAAATACGAGTTGTGCCTACCATGAGATTCTGATAATTTGTTAAAGCAAGGAAATATAACCGATTGCATTTATACCGTCTACAATTATTTACCACGCCATTATTCCTGAGTTTTACAAATTTGAAATTGTTTTTTTGTTTTTAAATAAAGAAAACTGCTTTTTTAACTTTCACCATACATAAAAATTATCTGTTTTTCTATGTAGAAAAGACTAAATGTATAAAAATAAACGTATATTACATTAAATTAATTACTTATCAAATAATTTTTTTACATCACTTTCATTGAGATAAGAAAAGGTTTAGCTTACTACGCTACGTTGATATTAAAAAAGCTTAAATAGTAAAAAACATAATTCTTGAATTCAAATGTTACCTATAGCATTAGTAGAAAACTATCGACCTAGTTCAAAAGAAAAATCTAAAGCAGTTCAACAAGAAAATTCCAGATCCACCCTTCGACTTTAAAAAGGTATTTTCTCATAACCTCTTACTACGAGTATTCTCATGACCCTAAAATCCAGTAAACTGGAACTCAATACAATTTTAACCCGAATCGTGATAAACTAAAATCTACTGAATCAAACTGGTATAAAATAAACTAGATTAATATCTCTATTGAATCAAGACAGGTTGGTCAAGAAGTATAGAAAAGCTACAATTTTGTGCACAAATTCCCACAGGGCTATCCAAAGTCCCTAGTTTTTTTCAAAACCTGTCGCTATTATAAAGGGATGGTCAGATACACAAATAAAAATTAAGATACGGATTGAAAAAAACTGGTTTTTGTTAAAGGGTGGAGAGCAGTCTTGGACGTTTCTTTGTGTTTTTTTTTTGTTAAAAAGTCCTTTTTTGTATGCCGGACAATTTAAAAAACACAATCGTGATTAATCGATGATACTTTCATTGTGAATTAGTTGTTTTTACATGAGTGTGGTTAGAGGGTAAGTAATTATTTTTGTTCAAGAACTTTTATCAAATGTTATGTACGAACATAGTGTTTTCAAAAATATTGTAATGATGAGATATGAAATGCAAAAAAGGCTGAAAATTACAGCGAAAACGAGCCACATGTTTACAACCCCTGCCCGGCTGCTTATACTCATGTAAAAAGCCAACGTCTAAGGCGCACGAAACGGCGAAGGGTGGGGGAGGGGGGGAGCACCGCGGCTCATGTATACACCTGCGACTTACGTCTGTGTGCGTGCACCCGCTGTAAATGTGAGCTTATATTTTCATTTCAATAGTTTTTGCATTGCATCGGTGGGTGTAAGTCGTGAGTGTGTGCGTTAATACCGTATTGATTCAGCCTTTACAGCGGAGTTAGCAAGTTTATGATCTTCAAGATGCGTATTTTAGATATAAAACTTTCCAACCCACTGGATAAAATATACCCTCACCTAGTTAGTTTAAGTGGTTATAAATAGGTATCTGTTGTCTAACTTTGTACTTTACATTCCGATGAAATATTTAGAGAATTTAGCGTAAAGTTGGTTATTTAATTAGAAATCTACTACGGACTAGTACTGACCATCTATTTTATTTACAGGTTAGATTTGAATGGGAATAGAAATCTGTATCCGACGTTGAAGGAATAGATTCGATGATGTAAAATTACGATAACAATTCTGTGTGTGACGGTACCCGTCTAAATTGATAGTTGTTTGTTAACCTAATATTTAATAAAAAGTAGAATAAAGCAGGAAAGGAAAAGCAGCTTTTTTATTACAAAGAAAAAAAGGTCACAGTATTTTTAATTAATAATGGAGTTCCTTTTCCGTTCTTTCCTATTACTTACTATACTTTAACAGTTATTAATTATGTCTTGTGACTGGCACTGTAGCACTATAATTTTGTAGTATTTTTGACAATAAAATTCAAAAGTGTCTGTAACTGGCCTACTTATATTCATCTAGAATTTACAGGTAGGTAATATGGCGTCAGCTAAAAATAGCCTACATCCCCCTAATTAGGACAGTACCGTTAGTTATTAATAAAACTCCTCGTATTATTACTTATTAGGACACCAACCTTAACGTGTAGTACCTACTCATTTTAAAAACTTGTAAGGAAACTTAAAAGAAAGTATTACTTACGCAAAACTACTACTTAAAGTTACCTTACTTAAAGTAGTAGTTTTGCGTCAATCTAGGACATGTATCTATTAACATTTGATTGCTAGCGGGATGTGCCAAGCGGAGATCCGTTCCCTTGAGATGCGGTATCACACTTATAAACTACTTTTGAAATAAAAGATCCCTTTGATGGGATATAAGGACATACACGAGTGATTGAAGTAGGTATTAACACCCCTCTTTTTCCGTCGGGGTTAAAAAGAGTGGTTCGATAGTTACTACTAGGTGTATATCTTTTTGTAAAGACTTTATTGAAAACAGTAAAAACATGTAAATTAATACAAATAATGAAACTGAACAACATAGCAAAAAAAAAAACAACAAAAAAAAAACATCATTTCGATTGCTTCGGCTATGTGCGTTATTAAAAACTCTGAATGTTTCATCCTCTTTATTCTTTCCCAAAACATCGTTGTCACAAACAATAAGCGAACCCGATGCACAAACACTGTTACTCCTACGTTTACGAAATAGACTCACGCTACCAAAACAACCCTCCGTACAAATACAGGAAAATGTTGACGACCTCTCACCGCACACCGGCGGAGTTTGAAAAAGCGAGCGTCTAAGGAGGCGAGGGGCGCGGGGGGGTGGCACTTATATTTTAAGATGGCTTCCGAGCGAGCACGAATATCGACGCGCGTCCCTCCGCCCGCACTTCCCACCCCGCGCACTTACGCCGCGCTATTTCGCTAGCACACTGATTTGTGGTATAGTGTGCGCTTGCCTTTATATTGTTACATTTTTTAATAGGGCACCCCGGAATGTATGGAAATAGCATTTCCTACTGTGTTAAGTTCGCTCGTCTTCCTAGTGAAACAAACCGTTTCTGAATGGAGTGTTTTGAATTACTTATAACTGTCCATCAGATACTTTAACTTCACTTTTTTTTTTGCTAACTTATGGATCTCATTAGTAACCTATTTTATCCGAAAGTTCAGTTAATTTTTGTGAAGATGTATGGATGTGTGTTACTTTTTCTCAAAAAAATAATGAACTAATTCAGATGCAATTTTTAACCTAAGACATAGAAATAATCATTTTTGTCCCGGTATTACATAACTTGGAATAATTACTGAGAATCACGCGAGTAAAGCCGTAGGCTTGAGAAAGCTTTGAAAGGAACGATGGATATGGTACTCAATCACGTTAGAATAGCTGAAGAAATCTTGATGAAATCTGTCTCATAAATAGATTATAATCTAGAATAACATAAGACGAAGAAGTACAGTTTATAAAGTTTGTATAAAGTAATTTCCGGAAGTGCTGAATTGATTTTCAACAAATCTTTCACTGGTTCATAGCTCATTAAAATACTCCGGATACAGAAGACCTACCTACTGTATCTGGCTTGATATGATCGGCCAGGACTCAGAGCTACATGATATTAATTTTAATTAGCAACCGACTACGTGATATTAATTTTTGACTGGATGTCAAAAATTAATATCACGTAGTCGGTTAGGTATAAGAAAATCCGCATTAAAGAAGTCTTAATCTAAAAAGAAAGGAAAAGGCTAGGCAGATTACGAGTCACGATTAGGGATACAATATATTGCGTGCTTGTATTATTTATTACCTTTATGAAGATGAAATAAAAATGGAGGAAAAAAATTGTTTTATTGGAATTAATTGGTGTTTGTGTATGTGTGTTTAAACTAAGAAACAGAAACTCACATACTCAAACAGTATGACCCCTTGACTTGAAGATCATACAAATGTTTGTTCCGATTGGGGATCAAACCCACTGTGCAGCAGTCGATCGCTCACCCGATGCACCAACAGTGCTGTGTTTAAGGCCGGAGAGCAGTGGGGACCCATGGTCTTGACGAACAAATTGTAGGTTCGAAACCAGCCATGATCAAATGGCTGGCCTCGTCATCGTGCTGACACTCTTTGAAGCGCGCGTGGAAAACAACGCGCTGTTGACCCGGGCATGGTCGGACAGCGAGTCGCCCATTACTCGCCGTCCGCATGCCCGCGCTTATGGTGGCCGGAGATCGTCTTGCGACATCCGTCGCCGCGAGCGTCTACCACTACGGCTGGGCTGTGAAGTGGACGAAGACCTCTCCCTCACCCATCTTGCCTCCTCCTTCGCCAGCATAACTGCTTCACAGAAGGAGGCGATTGCTTCCCGTTCCGGCTCGCAAGGGGTCGTCAATGCCGGCCCTTTCGCAGAATGTCCCTTTCGCAAAATGTACCTTTCGTGGAATGTCCCATTTCGTAAAATGGAATTATTCCCGTTGGATCCCACTTTTGGATCCCATTTTTTAGGTAGTTCCGATGAATCCCATTTTTAATTCCCGTTGAATCCCACTTTTTGACAACATGTGTACATATCAGAAGAAAACTGTTATCGTTATTTAACTGATGTATTCTGAGTAACTAATTTATGAATTTTACCAAAAAAAAAAAGTTCCACAAGATCCGGCCACCATAGGCTTTCCATAGACCGGTCACCAGTGTGTAGAAAGATGGCAGAGACACACATTCTGAGAATTTGTTTCAGTCTTTACTTAAAAACTGATAAAGTACTAGGCTAGCATAAGCTCAAGGTGGTACGTTTTTTAACGGGGTCAGCGAAGATCATTGAAAAGCGCTGTGATGCCACGTGACACAGGGAAATCACTCTAAATGCCTGCTGCGCTCTAAGATATGGGCCCCTTAAAACACTCCGTCGTGATACAGCTGCACGAGAGACGGTGCGACGAGGTAGCCTTAGCCTTACAAATCTTCCCCTTTTTAGGTAGTTTATTTTTCACAGAAACGAGATTTAAAAAATAAAAAACCTGCAATTTGTTATGTAATCGATAAATCGATATAATGTTATATTTTTTTTGTGACACTGACAACACTGATTTTAATTCGACACTGACTAACACTTGTCATGTTGCGCTCAATATGGATGTGTTTTTTATTGGACATCGTCTACTCTCGCCCCAGCCACCGCTGATGACGCCCGAGGGCGTCGGAAATCGCGAGTCATATTCCAGCCGCTTCTGGTCGAGGAGTCCGGGAGCCGTCCGACCAAGGACAGGTCCAAGTCATGGCGCGTCGTGTTTCACACTTTCCTCAAGGGAACTGATGCGAAATTAGACCATAGGGCCATACGCCTAACACGACGCGGGCGAAACCGCAATTTATGATAGCAATTTTGTCGTTGAAAGTACTCGCATTCAGATTTTTTAAAGCATGTGGGATCCAACGGGAATTGTTTTTGGGATTCAACGGGAATAAAACGTTTTTCTTTTGTTATGGGATTCAACGGGAATTACTTTTAATTTTTTTGGGATCCAACGGTAAAAATATTCAAGTGGGAATCAAAAGTGGGATCCAGCGGGAATAATTCGTAAAATGTGCCTTTCGCAAAATGTCCCTGTCGCAGAATGTACCTACCCTTCTTCATTCATTTGTAGGCATTTTGCATCAGAGAAAAAACTGGTCAAGAGCTAGGAGGTGTAGAGCACAAAAAACGTCTGCTATACTATTTTTCATAGAATTTGTATGAACGTAAACATATCGACGCTTGAAAGGCAAAAGTTACCAAGCGACATTTTGGCCGATATTGAGTTATATACATATTATCATTGAAATCAGAAAAAAATTCTGCGTCGATTGATCCTACTCTCGTACCGCTAGGAAGACTTTTGCTGTCGCTTGGTAACTTAAAAAAGTACAAATTTTCATCAATTTCGGCGACTAAGCGACCAAAATTTTACCGATTTATGAATAAGCTTCACTTGGTAGATATTTTATTCAAGTTTTTACACTTAGTAACTTTTGCCTTGACTTGAATTAATGCGTTTTAACATTAAGTATTTTTTACTTTACGGTATCTGTTGTATGAGCATAGCTTAAGAAATTTTACCTGATCATTATTTTATATTTTTCTTCATTTAAGACTTTTTAACACACTTTAATTATGTATTCATTTTCATTTAGTATTTTCTTGCTAAATACAATGTACTTTAAAACGTAATATAGTACTATTTTGCCTGCCTAAAAAAAAAAAAATGTCGTTTGGTAATATTTTACCTGCCGTTTTTTTTTACTGTTTTTGTCACTTAGATAACTATTTCCGATATGAAATTTGTACAAAAATCAGTTTATCCCCGTTGCACCTATTTTGTTTTGTCGCATGAACGCGTTTTATAGCAGAACATGAATGGCTGTTGGTCAAATAATTTCGATTATTCTTCACTCAACTGTCGCTTAGGCAAACCGCGTGATCGCGCGTAGTACGTCGCGTAGCTTGAAATATTATATAAGTTCGAAAAATATTTAACCGAATTTCATTTCACCTAAAACTTTTCGCCGTATCCCAGCAGTTCCATTTTCTAGTTCCATTATGGAACTACTGGTTTTTTTTATCCCAGTAGTTCCATGGAACTGGTTTTCTGTTCATGCAATACAAAATAAGTCTCACAAGTTAAATTACAGATAAATTGTTATGGCAATTCCATTACATGGAATTAATTTACAAAAAAATTGCATTAGTAGACGATATTAAAACAGTTCAATCTTAGAAACTGACCAAACGGTATGCTCTAAGTTTTTTAGACCCCGCCGTGCAAATAGAACTCGGAAACTTTCGGACCACACTGTCAACCTCATGACTGAACGACGCTTATTATGACTGCAGACTTTCGGTGACACCGTCATATAGGCAGATTAATAGACGAATTTCAAAATCCTTGCGGCTCGGTGAACTCTTTAATACTAACCACATTAAAGAGACGACGAACAACGACGACGAAAGTGTTTGCAAGAGATGTATCTATTGTGCAAAACCAGCTGACAAAGCTGAAACGAGAAAATGCAAAGAAAGCAGAGGTATTTAGAAGGAGGTCGAAAACTTTTATGCACAGCTATAAGCTTCGGTTGCCAAACCTGTTAGCAGCGTGGCCACAGATCCAAGAGCCAAGCTAACTCGACACTACATTGAAGACATCCTGGGCATCAGCCTTTACGAAATTAGGATGGCTCTTAATCAGCTGAAAATAATAAGGCGCCGAGTGAAGATGGAATCATTTCAGAGCTTTTGAAAGTGGATGGAAATTGGTGGTTCTTTTCTTTGAAAAGGATGACAACACCTTATTACTCGTAAGAAATTACTCGCTCTTGAGCCACGTTTATAAATTGTTTTCGAGGGAACATCATCACGAACCGTCTCGACCGCAGGTTTGATGACTTCCAGCCTTCCAAACAAGCTGGTTTCTGAAAAGGCTACCATAGACCACAAACAAACGCTGCGGAAAGTTATACAAAACACCGGAGAGTATAACTTGCCCTTATGTTTGGCGTTTGTGGACTATGAGAAAGATTTTAAATCGGTGGAGACTTGGGCAACTGGGCAGTTCTTGAATCTCTCCAACGATGTCGTATTGGCTATCGGTATATCGAAGTGTTTAGGTGCTTAAACAATAATACCACTATGTCGGCCCGAGTACAGGTGCAGAGTTGGAAGGCGATTCCTTTGAAAAAAGCGTAAGACAGGGAGACGTGATATCATACAGACGTGATAAGTTGTTGACTCGTATAAATATCTACTTGGAACAAACCGTCGGACTAGGTAGGTCGTACTTCAAAAAAGAGGTCAACCGCCGAATCCAACACGGCCGGGCAGCGTTCGGGAAACTGCGTAACGTTTCCTCGTCCAGAATACCTCAGTGCCTCATAGTTTTCGGCAAATGTGTGACGACTTATGGCGCCAAAACGTGGTCTCTTATTACGGGCTCATTATTAAGCTCAAGGTAGCCCAACGAGCTATGGCGAGGGCTACGCTCGGAGTCCCTCTGCGTGATCGAATCAGAAATGAAAAGATTCGTAGACGAACTAAAGTTGCCGACATATCCCAGCAAACCAGCAAGTTCAAGTTGCAGTAGGCAGACTACATAGCACGCAGAACGTTGGCCGATGAGGCCACAAGGTTCTCGAATGGAGACCACGCCCCAAGGCAACGCTGCTAGGTCGACAGACGATCTGATGAAAATCGCAGGATCGCGCTGGCTGCAAGCAGCTTTTTTTATTTTTATTTAATAGCACAGCCACATCACATGCATTACACATTGTTACATAATCATACAATAAAACTAGAACCAATGCATATGACAATTTCGGCGTACATAGCACTCATTATAACATTGCCGCCAGTGATGAAATTGTTTTGATAATTCAAAATTCAGCTTCCAACCGGACCTATTGAAAATCTATGGGGGATGCCTATGTACAGCAGTGGACGTCCTACGGCTGATATGATGATGATGAATTTTTTCATTACGATATACAGAATGAATTTTTGAACTGGGCGTTGATGGCCATATACGAAACTATGACGAACATCGAAAAACGTTGAAAGGAGTCTCGAGGCCGATTTTGACTAAAACTGCATGATTGGCTTTTAGAAAATTCAATAATTTTGGCAAGGAATCGAACCCGCTGGTTTTGAATAAATTACACCCTGTACTATTACACCATTCAACAGTGTTGCTAATAAGGATTAAATTCCGGGAAGTAATCATATACGGCAAACTTAAGGACAACATCTAATTTTTAAAAAAGTGATAAATCTTCAAGGCAATGACTGTGTTCGAAACAAGTAAACCGTTTCTTCTTTGAAATATTGCTATTTTTTTTTCAACTCAATAATTTCGAATAGCTGAATACAATGCGATAGTTGACACGTGTCAAATCCAGTGAAACATTGAAAACAGTGATGATGGTGACGAAAAGCTTTGACCAAAAGTTTTTAATTTTGTGTATTAAAACCTTAATTTATTGTTACTTATTCAAAAAAACCTACATTAACCGTATTTAATTTGTACCATGGTTAAAATTGGCTGGAAGAAAAGTATATTTGTTTTCTATATAGATACTTTTACCTGTAAGCCAAACATGCGCCAATCCAGGATACGTCATCTTGCTTCAAACAAAATAATAAAATAATCGGGTTTAGTTAATTTAAGTTGTTTTATCATTGAATTTTGATGTCGGTAAGTAACTTTTGCCTGTTTGTGATTTTTTGTCAAATAATTACCAACCGACACTATTTCATAAACGAATGAGAAAATTCATAATATTTCAATGCCAGTTTATTAAGCCTGTAAACTGTATTTAAAATTCGTTGGAATTACGTAATTATGGCAAATAGGTGATTTTATACGATTTTTTTTCCAAAAATAAAAACTTTAAAATGCTCTCCTGTAAAGTTGGCTACATGTCGCTTAGTCATTTTTGCCTTTCAAGCGTCGACATAATATATCGATGCCTTCCGGCCAAAAGGGGGTAACCGCCACTTTACAAACTTTACAGGAGAGTAGTTTAAAGTTCAAAAAAAGTGAAAAAAAATCATATAAAATTTTCTGTACGTTCCAAAAGTTTCAAAATTTACCCATTTAGCTTTTGAACAAGTCTCTACGAAATGGCATTGTTATTTACAATAAATCACACTCCTAACACAATTTAGTGTCGCTTACCCTTAAATAGTCCCGATTTCACTAACAGGAAAAAACATACTAAATGAAAACAACTCGATGATTGAGTTCCAACCTAAATGATTTAAGTGCACCATTCGTTTTATTTCTATTGAAGAAAAAGAGCATACCGGTGACTTTTCTGTTCATAAAGTGCAGCCAATATGATATAACCGGCTATTGGTTAATGAGAGATGAACAAGGAAATTGTAATAAATTACTTATCAATAAGGAATATATTTAACACTTTTGTAAACAACGCGAAAGCACATAATGTTTAATTCTTATAAAATTATACACACACACTTAAATACGTAGATTAGACCTTATTAAGTTTTTAAACTGACATTAATTACTAAGACGCGGATATGAAAAAAAAGATATTATGCTCATTTGCTCAATCTCTCTTTTTCTTTGTCTTCATTTTAAAGAATAAAACAAAACAATAGTTATAATTGTAAGTTAGTCTTGACAGTTATACATCTATGCTGCATTTCATACCTATGGACTACGATTAGTTATGACAAAACGTAAGACCCCTCTTTGAGGAGTGGCTGGATGCCCATCACGGCGTCCTCACCTTCTACCTGACACAGGTCCTCAACGGACATGGAAGTTTCGGGAGTTCCCTGTGTCTGATTGGGAAGAATAAACGCCTGGGTGTCACCACTGTGGGGACCGCACGGAGGATACGGTGGAGCATTCGGTGCAGGACTGCCCAGCTTGGGCATAGCACCGCTGTGTCGTCACGGAGGCGACATACTCTCTAGCGCCCGGCATTGGTCAAGGCCATGCTGCGGGGCGAAACGGAATGGGAAGCGGTTGCCTCCTTCTACGAAGCTGTCATGTTAGCAAAGAAGGTATCGGGTACCGTGAGGGAGAGAACAGCTTTCACCGCACAACCTAACCGCTGCGGGAGATGACCAATAACCATGGCATCGGATGTCGCGAGGTGATTTCCGGTCGGTCACTGTAGGCGCGTAACGCTTCGTGTTCCACGCGCGCCTCAAAGAGCTGCCGGCAATTGGAAGGGGCCCCTTTTAATTTTTTTAGCGTGGTAAATTCATAAAATGAGTTTTCCCACCCCGGGCAGCGCAGGAGGGACTGTCAGACTTGTACTGACTAAAATCCACGGTGTCCTTCAATACCTGCTTATGTTTCCGGGTCACGGTATTAGTCCCGCGACCAAAGCCTTAGAGGGCCAAAGCCTGCCGAGGTCGCGGTATAGTCTAATCAGGTAACCTGGGGCGTAACGGGCTATTGAAGGATCACTGTTGATTTTAGACAAGTCTGACAGTCCTTCCCGTAGGTACCGCCCTGGGAGGACTCCTTGGATGATTTAACCATGATAAAGAAGGGTCAGAACAGGCACAGGATTAACTCTTGACAGTCGCAGAGAATTCATCACAAAACCTAATAACTCCTTGCTGGCCCAACCTTGGATACGAACCCTTGCATGTTTCTCAGCCGTATATACTAGCCAACAAACAAACAAAAGCATTGAAAAACTAAACTGTAGGTCCTACTTATTTAATTATTCGGTATCGTCGGAACAAGGTAGCAAAAGAATAACTTTTTTCTTATGTAACCTAAAATAACTAAGTAGAATAATACACAGTCATAGATGAACATAAAGTCTATTAAATAAACTTCCCGTTTTATTTTCCTTACAAAACTTTGGGCCAAAATGACTCACGAGCACGGTGGTGCTTACGCCGTGGTCGTATACAGACTGTATGATCACTGCGCAACGCTAACGACATTTTGTTCGAACGAAAGAGAGAGATAACCGATGCTGTTTGTCATTCTTGTGTAAGCTAACCGCCAAACCTTCTGATTCATCTTCTTATCTAACCACCATACCAGATTTTTTTTTGGGAGGGAAAAAAGGGTAAGCGACAATTGTACAGGCGACATTCGTTTGGCTGATTTATCCTAAGCGCCTTCGATGATTGATTTGGTGACTAGGGAAAATAAAAATAAGCGCCAAATAAAGTCACGGAAATGAGGCCTAAATGTAATAAATGACATATATTTTATCCAAAGAAACTGCCCTAATATCCTAACCGAAAGTTTGGTAAACAAAGATTCAAGCAAAATTTGATTAATGTATTTTTTACAAAAAAGTATTTACAGCCCAAACTACTTAACGTTCAAGTAACGAAAAAAAACATTCAAAGCCAAAATTGCTTATCTCACAGTTTTGAAATATAATTTTTATCCAACCACCATAATACAAAATACACTAAAAATAACTGTCGTTTATGACGAAAAACTTAGTGTCAGAACCTCAATTCTTTTACCGCCTAAGCGACAAAAAGTTTGTCCTAGAGCCACGAAACTTAGACCATTAGACGCAGAAAAAAAAGCCGATTCTAACCATATATATAAGTCGATTTCGCAAAAAATGTCGCTTATCCCCTTTTGGCCGGAAGGCATCGATATGTTTTTTTTATTTGAGATAGTTAATTACCATTTTCCTAATTAAAAATCACAACAGTACCGGTTTTTGTGCTCTCCACCTCCAGCTCTTGACCAGCTTTTTCTCTGAAGCAAAAAGCCTATGAATGTTTGAAGAAGGGTACATTCTGCGAAAGGGACATTTTGCGAAAGGGACATTCTGCGAAAGGGACATTTTGCTACCTGTGGACATTTTGCGAAAGGAACATTTTGCGCCTATCCCATTAAAATTTTCAGAATTCTGACGTTATTTCTATTTTTGTACCCAAGGCTTCTACCAAATTTCAGCTGTGTCGGAGTTTTCCTTTATTTAAGAGTACATTTTGACCGCATAAATGTTGTCCTCGATGGATTGTGAAACACATTTGTTGGAGTGTAGCCTGTTTGAGAAATTTTCATTACGATATTCCTTACACCCTGTATAGATTATTCTGTGTCGAGAAATATCAACAGGGTAGTTCAGTGAGGGAACGAGACAGCTACACAAGTCGTCTAGGGCCCCCTCGTTCCCTCACTGGAACTACGCTGGCTTTAAGACGTCATGGTAGGTCACCAGGGGCTGTATTACAACGTCTTAAAACCAGGCTTGTTCCAGTGAGTGAAGGAGATGGCGCTAGACGACTTGTATAGCTCTGTCACTTTCACTCGCCGGAACAATCCTGGTTTTAAGCCGTAATACGGCTGCAGGGCAAAAAGACAATGGCACAAGAATAAGGACGGCCGCATACATCAGTTTTCCTGATCTTCCTGATCCGTTTTCTGTGTTCACATTTGTATAACTTCCCGTACAAATTTCGAAAAACGGATCAGGATTCCTGATCAGGAAAACTGATATATGCGGCCAGCCTAAGAACGAAAACGAAATGAACTGAAAACGAAAAGAAAAAAAAACAAAGTTATTTTAATTTTTTAATGAAACTTATTTAATAACAATATTAGATGGCAAATAACCTTAATTAAAATTTAATGCAGTATTAAAATAAGAGCGCTAAAAATAAGCACAGGTAAAAATAATTAAGCATTACTATTAAAATTATTGACTGGCCTGTTGGTCTAGTGGTTAGTGACCCTGACTGCTATGCCGGAGGTCGTGGGTTCGATTCCCACCCAGGACAAATGTTTGTGTGATGAGCACGATCATTTGTTCTGTGTCTGGGTGTAATTTATCTATAATATGTATGTATTTAGAAATATATAAGTATGTTTATCAGTTGTCTAGTACCCTTAACACAAGCTCTGCTTAGCTTGGGACTAGATGGCGTTGTGTAATAGTTGTGGAATATTATTATTATTATTATTATAAGTTACTCAAAATCATTAGACAGTGAAGCAGCAGAATTTTTCTATTGCGTTGAAACTTATTTTATCTTTTGACGCTTGTCGCTGCACTCATGGGCTTATTCTTTTTGAAAATAGGGTCTGACTGTTTTCTGGTACCATATAACCTTGACTCGAGAAGACGACTAATCTCGCGATACTCTTCACAAGATACAGGCATTAGATTACCTTCAATCACGACTTTGATCAAGCCTATAGGAGTTCTGTTTAGAGACTTTTGCATTCGTAAAACAGTAAGCAATTTAGTTACACTATTGTATGTAAGGTTGTTGTAAGCAAGATTCAGATAACATATTTTATTATTACCTAAACAATGTAGAATGCCATCTTTCGATTCAGTGTTGGCTGGAGAGAAATGGTCGTTAAACATCCCCATTTTAATGTCAGCCAATCGTTCAGCTTTATCTTGCAACATTAGACCCTCAGCATCAGCTGTTTCCATAAATGAATGTGTGAAATATTGTATAGATGAACTCTCCAATTTACCCTTCTTCAAAGTCTTCTTTCTGAGTCTTTCTTCTTTAGCATTTTGGAGATCTATGATCAATTGGTCAACTAAATCTTTCTTTTGTTTTATGAATGTCACATATTTCATTCTACTGATATATGCTTCTTGGGAATCCAAAGGAAATTTTTGCAATGTATCAAGTAGACTGATACCTCCTTCGTCTGATAACATATTGCCAGCTAAGTTTAAGTAACTGAGTTGCCTGTTTGTTCGCAACATATCTGCTATGTACTTAGCACCAACATCTGTTATTCTATTTGATGTTAAATTCAAAGCAGATAATACTTTTGATGCTGGTTGCGGGTGAGCTAAATGATCCGCGATCGTTTGCACAACGGCGTCATTAATAGAACATCTCGCCAATGAGAGATGTTTTAAGTTATTGTTCGACAACAACATATGATAGTTAGCTTTAGCAAGAAATGCACCATCAAGACACAATTCTGTTATATTAGAATTGGGTAAAAACTTGGATATTTCATACAAAATTTCTACGGTCAAGCCGCTGTTGATGGTCATCGAAATCAAGTGTTTTTGGTACGGAATAGAGAGTGCGGCCACTTTCATAACTTGCTGCGGTATAGTCCTGTTCTTGAGAAACTTCAGCTCCACTAAATTGTTACAGCTGTCGTATAATGTTTCCACGAAAATTGCATTTTCAGTATTGATCAGTGATTCTGATGAACTTGCTTTGTCAGTTTTTACTTGATCATCTGAATCAAAATCTACTCGCATTTCGCTCTGTTTCATCTTTGATTGCTTTAATCTGTGTTGTGATTTCTTTGATACAGCTGCAGCACTGACGTATACCTCTGTAAAATAATTATTTTATTATTCAGGACAGATTTAAATATTTGCGTCTCTGCTTACAAGCTGTCATTTCGCGGATACACGGAACGGGTGCCCGTGATCAAAATGTGCTAATTACCTGGCACATGTACTCGGGCTTTTTATCGTTTTACTTTTTACTAACGACCCGCTCCGGCTTTGCGCTGGACCAGTTTATTTACTATAATCTTCCTCGGAACCATTCTTTTCGTTGATGACACCAGCATGAAAATCGGTGAAGTAGTTTTTGAGTTTATAGTTATTTTTTATTTAAGATGGGTTTGCACTTGACTCCAGTCTAGGTCAGAGGTAATAGAGACGAAACGGAAGTAGTTAGCTTATCCAGAAGATGTTTTTGATGAAGAATTGATTGAATAAGCCTGTTCACTAGAATGATTAAGCCTGTTCACTCTTACTGTTAAGAGATTCAGAAACACAGACGTATGTAGTGAATTCCGGGCACGCTGCTGCTGCTGTCGCGGCCTTAAGACCCCTCTTTGAGGAGTGGCTGGAAAGGCGCCACGGGGTCGTCACCTTTCGCTTGACACAGGTTGTCACGGACACGGAAGTTTCGATGATTGGGAGTGAAGAAACGCCTGGGTGTCACCACTGCGGAATTGCCCGGAGGACACGGTGGAGCATAAAGTGCAGGACTGCCCCGCTTGGGGAAAGTACCGCCGTGTCTTTATGGAGGCGATGGGTGGCGACCTGTCGCGTCCGGCATTGGTCGAGGCCGTGCTGCGGGGTGAGACGGAATGGGAAGCGGTTGTCTCCTTCTGCGAAGCAGTCATGCTAGCGAAGGAGAAGGCGCGACGCCTGAAGGAGAGGACTGCATCCACCTCGCGACCCAGCCGCCACGGGAGACGCCCATGGCAACGGACGTCGCGAGGCGATGTCCGGCCACCGCAGGGGCTGGCAAGTAATGGGTGACTCGCCGTCCATGGACCATGCCCGGGTTGACAGCGCGTCGTGTTGTAAATATGTGGTATTCACACATACACGGGAACAAAACTATTATTTTATTGAATGAAATAGCTACTCACTCTGTGTACCTCTGGTAACGATGACATCTATATCAGTGGAGTAGAGTTTGCAAGCCCATGGCAAAAAAATATCAAAGTCAGTAACTTTAGGTCGGTCATCTTTGATTTGATCCTCATAGTTGGAAGAAGCATTAACGTTATTATCACCCATTTAGAAATAGTCGTAAAAAACAGAAGTTATTAAAAGAGAAGGAATAAAATAGGACAAAATTCTGTCAAAAAGAAGAATGTTTTTTTTTTTCAATTTGTGACCTATACGGTTCTCAATGTGAAAAATAAGGAGCATGTTTCAAAAAGGTTTAATTACTTATAAATTAAATAAAATCTGGGGGCACGGTAGTGCCCCCGCCAAGACGAGCCAAGCGAAGCGCAAGGGCACTACCTACCTTTTCTCGAAGTGTTTCGTCGTATTTTTGAACCCCCATAGTAGTCCAGTCATTAAAGCCCAAACCCGAAAATAATTAGTAACTTGCTGAAATTTTAGGGGGTTCTTAAGGAAGGTAAAATAACATACCGGGTGATTTTGCAGCGTTCTGGGGTGTACGGAAAGGGTTGAAAAGGGGTGAAAAGGTGTTTTTTGCTAATAACATTGCCAAAAAAATTAGTAACACGCTGCAAATTTGGAATAAGGTTGTTCTTACGGTTTTGTAACGTGTATTAAATTTGCAGCGTTTTGCAACATACGGAACATTGTTTTTTTTAAAAAACAGTGCAATTAGTTAAAAACAGGGGTAAGAAAATTAGTAACACGCTGCAAATTTGGAATTAGGTTGTTCTTACCAGTTTGTAACGTGTATCAAATTTGCAGCGTTTTGCAACATACGGAACATTGTCTATTATTGAAAAAACAATGAAATTATTTAATCACACGGGTGAAAAAAATTTGTAACTCGCTGTAAATTTGTAATTAAGTTGTTTTTACCGTTTTGTAACGTATATCGCACTGTTTTTTTAATAATAAACAATGTTCAATTTGTTGTAAAACGCTGCAAATTTGATGTACCTTACGAAACGGTAAAAACAACTTAATTACAAATTTACAGCGAGTTACAATTTTTTTTCACCCGTGTGATTAAATAATTTCATTGTTTTTTTAATAATAGACAATGTTCCGTATGTTGCAAAACGCTGCAAATTTCATACACGTTACAAAACGGTAAGAACAACCTAATTCCAAATTTGCAGCGTGTTACTAATTTTCTTACCCCTGTTTTTAACTAATTGCACTGTTTTGAAAAAAAAACAATGTTCCGTATGTTGCAAAACGCTGCAAATTTAATACACGTTACAAAACCGTATGAACAACCTTATTCCAAATTTGCAGCGTGTTACTAATTTTTTTGGCAATGTTATTAGCAAAAAACCCCTTTTCACCCCTTTTCAACCCTTTCCGTACACCCCAGAACGCTGCAAAATCACCCGGTATCTTATTTTACCTTCCTTAAGAACCCTTTAAAATTTCAGCAAGTTACTAATTATTTTCGGGTTTAGGCTTTAATGACTGGACTATAGAGTTGGTTTCCAATGTAGCAGATAGTTCATATTCGCAGGATATGATGCCAATTATAGACTCATTAAGCATACAAAGTCTCAATTGAATAGCTATAATACTTTAGATTTTATTATTGATATCTAAAATACACGGATTTCGTCACTGATACACTGACACACTGACACACTGATGATCATCAAAATGTTTGGCTACTTCCTGAAGTGCTAGAGAGCTGAAATTCGGTATGTAATCTAAGTTTAGTATACAACCAACAAAAAAAATCATAAACCTATAACTTTCGCCCCCCATCTCCTAAAATGGGGGTTGGAAGTTTGTATGAGACCTTAAAATGTTAGGGTACTTCCTGTAGAGCTAGAGAGCTGAAATTCGGTATGTAAACAAAGTTCAATTATACAGAAAAACATCCTCTACCCCCCATCCCCTAAAATTAGGGGGGGAGTGGATCTTGCCATGTATGTGTATGTATGTTCGGGTGAAATCTTTGAACTCAATTTTGAAGATGATTTTTTGAGAAAAGAAAAATTTTTAGATTGCAAGTGGGGTTCGAACCCGCGTCTTCTGGATAGGTACTCCAGACGCCTTAACCAACTAGGCTATTGCAACCCAAACCTGCAAGCTGAAATTCTCTATTCAGCTATATCAATAGCCTAGTTGGTTAAGCCGTCTGGGGTACCTATCCAGAAGACGCGGGTTCGAATCCCACTTGCAATCTAAAAATTTTTCTTTCCTCAATTTTGAAGTTGACATCTTCAACCGATTGAGCTGAAATTCTGTATACACGTTAAGTTAGGATTACAATGCACGATTAGGCGTGACGTCATCCTAAATCCAATATGGCGGACCATCTGAGATGGCGGAATAGTTGTTTTTAATGCACTTCTACAATATGGGTATCAAATGAAAGGGCTAGTTGAGAGCAACTCGAAAAAGAATGTGACGTCATTATAAATCCAATATGGCCGACCATTTAAGATGGCGGAATAGTTATTTTTAATGCACTTCTACAATATGGGTATCAAATGAAAGGGCTCGTTGAGATCAACTAGAAGAATAATGTAACGTCATTCTAAATCCAAGATGGCGTAATACCTAGTTATTTTAATGCACTTCTACAATATGGATATCAAATGAAAGGGCTCGTTAAGAGCAACTTGATGAATAACGTGACGTCATTCTAAATCCGAGATAGCGGAAAAGTTATTTCTAATGCACTTCTGCAATATGGGTATCAAATGAAAGTGACAGCAACTCGAAGAATAACGTGATCATTCAAATCCAAGATGCTAGCAACTTACAAAAAGAACTGAAATCCTACCAAAAACATTTCGTGTAAAGTATTGCCAACACGACCACATAAGGTTTGCCCTACAAAAAAAATATCAGATCTCATGTAGAACCAAGCTTCTGAATCTACGCGGCCTAACTCTACCAATCCTAACTTTACAAATTCTACACATCAGTAAAAATGTATTGCTTGGCTGTTTCGTTACTTACTTCAGAAACTAAATATTAGCATCACCTCCACGACGGTAGCGAAACGGTGAAACCAAACATTTTTACTGATGTGTAGAATTTGTGAAGTTAGGGTTGGTAGAGTTAGGCCGTGTAGATTCAGAAGCTTGGTTCTACATGAGATCTGATATCTTTTTTGTAGGGCAAACTTATGTGGTCGTTTTGGCAACACTTTACATGAAATGTTTTTGGTGGAATACTCTTTATTTCGGATAAGTAACATCCATCATAAGGTTAGTAAACAATTTAAGAATCTTATAACTATGTTAGTAATGATAAACAACCAAAACTCAAATTAAATAACATCGAACATCGAACTTAAGCGGTTATGACCTCCCGAAGGACACTTTTGACTTTCGGTAAGCTGTCGGACGTACTGAAGTCGAAGCGGGTCTCCATTGACCTAAAGCGTCGCATGTTCGAGTAATGTGGCCTCCCAGTCATGACGTACGGAGCTGAAACTTGGACGATCACCAAGCATACCACCGCATGCAAGTTACTCAGAGAACTATGGAAAGAGCCATGTTGGGCATCTCTCTCTACGACCGGGTGAGAAACATCGAAATTCGTAGAAGAACGAGACTTTTAGACATAGCATGGGTGATAGCTAAAAGAAAGTGGAAGTGGGCGGGCCAAATATGCCGTAGACTGAATGGAAAATGGGGCAGGTAAGTGTTGGAGTGGAGACCACGAACGGGAAAGAAGAATGTAGGGGGTGGATAGACGATCTCGTTAAAGTGGCCGGAGGAAACTGGATAGCCATAACAAAAAACCGCCAGAAGTGGAAAGATTTGGAAGAGACCTACACTCAGCATTGTGTGACTAAAGGTTGAAGAAGAAGGTCTTCATAAGTCATCACCTTGTGGGTGGACGTCCTACGCTGCGCTTACCGGTGCGTGTGGCCTCCATTCGGGAACCTTACGGCCCCATCGGCGTTGCGTGTTATATGCGGTGCGGTGACTATAATTTTAAATACTTAACAATTGCTTTATAGTCGGTGCGGGCAGCGGCAGTGAGACGACTCTAGATCAAATTAGGTATTTACGAAGAAATAACAGGTATTTATATTATTTATGTCACTTTTTATTTAAACTTTGTCCTAAATGCTAAACTATCACAATAATATCTATCTAAAACAATGCTAATCTAAAATTAAAGGTAGGTAAAATTAAAATACATAATTATGAGCTAATTCTAAAAAAAAGAAAAACAACCTATTTTTAAAACCATTCGATTATAATTAATGGTTGTTAAAAAGGGTCCACAATTGGGTCAGAAATGGGCAAAAAAAAACAAAAAAAATGTGTAAACCAATCGGATAGAACTTCCTTTTTAACCGACTTCAAAAAAGAAGGAGGGAGAAGTCGGTTAAAATAAGAAAAAATCGGAAGTAGATGTAACAAAAACACATACTTATTTCAAAATAATTTGACTGTGCGACAGCAGATGTGGCGTTGTTGAAAATAATAAACATTTTTTAAAACAAACCCTAAATACTAACTTAAACATTAGCCTTATTTAATTCTAGGTGATGCAGTTGGCTTATATTTCGATGATTTGTTTGTTTTGCTGAAACTACTTGTTCTTGTACTCATGTTAAGAAGGCGATCAATGTCTGCAAATGCTGAACAAGTTACAGGCAACAAATTACCTTCAATCACAACTTTGATCAAACCTCTTGGAATTCTCTGAAGACTCCCCTGCGTTAGCAAAACTTCTTTTATTTTTTTGACACTAACATAGGTAAGGTTGTTATAAGCAAGATTCAAATAACACAAGGTGTTATTGCCAAAACAACAAATTACGCCATCTTGTGATTCAGTGTTACATGGAGAGAAAGGGTCTACAAATAATCCCAAACTAGTTTCAGCCAATCGTTCAGCTTTCTTATATATTATTGTTCGGGCATCTTCTTCGCTATCTATGATTTTTAGTCGCTGACCAGATTGAACACGATGCGGTAACGCCTCCAATCTACTCTTCCTAACATTTTTCTTTTTTGCGGTGTTATCGTCTTCAGCCGTTTGGAGCGTAATAATCATATTTTCAATGAATTCATTTTTCTTTTTCAAGTATTCCACATATCTAGTCCTGCTTTCCAGTAATTCCTGGGAATCCAAAGGAAATTTTTGTAATGTATCAAGTACACTGATACCTCCTTTGTCTGATATCATATTGCCAGCTAAGTTTAAGTAACTGAGTTGCCTGTTTGTTCGCAACATATCTGCTATATACTTCGCACCAACATCTGTAATTCTATTTGATGTTAAGTTTAAAGCAGATAATATTTTCGATGCGGGTTGAGGGTGAACTAATTGACCCGTGATCGTTTGCACAATAACGTCATTAATGGAACATCTCGCCAAAGAGAGATGTTTTAAGTTACTTTTCATTAGCAATATGTTATAGTTAGCCTTAGGAATAAAGGCATCATCAAGACACAATTCTGTTATATTAGAATCGGGTAAAAACTTGGATATTTCATACAAAGCTCCCATGTCCAAACCGCTGTTGATGGTAATCGAAAACAAGTGTTTTTGGTACGGAATAGAGAGTCCGACCACTTTCATAATTTGCTGTGGTATTGTGCTGTTCTTGAGAAACTTCAGCTCTACTAAATTGTTCTTGCTGTCGTACAATGTTTCTACGAAAACTGAATTTTCCGAATTGATCAGAGTAAATAATGAACTTGCTTTGTCAACTTTTACTTGATTATCTGATTCTAATTCTGTTGGCATTACGCTCTGTTTTAGTTTTGATTGCTTTCTGTGATATGGTTTCTTTTGTAAAACTGCAGCACTCACGTATTCTTCTGTAAAATAGAATTATTTAATTATTCAGGACAGAATTAAACATTTGGGTATCTGCTTGCGAGCTTTCATTTCGCAGATGCACGGAACGGGAGCCCATGGTCAAAATGTCTTTCAGTACCCGCTACAGGTACTCGAGGTTTTTAATGGTTTATTTTTTACTATCTGTTCCCCTCGGCTTCACCCTCTGCACGGGTCCCATTGTAGCTTGATATTATACAGCAAAAACCTTCCTCCATAAATGGGCTATTCAAAACAAAAAAACATTTTTCAGATCAAATTCCCTATTCCTGAGAATAGCGCGTTCACCAAACAAACTATTCAGCTTTATAATATTATGATGATGATGATGATGATGATGATCATCATCATTAGTATAGATTTAAGATAGGTTTGCTCTTGACTGCAGTCTAGGTCAGAGATGACAGAGACGAAAGTTGAAGTAGTGAACTTATCCAGAAAAAGTCTGTTCACTCTTACTTTGAAGAGATTCGGTAACACAGACGAAAGGTACTAAATTCCACTAAAAAAGTGTGAGAGCTGTGCAAATTAGGAAGGAAAATTGAAAGCGCTTATTTATCCCCTCGTACACAAGGCGACGAAAGTTTCCGATACCTTACGACTTTCGTATCCAGGCGACTATCGCTATACAAATTCATAGTGGTTCATAGTCATACACAGGCATGTGTCAATGGATACCAACGTCACGTAAGGTATCGAAGACTCGTGTTGCTTCTGGGCCTTAAAATTGTGGTTGCCCTAACTATTTATCATTTATGCACTCGCGTGAGTTTAAGCGGACGCTCTTGAAATAGGTACTGTGATGCTCATGTGTGTTTAGTGCGAGTTTTTTTACGTTGAGACAATAGTAACGTTTAATGGCGTTTGGCACTCTCATTGGTTGAGAGTTATCACGACCTTCCGGAGTCACGGTTCGTTCATTCGTTTCATCATCATCATCATCAGCCTATAATGTTCCCACTGCTGGGACACAGGCCTCCTCTCTGTGAGAGGGCGTGGGCCATAATCCACCACGCAGGCCCAGTGCGGGTTGGTAGATGTCACATGTCTTCGAATTTTTGGTTCTAGGACATGCCGGTTTCCTCACGATGTTTTCCTTCACCGTTTTGAGAGCAGTGGTGATGAAACCAAATTACACAAAGTAATGCGCCTGGCGGGGTTCGAACCCACGACCTACGAGTTGTAAGTCGGAACCGATACCACTAGGCCACCACTGTCTCGTTGCTCATTCGTTTAGTTCCGGAGAAACGGTTACTTGATAGTACCACGACCCCGGCAGGATTTGGCCCTTTAAGAAGGCCCCGTCATTTTGCTAATAGCTCTACGAGGTGCGCGTAGAACACAACGCACCGTCGACCCGGGCATGGTCCATAATCGGACAGCGAGTCGCCCATTACTCACCATCCGCAACTACGGTGGCCGGAAATCGCTTCGCGTTACCGTGGGCGACTCCTTGGACGTTTTTGGAGCGGGTCAATAAGGGTGCGGGGCAGTGGTCCATCTGCTCTATCCAACTAGTTGGACCATGACCCTTCATTAAGGGCAGTTGTCCAACTTTAAAAATAGTTGGACCAAAGCACCTTTTGAGAGTTCCGTGGTCCAATTCATTTAAAAATAAGTTGCACACCCTAAAAGCCTCAACTTTAGAATTATATGTTGTATGGTACCTACTGGTTTGCGGTTATATTGAACCTATTTGCAGTAGAATAACAAAATTAAAGTCGGGTGAATAATTATAAAACTTTTATTTTTTTACAATATTTTATAACTTAACAATCAACGAAATTTTTCTAAAGCAGTAGTAAGCAGCATTTTAATTCTGTTTAGATATTAATTGTTGTTCAGTAGGTACCATACACTGCCGTGCAGGCCCTAAAGTGCAGTATGAGGAAAAACGCGGTTTCGAGAAAATCGCGAAAAACTTTTTAACACTGTTTTTTATAATGTTATTAATGTGTATGGTGCATATTTTTATTGCTACGAGGACTAAGTGACAACAAAGATGGTATTTACGAAAACAAATGTTAATTAAGTTTATTAGATTTTAATTAAAATCAGATTTTTTTAAATCATGGCAGTTACTGCATGCAAAAAGTTACTCATATGCAGATAAAAATGCGGTAAAAATACTCGATACCACAAAATTTTAGATTTTTTTGCTACTTTGCAGACTAATTTGCAGCATAAGACTTTTTTTTACTGCATTTTAATTTGTATCTTGAACAAATTGCACATGCAGTATATAGTATATAACAGTGTCCGCCAACTTACGAGTATGTTTTAGGTAGGAAATGTGGTGTATTTTTTTATTTGTATTGCTTAAGTATATGATACTCATGAAAAGTTTAAGTTTTCGATCTCGAGGAGCCACCATCTTAGATTGAAAGGGTCCACATTCGTTCTTTTTCACATAATGCTTCAACAGTTGACATTATGACGAAAATGTCTAGAGAAGTTTAAAGACAATAAAATTCCACAACAAATAGTATTTATACGTATATTTCGTTTGTTTAGACTCGTGAAACTTGTTTAACCGAATGCGTATTAGACGTTAAGATGTCTGAAGTAAAGGACAACTGATAAAATAAGTTGTTTTTTGATTAAATCAAGTTCTTACCACTCAATTCAGTGCAATTGTCAATTATTTGTCCCCCTAAATGAAGAAAAAGAAAATGTTAAATATGAAAATGTATTTTATTCATTAGAACCACAGAAAATGAAAAAAGCTGACTGACTGATGTATTAACGCCCAGCCGAAACCGCTAAGTGTAGAAGCATGAAATTTTGCACCAGCATTCCCCTAGGGCGGATTTTTGAAAATTCATCCCCTAAGAGGTTTAAAAATGGGATTAAAGTTTGTATGAAAATAATATAATCTTACTCGATTTACTTGAAACTTTCTAATGTCCAATTATCAACAAAATCGATTAAATAAGTGTTAAGAGGCTTTTTGATAATTCTATACCTTAAATACGCATCTTCGTTGACAAAATCGTGGGCAAAATAGGTACTCGTCAAATGTGTAGACGATTTCTTATCAATGTTGAGTGTTCTTCCTTAACTTTGTTTCTATGTGACGTACAGAATACGTACAAATAAAGTTGTTGTGGATTTTTTCTTTAAACTTCTTTTATATATTTTTGACATACTCGTAAAGTGTTAACTTTACGAGTAATGAAAGTGAGAGAATAAGTGAAAAAAAAACAAATTTGGACCCCTTCAATCTAAGACGGCGGCTATGCATTAGCCGACACTTCTCGAGCTCGAAAACTTACATTTTTCATGAGTAGCTTACACTTAAGCAATACAAATAAAAAAAACTACACCACATAAAGCAAGGCAAAGCCTCTTTTTGGTCCCCATTGACTGGACTATAATTACTGTTATTTTTCACAAATTTCACTCTAGTTCGAAAAGTACCCCTGATTTTTGCTTAGGTTTTCGTGGTAAGTTAGAAGAATTCGACTGATTGAGAGAGAGAGTTAGCGACAAATTCTGACTAGAACGCAGTAAAATATGACCTGTAACTGCAGTGAAATTAGTAAAATCGTTCAAGTTACCTATTATAATGCAGTAACAGAGTGTCATACTGCGTTTTAATTAGCATTTTAGTTATTTTAATCTTTTGAAAATACTGACTATACTGCAGGAAATAATGATCATACTGCTTTTTAGCTAGTTTTCACGATATAAAGTTACTTCAACAACACTAAATAAAATACCACTTTTTAGTACTTTGCTGCATTTTAATCTGTAGTTCATTGTGAAATAAACTAGTGATCAACCATGCAGTATTAACACTTTTGGTACAAAAACTACTTACTGCGTTTTATTTTATATTCCTCAATATTTTTTTGGGTGTGGAGTACAGATTTTTTGTGGTAATATCTATGTTTACTGCGTTTAACTTGGTAAAGTGACGGATCGTGGTAGACGTAACTGCTATTACTGTATTTTAGTTGGTATTGTAATGTATTTAGACATGCAAAATTAAGTTACTGCTTTCTTAAGTTTGATTTTTTAACGGTTTAGAGCATCCTAACAAATACCTGATTAGATCTACATGTTCCTTATAACGTGGACATTAAGGTTCAATATTCAACAAAAAAATGACAAAAAGCCTGTTACTGCGTTTTAGGGCCTGCACGGCAGTACAGTTGAGGCTTTTAGGGTGGGCAAATTATTTTTAAATTAATTGGACCACGGAACTCTCAACAGGTGCTCAGCTGTGGTCCAACTATTTTTAAAGTTGGACAACTGCCCCTAGTGAAGGGTCATGGTCCAACTAGTTGGATAGAGCAGTTGGACCACTGCCCCGCACCCGTCAATAAGAGCCCCAAACGTGTTTAAACGTTACTATTTATGGTGTCTACAGAATGAGACGACCCACTGACCAAAAACTCGCACTAAGCACAGCGTATTTATTTATTCAATCAAATGTGGCAGTAATGTTCTGCCTGAACCATTGCTTTATTGAAGGAAATATTTACTTACTCTGGGTACTTCTGGTAACGACGATATTCAAACCAATGGAGTATTGTTTGCAAGCCCATGGCAAAAAAACATCAAAGTCGGTAACTCTAGGTCGGTCATCTTTGTTTGATTCCTCATAGTTGGCCGAATCAACGTGATTTTCACCCATTTAGAAATATTTGTACAAAAACAGCTTTATTAAAGATGGAAAACAATGATTATACGATCTGTCAAAAAGAAGAATGATTTTTTTTTTGGTTCAATTTGTGATGTCGTTTTTTATGAGAAAAGTAATAACGAACATGTTTCAAAAAGTTTGAATTTCGGGAATATTTGTTGCGTATGAGCAAATATTACGTGTCTGGTCTTTACAAACTGAACGGGGAGGTAGCTTGCTCAGTTCCATCAAAATCAACAAAATTATTCTACATATCGGGTTGGAAACTAACCCCTACTGAATAGTAGCCATTTCTGTTTTTGGCTCTGTTAGGGCCCGGTTGCGACACGGTGTAGTATGAATGACTGACCTGGCCGGCGCACAGTGGACGTGTCCCAGCCGGGGCACGGCCGGGACACGCCCCGGTGTAACGTGAACCATCCTTTACGGTAGGACGCACTCCCACACGGTGCCTAACCTTCCGACTGACGCAGATGCTTTCTAGGAATTTCTATCTGTGCTTCGGGAAGCATCTATATGGTATACGTCAGAATCAGACGCCAGGCTCCACCGTTGACAAAGAGTCTCCATCCTCAATTAGTGGAGGACATGGTGAGCGCTCTGTTCCCTTCGCGAGGAGAGCATACTCCAAGCCCCTGATCCGCCTCCAGCGGTACCTGACGCTGATGCAGATGCGGACTCAAGGCTTGGCTTTGCATTCTACGGTGGACATCATCAAGCGCGTGAGAGTTCTCACGACACAGGGTGTTGTATACCGAGACAGGGTCAATTTGGCGGTGTCACTTGACATAACTAATGCCTTCAACACCCTGCCCTGGAGTTGCATCAGAGATACGCTCCGGTATCACTGGGTGCGACCTACTTCCGTCACGTAGTCGAAGCCTATTCAACGTACAGGACCGTCATTCACCCCGGTCACCGGGTAGACTGGAACCGGCGAGAGGTGTTATGTGGTGTTCCACAAGGATCACTTCTAGGGCCCTATCTGTAGAATATTGGGTACGACTGGGTGCTACGTAGCGATCACCTTGTCGCGTCGCTCGCTACGTTGATGATACGGTTGTCCTGGCGTGTATGTGGCTGCGGAGGAAATTGTCTATGAAGGGTGCACAGACAAGCACACGATCTCTTCTTAAATAAAATTAAAAGAAGATTGTAAGGAATGCACGGAACCCTAAAGGAACAGAAATTAAATGTAGACTTTTATTTGAAAGTAAATCGTAATTATAATAATAATAAAATAATATTATAAATAAGATTAACTTAAATTAAACACCAATAAAATAAAAGTACTCTAAACATTGTCGCAGGTAAAAAAAGGAACTGCTAAAAAAAAAATGACAAAATTTAGCTTTATTTTGACTTCATGCTTTTGATATTCACACTTTTAGAAGTTGCCACAGGCGGTTTTCTGATATCAACTAACCTTTTCCCAAGGAAACGATTAATCTCATCATATTCTTTACAATGAACAGGCATTGGGTTACCTTCAATAATGACTCTTTGTAAACCCTTAGGATTTCTATTAAGAGACACTTGTATTTGTAAAACTTCATGCAATTTCTTGACACTATCATATGTTAAGTTGTTATAAGCCAGATTCAAACAGCACAAGGTATTATTTCCCAAACAATGCAGTATGCCATCTTTTGATTCAGTGTTGTCTGGAGAAAAATGATCGTCAAAGAATCCCATCATACTTTTATCTTTCTCTTGTATAATTTCAGCATCTCTTGTATCTTTATCTTTCTGCGATAGACGTTTCTGGGACGGACTCTCGAGTTTATCTTTCTTTATCTTGTTATTGATTTTGTCTTTTCTAGTACTTGGAAGTGTATTATCTAAATCATTTCTCTGTTTTAAGAATGCCACATATCTGATTCTTGCATCAAACGCTTCTTGTGTTCCCAAAGGAAATTTTTGCAATGTATTCATTATGCTAATACCTCCTTCATCTGTTAACAAATTGCCCGCTAAGTTCAAGTAGCATAGTTGTCTGTTTGTTCGCAACATTTCTGCTACATACTTCGCACCAACATCTGTAATTCTGTTTGAGGATAAATTAAGAGCAGATAATACATTCGACGCAATATGTGGGCCTACTAATTGATCCGTGATCGTTTTTAGAACAGCATCATCAATAAAGCATTTTGCCAAAGAGAGATGTTTTAATTTCTCGTGTGTTAACACTACGTAATAGTTGGCTTCCCTGACAAATGTACCGTCAAAGCATAATTCAGTAATATTAGAATTGGGTAAAAATTTGGCTATTTCATGTAAATTTTCCTTGTTCAAGCCGCTGTTGATGGTAATCGAAGTCAAGTATTTTTGGTACGGAATAGAGATTCCGACTATTTTCATGACTACCCGCGGTATAAAATTGTTCTTCAGAAACTTCAGCTGCACTAGATTTCTATTGCTGTCGTATAATGTGTCCACTATAAATACATTTTCCTGGCTGGCCTCGGTTGCTGATGAACTTTCTTTGCTATTCCTTTCATGATCATTTGAACCATGTTCTGATTGCATTAAAGTTCTTATTACCTTTGACTGTTTTACAATGCGACTTGATTTCTTCCGCAAATCTGCAGCATTCACGTACATTTCTGTAAAAGAAAAATGTTTAGTTTTATATTGAGTGCTGTTTCTTTATTATCGTCTTATACCTACTTTAATTCAAGATAACATAAGAAAGTCGGTGGCTTTTGCCACGAGCATGTACTGTCCCATTGTCGTGCTTTATTTCAAAAGTCGCAGCCAGCATAGCACGTGATAGGTGGAGAACCCTTGCGCCCGACTTTAGTCGAGGTCATGCTGCAGGGCGAGACGGAGTGGGAAGCGGTCGCCTCCTTCTGCGAAGCAGTCATGCTAGCAAGAGAGCAGGCGGAACGCATGAGAAAGAGGGCAAAGGTTATCGCGAGGCGATTTCCGGTCACCATAAGCCCGGGCATGCGGCTGATTGACGGGTCTCCCATAAAGAGCCAAAGCCTACCGGGCTGGGAACTGTCCAAACACCACCGTGGCCCTAGAATGGAAAAGGCTATTGAAGGAACGTTGTTTTTAGTCAGTACGAGTCCGACCAATGATTTAATCCAAACTAATATTATAAATGCGAAAGTAACTCTGTCTGTCTGTCTGTTACGCTTTCCCGCTTAAACCTCTCAACCGATTTTGATGTTTGGCACAGACAATCTTTAGACCCTGAGAAAGAACATAGGCTATCAAAACACCACGCGGGCGAAGCCGCGGGCGGAAGCTAGTTATAAAATATAGATACGTTGTCCGCACTCTAAAATGCAACAAAAAATGAAATTGGCCACATTGCGGTTAGTTGCGTCTCCCTCCCGCGGTATGGTGTCATATTTTCTTCACGCGTGTAAGTAGTTCTAGTATTGTCACCGTTTTTAAGCGCCGCGATGTTCTTTCATGACGTGTCTTTATATAATACGTCAATGAGTCTGACAATATCTTCACTCCACCCAGAGAGCAAGGACTCATTGGATGCTTCTACCACGTTGAAAAAAGGGATGTCTGATAAAATTGTTCAACTTACGTTGGATACTTTTGATAACGACAACTTTCTTTTCAACGGAATATTGTTTGCAAGCCCATGGTAGAAAATTATCGAAGTCGGTTACTTTGGGTTGGTCATCATGGCTAGGATCTTCGGAGCTGTTAACGTTTCTAAGGCCATAATCGCCCATTTGGAATTAAAACCAGAATATATATAAAATATTTTGGAAAATAAAATAGAAATATCAAAATTGAAACCAAGAATAATAAGTACAAATGTCAATTGTGTCAAATATAAGACAATAACTTTTTGGTTTCCAAGAAGAATAGTTTTTTTTTGATAATTTAAATGGTCTTCTCATAGGCCAATTCAAAAAGGTTTAACGCACAACTCAGTACGTTATGTGCTGGTGACAACGACGATATAATACTAGACTCCGCATGCACGATCTAAGGAACAAAAATTATTCTGTCAACTCGCTGAGGTACTACGTAAGCGAGGGGGACGGGTTACTGCGTTGATTGGCTAACTCAAGGTCTGTTCTGTCTCAACGTATGTTTACGGCTCACAGGATTGGTCGAAATGAGACGAATATAAGACTTTTTTGCCTAATGTGTTGACAGACATCGGTCGCCTGTTATTACGAGTCTAGTATTATATCGTCGTTGGCTGGTGACTTTTGAAGAAAATACTAAGACCTACAGTAATTATTACCTGTTTTTTTTTAACACATAAGAATATCGCCTGGCGTCTGTACATAAATTCCTGGAAAATTGCTCAAGGTAAAACGATAACCCTTAGGTAATATTGCGACCAGTGACAGCCAGGACCAACAGCTTAACCTGCTTTCCAAGTGTCAGAAATAACTTGATAATATAATAGATGGTGACCCATCAACAGACCGACCTTGACAAGCACGGCTTTTTTAATCGTGGTAAAATCATCAAATATGTCCTCCCACCTAGGGCTGGGCGGGAGGGACTGTCAGACTTGTACTGGCTAAAATCCACGGTTTCCTTCAATAGCCCTTTACGTTCCGGGGTCACAGTAATTCATTAGTCCCGCAACCGTGGTAATCACGGCTTAAAGTTGATCATCGACCCGTGAGGTTGTTATTATTCAACCACGAGCTCCTTCTCAAGTCTCAAAACCTTCGCAATATCTTCAAAGTCTTCAATAAGGTGTTTTCGCCCGCACACAGTTGGAAATTATATGTAATTATGTAAATAAGTAAACGGTGAAGTAGCGAGTTATCACGGGGCGCGCCACCCCAGCCCCCACGCTCTGCCACCCCCCGCGAAAACTAGCAGCGATATAATAACTTCGTGTGGCTGGTTTGTAGTGTGGAGATGGATCCCTTTTTTTTTCTTTTCTTTTTTGACTGACTTCAAAAAATTACTTCAATGAATTGAATTCAACCCGTATGTTTGCTACAACCTATGTATTTTTGTGTGTACCCAGATGGCGCGGTATTTGTAAACTAGATAATAACGGTAATTCAGTTTTGAACCTAACGAAGCGTTCAGTAATGACTGCTGGGGGCTCCTCATCCCATCCCACCTTAGCGAGCCAAAGGTCCTGTATTAGAAGCTTTGCATAAAGGACAACAGGTGCGACGAATCCCAACACGTCAAATAAGTTGTTTGAGAGCAGTGGTGGCCCAGTGGTATCGGTCCCGACTTACGAGTTGTAGGTCGTGAGTTCGAACCCCGCCAGGCGCATTACTTTGTGTAATTTATTTCATCACCACTGCTCTCAAAACGGTGAAGGAAAACATCGTGAGGAAACCGGCATGTCCTAGAACCAAAAATTCGAAGACATGTGACATCTACCAACCCGCACTGGGCCCGCGTGGTGGATTATGGCCCAATCCCTCTCACAGAGAGGAGGCCTGTGTCCCAGCAGTGGGAACATTATAGGCTGATGATGATGATGATGATGTATTTTTGTCCGTGATTGGCTTATGGAATGGTCATGCGTATTTCAGAAAAGCGTTTGTTTTATTGTGGAGAAGATTTTAGTACACAACATCATTGGATATCCCGTGACGGCGTAAGCATGGATCTCTTATTGCTTACTAGGATAAGTGCTTTTTCAAATAAACTAAAAAACTTTTTAAATAAAGGAACGAGTTCAATAACATACCTACATAAGAACAAAGAAAATTTTTTTTTTGAAGTCGTTAGCTTTTTTTTTCAATGTCAAAAGTATTTTTTTTTCAACGAAATAAAAATCATGGCCATAATAAATCAGTTAATTTAGGGACGGCGAAACATATCTTCTTCTCCAGTGACATGTTCTAACTTTATCAAAATATGAATTGCGGTAATAACAAGTATAATTTAAAATATAAAAATTATCAAAAAATTCGCTCCATCAGCTCTCACATAGAAAAGGTGCATCGTAGTTAGATTTCGGATGAATCATCATTTCAGTAGTCACCTGTTCCCTAGCCGTCGATTATTTGGACTGAGTCGCCTTGCTACCTGTCAAAAAATAATATATCGAGAAATCGAGAGCCTCTTCCATACTAACCCGCCGACGCTACGCGAGCTCTAAGAAGTGTTTCAAAGGCAGCCATCTTGGAACTCATCTCCTTACGCGAGATAATGTATTAAAATATGTACATACCGACATGTATAGCTCTGTATACATTGTATAGTCGTGTATACATGCGGCTTGCGAGCGCGTAATATGTTGCTATGTGTGTATAACAACGTGACACTTGATATGTACCTAATTTACATACTGTGTAAGTATTTATGTGGTTTTATTGGCAGTGTTATTAATATTTTGAGATTGTATTATCTAGTTATTGTTGGCCGCAGGCTGTAAAAATAATCAGACTCATCCCAAGCACAATGCCAGTGCGGAGCTTCTGTACAGGATGTGTCCCACCTCCTTGCGTGCCCATCCTGCCCAACCACCTGCACCTTGCAGGATTTGAACGAGGCAAATGACAGAGCTGTGCTGGTCGCTACGTATTGGTCGGATCCAATTTGATTTCATCGACACGCAAAGAAGGATTGTTTGCGTTCACAAGATTTATACCTACACAGGTAATAACGTACAGATTTATAAAGGAGCTCAAAGCTACTTCTTATCTTCTTCTCAATGATATAAAATCAATTGCTGTTCGTTAGTCTCGCTAAAACTCGAAAACGGCTGGACCGTTTTGGCTAATTTCTGTTTAGAATTATTTTTTGAAGTCCAGGGAAGGTTTAAAAGGTGATTTTGAGGCGGTACGAAGTTTTTCGATGGATGCAAGTGGCGAATTGTCGTTCGGCGTGGCGGTCTGCGGGGGAGGCCTATGTTCAGCAGTGGACGTCTTCCGGCTGATGATGATGATGATGACGAAGTTTTCCCGGTCAGCTAGTTTAATTATAAAATCTTACTTCTAATTCGTCTAATCGAACATCTCGTAATGCTTAAATCTTATTTCGTCATAACTAAAAAAAATTAGCCTTATAAGACAATGGTCTATAACAAGGAGTAATAATTGAGTCAAAAACGACCCATTATGCTTTTTCCACTTTACCACGTCACAAAGTCAGAGTCGTGTCCAGTGTCGTGGTGTGTATGACACGTTAATGACATATCGTTTAAATCTACTAAAGCCGGAAACACATTATTTAACACGCCACGCGACGCAACGTGTCGACACCCGATGTGCAGTGAGCGCGTGTCGTCGCGTCGGGTGTTCATAGTGTGATTCTGGTCATAGAAAACAATACATTTAATTTGACCCAACACGCATCACGTTTCATCGGGTGGCGTCGGGTGTTAATAATGTGTTTCCGGCTTTATAGCTGTCAGCAAGTTGACGGAGCTCCACAGGGCCAAACGCCAGCTGGGGTCGCTAGGCTGTCTTAAAAGGACACCGTGGTGCCTGTAACGCAAAGGGGCATCCGAAGGAACAGGGTGGATTTTTAGTCAATAATACTCTGATTCCTACCCTCGTTCAAGTCTCTTGAGCTCCACACAGGGCTCAGGACAGGATTTGATGATTTTACAAAAAAAAACCGCTATGCCTGAGGTCCTACATGGGATCTTAGCCCTACGTGTATTAAATCGTTATCATCATCATTATTATCATCCTATAAATGTTCCCACTCCTCCTCACCTCCTCTCTACGTAAGGCGCGAGCCACATAGAAATATCGTTAGACGAGGACGCGTCGTGGACTTGCGAAAATGTATGAGAGTCGCGCCCGCGCCCCGTCCCTTATATTTTGTATGACAGAAACGCCGAAGAGACATAATGTCTCCGCCCCGTTTGCGTCATTACATCTTTTCTATGTGGCCCGCGCCTAAGAGAGTGAGCCATAATCTACCACGCGGACCCAGTGCGGGTTGGCAAATGGCACACTCTTCGAATTATTTGTTCTAGGACATGCCGGATTCCTCAAAAAATCGTAATTAAAATCAATGATTGCCTATTTATATCTCGAAAAAAACTGCTGTTTAGCAACAATGCCATCACAATGTACGCAACAGCAATATACTTACATCATATCTAACACAGCAAAGCTATTATAGCATATAGCAGTATAATATTATAGCCATCTTCAACCAACCATTACCCACAAATATGCTACATTTCTTGCACCAAAACTCTTGCATTCAAACGCGACGTTCGCAGGGAGTCTTAAGAACCGAACGTCGTCGGTTCGTTCGTTCTCAATCTAACTTTGTTCTGGTTCTCGCTCCTTGGTTAGGGTTGCCAGAAAATAAAATTTAATACACACAAACCTTTTTCCCATGATAGTTGACAGTTTGTAGGCAGAAATCACAGCGCCACTTGCACCTTTCGCCTCTTCTACATTCATATATTTGGTCATACGAATGCGAGTAGATACTACGCACCTGACCATTCTGAAGCATCTCACCAACAAGGACAGCTGTGTAGTTATTTTTTGTTATTCTATTTTGGGGAAAGCAAAGACAAGAGTTATTGCCTACGCGTTGTCGATCCTGTAGAAAATATGCCATGCCCTTTTTTAATAGGCCCCCGGGGTCGCGGGACTCCGGGGTCGCAGGACTCTTTCCATTACCTTGACCCCGGAACATAAAGGGCTATTGAAGGACACCGTGGATTTTAGTCAGTACGAGTCTGACAGTACCTCGCGCTCTGCCCGGGGTGGGAGGACTCATTTGATGATTTTACCACGTAAAAAAAAACAGCTCTTTTTAACCGACTTCAAAAAAAGGAGGAGGTTATCAATTCGACTGTATTTTTTTTTATGTTTGTTACCTCATAACTTGCGACTGGGTGAACCGATTTTCACGATTCTTTTTTTATTTGAAAGCTGGTGCTTCCCGTGTGGTCCCATTGTCACCATTTCAGGATCTGATGATTGGATCTTGGAGAAATCGAGGGCAACCCTCAAATTTTATTCGCTCACACATAGTTTTTCGCAAATCTTATGAAGTAATTTAAGTACTTGCGTATGGAAATCATCATCTCATGTAGCTGAACTGATGATGGAAGGTACAACTCGTCGACTGATTTAGTTAATTATGTTTGTGTTCGCATATCTCCGGAACTACAAGTCCGATTTAAGCAATTTTCTTTTGTTGTACTAGGTATCGTTCAACTTAGGGAATACTGCAAAAAAAAAAAACATCAAAATCGGTACAGTAGTTTCTGAGATAGGGAATGAATGAAAGAGATGTTAACGATGTTATTACCGGTGCTACGGATTACAAAATTCTAGTGCACATGTAAGAAAATGATGTATTTGACAAGAATTGTGGTTGAATATTTTAACTAAATCGGGCTTTTCTTCTACAAAACTTTTCTTTCGGAAGTCGGTGGCAAAAGAGTCAATGAAATTAATAAAAAAAGTCACCGACTTCCGAAAGAAAAGTTTTGTAGGTTATTTTACCCTTTTTTGTGGTTGTTTTTGAAGGCGGTCACATTTTTTTTTTTGAAAAAGTTTTTTTTAAGAGGCCCATCTTGTAGTTCATTGTTTTACAGTTTGATAGTTGTCGAGGTCTACTTAGGGCGTTCTCTTTCAGCATTAACACTCCCCTCTGCCTTATAATTTTTTTTGATACTCCCCTCCCCCATCGTGAAAGTCCCGGGCAACCGATGGATGCATGTTTCAAATATTGTCGATCAGCCCTCTGGTCTAAGGGGAGGCATTATAATGTTCATCAGTGGACGTCTTCCGGCTAGTAATAATGATGATGATGATGATGATGACGACTGGGTTCTCTCATCTTCTAAACATGACCGAACCATCTTAGCAAACTCTTTTCAATTTTGGAATTTAAGCACACACAATATTTAACTTTTAGTAGTCTCAATGCTGGGCAGATTATCTGAAAGTCTTCCACTCTTCTATTTTGTACCTACAGTTTTCTCTAGCCTATGTCGAATAAAACACATCTAAGCCACAGTTTACACAAAAGAGATGTGGCGAGGGCGTGTAATGGTGGCGCATAGCGGACGCACAACAGGTAGCGTCTGTACGCACAACAGAGGCGCAATGGCAGTAGCGAGTCACCTGGGGGGGTATTACAACGTCTTAAAACCAGGCTTATTCCGGCGAGTGAAAGTGACAGAGCTATACAAGTCGTCTCGCGCCATCTCGTTCACTCACTGGAACAAGCATGGTTTTAAGACGTTGTAATACCCCCCCTGGACGCAATTCTTTTATCGGTAAAAACGAGGCCTCGTGATATGATAGTTCAATCATTTGTAGTTCTATGTTTACAAAAATATACCTGTTTATTGTTATTAGGTATCAACGATTGTCTTTCCTTTCTGGCAAAAAATAGCTTTATTTTATTACTACACTTGCAACCCTACCTATTCGAAATTCAAAACGGAGCGCGGGGTGGTGGGGTTTCATAAGTAAGTACGTGTTTCTAAGTTCCCGATTATATTGTCGGTTGGCGAGTGCCTGATTTATTTGTGTTGCCAGTAATTCGAAATATATTTCCCTTGTTGTGGGGTGAGGCTTGCAACTCTTAGTATTCAGGGTAATTTATTGATGTTACTCTTTGGTTAAGATGTTTTGATTTTGATAAGAGGTTTGTGGTGTGTGTTTTAAATGTTTCTTGGTATTGAAACTTTCGGGAAACTTTAAGGATGCACTGTTATGTTAAACAATGCCCAAAAGAGCCATCGCATCCACACATTTAAGCTATTGTCAAACAGACAGGCGTGGCGAAAGCGAAGCGAGGCGTTTTTGTTTGTAATGTATGGAATTGTTTGAAGCCTGTCACATAGACTATACATCGGATCGCTTTCTCTTTTCTATGTGACTGGATTCAAACAATTCCATACATTACAAATAAAAAAGCTTCGGATCGCATTCGCTTCGCCTGTCAGTTTGACAATAGCTTTATTGTCAGAACTATAAAACTGTCTCATTATATTGTGGGCCTGTATGTACAGACGCCAGCAGGTCAACCTACCCGAATCTGTCAGATTTTACCAATCAAACATTATAGTGCGAGAGCCGGCTGCAAAAATACCTACCTTATCGGCTACCCCAATAGGCTATGTATAGATCGTTAACCGACACCTAAACACGTAAAAAAAATCAGGTCTGCCAGAGCCGATCCTGCCGGGTTATAGAAATAATCGAGATTTTTTGACGTAATTTTTTAGTAAAAATTACGTCATAAGATACCCGAATGAAAGTGCTGGTAGCAGTAAACCATTGATTAGTTATGTAAAAAAAAGTGGGTCTGCCATTGCGCACCTTGCCGGAAGTACTTGGCAGACCCCTAAAATATGCCCTTCTGAAACACTAAACCTACCTCATCGAGTACCCGGATGGGACCAACGCTAAATAATAACCAAGATGCCTCTGATAATGGATCAAAAGGTCTGCCAGGTCTAAGCTTGCCGGAACTTAGTGTTCAAAGCATTTGAAGTTGATAGGGAGTATAATTTCACCTGAACTCAAAATAACATTTAACATTTAAAATAACATTTTTTAAACATTATTTTGTTTCTAATTTTATACAAATTTATAAATATTAAATATTTTTTATCAAAACATTAAATAAAAGAACAAGTGTGGAGATAAAAGATGTACATTCAAAATTTAGCAACAATCACTACGAGTTCAATATCATGCTCACAATTTATATACTTACAACTACGAGTATCAAAACTTAGTTTAAGTTGGCATTAAAATTACCTGAATTCTGTATATATGTAGGTTTAGGGAACTAAGAAGCTTCCGAGTGTAGAACCTGTTATTGCGTAAATCATCGTAGGAACGCCGAAAGGTAGTCAACGCCTAATCAACCTGACCACCACCAGGATCTTTCTAGTCCACCGAAATCAGGTCAAAGTTTAAACATTAATGGTTAGGTTCACTAGCCATTTACTGTCAATACCTGAGTAGGTACGATAACTGTATAAATTATAAAAAGACTAGTGTTTTTGTGTAGTTTCAGTGAACGAGATCAACGACGGGCTAGCGGAAACTGTCCTCACGGTAGGGTCTATGTTTTTTAGACCCTGCCATAAAGATAGACCTCAGAAATTGACTGAGCAAACCTTAAACCTCATGGCTGAACGACGCTTTCTACAGTTGGAGTCTTCCGATGACGTTAAGTCATATAGGCGGCTCAATAGACCTATATCTAAGTCCTTGCGACACGATCTGCGTCTCTTGAATACAAATCGTGTTAAAGAGACCATACAGCGAAACCAAGGCTCTAAAGTGAAGTGCTTGTATAATAACGCCACCATGTCGGTGCGAGTACAGGAGCAGAGCACGAAGGCGATTCCAGTGAGAAGAGGCGTAAGACAGGACGATATCTCCCCAAAACTATTTACTGCCGCAATGGAAGACGCCTTCAAGCTCCTGGAATGGCAAGGACGGCAAATACGAGTACATCACTCAATTTCGGTTTACATCGTAGTCATGGCTGTGGTCATGGCAAAGTCGATGGAGGAACTCAGCATGATGCTCGAAAGCGTCGACCGAGTTTCACAACGGTTGGGCTTGAAAATGAACATGGACAAGACGAAAATTATGTCATATGCCATGCCCACCCCAGTCTCTGTTGGAAACTCGGTACGCGAAGTTGTTGAACATTATTATCTACAGTAGACATACCTCAGTGCCTCAAGACAAAAGTCTTCAACCAATGTGTATTACCAGTGATGACTTACGGCACCGGAACGTGGTCTTTCAGTATCGGCCTCATCTCAAAGCTCAAAGTCGCTCAACGAACTATGGAGAGGGCTATGCTAGGTATTTCTCTGCGTGATCGAATCCGAAATGAGGAGATCCGTAGACGAACTAAAGTCACCGATATAGCCCGCCGGATTAGCAAGCTGAAGTGGCAATGGGCAGGCCATCCCAAGTAACACAGTCTGGAAGTTTTAAAACCAATCTGTCTATAGACTGTCTATTCAGGGTTAATCTTTAGATACGGGCTTTCTAAAGATGGGTTTGATATAGAACATTTAATCTTATAGAGTTTTTTATCTAAAGCTTTATTATTTTAAGAGCATTTGTTCTATAGAACACTTATTTTAAGTACGTTTATAGTTATAACGAATGTTTCTAGATAAAATGCTCTACAAATAGTTAAAAAAGCCTAAAGGTACCTATTTTGAAGTGGTTTTATAGATAAAACGATATATTTAAAGACAAAACTTTCTACAGATATTCTATTTTAGCTAATGGTACTCTTATCTTTTTTTTCTATAGATACTTCAGTCTAGATAAAATACTTTACTAGATATTTTTAAGTTTGTCTAGAAAACTGATAGAGAAGTCGTGTTTTTAGAGTTTTTATCCTTAAAAGTGGCTTAGTTAAGTGCATTTGCACTAGAAATTTAAATTGGATGAGTTTATGCAATGGAGAAGATGAAACAAATTAAAAGATCTGGTGGTTTTCGTCGAAAAATCCGCAAGTATTTAAAAAGAAAGAAAAATGAAGAAGAGTCGACCGAAGAAGAATCGAAACTTCCTAGTAACTCCCTCCAAAACGTAGAAAATTGTTGATGATATATTGGTATCAAAAATGAAAAGGTTTGCTGTCAAGAGTACGAAAAAAAAATCACATGACTTAAATCCAATATGGCGGACAGGCTATTTAAAGTACACCCCTATAATATGGGTATCAAATGAAAGGGTTTGCTGTCAGGGATACGAAAAAAATGGTCACGTGACTTAAATTCAAGATGGTGGACTGGCTGTTTGAAATTCACCCCTATGATATGGGTATGGGTATCAAATAAAAAGGTTTGCTGTCAGGAATACGAAAAAATAGTCACGTGACTTAAATTCAAGATGGCGGACTGGCTGTTTGAAATCCACCCCAATGATGTGGGTATCAAATGAAAGGGTTTGCTGTCAAGAATACGAAAAAAAATTGTCACGTGACTTAAATCCAATATGGCGGACAGGCTATTTAAAATCCACCCCCATGATATGCGTATCAAATGAAAAGGTTTGCTGTCAGGAATACGAAAAAAATAGTCAGGTGACTTAAATTCAAGATGGCGGACTGGCTGTTTGAAATCCACCCCAATGATGCGGGTATCAAATGAAAGGGTATTAATGTAATTACAATTATAATTATTATTTCTCACATTGTTTATACTTAATTAAATCAGAAATACTTTTTACTCGGGTACCCTCTTGTATTGATTAATAATTATTTGGTTTGTTACTGCATAAAATGGTCTTACGTTCACAACACATGAAATTACCTATTCACTGAAGAACGTCTAGAAATACTGTGACAAGTTAAAAAGGAATACAGAGTGACAGTTACTAGATAATTTTAAACCACTCTTAAATCTGTTTATTCTCTCACTAGATAGTTTAGTATGTAGTAAGTAAAATTATTCTAGAGCCATACTACAAAAAAATCTCTAGACTGTTTGTTCTATAGAAATCGGTTTTCTAGTAAATTTTATCTGGACGCCATTTTTATTGCCTATTTTTTGCTTCAAATAATTTTTGTTACGTATTTTAATGTTTTTATCATTAATTCATGTCTAATTAGACATTTGATATGTTTTAAATTACTATATTTTAAATAAAATGAGTATTTTAAGCATTAAAATGTAAATTCGAAAATTTGCTTATACCAAATAATATTCATATTTTGAAAAAAAAATGTTAAATCTTACATTTACAGCGGGCGCTCTTATTTTACAAGAGTTTTACATAATATTCAACGATAGAATTTCAATCGCATATTGATTTGCTTATTTACCCATTATTAAAACACAAATTAATAAAAAGTAATAAATTTGTTACGCCATGATGCAAATATTATTAAGTAAAATAACTCTTGTAAGTTCCACGCCATTATGCGTCACTAGTAAAATGTTACTTAAAGTTGTTAGTCTTAAGATCATTTGGTTTTAAAACTTGACGAGCAATGATTCCTTTAAAGGTCTTAACTCTATCTATAAACTATCTACTAGTACGCTTCTAGATAAACGTGCGGTCTATAAACGGTTTAGAGAGACACTAGAAACATCTCTTAAGTCAATTTGATCTGAACTCTATCTAGTCATGTTTTCTTAACTCATTCTTAAGAGAGGGTACAAGAATGTGCCCACTTTTACTAAACTCTGTCTATAAGCGTTCTAGCAGATTGCTTATAGATATTTTATTCTTATGGTAGACAATTCAATTTAATTCTATAAGCTATCTAGTAGTACGTTTCTAGACACGTTTGTGTTACTTGGGCATATTGCTCGCAGAGCAGATGGCCGATGGGGTCGAAAGGCACTAGAGTGGAGACCACGGACTAGCAAGCGCAGCGTAGGACGTTCACCAACAAGATGGAAAGACGACGAAGATAAAGGTCGCCGGAAGACGCTGGATGCAGATCGCTTCCAGCCGGTATATTATATGTATGTGGAAATCTAAAGGGGAGGCCTATGTTTAGCAGTGGACGTCCTATGGCTGAGATGATGAGAAAGATCCTGGTGGTGGTCAGGTTGATTAGGCGTTGACTACCTTTCGGCGTTCCTACGATGATTTACGCAATAACAGGTTCTACACTCGGAGGCTTCTTAGTTCCCTAAACCTACATATATACAGAATTCAGGTAATTTTAATGCCAACTTAAACTAAGTTTTGATACTCGTAGTTGTAAGTATATAAATTGTGAGCATGATATTGAACTCGTAGTGATTGTTGCTAAATTTTGAATGTACATCTTTTATCTCCACACTTGTTCTTTTATTTAATGTTTTGATAAAAAATATTTAATATTTATAAATTTGTATAAAATTAGAAACAAAATAATGTTTAAAAAATGTTATTTTAAATGTTAAATGTTATTTTGAGTTCAGGTGAAATTATACTCCCTATCAACTTCAAATGCTTTGAACACTAAGTTCCGGCAAGCTTAGACCTGGCAGACCTTTTGATCCATTATCAGAGGCATCTTGGTTATTATTTAGCGTTGGTCCCATCCGGGTACTCGATGAGGTAGGTTTAGTGTTTCAGAAGGGCATATTTTAGGGGTCTGCCAAGTACTTCCGGCAAGGTGCGCAATGGCAGACCCACTTTTTTTTACATAACTAATCAATGGTTAACTGCTGCCAGCACTTTCATTCGGGTATCTTATGACGTAATTTTTACTAAAAAATTACGTCAAAAAATCTCGATTATTTCTATGACCCGGCAGGATCGGCTCTGGCAGACCCGTTTTTTTTTTTACGTGTTTAGGTGTCGGTTAACGATCTATACATAGCCTATTGGGGTAGCCGATAAGGTAGGTATTTTTGCAGCCGGCTCTCGCACTATTAACCTTCTACTCTTGTGATAAGGTTGAAATTCCATTAAAGAAATCTGACAGATTGTGGTAGCTTGATGTGCTGGCGTCTGTACATACATTGCGGCGGCGCTTTTTCTACTCACCAACATCGTCTTCATTGCCTTTATCTACCTGACGTTATCAACAAGGAACAATCGCAGCGGTAAGTAAGTAAAATCACCAAAAGGGTCTTCCCACCCTGGGAGCAGAAGGAATCACTTGGCTTTACACCACAATAAAATCTATAAGGCACAAAATAATAGCGTCCTTTTTAAACATTCGTATTTCTTGTAATTTTTTATATAGTCTGTTAAAGAAAAAAGAAAACATTATTTGATTGGTTGTTAAAAAGCCACCATTTAGAGCAAGTTGTAGGGTCTATTTTTTTAAGTCATGTAAAGTAAGGATACAAAATTGACAGAGTAACATAAAAACGCAATAATACTACCCCTTATTACCGTTTCTTGCTCGGGGCGAACAACCTAGTACTTTTGTCATAATACTACCTACTATATTATGTGTATCCTTAAGAACAAGTACAGCATCTATTAAGATACTGTACTTAAATCAACACAGACTCTCACTTCAAGATAACAAACTCACACCTCTTGAATCTTATGCAAATATCACACGATCCCCACGTAAAACTTTGCGCCGTAAAATTAATTAATTCCACTGTATATCCATGTTATATAAGCGAAATTTTGAGTGCTCCGTCTTCGAAGTGTCTCAGGTGGCGAGTACCCCATACCCCATCCCACTTTGGGGTACAACCCACCCCGCGAAGCGTCTATTTTCGCGGGGAATAAGTAACTGTGGCGTTATGTTACATAGCTATTGATTTTCTTAGCGGCTTTTAAGGCGGTGGCTTTGTTATAGTGGAGGTGTGGAAGGTATGGGGAATGGTTTCAGGTTAGGTGTGTTTTGTACCTTTAAGTTTTTTGGTTTGAGAATAGCGATGGCGTATTTGCTTTGGTGGAGTCGAAGATCTATTTGAAAGATATTATACGGCCTGCGATTTACAAACGGCATTCGATGTCACTTATGACAGTTGATTGAATGAATACAAATAAAGATAAATTATAATTTAATAAGTGTTTTAAGTTTTAGTCTGGCTCGCTAATAAACCGTAAATAAAAATCATGGCATACAAATTATTCCTTTATATCGAAGATTAATATGGTTTGAAAATTATGAAATGAATAATAAAGTTCTTTGTTTAACTATCTAAAAAAGTTAATAATATTGCAACATAACATAAAAATCAAGGCAGACCACAAATTCACTGAAAGGCCGCGGACGATGTGAAGAGGCTCGCGGGCAAAATTGCTTACAAAGAAAGACCTCGATGTCGTAAAGAATAGAAGGAGCCTAAGGAGGCTTCCACTTCCATCTCCAATATGGAAGTGGAAGCCTCCTTCCGGGGAAAGATAATGAAGGGTAACATAGTTAAAAATTAAAACTTCATTATTTTTCTGGTTCCGCCTGCTTATCTGTAAATCTAAAAGAGTTTTTATAAAACTTTTATATGCTCAGAAAATGTTGATGAAAAGCATTATGTAGTCAGTAATTCAGTAATTTTAATCTCATCTTCTAAAAACCACTGCAATGAAATCTATATAAGAAATTGTGCTGGCTCTATTTAAAATATCTGGGCACAAATTGTTTCAACTTTTATCAGAATCAGTAAAAGATTTAAAAGTAGGAAGTCTTTGTAATGCGACAGCATTAGGAATGAACACTTCAATGACCTCCATCAGTCAACTGTGTGTAAAATTATGTTTACCAGAAAAACATTTTGTGCAAATATTTTTTTAATATTGTTATTTCCTTATCTACTTTTGTTTTGATTATTGTTTACTTAAGAGCGTGCAAGTGTCAGAAAAACGTGCATGAAGTCACAAAATGGCGCCATAACAGTTGCGTTCATACCGTAGTCGCATAGTAATATATTCCAAAACGTCTTCACTCAGCACATAACACACACATAGACAAACACCAAAGAAGCTTTACTTACCCATAATATAGAGAACATTATAATAATTTTAATGGAATCTTGTTAATCCCACCACGGGGTGGGTGGTGTGCCGCGCGCCCCACTACCACCCACCCCCACCGTGCGTATAAAATTACATAAACAGAGCAGAAACTATAACATTATATCTAAGACGTTTCAATTTAATTGAAATTTTAATTAAATTAGTCTTTGCGTCTTAGGAGTTCAATTTTGTGATTAATTCGTGGTTTATTTGAAATTCGTGTTTTGTTTGCTTAATGCTCTAGGTTGATGATGAGTCTTATAAGATGATTAAAAAATGTTCAGTTATTGATAATGACGATAAATGAGACTGTTGCAATGAAAATTGATGGAGAAATCGGTGGCCAAACGTTTCGAACTCAAAACATTTATTTTAATTTGACCATGGTGGCACTGTTGTTAGAATAGTAAAAAAATAAAATTGAAAAGATATAAGTATATTATAACACGCTGTTTCAAAAATAATAATCTTGAGAGTATAGATATCCCAAATGGATTGGGATAAGGGTAGGATAATACTTACTGATGATGATTGGCATTATAAATTATCGAGTATATCATTACTTTTCTTTCTTCCTGTATAAATTTTTTGTATGTTTTGCTGTTGGTGTACCTTATATATCATCATCAGCCTATAATGTTCCCACTGCTGGGACACAGGCCTCCTCTCTTGTGAGAGGGAGTGGGCCATAATCCACCACGCGGGCCCAGTGCGGGTTGGCAGATGTCACATGTCTTCGAGTTTTTGGTTCTAGGACATGCCGGTTTCGTCACGATGTTTTCCTTCACCGTTTTGAGAGCAGTGGTGATGAAACAAATTACACAAAGTAATGCGCCTGGCGAGGTTCGAACCCACGACCTACAACTCGTAAGTCGGGACCGATACCACTGGGCCACCACTGCTCAACCTTACATATATAAATAAATAAATAAATAACTTAAACCTTAATAAGTACCTTATAAGATTTTTTTTTAAACCATTTTTGTCGATGAAAATGAGCCTAGAATATCCCCTTCAAATATCGCTAACTCGTGCCCGGACACACTGTATATATAAATAAATACCCTGGAACAATGCAGTCGAAATTTCAATGTATATTATTCACGTAGTTTTCTGAATAAAAGATCTTCTTCTTCTTTCTTCTTTAGCCTCTCTCTACCATTTTGGTGTAGGCCTCCTTCAACTCTTTCCACTCTTCACGACAGCGAGCTCTTTGAAACCAATTGGAATAAAAGATCATCTTGCTACAAACTTTACTTTATTTTAAAAGACTAAGACTAGATATAATACTTCGACTACATGTATAGGCAATTGTGTGGACATGGTCTAGTAGCTGTTGTCGACTTATATTCTATGCTACACACTCTCTGCAACCGAACCTAGGTTTCAGTTACTTCATCATCGCAAACCATATTATAAACTTGTTTCCATAACTTTTACGTCTTTAAAACACGATAAAACATCAATAAAACACTACCCAATCAAACCAAAATAACTGGCATACAATCAAAGTGGGTGTGATTACCCGATTAGCCATATAAGGGCCGAACTCGACCCATAGCTGGCTAATAAGAGTCGTCGTTACGACGTATGTGCGATTGTGCGTGTTAGGAATTTCATAAAGCCACTCAGTGCCGGAAGACAATGCTAGTGGTAAATTGTGATTGTCAAAGTTTTCTGACTATGTCTTATGTAACAGGGCTTTATTTAGTGTAAATATATTCTATGGTCTGCGATTGGAGAGGCCTATGTCCAGCAGAGGGCTGTTTTACCCTAATGATGATGTATGTTCTTTTTTTTTAACCGACTTCAAAAAAAAAAGTAGGTTCTCAGTTCGACCTGTATGTATGTATGTATGTTTGTCCGCGATTATCTCGCGTTTGGCTGAACGGATTTTGATGCAATTTTCAGGAAAGTGTTCATTACATTCTGGAGAAGGTTTTAGTATATAACACTAATATATATCCCGTGACGTTGCCCGCGTGGATCCGTTTTGCTTACTTGGATCGTAGATTTTAAGGGACGATTGCATGTTTGTCCGCAATTATCTCGCGTTTGGCTGAACCGATTTTGATGCAATTTTCAGAAAAGTGTTTGTTACATTCTGGGGAAGGTTTCAGTATATAACAATAATGGATATCTCGTGAAGTTGCTCAGATTGATCCGTTTTGCTTAATAGGATTGTAGATTTTCAAAGACGCCGATTTTATGAAGATTTTTGTTGATTATCTTAACTAAAAAGGGAAAAAAAAACTTTTTGAAAAAAAGGGAACCGACTTCAAAACCAAACACAAAAAACTATAAAATAACTTTTCTTTCGGAAGTCGGTGGCCATAATTATGTCAACGAAATAAAAAAAACAAAGCCAGCCAGTAAGAATCTGACAAACCCGTCCTCTAAATAATGATGATGTATGTTCTTTTTTTTTAGAGGACGGGTTTGTCAGATTCTTACTGGCTAAAAACTAACCTGTTCCTTTACATGTCATTTGCGTTACAGGGCCGTGGTGCCTTTGTAACACAGTCCCGCCAGCACGGCAGGCGTAAAAGAATAAGCTCAATAATTGTACTTTTAAAAATTTTAAACTAATCGTTCCAAAAAATTTTTACAAAGAAGCCAAGTTTGATGGTGGTTACATTATAATTTATGTATTTCCGCACCTGATTTCTTAACTAATAATGGCGATTAATTATCAAAGAACTCACATAAAGGAAGGTCAATCCTTAAAATACAATATTTAAAAAAAACTTGTTTCTACGCAAAAAAGGAGGTTTCAAGGGGCAAAGAAGTTTCAATAAATATATAATTCTCAATCCTTGACACCGTACAAGAGCACAATATAAATTATTGAACAAACCTCACAAGTTTGAGAAACTCAGCGTAAGTGGAAAGATGAGGCGGCATTCGCGAGGGAACGTCCCTCCGAACGTAATTACCTCCCGCGTAAGTACACACCAGTTGTTTTGTTAAACCTCTTCAATATTTATAAGACGTTGATGAAGGAATATCTAAGGATACGACCTTTTGTTGGGATTGAGACATGCTAATAATAGGGAATAGTTATAACTAGGGAAGCCGACGAAATTCAAATATTTAGATATGATTTTCTGCAATTTGCAAGTTCGATATTGTATAAAAAAGAATATATTCCAGCAGAAATATTGCCATCATTATTCTGTAGTTTCGTAATTGACATTTTGTCAACGAGTTCATGTTAACTAGTATGTATAAAAAAAAATGTTTAATTTTAATAAAGAATGCCCTTTTGAGGACAGTGTGGTGTGGAAGAAACTGTCATACTCTCATTGACTAAAAGCTAAAAGCCATAAATGTTTCTTCCCATGCCCTTTGCGTTTCAGGGCCCCGGTACCCTGCTAAGCAGTCCCACGATCCCGGTAAGCTTTTGGCCCTAACAAGGCCAAGTCAGTGTGCTAACAGCTCCTTTTCCACGTTCGCGCACCATGAGGCACCATCTTTTCGTGGTTGGTCCTTGATCAGACGGCGAGGTACCAATACTCGCCGTCTGCAAGCCTTTAAATGTCTGTGATAAGCTAAAATGCATTTTATTTTATACTCTACTGAACTTTTCAGGCTTTCTACAGAATCCCTGAAACTTAATTCTTAGTACTACTATTAATTGATGAAATCAGTCTAACCTAAGGGCCAAATAGAAGGCGAAAAATATAATTATTTTCATAACGAACTTCTCGAACTTATTTTATGCGCTATAATTTCTGCAGCTAGCAAACACAAACTCGTGTTTTTCTCCCTTGGGAGTTGGCAGAAATAACAGAAGGTTATGAATGTCTGGATCCTTCTATATTCCTTTTGTTTTATTCGCATAAGCTTGATAAATAGGTGCATTAAAGAAAACTTGAAACGGAGGAGCAAGTTTAGATTAGAATAAAAATTATTTTATCTACTCTCATATCGTAAAATTCGAAATACAAAACTCAAAACGAGTTTATAATGACATACTTTATACCATAGAGTATCGTAATGAAATTAAAAAATTAAATTATAACACTGTTTCTCTAACAAAACAATGTTATAATTTAATTTTTTTTCATTATGATACAGATTACTGACCATAGATACATCTATTTAATTTTTTATCTGTGGCTGCGCGCGCTTTAAATAGGAATGTTGGAATTTTGACGTTTGTATTTCGGTGGATGAATATTAGTGTTAATTAATTTTTATCTTTTATTTGATATGTTCGTATTCAATGAGAGTAGATAAAGTAGTGTATGAAACTGTACATAACTAGGTATTATACCACTCGTGTGATACTATTAAAGAACTCGCTTCGCTCGTTTTTTAAACTCACACTCGTGTATAATACCCCTCATTATGTACCAGTTACATAAACTACTATTATACTACAGTTATTATTATTATTTAGTTCTTTTATATTTTATTCTTCGTTTATCTTTTACGTTGTATCTTTTACATTTTTATCTTCCAGACTGTTTTTTGTACTAATGAAGTGGACAGAATTAAAATACCAACGACGATATAATACTAGACTCCTAATAACAGGCGACCGATGTCTGCCAACACATTAGGCAAAAAAGTCTTATATCCGTCTCATTTCGACCAATCCTGTGAGCCGTAAACATACGTTGAGACAGAACAGACCTAGAGTTAGCCAATCACAACGCAGTACCCCGCCCCCCTCGCTTACGTAGTACCTCAGCGAGTTGGCAGAATAGTTTTGTTCGTTAGATCGTGCAATGCGTAGTCTAGTATTATATCGTCGTTGTAAAATACTCTAATTTAAGAATGGATATTTTGTTTTCAACTGGAACATCGATTACTATTTACCTATGATTTTCTAGGGGCCTCTTGTCTGAGCTTTTCAGAGAAAATTCTTGTGCATTTATTTTCGACATTTTACAAGTGCTTAAGTTTGCCTATGTGAAATAAATTATTTTGAAACTCCAACGAGAGACAGAAAGAAACGAAAATTAGGGTTATTGTCAAAAATACAAGTGCATACAATAATGTTAGAGTTCTAAAAAAACACTTTAAAAATCGGTTTTCTATCGGCGGAAATATCGGTGGATATATTATTGAGTTGAGAACTTACTCCTTTTTTAAATTAAGAAGAAAATAATGTTATGTAATTAGAGTTATCGCGAAAATATTGCAATTCCGGACATAAGATATGAATAAAAATAATATCGCACTACCCAAAAATCTACATAGTTACCTACATCCGAAAAATCCACCCTCCACTGAAAATCGAAAATTCGAAACAAAATAACAGTATTTTCGTGGCACCAGACGGGCACCCTTTTCATTTGGCGGGCTGGCTGTCCATTAATTACGATTGCCCAATAGTTTGGACAACTAATTCTTATGATAAATTGGATAGTTCGTTGAAAAATTGTTTCGAAATTATTGGGTGCTTTCAGTCGGTTTTATGTTTACTTTCTGTTGTTTAAATCTTACTCTTACTAATATGATACAGCGGAAATATTTTTGTTCTTGTGTGTGTACGTTTGTTATGAATAAGCTCAAAAATTACTGTGCCAATTCCAATATTTTTTTCAGCCTTATAATGCTACATTCACCCTGAGTGAGTGAGTGACTAGGATAATGCATATTATCATGTTCAGACGTGCGAAGCGTGTACGGTCCGCTAGCTGTAGTTCAATAAATAAGATACAAATATTGCAACAATAGTATGAAATAACTGTAAGAATTTTATCTTCTTTTAGTTTTTTTTTTGATATAGGTAAAAAAATGTTATAAATTAAATTGTCTCAAAAATATAAAATAAAATGACGCTATCAATAGTCAGCCAGAAAATATCAAATTCAAAACAAAATAAAATGGAATATGAGTTATCTGTAATTCCAAACAAACGAAAAGTTAATATTATGTACTATGGTCTAAAAAAATGTGTGAAAAGCTCGAAGACTAATTTTTCTTTTATAGAAAGATTTTACACAAAATGTAATACTAATCCAATCTCCATACGAAATTAAAGTAAGGCGCGTATCCAGAAAATATTCTTTTCCAAATAAAATACAATAACCTACCAATTTTATAAATATAACAAGGACAAAATCAAAGATAACAAAAAAGAACATCTTTTCAAAAACCGGTTTCCCCTTTAACTTTCTTTGACAACAAGACTTATCTTTCTTTGAAAAGATAGCTCGTTTTCTAGGAATGGGAATTAAAAACCCTTTGAAAAGATATAAAAGTATTTTTGTGGAATGATTCAACCTGTTTTGATCAAGTTTTGTGACCGGCAGGTCATGGGTACGATTCTCGGTTTGTGAAAGAAATGGGTTTGACGGTAAAAATACTACTTTTATTGAATTCGTATGGGATTCAAAGCAGGTTTTTTCTATAGCTAGTCTATTTTTATCTACTTTGACTTTTTCGTGGGAATAAATTATTTTTCTTTGATATCTCAAATCAGTTTCGTTGAAATGACATTAAATTAATTCAAAACTGACTAAAAATTATTGCTGTTAACGTCACCATTGTTGTCCTCGTAGAAAATTTTAGATAGAATTTTTAGTTCTACATTTCTATAGAGAGTATAAAAAGCTTTTTTATACTAGATATGTATCGATTATTATCTATCTGATGACAATAGGCTATTAGTCTCCACCTGGGATTTAAACACAACTTGCTAAATGTGGGTAGGTATACTAAATCGATCGTATTTTATATTACCTAAGTTTATTCTGAGAATCTGAATGTTTGTTACAATGTCAAAAAAATGCCAGACAACACCAGTTTACAATAAAACGATGTGCTTAAAGAAATTGGAAGATTTACATCAGTCATTAATTTTCTTCGCAATAAACTCATCCCGCAGCCCCGCATCTTAAAACAGCTACCTGAACATTATATTCACCCTTTTAAACATCCCCGCGCAACTAAGGAGTTCTACCCTTACATCCCTTAAACTTAACAATACCGATACCTCAGAAAATTATTTACCAAACTACCCTCCGAACAAAACGGCCCGCATCACGCCTTCAAAACGAAGGAAATTATTCAAGACTGATAAGAAGTACGGAGACGTCAGCTAGAGTAATGTTTCCGCTTTTCCCGCCCCTCCTCTTCCTTAGGGCGAGGGTAGAAAGGGCTTATCGTACAAAAGGTATCGAGTCCCAACTCCCCTCTTTATAGAATTTTCGGGCTTTCCACTTCTGCGGGGTGTAGGGGGTGTTCCCCCCTTTTTGCGACGTACATTTTCATTTCCTTCATCTTTCTCCGCTTTCGAGGTGGAAAGGGCCGGACTTGGGACGGGTGATTTAATCTTCTGAATGGCACGTGCTCCTGCAAGTTAAGAAAAAATGGTATTGGTTTAGTCTGTCTTGAGAATTGTAGCTTAGAAGAAGCTGATGGGGCGCAATAACATAGGAACCTTTTATCTCAATTTATAACGATCCCGTGGGATAATTTCGACATCCGCCCTAGGGATGCTATTTACAATTTGTTGTATCTCTCACTCAAACTTCAATTATTTTCATTTAAACACAAAAACAATACACATATTTTACTAGTAAAATTATACAGAAAATGCAAACGATGCTCATTTGAAATATTTTCGAGGCGTGCAGGAATAAAATTATGCAAACTACTGTTTTTATATTCAACATTGCATGGAGAAGTTTGCTAACTAATTTGTAGTTTTATAAAACTGGTGAGTAAACTTTCTGATTATATGGAATACGTTGGAAATGGATTCATAGTTTATGTTGTGAAAAACAAATGAATTCGATTGGTTAAGTAAAAGACCGTGCACAAATTGTTGGATCTTAATATTTATAAGAACGGGCGTTAAGTTGACTTTTCATTACGAGGACCTGTTGTAATTATTAATTAGGTAAGGTTAAAAAATATCTTAAATTGGAAAGCAAAGTCTATACCAATTTTACTAAGGGTTTATGTGAACTCCACAACCCAGTACTGACTGAGTAGGTAGTAGAGTTCATATAGGCAATCATTCATCTTAAGTATACTAGTTTCATCTGAATCCAGTTAGTAGAGTAAACAGATTATTTTGTTTACAAGTCAATATTTTTCTACAAATGTCAAAAGCATGCCATTGCAAAAGTTTTATTTATGTTTCTCTTTAAAAAGAAACGTTGCCCCTCACTAGGAATTTATCCTGTGTATTTTAGCTAAATTCTAATTTTTGTAAATGCATCCAATTTATAAAAATTAGAATTTAGCTAAAATTACTCACATTTATGAAGATCCGAATGGAAATTCGCAGTTTACCTAAACAAAAGCAACCCAAAACGTTACTCCCAAATCCGTCCCTGCACTCAATTCCCCGTCTTACACCAGCAACCTTAGACGCCCCCTCTCACCCCTTTTCACCCCCCTTCCACCCGCGCACTTCGTTAGCGAACTTCCATACTTTGTAATATGCAAATGTTGCTTCTAAGGGGATGCGGCGACGCCGCGTCGTCGTCTTAAAATGAATTAATTACGCAGGTGACTGCGACGTAGGTATAGGTATTGATTTTAATAGGTGTAATTAGCTGGGAGACGTAGGTTTATAGATATGTAATTTTTGGGTTGGTACAGAAAAATACAGATGTATTTTAAACCGTAGAGTGGAGCTGGGTCGTCGAAGAGTTTATTGTTCAATCATAAAGAATTTTGAGGGAAGAAGAATTCAACTGCGAGTGCGATAAGTACTCCAGTCTCCAGACACCTTATGAAATACGCCATCGCAATAGACTCGTTTGAAGCTGTATCTTTCATTCTCTTTTTTACGTTTTTTATTGTCTAATGTCCGAGAGACTCAATAAAAATTTCGTTGGTTTAATTTGTTGAACGTACTCGTAAATTGAGACCTGAAAACTACTTTATGCAGAACTTGGTTCTTGAAATCGGGTTACGTATCAAAATTTTATTGGTGAAATTCACTATGATATTTAATAGGACATTGATGCGCATCTTATCACTATGAATACATGTATATTATTATATTTTACCGCCAGCATAGATTGATACTAAAATATAACATTATAAATTACACTTCACGTTTATTAACCACTCTTATCGACTACCTACAGTATTGTTTCTCCTTCTTTTTCAAATCCATCCAAAGGTTGTCTTGAAAAGACACAATGGGCAGTCTTATTGCTCAAAGCGCAATAAGACTGCCCATTCTGTCACCGTATTTAAAAGATGTTTGTAAATTGCAAATAGCTGTAATTTGTATGTGTGTATAATAAGGAGGATTCTATTTTCTATCTATCTATTTTGTCGAGACGCAGAGCGAAAAACATCAACTTAAAATAAAATGGTTGTTATTATTTGATATAATCATCAAATAAAAAATTAAATTATTATGTAAATCACTAATTATCATCAAATTAATGATCAGAGGGCTGACTTTTGAATTAGCATTGCCATTCAAAGTAGCAAAGCTACAGGCCAATCTTCCGGGTTAAGCCGTGCTTGCCGAGGTTGGTCTGTAGATGGGTGACCATCTGTCATAGCGAGTTTCCACCGTGCCTCCTCCTACCTATGATCTGACTGAAATAAAGCTATAATTTTACGAGTACAATATATTAATTTCTTTCTCGACTTACGAGTTGCAGGTCGTGGGTTCGAAACCAGCCGTGCGCTATATACTTTATGTCTAATTTATTTCATCACCAGTGGTCTTAAAACGGTGAGGAAAAGTTCGTGAGGCTTACGAGTTGTAGGTTGAAACCGGTATGTCCTAGAACAAAAAAAATCCGAAGACATGTGACATCTACTATCCCGCACTAGTAACGCGTGGTGGTTTATGGCCCAATCCCTCTGACTGAAAGAAAGCCTGCATCCCAGCAATGGAAACATTATAGGCTGGTGATGAATTGATGATGGTGATGATAATTTTACATTCTTTTTTCAATAACGTATCGTATTACCCCATACAGAATTCAACTCTAAAATTCACTACTTCTTAACACTCAATAACAAATTATCCTACTTCATAAACACATAATTTATATAAAATATTTCCGATCACGTTATTCCGCCCTAGCTACGCCACCCGCCTTAGCTTCACCGCCCGCCCGTCGCACCGCCCGCCGGCCGTCGGCACGTGCTAATACCTACGTTTTACGTAACACAACCTTCCAGGAATGCACTTTACAGGTTTTACAGGAAAACACAATTTACCTACTGAAAAATATGTGGTAGGAGAATTTAATGTATTTATTGGTTATTATAGTAATAGACCGGAAGCCAGACCAAAATATCGTTAGTGATTTCTTCTCAAGCCATAATTAGTAGACTACTTAAGGGAGTCGGATCATAAAGATTTGTGGAAGTCAGCTGCTGTTCCGTTGGTGGGGTAAGCAGCAATAGCCGTTCAAACACGTAGAAAAAATAATATTTTTTTGTCATTTCCTCCCAACTGAAACCTGGTTTATATTGAAGATTACCTTATATCACGAAGAATAAAACCAATCAGCTGTCTGTAACATGGTGGAATACACGTCTGCTGGTCACTCGAACATGTAATTTTTTATATTATTTTCAGTGATTTCCTCTCGACTCAAATTTTACCTGATGAAAGTTTACATGAAGATATGGATAAAAGCAAACGTCAGCTGGCTGTATCTCGGTGGAAAGATCGTAAAATAAAATATGAAGAAACAGATATTTTATTAAATCTGAATAACTAAACGTAATTTATTTGCAATATCAAAAAGGACATATGGGAAACGAGTGTCTGTCATAATGACACATAGAAGAAGTCATAAAAAAATATTATTTGGAAAAAAAACTTGTGTCATCCTTAATGTCTAATCTTGTCAAATCATTCTGCTGTCATAAGGTTTCAAATCAATATTAGCACATTACAGCTCGTGAGTTTGGCACGGTTCGTTTCGACACTGAACTGTTTATTGATGAAGTGGAGAAGAGAAATGCAATATGGGATATTCAGTGTGAGGATTACTCAAATAAAACTATCATAACCAAGCTTGGCAAGAGTTAGTGGAGATATTTGGAAATTCTGAAAATACGTTGGAAACTTGGTTGGTTACTAAATATTGGATGCACCCATTTGCATTGCATACCGCATTTTTCTTATCGTTTTTTTAAGGAGCAGCAACCACAGTAAATCGATTTTTCGCTGACCTCCTTTTTCAAACGGACGTTATCCCTGTACGATAATCACATATAACCGCCGGAGTCTGATTGCATAACAATTTTGCGGTTTCGAACCGCGCGATTCATGAACGCGCGGTTTCCGCAAGTCTGTACTAGCCCTTAGTCCTGCTTGTACAATAATTTTCAAAGTATCAGCTAACGACCTTTCCACCGAGATACAGCCAGCTGACGTCTGTTTTTAGCCATATCTTCATGTAAACTTTCATCAGGCAAAATTTGGGTTGAGAGGAAATCACTGAAAATAAAATAAAAAATTACATGTTCGAGTGACCAGCTGACGTGTATTCCACCATGGTACCGTCGGCTGATTGGTTTTATTCTTCGTGATACAAGGTAATCTTCAATATAAACCAGGTTTCAATTGAGAGGAAATGACTAAAAAAAATATTTTTTCTACGTGTTTGAACGGCGATTGCTGCTTATCCCACCAACGGAATCGCAGCTGACTTCCACGAATGTTCATGATACGACTCCCTCATGTAGTCTGCTAATTATCGCTTGAGAGGAAATTGGTCACGGACATCTGTTACGGGCTCCCGCTCTATAACTACATTATAGTCGATTTTTGTTAGTTCGATTAGATTCTTTCAACACTGTTTTGAAAGTTTTTAGACAAGAGATTTAGTGTGCAATTACAAAGCAAATGTGAATTGCTCATTTCGTAATTCACTTAGAGAATGATAATATTTGAGTCCGTTCGAAAGTTATTTTTAACATGCAGCCATTTTTACAATTTACAATTCGGATCTCTGATCAGTTAAATGATATTTATAAAGTAAACTGTTTATTTTTCAGTTTACACGCTAAAAATTAAAACTTTACGAGGCCAGTGTTTCTTATTAGTACCAGAAATTAATAGCGACAAACTTGGGGTCTTCAAGTCAAAAGTCAATAGCTACTCAGTAGAACTCAGTGGTCATAGACGCTTTTAGAGCTCATACAAAGTAATGTTTGAACTTCAAGAAAATATCAGATGAGTCACAGAAAATATCGAAAACGTTTTGTAAAGGTACTGTACCCTTTTTTTTTTTTTTTTAGCGTGGTAAATTCATCAAATGAGACCTCCAAACCCGGGCAGGGCGGGAGGGACTGTCAGACTTCTACTGACTAAAATCCACGGTGTCCTTCAATAGCCCTTTCTGTTCCGGGGTCACGGTAAGGAAATAATCCCGCGACCCCGGCAGGCTTTGGCCCTCGGAGAGGGGGGCCCCGTCATTATGCTGACGCTCTTTGAGGCGCGCGTGGGACACAACGCGCCGTCGACCCGGGAAGGTACTGTACCCTTAGCACGACTTTTCACTCTTTTACTTTACAGCGTCTTTCGAGTATATAAAGCGTTTCATATATGAAAAAATGGAACAGCGCCTCTGGTGTGCGAAGAAGAAACTAATTTTTTCCTTGAAATTTGTCAATTTGAAAATGTCAAAGTTCCAGTTTACGTCAGAATAACTGAAAACTAGAAAACAAGATAAAACTCACAAACCAACATAACTCACATGTACTCACATTGTCCTTTATAACAGCTGAAACTTACGGCCAAGGTCATAGTCCCACTGTTGGGCAAGTATCCCACAAACACGATAGCCCTCACCCATGGCGCTGACAACACGCATGGCGTTACTACGAAAAGTCGAACTGGGAGTAACGAGTGAGTTCTGGGGGTCCATGGGAGTGAAAAAAGGCGACTATACGAGTGTATACCATTATAATTTTTATTTCTGCTTAAAAAATCCTTTTTACTCTTGAAGAGTGATGAAGATAAACAAACACCGGCCAACTGCGAGTTGGACCATTATTTTGTACCTACCATTATCTATAAAATACACCAAATAAAATCATGTCTCTTATACGGAAGCCCCCTTCAATATTCATTTTATTCTGTTTTTAGGATTCTAAATCTAAATCACACTAGCGGCCCGTCCCGGCTTCGCACGGGTGGACATGATGATTTCGTCCTCTATAACCTGGTCCTGATGGTTACAAACAGAACAGAAAAAGAATTATCTGAATCGGTCCAGCCGTTTGCAAGTTATGGGCTTAGCAACACATTTAGCGATCCTTTTTAGGGTTCCGTAGTCAACAAGGAACCCTTATAGTTTCGCCATGTCCGTCCGTCCGTCCGTCCGTCCGTCCGTCCGTCCGTCTGTCCGCAGTTTAGCTCAGAGACGCACAGTCCTAGAGAGCTGTAATTTGGTGTAAATATACGGATTTGTTGTGCCGAAAAAGTGGTAAAATAAAATCTCGTAAAATATTTTTTTTTAGGGTACCTCCTGTACACGTAAAGTGGGGATGTTTTTTTTTTTCTCGCGTACTAAATAGGTCTTTAAAAAATATTGATAGTTTCTTTAAAAAAATTCGTTTGTGAAATATTAAGCTTTAAAGTGCTAAATTTTGCTCGACTCGAGTGTCCCCCCCCTCTACCAGCTAAACGGTTATGTTTGGGGGTGTGAAAAAATTCACAATAGTAGTATATATAACGAAGTTTAAAAGAAAATTATCATGACTAAGTAGGCTTTACAACTTTACGAGTAATAGTCGACCAACTTATAAAATGTACTTGGATAACATATTTTCCTAAACAAAATGTATCGGAGAACATGCTCTTCAACTGCAAATGTAACTTTGTCAACTTTATTTTTCAGCTTTAATAGGTATGTTTTTACGGTATGTTTTTTGGGGATAGGTAGGTTTTTATCGTCAACTATTTTTAACTTACTTCAAAAAAGGGGGAGGTTCTAAATTCGTCGTAATCTTTTTTTTATGTATTTTCCCCGATTTCTCAAAGACTCCTGGACCGATTTTGAAAATTCTTCTTTTTAAAATTAAATTCAGCGAATCAGTTTAGTTAATTCGCATAAGTATTTTGATGGGCAACTACGGAACCCTACACTGTGCGTGGCCCGACACGCACTTGGCCGGTTTTTGTTATATTACAGAAGATAGATAGAAGATAAATTCCGAATCCCTGAGAAATTAAATGTAAAGTAAAAATGATTACTAAAAAATGTAATATGTACTTCATTTTCTGTCTATCCTTTTTTACGTTCAAAATCTCTGATTTTGCGTTGAAACATTCGCCATCAAAATCGAATGTGGCATAGGATTTGTAATCGCTTACCAATTCTACAAAATCCTCCCAATTCTACACTCACAATAATATTCCTGAAACCCTGACCTATTCTATAATAATATTATATCTGAAATTATTGGAGTCAGTAAGTTAGTAGGGGCAATGTCCTCACTGACCAGGCTATTTCTGTCCGTTGCCGAGATTTGATTGACGTACACTAACTGTACTCGCTTCTCGACGGCAATATCAACTAGTATTTGGGATGGTAAATTGTAAACATATGGTTTGATTGTTTGAATTGTTTGTACTTTAAAGGGTTATTTTATATGCAGAACGGTATTTTTTGTGTGGTTTTGGTGTTTTAAAGTTCATCAGCCCTTCGGAGGTGCTCGAGGCTAAATAATAACCATAGGTCGGTGTTTTGGGACGGAACAGTCGGAATTAGGTAGAATTATTTTGGTACTTGCATCGAAATGTTGATATTAATATAGATCTTCCCGAGATTTCTAACAGATCAGTCTCGTGTGGAAAACATTATTACAAAAAAATAATAAAACATCAGAGACAGGTTAGACAAATAAATCGTTTGGAACTAAATAACTTTTTATGTAAAAAATCACGGGATTTTTCTGCTCTTTAAAACTAATTCCGGGATTTCGGGCATATCCACTTTATTCTTTTGCAGCGTAAGTACATGAATAACTCTTCCTGATTCCGACTTATGATAATAACAGCCGCACAAGCCGATCTTTCTGGTTAAGTCATGCTTGTCATAGCGAGTTTCCTCTTTTTCTCGAAAAACATGTAAAGCGGTTAGTCCCGGCTGTCATTTGTAATCTTTGACAGTCTTTACAAGAAGCTCTAAAGTCTGACAACCAGTCTTACCCAGTATTACCCAGTTACTGGTTAGTGGAGAGGAGGCAGTCACTCCATGAAAGCATGAGACCCCAATAAAGTTGATTTTTGTTGAGTTCATCAACTTCTGAAATGGGTGGAGCGTAAAGGACTTGACTGGCTCAAAAAACAAACTTTTTTCAGTTGCCATTTGCGTCTCAGGGCTGCGGTGTTCTTTTAAGATTGTCCTGCTACCCTGCGAGGAGTACCAGTTAGTAACAGTACGTCTCAAGCGTATTCGGGGAAACATGTAAATACGCGGCGCTTGACCGTAAATAAAAATCTGTTTCAAATTAAATGTATTTAATAAAGGATAACTTTAAAATTCGGGTTTATTCATTTTTATTGATGTTTGACATACTAATTCAAATTAATTTAAAACACTGATTTCCGCATTACACAAAATACATATTATCCCGTGTATTCAAACTTAAATAAAATAAGCTGGAATGATCCACTAAACTAATAAATAGCTAGGTGTTGTTTTATAATATTTTTATTATGTTTTAAAGAAAATATAAAGATTTGGTAAATAGATAATCGAGTTGAAGTTATATTTCGGAGTTCCTCATCATTTTACTTGCTAAAATCTATTCTGTATAAACTATTTTTTTTCTAAAAAGCCGACGGCGAAAAGAAAATGTCTAAAAGGCGGAGTTTGAAAATATTCAAAGAACAAGGGATTTTCTTTGCCTTCCTATCCCCAATTTTTTGGATTTCATTTAGATTTAATATTATTTAGACCCTCAGAAAAGTTTGTTTAGATCCTGTAGTTTGTTAGACCGACGGAATATTAGAATGACCTTTAACCCGTTTGTTTAAATCCTTTTATTTACAAAGAAATTTTTAACGAAAAGATAAATTCAGATTGAGTGCAGGGATCGAACCTGCGTCTTCTGGATAGGTACTCCAGACGCCTTAACCAACTAGGTCATCGCAACCACTACTCACAAAGCTGAATTTCTCGTTCCCTTGTTTTTTTTTGAACGTTATTTACACGTCCTTTTATTTACTTTTACAAACTTTACTTTGTCTTTAAAAGAAAATCAAAATGAAACATTTTAAGCTATTTTACTCAAAAAATTTAACCAGTCCGAAAGACAGATGGTCAAAAAATATTTGACCGGTATTTTTTCTTTTTTAACATAAACAAAAATTGTCGAAGATACAACGCTTCTATTATAAAAATCAGAAAACGTCACTCGGTCGGTATAACTTTACAGGCGTTATGACATCACAAGCCCTCACCCCGGAATTTTAAAGCGTTTTAACTTTGTCAATAATCATTGATTTAAAAAATTATTATTAAAAAAAAAAAACTAAATATTATTATTATTATTAAAAAAAAAAACTTAAATATAAAATTCTTTATTCTACCTTACGGACCAAAACAGTTTTTTTTTACAATGTAATAATGCAGTAAACTACCGTATCACCACATACGACCACCTCATTTAATCTAGAACAGGTACAGACAACTTATATGCACTACACAGTCTGACCTAATCTGACCTACAGAGAAGCCACCTGCTAATTCCAGGAATATTATCTCAATGGGCAATACTGACCTTGACATTCGGGCATCGATCCCGGCATGCATCGATTGTATGCCCGGTAATTGAGTTCAGTGACCGAGTGGTTCCTTAAATTCTTTATTCTACCTTACGGACCAAAATAGATTTTTTTATAATTTATTAATGCAGTAAACTACCGTATTCCCACATACGACTACCTCATCTAATCTAGAACAGGTACTACAGACAGCTTATATGCACTACACAGTCTGACCTAATCTGACCTACAGAGAAGCCACCTGCTAATACCAGGAATATTATCTCAATGGGCAATACTGACCTTGACATTCGGGCATCGATCTGGGCATGCATCGATTGTATGCCCGGTAATTGAGTTTAGTGACCGAATGGTTCCTTATTCGAATTACTAATTGGACATTGATTTTAGACGGTTGTATGTCTATCCTGATATACATGTTTGGGTGTTGTGTATGCATGAATGAACGTCGTGGTGGACGTGTTGATTTGTAGGTTATTGCAATGCATTATATTTTTCAGTTTAAACGAGGTATTGGTATAGTAGAATATTTGACGCCATTAAAAGTGATTTTCCTTGTAGTTGTTTTTAAATAAATCAGGCTTTTTGAATTATTTCAATACTTATCTCTTCTCTTTTTTTTAAAAAAAAAAGTACGTTGTCAACAGTAGGTTTTTTTCCATGTATTGTGGATGCGTTTGTTATTATTTAAACTCACATATTATGTACCTACATAACCAGACAGACCCGAAGCTAGAATTTGTAGATCATACAAATATTTGTTCCGTGCGGCAATCGAATCCATAACGCGTAGCAGTCAATCGCAGAGCCACTACCGCCAACCGGTCGTCAGATTATTCAGTATTAATTAATTTATCTTATAGCCAATTACTTCAAGAAACAACTCATGAATCAAAATTCAAGAGTGCACCCAAAGCAGAATCTTCGATGAATGATTGGATTTTTACAGAACTGTCATGTCACTGATATGTTTGATTCAGGAAAAATAACATGTCAGAAACTTTACTTACTAAGACGCGCGGATGAAATCTGAATTTAATTTTATCTGCAGCTTGTTACTATTACATTTCAGTTTTTTTTTTCAAGTATCATCTGTATGTTTTCATATTATGCATTATTATTATTATTTTAAATTTCTTTTAACATCTCGGGATCATGGGATCCCGGACTTTTGAAGGGCGTGGCAGGAGCCGAAGCCATCTTGCAGAGGCCCATTACGCATTTTTAAATGAAATGAGGCTCTAACCGGCGGTTATCCCTGTTTGAACTATACCAGTATACCCAAGGACAACCCCCGGTTGGAGTTGGACTATTGCGGAATATGGAAACAAAAGACAGGGTTATGGCGTTTGGTGGGTTCGGTGGACTGGTGAAATAATGATTATGGAAAAACTATGGCCCCTGCCTAATCAATGTTTTTTATACATAGATACGATGGCAGGGGGTGACTTGCACACTCAACAAATGGACCCCCAAACATATCGCTAGCACTAGGTGACGTAGCGACAAGGGGGTAACATATCCTGAGGTGCTTGAGGAGTGGAGAGGTATTCCACGGTTCTCAGAATCGACCAGGAACCCGGAAGTATGGTCGATCCCTACAAACACTTACTGGAATACTTCCTTCCTCCGAGCACGTTTGCTCTTGCGAATCTCCACTCTAGCCAGCCAGTTAAGGCAAGAAAGAGGTGGGAGGTCTGTTCCTCGTCAGTGTTCACTCTGGCCGGCCAATAAAGGCAAGCCAGAGATGAGGAACAAGATATCTCCCGGGAGATCAGGTCCGTGGGGTCGCAACTGCCCAACAGCTCGCCACAAGCTGCCCTGCGGGTATTATTATTATTATAAGCCCGTGTCGTCCCACTGCAGGGCAAAGGCCTCCCTTCCCTCCTTCCACTTTTCGCGATCTAGTGCGATAATATGCATTATTTTCTTATATATTATAATTATGAATTTTCCTCATTTTTTCTCTGCAAAATCATGAAAATAATATACACAAGTAATTTTAATTGGGCTTAAGAAGAATAAAATAGAATATTTTCGACGATCTTCCCCGTACGACTTGACAGCGTAACTGTACACGCAACAATTGTTTACAACTACCCCCGTACAATAATAGACGTCCGGTCGGGTCCTTGACCTTGTGTTTAGACCTCTGATGTCCGACTTGACATATATATACGAAATAGTATATACGCTAAATTAATGTACCTAGGTGTCTGGGTATTGCTCTGGTATTAAGTACTAATTATAAATCTGTGTCAAGACCCCTTAATATGAAACACATTCATCATCATCAGCCTATAATGTTCCCACTGCTGGGACACAGGTCTCCTCTCTGTGAGAGGAAGTGGGCCATAATCCACCACGCGGGCCCAGTGCGGATTGGTGGATGTCACATCTCTTCGAATTTTTGGTTCTAGGACATGCCGGTTTCCTCACGATGTTTTCCTTCACCGTTTTGAGAGCAGTGGTGATGAAATAAATTACACAAAGTAATGCGCCAGGCGGGGTTCGAACCCACGACCTAGAACTCGTAAGTCGGGACCGATACCACTGGGCCACCACTGCTCCCCACTGTGCCACCACTGCTGAAACACATTAACCTTATAAAAACTTTTTAAAATATCGAAGGAAAAATCCAAAGGAGTACTCAATATTTTTAAAGGATAAAGTTGAAGAATTTGTTTGGTTAGTTCAACGCGCTAATTTCAGAAGCCTACTGGTTCGAACTGAAAAAAAAAATTGTGTTGGGAAGTTCATTTATGGAAAAAGGCTCTATTACATCACGTTACGACGAATAAAAGCTGAGCAGTGGAAATGTATTCGCGGGGAACAGCTTATAGTAAAGTATATAACATAGGTGTTGAAGACTGGCGTCACTGCCGAAGCATACCTAAAAACCGTTGGCGTGACTAATTGGACTCTTTTCAAGAGACTGGCCGGAAAGGCAAGACTAAAAACGTTGAAGGAAATGGGGAGGTATTTGCCCAGGCAGTGAGATAGAACAGTACCCTTAGCACGAATTTTCAGTAGGTATTTGAGACGTAAAGTAAACTGGAACTTTGACAATTTCAAATTGACAATTTTCAAGGAAAACATTACTTCCTTCTTCGCACACCAAAGGCACTGTTCCATTTTTTCATACAAGAAACGCTGTAAATACTGAAAAGACGTTGTAAAGTAAAAGAGTGAAAACTCGTGCTAAGGGTACAGGAGTATAAAAACAAATACTATACAAATACTAAGCGACTCTGTAACGCTGACGTTTAGTCAGCGTTACAGAGTCGCTTCATTTTTCTGTGACTTTGATTCATAATTATAATTATCTAGAAAGCAAAATTAAATAAAATCCTTTAAAACTTTTAAAACCGAATTTTAAAGGCGTTTTTTCGGCTCTATCTCTATTTGTTTCTTAATTAACATAATTGGCAGACTCAGTTTAGACATAAACAAAAATGACAGACATTTCATTTTTGTCTGTGAGAGACAGTTTCTTTCACATTTTAACATATACCCTAAAAAAACTGATTTAGAGTTGGATTAAGTTGAATTACTTTAGGTAAGAAACCGCTGTGTTACACTCATGTCATACTACAGTATACATACTCGTACGCAACCCAATGCCGTCGGCACCCACAGGATAAAATGACCTGACAAATTCACGTTTATATTCGCACACCCAGAACAACACTGCACTAAGTCTAAATAGCTCATTTTTCAGAATCGACGAAAAACCGTTATCTCATGTTATGTGACAGTTATTGCGAATGTCCTGCACATTGCATGTAAAGATTCCAATGCGTATCAGCATTATCAAGTTCAGTTGATTGTAAACGCATTAATAATGCAAAATAATGCATTTTTTGACTTAATTCACTGTTGTGGAATGACTGAACGAAATAAAACATAATTATTTTGAGTAACGTCCTTTTTACTGATTGATTCTGAAATAATGCACTATTATTCTACTGTTTATTTATTGAAATTCAATAAACAATAACGACCTATTTGTTTTGTTTTTAGGAATATACCAATTAATAATGAAATAAAAGACAACATTTTACTAAAATCAGTAGGTACTTATATTTTGAACGTAAACTAGTACTCGTTTTGGACCCTTATAACATGTAAATCACAAAAAAACCAAAAAGAAAATCTTCAAAAATCTTCTGTTAATCAAAAAGTAAGAAAAATTAATGGCAAAGTTGGTTGGATTTTTTTTTTTTTTTTTAGCGTGGTAAAATCATCAAATGAGTCCTCCAACCCCGGGCAGGGCGGGAGGGACTGTCAGACTTCTACTGACTAAAATCCACGGTGTCCTTCATAGCCTGTTAGGTTCCGGGGTTACGGTAAGGGAATAATCCCGCGACCCCGGCAGGCTTTGGCCCTCTGAGAGGGGGGCCCCGTCATTATGCTGACGCTCTTTGAGGCGCGCGTGGGACACAACGCGCCGTCGACCCGGGCATGGTCCTTGGTCGGGCAGCGAGTTGCCCTTTACTCGCTGCCCGCATGCCCGCGAAAGTTGGTTGGATACAAAACAATTTTAAGTAACTCAAAAACTGTTATATGCATCAGATTCCATAAAACCACCATCTGTTTTCTTTGAAAGGGCCGTCTTAATATACCTGTCACAAATGCTCAGCGTAGCCTTAAAAACTCTTTACATACCCTAATCCTGTTGTTATCTTTTTCAAAATAGTAAGACGAATTCAAAGCCCTCAATTTTTGAGGAAGTGATGTACCTATATTTCGGTTTGATTTCTTGTGTATGCCTTACTATGAATTCTCTTTGCCTCTCCAAATCGCCCAGCTGCCAAAACTGTTTGAAAATGTCTTGTCTTACCATCTCGTCCATTTTAGTTTTGCAATTCAACCTGCATTTGTCGCCACAAGGTGGACGGATTTGACGCCCAGTGATCAGTTTTGCAGGATTTGTTAAAGAAACACACTCTTTTCCTGTATTCCGCAATGCCTTAGCAATCTTGGACTTCCAGCCAGCAGGGTTTTGTATTCTCTTTCTACTTATCTTGGGGTAGCTCACTGATGGAGCAGTGTCACTGGCAGAAAAAGTTGAGGGTGCGTTTGTCGGAGTAGCATTGGAATTCCCTTGAATATTTGCTGTAGATGGACACGGTCTATTGGATTCATTATCAGGTGAACTACTTGAGCTATTGATATTTCTTTAACAGGTACTATAAAAGTAGGATCCGTGTCCGAATAATCTATAAAATCTTCTTCATCGCTATGATCAGATAAAATAGAAACGGGTACCTCCCTATCTGATGCTTTATCGGCTGATGCTGCCTTCGCTGACGTCTCATCGGTTGATGCGGCAACGGTTGTATTTTCGACATCCTTTTCCACGCTGCTTTGTTGAACAGGTCCGGTTTCTTCTGTAGATGCTTCCATTGCCCCTTTAAATAACAGGAGACCACGACCATTCATCATCTGCCAAATAACAATAACAAATTTAATTAATTCAACAATAGTGCATTATCTCAAACAAAATTATTAATCTTTTTGTAAATAAAGAACAACACAAATTGTAAATATATTTCTTTTAATTTACAATGTAAGTAACAATTATAAGTATAAAAAATAATTATAATGATTTTTTTTACAAAATTAGGGCATAATTTATACCTACCATCAATAGTGCATTATTTAACTGATTTTCACCTTTTACGAACAATACAGAACCATTTTGAAATAATACAAAAAATCTAACATACCTTCGTCAACAACAGAGTACTATTTCGAAATAGTATCAAACACGTTGTATAAACACAGTCACCAACACTGAATTAAAACTAAATGATTCGGAGTATTTTTTATGATACATTCAACAACACCGCATTATCACAAAATAATTCACTGTTGCGTAAAGAATCTGCGTGCTGTTCCCTCAGGCGGACAAGTTGCAACTAGAAATAGTTTTGTGTTCGCGGTAAGGCTCTGGCTGCGCGTCTTCACCAACAGAGAGTTAGCGCGCCATCTGTTGGACATTTTTGTAAATATAAATACGCCTGTCTTCGTGGTTTACGCGGCAAATTTTCGGCTATTCAATTATATTTACAAGTCGATTTTGAGATTTTTCGACATAATACAGTGTTGTTCTGGGTGTGCGAATGTATGTAACATACCTAAAATTTTTTTTTCCAGTGGTAGACATTTAGTTAATATTTAAGGTCATTATTATGTTTGTTTAGATTAGTATTGAGTTATAATTGGAATTAAAATAATTGGATTTAATTAATAAAAAAATAATTATAGATACCTACTTACAATTTGTCTGAAGATGTTAAAGATCTTCTTTTATTTATTTAAAGTAAAATAATGTTTCTTTGATATTATACCTACATTTTGTTTTCCGACCTTACAACAGATTCTTTGAAGATATACCTATTTAACTTGTGCTAACACATTGAAATAATTAGAATTGAAAATTTCTTCCACGATACAAAATATTATATCCTATGAAGTATGAATTAATCAAATTTCAGTCGCATTAATTTCTTTCTTTCAAGATCACCGTAGATTTTAGTCAGTACCTACAAGTTTGACAGCACAAGAAGAAGTACGGTACCCACCCACTGGTAAAATCATCAAATGAGTCCTCCCGATTAGGAGGACTCATTTGATGATTTTACCACGATACAAAAAAAAAAACTCATTTAACATAGGACATAAGTTTTTCATTTGAGACAGCACGTTACAATCACACTACCATGCCTGCCTACCCCACAACTAAATAGGGCATGTGCTCATGGTAACATTAATAACGTAAATAGTCCTGAGTGTCCAGCCGAACTGTGCCCTTGAACTTAGTGGCGACCGTCCCGTCAGACGGACGGACTTATTGTGTAAACATTGCAATTTTGATGCAACTGCGATTGCGATTGTGTGACTGATAAGTTGTTTCATACTTCATAACTCAATGTGGAAGCTTATTTTTGAAACTGCAACTGGGATAACGCTAAGGAAAATCAATGTTTCTTCGTTCGAATTTGTTGAAAACTGGTGGCGCACATCATGTGACCGTTAAAAGGAATGAGAACCCAATTTAAAAATAAAACCAAATATCTTCTAGATAATGATAAGATATTTAATTATTCAAAAAATATTTTGTTCGGAGTTTCACAGGACTGGTAAGAAATAGCGTCACCAAGTATGACATCACATCCCAGAAATGCGCAATGCGAATCAGATCGCAAGAAGATGACATGTGTTCGTCACAGATATTTGCGATGCGATGCGAATCTCGGTTTTTGTCCGTCGCTAATCGATCACATTATCACAAAATATTGCAAGACTTACACAAAGTACCTTTATTAACTACAAAGTTTGACCGTGGTCAATCGTCCGGTCATCGACCCTGACCTAACAATGGACCCAAACCTACAGGGTGTATGTTAAGGATGTAACACTCACCAAGTGTGATGTAAGGTTTAAAGTTACATGCTGGTATTAATATACCCCGCTAATATTGTGATGGAGCCGTGATAGGCCAGAAATAGCATAAAATGGGGATGGTTAAAATTATAATTAGGTTGGCTTTGGCGAGTGGAGTATGTAAGTAACAGGGTTTAAAAATATCAAAATAATCGTTATCACTGAGTTCACATAGGCAGGATAAAGTTGTAAGAATTTATTTATAAGAAAAGAAACTGAGCTTACCTGCATATTCTACAACTACATTTTAGAAAAAAAAATAGTTTAATGGAGAACCGCCTCCTTTTTCTGAAGTCGGTTAAAAAATGAAGCAGTTCTGGGAACATATTCAATGCTACTTTTTTATGTTTGATACATAAAATTGCTTTAACTTTTAATCTTTATCAAGTAATATTTTACGGAAACCTCAAAAATAATGTCAATTACAGTAGGTTACAAAATTAGCTCAAGGCATTAAGTCAGTCCGCCGCTGTACACGTTTTTAGTAACATGTGCATAATAATAATAATAATAATATTCCACAACTATCACACAACGCCATCTAGTCCCAAGCTAAGCAGAGCTTGTGTTATGGGTACTAGACAACTGATAAACATACTTATATATTTCTAAATACATACATATTATAGATAAATTACACCCAGACACAGAACAAATGATCGTGCTCATCACACAAACATTTGTCCTGAGTGGGAATCGAACCCACGACCTCCGGCATAGCAGTCAGGGTCACTAACCACTAGACCAACAGGCCTGTCAAAAAAGTCATAAAGCTTAAATAAATAAATACATTTATTTAAAAATATAGCAACTTTATAATATTTCTTTTTCGTTTGTTATTTCAGTTATATACCTATCTCTAAAATGTTGGAACGCAAATGGATAAAGTAACAAAATAATGAGCATCTAAGAGAAAATCTAAAATTGGCGCCGCGTCGGTGACTGAAAAATGTAAAGGTAATTGGTTGCTATAATATAATGACAATAATGAGGGCAATGTTTTCACCAAAAAAAAACCAACTCAAATATTTATCGGAACAACAGCAAGAAAATTACGAGTCTCTTTTTATTTTTCGCAATCCACTAGCGTTTCCCAAACAGCTACTACACAACCGGTTGCTCAATCACTTTCCACGATACACCCACTTGAATGGACATTAGTTGTCTATCGACCAGTATAATAATACCACTACTAAGAACAGTTCCTAACTAGACATACTACGAGTATAATACTAGTAACAGATAATACCTACGTTTGCTGGTATTTGTGTCAGGGCCAGTAATACCTATTAATTGTATAGCGGTTATCTTGATTGGAATGTGATTGGAGGATACATTTCAGGAAATTGAACCCTGTTTTATAAGATAAATAAATATGTTTGGTACATACAAGTTGTATGAATAAAATGTAGGTATCTGTATTTTCAGTGAGGTTGCACTAAACACTTATAGAAAGAAGGTCTTTTGATCCAGCTGTAAAAATATTATGAGAGAAACTAGTTTAAAATACAGTTTCTGAATTATAATTTTAAGCGAGTCTAAATGCAATAGAAGAATTGACAGTTATTTTGGGTACAGTTGTTAAGGAGTGGGTGTGTGTATGTTTGTAATGAATAAACTCAAAAACTACAGCGCCGATTCAAAAAAAAAATAACCATAATAAGCAACATTCACCCTGAGTGACAAAGGCACGTATCATGTCCACCCGTATGATGCCGGGACTGTTTATTTATTTTTTTATAGCGGCCCCGCTAGTAAATAATAAATTGCAAGAATGATGGAAAACATAGTTTTCCGAAGTTAATACTTACTGTTTTTCTTTTGCTATGTAAACTTACTGATATTTTAACAAATAAGCATTGTTGTGATGTTTCGAATAGAAAATAAATTAAATGTGAATAAATAACACCAAAAAAATTTTGATGAACTTACCCTTAGTGGTTCTAAAAAGTGTTAGTATTGAAGAAAGCTATTATTATAAGTATTTTTAGAACTATTCACTTTCACTCTGAGAAATCACTTACAATTCCAACAAAATTCACTTCACAATCTTTCACAATTCCACTAAAATTTTCAGCCACTTTCTACACTAACTTTTACTTTCACTTTCAACGTCAAAATCAAAGAATAAACTAACAACCCAAAAAGGGTTCACCCCTTAACAACCCCTACTCACAATAAGATACCTGTTTCTTTGTAACAGGTTCAGTTTCTTATCTTTTTTTATGGGGTTTTTTCTTCTGGTTCTATTTAAGTTGTGGGTGCCCCTTGTAACAATAAAAAAAATAATTAATATTCATGTGAATTTCACGCGGTGGAATAAAAACTGTGTCAGGCGGTACTGTCTAAGCAGGTTACTGTGGCCCTGGAATGCAAATGGCAATAGAAAGAACAGTTTGGATTTCTAACCAGTAAGAGATTAGGAGTCTCTATTTCGCTCCTACCTAACGGGACCACTAAGTGGGTGGACTCATTCGATGGATTTACTCAAAAAAGGGCTATTAAATATTTGACCATGATCCTTTTTTTTATCAACCAAAGCACGCTGAGTAGTGGAAATAATAAAGGGAGACCTTTCATTTCAGAAGTGAGATCCGACTTACAAAAATTAGCATTATCGCTTCTTACGAAGAGTTCAGGAAAAATATATATCGCTACTTATTAAATAAATAAAGACAAGAATTGAATACGAAACAGTGCATAAATAAGCGTATCCCTAAGACTTTATTGCCAAAATTTAAAAGTAAGTACTACAACTTTACTTATTTTAAATTAAACTTATCTACAGTCTTAAACTTTACATTTAAGAGCTCAAATCTAGAACATTCCTAAATACCATTTCTTCTTTTTGAAAGCATCCCCTTTGTCATCTTTTACAACCCACAAAAGAATGTAAAAGGGTTACCCTCAACAGACACCAAATCAAGAACCTGACTACTTTCTTTTAAAAAACTAACCTGTTCCAATTTTGAATTTCAATTCGTATCTCGTCGCTAACCTGTTCTATTTTATTTGAAATTCTCACAAGAACTGGAATGAACCGCTTCAATCTGGTTCAAACTGCTCAGAATTGGATAAAACTGGTTATCACCGGTTTTGATTTGTAAGATTACGGGAATTGCGATTGTGTTAAAGGTTAAGATGTCATGGGAATTTAGGGTTATCTATAGATAGTGTTTGTAGACCATGGAATTGTGTTGTCTGTTTATTGAAGATCTGGTTACTGTGGGAGCCGTTCATGTGTTGATTCGATTGTTATGAAAGTAACATTATAGTATTTTATAATTCTATGTTACATTATTTTCCGTTTTCAAAAATACTTATTTTAGAAAAATACGATCTACAGTTTTTATTTAATTTATTTTTGTGCTTCGTTATGTGCTGAGTGCTTATGAAAATAAATTCTGCCTGAACTACTTCAGTATATAGGTAATTACTAAGTTTTTTTTTTTCATTTTAGTACACTTCTGCCTAGCCCTTCCAATCGTTACAGGCTCAATATTGTGTTTGTATAAAATAATGCATTCCAAAAATACTATAACATTACTTTAACATTAATTACTTATTCACCTTTCCATACTACCTTTACAAAAGCTTCTTTTTTTCAAAAGTCACGCATATAATAAACAATAAGTTATGTATAACAAAACGAGCCCATAATAATTACAAAAACATCTTAACCCAGTACATAAAAACATTACATTCATAACGCGACATAAAACCTCCTTACAATTTCACCCTAACCCAATTTATACAACTCAGCGAAATTCTGCTAGACGCCCTACCCCAAACAGCCGTACAAAATCGCCTAAAGCGCTACAGCAGCTGCCTCGTACATCGCACCGCACCTATTCCTCAGAGAAATTCAAATAACGAACGCCTAGCACCGCCATCTTGCGCAAGACGCTGGTATAGAATAACTATACGTACTTTTTTCAGCGAAACGTCTTAAGTTAGACATTTTTACGCCACTATAGCTCTTATGACGACACCTTACGTTGGTAAATCGCTCGCGGAAAAATGGTCCTACATCCCGCGTCTTGGCTTATTTTCGAATATCGTAACTTTGAAAACCCGCATCTTCAAATCAACCTTAAACTCAGAGTAATAGAGTTCAAATTCAAACACGCTGCAAATAAACTTACGCCAATTTGAAATGTCATCATAAAACTATAATAACAATGCACGCGACTAAACTAGCTGCCATCTCATTCCACGCGATTAAATTCGAATGTGATAGAAAGAGACAAAATTAGTGATAGTAGTTGCGATTACAGGGGCGTGGCGAAATAGTTAGGATAGTGGAAGTTTGGAAGAAGTTCGGAAGAGGGTAGCTTTTGGTAGATTTTATTGGATTTTACTGTAGTACGGTAATGGTTCGCGGAGCATTTGAATATCAATGGCGCTCATTGAAATTAAAATAGAGCTGACGCCATATTTTTAGATGAAGTCAAACTGTTTTATGAATTGGAAACTACTTTTTCTTATCCAGGTCTTTGTAATTTTTTTGTTAGGTATTAATAAAGTTTCAATTGATCTTGAATGCATTTTGTTGCTAAATGTTGGGATAGCAAAATTTTCGTTTGTTCATAATATTTTTGGTAAAGTAGATTTTACCCTAATTAGGTCACATCAAAATATTTTATGAGCTTGGCTCACTGATCTTTACAGATGGAGTAAAACTATTGATAAATTGAAACAAAGTTATAATTATTAGCAATGAGAAAGCGATTGAGGTGTTCAAAAACAAATTCATACTAGGTACCTATAGGTTCATATTAGGTCTCAAAAGGAGGAGAAAAAGGGAATACTACACCTTTAAACAAAGTAACGAACGACGCACAACGATTTTTCTTGATCGAAGAATCTAATGATTTTTATCTAAAGGCGCTCCAACACCGCGAGCATTCATCTGTAATGTAACATAAAAGTGTGCAATTTGATGCTCTATTGTCTTCGAATGTTCGAATCTGAAACGTTACATTACAGGTGAATGCTCGCGGTGAGGGAGCGCCCTAACTGCACATTTTCTCTTAGAAACATAGATTTGATCTTTCCCTTCTATGTCATACATGTCTTGTATGGTTCAGAATGTTAGGCCACAAAGGTACCTACCTAATGAATAAAAGGCAGTTCAATAAAGAAGTCATCCCGGCCTGGGTGGGGCGAAAAGGACTGTGAAACTTGTATTGACTCAATTCACGATGTTCCTTCAAATTGCCCTTTACGTTCTAGGGTCCTGTTGCATGTTGCTGATGATGAGAAAGCTAAGTGAACATTTTAATCATTCTTTCACAGTATTGTTTAATTTTGCAAAATTAATTCACGTTAAAAAAAAACTTAATAAGCTACTGCATTCCTTGAAAAGTCAAATAAGTGCACCCGCAGCAGAAATGCCAGAAAACAATATTCGATTAAAATTTGCATCATATAATACACTGACAGATAACGTGCAACCAAAACCGTTGAATGTAAAGGCGCTCCCTCACCGCGAGCATTCACCTGTAATGTACCGACTACCGTTACAGATTCGAACATCATCAATGAAGGAAGACAATCGAGCATCACAATGCGCACCTTGTATCAAATCTGTACTAAATGTATGTACTACAATACGCGAATGCTCGTCAGTCAGGGAAGTAGTATTGTAATGTAATACTCAAAGTCGAATCTATAATGTAACATTACACGAGACTGCTTCCGGTGAGGGAGTTCCTTTAAAAAAGTTTTTCGAAGAAAGATTAGCACACGAAAAATATTTAAAAATATCGTTTCAACTATTTTTTTTTCTTCTAAAATTGTGTTTTTCTAATGCTGGGATTTTTGAACGAAAAGATCTATAAAACTTATTTTTACCCGCCGGGCGCGTTACTTTGTGCAATTTATTTCATGACCACTGCACTGAAAACGGTGAAGGAAAACATCGAAAAGCCCGTATGTCCAGCAACCAAAAACTTGACTGAGCCATCGTGGTGCTTATTAACTCTCAAAGAGAAGAGACCTGTGTCCCAGCTTTGGGAACATTACCTACAGGCGGATTACGCTACGCAGCAGATTATTTTAAATGCAGCCCCATTTTCCGGGGTCGCGGGCCTACCGAATTACCGTAACGTCGGAACGTAAAGGGCTATTGAAAGACATCGTTCATTTAGGTCAGGTCAGTACAAGTCTGACAGCCCCGCGCTGTCCTGGGTGGGAGGACTCATTTGATGATTTTACCACGATAAAAAAAGTGCAGCCCCATTGACGTACAACTTTTCGAATAGATAACCGCTTTTTTCAATTCGATTAAAAATAAAAAATTCCAAATCATTTGTTCCCTTTCCCCTTTCATCCTTACCTTCCTTATTCACGTTTTTATTTTCACTTACATCAGAAGCCCAGCAATGTGGACAACGATGCGACACAACATATCAACACGTGTGACATTACGGTCTGACCGCGTCCACCGCACAGAGGAAACTGTGGAGTGGCTGTTTTTTTTTTTTGGAGAGTTTCTTTATCAAAAATAAAGTTGGCTTCATGCCTATGGTTGGGGAATTAAAAATTTTATTTTGTTATACGAAATAATGCCTGCGTCGGAAATCGTAAAATTTTTGTGGATAAGAAAATCGAATTGAGACAGGCTTGAACCTGCGACCTTCTGATTCAATACACCAGATGCTTTACCAACTAAGCCACTGCAATCATGTCTTGGAATAATTCATTTGTATAATATTCATGAGTAATAATGTCCAGAATAAAAAGCGTTATAGTGAAAAAAATAATTAAGAAGAAAAGGAAGGTAGGTTTTTGTGGAAAAGGAGGTCACAAATAGGTACAAATCCTACTCGCAGATGATTTCAGTATTATACAAAAAAGCTAGTTTGCTCATAATTCTTCTAATTATATTAACTGCTTTTCTCAAAAATGTAGTAGTCATTAAGAGATTACGGAGAGCAGTGGTGGCCCAGTGGTATCGGTCCCGACTTACGAGTTGGAGGTCGTGGGTTCGAAGCCAGCCAGGCGCATTACTTTGTGTAATTTATTTCATCACCACGGGTCTCAAAAGGGTGAAGGAAAACCATCGTGGAAAACCGGCATGTCCTACTCGTAGAACCAAAAATTCGAAGATTATGTGACATCTTGGTATAGATGGTAGACGCGGGCCCAGTGCGGTTTGGTACAAGCACTGGGCCCGCGTGATGGTTTATGGCCCACTCCCTCTCACAGAGAGGAGGCCTGTGTCCCAGCAGTGGGAACATTATAGGCAGATGATAATGATGATGAATTATGTCAGAAACAGATAGTCATAAATAGTCCAATGGTAACACACGAATGATTAATTTTGTTATTCTCTAAAATAAGGTAATCTTGTAACTATAAGTTAGCTTATTATTAGTTAGGTCACAGTGGTAATAATTATGAATGTCGAGACAGAACACGTGTAAAATTATGTCTAACCCATCTTGACCGCACAGTGGCCTACATGGAGTAGATTTTTTAGTTTTAACAAGTGTTATATTATGTCAGGTTTTTTTTTGAATCGTGGTAAAATCATCAAGTAAGTCCTCCCACCCGGGGCAGGGCGGGCGGAAATGACAGAAATCCACGGTGTCCTTCAATAGCCCAGCCCTTTATGTACGTTCCGGGGTCACGGTAATGAGATAAGTCCCGCGACCTTGGCAGGCTTTGGCCCTAAAGGGGGGCCCCGTCACAATGCTGACACTCTTTGATGCGCGCGTGGAACACAATGCGCCGTCGACCCGGGCATGGTCCATGGTCAGGCAGCGAGTCGGCCATTACTCGCCGCCCGCATGCCCGCGCCTACGGTGGCCGGAGATCGTCTGCCGATGTCCGTCGCCGTGGGCGTCTACCACTGCGGCTGGGGTGGAGGGAGGACGCTATCCTCTACCTCACGCGGCCCGCTTCCTCCTTCGCGAGCATGACTGCTTCGCAGAAGAGGATTGTGTCAGGCTTGAGAAAATAAAATTTATTCATAATTTATTCTGGCTAGCCTATGTCGGAGTTGGCTTCAACCGGGAATAGCTAAAAACAATCGTATTTTAAAAAAAATATTATTATGAGATATATAGTGACAATTAGGTAGTCAAGAAAATTGAAGTCGTCCCTGCGTTTGAAGCTCTATAAGAACTTGGTTGGCCTGATAGCATAAAACATAATTATTTTTATTGGAAACATTTATTTTACACATTGTGATTTTCTACTGAAGATTTCATAAAAGACCCATTAAACATTTTACAAAAAAGAAATACACTAGAGACTTTAGAAGATAATCTTTTTTAATTTTTATTTAAATAATACAAATACTTGAAAGATTGGAGAAATGCCGGAGAATAAGACAAAGCTGATTAGAAAAATTATCTATCATAAAGTAGAGCTAGATTGTCTTATTATGTGAAGATTTTGCTTTGAGTCTCTTGACAGGCTTGCTTCCAATAAGAATTAAGTCATCTCCATACGATTTATATGCTGTTCACGCATATCCAGTTGGACATCATTTCACGTAGTCAACAAAATCTTTCTTAATAAGAAACATTTGCTCATTTTCTCATTTAATATTTAATTCTAACAAGAGTTAATAAAACTATTTTCTTCCAATACATAATCGTCTCCACCCCATTTCTGTGTGAGGTCAGCGTCCGGTCAGTCAGGTGTATTTGTGTATTTGCCACACGAAACTTTCTTGCCGTTTCTCATTCACTCTGAAATAAGAATAAACAGAGTCTTGAAATTACGAATCTAAAGGCTAACGTAACATCGCTGTCATCTTCTCTTCATCATTTATTTGTCTATTTTATTCCTTACTATATTGGGGTCGGCTTCCAGTCAAACTAGATGCAGCTGTATATCAGTATTTTACATGGAGCGACTGCCTATCGGACCTCCACAACCCAGTAACTGGGTAATACGATACCCCATGGTAAGACTGGTTGTCAGACTTTTAGAGCTTCTGACTAATGGTCATCTTCACTTGTATTCGGGTCAACTCACAGCTTCTTTAGTATTTTACAAGGAGCTATTACTTCTTTTTGTTGTTTCTTCGTTCGAAATACAATCAAAATAAAATAAAAATTGAAAATATCTTCAGTATAAGTTGTCTCCAAGCCATCTCTGTGCGAGGTCATCGCCCGGTCAGTCAGTTGTGACTTGTCACCTATCGACGGCACGGTTGGCGCATTCCGGTGAAAACATGCGAAACTTCCTGAAAATATTGAAAAAGAAGCTTATTTTCATTGCACAAAGTGTTATTTTACTATTAGAAATTATTTGTGAGACTAGCCATGAAAATATATTTTTTTAAATAAGTACATAGACAATTATACATGAACTCACGATTTCTTCCCATGGGGGTAGTCAGAAACTACAGAGCGCTACTTGCTATGATTCTTTTCACACCCCTTTCGCCTCATACACATTCATACATCTGGCAATACAAGCACGCCGTTTGCGAGTACTCACGTATGCACCCGACCTCTCTGAAGCATTTAACCCAAATGTGATTTTTCAAAAGAAATTCAAAGGCAAATTCAGATTAGAAAAAGGGCATTTGAAAAGTACCTAAATTAAAGTTATACACAGTGACTTTTTAGTCGTCTTACAAAAGCAGCCCAGTTCATGTATCCAATGACTAGAACACGTTTTAAAAAATAATATATAAGAGATTTAAAAAATTTAATAATAAAATTATAATTCGATATTATGACGCAAGGCGTAGTTAGAAACACCCTCGTCTCCTAGAAAATTGGAATGGAATGATCTGCTCGACTATTGCGCTGGGTAGGTATACTCTACAGCTTGATACGTAAACATTTTAACAGGGTGTTTCATATTTCTAATGTAGCTATTTATTAAAAATTATTTTTACGATTAAAAAAAAAACTCGCCTAGAGGTATTTTAGTCGGATACATTAAGTGGACCACTTTTGTAAGACGACTAAAAAGTCACGGTGTATTTCGTTCATGCCGTACTGTCGTTTGTTGGATAGATGAGATGGAGCTACCTACCTTGAGAATTGTGACCGTTGAAAGGAATAGAAGGACATCACCCTTTGATCATGGCAGTTATAATACAAAATAGCGAGCCAAATGCAAACCAAACCATAGGTTAGGGTCGCGGAACTGCCTCATCAGTTAAAGGTGACCCTGGAACGTAAAGGGCTATTGGAAAATCACCGTGGATAATGTCAGTACAATTCTGATAGTCGCTTCCCTCCAGCCCGGAATGGGAGGACTCATTTGATGATTTTACAAAAATAAACATTGGTTAAAAAATTTGAAGGTTTGAGAATTGGGAACTAAGATCACTTAAACTTCAAGCTTCATTTAATTTCTTATAAGATAACGCCACGAATCGTCCGTCCACACAATTATTTAACTGAAAATAACAGCTAAAAGAGAGCGTATTGAAACTGCTGAAAGACTGATAAACAATTCCTTTTATGATATACGACCCTGAAAATTCTGAAATCTTTATTTTCTGTAGTTGTTGGCGAACGAGTGATGAAATCTGAATGAAATTTTTCGACGCTCGACGTTTTATTTTTTCAGAACTTTTTTTGTTGACTGAAAATGGGTTTCACGAATATTGCATTTACTTTTTTAGTCTTGTTGGAATCAAGTAAGTATATTCAACGGAAACGCTTTCGATGAGAGCTTTTTAAATAATATTAAATAGATTTCTCAAAGCTTGTGTGAATTTTTCATCCGTTTTGCTCTTGACATTATACTGGTTACAACATTTTCACGCTATATATTTCAATCAGCTTTCATATCAATATATCATCTGCCTTACTTCTTTGCTTGCCCTGTCATCTAAAGATTTTTTTTTCCTAGAGCCCCCAATTCATTTATCTATTAAAGAATAAAATAATGGGAATGCTAAGAATTAGTTGCTTTACTGTATCGCTAGATTGTCTATTGCTATTGCTATCTCGCTGCAGTTGAAGCACTGTTGGTTTTAAACTACCTATTGATAAAAACGATATTGAAAAATGAAATTAATAACCCATCATCATCATCATCATCTGCCTAGCCTTTTCCCAACAATAAGTATTGGGGTCGGCTTCCAGTCGAACCAAAATTAAAAATCCATAAGTATTTAAAGTAAAATAGTACTGTGTCCGTGTTTGTGTTACTAAGTGTAACTAGATGAATCGATGTGATCCCGGGGCCCTACCTTAGAGGGCCAAAGCCTGCCAAGGTCGCGGGACTGTCTTATCAGGTAACCGTGAGCCTGGAACGTAAATGGCTATTGAAGGACACCGTGGACTAAAAAGTCAGTACAAGTCTGACACTTCCGCCTGCACTGGGTTGGAGGACTCATTTGATGATTTTACCAGATAAAAAAGAGTTTAGTCATCCTATAAAGCTTTCATGTTTTTTTTCAAAAGTCTGCGTCTACTGAACCTGAAAACTACTAAAACATGAACAATAAGAAACTTCAATATACTCCAAGATTACCGAATAATTTCTCATGGAGGGTAAATCTCAAATCTCCAAAACCGAAATATTTCTCGTTAGGAACGCCCTAGAAATTAATTTGGGCACCAGAAATCTTAGCTGAAAGACATGTCTGGAATATCTTAGAGCCATTCTAACTTAGGAAACCTAAAATTTACTAGATTTTCGACTACGAATTCTGATTGTTTCGCTAATTAAATCTTGGGTGTTTGTAATTTTCTTACTTGATTCCTGGAATCAAATAAGAAAATTACACGAATAAATAAAAGGTAAAACCTCAAGAGGTTTATTAAAAAGGACCTTTTATTTATTTTATTTTAGTAACGTGTATTAAGAACCTAATATATTGCTTTTTAAATAGAAAACAGCAAAGTTTTGGATATTAAAAAAATCTGATTGAATTTCTAATAATTATTTTTAAAACATTTTTACTCATTTATTTCACTGAAACTAAAACTTGTTGTCTAATTTTATTGAAGTTGAAAATAGAAACCGCAATTGTTTTTTTTTCCAATTTAATGATTGAGGTTAATTTCAAGTTCAGAGGCTTTATCATGAGTTTTCAGTTATTCTCACGCAAAGTAAACTGGAACTTCAAATTGACAAACAAGTAAAAAATTAGTTCCTTCTTTGCACACCAGAGGCACTGTTCCATTTTTCCATACAAGAAACGATGGAAATACTGGAAAGACGCTGTAAAGAAAAATAGTGAAAACTCGTGATAAGGGTACTGAACTTGATAACTTGATACTCATTTAAATTATCGGTATTGCTTAAATGTGCTGGTCAAGTATACTCAAATCTACGCGGCTTTTTTTTGGGAAATACCCACCGCTCTATTTCCAACCCATTGCTACTCCATAAAGCCAGTGTCAACTGTGGCGACCACCAGAAAAGCGTCGAGATAGTAAAGCTCGACGTGTCCTGGAAAATGAATTTGACTGACTTGGATATTGCAACAAAACGAATTAGAAAACACAAGTAGAGGAGTAGGAAAATGCGTAGTGTACACTTCCGTCCATATCAAGCAGGAGACAGAACAAAATAAGGCCAATAGGCAGAAAAGGACCTTTACAACTGGGTAAAGACCAGTTCATCTTAAAGATCATTTCAGACGATAATGCACCAAACATGATCTAAGCCAGAGTTACAGGTGTCAAAAGTAAAATTATAAAAACTGCTTGAACATCTAGAGCAGTTGTGGCCCAGTGGTAAGGACCCTGACTTACGATTTGTGGGTCGTGGATTCAAACCCAGCCAGGTACATTACATGTGTGACTTATTTGTAAATTATTTCACCAACCACTGCTCTCAAAACGGTAAACATCGTGGAAAACCGGCTGTATTAATATGTCGTAGAACCAAAAAAATCAAAGACCTATTTATTATACTATATTAATATGGTGACATCTACCAACCCACACTCGGCCCACGTGGTGGATTTTGGCACACTCCCTCTTACAGAGAGGAGACGTGTGTCCCAACAGTGATAACATTAAAAAATCTCCCCAAAACTCATTTTCCAATTAGCTCCCAAGTTGGGACACCAACTTGATGCTATTCGACGACAGATAGCGCTAGTACACCCCTTTACTGAAAACAACGCGCAACGCAAAGAAAATTTAATTTTTATTTTTCCAACAATAATTAACTTAATGTTCAAAATAATAGTGATTGTGGCCTTAAAAATCCTGGATACAGAAACAACTGAATTTCAAATATTCAAGCGATGTTGCTACTCGATAAGAGATGGCGCTAGTTTCGATTTCAAATTGGAATAGTTTTCCCTGACGTCTTACTATTCACTTGCAGATGGCAGCACAAGCTTGAGAATTTTCCTACTAGATTTTAAAACATCTGATTGGATTTTATCGATGACAGACCTTTGGGACCATCACTATGTAATTAGCAGTGTGGATGTTGGAGAAAAAAAAAAAAAAACAAATAAAGCCTTAGTACTTCATTTTTTTTTTCCTTGTTTTTAATTCATTTCGATTTGGGTACTCGTCTTTTTGTAATGGCTTTTATTTCTGCGTAAGACTAAGTTAATGTCTGAACCGCCCCACAGTGAACGGCAAAGACCTCCCTCATTTTCTTGTCCAGGTTTTCCGCCATTTTTTTAGGAATATAAGATATCATCAAATGAGTCTTCCCCCCACCCAGAGCGGGAGTGACTGTCAGACTCGTACTGGCTAAAATCCACGGTGTCCTAGCCCTTTACGTTCCGGGGTCACGGTAATTTTTGAGTCCCGCGACCAAAATATTCGTACATGGCAAATAAGTTAGGTATTCATTAAACTAATCATCATGATCATCATCATCATCAGCCGGAAGACGTACACTGCTGAACATAGGCCTCCCCCTTAGACCGCCACGCCGAACGACAATTCGCCACTTGCATCCATCGGTTGCCCGCGACCCTCACGATGTCGTCGGTCCACCTAGTGGGAGGCCTGTCTACGCTGCGTTTTCCGGTCCGTGGTCATTAAGCTAAAATATGGGTTAATTAGGCTATTTTTATGAAAACTATACAGCTAGAATCAATAGGCTCGGTAACAAAAACTTCATTCAATCGTAGTGATTTGATAAGAGATTTCAAAAATGAAGTTTCTACAACTTGAATTTTTGTTTTTATAACACACTAGCTGACCCGTGCCCACTTCGTTGGGCAGTATTTCGGCTAATATGTATGATATCTTTATAATTTATAGCCTATAGCACTCACGGATAATGTAGCTTTCTACCAGTGAAACAATTTTTAAAATCGGTTCATTACTTCCGGAGATTACCCCCTACATACAAACTTACAAACATACAAACTTACAAACAAATGTTACCTCTTTATAATATTAGTATAGATTTGAAACACTTCTTATAATCATCATCATCTGCATCTTATCAGTCGTAGGACGTCGACTGCTGCACAATAGGCCTCCCCTATAGATTTCCAATAGGACCAGTTGGGGGCAGCTTGCATCCAGCATGATCCTTTGGTGTCCATTAGATGGTAAAAAACCTAGTAGGTCCTACTCTGCAGTTGGTACGTTGTACTCGAGAACCTTTCGACTCCATCGGCCATCAGTTCTAAGAATTTTATAAATAATACTAAGTTCTTTCAAGAAAACATGACTGAAGAAAGTGTGGATGAATTCTATTAGGCGCATCTCTGCTTGTCTCTGTGGATACCTGCTGGCAATATTTATGATAAGTTAATCTTTTTTTTTTTTATTTGAAAATGAGATTCGAACTGGGTGCCTACCATGAAGTCTTAAAGCGAGAGAAGTTCCACTGTGTGAAAGAGACAGAGCTAAACAAATCGTCTAGTGCCATCTCTTTCCCACATTGAAACTACACTGACGTCATCGTCAGTGCAGGCGGCTACCAGTAGCAGTAAATCTTCGTTTTTTTTTATTTTCATTAGTTTTCATTTCATAGGTAATGTGTTAATTTTATTCTTATTATTTCAATAGCCACACCATCTGACTTAGTCGTCAACTCGCCCGCAATTAACTCGCCCGTTCGGGCGAGTTGGCACCTTCTGATTTTATCTTTTTTTGTTGTCGTCAACTCGCCACTGAACGAAAAATGGTACAGTCATCTATAGAAGTGTTATAATAAATTGAATATAGAAACCTACTTTATAAGTATAAGGCGTTGTACGATTTGAAATAAAAGGAATGTAGTTTTTTAATAGGTACCTATATTATGTATTATAAATTACATCACTTGCCAAACAAAAAAAAACTGCTTATATGTTACCTACATTTTGAAGATTATCAACAATATCACGTTTTTTCTAGTGTCTTTTTCATAAATAACCTAGTATGTAACATGACTATACTAAACAATATAACAATGTAAAATCAACAATATCAAAATACAATTGGTTAATTATTACTTAATACTACTATAAAAAATAACAGTCTTAGGAACTATAAAATCACAGATCAGGGTTTGTTGTAAATGATTTTTATAACAAACGTGAACATATTACTTACTTAAAAAAACAATTTGTTTTTTATTTCATTGACTTTTTGTCACCGACTTTCGAAAGAAAAGTTTTTTTGTAGGTTATTTTGAACTTTTTTGTGGTGGTTTTGAAGTCGGTTACATTTTTTTTTTAAGTTTTTTATTTTATCCTTTTTAGTTTCACTATTCAACCCAAATTATTGTCAAATACATAATTTTCTTACATGTGCATTAAAATTTTGTAATCCGTAGCACCGGTAATAACAACGCCCATGTATAAAAACATTAAAAACTAAAAATAAAAACTACTACACCAAACTAAATGAAAATGTTATAGGAACAAATGGCAGATATGCTGTATCGAATAAAAAAAGAATCATCAAAATCGGACCAGAAACCTCGGAGTAATCGGTGTAGACAAAGTTGAAAACTTTTTAGGTTTTTGTTGATTTATGTTGATTTTTCAAAAAGTGCTAGTCCGATTTCGATAAAATTTAAATGGGACTATTCCGGAAGTATACCCTATCCAACAAAAAAAAAGAATTTTTCAAATCGGTTGTTAAACGACGGAGTTATGCCCGAACAAACATAAAAAAAAAATACAAACATCCGAATTGAGAACCTCCTCCTTTTGGAAGTCGGTTAAAAATCACAGATCAGGGTTTGTTGTAAATTTGTATTTTTTTTTTATAACAAACGTTAACATGTTACTTACTAATGAAAACAATCTACTGGTCCTCAGTTAATCAACTCTACAGTCATTTAGGGTCTGTTTCACAATCAATAAGTAAAGGTTTAAGTAGTTACTCAACGAGTTAACTACTTAGAGGTTAAATCCTTTCGTTAACTTTTTTTGCGTTTCACAATCACCCAATGAGTAAATTAAAGTAAAGAGTAACTAATTAATACTTACTCAAGGGTGTGCTGGCAACATTAGAGTTTAACGTTTCGTTTCAATGTACGAAAAATTTAAGTTTCTTTTAAATGTGTAATAATCACAGAATAATCATTACAAATGTTTCTCGTTATACTTACCGAGTATAAGTAAGATAATTTTGATGTAAAAAAAAAGTAGATTGGCATATAATGTGACTAATTTCACCTTTTTATCAATATTTAAGAATCAATGTTTTTGTAGGAAAGGAACGCAGCGAATTGTCTTGTCAATGTCAAGTTTCAACTTTCAGTCGGTTAAATTCAAATGTCATATCGTGATATTTGGAGTTATTACGAAAACTTTGTTGAAATTTACTTAAAATGGCTCAGAAACGGGAAAGGGGTTGTAATTTCACGCGCGAAGAAAATGACACGCTAATTAAACTCGTAAATGAAAATAAACATGTGCTTGAAAACAAAAAAAGCGATGCCGTTACATGGGCGGAAAAAGAACAATGTTGGCAAAGAATTGAATCAAAAAACAGTATCAGTAGTGTTCGATTTCGTAGTGCGAAAGCATTAAAGATAAAATACGATGGAATAAAGAGGGAAGCGAGGAAGAAGTCTGCGGCGATCCGGGCAGAAATGTATCGTACGGGAGGCGGTTCAAGTACCGCTTCAACATTAACACCAAGTGAAGAAAAAGTAAAAGAAATGATTTTACTAACAGTGGATGGAATGGACAGCTTATTTGCGTATTTCAATAAATTTTATACATAACCATTGTAATTATTTATCGTATCTGAAGCAAAATAGTGATTATTAAATTGGTGCGTACACTATTATCCTGTGTATTCTGTGTGCCGCTGTGGTATTCGTCCCAGTCGTTAGTCTCTTCTGGTAAGTTGTCTCCAAAATCTTCAATGATATCAAAATATCCATTTTAAAACGAAAATAAATTGATAGGCGCTTGGGTTTATGACATTTGCCAAATTTACTTGTCGAGTAAACGACTACTTGGCAGTCCATCCGATGATTAACTTACTAAGTAGATGAAGTGGTGATTAACTTTACTGAGGGATTGTGAAACGCAATTTACTTGTTTACTGAGCAGTTATGTTCTAAGTAGCTTACTTATAACTTTACTTAGCGATTGTGAAACATGCCCTTAGTGTCTTAAACATGTGAAGCAGGTTCAATTAAATTAAATGTTAAATTTATAGAAACACTTTTGTAGACGACTGTAAATTCGTCAGATTTTCGCTCAGTGGCGAGTTGACGACAACAAAAAAAGATAAAATCAGAAGGTGCCAACTCGCCCGAACGGGCGAGTTAATTGCGGGCGAGTTGACGACTAAGTCCACCATCTGCATCAAGTTGGTCTGCTGATATTCTCAACGGTTCTTCTTATCCTGTTTCCCAGACATACCTATTTTCAATTTGACATCCGGCCAACCAACGGCTTCCTTACCTCAAACACAAAAAATGTTTATATTCAGTTGGTGATCTCTAATTGTATGAGAAGATATTTAATTTGTACTTAATTATTAATTTTGACATTACTATTGAATTTTGACATTATTTATGTAATTTTGACATTATGATTTAACTTATGTGTTTGTAATGATTCCATGATTGTAACATTTTATTTATTTAAAATTTAATTCTTTTTAGTTTTGTGGTTGTGTTTAGTTTAACAATTTTGTTTGTATTATCAATATGTTCTACACAACTATGTTGTTCTTGAATAAAGATACTATTACTACACAATCTTCCGATCCATTTTACTCTGAAAAGAATCATCATACTAGCCGTTACCCATATCCTGGGATCACCTTCCAATCTTACCAGTTTCAATTTTAATATCAATAGTAGCAATTCCTTGAGAAAATTTAAACTAAAAAAATCACATTCGAAACAAGTTTTTAAACAATCTAACCCTACAAATGATGACCTCTGTCCGGCTATTGTGTTGTGTCCGTCTTGGGTCGAAATGACCCCTTGCGATATTTAAATGATAAAAACATGCTCTTAACATATGAAGCGAGTTAATTTTTTAATGGAACAGGTTTTAGTTCTCATGATTTTGTGATGGTCAAGTAACGGGTAAGGATACAAGATTACTTTCAATTGTTAGAAAATAATACAAGCTTGCAAAAATTTTCCAGATGTGGACTTCGTTGGGTCGCGGGACTGTCTCATTGGGTAACGGTGACCCTGGAACGTAAAGGGCTATTGAAGGACACCGTGGATTTTAGTCAGTACGAGTCTGACAGTCCCTTATGCCCCGCCCTGGGGTAGGAGGACTGATCTGATGATTTTACTACGAAAAAAAAGAAGATGTGAACTTTGTGATGAATTTGTATCGCATGCAAGACGGTTACGGGCGGACGGTCTTTATAGTTGCAAACTGAAAGAAATGTTGAACAGAAATTCTCGTTCCGGCTGTCTATCTATAGTATATATAAAAAAAAAAACTTCTAGTATTTTCTATAACAATCAAAAATTCCATCGATAGCCAAAAAAACATTCAATCAACCACCAAAATCACAACAATCAAAATTGATCAACAAAAGCTCATCACTTCAACACCCTATTAACCCCCAAATCGTCCCCTGGTTCCCACACTGACCGCTGGCCGGCCGGTCATTTCAACCCCTTAATGACAACAACCCGTTTCTTAAGACATTTTTTGGAAACCGGTTTTGTTTCCCATGCTGGACATTTGTGGACATCGTGGGTCATCCGTCTTCAGTTTAGTGTTAGTGTTCGAAGGGTTGAAGTGAGATGTTGGTCTCAGTTGGGTCTAAGATTTGATAAAAGATGTTCAGTGATGCTGTGAAAAAGTCGTAAATTATTCTAGAAGTATTTTGAAAATGTGTACTATTTTTTTAAATAAAAGCGTAAAGTGATGTTTAGTGAATATTTAGTGTTAAACTATATTTTAAATGAATATCAAAATTAGTATTAAAAAAAAATGAATTAAGTGAACAGAATTCGAGACTTCAAAATTCTTCAATCAAAATTGATTCGAGACTTATAAGCTAAGTATCTATAATATTTGTTAACAATATAAGCCTATTAGTAAAACAACATTTATATTAGAAAAGTATTTGATGAAACCTTCAAACTTCTAATTATTTATTGTCAAGAAACTTAAGATTTTTTTCCACTCTTACAAATTTTCTTAGTTTTCAAACAAAACTATTTGAAATACGCTCATCGGAATAAATTGTTCGTTTTTTTTTCCCAAAATAGACACGCTTTTAATACCTAATTATAAAATAATAGTTATAGGATGATACATCGTAAACAAAATTTCCTTAAAAACAAACACTTATTTTTTCGCTGACCCAATTTTTTTAACATTTTCCAAACATAATCTTTAAAATTACTCTACTTTTCTTACAAATTGAAGCAAGCTTGTCCTACCAAGTTATAGTGTCAGGCAGGTAGGGACATAAATCCAGGCGTTCCCAGGAAAACGTAATGAAACGCCGCGCGTTTTCTCCAAGCGGCATCAGTCAGTGCGACTGACTTGTATACGGGGGTAACTGCTAACACTGAGACAGTTTAATCAGGTCAGGTTAAAGGTAAATTGGGAAATAAAACTATTGAAATTTAGAGTTTGTAAAGTTGTTTTCCGGTTATTTTTATTAAAAAAAATCAATCCTGTATCTAGTATTTAAACTTGGTTTCTTATTAAAACAATCCTCTCGTCAATTTCTTCTTCTTCGCTCCAGTGAGTTAACAATCCGGTTACCATACTGAATATCACAAAAGTCTCGGATATTCTGATCACTGTCTTACAATACTTCAGGATTCGTTATCCATATTACTATGAAATACCTACCCTACAGTGCGACAGCTGTATCAATGAATTATCTTTTTTATTACATAACGGGGAGCAGGAGTTTGCAGTATTTTTAATACCAATTAATTCCGTTTATTGCCCGTGGTACTACCTGTTGTACTACCAGTAGTACTACCGGAAAAAAAAATACCCGTGGTACTACTCGTCTACTGTGCCAGTGTCGCGGCCACCACTCGGTTCACATTTTCTAATCGTAAAGTATCCTGTGCTTTTCTCCACTTTCTTTCCTTTACAAAAATTCACACTTACCTCTGTACCCACAACGCGCCACATAAGCCAAGAGCAACAGAAAACAAATTACGAATCATCTGCCTTCACGAAGACGCCTCCCAAATGACTCAGTTAAGTCTAAATTGCCGCCTTGCCGCAGCATTGCCGGCAAAATATCCGCTTCGTACATTGTCGTGTACCGTACGTGTAGAAATAGGTTTTTGTATTGGTTCACCTGTTTACCGAATTTTGGTCTTAAAATTTGTGATTTTATGCCTTTTTGTCAATACAGACAAAATGACGACGTTCGGGTAGTGGGCTGTCTTAAAATGGTTAGAGTGGCTCTGGAAGGCAAAAGGCAAAACATGAAAGAATTGGATGGATTTTTATGGCCTATTTGGCGCAGCCATGTCACTTCTTCCTTTTATTTTTAGCTTTCCATTTTTCTATTTCTTTTATTTTTTTGTGTGTTTGTAGTGGTTTTGTGCCAAATAAATATTTTTTCTTTCTTTTTTTCTTTCTTTTAGTCACCTAGAGTTCATTTTACTTCACTCAGGGTAGGAGAACTTTTTCAGAACCTAAAAAAAAAGATAAGCTCATAAATCTGGATCCAATAATCTCTGAAATGACGCACAATGAAAATTATGAACAACCAGGATCTATTTAATAAAAATATAATGATTGGTCCAGAAATTCCAGTTCTTTACAAAATCATTGCATAGTGCACAGCTTATCGAAGATAATAGGCACCTGGAATAAAAAAGAAAAAAAACAGTTGTGAGAATACTGGTAAATCATATAAAAACAAATATAATCATACAAAAACAATAATTGGAAAAGATAGAACAGTTTTCTTTTTGTTTTATTAAATTTTTTGTCTTACGGAACCAACAAATTAGAAGACATTTCAGATTCGGTTACTGATAAATGGCTAACCGTACTACGAAAATAAGTCCGGATCTATTTATTTTGCTATTTTAGGATTATTTATTCAATCATTTAGATTCTCATTTTTTATGACTGGAGGATTCAATTTCGTAAGTTCAAAAACTTTACTAGATAATTTATGTATGGTTATCGATTTTCATTATTAGAAAAATATAGTTTTGTGTTAACTTTGTCGAAGTCGGGAAAAAATCTGCTACAATTCATGATCAAACAAATATGAGTCAGTATTATAATGAAGAATAATTTGGAGTCAACAATGACGTAACCTCGAACTTTCCAACACTTAAATTTCCAACATTTACATAAACATTGAACGTTAAGGCAGGCACCCACTAACTCACTGTCACGCAGCAACGTCTTACTATTTCTTGGGGGTCATTAGCAGAAACGACACCCATTCCGAGGCCCATTTAGATAAAACGTCAGAGATTTGAACGAAGATTCCCTACCCTCTCTTACACCCCCTTCCCGTGAACACCCCCTTAGACCCCCTCGCGAGTAATGAGTCGCGAAGATTTTCACTGGGGTGCAAATGTTTATATAGGGTGCGAATTTATGTTAGTTAAGGCGCCGCGACTGGATTGAAGTTGAGAAAAATCCGCGGAGTATGCCTTTTTCTTGGAAAAAAATCATTGTGTTGTAAATAGATTAGCACTCAGTGTATGTATTATAATTATCTTGAACAAGGTGGTATAAGATTAATGCTAGCACTTAGAAAAAACAAGAAAAAATGGGTAAATAAAATAAATGACGGCCTCATTTATAACATATATTTGCGTTTCGTAATAACTCGAATGATAGCTATCTGACCAGTTTGTCGCTGTCTACTTAACTGACTAAAAAAAATAAGAATATAATTGTTAAAATTAGGTAATTTATCCTCATCGTGTTTTCCAACCAAATTATAATATTATTTGGAGCTAATCGAACTTCGTAGGAGAACTCTTAAAAATTTCATAACTAAATGAGCACAACATACGACCAGACTTTCTTGACACAGTGTCTTATATTATGATTACTACACCTACATATGGACGAGTTGATAATGCCTTGATTGTTGTCGCCACTTACTGGGTCTAATTAATGTAGTTAATCATACCAAAATTATTTTTTATAAAAAAAAAAAAAATGAGAAAAAAAAAACTATTTTCATTTACAACCCAAATTCACATCCTGTATACAAAATTTCGTGTACAGTACAACTCGTTTACTTATCTTTACTCTCTTTGAGACGGCTGGCGCGGGTTAACTCCGGGGTCGAGCGCACCCCTACACTTTTATAATGCATTATTTAGCATTGGAGGGTTGAGTTCTTCAGGTTGTGTTTTGAATTGTATATAGGTATAAAATCGTAAAGACGTGATCTTTCAAGGGTTAAGGGGACTTGTAGGTAGAGCTGTTTAAAGTTTTTTGGGTAAATTAATTCGATTCAAATAATAATCTAATCTAATCTATCTAATAATTTTAAACAAGCAATTCTTGTATATTTATATATAATCAGGATCTCGGAAACGGCTCCAAGGATTTTCATGAAAGTTACAGATTAGGGGTTTTTCGGCTCAAGGAATCGATTTATCTATATAATTATATTAAAGGTCCCAGGTTCGAGAAAAGCTCGGTTCCCAAGATATAGACATTTTAAAAACCGAGCAAAGCTCGGTCAACTAGATATTATGATTTTAAATTAGGCATATTTTCTGGAACTTAATCGACGCTACAGTTGGCACAGTCGTTAAGCGATTGACCTCTGCGTTGCGGGTTCGGTTCCTGAACGGAATAAATATTTGTTTGTATTATAAGTAGTTGTTCCGGGTCTTGGTGTTTGTATATAATGTGAATTTAAATGTTTGTAATCCATTATACCGGAGAATTCAATCTATAAAAATAAAATTAAAATAACGATCATAAATGATTTTATTCGAATAATGGGATCAGTAGTGAATCACCCCGAAAAACCCCGTCTTATTTAGAATAATAATTATTGAATGAGAAAAACTGGTTTTGAAATATTTCGCTCGAGCCATCACTAAGTCGCCACGTGTAGGGTTTAGTCTGTTATTGTAGTTTAGTAGTTTAGAAAACAAGGTATATTGTTCTAACATTAATTGAATTATTTTGAACTGTGTAACTTTTTTATAAAGTAGCTTATTTAAAAGACAATGACTATTTCTGATTGATTATTTCTGCACCAAAACAAAAAAAAAAAAGAAACCAAAAATATATTTTCTTATTTTTTGTACATTTGACAGCATTTCGGTTTCAGGCTTAACGCTGGTGATGTTTACGATATAAAATATACATCTAGTTTTAACATTAAAGCCCATTTTTTGTCGTGGTTGTGTCATTAAATATACGTCCTCCGACCCAGGGCAGGGCGGCAGGTGCTATCAGACTTTGTACTGACTAAAATCCGCGGAGATTCTTCAATAGCCCTGTACTTTCCAGGACCGCGATTACCAGATGAGCAGTGTGAAATTGAAGCACATAAGAGTGTGATTATCAAATGAATTTAATAATTCAGCGTCGCAGATTACATAATTAAAGTCAATTTATTTCGGTTTGCCGAAACTTGAAATACAACGGCATATCACAATGCAATAACGCGGCAAAGTCAACCACATTTATAATTTTAACGTTAACATTGAATTACAATAAAAGCTTTTAGAGTTATTATAATTGATTATTCAGTGTTTATTACTCGTTGCGTATGTTACATTTAAGTTTTATGTTTTTTGGATTCCGAAATTAATTGTAAATCTACCTTTTCATCTGTTTTTGTTGTATGAGTATATTTTTTTTAACCTGTATTGTCCCAGTACTAGGTGAATATTTCTCCCATTATCAGTGTCAATTTATGAAGTAAAGAAGTAAATAATATATTATTATAGCCTTAGTATCTACACTTTTATACCTATTTTATCTTATAGTTTTCTAGCTGTGATTCTAAAGATCACTTGAGTCGCATACGAAAAATAACAAAAGAAAAAAAAAAACGAAAAAATAACACATAGTTCTAAATTCTAACAACCGCGCGTATCGACCGCTACGTTCAAAAACTATGTCCCTTTCTAAATTCGTTAATAATACTTACTACCCACACATTCGCGTAGAACCCGCCCCGCTCGCGCAAAAACCACCCCGCGCCTTGGGGCAATTCTTCAAAGGGTGAAAAAAGTACCCCTTCCCCACACCACGGCCCGCCTTAACCAATTCTTGGGTTAAAAAAGGGGAGGATACTTAGCAACCAACTATGCAGGGGGATTGATTTTTGTTGCCGGTTTCAGAACGCTACTAGTTTGAGTTTCGAACGCGGAGGGCTATTATTTTGAAATTGGAATTTTATGTAGCTGGCCGTTTTTTTTTTGTTTGAAAAGAGAATGGTTTTCGGATTTTATTTTTAGGTACGTAGGTTTTGTTCCTTTATTACATACCTATCTGATTTGATTTAATTAATTTCAAAAATAAAATTTATTCTAACTTCACACTAGGGCTTTTGTCCCCTTTTATAGATTGTTTTTGATTATAGAATACTGAATATTCTTGAAGTAACTTATTACTTAAGCATAGCGTACCGCAGCGTAGCGTAAATACGACAGGCACGACGATCTTTTTATACGCTCACCAGATGACACCTATTTAATTGAATAAATAGACAAAGCAGTAATTTTCAATGCTCTGATAAGTTCTTAGAGTTCAAATTCCAACAGCTTAACATAAAACAACTTAAATTCACAACAAAACTGTTTCTTTTTTAGACCACACACACTAGATATACATTATCATCACTTATAAGTCAGATTAACGAATACCAATTCATCAAGTAATTACAAATGAATGTTAATTGGCATTACGATTCGCAGAACAAAGGATTCATTTTGCAGACGACTCACTGTGTAACTTATTGTAACTTTGTAGGTAGTTAGACATCATTCTCTGTGTAATCTACGAAGATTTTGATCCAAGTCTCAGACTTAGATTGGACAAAATTTACGTTCGGTTTTCATAACTTTTGTATCTAATATCTTCAAACGAGCAATTCTTGCATATTTATATATAATCAGGATCTCGGAAACGGCTCCAAGGATTTTCATGAAAGTTACAGATTAGGGGTTTTTCGGCTCAAGGAATCGATTTATCAAGGTTCCAGGTTCGAGAAAAGCTCGGTTCCCAAGATATAGACATTTTAAAAACCGAGCGAAGCTCGGTCAACCAGATATTTCCATTTATTCTACAACATTATTTTTAGTAGGTATATGCGAAAACTGAATATACATTTGTTCAGAATCAGTAACTGATTCGATTCCAATAATTTTAACACCTATTATATTTTTTTCAAAAATATTTTAATTAAATTTGATTACCAGTTAATTACAATACAATCATCGTACGGTTAGAGTACCTATTGCCAAACTATTATCAAGAGTGTATAAGACAGGAGACGCGGTTTACGCGGATGTACCGCGAAATGAGCATGTTTTTGAACGGACAACCAGGTAATTTATAAGCTTATAACTTTGTGACTTTTTATGATAGGGTTTTAAAATTTTGTACAGATTTTTTACATAAAAATATTGGATAGGTGTATCGTGTTTCGCATAAACAAAAAATAGAAATTGTATACTTAAGTATTGCAAAAAAATTGTTACCAGCAGCTTAGCCTGGAAAATTACACATTACACCACAGGAAAGTAATTTGTTTGAAAGTCTCATCTGGTAACCGTGGCCCTGGAACGTCAAGGGCTATTGAAGGACACCGTGGATTTTAGTTAGTACTAGTCTGCAAGTATGGGTTGGAGGTCTCGTTTGATGATTTAATCATGATGAAAAAAAAAAACGGGAATCTATCTCTGAACCAAATTTCATCGAGACTCGTTCAGTCGTTCTGACGTAATTGAGTAATAAACATTTATGCATCCTATTTCTTTGATCTGAGCATCATAATAATAATTAATTGTTGGAATAATACATACACTTCATAGGTCCCTAATGTACGGAAAATATCTTCAGGTGTGGTAAATAAAAATGGTAGAAACGCATTTCATTATCCCTGTAAACCTATCTAAATACAACTACAAAACTAAATTATCCCAATTTGCAAGTTCCTCACTCATACAAAAACACAAAATTTACAACCCCCCACATCAACCCTCGAAAAAGTTTTAACGCATTCAAATCCTCACCCAAGTTACGAACAGTATATAAAACTAGCGAAATTTCCGCCAACGTTTTTCAACTTCCAACATTATAACGGGTTTTTAGTAAAACCGACTATTAAATTTCACCCCTTTTCTCGCTAAAAAGCTTATCCGAAAAACGTTGCACACATGCGAAAAAATTCGCACACATACGTAGAAAAATCTACTAGTTACGTACACAGACAAAAAACCTTAACTAGTCGTGTTCCCCTCCCGTTCTCCTTGCTTCACCCCCTTTCACCCCCTCGCCCTCATATCCTTGCAGGAATTTTGTTTACTTCTCTCTCTAAGGAAGGAACTGACGTATGTACCGTTCCGGGAAACGTCTGCGTTCGAAATTGGAACGCTATTGGCTTTCTGTTCTTTGTTTTTATTTTTTAATTTTGAATGAAGCTTTCTGATTGGTTCTTTGTTCTTTTGTTTTTGATGATTGATTTGCTTTTTGTATGGGAATGGAATGAGTAATTAGTTCAAAATTGATTGAGTGCGTTGAGGTTTAATGATTAGCTTTGGTATTACTGTTTTAGATAATATTACTGACATGATTAGTTGATTGTATTTGATTCATACGACGATTTGAATGAACCATTTTCATTAATTTATTATACGCAAATTGAAAATACGTTACAAAACGTAATCTTCAAAATTGTAACTTTTGTTAATGAAATCTGATAAACCATTATTTTGTCTTTAGACTTATTATGTGTAATTTCTCGATACGGTACATGCCTGTAGATATTAGTTTTCTCTAGGGATATGAACAGCATTGTTCCTTCAACCCCCTTGATTTAACCCCTTCGGCCTTCTTAATATTTTTTTTCTAAACTAACCTCTCAAGTCAATTTAACGTTAGCTAGCGATCACAAGCAAAAGGGGGTGAACGGGGTAGAGGGGGGCGTGATATGAAAACTCGTGCCTCGAATACGGAACGCGCTCAATTCAAACTTGAATTTAAACGTGGAACGGCGCGTTCCAAGTTTCCAAATTTGGAAATTAAAGCGACTTGGCGGGAATTAAACACAATATGGCGGAGTTTGTCGAGTTTGATGGCGAAAAATTATGCAAGAAGATTGGTGAATTTGAATTTTAATGATTTATTCAAAATGGCAATTTAATTCAAATTATTTTAGTTTCTTATAGATACAAACAATATCGAGGTGGGTTTTTACTGTGGTAAAATCATCAAATGAGTCCTCCTAACCAGAGCCGGACAGGAGGCACTATCAGACTTGTACCGACTAAAATCCACGGTGATTCTTTAATACCCCTTACGTTCCAGGGTCACGGTTACCTGATGAGACAGTCCCGCGACCCCGGAGTTTGTTGTGTAGTTTATTTCTATGAAATCGATATGCAATTTCATGAATTTACCTTCTCTAAATGAACAGCTGCTGAGAACGCACTTCATGCTAAAATACACAAAGTGAGACAGATAGATAGCTTGACATTCTTATGGGTGTGCTATAGATCATTAGACTAAACACTTCTTAAACTAGCATCATTAAAGAATGAATTGAAATCTTGTACAGAGAAAACTCTTTGAAGTCATTTCTAAATTCTAATGGACAATTCAACAACATTTTGCATTACAGATATACTTAATTCAACTCACTAAAAATAAAGCTTACAAAAGTTTACATCGAATACGGTAATTTTCCACAAAAAAAAATAGATACAATATTTGCAGTGACTCCTTAAAAAAATCATTTTCCTATACGCACAAATTCACACAAAATCAACAACAAAACAACACAGAAACACTTCATATAATACGCGTTTAATAAACGCGCAGTAATTTCTAAGTAACGCATTGAACTCCTTCATTACGCGCGATAAAGTAACTATAATTCTTAAGAACGGTAGGGCGCACCTGTTTCGAAATTTTCATGTACAAACTTGGTTGTAATTAACAAAATACATTCTGAACTTGTAACTAGATTTAAATAGTAACGCTACTGGCGTTTTAGTGATGGGGCGGTTCGGATTACTTATCGATAAAAGTTGGAGGTGAATAACATAGGCATTATTTTATCACATTTGTTGGAAAAATACTAGAGCCTTACCACTAGTAAGTAGGATTTAGAAAAAAAGTCTGTTTGTGTAATTGAAAAAAGAACTCAATAGTTAATTATTGTCATTTTTGCAATAAAAATGGCCAAAACCAATATTGTTTATCAATGTCATAAAAACAAACGACGATGTCACCAAGCCGCTTATATGTAAAAAAATAATTCAAGTCTCAATGAAAGTTATCTTTGTTTCTTAATTTAATCACAAATCAGCCAAAATAAATCTAATATAGGACATTGGACTTGCCACAGCGTTGCATCATCTCCTATAGTTTTTCCACAAGGACCTACCTCTACTTCTCTGCAGTTAAAACTGAGAAACGATTTCTAAAAAAAACAACTATCGATAAAATCTATTCCCATCCCTAGCCCCCATACAAAGAGACACTAAGAAATTATGTATTCCCCTTACCGTAGTTCAGTTGAACTTTATTGAATTTGTTCCGAGGCGTTCGCAGTCGGGACTCGAATGCAGTACTTTTGTCAGGTGATCGTGATTTGAATGTAACTGTTTTACATCGTTAGATGGAGGGACGGACGCCATTCAAATTTTAATGCAGGCATCAATTTGCTTTTGTGAGAATAGCATAGACATCTATCAATAAAATAAAAAAACTGTTTTCTGGATGATCAATAATCTTAAAATGAAGGTTGTCTTTCATTGTGTTATAATTTAGCTTATCTGTGTAGTTTTGATTAAATTATAAGTATTTTAATCGTTACGTAAAATGTTTATATTATTGACATTTATTTCGGAGTTTTCGCTTTCTGATAGCTACAATATTGGGGTATAACGTCAAGGAGTAAATAGGTAACTTCTAGGCAAGTGTGCTTCACCGTCGACATCTTCATTGCTTCCCATCAGCCAAGATATTGATCCAAGCAGAGTGAGTTTAATGCTAAATAAAAAAAAATATATTCAAAATTATGATTCTGATTGTATACAATACTGAAGAAAAATGCTTAATCTTAAAGTCATGTGCAATTAACCTTCTCGCATCTTATTCCTCAAGGAATTTACGAGTAGTAGCGTTACATACATACAGGTGTAACGTAGTACAACAAAATTAAATGATGATATTATCGGTCCCAAGTGTTAAGAAGTGATTTCATTGATAAAATTATGCCTACTCTTATATGACTGTTTGCTATGATCAAATACTTAGTCAAAATAAATTGAATTTTAAGAAACTTTTTTCACAGCATTATGATTCTTTTTCGTATCCACTACTTAGCTATTGCAAAATAAAACTATTATCTGTTTCTTCAAAATTAAATAAAATACTTCGTCCATATTATATATTTTTGCAGATAAAGGGTCAATGGAATTAAAAGTAAACGTGAATTATAAATAATAATAAATTGAATCATTTATTTGACCGGAATATAAACAGAAACAAAGGAAAAAATGTAAGACAAATCAAAAACTGCCTTAAACAGATACTACTACAACTCATTACACATAAATGAGCGAACCAAATAAACGCCCAACAAAACAATACTACACTAAACAGAAAATTCGAAGGAGGCGCAATTACGGAGGTACCAACCTATCGCGAAAATTTATAACCCTCTCTCAAGAAAGCGCTCCTATCGTTACAGGAGGAAACTATAGAATTGTATGAAGGGAAGTATAAAATTACGCGAAGTGGAAGCAGGCCATAATTTCGTGTTTAAAGACTATTATATTGAATTTAATTTTCATGGTTACTGTAACGGAGGCTGTGTTTGTTATTATATGACAAAGTGAAATTAAATGTTTATAATATTATGGTAGATGTGTTACTTTGGTAGAGAGAATTGTAAAATTTTAACTGTCATAGTAAAATAAAAAGCCGGTCAATTGCGAGTCGGACTGTACCATTTATTCTTATTATTCTTTGTTTTTTCTTCACAAATTCTTCACTAACAAAAATTAAAAATTGATTAAGGCAAAACACTCAAACCTCAACTTCTTCCAACAAAAACTATTTATTAAATCCTTCTAATAAATTCGTAACACTTCAATACAAATTATTAATCAACATTCAATCATATTTTACAAGAAGGTAACAAACAAAACCTCTTTCATAGTTATCACTAAAACTATAAAAGACTAAAAATGTAAAAACCTTCTTGCTGAAAACTTCATAAAAACGAAACAAAAACATTTAAAAACAGAATGTCGACTGAAATCAATACTTTCTACCAAATACGGCACAGTCCGCAACATATAAATTGGCCTTCATATATTTTAGGGGCACAAAAGTGTTTTGAAAAGTAGTTCGCAGTCGCCCCTAATTCCTTTAGTTTTACTACCTTTTTGAATGGTTTTTGGACCTCCGGCGTTACTATGAAAATACGATGGGTTTTGTGAACTCACTTTGATGTACATTGCTTGGTCAAAACTGTTGTATACTATGTATGAATAAGTTAAGAAACTGATATATTACTTCAGCATGTGTCCATGATTATGATCGAGTTCGTAGTGTATCCGTATCGGTTTGATCGAACATTAAAAAGTTTCAATATCAATATAAATAAAATCTTTTCGTGCAATGATGACCAGTCTTGATCAGTACAATTGATTGCCAAAAAGATGACAAGAATTGACTGATAATAATACAAAACAACAAAAATACTACCCTTTTGGGCTCAAGGACAGTGGTGGAGAAAAAATGACTTCTTGTTTCTGCATAATGACCATCACCTGCCTAAACTTTTCCGAACTATATTGGGATCAGCTTCCAGTCGAACTAGATGCAGCTGAATATCAGTATATTACATGGAGCGACTGCCTATCGGACCTCCACAACCCATAACTTGGCAATACGATACCCCATGTTAAGACTGAAAAACCGATTCGGGAGGTACCTGTGTCTTTCGGGAGGTACCTGTGTCTAATGCGGAAGGAGGAAACGTCTGGGTGTCATCACTGCGAAGATCGCCCGGAGGACACGGTGGAGCATACGGTGCAGGACTGCCCAGCTTGGGCGGTGCACCGACGTGTCCTCACGGCTGCGATAGGCGGAGACCTCTCGCGCCCGGCATTGGTTTCGGCCATGCTGCGGGGCGAGACGGAGTGGGAAGCGGTCACCTCCTTCTGCGAAGCAGTAATGCTCGCGAAGGAGGAGGCGCGCCGCGAGCGAGAGAGGACAGAGTCCTCCCTCCGCCCCAACCGCGGTGAAGGACGCCCACGGCGACGGACGTCGCGCGACGATCTCCGGCCACCGTAGGCGCGGGCATGCGGGCAGCGAGTAAAGGGCAACTCGCTGCCCGACCAAGGACCATGCCCGGGTCGACGGCGCGTTGTGTCCCACGCGCGCCTCAAAGAGCGTCAGCATAATGACGGGGCCCCCCTCTCAGAGGGCCAAAGCCTGCCGGGGTCGCGGGATTATTCCCTTACCGTGACCCCGGAACATAACAGGCTATGAAGGACACCGTGGATTTTAGTCAGTAGAAGTCTGACAGTCCCTCCCGCCCTGCCCGGGGTTGGAGGACTCATTTGATGATTTTACCACGCTAAAAAAAAAAAAAAAAAAAAGACTGAAAAATCGAAAGCTACTGCGAAAGATCTACAAATGACAGCTGGGACCAACGGTCTATATCCGTATATTTTTAGTACAATACCATTCTCAAAGCAATTTCTGAGAGCCAGACGTCCACTAGAAATATTTCTTGCTGCACCAAAGAAAGACTTATATTGTACGCAACCTAACCTAAATTAATATAATCAGATCCATTTCTTTAAGCCAAGTGGACCCAGGAGAATCATATCGAGAAAACGCTGGGATGAAGACGAAGATACAAAATCTCTCAGTTTTAACAGAAAAATGTGGTTTTCTTCTACTTTTATCTTGTCGTAACACAAATTCACAAATGGTTAATTGATTGCACAAAAATCATTACTATTCGGATAAAACCTTCTTCATTTCAGCCTTTTTCGTCCGCTTTGCTTAAAGGAACTGTTCAAATTAACAGTTTTATTACCAAATACTGCCAGCTTCCCACGGGTAAAAAATATTTCTATTTGCAATATCTAAATAAAATACTAAAAACTGTTTCACACAAATATTCATACATTTTCCTGCAATGGTCATAGTAAAAATTTCACTAATATTAATTATGTCGTTTAGAAGATCTAATCATCATCTGCCTAGCATTTTCCCAGCTATATTGGGGTTGGCTTCCAGTCAAACCCTATGCAGCTGAATATGAGTATTTTATATGGAGCGACTACCCATCGGACCTCCACAAACCAGTCACCGGGTAATAATACCCGAGATAAGATTGGTTGTCACACACTTTAGAGCTTTTGACTGACAAGATTCTTCAAATGACAACCGGGACCAATAGTTATACGTGCTTTCTGAGGCACGGTGGAAACTCGCTATGACAGATGGTCACCCATCCACAGCCCAACCTCGGCAAACGTGGCTTAACCCGGAAGATCGGCCTGTGCAGCTGTGATTATTTAGCCACGAGCTCCTAGAAAATCTTTTCGAACTTACGAATAGAAAAGCACGTGAAGTAGCTTCGTTTAATAAGTTCATTTTCAAAACTAGTGACGGGCAGCCAAAAATATGTTTGCACTGCGAAACTTATGATACATTAAAATACAGCTACATAATAAAGTAGTCGGCGTATTTCCATTTGATGAAAACGTCGATAACGATCGAAAATCCAGACGGCCACTTTGCAGATTAATATTTTATTTACGTTTAAAATTTTATATTTATTGGCTTTCAGTTCCGCTCAGGGAATAAATTAAAGCGCGGATGTAGTGTGCATAAGGACTTTTGGTCTTTTGAATAAGATATTATGATACTCGATTTAAAAAAAATAGGTTTTTGCAACAGAAAATAAATCCTTTGCCTATTTTCATTATTTATAAAGTTCGCCGTTGAATTTTAATGGTTGGTTATGTATTGAAAGCTGAAAATTCAATACCGGCCTATAACAGATTGACTGTATCACCATTTTGAAAAAAAAACAGACAGCAAATTATTTCGAAATATTGTTGACAAATAAATTATATAAATTAAAAACTGGAAACCGTGGAAATCTAACAGGACCAAAATTAAACAAATTATATCGTCCAAACTTTTAAATTAACAAAAAGGTTTTTTTTGTTAATTCAATTGAATCAGTAGAGCATCAAACTTATTAGGTCTACTTTTTTAAAACCACAGCGATGCCTTCCTCATCATCTGTCTCATCATATTTTATTCCTTACCGTTCGTATTGATTAAATTCGTATTGTAGAACGCTAACAATGACGATACAAAAATTAATTTAAAAATAGAAAAACCCTGTAAAAAATTCAAAACAAGAAGACCTACCAATATTTTCCAACCAGCAATGTACAAGAACATAACCCGGAAAATTCACATTTTCATAGTAGTAGACACGGGGGGTGTTTTATAAGGGTTGTTTGGTTAGGCCGACCTTTTTTAGCCTTTCGGGCCCCCAGATAGTTTTAGTTCGGACGCTGTAAAATTTTGAGAATTACGTTTGGAAAAGTTTTCAGTAAAAGGGTAGTGTTTTTCGATCCTTTATTAGTTTTGAGGATTCTGGGTTATTGTGATATTTTGCGGGTGTTGTGCATATTTGTTAGAGGTGATAGTGGGTTTTCGAACTTGTGGTGTCGTATTTTAAGTTTGTTTTAGGTTGCAACTTATTGGTTGAATAATTGGAGACGATTTTATAGTTATTTTTTACGATTTGAGTGTTGGGATTACTATCATTTCCTGTTTTAATTTGGCTTTGGATTTTATTTGTAGAATCTTACTTTGGATACTCATTTAATTTATATAATTCTATTTAAACAACATAGAGAGAAATTCCATTGGTTCATCAATATCTACGCTAGGCTTTATTATAAGAAAAAAATTCACCCGTTTTAACCCAAAAATGGCCCAAAACTGTTTCACTACAATTTTCCCAACTAAAAACTAAGATTAGAACCGAAATTAATTAACCAAGCCGCGAAATGAAGTTGAAAAATTGATTAAAGCCCCTTTAACCGCACCGAGCTACAGCGGGGGGTGAACTACCTCCACGGAACCGTCAAAGTTTCGCGAGGGGGTGAAAGGGGGGCAAAAATGAACCACCGGCATGAAGACGGATCGGGGAAGTTTAAATTTAGAGAATTGTTGGGTTTCTTTCTCCTTCGCTGTTTGCATTTATGGAATTTAGTCGTGTTATGTACATACATACTTCTATGGGGATTATGATTATATAAAACATCTTTCTGGCACTTTACGTTGTAATTTCAAACCAATATTTATTATGCTTTGTTCGGACTATTTAGTAGGTAGAGGTTTATGTAAAGTCTGCACAAAATCGGTCGAGCGGTTTTTCATTTATCTCATTTTTTGTAACAAAATGAATTCAATAAATGGCGTATCATTTTGTTAATGGGGATTTTGCTGTCAAAGTAGCGAACCACGTACTGGGCCGCTAGTTTTTTAATATAAATTATTGTGAGTTACGTCGAATACTTTTGTGATATTTTTAGAATTTCATATTAAGACAAGCCTTTATAATCTTATATTTTTCTCGTTCTTATTTTGAATTAGAGCTTATCTTCTTTAAGTCAGAAATTTTTAAATGGCCATGACCATAGAGTTTAATTTCCAAAGTATTGCGTAGAATCTTGAAATAACGTTACAATATTAGTTTTTTTGTAAAACGATGAGATATCGAAGGGTTGAAATGAGATGTAAAGCCCTCCTCCTTTTTGCCCTATGGTGTTTAAAGTCTTATGTAAGAGGGGAGAGCGCGGGTATTAATTTCCTATAGAAGCGTTGCAATATTCATTTCAAAAGACCAGATAAGTTGAGCTGATTTAGTAACTTTCAACTAATTTTTAACTCTGTTTTTGATTTTATTTGACATAATACACCTAATGTCACTAAATTATTCTTTAATAATTGTAACCTACCGTCTTTTTAGTAATCCAACTTTTTTAAGGGCCACCAAACGAAATTCTTCCATTTTTGTCTGATCGTTATAATGTCTTTGTGGGTCATAAAAACCCTATTTTTTTTAACTTATTATGTTTTTTTTTACTTTTTAATCTCAAGCCTTTTTCTCAAGGGGAAAGATGTCAACTTGCTACGCACCTATGCGTATAAAACATCAAGTGAGCTTAGGAAGGAATGAAAAGGACTGTTAGACTATAACAGATTAAAACCAACCCTGTTTCTTTAATTACCTTTTGCGATTCAGAGCCTCTTGATATGTGTTGCGGGACTAACGAGTAACCGGAAAAGGCTATTGAAGGACATCGTGGATTTTAGTCACCGCGTAAAAAAGGGCCTCTTAAGAAATTTCCACAGCAACCTCCTTCTATTATTACAGATACTATGTTTGCTTTATCCACAGTCATTCTTACACCCATATTCTTCTCTTTTATTCCATTCCAAAGTTTACATTGTACGTATCAAATATGGCATAACCTCAGGCCTCTAGTTATGACAATATTATGCAGACGTCAACTTCATTTGAATTCGGCAAGATGGCGCTAGATTACACGCTGTATCAATTGTGGCTTAATTGAATTTGAAACTGTGTGGAAGATTGATTTGGTTTTTATTAAGATTTGTTGAAAAATTTGGAGAAAAATGCCTTTTTTTTGCATTCAGTACGAATTTTGACGCGTGTAATTGATACTAATGAGGTCTGCATTATTATACAAATAGAAGCTTTATATATTTTTTCGGAATTTCTACAAATACTTCTCCCTTTCTCTAACAACGCCAACCATTCCGGCCCTCGACTTAAAATTAATTTGGCTCATAGGAAATCTCTTCTTTTAGATAAATCTTCATAAATCATATTACCATAATACATTATTTTATAAAATAGCATTTCTTCTTCCTTTCCTAGCAAAATATATTTTGTTGGTCATATAACCGTTACAAAATCCAGGTTTTTCACAGAAAAAAAATTTGACAACCCATAGGACACAGTGCCGGCTAAACCAAAACTAAAAAAAAATCCTTTAAAAAATATTTTTTTCAAAAACAAAAGCAGAATAAACCAGCCATTTTCTTCCACCTGCAAGCACTTGCGTCTCAAGACAAGTACAAAGACAAACAGTTACTTCAGAAGTAGCGAGTAGAGAGGCGCTCAGGAAACTCTTGAAACAAAGGAAGGTAATTGAAAATTCTATCAAAACTTGCCACGAACGAAGCCAACGAAGCTAGTTGGAGAGCTAGTGAGGTACTAGAGTAGGGGTGGGAATGGACCGCTGTACCGTAGAAACTTTTTGGAAATATTAAGTAAAATTCCGTGTCATAGATAAAGCGATTATACAATTTTATGATATAGTACTAGCTGACCCCGCAAATGTTGTTTTGCCATATAAATTAAAAAAAAATAGATAGTAGCCGATTCTCAGACCTACTGAATATGCACAAAAAATTTCATCAAAATCGGTCAAGCCGTTTCGGAGGAGTATGGCAACGAAAACTGTGACACGAGAATTTTATATGTATATTAGACTAGCTGACCCCCCAAACGTTGTTTTGGCATATATTTAAAAAAAAAAATAGATAGTAGTCGATTCTCAGACCTACTGAATATGCATACCAAATTTCATAAAAATAGGTCAAGCCGTTTCAGAGGAGTACGGTAACTAACATTGTGACACGGAAATTTTATATATAAGATGATTAAATTAGTTTATTATTCCAATCGGCAAATGCTAGGTCATATTTGTGGCCCAATTTAAATGCAGCGAAGGCATATTAACTAATTACTAAAACAAATATGTACACAACAATAAGTGATTAAGTAAAATAATATTTCATTTTTACTCTCCTTACTTTTTTTCTAATACATAATGCTGATGATGATGACATTTATTCGATTTCGGCCACAGCGACTGCAATCGATGGCTTTTATAGTCGTTGAGAGCTTTGATGTGCCCTTTCTAATACTTATTATCATCATATCAGCCGTAAAACGTCCACTGCTGAACATAGGCCTGCCCTTTATACTTCCAGTAGGACCGGTTGGAAGCGGCCTGCATCCAGCGTGATCCTGTGGCCTTCATAAGATCGTCTGCCCACCTAGTGGGTGGACGTCCTACGCTGCTTCTAATACATAATGTACTATCATATCCCACTCATATTCAGCAACAGCACATCACTATTCTCCGTATGAACGAAACGGTCCAAAGTTAGGTTCCGTCTTGCGACGTGTTTGACAATCAAAAGTTGACGCCGCCATTATTTCGCCAACGTCTTATTCCAAGTTCCACTTTGAGTGTTCATTAGACTGATTAATAATAGTTTTAGATTGAAAATTTAATAGAACGGAAAGTTTCAGAGGCAAAAAAAAATCGTTTCAAGCAGAAATCGTTTTTCTTGTTAAATATAGTAGACTAGCTGTTGCCAGCGGTTTCAATGGCGGAAAATCATCCCGTGGGAATATAAAATCGTGATAAAAACTATCCCGTGTGTTATTTCAGGTTCTGAACTATCTGTGTACCGAATTTCAACCAAATCTGTTCAGTGGTTTTTCCTGACTGTTCCAGAACGACCGTTTTTTTTAAATATTATAAAACCTTGCCACCACACTAGTAAAAAAGTAAAAAACTAGGTCAAAAAGAATATTGACATCAAGCTTTCAGTGACTTTTTGACGACAGTTGATTTGAATATCATTGTTGTGTTAATTACAAAACCTTTGCATTTATTTCTTTTTGACAATTCCCAAATGAAAAGATCACACAAGTCACCAATTAGAAACTTAGACATCTTGATCCACAATTTAAATTCAACAGATCTGTATACAATACTAAATATAATATTAATACGTCTATGTTCGCAGTACAAGCGTTTCAAACGAGGTACAGCTAATTTAAATTTCTATTAAAACTTGGCAGTCGCGGGGCGTACTGTCAAAGGCAATCACAATGTTTTATGTATACAATAAACCTCTTGTTGTGTGTGAATGTGGCTTTGTATGTGTGAAGATTTTTGAACGAAATAAATATGGGAGACTACCCCTGATATCCCAGTGCATTCATTTTCAAGGGGATCGCTTCCAATAAACACATGAATATGTCAATTTTAATGTGTTCTATTGTCTCTTGATCTCGATCGAACATTGAGTATAAAAGTGAAATTGGCAAGATTTGTTTGAATTTTAGGCCCAAAAAATATTTGACGTACAATGTTATTTTTTATTTCAAATTATAGCTCATTTTTTAAGCTATTCAGATGTATAAAGTTTTGATTTTGAATCTCGATCATTTAAATTTTTGTTAATAGCAATTATTATAAATCAAACACGTCTTTTATACACCAAAATAGTATTCAAATACTATAAATTACTATCTGATAATCCCTAGCTTAAATAAGAAAACATTTTGCTAAGCTATCTTGAGCCTTATTAGAGTGATTCGTCTACGAAGTTTTAATACTTGTAAGTTTTCTATTTATTCAAAGAAAGCCGTTTAAATTCCAAACAACAAAAGGGTCATCTTTGTTCAAATTTCAGCTTCAAAACGAAATAAACGTGACTTGGACATATTGATACGATGTTTTCACAAACTGAAGACTAATTTTAGATAGTAATTATAATATAACCTTCTTACGTGAGGTATTATAAAACTATTTTATCGCCTTTTTGCTGTGTGCTGTTATGAATAATTATAATTAAAACTTTTGATGTTATTAATTCGATCATTTACTTTCTAAACAAAAATAAAGTCGTTGAAAAACTGTGAATATTGTGGCACATTTCTGTTAGTTTATGAATATTAAATTATATAAGACAGGGAAATAAAATGTTTATAAGAGTTTAGTGAAATAAAGTACCTACCTTAAAACATTTTCTATAGTACTCCTGCACCTGCTGACATCTAAAAAAAAAACCTCTCTGTAAATTATTAATGTTATAGAAAATTCATCTTCATATTTGTATGATCTTTATGTAGTTGTTCCGGATAGTAAGAGGGTGTCAGTATAATATATCTGAGTTTAAAACTTACCTACGTTAAAGGAAAAAAATCTTGTGTGGGCAACGTTTATTTTAAAAAGGAAACTCCTTAAATAATTCTTAATGCCCTTAAAATCTTATGTCAGACCAACTTTACCATCAAAAACGAAACTTTCGCCCCTATAATCGATTTCGCGACACGAATTAAAATCCCTTAATTGAATTTTCGCAAACTTCAAACGGCTCTGACTTTCTCAATTCGTCTTTATGTACCCATTTCAAGTTTTAATGAGTTTTCTTTAAGCAAATACGTCTAACTTGAAAAGTTACGTGCGAGTTTTACATAAGTTGTAAATAAGTTTTACATAAGTTGTAAATAAGTAAATGAAAATTCTTGTTTACGGGCCGTTGTTTTCAAGTAAATAAGGTATAATTTAGATGAGTAAAGTTTTAACTGACTCATCACTACGCTTATTCCCGAAAAGGGTTGGCAGAGACGCGTTTAGTACTTACATTTATTTATATTATGTAGTAATGTAGGTTATCGCTGAATCAGAAGCGCTTATAGTAGCGCTCAAGTAAATACTCCGATTCAATACTCATTCCGGGGTCGCGGGACTGCCTTTTCAGGTAACCGTTACTCTGGAACGTAAAAGGCTATTAAAGGAACATCATGGATTTTAGTCAGTAAATATCTGTTCTTTCTGTTCTAACTAGAGTGGAGGGTCTCATTGGTTGGATTTTACCACTAAAAAAAAAATACTCCATATAAAAAATATCGTTATTTCAAAAATTTACCCTAACTAAAGACATTTTGGTCGAGGAACTCATCGAATTACCGTGACCCTGGGACCTATTTTAAGGACACCGTGAATTTTAGTCAGTACGAGTCTGACATTCCCTCCCGCTCTGCCGTGGATTGGAGGACTCATTTGATTATAGGATATTTTGTGTAAGTATTTTTGATTTAATAAATTAGGGTATTTAATTTAAGTAACCAAGCGCATTTTTTTCGCGTTTAATCACCATCCTGACTGAATGATAATAAGGAATAATTTATGGTCTACGATGAAGCACGCTTACCTGAAAGTAACTCATTCTAAAATGTTTGTAATTAATCGAAAAACCTAATTACATTTTGTCTATCCAGGGTATCGAACTCAATACCATGGTCAGAAGACATGATTACAATCGCTAAACTTAGGCACGAGGTAATTGTTCAAGACATAAATTGTACATAGAAAATGATTCTGAATGTTAAATATAAGTTTAAATAACGTTATTTGATTTTTGAAGCAATAATTTCTGAACGAACACGGCGTCACCGTCGACCGATAGGTCACAGGTTCAAAAACTTTTGAACTTTGATGCGAACCCAATTTTAGCGTAGCCAGATTTCATTTCCTTGAACAGAACACGTTTTTTATCGAGGATGGTATTCAAACAAATTTTTAGAGTTTGTAAGAAGAGTGAAAATAAACTAGTTATAAAAAGGAATTAATACGATAACAATAATCATTTAATTTTTTACTAATGTCATATAACATCACTTAAAAGTCTCATTTCTGACTTTCTTTCTTTCTTAACCCCAAAATGCCGTGTCAAAAAAATCAACCCAAGAACCATAATTATAACACCCACATAAATTTCTAAAAAACGAATAACACACATGTCATAACAAAGCATATAAAAGCAAGTAGCACGAACACGTTTAGTACCGCGGCACCGCTCGCACTTGTAACTCTTGGTTCGCCTTACTCCCCCCTTTCACCCCTCTCCTGCCCCAAGACGCGGAATATTTACATAAATTTACAAATTTCGCGGCGAAATAAAATTTTGTAGGGCTGTCTCGTTGGTGAGATTGTAAATTTTTGTGATATTTTGAGTTTCGTGATAATCGAAAGTGGTTTTTAAAGTAAACTTACTGACTTTAAGAACATTATCTGTTTTTTTAATCTTTTTTTTTTTAAATTATCTATTATTTATTTATTAGTTTTTTTACCTAATAGCACTTTTACGGCCGTGGGTGAATACGTAAACCACAACTCTACCTAAATTGAAATATCACCTGCACAAAATAATCCCACCGATCCCTGTGAAAGAATATGACATTCTTCTAAATATTGGTGTATAGGTTTAGGTTGTAATAATTTGACAACTACTGGTCTCCTAAATCTTATCTGATACATGTAAGTAATTTATAGCAACTTTGTACAAAAAACAATACCTAATTTTACACGGACATGCTTTTGGTAATTGAAGTCGCATTGAACAAATAAAACAACAAAAAAAGAATGGTAGTTGGAGGGAAATCGTGCATCACGTTTACGCAAAACGGCCATCACAAAGCATAATTCTTCATTTCTTCCTAACAAAAATTAATGATTCCAAAATCTTGGCACCCCTAGAACTAGAGCATAGTTGGCGGGTCGCCCCCCAGGTAGTCGGGGGGTTAGGGAGGCACCGTTTTTCATGTTTAATTTTAACTTTGCAAAGCCGGCGTTTTAATAAGCGCCAGTCGTCTTTCGTTCAGAATTTTATGTCCAGCTAGCAACCTTTGCGTTTCGAATGCGAATTTTCGTTTTAATGCTACACAGGAGACGCGAAGTTTTATTGTGTTCAAATTAGTTTTGCGTTATTGTCGTGTAAAAATTAAAATGTTGGCTGTTTTTTATTTTGTTTGAATGTTGGCGTTCTGTTTTTGAATAGGTACGTTTTGGGAATTGTTGTTTTTGGTAGTTATGATAGTTCTATGTTTGGGTAAAATATGTTTGTAAGAATATTGTTTGCTGTTGATTTTAACACACCTAAAAGTTATTTATTTTCTTTACGGGCATTTAGTGTATCTTCTGAGTTAACTGAATTTGAAACTGATAAAATAAATAGCGGTTTTGTTATTATTTAGGTCAAGAAAACAAGAAGTTATAGCCTAAAAACCTCCAGACAAGTAGGTAAATCTAAAATTATTTCATTTACATTTCGTTGCGAGTTAAATAAATGACAAACAAAAATCTTTTTTCATGTTGGTAATTACAATTACACAAAGCCATTGGATACTAAACAAAAGCCTCTTTTACAATCCTCAATAAACCTTTCGGTAATCATCTCCTTGATATCAAACCTTACCGAGATTACAATTAAAATAACTAAATACATTAATACCGTACGGCCTAAGCAGCTAAGCTGAGCAGTAAAACAAGGAACGGAATATTAAAACCGGAGGCACCAACGAAAGTCATTAAAATGCGTAATTGCTGGATTAAAGCGCCCAAGATTCCTCTATTTGCCTCACAATTCCTGTACAAACTACCATACCTTCCAAACACACAGAGTAAAAATTACTCCTCTGTATTTTCGTTACTCTGTGAAATTTCCCGCGAGTTTCCATAGAGTTTTGTTACTCTGTGTCATGTCCAAGATGGCGCGCGTTCCTAATTTGAACTTCGATTCGACGCGACGTGCCGTACATACGTCATGAGCGTGGTCTCAAGATTAGGCGATTTACATCGGCTTTTTCGTATTTCGAACGCACGGTGCTGGCTGAATCGTTTCATGCCTTTGCCTTGAATATAAATGTAATGCCGTTGGTAATTTAAATGTGGAACGTGGCGATTTCTTTTTAATTAGAGTTTGGGAAAGGAATTAGTTGAGGTTTTTTAGGGTTGAATTTTAAGGTGTGTAATTGGGTATTATACTATGTGTTCTAAATACTAATATTGTAATTGTTATTTGAAATTCAATAAATTATGGGACAATTAAAACTGAACTATTTACTACAATGTAAAAAGGGTAAAAGAGCGTGTCAGAACTTCCCATGTTTTGTTTACTGTCAGTTTAGAAAACATATACGAATTTAGAATTAAAAATATAGATGATATAGAAGCTTTTTAAAAAAAGCAACAGCAAAATTAAAAACTATATAGTGTCCTTATCTTACTACATTATTACTTATCGCGTGAATTTAAAATACCAACTTTTTATAGCAAAAAAAACAACAACGTTTTCATCTACTTAAATAATTTAAAACTGATTAAATATTCACTAGAAAAAAAAAACACATTAGACAACTAGGTACCTACTAAAAACATCGTAGAAAAACCCCACTATAAAAGCAAGGCTGTAAAAACTTTCACCCCCGCTGGGCGGAGAAACACCCCCTAAACACATCTATAAATCTATATGACGTCATTAAGAAAACGGAGAGCGATCGTCTTGCGTATACCCGTCTCCCTCACACCCACAGTAACACTAAAGCAAAAGCGAGATAGACAATGTCTTAGCAAAGAACAGGCGCTGCTCCTTCTCCCTCACTCAGTGCCTTACAATGGTGAAAAGACGGCGAAAATTAAATAATACTTTGTCGTTTAAATTGAAAAGGGGGTGTTAGGAGGTAGTTTGGAAAATTTTCGGGGGTTAGAGGTAAAAAGGGTATTGATTTTAGGAGATTAGTCGCTTCTATTGTGGGTCTTTATATTTTGTGGTTATTCTCTACCGTTTTAATGTTTGAAGATTATGAAATACTATGGAAGTTTCTGATATCTTCTTAGAAGTTGGGGTGCGGTTTCTAAGACATTTTTTTTGCATAAGAATAGTACCTACTTGTTGTTTTGTTTGTTTAAAAAGTACCCAAACGTATAAAAAAGAGAACATTGTGTTGATTCATGAAAAAAGTCGTTTATTATATATTTTTTCCAGTGCTTTTAAAATAATTATGTTTAATTAAAAATTTACAACATGGACTCACATTTTGTAAATTTGATCTAAATTCAATCAAAAACTCTTATCTAACCTGATACTGTCTAGGAATTTTCCATATCATGTGGTACCTTTCTTTTTTTTTTCAAATAAATTTAAAAATATTTTTTAATTAATTTAAAAATAAGTTTAGAAGTAATTTTTAAACGAAGCATACATCGATAAAACCAATAAACACACTAGAGTTATCACGAATGCAATTTGAATTGGAATTCGAAATGACTGTCGAAGAGATTCGATCACTATCGAATTAACTGGTATTGAGACTGTAGATTACAAATTGGAAGTCAGGGTCAATAGATTTTTGAGAAAAGTAGCAGTTTCTTTTTTATTTCTTTAAAATATAAATAAAAAAGAAATTGTTTTGATTACATCTTTTTGTTTAAATTAACAAAGTTCAGACTAAAAGGAATTTCTTCACATTTCTTTTCACCCAACTTCGCCTATGGATTGTTAACACTCGTATTTTACTGATCACACTTAGCTTTCATATACATAATGTATCTAAATAGTTTTGAAAATAATTATACTTCCTGTAATAATTATCTATTATCTATATAATATAAAAATGGATCGCTAAATGTGTTGCTAAGCCCATAACTTGCAAACGGCTGGACTGATTCAGATAATTCTTTTTTTGTTGTGTTTGTAACCATCAGGACCAGGTTATAGAGGACGAAAATCATCATGTCCACCCGTGCAAAGCCGGGACGGGCCGCTAGTAAACAAATAAATATCAATTTTAGCACGGTTAATGAACCTTTTCAATAAAAATAGGTTAATCATAAACAATTCCATAAAACTCATTTAAAATAATTCTATTACAGGTCACAGAAGAATTCAGATGCAAAACAACTGGAGATGAAAAATCCAGCCAGAAAGAAATACAATGGGATACCGATGAAGAAGACGCCTGGACAAAGAATAAATCATTTAAGATTTTTTTCTTATTTTTGATAACTTATGCCTTCAGCGGAATATACGAACAAAAATGGATGAAAATAGTATTTTTTTAGTTTCTATTAAACTGGTTTATTAGTCACAGTAATATCAAAGTCTAATAATAAGCATTAGGCAAGCTCCAGCCATAAACGCTTGCAAAGCGCACGTGGTTGATTATGGCCCACACCCTATCATAGAGACGGGACCTGTGTCGCAATGGTAACTTTATAAACAGATTATGCATGCACCTCATTTTGATATTTTTTTAATAAAACCATGAGATAAATCTTATCCTAGCCCACAAATTAAATAAAAACTAGGTGATATCAATACAACAATTAGGTACGCAGTTGGCTACATTAAAGGATAATCCTTAAACACAATTTTCAATTAACTGTAAAATTAGATATTTAGTTAGCTTGAAAACAATAAATAGTCGAGTCATTGGTTTAGCAAAAGTATGACGTCAATAATTGGTATTGCCATAAAAAATCTTTGGATAAATCTCATTTTGACAGTTGATAAAATAATCATGTCATTATGATGTCAAATATCTTCTTCTTTGTCAGTTAAAATATTTAATACAAACACATTTTTTGTCACTCCATATTATCCCACCGCTGGGCAAAGCCATCATTTCACTCTTTTCACTTCACCCAGTTGTCTGCGACCAGACCAGGCCAGTCTTTATGAAGCGGTCTAACTCGTCTCGCCATCTTTGCTTGAGTCTGTCTTGGGAATCAACAAAAATACAAACTACAAAAACTTTATGTAATTTTCCACTCAAAAATATTCCCATCTAAAAATATACAAAGAAAACTAAAAACGAAAATAAAGTTTCACAAAAGTATGCTTTGATATTCGGCTACGTAAATAGTACGAAGCGCTACGTAAATACTACGAGAGAGCTACGCCGTAGCAGTCGGATTTCGTAGCTACGCGGCGCGGGCGTAGCGTTACGAGGTTTTGAAGGAACTTTTTTTTTAGTGCTGTGCAGTGAGAACTATTGAATTTTTTTGGTCTATTTGAAAAAGTATCTTTTTATTTTGAAGAAAAGTTGAAAATTATAATATGATTTGGACAGGACAGAACGAAAAAATACATACTCGAAAAATACATACTCGTCATACTTAGGTACTTACGTTGAAGGACTTATCATTTACTTTCAAAATGCGTGTCACCATTTCTCAAAACCCTTTAGACGTCAAACCAGGAATATTTTCCAAGAAACAAAAACCGCCAACCTATTTTCCATCAAGGTCGTATTTACAATAAGTCAAATCAGATTTTCTTGAAATAAGTTTCTCTACTTTGATATAAGACCTTATTCCTAAAATCATAGATTACAAAATACTGTAATATGTTTTTTTTCATTTAACATTGCGCTTGCAGATACATAGTATCCACTCCAGTAGGTTCATCATCGCGTGCTTGTGGACGGCGAGTAATGGAAATCTCGCCGTCAGATCAAGGACCAAGCCTGGGTCGACGGCGCGTCGTGGGCGTCGGGCCTCAATAGTATTCAGACGCTTGCCGGTGGCACAGGACTGTCTTAAAAGAACACCGTTGCCATGGAACGCATAAGGCAACCGATAAAACACTGTCTGACAATTCCTTCCGTCCCGGGGTGAAATAAGTCATTCAATAATTTGAACACCACAAAAAATAGGTTCATAACCATCATTCATAGACTTCACCCACTGCTGTCATCACCTTTAGCTTTTTATTGGTGCCAGTCTCTTGGACACTTCTGTACCAGCCTTTTCCAGGTATATCATCTGCGAGTACCTATGTCATCTGACCATCCCAATCCCTACCGAATTAGGTACTATCCAGTAGGTGATCACTCAGCCATATTCTTAATAAGATTTTTACTCACCTAATCAACAAAATCGGTACGAAAATACCCATACATCATACTTATAATAACCCCAACAAAATAACAAACGACGCACGAATCAACCCTACAACTGCGTCTTAGATATTTTATCTAACTCCAGAAAATGTCATACCATTTTAATTATACTACGAGAACGGCATAAAAGCAGTTTATCGCGAAGGGGAGGGGGGTATTGCCCCACCCTGAGGGTGCGGAAGGGGGCAAGAAGCAGAGATTTTATAGCCCAGTACCGTCGCAACGCTTTTAATGGCTTATTTGCCCAGCCTTTGTGGGGTAACTTGCCACCCCAGGCTTTTGTATCGCTGATTTTGTTCGGCATGATAGTGGTTCGATAGTGTATGTCAGATAGTTTTTTAGGGATATTGGCTTTTGTTTCTTTGTTGTTTCTGTCATTGTCTTTTGGTTATAGAGACTCGTTCAGATATGTAACGAGTCCAGGAACGACCGTTTTGGGGTCGAAACGAGCTTGTTTCTTTAAGATATCGGTCTTATGTTCAGGGGTTAAGAATCAATTTTGATTATTTTTTGTGGAAATAATGTTAATAGAGGATATATTCTTATTACCTTCTTCGCCCACAGTTCAAAGAAAATGGGGTCGCGGTGCTTTCTAAACAGGCTACCGTGTGTCTGGAGCATAAAAGGCAACTGAAGAAAAACGAGGGATTTTACTCAGTACGAGTCTGAGAGTCCCTTCCCCATAGCAGGAGGATACGTTTAATTTTTTTTTTTCATATCTTGTTGTTTCCCACGCCTGGGAAAAGTTTAATTATTGTACTATCAGAAAAAAAATTGTGAAGAACATGTTTTCGTTAATTTTAAGCTCTTTAAACGCAAACAGGCTTAGACATTTATCCAAAATATTGTACAACTAACTCATTTTAAAGTACACACAAAATCTAACTACACTTACTAGTAAAACATCTTTCTATTCAAAAGACACCTGGCACTAAACAAATACCCACAGAAACTAGAAACCAATAATACCGATACCGAAACCAGTTCTTTTGAAAGCACTTAAAACTAGTTACGTAACGGGTATGGGTCTAGTTGACCAAATGGCCGAGTTACTAGTTTTCAACTTTTTGTCATCAAATGAAGGGTTGATGTGTTCGTTACGATAAATTGACACGATTTTGAAAGGAAGACCGGTTATTTTTTTAATAAATCGTTTTTATTTCTGTATAATAACTTGTTTTACTTGTTATTTTAAACTTTTGGACACGTGTTCAAAATGGATGGAAGAGTTTCAAATAATATCAAAATACCTGTTTTTAAAGAAATGTATCTAAACGGTAAAAACGTTGCTAACTGCGTAGGTAATTCACAATTTATTCAAGTGTGAGCTGAGTACGCGTAATAATTTTAATTGAATAACTATTTGTCAAATATACTCACAAAGGAAGGGATTGAAATACTCGTAGAATGTAACAATATAATGTAATTTCGAACATTTCAGTCATTCAAATGTCATCAGTATTTCATGTATAATTATTTTTCCGCTAATATTTTAAGATGATGGTTATCAGAACGTTTTTCCATACTGTGTAACACGGTATTGCTGTGCGATCTTAATTTAAACTATGATCTTAATCTGCAAAGTTCCCATTGTTGGGATACAAACCTTCTCTCTGTGAGACAGAGCTTGATCTGTACCACCACGTCCACCACGCAGGTACAGTGCGGGTGGATAGATGCCACTTGACATCAAATTTTCGGTTCTAGGTCATGCCAGTTTTTTTTCAAGATAATTTCCTTCACCTTTCAGAGCAGTAACAATGATATGAGAGGAGGTCCATAAAAATACTGGTGGATTTTGTGACGAAGGTTATAGAAGAATAAGAATGAGTGATAGACGAATGACCGACAAGAGTGAATGAAAATGTAATAAAGGCGGGCAGATAATGATCTGTCCGTTTTTTGATTTTAATTTAGTTGACTTTACATAGGCAAGGTCAGAGACAAAGTCCACGATGGAGCGAGCAGCTTACCCAGAAGAAGTCTGTTAACTCTAACTTTGAGAGATTCGGGTTGTATGCTTTCGAAAAAACAAAACCAGTAGTTTTCGTGGATTTCCACTGTTTTTCTGTGCGCTTTAGGAAAAATTTTTGGAAACGCTTACCGTCTTACTACAAAAAAGGTAAACATCTATTGAACACTTTTCTAAAAAGTGTCAACTCCAAAACGACTTTTGACATCATCCTCTGCCTAGCCTTTTCCCAACTGTATCGAGGTCGGCTTCCAGTCGAACCGGATGCAGCTGGATATCAGTATTTTACATGGAGCGACTGCCTACCGGACCTCCACAACACAATAACTGGGCAATACGATACCCCATTGTAAGACTGGTTGTCAGACTTATGAGCTTCTGAATAACAGTAACGACTGTCAAACATCTACAAATGACATCCGGGACCAACGGCTTTTACGTGCATTCCGAGGCACGGAGGAAACTCGCTATGACAGATGGTCACCCATCCACAGACCAACCTCGGCAAGCGTGGCTTAATCCGGAAGATCGGCCTGTGCGGCTTTAATTATTTAGGCAGTTACACTTTTTTAGACAAGTGTTCAAACGTTGTATATCTTTTTGTATTATGACGGTGTCTGTTTTCTGTAGCTCAAAATTATAATTTAAAATTAATTAAAATATTACCTACATCATCATATTTATTTACTTGCGCGTATACTGATCAAACAAGAACACCAGCCCACAAATAATAATAAAACAATGATTCCATGAAAGTAAATGAATTTACAAGTACATAACATAATATACAAGAAACATTAATTAACGGGATGATCAAAGAAGCCGACTACAGCCATTGTGCCGACTTCCTGTAGTGACTGTACTGGATAGAGGCGCTACTGAATTTTGTGTACTTTAGTTTTTAATTGGGGACAAAGGAATTGGGTTTTCAGTTAATTCTTAGCAACGCTACAATTCTCCTCTTGCTGAGATATTATGAGAATAAATAGTAGCACGGCATGACTACGGAATGGATGGCGCAGTGACTGAACGATTGACTGCTACACTGCGTTTATCGGGTTCGATTCCTACACGGAATTTTGTGTGATCTATATAGAAGTTGATCTGGGTGTTGGTGAGTGTGAGTTTTATTAATTGTAAACAGTGTATTCACAATTATTTAATCACTCACATTACTGGAGAAATCCTAGTAAGTTTCATTTTTGTAATGTCAACAAAATGTAAAAAAGTGTATTACTATAATACTGGTAGTTATATTTCTGTACGTTCGACTTTCCGAGTAAGCACTGGACGTTCACATGCCAGAGCAGTGGTGGCCCAGTGGTATCGGTCCCGACTTACGAGTTGTAGGTCGTGGGTTCGAACCCCGCCAGGCGCATTACTTTGTGTAATTTGTTTGCACTGCTCGCAAAACGGTGAAGGAAAACATCGTGAGGAAACCGGCATGTCCTAGAACCAAAAATTCGAAGACATGTGACATCTGCCAACCCGCACTGGGCCCGCGTGGTGGATTATGGCCCACTCCCTCTCACAGAGAGGAGGCCTGTGTCCCAGCAGTGGGAACATTATAGGCTGATGATGATGTTCACATACCATAAAATGCGCATCACACTTTTGGCCATTGTTACATTTTTTTCATAATTTTCCTGCCCTTATGCCATTCTTCTTGGGTTTAGCACAACATGTTTTCTTCTTTAATTCTCTCTTGTAAAACGCCACGGTATTATTAACTTTTTTATTCATATCATTCTTTACACATGATCTAACTTTTCCTTGAAATAAAACATATAATAGATTTTGCTTGGATACCAAAATACGTTTGTTTAGAAAAACAAAATATTTTAAAACCACAACAAGCTAAGCCACAAAATAACTCACGTACCTAAACAAATTCCTTATTAAATACACATACACCTTTATACCTAACATACCAACCCACGCCGTTCGCCATCTTGAAGGAAAACACAAAGATGCTGAATGGTGAAATTTTCTTGTGTAATTTTCACGCTTTTCCACCCTTACACCCCCTGTCTCACCCCTAAGGCAATTTACGAATCACCCGCTATATTCCAAGCCAGTACAAGATCCAGGTTTAAAAGGACCGATTTTACTATACATTTTAAAGGGGGAAAAGGATCAAGATGTATTGGTCCTTCTATGTTTAGCAGCCTTAAATCCGTATTCACACAAGTGTAAGTTTTTAATTGATTTATAATTAATTGTAGTTGATTATTTCGCTTCCTTGTGTTTTAGTAATTATTGGAGAACTAAAATTATAATTGCTTAAGAGTTTTTTTTTGTCAAGTTAGTAACGTTTAGTGGATGACCATCATTGTCTATTTAATTTCCGGTGATGAGATGATGATGATTAAATAAGCCTACACGAATATATTATATATTTTTTTAATTCGTCGTAGATATTATAATATCATTTTGAATAGTTGGGTGTAAAGGTGTTTATGGTTGTTTAAGAAATCAACTAAATAGTTAACGTTTCATTGCTTTTACTGTTTTTCTCAATAAAAACGTCGATAATGAAATCACATTCTTTTCTTCTTTCTTTGTTTTAATATTCACCATCACTAAATAAAAGTTTTCCTTGTATAGTGGGTGCATTAACAAACATTAAACTCATATACAAAAACACCCAGACCCCCAAAAGCTTCTTGTAGCGAATACAAATAATTATTTTTTTTATACGGGCATCAAAACCGCGATACACAGCGAAACAGTCTATAGCTCAGTTGCCAATCGTGCTGTCTTGATTTTATTAGATACTTATTTCAAGAAATCCGTAGCGGATTTGAAATTAGTTGTTGTTGATGTTTTGAGAAAAATATGAATGAGTGAATGGTTGAATGAATTTATAAAACTTAATTCTAATTTCTTATTTTTGACCTCTTTCTATGTTCACTTTAATTTTTCAGATTCTTAAACTAACAAATTGCTTTTTTTCTGGTTTCTAGTGCCTTCCGCGAGGAACTATACACTTTCTCCGAGTAAAGCGTCCAGTACATTTTGGACAAGAACTATCTTCGTCTGGATGGCTGTTCACAATGGAACTGGAAAAAGCCTTCATCAGTGATAAAACTTCAACAGACAAAACACAATTAACTTTCCCCTTTTGATTCTTAACCCCATCAAAATAACGTTCAAATTCATGTAAATTAACGTGCCTATACAATGTACCTGTATGTATGTTATTCGCCGTATATTTTCGGTTGCAAGCGGGTTCGGGATCGCGAGCAAGTCCTACAAGAAAATTAGTTATTAAAATTTCACTGACGCTCCAAAATTTATCTCAGGCGCGCTGAAGGCGGAGTGTGAAGTCTTGATACTTGGTGTTACGTAATGGTTCGGTTATAAAATTGTGTTTTTCTCCACTACAGGTTAATTTTGTGTTATCAAGATGATACATTTGGCGGAAGAAGGGTAAGATGAAGAAGTAACTTGCTAATTGGATTTGGATCTTCCAAGAACTTACTGTTCTAGTATATTTGTTTTTTGAAATGATTATAACTTTTACACTAAAATGGGTTTAAAATGAGATTAGCTAAAAAAAGACTAAAAATTAAAATGACCAAAAAGATAATAATGTATTTTACAGATAAAAAATACAGCTAGAACTAGACAGCAGAAGTTTGACAGTCCCTTCAGCTCCCGGTTGGACTCATTTGATGTTATTCACATTCCCAAAAAATACTTTACTTAAAATAATGTTGTCCTTCGAAAACGATCTACAACAGGATTGACACGAACTTATCAAATGGCAAACTTGTTGTACACAGACATTGAATGATAACAAGTTCCAACCTCCTGGTCAGTCCTACCCTTCATAAACCTACAGTTACAATACTTTAATCATCATAAAAGACAATCTGAAGTCCAGTGTGGGAACAAAAACCAGTTTTTCTAGAAATATCAGTTGTTTTCTTCAACAGAACAAGTTTTTATCATAACAATGGAAGGGTCGCTTTGACCCCAAGACGTTGCCGGACAGTGGTCAGCGCGTGGGAAAAGGGTTAGTCTTAGAGGGTTGGGTATGGGGTAGCCCAGTGTGCTAATTTTGTAAGATTATAGTGTTAAGGTCAAATCAGGTTTTGGCTATTTGTAATGCAGATGAGTACGGAATAGATAGTGTGGGAAAATAAGTCGAGACTGGTGTTGTTACATTTTAATAAAATGTAACATTATTTCTAAGGAAGTAAATGATGACTAGTTAAGACTTACGAGTATATTAAATCAGGATTATTAATTCGTAATCATAATTATCCAACCCGCACAGGGCCCGCGTAGTGGATTATGGCCCACTCCCTCTCACAAGAGAGGAGGCCTGTGTCCCAGCAGTGGGAACATTATAGGCTGATGATGATGATGATGATGAATCATAATTATAATGCCTAAAGTGTGGTGCTGGTGGTGGACCACACTTCAGGTATTTCATGAATGATTAATGCTAAATTATTTCTAAAAAGAACCATAACAATATCAGTTCAAAAACAAGTAGGTACTTCGCCCGTAGCGTGTCTGGTGTGAAGTACAAAGTAGGTAAGTGTTGTGTCGTTTTTTTAGGGAACGAGCATCCCAACCGATATACACACATTAAAAAAACACATTAAAAAAAAGTTAGTAGAAAGAAAGTTTAGTAGTTTCATAGAAAGAAAGAAAAATAGAAAAAAATCTTTGTTGTGTGTTTTCATTAGATAGAAATACCATGTAATAATAAAACAAAAAGAAGAAGAAATCATATATATTAATCTACCGTAACAAATTCATTTTATTTTTCGATGTTCAAATTATCAAAGGAGCATTTCCGCTCTGGGTGGACCAAAAGGGACTGTCAGTCTATTCCTGGCTGACAGAAAATTCCACCCTGATCCTTCGGCTACCCTTTGCGTTCAAACACGGTGCAGGACTGCCCCGCTTGGGCAGAGCACCACCGTGCCCTCACGACGGCGACAGGCGGAGACCTCTCGCGCCCGGCGTTGGTAGAGGCCATGCTGCGGGGCGAGACGGAGTGGGAACCGGTCGCCTCCTTCTGCGAAGCAGTAATGCCGCGTGAGGGAGAGGACAGAGTCCTCCCTCCACCCCAGCCGCAGTGGTGGACGCCCACGGCGTCAGACCTTGGCAGGCGATCTCCGGCCACCGTAGGCGCAGGCAAGCGGGCGGCGAGTAAAGGGCAACTCGCTGTCCGACCATGGACCATGCCCGGGTCGACCAAAGCCTGCCGGGGTCGCGGGACTTTTCTCATTACCGTGACCCCGGAACATAAATGGCTACTAAAGGACACCGTGGATTTTAGTCAGTACGAGTCTGACAGTCCCTCCCGCCCTGCCCGAGGTGGGAGGACTCATTTGATGGTTTTACCACGTAAAAAAAAAACCCTTTGCGTTCAAGACGTGGTATTCTTTTAAGACCCTGCCTCGAACTTACTCATTGATAGACTATAAATTTCTCCATTTAATATGTCACATATGGGATCTTCCGTGATTATATATTTCTTTGATTTCCCGATTCAGTCAACCCGCGATCAAGGCGCTTGCAACAGCTTCGAAACATCGGGAACCCAGGTACTTGGTAACTCCTTAGGAGAACGACGATTGTTGCTTACTTCATACTTCACGCCAGTTTTGCTACTGAGGCAAAGTATTTGCTTTTTAACTGATGTGGTTCTTTTCAGAAATAATCAATCAAGCATTAATCATTCATGAAATACCAAAAAATGTGGTCCACCACCACACGTTTTCTTTTGCTTCTAAGCTTCGAAATATCAGGAACTCAAAGAAATATTTTTTTAATTAATCACGGAAGATATCCCGTAAGTGACATTTTAGATTTAGAAACAATCCGTGAAAGCTTAAAAAAGTGTTTATATTTCTCCATCTTTGTAACAATTTACCTAATTACCCCCATAAATTAATCAAAAGTATCAACTCCATTCGAGAGCAGTATATAACGAAGACGCTGTTAAAGTTTTCCGTGCTACTTTCGCGGCTCTGCAGAAAGTTGTGCCAGGGCTCATTACGGCGAACTTTATGGGGACTGTACACTTGTATTGGAGACGCTGCGATTTTGAACGGGGGAATTCTGAGATGGAACTTTTATTTACACTGTTTACGATACCGTATTGGTTAAAAATACATTCGCATAGTTGATGTGGCAATGAACTGCGGGTCTAAAATAGCCATTTTTTAATATTCCAAATGATTCACTTAGCAAAAGAATAGTCAATGACGTTGCTGGAAATGCACGAAGTAAATCATCAGAAATATTGCTTAAATTGGCCGTGTCTATTGCAGAACTGACGAGAAGTAAAATACAAAGACACTCATCCAAAAAGATGGACCGATGACCTGAAGAACATGAAGGTAGCTAGCAGTGACTGGGTGAAAAGTGGGGGAAAAGTGTGTTGTGGCGTTTCTTGAGGAGGCCTGTGTCCAGCAGTGGACTGCAATAAGCTGAAATGATAATGAATAACGATTTCGTCCATGATAAATTATATAGGTACTTAATTATTATTTTAATTAGAGCAAAGGTCAGTTAAAATATTTTTTCACAGCCAATAATATTACATTATTTGCCTCATTGTTCGATTGAGCAATCGAACAATGAGGCAGACAGGAGTTTCCGCTAGGTTTAACCCTCTGGGGAAATTCTGGAGTAATGTCATTCATTAATGCTTATTATTATTTCTCTCATTTTCAGGTGTTCGACCCAGCATTGACCGTTTCTCAAACTAGTTGGCGCTGTAGTCATCTTAATCTAAAAGATGTCTTGGACCATTACCTATTTTGTTGTACCTACTACACTTTTAGACATTGTTGTATTGTCATAAACTTTATGTAACGAAGAGTGGTCGTTTTTAGTACCTGGTATTGGTAATATTGTGTAACGTTCAAAAAGTCTTGACTCTGTCACCTTGGTGTAAATAAAAGAGTTTTGATTTGATGTCCGAATGATTTGATGACCAATTAAAAAATCTGCAAAGAAATAGTAAGAATAGAAATACGTACATACGAATAACAAAAAACAACGGAAAAACATTTTGTAGAGCGTCAGCGTCAGCGTACACATTGCTGTCATAGGTAATAGTGCTGTTTGATCAAGATCAAAGAATCAACAGCACTGTTACCTACATTAACACCACACCTATAATATTACCTGTTCCTTGAAACAGGCAAGCCCACTTGTAACGCGAAGAATAAACTACTAAACGTCTGCACGCGTAGCATGGCGCCGTAGAAACGGGTTTTGTCGACGCGAGAATAGACAAAATGAAAGAACGTAAAAGATTTTTATCGGTTTAAGCATAGCAATGTTTAAAATATAGAAGAGATATGTTTCTATTCTATAATGGTGTAAAAATCGTGTCATACTTGTGCAAAAAAAACAGTCGGTTTTTTAAAGGAATAACTATGAAATAACTTTGTCTTTTCTTGGTAGAATAGACATAGAATCAACATGCTACGCGTGCTGGCAATATAGAAAAAATATGATGATAGGTCATCATAAAATTACCAAATACCAACAAACCTCTTCTCATACCAGCTAATTGCTGTAAAACGCAGCGTTTTTTTCCTCAAAAAAACGCAGCTTGATTTTAACCTAATCTACAGTCCCCACAAAATTCCTCGCCTCGCCACCCTGAGGCGTTTATATAATATCTAGCAGATAAGTTCCCTCTATATACGCGTATTGACAGCGTTAATATTTATGATGCTATTGTTATCAAGGATATAGTAGTATAACTTATATCAACAATGTAATAGGTTTATTAGAGTAACTCTGTTATGTATTTTAAAAAGAAAATTTTAATTTTGTAATTAATTTATTAAAAAAAAGTAGTGCTTGCTATGCGTGACATACAAATATATTGTTAAATTATTCTTTTTGCTATACAAAATAAGCTTATTCTTCTGCTTGTTTCCTTAAGAACTGACACTGTTATAAAATGTGATTAAAAATAAAAATCAATTACAATAAATAAATAATTTTATTGTTTTATTACTTCCAACTAAAATTCCAGTAGGTATTCATTGTAAAAGAATCTTTATCTTTATTAATTTTCAAATTACATGAATAAACTTCCAAGATTTTTAAGAAAAATCTTAACTTGAGTTCGCGCCGCCACTCATGGCCCCTAGACGAGGCGCTAGGTCAACGTCATTACATTAAATATCAGTAAAAAATGCAGTATCTAGAATTTTCCGCATGAGTGGTGGCGCGGACTATAGACCAAGTTCACAGACTTACAAATACTCATGATGACATAAACAAAACTATAACAGCTTCAAATAATACCCAATTCTCTAGTACACAAACATTTAAGCATGTCACTGTGAACATATAGGTATTATGTTATATATCTACCTACCCCCAATAAGTATTGCTAGGTCATCGAGTTCAAGCCCAATTACGCACCCCAATTCCTTCAGCTGAAACTTCTCAAGCGATTTCTATTCGTTTCATGAGAATTAAATGTTCTATCTTCAAAGAAAATGTCTTAAAACTAAACTTCTATTGTCTTCCAATTGATTCGAATTTGATTAGAAATGTCTGGAGTTTGATAAAGATCTTTAATTTTTTTTTTAATTTGACAAGATTTCCAGAATATTCTAAGAAATTTAAAGAAGTGGAATGCCGCCTAAATTAGGTGTTATGTATTATGGAAATGAATATAAGAATAAGTTTACTGAAAAATACGTAAGCAGTACAGAAAAATGATCTGAAGAAACGGGTAAAACTTTATGTGGAAAGGTATGAGCATTATAAATTAACTAGCTGTTGCCAGCGTCTTCACCCGCTACAACTCCAAAATTATCCCACGGGAACATAAAAATCGGGATAAAAACTATCCTATGTGTTAATCCAGGTTATGAACTATCTGTGTACCAAATTTTAGCCAAATCCGTTCAGTGGTTTTTGCGTGAAAGAGTAACAAACATACCTACATACACATACATACATCCTCACAAACTTTCGCATTTATAATATTAGTAGGAAGTGGAAAGATTGGCAACATTGGCAATTGTTTTTTGCAACACAAATGATGGAAGGACTAGTTGAAAGCAATTCGACTTCTGAACTGTTATCTGAATATCTTTGGTTTCCGGGTAGTTTTACAAAAACTGTTCTCCGCGTAGCTTGCGTGATGAAGTTTTTTTAGTACCAGTTCTGTGTGAGTTTTTTTCAACATTTCACCTAATCGCTCAGCGGTAGTGAAAAAACAGATGTTACACATCATAAAAACATCGCTATCAAAGTAGCACGGAGAAGTGGAGAACAGTTTTTGAAAAGACTACCAATTCCAAAACATAAAGTTTAAAAATTTTAGAAGAGTCCAAGTTATTTGATCCATTTATAAGTCTAAAGACCCAGGAACTCCTATCAGGAAATATTGATGACCAACTGGTCATCAATATTTTGAAACGTAAATAGGTCAGGGGTGATTTATAATGTCACTAACTCCGTTTCACCCCCAAAATAGGTTGACAATATTATTGACAACAGTTTGGGGACCGAAACTTGACTTGGTTTTAGTAGATTTTTAATTTCACTGATTTATCTTTAGGTATAACTTCTGGATTAATTTTAAAACGCTTTTATCAATATATAGCTGCATTATTAGCTAGTACAAGAGGCTTTATTTTTAAATGCAGGCAGATGAAGAAACGGGTGGAGTACATAATATGTATACATATTATCGGATTACTAATGACCGTATGTAAAATACACACACACATAAATCCACCATTTTAATACCTTTCCATTTTCTCTCCTCAAGTAAATACCTAAACAAAAAACTAATCGCCAAGACGTTCCCCAGTCCACGCCACCCCTCGCTTCACCCCGCTTCACCCCCTTTCGCCCCATAGCCCCGCGAACGCCCCATTTATCCACATTAATATAACTTGACTCGTGATAAATTGCTGCAGAACCCGGCCTACGTTTTCTTAGACGAATTTTGTGGGTAGCTACAGCATGTTGTGTTTTGTAGAAGATTGTTTGTAGGGGTATTTTAAATGGAGTATTTAATTTGGGGTTTAAGTGGATAAAGATATTATGTAAAAACAAAAATGTTATTCGTTCAAATACCTAAAGATAAAGTATACGGACAAAGTTATATCACCTTTTTAGACACTAATCGAAGTAACTTCAAATATCTATTGATCTGTAGCTGTTGTTTGACTGATGTCGCTTATAATTTTGCCTTTGTTATTAAGTCATATCAACTAAGTATGAAAAGTGAATTCTTTATTTATTTATTTACAGTAATATTTTGCGATTAATATCAACATTACAAAAAAGCAAGGCAAATACATTTTGAAGAATAAAATACAAGTAAGCATGTCATTATAATTATGACCACATCGTCCGTTCTGAATTTTATATTTTAATTTATGTTAGAGCTGAATTTGTTGTTAAAAAAATAACTCTGGTAAACTGTAGGAACTACGAGTTCCTACAAATTGAACAACGTTAATTAAAAAATCCTACAGCGCAGATTAAACATAGTTTTTAACTAACTTCCCAACTACTCGCTGTGGAGCTAATTAGAACATTTTTGCTCTTTTTTTACAGTTTGTTATTCTGGAGAAATGGAATGGAATTTTAGACATTTTTATTATTTATATTATATTACATAATATTATTATTAAAACTGCTATGTTATTCTTTTTTGGTAACTCTTTTAGTAAAAATAAAGTTTAAAAACTAATAGCTGACTAATGATTCGATTTACGAATAGTCAATTTTTATTGCTAAGTACTGTAGTATAAATAAACAATAAAACTTTAAAAAAAAATGTAACCGCCTTCAAAAACAACCACAAAAACTTTTCTTTCGGAAGTCGGTGACTTTTTTTTATTAATTTCATTGTCTTTTTGCCACCGACTTCCGAAAGAAAAGCTTTGAAGGTTATTTTACCCTTTTTTGTAGTTGTTCTTGAAGGCGGTTACATTTTTTTTTTGAAAAAGTTTTTATTTTACTCTTTTTAGTTTAAATATTCAACCACAAATCTTGTCAAATACGAGTACATCATTTTCTTACATGAGCACTAGAATTTTGTAATCCGTAACACCGGTAATAACATCGTTAAAATCTCTTACATTCATTCCCTATCTCCTGAACCGATTTTGATGAAACTTGCAGTATTCCCTAAGTTGAACGATACCTAGTAAAAAAAAAAGAATTACTTAAATCGGACTTGTAGTTCCTGAGATATGCAAACACAAACATAATTTACTAAATCAGTCGATGCCAAGTCCTTACTAGAGGAGTTGTACCTTCCACCATCAGCTCAGCTACATGATATGATGATTATCATACGCAAATACTTAAATTACTTCATAAAATTTGCGAAAAACGATGTGTAGGCCTATAAAATTTGAGGGTTGCCCTCGATTTCTCCAGGATTCAATCATCAGATCCTGACATGGTGACAATGGGACCACTCCTGAAGTATCTCCTCTCGAACAAAAAAAGAATTTTGAAAATCGGTCCACAATTGGCGTAGTAATAAACAAAAAAAAAAACAAACCGTCGAATTGATAACCTCCTTCTTTTTGAAGTCGGTTAAAACCAGATTTGACAATTTACACATTAAATGTGCATATGCATGATTGCATAGGGTGGGATTGCATCCTGCAACAAGTCTGGATTTTTGTCGCGGAATTAAAACTAGATATTTTTCATAACATTTAATGTCATGGATTTCCGCAAAGTAACGCCTGATTCCATAATTTAATTTACACATTATAATCACAATGACCTTAACTTATTCGTCAAACAAAACACAACAGTACCCTTACCAAGAGTTTTCAGCATTTGAGACTTAAAGTAAACTGGAACTTTGACAATTTCAAATTGACAATTTTCAATGAAAAAATTAGTTCCTTCTTCGCACACCAGAGGCGCTGTTCCATTTTTTCATATAAGAAACGCTGTAAATACTGGAAAGTAAAAGAGTGAAAACTCGTGCTAAGGGTACTGGTTGAAAGAAAGAAAGTACAAGAAATTCGAAAACTAATTTGCACCCTGCCAAATTCAGTTCTATACCCAAAAACCTCCCATCAATACCTTTCACCCCCCTATTTCAGGAACACCCTGTACCCAATTTTCTCAGACATGTAATTAACGACGACGGAGGCCTTTTCAGTAGCAAAAAACGTTTTCTACGTACTCAACGCCACGTCTACGCCACGCACACATCCATTGTGATACAAAGGTTGGATTAAGAAAGGAAAATGTCGAAGTAAATGGATTTTGGCACGTCATGCTAAGGTCCATCTAATACGGGGTGTAGGTAGGTATGTGAGGTAAAGGGTGAGTTGTTACTGTTTTTCGGCGTGTGAGTGGGTGGGTGATGGTTTTACTTTGGATATTATTTTAACATTTTTTCAAGCAGTAAAACGGCTCGGCAAGAAACCGTAATAAATTAAGTTAAAAAAAAGAATGCTCACAAAAACGTCTTTTTTTTAATCTTGGTAAAATCATCAAATGAGTCCTTCCACCCCGGGCAGGGCGGGAGGGACTGTCAGACTCATATAGCCTTCGTTCAATAGCCCTTTACGTTCCAGGGTCACGGTAATTCGGTAAGTCCCGGCTCACACAAACGTCTTTGCATTGTTATACTTATAAAATAATAAACACAAAAAAGAAACTCGTTTTAAGAGTTCCCCTCAGTGCAGGAGGAGTCATTTGATGATTCTGTAAAAAAGAGGGGTGTAGGTACTTAAGTCGAATTTATAATTTCTATTTATAAATAAATAATTATCAAAAAATGCAAGATCTTTTCGTTTCAATTCCTCCATTCCTAATCACCAGGTCGGGAAATGTCTCCAGGCTTCTTTACTGTCTTTTTCATCATCATCTCAGCCGTAGGACGTCCACTGCTGAACATAGGCCTCCCCTTTTGATTTCCACTTATACCGGTTGGAAGCGACCTGCATCCAGCGTCTTCCGGCGACCTTTATAAGGTCGTCTGTCCACCTTGCTGGTGGACGTCCTACGCTGCGCTTGCTAGTCCGTGGTCTCCACTCTAGTACTTTTCGACCCCATCGGCCATCTGCTCTGCGAGCAATATGGCCTGCCCATTGCCACTTCAGCTTGCTAATCCGGTGGGCTATATCGGTGACTTTAGTTCGTCTACGGATCTCCTCATTTCGGATTCGATCACGTAGAGAAACACCTAGCATAGCCCTCTCCATAGCTCGTTGAGCGACTTTGAGCTTTGAGATGAGGCCGATAGTGAAAGACCACGTTTCGGTGCCGTAACTCATCACTGGTAACACACATTGGTTGAAGACTTTCGTCTTGAGGCACTGAGGTATGTCGGACGAAAAGACATTGCGTAGTTTCCCGAACGCTGCCCAACCGAGTTGGATTCGGCGGTTGACCTCTTTCTCGAAGTTGGACCTACCTAACTGGACCACTTGTCCTAAGTAGATATATGAGTCACCAACTTCGAGTACCGAGTTTCCAACAGAGACTGGGGTGGGCACAACATTGGCATTTGACATAATTTTCGTCTTGTCCATGTTCATTTTCAAGCCCACCCGTTGTGAAACTCGGTCGAGGCCATCGAGCATCATGCTGAGTTCCTCCATCGACTTTGCCATGACTACGATGTCGTCGGCAAACCGAAGGTGAGTGATGTATTCGCCGTTGATGTTGATGCCAAGTCCTTGCCATTCCAGGAGCTTGAAGGCGTCTTCCATTGCGGCAGTAAACAGTTTCGGGGAGATAACGTCCCCCTGTCTTACGCCTCTTCTCAATGGAATCGCCTTCGTGCTCTGCTCCTGTACTCGGACCGACATGGTGGCGTTATTATACAAGCACTTCAACACCTCGATGTACCGATAGTCAATACGGCATCGCTGGAGTGACTCAAGTACCGCCCATGTTTCCACCGAATCGAAGGCTTTCTCATAGTCCACAAACGCTAAGCATAATGGCAAGTTATACTCTTCGGTCTTCTGTATAACTTGCCGCAGCGTATGGATGTGGTCTATGGTACTATAGCCTCTTCGGAAACCGGCTTGTTCGGGAGGCTGGAAGTCATCAAGTCTGTGTTCGAGACGGTTCGTGATAACCCTTGAAAACAGCTTATAAACATGACTTAGAAGCGTGATGGGTCTGTAGTTCTTCAATAGGCTGTTATCACCTTTTTTGAAGAACAGCACCACCTCACCTCTACTCCATGTTTCAGGCGTTTTGCCCTCAGAGAGGACAGAATTAAAGAGCTTCTGGAGGACTTTAAGTACCGGTGTTCCACCCGCTCTCAGAAGCTCTGAAGTGATTCCGTCCTCGCCCGGCGCCTTGTTGTTCTTAAGCTGCTTCAGGGCCATCCTAATCTCGTACAGACTGATGTCCGGGATATCTTCGGTATAATGTCGGGACAGCTTGGCTCTGGGATCTCCTACCAAGCGGTCAACGGGCTTTGCGACCGAAGTGTATAACTGTCCATAGAACCTCTCGATCTCGCCTAAAACCTCTGCTTTGGTCGACGCTATGCTGCCATCCTCCCGTTTCAGCTTTGTCATCTGGCTCTGCCCAATAGACTTGTCCTTTGCGAACACTTTAGAGCCTTGGTTTCGCTGTATGGTCTCTTTAACACGATTCGTATTAAAGAGACGCAGATCATGTCGCAAGGACTTAGATATCCGTCTATTGAGCTGCCTATATGACTTCGCGTCATCGGAAGACTGCAACTGTAGCAAACGTCGTTCAGCCATGAGGTTTAAGGTTTGCTCGGTCAATTTCTGGGGTCTATCTTTACGACAGGGTCTAAAAAACTTAGACCCTACCGTGCGGACAGTTTCCACTAGCCCGTCGTTGATCTCGTCCACTGACACTAAGTTCTCAAGGCAAGCAAAGCGATTAGAGAGCTCGAGTTGAAAGCTTTCGGGGTTTTGAATATGGGGCCGAGTAGGTCGGAGCGTAGACTTCATCAGGCTGGACCTTTCAAGTTTAACATTGATATTCAGCGAGCCTCTTACGATTCGGTGATCGCTACCGGTTTTTACCCTGTTGATCACAGAGACATCGCTGAATATCCGTTTCTTGTCGGTCATGAAGAAGTCTATCTCGTTTCTCGTGAAACCATCGGGACTCAGCCAGGTCCATTTCCTGTGAGGCGGCTTCTGGAAGAAAGAGTTCATCATAAAGAGTTCCTCTTTCTCCAGAAAGTCGGCCAGCCTCTGTCCCCTAGGGTTCCGTTGCCCATACCCAAATTGCCCCACTCTCAACTCATCACCGCTTTTCTTGCCCAACTTTGCGTTGAAGTCCCCCATAACAACAGTGAAGTGGGTTTTGGAGCTATGTATGGCCCTACTAACGTCCTCATACATAGTCTCCACTTCATCATCGGAGTGTGACGAGGTCGGTGCGTATACCTGAATGACCTTCAGCGAATATCTTTTGGATATTCTGAGTATTAGGTATACCACCCTGCTCGACACACTGTCGATGGTTATTATGTTGTTTACGAGGGACTTGTGAACGAGAAACCCGACACCACCTTGGGACTGTTGGTCGCCCTCCCGGTAGTAGAGCAAGTTACCAGACTTCAGGGTTACGGTGTCCTCCCCCTCTCTTCGGACTTCGCATAACCCCATAATGTCCCAGTGTAACTTGCTCAGCTCCTCTTCCAGCTCGCAGATCTTTTCGTCAGTCCTCAATGTGCGTATGTTGTGTGTTACCAGGGCCAGTCGTCGTGGGGGTGGGTAGCCGGATCTCTTCCGGAGATTCTTAGCACCCCCTGCTCCGCCGTTACCTTGACCGCTACCCGCGCCAGGGATAGCGGAGCTGCCGGGGACTGGGGGCCTGGTTTCTGTGGTTTCCATCATTATAGGGGGTAATTTGCCTTAATCGCCACGCTTGGCAGGCGGGTTGGCGATCGCAGTAAGGATGTGCAGTACACGGAGGACGCTGCTGCCCGACCTCCGGTTTGTCCCTTAGTCGCCTCTTACGACACCCACGGGATGATTTGGGGGAGCGCAATTCTAAGCCGGCGCCCCACGGCAAGTCTGTCTTTTTAGTCCTGTTTTATTTCAGTTATTTAATGTTACAACGTCCTTTGATGAAGCACGTCCGGGGAGATATACATAGGCACAACTAAACCTACAATAGTGTTTTGAAGCGGTAATTTTCCATCGATGAGAACAACGTATTTTTGCTTGATAGTACCCTGTTTCGTATTCACTGGCCGTGAGTGCCCCAAGTCGTTTTTAAAACAAAAAATATGTTGTTTGTCGACAATCCGCCCAACTCAAAATGTATGTTAAGTCCGAAGATTATCCTGATTGTAACTTTAGTCCACGTTTATTAAAAGAGCATAAGAGTAAACTGTGCATATTATGAAGTGGTGCGATGTGCCTAAGCATATCAAAAGGTGGCTAATTAAATAATAGATAAATAATTGTTACTTTTATGTTGTCGTTCAGATAATCTCTTCGTGCTGTATGAGGTGTTGTATGCTGTATGAATATTTCTGTGGCTGTATGTATAGCCGATTGTGACGACACGACTGCGACGCATATGTAGAATACTACAGAATAAAAAACTTTTTTAAAAAAAGGGAACCGACTTCAAAACCAAACACAAAAAAACGATAAAATAACTTTTCTTTCGGAAGTCGGTGGCTTTGTTTTTTTTTTTTTTATTTCATTGAGTTATGGCCACCGACTTCCGAAAGAAAAGTTATTTTATCGTTTTTTTGTGTTTGGTTTTGAAGTCGGTTCCCTTTTTTTAAAAAAGTTTTTTATTTTTCCCTTTTTAGTTGCGATATTCAACAAAAATCTTCATAAAATCGGCTTCTTTGAAAATCTACAATCCTATTAAGCAACAAAAACGGATCTATGCGAGCAACCTCACGAGATATCCATTATTATTATATACTCAAACCTTCCCCAGAATGTAACAAACACTTTTCTGAAAACTGCATCAAAATCGGTTCAGCCAAACGCGAGATAATCGCGGACAAACATGCAATCGTCCCTGAAAATCTACGATCCAAGTAAGCAAAACGGATCCACGCGGGCAACGTCACGGGATATCTATTAGTGTTATATACTAAAACCTTCTCCAGAATGTAACAAACACTTTCCTGAAAACTGCATCAAAATCGGTTCAGCTAAACGCGAGATAATCGCGGACAAACATGCAATCGTCCCTGAAAATCTACGATCCAAGTAAGCAAAACGGATCCACGCGGGCAACGTCACGGGATATCTATTAGTATTATATACTAAAACCTTCTCCAGAATGTAGAGAACACTTTCCTGAAAACTGCATCAAAATCCGTTCAGCCAAACGCGAGATAATCGCGGACAAACATACATACATACATACATACATACATACATACATACATACATACAGGTCGAACTGAGAACCTACTTTTTTTTTTGAAGTCGGTTAAAAATATATTTAAGAAATAGTGCGATGCTGAAATCCCGAAAAGATTTAATATACACCCTTCGTGGAAAAATAAATTCTGACTTGTGTGGGATTTTCAGGTCTTGTCGAAACAGGTCACTGTACGAGGAATTGGACAACACAACACAACTATGATTTTGAACATAACTCTGCAATTTTTATTTGTCCATTTTTCAGATTTGTATAAGAAATTATTGTTTGTATTATTTATTACATCTTAGATTGTACTGTAGCAAAAACAAACATTTTCGTTGATGATTTTAATCACCATCTTTACATGCATCCATTATATCACGTGGTAACTAGTAATCAAGATGGTATATAAAGCCCGTAACCCTCCATCTACCACCATAAAACGTTCTCCACAAGATCTTCAAATAAAATTATCAAAACAACAAAGGCGCCATTATCTCGGGGGGTTATCTCCAAACTCTTATAAGTGCGAATAATAATTAGAAGTGGGGGGAGGAGGGGGTTCGTTAGAGCCCTAATGCCGGCACACATTAATCATTCCTTTCATAAAGAGTGGGGGCCGTAGATAAATAAGTGTAGTATGTGTTTTCTTAGGGTACGGCTTGAGGAAGTTGGGGAATAGTGTGGACGTGCCGTTTTTTTTGGTGTTTATTTAGGTAGTATCTATGTTAAAAGCTCTATTTGATAATTACGTTGGGTTAGTTCGTTTTATGGCTAAATTCTAATTAAAATAAAAAGTTGCTTTAATGATTCAGCGTGTATTGACAACGTATCGTTAAAAAGTTGCTTCTGAATAATATATATTTTTTCTATGGATTTTCGTTTACAATGAATTGATTCTTTTATTTTTTAGAAGTAAGATAAGTAGCAGTAGCTTTCAAAACGATTCTACAACGCAACGCAATCCAATTTAATACAATTATTGATAAAGGCTTAAGCCGGAAACACATTATTATCACCCGACGTCACCCGATGAAACGTGATGCGTGTTGGGTCAAATCAAATGTATTGTTTTCTATGACCAGAATCACACTATGAACACCCGACGCGACGACACGCGCTCACTGCACATCGGGTGTCGACACGTTGCGTCGCGTGGCGTGTTAAATAATGTGTTTCCGGCTTTACCGTTAGCTCATTTTATCTTCAATTTCGTCTCGGTCACCTCTTACTTAGACTAGAGTCCATCCGTTCATATCCGTCTGAAATAAAAAATCAAATACATACTTTTTTGCTTTTACATCGTCTTTAACGTTACTAGAAAATCACTTCATCAGCCTAAGCTGACGTTCTAAGATTTTTTTTTCAAATCAAATCAAATCATTTATTTCTTTGCAAACATGGGTTAATAATAATATAATATAATGTAATAATAATAATATTCCACAACTATCACACAACGCCATCTAGTCCCAAGCTAAGCAGAGCTTGTGTTATGGGTACTAGACAACTGATAAACATACATATATATTTCTAAATACATACATATTATAGATAAATTACACCCAGACACAGAACAAATGATCGTGCTCATCACACAAACATTTGTCTTGGGTGGGAATCGAACCCACGACCTCCGGCATAGCAGTCAGGGTCACTAACCACTAGACCAACGGGCCAGTCATAATAGGACATAGATGTTATTTCTTTATAATTAAGTTCTCTACATTTTACCGACATGGGTATGGGCAAACAGTGTACAATATGTTCATTGCTATATTAAAATTACATTTATTTAGGAAATTATATGTCAGCCTAATAAGAATTTACACAAAGTATAGTATACATTTTTACATAGTATCTATTCTGCATTTGACGGCAATTTGAAACAATTCTTATCTTTACCAGAAAATATCCCGTCTTATCCCTATGTCTCTACCCACGTTTCCTCAACGTAGCAAGGCGGTACTGCCACATAATTATTCATCTTAAATTGCACACGTGCCTATGTGTGTGTTCATACACACAGAAACTGTGTCCGTGTATATTTGTACACAGAAAACATAGATGTGTGCGTGCCAAATTACTCCCTCTTTGTAAGAAAGCACTCTCCGAGGCGAAATTTATAAATTTATTAAAGTCTACATGTTGAGAGATTTAATTATAAGGAAATAGGTGTTCTTGTACTTTAATTAAGTTTTTAAGTGGGATGTAAGAGTAGTCGGCGCCTTCGGAAGATGGAACTAATTGGCTTATTGCAATCAAAGTCTGTTAATAAACCATCAATAGTGAAAAGATTTGGAAGAGACTTAAACCATACAAGAAATTACATCTGAGTTGCATACAAGTTTAACTAAATTGCGGTATTTGTTTGATCCGCTGAATTCATTGTCCATTAACAGTATGCAATATAGCAACTCTTGCATGCGTGCGTACTCATTTGTTGCAGCGTGTAAATGAGCCCTTTTACTCAGCATTGGCTAGTATGAAGAGGATAGGAGGGAGGAGGGATCTAGTACTAAGTTTGGACGACTCAAAGTTTTGTTGCAAATCATAGATATTCTTATACTTAGTTCTAATGAGGCAGTGGTCCAATAAGGACCCGGAAATTCCTACTGGAAAAAGAGTAATAATATTCCTATTAAAAATAACAATTTTAAAGCATGTTTCTTGGAATGTAGTCTTTCATTGTATTGAGGATGGATGGTTGGAACAATGGATAGACGTTTGTTACTGATTCAAGTAAGAACAGCTAGAAGGGGCTAACTTTGAAGGGACTAGGGTTGTATGCGTTCGGAAATACAGACAACTACCTTCGTCTGCTCTGTTGTATTCCACTCACACACTTTGCTTTGTTTTCTTTTACCCTGTTATAATGTATGCACCTAAGCGAGCAACAACGCGAACATGAGCTAGTCATGCATTATAATATTATCCTTCTACCCAGCATCTACAAATATGAAAAGTTATCGTATTAGAATAATTCTGCTTAAATTCTCTTACAAGGTGTATTGCAATATTCCGTTCTCTAATTTCATAACGATATAATATTTATTGTGTTAGCATTATACTGAACTGAGAGATTATGTTTGTTCCCAACGGCCAACGGGACGCTCGGTTGTTGAGGTTACGAAGCAAAGTCTTCACTTAAAAGTAGATCGGAATAACTGATCTCATTTTAAGTTTCAGAATTGCAAAAGTGTAAGAAAAAAAACATTTTTAGGTTTTTTGTATTGTTTGGGTTACCTTGAATTGAAGCTGATTAATACATTGATTGTTGATCGATTAATTTATTGATAAAAGTATGATTATAGTAATAGGTGAGTGCACGCGGGATAAATGCTATTCGTGTACTGAATTTACCGGCCTAGCGTAGGTAAAATGCTGATATATTGATACAAAAATAATTATGCTGTCTTTTCACTGTACATTTGTCTTACTCTTCTGCGATTCCTTTTCTGATTAATTTGGTTTCGTGATCCAAAAAGATGAAACTGGTTTTACGGGATGTTGTCCAATAAGTATGCTCAATTGGTCACTCTTCAATCTGATTCACGACAAACTACTCATAAATTTGAATATTAATTTGAATATCCTAATTTTCTTAAACTGACTTCTTAAAATTCTTGGCTGTAAGTACTTCATATTCAAACCTGGCACCTGTACGCGTGGGTTTAACAGGTGCTAGTATACAATATTTCTTAGAGAAATCACTTACTCTCAGTTATGTCTTGGCAAAGAACCTGAGAAACAATTAGAGATATTCCGTTCCACAAACGTGTCTTATATGCAACCTTCGTACAAGAGATTTGTCAACCCCGCGTACTCAATGTAACTGAACTTTAAGGGTTACAACACATGTAAGCGAGTCGGCATTGTCGGTTCGGTAATTTGTGTCGAACAAAAAAGCCGACCCAAAGCAATTTTTACAGGCCTGTTGGTCTAGTGGTTATAGTGATCCTGACTGCTATGCCGGAGGTCGTGGGTTCGATTCCCACCCAGGACAAATTTTTGTATGATGAGCACAATAATTTGTTCTGTGTCTGGGTGTAATTTATCTATAATATGTATGCATTTAGAAATATATAAGTATGTTTATCAGTTGTCTAGTACCCATAACACAAGCTCTGCTTAGCTTGGGACTAGATGGCGTTGTGTGATAGTTGTGGAATATTATTATATTATATTAATTCTGTCCAGCATTTGATTTGGCAGTATTTGCGATTTTTTTATTTGCGATTGGCTCGCATTTGATCACAATCTCGCTTGATGGTATGCGAAGATGTGGTTTATGGTGAAGCACACTTACCTAGAAGTAACGTATTCAATAATTATTAACTTGAAGATCTTAAAGTTCAACATATCAGGGAATACAGACTCGGGCAGGAAACTCCACTTAATCACTGTGCGCACTATAAAAGTATTAGCAAAACGCTTTATACGAAAAGAAAAACGTGTATAACGAAGAAGCCGACAAGTCGGCAGTTACCGTATCAGTACGTGCGGCAACCAAGCGGTTTGTGATTCTCGAATAATCATCTCCGTATTTTCGGTTCTACAGCCCGGGTTACGGTAATTAATGCCGGCTCGATAATGTGTATAGCAACCCTAAGGCGTAGTCGTAAGCATAACAGTGATGTAGAACGTTGACACCTAATGAGTAATTTTGGTCAAATAACTGGAGTATCTTAACACAAGTTGTATAAGAGAGGGCGAGCAAATATACTTCTTATTATTTTATACTGTAGAAAACGGATTATGTGTTTTTTGACAGATGTACTCAATACTCAGACAACCTAGGAATTTTCAGGTCAAACCCAAATAGTCCTTTCAGAAAATCGTCTTCCTTAGTCGACGACTTTATAATAGAGCGACAACCTAACCATGTAGCATTATGAACAAAACTTGGGGTGATGATATCGTCAAGATTACGGAGCACAGATGGATGAGGAACACACAGAACAGACAAGTATGGCAGAAACCAGTGGATGGTCACTGGCAGAAATGATGATGTTGATGATGAAGATAAAGGTTTGCGTGTAACATTCTATGTAAACCAAAGCCCCTATACTCTTTGCAATAACTTTGAAACACTGTAATTGTGTATACCTATCTCATATTTATAGGTTAGTAGGTTTTAGTTACGCGGCCATCTAGTCATTTATAGTCACAAAATGATGACTGAAAGGAATGACTTGAAAAGAGATAAATACATTATAGAGAGATGTTGGTATGAAAAGATGTAGGTAAAGATTTCCTGCCCCAAATCCCATTTTGTAACGAAATATATATCAGTATATTTAACACATAAATAAACCAGCCCAAAATTTAATATCGCACGAAAACCCGGAGCGTCTCAAGTAAATACAATAGGTATATGAGAGGGGACGAAATTCCTACTTTCACCTGTTTCACAAAGAAAATACCAAAACGTCTTCTACTTACCCATGTTTGGAGGAGAGATTTAATTAAAATGTAGGGGGTATAACCCATTCCACCCCCGGGGGTTGGGGGTAGAATGAAGAAATATCGCCGGGGGCGGCAAAGTTTTTGGGGGCAACACAAACATAGTATTAACATATTATTTAAATATCCGATGTAGTGATGTCTTGTTGTATGGCTTCGGAGTTGAAGTTTTAGTGTGAATAGATGGTTTTGAATTTTAAATACAAAAATTTCGAACTCTCTGAATGTATTTTTTTATTATAAAAATTTTCATTGTTCCATGGGCTTTTCTCTCTACTATTCCATTTATTCTGCACCACAATTAAGTAGGTATGTTCTTTTCATAAAAAAAAATATTCTTTAATACTAATATGATTTTTTTATGTATTTCTGGTATTTTTAAGAATCTTTTGTATCTTGTGATAAATGTGTTCTGTGTACTCATCAAAGACGGCACGGTTAGCGCGCAGTGGCTGAGCGATCGGCCTGCTGAGCTGCTTGTCACGGGTTGGATTCCCGCACGAAGCAAATATTTGTATGATCTAGGTACCTACGAGTAGTTGTTCCGGGTCTGGGCGTTTGTGCATGTGAGTTTGTTTATATACGCGGAAAATCAAAATGTTCCTCCCATCCAGGGCGAGATGGAGGGGACTGTCACACTCGAACAGACTAACAGCCACAGTGTTCAATAGTCCTTTACGTTCCAGGCTCACAGTAACCTGATCCGGGGTCGCGGGACTGTATAAACAGGTAGCCATGGCCCTGGAACGTAGAGGGCTATTGAAGGACACCGTGGTCCCGCCCTGGGTGGACGAACTCATTTGATGATTTAACCACTAACCACATAAAAAAGGGGTTACCAGTACCTACCCTTAGCACGAGTTTTCACTCTTTTACTTTACAGCGTCTTTCCAGTATTTACAGCGTTTCTTGTATGGAAAAATGGAACAGCGCGTCTGGTGTGCGAAGAAGGAACTAATTTTTTCCTTGTTTGTCAATTTGAAAATGTCAAAGTTCCAGTTTACTTTACGTCTGAATAACTGAAAATTCATGATAAAGCCTCTGAATAAAGCAGTCTTGCGACCCCGACAAGCAATCTTATCCCTTATATTATTATTTTTCATGACTGAAACTTGAGACATTTTCTTTAAAGCTATCTAAAGTTATCACCTAATAGGTTAAGGTATTTTCGCGAAGATTGTAGTCTGGCTAGGTAGGAAACTAGGCGAGTGGAATGGGCTAGGTTATAGCGGTGGTTTAGCGACGAGCTAGAAACTTTGTTACCTTGGAACGTATAATAGTATATACAGATAAGTACATAGGTTGCCTCACGTAGAAGAAGAAAAATAATAAATGAATATGAATGAATGAATGAAATGAATTGTGAATGTGGAAAAGTGTAGGAGGTTTAGAGGGTACCGTGGATTTTAGTCATTACAAGTCTGAGATTCCCGTCCTGTCCTGGGTGGGAGGAATCATTCGATGATATTACCAGGTAAAAAAAGGAGGTGAATCTGTATTTGTATTAATCTGAATATGATATGAATCGAAAAGAGAGCAGTGGTGGCCCAGTGGTATCGGTCCCGACTTACGAGTTGTAGGTCGTGGGTTCGAACCCCGCCAGGCGCATTACTCTGTGTAATTTATTTCATCACCACTGCTCTCAAAACGGTGAAGGAAAACATCGTGAGGAAACCGGCATGTCCTAGAACCAAAAAATCGAAGACATGTGACATCTACCAATCCGCACTGGGCCCGCGTGGTGGATTATGGCCCACTCCCTCTCACGCAGAGGAGGCCTGTGTCCCAGCAGTGGGAACATTATAGGCTGATGATGATGATGATGTTATATGAATCTGTATTATGAATCCGAATCCAAAATAGCTTAGCGTCAGAAGTTTATTCTGGATCCAAAAAATTAAAACTACTGCAAAATATGTACACACGCCTGTAGGTCAATCTACCCCAATCTGTCAAAATTAACCAATCGAACATCAACCTTCCACTATTGTGATAAGTTTGAAAATCACGCATAGGTAAGTCTGCGCAGCTTTGAGCTCTGAGCTCGGAGTATTAACGTAAAAATCTATTTCGAGGAGCCTTACCACGACCTCTTAACGCAATCCAGTTTAGGCTGTGCGAAAGAGACAGAGCTATACAAGTCATCTAGCGCCATCTCTTTCCCACAGCCTAAACTGGATCGCGCGTAAGAGTTCATGGTAGGCCACCTGTCTATTAGAAACGATTCGTGCCTCGCATTGTGAAGTGAGTGCGGTGTAACAGCACATCAAAGATTTTTTCACCTCACCCGCTCGGAAAGATTCTATTTCTCATTCAAAATCTGAGCGCAAAACTCCATTTTGTGCTCTAGAGCACAAAGTGTTGTTTAAAATTTGAACACGTCTTGTATTCAATTGTTTTCTACTTTTCTATACTGGCAGGCGAGCCGCCCCCACTTCATTTCCTCGCTGTGTGAGGTGAAAAGTTGTGTGTTGCACTCGGCAGCAAAGTTTTTCTGCGTCTCGTACCTTTGAAAACTTCGCATCGCTCAGGATTCTATATTTGAACCGCTCGTTTCTCTCGCGGTTCAATCTTAGAATCCTTCGCTCGCTCAGTTTTCAATTCAAGTACTCGCGCCAAAAATCAACTTTGCAGCCTTGCATAACAAATAACTATTTTAACTGCTGTACTCGAAAAAAAAATACAAAATGAACGAACAATTACAATTATTAACTAGCACTTGCCTAGCCTTTTCCCAACTAATACTGTGGTCAGCTTCAAGTCGAACCAGATGCAGCTGAATATCAGTATTTTATGTAGAGCGACGATACCTAACTAGAGACTGGTTGTCAGACTTTTCGAGCTTTAGACTAATAGTTAACGACTGTCAAGAAACAACAAATGATAGCCGGGACCAACGGCTTTACATGCTTTCCAAGGCACGGAAAAAATTTGCTATGACAGATGGTCATTGGTTACCCATCCACAGACCAATCTCGGCAAGCGCAACTTAACCCGGGAGATAGACGAGCTCCTCAATCATAATTTTTAGGTACTTACTGTTAATTTGTTGTTTAGTAATGATCATATTAACTGCAAAAAAAGTAAAATAGTGATCACTCACAATAACCTATGTTTGTGAATGTTGGTTCACCTATTATTGGCGACTGTATAAGCCTTGTACTCTTATCATCATCATCAGCCGGAAGACGTCCACTGCTGAACATAGGCTTCACTCTTATATATATAAACTATTTATTAATTTATATACAGAAGCTGTTGGTGTCCCTTTGTTAATAAATAAATAAATAAAAAATAATAATTACAAACTTTTAACGTTCCCATAATGTTTCCTTTACACCAAAAATAAAAAAAACAGCGAACACCGTTAGCGCCCTCATGCGGCGAACCGCATAAACAAGTGTTAAATTAACTTGCAGCGGTAAAAAAGCGCTGTAAGCGATTAACAGATTTGTGGGGCGGCAGTAATCGAGCCTCCAGCGTATGTCCGGAGAAAAAAAGCGATGAGCAGGCTCGGGTGTATGGAAAGGGGTTTGGTTTATTTCTTTTTTTGGAGCGAAGCTTAATCTTTTTACATGTGAGTGAAAAAGTGATTTAGCTTATAAGTACTTTTTCTCATATTAGTCCTTTTTAGAGTTTTTTTTTTTTTTGTATTTTGTACTTAACAAAAAAAAACGAACTAGTTATTTTTATAGTATTAGTCGAGGCTCCTATTTCCGCGTGCAACGTTTAAAGGAATCTAACCAATCCAAACCTCGGAGTGCCCAAGAGTGTTTAAGAATTACTCATTGTTTTGATCCCAAAAATCAGCATCTACCAGCTGACAGCGGTAAAACTTAACATAATAGTAAATTGGAATGGTTCAAGCCCGAAAAAATCGTCCCGTTTCCAGAACTACTTACATTTACCAACTTACATTGGTAAATCCTAAGGGTGCGTCCACATCTGGCGAATGCGCCGCGAATGCGCAGCTCGCACGCGGTTTGCGAGCGGCGCGCGAGCTGCACGCGCGCAGTAACAGCAATGGTTAGGTACGCCAAAAGGCGCGCGCGCGGCGCGCGATCTGCACGCGTGCAGCTCGCAAACGGCGCGCGAACTGCGCATTTGCGGCGCATTCGCCAGTTGTGGACGCACCCTAAGACTTACTCTTAAATCTTAAGATTTTCGCAATTGTTCGAGCTTTGACAATAACATATAATTATACACAAAATATAAGGATAGTGTCCTATATAAAAAATATAGTTATTTTATTGCAGACTGTAGCTCCATGGCAGTTTTATAAATTCCCGTTGGAAAAATAAACAAATATAAAAGCCCCTCTCCATACCAACCCAGCACAAAGTCGTTATTCTTACAATAAATAACTGGTGGACAGTGGCGCCACTTAAAAATCCATTTATCCACTCGTCCTCACCCCTTTTCAGCTGAACAGCCAAATAACCACAGGTTTGGGAATATTTTTTACATGATACCTGTAATTGAGACTTAATTTTCATCCTAGGGGAGCTTTTTCAGGATAATCTACGGTTTTAGGGGGATTCTGGGAGGTAATACTCGTTTGAAAAAGTCAGTATTTTTTTCTGTGTTGTGGAATATATTTTTGGAGTGTAGAAAATAATAAAGAAGGGGTTTTTATTTTTTTTAGCTTCGTAAAATCATCAAATGCCCACCCAGGGCGGGGCAAGAGGGACTATCTGACTTGTACTGACTAAAATCCACAGTCCTTTAATAGCCCTTTACGTTCCGAGGTCACGGAAGCTCGTTAGTCCCACGACCCCGGCAGGCTTAGGCCCTCAAAGGGGGCCCCGTCATTGCGCGTTTTTCCATTAGTCGGCACGGCACCGGCACCGGCGCCGGCGTAGTGCCGGTGCGGGGAAGCAAAAATGTATGAACGCCAGGCCGGGGCGCCGGCGCCGGTAAGTGCAAAAGCGGTGCTGGTGCCGTGCCGTGTAATGGAAAAACGCACGTTGTGCTGACACTCTTATAGGCACGCGTGGAACACATTAACGCGCCGTCAACCCGAACATGGTCCATGATCGGACAGCAAGTCGCCCATTACTCGCCGCCTGCATGCGCAATATTGAATTGAATATTGACGGGGGTATAGAATAATAATTTGATTTCATTGCAATACCTAATGCATTGGTGATAGCAAAAAGGGATCCGTAACTGAATTTTGAGAGTCATGTGATCGATTCATGGAAAGTCGACTGAACGTTTCATCGAGTGGAACTTATTGCGAAATAACCTTTTATCGTTAAATGCTACTTTGATTGAACGATTCAATGAAAAGGTAGCTATTTAATAATAGATGTACTGCTTCTTTGAATAAATTTTAGTTATTTTTAGTCGAAAAGTACATAAAATAGTCAAGAAGCAGAGAAGAAGGTCGATGGAACCCCGCTTAGCCGGGTTCCTACTTCAGGTTGGTTTAACAAATATAATAAATAATATAATAATATAATATTCCACAACTATCACACAACGCCATCTAGTCCCAAGCTAAGCAGAGCTTGTGTTATGGGTACTAGACAACTGATAAACATACTTATATATTTCTAAATACATACATATTATAGATAAATTACACCCAGACACAGAACAAATGATCGTGCTCATCACACAAACATTTGTCCTGGGTGGGAATCGAACCCACGACCTCCGGCATAGCAGTCAGGGTCACTAACCACTAGACCAACAGGCCAGTCATCAAATATTCAACCGCGGAGCAGATGGCGGGATCTTTCAGGTGCCCCAAGTACCGAGCTCGTTTCGCTCGCTCTTTAAAATACACACCATCATTAATTGACCTAATAAATATTCGATGAATCGTTCAAAGTAGCGTTTGACCATAAAAGGTTATTAAGCAATAAAATCTATTCGAACAATCGTTCAGTAGACTCCTTTAATTGAAATAATTATGTCTCTCGAAGTTAAATTACGGACTCAGCAAGTGTGACGACGCCTTTAAATACTAACCACATTTGACATTAGGATTGATCTTATGGCAATTATTTTAATTTACTTAATTTTGTTTTTGGAATATAATAATTTATGTCTGCGTTTAATTTTGATTTTTAATTTCATTTATGATTTTGTAATTTAATTTTAATTGAATTTTGTTAAATTTATTTTATTTTAATTTTATTGTTTTTAATTTTCTGTTGTATTGTATAAAAAAATATGGACTGTGTCTGAATTAAATAAATAATAATAATTATTTAAGACAACAGCAATCCAACACCCGGAAAAACCTTTTTTTTTTTAGCGTGGTAAAATCACCAAATGAGTCCTCCCACCCCGGGCAGGGTGGGAGGGATTGTCAGACTTGTACTGACTAAAATCCACGGTGTCCTTCAACAGCCCTTTATGTTCCGGGGTCACGGAGAGGAAATAAAATCCCGCGACCCCGGCAGGCTTTGGCCCTCTGAGACCGGGCCCCGTCATTTTTGCTGCATTTTTGAGGCGTGCGTGGAACACGACGCGCCGTCGACCCGGGCATGGTCCATGGTCGGACAGCGAGTTGCCCTTTACTCGCTGTCCGCATGCCCGCGCCTTCGGTGGCCGGAGATCGTCTGCCGACCCGGAGAAACAGTTTGAAATTTTTAAAGAAGAACTGTTTTGATGACGTGGTTGGCGCAGTGGTTTTGCGATTGACTTAGAGCAGTCAATCGCAAAACCACTGCGCTGCGTGTCGCTGGTCTGATTGTCGTACGGAATAAATATTTGTACTATCAAGTCAGCTGTCAGCATTATGAACATTACTATCATATAAATAGACACTCATCATCATATGACCAACGCAGTTTATTGGTATGTCCGAGAAAGAATATTCTTTTTAATCTGTTACGACACCACAAAAACTATCTACCACGAGAGGACGCTACTGTCGTTAAAAAATCTAAGTTTTCATTATTCATTAAAAACAATAATTAATTACTTAAAACGAGTTTCAGTTTACTAACATTATACAAAACACACTAAAGTAAATCTATTACTTAAACAGTAAAATTACATACAAAAACAAAAATTCAACTATCCACTATAACACTTCAACTATTCGACAACAGATGTCGCTAGTAAAGTTCATAGTTCACATCAATTCCGCAAGAGCGCGCGCTAGGTCAACAAAGAACCCAATAAGAATGTTCCCGAACGAAAAAAACTCTTTGACCCAAATCCAATAAGCCTTGTCAAAAGGCCTGGTTCGAAAAAAAATACAAAAGAATGTAAAAAACTCAACCCCAGCTCACTTACAAGCCAATGAAGCGAGTAAATAAGCGAAAAATCCACCCTTCTGTGGAAAAAAAGATAAATTGGAAAAAGGGAAAAAAGGAAAAAAAAGAGTAAAAACCGTCACTCTCGCTGACGTTCAGTCGTGCGCGTCGTAATTGTAAAAGGTCGGGAAAAAATACCGCCTGTTTGCGCCTATGAAGGAAAGGGTTCCGTAGTATTTTTTACTTTTATCACAAACGTTTTTTTTTTTTTGTAATTACATAATTGCGCTTGATGGAAGTGTTTTTTTGTAGCTTTAAAAGTTGTATATTACTTGCATTAAAAACAAAAAAGTAGGAAACGTGCAGGAGTTTATACAAAGAAATATTTGTTACGTATGTTGTTAAAATTAAACAATTGTTGTTAAAACAAAACAAAACACATTTTTTATTGCTAATTTAGTATAACAATACTGTAACTACTTTCTAGATTATCATATAAGTAAAACATAGGTACGGACTTTAGTTTTATTTTCCTACACGTATGGACAAAATAATGTAATACTTATTACGTTTCAACTTCATAACAGAATATCTTTTTTTTTATCATGGTAATATCATCCAAAATAATGAGTCCTCCTACCCATTATTGTCAGACTCGTACTGACTAAAATCCACGGTTTTGTTCAATAGCCGTTTACGGGTCACGGTAATGAGATAAGTCCCGCGACCATAACAAAATACCTTAGAGGAAAATGAAAATTTGAACATCTTTGAGAAAGTAAAAAAAAAACTAGTAGCTTATTCAATTCATTGAAATCTATCACTGCCCAAGGATCTCTAACGGTTAAAAAAACTGCCAGTACAGTGGAGTGGGGAAATGAAAACGGTATTCAATTCATATGTGAAGCATGTAAATCGTCGGCGTGGCTGTCATATGATTGAGGATTAGATTCCATTCATCTCCCAGCTCACTCTACGGGACACGAGTTGTTTTTTTTTTTGTTTTTTGTTTATATCGGACTGGGAGTGTCAATAAATGATATTGTGATTAGTGTTGTGTTTTGAGTTATTTCGATTATTAGAAAATAAGTATAAGTATTAATACTTATTTTCTAATAAACAAATAACTCTATAAATAACACGAAAATAAGTTTAATTAGGAATTTGACGGCACGGTTAGCGCAGTGGCTGAGCGATGGGACTGCTGCGCTGCGTGTCGTGGGTTCGAATCCCGCTCGGAGCAAATATTTGTCTGATCTACAAGTAGTTGTTCCGGGTCTGGGCGTTTGTGTATGTGAGTTAATATGTTTGTAAACGCACCCACGATACAGGAAGAAACCCCTAGTGCGGAGGACACTGTTTAAAAAAGAAATGTCAGGAATTCAAAAGTCAAAGTCAAATCATTTATTCCAATTAGTAAGTGTAAGTAAGTGAGGTGACTACAGAATTGAGGTGATAAGGGTGATGATGTGAGGTGGCGTGTAAGTATCGGTCCGTGTGAGTCGGCTTCCTGTAAACTGAATGGCTTAGGGTCCCATCACTCCTTGCAATGACCTTGACGTCAAGAAAAGCTAAAGACCGATCCATTTCCAATTACAACACAAACATTACATACCAAGACTGACAAGAGAAGCAATTGAAATAAGAAAACACAAGAATTTCAATCGAGAGGATGGCTTCAAATTGTCGAGTACGTGGAATCCAGGTTGTGAACATGCTCATAAAGGGCAGCCGGCATCGTTATAAAGACTCCAAAAAACTTGTTGATACTGTGAGTGTGTTTTGCCGTGACTTAGTGTCGAGTTCCAGTAGTGCGCGTGACAAGAGACAAAGAAAGAGGGTAGACAGATTTGTCTGCTCCTAATAATTTATTTTCATCCACCCGCAATCCCCAGTCAACCCGCGATCATGGCGCTTGCAACAGCGTCGAAATATCGGGAACTCAAACAAATAAATAATCACGGAAGATATCCCGTAAGTGACATTTTAAATTTAAAATAGTGGTCATCTCTGAGGGCTAAGGAGAGGGCAGAGGAGTCAAAATCATCAACACTTTAAAGTCTGTGTATTTTATTTCCGTTTGCGTTTTTAAAGTTAAGCGATATATTTTTTATGTTTGGATGTAGATTTCTAAAGGCAAAATATGCAATTGGTAGATTTTTGTTTTATAAAAACTAACAATTATTTTACATGAATGTGTGGCTAATCAGAATTTATAAAAAAAAAACAATTACGATCAAACTAAACGTTCTAATAAGATTTGCATAAACTGCCACTATCCGTCACTAGATGGCACAAACATGTGAAATATCCTGAGGCGTAGAAACAATGGCTTTCTACGCCTCAGAATATTTCAATAGACTGAACTTGTCTGTAAAGAAAATAATTAATCTTGTCATAGATAAAAAGTAAAAAAATATTGTAAATAAAATGAAAATAATAGTACTCTTAATGGAAGTCGAAATTTTAACTTCAGCTACTCGATAACAGATGGCGCTAGTAACTCACTAAAACAACCCTTTACTTTCCACATTCGAGTTCCAGGGAGGGTGCGAAGCTTTTTTCAAACTTCTATAGATTCTTTAATTATGAGAGTTTATATTATCAGTAGAGACCAATTAATGCTTTAATTATAGACATCCATCGATAGCATACTGTACCCTTAGCACGAGTTTTCTCTTTACAGCGTCTTTCCAGTACATATTTACAGCGTTTTTGTATGAAAAAATGGAACAGCGCCTCTGGTGTGCGAAGAAGGAACTAAATTGAAAACTTGAAAATTGGCAATTTGAAATCGTCAAAGTTCCAGTTTACTTTACGTCTCAAATACTGAAAACTCGTGCTAAGGGTACTGATTTATCAGTAATACTTCTACCGGGATTTGGGTAATATTAGACGCGCTGCTGTTGATCGTAGGTTAGATTCTCAGGGAGGGCTAGCGACTTTTGGTACTTTTCGCATGTGCCAATAAATTGTACTTAATTTTTTTTTTTTAAGAAAACCTTGCGCCGCACTAGGAATTTCTTCTGAATCGTAGTTGCGTTTACAAATACAGACCCGGAAAAACTACTTACAGATCATAATAAAATTATTATAAGTAATAAAAATATGAAGGAGGAAACGCCCGGGTGCCACCACTGCGAAGATCGCCCGGAGGACACAGTAGAGCATACGGTGCAAGACTGCCAAGCTTGGGCGGTGCACCGACGTGTCCTCACGGCGGCGATAGGCGGAGACCTCTCGCGCCCGGCATTGGTTGCGGCCATGCTGCGGGGCGAGACGGAGTGGGAAGCGGTCTGCTCCTTCTGCGAGGCAGTAATGCTCGTGAAGGAGGAGGCGGGCCGCGAGCGAGAGAGGACAGCGTCCTCCCTCCGCCCCAACCGCAGTGGTAGGCGCCCGCGGCGTCGGACGTCAGCAGATGATCTCCGGCCACCGTAGGCGCGGGCATGCGGGCAGCGAGTAAAGGGCACTCGCTGCCCGACCAAGGACCATGCCCGGGTCGACGGCGCGTTGTGTCCCACGCGCGCCTCAAAGAGCGTCAGCATAATGACGGGGCCCCCCTCTCAGAGGGCCAAAGCCTGCCGGGGTCGCGGGATTATTTCCTTACCGTGACCCCGGAACGTAACAGGCTATTGAAGGACACCGTGGATTTTAGTCAGTAGAAGTCTGACAGTCCCTCCCGCCCTGCCCGGGGCCGGAGGACTCATTTGATGATTTTACCACGCTAAAAAAAAAAAAAAAAGTAATAAAAATATTCCACAACTATCACACAACGCCATCTAGTCCCAAGCTAAGCAGAGCTTGTGTTATTGGTACTAGACAACTGATAAACATACTTATATATTTCTAAATACATACATAAATTATAGACAAATTACACCCAGACACAGAACAAAATATGATCATGCTCATCACAGAAACATTTGTCCTGGGTGGGAATCGAACCCACGACCTCCGGCATAGCAGTCAGGGTCACTAACCACTAGACCAATTATAACAGGCCAGTCAAAATTTGCAAGAATCGAACGTATGACACGTAGCACAGAGGTCCAATCATTCAGCCACTATGCCAACCGTGCTGCCAGATTTTCTAACTTCTTTTCGCAGTTTGGTTTTCATGTGAGTCGTTAAAAAAGTAAAGTTTGGTACAATATAAAGCTCGTGGCACTGATTTAAAAGAGAACCGCGGCACTGAAGCGCAAAAGGTTAGAAAGACTAGAGGAACAGGCACAAATAATTTTGATTGAATAATCGGGACGTCCCGCCAAAATCGGGACGTCGGTCAACGCTGATTACAGTCCACTCCTTCTCACAGAAAGGACGCCTCAGTCCCAATTGTGGGAACACTATAGACTGAATAAACTATGCATCATCAGTACCATCATCACCGCTTCATTATTATCGATAAGGCTACTATTTTGGACGACCCTTAATATTTTTACAAACCAGTATAACCTGACTGTTCAATTTACTTAAAAGTCATACGAAGCGAGACTACGAAAAAGTGGTTTTGTATAGCATGATGTGTGGGCCGTGTGTACTAATCTCTTACCACACTGAAGTATGTACAGACGCCAGCAGGTCAACCTAGCCGAATCTGTCAGATTTTACCAATCAAACATTAACCTTCTACTCTTGTGATAAGGTTGAAATTCTATTAAAGAAATCTGACAGATTGTGGTAGCTTGATGTGCTGGCGTCTGTACAACATAATATTGTGCATAGTCTTTACTCAACTATCTTGAGACGGCTTCCTGTCTTTTTGGATGCAGCAGAATATTTTAGATAAATACATCTTTATATTTATATAGCATGGAGCGTAATGCCTGTCTGACATTTATGCCTATCTTGAAAACAATTTTTATGTGGTAAAATATCCAATGAGACCTTCCATCCTAAGTGGAGCAGAAAAGTTAGTCAGACTAATGAAAATCCTCCGTGTTCCTTCAAATGAGCTTTACGTTCCAGGATCACTGCAGGCTTGGACAGTCTTCGGATGGCGAGCTACTCATTACTCGTCCAAAAAACACAAACACACCAGTTAATTTAAAAAGCATTCACTTTTGAAATAATTCAAAAATACATTCAAAAGCGTCAGTCCAGTTCGTAAAATGGCTGAAATTCACTGAGACGGAATTAACTCAAGCCGAACACCAGACAGTTGCGAAAAACAAATTAATTTTAATACACCTGCACATTTTTATATACAAAAAGAATTTGGCTATGAAAAGAGCGGGAACTGCGAGCGAGGATGGCTTATTTCCTGAACGTTTTCATAATCAATAGTGTGCAAATTGAACTTTATTATTCCTGTCTTGAGTCTGATTTTCACAATTCTCAAGGTATTGGGCTCTTAATTGAATCGAAAGCATTCATCATCATCATCATCTACATAATAAGCCGGAAGACGTCTACTACTGAACATACCTATAGGCTTCCCCTTAGACCGCCACGCTGAACGACAATTCGCCACTTGCATCGGTTGTCCACGACTCACACTATCACCTATTGAGAGGCCTGCCTGTCACTGCGTCTTCCGTGGTCCCTCAAGAACTTTTCTTCCCCATCAGTTTTCGTATGTGTCACTATTTTTCAGGCTTTTTTATACACCTCGAAACTTCTAAGTTACCATACAACTTCTTTGTCGTTATTAGCATGATTCTCTATAATAATTGATAAAGGTGTTCCCGTTTGAGCAACGATTTCTCAGGCACCCATGCTTAGAGCAACGATTGTTTTCTCATTTGAGCACCTACGGTGCGGTAGCTAGTAGTTATGGGGTACATAAACACAAAAATGGGCAAAAGATTACGACAAAAATATCTCGAAAGACCGTGTAGCATTCAGTTTTTTTTTCTAAACCACGATATAGAACTAATAATCGAAACCTGGTTATTATTTTAACGAATGTAACCCCCAAAACACGAATTAACTTCTAAACCAAAATCTACCATAATCGCCTGACACAACTGAGTCATTCATGCCCGGTTTCTGGTGTCCTTTTGTCGACAGTTTATCTATTCAATAGCGCTGTTGGTTCGATAAACTACAAAAATGGGTTTCTGAACACCGTAATGTAAGTTAAACTCTACATAAACTAAGATCAACTTGACCGACCAATCTTTGCCGTTTATCGGTTCCACAACTATAATACGACGTTGATATTTTTTGTTCTGACCTTTTCTTTACAAAGGGTGGTCAGACATCTGGGATCAATACCAGTATTTATGATTTTTAGTTTAAACAAAATTGAATCATAGTGTTATGTAAATAAAGCTCATTTCTTTCTATTTATTATTTTTTACTGTTATTGGCAGTTATTTGTCCACGCAAAAAATGGCTCAAAATGAAAAAAACACTGTAGGTATACCTGAGTTTTTTAACTATAGCATGATTACTAGCGCTATAAATAGATTTAATAACCATGTTTATTACTTGTTTTGATTAAACCATATCATATTTCAGCATTGTTGCAAGCACCATGATGATGGGTGAACTGTTTCAAATCAACATGGCAAATAATTACATTGCGTTCCGTTTTCAGTTGTAAAGTAGGTATGTTCCTTATTTTCCTTTTCATTTTGTCACCGGTATTTTCCTTTTTTATTGAAAATAGTGTGTCCCAATGCTGGGCAAAGGCCTTTTATTACTCTTGTAAAGTATTTTACTTGTTTTAGCCTGGAATAATACTAATAAAATCCATTAAAAACTCTTTTTATTAAACAGACCCATCTAGTGGTACATTATGGAACTGGCTATGGGTCTCATAGTTATGTTATCGGCCCGTGTGTCATCAGAAACCCGGCGAGAGTTAAACTACGTTTAACTGACCAATAACTTTGTTGAAGCAACAGTTATTGAGAGCATAACTGGTGACACCAGAAACCGGGCATCACTCTCATTCACATAATCGCTCATTTCATTCCCTCACACATTCAGTTGCGCCGATCCGCCCGGAAAACGGGAAAATGTAAAGTCGGGAAAATAATTACCGGTGGACGTAACTCCGATACATATGTATTAATATTAAAAACTTTAATGAAAAAAATATTAAAAGGTAACCCTAAAATTTTATCCTTTTTTCCATTAGAAAGGTTCTCGGGGATAGAGGATGGGGTGGAGACGGCTTGGGTCCGTTTTTTTTTATTTTTTCATAATTACCACACCCTCATTTTTTTTTCATAATACCCGGACTGGTTTCTCAAAAAAAAAAAAAATGGGGGTCCCCAAAATTTTATTGTTCTTATGCATGTGAATTAATACTAAGTATCTAGAAATAAGAACGATAATGCGTGAACGTTATAATTTTTTTAGAAGGTGAGGTTATTTTCAATTTTATTTCTTATCTTTTTAGAGTTTCACTTATATTGTACTCAATACAATAATTGTCACTTTGTAATCTTCTAAGTTCTTCCGGGTCTGGGTATTTGTGTATGTGGATAAAAATGTTTGCAAACGCACCCAATGATACAGGAGAAATTGCGACTTTCTAGAGTGGGCCACTTTTATAAAATAAAATAGTGGTCAAACGCAAGTTTGAATATAAAAAAACTAAGCATGCCTATTTGACATATTATACAAAATTATGTTTATATTTTTCGATAACATATTCGAACACGCAATACATAGTACACATATCAAATCCTAAACCACTCCGTCGATTTCACTGGATTTAAAGTCGTGATATTAATCCTTCATTTTCTCTGCATCTGTTGTTCACGACCAGCGAGTATTATTAAAGCAAATAATTTCTTCCGAAGATACATTTAAAACATTTCCAGTTTGATATCAACATAAAATCCAATTAGGCACAAGAGACTTAAAAATTCTCATGAGAAAAACAATTCTACAAAAATGTATCCAGAAATCGTCTCCATTCTTTTTTGTATGAAAATGAAGTACAGTCAACTCCGAAATTATATTTTGGTACAAACCCTTTTAAGGACGGGCGCGTATCGTCGCTTTTGTACAGTCAGAGCCGTTTGTATCTGATTGAGCGATCTTATTGTTTATTTTTTATTTTATATTTTCGTGATACTTGTAAAATTTTAGGAGTCTGGGATAGACAGGATGCAGAAGAATGAAAATAGAGTGTTGTGAACTTGTGACTTGCAACTTGACCTGGGAGAAGCCTTGCTACGTCTATTGCAATATATACTGATTGAAGTTATTATAGGTGCGGGCCACACTCAAAATATTGTCATAAATTGCATAGTGTGGATGCAATTTTGCTTGCAGTATTACCGGCAATTGCAGCATATTTTTACTCCAATGTTAATTACAGTAAAACATTGCCCGTTCAGACGTGCTTTTAGTTCTATGTCGCAGATGAAATCACGCTTTCAAGCATGCTTCGTTTGCTTAGAAGGCCTATACTCTTTTCGTGACACACGAGCATTCAAATTACTATGGTAATACATTTAAATTCTTATCAAGCCAACAAGATTGCATTGCAATACAAAAAAAAATTATGTCAGACTGTATTCATTGTTACTCACCAGTACATTTCTTTATCTAAAAAGCAAAATACAAAAACAAAACCATAAAAATAGAGGGATACAAGAGGGAATTATATGATAACATAATAATTATCATTATTCTAATAAGACAATCAGACCCAAATATCAAAACACAAAAACAGCAACATTTAAAAATAAAGGAAAAGGCAACTAACTCGCGCCCCCGACTGTACCTAACCGTACTTTTTCTTTCCACAGCAAAAATAAATATTTTAATCTGAGGGTGTAGCTTCTGATCCTCTCCCAATTATAAGCTGGGAGGGATCTTCGCAGTACCCCGGCCCTCAGCCTCGGCCAGTGAACGACAAGGCGGGGTTTGAACGAAAAAATTGGAGGACTTTTTTTAAAGATGGGATGTTTTTAGAAGGATGGTAGGTATTGCTTTGAAATAGGATAGATGAGGTGTGAAGGGAGGCTTATACTATGGGACTACGATAAAGGTAAACATGTCAATGACCTCCATTTGTCAATAATTGACACTAAATATTGCAAAATATTTTTTTTCCCCGCTCTAGGAATTTTATTAGTACAGTATCGTGGTTGCGTTTACAAATATAGAAACTCACATGCATACAGACAGTTCATGCGAATACTTTTTCCGTGCAGGGATCGAACCACGCGACACGCTGCGCGGCTGTCAATCGCTCAGTCACTGCGCCAACCGTGTGGTCAAGTGTTAGAAAAAGGTGCATGACGTCACAAAATGGCACCATAGTAACTTCACCCTTATTACTACTTTTTTTTATCGTGGTAAAATCATCAAATGAGTCCTCCCACCCATACTGTCAGACTCGTACTGACAAAAATCCACGGTGTTCTTCAATAGCCCTTTACGTTCCAGGGTCACGGTAATTTGATAAGTCGCGACCCCGACAGGCTTTGGCTCTCTAGAGGGGGGGCCCGTCATTATGCTGACGCTCTTTGAGGCGCGCGTGGAACACAACGCGCCGTCGACCCGCGCATGGTCCATGATTGGACGGCGAGTCGCCTATTACTCGCCGCCCGATGCCCGCGAATAGTTGCATAGTACTTAGTTTAGAGTGGTATTCCATTAAAATAGATCTGATATAGACTTTTCTCAATTCTTATTGGAACTTTAAAATTTGTAAAAACACAAACTGTTTTGAAAGTGATTGTTTTATGTTATTTTGTCGAATTCGGCCGACATTTCTTCGTTCTGGAGTGTGACTTGTGATGACTTATAAGATGTCCATCTTGACAGGCTTCTGTCTCCGACTTCGTTTGCTAGACATGCTAGACAAAAAACATAATATTTCGGTTAATTTGTATGATATCACCCATGAATAAACAGCCTATGCCACTGCTGGGATAAAGGTCCGAATTTATGGTTCTACGACATGTCGGTTTCCTTGCGATATTTTACTTCACCGTTTTGAGAGCAGTAATGGTAATGAAATAAATAACACTAGCAAAAAATACGCCTTACTGGGTTCTTACCTATAACTCGTTTTAGGACATTACCACTGGACTACTACACCAGTATTTCTCTTCTCTTCTACATAATTATAGGTACAGCATTCTAGACGGATACATTTTAGTCTACTGAAAGAGCTAGAAGGTTTGGAAGGAGGAAGGGGAGATATTTGCCCAGTTTGGGCAGTCAGACTATAAAATGTTCATGTAAGTATTTTATTTCCTGCCAACCCAAGTTTCTAATAAACAATGTACTGTTTAAAAATCAAATCACCAGATCACTGCATGAGATACCAAAAAATACACAAGAGTACATCAAAATTCTGCCAGACACACAAAACTCTCGAACCGAGCCTTTTAAAAACGGTCTATCACCAAAATTCACTTACAAAAAGTCGTAACAATGAAACACCCCCGTATGGAGAAAAATGCTCTTAAAACTCCCCCTTTTCACCCCCTTTCGCCCCTTCTAGGGAGCTAATTTTTGCAAGGGCCCCGATTTTCTTTTACCTGCGAATAAAGGGGCTCTTTTGAAGATTATGTCGGAACGGATTTTTCACTTGAATGGCTTAAATATCATAAAGGGTTGTATTGATTTTTTTTTAATACATTAATTTGTATTTTATTTTGGGTTGGGACTGGCTATTAAAAAGATTAAAGTAGGTATTAGAAAGGGGTTTAAAAAAAAAAAACTTGGGATTGATCTTTTCAGTGGAGTCACTCGCAAATGATATAGGGTGAAGGGAGGTTATTTTGTGTTACAGGCAACTCAGTGATAGTCTTAAAAGTCTCTCAAAACGATACCTATGCATGCAGTAATGCGAAATGATGCAACTAGTTCACCACTAAAGTGGACAAGACGTAGTGACACATCATTACGCGATACTGCGTGCATAGGTAACATCTTGAAAGACTTTTAAGAGTCTAGCACCAAATTTCCTTCCTCATCAAATAACCTTACTTCACCTTAATGGATGTGTAACAAAATAGGTCTTTTTTTACGTTTCTAAGTCACAGTTTGATTAAGATATCATTAGCATTCATGCGTTACACAATAGCGTTCTAGTATTTAAGGCCGAACATTCGCGGGGTGCTCGAAATGTTGTCCTCGAATATTTGGTTCTATATTCGAAGATATTTTATGTGAAATCCACCAACTCGCGCAGATCCCGCGTGGTGGATGGCTCACTCTCTATCATAGAGAGAAGGCCTGTGTCCCAACAGTGGGAACATTTGTATGTGCTGATGATGATGATAGGTCCAGACGTGAAGTCAAATGCTAGATAGACAAGATATTAAAAAGAAAAATAAACTTTTGCGAGTATTTTTTCCTGTGTTATAGATGCGTTAACAAACACTGAAACTCACAATATACTGAAACAGCCAAACTCGGAACATGTAGATCCTATATATAGATACATCCATCCAGCCATCCTCCATACTGTCGTACTAATAATATCGCTTACTTTTTCATTCCATCATCGTAATTATCCATGTTTGTATTTTTGCATTTTCCCTTTTTATGTGCTGAGTAGCTATTACTGTGTTTTTATAAATTTTATTTTTGTGTTTTTTTTTATAACACTTAATACATGGTTTATCTATCTATATATAAGCTAAATTATTCAGTTAGTAGATAGATAAGGATTAACTGTTAAAGGACGGTGCATTCTACAAAAAAAAATCACCATAAATTCAGCGTTACAGAGTCCCCTTCCTTACCGTCCCTCTTTCACGATATTTATAAATTCTTAATTTACTTCAGGTTCATTAACTCTAGTGCCCATTATTAATTACCAAGCTTTCATATCCCCACGGTAGAATATGCAGCTGACAATACAAAAATATGATGAATTTTATTTGCGTAAAGTTTTATTTAAAAATAATAGCCTATAGTGTTCCCACTGTAGGGACACAGGCGGAGGCCTGTTTCTTTACAGTGGGAACACACTCAGTCCACTTTTACTTACAAAGGGGAGCCTTTGTAAGTAAAAGTGGACTGTAATCCACCACGCGGGCCCAGTGCGGGTTGGTAAATGTCACAATGTTTTCAAATTTTTGTACATCTCAGCTTCCTCGCGACGTTTTCTTACACCATTTTGTCTTTCACTATGTCTAGACCGTATTATTTCGTGGTACAGTCTTTAAAGGTTACCGCAGTCCTAGAACGCAGGTTGTTTTCAGTCAGTAAAGTGCGAAAGTCCTTTCCACCTAGGGCGGGAGGAATCATTTAATTTTGATGATTTTACCGTCCTAAAAACATTGATTATTATTTACATTAATATTTTTCTCAACAAGTAGGTCTACCATCACCAACTATCGTGACTTCACCCCTTTAACCCGAAAATATGAACAGACATCTAAGCGAATCATCCCTAATCTACTCACCTCAAAGTTAACTTACCTTACATAAGAATAAAAGTGCGCACATAAGCCACAATCGTAAAGCCGTAGGCAGATACGCGCGTATATTTTTATGATAAGGCAGATTTATAGGAACGAGTCTTCATTGCCGCGGGCTTGCGGTGTCTACCCCCGCCCTACGTGAGACGTAGTGTGGAGACCGACTTTGTTGGAATTTACTGCTTAAAAAATATTGTATAGATTTTTTTTTCGAAAACAGACATAAGAAATAAAAATCATATTGTTGCAAGAGAGAAATAATTATTTTGAAAATAACATTTAGAATTGCGCTGAGCATTTCCACATCGAAAAGATTACCATTAATTATGGTAAGCGTCCACAGGTCCGCATCGCACGTATCGGACGTATCGTACGTAACGGATTTTAGTTTGCCTTGTATTAAAACTCATACAACTGCGTCCACTGATCCGCATCATACGGACGGCTCATCGGCAATGCCTACATGCGATGCGTACCGATGACGTCATACGGAATGCCGATCAGTGGACGCGATGAAGGTGGCATCGGCAATCCGATCGCTGCCGATACAGAAATCCGTTTGATGCGATGCGTCCGATACGTTCGAATTCGACGGTTAACCACCAAGACCTCCTAACTGACATATTTTGACAAATTGGTTTTTTCGCGGATTCTCTTCATAAATATTGTATCTCACCTAATAGAAAAATCTTCTATTTATAATTCGTAATATTTCGGGTATTTTTACAATCATGGAATTATCTACTAACATTACGAGCGCGAACTTTGGTGGCATTTGCTGCTAACTTCAGCGTGTGCCTTACAATTTGTACGAATTCGTCGCATGTTCGCGCGCTCTCGGCCTTAAAAGTAAGTTTTATTGTATTTTTTGTTTAAATTAGTTAATTTTTCTTTATTAGACTTACATGCTAGTTTAATTCAAACGTTATTTCTGCGGTAGTAGTTTGTTCTTACTTATAAATCAGCCATAAATACGAAATACGTAGATAGACGTTATTAGTAGTAACATTTTTTCGTATCTGTTCAGGATATTACGCTATAGGTAGCAGTATTTAGGAGTTTTTATACTCAAATGTTTAAGTAATTAATTTAGATTTGTTTTAAGAAATGTGTTGTTTCTATTTCAGGATGAGTTCTCTTTGATCAAGAAACTTGGTCAAACTTTATTTAGAGTCTGAAAAACAAGATGCAGACCCAAAACAATGCCAAAGGCCATCATCCACAGAGCGGCTCAAGGCAGAGGAACACCTGTCTTGATAGAGCTTGTAAAGCTCGACGTATTATTTTTCAAAAAGGGCGATAACACGCTTCTTAAGAACAACCGCCCCGTCTGACTTCTGGCCCATGTCTACAAGTTGTTTTCGAGAGTTATCTCGAAACGTCTTGCCCAAAAGTTCGATGACTTCCAGCCGCCACAGCAGGCTGGATTTCGAAAAGGCTACAGCACCGTGGACCCCATACGTACCCTCAGGCAAATAATCCAAAAGACCGAGGAATATAATCAGCCTCCCTCTGTGCCTAGCGTATGTGGACTACGAGAAAGCCTTCGATATTGTTGAGACCTGGGCTGTGCTGGAGTCCATGCAGAGATGCCTCACCGACTACCGTTACGTTGAGATGATGAGATGTCTGTATAAGGCCGCAACAATGACCGTGCAAGTTTGAGAACAGAGCACAAAACCGATACAACTGCGTCGAGGGGTAAGACAGGGAGACGTCATCCCTCCGAAACTGTTTACAAACGCATTGGAAAACGTTTTCAGGACGTTTGATTACAACCCGCACCACCGATTGGCGGATGACATTGTCATCATGGCAGAGTTTTTGCAGGACCTGGAAGTAATGCTGAGAATCCTAAGCGATTCATCAAGGGTGTGGGTCTCGAAATGAATTTAGGCAAAACCAAACTCATGCTCATGGTCATGTCATCCCAAGATCTGTAATCGTAAATGGTGCTGCCCTCGAGGTTGTGCAAGAATAACAACTTTGGTGTCCTCGACTCACCTGGGTGATATCACCCAGGTGGTAGTACCTATTTTTCCGAGGTGAATCGAGGACACCAAACTGAGAAAGAAGCAACCAGAAGGATACGCTTGGGCATTCGGGAAGCTGCGTCATATTTATCTAAACCAGGGTTTATAACCAGTGTGTCCTGCCCGTAATGACTTCGAAGAAGAAACGTGGACACTTACCATAGGCCTGGTCCACAAATTTAAGGTTGCTCAGGGTGCAATGAAGAGAGCAATGCTCGGAATTTCTCTCACTTGAAATCCCAAAATCTCCTATCTACATTCATTCATCCATAAAAAAAAACTAAAATATCTTCTATCTTACCTACCCATTTATTAAAATAAAGTAAAACAATAAATTTATCATAAAACAGTAAATAATCATATTTAAAACCAACTATATTTTTGCTTTATTCATATTTGTCCTAATGTCAAAACTACAAGGTTTTTTGTGCCTACTGAAAAGTTTTGAGATATTGAGTTAGGAGTTCTTGGTGGTTAACCGTCGCGATGCCGACCTGTGGACGCTTACCTTTAATTACCTCTTCTTATATTCCATAGAGTAGATACAAACGTTTAAAAGAGACAGTGACCTATAAGTTTGTTTCGGCTGTTTCTTCTAAGAGTGGTCAGGTACAAAGCATACCGACCTCATCTAAGCTTTTAAAAAGACGACGTGTATAAGTGTTCATATGCACCTACCTGAAAATAAGTATAATTTCATTTCATTTCAAGCAGATGGCTCATCTGATATCAAATGTGCTAATACCAGAAGTGAATGAATAATTTATTTGACAAATATAGGTACTCGACTTACCTATTACAAATGAAATAAAATAATATTATTGTGTCCAGGCTTACTTATTGTGGGTTCGTCAATATCTCATTCTTGTCTAATCTACTATTCTGAATTGTTTTCCTATATGAAATGTGAGTAAAGCAACTACTAATTTCAAAAGTCAAGGTAATAATAACATATCAAAAATTTATTGCCAGCGTTCTGGGCACTTCCCCCATTGACAGCGATGTTGGTGAATTTTATTTTTCGTCCTGTAAATTTTAATTTTAGTACTTTTGTAAATAAAATACCTATCAAAAAACGATAGAAAACAAAAAAAAAATAAAGTCACGAAAATAATTAAGAATTCATTCGTATAGCCGCTTCCACACCATCCTACCCCATCCCATCCCTTTGTCTTGCCGCGCGCTCCGTATTTTTTCCCCATTACATTTTCATTTTATTTCATATTTCTCCTTAGGGGTGGAATGGGGAGGTTGGATAATAAAATTTTTCCCTTTTCGAACCCATCGTCCTTATTTATGGGGGAGTGTAAGGGAACGAATATGTTTTTCCTACGTTTTGGTAATGAGCCAAATTATAAGGTATGTTTTTTCAAATTTGTTATGCGCGGTGGTTTTCTCTTTTCTTTTTTTTTTAGGAGTGTTTGAATGAGATAAAGTGTCGAGTTTCATTGACAATGAATTGGATTTTTTTGTTTCTTTTTTTTGTGTTTTATTTATTTGGTTCTTGTCTGTGCATGTGTTATGATTGGACTTTATGAGTGAAATATGTTTGATTTGAAGAAAAACATAAATATTGAATAATATTATCATCTCATGATTATAATTATAACTATCGGAGATTTATTAATTTAACTTTGTTATGGGACCAAAATACTTACTATACTTACACATTCAAATATTTTAGAAACACATCGATTGCTTTTGTAAACATTAAGGTATGTTTTAGTATATCGTACTTAAGGATTTGATGTTATAAACTGCGTTTACTATTGTTAGTACTATACCTACCTAAATGAAGGAGCTTTACAAATTGTTAGTGAACTCTTTGTTTTGTTAACTGACAAACTGCGTATCAGAAAAATAGTCACACAATTTATTATTCTATTAAAACTTTTAAAACAATGACTCTACAAATAGTCTCATTATTAATTATTTACCCCTATGGAATTCTTGTCCTACAAATGTGCCCATTCATACAAAGTACCTCCACTTTATCCCGCCTCACAACTTTTATAAACATACTTAATTAGTAATTAGGTAAACACATAAAAACCCACCACAAACAAGAGAATAGCCTTAAAAACAAAAACTAAGCACACTCAAGCCTAAAAACGTTAAGGGTGAAAATTACTCAGCTTAAAAAGCATTAATAACCTTTCTCCCCCTTTCACCCCCCAAAACTCCTTGCGCGCCATTTTCGAGTCCTTCGTTCATTAAAACTGTAGAAAAACACCTCCGGGGGGGCTGGGCGGTGTCCCCCTGAGGGGTGATCCCCCCTTGGAGGCCAGTCTAAAGAAGAAGAAATATGGATCAATAAAGAAATAGCTCCGTGCCCAATGGAAGCAGCGGCTAGCACGCACACAGATGCATTCGCAGCGTTCGTACACTCTTTTATATTTTTGCTTGTGTGAGTTTTTTTGTGATTGTGTGCGACCGCAAGGAAATTTTTTATGATTGTTCGCTGGATTGTTGGAAGGATTTTTGGAGATTTTTGTGTTACGTAAGTGATTAGAGGGTTAGAAGGTTCTTTGTAGATTACAGAGGGCTGTTTTGTTATTTTGCAGAAAAAATGTTGAAGTATTTCGATCTTAGTAAATAATAATGTATTTGAGTGACATGCTTTAATAATAAATAGTAAATATATAAATAAATTACTATTAAATTAATATTGACCGAGCGTAGCTTTGTATTTTAATCAATTTTAATCCATATGGTATTGATTGCATAATATGCTAGTAAACGAATTTAATATTCTCAGTACTAAAAACCTAATAGACTGCCATTAATTTTATCTAAGAAAGAAACAAACGTCCTATCTCCAAAACTAATAGCCAAGCTCAACCCTAAAATGCGACTGCCATATGATGCCAAATAGACACAATAAAAAGTAGAAAATAACCGAGAGTCTAACATTAAAACGAGATAATGCCAGTAGTTGGCAAAAAACATAAATTTGGCAACATATCACGCTGGCAACGTTGCCGGTCTTAACTACCCCTGGCGAGCGAGGGGATGAATGATATTTTAATGCAGTTTTTAAGTTTCTATTTATAAGGAGTTGCGAGAGGCATAGTTATATTAAAAAAAAAAAACTAGACAATTTGAGAGCGTAGTGAAAAGAGTTTAGTAAAATTTGTGCGAAAAATAATCAACCAAGAGAAAACAATAATTGAAATAATTAGCCATTTATTTATTTTTCAACAATAATTTTAAAATTAAGAAGAACTCTATTGATGAACTTATAATCGAGTAGGTAATGAAGGAATTACTCGATTATATGTGTTACCTTAATTTAAATTTTAAAATACCTAACAATTTCGAATCACCCCTAAATATAACACTATTAAATAAAAGGTATTTCTCACCATCCATCTTAGAATATACTACTCATCCTTTATAACATCCACCGTTATAATTTTCTTAAAGCTTTTTGCATCATTTACCCCGAGCCAAACAAAACATTTGCCTCCCGTATTTCCAATTTTACTTGATCTCTCAGCTCCATAACTTTATCCTTAAAAACACGGGAATTTTTCAACAGCCGGGATTGAAAGGGATCTAATTAAGCTGGTGGGATATTTGCTGACACACTGTCGGATGGTGACGTCATTAGGGGGTGAAGTTTCACCCCCTTTTATCTTAGACCTGTAAAAATAATTGTTATTGAGTATATCGTTAATGGGTTTGTTTTTCAGTGTATTTTGCTGAAATATGAAAAGGCAGCGAATTTGGTTGATCAATATCCAGTCATAAATTCAATTCAAGTAAAGTTTATAAGTTGTTTCGTTATCCATTTTCCAATCTTTGCTAGTAGTAGAGAGAAGTTTAATACAGCTTTAGGAGGAAAGATCATTAATAATTCTTTCAACATAAATGACTAATTGATTTTTTATATTATCAGACTTTGTTCAGAAGTTGTTCATCAATTAACGCAGACTATTCTAGTTTAATCTTGTACTACACACAGATTTCTTTCAAATACTCAAAACAACTGTTTATTATCTGTATTTAGTTCAATTATTTGTTATTCGACCTATGAATAACACAGTCATCTTACTTAACATTATAAATAGGTACAAAAGTTTCAAAAGGATGGATGGATGTTTGTTACTCATTTACAGTAAAACTACTAACCAGATAATGATGAAATTTAGTACACAGATAGTTTACATCCCGAATTGACACACGATAAAATAAAATCGGGATAAAAACTATCCTATAGTTTTTATCCCGATTTTATCTTACCGTGGCATAATTTTCATAGTTCTTAAAGTTTTTCTCTGAATATTAGTTTTTCGCTTGCTGTATAATAATTACAGTACTGGTGTTACATGTATAATGAAGGAAAATGATCTAAAACCGGATTCTCATCCGATTTTTCAGTCCGGCAATAATTTTAAGCATTATCTCTCGACGAGGCGGAAACAAAGAAGTTGTATATCTAAAGTATACGCTATATCTATGTATACAATACGTACAGTTGATTCAATACGCGGGCCGCTCACAATGGGGGCGAACTGAAGAAATATGTAAAACGCCGGTACGGAACCCGCGGCGACGGCGAACAGGGACGTACTTGGGTGAGGGGTGAATTTTGTTATTTGCAGGTTGTAAAAAATCTACATAAATAAATAAAGGTAGGTAAATTTTATTTAGGGTACCTAAATAAAATTTACTAATTTTATTTAGGTCCCTAATTTCTAATTTTATTTAGGGTACTTACCTAAATTAAATTTACTATTTATTTATTTACAAAAGTTACAGACACTAATATTTACATAGATACACACATCAAAAGTGTCTAGGGATCAAGCATTTTTATGCGGATTTCTTGAGATTGAGATGTGGCTTTGTAATAAATTTATGATTTTATAAATTTATATGGATCCTTTTTGGTGCATTTCATAATTTGAATCAGGAACTGTAAATCAAATTCGAGTAAAAGATGAAAATCAGCTGTCAATATTTTCCCTATAAAAACATACAACGCATTGAAGACATTATTAGTGCTACTGTTTCCCTACTACTGATTAAAACCAACGTTATTATGGAGCGGCGACGTCATTTAAGCAGGGAAGAAATGCTCAGAGCCGTGGGAATGATAGAAGCTGGTTCCCGGCAACGTACTGTGGCTTTAGCTCTGAATACAAGTCAGAGTGTTATCAGTCGACTTTGGACACGTTACCGAAGCACTGGTACCGTGGCTGAGCGCCATGGAGGACGGTATCGCTGCACCACACGGAGACAAGACCGATACATTCAAATCTTAACTCAAAGAGCTCCAACAATAACCGCCATGATGTTAGCCGTGAGGCTTCATCACTCTTCAGGGAACTTAATTAGCGACCAAACAGTCAGAAACCGCTTGCATGAAGTGAACCTTCATTCCCGAAGACCGCTACGGGTACCACCTATAGCAATGCACAATCGTAGGATTCGATATCAATGGGCTCTTGAACACAGAAATTGGGCAGAAGAACAATGGCGTTTCGTGTGCTTTTCTGATGAGTCTCGTTTTGGTATGAGACCGGATACAAGACGTATACGACACTGGAGAGCCCCTGGACGCCAACAGCGATTAAAATCCTGCCAGGAAGTCCATCCTTATAGTGATGGAACCATCATGGTATGGGCGGGTATTTGGATCGGCGGAAGAACTGAGTTGATTTGGATCAGAGGCAACCTCAACGCTCAAATTTATGCTGAGACGATTGTATCAGACGTCATCGTTCCTCTACAAGTGCAAATCGGTCCCTTATTTCAGTTAATGCATGATAATGCACGACCGCACACCGCAAGAGTTGTAAGACAGACTCTCGCCGCAGCTAACATCAATGTCCTGCCCTGGCCTGCTCAGTCGCCAGACTTGAACCCGATTGAGCATGCATGGGATATGCTACAGAGAAGAGCTCTGCCGAATATGGAGGGTATCCAGTCGCAAGAAGACCTTTTTTTGTTGTTGCAACGAACATGGGCAGCCATTCCACAGCGTGATTTGGATGAACTCATTTTGAGTATGCCAAACCGATGTTCTTGTGTTGTTAGTGTTCGCGGTAGAAACACGGATTATTAATTGTTTAAGTTACCCAATAAAATTTTAAAGAAAACTGTTATTTCAGTCTTTTTTTCGAACTTTAATGTTAGTGGTTCAAATGTCAAAAATCCCTTTATTAGGAAAATGGCAAATTTCTTTATGAATGCAAAGGTGACTTGGTTTATCGTTACTGTGACAAACGATAACACTTTATTTGATGAATCCTTGAAGAACATTTTAATTAATATCAATCAGGAGAAAAGTTATTGCAAAAATATATGTTGATCCCTAGACACTTTTGATGTGTGTACTTATTATAGTGTAGAGATGAGATCTGTTCATAGGATGAGCGTTCAACTAGGGTTACCTGTATCTTAAAAGGCAGAAATGCCATTCAGAGCATATAATTTAGGATTTTCTTTTCAAAGTATAAAAAAAGCATATGACACGCCGAAGTTTGAGCTACGCACCAACATTTTTCATACTGCTAAAACTCTGAATATAGGCATACAATACTTCGCTATAGATAGAAATATAAATAAATATTTATTTCTGTCGAAGTCGAAATTGTAGGAGAGAATGAATGACTTGGCCGATCAAATTGGATACCTATAATCATTCCACGGATTCCTTCAAACTTTTCTGGTTGTCTACACTATACCAACTTTTTACTAAAGTCCTCTTTTTATAAATAAGCCATAATTTTCTGTATTTTACATTGTGCCTAATCCCACAGACTGGTACAACGACGATATAATACTAGACTCCTAATAACAGGCGACCGATGTCTGTCAACACATTAGGCAAAAAAGTCTTATATTAGCCGTAAACATACGTTGAGACAGAACAGACCTTGAGTTAGCCAATCACAACGCAGTACCCCGTCCCACTCGCTTACGTAGTACCTCAGCAAGTTGGCAGAATAATTTTTGTTCCTTAGATCGTGCATGCGGAGTCTAGTATTATATCGTCGTTGGACTGGTATGTTCAAATATACAAGTGAAAAAATCCTCGTTACATAAAATTCATCTTAAAATATACAACCCCAAGTCCGTTCCCCGAGACGCTGTCCGTGGCCGAGGGGGTGAAAGCGGCGCGAGGAGGGGCCGGGGGGCGTCCGACACAGCGCTCCTTTTTACGTTGCGCGCCGCTGCATTGGTTGAAAACATTTTCTTGGATGCTTTAGTTTATTGTTTTGTGCATTGATTTTTAAGGAAGCTCTTGCTGAGTTGTATTTTGCTAAAATACTCGTAACACAGTTATTATGTTGTTGAAAAGGATATTAAGTGGCATATGTATCGGATTTATAGTAGCAAATCTATCGGATTGATGTAATCTATTTCTTATCTCTAAGTTCTTGGTGATAAAACACGTATATTTTGAAGAAAACATGATTACTAGTTATAGACTTCCAAAATGACTAAATAAAAAAAAACCTTGATGATTCCTCTTCCTCCCTTTACACTAAATAGTGGTATACAAACTAATTACAATAATTATTGAAGAAAAATATTAACAGACCTTATTATTCATTTTGTTAATACGTATCAAAAGCTACGTGAAGAATTAAAAATATTTATAAAAGATAATCCCAAAATATAAAAAAAAACCTCTAAATCTGTATTCTACCAAAATGTTGTCAACCTCACCCGCAAGAAGGTGTGAGCAGAGCGTTGCCTCAAGAATGCTACAATTTTCCCGAGTTTTCCATTTCTCGGCGACCCTCCCACCCCCTCTCACCCCTTTGCAAGGGAATGGGGGGTGGAAAAAAGAAGTGGCCTCTCTGTTGCCTCGCGACGGCGACGCCTTGAGATGCTTTTTGCGAGTTTTTTTTAAATGGGGTGTAGTTCAGGGGTGATTTTTTGTAAAAGGGGTGAAATTAAATTCGTCAATTTATTCGTTAAATCAATGGATTATTTATTTTATGTATTGGTTTTGGTTGTGGCAAAAAATAAATGTTTTTAAGGAAACTTGCTACAACGAAATCAAATCAAATCGTTTATTTCTTTTGACAATTCATAAGTGCCTGTAATTACAGGCACTTATGAATTGTCAAAAGACATAAAATAAAACAAGTATAAAAATAGTTATGGTGCTACAGTCAAAACACTAAGGTTTTGTTAAAATTTTCTCTCAAGTTTATTTGTCGTTTTCGTAATAATAATTAATTGTCTTTAGACATGAAATTATTGGCCACTTTTATAATTTTAGGGGGCGAAAGCCGTCTGACCTCCGCCGAATTTGCCAGAACCAATAATTATTGTGATCAATGGTCGCTAATTACTTTTAACTATTATTCTTGGAAGAGTAGAGCCTAGTAGTACATATTTAATTATAATGCTCAATCCCTATTATTTTACCAAGACATTTCAGTAGTGTTCTAACTAGAATTTGAGTATTTTCTGTCTAATATAAGTAAGTACCTCAATTATTTCGTATTAAGATTTCAAAAAATATCACTGTCTTAAAAAAAATATTGAATTCCAAGTGTTTTGTGACAAAATTATTAATTATTCTTACTGGAAATCTTTATTTAAGTCAATAAATGTGTTAACTTTTCCCAAAATATACCATGTGGTACTGTTATTTGAACAAAATATTTATTTATTCTGCCAAAGATGGTTTTATAAACTGAGCACAAAACAAATGAATAAAAAAAAAAAAAAAAAAAATATGTTTTCTAGCTAATACAAAATAGATGCCCACCACAAGCCGGAAAATACAAAAAAAAAGTAATTTGAAAATCAGTAATTTTAAAACCTACAACTAACAGGTTATATTCTAATCTCGTATTAAAAAAAAAACAACCATTTTCTTCCAACAAAAAAATAAAATTAAAAAGCAATCAGGGTGTTCTCGTTATAATTTATTCCTCCACGCTCGCGCTGGAGGGACGACGAGTCCGCTACAAGTTACACGTAACAAATCTCTTCTGTCGGGAAGAAAATATAAAAATTATACCAAGAAAAGCCTATAAGCAACCTTGGAAACGCATTCAAAAAACAACCCTAAAAAAATGCGAGTAAGATTTAAATCACCCTGTATAGAACAGTTTTTACAACACTTTCTTTACTTGATACAAAATATCGTAACTCACAAATGTGACAAGAGAAAATGGACTGTATTGTGAGCAGATAAAGTTGAAATTCCTGTGCTTGTTTTAGTGACTAAACTTTTTCTCTCGAGTGATTATACAGGGTGGCCAAGACAGTGTTGGTGGAAATTCCCCAAGTGTTGGTGCGCTTCCCCCCACTTCTTTGCTGTGTTAATTTACATTTTAAATTGCACTTACATAGCTAAGCGGCGAGTTGCCCTGTTTTGTAGCGTCCTGTATAACGGCGGGTGGAACACTTTGTATATAGATTGTTTTATAGTTGGTTTTCGATCGATTAAGTTTTTCATTCAAGTGCAAACAGGTAGGGAGGCTGTTTCTCATCTGGGTCTTATTACGGATAATACCTTTTTACTTAAGAAAATTGGAAATATAGGAACTATACGTTCTGGGTAAACTTTTAAATAGGTTTCTTAATATTGGTACGTAACATTATGATAGCAAATACTGTTTATTAAATGTCAGTAAAATAATAAATAACGTAATGATAACGCGAGTTAGATCTTGTAAGTCTGATGTGCTAAAAAATGACAGAATATGCTGTCAAAGAAAGGGAAAAAAGCAATTTTGAAAAAGTACTACAGCAAGTGAAAACATTAATCTAAATCAGAATCATCATCATTTCAGACTATTGCAGTCCACTGCTGGACATAGGCTTGCAAGGAGCGCCACAGCGCACAATCTCCTGCTTTTTTCATCCAGCCACTGCCAGCCACCTTCTTCAGGTCATCGGTCCATCTTGCCGGGGTCCTTAAATCTTAATCAAATCAAATCTAAAATTTTATATTTCATTCTAAAATTCAAAGCTCCTTATGAGTCATGGGAAGCAGTAGATATTATGTATGTGTATACAATATTTCTGGGATCGGCAGGCTACATTCAATTTTGAAGAGGTTTTAAAATTCAAATAGGTACCAATAATGATGTTTTTTTTTTTATTTTTATTCAAAAGGGACAACTAACAGCTACAATAAAACAATATAAAAAACTAAAATCTAGATACATACATGTGAAAAAAGCAATATTATATAGCCCACAACGCTGTTTACAGATTGACTGTGGGATAAAACATTTAAATAAAATTTAAGTTAAACGCTAGACATTCATAATAATATTAAAAACTAAACTTACTTATCTATCATGCTATGTTAGTGATTATATCAGCTAAAGTTTGTACCAAATGTTTTTTTTTAGCAACATTATTATAGAATCGCAATAAAACTACTACCCGTGCGAATCTGGGGCCGGTTACTAAATAATTCCATGCGAAAAAAACATACAAGGCGTGGCTTAAAAACCCTTATACATATTTACAAATGGACTATAATTTAAATAATTTCATATCATTGCTCCTTCGCGATTTGAGCTCAACAGACCGTCACCTACTACATTTATTTTCTAAAGAAACATGTTGCATTAGACACCCAATCATTGCTTGCGAATATTCGCGATACGGTGTGTGCGTAACTTAATGGGTTATAGTGGGTGTGTGCCTTAAGAATTGTGGCGGAAAATTGAGCGTGTAGAGAAATTGAATTATTGTTATTTTTGTGTTTTGTTTTGAATCAAAATAAACATTATTTATGAAAAAATGTTTTAATTTTGTGATTCGTATAGTCAAAATGTTTCGTGGCGAATTCCATTCGAAACATAAATAAAAAAGGTGATTACACTATTCTCATTTTGCTCCAGTCTAAAAATCCTTAGAGTCATTTAAAGTTTTAGTATCCACAGAAAAGTCCGGTTAAGCAGCTCACAACTTCTCTGGTTGATCTGCGAGATACCATACAAAAAAAATCATTTATCAGTGTAGCCTTTTTTAATTTCTACTAACTCGACTAAATAAAAAGCGTGAGTGTATAAATATTTGGATAGTAAATCTTATTTTGCAAAAGTTACTCCAAATAATAATTATTTTGTTTCTGCAAAAATAATTATCGCACTGAACACTATGAAACACAGTCTGGCTCAAAAACTATAACATTTAAATAAACGTAAATTGAATAAAAACGTATCAAAATCACTACGTCGGCTAAGAGTGTAAACCTGCTAACTCACTTTTACCCAATTTTACAGGAGACAGATAAAACTTAATAAATTTGAATTTTAAAATTTTAGGTTAAAACCAAAAATACAGTTGGTGTATTTTTGGATATTCTACATGACTAGAAACTAATAAAATAGTAAAATTCGATTTTTAATAAGTTATTAGTGTTTTTGTGACTTATCTGTTTTTTTTTGGTAGCAAATGTTTAATTTTGTGGACATAGCAGGTTTTTCGAAAGATATCCAGAGTAAAATAAATTTAATTGTTTAGTTAATTTATTTTACTTTATTTACAAAACATAACTATATTATAATTTACTATGTTAATATTATATATAAACTATAAATAAAAACTGATTGTTAATATGTACAAAAAAAAAAAAATACGTCCACATCGCTGCAATGGGAACAGTGCCGAGAACGCTGGCCACATTGCCACGTTGTATGGCAATGCTGATTCGTTGGCATAGGAATAGGCCAGCCCTCTGGTCACTTGAAGAGTCGACTAATAGCCTGGCGATATCCTTAAAAACGTGAGCACTCGGACCCAATGGCCCTAGAGTTTCAACCCTTAATGGCTCAAACACATAGCTACTAGCTAAACCAATGTATTTGCGCCGCTTGAAGTTTTCAGCACCTGCATCAGCAGCGCCAGCACTACACGCTGTGCTAGGAAGATGGGATGACGCAAGGGTGTCGACACATGTTGCATCCCACACCACACCACACCTACTCAGCTTCCATGGCATTATGGTCATACCATTTGGTCTGTTCCCATCGTCGCGTGCCAAGCCTCTGGGTTCTAAGACGGCTGGCACCCCGGCGGTGCCAAGAGCACGACGAATTATGTCGTTTAAGCTTGAATGTCGTGCTAACCGACCGGCACTCCTGCTACAGAAATGGCCACGGTGTCCGAGGCAGTCAACTATTTCACCACATTGACAGCGTTGTGTCCCCACAAGGAGCGCCCAAACACAAGTAGCGACCCGGATGGTTGTGTCATCCAGCATAGTACCTGTTTTGGGGACGCTAGCGCCTGAAGCCAACGGCCCAACTACCACTCACCCACAGCCAGCAGGCGGGCACGCTCCGCAGTATTGGTGGACGTATTAATGAGATTATTCCGGTCAACTTGCTCAGTGACTTATCCCACTGTCTCTGGGAAAACGGGTTCACGGGCCGATCCGTATCTGAGCAAGCCACTTTTGGCTTGTTCAGATACGGATTACGGCTTTGGCACCTTTGCATCGTTAAACACGGAAAAACTATTAGCACCCTCACTACATAACGGGCGCCAAATCTGCTCTCGGGACTAAATAAGTAACTTTCACCCCTTGAATAAAAATGTACTATTGTAATTTATTACGATAAGTACACAGTTTACAGCAGTGCAGTGGTGGCCGAGTGGTATCGGTCCCGACTTACGAGTTGTAGGTCGTGGGTTTGAACCCCGCCAGGCGCATTACTTTGTGTAATTTATTTCATTACCACTGCTCTCAAAATGAAGGAAAACATCGTGAGGAAACCGGCATGTCCTGGAACCAAAAATTCGAAGACATGTGACATCTGCCAACCCGCACTGGGCCCGCGTGGTGGATTACGGCCAACTTTTTTAGAGGATAACAAGTGGATAACCCAAAAAAAAACTTATTTATTGGATACTAGACATAAAACGAAAATTGAATAGTAATAATAAAGGCTTGCCTCTACTATATTCCAACCAAGAAACCTTGAAAAAATCGAGTTAATTGACCGAAAACTAAATTTTTATTGCACGGAAAGTTGTCACGCCGAAAACTCAATACAAAATGGCGTCAATCATGGAGTTAGCCGCGCAATTTGAATTAAGTGTATGTGGCTGTTTTACGCATCACACTTTTTTGCCGATTTTACATTGAGAATGTGTGTAGCTGCTTTTACAGACTGTGTGGCTTAACTTTCTCTTACAGACTGCATCAAAATGTCATTTTTGGTCAAAAGTGGAGTTAGCAGGTTTACACTCTTAGCCGACGACTAGGTACCCTGATATTTTAAAACGGATTTAGATAGAACAGCTGACACAATCTTTGTTTTAAATCTTAGCTAAACACTCTTTTGACGACTTATCCATCAAAAAAAAAAGGTTGCACTCCAGGAGTGCCGGTAGAAGTGAAAACTTTTTTGTTACTATGTTTTATTTTAAAACTGGAGTAGTACAGATATGAAATTAACTAATTTGAATGACGTCTTACTCATTTTCGATCAGGGTCACGTGACCCTGACGCGAGTTTTAAATTTTTTACCCATTACAGAAAAAGTGTACAACGCCGCTAAAGAAGTTTTCACTTCAAAAAAAAAACAAAAACAAATATGTACTTTCACTAAACACCTGTTAAGGTCCTTTTGGACAGACAGTAAATGATTTTGTTCCGACCACGTGTGTACTATCCTTAACTTTCGATTTCTTTTAAATAACATGTGTGTCGTCACTTAACCTTACAAAATAAAAAAGATACCAATAAAATAACTTATAATCCTTAACTGTAGGGATTAAAGTTCAAAATTGCGTAGTTTCTAATTTAAAAACAGCAGATGTTAATTTGAAAGGGATGTGTTCGATTTTTATTCAAATAGATAATCGATAAAAAAATAATAGCTCTTATTTTCATGTGATAAGATTGAAAGTTAACTGCTGCCAATTTTAGATGCTTGACCTACGTTTTCAAATTATTGATCCTGGTCTAATTCGTATGCAGTTTTTTAAATTGCTAATCGCTCTTACTGCGACGAGATAGGGTTGATAATTGAAAGTTTTGTAGTTTTCTGAATGGAAATTAATATGGTTAAAGATCGGAGACGGAAGTAGCCATTTTAAAATTCAATAACTTCGCTTTCAATAAATAAACGATCGACACCTTGTTAAGTCTATCATAGACTAAAGAGAAATAATAATTATATCTTCAGAGGGAATTTTCACGAAAGACATTTAAAAAATTTGGTAGCTTTATTGTGCACAGAGTAGGTATCAAAAATCGGTACTTTTTTATTTGAGATAACTTTAAGACCATCCGATTATCTTGATAATTCTCATATTATTATTATATGATTTAAGAGTGTATCAGTGTCCAGTGATAGAAATGCGTGGAAAATTACAAAATGACAGAGATTTGTTGTAGACGTAAGTACTATGCAGTGTTTTAAGACAATGCAATCAAGCGTCGATGCTTTTATAATTTCAAGACATTTTACGGATTTCTAAGGTTCCCGAACGAATAAAAATGTGAGGTCTACCTTGTTCGTACAAGGTAGACCTCACATTTTTATTCGTTCCATCCAGCGCGATACCGTGGTATTCACGTGATATACTCGTGTATATCACATGAATACCACGGTATCGCGCTGGATGGAGGCCGTATTAAACCGATCCTATTCGAAATCTACAGCAGGATGTTCAGCAGTGGACGTCACACGGCTGATAAGATGATGATGCTTAATATTTTAAACTTGCTTATCTTTGGCAAATTGTTTCTACTTAGGCATAATACTCCAAAAAATGCCTCTTGCCTATTCTTTGCCCTATAAAGGCGCGACACGTCCACCCGCGACATATGTCGCTGTCATCATGTGTTGTCGACAACTGCCCAGCACCTGTTGTCGCGTTGTTGTTGTAAACGTTTACACTATGTTTTGTAAACTTTATTGGTTTGAGCTTTTTGATAGGTTTATTGGAGGTTTCGTGAAAGCGAAGGGGTTTGGAGGTATTTGGAACAACTGGTATTGATGTTTTTTTTTATTGATAATCTGTGCCTCATAAACATTTCAATCTTTTTGGTTTCTGGTGTATCGATGGTAACAATATTGTAGTTTTCATACCCTTAATTCAGCGGCTATGTGTAAGTGTGTGAAATAACTGTGAACTCTAACTTATTGAACCTTAATCATGTCTTTCAATTTGGCCATATTTTGCTACAGACCGTCCTATTTACTCGGTTAGCTTCAAAACTATGGTTTAGCCATTTTTAACGTATTAAAATCATTGAGTCCGCCCACACAGGGAGAGACGGAACGGACTGAAATCCGTGGTGTTTCTTCAGGAGCCCGATACATTCCAGGGTTACGGTATCCTGCGAAGAAAGTCCCGGGACCGCGGTAGACTTTGGCTCTCTAGACTGTCGGCAATCGGCCCCACCGTTAGATTGCTGACAGCCCTTTGAGGCACGCGTAGAACACGATGCACCGTCGTCGACCCGGGCGTGGTCCATGATGGGACGGCAAGTCGCTCATTACCAGCCGTCCACATGCCCAGCCAAGGCCCAGAACTATCAATATCTTTAACACAGATGTACTATACAACGTGTAACGCCATAAGCGCAAAACCTCTTGTGGGGTAACTCAGCCCATGTTACTGAACAATATTTGTTCTAAGACTTTTGGAAATTCGCAAAAAAAAATGGTTATTCATGCAAAATGAGAAATTGGTTGGGCACATCTGTATGAAAAACCAAATTTTTTATTTTCGAATTTCCGAAAGTCTTAGAAAAAAAATTGTTCAGTAAAATGGGCTGAGTTAGGTACCCCACGGGAGGTTTTGCGCTTTTGGCGTTACACGTTGTATATTACGCTTTCTAAATCATAAGACTGCGAGAAACATACAAACAAAACAATCAAAGAACGCTAAACAAAATATCCAACCTTCCCACATAGATTTCCCCACCCGGTTCCACATCTACCCTACATGCCGTACACCCGAGTATTTGTGAGGCAAATTTTTAGTGACGCTCGGAAATCCGTCGCCAAGCTAACTATTCTCTTCAGCCGGATAACCGGTGTAAATCTTACATTAGAGGGTACACTTGCAGGTGGGAGAGGAATTTAGATTGGCGATGGGAATTAGCTGGGATAAGGACTATTGAAGGAGGCACGGATTATTTTTTTCTTTCTATCAAAAAAATGCGCAAATCGAAATCACTCAGATTTTCTTTCTGATGGTTGTTAGACATATGTATTAAGACGATCATCAACATCGCGTCTTAGTATGACTCGATGCATGAATCCATTGATTGACTTGCCAATAAAACGCAATAATAGTGTAAAGCGTTTTCAACCTGGGACCACGGATATAAATGTTTAGAAATTCATTAGGTCTACTCGACTTATTTGTCCCAAATATAATAAATAGAATAAGAATGACGAAATTAATAGATAACAACAAAATCTAATATCAATGATAGTGATAATGTGCCTAAGAGACTGGCGGTTCAGCTCTTGATGTCACAGAAAAAGAATCATTTTTTTTTTCATTTATTTGAAAAATAAAACCTAAGAGATTTTTTTCTGAAGTTATACATATTTTTCTGGTGCAGTAAATAGCCAATGACCAAAAATGTAGGTATGAAGACTGGTGCATTTTTATATTTTAGCGGCCATTGATCTGTTTTCGAAAAAACGTCATTTATCTCGGCTCGGACTGAGTTTATGTAGTGAGACCCCATACAATAATTCATTAAATTAGATCGATGGCGGCTAAAAGAGAGGCACCAGTTTTTTTTTCCATTGACTTTTCCGACTTGTTGTTTTAGTTTGTTGTCGTATCTTTCCATGAAAATCGCCACAAACAACGATATCAAAAACCTTCGAGAAACTCGTGTAAAGATTAAAGAATAGATATCACCTTACTTTTAACTTAACTCCAATGATCTTAGAACTCAAGATATCGTGTTCAGTTGTTAACTTATTGTAGGAGTGTTAAGTTTTTGTGATGAAAACAAAGTTCTAAGCTTTCTTCAAGTTACAAACTCTTGTCACGGGTTTTAAAAGTTCAATGAATTATCTATATTCGGTGAGTTTTATCTATTTGTTTTTTTTTTTTAAATAAATAGTATATTTTAGATGTTTTCATAAACAAACGTCGAATTTTCATGGAAGACGAAAAAACTAAGGAAAAGTGCTTTAAAGCTTTAATGAAACACTATACATATATTATAACTTTGAATATCGTTGAGCGTGTATGCAATGCATATACTCCCATCATCTTGATTTAAAATGCTCATAGGTTTTTGCATCTTCTATCTAGTTTTTTCAACATTTGTCCTTTCTTCAAAGTCTATGGAAAGATGTAGAAAAAAAAACATGGTTCTAAATTTTCTTGCCAAGCTAATCAATATACTCTCGAACTTTCTTTAACATTTTGCTAATCTTGGATTTTTGCTGTGTGTTTAAAAATATTTAATCTTATAGGCAATCAGTCAGTACCCTTAGCACGAGTTTTCACTATTTTATTTTACAGCGTCTTTCCAGTATTTACAGCGTTTCTTGTATGAAAAAATGGAACAGCGCCTCTGGTGTGCGAAGAAGGAACTAATTTTTTCCTTGAAAATTGTCAATTTGAAATTGTCAAAGTTCCAGTTTACTTTACGTCTCAAATACTGAAAACTCGTGCTAAGGGTACAGATCCGCGATGCGCAGTACAGCAGTTGATCGCAGTCCTACCGTGCCAGACTTGCCGACATTTCTTTAACCTTTTGTTTGAAAGTGACTTTCGGTTGATGACGAATAATAACAAAATATGTTTTTTTTATCAACACAAACAATAAATGAAACTAATATCGTCACCAGTCTGCGGGTGTACAACACGCGACAGGAAAGCGACAATAATTCGCGGAGTGTTTTCGCGAATTCTTACCGCGCCGGTATACCGCGCGCTTCCGGAACATACCGCTGTGCCGCTACATACCGCTTGCGTTTATCTAGCGCGTTTGCTTATCTGATTGTGTTAGTTCTTTGCTTTTAATTTGTTGTTCAAGATATTTGGGTCGATGGCATTTTGGTACTAGTAACTAAGTTCCAAGAGTCACTATAGCAGATAAGTCAATTATAGATTTTGTCCTGGTTTTACTCAAAAAAATAAACATTCATGAACTTTGTTCCGTTGATGTATGATAGTAGGCAGTCGTTACAGAACGTCACTTACCTACTACGACAACTAATCCTCTCATTCGTCCACTGTGACACCTTTTTTATCGTGATAAAATAATTATCAAATGGACCAGTGGAGCGGAAGGGACTGTCAGATCGTACCGAGTTAAATCCATGGTGTTCCTTCAAAAGCCCTTTACGTTCTAGAGCCACGGTTACGTGTTTAAGCTATTGTCAAACAGACAGGCGAAGCGAATGCGATCCGAAGCATTTTTATTTGTAATTTATGGAATTGTTTGAATCCAGTCACATAGAAAAGCGAAAGCGATCCGATAGTCTATCTGACTGGTTTCAAACAATTCCATATATTACAAACAAAAACGCATCGCTTCGCCTTCACCACGCCTGTCTGTTTGACAATAGATACCTTTAGAACTCGCCCACGTTTACATTTTCAATAATTTTTTCTTACCTTCAATCATTGATGAATGATTACCATGTTCTAAGGGAATAAAGTGTTAAATTATGACGATACCATTTATTTATAACTTAAACTTTTATACGAAAAAATCTGGTCACATTCTCAAAAAAACTAAATAATATTCTCATCCAAGCTCTTCCACAAACAGGTTGCTGAATAAAACACTGAAAACCAGATAAAAGCAAAGGAAGCTGAAGACTGACAGAGTTCCCAAGGGAATAAAATTCCCAGTCCAGACAGAAACTCTTTCATTACAAAAATAAAAGTCATCGTTACAGACTGATAAAAAAAAAGATAAAAATGAATACCAGACAGGAATTCAGCCACAAATAATTTAGTACTAAGAATAAAACCATCGCAATGAAAGACAGACATGATGATCTCAGATAAAAAAAAAAACACCATTCAACGATGCAACATCTTGAAGTATGACCAGTTCCAAATCCTTTACTATTATTCTCTACGTGACTGGACAATATGCAAGTACGAAACATCTGCCTGACCTTCAACCCTTAAAATGACAATAGATCCGTAAGAAAGGGTCAGTTACTGGTCAAAACCGGAATTGACCCCTCGGTAACGGTATTCGCAAAAATCTGCAAGCGTGTTTTAACACCGTTGTTGTTGCAAGGGTTGAATGACAGTGTTAGTTTTATTATTTTCGTTTTTATTTTATTTGAATAGATACCTAAATGAAAACTAGGGATGATCAATTGATCATCTCTTGTAAAGAGATTCTGGTTATTTTTCTCACGACGTCAGTTTTAAGATCAAGAATCAATGTTGTTCAAGCATGCACCTTTCGAATATTTTTTTTCTTTTTTAATATCCGTCTTCTAAATATTATTTATGTGAATGGATACAGAGGGAAAGGAAAACCAAATCATGGGGGGAGAGATGGAGTGAATGATAGAGTGTCAATAAATTTTCAAGGGAAAGATAAGAAGAAAGCAAGTCAATTCGATGAGAACTACAAAAATCATAGTATACAGACAGAAAGGTGATAAGAACCTATTTTATTCTAACTAAAAACAACAAAACAAGAGAAAAAAAAACATTCAAAGTTCTGTCATACCTTGTGTTTAAGAGCAAAACTATCTAAATTCTCATACGCCTTACGCGAAATTAAAAAAATTACAAATTTTCAAACTGCACTTGTTACTTACTACGCGTATGCCCAAGCATGGCTCAGCTATGGGGTCATGCTGTGGGGTAACAGTACAGACTCACAAAGCATATTCATCTTACAAAAAAAGTTAATCAGAATACTAACCAACATAGAACAAACAGACAGCTGTAAACCACACTTCCAAAAACATAAAATCCTCACACTTCCCTGTTTATATATTTTAGAATTATGTAAATTTATCAGAAAACATCAAGAATACTACACCACTTGCGAAGAGACACAAAAAAGATACACTTTTAGACATAACAAAAACAAAATAAATAAACCTCAATCCCGAATAAAAATGCACTCAACGAGCCCTCTAATAATGTCCATCAAAATCTACAATAAATTGCCAAATGAAATTAGAGAAGTAAGCAAAACTAATATATTTATGAATAAATTGAAGAGATTTCTAGAATCCAAGGCTTATTACTCAGTAAAGGAGTTTCTAGATGATAAAACGATTGGAAAGTGAAATTATCTAAAACATTATAAAAATAAATAGGTAATAAGGAATACAGTAATCCAAATATAAATATGAATACTTACACAAATAATATATCTACACATTCCATTAAAATACACACACTAACATAATAATATATTATATACATATATAACTATACACAATTATACATGTCCTATAATTTAAAATAAGATTAAACTGATTAAATTGCTATTTCAGCCCTCTTCTCTCTCCTAAATTTTTGCGTGCCCGATAGGGTCCTTAATATATCTTAAACTTTTTTCTTTTACCATCTATGTAACATATGGAATGCAATAAATAATTGAGTGTTGAGTATTGAGTTTTGAGAATCTTTATATTGTTTTCCTCTTGGCAAGCCTTCGAACGCTTCGCGTTAGAATATACCTAAATTGACGAAGTTTTATTGATATATGAGTTGACCAAGTACAGCTAAGTTTTTTATTCCTCTAGTGATTGAAAATAATCGTTCGCTCCAAACCTTGTTTGGTTTTAAAAACGTGTCCGACGACATGCAAAATACGAAACATCTGCCAAAAAAGGACAATAGAACCCTGAGAAAGGGTCACTAGTTGGTCAGAACCGGTATTGACCCACGGCTAGCCAATAAAAATTATGTGCAACTAGACACTCGCTTACTAAATGCCGAGTGGTCATTGAAGGATTTGGTTTAAAAATGATAAACGAAAAATCTACGTAAAATACTCAATCTTAGTTCAACAATTTAATAAATTATTTATAACTAATTATTTTCCTAAATCCTAGTTTATTTTATAACTTCCTATTGCTGTTACTCAAGTATGGTTTTCAGAATACCGATTAATTACAGAGATTGCCTACTGATTCTTTATAAGCTCTAAACTTTTAGAGCTGGGAGATTTGATTGATTGATTTAAATTCTTGACTATCAAATCCGTTTAGAGAATGTATAATTCCTTGCCAATCCAGTATTTTATTCCGAGAAAAAATGATGGGTTCGCATTTTAAATAAAACCCCATTTTTGTTTAGTCGGCTAAACACAAATGCGGCAAAAAGCTATCCTTTTACTATTTTACTATACGTGACCGGACAATATGCAACCGAAACATCTGCCTGACCTTTCACCTCAAGGGACAATACATCCGTAAGAAAGGGTCACTCGCTGGTCAAAACCGGATCCGAGCGGTGGGTTCCGCTTCGAACCGGTTCTAACTGCCCGCGGTAGTGGCATATTGTTAGGGGGCTATTGCGACAGTGTGGTTTAGGTGATTTGTTTAATAAGAATTGGTTTAAATTAACTGTTTTGTGTGTAAAGTGTTCAAGATATTTCTGTTAAAGTTCTGTAAATTTATAAACCGCAAACTTCATAAATGTTTTTTTTTTGTAGCTTGTTCATGCAGGTTGGGCCTCTTGGAAAAAATTGAGAAAAACTTTTGACGACAGCATAGGCTAACGAGATAACAATGAAATGTTTATTCTCTTTAATAAATCGTATTTATGCCTTGAAAGCATAAATGAAAATTTAAAAAACAACCTTGCAAAGAATAAACACTTAGGTTAGGATTCAAGACTGCTTGGTCAGATCGTAGGTACCTACGATCAGACCAAGCAGTCTTGAATCCGCATTCAGGTACGAATTTATCCAGATAATGTACTGAAATATCTACCAAAATTCAGAGAACACTCTGCTCGATTTAACCGCTCCTTAAATTATAACTAAACAACACAATAATATAAAAGCATACCATACTTTTAGTCACATAAAACTTTCTCTTTTAACGTCCAAACCTGACTACCCTATCCAACTGTCCAGCCACCATTGAATAGAAACTATTGATTATCAACAATAACAAATAAAAAGTTTACAACAATGGATGGGACATATGGACAACGGTCGAAAATACCACGCTTTTTTGTTCGGACACGTTTCTCCAAAACAAACAGCCCGATCAGAATGACCATATGCCGCGGAAGGGTTAAAAACATCTTTAGTCACGCTTTATCTATTGATTTGTTATTGATGGGATAATTTTATTGGTACAAAAAAGTGGTCGTTGGGTCTAGTAGCGGATGGTAAGTGAAATTGATCAATCAGGTAAGGTAGCAATTTGTAAATCGGTTTATTTTTGTTCTCTTAGTCGGTTTCCGCTTGACGCAGGTCCTCACCGGACACGAAAGTTTCGGGAGATTCCTATGTCAGATTGGGAAGGAATCCAAAATGTCACAAACATCAACAAGCACCTCTGCATATAAAAGTTCACATTTTGTAATATTTTTTAAATTAGAAACTTAGATACAGTCCATTACTGGATACGGTTCAAGATCTACTACAAAATCCACACTTCGTACTACCCAAAAATAACAAATTTGAAAGTAAATCTTAATAGTACATTATGATATAAGTGCGGTAAGTTGATAATTACAGCTGAGGCGATATTGCTAGCACGAGCCGTAAGGTGAGTGCTAGCAATATAGCAAAAAGAAAAAGCACGCGGAATAATTTTTACTTTTTCACAAATTAGCGTCTTTTGTTTATGGCAACGGCACAAAAACAGCCAGTATTACTGGTATTACTAATAAAGTAAATTCATACTTTTATGTTTTTATTACAAATAAATGGTGGTAATTAATTGTCAAAATTAATTAAATTAAAGAATAAAATGTATATTTATTATATTTCATCTCCCAAAGTTAATTTTATTCATAAAACGTTGACGACTTTTCTGACATAAAAACTCTTTGCTAAGATTTAAAAAAGTACCGTTCGTTTTAGACGGAGCATCTTGATAAACCGTGCGTTTTACTTTTACCATTACGCACTAGTGCGTTTTACTTTACCATTACGCACTAATGCGTAATAAGATACATTACGATACTGAAATAGGTGCAGTAAGAGACCTTTTACGAGCAAATGTGTTATAAAATTATTAAAACCAATTAAAGACAAACATTTATTTAAAACAGTTCTTTATTTTACAACCGTTCAGATATTGTGACAAACTACCAAGACGAATAAAAATTTACCAACGTCGACGTCGTAACATTGTATGAAGACTAAAATAAAATGGCGACGTAAAACGAAGGCGGTATTGGTCCGCGTAATGTAGATCATATCGTACCAGCCTAGCCAGCGATTTACTTAAGACGAGACGAGTACGATACTACAACTGTCATGGATGACGAGATACCTTTAGACGCCTTGTAAAGTCCTATCGATGACAATAATGATGGATAGGTGAAAAATACATCATCTAATGTAAAGTTAGGACACACTGATCTCCGGGGTTGCGAGACTAACGAGCTACCGTAACCCCGGAACATAAAGGGCTAATGAAGTCCTTCATTCGTGGATGTTAGTCAGTACAAGTCTGCCCTGGGTGGGAGGACTCATTTGAAGAGTTTAAGATGTTAAAAAAGGACACACTGCTCGAACATGCAACGCTTCAATTTCTTAGGCACATGCTTCGTTTAAGTACGATCGACAGCTTCCCAAAATTACCCGAAATCACATAAAAGTAAAAAGCTTTGTAGATTGACAAATCAGGAAAACTTATTTCAAGACTAGAAGAAATTAGTGTTAATTCAGTGGGATCTAGTATTTCTTAACAATTTTGCAATTAATACTTAAGGGTGCATACATTAATTGATTACCTATGAACATGCTCAAGACAAAAACTGGAAATCCAAAACCATTTTTTGAAGCACAAGTTTATTTGTAACTCTATAATAAAAGTATCTTTGAACTGTAGAAGTACCCATAAAGTCAACAGTACAAACATAATAATATTTATTATTATCTTTAACTCACTTCCGACAGCTACTCCAACTAACAATATGTTATTTTTAACTCTATAACTTATCAGTTTCTTTTGTACTACTCGAAACTTTATCCACCCCACGCCTATAGCATCGTCAACTATATTTTCCATTCCCTCCACTCATAAAGAAACAATCTAAAAATAAAGAACGAATTTCAGTATCGTATCGGTAAATAAAATTGCTATCTAACGGGACAATCGATGAAAAACCGCCATCTTTCAGTTGATTGAAATTTTATAGAGCGTTCGCGTGATGGTCGCTTTGCCGTGAAGCGAAAGGTACAGGGATGGACTGAAAAAAAATGTAGATGGGGAGAATAATAATGATCGACGATACGAAGAAGAATGCCTTACATGGGAAAATTGACTGTTCTTTTGCATTAAAATGGTTGGGTAAGGAAACGGACTCAAAAAAATGTAGATGGGAAGAAAAATTACGGTTGACGATTTGAAGAAGAATGCCTATTATGGGAAAATTGTCTTTTCTTGCGCATTGATAATGGTTGGGTACTTGGAAATCACAAAATTGTAGTAACTTTTGGTTTAAGCTGTGTATTTCCTCAACAAAATACAGTAACACATCGAAAGTTACATTTAATTTACCTATAATTATATTTAGGTAAAAACTTACTTTAGGAAAGAAAATAGATTTTGACTTTTGACTTCCAAGTAAAATAAATAGACATGAAAGTTAGGGAAAATTAAACCATTCTCTCCCATGAAGAGAAAGAAAATTCTAAAACTAAAAACAGCGATGATGTCATAGCAAAATTGTAGAAAGTACAACTGTGACTTACCATGAAATCCGCCCCTGCGTCTGTTGGAAAATACGCAAGGGCATAAGTTACGCCGATGTAGAGCGTTTCATATAAATTGTTTATAATGCACGCCAATAATGACTTGCTAGCGATAGGCACAACTGCGCAGTTCCGGCGACACGATCCATTTTTATAAATAGATTTTGTATTGAACTACCTACTTTCTCTGTAGCTTTATTGGTGCTTTAGTTTTTATTGGATTGGCTCAATATATTCTTGGTATCGATGGAAATCATATAGATTGATGACGATTTGTGATTTTACTGGGTTCGGCTGGGTAGATTCAACTGACACAGAAGTCTAGCTTCTTCGTTTATCATGTAAAAATAAAGGTTGAAACTGTGTGCTTAGAAATATATTGTCTATGTCCAAGCTTTCTATGTTTGTCGACGGTAAATAGATGATGATAATTCTGCAGCCTTGTCTGCTACATTTATTCGACAGATCAAAACAAAATATAATAAATTGGACATTATTAATGCAATATCTTAGTAAAGGCATCTTGATTCTTTAAACAAATATAGTTTTCATAAAAAATAAATTATTTGCACCACCACATCATAAATCCTAAATTCTTTTTGAAAGAAATAAATAACAAAAATTATGACTTCCGAAATTCTTAAACACAAATTCCTTACTATGCAAATACAATACTTTTGTCACTAAACCGGTATAGTAGCAGCTGTCCAACACTTTAAAAATTTTAAGGAAGGGTCAGCGAAACCAGATTTTTTACCTTTACAAAAATAGACAATGGGTCCTAGGATTGACCCTTGGGGGACACCGGTCAGTTTCGCGTTTTATTTCAAAACCGGTTAGGTGAGTAAAGGGTTATTTTTCAGAGTAATATTATTAACATTTTAAATGTCCAGCTACTAGATGGTCAGTTCAGTTTCTGATGTTGAAGAGTGATGGTCAGGCAGTAGTCTAGTTTGTCAAAAGTTTAAGTGAAAGCCAAAATTATGAGAGTCGGTAGTGAAGTGATGGTGATCGTTTGTTTTTAGTTTGTTTTGGTGATAGTTAAGTAACATGTAGTAGTTCAAATGTAACTTACAAAGAAAATCGTGACTTACTAAATAGCAGCTTCGGTGTTTTTCAAAAACTTTTAAAATTAAAAAGTAATCAATAGTGTCGTCAAAAAAAAATCTCCAAAATATATTCTGTTTGTTTTTACTCAAATAGTGAAGATTTGAATATACTGTCTGTACTACTATGAAACATAAAATTCTATATTCCCTGAAGGAACAAAAACATAAAATTATAATTGTTAATGTTAAGAAAATAACAAAAAAATAATTAGTATGCGTATCTTATTCCCCAGAAACGAATAAAAGCTCCATTATTTTTAAATAAGCTTGTACAACACGTCCAAAATACTCTTTTCCCACGCGTTAAAAGGTTAAAAACGTCGTTTTGGGAACAAAAAACGGGGTTTTTCCTCCATCATGAAAAAGTCCCACAATTATCGCCTCCCCGTTTTGCTCGACAAATAGAATTAGGCGTGAATTAAATTAGCCCGGAATTAACAAGGATAATACCCGGTTCTCTTCACTTTTTCCTTATTTTTACGCCTTTTGAACGTTTTTTTGCGTCACGTCCCTCTTCGGCGGTGACGCGGGGAATTCAGCCAATTTCGAAAGACAAACGGTTTTCATTTTTCTTTTTTTTTTTGTTTGGTTGCGTTTTTAAAATTAGGATTGACATTTACATTTTTAATTCCTGTAGGTGTATTAATTTTAGACGCATCTTTCATTTAGTTACTACTATTGATTAGTTTTGTGTGCTGATAAATGATTTCCTAAAAACCGTAAACTCTTTTGTTTTCATCTAAATTATCTTCAAAGTTAATTGTGGACTCTTTCTCGTAGTTCATAATCTTTTTGAATCTAGAATAAAGATATAAAAGTTTAAGATTTTTGACTTTATACATTATATTATTCTTAATACATAAGTACCTACATCATCAGTGAGAAGGTTATTAACTTTTAAATTGCAATAAAACTTCTTCAAAGTAGTAATTATAAGGGTTATTCGTTTTAAACATTCTTAGGGTAAAAAACGTAGACATAAAAATGATGGAAAAGACTAAATTTGTTCATGGTTTAGGTTACCATGACTTTTTCTTGAATTCCTACTCTAAAATTTACTGATAAAATTACTTTTTTTTCCAATTAGCATAATTATGTACAAGCATGTTGTCCAATTACAACCGCTAAATAAAAAGCGCTTTTTTCGTTGTTTCCTTTAACTTTTTAATGTAATATGTGCGTATACATTTTCTTGTAAAATATTACACTAATCAAGGAAATCGTTTATTTGTTTCGGAAATTATTTCCAGTAATTTTATATCAACGTGTACAGGGGTTTAAGAAAAGGGGTCTTTAAAATGTCAAAAGAAGGAACGAATTTCCCCAAGGGTGCTTCCCCACCCCCTTAATTATATCTTTTAATGTAATGTCTGAGTGCATTTTTACACCCCCCTCAGTACATAAAGTTGTGTGCGAAGGGGACTTAGTTAAGGGTATTTTTAAGGGGATGGCGTATTAGTGATTTTTATTGATTTTTGTAGACAAAGCTACATACTAGTTTTAAAAAACATTTCACGCCATGTTGCGGAGGATAAAAATATTTGTTTAAGGACATTACCAAAAATTCTGATTTATGTTTCATAAAATCTTATTTTAGTTTTTATCAATACTCAATACTCAATACGTTTATTGCATTCCACAATGTGAACTTAGGTGGTAGGTACATAAAGATACATACAATATTACAAGATACATACAATAATACAATATTCTGCTACTTCTTTATAACTTTTTTATTTGTTTCAAAATTATTATTATTATGATAAATATTTTATTTGTGGTAAATTTTCTACAAACAAGACATATTTTTTGTAAGATTAGCTCTATCTCTATCGGGTTGAAAGAAAAACAGTTTTTTTTAGTTCTAAAACACATAAGAATTTCTTTTCTTGTCAGGTTTTTTTACCTTAGAATATAAAAAAACATTAGGAAGGTTTTCATGTATGTAGTTTGATTTTAATTACTATACTGCGATCACTTTTCGTTTGTAAAATAACAGTTTCTAGAAAATTCAAATACTTTGTGTTAAAATCATTTCGGATTTGTTTTTAGATAATGCCTTCTGCATAATACTTAATCTTTCAAGTTTTTCGTAGTCTGAAAGCTTTAAGGTATTCAAGAAAATACTGTTTTCTTTCAAATTATGAACGGTTTGGAACGCAACGGTAGATGTAAATGCCTACCCACTGGATGGATGACGGTTAATTATCGTATAGTAATAACCTATTTATCATTATTTTAAAAATACCAGTTACAATCAATTTTTGAGTGTTAAAAAAGGAGTCTCAGTCTGAATAGAAAAAATTCTGTAGTTGCTCTCTAAGGACAAAAAATTCTATAACTCTTTTAAATCAGAATGTTGTTCTAAAACCTATGTTTTGTTTTTCTTGATGGTCAACCTTTGGTGATCCACACCTCTATTTGAATGATACCTAAGACGGCTCATTCACCGAGTGCTCGAGTCATTCGCCAGTGATGAAAATGCACGGACTACTCGAGCAGTGAGTGTTTGTCTGGCGACTTCGTCCAGCAGTTCGACCTCTCGAAGGAGTTCGATCGCTCGAGCGATTCCATTTTACGTATCTATAAGGCCTTAGTTTTCTATGCTGTTGCAATTTGACGCAGTCGACAGAGACTGCTCCATCAGTCCGTGTATGGCATAATCGGGTCGAAATGATTCTTTAAATTTTTCCATATTCTTCATCATTTCAGCCGTAAGACGTCCACTGCTGAACATAGGCTTCCCATATAGACTTCCAATAGGACCGGTTGGAAGCGGCTAGCATCCGGCGTAATCCTGTGGTCTTCATAAGATCGTCTGTCCATCTTGTAGGTGGACGTCCTACGCTGCGCTTACCGATGCGTGGTCTCCATTCGAGAAACTTATGCTCCCCATCGGCCATCAGTTCTGCGTGCTATAAATTATGGCCTTCCCACTGCCTTTTCAACTTGCTAATTCGTTGGGCTATGTCGGTTACTTTGGTTCGTCTATGAATCTCCTCATTTCTGAGTCGATCGCGCAGAGAGACTCCGAGCATAGCCCTCTCTAGCTCGTTGAACTATGTGGAGCTTACTTATAAGGCCTATAGTAAGAGACCACGTTTAGGAACCTGTCGTTTTACAATACGATTATGTAACTTTTCTCATGATTTAATTTAGTATTTATTTTATTTTTAGCTACTCGTTTATAAAATAAAAATACGCCCAAACTGAGAACTGTAAAATTATAAAAACAAAATGAAAGAAACACAGGGGTTCGCCCTCGCATCTTAGCAATTTAAAACAGGGGTTGTTCTCATTTATTCCTTCTTCTTTTGCCGTAACCACCCTGTGGAACACCCTTCCTTCAACTAATTCACTTTGACCCCTTCACCCCCTTTGGCGCTTAGAATTTCAACCCCATTTTCAGAAAATGTACTAATCTTGAGGGACCTTTCTTGACTGGTCTCGGACCCTAGCGTTGGCGTTCCCTAAAAAATATACTTACCCTTCTTATTTTGAGGGGTAGGATGACGGAAAATTGTTTTATTATTACTTTTCTACCTACTAAGTTTTGTAAATTATTTTGTATGGTCGTCTATTTTGTAATTTAGGCTTTTTGTGTTAGCAATGTTTGAAAGTGTTGTTTCATATCTGTTTTTATTATTGTTTCGATTTTTGATTAAATATTGTTTATCTTTTTCGATGATATTGGTTGTAAATATAATTTCAGAGGTTTTGTTGGGGAAAATCTGAAAAGAAAATTTCAAAATATTATATGAAATATTTAATACAATTTACTTTTTTGTATTCATTAAATTGTATTTTTGTAGCTGAAATGATTAAAGTCATCAAAGGACAATGGGCAAATTTGTATGGAGCGTGGGCGGTCCGCGGCCAATAATGATTTTGTTATATTCTGGTGTAGTGTAGGCCTACAGTTATTGTGGGCAAGTTTTATCACTGTGGGTGAATATTGATTATAAGGGAGTTTCGGGGCTACTGGTTGTATGATATTGATTTAAGGTGAAAAAGTTTTATTATTCATTGCTTTTTGGTATGCTCGGAACTTTCAAAACTATAACTATTTTTTCAATAATTTCGTATGTCAGTCTGACCCTAACTGATTGAAGCATTAGTAGATCTGTTAAAAGTAACAGTCGTTACTCAGCAAAATGACGGGGCCTCTCTCTAGAAAGCCAAAGCCTGCCGGGGTCGCAGAACTTACGCGTAACTGTGGCCCCGGAACGTAAAGGGCTATTGAAGGACACCGTGGATAGTGTATGTGCAAGTACTCGCCATTAGCAAGACGAAAACAACAGCAATATTGCATATGAAAATAATTATTGTGCGATATTGTTCTGTGCAATTAGGTTATATTGACACTCAAATATTTTTTTTCACAAATGAAATACAGAGTAACGCCCATAGTAAAAGTTATTCCTAAATAGCAGTACTTTCATTTGATACTAAATTAATTGATGGCCGCCGAACGCCCAAGTCCGCCCATTCTCCTTTGGCAATGTAAAACAATTAAACAATAAAAGTAAAAGGAAGGCTGTATTTAGCATCATTACCTACATAGCTTCACCATAACTTGCTAAGAAGTGTTTTTATTTTTAAACTTTGTCTTCTTCGGATCTTTCTTTTTCGATGTAAACTGTACCAGATTATTAATTTTTTAATATTAAATTTTTTATCTTTGTATTTTCTGACCACACAAAATTCTGTATCTGTTTTGATTCCCGTCAACACAATTAATAATTAATGTATTAAATCAATGGTTGAAAGCTTTTAAAACATAACTTTACCAGCATTCTCTCCAAGCGCGCAATAAAAAATTCAATATTTAAATCCAGGTATGCAATATTTCTTTATTTAACAATAAGTTAAAAATTTACGCGACCACCTTACGGATATCGATTCTAAATACAAAACGCAGAGTTTGAAAATGGAAGCATAAACTCGCCCGCGGAATTCCAATGACGAATCGCAGAGGCTTTTTCTTGTTGCAAACTGCCAGTTTCATTTGCTTCCAACCCAAAACAAAATGTTCCTTACACCCTCTGACTTAGAAGTGAAAATTCATAAATCCTTTGTTTTTTGACGGTATGGTACTGTCAGCAAGTTATCTCCCCACTGTCTCTCTCAAGGATTTATCGTCTTCCAAGGGGGAAAGAGTGGAAAAATAAGAAAGGGTTGTTTTTCCTGGGGGACTTTGAGGGGGTGTAAGAGATTCAATTAAGGCTGGCGTCGCCCGTGCGATTAATTATCCTTTCGAAATTATTGTTTGAGAAAAAATGGCGGTTCAAAACAGACGTGTGGTTGTGGCGTTTTACTATAATGTTTTAATTTATATCGTTAATTTTTTCGATTTATTTTTTTATACATTAAGAAATGTCCAGTTTGCCGATTTTTGTTTTCTCAATTAATTATTTGACTTTCTTGTAAATTACCTCAATAATGTATAAAACATTACAGTGAGTATCAAACTTCGCTTTCACCTATTTTTTCTGTCATGTTTTGGTATTTTTACGTAATTATGTTTGGCAATAATATTGTAAATTATCATTCTTCAAAATTTCGCTGTAATTGACAAAATTATTTTCAAAATTTCAAATAAACGTTGACACTAAATTATGTAGGTTTTTTATTTCATACCAAATTCAAATTCTTTTGTTTCATGTTGACGATCTAATTGTTTTGAAAACCTTTTTGTGTTTTCGTGAAACCTATAAGTAATTAATTTTGTTTAGTACCCGTAAAAGGCTTTAAAAACCTAATGATTTTGTTTTCTTGGAAAATTGTTTAAAACCACATTTGAGTATCTAATAGGTAATATTAGGTTCATCCTGTTATTTTAATTTGACTTAAGTCTAAACATACGACCTTTAGCGCATAAAAAATTATTCATTCGTGTGTTTCAAGCAATGTCACAAAACAAAACCAACATTAACGTCAACTAATTAAAATAAACTTTATCATTACAAAAGATAAAGTTCAGAAACCTCTAAACCAATGTAATGCGTAATCTTTCATCAAAAATTACTCTTCAGGAATGTTTATACCCGGCGTCCTGACCTAAATACGAGGAGGCCTTTAAAATCAAAACATACACGTCACACATTGACCTAGTAACGTATGTAAAGGTTAAAGACCTCCCACCCATCCACCAAAGGAAAATAATCTCTAAAACACAACCTCCAGACTCCAATTTTCAACGCCCGAAAATCACATATGAGCTCCAGTAGTATTCACGTATCAATTAAAGTTTTGATTATTTCAAAGTTTAAGGAATCTTTCGTAACGGTGTTCATTTAAAACTAATGAACGAAATGTTTTGACTTTAATTTTGCTTAACGTTGGGGTATAAAATTATATTATAAAACATAAAAAAGTTAGAAAATTTTGTAATACACAAATAGATTCAAAATGAGGTTGTAACACAACACTGAATTTCGAACCAAATTCAAAGATGCAAATTGTTCCAAAAAAAATTAAACTAAGAACAGAGACAAACAATGTTCGAATTTCAAAAGCAATTTAAAATGTAATCGAACGCCGCTCGAGCCGCGACGGATCTTATTCCCCCACCTTGAGTCTATCTATGAAAGGTATGGAATACTTTTATTCTTGAAGGGGCCGACCGTCCACCCCATTTAAAAGAAGCCATCTTGGGATTGGGTACTGAGGGGTTCACCCTCCCCCTGGGAAGGGGGCGGGCGGACGGGGAGAACCACTTTTCTCGGCAAAGTGTTGTTTTAATTCTACCAAATATCTTTTCGTGAATACCTCACTGGTACAACTTCTGATATAATTTTGTTCGGGTAATATTTATACGTTTTAGGTGTAAACGCCTTGAGAATTTTCGTTCGTGGGAAACTCATTCTAATAAACGGTACCGAGGTAATTAGGTTTTCGGTAAATTTGGCAAAGTTTATGTATCCTTTGGTTCGTTGGTTTTGTTGCAATTTTGGACTTTTTACTAATAATTTTTAATATTACTGCATTTTTATGTAATTTTTAAAATCTATTAATCACAAATTTTGTTTAGGATGACATTCGAATTACAAATATTGCTAAACTAATTCTTAAGCAAAAATATGTATTCTTAATTTTAAAAATATCCAAAAATTTAAAACTAAATCACATCTATTCTAAATTCAAAACAAAAACAAAAACGAAAATCTCGCTTACAAAAAAAAAACCGCTAATTGCCGCCATTTTATACTAGCGAATTCCAAATTCGAATTCGACGCGCTTTGAAATTCTACGCCATAGTTCGGCAAAGGAATTCCACTTTCGTCCACTAACGTGGGACGGTCCAGGTAAATTTTAATTTCTATGCAAATTCAAGCTTTCGTTCGCAGCTTAATCTATGAGCTTTACCGATGTGGAGGTATCAAATCGCGTCGGGAAAACTTAATGAAAATACTGTGCCCAAGATGGGAAGAGAAGAATCGGCCATTGTTTTGACGTTTAATATTGTCTGGTTTGAATGTTGTATTGGATGTATTAAAAAGTTGACGTAGGATATAGGTGTTGTAGGCTACAACAGCTATTGTTTTGTAGCTATAGTTTTTGTCTATTATAGAAATCGAACGAAAGAAAAAGTTTTATGCGACTACTACTGTGATGACACCAAATTCAGACCTCTTGCATGTTTTTTCAAAATCATAGTAGACACACTATAGCCGTTTTAAAAGTGAAAAGCTGCTCTTTTATACAGCAGTTATTAGGTATTAATTTTAAATCGGTACAACTTCGTTTTTCAAAATTTAAAAAAAAATTCAGTACTAAAATTACTGAGTTAATAATAACTCAGTAATGTTTAATGCGTAATAATATAAATTGAAAAGCGGTATATAAGGCTAACGCTACTCTGCACAAACTTCACATTTCACACAAATTTTGAAAAACGAAGTTCGTTTTTCAAAATTAATTTGTAAAAAAAATCAGTACATCGAAAAGTCCAAATAACTCAGTAATTTTTAATACGTAATAATATAAATTGAAAAGCGGTATATAAGGCTAACGCTACTCTGCAAATTTTATTCAAAAAGTAAAAAAATACTGAAACAAAATCTTTTATTACATTGATAAAAATTGTTACCATTTTGAACAATAATAAATTCTATTCCGCATAACTCTTACGTAGGTAAGTACTACTAAACTCAAACAAAATATTATCAAAAACAGACATCAAACGAAGGCAAGTAAACTTTTCTCACCACCACACGATAAAAACCATATGCATATAGGATTACTTCGAAAACGTACGAAACATATAGGAAGGTGGAAAATATCCTGAAAGTCGATTATAACTCCACGGAATAATGGCTGAAAGAATCCAGCGCGGTTGCTTTAACTGAAGTTCAACTATGGGTTCTCGATTGTAGATCGAGTGAATTTCTCTTACATTATTAATATTATGAAAAATAATAAGTACCTAATTATTTCTATCTATCTACATAATATTAAAATAATGAAATTAAATTAATAATTATATAATGGGTTTGTTCATCATCATCATCTCAGCCTATAATGTTCCCACTGCTGGGACACAGGCCTCCTCTCTGTGAGAGGGAGCGGGCCACAATCCACCACGCGGGCCCAGTGCGGATTGGTGGATGTCACATGTCGTCGAATTTGATGGTTCTAAGACATGCCGGTTTCCTCACGATGTTTTCCTTCACCGTTTTGAGAGCAGTGGTGATGAAATAAATTACACAAAGTAATGTGCCAGGCTGGGTTCGAACCTACGACCTACAACTCGTAAGTCGAGGCCGATACCACTGGGCCACCACTGCTCCTATGGGTTTGTTAACTATTATTATTTGTGACATGTATTATTTTCTGAACTTTACCTGTTCTGATACATTATAATGAAAAGTTTCAAAAATACATATTTATACAGTGATATCTTTGAGGTCAAAAAATTCTTTCGTCAATGATTGATCTATAGCTAGTACTCCTATTTTCATTGTATGAACCTTTGTTTATTTCTACCCTGATCACCTTTAGCAACTGCTTTCCTTATTCAAAAGATTAAAAAAAAACCAGTAGTAACGTTGAAAAATGACCAAGAATTATCACTGTTATTTTCTTTAGACTTCACACTAAGATTGAAATAGACTCAATAACATTTTCAACTATTCTTAAAATAGGTATGTAGAGTTTTTTTCGGTTTATACTAATAACTAAACAAAATTCCAAATCACAGCTAAATTAATCATTTAAAATCCATTCCAAATTTAAATTCTTAATTCAATAGTAGGCACCAACTCTCTATCGAACAATCTGCAGACAATTACAGTTTTTGCTTGTTCCAAATTCAAATTCGAAAAACGTTAGTTGCCGAGCTCGCCCGAAAACGACCGAGCGAACCCGAAAAGCCGGTGAGATCACGTATACCGATAACATTACCAAGTTTTCACATTAGCTCAACTTTTATTACACTTATCTTAGAAGTGAAGGCAGGTACTATCGTACATACGCAAAAATGTACTTACAGAAATCGCATTGCTATATCTTTAGGCTCTGAAGTTTTTCGAAGAGATTTCGGCTTTCTGATAATTGGCTAATTTGAAAGTCTGCGTGAGTACTAATTCTGAGAAGTTATACAACTATGAAAATTGCTTAAAATTGCAGAATTTGACAGATACATTTTTACAATATAATAAAAATATTCATGTTACTTTTTTGGCCTGTTGGTCTTGTGGTTAGTGACCCTGACTGCTATGCCGGAGGTCGTGGGTTCGATTCCCACCCAGGACAAAATGTTTGTGTGATGAGCAGGATCATTTGTTCTGTGTCTGGGTGTAATTTATCTATAATATGTATGTATTTAGAAATATATAAGTACGAGTATGTTTATCAGTTGTCTAGTACCCATAACACAAGCTCTGCTTAGCTTGAGACCAGATGGCGTTGTGTGATGGTTGTGGAATATTATATTATTATTATATTATTCATAATAAAATTATTTAGGATTGAGATTTGTCCTTAGTGTTCGTAAATAATCCAATTTGTCAATTTCAGCCTTGAGTAAGCAAGTTATTTATTTGACCCAGGTTTTAGGTAAACAATTTACGACAGTTAGAGTCCCAGAGAACTAATGCCCAGGGCAACTTGAAATTATCATCATTAGCATTTCACTACCACTGGATGGAAAGAGGCTGCCAATAATGATAAGATGCCATAATTAAAAATATAATTAAAAATACAAAATCCTCGAAATTTCCTCAAACAATGAAAACATAACCAAAATTCTAACTTTTTACTCTGCTGCAAAAGTAGCAGACTTACATTTCCTTGAAGATAAGGTCAAATTTAAACTTCGATCCGCTGTTTTGAAATTTAAATTTCGTATTCCATCCACGTTACGGACAAAATACACGAAGCGTAGGTATTTAAAAATTTGAATTGTGTTCTATGGTTGTAAATTAATTTTGTAAGACGATGGTTTTGAAAAGAGAATTAGTTTTTGGATTCTTATTGGAGTATTTATAATTAAATCCATAGATAAATTTAGCGTTGCTCAACTTCAAAATTATAACACATTTTTTCAGAACTTTTAGCAGTCATGTACCTAACTCATGTACCTAGGTAGTTTGTATTTATTGGATTTTCAATTTTTTTATGTTATTAGACTTTGTTTTTACATAATAGAAGGTACTGAAATTCAAATCAGGTCTGTGATCAGGTTTTAAATTCCTATCAGAATTTTTAAATCAAAGATGCAGTGTTGCCAAAACGACAACAATTAATTTGAAAATAATATCTTGAGTTCTACATTTTGCGATTGATACCATATAGCTAACAATAAGTCTTAAACTATTAGAAAAATAGATTTTTCCTACTTTCGAATTGAGCAAGTTTTTTTCAACACTATTTAAGTAACCTTATTTTTCTCTTCCCAAATTACCTTCAGAACCATTAATCATCATCATCATCATCTCAGCCGTAGGACGTCCACTGCTGAACATAGGCCTCCCCTTTTGATTTCCACTTATACCGGTTGGAAGCGACCTGCATCCAGCGTCTTCCGGCGACCTTTATAAGGTCGTCTGTCCACCTTGCTGGTGGACGTCCTACGCTGCGCTTGCTAGTCCGTGGTCTCCACTCTAGTACTTTTCGACCCCATCGGCCATCTGCTCTGCGAGCAATATGGCCTGCCCATTAATGACGATTCTTAATTAGGTACAGTATCATAAATATTCAGCAATCTGAACAAATGACCTCAGCTAAGTGAGTACGGAGAACGACTTTACGACAATGCCTATAAGAAAACGGGCGCTGTGTTATAAAATTTGCATTCGGCTGGCGGGTGATGCAGGGAGGCGCGGTAGTATGGAGATGGCTTTTGTGAAATATGTTGTTGGTAAAGGGATCGAGCAGTGGTGGCCCAGTGGTATCGGTCCCGACTTACGAGTTGTAGGTCGTGGGTTCGAACCCCGCCTGGCACATTACTTTGTGTAATTTATTTCATCACCACTGCTCTCAAAACGGTGAAGGAAAACATCGTGAGGAAACCGGCATGTCCTAGAACCAAAAATTCGAAGACATGTGACATCCACCAATCCGCACTGGGCCCGCGTGGTGGATTATGGTCCACTCCCTCTCACAGAGAGGAGGCCTGTGTCCCAGCAGATGATGATGAAAGGGATATTTTGGTTAAGGGGTGATTGGTGGATAAAAAAACCGGCCAATTGCGAGTCGGACTCGCCCATAAAGGGTTCCGTAGCAGCAAGTAACGTAATATAAAAGTTCTTGTAGTTGTTGTAACTTTGAAAGGTAAATTTCGGTGTAAGATTTATGACGTATTAAAAAAAACTAATTACTTGATCTCGTTCAAACCAATTTTCAATTGAAGTTTGCGTGGTAATGTACAGACGCCAGCACATCAAGCTACCACAGACTGTCAGATTTCTTTAATAGAATTTCAACCTTTTCACAAGAGCAGAAAGTTAATTTTTGACTGGTAAAATCTGACAGATTCGGGTAGGTTGACCTGCTGGCGTCTGTACCTACATCAAATATTTTCTACTTTTTACTTTCAAATAGGTAGTAAATAAGTTCAAGTTTGTAGTGTGTTACTGTAGTAGAGCTTTAGGTTTTGCCTTAGTTTTTAGTTCTCCTTATTGCTATAAAAATCATCTTTTCTATAGATATCAGTATTCTGTATCGGACTGGTATCTATCGTAAACATACAGCAGATAATGCATTAATCAGTGAGAAGCAAAACCTACTCTCTACTGTATAATCAATCTATAAAAATACGCCCACAACCTTCTCGATTGACGACTTTCTAAAATCTAAAATTAGTTGCTGAAATAATGATGGATACTGAGATAATATATTTTTTTTAAATTATTGCTGTTCCTGTACAGGCTGAAACTAAAATAAAACAGAAAAAAAAAAATTACACCCAACTCAGTTGCTTTTAAAATAACGCAGTTAGAGCCTATGCACACCACGTTTTTTGACGCGCGTTTGAAGCGATTGAGACGCGATACGCACGCAAGTCAGACGCAGCCTGTAGACCTTTGCACACCTTTATAAATTAAAAACGCGCGGCACCGGCGCGTTTGTATCGGTACAGAGGCGCCGGTGCCGCGCGTTTGACGCGATGCAAATAACAACAATCTGCTCTGTTTGATAAAAGCGCGCCGTTGACCCGCGTTAAAGAAACGTGCGTCGACGGCGCGTTAAAAAGAGGTATTCCAGGAAGGGCACCCGCTAAAATGGCACCTGAGCGAATGGCTCCTAAGCTATTCCACGAACGGCACCTATCAAATTTTTTTGCAGGTGCCCTTAGTGGAATAGTTTTTCATCTAGGATTTTATTCCACATAGGGCACCTGTGGATTAATACGTACTAGTGTTGGGACGTTTATTTCTTAGGAACTCAAAATAATCCATTAAAACTAGTTGGGAGCCTATTACTAGCATTATAAAATTATATCATAAAGATATGATATATTATAAATTTACTAATAAGTGACATTTTTGTCACTTATTAGTAAATTATAAAAAAAAAACGTTAAAAAAATCTTCACGTTGTTGGCGTTATTTTTTTTAGCCCTATCTCAGTTAGTAAGATTTGTATGAGAGTACTAAGTGTGTTCTAAAAAGTAAATACATACTAGGAGAACAGGATCATGGAGAAGGTGTTCGTCTGTAGTCAGAAATCGCTACGAAATAATGTACACCCTTTTTTACGTGGTAAAATCATCAATTGAGTCCTCCCACTCACTGTAGGGTGGGAGGGACTGTCAGACCCGTACTGACAGCTCTTTGAGGTATGAAACACAACTCGCCGTCGACCAGGGCATGGTCCATCAGCGAATCGCCCATTACTCGTCACCCGCATGCCCCCGTTTACGGTAGCCGGAGATCGACCTGCAACGTCCGTCGCCGTGGGCGTCCACCACTGCGGCTGGGTCGTGAAGTGGACGCTGTCCTCTTACGCGTTCTGCTTCCTTCGCGAGGATAACTGCTTCGCAGAAGAAGGCGACCGCTTCCCATTCCGTTTCGCCCCGCAACATGGCCTCGACCAATGCCGGGCGTGAAAGGTCTACTCCTATCGCCGCCCTGAGGACACGGCGGTGCTCTGCCCAAGCGGGGCAGTCCTGCACCGTATGCTCCATCGTGTCCTCCGGGCGATCCTCACAGTGGTGACACCCAGACGTTTCCTCCTTTCCAAGTCCGGTCAAGCATGGAGAACCGTTCTCACATCTCGGTCAGATCTGCCGAATATCAACTCGATGCACTAGAGTCGATTAAAAAACGGGCCAAGAGGCTTCTTGGCAACGATGCTCTGGTTGACTCAAAGCCCGAATTGCCAGCCCGTCGTTTTCATCATTGTCGTTTTTGTCGGTTACACTTCAGAATGTGTGCAATGGAAGTGCATATTTTGATCCCACCTGCCCCTTTTCATCATCGGACTAGAAGACGTACGGCAATGCGCCATAGGTAGGTGGACATTCCACACCCATACGTACATATTGTTTTACCAATATTTTTGTTGTACGCACAGCTAAGGAGTGCAATGGGAATTTGAAGGCAAACGTATATCGTCGCCGTAGACGTCGTAGTCAAATGCGAATCAATAGGCAAATTAAAAAAAAAGTTAGGTCACAAAACGAAAATACGTAGGTAAGGTATTTTTTACGTTTTATTATACATACTTAAATACGCTCTCGAATATGTAAGTACCACCTTGAATTTATGCATGCCTAGTACATTTGTTGGTTACTCTAAACTCGAAAACAAGAAAATGAAAAATCGATTCAAGTCAGTAATCGTTTTTTTCATTTTCTTGTCCTTCAAAAAAATGTCCCAGCACTAGTACGATCCGTGGGTGCCCTATGTGGAATAAAATCCTAGATGAAAAACTATTCCACTAAGGGCACCTGCAAAAAAATTTGATAGGTGCCGTTCGTGGAATAGCTTAGGAGCCATTCGCTCAGGTGCCATTTTAGCGGGTGCCCTTCCTGGAATACCTCGTTAAAAAACGTGGTGTTCATAGGCCCTTATGTTTAGCATTCCAAAATAAAATACAATAAATTGAGAACGTTGTGGGAACTTTTTCATAAAATCGTCACTGACATCTACTCTATCGCTATTTACTACAAAACAAAATCTTCTCAAGCTGGTGGCCTACCATGACATCAGCGAGAGTAATTCTATTGTAGAAAAGAGACAGAGCTATTCCAGTCATCTAGCGCCGTCTCGTTTCCACACTGGAATTTCTCTCACTTTACGACGTCATGGTAGGCTACCAGTCCTTACACACTATAGCACTTTTTTTTTTTATTTTGGGACAAACCCACCTCACTCTTCCCAAACCACTGCAACTCCTGAAAGCCAAAATCAACAGTGCCGAGACAATGAAGCTTGACGTGTCCCGGAGAATGAATTTACCTGTCTTGGATCCTGCAACGAAATTAGTCAGAAAAGAATAGTGGAGGAGTAGGAAAAAATATATGTTCCCACTTCCCTCCATGCAAGCAGGAGACAGAACAGAAGGCCAATAGGCACAAAAGGAAATTACAACTGGGAGAAGCCCAGCTGCCAAGCACCACGGATAAAAATGACAGCTAGTATTAACACTTTAGTACTATTATTCCACATTACCTTTTAGGTTAACAAATAAAAATAAGTAAAACATAACAAAACAAAGAAGCTGTCTCCTCTCTCGCGACCACCTAGGGGGAGATTGTCCAACCTCCCCCTACTTAGGGGGTAGAGTCTAACAGGAAAAAGGAGGGTAGGAAAATTTCCATTTTCTTACGTATTTCGCCGTCTCTGCACCAGTTTTTGATTAACGGACGCTAAGGGGCGAAATTTCATTATGTATTCATCCCCTTGAAGCTTATTTACTTCCCCCTTCCCCCCATTTATTGTGTGGTTAATAATGTTATTATAAAAGTTTTTGTGAAGCGGCTAAGACTTGGGTGCGGTGTGTTTTCTATCCATGGAATACCCGTATTATGTATTGCAATTTTGGTAAAAAAAACTGCATTGTGAGCATTGTGATACCTATTGTTTTAGATCAAATGCACGGTCGTCGCCAGTTTAACTGCTGATCATGAGGTCTTGGGTTTGATTGCCTGTTCGGGCAGTGTTATTAGGTTTTTAGCATCAATAAAATCTTAGTATTAGTAGCCCAACCAGCATGTCTCATGCCTTCGAATTTTGGGTTGTAGGTCTTGCAGGTCTTCTCACGATGTTTCATCACTCTTTTGAGAGCAGTGGTGATGAAATAAATTACGAGTACATAAAGTAATGCGGCTGGCAAAGTTCGTACTAACGACTTGCCTAAACCTATGCTGCTTGTGCGTAGGAAGTTTAAAAAACAAAATAAAAAAGGAAAAATAAGTACTTGAAAATTTCTATGGAATATTGTTCAGCATGATACATATAGTTCCACAATCATTGCACTGTGTGAATGCCGCGAATATTTAGAGGTTAAACCCTCCAAAATAAGGCTCTCCTGCTCGCAACTCTACGTCTGCAATGTATATATTATAAGTACTACACTAACATACTGATTGTAAATTAATATACCTAACATTTATTCCTTGTGGGTATCAAATCCTGGAAAACTGTGTCGCTTAACTTCTAACTCGGATAAATCCAATTCTGAGATTTTTTTAAGATTTTGGTGTCAAACGAAAGGGAAAAAGAAATGTTTTTAATTTTTTAAGTGAAACTATTTTATAATAAGATCCAGATGAATATACCAATGACGGCACGGTTGGCGCAGTGGTTGAGCGATTGACTGCTGCACAGCGCGTCGCGGGTTCAATTCCCGCACGGAACAAATATTTGTATGACCTGCAAGTAGTTCTTCCGGGTCTGGGCGTTTGTGTGTGTATATGGGTTTCTATTTCGTAAACACACCCACGATACTCGTACAGGAGAAATTCCTAATGTGCAATGGAGCAACGTTTTTTTTTTTAAATGTTCTCGTATATAAAATCCTAACTATACGCAGTTCCAAGAAATTTTCATGTTCTCAAATCCTTAGGGCTCGCACACAAAACTGCGATGCGATGCGACGTCGCATCGCAGAAACATGTGATGCGCATTTTCAATTTGCATACCGTTTGGTAGGGCAACCATACCGTATACTCGTAGTTATAAATTCTTGTTGTAATTCGAGATATCCTCACTATTGGCCCATAGTTAGAAACGCTAACTATAGACCTAATCTATGAAGAACAATTTCAATTGATGTATTCAGAAATAATTTACATCGCTCATGAAAATACCTAATCAACAGAAACATAGGACGAAAAAATAATTTACAACAATACCGATAAGAAATTCATTATAATTATTTACAAATATAAAATTACAATTAATTAAATTCAAGTAGCAATGTTATGAGATTATTCTCAATCGACATCATCTGCCTAGCCTTTTCCCAACTATATTGGGGTCGGCTTCCAGTCAAACCAGATTCAGCTGGATATCAGTATTTTACATGGAGCGACTGCCTATCGGACCTCCACAACTCAGTTACTGGGTAATACGATACCCCATGGTAAGACTGGTTGTCAGACTTTAGAGCTTCTGACTAACAGTAACGACTGTCACAGATCTACAAATGACAGCCGGGAGCGGGACCAACGGCTTTACGTGCTTTCCGAGCCACGGAGGAAACTCGCTATGATAGATGGTCACCCATCCACAGACTAACCTCGGCAAGCGCGGCTTAACCCGGAAGATCGACCTGTGCGGCTGTAATTATTTAGCCACAAGCTCCTCTAGATTATTCTCAATCGACAATGAAAAAAATATACATATAATGGTACGAGAATTCGGAATGATTCCTTTTTTTTCCCACACAAGGAATTTCTTTCTGTATCGTGTAACATAGAAACTCACATACACAAACACCCACATGTACCCGAAACAACTACTTTACATCATACAAATATTTGTTTTGTGCGATCCCTCAGCCATTTAGCCAATCGTGTCGTTGATCGGTAAGAGTTGAGTTGATCGGTAAAGAGAACCAAGGTTTCTGATATACCTAGCTCATAGAAGCAGTGGACTGGCCACATCCCTCGCTGGACAGACAGCAGTTGGGGTAAACGAATCCTCGATGGGAACAAACGTGTAGGACTCCCGACGGCCAGGTAGAGCAATATACGAGTACTACGAAATGCAGCCGGCAGTGACCTCAACTTTTAAGCTATTTCATATAGCTTTTATCGCGGCTCTGAGCGCGGTGACCGAATCAAGATATTACGTAACGAAAATCAACCTAACGAAAAAAACCTAACCAAAATAAACACCCCGCATCGTCTAACGTCGTTTCAGTTCGGGAGACTTCGGCACGGTGTTTGTTTTTCTTGTCGTTTCACTTTTTTTTTCCAACTAGTCCTCCCACCCTGCGCAGGACGGTAGGGACTGTCAGATTTATACCGACTAAAATCCACTGTGTCCTTCAATAGCCCTTACGATCCGGGGCCACGGTTACCTGATAAGACAGTCCCGCGACCCCGGCAGGCTTTGGTCCTCTAAGGGGGCCCCGTCAGATTGCTGACAGCTCTTTGAGGCAACGATGACCCGGGCAGGGTCCATGATTGGAAGGCGAGTCGCCCATTACACGCCGTCCACATGCCTTCACGGTGGCCGGTCGCCTCGCGACGTCCAATGTAGATTTATAGAGTTCCTATGGCCACCATCCACCTCCATCAGATCAGCTCTATGTCATGTTCATAATATTGCATTGTCACGCGATATACATATTCGTGCAAAATTTCAGCTCAATAGGAAACCGGGAAGTGGATCAAATTTAACTTGCAAAATTTGATCACAGACAACGGGACAGGTGAAACTAAATAAAAGCTTTTGAAAAGGCGTGAGGTATCTAGAATATCGGTTGCACCACTGACAGCTCATTGTTTTGATTATTATCTCCAGAGCCTATGCACACCACGTTTCTTAAACGTGCCGTTGACGCGCGTTTGAAGCGATACAGACGCGATACGCACGCAAGTCAGACGCAGCCTGTAGACCTTTCAAACGCGCGGCACCGGCGCTTTACCTCTGGGCCACCACTGCTCTGCACATTGAAAGTGTTGTAAATGTGGCATTAATTTCCGAATTTCCCCAAATACCTATTTTAGAGAAAATTTTTCGTTCATACTTTTCAGAAGTCACCTTAAAATTCAGATTCATTTTTTTTTTAATCTTTATTTTTGGGTTTTATCACTCAGTGATAATGTCACCCTTCCTTTGATTCTAATAAGAATTTAGTTTGACCAATCTGGCTCATAAGAAATAGGTACGTACGTACGTACGAACGTGGTTCTGAATTTAACGCCACTTTAAAAAATCCATGTAAATTCTTGACTTCATGTAAAAATAACGGCTATATTTTCGATTACCAAGAGAAAACATAATTAATGCGAAAAACAGTTGCAATAAGTAGGGTTACGTAATAGAGCGTTGTGCACAGCATCAATCCGATTATGCGATTTCTAAAAATCCGAGAGCCTTTCGAAACAGTTTTCTTTTTTTAAATTTTAGATCCGAGATCCTTTCCAAACAGTTTTCTTTTTTTTTAATTCTGGTGTAACTTGTAGCTAGGCAGTTCACAATAGTAGATAATTTTGTGTCCTATGAAGCCGGCCACACGGCATTTCCCGTAGCTCAAGGTATACTTAGATAATATACATATTTAGGTCTCTACGTGTGTTTTAATTTTATACCGTATACTAAATTAATATTTGTTTTTCCTTTCTTTTTACAGATTTCTCAGCGCTTCGGCTGGCAGTTTGTCTTAAAGCTTATTGTTTTGCTATTCGATACTAGGTGGCGCTAGCGTTTCACTTCTAAGTCTCCATCCATTTAAAATCGGGATGAAAAGATTAATAGGAAACAAATTTAAAAATCTCTTTCTAAGAAGTTAATACTATATAAGACAAGCTAACTCAACACCGTTGATTAGTCATACGAATTAACAGCTATTACTGTGCAAAGTTGCATTTCAAACTTCCAAAAAATTATGATAGATGGCGACACTAGAAGAGAGGAAAGTTTACTCCGATTTCTACTAGATGTCAGGACATGTTAGGCAAACAAAATATTGTTCTAAAAATTTTAATTTTTATTGTTCTAAAAATTTTAATTTTGAAATTAACACAAACATTTATTTATTTCGATATAATTATATAAATATTTCACACACGGAACTAGTAAAATATTTCCCTCATAACAGCTACATTGTATCAATTATTTTTAACACGGAAAGAAAACTAGCAAAGAAATATTTGAACAAGAACTTTGAAATTATTAATTTCATGGCGAATTAACTTCTACAATCATAATAAAATTGGTTTTAATGAAATTTTCCAATTCAGTAATCTTTCTTTGGTGTAAGAGGCAACCAGTGATGACGATCACTAGATAAAATTCAACTATAATTATAATGTTCTATATATTTTTAATTTCGATTGTTTTGTCTCATTTTTTAACACCAGCTCAGCTTGATAGTACGTGTGAGAAAAGTTTTGTTTATTATTTGATAATCAATTCTCTCTTAAAACTCATCAAAATATTCTTTAGCTAGCTAATTTTTTTATTAATTTATTAACGTCGGATAGCATCATTATTTCGGTTCTAAACATTGAGATTCTGCGTGGAGCCGTTTTTGTTTTTTTGTGTATTTTTCTTATACTTAGAGGATTTGTTTGTGTAATCAGGAAGTAATTCTAGAATTGTGTTTGGTTGTAATTCATTCCAATAGTTTTTGTTTTAACTGGATTAATAATTAATTAACTTATAACTTACTTAATACCAAAATTGTTTCAACAAGTATAAGATTCCCTTTGGAGTCAATAACTTTTTTTTCAGCTTCATTTTTCATTTTACGTTTTGTCTTTTTGTATAGGTACTAAGTACTATACTATAGGTACTAAATTGTACTTACAAATTCAAACGCCATCACAAAATTCGAAAATCCAAACATGACATTCAAATCTAGCAATTTCGACTTTTTCCAAACAGCTTATTTAATTCTTTTCATTAACCGTTCCAGAATATGACGTTTTACTAATACCAGTACAGAATACACCGATCAAAACGAAAAATGTCGTGTACGCACCAATGCAGCGGCAGCGGTATTCGAAGAGGTTTAAGAATGATGACAACATGGGAAAACTTGACATCGAGTCCTATGAAGAACTTAAAGAGACGCCAGATCTTGACAACATGGACTATGGAAAGATCAGGGACAGTGAAAGAACTATAGAGTCCAATGCTTATGATGCTGAGTCGAACTATGGAGATGATAAAATCGTGGGTGGTGTAGAAGTTGATATAAATTTATATCCGTACCACGTTTCTTATGGCACCAATTGTGGTGGTGCTATTATTGATAAGAAATGGGTTATAACTGCTGGACATTGTGGGTGAGCATGCTATTTATTTTGTGTAGTTTTAAACTTAATAATCTGAGAGATTTTAAAACAAATACTCGTCACTATTAATGACATGTCTCTGTTTTAAATTTCTTTAAACACTAACGTTAGAGTATCAAGTAATTAGTACGTCTAGAGATTTGATTTAATTTTGAAGAGATTGATAATCAACTTAAAAACATCTTTATAGTTGTGATTCTGCTACCAGTCCAATCTTTAGGTTGATAACAACACTCGATCTTACAAATTCTACACGTAACATTTTCAAAACATACTAACCTCGAACACAAAGCAATGAACGTAATGAAAAGTAACATAAAAATCATTTCAAAGCAAGAAGCCGTACATAAAAGTGGGTTCAAAATACATCAACTTGGGGAAGAAAGTGCTGGTGAAGAAAGGACACGTCCATCCAATGTGGTCTGCGAAGAAGAAGGACCATCCATTCGACTTTGACTTCCAACTGCTGGAGTTATCAGAACCCTTGAAGTTTGACGAGAACATACAGCCCATTAAGATAGCACATATAGAGGACATGGTTATTGGTAAAGTTATAACAGTTACTGGTTGGGGCAATACTGAAGAAAATGTAAGTAAACATTTTGGAGCAGGTAATGTTTAATTTTCTTGTAAACTGATAGCGACAACTTGCAAAAGGTAGCTGACAGAGACTGGATGAGGGAAGTTGCCTGTGTAAAGCAGCATAAATACAGGCTGATAGTGATGATGATGAATGAAAGTTATAAATAGTAAGAGGTGAAGCACCTGTTAGTAGTAACTATTTATTAAATTTACCTATGATGGTATGGGTCAAATCGACTTTATTGCTTTTAAATTCATGTAGTAATTTAATGATTTTGAAATAACAGTACATATTAGTCCCAAAAGAGAATTCAAGCACAGCTTAGGAAACTTATTTTTTGCCTATTTTTCATTTTCGATTAGAAATAGTTCAGTAGTATTAATAATTCTTATTGTGTAAAATAAGAAGTTATACAGGGCACCATAAGTTTTATTAGAACTTGCATGAAGTAATACAATCAATAATGGCAAAAATCTTTATTTCAATTGGAATAAAGTACACTATTATTAAATTCAATGCATCGACGGTCCCTACGTACAAACGGACATGTCGAAAATGTCATTTTTTTTTTATTGCATAGTTCGCTTTAGATTTTTAAGATGCACATATCTGTATTTTTATTTTTTTCTTATGTTACGTATTTAACGAGATTTACCAATCGTATATGAGGACAAGTATTATATTTACAACGAATAAGTAACGTAGATGCGGACATCTATACATAACGCTTTGTACGGTGTTTTAAATTGCGCGCAAACGCGGTCATGTCTGACATAACGTCATTTACGGCGGGAGTTTCTCAATAGGGCGTGTACATGTCCTTATTGTATGTTTAGATGCTAAGAAGATTGTTAATTAACAATAAACAATTTCGCTTCGGTAACCTATTTGGGAATTTGTCTTTGCAATTGTACGATGTTAAGATGACGAATAACTACCGAAAATAAACGTTTGACATTAATGTCATGCATGCCACCGTCCGAGAGAATCGATCCGACACAATCATTATCTCTAGGTGTTCTTGTCTGGCTAATTCAAATTTAATTTCATTTATTTCAATCAATTTCAGATCATACACCAATATCAAAATTCAATTAATGGCGAATATTTGCATAGACACAACCTCGTTTTCAGGATTATCCACCAGCAACTTGCTTTGAAGTACAACCTTGAGATATCAGAAGTGCCGTAATATAAGTATGCGCCTGACCCTGCCGGTCGCGGCACTAACGAGCTACCGTGACCCCGGAACGCAAAAGGCTTTTGAAGGACACCGTGGATTTTAGTCAGTACAAGTCTGACAGTTCCTCCTGCCCTGCCCTGGGTGGGAGGACTTGTTTGATGATTCTACTATGTTAAAAAAAATGTATGCACCTGACTCAGTTCGCGAAGATGGGAATTTCGTTGTATTGGGATCGACCTATCATCACTGACAGAACTATTGTTGCCAAAAAGCATGACATTGTGGTGATAGATCGATCGGAACGTCCGTCACGCAATGTTTTGTTGTTTATATAACGTATCCGTATGACTAGAACCTCGTGAAGGCAGAAAAAGATAAATATTCAAGTATCTTGATCTGGCTCGCGAGGTTGTTGGCATATGGAAAGTGAACAGCAGTCATTGTGCCGATAGTCGTGTCGGCTAATGGCTTAATTGCCTAGAGCCTTGACCAACGTCTAAGGAGGTTCTCGCTTGGCCAAGCGTTTGATTCAGAAGGCAGTACTTCTGGACACGGCGCGCATCTTTAGGAAGTACGTCTCTCAAGAGCCCTGACCACCGGTAGCCCGGACCTTATTCCCGGTGCTTGTGGACTACTATCTTTGAGGAGTGACTGAAGACGCGCCACGGCGGCAGCGTCCGCCTGACGCAGGTCCTAACCAGACTGAAGTTTCGGGAGGTACGTTCCTGTGTCGGACTGAGAGGGTCCATTGTGCGGAACGCCCGGAGAACACGGTCGAGCATACGGTGGATCTGCCCCGCTTAGGCAGAGACCGCCGTGTCTTCACGGAGCCGATAGGCGGCGGCAACCTCTCGCGCCCGGCATTCAACCTCACAATCCCAGCCGCTGCGGGAGAAGCCCATGGCAACGGTTATCACAAGGCGATTTCCGGCCACCGTAGGCACGTGCGGATGGCGAGTAATGGGTGACTCGCCGTTCGATCATGGGCCATGCCTGGATCGAAGGAGCGTCGTGTTCCATGCGCGTCTCAAAGAGCTGTCAGTAATCTGACGGAACCCCCATAGAGGGCCATAGCCTGCCGGGGTTGTGGGACTATTTTATCAGGTAACCATGACCCTGGAACGTTAAGGGCCATTGAAAGAACACCGTGGATTTTACTCAGTACAAGTCTGTCAATACCTTTCGCTCCACCCAGTGGGTGGGAGGACTGATTTGAAGAATCTACCACGTTTAAAAAATTGACATGTCTTTATTTACATTGCAAGAACTATAGACACTTCGAACGAATGAAACCACGTATAAAGCGATATGTCTTCGTTGATGTATATTTTATAACCATGGGTGGTGATTTTAAGATGTTTAACATATCCGTTTGAAAACTATAGCATTGTTCGACGTTTTCATAAAACGTCTTATTTAAATTCTATGTTATAAACTGATTTCTTCTTTCCTACGTATAAAAAGTTATCTAAGACATGTCCGACATTCTTTTATTTTAATATCAGCGTAGAAACAGTCATCTATCAGTTTTTCTAAGAAAATGAAAAAAAATAAAACATGTATAAATACCATTATAAAGTTCCTAAAGCTAATAAAACATTATAGAAAAAAAAAATTCAAAATTGTACATAGAATTATTTCTAGAGCGATTTGAACATTAAAATCGCTCTCCTGAAAACCTCGGTTTTCGACATGTCCGTTTGTACGTAGGGACCGTCGGCATATTTATTCGTTTTACACTTTAGTCAAGTATAATGAAAACCAAGCGGTAAATTAAAATCTCATTGGTTCCGCCCATCTACACGTTTCTATTAACTGTTGAATGTAACAAATTGGAAACAGTGACTTGTAGCTAGATGGTTGTAGTTGCTGTGTGGACTGCGTATGCTCTATAGTGCACGGACGTGCGGTAAAAAAATGTAAATATAATTTTATCGTGGCAAAATCAGAAAATGAGTCCTGCTGCCCAGGGGCGTGACGGGAGGGACTGTCAGACTCGTAATGACTAAAATCCACGGTGATTCTACAATAGCCCTTTACGTTCCAGGGTCACGGTTACCTGATGAGACAGTCCTGGGATCATGCCTAATGCATAACTTTGTATAAAAAACTGTATTTTAACTATAAATTTAGTATTTAGGTCCATTTTGGCGTAAACCACAACAAGTGTTCGATAGAAAAGAGAATTTCAATTTTAAAATCGAAACATTTATTTTACACAAGCTTCAACCATGTGTTGCCAACCAGCAGTTTGCAAATTAAAATTTTAGATAAATTAATTATCTTGAGAGCATAACAACTATCTCAGCGACATACGATCAACACTCATAATGAGCATCGCAACTTAAAATGGGTGTTTCTCAGGGTTCTGATGTCGGTCCAAAAATAATTCCTTGAGGAACACCTTTGTTTTTGGAAAGTTTTGGTACACACACTAGTTTTCACTGAAATTTATTCAAACATACACTGATGGTTTGTCTCAAACATCGTTTCATGTCTTTTCACTGAATCATCAACGTCAAATGTTCCCACTGCTGGGATAGAGGTGTCTCTATCAGATAGAGAGTAGCCTAGTTACCTACGTCGCGAACCTAGTGCTGGTTGATAAATGTCAAATGTCTATATATTCTTGTCAAACTTAAAATTGTTTTTATTTCCAATTTTCAAGGGTCCATACTCAAATGTACTCCGTGCTGTGAGGGTTCCAATAATATCGAAAGAACACTGCCAGAATGTACCATTCCCATACTTTAGGGGAAGTTTGACAGCCAGGATGTTTTGTGCTGGATTTTCGGAAGGGAAGAAAGATGCCTGCCAGGTAATAATTGCTAATAAGCACTTTAAATATTTGACGAAATCAATGTTACAGACTTCTTCTGGAAAAGCTCGATCGATCGTAGGCTTTGTCTTTGTCATTTCTGACCTAAGCCAGGGTTAAAAAAAATTAAAAAAAGTTAAAGGCAGTAATGTGTTATATTCATGACCGGTTCAATCGTCAATATCGGACATGGGCTTTTCACTTTATTTTTACTTTTTTTTATCAAACTATTGTCTTCTACCTACGTCTAGATACAGGGCCTCTCATTTTTTGCAAAGGTCTCTCTCTTGTGCTGTATTGATGTTGCCTTGGTCCTGTCCGATCAGATAGATCATCACAGCATCTTCGCCGGTTTACTGCCAAGTCATCCTTTTCTTCAATCCTTTTCTCCAATGACTGCATTTTTAGTCCATGAATGGTTCAATGAAAAGTAGCTTCTAACAAATCATTTTACAAATTAATCTTCACCAATCAATTTTCCAAAATATCTACAGCAAAGAAAATAATCAACCATTCTTTGTTACAGGGTGATTCAGGTGGACCAGCAGTAGCCTACGACCGGCTCCTCGGAATGGTATCCTTTGGCTACGGCTGTGCCACCCCAGGGTCATACGGAGTTTACAGCAAGGTTGCCAAAGTCAGGTCTTGGATTGAACAGACAACCGGTATTAAATTTGACTGAAGAATTTTGTAATAAAATATTTTGGAACGTTGTGAGTTTTATTTCCGTTTAATAAAATGTAAAAATATCATATCAGCCAATTATTGTTGTCCACTGCTGGACTTAAGCCTCTCCCAAAGAGCGAAAACAATCGTAGGCAGCAGATGGATGCGGTCTTGGGCATTCTGAATTCATCCGCTGCCCGCTAATTTCTTCAAATCATTATTCCACCTTGCTGTAGGGCATCCCACACGACGTTGGCCCATACTGTCACATTACACAAATACACAACAAAAGCTAACAATCAGCTTCAGACCTCAAACAATTCATCGAAAGGCTAGTGTTTGATAGTTTTGCTTTAGGATATTTTGCGATTATATTCTGCGTTGATCATTTTTGCCTAATTGCCGTCCACTGCTAGCAGTATGTCTAGACATAGGCTGTCCTCGAGGAGGGCCACAACACACCACTTTTTATTCAGCCCACTTTTAGCTGATCTTCAGTAATTGATCATCTGCCTTGCCTTTTTCCAAGTTTGTGGGGTCTACATATGCGGGATTTAGCTTCAAAGTTCGCTTCTTCTTGATTTTAATAAGGAAGGTTTTCAAACTTTCGCATTCATAGTAAGGATTGCCATTTATCCCTTTTTAAAAAATTTATAGATGCTTTTGGCCAAAATTTAGCCGAGAAGCAAAGATGAAACCTTAAGGCGCTCCCTCACCGCGAGCATTCACCTGTAATGTAACATAAAAGTGCGCAATTTGATGCTCTATTGTCTTCGATTGTTTAAATCTGTAGGTAACGTTACATTACAGGTGAGGTGCTCGCGGTGAGGGAGCGCCCTAAGATAGAGCGAGCACGGAACACAGTAAAATCCTTTTTGTAACCGGTGTCCGACAGGATGGTGGTCGAAAGCCAGGTGGCCATGATGACGGCTACTAATCGTTCAGCTATCATCGCAGCTTACGGATAGCCTGTTGTGCCGTGAGGAGTAGACCGTAAGAAGTTGGATCCAACCCACCCTAAAGTTTTTTCATATAATTACTGCATAGACTTTCTAACTTCTTATAATTCATAAGTTTTAATGACTCTCAGTTCTTTTAGAGACCTTCAGGACTTATGGCTTAATGTGCTTTATGAGACATGGAGTAAACTTGGTTGAATAAGGGACCGACCGAACTTATAAGTAATTGAATAACGGAATATGGCGTACTCCAGGGAGGTATACTGAGGCCGTTGAAGGTTGGTTGATATTTATTTGTTTCATGCGCATTCTACTGTCGATACATTTACAAAATCCCAGATACGATCATGATTTAGTACAGTAAGTCGTCATCTTTAAATGACCCATCTAATAAGGTAGAATAAGGGAAAGTCACCAGTGACCCTGACCATACAATGTGTTCCTTTCGCCCACTCCTTTTGTAAATGTTGGACAAATGTGTTTGGCATTTAATCGAGTACCTGCGCTTTCAACAGATTTTATGAAGATAACTTAGAAAATATACTCATGACTCTATACGTTCTTTGATTTTCAAAAACTCGTCATAATATTTTATACCTTTTCAGTAATTTCTTACACGATTATCAATTGTTATTTTAAATTGAATGTTTAATGACACGTATTCAATTATGTGTCGTTGTACTTTCGTGTTGTTAATATTTCTAACTAATTTTATCTTTGTGCGTAGGTGAGTGACACGTGTTTCGATAAAAAAAGACGTCATATTTCGATTTTTGACAGTTATACTGAAATATCGTCATCTTGTGAATTTAATTAAACATGGTTAATGATCGTGGTTTCGTAGATATTGAGTGTTTTGTATCTCAAAAAGAAACCGCAATGCTTTTTTATCATGGTAAAAACATCAAATAACCCAAGTAACACAAACGTGTCTAGAAACGTACTACTAGATAGCTTATAGAATTAAATTGAATTGTCTACCATAAGAATAAAATATCTATAGGCAATCTTCTAGAACGCTTATAGACAGAGTTTAGTAAAAGTGGGCACATTCTTGTACCCTCTCTTAAGAATGAGTTAAGAAAACATGACTAGATAGAGTTCAGATCAAATTGACTTAAGAGATGTTTCTAGTGTCTCTCTAAACCGTTTATAGACCGCACGTTTATCTAGTAGCGTACTAGTAGATAGTTTATAGATAGAGTTAAGACCTTTAAAGGAATCATTGCTCGTCAAGTTTTAAAACCAAATGATCTTAAGACTAACAACTTTAAGTAACATTTTACTAGTGACGCATAATGGCGTGGAACTTACAAAAGTTATTTTACTTAATAATATTTGCATCATGGCGTAACAAATTTATTACTTTTTACAATTTGTGTTTTAATAATGATTAAATAAGCAAATCAATGTGCGATTGAAATTCTATCGTTGAATATTATGTAAAACTCTTGTAAAATAAGAGCGCCCGCTGTAAATGTAAGATTTAACATTTTTTTTCAAAATATGAATATTATTTGGTATATGCAAATTTTCGAATTTACATTTTAATGCTTAAAATACTCATTTTATTTAAAATATAGTAATTTTAAACATATAAAATGTCTAATTAGACATAATTTAATGATAAAAACATTAAAATACGTAACAAAAATTATTTGAAGCAAAAAATAGGCAATAAAAATGGCGTCCAGATAAAATTTACTAGAAAACCGATTTCTATAGAACAAACAGTCTAGAGATTTTTTTGTAGTATGGCTCTAGAATAATTTTACTTACTACATACTAAACTATCTAGTGAGAGAATAAACAGATTTAAGAGTGGTTTAAAATTATCTAGTAACTGTCACTCTGTATTCCTTTTTATCTTGTCACAGTATTTCTAGACATTCTTCAGTGAATAGGTAATTAATCATTATTATTATTATTATACATATAATTAATCAATACAAGAGGGTACCCGAGTAAAAAGTATTTCTGATTTATTTAAGTATAAACAATGTGAGAAATAATAATTATAATTGTAATTACATTAATACCCTTTCATTTGATACCCACATCATTGGGGTGGATTTCAAACAGCCAGTCCGCCATCTTGAATTTAAGTCACCTGACTATTTTTTTCGTATTCCTGACAGCAAACCTTTTCATTTGATACGCATATCATGGGGGTGGATTTTAAATAGCCTGTCCGCCATATTGGATTTAAGTCACGTGACAATTTTTTTCGTATTCTTGACAGCAAACCCTTTCATTTGATACCCACAACATTGGGGTGGATTTCAAACAGCCAGTCTGCCATTTTGAATTTAAGTCACGTGACTATTTTTTCTATTTCTGACAGCAAACCCTATTTGGGTGCATTTCAAATAGCCTGTCCGCCATTTTGGACGTCTGCCATCTTGGATTTAAGTCACGTGACAATTTTTTTCGTATTCCTGACAGCAAACCCTTTACTTGATACCCATATTATGGGGGTGGATTTCAAACAGCCAGTCCGCCACCTTGAATTTAAGTCACGTGACTACTTTTTCGTATTCCTGACAGCAAACCCTTTCATTTGATACCCATATCACGGGGGTGCATTCCAAATAGCCTGTCCGCTATCTTGGACGTCCGCCATATTGGATTTAAGACACGTGACTACTTTTTTCGTATTCCTGACAGCAAACCTTTTTATTTGATACCCATACCCATATCATAGGGGTGAATTTCAAACAGCCAGTCCGCCATCTTGGATTTAAGTCACGTGACCATTTTTTTCGTATCCCTGACAGCAAACCCTTTCATTTGATACCCATATTATGGGGTTGTATTTAAAAAAAATCACATGACTTCAATCCAATATGGCGGATATTGGATTTAAGTCATGTGATTTTTTTTCGTACTCTTGACAGCAAACCTTTTCATTTTTGATACCCATATATCATCAACAATTTTCTACGTTTTGGAGGAAGTTACTAGGAAGTTTCGATTCTTCTTCGGTCGTCTCTTCTTCATTTTTCTTTCTTTTTAAATACAAGCTTGCGGATTTTTCGACGAAAACCACCAGATCTTTTAATTTGTTTCATCTTTTCCATTGCATAAACTCATCCAATTTAAATTTCTAGTGCAAATGCACTTAACTGAGCCACTTTTAAGGATAAAAATTCTAAAAACACGACTTCTCTATCAGTTTTCTAGACAAACATAAAAATATCTAGTAAAGTATTTTATCTAGACTGAAGTATCTATAGAAAAAAAGATAAGAGTACCATTAGCTAAAATAGAATATCTGTAGAAAGTTTTGTCTTCAAATATATCGTTTTATCTATAAAACTACTTCAAAATAGGTACCTTTAGGCTTTTTTAACTATTTGTAGAGCATTTTATCTAGAAACATTCGTTATAACTATAAACGTACTTAAAATAAGTGTTCTATAGAACAAATGCTCTTAAAATAATAAAGCTTTAGATAAAAAACTCTATAAGATTATATGTTCTTTATCAAACCCATCTTTAGAAAGCCCGTATCTAAAGATTAACCCTGAATAGACAGTCTATAGACAGATTGGTTTTAAAACTTCCAGACTGTGTTACTTGGGAAGTACTCCCACCCGGGGAAGGACGGAAGGGACTGTCAGACTTGTACTGACTAAAATCCACGCTGATCCTCCAATAGCCCTTTACGTTTCAAGGTTACAGTTACCTGATGAGACAGTCCCGCGACCCCGGCAGGCGTCGGTTCCCTTATAGTATCAGTTTGTTTTGTAAATGCAAAATACTCAAACTGAAATTCTGTGTTAATTGGAATTAATAGAAGAGCAGGATATAGATGTTGAAAGTGAGTGAGTAGTCATAAATAAGAAATAAACATAAACTGGACTAATCTTTAGTTGCAATGAGGTACAGATTTTCAGATAGACAGATTTTCACATGGACAAGGAAGAGGCACAAGAGGTATTTAAGCAGGATAACGTGGCACTGGAACGTTAATCAACCGAAAGAACAGGGCGGACTTTTAACCAAGTCTGATATGCGCATCTACCCACCCAGGACGGGAGGACTCATTTAATTTTGATGATGTCACCACCCAAAAAAAGGACATGATAAACAATTTGGTACCATTTCAAGAATGATAATTATTTTTAGGAGAATTGTGGTGTGGTAAAAATTTTCATTTAATAATGTTTTCATTTCATTATATTTTAATTCAGCATCATCGGTGGATATGAAATCAAAATCATCCATGCGCCTTACCAAGTCAACTATGGTGACGTTTGCGGGGGAGCTCTCATACACAGGAAATGGGCACTTACTACAGCTCATTGTGGGTAAGCCAATATCCGTCATCCTTTAATCACTGATCTTAAATCAGTCAGTAGTATTTAGAAGGCAGAGCGTAGACGAAATATCATCATCATTGACCTAGCTTTTTCCCAACTATGTTGGGGTCGGCTTAAAGTTTTAACGGATGCAGCTGAAATCATCAGTTTTTTTTTATATGGAGCAACTGCCTATCTAAACTCCACAGCCCAGGCAAAACTGCAGCCAGTTGCAACAAGGCCATTTAAAAATTTGATAATCCTTTTCAGCACAAACTACACCTTCATCCGTATAGGCAGTTCCTACCGCCTCAAGGGTCCTGAGGTAATCATCATAGACCACATCGTCCACCCGAAGTACCAACTGAAGCATGAGTTTGACTATGATGTCCAGCTCTTGGCTCTGAATCGTCCCCTTCATCTTAGCAAGCAGGTCCATACAATACAGTTGAGTGAGGTGGTTGGTCAACATATTTTTGTGGCTGGATGGGGTTATCAGAAAGAACAGGTGTGTTAATTTTGTAGATTTTGAGTAAATATTTCTGGTTACGTCTGATGAATTAATGAGTGAAATGATGCCAATAATCATCCTAGAACCAAACATTCGAAGACATGTGGCATCTGCCAACCTACACTGGGTCCACGTAGTAGATTACAGGTAGGCCAGTCTCCCAGCATCCCAGGCTGATTATGCTTAGGTCACTTCACTTCACGAATCTTATCTACCAACAAAATACCAAATCTTGCAATTATTTGGGTAGCGATCAAATGACTACATAATTATTACAAATCAAAAGTTTATTTTTACAAATTACCAAACTAACATATTTTTTTTTACAGGGTGACTACCTCGATACTCTCCAACAAGTCCAAATCAAGATCGTGCCCATGCAGGAATGTCAAGCAGTGAAGAACACCTGGTACAGTCACACCCTGACTCCGAGGATGTTCTGTGCAGGAGGTTGGGGTCATGATGCTTGTCAGGTTGGTTCTTAAGCTTCATCATCATCATCATCATCAGCCTATAATGTTCCCACTGCTGGGACACAGGCCTCCTCTCCGTGAGAGGGAGTGGGCCATAATCCAGCACGCGGGCCCAGTGCGGGTTGGTAGATGTCACATGTCTTTGAATTTTTGGTTCTAGGACATCATTAGACATCGGTATAATGATGTCGGTTAGATATCGGTATTAGCCATCGGTTTCCTCACGATGTTTTCCTTCACCGTTTTGAGAGCAGTGGTGATGAAATAGAATTACACAAAGTAATGCGCCTGACGGGGTTCGAACCCATGACCTACAACTCGTAAGTCGGGACCGACACCACTGGGCCACCACTGCTCTTCAAAAGTCTCTCTTCACTGTTCATAAGCTTGGAAGTTTTTAATATTTTTTTTTAAAGAATAATGCAGGTGCAAGTGGGACTCTAACCTCGTTTTCTGGTTTGTGTGAATTTTTATTTAGTCATAGACCAGCAAACACGTCGGTCACTTTTCTAATTAAATGTGGATCTGTGGATGATTGCACTGTGTTGAGTCGCTGCTTAGCAATGATGTTTGGAAAAATTAACTTTTCCTGAATATTTCTGCGTATTTTTATGTGTTGCTTATTGTATCTAGAGTAGACATTATCTTTTGGAATTTTTAGATGCCGCGAAAGCGATGGATTTATAAACTGTTCTTATTAAAACTCTTTTTTTTTTACAAAATTGTAGTTGCCTGTAATCATTTGACCCTATTGCGATTTGAAAAAAAAAATAAAAAAAAATTGAAATCATTTTCATTTTTCATTTAACCCTATTGCGATTTACCTAGACAAAGATATCCCCTAGGATAGCATAATATATATATCCAGGTACAGCCTGCTTACTATTAAAGTCATTGAAAATTCAAGCTATTCATGATACCGTTCTCTGCAAAATTATATGAAGTTACTTTAGTTTATCTTGTTTTCGTCTTCCTAATGATGTATATTTTTTTCCAGGGTGACAGCGGAGGAGGGGCAGTCTCATTCGGAAGGCTGGTCGGCCTCTCGTCTTTCGGCTTCGGCTGCGGCCGACCAATGCCAGGCGTCTATACAAACATTTCCGACAGCAGTATTAGAGAATGGATTCGTGATTATACTGGTGTTTAGAGGGAGTATTTTGTTTTATTTTTTCCTTGCGGATTCCCAGAGGCCAGAAGTGGCCAAATATAAAGGAGGGCACTGTTTATTACCTGTCTAGCAATCGAAGATAAAATTCTGTGTATTGATCTGGAGTATTGATCTGTCAATGTGGTGAGCATCAGTGTAAGCGACAGATGAAAACCAATCGGGCTCTATTCGAAACGTTTTCCTACCCCTAAATGTTATCCTATCTCAATGATTTTTTAGAATGCTTCCTACACAGTAAAAAACTAGGTTTATTTCAAAATTTATAATAGTTTCAAAGCTACAGGCGCCTAAGTGTTACTTTTGAAAAAAATAAAACCTATAAACCTAGTTTTTTACTGCGTCAGAAGCATTCTAAAAAATCATTGAGATAGCTTTATTATTTTTATTTAGGGGTAGGAAAACGTTTTCTCTTTTAGTATAATGGACGAGCGCTCGGTAGACGATCCTCTTAACTATTATGTACTTTTGTAACCATCCATTAAAATGTACAACATTTTAACTAAAAGTCTGCCTACTGATTAAACAAGCCCTAAAAAGTCACACCATCTAATAAACTAACCCATTACCACTTCAGTATCAGAATCACTAATTATTCAATTCTAACTGAACCCGCTATTGTTTTCATAGCCGCTTTAAATCGCTTTAAGCTGAGCTTTGAGCGATAGCGTCTGTCCCCGAATGTGTTGAATGGTACATATTTGATGCGCCACGCATCCCGTGTTGCCGCTGAAGGGTTAACTCGCTTGTACTATCCGTAGTTTGCGAGAGAATGCATGTAGCATTTTAGGGTTGATCGAGTGTTATTTTAGTTGGTTTATTGAGTTATTTTGGGTGGTATGATTTTACCATGTTGTTTAGTAGGTAATTTGTTGTTTTTTTTTTGGTTTGATGGTAACTGGTGAGATTATATGTATGAAAGTAAATGTGGAGAAAGGAGTCTGTAAGGAAAGCAGCAGGTGGCGCTCTGTAGCTTCCACTTTAAAACTTTTATACTCATCAAACCCATTTTGACCAACCAAGTTCTGCGTAAGTAAACTAGTTTTTAGATCTCGATTTTCGTCAAACTTTCATCAGCAAAACCTCTCAAAACGGTGAAGGAAAGCATCGTGAGAAAACTGGCATGTTCTTGAACCAAAAATTCGAAGACATGTGACATCCACCAACCAACACGGTCTCACGGTACTGGGCTCGCGTGGTAGCTTACGGCCCACCCTCTCACAGAGGGGAGGCCTGTGATCCAACAGTGGAAATATTTATAGGTTGATGTTGATGATGAATTTCAACATCAATACTTGGATTGAGTCTCTAGGACGACTAACAATTAATTACTCATCATTGTCAAAGCTTTCGTCCAAACATGACGATAAGTCTCTTTATCTTGTAATAAGCCTAAAAATGTATTGTAAAAACACACCACAATGACAAAAATAAGATTTACAAATATTCCCCACACTACAAACTTCTCCTGTATCGTGGCCAATCGTGGGTGTGTTTACAACAACTTATTGTGGATCATACAAGTATTTGCACCGTGGAGGAATCAAACCCGCGACACGTAGCGCAGCAGTCCAATCGCTCAGCCACTACACCGATCACGCCAACAACAATATAATATTTTTGGATATATAGGGTGACTGGCAATTAGTGTACGATACTTAAACACGTGATTGTGCTCATGATAACAAAAAATTCAGGAGCAAAGCCGAAATCGTGAAAAAAAAAAATCAGCTGTTCAGTACATTTATGTTTGCCTAATGTACTGAACAGCTGATATTTGATTACGGCACGTGTTTAAGTATCGTACACTATTTGCCAGTCACCCTATAGATACTCAAAAAGAGGAAAAACCCGGTTTCCGTTAACGAAGTTGCGTTTCTATTAATCGGCGACTTCCACCCTTTTTTCTGTCGTGTTAAAGTCGTCAAAATAAGTCCTCTCACCCAGTGTGCAACGGGAAGAACTGTCAGACTCATACTGACTAAAATCCACGGTAATACTTCAATAGCCCTTTACGTTCCAGGGTCATGGTTGCCCGATAAGATAAGTCTCGCGGCCGTAACTACCACTTTTAGTTGGTTACGATATAAAAGAAGATGTTTTAGGAAATTCGCATTTCCAACACGAAGTCTGAGCATGACGCGGTCATTGACTGGTCGGCGGCCCCCTATTACACGAAACTATAGCACCTATGCATAGGCATAGTCTAGATGTGGCATTACGGGCCAACGTGGCTGAAGTAGCCTACTACTGAGCCCCTAGCGTAAATTCTACGTGTGTAGCCGTATAGCGTACTTGAAGTAAGTAAATTGAAACGAAGGAAATTGTATGAAAAATGAAGAAGCGACTCTAGAGTGTACGGGCGAGGAAGAGTAGGAGTAAGAGCTGTAAGCTGTCGCAAGACTGCCTAAACACGTTACCGTGACCCTAGACAGTAAATGGCAATTGAAGGAACGCAGTGAAATTTAGTCAATACGAGTCCGACAGAAAAAAAAAAACATAAACTAACATGAACTGTAAACATCGTGAGGAAACCGGCATGTCCTAGAACCAAAAATTCGATGACATGTGACACCAATCCGCACTGGGCTCGCGTGGTGGAATATGGCCCACTCCCTCGCACAGAGAGGAGGCCTGTTATCAAGACATCGCGGTCTTGGAACGTAAAGGGCATGTACAAAAACAGGGTGGTTTTAAGTCGTTAGAAATTGCTCCTCTCAGGGCGATTTGATTACTTTTATTTCCAAATACTTTTCGTTGGGAGAGGCTTACGTCCAGCAGTGGTCGACAATTGGCTGAAGAGATATACTCGAAAAACGCCTTTGTACATCTACAGAAAAGTTCAAAATCAAATGAATAGAAAGAAAAATGTTTAAGTTGGCAGTAATTAAGTTGGCAAAAAGCAATACTATCTATGCAATTTGGTTGATTTTCTCTTAAAATAGACCCTCTAAAAGATGGACAGGCCCGGCTGATTAGGTTTTTCAATTTCGTCTATGGCCAAGGGGAGTTATTCAATGGCGCTTTGGAAAAGCCACTATTGAAATAGTTTTCCAATATGTTTATATTTGAAGGGAAATGATGCAGTTTTATTTATGTATATAATACGGGAATGGTATACGATGCAGTACTATGAATGTGAACAAAGAGTTTTTCAAAAATATTAAGGTACTCTTTCGTTTCCGTGTTTTCTATTTTGGGACACATGAAAATAGCTTTTCTGTATTTAATTATAATGTCGTAAATCAATTGTCAGCTTTTCCCTAGTTAGCGAACTAGGCTGTATCGTATGAAGATTGTAATAGTCCGTTTAGAACGGAACTTTTCTGATAGTAGATATTTTGTTTAATTGACCAATCATAAAAGAGTTCTATGTAAATGATTGATGTATTGTAATGAAGTACACTATCTTGTATAAAGATAATATACATTTTCTTATTTATAGATAGGATTTTTAATACAATATCATGACTTATCAAGGCGACAGTCACAGTAAATACAGGTTTTGAAACATGACCGTTCTTGAGAGCTATACTTTTCAGTATTTTTCAAACTGAAATATTCCATTATGTACTTAATACCGTCCATCTACCATTTAAAAGCACTCACATTAATTAAAGCTTAAAATACAACAATTAAGCACATTTCCACGCCCCATCAAATTTGCTACACTTGAAATCCTCCAAAAAAATTATCGGCAACGCCTGTCGTCATCCCCGACTTACTAGCATTAAACAGTTAAAATAAAAACAATCCAGACGGACACGATAACAAATTCATTCCGGACATCGACGAAAAAATATTACGATTTCAATACCAAACGCCAGACAGCGAATTTAAACCTGCATGAAAAACTGCCTCCCATAAAATCGCTGCAAAAAAAAATTGTACGAAAAACGTTTTCCATTTTGGATATTTTTCGATGACCCCCCCGCCTCAACCCGTGCCTTATATACAATATAACACACACGCGGAAACCTTAATGTAATTAACTGTTCAATTTTGTATAAATATTTGAAAGTGTGCGTTTTGTATGCAAGTATGTGTAATGTACAGTCACGTCGAAATGTGTTTGTGTGGGTTTATTTTATCCAACACTGTTGTGTATATTGACGTGGGGGGTAAAACTACCCCTTTCACCCCCCAACTGGGGGTGATGACGATGACTGCGAGTCTGCGCAGTTGCCAGAAAGGGATGGAGAGACAAAAATATATGCCTATAGGGTTATAGTCTAGCATGATTAATACTAGTGATTTAACCAGGAATCGCCTGTTATTATGGGCCGTTGATGAATGATTGTTCTGTTGTATTTATTGATGATTTGGTGTAAAGTCGATGACTGTTATTATTTCTTAACCAATTAAATGTTTGCATTGAAAAAAATGTTAAAAATTATTTTAAAAAATCCACGTTGATGATTCCCAGCAGAAATAATCACCAAGTACTTACTTGTCTTTTAGATTTTTTTTTTATTTTCTATGTTCAGTAAAATTAAGTGTTCAAAAACAATAATTGTAGTTATGCAGGTAGGACAACTCATATTACATTATCAACACTATATAAATACATCAACTGATACATCCTGTACAGCTTGAACTTACTAAAATACACGGTGATCTTTCAATCGCCCTTTACGTTCCAGGGTCACACTTAATGAGACAGTACCGCGAGTTCCAGTGTCTTTAGATATAAAAAAAACAATGTTTAAAGAAAATAGAACTTAAATCAACGAGTACACTATCCAACAGGCTTGAACAGGCGTCTTCTGGATCTCGCTCCATCGTCGACCTTGTCTTAGTCACTCCTGACTTCAACTAAGGTCAAGAGCAAACCCATTACACATAAAAAAAAAACAAAAAAAGAAGAAAATTCTTTTAATAAATTCCTGGACGGTTTTATAAAAAAAAGAAATCCGAATTATTGAAAGCCTGACGCAAATCAATTCCAATATCCATACAGCACTACCAATTCCCCATCGAACGTAGCGCAATGATACACGTTAGAAGTTAACAACCTACCCCAATATTAATTCGACCCCAAGGCGTTCGGACAGTCAAAATTCTATCATTATCAGTCCAATGATTTTCGAGATTAGTTTTCGTAGACAGACATTATTGATGACTAAACCTGTTAATTTAAATGATCTTCATGTTATATGACCAGATGTATGAAAGTGGATGAGGCAAAAGGAGTATACAGGATGAATTTTTCAACTGGGAATAGATTCCTGGCCAGGATTATTGATTTTTCTAAAATCGAATGATGCAGTTTTAGTTTTCGTCAAAATCGGCCTTGAGACTTCTTTCAGCATTTTTCGATATTCTTCATAGTTTCGGATATATAGCCATTCGCACCCAGTTGGAAAATTCACTGTCAAGTCAACTATACAGGTGTAGTTGACTTGCAGTCACCTTTTTGTTAAAAAAAAGCAACATATTAAGCTTTCAATTAATAGTGTAAGTCTCTGAGTAATAGTTTTGCTTTTAAAATATAATATTAAATTCTCTACGTAAACATGAAGTAACTGCTCATGTACTCATATCAATAACTTTAACTTGTGTAAGATGACGGTAATTTTCACACTTTCTAGGAAAACACTAGATATAACATTAGGTTCCGTAGTTAATTTACTTCGGAACAGATTTATTTTACGCGTTGTGCTATGGTCGCGGGACAAACGAATTACCGTGACTCCAGAACGTAAAGGGCTATTGAAGGACACTGTGGATTTTACTTAGTACAAGTCTGACAGTCCGTCCCCTGGGTGGGAGGACTCATTTGATGATTTTACCTAAAGAAAAAAAAATGTTGTGAAACTGGTATCGTAAGGTAGAAGATCATCAGACAGTGTCCACGTCACGACCCAGCCGCAGTGGGATACCGTCTGATAGTCCCTTCCCGCTTTGGTGGTCAGATATTTAATTTTGATGATCTTACCACGAAAAGAAACCGTAGAAGATCTCAAAAAATTCTACAAAATAAAAACATTTTTGTCGTTGCAAAGCCAACCAAGATTATATTTGGTGATTATTTAACCCTACATTGCATACTGTACCGGGGAGTATGGGGAGAACGGAAATTACACCTTAATCCGACCCAACAGTCAACCTCACCTGCACGCGTCGGTGGTTCGTTATGAATAGTCGGCGGCGGTGTCCTTTTGGCGCCGCGGTGCTCCCTGCTAGATAACGGACGAGGCTCTGGCGACCGAGCAATGGCGGTATAACCATACCACCAGTTGGACCACCGACTGAAGAGGCGTCAGCGGCCTGAAGTCTAAATAACTTCTGAAATGCCTGGGGCAGAAGGCAACGGGAAACCACTGCTTCTATTTCCCAAGAGAGTCAGCATGGAAGAGCAAGTAATAGTAGACAGTATGTCTGGCAATCCGGCTGACGCCCGGCGCCGCCTTCCCGGGAGAGGTGGTGTGAAATGTGCTACCGGCCATGCGCTCGTGAATCATCAGGCGCCGCATGGAAACTCTGTTACTGATGAACTCAACACCAGCAAATCAATCCGCCATCCCCATCGTATCGGAACGTGGAATGTACGCGGCCTCAACCAACCTGGCAAACTAAAGATTGTGGAGAACGAAATGGAGAGGAAGAAAATTCACCTGCTAGGGTTAAGCGAAACACACTGGAAAGGTCAGGGTCACTTTACATCTGACTCTGGAAGTACAGTGTATTTCTCAGGCCCTGAAGACGAAAGCAGCAGAGGAGTGGCTTTCATTGTGCCATGCTCTATGAGCAAATGCGTTTTGGGTTATAACCCGGTCAGCGATCGCATTGTGACACTCAAACTAAACACCTTACCGTGCAAGCTTAACATCGTGCAGGTATATGCTCCCACAGCTCAGTCAACTGAAGAAGAAGTGGAGGGGTTTTACGATGCGCTGACTACGACACTCAGAGGATTTTCGAAGCGGGAAGTCACGATGATCTTGGGAGATTTTAACGCCAAAGTGGGAGTTACCAAATACGACGACCATCTTCACCGTGTTACAGGCAAACACGGAGTCGGGAAACGAAATGATAGGGGTGAACGGTTATTACAGTTCTGTTGTGAAGAAAATTTTACCATCTCGAACACTTGCTTTCAACATCACATCCGCAGATTATACACATGGATATCCCCTGGTGACAGATGTAGAAACCAAATTGACTACATACTGATAGGAACAAGATGGAGAAGCTCAGTGACGAACGCCACAACTTTTCCTGGTGCTGACTGCGGCTCCGACCACCAGCTTCTTGTAGCAACAGTCCAAATACGGCTGAAGCGGATACAAAGACCGAAAACAGTTCCGAATATGCTAAGTATAGACTTCAGCGGCTTCAAAGAAAACATTAAACAGTTGATGATAAACTTTCCGAAGCATATCACAGACAGCGACGGTAAGTGGGAACATCTGAAGAGGATGATAGAGAAAGCAGCTACTGACAACAAGCTGGCCAAACCTGTCATGAAAGAATACATCACACTAGAGACGGCCCAAATCATCCTTGAGAGACGTGAACTTAAGGAAAACGGTTTACGTTCACCGGAAGATCAGCAGCGGTATTCAGAACTGAGCCGCCAAGTTCAACTACGCTGTCGGAAAGATTATGATGACCACATCAACAACATCTGTCTTGAACTCGAACAGCACTCCCTGAAAAATGAATCAAGATATCTTTTTCAAAAAGTTAAAGAACTAACTGGAACGCGTAAACCAAAGACCTGTGCCATTGGCGATAAAGATGGACGTCTACTTACAGATGTGGCTCTCGTGTTAGAGCGCTGGAAAAAGTACTGTGCAGATTTGTATGACACGAGAGAACTGGTAAACGCTGAAATTACTTGGTCAGTGGAGGAACCTGATATCTTGACTTCAGAAGTTGAGCATGCCATCAAAGCTTTAAAATGCAAGAAATCTCCAGGTAAAGATGGTATAACAGCCGAAATATTAAAAAACCTAGGTCAACGGGGCACAAAAGTTTTCACTGATATATGTAACACCATATGGAAAACCGGAATATGGCCAAAAGACTGGACAGAATCAGTGTTCATACCCCTACACAAGAAAGGCTCTTCCAAAGACTGTGGAAACTACAGAACGATAGCATTAATATCTCATGCAAGTAAGATCCTCCTTCACGTCATCAATCGACGTCTTTACCACTTTTTAAGCCGGCAGATACCCGAAGAGCAGGCTGGTTTTGTTAAGGGCAAAGGAACGCGGGAACAGATACTGAATATCCGCCAAATCGTTGAGAAGAGCAGGGAATTCAACAACCCCGTGGTCCTTTGCTTTATAGATTATACAAAAGCTTTTGACTGTGTACAATGGGATAAACTTTGGAAACTGTTACTGGAAATGGGAGTACCTGATCACCTTGTCGGTCTGATCCAGAGTCTATACACGGATAATCGTTCTTTCATTAGGATAGGTAATGAATGCTCTAATATGTTCCAAACTAAAAAAGGTGTGAGACAGGGCTGTATATTGTCTCCTTCCCTTTTCAACATATCGCTGCTTAAATTCAAAACGGCCACAATTCGAAATTTTTTGAAATCGATTTTATAGCAAAAATCGTATCAATTCAGCCTATATTATTATATTCCAAAAAGACACCCAGTATTTTCGCATTATAAATGAGCAAATCGCACAACCGCCCTTTTTCGATTTTGTCACTTTGGTGGTTAACTTCAGATCAAAGCCGCCATATTCCGGGTTGCGACCCTGCAGTCAGCGGGAGCGCACGTTTGTTATGTGAAAAAGGGCCACATTTCAAAATACAACCGTATTGTTTTAAAATTGTTTGTAAGTATATCATAATCTTGTAAGGAAAAGTGCCGTATTTTGTAATATGGCCGTTTTGAGTTTAAATAAAACGTGTTTTAATATTATTCTTTTAAGGAAAAGTGCCTTATTTTGGAATGCTTCTGTTTTGCATATGAAATTATGGTAATTGTGCCAGTATTTATTTAAACAAATCTACAAATAATATTTAAATTTAAAACTAAACACAATAATTACAACCTAAACCAGGCCTAGTCTCACTCCCGGTATAAAAACATAATTATTATTATATAAGCGCCATGGATCCACCCGAGAAGGCGATCGAGAAAGGATGTAACTATGCCGTGCTATATTCTGTCCCAGTGAGTGATGCACGTACCTACTCATAGTCTTCATAATATTAATATTCTAGTTAGTTTTTTGTTAATACGAACACTATTAACTCTTTGTTTGTAATAATGAAATTATTTTTTTAGTATTACGTGAGCAACTTGTTTGTTGAGATATTTTAATGATTTTGGCACGTGATTGGTCTAGGTCTACTCGTAAAACCTTTGTATCCTTTTGAATCATGTAATCGATCTGCGCATTTAGGAAATAATCAAGAATTAGTTGTGTTAGTGAGAATAATAAACAACGAACTTTTGAATTATTACAAAATGTGAAAATATTATTATTTTAAGTTATTAGACGTCTTCCGATCCGTGATGGTCGTCACTGGAGATCTTTTCTTCGGTATAGGCTATCAGTTCTATGAGCACTGTAGCTTACCCATAATACCCATTGATACTTCAACTTTCAAATTTTACGAGCTATTTCGATGACTCTGATTCTTTGCCCAATATCCTTGTTCCGAATTTTATTCTGTAAAGAAACTCCGAGCCTAGCTCTTTCCACTGCTTGTTAAGTCACTCTTAGTCTCTCTAAAAGGCGAGCAGCCAACTACCACTTTCCAGAGCCGTATGTCTTCAGTGGCAATACACGCCTTTTTAAACACCCTTGTCTGGAGACACTGTGAGATACTCGACGAGAAGATATCACGTAGCTTCCCAAACACTGCCCTCAGAGTCGGGTTCTTAGGGCGACCTCTTTGTCGAAGTTGGACCTACCTAACTGAACAATCTGTCCAAGGTTAGTATAATGGCCTACATTTTCAAGAGTATCCATTCCCAACAACAATCGGTAAGGGTGCCACATGGACATTTGACATGAATTTTGTCTTGTCCATGTTCTTTTTAAAGCCCACCTGTTGGGAAACGTTCGTGAGCAGTTTCGGAGAAACAATGTCTCCCTGTCTCACCCCTTTCTGCAATTGGATTGGTTTCGTGCTCTCTTCCTGAAGTAGGATGGATATGGTGCCGTTTCTAAATAAACACTCCAACTCTTAGATATACCAATAGTCGAAATGACATCGTTGGACTGCAATACTGCCCAGGTTTCTATTTAATCAAAGGCTTTCCTATATTCCACAAACGTTAGACTCCGATTATACTCCTCGGTCTTCTTTATTATCTGGCGGAGGGTGTGTATTTAGTGTATGAACTATGATACTAAAACCTTTTAGTAAACCGGCTTGTTAGGGGGATGTAAGTCACCAAACCTGCGTTCGAGACGGTTAGTATTGACTCTCGAGAACAGCTTGTTGTATGCATGGGACAGAAGGGAGATTGTTCTACAATTCTTCAACAATGAGTATCACCCTTTTTAGGGTTCCGTAGCGAAATGGCAAAATACGGAAACCTTATAGATTCGTCCGTAAGTCCCAGCCACTTTTTTACAAAAGTCTAAGAGCTATCCTGTTGAAACTTGGTAAGTAGAAGTATAATGTGAACCGCATTAAGATTTTCATACAAAAATAATAATAAAACTAATTTTGGGGGTTCCCCCCATACTTATAAATGAAACTCAAATATTTTTTTTCACCAAACCCATACGTGTGGGGTGTCTATAGATAGGTCTTTAAAAATGATATTGAGGTTACTCACATCATTTTTGTCTAAACTGAACAGTTTGCGCGAGAGACACATCCAAAGTGGCAATATGGCTGCTTTCAATATAAAATTCATAAACATTAAATATTTTTTTTATAATCAAAAGGGACTTATGTGATTTTTTTATTGACTGAGTAATCTTACAGAAAATATCAAAATACAACCAAATAGAGGCTTGAAATATACATCCGATGATATATAACACATAGATATACAACTTTGATTAATAAAAATAATCAACAAAAACCGAAATAAAAACTTTGACGGGCTCTCCTGTAAAAAAGTGACTTTTCGATTTGTGGCCGTTTTGAATTTAAGCAGCGATATATGGAGAGTACATCATTCGGAAAACTATCGAACACTGGGAGAAAGGTTTCCCTATAGGGGGAAAAAGAGTATCAAATCTCCGATATGCCGACGACACCGTTCTCCTTGCTACATCCATGGAAGATATGAATGAGCTGTTCCAAAGACTCGAGAGTGAAAGTGACGACATCGGTCTCGCAGTGAATAGAGCTAAAACCAAATTAATGATTGTGGATCGAGCCGGGAAGCTAACAAATGTCACCTGCAACATTCCTGGCATTGGCATCGTCGACCACTACATCTACCTCGGCTCTCAAATCTGCAACGATGGTAGCTGTGTCCCCGAAATTAAAAGGCGAATAGGAATGGCTAAAGACGCTATGACACGTTTAAGCAACATCTGGAAAAAGAGAGGAATTGGCATAAAAACGAAGATCAGACTGATACGAGCCCTAGTATTCCCTATCTTCCTGTATGGAGTGGAAACATGGACCATTTTGGCACGAGAAAGACAGAGGATTGATGCTTTTGAGATGTGGTGCTGGAGACGAATGTTGAGAATACCGTGGACTGCGAAACGCACCAATGCATCGATCCTAAGTCAGCTTCGAATAAAAACTCGCTTGTCAACTATATGCCAACAACGTATTCTCTCCTATTTCGGCCACCTGGTGCGCAGAGGCGATGAAAGCTTGGAGAAACTGATTGTGGTTGGGAACACCGAAGGCAAACGATCGCGCGGTCGTTCACCAACTCGATGGACAGATCAGGTGAAGGAATCATCGTCCTCTAAATTCTACTCGGTGGTAAAGGATGCGCTGGACAGAAACCGGTGGAGGCGGATCATCCGATCCAGGTGCAACTCTGAAGCTGACCACGATCCTCAGACATGAGGGACCGACTACAGAGAGCATACTGTACCATATCTGGTACAATCGAAATAATGTAGTCCACTGTTCGTTTAGAGACACCTAGCGTAATCTGTCGACCGACGGAATAATCATTACATACTTAGCAACGGTTTAGGAATGGCAAGTGCCACCAGATGGTGTTAGCTATCGATTGATATTGTGATTCGTATAGAATTTGGGAGAGCGACGCGAGCTCGTGGTTTATGTAAATAGAAAATTCTTAAAAAAATAGTTTTTTGAATATTTGGAAGTGGAAAAAAATACATTCCATTGGAAATAGTGTATATTACATGAAGGCAAGTATTTTTTTTAAATACTACAGTTTTATGTTCTAACATATCAAATTATTTAAATGTTCCAGATTTGGTACACCATGCATTAGTTCACTTCTAACATATTGTTTCGGTTGGAGTTTATTACAGATTATGGCGAAGAAGGTATTGTATAACGAGTTGATTGAGCAGTATTTAGATATATACCGTCAGGGAGTGAAGACAGGCGTGACTTTTCAAGTGCGGAAAGTGATGATGACATGGCGAAAATCAGAGAAAACTTGCACCAAATGAATGAAGATTGTGACTTTGAAAATGATATTGAGCCTACCAGGTATCCACCATTTTCTTGAACTAATTGTGGTACTACCCTCGCTGAAAATGTGAATGAAGAGTCAACAAATCCTCAAGCCCGCATTTCAGGACCAAGTACGTCATCACGCCAAAGTAGAATTCTTTCACTGTGCCAGTTATAAGAAATCGAATTTCGAATAATGTAACTACTAATAACTAAGTACTAAGTGGTCTTTTACTATAGGCCTCATTAGTAAGCGCAGTATAGTCCAACAAGCTATGGAGAGAGCTATGCTCGGAGTCTCTCTGAGCAATTGACTCAGAAATGAGGAGATTCGTAGACGAACCAAAGTTACCGACATGGCCCAACGAATTAGCATGTTGAAATGGTAGTGGCCAGGCCAGATAGCACGCAGAACTGATGGCCGATGGGGCCGTAAGGTTCTCGAATGGAGACCATGTAACGGCAAGCGCAGCGTAGGACGTCCACCCACAAGGTGGGTGACGATCTTATGAAGGCCACAGGATCACGCTGGATGCAAGCCGCTTCCAACCGGTCCTATTGGAAGTCTAAAAGGGAGGCCCATGTTCAGCAGTGGACGTCTTATGGCTGATATGATGATGATGAACTACTAATAAAAGAAAGAAATGAAATTTAATTTGGAAAAAGAAATCTTTACAAGCTGATCAACCCGAATTTTCTGGAAATACAAATTTAGAGCCACCAATCACAAATTCGGAAAACCCATTGCAATATTTTTTATATTTTTTTGATAATGAAGAATACATAAACTCGGCGTCCAAAAAACCCATCTAAAACATTCTACATCATAACTGTTTGCTCATGGGCATTGCTCCGGAACGAGAAAAAACAACGCTGTGAGTTATCCACAGTGTAAAGGAAAAACATACTCGGAGATTTTGCGAAAAGTGTCGTTTTGAGTTATGTTTGAACAAAGACAACAATTGTTATAATAAATTTTATTCATAAGTAGAGCTATTCTTAATGTAAAACTAAATAATGATTATGTTCATTGATCCTAAATATGAGCCAAATACTAGTGTTAATGCACACTGTACCACATATGGAACAGAATTGAAAAAATAAATATCTAAAAAATCAATGAACTCTATTTGTTATTATTATCATTTATTATGTCTAGACACTATATAGAACCACATATATTTTTTTGACGCGATTTAAAAAAATCATGCATTGTAGGGTTAAGTTTCATACTCATATTTTTCTGCCTATCCTTTGAAGATTACAAACAGTAATGAAAAAAAAACAACTTGGTAGGAAACTGTTGCTACTTTATCTCACTTCCAACCAACGGAACTCTAAAAACACAGCGAAAATTATCACCGGGGAGTCGAACCTATTACCAATAAATTGGCAATCTGATCCTACCAGGATGTTAGGCTTATCTATTGTGCTATTACCGAAGCCTGCTGGTCAAAGGGTCTGTGTTCACATTCCGGGTAAAACACGAATGTATATAATTATTAGTATTGGTTCTTCGTATAAGAAAACATGTTATGTTTGTTGTAATGGTGGTTTCTAATAATTGTATATATGTTATGAATTGTCATCGTTTGTGTGTACTTGTCTTTATATTGTTGAGATAATTATGTTTTTTAATTCATGTATGTTTAATATGTACATTTTGCATTTATTTTTGGCGATATAGTGGAAAAATGGGAACCTTACGATAAAGGAACAAAATAATACAATACATAATCATCATCATCATCAGCCTATAATGTTCCCACTACTGGGACATAGGCTTCCTCCCTGTGAGAGGGAGTGGGACATAAGCCACCACGCGGGCCCAGTGCGGGTCGGTAGATGTCATATGTCTTCGAATTTTTTGTTCTAGGACATGCCAGTTTCCTCACGATGTTTTCCTTCATCGTTTTGAGAGCATTGGTGATGAAATAAATTACACAAAGTAATGCGCCAGGCTGGGTTCGAACCCAGACCTACAACTCGTAAGTCGGAGCCGATACCACTAGGCCACCACTGCAATACCACTGCCTAACAAACTTATTCCCGCACAATACAAACATAACACCTGACTATTCCTATTTCAAACGTTAGCCAACGGTCTATTAAACGAGAAAGCGATCCCGCCACGGCCATCCCTATTCTCGACAATGGTTTAAAATTGTTTCAGTACCGGTCCCGGGACCAGTTGCACCTCTACTGGGAATTAAAATGGCTGGCAACACTGTTTGTAGGGTTAGAAGTATTTTGTTTTTTAGTTTAGTTTATAGATTTTGTTATTGGCTGGTAAGAAGGTGACGATTGATGGTATTTATTTTGCAAATAGGTTCTAGAAAACACTTTTTACACCTAAAAACACATTTTTTATAACTAGGTGAGTCCGATGGTTCGTACTCGACTATTCTGAGAAGAAACAGCCTTACGGCTGATGATGATGATGATGTTGGCACAAGCACCCAGACCTGGAGCAACTATTTGTAGAGCTTACATTTTTTGTTCCTTAAGGGAATTGAACGACAACTACTGTACAAGATTTATGATCTAACTAATGCTTAACTGATAGGTGCAGCCGTGGTAAATTAATAATTTGTATGTATACCTACTTATTAGTCATCTATAACAACGAACGTTTTCAAGAAAAAAGTTGACTCATTTAATTGTAACCCTTTTAATGGAACCAATGATACGAGCCATAACTTGTTCTATAAAATGCTAGAAAAATTGGATTCTGAAGGACAAAAGTCTTACATATTCTGTAAGACTTTAAATGTTTTCGTCATTTCAGTTTCACAGTGACATTTTTTTAAACAATAAATAATTAATAAAATGTAACCGTCTTACCACAAGATAAACATCTGTACCCATAACACGAGTTTTCACTATTTTACTTTACAGCGTCTTTCCAGTATTTACAACGTTTCTTGAATGGAAAAATGGAGCAGCGCCTCTGGTGTGCGAAGGAGGATCTAATTTTTTCCTTGAAATTTGAAATGAGAAAATTTGATAATGTCAAAGTTCCAGTTTACGTCTGAATAACTGAAAACTCATGATAAGGCCTCTGTTGAACTCTTGCCTTAAAAAAGTGTAACTGCAAAACGACCCTTATTCAACGAAAAATTTCCTTTTGACGTTGGCAGTTTTTTGACAAGGTTAGGGGGTAAGTGGTGCTATTTCAAAGATTGTTTTTTTTTTTTTTATTAAAAAAAATTGTAAACATAACTAATAAACTAAACCGGTACTAAGAACGGTAGTAATGTATTGACGGTAAGGTCTGCGTAGAGTCATCGGCTGAAAGATTACCACAGCCTATAGGCTCCTGCATCAAAAGACTTACTGGTGCATATCTAATACTGAAGGTAAAGTAAAAAGGGCTCATTATCTTGTTCACTGAAACTAACTGGAAGAGTTAACTGCACTTGGCGTTTAGAAATAAGTTTTCTAGTGACAGTAGGAGTATTAGGGTTGACGCATACAGAAGGACCTCTAGTTGAGAGAGATTTTAACTCATAAATGCGGAAGTGACTTTGTTTGCTCGTTTGTTTATTTATTCCCTTAACCTGCAGTGTTCCCAGGTAACCGTGACCCTGGAACGTAAAAGGCTATTGAAGGATCACCATGGATTTAGTCAGTACAAGTCTGACAGTTCCTGACCTCTCGTCCCACACCTGGTGGAATTTTACCACGATAAAAAAAAACCTGTACTATTCCACTATTATTAGGCAAAGGCCTGCGTCAATTTCTTCCATGAACTCTTTTTACTAGACTATATCGAACCTGCTCTCGTGGTATGCGTTTAGTCTTCTCGCTATCATTTTCTGAGCCGGTCTCGGTGGCGCTGTCCATTGTTTTTTACGCTTTCATAATTAATCTTTGAACCGGATTTAGAGACAGATGGGACGATGGAGACTTTTCTAATCTATTTAAAAAAAAGCGGAGGAATCCATAGGAGGGAATGAACAGCTAGTAATTGGTAGTGAAACTAATTATTTCATACAATACAAGTGAAAATAATGATCAAAATAACGTGCAAGGGATGATGAATCTGACATTCACAACCCAGTAACTGGGTAATACGATACCCCATGATAAGACTGGTTGTCAAACTTTCGAGCTTCTGACTAACAGTAACGACTTTTTTTTTAATGGGACAAACCCACCACATTATTCCCAAACCACTGCAACTCCTGAAAGTCAGAATCAACAGTGGCAACCACCAGAAAAGCGCCGAGACAATGAAGCTCGACGTGTCCCGGAGAATGAATTTACCTGTCTTGGATCCTGAAATTAATCAGAAAAGAATAGTGGAGGCGTAGGAAAAATATGTTTCCACTTTAACAGTAACGACTGGCAAAGATTTACAAATTACAGCCGGGACCAACGCTTTTACGTGCTTTCTGTGGCGTGGAAGAAACTCGTTCTAATAAATGACCACCCATCCACAGACCAACCTCAGTAAAGGCGGCTTAACCTCGAAGGTAGACCTGAAAGACTTAATTAAACCATTTTTTTTTCTATGGAGCTTATAAATGAATACTATGCCCATTTACCTACATAACTTCTCAGTCAATACATAAGTCCTGCAGGTCCTATCATATTTTATTTCGAGATCAACGTGAAAACGATACATTATATACAGGCTGAACATGTATTTACATGAACCGATATTTTACGGGCCGGCTTTAAGCCCGGACGTCCAATATATATTTATTAATTTCTGATAATTTTTACATGCAACACGATTTTCACGAGGCTTACGGATGTCGGGAAGCGGTGTAGCGTCTGCAGAAAAGATTTGATTTTAGTCATTTTGATGTTTATTGTACACAAAAGACCAGGTCAATGAAACGTTTTATGTAATGCAACAAACAAATTCTATAGTCAGGTCGGAAGTTGCTGGCTTTCTTTTTTATTATATTTACTTTTGCCACAGACTTCCGAAGGAAAAGTAATTTTTTATAGGTTTATTATACCTACTTAGTTTTTAATATCAATGACTTGCCATAGTTGCCATCTATTCTGCTAAAAGGTGTTTTCTGACGCTGGACTGTTTGGCGATACCTTTATCTTTTAAGTAGACAAAAATCAAAATGCGCCTAAAACGTTATGATCTAATCTTTTTGATTGCAATTTTTCACCAATATACAAAAAAAAATCCTTATAAAAATATAGAATCTACTTTTTTTGCCAACCCTACCAGCGCGCTGCAACGCATGCAGTTAATAATGATATATAGAATTTTGCGAGCGTTCCCTTAATCTGTTGGATTACTGGGTGATGCGACGCGGCAACACCCTGTGTAGTCATCATCATCATCATCATCACCGGTAATAATCATTGTCGTTTAATTACAGGTGATGAAGACGTGCGTGTTTTTATATCTTACATAATCTGTTTATAATATTCCCACTGCTGGGACACCGGCCTCCTCTCTGTGACAGGGAGACGGGAGTATGCCATTATCCACCAAACGCGCCCAGTGTGATTATACAACATTATTTTTAACCGACTTCAAAAAAAGGAGGAGGTTCTCAATTCGTCGGAATCTTTTTTTTTTTTTTTTTTATGTATGGTCCCCGATTTCTCGAAGACGCCTGGACCGATTTGGAAAATTTTTCTTTTGTTTGAAAGGGTATACTTTCCAATGGGTCCCATGATCACCAGGTCAGGATCTGATGATGGGATCCTAGGGAAATCGAGGGCAACCTTCAAATTTTATAGGCACATACTGCCTTTTTCATATATTTTCTAAAGCTGTTCAAGTATTTGCATCTGATAATCATCATCTCAGGTGGATGACCTGATGATGGAAGGTACAACTCCTTAACAGTAAGGAGTAGGCATCGATTGATTTACTTTGTCTTCGCATATCTCTGGAACTACAAGTCCGATTTAAGTAATTCTTTTTTTGTTGTACTAGGTATCACTTAACTTAGAGAATACTGCAAGTTTCATCAAAATCGGTTCAGTAATTTTTGAGATATGGAATTTTATTAGCTTATTGTGTACATGAGTGATGTAAGTACCAGTGCGAAGGATTACATAATTCTAGTGCACATGTGAGAAAATGTTCTTGACAAGAATTCGGGTTGAATATTTAAACTAAAAAGAGTAAAATAAAAACTTTTTCAAAAAAAATGTAACCGCCTTCAAAAACAACCACAAAAAAGTATAAAATAATCTACAAAATAACTTTTCTTTCGGAAGTCGGTGGCTAAAAAGACAATGAAAAGAAAAAAAACAAAGGCACCGACTTCCGAAAGAAAAGCTATTTTGTAGATTATTTTACACTTTTTTGTGGTTGTTTTTGAAGGCGGTTACATTTTTTTTTAGTATAATATATGCGAAACCTGAATTTAGTTTGTTCAGAATCAGTAACTGATTCGATTTCAATAATTTTTACACCATGTTATATTTTTTTTCAAAAAGATTTTAATTAAATTTTATTACCAGTTAATTACAATACAATCACCGTACGGTTAGGTACCTATTGCCAAACGATTATCACGACTGTCTAACACAGGAGACGCGGTTTACGCGGGTGTACCACGGAATGAGCATGTTTTTGAACGGACCACCAGGTAATATACAAGCTTATAACTTTGTGATTTTTTATGATACGGTTTTAAAATTGTGTACATAGATTCTTTACACAGAAATATTGAACAGATGTATCAGGTTTCGCATAAACAAAAAATAATGTTGTAGATGTCTCAAATGGTCTTCGAGTTTTTTGGCACAAGGACGTGCTGTTTCCCGTGTATAATGTTTTCTTTTACCGTTTTGAGAGCAATGGTGGTGAAATAAATTACACAAAGTAATGCGCCTAGCTGGGTTCGAACCTATGACCACTAAAAACCGGCAAAATGCGAGTCCGACTTGCGCGGTTCCGTACCTATCTATAAAAAAGGTAAAAGGATCATGTTCGTTTTATGGAACCCACCTTGGATATTTATTTTATTCTGTTTTTAAGTAGGTACTTATTTTGAATTATTCCCGTTGGATCCCACTTTTGAATCCCCACTTGAATATTTTTCCCGTGTTTGTTATAGCCCGAATAGAAATACATCTTCTGTCACAATTTCAACTGTCATCTATCAAGGGCCCTGTCGGGGTCGCGGGACTGTCTGGAACGCAAAGGGCTATTGCAGGACAACGTGGATTTTAGTCAGTACAAGTTCGATAGTCCCTCCCGTCCTGTCCTGGGTGGGGAGGACTCATTTTATGAGTTTATTAAGAAAATCTACCACGGGTCATGAGATACAGCCTGTTATCAGACGAACAGACAGATGAACAGCGAAGTCTTAGTACGAGTAATTAGGTTCCGTTTCACCCTTCATCATCTCATCATCATCTTCTTCATCCTTCATCTTCTTAACTATAAAAACGAATGGTTTCACTAAAATGATTGACTAACTCTCTAGAGTACGACTGAAAATTCCCTGAAAGCCATTTTGCGTGTTGGTAACGTTTCTAAACGATGAATGGTAATCGACCACGCTTCAGTTTCAGGAGAGAGTGTTAGTTCGATGAACAGTTACGTGAACTTCAGAAGTGAAGTTTGGCGGAATGGTTTGCACAATGCCTGCCGGGGTTGCGGGACTTTCTCATCAGGTAACCGTGACCCTGGAACGTAAAGGGCTAATGAAGGATCAGTCTGGATTTTATTCAGTACAAGTCCGACAGTCCCTCCCGCCCCACCCTGGTTGGAAGGACTCATTTGATGATTTTAACACGATAAAAAAATGGTTGGCGGTCAAGTGGTTTAGCGATTGACTGCTACGCTCTATGTCGCGGGTTTTGTTAAAGTACGGAATAAATATTATTTGAAGGATCAATAATTTGTTGTTCCGGGTCTGGGCGTTTGATTATTTATTTGTTTAGTGTTTGTAAGTACACCAATACAATACAGGAGTAATTCTTAGTGACCATAGTTTAAAACAAGATCTCTGATTCACAAAGTAATGCACCTAGCTGGCTTCGAAAATTGTTAAATATAAACTTCAAGCTTAAATCATTGGTATATAAAAAACAACCTTCAATCTTGCGTAGGATGTCTAGATTTGTCTAAAACCTAGACATTTACAACTACCTACCTTTAACTAGAATAATATTCTCCTAATGACGATAAAAACATCGAGTAAAAATAGTCAATGTAAATGTCAGAAAATCAAGTGACATATAAGGAATGATTATGAAGTTACTAAGCAGTATTGGTGGGTCACGGAACCGTTAAGGACACTGTGGCCCTGGGAGTCAAAGGGCAACTTAAGGAGCAGTGTTTTTTTTTCTTGATAAAATCATCAAATGAGTCCTCCTATCCACAGCAAGGACTTAGACTTGTACTGACTAAAATTTACGGTGATCCTTCAATAGCCCTTTGCGTTCCAGGGTCATGGTTAACTGATGAGTTCCACGTCCAAGAAGTAGGGTGGAGTTGGATAGTTCGCTCCACCCTAGTCATTTCAACAGTCACTTCAAGCCATATATTTTTATAAATATTGCATAATTATTTTGATTGTAAAGCCGTCGGTCTCGGCTGTCATTTGTAGATCTTTGACAGTCGTTACTGTTAGTCAGAAGCTGTAAAATCTGACAACTAGTCTTACCATTGGGGGTACCCCACAGTAACGACAACCCAGTAACTGTGTTGTGGAGGTTCGATAGCCAGTCGCTCCATGTAAAATACGGATATTCAGCTGCATCTGGTTTGACTGGAAGCCGACCCCAATATGGTTCGGAAAAGGCTAGGCAGATGATGATGCATTTGATTGAATTTCTCCTGCTTCGTGAGTGCGCTTATGAACATTTAAACTCACTTACAGAAACGCACAAACCCGCAACAAATACTTGTATGTAGATAACGCAATAAAATTTACGTGCGGGAATCGAACTTGCGACGTGACGCTACGCAGCATTCCATCTCTCAGCCATTGCACCAAGCGAGATTAAATCATCAACATATCCCACTAATAAAATCCCGACACGAGATTCGAACCCACAAAACTCCGATAGCGGGTCATTTACCATTGACCAATACCTCGCGGCTAATGTACCATTATCAAGGGAAAATGACGGTCAAAAATACGATTAGTAGTTTTGTTTGAAGTGTAAATTCAACCTTGTTTATTTGGAATAGGGTGCAATTTTGAATGTAGACAAATATGCGGTAGTTGAAAAGTTGCGGCTGCAATTTCTATTAGTTATGTTCACGTTGTGTTTGAAGAGGTAAGCAGTGCAGTGTGGATGATTTTAGATTGACGTTTGGATCAGAAATGAAAGATGGAAAATGTTTTAGAAGGTATGTTAGAGTTTAGAAGGCAACTTAGGTGCAGTGGTTGGAAAGATCGTTATTACCTATAGAAAATTACTGTTTTTTTTTAACTTTTTGTCTAGATCATGATGTTGTTGAGGATAGACATTTAGGTTATCCTCCTTATCTGTTATGAAAAATCGCTAATTGTCAATTAAATCTAGTCTAAAGGCTCTGACAAAAATCGCTCTCGAAATTCGACGCATTCGGAAACATGCAGCACTTTTAATAACGACACCCCCTCCTACCTACCCTGTAAGTAAAACAGCATGAATATAATAGTACGTGACATGACTTATATACTGCAAACCATACATACTTAATGTATGTACGTTTTCAAGAACCACACAGCGATACAAGTAGGTACACAACAAAACACAACGTTATAAAGGCTATTGATCCATTTTCCATAACGCTCTTTATGAATATAACGTTCAGTAAATACTTTATTCTAACAAGCCAAATAACAAACAAATGTGACACACACATCGACACAACGCTTAGAATATCATAGATAGCTCACACACACATGTAAACGTTCTGAGTTTTATAATAAACACGTAAAATCATTATTTGATGATTTCGAGGTACGCGAGTCATCGAGGGTGAGGTGGGAGGCTGGAGAGCCTCATCCCACTGCACGAGGGGTCGGCGATGCAGCAGCAATGCAAGCTACCCTCAGTGTGGCCGGCGAGGCTGGTGATGTCGCGTGTTACCACCTACGCAGCGCGAGAAAACCTACCGCGCAAAAAATATCTAAAAATCTCTCATAAAAACTCTACCAAACAACATCAAAATAAAAAAATTAAGAAAAAAATCAACAAAACGGCCTAAAATTCCAAAAATATCGAAATAAAAAAACCAAAATTTGGTGACAAAATTCGAAATTTTGCGCGCATGCGTCTTACGCACCGCTGCCGCCCGCCGTCACATTCAGAAATAGTTTTATGCAATAGACTCTATTTAATTTTTCTCCACAACACACCATAATCATAATAAATAGTATTTAAGTGAATTTGTAATCAATAGTATTCAGCAACACTTGAACTCTATAGACTTTCAAAAGACCGGTTTAATTTTACTGTAAAACTAGTGTAAGGCAACTGAAGGCAGTTTGACTCGGATTTGTTGCACAAGGGCTAAATAACATCAGCAACCATCCGGGAGAAGCAGCTATCAAAAATAAAGAAGAAGAAAAAGAAACCACCACATGGAAAGTCCGCGCAGAAGACCATGGCACTATAGAAGCGGACTAAAATAAGTTAAATGCGCAAGAAACTGAAAAAAGCCAAGATTTCATAGCAAAGGGGAATCTAGGAGAACAAATAACAAACAGCGCCATTTGACGATAAAGAAACACGTTTTTTCGCAATAGAACAAGTTTTAAGTTTATATCAACCGTTATTACAAGGAATCAATAGAAAAGAGAATTTAAATCTTACGTTTTTTGAGTACATTTAAACAACACTGGTTAATTTTGGAACTTTTAAATATAATTTAAATTGATTTTTATATACAAAACTCTCTATATATATCTAGTGAAAAGTAATTTAGTGAAAGACTCTGGACCTACACGTTAAGGCTAAGTGATATTTGAAATATTTGGCAACTAAGTTTTGGGAAAAGCTTTCGACCAATTTCATCAACCGCTCCAGACATTGGTGGATGAAAACAAATAAGCGAAACAAAAAATACAAAAATTCTTGTGCCTTAAATTGGCCTTAAATTATAAGTAAAAAAGGTAAGATAAAATTACTCCAAAAAGTTACAAAAAAATCTAAATTTTACCGAGTTTACCTACCTGTTGAAGCGACTTCTAGATTTCTTTAAATAGTACAAAATTAAAAATAAAATTAACGTTAAGACTTAGTTAAATATTTACGTTATTTCTATACCTATAACGTTTTATATGAGTATGTATAATTAATGGGCATAACAAGGGCTAGACACACAATAAACTGACAATACAAAAGAAGACAGAGAAGAAGAAAAGGAGACAGAAGAATATATACAAGACTTTACAGAAGATATACAGAACTTTACAGAAAATATACATCTTAACCACAAAACAGACTTATTTCGTCACCCAGAAGACAGCACTCAGGTAAGATTTGATTGAGAAAATTTGATGAAACTAAAAACGAAAATGTTCGTCCATCTTTGTTTTCCACGCGGTCATTTCAAGTCATTCCCCTTGACCGCACAGCTGAAACTACTGGAGAAAACAGATCAACATGATCGTTAAGCTCATCATCTTTAACTTTAAAACATTCATGTTCTTTTTTGTTACATAGTTTACGTAAAATTATATAATGAGCAAAATGGCCGCCGGCTATTAAAATAAAATTGACATCTATTATCTCGCTCGCACTCAGGGGAACCGTATCGACTGTTTCATCTTTTTCAGGATCGTACTCGAATTCGTCCATGTTAACCTCTGCATTGCCTTCTTTTTTATCTTCTGCATTAAGTTCTTCTTCTACATCTTTAAACTAAAGTAATTCTTTATTTTCTATATCTAAAGTATTATAAGAAAAAATCTGTGCAGAAAAATATAAAAAAGTCTGAAATTTTTTCTCGTCTCAAAAATAAAGACCATGTGACTTAGTACCGTCACTGTGTTAGCATCGAATGCCAAGAACGGTGTAGAAACATTCGCCCTAACTTTCGTTTTCGCCAAGTCAAGTTCAGGTTTTGCCGATGATTCCGGCGTGCGTGCCTTTTGCGCATGTCCGAGTCATCACAGTCATTGCCCAGCCAAATTATTGATCTCCGCCATGTTGGAAAACTGCGGGGGGGAAAGGGGGGGCGTCATTTACTAACGTGATAGTTTTCACAACGCTCAATTATGTAGGGAGGTGGGCCGTGGGGGGGTCCGAAAAAATGTATACATCAATATGGCGTATTTTGTATTAAATTCTATCGGTCACGCCCATCGGTTCGCGGAATTTATAGCTGGGGCTTTAGTGCCGATGCGATAGTTTATTTTAATTATATCGTCCTTTCATTTAATTAATATGGGCTTTGGTTAGGGCTTGGTGGAGGGAGACTGTGCATTTGCTGCAGTTTTAGCTTCTATATTATCGTCTGGAGTTGAAGTCTGTTCTAACACAAGATCAATTTGACACCATTGAATTTCGAAGGATTAGCCGCTCATTGTTAGGTCATCACATAACTAAAGTTCAAATGTAATATTTGAAAGTCCTACTTCTCCAAGAAAACTAACTTCTTCAGGTATCTTGATCCTGCCGAACCACTTTTGAATCTACTAACATCATCAGTTACATCACGTTTACTTCTGCACTTAACTATAAGACGTTAAAAAAAATATGATGTTTTCTGGAATCTTGATCTTACCTTACAACTTTTTTGAGTCTGCCATGATCATCAGATTCATCACGCTTACTTCTGATCGAGCAGATATACCATAATCCATTTTGAAAACACTTCTAGTCTTGTCATCCACATAAAATACTCTTTTATTCAACTCTGCATTTCAAAAATCATCATCCCTAATGAAATCCAAAATACTCAGACCCCTTTCTACATTCACACCCTTCGCGACTAAAGCTCACTATTGAGTGGTATACAGACACGTAGGTAGGTAGATACCTCATCAGTTAAGTGCCGCTCCCTTTTTCAATGGATGAATCATTGAGCCTGCATCGCATGACAAGTTGATAACACTATAAGCTGAGATTAATTATTATTATGGATATGGTAATGAGAACTTCTGTTGAGAGAAAAAAGTCTTTGTGGGAGATGTTTTAAATAATGGTGACAGCTTTTATGTAATGTTGTATTGGGAACTAGCTATTAATTGCCCATGGCTTCGCTGGAATTCACTTATGTAGCGAATTATGGCGTCATCACAAGCAAGTTATTGTTGTTTTCAGGATGAAAGATATCCTATGTATAATTCTGTCTTCTGTACAACTACATAATTTGCAAATTTTCAAAATGATCTGTTCAGTGGCTTAGGCGTGAACAGCTAACAAACTTACTTTCACATATCTAACATTAATTTAGTTATATAAGAGGTGGTTATAGAATTTGGCTGATCAGTGGTAGCCCAGTAGTAAAGGCCCCGACTTACGAGATGTAGGTCGAAACAGCCACCGGCATTACTTTGTGTAATCATTTCATCATCACTCCTCTCAAAACGGTGAAGGAAAATATTGTAAGGAAACCTACATGTCCTAGAATCAAACATTCCAAGACATGTAACATCTACCAAACCGTAAGGCACACGCATGACAGATTGTAGTCCACTCCCTCTCAGAGATGTGGGCTGTGCCCAGCAGTGGGATCTTTGTAGGCTGATTATTCTATGTAATGTCTAAAAATGCATAGTTAGTTATAATAACTCATTTAACCATGACTACATTTCCGAAGCTGGTATACAGAGATACGGTTTTGGGAGTTCTGAATGAAATCCGGAACGGCATAGACACTAGATACGTAAAATACGCATTCACTTGTAGATTCCGGATAAATTGTACGTAGTACGTACGTTAGACTGCCGTATACGAACTAGAGTTTAGTCTAAACTCAGACATAACAGAACTTCATCACACCTGTAATACCCGAAATTACAGGCAGAAACCTCACATTTCTCAAGTTATTTTTAAGTCCCCTTAAATGACATCTTTGGGCCATGTTATTGTCATCAAATAGCCACGAATCTAGACGTCGCGCGTCATGACTTCTATTCCATTCCATTAAATTAACAAAGTTCAACGTTGGACTGATAACAACATAATCATTTCCATCGAAACATCACTTTTTTCAGCCGAGTGTCTAACATCAGATCATACTGCTTTATCCTTCACGGGATTTCCTGAGGTTACCGTTACCTTAGAACATAAAGGGAAATTGAAGGAACAGAGTATGATTGTTATTATATAATCAGTATAAGAATCTGAAAGTCTCTTCCGCTCCACCTTTTTTTTTTTTTTTTTTTTTACGTGGCAAAATCCGCTCCACCCAATATAGAGAGAGGTGGTGTGCTATACCCAATTGAGATTTTTACACCTCAAGAAAAGCGGTCCAGAGTCGTTGTACACTGTTTGGAGATTCCTAAGACCTCGGCAAATCTTTGACGCTATGGAGGCCCCGTCAGTTTGCTGGTAGATTCTTAAGGAGCGTGGTACACGATGCACCCTCGGCACCCTCCTTCAACGATAAAACAGAAAGAAACTTGAAACCTTTGAGTGAACCCTACTTCTTATTAGGTCTGAATTCAAAATTTCATATCGGAAGTCGGGATATCTGTTCAATTCAATCATGTTGTCACCAATGTTTCGTTTCTATCACTAACTAGTCTTATGTCCAATAGTGATAAATAATTATGTATTATGAAACGTCAGAAGCTATAGGTTTCGTGCTTAAATAGTAGTACCCGTGGTTCTTGATCAGACGACGAGCTACCCATTACTCGCCGTCCGCAATGGATGCGCGGCTTTATGGAAAATCAACTTGTGAGACTATGAAGCCACGAGCTCTTCCAACAAATGACAAAGAAGATTTTCTTCTCAAGAAAAAAGTTACTCATTATAAGAAACTACACCTAATCGCTTCCATTATAGCTAAGAAACAAAAAAATAAATAATAATATTAACAACTAATAATATTTTTTTGTAAGCACGTTAGTTGAATCATTATCGTGTCCTTAATGTCATTTTATATTGAACTAGTGTGCTGCCCTTGCTTTGGCTGGATGCATTCGCAATGCCAATACGCTTCAGAAAGATGAGCATTTTCTATCATCATTTTCCTGTCTCTTATCTCATTAGTTTTCGACTGAACCAGCATGGTCCACTGCTGGGCAAAGGCCTCTTCCAAGTTCTTCGAAAAGCTCTTGTCCAGCGCCACCTTGAAGCAGCCCGTCTAGTTTTGTCTCGTCTCGCCTCTTCTTTCATAGGACACGGTGGTGCCATCAAGTCTCCAGACAACCATTGTGTAGAGACTATTGCCCCGCAGACAAAGTAGCAAGTTGACCCGCCAAATTCGAATATTATAAAATTGACCTCTGACCTTCATAATCCAGTTACTAGGCAACTCGATACTCCCCCCATGCAAGGCTCGTGGCATCAAGAGGATAAACGGCAAAATTGGTATGAACCAGAACAATTTTACTGCTTAACCGTACGGTATTTCAGTCCGAGCCTTCCAAATCGCGAATGTGACATAATAGGTTATCAATAGTCACCCATACACGATCCGGACTCGATGAACGTTGAAGAAGAATTACGGAACATAGAGTTACTGGAATCCGAAATAAATTATCAAAATCCGTTCCGTACTTTTCTAGATTAGACAGACAGACAAACACAGATTCCGATTTTATGCTACATTATTTTATAGACTGGGTGTATGCGAAGCACGCCGGGGGAAAAAGTGTGATTACTGTTTTATTGACTAATACTTGGTTTAAGTAGATGTTTTTTGTTTTAATGCTTAAGTTATGATGGGTTTTAAGTACTTAGCGGATGCAAAGGTCCCGGTAATTTTCATCAGAGGGTACCAATTTAAAAATAAAAGTAGCTAGTGGAATTGTTCATTTGTATTATAGAAAAAAATATGCAAACACACAATGATTTTTTTAAGTGGTAAAATCTGTGTAAACAGGTAATTATTACCCTGGAACGTAAAGGGCTATTGAAGGAACACCGTGGATTATAGACGATACGAGTCTGACAGTCCCTCCTATCCAGCCCTGGACGAGCGGACTCATTTAATCGACTCATGTCGAAACATGTTGTGTAAAAAACAGATATACAAAAGATTCTTAGTTATGTGTCTAATGTACTTGAAATAAAACCGTATCATTTATGACCAGATCCAATCATCGTATAAGGAAGTACAAAATATCATCGAAAAAAAAATCGTAACAAAACCCACATTACCCTGCCGTGAAAACCGTCTGACACGACAAACGCAGACAAATGCATGCAAAACACTGCGACACGACACGACTGTCGTAATGTAATAAGACGCATTTTTCTTTGACAAAAACGTGCGCGGGCGACGGTAATGGTGTTAGAAAATTGATGTGAGTTCAATGGTTGTTGGGTGGTATAATGCTCTACTTGGTTCGTAAGCAATACTTAAGTGCCGGGGGGTCGCGAGACTGTCTCATCAGGAAACCGTAAACCTGGAATGTTAAAGGCTATTGTGGGATCACCGTGGATTTTCAGTACAAGTCTGACAATCCCTCCCGCCCCGCCCTGGCCAGGAGAACTCATTTTGATGATTTTACCACGATAAAAAAATACGTAGGTATAAGCATTGTCAGCTAGTAATGTTCCCATTGCTAGGACACAGGCCTCCACTCAGAAGAAATGCCGTAGTAGGTAAGCTTTTGTCCAATTTAACTTACTTTAGTCAGTACAAGTACAAGTACTCACTTCGCTCGTTCTTTAAACTCACACTCGTGTATAATACCCCTCATTATGTACCAGTTTCATAAACTACTATTAAATGTTTATGTTTTCTACATTATTGTTAAATGTTTTTCTGCACCATCGAATTGGGAGACTGTAATGAAAGCTGTATGTGTATGTGTTTATATAAATAAAAAATACTTAACTTTATTATGAACGTGAAAATTCTGAGGATGTATAGATATAGATATATTTGTTACTCTCTCACACAAAAACTACAAAACGAATTTGGATGAAATTTAGTACGTAGATAGGTTATAGTCAGAAAAACACAAAATACATTTTATCCCAGTATAATGTTACCGACGGATAATTTTCGACAGTAACGCGGAAGAAGCCGCTAGCAATAGAATAAACTTTATCGTCTACCAAAATTGTAACAAAGTTATTGCAAACTTTATTTAATTTCGACCAGCTTCCTATGTTAATTCACGTTTATAAATAAAACCTACATTTCATAAAAGCAGACCTAAAACAAAAGCAAGTAGAGCCTCTTCCCACCCATACCTAACACAGTGGTGACACCAAGTTTTTACAAGACACACATTCTTCATTGGCAAGCTGACATTCCTATGAAACCTACCGTGAACCGGCTATCATAATATTGACTTTGAGTTTCCAAGTGTTTGTGCATATGCTTAGGTTTCTAAGCAAATCTGGGAACAAGGTGAGGCGTTGAGAAATTGCGTAGACGGTCCTGAAATTTTTTCTTGACACTTCAGTGTACAGGTACACTAAGTAAATTAAGCCAACAGATTTCTTTTTAAGTAAAAGGTTCCCATTGCTGGAAGATGTGTCTTCTCAGTGGAAAAAGATATTAGTTGAGATAGAGACGTTCTTGGGTGGTAAAATGATGAAATGACTCCTCCGGAGCCATGGTATTGTACGGTCACATTGTTAACAGTTCCTTCAGGTGCAGGTGGAACAACACGCAACGTCGACTCGGGCCTGGTGCTTTATCAGACGACGAGCTACTTACTCATTTTTTCCGTTCAATAGCCCTTTACGATCCAGGGTCACTATTACCTGATCAAACAGCCCCGCGACCCTCTAAAGGGTTGCCTGCATACCCTGATTTATAGACCTGACTCGTTCCTAACCAACGCAGGCGCAGTGCTAGTTTGTAGACATCTCATCATCAGCATTCTCTTGCACATATCAATTATTTTGAGGACACCTTATTCAATACTTCTCTGTTTCTCATCATGTCAGCAGCCACCACCTTTCTTGCCATATCCTCCTTTTCACAATCTACCCATGGTGGATGTAGCATAATTATCTTCAAATTTTTAGCTTCTTGACATGTCAGTTTTTTTTTCTGAAATATTTTAAGATCAATGGCAATGATTACAGATAATAAAGTTTATGTCAGGGTTCTATCCTCAGACCTACGATACTTACGTCACTGAACACTATTCTCGACCCAGTAATCAAACCCAGTGGCTCATTCCGATGGCTTTACCGACCACTTCTTACGACCTTATGTAAACTTATAGATATATTCATGCAATAGGGTAGCTACCCTTAATAGACCTTGACATTTAAACTTAATAGCTCTTGTATTGTGTCACGCTATGGTATGTTCCACTTCATCCACTTTAGCCTTTATAAATAGATTCCCTAACAACTTTGATGCACTTAACTTGAATCTTCCATAGGCTTTGTAACTATATCTTTATCAGAATATGTAGATACAGTCCATCAGGTCCATCAGTACTAAATTTTGAAACTGGTTATTATTTTTGACGTAGCTATACGTTGTTTGAGCGATGATTGCGCCTCTTTGTGACCACATTATTGCGGGCAACAAGAACTGCTGATTCTTGCTATCTAATTTTACATAATATATTATTTTTAACCGACTTCAAAAAAAGGAGGAGGTTATCAATTCGGTTGGTTTTTTTATGTATGTATACCGATTACTCCGAGGTTTCTAGTCCGATTAGTGTGATTCTTTTTTTTTGTTCGAAACAGTATACTTGCCATTTTAATAAACAATTTTCAAAACTTAAAAATATTACTTCAAAAGGTCTGTCAGATCGCGTGCTGTGAACTGTGATCGATTAAATAAGTCGCCACCATCGATTTCACACTATGCCTAAGAGAATTTATAATTAAAAAGTTGTAGTTTTTAGGGTTCCGTAGTCAACAAGGAACCCTTATAGTTTCGCCATGTCCGTCCGTCCGTCCGTCTGTCCGCAGTTTAGCTCAGAGACGCCCAGTACTAGAAAGCTGTAATTTGGTGTAAATATACGGATTTGTTGTGCCGAAAAAGTGGTAAAATAAAATCTCGTAAAATATTTTTTTTTAGGGTACCTCCTGTACACGTAAAGTGGGGATGTTTTTTTTATTTCTTGCGTACCCCTTAGTGTGGGGTATCATTAAATAGGTCTTTAAAAAATATTGATAGTTTCCATTAACATTTTTTTGATAAATAGATTCGTTTGTGAAATATTAAGCTTTAAAGTGCTAACTTTTGCTCGACTCGAGTGTCCCCCCCCTCTACCAGCTAAACGGTTATGTTTGGGGGTGTGAAAAAATTCACAATAGTAGTATATATAACGAAATTTAAAAGAAAATGATCATGACTAAGTAGGCTTTACAAGTTTACGAGTAATAGTCGAGCAACTTATAAAACGTACTTGGATAGCATATTTTCTTAAACAAAATGTATCGCAGAACATGTTCTTCAACTGCAAATGTAAGTTTGTAAACTTTATTTTTACAGCTATAATAGGTGGGTATGTTTTGGGGATAGGTAGGTTTTTATTGTCAACTATTTTTAACTAACTTCAAAAAAAGGAGGAGGTTCTCAATTCGTCGTAATCTTTTTTTTTATGTATTTTCCCCGATTTCTCAAAAACGCCTGGACCGATTTTGAAAATTCTTCTCTTTAAAATTAAATTCAGCGAATCAGTTTAATTAGTTCGCATAAGTATTTTGATGGGCAACTACGGAACCCTACACTGTGCGTGGCCCGACACGCACTTGGCCGGTTTTTAATCATTCTGCACGTAAGTCTTCATAATTAGACAAGAGATTTCGGTTTCGATACGATCTTGCCGCTGTGAGTGGTGACTTAGCGCGGAGATCAAAATGTTTCAAACACGCTGCGTGGTGCCGCCAGTGGCGCATTCCCGTACTTTTGTAAAAGTACGCGAATGCGCCACTGACTTTGTAGTAACCACAGTAACTAATTATTCGCGCCACTCGTCACTCGTTAGCGTTACATAGCGAGGTTAAAGTTAATTTTGCCCAAAATTTTCTAAATATTTTTGGTATAAAACTTGTAAGATTGAAATGGTGATTGAAGATAACTTTAAAGTTTTTGACTTTTAGGAGAAGTGAGTCAGCAAACCCTCAGTCAACTTTATAGTACCTACATAATATTACAGCATTAGCCATTTCATCCAGGAAGTTTACTGACAATTTTAATTGCCAGACAGTTTAAGTGATACTAATTAACTGCCCCAGTAATTCAACCAGTGAAATGATAATTTTAGGGTTCCGTGCTCAACGGGACCCTTGCCTATATCACTAAAAAATAAGGTACTTTACCACTAGTGAAACAATTTTTTAAATCGATTTTAATATAGTTTTCAACGTACAAATAACTTAAGATTCTCGTCTATTCTTCTTAAATTATTTTATCATTTTAGTGTAGATTACATCACAGTCCGATTTTAATTAAACGAAATTCGCACCTACCACTGCATCAATCCCCACTTAACAAACCAATAAATTCCTCACACAACTCAAGAAACAGTTTCAAATTCCCACTAAACTCCTCATAAAAACGGGCTAAGAATATAAATATAACTTAGTTCTAACTTAACACAAAAGTTGGTGAAAGGACCTCAAGTTAGAATGATGACTCAGCCGTGGGCGATTGCTTAAGAAGTTAAGTTGCATTCAAGTATGAGTGTCGGATCTATCGAGTGGTTTCGGATTTGTGACACTAGATGGCGTACGTTGTATGGTAAAGTTTCGGGGGAAAAACTGCTGTTTTTTTTAACTTGACTAACGGTTTGGGATTTGGTGAGAGAAGTAATTTTTATGAAACTTCTTTTATGGTTGATAGTGCTATCAATAATTTTGCGTTGTAGCCCAAGTTTAAGCTCTAAATGACAAACTCCTGAAGCCACAGCGTTTTAAGTCTTAAATAGATTGTTAAACTCTGAACGTGAGATCACAGTGTTTCGTAAAGAATTCATTGCTTGATTCTTCTTGTTTGGTACTATCACAGCTATAGAGACTGTGCTGAAAAGTCTAGCTTATTTGACAGCAAGCACGAGCACTTATTTGACTTCCAAAAACGTATTTTGACAAAAACTTATTACTTATCTCGCGGTTAGAATTTTTCTTTCTTTAGAAAATCTTTGTAATTTGCGACGCATGCATGTAGCGTGGAGCGTAAGGCACTGACTTTTAAAATCTCCGTTGCCTCTTGCGTTCCAGGGTCGCAATGCCCTTTTAAGATTGTCCCGCGACCCACTGTCACTTGTCGATTCTTCTTGACTTGGAAACGTGGAAACTCGGTTTCTATTCTAGACAGCCTAGTAACCTAAAGAGAAGCTCGTGGCTAAATAATTATCTACAGCCGCACAGGCCGATCTTCCAGGTTAAGCCGCGCTTGCCGAGGTTGGTCTGTGGATGGGTGATCATCTGTCATAGCGAGTTTTCTCCGTGCCCCGGAAAGCACGTAAAGCCGTTGGTCCCGGCTGTCATTTGTAGATCTTTGACAGTCGTTACTGTTAGTCAGAAGCTCTAAAGTCTGACAACCAGTCTTAACATGGAGTATCGTATTACCCAGTTACTGGGTTGTGGAGGTCCGATAGGCATCAGTCGCTCCATGTAAAATACTGATATTCAGCTGCATCTGGTTCGACTGGAAGCCGACCCCAATATAGTTGGAAAAGGCTAGGCAGATGATGACAGCCTAGTAACCTAGCCTGAGATGGTCTGATGCATGCGGTCGTTACTGTAGTGTACTTAAAAAGTGCACGTGGCACGTTTAGCACAGTGGCTGCGCGATTGGACTGCTGCACTGCGGGTCCCGGGTTCGATTCCCGCAAGGAGCAAATATTTGTATGATCTACAAATAGTTGTTCCGGGTCTGGGCGTTTGTGTATGTGAGTTTATAATATGTTTGTAAACGCACCCACGACACAGGATAAATTCTTAGTGTGGGGTAATGATATTTAAAAAAGAAATGCATGCAATTCTTACGGCCAGGGAAAGGCGAAAGTCGCAAGAAGCTCTTTTTTTTTTCAAGGAAATTGATGAGTGATAACCAACCCTTTTATTTTCTTCGAAGACAATTGAGCCAATGTCGGTGACCCTGCCAGTGTCAGTAGTACATTTTTTCTAACTGTTATCCCTGATTATTTTTAAGATCGTAGTTAATGGAGGGTGTCAATTTGATTTAGCATTATTTTCCTGTTTTGTGTATGATGTTTAATAGTCTAACCTAAAGCCTTTAATAATTACGAGTTTTCACTTTTTTGAATCGTAAATTAACGGGAACTTTGACGTTAATTTGGTGGATAAAGTAGTTTCTCATTTGTTACGTTAACAACTCGTCTCATTTGCTATTTCGTCTCTATCCCTATTCCGTCACATTCACTAATACGTCACCTTGTGCATCTGGTCGTTTTCATTAACTCGTCTCATGCTCTATTTCGTCTCTTTCCCAACTCGTCCGACGCTTATGTACAGACATGCACATCAATATAATTATCTCAATCTGTTTTTCATAGTTTTTCATCTTTATCACAAACTGGCTTTAACACGGTTTAGCAAATTTACTTTTGATTTATTGTACTAGTTACTAGTTTTTTTTTAGCGTAGTAAAATCATCAAATGAGTCCTCCCATCCCGGGCAGGGCGGGAGGGACTGTCAGACTTGTACTGACTAAAAGCCACGGTGTCCTTCAATAGCCCTTTATATTCCGGGGTCACGATAATGAGATAAGTCCCGCGACCCCGGCTGGCTTCGGCCCTCTAGAGGAGGAGCCCGTCATCATGCTGACGCTCGTTGAGGCACGCGTGGAACACAGTGCGCCGTCGACCCGGGCATGGTCCATGGTCGGACAGCGAGTTGCCTTTTACTCGCCGCCCGCATGCGCGCCCGCGCCTACGGTGGCCGGAGATCGTCTGCCGATGTCCGGCGCCGTGAGCGTCTACCACTGCGGCTGGAGTGGAGGGAGGACGCTATCCTCTCCCTCACGTGGCCCGAAGGAGGCGACCGCTTTCCACTCCGTCTCGCCCCGCAGCATGGCCTCGACCAGTGCCGGGCGCGAGAGGTCGCCGCCTTTCGCCGCTGTGAGGACACGGCGGTGCTCTGCCTAAGCGGGGCGGTCCTGCACCGTATGCCCCACCGTGTCCTCTGGGTGATCCTCGCAGTGGTGACACCCAGGCGTTTCTTCCTTCCCCATACGACACAGGAACCTCCCGAAACATCCGTGCCCGGTGAGGACCTGCGTCAGACGGAAGGTGAGGACGCCGTGACGCCTCTCCAGCCATTCCTCAAAGATGGGCCTTACCGCTGCGATTGCGGCGTGCCCGATCTTTTTATATCTACCGTCTGTTCTTCCCGATATCTTTAACGTTGACTGTACGTCGTCATAAGCGTCGGACGAGTTGGGAAAGAGACGAAATAGAGCACGAGACGAGTTAATAAAAATTACCAGATGCACAAGGTGACGTATTAGTGAATGAGACGTAATAGGGAAAGAGACGAAATAGCTAATGAGACGAGTTGTGAGCGTAACCAAGGGTACTGGTGTTTTTTTTTATTTTCCATACAATATTTACGTCGTAATACTTCAAGTACGTTGAAGGGCCAAATACTAAAAATTCATGCCAGGTCCTCTATCGTCTTTTACGAGCTTTTGTAAGTTTTCAACTGAAATAATTGTTACTGATTTCTAAAAATCAAATCTCTTCCCGAAAATCTACAACTTCCCCAAAAAAATATCGTTCCAAAATGGATATTCTAACGATCTAATTCAAAAAACCAGTCCAAATAATTACTGCAGACAAAATAAACTCAGTACCGAAGATTTCTAAGATTTTGCCGTGTCCTAGAAACGTATATAAACTCAGACAGCGAACATTTCTTTCTATATCTAACACTAGTATATCTATCTAAAATTCATAGTGAAATAAGTATAAGAGCCTAGCTTCTAAAAAACTTTTCGACTGAAACTTATAACTGCCGACCACCACCCAACCAATTTCAAACTCTAGCTCAATAAAATTAAGCTTCATTTTAGTATGAAATGCAAAGGTTTGTAAGTCTGTTTGTTTTGAGTACCGAATGCGGCAGTGCAGGCCAATGCACGGTGCATACAACTAAGTAGTGATGTAGAGGTTCCAATAACGGATTTTAGTGATGTGCGTTAGCAGTTATTTTGTGGTACTGGTTATTGAAGTTTTTGGTTTTTGCGTATCATAAAAGTTTTAAGGAATTCATCAAATTAGATTACTGTTTTGATGCATTGGTTTTTTTTTTTAAAAGATAATTTATGAGAAAATTGTTTGGTTGGAAAATTAGATAAGTTGTTTTCAATTTAAATAAAGAGAAAAAGAAAGAAAAATATGAAGTGAGCTTATGTTTTTCATTTTTTGTTGTAATAATTGGTTAGTTTTTTTTATGTGTTTTTGCATATTTCAGTAGGTATATACAAACTGTAGTACCTTCACACATTTTTCGAAAATATCAATCACAGAAAAATAAACATGACAGTCTAAATCACGTTAAGCTTTTTCTTTGGGTGAAAATCTTCATAACTTAATACCTAATTTACATAGTTTAGCACTCAAACTTATCTCCATATTGTCAAGCAATAACCACTACAATCACATTTTTTTCCACTCGCATCAGAGAAAAATAACGACTAAGTTAAAAATAGCAGTTATTAGAGTAACAGTCTCTCAGGCAAGCTAAGTCGGTGCCTGTAAGCGCTCAATATAGGCTAAAACATATTATTATATGCAAGAAGTTCTTGTACTACGCGAAATTAGGGTTGGCTGTTACATACAATGTTGTTACCTCACTATAAATATCTATTTAAAGTGTTACGTTACATTATTCCTTCTTTATTTTGTAATAATTTGAATTTAGATTTTTTTTGTGACGGTTATCGATCTACGGTTATGTTTTGTTAGTAATTTCTTTGAAATTATGTAAAGGATTTGAAAGTGCTGGTTTTACTATCAATTTAAATGCTAATTTAGTTATAAGGAAGTTTTTATGCAACGATAGATTTTTATAGTTATTCAGAAATATGGTTATTCAAATATCTGATGCAATTATTTCCTGCACTATGTATTACGATGAAACTCTATCTAGATGAAATAGTCTTCACTATTGTTCCAAACTCAAAACAGAGCTTAATTAAACCAATTTAAATCCAACACAAGCCACGCAAACTCATAAATAGAAGTACTGTTACTTAAAGAATACGGAAATATAAAGGCAGTGAACTAGGTTCTAACATCCTAGCACAGCCCTATGGCCCGCAGGCAAATATGAACGAATGTAAGTTGACTTAGAATAAGTATGTTCTGCAATCGAGAGTCAGCCAGTGTTAGATCATAATGTGTTGAAACAGCACACGCGCGCGACACTCCACACAGAATACAATGAAAACTCAACGATATTATAAGAAAAATTCAAAATAATAACGCCATTTTAAATCTTACAAATGTGTTCGCGCCTTTTCGGTTTTTTTCGGCAACCGCCGCGTCTCTGCGCTCGCGTTCGATTTTCGAAAATGTGACTGTCAAACAGCTATTTTTGGAACTGTGGTTTTGAAATCTTTATCAATGTGAAATGACTTGGTTTTAGATGTTTTTTTTTTTATTTTTTGCTTATAATTTTTTAATATTTACGCTCGGCCTTCCGTGAAATTGGAGAAAAAATGTAAAATTGCGTAACTAGGAAATAAAAATGTGTGCGTTATGACGACTGAGATTTTGGCGCGCATTCTTGAATGAAGTTTTTCGCTAAAATTTAGAAAAGACTTCATAAGAAAATCTTTTTCGTTTATTTGTAATGTGAGTGAAGATTCGGACTTTTTGTGTTGTGTTGAACAGAATCTGAGGTTAGTCGGTTTTCTATTATTTTCTTTTTATTATTTTGAATATTCATGTCGTGCAAATTAGATTATTAAAATTTTGTAATACTTTCAAGAGAATTTCTAGTTGTTTTTAAGAAAAAGTCAAATTAATAATACTTTTTTGATCCTATTAGTATCAAAAAATAGATCACAATACAATTTTTAAACTAAGGTACGTTAGTTCAATTGTTCTTTTTTTTTGTTTTTAAATACTTGTTTAAAATAACACTGCACTAATAACGTGCTGGTTTCAAGAATCTATTGTGATAAAATAAATTAAAAATCAATTACAGTTTTTTTAATGATTATTTGATATGTTTTACAACTGACATTATTTTCACGTAATAACATACTCATGTAATCTTCATTTATTTGTGTAGAAGAAATAACCATAATTTAAAAATACATGCAAAATGAAGTAATTTTTAAATTATTTTTCGTTTTTATTGCATCTTTTGTGGTGTTTTTATTAAATAATTCGTTTATTTTTGAAGTGATTTTCTTCGTAAGTAGTTCAGTTATTTTTTCTTATTTTGTGTTTTATTTATTTTTTAGTTTACAGTGCGTTTTGTTTTGTTTTTAATACTAAGACGGAAATAAATGACAAAGAATGGGTTTCTTCGTAACGAATCGAATAAAAATCGTTAATTTTTAAATTATCGCTACCTATAACTTTTATCATTATTTCTTTAATAACTGTTTCATGGTTAAACCTGCTATAAAATAATTTTAATGCTGAGCATGGTGTCTAAAAGAAATTACCAAAAAAACTAAATGACCTGGTTATTAAAAAAAGAAAAACTTGCATAATATTATATAATAATATATAAATGCAAACAAAACTGCAAGACCATCAGGTCGATTAAAAAAAGATTTCTCAATAGGCATACTCAGCGTCAAGAATTCGACCACTCCTTACCCAATCTTTTTCATACACCTCGCTTCTTTTCTCCCGCGGTACTAGCGAAACTCTAAGCCCAATCCCCACTAAAGCCACGTCACATTGAAGGCGGAGCGGGGGCGTATCGAAGGCGTGAACTTTTTGACTTTCTATAAAACGTGACGTATAGGTTCCCAGGATCTGACGACCTGGTAGAAAATAAAGGGCATATTCTATTGTCTAGCATATTAATTAATGACCAATAAATTATTAAAATAAACTGTGGCAGCATCAGCACCATTCAGTTCAACTATTTTGAAGGGAGCTAAATGATCCAACACACGCGCCACCATCAACGAGACATTTGATTGAGCATGACACTCTCTCACCTGCCTCTGTGTTTCCTGATGGCTACCAGGAATCTATAGGTCAAGAGTGAATAGGTTCCAAGCGTGCTTCACCATCGACCACATCGTTGCTTACCATCAGGAGAGAAAGTGGTCAAACGCTTAATCGCATAATAAAAGCAAGTCATTAACATATACCGTCTTACCACAAAAAAATTAAACACCCGTTGAACACTTGTCTAATAGTACATTATGGTACAAGTGTGTAATGTTGGTGATTACCGCTGAGGCGCCAATGAGACCCGAGCCGTTAGGTGAGGGTCTTAAGAGAGCCGAGGACGGTAATCATCAATACACACGTGTATCATACGACGTTTTTCAACACACTTGTGAAGAAAATAATACTAAAAATCCATTTTATTTAGTGAGTAACTAGTATAATATAAAAAAATAAGTTAAAAATAACTAAAACCCGACTACGACAAAAACGTGCACTGAAAAGTATAAAACAAGAACAATATTAATTTGACCGAAATTGTGCTAGCCGTGGTCGTGTGCCACCTACCTAATGAAGATTGTGTGAAACAACCGCAGGTGGCACACGACCACGGCTAGCACAATTTCGGTCAAATTAATATTGTTCTTGTTTTATACTTTTCAGTGCACGTTTTTGTCGTAGTCGGGTTTTAGTTATTTTTAACTTATTTTTTATTTACACTTTTTTGGGGTTAGGTATATTATTAATTATTTGATAAGTATTTAATAAAAGCAGAGTAGCGAGTAAATTTCAAATGTACTCATTCAGTACCGGCGTTAGGGTAAGGCGCGGTTAGGCGACCGCCCAGGGGCGCCGAATACGAAGGGGCGCCGCAGCCCTACTTTCTCGTTAATTTCCCAATTTCTTTCATCACATTTTTAGGGGATAAACCCAAAACCCGTCTAAACAATACACAAAACTTACACAATAAATTCAAGGAACGTTTGTGCAAAATTGACAGAGTCACGTTAGTTGAACTTTTTCTGAACTTTTTCATTCTGTTTGATCGAACGGAAGTAAAAGTCTTCAGTTTTATTTTTCATCGAAATAACGTGATTTATGAGTGTAAATGGATAAATAAGCTATGGAAAAGGAAGGATAATTTTTTTCTAAACTTACTTCAGCCAGGATCTCGTGGCTAAATAATTACAGCCGCACAGACCGATCTTCCGGGTTAAGCCGTGCTTGCCGAGGTTGGTCTGTGGATGGGTGACCATCAGTCATAGCGAGTTTCCTCCGTGCCTCGAAAAGCACGTAAAGCCGTTGGTCCCGGCTGTCATTTGTAGATCTTTGACAGTCGTTACTGTTAGTCAGAAGCTCTAAAGTCTCACAACCAGTCTTACCATGGGTATGGTATGGCCCAGTTACTGGGTTGTGGAGGTCCGACAGGCAGTCGCTTCATGTGAAATACTGATATCCAGCTAAATCTGGTTTGACTGGAAGCGTGACCCCGGAACGTAAAGGGCTATTGAAGAACAGTCTCTCCCGCTCTGCCTTGAGTGGGTAAAATCATCAAATGAGTCCTTGATTTGATGATTTTACCACGATAAAAAAGTACAGCTAACACGACATGGTGACCCTCCCCCCCCTGATGTAATCTGGATCCGCCCTTGCAGTAAGGGGGCGCCGTAGAAAATCTCGCCCAAGGGCGCTGGTAGTGCTAAAACCGGCACTGTACTCATTAAGCCTTTTCATTTGATACCCATGTTGACACTGTTAGAAACAGGCAAAGTAGCTTTTTATATATATAAAAGCTATATAATGTATATATATTTCAAATGTGCACATCAAGCCCTTTAATTTGATACCCATGTCGATACTGTGCGAAAAATTTTTTTTTTTCGGTCACGACTTTACATCACCTAGAGGGCGCCATATTAGATTTGGTGACACGTCACCTACCCTATAACCAGCGGACAACTGAGACGCTTCTAACGACACCTCATTTGTCATGTAATGATAAGTAGTTTAGAAGATATGAGGGAACAGACAAACATACATACATACATACATACATACATACATACATACATACCGGTCAAAATCATAACCCTCCTTTTGGCTTTGCCGTAGTCGGGTAATAACTGTAATTTCAACAGTGAAAACGAGTTGTGAAATTTTTTTCGCAATGGCGATCATCATCATCATCAACAGATCGCCCATAGACTAAAAGAATGAGGTTTCTTTTTTTTGGCTCTTCTCGGAAAGCGTTTTAAACAAAATGGGTAATTCGAAGTTTTCTTTACCACAGAAAAAAACAAAAGTTATATTTGAGTGAAAGTTGTATTTATTAAAAACGTACAAGTTGAAATTTATCTATTTAAATACGAAGTTGCATGAAACTAGCAAGCAACAGGTAGCATTAATTTATTTGTACTATTGAACACGATCTTTTTTGTTTCGAAACTTTTTTAAAAACAAAGCAACTCAATCAATTTAAAAAAACACCTATAACTCACTTGTGAATAATAGTAAAGAAAAAGTCACAATTTGATTACAGGTGTCATTATGTGCTTAATTACGGTGAAATTAGAGCCATTTTGTGAGCAAGAGTGTTGAAAAAAAAATAACAACGTCAAAACGACATTTCTCCTTGATATGAGGATCATTTTGCAGTTACACTTTTTTTAGACAAGCGTTCAACGGGTGTTTATCTTTTTGTGGTAAGGCGGTAATAATCTTCTAAGTCCCCTCTGTACTTCGGAAAGCGGTAGTCAGAAGTCCAGTGTTTGCTATTACCCAGTAACTTGGGTTATCCAGGTCACAATTGCAGTCAGTCTGAGTCAAATACTGATCCAAGGGCACGGGACTGTATTATCAGGGAACCGCGACCCTGTAACGTAAAAGGCTACTGAATGATCATCGTGGATTTTAGTCAGTACGAGTCTGACAGTCCCTTATGTTCCGACCTGGGCAGAGGGACTCATTTGATGAAATAAAATGCTGGTTTTCGGCTCCGTCTAGCTAGTCTGAGAGTTCAGGTTTTCTAGGAAAGTTACCAGCCTATTGAAATGCTTGAACTGTGAACCATTTTCTGCTATGTAGACAGGAGTTTGGCAGGTATACTGAACGGACCTATGGATAGGGTTATTAGGTCTGTAAGTATCCTGTTTTCCCAGCAATACTTGCGTGACGCCTGTTCTATGAACTCTCAGTAATTTAAAGATTTCATTTACGAATTCCAGTGCCTTAGGGTCAAATTAATATTGAGGCCTTAGCACAAATTCTACCCATTTGACCGTATTGTATGATAAATGAAAAAACACCTGTGGTGTACGAACGAGTATCTTTGTCCATCAAGTTGACATCAAAGTTCGCGTTTACGTAAACTTGTGCTAGGGCCTCAACAGTTAAGTAAACTATTAGTTAAAAAGCTATACAGTTTTACAGTTTTTCTTATGTAAAGATCAACTGGCTCTAAAAATTTCTTTGAAAATGCAGCAAGGCCCTGAATCATCTTCTGGGATCGAGACGAGAGTGGCAAATGAATACTAACTTTGAGAAGCCATTTTGAATCTGATACTTTTTCAATAACCCTAGAGTACGTAAATACCGTCATTATTTCAAAGGAGAAACGATGTCTATGAATGTGAAAGATACCTATATTATGAACTTTTTATTATAACACTTTACGTTTATAAATCTAGTAGCCTTAAGAAAACCAGCCAAGCCTGTAGTCCTCTGGGTTCAAGTTCCATGCACTTAAGCCATACAATTTTTTACTTTGCTTTGTTGTATCAACATGTTACGTTTTGTTTTTTTTTCAGTGCAGTGATCTTCAAATTTTCCTCGACTGGCCTTTGCGTTCCAGGGCTACTGTGCCCTTATAAGACAATTGACCCCAACTATCTTATTGTAGCCACTGTAGCCAGTCAGTAAGAATTTTGAAAAATAATTGAAAACTATTTTTTATTTGGTTATAATCAATGATTATTTACAAAGATATAACGTATTGAAATTAGAGAATCGGCTTGTGACGTCAGAAGCTAGTAAAAACTGTACTTGCTTGTGACGTATTGGCAATTTTAAATTGGCAATTTTGGTTCACGTAAAAAAAGAAAAAATACGTAATAATTATACACTTAATACTTTTTGGAAATCTAAGTGTCGGACTTGTGAGATTGTTTAAGTGAAATACCCTGTTAAATTAATAATATTTTATTATTCTCTGACTTTATCCTGAAAAAATGACCAAATAAGGGGCTGTTGATTTTCCTAGTGTCTATAAATTTTATATCTTTCCCATTCAACGGTAAAATGAAATAAAATTGATGGTGTGCTGATGCGGAAGTCTTTCTATTCACAATGGTGCCTCGTTTGCCTCACTGCTTACCGCCTAGCTGTGTTGGCGTGAATATACCATTATTTAGGCTTCTATGTTCATTTGTTTTTGTTTGTAAATGTTATTTATTTTCATTTGAAAAGGAAAGTGAAGAAGTTGTTAAATGGCTGTTGAGGCTTTCAAGGCAAGAGTTTTTACAAGTTTAACAAATTGATAAAGTTCAATTTTTTGACGGAACCGTTGGCGCTGTGGCTGGGTGAACGACTACTTCGATGCGTGTCGCCGATCAGATCCCGCACCGTACAAAATTTGTATGAACGACAAGTTGTTGTTCTGGGTATGTGAGTTTCAATGCTAGCAAACGTACCCACGATACAGGAGAAATTCCTAGCTAGGGAGGGGCAAAGCTTTAAAAAAAATACTGTTTAAATATTGTGATCTTTGAGGGTAGTGGTTAGCTCAGTGGTATCGGCCTCGACTTATGAATTATAGGTCGTGGGTTCCAACCTGGGCCAACCTGGCCCTTTTTTTCATTACTTTGTGTAATTTATTTCAACACCGCTGCTCTTAAAACGGTGAAGAGAATCATCGTGAGGAAACTAACATGTCCTAGAACCAAAAAATCGAAGACCGCACTAGGCCCGCGTGGTGAATCATGGCCCAATCCTTCTCACTGAGAAGAGGCCTGTGTCCCAGCCGTGGGATTATTATAGGCTGATGATAATGACGCAACAAAAAATATCTGCTAGAGCTGCTCTAAAACGTTTTTTAAATAAAGTCGCAAAAGGTTATTTTTTCTATGGTTGTATAACAATACACTTTTATTCAAACAGTAGGTAAATCTACTTACTACGGAGGAAAGAACTATTCATGTAGTTGCAAATGAGATCACGACTATTTCTTTTAAACAAAGCCGCTCGCAGTAAAATGCTAGGAAAAACAACAACAAACAGCAGAACATAAATATCATGTTCTCCTTGGAAAAAATACTTCAATTGTTTGAACACTTCCAAACTATTCAAGAATATTTTTTTTTTATTTCATAATTCTCTTAAACGTCTCTAGCAGTCCCTAGAGACGGTTATATATCTTTGTAGGTACCAAAATCCATGAAAATCGCAAAGAGCTTTTATATAATGCTTGCATTTTTCTGGTAATTACTTGAAGAGAAAAATAAAATGTGCCCGTCTTAAAAAAATATTACTTTTGCAAAAGTAAAAATAAAGCACAATATTTCATCATAACATAGCGCAGTGGTTGAGAAATTGATCGCTGCGTTCGATTCCTGAAAGATACAAATATTTGTTTGTCCTGATAGTCTGTTGTTCTGAGTCTTATTATTTGTGTAAGTACCTATGTCAGTTTAAACTATAACAGCCTTACTACAAAAACTTAAACATCTGTTGAACACTTGTCTAAAAAAAGTGTGACTGCAAAACGGACCTTATTTCAACGTCATAATCTGACATTTTTTTAGACAAGTGTTCAACCGATGTTTAAAAGTTTTTGTGTGAAAAGATATTTAAAGTGTGGCAACAATTTTTTCATCACCATTAATTAAATCCCATTAACCCAAAGATAATATGTAATTATGTACGTAATAAATTATATACCCATGTATTACATACAGTGGAACCCATATAATTTATATAAAGTACCTAACACATTAATATATTTACCTTTCTTACCAATATTCTTGTTTAGACCATTCTCCGCTGGTGTCAAAGGTCTGTAAAACCATTAGGTTGCGTAGGCGCATACCAGTCTGTTTAAGCTTATTGCAGTGCCTTTTTGATTTAGGTATAAGTTGTTCCAGTTTCGTGGTACGTGGGACTTTCTTCTTTATTATCTTTACTTCCTAAATGTAATATTATACAGAATATTTTTTAATATATGCGAAACCTGAATATACTCGTAGTTTGTTCAGAATCAGTAACTGAATCAAATCTAGTAATTTTTACACCATGTTATATTTATTTACAAAAATATTTTAAATACATTTTATCACCATACAATGTGAATTCAATATCTCTGTACGGTTAGGTACCTATTGCCAAACTATTATCAATGAGTGTACGACAAAGGAAGGGCGGTTTGCGCGGGGGTATCGTGAAATAAGCAAATGTATCCCTGTGATGAGCCCCTTAACATAGAAGAATATAAATTTCACAAAAATCTCCTATTCCCTTAAGTTTGCCGTATTTGATTACTTCCCAGAATTTGATCGTTATTACCGACACTATCGAATGGTGTAATAATACAGGGTGTGATTTTATTTCCAAAGTCAGCGGTCCTGGCCACGATGATTGACTTTTCTTAAATACAATGATGCAGTTTTAGTTTTCGTCAAAATCGGCCTTGAGACTCCTTTCAACGCTTTTCGATATTCCTCATAGTTTCGGATATAGCCATCCACGCCCAGTTGAAAAATTCACCCCGTATAAGATATGAGACCATTGAAACTTCATATAAAGCTCTGTATAAATCGTGCTTACAAATCAATGTAAGCACGAAATACAGTGCCAGTGCTACCACTGGAAAAAAAAAATACTTTCTGAAAAACTTAACCGCAAATTCAGCCATTTTGATTGTCACTCCATGACAACATAAAACGGAACTGCCAACTCCGTTCCAAAATTAAATGACACTAACGTCTGTCATTGTTGAAATTGAATTCCGGCTTCTTACTTTTTCACTGTAATTACTTATAGAGTATTTTTTTGCAAAAAGCCTACTTTATTACTACCTCAAGCAGATGGCTCTTTTCTTGTTTCCGTTTGTAAGAACAAATAAAAAAAAAGTTCCAAAAACTTTAATTTGGTAAAAATACTTCGTTTAATGAAGTTTTTATTTTGTCTTTAGTTTGATTTACTGAGTTGCTAATGCTTGAACGTGACTTCGCCTGAAAACATATTAATTGAGGCTCTAGCATGAATTCCAAGTATTGTTACATAAAGTCGACGTTTTCAATTTACCATACGACGCAAGTTGTATGGTAAATTAAAAAGCGCTTCTAGTGTACTATGAATTAATTTTATCGAACAAATTAACAAAGTATATTATAATTTAACGTCATAAAAACCGGAGGCGAGAGAAGAGGCGTCACATTCACCAAGTTGATGTTTTTTAAATAATATACGTTTAAATAAAATTAACTCTTAGGTAACAATAGGTAAACAACAAAAAAACGAACATCTCTACGATCATAGTCAACAAAGAACATTTTCCTCATGACACCATTTTTCACAATAAAATAAATATAAAAGGAATAAACGGAAAAATTCTAACGCAATGAAAATCGCATGCGCACTCACGCACACGTGCGCATGCACACATGCACAAAGTCGTTACGTAACGCCATTTTAAAGGCAATAAGTTGTTTGGCGTACGTTGTATGCATACACGGTGGACTTGGCGGTTGTGTCCATTGTCTTGCGGCATGTATAAATGTGACAAGTGACATCTAGCCCGGTGGCACTTTCATTCATTTTATGTTTAGGATTACATTTTCTTGTTAAACGTGACAGGTCTTTTATAGTGATTTGTATGGATATTAAAAAGATTTAGAACTTTTGATTGCATTTTTTGTTGGTGAAAAATCTTCAAATTAGTCCTCTCACCATGTGTGAAGCTGAAAGCCACCCTGTTTATTCAATTGCCCTTTGCGATACAGGACCACGATGCCCGTTTTCCCGCCGCCCGGTGTCCTTTATATTGGTTTTCAGTTTACTATAGAACACTGAGTTCTTCTTTCTGTCATTATTGTCCATTATTAAATAAATAAAATATTTTTTAGGAAAGCTTATAGACTATACCTACTACCGATAATGTCCTGTCTTATTTTGAATTTAGCTAGGTGTATTTTTTTCTATTATGCATAGTCACTAAAAAAGGAAGCTTGCAAAGTTCTCACCAATTCCTAGGAGATCTTTTCCCACACTTGCTTGAACTAGAATTCGTAGAGCGCCAAGTCCTAAAAAATCTCTCTCTTCACAGTGGAAATACACACAAACGTATCAAGCAGCTCAATTTATATACTAATTTACATACATTTCAATAAGGCCGTCTGTGTAGTCGGAAAAATGTTGTACTTAACGTTACCAGGAATCAAATAGAGATTTCTTGATAAAAATAGTCGGCTCTTTAATCACTGCGCCAACGCAACGGCACAACTTTGCTTAGTAGAGTAAGTTTATAAGGCTAGTAAGTTTACTGTACGTTAAGTTGTACTTAACATGTTAAGCCATTTTTTAATGCAGTCTGCAGTGATGCTTTTTTGTTTCTTTTTTTATAGGTGGTTTTTAATATTATTGAAGAAAAAGAAATTAGAAGCCCAAAAAGCAGACTATTTGTCAGTTTTACGAAGGGCTATTGTATTATTTAATAACTCCGATGTACAGATCAATATCAAAGAAGTCGTGGTGGCCCAAAACATCATTAAACAAAAATCTTTTCCAAAGTAGAAAGAAAGCTTCATGACTGAACAAGATGAAAAGTGTTTATGACAGTTATGTTTTCAACAAAAAAGAAACATGAAATGGTTTTAGAAAATAATTGCAATAAAATGCTAGCTGCGAACTTGGTTTTACCACTACTGTGCACCTTAGCATGCAAATAGGCCACACAGAATGGATCTAAAAACATAAGTACTAATGAAATAGCCAAGTCTAGGTAATATACTTTACACTGGTCCGGCTAGATAGCTGATTATCTAGATTTCTAGATCATTCTAAAGCTTCCTGCATTTTTCCGCGCCAATCTCATACTAAAAAGATAATTAACTTTTGAAATTGGTTCGCTATACTTTGTGTTAATTATAATTCTAACTTAAAAGGATAACTATAATTACGTTTTGTAATTTTATGCGTTTCTTAGGTTTTAATTTTAGCTATGTTTATGATAGTGGGTGTAGATAGCCTGAGTTAAATGTTGTTGTTTTTTTAGGCTATTCTGTGTCCCACTGCTGGTCGAAGGACTCCCCTTTCTCTTTCCAAACCTCTATATTTTGAGCAATTTCTGGCTTTGTCTGCCTTGCGAGCATGATCAGATCGTCACACCACCTCCGCCGCGGTCGACCTCGACGGCGTTGTCCTCCCTCAGGCGTCCAGTGAGTGACGATCCTTGCCCACCTATTTTTTATTATTTTATTTATTTATCTTCTCATAATAATACAAGCATATAAATAAAGCCCCACAAAACCGTTGTAATGGTTTGATTGTGGGATCGGTGAATACGTTCAACATGGCCCTCCCACTCCGACTTCAGCTTGGCTGTTTTCACTCCTACATCAGCTACTTTGCCAGCCTGAGACTGTCAAAGACGGTTATTTTGACCCGTTTTTTTTTAAATTACTCGGTAATATCATCCAATGAATCATCCAAACCTGGGTAGAAGTAACAGCCAGACTCGTACTGACTTAAATCCACTGTAAAGATATTTTTAAGGAAAGAAAAATTCAGCTGCGAGCAGGGTTTGAGCCTTCGTCTTCTGGATAGGTACTCCAGACGCCTTAACCAATTAGGCCATCACAACCACTACTCTCGAAGCTGAATCTCTCATTCCCTTGTTTTTTGAACGCTGTTTACACGTTGCATTTTGCGTTCCTTAAAAATATCTTTGCGAAGACGCGACGCAGGCGTTATTGCGTATAAAAATATAATTATAAAATCCACTGTGTTCTTTCAATTACCCTTTACGTTCTGGATCACGTTTATCTGATAAGAAAGTCTTGCAAACCCCGGCAGGCTCTGGCCCTCTAAGGGACTTACACATGGTGCGATGCGAAGCGATTCGACCAATTCCAACTACAAGTGAAAATCAATCTTGCTACTAAGAAATAATGATGCAATTCGATTGACTTGACATCGTCGTGGCGATCGTGTTTTGTTTTTCATTTACCCGTAGATAACAACGTGTTTTAGGTTATATGTCGTAGTGATAAGGTTGATTTTCGCTTGTAGTTGGAATTGGTCGAAGTGCAATTGCGTCGCACCGTGGGTAAAGCCCCTATGGGGGGGGCGTCAGATTGTTGACAGCTCTTTGTCAAACACCTCACTAACTCTGGCCAAATAGTTGGTCAAACATTTACAACCAATAGTTCAACAAACATTGGCCATTGTCTGTTGGTCATTAAACCTAGCTCATAATGATTTAAGTAGCAATGCGTTTAAGTAAGCTTAGTTTATGACTTCATGGATTAGTGAAAAGTTGAAGTATTCCTTTAGTTTACGGTAAATGTCAAAATTATGAAATATTTGGTGGTTATTGTAGAATATGGAAAGTTTCATACCCGAACACGAAGTTAGAAGTACAGACGCCAGCAGGTCAACCTACCCGAGTCTGTCAAATTTTACCAATCGAACATTAACCTTCCGCTATTGTGATTAGGTTGAAAATTAATTGAAAAAAACAGATTGTGGTAGCTTGATGTGCTGTCTGTAAGTACATAAATTATAAAGTATATGAGGCGATGATTGTAAAAAAATTAGTGAAGACTAAGAAGTCTACTGGATAATCAATTAAATTAATGTATTAATTTTTTATCCTTATTTTCTCCCAGTATGTAGAATTTTGTACTCACGGTTTTTCTCTCAAGTGACGGATTCTTTACTATGAATATTTTAACACTTACCTTGAGGAGTCCTTCTAGGTGAACTCGCTCTATTTTACGCCTCATCTTTGTTTCTGGGCTAGATTTAGACCAAGTGCAAACTCATTTTGAATAAAAAACGTCCCAATTTTGTTAGGATCCTTTCCAAGTTAGTTATTGATTTCCAAGATTACACACTCACTCAGTTTCGTCCAGAATTACTATTCCGTGTACAATAGTGATACATAGATTCACCTGTCACGTGGCTCCATCTACCGTTTTCAGGATTACACACTAAGAAATTGATTAATAATCGTGAACGTTTTGTCACGAAGTTTTGCTTCATCGCCTCAAGGCAAATTATAGGTGTACACTAACCTAATTTGTGGCTAGTGTATGAAATCTCGCTAGAATAGACGTTTTGGTTTTAAACATGAAAAGTTCTAATAGCATAGCAAACACATAATATCAGGCCTTTAGTCTCTGAAGGGATTGGCAGAGGTTTACCAGGTGTATCTATAATCTTATAGCTCAACAGTTATGTTCAAGTATCATTTAATACGAGGACAGTATATTGCCATAACATTTATTGTGAGCAGTGGTAGCCCAGTTGTAAGGGTGGACTTATGACTTTATGTTATTTTATTTCATCACTATTGCTCCCAAAACTCTAAAGAAAACATACCACAAACCGTCATGGCCTAGAACCAAATGTTATGCCGCAATCATGACGGTAAGAACCCTTTTTGAAGAGTGGCAACGCATCTTTACGCATCCTCACGGGAAATAGTTATTTCGGGAGGTTCCTACGGCAGATACGGGGTGGGAGGAAACACCCACTGGCGACAACAATAGTGCGGACCGCCAAAACTCAGCGAAGGAAAAGGAGGAATAGATCCAAGAGAACATCCTTCACATCACGATCAAGCCGCCAAAGGAGACCCCAAGGGTGCCCACCGATAAAACCGCACCACCGAAATCAGGGGCGATTTCCGGCCACCGAAGTTGCGCGCTTGCAGTCGGCTAGTAATGGGTAGCTCGCCGTCCGATCACGGACCAGCCTTCAGTAGACAGCCCGTAGTGTTGCACAAATGCCTGAAGGAGCTGTCAGCAAATAATTGAAAAACATTATTTCGATACAAAAGGCCAAAAGATTTTCTCCTCTTCAACTGGCTAATATCAATGTTATTCACGGCCCGTCGAACTAGGAACATAGAAATCGTGTAAATCGTCTTCCATACAGATGTTTTACACTTTAACCAGAGTTTCTTGGACTTTATCCAACTACCACGGATTATTTACGTCCACTAAAAGCTATGCGATATAGCGATGTAGATGCGATGGTTTGATATCGAGGAAAGATTTTGAAGTTGTAATTAGGTCGGTGTTTAACGTACCTACGACTTACATAGCATTGTCAATCAATTGGATATATTTAAGCAGTAATATCCTTTTTGAATATATATCCCTATATTATCCCTTCTGAAGTTCCCACAGCTGGGACATAGGTCTGTGAAAGGGAGTGGGCCAAACAAAATCCAACAGGCAAGCAATTTTTGATTCCACGAGACCTGTTAGGGCCAATTGCCTGCACTTATTACGGGACTGTCCTAAAAGATTAATACCGCGACCCTGAAACGAAAAAGACAACTGCAGAAGCAGGTTAGTTTTTAGACATTCAAAAACCAACATGTTCATCCCAGTTTCCTAATCTGTGTCTCTCTATTTTTTATACGTAGCTCCTAGCCGTAATGTCTCTTGTACCATGGATACATTTCACAAACTGTCAAACAATTGTGCCCACTTCTTAATTTATATTATAGCTTGTCAAACCCACTGTCCACCATGCCTCACTTTTTACCTATTCGAAATCTATCGGCTGGATATTCAAGTAGCACAGTTAGCCAGTCACCTGATACATATCGAAGCTTGTAATACAGTTAGAAAAATGTGTTGCGCCTGCGCAACTTTGTTGGCTGATCGGCTTCATTTACGGAGATTTTTTATTGGATTTAAGAGGATTATTAGTTATGATACTTTGAATATTATAGGTAAGTTTTTTGATGATTTTGTAATCGTTATAATGTTCGTCAGCGACCTCGAAAATTACAAGATAAAATTGAAACGAAAACTATGTTATGTGTTAATCCAGTTCATAAACTATCTGTGAAATTTTTGCGAGAAAGAGTAACACACATCCATCAATCTTAAACTTTCGCTTTCAATTACTATATATTTAAGATTTTCCGAGAAAACCTAATTTGGAATATTATATGTATATTTAAACAACAACTTAAATTAAAATAACACTTAAAAGAGCTACATGTTGACTTTTTGCAAAAATAAAGCTAGTTAATAAAGTCTGGGCATGCGGACAGCGAGTAATGGGCGACTTGCTGTCCGACCATGGACCAATGCCCGGGTCGACGGCGCGTTGTGTTCCACGCGCGCCTCTCAGAGTGTCAGCATAATAACGGGGTCTCCCTTTAGAGGGCCAAAGCCTGCCGGGGTCGCGGGACTTACTTAATTACCGTAACCCTGTACGTTCCTTTTACGTTTGTAAAGGACTATAGAAGGATCACCGTGGATTTTAGTCAGTACAAGTCTGACAGTCCTTCGCCTCCTGCCCTGGGTAGGAGGACTCATTTGATGATTTTAACACATAAAAAAATGTCAGGCTTACCACGATATTTAAAAAAAAATGTCAAGCCCGTAAGGTTCTCTGACATGGCGTAATTAATTTAAACGGAAAAGACAGCTAAATTAACAAAATCTCAAAAGGTGAAACAAAGCTCGGAACTTTCCAATCAACCACAAGAATGACTCTAAACAATCAACCATTCATAATACAAGGTTTTAGTACCAATTTTCTAAGTCTGTCTATTTTATAAGACCGAAAACATTGCCTCAGAACAATGGCGTGTTATGACAATATGTTGAAACAGGACGATTATAGGAAAAACGATACAATAGTATGGAGTCAACGTTTGTAAATATCGGGTTCAGTACTGGTGTGGTTAGATTTTTTATGGTTAATGAACATAGTATGTTCGAGAAGCTCGTTGTTCAATAATAATTACAGCCGCACAGGCCGATCTTCCGGGATAAGCCGCGCTTGCCGAAATTGGTCTTTGGATGGATGACCACCTACCTACCATGTCCTACCATGGGATATCGTGTTACCCAGCTACTCGGTTGTGGAGGTCCGATATGCAGTCGCTTCATGTGAAATGCTGATATTAAGCTGCATCTGGTTCGACTGGAAGCCGACCCTAATATAGTTGAGAAAAGGCTAGGAAGATGATGGTGAGAATTGAGATATGTTCCTGTAAATAAGAATATGCCAGCCCGCATAACTACAATATGCTAGCATTAAAATAATAATTATGTTCTCTTTTCACGGTTTCGTACCCAAAGGGACTCTGATGTCTGTCTGTCAGTAAGTACGTCTGTCACCAGGCTGTATCTCATGAACTGTGATAAACAGTTGAAATTTTCACTGATGACGTATTTCTAAACATGTTTTTTTTGCCATTTTAAACATAAACAACCTTTCAGTGGCTAAAAGTACATATGGTTCTAAACAAATTCACTACGAAACCAACACTAAAATATAAAAAAACTGGTGTTAAATACAAAATGGAATAATTTTCCGTTGACGATGTATGAAATACCTGATTTTTTTTTATTTTGTCCTGACAATTACAATAATTACAAAGAATTATCAAACAAATAATTATATAAACAGATAAAAATACAAGGAATTATCCAATTTAGAGTAGTTGTTGTTATGAGCGTTCTGATAGACTAAAGCGAATTTGTTACTAAGTTAAGATAAAATAAGTTTAACATAAAAGTAATAGTATTTTATAGACGAGTCGACCTCTACACAGAACGCATAGTTGATGGCTGAATCTTTTAACAGACGCAAAAAAGAATGCATATTCAATTCCCAGCATAAAACATGCATCCGTAATTGAGCAATACAGCGGACAAACAAGAAGCTTTTACGAAATACCTTCGCAATAATTTCTAGGCCAATCGTAGCCCGATTTCAATCTGTCATGGCGTACAAGATGCACTTAATAAAATCACAAACAAATCAGCAATTATCCTAAACGTTGTATGTTTTCCTTGCGCAAATGTTTTAGCAAACACACACACACACACACACACGAACGTTTTGTTTAGTGTGCGCACGAGTCGAGATACACTCACACATACGTTGGGATGCATCGCATAAACCAATGTTTGGCTGCTGTGCCAAAAAACACAAAGGAGCCGTGTAGTGTGAGCGGTCTTGATACTTTTTATTTTAGATTTTTTTGTTGGATTTATCTTGAACTTTATATTTTTTTTTATTCAATGCTGACAAAATAGTCTGAATTGAAGATTGGTATCAGATTTATTCATAGCACACTTTTTTCTAAGGACATCAGTTTTTTTTTAAGTATTTGTATTCTACTACTGTGTCCTATTCTGCCCATCTAAAGCTCCGCCAAATATTATTTAATGGTTTAGTTTTCGTTAACAAAAAAATAATGAGCTTAAAAAGATCCTTAAATGATGTTGGCTTTCAAATATTTAATTCGTCTTGTGAAACTTACAACACAAATACTTAATAAACAGTTTTCATGTCCTTAACAACTAATCCTTATGAATATTATTACATTTGAATTTCGGGATTCGTTTAATACAAGTAGAAATAAAAAAAGATTGTTAGGTTCACAAGTTAACAGTTCAATTGCCGTTTAGAAAAAAAAGGAAACTAATAGTAATAGAAAAATATAATTTATGATTATTTGGCAATAAACTTAAATAGCAAAAGGTAAAACAACTTAAACCAGCTTTCGAAGTAGCAATAACGATTGAAAAAGACATAATTTGTAAAATTAACATAATACGAGGAGACAAGACGGCAAACATACTTGCGCATTTTTAATAAAACCTCTATGCAAATAACCGTCATAAAGACCACGTGACAGTGTTGCCATTTTAAAATTCTTTGCATTAGCAACATTGGATTTATTTCTAATATAAATATTGTCTAATTATATATTTATATGAAGGAGCAGGTGTATAAGTGACTGAGATTCCGAGAAATCTTGTTTTATTAATAGAAAACAGTAAACCAGTTTATGTGTCCTCTTTTAATATTAAAAATTAACACTGTATGTACTGCTATTTTACATAGTTGCCAGTTTACGGCTTCGGTTCGAAAAGGAAGTGGGTGATAAAGAGTATCGGGGTTCGGGATAGGTTGATATTCTTAATTGCCATTAGGCTGATACATTTAGCTTTTTCAGTGGAAGAGTCGTTAGAGTAGCATCGCAACAAATAGACTTCCTGGTATTTTTGAACATTCTAAATTATCTTATTTTAAATTATTTCAGTACTTTAAGCTTTAAAAAATATATAATATTTTAAAAATACTGAAATAATGAAATGGTGCTAAGTACTCCACTGACACTCTACAATTTTCACTGACAATAATTAAAAAAAAAAACATAAGTACCTACCTACCTAAATGTTTCTTTTGTACACAATACCAGCCAAATTATTTAATAATTTAGTACAAATAAAATCATTTATTAGTCATATTTTATTGTCTGACTCACATTTGCAAATGACCTAGAAAGTATCAAAATCTTTCGCGCCGCTAGCAAAAGGGATAAAAACTTGCTAACACAAAAATAGAACGGACGAAAAATGAACATTAACGTATATTTTGAAATCTGCGGTGCGCGGGCGCAGACCAATCAGAGACGAGAAAAATATGTGTGGGTGCGTTAGATTCGATTTTTAAATGTGTGCTTCTAACGTCTTTGACGGTTTTTTGAATGTGTGCGTGTCTAATGCGGTAAGCTTTTAAGATTTTTTATTAGTGTGAGTCTATGTATGTAGGTAGGTATTGAGTTTTATATACCTAGGTACAGAGTTAGGTATATAAAATGATTTATTTTTGGAGTTACATCTTTGAATTTGGAGGCCGATTTTGATGAAAGTCGTTCATTTTATGACACACGTTATTTTAAATTGTGGGCGGATTCTTCATTTAACTATTTTTGAAGTAAGCTAGGTATGTATTTAAAAGTAATTGGTACCTAATGTACTTTCATAGGCTAATAAAGATTAGCTTACTAAATAAGGTATGCAATTCAATTAAAATAATTACTATATTGCGCTAGTTAGAGAATTAATCTAAACAAATTTGATTACGCGATTATTTTTAAAGTTAAACGTTTTCCTTGTATTATTTTAACTCGTTCACATTATAGGAGACATTAAAGAAAAAAAATTGTTTTGAAGATACATTAAAAATTCAAACGAAAATCGGGAAAAAATCTGTAAAATTTCAAAAGTTTTATTACGTTGTAAAACAGGTTGAAACTGACCTAATTTTTATCTTTCTTCAGAAAAGAATTCCAATTAGAGTTGAAATTTTTCATTTCTTTTCATTTTATTTGTTTCCTATTTTTCTTACTTAAATCTAGATTTACAAAATTACGTATGTTAAAAATCATCCCGACATTTACACGGACAAAGGCGTCATGTTAAGATCATTCCGCAATACATTGACAGATCAGACTTCTACGATCGACATCTTGTATACAAAGGAATCAATGGATGACGAAATATTACTGTATTGATGATTCGTAGAATTACAGAACCTGTGTGAATGCGTATAGGTTTTATTTTTCAATGACTAGTCTTTTTTTTTTACGTGTTAAAATCATCAAATGAGTCCTCCCACCCCGGGCAGGGCGGAAGGGACTGTCAGACTTGTACTGACTAAAATCCACAGTGTCCTTCAATATCCCTTAATGTTCCGGGGTCACGGTGATGGAATAAGTCCCGCGGCCCCGGCAGGCTTTGGCCCTCTGAGAGGGGGCCCCGTCATTCTGCTGACGCTCTTTGAGGCGCGCGTGGAACACGACGCGCCGTCGACCCGGGCATGGTCCATGGTCGGACAGCGAGTTGCCCTTTACTCGCCGCCGTTCAATGACTAGTCTTAACATATTTTTGTCTTTAAGAGCGTATATTCCGAAAGCTGGCAACGTCGCAAATGGTTGTCAAATATTAACAAGTTTTAATTAATTTAGCATTGTTACTGTATGAAAATAAGAAATATGGCTCTGTAGTGCACTAAAAAAATGATAAAGGAATACAATAATTAATATCGTAACACCGAATATACAGTTTTAGATGTAAAAAAAGCATTTGGAAGCCTTCCAAATGCCTTTTATACACCTGAAACGGTTACAATATCAAATTCAGTGTTTTAATTGCATTCCTATATCATTTTTTTAGTGCACTACAGAGCGATATTTCTTGTTTTCATACAGAAAATTTGCCAAATTAATTAAAACTTGTAAATATTTGACAGCTTTTTGCGACGTTGCCAACTTTCAGAATATGCAGCCTTAAGTCAAGAGTAAATAGGTTACTCCTAGGTAAGCGTGTTTCACCGTCTACCTCATCATGGCTTAGCATCAGATCATACGAGTATCATACGTCAAACGCGAGTCCACAGCAAAGAAAAAAAACAAAAGAAATGGAAATTGTACAAACTTTAGTAAAAGGTCACTATCAGATAGACCAATTTTTTTGTTGGACCAATTAATTAATTAATTTTAATTTAGTATATTTCTTTAGTTTAATTTATTAATCATTATGTATTTGTCCAATAAAGAATGAACCACCCATTAATGTTTGAAAATTGATCGACTTGAGTTAATGTTACATTTGTGGAAAACCAGGAGTTATGTCGATGTTGGATAGAAACTTTTCACCAGCAAACCACTAAGAAACCGATCTTTAATTTTAATTACGTTGAAGCAGAAGATTTTTAATCTGCTACTAGATATTTAGAGAGCAGTGGTGGCCCAGTGGTATCGGCCCCGACTTACGAGTTGTAGGTCGTGGGTTCGAACCCCGCCAGGCGCATTACTTTGTGTAATTTATTTCATCACCACTGCTCTCAAAACGGTGAAGGAAAACATCGTGAGGAAACCGGCATGTCCTAGAACCAAAAATTCGAAGACATGTGACATCTACCAACCCGCACTGCCCGCGTGGTGGGTTATGGCCCACTCCCTCTCACAGAGAGGAGGCCAGTGTCCCAGCAGTGGGAACATTAAGGCTGATGATGATGATGATGACTAGATATTTGCTATGACATGATTTTTTTACATCATTATTATTCCCTATAACTGCGATACATTAGATTGATAGATAGTTTCATTATCAAGTCTCTCACAAGGTCACCATCATTCTACTCGTATCCCATTGGTCACCGCAAGGCGTTTTCTTTTTCTATTCTCCCCTGTTAGACGTCAAAGCATAATGTACTCCTTTTTCATTTTAAATCCAAGACTATCTTCTGATCAAAGAGTGTCAGCATTATGACGAGACCCCCCTTTAGAGGGCCAAAGCCTGCTAGGGTCACGGGATTCACGAATCACCATGACCCCAGAACGTAAAGGGCTATTAAAGGACACCGTGGATTTTAGTCAGTAAGGGTCTGACAGTCCCTCCCGCTCTGCCCTGGGTGGGAGACTCATTTGATGATTTTACCACGATAAAAAAAATCTCTTCTATTGTGAGAGAAAAAAAAATAGAGGAGTTCGCATACAAAAGTCACGGAAAATTCCTTGTTTTCTTTCGTATTATTTTTTACGATCAAAACCAGACATTCGCTTTGGAGCCAAGTGCAGTAAGTGCATACAAAAATACCGACAAAATTCAAGGTTGGGATCTGTTAAAAATAACGCCGTTGCATTCCCGATGTTCCTCTCTCAGTGTTTTAATATCTGCATGCGTTTTATATTCACGCTGAAGAGTTTTGAGGTAGGTTAGGATTTCAGGACGTGAGTACGATATGAAAATTTTCTTTTGTTTAGGTACTTGGCTTTTATTGGAAAGTTTTTTGAAAATTCTTGTGATTTGGTGACTGTGTGAAATGCTGATAATCTAAAAAAAAAACGAAACCTTTGCATAGAAATCAACTATTTCTTACTTCATTTCAGGGGTGCCTAATGTGGAATACCTCAAAGAAGAGATTCTATAAAGTCAGAGTTCATCCATTCTTTTTTCATTTATGACTAATGTGTAGGAAAGAAAACTACCTACCTTCTTTTTGCGTATAATTTATCATAATTATTATAAGTAGTGTTTAGTAAGCGAGGCAAAACTGTCCCTCTTTCCTCAATTAATTAAATTCTATTCATAACCATTCAGAATGTATTATACTCGTAATTTAAATCTTAAATATTCATAACATAATTATATTTCTAAATTTAAATCAATTCATAGCCATACCTCCTTAGACAAACAATACGCCTCATTGGAGTACCGCCCACGAAAAAATTTAACGGACGAATGGTCCGACATAGAATTAATAAATATTTATGCTAACACAGAGATTGAATAGTTGATTCTTATGTACTGTATTAGGGTTAGCATAGTAAGAACAAAAAGCGTTTATTTTGCACATAATTGCATGTAATTGAAACGTGAAACATATTTTTTTTATTGCTCATAATTATGAAAAAAATAAAATTATTTTCAAGTTTATATTTTAGGCACGTCAAACCCAAACGCTCAATCATTCCCGATTTTGCTGAACTAGGCCTTAGTTCAGCAAAATCGGGCATGATTTAGCGTTCTTCGGGCAAAATCCAGCGTATCTAGTGCCCAACAGTGATTTGTCGCCTGCCTGTAATTTTCCCACTCCTGGGACACAGGCCTTTTCTCTATGAGAGAGCATAGACGGAACTGCAGTAATTCTTCAAGGTTAAGCCACTTCTGCTAAGTTCGTTCTGTGGATGGGTAATCATCTATTGCATATACTGTTGTTACTGTCAACTACAGATCTATTACAATCGTTACAGGTACCAAAAGTTTGTCAATTAGTCTTACCAACGGCTACAAAATACCATGTCCTAATTGATTTATGAACATCATAATTATAGGCAGTCCACACCAGTTATCACTAAGAACCCATTAATATTAGTAGTATTTTTAAACCGTGGTGTTAGGGAACTGGGCTTCTCCCGTTTATAATGTGGCCTTGCCATGTTTTGTTCCGTCTCCTGCTTGACATGGAGGAATGTGGAAACTTATTTTATTTCCTAATCCTCCACTGTTATTTTTATGATTCGTTTCAGGATCCAAGACAGGTGAATACATTCTCCGGGACACGTCGAGCTTTATTGTGACGGCGCTTTCCTGGTGGTTGCCACTGTTGATTCTGGCTTTCAGGAGTTGCAGTGGTATGGGAATTAAATAGTGTGGTGGGTTTGTCCCGTTAAGGCACACCATCTCAAAATACCTACTAGTATTCAGCTTCATTCCATTACACTGGAAGCAGACTCCAACATCGTTTAGAAGGGCTAGGATATTTCTTTCACCACTGCTCTCAAAACGGTGAAGGAAAACATCGTGAGGAAACCGGCATGTCCTAGAACCAAAAATTCGAAGACATGTGACATCTACCAACCCGCACTGCCCGCGTGGTGGGTTATGGCCCACTCCCTCTCACAGAGAGGAGGCCAGTGTCCCAGCAGTGGGAACATTAAGGCTGATGATGATGATGATGACTAGATATTTGCTATGACATGATTTTTTTACATCATTATTATTCCCTATAACTGCGATACATTAGATTGATAGATAGTTTCATTATCAAGTCTCTCACAAGGTCACCATCATTCTACTCGTATCCCATTGGTCACCGCAAGGCGTTTTCTTTTTCTATTCTCCCCTGTTAGACGTCAAAGCATAATGTACTCCTTTTTCATTTTAAATCCAAGACTATCTTCTGATCAAAGAGTGTCAGCATTATGACGAGACCCCCCTTTAGAGGGCCAAAGCCTGCTAGGGTCACGGGATTCACGAATCACCATGACCCCAGAACGTAAAGGGCTATTAAAGGACACCGTGGATTTTAGTCAGTAAGGGTCTGACAGTCCCTCCCGCTCTGCCCTGGGTGGGAGACTCATTTGATGATTTTACCACGATAAAAAAAATCTCTTCTATTGTGAGAGAAAAAAAAATAGAGGAGTTCGCATACAAAAGTCACGGAAAATTCCTTGTTTTCTTTCGTATTATTTTTTACGATCAAAACCAGACATTCGCTTTGGAGCCAAGTGCAGTAAGTGCATACAAAAATACCGACAAAATTCAAGGTTGGGATCTGTTAAAAATAACGCCGTTGCATTCCCGATGTTCCTCTCTCAGTGTTTTAATATCTGCATGCGTTTTATATTCACGCTGAAGAGTTTTGAGGTAGGTTAGGATTTCAGGACGTGAGTACGATATGAAAATTTTCTTTTGTTTAGGTACTTGGCTTTTATTGGAAAGTTTTTTGAAAATTCTTGTGATTTGGTGACTGTGTGAAATGCTGATAATCTAAAAAAAAAACGAAACCTTTGCATAGAAATCAACTATTTCTTACTTCATTTCAGGGGTGCCTAATGTGGAATACCTCAAAGAAGAGATTCTATAAAGTCAGAGTTCATCCATTCTTTTTTCATTTATGACTAATGTGTAGGAAAGAAAACTACCTACCTTCTTTTTGCGTATAATTTATCATAATTATTATAAGTAGTGTTTAGTAAGCGAGGCAAAACTGTCCCTCTTTCCTCAATTAATTAAATTCTATTCATAACCATTCAGAATGTATTATACTCGTAATTTAAATCTTAAATATTCATAACATAATTATATTTCTAAATTTAAATCAATTCATAGCCATACCTCCTTAGACAAACAATACGCCTCATTGGAGTACCGCCCACGAAAAAATTTAACGGACGAATGGTCCGACATAGAATTAATAAATATTTATGCTAACACAGAGATTGAATAGTTGATTCTTATGTACTGTATTAGGGTTAGCATAGTAAGAACAAAAAGCGTTTATTTTGCACATAATTGCATGTAATTGAAACGTGAAACATATTTTTTTTATTGCTCATAATTATGAAAAAAATAAAATTATTTTCAAGTTTATATTTTAGGCACGTCAAACCCAAACGCTCAATCATTCCCGATTTTGCTGAACTAGGCCTTAGTTCAGCAAAATCGGGCATGATTTAGCGTTCTTCGGGCAAAATCCAGCGTATCTAGTGCCCAACAGTGATTTGTCGCCTGCCTGTAATTTTCCCACTCCTGGGACACAGGCCTTTTCTCTATGAGAGAGCATAGACGGAACTGCAGTAATTCTTCAAGGTTAAGCCACTTCTGCTAAGTTCGTTCTGTGGATGGGTAATCATCTATTGCATATACTGTTGTTACTGTCAACTACAGATCTATTACAATCGTTACAGGTACCAAAAGTTTGTCAATTAGTCTTACCAACGGCTACAAAATACCATGTCCTAATTGATTTATGAACATCATAATTATAGGCAGTCCACACCAGTTATCACTAAGAACCCATTAATATTAGTAGTATTTTTAAACCGTGGTGTTAGGGAACTGGGCTTCTCCCGTTTATAATGTGGCCTTGCCATGTTTTGTTCCGTCTCCTGCTTGACATGGAGGAATGTGGAAACTTATTTTATTTCCTAATCCTCCACTGTTATTTTTATGATTCGTTTCAGGATCCAAGACAGGTGAATACATTCTCCGGGACACGTCGAGCTTTATTGTGACGGCGCTTTCCTGGTGGTTGCCACTGTTGATTCTGGCTTTCAGGAGTTGCAGTGGTATGGGAATTAAATAGTGTGGTGGGTTTGTCCCGTTAAGGCACACCATCTCAAAATACCTACTAGTATTCAGCTTCATTCCATTACACTGGAAGCAGACTCCAACATCGTTTAGAAGGGCTAGGATATTTCCTAAAAATCTCACGTACAAGGTAGGCTAGAAAAACAGACATCCATGAAATCTTAATACATAATGTGCTTCACGATCGCTCAATCACACTCATTCATACATAAGACGGGCCAAACCACGCCTAGGAATAAATAAAATTTCTAAAATAGAGCGCGGGCTTCCTGCGAATTCGATCTAAATATAAATATTGAAAAATGGCGGGCAGCAAGCGAACGTTAGAATTTTGTGCATAAAATTGCATCCCGAGTTACCGATCTAAACATTAAAAATAGAATTCGATAGTTGAGAGTAGTGTACACAGTTGGATGTTGTTGGTAGGGATCAGGCAACTAATTTAACGATAGTGAAAATGAATTTAGATGCGAATTTTAAGAAAGAAAGGACTTATTATACATAATTATACTTTATTGGACTTATACTGGACAAAACAAATAATGGAATCGACAAAAAAAAACTAATTTTTAAAACAAATACAACAATCTTTTTTATTTTTTTACTTAATATCATAAAACTTTATTCTACTAATTAATTGGGTAGTACTCATAGAAGGATATGTATTTAATTTAAAGCATAAAAACTTTTATAAGAAACCTTTGAACCACGACTTTACCGTTTTATTTTGGTATCTAATCTACTGACACACATTTAAAAATAATTTGGAAGATTCTACTTTTTTCATTGTCGTTTAAAAAAAAATTATGTCACATTGATTGCCCTATGGCAAAAAAACGCAAAATGCAGTCTTACTTTACATTGAAAGGCTTCGAAAGCATCAAACAGAAAATTGCAAGTTATCATTCTTACCTATTACATAAGCTCTTCATTGAACACCCACCTTAAAATCATTAATCCATTTAAAATGATAATCCCTCCCCCCTCCCCGCACAAACGCATCACGTAACGTGTGCACCAAGCTTTACAAACACCAGATTGCCTTCTTTCAGCCAGTTAAAATAAACATTGCCGATATTTCGCAGCTCTTTAGAAACGTTGCGTATACATCGGTGTTCTAGTAGTGTGAGTGTTTTTAATGTATGTATACATACGCGGTAATGTATGTGTTTTAACGTTTGATCTTCGTTCGTAGATAGTGTTGTAGGTAAGCAAAAACATGGGTGCTGGTTTTATGTGAGGTTGCATTTATTTTTGAAGTGTAGTGTTAGTTCGCTTCTGGGTTGCATTTTCAGTTCGGTTTTAGTGTTTTCTGAAGGTTTTCTTCTATTTCAGTTGCAAGTCTTACTTACCTGCAATTTTGAACTATCATAATTGGTTTACGGAAAGTCATTTGATTTTATAATTTCTTAATAAGCAGAAATATCTTCTGTCTGTTTTAAAATTGATTTACTTTCTCTTTAAAATAGATTTATGTAAAAAGCTGTTAGTGTCAAGACAGAATTAAAAAACAATGTTTCTTTTAACATGTCATGTAAGCTTACAGTAATGATCCCACTGCCTGGACAAATGGATTCTCCAAGATATGAAACATCCAAATAGTAGTTTCTACATTTACAAAAAAAAAAACAGGGTCAATAGAATCAAATTGCATTAAAAAAAATTTAGTAACACGAATTTTCCGCAAGTCATGAGTGTTGGCGCGGACTCTTCCATCGATTTTTCTTACCTACTTCTGTAAATTCCAAATGTCAAAGCCAATTTTTTGACATCCTAAATCGATCCTACATTGGCGACTAATAAAATATATTCCTCGCTGTATCTATACAAGAATCCACTAAATAAGTTTTCAAAAATAAAAATGATAATTATATAAGAATGTCGAATTGAGAACCTCCTCCTTTTTTCATCGGTTAAAAACCTACAAAATCCCACCAATCCATCTCTAAGAAATATACAAAATTCCACCAATAGCTGAACCTCGTCAATACCTGAATACCTGCCCACATCTTCAACAAAGCGTGAGAGATGCATCAGTCGCGAATATTTAAAATCGTAAATACCTAACAGTACTGAGTCTACTGGTCACGATCTTGGGATGCCGCGTAGGCAGATGAGACTTCTCTCTAGCTTCTCGCCTGTTCATGATTGGGTAATGGGTTGATAGGTAGCTCCTTTCAAACGGAAGAGGTGAGGGATATTATAGCCTCTGCTGTAAAATGAAAATAGCATTTAATACAAGTTTCATATTATGAAATTTTTGACGGAACAAATGTTTGTCTGACCTACAAGTTTTTCCGGGCCTGGGAGTAAGTTTCTATGTTTGTAAATGCACCCACAACACAGGAGAAATTCCTATTAAAGGGCAAGATTTTAAAAAAGGTGTTTGATTTTTGAAAAAAAAAAAAACATAAAAATAAAAGTTTCAGCTTTCAGCCTATTTGAATTTTAAATCACATTTATCTCCTTGTGCTATTTGAATCGTCATTTTTTTTTGATTTTGCTACAAACAAAGCATTAAAATTCAATTAAGTAAAAATGACAATATCTCTCGCCCTGGGTAAGTGGAAGGGTCAGACACCACAAAAAAATAACATAAAAAAAAATACCAAAAGAGCTATCCTTCCGCTCATTCAGTTGTCTTTTTCGTTCCAGGGTCACTATTACCCAGGCAGTCCCGCGAATGTAATTTTTATCTGAAATAAATATTCACAAAAAAAAGTTTCGCAAAAAAATAATTTCAGAAAAATGTTCTAAAAATAGAATAAAAAAGCAACATCTAAGTACTTAATGCCTCTTAATTAAATTAATATCATTCAATACTTTCAACGCCATTTCTAAATCTAATAACATTTCGAAGCCAAGCTATCCGACAGACGAGTCACGACTGCGCGGTGTGCGTAGGCGCAGCTGTAGGTACGGTTTTATTACTGATCGATTGCAATTTGTAACTGATTGATTAGTTTGATTTATTTATTGTATCTTTTACTTTTGGTACTCGTTGTAACACCTTTTCGTTGTAGATGTTTTGTGGAGTTTTGCAGTACCTATGCATTGCAAAATAATAATATTGCTCATCTTTCATCAGCAAGTTTAATTGCCCAGAGCCTCCTCAGTAGGTAGATCAAGCTCTTGATTCAGAATTCAGTAGGTACTTCTTTAAAAAAATGGGTAATCTAGCCTAGAGGCAAAGTTGAGGCCTAAGATGAAACAAGCTCGCCCAGAAAAAACTGGAACTCCTGCGCATCGACAGAATGCCGGATTTCAACAGGTGATGGTACCGAGCCAGACGGCCTTACTGAGGTCTACCACCGCCGCTGGACCGCTGATCAGCTATTACAACAGGTCACAGGTAGCCTGTGATGCCGTTGCCCAGGGTTAACAGTTTTGAAGTGGATGATTTCTAGTCATGGCGAGTTTCGTTAGGAAGTCCTGTAGTGGACATAATCTTCTACAAAAAGAACAGCATCTATGTAGAGACTGAGAAACTAAGATATCTATATCGCGCAATCAAAGTTATCCTCGATATTAAAAGACATACTCGTAGAAAAATGGTTAAAAAAAAACGACGAAACACTTCGAGAAAAAGGTAGGCTGTAGTGCCCTTGCGCTTCGCTTGGCTCGTCTTGGCGGGGGCACTACCGTGCCCCCAGATTCCGACTATAGATGTCGGGCAGAAAGCCCACCAGACACAACACCCGTCTGGTCGGAAGGTACCTTCCTTTTCACCGGGTAGCGAGGAGCTTTCCACTCTGTTCCTCCCACCTCCAAAGTTTCCTCTCTTAAGAGCCGAGATCACGGGCATCTCGTACCCTGTTCCCAATGCTAGGCAACTCTTATCCTCAAAGCCGTCAACTGGTAATGTGCCCAAGAAACTGGCGGCGTTGGCATTGCCACTTTGTATGGCAACGCTTAGACCCTGGTCAGACCTTTTTCATAAAAGATACATAATTAATATTAATTTTAAATAAATACAAACTTTTCCAGGTGCTTCTTATCCACTTATTTTGTATGACGGAAGAGGATATTGTTACCCCAGTTGACAATAAGACTTGGCACTTTGGCACCATGCCACACAGTCCCGTTTCATCAACTTTCCTCCCAACTAATTAAGTCGAACTTGCTTTAGGTTGAACTGATAGTGACGGAAATTAACACTTTTGTATTGTTAATTTTGTAATATTTTATACCTTGTTGGTCAAGTCATGCTAAGCATAAGAATCTGGATTCTATTCCTAGGCCGGGTAAAGTGTTATTAGGGGTTTTTGATGGGGAATCACTCAATAGTATTCCGGCAGTAGCAGGCCATGATCGTATTTGTGCCATGCCTGGTTGTAAGAAATGGGCTTACACCTAATTTTATTAAGATAAAGGACTTTCAACCAAACGGATCAAGTGTGGTTTAGGCTGCGTTTCCACTGAGGCGGAGTGGGGCGGAGCGGAGAGTGATTCACCAATCACACGGCTTGAGTGGAGAAGAGATGTGGATTTCAAGCCATGTGATTGGTGAATCGCTCTCCGCTCCGCTTCAGTGAAAACGCAGCTTAAGGCTCATTAAAGCCTATAAGAGTTGCAGAAAGGTGTTCTCCTGTAATCTGGGTGCGTTCATCAAACATTAAATCTTTAAAAGTGGAACGTAAAAGAATACAAGTGAAATTCTGAAGTCAGCTTAATGCAATGACAGAAACTCGAAGGACTGTCCTAAAACGAAACCGGAGCCCTAGAATACAAAACAATTGAAGGAACAGGATGAAGTTTTATTCAATTCGAGTCCGACAGTTTTCATGCCGGAAATAAAGTGTGTATTTTGAGAAAAATAAATGTATTAGGTATAGAATTGTTGGTGAATAGTTTCAAATACTCAATCAAGTAACAACCCCCCCCCCCCTACCCGCCTTATCACGAGATTTTACGTTTTGGTGACCTAAAGTAAAGGCGGACAGCTTTGACGTTAATTTTATAGTTACCCGTTCGTGCACGAGAAAGCGCTTTCACATTTTTCATACAATTTACGTCGTAATATTTCAAGTACGCTGAACGGCTAAAAACGTAGAATTCATGCTAGGACCTCAGAGCCTACATAAACACGTGGTCCCATTCTTACTCACCACAACTATATCAAAGATCTATCTAGCCATCTAGGTATCTAAAAATAGCTCCCAAAAATAGCTTTAACAAATCAACATAACCACAGACATAACCGCTTTAACTTAAAAACAACATGGCGTCTATCGCCTAATAATGCCATTGTCTCAAACCGGTAGAATTTTGGTTGCAAAACATGCGCGCGCGCAGTTCTGAGTCACTAGCGGTGGGGATGAGAGAGGGGGGCTGGCATAACTTGTAGACTATGTTGCCTAGGATATTTTGTAGATCAATGCGTTGGTGGGGTTTTTTTCGTTGCGTCATTAGGTTGAAGCGAAACTTTAGGTAATGTGGGCCTTTTAGTATTATATTTTACTTTGAAAATGAAAAACAAGTTGCATGATTAAAAAGCAAAAAAATATACATAATCATGCCAGATGCAGTTCCATAATGATGCTAGATTTCTTATGATATTAGACCCCATAAGTGAAAATATCCCGTACATTTTGATAAAAAAAATGCTATTTAAAAAGTCAGGCGGTGTATGTAATAAGTACAAAGTTTTATTATTATTACAAGTAAAAAAAACTAAATGACATTTGAGTGTTGGACTGTTGGTACTCAATTCTTACATCCTGAAACTTCGTGAGATTCTACTTAGTTAACATCTACTTTTTTTTGCAAAGTAGATGTTAACTAAGTAAAATCTCTCGAAGAAAAACCATTTTTTTTTTGCGAATTTCCAAAAGTCTTACAACAAAAATTTTTCAGTAACATGGGCTGAGTTACCCCACGAGAGGTTTTGCGCATTTGGTGTTACACGTTGTATATAATATGTATATTTTTTTAAAAGAAACACTGCCCTACTCTCGGAATTTCTCATGTATCGTGGGTGCGTTTACAAACAGAAACTCACATCACAAACACCCAGACCCGGAACAACTATTGCAGGTTATACAAATATTTGTACCGTGCGGGTATCAAACCCGTGACTCGCTGCGCTGCAGTCGATTAGTCAGCCATTGTGTTAACCGTGCCGTCAAAATAATTATGGGTTTAAAAAAGAAAATATGTAGTTCTGAATTGTATATATTCTAACTTTCGTATAGACTTCAACGAATCATTACTGTATAAAATGCAAGTAGTCTGATCTAGTCAAACTGTATACCGGATCAAAATCAATGGGACCGGTCAATCAGTACAATATTGTAATGCCTTATATTTTATTTATTGGTCTTACTGAGCTACTCAATCATTTATTTTACAACATTCCTTTATAGGATTAGTCTGAAGTGTGTAGTTTGTTTATTGAATTTGTTGCGTAGGTATTTTGAAATAGGTTGTTTGCTGTAACACCCCAAGAGGCAAAGACTCTGTTATTAAAACAAAACCGACTTCTAAAAAAAACACAAAATGTAAAACAACTTTTCTTTCGGAAGTCGGTTTAATTTTTTTCAAGAAGTTCTTTACCCTTTATAGTGGGTAGTATGTTGTGTAATCGCGTAAAAAATGCATATAAATATGCTACCAGTAATCGCTCGCAAAAATGATGAATTGAAATGTGGTACCAGCACTACCAGCAATAGTTGATGTTTTGCTGTCATTTATTGAAGAGTTCCCTCGTTTTCTTCAAGATTCCGTCATTAGATCTTGACCTGATTACCTGGTCTCGCTATCTGTAAAGTATATTCTTTCAAACATAGAAAAAAAATATAAATCGGTCCAGGCGTCCAGGTCCATCGAGAAATCGAGGAACAAACATACAATAACCTTTTTAAGGTTCCGACGAATTGAGAACCTCCTTCTTTTTTCGAAGTCGGTTAATAAAATTATGCGTAAGGAATATTTCGAACAAAATTTTATTGACTTCTTTATTGTCGCGGTAAAATTGTCTAATTAAATAAGTCCTCCTGCCCTAGGTGGATCGCAAGGGTCGTAATCACTAAAAGTTCACCTTGTTCCTTCATTAATTTGTCTTTTGCGTTCTATGGCACGAGGGTTGTTGTAAGGGTTGCGATGACAACTCGTCTCATTAGCTATTTCGTCTCTTTCTCTATTACGTCTCATTCACTTATACGTCACCTTGTGCATCTGGTCATTTTCATTATCTCGTCTCATGCTCTATTTCGTCTCTTTCCCAACTCGTCCGACGCATATGTACAGACATGCACATCAAATTATCTTAATCTGTTGTTCTATAATAGTTTTTCATCTTTATCACAAACTAGCTTCTGTCCGCGGCTTCGCCCCTGTGGAAGTTAGAAATTAGCCCACGGGATCGTACTACCGCGATAAAAAGAATTCGATATACATACTTAATAATTCCCACCATGTTCTACCGAACTTCTAACTTCTGCCATATGATATAATATTCTTCTAACTTCTAACTGTTGCTCTCTGCAGTTCACCAACACAAGGAACAGGGTCCGGGCTACCGGTGTTCAGGGCTCTCGAGAGACGAACCTCCTAACAATACGCGCTGTGTCCAGGAGTAGGTACTACCTTCTGAACCAAGTGCTATAATTATTATTATTGAATGAACATGAGTTCATTTGATTATTGTACATTCGACCCACTTTTATCCGCACGGGGATAGCAAAACTGTTAAATTATAAAATCCAGCACAAAACTACCGAAAACGAGGACACAATGTGAAATCTGAACAGAAAGTACTAGGATAACAGGATCAAAACTTTTTTTCGAGTGGAATAATTTTCGTAGCGAACTTACGATATCCTGCTAAGACATTTCAGTTTCTACCTTCAGTTATTTAGGCATTTTGGTGCACGTCTGTTACTCGGTCACGTAAGAATGATAAGAAAACTATAGGCATTTTCTCAAAGAATCTCTTCAGAAAACCTTCATAATGAATAATCTAATAAGAAACCTTGGTAAGTATTATTGATATTTTGTTTTTATTAAAACTATTTTCTTGTATGCATGTGTTTCTGCAACAAAAAAACCTATTTTTTTGAGGTTTTCTTTAGTAGCTTCTGTAATCTGTCCATGCTTTCTTCACTGTACTCGTATTAGGAAGTGCTTAACTATGTAATAGGTAGTTTTACAGATTTAGTGGATTTCAACATCCTCTTACTTCAGCAAAACCTTCATAATGAATACTCTAATAAGAAACCTTACTGTCTAAGTATTATAGTCTCATGTGTTTTTAAAACAGGTTAGGCGAGCAGCCAGGCAGGTCCACACAATGTTATTATATTTCTTTTGAGCTCACATACCGCTTGCTTTTATTACGTCAAGTTGTTTTGAATAATACCTTAGTAGTGCGTAGATGCTTGAAATAAAAGTGCTTTCTATGGTAAAGGCAGTAAAGGGTTTCATTTAAAAATTAGTGAGGGAAGTCTTGAAATGTTTTTTTAGATGGTAAAATCGTCAAATGTCCTCGCTTTGTGTGGAGCGAGCGGATGGGAGTAAAACCTATCGTGTTCTTTCAATTGCGTCTTACGTCCAGGGCCACGGTTACCGTAAGCACAGGGGTTTTTATTTAGGGATAGAAAAGATGTTCACCTAAAAAAAAGGGTTGTTGTATAGTCTTTAAATCTATCAGTGAAGCTTTCAGTCCAAATTTTACACAGATGACTGCACTTTGATGACTGAAACCCAATTATTACAAAGTGATTTTGGTTAATAGAGTTTTGGGCTTTTACCAAAACGAACACACGGTTATTTCTTTCACGGGTTAGTTTAAAGTGCACTTCGTTGGAGGTACGAAGTGGTAATGTAATAATGTAAAAAAAATATGTCACCAGAAATAGGCCCAGGGTCGCGGGACTAACGAGTTACCGTGGCCTCGGCACGTTAAGGGCTTTTGAAGGACACCGTGAATTTTAGTCAGTACAAGTCTGACAGTCCCTCTTACCCTGCCCCGGGTGGGTGGACTCATTTGATGGTCCAATATATTTTCATCATCATCATCAGCCGGAAGACGTCCACTGCTGAACATAGGCCAATATATTTTATATTTATTTGTAACTATCTACCTATCCTGGCTTTGAACGGTTACAATTAGGTGTATTTTAAAGCTTGAAGCTTCTTCAATCAGTCTATCTAACAATGGAAATCGCTTTAAAATTCGTTGCACAGTTTGTAAGGTCTAAGCGTACCTATAGAGGCGGGAAGCCACTCAGTTTAATACTATACTTATAAGTATGTTAGTACGTTAAACGCCATACTAAAAACCATATTTAGCCCAGCGGGCAGCGGCGGACACCGTGTGGCCGCCAATATGTCGGGTCCAGGGGGCCATGGCGGACACCGTGTGACCGCATGGTCTCAATCACTACAAAAAAGCTTCTAGACGGCCGATGGACACCGTTTCGACTGTTTTTACTTAAAAAGCAAGTGATCCGCGCGGCCCAGTAGTAGAGCCTAGCCGCTAGGCACAAAAAAAATTAAAAGGACTTTGATTTTATGGGCTATTCTACAAGTTGTTCCCAAAAATGTTATAGGTAGTATCTTGAATAGTACATTTGAGTGATCGTTTTTAATCTGTTTAAGATAGAACTTCATTTTATCTAGAACTTCAGCTGAATCTCCTTATTCTTCAGCCTTAGTTTACCCAATGCTGTTTTTAAATCACTTCCAAATCTCTCAGTCTCTTGTAAAATTCGAAGGTTTGTCATGACTATCCAGCTTCATCCAGCAACTTTAGCCTTCCAGTCTCCTAATGAGCCGACTTCAACGCAAACAGCTTTTATTACTTAGGCACTACTTACTTTCTATTTTATGACCTAACTAAAGTCTAGGCAATATAGCAGGCGAGTGAATTAGGAAGCCTTCAAGATGGTGCCTATAAAAATCTGCTTCAATCTCTCTTGGTCAGAGAACTAGCAGAGATCACTGTAAACTTGTTTAATGTTAAGGGGATGACTGTATTTTGTTGATAGAAAACCCAAAAGAATATTTTTTTTTGGTTTTTCTAGTTTTTTATAGGCACCATCTTGAAGGCTTCCCAATTCACTCGCCTGCTATATTGCCTAGACTTTAGTTAGAACTTTAGACTTTAGTAGTTTCTATGTCTATGAGTCGAGCTACACGATAACCGATGAATGCTTGCACTAGCTAGAGAGATTCACTCAAATCTGTTTGGTCCTCAAAGACCATCTCAGACACCCGCATGGTCCTCGTATCCCCTGAGCAGAACAATGTCTGGACTTTAAAAGAGACGTCTGAGTTTTTTTCGGCTGTTTCATCTCAGTGTAGTCAGGTACGAAACGCCAGCCTCACTTAGCTTTGAAAATAATGATTGTGATGTAATAGTGTTTTTTTATAACCAAGTTACAAAATAAATATCATTATCATTTGTATACGATTGGTAACAGAACCGATACACTGAACAAAATTACAATTTCGTATTTGCTATCTACTGCTTCAGTTTATCAAAGGTGTGTATTTCACGTTGGGCACCCGCTAAAATAGCACCTAAGCTATTTCATTACGGTACCTATCAAAATTTGGAATACCAATGTGGAATACCTCTTTAATCATGAAAAAGAACTAAAATCCCTGTAAAACAAACAATAGTCTTTTGTCGCATCTATCATGCATCCGGGGTCGCGAGATTAACGACCCACCGTGATACAGGAACATAAAAGGCTATTGAAGGATTGGATTTTAGTCAGTACAAGTCTGTCAGTCCTTCCTGCTCTGGCCTGGGTGGGAGGACTCATTTGATGATTTTACCATTAAATCTAACTTAGGGCTGATTCTTTAATAGTCAGATAACATTTTTTTCCGGGGCTAAAAATGGCGGTTTGACAGCTTATCTATAGAAAATAATGTCAAACCGCTATTTTTATTCCTCAGAAAAAAATGTTATCTGACTATTGAAAAATCAGCCCTTAGGCATTAAAAAAAAACAATAAATAAGTGAACAAAATCCACTGCACCTTAACAACTCCACTATAAATATGCCGAGAAAAAGCATCAATTAAAAACCCTCCTTCAAGCTTTTAAATCAATTGGTCGACAGATTCATTAGAATACCACAACATGAAAACCAACTCTATTTCCAAGCCTTAAAGTTCATTTTGCAACAACACGGTAAAGTTATAAAGAAGATATTATGGAGTACAACTTTAATAGTGTTTATATGTCTAGGATGAAAAATAGGTGGACCTGGAGTTGTTATTAATGCTACATTTTTTTGATATAGTACTTTAAAGTTAAACTACACACATCAAAAGTGTCTAGGGATCAACATATATTTTTGCAATAACTTTTCTCCTGATTGATATTAATTAAAATGTTCTTTATGGATTCATCAAATAAAGTGTTATCGTTTGTCACAGTAACGATAAACCAAGTCACCTTTGCATTCATAAAGAAATTTGCCATTTTCCTAATAAAGGGATTTTTGACATTTGAACCACTAACATTAAAGTTCGAAAAAAAGACTGAAATAACAGTTTTCTTTAAAATTTTATTGGGTAACTTAAACAATTAATAATCCGTGTTTCTACCGCGAACACTAACAACACAAGAACATCGGTTTGGCATACTCAAAATGAGTTCATCCAAATCACGCTGTGGAATGGCCGCCCATGTTCGTTGCAACAACAAAAAAAGGTCTTCTTGCGACTGGATACCCTCCATATTCGGCAGAGCTCTTCTCTGTAGCATATCCCATGCATGCTCAATCGGGTTCAAGTCTGGCGACTGAGCAGGCCAGGGCAGGACATTGATGTTAGCTGCGGCGAGAGTCTGTCTTACAACTCTTGCGGTGTGCGGTCGTGCATTATCATGCATTAACTGAAATAAGGGACCGATTTGCACTTGTAGAGGAACGATGACGTCTGATACAATCGTCTCAGCATAAATTTGAGCGTTGAGGTTACCTCTGATCCAAATCAACTCAGTTCTTCCGCCGATCCAAATACCCGCCCATACCATGATGGTTCCACCACTATAAGGATGGACTTCCTGGCAGGATTTTAATCGCTGTTGGCGTCCAGGGGTTCTCCAGTGTCGTATACGTCTTGTATCCGGTCTCATACCAAAACGAGACTCATCAGAAAAGCACACGAAACGCCATTGTTCTTCTGCCCAATTTCTGTGTTCAAGAGCCCATTGATATCGAATCCTACGATTATGCATTGCTATAGGTGGTACCCGTAGCGGTCTTCGGGAATGAAGGTTCACTTCATGCAAGCGGTTTCTGACTGTTTGGTCGCTAATTAAGTTCCCTGAAGAGTGATGAAGCCTCACGGCTAACATCATGGCGGTTATTGTTGGAGCTCTTCGAGTTAAGATTTGAATGTATCGGTCTTGTCTCCGTGTGGTGCAGCGATACCGTCCTCCATGGCGCTCAGCCACGGTACCAGTGCTTCGGTAACGTGTCCAAAGTCGACTGATAACACTCTGACTTGTATTCAGAGCTAAAGCCACAGTACGTTGCCGGGAACCAGCTTCTATCATTCCCACGGCTCTGAGCATTTCTTCCCTGCTTAAATGACGTCGCCGCTCCATAATAACGTTGGTTTTAATCAGTAGTAGGGAAACAGTAGCACTAATAATGTCTTCAATGCGTTGTATGTTTTTATAGGGAAAATATTGACAGCTGATTTTCATCTTTTACTCGAATTTGATTTACAGTTCCTGATTCAAATTATGAAATGCACCAAAAAGGATCCATATAAATTTATAAAATCATAAATTTATTACAAAGCCACATCTCAATCTCAAGAAATCCGCATAAAAATGCTTGATCCCTAGACACTTTTGATGTGTGTAGTTTGTGCATGCAAACGGGATGGATATACTCGTAGCATGGTTGTTATGGAATTTTATGGGAAGTCAATAACTGTTTTGAAGTGACGATCACGACATTTTGCAGTGGCTGAGCGATCAGTTGCGCGGTGTGTCGCGGGTTCAATTCCCGCACGGAACAAATATTTGTGTGATCTGATAACCAATAGTTGTTCTGGAAGTTTGTATGTGAGTTTCTATGTTTGTTAACGGGCCCACGATACAGGAAGAAATTCCGGTTTATTCCACGTTCGACCCCTAAACATTTCCACATTCAACCCCTGAGGGTTGAAAGTGGAATTTTATAACGTTTTTTAAAAAAAGAAAAGAAAGATCGTTAAGAATTTTCTCTTCCCTAGCTAAAATTCCACCAATTATAGTCATGTTGACGGTCGCGGTCATGGTCCATGATCGGACGGCGAGTTACTCATTAATCGCCATGCTCATGCCTGCGCATCCAGTAGTTCCTGAGATTAGCACGTTCAACCAAACAAACTCTTCAGCTTTATAATATTAAGTATAGATAGACATCCTTTTTTTTTAGCGTGGTAAAATGAGTCCTACCACCCCGGGCAGGGCGGAAGGGACTGTCTGACTTGTACTGACTAAAATCTACGGTGTCCTTCATAGCCTTTTATGTTCCGGGGTCACGGTAAGGAAATAAGTCCCGCGACCCCAGCAGGCTTTTGCCTTCTGAGAGGGGGCCCCGTCATTTTTGCTGACGCTCTTTGAGGCGCCGTCGACCCGGGCGGACAGCGAGTTGCCCTTTACTCGCTGTCCGCATGCCCGCGCCTACGGTGGCCGGAGTTCGTCTGCCGACGTCCGACGCCATGGGCGTCTACCACTGCGGTTGGGGCGGAGAGAGGACGCTGTCCGCTCCCTCTCGCGGCCCGCCTCCTCCTTCGCGAACATAACTGCTTCGCAGAAGGAGGCGACCGCTTCCCACTCCGTCTCGCCCCGCAGCATGGCCTCAACCAATGCCGGGCGCGAGAGGTCTCCGCCTCAGATAGACATGCTCACACAATAAGACCTCTTTCTCGCCTGATGGTAAGCAATGATGTGGTCAACGTTGAAGCAACTAGAAGTACTCATTCACTCTTCTCTTTCTGTTAAAGTACTCTGTTCTCTTTCTTGCATCTTCTTTCAAAGTACTTTTATCCATAGATACCGATAAAAATACTTTTTTTTACCTTGGTAAAATCATCAAATACATCCACCCAACCAGACTGTCAGACTTCATCATCTGCCTAGCCTTTTCCCAACTATATTGGAGTCGGCTTCCAGTCGTATCAAATGCAGCTGAATATCAGTATTTTACAGGAAGCGACTGCCTATCGGACCTCCACAACTCAGTAACTGGGCGATACTCCATGGTAAGACTGGTTGTCAGACTTATGAGCTTCTGATTAACAGTAACGACTGTCAAAGATCTACAAATGACAGCCGAGACCAACGGCTTTACTGTGACAGATGGTCACTCATCCACAGACCAACCTCGGGAAGTGCGGCTTCACATAGAAGATCAGCCTGTGCGGCTGTAATTATTTAGCCAAGAGCTCCTCCAGACTGTAAGACTTGTACTGACTAAAACCCACGGTGTCCTTCAATAGCACTTTACGTTCCGGGATCACGGTAATTCGTTAGTCCCGCGACCCCGGCAGACTTTGGCCCTCTAAGGGGGCCCCATCATTGTACAATAATACATATTATAAATGTATAGTACTTATGTACACTGGTCGTTTTATAAACTTGTCATAAACGAGTATTAATATTATAAATGCTTGATATAACTTGAAATAACAATTGACTAAGAAATAGTGACTTATGTGGCTGTAGAGGTCAAAAGCCTTTTAATTTTTTTAACGTGGTACTATCATCAAATGAGTCCTCCCACCAAGGGCAGAGCAGGAGGGACTGTCAGACTTTACTGACTAAAATCCACGGTGTCCTGCTAGCTCGTTACATTCCGGGGTCAAGGTAATTTGTTAGTCCCGCGACCCTGGTAGGCTTTGGCCCTCTAGCACCACTACTCTTTCACTCATGAGACCGTGCTATCGGAATAAAAATATCGTGATCTAACTTTGCGAATTAAAAATCGTGCAGTTTGACAACAGTGCACTGTGTCCATGTTCGATTCCCGTAAAAAACGTAATTTGTATGATCTACAAGTAGCTGTTTCTTGTCTGGGTGTTTGTGAATGTGAGTTTTAATGTTTGGTAATGCAACCCCACGTTACAGAATTCTAGTGCGGGGAAATGTTTAAAAAAAAAAGTCAATGAACTTTGGAATTTGTGAGCGATTATTCTAAAAACGTTTTGCATGCCTTCCAAGTAAGTTTCAGGTCTAAAAAAATTTATCGTATAAGGAAATGGGCATAATTCCTGTACTAACTATATGCTGTCGAGTAAAACAGTACCAAACAGGAAGGAATGAGCTATTTTAAGTGTCTATTAAATTATCCCGCAGCACATATGGGCTTTCAGTGGGCAATATCTGTTCTAGGTTTTATTAGATTTAAATAAGAAGAAAATGGAGGAAAGTTACATGTTTTTCTTGACAAAAAGTTTTCTATTTTAAGTGATCATGGAAAGATCCATATTTTCATCATCATTCTACATTGCTTATCCCAAGTCATCAAATGATGTTTAAAATAAAACTTAATCGGGTTTGTCAGGATCAAGAACTACAGTTCTTATTAACCGACTCTATCGCTTCAGAATATGTTTTTGTAGCGAATAAATCAAATACTGAATCACACTGTCGAAATCATCATAAAAGTCCTTCAAATAATTTGAAATTATTATGATTCATAAACATAAATATAATCACAAACTCACACGCAGCTAAAGTTCCTCAAAAAAGGAACGCGTAAACTCAAAACAGGAAGAAATTTTCCCGCTGCGCTGGCGCACCTAGCGGCAATGTTCGGAACTAAACCGGAGCGCGAACGACCGCCAACTCTTTCCGCGCGCTTTCTTTTATCTCCCCTCTCTCTCCCGCTCGCGCACACGCCTACCTTTTTTGGCGTAAGAAAGGGACAGAAACAAAAAAATGGCCGAACGCACATGTGCGCGGGAGTTCGTTTTCGTCTTATTTTTCGCAGGTCATTCGCCTCGGATATATTCGCGTCGCTTTTGCGATTTTTTTGTCTTGCTCCGACGTTTTTTTTTCGTCCTTTTCCCGCCGTGTGTGTTCGTTGTGCTAGGTCGCGAGTCGCGTGGGCAGTTGATTTATTTTTCTTACTTTTATCTTAATCTGTTTTCTAATACCGTACAGTTTATGGGGCCCTTTTGGAATCTAATGTTAGGTTTGTTTTCAATTTATTTTTCATGTTGTGAGAGCGTAGACTATTTATTAGTGGCTATAAAAAGTCCTTCGTTGCTTCTCGGAAAGAGTTGTCTTTAAAAAATATATTATCTTCAAAGATGGGAAGGGTCATCATAAAACTGCGGTATTTCGAGTTTATTAATTAGAATTTAATTTTCTGCGGAGAGATTAATAGCGGGTATGCCTTGTAAAGTATTGAGTGAGGTAAGGGCTTATTGCTTCCGACATGAAGTAAAAGTTCCACTATTTTATTATTATGTTAGTTACGTACGTATGTAAACCTATTTTTAATGGTTTCGTGAGCCACAATCACAATAATAATTATGCTTTTTTTTACTAAAGGACGCTAGGCAATTTTTTTAATTTGATGAATTTCTTGTATCGATTTTATTTAGCTTTAATTGAAGAGTTAATATTTTTTCATCCTTTATAAGGAAATGTAATTTTAACACTTGTGAAAAGAGAGTCAGCAGTGTTAATCTGTGAGCTTACAAAAAATACTGCCATCTGGCTGGTAAGCTTAGTGAACTAGTGATTATAAATGTTTTACCTCCTCCTACCTTCTTTGGGAGGTCCTTGTATAACAGTACATAGATGATAACAAACTGATTATAATTATGATAAATCGAAAGATTAAAACTTAATAAGTTAAGAAAGTAGATCAAAGATTTCATAACATTATAATAATGCATAAGCTACAAGCGGTCGCCCGCGGCTCCGCCCGCGTGGATATCGGTTCGATTTTTTTACACCTTGGGTCAGAAAAACCCAAATATCCTACGGACCCCTATTTTTCCTAAAATTAAAGAGGAAGAATTTTTAAAATCGGTTCAGTAGGTTTTGAGTTTATCCATTACAAACAAACAAACAAAAATGTAGAAAAACTCATTTCATAATTTTAGACTAGTACGAGGAAGCAACCTTAGAAAACACTTTAATTAAGCCAGTCAATTAATAAAGGAATTTTCTAATCGAAGTGTGCAGTAAAAAGATTTATCTTCGAGTGCGCCGGCGCAACACACTGCGCCGTTAGCGACCTCTAGTGTGGGGTAATTGGAATATCGATATCGAGAAATTTATCTCTATCGAGATTTTGTCTAATTGGATTGCTGTTTTCGCTATGGACGGCTTTTTTCTAATTAGTGATAGGAATTTCTTGTGCTGTACTTGTAGAGTGCTATTGCTTGATCTGGATCTGTAATAGAAAGATTAAAGTTTTAAGATCAACTCGTTATAGCCTAAGGTTAATTATAATAATTATCGTTATTATAATAATTAAAGAATATTTCCGATACTCATTCCAAACCATTTACATAGTAAGATTTGAAAGTACAGTTGTATTGTTAATACAAGACGTTTAAGAGTGCAACATAGGAAGATAAATATGTTGCACTCGTATCTGTAACTAATTTAAAAATAAAGAGAAAAAATACCTTGATTAATCTGTTGCTGACCCCGCTTGTTTACAAAAAGTTTGCATAATTATAATGTACAAAAATCTGAAATATAAAAATATTTATTAAATTATTTTATTGTGTAACTAGGGCTAGATTACATGACAAAGTAGTTTTAGTACAGGCATACAGTGTATATTAACCTAATTAATGGGTCGAGTACTGTAGATAGGCTACAGGATAGCCTTAGTTTATTAAAAATAATTATGTTTACCTACATGCCTATTTTGTACATGTTAGGTTTGTTAAGCTACAAAATAATGTAAAAAAATAAATAAAAAATCTATCGACATAATAAATATTTTATACCTAGGTATAAGACAGCCCTTACAAAAATCTTATAAGAGTGCAACCACGGCCTCCAATACAATGTATTAAAGCAAACTAGTGTATTTTCACTTCGTATTTTAATAGATATTACAGAGTTGGTAATTAGAAAAGTTATGCTTAATAAATGAATTAATATTGATAGGTATAGTGAATAGGGATGTCAAGCTTAAAAAAAAAACATATAGGAAGGTAGGTTCCCTACTAATATTATAAAATGTGAATGTTTGTTTGGATGGATAGATATTTGTTACTCTTTCCCGCAAAAAGCACTAAATGGATTTGGATGAAATTGAAAATTGAATTGAAATAGGTCCTCGGATAGTTAATAGCCTGGAATAACACATAGGGTAGTTTCATCCCGATTTTATACTTGAACACTTTCTCCTAAACATTATAAACATGTCCCATTCATTTCATACAAGCACCCAGAATACTAAGTCAGCAGTATCAATTTACTTCATTTTCTTTGACGTGTATCATCAAATTCTTGCAATCTTGAATCCATGGTTAGCATTAATTGTAAAGTGCCAATAAACACCGACTCGTCCTGAAACATTATACCAAAATCATCAAATTCATGGTTTATGAGAACGTCATGTGTCTCATCATCTTCATAGCCAATTTCTCCAACCACTTTTGGGGTCAGTTTCCAAACTTCAAGTTAAACTGACCGCCTATCTGAACTCCACAACTCAGTAACGAGTATACGCAATCTTGTTATGTCTATCCGTCCCTTAATAGTCACAAAACAAGAGTGATTTCAAACTTTATTAAAAAACTAAAGCTAAAATTCTACATCACAGGGTAGCGGTTCTGTCTAAGGAGGTTACCGTGACCCGGGAAAGTAAAGGGGAATTGAAGGAGCTGGGTGGATTTTTAGTCAGTAAGAGTTTGATAAACCTCGCCACTCCACCCAGGGGTGAATATACTTCATCATGCTTCAACAAAAACTTACATTCATACAAAAATTTGCATTTCTTGAAATATCTTTTTTTTTTTGTTGAACCTCTTGGCGGGTGCACTGCCGTATCCCCAGATATTTCAAGAAATGCAAATCCCAACAAATTAGGAAATAGCCAAAGCTTAAAATATTAGACTCGCTCAATGGTTTGACCACAAGATCAACCACGACCACAAAACGATCGGTTTGTCGGCAACTTTGCTATGGTTTTAGAAGTAAGAATAAAAAAAAAGTTCTGGGTTACAGTCACGTAGAAGCCATATTACTTTTTTAAATAAAATGCGGAAAACATTTTTTTTTTTTCAATATACATAGTAACTGTTACTCGATGGCATTCCATACATAACTTCTACGGGAGTTTGATCAATAGTAAACTATTTAACAAAATGTTTCAGATTTTAACAAATATTTATGTAAACCTCAGTTCAAACTACAGGCCCTTTTTTTATCGTGGTGAAATCATCGAATGAGGCCTCCCACCCCGGCCAGGGCGAGAGGTACTGTCAGACTTGAACTGACTAAAATCCACGGTGTCCTTCAATAGCTCTTTATGTTCCGGGGTCACGGTAAGGAAATAAGTCCCGGGATCACTTGTAGACACTTAGGTAAGTGTCTAAATGTGGGTTAATTAGTAAGGTTCCTAATGAGTTTTATGCAAAGCTATTTCTTAATAATCTTAAACGAGAAAATTATAGGTAATTTGTTAAAGCAACTTACAATATATCGTGTCTATAATTTTCTTACTATGAGATTTATTATAATTCAAAATAGCCCAGTCCAATAATTGATCAAGTAATCAAATAACACAAAACCTTTTGCCAAACTGTCTTCTATACAACTCATGATTTACTATTCGACAAAAAATAGTACGTCATCTTTTATGACACTTTCTGCAAAGAAAAGCGTATCTATTCCTATTACTAGACATTACACCGTATTATTACAGTTTGCAATGAATGGTCCTATATACTACTATGTAGTTAGGTAATAACTACATTACTACTAAATAGTCATAACTGCGTTCAAAATAAAATTTCTCTAGAAACAGCACTGGTCAAAAGAAGAACAGTTAGTCTCTAGCCATCATCCAATCATTTTATGTGAATATTTACACCACCAAACGATCTCATTTCAGTTTTGACAATGATCGTCTTACAAACGATATTTATTATGTGTGTTCAAGAAAATTCTACACTGAATAAACACTTACAGAAAAAAATGTTCTAACCTAAGCAAACTACGCAGTCCTTTCAAAATCTCAACCCTTTCAATCATCACCTTTTCAATTTCGTCACCTTGTCAATTTCGTCACCTATTAACACACTTAAAATATAAAAAAAAAAAAAATGAAACAGGTTGACGAAAACATCAAAAAAAGTCCCTACAAAAAATGAAATAGGCCATACATACTTCTGCATACTTCAAATAATTTCTGCGTGAGCGGTGCGTTTCTCATCGTTGTGCGAATAGAAGTGTTTCTTTATCTACGTTCATACAAAGAGCTCTATGATTGCAACATACATGCAACTTGTACTTATTCAAAGATAACATGGTTATTTATAAGATGTGCTGTATTCATAGTGCGAGAGCCATACATACATACATACTCTAGGGTGTGTGTATGACTCTTGTATGATTTCTTGTTTGCTAGGTGTCTTCTTGCGTTTTAGGGTTGCTTAAGATGACTATGATTGTGTATGATGATGTTTGCACAAGTTTTCTTGTTTAGTTTACTTGTGCAAGTGTCAAGCGCAATATTTTATCAAGCTTGCAACCATAGGCTGAGGTTTCATTCATTTTTCACTATTGGCAAAGTTGTATCCTTTTTTTTGAGTGGGAAAATCCTGAAGGATATACCCTACTGGGGCGAGCGAAGGGTTCTGTCGGACTCAAACGGACCAAAAACCCACTATTCTTTCTTATACCATTGGTCCACCAACAACCACCAGTAGCAGTGGTTGTATCCTAATATACCTGTAGATAGGAGTCGCGGGACTGTCTCATCAGGTGACCGTAATCCTGGAACGTAAAGGGCTATTGAAAGATCACCTAGGATTTTAGTCAGTACAAGTCTGACAGTATGGGTGGGAGGACTCATACATAAAAAAAAATACCAGTAGATTCCACTGTTTCTTTCATTTTCATTTTCTCTAGGCCTGCTTTTTATTAATTCTATCGCTTTCGTGTAACAAAATAAAATTGTTATATTTTGTATTCACATTTTAGTTACAATTGTTTTTTTTTCACCTTGTGATCTTCCCCAGATTGCCTTCGCTTCTCTTTTTCAAATACAATTAAAATGAACAGAAGACGACATAAACAGTTATCAAGAGTTAACATAAATCTTGTGTATTTACCTAATAAATAGGTTCTTTTAGTTTGATTATAGCTTGACTATGAATACAGCACTAGAGCTTTTTTTCCTTGCAACGGGGCGGGGTTATCGCGGAAAAGTTGTGGATTTTTCAAAATTTTATCAACTGCACGTTGAGATAACGTGCACACTAGTGCAGATAGTGATGTGCATGTGCAATCTGAATCGAGATCGACTTAAATCAAAGACAATCGATCGACTAAGAACTATTTACCGTGTTGATTTTTTTTTTACCACTTCTCTTATTTTTGAACATGGTGAAAAATCATCATGTTCAAATTGTCAAATCAAACTACCTATGTATCATGAAACCGGCCGAATGATAAAGGGATTAAAAATTTGTGCTCGTGTCGTAGATTATGGCACACAAACCCACAATGATCAACTGCGTCCGAGTAGTATGAATACTCGTATTTCTATGATGATTAATTTACCTCGTTCTCTCACAACAGAGAGGAATCGAACTGTAGGGTAGATACATAATCATAGTTAACTAGGTAAATCAATAATTATAAAAAAAACTTGGTTGAAGGCAATCTACACGGAGGAGACACTAAATACTTCTCCCATGAAATTTCTACCAAAATAACTGCTTTTGGGTAAAACGATTTGCCAGCCAATATAACTTGAACAGTCTAAAAAATACAAGACATAAAACGTAATTGGATGAAACAAAAGATTATGATCATGATCAATTAATGAATTGTTCTTTTATTGAATGACATAGGGGTCAATAAAGAAATCGAACCTACAAGCTTTTTTTACTGCTTCGTTTATTTTTGTCTGCATTCTTCAATGTGCTGTAATGCAATTTTTAAAGTTTGTTATTAACGGTGTTTTTGGTGTTTTAATTGACTAGATGAACTGTTATTTTTTATGTTACCTAAAACAATGACATGGGTTTTGTACATACATTAACATTTAATCTAAAAAGCAAAAAATGCTACATCAAGTTATTTTAGGGAAATTACTGTAGGGAACTTTTTCTGAAAACGACGATTATCTTAACAATTTTGTTACACATTTTGTTAGACAATTACATGATTTGTAGAAATTCAATTTCTTATTACACACACACATTTTGACAAATGACTTTTCAGTATTACATAGATTTTATAACTATTGGAACTCTTACAATAATTATTATTGCTAACTTAGTTTTTAATAATGGAAATAATAGTGGAAACTAACTAAAAGATTTGCATTTTCATTTTCTGAGTCATAGCTTTTGACTATATCTTGACTAAATCTTAAAGTAATAAAGTCACATCACTAATCAATAAAGTAGACCAAGGAACACAGAACTCAAAACAAAATGACGTAACCCAGAAATGTATACAACTGAAATTCACTTCTACCACTTTCAAATTGAGTTGCAAATGCAATGTTGACAAGAGGTTTTTATGTAATCTAAGTGCGGGTTTAAAGTGCATTTTTTCGTTAGAAAAAAGATAATAATGCTGCGTTTTAAATGGAAATTTTATAAGTTGACGCAGTGCAGGGCGGTTGTTTTTTCATACGAAGGAGGTAAAAATTTTCCATTGTTACATAATAGTGAGTTTTTTACATTTTTTCATTTTTTTCTGGTTTGGAGTTTTATGAGTTATACAAAAACGTGAATCATTTTTTTTATAGTAAGTAGTTCATACATAGATCGGTGTTTGAAAAACTAGCAAAAAATATCTAAAAATAACTGAACAAGAATAGAATTGGGACTCCAGCTTTTTTTCTTATAAGATTTTTAATTGCCAACCTAAAAATTAGGACACTGGAAGATTTTTTTCTTCTTCTAGTGGTACGTCAAAGAAATTTAAGTTTTACCATTCGTGTGTTTTAGTGTGATTATTATTTTTATAATCTTAAATTCTAATTAGAACAATCACGTTTTTTATCTATTCCCCGTCAGATGTCGCTTTTGTAAATCATTGTGTTAATTAGTTTTTCTTGTGTGACATTAGAGGTCATCGGAAACATAAACTACAAGATAAAATGTTTTTAGAATTATAATTTTGCATAAAAACCTTGATTCATGGTATTTAAGTAAAGAACGGGTTAATTCTGCAAGCACTTTAAAAGAATTTTACTATACCTACAAACTTTTTTTTTTCTGAACTGTTAAAAGTTTATAAAATATTAAACCTTCAGTAAAAAAACTTCCTTCGGTACACAAGCTATTATTAACAAAATTATGCAGCGTTAAACGCATACAAATTATAATTCTAATACAATTTGACAGTTTCACAGCCTATAACACTCATAATAGGGACAAAAAATGCACCCCACGGGCTAAAAAAAGCCCTCTATAGAAAAAAGGCGGCACGTTCGCCACCAATTAACTCGTTTTTTTTTTTCTAAAAGCCGTTTATACATTTTTTTTTTCAACTTTTTATTGGTCGAGCGATAGGAGGGGCGTTTTTTTACTGTTTTTTACAAACGTGGCAAGATTACCACGTGAGCATTTTTTTTGGAGCTACCGTTTAGTAAACTGTGGGATTTGACACGCTATGTTTGGACAATGTCCTTTTTTTATACACTTTTTTTCTTTCTTTTTATTGTAGATTGATACTTCTGTAATTGTTTAACGGTCTATTTGAGGGGTGGTTGTTTTTTATGTATCCTGCCTATTTTTTGTTTGCATAAAGGGTTATTTTTTATGTATTTGAAAGAGTTAGATCGTGTTTATGGAAATATTACTTGGTTATGGAATTCAATGAATATATTATTGATTTTCTCTTATTTTGTTTCGTTTTAGCATTCGATTTCGAATAATTATGATCATTACACATACACACTTCTAGATCTCAGAGTTTTATGTTTTGGATCTAATCGAGTCTAAAACGTTCACTTAGCGAAATTCTTTAAAATTCACTTCGTGAAAAAACAATAGATGAATATAAAAAAAATAGGAAAATAAGTAACGTTTGCTGGAAATTTAAGAACTGAAACATTATAAATATTGCTGTGACTGTTTTAGAAACCATGTTTTTTTTATGCATCATTGTGGAAGAAAAATATCGTTACTGTCACCAACGTCAATGGAATATTATCACAGTAGGTAATTAAATACCTACATACAATATCTCCTACATGGTTAAAGTTCAAAATGGAGTACATAACAATCAAGTTACCAGCCTGACACCTATCGCTGTAACCCATTTCTTCAATAAATTGAACACGTGCATTGCTTAAAATAGATCTAATTCCGTCTTAGGAATTTCCTCCTGCATCTTCGTATTAGCTTTTCCTATATTTGTGATCTAAGACAACTTTCAGTTCTATTACTATAATATACAAGAGTTGAAAATATTTTCAATTTTTAAATTAATTGAAAATCAAAATTTTAAAAAAAATCTGTAGATAGGAAATTGAAAAAAAATCTGCAGCGACATCTTTATTCAGGACGAAACGGATTTTCAGCCTTGTACTGACTCAAATTCACGGTGTCCTTCGATACCCCTTTACGTTCCAGGGTCACTAAGGATATATGTTTAACTTATATGACACATAAGAGTCCCGCGACCCATAAAAAACAGTTGAGATTCTTTAAAATTTCAAAACCACTCCAGTCCAATCAAATACAACATTTCATTAAAAAAATACGACCTGAATATTAGAAAACTACGCGTTTCGTTTCGTAGTTATCGATCACACAAACAGACATACTCGCCTTTGTTCGTACGCCACACTTGTCACGGAATCCTACCATCAATAATGTTTTAGTGACTACTGAAGTGTGGAGACGGCTTTATTTTTAAACTAGCAGTATTTTGAAAAACTGGACTTATACAATTAAGATTTTTTAAGAAAGCTAATAAATAAGTTTTTTTACCAAGTTACTTTCTTTAAATTATTATGAGTTTAGTTAATGCAGTATTTAAAATAAATGTAAATATAAATTACCCTTTGAAAAATATAAATCTCACACATAATGTCAAAACAAGTTACTGGTATTTCATGTTTATTTTCGTTAAACTGTGAATGTTGGCTTAATAAAAAAATGCAGGTCAGTGTGGTATCATATCACCATTATCCTTCCCCAACAAGCAGAGTGCAAGCAGAATCAATCTTTTAGAAAACTATATGGTTTACCAGTTTCGATAAAGTATACTATTTATAATCAATTCTTCTCTGTCTCATTATTTCAACAGTCACGTTTTTTTGAAGCCAAACTTGATAAAAACACACAAAAATACAAGTGAGCTCCTTCCACACTATCCAATCTTAACCCTTCAAGTTTTCTTCCAAAAATGATTAAAAATAGGTCGCGGTGCGTGAGCGGGCGGTCGTTATGACCCCCACGACTTTTTATTCGAACAACCCTTCCGATGCTAGTTCAATTTTATATTTACAACCAATTTTTGACATGGAACGGATATTTTGGTGATTGATTTTTAATTGGACGATGGATAAATGGATTGACTTCATTTTCAAAGCATTAAGTGAGCCTGTGTACTGCTTTAAACATGTGCAAGAAGTTTTAAATAAATAAATAAACTAGGTGTACATACTCTTATTTCAAGTGTCTTTTATTTTCCCACGTTTTTATAAACTCACTTTTCTTGTTTGTTTATTTGTTTGTTTGTCGTTCCGGTTGTTTCATTTTAGATACATTTTTAAAAATGTATGTGATAACTGAAAAAATATCGGAGGAGCTCGTGGCTAAATAATTACAGCCGCACAGGCCGATCTTCCGGGTTAAGCCACGCTTGCCGAGGTTGGTCTGTGGATGGGTGACCATGACTGTCATAGCGAGTTTCCTCCGTGCCTCGGAAAGCACCTAAAGCCGTTGGTCCCGGCTGTCATTTGTAGATCTTTGGCAGTCGTTACTGTTAGTCAGAAGCTCTAAAAGTCTGACAACCAGTCTTACCATGGGGTATCGTATTACCCAGTTACTGGGTTGTGGAGGTCCGATAGGCAGTCGCTCCATGTAAAATACTGATATCCAGCTGCATATGGTTCGACTGGAAGCCGACCCCAATATAGTTGAGAAAAGGCTAGGCAGATGATGAACTGAAAAAATATCTACTTCTTCCTCAGACTTCGCTTAACATCAAATTCAAAAGGAATGTTTTTTTTTGCAAGCATAATTTTCAAGCTTACTTCGATCTTTACCTAAAAATGGTCTTAATAACCACTGAAAAAGGTGGAATAAAGCAAAGTAGGCCTTTTTTCTGCCGTGGGACATACCTAATAAAATATCAAGCTCATATAATAGTTTTTTTTTTTCCATCCACAACGAATATCTTTTGGCTAAAATTTAAATGCGCATCAATAATTCTTTTTGTATACCAAATATACTGAATGTGCACCAAATCTAAAACTCGCTTTAGCAAGATTTCAGGGACACCCCGAAGTTCGGTTTGGTTAGGTTCCTTTAAACCTTGTACACATAAATAGAAGCCCCGCGAAGCGGGGCTTCGTCGACCCTGCTTAGGTAGATTTTTTTTTATTACACCTCGTTATGACATATTTTAATGAACATATTTTGGTGCACATTCAGTATATTTGGTGGAACACAGGCAAAATTAGGTAAATGAAATGGGAATAAATTGAAGTACTTTTAAATACCATCCATATCTTTTGAGGTTCTTTCTCCTCAGGCGATTGGATCATGGGGCTGAATCAATGAGATCTCCTAGTTATGAGTCGTATTTGAAGGACATTCTTGTCTTTGTAGCCTTAACCATTGATAGTTTGGACTCCGCTCCCAATGCCAACGCGACGAAACACAATTTATTTTTGTGTGTGTGTTTTTTTTAAATAAAAATTTAACAATGACAACGAGACCTTCTTGATAAAAATGCATTGATTGTTTGATAGTTTCTACATTTCAAATAATTTCTTAAAAAAAAAATGCACGAGGACTAAAAATGTGATCTAACAGCAACATCACAACTTTCAACCCCTGTTACACACCTTGTCATTCCATCCATCTTCAACAACACAGCTCACCTAAAAAAATCTAACAAATATCGTAACCCTTCAAAAACCAGTTGAAACACAACACTAGAACTCTTTCATCAATCCGTCGCACTTAACCCTGTAAAAAACAGGATCCATTTGACCCTTTAATTTATGCAAATCAACTTTGTCAATTCAATAGGTGTATAAGGGCACTAATAATGTCGCAAATTTTTTGTTTCTATTTTCAAAAAACAAAAAGTAACCGGTTGCTTTTGGTTGATGGGGTTCCTGCTTTGTTTGTCTATGGGAACGGGCATAGACAAGATGGTGAGATAAAAGAGTTTCTTAGTCTAGTTCGTGAGAAAGTGATGTGTAGATAGAATAATTATTTAAATTAGACATGGATCGGTGTTAGTGTTTTGTTTTGAGGGGTTAGATGGAAACGGATGGAAGGTTCAGTGAGTCTAGAATTTATTCTGGTCTTTCTAGATACAATTTCAGCAAGACTTTTTATTAAGTTCACGGATTTGGATCCAAAAGACAAAAAAAATATCGTAAAACCTTCAAAAAAATTGGATAGGGGTTTTAAGACTTCCTTGTATATTTCAAATTTTTAGAAAATGATGTGATCGAAATATACGATCTTTCCAAAAGTCTTCAGTTTGTTCTACAAGAGATTCTTTACATCATTTTGATGTAGGTTTTCAGAAAGGCCACTAAAGCAAATTGGCCTTCTTATTGAGTAAGTTTTAGTTCAAGTCTAAACTAGTCATTTTAAAGATTTTATTTGACTACCAGATACGAGTATAATGTACAATTGTATATACAAGAAAAGTAAATAGGAATGGACATTATATGTACTTTTCTATAAAAAAAGTAGTTATGGTGCCATTCAGGTGCATTCATTCAGGTGCCATTTCAGCGAGTGCCTAATGTGGAACACCTCAAAAAAGAGGTAACTTCTATACCGTTTTTAGACCTTTTCTTCAGTCCAACAGCATAGCACTTAGACCATTGCAGCTTGTAATTATCGAAGCTCAAACGAGCTACATTTCTGCTTACCCTTTGATTAAAACAAGTGCTGCTGCATAATTAGTTTAACCAATGTGGGAAAATTCCAACTGACATCGTTTTATCACTTTTTTGATTACAATAGAAATTGAATTATTGATGAACATAAGTTTCTTTGGTAATGAATAGAGGGTTGGTAATGAAAGTAGTTTTTACTTGTTTTCAATGTTACGAGTATTATTAATTGACTACATTGTTTTTTAAATAATTTAACGAAAATTCCATAAAAGCTCACATAAACAAACACATAATTATAATAGATCGTCATAAAAATATTTGTGCCGTGCGGGAATCGAACCCGCGACATCGCCGCGCAAAAGTCGATTACTCAATTGTTTTCGATTTAGTTATTAATTGACAGAATTCATAATAATTGGATTGACTTTCTCTTGGTGCCAGTGGACAGGTTTTGAGACTGTTTATTCTCAAAGTAGTCAAGTACAAAACATTGAGTCGAACTGTCTAAGTAGGATACCGAATACCGAGTAGGATGGACTTTTATTCAGTAATATTAAAAGTCCCTTCCGCTCCACTCAAGGCGAGAGGACTCACTTGAAACACACTCAAAAAAAGAAGTGCCAGTTGTTTGGTCAATCGTTGAAAAAATATTTAGAAAAATTCTGTTTTTTTTTTTAACCATTCGTTCATCCCACAGAGAGGAGGCCTGTGTCCCAGCAGTGGGAACATTATAGGCTGATGATGATGATGATGATTCGTTCATCATCATCTTCAGCCTATAATGTTCCCACTGATGGGACACAGGCCTCCTCTCTGTGAAAGGGAGTGGGCCATAATCCACCACGCGGGCCCAGTGCGGGTTAGTAGATATCACATGTCTTCAAATTTTGGTTCTAGGACATGCCGGTTTCCTCACGATGTTTTCCTTCACCGTTTTGAGAGCAGTGGTGATGAAATAAATAATACAAAGTAATGCGCCTGACTGGGTTCAAACCCACGACCACTTACAACTCGTAAGTCGGGACCGATACCACCACTGCTCCAGCCATTCGTTAAGTGTCATTATCTGGGCCGAAGTAATAGACTACACCCCACAATCATAGCACCACTACAGTTTGGCGATCTCTTGGCAAACAAAAGTAATTTATGTAATAATTGTGGCTTTAAAGACAAATCTTACCTACTTCATCAACAACGAAGTTACAGGGAGGTCAAAAGTACCGTGAGTCGCTTCGAGAAAAGGTTAGTTCAGCCGTGTTTTATGCTCTACTTGGCTGAGGGCACTTCCGTACCCCTTGATTCAGCGTGAATTAATCTATCTATTTATTGACTATCCCAAACTTCGATCAAACAATAGTCCAAAAATATCCACTTCAAAAAAATAGGGCACGTCGTTACAAAAAAAGTCATTCACAGACCTATACATAATAAAGTATACTATAGGTATACAATATATTATATAATACAGTAATGTGCGATACGGCTGCCGGAAATTATGCAAGTTAATATAAAAGTAACAATGGTCGTGAGCAGCTGTCGCGGCGCGTCTACAGTGGTCATGTTCGTTTGGGGTCAATAATTGGTCGGTTTGATTTGTTTGTAGAAAAGAGGTTAATTTTTTTTCTTGACACTTTGGTTTCTTAATTAGAGGTCAATAAAATGATGGGCGATGATTTTCTTGGACATTTTATTGCGTAGTAAAGACTAAGGATACGAGTTTATTTTTTTATTGGGTTTGGTAATATTTCAAGGAGAGTTTTCCATTTTATTTATAATCACTGTCAACGAATTAAATGTGTAAATACATATTAATGTAATGCGTGTTATTATGGGTACTAAAATTTTTTTGCCCACATTTTTGTTCAAAGTTTCATAGGTCTCTCTATTCCAAAAACCATTTAAATCGGTTCAGCGTTCAAAAGTGTGTGAAAGTGCAACATAACTCATTTTTTTTTAAATTAGGATGACCGTTAATCTAAAATGGAGGTATCTAAACGACTAAGTATATCCCAAAGAATACAAAATTAAAAGGATCTAAACAAACCAATTTGTAACAAAAATGTTCAAATCCCTAGAGCCATCAATAAAGCCACTTTTCCACACAGACCGATCCAGCACGCGCCTTAAAAATACAGCGCTCACTTAAGCTAAATAAGCTAAATATTTTACAAGCTACTCAAAGATAAAGATAAGCTACGTTTTAACCTGTCACTTGGCACGGGAATAAATCGGGCTGTCCGTATCAGTGATAGATCTGCAACACCTTTCTATTTTATTGACTTGAATGTTTTGTTAATTAGTTGAGTTTTGTAGGCTGTTTTGTAAGAGCTGTTTGTTAAAAGTGCTTTATTTTTAAACGGAGTTTAGGAAATAAATACCGATAAGTTGTTCTTAGTAGTAGGTTTTACTAAATCGTCCTACAAAAAAATAAAAGAATAAAATATCAGCCAATAGATAAAGTGGTGCCTATTTCCAATTTCATCGTACAAAAGTGCATATTTTTATGAATGAAGAATCATTTTACCTTATTAGGTATAAGGATGAAAGCAACATTGAAATAAACATATATATGACTCTCGAAGAAAAATCATAAATAAGTACCTGTCACGATAGTTTTTCACGGTTAAACAATCGAAAATGAGTTTAAAAAAAAAAACATTTTTTTCTTTTTTTCATCATCCATTCAATTCATCAGCAAAAACCTAATTATAAAAAGAAAAACAATAACAATTTCTTTAAAACATGATCAACTTAAAGAAGTCGTTGATTTAATTTTGCGTCCATTGTAGAAGGCACCCTAAAACGTAGGGTCAACCACGCGGGCCATTCGATTCATTGTTTAATTCGATATTATTATTACGATCGACTGTCTGTCCGTTAGGGAGATCGTAAACATCGTTAAAGGAGTTCTAGCTCTGGTATTTTAAGTTGTAAGACCTTTTTTAACATGCATTTTTAACATATTTTATATCTTTCTTTTTTTTATTGAACGTGGTAAAAAATCATCTATTGAGTCCTCCCACCCCGAGCAGGGCGGGAGTGACTGTCAGACTTGTACTGACAAAAATCCACGGTGTCCTTCAATAGCCCTATAAGTTCCGGGTTCACGGTAATGAGATAAGTCCTGCGACCCCGGCAGGCTTTGGCCCTCTAAAGGGGGGCCCCGTCATCATGGTAACGGTAACATATTTTATATATAATAAAGGAATATTCAAAAAATAGTAGTCGCTCTCGTTTCACTTAATTTTTTTTTTCTTTTGACTGGCCTGTTGGTCTAGTGGTTAGTGACCCTGACTGCTATGCCGGAGGTCGTGGGTTCGATTCCCACCCAGGACAAATGTTTGTGTGACGAGCATGATCATTTGTTCTGTGTCTGGGTGTCATTTATCTAAAATATGTATGTATTTAGAAATATATAAGTATGTTTATCAGTTGTCTATAAGTACCCATAACACAAGCTCTGCTTAGCTTGGGGGGAACACCCAAATACTCCGAAATATTTTATTCCGAATTTCGATATTCCGATTTTCAAAACTCCGAATATCATAATACCTAAAAATTACAATATCTATTATTAAGAATCTCGAAATTTATTTGACCGAAAGTCGTATGTCCGATTTCTTCGTTTTCCGATTTTCACATATTCGAAAAATGTAATGCTCGATGAGTTCTCATTCCGAAAAACGAAATTCCGATTTTCAATATTCCGAATAAACTGTTTTTTTCGGAATATTGATAATCGGAATTCCGTTTCTCATTCTACAAAGTCAGTGACAGAAACGAATTGGTGCAAAACCGGCTCCACGTAATTTTGTCTACCGTACCCGTGCGGGGCTCCGTCGACATGCCTTGGTAGGTGGTAGTAAACAAATTGGCCAAGGATGCAAGAGCGAGCGAAGCGAGCTCGGGACTGGGGACACCCCGACTCGGACAGGTTAGGTTCGAAGGGGATGGCGGGGTCTGAAAGACCCCGCCATCCCCTTCGTGTTAGGTTACTTTAAACCTTGAAAACAGAAATAGAAGCCCCGTGAACCACCTTACTGGTGCTATAACTCAGGATGCAATAGCGAGCAAAATGTGTCTTGGGGCACCCCGCCTCGGACTTTTCGACCTGACGGACCCGAATCGGAATTCTAATAATCGGAATTTTAATATTCGGTATTCGTGTTTTTGATATTTCGGAAAATATTTTAAGTCGGAATTTTTGATATTCGGTCTATTGAAATTCGGTATTTTGAAAATAGTAATTATAAACGTTAGGAATTTTGAAATATCGGAATTATTAAAATAGGAATAATGATCCATCGGAGTTGTTATATTAGGAATTTTGAACCATTCGGAATTATGAAAATCGGTATTTTGAAATTCGTATTTATGAATTTCGGAATAAAGTTTTTCGTATTATCGTAGTGTACCCTAGCTTGGGACTAGATGGCATTGTGTGATAGTTGTGGATTATTATTATTATAAATATAATAAAATAAAATTTAAAAAAATATACATTTCTTGGCACTATCTCGTCTGATATATGATGGTAAGGGATGATTTGTGGTCGAAGGTGAAGCACGCTTGCCTGAAAATAATTATTTCGTACTTGAGCTAATGACCCCAAGGTTGCAACTATCGGGAAACTCAACCCCCGGCAGAAAGTTTTCACCAACAGTGGCGTCATCTAGTTGTCTTCAGTGAGGTGTCAATTTTAAAGTAAGAGAAGACTTTTCCTTAAGTTAAATAAAAAGAATTCACTGATATCTTCTTTCTATGTGTAAAATAAGATACCGTGGAATGGGGTGTCATTGATCAATTTAAAAATTCAAAGGGCTGTATTTTCTAAAATACAAAGGTACCGAAGACGAAAAAAAAATTGGAATATCGGTTTTTACTATACAATCGATACAATGAATTAGATTCTATTTTAAATAAATAATATGTCGATGAAAAATATAAATGTGAGTGGTCAATGTTAAACCGTAAGTGGGGTTACTTTGATACCCCCTAATATTTTCACGGCAAATGATAGTAACCCCTTTAAACGTTATTATTTCGAAAGAACAAAAAAAATCGGCTAAGTGCAAAAAAAGATATTAATTTTTTTAAAGTTTTGGGGTGACATTGATCAAGGCAAAAACAACTTTTTGAAAAATCACCTTTATTTTAACGTTTCATTGAGATATATTAATTGTAAAAACATAATTAGGAACATTAATCAGTCAAAATCTTAAATGTTAAGTAAAAATAGAAAAAAATCACTACTAGCTACTGCTCGTTCTAACACGTCTTCATTAGAATTCCGATAGGCGCGAGCGCCTAAACGCTTCATATATGTTCTTGGCATAGCGCTGAAAGTAAAAAAAAAAATCATATAAAGCAGCCATCATTGCAAATATATTGATAATATATGTTAAAAATGTCATGGGGTGAGATTGATCAATGACCAAAGTAACCCCATGCCTGTGATCAATGACACCCCGTATAGAAAATAAACCACCACTGAATGAAATTTTGGAGGTTAAAATACAAAAACAACTTCTTTCTCAAGCTAATTAAACACATAACAACATAAACTATCATTTTTTCTAGCAACTTGCATATCCAATCTGGTACCCTGGAAGTTATTTTAACCCCTAAAATACTTTAAACACAATACTCACAGTTTTTTATGAAAATCTCCGGTAGTGATCTGTTTGTACGTGCAGCGCTTGGGCAATGTCAAAGAGTGACACACAGTGCTGCCAATGCAAAAGACGAAATTTTTCGGTTGCGTTCAGAAATTAAACAATTCCTGTTTTAAAAAAATATAAAGTTTTTATCAATGTTACCCCGTGAATCAAACTAACCCCATTCCACGGTACCTAATATTAGTTGAAAAATTTTTTCACTGAAAAGTAGATAAAACTAAGCAAAGAAATAAAACTAAGATGACTATTAAGTATCTTACAAATAAATCCATTCAACTTGAAACCATTTAAGCCAAATGTTCTAAATGAAACTAATTATTATTCAATTCGAAGTAATTATCATAAAAATAAATTGAATTACTTTATCCAAACTCTGCTTCGCAATAAAACAATTTTCCTTTAGCGTATTTTTCGCTGTTTTCCACATAAGCACTTCGACTTTCGCGACAAGTTTCGCCATCTATTGGCAAGTTTTTCAACCCTTCGCTTTCCTTGAGAATTTTCGCAACGCTTGTCTTACTGAGAAAGTTCGTGATTTTTCCATAGTTAATTAATGTTGATTGTTATTATTTGTACATATTACTAGTTAGTTTTTATTTATAGTTTAGATTATGAGTATTGTATTAAATAGGCTGTTAGTAAAAATAAACAATAAAAAAAAAAATGTTGATTATTGTTTTATAAAGTGAATTTAGTACAATCAGTTGTATATTCTTTTATTAAATATAGTTTACGAGTAAGTATTACCTACTAGGGGAAATAGGTGCCTCAATCTTATGTCAGAAATCTTTTAAGTTTGACTAAACTTTGAAATAAATTTAGTAAAAAATAACTTAAAAGAAAACAGTTTTGTTCTTGAATGTTTAAATTTTGCTATTAATAAAGAAAACGTTTTCTTTTTTTTTAATATTGGCAATTAGCTTCAAAATAACTAAAACAGAATACCTATAAAAAAAATCGTCGCAACTAGTAATAGAACAGCTATTATAAAAAAAAATTAAGTCATCAAAAATAAAAACTTATTCCATCTACCTAGCAAGTACTTACCAACTGCTAATTGCCTCACCTTGAGAACACAATACATGCCATTTTTCTAAGTCATTTCAAATACCTACGGTGTGCATGGACCGTGATACAGTCACTCCCATATTTGCCCCTCCTGCACATTATATCGTTATAGCAATTTATACTTGCTAATGATTTGTTTAGTATGGCGGGAGGTAAGTAGGAGTGGTTATAGAAAAACTTTGTGTGAAGTGGAAAATTTTATTTGAAAAATGGTAGTTACAGCGTTTTGGAATGTGGCAGTGGTTTTTAGCCTTTTTTATTGTAGAGTATATCGATGGCTTTAAAAATAATTAAATATTAATATCATTTTATTACATTATTTAATATTTTAAAATGTGATTGGTTTTTTTAAATCCTCCGATATGTTAAGATTTTGCTGATTTTCTTTTATACATTAACAAAAACATAATTATAAGCATTTTTTTTTAAACATTTTAGAGAGAAGAACTAAAAAAAATGTGTAAAGAGTATATTAATTACCTATATCAAAACGAGTAAACAACTTAATTGTAAAAGAAAAACCATTTATTTGCAATACAATCTTAGAATCTAAAATAGTTCATCGTTAAAACTACGGACGTAGATGGCAGTGGTGTTCATATTTACCTCAATGACCAAGAAATAATTTAATCTATTCAAAAACATAACATTCAACAAATAAGTAAACAACAAAATAACCTAAACACAAACGTCATAACGATCAAATTCTTTTAAAATGAAATCAAGTATGAGATGAAGAAAATTTTCGTGCCAGTTACGCCATCTGTCGTGGGGTAGCGAAAGAAGCTTTTCACGAAGGAAAAGCTTCCCAAGGGTGCGAACACAGCGCCCTACTTAGTTACGAAACATTTGTTTATTTAGGTTGGAAGTTACTTCGGAAAAACTTAAGCGTAGTCGAAGTCTTGAATGAAAGTTATATTTTTACCTGAAAATAGAAAAGAATACGTTAAAAAGAGGGGAAAAACTTTCTAAAAATAAGTTTTCTCGACCTAAAAAGAAGGAAATATATAAAGAAGGCGGAAAAACACAACTTCCGCAACCTACTTCCCCAACTTTAGGTAAAACAGGAAAAAATAAAATCTCACAAAAATATCGTTGGCTAAATCCCCATAAGCTAAGCCCCGCCTGAATAGAAAAAAAAAACACAATAGTAAAAGAGGCGTCGCGAAAAGAAATCCTTAAAAACTCAACACGAAACAGCGATATACAACCCCTATAAGTGCGAGCGAGACTGATGTCATTAAGAAAAAATCACAAAGAAACCCATTCTTTTTCATTTCCTCCCTCACTAATAGCGGCTTAGAAAAAAATGGGGAGCTCTACTTGTCCCGTTCTAGCATGCAAGGGTGGGATAGGCTCGGGGTCGGGCGAGCGAGAGGGGCGACCACCCTGCGGCGTCCTTAGCGCCCTTTTTAATAGTTCTTATTTCGGCCGTAGTCCGAGTGGTTCGTCATGCGTTTTTGGGGAAACTGTGTCCGAGTGTGTCCGAGCGGAGCGCGCGGGGGAGGCGGCGCGGTCACACGGCGGCCGCACGTCGCCGGCCGCGCCGTCTTTTCCTTGACCGGACGCATTTTTCCGCGGAAAAAACGCGGGGCGCGTGCGCCCGGCGTCGGTGGGGATGTTCTTGGCTACGTCTAAGGCGGCGGGGGCGGCGCCGCGTCTTGCTAGTTGGACCGGCGTCTTCGCCTGGCGCGCGCGTCCGCCCCACCCCGCAAGAAAGCGTCGCGACGCTCAAGTTTTCCACCAAGAAGTTAGTCGTCGTCCGCCCGCGTCTCAAGAAGGTCTCGTTTCCGCTTTCCACGGGACATGCGCTTTTCCGGGGGTGACTCGGCCGCGAAAAATTAAAATAAATTTCAAACCGCGATAACTTTTTTCAAATAAATATTTCGGACGCGCCGCGCTAAAAAGATTGTTGTATTGCAGATCCGAAGACATCGTCGGAGTACGAAAAGAGTGTGAATAAAAGAACCGCGAGCGATCGCATGTCCTCGTTGTGACGATACGTCCGAAACTGGAATTAATGTTGAAATACTTCAATGAGAACATATCCCTAGCGCTGCAGGAGAGGTATAGGGACCTCCATGAGTATCGGAAGACGGAAGCGGTAGAGGAGGGCTCACCGAGGGAGGCTAAAGTACCGAAAATAGCTGAGGAGGGTGAGCAGGTCGGCGGCGAGGGCGCGTTTGAGCCGAGCGCCGCGCCGCCGTACCCCAGGCTGCTGGATCCTCCCAAAGAGGAGGACAACTTCGTGGCGAGCTGGCTCCAGAACTCCTTCAAGATGACAGCCGCCGAAGGGAACAGCGAAGCCTCGGCAGGTGGGAGCGCGCTGGACCTCCGCGCTGCTCCTCTATCGCTCCATATCCCGACCCTGCAGCAAGCGGCTGAGGCGCAGAGACAGTTCAAGATGCAGGACTTCTGGAACAGAAGCCGGCCAGGTTCTCCCAGCCAGGACCAGCTGGGGGAGGGCCACAACCAGCCAGGGCCGGCTCCTCCAACGCCGCAGCCACCAGCGACACCTGACCACAAGATTATGACTGAAAAGCTGGTGAATGAAATTCAGGTGAGTTTTTTTTTTTGTTTTTAAAACTTTTTGCAGGTTTTTTTAGGTTTTGTTTTAGGGTTAGGAAAAATTTTTCGAACAATTTTTTAAGTGAAAATTTTCAAATTATTGACCTACATTTAGGTTTAATTTTCAATTAACAATTAAAAGTGAAGTGATTAGAAAATATTAAGAATCTAAACAGTTTTAAAAAGTGGAAAATTCAAACGTTTTTCACGAATACTTCGAACACCGACGGCAAGATCGCCGTGAAAACTTACCTGAATTTAGAAAATTACTGAAATGTTTTCACTGAAAGTCTAAACACAGTCCTTTTACTCAATATTTCTTCACATCACTTAATATTACGATCAAAATTTATCAAATACATGTTTATTTATAACCAAAAATACTTTAAAATCACGTCTATCTTCCCCAAACATTCTTGATCAACTGACCTCAGATTACTCCGAGGTGAAACCCGTTCCAAATTTGAATGATCCCTTCCTTATAAAAAAAAAAAAAAAGAAAGAAGCCAAGGCAACATATTGTAAAACTTTTGTTAACCCAAGAAAGGGTTAAGGTCCTTCGTCAAAGATATTATTAAAATCTTTTTTTTGTGTCCTCATGTCGTATCCGGTTTTACAAAAGGATATGTAAATAACAATAATCTGTGATAATTCTATTATTACCTGTGATCAACTTGTCGACAATGTCGATTTACTTTTTTTTGTCGATGACTGTTTGTTTTTCGGCATATGGTTTGATTATTTTGTATTTGACGTTCCGTTTCTGTGATATTTTTTGTGACAGTAACGTATATTTAGACTAATAATCACTTTTACTTGGTAGGATGAATGTAAAAGATCATTTAAGAAAAAAAAAGAAATGGTTTTGGCGGGAGATGTAGGTTGTCTTATTTTTATTTGTCGTGTTCCGTGCGTATTTCCGGATCATGGTGTGCGTAAATGTTTCGAAATGTTGATGTTGATTCATTCAGTAAAACAAATAAAGGGTTTAATTTAATTAATTAATATTAATTTGTTTAAGGTTTAAACAAATAATTTTAAGAATCTTCTTGCCCATTTACAAAAATCTATTTTAAATCAAACTAGCCGCTCGCAAGTTTCCATTCATTTCCGAACATTAGAAACACGAATCTCAATTTAAAAATTTAAATTCCGAATACAAAACAATGTCACAGTTAAAAAAGAAAAAAAAAACAAATAGTAATAACTTTCTTAATCAAAAATTCGAAAACAACAGACGAAAGAATATTACATTTTAAATTAGTTTTAGATACGATTCACCTTGCGATTCCCACGGCACAGGATTAGGGACGGGATCATTTTATTTTTTAATTTTTTTCCTACTCTTTTGTTTCACCAAAGGGGTGTTGACAGTTATTTGTTTCCAAATCTTTTTTTTTTGTTTCACAAAATTTCTGTTTGAATAACGAAACCGGTTTTTCGAGATTCGTGTTCCGCATTCATCGGTTTTTTTGCGTAAATTGAGATTTAACGGTTCGTCGCGTTTGCGCTTTTGTGGTTTAGTTTTTTAGGAGAATAGTTAATTAAAATTTGATTTATTAATATTTTTATTGTTGAGTCAAGGGTTTGTTATCAAAATAATGAATTTTATTGTTTTTTTTTTTATCTTGTTCTACAAGTTTTGTGGTAGGCATTTCCGTGTTTGTTCGGGTAAATAAACGCTGGTGAAGTTTCGCGGTGCTACAATTCTTAAGGCCGCTGAACTTTTACATTAGCTCTAACGTTACCTAGCTTTCAAAATAATTAGTAAGTATAAAATTCATTCCTTCAATTTTGAAGACATTTTTTTATAAAAGCCAAGATTACGGTAATGTTAATAACAAAGCCTAAGTACAGGCAAACACAGCAAAACTAAAAACTATTTCTTATATTTTAATAATTGAAAAAAAAATAATGATTTAGGTAATTACTTTTTTTTTTTTGTTGAATAATATGCGTTACCAGTTTACAAGGAGTTAGACATCCTCAAAAAGTTAAATAAAAAACATTCTGTTGATGTTACTAATTAATGAAATCTCGAAAGATTTTTTTTTAATCCAGAAAAACTGCAAAGCATCTATCTTACCCATTAAAAAACTGTATTTTCGTCCCTCTAAGACCGTCAAAAAAATGACCAATCACTGTCTCTTTTTCACGCCTCTTCTTGGACGTCAGCAGCAGCAACAATCGCCATCAGCAGATTCTACGATGAGCGAGAGATCACTCGTACCATTTGCGCTGGTAAATTTACTGTCGTCAATCAATAATATCGATGTAAATACATTTTTAACTCTAAATGTCGTGACTGTCCTGTGTTCTTTATCTTTTACTTTTGGTAAAATTTAGGTTTTTTGTAATTTTTCGCGCTGTATTTTTTTTGTTGCGCTTTTTTGAAGACTTTGTCCACTGTTTCCTTAAAAAAACGAACATTGTATTTAAAGAAATTATGCTCACTTTACACAGTTTTGAAATTCTTACTTTATGTCTTATTTCTTTGATGAAAAACACTAGACTGATAACTGCTTACTAAACCTTCAAATGGTGAATTGTAAGCTTAGCTAACAGCCATAAATGTGGCTAATATTGATGAAAACATGACTCGATTCAAAAGATATAATTATGTACCTTTGTAAAATGTATTTAAGAAGTTACACTATAAACTGCGGTAATATTAACAGGATAAATTGAAGCCAATTCTTGTTACATCATGTAATTGTAACCAATATCCCAGTGGACATTGATCTTAATTTTAACCGGTTATTGTAGCCTCTTAAAAAAGATTATATTTTAAAATTTTGTTTTTAACCCTTGGTTAACAGCATGTGCACGAAGTGTTGTGTAGATTTTGGTAACAAACCTAGTTTTGGTAAGTTTCATTTTATTTGTTTTTTTACTAACATAAGTTATGGGTTTACCTAACTTTTAAGTTGCTTGTTTTAAAATGTTGCTATGTTGCTTTTTAGAGGTATACCTATTGTATTGTAAAAACTGTCTTGTTTCTCATTCATGTTGTCTTTGCATTACATATATCATCTTTGGGTTTTTAACAATACTAAAACTTTCATAATAAAAAATGAAAAAAAAAAAAAACAAAAAAATGTTTTCGAATTAAAAAACAATTATTTTTATAAAGTTAATAATTTACGAAGTAAAACTTATTGTTTCTAGCTATTTTAATTTTTAGGAAAATATCTTTAACAAAAAAACTTTAAAATAAAATTTATTGATTTGTAATTCGAAAATGACAAATCATAATTACATAATTATCCTTTTTTGCATCAGCCAAAGTTTTTTTTTACAATTTTTGCACAAAAAAAAATAACTATCTTTTTTAAGAAAAAAAGAAAGTAACATTTCTTTATTTCCGCACGCAGCCGCAACAGCAGTCGCCAACGGGAGAGACGCCGCTCGGTGATCGCAACGCGATGTTGCCCTTCGCTCTGGTAAATGTCCTGAATAGCCTCAATATTGATGTAATTATTATTTTTCTTTCTTTCCACCCTCTTTAGATAGACTGCTATGGAAACTCCAAAAAAAAAATCATAAAAATAAAAATAAAGATAAAAAAAAATTACATTTAACAAAATGAGAATATTTATTTAATGAGCAAGTAATAATAGAATCTCACATAATTTTACGAAGCTTGCCTTTACCTATTCAAGTCTCTACTTTTTGTAATAAAATACAATTCATTTGAATAAGTTTTCATAGTGCCGTTTTTCAAAGTGAGCTTCATTTTTTCTATTATACATATTACAGTAACACACACGCATATTTTACTTTTATCATTATTTTATAAATTCAAATGAGCTCACTATTATTCTTCGTCTCTCATAAAACTAACCGACTTCTTCTTTTTCTATCTTTTACTGTCTTTTTAACAAAAAAAAAAGACTAATAGTTGTGCATACTTTTATTAACAACTTAAAAATACAGTATCTGTAACTCATTGTAAATTTGTATTTGTAGTGATGTGAAAAGCTAGACGGCTTATAATATTATCTTGTATCTTTTTTTAGAAAAAAGATATTAATTTACAAAATTTTACAAAGAGTATCAGATACAAGATGGTCTACAAAAATGCTTATTGGAGAATTCTTTCACAGCAACAAGCGCGGTCTGGGCAGAGCATCAGTGAGAGAACCCTCGAGGAGTGCTGGTCAACACTTCAGCGAGTGAGTTGGCATCTGTTTCAATGTGTATTGTTATCTTCCAAGGGTAGAGGACGCGTGGCGGCAACTGTGTGTGTGATCTTTTACATGTTTCGAATTTTTATTTCTTTTTATTTTTTGTTATTTTAAGATATCCTTTTTTTGTTTTTTTTTTTTTATTAATAAATGTTTTGTTTTGGTAATTGTTTTGCTAAATCAGATTTGTAACAATATTGTCAGAATTAAACTACAACCTATGCTGATGATGCATGTTCTCTTTTCAATGATTTATTTTTTGATCAAATTGTGTTGAATTTTAAAGTATTAATTTTAGAATTTTTGACTGAAATAAAGCTTATCATACACAGTCGCTAAATCGCTGTCCCCAAATAAACTGGGTATTGGTTACGTAACCAATATTATTAGTTAATAACACGTTTGCTGTATAAGTTGAGTTTTACTCTTTTCAAAACCCCCGCTAGCGTAAAGCCCCTTAATAAACACAACTTTATCTAGTACTAAAGTGTTTTATCGTGAATCTAAGCAGTGGGTGGCGTAAGGCGTTTTCTTTTTTATATTACAGGAACTATAAAGTATCTAGGCTCAATCTAAATGTTGCATATTCATTACTAGGGAAGCGTTTTCGCATAGAATAGTCCAAGATAAAAAATCTTGCGATAAAACGCCGCGGGCGTGTTAACAATTTATTTAATCGAGATTCAAGCGCCATTTTGTTTTTTTTTGTAAATTGTGTTACCATCTGCGTACAAGGTGGTGTATGATAAGTCAGGAAGTACTTGTTACGGGATGTTATGCATCTGCATTTTATTGTTGCAATTTTAAAGGTAGGTATGAAAATATCGGATTTAAATCATATGTTATTTGAGATCTAGATTTTTTAGTAATCTTTATTTTTAGTGAAGATAGTTCACTCTCAGGTGGTAAAAAATAGGAAAAAGAGTATAATAATGTCAAATAATTTAGCCATTTAATCAATATCAAGAGTTAAATCGGAACAAATAATTATGTTAAAATGTAACCTGCCTCTGATATTCACTGTCTTGGATAGAATAAATGCACTTTTAAATAGGGGATCCCTGCATTTTAAATGAAAATAAATCCACATAAAACAACCTAATCTTTTTACAAGAACTACTCGTAAATTTCAAGAAAAAAAAAACAGCTTTTTTACGTAAAACTCTTACAAAAACAGGGCAGAGTGCATTTTAAAAAAGTACAGTCATGTAAATAATGCAAAAAAGCACAGGTGCTCGAAAAAAATAAAGAGCCCGCCACGTCGGCCGAAACGGAAAAGTGTACTCGGGCAAAATAAAAACTGCACTCTTTGTATGCGGTCGGGTACTTGATCTTTTGTGGGAGGCGCTGACGAAAACTGTGGAGTCGATGGAAAACAATTTGTTTGAGAAAAAGCTTACAAGGAGTTTGTAATATTTTAAAGATGTTAATTTTTATGATAATATTAAATAGAGACATTGACTTTTTTATTTTTTATCGTGGTTAAAAATCAAATCATCAAATGAGTCCTCCCAACCAAGGAAGGGACATCAAATGAGTCGCCCAACAAGTTTGACTGCTCGGTGATCTCTCTCTCATGCTCGGTGATACTTCAATAGTCCTTTACATTCCAGGGTCTCAGTTACCTTATGAGACAGTCCCGGGACCTCGGCAAGCTTTGGCCCTTTAAAGGGGGCCCGTCAGAGAGACAATTACTTAGCCAAGCAATAGTCTAAGTCAGAGAGTAAATTTTGTCTATCAAATGAATTCGATACTCAATAAATTAGAGTGTGTTTAACCTACCTAACTAAGTAGGTACCAAAAATATGAGTAATGAAGAGGCTCTATGGAAAACTGTACCAATATTTTGTTAGGTTAGAAAAATATGACTTAGAAATTGTTAAAATATATATAGCCTCCAATACAAGCCCTTGAACAGACATATAGCCTTCAGACTTACTAATTTATAGGTATTATTTGACTGTCAAGACGTCATATCGTTCTGTTTTTCTTTTAATCCTATGGCGGTAAAACCAAACATGTTTTTATAACACAACAAAACACAAACATGGCGGTGGTTCTACCAAAAAGTACAATCAAAGTCAAAACGACCAACTCCACAGCTTTCGGCACACAAAACAAAAGTACGATACACATTGTCGAAAAAAATCCTTCAACATTTGCATGTCGATTCGCAATGAATTTATCGTTATTGCCTCTAGATTTATTACAGTGCCGCTTTTCGAAAAAATCCACCGAAAATGACCGAGCGAATTTAAAATTCAAATCGCAATTGTTTTTCGTTTCAAAATTGAGACGATTTTGACGTTCGCCGTCGTAGTACGACATGATGTGTTTGTCGATTTTTTATTCGTTTCTTTTTTCTTTGTGACTGTACTTGGTACGTTTTTCGTATAAATCAATTCAGTTAAGTTGTCTTAGTTTTTGTTTCGCGGCCCTTTTAAGTATAAATATTGTTTTAAAAATGGTTTTAATGATGTATGTAGAGTGTTTGACTTTTTAGAATTTGTTTTTTTTTCTTTTAGTTTGAATGTTGGCTTATTTATTGGCACTGAAAAAGAATGAATGTGTTTAGTGAATTCTTTTGTGTTTTTAAAACTTGAGAAGTCAGGTGACTTCCCAGTTTTAGCTTAGTTCAATCTTAAATTTAGTGAATAACGTGAAATATATTTCTGAGAGACGGGGTCTAGGCAGACACTTACACCTAGATACTTATAAATAGATGAAATATCCTCTAATAGATTCAAAAGTTATCCTTTAACTTGCATAAGTTCTGAATACACTGGGCTGGGTCTATTTTTACTACGTCTATGCTTAGCAGAGAAATTGATCCACAAAATGACTCACCGATTTCTACGTATAGACAGATTCAAATAACAATACTTCGTGGCATCCCATTTAATCAAAGCAAACCCATTTATATCCCACTTCATAACCAATAAAATATAAAAATAAAAACAAAAGAAACGCTGTCAAAATATTCTTTTTACAAAAAAAAAAGAAAACCTTTTAAGAAAAAAGATCGCGACGTTTTAAAATCACAGAGGCAAAGATAATGAAATTGTTTTTTTTTTAAACGCTTCTAACTGTAACATCTTGTAACAAGGGGAGGTAGGGAGCAGTAATTATGAAAAGTGTTCCAAGAGAGGGGAGGGGGGTAGACCGTTTAAAAAAAGAAAGTATAATGACCAGCCAGCTTTTAAAGTTAATAGCTTTGGAAGGATCCTTGATAGTCTCTAAGACTTTTTATCTTTTTATGAAGTAAATCGATAAAATCTTATTAGATGTAATGTATAACGTCGATTTGAATTTCGAATAAGTTCTTATAGTGATGTGACACTTTTAACTCATCGTAAAAAAATATTTTTTTGTTTTGATTATCATCAGCCTAAAATATTCCCACTACTGGGACACAGGCCTCCTCATTGTGAGAATCAGTGGGCCATAATCCACCACACGGGCCCAGTGCGTGTAGGTAGATGTCACATTATAATCTTCTAATTTCGATTATTTATGAAATGCTGGTTTCTTTAAGATATTTCCTACGAGGTTTTGAGAGCAGTGGTGATGAAATAAATTACACAAAGTAATTCGCCTGGCTGAGTTCGAACTCACGACCTACAAGTCGGTGTGTTGCTGTAGAACCATCAATGCTCTTAAAAAGGAACTGTGATAATTCTGCAATTGACAAGCCATTTGTAATCAAAAGTTTTAAAGACTTTATTCTTTACATTTCATAAAATAACAAACGTCAACAAAATATTCATTCGTCTACGTAACAAGGTAGATATTATTTTATTGAAGGTAAACTGAATTTCAATATCCACATAATTGGATTTAGCTGAATAATTTACTATGACATCGATTTTTCCAAGAACCGCTTTACTATAATGGCGAATTTTCAGCGCTTATATTAAAGTTTTTAGTGCTGTATTGGTCTAGAATTAGGCTAGCGTCTAGTAATACTTAGGTAAGTACACAGAAATAAGTACATTTTAAAAGTAAAAGAGGTTTTTATGTATCATTTTGCCCGGGACTTCGGGGAATAGCGAGCTACCGTGACTCCGGAACGTTAAGGTATTGAAGGACACCGTAGATTTTAGTCAGTACAAGTCTGGCAGTCCATCCTGCCCTGCCCCGGGTGGGAGGACTCATTTGATGATTTTACCACGTTAAAAAAAGCAGTGCTTTGGTAAACCGAAGTAAATAAATGTTGTTTCTTAACAGACAGATGGGAAAAAGAAGTTTTTATGCCTTCTTGCACGGCTAAAACCTTATTTAAGGCTCTCTTTGTGCCAAAGTTGATCAAGAACGGTTTAGCTGTTAAGGGTTCATTCATGCGTTTTTAATACAGAATAAATCTCCATAATCATAAGATATCTGTTTTTTTATTCAAAATCACAGTTTTTAATCACCTATGTGAGTCTAGAAATTTTAATTTTGTTACATATTGAGTGTCTCGATCACGCTTTTCCGCCATAAATAATGATTTTCCCTCAACCCGAGCTGGGCCTGAGTCTCCACCCTTTCACAAAAAGACACTTTGTCTGTATCCCAATAGTGGGAAGACTATTAGTCTAATGATTTTCGATTAGATTTATAATTAAGACCACATTTAACTCTACACTATTAAAAAAATAAGTTATGTTAACACTTTATTTTACGAATAACCTCAAAAAGCTAAAAAAATGTTTGAAAAAAAAAACAATAAATTGTTATGCTCTAAATATCACTCTCACTGCTCACCCCTTTCAACAAAACGTGACACAACAAACGGTAACGTTTAAAATGACGTCAACTTATCACCCCATCCCGTTTCGGTAATTTTTACCACTTTTATCCTATCTCTCATAATTTTCTTCCAGGCCATTATAGCCGTATTCATAGCCCAGACGCATTTTTTTCTCAAAACTTTTACGATAAACGTCTAAATCTAAAAAAATGGACAATGTTTTCTTTTTTGTCTTATACGGCAGTAAAGTAATGTAGTAAGTAAAAATACATTACAAAATACTAAATAAGTTACTAAGCCAATAAAAAAAAAAACACAAAAAAAAGTTAAAATAAATTGTTCGAATTGTGACAGATAATCAGATACTCTACATTAAACCGTTCCTTTTAAGCTATGATTCATAAAAAGAAACCAAAGCTATTGCAGCATTATCAAAAGCAAATAAAACAGTATTTTGATTAGCAATAAAACAATACGCGGTGTGCAAACGTGGTGATATATACTCATTTCTTCTTTGTTTAATAAAAAGGCTATGTCTTGTAGCGGGATAGACACAGCTTGGTATAGGTATAAAAGACATCACTTGTTAGTCAAACAAAGTCTAATTAACACTATAATAAAATAAAACATGAACTAATCAGTTGAAACAAGCTTTGACAGTATTTATCTTACTTATTTCCTGATTATAAAATACAAACTGTCACTTCAAGCTTCGCTCACAAATAAACCATTTTCCTACTCAATTATGTAACTAAAAATATGTTAGATTAGGTTTTTTGTTAATGATTTCTCTTATATATTATTACATAGTTTTGACGTTAGTAATATTTTGTTTGAGGTTCTACTGTCATAATAGCACGTGTAACCGTTTTGATATAATAGTTGTTACTATTAATAATAACAGCCTGTTAAGCTTATAACTTATAAGTTAGAAACGAACAGACATGCCCATTAATTTTGTACTAAAATCACTAATACACATGTCAATCTTTTAGATGATCCTGAGACAACTACGGTTTGATTCCGTTTCGAATCATTTATTTTGTTAACTTTTAACTGTCATGCTTTTGAAACTGGTTAGTACAACAATTTTACTTTAATTATTTATTCTGTGGTGTACTTTTTTTTGAGGTCGACCACGTATAAGATTATATAGGTCCTGCCTATGAATATGAGCCAGTACAGCCACGGACATTTTTCTTACACCGTTCGCCGTAATCTTTTTTTCGTCCGCCCGTAACTCATGAGAAAGAGTTTTTGGTTAAAACTTGAAAATTTATTTCGCAATTAGCGGCAGGACACTCTTAACTCGGAACATTATTAGAAAAGTTTCTTAGTGGTCGTAAAAAACATCGTTTTTTGTGGCGAAACGACACCTGCCCGTTTTCGGCGATGAATATTTTATTATTGATTATTTTTTAATATGGTCGTTAATGAAAATGGCTCGTTAAATGTTTAAGTTTTTCGTCTTTTAAAATTACTTTGTATTTAGGAAAAAGAAGTAGGAGTATTTTGTTTAAAAAAATGTTTTTTTTTTCAAAACACATAAAATTGCCATATTTCATAATAATAAAAAAAAAAAAACATGTTAAAATACCAAAAGCAAACAGGAGACGTTCACAAATAACACTTCATTAACACGAAGTGAAACGGTGCGACATGACAACGGTTAAATTTTCACAAGCACACACAAATTGGCGGGAAAACAGCGCCCTCTGGGGGCCGCCGGAATAAGAGAAAAACTCGGCAAAAATTAGATTTCTTCAGTACGGATGTTGGATGGAACGGTTTTGATACTTGCTGTGAAGGCTAATGTTATAAAAGTATGCAGAGGGTTGATAGGTTTTTTAGGAGAAATGTAAATAGATGATGTTTTATCTAAATTACCTATTAGTTAGTTGAAAATATTCGGATTATTTTACAACAAAGTTTATATATTAATTTTCTGCCTTCAATCTTTTCTTAAAGGTGTTATGTATTTTCTTAGCAAAGTATAATCATGTTTATTATAAAACATTTATCTATATTATGTATCAAATAAATTAACATTAAAAAACAAGACAAGTATATTAATCAGATCATAAAACTCAATAAAATTATACCTGAGACCGTTTGAAAATAAAACAACATTTTCTCGTTATTTCTAAATAAGGAAATAAAGTCTAGCGCCTCAATAAATCAGGTTATAATTGTTTATTGACGTGATTACTATTATTATGCACTTAGGAACATTTTCATAGTGTTGAGTCAGAAAAAATACAAAACAAGGTGTTTATGAGCGATTATACTGACATGGTCAGTAATTTTATTATTAGGGCATAAAACAGGTTTATCCGTGCTCAATTTCTAGTGCTAAAATATTGGAACGTATTGTTAGTGTATTTTTAGTGATTTCAAATCTAAAAGTTACTATTGTAGCCACGAAAACCATTTCAAATTGTTTAAAAATTTAATCTCCTTATTGCAAAGCACACAAAAATAAGTTATATAAATCGATACAATTAATTAGAACATAAAAAGTAAGAAAGATGTGCAAAAAAAAAACAGTATCTCAAACATTCTACATAGTCTACATTTTCTTTTTCATTTCTCCTTTCGCGGGTCTGCTGGTAGATTTTTTTTTTGAAAAGCTAAGGTTACTCCTTGTACTCAGTTCTATGTTAAAGTTATCCTGTGTTGTATATTATGTGTACTGTACACAAATAGTAAATAAAAACATTCACGTCAATTTAAGGCTTATAAATTCTTGCTCTAGATAAAAACGTCTTAAAAGTATCAAGATCATTCCTTCCTCTTACATCACAGCTAATGGCTTGTGCTACACAGTAAAAAAGGAGTCGTCTCTCGAAGATAAAAATTAGCTGAAATTAAAAGATACTAACGAACACCATTCTCTGTTCTCGACTCAAATGGTTCTTAGCTTATTCGCTTTAGCCCTGCTGCTTTTTTTTTTGTGTGTATCCATTTCTTGTGAAAGTGGATGAAAACTGAAGTATGATATTTCATTTTTGGCGAGATTCTACCTTAGAATTTGACCTAGTGTTGGACTATGAAGAGTGATAATGCAGGGCTTTTCTTGTCTTGAATAGGTTTTGTGTTTGACGTGTAGATTCTGAGTTTTCTTGGTGTTCTTGATTTCATAGTAACTATAGCTTAATAAGAAGATCTTACATTTATTTGCGAAGAAAATTCTTCTTTAAATGTTTTTATGATAAAGTCACGTCTGTTACGTTACATCAATGCTGCATAGTGCATTAGTTTGCAAAACTACACCCTCAGTAATATTGAAATTACAATTCTAATTCAAGTGAACGAGTCACTTGAATTAGAATTGTAATTTCAATCAAAATCAAAACCGACTGAAATCATCAGTTATTCACTTCCTCACTCATTTATACCAATAGGTACACCTCTTGATATCCACTAATTAAAGACCAATTTAAAAAATCAACAAACTAATTTAAAATCACAATGCAACCAACTGACGACCGGGTTCCGCGGCTAAACGCAATAAACGCGGACTTACCGACAGCAAAATTGACAATAATCGCTTGACGGTCCACAACTGATCATTACGGAACCCCTTATTTGTGACATTCATCGGTTGGATGGGTTCTAAGTAACCTAGGTAGGTACTAGGGGACAGTTTTTTAGAGTACCGTCGTGATTATAGTAAAACGGTAACAATTGTCACGGGAAATTGGCATGTGGTTACGATGTGGATACGAATTATTGTTGATAAATTGTAAATTATTGTGTTGTTTGCATATTGTTATGTAATTTAATTTACAGATAAATTGGGTGTATGTTAGGACTTTTCTTTATTTAGTATTTTATTGGCTTTTGATTGTAGGCTGTTAAAGTAGGAGATTCATAGAAATACAAAATTCAACTAAAAGAACACAACACTGATTGGAGGTTGGTTCCGTTTTTAGGAGCTTATCAGTTTTTTAATCACTTACTTTAGAGACTTTTTAAAACTAATCTACTGTTTTACCTGTTATTATATCAGACCAAAGTATCCCACTGCTGGGCAAAGGCCTTCTTCCACTCTTTTTACGTCTCACAATAAAATTATTATATGCGCGAGTAGTCCAGTCTTTCATAAAGCCGCCAAAGTCATTACTTCTAGGGGCCTGCCAAGACAGCCTCGGGTTCTCTTATGTTTATTATACCCAAAAAAAATAATTATGTAGTTGTAAATAGGTATCGGTCGGCTCCATTAACTAATTTATAAGGAACCCTCAAACATTTCTGCAAGTCTCATATTGACGAATACTTTTAATAGCTGATAGTACGCCCAAGGATATGACAAACTTATCATTAACTTATTTTACGCTATTTTGTTGCTAATTACCCTGACTGTTGACAATATTTTTTTGTTAAACTGTCGGAGTTATGTCGTATTTTTGCTAGGTATTGAATAAAGGGGTAGTTTGTAAGTTCGCCACAAAAATTATCCCCTCGAAAAAAAGTTTTGATCCTGTTATCCTAGTACTTTCTGTTCAGATTCCACATTGTGTCCTCGTTTTCGGTATAGTTTTGTGCTGGATTTTATAATTTAATTGTTCTGCTATCCCCGTGCGGAAAAAATGGGTCGATTGTACCTAGTATTACCAAAATTAAAAAAAAAAAACGGATTCCTTTGGCTAATGTATACATAGGTACTTTTTCTCTTGACTAGAAATCAATCCTGACGTATTTCGTCAAGTCAAAAAAAAAAATTTTTGAAAATTTTTTGTCAGATTTTCAGGCTACTGACTGCTTGAAGTGACAGAATTGTTATCTTAATATGAATCTGCTAAAGAGGTTGTTTAAGGTCTCTTAAAGTTGTCATTTGGAATACACACTCTGTTTTAACAAGCAATATCCGGTCTTAGCTATAAAAACATAATATTGCAAAGCCTCTAATTTGTCAAAAATGGCTGCGTCGTCAAAATGCTTTGAAAAACCAATAATATAGGTCATGTTTTGTCTTGCTACCATTCTGCTGAATTTGATGAAACTGGATGTAACTAGTTTCAACAGGTATTGCTCTGTAAAATACACACAAAACAGGAGGCAATGCTATTATTTCGCCACGACAACTTTAAAAAAGAATTTGATATAAAATGCAAAGGAATTCTAATTTAGACAGACTGATATTTTAGTGACTGGTAACAATAAGAAAATCATTAATAATTTTTTTAAATATTTCAGAATATCATATCATATCTAGATCAGAATATATATCATATCTAGCAACATTTTTTTACTAATAATCAGCTAAACAGATTACTACATACGAGTAGTAATATTAATCAGCTATATCTTTTGGTAATGAAAAATGTAACTTAATTCAGGAGTACCTACTATGCGTATGAGGTGCATTTTATAATGCACTCAATTTAAGTGACTTAGCTTCACATGAATATCGAAGAGAATGATTGGCTTAGCCGACTTACCATCCAAAAGGCCTTATTGTCTGACTGGTCGGCTAAATCTAGAAGCCCTGTCTCCAAAAAAATACCAGAAACATAACGATTTGGACAACAAGATTCAGATGACGAACTTTTACCCAGAAATAGATAGGTAGAAAAAACTTGGCTCCAGATCCAAAAAGCCAAAAATATCCTAAATAAAATATGGCTCCAAAGAATTAAAATAGTCATCTGCATTACATGTCAACTACGCAGTACCACACAATTCCTCTAGCGTGGATGCTTACATATTGAATTGTAGCACAAGTGCACAAATGATGATGCAAAAACATCTACAATCAAAACAATTTCCATTACATCTTTAGCTGTATTAAATAGTTTTTTTAATACGCATTTCGAAGAACTATTCGCCAAAATAACCACTACATGGAGCCCAGACACAGCCAAAAGACGTCGAGGTAGACCTCGTAGGAGATGGCGGTATGGGCTAGAAAAAACTAATACATAGCTCACATAAGCTCTGGATTGGAATAGTTGCATTGGGTGACTCTGCTTACAGTAATGATAACAGTTCTATATTGTTTAGTGAATGTCGCCCATAAATCTGTACCCGAAGTTATCAAATTAGTCGGCTAGGATTGACATCCGTCCATAATGTGAAAAAGACTACGAGAAACGCCGAAATAAAAATTAGTAGACATAGAAATAAGCACAATGCTTTTTATTAAAGGGTATAAAATCATCAAATGAGGCCTCGGAACCCAGGATAGTGCAGGGAAGAAAGGGCTGTCGGACTTGACTAAAATCCACGGTGACCTTCAATAGCCCTTTACGTTCCGGGGTCACGGTAGCTCGTTAGTCTCGCGACCCCGGCAAATAAGCACAATGTTGGACTGTGTAAATTGCACCTATAAACCCTATTCCTCTAGACTAACTCAAGATAAATTATCCAACATCTGAGTCCTCTGGCTTCGATATCAAGTCTGGCCCCTTTCTTTCTTAAGATTTTTGGTCAATATTGTCCTCCAATCCTGACAGTATTAACTTTCTGATATCAAGAGCTAGACAGACTTTTTTTTAGCGTGGTAAAATCATCCAATGAGTCCTAATGAGTCCTCCCCAGGACACAGCGGAAGGTACTGTCAGACTCGTACTGACTAAAATCTACGGTGTCCTTCAATACCCCTTTACGTTTCGGGGTCACGGTAATTTGTGAGTCCCGCATCCCGGCAGGGTTTGGCCCTTTGGCTAGACAGACATAGGCAATTTAGATTTTACACAAGCATTAATTTGACCATACATTTTTGTACCTAGGTAGACACAAAACGAACTTATAAAGCCAAATGAGCTGATATAGTACAGAGATCAGAGAATTTTCTGTGGCAATAAAACTTTAACTCCAAATCAAAAAGAATCCTTGCCTTCGTGAGAAAGACTAAAGTTCTAATTAAACTTCAAACACTAAAAAGTTAGAAAATAAAAAAAGAAACGTACAAAAACAGGTCGCAATCAAGACCACCGGCATAGGTCCCGGGATAATGCAAAAAGTAAATATTTCCTACAAGAAAGCATCAAATAAGGTCTGTGATATAAAAACCGTCGCGCAAAAAACTTATCCGTGCAGTGCGCAATGAAAAACTGCAGACATTCCCTCTCTTTCACACACTATCACTTACTGCGATGGTGTAGTCTTGATACTTTTATTATAAAAAGTATCTGTCGGCTAAGTTGGATTTTTAGCTTTTAGTTTTTTTTTAAGTTCTGAAATATTGTAGATATAAATGATTTTGATATTTTCGTCTAATAGTAGAATTAGATAAAATACTCGTTTACCACTTATGTAAATAATTAAAAAAATAACTACGCTGTAGAAATGTGAAGCAATACATTATTTTTATGAAAATATTCAATATGTACGTATAATTGTGTATTTTGTGTATTAATAAAAATAAAATAAATCTTGTCTCAGGAAAAAAAGTAATAGAACTAAGCCTCGCGTCTGTGATATGCTAAAACGAATCTGGAAAAAGTATTGATGGCATGCGAGTATGCGCCGCAATAAAAACTTAACTCATTTTGTATCAGCTGTGTGCTATCGACGAATGTGCCACATGATCTTGATACTTTATATAAAATATTATTAAATGAAATAAGTAATTTAAATGTGAAAAAAAAAATGAAGTAGATAAGTTGCATTACTGTTGCTTTTCTGTATTAATGCATTTTAGAGAGACAAAAGTTTTTTCATAAATATCTCAATTGTCTAAGTATGTATAAAAATTCAAATTAAGTGAAGATTAGTCTTACTGCTTTTATTGTGACCAAAGATATTGCAGATAATTTATTTTAAGGTCGTCCTAAAGATTTCAAAAGTAAATGCAGAACTTAAGGAATGCGACAAGCGATTGTTACATTTGAAAGCGATGGCCGAGTTGCTATTATAATGTACAATCTGTTTTACTGACACACTTATTACTAGGTAATTATTATTAACAAGATAAGAGCTGTAGAGTTTTCTTTATGTACTAACTGAACAACCTATATCATTATCTGTACCTTACAAAGAAACAAAGTTATTATAAAATGCGTTTTTTTTTTCCTTTTTTGACATCAGAGACGGGTTTGACTATTCGGTTTCTGGCGATTTTCTTTTTGCACTTCAATGACGTTGACGTTGATTTTACTCATGCTAGTAATTTGTTGTCTATAGAAAAACTACAAAAAAAAACAAGACGAAATTGTTCATTCTAATTTTAAACTCGCATCAAAAGGTCTCGAAATGCTACAGGTTAAAAAAACACTAGTGATTCCATTTTCAAAAAATAAAAACACAAGAACACGGTTACGTAATAATGCAAGCACCAAGAAGTATTCCACTTGCAAGCCTCAAACTAAGGAACCGCTCGGATATAACAGACTATAATAAAAAAGTTAGCAAGTACACATAAGTGCATTACGATGCCGTGCCTACTATAACTATAGTACTACTTATAACAGAACGCCCACGGCCGGAGCCGGGCACAACCATTTTTTTGCCGCACACTTACATTTGAAAAATACATGTTGACGTAAACACACACATTTCGCGTTGAAAAAATCGCGAAAAAAAAAAGTTTTTTTTTGGCTGAATGTACTTTTCACCTGTGTCATAAAAAAAAACCTCAAGTGACGTAACAAAGTGACGTTTCTTTTTTTCTTGTTTTGTTTTTTTTCGTTTTGTGAGTGAATGACAGTTGTGCGATGACTTTTAAGCTTCGATTTGGATGTAAATCGATTCAATGCAGGTATTTATTTTTATTATAATGGCCGCTAAAAGCTTGTTGCGTAATTCCGCGAACTAGTTTCCGATTTATAGCCCTCTCAACGGGTAGATAAACAATAGATTCCGGTAACATTCCTGTGTATCTTACTGGTATTTTGCAAGTTAAATAAAATCGGAAAAATTACTAGCATTCGTTGTACATACCTGAAGTTAGTTTTAATCTTAAAAGATTTGTGAAAGTTTAGAATAAGCAAGTTAAGAAAAATCCATCGACAAGCATTTTGTCCGTAAAACTTAATGACATTGAAGTTATTTTTATTGCAAATTAGTTTTGCTTGCAGTTTTTTTTTATATTTTATGAAACTGGCATACAATACAACATTAGCAATATTTAGTTCCAAAAAACGAAGCATTCGAAGTCTTCGTTTACCTCCCGGTTAGACCAACTTAATTAGATAAGTAAAAGCTTAAGTAACAGTTTATATAGACTTGTTTACTTAGTTTAACTTAACTCTTTACTTAGAGAAAGTAACCTAACCCAAAGTGCAAAGCGGTAAAAGTCAGTGTGACATTTAGGTCTTTTTTTTCTTTAGTTTGGAATGTTGGGAAGTAAACTTGGCTTTTAGTGGACAGTTTTTTCCTTTTCTAAGTTAAAATTAGATTCTCTTTAATTATTTCTTAGATGGTTTAAAATAATGGATTCCAGTACTATAATGTGTCGCCGCAATAAAATACCATGCCTATATAAAAAGTTCTCAGAAACTGAGATTTGATTAAAGTTTAAATTCCTGTTTTCTCAATAACTATTTTAGTAGTAAGTTAACAGAGAATAACGTGGTAGGTTACCTATATTTAGGAACTGTTTTCACTCCGTCGGGATTCTTTAGTTTCTGATCTGCTGTTTTAAATCATTTAAAACTGCCTCTAAATGAATTAACGCTACAATTATATTAGTTTTTGCAGTTATGAGCATCAATACCGTAACTTAATAAATACTTTTTTTATTAGCCTTTTCTTTCCTACTGCTGGGCAAAGGCCTCCCCCATAGACTAGTTTTTCTTTTTCTGGTCTTAAGTCTCTCACCTAATACGTCTAAAAAATGCTAGAATGTAAAAAGTGTAAAAGAATCTTATAATACCACATAGGTAACTCAAGACATTTTCTTTACTTTCTCATTTCTATTCAAACTAATGATTTGAAGTATGATAGATTTGCCGTACGCGTACGCTGTACGAGTGTAGAAAATAAAATGGCGGTGACAATTGCATAATGCTATTCATTATACTTCATAATAATATTCTCTGGCAAGAGAAAACCCGTAAAACCTCAAAAAATATTACAATAATTAAAAATCTAAATAAAAATAAAAATTTATTTCGGTGACGTAGTTTTACAACCCGTGTTTTTTCTGGAATCTTTACAAAACAAAAAAAAAATACCTTTTATTCTTTACGTCACAAAAAAAACAAGCATTACCTATTATTTTGCCCACAAAAATAAAACAAACATATTTTTCTCTTTCACAAAAGCAACATCGCAAAAACTTTTTCAAAGCTTCAATACAGTTGAGGAGTGAATAAAAATTTAATTATTTCAAACTCTCACAGAAAGAGGCACTTTGTGCTCAGATCTTAAAAATAAACTTCTTTTGTACTACTCAACTGCATGACTCAGACTTTGTTATAAAGATAATTATTATGATATTTCTCTGAAAACCACTCCAGTCCGTTTTTGCTTGCAAAAGTTTTTTTGGAAATATTTTCTACAAAGAGTTTTGAGAAAATAAGTAGTGCATAAAATCAGTTTGTTTTTCAGCCAGAAAAATACGTTTTAATAACATTTTATGTATGTACTTACTTCTAAGGTATTCAGCTGTTATTATAACGATAACATAAGTAGAACTCCCGCTGATTTTTACTTACATTATAAGTGGAAATTGGTTCCAAAGAATATGAAAAGCATTAAAAAATCCTCTTTCATCGACGACTTTATCGAATGCCACCAGGAATTTAGTATTTCTATAAAAAAACTATTCAAGCTCCGCAAATTACAATTTACGTTATGTAGATAATAAATATTGACAATATCCTAATAAAAAAGATTCATTGAATAAAACCGTCAAACACCATAACATAACTAATACAAATTCCAATAAATAACAAAAACATATTAAATTACAATGACAGTGTAATGCCCCAACCCACTTTTTTTACTCACTGAAAAAATTACGCAACCCACTCAAACTCACACACACACACTCACTCTGTTGTCGTAGGTCAAGACTCTGACACACACAAACAAAAATCGCAAAGAGCAACGCACGCAAAAAGTTACGGTATCGGTTTTTGTTAAATAAACAACATTTATCGGTATTTATTAGTTCATACCTGTAATTTGATCTTGTTTAGACGACACTTTATGTAGTAAATAGGTCGAAAGTTTAGTTTATAATCAGCATTATCGGAAGTGTGCAATGTTTTCATTGGTAAGGAAAATCGATTAATACGTGGTATAACATTTAATAGACATTTTTATTACTTAAATTACTCTTTTAAATTTATTTGTTTGCTGTATGAAAATTTATCAGAAACAATTTATACGGAATATTTAAATTCTTTAGATGTCAATAAAATATGATTTAATTCGAGCATTTTACTTAGATATAAAGTTTATTAAACTCTACCTAAATCACTAGCCATAAACGGATAAAATTGCGAAGAAAAACAATTGAAATACGAAAAATAAAACAGAAAACGATCATTACTTATCAAGAAAGTACCAACCAAACAATAACAATAAAAAATCAAACACCGACAATTTCTATTCCCAACCAAACGACAAAAAGAAAGCCATAAAAATACATATATTTCAAGAATAGAATGAGCAAATGCTGTACCTAAAAAGAGAATAATATTTCTTCCGTTTGTCTAAACTTGTTCAGAGCACGCGCCCCTCTTGCATGTGGGCGTGGTGTGTGTGTGTGCGTGCGGCTGTGTGTGCACACGTATGGCGACCTACAAACGCGTATGTGTGCGTGATGCGTAAGCGCAAACTCTTGTCTTAGGTTAGGGAGGTGAGCGAACTCTCTCGTTTTGCAGAGACCATTTATTTTTATTATGGCCCTACACGTGGACGGCAATGGACGTATATGGCGATTTTATTACGTTATCTTCCTCTTTGCACGATTTATCGGGATTTTGGTGTTTAAGTTGGATTATTTGCGTTATTTAGAGCTCTTACGTTAGTCGGGTTATTAACTATAACTTATTATTTCCGGCTTATGAAATTTATTGAGTTGTAAATTCAGATAGCTTTTCCATAAACTTAAAAAAAAAAACTTATTTTTATGTAAAGAATTACATAATAAATAAAACAAACATTACATAATCAATTACAAAATAAAAATGACATTGAAAGAAAAAACTATTAACACACAATTCGATTAATTACGAATACAATCGGAAAAGGAAATAATGTGTATAAAAATGGAATCGATTCCGCGCACCCATTGTGGTGTAATCGATTTAAAAATGCAAGTTCGATGTCCGTGATCGTGACCCGCGCACGCGCATGAATACTGTATGAACATTACTTTGTCCCTTTTGAAAGTACAATAGTGTTGTGTCGGGAAACTTTGTGTTCCTGATATATATTTTATTGTAGAAAATGTCTGGAAAAAAATTAACGTATCGATACTTTTATGAGCAAGATTTTTTTTGCTATACCTAATATGTTACTTAAAGTAGATTAATACAGTGACAATTTAATATTGAAATAAACTACATGAAAAGCAAATAAAAAAAAAATAATACGTTACTTTGTTTCTTTAGAGCTCAATCAAAATTTTTAATGGCAAGGTAATCATTTTCTAAAAAGAGTGACTTCTCATAATTTTAAAAATGGGTTGTTTTTCGCTACAATAAAAAGAAAAACCTAACATTTCAAATGCTTGTATAAAACAAACATGTGATAAAAATCATACACTGCTCAACGCAAAAAGGGCTAACTAAAATCATTTTCCTCAACAACATTACTTTATAAAAAGAGTGAAGGTGAACCAGTTGTTACTCTGCCAAGTCATTTTCTTTGCAGTGATAGTGGTCTTTGTCATCCTTATCACTCAGCCCTGAAGGTGCGTTACCCCTGCATTTTTAAGTAAAAGACGTCGGCAGTCTACCTATCGCAATAATATTTTATTATACTCTGTTTGTACTTTTATTACTCGAAGGCCCCTGATATGTAATTTATGAGTTATAAAGTTTATTTTCAGTTGATGATTACGAAATAATTATACACATTTTCGTTTCTTATAATTATTCTTTACTTTGCGTTTTCCTAGCAATCTGTAATCTGAGAAAAGTTTCGTGCGAAAATTGTTGTTTTTACAAACATAATGTTAGACAAAACCTTCAATTAATTAATCGTCGTAATTTATACTAAAGGGCAATTATTATCGAAACTATGTAAAGCAGGATGTATGGATGGATATTTTTAAGTCAATAACGCAATAACACACAGACAGTTTTTACCTAAGATTAACAAAAAAATGCACTGTTTATATCGATATTATAATCCCATGTTGACAATTACCGTACTCACGATAGGCAACAAGGCGTGCATAAGCTTGTAATTACACATTATAACCACATTCTTCAACAACTTGAATTTCTCCATTAAAGAAATTGAGCTTGAAAAAAAAAAAAAACTTCATCAGTCAAAATCTAAAACGACATAAATACAAAAATATAATTATTCCATCTACAATCATGTTTGAAGAATAAGTCTATAAGAAGCACTTAATTGAAAAACTTATAATAATGAAAACACATACAGACATTACATCGTTACATAATATAATAAAAAATGCGCAACGCGTTGTCATTTCTCCGATAAACGCGATTAGGTATTGCATCATCGTTCACACACTCACTCACACATATTCACATTACACACACACATAGAAAAGTAAAGACAGAATACACTCACACATTCAACAAAATATAATTTTTATTGAGCACTTTATTGTCGTGCTAAAATCATTACATTCCAATAAAGAACTGTAATTTTATAAAATTACATCTTAATTGTAATTTGTAATATTACGGCTGTGGCTATTGTTATTTGATTTTATCTTCATTCAATGTATTTTTCATTGTTTTCTAGTTTTGAAGTTGTGTAACAAGTGTATTTTACACAATAAAATTATGTTTTTCAAGTGGAAATAATTTTTGCAATTTATTATGTTTACTATTTCTTATTGTATTAGTTTCTGCCACGTGTTTAATTGCCGCATTTTATTAAAGCTGAAGTAGAAGTACAATTAGTACCTACTATTTTTAACTAAACGGTTCGATTTCAAATTGCATTTTTCTGAAAATTGTAAGTAGTTAATTGACAGATGTTTCTGTTTACAAAGACCACAAAATACTCGTGTATCATCATTAGCCTATAATGTTCCCACTGCTGGGACACAGGCCTCTTCTCTGTGAGAGGGAGTGGGCCATAATCCACCACGCGGGCCCAGTGCGGATTGGTGGATGTCACATGTCTTCGAATTTTTGGTTCTAGGACATGCCGGTTTCCTCACGATGTTTTCCTTCACCGTTTTGAGAGCAGTGGTGATGAAATAAATTACACAAAGTAATGCGCCAGGCGGGGTTCGAACCCACGACCTACAACTCGTAAGTCGGGACCGATACCACTGGGCCACCACTGCTCTACTCACTCACTGCTCACTCGTGTATGGTGAAAGAAAAAAAAATGTTTAAGGAAATCTCCATTTTTTTTTTTGCTTTAACATCGCATGCAGAATTACATTAAACTACGACAAAAGACACTTCAATAATAATAATAACAAAAACACAAAACTCCAGTAACAATAATAATAATAACAAAAACACTTAATTCCAGAAAAAAATCTCTCATTATTTTTAAATGGCATTCTCAGATTTCATCTCGATAGTCGCATCCGACGATGTTTCTTTGTGTGCGTCAATTGTATATGTGTGTGTGTGTGCTATCGCAGAAAGAAATGAGGTTATCTGAATGCGCCTGTCATTGTCTCGTTGTTAGCACTTCAATTCGTAGACTAGTTTTGTAACAGATGTGGCGGTTTTTATAAAATAACTTTTTTTCTTTTAGGATAGATATTTTATTAATACGATAAGTAAGATTCTTGATTTGAGCCTTGATACCTGAATTTTTTTTATTTATGGATTTATATTTCTATTAAAATCAACAAAAAACTGAAGGTTTTCTTTGAAATGATTGAGTAGGAATTCAAACAAAATAAAATTTTGAAACGTGAATGACTTAATTTAATAATTACAATAGAATCAAAATTAATACTTACCCAAAATTATGACATTGTAAAATTATAGCCCCATTTGATGATGGTAGTTTTTTCATTAATTTAAAAATTCTTTAGAAAAAAATCCTAACAAATCTTCACATTTTTCAATTCAAAATAACCGTTTGTTACATACAAGAAAAACACTATAAACAGTACAAATTTTCATTCCACAGCACAAAAACCTTACATTCCAACAACCTTACACCGGCTCCACACGTTGGCCCCAACGCTCGTACCAACGGAGACGGCGCTATACCAGAAAGCAAGACGCAAATAATTCTATCTCGTTTCTTAGTATAGCGCCGTCTCCTTCTATTCGGCCAACAGGGCCAATGTGTGGATCCGGCGTTAGAAGCGAAACAAAAAATGCATTCTTTTACACATTCTATACTCTTACGAAGTCTGTGTACACACATTTACAAACACACGTTCACACACACAAGCTCCGTTTGTTGACATAGGTCAGTACCGATGCCCACTGCCGCCTTTATTAGTTTTTTTTTTTATTGGTACTGCTTCGCTTGCTAGGAACAATGCTTGAAGGTAAAACATCGTAGGTAGTGTCAATTAGGAAAAAATGCTGTTTTCGTTCGGAAAGTTTTTTGTTGTTTCGTGAGTTTTTCTGTTGGGAATCTCTAGAGGAAGGAAAGTGATGGTTTAGTTGCGTGTTCACAATGGGCTATGATGGCTTTAGGTTTGTATTGGTTGAGTACTCATTTTCGGATATTAACTCGACCAGAGTTTAATATCCGAAAATGAGTACTCAACAAATTTTAGAAAATGATTTCTCTGATGGAAAATAAAATAGCAATTAATAGACATGGGATAACTTTAACGCTTTCATTTGAAGTTTTGTGATATATTTCATACAACTACCCAAAAAAAAAAACTTTCAGTATTTATTTATGTGGGCACCGTGGCACTGGAACGCAAACGGCAACTAAAGGGACGCGGTAGATTTTTAGTCAGTAAGAGTCTGACAGTCCCTTCTGGCTAATCTAGGCCGGGAGGACTCATTTCATGATTTTACCAGCCACAGTCAAATGCCAGTATTTTGACAGTGACTAGATCAGTGGTGGCCCAGTATCGGTCCCGACTTACGAGTTGTAGGTCGTGCGTTCGAACCCCGCCAGACGCATTACTTTGTGTAATTTATTTCAACACCATTGCTCTCAAAACGGTAAAGGAAAACATCGTAAGGAAACCGGCATGTCTTAGAACCAAAAATTCGAAGACATGTGACATCTACCAACCCGCACTGGGCCTGCATGGGATTATGGCCCACTCCCTCTCACATAGAGGAGGCCTGTGTCCCAGCAGTGGGAACATTATAGGCTGATGATGATGATGATTTATGACAGTATTAATCAGTAGCTGAGCAATTTACTTCTTCGCTGCGTGTCGCGAGTTCGGACGCAACAAATATTTGTATGATCTACAAATAGCTGTTCCGGGTCTGGCTGTATGTGTATGTGACTTTAAATAAAGATTTGTAAGGATTTATGAGGAAAGAAAAATTCAGCTATGAGTGGGACTCGAACCTGCGTCTTCTAGCTAGATAAGTACTCCAGACGCTTTACCATTTTGATCATCGCAACACGCTCACATCATCATCATCATCATCATCATCAGCCGGAAGACGTCCACTGCTGAACATAGGCCTCCCCCTTAGACCGCCACGCCGAACGACAATTCGCCACTTGCATCCATCGGCTACCCGCGACCCTCACGATGTCGTCGGTCCACCTAGTGGGGCCTGGCCTACAACGCAACACACTCGTTTGAAGCTAAATCTTTCATTTCCTTGTTTTCATGTTTGTTTGTTGGAGACATTTCTAGTTAGGTCAACGTATAAATCAATCTCCTATAAAAAAATGGCATGTATTTAATGCGGCAACTAAGTATAATGAATATAGGTTGAAAAAAAAATAGAGTGGGTACCAAACATAATGGGTTGGCAGCTAATAAGGAGTATCGTAGTAAGTAAAAGATGGCATATTAATATATCAGTTATAAGCTCCGTTTTAATTTAAACTAGCATCAAGTTTTTCTTTTGGGAACTGAATTAATATCTAAGCGAAAACTTAATGATGAAAATAAAATAGAAAATGGGCATACATAAATAATACAAATCAGATTCTATTTAAAATTGTTTGTATGAAGAATAAATATAAACTAGCTTAAAATTGTGTGACTTTTAATAGCTTTGAATTAGTACCACCTGCCAGAATGCTCGACGGAGCCCCGCTTCGCGGGGCTCCTATTTCTGCGTGCAAGGTTTAAAGTAACCTAACACGAAGGGGATGGCGGGGTCTTTCAGACCCCGCCATCACCTTCGAACCTAACCTGTCCGTGTCGGGATGCCCCAAGTCCCGAGCTCGTTTCATTCGCTCTTGCATCCTAGGTCAAATAACTGATTACTACCTGTCATGATGGCTCACAAAATAAACAAAACTAAACACTAACGTGTTAGTTGCACACATTACCGGCGAATGCCACCCTACTAACATTATTAGTCGCCAAGTCATTATATACAGCTCCTCGCCTAATATTTCAATTGACTGGTATAGTTTATTTGCTACCTAAACGCAGCTGCTAGTTTTTAGTTTTTATAACACCCTTAATTTTGAACCTTACGTAATATAATAGTCGCGAAAATATTTAATCGCTGGCAAGTTATTTTATTTGTTGCAAACATTTAGTCGACTTTTAAGTTATTAGTCACTCGGAAAATAATAAGCTTAAAAAATGTGGGCCAGTACAAAGACAAGCCGCTTCACTGAGAGATATGCTTATCTTCAAAAGAATATTAGCATCATAAACATTTCTTTGGCATAAGGTTTAGCTATGGCTGCCAAATGACACAACTCCATTTGTATTTTTTTACTAGTTACTGCAGTCATATCTAGGTATAGACCTACTGTAGGTATAACATGATGAATCACTGTCTTCATATTATTGTAAATTGTGAACTGGTTGCCGTAGTACTTAGCTAACTTAGCCTTTTTTTATTTTAGCGTGGTAAAATCATCAAATGAGTCCTCCCACCCCGGGCAGGGCGGGAGGGACTGTCAGACTTCTACTGACTAAAATCCACGGTGTCCTTCAATAGCCCTTTCTGTTCCGGGGTCACGGTAAGGAAATAATCCCGCGACCCCGGCAGGCTTTGGCCCTCTGAGAGGGGGGCCCCGTCATTATGCTGACGCTCTTTGAGGCGCGCGTGGGACACAACGCGCCGTCGACCCGGGCATGTTCCTTGGTCGGGCAGCAAGTTGCCCTTTACTCGCTACCCGCATGCCCAGCTAACTTAGCCTAGGATATAAATAAAATTTATTTAAAAAGAAGTAGGTAGTACAAGCATAGCATAATTTCATCATCATCATTCAGACTATTGCAGTCCACTGCTGGACATAGGCTCGCAGTTACCACCACAGCGCATGATCTCCTGCTTTTTTCATCCAGCCACTGCCAGCCACCTTCTTCAGGTCGTCAGTCCATCTTGCCGGGGGGCGTCCGACCCTACGCTTACCTACACGCGGTCTCCATTCGAGAACCTTCCTACTCCACCTTTCGTCGGTTCTGCGGCAGACATGACCAGCCCACTGCCACTTAACCTTGCTACAGATTTAGACAGTATCTATAATTTTGCCGTAAGGCCTCATTCCAGATTTTATAAAGTCACATAGAAAAGCGAAAGCGATTCGATAGTCTATGTGATTGGCTTCAAACAATACTGTTGATATTATGGCTGTTGATCTTACGTATGTATCCCATTCAATACATTACAAACAAAAACGCCTCGCTTCGCGTTCGCCACGCCTATCTGTTTGACAATAGCTTTAGTGAGACCCTAAGCATAGACCTTAATTATATATTATCATAATTTAGCTTTGTAAAAAGTTGACTCATACATTTTGTGCCTGGAAGTGTGGATTAAATCGAATAGGGGCACCTTCATCATCATCATCAGCCTATAAACAGTCCACTGCTGAATATAGGCCTTTCCAATTACATACCAATCGAATAGGCATGGCATCTTTAGATGCGTCCATACAGAGCGCGCAGCCTCGCGAGGCATATAGCCGCGCGAAGCAGCTCGGTTTGTGTGGACGTGTCTCGGCCGAGGCAAGCGCGCGAACTGCCGCGGGCGAGCGACTGAGCGCCCGAGCCATCCAGTGTCGGCTTTTTGATTTCCTCGTGTATATTGTTTCGTGACTCGGTCGAGAAACAATAGTGGCGTACAAACAGAGCAAGCAGCCTCGCGAGGCAGTTTCCTCGCGCGGCAAATGCGCTGCTCGCTCTGTGTGGACTCACCTATTGCCAATCTTTTTACCTCTGAGTAGGTCGGTGCAAATTTTACCATTTAAAATTTATGACCGCTATTCGAGTTCGGATTAGCAACCAGTGCCCTAGGTTTTAAAATAATCAGAATTACCCAGTGAAAATACCTCTAAAAAAATTCCATTCTTTTGGGAAATTACCGTCATAGATGGTCAACTTTTGCTAATATGTGTACGGCGGTATTTTACTAAAGTATTTTGGAAATGACCTAACTCCCGTATTCGTTTAGACCCATAATTCCAAAAAATACCCTATACTTCAAATATTACTATCTCTTTTGAAGTTCACCCATTTGTTTTTTATATATCTTTTTTTATGGAAATAGTGCATTGTTTATATTCTAGTTAGCAGTATGGGTTAGTGAAGATTAATATGTTACAATTAAGAGATATATTGTGCGCCGGTAGAATAAGATTCTTAACGATCTTATAATAAAGTCCTTTATTTTACTGGGCTACTTTTTAAATCTCGATATCTAAAGATTTGTAGCAGTAATTTTTTACTCAAAATTCGACGATAACCTTTCGAATTAAGTCGATAAATTCCGAAATTTAGAAGCATACCTATTGTGCATAATTTTCTTCTACAAACTTTATCTGGTTCAGCTTCATGTAAAATATAATTTTCAAATTCTTTTACAAAATGTTGTGATAAAAATTCAAATGCTCTCTACATTTGACCTGAACCTCAAAAAATATACATTTTACAGAAAATCTTTAGAAATAAAAAACAGTTTTTTTGATATTTTTCAAGTAACAATTTTATCTCAAAAAAATCCTCATTCCTCTTTTCTGAACACCCACAACCTAGATCAATTCCTGGGACCACACAGCAAAACAAAACACGGACAATAAATAAAAAGTCCCGATGCATTCGGAACACGCACTGGAGTAGGAAGTCCACATTGTCGGTTGACCACGGACATTCCCCGTGGGCGGCAGCGATAGCGATATCTTAACAACTATCTAAACTAGCTCGCTGTCTCTTTCACTCTTGCTGGATAGATAGAGATAGAAGATGATTTGTATATATACGGCTTTAGTATATTGTATTTTTTAGAATATATGGTATTAGATAGAGTAAGTTGTATATTATAAATATGTATATAAACTTACGCCTATTTCTTATGCGGTTCAGTAGAATCTACTGAACCGCAGAGACTATGGTGGAGTATAGTAAGTAGTCAAAAAAAGTATGGCAATGTAGACTTAATTGACTTGCCTTGTCGATCTTCTAGGTTAAGCCGCGTTTGCCTTAATTAGTCGATGGATGGGTGATCAACTGATCATCCATTATTTGTATAGCAAGTTTCATAGCTTCAAAATCACTTTCAGCTGTAAGTGGGTAGTGGAACTGTCCATACGGTAAACGGTGACCCTGGAACGTAAAGAGCTATTGAAGGAACAGGGATTTTAGTTAGTACGAGTCTAACAGCCCAGTGTGGGAGGACTCATTTGATTTAACCATATCTCAAAAAAAAAGAAAGAAATAGCTGTTAGTTCCGGCTCTCACTTGTAAATGAACAGTCGCTTCAGTTAATCCGTGGCCTGAAAGTCTGATAACCAGTCTTACTAAGAAGTATATTATTCGTATTACCCAGTAATGGAACTGGGTTTTGGAGGCAGAGGCGTAGCGTGCCTTAGCGGGGCCCCGTATAAAAATTTATTTGGGGGCCCTTAGGTAGGGTAAAGATTTATCACTCACGAAAAAAAAAATGCATTCCCCTGTATCTACGCCGAAATATAAACAAAAAATTTGCAAAGATCATCAAAAAAATTCAAGATGCGACTGATCAGTCCAGAACTCGGAATTAGGTAGAGTTATTTTAGTACTTGCATCGAAATGTTGATAATAATATGGATCTTCCCGGGATTTCTAATAGACAGTCTTGTGTTTAAAACAATATTCTATATAAGCAATAATAATAAAAACAACAGAGATAGATTAGATCATTAGACCAATAAAATTTGTAAAAGTAAATAACGAATTTATTTAATAAATTATTAAGTTTTTATTAATTTTTGTTTACGCACGTTGGGGGCCCCTGTATCCCGGGGGCCCCGTATAATTGATACGGTAGATACGGCGGTAGCTACGCCCCTGTTTGGAGGTCAGATAGGCAGTCGCTCCATGTAAAATACTGGTTATCAGCAGTATCTGGTTAGACTGTAAGCCGAACCCAATATACTAGTAGTTAGGAAAAGGCTGAAAATGATAAGTTTTTAGAAAAGTATTGAAAGTTTTCAATTATATATATTTAAAATCAATGCATAGAGAGAAAATTTTGTTGTGTTTTCCCAATACCTATGGCATATTCAATTAAAATTTAACATTAAGTAGTTTCTTATTGTATTCTTACAATGCTAAGTTCATGTCACTTTCTTTTCCCAAGACTTTAGAATAATTATAATTGTTTTCTTTTGTTTAAGAATTTTCAGTCTTGTTTGTTTTTAGTATAAAATGGCAATAATGCACCGTTTCACTGTTTAAGTGTTTATTAAATTGTCCTACAGAGCTTGCTACAAAGCTACTGAGTGTTTAATATACATTTATAGTACAGAATTTAGTATTATGAGTCCTCTCGACCTGGCTGAAAGGGAAAGAACTGTCAGACTTATACTGACTATTAAATCCTCCTTGATCCTTCATTTGGCCTTTACATTCCAGGGCCAAAGTGCCCTTAAGACAGTCCTGCAAACAGCTAGGACTCTAGAGACGGTTATAGACTGCTTATTTTTGCATAAATACTAAAGGGATAGCAAAACCGCGACTAAAAACTAGGCCATCATAAATGCATAGATAATAATACAATAACACACCTAATTTAAACCTCCAAGAGATACACTTATAACAACGAACATCCCAGCTAGAACAAAAACTGTATAATTTTATGTCACTGCAAATAAATGCATGTTTTCTGCAGTCTGCATTATACGGCCATCGTTTATAGTATAATAAGTAATCATTACATCAAACAGTCAGCGATAACCGCTTGAACACGCTCCTTCTTCATTCAAGGCCGGTTCGAGGTTCCTTGTGATAAGGAAGACTGTTTTGTAGGGTTCAGTAGAATGTTCAAGGGTACCCTTGGAATATTATAGGGCCCTCGGTTGGTCTTAAGCTGGAATCCCACAGTGCGTGATATTGCGAATGACGACTATGGTCAGCCACGCTCCGCTTTTTTTCTTCGACGACGTTTTGTCAACGTTACTATGTATACGATTATCCTTTTGAGGTTGCGTCAGTGTGGTCTGGCTCGCGTCTGTCCAAAATATCATGCGCCCCGTGGGAATCCAGCTTAGCTTCAGAAGTTAAACCGGGCTTTTCGAAGTTAATCTATCGATTGGTGACCATGTATGCTACCGAGTTTCGCCAAGAGTTCTTTACGAATAGACTGGGCTTCACCATCATCATCTCTATCCACTGCTGAACATAGGCCTCCCTTATAGACTTCCAATAGGCCCGGTTGGAAGTAGCTTGCCTCCAGCGTGATCCTGCGGTCATCATAATAGTCTGACTACCTTGTGGATGGACGTCCTACGCTGCGCTTGTCGGTAGACTGGGCTTGCATAATCCGATTAAAAAAAACGGAAAAATTACTACACTCAGCGCGGCACAACGCGGCTCAATTGCTCACCAAAAAATGGTCCTGATAATAGGCGACGATATTTCATAAAAAACGTCACTTAGATTTCTTCCCCCACATAACAAGCGCTATGACATTTACACCATTGGAACAATGTCTTGTGCAATTCTCAAGCTGTATGCTGTTAGTCACCTCATTAATATATCATTATAACTCAGGCGTGGGTGTTGTCTGTAATGGCTGCATTTCTAAGCATTTTGAAAACTGAAGGCCAGTTTGTACAATCATTTGCTAACTTTTGGCTTCGCGACTTCGCGATTAGTTGCCATACCGTCAATTCACACTCAGCACTTCCAACAGTTCCAACTATCCTTCATAACCTGCGTCTGTGTTCCCGAACGCATACAACCCGAATCTCTTCAAAGTTGGAGTGAACCGGCTTTTCTTCTGGTTGAGCTCACTCCATCGTAGATTTTGTCTCTGTCATATCTGACCTATAATATAGTCAAGAGCACATCCAAAATAAAAAGTATCCGATATCCTAACCAAGGTCATGGTCAATCTATGTGCCGAACCCTTTACTCGGCTATCGCTGCCTCTATTTATTTATTTAAAAATATATAAAATAAATATTATGTACTATGCTTATGTAGTTCAAATTCAAATTGCAAAATTGCAAAGATATCGGTAAATTAGGGTTATCACAAATATTCTAAAATCTTTTACTAGCTACCCCTGAATGGATAAATATTGGTAACTATTTTGACCTTGGTACACATAGGTATTGTTGTAGTATCTAAATGCTAACTAGAAGGCGGACAGCTTATTATAACGTAGATTTACTATAAGTTGTTCTTTCACCTTTAACCTTTTAAAATTTTAAATGGTCTGTTATTTTAAGGATATTATTTTGGGATAGAAAAGAGTGGTGCTGTATACCAGCTTTAGAAAAAACATACCCGATAATAATAATATAATTTATTACTTACAATCATTGAGAGAGACTCATGTGACTAAGAGGGTGATGAATATGAATGTTGATGGATGGAGAGGAAGAGGAAGGCCAAAGAAAAGATGGATGGATTGTCTAAGGAATGATAATTATGAAAGAAAAAGGAGTAAATGATACTGTGAGTCTGTGACGTCTGATAGGGGGGAGAATGGAAGAAAAAAACGTATTGCGGCGACCACAAGTAAAATGGGACAAGGGCTAGAAGATGATGATGATGAACCATTCTTTTTATTCTAAAACGTGCCAACAGATTTTTGTTTAGAGGACTTCCTAAGTTATCTTAATTATTGTGTCGGTAAATGATAAATGATATTTATTTTGCAAGTTGGTTATAAAAATCACTTTTACACGTCATTAATATTTTTAAAGCTAGATGGGGCCGGTGTTTCGTACCTGACTACTCTGAGAAGAAACAGCCGAAACAAACTCAGAGGTCACAGTCTCTTTTAAAGTCCAGACATTGTTTTGTTCAGGTCATACGAGGACCATGCGGGTGTCTGAGATGGTCTTTTGAGGAAAGACCAACACAGATTTGAGTGGACCTGTCCAGTCAGTGCAAGCATCTGTCGGTAATCGTGTAGCTCGACTCAGAACACAAGGAGCTCAACGACACGACGAACAATACCAAAGAAAGGACATTTGGGTAGGCCGCTTAAAGTACTCAAATTGTCAGACAGTAAAATTATTATAAATCAAAAGCAAAACTTCCCCACATTCGTCCTCGCATTCACAAAGATAAAAAGTACACAGATAAAAAAATAAATAAAAAATCGGAAACATGTCAAATTGTAAAAAATAAATAATGAAATGGTAGAAAATTTTCGTTCATTTTTGAAAATTATAATTAGTCTTTTTAATAGCCAGAGTTAGTTCCATAGATGAAGATTATCCTACTTCTAAAAAAATCAATGTCACCTTATTAATTTTTGCGGATCGGTTGATCCGCAAAAATTAATAAGGTGACATTGAAATATCTGCAAAATCATTACCTTTAAATTATAAATGCTTGGAACCCTTGCCAATAAACAGATGGTAGATATATTTATGTTTTTTATGCATTGTTTACGAGTACTATCCTGTCCAAGGTTGGTTTTATTAAAAGAAACAGTCACAGAGCTGATACGAATGAGTAATTGTCGCCTTGAATCGATAAATATTTCTTTTAAAAATTCATATTTCTTATAAAACTGACTTCTTGTATTTGTGTATTTATTCATGCTTTATTTGTATCATAAATCTTTTGTGATATGTTTATGTGGGGATCAATACGATGTATGCTTTCGGAAAGCTCGAAATTAATCTGTTTTTTTTTTAATTCTTAAATCCTTTTTAAACCTATTCTATTTGATGGTACCTGTAATTCGTGTTTTAACAATAAATTGTAATTTTGTGTTTTACTGAATCGGATTTGGATAAGGCAATTAATCCGAATCATGCAAAATGACGAAGTTGAAAACTGAGTTAGTTAAGAGCGAAATTAATATCTAATCATTATGTAATTTCTAGTAATTTTTTAATATTATATCTTCCCATAAAAATAATATAATTAAATTCTTCGCGGCCCCGTCATTAGGTACGCAACTAATATAAAAATAAGATTTGTAGTATTTATTTACTTTGTTCTGTACTATTTATTTTCTAAGTGGATAGTAGTATACACATACGTCCTTAGTCCATATTTGAAATATGTATTATGATGATTATAATTTGTTGATCGATAAAAAAATACCAAGAAGGTTCATTTATGAAAATTATGGCGAAAAAATAATACTGTTTAAAGTACTTTTACAAACAACGCTATTAAAAAAAACTTTTAAATAGGAAAAGTAAGTTAGGTGGATATTCTATAAGTCATCGATCCCAACAATGTTATTGTAAAGCCTTTATAATCAGTAAAATGACAATTAAAAACCGTTCCTTGGAACTAAAACCAATTTCACATTCCTAAAATTACAGGCCTCGTTTGTCGCCACCAACATTGGCTACTAATTACCACAAAAACAGTGTTGTTTTATAATTTTTTAATTGTCATATCACCCTCTGCGATATCCTAACAAATTATAGTGTCCACACGTTGCGATAAGTTGATAATTTCTAGTTTGACACCTGCTGTAGTACTGGTTTTAAAAGCTTTTGATTTTACTCGTTTATTTTTTGTTGTTTTTTGCCATTTTAACACGTGTGAAAGTTGTTAGTTGATTATGTGATAATTAGTGTGGGGTTTTGTTAATTAGGTAGACAGGTTGTTGACAATTTAACGGTTTATCAACCTATTTTGCGTTTTTGTTTCAATTATTACTGTAGCAATAGGCTAGTCGTGCAAGCAGGGCTGAAATGTAACTAGCGAAGTTTGTAATTATACATAAAATCACGTATTTCTCATGACACCAAATACAGATACCGGAACAATGTATTTTTTTTTTTTGGTGTGAAAGTTCATCACCAAAAAACTCCTTCCGCGCAGAGTGGAGCGGGAGGCACTGCCAGACCTGTATTGACTCAAACCTACCTGATTCTTTAAATCGACCTACGCGTTTCAGGGACGTGGTTACCTGTTTCTTTTTCTTTCTATGGAAGCCCTAACAGGACATTTCTACAGGCCTAGCCAGACTTGTTACGATCCTAACATACTTTTTTCATCTCTTCTTTAATATTGATATCGTTAAATACTGATAAACGGTAGGTAAAATAAACTTTAAAAATAATTTACATCACCAATTTATTTTTAATCAGGATAATCGTTGGCCTTGAAAAATCATTCTGACATATTTTTAACACGTCATACAATATCTCATACAATTACAGAATGTCAATGAAAACGCAAGTATACACCCACAGTGCAGATCAGAATAAAAAATAAAACGCACGCTCATACAACGTAATCGTATGACGCATTTTTGCTGAACTTGACTCCATTCCTTTTTTAGGTCGCCTTTTTATAAATAAAAGAAAAAATACAGCGACTCGTTTTCCTGTGCCTTACTGACCGATTTTTTTTGGGCGTTGCGCAACGATTGTGTCCTTCATATTTTGTGATGTTGGCCATCCTACTTTTTTAATGCTTGTTTTTTATTTGATTTTCGTGTGTTTATTTTTAAATCTTCGATGTAAGAAGTGTTTGTGTCAAAATAAAATTAGTAAACAGATTTATAATCACTCAATGTGTAAGTTACTCGTATGTTACAGTAAAACATGAAATATTAGGAAATTTTTAGGTCTACTAATCTAATAATGATGAAAATCTCTAAAATACGAAGTGTTTGTGACAGCACTTCTCTGAAAGGGCTTCACCGATTTAAATGTTTTTTTTTTTCTTTTTTGTATGAGAATAGGTCATAAAGTTTCGTCGGGTTTCGGGTCGGTTTTTTTTTTGTTAAAAAAGAATGTTTGACGCCAACGACGATATAATACTAGACTACGCATTGCACGATCTAACGAACAAAACTATTCTGCCAACTCGCTGAGGTACTACGTAAGCGAGGGAGGCGGGGTACTGCGTTGTGATTGGCTAACTCAAGGTCGGTTCTGTCTCAACGTATGTTTACGGCTCACAGGATTGGTCGAAATGAGACGGATATAAGACTTTTTTGCCTAATGTGTTGGCAGACATCGGTCGCCTGTTATTACGAGTCTAGTATTATATCGTCGTTGTTTGACGCCTAGGTAGTGATTTGGACACGGGTCAGCTATGTGTAATAAGTGTTGTGCTTCGATTCGATCATTTATCGGTATATACCAAGATTGTGGTTTACTTATCACAGCTTTTACTGTGTGGTATTATTTTAAATATCTAATAATAACATAATTTTAATTTAGTGTTTTGGATTATTTTATAGTCCAAAATAAACATTTTAATAATCATTATTTTTATAGACAACCACGTACCATTTTATTTTACCTTAAAAACTTTTCCTACGCCACAAAATCACGGAGGGTCAGTAAAAAAAAATCAACATTCTTGCCAGCAATTAAAAGCGTTGTAAAAAGGCAAAAAGGTAGTAATTTTTCTTAATAGAGCTGTAACATTGAGTGTCGGGACAATTTACGTAAAAATGGAGGCGTGCATATTTCATTACTTTTTTATGTCCGTAAAGCGCTCAATTTTTTATGTCGCTAATTACACCCTAAGGGCTTGTCCGAGTGGCCGTGAAGGTAGCGGGACCACTTTTGGAATTTGAGCTTTTACATCTTTTGATAGGTATAACTTTTCTTTTTTTTATTAAGTTATTTAGAACACATAACACAAAGGTATACAAGAAAAAGCATACGATATAAAATTACAAAGGTACTGCAGATTTCATTAAGAAATCTCTTCCAGCAGACCAATAATAACATTTTATTAAAATAAATAAATCATAAAATACTCAAACTATGCGGAAAAAAAATAATTTAATCACGCTGATAGTTTTATCTAATTCTCCGTTAGTCCATTAAAAATGTTTACCTCAAATTGTGGTTTAACTATTTTTAAATAAAATAAAAACAGGAAGAAATAGGATGTTTCTGTATAAAAAAAAAACAAGCATCTAAACGTACTTCGTAGTATTTACGATAGTATAATAGTAAACACATATTATTACTATAGACCCATTTATTATTTAATACTTCTGTTTCAATGATAATTGTTCTATTTTTAAATACAAATGCAGTTTTAAATTTATTTTTATCCTTATCCATATTATGTAGTTATTATTGCGGTCATGTTTTATTTTAAATTAGGTGGCTTTACAAGGTTATATTTCCATTATATATGACGATTAATTTAGGTGCAAAATACCTACGTGTATAATATTTGTTGCTTACTATGGTTTTAAAATGAAATTTTTATGCCAATTATTAAATAAAATTCTTTACCTGGTAACAAAAACTATTTTTTTTCAATTTTAACACATTTTGCATTGAAAAAATATCGCCAAAGTGATAAAGAAGAAAGAGTTACAAGACATTTCATTATAATTCAAGCTTATTTTATGTACTAACGTGAATCAAAAACCTTGCACCCGTTTTAACAAAAAATATGTGCGTGAAATTTGGCAGTTTTTAACCGACTTCAAAAAAGGAGGAGGTTCTCAATTCGGTTGGTATTTTTTTTTTTAGGTGGTAAATTCAGTCCTCCCACATTGGATGGAGTGGGACTATCAGCTTCGTACTGATTAAAATCCGTAATATTCCAAAACACGATTTTTGCCCAATAGCATAAATAAACCTTGTTTCCTGTGGTTTCACCCGTTGCTTGTCTTATTGCTCGTAGCGTAAAGTTATATAGCCTATAGCCTTCCTCGATAAGTAGACTATCCACCACTAAAATATTTTTTTTTATTATAGCCTGTATTTCCCGAGATTGTCGTTTTCAACCAAACTAACTCTTCAGTTTTATAAAATTAACTCCAAGATCCCTGACTCCTACTACTTTTCTTTTCGAAGATTTACCAAGTGTACCGTCCAACATGACGAACACAAATCAATTTTTATTCAGCAAGACCCACTTGGTGGGAACATTGTGCACATTAACTGTGAAACGTGAAAATGTTCATTTTTATTAATTAGCTCTTAAAAGTTTTTCAAAGAAGAATTAGGAAGATTTTTGTGTTAAGAATCTGCATAAAAATATACTTGGTTGAGAGAGAAAAAATAATTGGTCACTTTATGAAGTAGGTCATCATCATCAGCCTGTATTCGTCCACTGCTGGACATAGGCCTCTCCCAATGTGCGCCACTGAGCCCTGTCTTGAGCTTTCCTCATCCAGTCTCTGCCGGCCGCCTTTCGTAGGTCGTCACGAAGTAGGTGGAAGTAGTGATAATTATGTTCGGCACGCGTATCGTAACACCGTGTAAAACGCGTTTTATCGAAAAAAAGAACTAAATAACAGGCGTGGCTATGTTCATCATCATCATCATCATCTTCCTTGTCTTACCCCACGGAAAGAAGCTAGTTTGTGACAAAGATGAAAAACTATTAAAGAAAAACAGATTAAGATAATTATATTGATGTGCATGCCTGTACATGCGTCGGACGAGTTGGGAAAGAGACGAAATAGAGCAAGAGACGAGTTAATGAAAATGGCCAGATGCACAAGGTGACGTACTAGTGAATTAGACGTAATAAAGAAAAGAGACGAAATAGCTAATGAGACGAGTTGTCATCGCAACCATTTTACTAAGGTCGGCGCTCCACTTTTTGGCCCCTTCGTACACTAGGCGACGCAAGTCTCCGATACCTTACGATTTTGGTATTCATTGACGCGTGCTTGTGTTCGAACCTCTATGGGTTTGTATTGCGATAGCCGCTTGGATACCGAAGTCGTAAGGTATCGGAAACTTGAGTCGCCTTGTGTACGAAGGGCCTTATTCTTCCGTTCTGGGTATCAGACGTCACAGTATCATTTACTCCTTTTTCCTTAAGGGGGATGCTCCAACCAGCCCAGCCCAAGCATGCAAAAAATTCGCTCCATCAGCTCTCACATAGAAAAGGTGCATCATGTTAAAATCTCCAAAATCTAAATACGATGCACCTTTTCTATGTGAGAGCTGATGGAGCGAATTTTTTGATAAATTTTATATTTAAAATTATACTTGTTATTACCGCAACACATAGGTATATTTATAAAGTTACAACATGTCACTGACCTGCAAATTGCAAAAAACGTAAAAAAAAATGAATTTCGCGGGCTACATCGAAGCAATCACCTTAATATCATTCCTTACACAATCCATCCATCTTTTCTTTAGCCTTCGTCTTCCTCTCCATCCATCAATATTCATCCCATTGGCCATGGATCGGAAGAGTTTAAGTCATGGGGAGACGCATTTGCTCAGCTGTTCGCAAATCCTTTCTGCAAGCTTATAGCAAAAGTTTATTCGTCTATGCATTTCCTATTGTGCTGCCATTAACTAAAATGTTATTACTAAATTTTCAGCAAAAATCAAACCAGTTATAACTTAAATAGAAATTGATGTGCCAAGTTACAGAATAACCGAAATAAAATCCTCATTTCTTCATCACTATTGTTAACAACCAATAACTATATTATACACTAAAACCCAACGACATCCGATATTAAATATCCTAAGTTTAACTATAAATACTCAAGAAAATGGCAGTTACGTCGATACTAACAATAAGTCAAGTGTTTCTTCCGGGAATCGAACCTTAGACCTCGCGTCATATCGTATCAAAAGCATAAATTCTTTGCAATTTCTTCGTTGCGTGATACGGCCGGGGCCCACTTTCTACCACGCGTGAAAGGGTTACACTGTAGGACATATTTATTGGCACATGGCACATCTTTGAAGTTTTGCACAGATTTTGTTGCTTTTACTTGAGTTTAGATTTAGAAGAGTTTTTGCGGCTAGTATTTACTTATGAAATGATTTTTGCGATGGTTTTTAAAGAGTCTTATAAGGTTTATGTTTTATTCACTGAAACTTTGAAATAAGGTATGCCTTATAATTTATATGTACTTTCATTATCATACCAATATAATTATGAACCTAGTAGGTAGGAGTTTTCTCGGTGTTATAATGTGGATAATAATATTATATTAATATAATAATAATAATAATAAATTCTTTATTGCCACACAAAATTTTACAATAAATAATTGAGACCCTGGCTCCAGAGCTAGGTTATAGTACCTGTGTTTCAGGAGCCAGTGACTTCTTCCATATTTTGTCTTACAGTTTTACAGTTTTATTACTTATTACATACATTTGCGAGCGTGATACAATTATATTTAAGAAGTTACAATTATTTAGTTTTCATTTATCAACAATAATTTAAATTTAACAGCACTAAGCAATAGTTAAAACAATTCAAATTACATTGTTTCTTCATCATTCATCAGTAATTAGCTTTACATAATATGTTGTCTATAAACTAAATTAACAAAAGCCGAGAACAAAGTATTACAATTAAAATAAAATAATATAAATATTAAAATAATTATTAAATAAATGAAATAAATCAATAAAAATCAAGATAATAAAATAAATGAAATAAAAAAATGGGGGTTGCTGGTAGAGTGTGTATGTGTATGTGTGCGTGTTTTGTGTGTGTGTATGTGTGTATGTGAATACCAATGATTTGTTTTCTTTCTTTAATTATTTTTTTTATTAGTTTGATTTCAGTAAGTTTTCAGTTGCGTTGTAGTCTTGTGTCAGTAGCCATACTTTTACCCTCTTTTTTGTTTCCCGTGTCGTAAGGGGATTTATGTTTAGGGTTTTTTTCAACTTATTATAAAGAAAGACGGCCAGATATACCCGTTGTCTCCTGGCCGATGCTGTGTGACAGCGCAGGGGTAAGCAAACATTCGGTTTGGTGCGTTTCTTATTATTTGGTTTAATATAAGGCGTGTTACTGTGCTGCTTGTTAACAATTTGTAGAATATAATTTTGTCTAACCGTAAGTATTTCACACTTCTCGTATAGGTCTTTGGTTGGAAATCTAAAGGGCCGGAAAGTCATGACCTTAAGTAGAGATCTTTGGGCTCTTTCCAGGTGAATCATAAAGGTCTTGCATCCACCACCCCATACAGTAACACAATATCCCAAAACTGACTGCACAAGCGCACAGTACACAGTGCGAAGTAGTTCGAAGTCGGCCACGTGCCTAAGTTTTTTAAAAGCCCAAACAAGTTTCCTAACACGTGTTGCAGTGAGATCTATGTGCTGCCGCCAGCCAAGATTCTCGTCAACAATCACACCAAGATATTTTATATGGTTAGTCCTAGTGATAGCTGTGCATGAACATGTCTCTGTAGGATCAAAGTTACATTCATGTAGTCTAATACTTAAATTTTGAGGTTTGATTTTAGCAAAGGAGAATTGGAGAAATGTTGATTTGGAAAGGTTTAAGGTTAGTCGGTTAGATCTTAGCATATGATCTTAGAATATTTGTGATACATTTGAGAATGTCTTGTTTGTCAATTTTATATTTTTAAAAAATTATTAACAAATTTATGTAAAGCTACTTAAATTCATAAAATTGAAAAACAACTTATTTATAAAATGACAATTCTCTTATGAACTTCAATATTTATACGTTCTTCCCCTTTTGCCAGTGTTATTGAGAAATAAAAGGGACTTTTTTCGCCGTTACTAATTTTAATACGGGCAAGCTAAAATTAGACGAACTATAACTTTTCCATTGTTCAGCAATATTTACTAACCTACCTATTCTTCCCTGTTTTAGACATATTACTCCTCAATAAACAAGGAAGAAGCGGGTCATAATTTAATATTTTTTTAACAAACATAATAATATTGTATTTAATTGATTTTTGTAATATTTTTCCTTCCGCTAAGAGTAGGACAGAATAAAATTGTTGCTGTAAATAAAATGTTAAGTTCAGTTATATCGTTGCCCGCGATACCTATAAGTAGTTGGAGTAAAAATAAAAAAAAATAACAAATAGTTCGTCAAAATGTGGATTAATCAAAATTCTGATGTCTTGTTTGAGGTAAAACATTTTTAATTATATTTTTTTTTGCAAATTTTCACATTTTTTTCAGATAAAAAAGCTTAAAAAAAACATGATTACTACAAAAAAAAAAACGTTTCCTGATATTTATTAATATTTCAACAAGTTTTTATTAGCCAACAAAATGATTAACCACCGATACGCAAATAACGATATTATTTCCACAATTCCAACTTACAATACTGCTCATAGGTCGCGTAACATAGATTTTATTACAATATTGTACCGTATCAGTTTCCATGGCCGCCACTGTACGATTGCGTGTCCCAAGTCGTTTCTTTGCAATCGTACAAACGAAGGGTTTTCAATAAATATACAGGCAAACGTATAAAATATATATACTGTGAGATTAGACTGAGATTAAAACAATTCGAACATGACAACCGGTATTGATAAAACTTTTGCTGTTTTGAAACTGTAATGTAGTTAATGAAGTATGGTCGTTTAATATGGGGAAAAGCTGCAAAATTTTAAGGAAATTTTATGGGAGGCTTTTGTACATGAGATTCTCGTTTGATGATGGATAGAATATTAAATACTTACTTCTATAACGTTTAAGTGCATATCTATTAGACATTATGAGAGCACCTGTTGTCGACATTTTATAAGCCCTCATGGGCCTATGCCTATAAAAACATTTGATTTTGATGATTAAATAATTATCAGAGTGAAAGAATGTATTGTCAAAAATAAGTCACAGAAAACGCATTTGGCTTCAAACTGATAATTTCTCATTAAAAACTGTTATTTTTGTAAAGATTCCATAAAGTATCAATAATGTCTATAGAGGGACAGATACGACTGCTATTAAAAACATAGGTATATCTGCAGTTATTTTCTTAGTCTTTTTTCATTTTATGAACCCATTGCAACAATTCAACCATTCTGTCAAAAGGAACCAAGCTGGTTAGGACACGAATTAGCATGTCAGGTTCATGAATAGGTGAATAGGAAAACTAACAACCTTTCAGATTTTAATTTACTTAGAAAATTAGATGCCTTATATTTTTGTTTAGGTACATGGCGAAAAGTAGAATGTTTACATTAAATCCCGTATTACTGAACATCGCTCAATACTAAGCATTGAGTTGAGAGTCATACTGTTCTAACGACCTTTTTTTTTTCCTAGTAAAATTTTCGAAAGTCCTCCCGCCCGTGGTGTACCGGAAGGGACTGTTAGACTGACAAAATTCCACGGTGTCCCTTTTATAGCACTCTACGTTCCGGGGTCACTGTTACCAGTTTAGATCGGACTGCGCTGTAATACTAGCCTTAGTGGTTTTATCAGCATTAAAGATATTGAAAAAGTCCCCACAAAAACAAACCTGCAATATTTAATTGTGTTATTTATAATAATTCCAAGAAATTACACACCTCTTCCGTTTTTGATAAATATTCTCAGAATTTATAATCTGTGTTTGATTTCCTTATTGAAACTTTGTTTTTTTTTTTTTTTGCGGTCTAAGCCAATATTATAGGTGCGAATAAAGTGTAAATATTTTTAGTGCATAAGGAATGTTTTTTTTTTGTTTTTATTAATGCGACTAAGGCTTAAATAAGCATGTGATACTAAACACAGTTATTAAATCATATTCTTTCTTGTTAATTGTTTTTATTTTATGAAAATATTATTTAAAATTACTCAAAATAGTAGTAAAAAAAATGGTAAGAATGTGTGTATGTGCGTAAATATACATGTCCAAGGATACTATTTAAATGTAAGCGTTACATTCACGCACTTATTTTACAAAAAATAAGAAAAACATTTTGTTTTGGACACGGAATATATACATTTTATAATCTAAGCTATAGCCAATTTAAAATGGTCTATAATGTCACTTTAACCAAGAAATACCGAATGTAATCAACCACACGGGCTGGTTAGGGCACGGTACTAAATAATATTAACTCTCTATAATTCCACCTTATCTTAAGTATGGGGAAGGCAATTTCTTTGCTACGGCAAAATTATAGGAGTCCGCGCGTGAAACCTAACACCAACAGCCTAGTACATAAGTTTATATACCTGTATGTACTATGGGTTATTTACATAGATTTGTATGGGTGTTTGGGTTGTATGTATTGGGTAATGGGTCGTGTTTCTTTGTATGGTAGGGGTAAGTTTTGAAATAAGAAGGGGGATTTGAAGCAAAACTGTAGATGTTTTTACAGTTTTCTGTTGCATTGAAGGAAGAAAAAGGATTAATTAGTTTTATTGCGGTTATGGAAAATATTTAAACGGTTCTAGGTAATGGATAGAAACACAGTATGACCTTATAGCTGTAGGGAAAAAAAACAATAATTACATTGTAATACCTATAATATTTATTATTATTTTTCTATTACAATGACATTATTGTTTTTATAGCTGTTGCTATCGGCTTTTCCTACTTTTATGTCAAATTAATGGCACCTGTGCGAAACCAGGGCGGATTGCTAGTCTAAAATGTGCTAATAACCTAAGAGAACAGTGGTGGCCCACTGGTATCGGTCCCGACTTACGAATTGTAGGTCGTGGGTTTGAACCCCGCCAGGCGCATTACTTTGTGTAATTTATTTCATCACCACTGCTCTCAAAACGGTGAAGGAAAACATCGTGAGGAAGCTGGCATGTCTTAGAACCAAAAATTTGAAGACATGTGACATCTACCAACCCGCACTGGATTATGGCCCACTCCCTCTCACATAGAGGAGGCCTGTGTCCCAGCAGTGGGAACATTATAGGCTGTTGATGATGATGATGAACCTAAGCTATTTTCGAATCTTTGTCAACTGTTGAAACTTTTAACAGATAGTCGAATTAACATGACTGACTTTTTATGTAATTTGTTTTATTTTTTCACACCTAGGAATTAAAAAAACACATTTTATAAGAAAAACAAGAAAACAAATACAGAATATTTGACTCTGTAATACTTCCTTACTCTCTGTTTTCTCTTAGCATGGGAGGCGAACGACCAAAACATTCATTTTCAAAGCAATTTTTCTAGTATTACTTCACTGTACTTGTTTTTCTTGAGAAATGGCTATTTCTCAACTCTAGCTAATGCTAGAGCTACTAATGTAGAGCCAACCATTTTTGGTCACTCGCCTCTCAGACTATCTTTAAACAAAGAGTCACTCAGTTAGGCCCCCCGAACCCTCGAATTAACCCTCAAATAACCATGATACAAATTGTTGCAGATATTCATGCACAAAAACGCAATGCAGATGCACGCACGAGAACTACAGCGAGGTCTTGGAGGCGAAGTCAAGCCACACCAGTGCCAACAGTGCCTAAAATCCTTCAGTTCCAACCATCAACTGGTCCAGCATATCAGGGTTCATACAGGAGAAAAACCTTACAAGTGTTCCTATTGCGATCGACGGTTCAAGCAGCTTAGTCATGTTCAACAGCACACGCGATTGCATACAGGTTAGTGGATCTTGAAAATGTTGTGAAGATAAATGTTTTTTTTGGAAACAAAAACAATGTTATGTAACACGTTTTCTGTTGGAGAAACATGTGGCGTTGTTATAAAAACATGTTGTAGTCTGCAGAAACATATCTCATGTTGAAGAAGTATGTCTTATGTTGCAAAAAATATATTATAGGCTTACCAGAAGCATATTGAAGCTTCGAATTCTTGTTAAACGAAAGTTTTTCAACATTGTTACATACAAGTTAAGATGTTACAAAACATTGTTGTGTAACTCAACTATCCTTCTATGAAATACGGGGTTTTCTGGGTTTCAAAATGTTGGTTGATGAAGATATCGGTATCCAGATTAATAGGGGCCATTTGTTAAATAACGTTATTTAATTAATTACGATAATATTATACATACCTATAGTTGTAATACAAGACTTCATGAAAAGTAATTAACAAATAAATATTATTAGTGTAGTACAAGTAACAAGTAAGTACACTGCATTAGTAGTCTATCATAAAGTAGGAAAAACGTAAACGATTAACTTCTATGCATAAAACAATACAAACATAATTATTTTAATTGCAGTTATATAAAAGTTATGTCATTATTTATGGCAATAAAAATAAAATGTCACAAACGGTTTATAATATTGCTACTGTATTTAAAAATAATAAAATAACAAAACAATAGATGGATCTTCTTCTTTAGGTCGGTATTGTTTTTAATATAAAATCCAATAATTATGCAATAAATTAAACATAATTTAACTTGAAAAAAAAAGCGCTGGGAATCAGAAGATAATTATTATCGCATTTCCCTACTATGAGAAAACCAGCGCTATGACATTTTTCCGTTTGTTATCTTTTTTTTACGTTATTTTGTATTACTGTTGTGTTTCTTTTTCTTCTGTATAGTTTTGTTTGTTCTGTCCTGTGTGTGTCAATAAATCCCTTCTTTCTTCCTTCTTTCTTCGACGAGGTTGATTTCTATTAAGTTCCAACAATAATAATAACATTAATTATTTTTGTTTGTTTTGGTTATCTGAATATCAGTATTTTACATGGAGCGACAGCCTATCTGAGCTCCACAATCCAGTTGGTATACCCCTTCGTAATACAGAAAGAATAGAAAATATAGCTTTGTCTCTTATTTAAAACGAATCATAATATTGCCATCCGCCATTACGAACTGCCTCATAATAGATTCTTGCATAAAAGCTATTTTCGTAACAGTATTTATACTTCTTACACCTTTGCTGTTACTCATGCTGCTTCTAACGAAACGTGAACTAAAAAAAATATAAACTAACAAACATAGAACATCAATAATAGACGACCTTCAAAATGGGTTATATGACCGCACTGGGTTTACGGAAGGAAGTTACAAAAAGATTCAACTCTATTATTTGTAATAGGGAATTCACGAAATGAAATTCTTGACATGTTAAAAATTTACCTGTTCATTAATCTAAAACTACACTTAGTTTGAATAATTGTGAAGAAAACGTCACTAAAATACAAAACTCTATGCCCAATCTATGCATTAACTATCAAAAAGAAAAAAAAACAATAGACAAACGAAATCTAAATCAAACAAACTCTAAAATCAAACATGTCTACGTCCTATTCCAAATTTAAAAGCAAACACAAGCGCGTCACGAAAAAATAGAACGTTATAATTAAAATGGACTCCCCACTATTGGCCGGTGTTTCTAAGAAAAAAATGAGTACAACCGTGTACGTGAAAAGCGGTAAAAAAAATTCTCCAATGGCCAGCGGCGAGCGGCGGCAGCGGCCAATAGGAGGGGCGCGTTGCAAGCCAAGTACGTTTTACGTGGCTTAGATAGAAAAAAATTTACGTGTTTTTCCACGTTCGCTCTAGCCAATGAGAGTCGCCCGTTCATTTGTATCTGCATTATAATTCAATCGCATGTTTTTGCCGAGATTTTTATTGTTTCGTTTAGCAAGACAATTAGTTGGTAGCGTAAGTCGATTTTGTTTTAATAAGTATGTTGTTGGAAACTTGGCTGTCGTAAAAAACGATGTAAAATAAATTAAGGTTCAGTTGTCTGTCATGTTTTTCTGATTAGTATTGTTTATATTAGTGTCTTGTGGAGATATAAATATGTTAATTGGTTCTCTGAGACATGACGTCAGTCGAATATACCTTGATATTGTTATTGTTGATATTTCTACCGTGGTTTTTTTAATCCACTATTGATATATTATGACGGGTCCCCCTTAGAGGGCCAAAGCCTGCCAGGGTCTCGGGACTATCGGATTACCGTGGCCCCGAAACGTAAAGGGCTATTGAAGAACGCCGTGGATTTTAGTCAGTATACAAATCTGACATCTGGATCCCATCCTGCCGTGGTTAGAAGAACCCATTTCATCCTAATATTATCATATTTTTTTTGTTTTAAAGACTGTTTTTTGTCCAAAATTACCTATTTATAAATTCTAATCGAATATCACATAATATAGTTTAATGTTCATTGAGTATGTTTTTCCCTTTTACTTCATTTTACGGAAAAGTAAACAGCAGTATCAATTGAAAACACTTTAGAGATCCGAACAGGGGTTTTAATCACAGACTAAAAAACTCGATATGGCTGTCCATAATAATTAAAGCGTTTATTACAAGTCCGTGATTGCAGGTTGTCAGAAGTAATGAGTTTTTTAATTATGGTAACATCGAGAAGTCACGTCGATAGTTTGGTAGCGTTTTTTATTAATTTTTTCAGCATTTGTGGGTATGCGCAAGTTTTTTTTATTCGTAAATTTTTGCCCTATTTACGTAACTAGAAATATACACGAGGATTACGTGGAACATTTTGAAGAAATCAAAAAATAACCTGTAGCTTTTATGGTTATCATTCTGTTCTTCAAATTCATATTCGCAAAGATCTCTAGTAGTTCTAAGTTGTCTAAGAACGTTACTTTAACAATTATTATTACCTTAAAACACAAAAAAAGTTGTCCTTCGAGCCGGATTGAGCAGAAACTACAAATATGTAGCTACTTATTTATCAACAAGACTCTGTATCCATCAAAGTATGTCCAAGGCCCACTAATTACAGGCTTGACTGTACAAACTGAACACCTTTTTCAGCCTTTCAGCGACAATACAAATTCAATGAAAATTTTCCCACGTTTTTCACTATAAAATGCCGCATAATAACGTACATAACCTTTCAAAACCTTTCCTTTTCCACCCTAGGGTGGAATAGTTGAGTGAGACGGAATGATACCCTGTCAGTTTGATGTGAAAAATACCTGTCAGTATTTATGCCGTATTATCGTGGTATAATTGCTTTTTAATACGTCTATGTTTCTTGTGGGTATTTGAGGGTTGATAATATAAAGGCCAATGTTCTTTGTTATAAAAAAAAAAACTATTTTATTCTTTCTAATAAATAACAGTTAATTCTGATTTATTGAGTTAAGAAAAGACTTAGATACTTTAAAATTTTAGTTGTATTTAAAACAAGGAGAAGTTTTCTATTCGAGTTTGCGTCTAGAAGCAGCGCAACAAACTCGGGTGTCTAAAAATGCCATTTTATTTAAAACATAATATTCTGAATTGCGAAGATATTCATAAAACGGATCATTCTCTTCGAATTGCTCGAGCAACAATACATAATAATTCTGCTAATAAGGCCTTTTAAGAACCCAAAAAGATCGCAGTCTCTTTACTATAGTCCAAATAGAAACTTGGCCAGGTCATTTGGGGACCGATAAGTGTCTGAGATGAAATCTTGAAGAAAATAACCACACTGGTTTGATTGGACCTGTCTAGTCAGTGCACAAAATCAAGGGCTTCACACACAGCAGCTATAATGTAAATATGTATATTATAGCACGATACATCTCATTACATATTTCCATAGAAATCGTCAGGAGACCACACACGACAGCTATAATGTATATTTTTACATCTTCGAATCTCTATGGAAAGATGTAATGAGATGTATCGTGCTATAATGTACATCTTTACATTATAGCTGCTGTGTGTGAAGCCCTTTAGTAATCTTGTGACTCTCCACTTCATCAATCGATGAACAATGTAAAAGAAAAGACAATCAGTCAAATGCTTTTTGAAAACTTGCCGAGCCTCGTGGTAACAACCCTGCTGCTCGGCTTCCTTCGGTCGTAGCGTAATGTTTTACAGCCCATAGCCTTCTTCAATAAATATAGACTATCCAACAATAAAAAAAACAAACCGTTACTTTCTGAGACTAGCGTGTTTAACCAAACAAACTGGTATGCTTTATTTTTTCACTTGGTAAAATCATCAAATGAGTCCTCCCACCCAGGGCACGGCGGGAGGAACTGTCAGACTCGTACTGACTAAAATCCACGGTGTTAAATGCTTTTTAATATTAGTATAATTGTTTTAATCTCTTCATTGCGCAACACAAAAAGAGCTCTCACCTTCAGAAATGTACAAATCATATATATTTTACTTAGATATACACAGACAACTCAATTAAGATTCAGAACCCTCCTTGTTCTAAAAAGTGCCAGACAAAAAGTTTGTATACATCGCCTTACTTATATTCCTTTTGATACATTCAAAATAGGCTGAAAAACTCTTCGATCGCCCTCCCCAATTATTTTCAAGATTTTGCATGACAATGGTCCAAAAAACTTGTATACGAGTGAAAGTTTAGACAAAAAGTCTTGTTTTTGTTCGAAAATGTTCATTGGAGAAGTTTTTCTTGTTTGTTTATATGACAATTTATTTGAGTGAGTGGGGGAAGCGTGTTTGTTAAGTGTTTTTAATGTCGTTTACACAGTGTTGTGTGATGGCCGTCAATGGCTATTATTTGCTTTTGTTTTGTGCTTTGTAATAGATACAGTCAGTTGCATTTCTGCTATTATGATTCTAACATAACCTTTAATTATAAAATTTATGCGTCAAATTACTGTTTTAACTGAATTGCTTTATTCTAAAATTAAAGTAACAACTATACATAGATTAATTATTTTCATGTTTGTTCAATTTGTATTTTCTCTTCTGTTGAAACGCAGACCTCTGCTCAGTGGCTCATAAGCGCAAGTTTTTGGCTGGCATTTATGTCTTCAATTACGATTTAGTTTCAAGTCTATTACATCAAATAATAATGAGCATAAAAACACTTAACAGAAATGCATTATCATAGTCTACCTTTTATATTAAAAACTGTCACAAGTTTCACAAAGAAAATTAACAAATTTTCAAGCGAAAGGACTGAAAAAAATAACAGGTGTAGGTAAAACTCGCGCAGTCTTCTTCCGGTCGCTCCTGAAACTCAATATTAAACTGAAACTGGAAAGTTTTCAGTGAAAAATTCTCTAAAAGAACAAAGACTTCTGTCCAATGTTCTTGAAACTCTGTGTAAGGAGAAATATTCGAATAATTTCTTCCATGAAACCTTTCCGCCTTTTAGACGTGAAAACTTTTTGTTAGGATTTTTTTTGAGTTTTTTTTAGGATATTTACTTTGTATGAAGGTATTGTGTTTATTCAGGCAGTATAAAATTATAATTGCGGGCTTTCTTAAAACTGACATTGTTTTACTTTATTGTCAACACACTATATTCAAGCGTATACTTACAATTATCATGAGTCGATTCTTAGTTCAATAAAAGTGTTACCTGAATGATGTTTGTCAGAGACAGACGGAAATGTGCCTATTACAGATACAGCTCTGCTTAACCCTTACCGTTACCCGTCCACAAGCTATTAGACTATGTTAAAGTATTACAATAAACCGTTAAAAAGAAAATAGTAGTAATCCAAGCAAAAAAAATATAAATTTTTCTTCAAAACTTTTTCACTTCATAATCTTCAATTCACAATAAAACTTCTCAAATTCTTTCCAGCGCATCTCATCATTCTAAATCCAGCGAATTCAAGCCGCTTTATATCCCATCCGTTACTGTTAGCCTATATGTTACTATATACCTATAACTACCAACTATACATGCTAATCCACAATGACTGTAGGTATGTAGCCCAGTACCTTAGCAATCAGCTGAATTTGAGTTACGATGTATATGTTTGGAGAGGTGTATGTTAAGACCATTTTAAACAGATAGATGATGAATGAAGTGATGATTTTGATGAAGTAGAAGATGATTTAAATCTAGATGATGTTGATAGAAAGATTGAAGAAGCTATAGAAGAATTTTGTGGTCTAAATAAAGCAGGATGACAAGAATTTTCTATGTATTGTTGAGTTATATCTCTAGTTGCAGTTTTAATATGAAATCGTCGTTAGTAACAATATTTTTTTTACTACCAGTATCTGGTTGAACACCGCCAAAGTCATCATCATTTACTCCATCGAAATTACCATCATTTTCGGAAGTTGAATGACCTACACCAACATAAACATCATAGCCTTTTACGGTTTCACGCCCTGTGCAAATTATTGGTGCTATGTACTTATATACGGGGGGTAAAGGGGTGATCTCGTGTGTTCGCGGGTGGGGTACAAGGGGAAGGGGGATAGTGGAAATCAATAGAATCATTGCGCCATGGTACACAGACGATGATTCCACTGAATCCGCGAGCGAAACTGCGGTGCGTGGGGGGTAAAAATATTGAAGTAATGATTTTTCGGGACAGTGGAGGAATTTAATATTGATGATGATGATTTTACGGATTTCAATCATCTGAATAATGAATATAAAACGGTTTTCTGATAGATAACATAAAAAAAGAATTGTGCAATTTTAACTTTGTCATTTGCAAAGACAGAATGCAGATTTTGGAATATTGATTTCAAAAATATCTCCTAGGTAAACCGTCCTCTTTACTTATTGTAGACTTTATAAGAATAATAAATAATAAAGCCTATAGTATCCCACTACTGTGCAAAGGCATCTTTTTTTCTATTTCTTGCGGCTATCTGCTACCGTGGTCCAGTGTAATGTAACTAATATTTTAACTACGAAAATTTGTGAGGAAGGATTTGTTGCTTTTTCCCACAAAAACCACATCAGATTTGGATGAAATTTAGTAAACAAGTACTTCAAAACCTGTACTAACACTAAGGATAATTTTTATCACAATGTTATGTTCCTATGGGATAATTTTTGAGTTACAAGCGGGCGAAGCCGCTGGCATCAGCTTATCCTTCATATAACGTTGCTCAACTGTGTTCTCTTCAATATTGTTGTTTTTCATATTTATTATTACTATTATATCAGCACATAGTGTCCCATTTGTTGGGCAAAGGCCTCCCTCCACTCTTTCCACTTCTCACGGCTTTCTGCGACCGTGGTACAGATCTTCATGTAGCGGTCCAAATCATCTTGGCAACTTCGCTTGGGCCTGGTTTCCTTCTTATCACCAAAAGAAAAGCTGGTATAAATTTCTTCTCCACTACAAACTTCTTCAAATTCTTTATATTCTCCGCAATATCTTACCTTTACACATCTCTATATCTTGAAGACGTTGCCTCAAACAAACAAAGATCTACAGCATACCTAAGATCTACATGTTCGTCGTCCTACGCAAGTTCTAAGAACCTATAGAGTACAGCTAGCTCCGCAATAGCCTCCTCTAGTAGTTTAGTGTGACCAAATCGATATCTGTGTCTAATATCACATACTTTGGTACGTTCTGTGGATCTGTTCGGCTTAGTAGGTTTCTAAGAGAGGTGTTCTCGTTTGAATCCCGCGTTGGGTAGAGCTATCGAAGTTTTAGCAGAAGTCTCGGTGAAAAATGGCGCTTGAACATAACCGGTGACTTGTAGGTGTACTATAAACGGTTAGGAGCAGTGGCTGATTGATCCACTGCTGCGTAAGATGTTGCGGATTCGATTCACAGACGAAACTACAAGTAGTAGTTCCAGATCTGTTAGTTGTAGAGTAGTTTCTTAAAAACATGTAAGTAGGCTATTATTACACGGGACTTAGACAAATTCTTTGACAAAAAGAGGCGTCAAGAGATATTAGAAAAACGAAATCTAATGCCAGTTCTCAACAAAATTCAATCTAACATTATTCCTAAATGTAGGTACCTATGTTATGTGTTTCAAATCGATTTCCTTTCAAAGCCAACACACGGTTGAAAGCTGTTTTATTATCTTGCCGTAAAACCTTGAAATCGGTATAAAATCTTCACATCTGGGATTATAACTGGCGATTTTAATTAAAAATTGCATTATTAGTCATTATATTAGATTTAACTTTCTCTTTTAAATGCTTGTGTGAATGCGAATGTTGTTGCTATATAATCCTCTAAGGCATGATTTCCGGCTACTGTATGCGACTTGCTGTCCGATCATGGACCATGCCTGGGTCGACAGCGCGTCATATTCCACGAGCGCCTCAAAGAGTTGCCAGCAATATGACGCTTATGGGCCAAAGCCTGCGGGGTCGCGGGACCATCGGGTTACCGATTTTAGTTAGTACGAGTCTGATAATCCCTCCTTTCCTGCCCTAGGCGGGGGACTCATTTGATGAATTTACCACGCAAAAAAAAAGGCATGACATACACGAACCTAGAAGCAGTCAGTATCGACTGCTTCACGCTGGGACTAAATAACAAACTACATTCTTCTACGTACCCACATACACGGACTGCTTGAGCAGTCGAACTGCAGTTTCAATCAGTCGAATTTGACTGCTTGAGCAGTACTTGTATGTTGATCACAGGCTAACTGTTAGCTATTGATTAACTAACAAAATGTAATCATTTGTAAAAGAAATTACCGCACTGTGTTACGCAACAAATGAAATCCGGACAAAATTTCATTTAAACTTTTTCCTTGAACTACAAAGGTATTATGCAATATACAAAATATTAAAATAAAGGTATGCATACATTTTGGCAGTATAATCTCTACGGCAAAACCGCAGTGTTGCGGCTTCCGTAGCGCTCAAATGCATTTCCTTTAAATTAAACTAATGTGATATTGAGCTAAATAAATAATTATTTGGACTATTTTGGACCCTGTCTTGCTAAATGCGGTAGGTGATTTTGACCTGTGCAATTATTAATTATGTTTGATTATCAAAAATAATTCAATAAAATTATTTATTTATTAAAACTATAGGCACTCAGTACAAAAGTGGAGAAAATGCCTTAAGCATTTTCTGCCATTCTACCTAAGAGTAATTTATGAGCCGAGCTGAAACGGATACTACACTAAATGATTCAGATAATGTCCTTAGTAGCTGTTGAAGTAGGTATATCTGATTAATTACGAGTATTACGACAGTCTAATCCATACGAACAATGTTTGAAATGACTATACTAGTAACTAACAAGTATTTACTGTTTTTTTGAAAATTAACTAGAAAAGATTTAATTCAAAATTTTCCTATAACGTCATAAAAGTAGCATCGATGATGTCTCATTAAGTAAGCAGCCAATATGATCACTTGATCAGCATTTAAAGCAAATCCAGTAATCAAAATTCATTGACGATCCATCGACGTGTATCTATAATGAGTTTTAAGCACGTGATTGTAATAAATAACTAGCATTAGACGTGTTTAATTACGTGTTCGAACTAAAAATATAATTTCTCATTTCATTCAAACGAGTAACTAAGAAATAATGAAACATTATTCAATTCTGACATAAAATATCCGCCATTTTTACGCACAGTTGTCTCAAAAACTTACCTCGTTGTACCCTAAAAATAACCTCAAGAAAGAAAGGGGATGACGAACCTGGGACCGCTGGGAATTACCGTTAATTCAACCACGTAATCCATCTTATCATTTTTTCGAAATGTATTAATGGAAAATTTTGTCCGCGCAAAAGAAATCCCGTCCCACTGGGGATAAAAGGGTGGTTCTATATAGAATAGTATTTTAGTGCTAAATAATGTAATATTAATATTTTAGTGTATTATTTTGGCTTTTGGCTGAATGCCATCTTATGTCTGTGTGATAAGGTTGTAATTTCAAATTTAGTGGTTTTAAATAGCTTGATTTATTTTGGGGGAATATTCATGGCAAAACCAGATGTATAGTTAGTTAAGAACATGACTATACTCATAGTAACTAATTTACGTATAGCAGTTTTCTACTTTGCGGTTCAATGAAAAGTTATGCAACAATAGTTACATACCTTGTAGTTTTTAGTGTTTTTTTTTTTTATTCAATGTATGCCTACTGACAGAAAGTAACATCTTTACTGGGCACCAAGTGAAATTTTGACAGCGACAACATTTAAAAGTGTCATAAAAAAACTAAAAAAGAAGCGTGGTTGACCGGCGACCACATGATAGCTAACCATGAGCCTTTCACTAAATAAAAAAAACTGTGTCAAACAAATACTGTGTTTTCAGTTTTAATCAACAAATCAAATGCATTTTCTTCATTACCCAATTACAAATAAAAAGAAGCATGCCAATAACAAGGCTAATCGGTGTAAAAACAAACCTTTTTTTATTGTAAATATTCGTACAAAACAGAGTCGTCCAATAGAAAACGTCGTAATTTCCATGATTGGTTCAACTCCGAGGGTTTCTGTTATCTTTTTTTTTTCCGTCTCTTTTTTTCCATTTTCCTCCGCGTCTTTGTGCCACCCTCCAGAAAAAGAGGGCACAGTTTATGAGGAATGCAAATTTTGATACATAATTTATTTTAAAAAAAATGGTTTATTGTGATAATAAAAATTACATAGCGCAAAATCATCCTGTATTATTTTTTTTATTATAGTGTTATTTTAAAAACCATACGATAATTTACTAAATCTGAATAATTATCGAAACAAAAAGTTAATAATTATTCATTCTAATGTTACGATCGTGGATAGGGTATAGTCGTCTAACTATTGTGTGTCTCTCTTACCAGATTTGGTTAAGTTAGTTGTACCCTGTTTCCGATTATTAATAGTAGGTACTTCATCGTAGTCGTCTTAAATGTATCTTTTTGTTTCCGATTCAAAATTGGATATTAAAAAACGATGTATACCTACGTCTAGAAAATAAAAAGAAACTGTAGAGCCAAAATTTTGTTTTAGAACGCAAATTATTTCACAAAATAACGCATCTCAAAACGATTCACGATGTAGAAGGATAATGCTAAAAGCACACTCAATTTCCCAAATTAAAAAAAAAAACAAAAAAGACAAGTATCAAATCGGTTTGCAGTATAAAAAACTGAAGCCTATTTGCAGAAGCCGAGATGGAAAAAAGGTTGTTTCGCGTGATCGGCTTTTATTTGATTTTCACAAATGTTTGCGTCCAAATTAGCGCCCGTCTCGTCCTATTGAGTATTTTGTTTGTTTTTCCTGTATTTTTCTTTTATTTAGAAAACACTTTTTATTAAAAGCGTTTTATGCAATTGTGTTTATGTTTTTTCGTTAAAGAATCGTTTACAAAATCGAGAAGATATGTAGATTTGTTACTTGATTATCAATAAAAGATGTCTTTTTTTTGTAAAAAAGATAATAAAAAAATAATCACAGTATTGAGTCTTTACAAATAAAAATGCAATGAACAAACAACTTAATAAATGCGTCGCTAACAGAGATCAGAATTCAAGTGAACCCGGAAATTCAATCACCCAGTTTCCAAAAAACAATAGCGTCTTTTCCTAGAAAAATACACTTTCCTTCGCTTTTATTCCTCATTAATTATGAGCCCAACACTTCCATAACAGCGTGGCTATCTAAAAATAATGTTTTGCAAAAGGTTGAAGTTCACAAAGTCTATAATATAAAGTAAACCAAAGGTTTTGATACCCTTGCTTTTTTTATAAAATAAAAGAAACCACCAGAGTTATCTTTCTATTAATTTGAAGTACACCTAACCCTCGGCCGCGAGATTTTTGTTAGATAGGGATGAGTTATTATGTAGTTTTTGACGCTTAACCCTTTTTGAATTTAATTTTGTTTAAAATTTTCCTGCCCTTTTTCTTGTGAAAAGTCAGTGGAATTTCAAGTAGGATTCAAACGGTAAATAAGTAGGTACTTTCATTCTATATCCTTTCAGAAATATTTAAAACAATCTTAAATAATTATTTTCCTAGATTTAATAATGATGTTGTAGGTGTTAAAGCGTGTTAAAACGGATAACATGACATAGTTACAAGTTGATTGTCCATAAATCATAATTTGAACACCACATTTCCTTCAGTAACTGTTGCTATTTACGAGAAAAGGAAACTGGACGCAACACTTTAAATTACCAAAAGTCTTAATTTATCTTTTTTTCACGAAAAAGGATAACACAAAATCATTTCACTTGCTCTAAATGTCTCATCTATTATAATTGAAATATACCTAAATATCTACTCAAATGCGGGCAAAAATCAAAATTTTCTATACCATACTTCCACCCATATTTTTTTAGAAAAAGAAAAAAATACGTATAAGAATATAACTCACTCGCTCTATCACATCACTATTCCAATTCCAATCTTGCCACCGCATCGAAACTCAATACCTCCTCAACTCCTAATACTGCACAGTGGTCCGCCATTACCACTTAAGTACTCAAATAGTAATGGGAAAGAAATCACGTTTCCCCCACCCCTAACCAACCCTCGGGCCGCAGATGTCGCCCGAAGAATTTTCAGGCAAAATGAGCTTTTGCCTAATTTATTTTTTGCCGCCTTCTTTTACCCGGGTAAATATTGACATCATATCGCCGAATCGAATTGGGTGGATGTGCCCGGTTTCTTTTTTTATCTTTTTTGTTGAAATATGATTTGTTTTGTGAAATTGTGACAGGTAACGGCTTTTATTTTTTTGAGAGACTATACGTGTATTATGCTTTTGTTTCATCGTATAAACAATGAAATTATAGGCATTATTAAATGTCAATGTCGTCTAGTTTACCCTAAACTGTTATAATACTTATGTCGCATATTTTGTTCAACAAAAGTTTTAAACGATTTATTAAATGAAAAACATATTTCATTTTATAATTCAAAAGTCACTTTTTTTCCTTATTTCAACAGTAACATATTTTTAATTTACTTATCTAAAGTTAGACCTTTTTTATCTTGTCAATAAACGTCAAAATGGCCCTATCTTATCCACACTACACGAATTCTGACAAGACATTGTAGAAGGTCGTATCTCAGCTTTTTTGCCGGAAACGGACGCACGGACCAGTGATTACGAAATTATATTGGGGAAGAAATTCTTCTAAGAATTTTTTGCTACTTTCTTAAGGTGTCGGACTCGATTGGTTATTAAATCGGACTTAGTTGTCGCACCCTCTTTTAATTGCCTTGGAAATTTTTGTCTGGAGTTTTTTTTTAATTTGGCCCATTGTGCGGGAGTTTTGAAAATTGAAGGGATATGACCTTTGTGTTGTCTTGAAAGATAGGTATTATGATTAATAAAACCCGCATTACCTGCATTTTTACTAATAAGTAAAAAACAAAATATTTTCAAAAACTATGGATCATTGATCTTTAGGTGTGTCAAGAGCTATGTAACATTTTTTCTTTATTTAGTTTTCTTTAGGTATATCGTTTATATTATGTTTTTCTATAAAATTAAATCATGTCAAATTATTATGTTACACATACTGTGAATACGTCCTACCTATATAAACAGGCTATTTTTATAATTGTAATGAAAATCATTAATAGTCTTATCCTGTACCAAAAGTTAATCATAATACGAAAAAAAAAACAAATCCAATAAACACAAACAATTCTACATTATTATCAGAAATATTTCCACACACCACACTAAAAAACACACTCACTCATATCTTCAACACAAAAATTAATTAATTCCATTAATATTTATATCAAAACAATAACTCTAGCGAAGCATAAAGAAACAAAAGAACTTAACAATCTAATCACAGTAAAAAAACAATACTCGAAAAAAAACACAAATAACCCCGTATTAATCTTACAAAGAATAATTACTGATATTAATTATAACCTTTTTTGTGTTTTAGCTCCTTTTGAGTCTACCATTCTTCTTTTGTTCTACCATATGGTAGGGTAGAAATATTTCTTTTTCTTAGGGTGCGAATTGCTTGAGATTATGAAAATTCTTCTTTTTATAATTTTAAATGTAATATTATCAAAAAATACAAAATAAAATTTGCAACACGTCTATTAAAAGAAAGAAATAAAAAAAAATACGCTAACCCTTCAACGCTCACTGCCAAAATCACACAGCACTTATGGCAACAACAATTGTCATAATAATACCTATCAAAATACAAAAATTAATTTCAATAACAAAAAGAAGAAAAACAACATTTATTCTATTTTAAAGCACTCGTGTGCTAAAAACCTTTTTTTTGACGCTACTCTAAGACATCGAGGACACAATTTGTAAAACAAAGATGTCGATTTTAACATGACAATTACCATCGCATAATGAATAGACACGAAGTACAATATAGTTACAGAAAAACAGGTTTCCTTACTAAACATACGTTTTGTTGAACAAAACTTTATTCTGTTGTGTGAGTTGTACCTGCTTTTTAAAGAGACGCATTTCGAAATGGGTGCGCAGTAGTTAGAACGCGCAGTTTTCCGATTAACACATATTTTACGCTGTAGATTTCTTAGCGAAATATGGGTTTGTTATGCATTTTATTGCAAAAAATAGTAATAAAAAAACGTTATTGACACTTTTTTTGTTTATAATCTTATAAAAATGAAATATACCATATACCTCCAGTCACCGATAATTATTCTAGACTTGATAAAGAACATTTTATTTTAATTTCAACCACATTTAAGTAGGCTTTTAAAATTCAATTTTATTAACCGCATAAAATTAACCATTTTAAGAATAGACAGAAACCACCGAGCCAATCACATGTGTGTCTGGAATATAGTAACCTGTAAGTGAATTCATACCTTAACCCTTAACTGCGGCGTGTGGTTTTGAGGTGCTAATTCAACCAATAATTATTCAAGAAATACCAACGAAACAGTTATGTTTTTTTTTAATATATTATAAGAGCATAAATAGCATAGTTTATTCATTAAATACCTAATATGTTTTTGCAAAAAAATCGATAGAATCTGTAAAAGAAGTAAGCAACTTTTTCTCTACACTTCCCATGTAAACCTATCATGAACTTAAAACACTACTTTATAACAGACTTTATCGATCCGTCCGTTGACTCTGAGATTTCGACGCTCAACATCTGGTCTTCCCACATGTTACCGAAAACATCTTAAAAAATACCTTTAAAAATCACTAGCAATACTTGATGGGCTTATTCCGGTATCCCAAGATCACTTTATGAGTGTATCGAGACAACAGATGTTCTCCGGGACTTTAAATCGATTTATAATATTAGTTTTATGCTTGTTTATGGTTATTTCGATTAAAAACAGAGAAAAAATGGAAAGGGTTGCGGAAGTCGGGTGATTGGAGGTGATATTTGTTTGTTAAAAGTGTTATTTCGGTTTTTTTTTGTTTTTATGAGCCTTTTAGTATCTGTTTTCGTATATTGTATTATGATTTTCAAAACCAAAACAATTAAACAGTAAGTAGGTAAATTAAACAAGACTGTCGTAGACAAACGATTCTAGTTGAAATCATATCTTAACCCTTCAAAAGCAACAATTAAAACAAAAGGAATAAAAAGAAACAAAAGCAAATCGTGACACAATTAGCGAAAAAATAAAAATTCAAAAATGGAACGCCGCGAACTGACGCGAACACGCAAACTCTCTCGTTCGAAATTCAAATCCCTATGGAGACCTTTTGTTTTTTTACACTCCCAACTTGCTACTTAGCCGTTTCTTTCATTCTTCCTTCTTTAATTAGCAAAAGAATAGGATTGCGTGTTGCTCTTCATTTTTTTTAATTTAATTACTTATTTTAAAAGACAATGGATAATGCGTTTCGCAATTAATTGTTAGGACATGCAAATTTTTGTAAATCTTTTGTATATTAATTATTTGCCGTCAAAATAATAGGAAGTATTGTGAACTGGTTATTTTACCCACGATTTTCTTTGAGCTGTGCTACTTTAAGTAGTAAGTTCGTTGTTACTGTTATTTGCATTTACTGTAAGTTTTTGTGATTAACAAAACAAATAGTGATTTTTTAAAGAGAAACTATATTTTTCTGACATAAATGCGTTTCGCTATCTCACATATAATGTTCCCTGGATATGTATCTAAAGATAAGTGCACTATTATGTTATTATAGGCATCAAAAGTTGCATCACCAGATGCGAAGTAACGGTACACGCTGTGCAATACCGCACGTTACTGACTAAAACTGGTTTTGTTTAGCAAAAATATGTAGATGTATAACAAGCCCAAGCTTGGATTTTGTTGCGTGCGGGCATTCGCGACCTTTGCAGCGGTAGGGTTAGCTTGTTTGTACGTTTTATTGATATTTATCTTATTTTTGTTATAATTTATTGGAAATGGCGAGGCTGTTAGTGAAAAATCAGTAGTATCTAACTGAAATAAATTGTAAATTTACTGATACAAGAACATAAGTAATAATAAATAGGAGCCTGTAACATGATATTATATAAAATAAGATAGTTGTTTGGTTTACACGCAAGAAGTATATACAAAATAAAGTAAATTTACACACGCTATCAAAAAAACTCTAAGAATATCCCAGACGTTTCCAAAGTAATCATTCATCCCCATATTTTTTTTTCACTTAATTTAAACTCAAAAGATACTCGAGTTAATTGCTCGCCTCCTTTCAAGAATCGAACCGATTTTATAAGAGAAAGGAAAATTTTCTCCATTTTCCCTATTTTTTGGCACCGTGGGGGCGTGGCGGGCCCCATTGTAAAAGGAACGGTGATTAGAATTCAATTTTGGAACAATCGAACGAATGTGTTAAGAATGATGCGGTGCATTTTAATTGGAGAAACGATTTTTGATTCTTCGTGATTAATTGCTCGATTTAGAGCACTTTGAAATCACCGTCGCATTTGAGGGTTAAGGAAAGACGCTGTGTTTTCATTCGAGTAGGTTTTACTGGTGAATATTATTTTATAAATAAATGTTACATGAGCAAATTATTGCGGTATTCGTATAATAGGTATGTAAATGCTTACTAATGTAAACAAGATTATAGTAATTAATTGTATTAAATAGTTACGAATTGCTGAGGTTATTCTATAGAGAAGTAAGTACATATTATTCGGCCTTACGCTTGAATTGATAATATTGTATAAATTCTGATCATTTTTACGACTACTAAAATAATAATCATAGAAGAGAATCCAACACTAAACGTACCCAACCCGTTCACTGCCATATGTTTTATAATTCATCAAAATTAGTCACGGACGTGCCGGTCAATAATAAAAATTAATAAAAAAAACGAACCCTGCAACTGCAACGACAAACACTCGGACACAATGGGGTACAAGCGTCCCGGAAGATATTCTTTCCGTACCTGTGAACAAAATAATAGCCTTGCGCCTTATTAGCATAATAATAGTGGTCCGTACTATTATTTTGGCGATATTGGCTAACAAACGCCCATTATGGCCTGGGCAGCTGCAGGCCATTTTTTTGAGGTCATTGTCCATTGGTATTTGGATGCGCTTGATAACAATGTGCGGGTCACAACCCTTGACTGCTATGACAATAATAATAATTTCGATTATTATTTTTATAATTTACAATGGATTGATAAATGTCTCGCCGGTCCATTGTCCGTACACTATTGAATGGGAGTCTAAACTGTAGTTATATTGATGTAGTTTGAATCCTTGTGCGGCCATAACGGATTAAGCTTTCTGTAGTGTCTGAATACCTTTTCGCCTACGAGTTTTAGCTCACAGTTTCATTCTAGCTGTACTCCGTACGAACTTAAACCAAATATGTACCCATGACTATTTCGCAAATGTTAGAGTTTTATCCAGATTATTAATATTTAATAAGGTACGTAATTATAATTCCAGTCAGACTGAGCTAAAACTAGACTTTCAATTTTTTCATAGTTACTTGAACTTCAAAAAGTACTTTTTATATAAAAAAAAAACAACTTATAATACTAAGGGAAGCATGACTTAATAAAAAAGTAAAAGATTAACAACGCAGCGACAAACGCACGAAATTAATAAAAAGACTCGTTTGTAAACGTTAAAATAATAATTAACAACAACTCTAAAAAAGTAATGCAGATTGACACACCGGACCCCTCTGTCCATGTATGAAAAACAACAGGTATCAGAAGGGTTAACTTCAAGGGACAAAACAATAGAGAAAGACAAAAAATTGGATCAAAGGGTTAATTTGAAACGGAAGATTTTTATAAGCGTGTTTTGTTTTTGGAAGTACGTTAACGGTCAAGTTCTATTTTTAAAATTTTATTACGAATACAATTTGAATTTTGTTTTTTAGTTTTTTGTTACCCTAGTTAACTGATCAAAAAAAATATTATTGCCAAAGTAATGGACTGTGATGTTCTCAGTTTGTAACTAAAGGTTATAGTTTGTCCTCAATTTCCTTCCATTTCCATTGTTGGTTGTTCGATTCAATATTCACTTTAAATTCAAGTACAAAATACTAACCGATCATGAGAAATTCCTTAGGTACGCAGTTTAGCTCAATAGTCACGGAACATTAAGCAACCAAACATCCTACTGACATTTAACTTATTCAAACTCCATTTCGATTACAATTTCGTTCAAAAACTAAAAAAAAAATCCCCTTTCATCCATTTACCACTGTTATAAAAAAAGAAAAATCTCGTTCTAAAAACTTTAAAATCGACATTAAAATCCGATTCAACACTGCAACTGCAGATGAATTTTTAAATCGTCCCCAAGTTGGTGGCGAATCTTTTTTCTTTTTTTTGTGAAAATGTCCAATGTCTCAACGGGGAGGCGGGGGCGAATAAAAATAATTGCCGCCCGGGACTGATGCCCGGCCAACCTCTTACTATTCACACGATCTTAGTTAGTGGCAGGGTTGGCGCAAAAATATTTAAGCGAAAAAATCGAATCTATACTTCTGTACAAATTCAATAAAGCTGAGGTTTGATTGCGTTTAACTATGGAACTACCACATAGATTTTAAACAATCTTTTTTGACTAATGTTTGAAGAAAATTATAGGTTTTTACTGTACGATAGCACAGTGGGGTTTGTACAAACATTGTTTCTTAAACATGATGACTTAATTGGTCTTCAATCATTTCACATACTCGAGTACCTACTAATATAAACGTATTATATCATAAAATTACTGAGTGTTACAAAAGTTTTCAGTATAAGGTAGTAAAACAAATGATTGCCATTCCATTACAACATTAGATTAGACTTTTCCTTTCCATTTCTTCACATTTCCTGTTTCATTGTCATGTTAGAAAGACTAGTAACTTTTCATTTACCTGTAATGTAAATGAGAAGAACGTATGGATTTCCTAGAACCGAATGTTCCAAATCCAAAGAAATAATTATGACATCTAAGTGCCAAGTCGCAGTAGGCCCACCCGCGTGGCGGATTTGATAAGGCCCACTCACAATATATAGAATATCGTTATATTTATTTAAACAGACGTTAACCTAGATTTACAAAAAACGCATTAATTACCACAAAAACATTAAGATAAAATACACACAGGAAAGTCGTTAGCAACCCTAGCGGAGACTACGGCAACTTGAGGAAAACTTGCCAACTATAAGTTTTTTGTTCTTTTTGCATTTTTCCCGAGCGCAAAACGTTTGTTTTTTCTTTTTTTTTCGCTTAACCCGCTCCTCCTTCGGTTGAATCTTTTTACTCGTCGCTGAAACGTGTACCCTTTTCAGGAGTTGCTTGGCTATCTTTCTTAACTTGACTGCTTTAGAATTAGGGCAGCGTGGAGAGGGTTAAGATATTTTTATTTTCGTAAAATCTTTTTTTAAACGGAGTGAGTTCTTTTTATACCCTAAAGCGGCAGGACGGATACATTGAGTTATTGTTGATTAAAAAAATCCTAAGCATATTCTTGGTTTAGAAAAAAAGGGAGGTAAAATTACAATACGAGTACTTACTACATACTTATTCACAATTTATTTACCTAATAATAAAACATTTAGGTATGATTCACAGTTTTATTTTATAACAAATCCAATTAGTGGCCTCAGTTTTTATATCGGAACGAAAAATTTAAATAATACGAATAACAATAATTTCAGTCGAATAAATAAGATGTTTTTCCTCAAATTTAAATTTATATTTAGGTGTGTCGGTAAATTGCCTCCGGTTTCTATGTATTGCTAAGTTCAAATAATTAAAACAAGTAGTGTTATCTTTATATTCAGGACAACAATTTGTAAATAATTGTAGCAATACAATTATATCACTTAGACGTGACCAAGAAGATGTATGTTTAACTGCAAGTTATATTACAAGTTAAATAATATAAGAAAAATTTCACCTGAAGACTCCACAACTTTTCTTATTCCTTGAAAACTCCTTAAGTTTTTATTTGACCACTGAAGCATTCGCGAGATAGCGCCGCGGTGAAAATTAAAAAAAAAACGTCGAGATAAAAAAGGATTCCGTTCAGAGAAGGAAACTTTGCAACGTGGGATGCCCAACCCTCAACGAGCACTTTTTATTTCTTTTACTAACTTAAAAAATACTTTTAACAGTCTGTTTTTTCTTGAATCGTTTACAATTAAAAAGTTATAACTCGATAACAATTCGGAATGGATCTTCGTAACGAAAATTTTGCATATTGATGTTCTTCCGATTTCTTTGCATGACTTTTGGTGTTTAGACGAAGTTTTACTTGTTAAACCGTTTTTACCTGACGCAGAGTAAATTGACCTGAGTCTGGGTTTGTTTCATTCATCTATCCATTAATTTTATCTTTAAATAAGCTGTAATACTTTATTGGACGAATACGCATACAGAGAGACAATATAAAACATAAAATTCAAGTATACAACGCAGCCAGTTTAAATGTAAAATCCGTTGCCAAAATTATCAGCACATAACAAAATGGCGGCCAATATCCATATTTAACAGAACGTCAATACGAATTCCGCCCGACGGACGCAGGTGGAATACTATTATATTTTTTTTTATGCCCGCTGCCCACCCCGAAATAGTTGGGGGCGAGGGTGGCGATAGTTGGGTGGGAGTGCGTGACCCGCCCCCCTTTGGCCCCCACCCAACTCCCCCTGGGGTGGTAGCGGGAGGCGAGTTGCACCACCATGTGTGCACGCAAATTCGAGGCCCAATAATTTAAATTTTCGAATAGCAATGATTAATGTTGTATAAATTCGGAGGCATACATACAAATACTTTGAATAGGTTCGCGAGTGGTTCGGAAATGTAAAATGTCGGGTTGTAAAGGTGTTGGATTTCAGTGCAGCAGCATTTTAGGGTTTTTCTTTTGAATTGTGGCGTATTTGCTGCATAAACCTTAACCGTAAAGACATAGTCATTGATTACGTTTATAGAACCTATTGAATCTCTGCTAGAAAAGAAACATCACACTTGTAATTTTCAAAGGCTTATGCAGTTTTCTTCAGAGATGAGAACTGTACAGCTCGACAAAAAAATGTAGAAAACCGGAAGTCGCCACTGTCTTCGCGCTACCAGCACTTTGAATGATTTTATTTCATTTTTTTTCACTTATTACGTTAGTTTTATGGCACAATAATAAATCTAACAAACCTGCGGTCTTTGTTTACATCAAATATCAAAGATTTTAAAACGCTGTCAGAAATAAAAATTTTAGTTCCGTTTCAATCCGTTCTGGCCAAGCTGTAGGTACTTACATTTGACCAGTATCTCGTCTGTTGGCAAGCGATACTGATACAAAAACTACTTTGTCTCCGTAATTAAAGCATTGAGCATTATTGACTGATTATTATAGGCTGATTATATTACTGATTATAGGTACTTAGTACTAAGTATAAACTTTAATAAATTCATACTATCAAGCAATTTTTTAGACTGAAAAATCATAGAAATATCAAAACATTATCAACAAAATACCAATATAAATTTAACCCTTCAACCAACACTCCAATAAGACTATACCAAAAAAAAAAAAAACACAAAAAAAAATTGGAAAAAAAAACTAATCAAAACTTCGGCAACAAATTACACATTCGTAACTGCATACAATGCTTGTATCCGATCGAAATACTCACTGCAGTATTCACACAACGTTGCCGTACAAAATTATACCATAGTATACTGATATTAACGATACTTCCCATATCCGCTTTTTTGCTCAAACTTTCCAATATGATGGAAAAAAAAACATAACATATTAAAACTGCAAGTTAAAGTCAATCGTTGATTAAAAATGTTTGAGCTTATTTTAGAACGACAGCTATTTGCTATTACGTTATACAAACGGGCGTAGGCGATTCAGTTACTATGAAACTTCTACTAATATAAATGTGAAAGATTGTATGTTTGTTACTCATTCACGAAAAAACTGCTGGACCGATTTGGATGAAATTTAATGTACTGATAAATTATAATCTATATTAACATATAGAATATCTTTTATCCCGTCACCGCAGGCAAAAGCCGCGGGGTTAACCTAGTATACTTTTGTGGCGTTTATCTTGAGAAGGATTTTAAACATATTTCATAACCGATCGTTAACGTAAATCAGTTGATTAAGAACCTTATTGGTATTATTTATAATGTTTTAGTGTTGGCGGGTTAGGTTAAGTCAGTCTGAGCTTTAGAAGAACATGACTGAATAGATTTTGTTTTAAAAAGCTCTCAAAATACCTAAAGGTGAATGGTTATTTCTGATCGGAAACCTATTATTAATAGCTATTTCTGGGTCAAAAAACACTACAATTTCATTCTATCCCAAATCAAATAAAAAATAAACAAAAAAACTTGCGAAAAACGCAAAAAAATGTCAATCAAAGAAACATGAAAAACTCAAATAATTCGCATACAGCATAAAACGGCGCGAAGTCTGCGTTCCAAATTCAAAAATAAATTGTGCATCGCGCACGCGCCGACCGACCGGCGTGTTTTAAAATCGACGCGCAACGAGATATGTTTAATTTTAATTTTCGAATCCGCCGCCATATCTATGTTTCGCGTAGTTGCTATAGTGTATGTTCATAGGTTTGTGTCTGTGTGAGTGAGTATGTTGTAGTATGCTTATGTGAAATGGAATTTTATATAAAAAGCTTTGTTGTTTTATATTCTCCAGTCCTGAAAACCAAAAGTACTGGACTGAATTTATGATGGTGCAATTTTATATGTCGATATGCGTTTAAATCGTGCATTTTACATTTTTTCTTAAAAAAAATATAATAAGTAGGTACTTACTACTACATACTTACAATATATAAAAAAAAACTAAAAGTGAAAAAAGTTGTATGTTAGAAAAATTAGGCCAATTAAACATTTTTTATTTATAATTATAAACATAAGAAGATTTATTTAACGGATTTATTTTATTGATATTACATAATTATGTTATTCCAGGTCATACTTGTCTTGGCCTGTACAACATTTGAACTCAAAACATTCATCCTTTCACGGATATAAAGTATAAGTTAGTGAGAGGTTACCAATCCTTTGCCTCCAAGAATCTGAATTAAATTAAATGTAGGTGATTTGCCTAAGGCATGTAAATGCACAGAAATCGTGTCCATTGCCATACTTTGAAAACTTAATGAAGTATAATGTCATAATTTGTTTTCCCATTTAAGTACACACAAGGACTTTCCGACGTCAAAAAAGGACATTAAAAAATACCACAAACTCCTTTATCTTGCAACATTTTTAATCTTTTATAAAACATAAAGCCAAGTTCTTTTTAAAGACAAATTAAATTAAATTCTCTTAAGTCACGTCCCGAGAGACACGTAGATTTTAATCATTATTATTATTTGAGTTCGTACTTGTTTTTTTTTTTAATTTTTACTTAAAAAAGATAAAGTTTTATATATTTTTTTGTAATGTCTGCAAAGTTTTAACAGACCTATAATTATTATGTTGCGAAACTTGGCTCTGTAACTGAATTCCTTTGCCTTTGTGAAGTGTTAACGAGAATTATCAATTTCCATGGTTTTTATTGAAATTATTGCGATTATTTCAGAAACTCATAGTTGTTTATAATTAATCTAAATAAGTCTCATAATTCTAATAAGACACAAATTCTTACTAGTCTACCTAAACTAATAAGTGCCCAGCTTTAATATATTTTATTGTTAGCTAGGTTTTACTAACAATTTACATGTCATGAGAATAAGACAAAGATGGCTGAAATTGACAGCTGTCAATTAGCACAAAGAACTTACACACGTTTTAAACAGTATATTAGTGTTTTGCTGTGGCAGAAAAGTTAATATTAGATCTGTTTCCAAAAGTAGAATAAAACAGTATTTACATATTACATACTATAATTATCTACCTAGTTACCCATAGATAAAATATAAATCTAAAATTTTCAATAGTGTGGGACAACTTTATCTTTTTTTTTAAGAAAAGAAAGAAAATTCAAGATTATTATTTTGACAGTTTCATCTTCAAGCGTTGCAAAATAAAAGATAGCCATTCACATTTTAACTTTAACATCGTCAGTTTCCACAGAATTGACACTAAAATATAAAATAAGGGCCATTTTAATCATAAATATGACAATAATATTGTTTTATCTCAGTAAATTATAGTATCTATCGCAAAAACCCGACCCAGGAACAAACTAACTGTCTGCATAAGAATGTTTAATGCCTACGCAGTCGAGTCAAAGGTGGCTGAGAGGTACTTTTGTATGTAAATCGAACGCGTAGGCTTTGGGATACCTAGGTCCTAGTCTAGGCTTTGTAATACCTGGATTCCAGTTAGCTATGAAATGTTTTTAGGTTTCTAATTGGGTGGTTGGTTTTATGGTGTTATTTTTGAGCTGTAGGAGTTTTTTAGTTTGAATGTCTTTGATATATTTATTTAAAGAAAAGTCTGTTTTATAAGGTAAATAAGGGATTAATAATATCACCTTCTATAATCATTTTATTGTACGATAAGTTTTCAAAAAATATTTTACTAAAAAAAGATACATAATATCTTTCAAGATTGAATTTAAAATACAATTAAATGTCACTATTTAAGTTGCTATTTTGGCGATTTATTCAGCTCCTTTTTCTCTCAAAATATTAACAGAAAACCCGTTAATAAACCCACAAATTAACCAACTATAAATCCGTTCACGATCTAAAAGATACCATCCTTTGCCATCGCACATCGGCCAAACTGTGCTAAGGTAAGCGCCTTTCCCTTCCATTTATTCATAGTGAAATAACAAAAATAGCTATACTGTTCACTACCATCTCAACAAGACCTCTAACTAAACTTATTCACGTTTTATCTTAGGGTTAAGTTCTACTGGTCGGTTCACGCGTAGGTTGTGCAAGCTGTATACGTTGAAAAATGGCGCCGATGCCACAATAGTATAGGGAACAGCGAACCCGGAAGACATATTGACCATAGACAAGATTAATCTTTCGTACGTTTGATTTTTTTTTTGTGTGTGTGAAAATTTAAACCTACGTGTAATGGGACAGTTATGGGGTTAGCGAGTTATAACTTTTGGTCGTAAGATTTGATAAAGGGTGATATTTTTGTGAAACTAAAGTAGTAAATTCCTACTATGTGCCTATATTATAACCTTTTATGCTCCCTTTGATTTGTTAAGGGTCCCGTCATCTTAATTTTTTCATTAGTTTGCCTATTTAATAAATGAAAAGGTTTTAAAAATATATGTCTAAATAACAAAAGAATTACTAGCTCTAATTAGGTACCTAAATAAATTACTGAAACTGGCTCCCAAATAAAAAAAAATACAAGTTTTTTTAGGAACAGATTTAAAAAAAAAATAGTCTTACACGATCACTACAAAAATTTCCAATCTTTTAAGCATAATAAGTATTTCGAACATTTTATAAACAAACATACAACAGTCACGTGATTCTTAATTTTGTAATAACACGCAGGTTTTTATATTACTGTTAATTTACTTTAAAGTCACTTACTTTATTAAACCTTTCACTATGCACATAGACAATCTGTTTAAAAATACCAATAAACTTTTATAGATGTTCGCTATTAAGTGAATGAAAAACTATAAAGCACTATTATTTATAGTCTATTGATGTAATCAAAAGACTATTATTAGTTGTAATAGTAATAATAGTTCATCTTGTATTGCTATCATTATGTTACTTTCTTTACTAATAATAATGTCATTAATAAAATTATATTGTAATTTTTATTTCATTGTAAATAAGATTGGTTTTTTTCTGAGCATAATTAGTTAAATAAGCATTTTTTTTAATTCGAAAATACAAGTATCCTTTAGTATGTTACCCAATTGTCACTCATATACATAAATCAATTCGAATATTTAATAGTATTTTCAATTTTAAATTAGAATAATTTACTTGGCGTTACGCACTAGTGCTAGCGCGTAGAATTTAAATCCTAGATGTCATTAAAAAAAAATCGAAATTCAAAACATAGAAACTCGTAAAAATCACTTCCATATCACTCCTATAGCTTCAGAAGAAAATTCCTTAAATAACTCAAAAATACCTCGTACTGTAGGCACAGTTAATTTCTACTAGTAGTAGGCACTGGGCGACTCGCTGTCCGACCATGGACCATGCCCGGGTCGTGCCTCAAAGAGCGTCAGCATGATGACGGGGCCCCCTCTAGAGGGCCAAAGCATTACCGTGACCCTGGAACATAAAGGGCTATTGAAGGACACCGTGGATTTTAGTCAGTACGAGTCTGACAGTCCCTCCCGCCCTGCCCGGGGTGGGAGGACTCATTTGATGATTTTACCACGCTAAAAAAGAAAAAAAGTAGTAGGCACTATCAAGTAGAAATTTCAATCCATATTAGCATTAATACCATCAATGAAGTTCACACAAGGAATCTTTGACACACTATACTTACACATAGGTACTTATTACTTGCATACTACTACTTATGTAAGTAGTACAAATATTTTGCCCCGAGACGGCATTCGAACCTATTACCGCGATCGTGGCGGTCGCACCTTTTATTTTGTAGAATTGTAATTGAATGTAGTTTTTGGATAGTTTTTTTTTAGATAATTGATAAATTATACTTTAATCACTTAATTTTATTGCGTATTTTTCAGTAGGTATTAACTATTTAGTAATAGTAATAATAGTCGCCAAATTTTAAATTATAGTCGTATTTTTTTTTACTTGAAAATGTTCTTTGAGTTAACCTAAGCTTTTTATTTGTTAGAAATGCAGGGATTTTATCGTTGAATGCTTTTTAAATGTCAAGTTACATCCTTAATCGTCATATTAGGGTCACTTTTTGTTCTTTATTTAATTTTGAACATAATTTAAATTTTCGAAGGTTTCTTAAAAAAAAAATAACAAAAAAAAAAAATTTTTTCACATCAGTTAGTTTTTTTTTCACATAATTACAAATCCAGAATTTTAACAATTCGAATCTTAAAAATGGATCGAACAATTTATATAATTATGCAATCGTGACAAGTATGTAACAATAAATTACACACATTCTAAGGTCAAAACCTAATCACCAAGACACAATAATAATCACCACTTAGAAACTAGAATAACCGTGACACATCGGTGATTATTGACCCCACCTATGCTTACCTAGGTTTTATACTTAGAATACTATAGGAAACCTCGTTTTAGACATTCACTTTTATAATGTGGTGAAACGGCAAAAATAAAATACCTAGTAACTACGTTCTTAGGTATTTCGGCAACTTAACAGAGATAATAATTACTTTGTAGTTGTATAATCTGCCTATAATATTACCATGAGGAACTTTTAGTATTCTAACTACTTAGTAATTATATTTTATTGATGACTTAATTTCACAATAATAATTAGGTATGTAATTATTAAGAAAAACGTTTATAGCGTACCACTTTGCAATTTTATTAAATATTTAGAATCAACTAGATAAATCATAACAACATTATTATTATTTCTTAATAATACCGGAATGTAATTAGGTTCGCTGTAATAATTAAAACGATCTCATTTATTTGATTATAATTAAATTAAAATGAAATTATTTGAAACCTTAAAATAATTATTTTCAATAATTATTTACTATACGGCTAAATAATCCAAACATTTTATTAACACCAACCAATTAATTCTAAAAACCAGCAAGGACAATGCAATCACCAAACCCGAAACACTAAAACCTAAGATCCGACATTTAAATCACTTTTATCAGCCAACTAATAAAACATACACTTATAAAATTTACTAGCAATAAATATGGCGATTGGACCGTTACAGCCTACACTAGATACACATACATATCTATCTAGTTGCATCTAGGAAATAATTCTACAATAATCTTAGTCCCTCACGCGTATAATATGCACGCATTCTTCCCAGACATGCAAAATTCACATACACTAACAAAGCGCAGGACTCTATAGGCATAACGCGTGTTTGTGTGTGCAATGCGGCTGTGTGCGTGCGTTCAACGACCTATGCATTTGCTTGCAGTACAGGCTAAAAGTATGCGTTCGTTTTATTATGGTCTTATTTTAAAAATGGAACGCCACGTTCGGTTTCTTTCGCGTTGGGTTAGGTCGCGGTCGTGATTTTTCGGCTTTTTAACAAAACGTGCCCGGATTGGCTGAGATTGTTTCGAATTTCGAACTGGTTTGCGGTTCCGTTGTGTAAGATTACCGTTAGTGTTCGATTTTCGTTCGTCGATTGTTCTAATTTTGATGTTTGGTTTAGCTTTAATGGGAGCTAGATATGAGCGCCGATGGTCAATCTGTCGGCGGCGGCGCGCCGACTTTTTGAAGTCGGCGGCGGCGGCGTCGGCGGCGCGGCGTGAGTGCTTGACCTTTATTTAACTTTTTTAATTGAGAAGAATTAAAACAATATTTTACGTATAATTAAGATTTATTATAATTTTGACGAGACAAATTTAATTGGCAAGATAAACTAAAAAAAGAGAAAACCAAATTAACATCAAAATAGTGTGTTATTTAGTAAGTTATCTGTAAACCAACAGGAAATTAGGCAACATGAAACCGCATTAATTAGGTTATAATAAAAAAAAACGATTAAATAATCAAAAAGGACAGTATCTTTACATCTGAAACCCAAGGTGCTTCATCATCAGCTGGAAGACGTCCACTGCTGAACATAGGCCTCCCCCTTAGACCGCCACGCCGAACGACAATTCGTCACTTGCATCCATCGGTTGCCCGCGACCCTCACGATGTCGTCGGTCCACCTTGTGGGAGGCCTGCCTACGCTGCGTCTTCCGGTGCGTTGTTGCCACTCGAGAACTTTTCTTCCCCATCGGTTATTAGTTCAAGAGCGATGTGGCCTGCCCATTGCCACTTCAACTTGCAAATATGAACTATGTCGGTGACTCTGGTTGGTGAGGAGCTCGTAGCTAAATAAATACCGCCGCACAGGCCGATCTTCCGGATTAAGCTGCGCTTGCCAAGGTTGGTCTGTGGATGGGTGACCATCTGTCATAGCGAGTTGCCTCCGTGTCTCGGAACGGAAAGCACGTAAAGCCGTTGGTCCCAGCTGTCATTTGTAGATCTTTGACAGTCGTTACTGTTAGTCAGAAGGGTTGTGGAAGTCTGATAGGCAGTCGCTCCTTGTAAAATACTGATATCCAGCTGTATCTGGTTTGACTGGAGGCCAACCCCAATATAGTTGGGAAAAGGTTAGGCAGATGATGATGTCGGTGACTCTGGATCTCCGCCGAATATTTATGTTCCGGATTTTATCCCGCAAAGAAACTCCGAGCATAGCTCTTTTCATTGCTCGTTGATGGACTCTTAGTCTCTCTAAAACGCCAGCAGTCAAAGACCAATGTTCAGAGCCATATGTCATCATTGGTAACACACACTGGTTAAACTCCCTTGTCTTGAGACACTGTGGGATCCTCGATGAGAAGATATAGCGTAGCTTCCAAAACGCTTGCGTTCGTGAATAGTTTCGGAGAAATAACGTCTGCCTGTCTCACGCCTTTCAGCAATTGGATTGGTTTCGTGCTCTCTTCCTGAAGTTGGATGGACATATTGGCGTTTCTATACAAACACTTCAACACTTCGATATACCATAGTCGATATGACATCGCTGGAAGGACTGCAATACTGCCCAGGTGGCCTACCATGAACTTTTAAAGCGGGAGTCTTTAGGCTGTGAGAAAGAGATGGCGCTAGACGACTTGTGTAGCCCTGTCTTTTTCACAGCCTAAACTGGATCGCGTTAAGAGCTTGTGGTAATGACCCAGGTTTCGATTGAATCGAAGGCTTTTTCATAGCCCACAAACGCTAAACATAATGGCCGATTATACTCATCAGACTTCTGTATAATCTGACGAGGCGTATGAATGTGGTCTATAGTACTAAAACCTTTTCGGAAACCGGCTTGTTCGGGAGGCTGGAAGTCATCAAACCTGCGTTCGAGACGGTTCGTAATGACTCTTGAGAACAGCTTGTATACACGGCTGAGAAGTGAGATTGGCCTGTAGTTCTTCAAAAAGGGCGTTTTATAAACGTCTACGTCTAGTGCCGCCATTTTGCCAGCATTTATTATCGTGCGTTCGGTTTGGTCAGCGTCTTAGATTAAACTGAACGCCGCCTCCCGCTCGGGTTCGGCGCGCCGGCGCCTAAGGACGGCGGCGGCGGCGCGGTGAGAATCACGGCGGCGGCGGCGCGCCGGCGCGGCGCTCATATCTAATGGGAGCATATGGTTCAGATCTTTTAGATTGGATCTTAAAAACATTGGTCGTGTTAATTATTAGGGTCAGATGTATTGTGTTGCGTTAGCTCTCACTCAGATAATATGTGTGTTCTATTAATGTACTCAACTAACAGATGCGAAAGAATTGCAGGGAATTTTATAGCAACAGCTAGAATTAATTAGTTACTAACTCAAGCAAAATCGGTCAAGGAAAGGACTCCAATGCAAATCTGGTTATCGATCTCTTTAAAAATCCCCCTTGGCCTCTACTCCATACAGATATATCAAACTTCAACAAAAACTGAAATCTAGCCTTCTTTACAGGGGAACGCCCATACAAATGTCACCTACCGGACTGCGGAAGAGCTTTTATCCAGCTCTCAAACTTACAGCAACACCTTAGGAACCATGATGCTCAAGTGGAAAGAGCTAAAAACCGGCCATTTCATTGCAATATTTGTGGGAAAGGCTTTGCAACTGAGAGCAGTTTGAGAACGCACACGGCAAAGGTCAGTATCTTAATTCTTTTGAAATGATTGTCGTACCCATAAGTAGATTTAAGAATTAAAAAAAAAAATCATGATTCTAGAATTTTTAATTTAGATCCCTATATATATTTGAGATACAATTTAATAGATTCCCGTTTGATGTGAACAGTTATGACAAAAATATTGGTGAAAATAAATTGCCTTATTAATATTTTGTGTACTTCATTATTTTATTTTACGATTGTATCAAGTTCCCTAAAACACGGAACCTGTTTTGATTTTATAATAATTTCAGCATTTTACTATGAGTTTCAAAATTATCAACTACAAACCGAATTGGCAATTTCACATTAATTTGCACTTATCAAAATCAAAATTTACTGTTTGGCCGAAATTTTTCTTTCAAAATTCCCTTTCGACTGTATATTTTATTTGTTGTGTTTTTTATTATGAATGTGTGCTAATCTTTGAACTGCTATGCCCGCATCGCCACCGCCGGTGGAACAGGAGCTTCAGCTGCACCTTGGTGTTTTGCAGCAACACGCAGCACTCATGATAGGTGGTGCCACTGCCACCCCCTGCCCAATATGCCACAAAGTAGTGTTCGGGGGCGAAGCCCTAGTAGAACACATGAAGAACACACACAAGGACCCCAATGCATCCGGCGTTGCGAGTAAGTTTCAAAGTGTTCGGCTTTTTCATTGGTTGGTCCATTTGAAAAAAGAACTCCGTCGATCACGAAGAAGTTCCTTTTTTGAATTCTCTCGAAATTTGAATGTCGATAACGGCGGTTCGTTTCGAATTTAGAAATGGAACGTCATTGACATTCATTTTTCAATTTGTTTGGGTTTACTTTTAATTTAGATTTTAAGTATCTCTTCCTATTGGGATGTATTTTTCTGAATTATAATAATTAAAATGAATGATTTTATTTTAATAATAACATTGTTAAAATCATTTTGTTCAAATAATAATGTAATTATTACGTTGCAACAGGAGAGATATGTTAGCAAGTAAGTTATGCCACTGGAAGTTTGTAACTGGTCATCGTAACAGCACGATAAGTCGTACTTATCTAGCATTATGTTTTAAAACGTATTATAAAAGCTTCCAGCTGGCACAAAGCCATGAGGGGTGTTGGTTTCAATATCAACGGTAAAACAAAAACGTATCGTTTCCATAAATCTTAAACGTTAACTTAATAAATAAGCGTTGAACGCGGTCCGGGGCTTGATGTTATTGTTTTAGCATCATTCTGAGGGTAGTGTGTTTTGCAAACATTTCTTGCTTGTCCCTGGCAATACAAAATTCTTCGGATGGCGTTCAGTCTATATTATCATAACATGTTTTGTTTATATATCTAATGGCAGCGTTTTCCTCGTTTTCTACCGTTTCGTTGGCATCTAATGTTCAGTTAATTGGTTTCTGTTTTGGTTTTACTTATTGATTTATTTAAGCTCCATTTGTTTTCGCGTTTTGTGTTTTCTGTTAAATGAATGTTATTTTAAGTGTTTTGACGGTGTTTTGTTGGATCAAAAAGCTCTTTTATGTAATTGTTATGAACACCCCGTTCATAACGTTACCAAAAATAAAATAAAAACAATTTCACAAAAAATTGGGATACAATTTCACAAAAACTCCCCAAAGTTCACAAAAACGGAACAACAAAGCACAGTCGTATAAAAAAAAATCACTAACAATGGAACTAACCATATTTTTTTTCTTTTTCCCTCCCCTAACCTACTAACCCTGATCCTGGTGACTAGGCCCCCCAGCCACGTCACCGTACCCAGCACAGGCTAAACCTGTTGATCCTTACATAGCGAAGCGACGGACGGCGAATCACCCCTGCCCTGTCTGCGGGAAGCACTACGTGAACGAGGGTTCGTTGAGGAAGCATCTGGCGTGCCATCCAGAAACCCAGCTGACCAGTGGACTGAGGATGTGGCCCTGCTCCGTATGCCAAGCTGTGTTTACCCATGAAAGTGGTGAGTAGTCATCTATACTAATATTATTAAGCTTTTTTTGTTAGCGTGGTAAAATCATCAAATGATTCCTCCTACCCAGGACAGGGCAGGAGCCATAATCCACCACGCGGGCTCAGCGCGGGTTGGTAGATGTCACATGTCTTCGAATTTTTGGTTTATTAGGACATGCCGGTTTCCTCACGATGTTTTCCTTCACCGTTTTGAGAGCAGTGGTGATGAAATAAATTACACAAAGTAATGCGCCTAGCGGGCTTCGAATCCACGACCTACAATTTGTAAGTCGGGACCACTGGGCCAAGGAAGGCTAGAGGAAGACTATAATAATATGGGCTATAAAACATCACGCTATATCCGAAATGAGCCAAACGGCTGCGAACAGCTCGTTTCTTCATATTTCTTCTTTCAATAACGTGCCCTTGGTCATCTAAATCAAGTCAGACCAGAATTTGGTTCAGAATTTGATGCTTTTAACAGCAATTATAAGTCACTGTATTTGTTTAACCGTGTTTTACTGTTGAAAATAGTCTTAAACGCTATTTCTCAGAGTAAAGTTTGAATTTAATGCTAAATTACTCAAAAACATAAACAAAAATTTTGTCTCTTAGTCATCTCTTTATCTTTTAATCATCATCATTTTCCTATCTCTAAATCCCATTTTACATGACAATATGTGGTCGGCGCTAAACGTTTTCTACTAGCTTCCATTCTTCCCTAACAATCGTCACAGTATCATTAATACTCCTTTTTCTTTCATAATATCTCTCCTTAGAGAATCTATCCATTTTTTCTTTGGCCTTCTTCTTCCTCTCCATCCATCAACATTCATACACATCACTCTCTTGTCATTTTTAATGCCAAAGGATAGGCGTCTAATGATCAGATAATCTGCCTACTTAACTGCGATGACAGTCAAAATACATAAATGTTTTCAAAGTAGCACCACTATACCAGCATCAAATAACCGTTGTAGGTACTTAAGTCTTTAGTTAATTATTCCACTGGTATCTTGACTGCATATTTGTCTAATATTGACTTCAGGTCGTATCAGTCAAATATGCAAACACCTAGCCGATAACAGCCAGCCTATAGTTGTTAAAACTTGACACGGAGATAAATCACAACACGGACTAAAGCATAAAATGTTTTTGAACCGGAATCGAATCTCGTTCCCGAAGGACATTTATCATAGATGCCGTGAAGCCGCAGGCAAAAGCTAGTTATGAATTTATTAAGCAAACAATGTATTTTAGTTTTCTATTCTTTGTTTTGCGTTCTCGTCCTAACAATAGAACTGATGCTGATGCAGATGAAATTGCAACGGTTATATTTTTTCTTTCACAATTTTTCGATACTCATTTGCTCTTCAATATTCCAGGTCTTCTCTCGCATATGGAACACATGAGAATGGAACCGAAACATCAGTTCGCTGCTCAGTACGTCCTGTCACGAGCGGCAGCCGAGAGACGAGAGAGGGACATCATCGCCGCCGTCTCGGCATCAGCCGGAGGATCCGGCCTCTTGAACCTCGCACCGCCCTCCCCAGCGCACTCAGACTCATCCTCGAACGGACGACTGTCCTCCTCTGCCGGCTCTGAAGCAGGGACAGCAGTCAACAAACTCACGGACCTACTCAGATCAGCCAATAATGGACACCAAGCGTACGGAGATGATAGAGTAGCAGCCATCGCCGCGGCCGCCGCCAATATGATGGCCCAGCCTGGCGAAGGAGCAAGTGCCGTGCAGGTAGCCGCTGCCAACCTGGTATCCGCGATGAGGCAGCAACTGGCTAGAGAGCCAGCTCAACTACCGACTCAACCACCTGCAGAAACACCTCCAGCACCTTCTGAAGCCGCACTAAGAATCCAGCAAGCTGAGGCCCTCCTACGAAGTCAGGCCGAAGCGCTGCGACTTGCCGTCTCCCAAGCTGCTGCGGCCCACGGCAACGAGGCCGCAAGTCCTTTAAGACACAACGGAGGTTTCCCTCCGCAGCCACCGAACGATGGAAGTGGACAGATATCACCAGAACTGGTGGAAGCATTCAGAATCGCACAAGAACAGCGATTAGAACAGGCACTTAGATTACATGATCCTAGAATGTTGGGTTTCAACCTGCCGTCGCCGGTACAACAGGCGGCGCAGCAAGCTGCACAGCAGGCCGCGCAGCAAGCAGTAGCTGCACAACAGGCAGTGGCTGCTCAGCAGGCGGTAGCAGCTCAGCAGGCGGCTGCACAGCAAGCTGCTCAACAAGCTGCCCAACAAGTGGCGCAGCAAGCTGCTCAGGCTGCACAACAAGCTGCACAGCAGGCCGCACAACAGGCCGCGCAACAGGCCGTCCAACAACAACATATGCAAGCTGCCCAAGCTGCTCAAGCTGCCCAACAAGCCGCTCAAGCTGCACAACAAGCTGCCCAGCAAGCTGTCCACCTCCAACAAAATCCTCAGCCATGAAAATTCAGCTATTACTAATCCGATGCGATTTCGACGCAATAGATGTAATTTAGCACGTAAAACTTAGTGAAAAATTATAAAAAGGGATTTTTTGTATTTTTTGGATGAAAAATTGTTTCTCGGCCGGAGTTTGTACGAAATCGCCTCTGATTGGTAATTCGTAATTAATTTGTTAATTTACCGAGTTAGTTTTTGGACTCTAAAACTGTTTTTACGTTTAATTTTAGCCGGCAAAAGTATACAATTATGAAAAAATAAATAAAGTAATAACATTAATTTAGATAGAACTAACTGTTGTAAATAGGGAAACTTTTAGCGGAAACAAATTTTACTGTAAATAAATTAAAAAGTACCTAAAATAGTTGAATGAATGAACAAAATGGAACAAAAACTCGCCCGAACAAGTAATTAGATGTAGAATTACGACAAATAATATTACAGTGCAATCTTCTATTATTTGTTTGGTTATTATTGAGTGTTTTATTAGAAATATATATTTATTTTTATTGCTTTACCACAGAGCAGTGAATTTCTTAGCTTAGTACAAACTTTTGGATGTGCCAAACTGGTTTAAGCACGTTTTTACCGCATTTAGCGACGGTTTATTGCAATATAATTAGTTGCATTATGTTTCCATAAGATATTTTATTATTATTATTCAATTTTTAATAATTATTTTTATTAATCTTTTCACGCAATAACACGTCTTATGCTAGTCACGTTTTGAACGCACAAAATAATTCTATTTAACAAAAAATAAATTTATATTTTTACTTTTTATTTTCATTTCAAAATTGTTCTTATTTCTTGGCGTATTTTATTTTTAAATGCCATATTAGATAATAATTATGTAAATACCGTAGCACTTTACATAAATGTTGATGCTTTTGTTTTATATACCTAATAACTTAAAAATTACAGTTTATTTTAACATTATTATTATACGATTATTTTTACTGAAAAAATAATTATTTACAAAATGATTTGTATAGTTGTATATATAAAAAATATTCATTATTTTTTCAGAAGACTGCCGTTACTTATCTTTTGTATGTAAATAAATCAAAATGGAATTGTAATTGATAAAATAAGAAAAAATAGCGATTTTTCACTGAACTTACAGTCAACAGGACATTATAGGACAATTATTGATAATTGGACTAAACGTCGAAGTAAAGCAAAAGTAAGATCCAATAGTAACTTTCGACGACAATAACTTTGAGTAGACGAAATAAATAAAACACAAGACATTCTATTCATCACGGATGTTCACATAGCCCAAATACTTACATTTTTATTTTTATTTTCAAACAAGCATAATAATTAAACAGCAATAGCCCAGAAATCATTTTAAAAATGATTAATAGTTGCCCTCTGCAATTATATAATCATTATCAATAAACATAATTAATAATGCATACAGTTGCCGCAATAGATTTATAGTTCACAGTTGCAAGATATCCCCCAATTTCACAAAAAACTGGGAGATTTCTTGCAATTTCAAATTTAAGAGAATGTCAAGTGTTGCCGAATATTGATTCTTTTTAATATTATCAACATGTATTATAAATAAGGGACAATTTATGTGAACCAAATGAATGTATTTTATTTCGTTCATACAAGTTGTATTATACGTATAATCGTAACATAGGTAAGGTAAAAATAAGCTGATTTTAATGTACGTAATTATTTCATTCTTGAATTAATATTGGTATTTTCGTGCAGTGATCTACACTCCATCAAAAAGTGTAGGTATCCGTACTGCTGCGATATATCAATGTAAATAGAAAAAAAAAAACAATGCAATAGCCCAAAAATCATTTTTATTTCCGTATCGTGTTCTTATTTTTGATGATGAAAGGTGTTTTAATTGAAAAATGATTTCTTATACTTAATTTCAGTTATGAAATACACAACTTTTCGGCGAAGATTTATTTATTTTTTTGGTGCGGACAGGCAAGTTACATCGAGACGCGAATGGTTACCCGATACCGTAAATACATATGTTTTCTAGGAAACGTGAGCAAAAATTCAATTATATTGGACGTGAAAACAAATTTTGACTGATAATAAACCAAAAATATGATAATCGCAATAAAATTCCAAGTGAACGGATCGCTATTTATGTAAAAATGTCCTCATAAATTTAATATATAAATAAATTAATATAACAACAAAAGAAGTTCCTATGAATATTGTATAAAAGGTATTGTTTTAAATTTAGGTCTTAGTAGAAGGAAAAATTTATGAACGTTTGGTATTTTTAAAGTTATAATTAATGAACCATCATGTTAGGGAACTTAACTCGAAGGAAGTCGAGTTGTACAAAAATAAAAAAGCACGGATCGTGAATCCTAACATTAGATTTTTAGATCAAAAGTTACGTTTCCAAGAAAGTGTTCATGTCGCATCGTAATTCACATTTTTGAGCGGCGTACGCGCATTGTAAAAATATTTGTAATAAAAATATTCACGTGGTATTTTCGAGATGATAAAATTTAATTATAAGAATTTTCTGATTAAGAGACAAAAGATAAAATGAAAAATAGTGTTTAGGTATTAACGCCACACAAAAATGTGAATGTTAACGTATTTTCTGTGATCATCGAAATGGAATAGTTATAACAGATCGTGTCTGCGAGTTGTCAGAGGTTATATTTAAGTTTTCGACGGTGAATTTTTTTAACATTATTACGGAAAAAATGGTAAAAAATGTTTTTCTACATTTATTTTATGACGAAAAAATTCCGTAGTTAAGCAGTGTACATTAAATATAATGCCTAATTAACAGTAAAGGCGATGTACTGGATCGCCGATACAGAGTCAAAGAATATTACATTTGTTCACATTTGTAATATTTTTGGCTATTTTTTAGTATCAATAGTACTGGATTCAGTTGTCATTTCATGTGCAGAAATTAGTCTGTATGAATCTCAATTTTTATAATGCGCTGTCAGTTTTTTCTATGGATACGACGCCTTACAATGTTGTAGTTTAATTGGCTATTGATTAATTATAAAGTTACAAATATTGCGTTATTTAATTGTTTTGTTACTATGCCTTTGCCTTTTTATTGTTCGATAAAGTTGACATCGTTGGTTGTTTTTTCTTCGAGCACTAAAAGAGTGATGGATACATAAGTACTAACAAATGTTCTATCATCTGAACATCTAAATCGCGACCTACAACTTGCGATTACATTACATTTTTTATTTCAAAGTTAGGAGAAAAATATTAACAGCTGCTGGTGTTTTAAATTTTCGAGTTTTCGAAAATTGTAACTTTAAAATAATGTAGCAATATTACGGTCATCTTCGTATAAAATGCACAATTTGAAAATATCATTGTGTAAATTAAAATTGGTTTGGGTAAAAGCAACGGTAAAAGTGAAAATTAAGCACTAATTTGAATATTTAATTTTAAATATTCCTTGTTCATTACATTTTTATAAATATTGGGAAATGAACGTGCATTCTAATCGAGGATAAGGAAAATATTGCTCCAAAAATATCCCAGCTACAGAAATTGTTAATATTTTTCAAAATTGTTAAGTTTTTAAACAATTCATTGCTGTTGATTTGAATTAAACATCCTTATTGACCGTTAAAGTTACTTCATTTATCGCTTGTTCGTTTACGTGGTACGTATTTTTGCTTGTTTTAAAACATATTTAGCTAAATATACATCATTAATCATATTATTAAGTAAGTGTAGTCAGGATAGCCAGGTTTTCAATTTAACTCACAATAGTAGTCGTACTTATATCTTAAATGTATCGTAAGTTAGCATAATTAATGTAATGTAATACCAGAAACCATTCATAAATAAATACTTAAAAATATTTATTTATAAATGGCTGAAAAATAATATAAAATAAGCACTGAAACTGCGTTTTTTATATTATCCAGTAGTAAACAACGAATAAAAAAAAAACAAATAAATACAAAAAAATATCCGTGTACTTAAACGTACTTAAATGTCATAGATAATGGAATTTATTATTGGTGTCTTTACGGGAACTTATTACAATCCCGATCTTGCGTCGTATCCATTTTAGTAAACATATTTTTAAGAAGAGAAATATGAAATCATCAACACTTTTCGTATTGACATTTAACAAAAATAAATCTTTTTTTATTTCCAGACAAATAACAAAAATAAATTTATAAAAAATTAAATTGTCTTTCAAAAATTATAACTATCTTTCAAAATGGGGTCTATATGAAAATGGGGTCAATTAAGGGTAAATTTGGTCATTCAACCACTGACAGCGCATTCATTTTTGTCTACTTTATCGTATTGCCTAGCCTCTGTAATGTCACATAGGGCATTTGCGTTGTTACAAACGTTTTGTTAAAGTTTCGTTAACATTACTCTGTTTTTCGCAAAAAAACTTTACCCAATTGGTGTAATTCTAGTCTTATCTTTTTTATCCTTAAAAATGATGTCGTGATTGAACAAAAAAAAATGTTGTAGGTATCTACCTTTTTGGAAACAGTAAATTGTAAAAATTAAAATGAAAACTTGTATAGATCAAAATTAAATTGTAACTACAATATATTTCGGCGTAAAAATTGTAAAATTCAAAATGTTTAGACATTAGAAATTAAAATTTACGGTTTAGGTAGAAGTCAAAATTCGTGTTTGGCATGCTGTATTTAAACTTAAAAAAAAGTAAAATTAAAACAAAATTGTAAATAAATTTTAGAAATGTGATGTGACGATATTACTGTACCTAATCGATGTTTAGGCGAATAAACATACCTACATGTTGGATATTTCTTAAATCTCTTATGTAACGAATGTTCACGACAGAGAATTTTTTGTTTTATTATTTTGTAATTTTTATTTTATTTTTATTATAATTATTTCTCGTGTATAGAGTTGTACCCTATAATTTTAAGTTTAATAATTATTAAAAATTATTAATATAAAATGATGCCATGTTTTTAAGTAATTATTTTAGATTTACTCGATGTGTTTATTAAATATTATATTTTTTATAAAAGTTATTATTTTTTTGTACTCGATATTTAGTCAAATTAAGAACTGCTATGTAATTTATAGTTAAGTTTAGCGTTGTTATGTTAAGCAATATTTTTTTAGTTATTACATTTTATTGAACAAATTTAATTAACCCATTAATTTTATTGTGAAAAAATATAATTTTAACAACGGAAAATGCTTACTGTGTCATTAAATTGAGAATAGTGACTATTATTGCCGAAACGGTTAGCTATAATTATTTTAAAAAATAAAAAGGATGATTCATACGTGTGTTTTTCTTTATAATAACCCTATGATTTTGTTTAAAACTTCTCAAAGATCTTATAAGATTACGAATACTTTTCACATTAAGACACAAGTAGCGCCATCTGTTGTTGACTAGCTGAACTAAAAAGAAATCGTAAAACCCTATAAGATTCTTGTTGGAAAATGTTTATGATAATTTTACTTTTCGAATTAATATCAACAACAATAATTATCATCAATCGTTGAAAGATTTTAGAGCAAACTTCAACATCAGTCTGTTAAAAAACGATACTTGAAGGTAGATTTTTGTCAAATAAGTAATTTATGACATAATTATTATTTTTCTGGTAAGTAGAAAAGATTGTGTATTTAGAGAAAATTCTAAGGAATCTGGAAAAACAACCTTTTATTGAAGTGGCCAAAAAAAATTGGACATTTTATGGCACAAAACTGCCAAAATTGGACCCATTCCGAATAGCAGACACCAGCATGGTGTTGACAAAGGCTGAGTATTGTCTTATTACCTGAGGTGGGTGGACCATGGAAGGCCATACTCCTTCGAAGGCCAATTATTAAAATTTCGTAGTTATTGCCATGTGATGACAAATTCCTTCTATATACACAAAGATCCACCGAACTGGAAATAACTGTATTTGTTAGTGAGGCCTTCCATGGTCCACCCACCTTACATTTGTATTGATTTCTAGAAGACCCCGCAAACTTTGTACCGCCTCAGAATCAAAGTTTTTATCATTTTTGCTCATTTTTTAAACCTTCCCTGGACTTCTAAAAATAATTCAAAAACAAAATTAGAAAATCGGTACAACCGTTCTCGAGTTTTAGCGAGAATTACGAACAGCAAATTGACTTTCATAATAACCAGCTGTTGTCAAATAAAAAGTGTTTTGAAAATAAGATCAATAATGATATTGTAATTCCGATGCGCCTTTTCGCCAGAATGATGTAAGTTTATTTTTCTTGTACCGAATACCTACAGTTTTTTTTTTGTTGTGGTAAAATCATCAAATGAGTCCTCCCACTACTGCTAGACTTGTACTCACTATCCACGGTGATCCTTCAATAGTTTTTGACGCTTCAGGGTCACGGTAAGACAGTCTACGGCACGAGCTCGTTATCATAAACGGGGATCGAATCCAAACACCGTAGCTACTGCAGGAAAAATCCCTAAGAATATACCAAAAAACACTAGCCGTCTAGCCGAGGCAAGTATCGAACCCAAGAAATTGATGATTAGTAGTCATTTCTTGCAGATAACTTTTTGATATTTTAAATGGCTTAACAATATCAAAATAAACGGTATGCATCCTATTTCTAAGACAGGAAACCTCCACGTGCGCCCGTGGACTGGAGTTCCCTCTCGGATACGTCGGGGGGGAAGACCAGTTTTTCGGGCCGGTGCACCCTGGGATGCGGGCAAAAACTCTTTCTTAGGCACTGTGTGCCTAAGGGGTCTCTTTGCCCGTATGCGCATAGCCTGTCAGGTGGACGCTCCAACGCGTGTCCCTCTGAATAGCAGAGGGCACAGCGGCGGAGCGGGCTTGCGGACGGTGAGTAATGGGTAGCTCGCCGTCCGACCAAGGACCAAGCCCGGGTCGGTGGCGCGTCGTGTTTCGCGCCAAATGCCTGCTGGGGTCGCAGGTTTTTTCTTAACCCAGGATACCGTGGCCCCAGAACGTAAAGGGCATCCGAAGGAACACGGGTGGATTTTAGTCAGTAAGAGTCTGACAGTCCCTTCCGCCCCACCCAGGGCGGGAGGACTCATTTGATGATTTTACCACCTAAAAAAAAAAAAAAAAAATGCATCCTATTTGCTATTCCAGACTATTACCTATCTCTAAGCAAAATTTCATCATAATTCGTTCAGCCATCCTGACGTGATTAAGTTACAAACATTAATCTATACGTCCATTTCACATCAATAAATTAGTTTTTTCAGTTCGCTATTTTTATTACTGACATCTTACAGTAATTTGTGGAACTAAAGTAGTTACCCGAACAAACGTGGGTTGTCACAAAAGCGCCATCTAGCTTTAACTTTATAAACTACAGTAATACAGAATGATGTCCAAACCACTCTTGAAAACAGCGCCATCTATGAATAAAGTCAATTATTATTACGGAACTTACGAAGCCAGTTGCGACAATGCGAAGTTTCTGTTGGTCTAAATAGTTTAGCTTCTAAATCAAAGATGGCAATATAATATGCAGATTTGTCAAATAAATTAAAATAATATAAAATAAACAAAAAATAATGTAAAGTGAATAAAATATTTTATTACTTAAATTAAGTTTGAAAAGCGTTTACACCATAAAATAATTATACATGAAAGCTTAAAAATTATTAATATGTAGGGTAATTCCCAGTGAAAAATCAAGAGATTAATTAATTATTATCCTTCTTCAAACCGGTGATCTGCTTCACATAATTAGTTCAGTACCCTAATTGTCACGAGTTTTCACTATTTAACTTTAGAGCGTCTTTCCAGTACCTATTTACAGCGTTTCTTGTATGGAAAAATGGAACAGCGCGCAGGTTCGATCCCCACACGGAACAAATATTTGTAGGTATGATCTGCAAGTAGTTGTTCCGGGTCTGGGTGTGTGTGTCTGTGAGTTTCTACGTTTGTAAACACATCCACGATACAGGAAGAAATTCCTTGTGTCGGAAAACGTTTAAAAAAAAATACTATCTGTTTTACATGGAAAAGTAAAGTTCTCTGTCTACCCCAGATCTACAAAGAACAGCCGACAATGAATAGCAGTAACTGATGAAGTACCGACCATAGTGTTGCCAGCCAACCGTGGTAATTATTATAATATTAAATAAATCGTCTGTGTTCGCGAAAAAAGTGCGCCGATATACATTGAGACTTGAGACTGCTCTGGTGTGAATATGAGAAAGATGAGAGTGGATAGGGTGGGACTAAATCTAGGTTTTAGATCATTGAAATTTTTTTACAAGCATTTTCCCAACCGCCGCTCTGCTGGGACACAGACCCCTTTTCTGAGAGAGGCAGTAAGCTTATTTTTTTCGAAGAAAGAATGAAAGAAATGACTCCTGTCCTGTCCAGCAGGCGGGACGCCTTCCAAACAGATAAAAATGGGGGTTCATCAGAACGTTTTAACGCGAATAGTAAAACTTTTTTTGGAATATCGTTATCCAGGAGGACACCGGTTATAGTCCAAAGTTCACGATTAACTTTTTCTGATTTGGTGCGGTTTTCACTCTTCAGCCAGGTATTCCTATCATTTTCATCTTTTATGAGATATTTTTCAAGGGTCTAATTCGAACTATGGTGTGCCGCAATACAGTTAATTTGTCGCACAAGCGTTCATCTCCTTCTGTTTGTCGCACTAGCGTAGTACACTCCTAATATTTTCCTATCCTACTACTATTATAAAGGCGAAAGTTTGTAAGTATGGATGTATGGATGTTTGTTACTCTTTCACGCAAAAACCACTGAACGGATTTGGCTAAAATTTGGTATACAGATAGTTTATAACCTGGATTAACACATAGGATAGTTTTTATCCCGATTTTATGTTCCCGTGGGATAATTTTCGAGTTGTAGCGGGTGAAGCCGCTGGCAACAGCTAGTTTAAAATAAAAAAAGAAACAGTCATAATTGTGCATTTTTCTAAGCCATGTCCACACAACACTGCCGAAACGCAAAAAAGAATACGTTAACTGCACTTTTTCTACTGCAACTTTTTCACATCGGCGATATGTAATTTTCATTCCTCGATGCCACTTTTTCACAGCACAGGGGCGCCTAACTCGATATTTTTTAGAATCTGCGTCTTTTTTATTTTGACACTACGTTTATTTCTTTTTGCTATACTGAATCGAGTGCGGTTTTTCTTTGGCATAGGAACCACGATGCCTATGATTTGATAGTGATGTGTTTACATTTTTTCGCGTTCAACGTTTAGTTTTTAGTGTATGAATGTTTTGTTTTAATGATTTAACTGTAGTTTGACGTGACAATTGAGTGTTTAGCGTTTTTCTCTTGCATTCGCGGTTTGTGGTAATTTGTAAGTGACACTTATTTTTGATTTATGTGCAGACTGTTATTTGTTGATTGATTGATTAGTGCCTGTTAACGCTTTTCTTTTTTTATTTGAATTTTATTTATTGGTGGGTGCTGTTTAGGTGATTATGACGTTTATTAAATTGGCTAGCTTTCATGATTTAGACGTGCAGATATTAATTAATCGAAAGTAATACTCGTAAATTTAATATCTCAATTATACCGAATTTTGTGAAAGTTGTGTTTACGTATCATCGTTTTTCGTGATTCAATCAACTACATTCTTTATGAAGCAAACATTGTTTCACACTTCAGTCAGGTATCAGACAACCAAAAGAGAAAAAAAAAACTTTCGTTATTTTTTTCTTTACAAAGGTGTTCGATCCCTGCTCTCTCCCGCGCCTAGACAACCACGGTCTATGGTTTTCTAACAAATAAGTGTATTGCCATCGGCTATTAAAATCTTCGCTTTAATTAACTAGAAAAAAAAAACAACCCCTTTTGCTTCGAGCCATTTCATATGTTGGAGCAGAAAATTAATTATTTTGCAAAAGTGCAGTTACGACTTTATGAAGTGAGAACGTTAATAAGGAATTCTAAGGGTAATGTTATTTTTTTAACTTTTACTTTTTTTTTAACTTTTAATTACACAATATAATTTATACTAAGATTCTTTTAAGGTATATTATCACGCTATATCCATAGTTGGGTGAGAAAATACTAACCTTTTTCGTAAGCCTCGTGTTTTGTTAAAAATATAATAATAATAAATAATAATAATAATATTCCACAACTATCACACAACGCCATCTAGTCCCAAGCTAAGCAGAGCTTGTGTTATGGGTACTAGACAACTGATAAACATACTTATATATTTGTAAATACATACATATTATAGATAAATTACACCCAGACACAGAACAAATGATCGTGCTCATCACACAAACATTTGTCCTGGGTGGGAATCGAACCCACGACCTCCGGCATAGCAATCAGGGTCACTAACCACTAGACCAACAGGCCAGAGATATCAAGTAGTTAATTGCAATTAATTAGTTAATTAAGTTGTCGAACTAGGCGCGTGTTAAAAGTTCATCAGCTCGCATAGCATAACTACATAGAAGGATTTTGTCGACGAAATAATAGAAGAAATTACAGAATCTAGAAATATTTCTACAGCCTAATCATGGCGATTTTTAAATGGTGTTTTTTTTTCAATTCTTCAGTCGTATACGGGTCGTTTACTCGGGCAAACAAAATGCAGATTTCTATAGATAGAAATAACTATGTGTATTCTTGGAGAAATAGAATTGGACATGTTACGCGTGCTGCGCTGAAGAAATATGGCCATCATAAGACTAAAAGTCTTTCTACAACTTTATCGAGTACAGTTTAAATTAGTTCCAGTTGGTATAACGTATATAATTATTCATAATCTACTATATAAAAATAAGTCGGGTTTTCCTTCCTGACGCTATAACGATTTCCACGGTTTTGCATTCGTTGGAAAGGTCTCGGGCTCCGTGAGGTTTATAGCAAAGAAAATTCAGGAAAAATTTCAACAGAAAAGCGGGAAAATCTTTTTTCACATACAGAAATGTTACATAAAACGAAGCCATCTGGTGGCGAAACGGAGTTCGCCGGGTTTGCTAGTATAATTATAATTATACTAGCAAACCCGGCGAACTCCGTTTCGCCACCAGATGGCTTCGTTTTATGTAACATTTGTAATAGGTAATTTATATAGATTATGTGTACTTTTTTTATTCGTGGTAAAATCATCAAATTAGTCCACCCACCCAGGGCAGAGCGGGAGGGTCTAACGAATTACCGTGACCCCGGAACGTAAAGGGCTATTGAAGGACACCGTGGATTTTAGTCAGCACATGTCTGGGACTTATTTTTGATGATTTTACCACGATAAAAAAAAGATAGGCTAGTCCTTGTAAATAAAATATTAAACAAAATAGCAGATAAAACTTTACAAACTAATCAATAGTAAAATTAAATGGGTAACATCATATCTTAAATGTATCAATTTTATGCAAAAATTGACCTAACCTAAAACCGGTTCCATTCCATCTAAAAACCGATAAAAAAAACGGCAAAAAGTACCGCCGTAGACGGTTTTTTCATTAAAACGAACAATATTATTATCATATTATCGGACTAATTAAAAAAACCTTATTTATTTTTAGAGTTCCTTGGTTAGATTTTCAAAGTTAAAACATGCGTTATATTTGTTGTTTTGCACTTAATATCTTAAATATGGGATCATAAACAGTACTTTACGTCCAAGATTGATTTATTATTTTTTACCTAATTCTTTTTTAAATTATTTAAGCAAAAATAAATACGTCAAAATAAGGCGCCTTTGCAGATTGGTTTTCATGAAGAAACGTACTACAATAATACATAAAAATGACTGTTTCTGAGTTAAAAAAATTTACATTATATATTTTTTTTTATTACAATATGGGCTGATTTTTTAATAGTCAGATAACTTATCGGATGAATAAAAATAGCCGTTTGACATAATTTTCTTTATATAAGCTGTCAAACCTCCATTATTATTCCTCAGATAAAAGTTATCTGACTATTGAAAAATCAGCCCTAAATCCACAAACAAATAAATAAAAAAAATCGTTTATTAAAGTCTGATATACTATAAAGCTAGACATTCATCATAAATTCATAGTAATTCCTTATAATGGGTAAAAGGAATTGCTAGCCTGTTTATCACGCTCGACTGCTCATAGAATGTTAAGCAGTTTCCATAGATTTACATTGTACGTATGAACGTAGATTATGGTAAATTATTAGTAGGTATTATGGATTTGTATTTTAATTTTTATGTTGGTTTGATCCTTTTTTTTTAGCGTGTTAAAATCATCAAATGAGTCCTTCCACCCCGGGCAGGACGGGAGGGACTGTCAGACTCGTACTGACTAAAATCCACGGTGTCCTTCAGTAGCTCTTTATGTTCCGGGGTCACGGTAATGAGATAAGTCCCGCGACCCCGGCAGGCTTTGGCTCTCTAATTTACAAACTCTTAAATTTTATATTTTTTTCTACGGAACCAATAAAAGAACTAATGAAACGCTTGCCCAATCCTGTACGTTATCAACATTAATATGTAAAATTGCAATAAATAATGCTCGCGTGTCCGTATCAGATAAACGAGTAACTGTTTATCATTGCGACTTGACTGCAAAGGGGTAAGCAGGTAAATGCGACGTAGAACTTGTGTTGTTAAGTATTTTTAACGTTGGCTTGTAATCTTGAGACTAACTTAAGTCTTAGAAGGTTATTTTGGAATCCACAGCGCGTCGTATTCCACGCGCACCTCACAGAACAGTCAGCAAATTGACGGGGTGTATGGTCAAAACCTGACTAGTTCCCTCGAACTAGTAGGGCCTCCCCTTGAATGCAAAGGGCAGGGAAGAAACAGGGTGGTTTTTAGTCAATTTTGTCTGACAGTCCCTTGCGGTCATCTTAGGCGCGGGCCACATAGAAAAGACGTAAGACGCAGACGGGTCGGAGACATAATGTCTCTTCGGCGTCTTTTTCATAGAAAATGTATAGAAGCGTCGCGACGTAAAACACACAGAGGAAACGGGGCGCGGACGCGACTCTCATACATTTTCGCACGTCTGCGACGCGTCTTGCGTCTTTTCTATGTGGCCAGCGACTAATTTAATGAGTTAACCACCCAAAAAACTTTTAACAATCTACTGCTTGGAATTAAGGCACTTCTGGTAGTTCATTTCAGCACGAGATAAACAAAAACAGATCATATCATTCATGATGAACTAGATTTAATGAATGCTTGAATTTTGAATGTTTGGGTTTACTTGTATGTTAATTATCATAATTTTTCGATTTTCCTGCATGTGCAGTTGTGTATTGTGCATTTTTCTATATTCTGCCCCCAAGCCTGGATCTTTTCTCGCTGAATAAAAACTAAATGTACTTATAGCATTACATTTTTTAATACCTAACATGGATTTCTATTTGAAAGTCTATTCGACTTTTGTTTTTTTTTTTACTTTTATTAAAACTGTTGCCACTCAACTCTGAGAACAGTCACTTCAAGGAGGAAATCGTTTTACTTTACTTCGCTTTGTGACGAAATGCAAAACTGAACTTTATTATGATATTATACAAAATTAGTTCCTCGTTCGTATTATATACTTGCACACTTTTTCTTGTACGAAATAAGAGCAAATACGTATATGCTAGGACAGGGGTCACCAATTAGTTTCGTTCGGGGTCCGTTTTAAGACATGAAATGACCATCGCGGTCCGCAGAACACATTATAGAAAAAAAAACATACCGTCGAATTGATAACCTCCTTCTTTTTGAAGTCGGTTAAAAAAATAATTGGTGAAAAATTGTAATTAAGTACGGAATATATTATGCAATTATAACAAAGGTATTTTTTCACTTTTCTATGAGGAAAGTGTCTGCTTTATTGCGTGTTTGATCAAATCAAGAAACTTTCTGGAAATTTATCATCGTTCTCTGCAGTGCAAGTTGCTGTGTTCTCGCGGTCCGCACAAAATGTGTCGGTGGTCTGCATGCGGACCGCGATCCGCCATTTGGTGACCCCTGTGCTAGGACCTCTAATAGGTGGCGCTCTGATAGTCGTTCCATGTAAAATACCGGTTTTCGCTGATTGGACTGGAAAACAACCACAAACATAGTTGAGAAAAGGCTGCTAATGATTTACCGTTTCCACAATACCAACTGTACCTTTCTTCCTATCCCTTTTTGAATCAAAACACAACGGGAATGCAATTAACAAAGCTACATGTAAAACAATGTTATGATTATTTCTTCACAATCACTGATCGTGGAGTCCTGTTATTCTTTGAGTATGTCTTGTATCAGATAGTATTCAATGTATGTGAACTGGTGTACCGATCTGCTTCTTGTCTTTGAACAGCCCTTTTATTATTTACAATTTATGCTTTTAATATTGTAAGGGCTCCGTTGTTTTGGTCTCGTTTCAACGCGAGAGGTTGTAGGCTTCTGGGCCAGTTCCAATGCAACTTTTTCAACTGAAATCATATTATGCATTTATGGCAATCATGACAAAAGTTGTAGCCACGCAGAGGCTACGCTACGCTTGGCTAGTTTTGTCTGTAGATAGGTGACCAGTTACTGGTCTTTACGTGCTTTTCGAGACACAGAGAAAACTAGACAGAGCTAACTGTTGGCTCGTTTCCTCTGTGTCTCGAAAAGCACGTAAAGCCGTTGGTCCCGGCTGTCTTTTCTAACTTAGATCTTCGACAGCCGTTACCTACTGTTAGTCTGAAGCTCGAAAGTCTTACCAAGGGACATCTTATTACCCAGTAACTGAATTGTGGAGGTCAGATATGCTGTCGTTTCACGTAAAGTACTGATACTAAGCTGCAAACGGTTGGACTGGAAGCCGACCCCAATATGTTAAAAAAAGGCTTGGCAGATGATGACGTACCCGACCACGAAGGATAGGAGGGAGAAGGAGATGTCTTCCTTGAGAATTGGAAGGAGGTGAAGCGCAGTCGTGATAATTGAAAGAAAAGGAGGGAGGCCTTTGCCCAACTGTTAACAATACGAGCTAGAAAAATGAAATATATTTGCTCATTACCAGAGGTTCAGGTCATTACCAATGTTGGGAACAATCTGCTAGGCATTTTGCTGAACTGGGTTTATCTGGCGTAGCCGTGAGAAACACAATTATTATCATTTTTCTTCTGTTTTGTGTTATTGTTGCTTTAAAAGTATGTTTTTTTTTCTATTCATATTTTATGTTGCGTACAAACTTGGCGCGTGCCAAACAAACGAATTTTCTTGGTAAACAAAAAAAAAATATCCCAATTTGAGCTCAACTACAACCAAAAATTCAGTACCTAACACGAACCTTAACAAAATAATTCAGATCGCCATTTTACATCTACTTAAGTGTTGCCAATTACTGTAATTAACATACACAGTCCATCTTTATCATGATGGCCACACTGCACGACTGTTAGCGGGTTCAAATTTATAATTGTATGTGTATTGTTACGGTGTTTAAGTTTCGCTGCGCAGGAGTTTAAGTTTTTATTATGTTTGTGGAAGCTACTTGGCTGTTTGGCTTTTAAACTGTGAGGTATTTTGACATTTTGTTCTTCTTTTTTTACGTGGTAATATCACCAAATGAGACCACTCCCACCTACAATACGGCAGGACGGGAGGACTGTCAGACTTTTACTGACAAAAATCCACGGTGTCCTTCAATAGCCCTTTACTATGGATGATTTATGGATTATAGTCCCGCGACCAAGCTGTTTTGACATATACCTATTTCTTACGACTGTTCACAAATTGATGTGTGAAATGTAAGAGTGAATTTGCGGACGGCGAGTAATGAGTAACTCGCCGTCAAGGACCAGCGGTGGTATTCTCTATTAATACAGCCTTGTGACAGCGCGGGCGCAGCGCTCACACTGATGAGTAGGTAAACGAAAACTGAGGAAGATACGATGCTTTAAAATTGGCTACAATTTAAATGCTCATCTGAGGTTGTGGAGGTCCAGAGGTCCGATAGGCAGTCACTCCATGTAAAATACTGATATTCAGATTTCAGCTGCATCTGGTTCGACTGGAAGCCGACCCCAATATAGTTGGGAAAAGGCTAAGCAGATGATGATGATGTTTAAAACTAGCTTATAGTATCGTTCTCAATACCACAAGTAATAAGTGTATTTCACCTTGTCTTCCATTCTGAACTTATTTTAATTGACATACACAATTATAATAAAACTAATATGCCATTTACAAGCCGTCATAAACTTTTAAAACAACTCTAATAACTATATTTAGTTTAATTTTAAAGATTGTGGGTTTTTAAAGGTTATTTTTAACAATATAATGAAGTAAATAGTAGCTAGTAGTCATTCTTAGAAGGTTTTTACTGCTGAAGTCATTTTTACTTTTATTACTTGATAATATGTATAATTATTATGGTGCTTTTAGTTTAATTACAATAGTGAAGAGGGTTTGTATGAATAAATAAATATGTATGTCTACAATTAAGCGTTTTATCGTATAAAGGGTCCTGGGTTCGAGAACAAGTTATTGCCATTTCCCTCAGGAGCAGATGGATCTATGCACAATTGGTAGTAATCTGAGCGATCCACTGCTGCGTCGCGTGTTTGAATCCCGCACGGAAGAAATATTCGTAAAAATGTCTTTTTTTTTCTGTACGTGGTAAAACCATCAAATGAGTCCTCCCAGCCCAGGCAAGGCAGGAGGGACTGTCAGACTCGTACTGACTAAAATCCACGCTATCCTTCAATAGCCCTTTATGTTCCGGGGTCACGGTAATGGAAAAAACTAATTTCTTCGCTTCGCGGTGCTCCGTCGACTACTTCTGGGTAGTTTAAAAAAAAATTACGAAGTACTATAAAATCTAATCAAAGTTAATTCCGAGGTACTCATAAGGCTAGTGAGCCTCTACTCGACAAGGTTTTGTTTGTACGAGTACGTAATGTTTAAAAATGACTCGCCAAAAGCTTAGCTATTCGAGTGATATGAATTATATAGAACTAGATTTTGTCCGTGAATTTTCTTTAAAAATATCAAAACAAAAAGCTAATCTATTTGAGTCAAGTTTTTTACTGAGATAGATTAGGTATTGTTGAGAAATATGCAGAAACAAAAGCTCATCGATTAGTCTGACTCGTGACTGAAATAGTATAGCCTTTGTAAATAAGCGTCCGGGAGGACTCATTTGACCCACCCTACTGTCAGACTGTTACTGATTAAAATCCACGGTGTCTTTCAATAGCCCTTAACGTTCCGGGGTCACGGTAATTCGTGAGCCTCGCGAACCCGGCAGGCTCATTGTGCTGAAAGCTCTTTGACTCGCGCGTGAAACACGACGCACCGTCGAACCGGGCATGGTCCATGATCGGACAGCGGGCCGCCCATTACTCGCCGCTGCGATCGCATGCCCGAGGGGAATCCAGTGATGCAGTCATATGGTGTATTAAGAATAGAATCGTATCTGAGATCGTATTCTGATTGATACAACAGACAGTGGAAGTGTCATCGAACTAAAAAACTGATAAAAAGAGGGTAGACCGTTTTTTCTTTCTTCTCAAACATCCAACAACAATAACTTCAGTTTGTCCGTGATCATGGCGCTCGTAACAGTGCCAAAATATCGGAAACTCGTAACAAAATAAGAACATTATGTTTAATAACCGGTTTTTTAATGATAGTGTCAATGTAAATTAATGAAATGATTGATTTTTAACAATAATGAAAAGTAAACCTATTGTAATGTGAGTGACATCGTTATGTGTTTATGAAATGATTTAAAATTGGAAAGTTTGACATCCTAAGTTTACAAGAAAACTATCTTGAGGATTTCATCTGGAATCTTCCGATTGCAGCACTTTGACATTAATTGACATTTATCGTTGTATCTACAAGGTAGGTTTATAAAATTCTATACTGGACTATAACCTATTTCAAAATAAGTTCAGCCGTTTTGAAATAAAAACGAAACATAGATACAAATATGCACACTAAGCAGATTATTACTAGCTTTTGCATGCACTCGCCCTCCCCAAATTTTCTACCCTGAAAACCCCGTTACAAAAAAAGTAGCCTAAAACAGTTTTCAGGATCTTATCAATCTTATTACCAAAATTGATCAAATTCGGTTCAGCGGTTTAGGCATGAAAGCTATAACAAATAAGTAAACAAAACCATTTTCGTATATTTATAACAAGAAGTACCACTATAGCACGACTTGATTACGAAATAGTGTTGTTTTTTTCTGTTGTACGACTATTCAATTAGAATTTATTAAATTTAAGAACGGTTCGTGAAAAATTAACTAACTGATGTTGAAAACTGAATCGAAATCCGTTGCTCGATAGTTTAAAAGGTTTAACGTTCAAACAGACTTAAACGTCTTTGTTTTATATTCCGTAGATTTTAGATAGGGTAGGGATTCACACCAAGTTCAAGTCTCAGGTATACCTAGTTTTTACAGACACGCGAAAAATGGGTTTCCTTAACATTTGTGTGCGGTGGAACTGCACAACTTCCGACTGGCCCTTTCCATCTTCAGACTACAAGACGTATGATAATGCGTCATCGTTACATGGTGGACATCCCTGCGGTACTTTTATTGTACGCACAGCTAAGGAGTAGAAGTCCCTGCGTGCTTTGTATTTCTTGAGCTGCAACCTTGCGGTCTTCAAGTCAAGAGTGAACAGGTTACTTCCAGGCAAGTGTGCTTCACCGTCGACCACATCTTCGCTTATCATCAGGCGAAATATTGGTCAAAACGAGAACCTCTCTTTAAATTAAAAAAAAACAAATTTGATCGTCGGTAATATCAGCTTTACGAGGCCTCTTTGGCTCTTTAAATTTTCAGTTACTGCGAGGCCTCTTCAGCTCTTTCAGTTTCCAGTCGTGGCTCATAGCACACCTCAAGTCATAATCATCAGCATCAGCCTATAATGTTTCCACTGCTGGGACACAGGCCTCCTCTCTGTGAGAAGGAGTGGGCCATAATCCACCACGCGGGCCCAGTGCGGATTGGTGGATGTCACATGTCTTCGAATTTTTGATTCTAGGACATGCCGGTTTCCTCACGATGTTTTCCTTCACCGTTTTGAGAGCAGTGCTGACGAAATAAATTACACAAAGTAATGCTCCTGGCGGGGTTCGAACCCACGACCTCGACTCGTAAGTCGGGACAGTTACCACTGGGCCACCACTGCTTTCACACCTCAAGTAGATAGATCAAATATACCCAAATGTTGATGGCATTTACGAGGTTGTTTCCAGAGAAAACTTATCTCATTAACCAGCTCTTACGAATACAAGAAAGGCAAGCGATTTTTCTTCTTAGCAAACATTTTCAGATCAATTTCAAATTATATTTCCATACCTTTGCATGTATTATAACCATCAATTAGAGTTACTATGGGAACATCCAACTCAGTCGATAGTAAATAATAAAGATAATATAATTACTAGTTTTCTTAGAAAGCTGATATTCTCAAGCCAGTTTTCTAGTAGTTAAGCCATTGTTCTATAGTATGTGCCGTAGTGGGGTGACCACGCTGTGCCGTGATTGGTAGGATAAGATCTTAATATGGTTTATATTAGGTGAGCTTGTAAAGCAATTTTCGCTTATGTGAGAATTATCTGTAATTAAATCTATTTACTTTACTTAGATCATGACTTAACGGCTGAGAGGCAAGTATTTTTAATATGTACAGCTTGGCCAGAAAGGATTGAAACGGAACTAATCTTTTTGTTTCTGACAACGCTTTAAAATCTTTGATATTTGATGTAAACAAAGACCGCAGGTTTGTTAGATTTTTTATTGTGCCATAAAACTAACGTAATAAGTGAAAAAAATAAAAATAAAATCATTCAAAGTGCTGGTAGCGCGAAGACAGTGGCGACTTCCGGTTTTCTACAGTTTTTTTGTCAAGCTGTAGATAAGTTAACTAATGAGATAGCATATATTAACAAGCTCAGGCTTCTCTGTTGGACATTGAGATACTAAAACAAGAAATGTGTTTTAGAACCTGTTTCCAAATAAACCTGAATTATTATCATTATTTTTTTACGATTTACCACTCTTTGTGAGTCAGACCTTATAGAACATGTGAGGCTTACTTGTATAGCTCCCTCCGAAGCAATTGAAAATTATGCTTTAATAATTATTATGATTATTTATAATGCGAAAAAAATTAATACCGATGTTTCGTTGTTACTCATTTCTTCACGACTATACTCTGTCCAGTTGCTTATCTGTCCTACTGCGAAACTGTCCAGTTGTGAATATGTACAGTTGCTCCGGAGGGCTATACCTATACATTACAGTTCGACTCGACCTGACCTTTTTGGCTGTGTTGTAATTCCCTATTATTACCAAACTCGTGGTCACCCTAGTGTTAGCACAGATTAGCAACACTATCGCGTAGTGATTGATTGATTGATAATAACGCAATGCCATTGTAAGTTATGATTTATGTCCTGTAGATTTATCAATCGTAGAAATTATAGTGTAGGAATTTGAATCGTGTTGGTATTACAAGTAACATTGTGATTGGATTAACTATTAATAATTCTATTGCAAGCTGGGAAGTTGCATAATTTTCAAAAAATTAACTAATACAGTGGACTATCATAACAAACACGTTATACTAAGCAGGCCTCAAGGATTCCTTGATTTAACAAAACAAAACTGCACGCCCATTATTTTTGCAAACTCTAACCCCCTTATTAATGAACACGGACTAAAGTTACGCCAAGGTTAATCCTTAAAAATGTATGGTTAATCCGAAGATTATCCTGGTTGTAACTTTAGTCCACGTTTATTAATAAGGGGGTAAATGATAAACTAATAAGATATACAAATTATTGATGCTGTCAACTCAATTTCTTATAAAAACTGTTAATCGAAAAAAAACAAAACTTCACGCTTAGCAACCGTTAAAGCACTAAACAATAATTATTCATTAACATTAATAATTAAAAGCCTTTAACTTTGCATCCAGGTGCTTATAAATCGTGCTACAGGTGCCAAAGTCGAGGTGTTTGCACGCTAAACTGTCTTCAAACCGGAACTGTACTTAATCGACTGGAATAGGGTTATTTGAGGTTAAGTTAAAGTTCTAAGTTAGTACTTACAATTATACTTAATGTGCTTCTTTAATCTGCAGTTAGTTAAAGTCATTCAGGTAAGGAATAAAGATCGCTTCTTGCTATTGCTATGATTTGGCAAGCAGCTCTGCAGCTGCTTGCCAAATCATAGCAGAGTTCTCGCGCCCGGCGCTGGTCGAGGCCATGCTGCGGGGCGAGACCGAGTGGGAAGCGGTCGCCTCCTTCTGCGAAGCAGTCATGCTCGCGAAGGAGGAGGCGGGCCACGTGAGGGAGAGGACAGCGTCCTCCCTCCGCCTCAGCCGCAGTGGTAGACGCCCACGGCGACAGACGTCGGCAGACGATCTCCGGCCACCGTAGGCGCGGGCATGCGGGCGGCGAGGAAAGAACAACTTGCTGTCCGACCGTGGACCATGCGCCGGGTCGAATGCGCGTTGTGTTCTACGCGCGCCTCAAAGAGCGTCAGCAAGATGACGGGGCCTCCCTCTACAGGGCCAAAGCCTGTCGGGGTGGCGGGACTTATCTCATTACCGTGACCCCGGAACGTAAAGGGCTAATGAAGGACACCGTGGATTTTAGTCAGTACAAGTCTGACAGTCCCTCCCGCCCTGCCCGGGGTGGGAGGACTCATTTGATGATTTTACCACGCTAAAAAAAAGCAGCTTCGGAGAGCTTTCAAGATTTATATACACAATTCCCCAGAAAAAGGGAGTTATGTTTTTTGGGTTCATGTATGATGTCTAAGGCTATTTCAATATACCTACATATTTTTTGTTATCGTTACAATCAGTCAGTCGGGAGACCTACAGCTCTATAGAACTGTCCACTGACAACAACAAAAATGATGGTTTAGTTCACTTTTTGACAACTTCTTTTTTTTTACCTGCATTTTGGCTTATAAGTGAAGAACTGCCGTGTTTGAACACTAACTAATAGGTTATCTTATCACCTTCCATTCACTTTCAGTAAACGACAGCCCACACCGGGATTTAGACCTCTTGACTCACAAAATTAAATATTAATCTCGAGTCCAGGCAAAAAATGGTTTGGCTTTTCTTCACCGCCGTAATGATTTTAGCTCATAGAATAGGCCAAAGTTTGGCCTAACGTAACAAATAATATAAAAATAATAATTACATTCCACAACTATCACACAACGCCATCTAGTCCCAAGCTAAGCAGAGCTTGTGTTATGGGTACTATAAGACAACTGATAAACATACTTACATATTTCTAAATACATAAATATAATAGATAAATTACACCCAGACACGGAACAAATGTTCACAAACATTTGTCCTGGATGGGAATCGAACCCACGTCCTCCGGCATAGCAGTCAGGATCACTAACCACTAGACCAACAGGCCTGACTAAATACCTGTAGACAATTTTTTTTTTTTTTTTTTAGCGTGGTAAAATCATCAAATGAGTCCTCCAACCCTGGGCAGGGCGGGAGGGACTGTCAGACTTCTACTGACTAAAATCCACGGTGTCCTTCATAGCCTGTTAAGTTCCGGGGTTACGGTAAGGGAATAATCCCGCGACCCCGGCAGGCTTTGGCCCTCTGAGAGGGGGGCCCCGTCATTATGCTGACGCTCTTTGAGGCGCGCGTGGGACACAACGCGCCGTCGACCCGGGCATGGTCCTTGGTCGGGCAGCGAGTTGCCCTTTACTCGCTGCCCGCATGCCCGCGCCTACGGTGGCCGGAGATCGTCTCGCGACGTCCGTCGCCGTGGGCGTCCTACACCGCGGTTGGGGCGGAGGGAGGACTCTGTCCTCTCTCGCTCGCGGCGCGCCTCCTCCTTAGCGAGCATTACTGCTTCGCAGAAGGAGGCGACCGCTTCCCACTCCGTCTCGCAAATACCTGTAGACAATGCAGATATTGTTTCGTGCCGAAATCGAACTTTTGACAAGAAGCGCAGCAGCTCATCGCTAAGCCACTGCGCCTAAACTGCTTGAAAACCCTCAAACAGCCACAAATTACTCCACTCTAGGGTTCCTGGGGCAAATAATAAAACGTCTAAAGTTACTGCTGGGCGGTTCCAGCCCGACTAGTATATAATTGCGCGTCGGCATAATTCTTACGTGGCGTGCGCAGGAGTTGAATATCGTAACGTCTATGCGTTATGAACCGTGCAGTTTGTGAGGATAAAACTATGGAGTCGATTGTTAGTGTGTAAAAAATTAGATGATAAAGAAGCTTAAGCAACTCCGCGTTCTAAACAAGCAAAATGTTGTTTTGTCGTGGTAAAATGGTCAAATAGATCCTCCTACCCCTGGGTAGGAGGATCTATTTGACCATTTTACCAAACGGTCGGGGCGGCAGTTACTGTCAGACTTGTACTGACTAAAATTCATGGCGATCCTTCAATAACACTTTACGTTCCAGGGTTATGGTTACTTGATGACACAGTCCCGCGACCCCGGCTTTGGGCCTCAAAGAAGGGCCCCATCAGATTGCTGACATTTCTTTGAGGCGCGGGTATGGACGACGACGCGACCATGATCGGACGGCGAGTCACCCATTACTCATACTAAGATGTGACGTATTGTGAATTTAGTTAACTGACTAGCAGTAGTATGATGAAGAGTACTAACAACAAAAATATCAAAAAAATATTTATCTGACAAGACAGCAAGCTGAAAAAAAAAAACAACAACAACACAACTCCATTCCTTCTGTTCAATAAAGGCGCTATCACACACACCACAGAAGCGGAAACGTTGACATTTCTATATATAAAAGTTATGCACTATAATTCCGTTGATCGTGCAAAAAAACAGGTGCTCGCTCGAAAGGTCAGACGGTTCTGACCGCGTGTGTTTAACGGCTCTCGTTAAATACTACAGTTTTATCTAATCGGCTTCGTGGCTTTATAATAACAGCCACATTGAATGGTCTTCAGGTTAAGCAGGGTTTGCCGAAGTCGGGGGGAAGATGGGTGACCAAGATTACATATTAAATTGCTCCCATATCTCGCGAAGTTAAATTCTTGGCCTCTTTAAGTTGTAAATCATCAAATGAGTCGTCCCACCCAGGGCAGGGCGGGAGGGACTGTCAGACTTGTATTGACTAAAATACACGGTGTCCTTATTTAGCACTTTACGTTCCAGGGTCCAGATAAGTCCTCCAGATAAGTCCTTCGACCCCAGCAGGCTTTGGCCCTCAAGAGGGGAGGCCCCGTCTCTTGCTGACGCTTGGAACAAAACGCGCCGTCGATCCGGGCATGGTCCATAGTCGGGCGGCGAGTTGCCCATTAGTTACTCGCCGCCCGCATGCCCGCGCCTACGGTGGCCGGAGATCTTCTTGCGACGTCCGTCGCCGTGGGCGTCTACCACTGCGGCTGGGGCGGAGAGAGGACGCTGTCCTCTCCTTCACAATAATTTAGTTTATTTCAAAAGTTGTTCATTATCTGTTTAATTACAAGCAGACGTGGCCCCGGAACGTAAAGGGCTATTGAAAGACACCGTGGATTTTAGTCAGTACGAGTCTGGCAGTCCCTCCCGCCCTGCCCTGGGTGGAAGGACTCATTAGATGATTTTACCACGTAAAAAAAAGGACTGTAACAATTAATTAAATATTTAGAATTTCTTAATTCTAAAAGGGCATAATTATGTTTATAGACTGTGGATGAGGTGCATATAAATGTATTATAAGAACTTATAAACGTGTATGAACAAACATTTTAATGCATTGTTAGAAAAAGTGAATTACGACGAGAGAAGTACGTTGTTGTAAGTTCACCACAAAAATAATTCCCCACGAAAAAAAGTGTTGATCCTGTTCTCCTAGTATACTTACTGTTCAGATTCCACATTGTGTCCTCGTTTTCAGTAGTTTTGTGCTGGATTGTATTATTTAATTGCTCTGCTATCCGTTCAGAAAAACAAGAAATGAGCGAATTTACAATAATAAAAAAAAACCTATGGCTAGATTATACACACTTTTTTCGTGGGGTTTTAATTTTATGCCGAACTTACAATAACCCGTGTAAGCCACCCCGCAGGTCTAAAGATGTCACATGTCTCTGTTTCTACTCGTATAACATGTCAGTTTCCTCGTCTTTTTGAGAGTATCGTAGTAGTGATGAAAGTAAATTCATCTCATAGCGTACCATGCCACGACAGTAAAAAAATCTAGTAAAAAGGTTAACACTCGAATCTCAGGTAGTTAACGCCTTTGCTCCCGTCAAACTGTCAAACCAAATGCCACAATACACTTTGAATTTAATCCCCTTCGATTCACATAACCTACCAATCAAATGACTACCAAGTACTCGATATTCCATGTTCACCGAATATTTTCCCATAGGCAACAAAGGAGCGACAAAAACCATAGGCTCCCATGCTAGACTTTCGCTCGATACGATCATTTGGGTCGTGAGTAAGCATGGATTGTTTCTTGTTAGCCTGGTTTTAATTATTTGAAAGGTACAGTCATAGCTTAAAGATGTTGACGGGGAATAGCAACCAGTCGCCTCCTTCTGCAAGTAGCGAAGAAGGTGACGGGTGCATGATAAGGAACAGACATCCTCCATCACACGTCCCAGCTGCCGCGAGACGCTCAAAGCGCGCCGGACACTTTTTTTTTTAGCTTGATAAAATCATCAAATGAGTCCTCCCACCCAGGGCAGGGCGGGAGAGACTGTCAGACTTGTACTGACTAAAATCCACGGTGTCCTTCATTAGCCCTTTACGTTCCAGGGTCACGGTAATGGAATAAGTCCCGCGACCCCGGCAGGCTTTGGCCCTCTAGGGGTGGCGTCATTATGCTGACGCTTTTTGAGGCAAGGCGCCGGACGCTTGCAGACGCCGAGTAATGGTAGCTTGCCGTGTGATCAAGGACCATGCCCTCGCCTCAAAGAGCTGTCAGCATACTGACGAGGCTCCCATAGGGCAAACAAGCCTGCAGGGATAGAGGGACTAGTGGTAAGAGGTTATTCGAACCCAAGCAGGCGCATTAATTTGTGTAATTTATTTCATCTCCACTGCTCTCAAAACGGTGAAGGAAAACATCGGAAACCGGCATGACCTAGCTAAAACCAAAAATTCGAAGATATAGGAATGACATCTAATAGCCCGCATTGGGCCCGCGTGGTGGATTACAGTCAGCTTCCTCTTATAGAAAGATAGATAGATTATGTACACCATACAAAATACAATGCATACGTAAACTCACGGCTTCTTCCCATGGGGTAGGCAGATACTACAGAGCGCCACACGCTACGATCTTTGCATACTCTTTTCACCTCATCCACATTATTATTATTATTATAAGCCCGTGTCGTCCCACTGCAGGGCAAAGGCCTCCCTTTCCTCCTTCCACTTTTTGCGATCTAGTGCGATTGTAGGCCAGTCCCTTAAAAATGAGTCCAGCTCATCCCGCCATCTCCTTCTGGGCCTACTGCGTTGTCGTTTACCGCCATTTGGGATTCACTGAGTAGTTATTTTTGCCCAATGCTCCTCCGACATACGGCAGATATGACCAGCCCAGTTCCACTTCAACCTTGGAGCTTGTTTGACACCCAGTATACTTCGCTCCATAGCTCGTTGGCAGACTCCAAGTGCGGACTTCCAGGCGGGCCGCGCGCGAGAGAGGACAGTGTCCTCCCTCCGCCCCACCCGCGGTGGTGCACGCCCGCGGCGACGGACGTCGCAAGACGATCTCCGGCCACCGTAGGCGCGGGCATGCGGGCAGCGAGTAAAGGGCAACTCGCTGCCCGACCATGGACCATGCCCGGGTCGACGGCGCGTTGTGTCCCACGCGCGCCTCAAAGAGCGTCATCATAATGACGGGGCCCCCCTCTCAGAGGGTCAAAGCCTGCTGGGGTCGCGGGATTATTTCCTTACCGTGACCCCGGAACATAACAGGCTACTGAAGGACACCGTGGATTTTAGTCAGTAAAAGTCTGACAGTCCCTCCCGCCCTGCCCGGGGCTGGAGGACTCATTTGATGATTTTGCCACGTAAAAAAAAAAAAAAAAAAAGTGTGGACTTCTGGTTCTTTGTGAGAGACCATGTTTGCACACCATCATCCACATTCATACATCTAAAAAACAAACATACGAACTCAAGATACCTATATTCAATTTACAAAACCTTTTAAATTGGGTAATACAATGAGCGGTCTTATCGCTAAAAGCGATCTTTTCAGGACAACCCTCTCTCTTCTTTCCAAGACCCAGCAGTAATCATCATCATCAGCCCATAAATGTTTCCACTGCTGGAACACGGACCTCCATTCTGTGAGAGGGAGTGGGCCATAATCCACGACGCGGTCCCAGCCCAGTGCGGGTTGGCTGTCCCAGCAGTGGGAACTAATTATTATAACATGTGCTACTAGTTGACCCGGCAAACTTCGTACCGCCGCATAATCGCCTTTCAAACCTGGACTTCCAAAAATAATTCAAAACAAAAAGCCAAATCGGTCCAGCCGTTTCCGAGTTCAAGCCAGACTAACGAACAAACTTTATCGAACATACTTTTGATTTTACAGCAATGTTTCGTATTCAGATCCCAGCAACAATTGTGTTTCACTGACTGTACTCACATAGTAATTATTTAATCTCGCAGTGCGTGTGTAACATTTTTCTCACTATCTGATTATATTAGATGACGCGTACTATATAGCTTTTTAATGTATTGTACATGTTAGTTTACATGCATACTTTATCATGTACTAACATGACGATTAATTGACTAAAAATCCCTGTTACGTGGTACTGATACGAAATAATAATGCACTCATTAAATACACGCTTTATTCTCATTAAATTTTAAGTAATATTTTAGATGCGGTTATTTGGGAGGATGGATGGATAAATGGTAGTTTCTTACTCTTTCATTTTTCACGTTTATAATATGGTTAAAAAAACTATCCTTTATCGCTAAGTTTTTATCGCTATCAGCGATAATACCGGCGTTGTAGCCTAAAATTAATAATTTTGTAAAATCATTGCACTCATTTTGGTGTACAAAAATCTATTCTATTCTATTGATATTGATAAATCTTACAATAATTCTCTGCGGACTTCATAGGCCCGTCGGAAACAAATTGTAATTCATTAATAAACTAAGATGCTATTTATGCAGGTTTTGGGAAGTACGTATACATTTAGATTGATAATTGAAATCACCGAAAAAATTCCAAACTTCATGTCATTATAGTATTCTTTGAAGTTTGAACGTTGCTGTACAACAATCTTGGTCTAGATTTGATCTAATTGTCATCCGACAGACTTTTGGATATCAAAATATTTCGACCAAGAAAAACAATAACATTTGACAATCATTTAAGATAATGAGTAGAAAATGCTAGCTACCTTCCTCAGGTCATCGGTCCATCTGGCCGGGGGACGTCCCACCCAACGTTTACTTACACGCGATCATCTCGAGAACCTTCCTACTCCACCTTTCGTCGATTCTATGACAGATCAAAACATGAACATTTGGTAAAAAAGTAATAAGTAATCGAAATTTTGGTCGAAAATGAGTTATGAATGCTGTTCTACTAAACATTTTTCACTTTTCTGAATGTGCTTAGTACCGTGGCTATGTAATGGCTTTTTTGTCACTTATGTTCCAGCAAAAAACTACGATTTTATGTCCAGAGTTCTGCAATCCTGAAAAATTTGGTTTTTCTTGTTCATCTTTATGTAACTTGAAGCCGCCAAAGCACCAAACACACTAAAATTTTCATAAAATTCAAAACAAAGTCACAATAAAAAAATAAAATCCAAAATCTTAAAACCTACATCGCACGACCACAAACTGTCATTAAACATTCCATCTCTTTCACACAATACAATAATAAACAAAGACAAAAAGCTTTCTCTTGCCTTCTCTTCTCACTTACCAATATAAGCTGACCCGTCGCTTTGTAAGAAATTTTCCTTTTGGTGGCAATTTTCCGAGCGTACAGTGGTCAAAGGGTTCAGTTTGTGATGGTTGGTTGTATGTCTGTCCTCGTCTGACGTGGAACGTATGTGATGAGTATAAAGGACGCCCTTTTTGCGCATAGTCTGCACGACTAGGCGGCATATTTCTGAAGAACAGTGAGTGTTGAGGAGACTTATTGCGTTGTTGAGTTTTTGGCATTTAATTTATTTTTAAACAAAAGTAAATACTCCCGAAATATTTGAGAAAACCTAACGACGTTGTTAGAAAAACTCTTAGTTTATACAAATTAATAAAATCCTTGTTTAAATAGTCCGAGGAATTCATCATTTGTGTAAATTAGTATTGAAAACATCATGAAAATAGTCATAAAAGTACTTATAAAACTTTTTCTAAAAAAAATGTGACCGCCTTCAAAAACAACCACAAAAAAGGGTAAAATAACCTACAAAACTTTTCTTTCGGAAGTCGGTGACTTTTTTTATTAATTTCATTGACTCTTTTGCCACCGATTTCCGAAAGAAAAGTTTTGTAGGTTATTTTACCCTTTTTTGTGGTTGTTTTTGAAGGCGCTTAAATTTTTTTAGAAAAAGTTTTTATTTTACTCTTTTCAGTTTAAATATTCAACCACAATTCTTGTCAAATACATCATTTTCTTACATATGCACTAGAATTTAGTAATCTGTAGCACCGGTAATAACATCGTTAACATCACTTTCATTCATTCCCTATCTCAAAAACTACTGAACTGATTTTGATTAAACTTGCAGTATTCCATAAGTTGAACGATACCTAGTACAACAAAAAAAGAATTGCTTAAATCGGACTTGTAGTTCTGGAGACATGCGAACACAAACATAATTTACTAAATCAGTCGACGAGTTGCACCTTCCATCATCAGCTCAGCTACATGAGATGATGATTTCTATACGCAAGTACTTAAATTACTTCATTAGATTTGCGAAAAAATAAGTATGAGTGAATAAAATTTGAGGGTTGCCCTCGATTTCTCCAAGATCCAATCATCAGATCCTGAAATAATGACAATGGGACCACTCCTGAATTATCTCCTTTCGAACAAAAAAAGAATCATGAAAATCGGTTCACCCAGTCGCAAGTTATGAGGTAACAAACATAAAAAAAATACAGTCGAATTGATAACCTCCTCCTTTTTTTGAAGTCGGTTATAAACCATACCTAACTCGTAAAAGCCAAGTAAGCAAGAAATTAAACGAATTACGTAGAAAAAAACAAAAAGTACATAGCATTGCTATAAATTATTACACTAGTCATTTACTAAATCATACAAAACCATTCGTAAACAAGTTTAGAGAACAATTAAAGCCAAAGATACACCAACTTTAATTGCACACTAAAACCGTCATATTTATGAACTAGAATCGTCAATTACATTCATTCTTTGTTACACAAAAATCGATTTAATCAGTAAAATTAGCATCTGGTATCATTCACTACTTTTATTTCGTTTCACTTCACTTGCTAACGGTCGAGTTTAAGTTATGAAAAAGCAAAATGAATCCATTATATTTTGTAACTCAGTTAATAAAACTAGTTAAGATTGTATCTTCTGTCTTTTATTGAAGCGTGAGTGCGTTAAATAAGTCTTTCCTAATTAAACAGTGCTGTTTAAGACTCCTTTAAATATAACTACAAATACAATGTTTTAGTTTTAAAAAAATCCGTTTTTGGATATGAAATAACAAGATAATAGGCACATATACACACAGTAGAATAGAATAGAATACCTTTATTTGGGTGAAATAAATCAAAAACAGTCAAATCAATCAATAAAACATTTTAATCAAATGAAAAATCACCAAATAATATGGTTGTAACCTTTTCTTCAAGATTCTGATTTGGGAGAAATGTTTGACTCGCCATCCGATCATGGACCATACCCGGGTCAACGGCGCGTCGTGATGTTCCTTCTGATATTTTGAGTTTAAATGTTTGACAAATTAATAAATAATAACACAAATGAATAATATAGAAAAACTTGAATGATTGACAGCCTCTCCACATCTTTCTGTGTCCACCGCAGATGACGGCGGGCAACGCGCGCTCAGTTTTTGCCCGTCATCCGAACTGGACGTTCCAAGTTCAAATTTGAAAATTGGAACTCAAACGTTCGATATTTGAAATTTTAAGTTTAGCATAAAATAACCGTCGTAGCATTCGATTTTTAAATTCCATTTCTGTAAATTTATTTTAAAACAAAAGATCTACCTTTTGTTTAAAAAAAATTAAAATAACTTACGAGTTCTTATGTTTAAATATTTTCAAACACACGCAAGTTTCAGTTTTTCCTCAGAAATACGGTTCCATTTACAAAATGAACCGGAAGAAAACTGACGGGTCGGTTTCTATGGTCACCGTTACTTGTTTAGAGAATCCCGCGACCCCGGCAGGCATTTGGCCGTCTATGGCTACAGCTCTTTGAGTTACTCTGTGGAGGTTAGATAGGCAGTCTGTTTATGATGTGCTGGGGTATAATCTTCTTTAGCGAAATGATAATGACTTGAAGTATAATGTGGTATATTCCATGAATCCAATTACAATTTACCTATAATAAAACGCGACGGTAAAAAATGCCCGTGATGCGGACGCAGGCGAGAAAGCGGAAGAGAGGAAGTGTCAAAAACAGATGTTGCCATGCGCGAATTGGTGCGATGATTCCCGATGTCCACCCCCAGCTTGTCCCCCGCTGGGGGACAGCGCAACTTTTTCTAAAAAATGTTCCCAATGTCCACCCCGGGGTGGCCATTAGGAACTTTTTTTAGAAATAGTTGCACTGTCCCCCAGCGGGGGACAGTCATACGATTTCTTAAAAATATTTACGTTGTCCCCCACGGGTAGACAGCGCTACAATTTTAAAAATGAGAATTCTCAGTGTCCACCGCGGGTGGACGGAGATCCTTTTTTTTATTTATTCCCTTTTAATTGTTTTTGTAAACTTTGAGTGAAGACTCCTTACAGATTAAAGACTTAAAAGGAAGATGATGAGATTATTAAAATAATAATAAAAACAAATTATGTATTTTAAAATCAACGTTTATTTAAAAAAAATCTTCTAATTAACACCATAATTAAAAATTCAAAAGTAGGTTTATTAATTGTAATAATTTTGTTTTAAAATTTTCTTTTGAAATTGACTAGGATATGACATTTATTTCTAATTATATACACCTGAAAAGTATTTAATCATTTAAAATGTTCATACAAGGTAGAGTAATATTATACTAATTTTTCTAATCCAATTATACAGGCTCGCTTTATTAAAAGTTTTCATCTAACAATCTTATAATAAAACGAGCCCAGAAGAATGCTAACTAAAACTTTACTAGTACACACGGCTAGTTTGTTTGTTTGTGGAATAGTTTGTTTGGTTACACATCAACCTATACAATACCAGTTTGTCTTGATCTCGCTTTGTGAAATCTTTCCGCACACTCAACGGTCAGCTTATATTGGTTTTGCATAGTTTGATGTGTAGCCAAACAAACTAAGATATGTGTGTACAACAAACTAAGATATGGTTTTAAACAAAATGATCTAAGTATGTGAAATTGTTTAAATAGTATTTTTTCGTAACTAAGCTTACATTTACAATCTTTATATTTCATTACTAGTTTTTTTTTCAGTCAAAGTATTAAAAATAGTTAAAAGGGCCCGCTACCGGGAATAAATAAAAAAAGTATCTCCGTCCACCCGCGGTGGACACTGAGAATTTTCATTTTTAAAATTGTAGCGCTGTCCACCCGTGGGGGACAACGAAAATATTTTTTTTTAAATCGTATCACTGTCCCCCGCTGGGGGACAGTGCAACTTTTTCTAAAAAAAGTTCCTAATGGCCACCCCGGGGTGGACATTGGGAACATTTTTTAGAAAAAGTTGCGCTGTCCCCCAGCGGGGGACTAGCTGGGGGTGGACATCGGGAATCATCGTATTTTTTTTTTAAATCGTATCACTGTCCCCCGCTGGGGGACAGTGCAACTTTTTCTAAAAAAAGTTCCTAATGGCCACCCCGGGTTGGACATTGGGAACTTTTTTTAGAAAAAGTTGCACTGTCCCCCAGCGGGGGACAGTCATACGATTTCTTAAAAATATTTACGTTGTCCCCCACGGGTAGACAGCGCTACAATTTTAAAAATGAGAATTCTCAGTGTCCACCGCGGGTGGACGGAGATCCTTTTTTTTATTTATTCCCTTTTAATTGTTTTTGTAAACTTTGAGTGAAGACTCCTTACAGATTAAAGACTTAAAAGGAAGATGATGAGATTATTAAAATAATAATAAAAACAAATTATGTATTTTAAAATCAACGTTTATTTAAAAAAAATCTTCTAATTAACACCATAATTAAAAATTCAAAAGTAGGTTTATTAATTGTAATAATTTTGTTTTAAAATTTTCTTTTGAAATTGACTAGGATATGACATTTATTTCTAATTATATACACCTGAAAAGTATTTAATCATTTAAAATGTTCATACAAGGTAGAGTAATATTATACCAATTTTTCTAATCCAATTATACAGGCTCGCTTTATTAAAAGTTTTCATCTAACAATCTTATAATAAAACGAGCCCAGAAGAATGCTAACTAAAACTTTACTAGTACACACGGCTAGTTTGTTTGTTTGTGAAATAGTTTGTTTGGTTACACATCAACCTATACAATACCAGTTTGTCTTGATCTCGCTTTGTGAAATCTTTCCGCACACTCAACGGTCAGCTTATATTGGTTTTGCATAGTTTGATGTGTAGCCAAACAAACTAAGATATGTGTGTACAACAAACTAAGATATGGTTTTAAACAAAATGATCTAAGTATGTGAAATTGTTTAAATAGTATTTTTTCGTAACTAAGCTTACATTTACAATCTTTATATTTCATTACTAGTTTTTTTTTCAGTCAAAGTATTAAAAATAGTTAAAAGGGCCCGCTACCGGGAATAAATAAAAAAAGTATCTCCGTCCACCCGCGGTGGACACTGAGAATTTTCATTTTTAAAATTGTAGCGCTGTCCACCCGTGGGGGACAACGAAAATATTTTTTTTTAAATCGTATCACTGTCCCCCGCTGGGGGACAGTGCAACTTTTTCTAAAAAAAGTTCCTAATGGCCACCCCGGGGTGGACATTGGGAACATTTTTTAGAAAAAGTTGCGCTGTCCCCCAGCGGGGGACTAGCTGGGGGTGGACATCGGGAATCATCGTATTTTTTTTTTAAATCGTATCACTGTCCCCCGCTGGGGGACAGTGCAACTTTTTCTAAAAAAAGTTCCTAATGGCCACCCCGGGTTGGACATTGGGAACTTTTTTTAGAAAAAGTTGCACTGTCCCCCAGCGGGGGACAGTCATACGATTTCTTAAAAATATTTACGTTGTCCCCCACGGGTAGACAGCGCTACAATTTTAAAAATGAGAATTCTCAGTGTCCACCGCGGGTGGACGGAGATCCTTTTTTTTATTTATTCCCTTTTAATTGTTTTTGTAAACTTTGAGTGAAGACTCCTTACAGATTAAAGACTTAAAAGGAAGATGATGAGATTATTAAAATAATAATAAAAACAAATTATGTATTTTAAAATCAACGTTTATTTAAAAAAAATCTTCTAATTAACACCATAATTAAAAATTCAAAAGTAGGTTTATTAATTGTAATAATTTTGTTTTAAAATTTTCTTTTGAAATTGACTAGGATATGACATTTATTTCTAATTATATACACCTGAAAAGTATTTAATCATTTAAAATGTTCATACAAGGTAGAGTAATATTATACCAATTTTTCTAATCCAATTATACAGGCTCGCTTTATTAAAAGTTTTCATCTAACAATCTTATAATAAAACGAGCCCAGAAGAATGCTAACTAAAACTTTACTAGTACACACGGCTAGTTTGTTTGTTTGTGAAATAGTTTGTTTGGTTACACATCAACCTATACAATACCAGTTTGTCTTGATCTCGCTTTGTGAAATCTTTCCGCACACTCAACGGTCAGCTTATATTGGTTTTGCATAGTTTGATGTGTAGCCAAACAAACTAAGATATGTGTGTACAACAAACTAAGATATGGTTTTAAACAAAATGATCTAAGTATGTGAAATTGTTTAAATAGTATTTTTTCGTAACTAAGCTTACATTTACAATCTTTATATTTCATTACTAGTTTTTTTTTCAGTCAAAGTATTAAAAATAGTTAAAAGGGCCCGCTACCGGGAATAAATAAAAAAAGTATCTCCGTCCACCCGCGGTGGACACTGAGAATTTTCATTTTTAAAATTGTAGCGCTGTCCACCCGTGGGGGACAACGAAAATATTTTTTTTTAAATCGTATCACTGTCCCCCGCTGGGGGACAGTGCAACTTTTTCTAAAAAAAGTTCCTAATGGCCACCCCGGGGTGGACATTGGGAACATTTTTTAGAAAAAGTTGCGCTGTCCCCCAGCGGGGGACTAGCTGGGGGTGGACATCGGGAATCATCGAATTGGTGTTACCATATTCGGAATGGTGTTGCCGACGTCGAAGACGTTGTAATGCCTAGAACGTACTTGTTAGGCGTTAACACAGTCATCGTCTGCCTAGCCTTTTCCCAAATATATTGGGGTCAGCTTCCATTCGAACCAGATGCAGCTGAATATCAGTATTTTACATGAAGCGACTGCCTACCGGACCTCCACAACCCAGTAACTGGGCAATACGATACCCCATGGTAAGACTGGTTGTCAGACATTTAGAGCTTCTGACTAACAGTAACGACTGTCAAAGATCTACAAATGACAGCCAGGACCAACGGCTTTACGTGCTTTCCGAGACACGGAGGAAACTCGCTATGACAGATCGTCACAGTCGTAGAACAAAGACGGTTCTGTAAATCAGTAACTTTACAGTACGGCGCTTTAAAGTTTTCTAATGGAGTTTAAGGGTATATTTTAGAAACCGCTGATCCGCTAAGCTTGAAATTTGGACATGTTGTTCTGTTTCTGAACTTTTATAATCTGACCAACAAGATAAATTCCTAAAACGGCTAAATTTTATAAAATATCATTGTTTTATGAAAACTTGTGTGTCGTATGTTATCATACGTCGTTGTTTTGCGGATTTTTCTCGTAATTACATGACGCAAAGTGGTTTCCGTCGTTGTTCTAGGAAAATCTGCACAAAAAAAAATAATATTATAGGACATGCAATATAGCCTAAGAGTTAAATAAAAATAAGTTAACGTATTAATTAGTGCAAAGCGAAGGCCACGCGCAACCTTACTCAGAACATGGGCGGAACTAACAATCCGACAGGCACACACGGGCGTAAGTGGGGCGCGGGGGGCAGAGGGCAGCGTAGTACACGGGCGTATAGAATATTACGTCATTTTACTGCGTTAAGAAATCAAATCCGTCAGTATTCCTAGTCAGTATCTCAGTTATTTTAAATAATATTTAAAAAAAAGAGCTATTGGCTAATAAAGCACGGCATATAAGCTCATTTTACGTAAAAAAACAAAAATTGAAAAAAATCAAAACCGTCGTTGTTCTACGACTACGACGAGATGGTCACCCATCCACAGACCAACCTCGGCAAGCGCGGCTTAACCCGGAAGATCGGCCTGTGCGGCTGTAATTATTTAGCCACGAATTCCTTAACCTTCCTTTTCCATAAATCATGTTATGTAGACCATTTGGAATTGGTTCAAAAAACCGGTTTTAAACGCCCAAATGGTCGGTTAAACATTGCGCGGGTTAATTAGGTGTTAACACAGTCATTCTATGTAAAATACTGATATTCAGCAGCATCCTAGTTAAACTGGAAACTGACCCTAATATATAGTTAAACTTATTTGTTATCCAGCTTAGACTTGGATCATCCGTCCCTTTCTCTCCTTGTCTTATTCCATAAAGTGCTTGCAGCGCTTCAATGTCACCTGAGACCTTACCTTGCAGTCAGCATACTCAAGAAGGAGTACAATTAGCTTCAGAGAAATTTCATCCGCTTTGGTAGCGATGTCATTAAAAAAGAGGTTTTCTCTGAAGCTTACCATACCATTTTCGTGGTAGTTTTCGGCTTCTTTTTGAAGCTGGGCTTGCCTTGGCTGATCACCGTGAACTTGCTGTTAACGGTCATAGTGGCTTCTGACCAGGGCAACGTTCATTTCCTTGGATTTTGCACTAAGAAGAGACTAAGCAGATGAAGCTTAGAAATACGTTTACAATTAAATTGTAGTATTTTCTACACAATAATATAGTTTTGCATACCATATATGCTAGCGATCCGCCCAGGCTTTGCACAGGTGTAATTTTGAAATAAATAGCTTGTGCCACTCAAAAGAAACGCACCTGATGGAATTCCCTGCCGAGGTCTGTCTTTTCTGATAGCTAAATATAACCTTGGGGTCTTCCAGTCAAGATTCAATAGGTTACTTCTAGGCAAGCGTGCTTCACCATCGATAGCATTATCGCTTACCATGAGACCAATATTGATGAAACGCGAACCTATCGTTAAGTAAATTAATAAAAAAATCTTTCCTTGTGAAAGAGTTCTCACAATCGTTTCAGCCATCATCATTATATCAGCCGTAAGACGTCCACTGCTGAACATAGGCCTCCCCTTTAGACTTCCAGTAGGACCGGTTGGAAGCGACTTGTATCCAACGTGATCTTCATAAGATCGTCTGCCCACCTAGTGGGTGGACGTCCTACGCTGCGCTTGCCGGTGCGTGATCTCCATTCGAGAACCTTACGACCCAATCGGCCATCAGTTCTGCGTGCTACATGGCCTGCCCACTGCCATTTCAACTTGCTAATTCGTTGTCGGTAACTTTGGTTCCAGTAGTTTCAGAGATTCCGTTTAGTGAAATAACACATAGAGCCGGTGAATTTAAATTCCGGGAGTTGGCTCTTAGAGGAGCAATTTGAGATGGGTCTTGGGAAAGACCGTTGCGTGCCAGGAGTTGGCGGAGTTTTGGGCTAATAAAAATTAGCTACAATTTAAATGCTCATCAATTATTATTTTTGTATACCAAAATGGATAAATGGTCACCAAATCTAAAAATCGCTTTAGCAAGAAATCAGGGACAGGGTCCACCCTTTATAGCAGAACTTTTTACGTCATAATTTTATTTTGCATAGCAACGGATAGCATAAACCTCTTTTCGCAGAAAATCGTTTGGCATACACTCATTTACCATAACACCGAAACCCATAATTTTGTAAGTCAGAATCATCTTTAGGCATAAATTTCATTTCCATAATAATCAATAAGTATAACCATCATATCGTAGAAAGTTCACAACCAGAATCATCTTTTGGCATATATTTTATATCCATAATAATCAAAAGTATAACCATCATTTCGCAGAAAATTCACAGCCAGAATCATCTTTTGGCATAATTGTGTGGTTTTTATTTCCCAGACAGTAAGATGATGCAGTAAGCATGCAGCAAGCATTCAGCATACAAGCATGCAGCATGCAAGCATGCAGCATGCAAGGTTGCAACATGCAGCAGGCATGCAGCAAGCATGCAACATGCAGCAGGCATGGCTTCTGTCACGGCTCCGGCGCTGCGGGTCTCCGGCGGTCCCACGCGAGCTAATCGTCGCAGATCAACGACGATATAATACTAGACTCGTAATAACAGGCGACCGATGTCTGCCAACACATTAGGCAAAAAAGTCTTATAACCGTCTCATTTCGACCAATCCTGTGAGCCGTAAACATACGTTGAGACAGAACAGACCTTGAGTTAGCCAATCACAACGCAGTACCCCGCCCCCCTCGCTTACGTAGTACCTCAGCGAGTTGGCAGAATAGTTTTGTTCGTTAGATCGTGCAATGAGTAGTCTAGTATTATATCGTCGTTGTCGCAGATGATTTTACGCCCACCACCGCAGCTTCGGCTTACTGGCTGGCAAGCCGGCCAGCCTCAGCCGCGGCGGTGTGCGTTAAAACCACCTGCTCCTCAGCTCGCGTGCCGCCTCGCCCCTCCGCGCCTACGCGATTATAAATTACACTCTAGGGGTAGGGCAGACAAGACTACGTGAAGTCGGTTTTGCAGCGATTCATTTCTGTCACTAACTTTTGTAGCACACCATATTGATTTTATAAAACAATTTTTTTATTTTTTATTATGACTATTAAATTATTTCTATTCTGAAATTCTGTGATCTTCGAAGTATACTAAGTCAAATTATTCCAAATAACCGGCGCTCTAAATAAACGTTATGCTAAATGAAAATATGCAAAATTGTAACTCTGACAAAGGTAATTATGCCCAATACAATTCTGCCATCTTAAAAGTATCCCAATTTAAATTCGGACATAAAAACATTAGGCCAAAAAACAATTATATTAAATATTTTTTATACCATAACAATGTTCGTTTAAAAAAGTTTCTGCCAAGTGAGTTCTGCCAAATAGGTTTCGGAGCAACAAGTTTCTGCCAGATAGAAGGCACCCATCAGGGACACCCCGAAGTTCGGTTTTGTTAGGTTACTTTGAACCCTGAAAACAGAAATAGAAGCCTCGCGAAGCGAGGCTTCCTCGAACCCACTTAGGTCGATTTTTTCATTATTACAGAAAATAGGTTATTTTAGGAAACGTTATTTGGTGACCATTTTATCCATTTTGGTAACCGTTTAGAATTTTTTTGGTAGTAAAATAGGTACTTTTTTGGGTGGTGTTTAAACACAAGCCATAAAATTTGATTACCGTTGTGCCAACGACACAAAGAAGAAGAAGAGATTCTGTCTTACAAACAAATTCACAAAATTTACCACTTATATTAGTGCAGTTGGTAGTAGGTATATGTATAATCATAAAATATAATTAAACATACAAATGATGATGACGCCAATGCAAGGGCAGAGGTCACCAACTCGACTCACATAAAACTTTAATCGTTTTTAACCGCTAACACAGAAACACATTAATTATTGTTTATTGTTATTTTAAATGACATTTACGTGTATTAAATCGCCATTCTTGCTGTTTTAGTGACGTTTTATTGCGTATAGTTGGACAGGTGTGAAGTATACCTTTTATAAGATGAATGGGTATGTTTATGTAGGAGAGCGATTAGTACTTAGGGTATGTTATTTTTTGTCGCAGTTCCAACGAGCTATTATAACCCCAGAACGTAAAGGGCTTTTGAAGGACACCGTAGATTTTAGTCAGTACAAGTCTGACTAAAATCCACGGTGTCCTTCATAGTTAGGGCAAGTGGAAACATATTTTTCCTACTCCTCCACTATTCTTTTCTGATTAATTTCGTTGCAGGATCCAAGACAGGTAAATTCATTCTCCGGGACACGTCGAGCTCCATTGACTCGGTGCTTTTCTGGTGGTTGCCACTGTTGATTCTGGCTCTAAGGAGTTGCAGTGGTTTGGGAATAGTGTGGTGGGGTGGGGTCGTCCCAATTAAAAAAAAAGTACAAGTCTGAAAGCCCCTTCTGCCCTGCCCTGGGTGGGAGGACTCATTTGATGATTTTACCACGATAAAAAAGTGCAATTTGTTTTATTAGCTAACCAAACTATTTGTTATAATCCTATATATTTTGTAACCATTTGTTAATAAGTTAGTTTAACAACTGTTCAAACAACCAGCCTTTATCTTTTGTTAGATTTAAAGGAATATTAATGTATGAGAGACTTGCGACTAACGCTAAAAGTTAATAAATCTATACAACGTGTAACGCCAAAAGCGCAAAACCTCTCGTGGGGTAACTCAGCCCATGCTACTGAACAATTTTTGTTCTAAGACTTTTGGAAATTCGCAAAAAAAAATTGGTTTTCATGCAAAATGAGAAATCTGTATGAAAAACCAATTTAAAGTCTTAGAACAAAAATTGTTCAGTAACATGGGCTGAGTTACCCCACGAGAGGTTTTGCGCTTTTGGCGTTACATTACACGTTGTATAGATTTAGGTTACTATCTTTGGTTTGCTTTTGTCTGTAACCAATAAACGATTGCAGACAGAGGCAAGTTGTTGTAAGTTCGCCACAAAAGTTAATCCCCTCGAAAAAAAGTTTTGATTCTGTTCTCCTAGTAGTTTCTGTTCAGATTTCACATTGTGTCCTCGTTTTCGGTAGTTTTATGCAGAATTTTATAATTTAATTTTTCTGCTAGCCCCGTACAGAAAAAATGGGTCGAATGTACATTAATCAAAATAAAAAAAGACAAAAACCTTTGGTTAATTTATACATACTTTTTTTTCGTGGGGAATCATTTTTGTGGCGAACTTACAACAACCCACCGTCAAAAACAAAGAAACGGGATTTGGAATAGAATTGAATATTAATTCAAGCTTTTAGTCGTAATAAAAAAAACACTACGTCTCTTTTTTATCGTGGATTTATCATCAAATGTGTCCTCTTAACCATACTCGGCGTCAGACTTGTACTGACTAAAATCCACGGTTTGAGTTTGCGTTCCGGGGCTACGGTTACCTAATGAGACAATCCGGCGACCCCGGCAGGCTTTGGCCCTCTCCGGCGCGGGCCACATAGAAAAGACGTAGTACGCCTAAGGGGGGCCCCCTTAGGCGTGTCATATTGTTGACAGCTCTATGAGCCGCTCGTGAAACTCGACGCGCCGTCGACATGGTTCATGATCGGACTGCGAGTCGTCCATTACTGTCCGACCGCGTACCCGCGAAGATGTACTGGTTGAGTCTAATTTAATTAATAAAGTTCGTCCTCAGATCTGAGGTACTAAAAAACTTATAGGTAGTCTATGTCAGTCCCAATATTTATGTCTTTTCAATCCTCCTTATCGCTGATTGAATACTCTTGGTCTAAGACCTGAAATATCGCACACTGGCTCATTAAATCTACCAAAATAAAGGTCTTTTAATTAAGGTACAATCCTTTTTTATTGACTATTCGAAAACCTTGCACAGTTTCTAAAAATTAGGGGGAAAAGAAAATTAAATAAACATGTTGACTCGGCTACCGTATTCATGAGCCAGTGTACTCGCAAAGACTCCAACTGGCAATCATGGAAGCTCATCGGGTTCATTGAAAAAGCAATCCTCGTGGAAGTCAACGACTCACTGAACTTAACTCCATGAGCATCAACTGGACAACCACGAGTCCACAACCACTCTGTCAAGATTAAGCCTATCGTAGTACACGTCGTCGTCAACCTCTTCCAACACCTATAGGTACTCTTTGCGCTTTCAATCTTCCAAAGCAACCCTTTTAAGGTAGATCGTCCGATCGGTAGATACATTTTGAGACTGGTCTAAAATAGCCTGGCCTGTTCTAGCCAGAGGCTGTACCCTTCTTGATTTTGAATAAAAAAATGAAAATGCTAAAATATTTTTTCTTACTCCACATTCATTGATCTTAATTTCCAGTTTTGTCAAAAAAAAAAGCAGTCATTAAAAAAATCGCAATAAAACCCTATAAATAACAATAACAACTGGCATTACATCTAAAAATAAATCCATAGTTAACCCTAACCTACCACAAGCGTATCGAATTAAAAAGCAAACACCACACTGTTTCATAGTTCATCCGAAAAAAAAAGCCGAGACAATGCACTTGAAGCAAAAAGTCTTGGATCGTATAATATATTGCTCGAATCAGACTTAACACTGCGACTGCGAGCCGTCCATAGTAAAGCGGTTTATGCAAACTTAAGCCACTCCTACATTGACACGCCTCCGCACCAATATTCCCTCTCTATCCTTCCCAAGTAAGACTCTATCTCCATCTCACTTACGTGCATAACGCCTACACATTTTCCGAGGCAAGTTTTTAGTCGATCAAAAGACATCGTCCGTGTTGACGCTCTCGGTAGACTAAAGAGCGTTGAAAAAAAAATATAGCGTGCTTTTTTTTCCCGTTTCGTTATAAGCATGGAGGTTTTTTCAGTGGTCATCTTATCAGTGTGTGATAGTGGTGTTTCTAGTTCTTCCTGACTGTGTATTTTTGTGTTGTGTACTGTGTTGTGTTTTTTTTTTCTTCTATGAAGGTAATTTTTGTTGATGTTTTTTTGTAAGGGTTAGTTTTTTAAATCTAGCTGATTTGTGGAAGGACTTTTTGTGACTGAATGATATTGATTGAAATCAAATAGAAGGCACAGTTTTTTTAGACAAGGAATATAAAAAAGGTGTTTTTATATAAAACGGGGAAGACTTTAATTAAAATCTGCTCTAAGAAACATTTATAGGTTACATAAATATCCTTGATACCGATTAAAAGTTATTGAAAACTATTGGGAACTCTCTTAATGAAATTAAGGTATTTTTTCCGACAGCGACATTTGGAAACCATGTGACCAAATCGAAATTCGGTTACAATTTAAAAATCGTAACTAATATTTGAGTTTTAACGGGTATTTATCAATCGTTTAACAAAAAAAAAAACGACAAAAACTGATTTAAGGTTAGTTGCACAATTAAAAACGAGTAAAAAACTGTAGTTAACTGTTAGATTACACGCTGCATTGAACAAAGATTAAGAAACGAAAGAATTGCCAAATATTTTAAATACTATTGATATTTAAATGTTCACAACTTCTTGTTTTTGTATCAATGTCGTTTTTTTGCGAAAATTGGATAAATTAATCGCAAGAAGCTGTTGCTAGGTTATTTTTTCGCGTAAAACAAAAACGACTTGTTTTGATCTTAAACGTCGTTTATTTTTAAATTAACGTTTTTGTACGATTTGTACGAAATAACTGTCACGTTTTGAAATTATTGTAATGAATATTTGTTTTATAAAATGATTAAGTTATATTTATAAAATTTTACAAAAAATTACAATATGCATTGACTTATTGCAAAAAAATATGCAAAAAGTTTGCAAAAACAGTCATGTTGACGTCAAAACCTAAGAAAACATTATTATGAGAAGTTATTTTCATCGTTTTTATTAGTTGCTTGCTATTTCTTGATAAAATGTACTAAGAAAAACTACATAAATCATTTCAACTACTGTCGATTAGCCAATAAAGTCTCAAGTTGATGATTAAAAAAAAATCTATTTAGTATTAATATTGATAAAAATCAACATAATGTGGTCGCGGGTCTTACCGAATTACCGTGACGCTGGAACGTAAAGGGCTATTGAAGGACACCGTGGGTTTTAGTCAGTACGAGTCTGACAGTCCCTCCCTGCCCTGGGTGGGAGGACAGTGGTATCTCAGTGATGACAGTCCCGAATCACGAGCAGAACTGTATTGAGTTCGAATCCATCCACTTGCTAAAGTGTATAATTATGTTTATACCCTAGGAAGACCTACATTGGCCTTATTGGTGAAGTGCTTCAGAAAGGTCAGGTGCATAGTACCTACTCGCAATCGGCGTGCGTGTATGACCAGATGTATGAATGTGGATGAGGCAAGGAGTATGCAAGGATTGTAGGAGGTGGCGCGGGTGCTCTGAGGTATCTGCCTACCTTAATGAGTAAAAGGGCGTGAATTTTATTTTAATCACCACTACTCTTGAATCGAAACCAAAACTTTAAACATTTATGACATTTGCTAATGCATACTTACCCCATGTGAGATTACGGTCCACTCCCTTCTGGCAAAGTTGATGCCTATGTCCCAGCAGTGGGGCTGGGAATAAAGGTACTCCCTCACCGCGAGCATTCACCTGTAATGTAACGTTACAGGTTAGAACATTTCATCAGAGCGGGAATACAATCGAGCATCACAATGCGCACCTTGTATCAAATCTACACTAAATGTACGCGAATGCTCGTCAGTCAGGGAGGTAGTATTGTAATGTAATGCTCAAAGTCGAATCTTAATGTTACATTACACGCGAATGCTTCCGGTGAGGCAGCGCCTTTACAAGCTGGTAATGTTAAAAATAACTTAATTCTTAAACAAAAGCTTTAAAAGTCATTATACCAATTACATAATAACTAAATAAATTCTAACTACTGAACGATTAACAATTATAATTGTAATTCCGAGTCAACAATAGTTTGGTTCACGCTAATTCGTAGCGTTGGACGCGATAAATTTTAAATAGCGTTAAACGTCGGTTAACGTTTAAATGGTGCAAGTGACTGATTGTAGCGGATAAAAGTTAGAATGCTTTGATTCCTTATTAATTAAATACCTACTAAGTGTCTATTAAACTATAATTTTAATTTAGATAATGCACTTTTGTTAAGAAGAATACATTTAGGTACGAATTTTTTTTCACGATGTGAATTTTTAAAGATATTTTTACCTTATATGGCGGGCGAACCCACGACCTACAACTCGTAAGTCGGAGCCGATACCACTGAGCAGCTCAGCGGCCGTATTATGACGTCTAGCGCCATTTCTTTCCTTCACTGGAACAAGCCTGGTTTAAAACGTTATAATAATGCCCCTGGTCAGGCAGTGTCTTGAATAGAACTGTAGTTACCATTAATACACGAGTTCATATTTTCATGCCGACCCTTTCAACTACTCAGTGGCGTAGCTAGGCGGGGGCAATGCGGACCCTAGCCCCCGGCCTCGCACCTGAAGGGGCCTCGCGCTCAGAGAAAAAAGAAAAAATCTTGATAACGGCGTTATCCTACTTTCTTAACATGACCTATAAACATTACATTTATGATGTCTGATCAGTGGAAACTGCAAGAAACTAAGAAGCTTCGCAATGCTGATGTTGTCGACAATCACGTTTAGGTCAAGCGCCTCCATTGAGGCTGAGGATGTTGCAAAATAACTTGGTAACGTTTTGTTACTGTTGTTATTTGTTACTAGGAACTAAAAGAGACTAAGATGCCTCGAAAAGCTGATTTCGCTGACACACATTTCGTATAGATGACTTGGGGTAACCAAGTCATCTTACAACAAAGGAGATTCGCACGAGCAGCGGAGGCAAGTAATATTTTTCGTCCTGAAAAAAAAACGCACGTGCGTCTTGCCCCCCCCCCCCCCCCCGAGATGAGATACGGCCTCGCTACGCCACTGCAACTAATAATAATAATTCTTTATTTCCAACACACAATTCTCCAGCTTACAATTCTAAAATTACTATAAGGGCTTGCGTTATAATAATATAATATAAGTAATAATAAGTTATTAATGTCTAAATTGAGAATTGTACATAGCACATTCATAAAACAACTCTGACACCCAAGCTAAGAGTGAACTTGTGTCATGAGTGTCAGGTCTCTCTAGGTTCACTATAATATAATTACATTGACAAACAGGAAACAAAGACGAAAGTAATCAAAAGAAAGTAAAATATAAAATAATTAAACTACCCTTCAATGTCCTCCATAGATGTGATGTTGCGTTATATGGCACGTGTTTTCTATAATTGATTTAATAATGACAAGGAGGTATTTGTATGATGCAACTTCCGAGTCACGCTTCGCATCTTGATTGAGGGAAAAATCTTTATCCATACATGGCTTGACCGATGACCTCAATAGTTCAACACGAGTTTATTTTATCATGGATTCTTTTAGAATTCAATGTTTTAATTCTTCTGAATGACCAACACATTTTCTTCTCGAATCGTCATCATCTAACTATTCCATTCCCAACTATGTTGGGGTATTCCCAACTATGTTGGATTCTTCCAATCGAAAGTAAATGCAGCTGAATATCAGTATTTTTCATGGTGCGACTGCTTATTTGACCTCCACAACCCAGAAACTGCATAAAACGATACCCTTCCATTTCCAGGTTGGTCCAATTCGTGTTTGATCCGATTCGCAGTAGCCCCAATTCGCGTTTTGTCCAAAATGATCAATTTTTCAGCCTTAGACCAATTATGAATTAAACCAACGGTGACTTAGACCAAGTTGGGCCTAAAAGACACCATTATAGCAACAATCAAAACTCAAACACACAACCTCTCTTTATTGTAACCAACTATCGCTCATAACTTAACCCAGTGGGTTAATTTAGTACATATTTACTTCAATAAATAAGTAACCAGTAATAAAATATCCCTGTTAAGTGATTTACTAATCAGTGTTCAAATTCGTTAAAATAAAACATATTTTATTACGATTTTATAGTGTGATAATTTTGTGCGATGATGTAAATTTGGAAGGTTTATATTGGCTATTAAAATGTGAAGGATTTCAATCTTCGTAACAAACATCAGTTATTTCTGTTTTTTTTTTATAAAGATTGAGGCTCATATACACAAACAGTCCCGGAAGTTATCATCATCATCATCATCATAATTATCATCAGCCGTAAGACGAACATAGGCATCCTCTATAGACTTCCAATAAGACCGGTTGTAAGCGGCCTGCATCCAGCGTGATCCTGTGGCCTTCATAAGATCGTCTGCTCACCTTTTGGGTGGACGTCCTACGCTACGCTGTGCTAATCCTAGTTTTCTTGGAGTCAATGCAATCGTTTTCTTTTTCCATTCTTCCGTGTCAGACGTCACGGTTTCATCAAATCCTTTTTGTTTCATATATTTTTTTACACAACCAGCCATCCCTTCAAAAAACTAATGTAAGTACTATAATCACCCCTTTTTATTAGCTATGACGACTTTAAGGTGATAGGTCAGTCCAAATACGGTTTTTATTTTTTACTTTTCTTCGTACATTATCTAGACTAGAGATCTAACATATAGATAAACTATGATGTAAATTACCTCAAAAATGAATACACGATTCAATGAAATTTTCTCGATACAAAAAAAAAGTGCAAAGTTGGGTCTATATTTTTTATTTTTTGTACTTTATGGCGTATCTACTGTGAGTTATGGAAAATATGTTGCTTCAAAATTGTAGATAATACTAGTATCTAAATTGTGTAGAGACAGTTTTATTTAATAAAAGTTTTAATTTATAAAAGGACGTCATTATGTTTGGGCACGTACGCCGTTTTATTCTGGGCATACATTCACTATCGCAAACAATTGATTATTTTTTGGTTTCTTACTCACCTTTAGACAAGCCTTTATTAAATGAACGTAACTTCCGAAACAAGCTCCAGATTTTTAAATAAAATTGACCATAATAAGATTATTCAATGGAAAAAGTGTACAGGAAAATCTATCTTCTGGATCTATGGAGGATGCCTATGTCCAGTGATGAACTACGTCTGACTCTACATTGAATGATGGATAGGTGACAGATTGTCAGTAAAGTCCTTTATGGCTTGAACGCTGTGACAGTAGAGAATTCCTCTCAGAATAGGAAAACCTTTGTTTGGAAATCGATTGTGAATCTGTCATAGGCCAATTAACATCTTAGAATAATGAACGTTATTTTTTATAGCATCAGACAATTTTAGAAAACAATGGATATCATTAAAACAAATCATATTCAGAATAGATGATAGGTATATCGGTACAAAGAGATAATTTTTGGTAGATCATTGTCTTCCACGAGGATTGCACTTTTAGTAATTTGCGTCCAGTTTTTAGGGTACACGAAGAGTAAAACAGTATACGACCCCGAGCCAGTTTCTGGGTTGTGCTAGGTTTTGCAAGATTCTGAATAATAGTTACGACTGTCGAGCATCTATAAATGAGAGTCGAGACCAACAACTTAAAGTGCTATCTGAGACAAGGACAAAACACGCTATGATAGATCCAACAGATATCAAAGATTACATGACCCAGATTGGTCTATGGATGGGCTATAGACCAATCTGGGTAAGCGCAGCTTAACCTTAAAGATCGGTCTTTTCGGTTGTTGTTGTTAAGCAACAAACTCCTGTGTTTAATAAAATATTCCACTTACAACACCTTCAAAAATATTGATAGGTGCCGTGTGTGGAATTTCTCAGGCGCCATTCATGCAGTAACCACATGAACGGATGCCCAACGTGGATACCTCAGCAATTTCTCCAAAACCTATACTCACAATTGTATCACTTCATACTACATCCACAAATTCACGGCCAACAAGCAAAACAAACTGTAACACAAATAATAAGCGGCAAATGATTTGCATGTAGTGTAGATGCACTTTTTTTCAACTCATTTGCACATGCGTACGAAGTTTTTTTACTAAGACGCATTGCGTTTCGCGTAATATGTTTGATATCAATGCCAATGTTACTGGGTTATTGATGATTAATATGTTAATTAAGAGTTCGTTATTGGTTTTTTAGGAGCTTGTGGCTAAATAATTACAGCCGTACAGCCTGATCTTCCGGATTAATCCGCGCTTGTCGAGGTTAGTCTGTGGATGGGTGACTGTATCTGTCATAGCGACTTTCCTCCGTGCTTCGGAAAGCACGTAAAGCTGTTGGTCCCGGCTGCCATTTGTAGATCTTTGACAGTCGTTACTGTTTGTCGGAAGCTCATAAGTCTGACAACCAGTCTTACCCTGGGGTATGGTATTGCCCAGTTACTGGGTTGTGGAGGTCTGATAGGCAGTCGCTCTATGTAAAATACTGATATTGCTGCCCTAGCCCCCAATGTAGTTGGGAAAAGTCTAGTCAAGTGATGTTGGTTTTGTGTTCTGGTGAAAACTGCGTTTTTAACCAGCGCAGCGGTGTGATGTGGTGGATTAAGGGTACTACTATCTAAGCACCAATTCCGTAGCTTCGGCCCACGTTTCGGGAGTTTCCTATTCTTTAACACTTACGAAAACAAGATAAGTTTGTGTTACGAACTTAAAAATGGTGACAACATTATTGGTCAGTTGTCCCAACTCCCGATTTGTTGTCAGATCTTATGAATTCACAACTAATAGGCAGTGGGTTTCACTCAAAAGTTTTGAGTTACTTTCGTACGGGCCCGTAATTTCGTTGCATCATTTGCGTCTGATTTTTGTTATGTATTCATTAAGTTTAGCGTCCACAGGTCATCGTACGTATCGGACGCATCGCATCAAACGGATTTCTGTATCGGCAGCGATCGGATTGCCGACGCGAGTATCAGCAATCGGATTGCCGATGCACCTTCATCGCGTCTACTGATCGGCATTCCATATGACGTCATCGGTACGCATCGCATGAAGGCATTGCCGATGAGCCGTCCGTACGATGAGGATCAGTGGACACAGTTGTATGAGTTTTAATACGAGGCAAACTAAAATCCGTTACGTACGATACCATAAAGGGTATTCCATCATTGTCAAGCCAATTACTCATCAAATATCAATATAACTAAAAAATATTAATGAAAATGGGTTAGTTTCAGTATCAAACAATTGCAAATCAATTTAGTAAGTCATAGTTGGAGTATTTTTATACATTGGTCCCACACTAAGTATTTCCGAGGTGACTCTGGAAGGGCATGCGGACAGCGAGTAAAGGGCAACTCGCTGTCCGACCATGGACCATGCCCGGGTCGACGGCGCGTCGTGTTCCACGCGCGCCTCAAAGAGCGTCAGCAAAAATGACAGGGCGGGGTCTCAGAGGGCCAAAGCCTGCCGGGGTCGCGAGATTAGTCAATACAAGTCTGACAGTCCTCCCGCCCTGAATGACAGGGCCCCCTCTCAGAGGGCCAAAGCCTGCCGGGGTCGCGAGATTAGTCAATACAAGTCTGACAGTCCCTCCCGCCCTGCCTGGGGTGGGAGGACTCATTTGATGATTTTACCACTCTAAAAAAAAAAGGACTCTGGAAGCTAAGGGGAATATTGAAGGATCACCGTCGATTTTAGTCAGTACAAGTCATGAAGAAAATTTTTTTGCCACCCTGACCGATTTTAAGACTTATTTTTCCAAAAATACAGTTTAAAATCGGTCGGGGTTTGGTGGCACAAAATTGTGCCATTGGGGCGCATTGGGGTCCGAGAGGTTAAACGAGCAATTCTTGTATATTTATATATAATCAGGATCTCGGCTAGGCTCTAAGAATTTTCATGAAAGTTACAGATTAGGGGTTTTTCGCCTCAAGGAATCGATTTATCAAGGGTTCGAGAAAAGCTCGGTTCCCAAGATATAGACGTTTTAAAAACCGAGCAAAGCTCGGTCAACCAGATATTTTTATTAATAATAAAAGGTATTTCTTCTGTATCGTGGATGCGCTTACAAAATTATTGTACAGTTCACAAACACCAACACCCAGACCCGGAACATCTACTTAGATAGAGAGAGATCATACAAATATTCTGTTTCGTGCGGGGATAGAACCCGCTACACGCTGAGCAGCAGTCAATCGCCCAACCACTGCGCCAACCTCTCAAATAATATTACTTTTTTTTAAATATTTCTTAACTAATATTATTTTTTATACTTTACATTGAATTAAATGATGTAGTGTCACATCGCCTTTTTAGCCATAGCCCTTTACGTTCCAGAGCCACGGTTACCCCCGAGAGTCCCGCGATCCCGGCAGAATGTCACACCGCCTGGTTTCAATTTCTGCTTGTCCTATAAAAAAGTTCATCGTTAAGATACCCCTTAGGCCATACCTACCTTACAAGCGAAATTACGTCATACCAAATTTCCCCTGGGCGGGGCTTACGATGGGCGTGTACAGTAGGCGTGGCGACCCGGTCATTGACCTATCCACATAGAGCTATATACACATAACTTTTCAGTATGTTGCTATATTTGCAATTCTAAGTTGGCCGCTAAGTAGCAGAATTTGTAGTATTTAATTAAAAGATGAGTTGGATTGTGTGGTGTTGGTTGTAAGGAAAAGACCAGTATTCCATGTGGTCTTTTAATCCACCACTGCATCTCCTGGGCCTTTTCTTCCATCATCATCATAATCAGCCGTAAGACGTCCACTGCTGCACGTTCATCGCTTACCATGAGACGAGATATTGATGAAACGCGAACCTATCGTTAAGTAAATTAATAAAAAAAAATCTTTCCTTGTGAAAGAGTTCCCACAATCGTTTCAGCCATCATCATCACCGGGCACGCCGCAATTGCGGCGGTAAGACCCCTCTTTGGGGAGTGGCTGGAGAGACGTCACGGCGTCCTGATCTATCGGATGACGCAGGTCCTCACCGGACACGGAAGTTTCGGGAGGTTCCTGTGTCTGATAGGGAAGGAGGAAACGCCCGGGTGCCACCACTGCGAAGATCGCCCGGAGGACACAGTAGAGCATACGGTGCAAGACTGCCCAGCTTGGGCAGTGCACCGACGTGTCCTCACGGCGGCGATAGGCGGAGACCTCTAGCGCCCGGCATTGGTTGCGGCCATGCTGCGGGGCGAGACGGAGTGGGAAGCGGTCGCCTCCTTCTGCGAAGCAGTAATGCTCGTGAAGGAGGAGGCGAACCGCGAGAGAGAGAGGACAGCGTCCTCCCTCCGCCCCAACCGCAGTGGTAGGCGCCCGCGGCGTCGGACGTCAGCAGACGATCTCCGGCCACCGTAGGCGCGGGCATGCGGGCAGCGAGTAAAGGGCAACTCGCTGCCCGACCATGGACCATGCCCGGGTCGACGCGACGGCGCGTTGTGTCCCACGCGCGCCTCAAAGAGCGTCAGCATGACGGGGCCCCCTCTCAGAGGGCCAAAGCCTGCCGGGGTCGCGGGATTATTTCCTTACCGTGACCCCGGAACATAACAGGCTACTGAAGGACACCGTGGATTTTAGTCAGTAGAAGTCTGACAGTCCCGCCCCGGGCAGGGCGGGAGGACTCATTTGATGATTTTACCAGGCTAAAAAAAAAAGACGTCCACTGCTGAACATAGGCCTCCCCTTTAGACTTCCAGTAGCCTTTTCTTTAGCGTGGTAAAATCATCAAATGAGTCCTCCCCTCCAGGGTAGGGCGGGAGGGACTGTCAGACTTGTACTCACTAAAATCCACGGTGTCCTTCAATAGCCCTTTACGTACTGATGTCACGCACACACAAACACTTTTTCTCTTTTTAAAAATGACTTTTCATACTGATGGGCCCGATCAATTTCTCATTTTGTATGCAAAAGAATTTTTTTTTTTGCGAATTTCCAAAAGTCTTGGAACAAACATTGTTCAGTAACATTAAATCAATCAAATCAAATCAAATCAAATCGTTTATTTCAAGTAGGCCAGTTACAGGCACTTTTGAATTGTCAAAAGACAAAATTAAAATAAAATAGTTTAACAAATAGTTACGGTGCTACAGTCCCAGTCACAAGACATAAAAACTGTGAAAGTACTGTAGATGCCCATTCCAAAGCGTAGATCTCTATGGAGAAGAACGGGCAAGAAACTCCATGGACACTCTTTTTCAATCGCCAAAATTATAACAAAATCTTTGTTACATCATTCAACTTGTGATGGTACATTATTGTGAGAACGATGTTGCAAGTGAAAAGTGCCCATAGGTGATTAATATAAAAAAAACAAAATTCTTTATAATTAAAATAAACCGTGGCTGCTAAGAGATGACCAGTCACGACTGACAGCGCCCGTTCACGAACATGACACATGCATCAGCATCACTCAGCTCAACCATTTTGAAGGGAACTAAATGATCCGACACACGCGCCACCGCCAGCGAGACATTAGAGTGAGCATGACATAATCTCAACCGCCAAGGTCATTCAAGTCATTAAAAGACGTGGGTATCTACTCATTGAAAGTTATAAAGTACATTGTACTCACAAAATGATTCCTGTGAAACTATATAATACTAGAAAGATTGACTCTATACAATGCAAGGTTAGTTAACAATCTTCATCAGCTCCGACATTAGTATTAGATGATACCCTACGACTGTCGTTAAAAAAGAAAAGAATAAACACACAGAAAAATAACGAATTAAAACTAAAGTCAAATACGATAATAATACAGAATAATTTGTTAAAAGAACATGAACAATGTCTTGTGTTCAACACAGCGACCAACTATGCTTATCATCTAAATAATCACTCACAGAATAGTAAGCCTTAGAACAGAGGTTAGCTTTTACTTTTGCTTTAAACACGTTAAATGGCAAATCTAGGAAAGAGGACGGTAACTTATTATAAAAAGTTATACCAACCCCAACGAATGAATTATGCACCTTATGAAGCCGATGAAAAGGAACACGAAGTTTGTGCTTATTCCTGGTATTAAAATTATGGATATCACTATTTTTACTGTATAGGTCAATGTTTTGCCTGATATATAAGATGTTGGCAAATATGTACTGAAAAGCCACTGTGAGAATTCCAATCTCTTTGAAGAAATCTTTCAGAGAATCTCGCGCACCAAGTTGGTAGATGGCACGAACGGCTCGTTTCTGGAGTACAAATATATTTTGGATATCAGCGGCTTTGCCCCACAGTAGAATACCATAGGACATTACGCTGTGAAAATAACTAAAATAGACTAATCTTGCTGTGTCAACGTCAGTGTACTGTCTAACTTTTCTAACAGCGTAGGCGGCCGAACTAAGCCTACCTGCTAGGTTCGATATATGTTGACCCCATTGTAATTTTGAATCTACTGTTATACCCAGAAACAGAGCTGAATCAACAGTTTCAAGCTCCACATTACCGAGGACGATGTTGGGACCCAGATTTCTAACATTGGGCAAAGCGAACTTTACGCATTTAGTCTTCTTGGGATTGAGCACAAGGTTATTTGCCGTGAACCAATCTATGACCCTCGATAGTGCGTTGTTTACGTCGTCAAACAATTGTCTATTCCTATCTACTTTAAAGATTAGAGAAGTGTCATCTGCGAACAGTACTACATCGCAGATGTTCTTCAAATGGTATGGTAGATCGTTAATATAAACCAGGAATAGAAACGGTCCAAGTATTGAGCCTTGGGGTACACCTAGCTGAACAGGTAACCCAGAAGATTTCGCGCCACTAACATCGACACATTGAAGTTCTGTTAGACAAATATGACTCAATTACTTTGAGGGCTTCATTCTGAACACCGTAATGACGAAGTTTACGCAATAGTGTATCGTGGTGTACGCAATCGAAGGCTTTAGAAAGATCACAAAAAACACCAATTGCATTTTGCGACTTCTCCCATGCGTCAAATATGTGTTTCAACAAAGCAACACCCGCATCAGTAGTCGAACGGCCTTTTGTGAACCCGTACTGATCATTATGAAGTAGACTATTTCAATTAAAATGGCGAAGTAACTGTCTAAGTATTAACTTTTCAAATATTTTGCTGAATGCAGGTAGAATAGAAATTGGTCTAAAATTACCAATATCATTTTTACAGCCAGTTTTAAATAAAGGGATAACTTTACTGCTCTTCATAAGATCAGGGAAAGTACCCAAGTCAACGCATTTATTGAAAGTAACAGCAAGATAGGGGGCTACGATGTCGATTATATTGCTCAAAAGTTTTACAGAAATGCCCCAGTAATCACCAGTGTTTTTAGACTTGAGTGAATTGAAAACATTAACTACGTCATGAGGCGTTACATGTTCGAATCTCAATACTTGACTACATTCAGGGACGCTACTTTGCAAAAGGTTTTCAGCCTTGGACGGTGACGAATTTAAGGAGCGAGTCGTAGTTGCAGGAATGCTGGCAAAAAACTCATTAAATACCTCAGCTACGTCAGCTGGTTTATTAACTAATTTACCATCAACCATGATCTCAAGTTGATTTTCTTGTTTATGTGATTTACCCGTTTCGTTGTTAATGATTTTCCAAGTAGTCTTTACTTTATTATTAGAGTTTTTAATAGTGTCACTTAAAAATTTCGATTTTGCAATACGGCAAATCTTTTTAAATAATTTTGAATAATTTTTAACATATTCTAGAAAAGTTTTATCAAATTTATACTGCCTCATACCGTACAACTCGTATAATCTCGCTCGACTTTTATAAATGCCCGGTGTAGCCCATTGGTTGAAGCCAGCGGAAGTCCCAGCAATGTTAATAGATTTAGTTTTAAAAATGGATTTATACTCATTTTGCACAACATCAAAAAGAGCCTCATATATTTCATTAGGGGTTTCGTGTTCTACAATTGACGGTGAAACTTTAAGAGCTATATTATTTTTAAACTTACTGCAACGACTAACAGTATAAGGCGTGCATTCTATTTTGTGCGGCTTTTTATTTAATGGCATAGGGAAGCTAGCCATTTGTCCACAGTGATCAGATGATAAATCGGTTAACACTAATATATTTTCGGCATTAACATCACAAAACATATTATCTAGACAAGTTGAAGAAGACGCGGTGATCCTTGTTGGTTCGAAAAACAAATTAACTAAATTAAAGGATTTAAACAAGTTGAGAAGCCTGATACTTAGTGGAGTAACATCTAAAATATTAACATTGAAATCTCCACATACTATTATGTTTTTACTACTGAATTTTACCTTATTAAGTGCATCCTCCATTACAAATTCGAAACTAGTAAAGTCCCCAGACGGGGGTCTTTTTTTTTTTTTTTTTTTTTTTACGTGGCAAAATCATCAAATGAGTCCTCCAGCCCCGGGCAGGGCGGGAGGGACTGTCAGACTTCTACTGACTAAAATCCACGGTGTCCTTCAGTAGCCTGTTATGTTCCGGGGTCACGGTAAGGAAATAATCCCGCAACCCCGGCAGGCTTTGGCCCTCTGAGAGGGGGGCCCCGTCATTATGATGACGCTCTTTGAGGCGCGCGTGGGACACAACGCGCCGTCGACCCGGGCATGGTCCATGGTCGGGCAGCGAGTTGCCCTTTACTCGCTGCCCGCATGCCCGCGCCTACGGTGGCCGGAGATCGTCTTGCGACGTCCGTCGCCGCGGGCGTGCACCACCGCGGTTGGCAGACGGGGGTCTATAAACACAAATAATAATATACCGCTCGAGCTCAACACAAGACAATTCGATGGTGCGCTCAATGGAAAGATTAACTAAGTCTAAACGTTGCTTACATTTTAGCTTGTTGGAAACAAGAACTAAAGATCCACCACGTATAGCATTTTTTCTCACAAAAGCACTCTGTACGGAAAATAAATCATCATTGATAAACGCTACTTCATGTTCTTTCAACCAATGTTCAGTTAAACACAACACATGATCATTATAATATTCTAAAAATAAGCTTACCTCTAATTCTTTGCCGCACAAACCTTGCATATTTTGATGCACAACATTCAACATATGCGACTTAGCCTTTGTCGAACTTAACAGTTTAAAGTACTAGGTGTAGGTAAACTAATGTTAGTATCATCATTAGTAACAGAATCAAAAGTGAAGTTAGTACGAAAAGTATCAATAGCGACGTTAGTGTCACCACTAACAGAAAACGTAGGTACGATACAAGTACCGGTGTAAACGCGTAAAGTGTATGCTAAAAGATTAGCAATCTGTCTCCTACAACTAGCTGGCAAAAACATGGAACTATCAGTTAGCTTGTAATATGTAATAAAACTGTTACAATCAAAATATATAAACGCGTCACTGTGACGAAAAGTCCTATTGTACATTAACAGGTTTAAATTATAAATATGCCTGTTTTGTTCATCAGACAAACAATTAGAGTAAGGCAACGCTGAATAAATAAATTTACAATTACTGGACTCATGTAGCTTTAACATTAAATTAAAACATTCAATTACATCTTTCTTTCTGACGGCTAAGCTATTCCCAAATAACAATATAACAGTTGAATTGGGGTTTATTTTTGTCATTTTAAGACTATTAATTAACTGGCTCTCAAAGCGGTGAAGGAAAACATCGTGAGGAAACCGGCATGTCCTAGAACCAAAAATTCGAAGACATGTGACATCCACCAACCCGCACTGGGCCCGCGTGGTGGATTATGGCCCACTCCCTCTCACAGAGAGGAGGCCTGTGTCCCAGCAGTGGGAACAATATAGGCTGATGATGATGATGATGAATTAACTGGCTAAAACTGGCACCGGGTAAACAATAATTAATAATATTTTGTTGAGAGCACTGACTTAAAAAACTACCAAAACCTTTACCAAATTTGTCTGAAAATAAATAAGTTGTGTTAACAGATTTATTCAAAACATTATTAGTACCTACTGGTTGAGCCGTTAAGGTTGTGGGTGTATCATGCTGGGGTGCTGGAGTCTGGGAGCAGGCACAGCTACAGGAGAGGTTGTTGGTCAGAGACTCATATCTCTCTGCATTGTACTTTACCAAGTCCACCAGCTCATTAGCCTCCAGCATGCGCTTACTCAGATCTTGTTGAGAAGCCTCATATTTTCTAAAGATATCCTTTAGAGCATATTCCCTCACAAACAGCTCATCCTGAAGGTTTTGAGTGTCAGTGTCATACATAGTCCTACAAATTTCCAAATCAGTATGACACTTCTTTAATTCTAATAATAAATTCACATTTTTTTCTCTAAGTTTTAAATTTAATTTGTTTAATTTTTGACGTTTTAATGACTTTTTAATTTTTCTAATAAACTTATTTATTTTAATATATTTTTTAATCTTATTATGACTAGTAAATGAACTGCATTTATTGATAGTGTCATTAGTTAAGTCTATGGTCACAATTGGCTCAACACATATGGGTCCGGACCGGCTATCAACCAACTCATCATACAAACTGCATGTGTTCGCAGACACTTCACTAGCTCTAAGCATTTCTAGGTGTGTTACAGTGTTGTGTGCTTTACTTAATTCCATTTCCAGTTCCGAAATACGTTTTAAAGCCTGATCATAAGTGTCACTGCACCGCTCAAAGTTGGCAACAAGTTCACGGAGTTGTTGATGCTGGCTGATTGGCTGAGTTACCCCCGAGAGGTTTTGCGCATTTAACGTTACACGTTGTATAATAAGTTAATAACTAGCTCGATAGATGGCGTTGTCGTCGAATTAGATCTCGCTATGGTTTCGTTACCGTGCGGCTGTTAAAACGTTCGGAGTCAACATCTTCGGCCACGACAATTACGAAGCAGAAAAAGTATTAAACTCACCAATTTTTGTTTTAAGATCGAGCTTTATTGTTTCGATCTTAAGTTAAGACGAGCTTTATTTAAGATTTAATTAATTTAATTAAATTCAAGATTTGAATTTAATTTAAGATTCTTAATAAAATTTGTAATGTTCTAGACAAAGACATGGGTCGTACTTGCAAAATCGCTTACCAGGGCTTACAAGTACGACTTCTTTAAGAAACCACGTTCTAAAACCTGGGCTCGGGATACTTCCAAGTATTTTCTATCTGGATAGGAAATTGAACTTTAACTACATACAAGTAAAGAGCAAAATCGCTTTTACAAATAAATACGTACTTATGGTGTATAGACAATTAGTTTCTACTACTATTATAGTGTCGTACCAAGCACCGTTATTATTATTGCAGCTTACACAGGTTCAAGGTTAAAAATTAAAGAAAGAATTGCATATTTTGTTCCTTACTACCGTATTAAAGTTAACTTTCCAAGCGAGTCATCTTTACAGTGAAAAGTACGAGCGAGAACGATCTGGGGGCACGGCAGTGGCCCCAGATCGTTCTGAATGTTGATTTATAACTACAAAATAATTTGAATAGGACTTGGCTTCTATGAGATCTCAAAACTTTTTACGATGGAAAGACTGCATCGAGAGACTTGGTATTTTTTTACATTTAATGTTTTTGGTGGGTGTATTATTTCTTATTGCAAAGAGCGTGCTGCTCGAGACCCGAACGCGGCCGAGTCCGGCGACCGTCGACTAGTCGAGCCCCGACGGAGCGAGTCCGAGTAAAATACTTTAAAGTCTTAAAAAGTTTTTCGGGTTGGTCTGCGAGACTCGGGTCCGGCGAATCTAGAAATTATTTAAATGAAAAGAATGAAATTAAACGATGTTTGAGTTGTTTTGTTAAATTTAATTATGAGTCTGAGACGTCTGAGTAGCCGTGTGAAATACTTTGAAGTCTTGCAAGTATTATGGGTCGGTACCTGTACCCTTAGCACGAGTTTTCAGCATTTGAGACGTAAACTTAACTGGAACTTTGACAATTCAAATTGACAATTATTTTCAAGGGAAAAGTTAGTTCCTTCTTCTTACACCAGAGGCGCTGTTTAATTTTTTCATACAAGAAACGCTGTAAATACTGTAAAGTAAAAGAGTGAAAATTCGTGCTAAGGGTACTGGTGTAAGTACGTACTTGGAAGCAAATACTTGGTGTAAAAACGTGGTACCGTAAATACCTACCTTCCCTAATTGATACTAGCACTTCACTTCGCCCGTGACTTCGTCTGCGCATGTTTCTATCTTCAAACTCAGTGAATTTAAATGCCTGGTCACCCTCGTTATAAGATACTTTTGGAAAATCTAATAATGGTCCAGTCCTGATTTTCCTATGTTCACCCCGTTAGGGGTTGATTTTATAAACATAGATGAATACACAGTCATCCTTTATTTGATTGAGAGATTATTAAGTCCAAGTTTTGCGTTTATCGAAGCAAGCAGTAAAATCCTTCTCTTAAAACGTCATCACCCATTTTCACCAATGTAGGGGGTGATTTTCGAAAAACCCAAAAACACGAGTTTGATTATTTTTGATCTATACCGAGTTTCAAATTCATCGATTCGCACGTTATGATTTTCCTGTACAAACTTTAAAATCATCTAGATACCAATGGAGGGTAGTTTTGAAATAAGAATAATGTCCATCTTTTTTATTCACTTATACTCATATTCGTACCAAGTTTCCAGTTTATAAACCCAAGGAATAAGATTTTTCATACAAACGTTTTCACACCTTTTCACCCCCTTAGAGGAGGATTTTCGCAAAATCCCGTCTTATTGCCACCCTACATGGTAGACTGCAAATGCTGTCCAAAATTCAAGTTTCTGCGTTTAGCAGTTTCGGCTGTAGTCGAGTCTTAATAAAAACCCCTGTTCTTTTACAATTATGTGTATAGATTATGGATAACGAAAATAACTAACTGCATTATTTTTTTCTTTTTCAGATGCTGCCAACAAGATAAAAATATGAGAAACACAAAAATAGTAGTCAAATAAAAATATTTTCAAAAATGTACTAAGTGCAATAATAGTTTAATAAATCGATGATTCAGAATCAAATTATTTTAAAAACGGGTTCAATCTAATTGAAAAAAGGTGCTTTTATTATTCTTTATTTTTCAAGTTTTTCTCAAAAAACTTATCTTTTTAAAATACTTAACTATACTACTATTTATTATCTTCTTAAAAAGCTATCTTATATGCTAAATAAATTTATTTATGTCAAATATTATTTTTCAAATTTTTAAATTCTTTGTTCCTACGTCATCTTTGAAAAATCCTTTAAAACTAGAGAGTGTTTTGTGCAAAAGTGTAACTATGTCAAAAACTGACTGTGTGAAAACGTTATAAAAACTAAAATGAGCAGACTTCTAAGTGTCGAACAGAAATTAAAAGTGAAACTGAAAAAAAAAACCTTCAAAAGTGAACATTTAAAATATGAACTTTAAAGCTAGACCGCGTTTCTTAAAATTCAAAAAAACCCTCTAACCTTATTATGAACAATCCGAAAATTTAAATTTTCAAAAACTTTAAAAAAAGCGGCAAAATTTTAAAATTTGCAGCAAAATTTTTAAACTTAGTGGCAAATCGCAACTGACTTTATGTTGAACGCTATAGGTGAAAATGAGTTTATGAACGACTATCGGGATCAGAACTGCGGCATGTACACCACTTGGTACAGCCGTGGTGATAGTGGGGTCCACCACCATCAAATGGGACAATTGTACCATCATGGACCTCCTATGATAAAGACTGAGGCTGGTGTGAACAGCGATTGCATGATGGCTGTGGACTACGCGCCGCCAATTAAGGTAAGAATTTCGTTAATTTTTCTTCTTTCCTAAACCATAATATACGGGCATGCGGGCAGCGAGTAAAGGGCAACTCGCTGCCCGACCATGGACCATGCCCGGGTCGACGCCGCGTTGTGTCAGCGCGCCTCAAAGAGCGTCAGCATACTGACGGGGCCCCCTCTCAGAGGGCCAAAGCCTGCCGGGGTCGCGGGATTATTTCCTTACCGTGACCCCGGAACAAAAAGGGCTACTGAAGGACACCGTGGATTTTAGTCAGTAAAAGTCTGACAGTCCCTCCCGCCCTGCCCGATCCTTTATTTTAATAAAATACATTGTTGAGTTCCGACATCCACGCGAACGAAGTAGCGGGCACAGCTAGTATAAAACATAAAATTGTTTAATTAGCGTAATTACATTAGAATGCAGATCAACAAACTCGCATTATTTTGACGTTTTTCGAGAAGTTGAAACCGAAGCATTGCATAGTATATGCGATTTTTAAGCTATTGTATAGCTTTTATCGCGGGCTCTGAGCGCGGAGACCGAATGAAGAAATTCCGTAACGAAAACAAACCTAACACCCCGCATCGTCTAAAGTCGTTTCAGTTCGGCAGACATCAGCACGGTGTTTGTCTTGATGTTTCACTTGATTGACGTAGTTGACCATAGCCTAAAAAAAAGGAATTCCTTAGGTTGATAAAAAATGCTATGCAATAGCTTTGCCGTGGCAGTCCCCGCGTGCCGCACTTATTTTTTAAATTTTAAGGAACTTTGGGGTCTTCAAGTTAAGAGTGAACAGGTTACTTCTAGGCAAGCGTGCTTCACCGTCAACCACATCTTCGTAGAGGTTTTGACCTCTATCTCGCCTATTTTTACATTTAGTTTAAATAACATTCATGTAATCATGTTATTTTCCTGTTTTAGTGTTAATTTACAGAAAAGGAAATTCCCCATAATTACTGCCACATAGACGGCTAATTTGAAACGAATTAAACCACAGCTAGAATTTAGGTATATCAAGTGCAAACAGCGCAAATTAAAGGTGTCGAACTAATCACTGGCTATGATCTATGGTTATTTAGTTCTGTACCTACGTAAATGCCAGCACTAATAGTGCTGGCATTTACGTAGGTACAGAACTAAATCGACATGGTGACTTTTTAACCAACTGAAAAAAGGAAGGGGTGTTCAATTCGTCGGTTGAATAAACTCGATCATGCCTGGTTTCTATCAGAAGTCGATGGCAAAAAAAAATCAAGGAAATAAATAACAAAGTCACTGAACGTAAAATTATTTTAGGACGACATTTTTGTGTTTTTGTTAGAAGATTGTTTAATTTTATTTTCAGTTTTTTTTTTTTTTTATTTAAGTTCCTAAACCATTATATCGTAAACCTAAAGTGCACAAACTTTCAATAAAAATAGCGTCATTATTGGCAAAAATGGTTCTACTATTTTTAAAGTGGAAAGGACTAACAGACTCTGATTGATTAAAAACTCACCCTGATCCTTTTTATTTACACTTTGCGTAAACAGTCCCGCAATATTCAAAAGCTTACTTCTTTTCAAATTGCCTACCTCTTAGCACCTTCAGAACCATCGTAGGCGGGCGGCGAGTATTGGGTGACTCGCTGTTCGATCATGGACCATGCCCGGGTTCACGGCACTTCGCCATTCACATGCGCAAACCTCGTGCAATGTTAGCCCGACTGGCGCACCTCGAAACGGGTCGAGATTTTGTTATGATGTGCGTGGGCGACGCATAGATACTACGACGCACAAATACAAGTTAAATTACTTCCCGTCTTTATACTATGGTACAAGTCTGACAGTACTACTTTTCCTGCTAGTCCACTAGTCACATAGATGAATTTACCACGCTAAAAAAAAGACAGTAGCTATCATTTTTTTTACTTTTACCAAAAGAATAACCCTGTAATTATAATTGATTCCCTAATGCATCCCAATAAAGACTTATTAAACTGCACCATAAATAAAGAAGAAATGCTAATACAATAACATTAAAACAATAGCGTGACTTTACTCACACAAAGTCACGAACAAACCAACTGTACCATAAAAATGGCGATCTTTAATGAATTCCAAAGATTACACAGGAAAATAACAGCCACCTGCCATATGGAATATATAATTATCACCTGAGCCACGTCATAATTATAATTTAATCTTCCGAGTAAAACATTAAAATTGAACAGATAGTCGGAAATAATTTAGATTCAAACGTAATCGGTTTAATTGCTATATTAATAATGTGGTATTTTTAATCGTTTAATTAATGGTCATGCATTCTGTAAATTAAGTTCTGTACCCTTAGCACGAATTTTCAGTATTTGAGACGTAAAGTAAACTGGAACTTTGACAATTTCAAGCTGACAATTTTCAATGAAAAATTTAGTTCCTTCTCCGCACACCAGAGGCGCTGTTCCGTTTTTTCATACAAAAACGCTGTAAATACTGGAAAGATGCTGTAAAGTAAAAGAGTGAAAATTCGTGCTAAGGGTACAGAAGTGACAATGTCGACTGTCATTGTAGTTCAATGTGAAATCTACCTCTCAACATTAGACAGTATGGTCCGACCGCCGACGATGATCGAGTAACGAGTAGAACTAGAAACTATAAAAGAGTTGGCGATCAGCGGGAAGCGAGTGTAGTTTCGACAGTTTTGGCGCCGGGCTATAAGCGAGTGTGCAAGTGCGACGAGCGATTACTCGCGCCACTCGCTCGCGGTTGATCAATCCTTTGCAAATCGTTCAGCGATGTTCGCTCGGCTCGCTTGATCAAGCGAGCCGAGCGAACATCGCTGAACGAGTATCGCTGAGCGAGTTTATTTTTGAAAGCTCGTCGCTCAGCGACAAAACTAGTAAAGCGAGTCGTCGCGGTCGCCGGCAGTGTGAACAGTCAGAGAGCAACTATTAATATACGCATCTCTTTCGTTTACACGGAATGTACATTTATTGTGCGTTTCTTGAGAGAGAAAATCGCCGATAGTTAATCGTTTTCTCGCCGCCGGTCGGACCACTGCCTTAATGGCCTATTCTATTCTCACATAGAAGGCTTATGTCCCAGCATTGGGAACATAGAAGGCTCATAATACTAATATGGCATAATCAGCCTATAATGTTCCCGCTATACTGAGAAATAGGCCTCCTGTGTGAGAGGGAGGGGGCACTGTTCGGGTTGATAAATTTCAAATATCTTCATACGTTTAGACGTTTTTCTTCACCGTTTTGGGAGCAGTGGTGATTAAATAAGTCACATAAAACTCTGCTCCCGATGGGATTTTCCACTGTAAATATGAATACGTATTATCATTTATTTTGGACGTCTTTAATACATTTAATAAACCCAATGCAAACTTTTTTCTCCTAATTAACTTACTTTAATTGATGAGTTTTCAAAAAATCTATCGTTTGTGGTCTCTTTCGTTTTATAAGTGATACAAAGCTGATAGACCCAGCAATGCCTTATAAATAGGTTGACTGGTCAACACGCGCCATAAGCGCGGTGTCGGTGATCTGAAATGTAATTTTCTATCAAAAGTTGCTAAGATGTCGAGTAATAAGAATTACGAAAGAAGAAGACAAATGATAAAATGATAAATGATATTTATTTAGCAAATTGGTTTTAGCAAAATCTTTTACACGTCATAAAGACACTATTTTTAAACTAGATGGGGCCGGTGTTTCGTACCTGACTACTCTGAGAAGAAACAGCCGAAACAAACTCAGAGGTCACAGTCCCTTTTAAAGTCCAGACAATTTTGTATTGGTAAAGTTATATGAGAACCATGCAGGTGTCTGAGGTGGTCTTTTGAAGAAAGAACCACACAGATTTGAGTGGGCATGTCCAGTCAGTGCAAGCATGTGTCAGTTACCGTGTAGCTCAACTCATTACACAAGCAGCTCAACATTCTGCGACCACGAATGAATAGGAATAACGACTGAAAAAGAAGCTGCATCTTATAAAATTACCACAGTTACTATTTTGGCTTCTTCTCATTATCAAATGTCATAGCCATCTACCTTAACGCTAGAAAAAGAAGCCCTTATCAAATCACATGAGAAGATGAATTACCAGCGTTTTTTCTTTGCAATGTCACATATCTATGTTTTAGCGTTGGTTTATTACCTATATTTACTTAGTTTTTATTACTAAAAATATTGTAAAGTCAACTAGTGAGTCTTGCTGTCACGGTTGCAACCAGAAGTTCTCGCAAACATTTCTCGGCATCCATAAAATTATCAACATGATATATACTATTAGGCTATTAACGGCATTTCCATTTTTCATATTTTCTCGAAAACTACAAAAGCTATTGAAACCGTAATTAGACGGATCGGTAGAACTTTTTTTTACTGATAAAAATGGCCTCAGAAAATAGAAAATGCCAAAATGTGTTAAGGACGGCAGAAGAGCTATCCTCAATTTCTCTACAGTTACCGCAAGCCCTTTTCACTACGGCCCCATTCACAAATCCCATACGGCACTCCCATTGATTCCCCACACCTCCATTCATGATCCACCTGTCTAAAATCAACAGCTAACCAGATGATTACTCACGTCACTGGAACGTGACCATTTTTTAGCCTCACCCAGCATCACAAGATCTATAGGAAGTAGAAAAAATGGTCACCCGACGCCAAGGCATGGAAAATCGTGGTCAGTCGTGCGTAGATATTTTAGAATAATATAAGCTACCTGTTTTTTGATTTCTTGTGGTCAGTTTTTTGTGGTGGTAATGGCACGGGCAGTGTCAGGGACCTGGTGTCTTGGTTTTGTTGGGTGGTGGCGTAAAGTAAATATAGAGGCGTTGGGTAACTAGCTTTTGAATGGGTTTTGGTGCTGCGATTTTGGGTGGCTTTTGAGTTTTTAGAATGCTTGATTTAGAGTGAGTTTAGCTTCGTTAGTGGTGGTCTAATGACTGCAACATGAGTGGAGATCGTGTAGTTGAATTTTTAGTCAAATATGGAAAGAACAAGAAGTGGTGGCCTGGTGGTACGGCCCCGGTTAATTAGTTGTATGCCGTGAGTTTGAATCCAGCCTAGTCCACTTTTTTTTTAGCTTGGTAAGGCTTGGGCAGGGCGGGAGGGACTGTCAGACTCGTACTGACTAAAATCCACGGTGTCCTTCAATAGCCCTTTACGTTCCAGGATCACGGGTTCCTGATAAGACAGTTCCGCGACCCCGGCAGGCTTCGGCCCTATAATGACGAGACAGGTCTTTGAGGCGCGCGTGGAACTCGGGGCGCCGTCGAACCGGGCATGGTCCATGATCGTACGGCGAGTCATCCATTACTCACCAAGGATAAGGTTGATACGAGTAATGAGAATGGTAGCACGTGCCGCAGTCATAAAACAAAGTATATAATATTCTTCCAAGAAAAATATAATTAATGACATGGAATGATACATTTGCATGTATAAGATTGCAATTACAACCACGATTATAATTACTGCCACAAAACAATACACATAGAGAGAGATCCAAGTGCCCCCAGACCTACCCCTTTTCACCAACTTAAGGGGCGATTTTCGAAAAATCCAACTTTAAGGCGTCTGGGAGAATGATTGGCCCATCGGATTGGTCTGGCAACTGGCCTGTGGAAGGGCCCCGCTTTCGAGCTAGTAAATACGCATACTGTCTTAACTTTACAGTAGACGACAAACCCACAAAATTACAGCTTTGATAAAATTACGTAGGTCTAGGGGCACTGGGATCTTGGTCTAACAGCATTGAGCTTTGCAGTGCATTGACAAGATTTTGCTGAAACCGACAATATCTAATGTAAAATATATGATGTGAGAGTAAATAAATAATACCTACCAGCACTCTCCATAATCAAAGTCAAAATCATTCAGTATTGTCCTTTTTAACCGACTTCAAAAAAGGTTCTCAACTCGACTGCATTCTTTTTTTCATGTTTTGTTACCTCATAACTTACGACTTGGTAATCGATTTTGATGTTTCTATTTTTGTTCGATGTAGTTTTTCTGTCATTTGATCTCAGGGGGCTATGTATCTAATTAGAAAGATATTTGTTGAGACACGTCTTCGAATTTTTGCTTCGAAGACAAGACCTTTTCCTTTGCCACTTTTCAGTGTCAGTGATGATGAAATAAATACTATAACATATATATACTATACAACACATAAGTCGAGGACATTACCACTATGCCACAATTGCTCTCGCAATCATTATCATTATTATCGATCGTTATACCAATACCGCTAAGAAAGCGATCCATCTCGCTAGTCCCGGGAAAATGATCACAGTGTCCCGGACTTCGGGACACCGGGATATGTCGGTTACGTCATTAATCAGGGATAGTCTACTGGGGATCGATTGGTGACGGGAAGGAACGGGTATGTGGCAAAAAATTGTTTTGAACTTTTCGTTTAGTTAATTTTTTGTTAAGAGTATTTTGTAAATAAATGACCCAAAACTAAATATACAGCTAGCATTTTCTTTTGTAGCTATGCTAATAGTACGATTTTGCTTTTGTTTTCAATTGTCTATGATGAATTGGTGGCATTATTTTTTATTTGGTAACAGACTAGCACCATTTTACAGTCATAGCACACTCTGTGTGCGCGATAATAGTGCCTCCTAGTGAGTGAATTATTTCGGGACATAATATCTGCAATATTTCAAACATTTTTGGCTTGTATTTCATAAAAAAAAAAAACTAGGAAATAACTTAAAAAGGTTGTGGTGCATTATAAACTTGACACTTACGTCACTCCGCGGGTATCCCTAGTTAGTTCAAATCTATCACAACGCGTGTTGTGATCGATTTAATAGTCCCCACCACCAAATTCGCACAAAGCGCATGTTAAAACCAGAATCGTTCTACATTTCAGTTTGCCAATAACTATCGAATAAAAACTATTCAAAAAGCGATCGACTGTGGCGATTGTTGTAGATAAAAATAAATCTTTTTCTTTCTATAATAAATAAATGCATATTATTACAATAAATGAATACCCGGAGGAGCTCGTGGCTAAATAATTACAGCCGCTGATGGTGGTCAAACGCGAACCTATTTTTAAATAAAAAAGCCGCACTGGGTTCTTTCTTCCGGGTTAAACCGCGCTTGCTGAGGTTGGTCTGTGGATGGGTGACCACCTGTCATAGCGTTTCCTCCATGCCTCGGAAAGCAAGTGAAGCCGTTGGTCCCGGCTGTAATTTTTAGATCTTTGACAGTCGTTACAACAGAAGCTCTAAAGTCTGACAACCAGTCCAGTACCATGAGGTATCGTACGTATTACCCAGTTACTGGGTTGTAGAGATCGGATAGGCAATCGCTCCATGTAAAATACTGACATTCAGGTGCAAGCCGACCCCAATATTATTGGGAAAAGGCTAGGCGGATGAATAAATGAATGTCTAGTTCTATTCCATTTAGCTTGTAAATAATAGATTGCGATAATATGTAATGCACCTACTTAAATTATAAGTTAGCTACTATTTGTTTGAACCGAAGAAAATTAATGACGACCGTTATAATCGAATGAAATGAATACATTGTAACTCAAGTTACACGCAAACGTGATAGCAATAATAGCGCATAATTATTTACAAATCATTCAAGCTGTACTGGAGTACTTAATATAGTATTTCAAAGAACAATTCATGCAGAAACTTTTATTTCTTTCTTTCCAAAACTTCATCACATCCGGTCTTATTACAAAAAATAAATAAACCTTGGTTTTAACCTGGACTATCAAGTATAGGCTTATTTGTAGAACCATGGTTTAAAATTCTCCGTATTACAAAAGGTGGACCTTAGTACCGTCATTTAAACCATGTGTAAACAATTAACTCTTCCATGTTTTAATCCATTTTGGGTGAAAATGATACAAAAACAACACATTGAAAAATCTGTTATATACTTATGATAAACTTTGACACACCTTTGACAGCTACTACTGTTAGACCAATGGTTTATTCAATCGCAAAACCACGATTTGTAATAACGTTTGTGTAAATCGTAATTTTACGAGATTTAAACCCGGGTTTTGAGTTAAAACGCATTTTGTTATAAGACGGATCGGGTTCTGTTTAGATTTATCTTAACTAGAATAAAGATACGTTCACACTCCAGTGAAACGGCAACAAAAAATTGTTTTACACTTTAAGATTCCTTAGCAGACGCAGGAAATAACAGCACACATACTTAGGATCAGAATAAGCACTATGTGCCTTTACCTGCACGTTTATAGAAAGAGCTATGCCACTATACCATTTTACTTTTACTTAGTATGCACTGAGCGTGAAAAAAGAGTTTTCGGATTTCCACGTTCATAAACAGTATGTCAATAAGAGTAAGTTTTTTTTTTTTGTAATTAGAGTTGTAATTTCCAATCAAATAAATATAGGTTACTTCTAGGCAAGCGTGCTTCATCATCGATTACATCCTCGCAGTCATGATAGTGGTAAAACGTAAAACTATCGTTAAATAGCTAAAAAAAAAGAAAAATATCTCGTTCATGAAACTGACTTTGCCTCACCTTTCATACACGAGGCTAAGGGTTCGAGCCCAGCAGCCAGTGGATGTAACAAACTGCCATTGATACAAACATAAATAAATTAACTTAGTAGCACAAGTAACACAGAGTATTGTTTTAGACCCAGAACGAGTCTTCCTTCTAACTGACTCCGTGGCCGCTACCTGTACCCTTAGCCGAGTTTTCAGTGTTTGATACGTAAAGTAAACTGGAACTTTGACAATTTCAAATTGACGATTTTCAAGGAAAAAAATTGTTCCTTCTTCGCACACCAAGAGGCGCTGTTCCATTTTTTCATACAAGAAACGCAGTAAATACTGGAAAGACGTTGTAAAGTAAAAGAGTGAAAACTCGTGCTAAGGGTACCTGATAAATTTCTTATTTGAAGACCTACTAACACTTACTACCCTTACTGGGAATCAAACCCAGGACTATAATCTGTTTAGTAGCATTTGCGAACACTGTACCAATAAGACGATGAATTCAAATTACATTGTTTTAACGCGAGGATTGGTGACTTTGCATGATATTATAAATTCAACCATTACAATAACAATTTTAATACCATGCTAAAGAATGTCATGTAATTTGAAACTTAACCAATATTCACAACACTAAGAATTCAAACAATCCAAAAACGACAGTATACCATGAAGATAAGTATAAATAAGTAATTATAATAATAATGTTTATAATAATGTTTATTCAGCATTCAAAGTGGTACACAATACAATAAAAATGTCTATAAAATAATTTTAGGCCTAAAAAGTTCGATGCCTGTACTAGGTTAACTTAATACCTGTATCACAGGCGATACTAGCAGTAATATCTGTAAATAATACTCGGACTAAAGATTTTTAACAATATTTAACATAACTTTAAAATAGTGCACAACAATTTATAAATGTTTATTATAACTAATTTACCTAAACTCTATCATAACCGAGACAAAAAACAAAATATGTGCCTTATACATGTACTAAAATTTAATAAGTATGTAATTTCACTGTTATGAAATTGTCAGCAGAATTATTATACACACACAAAAATCATTGTCATGGCATGCAGTGATCGTATAATTTGCTCATGCAGCGAAAAATTGATGGAAAGTAGGACAACGCAATGCACAGTGGTCTCACATTTTTTTTATTTAGTTATTTATTAATTTACGAGTTAGCATCAAAAAACATACGAAAGTCTGGCTTTTGAGAATGACGCACTAGGTACTTTCATAATCAATTGAATTAATAAATCTGTGTTCTGCTATTTTCCTAGCTGGGCATTCAGCGTCTCCCGTCTTGTGGGCACTGGGTTTTTTAAATCTTGAACAAGTCGCGCACTTGGGGGTGTCAGATTTCTTCGCGCATTCGGACATCATATGACCTGTTTCCGCGCAGTGCCCGCACGTTGAATTCACGTCTCTGCATGATTTCGCTGCATGGCCATACTGTTGGCATTTGTAACACCTCGTTACTAATGTAAAGTCCCTGACAGGACAGGACGACCAATTAATGAAAACTCGTGATCGAACGATGAGAGCTTTCCGTATGTTGGCTGAAACTTCAATTATGTAATTGCAAGTGGCAGCGTCTTTTTTACCAGATTTATGGCTTAATTTTGTCTCGGCCAAGAAGGATTCCATTTTCAAGTCTGGTAACGTGTCCACTATATTTTGTTCAAATATACAGCTGAAGACCTCATTTTCGGTCATCGAATTCGGCACACCTACAATTACGATCCGGGGTTTGCGCTTATTCGCTTCGTCAGCAGTTAGTCCAGATGAAGAGAGCTGTACTGCGTTCTTCAATTTATCCGCGTCTTGTTTCGTCTCGGTACTGATGATCACGCCTCCATTTTTAATTTTTCTCATACCTCGTACGTGCAGCTTCATTTGCTCGGGTCGAATGATTTTTTGCACAAGTTCCTTCGTTTCGTCACTCGTTTTGAGAGTATCATTGGGATAAATGGCAATTGAGGTCAAGTTATTAGGTCGGAGAAAGTCTTTAGTTCCTCTTTTAACCATATCGGCAAAAGACGTATTTCCTGTAGAACTAGTGGCCTGCAACATCGACTGCTTGAGATCTGAAATATGATCCGACAGGCTGCGCTGTTCGTGAAGAATATTAAGTTCTTGTTCTGCGTAAATGGTTTTTTGCTTGAGAGACTGGTATAGGACCGCCATCTGCGATGTACCAGAACCTATTTTACGGCATAGATTGGAAATCTTCATTTTCTGCTCGGAGTTTAATTTGCCGTCCGTGGCAATAGAGCAAACTTCATTAAGGTGCTGCTCGATTGTTGCCATCCATCTCTGAATTTCAGGTGTAGAAACGATGAACTCGGCTGTGTCTGACCTGGGGGCTCGGATTTGCGACGACGACTGCGAAGGCGAGGCGGTGGAGTGCACTGGTCCCTTGGGACTAGAGGGGCTGTTATCCATTTTGTTTTTCTAATTCACTATTTCGTGTCCATAATTCACTAAAACTACACACTAAGCAACATTGTTCACATGTATTACGCAAGTAGGTCACAATTATAAAAGTATTTATTAAATATTGCTAGCGAGCACGTCTGTACGCTGCAACGACTAGATTTGAATCTGACGACGAATGATACGACTAGATTGAAATTATGTACATGATATTAATTATTTTTAAAAGGAAACAGGTGCCTGAGGTTCTGACCTTACAACATAGAACTATTTGCATGCCATAGTAGTTATTAATTGTGTAGAATGTATTTTTTTTATGTTTCAGTTGTAACTATTGATTATATTACTAAATGAAATAACTCATTTACACATTAATGGTAAAACTTGCCTGGCCTGTTGGTCTAGTGGTTAGTGACCCTGACTGCTATGCCGGAGGTCGTGGGTTCGATTCCCACCCAGGACAAATGTTTGTGTGATGAGCACGATCATTTGTTCTGTGTCTGGGTGTAATTTATCTATAATATGTATGTATTTAGAAATATATAAGTATGTTTATCAGTTGTCTAGTACCCATAACACAAGCTCTGCTTAGCTTGGGACTAGATGGCGTTGTGTGATAGTTGTGGAATATTATTATTATTATTTATTATTATTAACTTATCTTTTGACTATGTAATAATTATAATAACTTCATGTTTTTAATATTTTTATTTAAAATTTTAATGGTATTTTTAAATGTACAAAAGTAATGCCACTTGAATTTATGTAAATAAATACATACAACTTATCGTATTTATTTATTTTAAGTTGAAGGTATTTTTAAGATAAGTACCATTTTATCAAAGTTATTAAATTATGATATTTCAAAATTTTGCGATGTTAAATTAAATTCAAATTGAAATAGCATTACACAGATAACTTATCCTGGTTGAAAATAATTTTTAATTTCTCAAATTACCCAAAAATATCACTATTCTCCAATTTGTAATACTTTTTTTTTTCAACTAACCAATCCACCATAGTAGGTACTTCGATACAAAATGTCACTGCTAGCCTGTGGGCAAAAGTAAAACTCTACCGATTTTCTACAATATCAGGGATTCCAATCTTGAAAAAAATACGTTCCTAAACGAAAATACCTTTAAAAAGAAAAAAATGCAGATACCGCGTTATTCCCCACAGCATCGTTAAATACATCAAGATAAACGCACCGTATGATTTGGCGTCTCACCGCGCTGTCGCATAAAATAGGAAAAACGTTCTTCAGAACTATGACGACCATTTATTTTAACGATTGTTAAAGGATTCAACTAACGTTATAAAGAAAAAGTTTGTAATTAATGAGAAAAGAGATTTTAATATTTTTTTTTACAAATTGTCTGAATTTAAAAATAAATAATTGTAGGATAGCACTAAATTAAAAATATGCTGTGTGTTAAAGCATCGCAGCGCGCGGCGTCTGGCTGTTGTCTCCCAAAATAATCAGTTATTCTGACAACATCGTCTGTTTACATTTGTTTTTTTTTTCTTTTACTTTTCGACATCTAAATTTCTGGTTCTAGCTTCTGTTAGTGGTTGTTTAATTATTATAACTTCATTTTAGTTTGAAGGTCTACTTCATTACAAGAAGTATTTCATTCGTGATATTACTGTTTTATGATAAACCATTTTGCAAAATAATCAGCCTATAGTAAATAGTATTCAAACTGCTAGGACACCAAGTCTCATTTGTATTAGAACTAAATGGAATTTCTAATTACATAGTTCTAACTCACTTAGCCCAAGCTATACTAATTCTTAATTTACTAATTTGACTCACATACGACAGAAAAACGTTCGCGATAATCTCAGGAACTACCTACTGGTTGAAATTGAAATAAATATAAATATATTTATTTCTATATAAGGTGCTTCATTAATATCTGCCAGGGCTTTAATGGGGGGTAGTATTGTGTTTATAGATTACAATAGTGAAGAAATTTCGTACCCCGGAACAGTCAATTCAATTTGAGACAGTAAACAAGTTGAATTAACATTGGCTCTACTCTGCATAACGTGGTTCACAAAATACGCGCGATGTGTCGCTTCGTCAATGAAAACAACTGCTATCTCTTTCTATCTGTTCTGAGAATGAAAACTGAAATCAGCTGACTAGATTTGTATTTTTATTATACGTATTTTTTTTGTATGAAAAAAAAAATACAAATAATCAATTAATTATCTTTACTATTGTAATCTATAAACGCAATACTATCTCCCATTGCAGCCGTGGCAAATAATAATAAAGCACCTTATATAAATAATTAAATATATTTGTTTTTTTTTTTTGCGTGGTAAAATCTTCAAATGAGTCCTTCCACCCCGGGCAGGGCGGGAGGGACTGTCAGACTCGTACTGACTAAAATCCACGGTGTCCTTCAATAGCCCTTTATGTTCCGGGGCATGGTCCATGGTCGGATAGCGATTTGCCCTTTACTTGCCGCCCTCATGCCCATTGCCCGCGCTTACGGTGGCCGGAGATCGTCTTGCGACGTCTGTCGCCGAGCAAAGAGGATCAAACCACGAATAACAGCTCTTTTGCACAGTAAAATATCCTTCACGTGACGCTAATTAAATAATTACCTACATAAATCAAATAGAAGTGTTGGAAAAAGAGTAGGTAGGTAACAACAAAAAACGTTCAAATAGTTTATTAAATTATTACCATAATAATAATTATAATTGAGGCACACGAACCGCATGACAATTATTTTGACGTTTCTTCGTATTGTCACAATAAAAATGGAGATACTATGTGCTGATCTATGTCAGACAATTATTGTATCGCATTTTGTGTTAATTCGTTGATTATTTTTGTATTTAAACGTTCATTGAATTTTTTAATGGGTGGTTATGGTTATTCTCTATTAAGAAATCAATCATTATCACGTTAGATTTTTCTATTATAAGGTAAATCGTGACATTTTAACTATTATACGTAATTATGTTTAATTTTTTGCTATAATTTTTATATTATAATGATAATCCACAATTGTGACCAACATTTCTTTTCATTTAATAATTATTACCGAATTAGGGTCATCTATCACTATCTTATTAAGTAATAAAAAAAAAGCAATTTTATCTATGACCAGTGTGAAATGAAGATTCAGGGTTGAGCGATTGTCTACAGCGTGCCGCGGGTTCAATTCCCGCACGAAACAAACATTGTTTTTTATATGTTCTACAAGTATTTGTTCCGGTCTGGGTTTCTGTATGTCAATTTTAATGAACAGTAACTGTTTTAATGTACAGTATTTTAATGAGTACTTTGCGAACAAAACACATTTAGAATAAAGTATTCTAGCTATTTGTGAGCATTTAAATGTTTTTAAACCCACCCACAACACATGAGTTTCTAGTGTGTAATTTAAAGAAAAACTGGAAAGCTTGGAACTCAACTTACGTCTTACGGTTCCGTGCATCGCTTATCCTTCAAAATCAACCCAACTACTAAAAATTCGATCATGAACCATATATGCCTTAAAGACGCATTCCACACGCGCCTTAAAGATTGGGAGCACAATGACGGGGCCCCTCATTAGAGGCCCAAAGCCTGCTGAGGTCGCGGGACTAACGAATTACCGTGATCCCGTAACGTAAAGGGCTATTGAAGGACACCGTGGATTTTAGTCAGTACGAGTCTGACAGTCCTTCTCGCCTTGCCCTGGGTGGGAGGACTCGTTTGATGACTTTACCATGATTAAAAAGTACCTACACAATAAGCGAAAAATGTTCATAAAATAAAAAAAAATATTAGATTTTTTTATGGTACAATATGACAGACTTACACTGCATCGAACAAAATAAAAATCATCAAAATCGGTTCGCCCAGTCCTAAGTTGACTGCTCCTTTTTTGAAGTCGATTAAAAAAGAAATAATGGAACTGAACTTTCGTCTTATTCTTCTGTACTTTTTTTGTCTTGGTAAAATCATCAAATGAATCTTCCTACCCAGGGCAGGGCGGGAGGGACTGTCAAACTCGTACTGACTAAAATCCACGGTGTCGTTCAATAGCCCTTTACGTACCGAGGTCACGGTAATGAGACAAGTCCCGCGACCCCGGCAGGCTTTGGCCCTCTAGAGGCCGCCCCGTCACAATGCTGACACTCTTTGAGGCGCGCGTGGAACACAACGCGCCGTCGACCCAGAGGGCCAAAGCCTGCATGCCTTTTGTCCTGTCCTGGGTGAGTGGACTCATTTGATGAATTTCCAAGCTTAAAAAAACTACTAATATACGTGAAAAGTCGTCATATTCAGGAAAATTATTGGCGACAACTAGTCAAGAAGTATATACCAGAGAAAGTTGATTGCAAGGCGTCGAAGCAAATTGTAGTGGAAATAAGTGCCACGATCTATCACAGTTTAGTGTTCATTACTGCATAGTTTTAAAATTAAATAATTATGTTAGCTCCAATTTTTAACACTGTTTGACATGTTCGTAGGTGGCTTTGGCTGAAAATAATGTTCATGCTATGAAAATTCAGCTTTAAGAATGAACTCTCGTATGTAAAACAAACAATTTGAAGTTTTCTTGAAGTTATTTTTTTTTTGCGTTACCCCAGTGCCATGTCTACTTGTATTGGGAGAGGCATGAGTTACTTAGCATAGCACGGAGTAGGTAGATTGATTTGGGGTCAATAACCTGATACGTTTACATTAATATGGACATGCCTCTGGGATTGCGGGATTTTAAAGAGATCTAACATGAAGATCTAAGCAGTGGTGGCCTAGTGGTATCGGTCCCGACTTACGAGTTGTATAGGTCGTGGGTTCGAACCCCGCCAGGCGCATTACTTTGTGTAATTTATTTCATCACCACTGCTCTCGAAACGGTGAAGGAAAACATCGTGAGGAAACCGGCATGTCCTAGAACCAAAAATTCGAAGACATGTGACATCCACCAATCCGCACTGGGCCCGCGTGGTGGATTGTGACCCGCTCCCACCCTCTCACAGAGAGTCAGAGAGGAGGCTTGTGTCCCAGCAGTGGGAACAATATAGGCTGATGATGATGATGATGAACATGAACATGGGATGAAGACATAGGGTGTAAGCCATCTTATTATTTCAAATTTCAGCGAAATCGGTTAAAAATCCCGTAAGTAATTGAAATCCTGGGAAAAAGGTTTATTCATGTGATTTCTGTGACAGTTCGTGATAGTGAAATCATTCTACCTACTGCGAGCTATGGTTATTAGATATTTGTAGTTGATGGTTGTATTATTCGAACTCAAAAAAACCACACATGATAAAATGAGATTCAATCAGTGAGTCACTGTTGGACTGGTGTCTGTTTCCTGATAATTTTAATTTTGATCTCTACAATGTGCTGATCTGCAACCTAGTCAAATTCAAGAACGTGATTATACTCATGATTCCAACCCAAATCAACAATAAAATAGGTAGGTATTTTTTTATTTTATTTTTCCTTTTTACTGAAATCCGTAAGTGTGAACTAGTTTCTTCAAGAGTAGTAAATTCAATTCACGCGCACCAGCTGCTCATCGCTGTGTGCGTACTCGCGGACTGCGTAGTCGGGTGATTCTCTTTCATTTGTATTGAATTGTTTATGACTTTTGTGACAACCACCTGAAGTTTGACGAAAATGCAAAAAAACAGCGTGTATAATGTACGAGTGGATTGGTTTTTTCTAGACAAGCGTGCGCCGCCCCTAGACCATTAAATATCATTGCTTCATTATCAGGCCTGTTGCGACCAAACGCAAGCCTTTTAAGCTTGTGTTTGGCGTGTAAAATATGCATAACAGTGCTAAAAGAATCAATTTTTTGAAAAGTATTCTGTAGAAGATCTACGGATGAAGCCACTTTTATAGTTAATAAATTAACAAAGATTTTTGTTAAGCATATTTTTATTTTTCTATGCAACAAAACTAAGTGAAGCCAGTTGATTAACCCGGTTGACAATCAAATCCGCGACTCGTGGCTTACAGGTCAGGCGATCATACGCTAGACTGCGCCTAGATTTTAGTCAGTATGAGTCTGTCAGTCCCCTCCACTCGGGGCGGTAAGAAGTTTAACAAAAAGAAAATCCAGTTGGTAGCTATGTAAAGTTGTAAACTATTAGTAGTCAGCAAAACGTTGCGAAGATATTATGGCATTAAAGTGCTTTTTTTATCGTGGTGATTTCACCACATGATGTGATGATTTCATCAAATGGGTCTTCCTACCCAAGGCAGGACGGAAGGGACTGTCAGACTTGTACTGACTAAAATCTACGGTGTACTTCAATTGCCCTTTACGTTCTAGGGTTTCAGTTTCCTGATGAGTCAGTCCCACAACCCCGCATTAAAGCGCTAAATTTAACTTTAAAGGTATTGTCAAACAGACAGGCGAAGCGAATGCAATCCGAACCGTTTTCATTTGTAATGTATGGAATTGTTTGAAACCAGTCACATAGAAAAGCTAAAGCGATCCGATAGTCTATGTGACGGGCTTCAAACAATTGTTGCGCGCATTGCAAACAAAAACGCCTCGCTTCGCGTTCGCCACGCCTGTCTGTTTGACAATAGCTTTAAACATTGCCCCACACTAAAAATTTCTTCTCTATCATGGGTAGGTTTACAAACCAACATTTAATCTTATTCTATTTGAAACTGTTTCCAAATAACTTAACAAACTAGACTATTCAAACCTTTATAATCTTCCCTTAAACTTATGCAGCCTCCCCTCTTTAAGCCCCACACACACAAGCGCAACAAACAATTAATTTAAAAGACAAACGCTGTTCTTTCAGTCGCACGCTCCGATCATTAATATGTGTACCGCCTTATGGTAACTGATGGATATTGTTCAAAACTTTTGGATAATAATATCATTTGGTTGGCAACCACCACTGACTCCCACGAGTCAGTGTGGGTAGTTTCGTTCTATTTCAGTAAAATAGTTGTAATATTTTTTATTAAGTTTATCTTTTTAAATAAATATTAATGGTGGGAGTAAACGTTTTTTTAGTATGTTTTAATTTTTCCTAATTAGTTTTTCTTATATACGAGTATGTTTCGTCCGACGTACCTCATTGCCTCAAGACGCAAGTCTTCAACCAATGTGTGTTACCAGTGATGAGTTACGGCACCGAAACGTGGTCTTTCACTATCGGCCTCATCTCAAAGCTCAAAGTCGCTCAACGAGCTACGGAGAGGTCTATGCTCGGGGTTTCTCTGCGTGATCGAATCCGAAATGAGGAGATCCGTAGACGAACTAAAGTCACCGACATAGCCCACCGGATCAGCAAGCTGAGGGCTGCAGGCTAGGCAGGTCATATTGCTCGCAGAGCAGCTGATGGCCGATGGGGCCGAAAAGTGCTAGAGTGGAGACCACGGACTAGCAAGCGCAGCGTAGGACGTCCACCAACAAGATGGACAGACGACCTTATAAAGGTCGCCGGAAGACGCTGGATGCAGGTCGCTTCCAACCGGTATATGTGGAGATCTAAATGGGAGGCTTATGCTCATCAGTGGACGTGGCTGAGATCATGATACATGTATCACATGGAAATACTAGTTGTCTCGTAAAGGCATTCGTTTAATAGGCATAGTATGATAAGCTTCAGAGAAAACTCACCCCTTTTGTTAGTGACATCAATACCAAAGGGGGTGAGATTTCTGTGAAGTTACACGCAGAGAAATGTCTAGCTACCTGTACGAGAACTTCTGGTTGCAACCGTGACAGCAAGACTCACTAGTTGACTTTACAACATTTCTAGCAATAAATACTAGGTAAGTAGTAGAGATAACAAGGACTTAGTATTTATTACTAGAAAATTTGTAAAGTCAACTACTGAGTCTTGCTGTCACGGTTGCAACCAGAAGTTCTCGTATACATTTCTCTGCGTGTTACTGTACAATATCAAATAATAACTAGCTGTTTGGTTTGCGGGCATTCGAATGGCGAATAATGGGTTTCCCGCCGTCCGATCAGAGACCATGCTCGCCGCACGCCGTGTTTCAAGGGAGCTGTCAGGAGTGACTTAACCCCACAGAGAGCCAAACGCCTGCCGGGGTCACAAGACTGTCTAACCTGCCTTATCATCATCATTATCAGCCTATAATGTTCACTCTGCTGAGACACAGGCCTCTTCTGTGAGAGGGAATGAGCCGTAATCCACCACCCAGGCCCAGTTCGGATTTGCATGTGTCACATGTCTTCGAATTTTTGTTTCTAATAAGTACCTACACACGGCTACGCATCAAGCTATACAAAACCAGTTTATTGTTGTCTCGATTTGTATGTTATTTCCGCACATTCAACGGTCAGCTTATACTGGTTTTGTATAGCTTGATGTGTACATGCCAGTTTCCTGATGATGTTTTCCTGTTTTGAGAGCAGTGATGCTGAAATAAAATACACAAATTAATGCGCCTGGGTGGAGTCAAACCTACGACCTACAACTCGTAAGTCGTGGCCAATACTACTGGGCTACCACTGCTCAGGCTTCCAACAACAATTATTATTGAAGGAACACGATGGATTTTAGTCAGTACGAGTCTGACAGTTCTTTCCACTAAACCCAGAGCGGGACTAAATTGATGATTTTTCAAACTTTTATCGACTTTTCCACCGACTTCCGAAAGAAAAGTTCTTTTATGTTTTTTTGTGTTTGTTTTTGAAGTCAAACGTGTTTGTTTTAGTTGTCTAGTTTTAGTGTTTATTTATCAAGTTTCTTTTTTAGGTACAAAAAGTTTTTTTATTTGGCCCTTTTTAGCTCAGATATTCAATTAAAACCTTCGTATAATCGGCGTCTTTTAAAATCTACAATCCAAGTACCTAAGCAAAAACGGATCCATGTGGGCAACTTCACGGGATATCCCTTATTGTTAATAATAAAAACCTTTTCCAGAATTTAACGTAGACTTTTCGGAAAACCGCATCAAAATCATTTCAGCCAAACGAAAGATATTCGCGGACACTAACTTACATATATAGATATACATACAAACATGCAGGTCGAACTGAGAACCTACTTTTTTTAAGTTGGTTAAAAAAATTTAATAGAGCATCACTTTGGGCCAATCACATAAGCCATATTGGCAGGTCTTATCTAATATCACACACATTATCAAAACATCAGCTGTCATTACGTTGACCGATAAACTATGAAGGCATCCCTCACGGAGGATGCAAGGGGGATGTCGGGAAGGATCGTGAAAAATCGTTATTTTCCGTTTTTTGTACGAGCGGGATGTGTGACACGCCTCGGCAGAGATGTCTTGGCAATTTATTTTTATCATTGCGGTGTGTGTTTTGGGGTATCGGTAGATGTACTTCGCTTTGGATATTTGATTGAGGCTTGAAGTATCATAGCTGGGAATTTCTCCTTTATCGTGGGTGCGTTAAAAAACATTTAAACTCATATAGACAAACACCCAGTTCCAAAACTACTACGTATAATGTCATGCAAAATTAAAAACATTTACAATTTCTGCCATAGGTTTCCCCATTTATGTTGTTCTTCATAATAATATAAAGTAAACTAAACTATTTCAAATTTAAATTCTGCTATCACTTTAAGGGCCTATGCACTTTCTGAAATGCAATGCAATTTTTGAAACGCGCGTCGACGGCGCATCGATGGCGCGTTTTTATCAAACAGAGCAGACAGTCTGCGTCTGAATTGCGTGCGGATCGCGTCTGTATCGCTACAAACGCGCGTCGACGGCGCGTTTAAAAAACGTGGTGTGCATAGGCTCTAACCATTACAAAAAATAATATGTTACATAAAATATTTTATCCCTAAACTTTGAGGGTCGGACTAAAATAAAACCACAAAATAACCTAAACCGGTTTATTAATGCGGATAACAATCTCCCGTATAATGGTAGTATTTGATTAATTAATTGATTACCTCTAAATTGAATTTTAATAAATTAATTACCTTAACATTCTTAATATAATAATAACAATCCTTAACCTTGACAACCGTCCGGGAATAAAATTCATATAAAAATACTGTGGTGAGATTCTTTACCCTTTCTAATTAATTAAAGCTAGCCAGTTGTAACCTAGGGGTTTAAGGAAGAGCTGAGGTCGTGGGGGGTTGGAAAAGTTCTTTGTTCGACGCGTATGTATTTTTTGTAATGGTTAATTACAAAAAATACATACGCGTCGAACAAAGAACTTCCTCCTTTTTTTGAAATCTTAGTAAAAAGGTAAGATTCAAGCAAATCAGTCAAACACCTAAGATACTTAATTAACTCTGCAATTCCAGGGGACATGTCTTCTCCCGGTTTTCTAATGAAAACTGGAACTTTTGACGTTAATTTGAAGGAAAATTTAGTTCCTCGTTTGTACACAACAGAGGCAGTTTTACATTTTCCATTCAATAAACGCAGTAAAAACTTCATGCAAGTTCACTGTAAATAAAATACAGAAATCTTGTCATAGGGGAATTATGGTAACATTCGTTCAAGTATTAAATTGTCCACAAAAGTCAAAAGTTTTGTTATAAAGATCAAATTGACAAAATGTTTAGGTAAATGACATAGAGTGAAAATTATTTTATTTCTACAAGTTTAATTATTTAACGACATTGAAAGTAAAGGGCTATTGAAAGAAAAATGCATTTTGAGTCGTGTACAAAATTGTACAATAAGACTTTTGGATATTCTAACATTATTTTGTTGATTTTTGCAAAACTTTGTTCTAACCAAATAGATATACAATCTTAGATTATTATGATGTGAGGACATTTTAACACTTGGACGAATATTACCAAAAGCCATAGGCCTGTGTTCACTAGTCTTACCCTATACAATATTTTCCTCCTTTCCGCCATTACTTATAAAAAAGCCACTACCTCACATCGCGCCCTCTTTCAGTTTTTTCCATACCTCGCTTCAGTCCACTGCTTGAAAAAACCTCCAGAAAAAACAGTTTGCGTTCACCGTTACTAGATGGCGTTGGTAAGCGGTGTCGTTTGTGAATGCCTCTTTTTTTCGCGGTAACTTGTGATGTCTAGAATGTGGTGACATGACGGATTGACGTAGTACTGTAGGTTTTTTTTTATCACAGACTTTTCTGGTAATTGGTAAGATTTTTGGTGATTTGTGGTTTTTTATGTTGTTTACAGAGAAGATATAATAAATTTGTTTTGATAAGACTAATCGCAATGCTATAGATTTACGTCATCTCGTAGATCTAGTGGTTGTAAGCACTACTGCTTAGTAGTAGGTCATTGGTTCGAGTCAGGCAGTGATATCAAATAATTCTGGAGTCGACGATTGTTTCACGAATTGAATAGTCAATGTACGATACAATACAGATTACAGTAATCTTTCAAAATCTCGTGTCTCTTACACTTTTAGATTGCTGAAAAATTATAGTTATACAAATGAAAATCGACCTTTTTCCTTACACTGTGTAATTCAGTAAATATTATGATAGTTTATTGCATAAATTATTATACAACCCTTAAAATATTGTTCATGATACTAATTAAAGACCTCTAAAGAGGTTTCTGTTAGGAAAAAGACTTAAGTAATATTCTAATAATAATTTACAAAACATATCTATTATTATTATCATTATCACTCTCCCTGTCCTTATCCCTTAGTTATTAAGGTCTTATTCTTCCATACTTTTCCATCGTCATCACAAGTAAGTTCTAGCCATAATAATTCATCCATTCATCTTTTCACTGGTCTTCCCTTATTTGTATAGCCGTCCACATTATAAAGGGCTAGTATCTAGACAGTGTCCATAAAATTGCAAAGTTGAGTTCGTCATAGTATTAAAAGTTAGAGACATGAATTTTATTAACTTATTCAAATCAATGAATATTGTCATAGATTTATTTATTTATTAACACTTCATCACTATCGTTACAGGATTTTCCTAATTCAATAGTGTGACCGTAAACTTACAGCTTTGATTACTACCTATAACATAAAATGCACATAGTAGTTTTTGTGAACTCACTCAGAGATCAAGTAAAAATATCACCGCCTTACCACAAAAAGATAAACATCCTGTTGAACGCTTAAAAAGTGTAACTGCAAAACGACCCTTGTATCAACGTGAAATGTCGTTTTGACATTGACAGTTTTTTTTAGACAAGTGTTCAACAGGTGTTTATTTTTCTTGTAGTAAGACAATATAATATGTTTTCTGCTACGTCATTAAGTACACGTAAGGTACCTACGCGTCATTGGGGCTTTACTCAATAGATTAGGCAGGCCTGTTGGTCTAGTGGTTAGTGACCCTGACTGCTATGCCGGAGGTCGTGGGTTCGATTCCCACCCAGGACAAATGTGTGATGAGCACGATCATTTGTTCTGTGTCTGGGTGTAATTTATCTATAATATGCATGTATTTAGAAATATATAAGTATGTTTATCAGTTGTCTAGTACCCATAACACCAGCTCTGCTTAGCTTGGGACTAGATGGCGTTGTGTGATAGTTGTGGAATATTATATTATTATTAGTCCTACCACTGAGGACCGCCAATAGACGTGATAAACGCATCAAAACTGTATCATAAACGGCATTAAAATTATGCGTATTTTTACTTGTTGAACCAATGCACATTACAAAGATATTATAGCGCATCAAAATTCGAGAGTTGGGGTTTGTGACGTTAGGACGCAAGTTAAACTGTACTTGCTTGTTACGTTTTACCAATATTAAAAGTGTTGTATCTTCGTCAATTTTAATTTACGAAACAAAAGAAAATTAACCTGGCAAATAATTTTTGTTAATCTAACTGGCAGACTTATTACCTACATTTTTTCTATAATGTGAATTATAAAAGCTTCGTTATTTCTTTAAGAAAAACCGGCCAAGTGCGAGTCGGACTCACCCGTAAAGGGTTCCGTAGCAGCAAGTAACATAATATAAAAGTTCTTGTAGTTGGTTGTAACGTTTACGATTTATGACGTATTAAAAAAAAAAACTAATTACTTGATTTCGTTCAAACCAATTTTCAATTGAAGTTTGCATCGTAATGTACATCACATATTTTTTTTAGTTTTATCATTTTCTTATTTTAGAAGTTACAGGGGGGGTCACATTTTACCATTTTGGAAGTGTCTCTCGCGCAAACTGTTCAGTTAAGAAAAATATGATACTGGTAACCTCTACATCATTTTTAAAGACCTATCCATAGATACCCTACACGTAAGGGTTAGGCGAAAAAAAAATTTTGAGTTTCAATTATGGGAGTACCCCCAAAATTTATTTTTGTTTTATTTTTGTATGAAAATCCTAATGCGGTTCACATAATACATCTACTTACCAAGTTTCAACAGGATAGCTCTTATACTTTCGAAGAAAAGTGACTGTGACAAACGGACGGAGACACAGACAGATATGAAGAATCTATAAGGGTTCCGTTTTTGCCATTTGGCTACGCAACCCTAAAAATACAGACAATTATTTTTTGATATTCTAACTGACTATTTAGATTTTTAAAACTAAGCTTATGTGTATACAGTCTTAGAGTATTAATATAAAATATTTACTACAGTGTAAATCTTTGCCCAGAAGTGGACAGGTAGGGCTACTAAAAAAAAAACAAGTATCAAAAAAGGAAAAGAATTACAGGGTATAAAAATGTCTACATCGCTATTATACAGTAAAAGAGTTAAAAAGTCTTACAGTATTGCTACGTAGGAATCGTAGGATACAATACTTATTCTTTGGCTTCTAAATGTACGAAAATAAATACATCTTAATTTATAAAATAGGCAAGTTTTCGTCTTGAGAAAGATCTAACAACCGCTTGGAAATTATGACCAAAAGTCTAAGTGGGTTCTCTGAAACTTAGCCTAATGTACTGCTTGAGCATAATCATCATCATCATCATCCATCACAATGGGTAAGTCTGTAGTTTGTTAAAAGTACTGTTAATTTGTCGCAGCTTGTTGCAGTCAGCAAGTGTAAGTAGGTATTTCTACTTCAAACGACACTTACATATTATATTTTATAACTACTATTTAGTAAATTTTTTTTCAATAATTTGTACATTTTTCTATCTGTTGACAATGAATTATTGAAATGTACATACCTACGTGTAGATTACGTTATTAGAAATCGTTTGATCGTAAGCAGTTTTTAATATTAAAACCTATGGTTGTAACGCACGTCACTAAAATGACAAACGTTTTGTGTCAAAGAATCAACATATTATTGTACCATCTTGCCTGCATCTGTACACCCATGTTTTGGAAAATAAAATTGTCTATCGATTTGTCATTATTATTTTACACTGATAACGCTCTGCTTCATTCATTATGTGTGCCTGGGTCCAATCCCCCAGTTCGGCTTCAGATTAATTCAATTTTTTGACAGAAATTTCAGTAGTTACCATAATTATACTTAGTCTTAATTATTTTGTGCATGGTTTACCAATTTTTGCTTATTATATGGGACCTACGTTACTTGAGAAATGAGGGTAAATCGGGTAAATCTCCGTCACACATCTTCAGATATTACAGGCATCATGTTATGATGTTTTGAGGACCTGAAGCAGCCACCCAGCACAAACCACTGGGAAAGAACAGCTTCTCCATCACAACACTGGATTTAATTCAAATTTCTTCTTGGTTGATCACAAAAAATCAGCCCACTTCTAAAAAGATCCAAGTTCATCACTATTGAAGTTGCTTTTCGTCCCAAAATTACAAGTACGTTAATGGTGCACTTGACGTTTCCACATTCTTATTAATCGATAAATCTATATTTTTTCTTGCTTCATCGAATTCCATATATAATTCTCAAAAAACCTCTTCAAATATCTCGTTATTGGAATAACAATTCTTGAAAGCAAAGGGTTTATGTCATTATGAACAATACTGCAAACCATTGTTAAAAATATTATTAAAATTAAGTATCGAATTGTTAATCGGGGCAACATTTTTTCCCAGTAACTGAGTTTACCCAGTAATCAGTACATAATTATTATTATTATTATCACTTTTTAAGTCACTGTTGTCTAAAAATATTTATTTTTTTAGTCACAATTAGTAGGCCCTCTTTCACAGAAAAAAAGCTCCTTAGAATTAAAATCCACCTTCATATTATTTTCATTGTTGACTCTTGTAATCTTTATACACATATTTCTTCAATAGTTTCTTCAAACAAATAAACATTGGTATAAACTCAAGAATCACAATCAAAAACAAAGCTGTAAATATTAATCGTATTATAAAACGAGTCGATAGTTGCGGGAACATTTCTTTTATCAGTTATTAGTTTATTGAAACCCGGTATCCACCATCATAGAATATTTTTTCACAAATATTTTGTCACTAGTATTTAGTTTAGTGTCCCATCCATAAATATCTTCAATCAAAAGTATTTGCGTCACACTTTTCTGCTTGAGTTGTCAAAATGTTCACCTTACATTTTGACACATTTTTGTGAACAAAACTATAACTTGTTGAAGATTTTTCATTCACTTGCATGTGTTTTACATGATTTTATCATGTAAAATGATAGATCCACACTTGGACAGCATGGCGTACCAATCAATGGACAAGACCTGACATTGGGGATGTAACAGTGACGGTATTTTGGTAGCGTTCGATATTTCTAGGTCTTTGTTCAAATATCGAGCATTCGATTCGAGTGAAGTTTTTAAAGAGTAGACTACCAAGCAAGGCGTATCGTCTTAACATGTAATTTGTTTGTAGAGTTTAGATAGAGATTAGATAAGAGATCGCTTCATGCTTAAAAATGGAAGGTAAGCAAACCACATTAATTCGGAGGTTGAGTATGAATAAACTCGAAAAAAAATATCAAAAGAAAAATAATACGTTGGGTTTGTAATACGTGTACAGGTTCCTAATCAACTCATTATAAAAGGAAGTTATACGTGTGGGCAACGAAACAGATTTTTTTTACACTAAGCACATTAGAAATGCCAAATTATCTAAAAACAGCATAACTGAAAAGTGTGACCTTATATTTTTGTGAGTTTCCATGATAACGGTCCATGTTTCTTGAAACCAAGTAAGCAAAACAACCTAACACCCCAAACACAAATATACAATCTCTGTACCGTCACGGGTAAAAAGAAGCAATTTTAAAGTGAGAAACAAGGTTACGCCGTTTAAAATTATCTCATTTGCAAATTAGCTTTATCGAGCGACACCAAAATACCTTCCAGAGCCGCAACAGCGCTCAAAGTAAAGCGGAGGACCGAAGAACTAATTACAAATTACAACCAGACCGAATTAAAAAGATATTCGGAAACTTTTAGCGAGTTGGAAGGAGAAGACTTCGTAATTTGGTAGTGTTATCCAATTTTAACCCTTTACTGCGCATGCCCCCATACATAAGTAGGTTGAAAGAAAAAAACACAAATTTATACCGGGTAAATTTTAAACCTATACTTTTTTTTTCTCTCAGGCATTTTTATGTCGAACCTTTGTATGTGTGCGTTGTGCCAGCTTTAATTACGTATCGACTTAATTTCCCTCCGACTCCCACTGTTTGTGGTACTTTTGACAGGTTTTTTGCGAAAAATACAGGTTTTTAGTCACTTTTCGTTTGTTTAGAGTGTAGTTTTGTGTCTCTATAGAGTTTAGGTTATGTTTTGATAGTATATCGTTCTTTAAACGGTCAGTTTTGGTGGGAATTTGTGAAATGAGAATTTTTAAAAGATATGTGTGTCTGATTGGGTTTTAATTATCATCGGTGTCTTCAATTAGCTGTAAAATGTAATCTGGGTGAGTCTTTTCAACTTTTTACTTTAATTTTAGTTTACTTTATTTAAATTAGAATATTAATTTCACATTAACATTATATCCTGTTAATTACTCTAACTTATTTATCAATAAATTGAAATTAACACATTTCTAATTGATAGTGTCAACTATTTGTTCTAAAAATAACCACTTCCTGTTATTTTCTATGACATATGAAACCACCTGTTGACGTAAATATCATAACTACGAATCTAAGTGATATAGACACATCTATGTTTTATTATTGACGTGCATAACATATATGTTTATGATATAACACTGATTTTTGATAAAAGCGGATATTCTTTGTTACGCGTATATTTCTTGTTCATCTAACTGATACTTAAAAAAAAAACTTATCTTTGTCTACAGAAAAAAATATATTTGGTATTAAAATTTGAAACTGTATGGTCTTAAGTTAAAAAAGTGAAATCTTTCCATCATTTCCTGAAGCTTATATGTAGACTAGCTCGGTTGCTTAGATACTAGCTGGCGTAGACTGAAAATAATTCTTGACCTACTACGAGAGATGGCGCTAATCTAAATCGTAGAAGTTTTATATAAAGGTTTTTTTTTATTTCTTAAATGTATCATTATGAATGTATGATTATGACGAAATCCGTTAAGCAGGTATTTGATTGAGATTGCATATTTGTTATTTTTCAAACACGCTAAGCACAATAAACTGTTTGTTAAAATCCTTTGTTTTTCTAACCATTTGGATGCTTAAATACAAAAGGCCACATGTTAAGAAATCAATAGCGATTTTTTTTTAACTAATTAATAAACAACTGGCTCTTAGATGGTTGTTCTCAAAACTAGCAGAAGGTAATGAGATAGTGGGTTGTGAAACAATTTTAAAAGAGCACTGCCGCCCTAGAACACAAAGAGCAACCGAAAGACCAGTGTCCTCTTCACTCTACATTCATGATTTGACGTATTCCCATTTGAGCAACATTTTCCAGAGCACCTTTTTTAAGGGCAACTTTTATTTCCATTTGAGCAATTTGTCAAAATTTTGACGAGTTGCTCAGACGGGAATAAATAATTGCTTTTTAAAAAGGTGCTCTGGAAATAGTTGCTCAAATGGGAATACCTCTGATTTCGCACCAAAATAAAAGTCCAATTGCCAATGATTGGACCTAAGTACAAAGTTGTAACTTACTCTTACAAAAAAAAAAAAAAGTAGTGGGAACACTGATAATATTAGTATCATAGATTTTCCATTATTTATTTAAAACTAGCTGACCCGGCAAACATTCATACAGCCTCAGAATTTGATTTCTAAACGACTTTTCAATTTAATTGTCAAATCGGTCCAATCGGTCAATATTAGTCAAATCGGTCCAGCCAGAACAGCAATTGATAAATTACAATTTTATTATTAAATATAGATTTTGGTTCTCTTAGAAAACGAACGGCAGAAATACTTATAGAAATTCATCACAAACGCAGATTTCTTAAATGAATCATCTTCAGACTTCATAAATCCCGAAAACGAACTAAAAATATTTGTTTAACCCTAACTATACTACGTTGTTGATACTTAAATATTATTTTATTGCGATATTTAATGAGTTCGAAGTTTACAGTGTAATAAACGGTACAATTTATACCCTTTTGCAGTTTATGGGTTAAAGTCTTTGTGTTGGGTATCGATGGTCTGGATTTTGTGAAGAGCATTGTAGGGTTAGATACACCATTGTATTTTTGTATTAACAGTTTAATTCATTTAGTGAACTAAAATAAAAGTTGGAAAAAAAAACACCTTTCACTACTAACAAAATTATTGGAAAATATGAAGAGTATAATAATTACTATACTTAAAAAATTATGATTGAATGACTTATTTATCAATAATTTATAATTTCTAAAAACCTTACTTATCAGGTTAATCTTAAAGATAATTTCATATGTATAGCAGACCTCACGTCAGTGGTATTGCTAAAAAATTAAGCTGACCTAATTCAGTACGAAGATTTGTAATATGTATAATAAGACGCCAGGCATTTTTTTACTTATTTATAGTTTAAATTCCTTACTGACAGTGTCGTTTATAACCAGTTGAACCACCCCCGCGCACCGTAAACCGAAAAATACCCATACCATAAAAAAGAACTACCATAAAATCAGCACATCTATTCTTTCCTCACTCATTCACGTCTCGGGCCCGTCTCGTCACACAATCGTAAAAGTATCATCACGAAAAATTCAGAGGGAGGTACCTTCTTACAATATATTTTACTCCTTCAACATTTTAAACAAATACTTGTTTGTTATTTTTATTTTCTTCGACAGTAGGCGTTCTGGTGTTAAATCAGAGGTTCTTGCTTGGCATTTATAGGGCATGGTATGTGGTCTGTGGGTCTAGCACACCATTTCGTCTGAAATATTTACTTGAATGTACAGTTTTGAGTTAAACTAAGTGTAATTTTATAGAAGTCAAATAATGTGCAGTTGTACCTATAGAATATTATAGTATATTTATTTTTGCAGTAGACTGTAAATATATTTTTTGAGATTGAATATGTTCGCATTACACTTTCTTATTACTGCTAAATAAGACTGTAATGCGTGCAGTTAATATTTTTTCCCGTGTCATGTTGATTACTCATAACAAATAGACCTTTGCTATCCGACATTTAATAAATAAAAAAATAATAGGAACTGATAAAAAACTGGGGTCTTCAATCTCAATCCAAATCCCGTTCATTTGTTTTTGATTTGTTCTGCTTTTAATTGGACATCTCAGTCGATTGGTAAATGACAAAGATCCAGCCGATATACTTAGCAACCGAGAAAAAAATAGGTATTCATTTACAGCGTAAGTGAATATGAATGGTCGCGAAACTTTTCCAATTACCGTAACCCTGGAAAGTAAAGGACTAATGAACGACACTGTGGATTTTAGTCAGTACAAGTCTGACAGTCCCTCCCGCCCTGCTGGGTGGTAGGACTCATTTGATGATTTTAACACGTACAAAAAAAGTGCGATAATTATAATAAACAGACAGATCAAGATATGTGTTTATATAAATTACCTACCTATAATCGGGATAAAGGAGAATCCTCCGGAATGCACTTCATCATTCATTTTCCGTTTACAAACAAACCTAATGACAGGATATAGCCTCATCACTATGACTTAGTAATTCGGGCCAAGGAATTGGCCCGCGAGGAGATGCTGGGGACTCTGGACGGGGACCCATGGGGCCGCCCCTACAAGTGGGTGCGAGAAAAGCTCCGCCCCTGGGCTCCCCCGTTGACGCAGAGTCTCCGGCCTCAGTTCGTGGAGGACGTGGTGAGCGCCCTGTTCCCTTCGAGAGGGGAGGAGTATGCTCCCCCGCCCATGGCTCCGTCTCCGACGGAATCTGAGGAGGAAGCTGACGCAAATGCGGACCGCGTTAGCGACGACGACGTCTACGACGCTCCAGAGGTGACCGAGGTAGACCTGAGAGTGGCGGTACAACGGCTCAAAGCCAAAAATACCGCCCCAGGACCCGACGGCCTGCCAGGAAAAGCCTGGGTCCTGGCCTTCGGGACTCTCGGGCCTCGACTAGGGGGGCTCTTAAGCGCGTGCCTGGAGAGGGGCCGGTTCCCGCTTCGTTGGAAGACGGGGAAACTGGTCCTGATCCAGAAGTCCGGGCGCCCTGCGGACTCTCCGTCCGCATTCCTGCCCATCGTGCTGCTCGACGAGGTGGGCAAGCTCTTTGAGAGAGTCATTGCAGACCGCCTCGCCGGGCACCTGAATCGGGTGGGTCCGAACCTGTCGGAGAGCCAGTTCGGCTTCCGCAGGGGGCGCTCGACGGTGGACGCAATCATGCGCGTGAGAGCCCTCACGACGGGGGATGCAGTGGCCCGGGGCAGGGTCGTCTTGGCGGTGTCTCTGGACATCACCAATGCCTTCAACACCCTGCCCTGGAGTTGCATCAGGGAGGCACTCCGGTATCACCGGGTGCCGCCCTACCTCCGCCGAATAGTCGAGGATTACCTGACGGACAGAGCCGTCATCTACCCCGGTCACCGGGGAGAGTGGAACCGGCGAGAGATGTCGTGCGGTGTTCCACAGGGTTCGGTCCTGGGACCGCCCTTGTGGAACATCGGATACGACTGGGTGCTGCGCAGCGACCTCCCTGACGGCGTCAGCGTAATTTGTTACGCTGACGACACGCTCGTCCTTGCACATGGAGAGTCGCACCAGGCGGCGGCCGACGTGGCGACGGAAGCGGTCGCGACAGTTGTCGACAGGATCCGGCGGTTGGGACTCGAGGTGGCGCTGCACAAGACGGAGGCCATGTGTTTTCATGGCCGCCGTAACGCGCCACCGTCGAGTTACAGCATTACGGTGGAAGGAGTTCCAATCGGCGTACAGGGGACGATGAAGTACCTGGGACTCGTCCTCGATAGCCGGTGGAACTTCAGGGAGCATTTCCTGAGTTTGGCCCCAAGGCTGAACCGTGCAGCGGCCGCCCTCAGGCGACTGCTGCCCAATCTCAGCGGGCCAAACGCTTCCTGCCGTAGGCTGTACGCTGGCGTCGTGCGGTCCATGGCCCTCTACGGGGCCCCTGTGTGGGCCCTGAGCATCCGGACGCGACCACAGAAGCTGGTCGCATGCCAGAGGGTCATGGCTATCCGAATGATCCGGGGATACCGCACGATTGCCGGCGAATCGGCCAACCTGCTTGCCGGATTGCTGCCTTGGGATCTGGAGGCGACTGCCCTCCAGCGCGTCTATGAGTGGCGCGTGGAGGCGCAGCGCCGGGGCGTGACCCCGCTGCCTCGCGAAGTCGAGGCGCGGCGCGAAGACCTCCGGCGCGATCTCAAGGCAGTATGGAAGGAACGACTGTCGCGACCGACGGCCGGGCACGCCGCAATTGCGGCGGTAAGACCCCTCTTTGAGGAGTGGTTGGCGAGAAGTCATGGCGTCCTTACCTTCCGCCTGACGCAGGTCCTCACCGGGCACGGGTGCTTCGGGAGGTACCTGTGTCTAATGCGGAAGGAGGAAACGTCTGGGTGTCATCACTGCGAAGATCGCCCGGAGGACACGGTGGAGCATACGGTGCAGGACTGCCCAGCTTGGGCGGCGCACCGACGTGTCCTCACGGCTGCGATAGGCGGAGACCTCTCGCGCCCGGCATTGGTTTCGGCCATGCTGCGGGGCGAGACGGAGTGGGAAGCGGTCGCCTCCTTCTGCGAAGCAGTAATGCTCGCTAAGGAGGAGGCGCGCCGCGAGCGAGAGAGGACAGAGTCCTCCCTCCGCCCCAACCGCGGTGTAGGACGCCCACGGCGACGGACGTCGCGAGACGATCTCCGGCCACCGTAGGCGCGGGCATGCGGGCAGCGAGTAAAGGGCAACTCGCTGCCCGACCAAGGACCATGCCCGGGTCGACGGCGCGTTGTGTCCCACGCGCGCCTCAAAGAGCGTCAGCATAATGACGGGGCCCCCCTCTCAGAGGGCCAAAGCCTGCCGGGGTCGCGGGATTATTCCCTTACCGTAACCCCGGAACTTAACAGGCTATGAAGGTCACCGTGGATTTTAGTCAGTAGAAGTCTGACAGTCCCTCCCGCCCTGCCCGGGGTTGGAGGACTCATTTGATGATTTTACCACGCTAAAAAAAAAAAAAAAAAAAAAAATGACTTAGTAATTACATCACCTGCTTCTAAAGAATTGCATGCAATGACAAGCAACTGATCTGCAGTAAATCTTGCTTGTAAAAACTTGATTTGTATAAATTAATATTGGCTATAAATCTTGATTGTCTCTGTCATTTATCATTCAATGGAAAGAGACGGCAATAGCGGTTTGGTTTTTGAATTGTTTTTTTTTACAAAACGTAGTAGATTGTTTTTTAGAGATTTTTACTCTATTTCAAAAACTTTGGTTTCGTTTAAGATATTATAAAGTTTCGTTACATAGCGTAAAACGGAATCGCTTTGATGTCTACGCGCATAGCTACCGAATCATTGCACCAAATTCACTAATTTTTTTTTGTTGGGCTCCTCATTATGAAAGAAAATTTTCGAGCATTCTTTGCGGGCCGTTTATTCATAATAAAAAAATAATATATGCATTCACAATTATTTTTGAAAAAGTAGTACTAACCATAGATAATTACATTTCTTGTAAAAGAGTGTTGGCTGAGTTCCATCAACAGATCACAACTTCATTTTTGAAAAACCCAGATTATGTTGTGTCTTAGGTTTTGAAATCATGACCTCATCTTCAACACTCGTCCTCGTAACTGCTAGACCAACGATTCTCTTTGAACAAATAGAAAATAAGTTATTATCAATCCAAACAAAATAATAAATCATAAAAACAAATAATAATTACCTCAAAGTAACGCCCACAATTACAGTAGCCACAATAATAATAACAATATGATTATTAAACCACATTATAACTATTTGACATAAGAGAACAATGGACACAACCGCATCGTTATGTAAGAACAACATAATCTTTGTAGTAAATAAACAAATAAAACTAATCAGTCGAAGGATCGGTTGTAGTGAGGTAGCAGGCATCGCGTATTGGATTAGGGCTGTCTCAAATTGAATAAAATTATCTACACTAATAATATTATAATTATTTGTATTTGTGTGTGTAATTTGTTATGAATAAACTCAAAAACTACTGAACCGATTTCAAAAATTCTTTCACCAGTTGAAAGCTGCTAGGGTTCTGAGTAACTTAGGCAATAAGAATGCAAAGATTCAGGGTTCCCGCACACGGGCCACAACACGCCGCAACAAACGCCGCCACACGCGACTCGCGCGATTCCGCGCCCCTCTCTCTCTTACCTCAGTAATTTATTGGTTAAAAAAAATAGCAGCCAACGACCGCAAGTGTCGACCACCGGCCACAAATGGCTGTCGCGCGCTTCAACTACCTCTGTAGCCATCTATCGTCGTTGTGTAGCTTCTCGTGGCGGTGTTTGTGGCTGTCGCGAGTGGCTCGTGTGCGCCGACACTTATGTATTATGGTCTTGTTTCTAATATTTTGTTGTTTTGTACTTCATTACAATGTTGTCATAATTTATAATGTAATTTTTTTTTCGCCTAATAAATTAGTTTTAATTCGATATTTTTGATGGAAGGCACTTGAAAAAATCAAGCTAAATAAAGAAAATAACTTACTATTGTGTCAGCCCTACGTTCAAATAAGATATAAAGAAGTAAGAAACTTAATGATACCGAAATTCGTTACGCGCACCGCGACCCAACAGCTTCCGCTCACAGATTCAAATTTAGAACTGCTCTTTTTTTTCTAAATTCAATTTTTAAGGTTCCTTATGAAACGGTTAAAACCTTTTTGTGTGATTCGTTTCTTTTTTTGAATAAAATATGTAAAATATTAAAAATGATGCTTTGAACATTTTGCAACAAAATAAATCTAGTGATTTTTCTCTGCTAAACAAATCATTTTAAATGAATTATGAATTGAACTTTAATAACATAATAACTGATAAATGCATTCAATGCAATGCAAGTCAAGTAAAATTTTATTCATTCAGTTAATACAAAATAATTATCTAAAGATTTATACAAAATAATCAGGCACGAAAATTCAACACAATTAGTGCTTACCATAAATTAAAATAAATTATTGTATTTATAGTTTTTAATCACTTGCAGTTTGCAGACCGAATGATTAACACCTTTTTTGATAATTTCTGGAATTATACTTAAAAAACTGTAATACTAACAATGTACAGGTATCTTTCTTTTTATACATATTTTACAACAATAATTTCAATTGTTCAACGCTGCTTGATGTGTACAAAATAATGCCAAACAATGTAGAACAATTTCTTTAAAACATTATCTTTTAATATTACAAAAGAATAGGTAACGATTTAAAGTTATTTACTTAACGCTTTTAAAACCAGAGTTCAAAATAATTACGTTATTTTTATAATTACATAATATCGTATTGTTATACAAGCGAATTCAAATATAGACAAAAACACTAGATTTCTGAAACTGTACAAAAACTGTATACTGAAGTGACAGTTTTCTTGATTATTATAATACTTTTATATAATCAAGAAAACTATCACTTCACACCCTAAAATCTTTGTTGCAAATATTTAGGAAAAACAACTGGTCACCAACCTGGGAATTAATAAAAATTTATAATTTTTTCTCATCACTATCAGTTTTTTCAAATTATTTTATATCTATACATCTATACATATAAATAAAATTGGAGTGTCTGTTTGTAATATTGAAATAACCGTTTTTTACTACATGAATACGAATATACGGTACATACACCAAAATAACATTTTTAAATTTTTTTGTCTGTCTGTCTGTTTGTAATGGCTAATCTCTGAAATGGACTTCTATTGGCAGGTAGCTGATGTAATAAGGAGTAACTTAGGCTACTTTTTAGTTCTGACATCCACGCGAACGAAGTCGCGGGCAAAGCTAGTCATTAATAAAAGTTATTGGAACATTTTTTAAATGTTGCCCCCCTCTGGAAGTATTTTTTGCATCGTAAATGCTCTTACAAACATTTGAATTCACAAACACAAGCGGCCAGAACACAAATAAATTAATTCTTAATGTATTTTGTTCGTTAAGTACTCATTAGACGTTTATTAATTAGAACGCCAATTATACGGTGTTCTTATGAAAAATTAATGAAAGATCTTTATTTGGTATAATGTTAATGTAATTCCATTGAATTGTTAAGTAGGAACTAAGTACCTACAAGAGAAAAGGGCGATGTTTGCCTGTAGCATTCTTCATTTCTTTTTTTTTCTACTGCCATTCGCTATTTCTAGAAAGTTAGGTTCAAAATAAAACAACTGTTTCTATCTTAAGAATATATGATTATGTCATACTAAATAATTAAAACTGTTTTGTGTATCTATAATAGAACAGTTACTTTTGTCATTATATTTTTATTGTTCTACGAAACGTGACTGCTTTTATCATTCCTAACTATCACTTACTTTAGTTTTTGTGAATATAATTATAACAGTTTTCAATATTAATAAAAAGCACAATACTTAAAAAAAAATAATCATAACCCTGACTAAACTATCACAAAAACAAAAAAAAAATACTACGGAACCCAACCTCAAACTGACCACGTGCACAACCTTTTATTTTCTTTCGCCTGTATCGATCATTTTTTAAACTTTTTTATTTCTTTTCTACCGCCATACTTTTTTTTTATTATTTTTATCTTTTTTATCCTTTTTTCTCTCGAAGTTATTATTGTTTTCGGTGCTTATGATCTTTGATGATGATTACTTCGTAATACAGTAGCTTGATGAATTCGCGAATCAATTTCGTTGATTTAGAAATTTTTTTGTTTCGTACTATTTGATTAAAAATGTTCCCGGGTATTCGTTTGATGTTTTTCTGCGTTTGATGGGTTTTAAAATAAGTTGTTAATGTGATCTAGATTTTGAGAAATTAGTTATACTTGTTAATCCTTAATTGATAAATCTTAGATTTGACTTTGACAAATACAAAAATGTATCTCATGCCATGCTCATCAATGGATGAATGTTTAAAAAGAAACTGGTGAAAAGACACTTTTGTAATTCTATTTTGTATAGTTGTTGAAACGGTAAAGTATTGAAACGGGATGTAGCCCTAAAGAGACTTTTCTCAACTACACACACGGGCAAAATTAGCGGAACGGAAAAAAAGGTCGACAGGCATTATGACACTTATTGACAGGTTTTAATAGTCCTGTCAGTAAGTGTCATAATGTTTTAAAAAATGAAAACACTTATGTATCGAATCAATGAAAGATTTGGCGAAAATGCGACCTTTTTTTCTGTCCCGCTAATTTGCCGGTGTGTGTCTACGGTTGGTATTCTAGTCTAATCGGGTACAGCTGAATATCAGTATTTTACATGGAGCGACTGCCTATTTGACCTCCAGAAACCCAGTAACGTTCAACCTTGTCAGGGTGTCTTAGCAGCCGATTCCTCAGCGTCTGCGTCAACCATGCCATCAACCTTTTACAAGTATCTAAGCTGATCCAGCCTCTAAGATCCATGGCAGTCCACATAAAGACATTAATTATCCACTCCCCAGCAACGGACATGTCCGATCAGCATTCAAAAAGTCACCGAGTTAGACGTGACAAGAAATTCTTTCATTCATAAATAAATAAATGAAAGAACTCAGCTTGGATTTGTAATGAGGATAAAACCTGTTCTCTTGGATGTCGTTGAGTGACAGTTTATAAAAATAACGTATAGAAGTAAATACCATAAGATGACTTTACTTTAGAACTTGATAGCTGGTTCTGTTGGCAAGGGACTTATATTTTTTTCGCATTTTGTTCTATTAAAACCTTTGCGTTCGGTTCGAAAAGTTAAAGAAGAGGATATAGTCATTAATAAGAATTTATTATCATCAAAATACTTCCTAACTAGCGATTTGTACTGGATTTGCACAAGTACATTTTGAAAATAAAATAATTAATCTATGTTACTCACTGATAGAGTCGTTTTTGAGTTTATTCGCTAATGCCATTTTTTTCAACCACACCATATCAACATTTTAGGTCTTCTAATTGTGTAAATCAAAAGTTTTGATTTACAGCCACTAAGCCTGTTTGTCTATGAATATAATACAATTATTTATCAATCGAAATTATTTATCATAACCTGAATATACCACTGATAAACGACGTTCATGTTGGTAAATTAATCCTTAGGTAATAATTATATATAATCTCGGCAGTACGCAGTAAGTGGCATTGCTGCAATTATGGTGCTGTCTGCTGCACTGATTCCGAAGAAGGCGGCAGATGAGGCGCTACTGCTGCACAGTTATGCCGCTTTATTGCTGCCACGGCATTGCTGCGAAACTCGGAATGAAACCACACAAACCTATTATAGAGGGTACAATAATATGGAGACCAGTAGTTTCGCTTTCCCTGCTACGGCAAAATTGTACTTTAAGCGTTCTAAACAAACCCTTTTTTATCGTGGTAATAGGGCAGGGCGGGAGGGACTGTCAGATTTGTACTGACTAAAATTCACGGTGTCCTTCAATAGCCCTTTATGTTCCGGTGTCACGGTAATTCATTTGTCCCGCGACCCCGGCAAGCTTTAAACAAACCTAAAAAAATTGTAATGATAACTGAAACTATCCAATATCAAAAAAACTACAAAACGTGCCTTTTGCACTGAACTTTCAATTGAACTCCCGGTGGCCAATAACATTAAAAAAAAAGCACCTCCTCTACCAATTACACGAAAGAGGCCTCATTACATCAGTAGCCCAAACACGGAGTATTACGATCGATTACCGATCGGCTTATAACGTTAACGACCCAGCATCCGCTGTGGTCCGATTGTGGTGAGCTAACAATATTGGTTTTGAACTCCATTTCGATGCTTCTGGAACTTTTTGTGGTGGTAAGAAACGTTAGTAGGTATAGTTCTACGCTGATGTGTTTTGTTTTTTTTAGTGGTCTCGTAATAGAATTGTTTTATAACTTTTGCACAATAATTATTTATGACAGATTACATTTATATATATATTTTTTCACATTAGTTAATAGATTTATAGGCAAACTGAAATAGGTAGTAAGAAGTTAGTAAATAGCAAAAAACATTTGTACGAGATTGCCATTCTATGCCATTTAATTCAATGGAGAGTAGCGATTGACCATTGGAGAGTTATAATGACGCCATCATATTAGTAGATTACCAAAATCAGAGTTGAGACCAGAGGCGGCCTTATCCATTGCGAGGCGGCAAGTCTTTGCGAGGCCCCTTGCCCTTTATAAAAAGTATATGATGCGAAAGTAGGTTTGGTTGCAATCAAAGACATTAAACTATATACGAGCAATATACGGGACATCACGAAGAAATTTGTGATCCAAAACTTTTTACCAATAGGTAAAAAATCCCTCAGTTTAGTAGTCGCGTTGCTATGCAACGCTTAGATTGTGCTACTGACGCATGGCATCAACAATTTTGTATGACAATCTTCCCAATGCCCGCTCTATAGTTTCTTTTAAATCTCTTTGGTTGCAATATATAGTTTAATGTCTTTGTTTGGTTGTGATGTTTGAGGACAAAAATGATAAAGTTATACAATTAAATAAAATATGTAATTTGAGTTTTAAAACATTCTACAGTTCATACAGGAGCATCCGTTTTTGCGTAAAATGGAGTAGGTAGTTCTGATTTTTGAGACTTAGTTTGCCTTTTTGGCGATTATTACCATAAAGAACTAGTTTACTACTTTGATGAAACTAAAGCACGACGTTTTGAAAGTTTACTACAATATGAGACTAAAATGGTTTCTGTAGACCCAAAAGCTTCCGAGTTAGCGCTTTTCAAAAGTATCTCAAATCAACGTTTTTTTTACAACAAATGTGGAAGAGGCATCTGATATCATGTCTTCAGTTGGAATGTTTTCCAATTTTATAACTTTTTTCGAAAAAGAAGAAGGGGTTTAGGCCTAGGCCGCACTACGGTTAAACCGCTGTGGTTTTTAATGGCGTGAATTTGTGCCCCTAGAAAACTAATACAAGCGGCCGCACCGTGGTTTTTTCCCGCGACTGATTTTAAAACCGTGATTCGCCACAAAATGCTCGCGGGTAAAAGCCGCGGCAAAACTGTAATCAATAGAACTTAGTTGACTTGTACGCACTGGCGTTAACCGCGGGCTGTTTTTCGGTAGACCGTCTTGCAGAGCAGAGCGCTGGCGCACAATTTCAACCATGTCTTCCACCGAGTCGGAGTTTGTTTTAAACGAACCAGAATACGAATTTATTAGGATGGTCTCTTAAGTTTTGATAATCCTTATTATGAAAGAAACCTTTCTCAGATCTACGCCCAGTAAGTGGATGGATCCAATATTTTCGAAATTTGCGTTGTCGTCTTCTTTTCTATTTGTTATTAGCAGAGCAACAACACGCACTGCTACCTTGAAATCCATTTTCAAACTGCGGGTGTGTGCGTCTCAAGCGGTTTCGCGGTGAAAGCGATCAATCGACCCGACTTAAGAGACCTTCAGTTCCTTCAGACCTTCAGTAGACCTAATAGTCCCCGAGATAAACCCTCCCAACATTGTTTAAATTTAATTTTGAAAAGCTCACTTCTGAAACTACTGGGTCTACAGATATAAATCGGTTCTCATATTGTAGCAAAAGGCATCTATGAAACCGCTCTGAGGAGTTATTATCAACGAGTCCTTTACGGTCATAAACGCAAAATTTTCAAAAAAGAACTAAATCGAGGTTTTTTCATTTTTTTTACACAGTAGCGTTCGGTGCTTGAGGTTTCAAACTTTGATTATTCATTGGGCCCAGTGGCGTAGCTAGGCGGGGGCTTAGCGGACCCTAGCTAGCCTCGCACATGACGGGGCCTCGCGCTTAGAGATTTAATAAAATAAAATAAAATTGACAACGGCAATCTCAACTTTGTTACCACTCAGTAAAGCAGTATAATTTAACTTCTACTACTATTTCTAACTGAGAACTGATAGAGCCAAAGCTGATGGCGCCGACGATCATATTTAGGTCTAGCAATTCCGCTTCTCGCGCGAGGCCCCGTAGTTGCATGATAACTTGGTTACTTTTTATTTCTAACTGTGAACAGAAAGAGGCAAAGAGGCCTCGCAAAGCGATCTTATCATCAAGTCATCAAAAAAAGGAGGCCTCGCACGCGGTGACCCACACGACGGGCTTAAAAAAAATTCACAAATCTGCGCGATATTTTTCATCCTCAATCAAAGAAAAGGGCCTCGCAGATGCGTCTTGCCCCCTCCAAGATTCGGTCTCGCTACGTCACTGATTGGGCCAACATCATAAGCAAGTCTGAACTACCGGATTTAACCTAAACTAGCCGTACGTTCAGCTGACAAAATTATTGTAAGTACTAAATAAAAGATTTACAAAATTAACCAACTCTGAGATGATAAATTCAAATAACCCTCCTGGCACAGTCGGGTAAAAATAGATGGTTTAATTTTTTCTAAAACTAAAATCTTATTTAATTTTGCCGTTATGTTATAGCCTTAATGAGTAGTTAATTAATTAATCAAAATCAAAAGTTTTTAATTAAAAATTACTAGTTTTTTCTTTTGCTTGGTTTGTTGCGCAAGGCCCCCTGCAGGCGCGAGGCCCCGGGCGGTTGCCCGGTTCGCCCCCCCCTAAGGCCGCCACTGGTTGAGACGTAGAGCTTGTGACGTAGAGCTTGTGACGTCATAAAGCTCGTAAAATTATTCAAACGGGGCGTGACAATTTGTGATTTTTACAAGAGTTGTATTTTAGAAAATATTAGTTTATGTTACTTAAGATAAAATACGGGTCAAATTTTTTTTAATCTAACTGACGAACTTTAGATGGCAAACTCTCATTACTATAGTGGTAAAACCGGTAGGTACCTTTTAAAAAATCCATTTAACTAACATAACTTTACCGAAAGTCCATTCAAAATTGAGTATTTACCAGCTCAAAATAACCAACTTCCTTCGTTCAAAAATCGCTTTAAATCTCAAGAGATTTCGGCATCCATTATTATTTTATTAATGATTGTATTACGAGGTTCTTGTAATAGGTACTTAACTTTCAATAATATCGGTATTAAGGCGAGCAGTTATTAGTATTGATTGGTATTATTATGGCATTTTTTGTTTTTTATTTTATTTATGTAAGTAGAGTGGTTAGGTACACTTGGTGAGGCTTATGAGCGATGGTACAAGTTTTGCTTTAATTAATATATTCGCAACTTTTTAAAATGTTTGAGAAACAGTTTTACAGATACATAATTATGATTTTGAACTATAGTAGCAGAGATTTTCAGTTTATTTTTCGTTAGCCTATTCTGTCCCACTTTTGAACAAAGGCTGGTCATTTCTTTCATTTCTTTTTGTGTATTTTCAATTTTTTCCAATTATATATATATATTTTTTTTGTATTTCGATTATGTTCTGTTGTTTTTTTTTTTGGCCTATGTATTATGTATTTGGGTTCAACGTATAAAAGTTCTTTAATCAATACAGACATTTCGAAAAACGAGGTTTTGAAAATTTGTATGAAATGACGCTCAGCGTACTCATTACGTCCACAGACGGTCTCTTTAAATAAATTAAAAGCACACTTAATCAAATTTCTTTTCAAATGAAATTATAAATGAAAACTGACTAGATATTGTTCCTAACATGAGAACCATGGACAATTATGATGGCTGTGGGAGCCAAAAGCCTTTGTTTCAAACTTTTACTGTAAAAGAAAACGATGAAAACTTTATAGAAAAAGTGTTCACGCTTTTTTGCACTTTGTTATGAAGTAAGTCATTCCTGAATTAACAATGTTAGTTATCTTGATAGACAATAATTTTCTTTTGATATATAATAGATTTGCTGGTTCCTTGTTGCATGGGATAGAACTTGACTTTTTTTTGTGCGCTGTGTTTTTCTTTGGCATGGTGGTTGTAAGTGAGGCTACTGAGTGCAGATAAGTGAGTTCATTTCGCAGGTCGGTCCTCTAAGTTAGGTTCCTTAGCTATTTTATGTAAACATAAACCTTTGTAAAATCGCCAGAATTTGATCCTTATTAGCGACAATAGTGTAATAAATACAACATCATTATGAGTTTTCAAATCAAAGGGTTTGATTTCAGGCCAGGATTATTAAATTTTATAAAATCCAATGATGCAGTTTTAGTTTCCAGGATTATTAATTGGACTATTATTAGTTTTATTATTTTTCAGGATTATTAATTTTATAAAATCTAATGATGCTCTTTTCAGTATTTTTCGATATTCCTCATAGTTTCGGTCATTTTTAATCCAGTTGGAAAATTCCACCCTTTATATAAATTCATATTATGATTCTGCTTAAGTTACCTTTTGAAACAGTCAAGGTGTATACGTTGCATCAATAATAACAGTTCAACAAAATGGCTTAATAAAACTAAAGACTAAAGTTATATAATTACTTACATGACGTTACTTAACTATTACTTACAAGTTATAAACGGTTGAGTTTGTAAGTGACCTTTCTTCCCCCTCTTTACTTGACTTTTGTGACATACTAGCATTCCACCCTGGCTTCGCACAGACGCAATTTTAAAATAAAATATTGCTAACTAGCAATAATGTAGCTTTCTACTGGTAAAATAATTTTCATAATCGCTTCACGAGTAGGCAATTTTACAGCATCATAAAACATAAACTCACGCTTTCTAACCATGAAGGTAAGCAGAAACTGCAGAATACCACCTGATAGTATCTTTACATTTTGACAATATAATTATAGAATGAATGAAATCAAATATCATCATCATCATCTGCCTAGCCTATTCCCAACTATATTGGGGTCGGCTTCCAGTCGAACTAGATGCAGTTGAATAACAGTATTTTACATGGAGCGACTGCCTGTTGGACCTCCACAACCCACTAACTAGGTAATACGATACCCCATGGTAAGACTGGTTGTCAGACTTTAGAGCTTCTGATTAACAGTAACGATTGTCAAAGATCCACAAATGACAGCCGGGACCAACGGCTTTACGTGCTTTCCGAAGCACGGAGGAAACTCGTTATGTCAGATGGTCACCCATCCATAGACCAACCTCAGCAAGCGCGGCTTAACCCGGAAGATCGGCCTGTGCGGCTGTAATTATTTAGCCACGAGGATCATCAAAGCATCATCATCTTCAGCCTATAAATGTTCCCACTGTTGGGACACAGGCTTCCTCTCTGTAAGAGGAAATGGGCTATAATCCACCACGGGGGCCAGTGCGGGTTGGTAGATGACACAACATGTCTTCGAAATTTGGGTTGTGTGGTAGGACATGACGGTTTCCACACAATGTTTTTTTTCACCGGATTGACACCAGTGGTGATGAAATAAATTACACAAAGTTATATAATGTGCCTGGCTGGGTTTGCACCCATGACCCGTATACGAAGTCAAGGCCAATACCTCTGGGCCACCACTGCTCTCTAACAGTATCAATTAATTGCAAATCTAATTAGATTTCCGTCGAATTTTGAAAAATAATGAACAAGTACCTATTTTTTTCTGGAGCAGCGCACTCCATCTTAGTTCTCATCTTTGTTTCTTGGTTTAGGTCAAAAGTTAACTTTTTGATAAAAATAAAGGAGAGAGAAACATACACAATATAACGACAAGTCCTATAGAATATACTGAACATAGAAACCTCATTATTTCCATACAAAATATTCAATTCCTACTTTTCTTTGTCCCACGTAAATAACAAACCCGACTCCTTTTACAGACTATCTATATACAAAATATTAAATATAATGGACGATATAAAATAGGCTATAAATATATATTATATATCACACATATACGAGAATATTCCGACCCATAAAGAAGTTCTCTAATGCATTATCCGAAACTATAAGTTATAGCTGGAGAGATAGTGTGTAGCGTCAGCAGAAAAGATGTAAATGGATGCACCTAATAAAAAATATTAATTTTCTAAACCGGTTTTTTTTTTTCTTATCATCTTAAGAGGTCGTTGTACTCATTTTATAAACAACTTTTCCCACTGGAACTTAAAAAACGATTTTTTTAGGATTTTTAAATGACAGCATTTTTAAAATTATATTGCATTTATGTATCACTGAATAACTATCGCATAGTGATTTCGTCCCGTTGACTGTTTTATTTTTTCAGCAACATTAATTTATTGGAAGCCGCACTATTAATAATTACGTTTTATTTCTAAGCATACGTTCAGAAATCTGTTTTGTAAGAACACATCACCGATTACCACTACGATAGCGTTCAGATGCGAGCTTATCATTAAATAAAAAACGCGCAAAAACGCGCATTAAATAAATAGCGGATATTATCATGTTAATAAAGTCCTAAATTACGAAATTAATGTGTTCCGGGAATAAATAACATATTTAAAAATGCTGCAACAACTTTGGTTGGGGGATTCATCATTTTGCATTAGAGTATCGAGAAACTTCTTACCCATATACAGTTAATATGCTAATTCTCCCAAAATGATTCGAAGGTAAGCAATTTAATATATAATATACCAATATTTTCATACTTGGTAGAATTACATTCAGCTTATGAAACTGTACACAAACTTTTTAACCTATTTTTTCCAGCATGCTAAGCAAAAATAACAGCTAACAAAAATAATAATATTATATTTTTCTTAAGAAGTTGTATTTTGTAAAACAAAATTTTTTCTTTCGCGAACGAATCCGAAAAGCTCTTGAATTAAAAAAAGCGGAAGGAAAAAAAACCAGGACTTTATTCAGTTTTGCAATTTCACTGAAAACCTTTCTGAAATAAATTCATAGAATATTTTATGTGTTTTCTGACCGTACGAGGCTTTCCATTTACACTTCAGGACAAATTAACGGGTCAGATTTATTTTTTATAATACCAAGTTATTTCTGGGTATCATATTACCCAGTTTCTGGGTGGCGTTGGATAAAGCAATAAGTCATAGAGATAATAATTGCAACGCTAAAAAAATTTAATATATTCATGATGAAAACTTAAGTTCCTTAAATTTTTTTACTGAGACTGATTGAAAAATAATGTGACGTTTTAACAGGGCTAGTTAGAAAAAGACTTGCTTCACCGCCCCAGATCAAGTAATATCACACCGTAGAAATGTTTTTTGTCTATAGAATCTTAAAGAAAATGTCAAAATGTAAAACGATTTCTTTCTTGATAAGCATGACCATGTTTAATATGAAGAAAATAATTTATTGTTTCTACGAGTTATGCCATACTCGGGCAAAAGAAAATTACTATATACATAGATATAACTTTGTCTATTTTTGGTAGAATATAGATAAAATTGGTCATGCTACGCAAGTAGAATAACATAAGACGCAGGTAGTAGCATAGTGTTGACTTTTATTTCAATTACAATTTCGTTTTCATTTTGCAACCTAAAAAAAAGTCACTGGTTTTCCACACATTCAAAGAATTTCTCCTATATCGTGTCTGCCAATCGAGCTGCCAAAACATCCAACATTACACTTTTAAAAACCATTCACGATTATAATTTCAAAACCATGTTATAATTGCTTATTTTCTGCACTGATTGTTAATCACCATAATTACGATGTTATCAGTATGTTGTGAAGAAACTTCTTGATTCTTCTGTCAATCCTTCAGGTGTAACTGAAAGATAATTATTACATAGCTTGAGTTACATTTGACTGGCAAGTGGCACGTTGTCAATCAAATATCGAAACCACACGCATGGAAAAGATTGCGATTGTAAACCGTAGAACACACTGCATTACTGTATCCATCAGTAGCTTTTTGCCTTCGTTTTCCGTTGTTTTACAGCTGGATTATGGAAAAGACCTTTATTCAGCAATGGACGCCTTTCCGCGGATGATGATGTTGATGATAATAGGAGCAACTAAACCACGAGATAGTTGTAAATACAACCTATATCAGTCGTTTCTCATTAGAAAAACAATTTTTGGAATTGGATTAGCAGCTTCCAAGATAATATCCAAACTTGATCTCTGTTTTATCAACATTACATAGCAATACATACAAAAAAATAACCTAACAAGTAAGAGAGGTGCTCTTATGTTCCCTTCTTACGAGTATGACATACTGCCTGTTTTAATTTAATCCCCAGGAAGACTACTATTGCCGTCAAAAGTGCAGAAATGTAGACCACGCTAACTCCTACTGTGAAAATTTCGGATGTAATAACTGCATGTCACTGTCCGTTTTGGGAATCGATCCCAAAACCTTATCATTACCAGTAGTCCTACTGGACCAAAAATACATCAACAGTGAATTTGTTTTTTAGCGTGGTAAAATCATCAAATGAGACCCACCAGGGCAGGGCGGGCGGGACTGTCAGACTCGTACTGACTAAAATCCACGGTGTCCTTCAGTAGCCCTTTACGTTCCGGGATCACGGTAGTTCCGTTAGTCCCACGACCGATCAACAGTTAACATAGGAAAGTTTGCTGTCAATTCAGGCATTGAACACACGCGCACACACACATTACTGTATAATCACAAACTATCGTGTGATAAAAGAAACCTCATACCAAACCACGAAAACCCAGTAAAAAGATCAATTTACAGTAATCATGAAAATGCTGTCGTGATAAGCCAATTTAATTGAATTTCATACATTTTTTATCAGAAATTTTCTAGCAACAAATCAACAAGAAACGTTTCCACTAAACGGTTTTCACGCCTTTTCCGAAGATTTCTCGTTATCACTGAATTTGTGATGATAATTGGTGATAGCAAATATTTGTACTAAATACTGGAAAAACTATTATCATGTTTGTAAACACGCATAGTATCCATATCGGGTGTTTCACGCTAACGTGTTATCTTTGACGAATAGTTCTGTAATACAAAAACGTTAAGCGTTATATGAAGAAATGAACAGGTGATAGCGATAGATGATAGAATGGCTGTCAACTTGTGTGATTTATTTCAGACTAGCTGTGCCCGCGACTTCGTTTACAAGTTTACGAGTAATAGTCGACCAACTTATAAAACGCACTTGGATAACATATTTTCCTAAACAAAATGTATCGGAGAACATGTTCTTCAACTGCAAATGTAAGTTTGTCAACTTTATTTTTACAGCTTTAATAGGTGGGTATGTTTTGGGGATAGGTAGGTTTGTAATGACAACTATTTTAACCAACTTCAAAAAAAGGAGGAGGTTCTCAATTCGTCGTAATCTTTTTTTTTTCCCGATTTCTCAAAGACGCCTGGACCGATTTTGAAAATTCTTCTTTTTAAAATTAAATTCAGCGATCAGTTTAGTTAGTTCGCATAAGTATTTTGATGGGCAACTACGGAACCCTACACTGTGCGTGGCCCGACACGTACTTGGCCGGTTTTTCCATACAAGAAACGCTGTAAATACTGGAAAGACGCTGTAAAGTAAAATAGTGATAAAGGTACAGTGATAAGCTGATAAGTAGGGGGCCGTAACTGGGCTTCTACTTTCAGTGGGCAAAACTATGTATTTATTGCAGAGGCCAAGAAAATTTTGATGTCAATATTTTAATTGTCAGATACTGTTTTTTTTTCATTCAAAAATTCATAGTTTTCTTAACATTTTTCTGTGCCTATAACTTTGCAAGCAAGTGTATCCTCAAGCTTGCGCACTAGAAGGGCGTAAGTACGATATGAGTTCGGTTCGCTGTGCCATATACATGCAAGCCCGTGTGTGGGTAAACAGAGATCTCGGCTAGTAGTTTATGGATTTTGCTAGATGTGACTGTGGGTATTGAAGTTATTTTTTGGGTCAATATTAAAAAATCTTTTTTTATCTGAATAAAAATATTTCGAATAGTTTTTACAGATTTGTTCAGTAAAATGTTGGTTTTAATAACATTCCATCGCTCGGTTCCACTTTCAAGGATTTGAAAGTGGAACCGCGTTTTGTAGCCTACATACAAAAGTGGTACAATCATCAAATGGCTCCTTCAACCCCCGGGCAGGGTGGGAGGGACTGTCAGACTCGTACTAACTAAAATCCACGGTGTCCTTCCATAGCCCTTTACGTTCCAGGGTAATTCGATAAGTCCTTCGACCCCGACAGGCTTTGGCCCTCTAGAGGCCCCTCTCCCCCCGTCATTATGCTGACACTCTTTGAGGCGCGCGTGGAACACAACGCGCCGTCGACCCGGGGCATGGTCGGACAGCGAGTCACCTAGTACTCGCCGCCCATTTATGCCCGCGTCTACGGTGGCCCGAGGTCATCTGCCGACGTTCGTCGCCGCGGGCGTCTACCACTGCGGCTGGGATGGAGGGAGAACGCTGTCCTCTCTCTCATGCGGCCCGCCTCCTCATTCGCGAGCATGACTGCTTCGTAGAAGGTGGCGACCGCTTCCCACTCCATCTCGCCCTGCCGCATGGCCTTGACCAATGCCGGGCGCGAGAGGTCTCCGCCTATCGCCGTCGTGAGAACACGGCGGGGCTCTGCCCAAGCGGGGCAGTCCCTCACCGTATGCTCCACCGTGTCCTCGGGGCGATTCTCGCAGTGGTGACACCCAGGCGTTTACTACCTGCCGGGGTCGCGGGATTATTCCCTTACCGTAACCCCGGAACATAACAGGCTATCGAAGGACACCGTGGATTTTAGTCAGTAGAAGTCTGACAGTCCCTCCCGCCCTGCCCGGGGTTGCAGGACTCATTTGATGATTTTACCACGCTTAAAAGAAAAAAAAAAGGGCTTTTATCAAAGATAATATGTCAGCCCCATTTCATAGTCCTGTGTCTTCAATAGGCTGAAGTAAACATTCATTCTGACGTTTGAACACTACAGACAAAGATTCTATAAAGAGTTCTTCTACAATATTCAAGTATTTCAAAATTCAAGCCACATCCAGTTTTAGTGCTTATTTCTGACATCAATGTTAGTGCTTCGTACGTAAAGGTGCTCACACACACATACAACGTATCACCTATTTGGTCTAGGAATAACTACTAAGGAAAGATGTGGAGACGCCTATACAATATTGATGTGTTATATTTTTTAACCGACTTCAAAAAAAAAAGTAGGTTCTCAGTTCGACCTGTATGTATGTATGTATGTTTGTCCGCGATTATCTCGCGTTTGGCTGAACGGATTTTGATGCAGTTTTCAGGAAAGTGTTCATTACATTCTGGAGAAGGTTTTAGTATATGACAGTAATAGATATCCCGTGACGTTGCCCGCGTGGATCCGATTTGCTTACTTGGATCGTAGATTTAAGGGACGATTGCATGTTTGTCCGCAATTATATCGCGTTTGGCTGAACGGATTTTGATGCAGTTTTCAGGAAAGTGTTCATTACATTCTGGAGAAGGTTTTAGTATATGACAGTAATAGATATCCCGTGACGTTGCCCGCGTGGATCCGATTTGCTTACTTGGATTGTAGATTTTACGGGACGATTGCATGTTTGTCCGCAATTATCTCGCGTTTGGCTGAACCGATTTTGACACAGTTTTCAGAAAAGTATTTGTTACATTCTGGGGAAGGTTTTAGTATATAACAATAATGGATATCTCGTGAAGTTGCTCACATAGATCCGTTTTGCTTAATAGGATTGTAGATTTTCAAAGACGCCGATTTTATGAAGATTTTTGTTAATTATCTCAACTAAAAAGGGAAAAATAAAAACTTTTAAAAAAAAAGGGAACCGACTTCAAAACCAAACACAAAAAAACTATAAAATAACTTTTCTTTCGGAAGTCGGTGGCCATAATTATGTCAATGAAATAAAAAAAATAAAGCCACCGACTTCCGAAAGAAAAGTTATTTTATAGTTTTTTTTTTGTGTTTGGTTTTGCTAACTTGGATCGTAGATTTTCAGGGACGATTGTATGTTTGTCCGCAATTATCTCAAGTTTGGCTGAACCGATTTTGATGCAGTTTTCAGGAAAGTGTTCATTATATTCTGGAGAAGGTTTTAGTATATGACAGTAATAGATATCCCGTGACGTTGCCCGCGTGGATCTGTTTTGCTAACTTGGATCGTAGATTTTCAGGGACGATTGCATGTTTGTCCGCCATTATCTCGCGTTTGGCTGAACCGATTTTGATGCAGTTTTCAGAAAAGTGTTTGTTACATTCTGGGGAAGGTTTTAGTATATAACAATAATGGATATCTCGTGAAGTTGCTTACATAGATCCGTTTTGCTTAATAGGATTGTAGATTTTTAAAGACGCCGATTTTATGAGGATTTTTGTTGTTGATTATCTCAACTAAAAAGGGAAAATAAAAAAGTTTTTGAAAAAAAGGGAACCGACTTCAAAACCAAACACAAAAAAACTGTAAAATAACTTTTCTTTCGGAAGTCGGTGGCCATTATGTCAATGAAATAAAAAAAAACAAAGCCACCGACTTCCGAAAGAAAAGTTATTTTACAGTTTTTTTGTGTTTGGTTTTGAAGTCGGTTCCCTTTTTTTCAAAAAGTTTTTTATCTGTAGTGTTTTTCATTATCCGATACCTCAGTAAAAAAGAAGGTACCTTCAACCAGATGATTGTTGTGAATTCTGCCATTTCAAATATCATCTGATTTTGCCAAAGGTCTATAAATCCTGAGATCACTGGACTGTCTTCAGAGGTAACCGTGACCCCGGAATGTAAAGAGCTATTAAAGGACACCGTGGATTTTAGTCAGTACAAGTCTGACAGTCTCTCCTGCTTAGCTTGGGACTAGATGGCGTTATGTGATAGTTGTGGAATATTATTATTATTTGATGATTTTACCACGATAAAAAAAAACGTCAATCATTATTTTCTGCTTCACAATAATTCTTATTTCCTTAAAAACTGATAATTCATAAATCTTCACATTAAATGTTATGAAAAAATCTGGTTTTAAATTCGCGACAAAAATTCAGGCTTGGATGCAAGACGCAGTTCCACCCTCCCGCCCTCATGTATAATTAGGCCCGGTATCCACCAAAGCGGAGAGGAGAGGAGATGTGTTTGAATAACCAATCAGATGTCAAAGTTAAGCGGAGAGGAGATGAGGACGTCTGATTGGTTATTCAAACACATCTCCTCTCCTCTCCGCTTTGGTGGATGCACATGCAGAAAAGGCATTAATGCCATGGATTTTCCCGAAATATGACGATTCTTTAATTTAATTATACACCGTGACTTTTTAGTCGTCTTACAAAAGTGGTCCACTTAATGTATCCGACCTAAAATACCTCTAGGCGAGTTTTTTTTTTTATCGTAATTACAATTTTTATTTTTAATAAATAGGTACATTAGAAATATAAAACACCCAGTTAAAATGTTTACGTATCAAGCTGTAGAGTATAATACTCCTACCCAGCGCAATAGTCGAGCAGATCATTCCATTCCAATTTTCTATGAGACAAGGGTGTTTCTAACTACGCCTTGCGTCATAATAACGAAATAAAATTTTATGATAAAATTTTTCAAATCTCTTAAATACCTATTTTTTTATTATAAACGTGTTTTAGTCATTGGATACATGAACTGGGCTGCCTTTGTAAGACGACTAAAAAGTCACGGTGTATAATCTTCACTTCAAGTGTACGCAATGCCTAGTGCTTGTTATAAATACGATTTACTCGGTTTACTGAACAGTTTTTCCATTTTAATTTTTACTTTAATTCCATGATTCGCTTGAAAACGTTCCTTTTACTTTCTTTATGTTTAATTAATAGTTTGTTCATTGCAATTGATTTCCTAGTGTAATGAAAACTTTAGCTTGTCGGTCTTGATTTTTAACAAGTCATTACTTTTAGAATTTGTCTCTTCCTGTAATAATTTATAACGGAAATGATAGTTAAGTTCAAAACAAAACTCATCCAAATATAAACTTAGTGAAAAACAATTAAAATAAAAAAAACTCATCTTTCTAAAAAAAATATTTCAGATTCACAAAATCCATAGAATCTCAGTACAGTAAGAAAAACTAGAGTATCAAAGGAAAAATAAACAATAGCACAAATCAACAAATTAGCCACCATTAAATTATATTTAAATGCCTTTGCTTAGCTACTTTTTTACCAAGTTACTAATAATTTAATTATAGTTTTTACTAAAAAAAAATCTGAACAACGATAAGTTAAGAATTATGGTCTATTGTTATGTCAAAACTTGGTAATAAATCCGTATATTAAAATTATAATTTAAATAATTTAAAATGATCTATGCTCAGTGTCACTGGACGTAGACGTTGCGCCTACATCGCTGTCGTAGCATAGTGAGTCTACGCATTCGTAGCACTGCTACGGCGTACGTAGCTGTGCTACCAATGCGTAGACTTCATGATTTGAAATGAATTGATTGCTACGCGATTTGTTTGTTTGTTTGTGTATTTGTATAGGTTTTAATTTATTATTTGTTCTACGTCTTAATAAATGTCGAGCCTAATAAAGTATGAACAAGAAAAAAGCGTGTCATGTTAATTTTTTTTAGGAATTATTTAAAAACTATCTCGACATAATAATTTTATATAAAATTGATATAAAAGCAATTTCAAAACCCTAATTATATTCATTTGTACCCTTACTTAAATTCATTTTGTTTTTATTGGTGGAACATATTTTAAAGGTAAATAAAATAACAGATGTCAATGACAATGAAATGATCGATATGTTTTGCCTTCAAAGGCGTACAAAAAAGTTTCTTCTAAATAACCAAAAAAAAAAGACTAAACTCTACTCCATTCCCATCTGTAGCCCGAAACACATACACAAAAATCACACACACACACACACACACACACACACTCACACACCACCTGTGTGTACTAGTCTTGAGAATAACATATTTTTGTAGCTTTTATATTTTTTAGTGGGTGTATTTTATATTTTTCCTATATACATACATATAGGTTGAGTACATATGCTTGTAGAAGTTTTTTTATTCCTTCGTTGAGAAAATTGAGGCTGAGGTATTGTGAAGACTTACATGTGGTGTGTTTTTAGTATATCTTACATGTCTGACATCCAGTCTTACCAAAAAAGTACCGCGTTAACTAGTAAATGGGATGTGGAGGTCAGAGCTCTATCCAATTGCTAATTTTAATAATTATAAGCGTGACCAGACGGCTGATTCTTTTTTTGTTTAAAGAATTAGCATTGCGATCTAACGTGGCAATGCTGCCAGATTCCCTGATGACAGCGATGCGAAGGAGTGCTTTGACGCCTAATGGTAAGCGTCCACAGGTCCGCATCGCACGTATCGTACGTAACGGATTTTAGTTTGCCTTGTATTAAAACCCATACAACTACGTCCACTGATCCGAATCGTGCGGACGGCTCATCGGCAATGCCTACATGCGATGCGTACCGATGACGTCATACGGAATGCCGATCAGTGGACGCGATGAAGGTGGCATCGGCAATTCGATTGCTGATACTCGCGTCGGCAATCCGATCGCTGCCGATACAGAAATCCGTTTGATGCGATGCGTCCGATACGTACGATGCCGACCTGTTTTTTTTTTACGAGGCAAAATCATCAAATGAGTCCTCCAACCCCGGGCAGGGCGGGAGGGACTGTCAGACTTGTACTGACTAAAATCCACGGTGTCCTTCGGTAGCCCTTTGTGTGCCGGAGTCGCGATATACGTATGTCCCGCAACACGATGCCGACCTGTGGACGATGTGTCCTATTGTCTTTTTGTTATAAAAAAATTTGTTTTACTTTAGTCTCTTATGCAAATATTTAGTTTTAAAATACTTGTAGATTTTTTAGCTCTTATTTAAGTTTTGTGTATAATATTCTAAATACACAAAAGATCGTCACTCACTGGACGCGGACGGAGGACACCACTATCGGGGTCCCCCGCAACGGAGGTGGTGTGAAGATCTGATCTTGTTCGCGGAGCAAACGTGTAAGGAAACTGCCCAAAATAGAGAGATATGGATGGAGGCAAAAGAGAGTTTTTTGTTCTTTTTTTATTTAATTAAAGGTTCGCGTTTGACCAGGTATGACATCTCTTAAAATGTATCATCTGATGTGTTTTAATTAATGAGGAATTCAACTCAGTCATCAAACCTCAGAGTAATCGGTGTACACACAAATTAAAAAAAAAATACCAACCGAATTGAGAACCTCCTCCTTTTTTTGAAGTAGGTTAAAAAACTTGCCATAGGTACTCTACCAACTCCGAATTGTGCCAATTTTTTTTTCGTCGCCTCATAAGTGTCCGTTGAGGCTCATGTGAAATAAAATATTTTGATTTCGAATATTTAAACTATTGAATACAAACAGCATCAGTACAACTTATAGGTATGCAAATATTTGTTCCGTGCGGGAATCATATCCATGACTTAGCAGGGCTGAGGGCAGATCACAATCTCTCTACCACTACACCAATCTTGTCGTTAATAACAGTCCAAAAGAATATCGCCTGGATTGCGGGATTCTTTGAAAGAGTCCTGAGGCCTTACCACGAGCTCTTAAAGCGATCCAGTTTAGGCTGTGGGAAGGAAACAAAGCTATACAAGTCGTCTAGCGCCATCTCTTTCCCACAGCTTAAAGACTCACGCTATAAGAGTTCATAGTAGGCCACCTGGCCTGGAAATAAAAAGCAACTGAAGCGACCAGGTTGGTTAAAATAAAAGCATGTATTCTATATAACTATTTTAATAGGTACATAAAACTGAATAGTTTGTTTGGTTGATCATGCTAATATCAGGAACCACTCGCTCGAAAAGGAAAAAAAAAAGTTTCAAATAGTATATTTTTCGAGGAAGGCTGTAGGCTATTATAAGATCACGTTACAACCAATAGGAGCTAAGCAGCGGGTGAAACCAGGAGGAACACCTAGTGTAACATAATATAGCGTAACCATAAGGCAATTCTCACACGGCACCGCGCACCGCCACGGTAGGCGGTGAAGCGGATCTCATGTCGCAATGGTCTCTACTAAATCCGTAGATGCCTAATACACGCACACTGCCCGGCCGTGCGGTCGAGCGGTGCACCGCTTCAGCGTCCATTCTTGCCAGTGTCTGTGATCAAACTGGTCAAAACCATGATAAATCCATCCGCGCGGACAGGCGCGTAAGCCGCCTTACCTCGCGGGGAACCGCTACGAAATCCGCTTTACCGCCACCGCTTACCGCGGCAGTGCGCGGTGCCGTGTGCGAATTGCCTAAATTGGTTTGTCACAGGTCTCCTTTCTGTGAGAAGGAGTGGGTTATATCCACCTCCATGAAAGATGGTAGGTAGGTAGATACACACCTGAAAGATTCCAGGTAAAAATAACGAGATTTAAAATATAAACTTCTCCGAAGTAAGCTTTCAAAACATGGAATATAAATAAACGTTTGTAAAATGTACGAATACTTGGCCTAGATCAAGGATTTTCTTTTAATAAAAGATACAGACTCTTCTAAGATAGGATATGTTTTAAAAAAAAGCGTTTTTGATCCGGCGAAAGAAAAGTGAACATACAAATAAAGGAAGGTTGGCGCAGTGGCTGGGTGTTTGACTGTTGCGCTACGTGTGGTGGGTTCGATTCACATACGGAACAAATGTTTGTATCTGCAAGTAGATGTTCTGGGTGTTTGGATATGTGAGTTTAAATGTTTGTGAACGCACCCACGATACAGGAGAAAATCCTACTGTGGGACAAAGACTAGTAGAATATATAAAAAAAAAAAACATGACCATAATAGTAACGAAAATGTCAATAACCTACATTTGTCAACATTTCAAATTAAGTTTGACATAAAAATATATCTTTGCAAAAACATTAAAATCGTTATTATCTTGTTTATGTTACTTTAATATTATAATTATTATTTAAGAGCGTGCAAGTGTTAAAAAGCATGCATGTCATCATAACATGGTGCCATTAAATTTTCATTCCTATCATGGCCAAATCTAAATATATATAACTCAAAGGTAGTATATATAGTGATCTATCAACGCACAGCCCAAACCACTGGACGGATCGGGCTCTTTGGCATGCAGGTAGATGTTATGACGTAAGCATCCGCTAAGAATGGATTTTGATCAATTCTACCCCCAAGGGATAAAATAAGGGATGAAAGTTTGTATGAATCTTTGTCAATTTTATAAAATATACATTATTAAGTTCCAACATCTACGCGAACGAAGTCGCGGGCACAGCTAGTAGTAAAATAAATACTCCTTTTATTTTTTCTGTTAAACCTTTCCATGAAAACTTTTTAAAATCTGTGTTCTATTTTTAAATGAACACATTGTCCTTGAATGGCATTGGCTATTTCGTCACTGAAGCCGTAGCCTCAGTAGCGCAGTAGGCAGCGCGTAAGTCTCATAATCTTAAGGTCGTGAGTTCGATCCTCACCTGGGGCAATCACATTTTTGGGAAATGCTTGCTTATTTCTTTCTGAAAATGTTGATGTAAGTTTCGCTTGGATAGGTATACTTAGACAAGTTTTAACCTAACGAGTTATTAAAATGATTATAAAAACTTTTATAATATTACTCGTGTAAAAACTACCATTCCATTATTAAAAATAGTTTAAAAAAAACATTACGTTAATCTTCTTTTATTCAAAACACATGCTTGTTGATATGATTGTTTACCCGAAATTACCACAATCAGTTACAAAAGATAATTAATTACGAGCAGCATGAAAAAAGAGTCATACACATAATATGCATTTTAGAACGTATGGTAATCTTCAGAGGAAACTCACCCCTTTTGTTAATGCAATCACTGAACACACAGTGTTCTTTGAAGCTGACTATAATAATAATATTCCACAACTATCACACAACGTTATCTAGTCCCAAGCTAAGCAGAGCTTGTGTTATGGGTACTAGACAACTGATAAACATACTTGTATATTTCTAAATACATACATATTATAGATAAATTACACCCAGACACAGAACAAATGATCGTGCTCATTACACAAACATTTGTCCTGGTTGGGAATCGAACCCACGATCTCCGGCATAGCAATCAGGGTCACTTACCACTAGACCAACAGGCCTGTCATAAGACTGTACTATCGAAATAAAGATAAAGATTGTTTATATGTAGCACTTTATCTTACACTTCCTTTGTCCTTTGTTTGATCTATTCATAAAAAGGGTGGTTATTAGACATCTGTTATCATTATTGTTGTAATCCTGTGCACAAACACAAACATGCTTTTAAATCTAAGTTTCTTACCTATTGTATATTGATGTAAAAGAGCGGAGTGTACGCTTTACTTGCTTTAAAGGAGGCTCCAATCACCAACCTACGTAAAACTTTTTTGATTTCGGAATAAAGATTTTGAATTTTTTAATTTGTGCACGAGATTTTGTTTTAAAATAGAACAGTCAATTAATTGTTCTATAGTACCATTTATCTATACTTCATACAATCAGAATCTTTCTTTATATTTATGCCTCATTGAATGTTTATACTTCGATGATAATAAAAATGACATCGCGCATCGTTCGTTATGAAGTATGACTCAAAGTTAGTTAGGTAACGCAACAAACTTATTGGACTAATTAAAAAGTTATGCTTTGTTAAGAGTTGCACAACTTATGCTAATTAGAATTTTGACAGTAATCTAGCTACACATAATCCAGTTGGAAATGACGTAAAGAGATTATGTCAATTTTGTTAAGGCACGCTATTGATTTGAAAGTAGTTTTGATTTAAATTTAAGTAAACGTAAAAAAGTATATGACAGAATTTTTAAAATAGATGATTTTTAAAATTAAACAATAAAGACACAACTTTACGTTTAGATATTCCTAGATATACTAAAAAACATTTATTTTATAAAACGTAAAAGTAAAACATAAATTTTAAATAACCAGCATGAAAAATATCCCGTCTACTCGTCGCTTCAATAAAAAAAAACATTAAAAATAAAGAAAAACCATAAAAGCAGCCGTCTTGCGATGCGTTATCATTTTTATATGTTCACCCCCCTCACACCCCCCACAACCCTTTGAACACCCCACCCCCTAGATGCAAGCTCACACACACATGAAACTTCCTATAAATGGGTTAAAGAAAAATGTGTCTACCTGAAAACGTACGATGCACGAGTTTTTTTATTCCTTTTACATTTTCTTTGCTATCCGCGATTCTCATATCGGCGATATAAAACTGAAAAATACATTTCTTTTAAACATGACAAAATCACCCTTATGAACCCAAAGATAAGGTTGAAAATCCCATCAATGTAGACGAAAAAACAGAGCACCCATACATGAGTAGTTTGCTCGCATACACACGGAACCGCGCCGTTTAGAAAAAAAATAAAATGCACACATATAAATTGCATGCAGCTCGAAAGGGATGCACTCAGAGTCATAAAATACTCACACAGATGTAAAACCGGTCGCACACACGCGCGGCGCGCCTCAAGTTGTTCACACACACATTCACACCCCTATACAAATACACCCACACACGTCGCAGTCTGAAGAAAACTATGCATGTGTTGGAAAATGCTTTTCCTTGCAGCAACCTCACGGGAAGAGTTCCATAGCGAATACCTCGCGGTAAAGACTGCTCGTTCTCTAAAATTTCAAATTTTAAACAAAAAAAACTCAAAAATTAAACAAAAACTATGAAAGTTGGAAACAATAACCGATAGTCGAGAAGATAAATTATTTTTAAACTCGAATCGATGAGCCACGCCGGCCGTTCACTCAAAAGAATTCTTCACCCGTTTGACGTAAAAAACGCGTTCGAAATTTGAAAAATGTGACAAAAAGGCGCGAGAAAAAAAAGTACGGTCGCGGTTCGCGCCAACCGTTTAGTAGTTCGGTGTTAGTTAGATTATTTCTTAATTGAAAGTTTGATTGCACTTTTTAACTAACTTAATCGGTTAAGACACGTGCATTAGTGATGTAAATGTGTGTTAATGAGTGTGTGTTTGTGTGAGTTAGGGTTGTCTGTGTGTTCGTCGTCGTCGTTTGCGTGCTGTTTCTAAAATTTCGCGGCATTTTTTGTCATTATTATTTTTGTTCGTCGATAATTATGACGGTTTTAATGAATGCTTTTCGTATTATGATACTAAATGGTTGTGACGTATTTGGTTGACAAAGGAAATATAATTTATGATAATTTATTCATCTTGTGTTTAGTGATAAGTATCTTTTTTTCTTCATTGTTTTTATGTGCAGTTTTTACAATAATGGGTTTTATGTTAAATGCATAATTTCAAAATGATATGAGTAATCGTTTATTGTGTTTTGCATATGTAGACTTTTTTTAATTTTTTTAAATGGCTGTAGAAAAGATTCTACACTGAATTTTAAACAATTATTTTAACTTCCTTTCTTTAAAATGTAATGTTTCACTTAATACTTGCATAATATTAAACAATTTGCATTCAAGGTCACTTGATCTCGCCACTTTATATAACATTCAAACTGACTCTTTGTTTCATGCCATTTAGTTCATTACTGCTCTAAAATTAAATACCAAATTCGTGTGCATAAAGAAAACTTTTCTGAACTGATGCATATCTAATTAGAAAGGAGTTATACCTTTGTTAGTATTTATTTGAAGGTCAAGGACATTATTTTATAAGTCAGTTATAGATTCTCTTGTTAGATTAGTCATACCTCTGTTTCTGATAAGAATTCAAAGTTATTTAAATTATTATAATAATGTCCTAATTTCGTTAGAATCTGTAAATCAAAAAAGGAAGTTGATGGGAACAAAGTCAAAGAAATTAGTAACAAAGTCGCTGATTACATTTTTACACTTTCTTGTTTTTTCTTTAAGTTGTAGGTTTATTTTGTAGGTTTCTCATTTATTCAAAAATTTCAAAATAATGAGAAGTACTTACATACTAAAACTAGGGTAATAATAAGATTTACAGAGGTATGTTCTAAACTTCATTGTCTTCCATACACTCGTGTAAATTACTACAGTCATATTTATATAAACTAGCTGATTTCAGCAGCTTCATGTGAGTGCAAATTCAAAAATTATCCCATGGGATATCCTATACAAAACCAGTTTGTCTTGGATTCGCTTTTTATGATCATTCCGGACATTGAAAGGTCAGCTTATACTAGTTTTGCTTATCTTGAAGTGTAGCCATGTGTACCTATTATTCCAAATATGAATTGTTTGCCTTTCATTAAAATCAGTTCTGTCTGTTTTGCTTTGAAGAGTAACTAACACCCATCCATCTATTCTCACAAATTTTAACATTTATAACACAGACATTTAAATTACTATGTGGTAATAAATGAGATTCCCCTTTTATGTGGTATATATAACCATCAAATGGACTGTCAGACTTGTACTGACTAAAATCCACTGTGTCCTTCAATAGCCCTTTTCGTTTCGGGGCCACGATCAAGTAAAATTAGATACCTTAAGCTATTGTCAAACAGACGCGTTTTTGTTTGTAATGTATGGAATTGTTTGAAGCCTGTCACATAGACTATCGGATCGCTTTCGCATTTTTATTTGACAGGATTCGGTTCGGTTCGCTATCGCGTGTCTGTTTGACAAAGGCCTAAGCCTGATTTACACTTCCATAAGTAAGTAAGCGAGCTCAACTTGCATACTTTCTTAATTATCTGACTAGCAACTTAGTTACTTACGTGGGCAGTGTTCACATGTGGTTTTTACTTACTAACTTACTTATTTACTTATGGATGTGTAAATTTACCTTTATTAACATCTCATTTCATCTTTCAAGCAATCTATGAAACAATTTTTTCTCATAAGCAAATATCATTAATTACATTGCACACTCTCCCTTCAAATTTCTTAGACAGATATGCCTATAGCACACCTCCGCTGCGAAACTCAAAGGGCGAAACCGCAATTGTTTCACTGTGAGTTGTGAGTTCTTTGGCGGCGAAACAGGAGCGAAATTCCCTGCTCTAACGTACAAAACTGACTATGATGTTGTCTCTTTCTAACACGATTTCGCTCATTTGCTCAGGCGCCGGCTACATCTCCGCCCGTTGACTGCTATTTTGGAGCGGTTCCGCATGTGACTCGGACGCGTCTGCAGCAATCGACTATTTGAGAGCGAAATAAGAAAGATGGATTTGGAATTCACGGAAAAACTTATACAAGCAGTGAGAAATAGACCAGTTTTGTACTTACTAAATCATCCTGACTGAAGTAAGAATAAAAACGGTCTGCACGTGACTGTAACACTTTACAATTTTACATAATCTATTTTCTCCCAACTTCTTTCTTTTTTTATTAATATCATGCACCCAGGTACTACGCCTGTTCAAAGTTGTTGACCACAGTAAGATTAGTTCCTCTTCTGACTCCGAAAGCGACGACATTTTATTTCGATTGTTATTTCTCAACTGTTCTAGTTTTAGGTTTCGCTAATAGTTTCGCGTAAGTGAAGTACTGTTGTACAGCGAAACTCGCGCAGCGGTTTCGCAGTAGTTGTTTCGCAGCGGAGGTGTGCTACAGGCAATAACCTTCACGCTATAACTACCATATCGAAACTAACAGACATAGTTCTTCTATTTCAAAATCTCTTTTCTTCTTTCTTCTATACTATTTCCTATTTATAACAGAGATTCTCAAACATTTTGAGCTCACGGCACACATACAGGTTTAGATTTTTATCTCGGCGCCCTAGCTTATTGATACCAGATAAAATTTTTCACAATAATACCTGGTTTCGAACTCCATAAAATCAGAGTACGTGAATCTGGGTTTGTTGCTGCAAAAGAGATTAATGAGACTATTCTGTTCTTTCTGGCGGATATTTTATACATTTAGAATCTTGGTTCCACACAATTTCAATCTAAAGAGTGGTCGGACCCTCTCGCTTCTCACGGGGCGCCCCTCTGTACTCTCTACGACGCGACGCACCAGGGCCCCGCGACGCACAGTTTGGGAACCCCTGATCTACCATACAGAAGGCTAATTCACGTAATTTTATTACGCGCCGATGAAGTAGTAGTGCAGTTGCAGTTAAGTTCACGTCCGAGTGATAGCCGGTATTGTAATCTTCGAACTGCGTGTAAGCTGCGCGTGAACTGCACGTCAACTGTACGGCAACTAAACCAGCAGAGAAAAATTATTGTCCACTGAATTAATCGAAAGGAATCGATTACATTTCAATGAATATGACATTAAAACTGCACGTTGATCGAATTGACTGTCATTTTGAAACGTCAAACGAATAGGAGAATACCGATCATGTTGCGATCCAAAGATCCAAAACACGCACGAGTGACGTGAACTTGACGCGAGCGTGTCTGACAGCGACAGAGAATACGAAAAGCGTTGTTTTGATCGAAACTTAACTGCAACTGCACTGCAACAGCACTTCTTTAGTTACGTGAATTGCCCTACAGGTCTGCGTCCCATAACGACGCCCGTGTAATACAACATGTGAAATAAAACAAACATAGCTTCTTTTTATGTCTGTCTGTCTGTGTGTACTTCATTTGTATGCTGCGCAATGAATTTTGATATGGTTTCATCATTGTTTTGACCTTGTGGCTAAATAATTACAGCCGCATAGTCCGATCTTCTGGGTTAAGCCGCATTTGCCGAGGTTGGTCTGTGGATAGGTGTCCATGTGTCATAGTCCTTCATGAAGCGGTCCAAGTCATCTCGCCATCTAATTTTAATAAAGATCCATTTTTATGTGATTGAGTCACAAAGATCTATTCATAAATCTATCCATTTCAAACATCCAAACTTTCACATTTATAATATTAACTGTGTTTCTTGATATTTCGACATGTCACCACTTTTGTAGATTGCTTTCGAGCGAAGCAGGGGCGAGTAACTAGAATAGTTTTTTCATCAGTTCATTGTTCACCTGTATGGTTTCTTGTCTGCGAGCTTTTGCAGGACTTCAGTTTCAGAACTTTTCTACTATTAAGAATAATGAATGCCTTTTGAATTGTGAGAAGATTCTTATAAGGTATTTTTATTATGTTGGAAATTCAAGACTAAAGTGATTTTTAATCTTTTGATTAGTCTTTTGTTTTTGATTAAAATCAGTCGTTAGATGGGTGGGACATTCAACGAAGTAACTTTTTTTAAAACAGTAACTTCAATTTTAATTTTAAAAACTATAAAACTAGAATTAAGTTTTCTATGACAATGTGTTTTCCTTTTTCTTATTGGTTTTATTTTAGATACATTAAAAAAACTATTGGTAATCTCTATGTTAATAGTTCTTTGACAATACTTACTGTTAGTCAATGATGTCATGATAGGTATTTTATTAAATCAACATTGCAATGGCATAAGTAAACGGGGACTTTGACGTTAATTTGATCGATAACATTTATTTCTAGTTCGTACAGAAGAGGCGCTTTTTCAGTTTCGATACAATTTGCGTAGTCATACTTCAAGGTTGAAGTTCGGCTGTACTATCAGAGGGGGCTATCACAAATTATATTCTATTGGCCAAATAAATATACTTAGTTCGAGCTAGGGTCTCAGATAGTCAGTCGCTCCGTGTTTAATAGTTAACTCTAATTTAATAGGCTATTTCACATAGATTATCAAAAAATATTTGACTCATATTTTTCTTCGATTCGACGACGCGACGCTTTTATAAATCACAAAACGTCACTCGGTCGGTATAATTTTACAGGTGTTATGACATCACAAACTACCGTAATTATCTTCATTCCTGTATTTTAAGTAATTCCGACCATCATTAAACAATAAAATCACCTTTATTTAATTTTGATTGTCTCGAAACGTTTTTCAAGGATTTCACCAACCTGGCAAAATTGGCAAAGTTTTCATCCACTCCATCGTTACTCAAACCGCTCCTGCTCACCCCAAAAGTACGCACCCGTGAAGATACTTTAAAACTTTTGGAGCACAAATCTTGACTCGTAAGAAATCTAGGTTTTTAGGTTACATCTACCTGACCTAGGGCTTGCAAAATAACTACGGGATAGACTTTTCTTTTAAATATTTTTTTATTCTGAAAAATCTTATAAGAGCACTTGTATATTTTAATTGCTAGTGTTTGGCTAAGAGTTTTTTTTAAGGCGGCGCTAGTCGCGAGCTCGAACTCACTGGCAGGCATGGTCAAAAACCATGATATTTCACCGGAAATCGAGCCATATTGTTCATGTGTGCGCGAGCGTCATCCCCCCGTGGAGAAAACAGGGGAAAACTTATTCAGTGAGATGCACGATCATTCAGTAAAAGTCGCGCGTAAAAAAATACGAAAAAGCCTTTGGAAGTTGGGGTTTTATGAAAAAACCACTGCACCAATTAATTTCAAATAAAAATTATTAAATTCTTCGATAAATTTGCTGTGTCGGTACGGACTTCGTTTTGGAAATTTGATGCTTCTATAACTTCTAATTTACACCTAAAGTTGTGTTAAAATTAGCAAAAAAAAGGAATCTTTAGAAGCTCGTAACTTTTTAATAGCTTCATATTTTACAATTCTGCTTCCGTACAGACAAAATTAATAATGAGACAAAACGATACCATGTTTAATTTTGGATGTACCTTGTCAAATAGTGGAGTAAAACCCCAACGAAGTTTCTATGGAAAAAATGTTGACTTGTTTGACCTTAAGAAGCCTTTTTGTTTTGTTTTATATTCGAGTTAACTCGAGTAATACTTACTTACTTCATCAAATCAGCCAATCGCAGTCCACTGCTGGGCAAGGGCCGTTCTCAAGGTACTCCACATCACCCTGCTCTATGCCTTCCGCATCTTGTCTGTCCCAGCCACTTGTTTTAGATCGTTAAGTACTTGGTACATAAGAAACCTAAATAAAAAAAAAACTATTTTGCGACATTCAGAAGTCCTTTGGCAAAATTTTCGAAGACCGCCTATACAACTAATTTTAAGAATTTCACTTTACTTTAGGGTGTATGACTGGGATGAATACGATAGTACTTTCGATATTATGATGAGTTTTGCTCAAAACGGTGAAGGAAAACATCGTGAGGAAACCGGCTTGTCCTATAACCAAAATTTCGAACACATATGACATATACCAACCCGCGCTTTGCCCGTAGAGATGCTCTCATTCAGAGGAGGCTTCTGCCCCAGTAGTGGGAACATAACGGACTGCTTATGCTGTGTTGCTGTTAGCCTACATCTTCCGAATCCCAATTCTTTTAATCCAGTGCCAATTTGGATTACTGGTCGTTCGTTTCATCTAACTTGATTTGTCATCCTCCATAGATATATTCTAGCGTTTCACATACATATTTTTTCTTATAAGTAACACGGGTACACTACGATAATACGAAAAACTTTATTCCGAAATTCATAAATACGAATTTCAAAATACCGATTTTCATAATTCCGAATGGTTCAAAATTCCTAATATAACAACTTCGATGGATCAATATTCCTATTTTAATAATTCCGAAATTTCAAAATTCCTAGTGTTTATAATTACTATTTTTAAAATACCGAATTTCAATAGACCGAATATCAAAAATTCCGACTTAATATATTTTCCGAAATATCAAAAACACGAATACCGAATATTAAAATTCCGATTATTAGAATTCCGATTCGGGTCCGTCAGGTCGAAAAGTCCGAGTCGGGGTGCCCCAAGACACATTTAGCTCGCTATTGCATCCTGAGTCATAGCACCACCAAGGTGGTTCAACGGAGCCCCGCTTCGCGGGGCTCCTATTTCTGCGAGCAAGGTTTAAAGTAACCTAACACGAAGGGGATGGCGGGGTCTTTCAGACCCCGCCATCCCCTTCGAACCTAACCTGTCCGAGTCGGGGTGTCCCCAGTCCCGAGCTCGCTTCGCTCGCTCTTGCATCCTTGGTCAATTTGTTGACTAGCACCTACCATATTCGAAAAAAATAGTTTATTTGGAATATTGAAAATCGGAATTTTGTTTTTCGGAATGAGAACTCATCGAGCATTACATTTTTCGAATATGTGAAAATCGGAAAACGAAGAAATCGGACATACGACTTTCGGTCAAATAAATTTCGAGATTCTTAATAATAGATATTGTAATTTTTAGGTATTATGATATTCGGAGTTTTGAAAATCGGAATATCGAAATTCGGAATAAAATATTTCAGAGTATTTGGGTGTTCCCAAGTAACACTCGTTCAGTACAAGATTTCCCGTTTTAACTAACAGTAGTAAACAACTTCGACTTCAACTGCCCGGCTAAAATAGCGGCCGAATATAGATATATTAACTCAATAGATTATGAGTATGAAGGCGCCTAAGAGCGCCACACATTAGTTTATAGCTTAGCCGTAAGTAATTTACTGTTGTTAGCTGTATTAGAATGGATATTAACTTAATTAGCGACATAGATAATTCATTTTCAACTGAGTCAAAGTCATGTGAGGTTGAGGACTGCAGACAATATCTTTCTCAGTATCCAAAGTCACTAACTATACTAACACAAAACATCCGTAGTATTTATAGAAACGTAGATAGCTTCAACATTTTTCTTCATAGACTTAACTTTAATTGCGATATTATCGTTCTAACAGAGTGCTGGTTGGCAAATCGCCACAACCTTCCGGAAATACCAGGATATAACTTATTTTACACTAAAGTGCACCACAATCAAAATGATGGGGTTATTGTATTTGCAAAGGAGTCATTACAGGTCAATGTTGAAGAACTCACTCTACCAGAATGCTCAAGTAACTGTCTCATAATCAAAATTGGTATAACCACAGCGATAATTGCTATGTATAGATCTCCTTCCGCTAGAAACCTAACCTCCTTTCACAGTTCGTTAAACCAGATTCTTCAAAAACTTAGCCATTTTAAAAATGTGATACTCACAGGGGATATTAACATTAACATTGGATCTGAAACTTGCGATGCAGGGACTCAAGATTACCTTAATATATGCTCATACCATGGTCTTCTTCCCGCTCATACATTGCCAACTCATCAGAGTGGTTCCTGTCTCGATCATATGATGGTCAAAACCAGCTTCTCATATATTACGCTTGTTACTAACTCAACAATAACCGATCATCATGCTGTCCTACTAAACATAAATTTAACGCTGCCTAAGCTAAATCCACCAACCAAGACTAAATTAAACATTAACAAACTCGAAAATGATTTACGCAACATCGACTACAATGTAGTTTACAAAACTGCTGACGCTAGTTCAGCCTTGTCGTACTTAATAAAAAATGTCCAACAAGCAATATTACGTAATACGACAAAAGTGACAGTAAATAATCGTCTTCGTAATGTTAAACCTTGGATTACACCTGGGCTAATTCGGTGCATAAGACACAGAGATAAACTTCATCAGAGAACTAAGAATTATCCTGATAATTTAATAATTCTAAACACCTATAAAAGATACAGGAATTTCTGCAATAATCTGCTAAAGAAGCTAAAAAATAATTACGACAAAACTGAATTGGATAAAGCAGGCAATAATAGCAAACAACTTTGGAAGCATATTAAAAATGTCACCTTCATGGCCAAACAACGTGAATCAAATTCGAGTTTACTACTCACTGATACTTCACCTCTCCTGTCCGCAAACCAAGTAAATAACTTTTTTGTAAACGTTGGGAAAACTTTAGCCGAAAAAATTCCTAAACATTGCATCCAAAACCTAAAAAGCAACTGGAACCAAAAATCATTTGTTTTGCTTGACACAGATGAAAACGAAATAACACGTTTAATCTCTAGCCTAAAGGATGACTGTGCAGTTGGTTGGGATAATATAAGCAATAAGATTCTTAAACTCTTTAAGCATATATTTGTACCTCCCTTAACGTATATATTTCGACTTTGCCTTTCCAAAGGAGTTTTCCCTAGTTGTCTGAAAAAGGCAGTTATCATCCCTGTCTATAAATCTGGAAGCCGAGATTTGGTTAATAACTATAGGCCAATTTCGTTACTCCCCTCATTGTCAAAAATTCTTGAGAAAATGATTAACAACAGACTAATCAGCTACTTAGAGAAAAATAACTTGCTGTCATCTGCACAATTTGGTTTCAGAGCCAAATTATCCACCGCTGATGCAGTGCATAACCTAACCGAATACGTTTCGAAAGAACTAGACAAAGGAAATCAGGTCCTGGGAATCTTCCTTGATTTAGCGAAAGCCTTTGACACAGTCTCTGTCTCAGTGCTTCTCAACAAATTAGAGGCCATAGGGATACGGGGAACGACACTGTCGTTACTTGCTGATTACTTAGACAACCGGTACCAATGTGTTAGGATAGATAATTTTATGAGCGAGGAACAGAAAAATACTGGTTTTGGTGTTCCCCAGGGCAGTATTTTGGGCCCTACGCTTTTCCTAGTTTACATTAACGACTTGTGTAATCTAAATATTGGAAACGGCAACGTGGTATCTTATGCTGACGACACAGCGTTAATTTTCACGGCTAAAACCATTGGCGAACTGCAGGAAAATGCTCAAGTAGGTTTTAATACTGTGACTAATTGGCTTCAAAGTAATTTATTAACATTAAATGCTGACAAAACTAAATATGTTCACTTTTCTATGCGAAAGACTCAACCTATCACTGCTAACTTTCTTATATACGCTCATCAATGCAATAAAACTCCAGTTCACATGTGTGACTGTCCGCTCATCCTTAGCACCCGTAATATTAAATACCTCGGGGTAATAATTGACGACACACTCACTTTTAGACATCATGTTGAAAGTCTAGTGAAAAGAGTGCGCAAGCTTATATATGTCTTTAAAAAAATCCGATCTTTTGCTGATTCAAAACTAATCACACAAGTTTATATGGCCCTATGTCAATCTATAATTCAATATTGTATAACATCATGGGGCGGCGCTTCAAAAACTATCTTGCTTCCTCTTGAAAGAGCTCAGAGAGCTATTTTAAAGGTCGCGAACTTCCATCCCTTTTTCTTTCCCACAGATCAGCTATATAAATCCTGTAACGTACTAACTGTCCGCCAGCTTTTCATTTTACAAGTCGTATTAAAACAGCATACTATGATCTCATACAATGCTGACAATACTAATAAGAGACGGAATGATATAGTATGCACTTCCAATGCAACCAGGAATGTCTTTGTGGAAAGATTCTTTACATTTTTAGGTCCATTTTTGTACAACAGGTTAAATAGAATTCTAAGCGTCTATAAGTTGAATTATTTTAATTGTAAACAAACTGTTATTGCGTTCTTGCGTAATATTGCATATGCACAGACTGAAGATTTACTGCTGGTCGACAAATAATCTGCCAACACTCTGTTTTACCTTTTACTTTTATGTTATGTAAGTTTTATTTCAGTACTTTTACTGTTAATTTATTTATTACTTTATAAAAAAAAAAAAATATTGTACTATATTGTCTGAAACACAAGTTCTACTTAGTTCAGGCAAATGAGCAACTGTGCTCTATTCTAATTGTTAAGATACTATTATTGTAAATTATGTCCCTTTTTATTAAATAAACGATTTATTATTATTATTATATTTATTATTATACTTCTTAACGCTTAAAACTTAATATTGAGTTCTGACGTGGCTTCTATAGAACTCAAAATCCTGCATGGATCGCGGAACTGCCCAAACGGGTAATCTCAAATACCACTGCCTTTTCATAACCAACCCTTAAATGCCTGAAGTCGGACCACCACTCAACATATTTCCTGGCCACAAATATTTCAGCTTCCATGACCTAAATCTGAAAATAAAAAGTCGCGGAGTATTGATCTACCCACATTTTTGTGTTATTTCGAGTGTGACTTTTGACATTTAGATGGCATGGTTTCTTCTATATTTGAATGTTTTGTTTGGGTCTAGGTTTTATATACATACAGTCCGGCAATGTTTTATAGATAGCTAGTCTATCGTTCGTTTAACCCTGGTTCGCACAAACACAATTTGATGTTAATCCCTCATTTTGAGATTTTGTATAATCGATCGAGACTTTGTTTCATATTTTCAAATTTTGTTTCATATTTTCAAAACAGTTTGTTTCGTATTTTCTAGTTCAGTCTTATCAGAATTAATCAATGTCTGACACCGTTGAACAGTTTCCTAATATCAATGCTTTCAGTTTGAAAAATACTATTTGATCACTAAAAAATAAAAAACTGTTAAAATAAAAGTATTACCTGAAATAATTTAAAAACAACTTTTTATAAAAAAACACCATTAAAAAGAAATTATTATTGTTCCTATTCTAAGAAATTACACCAATAATCACAACAATATTACAAAGGCTGCATTGAATAATGATTACCATAATAACTTATTTACGAGCAAATACAATTAATAAAATAATTTCGATCGCGTTATAACGATACAAACGGATGAAGAAAAAGCAGACGAATTTAATAACGTTTATTTTTGATACAGGCACCTCCTACCCAACGATAGTTCCTATAAATACCTACATAATTACGAAGATATATTTATTTTTATTTCGAAAAATTATATAATAGACACTAGTGTTAAATAGTGAAATATTTATAAGTAATATAGTGCCAATAATGTCAGTGACATTGACAAGTTCCAATCTCTTTATGAAAAACCCAATGAATCTACAAATGAAGAGAGAATTTGAAGATTTCAACACTGACGATAACAAAATGGATCCTATTGATAGCAATAATTCTAGTGATGGTAACTCGGAGACAAGTGATCTAGAGAATAATGGTCCAAATGAAGAAACAAATACTGCACTGGATTACACAGAGAACGCTTTATCAATGCATCCAGTTGCAGATTTTATCAAGAAGGAATTTCTACCGGAGTTTGACTTCAGTAATCCTTTTAGAAATCAAAATTTGGGATTTAAGGATGGGTTTCAAAATACTCCATTTTTGCTCCCGACTCAGTTATATAAGAGTTTCTTAGCAAGTCTTGGTAAGAGAAGAAGGAATGTGGCAGAATGCTACTCTCTGTATCCGAGGAATATGCTGTTTTCGAATGGATTTGGTTTAGAGGCTTCTGACGACGAGAACAATGGTGATAGAGTTACTGATTCGCCAGATGAGGTAATTGGAAATTTATGAATATTGGAGTGAGTAAAAGCAGTACCTAAATGACATATCCCCAATATGTTCCTTATTGGAATTTGAACTTGTGACTGCTAGCAGTTCCAATAAGAACATTGTTATACTCTCTGCTAGAAATATCGTCACATTAGAAAAATGTATTGTATTAGAAAAATGTAATGCGTAATCTCAAATTCTTACTCAAATGTTTTCCATTATAAATAATGGAATGGTTTACTCTGAGGTTTATTTTACAGATATAAATCTGTGAGTAAGCATTCGGAATATCTAACCGATTACAGATATTATTGATGTCGATATCAAATGTAATAAACAAGAAATTAATGAATTTAAATTGGAAGAAAACGACACTAAGACACTAAAAATGTAAATGAATAATAGTTGAATCGCAACTGGCTTACCCTCGATAACTCTTGACATTGACCATAAAGCTACGTTCCTATTTGTAAAGATTAAATAATCCATACTTTATTAAAGCTATCGTTTGATTAGCCATACTTAGCGATAAACATTTATCGATAGTTACTTATTGTATGATTGTCATGATTATTCATTCAAGGAAATGATGGATTATTATCAATGATGTTATGATTTTAGACCGACAGTTTTATTACTGTGATAGTCCGTTTAAAGAAAATATTCTTTCCGTGGTTGTTATGATTTTGAATCTGAACAAGGATTCCAGAAACGAGAAACCAGAGACCGGATACACTCTTTAGTATCATAGCTCAATCTAAATTACTACTATAGTCCCTTCATACTTTACTAAGTGTTAGAATTTTGTAGACTGTCCCAACAGTGACTAAACGGATTTTGGTATTGTTACCGAAGAACTTTTCTATCTGTATTTTTCAGATCATAATAGTGTGTCCTGATTACCATTATGGCAATCTTTTTTTTTTTAATGAGTCTATACCTGCTTTTTATAATTGAATGCTGTGTGTTGATAGACTCAAATTGTTTTCGATCATTCTGTACCAAGTACCGCTCTATGGTCAGCTTGGTTTTAATCTTGAAAGTTGCAGGTGATGGATTCCATGTCAAAGTTGTCATGATTTTTATAGTACTCATGTTAACAGGCACTGATACCAAAACCGAGGAAATCGAGTCAGATATTATTTGCTCATTTTACTGAGTATTTTTTAGTTCTTCTGATTTTCATGAACATTTCAACAGGTAACTAAACCTAGTTTGGTATTGTTTCAGAAGGCGGGTGCATCGTCAGCGTTCGTGTGGAGTGGAGGGGGGGTTACAGGGGGAGGGGGGCAGGACCAGGCAGCCGCGCAGCCCGCCGCCGTGCCGACAGGTTAGTTTTAACAGTTCTATGGTTATTCCGAATTTTAACCTGCTCTAAATTCTTGAAACATAATCTAGGATAAGTTGAATTGTATGTGAAGAGGAATACTAACAATCTCTTTATTCAGAGCACAGCGTACAATAGATTGACATGGTTTTCCGTAGCTAGCGTTGATTCAATAACTTTTTAGACTTTCTTCATCGTGGCCGTCAATATAAATAATTATTATTACTATGTGGTTTTAGATCTCAAGTTTACATTATATTAGAAGTAGTTCAGAGTCGATTTCTTTGGGTATCTTTTCCCAAATCAACCATTTTTATATTAATTCCAACTTCTTTTCTGTCCTTTTGTAACCGAGTTTTGACGAAGTTTAATCACAATCTTGTCAGTGTCCTAGGATCTGACGACTAACATACAACTCCTAGAATTTTTCATAATGTACATAGCAAAATATTGGACTACCTGCGTCTGTGTCCATTCAGCCTGAATCTCTTCAAAGTAAGATTGAACAGGCTATCTTGTATCTCCTAGTGTTTTCCAGTGACCTAAATATCTGGTTTTCCCACAGGCACGTCAGGCGGCGGCGGGGCTCAGGGTCTGGTGCACTGGATGTCAGTCATGGCGGAGCATATGGGAGGGGGGCACCACGACCCCTCCCATTACGCACTGCCACCCTGGAACAATGGGGGTGTTGATGTAAGTGATAGTTTTTAATGGCTTATTATTTTAGAGTAGTTTTTATATTTTAAGGTGTTTTTTGGAAGGTGAGAAGAAAGATTGCCCATTTTTTCAGGTATTAACGGTAAATTAACTTATTTCCTGTTGAAGACAACATATTATTGTGTTTTTATTAGGCTGATTACGAAAAATTACCTTATTATCCCACTCTTACAGTTTCCTTAACTAGCTCCGAATGAAGAAGTCAAAATAATAGAAAATTTATCACGTTTTTTTTTAAATTGGGAAAAAAAACCTTTTTTAAAAACTTGAGAGGTGTTAAGGGACACCCGGATGGAACGAAGTTACTGTATACACTCAACAAAAATAATCGTCGCGACTCTACTCCACTCCACTCCGATCCGATCCATTCCGATCCGATCCGATCCGATCCACTCCACTCCACTCCACTCCACTCCATTCCATTCCATTCCATGGTAATAAACACATTACCCTCCTTTTGCGTCGCGCAGTCGGATAAAAGTGTCGCGACAACTTTTAAGATTTTTTTCCGTCCAGCCCCCTTTCACAACGCGCGATAAGGAACTTCGTTCCAAAAATACTTATTTCTTCTTACCTAGATGTAAAGTAGATATTGCTCCAAGAAGAAGCGAGGTAAAAATAAAACTAAGTTTTTGAATTCAAACGTTTAATCCAACTTTCTCCACTTAGGTATATCGAAATTTATATAGGCACTATTTCGGTAGTTCATGTCAACAGTGACATGAGCTACCGAAATGATGAACAATTCTTGAAAAAGTGACAAGTCTCAAGAATTGCACATTTCTAAACCCTTCGAATTATGACGGGGGCTCTCAGAGGGCCAAAGCCTGCCGGGGTCGCGGGACTTATTTCCTTACCGTGACCCCGGAACATAAAGGGCTATTGAAGGACACCGTGGATTTTAGTCAGTACAAGTCTGACAGTCCCTCCCGCCCTGCCCGGGGTGGGAGGACTCATTTGATGATTCCACGCTAAAAAATAAAAAAAACCCTTCGAATTAAGCTGAAATATTTCTAGACAATGCGGTAGAGAAATCAAAATCAGTATAATAACGGTATGCTTCAAAGAAAACTAACTTTCTTTGAACACTATTTTAGGCTATCACGGTTTTTTTCACAATTTAAAATGTCACTTACAGGATATCTTCCGTGATTGTTTATTATTTTGAGTTCCTGATATTTTGACGCTGTTGCAAGGGGGTTTGTCTCCACGGATCCCGGTATGCAAGCGCCATGATCGCAGGATGACTGAAATATCGGGAACTCAAAATAATAAACAATCACGGAAGATATCCCGTAAGTGACATTTTAACTTTCTTTGGTATTGACAACCCTACCAAAGGGGTTCACTTTTCTCTGAAGCTGAATAAACTATGTTGTTTACTGCAATAATATTGAATTGTGCCCGCGTGTTAAAAAGCTATCAATATTCATACAATGAAGGAACTAGCATGTTATGCACCGGTGCTTAGCGCATATAAGCATATGATTTAGCTAAACGGTTCTTATAGCAATGGATTAGAATTTAGTATTTCTTCAAGCTTCTCTTTCTAGAAGGAATCGATTTTTAATTACCTTGAAAAAGAATTTGATCTTACTTATTTTTTTTAATCTTTGCCTCACAGTAGAATTTCCTCCTGTGTCGTGGTGCGTTTACAAACATAGAAACTCACGCATACAAACGCCTAGACCCGGAACAACTATAGTTGTAGGTCATACAAATATTTATGTAGGTATACAAATACAAACCGTGCTATCAACTTTTTTTTAGCGTGGCAAAATCATCAAATGAGTCCTCCCGCCCAGGGCGGGACAGGAGGGACTGTCAGACTTGTACTGACAAAAATCCACGGTGTCCTTCAATAGCCCTTCATGTACCAGTGTCACGGTTACCGGGTGAGACAGTTCCGCGACCCCAAGACAGCCCCGCGACCCCGTGGGTCCTTAGTTTGAATCCGGAGCAATCAGTCACTATGTATTTCCACGAGAAATTCTTACATACCTTGCTATTATATCTTGCTATTATTATTATTTTTTTTTATTTTTTTTTGGTGTGATAAAATATTCAAATAAGTTCTCCCATCTTGGATGGATAAGAAGTGCCTGTCATTACTGACAGGCACTTCTTATCCATCCAAGATCATCCAAGACTGTAAATCCACTCTATTTATTCGGATGCTCTTTGCGTTCCAGTGGCCACAGTACCTTTTAAAGACAACACCGCAATCCCAGCAGGCGTTTGACCCTATAATTGTCAGTTTACTGACAGCTTCTTGAGACGTAAGTGGACCCAACGCACTGTGGACCCGGTTCAGGGTGTCTGACTCTGTTAGTCCGTCAACGAAAATACGAGCCCGTACGAGTGTAGCTCAAAACTTTTAAACGAACCAAGGGTTCATTAATACTCGTAGTTCTGAGAACCCATTAGTCGGAAGAAAAGTCTAATCATGTCACCAATTTTTAGTTCGTACCACAAACTAATCTTATCTTCGTACGCGTTTCGCAGTTAGATAATCTATAGTACCCCAGGTTCATGATCAGACGGCGAGTTATCTAAACCTGCTCATCATGAGCATAGGTCGGAATTACGTAGAATTATTCACGTACACTGATTTCATACAGCAAAAGAATAAAGTGGATATGCCCCAAATCCCTGAATAACTTTAAAGAGCAGAAAAATCCCGTGATTTATTAATTTAAAAAGTTATTTACTTTTACACAATTAATTTGTCTCTATCTCTGATGATTTTATCATTTATTTGTAATACTGTTTTTCACACGAGATTGTCTATTACAAATCTCGGGAAGATCCCTAACAATATCAACATTTCGATGCAAGTACTAAAATAACTCTATGGCGTATATGGGGTCGCGGGTTTTTTCTTAACCCAGGATACCGTGGCCCCGGAACGTAAAGGGCATAGGAAGGAACACGGGTGGATTTTAGTCAGTAAGAGTCTGACAGTCCCTTCTGCCCCACCCAGGGCGGGAGGACTCATTTGATGATTTTACCACCTATAAAAAAAAAAAAAAAAAACCTACCTAATTCCGACCTCAAATCATGAGATATTAAATGCTTATAATATCTATTTACTCAGAAACATTAAAACTACCAATATCAATGCTCATCTGCAATTAATGTCTGTGTGAGCAACCGCGACTGACACCAGTCGTTATGCAAATACTCCAGCAGTTGCATTATAATCGCAGTAATTAGTTGCAGTTGCTTTAGTTATTGTTCTGACAGTTGTTTGTAGGACTGTTAGAGCCTTTGATATTGAAGTTGAATGTCTTGATTTTGTCCTTTTTTTCTACGTGGTAAAATCATCTAATGAGTCTCTCACCCAGGGCAGGTTGGGAGGGACTGTCAAACTTGTACTGACTAAAGTAGACGGTGTCCTTCAATTCAACAGCACTTTAAAAGAAAAAAAAACTTTTAAAAAAAAAAATGAAATCGACTTTAAAACAAACACAAAAAAAGTTCAAAATAACCTACAAAAAAACTTTTGTTTCGAAAGTCGGTGACTTTATTTTTTATTTCATTGACTTTTTGTCACCGACTTTCGAAAGAAAAGTTTTTTTGTAGGTTATTTTGAACTTTTTTGTGGTTGTTTTGAAGTCGGTTTAATTTTTTTTTAAGTTTTTTATTTTATCCTTTTTAGTTTCACTATTCAACCCAAATTATTGTCAGATACATAATTTTCTTATATGTGCACTAAAATGTTGTAATCCGTAGCACCGGTAATAACAACGCCCATGTATGTATATACACAATGAGAACTACTAAAAAACTACTGCACCAAACTAAATGAAAATTTTATGGGACCAAATGGCAGATATACTGTATCGAACAAAAAAAGAACCATCGAAATCGGACCAGAAACCTCGGAGTAATCGGTGTAGACAAAGTTGAAAACTTTTTAGGTTTTTGTTGATTTTTCAAAAAGTACTAGTCCGATTTTGATAAAATTTTAATGGGACCATTCCTATAGTATACCCTATCCTACAAAAAAAGAATTTTCCAAATCGGTTGTTAAACGACGGAGTTAAGCTCGAACAAACATAAAAAAAAAAAATACAAACATCCGAATTGAGAACCTCCTCCTTTTGGAAGTCGGTTAAAAATGGTATTACGTTATACCCTTTTTTTCATTTGTTTTTTCAATTTGATTATTTTAAGTCCATTCTTATCTGGTAAGTACATTATATATTTTTGAATTGAATTACTTTATCATTTACTACCAATTTATACTGGAAAATATTTTCCGTTGCCTATACTAGTTGTGTGTTTTTTATGTGAATTTTAAAATTGATATTTTTCTAGAAAAATCTTCTTGTATTACAAGCCAGATCTTTTATTCCCGAAAAAAAAACATTCGCTACCCACGATCAAAAGAAACGTTACCAACACTTTTTCTGACGAAACTAAATAATTTGCATACCTACCCTACATAAAAAAATAGATCATTTGTTATTAGAAAGAAAAGGATTCGCGCATCGTATACTAAATAGACAAAACCTGTTTAGCGATTCAAAACGCATCATTAGTAAATATTAGAAAACCAATTTATTTTTACAACAAAAAAATAAAATGTAACCTCTATCACAATCACATAAGAGTTAAAATACATTTTTACATACGCATAAAATTTGTCAACCCTTTTTCTCAGAGTAATTTTGAAGGAAAGTCGCCTGTGGCGCTAATGTATGCAAATTTTTGGACGGCCCTATCTTTTGTTGAAGTGTAGCACAACCCTTAACATTATTCAAATAAGGAACATTTTTCTTGAGTATTGTAATAGTTATATTTTTTACGACTTTAGATTTTATTTCTATGGGTTAGGTTGTTTTTTTGGTTGGAGAAATATTTTTTTCGCGATATACAAAGAGATTTGCGATTTTAAATTTTAGCGAAATGTGTTAAGGTATGTTTTTAAGTGTTCAGTGTCAAATGATTGATACTGATTATGTTAAGTATGACGGATTAGGTAAATATCGCGATACTTAAAAGGATTTAAATGATATTTTTTGATTAATTATTTCCTATCTATCTTGAGGTCGGAATGGCTTCAGAATATTGTTCTCACAAGTGATATTTTTGCATAAATACCTTGGGAATATTTTGCGCTATGAATTGATATTTATTGTAATTTGAAGAATATAAAGTAGATTAATATATAAAAGAAGTACAAAATTAATTGACAGTTACAAAAGAAAAAAAAATGGATTTGAAAAATCATTTAAAAAATAATTAAGCTGCCGATAAAATTTATTTACATAATTTATTAAGCTTAGTATGTATAATATGCTATTTTATAAATTACAAACACCAGTGTTACTGCTATTATACATGCAAAGATATCGGTTAGTAGTTTTCGTAAAACATACTATGCGGATTTTGTAGGATTTCAACAGTTTTAAAAAATATCAAAATACACAGTAGCTAGGTAGGTACAAATATCAAATAATTTATAGGCATTCATTTATAAAGATATTGTGTAAACATGAATATTTGCAGACAAATCTGCAAACAGGTACTAGGTAAAGGTAGTACAAAAATAATATAATCAAAGAACCTCCTCCTTTTTTTGAAGTCATTTATAAACTAAAACACTTCATCAAAATTTAACCCAAATATGTATCACAAACCTCAACTTCTATCCTACCTCATAAATAAAACAAAAATATATAATTATAATCCACACTTATAATTCCCAGCACAGTTTTTCAACATAAGCGCCATATTATTATCACTGACAACATTTTTTGTAAGCACAAACGCCGGTTGCCCCTCCGGGAGAACAGTAGTCTTATAAACTTTTTCTTATTTTTTGTGTTTTTTTTTTTATTATTTCATTATTTTGTAAGCTCACTGGCAGTCATCAAAAGGTCGTTAGCAAGCTCACAATGTATATATTGGCAATTTTTTTCTCGTAACTCAAAAATTGACTTTTGGTTCGGCCATTTTATTTTGTGATATTGTTAAGTTATTATTATGTCTATGCGGTATTGTTGTTAGTTTCTGAACGGTGTGAAATAGTGTAATCTTTTGTTGGATGACAATTAAAAGTGATTCTAGTTTTTTTGGCTGTCATCTTTGTTAGTTATGTTGCCAACAAGTGGGGTTGACACGATTTTTTTTCGGTTTCTGTCTTAGGGCGAATTTTACCAAAGAATAAATAATGCAATCAGCGTGGTTGAAGCTGCGTTCAATAGGTGTCAATTTTATTAATTCTGTTAAATATTGACATTGACAGCCTAGCGGTATTGGCGGTCAATTGGAATAGTATAAATCTTTATTTTTTAAGAGGGCATTTATAGAATACACAAAAACCTAGCCTATGATTTCCCAGGTCGTGAAGGTTCACACTGAGTGATCATAAAGTCATGATTGATGAAACAAAATCATCGAATACAAAATCATCATGCGTAAATCATCTGAGGTAATATGAATTAAAAATTATCTGGTATAATATGAATTAAAAAGTTAATTTTCGTAAAATTTTTACACCACGTTGTTTGATCATCAGTCAAACCATTAGTTAAAACCTACATACTTTAACCATTGGTTAAAAATATAATGACCAATGCTCTAAAAATATAATTATAAACCCATAGCTTCACCTATTTGTTTTTTTTTATTAAACCACCTAATAGATATAACACACATGTTAATTTAACCCTGCAACTGCAAAGCTATAACTAAACCAAACGCAAATAACAAAAAGCGTGAACATTTTTCACAATCCATGACAGTTTTTGTTTGTTAAATATTTAGGTTTAATTAATTGAAGTTTTAATAGTGTTTTTATAGTTATAATAAGTTAGTATTTAGTTTATTTTATTATTAATCTGGTACATGCTTACATTAAGATATAGAAATAAAGTTTTGAACTAATTAGAAACGAAAAAGAAGTGCAACATATAACAGATAAACTGTTAAAAGTTGCACTTTTTTTTGCCAACAACGTTAACTACAATAATTATCACTTTTAACCACAAAATAATAATTATAATTATAGGATACTTTCACGCGTGTTCGTAAGGCGTTTGCGTGTATCCAAGCGAAAATTCGCGTGATTTGATAGCAAGTAATGATTAAAACGTATATCGGAAAGTGTGAGCCCGATCTGATAAAGGTGGTGATTGACGTACGATGCGCAGGAGTGTAAAAGAAGGGGGTTTAGTAATAGGTGGTTCTTTTGTTGTTTGTGATAATTGGGGATTAATGAGCAAATGAAATTAAATGTTCAACTGGGCGTAATTATAAAGTGTAAAATACTGAAATGAGTGTCGAGGCCGATTTTGAAGAATACTAAAACTACATCATTAGATTTTTGAAAAATCAATATTTATTGCCTGGAATAGAACCTGTTGATTTTGGGAAAAAACACGTTGTATTATTAAACCATCCGATAGTGTCATAATAGCCATCCCACACACATTAATTGAAAAAAATCTAATTTCTGTGGAACATAAACAGATTATCGTGACCTTGGAACGTAAATATCAATTGAAGGTACACAGTGGATTATGGTCAGTAACAGTCCCTTAACCAAAAAATAGCACAGTATTTTAAAATAATAATAAGTAATAGACAATTGTTATTTATTGCACCTATTACAATTAAGTAATTTGCAGTCTTTGAATCATTTTATCAGAAACCAAGACGCTAAGAATATAGATTTTTATCCTCCCTCCCGTACAGTCAGACTTGTACTGAACAAAATCCACGGTATCCTTCAATAGCCCTTTACGTTCCGGGGTTACGGTAATTCGGAAGTCCCGCGACCCCGGTAGGCTTTAGCCGTCTAAATGGGGGAAAATAAACTTCGTTGGGGTTCCCAGATAAACTCATTAATTTTAAATACAATACAAATAATAAATATCCATTATAAAGCGTAACCAAAACAATCATTTGTCTTCGTCAAAAAAAATGAACCGAATAATTTAATATTTAAAAAAAGTACAATCAAATCTTTCTCACAGGAAGATTTAACTCCACTCACCCGTCCAAATCAGATTAATATTTGACAAAGAACACTAACCAACCGTCAAAATCACCGATGTCTTAATTACGGAACGTCAAAATCAATTATGCACAAAAATCTTTTCATAATTTGAATAAGATGTATTCTCTAATCGTTTGTCAAAATCGCTTGAGGGTTATTCTGAATGAATGCAGACATTTGGGAGGTTCACCCTTCATTGTTTCCTTTGGTTAAAACGATTAATTGGAACTGTTGAGAATCGATTTTGTATATCGACTGAGAAAGGGTTAGTTTTAATCGTTATTCGTTTTTGATACTTTTTGGTAGTGCAAATCTGTTGTATGGGATTATGCTGCTCTCTGGATTTGTGATTGTTTCTTTTAAAAGCATCATCTTATGACCCGTGTATGTTTTGTAAGATATGAAATAATCACCATCTTCCTCCACTCATCCCATTTTACTTGTGGGCTGCGCAACACGATTTTTTCTTCCATTCTTCCCTGTCAGACGCTAGAAAGATCGTAAAAATGTTCGTTGCGACGTTTCGCTCTATGCTCGGCTCTGTTCGTTGTTCAATTCGACAAAATAAAAAGGGCGAATGCTGAATCTTCTGTTACAAGTTTCAGGGTAGTTACCTCGCGCGGCAAATGCCTCGCGAGGCTGCTCGCTCTGTCTGGGCGCACCTAATGGACAACACTATTAGCACCTTTGTGACCTTGGGTGCCGGCTGAGCGATCCCACCGGGTCTGGTAGGCGATAGGCCTCAACAAGACTGCCTGTACTACCATCCTGTCGTGGTCCAGTGCCAAACAGTTTTTATTTTGTTTATAGCCCGTCGGAATCTACGCTTCCAATCCCAATGAAAAACTTATCTCCATATTCGGTCTCATTATTTTTTAACATGCTTTAAAATCTCAAAAACAAGACAAATAATTTGAATACAGAACCCAGTTATCCTTTTAACATCCACATAATCTACATATTTCACTTATAACCAATGTCTGATTCTTTTTCATGGGTGAGTCTTCCCTAAGATTTTACGCTTGATTTGATACGAATTAATACCCTTTTGTAGTTCAGATATTAATTATTATTGTAGACCAGGTGGGTTACTAGTATTTTTTGAATATCACGCCTATATGCGTAGAGGATCGCCAGAAGCAATTTGTAATGTTTTCTAATTTGTTTTGCGAATGGTAAACGTGATTTAAATATTGAGGTGGCGTGTGAGAAAATAATCTGATATTCGTTTAGGGCATTCCGATTTTAATAGTAGCGCATAGTTTAAAAAAAAATTGCAAGAAGTATCTATGATACACCAAGTGATTTAAGATATTACTAAATTCGTGTTTTATTACCATAATTTTTACAATGATTGTAAATTACAGTTTCTAGTTCATTGATATATAAAATCCCATTGATATAATTATATACAAAACGGGTTTTTATATGTGAATATTCTAGTCCTACTTCAAATTAAAACTAAAAATAAAAAACTGTTTTTACTGAATTTTTAACTGTTTCCTAGTGTTTACTCCATTTGTTTTACAGCAATTCTTTTTATTTTATGTTAACTACTTCCACATTATTATCTTTCTGTTATCTCCAATCTTCACGCTTACACGACAAGGAATACGTTCATACAATAATTACATAAACTACTGAAATTCAGCAACCAAACAAGAATTTTGTCAGTATTTGTTCTGCTTGACTGAGTAAACAATAACTCATGTTTCTGTGGTACTAAGTCAATAGAAAAAATATTGGTTTAAAAGTACTCGTACACGCACGGTCAGAATATATGCATGAGAGGTGCAAGAGTTGGTGGTCCCTGAAATATAATACTACTAACGCGCACGCAACCATTTATTAATAAACTAACTGACCGGGTAAACTTTTTACCGCCTCAAAATCACTTTTTAAACCTTCCCTGGACTTCCAAAAATAATTCAAAACCAAAATTAGCCAAATCGGTCCAGCCGTTCTCGAGTTTTAGCGAAAGTAACGAACAGCAATTGATTTTTATACAACATTATTTTTTGTTTATGCGAAACCCGATACACCTGTCCAATATTTTTGTGTAAAGAATCTATGTACAAAATTTTAAAACCGTATCATAAAAAATCACAAAGTTATAAGCTTGTATAATACCTGGTTGTTCGTTCAAAAACATGCGCATTTCGCGGTACACCCGCGTAAACCGCGTCTCCTGTGTTATACACTCGTGATAATGGTTTGACAATAGGTACCTAACCGTACGGTGATTGTATTGTAATTAACGGGTAATAATATTTAATTAAAATATTTTTGAAAAAAAATATAACATGGTGTAAAAGTTATTGGAATCCAATCATTTACTGATTCTGAACAAACTACATTCAGGTTTCGCATATTATACTAAAAATAATGTTGTATATATGTTTGGTAGTGGTGGTGGGTGGGATCCACAGGCTATCACTGTAACCTGGTGGTGACGGCGACTCTATTGGCGTTGGTATATTTCACCAGGGCCGCATGGTTTGCGACTACCACCCACCAAATAGTTCAGAGCCTGGGGGTCATGCAAATATTTGTTCCGTGTTTACGTAAAGACGTCCATAACCTTCACTACAAATTCTCTAGTTTCTTATTTTATCTTATTAAGATGGTTTGCTGCATAAATAAATTATGCGTATTTTTTTAAATCAGTGTATATTGACAACGATAAAACGACGCCTCGAAATTCGGCAGTGGAAGTTTCGGTCATATCTTCGTCAATCTTGGATTACTTATTTGAAAAAAAAAAAAATACAGTCTAATATTTTTTTTAGATCTATATTTCCGATTAATATTTTATTTCTGAGTAAAATAGTTAGTCTATAACTAGTCTCACCAAACTATTAAGCAAGTTATAACATTCTCAAATTCCAAACACACAGACCCACTTGAATTGAAACGTCAGACTTCGTCGGCTCACACCCTTACTTATTTTGAACGAAGGGCGCTTGGATATTACCGCTTTATACGATTAACTGGATGAAAGTCAAGCAATTTGTTAACTGCATTGACAGACTCTTGGCTGATGTTCATTCAGGTAGTACATTTGAGTTTTGAAGGTACTCTAACGTTCTTTCATATTATTTTATCTAATGAGTTCTCCCTGGTTCTAGTAGAAAGGACTGTCGGATACGTGTTCTGTGCGTTTTAGCTAGGGCAGCGGTGTGGTCGCGGGCTATTGATTAAGGCATAAAGGGCTATTAGTTAATACAAGTCTGACAGTCCCTCCCGCCCTGGCCGGGGTGGTAGGACTCATTTGATGATTAACCACGCTAAAAAAAAAGGGCAGCGTTGTCATTTTAGGATGACTCGCGGCCCCAATGGTATGCCTTATAAATATTTTCATACCTTCTTGTTCAGTCGAATGATTGCACTTCTTGTTTGGGCTATAAAGATAGCCAATCTCTATCTCAATACATATGATTTAAGCGAAGTAAGAACATACTACGTTAAGCTAATAATTTGCACTATTTCAGAACTTAAAAGTTGGTGGTCCAGCTAATGATTTGAGTCCTTTGCTTGACTCTAGATGTCTCAGTCTTAGAAACAGTATTAAACGTCCATCAAATTGAGTTTTCCCTACTGCCTCATTGTTACTGGTACCGATTTATCTGAGATCTTCATATAGAAGGGAAGACTAGGCAGATTAAGATGCATCATTTGCCAAATCTACTTGGCCGAATAGCTCGCAAATTAAATGAAACCCTTCACTAAACATATCATAGACAAACCACTAACCTTCACAATCACAATCAACGCACACACTACAGTGACCAGAAACAAAAGAAACACACAGGACAAACTAAGTACGCACGTAGAACGGTGGCCACAATTTTGACAGCGCGGAGACCGGTCTCAGAAGATTAATGGTCGTTCTACTCATCGCTGTAATGACGCCCCCGCCGCTTCGTCTAATGACATACAGTGTAGGGTGGCCAGGCTTTTGGTGGGTTAAAGTCGGTAGTCGTGGTAAAGAAAATAGTTTTTTGAGGATTTTTATTGATTCGATGTCTTTTTTATTTTATTTTCCATTTGTATACTGATTTAGTAAACTGCAATTTTTGTATTTTCCTTAGCTTTCAACGACCTGTTATATATGTATTCAATCCAATAATTATTGGCTAACCGATTGCTATTTACAGTAACTTTAATTATAATTAAAAACGTGTGTAAATGTCAATTGACTGAAGTATCCTTCAAATTTGGTGTAAATTATAGTGAAGTGTTCCACGATATACCAACCCATCATCTTCCTGTTTTTATCTAATTATACTTTGCTCGAGCATTACATTCTTTTTTTTTCCATTTTCTGCTATCAGACGTCTATCAATGACCAAACAGTGTACAAAATCTAAACAAGAAACATCCAAAAAGGCACATAAATTACCTTCCTTCAAAGCAAAACATAAACCAGAACAGTCCCACATCTTCCAAACTCACAGACACCACCAAAACATCCTTGGTTAATGTCTCAACCGTAGAAAAAAGCCTGGCATGTTTATCTTGGATGGGACGCAGCGTCGTTGCGAATTGCCCCTGCCCCGAAATTCGTTCCCTAATCGATTTTACTTCGGACCGAACTAATTCGCCGAATTAATCGTGGACACCCTTGTGTATGGCTAATTTCCTTGTTTATTGTTAATGATAATAGTTTTGTATTGTTTATTGTGTATTTTTGTTCATTTTTTCTTTTGATATTGGAAGGTAATTAAGATGATGATGTGATGTCTGGGTTTTAGAGGTCAGATAGGCGGTTGCTACATGTAAAATGTCTGGTTCATTAATTTGCACCTGGTAAGACTGGAAGCTGGAAATAGAAGCTTATCTCAAAATATTTAAAGCTACCAAACAGAGAGGCGTGCCGAAAGCGAAGCGATGCGTTTTTGTTTGTAATGTATGCAATTGTTTGAATCCAGTCACATAGAAAAGCGAAAGCGATCCGATAGTCTATGTGACGGGCTTCAAACAATTGCATAAATTACAAACAAAAACGCCTCGCTTCGCATTCGTCACGCCTGTCTGTTTGACAATAGCTTAATTGTGTTAAAGGAAATGATGATTTTACAACTAATTCGTTGAACACCAACTGTAGCTGCGCGATTTAATTTCGATAGTTTCAAACTAAAAATCTAGACCTTTAAGTCTCACTTAGCACATTTTTGCCACTGAAGCTTTAAGATAAAATTAAGCCTTCATTTTCCCACTGATGGGACACACTAGGCCTACTTTATATTAAAAGAAATGAGCTAGGTATGAGTATATAATTCATCAAGTTAGCCATGTAAATGGGTAGATGTAGGTATAGTCTTAGAATTTTTGAAACGTCGGTTTCCTTACCGTTTATTTTTGAGATGATTCAGTAACATAATTAAAGGGGTTTACCTCTAAAATCCGTTCTAGTGATTCGGTAAGCTATGATCAACCAACGTTTCTCCTAACTAATATTTAAACAAAACTTACTTCCTCTCATGTAATGAAGGAGGATATCTGTGTCCAACAGTGGGATTGTCTTAACACTATTACTTTAGTTATTTAGAGCTATAGTTTCTTATTGTTCAAGGCCATACGAGGAAACAATCGTGGACACTGACACTGCCCTTGCAATATCTACAGAGAAACCACATCTTTACTATGCCCCCGAAATCCCAGTCGTTATAAACCGAGAACCGGGTACCCCAGGGTCTTATAGCAAAGAAAACTTACTATCAAACACACAGACAAACCGATATATTGCTCGTAGAGGCAATAAATGGACAGCCAAACTTTTTTATTAGTATACTTTTAGGAACTAAAGTTAGGATTGCGATGTCTAGCTATTGTAGGACATTGAGTTGGTGATAACTTACAAGTTTTGTAAGAATTTCAGTTTTATTGTGTGGTGTTATGGTCGGTTTTGGTGATAATGTGGTTTATACGTCTTTCCTTTTCCCCATTCTAAGTATGATTGCGGTAATATTCAATCATTAGTATCTAAATAGCATTATTTTACTTATCTTTTACTTTTCGAGTACGGGTTAACCCATGACAAATTAACACTGAGCGTTGTGGCTCAGTGGGGGTGATCATAGAGAGGAAGTCGGTATAGTCATTTTTTTTAGCGTGGTAAAATCATCAAATGAGTCCTCCCACCTAGGGCAGAGTGGGAGGGACTGTCAGACTCGTATCTGACTAAGATCCATGGTGTCCTTCAATAGCCCTTTACGTTCGGGGGTCACAGTAATTCGTGAGTCCCTCAAGCAAAGTCGGTATAGCCATGAAAACATATCGAAAACATGTATTATGACATCTCACAACCTACATAGGACACGCGTAGTGGATTACATCCCACTCAAACTCACAGAGAGGAGCTCTGTGTCCCCGCAGAACGTTCCAGAGTGGATTTTGTAAAAAAATAAACCCTTTACATCTCCAGTCAAAGGAAATAAAGTGTTTACGGTCATCGAGTGACTCTTTATATTTATTTCAGCCATTTTTTTTTGTAGATAATAAATATCTATTTATAAGTCGTAAAGTAATCTAAGCAGTCAAATAGTATTTATTAACCTTCCTTATAATATTTATTTGATACTTTATTGTCTTTTAAAAGACGCACTAACTCATCTTTTTTTTTATTTCAAAATAAATGAAAATCGCACCTTTCTATCATCAGCCAGTTACACACCATATTTACAATACCCAATAAATAATATTAGGGGAAAGGTGTACGAGATGATTCCCTTAAGGGAGATTGCTTGTAGATTAAAAGATATCCTACTTAGCGCGAATGTAAATACGTATATACATAGTAAATTTATTTATCTTATTGTTGGCATACTCAAAATTTTGATTTTTTCGATGCTTTACTATTAAAAAAACACATTTTTAAAACGTTGTCAAAGGATCATCTTGTACACCCCGGTGTCCAAGATGATCCCAGGATCTAGGAAGAGAATAACCCACATAAAACCATAATCTCGGTTTATTTTTTCACCTATATATTTGATTGTACTGACAGCCACCTTATTTTTGACTTTTGCCCGCGTTTTTAGTGATAATACAGGCAATCCAAACTGTGCTATATGGCATGCCATTTTTAACAGCATCCAGTGCTTTGATCATGGAGTGTTCTGACCACAATCCGCGTTTAGTTTTTTTTTATAATTACGAGGCATAGTCTTAAACCAAAAATATATGAACTTAAACATAATAACATACAAAGGTTAAAAATATCCCCGTAATAGTAGGTATGTTACCGGTTTACAAGAAGATCCGTGGGGATCATCTTGTACACCGGTAACATAATCATCTTGCCCCAACATAAACTTTTTTATTCAATTTTCGATAACTTAAACTATGTGCTTTCAACTGTTACCATGCTATTAAAAAAACAAAATAGAGCAATTTTCAAAGCTAACTTATACCACAGCCTAGTATTAAAGTACCTAGAACAAATTAGATATAAACTTCAACTCACCCTTACCTTAGATCAAAGTAACGGAATATTTGTTTTTTTTCTCAAAAAATTTAATTGTCACTCTCGACACCACTACTTTTGACTGAGGCGGGGGAATATCGGGGACTACGTTTTACCATTAAAAACAACTAGATGACGCTACTGGCTTCGTTGCAATATCAAAGGATCATCTTGCCTCGACGGATCATCTCGTACACCTTTCCCCTACAATACAATATTATGATGTTATACACAAAAGAAAGAGTTTTATCGCTATATATTTTGGGCACATAAATTCTGAGGTTGCTACTCTTAAGTATTATTTGTTAAGGGGTGAGTGAACTGTCTTGTGGGGCTGAGTTTTTGATCTTGGTGTTAGGTGGATGGATTGGTTTTGATACTTTATGTTTCGCAAAGTACTTATCCATATTTTACTTACTTGAAACTTGAAGAATTTATTGCGTTTATTGTAAGAAAAATGAAAAAGCGCCTGTAATTTATGAACGAGGAATATTTTTTTTTTCATTAATTTAACATGAACAATTAAATGAAAAGTCATGCTAGGGCCTCCGCACTTAAAAATCCACTCTACTTTTCCTATTCATTTCTTTAATTGCTCAGGCAAAAATTTAAAAGAAACATATTGTTACAAGATTAGGTACTTTCAACCATTGCAATGTCATGTTATGGAATCAAACTAGAGACTCACCTTATAAAAATACTTTTTTGTTCAGGCACTGAAAAATAATAAATGTAAATAAAATACACATTTACCAAGCTAAAAAAAGTTTTGGAAGTACTCGGATTTAAAAGTCTTTGTAAAACAAAAGTCTAAATACCTACATCCAGTACTGGGTAAAAGTTTAAGAAGAAGAATAATACATACCTATAACAAAACGAAACATGACACACTTCTAAAGTTAACAATTACAATTCCACACAAAGTATCAAAACTACTACATCGTACTATATAAGCATAAATTACCTGTCTTGTCATTCGATTCTCATACGACAACAACTAAATGAAAGGGTGCAACCGCTACATTTTTTGCGAACTTTTTTTATTTCTTTCTTCATTTTTTTTCTTTCTTTCCTAACTGTATTTGTCACCATCATTTTTTTTAATAAGGAGATTACAATGTATAGAGTCTTTGTTAGTTTTTTCGGTTAAAAAGATAATTATAGGTAGTGCTCGAACAGTCAATGGGTATTTGGCAGATAATCCTTGTTAGTACTGTTATGGTGCTTTGGTGATGAAGAATTTGAGTGAAGATTGTCAATATAATAATGCCTTAATGAATTAATATAATAATTTAATGGAATAAAATAAAAAGCCACTGATCCCGGCTGTCATTTCTAGATTTTTCTCGAAGCTCGAAAGTCTAACAACTAGTCTTACCAAGGGTGGGTGAAGGTGGGCAGTCGGTCTATGTAAAATACTGATTTTCAGCTGCATCCGGTACAACTAAGGCTGACATAAACGTAGTTAGGAAAGATTAGGTAGATGATGAGTAGAATAGAATTAAAAAAACATAAGAGTTATTTTCTCCCTGTGAAAATGAGTGACTCGGTTGTTTTCATTAGACGATTTTTAAAATCAGTGTCTAATTAAAATGGTTCTTTTCCTTTATTTCAGTAATCTAATACATATTATACAGTAATTCTGATTATGTTAAAGTTTATATACCAGCCCCCGATATTCACATAACTATAAATAAAGAAACACGGCAGTTCCTATTCCATACTGATAACATTCAATTTTTAGTTTACATCAAATATATTCGATAGCCGAAGACGTTTTGACTATAATTTATTACAATTTCTCTCATAACGCAATGAAAAGTTAACAAGAAAACATTCAACTTCCTAGTTTTCCTTCTAACAAACACACAGACACAATGTACAATTTAATTATATTAGCTCATCTGAACACAAAGAGACAATGAGCAATCAATTGCTCAGAAAATGCAACTTAATAATTAGCGGGAAGCGGACGCATAATGACGAATGTGCTAATTGATTTATTGGCTTAGGAATGTTGTTTGATTAAATAATCCGCAGGGAGCAAATATTTGATCTACAAGTAGTTGTTCCGATGGTCGTTTGTGTATGTGATTTTGTATGTTTCTAAACGCACCCATAATACAGGAGAAATTCCTAGGGTGGGGACAGTTTTTTTTTTATTGACTTTTCAGACAGACAAAAAGAATGGTTGGAAATGGAGTGACTTAAGATGAAGAGTAAAAGAGATGTAAAGATAACGGGATTTAGCCGTGCTAATCACCAATCACATAAGTTGATTTAAAAAAATAGTGAAAAAATATTGTCGAATTTTCATTTAGATAGTCGATTTTATCGCACGAAAGGCATGGATGGTTTAATCAACTCGTGTTAAGGCCTCATAAAGAAATTGTTCTGGGCAAACCTAAGGAAATTGAAATGATTACTTTAAAGAAAGATGATACATATTTTTCTTATTAAAAAGTAGGAGACGACCTTTAAATATGAATTTCATATCTCTCTAAAAAAAACTATTTCCAAGAATCTTATAGTTTTGACATACTACGTCTTGATTTTTTCGATATTTGTTTAATCACATCAATTTTATCTGACACGATACAATATTTTTTATGTTGCCTTAGAAATGAAATACTTAGAATCAGTCCATAAATTAACATGACACTAATTCAGACTCCTCAGTGCTACTAAGATTTCTGATTAAAAACCCAGTTAAGAAATTGACATCGAAATCTGTCGAAAATCGACTCTTTACTCGTAATATAAAACATCTACGAATTTTCCTTCTTCAAGCTATTTTCAACTACCCAAAAATAATCACAAAACATTGCCAAAATTCGTCGTAGCGAGCCGTCACAAGATCGCCCAGCCATCCATCTTAGGGCGTCGACGGACCGACTCGCTGCGACTCATCTCGTTAATTTGTTCCCACTGCCACTGTGTGTACAGGGCCTTAAGTAGACTTTTCGTTACAGTCGGTTTGTTTCCTTGTTTGTAGTGATGGTTTTTGGGGGTAAGCATGAATGTTAGTAGTATTGTTAAAAGAAAGGTAGGCAAAGAAAAATATTCAATGAAAAAGTGTGCAATTTCATGACTTGCATTTCACTTGTAATTTTTTTAAGCGCACGGTTACTGCATGTCACGGGTTTGATTCCTACACGGAACAAATATTTGTGTGATGGATACAAATTCGATTTCCGGGTCTGAGTGTGTCGAAAGACTGTATAAATAGGTCACCATGACTCTGGAACATAAAGGGCTATTGAAGGAACACCGTGGATTTTAGTCACTAAAATTAATCTAACAGTATGTCCCGTTCTACACTGGGCTCAGGATTCATCAAATTATTTCAGAGCGTACAAAAATGGGTCTGTATGTGTGCATTTGTAAACGCACTCACAATACAGGAGAAATTGATAATCTAGAGGTTTTTTTTTTAAACAAAGAAAATCCGGTTTACAAAAAAGTAACAAAACTGCACCAAAATTTCATAAGACATCAATTAGAAAAATAAAATAAAAATATCCCTCCCCTGTTCACCCCTGGATAATCCAGCTGTGATCCACAAAGGCAGGGTAATCTTCACGACGTATCTGTCAATGTCACCGACAGACACACACGATCGTTATCGTGACGTTGATGCGACGGCAGTGTGAAGACGCCTTTATAGTCAGTTGATAGTACTGATTTAGATCGGTTTGAAAGTCTGATCTTAGAACCCAAAGTCTTATTTTTTTTTCTTTCTTTTTCATACCTTGCTCACACAACGAATTTCTTCTGTTTCGTGGCAGTATTAAAGCTGGAGAAATAAATAATGGGCATTGTTCATTTTTTTCAATATGTTGTAATTGAAAAACCATTTCTAGGAATAGCGTTACTAATCATGAGTAACCAATCAAAAATGAAAAATGTTCATATTTGATTGATATTTTTGATAAAATACGCTTGACCTTCCTTGCCCTTCAAGTGACGTTATTATTGGCTGTACCGTTTTGTATCGTTGCCTCAGACAATAAAAAGTAAGTGGCAAGTATTTTCAACAATCTGTCAAGTGTCAAATTAAAAATGTCAAAAATGTAAACAAATAATTTGTTTAGTTTTTTATATATTTTATGATTATTTCTGCAACATGCCTCATAATCTCTTTATAAGATTTGCGAGAAAAGTGATGCCGTGATGTAGGCGTGTAATATTGCAAGGTTTATAAAATGTACCTACTGTTGCGAAGATCATTTTGATGTAAGTAAGATATCAAAGCTTTAGATACCTTTTATATTCATTAAGTTAATGCTAAAGTATTGCTCAGGAAAACGAACAATAATGTCACCTCGTCGACGACTTTCCGTTTTAAAAAACAAAAATAAAAACCGATTTCAAAAATTTATTGTATTTTTATAGTAGGGGAGGCGAGGATTCTAATTTGCAGTTACTCGAGCATCATGGCGACCTATTGGATTTGAAAGAAAATGTTCTAAAAAGAAAAAAGTTTCTGACAAGTTTTCTATTTTAGTGGGCGTGTAAACAGTTTTAAAACTGTAAAAAAAACAGTTGTACAGAAGTACTCGAGCGCGTCAGCTATTTACAGTGTAAACGCGTTTTTCTATTTCTGATAACCAATACATATTAATCGGACGGTTAACTCGAGGGGGCTGTCCGTGGCAAGCGGTTGAAAATCCAAAAAAAAAGTTAATCAAGCGCGTCAGATATTCAAAGTGTATGTAAAGTAGACCTTAAAAAGTGTCGTATTAAAATGTCTGACGATTTGGATGTGGCACAAAGTAATAGTTCATATTTCTATTGGTAAAAAAAACGTAATCTTGAAATACTCGAGCGCGTTCCATTTTTTTTTTAATTGAAACTAACACTGTAAAAATCATACTCACTAATAATCTGACGTTTTCCATGGGGCGATGTCGGTAGACTCGCGGAGAAAAGGTGAACTACCTGTTAGTTCGCAAGTATCGGTCGTGATTTAATGTCCGCCATCTTCAATGTACATAATCATGTACAATTTTTTGAACGTAATTAATCTACCTTTTCGTAATCTGACTCGCTCAAGTATTTCTGTGGATCGATTTTTTTTTACTAATCTGGCGGGTTCTCCCACACAACCAATGGTGGGGACCATATGAAGGGTTGATACTTGGTACAGGTACATTAAAGGGTGCAAGATTTCTCCTTTATGATGATCTGATGCGCTGGAGTCACATTAAAATTCCCTCCCTGGGCTCCCCGACTAAGGATGTTAACTGACGTCTACTATCAGGAGAAAGTGACGTTGTGTTGTCAGGCAGTTTTTTAAATTATTCACTGGTGAAGCAACGGCACAACTTTTTGGTCAATGGTGACGTCAGCTACCTCAAAAATTAAAATATGAAAAATAAAAAAAACTATTGAGCCAATCATAAAAATATTCAAATTAGTTTCTCAAAATGCTCTAAATTTGCAGAAAATAAAATAAAATCGAATGTTTGAAAAATTAAGACAATCCCCATTATTATATGAGCTTGACGCACTTTATACGAAAAATGTGCAGTCAGGTTTCCAAATCGGGGTTCTATATTCGGAAAACGAATACGGAATCCGTACATGTGCGGCCAGTCTTAAATATCGTTAACGATACGGTTGGTGCAGTGACTGAGCGATTGGACTGCCAAGCAGCGTGTCACGGGTTCTATTCCTGCACGGAACAAATATTTGTATGATCTAAAAGTTATGGTTGTTCCGGGTCTGGGTGTTTGTGTATGTGAGTTTCTATGGTTGTAAACGCACTCACGATACAGGAAGAAATTCTGAGTGTGCTCAAAATATAAATGTTTTAATTAAAATAGTACCTCTCCGATTTTCAGAGGTCTTAAACACATTCAATAAAGTCAAAAATAATTCTCAAGAAATTATTTTCCTATTTAAAGCGTCTATAATAATAGAAGTTCTCAAAAAGAACAAAGTTGGCATGGTCGATAACTGGAGGCGTCACCCTGTTGGTGACGCAGATGGATGTGTCGCGACTGATGTGGTTGAATGAAACTGATAGATATTAGGGGACAAGGTTTTATTTACATAATCTTTGTAGATCATCTCTATATATGGTTTCTAGGTTTTATGTTATATTTAGGATTTGTCCCTTTCCAAACTGTTTTTACCTAGATAAACTGATAGAAAAATAATATTTGGTCCCGCATCTTCTGCTCTACAAAAATCTAAATAGATCATACTTTTATGTACAAAGAATGGACAATTATTTTGACAGCCTGTAATATTGATATCACATACTTTCTTAGTTTTACATACCAATAGTTTATACTTTATTGTACACTAAAATTGTAACAGTATTATATTATGTTATGGCTAAACTACTTACCAAGAGTTCATCTGCAATCATTTTTAAAACATGATAAAGGTAGGCTGATAGGTTGAAAATCTAATTAAAATACACCTTTCTCAAATTTTATTTTGTTTTCGCTCATATTAATCGAAATTTTATCTGGCTTTACTTATAATTTTAAGAAGTAGCTAGTACCAGCTTCATCATCTGTCTAGCCTTTTCCCAACTATATTGGGGTCGGCTTCCAGTCGCACCAGATGCAGCTGAATATCAGTATTTTACATGGAGCGACTGCCTATCGGACCTCCACAACCCAGTTAGCTAGCACCAGCTCAACTTATAAAAATATCCAAACAATTCTTTTCTAACACCCAAAACAAAATGAAAATCGAGCAAACAACTATTCGCCTCTAAAGTCTCTATTTGCGAAACATAGCTACATTTTAGTAGCTTTTCAACCACACTGTATGAGACCAAGACCACTTTTTTTTTTTTTTTAGAGTGGTAAAATCATCAAATGAGTCCTCCCACCCCGGGCAGGGCGGGAGGGATTGTCAGACTTCTACTGACTAAAATCCACGGTGTCCTTCAATAGCCCTTTCTGTTCCGGGGTCACGGTAAGGAAATAATCCCGCGACCCCGGCAGGCTTTGGCCCTCTGAGAGGGGGGCCCCGTCATTATGCTGACGCTCTTTGAGGCGCGCGTGGGACACAACGCGCCGTCGACCCGGGCAAGACCACTGACTTAACAAAATCCTAATACCTCATAATCTCGTGAAATCTAGTGGATTGAAGATAAATGGTGAAAGCGGGGTAGGCAGAGCTAACGATGACAGTGTGGCCGAGACGATTGGCTATCCATCACATACACACCCACTGTGTGATTGTACACACTATGATGTGAAATGAAATGAGAGAGACCATTTATTATGTTTAGGTCACTTTATAGTAGCCATACACCATCCTGCCTATCGACGATCGATTTGACGCTTGCAATTGTTTAAAAATGCCAATTTGATGGCATGACATGCCAATTTGATAGGTCATCAAATCGATTTGACACAACGTCAAATCGGCAGCAGTGATGCATTTGGCTATTATTCGGTGACGACAGCTACAATTTTATAAATTTGTAGCTATCGGTCACCGAATAATAGCTAGATCTTGCGATAAAGTTGCTAAGTTGGCATCGCTGCTGCAGATTTGAAGTTGTGTCAAATCGATCGTACGATAGGCAGTATGGTGTATGGTGTATATGGACGAACTGCCAATTTGAAACAATTGCAAGCGTCAAATCGATCGTTCGATAGGCAGGATGGTGTATGCCTACATTAGGTGAAGAAATAAGAAACAAATTTTTGAAGAGTTTTTGAAGAAAATATTGAAATGTGAGGACGTTCTTAGCTTAACGCTAAAAATAGGAGTTAATGTTTTTTTTTTAATGAGAAGAGTTGTTAAAATTTTAATATCATAACAAAAAAAAAATATTAGGATCTAGAAAAAAAAAATGAAATTGATTCTATAATGCCCGTGGCTTGTTTTCATTTGGACAGAATTTCGTTTCGGCAGATTTTTGTCTCGACAGCGTATCTAGTAGGTTTCGTCTAATCCGTGTTTAAAAAAACTTAATCCTATAATTGCCTTTTTTGTTACTTTTGTACTGTAAAGGTGGAGTAGGAAGGTTCTCAAATGAAGACCGCGCGTAGGTAAACGTAGGGTGGGACGTCCCCTGGCAAGATGGACCGATGACCTGAACAAGGTGGCTGGCAGTGGCTGGATGATAAAAGCAGGAGATCGTTCGCTGTGGCGCTCTCTGGGAGACGCCTATGTCCAGCAGTGGACTGCAATAGGCTGAAATTATGAAATGATGAGACTATATAGATACAGTTACTACTTTCTTACTTTAAACACACATAAATAAAATCACGCAACATGCTAACACAAATTGATCTCATCATCACATTCTGCCGCAATGCAGAAGAAGCAAGAAAATAAAAAATAAATCGAAATTCTATTGTACCAAACCGTTACTAGTAGAAAAGCCTCGGCGAATTTATAGGCAGTTTCAAATCCTATAGTCTAACATTTTCCTAGCTAAAGTTAGGTTCTAGCGTCACCTATATCTAGGTTATAACCTAGTATTTTCTTCCTTAATTGGCCATCTGGCTAGCCTTATTGGAGGTACGTCTTTTCTTTGACGGAGTACTTTTCGGAGTTTCTTGCACGTTCTTCTCCATAGAGATCTACTTCTTGGAACGGGCATCTACGGTACTTTCACAGTTTTTATTTCTTGTGACTGGGACTGTAGCACCATAACTTTTGTAGTGTTTAATAATACATATTCCTTTGCTTGTCTATGACAATTCAAAAGGGCCTGTAACTGGCCTACTTGAAATAAATGCTTTGATTTTGATTGACTTTGATTTTGACTTTCTGCTTAGAAGTTTCGCTTTCATACGCGAAGTCACAAGTTCAACCTCGGGTTAGAAACCAATGGGTTTTTTCAATGCACTTAGTGTACTTTACTTGGACATAATTGATTTCGATGAAACAAACTATCGGGTGGTAACCTAGACTAGTACAAATCATGATCCGTCTTACCAAAAAAACTTAAACATCTGTTGAACACTTGTCTTAAAAAGTGTAACTGCAAAACGACTCTTATATCAACGTTAAATACCATTTTGAATCTTATCGTCGTTTGTATAAGTCGAATACTATGTCAGATGTTTGTGGGGTTCCCTGAAGTGGCTTATTTAAAATTGACACCAGAGGTGTCTACATCGGTACATGAATAATAATCAAAATGAATGTTTAGGAGTAAATTAATTTGGTTCAGTCTTTTTGAAAAATTTTAAATTTGAGGACCAAAGACTCTGGAGGAGGTTTGCGGGACTGTCTTAACAGGTAACAGTGGACCTGGAATATAAAGGGCTATTGATTTTAGTCAGCACGAGTCTGACAGTCCCTCACGTCCCACCCCGGGCGAACTCACCCTAGTAAAAATGTCAATTTTTACTAGGTATGACTAAAAATAAAGAACTTGAATGTCTGTAGGACGGCATTTTCCGATCGCAATACAGTATTATTTCAAGTTAATCATACACAACTATTTGCCCATAAACCATAAAAAAACTCCAAATCCTCGGCACCCTATAACGTACAACCATAAAGATAATCAGCTACTTCCTGCAGAGCGCGGTTCCCGAGACGCGCGGTGACAAATGGACGAACACCGCAAATTGAGTTTAGATGCCCGCAGACGTTTAAACGTTTAATCATTCTACAATTCTGACGTTTTCTTTATTTTCCTTTGAGGGTATTTGTGATTTTTCTTTTCTTTTTAATATGAAGCAATTAGGTTGACAGAAAAATGGTTGCGCAAGAATTTTAATGTGATTTGTTTGCTAGTATTTTCTCTACACAAGGCATAAAGTATATTATCTAAATTATAGTTAAGCATACAATTCAACTATTTTTTTTATTTTTTACAGTCTATACTGTGTCCTACTGCTGGGCAAAGACGTCCCTTTTCTTCTTTCAAACATCTCTGTTTTGGGCAATTTCTAACCATGCTTGCCTTACAAACAGCTGACAACAACAAATGACAGCCGAAACAAACGGCATAACGTGCTTTTCGAGTCACCGAGGAAATTCGATATGTTAACCTGGTTGATTGAAGAAAGGATTCTTAAATGGCGGCGCTTATCGTGTTTTCTCGCTCGCACACTAGTGCCGTCTATACTCACTCCCGCGAGTAGCGTAAGCAGAAAAAAAAAACCGGCCAAGTGCGTGTCGGGCCACGCACAGTGTAGGGTTCCGTAGTTGCCCATCAAAATACTTATGCGAACTAATTAAACTGATTCGCTGAATTTAATTTTATAAAGAAGAATTTTCAAAATCGGTCCAGGAGTCTTTGAGAAATCGGGGAATATACATAAAAAAAAAGATTACGAAGAATTTAGAAACCCTCCTCCTCCTTTTTTTGAAGTTATTTAAAAATAGTTGACGATAAAAACCTACCTATCCCCAAAAAACATACCGTAAAAACATACCTATTAAAGCTGTAAAAATAAAGTTGACAAACTTACATTTGCAGTCAAAGAACATGTTCTCCGATACATTTTGTTTAAGAAAATATGTTATCCAAGTACATTTTATAAGTTGGTCGACTATTACTCGTAAAGTTGTAAAGCCTACTTAGTCATGATAATTTTCTTTTAAACTTCGTTATATATACTACTATTGTGAATTTTTTCACACCCCCAAACATAACCGTTTAGCCGGTAGAGGGGGGGGACACTCGAGTCGAGCAAAATTTAGCACTTTAAAGCTTAATATTTCACAAACGAATTTTTTTATCAAAAAATTGTTAATGGAAACTATCAATATTTCTTAAAGACCTATTTAATGATACCCCACACTAAGGGGTACGCGAGAAAAAAAGAAAACATCCCCACTTTACGTGTACAGGAGGTACCCTAAAAAAAAATATTTTACGAGATTTTGTTTTACCACTTTTTCGGCACAACAAATCTGTATAATTACACCAAATTACAGCTCTCTAGTACTGTGCGTCTCTGAGCTAAACTGCGGACAGACGGACGGACGGACATGGCGAAACTATAAGGGTTCCTTGTTGACTACGGAACCCTGAAAATTAGTCTTGATGTCTTGACGCGCTCAGTGATCTTTTTTAAGAATATTTACTTTAGTTTTCTGTTATTTTTCCGTTGTTACCTGTTGATTATTATAATTGTTGTTTTAATTTTGTTTTACTGTTAGGTTAAGTTTGAGAAATTATTGTGACCCAATCTTGTTTTTATTATTTTTAATTTGAAAAAATCTTTAATTTGAAATCTTATATACTGACTGTAGTATCTGTCAACGCAAGTACAAGCCGCCATTTTAGAATCCTTTCTTCAATGCTTCGGCTTATATTGAAGGTCATCCATTTACGGATAAAAAAAGCTATTCATTACGTGTAACTTGTCAAGATGTACTGAACAGCAATATTAGGATAATTTAACGGCACGGTTGGCGCAGTGGTTAATTGGTCGACTGCTGTGCAGCATATCACGGGTTCGATACCCGCACGGAACAAATATTTGTATGACCTGCAAGTAGTTGTTCCGGGTCTGGGTGTTTGTGTATATGAGTTTCTATGTTTGTAAGCGCACCCACGATATAGGAAAAAATCCTAGTGTGGGGCAAGGTTTTTTTTTTTTTAAATTGGTGCCAAACTAAAAGTTATTTATTATTGTACAAAAAATGCAATTATTATATACGTTAGTAAAACTAGAAATTTAAAAATAAATAAAACTAAATATTTACAACAATATATACTTAGATAGTTCAAGTTCAAGTTAGATACTTACTTCAACTAAAACTAAACTACTTAAAATACATAATTTAAAAATAAAAAAATACTTAAAAAGGAAGAGATACTCATCAGGCGTCAAAGTATTCCTCCGCATCGCTGTCATCCGGAAACGTGGCAATGGCAATGCTTATTCTTTGACCAAAGAAAGAACCAGCCCTCTGGTCACGCGAGCTGTCGATCAGTCGGCGAGAAATTTCCTTAAAAAAAGACGCGTTCTCGGACCCCATGACAAGAGCTTTTCGACCCCAAACGGCTCAAAACTGTAGCAACCATTAAGGTTACAGTATTTGCGCAAATGACTGGCCCAAGAGGGTCACCTTGTTGACAGCCAACGGCTGATTCCAAAAGGTTTTCTTTACAAAGTAATTTTGAAGGGTACTAGGTTATTGTACAAAAAGAGGATTAAAACTACTCGAATATAAGGTTCTATTTCTCCCTAAGGTACTATTTTTATCTTTGCGAGGACGTTTATAATACAGCCTCACTATCCCTCTTAAGTAGGTAATGAGGGGAATAGGTTACCGCGCCGCCCTTAAGTGAAGGGTTACCTAACTCAAGTTAGCTGCCACTTGGAAAGTCGGTGAAACTTTTTTATTTAAGTTAACCTAAGTATAGGTGATATTGGTCGATCAAAGAGGTTTTTGGGTAGTTGTGGAATTGACAAATAGTGTCTGTTGTGAAATATTATGAAGCTTCTATTATTATAATTTTATTTTAATAATTATATTAATTCAGTGACTTTTATCTTCTCGATTCCTCTCATTCTTTTTTTCCGTGTTATCATGAGGTCAATTGTAGATCTTACAACAGTCATGCCATGGGATGTCGTTTTACCAAATTACTGGGTTGTGGAAGTCGCTCCATGTAAAATACTAATATTCACCTGCATTCTTTTTTGCCTGGACCCCAACATATTTGGGAAAAGTTGGGCAGATGATGATAATGATGTGGCCGGCCAGCTTTAGGAACCGCATAGGTCTATTTTTTATAAGGTGGTACGATAATCAAATAAGTCCTCTTGCTCAGTGTTTTTTTTTACGTGGTAAAATTATCAAATGAGTACTCCCACCCAAGCCGGGACTGGAGAGACTGTCAGACTTGTACTGACTAAAATATACGGTGTCCTTCAATAGCCATTTACGTTCCTAGACCACGGTAACCTGATAAGGCAGGCGCGACCTCTTACTCAGTGTGAAGCTGAACATACTGTCAGACTCGTATTTATTAAAATTTAACCTGTTCCTTCAGTTACCTTTCGCGTTCCAGGATCACGGTGTCCTTTAAAGACGGTCCCGCCATAACAACAGTTCTTGTCTAAGAAGTCGGACAAAGTAATAGTCGGTCAGAAGATCCGGCAGAGAGAGTGTTATAACTTAGAGCAAAATTTATAAATAGACATCCAGTATATATTAGAAGCTTTAGACATATCCCTTTGAGGTAGGTTATGTTTTCCTCTCAAGTGTTTGATTTAGCATTTTGAAACCAAATATTTCAACATTACAGGAGACGACAGTTCTTGACACCCTGAAAATCAAAAAGCCTTGTTATTACCCCCTTTTTTTATCGAAGTAAAATCAAATAAGACTTCCCCAGGGCGGAGTGGGAAGGACTGTCAGACTTGTACTGACTAAAATCCAAGGTGATCCTTCAATAGCCCTTTATGTTCCAGGGTCACGGTTACTTGATGAGAGAGTGACACTAGTTGTTACCCCCTAAAACTTAGTTCAACATTAAAACTAGGTTTTGAAAACTGTAAAACGCCCTGAAATTCAGGATCTAACATAAAATTCCACTGTTATTGATTATCTATACAATGTTATTTCACCCGACAGCATAATATTTTACTACCCAAGACGGCACACATAGAAACGTCGACATACGTACATGTATTCTCACGCACACATACGTAGTTTGTATGTGTGAGCTTACATGTGTGGGTTAAGAAAAATACTCGTGTCGCGGGCTTTTCTCAAGGATAGAGGTGGTGTGGAGTTGGTGTTGGTTGTAGATTTTTTTAGGGTACGTTTTTTAGGATGTTTTGTTTATCACGACGATTTTTTACTAAATTTTTTATGACTTTATGATTTGAATGGATTTATATTACGATAATAATTGGGCTCATGCTGTAAAATTGTATATATTTTAATCTGAAAACTTATTTTATTAATTGTTTTCAAAAGGCTGCAGCATTTTGAACCTTTGCCTAAACTTTTTGAATTCAAACAACCACCTAATTTCAATTTTTCCTTAGCACAAGTGTTTAAAATCAGCTTTCTTTTTATCAAAATTATGGATTTTGTATTTCCATTCACAATTACATTTAAAATGATCCCTAAATTGTAATTTAAAGAACAACTATAGAAGTTATACGATACAGAAAAACATTTCTCTTACAATTTCATAACTTTTTTCGACACCAAAAAAAAAAACACACAATTCCTCTCCACCCCTCCAGCCATTTCCCTCCACGTACATACATATAAGTCTTCACCGACGTCACACGTGCATATCACCATCTCCCTCCCTCCCACAGTGTTAGAAAGAGACGCAACATCAGTTTAGGACTAACATTTTATATGTTGGCCGGGTCATGGATATAAAAATCGTTTTCTCGACATATATAAAGCTAGATGTATGTATGTTCGTAAGTGCGTCGGTAAAGGCATTAGGTATCCACAATAACGTGGAAATATGGTCATTGTACTGCCATTTTAAAGATTATTTTCTTTTATTATGTTCTTAGAACGTTGTTTTAAAGTTTCTTCACAGTTTACACTAAGGTATTTTAGTATTAAGGCGTATGTAAGGTTTCAACAAAGAAAAATGTTAAGGTCGTTCTAAACACGATAGTTATAAAAGATTGTAGTGTGCCATAATGTAGGAAAACAGTATCTTCCAAGGTTATAACTAGATATTAAAAAATAATTTCGTTATATTTACGAGTATATTAAGACTAACTGTTATCAGCGCCTTCGTATATCTCTTCATAAATCTCAAAAATTCTTCCATGGTAAAATGATACCAAGATAAAATTATTGAAAATCCAGGCTCTTGTTACCAATAAATTTTATCCGAATCCTTTCAGTAGTTTTGTATGAAAAACATCCATCCATCCTCACAAACTTTCACATTAATTTATAGTATTAGTTGGACACTGAAAAGAAAACTAAGATTTTGTTTTTCATAACACTCTCTTTTCCTAATCTTAGCGTGGAGACCGGGGCTACTGAAAATAATTAGAAATAATTACCCATTTCTAAATAAATAAAAGATAAATTACATCCAGACACAGAACAAATGATCGTACTCATCACACAAACCTGTCCGGGTTGGGAATCGAACCCACGACCTCCGGCATAGCAGTCAGGATCACTAACCACTAGACCAACAGGCTCTATTCAACACAAAAACGATTTTTTCAATTCGAACCTGTAAAAAAGTTATTCAGCTTTAAATTATAATGCCAGTATCTATAAATACGAGTATATATAACTCAAAGGTGACTGACTGACATAGTGATCTTTCAACGCACAGCCCAAACCACTGGACGGATCGGGCTGAAAATTGGCATGCAGGTAGATGTTATGACGTAGGCATCCGCTAAGAAAGGATTTTGATCAATTCTACCCCCAAGGGGATAAAATAGGGGATGAAAGTTTGTATGAAACTTTGTCAATTTTATAAATAAATATTGCAATTCGACCGATTCCAACTAAAAGTGAAAATCAACCTTACCACTACGACATATGACATAAAACAAAACACGATCGCCACGACGACGTCAAGTCAATCGAATTGCATCATTATTTCTTAGTAGTAAGGTTGATTTTCACTTGTAGTGAATAAGTCAAATCGCGTCGCATCACGCCATGGGAAAAGGGCCCTATGTCAACTTTTATTCAATAAAACCTATAGATACTTTTCTTGAACGACACACGTTGACATAAAACGAGAACCACTCAACACATCAGGTCAACCCTTAGGGTAGGTCATGTAAACTAGGGGTTTCCCAGTTAAAAGAGTTGATACAGATGTAAACAAACAAAATCTTAGCTGCCCATTTTTCGGAGGAGGCGAAGAAGTTATGTCAGAATTATGGTGATTATCTACTAAAAGGAATTGAGAGTAGAATGACCAGGGTATCATAATAATATTATGAGTAGGAATTATTTTTATTTGCTGGCTTAGTTTAAGTTGACGTTTCTGATTATTATGGCGTTATTACTGTATGATAACTGTATAAATCTTAACCAGTTAGTAAAAATAACTTTCCATTTAAAATTAATAAAGCTAGCGGCCCGGTACGTGCTTCGCTAATAAAAATGTGATAAATGAAGAACCGCTCGACCGCTTTTGTGCAAAGTTCACATAAACCATCTACTAAATATCCAAACAAATCCTAAACATTTGGTTTTATAGGTGAGCCCGTTATAAAATTACAACGAAAGGAGGCATTGATTTTTAAATAAGTACGAGTATATTGATAAGAAAAGGTGTAACACAATGCAGAAAAGATTATGATTTAAGATTGTAATTGTAATGATATCTATACTTATAATAAATCTGTAGAGAGGTCAATTGTGTACATGAAATATATTTCCAAAATAACTATCAGGGGGTGATTAGGGATCGATACTGATGCCAAAAATGCAATTAATAAAATTATTGTCTGTCTGTCTGTCTGTATAACCGTTAAAAAAACAAAAACTACTCGACGGATTTTGACGAAACTTGGTACAAGTATTTATCATACTTCTGCGCTGGCTATAGTATACTTTTCATGACGCTACAATTAATAGGAGCAGAGCAGTGAAGGGAAATGTTAGGAAAACGGGAGAAGTTACTCCATACACACTAATCTTCGGAACTACTGGACGGATTTGATTGTTTTTTTTTTGTTGTATAGCTATTAAGTCTGGGCAACATTATATGCTACAATTTATCTTGGAAACTTGAACACCTGATGCAGAACTGCAATAGATCAGCTAAACTATAAGACATACAAAAATAGCGCCGTAGCAAAAATTGTTCCGCGTGATGAGCATTTTCTGCTGAGAAAATAAATTTGAAGATATAGGAACACCTGATGTGGAACTCCAAGAGCCCAGCTACACTATTACATATACAGTAATGACGTCTTAGCAAGAGTTGTTCAGCCTGATGAGCACTCCCTGTTGTCGTATAAAAACTGAAGATCTGGAACACCTGATGTGGAACTCCAAGAGCCCAGCTACTCTATAACATATTAGGAATGACGTCTTAGCAAGAGTTGTTTAGTCTGATGGGCTTTTCTTGTTGACTTACAAAAATGAAAGATCTGGAACGTCTGGAATCGTCATGCGCGTCCCGTTGTTTTCCCGTCCCCAGGCTCTGAGAATTCGACATCAGACGTTTCAGATCTTCGATTTTGACGACCCCATTGTCGCTGGCATAAGCAACAGGATCCGCGTACGAAGTCGCTGGCAGAAGCTAGTATCATAATAAAAGTTTTCTTAGCGAAACCTAAAATAATATTAATATTCATCCTAAATCCCTGATTTTTGTAGGAAACTTGCACAAAGTCAATATTCCGTAAAGCCTTTTATATATACTCGTTACGTTTGTTGCTAAAACAGTTAAATTATTTCTTCAACAGCACTGCCAACAGAAAGATGGTCTGGAATACGCCGCGTGGTCGAGACCACGGGGCGCCATGGCCATCAAGCAAGGCTACGAGGTGAGAAGTAGTGTGGTCGTAAATGTGGTAGCTGTTTAGTAAAGTTTTTCTTTTTGTTTAGAAAATTAATTAGCCACTTATTTTATTTTGTTACAAGAACCCGTTTCGTTATTTTGGTATTATAAGAGTATTTTTTTAGATAGTAATTTATAAAAATATACTTTTGGCCGTAGCTGTATTCAATTTCATGCCTGGTCTAGTCTCCAAAACCTTAAATTAAAGTTTTAACCTAATAGACGCGGAAAGGTAATATACCCTGTAAATAACTATTCCTAACATTACTTCTTAAACATAAATTTTGGATTACACATAGTGTGATCACACCTTTGGCCTTGAATGTCTAGCTAGTGACCCCCATTCTATCGGACACCAACGGCAAAAAGTATTAAGGCGGGTTTTCCTGTCACGCTGACCGCACGCAGATGGTCAGCGCTGATGGGTCAATATGCTATGTGGTACGGTTGCGTTTCTGAGCAATGCTGACCACTCAGCGCTGACGGCCCCTTACTACATAGCATATTGACCCATCAGCGCTGACCATCCGCGTGCGGTCAGCGTGACAGGAAAACCCGCCTTACTGTGCTCGATCGGCTCGCAGGAAGTCTTTCCTCTTGATAAAGACATCGTAAGAATATATGTAGCAAGTTTATCAGGTATTTTAATAGGTCAAAAGCAAACAACGCAGATGGCAGCAGATGAGGCTGGCCATTCTGGTCAAAAATTAAAGAAAAGATATTAAAATGTAACTTTTGACCTCAATCTAACCCAGAAGCAAAGATGAGGCACAAAATGGAGCGAGCTCAGAAAAAACTGGAAAAAAAAAAAGTATTTCAAAGTATGGAAATAATAATTTTGTAGATACAGTGAGTGCTAAAAACAAAATGGTCGATACACATCGGTAGAATGTCTTCAGTATTTCCCGTAGTAACATTTTAATTTGTAGTTCTTATAATCGCATGATTATGTACAACAACTTTATTAGTTTATAACCTCTAATTGCTATTAGTTAATTTACCGATCGGTTCGAAACACCTTGGCAAATTACAACTGTAATAATAATTGGTTCAACTTCACGATACCAGTTGAACTGCCAGTACTTAAGTTATAACACCGAAGCGTGTTTTTTAGTTAGTAATTGTTTGGAAATATTTGTTACGGTTCCGTACCCGAAAGTTAAAACGAGACCCTTTTAAAGTTATATTTTTATACGCAATAACGCCTGCGTCGCGTCTTCGCAAAGATATTTTTAAAGAAACGAAAAATTCAGTTGGGAGCAGGGTTCGATCCTGCGTCTTCTGGATAGGTAATCCAGACGCCTTAACCACTAGGCCATCGCAACCACTACTCACAAAGCTTTCTTCTTTTTTCTGATGATGATGATGACTTATGTAAGCAAAAGTTTTAGTTTCTATTCAACAATACAGGAGAAATTCCTAGTGTGGGCCAATGTTTTTAAAAGACATACGTATATATATTAAATGATAGACATCGTATCTGACCGTGACATCCCTTTGGGCTCTATCAGAAAAACAGCGCTGGCTGTGCCAATAAAAAAAATGTCGCAGCACATGCTGAGATAGAAGCCTTTTGGCCTCGCACAGGACTAATTTTATGTTATTTTACTGTTTGTTATCTTTCTTTTTTTTTGTATTTTTTTTTACTTTGTATTTCTTTTTCTTCTGTATACTTTTGTTTGTTCTGTCCTGTGTTTGTAAATATTTTTTTAATAAATCGCTTCAAGTCAGTTACTTCTAGGCAAGCGTGCTTCACTATCGACCACATCTTCGCTCACCATCAGGCGAGATATTGGTCAAACGCGAACCTATAAGTAAATTAAAGAAAAACCCTTTTCTTGCTTTATTTCTTTACACACAAGACTTAGTTTTGCAATGTGCAGACAACAGAACACGCACTGCATCTTCAAATTAATCAATGTCATCCCCAAAAAACTCGACACCGAAAAGTGTGGTCAAATCCAACGCCCCAACTGCCGCGGCATAACATCACAGATTTCTGAATCAACATGAGTATTCCTTAGGGTACCCCCACACTTGTGAACTCGGGTGCTATGACAAAAGACGCTCATTTGCAACTGTCCTGTGCACGTACCCCGCCTACTTTTGCGTGTATTTTGATCTGGGTCTGTATGGTTAGGTATTCTTAATTGTGTAGATTTGAAGTGTTACAAAAGTAACTTTCTTAGTTACAAGTAGATTATTTTTTTTTTTTATATAAATGGTCAAAAAACCTTAATAGGACCGGATAACCGTGGCCATGGAACGCAAAGGGAAATTGAAGGAACGCAATGGATTTTATTCAGTACAATTCTGACACTCCCTCCAGGAAAGACACATTTGGTGATTTTAAATAAAACATTCTGATACCAAATACGTTACATAATGATATCTAGATGCACTCGGTTCAACTGGAAGCCGATCTCAGTATAGTTGAGGAAAGGCTAGGCAGATGGGGTTGATTTGTTGGTGTACTTTGCTAAAATTCACTTAAGCTATAGCTTAGGAATTGTTTGAAGCCAGTCACATAGACTATCACATCACTTTCGCTTTTCTGTGTGACTGGATTCAAACAATTCCATACATTACAAATAAAAACGCTTCGGATCGCATTCGCTTCGCCTGTCTGTTTGACAATAGCTTTAAGTAACCTCAAAAGTAATCAAAATGAATATTTTTCTCCTTTCTATGTGATAAAATCGGCCTATCTACCTCCACAACGTAATAACTGGGTAATAACGATGTATACCCCTTGGTAAGACTGGATGTAAGACTTAAAATGAAGCAATACAGAATAGTGTTAATGTTACGGCTAATACCCGAAGTGCGGTTACACCTAGGTTTAACCGGCAAAATTTTAGATGTAACCGTACCGTGGTCCTTCCTTCACAGAAGCAAATCGACGGAGCCCCGTAACGGCTCCTACTTCTGCGTAGTTATTTCCAAGCTAAATTGTTATTAATAACTTATTATTACTTTATTAACTTACTTATTACTTAACTTATTTATTATTTCTAACCCAAATTGTCCGAGTCGGGGTGCCAGCAAGTCCCGAGGTTTGACCTAGTTCTAACCGAAGATAAGTAAGGATAAGTAAGTAGGATACACCTAGGTTTAGCCGATTAAACCTAGGTGTAACCGCACTTCGGGCTTTAACCGTAACATTAATACGGACAAAACGTTAGTAAACCAACTGCCTAAGCAAGTTTCAATCTAACACTGCTTATTTATGCCAACATAAACAGTCGGAACCGTGTAGGTACTTCGGTCCAGTCTGCATGTCTCCGAAGAGAAATAATAAATATGCAATGTCTTTGATCGATTTGCACGAGAACATGCAGACGACACCAGAAAAAGGTTTTGCTGATGTAATAAAATAAACACAGGGTTATGAAATAATCTTGTCTATGTCACCATTGCCTTTTTCTTTTTTTTTACGTGGTAATTTCATCAAATGAGTCCTCTCACGGGGCAGAGCGGGAAGGACTGTCAGACTTGTACCCACTATCCAAATCATTATATCAAATCCACGGTGTCTTTCAATAGCCCTTTACGTTCCGGGTTCACGGTTATTCGTTAGTCCCGCGACAAATGACACAACGCTTAATAAAAATTTTGGCGTCCGCAGTTTTGATTTTACTAGATTTGTTAGATAGAAGATATTTTGACATTGTAATTTTTTTTTTTGTAATATTTGTCTAGTGCAACTAATTTTGTGCGAGAGCAGTGGTGGCCCAGTGGTATCGGTCCCGACTTACGAGTTGTAGGTCGTGGGTTCGAACCCCGCCTGGCGCATTAATTTGTGTAATTTATTTCATCACCACTGCTCTCAAAACGGTGAAGGAAAACATCGTGAGGAAACCGGCATGTCCTAGAACCAAAAATTCGAAAACATGTGACATCCACCAATCCGTACTGGGCCCGCGTGGTGGATTATGGCCCACTCCCTCTCACAGAGAGGAGGCCTGTGTCCCAGCAGTGGGAACATTATAGGCTGATGATGATGAACTAATTATTTTGTACACCATGAATCAAAACCAAGGCACTTATTTTAAGTACGCCAGTTACACGCACTTTTGAATTGTCAAAAGACTGAACAGGCTGAAACCTGGATCCAAAATGTTATATGCAGCTTATACTTCTGCTATAAAATTCTTCAATACTTACAAATCGTGTCTACGTTACAAAACTAACCATAATAAAATAAACAATTATTACTTTCTATTTGTACTAAAACGAATCTACTAATTTACAAAGCTCATGAATCTAGTCTTTGTTTTAATACAAAAAAAAAAAAAACATTATTTGCTTCCTTTAACCTTAAAACGGCGAAGTGGGTCGAAAAACACCCCGGTTGTTTGTTACCCGATGCGCAGTTTACGTCAAAAGTCGCCATTAGCCTTCGATAGATGGCGTTGTGCTAAAGAATTTCGTCCAGTGATGACTGGAGTGTATTTCGCTAGTTTTACGACGCTAACATAAAAGTTTTCTAGAATATTGCGTGACCTATATACTATGTAGCTTTTATGCAACGGTTTTGATGAGTTATACGCTTCTAGTTTTTGGTTGTATGGTTTATGTAGATTGCGATATGGAGTATTTTGCTATGAAAGTAACGCGACAGAAGATGAAGTAGGTACTCCGATTATGAAAAAGACTTTTTTACCGCACGGCAGACTGAAATTTCAAAGAAATTTTTAATGCGTTACTTCATTTATTTGAACAAAAATCTAGTTTATGAATTTCACAGGTTCCTTAATTATGCGTAACATTAAATTATTTTTAGACATCTTGAACAATTATTTGTGTAAGCTAAAGCTATTTATTGAATTAGCAGAACTAACCAAAATATAAATCTAATGAGTGCCAAAACACAAAACTTTGCTTCATTTATTATATTCAGTGAGTTGATTTTAATTAGGTACTTATTGTGTTTTGTTTAAGGTATTTTCAAGATAAACTTTTACTGAAAATCAGTAACGATAAAAGAATATAATTGTCTCCTAATAGGTTATCTGTTTTTGAAGAAGTAGCTCTGTGATACCGGTCATTAAATGTGGAGGATTTGAAACCAGGTTCTCTGTCAATTTGAGCAGTTTTTAAGATATATTTGACTCAAATATCTTGAGTTAAACTTCAAGAAGTGGACTACAATTATGACACTAGCACACACTAGTATGGCAGTCTCTCATTTTTATTTTTTCTACCGGAGAAGAGAATAGAATTATAATGATGAGAATAATGAATGCCTAGAAACTTGATTTATTTTATGTTTACCAAACAAAAGCTAAAATGAAATCTATCAGACACAAATATCAATTTCAACCCTCGCATAGTTACAGTTTATACCCACAACTTAACCCTAAAGTGCGGGTGCGATTAATACTAAAATTAAATTTCACATCTCACGTCCAGGGGGCGTTTTCTGTACTAAATTAATTCGCAACGAATACCGTCCTGCCAACCTCGGAATAGTTAATGATTTATTAATGTTACAGTTTCGGGTTTAGTTTTCGAGTTAGAAACACGTATCGTGTTATTTAAAATTTGGGATGGTTACATTATGATTATTAGAAATAGAATTGGAATTATGATTTGGTTTTAGGATACTGGCCGATATAGACCATAATTTAAGTAACAAAATGACTTTAACCAATTAGATAATATAGAGATGAAGGGCAGGTGAGGCCGGCCCAGAAAGAGTTGTCTATACAACCGAAATGCATACCATGAGCACTGGTTAGTAAAGGCGCTTCTGATTGATATTGGGGAAAGCATTTAACTAGTTATGGGAAATCTTATGCAAAACAAAAAAAAAACATAATTATAATAATATGACAAAGAGAACAGTAGTTACCTGCAGAAGTTGATATCATTAGTTACTCTCCTGTTTAAAAAACGTTTAATCAATCTCTGTACACTCTAGAATTAAGCAGAAATGTGACAAGTAGCGTATTTGTTCATATTAATTTATTTTATATGCACAGATAATTAATACCTACAATTATTTCAGTTTTATTTATAAATCAAAAATAAATAACGGCCTAAAGGCTTTGTGTCTATTGTACTACATATTATTACCGTGATTGTACCAAGTGCCATCCGACATTTTGATTTTTTGGCAGACAAATAGCTAGTTGTACATGTTTGACAGTTCATAACTCGGAAACGTGACGTTTTGCCTCTTACATTGTATGTTTGTATTGATATGATCTATCGATTTATGATTTTTTCAGACGTGACTGCCAAAAAATCAAAATGGTGGATGGCACCTGATACACTCCCCATACAAAAATGTTCAAACCCCTTTATGTCACTTGTCCATCTATGTCCAAGATACTCATACATACAAACCGTCATATTTACAATAGCAGTGTGATTGAACTAATTTAGCATTCACACTATAAACGCCATCATTATCCACACAAAGCCAGATCCTGGACCAATCTACCATCAAGCATTAAATCTTAACCCTCAAACACTAAAGGGTGCATTTAAACAAATGACTTTTACTCGCTCTTGACTAACACTGCTTCATTAGTTACGGTCGATTTGTCCCATGGTCGACGGTCGCACTAAATTATGACCGTTCGACCTCTTAGTTAAAATATTAGTTTTAGTATGACCGGTGGCGTTTGTAGGGTTAAAGGTGGGGGAGGTGGAAAGTACGTTTTGTTTATGGAAATCTTATAGTTTGCTTTACTACAGAGTTTTTTTTACGTTCTGAAATCATCAAATGAGTCATCCCACCCAGGGCAGCAGGGCAGGAGGGACTGTCAGACTTGTATCGACTAAAATCCTCGCTGTCATTCAATAGCCCTTTACGTTCCGGGACCACTATTACCCGTTAGTCCCGCGACTTGCTTTAGTATAGATGCACTTTCAGAACATAAGACCTGATTTATTAACCTCCTGATTTGTATTTTTGTAGTACTAAGGACCATTATACTTGCTATAGATTTTTAACAACGACACAGTTAGCTGAGCGATCGACTACTACGCAGTGTGTCGCGGGTTCGATACCCGCACGGACCAAAATATTTGTATGATCTACAAGTAGTTGTTCCGGGTCTCGGTGTTTGTGTATGTGAGTTTCTATGTTTGTAAACGCACCCACGATAAATAGGGCAACGTTTTAAAAAAAATGACATAAAAAAATTATCAATGAACAGACCAATAGAAAACTAATAACTTCAGTTTTCAAACCTTTTATAATTTAACTAAACAACGTAATTATATTTAAGAAAATGAAAATTTTCACTTACAACCGTCTGACATTGTAGCTACCGGGCCATCGTTTTTCTTGCCAAACTATCTCCCCGTGTGTCACCCTCCCAAATGATTTATCAGACCACAGTCCTGTGACTCACAACATCTACGACTGACCACCGTCCCTTCGTCTAATGTTATTTATTAAAGTTAAAACTTGCTCATGATTTGTTGGCTCCGTGGGTAGTCGTAAATTATCTATTTACAAATTGCGTTCGTTAATTTATTAGATTTTAGATTGTTAGGTTAAGAAATTGAGTTTTGTTGGTGTTGTATTTCGCATTGTTTATGTCTTGGTTGCGTTTGATATTTTCCACCACTTACGTAGATGGATATTTTTTTCTTTTGTATTAAATTTGACAAAACCTAAGTTAGGATTTATGTTCGCGGGACTGCCTCAACAGTTAACAATGACCCTGGAACGTAAAGGGCTTTAGAAGGATCACCGTGGATTTTAGTCAGTACAAGTCAGACAATCCCTCCCGTGCTGGCCTGGGTGGGACGACTGGATGATTTTACTACGATAAAAAAGGATACTATGTCATTTGAAGGGTTAAATCCGATGAAATTATTAGTGTTGGATCACTTGAGTCATTTTTCTTTTCAAAAACGGGTACAGTTAGAATCCTTTATACACGTTATAAACTATTATTGTGTTCAATTTTATGTTTCACGATTTGATTTGACAGGAACCTACTGCTAATAATCATAAAATTAATAAAAAAATAACTAACTAGTGGAATACAATAAATGTCAAATCAAAAAGAGAATGAGTATGTCCACAAAATATTAAAAATCTTTTCAACTTTTAACTAGGTAGTCCCAGCTTAAAAGTCGTTTTTTGTGATTAATATTAGAAAAAAAAAAACTTCTACATATTCTGATCACCCCTTCTCCTAAAAAAACACCTTCACAGTTACCCAAATTCTTGCACAATTCACCAAAAATAACCAACTCCTTCTCATTATCTTTCAGGCAAAGATGAGCACTGGCGATGGATCAGTTGGAGGACACCAGAAGACTGATGATCGGCTTGGTCATCATCAGTCCATGAGCCAGATGCTGTACGGCGCTGGGCTGGGGCCCGGTCGATCAGGTTGGTATTGTATGTACCCGTGTTTTGAGAGTAGTGTTTTTTAGAACATAGTTTGATGAAGGGTTAGCGATCGTGACGTCATGTCGGTTCGGCTGCGTGTCGGGGGTTCGATTCCCACAAGGAGCAAACATCTGTATCATCTACATTAGTTGTTCTTGGTATGGGTGTTTTTTATGTAAGTTTCTATATTTGTAGAAACTACGAATTCCTAACAAAGAAGAACAAAGTTTAACAATAAAACGTAGAACAGTTGCTTCTCTAATCCTCCGCTATTATTTTCTTTCTTGCTTCGACGCTTTTCTGGTGGTTACCACTGTTGATTCTGGCTTATGCCTTTGTCAAAATGACAGACGAACCGAATGCGTGGCGTAGCGTTTTTGTTTGCAATGTATGGAATTGTTTGAAGCCTGTCACATAGAGTATCGGATCGCTTTCGCATTTTTATATGACAGGATTCGGTTCGATTCGCTATCGCCTGTCTGTTTGACAAAGGCCTATCAGTCGTTGAGAAACAGTGGTGGGCTTGTCCTGAATAAAATCATTAGAGAAGAGAGAGAGAGAATACATAGTTATTCCTGGTCGACTGTCTGTTTCAAACCTTTTTCTGATTCTGTTTACTAGTTGTTTAATACATTACCTATTCAGGGGTTCAAATCCCAAATTGTAAAATCGTTTTTTGTCTTACTTCTTTATCACCGATTTTCCATCATTAACACTGGCTTAGTAATATTAGACCAAACTGAAGTAAAATACTATACATTTTTTAAACCAACTAAATTATAATTTACCAACCAAAATACTAACCTCCCACCCCCTCCTTCCAGGCTCATCTTCATCATCGCCAGTGGGGGGCACGAACACCGGCTCCGGACTGCTGGTAGTGCCCCAACCACTAGGCAAGGGACCCACGAAGCTGCAGCCTCTGCACGCACACGCCAGGAAGTACCACTGCAAGATGTGTCCTCAGGTACGTGGAAAGATCCGTTTGTTTATTCGGTTTAGGAGTAAAAAGCCTAATTCTTAAATGACAACTGTGCTGTGCTCTCACAAAAAGGTGCTCCTTTTTGCGAGAGCACAGCATTCTCAAAATGGTAAATTCTCTAAAATCCTAACTCTCAAAACGGCCGATTCTTATAATGGCAAATGATTTCAATGGATTTATTTTTACAATTCTAAAAGTATTCCAGTTTTTATTTTGTACAAGTAGGTAATAAATAATATTCTCGGTATACGGACAATTTAAAGTGTACATACCTATACAATACAAAGTATTTATCTAGGGGCACGGTAGTGCCCCCAAGACGAGCCAAACGCAAGGGCACTACCTTACTTTTCTCGAAGTGTTTCGTCGTTTTTTTTTTACCCTCATAGTCATCCTTAAAATAAAAATAAAACTAACATGTTCCGCTGATAAAAATCTTAAAATTTCACAGAAAAATCCAGCACAAAATAATGAATCCTCCACATTTGGACATGTTTAAGGCAACTTTTATGCCTGTCGCGCTACGATAGTGTCGGACCAAGATTGCAGCGATATGAAGCTATCTTCAATTCATATATTGAGTCAAGCTCAAACGTGTTCAAGAAGACACTGAATGAGGAAGGCGGTAGATCAAGAGATTTATTATAATAGACACTAACCGATTTGAACAAGTTTCGCTTATTTAATTTTCCAAAAGCATTTTATAGCGAACTAGCTGTGCCCGCGACTTCCTTCGCGTGGATGTCGGAACTTAACAATGTATATTTTATCAAATTGACAAAGTTTCATACAAACTTTCACCCCCTATTTTATCCCCTTGGGGGTAGAATTGATCAAAATCCTTTCTTAGCGGATGCCTACGTCATAACATCTACCTGCATGCTTAAATAATCCGTCCAGTGGTTTGGGCTGTGCGTTGATAGATCACTATGTCGGTCAGTCACCTTTTAATATTTTAGATAAGCAGTTTTTTGGTTGTAAAATCATCTAATGAGTTTGTCCACCTACCCAGAGCCAAGAGTCTGTCAGACTCTTTTTATTTAGCCCCACTGCTGGGCAAAAGCCTCTCACAGAACCATTCACTTTCTACTTTATGCCGTTTTCTCCGGTTTAAAAAACACCCTGTCTCTTCACTTGCTCTTTGCGTTTCAGAGCCACGGTATTCTGCTAAGACAGTCCCGTGAACGTTTAAATTACCAGCCGCTTTTCTACAGCTTGCATAAATGTTACTATAATCCAATTCTAATTTGTCTCATGTATTGCTAAAGGTTACAAAAGAAAACGTGATTTTAAACAAAACTGTTCTTCGATGTTGAGTTGCCTTTCCATCATCAGACCTTTAAGCCAGGAGTGGCTATGTTAGATAGAAGCAAGTGTCCCTCACCATTGATCATATCTTCGCTTACCATCAGACGAGGTACTGGTGAAACGTGAGCCTACCAGCAAATGAAAAAAACACTTGGCCTTGGGTTGACATTTAGAGTACTAACTACTAGTCGATTAGTAGGTAATCATTTAGATCAAAATATTCAGCCGTAATCACAAATCCGATAACAATCATCTTTTTTTCTATCTATTAATCTACAACATGTATTGACATTTCTTTCGATCTTGTTACTAACCAAACTAACGTGTAAAAATGTAAACGCTTCGTAAACAACAAAGCAACATTCTACTAATTAATTCAAGAATCTGATTAACGTTTTTCTTGATTAAATTCGTACTAGCCGTTGCCGGCAGCTGCGCCTGCGTTGATGTCGAAAATTATCCCAAGGGAACATAATACTGGGTATAAATGTGAAAAAAAAATCCCTTTGAAATATGGGCTGAAAGTTTGTCTGTTCTAATATCTAAAATCCGTTCGTAGGACACAATTACGTCACTTCAGAGCGTTAGTGCAAACTTTCATGCTTTTACACAAAGCGATTTCAACTGTGCGTTGATTGATCGATCAGTCAGCCAGTCAATTTCGTCTGTTTTTTTTTGTGAGCCTGCACTGTTCCACTTTGCCCGCAAGTATTCGCAAGTATTGGCAAGAGTGGAGGAAGGCAGAGGCCTTCCTCCACTCCTGCCAATACTTGCGAGCCCATGCGTCCTCCTTCCAGTTCGATCAGATCCAGTTCTTAGCGCTACCTCCTTCGCAGCCTGCCGCGACCCTGTCTTCTGTCTCAGGGCACCAGTTTTGAGTTACTCGTATTTAGATCCAACATTTCAACATTAAACAATCACATTTGTCACATTAAACAATCACATTTGTCACATTAAACAATCACATTTGTCACATTAAACAATCACACTTGTGTTTGTTTAATGTTTTGAACTGTGACAAAAATGTGATTGTTTAATGTTGTTCGGAGTTAACCCTCTGATAGCTTGTTCCATGCTATGTGCTTCGACCAGCTATGGTGAAATGATAATGAGCAACCAACGCCGGCTGTAACTCATCAAAATTCAATTCGTCAACTGTAGTGTATGGTTGGCAAATAAAGTGAAATTGCTTTTTTTTTTGAGTCGGTTATTTTTGTGGTTGTTTATGCAGGTGTTTCCAAAAATTTTACTGACTGAAATGACACAAAAAATAATCTTTAGACATCTAATACTTAACGATTTGATTATAAATGGCTACCTAAAATATTTGCTATGTTACCGCTGACACGCTGTCAAAAATTTATTCTTTTCCAAATAGGAGATTTAAAGCATTTTAACTTTTTAATCAAGTGGCTTCCAAATAAATAAATGGATATCATTATTATCATGATTAAATGAGGTTAACATAAAAAAGAAGTGCTTAAATTAACTAGTATAATGAGATTATAAGATATTTTAGTAGTCTCATTGACGTCAAAGTTGTCACAGTATACGCTAAGCAATAAAATTACACGATACGTTGCTTTTGATCCTTCTACGACATTTTCTTTACATTTTTTCGAATGGTTTTGAAATATTGCATTATATTGTTACACGGGGGTCAACGTATTTTTTTATTCCACACTTATCTGGCGGAAACTATAAGCAATATTACAGATTGGAAAGAACTTTTGGTAAAAGGTAAAATTGACAATATGTAGAACTTTGATACCAAACATAAATAAATTAACAATAGAAAAACAAAATCAATTCTAACTTTTCTGCTATCGCTACCCAGTAGCAGTGTCCTGTATAACTTGCAATTAATTCGCTATTTTAGTGTTTTTTGCTCGTCACTTCACATTTAGGAGGCACCTCATCTTTGATATTATTTTATACCTAAATATTGCGGATGCTGTATGCCCTCTAATCGGGTTTTAATTAAATTGAAGTGTGGGCTGCTGTAATTTTGATTTCGATTTGAAATTCAATTTAAGTTATATTAAAACTAAGTAGGCAGATAGAGGTTATATTTTTTCAGGCTTTTTGTGCAATGAGCTTTGAGATGAATAGTTTTTAAAACATTTTGTTAACTTTTTGTACTTTCCACGTAAAATACTGTTATGTTTTGATAGGAGGTTATGTTTTACTATAAAAGCAACACAACCTCCTTACTAGTAGTATAATGCCATAGTAAGTTTGTGTATCTTTTAACGACTAAACAACAGAACCGATCATGCTGAAATTTTGCATTTACGTTGTCAGGTGTCGGAAATAAGGTTATGCGTTGATTCATCCCGAAAAAACGTACATATATATAAAATGCTTGATAATAGATGGCGCCTCGTGTGGCCGAATTGATTGTCAAATTCTTAATTTTTTGTGATTAAAACGCTGGCAATAACTAGTTTTACATTTAGGGCTGATTTTTCAATAGTCAGATAACTTTTATCTGAGGAATAAAAATGGCGGTTTGACAGCTTATCTATGGAAAATAATATGTCAAAACGTTATTTTAATTCCTGTGATAAAAGTTATCTGACTGTTGAAAAATCAGCCCTTATTTATTTTTACGTTGCTCCATACTATTTTCCTGTATCGTGGATGCGTTTCAAAAATAAAAACTAACATTGATACACAAATACCCAGACCCGGAACAAATACTTGCAGATCATTATTATTATTTTTTTTTACTTCACTTTTATTATTTTACAATCTAAACAGGTGCGATAGCTCTACAGGTATTTGATCACGAATTGACTGCCCTTTTACCGCGCCGCCGCCGCCTGCCATTTTAGGAACTCACTTTAATTTCGCTACAATTTATTTTTTCCCCAATAAGAAAACTAACAAAACCGAGTCTTTCAAACCTATCCATATTCATTTCTCCAAAAAATCGAAAACTCAAAGAAATGCGACTAAAACAAAAAAAAAAAAAACGAAAAAAAATCATCGAATGACTGACTTCTAATCAAAACGGGTGCCCGAGAATGTCATCGCAAAAATGCCGACTGTTCCCGACGAACGACGAACGGACAAACAAAAACCCGAATCGGTTGATAGTAAGATGTCGTCCAGAGTGGCTTAAGCGGTAGCGGGTGCGGTGGCGGGAGCGATTAGGCGGCCACAGCAACGGAGTAGCGTCGATACCTTACTAGGCAAGAGAACCTGGTGAAATCTTTGGGAATTCTCTAGATGTGAAAAAAAATATTTTACCGTGTCTTTATGGGGACTTATATCCAGAATCGTACGGCTTTCCGATAGCATGATAATAAAAATGGGTACATCGCGTCTTATTATTATAGCGGCCTGTAAAGTTGTTGTGTTTCCACAAGATTAAAAAAAGATCGCTCGTTAAGAGTCTTTTCCAAGTTTTTTGGAGTTCGCTGAAAAAACTGGGAGATAGACTTTGTGGCGCTTCTTGAGGAGGCTTATATCCAGCAGTGGACTGAAATAGGCTGAAATAGTGTTATGTTAAAGTTATTTTGACTCTATGTTTGCATGTCTTTATTTTCATTGTAATAAAGTAAAGGTTCACTTAATTTCGTCTAATTTGGAGCCCACCATCATTACGACAGTCGACAAATGTGGTTCCAATATAATTACCTGATATATCGCTCCCGCTACAGCGATCGCTTAAGCACCTTACCCTGTTCGAGGCCTAATCTCGTTTGTGTAAATTTTCGGATTCCTGCGTCGGTATGCCGCCTGCCGACTTTGATGGTGGATGCAGTTTTTATATTATCATGGCTGCCCTTATCTGTTTTATGGGGTTTTTCCTAAAGAGGCTTTGGGTTAATGGTATCAATATTTGCCGGCCATATAATGTTATGTAAGTATTTTGAATTATTGTCTTGAAAGTGGACCGGTCACTGTGGATTCTCACTTGTGATCACTTTTAAAGCTGCTTTTATACATCAACAATCAGGCACAACAGGAGCAATAATGGTCTGCTGAAAGGGTTCCATACCCGTATGGCAAAAATATTGGTATGGCCTAAAAATGTTGGTAAACATACCCACGACACAGGTTTTTTTTAAATATCTGGGCAATGTTCAGTATCTGGAAAATTTTATATTTTTTCCAAACTTATCCGAGTTTATAATTACACTTAAAGTACTTTATCTTCCTACACAGGGCACGTGGGGTGAAGCCATTTGCAGTAATACTAAATTAAATACAAATCAAAACACACTATCTACTTTGCAATGTGTAACGTCGTCGACGAGAATTTAGACTTTGATAATAAAAAAAATGTTAGGCATTACTTGAAAGGTCTCTTTATTTTTTTCTTTAGCGCCTATTATAATGTTCATGAGATCACATATCACTTTCGATGGCATCAACCTTTCTTCGCACATAACAAAACTAAGATTCATTTCACCCAACATGTCACATGTCCACCATCATATTGGCCCTCAAATATTACAAAATACATCCAATATTGTACTCTCAATCGACTTTTCATCGAACTACCCTCATTTCAATAATAGACACAATTCCTTACGATGGCACCATTCAATAATGTGCCAAACGATCTAACAGACCAACGATTTGCTAAGGGTCCTGATCTATTGCCTCACACAAAGTAAACTGCACCTAATCTTCACACAGTTACAACAGAAAATCCTTATCCAGATTGTAGAATATTCAACAAACTTTCGGAGTCAAAAATGTTCTAGCAGCTTTGTCAGATGTATTTTCAACTCTATCTCTTGAATAATAAGGTAGAATTTCCTCTGTTAAATTAGGTGTCATCGCTAATAGGTGTCTATTTTTCATATAACGTCATTTCCGGTTTCCGATTGTTTCAGCGGACATTACGAATGTAAGGTTTTTATTGATGGTCATTTGTGATCAGGAAATGGTTGTGGTCTGTTTATTAAGAGGACTTATGAGAACTGAAACTTTGGAGAGAAAGTCGTAATATACGATTTTTTGCTAATTTGGTAATTTATAATTTGACCAACAGGTGTAATTACACATTGTTTATTTACACTCAGAATACAAACAGGAAATAAGATACAATTCAATTAGCACAAAGGTACTAATTTCATAAAAATATACAATCTTAAGTTATATTTTGTACGCAACGTTATTGCGTGCCTGCGTCACGTCTGATCGGGCGTCTGGAGTACCATCCAGAAGACGCAGGTTCGAACCCTGCTCACAGCTGAATTTTTCGTTCCTTAAAATATCTTTGCGAAGACGCGACGCAGGCGTATAAAATATAACTTAAAAAAAGAAACATATATAAAAAAGAAACAAATGTAATCGTTTTAACTCGAATTCTTAATCGGTTTTTTAGGCAAAGTTTAGATCCCGCATTTTCCCCTATTTATTAATATTTGTTAAGACAAGTACAATATCTTGCCGGGGTCGCGGGAATATCTAAATAGGTAAACGTGACCCTGGAACGTAAAGGGCTATTGAAGGAACACTGTGGATTTTAAACGGTACGTGTTTGTCAGTCCCTTTGTCTCCACCTAGGGAGAGAAAACTGATTAGATTATTATAAGGGTTAACATTTAAAAAAAAAATTGGTACCTATTTCTTTTTACGTTTTTCTCAATTTCATTTTCAAAATAGTAAGTATGGAGTTTCTTTGCCCATTCTTCTCCATAGAAACCTACCCTTTCGAATGGGTGTAGAGTCAATCCCATCCAATCTTATTTCCTATAATTTTAATATTCGACTTTCAAAAGTGTCTCTTCGATGGCATAATTGAAATTGTTGATTTGAATTTGACATCGATAGATATTATAGGTATCCTGCTAACAAACTAATTAAAATTAGCTACAGGTACAGTTTTTTGTTTGGTTAACATTTAGGTTTAATTAATTTATTATTGTAGCGGTCCCGACTTACGACCTACAATTGGTCGTGGGTTCGAACCCCGCCAGGTGCATTACTTTGTGTAATTTATTTCATCACCACTGCTCTCAAAACGGCGAAGGAAAACATCGTGAGGAAAGCGGCATGTCCCAGAACCAAAAATTCGAAGACATGTAACATCTACCAACCCGCACTGGGCCCGCGTGGTGGATTATGGCCCACTCCCTCTCACAGAGAGGAGACCTGTGTCCCAGCAGTGGGTACATTGTAGGCTGATGATGATGATGATGAATTTATTATTGTATTGTTTTAATAGTGTTTATTTGTATTTTAAATCTAAATAATAAACGGCATTTAACAGGAAAAAAATGAACAGAAAATTTATATTACTTGAAACATTCTGATTTCAGGAAAATCCTCTCCTCCCTGTCCATCCGTCATTCGTGTTACCTTTAATACCTCTCCACTACATAATACGACTAAATATATCTTCGGACTATCTCCAAAGCATGATCTTGGAGGTCCTTTAGTTTTTGCCTCTGCTAATGACGTCATTAGAGGGCCCGGAGTCCCTCTGAGGGAGGGCTTTCAAGATGGTGCATGGATCTTGTAATGTATTTTGGGATATTGCTTAGTGGGTTTGGGTTTGAGACGATTTTTGGAAAGAAGTAATTTCGTTTTTGGTTTTTTTGTGTAGCATTTTTTTTGATGTCGTACTTTACACCTCTGCTTTATGGAAACCGAAAAAAATTGATTAAAGTAAGTGATTTTACAAAAATGTGGTTTTAATATTTAGGGTGCAGTCTACACTGCATAGTAATATGGCCTAGATATTTAATGTGGAATACAAAAAATCATGGAAAAAAGGCTGCTAAAAAACATTAATTAACGATAGGTACATTAATTTCGGAATGTCGAGGGTATTGCATTTTATTTTATTGACTTTTTACGAACTATCCGACTTTCGAAAGAAATTTTATTTATAGCGACGTTTTTTTTTATATTCTACATGATTATCGTTAATACAATAGAAAAAAAAACATTGTTTTTGTCGTTACGGTTTGTATTCATGATTATTATCTAGAAATCCTAGCTTTTTCTTTTCACGTGTGGCAGTATCTTTTAATAAATATAATTATTTTTCTATTAATATTTAAAATACAAATATTAAAGTAATAACTATAAAGAATCACCTGCACAAACTTTAATAAACTACCATCTTTATATAATTAATAAACTACCATATTTATAGCGACGTTTTTTTTTATATTCTACATGATTATCGTTAATACAATAGAAAAAAAAAACATTGTTTTTGTCGTTACGGTTTGTATTCATGATTATTATCTAGAAATCCTAGCTTTTTCTTTTCACATGTGGCAGTATCTTTTAATAAATATAATTATTTTTCTATTAATATTTAAAATACAAATATTAAAGTAATAACTATAAAGAATCACCTGCACAAACTTTAATAAACTACCATCTTTATCAAACTATTATATTTCTAATCTAAAAACATAAGGTATAATCTAAAAACATAAGGCCGGCTGTTCAAACGTTAAAAACACGATATTTTTTCTTTGAACTGTTATAAACATTTCTAACGAACCTGTCAAGTCTGCAAAGTGCTAGACGATAATTAGTGATAAAGCAAACTTTATTCTACTTAAAATAATAATAAATGAAAAATAACGGACTATTAGATATTGTTGCGTGCTTGTTATTTGTTACATTGTTGCAACAAGGGTCAGGTGGATAAAAAATAATTCTTTTTTTACATCACGAGCGGAGCGAACCCGAGGTGCGGAGCGTTGGCGCTAAGGCTGCGGTTCGACTGATGCGGAGCGGAGCAGAGCGGAGACGAGCTGTGCCGCGATTCACCAATCACATGGCTTAAGTACACATGTGTAACGTGGCCAGCCATGAGCATAAACCGTGTGATTGGTGAATCGCGGCACAGCTCGTCTCCTCTCTGCATCGCTCCGCCTCAGTCAAACCGCAACGAAGCCCGGTTTCAACCAAAGCGGAGAGTTAGCGAAGACGAGGGTGTGTTTTGAATTACCAATCAGATTTCCACATCTCCTCTCAAGATCATCCGAGTCTTCTCACCCAGGGCGGGACAGGAGTGACTGTCAGACTTGTACTTACTAAAATCCACGGTGTCTTTCAATAGCCCTTTACGTTCTGGGGTCACAGTTACCTGATGAGATATTATGATGATAGCTTCAGGGAATCACATCCCCTCTTCGCTTGCCTGTTTTTTTAAATCATCCAATCAGTCCTATCGCCCCATACTGTCAGATTTGTACTGACTAAAATCAACGGTGATCCTTCAATAGCCCTTTACGTACCAGGGCCACGGTTACCAGGTGAGACAGTCCCGCGACCCTGGCAGGCTTTGCCCCTCTTAGTGCCCCGTCAGATTGCTGACAGCTCTTTGAGGCGCGCGTGGAATACAACGCGCCGTCGACCCGGGCATGGTTTATAATCGGACGGCGAGTCACCCTTATCTCGCCCCCGTATGCCCTCGCCTACGGTGGCCAGAGATCGTGGCAACGGAGGTTGCGCCTCCGTTGCCATGGGCGTCTCCCGTGGCGGCTGGGTCGTGAGGTAGACGCTGTCCTCTCCCTCACGCATACCGCCTCTATCCGCTTGGCTTCGGTGGAAATATGATTGGTTTTTCAAAACAAATCACTCGTCTAAACCATGTCTTACCATGAAGAACAAACTGTTTTTTTTTTTTTATTTTAATTCACACTCTTTACCAACCAGAACTATTTTAACAACAACTGTTAATATCAACGATTACCTAAGTCTAACAGGCAACAGATACCTCCAATGGATACATACTTACCACTAATAGGTAGTACCAACCGATAGAATGTCAATACCGTAGCATGCGCCGGCGCAGGTGGGACGCTTCGCGCATGCGCGCAATTAAAACTTGTCGCGGGGCGGTTAGCGGCCATTACTATTGTGGACATGAGTTCAATGAACTTTGAACTTCAGTTAACTGTTTGTTTAGTTTTATGGGGTGTAAATTGTAGGTTAGAAATAAGTAAAATGGACTAAATATTTTTTTTTAGCTTTTTAGTAGTCTATATTAAAGTTAATGATGGCGAAAATAATGATTTCTACAGACACCATTTGAAATAATGAACTGCCTTGCTATTTTTAGCTTGCTCTTAAAATGATGATGGAAAATATCATTAGCATGGCGTAGAATCAATGCATGATTCTGAGCTTTTCCAACTTTCATACTCAAGGTAACTGGAGTGCAATGTAGCGTGAGTATAGTTTAAGAACTCGATATCCTGAAAAGATATCTATTTATCTTTCATTACAACACTGTTTGTGTATTGCGTAGTCACGATTACAAGGAAAATATGGAAAAAGAAGACATCATACGGTGCCCTTCCCATCATATTGAATTATTGAGATAAGGACAGGAGAATGATTGATTTGAGCACCTTTTTTAGAGCACCTTTTTTCCCATTTTAAACTTGCATTTTGGTTCTCTAATAAGAATGTCTTTGGTGCTCTAAACATAGTTGCTTTAATAAAAGGTTCTCAAACGAGTATATTTCTTTTTGCTACTAGTTAGTGTTTTAAAAATAAACGGAAATAGAGAAACAGTTATTTTTTATCGAATAATCAGATAGTACACTAGACTAGGCTTAGGTAACGGGATATCTATTTATCTAAAATTAAATCATACGTAAGTATAGCTGCAAATGAAATGATCTAAAACCCTTGTTCACCGGACAATAATCATAAATTCACCTTTTAATTGCCCATGTTTGTAATCACCAGAGCTCAAACAACTTAACAGCAAATAAAAATCAGTCAAACAGAAAGATTACAGATCAACTTGGCACTTTGGCTCAACCTGCCACTTTGACTCAACTCATATGCTCAATTTAATGGCCTAAGAGCTGGCGTTAGCTCAACGTGTAATTTAACATTTTTGTTATAATAAACAACAATTTTATGTCCGTTGGTTGACGCTTATCAACTTGCTACTTGTTAATTCACAAGTTGTTATTATATCCCAGTTGGTTAATAGGGTTGTCTCTTGCAGAAATACCTGTGGCTAATCACTCGTTTCAATACCTTGTTTCTCATCGGTTATTCTCCAGTGAAAATGAACTGTCCGAATTGTGTTACCTATCTTATGAGGTTTGAAAGTGCATCGAAAATAGAATGTGTGAATTAAAAATTATTTCATTTTTTTTACTTTTACCTCTCGTTGTAGAAATTCATAGTTGGTGTGAGAAGAAAGGTATAACATTATCCTTCTTCTCACACCAACTACGAATTTAAAATTCTTCAGGTAAAAGGTCTTCATCTTGAGCGAGCATACTCCGGATTCGGGTCATCCTCAGATCTCCCTCGCTACGTTCGGGAGTCCTAAACCCTTTATTTTTTACGATCTTAAATGTAATAAGAATCTCCATGGTGAAAAAGTTTACTCAACAATTGCTGGGAATAATATAAATAAAACATAAAAAAAATATAAACCTTTAATTTTTATATAACATACATCTTTATACGTTTTGCTATTCAAATTTTTTTTCTATGACTTCATAAATCATTAGTTAAATAAATGAAAAAAAAAATTGGCCCTAACTGGCAACAAAAAAGAAATTACTTACTCAACGAAGAATTTTCATTAACCGCGCCAACCCTAGCTTAAAGACAAACATTTTTCTTCGTTAAACTTGCGCAGGCGCAGGAAGTCGGCAATTTCACGTCTATTTAATACTTTGAGTTCGTTTTAATGGATATTAAGTTGAATTATGATATTTTAATGGGTTTAGAATAATGGTTGAACTGTTATTTTTCTAGACTTAGGTTTACTAACTAACCTTTAGTTAGTACAATTTATTATAAAGTTGTTTTTGTTGATATTCTAAGCGCAAATTTTTTACACCTGTCTTGCCCTGTATCACAGAACGACACTCAAACTCATATTTCTATGCCATAACGCCTGCGTCGCTTATCGTAAAGATTTTTCAAATCGGTCCAGGCGTCATCGCGTAATCGAGGAACATAGATAGAATAAAAAAAGAAGACTCCGTGCAATGAGAACCTCCTCTTTTTTTCAAAGTCGGTTAAAAAGCAGCTCTTGGACTCATATTTATTGGATGTAAAACATTTTATACACTTTTAAACGTCTGCATTGCAAAGCTTTTTTACGAAAGGATGCAGTTTCATAAGTCCAGCTTGTAGTTTTATTGAAAGGTTTATTGTATTGCTGCCTTTCCTTAAATTAAAACTTCTTCCAAGATATAAATCATTCACCAAAATATTATTTTCTCTAATTCCACACATATGAGGGTTCGTCAGCCTAATCTTAAGACTTTACTCTTATGGGGTCGGCACAAGTCAAAGGTAAGCCGCCACAAACCGCAAACCGTCTTGGTAGCAAACGTCTTTTATAAAACGTTTTGTTAATAATATGTGGGGGAATGTTTATTTAAGTTAAATTATGTTAAGTAAAATAAAAGATCTTAGAGAAAGTCTTGCTCCAGTGACCTTTTCTAAGATTATTTAATAGATAGGCTTTACTGAGAGAGTTTACTGTTTCCAAAGTTTAAAGATACTTATTCAGAGATAGGTATTTCCAAATGCATACAACCCCAATTTCTTCAAAGTAAAAGTGAACAGGCTACTTCTGGGTAAGCTCGTTCCATCGTCGACTTTGTCTGTGTCACCTTTGACCTAGACTGAAGTGAACAGCTAACCCATCTAATGTAACATAAGAAACGTCAGCCAATTCCAACAAGTCATCAATGAAAATACAAAATTTAAACTTAAATTCTAACTTTTAACCTACAAAACAATACACTCGAACCGAACCAGACAAAGTAAACCACTTATACGTGGTTAGAAGAAAATGCTATGTCTGAAGACTTTCTAACAACGGGCCTTACAAACCACAAGTCGGTTGCGGTAACAACTTCCCTTGTTTAAGATGAAATCTTTGTATTTACATTACATTTTGTAAAGCGTAATGATCTTGGTTTTGATATAAATGATGGAGGAATAGATAATGAGCGTTTTGTTGAGAAAAACATTGTTTTAGATACTTCGCCAAATAAAAACGAAGAAAGTAGTGCGTGTGATTCGTTTAGTTATGATAAAAGAGAGAAACAAAAAGAATGAATAAATAATAAAATAAGTGAAGAAAACATTACGTTGATAAGTAATACTTATGAAGACAAAACTTCAAATGAAGAGTATTGAAGACAGGAATAGAAGTAGGCCTTATTAATGTCTACTTACTAAGAAATTATTTAACTGCCAAGAATTTTCTGAAGTAAACGAGGATTTCATAAAAAATTAAAGAAACTTACTCTTAGCTAATGCTCAGGCATAGAACTGTCAGTATTCAGGATTTAAAGTATAAATATATAATTTAGGTACATGTACACTGTACAGTCTCTTTAGTGCAAAGGCTAAAAATTAAAACGGGATTAAAAACACACTTATACGCAGTGTAAATACTATTTAATTGTATTGTACGCACAGCTAAGGAGTGGAATTCCCTGCATCTGTATTTCCCGACAGCTATGACCTTGGGGTCTTCAAGTCAAGAGTGAACAGGTTACTTCTAGGCAAGCTTGCTTCACCGTCGACCACATCTTCACTTACCATCATGCGAGGTAGTGGTCAAACGCGAACCTATCTTTAAATTAAAAAAAAAAAAAATTGCAGGCCACCTAACGATGACCGAAGATTATTTACTGGGAGATGGTGCTGGTAATTAGTTCTTAAAATTATTAGACAAACATCACCCACTATCTTTCAAACAGTCTATATTCTACGACCACACAAAAAGAATATGACCCACCCAAACATTTATCATGCCTAAATAATACAGGTTTCAATAACACTTCCCGGAAACTAAATCGCAATAAATATACCACTAATCTTTTCTAAGACTGCATACTCTATTCTAGTCATGTCTTGGGTGTAAAGGGGTCCTCAGGTAGGTTAAACACAAGATTTAAATGACAAAGCTTTTGCTCTGTAATAGGCGTTGCGGTGCGAAACAGCTATTGTGAAAGGTCTTAAGGATGATAATAAGGGATGGGATAGGGATGGGATATGTGTCGATAGATGCAGAAGATGATTAAGATAGTTTTGTCGATGAGTTGTAAATGGTAAACAATGACGATAGAATTCAAGATAAGAAAATTGGTGATGATAATGTTTGTAAAGCTCCATCTGTCATTGTTTCTGTTAAAAGTAGACTACTTCTATCAGACAGCATTATTTTCAAAGCATTATAACGTGTAAATCTTAAAGAGTTCAGGGAGGTTTTTGACCAACCGTAGGATACTATTATCTGGATAAAAAAACATTGTAAAAATCTCCAAAAATGTTAACATGTTGGGGCGTTATCATAGATACCAACAAATTGAATTCAAAATTATCGACATCGATAGCACAGCCCCTCAAACATCGACATGACGACATCCCCAACCCCACAAATAAATCAAACACTAGATTGATTGTATTATGTCAACATACACCATCACAATATGGGTGTTTTGCATAATAACCCAAATCCTTGACAATTATTGAATAAAACATTATCCACTAATAAGAGCAGATGGATCCGTGCATTTGTATGTGAGAACGTATCTCGGAAACTGCTTGCACTTGAGTAATTTGTCATTGCCAAATCTGTGGACCAATTTCTATGGAATTTCGGGTGGATTAGGCCTGTAGATAAAAATTTGCATACTCCTGTGTTTAGCTTTTGTGGGAACTTGGAGAAAATATTAATGATATGTGATTAGGAAGATGAGCTGTCAGTGCAGAAAGTTTTATTTTACATAACACTGTTTGATTAATCTTGAAGCATCTTTCTCAGAGCTATTATTAGGAATTTGGAATATATTGAGGATTACCTAATGCTGGAATATATTTCGACATTCAGATTTACGCACATCTCTCTATTAGACACTACAGCAACGAAGTTCTTGGCAAAATATGAATGAGATCTGATGTAGCAGAGCAATTGGCTGTAAGATATTCCATGAAAGAGACAAAATACTGAAATTACCGCAAACAAAATGAATAAAAACGATAATCTGAATAAAGAATTAATATGGAAAGTTGATGATGAGAAATAGGCAGAAGAAACAAATTTCAGCCGTACTTCACCTACTGTTACAGCTGATCATAAGCCTCTGTTTATTTCAATTAAAAAGATAATATAGAGAAGTGAAATTCAATACGAATAGAGGAAAGAAACTTTCAAACAAATAAAAAATCTACAATTGTAATACGTAAACTTCGTCTTTTCACAAACACGTTCAACAATCTACTCTTACCAATACCCAAAACTTTACTAAACGATTTCAACACATCAACATAACTCAAAAGAGGTAGAAGGGGTCTTACAGTACTTAACCCTTCGCGCCCCCCACAATGCGTCAATACTCAATAATCTTATAATAGATAGTATTGAAAGGTTAACCCTTTAAAAACTTTTTACAATAGATTTTTTTTTATGTGGAAGCCGATTTTGCATGACTGACGAGTTATAAAACAATATATAACAATATATTGTGTTCGGACTAATATTAGCTTTTTGTTGAGGGCTAGTGTCTTCAATTGTATCGACAGCTCCAGTTATAAGGGTAGAAGCAAAGGTGATTGCTTTCCTTGTTATATTTATAACCCTATCGATCTTTATAATGCAGTTTTGGTGTTCAACTGTTTCGTCTGTGGATCGGAGATTCTGTCAGAAGTATTGTCGTTTGACAGTTATTGGTCTTGCCTCATGATTTTGTTTTTGATAGTGTAAAAGTGCCTGTAAATGGTTTATTTTATGATTAATTTGGATAGATTTCCTTTCATCGATAATATTTTTGGTCTTTATGTATAAGTCTACATCTATAAGTTTATGATAATCTTCTTTTCTATGGCTTTTAGTACAAAGTTGTGGTTTTTTTATCCTTGGGCTAGAATCATGTACTGATTTTTTAATAGCGGTCAGTTGTATAATAATCGATTGATAAGCTCACTTACAAACTTCGTCCATTACTGGAAAATATCAGCGAAAGTAAATCATCAAAAAACTTTGTTACTCAAATATTGGAGCTTATTAATATAATCCAGCAAAAAGTTAAAATAATAATGACCTGACTCTGTGAGAAGAAAATCTAAACTAGCATTGCAAATAATTTGTAGATTTTCTCCAAACTGTTACAAAACTTTCATGAAATTATCCAAAGCTTACAAAATGGAATTACAACAAATATTCAAGACAAAATAATTGACCGGAAAACAAACCGAGAACAACCAGAACGAACCAGCAACCGGCAACTATCGTGACTGCGGTCAACGCAAAAAACCTATCGTATTTCATAGCAAATCATTGATCTATAGATCATTATCGGGCACGCGTCAGTGTCAACCATTGTGATCGATAAAATTGTAGTTTATGATTTCTGTATCAACCCTCGATTGGCTATTGATGAAATATAATATTTTTAAGGGTTGCGCTGACGCACGGCTGATATAAAGCGATTGTGTTATTGTTACTTCATAATAGTTTAATTTGATAGGTGAAATGCTGATTGAAAATAGATGAATAGAATAATCAAGTCTGTGTAGATACGTAGATATTTGTCGCATTGGTTTTCATTATACCTTTGTTGTTATTGTGTCATTCTTATGCATGGATCAATCCATTTCATACTTCCGTACGTAAATGCATTATTGTAATCAATACAATTTCCCCCATATTTATAAAAAGTATATATATGTATCACTGGAATCATTTTCATAAATGAAAAGCTTGCTTTATTAATATTTTGTAATATTGTCAAAAAAAGAACTCCTTAAAATTGCTGACTACACAAAATCAAAAATTTCAAAAGACTATGTGACAATAGCAAGTTAAAAATACCCAATTAAAATATTTCACAACCGCCAACCGTTGAAAACGGAACTTCTTCAAAGACATAAAACGGAACATAAAGAAAAAAGCCCTGTGAACAATATTTATAATTAATTCCTATCTTCTGTTCTCACGACATTAATTGCAAAAAGCAGATGCTCCCAGGGCAGAAAAATTAAACTACCTATACAAAAAAATATATTAATAAAAAACGAAGATGACTCGGCACCAAAACCGGAATTCAATTAGACATACAAAAGAAAGCAGGGACACACGTCTTGTTCCTAGCATTAATTATTCACGTTGAACATCCCAACAATACACACAAAATTACTAAAGAAAAAACCTGACCCCTAAAGAATTAAAATAAAGCCCAAAGTAAACACTCACAGACTTTAATATGCAAAATATTCGAACTAGATATGCAAATCGTCGTGCGAAGATAAAAACAAATAGAATAAAAAAACCGCTTCTATGGGTGACTGACAAATTTTGCATAAATTCTACACGGTCGAGGTCCTATGATTGTCCCTTGTGAAACACCTTTCTCATACTTCCGTATGCAAATGAATATGGTGCTCAATCTTTTATTTTAATAGCATCTTATTGTGTTAATTCTATAGAAAAGTTGTGGGGTGAGTGTTTTGAAAAAATGGTAATAGAGAATTATATTAATCACTGGTCGTATGCAAATCAAAAGCATAGTTTAAAACTGAGACTGTGGGAATGTTGTCTAGTTTTTTAGTTTCGGGGTGAGATCCGTGGGTAGGATTTTTTATGGGATGAAACAAAAAAGATAAAGAAATCTGCATTCGCTCTAACGAGTTTTGGTATTGTCTGGGTATGTAAAGAAAGATGATTGTTTGATGGGAAGTGATTTTATATTAGACCGTTGAATTAATTATGTCGAAGAATGTAGAAAAACCTTGAGGATCAGACTGAGGAATGATGTAATTGAGTTGGATATGAGTTTGCAGCTTCAGATACCGGACATTGATTTATTTATTAATTTACTAAAATATCTATCAAGTAAAACCTGGTTTATTCTCAAGCAGGTCAGGAAATTATAGCACAAAAGGGAGGAAGCCTATATTCAGCAGTGGGTGGAATAAGTTTGCAGATTATGATGACGAGCTGGTGTCTGGTAACTGAAATTATTTCATTCGTACTTTCCAGTTTGATTGTTATTTTATAGCTATAATTTGAATATAAATAATTACATCGAACAGGTCGATTTAATATGTATATTTTCACCTGATGAAATTATTTTCCCAGTAAGTAATTTAAGTTCGCTGATAAATGTTTTATAGAGGTTAAAGGAAAATAATTATAATTAAACTGTGTACCAAAAAACATTAAATTGCAACAATGGAAGTACTTAAAATATTGATTTTCTCTTGCAGGTACGTACAACAGATACAATCATCGAAAAATGTACCGTAAGTCCTTACTTTTATCAATACTAATTAGTCTTTTTATAAAAATACACAACACACAATAATTTATTCATTTATGTACCCCTCGTTTATAAGATCTAGATCCACCATGAATGGCATCCTAGCGACATCTATCGGCCCGACGGAGAAACGTTACTACTTCTATCGATCATTACTAGATGGCGCTACCAGTACGTTGTCGGCAGCGTCGTGGATCTTTACGACCATAACTTTAGCCATGATTTTCTTCATGATAGTTTCCTATAACGTATTTTATTGGCATCAATAAATATAAATCGATGTGTTGATCAAATTAACGAATCGTAAAAATGATTGTTAAGCTTGTTTTTTAAACAATAATTAAAGCTTGTTTTTTAAACAATAATTACATTTTAGTTGGTGTAGCCTCGAAGCCATGGTTTATAAGTACTGGTCAATCAAATGTCAATTATAAGATTTCCGGGTAAAATTATTATAATTATAGAAGTTGTATTAAATTATATACTTTGGAATAAAGGCTTCCTTGGTTTGAACATAAAGATTTTGATACTACACACTTCTTGAGGCCAGCTATATTTTGTCTAATACTTCATCTATTTCTTGTATTCCTTACATTTCAGTTCACATTGTCTCAATTAAATATTCTAACTTCAAGTCATCCATCTTCTTTATTATTGAGGCATGTATTTTTCTCTGTGTCAAAACTTGTTTTACGTCTAAAAAAATTGCGTGATTTGGATAGCAAATGAGGAGACGTGCATACATGCGAGTACGACGCGATTTAGGTTTGCAAACGAAACATAGATTTCTGGAATTACGAATTATGAGTTTTGGGTTCTAACCTAGCCAGGCTCTTTAATTTCAGTAAGCTATTTCTTCACCACTGCTCTCAAAACGAAGGAAAATTTATACAATGTGTAACGTTAATAGCGCACAACCTCTCGCCCATGCCCATGTTACTGAACAATGTTTGTTCCAAGACTTGAAATTTCGCAAAAAAAAATTGCTTTTTCATACAAAATAAGAAATTGATCGGGCATATAAACTGAAGTTACTTTTTTTAATTTTTTTTTTAATTTTTTCTTTTTTTTTGCGAATTACCAAAAGTCTTAGAACAAACATTGTTCAGTAACATGGGCTGAGTTACCCCACGAGACGTTTTGCGCTATTAACGTTACACGTTGTTTAATAAGGACCATCAATAATTCCCACTGGGCCTGTAGGGTGATAAACAGTCCATCTCACAGAAACGAGCCTTGTGTCCCAGCAGCAGCGGGAACATTACAGGCTAATCGTGCTATGCTATGTTTTAAGGCCAAAAAAATTATAATTAAATCTTAAATTCTGAGAGGCGAGGTGTTAACCCCTGCCCAACAGCTGTATACAGTAGGACTCTATTAATCCTCTTCAAATCAGAATGGCTATTTTAGTTTTTTTATTTATTGATATGTTTACAATTCAATTTTCTAAAATTGTTTAATTACTTACACAATACAATCAATTAATGATTGTTTACAGTTTAAGATAATGAATGACATTTTATTTCGAATTTAAATTATCGAACATCAAGCCTAATTCAGAATGTTTCAATTTAAATAATGTGTGTAATTTTTAATAATGATAGCAATGTTAGGTAATTTTGAGTGGTCTGTTTAGGAAATTTTATGCTTGATGTCAAATAATTTTGCATACCATGAGGCGAAGTGTATCGGGACTCTCATCAAAATTACAACCTTATCTGTTTATCTATATTATTGGCAAATTAAATTTGCTTTCTGAAAGGGGATTCGTTAATTAATCACAAAACAAAATTGTGAATAAAAGATTAGCAGCTTCTTAACATGTATTCCATATTATTATTTCTTAATATGTAGTTACTTACGAGTACCTAACCGCACTTCCTAAATATAAATTATCAGCCAAAAGTTCAAGTTCATCTTAAGACAGACACAAGGTCAAAACAAGTCCTAAATATTATGATATTAATATTATTAATTTATGAATTAATTATGTAACTTAAAGTGCCTCGTTAATCCAGTAGTCTCAAGCGCCACTACCGACCGTGAGATCATGAGTACGATTCCCAGTTCGAGAGAAGTGTTTTTGGGTTTTTCGATCAGGTATTCCTTAGGTCAGAATTTGTGCCTGATTGATAGCAAAAGGCTCCTGGCAAAATATTTACAGCGGCACCGGCCGATCTTCCGGGTTAAGCCGCGCTTGCCGAGGTTGGTCTGTGGATGGGTGACTATCTGTCAGCGAGTTTCCTCCGTGCCTCGGAAAGCACGTAAAGCCGTTGGTCCCGGCTGTCATTTGTAGATCTTTGACAGTCGTTACTGTTAGTCAGAAGCTCTAAAGTCTGACAACCAATCTTACCATGGGGTATCGTATTACCCAGTTACTGGGTAGTGGAGGTCCGACAGGCAGTCGCTCCATGTAAAATACTGATATCCAGCTGAATCTGGTTTGACTGGAAGCCGACCCCAATATAGTTGGGAAAAGGCTAGGCAGATGATGATGATGATAGCAAAAGGCTCGTGGCAAAATATTTACAGCGGCACCGGCCGATCTTCCGGGTTAAGCCGCGCTTGCCGAGGTTGGTCTGTGGAAGGGTGACTATCTGTCACAGCGAGTTTCCTCCGTGCCTAGGAAAGCACGTAAAGCCGTTGGTCCCGGCTGTCATTTGTAGATCTTTGAAAGTCGTCATTATTAGTCAGAAGCTCTAAAACGTCTGACAACCAGTCTTACCATGGGGTATCGTATTACCCAGTTAATGAGTTGTGTAGGTCCGATAGGCAGTTGCTTCATGTAAAATACTGATATTCAGATGCATCTGTTTCGACTGGAAGGTGACCCTAATATAGTTGGGATAAAGCTAGGCAGATTATCATGATTAAGGTGGCAAAAGGCTCGCTCCACATTACTTGGAAATTAAACATTTCCGGTAAAATAAGGGTCATCTATGGGCAAAGTACAACTCTATCCATCTCTTCGAGGAATACAGGTGTAACATTATGCTAAGTTATGTAAATTAAAGTGCTAAAACTGCCGTTTATATTTACTATCACTAGAAGACATAAAGGTTCTCTCAAATCGTCGCGAACGCAGCAAGCACACAGTAAAACGTTTGAAGCACACAGTGAAATGGTTCATGCACACAATGAAATGAGTCATGCACACACTCATAAATGCACTCACACATATTCAAGCGCTGATGAAAAATGACTTGCGAGCCATGTGGTAGTCTGTTGTCGAGTATTTTGACGAATTCCGAATAGGCAACGGTGTGCGTCGTGGTAGCTGGGCCACAATAAATTGTAAAATTGATAATTTCAGAATAGTGATCATATTTTGAGAAGTTATTATTTTACAAATCACAAAACTAAAGTCTTAATTGATTTAGTGAATTTATTATAACAGTAGATCACAATTTAATCTCTACCCCTCCTAGGTTGCGGGAATTTTTAGATAGGTAGTACCAATGTCAAGAATGGGATGTATTTTATGCAGTACGAGTCTGATGGTCCCTTTTACTCTAACCAGAAAAAAGATTGTTAGATTTTTCAACTTATTTTTATTTTTGTTATAATACAACATTTTTTGAATTGACCTACCTTTCTCGATCATTCATAACTTGCGTGCGTCTATAAATAACTAAAAACGTTTTTCTTTTATTTTTGTATACATTAAATTATTATGTAATAGATTGCTTACATAACCAACTCACACAATTTACCTAATGTTAAAATAAGATGTTCTGACAATTATAAATACAAAAATTGTCCGAATTGATCTGATTAGTTTACCTGTGATTATAGTGCAACAACTGCTGTGCTGCAATTATTATAGATAAAACTTTTCAAACAATTTGGGTAATATGTAGTTTTGTACATTAATTAAGCCGTAGATTATCTTCAATTAAGATGTCATTTCTTTATTTCTCCTGTGTTATTTATCAAATACGAGCATTTTGTTTTAGCAATACCAGTGCATCTCTAGATAATTATGATAATTGATATTTTTTGTATTGACCAAAAAATTTCAAAACATTACCTCCCTATCTACAATCGATCAAACCCTCAAACTTTAAACTGTACCCGCTACTCTATCGTACATCGGCGCTTCTATGACGCTACTCACGCGCATGCGAGGGGGCAGGGCGGTGCGCGGGCGCAGGGGAACAACCAAAACCTGATTTTCGGTCTAAACTGACCTTGTAGCGACGCGTATTACATCATATTATTTATAATGCCTTATTTTTATGCCGTGTCATTGTAATAGCCGCTTTAGACAACATTAAATTAGGTTGAAGTTTCTTTAACAACGTTTGGTGGTGTTTAAGGCTTTTTAGGAATATTTTAACGCTCTAACGCATAAGTACCCGCTTAAGATTGCTACCTACACGTCAGGTTTTTCCGCATACAGCTTTCCGTGTTTCATTTAACACATTGTTGTTATTTTTCGTTTATTTATTAGTTCTTAAACAATAATAGATTGATATGATTCTATTTTTGTTTGTATCTTCTTTGGACTTAAAAAATATTTTTTTCGGTTTGTTTAAAATCAGTTTCTGAGAACTCATTACTCTTAGAAACTAGAGGGAATAAACTAGTGATATAATCATTCTTCTGCCTTTAGGAGAAGCAGCAGCCTATGATGTTTCCACTGCTTGGGCACAGGCCTCCTCCCTGTGAGAGAGGAGAAGCCAATAATGTTCCCACTGTTGGGGCACAGGCCTCCTCCCTGTGAGAAAGGAGCAGCCAATAATGTTCCCACTGCTGGGTCACAGGCTGCTCCTCTTTGTGTGGGCACAATTACATCTCCTTCTTTCATATTTTTCTTTTACTCATAATTGTAATTATCTTAGTAGTTACTTCTTTTCTACATAAAAATAAGATTATAAAGTAAAATCGTAGGCGTTCTGCCTGATTTCATATCACTAGTCTTAACTTTCAGATTTACATATTACCAAGATTAGCTATAAATTCTGAGCACTGTCGCAGTCTGACAGCCAGTCTTACTATGGGGTATCACCCAGATGGGTACTAGGGATTACACAGTTACTGGGTTGTGGAGTTCCGAAAGGCAATCGTTCCATGTAAAATACTGATATTCCGCTGCATCAGAACCTTGTAGCACATATTACCCTGTAGCTTTGGAACGAAAGGGAAACCGAAGAAACAAGGTGTATTTCAAATCAGTAAAAGTTTGGTAGTCGAGAGAACTCATTTGATGATTTTACCAGCCCAAAAAAAAAAAAATGGTATAGTATGAAATGTTAGCCCTAAGATTCTAAGATAAAGACTAGAATTAATGAGTACTTATTACAAAAGTAAAAATGAGAAAATACACCTTCTTATTTCCTTTCATTCTTTAGCCACCATGATTATCAGAACAAGAATAGAATATTTTTGTAGAGTACTTTCTGTACATGCTTATAAAAAGTATAATCCATAAAAATGTAATAGATGTGTTATGTATTAAGCCATTACTGTTATTTTTAACCTTGTGATAAACTAATGTATGCAAAATAATGTCTAGAATAAACAGCCTATTAAAAAAATAAGTTCAGTGTACTTACTATCCATTACGTGGAATTTCGCGCCTATTTTTTGTCTGTATTCGAGCACGTTCCTCAGAAACTACTAAGCTGATTTAATGAGACTTTTCTATAGCGATCTAAACAGCTTTTAATCGAATAGACTGAATTTAAATGGGATAAAACATTTTGTTGCCAACTACTTTAAAAAAATGCTAATTTATTTTTAAACAAAGTAAGTTTTTACCAAAGATCTAGAAGCGCAGTGTAGGTATTTAAAGCTTACGATTTATCACTTGCTTAGTTTTTAAGATAAAGAAAGACTTCTTAATTTATTCTAACAACCAGTCTTACCAATTTATACTCAACTTCAAAAACCAAAATGTCAACACCACAAAATCTACCCCAGTTATAAAGATCAGATAGGCAGACGTTCCACGAATAATACTGGAATCCAAGAGCAGCGTCAGAATGGCCAGTATGTGAGGCCCCCATAATGCTGGCTCACAACCAGGGTTGGCATGATTAAAACAAGTTGTTTTAAAACACATGTTTAAAACAGTGTTTAAAACAGTTTGAAATTAAACAGTGTTTTTTATTACATGTTTAAAAACAAAGATTAAAACAAGTTTAAAACATTGTATAAAACAGTACGAAAAAAAACATGTTTTAAAACTACTTTTCATGTCGCAATAACTGAATATAAAATGAAAATAAAATAATAAGTATTTGAGTCTGAATAGTTCAACATAAAACCAATCGAGTCTCTATTGAACTATATTATATTTTGAACTATATCTACTATAGTTATATTTTTGAACTTTCAATGGCATTGTAATTGACTTAATAATTTTTTTTTTATAAAACGTTGCCCCACACTAGGAATTTCTACTGTGTCGTGGGTGCGTTTACAAACATATAAACTCAAACATGCCGCCAAGATTATTTTTATGGTATGTAGGTATTTCATTCAATCAAACAAATATCTAAGTACCAGGATTTGTATGGGACAAGATAGCACCTATTTTTGAAACATTATCATAATAATTTCAAAACAATTAAAATTGTAACAATTTTAATTAATAAACATCATTAGTCATAAATAAAAAACGTAAACTTCGATCCCTAATGTCGGCTGTCGAAAGAAATTTGGTAATTCCCCTATTTTTTAGACATATGTATGTTTATGTAGATCGGTGTTTCTCAGTCCATTGTTCATAAGGTAAAGCCCCGCACCGTGGCGCGGGGATATACCTTATGAACAATGAACTATTCTACGAACGAATAGGAGGCGCGCCGCCTGTCCCGCTAGGAAAGTCCCTACGTGTCGTGTCGCCCAATATAAAATCAACATTAGAACATACCTACCGGGTGAATGTGAAGCGTTTGATTACGCAACATACAAATAAATGTTATCTATTGATCGTTTTTTTATAAATATTTAATTTATTAGGGCGAGTTTATAAAGATCTAGCCTAGAAAAGAAACATTGTCGAATTAATTTGAAATAATGCCCTAAACTAAAAAAAAACTAAAAAAACACTTGTTTAAAACATTTTGAACTGTTTGTTTTATATAATTTAAAAAAAACTGTTTTTTTTCCAACCCTGCTCACAACACTGCCACGCAGGTAGATGATAGGATCGGGGCCCTCGCAGGGCCCTCCCAAACTCTTGAGACCTAAACGTAAATGTGAACCTGAGGGAAACGTAAATGTGAACCCAAGGCGACTATCCCCCTTTCCGGGGTCACGGGACTGTCTCACCTGGTAACCGTGGCTCTGGTACGTAAAGGGCTATAGATCACCGTGGATATTTTTCAGTCAAGTCTGACAGTCCCTCCCGTCCCACCCTGGGCAGGAGGACTCATTTGATGATTTTACCACGATAAAAAAGGCTATCCCTGAAAAAAAATAAAAAAAAATCTGATCAGTGATACCCTGGTGGGCTTTGAAGAAGCCCAGGCTCTTCCGGTCTAGACCGGTCCAGGTGGCCTACCATGAACTCTTAAAGCGTGAGTCTTCAGGCTGTGGGAAAGAGATAGCGCTAGACGACTTGTTTAGCTCTGCCTCTTTCCCACAGCTTAAACTGGATCGCGTTAAAGCCGGAAACACATTATTTAACACGCCACGCGACGCAACGTGTCGACACCCGATGTGCAGTGAGCGCGTGTCGTCGCGTCGGGTGTTCATAGTGTGATTCTGGTCATAGAAAACAATACATTTGATTTGACCACGCATCACGTTTCATCGGGTGGCGTCGGGTGTTAATAATGTGTTTCCGGCTTAAGAGCTCGTGGTCAGGCCTCTGTGTAGTTACATCTAGATATCTACTGCGTCAACGAAGGTACGGGCCCATCCAAAAGTAAGCCCTTTTCTTACACAAATCGACGCTAGTCTCCGATTCATGACGACTTTGGTATGTAGGCGACTATCGCATTACAAATCCATAGAGGTTCGTACATTAGCACGTGTCAGTGGATACCAAAGTCGTAAGGTATCGGAGACTTGTGTCGCGTTGTGTACGAAGGTGCTTACTCAAAACTTTTAATAAATCATGTTGACCCAAATGTTACAATCCGTAAGTGATAAAACATAGAAAAGTTCAACGGAAAATAGTAGCCTAGTTAGACTTGAAACTCTGAACTCCCAACATAGTTGGAAAAATTAAGGATTTTAAAGTCCCAACGGGTGGTATTTTGTGACCAAGTCAACTAGTTATGTATACTGAAAGTTCAAATTATATAATCGATTTTACTATCACATTTACCTTGTTCAATTTCAAGGACAATCAACCATTAAGTGTCAACGCTCGCCATTTTGAACTGAGGAAGTGTCAAATTCTAACATATTTATTTTTAATAATAATTTCAGTTGAACATTACATAATTATAGTCCGTATGACGGAATACCTAAACCAGTATAACTTGAAACAAGATGGCGGCGCTCCTTGCTTTGACAGACGTCAAATGTCAAATTTAAAGTCAGTTCGGAAATTTGCCGCAGTTCAAGAAAAAATGGTTGTGTCTAATAGCCTAAAACTTGTCTCAGGGTTATTTCCTATGTAAATTGTCGGTTTTTAATGCAATTATTACTGATATTAAATTCAAAACGAGATATTTAAAGATTTATGTCATGTCTTTTTATGAATATTCATTGGAATTTAATTTTTGGTAAATAAAATGCGGTTTATGTCGCGTTTATGATAATTGTTTTAATTTAAAGATTGAGAAGTTGTGACTAAGATGTATTTTTAAAAGCATTTTAGTATTCAAATTATTTTAAATTAGTATTTATGAGTTCATAAACAGGACTTAAGATATAAGCTTATGGTATGATGACATCATAACTATTCTTAACACCATAGTAGGTATGGCATGATCAGCGTATAATGATCCCTCTTCTGGGATACAGGCTTTTCCTATGAGAGACAGCAGGCCCTTATACACCACACAATCTTAATGGAGTTGGTGGATGCCACATTTTTTTTAGCGTTGTAAAATCATCAAATGAGTCCTCCTATCCAAACTTGTACTGACTAAATTCCACGGTGTCCTTCCATAGCCATTTACGTTCCGGGGTCACCGTAATACGGTAGTCCTGCAACCGCGGCAGGCTCTGCCCCTCTTAGGGCTGTGCCCAGTCAGATTACTAACAGCTCTTTTAGGCGCGCGGGGAACGCATCGATGCAGGCATGGTCCGTGATCGGACGGCAAATCATCCATTACTTGCCGTCCGCATGCCTGTCGCTGTACGACACGAAAGGAATAATAACATAGAAAGAACTTCACGTGGGAAAATCTAGCAAACCATAACACACAGGAACTGGGAAGGTACAAAAATCCTATGTAAAATGTAGAAAAATAATAAACAAAACAAAAATTGTCGGTTAATTTCAAAATGACGACATTGATATCCGAAACTAATAAGAAAAGTCACAGTAAATTAATTAAACGCTTAATTAATGTAGTAATTTGCGTTTTGTTTAGTTTTAAATAGCGTGTGATTGTATTATTTATTGCAAAAGGTAAACATTGAGGTAATTATGGTCGAAACTGTAAAAGAAAAATTTGTCGGGAAATCGGCAAGTCCTAAAATCAAACACCAGTAAAATCTACCATCCTAAAGTCAGGAGCAGGACCCATTTTTTCACGGGACTAACTAAAGCCGGGTCCAGACTGGTGTAATGTAACGCGAATTCACCGTGTAATGTAACACGAATTCTAGGTGTGGACGGCACCGCGAGCATTACATAAATAACCCTCGCGGCTTATCCATTGGCTGTAAAGATTACCTTTTTAATTAAATATAAAGTTCTTTAATAGGCACCTCACATGACATTAACGACGCATTACTCAATAATTCTTCAACATAAAAAATCTTAACCAGCATAAATTAAAAAAGGCAATAAAAATATGTCAAATTAACAACTATATTATTACCCATTCGATTTCATATTTACGACTTCATTATTAAAAAAAAACATGGCTTCTACATTACGCGAATAAGAACTTTTTGCCACACAAACAACAAAAAAGTATTACTTTCGTTATCACACACGAGTCAAACCATAAAAACTTAATAAAAACTCATTCATTGTTCGTATCCGAACGTCTCGTGCCGCCATATTGTTCTACGTTTAAAAAAGGCGCGAAAAAACGTTTTATCGCAAAAAAGTGTGTTAAATAATGTTTTTTATTATTTTTTTTACAGAATTTGTGGGTCACTGTTATAGTATTCGTCCTTTGATATGTTTTGTGGATAAATTTTATTCAAATTTAAGCGTGTGACTCATCTATATCTCTTAACTGCAATATTTATTGAGTTATAAACATATTAATGTCTAATAAAACATAAAATGGATTCTTTGTGAGACTATTATTTGATTATTTCAAAAGAAGTTTTTTCTTTTATACATGTTTATTTTGTTATGTCTTTTCTTGTATAAGAATTAGTAAAGATTTTAAGCTATAAACGTGAAGTTATTAATAATGTTATTTTTAAAACCGGCTTTGTATATGATGTTATTATGTGTTCTGGTAATTTCCCGGGTTTTGTTAAAATGGATCCGCTTTGCTAAAGTCTTGTGCATGTCTATTTATAAATGTTATGTCAAGGATTATGTTTTACTTAGACAAAACATTTGGTACTTAAATTTTAGACTGTTAAAAAACCCAAGTCCAGTACTGGGTTATAGAAGTCAGACAAGCAGTTACTCCGTGTCAAATACTAACATACAGCTGCATTGACAAAGTCCCTTTGCAGACAAGGCGACTCAAATCTTCGATACCTTACGACTTTGGTATCGGAGACTTGCGTCGCCTTGTGTATGTACACACGGCTACACATCAAGCTATGCAAAACTAGTATAAGCTGACCATCCAATATGCAGAAAGATCATATAAATCGAGGCCAAGATAAACTGGTTTTGTGTAGTTTGATGCGTAGCCGTGTGTAAGGCTTAGACTGGAAGCTGACCTGACTAAATAGTTGGGAAAAGGCTATAGAGACGAGGAACTTTCATAAACTCTGCTCCTATTGGTCGTAGCGAGCGTGATATTTTCCCACGTTTTTGTTTGTTTGTTTGTCGTTCCGGTTGGACTTTTGCAACTCAATTTTGAGGCTCTTCCCGATAAGCTAGCAGGCTGAAATTTTGCACACGCTCTAAGTTCTGATGACAATAGATGACTAGCTAAGAAACGTCATAACAAATCCAATATGGCGGCCTTCAGAAGATGGCGGACGGGCTGTTTGAAATCCACCCCCATGATATGGGTATCAAATGAAAGGGTTTGCTGTCAAAAATACGAAAAAAAATAGTCACGTGACTTAAATCCAATATGGCGGACGCCCAAGATGGCGGACAGACTATTTGAAATGCACCCCAATGATATGGGTATCAAATGAAAGGTTTTGCTGTCAGGAATATGAAAAAAATAGTTACATGTCTTAAATCCAACATGGCAGACATCCAAGATGGCGGAATGACTATTTGAAATGCACCCCCATGATATGGGTACTAAACGAAATGGTTTGCTGAATGGGATACGAAAAAAATAATAAAATAAATTAATAGATTTGAAAAATCTAAAAACCCTCGTTTTAAATTTCCTAAAAATAAGAAAATAACCCTACGGGGCTTTGAGAGGGGCCACTCAAAACGTGGGGGCGTATCTTTGCAAGTTACACCCAAGATCTATACACGTCATGTAAAAATATCCCATAAATAATCCCTCAAACAATAAACGCCCCCACGTTTTGAGTGGCCCCTCTCTCAGCCCCGTAGGGTTATTTTCTTATTTTTAGGAAATTTAAAACGTGGGTTTTTAGATTTTTATAGCCTATATTAGCCTTCCTTGATAAATGTACTATTCAATACAAAAAGTTTGTTTCAATTCGAAGCAGTAATTTCTGAGATTAGCGTGTTCTACCAAAAAAACTCTTCAGCTTTAGAGTATAGATTATATGTATAGATTTATGGTCGTAATTTCCTTTTAATATTTATTTAAGAACATGCAAGTGTGGCTGTGTGGTGGCCGAGTGGTATCGGCCCCGACTTACGAGTTGTAAGTCGTGGGTTCGAACCGAGGCGCATTACTTTGTCTAATTTATAATTTCATCACCACTGCTCTCAAAACGGTGAAGGAAAACATCGTGAGGAAACCGGCATGTCCTAGATCCAAAAATTCGAAGACATGTGACATCTACCAACCCGTACTGGGCCTGCGTGGTGGATTATGGCCCACTCCCTCTCACAGAGAGGAGGCCTGTGTCCCAGCAGTGGGAACATTTTATAGGCTGATGATGATGATGATGCAAACGTGCATGACGTCACAACATGGCGTCATCGCAGTTTCATTCTTGTTGGCCGTACGATACCTCAAATATGACTGTTGTTTTCATCGATTACCCAAAATCGTGATGCACAAACAAGTCTGAACGACTGATAGGTACATAAAATAATAAAAAGAAAAACGTGAGAAGACTATTATGTTTATTACCTACCAACACCTTTTTGTTTTTGTCTTGAAACCATTTGGACACGCTCTAATCTACGTAGGTACAATTAGGATGCAAAGTGCCTAATAATTGAGTCTAAAAAAAGACTTCGTAAATGTGTTATTTAAAGAAGTTGTACCTCATATAAATAGTCTGAAAACCCTACTAAAAGGGGTATTACGCCTTCCTAAATTCAGGATCCGATATTTAGGATACGATTTGGGATAAGAAATTTTGTCGCCGAAGCTCGCGATTACACGAACTAAATCCTGTCCTGATGCTACTCATCCTAAAAATACGATTAAACTTTTCTGAATTCAGGACGTCCTAAATATCGGCTCCTAAATTTAGGAAGGTGTAGTACCCACTTAAGGGCAAACTGTTCAGAAGTTGAGCAATATATTTGTTAAAATACCATATATTTTTTTTAGTTAAAAAATATATAGAATTTAAAAAAAGTCCAGTGTATAGTTAACTTCACACATTGTCCGGTCGGCAGTAGTTCTCGAGAAGCCGACCCGAAGTAATCGCTGCACTAGTTCAATCGGCTTGTGTCTGATTCGGAAGTATTTGTAGAAAGTATAAACCTGGCAAGAGTGATAGTAAGGGGTATAACTGGAAGGGAATATACGTGGAACATAATGTTATCAAACTACACGTGCTATGCCAAAATTAAAAATACCATTGTAAAGCCGAACACGGAATGCGTTGCGGCGTTGAAGAGGTATTCAGTTTTACCGTTCGGCTGTGCCGATGCCGGCCCGATTAATAATTATGTGTGAAGCAACCTCTTAGACTCTTCTAGATCGTACATATCTGTTTTTTTTTATAAAACATAATTTTATGTGTGGTATAATTTATGTATGGATCATAATTACAAATACTGACCACATACATCGAGAAAATTCACTTCCAATGATATTAAGGGCAAAACAACATACCAAATAACAAACATGCAAATTATATACCTAGCGACATAACTCGCACATAATTTATATATAGAAATAATATGAAAAGACCGACATTAATATATTGTAATGATTATGCAAAAATATTTAGCTACTTAATTAGTTATTTATGATTTATGAGATAACGATTATTTTTGTGTCTCAGCTATATTGAATATTTGTAGGTTAAGATATCGAGATCATGAAGGCATTACCCAAGTGATTCTAGCAACAAATTTAGCTTTGGACGAAAAGTAGAGTAAATCTGGGATTGATGCTGTACTTTTTGAAATGAATTCTTTTCTCGGTTTAGAGGGAAATCGCATTCAGAACGGAAATCAAATCGTTGTGGCCGGGAGAGCTTTTTTTTTTCGTTGTAAGATCATCAAATGAGTCCTCCCACCCGACCCGGAATGTAAAGGGCTATTGAAGGACACCGTGGATTTTAGTCAGTACGAGTCTGACAGTCGCTCCTCGCTCTGCCCTGGGTGGGAGGACCCATTTGATGATTTTAGCACGCTAAATAAAAAGAAAATAAAGGTGTCAGGTGCCCCTATGTGGAAGTTTACAGTGACTTAATGTTCTCATATTAATATTTCTTTTCTTTCATAAAATATCTCTTTCTAACAAAGACAAACTCTAAGGTTGTAGATATAACTGCTTCCTAAATCTTCTACCTACTAATTTAACCTTTTTTATCGTTGTACCCTAAGTTTTAATTGTGAGGATATTAAAAATATATTAAAAAAATGCTAGACTCTTCGGGGATAACAGGCGTCAAGTTATGATAAAGCCAGACAATGTGACGTTTCAAGTAAACTCAATGAACAGTTACCTAAGTTATAAGCTTACATGTATCCTTTCCTGTAAAGTTACTCTCCCATAGAATTGCCCAACATTCTCCATATGGGCCCCGTGACCAACTGACCACCTGACCTTTTGAGGAGCGGTCGATTAAACACCAGTTGTGAAGCCATAGAGTCAAAAAATGAATTCTGTCCATAGAGTCAAAGACATTCGTCTTTGACTCTATGGACAGAATTCATTTTTAGTGTCATAACTCATAACTTAATATTTTATATGCGAAGGTTTGGAGAGCAGTGGAGGCCCAGTGGTATCGGTCCCGACTTACGAGTTGTAGGTCGTGGGTTCGAACCCCGCCAGGCGCATTACTTTGTGTAATTTATTTCATCACCATCTGCTCTCAAAACGGTGAAGGAAAACATCGTGAGGAAACCGGCAGGTTCTAGAACCAAAACTTCAAAGACATGTGACATCCACCAATCCGCACTGGTCTTATACAAGGTGTAACGTTAAATGCGCAAAACCTCTCGTGGGGTAACTCAGCCCATGCTACTGAACAATGTTTGGTTTAAGATTTTTGGAATTTCGCAAAAAAAAATTTGGTTTTTCATACTGATGGGCCTGATTAATTTCTCATTTTGTATGAAAAACATTTTTTTTTTGCGAATTTCCAAAAGTCTTAGAACAAACATTGTTCAGTAACATGGGCTGAGTTACCCCACGAGAGGTTTTGCGCATTTAACGTTACACGTTGTATATTTGACTTTAATACGATGATAAAAATGCCTTTAGCGTTCAGCCAAGTCCGAAACGATTTTCAAAATTCAGTAGACATCTCTACCATGATAATTTCAATTCAATCAATTAACCAAGTGAAACATCTTATTCAGCTCATCTCTCTAGACATACCTACAGCGTGTTTTTTGAAATGAGTCGGAAGACATAACACGCTGTGTATGTATATGAATCAATGTTTTTGCCGGTCCAATCAAAGTGATTGACGTGGAGGCATTAGGCGTAATACGTGCTTCTATGTTCGTTTGCGCGGGCGCACCATGGGTTTGGAAGTTTGTGGGATAAGTGTTCTAGTTATTTTGCTTTTTTTTAATCGTAATAAAATCATCAAGTGAGTCCTCCCACCCAGGGCAGAGCGGGAGGGACTGTTCGACTCGTACTGACTAAAATCCACGGTGTCCTTCAATAGCCCTTTACGTTCCGGGGTCACGGTAATTCGTAAGTCCCGAGACCACGGCTAGTTATTTCGCTTCATGTCAATGTGAAGTACGATAGGAATTTAGAAAGTCTGGTCACGGAAAAACCCTGGATAAAGTTAACATAAGAGCGTGGAGATTGGCACCGATAAAGAGAAGCCTTAAATTGTAATACGTTTAAAATAGTTATTTGTTATGCAAGGCTGCAAAGTTGATTTTTGTGCGCGAGTACTTGAATTGAAAACTGAGAGAGCGAAGGATTCTAAGATTGAACCGCGAGAGAAACGAGCGGTTCAAATATAGAATCCTGAGCGATGCGAAGTTTTCAAAAGTACGAGACGCAGAAAAACTTTGCTGCCGAGTGCAACACACAACTTTTCACCTCACACAGCGAGGAAATGGTAGGTGTAAGAGAAACAGCTTAAACAATTTACTACATATATAAGTATTTATTTATTCATTTTAGAAATTAAAAGTAAAATTACTACAATTGTTAATATTGAAAGTTAAATGTTTTTTGGAACATTAATACTTGTGTTTGTCACTTGTGTGTTGTTATTACGTAAATTTGTGGAAAATTGCTCAAATTCATTGGATTCCATTGTGAATGTTGGAGACAGAGACAGATATAAGGCGGTAGAAGACGATTTTCTCGAATTTTAAAAACTCAAACTTACCTACGACATCTACTACTTAACACTAATGTTCAGAAAAAAAAATAGGTTGGTGCACTGACATGCAGTGGGGGCGGCTCACCTGCCAGTGTAGAAAATAATTGAATACAAGACGTGTTCGATTTTTAAACAACACTTTGTGCTCTAGAGCACAAAATGGAGTTTTGCGCTCAGATTTTGAATCAGAAATAGAATCTTTCCGAGCGGGTGAGGTGAAATAGTTATTTGTTATGCAAGGCTGCAAAGTTGATTTTTGGCGCGAGTACTTGAATTGAAAACTGAGCGAGCGAAGGATTCTAAGATTGAACCGCGAGAGAAACGAGCGGTTCAAATATAGAATCCTGAGCGATGCGAAGTTTTCAAAGGTACGAGACGCAGAAAAACTTTGCTGCCGAGTGCAACACACAACTTTTCACCTCACACAGCGAGGAAATGTAGTGGGCGGCGGCTCGCCTGCCAGTGTAGAAAAGAAGAAAACAATTGAATACAAGACGTGTTCGAATTTTAAACAACACTTTGTGCTCTAGAGCACAAAATGGAGTTTTCCGCTCAGATTTTGAATAAGAAATAGAATCTTTCCGAGCGGGTGAGGTGAAAAGTAAATTACATTTCACCAATCATGTTTATGTCTCATTTAATATCTATAGATACAGTACAGATAAGATAAAGTCTAAGTAAATTGTTGTCCGGACATCAACTTCAAGACTTCGCCTGTTACCCAAAAAGTCCTAAAGAAAAGACCTTATTTCACTTCACAAAAATTTAGAAGTCAAACATAAGACCTCTCACTCAACATTGTGTTTTATTAGTGTAATTCAGACGTAACTTACTATGCACATTAAAAAGTTACAGGACATAGGCAAATAACTTATGTCTCATAGTTACAAATAGTATGGTCGCCCTATAAACATGTTTTTGGTCAAGACAGGGACGAAGCTGACCTCTGGTTCCTCGGAAAATAATTCTCTTGAACATCAAGTATCTGTCATCATCAACCGCGGATTCTTTCACACCGTAACGTATCTATCCATAGTATATGCGTATCTTTGTCAAAAATGCTTAGATTTCGGCTGATTCCATTGTAGGCTCTTCAATTCCTAAGTTCCTTACAAGTGTTCGTTCAGCAAATCCTAGACAAATGCCAATCCTAAAATGTTATAACACTTCTTTAACACACTTGTTCCATTTTTCGTGACTTGTACCTTGGAAATTTCGATACGAACGACATGATCAATTTTTATATTAATTGTATTATTTGCATTCTGTTTTTTTTTTTTTTTTTTTTAACGTGGCCCCACATTTTATTTATTTATACCTATATATATTTTATCTTGTTTAATTGATTAATTGTACACCACAGTACTACCAACAGTAAGTCTCTCTTTCTTCCTAATCCATCCAAAGGTTGTCTTGAAAAGATCGCTTTTAGTGATAAGACCGCCTATTGTGTCACCCTATGTTTAAGTTATAATTTGTAATGTTATGTACCTTTTAGTTGTATGGTGTGCATAATAAAGAGTATTCTATCTATCTATCTATCTACCCCACACTAAGTATTTTTCCTGTGTTATGGGTGCGTTTACAAACATAGAAACTCACATACACGAACATCCCGACCCGGAACAACTACTTGCAGATCATACAAATATTTATTCCGTGCGGGGATCGAGCCCGCGATCCGCTGTGCAACAGCCGATTGCTCAGTCACTAGGCTAATGATTAACACATCATAAGTACTAGGTAAATCTGCAGGTCAAACTGCAAAGCGTGGAAGGTGATTTTTCAAAAAGTAGGTAAAACTATTTTTTTTTAAGATTGTAAACAAAATTTTAATGACTGGCATTACTATGACTTCACCAAGATTTTAAATAACTTACCAACTCGTATAATGGCTGATAATTAAAATTTGAAACAAGCACAACACAAATATTTAAAATAATAAACAATTCCATCATAAAACTTGTTTGTTACGTTCCGGTGTGATAGTCAGCCTGCTAGCACCTACCAGACATTTCCATAAGTTAAAACTCACAGCCTTAAATCATAAGAGTCATAATTCAGGATCCATTTTTATGACATCATCGCATAATATATACATTAATTATTTAACGAACAGAGTTATATACATAGGTATTTCATGGTAATAGGCGTGAAATAACTTGTGTTCTTCTGGGTTTATTTAAAACGAAGAATTTAGCCATTCTTTCATGATGACAGGAGTTAGACGGTGACCTATCCATTTCCTCACCGCCCGATCATGCGCTACGGCGCCCTCACAGTGCCAAACACCTGCACGCAGAGAAAATGTCTAGCTACCTCTTAGGCTTAGTATTTATTACTAGAAATGTTGTAAAGTAAACTAGTGAGTCTTGCTGTCACGGTTGCAACCAGAAGTTCTCGTATACATTTCTCTGCGTGTGTAGGGCTTGCAGGACTATCTAAGCAGGTTACTGCGGTCTTGGAACTCAAAGAGCATTTGAACGAACACCGTGGATATTAATCAGTAAGAGTCTGACTTCCTCTCCACCTAGGGCGGTAGGACTCATTTGAAGATTTGACCACAACACACAGGTTTTCCATACGGTATTATCATTACGCTCAATGGTATCTGTAAGGTGTATCGGTCCCGACTTAAGAGTTGTAGCTCGTGGGTTCGAACCCAGCCAGGTGCTTTGTGTAATTTATTTCATCACCACTGTTCTCAAAACGGTGAAGGGGAACATAGTGAGGAAACCATGCATCTCCTAGAACCAAATATTCGAAGACATGTGACATCTACCAACCCGCACTGCTAATGGGCCCGCGTAGTGGATTACGGCCCATTCCCTCTCACAGAGAGGTGGCCTTTGCCCTAGCAGTGGGAACATTATAGGCTGATCTGTATGGTCTGCATTCGTGCCTATTTGACAGCAATAGGCTTGGCCCCTACGAGCTGGGACTTAAACATAATTGAAAAACGTGCATGTACTATTCGAGGGTATGCTTCTGCCAAACCGTTCGGGAATTTAATATAGAAAACTCCATGTGTGGGGCAAAGTTTACGAAAAAACTGTTACTGTATATAGTTACCTGTTTTATACATAGTTAAATTTAGTTTTTAATTTGACTACTACGATAAAAATCTTTAAACGTAGACTGTTTGAAACGGAAATTGCCGTTTCCAGCCATTAGTCTAGTCTAGACATGGGTTAGACATACTAGCATCAATGTAGCACCTAGATTTGGACGTCATTAATTACTAGCTTGTAAGATTTATTAGTAATTATTACTTTAATGTCTAAAATGTGTTTAACCAGATGTAAGGATGTGGACGAGATGAAAGGAGTATGCAAAGTTCGTAGATGGCTTTCATGGCTGAAAGGCATAATTGTATGTTATGTACAAGTTGAAACAAACTACTAAAAAGACTATCCTTGCTATTTAAGGTGCTAATTTCTTTCGGGATTGTCTTAAAAGTGCATTCAAAGGGCAATCAAAGAATCACGGTGAATTTTTAAGTCAGATAAGAGTTTGACAGCCCTATCCGCTCCATTCAGGGCGCAAGGGCTCGTTTGATAATTTTTACTACCATATAAACACTGATTTGACCTTTATAATAAAGTAAGCTTCAGAGAAAACTCTCCCCTTTTGTTAGTGACCTCACTTCCAAAGGGGATGAGATTTCTCTGTCCGGTGGTCTAAACTCCCTCCCATTTTGGACACCTTTCACAGTGGTTATGTGTAGTCTTTTCAAGGGATATCGTTTAAGTAATCGGGTTTTAGCGGTCAAACCTATCTGAGCTTCATAATTCAGTGTCTGTCCGGACTTCTAGTATTCTACTACACCTGGTAAGACCGGAAGCAGACCACTTTTAGTTAAGAAAAAGCAAAAATAAATGAAGACAACAGAATCTTCCAACCAGTCTGACCTATTGGATATATATTATAGGGGAGGCCTATGTTTAGCAGTGGACATCCTACGCCTCAAGTGGTGATGATGATGATGACAATGGCTAGATTTTCTTCTTAATCAATCTTGAATTTTTGCTGACTCCGTAACTTTAATCCGTGCACACTTCAATCCAAAAATAATTGGCATATTATCACTTAGCAACAAATTTATTACTTTTCAACCAGTATTAGATATAACCTTGATTTTTTGCTTCAAAAATCGAGACGTCGAATTACTGTGTCGAACGCTCAGATTCTATACATCGAAAATTATTATAAATTGATTTTTATCTGGTTGTAGTTGTGCGCAAAAAACGGTCATGTTTGAATATTATGTAATGGTTGGTAGTTCCGTCTATTTTTAACTTTGCGCCCTTTTGGCGTGAGTCGTTTTTTAGGTTGGTAGACTTGGAGAGTTGTTGTCGCTTGCAATGGTAAGGGCATATAAGTGGAAGATGAATCCGACGCCGTAAAACAGATCCCAGCTATCTAGCTATGGGGCAACCACAGGCCACGTGGTCCACGCGCACTTCAAAAAGGTGTCACTAAGCATTGACGGGGCACCCCGTCAAAGCTTGCCTGGGTCGCGGGACTGTCTCATGAGGTAACCGTGACCCTGAAACGTAAAGGGCTATTGAAGGATCACCGTGGATTTTAGTCAGTACGAGTTTGACAGTTTCCTCCCGTCCCGCCGTGTATGGGAGGACTCATTATATAATTTTACCACGATAAAAAAAAAAGGTAGATTACTCGTATAGCTGACGCCCTCGCGTTTAAAGGAATGTTTAGAGTTGTGTCCCAACAGTGGGAAAATTATAGGAAAAATGCAAATAAACATATTGTAGATTTGATTCGAAATGAACCCTAAATATATTTACAAGTGTCTGAATTAAACATATTGAAAGATTAATTAAACGTAATGAATTTATCATTTGCTGGCAATTTTGAGATTTCAATACAAGAAATAATATGATCCATGTCTGCACTTTTATTTTTAATGAAGCTTGTAATAAGTTTTTTCGTTTTTTCTGTAATACCTGCACCATCATAGATGCTGTTGAGTCTTCAGTGTGGATTGACAAGCACTCGTCAAATGACATATATTTCAGTTTCTTTAAAACATGTTGCTTTTATTTCCATAGTAAGTTCTTTTGCATACAATTCTGAACAAATAAAAGTTGTTTCTTGGATTCCTCGTTTTCAAAAATCAGTGATACTCTCATATTAGAATTTTGACATTAAAACCTATTTGCTTAAGATTTAAGTTTGTAAACCATGCTACGGCCTGAAACTTCTCTGAAGGCCAAATCATAATCATTATTTTTCTGCCCATATCCATATCATATTTTATCTGAGATCGGCCCCATAAATGTAGAATCACAATTATGATGCCAATCCTAAAAACTTTAACTTTTATTTAAGGCATCCTTAGGCATATTACGATGTGAGATGCAACAGCGAGCTAAACAATTCCAACTCAGTAGCACACCTTATGAAGTTTTCTTTGATCACCTCATGACGGTTCTTACAAAAATATACCTAATAAAATTACTTACGCAAAAATCCTGAGAATCATAGCAATGTTGCTCTACATTGCTTTGATTCTCAGGTTTTTTGTAAATCCAAAAACCCCGGAAAAACTTTAGATTATTTTTTGGAATGTAATGATGTACTTTTCAGGAACTTAGGCCCCCAAGGATTGCGGAGCCCTGCGCACATACCCAATAGTTTGCCTACATAACAGTATAGTTTTAATAAAACAACTAAAAAAACGATTCTTATTAATTTTTATCACACTTCTTCACGAAAAATGTGTTTACTATCATTCATCACTAACCCAAACAATAAAATTCGTTCAAATAATAAACTTCAAATAAACAGATTGAAGTGATTAACGTTTTTATGATGTTATTTCCAAAAATTATTGCTTTTCTCAAAGCGGCCATGTTTGAAATAATACCATGCGCAGGAGTCAATAGAGTGTGTCGAGTTACAGCTCCCATATTTTGTGACGTAAGTTTTATGTGGATACGACTCCTTGATATTTTTGATAGTTTTTTTTTTTTTTAATTTACAAATAGGAAGAGTAGTTTCAAAGATTTAAGCAGAAATCCATTATGGAGACTGTGTACGGACTTTTTGTACAACCGTAGTATAGGACGCCCTGCGGTACGATAAATCGATGATTTGAAAAGGGTAGCAGGCAGTGAATTGCTGCGGACTGCCCAGGACCGGGATGGTTGGCGCTTATGGAGGAGGTTTACGTCCAGCAGTGGACGGCAATTGTCTGAAGAGCGAGCTCCAATATGACAAACTTCATAATAATTCAATGTAAATAACATCTCTCTTCTGCCACAAAGTCTGACAGCCTAACCTAGAAAATATAATATTATCCAGAAACTAGTGTTGGTTGTAGTGATTATTGCTTGTAAATCAGCATCAGGTGCATCCTGTGTTGATACTCGTATATTTTTCTTCAATAAAAAACCAACCTGGTAAAAACAAAAAAATCCTGATCATCCAAGGCAGTAAACAGACCTTAGTAACCCAGAAACCTCAAAAACCAACCAAATATCCTTCTAAGATGCATTTAAGCAAAGATCAGAAGTTTAGTGAATTCCGCAAAAGTATAGGAAAAGAAACGTCGCCTTGACAAGTTGTTCTAGATAAAAGAACAGTGAACCGTGACGACATTACAGAAGGTTGCTTATTATCTGCACCATTTGCGGGTTTCTGGTAAAAAATTTAACACTTATTTTAGTAAGATTAGCGTAGATATTACTGTTGATTAGTCCGTTTGTTCGATTTTTCTGGAATCCTGACTGCAAGGTGCTGATAAGTGTATTTTTTTTTAGCTTATATCCAAATTTTAAAAAAAAGACATTAATTTGTTAATAACGGGTAATGTTGTTTCCTTTCCGCAAAAATCTTTACGATTCACGACACAAGCGTTAATGAATACAGAAATTTAAAAAAAAAATAATAATAAAAAAAAAGTTTTTTTGTTGTTTGTGTAATTTTTCTTCTAAATAACATAACAGGCTGCTTTGGAAATACGGAGATGAGTCCAACACGTCTCCGATTCGTACAGTTTGAGTTTTTCCCAACTCAAACTGTACGAATCGGAGCTTGCATATTTTGAGGACGGCTTTATGTACTTTTGAACATAGGATTGTAGACTTTTTGACTATTTTGATAAAAATATGTTTTTTTTTTCAATTTTATTTTACATGAAAAAACTAGATCTAAGGCGACTAAAAGCTAGAACATCTGGTTTTCATCTCATCAAAAATAAGAAAAAAAGTCATGAAAGTTGGCCACTTGTCAAGCTCATCGTCGGGTAGGTAGCAATTAATCCACCTGATAGACATAACGTAGCACAGTTTAATCAACTTTTAACCTACTAACTGAAAACCAAATATAAATATACACAGTATTTATACAGTGCAATGTAACCAATTCTATGTATTACATGTCTAGGATTTTTAGACATGATATTTTTTGTTTCTAGTTATGCACAAGAATAAATAACCCACTTTTTTCTAATTGCCTTCAGTTTTTATAATTACTTTAAGCAGTTTTAAAGAGCAAAAACTTTACATAAGCGGCTTAAAATAAAACTAAAATTTGAAAAAATAGTCTGATATTAATGGTCTTTGGTTTTTTTTTCAGAATATTGAGATCAAAGATCGTAACGTGATTCTGAAAAAACTATTGACAGATAGATGGCTGAAGTTATCACTAAAAATAGCTAAAAAATCTATTAACGTAGCTGAATTAATACTTCAGGAATATAGTCAAAAAAAAAATGAGAAAAATAAAAACCTTTTTATTGCAAAAAAATTACTGAGGTAAGTACTTTGACATTTTCCTTGTTTTATTGATTTTGTAGCAAATCACATATATAATATTTAAAGATGTATTCATTTGAGCATTTTCGCATTATGGACATGCCAATGTCAATGAACCTAACCTGGGTTACTAGATTTTTTTCTTCTGGTCGATGTAAGAACTGATTGAACGAATACTAATTAACCATAACTTATTTATTTTTAATAAAGTGTTTGTATATACCTAGACTGTTTAAGAATCACCTTAGAATAATAACTAAGAAGAAAAATAAAACTTTATCTTCATGTTGAAATCTTTCTTGTAACTACAGTTTTTGTTTATTGCACTTTATTTGACCCGTGTTATTAGGTGTTTTACCTATGTGCACTTGTAAGGACATAATTTTCTTTTATTGGTAAGTCTGTCAAAGTTGTTAGCAAGGTTTCAATTTGAATAATCGTAGTTTTTTAATCTATTTTTTTGATTCTTGTTACTTGATGAATACTGCAATGCTGATTTATTTAATCAAATACATGACAGATTTATAGCCAAGGCAAATAAAACAAACACTTTCGTGAGCTTTACCCAGGAACAAAATCTTCTAGGTTTTTTTTTCTTTATAAATAACTAATAAAAACTAAAATTATAATATAGACATTTAATCTATTTTGTTTTATTTCTAAAAAAGTCATAAAAAATAAAGAAATACTTCAATTCAATTTCAATTTCAAAGGAATGTCCACATTAGTCCAACGGGCATCGATAAATGAAATATAAGTGACACGTTTCGTCTAGGCAAGTGTTGTGCACATGTTGTCAAATGTCTATACGGCGTAATGTGTTTAATTATTATGTTGGTATTACCGTACTAGGAGGTAGGGTGGCAACCTGCCTTTAAAATATTTTTAAATGTCGATGCTGTTATGGTAGACTAGCTTTTCCTAGCGGCTTCGCCCGCATGCTTGTCGATAATTATCGCTAAAAAACAGTTGCACAGGCCGATTTTCCAGGTTAAGCCGCACTTGGATGGGTGACCATCTTACGTAGGTAGTGTCTTTCCTCCTTTTCTCAGAAAGCACGTATAGCCACTGGTCCCGGCTGACATTTGTAGATCTTTGACAGTCGTTACTGTTAGTCAAAAGCTGGAATGTCTGACAACTAGTCTTACCATGGGTATCAATGATAAACAAGTTACTGGGTTGTGGAGGTCAGATAGGCAGTCATCATCATGCCATCGTTAGCCTATAAATGTTCCCACTGCTGGGACACAGGCCTCCTCACTGTGAGAGGGAGTGAGCGTTAACCCAACAACGCGGGTCCAGTGCGGATTGATAGATGTCACATGTCTTCGAATTTTAGGTTCTAGAACATGCCAGTTTACTAACGATGTTTTCCTTCATCGTTTTGAGAGCAGTGGTGATGAAATAAATAACACAAAGTAATGCGCCTGGCTATGTTAGAACCCACAACCTTCAACTCGGAAGCCATGGCTGATACCACTGGGCCACCAACGATGCCTGCTTGATAAACAATCGCTCCACTAATATTCAGCCAAAATACTGATATTCGGCTGCACCCAGTTCGACTGGAAGCCGATCCCAACATAGCTTGTAAAAGGCTAAACAGATGACGAACGTAATACCGGGATAGAAGGTCGTGGGGATTAAAATCGACCCTTTTAAACCCGCAAACCTCCACAACCCAGTAACATGATACCCTTTGGTGAAACTGGTTATCAGACTCATTCAGTCATCTCCTCACCAATTCATTTATATTGATTCACATTAAACAATGGCCTGTGTGTTTAACCGCATATCAGAAAAGCACCTCTTTTTTTTACATGGTAAAATCATCAAATGAGTCCTCCCACCCCGGGCAGGGCAGGAGGGACTGTCAGACTCGTACTGACTAAAATCCACGGTGTCCTTCAGTAGGCCTTTATGTTCCGGGGTCACGGTAACGCGATAAGTCCCGCGACCCCGGCAGGCTTTGGCCCTCTATAGGGGTCATCATGCTGACGCTCTTTGAGGCGCGCGTGGAACACAACGCGCCGTCGCGTCGTCGACCCGAGCATGGTCCATGGTCGGACAGCGAGTTGCCCTTTACTCGCCTACGAGTATTTTAAAACCCAAAAATCGAAATATCTGCCAGAAAGGATAAATTCTCATCAAATCGTGTACCTATCATAAAGTATTGTAGTAATTAACTTATTTCTGTTTGCAGGGTTTAAAGGAACCTAACCAAACCGAACTTCCCGGTGTCCCTGAAATCTTGCTAAAGTGAGTTTTAGGGTTGGTGCGTTGCATTTATCCATTTTAATTTACAAAAAAAAAATGATGATCATTTAAATTGTAGTCATAAACAATTATAACAAGATGATTGTTTTATATAAACTATACCTCCAACCACTGCTCATCTCGAAACTCTCAAACAAACCCGGGGCATACAACTAGTATAACATGATCAATCACTTCAATTCAAGTTGCTCACGCTATGTTGATATGTTCCGGCAGCGTAGGAGATATTACAAAGGTCAAATGCTTATAATAATATGTTATTTTCGAAGGTATGTACTTGGTTATAACCATTTTAATTTGTGAGTGCCTCTAAATAGAGTTTTTGGTAAGACTTACCAGAACTTCATAGAATCAGCTAGCATCTAGATTTTAGCTAGTAGCTTCTCGATCTGGGGTTTTGCTTGATTGGGCTTGCGGATAGCTTAGTATCGCCGCACACGAGCCACTCGCCCACAAATACACACCCACAAATACCGCAACGAGAAGCTAGAAGAGGCTACAGAGGTAGCTGAAGCGAGCGACAGCCATTTGTGGCCGGTCGACACTTGCGGTTGTGGTTACTTTTTGGAACCAATGCATTACTGAGGTAAGACAGAGGGGAGCGGAATCGCGCGAGTGGCGTGTAGCGGCGTTTTGTGGCCCGTGTGCGGGAGCCCTTAGGGTGGTACCACACCAATCGATCGACAGTCGATCGATGCCATCGATCGATGTTAGAATGGATTAGTCGACGTCGATCGATAGTTTCTACCACACCAATCGATCGACAGTCGATCGATGGCATCGATCGACCGATGCCGTCGACCGGCAATCGATCGTTTGGTTAGTCGACCGGTATCCGTCGATCAAATTAAAGCTACCACACCAATCGATCGACGTTGATACGTGGTTTAATTCTCTTTGGGTAACACCCTTAGGCCCTTCGTACATTAGGCGACTCGGGTATCCGATACTCCAGTCGAATACCCAAGTCGCGCGACTCTAGTAGCGCACGATCCGTACACAGCGGCGACTCGAGTCGTAAGACTCAAATCGTCTATTCGGCCACCATTCTATATTCAACCTTAATAATACATTGTACAAAACACAAAATGTACATCTCATAACATAAATTAAAATGCTTCTATTTTAAAAATGACGAGCGCATTCTTATTTCAAATTTTTGGAATTAAAAATTGGCGCGTATATAGGAATAAAATCAGTCTAGAAAGAATATGGTTCATAATTTCGCCGCGCCAACCGGCTACGAGGTAGCTCGATTTGTTCAAGCTTTGACTTTCAAGGTGGTGACCATGGGTTCAATCCCCAGTTAACATAGAATTTTTCTTTTTCGTGTTTCAGTTGTTTTTTAGAGGTTTATTCAATTTTTTTCTAGGTTTTTTTTTTATAGTTTTCTTTTATTTGCACCGGAACGCTGACGCCCTTACTGCTATGATGATGACCGTGGTTTCAAATTTCAGATTTGAATAGGTTTTTTTTTAATGTTTTCGTTTTTTTTAATTACTTTATTTTTGTCGTATGTGCAAGTACATGACGAAGCTAGGTTAAAGTAGTAATGTTTGTAACGAAACCATAATAATTTATAAAAGTGCAAAAAGTTTGACACCATGCTCGATAGATGGCGCTGTCGTCGAGTTAGATCGCGCTATCGTTTTGTTAGGTTCTATTGAAGGACACCGTGGATTTTAGTTAGTACGAGTCTGACAGTCCCTCCCGCCCTGCCCGGGGTGGGAGGACTCATTTAATATGATGATTTTACCACTTAAAAAAAAAGCTTATTCCATGCTAATTATCTATTAGAATATTCTTTTGAATTTGACAAGCCTGTTGGTCTAGTCGTTAGTGACCCTGACTGCTATGCCGGAGGGCGTGGGTTCGATTCCCACCCAGGACAAATGATTGTTTGATGAGCACGATCATTTGTTCTGTGTCTGGGTGTAATTTATATATTATATTTATGTATTTAGAAATATATAAGTATGTTTATCAGTTGTTTAGTACCCATAACACAAGCTCTGCTTAGCTTGGGACGAGATGGCGTTGTGTGATAGTTGTGGAATATTATTATTATTAATTGTAATGATACAAACAAGGATGTTTTTCTACCTCAGATACTTTAATAATAAATTTTATAAAATAATAGATACAAATTTTTCGTCGGTTAAAAATCGCGAAGACTTGGGTATCGGCGATCTTGATAGATGAGTAGCGAGCGACTAGAGTCGGCGACGCATGTCGGCGACGCGACCTGTGTACGAGCCTCTATGGATTTGTATTGCGATAGTCGCCTGGAAACCAAAATCGTAAGGTATCGGAAACTTGCGTCGCCTCGTGTACGAACCTTCGTACACGAGGCGACGCAAGTTTCCGATACTAGAGTTTCGCCACTACTCATGACCTGTGGAAAATTCGAGGTACTAAATTTTTATAATGCATTTTGATGTAACGACATAGACACTAGCGCCGCGTCAAAAGGTCATGATGGGTGGTCAAGAATATGAATTTATAAAATGGCTGACACATGACTGTGACGATCAAAGTATATTTTTTAGGGTTCCGAAGGTTCAAAAAAAAAACGGAATCTTTATAAGATCAGTCGTGTGACAGTCCGTCCTTCACAGTTAATTTCCTGGGAACCTAACATTAATCCAAATACTATAACATAATTTAAAATTTTTATTCAATAAAATAGAAAAAAAAAACATCTCTCCCAACTTTTTAATAAAACTGCATACAAAATTATGATTTGATAGAGGATTGTAAATATTTTTCTATCGTTTTAAAATAATTACTTTCCAAAAATGATTCAAGAATATGCTACGGAACCCTTTATTCTGTGAATAAAATTAAAAATGGTAAATAAATTGTTCCGCCATCTTGAAAGTCGCGGAAACTCAAGTCGCCGCGATGTCAGCAGATAGGTAGCGCGCGATTGGCGTCGCGCGTCGCGTGCATGTGTACGAACGTATATGCATTTCTATTGCGAGAGTCGCCTGGATACTGAAGTCGTAAGGTATCGGAAACTTGAGTTTCCGAATGTACGAAGGGCCTTACCGTCCGATCACGGACCAAGCTTGAATCGTACGCGCGTCTCGTTCCACTCGCGCCAATATGAAGCTGTCGGTACTACATTGACGGGGCTCTTATAGGGTCAAACACCTTCCGTGGTCGCGGGACTGTTTTAAAAGGGTTCCGCAGCCCTAGAACGCAAAGAGTATGTGAACTAATAGATTGGTTAAAAGTCCGTCAGAGTATGACAGTCCGATCCACTCTATCTATTGCAGCAAGACTCACTTGAGGGTTCTAATACCAGAAAAATACTACAGGTAGGTAACATTACAGCCTAATTTCCTAGAAAAAAAGTGTTCTAGCCCTTTGCTAGGCCACTATCTCCTGTTGCACGTTGAGTTCAGCGGACGTTAACGTTTGCCACACGACGGCGCGACGTCAAAGTCGCCTCTGCGCAGCTAGGTGCTGCAGAGTTGGAGAGACGCCAACCCTCGTAAAACGCCGGTGGGTTAGGGGCCTTAATATCCAACTAATGCTATTTATGCACCTGTGTATACTACCCTCCATTACGGCCCCAAAAATAATCTTGATTGCATCAATAACTAACAAACAGAAAATCCAATACAAAAAAAAATCTTTCAAAAAATCTTTCCCACCGGATCTTAAAAGCCGTATCGCCGCCTCCTCCCCACGGATTAAAAAAAAACTTAAAAAAAAACAATCCCGCAACACCTGTTGCGCCTACGCATCCGTTGCTAAGCGACAGCGCCATATTGGTAATATGGCATCTGTCAAAAATTTACATTTAGAATTTAATTAGTGCAAGGTAGATACAGATTCCTTTATGGTCAGAGTACCAACCATTCGAACCTCTTCTTGCTTAGATGGTTTCGGTATGTATGTATGTATACTACCTTATTCACGCCATTGTTGGTGTGTGTGTTTTTTTCCCGTTTGTCACCGGTAGAGACGATCGGGATTTTATTCCCGTTTGTCACCAGTCGACAATCGGGATTTTTTCCCGATCGTCACCAGCAGTGGTGATAAATGGGAAATTGGGAATATACACTACTGGCTATACTGGCTACTTCTAGCCTACGGTGACAACTAAGCAATCCCACTGGCGGTGGTAGATCTCACTTGGATCGCCTCGCGAACACCGTCCTGTCATATTTCCGGCGCCAAACAGTTTTTTAAGTGTATTCCATCGGTGCGCAGGAGTTGCAGTTCCAAGGGAGGTCGATCACGCTTAGGTCTCATCTTTGCTATTGGGCTAGATTGAAGCCAAGGCTATGCACCGTGACTTTTTAGTCGTCTTACAACGGCAGCCCAGTTCATGTATCCAATGACTAGTACAGGTTTATAATAAAAAAAGAGGTATTTAAGAGATTTGAAAAAGGGAATTGTCCAATTTCTATGGGACTTTGGCCATTCTTAAACAAACAGTTCAGCTAATAATATGTGATTGATTTATTAGCTCAAATCAGTAAGAATGAGGATCTACAGCTAGTTTTGTATCAAGATTTTTATTTAGATATTTTTTTAACATTTAACTGAAACAGGTTATGTATGAAATAAAACTTGTTTTTTATATTATTATATTTATTAGTCAGATTCATAAGTTATGAGAACATTGTCAAGGAACTTAGCAGGTGGATTAATATGTTCCTGATATCTTTCCCAACTTAAAAACCAAATAATTGTCATAATTATGTGCACAGCAACCTACTGTTCTACGGCCCACCAAACAGTTGCAGCAATATTGTTTTATTGCTGACCTGACCTCCCTTCAATGTTATTTTCCAAAGAAGTGCCGGGGTCGCCAAGAAAGGAAGAATCGAAATCCATTACAAAAAAAAATAGTGTTCCTTATAAAACTCACAAAATCATCAATCAATCACGATGCAAATTCAAAATGACAACTGTCATTTTGAATTCAACACAACATTTTTTAAGCATCGCGTAAAAAAAAACAATTGTATATATTATCGATTCATATGAAATCGATTATACTGCTATGATTTCTCCAGAAATAATGCATAAAACCTCAGTTTTATCATTTTTGAAGTCCTATTAATTATATCGTTTATTAGAATGTTATTTATATAAATTATCTTATGAAAAGTATATTTCAATATAGTGGAGAGATTGCATTGTATTTTAAATCGATTTGAATTTGTTGGTTTATGGAGTTTTGATTTGGCAATACTGAAACCAAATCCGCCGGTTCGTGTGTAGCATCAAATCAAATACTTAAAAAAAGGTTATTTTTTATAATGCCAACTGATACAAAGTTATTTGCACCAGATGTTTACTAAAATAGAATTTAAAATATTGGAAAATTACTTTTTTGTATAGCATCGCGTACAAAAATGGCCAAGATCAGACAATGCCCTTTAAAAATAAAATTTTAATTCGTTATTATGACGCAAGGAGTGGTTAGAAACACCCTTGTCTCATAGAAAATGGAGATGGAATGATCTGCTCGACTATTGCGCTGGGTAGGTATACTCTATAATTAACGAAGACACAACGCTTCTAAAAATCACAAAACGTCACACGGTGAGTACAATTTTACAGGCGTTGTGACGTCACTAGCACCCACTGCCAAACGAAATGTTTTATCTTTGTCAATGTTAATTGATCTACGTGTCTATTATTTATTTTTCAATACCCTAGTTGACGGACTGAACAGATTTTAAACTCATTTATGCAGTAAAAATAATACCCTAATAAAAGAGATTTCATAATTTTCTTTGTGTAATTAAATTATAACTAACCAAATCTTCATTGACTTTATGTAACTGCACACGTACACACGTACAGTCCGCATTTTTAGCAAATTTTTTAAATCGCTGTACACCGTAATAATACGTAATGATACAGTGTACAGCGATTTTAAAAATCTGAATGTGGTCAGCAAATTTTGATGCTGACTGTACCAGCTCAGTATAAAAGAGAAATAGTTAACATGCTTAGTTTAAATTTAATTACATGCTAATTTAAATGTAGGAACCAAAACATACTCGTAATTAAAATCAGTAGGAAATTCATTACTCACCATTTTTAATAACGAAGTCAGTTGTCTCGCTACACTTATTCAATGGATGTTGATTTTCATTCATTGAGGTTCAACTGGGTTATTATCTTATTATGTAGTTGTAGAACTTAATGTTTTTTTCAAAGGACCTAATATGCGACTACGATAAGGTCGAATACGTCAATGACCTCTTATGTCAATCTGTCACATGAAAATTACGTTTGGCAAGAAAATACTTTAACCTTATGCGAGTTAATGGTCAAACACGAGCATTATATGCTAGCAAAATAATAAAAAAATGACACACATTAATTTATGGTACTCGTATACATCGATTAATCTACATTACTACTAAAATCTTGTCACTTAAAAAACCACATAAGTACACAATAACTATGTCTCGCCATAAATAAAACATTATTTAACATATTAATAGCCTAACAGAAGTCTTGCCGCGACCTAACACAACACAATATTACAACAAAAAACAAAACAAAAAACAATTTTAAATTCAAACACGTGCTGAGAAAAAGTCGGATTCTCGATTTGCAAAAACATTTATTCATTGTTTTGTTTTTTCGCTTCTTTTTGCTCCCGTTTTTGAGTGAAAAAAAAAAGACTTTCGGATCCCCGGAACCCGTTAGGTGTTTTTGCCCTACACTGTTCTTTTTATAGTGTATTTGCCTTTGATTGCATAACGTACGGTCAGTGGTCGAAGTTTTTTGGTGGGCTGCTTACATGGGGTTCATCCTACGGTATTTTGGTGACGTAAGTTAGGTTTTTGATTTTTGGAATCGTTTCATTCAACTTTCAAGGGACACTTTAGAGAGAAAAAGTTTTAAAAGTTAATTTTAAAGTACTCTTACACACATCAAAAGAAGTTTGTGATCACTGGCATCAGCTGTTATTTTTTTAATTTTAAGAAAAAACTATTCAACTGTTTTATTTCTTTTATATTCTAAATATTTACAAATTTTTAATTTTAGCTTCCTACAATGTACTCGTATCATAAAAGGGTGTTACATGAATAATAAAATACCTGTTTTCATACATAATTAATGTACATAGTTCACTTATAATATTCGCCAATGTAAATTCCTTATTTTAATTTATGTCATAAAAATAATTAAGTTTAGCCGATTTATATTCCGCTCTATAATTTATTACCATCAAGTTCGCTGATTTTATACAAAAAATATTAATTGTTATTTAGTTTTTTTTAGAGCTTCTGTTTTTGATTAGTTGATGAAATGTGGGTTATGAAATTAATAATACTTCATTTTACTGATATTTTAAGGAACACAGATTAATAAATATTTATATTTTCATTATAAGATCCTAAACTCTTGCATTTGAGTGTAATTATGAAAATAAATAATTATCGTGCAGCAAAAAAAAAGCAAAAAAAAACATCTTTAAAGCTTTATAAAAAAAACACACACACCGCAAATCACTAGAATGTTTAAGGATTCTACATTTATCAACAATGTATTGTCAAGAATTCTGTTAAAATATCTTCTAGAGTAACTTTAGATAAATGATTCGATTTAGACTCCAAAACACCTGTCTCTATTACTATATAGTTTTCAGACATAAGTACATATAATCCTGTGTAATTTCTTCTTTTTTTTTTGAAATTCGCACATCAACTAATTTAAGTTCTCTGTTCTAAAAAGATTGCACAGAATCAACTACAAAATATTCCAAAACTTGTTAAAATCAAAATGGTTGCATTTCTAAACTCCGACGCCTCCCGGATGAGATCCACAGGCAAACAGCATGTGTTTCAAAAATTTCGCCTCACAGTCGCCACATTGTATTATCTGTTGTATTTGTGTGTGAGTAGTCCAAAGATTTAGATCGTTAGAGATCCCTTACTGTCCCTGTTTGTTATGTTCGCTCGAAAAAAGCGCAATACTACGAACAGCGGGCTTATAAATACTGCATTTTTATTAAATCATGAACAAATTAACGTAAGTTCTCAGAATTAAACTTCTAAAGCTTGTAGATTTCACTGTAAACTATAAAGAACTTGAAAGAGATTTAATGAATGAAAAATAAATAATTACGACATTAATGTAAGTGCTTAATATTTTTTCTTGTAAGTAAACTCTAATTTCGTTTTGGAAATATTGCCATTGACTTGCCAAAAGAAAAAGTATCTATAATAAAAATAATTATAGATAGGAGAAACGAGCGTTCAAATTATTTAACACCACCGTGGCCATCTTTCGACACATGCGGGTGATCTTACTATTTAAATCTTCGCAGTAATCTGACACTATCCTGCGACTTGAGCGGGTGTGTGCGTAAGTCTATAGATGCGCGCACGCAGAGAAGTTGCATTGTTGCATGCTTCATTCCCACCCCCGCTACAAGGATGGGGGAGTTTTGATACTTTTTGCTGGGATTTGTTTTCAGAGAGTTGGGCTAATTCATTTTATAGAAATTACAAGATAGCCTAGCTAAACAGAGTGGAATTCTGCCTGCGATGTTGAAAATCTAAGCTACTGAATCATCATCATCAGTCTATAATGTTTCCACTGCTGGGACACAAGCCTCCTCTCTGTGAGATCAGTGGGCCATAATCCACCACGCGGGCCCAGTGCGGGTTGGTCGTTGGTCGCAGCTACTGAATAACTTATATGTCAATTAAATATTTAAAAACGAGAAATGTTGAAGCGAAAGCCACTTGTTTTGGCCCTCAGTTTTGAAGAAACATTGTAACAAAAAGCCTATGATATTTATCTGTCCAGTTAAAGACTAAACAACATCTGAGCATGACCAATAAAAATATAAGAATTAATTGATTGATACTGTTTTATTGTATCCACCTAGCAAACTCGCGACATGCTGAAATCCAATTTAAATCTAGAGTATTATCGTTCCCGGGTTGACGGCGCGTTGTGTTCCACGCGCGCCTCAAAGAGCGTCAGCATAATGACGGGGCCCCCCTCTAGAGGGCCAAAGCCTGCTGGGGTCGCGGGACTTATCTCATTACCGTGACCCCGGAACATAAAGGGCTTTTGAAAGACACCGTAGATTTTAGTCAGTACCAGTCTGACAGTCCCTCTCGCCCTGCCCGGGGTGGGAGGACTCATTTGATGATTTTACCACGTAAAAAAAGAGTAGATATTATCGTTATTTTGAAATGAAATCAAAACATATTTTTTCCATTAAATGTATTTTTTTTTTCATGAAGAATTTCATTGCCAACATAAAATTTTCAAATAATTTAAGATTAGTCAAGTATCAAAACTATTCCATCCTCCTACGGGGTGAGAATCGTGGGCGAACATTCAGGGGGTGGGTCGCATAATGTAACCTTTTTTTTTCAAACAACCATAGATTTCTTCTACCTGCGAACCCAAAACTTCTACCTGACGTGCGCCGGCGCAGATTTTGAGTCGTTTTTGAGTTACGAAAGAAAAAATTCGTATTACGAATGTTGAGGGGGCTTTTTGCTTTCAGATTTTTTACTGAATTTCACTTGTTTGTGACGTAAGGTAGTCGTTTTTGTAATGTTTATATTTTTTCATGTATTTCACAGTTATATAGGTGTAAATGGATGACTCGTTTAAATGTTTTTATTTATCTTTTTTTTTGTCTTGTTTTTAGTGTTATCTTGGTCAAATATTTATAGAGTGTGAATGAAACGTTCATATGCTTTTTAGGGAGAGATTTAATTTTCTGAATTAAAAGTTAAGCTAGATAATAAATCATTAATGACAATCTATTTCTCTTCATCGTCAAATAGCCTAAATATTTATTATTATAATAACCAACAGTATGCTATAATCAGTGTAAATTTAAACCGACTAATAAACTTTTCATGACAATTTATTCTGTTTAGCAAGAGCTGCTAGAAGTGCTAGAACTCCTAAAATGCAAATTTTTAGTTTAACGATTCGGTAACTAGCTTTCCGAATAGCGTTTTCAACAGCTTTTTATATTACATACTTACACTCGGCCTGCGTGGATTTCAAAGAAATGTATATACATATATAAGCCTATACCACACAGGAATAATATAGCATTCTACTGCTGAAAGAATAATCAAAATTGGTCCAGGAATTCCAGAGATTACTTCCTGAAATCAAACCTTTCAAATCTTAACTCCTTTTAAATCTTTCCTCTTTAAAATACATATTAGTAGGGGTGTAAAATCGTTTACCCAAATACACTTTGCATACTTCTTTAACACATTACTAACATTAAATACACTATCTCAATAATAAAAATAAAAAGTTACTTGTTATAAACGTTGCATAACGCACTTGTAACACATTACACATAGTTTCATTGTCAAGAACGCTGCCGAGTACGCTCCGTCGTGAGGATGTAGCGTGGTACAAGAATAGATGAACTTGCTTGCTTTTACATCAGGTGAGGTGGTGAAAATCGTAACCCTTTAATTAATGCAGGCTCCGTGGTGATGATGTAGCGCGGTACAAGTATAGATGAACTTCTAGACAAGTGAGCTTCACCAAGTGAGCTTCGGCCAGGTGGAGGGACGACCTACGAAAGGCGGCCGGCAGAGACTGGATGAGGAAAGCTCAAGACAGGGCTCAGTGGCGTACATTGGGAGAGGCCTATGTCCAGCAGTGGACGAATACAGGCTGATGATGAGCTTCACCGTCGATCATCATGTATTTACCATCCAGCGAGACGGTGCATGGACAGCCGCGAGCCTATTTTTTTTTAATTATCTTTTTTGTGACACGTAGATGCTTTTACAATTGAATGTTTTGATCTGCTCGTTTAATATTTTAAGTAAATAATTTAAAAAGCCGTCTTACAGACTAAAATAAAACTTTAAACCTTTTTTTCTGTGTGAAGCGCTAGGGACTCTCACCTTTACTGGCTAAAAAATCTACCATGTTCTTTCAATAGCCCTTTGCATTCCAGTTGCCTTTTAAAAACAATCTCGCGTCCCACAGATCTATGTCCGAAAATCAGAAGCAAACGAAGATAATATATTTTAAAAAAGCAACTACAAATTCATAATTCGTCTCTTCCACAAAACGTGAACCGCGTTACACCAATCAAAGACACGCACACACTCACACAATATATTTGGTGGTTCACATGAAAGTCACGGTCAACATTATACATAACTACATACTTATGTATAGTTCCTATGTATTGTATATCTATTTATGTACCCATTTATTTGTGTACTGACTAACAATTTGTGTAAAGTAACGTGTGAAGCATATAGTGTGTTGTAATGTGATCTATTTTTAAATATTGGGTTCTATTTATAAGTTAAACGAAAATAAGTTGTTATATCCTTCTATGTATAAACCTGGTTCGATGGATTGCCTGTGTCGCATGAGCCTGCCAAAGAGGCCGTCTTAGATCTCCAGTATTATGTTCCTATGGGATCATTTCGGTCCCTCATTCAGGGTTGGGTCAAAATTGTCACTCTGTTTAGCCCTCACGAAACCAGGAGACGTCGCGGCAGACGTCTTAGAAGATGGCAGTATGAGCTAGACAAAACTAACGACCAGATGCCTTAGATCTGAACATTTTGACATACATTTTGAATCTCTCGCTTGACACAAGATTCTACTTTAGAAATCCTTGCTACGCTCAGGATTCTTCTCGATTTTAGCCTCAGTCGAGCAGTGACGAGAAACGGTAAATTGGGTAACATGGTGAGCAATTTCTAGTCCTTTATAAGAAATGTCCTTATTAACATCTGATATAAACATGAGACCACAGCTTATTAAGCAAACAAAATAAAAGGAAATGCTGTCTGCCTTACGGCCCAACTTAAAAGGCCCATTTCATCAATCATGTCTTCATCTGGTCTTCCAATGTACCTTTTGAGCAACTCGATACATGACCAGTGACCACTCATTTCCTTGGCACAGTCTTGGTATTAAATTACGACGTGGTTGGCCCCCTTGGAAGCACCTACATTCGTTACCAGGTATAACCAAGCGATGAAACCAACCATATCACACAAATCTTCTGTGCCAACCTGCCAAGTTGCCATTTGCCAGTGTTGCCACACGAACCCTGGCAACCTGCCAGAACAGTCAAGGATGTACAATTGACAATACGTTAGCTAAGATTACCAACGTATTAGCTGTCAGACAGGTGTCATGGCCGTCTTTTGGGGCTCGTGTACATGTCTTATTTCATTTAATTTTAAAAATAAATTATTATGAATTACTATCATCTTTTTGCGGATTCACCTGTGTGGAGTTCGGTAACTGTCTTACGGGATAGTGCTGCCGCGAAAAAAAGTATCCTAAATGTTAATCCAGGTTATAAACTATTTGCATGCACAAACAAATTCGTTCACTTATTTTTGCAAAAATAATTTAAATCCATCCAATCATCCGCAGTACTTACTTACGAATTTAAAGTTGAGAGTTATCATCATCCCGATCCCGACATCATGACCACGTTGATTAATTTTCGTTTATTTTCAAGTTATGAGCGGGGTAAGCCGCTGGCACCAGGAAGTATTAACAATATTATGTATCCCGTGGCAAGTACATAAATGGTTCTTATTGCTCAAATAAACAAAAACCTTTGTACTTCACTAAAGCATATACTGACATACAATTAATAACTTGTATTAAGCAGTGCCCAAACATAGCTTAAAGCGATGTTCTCTCAATAGATGATTAAGACAAATATGGAAGCGTTAAATAGAAAGAAAAAATAATACAAAAGGTTGATCGTATTGTACGTAGTTTGTTAATTTGTTAAGATATAAATAGATCTTCAACTTCTACCTAATCTACAACTAGAGTCCTGACATCATCATCAGCCTATGATGTTCCCACTGCTGGGACACATGCCTCCTCTCTGTGAGAGGGAGTGGGCTATAATCCACTACGCGCCGGGCCCGTGTGTGTTGGTAGATGTCAATTGTCTTCCAAGTTTTGATTCTAGGACATGCTGGTTTCCTTTAGTGTTTTGAGAGCATTGGTGATGAAATAATTATAATACCATTGGGCCACTACTGCTCATCGACATCCAGTCTAACCGGATGTAGCTGAAAATCAGTAATTTACATGGAGCGACTGTTTAAATCCCTTCTACACGATCAACCCGACCGCCTGACAGAGGTGAACTTGGTCGTGTCAACAGTACCCCACCGTCTAGAACGCTGTCGGCTGACGGTCGGGTCCCACCGCGGACGCAGCCTGTCGGGACGGCTGCGCTCCCGATTGACTCCGCCCATATTTGGTCGCACGACCAACGTCTACACGGTAGATTTTCATTCCCACCGGACCAAGGCGGAGCAAACCGGGTTTAAAACCCCTTCTACACGGTCAGACCTGACCGCCTGACAGAGGTGAACTTGGTCGTGTCAACAGTACCCCACCGTCTGGAACGCTGTCGACTGACGGTCGGGTCCCACCGCGGACGCAGCCTGTCGGGACGGCTGCGCTCCCGACTGACTCCGCCCATATTTGGTCGCACACCGGACCAAGGTCACCTCTGTCAGGCGGTCAGGTCTGACCGTGTAGAAGGGGTTTTAGAGCTATATTTATAAACTTATAATAATAAGGTGTCAAGAAAAACCGTATCGTTCCGTACCATGATTCTGTAAAAACGGCAAAAATATTAGGTCTATTTTATGGGAGTCCCCTTAAATATTTCTTTACTCTGTTTTTTAGTCAATATTATTTCTCGCGCCCAGCATTGGTCGCGGCCATGCTGCGGGGCGCGACGGAGTGGGAAGCGGTCGCCTCCTTCTGCGAAGCAGTAATGCTCGCTAAGGAGGAGGCGGGCCGCGAGCGAGAGAGGACAGTGTCCTCCCTCCGCCCCACCCGTGGTGGTGGACGCCCACGGCGACGGACGTCACTAGACGATCTTCGGCCACCGTAGGCGCGGGCATGCGGGCTGCGAGTAAAGGGCAACTCGCTGCCCGGCCATGGACCATGCCCGGGTCGACGGCGCGTTGTGTCCCACGCGCGCCTTAAAGAGCGTCAGCATAATGACGGGGGATTATTTCCTTACCGTGACCCCGGAACAGAAAGGGCTATTGAAGGACACCGTGGATTTTAGTCAGTAGAAGTCTGACAGTCCCTCCCGCCCTGCCCGGGGTGGGAGGACTCATTTGATGATTTTACCACGCTAAAAAAAAAAAAAAAGTCAATGTTGTTATAGCGGCAATATCTCTTAATAAACATTGCAACTGTCGAACTTTCACTATTCATGAGATCCTGCCTGGTGATAGACGAAATAATGAACGAAGAGCAGGGTCTTGTTGCTTGGTTAGGTTTGAAGGAAACAGTTCAGACCACTGACGGCTTTTTTGATGGCTTTATCGAGCCTTCTGAGGGCTTTCCACCTGGTTATGCTTTGCCGTGGTCGAATTAGAAATCGCTTAATGGAGTGCGAACCCAGGTCGGCCGAAGCAAAGATAACGTCCACAGCTGGGGATTCACTGACGGCTCAGATCTCAAACGTAAACATATATGCGATGTGTCCCCACAGACAATGGCTCACTTTCTCTCCTGGACCGCAAGTCCTGTCACCTGTACACTTGACGACCTTATGACTACATCAGTGGGTTCGCGTAGCTGAGTTTTGGGCCAAACAATATGCGTAAAATGATTTGCCATCGACACGCTAAGAAGAAGAAGCAAATAAGGTCGTTTTACTCTTAGGACACGGAACCCTAAGAGATGTCTCAGATAAATAACAATGCTTCACCAAATACTCAGTAAATCCTTGACTTACACGACCCGAGAATCGAATTCACGGCCATCGCCAACGGTCCATTAGACCGACAAGGATTGTTTAATTACTGTTTTTCTTTTACCTACATAAGATAACGGAAAGTCATCCCGTCTTGTTTGTTCGTATGAGGAATCCAATCTCAAAAAATGCTGGAACGTATTATCAAAGTGTATTATCTACCCAATTTTTTTTTAGCGTGATAAAATCATCAAATGAGTCCTCCCACTCAGGGCAGGGCGGGAGGGACTGTCAGACTCGCACTGACTAAAATCCACGGTGTCCTTCAATAGCCCTTTACGTTAGGGTTTGGCCCTCTATAGAGGGTGCCCGTCATAATGCTGACACTCTTTGAGGCGTGCGTGGAACACAACGCGCCGTCGAAGACCCGGGCATGGTCCATGGTCGGACAGCGAGTCGCCCATTATTCGCCGCCCGCATGCCCGCACCTACGGTGGCCGGAGATCGTCTGGCGACGTCAGTCGCCGTGGGCGTCTACTACTGCGGCTGGGTCCGAGGGAGATCGTTGTCCTTCTCCCTCACGCGGCGCGCCTTCTCCTTCGCGAGCATGACTGCTTCGCAGAAGGAGGAGTCTTTCTTTATTAAGCTTTCTTCCCCGTGCCGTCACCTTCAGAAAATCTACGAAAAACAACCGTATTTTATTTACAATTAATGATTGAAAAATAATGATAGTAAGTACCTACTTAATCTCCTAAATTACCAATTCAATCTATTGTATCTTATTTGGCAGTAAGCTTTAAATATTCTTCATTACCTTTGCCATTTGTATCTCGAATCTTAACAAAATATATTATTACACAGTATGTAACGAACATGAAAATCATTATATTCAAGCGTATGGAATAACAAAAAAAAACTCTTGATTCAATGAGCAATGAGCAGACATCTCAAGGTCGACAAGATTTGGCCAAGTAACTTATAATTTGTTACAAGTCAACTAATGTTTAATGCCCTCTCGGTTCATCCTTTTGAAGATAAAGTTAAATTAAACAATGAATACATAAAAACTTTTGACTTTAACAATTAGTAGATAGAACTGCGTGTTTTAGTCAGAAAGTCTGATAAAACGTTCAAACTGTAATACAAGTTTACTAAACACTTAGAGAAGTGTATACTACTATTGACACTTTCCTAGAGAACTAGAAGAGTGTCTACGTACTATGTACAACAAAGTGATCCCTTCCTAGAAAGCTAGAATACTCGTAGTGTATAGTACTACATGATAATACTTAGCTCGAGTGATGTATACTGCTACTACTTTCCCAGAAAGATAGAGGAGTGTATACTATTACTATTATTGATACTTTCCTAGAGTGCTAGAAGAGTGTATACTACAACATAATGATCCTTTCCTAGACAGCTAGAAGAGTGTATACTACTATACAGTGATACTTTCGGCACACGGCGCTATCATTCCAGGGAGAGAGAATTTTAAACCTTACCCAATAGACTGATTTTCCACCAAAACAGCAAGAATTATACCGATGTCGTAACACCTTTAAGTTTGTAAGTGGTTGCAGAAGAATACAGGCAGCCAAATACTGAGAAACTAAAGGCAATAAAACAGAAGTCTGTGGTTTGTAGACTGAATGATGAAGATCAGTGTAACTAAATGCGATTTTTTATATTTTTTTAGTACCTATTGAACCAGCCCACAGTGTGATGAACATGAGCACATTTATACATAGATTTATATAGTATAATTCACTGAATTAACTACGCCCAACTCCTATACCATTGCTTCTTTATCAAAATGGAACATTCATCATAACACAAATCAAAAAGATGATTGTGACTACTTCACAAATAATTTATGTCGAAATCCAGTCCCTCTATAAAATATCAAACGATTTTACACAAAAATTCACCTATTGAACGCGAACCACCTGAGTTTTGACAAAGAAGTCTCGCCATTGTGTCAAAAAAGACGCATTTTTTGGAATAAAAATGGTCCCACGGAGTGTAATGCAGTTTTTTATTCTGTTATGCGCCTTTCTGCAGTTTTTATTGCATTTGATTGAGCATTATTGTCCCAAAAAATACTTGTGTGTCACGTTTTTTGTTATAGTGGACAGAATTGCAGTAGCTTCTTAAAATGTGTCGGATTTACTCAAAGCTCAGATTAAGTATTGTTGTATGTGTTTAATTGAATATATTAGAGCTATTCTTCTTGATATGTCACGATTTTAAGATGTGGAAGTCGCTAAAATATGTACCTACCCTATGAATATGCAAACAATTTATAAACTGCCCTGCAATTTCCCAACCATACAAAATTTGGCGTCTAGTCTAATCGGTAGTGGGGTCCAAAATTTCACAAATATTACGATGAAAAGACGGAAGCTTCTAAAGTTTTTAGAAATGACAGTTACCTACCTACCTAGAATGCCACAGACGGTTATACTTAGCAACGTCCACTCAAAAGCCAGATAAATTATTGACACAAGAGTGAATATGCATAAATTTTAATCTCCAAGACATCTGTTGTCCATCCATCCCTTTTGTAAAGTTTTAAAATCCCTAAAACTATGGCGGTCGCCGCAGGGCGCAGTAATACCAATAAATTCCGAAATAAAGGAAACGCACATTTTCTATGCCAAAGCAAAATTCCTCCAAACTAATGATTAAAAATTTAATAAGTACACACCGAACCCAACCTTAAGAGCGGGTGATAAAAAAGAGAATCGCATATCTAATTATCATACAGTAAGTCATTAAGTCTTAGGGGATGCTATTCAAGATGTTGCAGATGACGATCCGAATACAAAAGACGTAACTCTTAATCCATTCAAAGTAAAAGAAGCTGTAGTACTTTTAGATAAAGATGAAGTTGGAGTAATGGAGATGGCAAAGATAAGTGGAGATGTATGAGAAGGATGGTTGCAGGTAAAGAAATTTGAACATTCTGAGGGATGGATGAAAAAAATAAGGGTCGTGTCTATGATACAAAAGACGGTGTTGGCGTCAAGCGGCGCGATGGATGGACTACGGATGCAGTTTTAGATTTATGCCAAGATTTCAAATATTATATAGACGCAGTTAATTGAATATGACCATTTGCTAATATTTTAGATAAGGGTACTAAACAGTTAGATTTAGAAGCGACGCAAGCAATAATTTGAGTGTTAGATGGTTTTGAAGAATATTTTGGCTCAAAATTACCTGCGAGAGTTTGTTCAGCTAACATTTGAAAATGGAAGGTACCTAATTTTTGGTACAAATATTAGTACGTTGACTTGATTAATTTGAAAATCATGTAATAGAGGATTTGACTGAACTCATTATTCGCATCTATGGAATGAGCTTTGTATAAAATAGACTAGAACAGACGTTAATGATCAACATACAAACTACAGGAATTTTACGTTAAATTTTGCGGAATTCGATTTTTTTGAGAAGAGGGCCGGTGAAGAGGAAAAAGAATTCACAGCTGTCTAAAGATTGATAATATATCCTGAAACCAAAATTGTAGACATTGACATCCATATATGCACTGGTTTCACGTTTAAAGGCTGATTATGCTTATTCTATGAGAGACTTCTACAATAGATTTCTTTGGAATTGTTAAAAACAAGAGAAAAAAGAAATAAATCTACAGTCTTTACAGTCAATGAATGCAAGATGCAGTCGTCTTCAACCAACGAATCCTTGTCGTAAAGCATACTTTTTCTAAAAATACTATTGAGCCAAATTAATGTATGCAAATTACAATTTTAAACCTTATAAAACTCACAATAGAAGCCAAATCAAATCACACGGCCTATGCTAATAAAGAAAAAAAACTTTTATCACAATATTCTTAAGTTTTACCAACATCTGCATTAAACAATCTTATTTTGAATAAACACTAGAAAAAAGGTCTTTTCGAACACATTGCCACAATAAAACCTCGATCTTGAGAAAAAATACCATCTTCATAATAAAGCACCTCTATTCCAAAGACACAGGGTTGAAAACAGTCATAGTATTTTTTTGTGGAAAAACAGGAAAAAAACTTCGGCGCCCGTCTTCCTGTCGGAAGAGGAACTTATTTGATTATAATAAACATTAGAATCGATATAAAAAGTATATAAACCAGGTGCATTTAGAAATCTTTGTTTTTTGACCCACCGTACCATTGTTTGCTATAAGCTACCGGCCCCCAATACCACCCTTTCGTTTCACTTTTTTAACAAACTTTTTCAGTAGCCAAAAACTTTTTTCGTTGCCTTCAAAAAGTATTATTATCAAAAAAAAGTGAAAGTTACATTTTTTTGTCTTTTGAAAATTGCTTTGAAAACGTTGTTTGTAAAGTTAAAAAATCGGCTTCCTTTTTTGGTTTATAACTTTTTATTGCTTTATTTAGTGCAGTAGCTTTGGATTCTGTTTTGTTCTTAAATATCTCTTTGTATGGGATATCTTTGGCGACATCTTTTCTATGTTTGTGCTATTTATTTTATTTTTTGCCCACGGCGCGCGTTGCCCGCATTGTAGTAGTAGAAACTTAATATTTGGATAAAAGTTATTATATTATGTGTTAATCCAGGTAATGCCTAACATAGGTGTATTGTAAATCCTTTTCTACTCTCTATTACTTCATTTAAATTTAAAAATTATTCTTAATTATGTAAATTTTTCTTCCCTCCAAATTTTTTTTCTACACACACAATCATTACATGCCAACAAAAATTTCTAACCAATTTTTATTTATTTATAGTACTGACTTCATTCCTACAAAGTAATGAAGTAACATTAAAAAAAAATCGATCTTAGTCTCAGAACCCGTCTTTAGAGATCCGGTTCCAACATTTGCGTGATGAATGACAGGGCACTTGCACGAACCATCCCATCTACTGTGAAACCCTCTTCATTTTATACTTCCTCGATACCTTCAATTTGATTACCATCCATTGCCGCTTCCATTCCATAGATAGCTTTTGTTTTATTAAGAAAATCATCGATGGTGCCTCAAATGTAGTTGTCAATTGTTTTTGTGGACGTTATAGTGATGAGTTATAGATAGAGTAGATCAAAATGGCGGGTCCCAAAATACAGGTTCCTTGTATGTACTACGTGTAAGAAATTAGTTGCATACATGTTTGTAGATCATTTGTAGTATTAGTTTTGTTTCGTTTCTTATTTTTGTGATGGTTTCCTTAGAACACGATTTATTTCTCGGGAAGGTGAAGTGACATGTTTTTGGATCAAGAAAATCACTCATACGTATAATTTAAATTAAAAAATATCTGCTTTCAGAGGTTGAGAATCGGTATTTGAAATTGGTATAAGTATGTATGTACATACTTACCTAGATCTAGGCGGGCAGCATATCAATCTACCCAAATCGTCAATTTTGATTTAGAAGAAACTTTCAAATTTTTTACAAAAGAAGAAGGTTGATTTAAGATTGGGATAATATGAGAGATTTGTGCTGACGTCTCTACTATAACCAATTCTGAACTGAGAGAGAAAGTAGCCTTTTTAGCTGCTTAACAAAACAAAACTGACAATTTTCCTACTGCTGGGAAAGAGGTCCTCAGAGGTTCCCGGTGTCAAAGATCTATTAGCCTCATTCAATTTGTTCTTCTCAATAAATTGCTATTTATCATCTACAACTTCGTCTTTTTCTTAAAATAATCATCCCTGGAATCTGCAGGTCTAAAAAGACCACTTTAGCAACGTTATAGTATCCGTTGTGATAAAATTCGTAAAATGGAATATTCTATTGCTCAAGCAATAGAGAATATAAATTGATAAAGAACAATTGTATCGCAATTATGTTAGCATCATTGCTAAAATTGTTGCGGAACTAAGTAACCGTGGATTTTATTTAGGTACAAGTCTGACAGTCCCTTCCGTCCTGCCCTGGGTGGGAGGACTCATTTGATAATTATTCTAACATGTAAAAAAAATGTGGCGTTTTTCATTTCCTATACATTGCTAGGTATATGCTGCAGTATCTTAGAATAAAATACCACTACCAAAGCAACTTCATACAAAATGGCTTTAAACTGATCTGTTCATTTGTAATCGTCCCTATGTATTGAAATCCCTTTAGTTGCCTCTCGACGTCGCCTTCGTCATAGAAAATGATACAGTAGTTTTAGTTTGTACTCCAAGGTCACGCAGCAGCCGTAGTCAATAGATATCTATTATGATTTTCTCTATGGAGTAATAAAGTTTTACTATTGACAATGGCAAATAAAAAAAATACAGGTACATATATTTGGATATTACATTTTATGAATTTTATCGCGATTCATATTATGATACTGCTAAAGTCGCTTTTTTAGATCGACTAAACATCAGTGCAGAAAAAAAAGGAATTTGTTCAAAAATGTCCGATTTGAATTTGAATTTTTGACCCTATTCATAGTAAGGAATTTTTTTTTTTATTGTAGAAAAATTCTTGTGGAAATTTAAATACATATCTTCTATATAAATAAAAACCGGCCAAGTGCGTGTCGGGCCACGCACAGTGTAGGGTTCCGTAGTTGCTCATCAAAATACTTTTGCGAACTAATTAAACTGATTCGCTGAATTTAATTTTAAAAAGAAGAATTTTCAAAATCGGTCCAGGCGTCTTTGAGAAATCGGGGAAAATACATAAAAAAAAAGATTACGACGAATTGAGAACCTCCTCCTTTTTTTGAAGTTAGTTAAAAATAGTTGACAATAAAAACCTACCTATCCCCAAAACATACCCACCTATTATAGCTGTAAAAATAAAGTTTACAAACTTACATTTGCAGTTGAAGAACATGTTCTGCGATACATTTTGTTTAGGAAAATATGCTATCCAAGTACCTACGTTTTATAAGTTGGTCGACTATTACTCGTAAACTTGTAAAGCCTACTTAGTCATGATAATTTTCCTTCAAACTTCGTTATATATACTACTTTTGTGAATTTTTTCACACCCCCAAACATAACCGTTTAGCTGGTAGAGGGGGGGGACACTCGAGTCGAGCAAAAATTAGCACTTTAAAGCTTAATATTTCACAAACAAATCTTTTTATCAAAAAATTGTTAATGGAAACTATCAATATTTTTTAAAGACCTATTTAATGATACCCCACACTAAGGGGTACGCTAGAAATAAAAAAAACATCCCCACTTTACGTGTACAGGAGGTACCCTAAAAACAAATATTTTACTAGATTTTATTTTACCACTTTTTTGGCACCACAAATCCGTATATTTACACCAAATTACAGCTTTCTAGTACTGAGCGTCTCTGAGCTAAACTGCGGACAGACGGACGGACGGACGGACGGACGGACGGACGGACATGGCGAAACTATAAGGGTTCCTTGTTGACTACGGAACCCTAAAAATGAATTGTTGTTCGTTAGTCTGATTAAAACTCGAGAACGGCTGGGCCGATTTGGCTGATTTTGGTTTTGAATTATTTTGGAAAGTCCAGTTTTTTTTAATCGTTTCTCAGGCGGTACGGAGTTCGCCGGGTCAGCTAGTTTATAATAAAAATGTAAATAAGGTCTTGCTCTTATTTGAACCCTTTCTTCGACAAGAAGTTGAATTTATTCGAGGGGCCTATTAGGATTTGGATTACTTGTGATTATAATTTATTCAAAAAATATCAGATCTAATAAGATTACAGAATGTGTAAAATAAAATTTTAAATAATATTTGTGTACCTATCACTGAAAACGTTTACAATTATTATAACTGTAAAATTATTTTTTTCACACATTTATAATGTCCAGTTCCTCACATATCTAATTTTTAAGACAACGTCAAAAATTTTATAATTTAAAATCTCAAAAACGACTGTCAGTCAAATCACATGCACCCATCATGCACCATTAACCCCGCTTATGGAAAAACTGAAGACAGAAAAAAAACTATGACCCACAATATTCTCACAGTTTTTAATTCATATTCAAAACTGACACTGCCTTCTCTCAATAATTTACACTACAATACTTGCACAAAAAATCACTTGTTAAACACACCTGAAAACATTTGAATCGGAATAAAAGAAAAAATCGAAAAGATCCGATCAACTTCCTTCCTTACCAAAACAGGTGATTTTTGAATCAGAATTAAAAGAAAAAACTCTATTCACTAGACAGTTCAATCCCTTGCTTAGAGAAAAAATGTAATGCATATGAATAAGGCACGGAACAAAAAAATTCAAGGACAAAATAAAATAGAAATTGTAAAAAAGTCAAATGGAATTGAAAACAAAAGTGTTTCGTAACAATCGTAACACGTGATCTCGTAAAATGGAGGAAAAAAAGTGTAAAAATATTTATAAAACAAAACGTCGAGCTTTTGCTTTTTTGTTACGAAAAATATCAGTGAAGTAGTGATGTGAAATATTGCTTGCTGTGTCGATGATATTTTTTATACTATTTTATTTAGCGATATGAATATCTGTATTGAAGTAATTGGTATTAAAATTAAATTTTTAATACGTTTTTTTGTGATATCACCAAGTCTTGCTTAATAATACTAAATAAGTGAAATCCTCAATTAGACTTCATAGCAAAAATATTATTAAGTTTTTTTTAACTGACTATTTAGATCGTCATCTACATTGCCTGCATCGTCGCCTACATTGTCTCGTGAAACAAAACATTTTTTATCGCCAACGTCACAAACCTGACGTCACTTTTTCTAAAGCTAACAAAAATCGAAAGTTTAAAAAAACAAAGTAAAACTTTTTTATGGCACTGTAATTATAGGCGATGTTGTCATAAAGTGATAAAATTTTACTCCTTATTGTCACTTCATTGTTTAGAAAAGTTTTAAAAGGAGCCCGACAGTTGGTTTAAATAATTTTGTGAATTTTATTACATTTTTGTTTAAACAAATTCTATTTTAAAGCTGCATGTTGTTACTTGATATAGTTATAAAAGTTGTAATCCTGTAAGTAGATTAGAGAATCTTTCGATGTTTTTCTCTTGTGGATATTTTCGTAGAACTTTAGATAATACATTATTGTTTATTATTCCTATTAATTTAAGCGTACCTATAGTGTTTTTGTTAACAACCTGAATCCTCTTTGCTCCGTCGTAAATCTTTTCTATTTTCATTAATTTCTGGCAATCCAGAAAATGTAGCTCAGAAGAAGAAGTACTGAGAAACTTAAAATATAATTAGATTAATTTATATCTAACAGGCACAGAAAAAGTAGTATGAGAGCCAAACTTGCATTGGTATTCATAGGAATTTAATTTTAAAAAAATATAAAAAAAGTTTTAAAACTTCCTGTTTTTGGACCACTTTGAGGATGTCTAAGTCATTAGATGTTGTATAATTTGAAAATATTTTACGAATTCATTTTGATGGTAATAAGTGTAATTACCTACATTATTTATTTGTGCCATGTAAGTTTTTGCTATGAACTTGCAGTAGGTACATTTATTACATGCTGTAAATAATTGTTGTAGTTTTAATTTATGTTTCATTTTTTTTTATATTTAATAGCTGTCGTATTAAATACATGTTTTTTTTATCACAAAAACTGCAGTAAATAGTTTTATCGAGTACATTAATTGTATTTAGTAAAAAATCTATTTTTTTTTCCATTAAATTTTTTATGACACTTTAATTTAATTTATACACTTTTTTCTGTGTTTTTTACAGACACAGTAAATATGTATCTATAATTAGGTTTACATTTAAACTTGGCACGTTTTATTTTAATAATTTTTTGGCATTGCAGCATTTTTTTAAATCATCTCTTTTGATTAAATTATAGAAATATCTCCTGAATAAGCTCATTTTTTTTATGTTTGCATCGACACATCTGCCCTTACTTTTATTCTATTAATGCTTTACGGTGCATGTTTAATTACTACATGCATACATTAACATAGGAATGAATAGAATACTGCTATCTACCCTATGGACATTGCCAAGGACCATTGTCCAACGGTCCAGATGCACAGGATTAGTTTTTCAATACAGGACCCCTCTTTTTCAAACAGTCCGCTAAACAGGACAAAATAAAATAATCTACATAATTTTTTTTTGTTGATAGTTGCACAAAAAATCATAAAAAAATCTAAAAAAAAAAAGTGTCTGATAACTACTTCAGTAGCTTCGAAATTAGTGTTGATAACTTTTTTGTTGTTTTGCGAACTATCTTTACCTTCATTTTTTGTGCTACTTTTTTTTTAAATAAAATTATATTTCAATAGTATTTTTTATTACATTGTTTTCTCATTAACTTCCACAACATCCCCTGATTAATTAAAACCGTCATTAGACTGTGTTTGCACAAACACTGTTTTCAAATTTAAATTCTTTCTTTAAGGCGTTGAGTAATCGATTCCTGCCGGATCCACTGCATACAATTAGCCACCCTCATTTACGTCTGGTCAATGACAGCCCTGTTTTAATCAATAACTTCTTTTTCGCGCGCGGCGTCCTTGGTTTTTTTCCCCGGCGCGACTTTTTCTGCGCGTTTTTCGTTTATTATGTGTCAATCGGCTCGCGGTTTTTTCTCTATGAACCACGCGTCTAACGCGTCTTACCTCGTTTTCGACGATTCCGCAAAAAGCTCCGCAAAAAAGGCAAAAGCTCGTCCAAAAAATCGTCTACCGAACAGTATCTCGTATCGCCGGTCTTGTAGCCATTTTAATTATTATTTAATACCAAGGGACGAGCACGTGGCGACGCGCGCTGTCCCGCTCGCGCCACGGAGGCTGTATGGCGCCCGCCGCATGCCCTCTCTCTCGCACTGAGCCCACTTACACACATAAAAATCGTGAATAATAAAAAAAATGTGTACACATTTTTTTCGCTTAACCACCGCGTCTTGGTGTGCGTGCGGCCTCACGCCGCTGGAGTGAGACGTAGTGACTTGTCAGACGAGAGAAGACTACTCCCCACTCCGATTTTTTAAGCTCGCCTGTCGATGTTAGCGTCCGTGTGATTTTTTTCATTTTTATGTGTTAGTGTACCCCTCGCGCTGTGTAGTTCACTTTTTCTACTATAGATCTGAATTTCAGTCTCGTTTTTGCCGCGTCGGTCTAAAGGCGGACGAGCGGGCGTTTTGTATTGCATTTTTGTGATGCGAGTAGCCGGCTCCTAGTACTTGATCTGAGCAACATTGCGTCTGGAGAGGCCGGCTTTTTGTGCGACCACATGTCGTCTTGAGGAACCTCACACTCGGTACTGCAGGCCGGTGCACGCGCGATTCGCCAAGTGCGAGCGAGACGAAACGCTCACGTGTGGATTACCCATAGCTATAATTTATATAGCACACTAAAATATTGAGCACAAAAAAATCTGGTAATTTGGATCCTAGTAACGACGCCCGGCATTCATAATTTCACCGCAGGGTCAAGAGCACGGCTCGGCGTTTTTTTTCTATCGCCGGCATTTTTTAAATGTTTATTTGCAAAGAGCACGTGGATTTTTTGAGTAATTTTGGCGATAAAGCCTTGGACTGTTGCCTTTGGGACGTGTTGTGACATTAGTGTTACCTTTATTATGTGATATATTTTTAGTGACATTAGATAAGAACAAACTGTGATTTATTATGGTGATAAATAGTTGGTGATTGTGAAGAATTTTTGGATAGTGACAGGTAATATTTTTGTTAATTAATTTGGAAGTTGGATCTCTGTTTCGCCTTTACTGTGAGATGGGGGAGTGTTCTCCCCGAGAGGGGAGAGGATTTTACGTAAGATCCCTCCCGGTTGAGGAGTATGTTGTAATTGTGAGTCGGGCGCTCGCTGTCTGTCAAAGGCGACCTTGAATAATGCCCGGACTATAAATACGGAAATATTTTTGGACAGTGTACCGTGACGATATTTTTCAAATTAACTTGATTTGCGATCTGTTGCCTCTTGCTGTTTCTTTGTTTGAAAACATTTAGATTGTCGTTTGTGTGAAGTTTTTTTTTTGTTATGTAAAACAGCTGTCCAGCTTCCACATTTTTTTCGATATTTTTTTTACAGAAACTTGAAATCTATAATGTTGTTGTTAAAAAAATTGTTGTTGTTGTTGTTTTTTTTATTGTTAAAAAAATGTGTACACTATTTTCACACAATGCGATTCTGTAATGACAGAATTATCACGTATTTTTTTTTATTGGACAATATCATCAATAACTCTGGTATAATAAATAACAGTAGGTTTAAGCACGATATTTTTCTCAATTGAAATAAAATGCACTTAGAAAATAATTTTACAAAATAACTTAAAAAAGATTTAATGACGTATCAAAGCAAATATTTCAAATATGGAAATAATTAATATTTATAGCTGCATAACATGCAAATTATTTTAAAATTTCAGAATTAAATACTTACTGAAGTCTGAAGTATAACTCGGTTAAACAAGAAAAATAATCAGATTTAAATATCAACAAAATAAACAGAGTTATTTTTTAATTAAATTTTTTGTATGCTAACTTTTTAGTTTTTTTTTATTTATTTTTGACTTGAAAATTAATGTTGATAAGAACACAAACTGACAAATAAAACCCAAACTCAAAGTTAAAATCCGGAAACCGAATATAACCATGACGGAACTTAGGTTTACAAAATCCGTCACCCACATTTCCGCAATCGAATAAAATACGCTACACAATATTTTACGCAACAATTTAATTATTAGAAACGGTTTTATCCAAGATAAGTAGGTATTTCTTGTCAATAACCTTGTATCTTACGCTTCACTAACTACGAAATCACCAATGGCTGTCCAGAAACGTAAACGCCATATTTAAAAGTATTAAAACTTAGTGACAGAAAAAAAATAAAGTTGACAAGTCGTTTTATGGCGAAACAATTGTAATATAGTTGTATACTTAACTTACAATCTTTGATGAGTTTAAATTTTGTATTAAGTTAAACCACCAAAAAATTAATGCAATAATTATTTGGTTAAATAATTTTTGTGATCTAATGAAATAATTATAATTCTTTTTTGTCGTAATAAAATAAAAATAATTTTACAGTAGCTAAATATGCCTATGTATTTTTTTTTTTAATAAATCTACTTATAACTAATAAAATAATAAAAAGAGCCAGGAACCAAGAATATAAAATAATAAGTTAATAAACTTCTCTGAACCGAACTAGTCATACAAATCTAAAACTCGATCAACCAAGATGCCTTCTTTACACATCATCAAGTACCCAACCTCTTCCCACCCCCAAAACAACTAAAAACAGCTTTATTACCTGCACACAAGGGTCAATATCAAACGACTAGTGCGGGCCAAAACCGCAAGGCGATGTTGTTTTATTTTCTATACCTGCAATTACTGCTTTGACAGCCGTGTGTTCGGTCTGCGAATACAGACGATGACATAATAAAATAATAGTCGTAGTTTAACAAAACTGCTGTGATCAAGCGTACGTTAACCTAAAAAAAATAAAGGAAAATTTAAAAAAAAAAACAATCGATCATTACCATAATAATCTTAAATGCAGTATTTTATTTAAAACAAAGTGCTTCGGTGAAACAACTTCTTCTAAAACAGCTTTAACGTCAGACAGAAATTACTCGTCAGAGATAAAAATCATCATTAAATGAACGCACATGTTGTAGGCACGTCTATACAAAGTGATTATCGAAGCCTTATTTGTTGCGACATGTGGGCTAGGGGCTAGATCATTGACACAACCTACGCGCCAACTTGTCACCTGCTAGATAAAAAAACTGGCATCTTTTTTGCACGTCAAATCTATAATAAACAGACAAACAACAGTGTATAGAGATATCGATTAGATTTTTGGAGTTAGAACTTTCGCAACAACATTATAGATTTCAAGGAGTATTAAAAAAAGGTTACAGAAGGACTTTGTTTTTACAGCCCAATGAAAACGGAGGATCTCGGAAAAATTCCATGACATTAATATCAAAGGAAACTATAAGACACGTATTTTTATAAGTGCCAAAAAACGAGACAGCTTATACACATTAGATAGAATAATATTAAACTAGCCAAGATGATGGAAGGAAGGACAATCGACTACAGGCCTGATGGAGGCGGCTTAGATTATCACAATTCGCCTTTGATGGCGGAAATACCAATAGAAAATTATTCCCATATACACAGAAGTATAGAGCACTTAAGGTCAATAGGAGTACCCCCGCCTATAGACCACCATAGACATTTAGCAACTAACCTAGCTGATTTGAGAAGATACGAGCATCCGGATGAAATGCCGGAGATAAAACCGTCCGTGCTAAGGCTATCTGAATTCAAGAGTGGTTTACAAGATATGAGAGCGCATCATGACCAGGAGAATGAAGTACAAAGACAGATGACACCACATGACGACGGACCCAAAGGATACAGTGCACCTTCGACGCCGCTATCGGAGAACGGAGGCCAGTCCATTCAGGAGGAAAAGGTTAGAGATATTTTTAAGCTTCTCTGTCTAATAAACTGTGAGTCTTACTCAGAATTTTTCATTTCGTATTGGAAATGATTCACTTAACTTCTTGATTTTTTTACTTACAAAACATTGTCTATAAGCTCATTACTTTTGTTAACTGTACCTTAAATAGCAAAATCAGTCTATTCAGAACGTTTGATGCGAAAATCAGCTGTCAGATCTCAAACAAAACCACAAGTTACAAGCTAGTTTATTTGATAGACCTTGAATATTTCGGAAGTCTTCAACTGAGTCGACGTCAGGCGAATCGTCGAACAATGGTCGTTCATTACTCCATCACGATGCATCAATTCCGCATCCAAAACCATTAATATTGCGATGATCGCCAGTATAAAAGCTTTTGTTAATTTATTATAGACTATAACATTTTTAAATCCGTGATTTTAGTGTCTATCAAATGGTATCCCTTTTCGTCACCTAAAATTGTTTGTCCGAAAATCATTATCCATAACACGTTTGCTATAAAATTCAGTAACCATAATGATCAAAAGTTCTAAATATTGTTTTACATAATTATCTTCACTTCTAAAGCTGTTCTGGCATAAAATCGAGTATCATAATAATTGAATCTCCTAATATTGTATGAAATAAAGTCATATGTCCTAATCATTATATTACATAATGTGTATTATTCCGAATGTTCAATTAGGTATAGTTAAACTGATATTTCATGAAATTGTTTAGAAACCGAAGATCTTGGGATCCAAGAGCGAGCGAAGCGAGCTCGGGACTTGTGGGCACCCCGACACGGACAGGTTAGGTTCGAAGGGGATGGCGGGGTCTGAAAGACCCCGCCATCCCCTTCGTGTTAGGTTACTTTAGACCTTGCACGCAGAAATAGGAGCCCCGCGAAGCGGGGCTCCGTCGATTTTCCTTATTGGGTGGTAATCAGTAACAAAACAAACTTTAGGACTTATGTATTTTATGGCAATCGGTTTTATGTATTTTGTATATTATTGATTGTTATATTTATGACAAACGAATTTAGGACATACAGTATTTAGGAGTTTCAATGTTATGGCATTTAAATTATGTGGTATTAAGTTCGGGCAAGTTATCATTCGGACAAATGATGATTAGGACAAAAAAAATTATGTCACATAAGATTATGTATAAAAAAGTTAGGTAACACAATAGAGAACCCTATCAAATACTTTGCTGAGGTATGCGAAACTGCTAACTATTCCTGTCAGACAGTTCTAATCAGATGTCCAAGAAATCTTACAGGAACGCATTCAATTCTCACACCACTTAGAATTTTAAAGACTAATTCAGAATTGGAATAATTCATGAATTGACTACAATTACTACAGGTTATATTTTTGTCTTAACCTACTTCGTCCCGTACCGATTTGTTTATCTATTTTAAGGTATGAATTAACACCCACCCATACCGGAAGCCCTTTGACTTGTATCTAACCAAGAAGCTTATTAAAGATTCAAGTCTTTCTAAAATGTTTACTCACATCAAGTCTTGTTCGAATGCGAAATTCAAGTACACTCAAATGACGGTCATACGCGGTTACGCGGTAGCTATCAAGCACTCTTATACAAAAAATAATGTTTATATTGTACTTGTTATCTCTTCCTTATTTCATCAGTTTATAATAATATCTAACCCTTGACTCTGGATAATGATTATCGAGTGTTTTTTATGGAAGTTGACTGCCTCGTGTCGGGGTTTGAACCCCAGGTCGGTATGTTACTAAGAATTCTTTGGTATTAACCCAAAGTCTGAATTAGATAGCTTGCCCCCCCATCACGGAAAATATGTGCGGAGAAATCTACCGATTTTTTACGAAATTTAAACATTATTTAAAAAATCTGTAAAATTCTAAGAAAGTTTAAAAATATTCTTGTAAGGAATTTGGTTAATTGATGATTTAATAAGGTCGTGTATTTGTTATTGTAATTTCAATTTTGATATACATTGGAATGCAAATTAGTTAACAAGTTCTCATAGTTAAAACGAATAGGTATATGTATTTATTTATGCTTATTATTCAAGACAATAGCATTTTTGTACGTCCGTAACGTATATTTAAATAATGATGAAATCGTTGTAATTTTTTTTATTTGATCTTTCATTTATTGACTTTAAAAAGCAGTTCCATATGTCAAATAAAACCGTCACAGTAACATTTTTGTTATGTTAATTACACACTAAAATATACATACAACAAAAATAAACCTTTAACATATTTTTTATTAATTTAACATTTGTGAAACTTTTTATTTTAACCAATCCGTTAACTTCTAATTGAAAATAACAATTATAAATACATAATTATTTGTTTCACAAAAATAATAATTATAAATAATTATTTGTCCCACAAAAATAATAATTATTTGTTTCACAAATATAATTATTGTTCATAATTAGGTATTTGTTTCATTAAAATAATTTATACAACGTCTTTTATCTTAGCATAAATGAAAGCCGCGTCTTATAGGTTACTCTTATAAGACAGATGAGCACGGATGAGCCTTGAAAATATTCAGGGTCAAGTTCAAACGGCAGGTCTTAATACATTTGACTGCTTTGTTTTTATTAATGCAATTACATAGATAACGAACCGTGTTGTTTAATGAATTTAGTAGGTATTTGTTATTTAACGTTTTCCGGGGTAATATTAATCTTTTTCTTTGTATGAACAATGCTTTTATTGATCCTTTAAGACCAATAAGACATTTCAATTGATTCCAATTAATATATTTTTAGTCGAGATTTTTTTCTGGTCATCATCATTTATAAAACATTTCCTCTACTATTTCCACTCTCCGGCCATTATCCTGATGAAATCGTTGATCAAAGGATGTCTCCTTCCACACAAATAAAATCTTAACCTCACAAGTCAACATAAAATAACTAAACCTAACAATATCCGGGGACCTAGAAGGCCAGATTAGTGGAATCATTGGGTGTGATTAAAATCACGGACACCTTAACTGTTTTTTTTTAAACTCATTAAAGCAGCTGAATTTTCAATCTATGAACAGTTTACGTATTTTAATTCATATTAGAACACTTTACGAAGTGTTTTTATGCCCCCAAAAGCATAAAATATTGGGTAAAAAAAGACAAAACAGAAAAAAATACCTACTAAATAAAACACGTGTAATATTATTTCCTTCACATTCAATCAAGTAATTCTGCACGAGCTTTTTAAACACGATAACTTATGGCCCGGTAGGCTCCCAAATGGTTACAAGGACGTTGATAAGAAACCCTCTGGCTTCACATTATGTAAGTTTTCGTAACATAAGTTACTATCCGGGTTTGTTTAGACTTTTGAAGATATATTTAGTGGTTCTATTTAGTATTCAAACGGTTGAACTGGATTTTAAATTAGAAACTTGGTAGGTATAAATTTGTAGCTAGATTTAGAATTATAATTCTTAATAGTTATTTGATAACGTAATTTACAAAAAAATAACAGAATCTTCTTAATATTGGTTTATTTTATGCAAAAAATATATATTTATAGTCTATTTGAATTCTATTTGAATAGTCTTTTTGAGGATTTTCTAAATCGAAAAAATAGGTACAGGTTTATGATAAATGGTACCAAAATGAGCAGCTACTAGAACTTACGATGAATATCGGTATCGTTTCTGCTCGTATAAATCAAGTTTGCTCACGTTATCTTGTAGATAGGATTACCAAAATTCGAGAATTTTCAAGGTTATGCCCGATTTGCATCTAAAATTATTGCTAATAAAACTGCTTATCCTAATAAAATTACTGATTTATAAAAAAAGAAGTAGCTTAAAAACCGGAAGAGTAACTTGACACACACAATAAAGTGTTTTATTTAATTAATTATAATATCTAGTCGGCCTACCACAATCCTTTACTGGTTATAGGTATTTAGTTTTTCTCCGGATATGAATTTTCTATGGATGACCTACGCCATGGGGAAAACGAAAGGATCTGTCAGACCTGACTGGACCAAATCAGTCTTCAGTGTTCTCAGATTCTATATGTAGGTATATTATATAACTACCTTTATCATACAAAATCACTTGGTAACACCATTTTCAATAACAGAATAATCTTCAGACGATGTCACTCGTATTTTTGCAAATTTATACCCAATGCCACGAAAAAATTACTGATGTAGAACATTATTTATACATTCTTTTCAGTTTCACACTGTTTACGTTTTTGTCTGACCCCGAAATTTTTTTTACTGGTAAAAATTTGACTCTCAATTTTCAATTTAACCTTCGGAGACTTCTTATCACAGATATTAATTCATCTGCTAAAGGAAAATGTATTTATTTGTGGGGTTTCTTTTGTATACTTACCTATCTTTGCTTTTCGAGATTTCAGTTTTCAATAATTAATGAAAATGACGAATGAAATATTAAATTTATGTTTTGTATGTGTCAACACGTCAGTCTTCTATATATATATTTTTTGCCTTTGTTTTTTTTATTACAGCTAGCGATGGGTCGTTGACGGTTTTTCCGTCAACGAAACGTTAACTTTGATTCACGTTTGTCAACTAGTTGATCAACTAGTTAAATTCGTCAACGAGTTGAACGACTTAACGTGTTCGTCTCGTTGACGAATTTAACTGTCAACTTGCAACGTATACGTAATTTTTTTTTATGTACAAACTAACATATAAAATTGTGTGAAATCAAAGTTATTATTTCTATTTTTCATAGAGTTCGCCAAACCTTTGCGTCTTAAATAATAGTACATTTCAAATACATTGGGATTAGGTATCTGTATCTGTGGTAAACGTATGTAAACAAATTGCACCAAATTACTATTCTTAAAATAAATATTTCGAAAATCAACTCTTTCAACCGCTCGCAAAGTCTCAATCTATGACGTTAAAAATAACGAACCAAAAAACTCAACGTTGAAATCAACGTAAGTTTAGTAAATTGCTCAGCTCGTTGCGCGAATCAACGAGACGAACGCAACGAGTTCAACTCGTTCGTCTCGTTGAATTAACGAGAACGCAAATCGTTAATTCAACGAGACGAACGAGTTGAACTCGTTGCGTTCGTCTCGTTTGAATTAACTCATAAACGCCGTTGACGAATTCAACTATGTAGTTGATTCATATACAGTTAACGTTAATACGTTGAAAGGAGATCAACGGTTGATTCAACTAGTTCGTTGATTCAACGCTCATCCCTAATTACAGCACAAAAATATCAATACCTGACCGTGACTCCAGTTTTTAATATAAACATCCAAATTCTCGTTGCACATATTCACGTGTTTCGTATTATTTATTAGTAGCATTTAGAGAAGCTGATTTATGATAATAAATAAGGAAAATTACTGCTTTGGTTATAAAATATAAGATCCATAATTATCTGTTGAGTGTATGGATTTTCCAAATCCCATTCAATTAATAGGTATCTGTATTTTATTTACCAATGTGCATAATTTGTCAGCAGCAATAATTAATTAAAACATAATGACTTAAAAGTTACAAACAACTTTTCGCTTGATATAGGTATCAGTTTTTTTTTTTTTGGGAGCGAGACCTAATTAATCTACTATGATACTTTTTTTTTCTGAAATCAAGATCATCAATATGTACATCAATAAATAAACCACAACGGCTACCTTACATAAACCTTCCCGAATCGATACTACCGAACATATTTTGCACGTCGAATCGAATAATCTATTCTGCACGTCTAATATCGATTATAAAAAAAAACCCGATCTTGTTTCCCGCGCCCGTTCGAGCGCCGAATTCGCTTCAAGGCCGCATACCAAGTCCAAACCGTCCATTGTCAATGTCGCGGGCTAGCGCGAATGACGGATGTGTGTGTACATACAATACATGGCGGTTTGGCGGGAATTAATTGCAGTTTTTTTTTTTCTCTTTTTTTTGTGGAAATTAAAAGCTTTGCTCAAATATTTCTAGTATTTATACAAAAAAAATGAGCTTTGTACTTAGAAATATTTTTTTTTTCAAAAAAAAAAACGTATATGTAATAATCGCGTTAATTGTTATTCTATTATTTTACCTAAAATAAGTGTGTGACACATTTAAAAGGCAATAATCATATAACTTATTAAATTATACAAACAACTTTTTTATAAGTGGTCATTGACTCGAAATATACCTAATTAATTCAGCTGTCATTATCTTTGACAGTTTTTTTTATTCAAGGTAGAAGATAAACATACCAACTACACATTACTTAATTGTAGAAACCGATAAAACGAAGACCACACGGAAATTACTATAAAACAACATTAAAATAAGACACAAAAAGTAATAATAAAACAAATCATCTTAAATTACAGTTTATACAACCCTTATATGAACCCAGAAATATTAATATCTTTGACGAACTTGAATCCACCTTAAATGTTACGTAGGTAAGTAACAAATACTACATCAAAGTCAAATAGGTATTTAATTTACTAACATACATCACTAGAATATAAATAAAAATAATATTTATCAAAATAGAAGCAAAATAATTATACTTCAGAAAAATTTAACAAAATTATTTTGCTTCAATAATTATGTTAAATTTTATTTTAAAATAATGTGATGAATTATTTAACTAAAACGTTAATGTTTTCTTAGGGAGTACCCTATGTTTCTTAGGGATATGTAAAGAAATATTTATATTAGCTTATGGGATAAGCAGACTTAACAGTTAGAAGTCACGTTTGCCAAACACGTGCAGACTAGCATTTAAAAATGATAAATCAGATAAGAACTTAAGATTGATAAAGATTTTTGTCAAATAAAATTATTTTAATGATTTGGATTTACATAAAATAATTGCAGGCGTCCATTAATAATTTTAAAACCCAAAAGGATAATTAAATTATTTTTAAATTTTCATACTTTAATTTCAGAATTAAATGTTATTAATTAAGCAATAAATTATCATTATTTATATTTTAGACATTATTGTTTTCTTAGAATTGAAAAAAAAAGTTATTATTAAATAAATTGATCTAACCGTGTACTTCCTTAAAATATTCTTAAATTGACTAACTTTAGTCTAAGTCAAACGTCTTGATCCAAGTCAATTCTCAGAACGAATTACCAAAATCATTTTCTATAATGACGTTGTTTCACAATCCTTGAACCCACTTTCAAGGGCATACAGTCGACATTGGCGTAGCAATTATTTTAGTGAGCGCATAAATAAGTTTGTTGGTTTATAATTTTGATTGACACTAGCCATTACGGCTGAGTAGGTATTGCGTCATACATAACGACGCATAAGATAAAACCCAATTATTTCATGCAACTTTGTACTTTACTCAGTTCATTACAAAGCCTTAATTCGCTCGCAGTGTTTATATAAATTATTTTGAAGAAACTATTATTTACAAAGGAATTTGAACATTATGTTTTAAAGGAAAAGTTTCAGTTTTGTAAATTAACGTGCATTCGTTAATAGGTCTGAAATTTTCTGGTGTCCTCTAAGATTCTTTCAAAGGAGAATCTAATCATTTACCCTTTAAAGACAAACCCAAAACAAAATAATTCAAGAAAAGCAAAAAAAAACTGGCCAATAGCGATTCGAACTCGCGAATGAAGGGTTCTGTAACATTTATTGATGTTATTTGTTGTTATCAAATAAAGGAATGACGTGGTCAGAAATAGCCCAAAATAGAGAGGTTTGGAAGCAAAAAGGTGAGGCCTTTGCCCAGCAGTGGGACACAAACTAGGCTACCTATAAAAAAAAACGCATGATCTTGATTTATAAAACAGAAAAACGTTAACAAAATATTTACAAAAAATAAACAAACGAAACGTTCCGTTCGAAAAGGGAAAACCACACAATCGTTAAATAAATTCCTATTTATAATTTGATTGCATTAATTTACATAAACAATACCAGTTACGTATTATATAAATATGTTATTGAGTCATGTTTTTTTCTTTAAAAATTAAGTCAATAATCTCTTATATGTTCCTATAGCTAATACACGATATAGCACAATAGTTTTAGACTCCGGCCCATGCTTTTAATTTGTTTTCGCGAAAGACAAGATTTGTGACAATATATAATTATATATATGTATAATATATATTTTAATAGCCTATGACACTCGGGAGTAATGTAGCTTACTACCAGAAAAAAAATTATATCATTAGTTTTCTACATACAAACTTACAAAGAAATTGTTAATTCTTTATAATATTAGCATAGATGTTATAATGATTAAAGCTGTGAAAATCATAAACAAGTCTAGTATATTCTCATGCTGCATGTTTTTTTAAGGAAATCCCTTGATTGGCGGGAAATCCCGGTGGAAAAAGTATTTGCATACAGAGGAAACATTGATTACTACGCTCGCTTACTTTAAGTTAGACCCTCCTCCAAGAACGCTACGTGATACTTATAGAAACAACTTCCTAAATAAAAACTTTTTCAAAAAAAATGTAACCGCCTTCAAAAACAACCACAAAAAAGTGAAAAATAATCTACAAAATAACTTTTCTTTCGGAAGTCGGTGCCTTTGTTTTTTTTTTCTTTTCATTGTCTTTTTAGCCACCGACTTCCGAAAGAAAAGTTATTTTGTAGATTATTTTTCACTTTTTTGTGGTTGTTTTTGAAGGCGGTTACATTTTTTTTGAAAAAGTTTTTATTTTACTCTTTTTAGTTTAAATATTGAACCCTAATTCTTGTCAAGAACATTATTCCTTCGCACCGGTACTTAAATCACTCATGTGCACAATAAGCTAATAAAATTCCATATCTCAAAAATTACTGAACCGATTTTGATGAAACTTGCAGCATTCTCTAAGTTAAATAATACCTAGTACAACAAAAAAAGAATTACTTAAATCGGACTTGTAGTTCCGGAGATTATGCGAACACAAAGTAAATCAATCGATGCCTACTCCTTACTCTTAAGGAGTTGTACCTTCCATCATCAGGTCATCCACCTGAGATGATGATTATCAGATGCAAATACTTGAACAGCTTTAGAAAATATATGAAAATGGTACTATGTGCCTATAAAATTTGAAGGTTGCCCTCGATTTCCCTGGGATTCCATCATCAGATCCTGACGTGATGATCATGGGACCAATTGGAAAGTATACCCTTTCAAACAAAAGAAAAAAATTCCAAATCGGTCCAGGCGTCTTCGAGAAATCGGGGGACATACATAAAAAAAAAAAAAAAAAGAATCCGACGAATTGAGAACCTCCTCCTTTTTTTGAAGTCGGTTAAAAATGGTTAAAAATACAGGAATACAAAAATAACTTTTTATTCCCCCATCATCGGTAAAAGCAGTCAAGTTATCACTTTTTTTTAAGTGATAAAATCATAAAATGTCAGACATGTACCGACTAAAATCTGTCTTTCAATAGCTCTTTACGTTCTGGGGTCACGGTTGCTCGTTAGGTCCGCAACCCCGGCAAGCTTTGGCGCTCTAAGGGGCCCAGGCTGCTATCACTGCTTGAAAATTGCTGTTTAGATATTTGGGCATTCATCTAAATGATCATCAAAACGAGCAGTAATTTAGATTTCTCACAAAGCCACGATGATTAACTAATTCTTTTAACTATTAAGTAAAGCAAAAAGCGTGAACCCTTTAACTAAAGATACGCGGACAAAGGGAGTTTATAGGCACTGTTAAATTTTGTATGGAGTAGTGCATTTTTTTTTTTTTGAAAGCGCGAATTGCGATTTTTGACCACTAGTTTTATTAAATAAATCAGTCACCAAAACAATTTATCTTATACCTATCACTGAAACTACATATAAGAAGTACTAACAAGTTCTATTTCATACAACATTACATATTATATTATTTAACAGTCATCTACAACTACAACAAACAAAATCCAACAAACAAATAGTGTTGTGCAACATCACTCGGACGAGTCGGACGTAATATCGATGCTTCAAGCCTCGAGAATGACGTCCAAACTCCAAATGTGAGTCGGTACCGAAATTACACTAATCGTAGTACCGTCACGCGATTCCTCTATCTTTATCTCGCGATATAATTTGGCCCGCAGGCTATGCCCAACATTCTTTGTTTGCTTTGTGTCTGTGATTCTTGGGTTTTTCAGGACATTCCTAAAGAAATCTGTGAATATTTTTAGGGAAATATTTATTGATTCAATTTTGAGTGACCAAAGAAACAGTTGAGTACATTCAAGACAAAAAAAAAATGTTTTAATTAATTCTGAATCTTAAAGTTATTCGTCAAAAGTCTTGTTTAATAAAAACCTTTAAAGAAAAATAAAAAAATACACTGACCGTGTCTAAATAAATAAAGTCATAAGTTAAAGGTGTATGTGAAGTCACTAGAAAGAACAAAGAGGAAACACTAATAAAAAACATCAACAATAAATTTTGATATCAATCAACAAATTAAATAAACTTCATACCGGAGATAGAAGATCAATGATAAATCTTAAAGACATTCTCATCTAAAACACTTCGTGAGATTTAAATATTCGATTGGCTACCGATGAAAAGATAAAAACTCGAACAAATGTGATAATAAATTAAAAGTGTATGTAAAACTAGATGTATATTAAACTGTACATTAATTATTGGATACACTCGGAACAGTTCAATTCTAGCTTTGACGTCATCGTCTGTCAAAGTTGAAATGCTTGGCTAGGAAAAATACTACACTAAAAAGTTTCTAACACTGAGCATCGTAGAAACATTTAGTTTCAATAATTCCAATTTTTTTTTTTGTTTTTTTTTTTTTTTTATAGGGACTAGTTTTGGCCCGAGGATTGTCTCACGTGTTTGGCATTTATTCCACGATAATATTTAATTTAGACAGGTAATAATTTTTAGGGTATTATTTAGCCACCTATTTCTGAAAGAATTTTCGGAATCAGATCAGTAGGTTTGAAGATTACTCCCTACATTCAAAAATTTAAAAAAGTCTATAAAGATAATAGTGTAGTTTCTATCCGTAGAATTAACTTCATCATGGTTACACTACGTCTCGTTCTTGAATTCACTCGTTAAGTTACTTATAATAAGCACATGTTTAATAGTATTACTTCCTTCTAACGTATCTCTTGCATTAATAACTTTAGTGGTATAGTCATAGAATTCATTTTTGTTCATCTCGTTGTCGGTGTTAGTTACTGCCCGTAGTTCTTCGTTAGAAGGACTGACATGCGGTCGACTAGTGTCATGAGTTGTTTTAACTATTAATGTTGCTGTGGCATTGGTCTGTTCGCTAATTTACTTGTGTCTTCGGAAATCATAATTAATGATTCTTAAATTATCTTAATCTTTGTGCATTTCCTTGGAAACTTTATCATCCTTTATTGTAGAAGTTTTTTCTGGTTCTTCAATTCTTTGAATAGTTTTTTGTAACTTGTCTTTAGTTGCCAACATAGTATTTGCACTAATAAGCTAATCATTATTTTCATTATATTTATATGATTGAAGTTTTTTTCGTCTGCTAATTCGAATATATGCATTTGATTGCGTTAATCTAGTATAATCAATAGTTCGAATTCCTTTCAGGAAGTATTCAAGTTCATTGTAGGACATACATATTGATTGAGTGCTAAAATTTTAGATTTATGTATTTTTCGTCAATACTTTTTGTAAGTACATGAATTTGAATCGTTGCAATTAAATTATTAGCAGTAACGGTACCTACCTATTAAAATCATCATTAATGTATATTTTTGCATTATCACGCAAAGCTAGTAATAGCACAGGTTCTGTATAAATGGGAATGGGCAATCATCTCCCATGCTGGCCCAATATGTGTTCAAATTTTTGGTTCTCCGTTATGATAGTTTTCTCACGATCTTTTCCTTTTCCGAAATCAATTTTATTAAGAGTTAGTGCACCTGTTTTTCTTCCATAATTTGAAAATATCTATCTTCTGTATTTTTTTCTGAATTCCTCTCTTTCTTATCCAAATGATCTCTAGTACATCTTTCTTCATCTGTTGTAATAGCTATAATTTCAACATTTTCAACTAAATCAAAAACAGTTGTAGATAACTTTTAAAAAACATCATTAGAAAATAGCTCTATAATTTAGATTATTTCCTACTGATCTTTAATACCTGCTACTATCTACTAGAAACCAGTTTGGGCAACTTGTAAAACATATAAATCATTGGACCGAATACTTGTATGTAAAATGTCATCTGGTTCTGTATCAAGTTGCTTGTGGTTTTGGGACCTTACATTGTTTAAGTAATAAGTACAAGAAGGTCTGACATATGTCGTTTCTGTTCGTAATAATTATCTTTACCTGTTGCAACAGAATGGAGAAACTCGTGGCTAAGTATGAGCGTCACAGGTCGCTCTTCGAGGTTAAGACGCGCTTGCTGAAGTTGGTCTGTGGATGAGTGACCAGCTATCATAGCAAGTTTCCTAAGTGTTTCGTAAAGCTAGTTAAGCCGTTGGTTTTGACTATCATTTGTAGATCTTTGACAGTCGTTTCTGTTAGAATCTCGAAGGTCTCGACAGCCAGTCGAATGGGACTAAGGGTATCGCAGTAAGTCCCAGTAAGAGCAACGGATTCTTTTAAAGTAAAAAGTTATTTTAGAATATGAGAATTTAAGAGGTTTACTGTTACTTTTGAAGTAAATGAAGTTTCTGATGATTTATCTGTCTATCAAAATGTACAGGAAAAATAGTACTTAACCACGAATACTAAGCAAATTTATCAAGTCAGATCAATCAAAAGTTTGAGGCTTTGAATGAGATTTTTTAGGCTAAAGCTCGAATCCTGCTTGGAAGTATGAAATTAAGTGTTAAAAATACAACTGTAATGTTGTTAACACCTGTAATCCCAGAAACGCCATTCAATAGTTATGAAGAATCCAAACAGACTTGCAAAAAATGTAAGTCAAAATATTTTTCAAAAGGCATCTAGTAAAATGATTTATCTTCATCTGACGCAGTGCCTGTCAATCAAGCAAGAGATTTTTGTATTAGGATAATCATATTTTATAAGAGCGTCGAAATTTAAGATAAATAATTCGGGTATAATTTTTAGGTAGGTGGAAACATACGGGTAGACTTATTGTACGGGAACGACGCGTTTAAAAACTGTAGGCATTGTTTTTATTGAAAAAAAAAACAGGGTAAAAAGGATCATTACTCGGTTCTGTAAACAAAGAGAATGGTCAGAATGGGGGTCAAAATTAAATGATAGCTGATTACAAATGTGTAAGAGAAAAAATGACAAATGAATTAATAGGTATCAAAATGGGAATGTAAATAATACTACTTAACAGCCAAATAATACTCTAAATATCCTGATCCAAAAATAAAGCAGCATCATAACAAAATTAGCCTAAAAACATGTGAAACACATAACTATTCCGCGGGCACCCACACACGTGTTTTGTATAGCGAAACGAACTTGACCTTAAACTTTAGTTGGACGAGTCAAGAGTTAAACAATGGCTTTACAAAATTGAAGGCACTGTTAGATAATCAAGCTGTTGGATCGGTTCTTCCAGTTGTTTGGGATAATAGATCATTTCTTTTTTTAAAGTGATATCATCTATGTGTAAGAGGAAATGGTTAAAATGAAATGATTAAGCTATTTTAGAAAGGCAGAAACAGGTCTTCTACATCGTAGGAATCTAAATACATATTTTCATTTCTTTCTTCTTCATCGTCGTGTTGATGATTCCTTTTAATTAAATGAGCTTCAACCAAAGCTCTGACATTTTATTGACAGACAAAGATTTAATCCTCAGAAAGATTATTTTAATATTTCTATAGGCTTTTTGAAACATTTTGTCAAAAGAAATAAAAAAACCAACAGAGAATGCTATAAGACATAGCAACAGCCTCTTGATCATCATCTTCAAAACCAAAAATCGCAGCATATTCTTTCCAAACACTCTTCCGTATATTTCCATCAACACTCAACGACTAATTGTCACCTACTTGTGCTTAGCAAATTTTAACAAACAAGCCACAAACTCACTCGACTGAGAATATCGTACATAACAACTTGAATCCGGTTTCTTTATATCTAAATATATGATGTATTAAACTTGATTTTTGCACTAACACAAATAATAATTGGCAAAGGTGTTTTCCGCGACTTAATTTGTATTAAAAAATGTGGGAATACACTTTTCCACTTCCTTTTGGGTTGAAAATCATCAAATGGACCCCATTCAGGGATAAGCGGAAAGAGTTTTCAGACTTGACTAGCTGAAAAACAGCCTGTACCTTCAATGAGCTTTTGCATTCCTGGCTGCGGTAGCCTCTGAAGACTCTCCTGTGACCCAACCATCATCATCTTAGCCTTTTCTCAACTATATTGTGGTCGACTTCCAGTCGAAGCAGAAGCTGTTGAATATCAGTACTTTTCATGGAGCGACTGCCTATCGGACCTCCAGAACCCAGTAACTGGGTAATACGATACCCCATGGTAAGACTGGTTGTCAGACTTTGGAGCTTCTGACTGTGACTAACGACTGTCAAAGATAAATGATAGCCGGGACCAACGGCTTTACGTGCTTTCCGAGGCACTGAGGAAACTCGCTATGGCAGATACAACCACAGACCAAGACCTCTGCAAGCGCGGATTAACCTGAAAGATCGGCCCCTGTGTAATAATAGCCACGAGCTAACCCACTGTATTTTTTTTTATCGTGGTAAAATTATCAAATGAATCCTCCCACCCAGGGCAGAGCGGGAGGGACTGCATTCAGGAGACAGAACAAAACAAGGCCAATAGCATAAGATGCACGGTGTCCTTTAATAGCCTTTTACTTTCCGGATTCACAGTATTTCGTAAGAACCGCGACCTGGCAGGCTTTGGCCTTCCCTGTATGTACTGTGTATACTGACACTCTTTTAGGCGCGCGTGGAACGCAACGCGCCCCGTCGACCCGTGGATCTACTGTATTTGATAAAATTAATAAAAAAACGTCGTAGACATAATGACTAAAAACAATGGGTACGCTCAGTACTCTAAAACACGGATATGCGCCTTGTCAAAACAAGCAGTGGCAACCGAAAGCGTTGCGATGACGTCACCTCAGTACCGTGACCTTGGCGCCGCTCAATGCCAGCAGAAATTAGGCGCGCGCGCAGGTGGCGCATCCATGCTATTCTCGTGGTGTGTTGCCATGTGTTTTTTTATTGTTTGGTGATTTTTTTACGATTTAATTTTAGATTAATAACATAATGAATGGGATGTTATTGTATTATAATATTTGATAAACTATAAACAGTTTTAAAAAAATATAAAAATGTTGCAAAAGTTTTTTTACGCAACTGCACACGTTTATTGTACTTAGTTTTTTTTTAATAGAAATTAGATATGAAATGATGATATTATCAATTTTAATTTTGTTTTTATAGCAATCACAAGCTTCTGACAAAATAAAGGAAAAAATAAAGTAAAGGGGAACGAAAAAAATCGAACTTTTTTGTACATTATTTTTAGGTATATGTATATATTTCTTTTAAATAATTCACAAAACAACCTTTTTTCACACTACTTTCCTCATTGAATAAATAACTCGTTATTATCCAAAACGCAAAAAAAAATAATAAGGTCATTAATATTGTAGAAATTCATCCCTTCAAATAACGTTTCTCCCACAAAACAGGGAGTTATGTTAGGATCAACTGGCAACCCACATAGTACGTCATTGTGTTAATTTTCGCGATGCCCCAGACTCGTTGCGCAATTGTTCGGTAACTTCTTCATTGTTTGATAATATTTTTTGTTGTTACCTTTCTTCTCAAAATTGTTTTATTTGCTTCTTTAGGTATTTATTACATTTACTTACCAAAATAAATATGTCAAGATCTAAAAGTTTGCGAACCCTTTGCAATTTTCTTTTTCTTTTATAAAACTGTTGCTTTCTCATCCCCTTTTATACATATAATTATAATGGTCTTGAAAAGAACTGGCGAAAGGTATACATAATAATAAATATAAATTCATTTTACTTAATATTAAAATATATACTCTTCCTTGTTTTTCTTCTGCCTAAACCTTCGTGGACTGGGCGTATGCTAAGTTTCTTTTTAAATGAGTTAAATATTCAGTCAGCAAAATAAAAAATCCTTATCTTTACTAAGCAGATGAGTTTGTTTGGTTGAACGCGCTAATCTCAGGAACTACTGACTCAAATTGAAAACATCCTTTTGTGTTGGATAGTCTATTTAATGAGGAAGGCCATAGGCTATAAAACTTCACGCTATGACCAAAAGAAGCCAAGCAGCTAGGTAATTCAACAGAGAGAAAGCTGTAATTTTTTTTTTCGCGAGATGCTTAAGTCTCTTTACTTCGCAAGCCAAGCAGTCGCCATCTTAAGACATTCAAAATATTCACTCAGCTACAGGTTAATCTGCCTAAAATACCAGAAATAAGTAGGTACATAATAAGTACATCCATAACCTCAAAATCGCTGATGCAGTAACGACCTTCCGAATCTAAACGCACTACCGCATTAAAAAAATACACTCTCGGACATAATTAAATACAACCGCGAAAAATAGCAATCCGATTCTAATTATAGCATCAATAATCGTCAATTTGACAGTTCAATTACTTTTTGATAAATTAAATTACATTAAATATTTTTGAATTTTAATGGTTTACTAACCGGTCATTTTTAAATCGTCGGTAAATTATGTGGCACACTTTTTTATAAATATTTGGAGTGTGTTAGATTTAATGTTGCTAATTTATTCTGTGGATCAAATATGATATTATTAAAAGATTTATGTACCGACAATTTTAATGACTTAATTATTTCTGTGCATAATTCAATGGTACTTTCTGTAATTTCTTTATTTTTTTTGATCAAAATTTACAAATTTAGTGTTATTTTTACAGTCTTTTAAATTATGTCTTACTTAACCACAAAATATTGAATAGTTTTACACCGTAGTTGAACAAGTACAAAATAATAAATCAAAATAGTTCCCTTTGAACCCTAAAATGATTAATTTGGGGTCCCTTAAAATAGCAAGTGCAGGCGAAATTAGGAGAGGTCTTTAAATCGCCAGTCATCATTCAAGGGTTGAAGTTGACCGAGAGCCCTTTAAAAGTTGCCACTAATTAGTTATTTTAATCAATTTTGTTTGGAAACTAGAAAATACCAAACCTACGTGTTTGAAAAATAATGTTTTTTTACGCAGTTATGAGAACTTTTTCGCAAATATATAAATTCACATACCTACCTACTTTGATTAAAATAATTTTAATCAAAGCATACCTACAATACAGTTTGTGAATTTAAATCTTTGATAATACTTAAAAAAAGAAATTTATTTTTCTGTAATTTTCTCAGGAAATTAAAATGATGTTACTCTATTTTTACATAATTATTTAAGTAATCATTATTTATTTATAGTTTTTGACATTAAGCATGTTTTTCAAATTGTCTTTTCATTTATTTCATAGTTAAGTCCAAATAACAAAATTATAAATATCATGCTTCGTGACATTACCCAACAAATATAATAGTTACAATAAATCTATCCCATCTAGGAGATAAGAAGAACCCGCTCTAATCTAGGGGTCCGTGTATCTATGCTAATTACAGGAGGGTCTTTAATTTATCCGTTTTGTCTGACCTCTGCTAGTTTGGGTGTAGATTTATGGTTTACGATGGGTTTTCTTAACCTTAAGATATTGTTGAGATGTTTAAATACTATGCAAGGGGTAGAGAATTCTTCCGATATTTTGACAGCTATCTTCTAAAGTATTGCAGTGTAAAATGCCTGTTTGTCTGTCTTAAATTATGTCCTATTCCAGTTTTTTTAAGTCTATGCTGTCTTACTGCAAGTCAAACACAAGCAAATTTTATTATTTTAAAACAAAAATGTTATACCTAAAATCGTTGTTGAGGTGATTAAACTGTGTAACTTTTAGACCTTTCAAGTTATACTATTTTTGACCAACAAAGTTGTCGAAAAATCGCGTTTCTACCCGGTTGCGCCAGAAGTAGGGTTAAGTTTATTTTTTATTGTTTGGAGCAACTGTTACATTTTTTTTAAATGTAATCTAAAAAAGGCCTCATTAAGAATTTAGTTATTTTCTCACCCAATTATAACCATCAGTAACTTATCCATCGACATGTGACGATCACAACTGGGTGCTAACAAACTATGCCCACATTGCCCACTCTCCCATATAATTGCCCAGCATTGCCCATCTGAGCAATATTGCCCGGGTGGTCCCGGTAACCAGCTGACCTATATTTTTTTTTGCTATTTTGCACACACCTGTTAGAAACCTTATCAAAAATTGGTGTATGTTGTTATTTTTTGTAAAGAAAAATGTTTGTACAGCATATTGCGGAAGTTTTTTCTTCTATGACATACCTTTGCATACCTTGTCACATCTGGGTAGTGACATTGTAACTATGTTAATCATGACGTGGTTATTTAATAAATGAATGTTAGATACCTTCCTTTACCTGAAACACAGGATTACCTAGTTCAGGCATAGGTCATTGGTCAATTTGACATGGATTTAAGAAAACTGCAGCTGACATTATACCTTGTTTTTGAAAAAAAAAAGTAAGTATATTATTGTTGTTTTCAAGATATTTGAGTAACCGCTTCTTAGGGGAACAAAAACCAAATTTTAAGAATTTTCCAATTTTCATTTTTTTACCGAATATTAAGATTTTTAAGATCGCAATATAAATATTTGTAATTTATGAATATATTTATTTTTGACATCTTCTTTTTTGTTTAATGTGCTCAACGAAAGACAAATTAGTGGCAATAATTAATTTATTTTATCTCAGTGATTAGTAAGGATCTCATTTTCTTCCCTATTTGTCTCAAGTCTCAACTTTAGGAATTATCATGGAAAAAATATTAAAGATCGTCTAAGCTACATTTAATTCCAACTGAGACTAACTCTTTGTTTTTCTAAACAAAATCCTAGAGAAATACAAATAAGCGATATATTGCAATTAATCTACCCATTCCCCTATCATTAGCCAACCTATGGTCTTAAGCATTGATTATTGGTTAATGACGTCAGCAATTCTAGCTCAGTCACGCCATAAAATATCTATATGACCCTAGACTGAATAAGCAACAAGTGATTATGAACTTTGTGTTAATAGGAATAGAGTTTAATTTCGATAGAACATCAGACCCTAGACAGTAGATGTAGACGAAAAGCAATTATGAACTTTGTTTATAAAGGAATAGGGTTCAATTTTGAGTGTAGCCAAGTAATTGTTTTAGTACACGCACGGCCAAAATTATTGGCAGTAAATTAATTTGCGAAACAAATATTTTGATTCCATTACACCGGATGAAACAATTACGTGGAAAGTAATTTTTACAATTAATTACAGTATTGTATTACGTATTTTTTAATTTGATTGTCGAAATTAATGTTGGCTAATTACTCGGTTTTTTGGTCTCCATTAAGATGTTTTAATGCTCAATTATATCATTAAATTATTCGATGTATGATGAGTTAATGCATTTCTCTTCAACTTTTAAATTAATTATTTATTGAACACAATTTTACTGCACGCCACTGCTATCGTACAATAAAACCTATTGTTTTGAACTACATATATAGACATTTCCTCAATTTATCGCCGGTCGCTCGCAATTAATATTCAACACTAATTCAACGTCCATAAGGTTGTAATTTGTCGAAATATGTCAGCCCACATGCTAGAAGACATGTGCTTGGTCTTTGTATAAAGTATCGGGAACTGGTTTTCTATTATTCAATGGATTTTGCGAAGTTGTACTTAAGTTTTTTATTTATTTATTTATCAAGCTAAAAACTGAATTCTGCATGTTTTTAAATGCATCATTTTATTATTGCATTATTTATAAGAAACAGTTTTTTAAATTACTCTTTTCTACAAATACAATATCTAAAAAAAAAATATCTACAGAAAAATTAAGATTACTTTTTAGGATTTGAAACGGATATTTACAACAAAAAAAACACGCAAAGATATACGTCACGTTGAACATTGTAAATAAAATAATTTACATTTACAAAATTTTTGTGCCCATGCCAGCAAAAGATTTAAAATTCAGTAACAATAGATAATTCAATTAAGTTCATAAATATTAAATGTTCTTCCTTAATTTGATTACTGCACTGGTCAAGACAATGGTATATAATTATGCTAAAATGTTTAATTTAGAGCATAAACTTGACCTGTTGAATTTCAATCAACCTACATCATACCTATTACATAACATGTGTTTGGTTTTTCAACTACATAATATGGTTGACGTGTATCCATTATGTCATTTAACATAAGTCTTGTTTTTTTAGAAAATACTTAACCGATTTATTGAAACGAAATTTCATTATCATTAGCAGGATACGTTGGTCTATCGTGCTAATAGCGCACATTTTCAAGCTATCTTATTTTAAAAAAAAGAATATTGGAAATCTCTGTCTTTAAAAAGTAAAAAATCGGTCTTATTAGGCTAACTACACACATCTGCCAATCAATGATATTCAATGTTTTGTTACCTGTCCACAATAACGATAATTATAAAAACAAAAGTAAAAAGAAAAACAGAAAAAAATACATTCGAAATTAGAACTCGATTTAAATTTGGAACATCTAAAAATACTGGCCGACGATAAATCGTGTCACCTTGGTGCTTCCCACTCGAAAAAACGTGGTAAAATGTTTATCATAGAAAAGAAAATTGCAAGATCTGTGTGTGTTAATTTATGTTGTTGATTTTTCATCATTCAATTCTAAGGATTCACCAATCTTCTTATTTTTTTTTTAAATTTGTGGATTTCAGAACCGAAAAGAAACTGACCCAAATTTTCTGAACGCCACTACTAATTTTTAAATAATTTTTGAATACTTTCTGCTCAAAATTGGTTCTGTCTCATCAAAGACCATTGTATTGTTTTCATCAATCGTTTATTTTTGAGATCTGATGATTTATAAAGTAGCTGTTACCTACATTATTTTTGCTTTCAAAAAAGTGTAAATTTTATTCCTAAACTTTAAATCAACCATTGTCGTATAAATTTAAAATCGCGCAATGCAAAATACCCTCCTTTTTTTTTTTTTTTTTTTTAGCGTGGTAAAATCATCAAATGAGTCCTCCGGCCCCGGGCAGGGCGGGAGGGACTGTCAGACTTTTACTGACTAAAATCCACGGTGTCCTTCATAGCCTGTTTCGTTCCGGGGTTACGGTAAGGAAATAATCCCGCGACCCCGGCAGGCTTTGGCCCTCTGAGAGGGGGGCCCCGTCATTATGCTGACGCTCTTTGAGGCGCGCGTGGGACACAACGCGCCGTCGACCCGGGCATGGTCCTTGGTCGGGCAGCGAGTTGCCCTTTACTCGCTGCCCGCATGCCCGCGCCTACGGTGGCCGGAGATCGTCTGCTGACGTCCGACGCCGCGGGCGCCTACCACTGCGGTTGGGGCGGAGGGAGGACGCTGTCCTCTCTCGCTCGCGGCCCGCCTCCTCCTTCACGAGCATTACTGCCTCGCAGAAGGAGCTGACCGCTTCCCACTCCGTCTCGCCCCGCAGCATGGCCGCAACCAATGCCGGGCGCGAGAGGTCTCCGCCTATCGCCGCCGTGAGGACACGTCGGTGCACCGCCCAAGCTGGGCAGTCTTGCACCGTATGCTCTACTGTGTCCTCCGGGCGATCTTCGCAGTGGTGGCACCCGGACGTTTCCTCCTTCCCCATCAGGCACAGGTACCTCCCGAAACTTCCGTGTCCGGTGAGGACCTGCGTCATCCGATAGGTCAGGACGCCGTGACGTCTCTCCAGCCACTCCTCAAAGAGGGGTCTTACCGCCGCAATTGCGGCGTGCCCGAAAAAAAAAAAAAAAAAAAAAAAAAAAATACCCTCCTACATAATTATTCAAAATGTAAAACAGTTTCCAAAAACAGCCAAAGGAAATAAAACTCTATTTAAAACATAAATTAATTAATAATAAATCAATAGGTTTTTCTTTCTCATTAAGTACTATAACAATTTGAGCTTTATTATATTTTTTAGTACTGTATGATAAAACGAGATTTATGCAATTAAAGTCGAAACTATCAATAATCTTCACGCATAAAATCTTTATACCAAACAAATGCTTGTTTATCCCGTCAAAAATCCGATACAGGATGTGCAATTCGGTGCCATAAGAGGGATGCTTGTGACCTGTCCCACGACCCAGCAGGTGATGGTTTTACACCCCCATAAACTAGCAAAAACCACCCTTAACTAAGTACACTCAAAATCCAAAATCACTTTTTTCTCTGGCATCTTCACCATAGAGCATGTTGATGGAATTCCGACTATAACTTGTAAGTTTTTGGGTCGATTTTTGCTTGGTGAAGCAGTTTCCTTTGACAGCCCATGGGAACGAAATTTTACACATCTGAGGGAATTCTTGAAAAGCTTTTTTTTTCTAACAATATGTTTCCGTCAAAGCTCTTATGCAATGACGCAATATGTGATGCATTAGTTGCGTGAATATCTTTTGAATGCATTAATTTATTGGCTTTACAAAAGTGTGGGAATTTGCGTAGATTTGGAGATTTTTGTAGTATAGATAATTATGCCTTTGAATTTAAAGTAAGGGATCAATGGAGGTTTAAGAATTGATAATAGCATTTATGGATACATTGATATTCAAGATAATGACACTACGTACAAAAGACTAGATTTTGAACATGGATTTCATAATAAATAAAGACCTGAACATAACGCTACCCCCACCGAATAATATCGTAATGTGATATAACGATACTTTGCGTTTTATTGCATATTCATCATGTAGGTACTCTCTTACACCTTGTCAATTTTTTTCACATTTTTCCTACGAGTACTTTACAAATTAGTATTTTTTTAATAACCATAGCCCTAATATTCCGTTACAGATTGATTGTACTTATTTACGTGAATAACATCGCTTCTGGTGATTACGGATAGCACTGCTAATAAGAATTTCAATATGTTACGATAACGATATTATTCGAGTATGAACAGCAAACTCGTTCTATAGTAATATTTTTTAACAATACTATTCCTGTCGAGATTTTATTTCAAAGGTACGGTAATGCTGGTTACTATTTAATAATGTATTTTTTAAAAAATAGCAATTACTTTTGCAATAGATTACCGAGGTGATATCTACACTCAATCTACGATTGCTGTATTATCTATTATGCATTACGCATCGCTTTCTTTTTTCCTAATGATAAACAAAGAGATAGAATAATATCGAGTATGTGGCATACCACCCCCCAACGGACATTGGCCCTGGACACAAAATCCGCACACTGACGACCGATGAGAAGATTATCGAGCTGGAGGAAGAATTGAGCAAAATGCAATGAAATCCGAAGAGAGGGTCAGGATACGATAGTTCTAGATTCCGGCAACATGCTCTTCTACCGGGAAGGAGACCGTTAATCCCAGGTTGGTGTTGGATTTCTCGTCCGCAGGTCCCTCATCAACAACGTTATGAAAGTCGACAGTTTGTCTAGTAGGGTAACAAACACCTTATACTTACAATAATCAACCGGTATTCGTTAAAGGTCATACAGGTATATGCGCCGACCTCGACACATTTTGATGATGAAGTAAGGGCATTGTATCAGGAGATATCCGAGGCCATACATACCTCCGAAACATACTTCACCGTTGTTATGGGGACTTCAACGTGAAGGGCGCACGGAATGACGATGAGTTGAGAGTGGGGCCATTTGGGTATGGGCAGCGAAACCATAGGGGCCAGCGACTGGTCGACTTCATGGAAAAGGAAGAACTTCATTTAATGAACTCCTACTTCCAGAAGCGGCCATCCAGAAGGTAGATGTGGATGAGCCCGATGGTACTATCAGAAATGAGATCGACTTCATCATGAAAACCAAGAAGCGAATATTCAGTGATGTCTCCCAAGGTAAAAACCGCTAGCGATCACCGAATGGTCAGATGCACATTGAATATTAATGTGAAACTTGAAAGGTCTCGTCTGGTGAAGTCCACGCTCCGACCTGGTCCTGCCCACATCCAGAAACCCGAAGACTTTCAACTCGAACTGCACAATCGCTTCCAGTGCCTAACCGAATGCGAAACTGTGGACGATATTAACAATGGGTTGGTGGAAACTTTCCAAGCTGTGGGGTCCAAGTTCTTTAAGACCCCGCGCCGCAATAAACCTCAAAAGCTCTCGAACGGAACCATCAAGTTGATGCAAGACCGGACCGAGATGAGGCTGCAATCTTCAGCTGATATGTCGGAATATGGCAAATTCAATAGAGGAATCTCTAAATCAATGCGACGAGGCCTGCGTGCCTTTAGTGCGGCACGGATCAAAGAGGCAATCGAGCGGAACCAGGGCTCAAAAGTCTTCGCAAAGAATTCGTATATTGGGCAAAGCCAAATTTTAATGACGAAGCTGAAGATTAATGACGGCAGCATCATTTCGACGAAACCGGAGATTCTGAGAGAGCTTGAGAGGTTTTACGGACATTTATACACATCAACACCCAGTGTCGGTACAGCTCGAGACGCAAAAGCTAAACTGACTCGACACTGCACTGAGGCTATCCCGGACATCAGCCTGCATGAGATTAGAATGGCTCTTAATCAGCTCTAGAATAACAAGGCGCCGCCGGGTGAGGACGGAATCACAACTGAACTTCTGAGAGCGGGTGGAAAACCGGTACTTTTAGTCCTCTAGAAGTTATTTAATTCCGTCATATTTGAAGGTACTACACAGGTTGTTTTCAAAAAGGGTGACAACGCCTTGTTGAAGAACTACAGGCCAATCTCACTTCTGAGCCATGTATACAAGCTGTTCTCAAAAGTCATTATGAACCGTCTCGAACGCAAGTTTGATGACTTCCAGCCTCCCGAACAAGCCGGTTTCCGAAAAGATTTTAGTACTATAGACCACATACACACGCTCCGCCAGACTAATAGAGAAGACAGATTAGTATAATCGGCCATAATGTTTAGCGTTTGTGGACTATGAAAAAGTCTTCGATTCATTTGAAACCTGGGCAGTATTGCAGTTCCTCCAACGACGACATATCGACTATAGGTATATCGAAGTGTTGAAGTGTTTGTATAGAAACGCCACCATGTCCATCCGACTTCAAGAAGAGAGCAATTGCAGTAAATCGTGAGACAGGGAGACGTTACTTCTCCGAAACTGTTCACGACCGCGTTGTAGGTCGTTTTCAAGCTCTTGGAAAGGAACTGACTCGGCATCAACATCAATGGCGAATATAACAGTCACCTTCGTTTTACCGATGATTACAGTCATCATGGCAGAATCGTTGGGGCACCTCGATGCTATGCTCAGCGACCTCAGTATCGTTTTCCAACGGTTCGGCCTTAAAATGAACATGGGCAAGACGAAAATCATTTCGAACGTCCATGTGGCACCCGTATCGGTTGTTGTTGGGAATGATACTCTCGAAGTTGTAGACCATTATACTTACCTTGGACAGATTGTTCAGTTATACACACAGTTATACTGTAATGAGGTCACCCAAAGAATCCAACTCGGATGGCAGCGTTTGGGAAGCTACGTGATATCTTCTCGTCAGAATCCCACACTGTCTCAAGACAAGGGTGTTTAACCAGCGTGTGTTGCCAGTGATTACGTAGGGCTCCGAAACGTAGTCTTTCACTGCTGGCCTTTTAGACACTCGGAGTTTCTTTGCGGGATAAAAATCCGGAACATGGATATTCGGCGAAGAACCAGAGTCACCCACGTAGCTAATACAATTTACAAGTTGAAGTGACACAATGGGCAGGCCACATCGCTCGTTGAACTACTGATGGGGAAAAAAAGTTCTCGAGTGGCGACCACGGACCGGAAGACGCAGCGTAGGCCTCCCACAAGGTGGACCGACGATATCGTGAGGGTTGCGGGCAACCGATGGATGCAAGTAGCGAATTGTCGTTTGGCGGGGTGGTCTAAGGGGAGGCCTATGTTCAACAGTGGACGTCTTCCGGCTGACGATGATGATGATGAGTGTTATTTTATCAGAAACCCATAGTTTTATTGAAAGTTATATTTCTAATAATGGGTATTACTTAACAGGCAATTTAAGAATATAAAATAGTATTCAAACAATAACAAAAATTAAAATGTATATTTTATAGGCGAAAATCCCAGTAACAGTCAATTACCGTTTATGTTTGGATGTCATTGTTTAACGAATAACATTGTAGTATACTATTATTGTGCACACTGTCTTTTTGTTTTTACGCGAATAATATCGTTATGTTTTGTTGCGAAATAATGTTTTCTTAACGTATCCAGTAAAATATATTTTCTTTAATAACTCGGTCCTAATAAAATAAAAACTTAATATGTTTATTTAGAATGATTCTATAAAAAATTAACTTTCATTTGATATATAAATCATTCTCTTAGGTTGGATAATTTTTACAATAATCATAAAAAAACACTGTTTTATTTTTCCTGTAAAATTTGAATTTATCGATTACGATATTATTCGGTGGGGGTAGCGATAAATAAGACAATAATGGGTTTAAAATCAAAATAGAGAACGTTACAAAACGATTAAAGAAGTAACTAAAACAAATAAGTATAACGAAGTAAACTTAGTAGAAGCAATAACCATCAAAATGACTACACGCAAAGCCAAACAATAGAAAAGCAGCTTTAAAATAATAAAACAGAAGACACAGAATACTTCACTCCCATAGAAGACAGCATCACATCATCAAAAATTAGCTACAAATAAGCCAAACATACAACCATTCTATAGCAGCATAAAATAATCCACCAGCCCCTTTAACGGTCAACCCATGCGCGACAATGACCGCTCCCCTTGCAATGGTTACTCCAAGGTAGGGTTTAAAGCCCTGCCAGAATCAATGGAATCGAACAATGACATAGTGACCCAGTTTTTATGGGGATATGGACTGGAGAGAAAGCTCTGGGGTGTTATGAAAAGATCGGTCCATGTCTGGCCTTTCTTGATGTAGTATCTTTGAATGTCAGGGGTGAAATTTATCTTGAGGTATGGGCAGTGTCTGTAAAAGTAAAAATGGGTGGTATATAAGCTTGCTCAGGCTTACACAGGATAAAAAAAAAGAAAGGTATTTACCCAGCAGTAACTCGGGCTGTAGATGATGACGATTTAATGAAAAAAATGTTATTGCAATATTTTAATATGGTGATTAAAGTTGATGCTATTACTACGAGTATAGTAATCTATGTATATTGATTCATGACGCAAAAACTTTGACCCCTCTTTTTTACTATTATACGAATGACGTGAGCATATTAGGAGTACCCAATTTTTTCTTTTTTGAACTTAATATTTAAATAGACAACCAGTAATTAAGAATTGATGATGAACAATTTAATTCTAGACAGCTTAGATAGGTTTTAGTTAATTTTTAGTGCAACAAAATGCAAATTGACGTCGTAAATGTTTACTTTACAAGTGTTATCTGTTGACTAAATTAAATATTCCTTTCTTTAACACTTGTTACCTACTTAGATAACAATTTGTCTATTTTAGATCCCTTATTTATTGATCTACTGCTGTCATTCTATATATTCTATATTTTATTCATCCATAATATTCTTCCTAGTAGCGGTTATTCCTATATGTGACATTTTATTTTAAAGACACGTTACGCAGCTGATATTTTGTTAATCACTTTCCCTTACTTGTCCACATTTCCAATTCTTCACGGTAATTTAGTGCAAAATTTAACTCCATATATCGTTTTAATTTAAAAACATCAGTCAATATCATAATTCTTTACATATTACAGCTTAATTAGCCGTTGTCATCAACTGTATCAACTTATGATTGACATTTGTGACCACAATCAACAATAACTCTTATTTCTATGGACATAAACTACTTGTTTAAATGTCTTTCGTCACTCACCTGTCATTTTAAAATATCAGCTAATGGAAATTCAGTTTTGTTGGGTAGGTATTAAGGGTTGTTTTGACATGTTGTGGTATTTAAGGAGAAATTGTGGTCACCTGCTGCGTTACATCATGTTTTACACCATTCATACCTTGCTATAGATCTGGAAATTCTTTTAGACCTGTCTCATTATTTTTAGTTTCTAAATTCTTATTTTTGCTGAAATCTAGACAACCTTGTCTACTATCTTTAGTAGAACTCTGTTCAACATTTGTTGATGTTGGCACAATTTTCTTTTTCCTCAGTAGCTCGTGCCTAAATAATAACAGCCGCACAGGTTGATCTTCCGAGTTTAGTCGCGCTTGCAGAGGTTTCCTTCATGTTTCGGAAAGCATTTAAAGCCGTTGGTCCAACTGTCATTTGTATATCTTTGGCAGTCGTTACTGTTAGTTAGAACATCAAGTTGGGGAAGCTTGGCTTATGTGATGTTATTTTTCTGAATGCTCTTGTGCCCCTATTGCAAAAAACGATTCCGCTCCAAAAATCTCTCTTATCTTCATCTTAATTTGTGTTATAGTGTTACCAAACGGAGTAGTATATTCAGATACGTAACAAATATATATCAACAAAGACATTCACATGTTTTCAGTCACGAATTTACGTCAATGGAGTCTTTGCTAAATTCAGAAATCATGAACCCTGTTTTAGATTCTACCTATAATAATTTTTTTTTTCTCTACCAATTCGTTGATATTTTCTCCTCATACTCGTAGTAGTTTCATCATGTAACAAAATTCCCTTCACAACATTCCTCATTCTATGGCCACCACGCAAACCCACATTTACCCGCCAAAACTGGTATTACGCAAGAGTGGGATAACAATAGCTCTCCTCCCAAGTGTGAAGGAGACAAGGCATAGCCAACTTCCTGCGCAGGAGACACGTAGAGCATTTTTTGTGAATTGCAATTCTATGTATTGATGATAATATTATTATTGCATATTTATGTTTGTCAGGTTGTTTGTGTGGACGTGCGGAACCAATTTTGATGGTATTCTCGTTGGTATTATAGATATTGGTTGTTGTGGTATTCTTTGTATCATTTACTATTTCATCACTATCATTCTCCTGCCCTGTATCCTTTTTAATTTCAGGTTGACGCAGTATGTCTTTTTCTTTCATATTTCTTTGTTTCTCGTCATCATTTTCAATCATTAGGGTCAAATTTATAGTACTGTTGATTAAAAAATCTTTGTCTAAACTTATTTCATGATGATCTCCTAAATTTATTTTGACTACATACATTTTTGAGAAATAGTCAGTCGCTTCTTGTAAAATACTCGTATCGTATTCAGCTGCATTCGGTTTGACTAGACACTGACTCAAACATGATGTACATAGTTTGAAAAAGTTAGGCAGATAAGTTTAAGAATAGTTTGTGTTGAATAATTTGATAATATATGATGGTTTATACCACAGATGCATTTGAATCTCATTCTAAATGTTATAGTTTCTCTAAAACTTTTCTATAACTAGCGTCTCTTTCAGTCTCAATTTACAGCTTACTATTTGATTTTTTTTTCCCTTTCATGCTTACAATCTTAATTTTTTTACTTGAATACCTGTTTGCCTAAAATTTCAATCGTTTTTGCATAAGCGGCTAAAAGTACTTCCGCCCGGATTCTGACGTTAACTGCTTTAAGGAAACATACCAAAAATTCAACAAAAAAGATGAAAGGCGAAATTATACCTACAGCATCCTATGAAAAACTTATTATAGATTGTTCAGATAACCATGTACAGTGGTAAATCAATACCATTATCTTAAAACCACTATAAAAATGAGTGATACTAAACAACCGGCGGTTTCTGAGAAGAGAGCTTTGAAACAGACAAAATTTTACTTTAAAACTGACTGCGTAAAGTTAAAATTCGAACGAACGAAACTTAATTTCTTTACAATATGCAATTTCTTGGCTTAACAAAGGAAAATAGACCTTATTTGCTTCAAAAGATTACTTAAAACATTCACCTAAACTATTTATTTTAATAATAATGTTTTTTCTGTCAATCGTGATGAGCTTGGCCAATTTTGAGTGTGATAAGGTTCAAAATTGTTTGATGGTAGAGTAGACCAGTTGTGATGTTTCAAAAATGGGTATATTACCTGCTCCCGCGCATCTTATGGCGGGCGGAAATCTTAATGGGTCCTGGAACGAACTAACGATGGGACCCTTCGATCTCAGATCATAGAGCTCCAAATTTTTAGATGCGGCTTATTTCCTGTTTTAAAAAGCATTGTCAGTTAAATTATCGTAACTATAAGCTTCTACATTCAAGATCTTGAAGTAGGTTGAAAAGAAGTTTCACGAGACTGTCTAAGCAGGGTATCGCGACCCTGGAATGCAAGTGAAGGAACAAGGTGGTTTTTAGTAAGAGTCTGATAGTCCATTTCGCTCCATCCAGGAAGACGAATGTATTTGATGATCCAAAAAAAATTGTTAAAGTAGAGAAATGTTGAAGTTACTTTTATTAATGAATACTTAGTGTTCATAAAGCTGAAAAAATTGACTAGGTCCTTTTAAATAGCCAATCTGAAACCGGAAACATGAGTAACATAGTTAAAACACAATCTACCTGATGACAATTTTTACGTATCACAATACAACTTCCGAAAAAAAAATCACAATACATTGAGTCATAAACTCATAATACAAAGAAGGTGATAACTTTTTCAAGTTCAAGGACAGATAATATATGTCCGTTATGAAGACAAATTCACGCTTTTTATGACCAAAAAAACGAATTAACGACCTAATGAATTGTCAATTTACCAATACAACTTCCGAAAAAAAAAATCACAATACATTGAGTCATAAACTCATAAACAAAGAAGGTGATAACTTTTTCAAGTTCAAGGACAGATATGTCCGTTATAAAGACAAATTCACGCTTTTTATGACCAAAAAAACTAATTAACGACCTAATGAATTGTCAATTTACATAATATTATGGTTTTTTTATCATGGCGTTTTTTGTTGAGTCAACAATCATATGTTTTTGGTAAACATTGTCAAGAATGAAATATATTATTAATTTTTTGTAGTTACTCTAAATCGTATTTAGTGTTTACTTAATTGAATAAGGTATTTGGCAACAAAAAAGGATAAATTATGACTTTTTTTTCCATAGGTTTTTTTACCATTGACCAATTTTGGTAGTCACCTGTTATGTTTTATAGTATCTAAAGACACCAAACTTGGAGTTGCCAAATACTCGCGCAATATGGAAATTAATAAAGATTACTTCTAGACAATCATGCTCTGTCGTTAAGATCTTCGTCGCTTATGTTCAGGTCCTATAGAAGTAAGATTCTATGGAAATCAACTAAATCATCTGTCCTGCCTTTACCTTCAACTATGTTGAATTCAGCTTCCAGTCTAACTGGATACAACTGTTGAAAACCAGTAAAAAAATATTACTACACTATAATAACTTGAAATAATTTAAAAGAAAGAAAGAAATCATGTCCTACGAAAGTGCTGTCTATACATTCAAAGGTTTATAACTCATTACACGTCCATATTTGCTCAGGGTGCGCCAGCGCCGACGAAAAGGTAACATCAGTGAGCCTCACACGATACGCTTCATACCGCATTCGATCGGGATCTGGAACTAATTCTGATACCCCTGTTTGTATTAAGATGCTTGATGATAATGTTACTTATGATGATGAATTGGATAGCGGTCTTGGAATTGAAGATGTCTATAGAATTACTACTGGTCATGGATTCATATAGGAGGATGTAGATGATATTTATTATTTTGATAGTGAAGACAAAAATGATTTTACTCCGTAGCTGCCAAAAAATACAGGTTCTGAAGAGATAGATAAATAGTCAGATAGTAATATTACATCACGGTGTCAAATTAACTACAGCTTCGGTAGAAATGCCAGAAGTACACCAGAAAACTTATTATATTTAAGTTCATGAAACAGAAAAAAAAAGCGTATTCTAAAATGAAGTTATGAAAGTTAAAAGTAACTTTGTACTCAAACCGAAAGGCTTTGTTGTTGATGACGATAAAATACCAGCTTCCTATGACTAAGATGCTTCTCAGGAACTAATTATCCCACAAGAATGACCAGCAGCAGCCATCCATGTCGGTCGAAAAGGTAACGCTAATTTAGAGAACTGACATTGAATAAGTGACATCCCACCAAAGTATTGTTTGATAAGTATTGCGATGAACAATATAGGAATAAATGAAATGGTAAAGATAATCTATGAATTCACGCATTTTGGAAAGGATTTTGATCATGTAAAATCCCAAAAAGGTAAATTTAAAGTTAGCTTGTCTGAATCTAAGTCCAATGAAAGAATTATTCTACTGTATGTTATTGATCAGTTTTAACATCAATGACTGGGAGTGAACTATCAAAATGGTTTTATTAATCGCTACTGGCGGAGGAAGATAGAAAAATATCAATTTCTTGCCATCCATCCGTACAATAGCTTAAAACGTGACATTTATTTTAGCTAGCGGACCACGACACGAGTCTAAATTATACGTTTTAAAACCAAATTTCTACGCTCAAATCTGCAGACCGTTCAATGCCAATATTAAACGGATTTTTTTTTATTCACGATTTCCAACTTTTTCATTCGCTTGGGTGACAAAAGACGGTAAAAAAATGGAACCATGTAAAAAAGTACTGCAGTTCCTTTGCTCCTAACTTCGAAGCTACAGAGATCATTTTCGCTTGTGTTATTGGTAGTTCTGTAGTGTCTATCTGGGTCTTGGTCACTGGCTTCTTTAGGAGTTCGGAAAAACGGTTTTTTGAATTGGTTCAGCGTTTTTCGTTGAGCACGCGCTCGCCACCCGTCGCGTTCGGATTTGAATATCATTTTGTTTCGCCTGTGTTTTGTAAATTCCATGGTTTTTGGGTTGTGCCATTTGGCGTTGCATTACATGCTTATTTATATGAAAGGAACAGTGATTTTTGTGGTACTTTTCCGCAAGAAAAACATGTTCATCTTATTAATAATACACATATTATCTAACTTCTCTCTCTCAACAAACATAATGTCATCTTCAGGTTTATCATCGCCAAAAATATCCGATTTATCTTCAGCCTTGAGCACGCTAACAATCTGCATTTAATTGTCATTATCATCTTCTAATCTACTGTAAATGTTTTGCCTAATCAGGATTTTCTACACGTGCTTAAGATAATTTTAATTCATTAACATTAAATCTCGAAACTACTTATTATATAATGAATTCTACTCACATATGGTTTACTATGTCTGAATGAACGAAAAGGCTTTGCATTATTTTTGATAGCAGTTTTATAACTGACATCTATTTCAGTTTTTACTATATGGTTGTCATGTAGACACTATATTAAACGTTTTCTTCGATATTTATTAGTGTAAGCAAGTAATAGTTCATTTAGAATGACCATTAATTTAGTGTTAATAAATCTTTTTAGCGATTGCCATTTTGTCTTTTGCTATAATAATATCTTTAATAACTTCTATATCTTCATCTTTATAGTAAATTTTGGAATAAAATGCATAGACATTGTCTACTTCCTCCCTTTCTTACCATTCTTTATCATTTTCAACGTACATATCATTAGCATCGTATATAATTTCCAAGTTACCCCTTACTTCATCAATAAATAAAAAATCTTTAAGCAAAGCCGCATCAAACATAAAGTTTATAAACATAGGTATTCAAATGTGAAACAATAAAATGCGGTGAGCAGACATTATTCCATATTACTTAACATTTAGTTAGCATTTGATCAGATAACTTACGGACATTGATAGAATACAGCAGTTTAGGAGGATATTGTGAAACCTTGAGAATTGGCATTAAATAATTGTTGGTTGTCCTGGATTCCATGTACGATTGCTTATCATAATCCTGTAGTCCCGACAGATAAGGCAGAGGTGTACTTAATGGTTTCCATATTTCGCCAGTTTTGTTTAAGATTCCCTAGACTTTTTTGGATTCCTTTTATGTACTGCTCTTATGATATGTATAGTTTAACATGAGAATTATAAACCAATGCAATGCAACTTTCTGGAAAATTAAAATACAGTTAAGAAGTGACATAGGCCTAGTTTCTTCATTTGAATTTACGCCACGGTTGCACAAACGCGTAAATGACAATTTCGATGTTTCAAATATTCTTATTTCACTACCGTATACGAAACTTTACAGTATCAATCTACTTAACGTTGTTCGTGTTTAGTAACATTGCCGCTTGATTTCTCGCTATTTACCTAGATTACTCGGTTTTTTTCAACAGTTGCGGCAATATTTAACGCATGGCCGATGGTGACATTGGCTTAGAATCAACTTTTTGCCGCCAAAATCATGCGCCAGGGCCGACTGAGAAAAACGACACTTTTTTCAATACCAATAATTTTTCATGATATAATAATGGAAAAAATAAAACATGCTTACAGTTATGTCTTTTCACGTTTCTGATTGATTTTTTATATATGAAAAATTGTAAAAATCAAACTCGTCGCACGATTATCCCTCAAAGATAAGATTTCCGTTTGAAATACAAAAGATCGGATTAAATGGCCAAGAATACAATTCAATGGAGAAACGTGAGATCATATCAAAATTTGTAAGAATGCCTTTGATTGTTTGATTTTTTTTAAATTTGCTTGTTCTGATTTTTTATTGTATTTACATAGATAATACTTTGCGAAATCGTTAAAATCCTTTTAAATAAGTTAATGGGGGTAAAATTCGAAAAGATTTTTAATTTAATTTAAACCTTCCGTATCGTTTACAATCAACCATAATCCGATCCCACCGTAAAAACACCATAAAACCACAAACAATTCATTAAAACGCACTTAATTAACTAATAAATCAATTGACACTGAAAATAATTGCAAAAACTAAAATTTTAATTAAATAATTATAATTGGATTGGTTCAGTGGATAAGTGCAGAATTAATTCCGTTACATTATCTGTACCATTGAATCGTAATCAATTCGGAAGCCGGCAATTGAAGTTCGTGAATATTTTCCTTGTTTTAAAGCGTTTATTACTTCCTACACTGATAGTTCTTTTTAACATTTTTTTGTTTGTAGTCAGTTATTTTGATGATAATCTTAATAAATAATGAAGATAAATTAAGAATAGATGCTTAGACTGCACTAATAAACTATCAACTATAGTTTCAATGATATTTTTCAGAATAAAAACGATAAAACTTTTACTTTCCTTCATATCTAATTTACATAAACATATCGATGAACCTGTTTACCATTAGGAAAATATTTAATTCGTAAACGAGATTTAAAAGCTATTTAATCTACCGTGAGGTCGGTCTTAAGAATTAATCTATGCCATGTCACTCACATGTCATTTTGTTGACATGGATTTGCAGACACGACGTTATTCGGAACTAGTGTACTCGTAGGTACTGGATTTTCTTGATTATTTTTAACCGTGTTTTAATGAGTGATATAGCTACGAGTAATTAAACCGGTAGAGGATGATTTAAGTACATACCTAGAACATTATCAAATAAAAAAATCGAATAATGATACGCACAGTCGCACACTCGTACAAACGTATTTATGATCTATTTAAAGACCTTTAATCCTTCAGCCCTAAACATCTTGATCTATGATATTACCTTTTTTGTGTTTACAAACCTCCTTACCAGCGACAAAAAGCACCATAAACAAGGCCCACCACTAATCTTGTACACAATTTTTCAGCCAAAAAACGTCAAAACCGCCGCCATTTTGAAACCCTAAGCTTTTGCGAAAATTAATCTGTTCGAGCAAAAACTATGCCTTGTTTGGAGGGAAAATCCACCCTTAGCTAAGGTCTAATGTCCACAGATAAACAAACAGAATGTATGCTTACAATTAATAATAATTTTGGGGTGGCAAAAAGTGTCCCGTCGTGGCCTGCCTTTTTGTCAAACCTACACTTTTTTGTTGCCTGAAAAGTGGAGGGTTTTAAGAAAATTAGTTTTCATTTTTTTCTGTGGTTTTCGAAGGCTTTGTTTCTACGCTGAAAGGTTGTGAAATATAGCTGGTTCTGGAATAAAAAAAAATTGCAAAAGTGATTGTACTTTTGATAATATTAGCGAACAAAACGCCGATATAAATATATTAATTGTTTTTTTTTAATAAACATAATCCATATATGTTCTTAGGAAATTGTGGGAATTCCTGTTTTCTGTAAAGGGTAGTTAATGTATAAGGACACTGTCTGTACTTTAGTCCCTTTAGCCTATACCCTAAATGGGACAAGACTGTCTATAAAGGACACACAAGAAACAGAAATTTCAGTCAATAAGCATTTGATATTTCCTTCCCTCCCACAAAGAGTGGGAGGGCTCATCTGAAGATTTTAGTAACTAAAAAAAAGATTATTCCCTCAAAAGACGTTGTATTTAATGCATCAATTATATTTTCCTCTCAAGTCTCAAAAATTATCACGGCATGTTAGCCTGATAGCTGTCTAATCAAAAATGATGATCAAATTGCTTACGATACGGAAAGAGAACTCGCTAAACCTGCTTGAAGATGCGTCTAGATAACTCTAGTGGAATATAATATTTTTTTTATTTTTTATTTATTTATTTAGGTTAGCCAACAATTGTTTACACAAAACATACATTAAATTGATACCATTGATTTAACATTCATAAGTGCAACAATTCCTTACAGGCTAACACCACATGCACTAAATAATATAAATCAAATTCAAAATAATAATAATCAAATTTTACATTAAGAATAGTAAGACGTTATATATTCAATAATTAGAAAATAAAACAAAAAAAAAATCAATAATATCAAAATTAATTAAACAAATCAAAAACAAAACAAAACTAACATTCAACATTATTATACAAACAAAATAGATTATAAATGGCATATCAGAATAATAATCAAAAGAAAAAAAAAAAGAAATACACAAAAATAAGGCTAAAAATTAACATGCAGAAGTTAGCGGAATCAGTGGACATTACTGTGTGGAATGGTGTTCTATGATTATTTTACAAAACTTTCTGATGCTGTCGTGATGAATGTCAATTAGGTCACTGCAACTGTTCAAAGCTTTACATAGACGCGGAATCGGAGAGTTCGCACCAAGAACTGTTCTCCGCAAAGGAGGGCGCAGCGGTGTGATTGGATTTCTCGGATTGCGGGCTGGGGCACGGAACTTTAGCATGCTCAGTAACTTTGGGCAATCTATTTTATTTCTAAGCAATTTATAGAGGAACAATGCATCAACCACTTCCCTTCTAGTTGACAATGAGTGCATTTTAAAATATTTCAGTCGAGTGTTATAAGAGGGAAGCTGTTTACTCTTTCCTCTAGAAAATGCGAGGTGCCACAAAAACCGTTTTTGTACTCTCTCCAGAAGTAAATTATGTGTGGCAAAGTGTGGTCTCCATACCACACTGCAGTACTCAAGGATGCTTCGTACTAGGGTATAATATAGCATTATTTTAGTGCCAACCTTTTTGAAGCCCCGCGTGCTTCTTAGTACAAACCCTAACATTTTGGATGCCTTTTTAACGGTATTTTCTATGTGTGGGACAAAAGTTACTTTTTTATCAAACAATACTCCCAGATCCCTAATTGTGTCGACTTCTCGTATTTTTTCATTGCCTATGAAGTACTCAGAGCTTATAGGGTGCGGCTTTCTCGTAAATGATACATGATAACACTTTTTTAGGTTAAGTTCCATTTTATTAGTTTCGCACCATTTAACAACTCTGTTTAAGTCGTCCTGTAGAAGCGTGACATCGCTCAATGACTCGATTTGCCGAGCAAACTTTAAGTCATCAGCGTACAGAAAACATTCAGAAAAATGTAAGCAGTGAGGAAGATCATTTATGAAAATATTGAAAAATGTAGGAGCTAGATGTGTTCCTTGTGGGGCACCGGAAGTCATGCAATAATAGCTGGAAGATCGAAAGCCGTTAACAACAACATAAAATTCACGATTATGTAGATATGATTTCAGCCAATCCAGAAAGGGTCCGGAGATACCGTATGCTCTTAGTTTTTGAATGAGTATGGAATGAGGAATCTTGTCGAAGGCTTTGCTGAAATCGGTGTACAAAACATCAAATTGTTTATTTGCATCTATAGATTCTACCAATGACTCAGAGAAAGACAGCAAATTCGTGGTAGTAGACCTCAAGGCGATAAAGCCGTGTTGGTGATCGCTCAGATATTGTCTGAAATGCTGTTGAATGTGAGGACAGATAATAGACTCAAATATCTTGGCAAATGTGGAGATATTTGAGTCGATAGTTGATATAATTTAATATGATTCTTAAAGAACCTGAGGCTATTGAAGAGGCCTTTGTGTTATTATGATGAATAATACATATAGCTCGTCAGTCATGTTTTAGGCTAGTTTTTAGTTTTTTTTAATTCTAAATTAACTGACCCGGCAAACTTCGTACCGCCTCAAAATCACCTTTTAAACCTTCCCTGGACTTATAATTCAAATCAAAATTAGCCAAATCGGTCCAGCCGTTCTCGAGTTTTAGCGAGAATAAAGAACAGCATTTAATTTTATAATATAGATTTTAAGCCTAGCTATTAGCAGCGATTTTTCCCCTCTGGTCAGTTTACTATTGGTTTTATCTCTCTTAAAAATGATTCAAATTGATTCAGAGATTTTGTTGTGAGAGCGCAGCAAACAAACAAACTCACTTGCGCATTTTTATACCATAACTAGCTGTTGCCAGCTACAATTAGAAAATTATCCCACGAGGAAGATAAAATCGGAATAAAAACTATCCTATGTGTTATTCCAGGTTATGAACTATTTGTGTACCAAATTTTATCCAAATCCGTTCAGAAGTTTTTGCTTGAAAGAGTAACAAACATCCATACATCCAAACAAACTTTCACGTTTATAATACCTATTAGTAGGATAGGATAGTAGGAAGTAGGATTTATACCATTTCATCATCATCATCATCTCAGCGATAGGACGTCCACTGCTGAACATAGGCCTCCCCTTAGATCTCCACATATACCGATTGGAAGCGACCTGCATCCAGCGTTTTGCGGAGACCTTTATAAGGTCGTCTGTCCACCTTGTTATGTTGTACCTAATGTTATACCATTCATTGATTTGTTAAAAATTTATTGATTGATTAAAAAAAATACTTACATACAAAAATAATAGAAATACCTTAAAATGACCTTAACTTACATGGAACAATTAACCTATCTACGTTCTAGAAAAAAATCGCCTGAAAATATCCACCTTATTTTGCAACCCTCCGCTGCCACACTAGATTTTTAAAGAGTCCAGCCATAACAAATGCCCAATGTTTAATAACCCCTAACCCTTTAACCCCCAACCCTTACGTAATCTTGTCTTGATTTTAATAGGGTTATTATGACAGCTGTCACGTTTTATCTTGTGGTTTTAAAGTGTGACAGATAGATTTTACTTTTAACCCTTCTCTAGCTTTATTAAAACGTCACTTATCTTAAAATCAGCTTACATAGCAAACTAGCTGTTCACCCGCTGCTCATTTCCTATTTATTGTAGCGTGATGCCTATAGCATTCCTCGATGAATAAACTATCCATCACAAAAAAAAAAAAAAAACGAACCCGTAGTTCTTGTGATTAGCGCGTTCGGCCAAACAAACTCAGCTTTTTAATTTTAGTATAGAATCTGATAAATCATATCAGATTCTATAGGTACTAAAATTAAAAAGCTGAGTTTGTTTGGCCTTCGGATTTCGACTTCAAATTAAACGTACTTTTATTTTATTCGTCGACAAAATAATTTCTGACATGTTACATTAAATATTTCTTGTTGTTTCATTAAAATCTTAAATTCGTAAAGTACTAATCTTATGGACCACAGCTTCCGCCACCTCGTGCCAATCATCTTCAATCTTCGCCAAAACAAGAAACAAAAAATAATCGAAGCAGTTTCCTTATACTTCTGTAAAATGGTGTATACTTGTAACATTAAAACTGCTTAAATTCTTCCATTGCCACGGTTCGTTGATTTCATTGTTTCCTACTAGCAGTAGTTGCTTTATAATTAATGGTAATAATTGATAAACTAAACAGCTCGTGGTTAATAACACGCTTACCGAGGCCAGTATGTAGATGGGTGACCAACCATCGTACATCGAGATTCTCTGGGCCAAAAAGCACGTCAAACCGTTGGTTCTGGCAAAAGTATCACAACCAGTCTTTCTAAGGGGAATCGTATTATTCATTCACCTGTAATATAACGTTACAGATTCGAACATTTCAAGCGCTTTTATACCACCAATGTTTTTACTTTTAAAATGGAAAACACAAAATGAATACTTGAAGTTGTTCAGATAAAAATTTAAAATTCTGCACGTGTAAGATAGAGAAGATATAGTTAGTTAATATTCATGAAGCATAAAGATAACACAATTAATTATAAAAATTAATTGCTAATTGATTTAAATATTAGGTAAAGACATTTTTGTCTGAATTTCATTGTAAACAAAAACGTGCTAGAATAGATCTCACGTTAGAATGTAAGATTAAAGAGATAATAAATAAAACTACGGATTAAACAATGAAATTTTATAAGGAAATTAGTTACGTTCCATAAAACTTTAATTTAGTGAAAACACCAATATATCTCTAGATATAGGAAAATACAAAACATCTTTAAAACACCATCATAGTACGGAATAAAATTTCGTGAAAAATTGATGCATATTATCTTGTGGAACCAGTTACCAAGGTCAGTTGTAATAATACAGGTTTATTTATAAAGAAACCACTTTGGAAGCCAAATTCTCTAGGTAATAAAGCATAGTTTGTTGAAATTTGACAGGTTTATAGGTTATCATATAATAACTATTGATGTAGATTAGATATGAGCGCCGCGCCGGCGCGCCGCCGCCGCCGTGATTCTCACCGCGCCGCCGCCGCCGTCCCCAGGCGCCGGCGCGCCGGTCCCGAGCGGACGGCGGCGTTCATTTTAATCTAGCACGCTGACCAAACCGAATGCACGATAATAAATGGTGGCACTAGACGTAGACGTTTATAAAACACTCTTTTTGAAAAACTACAGGCCAATCTCACTTCTGAGCCGTGTATAATAATAATAATAATAATACCACCAACCTACACCATCTGGTAGCTCGTGGTAATGCCCAACCTGGGCCATTACCACGAGCTCTTAACGCAATCCAGTTTAGGCTGTGAGAAAGAGACAGAGCTATACAAGTCGTCTAGCGCCATCTCTTTCTCACAGCCTAAAGACTTACGCTTTAAGAGTTCATGGTAGGACACATCATCAGCCGGAAGACGTCCACTGCTGAACATAGGCCTCCCCCATGGTAGGACACCTGGGCAGTATTGCAGTCCCTCCAGCGATGTCGTATCGACTATAGGTATATCGAAGTGTTGAAGTGTTTGTATAGAAACGCCACCATGTCCATCCGACTTCAGGAAGAGCACGAAATCAATCCGATTGCAGAAAGGCGTGAGACAGGCAGACGTTTTTTCTCCAAAACTGTTCACAAACGCGAGCGTTTGGGAAGCTACGCGATATCTTCTCATCGAGGATCCCAGTGTCTCAAGACAAGGGTGCATGTTAAACCAGTGTGTGTTACCAATGATGACATGTGGCTCTGAAACGTGGTCTTTGACTGCTGACCTTTTAGAGAGACTAAGAGTCACTCAACGAGCAATGGAAAATGCTATGCTCGGAGTTTCTTTGCGGGATAAAATCCGGAACAATAATATTCGGTGAAGAACCAGAGTCAACGACATCATCATCTTCCTAGCCTTTTCCCAACTATATTGGGGTTGGCTTCCAGTCAAACCAGATTCAGCTGGATATCAGTATTTTACATGGAGCGACTGCCTGTCGGACTTTCACGACCCAGTGACTGGGCAATATCATACCCCATGGTAAGACTGGTAGTCAGACTTTAGAGCTTCTGACTAACAGTAACGACTGTCAAAGATCTACAAATGACAGCCGGGACCAACGGCTTTACGTGCTTTCCAAGGCACGGAGGAAACTCGCTATGACAGATGGTCACCCATCCACAGACCAACCTCGGCAAGCGCAGCTTCACCCGGTAGATCGGCCTGTGCGGCTGTATTTATTTAACTACGAGCTCCTCACCAACCAGAGTCACCGACATAGTTCATATTTGCAAGTTGAAATGGCAATGGGCAGGCCACATCGCTCGTAGAACTGGCTACCGATGGGGAATAAAAGTTCTCGAGTGGCAACTACGGACCAGAAGACGCAGCGTAGACAGGCCTCCCACTATGTGGACCGACGACATCGCGAGGGTCGCGGGCAACCGATGGATGAAAGTGGCGAATTGTCGTTCGGCGTGGCGGTCTAAGGGGGAGGCCTATGTTCAGCAGAGGACGTCTTCCGGCTGATGATGAAGCACCTTGAGTTTCAGATGAAAAGATACTGCCCTTTTTGATTAGTTAATAGTTTTTTTTTTATAATAACGTAATTAATGCGGTTTCATGTTTCCTAATTTCCTGTTGGTTTACAGATAATTAACTAAATAACACACTATTTTAATGTTAATTTGGTTTTCTATTTTTTTAGTTTATCTTGCCAATTAAATTTGTCTCCTCAAAATTATATTTTATTTCTTCTCATAAATTAGAAAAAGTTAAAAAAAGGTCATGCCGCGCCGCCGACGCCGCCGCCGCCGACTTCAAAAAGTCGGCGCGCCGCCGCCGACAGATTGACCATCGGCGCTCATATCTAATGTAGATATGAATTTCAAACTGAATTTTGATAACGAAGGTGAAGTACGAAAAGTTATCAATGAATGTTTTGGTGAAAATAACAATTAAGAAGTAAATGATTGAGATAATGATTAAATGTAATAATCGCAATAAATTTACAATGTAAATAAAGCACAGGTAAATCTAGAAGCACTGCCTGACAATAATGACATAAATACCAAAATCAATAGAAATAATTTTGTAGAAATACACACTGAGGGAAGCATTCATTGGCTCCGAAATCTATTCATGACCTGCCTAGCCTTTTCCCAACTATATTGGGGTCGGCTTCCAGTCGAACCAGATTCAGCTGAATATCAGTATTTTACATGGAGCGACTACCTATCAGACCTCCACAACCCAGTAACTGGGAAATACGATACCCCATGGTAGGACTGGTTGTCAGACTTATGAGCTTCTAACAGTAACGACTGTCAAAGATCTACAAATGACAGCCGGGACCAACGGCTTTACGTGCTTTCCGAGGCACGGATGAAACTCGCTATGACAGATGGTCACACATCCACAGACCAACCTCGGCAAGCGTGGCTTAACCCGGAAGATCGGCCTGTGCGGCTGTAGTTATATAGCCACGAGTTCCCGGCTCCTGGCTCCGAAATCTATTGATGCATCAAAATTGAATGCAAGATGGAAAAAGCAATGATAGATACGTTACAGTCATTAGCAGTTGTTTATCTGCTGCTCATTGTGCGACAATATTTAGATTTATTTTCTTATTATTCAATTACTTTGTATTGAACGCTTTGTCGTTTTCTAGCGATTGAATTGTCAATTCAGTTTTTGCCGTCTTCTCGATTACCTAAGACTAGTGTCTTGTTGACTAATAGAATGAACGTCTTTTTTATTTTATCAAATTGAATTGCATTCCTAATATTCGTTTTCCCAAATTTCAAATCTACTTAAACTCCAAAACCTTTCTTTATGTTGTGTTCCTCGTATTTCTTTCTGGAGATGTAATTTAAACTACAGTATCCTTTAACTGTAACAACCGATTTTCCAAACCGACATTCCTAGTTCCACCAATTTAACACAGATTCCTCACCAGACGATCCTTCACGAAGACCTATTAAAAGTCATCCACCACCTCGAATCTACTGCTTCACAACATTAAGTAGTGCCCCAAACTTTAATTATGTTCCATCTGTGACCAATTGCGTTCGTGTCTCGTACTTCTCGCCAGTCATGCAACGTGCTACCGAACGAATCCGGCCGGCGATATCAAAACCGCCACCATTATATTCAAAAGAAGCTCTATACAAACCTTATTTAAATCGAAAATCGTCTGCTTCGACTATTTTATCAAATACATTCCCTAACGCTCATTGTTAGGCTCTACAACCGTCAGCGTCTACGGCTAATGTTTTACTTTGAGCTTTATTTGTGTTTGGTTTGAGATTATTATCGTTTGATTCTGGATTGGTAGCGCCCGAAGGAACGTGGCTAGCAGCCTCATTGTTAGATGAAAACGATTCTAAGAGATGACGTGTCAGTTTTAAGTTAGAAACTAATTTGGGATATCACAAAGAGTATCAATGGTGTACCGAAACACTTTAGTGTTCGAACAGTGCCGCCGGGAGTACCGGCTTTTGTTGGCACGTGTTCACAAATACTTATTTAAAATTCACTCTTTGATCATGTTGATTCGTACTGAGTTTGCAGAGACTCCTAGCTGCTTTAATTTCATGCTATTTATGTCTCAAGAGATAAACTAAAATCCACCACTGAACTGTTTTTAATTTTGTTAAGTCTTTTTAATAATAGGCAAGATTAGAAATCTCACACACCGTATCCACAGTACCAGAAGCTGACTTAAAGATACTGATTACCCAGACGTATAGTATATAAGGAAGTCAAAGCGATTACTACGCGTGGAGAAGCCGTGAAGCCAACATCCTGCCTTTATTAAGACTTGGGCAAATAAAAAAAAGACGAAGAGCCATTTGTTCCGGCTGCCCGCGGATGTCGTTCAAGGGCGTAATTCACTTTTAGATGATTTCAATGTTTACAACGGTGTTGAAAATCATTTGTAAGATTAAGATTGTCTTGGATTTTTTATTTGTGACGTTGACTTGTAATTGATTTTTCAGATTCATTTCTGCAAATGTTTAAGTCTTTGAATTAAGCCTCGTATGAATAAATGTTATTTTAGAACATGTGTGTGTATAACCTTTGAATCTTCCCCAAAAATGTTCATATGCGTTTTAATATAACTAACAGTCTTTTTCTCTATCTATTTCAGGTGTTCGGCTCAAAAGCAGACCTGCAGCTTCACACCCAAATCCACCTCCGTGAGGCGAAGCCCTACCGCTGCACGCAGTGTCCGAAGGCCTTCGCCAACTCCTCATACTTGGCGCAGCACTCCCGCATCCACCTGGGCATCAAGCCTTACCGCTGCGAGATCTGCCAGCGGAAGTTCACCCAGCTGTCGCATCTGCAACAGCACATCCGAACACATACTGGAGACAAACCTTATCGCTGCACACAAATCGGTTGTACCAAAGCCTTCTCCCAGCTCTCGAACCTCCAAAGCCACAGCCGTTGCCACCAGACCGATAAGCCGTTCAAATGCAATTCCTGCTACAAGTGCTTCACCCACGAGAAGGACCTACTTGAACACATCCCTAAGCACAAAGAATCCAAGCACCTAAAGACTCATATATGCCAGTATTGTGGCAAGAGTTATACGCAAGAGACGTATTTAAGTAAGCACATGAACAAGCATGCGGAAAGGGCTGATAAGCGACCACCGATCTCTGCTTTGGGATTGAGCGGATTGAATCGATCCTTGGGAGCCGCCGCGCCGACTGCTGCGCCTTTCGGTGACCACCCTTACTGGCCGAAGGTTAGCCCTGATTCAGCGGCGCATATGTCTGATGAGGGAGGTTACCATCAGCAGCGGGAAGCAGATGAGCATCATGAGCAGCAATTGCAGCAGCAGCGGGCTCTGTTCGCTCAGCATGAAAGCCAGGACGACCGTATCCAACCCCCTGTGTCGTCGGCAGCGAATTCTGCGTTTACACCGATCAATTCCATGGCTCCTCACCTCAATGGATTGTCGCATCATAGTGCGCTTCCCACGCGGCCGTATCTCTACGACCCTTTGCATTTCCAGCAAGGCAAGCAGCAGCCGAACTCCTTCCCCAATCAGCTGATATCCCTGCATCAGATCAGGAACTATGCTCATCAACCCTCAGCTCTGTTGCCCGCGGAGCACATCCTTCCCCATGCATTATCGCACAAGGATAAGCAGTAACTTACCGTAGGTACACTCGCTATAGTATGTACTTATGATGGTATTACTAGTTGTATAATTAACGAAATATTAAATAAAAAATATTTAGAATCTCGCTCTCGAAGACAGTGGTATTACGGTTTTATCGTTAGAGAAACAAATTCATGTTTTTAGAAATATAAAATTGTATGGAAACTCGAAATTTTGTGAGTAGATAACAAAATTTTATGGGTAAGAATGTGATTTCGGTTTTATTTTCCATTTTTACGGATTATTGATTAGTTTTTGTTTTACGGTTGTTTCGTTTCAACCCAGTTGATCCGGGGGTTTGATCGTCAATTATGGTTGGAAGCAATTAATATTCTTTATATTGCTGAATTGGTTTGGAGAAAAAAAGACTTGAGAAATCACGATTCGTATTGAATTGAATTTTTATATTTGTGATATGGGTATAGATATTAAATATTTTATCTAAAGCTTATATGTTAAATTTTTATGCTTTTGATGTTATTTTATTGGTTTGTCTTTGTTCAAATTTTTTCAGCACTTTACAATTTTTCGATCAAACATTCGTAGCAACTCGGAAGCATGTTAATTCTCACTGAGTAAAAAGAAAACTAATCTCTAAGTCTGACAAAACTCTAACGGAATCATATTCTGTATATTTTTATGTTATGTCTTTTTTTCTGCAATTACATGCATAATAATGTTCTGCATAATTTGAATCCAGTGATATTTTAATTAAATGCATAATAATGTTTTATCACCGCATAATTTGAATCCAGTGATATTTTATTTGTTGTAGTAATAAGAAAAATATCATTTTTAAATTGACATCTTCTTGAATTTCATTTTGAAAGTAACGAACAAAACGCATCTCAATTATTTTTCGAATTTAACATTTTTTTGAAATTATTTTTAGAGTGAGACTGGATTGGATATCTACTTCGATATTATTTATTCACAATTTATAAAATAAGTAATAAAAACATATTTGAATCAAAAAGTTCCTGACATACACAAGTATTTGTATTGATACAAGTGACATGAACAACTTGAACAGAATATTTCACAAGTTTTTCACTTTTCACTTCTGTTGCATTTTTTATTATATTCATTAAGAATAATTAATAGATCTCTTAAATCATCACATTTGCACTCAGTTCCTACTTAGGTCATACTATGTATTTTTTTTTAGCTTTATCTGTCTTGCAACTATCATTTTTAGTATTTTGTATTTTTTTTTTCAAAATTTTAGAAAATGTATTCTTCCTGTTTTTAAAATGTTTTAACGAACAAAAAATTAAGTTAATTATTACTAAGCTGTCGCGGGTCGAATATATTTTCTAATGTTAAAATTAATACTATTTCCCATGTGTATAATACATTTATGAGTGGCCAAATCGCTTCTTTACGTCACACAATGAAAAGGTGCACTTTTTGTAAATATTTTGTAAATACGAATACGATTTTTTGAGAAAAAAATCCTTGAAAATTATTGAAGAATTTTTTTTTGTTTAGTTTATGATATCTAAAAGTGCTTATGCTCAATTATATTAGTCTTAAGACTCAGGGGTAGTGGCGTACATCGGAATTGTATAATATTCCTATTTTCAGTACTTAAATGGCCCTTCGTACATCGATTTTTTAGACTAGTTTCAAGTATACGAAAACAGAAACTGTTGATTTGTTTTAATTTTTCGAACGAATCAGCGGCAGTTAGTAGGTAAAATTAATAAAAAATTGTGATAGGAGATGGAACGGGAAAGAATGACTATTTTTTGAGGAATGTCTATTTTCCTTGTACCTAAATTAATTTGCTATTGATCTTTTTAGTTGTAAAAAAATTGTTAGGTTGTGGTTATTCGTTAGGGGTCCGCGGGGCGAGATGGCCGTCTGTCTGTCACAAATTAGCCAAATCTTTATTTTTTCTTGTACAAATATGTTTGTTTTTAATGTTAAATAACGGCAATAAGTATTTCTTCCGATCATTTGTTGTTAAGTAAGCACTATTGTATATTTAACTGTATCATGACAATGAGCCAAGTTATTAAAAATACCCAATTTTTTTTGACCTTTGGATTTAGGGGAATAAAAATCGCCAATATCTCTCTATTGTAAGTAGACATGTGATATTGTAATTTGATTTTTTTTAAGTTAAGTGTAAACTTACTATTATTATGAATACAATATTTTTGTAAGTAAGTATTTTTTTTTTCGTTTTACGTTAGTTTTTCGCTTTTTCTAGCGTTCTCGTTTTAAGATTTATAGATGAAAATGAACGAAAATCATTTTTTGTTACTTAAAATTGATTAAAAATTAATTACAACTATGCCAAGAATTATATCTGTGTCTTTTATTTTACACGAATCCTCCTTGAAACATGTACAGATTTTTTTTTTATATCAATTTAACATTTACAAAGAAAAATAATATGTCGTCGTCATAAATAAAATTACTAAATCAATTGAGCATTGATAAATTTTGAGACTGAACTTAAAATCAGATCATTTTCTAACGGGTTCGATTCCCATCAATGTTCATCGATAGGAAGTTCCCTACAAGGTTATTTGTTAAGATGATTTTTTGAGGAAAGAAAAATTTTAGATTGCATGTGGGATTCGAACCCGCGTCTTCTGGATAGGTACTCCAGACGCCTTAACCAACTAGGCCATTGCAACCCACACCTGCAAGCTAAAATTCTCTATTCCTCGTTTGAACCCTTTCCGGTAGCGTAGCGCCATCTCTTGGATTAGTGTAGTACCTATCCAGAAGACGCGGGCTCGAATCCCACTTGCAATCTAAAATTTTTCTTTCCTCAAAAAATCATCTTTACGATGCGCGTCGCATGCGTTATTGCGTTTAAAATAATTAATAGGTTATTTGTTGTTGTTGATCAACGGAGTGTGGAACTGGCTTCCCACTCCCTTGCAAGATAGACCTTGAGCTAGCTGGCAATAAGGGGGAAAAAGTGGGAAATGATGAGCTTTGGCACTCCTTAGAAGATTATGTCCGGCAATGGACTGCAATACGCTGAAATGATGATACGAACATGGGTTCGATTCTCATCTACATCATCACAGTATCGATGAGGACCAATAAACCCTTCGTACATAAGGCGACGCAAGTCCCGGATACCTTACAACTTTGGTATCCAGGCGACTATCGTAATACAAATCCATAGAGGTTCATACACAAGCATGCGCCAATGGATACCAAAGTCGTAAAGTATAGGAGACTTGCGTCGCCTTGTGTGCGAAGGGGCTTATAATAATTATGTTATACAATTTTCAGCCTATAATGGCATACTGCAACCTTGACTAAACAGAGGCAGTTCACACAGATCCTTGTAGATACTTACATGATTTTTATAATATTGTGGTAAAATCATCAAATGAGTCTTCCCACCCAGGGCGGGACGGAGGGGACTGTCAGGCTCGTACTAACTAAAATCCAGGGTGTCCTTCAATAGTCCCTTACGTTCCAGGATCACGGCGGTTACCTGATAAAACAGTCCCGCGGGACCGTTTTATGTATCCGTGATCGTGAGTCGCGACTCCAAAGGTACCTACAGATAGAGTTTTAAATAAAGTACTTCTTTGGAAAGAAAAATTCGAACCATGGGCAGGATTCGAACCTGCGACCTTCGGATTCAGTACAACCGACGCTCATTTCCAACCGAGCCACAGAGGATCTTACCTACCGCGGCGAATTCTTCATTTCATTTCTAACGTCTCAAGGTGACGTTTTCTTTCCAAAGAAAATCTTTGAAAATTCGCTACGCATGCGTTTAATATTTATAAAAGTTATAAAATATATAACAGCAACACCCTATACAACAACTTCAAGACATTTATATAAATGTCCGTATGAAAACGAAGTCATAAATGATTGCTTGACCATCAGAAGCGAGATGTTCACAAATATGGATCATAAAATAGAGTTAAGTGTAACTTTAAAACTACATGAAAAAAAAAATGTCAAAAAGAAAAAAAAAACAACTCTTAGAACTTTCCTCTTTTTATTTAGTTAACAGTCGCAAAATACATTATAATAATTAAACACTTAAAATAGATAGGTATTTACAAATACGGGATCATTCTACCTACGTAGGCAAAGTCCATACACAAACCATACAAAAATTAGAAAGCAGATACATAATACTTAAATGAGAAGGCTAAGGCACAATAAACAAGAAAAAGTTTTAGTAGAAATTCCCAAAAAATATCTACTAAAAGTTGTCAACCAAAAATTATAAGCGAATTTGTCAAAAATTCCTCTGACAATTCAACAACTTTTAATAAAAAAAGACGCAGAGGAATTTGCAAAAAAATGTAAAAATAAAAAAATAAAAACGTTAAAAATTCGCAAAAACTCTTGGCTAGCAAATTGTGTCTTGCTAACTTATAAATTAAAGGGAATATTTTTGAGTTAATACTTTATATGTATTGTCATTTAGTCGCCCTAAATACTAAACGAGAAACATATAAATTAGCCAGAATACTACGACAACGTAAAAAAAAGGGAATCTATTTGCCAAAGCAAAGCAAACAAAAATAACTTTGGCAAACACAGCAACATTCTACCTGCCGAATGTCAATCAATTTTTTTGTAAAATATCGATAGAAAATTTGTAAAAATATTTAATAAAAAATCAGTCTGACAAAAATATAATAACACAATAATTAGACCTAAAATACGACATGACTTAGATTTTAGTAAAACAAAATATAAATAATATAATTAATGGAGTTACACAAATACGCCTACCGCTTCTAAATAAGCAACAAAAAACAAAATAAAATAACTCCGTTGCTAAAAACAAAAGAAAGTTACAAAAAAACAAAACAAAATACACAATAATCTATCGACATTACAAGACAAGTGACAAATCGACATCGTTGTCGCAGAATGAAAAGACAAACAATTTCTGTGTTCATTTTTCGTATAACTTACTTTGTTAGAACTTCTGAAAAAATGCCTTAATTTAAAAGGAAATGACAATTTGATGAATTTAAATAAATTACAAATAATGAAGGACAAGAAAAACACGGGACGGATAGAGAAAAGGTTTGGGACTAACAAGTTAGAACTCCGTGAAATTTCAATAATTTTAGTCTTGAAATATGGTTACTGTAATCTAAGTAATTAGACTCATATTATATAGAACGGGTAATGAGCAAATCCAAACATTGAAATTACAGCTCCAATTGACATAATGCAAGAGCAAAATTTAGTAGATGGAAAAGAGACACTTTTTGATAGATTTTTACCCTCTTACATGAGAACCATCACATTTCAAGACGAAAATATAAAATTCACGATGTACAAGAGATCATTTAAAAAAAAGATGGTTACAGAAACCTTTTCTGTATCCTATAGCATAATCAAGCTTTTGATGATAAAAACTTAAAACATACTTAGATATACCTTAGAAATAGCGACTAAAAATATAGACTTCACAAATATTAATAGTATTTTTTGTCTTTATTGCTTACAGTCCATTGATTGGTTGTTAGTATCAGAGTATATTTTTATTTTACTCTCTTAAGATAGTCTCTGCTATAGTTTCAAGAGACTAACACATCTCGTTTTTTGTTAGTGAAACGGGCAACAATCACGTTAGAAGCCAATTCCAAGTCTATATCTGAATATGTTTTAAGAAAATAATAATATTAATACCTAAAAACTAATAATCGCGCATACAGATTCGAATTAAAAAAAAAAATCTGGCTAAGAAATAATTTATCTATCAGTAATACAGACTAACTTTTTGACTAGATAGAAAAATGCACTAGAATAAAAATAATCCAAAAATTTCGAAAAAAAAAACTGCTAGAAATTTTCTGTATGCGCTTCCATCCACGTTCGGTCTCTTAGACCTCAACTTTGTAGGGGGATCCGGGGATATGTTCATCACCCCACTTGACGATGACGATGTAGTCTCCTCTGTCTCTGACGACGTACCAGCACTCGTAGTTGTTCTTACCTTTGTGTTTGAGCTGGACTTCATCACAAGGACCCTTGGGGCCGTAGATACCGACGTAGCAGATGTTGTCGCCTGAAGGAAGGAAGGGATTTAATGAACACTGGAAACGTTTTTTCCTCCGTGCCTCGGAAAGCACGTAAAGTCGTTGGTCCCGGCTGTCATTTGTAGATCTTTTGCAGTCATTACACACAAGTCTGACAACCAGTCTTAATATGGCGTATCGTATTACCCAGTTACTGGGTTGTGGAGGTCCGACAGGCAGTCGCTTCATGGAAAATACTGATATCCAGCTGCATCAGGTTCGACTGGAAGCCGACCCCAATATAGTTGGGAAAAGGCTAGGCAGATGATGGAAACATTTTTTTGGAATGAGTAGGTAGTTTTCTTTCTTCTTATTGGTATGAGGATGTGGGCTTTTTCTGGTGTCAGGGTTGTTTAAACTTCTCGGCACCTCACATTCCAATGACCTGGCTTTAGTTTTAATACAGGGTGACTGATATTGGATGCATTTCTTGAAATGCCTGATACTTGAACTTAATAGACTTAATTTTACTTTCAACCTCCACCACATGGGTTTCAAACTGGATCGTTTTGGAGATAATTATCACAGTCATTTAATTTTTTTCAAAAAATGTCCTCCTCTCCACATAAACTACTGATTGAGAGAAATGAACGAAGTTCAGCATATAAAGCTTCTCTGATACCATGAAATCAACTTTACAGAATCCAGTTAAAACCAGTTAGTAAGAAATCTACCCATACTTTTAACGGGTTGTTAAGTTAATTTGCCACAGTTTTTAAACCTCATACATTGAAAGTAAATTCTCCACAGCTAGATTTTGTTATTTTAAATTTGCCACATATCTTCATTTCACATAATTTTTACTGAAGACAGCGGCACCAACACATCTATGATCCTGTTCTCCTAGTACTTTCTGTTCAGATTCCACATTGTGTTCTCGTTTTCTGTAGTTTTGTGCTGGATTTTATTATTTAATTGCTCTGCTATCTTTGCAGAAAAGAAATGCGACTATACAATAAACAAAATTAAACGAAAAAACTTTGGCTAATTTACACATACCTACTTTTTTTCGTGGCGAATTAACTTTGTGGTAAATTTACAACTTCATTTTTCTTTAAGCTTCCCTTGTCTCAAGTCTTCTTTCTTCTCATGTTCTCAAAATAAATGACACTTGATTACCTACCAAAGGAAAACTGATAAAATTTCCAAACTTACCAGCATCACCAGCGTGCACTGTGAACTGGTTGTGTTTGTTAAGGAACGCCTTCTTTAAGCCCATGCCTTTGCTGGTCACCTTGGTGGCGTCCGACTTGAAGGTCGGCAGCAATGGACCCTGCTTCTGCATTGCTTTGGCTACCTTCTGAACCGTCTCCACTGTTACCGATGAGGTTTCTTGTGCTCCTATTTCGGCTAGGTTGGCACCTGTGGGAGATTTGAGGAAATGATTAGATCGTTTGAGATAGGTTTTTGATCAATGAGGTTAAATTAAAGCTGGCACCGTTGGAGCAGTGGTGGCCCAGTGGTATCGGTCCCAACTTACAAATTGTGGGTCGTGGGTTCGAACCCCGCCAGGCGCATTACTTTGTGTAATTTATTTCATCACCACTGCTCTCAAAACGGTGAAAGAAAACATCGTGAGGAAACCGGCATATCTTAGAACCAAAAATTCGAAGACATGTGACATCTACCAACCCGCACTGGGCCCGCTTGGTGGAATATGGCCCACTCCCTCTCACAGAGAGGAGGCCTGTGTCCCAACAGTGGGAACATTATAGGCTGATGATGATGATGACCGTTGGAGCACTGGGGGCCTACCATGACGTCTTAAAGCGTGATTAGTTAGGTTGTGGGAAAGAGACGGAGCTATACCAGTCGTCTAGCGCCATCTCGTTCCCTGAGAGGAACTACTCACGTTATAAGAGAAGAAGATGTATATTCTTAAAACGAAAAGAGAAAGAGATAGAACACTTACCGGTGGCTTCAATCTTGAACGGTGATCCAACGATGTGTGCTCCGTTGTACTTTATGCTCATGTAGTAGAAGCCAGGGGCAAGAGGCGTGTAACGCACCTGTACACAAAAAGTGATAATTATTATGTTAGAAGTGCAAAAAAAAACTTTAAGCAAAGACATTAAACTATAGACGAGCAATAAACGGGACATCACGAAGAAATTTGTGATCCAAAACTTTTTACCAATAGGTAAAAAGTCCCTCAGTCTAGTAGTCGCGTTGCTATGCAACGCTTATATAGCGCTACTGACGCACGGCATCAACAATTTTGTATGACAATTTTCCCAATGCCCGCTCTATATGTTCTTTTAAATCTCTTTGACTTTAAGTCATACTACCGAAGCTAGTTATTTGCCCACTGCCAAAAAAATATAGGAAGTTCAACAGTAAGTAGGTGTTCAAATATTCCGAGGACAATGTCCCGGACCCCCATTGCAAGTTTGATCTCTTTAAGAGGAATGAGAAATATTACGGATACGTATCAAAATCCTGAAAGTTCAAAAAACCTTCGGTTGAAATACCAACGTCCAAAACACCGAAATTCAAAACACTGCCGATATTCGTTATACTGATGTTCAAAATCCCGAATCGAACCGAGCTCAGGACCTTAGGGCACCCGACACGTACAGGTTAGATAAGAAGGGCAAAGCGAACTAACACAGACTCCGCCACATTCCCCGCGGTAATTTTTTTGTAAACCACAGAGCCCCGCAAAGCGGGGCTCCGACTACGCTTTTATCTACTTCTAAATATTTTCAGGTTAGGTTTAAAAAAAAACGTTTTTTTTCGGAAACGGTAACAATTTCGGGATTTTGAACTTCGGGATTTTAAGCTTTCGGACAAATGAACTTTCGGAATTTTGAACTTTCAACCAAAGAACCATTCGGCGTTTCTTTTTTCGGTATGTCGTCCATCGGTATTTTAAAATTCGGGATTTTGATACGTACCCCTGACTAAACAACAGCTGTTCAAAGATTGGTCGATGCTGCTTACCTTGTAACCTTCATCGACATCCGTGCAGTCCATGGCGACCCTGGAAGGTCCATCCACAGTGACGGCCAGCTGTCCCACTCCAGCATTGCATGTGTCGATGATCAGATCCGTTTTCACTCCTAAGAACGACAGATTTGGTGTTTAAAGATGATAATTTTCTTTAAGACAAGAACTAGAAATATGCAAGATCCTTGAAAATCAGATAAGTCCAACAATTAGATTATAATAGTTATTTGTTATGCAAGGCTGCAAAGTTGATTTTTGGCGCAAGTACTTTAATTGAAAACTGAGCGAGCGAAGGATTCTAAGATTGAACCGCGTGAGAAACGAGCGGTTCAAATATAGAATCCTGAGCGATGCGAAGTTTTCAAAGGTACGAGACGCAGAAAAACTTAGCTGCCGAGTGCAACACACAACTTTTCACCTCACACAGCGAGGAAATGTAGTGGGGGCGGCTCGCCTGCCAGTGTAGAAAAGTAGAAAACAATTGAATACAAGACGTGTTCGAATTTTAAACAACACTTTGTGCTCTAGAGCACAAAATGGAGTTTTGCGCTCAGATTTTGAATGAGAATACTTACTCACAGAGTACATTGTTTTAACGTCATGCGCTTTTTTTAGCGTGGTAAAATCATCAAATGAGTCCTCCCGCCCAGGGTGGGACGGGAGGGACTGTCAGACTTGACTGACTAAAATCCACGGTGATCCTTCAATAGCCCTTTACATACCAGGGCCACGGTTACCAAGTGAGACAGTCCCGCGATGATGCCCTTTTCATTCTATAGATTTTGATATAACTCGTCTATCGTATCTATGTTAAATTCATTAAAAAAAGTATCCATTACCTTTCAAAACTCTCTAATGGACTAACTACTAGAGTTGCAACATGATGCTTTCATCATCTCTATTCTATAATCACCAGTACAGGTCTCAAAATGAAAAGCAGAGAACCTATGAAAATGATGTGATGACTTACCAGTCTTGACTGTTCCCAATCCAGGTCCATGTGCATGGACTGCCGCGGGGTCAGCATCGTCCTTTCCGACCTAAAAAACAATATCAGATTATTATAACGAAATCAAGTAAACGTAACTGTTTATTTGCTCGTAAGTACCTACTCCATTTTGATAATCAATGGTAGGTAGTCATTTTGACATACTCGTATTTCTTTTTGAGAGTTATAATCATTAAATGATTTCTCACGACCTGTGAAGAGAGTTGCCCTTTGCGTTATAGGGTCACGGTTACCTAACAAAGAGTCCCGAGACCCTTTGACATACCTACTTTATTAATTTGATGGAGGCACCGAATGCAGTTTTTGAAATACCTCAACAAACATTATATAAATCATAAATATTCTATTCTAGCACGATTGGTGGTGGTGCAGTAGCTGACCGAATAGCTGCCGCTAATTATGTGTAGTGAGTTTGACTCCTGCTTGGAGCAAATATTTGTATGGCCTACAGGTAGTTGTGGTTCAGACTGTTTAAATATTTACGAGCGTACAGGAAAATAAAAAATTCAACAAAAATAATGTTTGATACAACACTTCTACAAGATAATCATAATTATTTAAGTAATTAAGCATCCCATTCTGTAATCTCTTCGTATTCATATTTCTATATTTGTACAGACACCACCACATCAACCTACCTCAATCTGTCAAATTTATTTAATAGTTTTCCAACCTTATCACAACAGTGGAAGGTTTAATGTACGATTGGTAAAATTAGACATATTCGGGAAGGTTGACCTGCCTGTACGTACAAGAAATATAAATACATCTGTAGCTATTTTAATAGCAATTTTAGAGTCTCTCTCATAAATTATAAAGGATTCGTTAGTGAATTAATAGAGCGGGAGCCCGTAACAGATGTCCGTGACCAATTTCCTCTCAAGCGATAATTAGCAGACTACATGAGGGAGTCGTATCATGAACATTCGTGGAAGTCAGCTGCGATTCCGTTGGTGGGATAAGCAGCAATCGCCGTTCAAACACGTAGAAAAAAAATTTTTTTTTAGTCATTTCCTCTCAATTGAAACCTGGTTTATATTGAAGATTACCTTGTATCACGAAGAATAAAACCAATCAGCCGACGGTACCATGGTGGAATACACGTCAGCTGGTCACTCGAACATGTAATTTTTTATTTTATTTTCAGTGATTTCCTCTCAACCCAAATTTTGCCTGATGAAAGTTTACATGAAGATATGGCTAAAAACAGACGTCAGCTGGCTGTATCTCGGTGGAAAGGTCGTCAGCTGATACTTTGAAAATTATTGTACAAGCAGGACTAAGGGCTAGTACAGACTTGCGGAAACCGCGCGTTCATGAATCGCGCGGTTCGAAACCGCAAAATTGTTATGCAATCAGACTCCGGCGGTTATAAGTGATTATCGTACAGGGATAACGTCCGTTTGAAAAAGGAGGTCAGCGAAAAATCGATTTACTATGGTTGTTGCTCCTTAAAAAAACGATAAGAAAAATGCGGTATGCAATGCAAATGGGTGCATCCAATATTAAGTAACCAACCAAGTTTCCAACGTATTTTCACAATTTCCAAATATCTCCACTAACTCTCTGCCAAGCTTGGTTATGATAGTTTTATTTGAGTAATCCTCACACTGAATATCCCATATTGCATTTCTCTTCTCAACTTCATCAATAAACAGTTCAGTGTCGAAACGAACCGTGCCAAACTCACGAGCTGTGATGTGCTAACCGCGCGGTATCCGCCACGCAACTGAACGCAAAGTAAAGACTCCATAGTAATAGAAACGCGCGGGAGCAGTGCGATTCTATTTTCTGGCGGTTGACTAACCGCGCGGTTATGTCTGAACGATTACTTAATAACTCATACATATATGACTCTCTCCTCTACTCCGCTTCTTTATACGTGCGCTTGTATCATCAATCCAAACGCAATAACAAATCAGCGTCTACGGCGACGAAGAGGCGCGTTCCTGAAACGCGCGTCTTCTGCGCGTTTAGAATACGCCGTATGCGATGGGCCTAAGGTTCTCTGCCCATTCTTTGCACGAATATGCAAAACGATCATAATGAACTCTTGAAAAAACGTATAAATGGGTCTATTGATTTATTTTCTCAATTAGTGAAAAGTATAAGAAATAAAAAGCTTTTCTATAAAGAAAACCCCCAATCATTGCTTGATTCATTGTTTGATGTTATAGTCTAAGATACGTATATAGAACGACCTTCACCGATCGAGTAACCGGACGAAATGTGTTTATTATGAATTAAAATATGTTGAAGAATGTGACGGTGATGGGTTGCCTCATAAAATCCTGTCAAGGATATTTTTAATTAATTTTTTAAAAGGTTATTTTTTTTCAATACCTTCACCGATAGAGTAACCAAAGAAAATTAACACCAATTGAAAGTCCGAAGTCTATAGAATATGCTAACGTAGGGTTGCCTACCTTTTTCTTGTCAAGGTTATAGGGTTGCCTAATTTGAACAGGTGATAAAAAAATGCTACCTTCACCGATCGAGTAACCAAATAAATTATATATTAAAATAAAGACATTTTTTTTACGAATACGATGGTATACGGTTGCCTATGAAAAACTTGTCAGAAATTAGGGTTGCCAAGCGTTGAAGTTTGAAAATTTTAGACGGTTTGGAAGCACATGAGTAGATAAACGGACTAAGCTTCTTAAGAACGAGCAAAATTGTTACCTATTTTGGTAGGGTTGTCACAATAGGGTAGACAAATTAAACAAAAATATATTAAATAGCTTTATTATTCAGTATGATAGAATCGAATCAAATAATTTAATTCAACTAAGCCAATTACAGGCAATTTTGAATTGTCAAAAGACATAAAATAAAGTTATTACAAAAATAGTTATGGTGCCCAGTCACAAGAAATAATAACTGTGAAAGTACCGTAGATACCCATTCCAATAGTCCAGTCAACGAGGCATATGTGGTCCGAAAAATTCCTCCTCTGGAACTGAAATTTGGCATATGATGAAGGTGATTGTCGGCGACGAGACCCACGCAACGACAAGGGGTGCAAGTGTGATTTGTAAGGTGATTTTTTTAAGACAAGTGTTTTCTAATCAGAATCCAGTGATTGTGTTGTGTATATATTCGATTCTTATTAGATTATCTTGTACGTTCTTATTAGTTTCTAATTAGATAAGTTTTTAGTGGAAAATTGTAAAAGTTTAAAACTTAGATTATTACGTAACTTGAAAACTCACTTTTTTGTTTATGTATGTTTTTCAATTAAAGTATTTAAAAGGGCTGTGTTTCATTACAAAAATAGATTCACAAGTTGTTTCATGAAGATCGGTCCAGTAGTTTTCAAGTTATTGCAATTTTTGTGAAATCAAACTTTTGTTCTTGTGTAACTTTAATAGTTTACTGACAACCGATGGGGAAGAAAAGTTCTCGAGTGGCGACCACGGACCGGAAAACGCAGCGTAGGCAGGCCTCCCACTAGGTGGACCGACGACATCTTGAGGGTCGCGGGCAGCCGATGGATGCAAGTGGCGAATTGTCGTTCGGCGTGGCGGTCTAAGGGAGAGGCCTATGTTCAGCAGTGGACGTCTTCCGGCTGATGATGATGATGACGAACTTTAATAGTTTTACTAGGATTTTTTTTATAAAAAAAGTGTTATTCATTTTATTTTAAACCAAAATACGATTGAAAACTTGAGAGGTGTCAAGGGACCACGAGAGCAAGTTAAAAAAAGGTTCAAGCGATTTTCGACCTTATTGACATTTATGCAAACACCTGATTTTAATGAAGAAGCAATGTTAACGAATGAGAATGTGAGAAAAACAAACTAAATTTTAAATGTCGATAAGGTCGAAAATTGCTTGCACCACTTTTTTTAACTTGCTATCGTTAAGCGAATGTTTTCCGACCTTCAAGCGATTTTCGACCTTATTGACACTGATGCAAACACCGGATTTTAATGAAAGAACAATGTTAGCTAACGAGAATGTGAGAAAAACAAACTAAATTTTAAACGTCGATAAGGTCGAAAATCCCTTGCACCTGTTTTTTAACTTGCTATCGTTAAGCAAATGTTTTCCGACCTTCAAGCGATTTTCGACCTTATTGACATATATGCAAACACCGGATTTTAATGAAGGAGCAATGTTAGCTAACGAGAATGTGAGAAAAACAAACTAAATTTTAAATGTCGATAAGGTCGAAAATTATTCGGTCTGTTCGGTCTGTTATTCATCCTTCGTTGCCTATTTACTGGTCTGTACTTGTATGGAAATACAAATGAAATGGTGCTAGAAAAAGTAGCTAAAAAGTTTAGCCACAAATTTTATAAAATTGTAGCTGTCGTCACCGAATAATAGCCAGACTGATCTAGCTATAAAGTTGCTGAGTTGGCATCACTGCTGCAGATTTGAAGTTGTGTCAAATCGATCGTACGATAGGCAGTATAGTGTATGGTGTATATGGACGAACTGCCAATTTGAACCAATTACAAGCGTCAAATCGATCCGCGATCGTACGATAGGCAGGATGGTGTATGGCTACTATAAGGTAAGAACGGGCGGTATATAAAGTGGTACGAAGCGCGGTCTATTTGACAACGCGCGCCCTCTTGAAGGTAGGTGTTTGGTCTCTAATATATTGGTGACCAAACACCTTTAAAAATGTCTTTTGACAATTCAAAATTGCCTGTAATTGGCTTAGTTGAATTAAATTATTTGATTCGATTCTATCGTACTGAATAATAAAGCTATTTAATATATTTTTGTTTAATTTGTCTACCCTATTGTGACAACCCTACCAAAATAGGTAACAATTTTGCTCGTTCTTAAGAAGCTTAGTCCGTTTATCTACTCATGTGCTTCCAAACCGTCTAAAATTTTCAAACTTCAACGCTTGGCAACCCTAATTTCTGACAAGTTTTTCATAGGCAACCGTATACCATCGTATTCGTAAAAAAAATGTCTTTATTTTAATATATAATTTATTTGGTTACTCGATCGGTGAAGGTAGCATTTTTTTATCACCTGTTCAAATTAGGCAACCCTATACCCTTGACAAGAAAAAGGTAGGCAACCCTACGTTAGCATATTCTATAGACTTCGGACTTTCAATTGGTGTTAATTTTCTTTGGTTACTCTATCGGTGAAGGTATTGAAAAAAAATAACCTTTTAAAAAATTAATTAAAAATATCCTTGACAGGATTTTATGAGGCAACCCATCACCGTCACATTCTTCAACATATTTTAATTCATAATAAACACATTTCGTCCGGTTACTCGATCGGTGAAGGTCGTTCTATATACGGATCCTGTACTATTATTGTCATTTACATTTTTCATTTACATTACATATACAACAAATAAAAATACAAAATAAACATGTTGTTATGAAACATATATCAATGGATATCTAGTTCGGACCTCAAAGAAAGGAATTTCTTCATAATGCAAGCCGGATCGAGAAGCTCTTCACGTAATCTCCAAGCGAGAGCCTTGTCTCATCATTGAAGATCGTGCGGGAATCCTTCTGATTCTGTTGAACCGGTTAACGGACCTTCTTGATCAGGGTGTCAATTACTTATTCACTCCAGTAAGAACAGTTCGGTAACTTGAACAAAATAACGAAATACAACAACAAAATCATTTAATATTGATTTGAAACCTTAAGACAGCAGAATGATTTGACAAGATTAGACATTAAGGATGACACAAGTTTTTTTTCCAAATAATATATTTTTATGGCTTCTTTTATGTGTCATTATGACAGACACTCGTTTCCCATACGTCCGTTTTGATATTGCAAATAAATTACGTTTAGTTATTCAGATTTAATAAAATATTTGTTTCTTCATATTTTATTTTACGATCTTTCCACCGAGATACAGCCAGCTGACGTTTGCTTTTATCCATATCTTCATGTAAACTTTCATCAGGTAAAATTTGAGTCGAGAGGAAATCACTGAAAATAATATAAAAAATTACATGTTCGAGTGACCAGCAGACGTGTATTCCACCATGTTACAGACAGCTGATTGGTTTTATTCTCCGTGATATAAGGTAATCTTCAATATAAACCAGGTTTCAGTTGGGAGGAAATGACAAAAAAATATTATTTTTTCTACGTGTTTGAACGGCTATTGCTGCTTATCCCACCAACGGAACAGCAGCTGACTTCCACAAATCTTTATGATCCGACTCCCTTATGTAGTCTACTAATTATGGCTTGAGAAGAAATCACTAACGATATTTTGGTCTGGCTTCCGGTCTATAATCATTGTTGTGTTTTCTCTAAACAAAGGTGAGTACCGCCATCTATGATACTGAGTCGGAACTATCGTTATAAGAGCTACGTTCGTAGTCCGCAGATATTGCCATACAACAACTAATAATGCTTAGTTGGCCTTGGGAGTTTTACTTTCGGTATAAGTCTGATTGTAAGGTGAGAGGACTCATTTGATTGACCATCTGAAGATGAATGATGTAACAAAGGTTCTGTAATAATTTTGGCGATTGAAAAAGAGGGTTCATGGAGTTTCTTGCCCGTTCTTTTCCATAGAGATCTACGCTTTGGAATGGGCATCTACGGTACTTTCGCAGTTTTTATGTCTTGTGACTGGGACTGTAGCACCATAACTATTTTAAGTACTAGTTTTAATTTATGCCTTTTGACTATTCAATAGTGGCTGTGATTGACCTAGTTGTAATAAACGATTTGATTTTTTTACCACGATTAAAAAAAACCTAGAAATAAAAATGTACAGAAACAAACCTTGATCCTCAAAGGCGAGGCTGGAATATGGACTCCATTAAACTTGACATTGATGTTGTGAACACCGTTCTCTCTGGGCATGAACCTGATGCTGTACTGGTCTCCATCAATGTTCTGGATGAAGCAATCGTCGGTCTTGCCTGATGGGGAGATCACCTGGATAAGGGAGATGGATTTGGTTAGTTTTCTCGTAAGTAAGATGCTTATATATATAACTGGGCCCCCCTTACAGGCCCAAAGCCTGCCGGGTTCGTGGGACTAACGAACTACGCGTGGCCCCGGATCGTAAAGGGCTATTGAAGGACTCCGTGGATTTTAGTCAGTACGAGTCTGACAGTCCCTCCTGCCCTGCCCTGGGTGGGGACTCATTTAAATCAATGAATATTGACAAGCAAACACGCTTTATAATTCGAGGACCTGTGGCGTCGTAACGCCTGTAAAATTGTATTATATCGACAGAGTGTTTTTAATTGTTTACGATTTTAGAAGCGTTGTATCTTTGTCAATGTTGGTTTATGTAACAAAAGTAAAATAAAGCCGGAAACACATTATTTAACACGCCATGCGACGCAACGTGTCGACACCCGATGTGCACCGTGCACATTAACCAACACGCGACGCCACAAATATATTATTTTTTTCTTTGTGAGTGGCATCTTGCAGGCCAACCTAAGGAGGTTATGAGCTGCTTAAACAGACATTTCTGTGGATTGATGATTTCAGTGTCTATACTCTGTGATAATTCTCGAAGTTTTCGAACGACTGACGCGTGGCGTCGGGCCTGGACTAGAAACACACTACATGTGATGCGTCGGATGGCGTGTTTACCCCTACCATCGGCAACACACCGACCTGGACACGTCTGGATCGGGTGGCATGTGAGCGCATGTCGTCGCGTCGGGTGTTCATAGTGTGATTCTGGTCATAGAAAACAATACATTTGATTTGACCCAACACGCATCACGTTTCATCGGGTAGCGTCGGGTGTTAATAATGTGTTTCCGGCTTACAGGTGTTTTTGTTTTTGATAATCTATCTTTCGGTTTTTTTTCAGTAAAATGGGCTATGAAACACGAAATCCGTAGCTGCAACCATGGTATAAGCACTGATTTCTGATCCTGTAGATGTCCGTTTGTTCTTTGTTGCCATCGATAATATATGTCCGATTTTAAAATTCATCATCACCATCATCAGCCTATAATGTTCCCTCTGCTGGGACACAGGCCTCCTCTCTGTGAGAGGGAGTGGGCCATAATCCACCACGCGGGCCCAGTGCGGGTTGGTAGATGTCACATGTCTTCGAATTTTTGGTTCTAGGACATGCCGGTTTCCTCACGATGTTTTCCTTCACCGTTTTAAGAGCAGTGGTGATGAAATAAATTACACAAAGTAATGCGCCTGGCTGGGTTCGAACCCACGACCTACAACTCGTAAGTCGGGCCCGATACCACAGCTCTCACTTTAAAATTAATAATCGACAATTGCAACCTATAGAAATAGCACAAAGATTTACCTTTCCCCCTTAAACCCATCAATATAAACACAAAATCACACACTCCCTTAGCAGATTTTAAAAATTTACGGAGCGGACTAGACAATGTCTTCTAATATACTAAGTTACCCTCTGTCCAGTTTGATTTATCGTGAGAACATGACGATCGGCCACGTCCGGCTGTGTCCAAGATTTATGATCGATGGACCACTGTGCAGTATCATACGTGCGTTTATTCCGCGTTTAGGGAGGTTTTTTTTTCTCGGTAAAGCGGGGATTTGGTGCACTGTGCGTAGTTTTGAATTTGATAGGTATTATTTTTTTGATAAAGAATGTTTTATTGGTAACACTGATTCCATTTAGGTATACACCGCTACAAAAAAGCTGTTTTTATTTTATTTTATCTTCTGAGAACTTACAGCTAGGTTACAGGTGTTAGAAAAATTAGTGCAAGAAGGCCAATTACAAGTTCTCACTGACAGCATTAGGTTAGAACAAGAAACAGTAGACAGTTAAGTAACATAATGAGTAAAAGAACTCGGAGTGAATAATAAAAAAGAACATGAGAAGTGTTAGTGATTTTTGAAAAAACGGTTACATCATGTTTTTTTTAGCTTACTGACACTGGACAGACGTGGTGAATAAATCTAGATCATCATCACCTTGACAAAATGAATTGTACGATCTACTAGCTCTGATCATATAAGAATTTTGTCTGTAAATACACCGGACCGAGGGAACACACAGAGGTTGGTGATTCCTGAAGGTAAAGGATGGCACACGTAGCCCAATTTTACCAACCAGTTCAGAACAATCGGTTGAACCATTCGCTATATTGAATAACAAAGCCATAACAGCAATTTTCCTCCGCTCGCTTAATGGAAGAATGTGAAATTTAGCGCAACGACTATGATAGTTAGGTAAATTTTCATCATCATCAGCCTATAGATGTTCCCACTTTTGGGACACATGCCTCCTCTCCTCACGGTAAGGGGGAGTGGACTGTAATCCACCACGCGGGCCCAGTGCGGGTTGGTAGATGTCACATGTCTTCGAATTTTTGGTTCTAGGACATGCCAGTTTCCTCACGATGTTTTCCTTCACCGTTTTGAGAGCAGTGATTACACAAAGACTTTTTAATTACACAAAGTAATGTGCGTGGCTGGGTTCGAACCCACGACCTACTTCTAGTAAGTCGTGGTCGATACCACTGGGCCACCACTGCTCACTAAATGCTGTTTTTAAAATGTTCTTATTATTTTGGAGTTTGAATAGTAACTTCAAAACCAGAGCCCTTACCTAGTTATTTTCCATAAAACAGTTTTAAGCCAACTCTACTAAAAAAACGGTGACTGAGCGATCGGCTTTTGTCCAACATGTCGCGGATTTGATTCCCGCACGGAAAAATATTTTATGACCTACTAGTAGTTGTTCAGGGACTTTGTTTATGAGTGTTTCTATGTTTGTTAAGAGCAGGCATAATACCAAGAAAAAAACAGATTTTACCCTCGCCCCTGCACTAGTACCAATAACAACCGCGGGCGCTGTGACGACGCTCACTACAAAACTTCTTTGAAAAAACAAAACAACTGCAGTGCCACAGTGTACCTAATAATTTAATCCAGTATGTCAAGTATGTGACTCGGCCTCTGTTCTTGAAATAAGTGTTACAGCCCACGGTACCTTCGCACGCAGTAGTTCTGCATTAGGTATTTATTCATTTCATTCATTTAGTTGAGTTTCTTTGCGTTGATTTTCTTTTCTTTTGGCGCACTCTTAACGCATCCACGATACAGAAGACTACTTGCTACACTCAATTAGAGTGGGGCAACGATTTAAAAAAAAAAAACGAAAATTATGAATAGCAACTAAGTCACACTTCTAAGCTTTGTACTAGAGCTGATTCAAAGTAGACACAAAAATGTCTAAAATCGAGTAATTTTCATCCCCCCAAACACTAAACTAAAAACAATATATAACATTTTCCCTCACAGTGTGTCTAACCCCACATTTTGTGGGCAAAAAAATGTAATAAAACGGACTGACCGCACGTGACCGGGTTTCTGAAAATAAATCATGTTAACGCTAATATTTTATGAGAGTGGGCAGCGATGAATATTGTGCCAACTTATGCCAAGTTGTGCCATAAAAATTAATATGGGGTTGGGAAGTTTCTCCTCTTGTTTCTTGAGGGGATTAAGGAAAAAATTGTATGTTTTTTTTTGAGATTTTTCATACGTATAAACTTGGCTTTGGTAGAATGATAAGCTTGTAAGATTGAAGCTAGATTACTTCCTAATTTACATGACTAACTTTTTCACATTTGCATTAGGTTTTTCATTAAGAATTTCTCAGTTTCATTAGACACGGAGTCTTAATTAATTACCAGATTGATGGCATTAAGCTCGTCCTTTTATTGTCCTTTTCCATGAAACGTAAAATCATCAAGATGTGATGCAAATGCAAGAAATACTGCTGTGAGACACCTAATTTTTAAGTAATTATAGGGAATGGTTTTGCAGTTGGCGATGTCCAATATTCTCGTTTTATGGAGATTAAAAATATCAAACTGACGAACAAATTAGACTATCAAAACTTCGTATTTTTCTTCAGTTACGTGAACCAAAACTGAAGAAGATGCTTCTAAAATTCGCAATACTTCAAGCCACAATTTATACAAAATTCTGGCATCACGAGCCCCTACGCCCGAGTTTTAATGCATTACATCCTTGTCAATATTCATCTACAATAATTCCTTAAAGAGGTATTAGAAAGCTACATTCACCCTAAATAACATAGGCCACCCGTCCGGGCCTCTAGTTGATTATAAAAAAAGCAATCAAACATAAGTATTCCATTATTTTTCAATACTACTAATTACCGGAGATTTGCAATTTGTTGCAGTCATCAAGCCCTATTAACCCAAACTAAGGTCTTCTCAAAAGCTAGGTAACTATTCATCTAGCTTTTGAGAGGACACTAACTAAAACAAATCTCAACCAACTTACCCTGCCATCCAAGCTACCCTTAGCCCCATTGAGCCTGATGTAGAACTGAGTAGGCTTGTCCACTTGTGCGTTGTCTGGGAACTGGGCCACTTCCAGGAGATGAGCGTCTCCAACTGCTGGGGAGATGTAGACCTTGAAGGGGGAGTCGGGGATGTGCTGCTCGTTGAACTTGAGACCGATGCGGTATTCACCTGAGGAAGAGGAGATTTAAGTTAATAATGGTTGAATTATTGATGTCAAAGAAAAATGTAGAAAGAATTTACGTGGAGCAGGATTTCGAATCTTTGCAAAAGAACTTCTTGGGTTCGAATTATTAATCTGATTTTGTGTTGAACCAATGCCGATGATACCTTACTCATCAATTCTGGTATCGTTACTGTGTTCCACATTAACAGGCTTAGAGTTTTTAACGTTTAATGAAAACCATGTATAGAAGCCAATACAATACAATTGCGTATATTATAATGTAACTGAGACATTGAGAGGGTAACAGATTTCGTAAAATGCAGATCGCATTAAAAATAAGCCGTTTTAGCTATCAATAACGAACATTGTGTCGTGGTGTTCCTGATGTATTGGAAACCCAACAGTTTCATACATTTAATACAGTTAAAGACACAATATTAGTGAGTCGTGTAGTGAGGCGCGACACTTAAATGTGAAACTGAATGTTTCTAGCACATCACGACACGCCACGACACATAAGTATGTTTCCGCCTTAAATCACAACCAAAATCCCAATGGCCAAAATCATCTAAATTGAAACTAACTTAACCCTCTCAATTCCATTACAAAATCAAACCGCAAAGTCAATCCGGAAATGTACCACAATTTCGCCCACAAAAAACCGGAACATCCAATTAAATATCGAAACAAATCGTATTCTAATACGGCCAGCCACCCAAAAACACCGACAAATATACTAATAAATTCTCAAAGATCTAAAAAACTGACGAAATAGCAAAAAATACTGTTTGGTCTCGTAAAAAAAATGAGGAGTACACGTCTCCGCGACTAACGATGCATCCAATAATTCTTGGCGACTGACTTGAGATATTTAAATTTTGCTACGTTCATTTTAGGGTTCTGTGCTCAGAACATAGTTTTTTAAAACTTCTTGAAAGTAGTTTTATAAAATTTTCTCTGTAACGCTGGAAATTAATAAACTTTCTCGGTCAAAATCTTGATTCCGATCTTTGTTTGTAAATAATCAACAACCGAATTTGTCAACAGAGTCTTAGAAGTGTCTAATACAAAACAGCTGTAAAGGGAAATGGATAGTTTTTTTTATTGAAATAGGTTAATTATTATTTTCGGGCGTAACGATACAATACAACTTTGTGTGCAGCGCTACGACTATTACCCCTAATTCTATCATATCAAAGTAATTGGCAAATTCATTACAAGTCGCTACACAAAAATTAAATATCAATTACTCCACCCGTTCTGGGTGGTGCTAGATGGACTCTTAGACTTTTACTGACTGTAAAGAAAAAGAAAAGTCCACCCTGTTCCACCTGTTGCCCTTTCCATTCCAGGGCCACAACTGCTACTCCTTTTAAAACATTCCCGCGATTGTAATAATACTTGCCATCAAGTTATTCAAAAATATAGCTACAGAACCCTTTCCTTTAACTCTACATTTCTCACTTGATTATCGTTTTTCGATATAAACGACTTCTCCTTGGTGGCCATATAGTTGCTACAGATTTATTTACATCCGAACTGGACTTTTTTCGATAAAGTTTTTGCTGATTGGACAAAAAAAATCGATCGTAGACTTTTTCGGAAACAATCCTTTTGTTTCGGAATTAGTTGAGAGGCCGATTCCACCATAGTTTGAGCGTTTAATTAGTGAAATTAAAAGAAAGTATATTTTGTGAAAGAAATGTCATTATTTGATAGGTATTATTTGTTTTGAAAAAAGGCTTTACATGCTTTACATTTGACGCTATACTGCCTTCGACATAACTGATAACGAAATCTCATAAGCTACTATTACATTGATTTTTAAAATGAGTGACGTTGCCAATGTATTTTATTACTCGTAATATTGTAAGTGGGAAATGAAGTATACAAACCTTAGATCATTCTATAAAGCAGCATAAAACAAAGAACAGGGTAATAATTATGCAAACAGATTATTTAAAATGTAGCGTTTTCATGAAAATGGCACTTTTAAAACTAAAAGTCTGTTCCTAACTTAAAATTGTCTGTGTCTATCATAGTGTATTTTGAACTCAGTAGGTACAACTAAAATCTCTTTGTAAATCAAACATATTGACAAGTTCAAATGTACTACGTTTTCCTACTAACAGCTAATGATAAAAAAGGTTAAAAAATTTGATTTTAAAAAATAGTTATCTTAACTGCTGATCAAACAACTCGCGCTTAACTAACCACAGTTAAACCACCAGTGCCACCCACCACCCAGTGGATCAAATAATGACGTATGCTATGCAAAATAGTGGTATTGACATGTTAAAGGTTCGATGCCCGGCCCGTTTCCTCCTGTTTCTTATTAAGAAGTTTTTGTGGAAGCAAAAACTGAATTTTAACGTTTTTGCGGATAAAACGTTTCGCAGATGGTGGTTGGTGTTATGTCAGATTTAAAAGGAGAGGAAAAGAGGAGTTGTGTCACTCAAGTCTCGAGATTTGGTTAGAATTGATTATTAGTAAAAATCTCGGTGATAAAGCACTAATCAAGATGATCATGTTTTGGCTTGATATTTTGAATTGGTTAAGGCAAAAATTTTGTAAGTGACAAATGATTTTATCGGTATCAAAAAATCATAACAAGTCATGTTTGTGCAAATATAGCGCCTTCCTCTAGGATAGGCTTTATCTGTTGGGAAATAGAGACCTCCGCAATAGCCTAGTCATGATAGCCTTCAGACACGAGAAATAGAGGAAGAAAAACCCAGCAAATACTGCACAAATATTAATTGGCTAATCTTTTTAAAAATCCTAAATTTATTTACTAAAAAGAGATCTGATAACGAAAAGTCTAACCATAAAGGTCTAAGAGCTTAAAAAAATGTCGCGATTTCCTTTAATGACCTAAGTGAGCACTTAAAATCTCACTATTTTGTATGATAGGGGTGTGACCCTGTCGTACAAAATGGCGAGGTTTGATTACTTATAAATAACCAAAAAACCTTAACAAAACAGCTTCATTGTGTATAACTGAGAATCAAAACTTGAAATAATTGACGTACAGAGTGTCTTTACTCTTTGGCCAATAGGGCGGAAACAAGTACTCGTATTAGTAGCCGTGAAAGTAATTAAGAAAAAAACCTTCTTATTTCTTCTTGTTAACAGAAATTCTTGCCTTATCTATCGTCCATAGATATCACCTACAAAGTAACAACCAACAAGGAAACATACAAAGACGCGTCAGCTGCATCTAATGACATTTTAACTGCTGTCAAAAGGGCCACGCCGCCATATTTGTATTGCTAATGTCAAATTAGCATACTGTATTCATAATTAAGTTGGTACGTTTAATTGCTATAAGATTAGCCAGTTATGGGGTTTGAATTAAGTGGTTATAATTTTACCATTAGTTCAAGTTTTTAAGAGCGTATATTCCGAAAGCTGGCAACGTCGCAAATGGTTGTCAAATATTAACAAGCTTTAATTAATTTAAGATTGTTACTGTATGAAAATAAGAAATATGGCTCTGTAGTGCACTAAAAAATTGATAAGGGAATGCAATAATTAATATCGTAACACCGAATATACAGTTTTAGATGTAGAAAAAGCATTTGGAAGCTTTCCAAATGCCTTTTATACACCGGAAAGGGTTACAAATCAAATTCAGTGTTTTAATTGCATTCCTATATCATTTTTTTAGTGCACTACAGAGCGATATTTCTTGTTTTCATACAGACAATTTGCCAAATTAATTAAAACTTGTAATTATTTGACAGCTTTTTGCGACGTTGCCAACTTTCAGAATATGCAGCCTTAAGTATCAAACGAATGGATCTACCGATTTACGAGGTTCGGAGAGGAAATTCCTGCTGCGGTCATGGGACTGTCGTAAAAGGGCACCGTGGTCCTGAAACGTAAAGGCACCGGAAGAATAACGGAACGTGTAAGAACAGGGTAGTTTTTAGCCAGTAATAGTCCTACAGTTTCTTCCGCTACACCGATGATGACTCATTTGACGATTTTTACTCCACAAAAGCAAAAAGTTCTGCAAGAAACTGTATTTGCTGTAATAACATTACATTTTTAAATAAGCATCTTACACATGCTAACTCTTAACGAGAAACAATGAAAGCCGTCACGCCTTTTCGCGAAAAATCTGAAACATGACAACTAGATTATGTATTTTCACTTCAAATTACATATTTACCTACGAGTATGTTACTGGTTTGGCATAGAATAGTGCTGAGATTATCTTGGAAAAAGAAATCGGTGTGTTATCTGGTCTAATGAGACATTAAATTCATCGAATATGTAATGTTCTATCTACGTTACAGCACTTAGAAGCAAGTTATCCTGCTGAATCAAGTTTTCAAGATTTTACTGAAAAATCAAAGATATTTTAGGGTATTTTACATAACGAACAGAACTTTTATACGTAAATAATGAAACACGAACTTTTCACCGCTACAAATAAATAACAAAATAACTTCTATACACTTTAATCATGATGTCAGCACAAATCAAAAACAAATGCCAACTTAAAACCTCAAAAACGTTACAAAACCTTTCATAACAAGATTATGTCACCGAAAAACTAACAAACCTTCTAGCAATCCAAAACAGCCCAGTGCTCCGAATGTCGGTCAAAAACTCGTCCAAAGACTCAAAAGTAACATTCCTTCAAAACGCGTCCACCCTTTTGTAGGTTTTAAAAACGTTTTTTTTTCTTAAACGATTATTACCATCAGACGGTCAATTAAAATCGCTGCAACACACCAGAAAGAAAGAATGCCGGCTCCAACTGAATTTGTCCCGTATCCTATTGTATTCTGTGCGACAAAAAAAAATGGCGAATCTCCCCGACAAAGAAGCGGTCCCTTTTTGTCTTAGGATACTTCATAAATGTATCGCGATTAGAAAATTTTGAACAATCCCAAAATAATAATGACTTAAGTTTTGTTAGGCGACAGTTATTCTGTGATTGGTTCTTTTTTTGGCGGGACAACGTTTGTGTTTTGCCCACTGTGTTATGCCATTGAAAATTATTTGGTATTTAATGCGTTGAATATGTGTTTTTCTTGAATTTATAACCGAGTCTTAAGAGCTATTGTTTTCAATAATACTAATAGTGTAGTTTTAATAATTATTGTATTGTTATTGTTTTTTTATGCAAGAGACCAAAGAGGTCACATTTAAAGTGCTAAGTTTAATGCATCTTGGAAAAGAAATACCAGACTTTTTTGCTACATACGTATCAGAAAATGTTAAGGAATTGGCGCATATCTGCGCAATTATAAGTTGGCCCTACTGGGTGTAGTTACTGGATCTTTATAAATTAAATGTTTATGATAACTTTTTTTTAAACAAAAAAAAAACAAAAGTCATCAATCCTCGAGCTTCCGTCTTTTGCAATTCAATGAATGAAATTAATTTCTAACGAAACCAAGCTCGTTCTCTTTAATTCATTTACTAAATAAATTTCATCACCCCCGCTGCTATTATTGATGAATTTCAAGAAATTCCTAAATTATCAAAACAGCTTATCTTTTTGTATCTACACGGGGCACAAATAAAAAATTGTAACTTTTTAAAATTCGAACGCGACGCTCTGACGACAAAGCTGCCGCTGCCTACGTATGCGAATATATTATCTGTATTAAACTTTTACAGATTAAAAAGAAAGAAAACGATAATGGTTTCATTTTAAAAGTACAAGTTTATGTTTTATGGAAACGGAATTGAATATTCGAATGTTTTATATATTGACTGAAGAGTTAAAACAGTCTATTTTGTGTATTTTCCCAAATGATTATGTAACGTTAAGTAAACAAAACTAGATGTTTTAGAAACTAAACTTCATAATTTTTATTTAAAATTATTTGTTCGTGAAAATCTCATGATAATCTCAAAATGAAGAAAAATGTTAACGACTGTGTCATTTGTCATTGACGTATTTTTAAAGAACCAATAAAAAATTGACATAGTAAAATTGCAAAAAACCTATAATTCATCTTTCAAAACCGGTATAAAAGTGAAAGCCAATATGTCTATGCTGGAAACTATGTCGAAACAACAGTGCACTGAGCAAAAAGCTCAAAAAAAGTGAAGAATGTCCCAAGAATTATGAGTTTCATTAGCAAAAAGGCATATCGTAAATCGGTACAATCATGTGCCGAAAACGCGACGAGCACACCACAATGGTTTAAAAAATGAACGCGCCCCTCTATGGTCAGTGTTCGAAAAAAATAAAAACAAATTGAAAAAATGTCAGGGCAAGATCGAAATTGAATTCGATTGTGAGTTCCGTAAGAAGTTTTTACTTGATGTTTTGGTGTTATATTTAGAATCAAATTATATGTTAAAACCATTATTGTCATAAGATAAATACTTTTATACATGTCATCTTTTAGCTTAAAATCTCTATAAAAATAATTTAAAGGGCTTTTTTCAGAACGATGATTTTAAATGCCAAGGTTTATTTTTGAACCAGTTAAATCCTATTCTCCATCCATTGAGGGAGGATACATTTATAAATTAAAAAAAAAAACAGTAAGAAAACTAGCGGGAAATGTTGCATTAGGTACTGAAATAGAACACTACAAAAGTATCCTTTATATTGTATTTTACAAATATTTAATATTTTTTCTTTGATGCCACTTGGGCTGGGCTGAATATTAAATGGAAATAATATGTAATATTATTTTTACTGAATAAAAGCAAACGAACCAGCGATAACACAACTAATTATACCACCGCTAGGCCGCTGACCGGAACCTACACTATTCACCGTCCGTTTTTCACCTCGCAACACGGAACTCTAAAAATCGAACTGTCAAAATGGTTCGCAGTAAATTTTGCCGCGCTGCCCACTGATTGGCCGGCTGCTTAGTAGGCGTGGTCAAGAATTGAAATACAAAACAGTTTATTTATGAAGAGAAGTTCAGTTGTTTTTGCGATATACAGGAGGCAGGGTCGCTGTTACAAATAGCAAGAAATTGTGTTTAAATATATTTGAATAGTGAGACACTAAAAACTTAATACAAGCATTTAAATGTGTTGACCGCTTTCGATGTTTTAATTCTTTTATGAAAAGTTATTTTTATATATTTTAATCTGATACAAGGCTAAAAAAATGTGTTACAATGACTGCTGTAGTTTTATTTGTGACTGATTTATTGCTATATTCTTATTAAAATTGTATTCACTGCCTCGTTCACTGTCTCGAAAAAATATTTAAGGTATTCCCTACACAATTTTAATATATTTTTATTCCTTTCTCATAGCATTCCATTTACTAGATGCTTTCAAGATATTGAGACGCTAGTTTTTCACATCGAGATCGAAGGCAGCACTTAAGAATGCGCTAAAAGCAAAATCTTCAATTTTCGATTGGAAACCGTGGAACATCGAATTTAAGCATTCTCTGGGTAGGCTTGCTCTATCTAGTCAACTTTGTCTATGTCACCTCTTACCGCGACTAGCGTCAATAATATACACAATTACACATCTCAAATCAAAAAGAAATTTTTAAATAAGCAATAGAAAGAAAGAAAAAGTCCACAGAAAGTTACCTTTCATGACACCTTTTCTTTTCTATTCCTTACATGAAAATTTTGTAGTTGTTCCTAATTTTACAGTTCATAATTTCTTTAACTTTTACATCATCTGCCTAGCCTTTTCCCAACTATATTGGGGTCGGCTTCCAGTTGAACCAGATGCAGCCAATATCAGTATTTTACATTAAGAGCGTATATTCCGAAAGCTGGCAACGTCGCAAATGGTTGTCAAATATTAACAAGTTTTAATTAATTTAGCATTTTTACTGTATGAAGATAAGAAATATGGCTCTGTAGTGCACTAAAAAAATTATAAGGGAATACAATAATTAATATCTTAACACCGAATATACAGTTTTAGATGTAAAAAAAGCATTTGGAAGCCTTCCAAATGCCTTTTATACACCTGAAACGGTTACAACATCAAATTCAGTGTTTTAATTGCATTCCTATATCATTTTTTTAGTGCACTACAGAGCGATATTTCTTGTTTTCATACAGAAAATTTGCCAAATTAATTGAAACTTGTAAATATTTGACAGCTTTTTGCGACGTTGCCAACTTTCAGAATATGCAGCCTTAAGCGACTGCCTCTTGCGACTGCCTTTGATTTTCACAACCCAGTTAGTACTGAGTCGCACGATATCCCCTTTGCGTGGAAATCATTATGAGTCCTCTAGTCTTCAGTGGAATCATTGGAGAGGAACTCCACAACCCAGTAACTGGGTAATACGATACCCCATGGAAAAACTGGTTGTCAGACTTATGAGATTCTGACTGACAGTAAAGACTGTCAAAGATCTACAAACGACGGCCGGGACCAACGTTTTTACGTGCTTTCCGAGACACGGAGGCAACTCGCTATGACATATAGTCACCCATCCACCAACCTCGGCAAACGCGGCTTAACCCGGAAGATCGGCCTTTACGGCTGTTATTATTTAGCCACGAGCTCATTAACTTTTACATTCAATATAATTAAAATAAGTTCTCCTTATTAAAAATAAACTGATAAATAATATTTTGCAAATGGGTTTTGAAGTGTAAAAGTCTCAAAACACATTTCTTTAAACTAGATAAGACCGATGTTTCCTACTTGAGTACTCTGAGAAGAAACAATCGAATCAAACTCAGAGGAACTATTAATACATCATCAAAATTCTCCTACTGAACGAAATTTTTTTTAGTTTATTACGTTTTAATCACGTTCAAAGTTTCTGATCATCATAATAAGCAATAGTAGATTGTTATACAAGGGTGGAAAGAAATCAAATCCCATACGAGGTATTTAGACGCACGAGCGAAGCGAGGGCGGCTATAGTCCGAGTGGGAATTGATGACTTTCACCCGTGTTAAACACTCTACTTTTCATTTCAAATATAAGGAAAGTAAAAAATAGTAGTTTTTCTAAAATATTTATTGATAGTAATAACATGAGTAGTACTTTATTAGTCTTTTTTTAATTTAAATTTCAAATATGGAACACACAGCCCGCGTCACCGCCGCGGGCCATCCCACTTTAATAGGTATTTTTTTTAATTCACATTGGCCGTATACACTCACAAGACCGCAGCATTTTTTTTTTATCTATATTTTTCTTAATTATGTAAAAAAATTATAGCCGACTAAATAACCAATTTTAGTTCTATTTTTAAAATTCATTCCCGCCCTAGGGAGGGAAGCAATTACTATGAGTCTTTCCCGCCCAAGGGAGGGAAGCATCGTTTTCGACCCGCTGCTCTGATCAAACAAACACTACTTTCCGAGTATGAGAAATGAAAAAAACTTTTCACCCTACTTTTGAAAATACAAAAATCCTAAAAAAAAAAAATAGAGCAAACAAAAAACAAAAGCTTCCATAAAAAAAATAAATTCACTCACCAGGCTCTTCGACCTTGTAAGAGACATCACAGGATCCATCCTTCCTGTCCTTAAAGTCAATCTCAGCCTTGCTGGGTCCTTCCAGGGAGATGGCCAACTGTCCAGCTCCGGCCTCTCTCGTCCATACGTTGAACTCATTCGAGCGGCCTTGCTCGCCCCTCTCGAGGCCTGGGCCTCCGGCCTTTACTAAATGGGCCCCGGAGTCTCTGAGAGGGCCCACTGTGAACTGGAAGGGTGATCCTGGAAAGAAATGAGTGGATTAGAGACACATTCGGTAACAATAGGCTATTTTACTCAAAAAAAAAATATACAGTAAAACGAGGCTATTTGGGATTTTGGCGGTATTTGGAACGACCCAGAATTTCTAACAAAAACATCGATAATTGTCGGTTGGTGTAAGGTCGAATTTATTTTACATACTCTAGGAACACTTTGATAGTTTACGCTTACAATAAACAAACGTATTTGTAAAAAAATCTTTCTTTAATATCCTACCAATCCCAAAAAAAGAGGATTATTTTATGTGGTATTGCACGTCCCAAATAGGTATAGATAGATTTGTTTAAAGATTTTTTCAGCCCTTTTCTATTGCTGTCCATAATAGCCCCAAATATGCGATATTTGGGACAATCACATCTTTATTTATTTTTTCAGTTCCTGTTGTAAGTCGTACTTCAAACGTATATCTGCATAAGTAATGGGTTCTCCAAGACTCATATAAATTTTGTACCATAGCTTTTTATTTATAAAAAAAAGGTTGCACTCCAGGAGTGCCGGTAGAAGTGAAAACTTTTTTGTTACTATGTTTTATTTTAAAACTGGAGTAGTACAGATATGAAATTAACTAATTTGAATGACGTCTTACTCATTTTCGATCAGGGTCACGTGACCCTGACGCGAGTTTGAAATTTTTTACCCATTACAGAAAAAGTGTACAACGCCGCTAAAGAAGTTTTCACTTCAACAAGATATTTGCTAAATTATATCAAATGTGTCCCAATTAGCCCCATTTTACGGTATGTCTGAAAGCTATCTTTCAGACATACCGTAAAATGGGGCTAATTACATAAAAAACATTTGACCCTTATTGAAGTGAAAACTTCTTTAGCGGCGTTGTACACTTTTTCTGTAATGGGTAAAAAATTTAAAACTCGCGTCAGGGTCACGTGACCGTCAGGGTCACGTGACCGTCAGGGTCACGTGACCCTGATCGAAAATGAGTAAGACGTCATTCAAATTAAAAATAAAACATAGTAACAAAAAAGTTTTCACTTCTACCGGCACTCCTGGAGTGCAACCTTTTTTTTTGAAGTGAAAACTTCTTTAGCGGCGTTGTACACTTTTTCTGTAATGGGTAAAAAATTTAAAACTCGCGTCAGGGTCACGTGACCCTGATCGAAAATGAGTAAGACGTCATTCAAATTAGTTAATTTCATATCTGTACTACTCCAGTTTTAAAATAAAACATAGTAACAAAAAAGTTTTCACTTCTACCGGCACTCCTGGAGTGCAACCTTTTTTTTTTTTTCTTTTGTTACTTATAGCAACATTGACGAATATACAACATTTCTAAAAATCACAAAACTTCACTCGGTCGGTAGAATTTTACAAGCGTTATTAACGTCACAAGCCCTCACTCCCGAATTCGGAAGCCAAATATTCATTGATTTAAAAAAAAAAAAACGCTATAACAAACGGATCAAACAGATTTTGAATTCATTTATGCAATAATCTACCCTAATGCATTCTCCGTGGGGTTACGTGGGGTCAATGCTTTTCATAACACGAAAATCAAAAGTGTAGCTTCAGTCCTCCATTTTTTTTTTACAATTATTGATAATATTAACCATAGATTCACATCAAATAAATGACTAAAGTACGATTAATTCTTAATTCCAGGGCTGGTTTTTCAATAATCAGATAACCGTTAACTGAGGAGTAAAAATGGCGGTTTGACAGCTTATCTATGAAAAATATGTCCTAGCGTTATTTTTATTCCTCAGGTAACGGTTAACTGACTATTGAAAAACCAGCACTAAAGTAAAATGACATCTGTACATGAATGAAATGTACTAAATTTCTTTGTATCAGTGACAGTTGCACTGTCATTTTACTGACTGGAATTAATAATCGTACTATAATTTAAAAATTACATGTTTCAATCCCGATATAATTTTGCCTGGTCTTGTCTGTCAAAGATTTAAATAAGTGTGTGCAAATCTATTCTCTCTTCTTCTTTTTAAACAATGCACATTAACAAAAACAGAAAAACAAAATAAAGTGACGTCAGAACACACTAAAAATCATAATACGGCGTAATTTTAAAAGTAATGGGGTAGTTTCCAGGGTCAAAATAATTACACACAAATGCAACACTTACCAGGAATATGAATCTCCCTGTACTTGACGGACACGGTGTGAACTCCAAGCTCCTTGGGGACGAAGTGGACAGAGTAGAGGCCGTCCTCTACTTCCTGGATCTCGGCGTCTTCGGAGACACCTCCAGGGCTGGTGACTGTGGCTGCCAGGTCGAAGGAGGTGATGCCTATGGGGAAATAATAATAGGTATTTAGATTATTAACTAAAATACTAATAATAAAGTCATTGAAGTTGGCTGTTGGAAGAAGTGATGATTGCAGCTAAGAGATGACCAGTTCTAACTGACAGCGCCTGTTCACGAACATGACACTTGGTTAGGCTCCATTTGACTGAAACCATTTTGAAGGGAACTAAATGATCCGACACTCGCGCCACCATCAGCGAGACATTTGAGTGCCTTCTATCGGTGAGAGGGAGTGGGCAATAATCTAACACACCGGCGCAGTGCAGATTGGTAAATGTACCATTTCTTCGTGTCGTTCTAGGACATGCCGGTTTCCTCACGATATTTTCTTTCACCGTTTTGAGAGCAGTGGTGTTGTAATAATAAATAATAGAAATAATACTATAAAGAAATAATAAGAAATAATACTTTGTGAAATGAATTACACAAAGTAATGGGCCTGTCTGGGTTTGAACCCATGGCCTACAAGTTGTAAGTCAGGGCCGATACCACTGGACCACCGCTTCTTTCATTTAATTATTTAGATTAAATGAAGTATTACTGTTTCACCGACTTTAAAAAAAGGAGGTTATCTAACATAGTTTTCATATTATAACTTACCGGGCATCTTGAAGGTAAGTTTGCAGTTGGTGCCGACCTCTGTCAGAGGGGCAGGGTCCCTCTGCCTCTGAATCTTCTCTCTTTGTCTGTTGCTGCCCTCACCAGAAACCTAAACAATGAGATCATTCTGAAGTTGCAGTTCATAGCATGAAGGATTAAAATCAAAACTACAATATTCACTCTTGACATTATTGTCAGCATTGAAATTTGTTACAGGACAGTGCGGCGACCTGGCCTTGCACCCAGCATTCGAGGTCATGCTGTGGGGCGAGACGGAATGGGAAGCAGTCACCTCCTTATGCGAAGCAGTCATGCTAGCGAAGGAGGAAGCGGGAATCGTGAGGGAGAGGTTAGCCTCCTCACGACCCAACTATGGGAGACGATCACGGCATCGGACGTCACGAGGTGATTTCAGATCACAGTAAGTTATGGGTGAATCGGTGAACTGCTTGCTACAACTACAAAGAATATTTTAAGCCTTCGTCCTTCTTAATGCTGCTGACACGACATACTTTGGATTTTGTTGGTCAAATATTAACTACATTCACGCGACGAAGATGTTTTTTTTTTACCTTGACGGTGAAGGGAGATCCCTCCACGTGGTGGTCAGCGAACTTGAGGTTCACGATGTAGTAGCCCGGCTCTGTGGGCTTATAGCTGATGGCAAGTACGCCATCCTTGCTGTCAGCGCACTGGATCTCGGCCTTGCTGGGACCTGGAGAGAGTTTAAAGGTTGAAACTCAATGATAGGAAGCCTGAATTTTTTTGGTTGAAGAACAGTATCTGACACAAGCACAGTACCTTAGAGCTATCAAATCTTCATAGTTATTATCTGTCCTGCTTGCTATGTGTTGGATAAGGATTTAATCATAATGATATTTATTTCAACAGAACCTTTCCAAAATGAACTGTTACTGCTCACTCTGTTAACCTTTTCTTTACTGTGGAACGTGTGGAACCTTATTTTAATCTGTTCTATTCATCTTCCCAGGCAAGGTATGATTGCAGCACGTAGCAGTGCCATATTTCTGCCACTATGGTCCCTGCCGCACTAATTATGAGCAAAGAGGCAGACGGGGCAACACTATTGCGAAGTTGTGCTGCCACTGCATTGCTTCCGTGGCGTGGCTGCTGTGGCGCCGGAATATATGCTCGGTATTAGGACGGCAGGCTGAACTGCTACGGAGCACCATAGCGGCAGCAATGCTGTGGTAACATTGCTGCATGTTGCCGAGATCAAAACCACAACTCTAAGCTATAAATTAAGTATTTAGTACCTATAAATTATAAGTAAGTATAAATTACCTTCAATGGAGAGTGAGAGACCACCGTAACCAGCGTTCCTGGTGTCAACGGAGAAGGTGTTCTCACTGTGAGTCTTGCCTTCCTTCAGGGCTTGTCCAGAAACCTGCGATTTGAAGAATACTTTAGTAACACAGTCATTAAAGAATGAAGTTAGTATCAATGGATTAAATGATAGAAAAAGTGATCCATGGATAAAAAGCAGTTGCTCTTAGCATATTGCCAACTATGTCGGATCCGCTTTCAGTCTTACCGGATCCTGTTGAATACCAGTATCATAGTGAAAAGATTGTCTATCTGACACAACTTAGTTACTCGGTAAGAGAACATCCTTCACAAGAATGGTTGTCAGACTTTTGGGTTACCCAGAATGACGTCTCGGCTATCGATACTCTGGAACGCAAAAGACCAGCGCAGGAACAGGCTAGTTTTTACTCAGTAAGAGTCTGACTCTGACATTCCCTTCCACTTCAACCAGGCCGAGAGGACTCATAAGATGATTTTCACCCCAAATACCCATCCACATCCCGATCTTGGCAAACGCGGCTAACCTCAGAAGAATAAGAACTGTGGCATTAACCCAAAAATCCTGGTCAATCTAATCCAAGACATCAAATTTAGTCTCACCTTAACTTTTTTAGCGTCACCAACTTCCTGGTCCAACACGGTAATGTTGAAGGGAGAATTCTGGATGTGGACACCCATCTTCTTGACGGAGACGATGTGCTGACCAGCCTCGCGGGGAGTGAAGCTGATGCCAATGTTTCCGGAGGGAAGACGCTTGAGGAAGCAGGGTTCTTCGAGTCCTGAGGGCGCCTGGAGATAAAAAATTGTGGTTATTGAAAGAATTACATGAATAGGACTTTTTCAATTTGACCCAGAAAAGAGTTTTATGTTGAAATTATGATGTGCAGACGCACAAAGCTGAAACAACGCGATGGAATATGAACATCATTAAATCTACAATTTCAATAATTTCAATGACTATACGAGTAGGTACAGTATTGATAAACTTAAAATAAGTACACAGGTATACTTTACGCCTGCGGTGCGAAATTGCACCCAAAAAAAAAATCTTTGCGAGCAGAATTTGTACCTGCGACTTTCCGATTCAGTAACATCAGGCTTACCAACAAGGCCATCGCAATCATGCTCAGCAAGGTCAGAAGTTCACAGGGTCAAGTCCTTCTCACATTTTTTCTAAATGTTCAGATAACAATTATTTTAAAAGTTCAAAAATACAGCTCAGAAAACTCCCTCAGGATTTTTCCGAAGATCATGACATGTTTCCAGTAACTTAAGTATTACTACTTACACAGATGGAAGCGTTGAGGGTACGGATGTCATTATCATTGACCTTGCCGGGGAGGGTGACTTCACTGCAGCTGCCGACCGAGATCTGGTTCCTCTTGCGACCTTCACCGGTGACCTGGAAGAAGCAGAAGACATGATTGATGAAGACATTTAAAATAATTTGAGCTTTCGAGCAAAGTTCAACATGATACGAGGCTTAAACACCGCCTTAAATTAATATTTATTAAATCTCAATCCAAATCGCATTCCTTTTGACTTGGATTAAGCCAATTGGTCATTGATTGGTTACAGATAAACATCCAAATGAAGTCAGCAAGCAAGATAATTTATATAAATACCATCATTAAACAAGAACATTTTATAACTATCAAAGTTCCCCAGATCTATGACGAAAGCAGAAACAAGACAGTTGTTACAACACATTAATATTTACTTCAGTTCACCTACAAGTCACTACGTTTTTTTTTCTCAGCCTTTTGTGTCCACTCCTCGACAAAGACCTCCCCCATTCCTTCCACTTCTCTCGATGGTGTCTCTCTTCGCGTCAATTCACAAGAAAGCCATCCAGACCATCCCGCCATCTCCTCCTCGGTCTGCCAAGACCCTGCCCAGCTGTCTCAGTGCTCCATTCTTGTGACATTCAGGCCGTCGGCAGTTGTGATGACAAACATGGCCTGCTCAGGCACACTTAAGTCTCGCCGCTAATTATTTTAAGCTTCCAAAACTAATAGCACTTCTACTATAAGCAGTACTATCACCAATTTCTTAATAAAGAAAAGAGACAGGGAATGGAAATTTTAGAAGAAGGAACGCTGATGAAACATACCTTGGCCGTATAAGGAGAACCCTTGATGTGCTTATCTCCGAACCTAACGGAGACTTTGTACTCCCCAGGGGCGGTGGGCAGGTACGAGACCGAGACAGTACCATCCTTGTTGTCGTGGCATGTGATCTGAAAGAAGATAGCAGTGGTTGAAAATATGCACCAGAATCAGATAGATGGCGCACCTGAAGAGGAGTAATTTTTGGAATAGAATACGCTAGAAGTAGAAGATGAAAGCAAGGCTTGCTATGAGGAGATAATATTTATTGTACCTAATTATTATGGGTAGAACGAAGAAGTTTCCACGAAGAAGCTTCCATTAAGCTACTCTTGGTTTTATGATAAGTTTTTAAGAACTGTTGCTTGTTTGCGTTTTTATTTTGAAAACGAAATCCCACCAAAAACATTAAATGTAAAAAATGCCAAGTCTCTCGATGCAGACTTTCCATCGTAAAAAGTTTTGAGATCTCACAGAAGCCAAGTCCTATTCAAATTATTTTGTAGTTATAAATCAACATTTAGTAATTATATCAATAGTTTTCTTTACATTATAACTATAGTGACTTGGCAATGAGCACAAGTAAAAACAAATAAAACGACATATTTGGAGGAGTTGAAAGTTACACACACCGCATGCTTAAACATTCTCTTTTACTTTATATATTCTCTTAACATTCATCATTTACTTTCATAAAGCGATGGCCCGTAAGGTATTCTTAATTATTGTATTGGAACATGTAGTCGGTAGTGACCATCATGATTCACACACACAACAATTAATAATCTGATCACAGGTCTCGTCAGTAACATTTGCACATAATTCCAGGCAGCAAGTTAATTTGTGCTCATTGCCAAGTCAGTATAGTTATAATGTAAAGAAAACTATTGATGGGTGAATTTCCCGGGACCGAAAATTGCGTGGCATCAATGAAATCGATACTAAAAAACATAGTTATAACGTTCTCACATTTTTTTCCGGTTAGGTGAAATAGTAATCTATGTGTAGCACTAAATATTTTATTTAATTGGATTAAAGAACACTCCAAAAAAATAAATTAAACCTCGAAATCTTTCATTGCCGTGTTTGTCCACACTTCACCTTGTTGTGTATAATTCCTCATTGATAAAAATCTATTGGTTATTTATATGAAAACCTAGTTTTATTTGATACATGAATAGTTAAAGTATTGTTACGGAATACATTTATTCAAATATTTGAACAATACAACAAATGGTTAATAAAAAATCATTTGTCCCAGAACCACCGTTCATCGCCGTGTCCTAATCATGTTCAAGGATATTGTTTTTCCTACGACTTGCGTCCCCCGTCCCGGTATGCTAAACGTTGCTTATTAGTGCTGCCTAAGTGCTCAACGTGGAAGGACGTACACACGTGCCTGCGTTTTCGCGCCATAATTGTAAGTATTCAATTTTTATGTTACTGGACATTTTTTCTTTCATCGCCGTGGATAGGTATAACTTATAATTGAATAAGTTTGTCTTCATGACTAAGCATTCGATAGAACACCATTTCTCATATGTTAATTTGTGAAGTGTTTATTTCTTCGAATAGTTAATAGATTTTTTGTTATTTATATTTTTTGCCTTGATTTTCATCGCCGTGCTTTCATTGCCGTGGTTTCCGTGGCCGAAATTTGCTATGTCAATGAAAAAAAAGACACGGCAATGAAAAAAATTTCATTGCCATGCCTTGTAAAACAATTTAGTTTCATTGCCGTGGCCAGGTATTTCATTTCCGTGACTTGTGTTTTCATCGCCATGGTATGAGTAGGCAAAGAAAACATCTTTTGTCACCTGTTTACAGGTAATACCGATTACTGACAGTATAAAACTCGTCAAGTTAACTCTAGATTCTCTCTCTCTGGTCTCTCTTTAGACTTGATGAGTTTTTTACTGTACAGTCAACTACAAAAAGATGTTTTCATGTTAACCTTACAAAATCATGTAACATTTAGTACTATGTCACACGTATATACACTCACACACACGCAAGCACCCTCACATACTACAGTCTGATTTTAATAATGGATTGTTTATTTTTAGGATGCCAAGATGCCTAAACCAAAATTATCTGAAGAGGAGAGGAAAAGATTGGCATTGGCTGAACAAAAGCGACGTCAAAAATTAAGAAGCGACCCCGTATTAAGAGAGGAGTATCTAAGAACACCGGTTTTAAGTACACCGGTACTTAAAGTCCTCCAGAAACTCTTTAATTCCGTCCTCTCCGAGGGCAAAACGCCTGAAACATGGAGTAGAGGTGATGTGGTGCTATTCTTCAAAAAAGGTGATAACAGCCTATTGAAGAACTACAGACCCATCACGCTTCTAAGTCATGTTTACAAGCTGTTTTCAAGGGTTATCACAAACCGTCTCGAACTTCCAGCCTCCCGAACAAGCCGGTTTCCGAAGAGGCTATAGTACCATAGACCACATCCATACGCTGCGGCAAGTTATACAGAAGACCGAAGAGTATAACTTGCCATTATGCTTAGCGTTTGTGGACTATGAGAAAGCCTTCGATTCGGTGGAAACATGGGCGATACTTGAGTCACTCCAGCGATGCCATATTGACTATCGGTACATTGAGGTGTTGAAGTGTTTGTATAATAACGCCACCATGTCGGTCCGAATACAGGAGCAGAGCACGAAGGCGATTCCATTGAGAAGAGGCGTAAGACAGGGGGACGTTATCTCCCCGAAACTGTTTACTGCCGCAATGGAAAACGCCTTCAAGCTCCTGGAATGGCAAGGACTTGGCATCAACATCAACGGCGAATACATCACTTACCTTCGGTTTGCCGACGACATCGTAGTCATGGCAAAGTCGATGGAGGAACTCAGCATGATGCTCGATGGCCTCGACCGAGTTTCACAACGGGTGGGCTTGAAAATGAACATGGACAAGACGAAAATTATGTCAAATGCCAATGTTGTGCCCACCCCAGTCTCTGTTGGAAACTCGGTACTCGAAGTTGTTGGCTCATATATCTACTTAGGACAAGTAGTCCAGTTAGGTAGGTCTAACTTCGAGAAAGAGGTCAACCGCCGAATCCAACTCGGTTGGGCAGCGTTCGGGAAACTACGCAATGTCTTTTCGTCCGACATACCTCAGTGCCTCAAGACGAAAGTCTTCAACCAATGTGTGTTACCAGTGATGAGTTACGGCACCGAAACGTGGTCTTTCACTATCGGCCTCATCTCAAAGCTCAAAGTCGCTCAACGAGCTATGGAGAGGGCTATGCTAGGTATTTCTCTACGTGATCGAATCCGAAATGAGGAGATCCGTAGACGAACTAAAGTTACCGATATAGCCCACCGGATTAGCAAGCTGAAGTGGCAATGGGCAGGCCATATTGCTCGCAGAGCAGATGGCCGATGGGGTCGAAAAGTACTAGAGTGGAGACCACGGACTAGCAAGCGCAGCGTAGGACGTCCACCAGCAAGGTGGACAGACGACCTTATAAAGGTCGCCGGAAGACGCTGGATGCAGGTCGCTTCCAACCGGTATCTGTGGAGATAGAAAGGGGAGGCCTATGTTCAGCAGTGGACGTCCTATGGCTGAGATGATGATGATGATCTAAGAAAAGAACAACGTCCAGTCAAATTAACTGATAAACTTGCATTGGCTCCTAAACCCTCAACTTCTACACCAAAAACTATCCAGCCAGCAGCTGTACCTCAGTTTGATAGTATAATTTTAAAAACTTATGATTTTAAAAACTTAAACTGTAGGTAGTGGTGCTACAAGTGTACAATCGTGCCCATACTTATGCAATGTTGACTCTGAAGTTTTAAAAGAGTTGGAAAAATCTGGTACTTTTGAGGAAAACCATACAAAAAAACCAGATATAGACTTAAGTAGTGATTCAGGTGATAGTTTGTCTATATTCAACTAATAAACCTAGAAAAAAAACTATTTTCTTTACCCCAATTGATACTGATACTGATGATGATCAAATTTAATTTTTTAAGTACCTCCTTATCTGATTAAATATAATTTTGCTTAATTTCATAATAAATAATTAAGACTGCTAAAATATTATTTAATTTCCGTGGATTGATTTTCATTGCCATGGCACAGTGCTTTCATTGCCGTGGACGCTTGTTTCATTGCCGTGCACGCATGTTTCATCGCCGTGGTATGAAATTTTTAATCCTGATTATGTCGTTAGTTTTTTAAGTTATCTGCTAGACATTAAGCAAGAATATATACATTATCAAAAACTTTAATAAAAGCGTTTTTTTTTTTAAAAAAAAACTTAAGATGAAAAAAAACACGGAAATGATGATTTTTATAGGACCTGTTGAAATTCACTCTGATATAATTACTAAATGTTGATTTATAACTACAAAATAATTTGAATAGGACTTGGCTTCTGTGAGATCTCAAAACTTTTTACGATGGAAAGTCTGCATCGAGAGACTTGGCATTTTTTACATTTAATGTTTTTGGTGGGATCTCATTTATTTTTTGTAAGTGTATTTTTTTCTTTTTTTTAGGTGTCCGCATAATTTCTTGGACTTCAGCTACTTTTTTGCTTAGGACCCATCAATGACAATAAAGCCTCTTGACTGCTCATACGGGCGACTCAGGCTCACGACACATCAGTGAAATTGCACTTATATTAGATGAAAATATGACTGACCATTTGAGTTTTGACCAGCTAATGGATCTCTCCACACGCGATTATTTTGATGACATTTTTAAATATTTCTGCTTAATATCAAATTAACTATGAGTTCTTGTTCAATTATATGGTTTGGGAAATCGTCTAGAACATCCAGCTATAAAAAGGATGGCATAACTTTTCATCGGTAAGTAAAATATATTTATAATTTGATAATATTATGAATAATTGCAGGGCTCAAGCTAAACTGGTTGTTTACGTTTAAGGCACACAAAATGTACACCGCGTTGATGTCTTTTTGAAAAGTCCCTTACTCTCACTAGGTATTTTCAATAAGTGTGTCCCTTTCTATCTGTAGGCATAAATAGAAAGAGACAGATGCATTGCTTTAGTGTTGTGACAACTTCGAAACTAAGTCTATAAAATATTGTCGATAAAAATAACTATGTTCCCTAACTGTAAAAAAGTAACGTTACTTAATGTTTACATTTTTGATTTCCAAATATTCCAGAAGTGAAAGAAAAGTGAATAAATGTTGTTAACAAGGAAAATTGGTTTCCAAAAAAATATAGCGTTGTTTGTTCAAGGCATTTCACGGAAGATTGCTTTGAAACCCTAAAGAATCGACGCCGTTTATTTAGTTCAGCAACACCGACTCTGTTTTTGCCTGTTTTGGTATGTTTTATTTTACATATTTCAGTTAAATTTTGTACGTTTTTAGAAAAAAAATAAGAAGTTCCTACATGTAAAATAAAAACTTTATAATTTACATGCTTTACCAAATAAGACGGCTGATCTATGTATACATGGTTCTAATTAACCCGGGCCTTCCCATCTAAATATCTCACAAATAAGTTAATTAAAGGGCCGATTACACTATACGATTCATCGTGCCCTAAGTCCCTAATTTCCGATGGATTGGGTGGTGTAATCGCTGTTAAGCTGTTAGTGTCCTCAGCCTAACAGCGATCACACCACCCAATCCATCGGAAATTAGGGACTTAGGGCACGATGAATCGTATAGTGTAATCGGCCCTTTATTCTAACGACGTGATGCGTGATCCTAGGCCGCATTGTTACAATATTTAATGCCTGATGTATAATTACAGGATTTAGTATCAATAAATAGGACAAACTTACCATCAAATACCCTCCCAGAAATGCAAATTTGATGATCATAACGTACTGGAACTTCCTATGATAATGTCCTCGTTGTAAGTTAATTTTAAAATAATTGTCTCGTACAGGAGGATCGTCCAACCTAGGCGCAAAATTTTTTCTTTTGATTTTTTTCCGATTTTATTTATTAACCTTGATTTAATTTTAGCATTAATTTAAATAAAGTTAAAACAGAGTTACGTAAGTGTTTTATTTGCACCCAGTTAACACCCAATCACTATAGTTAATAAAAAAAAGAATAAGCAGACATCGTTATGTTCGATTTTATCGATATTAGGTATTGTAGCAAAACTGACTTGTGCATCACTATGTTTGGAACATTCGTCCTGACATTGTTGCATCGGCCAATCACAACCGCTGTTTTTTCTTCGTCCCCCGACCCGCAGTGGTGAGTCGTGTGCCTAGGCGAAATCAGTCTATGAGCTCTCAAGTGGTTTAATTCTCTTTGGGACCCATTCTCTATCTAACAAACTAAATAGAACTAAACTACCTAACTAACAAATAACTAAATAAATATATATCTGCTGACTTACAAACTAAATATAACTAAACTAAATAACACGTAAACAACTAGATATGTAACTATGTCTATGTTATATTAATAAACTATTTTCCTAAATAACTATTTCAGTAACAATAATAAATCTACTCCAAATATCGCTACAATATTTTTTTAGTTTCGAAATGGTTGTTCATAGATAGATGGCGCTATCAAATGAAATTTGTTGAATTATTTTAAAGTACTACTTAGACTGCGCTCTGTAACGAAACCATAGCGCGATTCAGACAGGTACAACGCCATCTATCGAGCGCGCATACAATATTTATCGCAATACAATGGAGTTTTAGCTTTATTAATTTAATGAATTATGAACTTTATGTATTAATTTATATTAATTATAGTCTCTGTATTACATTTATATTATGCCTTTCTATTCTATGTATGTATTCATCCAATTGAATACTAACTTAAACAACGAACAAAGTTAACAATGCAGTCAAAATCCACACACAATGTTCTTGCCAAACCGCAAATATAAAATTGTTTTCTATGGTATATTATTTTTTAATGTTTTTATAATTTTTCCTTCATATGTGGCTAATGACCTATCTTGGTGCAAAATTTGAAGTTTCTAAGTCTGCTAGAAGTACCTTAGATTTTTGATGATCGGTCAGTGAGTGAGTGACAAAATGGTGTAACTTTGATCGACCGTAACTCCTAAACTATTCATTCAATTGGCTTGTAATTTCGAACTTAAGCTTCTTCTAATGCCTACTATTATTCACCGAAAACCTAAACTCCTAGCTTTGTCCACGTCGAAGTTATAGGGGGGGCGAAACAGCCGCGAATCGCTTCGAGAAAAGATGGTACGGCCGTGCCCGTTTTGCTCGAGACTTGGCGGGGCACTGCCGTGCCCCCAGATAGGGTGACGGGGTATATTCGTCAAAAATCTTCACGCTCCATTCTCATTAGAGAGAAGAATCTTTATGTTATAACCAGAGGTCGGAATCAAGTAGAGTTATTTTAATACTTACATCGAAATGTTGACATTAATATGGATCTTCTCGGGATTTCTAATAGACAATCTCGTGTGCAAAACATTATTACAAGTAAATAACAACAATAAAAACATCAGATATGATTATAATTTTTTTATTTAATAAAAATCACTTTCCCGGAATTACTTTGAGCAGATTTTTCTGCTCAAAGTAATTCCGGGATTTAGGGGCATATCCATTTTATTCTTTCGCTGTATGAAATCAGTGTAAATACATGAATAACTCTACCTAATTCCGACCCCGTAAATTATGACAGTGAAGGGATCTCTGCATGTGGTAGTATTGGCACATTGAAACAATATATAAAAAATTATCCTCACCTCAGCCTTGCTAGGTCCCTCTACAGCCATGGTGAGTCCACCAGAGCCTGCTCCCTTGGTGCTGATGGTGAACTCGCTTGGCTCACCGCTGACTCCATTGGTCAGACCAGGTCCGTAGGCCGTCACGTACCCTGATGATATGGAGTCTACGTGGAACTTGTAGGGGGAGCCTGAAATGGGGATATTTTGATGTGATTAAGGCTTGCACTATACTGGGGAAGCTGTAACATCACTTGAAAATGGGGTATCTACATCAATTGATCGTGATTCGCTAAATGGCATATAACTGGATGTTTTGGTGTTCTTCTATTTTAATTTCTTTATCACCAACTTCATCAACACACGAATTTTGCACTATAGCAAGAACCCTAAGAAACTTAAATAAATTATTCATCGAACATGCAGACATGTAATGGATAGCTTGGCGTCCGATCAAGAACATGTCAGGGTCGACGGCACGTCGTTTCCTACGCGCGTCTCAAGGGGCTGTCAGCAAAGGGCTAATCGTTTACCAGGATCGCGGCCTAAACAAGTAACCGTGACCCTAGAAAGCAAAGTCAATTGAAGGAACACGATACATTTTAGTCTATACGAGTCTGACAGTATCTTCCGGTCCACCCAAAAAAAATATTTAAATTATACAATGGGGGAACCCATTGTATAATTTAATTTTTTTTTTTATCCTCATAATACTATAAACGTGAAATGTGTTTGGATGGATGGATGTTTGTTACTCTTTCACGCAAAAACCACTGAACGGATTTGGCTAAAATTTGGTACACAGATAGTTTAAAACCTGGATTAACGCATAGGATAGTTTTTATCCCGTTTATATTCCCGTGGGATAATTTTCGAGTTGTAGCGGGTGAAGCCGCTGGCAATAGCTAGTAAGTATTATAACCGTTCACGTTTGGATGTTGGATGGATGGATGTTTGTTACTCTTTCCCGCAAAAACTACTGAACGGATTTGGCTAAAATTTGGTACACAGATAGTTTATAACCTGGATTAACACATGAGGTAGTTTTTATCCCAATTTTGTGTTACCATGGGATATTTTTTGTGTTTTAGCGGGTGAAGGTAGGTAGGTTGCCAGCGGGGCAACAGATAGTATTATCATTAAACCTACCTTGTACATGTTCGCCGTTGTATTTGACGAGGAGCTCGTGGATACCTTCCTCTCGAGGCTCATACTTGATGCTGACTGTGCCATCTCTGTTGTCCTCGATCTGGGGCTTGTCTATGTGGCCTGATGGCATTTTGACCTCGGCTGGAAAAGAAACAGGTTGGAGTTTATTTATTTATTTATTTATTTATTTATTTAACAATTTATGTACACACAAAACAGGACATGAAAAAAACGCAAATTTAAAACTAAAGTACAAGGGTACTGCTTATTTCTTAAGAAATTTCTCCCAGCAGACCCATTAAAGGAGAAACATTGATAAAGAAATGTGGACAATAGTGTGAACATGAAAAATAAAATATTTGAAATGTTAAGTTTTTGATTACAAACATTGAGAAAGGAATGGAGTAATTTGAGATATGGTTTTCAAAAGTCTGAGGTTGTCAATCCCAGATAAGTTTGGTGGAAATCAAATTAGAATTTGTACCACAGAATTAACAGAATTTGGAGTTGATATTGTTTATTATTTTGTCCTAAATAAGTATACATCGGAGCTTAACGTGACGATCAGCTTCCATAGATAAGTGGCAAGCGATAAACGAAAACGCTCAGCCGTCTTTAATTGATTTTGAACGTTATATCCTAGAGCATAAAGTTGAAAATATACAAAAGACTACTGAGCGTTCAGATTTATCGCTTGCCAATTGTTTTTTGGGGCTGACCATGTTCGCGGGGTAAGCATGGTCAGAAATTACCCAAAACAGAGAGTTTTGGTAAGAGGTAGAGAAAGTGTTACCCAGTAGTGGAACACAGTTGGCTATTAAAAAACAACCTACATAATAAAAGGACGTCTATTTAATTTATTACTTTAGAACTGCTTTTGTTTTCATAATAAATAAATCAGTAGGTACCCATATGAGTACAAACAAATAAATAATATATCGGTGAAGGATAGCTTTTACCAGAATTTGTTTTACTGAAAGCTGTATGGTAATTACCTACTCTCACTCTGTGTTATTTACTCTACCAAATATATATTTTTTCAAGCATTTGAAGATAATAAAACCTTCAAAACACTTCTGAAAATTAATTGAAACTGTATTATGCAATTGAACAGCTATCTGGATTATGCGCACAATATCAAAAACCTAAACATAATGCGACAACAAAATTATATATGAAAAAAATAAGGAATTTGCCATCGTAAAAATATTATTATAATTTACGCTTGTTGACCCGTCTTCTGCGTCAAACTACGACGGATATTTAAGTATTAAAATACGTATTTAAATATATTACCGAAACGTAAACAGGGGTCTTAAATCAGACCTTGTAACAAGGCCAAAACAGTTGATAGGAATGAATCTGTGTCAAAAAACTACGAGCAAGTCATTAAAAATTATATTTTATAACTAATATATTTTTGACGGGACCTTGGAGAAAATGTTCTGGCTTCGAGAGATTTAATTTTATGGTTTCACAAGAGAATAATTTATATATTTGAAACCATATTTTTAACATCAACAAGAAAACTGGAAAAGTTACTTAGGGTGACTTTTACCAACGGTTTGTGCTTAAATAAAATTTTAAGCATGTTTAACCGTTGGTAAAAGTCGCCCTTAGACTAACAGAAATTATTATTTTGCTAAGGGCTTTTACACATTTGGCGTCTAAAACGCTCTTTAATTTAACATTTAGTTTCAAATATCAAAACGAAAAGGACTAGACATTAGACAAGTCGTAATTGTTTTGAAAATGTATATTTCTACATCATAGTCTTTTAACAGCATTAACATAGACCTTTCGATAGTTTTTTTCAAACACAATAACATTTTCCAGTGTTTTTATCGATGTTATTTTGTGTAGGCCGAATCCTGGGTTGACAATAATATTTATAATAATATATCAATAGAAGAAGAAAATAACACGACCGAAATAATACAAACCTCGTCTAGTATCAATGTGGTACATAGAGATGACATTCAACGGTGTGAATGAGGTCCCAAATCCGTGTCTATTAAAGGCAATTTTATGGCACTCGGAAAAAACTATAGGTTTCGCCTCCTTATCTACCTCAGATACTGAGAAATATTTCTGGGTGGCATCTATGTAAAGCCTGGACAATTCTTGCCAGGTCAGAAGGTCCTTGTTGTTCCCAACTAGGGAATTCCAGAGATCGCTCACAAACGCCATTTAAAAATAATATTGTTCTTCTGGTACAGAAAATATGATTAGTTCTGTGTTGTGTGTCAGGTATGTGACATTGTATGTTGATCACTTGGTTTTGTGTGCTGTGTTGGTCCCTGTGTTGGAATATTGGTCAGTATGTTGGTGGGTTTCTCGGTGCTACGCATTTTGACAAGTGCTGTTGATTTAAAGTGTTGGTTTTTTTGTGTGCCGATTGAATGCGACTCAGAACTTTTGTTAAAGTACAGTGTTTTGTGAATTCTGATAAATGTGTAAAGAGAATTTTTTAATGATCCGTTAACTCGTTCCATAAACAGTGAATCGGCTATGGTATCAATTAGACCTACATTATCAACGTCCTTAGATTAAATCGATTTCTTACGCAAACGGGAAACTGATAAATAAAGTCTTAGGCAAATAAAAATAAAAATGTTACACGTTCCCACGTCTAATACAGCTGTTCTCCAAAATAAATATATGTGCAAAAGTTGAGTTAAATAATAGTTGGTACGAGTTAAATTAATAAAAATCATAAAATCTGATTCGTCACAGACAACGTAGGTAGATATTTTAAACCATCACATTGAATAATGTGGAAATTCTGAATGTCAAAATATTTGAGATAATGTAAAAAGCATTATAAATAATTCATAATAATATACAAAATGATATAAAAGTATTTCATCCAAAAACTTGAAGTTGAACAAATTGCACTTGTTTTACGAAACAAACATCATATTTTTTTGGATAATAATTTTGATTATTACAGTCACCGTGCTTTTGGAAGCCACGTTAACGTTTATTTTTACGTAATAATGGTATCTTCATTTTTATTTTAAATCATAAAATCATACTCTACTGAACTAAATATTTAAATGTCTGTCTAACCTATTTTCTCGTGTCGCAGTTATTTTAATTTATAATAATTTATTTCCGGGCTTAAAAAAAACGCTTTGATGTAGCAAAACTGGCGTTCGAGCCGCCTCATTTGAACGAGGCCTAATTTATTTTCGCACTTGACAGCTTATGATACCGAGTATTATTTTAGTCATTTTATTGACTCATGTTCTACAAAACATCCATTTGTAAAGAAAATCCAACGATACGTTCGATCAGAAGAATTATAAAACGCACTGTTTATTCTACATTTTTAAAGTAACGCAAGATAATATAGCTGGCAACATGAATGTTAGATTAAAAAAAAAACCCGGACGTTTTGCGTCATCGCAAAATGTTTATGACCTCTGCCCGATGACAATTTCATCGGTAGGCAGATGTCGTCAACCGTTTAGCTCTAGTAACTAAATAAATAGCTTATGAAATTATTTATTTAATAGCTGTAACATGAGTTTTATATTTGAGGGCGCTATTAATCTGTTTTAAGTTTAACTGTTCACACATCATTTTAATAAAAAAAAAAGTTTGCATAGTTTTTTCTAAAAATTAAGTAGGCACATAAACCCTTATTTTTTTTTTAAATATACTTATATACTGATACTTTAGTAACCTTGAAAATAAGGAAAGGATTGGCAATTTATAAAATGATTTAAAGTAGTTCCTGAAGCCGTTTAACTCTAAAATTTATAGCAATCCTTCGCCACTCGCCACGTTATGTAGTAGTGACATTTCTTTCAGTACCTTTTTTCTGTTTTAATTTAATATTTTCGTTGACAGATAAGCCGCCATTGAACATTTCGTTTCAAAGATCTTGTGAGAATCATGAAAAAAATATTATGATATTTTTCTAATAAAAGCCAGTTGTTCAGCGTGTTCGCGTGTTTTCATTGGACAACAAATTATTTATTTATCTTACTACTCTTATGTATGTGAATTTTTGTGTACTCTTTCACGCAAAAACTACTGAACAGATTTGGATGTTACACGTAGTTGTTACAAATAGTTTTCAAACTGGATTAATTCACTGCAATTCGGCGGGATATAAAAAAGGAATATAAGAATACAGACTTTTCTTTTGTTTTACTAGCTCAACTACAAAATATGTCAAAGAGACAAAATGTACAGACGCCAGTTAAGACCACAATATTTTTCTTTTTTTTTAATTTAAATTATATTTGTTCCCATAACACATAATTTTCCTCTCTCTTTTTCGTTTAAGAGGTGGCGCAAAGTCGCAAACATTGAAAGGAATGGAGGGAGGCCTTTGCCCAGCAGTGGGACAGTTCAGGCTAATAATAATAATATTAATTTCATTTAACTACACATACAAAAGAGGTGACATGTTTTCTGAAAACTGGTTTCAATATCTTACTTTTTTTAATTTAAAAATTTTTGTTCCCATGACAATTTTCCTCTTTTTTTAACTCAAAACAAATAATAAACCTGTTAGATATCCCATTTATTTATTTTTTCGTTTCACTAAATTTTTTCCGTAAACAAACGCAAATACAAAAAAAACTGACATGTATTCTGAAAACTGAAATTTATAAAAACAAATCGGTTTAGTTTGACGCCTGACCAACATCTACATTACCGAGAATAATTACGTATTACATTTTAATGTTTTCCTGATAAACAAAAAATACTAAAATACACATTTCAAGGCAGGCAAAGTTCCAATAAATTATCGTTATAAATATTATCAATCTGTCAGTTGAAACGTCAAAATGTTGTCGATCAATGCTTCATAATTATTTCTAGATTTGATGTTAAAATAATGTTAAACTGCAATACAGTTTGTAAGTATTTATAAATAATTTTGTTTTGCATGGAAATACATTTCATTTGAGTCAGATTTATACTTAGCATTTTGCATTATGAAAAGTGTATACATTCGCAAATATGTTAAAATCATATTTGATATTGATATTATGATTTGATAATGATATGTCATATTAATCAATCATTTTATAAGTAGAACTAGTGTTTGCCCGCAGCTTCGCTTGCGTTAATTTAGAATTTGAGACGATACACGATACGGATCGTGTAAGTGGCGCCATCTGGAATATGAACGTAATTGTTTTCTCGGCAACAGCTCTCTTCTGTTATTCGGGATGAAAGATACCGTATATATAAAAAAAAAAAAAAAAAAAACTGTGTCACTCCTGGCAACGTATATGCTAAATTTTGGGACGATCGATTCAGTAGGTAGTAATGCGTGAAAAGGTAAAAAAACAAACATACTTGCAGTTTTAGATCAATAATGTTATACCTATGTACATAGTTTGCATAGGAAACATCCTTATTTGAGCGACATTAATTTCAAAGATCCGTTTTGGTCGATTTACAGTATCGCTGCAAATTGAACGTACGATAGCATTGCTCTTCTCCCTTTAGCATACCGCGTGATACCTAAAAAATAACTAATTATTTGACTCGATGAGTACAACTTGTCGTCGTTTCAAACAGAATCTATGCACTGGTTTGAGCACCAATTCAAAACACAAATAAACACAAAATAATAGAAACACACTGATTGTTTTCGAATCTTTCAAATTCCTACACCTCAAAACAATTACAGTTAAAAAAAAAAACAACTTACTACCTACAATTTAAAATCAGTGTAGATTTATATCCTAGAGAACTATTGAAAAAAAATAGTAATGAATTAAAATTGCGAATAATGTTGAAGTAAAAGTATGCACATTTTTTTTTTAATAATTAGAAACTCTTAGGACAAATAAAAAAAAAAGTGAAAAAGAAAATTGCAAGATTTGATCCTGAAATCCCTTGCACGAAAGTCAAGCAGGTTACCAACCAGACTGGCTAGTACTCTGACAGTAGTTTTCAAATAGCGGTTCTTATACAAATGTCAACAATGACTGAAAATCAACATATTATAACATTGCTAATCCCCCAAGGAGAACAGCGTAATTGAAGAGCAGTTTAAGGAATATTTGAGAAAAAATTGAATAAATAAATTCCAGTGGTTTAGCTTCCAACTCCAAACAAACATTTAAAAACAACAAAATTCAAAATTGCTTATCTCCCAGGGAAAATAGCGTAATAATACATAGCCTATTAACAGAAGCATATTATTAGAAATATTTGAGGAAAATTTGATCGACAACTTTACAGTAGTTTAGGAGATAGATCAAATCAAAAAAACATAAAAAAATTCGAAAAAAAAAGTTGATTTGGCATCAGAATCGATCCCTTAGCTCGAAAAAAATACAAAAAGAAAAAATTTATTCAATGTACAGGAATGACAGCTCTACGATTTTATTATATGTAAAGATAAAGATAAAGAAAAGATATGGAAGCAGACATTACCTTATTCAAGCTTGCTGATACTTGGGACTTAAAATTCTACTTCTTTTATTTTAATCTTTATTTAAAGATATTTTTCGCCTAAGCGATTTAGTCTACTTCATCTAGCTACTATAAAAGCTTGCTACGTCGTAGTACAACAAGTTAATCTAATCATAAAGTTTCTCTCTCTCTTTGCCTCTCACTTTCACACAAAATTTCAGTGACTTTCTACAAAGACAAGGTTTTCTGTATCTTTTTCTCGGTACCTAAAGGTGCTCCCTCACCGGGAGCATTCGCGTGTAATGTAATTCATTATACTACTGTGAGCATTACATTACAATACTCTACCTCCCTGAGTGACGAGCATTCGCGTACATTTAGTATAGATTTGATACAAGGTGCGCATTGTGATGCTCGATTGTCTTCCGTCACTGATGAAATATTTGAATCTGTGACGAATGCTCGCGGTGAGGGAGCATCTTAATGATAAACACCGCTCACGTGTGCGCGCAAAAAATATCTAGGTGTGCGCGAACATTCTAAAAATGTTTACACACACCAATTTTCGGGTTTGCTTCAAAGAGTCCCGGGCGAAATTGTGACACAAACTGTACCGTACACCGGTGGAATTGCATCACTACGGTTAACGCCAATTGCATATGAGTACTCTGACAAATAACAATGTTTTTATTATTTGTCTGAGAATTATTTATCTGACGAGAAACACAAGCAATATGCCATGCACTTCATCAGTTCGTATAAAAGAATACAAAGAATCCTTGGTAGGCAGCAGAATAATTAATGTAGAGCTGCTACTTCTACAGACCTTTAGTTTCTGCGTTAGAACAAAAAGCCAGGATTCATAATAATTATGAAACTATTGGTGTGTCTTTTTGTGCTACAGGGCTTAACGGCCCACTCAGAGAGGAATCTCGCGTCCCAGCCAGTCCCAGCTGTGGGAACATTATTAGCTGCTTTTTACTCATGTTGATAACTGATCTAATTTTATTTAAGATTTCACACGTAATAAAGTGCGTGTCGTTCAGCAGTTAGGCTTAAGTGTGTTTTATAAATGTATAATTATATATTTTGAAATATATTTATTGACCTGAGTCACCGGTAGTCGATTAACATTCCTCGTATAAATCTCTTTTGCGAGACATGTGTGTGCGCAGTTCGGTGGGATGAAACTTCGCAAAATATGTTTTTATTTTCTAGTTTTTATTAGGCGCGAATGAAGTGGCTGAAAGTAACTTCGAGGAATGCAAAGGAACTAGTAGTAATATGACTTATTTCTTCTATGAATGCAAAGAAACTTACTGCATGAAAAATTGAAAATCTGTTTAGTCCGCCAATTAGACTATTGAAAAAGGGTAAAATAACCTTCAAAACTTTCCTTTCGGAAGTCGGTGACTTTTTTTTTTATTTCATTTTTTTTTTGCCACCGACTTCCGAAAGAAAAGTTTTTAAGGTTATTTTACCCTTTTTTGTGGTTGTTTTTGAAGGCGTTTACATTATTTTTTTTTTGAAAAAGTTTTTATTTTACTCTTTTTAGTTTAAATACTCGTATTCAACCACAATTCTTGTCAAATACGAGTACATCATTTTCTTACATGGGCACTAGAATTTTGTAATCCGTAACACCGGTAATAACAACGTTAAAATCTCTTACATTCATTCCCTATCTCCAAAACTACTGAACCGATTTTGATGAAACTTGCAGTATTCCCTAAGTTGAACGATACCTAGTACAAGAAAAAAGAATTACTTAAATCGGACTTGTAGTTCCGTTTCCGTTTAATTGGACAAGTCTGAACAGATACTGTTGATGACAGTCAACTAATTAATATCAATGCTAGTATTTAGTGTTTCAAATAAATAACTAATTTTTAACGTCATGTAGTGCTGAAATATGAAAAGTGTGATTTTAAAAAGTCTTGGCGTTGAGTTATTACTAATTAATGAGGGTAATTTGTCGCTTAGTTCTAATTATTTAAGATAAATATTTTATTTTGTGATACGATACGTCGGAATATGAATTTGATAAGTAATATTTTATGATTATGATCTATGGAAAATGAAAAAACTTGTTAAAATGTAAAATTTATCCGTCAAGACCTTTAGTTTTTCACATCAGTAATTAATTTATTATTGTAATGATCAAAACAATTTTAAACGAAATTACTTGTAACATTATATTAACACGTTCGTTGACAGCACGCCTTTGTCGGGAAATTAAAAAAATGCATGACTTTCCCGTTTTTGTGACATAAAGTAAACTGGAACTTTGACGCCAGTTCGAGAAAAAAGAAAAGATCCTCGTTGGTACAGTAGAGGCTCTTTTCCATTTTTCCATACATTAAAATTAACGATAAAAAAATACTAATTTTTATAGTTTTATACCTTGATGAAAGCGAAGAGTTGGGTGGTGAAAACAGTGTCAATACATGGTCAAAACAAAGATTAAGTATTCTACAGGTATTGTATGAAACTAGTATTGAACTTCTTAATGAAGATAAGGGTTTATGGTAATATTCGTCCATGTGTTAAAATGTCTACATGTCAGAATACAATAATGTTATTTTTCTATTTGGTTAGAATGAAGTTTTGCAAAATCAACAAGTGTTATAATGTCCAAAAGTCATATTGAACATGGCTCAAAATCTTAGGTTTTGTGATAAAACGACACCTGGATTTTCTTTGTAGATAGGTAATAGAAAAAAATTCATAATTTTTTATTTCAAAAGCCCTTACGTTCCAATTTCGTTAAATAATTTAATTTGTAGATATAAAATCATTTACAATTTTTGCTGTATGGACATTTTGTCACTTGATCTTTATGACAAAACTTTTGACTTTTTTACGTAATGACATGTGGACAATTTAACACTTGGACGAATGTTACCATAATTCAAAATAAGGGGTACCTAAGTATCAAGCGTATGACCTACTGAACCTACTTTAACAACAACAAAACAAAAGCCGACCACAACAATACGAGGAAAACATAATTATCATAGCTGAATGAAAACCACAACACTAGACAAAGATCAGAGGAACGCATTAACAAAACATATGTATCCGCTTCATTGCGAGGTATTTCAAGTAATTATTACACATTTATGCACTATTTTCGTGCTTGCATTAGGGTTAGCGCGCACTTGCGACTGCGACTTTTAGGCCACCAATGTTTTTGTTCGCTGAGTAATTTTAACGACGAGAAGAATTTTAATTCTAATCATTAGGGTTAACAATAAATCTGAGGTAAATCAGTAATCTGTTCAAAGTTAGAATGAACAGGCTTCTTCTGGCTAAGCTCGTTCCATCGTAAACTTTGTCATTTCTAACAAACTAATTCTAGAGTCATGAGCAAACCGTTCCCCCAACCTACCTCATTCTTAGATAAGAAAATAGCTTGCCTAAAATTTGGCTAAACAAAATAATCAAAGCTGAATAAAGCACCATTTTTGTTTCGTATAAAAATATTTTCATATTAGTCCAAAAAAAAATGCAATAAAAAACGCGTAATTGTTTATATACCTTACTAGCACTACGCCCGCGACTTCGTCTGCGTGATTTTCGAACTTTGCCTTTGTGAATTTCTAGTCCCGGCCACCCTCTATATGGGATACTGTTGGAAAAACTCAATCAACATTCAACAAAAATTCTATCAACCCGCAATTTTCCGTCTTAGGTAACACCTAAGTCCTCAAAATTTAAGACTCCTAACTATCAACCCCAATACAAATTCATCATCCTCTCTGAGTGAGAACCTGTATCCTAAATAGAACCCCCCTGCAATGTTGAGTCCTCTAATTACAAACAACAAAGACAACCCATAAGGGGTCGAATTTTGTAAAATTCCGTCTTAGTGAGAACCTAGCTGCTAAAACAACCCCATGCTGAAACTCCTAGCATTTGTAGTAACAAAGTTTCATACAAACTGTCAACCCCATAAACAGCCCCTTAGGGGTAGAATTTCAGAAAATAGTGCCTTGGTGTGCATTTACGTCATAAAAGAACAACCTTGCAAAATTTAATACTCCTAGCATTTGTAGAAACGAAGTTTCATACAAAATATCAACCCCTAAATCAACCCCTTGGGGTCTATTTTCACAAAACACCCGCAACTACGTCCAAAAAAGAATCTCTATGCAAAATTTGAGTCTCCAAACTGTCAACCCCGAAAAAGCCCCTTAGGGGTCGAATTTCGCAAAACCGTCTTAGTAAACATTTAGGTCGCAAAATTCGAGACGCCTAGCACTTGTAGTAACAAAGTTTCATACAAACTATCAAACACAAAAACAAACCTCTTTGGGGTCGAATTTCGCAAAATCCCGCCATGGTGTGCATCTAAGTCTTATAAAGGAACCCGGTGCAAAATTTGAGGCTCCTCGCACTTATAGGAAAAGAGTTTCATACAAACTGTCAACCCCACAAACAACCTCTTAGGGATCGAATTTCGCAAAATCCCGTCTTAGGTATCACTTACGTCCAAAAAAGAACCCTATGTAAAAATTTGAGTCTCAATACTATCAACCCCAAAAACAACCCCTTAGGGGTCGAATTTCTCAAAATTTCCACCTTGGTGAGCATTTACATCCTAAAAAGTACCACCATGCAAGATTTGAGACGCCTAGCACTTGTACTAAAAAAGTTTCATACAAACTATCAACCCCAAAAACAAACCCCTTAGGGGTCGAATTTCGCAAAATCCCGTCAAGGTGACCATCTACGTTCTAAAAAGACACCCCATGCAAAATTTTGAATTCCTAGCACCTGTAGTAGCGAAGTTTCCTACAAACTATCAACCCCAAAAACAACCCCTTAGGGGCCGAATTTCGCAAAATCCGTTCTTAGTGCTCACTTTCGTGGTATAAGGAGGGCTTATGCCAATTTTCAAGTTTCTAGGCCCAGCGGTTTGTGCGTTGTCAGATCAGTCAGTCAGTTTTGAATTTTATATATATAGATTAGTAATATCGAATGTGTCTGAAAGCTAGCATTTGCACGGAGCGATTGCCTGGCTAATCTTCATGAACGGCGAGATTTTTAAGGATAGATATTACGTAATTTCACATGAACAATAGTCTAAAAATTTTTTTTGAGGATTACAACCAGCTTGCACCACCACACCCAGCCACCACACAACCAGTAGCAGAGAGATTAAGAGTTACTCAACGAACAATGGAAAGAACTATGCTCGGAGTTTCTTTGCGGGATAAAATCCGGAACATGGATATTCGGCGAAGAATCAGAGTCACCGACATAGCTCATATTTGCAAGTTGAAGTGGCAATGGGCAGGCCACATCGCTCGTAGAACTGACAACCGATGGGGAAGAAAAGTTCTCGAGTGGCGACCACGGACCGGAAGAAGCAGGGCCTACCATTAGGTGGACCGACGACATCGTGAGGGTCGCGGGCAACCGATGGATGCAAGTGGCAAATTGTCGTTCGGCGTGGCGGTCTAAGGGGGAGGCCTATGTTCAGCAGTGGACGTATTCCAGCTGATGATGATGACAACCAGCTTATTATAATAAACGACAATTTGATTTCCGCACAAATTTTCCTTTACAATTTTGTCCCTACCCTTAAAATCTTTAGTGTGTGCTGACTCTTATCCCATGTCTACATTTCAGTTACAATAAAGTTCCTATATCGCTGACAGTTCTCGAGTGCAACATTCTCGCCTCTGATTTATTCTTATTACTCTGTTTGTAGTGATGCGACGATGTTAATTTTAATATTTTATACAGTTGTTTGGTATTTTTGTGAAGATATTTAGTGGGTGGAAGTTTTTATTCGTTGGTGGTCGCGTGTTGAAGGACAATTTTAGGCGATTCTTGGAAATGAAAATCTTAAATTCGTTAATGAGACGTTAGTCTTTGCATAGCCTAAATTGTTCAATTAGAAACATTAAATTTTCACAATAGTTATTTTTATCACAAAGACTATTAATAAGATTACATCTAAAATTCATTCATCTGTAAATTCGTACGCAAATGTACATAAATTGTTTCATCTTTTTTTAACAGTGTAATTTCTAGTGAAAACTTATCTACCTAATATCACTGAAAAAATAACCTTGTATCTAAAATCCTGTAATTAGGGTAGCCTAAACATAATCTCACTGATTTTATATCTAGCAGAATGTCACTACACGATGTATTTTAATAAGACTTTAAAATTATCAAGATTTATGAATTTCTCTGATGATTATTGGATAGTTACGATTTTTAAAAGCGATAAAGTAGAAATTTACTTTTTGATAAAAGTGATAAGTGACGATGCCATTATACATTGTAATAGAAAATCGACATACATTTAGAACTGAACTAGTGAAATGCATCATTTTGTTAACTATCTCAGTCTCATTATCTGGAACTTGTTCTCATTTGCTGAACTAAATGAAGTACTGATATAGTTCAGTACTTCATTTAGTTGTGGACTACTTCGTTAGGCGAAAGATATACCTACTTTATTCATTTCTTTTTACTGACACATTTCACTCATATTTAGTGGAATCGGTCAGCAGACAGCAGACACTGCAGGATACAGGTAATCTGTGGTGCCGTTGTCCGGGGCGAACCGCTAGGAGATGAATCCCACCGTAATCATCATCAGCCTGTAATGTTCTCACTGCTGGGACACAGGCCTCCTCTCTGTGAGAGGGAGTGGGCCATAATCCACCACGCGGGCCCAGTGCGTATTGGTGGATAGCACATGTCTTCGAATTTTTGGTTCTAGGTTGTTGTTGACGATGTTTTCCTTCACCGTTTTGAGAGCAGTAGTGATGAAATAAATTACACAAAGTAATGCGCCTGGCGGGGTTCGAACCTACGACCTACAACTCGTAAGTCGGGGCCGATACCACTGGTATCGCGTAATACGACATTTTAATGTAATACAAGGTTGTCTTATACTGGATGAAGTACCACAAGTGCGGCCTATTGTACTGTACCAGCTATGAAACGAATATTATCAAACTTAACAGTGAGGAAGTCTAATAAAGCAACAAACTATGCTTGTTTTATTTTATACTAGCTGTTGCTAGCGTCTTCTCCCGCGTGTATGTCGAAAATTATCCAATACGAATGCCATATCGGGATAAAATTTATATTCATATCCATCCAAACACCAATTCATCCTTCCCGTGACTCTCCGGCATCATAAAAAAACATTCCAAAACTTTTTCCAGCAGAGTTTTTTTTTTAATTGTTTGTTTATTTGGTTGTTATAATTTATGTACATATTAATATAAGTGCAAAATTAACAAAATTCAAAACGTATTCAAACCCTTGTCAGTTCGTTAGTCACAGCCTATTTTTAACATCTCTTAAAAAAAAAAAAAGAAAACAATTCGTAATCCCTCGTGCTTCTATTGTCACAATTCATGATGACAAAAACACATGTTACACAATAGTGACACGCTATAAAAATGCAATATATGTGTACTACACTTTAAAATGACACCTAAATCTAATTTAATACTGAAAAGCTTTCTTAAAAACCGAATTCTTAAATTTTTTCACAGTCGTAACCTGTCGACGATAAAATTTGTCTATGAAAACAGCGTAAAGTAAGGAATTTTTAGTGCTACCATCATCGTTTGGTGGTAAAATTAATGTTTGGTTAAATAAATACACTTTTGTGTCTTTATTTTAGAGCACATTTTGAGATTAAGGAGTTTTTTTACCGTTTTTTTTTATGATTGGTTTACCATTTAACTTTTACTGAAACCCCAACTTCCTGTAGTTTAACTGAAAGTACTCGTAGTTCTTAACGAAATATTTTATGATTAGACATCTGATTATTTTCTCGCAGATTATTTCTCTTTAATTCTTCATAGTGAATGTTATGCTATTAATTAGAAGCAACTGAATTTCAGTATTTTACAAGGAGCAACTGTATATCTGACCTCTAAAAAGTAAATTACTACTGGGTACGACGATGCATCTGGATTAAACTGGAATGGAAGTCAACCCCAACATAGTTAGGAAAAGGCTAAGCAAATGATGATAGTGTCAACTCAATATACTCGTAAATCATTAACAACCTACAAACAATGTATCATACAATTTTTATAATGTTTTTCCATTGACAATATATGAAACACCTGAACTATTTTTTTGTTCTTTCAGGGTTGGATTCATTGTTAAAAGTGGTTTATAACCATAGGTCGGAATTAGGTAAAGTTATTCATATACTTGTACAGTGAAAGAATAAAGTGGATATGCCCGAAATTATTTTTAAAACGCAGAAAAAATCCATGATATTAAATAACAAAGTTTTTACTTTCACACAATTCTCTGATGTTTTCATTATTATTATTTATTTGTAATATTGTTTTCCACACGAGATTGTCTGTTAGAAATCCCGGGAAGATCCATAATAATATCAAAATTTCGATTCAAGTACCAAAATAACTCTACCTCTAATTCCGACCTATGTTTATAACCCCCTGCTGTAGTTTCTGCCCATCAAAGGTTGTTAATGTTTTATAAATAACCCTGTATTGTCACTTTTCTGTCAATATTTTCTCACTATGTCTTTGCTGTAATACCTTAATCAGATGTATAGATTAGTGACGATTCAAAAGTGCCTGTAATTGGCATAGTTGAAATAAATGATTTGATTTGTAAATCCAATCAATATAAATAGTTTCAATAACACTGCATCCAAAATCCACGTTCACTAAAATAATATTTCATCAGAAATTTAATTAATTTACTCCAGGTGCCCATTAAAATAATATTGTCATTAAGGTTACATGACGTTTTCTTAATTACGTGTCACGTTCGCATATATAAATGTCAAAAATTAAAACGGACTGTTTGTCTATCTGTGTGTTTTGTATATTCGTGGGGACACGACCGTGAGAAATCACATGCAGTGAAATTCAACTAGATTGTTGCACGAGCAGCTGAGGTTTGCTTAATGTAATCGGAAAAACAGGAAATTCAGTCTTTCATAAATTGATTGCTTGCTGCTTTTCAAGGTTGTAATCCTGGAGGTTATGTGTATTTCGCACTTCGTCCCGCAATTGCAGTAGATCTCATTAGGCCTTCGTCCCACGCGCACTTGTTTCCATTCGCGGATTGTGATTTATCCCATTCGCATTCATCCTCGCATTTCCAGTTGGGTTCACACGGTGTGTATTAACGTGTAGTCAATATTATTCATAAAATAGATTGTTGAACACATAGGCGGCATGGATTTACTTATGATTAGAGAATGACTGCCAGAGTTGCGGAACCTTCTGTAAAGGTTTCCGAGACGCTGGAACGTAAAAGGCAATTGAAAGAACATGATAGATGGCATCCAAAACAAATGGTCTAAACGTCTACGGTACGGTTCAAAAATCAATTGTTATTCCGAAGTCACGAGCCTCTTGGCTTATAACTAGGAGATAGATTAAACGAAATGGTTGATATGAAGTTCCAACACTTCTGTTAAAAAAGGGGTCTATTATGTCTACGGTAGGCTTCATAAATCGTTTGACATCTCAAAGTCACGAGCCTCTTGGCTGATAACTAAGATATATAATCCAAAGACGTGATTGCGATGAAGTTCCAAGACTCTGTTAAATACACGGAATGTATAAACATTTGAACACGAAAAAAATATGTCACAACATTATAATATTAGCCAGAAGATTATTTTTATAATTGTGAATGTTTTGAAAAGCACACGATTAGTTACGGAGTTCAAAATAGCGTTGGTATGAGTATTAATATTACATTTTTTTTGTCACAAACTGTCTTGTAGCCAAAGTAGCCATTTGTAAAAGTATTTGTGTGTAAATTGAAAATACTTTAGATTCTTTTTTGTGAAACCTTTTTTTGTAGGAAATACATATTTTGTAGCAAAGTCATGTTTTTCATTTTCCGGGGTAACAAGGACCATGACGTACACTCTATAAACAAGTATGTTTTTTATATGTAGTGTAAAAATTAAGTTTTCCTTCACATCTAAGTGTACCTGTGTGTATTTGAAGTGAATCACTAAACATAGTTTTTAAACCTTACGAAAAGAGGGTAGTTTTAAGTTACCGTTATGCGTATGTGAATGTTTCCGTGGCGCCACCGTAGCTTCTAAATGGGAAAACCGATTCAATTCCAGTTTATTTATTTATTTGAAAGCAGGTTTTGTATCAACGCAACGGTTCTAGAGCATTTTGAAAAATTCTTGAAATGACGTTTTATTAAGTACGGTTACGTTTATTATTTTAAATATATCTATTCCGTTCACTTTACGATTGTTATATACTGCTCCAAAAACACCCTTTGTCGCACCATAATTTTAAAACCAATAAAAAAATCTAATAAATCTTGAAACGGGTACAATTCAGGCCATTCGACTTATAAGCCATTAACGGCATAATTATTGATATCTTAGCCCAAATATACCTAGCTGAATCATTATTTTTACTAGATTTCCACTGACAATAATCGTTGTAATGAATGTTTATGGTGAGACAATGTAACTAAACTTAGTTTAACCTTCAGAATTCAGGGTAGAAAATAATCCTCCTACCTCCTATGCCACGTAGGGTTAAAATAACCCCACAAGAGCCTCTAATTTTTGTCTGATTTTTAAGTTATTTATGACATTACTAGCTGTTGCCAGCGGCTTCACCCGCTGCAACTCAAAAATTATCCCAGGGGAACATAAAATCGGGATAAAAACTATCCTATGTGTTAATCCAGGTTATAAACTATCTGTGTACCAAATTTTAACCAAATCCGTTCAGTGGTTTTTGCGTGAAAGAGTAACAAACATCCATACATCCATACTTACAAACTTTCGCCTTTATAATAGTAGTAGGATAGAACAAATAATACACAAAAATATACATCTATACTAAAGAGGAAACCTTTGTTTGTTTGTAATGAATAGGCTCAAAAACTACTGGTCCGATTTCAAAAATTCTTTCACCAGTTGAAAGCTGCTTTGGTCCTGAGTGACATAGGCAAGAGGGGGGGGGGGGGAGCGAAGCCGCTGGGAAAAGCTAGTCTGCAAATAAAAACACTTTTAAAATATGTGTTAACTGCCCGAAGTTTGAACCCAAGATACGCAAACGAAGTTCGTTACCTCAGTGGTAGCTGTGAGACTCGTACTGACTAATCCACAGAATCTACAGTGTTCCTTTAATTGCTCTTTACGTTACAGGGTCACGGTTACGTGTTTAGACAATTCTGCAACCCCACCTGTAGATACACTAAAAAGTGCAAGTCAAATACAAACACTTGTCGAAATGAAATCACTTGCGCCAATTGCAATGTAAACGGACATTTTTATCGGTAGTGAAACCGTGAAATATCACGTTATACAGATCAATCGGATATTTAAATTGCTCTCTAAAGTAATATTGCTTAATTATTTCTTTACTAGGTTTCGTCTATGGCTTTACTCACGTCTTAATCTCCTATACACCACAAAATATACCACTACAGGGTTACTGGGATAAAAAATAGCCTACTGCCTAAACCAGGTTCATAATATATGATCTATCCTTTCGCCTTATCGGTATCTGTACATCGTAAAGATGTGACGCAGGGGGTCACAGGACTCTTCTAAAAGTTCAAAGCAGCCCTGGAACGCTATGAGTTATTACCGCTGTACCAAGAGTAAGCTCATGGAATATTATTATAAGGCATGACAAACAAACAAATTCACTTTCACAATAGAAGTGCAAATATTTTCACATAGCAACTAAGGTTAAAAGATTTTTTTTATTCTTTTGTAACTTATTTGTTAACAATTTTATACTAGTAAGTAAAATATCGGTTAATTGAGAAATAAACGGTATTTGGGTGCTTGAATCGGTTTTTTACCGATTCGTTCTGTCACGATTTGATAGTGGCTGAACAAATTGATAGAAACGTTTTTAGCTAAAACGCTTATTTGTTTTCTCACTGACAACCCAAACGCGACTAAGGGCGGCCACATACATTAGTTTTCCTGATCAGGAATCCTGATCCGTTTTTCGAAATCTGTACGGGAAGTTACACAAAACATACACACACTTTTGTATGAATTCACTGCGTTCGGATGGAAAACGGATCAGGATTCCTGATCAGGAAAACTGATGTACAGCTTAGCCAGAACGTCATGAAACGGAACTAATCTTTTTGTTTGCTGACGTTTTAAAATCTTTGATATCTAATCTATCTAATATCTTTAAATGAGCAATTCTTGTAGGTATATTTATATATAATCAGGATCTCGGAAACGGCTCCAAGGATTTTCATGAAAGTTACAGATTAGGGGTTTTTCGGCTCAAGGAATCGATTTATCAAGGTTCGAGAAAAGCTCGGTTTCCAAGATATAGACATTTTAAAAACCGAGCGAAGCTCGGTCAACCAGATATTTTGATGTAAACAAAGAACGCAGGTTTGTTAGATTTATTATTGTGCCATAAAACTAACGTAATAAGTGAAAAAAAATCATTCAAAGTGCTGGTAGCGAGAGCACTGTGGCGACTTCCGGTTTTCTACTCTAATTTGCCAAGCTGTATTGTGGCAGCGCTAACTCAGGTTAGAATAGTGCATACTTTCCGAAAATTGCAAAAGTAAAGCCTTATTTCAACAATGCAAGAAATTTCATACAAGTTCGACCACATTGCGGTATTTATTAGAATCACATCAGTGCTCAGGCACAGACTTGGGGGCCTATCATGATGTCTGAAAGCAAGAGTTGTTTCACTGTGGGAACTAGATGGCTCTAGATGACTTGTATAGCTCTTTCTTTTTCTCATGGTAGTTCGCCAGAAGGTCCTACGGGCGCATAAAAGGCTTTGCTGTCTTGTTACATTTTCATGCCATAAAGACTGGACGGCGCGGCGCCGCTGAGGCCGGCCCAGTAAAAGGTGGCGAGACGACCGCTACGGTCACCATGAGAGCTGGTTTGAAGCGGCCCAGGAAAAGAGTTCCTGGAAGGAATTGGGGGAGGCCTTTGCTCAGCAGTGGGGCAGTATAGGCTATTAAAAAAACTGAACGAATTTGAATATAGCATACGCTACAGAACAATGTAAGTATACTTTTTATCCTAGTAGTTCGATCTAGTGGGGCAATTTTGTATCTCCTTGTTAGCGGAACTACGGGCAAAACCAACTAGTTTGGTAAAAATCATCAGAGGGCTTATCATGAGTTTTCAATTATTCTGACGTAAAGTTAACTGGAACTTTGACATTTTCAAATTGACAAATTTCAAGGAAAAAATCAGTTCTTTCTTCGTACACCAGAGGCGCTGTTCCATATTTCATACAAGAAACGCTGTAAATACTGGAAAGAAGCTGTTAAGTAAAATAGTGAAAACTCGTGATAAGAGTACAGTCCCTTAGCACGAATTTTCACTCTTTTACTTTACAGCGTCTTTCCAGTATTTACAGCGTTTTTGTATGAAAAAATGGAACAGCGCCTCTGGTGTGCGAAGAAAAAACTAATTTTTTCCTTGGAAATTGTCAATTTGAAATTGTCAAAGTTCCAGTTTACTTTACGTCTCAAATACTGAAAATTCGTGCTAAGGGTACTGTTGTTTTGTTTCAGAGTAAAATGACATAATATTTACGAGTATCTTCTAAGATCCATAATACCAGCATTTAACAAGGAAATACAGATTTCTTTTACGAAGAAAACACAAAAGGTTTCATATTGTTTTCATTTCACCTCAAAAACACTTACAATTTAATAATCTAAGCCAATTCTGTGTCTAAGCCGAAAACATCACTCTGTATATAGATATAGATCATCCTGTATCTAGATATTACATCTGCCGTATGATATTTTGCGCAAGAGCATCGTCGAGGGCGATTTTAATTTAATTCTGGAAACTGGAGCAGATTTTCAAGATATGTGCACACTTATGTATTTACAGATAAACGCTTGAGATTTTACCTATTAAAATGTTTGACAAGATTTGTAGATATTCTCTTAGGTAAGAAAAAAGTTGGACGTAATTATTTTTTTAAGTTTTGTTGGTATTTGGAGAAATCTGTTGTCAGAAAATAGGGCATATTTTTCATTTTTCATTGAAGTAATAACTCATTTATTTATCAACACTAATATTACAAAGAGAAAAAATGTTTTTTCGTGTGTATGTTTGTAATGGATAAACTGAAAAACTATTGTGCCGATGTAGTGACGATTTTAAAAATTATACTAATGCCACATAATCATGTCCAAACATGCGAAACCGGGAGAAGCCGCTAGTTAATAAATAAAAAGCAACTCCAAAATTATCAAAATCATAGAAAAAGAATTAGTAAGATCCTTGTAGTCTTTTAGAAAACATTTTTTTAGATCTTTATGAACATTTAACTGTCACCAAAGTCCACTACTTATTACTCCTCTTCTTTGTCCTCGCCTCATCCCGTTAATACGCGGGGTCGGCTTTCTTAATCATGAGGCGCCACCTATTCCGCTGTTTAGCATCGTCGTCGGACAGGCCACATTCCTTCATGTCGTTCAGGACTTTTGTCATCCAAGTTGTCTGTGGCCTGCCCCTCCCTCTCTTTACTGTAGCCATGGAAAGGCACTTTTTAACAGCATGGTTATCGGGTCTTCGCAGCACATGCCCATACCATCTCAATCTGGCCTCGGTAAGTTTTTCAGAAATAGGCGCAACTTTGAAACTCCCCCTTATGTGTACGTTATGCACTTTATCTTTGAGCGTAACTCCACCTGCCCAGCGTAGCATACGCATTTCAGTGGTATGAAGTCTTTGTTCCTGTATTTTCTTCGTAGCCCAGGTTTCACTACCGTAGAGTAATACTGGTCGTACAGCAGTTTTATAAACCTTGCCCTTAGTTCTTACCGGCATTTTTGTGTCGCATAAGACTCCCGTTAAGGAACGCCATTTATTCCACCCAGAAAGAGTTCTCTGCGTGATGTCGGCGTCTATCGATCCGTCTTCTGCGAGAACCGAGCCAAGATATTTGAAGGCCTTTACTCTAGGCAGGGCTTTACCATCTAGCATGATGTCCACACTCGATAAGTTGGATTTATCGGGATTGAAGTTGCAGACCATGTACTCGGTCTTCGTTCTACTTATTCGCAACCCATTTAGTTCGAGAGCTCGCCTCCACTGTTCCAGGTTTTCCTGTATGTTCTGTATGTTGTCGGAGATCAGGGCCACATCATCTGCGTAGAGAAGATTCCACGGCGTAGGTTTCTGAATTGTCTCAGTAAGGTAGTTCATTGTGATATTAAATAGCATTCAAAGTCCATTACTTATTACAAAATATCTTAATCTAGTGTCAAATAAACGTTTACTAAAAAATAAAAAAACTGGACCTCATAATACAGGTTATTTAAAAAAAAACTAAATTTTCAAACAACAATGATAAAAACATCACTCATCATCAAGGACCAGAAAAGAGTAACCATGGAGTTTCTTGCCGGTTCTTCTCCATGGAAACGACCAACCCGAACCGAGCCAATTTTTTTTTCTTCTCCACGTTTTATAAGTGCCCATTGAGGCCCATGTAAAATCAAATATTTTGATTTGATTTTGACCAAAAATTAAAACAAACCATTTTCTGTATTATCTTCCCAACATAATATGATTTATGTTCAGTGATGGAAATAGTTGAGTATTTCAATCACTAAACACAAATCACATTAACAAAGTGACGGCTCCATTAGAGCGACCATCGCCATCAAACTCTCCGAGACTTCAGATCCAGAGACTAAAATCTAAGTGTTCATTTGACAAATGTGCTCTATATTTCTGGCTGTATGTACTTACGTCATTTTTCTTTATGACGGATGCATGTTTTGACGAGAAAATATTTCAAGGATAGCGGCTGGGTTCCGTGGTTTGGATTTGATTTAGAGTCGCACTTTGAATTCCTCTTTTACATTGTTGGATGTATTTTGGTGGTGTTACTTTGGTAAGTATGTGGTGTAATTTTATGGATGCGTTGCCGTGCTTGATGCTTATTGGTTTAAATAATTTATGTGTGTTGTCATGAACTTGGACTCAACCCGCACTGTTATTCCCTAAATGATGCTGTGTCGCGAAGACAATCGACGCAATCAGCTAGTTGTAGTAGTCGATTTTCAAGTTTTTAAACAGTACCCTTATCACGACTTTTCACTCTTTTACTTTACAGCGTCTTTCCAGTAGATATTTACAGCGTTTCTTGTATGAAAAAATGGAACAGCCGCTCTAGTGTGCGAAGAAGGAACTAATTTTTTCCTTGAAAATTGTCAATTTGAAATTGTCAAAGTTCCAGTTTACTGTACGTCTCAAATACTGAAAACTCGTGCTAAGGGTACTGACGTGGTCTCTATCACTTTTTTGTGTTACAATCATCAAATGCCTCTGACTGTCAGACTTTTACTGACTTAAATCCACGGTGATCCTTCAATAGCCCTTTACTTTCTAGGGTCACGGTTATCTGACAAAACAGTCCCGCGGCCTCTCATTTTCAACTTATAACGGGATATTTCTGCCATTGTAAATACACTCGAGAGCAATTAATCCGGGTCACTTAAAGAATGTTAAAAATCTCGGAAACTAAAAATGATAGGTTAATGCAATAAATTGTATTTAATAGATAATGTAATACTCCTTAAATGAAAGTAAAAAAAAATATGAGTCACCATACATTTTATTAACACAAAATTACATAAAGAAAAAAACTGCTGATCTCTCCTTAAAACAAAAATAGGAAACATGAAATTTTTGAACTTTATTACGATTTTCTTGAATTTTAATACTTCGTATTGCCTCCTCGTGCTTCCATTACTGCGTTTACGCGGTTTGGCATGCTGTACACCAAGTTCCTTATACGATTTTGGGGAATATTCTCCCATTCCTCTGTGAGAGCAATTTTGAGCTCACGAAGCGTGATTGGGGGAGGGTTTCGTTGTTTTACGCATCTGCCTAGCTCGTCCCAAGCATGCTCGATCGGGTTGATATCCGGGCTGCGCGCTGGCCACTCCATACGAGTAATGTTCATCTCTTGAAGGTAGTCATTCACAATCCTACCTGTATGAGGTCGGGCATTGTCATGCATAAATATAGCATCCTCACCTAAATTGACCATAAATGGACCAACGTGATCATTGAGGATTTCTTCCACATATCTTACGCTAGTTAAAGAGCCGTTTTCTATGATCACCAGCTCTGTGCGACTTTCAGAAGAAATTCCGGCCCACACAAGTACAGACCCACCACCGTAGGCTACTTTTTCTTCGATGCATGCTTGCTTGAATCTTTCCCCAGGTCTTCCACCGTGCTTGTAGAGCATAAATTTTGATTCGTCGGAGAACATAACTTTTGACCAATCTTCAATACTCCAATTTACGTGGCTCTGGGCATATCTTAGTCTTGAAATACGATGCCCACGCTCCAGTTTAGGGCCGTTTGCAGGTCTAAGGGGTTTTAAGTTAGATTCAGCAAGCCGACGTCTTACTGTCCATGCACTTGGGTTACTTCCTCCGAGGCGTCGAAACTGATTGGTGAGTTCAGTTCCTGTGAGAAAGCGATTTCGAAGCATGGTGTTCACCAAGTATCGGTCTTCTCGTGCTGTGGTACCCCTGGTTCTGCCCGTTCCTGGTCTGCGTAGGTTAGAACCAGTTTCTTCGTAACGTCGGAGAACTCTTTGTACTGTTGACAGCGACACACCGACAGTCCTGGCTGTATCGCGCTGACTCCGGCCGGTTTCCAGCATTGTAAGTATTCTGGTGCATTCTTCAGGCGTAAGCGACATAATTTCAGCTTGAATAATGAATATAGAGCACTATCAACATGGTTTATGTACCCACATAAATGACAGATTACAAACAAAAGCAAAACCAAATGCTGTAATTTCGTAGTTCCATCTTCGAAAGTGGCCCTTTTTCAAATTTGATTTTTTTATGATATAACTTTACAATAACTAAGAAGTTTTAATACCTTAATTTAAGGAGTATTACATTGTCTATTAAATACAATTTATTTAATGCAATAAATAAACCTAGCATTTTTAGTTTCCGAGATTTTTAGGATTCTTTAAGTGACCCGGATTCATTGCTCTCGGGTGTATTTTAAATTCGCTTGAACAGGTAGCTTTCGATGCAATTATGCTACTCTATTCCTGATGATTGATCCGGCTATACAAGATGACGAGGCAGCTGCAAGTGCATAAATGCTAGTACGTGTTTGTTATTGAATGTCAAATTAAGATCAAAGGTTTTGCTAATGAGTAATCCCAAAATTTCCTTGATTATTCGTATCATGCACTACAATGTTTGAGTGACGTTACACACAACCTCCCGCTATTCGCTGAATTGTAAACAATTTACATAATCACAATTAACATCCATCCATCATCGGACTACAAGACGAACGGCAATGCGCCATCGATATAATATGGTGGACATCCCTCCGGTACGTACAAAGCGTTTTGCCAATACCTTTAATGCACGCACAGCTAAGAAGTGGAATTCCCTGCGTTTCCCGACAGATCTGTATTTCCCGACAACTATAACCTTGGGGTCTTCAAGTTAAGAGTGAACAGGTTACTTCTAGGTAAGCGTGCTTCATCGTCGACCACATCTTCGCTTACCATCAGGCGAGATAATGGTCAAACACGAACCTTCTTAAAAAAAACCGGTGAAATCTTGAGTAGTATAAGGAGTAGATCCTTGTGTATTATGGAGTAAACAATGAATATGTATATTAGGGTGTGGTAGGAAAACTCTTGTTCTAAATCACATAAAGGACCAAAGTTTTAAGACCATGGAAATATTTTATTATAATATAATTATATAGGGTGACTGGTAATTAGTGTACGATACTTAAACACGTGATTGTGCTCATGATAACCAACAACTTTTACTATGGGAACAAACCTGAAAACGATAAAAAAAATTAGCTGTTCAGTACATTTATAATAATAATAATAATCCACAACTATCACACAACGCCATCTAGTCCCAAGCTAAGCAGGGCTTGTGTTATGGGTACTAGACAACTGATAAACATACTTATATATTTCTAAATACATACATATTATAGATAAATTACACCCAGACACAGAACAAATGATCGTGCTCATCACACAAACATTTGTCCTGGGTGGGAATCGAACCCACGACCTCCGGCATAGCAGTCAGGGTCACTAACCACTAGACCAACAGGCCTGTCAAGTGTCTGTTCATTTATGTTTGCTTAATGTACTGAACAGCTGATATTTTTTTCACGATTTCGGCTTTGCTCCCATACTAAAAATTGTTTGTTATCATGAGCACAATCACGTGTTTAAGTATCGTACACTAATTACCAGTCACCCTATATATCCTATGAGAGACTAAATGCCCATTTTCACGCTGCAAGAACTTGCATGCAAGTTTAACTACATTACGGTATAAGCTTAAATAATTAATGCTTAATTAATGAGCCAGTAATGCTGATAACTCTTTAAGGACGTAAAAATAAAGAACGTGCCAAAAACTAGTGCCTGGCCCGAATCTGGGGGTCTAATCTCGAAGCACTAAACCTGTTGTTTCGGCCTTAGATAAACGGGCGTTTTGACAACGAGCCCGAACTATGAATGAACGATATTACGATTTGACAGATAGCTCCTTAGAGCCTATGCACACCACGTTTTTTAAACGCGCCGGTGCAGCGCGTTGTAGAAACGCGCTGCACCGGCGCGTCGACGGCGCGTTTTCATCAGAGCAGTTTGTTGTGCATTTGTTCTAGGCTGCGTCTGACTTGCGTGCGTATCGCGTCTGCATCGCGTCAAACGCGCTGCACCGGCGCGTTTGAAAACGTGGTGTGCATAGGCTCTAAGGAGCTATCTGTCAAATCGTTAGAGTCCGCGCCACCACTCATGACCTGCGGGAATTTGTGGTACAACATTTTTTTAATGCATGTTTATGTAATCACATAGACAGTAGCGTCGCGTCAAAATGACTTCAGTCGTGGCGGTATTATCCGTCCGCAATTTGATTTTGACGTTAATTACGTGCGTACTCTGTATCCGTTCCATCCGTTCCCGTGTCTTCGTTGATATACTTAGAAAGAAGACACCCTGACGGTGAGAAATACGATGTTTTTATTGATATTTGAGACCAATAGAACCAAGTTTTCGTCCTTATTTACTAGTTTCTACTACACAACCTGTACCCTTAGCACGAATTTTCAGTATTTGAGACGTAAAGTAAACTGGAACTTTGACAATTTCAAACTGACAATTTTCAATGAAAAATTGAGTTCCTTCTCCGCACACCAGAGGCGCTGTTCCGTTTTTTCATACAAAAACGCTGTAAATACTGGAAAGATGCTGTAAAGTAAAAGAGTGAAAATTCGTGCTAAGGGTACAGTTTAAAAATTCTTAGGTAACACAACCTGTAACGTTAATAGCGCAAAACGTCTCGTGGGGTAACTCAGCCCATGTTACTGAACAATTTTTGTTCTAAGACTTTTGGAAATTCGCAAAAAAAATGATTTTTCATACTGATGGGCTCGATCAATTTCTAATTTTGTATGAAAAAGCATATTTTTTTTTTGCGAATTTCCTAAAGTCTTGGAACAAACATTGTTCAGTAACATGGGCTGAGTTACCCCACGAGAGGTTTTGCGCTATTAACGTTACACATTGTATGTTGCATAAACTACTGAATTACTTATCTTAACATGAATGATACAGACGTTTCTTTTATATTAATAAGAATTTAAAAACTTCCGGAGCGTCTCCCAATTTTAAAATCAACATGTAGGCAGTTCTAAATCGAGAACCCTAATGTATTTTATACGACATCCAATCTTCAATCTCACTCACAATTTCAACGATCTTTTTAATAATTCACACGTTATATTTCTTGTTTTGATTTCAGTTCAATTCTAGGGCTACACTAACGGGAAATGCCGTCAATTATATCGTTAATGGACGCTTATACGAATATTTTAAAGATTATTTTCGCGAAATGTGAAAATATTTACGTGGTAAAATCATCAAATGAGTCCTCGAACTCAGGGCAGGGCGGGAGGGACTGTCAGACTTGTACTGACTAAAATCCACGGTTGTCTTTAATAGCCCTTTACGTTCCGGGATCACGGTAGCTCATTCGTCCCGGGACCGAAGCAAAATATTAGAAAGACTTATTCCCATAATTTTGCAATCTTTATTGCGTGACCATAATCACCCTATAATGTTTCCGCTGATAGGCAACATGCATGCAAATGTCACATATCTTCGAATTTTCTGCTTCAGAAAGACGAAGACACGCCGGTTTCTTTAAAATTTTTGCTTTCACTGTTTTGATGCAGTGGTGATGAAATAAATTACCTACATAAAACAATGCACTCACAATGGTTACACTTTAGGGTTTGCATGATGGTTTTAACCCTGCATGCATAACCGACAAGCAAGCCCTAGAGTGTATTTGGTAAAACTGTACAGTTATCGGTGCATGTATCGGTTATGCGTGCAATGAGTATGCATAACCGATACATGCACCGGTAACTGTACAGTTTTACCAGCTTTCAGCTCATACAACTACGGGTTAATCAAGATGAATTTCCCAATTAAGAATACATAAAAAGGTCTTCAGAAAACCGAAAATACAGGGTCTACTCTTATAGATACTCAGAAACAAAGGTAAAAAAATATAAATAAATAATAATGTAGAATTGTTGTGTACCTATTATTTAATTTTAGAAATATCGTATAAAATGTATAGTACAATGGAAACCAGAAAAAAAATCCTTAAGGCCAAATTATAACAAGGCTTCACAAAATTAAATATAGGTCCTCCATAAACCAACGTCTTATAAACGTGCTGTTAAACCTCGTGACCATGGCACCCACATCAGTACCACCAAAATATGTTTACAAATCCCGAATAAAAAATATATATTTAAAGAAAAACTTAACATGTGGCAATGGCGTCGATATATTAGCCAAGCAAGCAGAAATAATCAGGGACATAGATTGTAGAGGCGATCAGCCAAGAATGTAGCCACCAAATTACATATCCGTTATGTATATTATAATAAATAACGTGTATATAACAACGTGTGACGTCGGTCACATAAATCTGGCGAAGGTGACGGCTGAATAACTGGTTGACAGGAATTTCTGGGGTTTTGGAGCAGCGTGCGAGCTTCGATGGAATTTGGATTGTGGAATTTGTGGAGGTGGTAGACTAGTCTGGGTGAGAAACTGGGTGTGGGAGGGTGTGTCTGCATCCTATATCCTAAGCCTGGCTATTTTTGTCTTGCTGAATCAAAACTTGTGAAATATTTTTCCTAAAATGTAATGTCATGGATTTCCGCAAATTTACGCCTGACTCCGTAATTGAAAAATTAAACGCTTAGATAAATAATAACTATTTATTTATTATTTATTAACAGTTATCTAGTACTCATAACACAAGCTCTGCTTAGCTTGGGACTAGATGGCGTTGTGTGATAGTTGTGGAATATTATTATTATTATTATTTCAGCAAAAGTAATGATCAATATCTGGTTTTAATAAAATTAAGGATACTGAGAAAGCAACAAACAAAAAGCTAATATTTTTTTTCAAATTTCATCACCGAGAAGAGAATAAAATCGTAACTTACACTACAAATCCATAGGCGTATGGCCTACTACGCTCGTCCACTCCCTAAAATCATAATCTATGTCTCTCTTTCTGACCATACCCCACCAACCAACCTATATCTATACCTCATTGTATATGATTATTTCCTAAATAAATAAATCTATTAACAGCCATATAACAATCACTTAACACTTAAAGAAACCAATCACTAAACATGTATCCCATATTAAAAAGATATATCAAAACCATTTAAACTTGAAACTTGTAATTTAACAGCAACAAGTTTACACTCAACCTTCAAAGTCTCGCGACTGTTTCAGTGTCTCCATCAACACTCATTTCAGTCCACGAACATTCTCAACTGATGTTGATCAACTATGTTTTAAACAACCTGAATATACTGATGTAATATTAACAATCTGCGTCTCTTTAATACGAATCGTGTTAAAGAGACCATACAACGAAACCAAGGCTCTAAAGTGTTCGCAAAGGACAAGTCTATTGGGCAAAGCCAGATGACAAAGCTGAAACGGGAGGATGGCAGCATAGCGTCGACCAAAGCAGAGGTTTTAGGCGAGATCGAGAGGTTCTATGGACAGTTATACACTTCGGTCGCAAAGCCCGTTGACAGCTTGGTAGGAGATCCAAGAGCCAAGCTGTCCCGACATTATACCGAAGATATCCCGGACATCAGTCTGTACGAGATTAGGATGGCCCTGAAGCAGCTTAAGAACAACAAGGCGCCGGGCGAGGACGGAATCACTTCAGAGCTTCTGAGAGCGGGTGGAACACCGGTACTTAAGGTCCTCCAGAAACTCTTTAATTCCGTCCTCTTCGAGGGCAAAACGCCTGAAACATGGAGTAGAGGTGAGGTGGTGCTGTTCTTCAAAAAAGGTGATAACAGCCTATTGAAGAACTACAGACCCATCACGCTTCTAAGTCATGTTTATAAGCTGTTTTCAAGGGTTATCACGAACCGTCTCGAGCACAGACTTGATGACTTCCAGCCTCCCGAACAAGCCGGTTTCCGAAGAGGCTATAGTACCATAGACCACATCCATACGCTGCGGCAAGTTATACAGAAGACCGAAGAGTATAACTTGCCATTGTGCTTAGCGTTTGTGGACTATGAGAAAGCCTTCGATTCGGTGGAAACATGGGCGGTACTTGAGTCACTCCAGCGATGCCGTATTGACTATCGGTACATCGAGGTGTTGAAGTGCTTGTATAATAACGCCACCATGTCGGTCCGAGTACAAGAGCAGAGCACGAAGGCGATTCCATTGAGAAGAGGCGTAAGACAGGGGGACGTTATCTCCCCGAAACTGTTTACTGCCGCAATGGAAGACGCCTTCAAGCTCCTGGAATGGCAAGGACTTGGCATCAACATCAACGGCGAATACATCACTCACCTTCGGTTTGCCGACGACATCGTAGTCATGGCAAAGTCGATGGAGGAACTCAGCATGATGCTCGATGGCCTCGACCGAGTTTCACAACGGGTGGGCTTGAAAATGAACATGGACAAGACGAAAATTATGTCAAATGCCAATGTTGTGCCCACCCCAGTCTCTGTTGGAAACTCGGTACTCGAAGTTGTTGACTCATATATCTACTTAGGACAAGTAGTCCAGTTAGGTAGGTCCAACTTCGAGAAAGAGGTCAACCGCCGAATCCAACTCGGTTGGGCAGCGTTCGGGAAACTACGCAATGTCTTTTCGTCCGACATACCTCAGTGCCTCAAGACGAAAGTCTTCAACCAATGTGTGTTACCAGTGATGAGTTACGGCACCGAAACGTGGTCTTTCACTATCGGCCTCATCTCAAAGCTCAAAGTCGCTCAACGAGCTATGGAGAGGGCTATGCTCGGTGTTTCTCTACGTGATCGAATCCGAAATGAGGAGATCCGTAGACGAACTAAAGTCACCGATATAGCCCACCGGATTAGCAAGCTGAAGTGGCAATGGGCAGGCCATATTGCTCGCAGAGCAGATGGCCGATGGGGTCGAAAAGTACTAGAGTGGAGACCACGGACTAGCAAGCGCAGCGTAGGACGTCCACCAGCAAGGTGGACAGACGATCTTATGAAGGTCGCCGGAAGACGCTGGATGCAGGTCGCTTCCAACCGGTACCTGTGGAGATCAAAAGGGGAGGCCTATGTTCAGCAGTGGACGTCCTATGGCTGAGATGATGATGATGATGATGATGAATATTAACAAGCGACGAGTAGCGAAAGATAGCCGGCAGAAACTGGATGAGGAAAGCTCAAGACAGGGCTCAGTGGCGCACATTGGGAGAGTCCTATGTCTAGCAGTGGACGAATACAGGTTGATGGTGATGAATATTAACAATAAGGTACCTTTTCCCGCAGCATCGCTGGCGTTATGGTCAGAATTTATCTCACAGGACCATCTTCTTTGCACTTTAGCACTGTTTATACAAGAAACATTGGCCCTGGACCACATAGGGCAACCGAAACAAGACTTACCGAGGAACAGGATAGATTTTATTCAATGTCTAATAGTCCCTTCCAAGAACATAAGATAAATCATTTGAAGATTTTACCAACCCAAGAAAAGGAAAGATGGACCATTTCTTTTCTTTGAAACGAGCCTGCACCACTATTACGTGAAGAAACTGCTGAAAGCCAGAATCAACAGTAGCAACTACTTGAAAAGCACTATGGCAACGGACGTCCTGTCGAAACTTCGGGATTAGCTCGCGATAAGGTAAAGAATTTTCGAAATCAAATCATAGATTCTAAATAATATCCCCCTGAAACATCTAAGTTTCAAATCAGTCTATAATCTTCCTACTACTGGAAACACCCAGAGCTAAAACTAAGAACTTCAAGAAGGAATCAACATGCAAGCCCAATGCGGGTTGATAGATTTTTTTTTATTGGGACAAACCCACCACACTATTCCCAAACCACTGCAACTCCTGAAAGCCAGAATCAACAGTGGCAACCACCAGAAAAGCGCCGAGACAATGAAGCTCGACGTGTCCCGGAGAATGAATTTACCTGTCTGGGATCCTGCAACGAAATTAATCAGAAAAGAATAGTGCAGGAATAGGAAAAATATGTTTCCACTTATAGCGAGTTGATAGACGTCACATGTCTTCGAATTTTTGGTTGTAAGAACTGTGCTGATGAAATAAATTACACAAAGGAAAACTCCTTGCAAAGATTTGAACCCACGAATAATAGTTTACAAGTTGATGCTGTTATAACTTGGTTACCAATGCTACTATACTTCTTATACAATCTCAATATTCTGGTCTGAAACTTTATTTTGCTATCTAATCTAGATTCTAACTAAAAACTTTACATTGACCCAGCATTGGATACTGAAAGCTGTACTGGATTGAAACATGTTTACATTGAACCAGTGACAAGCCAATGCTGGAATCCGATGACACTGGATCAATGTAAATTAACCTTAATATTATAAAATACGTAAAAGTTTGTGAGGATGGATGGATGTTTGTTACTCTTTCACAAAAAATAAGTTATGGTCTGGAATAAAAGATAGAGCCTTTTTTCGCGTATCCTACTGGATAATTTACTAAACTTCAAACGAACAACGCCGTGGACTCAGGTAGTTTTAATCTATATCAAAGAAACTGCGACGCAATTCTTAATGAAAAACACCCATGAAATTGATCAAACACACTTCCAAGCATTTGTCAGTAATTTTAATTTACTTCAATGTATGTTAAATTTGAAACAGGTGTTTGATGTTGACCTAAATTGTTAATATAATCTGACTATCAAGTCAATCGTACTGAATTTTGAGGTGTTGGCTAGCTCCTGGACTAACAAGATAGGTCAGGAGTTGTATATTATCAGAATACGTATAAAGTGACTGCCATCTAACTTAATTAAAGTGTTAGAAGTTTGACTAAGATAAGTTGGTTTGACAATATGACTAAGTGAGAGTTATGATCTACTTTTTACAAATTATGTTGGAATCATTTCCCAATTTTATTGAAAGATTCCTGAAAGGATCAAAATAATACGTAGAAGTTTCAAAACTAACTGAACATATATACAGTACGCTGTATATATAATTCTGAAACACTGAGAAAAAAACATAATTATATTTAAGTTTATTTGATTTTACCCTAAGTAATATATAATTTCCGATTACCAAAAAGCAAAAAAGGTCCATTCTATAAGTAGTAATGTCCGCTTTTCCAAATAATTATATCTATAAATTCTCTACGGGCATAATAAGCAAAAAGAAAATTTAAACCAGCAGGAGCAGAAAATAAAATAAAAATATTAAAAAACTACATGAAGATTTTTACCGATTCTTCTTTTCTTCAAATAAAACTACTAGTCTAATTAATAATTAGTAGTTTTATTATTGTAATTAGGATTACCTTCTAATTACAATTATAAAACTACTAATTATTAATTAGACTACAGCTTTGATTACATAAGTAGCCAATGAACGTTCCTGTAGAGCAGTTTTTTTTATTCTAACTTTTATAAAAGGACATTTTTTTTCTAAACCTCATCTGCCATAGCGCCATTTGATTGGATTGATCACTATTAAAAACAAAAGAATGATTCACTTACATTAAGCGCATAACATTTCTGAAGCCTAATCTATAATTTTAATCTCTCAACAAGCCAAGTCAAACAGGTTGAAGACCTTGGCAGGGTAATTAGAAGTCCCGCTCTAATTACTAAGTCTGGCGTTAATATTTCTGGCCAGCACCTATCATTGAAATGGGTGTAATGAGAATAACGACGTGTAATATCACTTGGCACTATGGATTAAATTTTCATAAACGAGCCAAGCAAAGCTTGGTAGAGATTCCAGAATTTAATTTCGAAAAATTTATTTTTAAATTTTTTCATAAATTTTTGTAACTAGCTGATTAAAAGATAAAATAAATTAATAATTATTAATATATTTCTTATTAGAGGATAATAATAAAATTATTTGTAGTATTAAACGAAAGGAAACGATAAATTATGTTTTATTACAATGAAAAATAATTTCCGCAAAATATTTTTCAAGTTCAAAGTCCCGCAAAAAAATCTAAGTTTTCTGCCAAAAATCTCGTTTTTATCACCTAAAATCTTTATAAAAACCGCATATCCTGACAACAATACATAAAAGACTACATACCATCGTTAGGGAATTGTCGTAGCTCGAACATGATTGCTCAACCGCGCCCCTCAAGTGCACTGCGTGATTATACGAACTCAGTGACAAATTGAATTCACGGAAAGCTCAAGTAGTGGGTTACCTAACGCTAACTAAAAATAATCGTCCAGATATTTGGCTCCGCCATCTTTTAAGAAAAAACATAATAAATTCTAAATTATGTTCTATAAAATGACCACAACTGTTCACAGTTATGAGAGCTGGAAATAAACGTGGAGTGTGCTGTCGTGGGATTTTAGTAATATAATACTTTGAGCGGAATTAGTAGAAAGTTGCTGGAGAAATTTTCTGACGCAGACATTTTTTTTCGTCGTAATTTTTTTCTATTGCGTCAGTGTTGCGTATCTGGATTTTTTGTTATGAATCGATTTAAAATAAGGATGTTTGATGCTTATAATTATTTTAGGTTGCTAATTTTAATATTTTGACTTAAGAGCCAGTTCACAAAATTCGAACGCTCGAGTTTAGGTAAAAGACGGGAGCAATGTTCATGTGTGCGTAGCTATTCACACATACACAACGCAACCACAGTGTAGCGCTAGTGTTGAGACGGACTAAACAATCTTGAGCCGATATAATCGTAATGCACTTTGGTTACATTTCTGAAAAAGTTTTTGGAACGAAGTTCCTTATCGCGCGTTGTGAAAGGGGGCTAGACGGAAAAAAATTCTTACGAAAAGTTGTCACGACACTTTTTGCTATAGTAAGAGACAGACAGATATGTTTCTCTGTCTGTCTCTCTCTCTCTCTTATAGAAAGCAAGCCAGATATTTTTTCATTTCTATTTCGCATTGAACAGTGTGTGTGAACAATTTTTGTTGAGTGTATACAGGTTTTTTGTAAATAATAAATAATAAAAAATAATAATAATAATGAATACTTAATTAAAAAATATCGAGGTTTTCGTTATCGGTGTCGTTTTCATGGTTTTCCAGGGTGTATAAACCGATGATGCAGTCAAAATGTAAATCCAAGATGGCGGCAGCATAAACTATCGAAGTTTTCGTCATGGGTGTCGTTTTCATGGTTTTCGAGGGTGTTGAAACCGATGTTGCAGTCAAAATGTAAATCCAAGATGGCGGCTGCAAAAAATATCATGGTTTTCGTCATGGGTGTCGTTTTCATGGTTTTCGAAGGTGTTGAAACCGATGGTGCAGTCAAAATGTAAATCCAAGATGGCGGCAGCATAAATTATCGAAGTTTTCGTCATGGGTGTCGTTTTCATGGTTTTCGAGGGTGTTGAAACCGATGTTGCAGGCAAAATGTAAGTCCAAGATGGCGGCTGCAAAAAATATCGAGGTTTTCGTCATGGGTGTCGTTTCACGGTTTTCGAGGTTGTTGAAACCGATGGTGCAGTCTAAATGTAAATCCAAGATGGCGGCTGTATCGAGGTTTTCGTCATGGGTGTCGTTTTCATGGTTTTCGAGGAAGTTGAAACCGATGGTGCAGTCAAAATGTAAATCCAAGGTGGCGGCTGCAAAAAATATCGAGGTTTTCGTCATGGGTGTCGTTTTCATGGTTTTCGAGGGTGTTGAAACCGATGGTGCAGTCAAAATGTAAATCCAAGATGGCGGCTGCAAAAAATATCAAGGTTTTCGTCATGGGTGTCGTTTTCATGGTTTTCGAGGAAGTTGAAACCGATGGTGCAGTTAAAATGTAAATCCAAGATGGCGGCTGCAAAAAATATCGAGGTTTCCGTCATGGGTGTCGTTTTCATGGTTTTCGAGGGTGTTGAAACCGATGGTGCAGTCAAAATGTAAATCCAAGATGGCGGCTGCAAAAAATATCGAGGTTTTCGTCATGGGTGTCGTTTTCATGGTTTCCGAGGGTGTTGAAACCGATGGTGCAGTCAAAATATGGATAGTATGGAAACAAGGCCTAATTGTAGAAATAAATACCTACGCTCTCAACTGCAGCCTTAGGGTTGTCACGAGCGCGGAGAATGGAACATAATTATGTGGCGCTGATGCTTGATGAACCCGGTGGCTGCGCACCTTACTATGCGTTTCAACTAAGTATAAGATGACCTTGGCACCATATTGTAACTACAATTGTGTTTAAAAAACGAAAAATAAACGAAAAATACTTTGCGCAAATTACTTTTCAATACTTAATATTTATCTTATTCATGTTATTTTCATGTGATTTTCGTCATTTGACATCTGGGATTTTTATTTTGATAGCAATATCGGTTTCAACACCCTCAAAAACCATGAAAACGACATCCATGATGAAAACCTCGATAATTTTGGCAGCTGCCATCTTGGATTTACATTTTGACTGCACCATCGGTTTCAGCACCCTCGAAAACTATAAAAACGACACCCATGACGAAAACCTCGATAATTTATGCAGCCGCCATCTTGGATTTGCATTTTGACTGCAACATCGGTTTCAACACCCTCGAAAACCATGAAAACGACACCCATGACGAAAACTTCGATAATTTATGCAGCCGCCATCTCGGATATACATTTTGACTGCACCATCGGTTTCAACACCCTCGAAAACCATGAAAACGACACCCATGACGAAAACCTCGATAATTTATGCAGCCGCCATCTTGGATTTGCATTTTGACTGCAACATCGGTTTCAACACCCTCGAAAACCATGAAAACGACACCCATGACGAAAACTTCGATAATTTATGCAGCCGCCATCTTGGATTTACATTTTGACTGCACCATCGGTTTCAACACCCTCGAAAACTATGAAAACCACACCCATGACGAAAACCTCGATAATTTATGCAGCCGCCATCTTGGATTTACATTTTGACTGCACCATCGGTTTCAACACCCTCGAAAACTATGAAAACGACACCCATGACGAAAACCTCGATAATTTATGCAGCCGCCATCTTGGATTTACATTTTGACTGCACCATCGGTTTCAACACCCTCGAAAACCATGAAAACGACACCCATGACGAAAACTTCGATAATTTATGCAGCCGCCATCTTGGATTTACATTTTGACTGCACCATCGGTTTCAACACCCTCGAAAACTATGAAAACGACACCCATGACGAAAACCTCGATAATTTATGCAGCCGCCATCTTGGACATACATTTTGACTGCACCATCGGTTTCAACACCCTCGAAAACTATGAAAACGACACCCATGACGAAAACCTCGATAATTTATGCAGCCGCCATCTTGGATTTACATTTTGACTGCACCATCGGTTTCAACACCCTCGAAAACTATGAAAACGACACCCATGACGAAAACCTCGATAATTTATGCAGCCGCCATCTTGGATTTACATTTTGACTGCACCATCGGTTTCAACACCCTCGAAAACCATGAAAACGACACCCATGACGAAAACCTCGATATTTTTTGCAGCCGCCATCTTGGATTTACATTTTGACTGCACCATCGGTTTCAACACCCTCGAAAACCATGAAAACGACACCCATGACGAAAACCTCGATAATTTATGCAGCCGCCATCTTGGATTTGCATTTTGACTGCAACATCGGTTTCAACACCCTCGAAAACCATGAAAACGACACCCATGACGAAAACCTCGATATTTTTTGCAGCCGCCATCTTGGATTTACATTTTGACAGCACTATCGGATTCAAAACCCTCGAAGACGAAAACTATAAAAAGACGCCTATTATGAGAAATTGTAGCAGAAACCATGTTGGTTTTTTTTTACAAATTATTTATTTACGAATTTATTAAACGGTCACGCGGATATAGAATTCGATATTGATAAAAATCATTCTTACCTTCAAAATAAGCAGGGAGTTTAAAAAACAAAATCTCAGGTTATGATGAAGCCGAGTTCAAACAGCCATATACGTAACATAAATAAACGCAATTCGTCTTTACGCGGCACTCAGAACTGACAGCACTGCGATGTCCGCTTAGAAGCCTCGTAGATGCGCGTGTTTGTGTGAGTGCACCGTTTCGAACGTTAGTACGTAATTTCCGGACCATCCAGATTTTTACTGTGCTACGGGGCAGACAAGAGCCACTCAAAGCGTGGGAGTGTATCTTTGCAAGTTACAACAACGATCTATACACGTCATGTAAATATATCCCAGGCCCCTCTCTCAGTCCCGTAGGTTTATTTTCTTTTTTTTTAAAGAAAATTAAAAACGTGGGTTTTTCATATTTCTGACAGCAAACCCTTTCATTTGATACCCATATCATGGGGGTGCATTTCAAACAGCTAATCCGCCATCTTGGATGTCCGCCATGTTGGATTTAAGACACGTGACTATTTTTTTCGTATTCCTGACAGCAAACCCTTTCATTTAATACCCATATCATGGGGGTACCTTTCAAATAGCCAATCCGCCATCTTGGATGTCCGCCATGTTGGATTTAAGACACGTGACTATTTTTTTCATATAACTGACAGCAACCCTTTCATTTGATACCCATATCATGGAGATGCATTTCAAATAGCCAATCCGCCATCTTGGATGTCCGCCATGCTGGATTTCAGGTACGTGACTATTTTTATCATATTCCTGACAGCAAACCCTTTCATTTGGTACCCATATCATGGGGATGCTTTTCAAATAGGCAATCCGCCATCTTGGATGTCCGCCATGTTGGATTTAAGACACGTGACAATTTTTTTCATATTCCTGACAGCAAACCCTTTCATTTGATACCCATATCATGGGGGTGGATTTCAAACAGCCCGACCGCGATCTTGGGGAGGCCGCCATATTGGATTTCTCACCACTCTTGCGCCCCATTGCAAAAACTAATAAAACGAAAACGGATGGCTAATTAATGCACAAATTCTACAAACTACTATTATAATTTTAATAATACTTTAGTTTGATAAAGTAACGAAAATCTTACCTTATGAAAAAAAATATGGAGAGAATCAAAATGTGGCAGTCGCAGTATAATATTCCGTTCACGATACGTACGCTCTATAATCACGACGAGGAAAAAAGTGATACAGGTCCTACGTCGACGGGCGCTGGAGCCGTACTGATTGCAGCCCGGTTATGTTTCGTAATTTATACTAGTTTAGAGTGATTTTAAAAACGATAGTATGTTTAATTACATGAAGGGATTTTAATGAAATTTAGAAATTAGTTTAGTCTGTAAACATAGTTTATATTTACATAGTTTTTTTAAATGTAATTACGCTTTGTTCGAACCAAAAATGGCGATAAAACAGCGATATAAAACGTAAAAATTGACCTCAGAATTTATTTTTTTACTAATTTGTGTTATTAAAAATATAAATTCTACTACGTAGTTTTACGACAAAAACGTATGTCTGATGATTTGTGTATTTTTTTTGGTTAAAATTACGAATGTTAATGGTAGATGTAGGAGTCGCAAATCGACTCTGCGTTGATTTTTCAGTAAACTACTTGTCGGAGATTAATTACCACAAAGTTAATAAAAGAGTTTTTTGAAATATGTTACGTATAATTACAACACGAAAGACTGGTCTTTCTTTTGCAGGTATTCAAAAATGTTGGAGTATTACTTAATATGGTAAATTAGACGATCATAATTTTAGTTCTACGCGCAAATGGGTAAAAGGCCTCTTAACAATTGGAAATTTTAACAATTTATATTTAGGTTGGTTTTCATTATTTTTATTAATTTTAAACACTGATTGGAACGATTTTATCACGTTAATTAATTATATTTAAAAACATTATTCACATTTTATATAAAATTATAACAATTAATCTTAAAATGACAAAATACTAATTATTTATCAGACAAAAATTAATAAATAATGTTTTTTTCAACAAAAAAAAGCTCCTCCATTCATCATTAGAAATCTCGTAGCACCGAGAAACCGCGTAGACGTTTCGTAGCACGCTCCCACCAACACTTTGTATGTGTCACATTTTAATTATTTCTACTCAAAAATAATTATTCGATAGTGTAGTGTAGAAAAGTGGTAGAAAACTTGAAAAAAATCGTACTGCCGCCATGAGAACACGGACCGTTAACAATTTACCAACACTTTAAATCACTTTACACTTGCCACTTTAAAAAAAATCTTCAGAATGTACCGTGCGGGGTAACGCGTGCGCGTAGACTAGGCTGCGGGCAGGCCGACCAGTAGAAACGCGAAAATTACGTATTTATATTAAACACTAATTATGTACATATTCCAAGATATTTTTGTAACGATAAATTGAATTAAAATCATCGTGTTTTGACGTGTTTACCGAGATTGTCCTTAAGTACTTTTACTGTTTTTTTTTTCTCCTAAAATTAGTTGGGTGAGCCATTTTGGTAGAATGTATGATTAACCGACTTGGTTTGAGAGAGGTTCGACAGTGACGTGTGTGTGTCGTAGTTACGTGTTGTTTCTAGACGACTCTCAATTTTGCTGGATTATAGCAATAAATGTGTTATCTCGACGATGTATGTATGTTGGTCTCGTTTCAAAGATGCTAGAAAAAAAATATGAAGTCATTTTGTGAACATTTTATTGTTTATTTGGTTCAGACCACTGATAAAAGAGCCATTGTTTAGTAAATAATTCTTGTTTTGTTTATGATATTATAGAAAAAAAACGTGGGAATGAAACGATTCGTAGCAAATGGTAAAATAACATTATAAGTGATATAAATGTGAGATTTGAACTATTTGGTAATATTGTATTTTTTATTTACTATTTATATTTTTTTTTGTTTGATATTCTACTGCAATTTTATTTAAGAAATAGGTTTCAGGGAAATGTTCAAAGGAAATGCGGACTAAGGACAAAATATCTGCATTTTTTGATGTATTCATTTAATGAAATTCGCCGCATAACTTGGTTATGATTAAGTGTAACAAAGGTACAATTTGGTACTACTTAATAGCTAATGGCCCATTTTAGTTAGGCAGAGGTATACCTACCTAATAGTACACACACATTTCACCATTTAAGTTAAAAAAATAAAAGTCTTGTGACTGGGACTATAGGAAGCTTTATTATAAAATAAAGTTTTTTTTACAATTCAAAAAAGCCTGAAATGGTCAAATTGTATTAAAATCTTTGTGTTTGTTTCAGTTTTTAAGTTCAAAAATGTTATAAAATTATTTCCACATTTATAATACATAGGAAGTTAGGATATTTAAAATTAAAATAACCATTTGTTAAAAGGTTTATTATAAATAACAGCCACATTATTATAAAATAATAATTTACTAAACTAGTGATAATAAAACTATATTTTGTTAACTCATAAACATGTGAAGAGTATTTTCACTTGCTGAAATGCTTAGATCTTCGGAAAACATCTAAATTTTACGCTGATTTGTAAGGGCTCATAAAATAGCTATAAAGTTAGTTATGAAACTGATTCTATTGCAGGTATCTTTCTACAGTTATAAACACAATGTGAAAGTCTGTGTGGATGAATGTATGATTTTTTTTGTTAGGCATTCTTACACACATATGACTCTGAAAATTGGTCTTTGACTGCTGGCCTTTTAGAGAGACTAAGAGTCACTCAACGAGCAATGGAAAGAGCTATGCTCTGAGTTTCTTTGCGGGATAAAATCCGAAACATGGATATTCGGCGAAGAACCAGAGTCACCGACATAGCTCATAAAATTTGCAAGTTGAAGTGGCAATGGGCAGGCCACATCGCTCGTAGAACTGACAACCGATGGGGAACAAAAGTTCTCGAGTGGCGACCACGGACCGGAAGACGCAGCGTAGGCAGGCCTCCCACTAGGTGGCCCTACAACATCGTGAAGGTTGCGGGCAACCGATGGATGCAAATGGCGAATTGTTGTTCGGCGTGGCGGTCTAAGGGGGAGGCCTATGTTCAGCAGTGGACGTCTTCCGGCTGATGATGATGATGATGATTCTTACACACAAAAACTACTGAACGGATTTGGTAATATTAGTATGGATGAGTGAGGATAATTCTTTTTAATTAAAACATTGCCCCACACTAAGAATTTCTCCTGTATTGTGGGTGAGTTTACGTATTTAAACTAACATACACAAACGCCCAGACCTGGAACTAACTACTTAAAGATCATACAATATTTGCTCCGTGCGGGAATCAAACCGGGGGACGGCACGGTGAGCGAGTGGCTGAGCGATTGTACTACTGCGCTGCATGTCGCGGGTTCAATTCCCGCACGGAGCAAATATTTTTATGATCTACAAGTAATTGTTTCGAGTCTGGGTGTTTGTGTATGTGACTTTAAGACTGTCGTCTACCGAGCGCTCGTCCATACTAAAAGAGAAAACGTTTTCCTGCCCCTAAATGTTATCCTATCTCAATGATTTTTTAGAATGCTTCTGACACTGTAAAAAACTAGGTTTATAGGTTTTCTTTTTTTCAAAATTTATAATAGTTTGAAAGTTACAGGCGCCTAAGAGTTACTATTTTTATGACAAAATCTGCATTGAAGTAAAACCTTTGTACAAACCTAGAATATAATATGCTGAAACGATTGACGCCAGAATCTAAGAGATTGGTCGTGATTTAAGATGTGAAAAACGTTTTCTCCCGAGAGACAAATTTCATATAAAAAATGCTTACAGTCAGTCGCGAGCTGCAACGCTCTCTATCGCATGATCGGAGGTTTTTCAACGCGCGAGAGGGACAGCACGAGTTTTTCTAAATATCTATTTTTTGAAAAGGCAGCCACTATACAATCCTCTTAATGTTTGTGAACGCACCCACGATACAGTAAGAAATTCCTAGTGTGGGGCAATGTTTTCTTTCTATTCAGCTTTGTATCTAGTAGTCGCAGGTACATTCAGTCCATGTGTTCTGGCTTCGAATTCTAGATCAGGCAAAGTGCTATTGAGCTTTTTACAGGTTTTTCCGAGAAAAGAAATAGAGGTAGGTCCATTGCCAACTGTCGTAGGTATATTTTTTTTCTGTTAGAAATGTTTTGATGAAACTTCACTTTCTTACAAGATTCAGTATAACCTTCCATAAACGCTAAAGTCGATTATATCAATGTGACACAATAGATTATTTTGGACACTTCATCAGCGACACGGTAACAACAGCGTCTTGCCAAATTGTTATTATTTTGAACACTTTATTAGCAAACGTAATATTCTTACCGTGTTTTTAGGGTTACGTACCCAAAGGGTAAATCTCTCCCGTTCTGTCCTGGGTGGGGTGGGAGGAATCATTTTATGATTTCACCTCGTAAAAAAAGTACTAGTACTTCGTTGTCCATCCGTCTTTATGTCTGTCCGTCCGTCAGTCATAACCATAACGCTGAACGTCAGGCATGAACCGTGATACGAGTAGTTAGACAGTTGAAATTTTCACAGATGTATTTCTCTGGCATCAGTTACAAAAAAATTAAAAAACATTTAAGTGAGGTCCTAAACTAGAGGGCTAAAGCCTGCCGGGGTTGCGGGACTAACGAATTACCGTGACCCCAGAACGTAAAGGGTTATTTAAGGACACCGTGGATTTTAGTCAGTACAAGTCTGACAGTCCCTCCCGCCCTGCCCAGGGTGGGAGGACTCATTTGATGATTTCACCACGCTAAATTTAAATTGACGTCCCATACAATAAACGTGATTTCTTTGTTGTGTTAATAGATAATGGTACGGAACCTTTCGTGTGCCAGTCCGATTCGCACTTGGCTGGTTTTTTGGTAGTATTAAGAATGTGAGGAATTTTATTAAAATTATTAGTCCAAGGTTACGTCGGGAAACCCACCTGTTCCAGAGTCGTAAATCGAAGATATTATTTATTAAATTTCTACATTAGTCGAGCAATATTTCTACACATACAAATTATTTGCGAATCACTTTCTCGAAAACGCCTGTAACTATTACCATGGAATTTGAAACATGGCTTGCGGGGGCGAAAAATTGGTCTAGTTAGGACCCATGAGTGGGATATTCGTAAGCTCCATGTTTTCGTGTAAAAGCATTTACCTGCATATGTTTCTACCTTTTGACGCCGCCACCGACGCGGCGCCGTCTGAATAGCCTAAGGCTGCTTTTCCACCAGAGATGTGCCATGCTACGTTGCTACGGATGCGTTTGATACTGGTTTACACAGCACAGCACTGGTGGAAACGGATTCAACTAAGATGTGTTTTTTATATGGAAGGTAGCGTGCTATGGCTGCGTGCTGTGGCTGCACGCTATGGCTGCGTGCTATGGATGCGTGCTATGGAGGCGTGCTATGGATACGTGCTATGTTTCGTCTTCCCTACTGTCGGTATATCGCATAGCTCGAGCTGCGCATCTTGGTAGCGCTGCTACCTTATGCAGCGCATCTTCATAGCACATCTTACTCGCACAGCTACATAGCGTAGCATCAGTGGAAACGGTCATACAGTTTCGTAGCTCAGCTTTTACATTCTCGCAGCACAGCTACATAGCACATCTCTGGTGGAAAGGCACCCTTATGGTGAAATTGTTGGCCTGTTGAAGGCTTTCTAATAAAACAACTCGTTTTAGTGTAGAACAGAACAGCTGAACGTTTAATTTTAAAATCTACCACCAAGCCATCACAGATGGCAGCACATGTATGTGTAATCGATACACAGATAATATAACATCTATCATAGATACATAAATTGGATATTACTTTTCTACACCCCCACTATATCCAACAATGTTATATTAGTATAAAATCATTAACTTAAACTAAATATGCTGAACCCCCAACTTATTCAATAAATAATAATGCTTATTTGAGACTAAGCTCTTAGTAAGTAAGTCAGCAGGCATCTCAGCTGATGGCAAATATTTAACATTTACAATATTATTAGTTACACAGTCTCTACAAAAATGGTAACGGATATCAATGTGTTTGGTTCTTTTATGAAACATTGGATTTTGAGTTAACTTTAATGCACTCTGGTTATCATTGTACAATTCAATAGAGTACTTTTTATTAGTTATTTCAAATTGTAAGTTTCTTAAATAAAGAGATTCTTTACAGGCTTCAGTTAACGCCATGTATTCGGCCTCACTGCTTGATAAAGCCACGGTCTTCTGTTTCTTTGTCTCCCAAGAAATTACACAACCTGACAAAGTGAAACAGAAACCCGTGTAGGATCTTCTATCAACAGTGTTCGCACCCCAATCAGCATCCACAAACCCTTCTATGACAGAGTTCCCATCTGCAGAAAATTTTAAGCCATAATGTTTGGTCAATTTTAAATATCGCAATATGCGTTTAACATATGAACAATGCTGTTTGGTATACGAATTATTAAATTGACTTAAAAAGCTAACTGGGAATGCTATATCTGGTCTGGTAAGGACCGCTAAATACATTAAAGAACCTATCATTTGTTGATAAGGAAACGATTCATTTACATTATTCTCATCTTTAGATGCATGTAACTTAGTCTCCATTGGAGTCTGAACAGTTTTACATTGACTCATATTAAATTTAAGTAACAGCTGATCAATATAATCTTCCTGACTTATTGATATTGTTTTCTCAGACTTGTTTACTTTTACATTTACTCCAAGACACTTCTTAATTTCGCCTAAATCTTTAATTTTAAAATTATCAGATAAAACATCCTTTAAGTGCTTGGTAGCTTTACTATCATTTGAAAAAACAAAGAAATCATCAACATATAAAGTAACAATGGTTTTTAACTTATCCTGTGTTTTCAAAAACATACATGGTTCTATCTTCGATTTAACAAAGCCAATTTCTAAAAGACACTCCTCTACTCTCTTGTACCATACTCTTGAAGACTGTTTCAGTCCATACATAGACTTTTTTAATTTAAGTACTTGACCTTTCTGTACTGGCTCAGGAAAACCTTCAGGTATTTGAATTTAGATATCTTCTTCAAGAATTCCATACAAGAAAGCAGTTGTTACATCAAGATGTGTTATGTCAAGATTAAGTTGAACAGAGAGAGCAAACAAAAGCCGCAATGTGGTATGCCTCACTACAGGCGAAAAAGTGTCAGTATAGTCCACACCTTGTACTTGCGAAAAACCTTTCGCCACTAAACGCGCACGAAACCGAACATTAGTATCACAGTCATATTTTTTACGTAACACCCACTTGCACTGCACAACTTTAACATCTTGAGGAGGACTGCTCAACTCCCAAGCATCATTCTCTTTGAAACTCTGTAACTCTTCAGCCATGGCCATTTTCCACTGTTCCTTTTCAGGTCCGGCTAAAGCATCCTGAAGAGACAAACCTGTCACATCATCATATGTACTCTCACCAGCACAAAAATTTGAAAATTGAAACCTGTCTGGTTGCTTCCTTGTCCGTGTAGGTCTTTGAGATCTGATCTCCGGGACATCTTCAGCTTCAGAATCACTAGGTTCATAAGTTTCATCAACCACATCCAGAAATGTGTCCTCTGAGCTGTCTGTGGTGTCAGATTCTGAGTTTGGTTCATCTGTCTTCACTTCTTCTTCCCCCACTGAATCAAAACTCTGAGATGAAACTTCCATCTGACATTCAGATTTTGATTCCTGCTCCATTATGACCACATCTCTACTAGTCAATATTGTCTTTGTTTCTGGGTTATACAGTCTGTATCCCTTTGTGTTCTCTGGATATCCGAGGAGAATACATTTTTCTGACTTCTTGTCCCACTTCTTGCGCTTCTCTTTAGCTACATGGACCATTGCAGTGCTACCGAAGATTCTGATATGACTTATGTCAGGTTGACAGCCAGTCCATATCTCATATGGTGTCTTATTTCCCAATGCTGCAGCCACGCTTCGATTCTGTAGATATACTGCAGTGTTGGTGGCCTCACCCCAGAATTCTTTCCCTAGGTTGGCATCAAAGAGTAGGCATCTTGCCTTTTCTACTATAGTGCGATTGAATCGTTCACATAATCCATTCTGCTGTGGTGTGTATGGATTAGTTTTTTGATGTATCACGCCAGCAGCTTTTAAATAGTTGTCAAACTCCTTATTACAGTACTCTAGCCCATTATCACTCCTTAATATTTTTATGGTTTTCTTAGTTTGGTTTTCCACTTGAGCTTTGAATTCCTTGAAACACTTCAGAGCCTCATTCTTGTGTTTAAGAAAATACACAAACACCATTCGACTGCAATCGTCAACAAACAATAGGAAATATCTGGACCCTCCTATAGATATATTTTCCATAGGGCCACAGATATCTGTATGGACTATATCTAATAAGTTGCTGCTTCTCTGGCTGGTACTTTTGAAAGGTAAACGACACTGTTTGCCTTCACAACATGTGGCGCATGAAGACTTGCCAATATCCACTTTTTCATCAAAAGACATACCCTGTACTGCAGTCTTCATCTGATTCAGGTAGTCTTTATTAATGTGTCCTAATCTGCGATGCCATGTAACACCTGATACAACTGATGCAGCCAAATGTTCCTGGTTTTGTAAGTTTACTTTGTATACTCCATTTTCTAATAATGCTGTAGCTACCAACTCACTATTTTTGTTATATATTAAGCAACTACCATCAGAAAAAGACACCTTGTTCCCTTTGCTTATGAGTTGGCTGACTGATAGCAAGTTAGTCGCCAAACTTGGAACACAATAAACGTCTTCAACCGTAATGTCGTAATCAATATCATCAGTTGTAGTTGTAATCTTCACATCGCCAGAACACAACACTGACAACTTTTCACTGTTCGCAACGATAATTTCCTGTTTCTGATCATAAGATGCATTCGTAACCCAACTCTCATTTGCCGTAAGGTGTACACTGGCTCCAGAGTCAATATACCATGCATTTTTGTTGAAATTCCCGCTCAGGAACACAGCACTGAATGCATTAGACTGCACTCGGGGTTTTTCCTTGGAGTTCGACGCATTATTTTCGTTATTTGGGCATTGATTTCGATAATGTCCTTTTTTTTTTTTTTTTTTTTTTCTTCTTCTTTGGCAACGAGTTGCTTGACTACTCTGCCAGTGTCATGTGGCGACGGCTGCTTAGCGGGTTGAGCCGTCGGACTTTAAACTTCAGGGTAGCTTAATGTTAGTAGCTGCAAGGACGAACACATGGTGTTAGTATGTATTAATATTCTATTCTACAATAATCTAATCTACAATATGTACAGATATATATAAAATACATAATAAACAGAGATGTATTTACAATCACACACTAATTAAAATCTTAAGTTATTTTCATTTAAAAATGTGGCTAGAATATGGATAATTTTGGGGGAGAAGTGGGATAACAGGCAATGAAAGTTAGTTGGAAGAGGAATGTTATTTTTGGAGATTTTAAGATACAAGTCGAAAGAATTGGAATTTAAGGAACAGGAAAAGAATATATGGTCCAAAGTACCTTCCGCAATACCGCACTCGCAAAGGGAATTGTCCCGAACACGTATTTTGTTCAAGAATACTGGGCTACAACAATGGCCGAGTCTAAGTCTACACAGGGTCGAAACAGTTCTCTTAGACAATTTGGGGCATTTGAAAAACCAAGGTTTGCGCTGAATATCAGGCTGAATGGCTGCGTAGTAGACGCCCTTGGTTTTTGAGGAGTTGATCCAGTATTTGGTCCACGATTCGTACAACTTGGGTTTAGCCCCATTTCGCAAATCGTAGTTATGAGCTACGTAGTGCTTCCGATCAGTTGGATTCGATGTGGCATACTTTGCTAACGAATCAGCGCACTCATTGCCAACAATTCCTGAGTGACCAGGGATCCAAGCTATCTCGACGTCCAAGCCGTTTTGGGAGCAATCAAATAACAAGTTCTTAATATCTGTAACAATTTGACTATGAATTTTACTATGAAATTGATTTTGCATTAAGGCCTGAATACTACTACGCGAATCTGAAAAAATGACTGACCTTGTTATTTGATGGGATTTGATATAATGTAAGGCTTCCAAAATGCCAATACATTCGCCTGTGAAAACTGAGGATTCAGGCGGGCATTGAAAAAGTAAAGCGATTTTAGAATTTTGAAAATAAATTGCCACACCTGTACATTCTGTTTGGGATAATTTTGAAGCATCTGTAAAGAACAAGTTCCATCCTTCCCAATAACGCTTAAGAGCCAACTCAAAGTCGCCCTTCGCACTTTCGGAATTCTTAGAGATACCTAGTCCCAAAACGGCTTTTGGTTCGAAATGAATCGATTCATATGCGGCGGAGAAGACAGGTAGGATTGGATATTGACAAACAGGTGCAGAAAGGTTTTTAAGCTCTCTATACCTGTTTATCAATAGGGGAACTGTTTTACTGTTCCAGTAAGAGGAATTATTGAAGGATAGGTTAATTTGCTCTAAAATTGGGAGAAGGGGATGGGTTGAAAGGGGAAAAACTTTGGATAAGAAGCGATCTGCCAAATACTGTCTTCTTATGTGTAAGGGAGGTTCTGCACATTCTATTTGGAGAGCATTAATTGGAGAGGACTTCATGGCTCCGATAACAATCCTTAGACTTTTAGCCTGGATGCTGTCCAGTTTCCTAAGCGCCTCTTTGTTGCAGGGCTCGAGAAGGAAACAACAGTAATCAAGTACGCTTCTGGTCAGTGCATTGTAGACCAGTTTGAGAGTGTAGGGGTGAGCTCCCCACCACACTCCGGCCAAAGACTTAAGCACCGACACAGAGCGCTCGCATTTTTTGACAGTGTTGTTAACCTGGTCCACACCTGACAGCCTCGAGTCTAACATTACTCCCAGGAACCTAGCCTTATCCTGAATGGGGATGTTTTGCCCGTCAATATTAATATCAATTTGGGGAACAGAACGCTTGCGAGTAAAAATGACTGCTGAGCTCTTTGGCGCACTTAAGGACAACCCGTGATCGAGAAGCCATTGGTTTAGTGAGGAGAGGGAGACATTCATCGATGATGCGGCATCCTGAATGGAGTTGCTAGTGACCAGTAACGCAATATCGTCTGCATACTGAAGGATTTTACAGTCAAAATTTAGGGAGGAAGACAGGTCGGCTGTAAAAATATTATAACCTAGGGGACTCAGAACAGATCCTTGAGGTAAACCTCTCCAGATTGTTCTTTTTTCAGAGTCTGACCCAGGGATTCTTAATTGAATAACACGATTGGCAAAGATGTTAATGATGATGCGAGAAATCCTTCCCGGGATTCTCAGCTCATGCAGCTTTTGCCTGAGAACAGGGAGGAGGACCGAATCATAAGCGGCCGATATGTCTAGAAAGACAGCAACCACCGACTCATTCTTACTGAGGGCAAGCCGGACCGCTGATGTGAGGATACCCACACTATCAGCTGTGCCTAAGCCTTTCCTGAAGCCAAACTGAGTCGGCGGAAGCAGTCCCCTATTCTCTACCAGCCACTCTAAACGATTTTTAATTAAGTGCTCTAAAATTTTGATAAGTACGGACGATAAAGCGATAGGTCTATATGAGCAATGGTCGTTAGGATCTTTACCGGGTTTTAATATCGGAATGACAACTTGAACCTTCCATTCTGTGGGAATGTAGCCGGACACAAAACAGAAGTTAGCCAAGTCAAGGTAATATTGTTGGGTTTTTGGTCCTGATTTAGAAATGAAAGAGTAAGGGAATCCATCCACCCCAGGTGCGGAGTCCTTGACATGAGATAGTACAGTTTTTAGTTCCTCCATACGAAATGGTACGTCCATTGGATCGTTGGTGTTGTCTACATCCTCGATGCCAACACCACTCTCCTTTTCATCTGGAACGTACGGTGGAGCGATTTTTGTAAAAAACTGGTATCCCAGTTCTTCTGAGATACAGCTAGTGGTAGGTGAAAAACTACTCCTAAAGCGCTTAATCTTCTGCCAGACTACCGAAGCCGGGGTAGATGGACTCAACGAACTACAGTATTTTGACCATCCATCTCGTTTCTTTTGTTTAAACATTTTCCTTGACTTAGCCAAAATCTGTTTGAAGGCGATGAGATTTTCCAGGTTCATATTGTTGTTAACGGTCCTTTCAGCCTCCTTTCTGGCCTTGATCATGTCAGTGCATTCCCTATCCCACCATGGCGGAGAAGGAATTTTACCAGATTGGGTTTTTTTGAGAGGGAAGCAATCATCTGCTGTAGAAGAAATGGTGGATGAAAAGGACAAAAAACATTCCTGGGCATTATCCCTGTTAATTCTTGGGAGCGCGGATACTCTTAAGTCCAGAATTTTGGAATATAAGTCCCAATCTGGTGAGGCTAACTGATATTTAAGAAGGGGAGGGGATACTTTAGAAGGAGTATTTTTAGAAGGGATTTCAATCATGATGGGATAGTGGTCACTTCCATAGGTCATATTCAAGCGACGCCAAACGAGGAGGCTAGACATATTGGACGAACAAAAAGTCAAGTCAACACAACTATTATTCTGTCCTGGAGAAGACCTGCGCGTATTGCTGCCGTCGTTGATGACACAGAGGTTAAGGTCATCCAACATATCCAGCAAGCCTATGCCAAAATTGTCGCAAATATTTGATCCCCAACGATAGTGATGGCAATTAAAATCACCCATGACAAGTATTGGACCGCTGACACTGCACAGTATATTTCTAATTGTCGAGAGATGTTCTAGTTGTGGGTGCGCAATATAAAAAGAAAAGATATTTATATCCTCAGCCTTAACAGCAACAACATTGATCTTGTCACCAACGAAGGGTAGAGGAATCTGAGAGAATGATACTTTGCTATTGATGAGCAAAGCACATCCTCCGTATCCATCAGATCTATCATTACGAACACTGCTAAAACATGGCAGCCTGAAATTACTTCCAGGCAGAAGCCATGTCTCCGCAATGCCGCAGATTGATGGTTTATATTTATTAATTAAAAAGGAAAGATCAGGTTTCCTGGGAGTAATACTCCTGACGTTCCATTGACGGAATGTTAGAGGATGGAATTTTATTAATTAAATTTATTATGTTGGTCAATTTCGAGGCAACGTGGTCAGGTATAGAGTGGTTTGGGCTAGTAAGAGCAGATATTAGCATGTTGGTGATGAGGTCTAATATGTTTTTTGAAGAAGGTTCCTGTGTGTATAAAGTTGGCTCAGGATCTTCCAATGGGAAGCCACAGCCATTTCTAGAAGGAGAAAAACAGTAATCTTGAGTTAACTCTTGGTGAAACTGTTTATTATATCCAGGTGAGAGGGGAGCACGTGGTTTCGGAGTTAAAAATACAGTTTTGCGGTATGATTTTTGGGATGTAGGGATTGGACTTGGGGGTTGGGATTGGGATTGTGGTTTATTATTATAATATGGAGTCTTTTTAATATGGGATCTTGAGACATCAGCATAAGATCTGGAAACAGGGGGGAAAACTCGACTAGCTTCCGCATATGAGATAGATTTTTCCGCCATCAGAGCTTTGATGCTCTTCTGTCGGCCCAATTCAGGACAAGCACTATCATTTGCAAAATGGTTCCCACGACATGAGACACAGAATCCCGATTCAGGTGTGACTTCACATCCATCACCTGGATGGTCCGCCCCACACTTGAAGCACCTCGGCTTTGATCTGCAAAGATTGCGGGTGTGACCAAACCGACAGCAATGGTAACATTGGATTGTTGGGTATGTATATCTCTCAACCGGAAGGGCAGAGTAGAAACAGTACACACGTTTAGGTAACATTTGGCCATCGAAAGTTAGTACAACAGTTTGTGTCGGCTTCCACTCGGCTATCCCAGAGGAGGTCACCTTTCGGCTCATCCGTCTGGCCTTAATAACAGCTCCGCATCCTTCTGGAACCTTGACATTCTTAATAATCTCCTCCTCAGTCCATTCAATTGGGATGTCTCTAACAATGCCCATCCTAGTGATGTTGAATAGTGGGATGGATGCAACAAAATTATGTTCCGCAAGAATTTTTTGTCTAAGGAAACTATTGGCGTCTTGATGAGACTTAAATTCTACTGACAACCGGTTCCTTCCTACTCGTTTGACCCCATCCAGGTGTATGTTACTGATATTGTGCGTCATCAAGAACATACCAAACTTCACCGGTTGTAGTACAGTATCTGATGTTAGTTTATCTTTGAGAGATACATGAACAATATACGGGGGATTATCTTTTGGTGTATAAATAAGTCTATCATTTACACTTTTTGGAATTTTCGGGGGTACAATTGCAGCAACAATAGGTGAATCAGCGGTTCTTTTACGATTACTAGGAGTCTCAATTTCCATATCTGATTCTTGTGAAGGTACTTCAGTATCAAGTGGAAGTGTGATTGTGAGGGTGGGCGGTAAATCGAAAGGACTAGGAGGACGCCCACGATCGGGCGGTTCGGCGTCTTTTTTGGAACTCATATTGAGTTAAAAGTGAACAATAACAATTATAAACTAAACTTACGGACAAACACAAACACTAGGAATATTCCCGATAAAGTTTCACACCAATTTGATCCACTCAAACTCGAAAATATTCTTATGATACACAAAGCGTGTTACACCTTCACCAACTACCGACGAAGTCTCGATAATGTCCTTTTTGTTTACATCGGTAGCATGTCACTGTCTTGACATTTGACTTTGACGTATCGGCAGTGCTACCAACATTGACATTTTTTCTTGGCGCCGTTTTATTTTTCTTGACCATAGACTTCGAACGAGCTGCGAATGCCCCGCCAACTTCATCATGTTCCTCCGTGGTTGATTCCATGTCTAATAATTTTGACTTGATGGAATCAGCCGATATGCTAATGCCTGAATGCTCTATTGCCATGATCATCGGTGAAAACCGCTCTGGTAATCCTGCTAATAACAATGAGCCTGTCCACTGGTCGTTTATTTCGAAACCCGTGCCACTTAATTTCTGAGCCGTGTCAATAATTTGTGTCACGTAGGACGTCATTGAACTGCAATTTTCCAGTCTTATCGAAATTAGATTCCGTAACAGATGTATCCTTCTTGAAAAACCGTTGTCATCGAATAACTGTTGTAGTTTATCCCAGAGTTCTTTCGTTGTTCTTACACTTTTCACATGTACAAACAAAGACGGATCGATTGTCATAATCAATTTTGCCCGCGTTTTTTCGTCATCTGCAGCTCCTACAACTGCATCCTTTTCTGGCTTTACACAATGTTTCATGCCTTCAAGGATTAGGAAATTCTCTGCCGCGAAGCACCACTCGCTGTAGTTTTCCCGTCCACGTAACTTGGGTACATTTACCAAGTAGTTTGCCGCCATCGTAATTCTGAATAAAAACTTTTATTTCACGAATGTCCAGCCAATCTTCACAACACAGTGAAAACGCGTGTCCAAAAGAGTCTTTTTAACACTCGTACCGTGACGAAATTCTTGTTAAAACACTACTTTTTACTTTTATTTGGGCGCATAACCTCTAATAAAACAACTCGTTTTAGTGTAGAACAGAACTGAACGTTTAATTTTAAAATCTACCACCAAGCCATCACAGATGGCAGCACATGTATGTGTAATCGATACACAGATAATATAACATCTATCATAGATACATAAATTGGATATTACTTTTCTACAGGCTTCATATTCGAAATCTGGAAAGGCGTACTATTGAAATGCTGTCTACTAATGCCAACATCGTTGTTGTCAAAGTAAATATGAACTTGACAGGTGATTGTCATTGCGTTGCGTTGTAGCGGATCAACGGATTGTATTGACATACAATGCGTTGATCCGTTGCTACAACGCTTATAGTGCGTTTGTGACAAAAGGCACTAATGGAGCTTTACTCTAATTTCACCATATGAACACATTACGCACTTCTATGAAATTAAATAGAGATATAAACTTGGAATTCCAATTAATGAACAGACGCCAGCAGGTCAACCTACCCGAATCTGTAAAATTTTACCAATCGAACATTAACCTTCCACTTTTTTCATAAGGTTGAAAATCTATAAAATAAATTTGAAAGACTGATGACTGACTGGTAGGTTAATGTGCTGGCGCCACCACAACGTGTGAACAGTGTCCTGAATAAAAATATCAAGTATTTAAAATGGATTAAAATAAGATCCCAAACAATTTATGTTGAATGACTGAAATTACATTTCTGATCACAAAACCCACAATCCGCTGATCCACTAAAAATCACACTTAATTCGAAAGTGTAAAACTAAAGACAATACCACATTAATTGCAACAACAAGAAACCAATTAAACAGCTTTGCCTTTGAAAGCTCATCCAAAAATATTTGCATTGAAAACAGCGCGAAATCGCGATTACTTCCAAGATGCGCAAGAGTTGTTATCTTTAACGTAAATAAAACAATACTGAGCAAGTGTGTGAGATCAAGAACCTTTGGGATTGAGCTATATTTAACTTACAATGTAACATCTTATAAATCAATAACAACTAATTTGTTTTATTTAAGGGCACCGTTTGCCCTATACAGGGTTTTTTATCGTGGTTCTAATATCATCAAATGAGTCCTCCCACCCAGGGCAGGGCAGGACGGACTGTCAAATTTGGACTGACTAAAATCCACGGTGTCCTTCAATAACTCTTTACGTTCTGGGGTCACGGTAGCTCGTTAGTCCCGCGACCCCGGCAGGCCTTGGTGCCCCGTCATTATGCTGACTGCTCTTTGAGGCGCACGTGGAACGCGACTAGCCGTCGACACGGCACTTGATCGGACAGCGAGTCGCCCATTACTTGCCGCCCGCATGCTCGCGCCTACTGTGGTGGCCGGAGATCGTCCTGCGACCATACACTGCCCCTATACAGGGTGACCGCAGAACATTGACGTCCAAAAGAATAATTTAGATCCTGTCTGACGCGGGATATCTGAATCACTCTCATGTACGTTCTCATTACATAACTTCCATGAAAGTAACGGAGATGATGATTTTATACATTAAAGAACAAGTCATTCATTTCTAATCTATGTTTGTTGTAAACTTCTATAAGTGGTCTAAAATCCTCAAAAAATCATAAATAACTCGAAACCAATAAAAACCCTTAGCATGAGGTATCTAAATTTTTCATTTAGACTTAAATTTTCCATCCACCCTGTATGTGTAATAGGTATAACTCTAAAGCAATAAAAACCCTTGGTATCAAAATTTTTCTTTTAGACGTTTAAAAGTGCCTCTTTGATGGCCTATTTGAAATAAATGATTCGACTTTGACGTCAATTTTCCGTCCATCTCGTGAATTCAAATAGTTAAAGTAAAACGGAATATGATCAACTTAATACTCGTACATGAAAAGTCAACTTTTACAATATTAAGTGAAGAAAAAATTGATAACAAATGCAGTAAGGTTAACGACCGAACAATAATGCACTGAAAAAACGGTAGATTTTTCAGAATTCCTCACAATTTAGAAATGCACTAAATTAACTCCACAAATACCGAAAATAACGACAATCTGGAATATTAATCGATGTTTACTCGACTCCGGCGCATTTGGGACAACTCCAAAATGAGGGTAGAATGTAAAACCTTGACATATTTGAGAATTAAAGGCGCGTTTCCATTAGCGTGTTGCGTGGCGCGTGTCTGCCGGGCGGCGTACTAAATCGCGCTGTTTCACTCTCGCTATAGTGACTCGTTCAACGGCTCAAGGACATTTTGAATGTTTATTAACGATCCTTGTCTATCCCCTAACATATTGCGCAAGTACGAGCGAGATATGCATCCGTCACTCGTGAAAATACCGCGAAAATCTATGAACAGAACGAGCGCTCACATTTTGACCCAGCGACGCAAAACGACAAGAATGTTGAGCTCAAGTTTTGACCTCGCGACGTTTCAAAGAATCGATATTCTCGTTCTAACATGAATTTATTTTTTTAACAGGAAATCAAAGACTATATTAACATTTTCTCGCTGACAAGGCCGAATCAATAATATGGCCTAAGAAGCAAGTCTTGCATACAAATGTGACGTCATATTTGCATACAAGTTGCTTGAACAGGACAAAAAAACACAATCTACTTATAATTTATTATTATAGAATATCGAGATGCCGGGACTCGCTGGCACCTATTAGAAGAGGATGGCGGGGTCTGAAAGACCCCGCCATCCTCTTCGTGGTTATTTGCCACTGTTAATTGAAGTCAAAATAACTGTAGAAAAATTACCGGGTTGTTGTAAGTTCGCCACAAAAATAATTTCCCAAGAAAAAAAAGTACGAATAAATTAGCCAAAGGTTTTTTTTTATTATTGTACATTCAACCCATTTTTTTTTCCGCACGGGGATAGCAGAACAATTAAATTATAAAATCCAGCACAAAACTATTGAAAACAAGGACACAATGTGGAATCTGAACAGAAAGTAGGTACTTGGAGTACAGGATCAAAACTTTTTTTCAAGGGGAATAATTTTTTGGCGAAGTTACAACAACCCTCTATTCTTACGTACGTGAAACAACTTCCTTGAAGATGTTCACTTGTTTCACAAGTGAACATCTTCAAGGAAAACTGAGCTTTAAATATAAAGGTGCGTACAGACCATGTAACAATGTTATATAACATTGTTATATAACACTACAAATGTATGTAAAATGTTATATAACAATGTTATATAACATGTTATGTTACATAGTCTGTACGCACCGTAAGCGTGGCGCTCACTCACACATCTACAAAAAAAGTGGCTTCACTAAAAACGTTACGTTTTGTTTCGAAAACGGAATCTAGACATTTTCGAAACTAAGACAGAGAGGTTTCTTTTAAAATTGCCCCACACTAGGCATTTCTACTGTATCGTGAGTAAACGAGAGACTTAAGCCTCATTTAGACGGAGCAAGAACTCGTATGCGAGTTTCACTACATTGCGGTATTTGTTTGATCAACTGAATTCGTTGTACCCATAAATTCCGCAATGTAATGCAACTCGCGTGCTAGTTCTTGCATCGTCTAAATGAGGCTTCAGGGACTTTACTCATGGCGCGATGCGACGCGATTCCAACTACAAGTGAAAATCAACCTTACCACTATGACATAAGACAGAAAACACGTTGTTATCTATGGGTAGGTGAAAAACAAAACACGATGGCCATGACAATGTCAAGTCAATCGAATTGCATCTTTATTTCTTATTGGCTAGGTTGATTTCCACTTGTTGTTGGTATTCTTTCGAATCGCGTCGAATTGCGTCGTATCGCTCCATGAGTTTAGTCCCAAACATAGAAACTCACATACACAAACACTCAGACCCGAAAAAACTACTTGCAAGTCATACAAATATTTGTACCGCACGGGAATCGAACCCGGCACACGCTGCGCCGCGTTCGATCGCTCTACTTATTACCTACTTGTAACTTGTATGCAGGTTTGTTCAAGTTTCATACAATTTGATATTTATATACAAGTAAGGGACTTTAACCATGGTGCGATGCGACTCGTGCGATATCGAGTCGATTGCCGATTCAAATCGCACGTATCTATTCGACCATGAACTACAAAAATCCACCTTACAACTACGACATAAAGGCGCTGCTAACAAAATACAAAAAATATCGCCAGTGACGAGTAGTTGCGCAATCGAATTTCGAACAGAGAATCAAGTGCTTTGTTATGTAATCTGTGGCATTGTCATTAGCACGTACATGCAATTCGATATCAAGCAGATCTTAAGAGCGATATCGTCAACCCGTGCGACACCATAAGCAAACACTAGTGATTGTCCATACATTTTCTCCGGCCGGACGCTTGTGTGATATCTGACCGATATCGTCAATCGATGCAATTCTGTATCGCGTCGCGCCATGGTGGGTAAGCTCCCTTACTTGTTTAATGGAATCGCGGCCTTAGTGTAATGACTGAATTTTTTGTGGATTATTCAGGATAAAGAGGGATTTGTTTATTTGTATTACAATTGGCGAGACTGCATTATTATCTTAAAATAGTATCACTGCATTTTATTTTTGTACGCTTTTCTTGTATAAGATTTGCATAATTTGCGTGTAAAGTGAGATTAAAGTGCTTTCAAAATAAACTGAAAATTAAACCCAGCATTTATTTCAATTTGTCGATTACAGGAACTTAACAATTTTGTGAAAAAAAAAAATCTTAATCTTATAATGAACCTACAGTCCCAGTCACAAAGCATAATAACTTGTATAATATTTTTCTTTTTGGGAAAGTATCCAAATAATATTATGGTCAATGCAAAGAAAAATTGTCATAAATACGCAGAAATCATACAAAGTTTCATATTTGAATGTGTTGACTGTAAATATGTCAACAGATCGTAAATAACGACAGGTAGCGAGAGCCAAGTTACGTTTAATGACTCATTATATACCTATACAGGGTGACTTTTTTACTGGTGACTAAAAAATGGCCCTGTATAGGGGTTTATACAACATGTTATTCCAAATGCGCAAAACCTCTCGTGGGGTAACTCAGCCCATGTTACTGAACAATGTTTGTTCTAAGACTTTTGGAATTTTTTGGAATAATGAGTAATAATTTAAAAACCCATTTATGAACGTAAACGTTGAAACCAATGCTTAATCTCTCAAAAAAATGGCTCAGATGAATTTGCAACCTTCGCTCTATTGCCGAGAGCTGAAGTACCAATGACACAATATTACTTAGGCATTCGTTTAGGTGCCTCTGGTGGTTACATGTGGCTTTTAAAATTCTTCGCGAAGTCTACGTAATTGCGTGTTGTTGTTGTTAGTAGACATCAAAGAGTATTGTAGCAATAAAATTTCGAAGTGTTTATGGGCATTGAAATATTTCAAACTCGTATTCTATTTGTATCATTTCAGCTACGGGAAATATAATCTCGCTCTTTACATGGATTACCACACACCATTTTTTTATGTAATAAAATCATCCTGTGTCCCACAGGCCTCTGTAAATATAGTGACTCAGCTCTGTAATTACGATTAGTAAACAATAACTGTTTCTCATGCTAACAATTATTATTCTTCTGTTTTTTTTTTTTTTAATAAATAGTAATTCCCAGACGAAATTTTCAGGACCCAAGAACCTACCGTTATTTGCTATTATAAACAAAACTTCTTTCTGCCCTTATCCCATTAGACTTGTGGTCGGCTAACACGTTTTTTTTTCTTCCATATCAGTCTTTCTGCCCTTTTTTTTTTTTTTTTTTTTACGTGGCAAAATCATCAAATGAGTCCTCCAGCACCGGGCAGGGCGGGAGGGACTGTCAGACTTCTACTGACTAAAATCCACGGTGTCCTTCAGTAGCCTGTTATGTTCCGGGGTCACGGTAAGGAAATAATCCCGCGACCCCGGCAGGCTTTGGCCCTCTGAGAGGGGGGCCCCATCATTATGATGACGCTCTTTGAGGCGCGCGTGGGACACAACGCGCCGTCGACCCGGGCATGGTCCATGGTCGGGCAGCGAGTTGCCCTTTACTCGCTGCCCGCATGCCCGCGCCTACGGTGGCCGGAGATCGTCCTGCGACGTCCGTCGCCGTGGGCGTGCACCACCGCGGAGTCTTTCTGCCCTTATCCGATTTTATCGCAACACGTTTTCTTCCATTCTCTCCTATCACACGTCACAGTATCATTTACTCCTTTTTCTTTCATATCATTCCTTAGACCAGGGGTTCCCAAACTGTGCGTCGCGACGCCCTAGTGCGTAGTACAGAGTACAGAGGGGCGTCGTGAGACGCGATGGTCGACCATTCTCCGGATTGTTATTGCGTGGAACCAAGATTCTATATGTATAAAATATCCACCAGAAAGAAGGTAAGGAAGGCAGGTTATATTGTTTTATTATTCACCTGGTATCAACTAGCTAGGGCGTCGCGAAAAAATTCTAAACCGCGCCGCGAGCATTAAAAGTTTGGAAATCCCTGCCTTAGACAATACATCCATCTTTTATTTGGCCTTCTTCTGCCCCTCCGCCATTAACATTCTTACCCATCACTCTCTTAGTCACATGATTTTATAAAAATTAGATAATAACCTCTCCCTTTTTTAAAGGTTGTCAATAAAAGTTCCACAATCAAAGTTTTCACATCTTTATGACATGAGCTAGTTTTATTTAAAAAACAAAGATGTTAATAAAAGTTAAATGACTTCCGGTGGAATATAATAATATCTGCCTCGAGGTATTTGAGTGGCTTTATTAAAACTTTTGTAGAATTTCTTTGAAAGTCACGGGGCAGAGAAAACGCCCGTTACTAAAGCCAAAACTACGGGTTTCATGCTTAGAGATTAGACCCTCTGAACCGGAACAACAATGGGCCAGGCCATACAAATTTAAATAATACCTTATATAACCGCCAAAGGGTTATAGGCAAAGGTGTACCTAATAGCCACATTTCGCCCATGTAACAGCGGCTTTTGCTCAGCAAATATAACCGTTGTGATACCCCAGAAAAGCCCTTCGAACCTGAAGTAGATACGTAGAGATCTTCCATCCACCTGTTACCAATCCAACATGAAACTTCGCACTCAAAAATCTGTACAAAATATTACAAATCCACACATTCCAGCAACTAGTCACCGAACTAAAATATCATACCAACGCAATAAAAACGTATAATTTGGCGTAACTGAGTGTATTAATATAAAAATAAAATAATATGACGCCGATCAGTTGCCGAGTCGCTTCGTGACATTTTTTGAAGTAGCTGGTGACCTTCGGAGCTCGTTAATGGCTCCCTGAAGAGAGATCTGGGTTTAATTATGGGTTCAAGGGACTTTCTGGATCGCGAGACTGTCTAATCAAGATACTGTGGCCACGCGCTCCTCAAAGAGATGTAAGCAAACTAATGAGACCCCCCTTAAGCTATTGTCAAACAGACAGGGCGAAGCGAATGCGATCCGAATCCTGTCATATAAAAAAGCGAAAGCGGTCCGATAGTCTATGTGACAGGCTTCAAACAATTCCATACATTACAAACAAAAACGCTTCGGCACGCTTTTTAGTTTGACAAAGGCATTATAGATTCAAATTCAAACGCCTAGCTTGGTCTTCTAACCCAAACTACCTGAATTGGAGTTCTTTTCCCGAGCTCGCTTCGCTCGCGCTTGCACAAGACTCCAGCGAGGTCTAATTATTTTGGTATCTTGAATGTAAAAAATTTTTTTTTTTTTTTTGCCCTGATTTAGGCACTGTTGTTGTTGATGTTAATGTTTAGCTTTGAAGTTGAAACCATAATTATAATGTTTACACTGCACTTGCACACTTGATAACGTTTAACGAGTTATATTACATACTATTATTATGATCAAACTTTCTGTACTATTTTGATATTATTTAATTTGTTCTTTTATTTGATCAACTGCAAAGAGCTGTGATGATCACTGGCTAACTTGAAATCAATGACGTCACCCCTAATTCTCTCTAGTGTTTCATCCACCATCGACAATAAAGACATTTTGAACTCTGTCTCAGTAGCAATGTATACGCCTAAGTATAGTTTATTCCACTTTTTTCACCAGGGTGATATCACCCAGGTAAACAAAGTGAAAATTTCGGAAAACCTATCACCAACAAACTCATTAATGTGTGTGGATTGGGGATTGGGGACACCAATGCGTGTACATGGTAATAAACCCTAAGTATAACTGTGTTATCATTATCATTTGCCTGCCTTGTCCCAACCATGGCTTCAGACTGGCCTGTTGGTCTAGTGGTTAGTGACCCTGACTGCTATGCCGGGGGTCGTGGGTTCGATTCCCACCCAGGACAAATGTTTGTGTGATGAGCATGATTATTTGTTCTGTCTGGGTATAATTTATCAATAATATGTATGTATTTAGAAATACATAAGTATGTTTATCAGTTGTCTAGTACCCATAACACAAGCTCTGCTTAGCTTGGGACTAGATGGCGTTGTGTGATAGTTGTGGAATATTATTATAAAAAAAAAATCTAACCGCAGGATACCTACACTAGTTAAAGTCATCAATAATAATGCAAATGATTTTTTTTTCAATTCAATAAGTAGGTAATGCCAAAGATTAAAACGCATCAAAACTCAGGAGGATGTGACGTCTTCACATCGTGAAAATTTTACAATGGTTTGAAAACATAAGAGTCGTATCTTCGTCAATTTTGTTTCACGTGACAAAAGAAAATATATACGTGAATTTTTTTTTGGTAACCTAGTTGACGGACTGATTTGTTTTTTTTTCAGCCTATCTGTGAAAAAGCAACACGTGCCACTTACATATAATTTATGAGCTATATCATAATCATAATCAAATCGTCTGGCGTCTGGATACGATGTCATTATGAATGATAAAATAAATCATCACTTTGTTAGCAATAATATAAATATTATTATAATATTGTAGAAGTATCGGAGTTTGTTCGCATGTCTCTCTGTTAGTTTTTTCATTACGATAAAACTAAGGAACCAATCGCTAATTAATGCCTTTTTTTAAGTAATTAAATCATCGAATGAGTCCTCAAACAACAGCAAATTCTATTTAAAAAGTCTCACTCAAAAACCTTTCAAAAAGTTTAACACTAAAGTTCTTGAAAAAAACTGGCGCAATGATTTAAAAAAAATGAAAATTTGTAGAAAATTCTGGATAACTATCCCACTAGGTATATACATACTTTTTCTGGAAATAGCTTATAGCCAATTATAATACAGTTCATTTACGAGGCAAAAGGATAACTGTAACTACTATATTTTTGATACTTTACGTAATTTATTGAAATTACTAGCCGAATTCTCTCAATTTTTCCAGCTCTAGCGCCGAAACGATTTTTCGACGTTAGAACGTAGACTATCAACAGGATAATAAAATTGCCAAAATGATTTACTATGTTTTCAATGGTTAACTTTCCATTCAGAACTGGAGCTGGATTTATTATTGAACAGCTGCACAGCATCCCACTCTTATAAGAGTCAATCACCTGCAATGAAACAGTGGATGCCTTTTTAATTCATCATCAGCCTATAAATGTTCCCACTGCTGGGACACAGGCCTCCTCTCTGTGAGAGGGAGCGGGTCCTTATCCACCACGCGGGCCCAGTGCGGGTTGGTGGATGTCACATGTCTTAAATTTTTTGGTTCTAGGACTTGCCGGTTTCTTCACGATGTTTTCCTTCATCGTTTTGAGAGGAGTGGTGATGAAATAAATTACTAAAGCTTTCAGGGCGTGCTCAAGGGCTTTCATGATCTAAATAAATTTCACAGATCAGAAAACCATCTTGAATCTAGACCTTTCAGTGTAGTAGTTGGATTTCAAAATTCGAACTTCAGTCGTCTTTTTTCAAAAGATCCGAGAGATATCGCTTCAAATTTTCGTCTTTAAAAATCCTTCGAAAATCGCGATAACATTTTGATTGGAGCCGTATGTAGAAGAGTTGAGGTGCCATTTCAGCGGTGCTCAATGTGGAATACTTCGTTCCGTTTGTAATTCTACGACTTTCAAAGTAAGGCAACCATTTTGTAAGATGTTGCAGAAATATGGGATTATTCCCTCTCATTCTACTAAACAGTTCTACGGTAGAACTAAGGAATTATTTTTCTTAATGATCCTATGATTTCTATTTTTCTATAGATTTTGTTTTGGATAGTCTATTCATAGAGGAAGAATATATAATAGGCTCGACCAATAGTAGCCTTAAACCGTTTTTTCTTACCTTGGTAAAATCATCAAATGAGTCCTCCCACCCCGGACAGGGCAGGAGGGACTGTCAGACTTGTACTGACTAAAATCCACGTTGTCCTTCAATAGCCCTTTATGTTGCGGGGTCACGGTAATGAGATAAGTCCCGCGACCCCGGCAGGCTTATGGGAAACCGCTAGTTAAATTATAATGACAAGATCGACGTTCATTTCAGGTCGATATGCGTGACTCACTCATATCAAAATATCTGTCCGTCTAGATGTCAGTAGTTCCTGAAACTTACTCACACAGGCATTTCCGTGATTTAACTGAAACGCTTTAGAAAGAAAATAATACGTATGTTAGAAATAAACTTTTTCAGCTGGTTTTTAGGTCCAACTTTGAGTCAGGTTTTTGAACGAAATAAAAGTTGTCTTGAGAAAAATATCACTAAACCAAACTCATTTAGATATTATATTTTTCTTTTTCAGTAACTATTAAAACACTACATTTAAGGCGGATACAAAGTGAATTTCATAACTTTTTAGTTTTATCCAATCACTTTACAAAAACCGTTTACATACAATGGACAGGCTTGAACGGGCACTGGTACACTGGGTACGTTTTGTTGCTTAGTAAGGGGAAATGAGAAACAGTCACCTCCGTCTGCAAAGCAGTCATACCAACAAAGGAGGAGGCAGAAAGGTAACCTTCAACCTCAGGATAAAGCATGGATAAAACACGACACCTGAATTCTTCCACATTGAGCATCTGGCTCTTTTTTTTCGTGGTAAAATCATCAAATGAGTCCTCCCACATAGGGCAGAGCGGGAGGGACTGTTAGACTCGTACTGACTAAAATCCACGGTGTCCTTCAATAGCCCTTTACGTTCCGGGGTCACGGTAATTCGTAAGTCCCGCGACCGAGCACCTGGCACCTGCGAAAAGTTTTGATAGGAGCCGTATGTGGAATAGTTAAGGTGCCATTAGCTCAGGTGCCATTTCAGCAGGTGCCCAATTTGAAGTACCTCGGACACAGCTCATTATTGATTACACCATACGACGAAACTATGATGAAACTTCAACAACTGTAGTTCCAATCTAAACATATCACATACCAAGTTACAAAATAATTTCATATAATATATATTTAGTGAAACTAATAATTATAATCCTAGGCGAATAGTTCTCTAGATACGAGCGCATAAATTATATGATTAAACTGCATCTTAATAGGACGGACAAAGTTGTGCGCGATGCCAAATTATAAAACCTAGGCGATTTGGGGCACCACATACCGGTGGGTAAGGCTGTGGTAAGTGTGGTAGCGGGTAACGGAAGCTCTGGAGGATTGGAGGACATAAAACCGCTACAGCTGCCGCGATTAACTGGCCCCAAGATATTTTATAATTTATAAATTATAAAATATCTTGGGGCCAGTTAGTCTTGGGGTGAGTGAACTATAGTTCACTCACCCCAAGACATTTATAATATTGTGTTCACCCCAGTAGTTCGAAGAGAGGTGACTTGCGCCATTGAGAAGTTTAAACAAGAGGCAGACAAACACCATCCCCTATTCAATATGAAGACGTCAAGAGGCAGACTTGGGAGCCGGAAAAGTTCCCTCAGGTCCACTAAATCAGTCAGCAATAGTACGGCTGGGGAAGCCCGGAAACGCTGTGGCTCCTCAGATATCCTACTCCGGAACATTACGCTGAGCCCACAGAAAAGCTTCCAGCAGGCCACCAACTGCCACGGCCCACCTGGAAGACCTTAAACCGTTTACGAAGCCAGGTTGGTCGCTACAAGTATAACAAGTTCCGGTGGGGGTACTGTGATGAGGAAAGGTGCGACTGCGGAGCCTCAGCACTAACGATGGCCAAACCCCTCACTTGTGCTCTGAGTAATTCCACTGCACTCTAAAGGGACCTGTCCGAGGCCACCACCAACGCCGTAAACGTGGCAGAAAAAAAAAAATCATCGATACGACGAAGAAGAATTTATAGTTCACTAACATACACCAAAACAGGATGGAAACCTTTTTGGTTTAGCTAGAGGTAACTTTATGACGGTTTAATAACCAGTAAATAACCTGTTAAGATTCTGGTCATACACAACCCTAAAAGTAGGTAGTGAAATTTCTCTATTTTTTTTGTTATATTTCAATTTTAATATACTGAACTACTACAAAAATCTAATCAATGATGGAAGGTTTAGCTCTTAAGTAAACATTAGAAGAAATGAAGTGAGTTTGAATGTTGTACTAAAGTTATCCTAACAGTTTGGGTAAACATGACAATATGGAACTCATACCCTGAGTGGTAAAAAACATTAACTGACGGCAAAGAATGCGATCTTAACTAGATAATTATGACAATAATAAGTACTTGTTTCATTTTTTTATGATTCAATATCGCTACACGCTAGTGCCCGCTCTAAGCTACCTCGCCCCGCTTTCATCGCCACCTCGACTTTATAATTATAATATTTAATATAATAAAACGTCATCTAATGGTTGGCAACATTTCAGAACGTTGGAAAAAGTGTAAAAATGTTCAAAACGTGTAGACGTTAACGTGAGTCATACGGCGATTCACGACTACAAATTATGAGGACTTATTTTTGGAAAATCAATGAAATTTATTTGCAGTGTATAATCGTCGTGTTATATAGTCTCTTAGGTAATATTTTAGCTATATATTATGGTCGTTTTCTAGGGAATTGCTGTAAACTAGAGGATTTAGGATTAACTGTGTGACTAAGAAGTTCTTCTGATCTTTTCAGTACACTTTGAAGACGGAATTAGGAACGTTGAAATCTTAAATTCAAATAAATAAATATACATCTTGTTGAAACCTTTGATGGGGCCATAACGGCTAATGCCTAACAGAGTTCCGTGTTCGAAACAGTTACCCTGGAACAAAAAGGGCAATGAAAGAAACAGGAAAAGTATTAGTTGGAAAGGGTCTGATCCTCCTTTGCGCTCTACCTGGAGAAGACATATAACGACTTTCCACACAAAAAGAACCGAAAACGTTGATTTCTTTGTTAAGCATGTAGAGTCTTTGCCCAGGAGTTGGACAGAGAAGACTAACAAAAAATATACCTAACTTATAAAATGTATGACGTAGGCTATGAGAAACACATTACATAAAATCAACAAATCCAGTGAAATAGAACTGCGGGTCTCAAACAGCCACTTCGCAATATTCCAAATGATTTACTTCGTAAATGCCAAGCCAAAGACGTTGCTGTAAATGCATGAAGTCAATCATTAGAAATATTGCTTGAATTGGCCGTTTTAGACCCGCTGGTCTATAGATTAGTTTTGTTACGGCCTTGCTTCTGTGTTACATAACGTAACACAAACAAAATTACAAACTTATAGTAGCCATACACCATCCTGCCTATCGACGATCGATTTGACGATTGCAATTGTTTTCTTGTATTTGATGGCATGACATGCCAATTTGATAGGTCATCAAATCGATTTGACACAACGTCAAATCGGCAGCAGTGATGCATTTGGCTATTATTCGGTGACGACAGCTACAATTTTATAAATTTGTAGCTATCGGTCACCGAATAATAGCTAGATCTAGCTATAAAGTTGCTAAATTGGCATCGCTGCTGCAGATTTGAAGTTGTGTCAAATCGATCGTACGATAGGCAGTATGGTGTATGGTATATATGCACGAACTGCCAATTTGAAACAATTGCAAGCATCATACGATAGGCAGGATGGTGTATGGCTACCATTAAAGATAACCTCCGAATTCTTCAAATCCAATTCGTAAACCAAACCCTTCAACGACGTCACTCTACCACAAAACCCTGATGCTGCTTCCAACAATCGTTCACCAACTCATTCACTCTGCTGTCACCGTCCTAATTTCTTATTTGTCATGTACATTTCCTCGCTGTACTCCCCGAGGGGCGCCATCATCATACGTCAACAACTCATTAAAAAATCTATCATCGTTCTGCAGAACTCGACTCGTAAATAAATTTAAATAAAGTTTACTTTTCCCCGCGATTTTGGACGTATCAACATGAATTATTTTGATAGTAGCAGCTGCCCGAATCGCTCGTGTTATTCTAGAGCTACCTCTGTCCTCGTAGCCTCCAGATCTTGTAGTCTCCTCTCCTCTCAAGATCGATTCAGGCGTTTTGCGTAATTAATTAAGAAACTGTGCACCGAATACAAGTTGCACAAAAGGCCATAGAGATAGGTACTAGATCGAGTGCATAACACCGAAATACATCATTGGACGAAAGTCTATAACGTTGGGGATAGGGCAATACGCCTCAAGTGACGTTGGGCAGGGCATCTGCCTAGACGCGGAGATATAGATGGCCTCTCCATCTCCATTTTGACCGAATGATGGCCAAGGATCCGCGAAAGAAACCAGGGTCATCTAAAAGCTGATGAAAGATTGGTTGACGATATCGTCAAAATCGCAAGGAAGAGATGGATAAGGGACGCACAGAACCGAGAACTATGGCAGAAAAAAGAAAGAGGCTTATAGAAGGTCAAGAAGAATGAAGGTCTCTACAGTTCTGGCAGTTCTATGTAGTAATCGCGGGACCATCTTAAATGGCACCGTGGTGTAAAAGGCAAGGGAAGGAACAGGGTGGATTATTAGAGTTTGGCACTCCCTTCCGCTCTAATCAGGGCGGGAAGACTCATTTGACGATTTAACACTTAAAAAAGGGGTCCCATCTATATCTGTACTAAAATTCATCAAAAAGTTCAGCATTTTAGAAGTGAAAACGTAACAAACAAAAAACTCACATTCGCATTTATAACATTACTTAGGAACGAGGAATTTGGCAAAGAATTTGTTGTGGCGCTAAGTCGGACATTTTTTGTCCAACTGCGTAGATATTACAGCTGGCTAAACAAGGCAACGTGAGCTGGAAAAAGCCAGTCTTTGATCAGATTTTGTTTACAACTTGTAGGTCGTTGGTTCGAGCACAAGCAGGCGTATTACCTACTTTGTATAATTTATTTCATCACCGCTGCTCTCAAAACCTAAGAAAACATCGTGAAGAAACCGGCATGTCCTAGAACCAAAATTCGAAGACATGTGACATTTACCAACCTGCACTGAGCCCACGTTGATTACCACTCCTTCTCACAGAGAGGAGAATAGAATAGAATAGAATATACTTTATTGTACACCAAAATTTTAAAACTACTGCTTACAATATTGCTTAAACTATGGTTACAATGGCGGTCTTATCGCTAAGAGCGATTTCTTCCAGACAACCTTTGGATGGACTGGACGTACTAAGATAAGAAGGGGCGGGGTAGTCAGTGGTGTACTATAAATACTCTTCAAACAAAATTTAAACAAATAAATAAGTGATTATATATATTATATATATACATATATATTATTTAAACACAAATGAAGTAATCAGAAAATTAAATAAATAAAAACAATATTCATTATAGGTAATCAAAATAATTATGATTGACTTGTAAACTTTATATCACAGGAGCGAATGAAAATGATTCACAAGTAAGTTTTTAAAAGCAATAAGTGACTTAGCTTGCCTTACCGACTCCGGCAGTGTATTCCATAAACGGATAGCCTGAACCGTAAACGATTGGTCATAGAACTTAGTGGCATGTGCAGGCATTAAAAGCCTCAAATGATCTCAAATTTCTAATATGTGTGTCATTAATGAACTTAAAACGTTCTTTGAGATAAAAGGGAGTTGTGGGATTGAAAAGAATATTGTACAATAACGATAAAATATGCGTATTCCGGAAAAGGCGGATAGGCAGCCACTTGAGTTTATTGCGAAACTCGGAGACATGGTCATATTTGCGCAAACCAAATATGAACCTGATACAAAAGTTTTGGAGACGCTCAAGCTTATCTAGCTGCACTTCAGTGAGATCTGGATAACTGGTATCAGCGTAGTCGAGAATAGGGAGAAGGAGAGATTGGGCGAGCGCAGCTTTGGTGGCAGTTGGAAGGAAATTGCGTAATCGGCGTAAGGAACCTGCAGACGCAAACAATTTGCGGCTCACTTCTTGTAACTGGGGCCCCCAAGATAAGTCCTTATCTATATAAATACCCAGGTTTTTCACTGAATCACTATATGGGATTAAAGTTCCATCAAAAAATATCTGAGGAAGGGTCAACCAGTTTATCTTTGAACGAAGCCTAGGGCTGCCGACAATAATTACTTGCGTCTTCACAGGGTTAACCTTCAAACCGACTCACCTCAATGTCTCAGGGGAGGACACTTGGCTTGACTTAATCCTTACGTCCACTCCTTCTCTTGTTTCTGTTCATGGTCAGTGTCCTGCGCCTGGCTTTTCCAAACACGACCTTATATTCCTTTCCTATACCCTTAAATGTCCTAAAATCCCCCCTAAGGTTCTACACATGCGTTGTTTTGCTCGCATTGACGCTGTTAAGCTGCGTCAGGATGCTTCAGAACTGGACTGGGATAACCTTGCTGCTGCGGTCACTGTAGATGATAAGTTGGATTTGTTCAATCAGGCTGTCCTTGCACTCTATGACAAACACGCTCCTATCAAAAGGGTTAAACTCAGGCGTCCGCCTGCCCCATGGATGACGTCAGACGTTCGTTTGGCGATGAGGCGTAGGGATCGGGCCTTTAGAAAGTTTAAACGTGACCGTTGTGATGATAACAGGAGTCTCTTCAAAACTGCAAGAAATCGGTGTAATCAGGTGATACGCAATGCCAAACGCCGCCATATTCTCGAAAACATATCTTCTTCTTCTTCGGCCGATATCTGGAAATTTCTTGGGACTCTTGGGATTGGTAGGTCACGTCAGGTCGATTTTCCGAAGACAATCGGCTTGGATGATATTAACCGTCACTTTACAACAACTTCCAACTTGGATTCTCAAATGGTTTCACAGACGGTTGATTTCATTACTGGCCTGCCTGGTCCCATTATTGAGCAGTTCCACTTTTCTCCGGTCACCTTGGACGAAATCAGAAAGATTATCCTGTCTATAAAATCCAAGGCCGTGGGTTTTGACGGCATCAGCCGTTATATGGTTACCTTAATCCTCGACTTCCTTCTCCCTCCGATTACCCACATTATAAATTTTTCTCTTGATTCCGGACAGTTCCCTTCCTTGTGGCGCATGGCTTACGTTCGCCCACTTCCTAAAATCTCTAATCCTTCCCTACCTAACCATTTCCGTCCTATCTGTATCCTTCCTTTTCTTTCCAAAGTACTGGAAGCCTGTGTCCACAAGCAGTTTTCAGGGTTTATTTATCGGAATAACCTTGTTAGCTCATTCCAGTCTGGATTCCGGCCAGGCCACAGTACTGCCTCTGCTCTACTTAAAGTGACTGGCGACATTAGACAGGCTATGGAGAATACGAAAGTTACCGTTTTGGTTTTAATCGATTTTTCCAATGCCTTTAATGCCGTCAGCCATGATATTCTCCTTTCTATCCTTTCACATCTTATGGTTTCTTCCGAGGCTCTGGAATGGTTCTCTTCCTATCTTCGGGGACGTCGGCAGTCGGTTCGCGTTGACGAGAGTTCGTCAAGTTGGTGTGACCTATCTGCTGGTGTTCCACAAGGCGGTATTCTTTCCCCACAATTATTCTCTATCTTCATAAATTTTATAACTCTCTGTCTTCGGTGTTCGTATCATCTGTATGCCGATGACCTTCAACTGTATGCAGCTGCGCGGGTGGAGAGTTTGTCAGACGCTATAGGAGATATAAATCAGGATTTGGTCGCTATCAAGAACTGGTCTGATAGGTTTGGGGTGTCTGTGAACCCCTCAAAATGTCAGGCCATTCTGATTGGAAGTCCACGCATGATGGGTCGGGTGGGGATAAGCTCTCTTCCTCCTATTATTTTTAACGGTACCGTTATCCCCATCAGCCCTAGTGTAAAAGATCTCGGGCTTCACCTTGACTCTACACTCGGCTGGCAAAGTCAAGTTTCTAGTGTCTGTCAGAGAGTCAACGGGACCTTGCGTGCCCTGTATCGTCTGAGGAACTTTCTGCCTGCAAAAACCAAGACTATGCTTGTGCAGACTTTAATCTTCCCCATAATCGACTATGGTGATGTGTGCTACTTTGACCTAAATGCAGTTTTTCTGGACAAGCTTGATCGGCTCTTAAACAATTGCATCCGGTTCATATTTAACCTCAAAAAATATGATCATGTGTCGTGCTATAGATCGGAGCTTAATTGGATGCCCATCAGACAACGACGTAATTTGCGTGCCTTGACCACTCTTTTCTCCCTACTCAACTCTCCGACCCCTCCTTCTTATCTTATCCCTCACTTTCAATATCTATGTACTTCACACGCTAAGAATCTGCGTTCGTCTAACAATCTTCTCTTACTTTGTCCTTCTCACAGTTCTGATTTTCTTCATTCTTCTTTTCACATTCAATCCATTCTTCTTTGGAATGCGCTTCCTCTCGTTATCAGGACGGCCAACAGTCAATTTGCATTTAAGCGGAAGTTGCGTCATCATTTTCTTCACCAATAGCAGAGTCGTCTCAATCTTCTTTCTTTTATTTGTATATATGTATATATTTATATATATATAGGTATATTTAAGTATTTGTCATAGTAAATAATTTATATATGTATGTTTATTTAAACTATATTTATTCTTAAATTTATCTTATTCTTTTTATGCACCTGCCATGTTGTTTCTCTACTGCCCTTGGTTGACTGGTAGAGAATGCCTCAGGCATTAAGTCCGCCAATGGAACTCTGTGTTGCATGAAGTTTAAATAAATAAATAAATAAATAAACCATGAGCCAAACTCCATTCAGAGATACGTGCCAGGTCTTTATTTACCATATTCACTGCCTCGGACAATTCGTCTACTGGAGCTTGTGAGTAAATTTGCAGATCGTCAGCATACAGATGATAAGAAGAGAGAAGTTCATTAGAAATAGAATTTATAAAAATAGCGAAAAGAAGAGGAGATAGCACGCCCCCCTGTGGTACGCCGGCAGTTGTATTGCACCATGAAGATGATGACCCTTCAATGCAAACACGTTGCCGGCGGCCACACAGGTAACTACGAAACCATGGAGGCCTGTGCCCCAGATGTGGGAACATTTTAGGGTGATGATGATGGTAATACGGGTCAGTATACGCAGTATATCTGTCTTTTGCATGTTTTGCGGCCTTAATACGTCCCTTTTTCACTCTGTCTCTAACCAATCTAATTTAATTCAATATTTAAATGTCTACTAGAATCTGGAGCAATATCACCGGATATCCTGCCGTCAACCTTCATTACCGATGACAAATCTTACATTTCAAATGTGTAGTGTAACGTTCAAAAATTATTTAATTACTAATTGGTGACAGATTGGGCCGTGTACGATTTTGTCTGAACATTCTATGTTGCGAGCCGCCCATAGAAACAAATATAGGCTAGGCGTGCATTACGATAAATAACTTTGGAAATAATATCGAAAGACTGAAAAGAAATCGTTCGTGATTTTTGTTAAACTAGTTTGCGATATAAAATTGCAGCGTTTACATATTTCATCGATACAGCGACGACATCTGTTTAATCCACTTTGCTCATATGGTTGATATCACAAGGATTGGATTGGACACTTTTGTTGTCCTCGTTTCACCTTAGAAAAGTTTCAGCGGACATAAGTCCATAAGTAGACTTATGTGTCCTTTATTCAGAATTGATTCACCCAGTTGAACAAAAGCGAGCTTTTTATTCATCTTGTGTTTTTTATCCACAAACATATGAACAAAGTGATCAATCCCGAGGATAACATCACACATAAGCAGTGTTCTTACACTGCTTGTGTCCACTTATTTGGGGACATCACTTATGGGTGAATACTGAATATGACTCTGGTAAACAAAGTGGAATAAACCTTTACATCCACGCCGTCGAAATAGCCCTTCTTATTTTATTACAAAAAAAAATGTTTGCTCCATTTTTGCCATCCAAACAACAGATTACAATCAACTTTTCAACCCAACACCTTGGATTATCGCCTCCAGAACTTAGCAACGTATTGAAGCTAATTATAATTTAGTAGCCACATTTTTGCGTCGTTAACGTCCATTAGCAAAGGAAGTGTCGTTTTAATGGTCTGAATCCACGGCGAGTCGTGTAGCTAAAAGTAAAAGATTATAAAAGCTGTGTTTTTTATAATCTTTTACTTTTTTATCATCTGCCTATCCTTTTCCCAAGTATGTATATAGGAATTGACTTTAAGTCGAACGAGATGTAGCTGGATATCTGGGGGCACGGCAGTGCCCCGCCAAGTCTCGAGCAAAAGGGCACGGCCGTACCATCTTTTCTCGAAGCGATTCGCGGCTGTTTCGCCCCCCCTATAACTTCGACGTGGACAAAGCTAGGAGTTTAGGTTTTCGGTGAATAATAGTAGGCATTAGAACAAGCTTAAGTTCGAAATTACATGCCAATTGAATGAATAGTTTAGGAGTTACGGTCGATCAAAGTTACACCATTTTGTCACTCACTCACTCACTGACTCACTGACCGATCATCAAAAATCTAAGGTACTTCTAGCAGACTTAGAAACTTCAAATTTTGCACCAAAATAGGTCATTAGCCACATATAAAGGAACAATTATAAAAACATTAAAAAATAATATACCTTAAAAAACAATTTTATATTTGCGGTTTGGCAGGAACATTGTGTATGGATTTTGACTGCATTGTTAACTTTGTTCGTTGTTTAAGTTAGTATTCAATTGGATGAATACATACATAGAATAGAAAGGAATAATATAAATGTAATACATAGACTATAATTAATATAAATTAATACATAAAGTTCATAATTCATTAAATTAATAAAGCTAAAACTCCATTGTTTTGCGATAAATATTATATGCGCGCTCGATAGATGGCGTTGTACCTGTCTGAATCGCGCTATGGTTTCGTTACAGAGCGCAGTCTAAGTAGTACTTTAAAATAATTCAATAATTTTCATTTGATAGCGCCATCTATCTATGAACAACCATTTCGAAACTAAAAAAATATTGTAGCGATATTCGGAGTAGATTTATTATTGTTACTGAAACAGTTATTTAGGAGAATAGTTTATTAATATAACATAGACATAGTTACATATGTAGTTGTTTACGTGTTATTTAGTTTAGTTATATTTTTAGTTTGTAAGTTAGCAGATATATATTATTTATTTAGTTATTTGTTAGTAAGTTTAGTTCTATTTAGTTTGTTAGATAGAGAATGGGTCCTAAGCAAAAAAGTAGCTGAAGTCCAAGAAATTATGAGGACACCTAAAAAAAAGAAAGAAATACACTTACAAAAAATAAATGAGATCCCACCAAAAACATTAAATGTAAAAAATGCCAAGTCTCTCGATGCAGTCTTTCCATCGTAAAAAGTTTTGAGATCTCACAGAAGCCAAGTCCTATTCAAATTATTTTGTAGTTATAAATCAACATTTAGTAATTATATCAATAATTTTCTTTATATTATAACTATAGTGACTTGGCAATGAGCACAAGTAAAAACAAATAAAAATTTGGAGGAGTTGAAAGTTACACACACCGCATGCGTAAACATTCTCTTTTACTTTATATATTCTCTTAACATTCATCATTTACTTTCATAAAGCGATGGCCCGTAAGGTATTCTTAACTCTCCAAATTTTTATTATTTGTTTTTACTTGTGCTCATTGCCAAGTCACTATAGTTATAATATAAAGAAAATTATTGATATAATTACTAAATGTTGATTTATAACTACAAAATAATTTGAATAGGACTTGGCTTCTGTGAGATCTCAAAACTTTTTACGATGGAAAGACTGCATCGAGAGACTTGGCATTTTTTACATTTAATGTTTTTGGTGGGTCAGTATTTTACATGGAGCGACTGCCCATCGGACCTCCACAACCCAGTAACTGGGTTATACGTTACCCCATGGTATGACTGGTTGTTAGACTTATGGGCTTCTAACAGTTACGACTGTCAAAGATCTTCAGTTAACAGCAGGGACCAACGGCTTTACGTGCATTCCGAGAAACGGACGAAACTCGCTATGACAGATACTGTCCAGTATAGGTAAGTCTGACAGTCCCTTCTGCCCTGGTTGGATGGGAGGACTCATTTGATGATTTTACCAGGCTAAAAAATACTGGACCACTGTTTGAAGTAAGCTATAACAAACACACTTTTATCCATGGGTAGGCAGAAACTACACGACAAATAATTTATCTTTATTTTTTACTAAAAAATATGCTTCCGACATTTTGTTAACTGAAAATCGTTTAAATGTGTTCAAATGTTAATCTTAATATATGTAAATCTCGTGTCACAATGTTTGTCCTCAATGGACTCCTAAACCACTTAACCGATTATAATAAAATTCGCACACCATGTGCAGTTCGATCCAACTTGAGAGATAGGATAGTTTAAATCTCAAATTATAGTCGCAATTTTAATAATATTGTAAAGATTGCACCCGTGCGGAGCCGGGGCGGGTCGCTAGTGATATTATAATCATAAAAAACTTTTCAAAAAAAAATGTAACCGACTTCAAAACAACCACAAAAAAAGTTCAAAATAACCTACAAAAAAACTTTTCTTTCGAAAGTCGGTGACTTTATTTTTTATTTCATTGACTTTTTGTCACCGACTTTCGAAAGAAAAGTTTTTTTGTAGGTTATTTTGAACTTTTTTTGTAGTTGTTTTGAAGTCGGTTACATTATTTTTTTGAAAAAGTTTTTTATTGTATCCTTTTTAGTTTCACTATTCAACCCAAATTATTGTCAAATACATAATTTTCTTACATGTGCACTAAAATTTTGTAATCAGTAGCACCGGTAATAACAACGCCCATGTATAAAAACTAAAAATAAAAACTACTGCACCAAACTAAATGGGAAAAAATTTCATGGGACCAAATGACAGATATACTGTATCGAACAAAAAAATAATGATCGAAATCGGACCAGAAACCTCAGAGTAATCGGTGTAGACAAAGTTGAAAACTTTTTAGGTTTTTGTTGATTTTTCAAAAAGTGCTAGTCCGATTTCGATAAAATTTTAATGGGACCATTCCGGAAGTATACCCCATCCAACAAAAAGGAATTTTTCAAAACGGTTGTTAAACGACGGAGTTATGGACGAACAAACATAAAAAAATACAAACATTCGAATTGAGAACCTCCTCCTTTTGGAAGTCGGTTAAAAACTAGTTTATTATGAAAACCAATTTGCAGGACCAATAAAAATATGACACATATAAATTAAACTTTGTAGGTACTTCCTATCAAAAGTAGACATGGGGAAGGACAGACATGAGTATTTCTAACGTATTTATAAAAATCTTAGACACCTGCTCCCATAAAATATATTATGTTTACGTCAAACCCTAAATAAATATGACCTCAGAGATTTGATAAAAAAAAACTTTCAAGAATTCTCTATATTTCTGAATATTTAGTTGAAGTGAGAATAGTGAGAGTTACTATTAGTTGTGAGTTTTAAAATAATAATGTTTTTGTTTGTGGTTTCTGATAATAAAACAATATTACAAATACGGAGCAGAGAATATTCCTGAAAGTAATACTATGAATGAAATAATAAAATATTTTAAAACAGCGCCATCTAGCTTCAAACTGTTGAACCCACAAAACTTAAAGCTCAATGAAGCTTCATCCAACTCCGTTCACACTCACATCAACAGATGGCGCTTTACACAAAAACCGTTGAACACGAGTTCTAGATTGAATGATGCGCATTATTTCAAAAAAAAAAATTCATCAAAATAAACCACACAGTCAAAGGACGGACACAAATCAAATTGACAAACACATAATCGATGTATTGCGTATGTGCAATACACAAATAAACATAAATATGAGGCGTAAAAGTCACAAAAACAACTCGAAAATGCAATCAAAATTATTAAGTAATCTTTGATTGCGACAAAACAAGAAGAAAACACTTGCATACCGAATATGTATCTCTTGATATCACTTTGACGAAACCACGGGTGGTAGAAGTCTGAAAATGTAGTGTCATTGTTATGGCCAATTTTCTAACACAATTTAGGGCGAAGTGGTACAACCAGTGACTTTTTCGATGGTACCTAGTGGGTTTGAATATCGACTGTTGTGCTATCAATAGAAAATAATATGGTTTTGAAATAAAATTAGCCGATAGGACTGCTTTTGGTTAGATAATAAACGGTTTGTGAAATTAGTTGCACTGACATTTAATTTGGCGGTCCTTCTTTTTTTTCGTATTGCATTTTTTTATTCGTTGTGTATGGTTCTTTTTATTCAACTATCAACGGCATGTTTCATAGTTTTCCTTCTAAGGCTCTTTACTAACACGAGATAAGTTACTACAGTAACGGCCAGGGTTTGTAGATAATAACTCATCTGCAGATGATAATACAGGCCATTCTGTCTCGTGATGCCGTGTGTTTAAAGTACGAAATGGTTTCTTATGCCTCTCTTCACACAAATGATTATAAAATCAGCACTAACCTTCTAAGAACTGTCTAGTGGGTAAACGTAGCGAGACTTTGAGGGATGATGCGTATGCCGAGTCGATGTACCAGTGAGGGTCGCGCTGCTCACCCAGCCTACTGGTGCTGCCTCTGGAATTGAGAAAATAGGTCCTTTTAATAAAGAACTTCCTCTTACCATGCCATGGGAACGTTACAGACTAAAATTGTTGTTGCTGAAAGAGTTTGAAAATTGGGAAGTGTGGATTTGGGATGTGGTGGACAAAATTTGTTAGTCAGATTCTTTACTTTTTAGGTTTTGTTAGAGTACTTATGAGTGTAGAGGATAAATCATAGAGGTGGTCGTAGATAACTCTTTAAATTTTCAGTTTAAGGCTCAACTTCAAAAAGGTTCACATGATTTTCAGTCAGCAAGTGTTTCTGAAAAAAAAACCTGCAGAATTTCATGAACATCCAATTTCATGTACCTGGTACTTATCAAAATAATTTCGTGACAACTATCTTGTATGCATTTTTTAAATATTATAACAAAAAGGCTGTGTTAAGTATAATATAGACACTTAGCAAGTTATTTCTGACGCGGTTATAAAAAGACAACTCTTTTCTATAAATGTAGACAGCAAGTACTTATGACCTTGTCCTAATGAAACCAGTGAACTACGACAAATATACTTAACCTCATATTGAAGAGTTAAAATATGTACTAAACGTCAAAAAGTTTCAAATGATATTGAAACTATCAACTTATAAAAATAAAGCAGAAAATCATCGAGCAAAGTTTCATTCATGACTGACGTTCCATTCATTCAAAACGAGTGCAACAGGAATTTATATCGGAGACGAAAGTATATTGTAAATGTGTATAACTCTAAATATAAAACAGAACCCCATTAAATGAGCGAAAAACGCGAGAAAAACACACATTGTGAGGTTATAACGAATCAAAACATTCCAGACCAACGCCTTTTGTAAAACTGATAGCAATCATGCAGGAAAAGCTGGTCAGAATATTTACCCTGGATCCATTTCTACTGTCATCTAAAGGTGCACGGGTTTATAATACATATAAAATTTAATTCGCGAGGCGATATTCAAAATAAAAACTACATGTTTCCACCATATGTCAAACTCGGGACTATTTTTGTACAGCCCCAAGTTCACGTTGGATAGATGCAAAAATAAACGCGCGGCTCTTGCGCTCGCGTCGATTTCGCGGGTGAAATTTGAAAGTCAAAGCTCTTAGTAGTTCCGAGCTTTGGAAAGAGATGGCGCTCTTTCATTGATCGTGGATGAAGTTCGGCTATTCGGCAAGAGATGGCGTTAGTGATAAAGTTTTGCGGGAAAACTATTAAAGAATTTGATTTTTTTTAACTGTTACTCTTCGTTATTTTTAATTCTTACTTTACAACAAAATCATCATTACACCAAAGAGTTTTAACGCAGAGTCTGAAAACAATCAAGTCTGAATTCATTGAATGTAGTAGGTATACCTTCTTATTACTTCTTTGTATTTTTTTTTGTAAAAATGCACATGGTAACAGACACATTAGATGAATCATTACAACATTTATCTAATAGAAATCAACAAATACAAAAATAAGGTGCGTCGGCTGGCCATTGTTTTACAGCTGTGCTGTAGCGTCTGGCGTGTTAAATTGAAGTACCTACTGTACCTACCTATGTTTTGTTGTATTCTAATGGTTGAGAAAACATACTGATTATTAAAATTGAAATAGCAAGATACCTTGGGACACAATCTGTTGCTCCTATATTTATGTTGAAGCCTTTTAGAATAATTGAAAGTGAATGGACCGATACCTTTACCTACTTTTTCTTTTTTTTTAGTTTGGTAAAATCATTAAATGAGTTCTTCCACCCCGGGCAGGGCGGGAGGGACTGTCAGACTTGTACTGACTAAAATCCACGGTGTCCTTCAATAGCCCTTTATGTTCCGGGGTCACGGTATGAGATAAGGCCCGCGACCCCAGCAGGCTTTGACCCGGGCATAGTCCATGGTCGGACAGCGAGTTGCCCTTTACTCGCCGCCCGCATGCCCGCGCCTACGGTAGCCGGAGATCGCCTTGCGACGTCCGTCGCCGTGGGCGCCAACCACAGCGGCTGGAGCGGCCCGCCTCCTTCTTCGCGAGTATGACTGCTTCGCAGACGGAGGCGTCCGCTTCCCACTCCGTCTCGCCCCGCAGCATGGCCGCGGCTGTCGGGCGCGAGAGGTAGCCTATCGCCGCCGTGAGGACACGTCGGTGCTCTTCCCAAGCGGGGCAGTCTTGCACCGTATGCTCTACTGTGTCCTCCGGGCGATCCTGGCAGTGGTGACATCCACACAGGCGTTTCCTCCTTACTCATCAGACACAGGTACCTCACGAAACTTCCATGTCCGGTGAGGACCTGCGCCATGCGGTAGGTCAGGACGCCGTGACGCCTATCCAACCACTCATCAAAGAGGGGTCTTACCGCCGCGATTGCGGCGTGCCCGAAACCTTTGTACTTAGGATTGGGTAAAATTCCATTAATCTTTTAATCGATAAATAAATGTAACATTATACGCTTCAGAAACTAAACACACTAATAAATAATGGCCATCATTTATAGTATATTTACACCAATTTCCCGCATTTTATGACGCATTGTAGGTATGCCCCACCTACTATACCGTGGTCTACCAAATCCTGTGTTCTTGGCTATTATTACGTTTTATTAGAACAAGCCGGACATTATGTGCATTCCTAAATAAATGGTGATTATGTCAAGGACAGAGAGATTCCGAAATCCTACGCGCATTGGCCGGAAATCGCCTCGCGATTTCTGACGCACTGGACGTCTCTAACAGCGGCAGAGGCGTTAAGTGGAGGATTGTGTCTCCCTCACACATTCTGCCTCCTCCTTCCTCCTTCTCTAGCATTACTGATTCGCAGAATGAGGTAACAGCTTCCCATTTCCCCTTGCTCCGTATCGGCCTGAACCAGGAAAGAACGCGAGAGATCGTCGCCGTCTATCAGCTCCATGTGGTGGGTACTCCGACCACACTATGCTCCACCGTGTCCTCCTGTGTTACTAACTAGTAAGCCTTGCGTATTAAATAATAAACTGTAATAATACAGTAAATGCTTGAAATGCCAAGAGCCTCGACCAACATCTAAAGAGGCTCTCTTTAGGCAATTGGATCAAAGGGCTGATTTAGAAAGCAGTTCTTCTGGACATGGCGCGTATTTTTAGAAGGTCTGATAGCCTGTAGCTTTGACCCTTTTCTTTTATAAATTTTAAAATTTAATCAGGAACGTAAAAAATTTAGTAAGCGATGTCAATCATCCTAAAGAATGATGAGCTATAAATTATTATTTATAGGTAAGCCCAATTTTACGAACAGACAGCATATAAAATAATATTTATTGATTCACTTCAAAGGCAAGAGTTTTTATGTGCTATATATTTTTCAGTAAATAGACCGTTAGCGTGTTGTGAATTTAGGTACTATAAAATTTTACGTGATGTTATAATATTTTATTAATGATGAAATATAATTTGTACATAACATAGGGGCGTTTTCAGGCCCGGCCGTAGTGTATATTATTTTAAGAGACAAGCGTACAATGCTAGAGGGGGTTACAATGGTTCATGGGACTGGCCAAACAGGTCACCACGACTCTGGAAAGTAAAGGGCAATTGAAGGAACAGACAAATTGAAAAAGTTCACAACACAGCACTGTTTGGTTGAAACTTTTTCAATTTCTTCTTTGAAATCTTTTAGGTATACATTTTTCTTAAAAGTTTTGTAGTGAATTGGATATTTTTCATTTTGTTTGAAAAATTTAACCAAAGGTAAGTGTTTCTATTCAGTATTTTATTAAAAAGTTAGTGAAGTATCAATGCTTCAAATGATTGGCAGTACAATACTTGTAAACCAAACTCCTCACCAAGTAACACGATCGCGCATCGACTCCTGCGCATGCTAAAAATAAAGTTAACGAAATCAAACAAAATAGTTGACTAAAATAAAATAACGATTCATGTGAGTTGAATGCTCTGAAGGAATACAGTTTTATTATAATGTATGCGTTTTTATGAATGAATTTCTTAAAATAAATACGGGAATGACTGTTTTTACCGAGTTCAAAAAAGAAAAACCTTCTCAATTCGACTGTAGCGATGTTTCTTATTTGTATGATTGTTAATCGATTTCTCAGAACCGCCTCGCTCTATTTGGAACATAATTTTTTTGATTGAGATAATATAGGCACCTCTCAGGAGCTCCCATGATCATCAGGTCAGAATCTGATGATGGGATCCTGGAGAAACCGAAGAAACTCTCAAAAAAATACAGCAAATCAATTGTGATCGCTGCAATCGCATGTCTAAATGTACAATTTCGTACCGAAACCCGATAACAAAATAATGCCTACTACGGAAAATTATTCCAGGACCTTTTGTGTCCTGCCGGGGTCGCGGGACTTATCGCATTACCGTGACCCTGGAACGTAAAAGGCTATTGAAGGACACCGTGGATTTTAGTCAGTACGAGTCTGACAGTCCCTCCGGAAGTCGGAAGTCCCTACGGAATCATTTTATGATTTTACCACAATAAAAAAAAAAACTTCTTTTGTGGGAGGAGCAAATCATTTATTTAATATTTCAATTAAAAAAGGTGCTAAATAAACTTCTATTTAATATTATCATCCAGCTACAAATGAAATTTTATTGATCAGCAAAATGTACAAAAAATAGTGCCAAGCCTAGGGTTGCCATCTCCAAAATTTGAAAACCAGGACAAGACGCTTTGACGCCGGATTTTTGAGTCCAGAACCCGGACGCGAGTCAAAGTGCGCACGGGGGGTAGGAAGGTGAAGTGTGCGGGTGACCGGGCGGCCCAACTTTAAATTTTTTTAAAACCCGTACTATAAATGAAAACCCTCCCGGACGCCCTCTAAACTAGGACAAATCCGGGGAAACCCGGACGGATGGCAACCCTAGCCAAGCCTAATCGTAGACGATGGAGCCCCCCGTGGCCTCCTATTTCTGGCCAAACCGAACCTCGTGGTGCCACAAAACTAAAAAACATTTCCGAGTTCCGAGTTGTAATATCAGTGGCTGAGTTAGTAATTTTGTGGCTAGGTTTATTCCAAAAAAAAAACAGTCCATAACTTCCGACCACCCAGAATCCAATCTCTTTAAACTACTTCAGTACTCTTGAACCAAACCGGTGTGGACTATCTCAATGATTGGCGCCGACAGCCGCCTGGCAATGTGCCCGCCATTGTGATTGACAATGTGCGTGCATTACTTACGCTGGCCAATTGGTGGTATTTTGTTAATTGTTTAAAGTTAATTATTCTGCGTTAGAGCAGATTATATTGACGTGGTTGAACGTGATCAACGCATATAAACGTCGTTCAGGTGTCCACACAATTTTCCATTATTAGGTAAGTAAGTAGGTATATCCCCTTTATTTTTTTACGTGGTAAAATCATCAAATGCGTGTTCTCACACCCAGGGCAGGACGGAAGGGACTGTCAGACTTATACTGACGAAAATCCACGGTGTCCTTCAATTACCCGTTCCGGAACCAAAGACAGTCCCGCGACCATTATTATATCCCATGCAATAACTTTTATGGTGGCCCACCATTTATAGGTCTTGAGTTCAAACCCAGGAAGGCGCAATATTTATTTCGTCACCGCTGTCCTCAAAACCATGAAGAAAAAACATCGTAAGGAAACCGGCATATCTTATAACAAGACATTCGAAGACATATATGATATCTATCAACTCACAATAGATCCGCGTGGTGAATTTCAGCCCATTCTCTCTCTCTCTCCTCTTTTTGAGAGAACAAAAAGGAGACCCTGTGTCCCAGCAGTGGGAATACATTAGCGATAAAGATGACTAGGTGAGTAGTAAAGTAGGGGACGCCCTAAGAACACCTACGCTAACCTTATTGGTGAATTACTTTTTTTGTGACTCAAATGACTCCTCCTGCGACTGGCAGACTCGTATCATCTTTTCTGGTGGTTGCAATTGTTGATTCTGGCTTTGAGGAGGTGCAGTGGTTTGGGAATAGTGTGGTGGGTTTGTCCCAAAAAAAAAAAGCCAGACTCGTACTGATTTAATTCCACAGTGATCCTACAATAGCCCTGTACTTTCAGGGTCACGGTTAGGGTTACCTGAAGAGGCAGTTCCGCGACCCTGGCAGGCTTCGGCCCTCTAAGGGTCGATTTATACTAGCACAGAGTCGAAGCGCATCGAAGCGCATTTTCTAAAACTGAACATAACAATTTCAACCTTAACTCCACAGCGTAACGCACACTTTACTTCTAAGATTTTCACGATTCACGATCGGCGTTGTTCGCGCGCAGACGCGCGAATTCGGAAGAATGCGCGCGACTTTTTAAAATCTTAGAAGTAATTATGTGCGTTACGCTGTGGAGTTAAGGTAGAAATTGTTATGTTCAGTTTTAGAAATTCGCTTCGATGCGCTTCGACTCTGCGCTAGTATATATCGACCCTAAAGCGCATTTCACACAGAGAGCGGGCGCGGGTCGGGCGCGTTTCGGTGTACGGGCACGACCCGCCCCGCGCCCGACCCGCGCACGCTTTCAGTGTGAAGTCTTCCATTTAAATACAAAGAACTAGACCCGCCGTACTCCCGCCCCGACCCGCGCCCGACCCGCGCCCGCTCTCTGTGTGAAATGCGCTTTAGGGGAATGAAGACGGGACCCCGTCAGGTTGCTGATAGCACTTTTAGGCGCGCGTGGATCACGACGCTCCGTCGACCAGGAAATGCTTCAGAAATACCAGGTGTGTACTTAGCTCACAATTGTCGCGCTAGTATGACCAGATATGGATGAAGCGACAATTTTGGTGTACAATAACATGTATTGTATCCATCTATATTATCTACTAGCTTCTGCCCGCGACTTCGTACGCGGATCCTGTTGCTTATGCCAGCAGTCGGGGTCGTCAAAATCGAAGATCTGAAACGTCTGATGTCGAATTCTAGGAGCCTGGGGACGGGAAAACAACGGGATGCGCGAGACGATTGAAGACGTCATTCCCTTATATGTTATAGTGTAACTGGGCTCTTGGAGTTCCACATCAGGTGTTCCAGATCTTCAATTTTTATACATCAATAGAAGGTGCTCATCAGGTTGAACAACTCTTGCTAAGACGTCATTCCTGTATATGTTATAGTATAGCTGGGCTCTTGAAGTTCCACATCAGGTGTTCCAGATCTTCAATTTTTATACATCAACAGAAGGTGCTCATCAGGCTGAACAACTCTTGCTAAGACGTCATTCCTGTATATGTTATAGTGTAGCTGGGCTCTTGAAGTTCCACATCAGGTGTCCAGGATCTTCAATTTTATTCTCTCAACAGAAAATGCTCATCACTTGGAACAATTTTTGCTATGGCATCATTTTTGTATCTCTTATAGTTTAGCAGGTCTGTTGCAGTTCTGCATCAGGTGTTCAAGTTTCCAAGATAAATTATAGCCTATATGTTAATCGAACTTAATACCTAAACAACAAAAAAAAAATCATTCAAATCCGTCTAGTAGTTCCGAAGATTAGCGTGCACAAACACACAGACAAACAGACAAACAGACAAACAGACAAACCGACAAACAGACAAACAGACAAACAGACAAAAAAAATTTTAATTACAGTTTCGGGTTCGGCATCGATAAAATAACAACCCCTGCTACTTTTTTTTTGTATATTTCCATTGTACAGACACCACTTTTCTACAAATTTATTATAAGTATAGAAGAGACAGCAGAGCAGGTGTTCTGTAGTTTCTGCCCACCCCCGTGCGAAAAGGGTGTGAGTTTATGTATGTATACTGCATGAATGAAATTGTGTAAGACATACCTACATATACTTAACACAAATCCCACACGACATAACTATTTGACTGAACAATGTTTACATGCAATCAATGAGCACACCTGTGCTGATTCATTTCAGTCAAGAATCTGTTAAATACACAATAGTGATATATTGAAGCTAGCCAAACTGTCTGGCGATTTATTGGCTACATTCGTTCTAAAACATCTGGACGTAAAAGCACAGTAAAAGCTTCTATATTTTAGAGAAAGATGGATTTTCCACCACGAACTAGGGATCTAAAAACACCATTTTATAAATGATGCTAGTAGAATTGTGATAAAAAAATTCTTTATCAATAGAATAGTACAGACACCAGCAGGTCAACCTACCCGAATCTGTCTTATACCAATCGAACATTAGCCTTCCATTATTGTGATTAGTTAGAGGTAAGTTGAAGTGCTGGCATCTGTACATTCCATTTTACGAATTTTATCGCAATAGATATTGTAATGGCCTGCGGGGTTTCCGTGACTGTCTAGAAAGGTAACCGTTAAACCGTGACCCTGGAACGTAAGGGCTATTGAATGAACACCGTAAACTAAGGCGGGAAAACTAATTTGATGAGCCCATACAGTGTGTTAATAAAAGATACTTCTATTAGAAGGTTTTCAAAGCTTTTAAGTTTGTTTATATGCCATTCTGATCTGGGAAAGATCAGGTAAATAAAACATAGTGTCTGTCAGTTTTCAGGCCTATGTGTATAAACAAGGGTGATTTCTTTATATAATCTTTTCGGTAACGTAATTTGTATTTGAGTTAAAGTTTGTATGCAGGACAAGTTCTTGAAAGCACCGTTTTAAATGCCAGTAGAAATATTTACTTTATAAAATATTTTCCAGTCTGTTCAGGTTAGGGGAAAAACAAAATATTCTTCCATGTATAAAGCATGGAATAAAATATAGGATACCATTTACTCCAGTATTTAAATTGCCGTGGCATAATTTCCTCGTTTCCAGCCGCTGCGCTGGCAGCACCCAGTCTTTTAAAAGGAAGGCCACATGCAATTTTTACAGAGTAAATACTTATATTTATTTTTGTTGGAAAAGATACGTACCAAACTAATTCTAACAGTATTGTGAAAGTAACAACCACATGTTGTTTTTAATTTGCAAGTCCGTTTAGATTAACGGATAATTAAAATGTCTGCAATGAATCTGGACGCGTTTGTTTTAACGATTTTAATGGCAGCAATCTAAGGCTGCGTTCAGATGTGAAGCGTCGGATAAACGCACACCACGCGCGTCTGTCGAATGGCGTCTGTTTGTCTGTCGCGAATTGTGTATCATGAATTGTAGAAATTAAAACTTACTTTCTGTAATAATATAAAAATCGACCAAAGCAGGGTCGACGAAGACCCGCTTCGTGGAATTTCTATTTCATCATCAAATGAGTCGGCGTTGTATCCACCCTGTACGCCTAGCAATTTGAGATGTAAACGTGTCATAAGACCTGTAATTTTACTAGGTAGGTACACAAAAATTCAACACGAGTTACACGCGGGTGGCAACTGGTGTGCGCTTAGCGGGCACGTGTTGTCTGAACACAGCCTTACTTTCATATATTATTTAAACTGATCTGCCTAACTCTAATCGTTGTTTTAGAGAACAATTTATGACAAGAAATGTTTGATTTATTTAGTTATTTTAATTAATCGTTAGGTACAGCATAATTCTTTCAGTAAGTTATCAGGAAATTATTTAAAGAATTTCAATAAATTATTCCCCAATAGTAGTGCCTAGATTTGTCGGTATTTTCAACATGGATTGGAAGACAATTAGAGAATTAATTATGTGTTATTGATTTGATGTCAATACGTCAAGAGCGAAACTAAGAACTTGTAGCATTTAGAACTCATTTGGTGATCCTTTAAATGTGATGTTTGTGGTGAACAACAGTTTTTGATTCTTAAATGTACTGGCAGGCTTCAATTTGTATTTATCCAAACTTTATTCATGTTCATGCTCTTCGTGGGCATGCGGACGGCGAGTAATGGGCAACTCGCCACCCGACCATGGACCATGCCCGGGTCGACGGCGCGTTGCATGCCACGCGCGCCTCAAAGAGCGTCAGCAAGATGACGCGGGGCCCCCGTCTAGAGGGCCAAAGCCTGCCGTGTGGTCGCGGGACTTATCTCATTACCGTGACCCCGGAACGTATAGGGCTAATGAAGGACACCGTGGATTTTAGTCAGTACAAGTCTGACTGTCCCTCCCGCCTTGCCCTGGGTGGGAGGACTCATTTGACGATGTTACCACGCTAAAAAAAAATGTTCATGCTCTTACTATGGGCCTCATTTGTAAGCTCAAGCCAAACGAGCTATGGAGACGGCTATGCTCGGAGACTCTCTGAGTGATTGATTCAAATATATTATATGTATTAGAAGATTCATAGACGAAACAAAGTTTCCTACATAGCGAATTAGCAAGTTTAAGAGCTTATGCACACCACGTTTTTAAACGCGTTTGGCGCGATGCAGACGCGATACGCACGCAAGCCAGATGCAGCCTAGAACAATGACAACAAACTGCTCTGATGAAAATGCGCCGTCGACGCGCCGGTGCAGGGCGTTTCTAAAACGCGCTACACCGGCGCGTTTAAAAAACGTGGAGTGCATAGGCTCTTAGTGGCAGTGGGCAGGCCACATAGCACGCAGAACAGATGGCCGATGGGGTCATATGGTTCTTGAACGGAGACCACGCACCGGCAAGCGCAGCGTGAGACGTCAACCTGCGAGGTGGACAGACGGTCTGATGAAAATCACAGGATCGCACTGGATGGAAGCCGCTTCCAACCAGTCCTATTGGATATCCATGGGGGAGGCCTATGTTCAGCAGTGGACGTCTTCCGGCTGATATTATGACGATGGCGATGATGTTCTTGCAAACTATAAGATCTAAACAATGATATTTTAGTAAACAGATATGTTATGAGCGCGCAAAACGTGAAGACCAGGAAATGTCCTAACTGGGACAACTTGCCAGTCTATGATGCCGACGTGCGGGGAGATTGATGACGCGTGGCGCTGTTTGTTTATCTAGATGTCACTTTTTTTCTTATTGCGTTTTATCAAGCTATCCTTTTTACTTGTAGTGAAATGTAATGTGTGTATAAAAAAGTGTGTATGTGTGCTGCCGCTCGGCGCGGAACAGTTTGTTCTGTTGTTTTGTAAGTGTATAACATATCTGTCTGTATATTAGAATATCATTGGATCTAAATCTCAAAACATACAGCAATTTACGTATTGTTTATCCATTAAATCCGAAGTGCTAAGAGGGTTTCGAATCAATAATACGAAAATGGTTTCGGCTCTATCTATCAATCAATTCCACCTACGCTACGTTGTCGATAGGTTTCCAAAGATAATTTTAAATTCATCGATCTCTTACATTTCTGTTTCCATTGAAGATTTTCCTCCAAGAGATTGGCTTCACTGTTTTCATTCACTAAGTTGCAACTTATTTAAAAGTAACTAGCTGACCCCGCAAACGTTGTTTTGCCATATAAATAAATAAAAAAATAGATAGTAGCCGATTCTCAGACCTACTGAATACGCATATAAAATTTGGTAAAAATCGGTAGAGCCGTTTCGGAGGCGTAGGGTAACTAACATTGTGACACGGAAATTTTATATATAAGAAGATAATCCAGGGTCATTATTGTTGAAAAAGGATATCTTGAAATATGTACTGCAATTAATTATTTTAATAATACTCGTATATAACTTAAAAATTAATTAAAAAAAAAAAACAGCCAATTAATAAAAAAAATATAAAATGGCCAATTTGCTGCCAAGATGCTTTGCTTGCAATAGTTAACATTTATATTAATTATTCTATTAATGTCTATTAGGTAGGTACCTATAGTTAGGTAATTCAAAGTCACTGTTACTTTGAATTAACAATCATAAAACAGCATCATGAAAAATAATAGAAAAAAGACAAAGCAGAAAATATGTAAGCATAGGCACAAAAGAACGTTTTAAACAATAATAATAATTAGATAGGTAATCTGTAAAAAGTATGCCATTTAAAAGTTACTACCAAAACTCATCATCTAAAAGACAATAATAAACTTCCAACCAACCTACATGATATAAAATTCACAAAACGAGATACGTCACAACATCCCAAAACTCAAGGTCAAGGTCACAAAACAGTGACCTTCCCTCAAGTTCACCGATGACGTATACGCTATCGACCCACCTCCAAAACTCGTCCTTCACGAACTAGGTGTTCTCAATGACCTTAAAAGACAAGGTTTCCTCAAGGATCGCCCTTGGATCGAGGCCGCGGAAGAAGGCCGTGGCCTTGCTCAAGGTCTGAGCTCCGGGAACGGCCTTGTTTCGAGGACGCGAGGCCTCGATTCGGGGCCTTGAGGCCAAGGTCAGACTTTGAAGGTATCCGGGACTTCAGATTTGTATATAGTGAAGGTTAAATGAGGTGGGTGGCGGTTGTTACACAGGAAAATAAATTATTATAATATGATTTAACACGAATATACAACATTATTTTTTGTTTATGCGAAACCCGATACACCTGTCCAATATTTTTGTGTAAAGAATCTATGTACAAAATTTTAAAACCGTATCATAAAAAATCACAAAGTTATAAGCTTGTTGTTTTCCGTTCAAAAACATGCTCATTTCGCGGTACACCCGCGTAAACCGCGTCTCCTGTGTTATACACTCGTGATAATAGTTTGGCAATAGGTACCTAACCGTACGGTGATTGTATTGTATTTAAATAGTAATAAAATTTAATTAAAATATTTTTGAAAAAAAAAATATAACTTGGTGTAAAAATTATTGGAATCGAATTAGTTACTGATTCTGAACAAACTATATTCAGGTTTCGCATATACTAAAAATAATGTTGTTTAAGTAAGTACTTACTACTTACTTACTTACTTTTTAAAAAAACGTTGCCCTACACTTTTACCCTGTGTCGTGGGTGCGTTTACGTGTAGGTATTATTTTTGAAATTTACATCACGTGGAAAATTCATATTTAGAGCAACGAATATTAAAAAACGCTGAAAAATGCAACAAATTCTTGAATACATCAGTCAATGTAATAAAAATATAGTCTTTGTTTTCATACTACAACCTTGGGGTGTTCAAATCAAGAGTGTATAGGTTTCTTCTAGGCAAGCGTACTTCACTCTCGACCACATCATTGCTTAGTACCATCAGACGATAGGTTTATTCCACTTTGTTCACCTAGGTGATTATCACCTGGGTGAACAAAGTGGACCACTTGGTGTCCTCAATTCACCTCGGAAAAATATCACCTGAGTGATATCACCCAGGTGAATTGTGGACACCAAAGTTGTCCACTTTGTTCACCTCGGAAAAATATCTGGGTGAACAAAGGCGACTTTTCTTACGCGATTTAGTGGACTTTGGTGTCCGCAATTCACCTGGGTGTTACACCAATGTTGTCCACTTTGTTCACCCAGGTGATATCACCCAGGTGAAGAAAGTGGAATAAACCAGACGATATACCTAGTTGTCAAAAGTGAGTCTATCGCTTTTAAAATTATATAGTTATTTTTATTTATTTATCTACTTGTCGTCTCATTTGTCATTTTGTCAATAATAAATACAAGGAACGTTTTGAGAAATGGGACATTCTGCGAAAGGGACATTTTGCTACCTGTGGACATTTTGCGCCTGAGCCACCTCTTCAGCTCTGGAAAATGTCGTTTTTCCTAAAACAAAATGGGTAGCTGAAAAAGATACACCAATACTTTTATTTTTCACATTTTCTCCATTGTTTTTTAACAAATGACAGGAGCTTGTCACCCAATCGTGTTAATTTGACAGCCGGTGACAAACGCCATATTCTTTTTTTATTTTATTTTCTATTTTCCCGCCTCGTTTGTTTCAGTTTCAAACAATGGTTACTTTTTAAGAGCGCTATGACATACTGAAAGAACACAGTTTCTGTCAAATTGACATCGTGATGCTCCCCGCATAAAAACAAAACACTAAAGAAACAGCTATGCCTCGTATACCAGGAAGAAAACAACATGAGCTTTTGCCACTTTTCTTTCGAATAAACAAAGTAAGATCCCGGGCTTCTAGACACTACTTATATTCATAAACGAATGGATAATATGATAAATGTATACCTATCAAAATTAAATAAGGGCCACTCATTATATTACACTTTAAACCGCACATTGTGTCAATCTGCGAATTGGATATATTTGTAATTTACAAAGTGTGCATTATAAAGATTATTCAATTCCATACTATAATACGAGTAAATTATCTTGTTATGATATCTTTCAAGTGTTAATTTTTTTTCTAGTGGCTAATTTGAATTCATAACTTATTTAATTAGATTTTTGAAATTATTTAGAAGTTACGATTTGGTGTTTAAAATTTTTCAAACTTTTTCTTTGACTTATACATCAAACAGTCATATTATGCCATCTATTCAGAGACATAATGGACGCAAAACCAGCCACTTGGGGTGATTACGGTGACATAGATAAGGAGATACAGCCAGAAGTGGTCGGTTTAATGCTCGAATATTACCAACCAGTGGCAGTGGTACAAAATATTTGAAACTAGTGTCAAAAGAGACGGGCAATATCACCAAACGCCGTGATCCAGGAAGAAAGTGAGTAAGGCCCAAGAAGACCATCAAGTTCGTTAAACCGCGCAAAGAGAGCGATAATCTACTGCGCGGATCATACAAACTCCATTGCGACCAGCCACAAGCTCCCCTCTAATTGACAAGACAATTTCGAATCGACACCATGAAGATTAAAAATATTCAAGAAGATTCTTGGTTCGCCTGCAGTTAACTGTGAACGGATGGTGCAAATCGTTAAACATTTGCAAAGGAGAAAATTGAACTGTTTTGACTTGGCTTCAGTGCTTCTTATACTTGGTTACAGCTGGTTTATTTTTTTAACAAAGACAGATCTATCAGAGTTCAACAGGTTTCAGATCATTTCACTCTTGAAACAGAATGTTTTGGTGAGCTTTAAATTATAATCTCTAGAGGGGGAGGACACCGTAACCCTGAAGTCTTGTAACTTGCTCTACTACCGGGAGGGCGACCAACAGTCCCAAGGTGGTGTCGGGTTTCTCGTTCACAAGTCCCTCGTAAACAACATAATAACCATCGACAGTGTGTCGAGCAGGGTGGTATACCTAATACTCAGAATATTCAAAAGATATTTGCTGAAGGTCATTCAGGTATACGCACCGACCTCGTCACACTCCGATTATGAAGTGGAGACTATGTATGAGGACGTAAGTAGGGCCATACATAGCTCCAAAACCCACTTCACTGTGGTTCCCATAACTTTAACGCAAAGTTGGGTAAGAAAAGCAGTGATGAGTTGAGAGTGGGGCAATTTGGGTATGGGCAACGGAACCCTAGGGGACAGAGGCTGGCCGACTTTCTGGAGAAAGAGGAACTCTTTATGATGAACTCTTTCTTCCAGAAGCCGCCTCACAGGAAATGGACCTGGCTGAGTCCCGATGGTTTCACGAGAAACGAGATAGACTTCTTCATGGTTCAGCCTGATGAAGTCTACGCTCCGACCTACTCGGCCCCATATTCAAAACCCCGAAAGCTTTCAACTCGAGCTCTCTAATCGCTTTGCTTGCCTTGAGAACTTAGTGTCAGTGGACGAGATCAACGACGGGCTAGTGGAAACTGTCCGCACGGTAGTGTCTAAGTTTTTTAGACCCTGTCGTAAAGATACCCCAGAAATTGACCGAGCAAACCTTAAACCTCATGGCTGAACGACGTTTGCTACAGTTGCAGTCTTCCGATGACGCGAAGTCATGAAGGCAGTTCAATAGACGAATATCTAAGTCTTTGCGACATGATCTGCGTCTCTTTAATACGAATCGTGTTAAAGAGACCATACAGCGAAACCAAGGCTCTAAAGTGTTCGCAAAGGACAAGTCTATTGGGCAGAGCCAGATGACAAAGCTGAAACGGGAGGACGGCAGCATAGCGTCGACCAAAGCAGAGGTTTTAGGCGAGATTGAGAGGTTCTATGGACAGTTATACACTTCGGTCGCAAAACCCGTTGACCGCTTGGTAGGAGATCCAAGAGCCAAGCTGTCCCGACATTATACCAAAGATATCCCGGACATCAGTCTGTATGAGATTAGGATGGCCCTGAAGCAGCTTAAGAACAACAAGGCGCCGGGCGACGACGGAATCACTTCAGAGCATCTGAGAGCGGGTGGAACACCGGTACTTAAAGTCCTCCAGAAACTCTTTAATTCCGTCCTCTTTGAGGGCAAAACGCCCGGAGTAGAGGTGAGGTGGTGCTGTTCTTCAAAAAAGGTGAAAACAGCCTATTGAAGAACTACAGACCCATCACGCTTCAAATTCATGTTTATAAGCTGTTTTCAAGGGTTGTCACGAACCGTCTCGAACACAGACTTGATGACTTCCAGCCTTCCGAACAAGCCGGTTTCCGAAGAGGCTATATACCATAGACCACATCCATACGCTGCGGCAAGTTATACAGAAGACCGAAGAGTATAACTTGCCATTATGCTTAGCGTTTGTGGACTATGAGAAAGCCTTTGATTCAGAGGAAACATGGGCGGTACTTGAGTCACTCCAGCGATGCCGTATTGGCTATCGTTACATCGAGGTGTTGAAGTGCTTGTATATTAACGCCACCATGTTGGTCCGAGTACAGGAGCAGAGCACGAAGGCGATTCCATTGAGAAGAGGCGTAAGACAGGGGGACGTTATCTCTCCGAAACTGTTTACTGTCGCAATGGAAGACGCATTCAAGCTCCTGGAATGGCAAGGACTTGGCATCAACATCGATGGCGAATACATCACTCACCTTCGGTTTGCCGACGACATCGTAGTCATGACAAAGTGGATGGAGGAACTCAGCATGATGCTCGATGGCCTCGACCGAGTTTCACAACGGGTGGGCTTGAAAATGAACATGGACAAGATGAAAATTACCATGTCAAATGCCAATGTTGTGCCCACCCCTGTAGGCTCAGTTGAAAACCAGCGTCGGGCACTAGTTGTCCGACATTTGCTGAACTGGGTCTATTTGGCGCAGCCGTGAGTCACACAATAGTTTAGCGTTTTTACCTTTTCTTTTTATATATTTTCTTTATGTTTATGTTGTGTGTACTTATGGTATGTGTCAATAAACGTTTTTTCTTTCTTTCTTTCTTTCTTTCCCAGTCTCTGTTAGAAACTCGGTACTCGAAGTTGTTGACTCATATATCTACTTAGGACAAGTAGTCCAGTTAGGTAGGTCCAACTTTGAGAAAGAGGTCAACCGCCGAATCCAACTCGGTTGGGCAGCGTTCGGGAAACTGCGCAATGTCTTTTCGTCCGACATACCTCAGTTCCTCAAGACGAAAGTCTTCAACCAATGTGTGTTACCAGTGATGAGTTACGGCACCGAAACGTGGTCTTTCACTATCGGTCTCATCTCAAAGCTCAAAGTCACTCAACGAGCTATGGAAAGGGCTATGCTAGGTGTTTCTCTACGTGATCGAATCCGAAATGAGGAGATCCGTAGACGAACTAAAGTCACTGATATAGCCCACCGGATTAGCAAGCTGAAGTGGCAATGGGCAGGCCATATTGCTCGCAGAGCAGATGGCCGATGGGGTCGAAAAGTACTAGAGTGGAGACCACGGACTAGCAAGCGCAGCGTAGGACGTCCACCAGCAAGGTGGACAGACGACCTTATAAAGGTCGCCGGAAGACGCTGGATGCAGGTCGCTTCCAACCGGTATAAGTGGAAATCAAAAGGGGAGGCCTATGTTCAGCAGTGGACGTCCTACGGCTGAGATGATGAACTGGAATGTTTGGGAAGTTAGCGAGTCTGAAATTACATTTAATTACCAATTCAGAAAAAAAAACTATCAGAATTATTTACATTATTTTATTATCTACAATTATATCCACATTCGAATATAGTGGGAAAATACAATCAACACATTATATATTTACATTGCAAACATATCAAAATTAAATTAATTCAAAATATTAGCTTGTATCAAGAAAGGTAGGTTATGCTGTATTCTTGGCGATTGGGAAAATTACTGGCCACGACTCATGACCTGCGGAAAATTCGAGGTACTACATTTTTCACATGGAATTTGATGTCATGACAAAGACACTAGCGCCGCGTATAAAGGTCATGAATGGTGGCGTGTATTTTTAATTTTAATAATTACGTGAATAATGTCAAAATGGTTGCGAGCGATACGTCCTCCCTCAAAAGGCGCCCCGCGCCGTCTAAATCAAAGAACAAACCGTTCTTGGTTTTATGTTGAATTTTGTCATTGCATATTATAATTGTTTAATACTATTATTTTACTTTTAAATAATTAATGCAATTTTTTTTTAAATGCAACCTAAGAAAGTAACCTTAGTTATTCAATACTTTTTGATTGAATATTCAGTAAATATTGATAGATAAAAAATATAATTTCGGACGAAAAAATGTCAAATTCTTCCTGATTAGAAAAATTATTTTTGGTGTATTTCTGAATGAAAAATAAAAAAGTGATTAATGCAGTCCAAATATAATCTTTTAGATGTACCATGGACATTTTCAAATATTATTTTACTATTATACCTTCTATGTAATTCGGTACCAAAGTATGACAAAAAGTAGAATTTTGTGAAACATCCTTTGCAGAGACAAGGTTTTTACTCATGTATGTAAACAAATCTAAAAATTTGTTTAAAGCACTCCACACAGAAATAATCAAACTTTCTCGATTATATATCTTTTTTTTATTTGTGGCAATGACATACCCAGAATCAGGTTCCAAAAGTCGCACAAAAACAACGAAACGTGTGAAAGCCCTCTTAATAAGGTGTTAAATGGTGTTGACAGGTCTTCTCAAGATTTTTGTTCTTTGTGTTCTTTTGTTATTATCACAATAGTGGCAGGTAAACGTTCGATTGAAAAACTTTGACAGATTCAGATAGGTTTTAATCACCACTGCTCTCAAAAACGGTGAAGGAAAACATCGTGAGGAAACCGGCATGTCCTAGAACCAAAAAATTCGAAGACATGTGACATCCACCAATCCGCCTTGGGCCCGCGTGGTGGATTATGGCCCACTCCCTCTCACAGAGAGGAGGGCTGTGTCCCAGCAGTGGGAACATTAATAGGCTGATGATGATGGTGATGAGATAGGTTGACCTGCTGGCGTCTGTACAATACTCAAAACATATTCTACGGGAATTTAATACCGGGAAAAACGATATCCTATACGTTATTCCAGACTATGACTTATTCATAAGCAAAATTTTATCAAGATCCGTTCAGCCATTCTAGCGTGATTGAGCAACAAATATCAATGTATACAAAAACCCAATTTTAACATTACTTTTTTATTATTATAGGTATTAGAATCAGATTTCAACAGCATAATAGTTATTTTACACGAAATAATAATATAATTCCCGGCGGAATATAGGCTGGTACCCAGGGTGAATGTACCTTTCTAATAGTGAAATAATTTATGAAATCTGCACATTTGTTTCTGAGTTTATTCTTTACAACCATTCTCACACACACACACCAAAATAAAAATCTTTCCTCTTTATAATATTAGTGTAGATAAATGAACCTTTTAATAAATTGAATAACAGCAGTTGACAAAGTCTCACTAAAATATCAAGATAATTAAAATATCGAAACCCAAAACATTATTAAAAATTATTTACATTTTTACAGAAGCTCCGCGCGAGCCATTATTTCACGCGGTTATACAGGTCGGAGCTTACTTTAGTAAATCATAATAATCTCAGTAAGTCTAGGTGGATAAATAATATTGGTAACTTGTGACAGTGAACATAATATTTGTAACAAATACGTAGTTATAATATTAAAACCAAGGGTGTTTGTGTAAAAGCTTTTCTCTCAATTTGACACACATAAGTCTCAAAATCCTTCGCAAAACTAGCCCTATCATAACTCAAGCGAAAAAACACTTACTTGCAAATATCCCTGAAGATTCCAGTTCAAAAACCAGGTCACAAAACAAGCACTAAACTAAAAAGTAACAACACAAGTCGTACGTGTCCAGCGTTCTACACAAAACATGGTACTATGTCGAAAACCAACGAACTACTAAAAATAAATCTGGGTATGATGAAAATTCGTTAACGCCTGCAATAATAGTGTGAGTACTACTTTTACGTTGGCTATCGGTTTTCATAAATAACTGAGATCTTAAACCGTTTATCATTTTTAACAGACTTAAAAAAAGAGGTCCGTGCATTTGTATGTGAGTACGCGATTATCTCGCGATAACCTGAACCGATTTTGATGAAAAGTGTTCGATACATTTGAAAATTCTATAGTTATGGATGAGTTGACGTGCTGCCATCTATAGCTACATAAAAAAATTAATAATATTACCTAATCACCAATAAATTGTTATCTCTGAATCCACACACATCAAATTATGTTTGTGATCACTGATCACTAGCATATATTATCTAAGCTGATATTTTTAAATTGAACTTTAACTTTGTTGTGTGTTTTCTCTTACCGTAATGACTTCTGTATTTCGCTTTTAGTTGGAATCAATCTAGAACCGCTTGGAACTGAAAACCAGTTTTTTATAATTACGAAGCAATTGCCTGAATTTGTGAATATTAAAACGTATTTTTAAATTATAATAACGTATTTATCTGAAGGATAGTGTAAACATCCATCCATCTTTAATCTCAGCATAAACACTAAAGTTGTAAAATATAAACATTTATTTTATTACTCATGCTGTAAACCAATGGAATTTTAAAAAGTCTATGAAAAAGTAGACGTGAATTTTGTCTATATCGTATAAAAAATGCATGTAAAATGAGAAGCTCGTAATCCCACCACACTATTTCCAAACCACTGCATATTCTAAAACCCAGAATCAATAGTGGTAGTGGCGACCACTAGAAAAGCGCCGACACAATGAAGCTTGATGTGTCCTGATCCTGATCCTGAGACGAAATTAATCAGAAAAGAATAGCAAAGGACCAGAAAATACGTAGTTTCTTCTTACCTCTACATTAAACAAGACCCATAACAAAACTAGCTATAATAGGCACAGAAGGACATTTACAACTAGGACATTACTTCCCCCAAAAGTAAATAAACTATTGACATCAGCATTGTCTGTCATGTGCAAGTCTACTTCTATGGCCCTTGGTACACTAGGCGACGCAAGTCTCCGATAAATTACGATTTTGGTATCCAGGCGACTGTCGCAATACAATCCCATAAAGGTTCGTACACAGGCAGACGTCAATGTGGATACCAAAGTTGTAGGTTATCGGAGACTTGAGTACGAAGGGACTAATAGCTCACAGTCCAGTTTACTGCACACCACATTCAAATCGCTGCAAACTTCGCACTGCCAATATACGAGTAGCTAACATTATGTGATTATTAAGAAACATCTACATTAATTCAAGAAATGATTATGCTAATCAAATAAAATTATTGAAAAGTCTAATGTCCATTACGTCGTCCACCTTTCTAAACATAATAATATTTATTGTAATCGAAAATTATTACATCAAAACTTATTCAGCCAGCAATAAATTAAACAAAAAAATATATTCAGCCATCCATTAAATTGGCCTGTATTTAAAATAAAACGTCAAAAGTAATTGTGAGTAACGATCATTGTAGTCATTTATGAAATATTCTGAAAACACGCCAATTTGCTATATAATTGTTTCACATATATCACTGAGACATTCCGTGTAATTTATCATTAAAAAATATATGTTGTGAAATGTATATTGTTGTCTTTGAAAATAGAACGAATTTTGTTTGAAAATATTTTGATTTTAACAATACAGTCCAAATTAAAATATTTTTTGAGTCTACAGTGTAGACTTATCCAAATAGAAAAAAAAGACATAATACACCGTAAGAAGTCAGTGTACACAACTTTGTAGAAAAAAAAAAAAACAGAAAATTGAAAGAATTAATCATTTATTTGATTGGGTTGTTGTAAGTTCGCCACAAAAATTATTCCCCTCGAAAAAAGTTCTGATCCTGTTCTTCTAGTACTTTCTGTTCGGATTCCAAATTGTGTCCTCGTTTTCGGTAGTTTTGTGCTGAATTTTATAATTTAATTGTTTTGCTATCCCCGTGCGGAAAAAAAATGGGTCGAATGTACATAATCAAAATTAAAAAAAACGTAAACCTTTGTCTAATTTAAACATACTTTTTTTCGTGGGGAATATACTGGACCGATTTCAAAAATTGTTTCACAAGTTGAAAGCTGCTTTTGTCCTGAATGATATAGACAATAACGGGAGATGAAATGATAGTTAAAAATAAACCGAGGCAGTCATGTCTTCATATAACAAAATTTTGCAATATTTCTTTCTAACAAAGCTAACTTATAAAAAAACAAAATCCGAACTGCCTATTAGTGAATAACATATTCCGGCATAATTTTCTAAATAACAAAGAACATAATGAGAACTACCAAGAACAAACCACTTTACACAATATTTAAAGTAAAGCCTAATGAGGTAATGATGCAGTAAATTAGCAGAAACTTTATTACAGAGGAAAAACATTGACTGGATTTAAAGAGAAGACAACTGGTTTAAAGAAAGCTTAAAATTTTTAAAATGAACATGACAAGATAATGACACATGCTTAGAAAGCTAAATGTGATAACTACGTAGATAATTTTAATTTCAATGAAACAGATAAAAACGTAACTAATGATCATACTACTATAACTGAAAATGCCAAATCAATGACAGTTACAAGATCGTTTAATAATGAAGTTATTATGAAGTTTGATAATTTTATTGTGGTAAGAGCGGAAGTTTTTCAGAAAACATCTAAACAAAGTGGTAACAGTGACAAGAAAAGAGATCCAATACTGGTTTAATGAAAGCTGAAAGTTTTTAAAATGAACATGACAAGATTAAATTATTGTCAAACAGACAGGCGTGGCGAACGCGAAGCGAGGCGTTTTTGTTTGAAATGTATGGAATTGTTTGAAGCCAGTCACATCTTAGACTATCGGATCGCTTTCGCTTTTCTATGTGACTGGATTCAAACAATTCCATACATCTATAATATAAAAATCTATCTTTCTTCTATCTATCGTTTTTATAAATATTATCTTCTATAATATAAAAATGGATCGCTAAATATGTTGCTAAGCCCATAACTTGCAAACGGCTGGGCCGATGGGGATAATTCTTTTTTTGTTGTGTTTGTAACCATCAGGGCCAGGTTATAGAAGTCAAAATCATAATTTCTACCCGTGCGAAGCCGGGATGGGCCGCTAGTTACAAATAAAAACGATTCGTTTCGCCTGTCTGTTTGACAATAGCTTAAGACAGAGAATCCCCGGGTGGAAGTCATCGAGTTCAAAGAGCTGTCAGCAATCTGACAAAACAAAACAGCACACACACAGGGGCCAAGGCCACACAAGGCCAAAGTCTGCCGGAGCAGCAGGAATGTCTTAACTAGGTAACAGTGACTCTAGAACGTAAAGGGCTATTGAAGGATCACCTTGAATTTAATAGCCTAACAGGCCTTTCAACTCTACCCAGGGCGGAAAGACTCATTGGATAATTTTAGCAAGGAAATAAAAAACGACAGAGGATTATAAAGCTAAACCTGATAACTCCGTAGACAATAATTTAAATAAAACAGATTTTAATGGAACTAATTATCATACTATAGTTGATAATGCCAAATCTATATAAGTTACAGAATCAATAAACAATGAAATTCTTGAGAAGATTTATTTATTAATCCATTTATTGCAGGCATCAATGGCCCATATAAAATACAATACAAAAATAAACAATAAACTAATACATAAAACATGACAATAATAACTTAAAACTAAGGCACACGAAGTGACGGTGTCGTGTTACACTGCGCGGTGTCGCGTAGCCTGCCGCGAAAACGTCGGTAGACTACACCCTTCGGCCAAAACTCTTCCTTGAGGTACGTGTCGAGATGCTGTGTTGGGACCCGCACCACAAATGAGTTGAAGCTGGTAATATTACGCGGCTGCAACTTCACGACCCTCAAGGTCCAATTGGTCTTCACTTTCACATACTCCACGATCTCCTCAACCTTCGTGGAGCGATGTAGTCGGGACACATACAGCAACGTCGTGGGTATCGCTGGACGTAGCAGCATATTTGGTCCTGTCAGTCCAGTACCGCATTGATTGCGACAGGTAGGCTTCTTCTTCTTCTTCTGAACATTGATGAAGCCATCCTCGTCACACTCTTGCTTCGCTGAACAGGGCTGTGTCGGATTCCTTGGAAGGATTTCACAGCGACGGTTCTGCTTTCCCCCTTAAGCTGGCTTGTTTGAGGCAGCAATTGCGGCGTAAGCTAGTTTGGGGGTCGACATAGCTACGCGGGTCGTTTTCTCTGCAGAGGGGCAGGGGGCGGCGGGGCTCGGTGCATCGCCCTCGACATTACACGCAGAGAAATGTCTAGTTATCTGTACGAGAACTTCTGGTTGCAACTGTGACAGCAAGACTGACTAGTTGACTTTACAACATTTCTAGTAATATATACTAAGTAAGTAGTAGAGATAACAAGGACTTAGTATTTATTACTAGAAATTTTGTAAAGTCAACTATTGAATCTTGCTGTCACGGTTGTAACCAGAAGTTCTCGTATACATTCTCTGCGTGTAATCTTCTCAAAACTTCTAAACTAAAAACTTTTTAAAATAATAATAAGAAGAAGAAGTTTTTAAGCTAAGAAGTTTTTCAGAATAATGTTTCTAAACAAGGTGCTAACAGTAACAAGAAAAGATTTCGTGTATTTCACGATACATTTCATTACATTTAAACATATATTTTAAACAGTCTGCCTCTTAAATCAGACCTTGTAATTTAATGAGGAATAGTTAGCCAAAACATTTTCCACCACAATTCAACTCGTAAATACGTAAAGCTCACTTCGACTTGAGAATCTGTCTTAACATGGAGTTCGATTTCGATAAAATCTTTAAAATTCCAATCAAAGCCTTGAACATCAGTCGGGCTCATCCCTTCATTCCAAAAGACAGAAAATGGGCCCTCCAATTCTTCATTGTTCAAGGGCTCTTCACCATTACATTCCTCAACATTGTCTATAACATTATCTGCCACGATTTGAAGGGTACCAACTTCTCTCAAACCTGCAAAAACATTGTCTTATTCGTTGTTTATGTAGTTATAACGTTTCAATACTGTGTTCTGTTGCGTCATCAAGATTCTCTCATTAATTTGTTTAATAACATGAAAAGAGATTATGAGCAAGCCAAATACATGAGCTCGGTTGAAAAAGAAGCGTTGAACAAATATGTGATTCAAGGCATTTGGGTTTGCAAGCAATGGCTTGTGATTCCTATCGTAGGCACGAGTACATTTCTTGTAAAAAATGTATCAATCATGATTTACTTTTCCTGCATTGGTGAATTCAGACTAGTTCCTGTATATGACTTGGTTTATCCATCGATTATTGAGGAGAATAAAGATAATATCTTCGTCTATTTGTTGACTTATGCTTTGATGTTGTTATTTGGTTGTTATTCAGCTTTGATATATGTTGCCTATGTGCCTCTGGGTCCAATTTTTATGCTGCATGCGTGTGGGCAACTTGAGTTGGTGAAGAATCAAATTGATGATCTATTTGTGGAGTGTGATGCTGAAGTTATAAGGAGGAAACTGACAAGAATTATTGAGAAGTTACAGTATATTTACAGGTATATAACTAAGTCATAATTTACATTTTTATAGATAAAATAAATAACGAAAAAATGTATGATTATAAATTAAATTAATTCGACTCCATTATCTTTTGATAGCATTTTAAAAGACTACAACTTTAAAAATTTTTATAGAACTGTCGTAAAAAAATGATATTTTTTTTTACAATCAGCTTCACGATATTATGGGTTTACTTTTTTCCCTTTAAAGCAGCTACGTTTTAACTGACGTAACCAATTGATAGAGCCCATAATACTCTGATGAAGCAAAATGTCAGTATATGCAGATTTTATGGTTTCGAGTATTTTACAGTACCTAGTTTTTTTTTGCAGTATAATTAACGAGTTTACAAAATGACTGAGTTTTAAAAATACATAACATTCATTTCATTGAACGCTGCAGGTTCGTGGAAAAAATAAAGGAGATTTTCATGGTTGCCTATGAGTTAACCTTGAGAGGATCTACAATAATGCTGCCTATAACTTGTTATGAAGTCCTAGAGGTAAGACGAGTACATCCCTATTTTATAAAACATAACCCGTGGTACCACAAAAACTTTTAAACGTCTGTTGAACACTTGTCTAAAAAAATGTCAGATTATGACGTTGAAATAAGGTCCGTTTTGCAGCAGTCACACTTTTTTTAGACAAGTGTTCAACAGATGTTTAAGTTTTTGTGGTAAGGGTGCTAGTCTTTAAGTCTTTTTGAAACTTCCAAAAATATTTTCATCAGAGTCTTTAGAAACTTTTTCTTTTAACTTACACTGACGAAATAATTTATTATTTACAGGCATTAAACCAAGGTGAAGTTAGCCTAGAATTCCTGACGTTCATAATCGGTGGCACACTGATCAGCAGTTCCCCTTGTTACTACAGCGACCTACTTATGGAGAAGGTCAGTTGTTATTGGAATATAGACCTTATTGATACCTAGATACTTTTATTTCTAAGGACTCTACTAGTATTATATTTTTACCGAAATACTTTTCTAAAGGATCAGGGGCCGATGTCTGCTATTTTTTTGTTTGAGACTAAAACGAACGGCAATTGATTTTAATTATCATAAATGAAATTACTCTATTCTTGTTCTTAATAGGGTCCGTCCTTGGGGAAACCGAATTATTAAAAGGAAAATCTGTATTGACTCTTCCATTTAATGTCCCATATCTTTTTCTTTATCATATTTGGGGCATCGTTCGAGAGTGACCAAGAACTATTGCCTCACTACTCTAGGCTCACGATAATGATTTTTTTTATTGTTTAACTCCTCAGGGTGAAATGGTCCGCCAGGCACTGTACTGCTGCGGCTGGGAGAGGTACTACGACCGCCGCACGCGCACCACGTTGCAACTGATGTTACAGAACGCGTTGCGCCCTATCGCCATACGAACTATCTTCAGGACCCTGTGTCTTGATGCGCTTACTGATGTATGATATTTTTTTTTTAATTACAATCTAAAGATAACATCATCAAATGAGTCCTACCGTCCTACGTGGCCCGGGTCGACGGCGCGTGCCCGGGTCGACGTCGCGTCGTGTCCCACGCGCTCCTCAAAGAGCGTCAGCATAATGACGGGGCCCCCCTCTCAGAGGGCCAAAGCCTGCCGGGGTCGCGGGATTATTTCCTAACCGTGACCCCGGAACATAAAGGGCTATTGAAGGACACCGTGGATTTTAGTCAGTAGAAGTCTGTCAGTCTCTCCCGCCCTGCCCGGGGTGGGAGGACTCATTTGATGATTTTACCACGCTAAAAAAAAAAAAAAACGTCCCTACTCTACGGTGTCCTTTAATAGGCCTTTACATTCCAGAGTACTGGTTACCTTAAACAGTACCTCGACCCCGGAGCTTTAAATAGGTAACCTAAGTGAGTGACATAGAGGAATCTATTGACAAGGGTTGGCGTGATTATAAAACAAGTTGTTTTAAAACACCTTTTTAAAACAGTGTTTAAAACAGTTTGAAATTAAACAGTGTTTTTATTACCCGTTTCAACTACTTTTCAAGGCGGATGAATACAATATAAAATGAAAGTAAATTAATATTCAGGAGTCTAAATAGTTTGACGTAAAACTTTTGAGTCTAATGCCATTGTTATGTCATATTTTTTACTTTTTTTATTGGCATTGTAATGAAATAATGCTTAAAATTATTAGAAAAAAAAAACATCACATGTTTTTTTTTCATTGACCATTTTTCGTAAAAATTTCATTACAAAGGGCGAATTTGAAAAGATGTAATCTAGAAATGAAACATAATTGATTTATACGTTTAGACATCAACAAACAAGGTGGAATTAATTTGAAAAAAAAACCAGAAACTAAAAAAAAACACTTGTTTAAAATATTTTGAACTGTTTGTTTTATAAATTTGAACAAAAAACTTTTTTTTTCCAACCCTGCTATTGACTAAGCCGAAAGCACCGATCAGATAATGGACAATTTGTCCATCGCATTGAAATTACATCTCTGGTCTGCTCTGATCACCGTATTTTTATCGAAGGTTTAATTTCTATTGATTACTAGCTGAACTGGCAAACTTTCTAAGGGAAAACGAAATTGTTGCTTTCACTATATTCCTAATATTTTTATCATAATATTGTCTCACCTTTTAAACCTTCTCTGGACATCCAAAAATAATACAAAATACAAAAATTCCGAAATTAGTCAAATCGGTCCAGCTGTTTACCAACAGCAATTGATTTCTATATTATAGATAGAAGAAGTTAATTTTTTTTTACGGTATCAGATTTTTTTTTTTAATTTACGTTTTAAAAAAGTTCCATAAACTTAAACAAAACACATAATTAGACCTCTGGGGTCTGTCTTAGCATGCCACAGCCTGAGCATGAAATAGGAAATATTTTCACGTACTTTATATGGGGTGACTGGTAATTATAGTGTACGATACTTAAACACGTGATTGTGCTCAAGATAACAAACATTTTTTAGGCAAACATAAATGTACTGAACAGCTTATTTATTTTTTCACGATTTCTGCTTTGCTCCCATGGTAAAAATTGTTTGTTATCACGTGTTTAAGTATCGTACACTAATTGCCAGTCACCCTATATACCGGTATTCAGCTGGATATTTTGTTAAAATAATCTATCAAAATGTCCACGGACAAATCCGTCATTCGTTCAGCACTTAAAAGGAGAGATAAATTCTTTTTGCATTACTGGCAATCTTGTCTTGCCAGAAACAGATACTTTTAAAAGAAAAGGATGCATTAAACAAATCAAATTGCCATCCCACACGAACACGGCGAAAAAGATTAATAACTTCCCACTTATTATCGTGTATAATATGATAGAAATGACAGAAAATATCTAATCATTCGTTTTTCCTGTACCGTGGGTGGAATGATATATTACATAAATTGTAGAATCTTTAGACACGAATGTGGACTGTAAAATAGTGAATCAGCACGCGTAGTATTACCAATAGGCTATTTTATAAAAAAAAAAACTAGCTGTTGCCACCGGCTTCACCCGCTACAACTCGAAAATTATCCCACGGGAACATAAAATCGGGATAAAAACTATCCTATGTGTTAATCCAGGTTATTATCTATCTGTGTAGGTACCAAATTTTAGCCAAACCCGTTAAGTGGTTTTTGCGTGAAAGAATAACAAACATACCTACATACACATACATACATCCTCACATACTTTCGCATTTATAATATTAGTAGGATGTTAATACTCCGAAATAGAGATTAAAAAAAAATATTAGACCGGTATTTTTTCTTTTGATAAGTAAACCAAAATTAATAACGAAGATACAACGTTTCTAAAAATCACAAAACGTCACTAGTTCGGTACAATTTTCTAAGCGTTATGACCATATAGGTCGGAATTAGGTAGTTATTCATGTACTCACACTGATTTAATACAGCGAAAGAATAAAGTAGATATGCCCCAAATCCCGGAATTACTTTTATAGAGCTAATGAATATCAAAAAGTAAAACTACATATTACACAATTTATTTGTCTAATCTAGCTCTGATGTTTATAATACTGTTTTCCACAAAAGATTGTCAATTAGAAATAATAATATTCCACAACTATCACACAACGCCATCTAGTCCCAAGCTAAGCAGAGATTGTGTTATGGGTTGCTAGACAACTGATAAACATACTTATATATTTCTAAATACAAAAATATGTATTATAGATAAATATTACACCCAGACACAGAACAAATGATCGTGCTCATCACACAAACATTTGTCCTGTGTGGGAATCGAACCCACGACCTCCGGCATAGCAGTCAGGGTCACTAACCACTAGACCAACAGGCCTTTCAAAGAAATCCCGGGAAGATCCATATTAATATCAACATTTCAATGCAAGTCCTAAAATAAAATAACTGTATCTAATTCCGACCTCTAGTTATGACTTTGCAAGCCTCCACTCCGGAATTCAGAAGATTTTTAGATCTTTGTTAATATTCATTGATTTAAAAAATACGTGTCATTTATTTTTCAATATATCTAATAACTAACGGACTAAGATTTTAAATTTATTTATGCAGTAAAATATCCTATTCTATCTTTTTTTTTTTACGTGGCAAAATCATCAAATGAGTCCTCCCACCCCACTGTCAGACTTGTACTGACTAAAATCCACGGTGTGCTTCGGTAGCCCTTTGTGTGCCGGAGTCGCGGTATACGTATGTCCCGCAACCCCGGCAGGGTCCCATTCTATCTTCAGTCTACCAAGAACAGACAGAGAAAGTTATTTCATCGTTATTTCTATAAAGATTGACTGTTTTTTATGAATATGACGCGATTCGTACACCATTGAAGAATAGAAACATTTCTTTTCTATATTTTAAAAAATAACATCCTTCTTCCTCTTCGTCGTGTCGATATTTCATCGTTATTTCTATAAAGATTGACTGTTTTTTTATGAATATGACGCGATTCGTACACCATTGAAGAATAGAAACATTTCTTTTCTATATTTTAAAAAATATTAAAAAATAACATGCTTCTTCCTCTTCGTCGTGTCGATGATTCCTTAGGTTTAAATGAAGTTCGACCAAAACTCTGCCACATTAAGGGGTTGGTGGTGGCCTCGGACAGGTCCCTTTTTTTTTTTTTAGCGTGGTAAAATCATCAAATGAGTCCTCCAACCCCGGGCAGGGCGGGAGGGACTGTCAGACTTTTACTGACTAAAATCCACGGTGTCCTTCAATAGCCCTTTCTGTTCCGGGGTCACGGTAAGGAAATAATCCCGCGACCCCGGCAGGCTTTGGCCCTCTGAGAGGGGGGGCCCCGTCATTATGCTGACGCTCTTTGAGGCGCGCGTGGGACACGACGCGCCGTCGACCCGGGCATGGTCCATGGTCGGGCAGCGAGTTGCCCTTTACTCGCTGCCCGCATGCCCGCGCCTACGATGGCCGGAGATCATCTGCTGACGTCCGACGCCGAGGGCGCCTACCACTGCGGTTGGGGCGGAGGGAGGACGCTGTCCTCGCTCTCAAGCGGCCCGCCTCCTCCTTCACGAGCATTACTGCCTCGCAGAAGGAGGAGACCGCTTCCCACTCCGTCTCGCCCCGCAGCATGGCCGCAACCAATGCCGGGCGCGAGAGGTCTCCGCCTATCGCCGCCGTGAGGACACGTCGGTGCTCTGCCCAAGCGGGGCAGTCTTGCACCGTATGCTCTACTGTGTCCTCCGGGCGATCTTCGCAGTGGTGGCACCCGGGCGTTTCCTCCTTCCCCATCAGGCACAGGAACCTCCCGAAACTTCCGTGTCCGGTGAGGACCTGCGTCATCCGATAGGTCAGGACGCCGTGACGTCTCTCCAGCCACTCCTCAAAGAGGGGTCTTACCGCCGCAATTGCGGCGCGCCCGGGACAGGTCCCTTAGAGTGCAGGTGGAGTTACTCAGAGCACAAGTGATGAGGTGAGCCATCGTTTGTGCTGAGGCTCCGCAGTCGCAACTTTCCTCATCACAGTACCCCCACCGGACCATGTTATACTTGCAGCGACCAACCTGGCTTCGTAAACGGTTTAAGGTCCTCCAGGAGGGCCGTGGCAGTTGGTGGCCGGTTTAAATCTTTCTACGTTCTGTCATTTTGTCTTTTCTACCGTCGACAGAACCCATTTCTACGGTGCCATGCTACGCGTGCAGGGAGCTTTTAAAATGAAATGTTTTTTATAGTTTTCGTAACCAATATAAATTCGATTTGGGTTGCGAGTAAAACACCTACATTGCTTCGCTAAGCGTTGTAAATCCAATACACCGCACTTTCATCTTCTTTAATGTAATTTTGGCATTTGATTTCTTTTTCAGATGTTCCAGCAGTCATTTACCATCTTTAATCTTATGAACGCCATGTGGGGTTAGATTGGATTAGCAAGATTAACTCATCAAATTCAAGCTTTCAGAGGAATAGATGAAAGTTTTTCAAATAAATGCTTCAGTATTTATGCATTTTTTTAACATAATTCACAAGTGACACCAATGCACAGCACTAGTTATAAAAGGGGGATGGATCATGGAATTTTCAGGATTGGATCAGTATTTTGTAACTTGTCCCCTACAATCAAACTTACAAAATTGACACTCAAAACAATTACAACTTTCTACTAGTGTCCGACCGAAACTGATTTTTCAGCCGAAACCGAAACCGAAACCGAACTTTCGGCCTTAGTCTCAGTTTCGGCCGAAACCGAAACCGAAACTTTTTAACACATTAAAAATTTCGATTTATTTCTGAAAATTACATTTGTTTTTAACATTTAATAACACATTAGAAATACAGGGTGAATTTGTCAACGGGGCGTGGATGGCTAGGTAACTATGAGGAATATCGTAAAACGTTGATTGGAGTCTCGAGACTGATATTTGAGGATAACTAAAACTGTATCATTGGATTTTAGAAAAATCAATAATCCTGGCCAAGAATCGAAACCGCTGATTTTGGAAAAAAAAATCCGGCATGTCCTAGACCCAAAAATTCGAAGACATGTGACATCCACCAATCCGCTCTGGGCCCGCGTGGTGGATTATGGCTCACTCCCTCTCACAGAGAGGAGGCCTATGTTCCAGCAGTGGGAACATTAAAGGCTGATGATGATGAGCCATAATCTATTCTAAATTATAAAAATTCATTGTTTTCAATGTTTCACTGGATTTGAAGTCTCAACAATCGCATTATATTCAGCAATACGAAATTGCTGAGTTGAAAAAAAATTCAAATTATACAAAGAAGAAACCGTTAAATTATATTTTAAATACAGTCACTGCCTTGACGATTGATAAGTTCTTTAATCATTAAAATACGTAATTTTTATTTTTTTTTGCGTGGTAAAATCATCGAATGAGTCCTCCCACTACGGGCAGGGTGGGAGGGACTGTCAGACTCGTACTAACTATAATCCACGGTGTCCTTCAATAGCCCTTTATGTTCCGGGGTCACGGTAATAAGATAAGGCCCGCGACCCCGGCAGGCTTTGGCCTTCTAGAGGGCGGCCCCGTCAAGACTTACTCTTAGCAGTAAACTTAAAAAATAACTTCAACTCACGATGAGTTGAAGTTATTTTTTTAAATGGACGGTGGCGAACTGAGTCGGGGCCCCGCCGGCGAGCAAGCACGTGTTAGCTACGAATTTTGCCGAATGACGCACGAAAACACACGGACACTTAAGTTTCGGCGAGGCCGAAAGTTTCGGCTATATATTGGCCGAAACCGAAACTAAGGCCGAAACTAGATTTTTTGGCCGAAACCGGCCGAAACCGAAACCGAAATTTCGGTCGGTCACTAAGTTCTACTACAGTTCAATTGTTCATTTTGCACTCTCTGCCTTCTATACAACGTGTAACGTTAATAGCGCAAAACCTCGAGAGGCAGTGACTGTATTTAAAATTTATATTTTAAATACAGTCACTGCCTTGACGATTGATAAGTTCTTTAATCATTAAAATACGTAATTTTTATTTTTTTTTGCGTGGTAAAATCATCGAATGAGTCCTCCCACTACGGGCAGGGTGGGAGGGACTGTCAGACTCGTACTAACTATAATCCACGGTGTCCTTCAATAGCCCTTTATGTTCCGGGGTCACGGTAATAAGATAAGGCCCGCGACCCCGGCAGGCTTTGGCCTTCTAGAGGGCGGCCCCGTCAAGACTTACTCTTAGCAGTAAACTTAAAAAATAACTTCAACTCACGATGAGTTGAAGTTATTTTTTTAAATGGACGGTGGCGAACTGAGTCGGGGCCCCGCCGGCGAGCAAGCACGTGTTAGCTACGAATTTTGCCGAATGACGCACGAAAACACACGGACACTTAAGTTTCGGCGAGGCCGAAAGTTTCGGCTATATATTGGCCGAAACCGAAACTAAGGCCGAAACTAGATTTTTTGGCCGAAACCGGCCGAAACCGAAACCGAAATTTCGGTCGGTCACTAAGTTCTACTACAGTTCAATTGTTCATTTTGCACTCTCTGCCTTCTATACAACGTGTAACGTTAATAGCGCAAAACCTCGAGAGGTTTTGCGCTATTAACGTTACACGTTGTATACAGGATGGTCCAGGGCAGATGGATTTAAAAATTTTTTTAGGTAGTTGGCTTAGGGAGCTACTTTTACCCGCCAGGAAAAAAAACACTTCTTCACCCACTTACAAGATATGTTTATTTTTTTCAATTTTAGTATTATCACCACGTTTATTATTTTCATGATTTTTTATTTACTTTAAAAAAAGAAAAAACTATTTTTTTTTATTTTAGGTGCTTACTTAGACATTGCACTCTCTCAAAAAAAATACTGACTGATCTTGAAGTGCATTTAATTTCATCAATGCAAAAATAATTACTTTCCTTGAAATCGACAGACTTTTCGTAAACTCCAAAATAAAATTAAAAAAAAAAACCTGGCGGGTACAAATAGGTCCATAAGCCGACTACCTAAAAAAAATTATATCCGTTTGGCCTGGACCACCCTGTATTTAACTAAGGCCACTATTGAGTAATTTTACTAATTTTATGAGCTATATTCTATAGAAATTGCCATTTGAATATTTCAATTTTGTTTTTTTTGTATAATGATTCTGAAAACTGGTAAATACTAAAAAATAGCACAACTTTATATTAGTGAATAATACATTCTGAAGTAATTAACTTAATGACAAAGAACATTGTGGGAAAACAAGCCACTTTTCCAACCAAACCAACTCAAAGCTTGTTTCACAATATTTAAAATGCTAGCTAATGAATAAGCACCATTTCACAGTGAATTAGCGAAAACATTATTATAAAGGAAAAACATTGAATACATTTAAAGAGAAGTCCACTGATTTATAAGAAATGTTAAAAGAAAGCTATTTTAAAATTAAATTTACTTTATGAAAGTAAGAAATATGGCTCTGTAGTGCACTAAAAAATTATAAAAAAATGCAATAACTAATATTGTAACACCGAATATATAGTTTTAGACGTAAAAAAAAGCATTTGGAAACTTTCCAAATGCCTTCTGTACACCTGAAACGGTTACAACATCAAATTCAGTGTTTTACTTGCATTCCTATATCAATTTTCTAGTGCACTACAGAGCCATATTTCTTATTTCCATACAGTAACATTGCCAAATTAAATTTGCTTCGTATTTTTGCTTTGTCACGTAAACGGATATTGACGAAGATACAACGGTTCTAAAAATCACAAAACGTCACTTGGTCGGTACAAATTTGCAGACGTTATAACGTCACAAGCCCCCAAACTCTCCTGAATTTCGAAGCGTTTTATTTTTGCCAATATTCATCGAAATAGATTTTAATTTATTTATGCTGTGAACAACCCAAAACTATTCAATTTATTTTAAATAGGTAATGATCACACTGTCATTAATAAAGTTTTTAAATTCGTTAAGAAGAAAGAAGCTGATGGTAATGATGATACTGGCACATCTAGTGAAAGCTTATGACAGTAAATTTTTGTTTCGAAATGATATTTATTTTTAGTTTTCACTATTATAATAGAACATGAATAGTTTTCTACTTGGTGTTTTCATATCTAGATTCGAAACAGTCTGCTACTTAATTATTAAAGCCTTCAATTTAACAAAACACTACTTAATTTGCAAAATTTTCCAACTACATCGCAAACACATGTCGAGCTATTTGATTGCTCATTCGATTCCAGAATATATTCAGATATATTCTGAAATCGAATGAGCAATCATGTCAGTGTGATCAATGTTCAGACATGGAGTTCAATTTTGACAAAAACTTCAAAATTACAATGATGGCTTTGAATATTTGTCGGGCCCATCCCCACATTCCAAGGGACAAGAAATGGGCCCTCCAATTCCTCATAATCCATGGATGCTTCACTGCCGTTTGCCTCAACGTTATCTCTAACATTATCCATCATGATTTAAAGAGTAATGACTTTTCTCAAATTTGCAAAAATGGGGTCTTAATTGTCGTTTATGTAGTTATAACAATACAGTGCGGTGTTTTGTTTTATCATCAAGACTCACTCATTGATTTGTTTAACGACATAAAAAAAGATTATGAGCAGTCCAAACACATGAATGCGGTTGAAAGAGAAGTGTTGAACAAATATGTGAATCAAAGCATTTGGGTTTGCAAGCAATGGCTTGTTATTTCAATATCCGGTACTCTAGCCTTTGTAGTGAAAAGTGTACTACTCATGGTCTACTATTATTGTATAGGGGAATCCAGACTAGTGCCTTTTCATGAATTGGTATATCCGTCTATTATTGAGGACAATAAAGATAGTTTCTTCGTTTATTTGTTGACTTATGCTTCGTTGTGTCTTTATGGAATGTATGCGTCTTGTATGTATCTTGCTTTTGTTCCTTTGGGCCCAATTTTTATGCTGCATGCGTGTGGGCAACTTGAGTTGGTGGAGAATCAAATTGATGATCTGTTTGTGGTGTGCGATGCTGAAGTTATAAGGAGAAAACTTAAGATTATTATTGAGAAGTTGCAGTATATTTATAGGTATGGTCTGTTTTTTTAGTAACTAAATCTTTATTGAGCATAAATAATGAAAATTTATAATTTGAAACTTCGGACTTAGTTTTAATTTCAAACGTGAAACTTTTCTTTTGAACAGTTTGGTTTTTGTCACTATACATTATCTGTTAATAGTCGATATGTCAATTTCATTTATTTCAACGCAGCTTTGTGCAACGCATACAGCAGATTTTCATGATTGCCTATGAGGTAACGATGAAAGCTTCTACGATAATGCTGCCCATATCCAGCTATGAAGCCCTACAGGTAAGGCTAATCATGTACCATATTGCAACATTCCATCACGTCAGTAATTCATAAGATCTGCTACACGGTTGGACTTGGAACCAACCACAAACAGGGCCTTTATTCCCATCTGCCCCCTTTTAGCTTGCCACCGGGGTGGTGGTTGGCACTAGGTGACCTTGGTTGAGTCGACCAATCGTGCTACACGATCATGTGGTTACTCAACTATGTCTTCGGTTGTGAGGGATGCGCTTTCAACCAAGACCATCACAAGGATAGAAGGAAATCTGAAATACTCGTTCTTAATCGTACAGAGGCGGAAAGTGAATTTATTTCATACTATGTAGAAATAGATTGTATAGATTAAAATGTATTATTTGCAGGCATTAAATCGAGGGGAAATAAGCGTAGAATTGTTCACGTTTATAATCGGTGGCACACTGATCAGCAGCTCTCCTTGTTACTACAGCGACTTACTTATGGAGAAGGTCAGTTATGATTGGAATATAGACCTTATAAACCTTTATCTAAGGACCCTTTTTTTCACGTGGTAAAATCATCATGTGTGTCCGTCCAGCTCAAAGTGGAGAGAAAGGGACTGTCACACTCATTCTGATTAAAATCCAGACCTAGGCCTTTACGTTCCAGTGTCACGGATACCTGTTTAGACCGACCAGCGACCCCAGCAGGTGTCTGGACCTATATCGGAGCCCTGCCAGACTGCTGACAGGTCTTTGAAATGCGCACCGTCGATACAGGCATGGTCCATGATCGGACGGGGAGTCACCGTCATGTGTCGTACGCATGCCTGCACCTACCAGTCAGCGTAACACACTACGCTGACGCCTCTTGGGAGATTGCCACGCAACACACAGTCGTAACAGGGGCGGCCCCAGAACCGATCCCTGTGCGACACCGCACGACATTTCTCTCCGGTTTCACTCTCCTCGTCGACCGACGTAGATGACGGCTCTGTCCGTCAGGTACGCATCGACTACACATCAGAGGTAGGTTGGCACCCGTTGGTACCGGAGTGCCTCCCTGATGCAACTCCATGACAAGGTGTTGAATGCCATTGTGACGTCACGTGAAGTCTCCTTTACTAAGGGGCGGAAGGAACTGTTAGACAAAAATTACCTTGTTCTTTCACATGCCCTTTGCGTTTCGAGGTACCCTTTTAACCTCTCGAGCCCCGGGAAAATATTTTTGCCACCAAAACCTGTACGATTTTAAGACTTATTTTTTTCAAAAATACAGTTTAAAATCGGTCGGGGTTTGGTGGCTCAAAATTGTGCCATTGGGGCGCATTGGGGTCCGAGAGGTTAAAACTGTTCCGCGACCCCAGTAGACAACCCCATGACCCTGGTATTTCAAAGGACCCTAGCGTAGGGTCTGCAGAACAGTACACATCAGGACAGCGAAAGTTGGTCAAATGTCAATATATAATAATTTGGTTGTCCATTTTGAAACAAGTACAGTAATTATTGTATTCGAAGCGGAATTCTCAGCCGAATTCTATAAAATCGAACAATCGGCTGGGATTTCCTTCTCGAATGCAATAACAAACTTTCCCTTTGTGTATACTATTTACATACAATCAACTGAATAGATGCAATCGGATATTCCCCTATTGGCCAACTTAGATGAAAGACTGCAGACTGCTACGAATTGATGATCATGATTTTGTATTGTATAACTCCTCAGGGTGAAATGGTCCGCCAGGCACTGTACTGCTGCGGCTGGGAGAGGTACTACGACCGGCGCACGCGCACCACGCTGCAACTGATGTTACAGAATGCGTTGCGCCCTATCGCTATACGCACTATCTTCAGGACGCTGTGTCTTGATGCGGTTACTGATGTATGTTGATTACTTTTCTTTATAAAGGTCCTCCCTTTTGTGACTTTCGACCGGGTGTTAATTACCCTAAGTGTTTCAACTAAGAGTAGGATGACCTTGACGCCATCTTGTGACGACGAAATACGTTCAACAAAAAAATCTTTTATTTTATTCAGTCCACTTCCATTTATTAAAGTTTTCTTATTTTCAGCTATTTCAGCAGTCATACGCGATCTTCAGTCTTATGAATGCTGTGTGGGGTTAAAAAGGTCAACGCTCATCAAATCATAGTTTTCAGCAATCATAGTTGGGCCATCTTTGTGATGAGGCTCCACAGTCGCTTCTTCAGTATACCTCACCGAAATCTTATTAGTGCACGCAAATTACAAGCTTCTTAGAATTAATAGAGAAATTATAAAAAAAAATGTTTTTTTTTTCATATAACAGAGGGATATTACTTCAAAAATTACTGAAAGACTTCTTGGAAAGGGTAACAATTACATAGGTATCATTTTTATTGCGAGTAATTAAAGCGCTGTTATTAAAGTAATTAACAATGAATAGAAGTTGTTAAGGTGAAGACTACTTGTAATAAAGAAAAAAAAAATGATATCATATTTATGTTGTCAAAGGTTTTTTTATCCAACTTCTATATCTCAATTTCAGTTTTTTTTTTTTGTATGTTTACCGATAGCCTCGTGGTTTCTGGTTTACATTTTTGTGATATTTGATCTTACTTCTTATTTTTATTTTCAAGATTTAAAGCACTTATCTTCAATATTATTTCCATCTTTTAAGCTCTTTGAAATATTTCAATCTAAGTTCGTAAATATACTTATACTCAATACCTACGTGTTACACTCAATACCTCGTTACAGGGGTACTACTATCTAAGCTCGAAACCCGTATCTTCGGCCGAAGCTCTGACTGTTTATCATAAGATTAGTTAGTGGTGTGAACTAAAAATTGGTGACAACATGATTAAATAGTTGTACCGACTTCCTATGTATTGTCCGAACTTATGAATTCAGAACTAAAGGCCAAGACCTACAGAGCGCGATCGGTTCTGGCGATGCGATCTCTGTAAAGGCAGAAAGCGAAGCGTTATGACGCCAGCAATGAGAAAGAACATATTTTTCATTCATAGGTTACAGAGATCGCATAGATACGAATGGTATCGTCGGATCGGTGAACTAGATCCCGGAACGGAGCGGACTGGATCGCGATCTGTGGGCCTTATTTGGGATTAGAGAAGATTCCGAACGATAGAAGTAGGATTCACTGAAAATTTCGAGTACGGGCCCGTATTTTTGCTGTCGGACTTAGAGAGTAGATCCGTCGATTGCTGTTTGGAAATAATCACCACGATCACGATTTTAGAAGACGAGTTAAAAACAAATGCATTAGACATAGCACAATCGCATTCTTAACGAGAACTATAAAAACAACAGTTTCGCTAAATCCTCAGAGAATTCAGACTGTGCTATACATTCTCAAGATTACAACAACACTCAAAAATAGTTTCAGAGAAATGATATTACGTAACCGAGCTAATTTCGTGAGGCGAATAAACTAGATTTAAAACATTAACGAAGAAAGTGGACGAAGATTTGGGTTACAAAATCGGGTCAAATTAAACTGTTCTGTTTTGAAAGGAAAATCGCAAATGCCTTCGAAATGGTGGCGGTGGTGATGCTGGATCATGTCACCCGCAGAACCGACGATAGGTGGAGTAGGAAGGTTCTCGAATGGAGACCGAGTGTAGGTAAGCGTAGGATGGGACGGCCCCCGACAACATGGACCGATGACCTGAAGAAGGTGGCTGGCAGTGCCTGGATGAAAAAAGCGGGAGATCGTGCGCTGTGGCGCTCCCTGGAAGAGGCATTATGTCCTGCAGTGGACTGCAATAGGCTAAGATGATGATGATGATGAAGATGATGGTGATGCTGGCACCTTTCGTGTGAGGATGTGGACACCCTCTGGTGTCAGAGTTAAGTCCACGTGGCCTAGCAAGACGTTTTAAAGCGTGAGTGGTTCCGCTCTTGGAACGAGATGGCGCTAGAGGACTTGTAAGGCTGTATCTCTTTCCCACAACCTAACTACCCACGCTTTAAGATGTTATGGTAGGCCACCAGATTTCCTCATGATGTTTTCCGTCCAAAGTAAACTTAGAAAGTGCATCATCATCTGCCTAGCCTTTTCCCAACTATATTGGGGTCGGCCAAAGAGAATTAGAGGCTTTATTGTCATTGGGGTCGGCATTCCAGTCGAACCAGGTGCAGCTGGATATCAGTATTTTACATAAAGCGACTGCCATGTCTATCGGACCTCCATAACTTAGAAAGTACCGTCAAACGGGACGAATAAGGAAGCAGGTGAATCGGGGCAAAACTATATCAAGGGTTTTAGAATTGAATTAATATTCGTCATAAATAATAACAACTACTCAATTTTACTTATTGAATAATTTACTACATTATTTTGAGACCAATTTGGCAATGTACCATCACAATTTATGGTTAAAATCCCTATCAAAATCTCTTTCAAAGTTTTGTCTCAATTCACTCCTGCGTCTCTATTCACCTCGTTTGGCCCGGTACATGTGAATTGAAAAAACTAGTAATACCGAAGAATTCCGAGATGGCTTCGGACTTATTAATTTATTATATAAGTCCAGGTTTTCTCACGATGGTTTTCGTAACCCATGTCAGTGAAGTCCAAAGGAAACTTAGAAAAGAACACTTCCACTTAACAGTAACCCCATTAATTACAAAACGACATTGTAACCTTTTACTAACAATTATAATTCCAAGATTCTTCATTTAACATTCAACCGTTGCAAAAATGGACATCGATTTCGAAAATTCGCACAAACTATTTCTTTTTCCAATGAAAGCTCTTGGGACACATCCCGAAACCCAGCTAAATATGAATTGGTTTATGAAATACTGTATAACACACGGTCCTTTTGTTATCTTCGCAACCATTGTCGTCTACAATTCATACATCAATTCAATTAATAACGATTTTTCTGAAGCTTGCAAAAATGGGGTGTTATTCCTCACGTACTTTGGAGCCAGCTTAAACAATATCATTCTTCTCTGGTATCGAGATTTGATGAAGAATCTTCTCGATATGATGAGAAATGACTACAAAATGGCAGGCGAACTACCCAGAAATGAACAGTTGATATTTGAAGATTACGTTAAAAAGAAGATTGCTGTCTGTAAGCTCTGGTTTATCTTATTCGCAATGTCTTTAAGTTTATTTTGTATTAAAGCCGTCGTGCTTATGATCTACTACTCCATCATTGGTGAGCCAAAGATGGTTCAGCTGTATGACTTAGTCTACCCAGATTGCATTGAAAATAGAAAGGATGAAATACCTATGTATCTTGCTATATATCTCTTTATTTTTGCCTATGGTGTGTACGCCGGTTTTGTCTTCATGAGCTTTCTACCATTTGGGCCTGTGCTCATGCTACATGCCTGTGGACATTTGGAGATCATCAAGCAGAGAATTGAAACCTTATTTACTGGAAATCCAAAGGATGTGAACAAAAAATTAAATGACATTGTGAAGAAACTGCAGTATACATACAGGTGAGTACAGCTTACTACGATTATTAATGCGAAAGGATGGATGGATGTTTGTTACTCTTTCACGCAAAAACTACTGAACGGATTTGAATGCAATTTGTTAGATACATAGTTTGGAATCTAGATACTACATTTTTTTTTTGTTTAAGTATGGTAAAATCATCAAATGAGTCCTCCCACCCAGGGCAGGGCGGGAGGGACTGTCAGACTCGTACTGATTAAATTCCACGGTGTCCTTCAATAGCCCTTTACGTTCCGGGGTCACGCTAATTCGTTAGTCCCGTGACCCCGGCAGGCAACCTAGATACTACATAGGATATTTTTTATTCCGGTATGAAGTTTCCATGGGATAATTACATCCACTAATCCTACTAATATTATAAATACGAAAGTTTGTGAGGATGTATGTATGTGTATGTGTTTGTAGGTATGTTTGTTACTCTTTCACGCAAAAAACACTGAACGGATTTGGCTAAAATTTGATATACAGCATAGTTTAAAACCTGGATTAACACATAGGATAGTTTTTATCCAGATTTTATGTTCTCGTGGGACAATTTTCGAGTTGTCGCGGCTGAAGCCGCTGGCAACAGCTAGTGATTAGATAATTACCGAATATCACGCGGACAACACCGCAGGCTTAGGCTAGTATTTTTATATATTTTGATGACATCTTATTTAAAGTTCATTACATAAGTCGTAAAACAGATTAAACCATTAGATTATTCGAAATGGTTCATAAATGTAACATAAATCATTTAGATTTGTTGTAGGTTTGATTTAGATTTATTTCATAATTTTGTGAAGCAGGAAGAGTCGTAATCAACCGACAGTCTAATGAGAAAATTAATATGTAATAGCGGGAATGGTCTGAACATGATTATAACAGAGGAAATCACATATCAATAATAGGGGTTAGATTCTCTGACGATATAAAGAATTTTTTCATTCTAGTAGTAGAATATGAGATAAACAAATAAATAGACAAACACGAAGATCACATTACTGATGATAAATGTTATGTGATTGAAAAGAACTATGTCCAGCAGTAGACTGTTGATAAACTACAAATTGTTACAATTTTGTGGAAGTCTCTTAGTTTAGTATCACATAAGGAGACCCATGTTTAGCAGAAGATAAATAAACTAACAAATATTTTGATGAAAGAAACAGCAAATTATGATTGCGTAGACTAGTGTTTCGACCAAACACAACGACTTGAACTCGAAATTAACGAAAACAAAGAAATAAACAACGTAGTTAACACAGTGGTTCAACATAAAATCTACAAAACAACTACAAATTGTTGCAGTTTCGTGGAAACGGTGAAGGAATGTTTTAAAGTATTCTATGAAGTAACGTTGAAGATCTCTGCGCTTGCGCTGCCTGTCACATTCTATGCTTTGCTGGACGTAAGTGTGGACTTTTGTATTTTTAGAGAGTTTTGTAATTACATGGAATGAGACTGGTTGTAAGAAGAGGGATTATAGACAATGACAACAATAAATTTTTTTATTACTTATTATAAGCCAGTACTGTCCCACTGCTGGACAAAGGCCTACTTCCATTCCTTCCAACGTTCACGACTTGCGTCACCTCTTTCCATTTCTCAAGGAAGACATCCAGTTCGTCCCGCCATCTCCTTCGAGGTCTACCGCGGCCCCGTGTCGCTGTTCCAGGGCACCAATCATGAGCTTTGCGTGCCCACATCTCGTTCGGCATGCGGCAGACATGTCCAGCCCAGTCCCATTTTAGTTGGGCAGCCTTTTGTGCCACGTCAATAATTTGTGTTTTGGAGCGCAATGTAGTGTTTCGAACGTGTTATGTTAACTTAACACCTAAGATACTGCGCTTCATTCCACGTTGGAATACTAAAATTAAAGGAAGAATGTTATGGCTATAGCATAACTACAGTTGATTATTAATTAATGTGGTAATAACATCAAATGAGTCCTCCCGCCCTTTGTAGAGCAGAAGGGACTGTTAGATTCGTACTGACTAAAATCCACGGTGTTCCTTCAATAGCTAGTAACATTTCAGGGTCGTCCCTGAAATGTGAAAGAGAATTCCTCGACCTCAGCAGGCCTCTATGGGGGCTACGTCAGATTGCTAATGTAACAGCATGGGCCACGCGTGAAACACGACGCGCCGTCGCTGTCGACCTGGGCATGATCTATGATCCGACGGCGAGTAGTAGGTGACTCGCTGTCCACATGCCCGCATCCTCAATATCACTTGTTTGGCAACATTGAAGAAAATACTAGTTATCACAAGCCAAGATAAATTATGTCCATTTTTCATTTGTACAAATTGCTGCTATGTCTCCAAAAAATCTAAAAGGCAGACAGATTGAACCATCATTAAATTTAATCTTCGTTGCTAGCCGATCAAATTACAGCATCCAAACATTTAGTTTCCGCGAATCCATTCACTAAAACCCAGTATCAGATCAAATCCTACATCTCTTGGATTCGTTCCAAGTCTTCGCATGTTACGTCTATTATTTTTCCGTGATTCAACGAAAAGAAATCTCGCAGACAACATGACAAAATTGAGCTGTTACATCAAATTAATGAGATTTCATATCGATTTCAGCTTTTTTCTATAAGTTTTTTTTTTTGTGTAAACATGTAGTTGGTCGGTTATTTATTGGTTCGGAGAAAAATGGGATGAGTCATTTTATACTTTTTTAATGATATTTTGTACATATTAAAGTTTGTAAGTTCAGATTTACGAAACTATGATTTTAAAATTTCTTCAATTATTGGGAAACTACATTCGAACAAAAGTTCCTGTGGATTAAATTGGGCGTTACAGCAGCGTAGCTGTGGAGGAAGCCGCTGGTAAAACCTAGTCTATTCTACATCATCATTCCATCATCATCATCAGTGCTATAGGCTGTAAATTATACTCATTTATATTATTCACATCAGAAGAGCTATCATATTTTTTCTCTACCGCGAAAACTAAGCAATAGCACGGGTGAGCGAAGGGATCCGAGACGGTGGCCAAATTATCCAGTACTGAGATAATTATCGAAACACGCGGGCGAAACCGCGCTTAAAAGTTAGTTTCGATCATAAATCTTTCACCCTCTCTGTTAGAGTAGGTCTAACGTCTTCTGGAGATCTACACTTCACAGCTGTATCTTAATATTTTATTAGCAAGTGTTTCAGTTTCAGTAAATAAATGTAAACTGTAGTTTCAGTAACTAGGCCAAGTTTTAGATGGAATTTTACCCAATCCAGTTTAAATTGTATCTAAATGGGGTCATTTATTTATTTATAGAAACTTGACTTTTATCGTTCAAAAGGATCTAAATCTATGCTCGATACAAATATGATTTGAGATAAGGAAATTTTAATTTAATTTATAAGCAGAGAAATGTATACGAGAACTTCTGGTTGCAATTTTTTTTTTAATTTTTTTTTTGGCAGGAATTTTGTCCTGTGTCGTGGGTGCTTTTACAAACATAGAAATTCACACAAACACCTAGACCGAGAACAACTAATTGTAGGTCATACAATTTGTTCCGTTTGATGATCGAACCCGCGACACGTTTGCGCAGCAGACGAACGTTGAGCCACTGCGCCAACAGTGCCGTATCTAAAGCGAAGTTGCATAAAACCAATAAGCAATGGTCGCTCATTCACTTGCCTTTTACGTTCCAGAGCCGCGATGCCCCTTTGACAATCAACGAAACTCAACCAAGTTGACCTGACACTCACAAAAAAGGAAGATTATTATTACAATCTGAGAAATTGACTAAGTTTCTATATTCAGACATTTGGTATTGTTTTTCCAGGGCCTACAACATGGTGTGTTCAGTTTAGAGTTCACATCGTTCATACTGAGCGGGATGGCACTGAGCAGTACCCCTTGTTATTACAGCGACATGCTTCTGGAAAAGGTAACAATTTTAATACTATTTTTGGCATTGTGAAATCATCAAATGAGTACATTCACCTTGAATGGGTCAGAAGGGACTTTCAGACCCCTTTGATTAGCTAAAAGTCCGTCTTTCTTTCGGCTGCCGTTTGAGTACCAGGGCCACGGTGCCCTGCTTAGACAGTCCCGTACCCCGAAGGAATTTAAAATTTTTTATATACGAGTACTGCTTGTTCCGATGGTATTATTAAACAACCTAGTACTATACCCTGAGTTGATTTGACCCTTAATAAAACATCACGCTTGTAGCAATCGAAGGGTTAGGCAGACATGTGTCTATAGTGTAATATTAGGTATCTATAGAACAGTGGAGGCCCAGTGTTATCGGCCCTGACTTACGGGTAGGTCGTGGTTTCGAACCCAGCCAAGTGCATTAACTTTCTGTAATCCATTTTATCACCGCTGCTCACAAAACGGTGAAACAAATATAGTGAGGAAACCGGCATGTTCTACAACCAAAACATCGAAGACATGTGAAGCCTGTGTCCCAGCAGTGGGAACATTATAGGCTGATTTTGTACGGTTCTATAGTGCTACACCCACATTTCAAAACACAAACACACAATGCGTCTTTGCCAGACCTGGGAATATAACCCAAGATCTGGATACTCCATTCCATTTCAACAGCGCTAGTACTAGACCAATGAGGAAGACCATAATATGCTTGTCTTTTTCTTCCCTAGGGAGAGGAAGTACGTCTATCTCTATATAAATGCGGGTGGGAGCGTCAGTACAATCGGCGTGTGCGCAGTACTATACTGTTGCTATTGACCCGTTGCGCTCGACCTATCGCTATGCAGACTATGTTCACTCCACTTTGCTTTTATGCTCTAACTGATGTAAGTTTTACTTTTAATGAGAAGATTCCAACCATCTTACTACAAAAAGATAAACATCTGTTGAACACTCTTGTCTAAAAAAAGTGTACCTAACTATAAAACGACCCTAACATCAAAGTCAAATGCCATTTTGCAGTTGACACTTTTTTTAGACAAGTGTTCAACAGATGTTTATCTTTCTTTTGGTATGACGGTTACCGTCTTGCCACTTGATATACTTAAGTGTAATTTTGCAGTTACACTTTTTTTAGACAAGTGGTAAACATTATTTTTATCTTTTTGTGGTAAGGTGGCTTTTATCTAAATGTTTGAATGACACCAGCAAAATTATCATTATATTTTTTATTATTGCTATGTGTGTCCAATATCAAATAAATATTTTTGTATTGTATTCTAAATATTGACTGTTTTTATTTCAGATGTTTCATCAGGCCTACACGATATTTAATCTCATGAACGCTATGTTGAACTAATCTTGAACCTGCTATAAACATCATAATATGTAGCTGAATTTGATAAGATGTCTGCACATGTATCAATTATCGGAATTTAACATTTTCATGCTTAAAACATCTTTCATTAACGGATTTACTAACTTCGCAAGGTCATACATGAGAAAGGGTTTTCCATTGCAAATTGTCAGTACATACATGTTATTTTTCAAAAAAAATTGAAATTATTATATATTATTATCGAACATCACATATTATTTATGTCGTATGCACATTATAAACTTTACTTATAAGTTAAATATATTCGCATTAAAAACCTAAATAGTTTTTTTTACTTAAGAAGTCATAAAGACTCTGAACAAACTATATTTAGGTTTCCCTACACTACTCGTAAAAATAATGTGGTATAATTCAACCAAGATATTGAATATCCAAAACCTGACACCGCTGTCACTACTAACAAGAAAAGGTCACTCAACACCTTTGAAAAAAAACAAGAAAAAAAAGAAATGAAAGAAAAAAAAAAACAGAATAAAACGTTGCCATTGACCACTTCAATTATTTCATGACAAGCATGACTAGTGATCTAAATTTCAACTTCAGTTACAGTTCTGTAATAATGTACGTGACAGGCATCACGCCTTCTTACTGAAAATTAAAAGCTTCAGGACCAGCTTGATTGATACGATGTAATTTGCAATACTGAAAGGTAATTGGATTTATTTAATGCGAAGTCGTGGTTCGCCAGACATTTTTTCTTTTATGAAAGTCATAAAATTTAAATTTGAATTCAGAGAAAATTCTCTTTGAAGGTAGCTTAATGTATAATTCTATCAACATTTACGAGATTAACATTTTATATTTGAGCTGTATGTTGAAAAAATAATAGAAGTTTTTTCATTATGACGTCACATGTGCTCGCTTTGTTCGCGAACTGTCTTTTTGTTTTCTTTATTGTGATTAAAAATATTTTTACTACAGCGAAAAGAAATAATTAAAACAAAAATCTTGCCTTTAATTGTATAAATAATCATTATTATTTATCACAAAAAAATAATACTCCATTGACCGGTCTTAGTAGCTGTAAAACCGTTGAGGATCTATTCGTGTTTTTAAGAATCAGGAAACGTAAGGAAGGATGCCCTCAGACTAGTTGGAGTGATAATCTTCCTAGGGTGAATAATTGGGTTTAGGGACCGTGGTCCCACTACATTGTCCAACTAGTTGCATATTAATAATACTATTTGGACCACGAGACGAGATTAACTGCCGTTGTCCAACTAAAAATGATGATTGGACAACTGCCCCAACCAAAGAGTCGTAGGCCAACTAGTTGGACAATGCAATTACAGACCACAGTCCCTAAACAAATTTAATGGTTGTAGCTAAATAAGCAAATAAAACTTGTGTTAATGGTGAGCAAAGGGAAAGAATTTAATATGTCCAAAAGTGAACTGCTGATGCTGATGATGATGAACACAATTACGGCGAAACTATTGATTTATCATAATTTATCCAAAATGGCTACCATTCAGTGGAGGTTGGGTTCCAACCACGAGTAAAGCAATTTTCTTGACAGAATTGAGCAATCTATCTCCCCTCTAAATTTGTACAGACCTAGACCGGATACATGGTCTATTGTATTGAAAATAACAGTAAAAGTTGTCACTGGCTCTTAATACAATGCTTATAAAAAGCCAACCAGTGGTAACTAGAATTCTGAATACTTAGTTTTCTGATGGAAATTGTATTAAGCTATACCTTCTTACATAATTCACGTAAATCCAAAAAACTATGGAAATTAATTTCGATAAAATCTTCAAAATCAACATCAAAGCGATGACACTAAACCAATGCCATCCAAACATAACAAGAAACAAGAGATGGTTTCTCCATTTCTTCATCATGCACGGTATATTCTCCATCGTATTCCTCATCATCATGTACAATATAATATTCCATGATTTGAAGAATAACAATTTCTCTAAAACTTGCAAGAACGGAACGTTTTCAGTTGTCTATATCGTTGTTACATTGCAATATGGAATCATGCTGTGGAAACAGAATCTGTTGAAAAAATTGATAAAGACAATGAAAAAAGATTACGAATCAATACGTTCTTCAAATACTGAAGACCAGAGTATAGTCTTGAAATATGCTCAAAATGCATATGTAGGCAAACAATGGTTTATAATTTCAATTTTAGCAACTTGCATGTTTCCTATTAAGAATATCGGCAGTTACATTCATAACTATGCTATTGGAGAATTCAAAATGGTACCTTTGTATGATTTAGTATATCCTGGAGTTGTTGAAGAAAAGAAAGATGATTTGCTTGTGTATCTTGCTTTATACGCTATTTTAATGTACTATGGGGTGTATTCCGGAATGATGTATACTTCTTTTGTGCCCCTTGGTCCTACGTTTATGCTGCATGCGTGTGGACGGATTGAACTGCTGACAAAACGTATGGAAGGTCTGTTTAAGAAGTATAGAGGAGATGAAGTTATGGTGGAGCTGAGAAATATTGTAGTGGAGTTACACAAGATTTATGAGTAAGTAACAATCGATTTGTAAAATGTTGAAATTTCGAAAGACTTCGAAAGTGTTGGTCCTTCGAATCCAACTTAATAGCTCAAAAAATTAATAGCCTGTAACAGGCTATTTAATTTATAAAGTTTACAAATAGATGCTAGCAATACACGTGAATTAATATTTCGAGATAATATTATTTTGTTTGCAGTTTTATAGACCGAATTAAAGACACATTCAGAGTGGCATATGAACTAACGTTGAAGGCTACTACTATTATTTTACCGATAACTATTTATGAAGTTAATGAGGTTAGTAACTTATTGTTTACAAACAATCCATTGATTACTCTATATTTGGTATAGTGAATGTCTGTTTCAATTCAATTCTGTGTCCGGTAGCTTCTTGAAGCATCTCTGTGTTCTAAATTCGTGATTCAACATATTTCGTTTTACCACAAAAAATATAAACTTCTGTTGAACACTTGTCTAATAAAACTGTCAACGTCAAAACGACATTTCACATTGATATAAGGGTCGTTTTGCAGTTACATTTTTTTTAGACAAGCGTTCAACAGTTTATTTTTTGTGGTACGATTAGTTGAGGATCCGCAGCAGCCAGAAATTATCATCGTCAATGACTGTCATTTTCCTTCCACTACTGAGTATATTCCTTTTTCTCTTTTGCTACAATACTATAATCTTGTAGTCATCTACCATTCTGTAATTGACCCAGATATACCTAATCCCAAATACCATCTCCCTTCTATTTCCATCGCCCATTGATCTGATAAACAATGCGTGATTACTTCACTCAGATGAACATTATAAACAATTTACTGGTAATTTGTTTGTTTATTCCTTGCAGTCCTTTGGCGAAGGAGAGATCAGTTTGGAATTCATCACGTTTGTAGTAGGAGGCGCTTTGATCAGCAGTTCGCCTTGCTATTACGGTGAATTGCTTATGGAAAAGGTTTGGTATTATTACTTTGCACCAGTATACACTGTGCAATATTCTAAACTTCCAAAATATCGATTGAAATTCGAGTTTTTTGTGTCGTATTACGTGTTTTCACAACCCTGACCTAAAGCTAGACTTGTATAGCAAATTTATCTAAAATGAAATAAAATGTTACCAGATTCAGTGCGACTTAACGAAAAATAAAAAGTTATAAAGGAGTTTTTAATAAAATTTTAAGAAGTTGATAAATCATGGTGCCAACATGCCCTGTATAATATTGCCCCTGGAAAGAGGTTTTCCAGGATTGTCCAGTTAAGCAGCTCACGACCTCATCTAGGTTAACCTGCGAGATGCAACTCGGATTTCTTAGGTGTCCTGTTTTTTTCCAAGCAATTCCCACTTAACCTTTCGGATCCCCGGATGTTTCAAATTGCGTCAGGCAATAATTCACGTTTTAAAAAAAGTAGATCTCATTATACATTATTATCTGTCTTACCACAAGAAAGATAAACATTTGTTAAACACTTGTCTAAAAAATAGCCAACTCCAATATAAGGGTCGTTTTGCAGTTACACTTTTTTTAGGCAAGCGTTCAATAGATGTTTATCTGTTTATGGTAAGACGGTATCTCATCAAACTAAAGTTTTCCTGAAAACTATCCAATATCGAATCATTAAAACTGTATCATGTGCTCTAATCTGTTGCTAAATCAACATAACCCAGTAGCTAGAGACACACTTTGTAGAAACGATTTACCTCAGTTTCGTCTGGCAATGTGCCCAGTCGTCCCTTTAATTTCCTTGACTACCTAGTTAAACGTATATTTTCTTTGTTTTTCTTTTATGAACGGACACTTTTTTATTATGTTGGTATTAGTGAGAATGTAACTATGTCATTATTAGAAACTGTCATGTTTTTTTTTTTTTTTTTTTTTATTTATTTATTTTAGGTCGCTTTTTGTTTTGATAGAAAACAACAGATTTGGAATAAAAAGGCGGTGAGAGGTCAGATTGTGAGTTAAGTTGCGACACATGTTTGTTTTTCGGGACTTGTCCGGGATTAAAAGACTAGATAACCCAACGATTTTTTAAAACTAAATAAGCTGTAAATAGAACAGAAGCAGAATTCTCTTATTTAGAATCTTACTCACCTCAAAAGAAAATTGACCTACATAAAATAATCGAGCGGAAGTGTAAATAATAGCATCCACTTTTCCGGACATATTAAATAATATACCTATCAACGACCACAACAGGGCAAAAAGGCGTGTATCATAGAACAAAATCCTTTCTGAAAAAGTGTCATTGATGACTAACGAAGAAGTTATAGACCTTAAATAAATAAGATTAAGGGCGACAGATGGTGAGATGGATGACTTCCTCGTGAATTGACGAGAAAAAACACGCCATCGATGGAAGTGGAAAGAATGGGGGGCTTTGAAGAATGACCACAATACAGTTATTACTTCCATCATTAACATTTTCCTCTTCTGCTCAGGGTGAAGCATTCCGACAAGCAGTATACTCCTGCGGCTGGGAGCGTCTCTACGACCGGCGCGTGCGCACCACCATAGCGCTGATATTACAGCGAGCGCTCCATCCCACAGCCATACGGACCATGTTCAGAACTGTCTGTTTGGATGCACTGGCTGATGTAAGGAAGATTCATTCACTTTTGCAATATCACTACTGAGAAATACAAGGAGTTGAAGTATTGGATTGGATTGGTTGAAGTTTGTTCAGATATTTGACAGTCGGTCATGCAGTTTTTCGAATATACAGACGCCAATACATCAACCTACTCGAATGTGTCAAATATGGCATTCGAACGTGAACCTTCTTGTTTTGCGATAAGATGAAAATCAATTGCAGGACAGCTCGATGTGCTCGATTTTTTTTCAAATTAAAGCTGTCATTCCATTATGCATTAAATCTGAAATCGCAAGCAACATCCACCTGTAAGGGGAATAAATTGCTGAAACCTGACCACAAGTCAACAATTAATTAAGTTCACGTTATAATTAATAAACGATACAAAAACTTTTAAACAAAAAAAAACATAGATTGACATCGTTCCCGTACTGCCGTTAATTGAGACCGTCAATTCCAAGACAAAAATATAAACATATTCTGTTGAACACTTGTCTAAAAAAAAAGTGTAAAAGCAAAACGACCCATAAATCACTCCTGCAGAATTGTCGACATCGACTTTGGTGCCATAAACCAAAAATAGAATAGAATAGACCCTATCAACGTGAAACGTCGTTTTGACGTTGACAGTTTTTTTAGACAAGTGTTCAACAGATGCTTATCTTTTATGTGGTAAGACGGTATCTCTTCAGCAGTATAAGTTTCCACCAATGCAGATGTCTTAATTAACATCCTAATAAACCAAACATCCCAATACCCGAAAGAAATAAAATCTAAACACGAAACAGCTCATAAAATTTTATTTCACAGAAACAGTGACATTAACTTTTACGATTTCTCTTTTTTTCAGCTTTTTCATCAGTCTTACGCCATATTTAATCTCATGAACACTATGTGGAATTGAGAGATTAGATTTTGAAGCTGAAGATTGAATCTTTAATCTGAAGAAGGAATCTTTCGTGAGAGCACTAAGTCACGGTTGTAGTCATTACACTCAAATTAATCTTCTTTCAATAAATCGCTTTTTGAATGTCTGTACGCAAATAGCTTTTGAACGACTGCACCAAATTGGATAATTCTCAATTGCTGTGTTTGTTTTCGTGACAAGGTTCGTTTGTAAGAATGTTTTCAGACAACCGGGAAGGCTGGGTAGCATAAAAATTACATTCGAGTATCTAAATTAGATTCCATAGCACAGCACAGAGATGTCAAAAAATGTCTATAATAAATACCTAATAAAAAAATTCAACAGTGCTTTTTATATAATTTCAAACCCAAAACCTTCAGGAAAAAACTTTGTGGAACCAGGTGTTTGAGCCTATAGGTACCTATTTTGTACTGCCGTAGCCGAAATCAGTCAGGAGGACTTTAAACACATTATGTTTAAATCCTAATATTGATCTATTTTCTTTGACGCCAGCTTATTCTCATTAGACATTTTATTAAAGACTAGTTTAGAGAAATTCGGTTATTGATTGGTTAAGACGTAGATTGAGATCAAGATTGCGACCGAGATACATGATTAATTTCTATCGTAAATTTTTCGCTGCCTCGGACGAAAGATGTCGCGTCTATGTGTAAGAAATTCTTTTTTTAGTTTTTATGTATTGGTCGGTGAATTTAATAGACTGCTTGGAATTCTCACGAGCATTGTTCCAAAAGTCCTATAAATAAAATTATATTTCGTCCCTTCATTCTTCAGATACAAATTACCATGTAGTGCCTTTATTCTACAAGGCTCTATTCGCACGTTTAAAGATCGACTTTTAGTCGATTGTCATATTTTTTTTTTACCACACTACCGCCGCGTCGCGTGACGTCTGTGCTGTGAACATCATTCCTTTTTCTTGCGAGGCATCGTTCGCACGTACCGTATCTAGTGCTCACCAAGCGTTATAATGCCAAAAAGAAATCAAGAAAGAATTGAACGGTATCACCGAAAAATTCGAAAATTGGAACATCAACAAAGAAAATACAATAGAATTATTTATCCTTCATCGGACGACTCCGATCAAAATACAGGTTAGTAAATCATTATTTATTAAGTGATTTGTGGGTTGGTCACATATTGCCGAGAGATTATAATCTCTAAATTTGTAATGCCTGGAGGTTGACCGTGTGTCATCACGAAGGTAACTCGCTATACCTAGAGGTTAACCGCGTGTTAGCACAAAGGTAATCGTAATTGTCTAAAGGACGATTATGTTAAAACAACTTAAATGCCTGGAGGTGGATTGTATATCCTCACGAAGGTTAAAAAGTGTCGCTTTAGCGTCGTAATACTCGTATTACCAGAGAAATTAAGAGTGTTAACGCAACAAAAAAAAAAAAAATATACCTCTACCCTCAATTTTTTAACTTTTCTTATTTTATTGTTTTAGACGACGCGCGTCGAAATGACGCCGATCCAGACGCTATAGGGCTAATAGATCAGACTGGCAATGACATATCACCCGATGAGGAGATCAAACCTAATGGTGAACGGGAACCAAGTCCAGTACCGGAATTGGATCCTACCATTCTTTCTGCCTTAGGTGAGACCACGGCGGAGACGCCAATGTTTGGCCCTTAGATTCACGAAAACTTATCGCAGCTTTGGCTACCTATTCTCCGCAAAGGGATGAATAAGGAGACTAAGGAGAGGCTTCAAAAGGAGTACCTCGTTCCGGAGAATTGCCCATTATTACAAGCGCCTAAATTAAACCCGGAAATTTCGGCCGCAGTAAATGAAGGTACCCGTGTTCGTGACAAAAGAGTAGAAGGAGTACAGCAACAATTAGGTCACGGAATAGCCGCTCTTAATAAAGGGTTAGATTTGCTTCTTGACGATGGCAAGGACAAAGTTCAGGCTATTAAATTCTTAAGCGACAGTTGTCGCTTACTGTGCGATCTGCATTTCGAAGAGACAGAGGCGAGAAAGAAGTTCGTCACTCCGGGTTTGGATAAATCCTTTTTAAATATCATGCAAGATAGTGATCGTGATGAATTGCTTTTTGGAAGCAAACTTTCTGAAAAGATAAAGGCCACGAAAGTTATCGAAAAACATGGTTTGCAAATCAAGAAGCCCGTACCGACTTCAAAAACACCAACTTCATACCAACCAACTTCGAAGCGGCAGCGCTCCCAGGGAAACTGGGGAGGCCCTCCTCGCTTCTCGTCGAAAAGAGGGGGGAGGGGAGGGCCAAGGAGGACTGCACCAGCACCTCGCAAGCCCCAGACAGGCGCAGCTCAACCGAAGACAACTGCCCAGAGCAAACAGCGTGCAGCAGCTCAGCAATAGAGGTACATGCTGGGAGAATCCAGCACTTTTATAATTGTTGGCGTAAAATTACTGGAAACCCATTAATTCTTAAGTAGGTATCTGAAGGATACTCCATTCCATTTTCAAAAGAAGTGACACAGGTATCAGCCATACCTAATTATGTATCTCCGAGCGACCAACCGCATATGTCACAAGCTATCAACAAATTGTTAGACTTAGGAGCTATATCCCCTTATCATAGATCCAAAAATGATTTTATTTCCAAAATATTCCTAACGCCTAAACCTAGTGGAGGGAAAAGGTTTATTTTAAATTTAAAAGCTTTAAATAAGTTTGTTTCCACTGCTCATTTTAAAATGGAAGACCATAGGACTGCAGCTAAACTTTTACCTAAAGAAGGTTTCATGGCAACTATTGACTTAAAGGAAGCATATCTTTTAGTCCCTATTTGCAAAGAACATCGTAAATACTTACGTTTCCAGTTTGATCGAACCTACGAGTTCAATGCAATGCCATATAGTTTATCTGTTGCTCCTAGGGTTTTCACGAAGTTAATGAAAGAGGTTATTAACCATCTAAGATACAGGGGTTTTAGATCAGTTATATTTCTCGATGACATTTTTTGCATCGGTAATACTTATGATGAATGCCGTGACAACGTTAATGAAACAATAACATTGCTCAAGTGTTTAGGCTTTGTCATTAATTTCAAAAAAAGTTGTCTCGAACCCCGACAAATTTGTAAATTTTTAGGATTCATATTTAATAGCGTCGATATGTCTCTAGGCCTGCCAGATGACAAAAGAACAGGGATTATGCAATTGGTCACTAAGTTTTCTTCTTTTCCTAAGTGTTCCATTAGGGAACTGTCACAATTGATCGGAGTACTTACTGCAGCCTGCCCTGCAGTCAGATATGGGTGGTTATACACTAAAACTCTCGAACGTCAGAAATATTTAGCTCTTCAAAGGTATGGTCACTTTGAAGCAAAAATTAGATTGTCGGAAGTCATTTTACCTGACCTAGAATGGTGGAGACGGAACATTAACTCAACGTACAACGCGTTGAGAAGAAATGAACATTTTGAATTGGAAATATATACCGACGCTTCTAGAACCGGCTGGGGGGCAGTCTGTAATGGAAATCGAGCAAACGGTGGCTGGAAAAACCAGGAATTATCATTCCACATTAATTACCTCGAACTGCTAGCGGTTTTTCTAGGTTTGAAGTGCTTTGCAAGCTTGCATTCTAATTGTTCCGTTTTGCTTCGCGTGGATAATACAACTGCTATCAGCTATATTAACCGTATGGGAGGAGTTCGGTTCCCACATTTAAATGAACTGACCAAAACAATTTGGCAATGGTGCGAGAAGCGAAATATATTTCTGTTTGCGTCTGACATTAATACACATGATAATATAGAAGCCGATGAAGAATCTCGGAAAATTAATGTGGACACAGAATGGGAACTATCGGATTGGGCTTTCCAAACAATAGTTCAAACTTTAGGTGAACCAAAAATCGATCTATTCGCTTCCCGCACCAACACCAAATGTAGTCAGTACATTTCATGGAGACCTGATCCTGATTCTACAACAGTTAACGCTTTTACAGTTAGCTGGCGATCAACTTTTTTCTACGCTTTTCCACCGTTTGCTTTAATTCTAAAATGTTTGAGAAAAATTATTGACGACTCTGCCACTGGCATCGTAGTCTTCCCCTATTGGCCTGGCCAACCTTGGTTTCCATTGCTGCAAAGAATGATCATCTCAGATATTATTTTCTTGGATGCTAATGAGGACCTTTTGCATTCAAATTACAGATCTCGTCACCCGCTGCACAACTGCCTTACACTGGGGGCCGCGACGCTCTCAGGGCAGCATTTACGAGACTGAATACTCCGGACGTAGCGCTAGAATTAATGCTAGGCTCCATCTCGGATAATACAATGAAACAATATTCCGTCACTTACAAACATTGGTGGCAATTTTGTCTTGAAAATAACCTTAATACCTTCGAAGCTTCCGTATCATCGGTCATAGCCTTTTTGGTGGATCTCTTTCAAAAGGGAGCATCATATGGTGCTATCAATAGCCATCGATCTGCCCTTTCATTACTCCTCGGGAATAACATTGGAGCAAACGAGAAAATAAAACGTCTTCTCAAAGGTATTTACAGGCAAAAGCCATCTCGTCCCAAATATAACACAACTTGGGACCCAAAAGTAATACAACTGGACTACGTCTACCAATGGTACCCCAATACCGAACTTGACTTTACTAACCTAACAAAAAAAGTTACAATTTTATTAGCGTTATGTACCTCCCACCGAGTACAAACCTTCTCCCTTATTAGAGTGCAGAATATAAATAGATCCCCCATTGGTATTAAGATAAATATAACTGACATGATTAAGACTTTTGCAGCAAATCGAGAACAACCTGTTTTATACTTACCGTATTTCGTAGAAAACCCAAGGATTTGCCCTGCAAAGACTCTGGATGATTACTTAGAGGTAACATCTGCTTTACGTCCCGAAGGAATTGATAGTCTTTTACTTACCGTTAAAAGACCACATAAAAAAGCATCGTCACAAACTATCAGTAGGTGGATCAAGCAGACCCTAGCGGAGAGCGGCGTCGACGTCACAGTGTTCAGTGCGCACAGCACGCGCCACGCCTCCACCTCGGCGGCGGCCTCCGCTGGAGTCTGTATTGACACCATCAGGAAGACGGCTGGCTGGTCTAGCTCGTCTCAGACGTTTGCTCGGTTTTATAATCGACCTTTAATTGATGATGGAGTGTTTGCTCGATCTGTCTGCGCCATAAGTGATTTAAATGTAAATCATTAAATAGCTGTAATTATTTAAGTTAAAACTTGTTGAATCAAAACACATGAAAACATGTATTGTTTCTTTTTTCTCTGTTGTTCCAATAGTGATTGGGTACTTAATTTATCATTATTTACAATTAAAAACGGATTTCTGTTATTGATATAAAAATTAAAGTTTTCTACCGATTATTACTAAATTTTTATTTACTAATCTGAGAACCTATCTCTAAACATCTACATGGTAATTTGTATCTGAAGAATGAAGGGACGAAATATAATATAAGATCAAACGAACTTCTTGAAGTGAAGTTCGATCATTATTATATGAGTCGCTTCATTCGAAGATACAAAGTCCTCACCCACCCAAACCCAACGTAGAAAACTAATCTCTAAACAAGAATGATGTTCACAGCACAGACGTCACGCGACGCGGCGGTAGTGTGGTAAAAAAAAAAATATGACAATCGACTAAAAGTCGATCTTTAAACGTGCGAATAGAGCCTTGTAGAATAAAGGCACTACATGGTAATTTGTATCTTCGAATGAAGCGACTCATATAATAATGATCGAACTTCACTTCAAGAAGTTCGTTTGATCTTATATTATCTGAAAATAAATGAAATGCTGTAATAGCTGTCTGAAGAAAATAGATTGTCACACTCTATTAAACTTTTCAACTAGTCTTACTACCTAGTTGTATTTTAAAACAAAAGCATTTTCATATAATATCACGGTAAAAGCCACTGTTTCTATTAGCAATATAATATGAAACATTCATCATCATCATCAGCCTATAATGTTCCCACTGCTGGGACACCGGCCTCCTCTCTGTGAGAGGGAGTGGGCCATAATCCTTTACACGGGTTGGTAGATGACACATGTCTTCTAATTTGATTGTTCTAGGAGCATGCCGGTTTCCTCACGATGCTTTCCTTCACCGTTTTATAAAAAACTAGCAAACCCGGCGAACTCCGGTTCACCACCAGATGGCTTCGTTTTTTTTTTTCCTGAATTTTCTTTAACCTCACGGAGCCCGAGACCTTTCCAACGAATGCAAAATGTCAATAATTAAGCATTGTTACTGTATGAAAATAAAAAATAATATGGCTCTGTAGTGCACTAAAAAATGATAAGGGAATGCAATAATTAATATCGTAACACCGAATATGCCATAAATTATTTCTTATTTCCCAAATGCTTTTTTTACATCTAAAACTATAGTAGAGAGTTTTAGATGTAAAAAAAGCATTTGGGAACTTTACAAATGCTTTTTATACACCGGAAACGGTTACAACATCAAATTTTGTGTTTTAAATGCATTCCTATATAAATTTTTTAGTGCACTACAGAGACATATTTCTTGTTTTCATACAGAAAATTTTCCAAATTAATTAAAATTTGACATCTTTTTGCGACGTTGCGTTGGCAACTTTCAGAATGTGCGGCCTTAATTGTGTAATATCATTCGAATTCGATTCTTTTTTTTTAGCGTGGTAAAATCATCAAATGAGTCCTCCCACCCCGGGTAGGGCAGGAGGGACTGTCAGACTTCTACTGACTAAAATCCACGGTGTCCTTCAGTAGCCTGTTATGTTCCGAGGTCATGGTAAGGAAATAATCCCGCGACCCCGGCAGTTTTTGGCCCTCTGAGAGGGGGCCCCGTCATTATGCTGACGCTCTTTGAGGCGCGCGTGAGACACAACGCGCCGTCGACCCGGGCATGGTCCATGGTCGGGCAGCGAGTTGCCCTTTACTCGCTGCCCGCATGCCCGCGCCTACGGTGGCCGGAGATCGTCTGCCGACGTCCGACGCCGCGGGCGCCTACCACATTCGAATTCGATTCGGCGTAGAAAACCACGGGTTTCATGCTTAGAGATTAGACCCCCTGTGACGTAAGTAAGTATAATAAACGGGAACTTTGACGTTTATTTATTGAAAAAAAAAAAATATCGTTCGGACACTAGAGGTGCTTGTTCAATTGCCCATACAATAAAAGTAATAAATTATTTACTTCAAGTGCGCTTTCAATAAAAAATACAATCTTGTTTTAAGGGATCAGGACAGGTTCTTGCGACAAAAAATTAGTTATGCTCATCGATCTGCCTGATTTGTTGCTGTGCATATCTTGGAGTACGATATGGCTAGGCATATCACAATGTGGCTAATTCAACGATTAACCGGCGACATATCTATGTTGCCAACCTTTTGAATTTATTCAGCTTACTTTGTATTTGTAACACTTGTTGGAAATTAATATTAAGATTTAAACAGAGTAGGATAAAGCTTGTTTATTGATATGAGTTTTAGATTCTACGAACAGTTTCTGGGTAAAATGTGGGTCAGTGTGTTGATGGCTTAAGAATCTTTTACGCTAACTAATATAATAATTGCGAAACTTTGTTCGTTTGTTTATGCGTTTGTTAGTATTGACTGAATGGGTATACCTAAACACATTTTTATCCCGGTCATGCGTTCCTAGGGTATGATTTCCATAAGAGGAAATTCGCGGATAAAGCTAACTATACAATACATAGATCAGAAAATGTGTTTGTTTATTTGTCTTGACTATTCAACTGTCCCTGGCGAGCCTTTCCAATTTCTCCAGTTTCTTTCGATGACGAATTGATCGGTTCAAATGCTGAACGCAAATTTTGGCACATCAAATCTAGCATGAGGTTGAAAACTACAAAGAGTAGGTATGTACACTTTAATTTTTAAAATATCAGTAATCAAAGAAATTCCATAGACTCCTCTAAGGCCGAGAAGACACTATCGATGATTTTACCAACAAAACTTATCAAAGAAAAACTAAGAAAACAGCCAACTGAGATTAATTTATTACTATAAACAAGTTACTGTTCAAAACATAATGTTTATAATCCCTGAACCGACATTTTGATGACAAATACTCTATTACAAACACTCTATTAAATAATCGTCATCTGAAAACTAAAATAAATAGCAAAACATTCAGAATCTTGAAAATAAATTCATTCATTACTTCAGCTAAACGTTTTCACAATAAATAAAGTTATTAGAGACGTCATTATTTTGTGAAAATATCACGCTAATACACGCATTCACGTCTCTGCAAGCGATAAACGCTGAAAGACGTTACGTTTTAATGAAAATTGAACATTATGTTTACGTGAATAGCACATTAATTTGAAGAGTTTGGACTTCTCGAGATTCCTGTAAAGTTGGAAATAATGTCGGGGTCATTCTACGATAGAGCAGTAGAGGTAATGAAGACGGATATTATGAGTCTGAGATTCGACGGTTGATTTTTTATTTTTTCTTTTTGAATATTGTTTAAAGAGGAAGTCCAAAGAAATAGGCCTGAGAAAGTATTTATAAACCAATCAACAACCGAATTTGCGTTTGAGTCGTAAAGATTCCTATTTAATAGGGAGCAGCCGTCAAAAACAAACCAAGAGAGAGATAACTTCGGGCGTCAAACACCCATTGTACCACAAAAAGGTAAACAGCTGTTGAACACTCATCTAAAAGAACTGTCAACTGTAAAACGTCATTTGACGTTGATATAAGGCTTGCTTTACAGTTACACTTTTTAAAGACAAGTGTTCAATAGCTGTTTACCTTTTTGTGGTACAATGGGTGTTTGACGCCCGAAATTATCTAATCTAATCTATCTAAACTTTAACTTTTTTGTACTAAGACGGTTTTAACTTGAGGAATGCTTCAAAATAAAATTGTATTTTTTTTATTATGCTTCTACAATATGCCTACAGAACCCCGATTTAACAAAAGCCTTTAAAAGCGCAAATGAATAATTAAAAAGTCTTGTAACAAGCACAAAGTAAGCCATAATCGATAAAGCTTGGAAAGACACTAATTACAGAGTATTTCAGTGAAATCGTGAGAACGAAAATGTGGCAAAGAAAAAAATGTTTTTACGGGGAATAAACCGTTCAAATATTATATTGGTTATTTTTAAATCATTAAATACCTTTCGGGGGTTGAAAGTTTGTCATCATCATCATCATCATCAGCCAGAAGACGTCCACTGCTGAACATAGGCCTCCCTTACACCGCCACGCCGAACGACAATTCGCCACTTGCATCCATCCGTTGCCCGCGACCCTCACGATGTCGTCCACCTAGTGGGAGGCCTGCCTACGCTGCGTCTTCCGGTCCGTGGTCGCCATGATAGAACTTTTCTTCCCCATCGGTTGTCAGTTCTACGAGCGATGTGGTGGTGGTGGAGGTGTGTGTGGTGAAAGTTAGTACTAAACATTATTATGGTTTTAAACGACTAGTACTTGAAATCAACCCTGAAAATAATTCTGGAGTTTCATTAAAAAAAAAAGTGTGGGTCTGTCTTTAACAGGTAACCATGACCCTGGAACGCAAAGGGCAATTGAAGGAACACTGTAGATTTTAGTCAGTACGATCTGATTGATAGTCCCTTTCGCTTTACCCAGGCTGCGAGAGGGAATAATTCATAGATTTTACCAACTTTTTTTTATCGTGGTATTTCATCAAATGAGTCCTCCCTCCTAGGGCAGAGCGGGAGGGACTGTCAGACTCGTACTGACTAAAATCCACGGTGTCCTTCAATAGCACTTTACATTCCGGGGTCACGTTATTTCGTTAGTCCCGCGACCCCGGGGATTTTACCACCTAGAATTTTTTTTTATTTTCTTAACCTACAACATCTTCGCCTCATAATCACAGAGAATATTAATAAGAATATCAATCATGGCCATCAAACGGACGGCCGAACGGCTAGAACGACCCGCAATGACAAGTCAAGATTATAAAGTGGAGACATGTGTCGGACATCTGTCTGTTTGTATGCAGAACTCAGGTAATTATTGCCTTGATTAATTGGACAGGAAGGGACATTAAGATACTCGTAACTAGGAAGGACAAGAGTGAACAGATTGGTGCATTGCAGTGCATATTTTGATATGCGAAGGAAAAATAAGCTAAGCATAGCTATTTTCTAAAGACACAGCAGTATCGAAACCACAGCCCGACCCCAAAAGATTTTCAACGTAAAGTGGAAAACCGCAGTCGCGGGACTTATCAAATTACCGTGAACCTGGAACGTAAAGGGCTATTGAAGGACACCGTGGATTTTAGTCAGTACGAGTCCGACTGTCCCTCCCGCCCTACCCTGCTTGGGAGAACTCATTTGATGATTTTACCACGATAAAAAAAAGTGGGAAATCCACTAAAGGCAAATTGAAGTTTCGACTCCACCGAGCCAGCGCTGCGTCCATACAGAATAGCAAAGCAGAATCAAAAGAGAGTCATCGACTACTGTTAAAAACTTGACTCAGACTTTTGTGCTCCCGAAATCTGGAGTTTGTCGGCGCAATAGCCTAGTACCACCTAGTACTCAACTGTTGCACTGTGAGATAGCCGATTCGATTACTGAACGGAGCAAATATTTGTAAGACCCACAAGTAGTTAGTATATAATAAGTTTAACTGTTGGTAAACGCACCTACGATGCAAGATTAATTCCTACTTCCTAGTAAGGGGAAAGTTTTTTGGTTTAAGAAAAATGCAAAGAATGCGGTGTCCTATTTTCAGGGCACTACTCAACTTTTCATTTGAATTTATAGGAGTGCTATAAAACATATTTATGAAGTGTGATCAAAACGGAGATTCGTAAATATAGCAGCAACTTTGTATGAACGTGACGTAAATCTAGATACCTAATGTTAATAATTTTAAACAAACATCTTATGAGTAGAGCTAGGCAGATGTATGCAGTACACGCAATCATCAGTACCTAGTTACCTATATTATGTTGTGTATGTATATTGCCGTCAAACCAGCCTATACTCAGACTACAAAGGGTCTAAAATGTCCACTTCGCAATAGTCCAAATGATTGACTTCGTGAGTGAATAGCCAGTGTCGTTGCTGGAAATGCACGAATTGTATCGAAAAGTAATTCTGCTACCTTATTCGTAAGTCTCTTTCTCTATTTCTTCTCTCCTTTGAACACTATAGGAAGGGATGAAACATGAACTTTTTGGGCTGTGCAGTGCTGATCGCATTCTGATTTATTTATATGACTTTTAATCAAGGTTTTTTTCCTTTGACTTATAATCATATAATAATCAGGATTACTTTTGTCATCCAATGCCATGCCAATCCGGTTAACTTTGTTTTATATACGTATGTTTAGTTAGCAGGCAGTTAGCCTGGTGACACATGGGAATACTTTTCCCTTTTGTCGCCAGTGGGGACGATTGGGATATTTTTCCCGTTTGTCCCCAGTGGTGATAAAGCCAGTAGAGACAAATGGAAATAGACCCAACGTTGCCTCTACCTCTATTTTTTGTAGAATGCAATATTTCTTTCATCTAATATAATATACCATAGACCATAAATCAAATCACACATTCACACGAAGAAAATAGTTCTATTTTCTTCAATCTTTATCTCTGTCCCCTTCCACAAACAATACGAGCATTCTACGACATTTTATAGTCTACATTCATGTGACAAGATCACATGATACGCCAGTGGGCAGGCCACGACTGCTCCCGCTATAAAACACATTATAAATAGCTTTCTTGCAGTAATTAACTAACGCTATACGAAGATTTTTGAATAGTTCCAAAATAGTTTTCTTTAAAAAAAAGTACAAATGGAGTAGGTACTTATGTTTTTTGTTGATGGCAACATTAATAAGAGTCTTTGGTTTAAGGTGATTGCTTCGATGTAGCCCGCGAAATTCATTTTTTTTTACGTTTTTTGCTATTTGCAGGCCAGTGACATGTTGTAACTTTATAAATATATGTGTTGCGGTAATAACAAGTATAATTTTAAATATAAAAATTATCAAAAAATTCGCTCCATCAGCTCTCACATAGAAAAGGTGCATCGTAGTTAGATTTCGGAGATTTTAACATGATGCACCTTTTCTATGTGAGCTAAAAAAATGTATGTGAGCTAAAGCTTAAGCTTCTTTTCTCGGAAAGTGATGACACTTTTTAGCATTATTAACCAAAAAAAAAAAACAGTTTACAAGCATTTGTTGAACTTTTGAACATACCACACAACCCATGGTGGGTTTAACAGCGATATGGCCTATATGTAGTAACCTTTTTAAAGAAAGCCTTTTTTATTAATTACCATAAACTATAAAACTGTTTTTCAATATTGATTATTCTATATTTTGCAGTGGTGGCCCAGTGGTATCGGTCCTGACTTACGAGTTGTAGGTCATGGGTTCGAACCCCGCCAGGCGCATTACTTTGTGTAATTTATTTCATCACCACTGCTCTCAAAACGGTGAAGGAAAACATCGTGAGGAAACCGGCATGTCCTAGAACCAAAAATTCGAAGACATGTGACATCTGCCAACCCGCACTGGGCCCGCGTGGTGGATTATGGCCCACTCCCTCTCACAGAGAGGAGGCCTGTGTCCCAGCAGTGGGAACATTATAGGTTGATAATGATGATTAATGATGATGATGATTCTATATTTTACAATAGGGGTCTTATCGCTGGGAGCGAATACCCGAATGTGTCTTGCTTGTATTTTTTCAAATGACTGTTTGCTCTCGACTCTAGTCCGTCAAAGGCGACTGAAAGAAAGCCTACGATGAATCGAGCTTACCCAGAAGGTTTTCTCAAAAGTAACATTTTAAAGAAATCTAGACACAACAGCAGTAAAATTTGTCTAGTCCGAAATTAGTTGAAAATGACAAAGATGCAATTGAAAAGTCATTTACCCGGAACTGCACAAGAAAATCCTTGATCTAGCGCCAAAAGCTATCTGAATCGTTTGATAAAAGCATACTATTCAAAGACTTTCAATTTTGTTTTCTAATTTACAAAAAACAATGCAACACAAAGATAAATTTATCGTAAACATAACATTAACACATTTAAATCCATTTAAATAAGTCCCGAATTCGGATTCAAACTTAAGGCAAGTATATTGGATTGTTTGTCAATCTTAGAATATCTGGAATTGTAAGTATATTTATTTTTTGTCCAAATTCTTGAAAAGGCATGGCAAGTTGGCAACACCATTATATAGTAAACGTCAAGCTGTCAAATTTTACACGCAACACTGTTGGTTTTTGCGTGGTCTAGTGTAACATACCGGACATTTCAAGTTTCAACAGTATTCATGGAAATACAGACTGAAATAAACTTGTGAAAAATTAATGTTTATGATGTGAGGAAAAACATAATAATAGGTAGAGCATAAAAGTCATAATATTATTTCAAGTAATAAAGTTATCTATGATAAAAATAAAGAGATATTTATTTATATTTATGTATAGAGGCTACGGTAGACTGATACATTTTACGATGTGCCATGTCATATAACATAGCGTTTTGTATCAATTATTAACTCACATACTGACATTTAAATTTTTTTACTACTTTTTTATAATTTCAGCCAATAAATTACCCAACTCAGTATTTTAATAACCTACAAAACAAGAATCAAAAAAAAAATTGTCAACCTCAGACGTAAACTAACATAACTACATTATCTATGGTTGAGTAAACGACTCGTATCATAATCACAAAGTAAAATTGCAACTGGCAACATTGTCTATAAATATTGACCCGGGCAAAGCGTGACATTAGCTATAAATTAGCCGGCTAGTGTTTACACTGGCTAGCGTACGTGATTTATTCCGGTTTCTTAATACTGCGTGGCGAGTCTCATTTGAGTATCTTTGAAGAGTTTGTACACACAGCCACAGCAACACAAAACCAATATAAGCTGACCGGTGAATGCGAGAAAAGACGATAAAAAGCGAGACAACGATAATCTAGTTTTGTATACATAAATTGATATTTAGAAATGTTTACAGAAATCAGCACGTGAACCTATCCCAAACTTTAAAATATTCCAATCGGATTTGAATTTCTTTGCTGGTTAATTTTATGGTTGAAAATATATTACATAGTTTGACTGGTGCAGTTTGATATGCTGACATCTGTACATGGTAAGGGCAATAAAAATACATGTTTTTGGTTTCAATAATGTGGAATAATATCCCCAAACAGTTTAGCTTCAGTTCTAAATTCGCCAATAATTGGTTAAGACATGTGTAAGTAGTTATATTTCTAAACTAATACTCTGACGTTTATACCAGTTATTGTTAGCACTTACATCTGTTTCTGAACGTAAACATTTTTAGAACTGAAGCGTCGTTAACAAATTATTTGTTCTCAATTTGAACTTTACTAATAAACGCGTACCAATAACACCAAAAATTAAATCAAACATCATCGAACACGAAATCTGGACATTTTCTAATCTACATAAAGCTGGAATGATGACCCATAGCCCACAAGGGGGACGCAACTGCGGGACATCGTGGATTATGACCCTCTCACTCTTAAAGAGCGAAGGCCTGTGTCTGTCAGCAGTGGTATGCCTATGATCATTACGTTACGATTTGCTACGCATTCACTCATGGCGCGATGCGATATCAAATTGCATCGATTGACGATATCGGTCAGCTAACACACAAGCGTCCGGCCGAAGAAAATGTATGGACAATCGCTAGTGTTTGCTAATGGAGTCGCACGTATTGACGATATCGCTCACAGATCTGCTCGATATCGAATTGCAAGTACGTACTAATGAAAATGCGTATTGATTCTGTCTTCAAAATTCGATTGCGCAACTACTCGTCTCTGGCGACCTCTCTTTTGTCTTTGGTTTGCAGCGCCTTCATGTCGTAGTAGTAAGGTGGATTTTTGATGTGCACGGTCGAATAGCATTGCATCACTCCATTAGTAATAAATACGTGCAACTTAAATCGGCAATCGACTCGATATCGCACGAATCACGTCGCGTTGCATCGCGCCATGAGTAAAGTCCCTAACTCGCAAGGCCAATTTTGATAAATTCCGATACAGAGGTAGATAAATGGAACCTTAGAAGTCACCAGAAGTTAGAGGTATTTTCTGCTTATAATTTGAAAGAGGAAAAATGAGGAAAAGGCAAATGAAGGTATGGGGGTAAATGCTAGTTTTCTATAATATCGTTCTAATCTATCAGAATAACGCAGTTACTAAAACGTGTTGAAGTTTGACAGCTGTTTAAAAGTCGAGAACACAGATGGATAGCAGATTAGTTAGAAAAAAAAATATGCTGAAACAAGTGTATTATTTCATGCTACGTAATCCAAACTTAATATTATAAATGCGAAAGTAACTCTGTCTGTCTGTCTGTCTGTTACGCTTTCCCGCTTAAACCTCTCAACCGATTTTGATGAAATTTGGCACAGACAATCTTTAGACCCTGAGAAAGAACATAGGCTATCAAAACACCACGCGGGCGAAGCCGCGGGCGGAAGCTAGTGTAAAAATAACTTAGAAAGCCATCGCATTTTTTTTTATTCCACAACTATCACACGACGCCATCTAGTCCCAAGCTAAGCAGAGCTTGTGTTATGGGTACTAGACAACTGATAAAAATTCTTATATATTTCTAAATACATAATTATTATAAATAAATTACACCCAGACACAGAACAAATGATCGTGCTTATCACACAAACATTTTTCCTGGGTGGGAATCGAACCCACGACCTCCGGCATAGCAGTCAGGGTCACTAACCACTAGACCAACGTACAGGCCTGTCAAAAAAATTGCATTATTCACTTTTACTTTTAGTACATCTGAAATACCTAACTAGGTATTGGATTTATACATTTACATATTATTGGTATTGGAATATCGTCTGCCTAGCCGTTTTCCAACTAAATTGTGGTCGGTTTCCAGACGAACCAGATACAGCTGAATATCAATATTTTACATGGAGTGCGAGTGACTGCTTATCTCATCTCCACAACCCAGTACCCGGGTAATAATTACTATACCCCTTGGTAAAACTGATTTGTCAAAGATACAAATGATACACTTAAGATACGCACTATGTAGTACGAGTAAATTAAACCTAAAATTATTGATGAAAATTAAACGGGTATAGATACCCGGCAACAATAACGCCGGGCTAATTACGAATTGGACAAAAATTCATCAACAGCACACATTTTTACTTGCTTCCATTATGATACACATTTTAGTTTCAACGTCCCATATTCTTGGTAGTAACAGAATAGTCTGGAACTCATCCTTGTCCTATATACCGTCGCTAATTAATTAAGGAACCAGACAGAAACGACGTAAATAACTCCAGTGTACATAAATATTATGAACGCCGTGATATAATGTCGTAGACGACGTAGGTACGTCGCCTGTCATGTCTTGGAGAAGAATTTTGTCATTGTTTTGGTTGAAATTAGGGTAATTATGCTTGATTCAACTAGATCGCTTTGACCATTTTGTAGTCAGAATACTACAAAATAGTCAAAGCGATAACGCTTACCAGCTCACTTCAACCAAGATACTGGACAATTCGAACTTAATTATTTTCAAATTAATTACATGGCGGATTCTCAACTAACCGTTCGAATTTCGTGATGTTGTTTCGAGATTTTTTTTGTTCTCGTTTTGAATCGGTCTTATTAGATACAAGAAACTAAGTAAACCTTGGTTTAAACCTGGACTACCAAGTCTAGGCTTATCTGCAGAACCATGGTTTAATAAATTTAAGCAAATTAAGTAATTTTAAGTACTTAAATTAAAAAAAAAACCGTATTCGCAATTAGAAACCGTTCTAATTTTGAACGTGATGCATAGAGAATTTCTTTTATTGTTTCGTTCAGAATCTGCGATGATCGCTACAGAATACCACCACCGATCAATCTATTCAGTGACCTTGAAAGTATGAAACAAACGTGTACCACACGTCCAGAAATATAAAATCGAAATAGTTACCTTGTTCAGAAATCGTAAAAAAATCTAGCTTATCGGTTGCAAAATACGAATAAGCATATCGATAGAAAATCGGTAGGTTCAAAAGCACTGAAGGCATTAAAGCACTTGATTATGTACTGGGAAAAGGCTATGTTGATGAGGCCCTCATCAACAACTTAGCCTTTTCCCATCTATATTGGGGTCGGCTTCCAGTCGAACCAGATGCAGATGGCAGTATTTTACATGGAGCACTGCCTATCGGACCTCCACAACCCAGTAACTGGATAATACGATACCCCATGGTAAGACTGGTTGTCAGACTTTATAGCATCTGAGTAATGGCTGCTACACACCTTACGATAAATCGTTACGATTAGTCGGTACAGTTCAAACTGCAACGATAAATCGAGTGTGTATGAGAAAAACTGTACAGTTTGTTCGATTTTTCTCATACACACTTGTCGATTAATCGTTGCACATTATTGCGTACCACAGTAAAGAAGGAAAATAAAGTAATAATCTACGTGGGAAATCTGATGAAAGGATATAGAACAGAATTTGAAAGTCGATAACAATTTGAAATTATAGTATTTGGTCTAAAAGACCGGTTACAATTAGAAAGAAAAGTCGAAATACACTAGGAATTTAAAAAAAGATGAGGGCCAGATGCTTAAATACCCATAATGAAGTTCAATATTTCGGCCCCATCTTTATAACTACAGAATACCATTTGATCTTTCATAATTAGCTACATGTCTAAGAATGGTTACTGTTCAAACGTATGTATCTATTCGTATAACTTATAAAATCTTACGAAACAATTCTCAATTTTCCATCATTTTCATTCACCTGTATCGAATAGCTACATTAATAGAGAACTTCCTACACGAAAAATCTCGAGAGATACATTTAAAATAACGGTATCTACAACCAAAATCCTAAAATAGCGAGTTCAGCTAACCGATTACATCACATATCGTGACATTCTCGATCCTACTCGTTTAATATTACTCGTAATTTGCACGAAATCCAGCATTTATGCCAAGCCCAATTTAATGTCTTTCTGCGTAATAATTAGTCCACTGGACAATTTGGCAAAGGAAAACAACGATTTAACAAGTTTTTAAATCGTTTCCAAACGGTCAATAACATTGTAAAAACTATTCTCTATTAAACTCTTAATTCTACCTTACCTTGCAGTTAAAATAAATTAAAAAATCACTCACAGTAACACTTCGAAAAAGGTTGTAAAAGCACAAATAAATAGGCTGTTTAAACAAATTCCATTGCACTTACTTCCGTAGCGGAAAACTCGAGACCGCGCAAGATGGCGTCAAAAGCGCGCGAAAAGTTTCTGGCGGCAAGTGATCACCGACGGGGTATCACAACTGCGTTGTTATATGGGTCGATCTCCAGAGGCATTTTTTTTCGTGTCGGACTGAATAAACCCATTTTAAAATTGAAAAACGTTTTCAAAATATTTTTTTATATGCAGTTCATTGTCTAATCTACCTGGTACAAGGCTAATATTATGAATAAGTTTATTTAAAATATTTAAAAAAAAATCTTAAACCCTAAAATCCTGATCGCTCTGGGTTGTCCTCACTCCCGATTGTATGAAAAAAATATTCTTTATTTTTTTAATGAGAAGCTACATATGAAATAACTTATTAAGATTACATAAGAAATAGTTAATCTTCATTGTTATAAAATACTTGTAGTTTTATTATGAATATTTTTGCCACAATTTGAATTTAAATTCGTGTCCGGGCATTTTATCTCATCGCTCTGCGCTGAGGTAAAACATCACGCTCATGCCTAGTTACGCGTTATAGACACTCTATTCCACTCTCGCTGGGTAGCACCAGCAGTGGTCTAACCGTTGAGGAAGATACCTTTGTGTCACGTATCCGCGAAGGTAAGTTCATGAAGGCAAGTTTATGATTACTCTGGATTTGGTTCTCGAATTTTATGATTGATATGGCACGTTATTCAAATTAAATATTAAGCTTGTAAATTTGTTTTTTATGTGAATTGGGTGATCTTTATGATGGTTTTTATAACACGTAATTATAAATTTCTACTGCTTTTAAATTCGGCTATATTCATGATTTTGTGACTTTTTCTGATCGATATGGCTGTGATTGCTCTGTCCAAAAAGACCAGAGCAATGATATTTTGCATTAATTGTACGTTATAAAACTATTTAACCATCTTAATAAAAAGGAGATTCGCAGTTCGGCCTGTATGTGTGTATGAATGTATGTCCGCGATTATCTCGCGTTTGGCTGAACCGATTTTGATGCGGTTTTCAGAAAAGTGTTAGTTTTATTCTGGGAACGGTTTTAATATAATTATAATTACACGAACCGTCTTGAACACAGACTTGATGACTTCCAGCCTCCCGAATAAGCCGGTTTCCGAAGAGGCTATAGTACCATAGACCACATCCATACGCTGCGGCAAGTTATACAGAAGACCGAAGAGTATAACTTGCCATTATGCTTAGCGTTTGTGGATTATGAGAAAGCCTTCGATTCGGTGGAAACATGGGCGGTACTTGAGTCACTCCAGCGATGCCGTATTGACTATCGGTACATCGAGGTGTTGAAGTGCTTGTATAATAACGCCACCATGTCGGTCCGAGTACAGGAGCAGAGCACGAAGGCGATTCCATTGAGAAGAGGCGTAAGACAGGGGGACGTCTCCCCGAAACTGTTTACTGCCGCAATGGAAAACGCCTTCAAGCTCCTGGAATGGCAAGGACTTGGCATTAACATCAACGGCGAATACATCACTCACCTTCGGTTTGCCGACGACATCGTAGTCATGGCAAAGTCGATGGAGGAACTCAGCATGATGCTCGATGGCCTCGACCGAGTTTCACAACGGGTGGGCTTGAAAATGAAGATGGACAAGACGAAAATTATGTCAAATGCCAATGTTGTGCCCACCCCAGTCTCTGTTGGAAACTCGGTACTCGAAGTTGTTGACTCATATATCTACTTAGGACAAGCAGTCCAGTTAGGTAGGTCCAACTTTGAGATAGAGGTCAACCCTCCGAATCCAACTCGGTTGGGCAGCGTTCGGGAAACTACGCAATGTCTTTTCGTCCTACATACCTCAGTGCCTCAAGACGAAAGTCTTCAACCAATGTGTGTTACCAGTGATGAGTTACGGCACCGAAACGTGGTCTTTCACTATCGGCCTCATCTCAAAGCTCAAAGTCGCTTAGCGAGCTATGGAGAGGGCTATGCTAGGTGTTTCTCTACGTGATCGAATCCGATATGAGGACATCCGTAGACGAACTAAAGTCACCGATATAGCCCACCGGATTGGCAAGCTGAAGTGGGAATGGGCAGGCCATATTGCTCGCAGAGCAGATGGCCGATGGGGTCGAAAAGTTTTAGAGTGGAGACCACGGACTAGCAAGCGCAGCGTAGGACGTCCACCAGCAAGGTGGACAGACGACCTCATAAAGGTCGCCGGAAGACTGGATGCAGGTCGCTTCCAACCGGTATATGTGGAGATCAAAAGGAGAGGCCTATGTTCAGCAGTGGACGTCCTATGGCTGAGATGATGATGATGAACGGTTTTAATATATAAAACTAATGGATATCTTGTGACATTACCCACATACATCCATTTTTTTGCTGACTTGTATTGTAAATTTTCAAAGACACCGATTTAATTGAGTATCTAAACTAAAAGGGAAAAATAAAAATAAAGCTTTTTGAAAAAAAAAGGAACCGACTTGAAAACCAAACACAAAAAAGTATAAAATAACTTTTCTTTCGGAAGTCGGATGGCCATAGTCAGTGAAATAAAAAACAAAGCCACCGACTTCCGGAAGAAAAGGTATCACTTACATGTTATCTTGTTACACGTATACCAACTGAATATGACTAAAAACGCCAAAACTAATATTTTTTTTTTCAATATTCTTTTTTTTTTAAATTGGTTTGACCATTTATGATCGCTCTGGCACCAATTATGATTGCTCTGGTCGCGATATTTTTTGAACTTAAATATTTCCATAACTGTTAGTGTAAATTGAAGACCAAAAGTAAAAATATACTATTTGAATATCATACTTTTTAATGAGATACATAACTACCGTTAAATATCAATATCTGAAAAGCACCAGAGCGATCACACGAATACGCCCGTTTTGGAGATCCACCCATATAATTATATTATTATCAAGTTTATGAGTTGGCTGTAGGAGTTTTTATCGCGGAGTCTGCATTCGTCCAGCGAACATACGTGACTAAGACGGTTTCACGTGGTTTTAATATAAAATTTAGGTGGCACGGGTGAAATGCTAGGCGGGTAACGATGTATTTTGGATCGCGTTATAAAGTCATCCGACGTGGTTGCATGGAAATAATAACTGGTTGGTGCAGCTGAGTCACGAATAACAACGGCTCTTTGCCATTGAGAAAATGCCCTGTTTGGTCTAACTACTCCAAACATAATTTAAACATCTGAAATAGTAGTTTCCGACTCAATTTTGTCATCGAAATATTATGAAGAAGATAGTTCCGATGTAATTTTTCACTACCTTAAGTCACATTCAGCCAAATTATACGTTAAGATTACTAAAATAAATTAAACTAAACTACAAAGCCCCTCTTCAACACTGCCAAAATTTTAAAGAGTCAGTAACCAAGTTTGCGAGAATTTATACACAAACTAATTAATAAAATTATTCTCCTGCCTTTGTTCCAATTAATCTGGCATCGTGGCAGTATGTCTTCCTGTTCCATGCTGCAATATCCAAGGCTCCGACTAGGTGGATCGACGACATCATAAGAGATACAGGCATAGGTACTGCAAGGGTACTGCAATTGGCATATTGGCGTTCGGTGTGGTGGTTTATAGGACCCTTAGTTCAAGTACCAATGTGGCTTATTCAATAAATGTATTTTTTTCTATTTTTAACCGACTTCAAAAAAAGGAGGAGGTTATCAATTCGACTGTATTTTTTTTTTTTTTTTATGTTTGTTACCTCATAACTTGCGACTGGGTGAACCGATTTTCATGATTCTTTTTTTATTCGAAAGCTGGTGCTTCCCGTGTGGTCCCATTGTCACCATTTTAGGATCTGATGATTGGATCTTGGAGAAATCGAGGGCAACCCTCAAATTTTATTGGCTGACACAGTTTTTCGCAAATCTTATGAAGTAATTCAAGTACTTGCGTATGGAAATCATCATATCATGTAGCTGAGCTGATGATGGAAGGTACAACTCCTCAAGTAAAAAAATTATGTTTGTGTTCGCATATCTCCGGAACTACAAGTCCGATTTAAGTAATTCTTTTTTTGTTGTACTAGGTATCGTTCAACTTAGGGAATACTGCAAGTTTCATCAAAATCGGTTCAGTAGTTTTTGAGATAGGGAATGAATGAAAGAGATGTTAACGATGTTATTACCGGTGCTACGGATTACAAAATTCTAGTGCACATGTATGAAAATGATGTATTTGACAAGAATTTTGGTTGAATAATTAAACTAAAAAGAGTAAAATAAAAACTTTTTCTAAAAAAAATGTGACCGCCTTCAAAAACAACCACAAAAAAGGGTAAAATAACCTACAAAACTTTTCTTTCGGAAGTCGGTGGCAAAAGAGACAATGAAATTAATAAAAAAAGTCACCGACTTCCGAAAGAAAAGTTTTGTAGGTTATTTTACCCTTTTTTGTGGTTGTTTTTGAAGGCGGTCACATTTTTTTTAGAAAAAGTTTTATTTTAACTTCACTGATATATCAGTGAAGGAGATCATCGTCAAATCTTTTTTTTTACGTTAGCAAGTGTTACAGGCATCCATCCATACATCCTGTCAAACTTTCGGGTTCTAAATATTAGTAAGATTAATCTGTGTGCATGTACGCACCCTAACACTGTGTTGCAATCATCTAACAAGCTTTTTCATAATGCTTAAAAAGATTAATGATAACAATTTAAAAGAACATTGGCGACGATTGCTTTCTACAAAGTATATTTAACATTATTTATTGAGCATAGCGGTAAATACAAGAGAAAATAAATAAAATGTTTAAAAACTCTAGATTGGCTTTTCTTTGAATTCAAGATTGTGGTATTATGGAAAAGTTGAATGAATCTCACTTCCTACTGGGTACCATGGGTAATTTTTACCCATTGTACAGTTTAGTACCCTTGTACAGTTTTTCCCATGGTACCAGATTGCTTTCGCTTGATAGTACCATGGTTCGAAGTTACTCATTCATCATCTGCCTAGCACTTTCCCAACTATTTTGGGGTCGGCTTCCAGTCGAACCGAATTCAGCTGTACCTACATATTATATCAATATTTCACATGGAGAGTCCAACCGCAAGGTGGACAGACGATCTCGTGGAGAGATCCACAGAATCGTGCTGGATGCTAGCTACATTCAACAGGTCCTATTGGATATCTATAGGGTAGGTCTAATGAGTTCAGCAGTAGAAGTCCTTTTTTTTTTTAGCGTGTAAAATCATCAAATGAGTCCTCCAACCCAGGGCAGGGCGGGAGGGACTGTCAGACTTGTACTGACTAAAATCCACGATGTCCTTCATTAGCCCTTTACGTTCCAGGGTCACGGTAATGGAATAAGTCCCGCGATCAGCAGTAAACGTCCTACGGCTGATATGATGATTATGTTGTAGGAATGACTTATCTTTTGATCTACCTGCACAACCCAGTGAGTACAGGGGCCATTATTTTTTTCCAGGGCCCATAATCGGTCTCTCAAGAACAGAGCCTAATAAATTTAAAAAAAACTATGATTACTGAAATAAAATCGCTATTGGTAGAAACGTAATTATAATATCTCTCTAAAAAGACAAAAACATTAGTGGAAAATGTTATAATTTGACGTAAATGGTAACTCAGCTGCTTTTCGCGGTAACTCAGTCGTATTTCATACAAAATCCGTCTGTCCCAGCAAGCAACTCGCTTCAAACACATTGACATTACTTTCAAATTTTTCACGGTACTATAAAATGAAAATATCTAAGAAAATTAAATTAACTATGAACTTTATTAACAGACTCATAAGTTTATCTTTTCTTTGACCGTGTATTATTTACGAAATATTTCTTGTCTTGTCCCTGTTGAAGAAAGAAAACGTAAGTACCCTATGTTACCAAGCAAAAGTGATCCTTAAATTCGACTTTTTTTGTGTATTTTCGACTAAGTCATTTTGATTTAATGTAAATTCCTGCTGGGGTAAGGCGGGTGTTCGTGGCTTTGACGCTGGCCGCGTCAGTCGAGCTCGAGTTGTTCGAAGAGGCGCGAGTGTTTATTGTGCGACCGCTGAGTTACCGGCAGCAAACGGTAAGTTTTTTAGGTATTTGCTTGTTTTTTTATTGCGTTTTATAATAGAATAAGTAAATATTTGAATGCCCTCAAAAATATTAGGTAATTTATTATCATATGATCCTAATGCTAGGATAAACGTTATTTTTACAACTGCGTTACCACTACACTGCGTTACCACGAGAAGTAACGCAGTTGTAGGTGCAGTAACGCAGTTGTAAAGTAAACAGTTTTTTAAGTGTATTTATCTTTTTTACAGTTATTTTGTTACAGTATATTATTTTCAATTTAGTGGCGTAAACACCAGTAGAATAAAAACGGGTTTTACGGAAAAAATCAAACAGGACCCTGTAAAAAATGCTGAAGCTAAAAGAAAACATCTTCAGAAATATTATGATACTAAAAAACGTGTAGAGTCATGTGGGTCAAGTGTGCGCATTTTTTCTTTGATGCTTCATAAACTCGAATATTACTAGTAGAATGAAATAAAACTGTATTAATTAGAAAGACTGTTTATTTGTAATCACCTTAGACACAACACTAATATTATCAGTAGCTTATATTTTAAGAAAGTTTAGAAAACAAAAACCCTTTCGTATGCGCACTTTTACCCCAGTATCGGGGTATGTGTACGCAGCACTGTGGGTAAGTGTGCGCAACAACAAAAAATATATATTTTAGAAGATAAACAATATTATATTATAATTTTTTCATCATAGGCACTTAAAGTAATCAACATATCAATCATCTTAAATCAAAATAAGAGATCAACTTCGTCATTACATGTATCACAAATAAAAGTGCCGTGTTTGGAGCTGGTGCACAGTTCGTGCCACCAGGCTAAAGGGCTAAAAGGGCTACATTCAAGTTAGTCGTTCTTTCTTTATGGCTAATTTCTCTTCTTGCTCTTCTTTCTTAATTTCTCACTCAGATTTATAGGGACTTCCTTCCAGCGTACATCTGTGACGATCATAGATATATGTGGTGACGCTGCGCACACTTAACCCAAACCATCGAAACAGGATTATATGAATATCGTTGATTATTGCGTCATCACAACAACTTAAACACTGGCAAATAACAAACTTGATATTATGTTGCACTCGATACCAAAACGCATATTTAAAAAAAATACATTACTACAAAAGATCACGCGTCAAATGTGACAAAATATCGTAAATTTTCTAGCAAAAATCTTCATTTACCTGTCAATCCAAAATGGTGCGCGAGAAGCCGTTGTAATACGAACGCTTCGCAGGACATCCCGCGGGGTACCGAAGAGAGGGGTTGCCGTTCCTGGCCGCTTTTTAATATTCGAGATATTTAGAATGCGCACACTTAGACGCTGCGCACACTTAACCCACATGACTCTAAAGCTTATGACAAAGAGAGAAAATGAATCTGCAAAGCTTAAAGTTGGATGTTGGCAAACAAAAGACATCGAGAACGTCAGAAAAGAGTGCAAGTTATTCTAGATAATACGCCGGCTTAAACACCACGATCAGGAACTCCAGTTTCTCCAAGGGCAAGAGAAGAAACCGTGACTTTCAAAAAAAATAAAGAGTAGAAGAAGTATATCTGCTTGATACAATGAAGTTTTTTTTCAGTTTTTTCAAGAGAAAAGATAGAATCCTATCGAGAGTTGCTCATGCTCTCATTTCACCAAGCATAGACCATTCTACGTAAAACCCCCACCAGTTGATGGCAGAGATACATGTCAATGTAAAACGCATACCAATACACAATAATGTGTGCTAAATGCTCTTACTTGGTTGGACAAGTAACGCAGTAGTTGACTCCTGCGTTACTTGTCCCCCTTTTTCTGAATACGTTAAGAGCTATAAAGCTTAAATATAATTTTGAACCAGCACTAATTTTATATTTTTTTGTTTATCTACCATATTTCAACCTATACTGTAAAGATTGAGCTTAAATTGCTACTATTAAGGCATATTTTGAGAAAATACAGTAGCTTAAATTAAAGTAACGTAACGCAGTGGTAAACTTAATTAGAAAATAACATATTAGACTGAGATGATCGTGATTTTACATTATAAGATTATTGTAATTCTTGTCTAAGTTTATGTCTGAAAGGTTTTTAAAATTGAGGTAAAAGTTCCTACCAATAAAACTGATTATTTTAAGTAAGTAACACAGTTGTTGTTTTTCTACTTCTTGCCTTGTATTAACATCAAACAAAACAATAAATACTAAAAAATCATCTCTGCTAATGACTGTACTGTTTACTTTAAATATTGATAAAACTAAATTAACATGAAAAAATAAAAGAAAACGAATTTGTTAAAAAATATTTTTTACGACATAGTAAGTCAGTTTGGGCCCTGGAAAAAAATAATGGCCCACAGGGTAATACGATGCCCGAGGGAAAGACTGGTAATTAGACTATCGGGCACCTGACTAGCTATAACAACAGTCAAAGATCTACAAATAAACAGCCGGGGCCAACAGGTTAAATTGCTTTGCGAGACATGAAGGAAACTATGACGAATGTTTTTTTTTTTTTAGCGTAATAAAATCATGAAATAAGTCCTCCCACCCCGGGCAGGGCGGAAGGGACTGTCAGACTCGTACTGACTAAATTCCACGGTGTCCTTCAATAGCCCTTTATGTTCCGGGGTCACGGTAATGAAATAAGTCCCGCGACCCCGGCAGGCATCGTATGAATAGTAAGGTTAAACTTAAAACTCTCGGGCGCCCGTGTGGATAATTATTATCTCTAAGAGTTGCATTATATTATGTAGGTAGAGATACATACTTACAGAACTATTGTAATAGACAGATAATTAAAAATTACGCCTTACAAGACGATTTTTTTAACTGGCTATCCTGGGGGATACTAATCCAGAATCCATACAGGGAGTGTGGATTCTGGATTTATACTATTACCATTGGATTTATATGTTGGAAAACTATAAAATGAGTCCGGCTATGGGTAGAGTGGCAGGGTTGATTGACTATAAACTAAACTTCGGTTCCATCAGTTGCCCTTTGCATTCCAGAGCCACGTTAAGCTCTCAAAATTCTTAAGATCATTTCAGTGACCCCAGCAGGCACTTTAATCCTTTGGAAGACCATCAGTTTACTAGCTCCTTGTGGCACGCGTAAAAATATGACGCACCGTAAACTCGGGTTCCTTGATCAGACGGTGAGGTCTGCGCCTTTTCTAGTCATATAATTTCACTGCATCTCTCTACATCACAATGCGAAGAAATTACAAAAATACAGTTTCCGCTGTTCCACTATTCTCTATAGACTACACCTCTTATTAATAAAACGAGAAGTAAAGTTACGCCAAGGTTAATCCTTAAAAATGTATGGTTGGTCCGAAGATTATCCTGGTTGTAACTTTAGTCCACGTTTATTAATAAGGGGGTATAAATTCAAAAGTCTGTGTTTAAATTACTAGAATGTTTGTTACGCAATTAGACAGCAGTACGGCTCAGCGGTTGCGAAAATCAGTCAATGAAAAATAAATAAATACGGTATTAATTATTTCCTCGGTGTGAGCTCGGCCTTATGCAGACGCATGGAAATTACGGTTATTGCAACCTCACGCATGGGAAGCGTTCTTAATTTCTTTTACTCATTACTACACACGTAGTAAGAAATGTGCTCATAAATATCTGGATAGGTATCTATTTTTTTCCAGGGTTCCGTAAATCAAAAGAGAAAACGGAACCCTTAGGATTATTTTGTTGTTCGCCTGTCCGTCTTTCAGGCCATTTTTTTCAGGAACGCGTCTAGTTATCAAGCTGAAATTAAAATCAAGTAGGTACTCCAGTCTACAATCCCTTTTTTACCGTGGTAAAATAATCTAATGAGCACTCCCATCCCATACTGTCAGACTTGTACTGACTATAAAATCCACGGTGATCATTCAAATAGCCTATTACGATCCAGGGTCACTAGTTAACTAATGAGATAGTCCCGCGACCAGTCTACAATCCCTTGGAGCAGAGAATAGTTTTTATCCCGTTTTAATCTTCCCGTGGAATGACTTTTCGAGTTGTAGTAGGCGAAGCCGCTAGCAATAGCTAGTTTAAATACAGTGCTAAGTTTGCGTTTGTGATAAATCATTTTCAACTACGGAACTCTTCATTGTGCGTGACCCGTACTTGGCAAGTTTTTATTTACCACAATCATTAATATCTATGCCTCAGAGAAATCCTAAATTTTAATGCTTTCAACATAATCTTATGAATGAAAAATACAGCAACACATTAATTTATAATTTAATATACGCGCAGACATTTTTTATTAAATTTTTTTTCCAGAGTGCTTGCGGACATTCTTAATCCACTAATAAACCAACAAAAAGTTAATAATACGAACTATTCCCGTTTAATCTCTGACGAACGGGTTTCCCGCAAAAAAATTGACATTTATGACCTCAGCTGCTGTGCCGCAGTGTATTTTCGGGTGTTACCAACTAAACGAATATTTTACAAAATAATGTGCCAACTTATCAAACGTTAGCATTAATTTAGTCGCAAGACTTGCAGAGTGCTGAAACATTGTCGCCGAATTTAATGAACGTTTTGTTCAGAATTATTTATTTTCGTATATTCTGCTCAGGCAGTTCCTGTAAAAAAAACATGTTGGGACATTTTTTAGGGAATAAAACATGAGCTGACATCCACTTGCAATCAATCTAAATGTCCTTAAAAATTAAAACACATTTTCTGAATTCAAAATAAATGTCTAATTAATCATTGAATGACGCAAATGCATTTTAAAATACATCAAGGGACAGAAATACGATGAAAAATGTCCGCGAATATATCTTATTACTAAAATAATGTCGTTGACCCAAAAAATGTTGTTTATCTCAACATTTCCTGTCGAGGTGCGACTTCGAAACTAACCAAACGCCACGCGGGAAATGTTGAGAGTTTTCACAGCGATGACAAGAAACATCAACACGAACTCTAGTTAGCCCACCCGCGAGAATATAATTGAAAAGGCCAAGTGGGCATTCGCCTCTGAGCAATAGACAATTGAGCTTAAGTTTTTTTTTTTTTCATTTAAGGATAGGTTCGAGTTTGACCACTATCTCGCCCAACGGTAAGCGAAGATGTGGTCGACGGTGAAGCACGCCTGCCCAGAAGTAACCTGCTTTAAGTTATGAGAAACACTGTGTAAATAATTTGCTAGGTGAGATCGCATCCTGACCTACCGCCTGACGCAGGTCCTCACCGGACACGGAAGTTTCGGCAGGTACCTACCTGTGTCGGATGGAGAAGGAACAAACGCCTGGGTGTGAGGATCGCGGATACACGGTGGAGCATACGGTGCAGGACTGCCCCGCTAAGGCAGAGCACTCACGACGGCGATAGGCGGCAACCTCTCGCGCCCGGCGTTGGTCGAGGACACGTTGCGGGGCGAGACGGAGTGGGAAGCGGTCGCCTCCTTCTGCGACGCAGTCATGCTAGTGAAGGAGGAGGAGGGACGCGTGAGGGAGAGGCAGTATCCACCTCACGAGCACGACCCGCCGCATTGGTAGCCGCCCACGGCGACCGACGAATTTTGGTTTACTTAAAAATCGAAAAAATAAGTGTCAAATATTTTGTAATAATAGAATATACTTTATTGTACACCAAAATGAATAACTACAAACTAAATAAAACTAATAACCTAAGTTACTGTTACTGTCAGCCTGCATCATCCCACTGCTGGACAAAGGCCTCTCCCCATGACTTCCAGCTATTTCGATCTAAGGCTAGTGTGAGCCACTGGTTGTTAGTTTTGTCCAGCTCATCCCGCCATCTTCTGCGAGGTCTGCTGCGACGCCTTCTGGCTGTGTCAGGGCTCCACATGGTGTTGATTTTGGCCCACAGTTCATTGGGCATCCGGCAGACGTGGCCAGCCCAGTCCCACTACAGCTTAGCGGCCATGAGTGAATCTAAGTGAAGTGAATAAGTAAAATCTAAGTGGCGAATCAATTAGATTGCTCAGTCAAATACCTACCCTGTTGCAATTTAACTTTTATTTAAAGGCCCTGCCATGGAAGACGTGTGTCTATTATTCTTCTACCAGCTGTTGCCAGCGGCTTCGTCGGCTACAACGCGAAAATTATCCCGCGGGAAGATAAAATCGGGATAAAAAGTATCCCATGTGTTAATCCAAGTTATAAACTATCTGTGTACCGAATTTTATCCAAATCCGTTCATTAGTTTTCGCGTGAAAGCGTAACAAACATCCATCCATCCAAACAAACTTTCACGTACGTACCTATTATACATATAATGTTAGTAAGAAGTAGAATCTACTTTATAATTCTGCAGCATCAATTTTTTATTATCGGGGCCCTTAAACTATTCATATCGAAGGACCGTCGGCGGGTCGGATTAAAAATGCTTTTGCGGGCCGGATTTGGCTCGCGGGCCACGTATGTACCTACATAACAAACAAAAAATGCAAACGCTGAGTAGGCTTTAATAAGTTTTCATCTTCATGTGATTGCGTATAAAGTTGAAGGTCTAGTGAAGATTGCCTAAAGTTTTCGATTTTTCCAGTCGCTAACGCTTTGAAATCTTTATTAAATTTTCAACTTTAGGCTCTGGGGACTAAAGTTGAAAATCTATTGGGGAGTACCGAGTGTTTACGATTATCATTTGCGATTTGGTCACTTGGCTAGGGGGCAGGTCAGCTATGGTAGTAGGTAATAGAATAGGAAAATGGTAGCTTTTCAATAGGCCAACAAATGGACTTGGTAGGTAGGTCATGCACCGTCTCGCGTTACTACTAAGTATTTAGCTCGCCAATCGCGACGAAAGCCGAGAACGGATTGTTGGATTGATTGAGAATTGCTTAACTAGTTTTTTTTTGTATCCATACGTGTAGACTAGCGAGTAAAAGTATGGAATCACTAGGAATTAAACCGGGATAGCTCCTCAAATAATAGCGTGATTTTAATGTAAATAATGTAAGTTAACAGTTATCCTTTAAAATGGTACCATAGATCACGCGGAATAAGTGATTCCATACTTTTGCTCGCGAGTGTACTTACTACTTACATCTCATGCTTACCTAAAACTGATTTTACCTACCAGCTACCAATCTATAATACCTACTTAGTTTACGGAGAATACAAGTCGTAAACATTTTTTAAATCAAAACTGATGAGCACAATGTGCTCAAAGTACAAAACAAAGTAAAATTATTATAATAATGTCATTTAGGGCGACTTTCACCAAAAGTTAAACTTTTGGTGAAAGTCGCCCTTAGTCATTACTTTTACTTTTTACAGAATCCAACCTTAACTATAAAATGCTGATTAACGCCATCTGTTGGGGAATAGTAACAACTTTCATGAACGACAGCTCATGACTTTTTACAGTTCTTTTTACGGTAATCATTTAACTTTGTAAATTTTCTTGTGGCTTAAACGACATCTAAAATGTTTTGTATTAATGAATCCATTAAATAATTGACCAGAATTCAATTAATGTATAAATGTACACTATTCCCATCATTATAGACTGATTTATTAATCTTACTGCCTTATAATAATTGACGCTTGTGCGTAATGGAGCGGATTCTAGAGAACGTTGTTAGTAAAGAGTTGCCAAGGAACTTCGGTTAAATCGATAACGATTCGACATTATTTTATTAAAAAATATTCAGAACTTAATAATCATCGCCATTCGGTTCTAAAATTAACAATTGAAGGAGTTAATTGTAAATTGTTTGAATATGAAAAACCCATAATTTCCATTTCCATCCATCCATTAATGTCCAACATTTATCTGTGACACCAACTTTAAACTCGATTGAGGTTCAATCATCATCCGTTATATCGATAATTTTAAACAGGTGCATCATCTCTACTGTGACTTGGACAGTTGGACTTGTCTATGTATTGTGTGTAATGTATTCGATAGCAGTAAAATATGTTCGTTTTTAATTTTTTTCAGTGAATAATCTCGTTTCTATGTGAAATTGTGATCGAAAACATATTTAAAATGAAGATGAAAGTGATGTTAATGATACGTGTTAATTAAACCTGCATTGCTACGGTCATTAATTCAATAAAGAGTGGAACAACCTTTAATTAAGTACTTGCTGGTGGCTATAAACAAACATCTGTAGATGTGTGGTGCCTACACTTGTTGCACCCACTTTCAAAAATAATAGAGAATCAGTTTACCTGTATGTGAGAAAGTGAACTTAACTTATTTACATGTCATAGAATTCATTTTGTGATCATTTACCGTTACGACTGTCTAGTGAATGTGGGAAATGTTGTGTGATAATGTTATCGTAGAAGTACGTTACGACGCACCTGCAGCTCATAACGTTGCATTGAGCCGAGTGCACCGCGGTTGTTAACAAGGTCTGACGGAAAGCTAGGTAATTGAAATCCAGTTATTTGTTACGTAGCTAACTATGGCGCAGGTAAAAAAGTACACGAACCGACAAGTCAGTGAGGAGTCAGTCCCAAAATGACTCATACGTGGTCACTGGCATTCCTTTATTGTTTTGTTTTTGTGGAATGCCATATCGATGAGTAAATTGCGGAGAGAATGAACAAAAAAAGATAAAATTATCTATGGAGATAAGGCAACAAGAGGGTTCTTTATTTGAAAATTCTATGAAGATTAAAAGTTATTTTTAATTTGGCGCGAACATGAGTGACTTTTAGCAAGTGTTGTGTGTAAAATGTGTTGCAAATAGTGTTTCTACTTAAATTTGCCATGGCTCAGAGCTCTGTGGACTCGGACAGGCTGTCCTCAGCAGGAATCTCAACCCATAGCTCTGGGACTGCGGGCACTGTTGGTGGTTCAGTGGTTGGAGTGAGACCTGGTGATGCTGTGCTGAAGAGGGGAGAAGATGAGGATGAATACAACCTTGGACCTCTGCCTCCAATGTGGGAGAAGGCATTCACACCATCCGGAGAAGTGTATTTTATTGAGTAAGTAGAATAATACTTAATTACATGGATTTAATTTACTAAGCCTGTTGTTAAAGTTATTTTCATGACTTCTGCAGTAAAAATGGCTAGTTTAAACTAAGAAAACATTACATTCAACATAGGTTTATTCATTCACTATTGTATTGGGTCTGCCGCTAATAAAATGTGTATTCTATTCCATTCTTTATCAGATGCTTTTTCTTTAGTAAAGTAATTATTTCTTCCAAGTTCCAACAATGCATTCAATTTAACATCAATAATAGGAACATAATAGGCATTAAATTGTGCACTTGCCAATAACAATAAAAATTGTTTAAACATAAGCTGTTACAAAGTGTTGACATCAAAACTAACCAAGTGTCAAGTAAAAATAAATTAAAAAAAACTTGTCCAGCTGTGTCTGTTTAATAAACATCATGGGTATGTATAAACCCAGATCCGGAATTATTACTAGTGGGTCTTAAAAATATTTGCACAGAAGTTGATCACTTGCTTCACAGGTACTGTGCCAAACATTCTGTCAAATTCTCCTCTATCTCTCAAATCTTTATTTCTTATCTTGGAAAGGGTCATTATTATATTCCATATAAATCTCACTGGACTGTCTTAAAAGGCCGCCATGACTATGAAACGCAAAGGGCAAAGGAAGGAACAGAGTTAATTATAGTCAATAAGATTGTGACAGTCCTTTTCGTTCAACCGATGGTCATTGGATGATGACCCCCAAAAAAAAACAAAAATTAAAAAGCTCAGAAATGAGCCCTATGATTTATGATCTCTGGCCATATATCCATGAAAAAACATTTTCCAAATTATTACCAGCTTTTAATGTAAAAATCCTCTTCCAGCCACAACACTGGCACATCACACTGGCTGGATCCAAGACTAGCTCGAGTCCGGAAACATTCCCTCGGAGAATGTGGAGAAGACGAACTGCCTTTTGGCTGGGAACGAGTGTCGGACGAGAGATATGGGTCTTATTATGTGGACCATATCAATAGGAGGACGCAGTATGAGAATCCGGTGCTACAAGCGAGGAGGTTGAGAGGTAAGTTATTAATTTCCTTTGTTATTAATGTTGAAGTGCTTTACTCGCTAAATGGTTGCAAATGTAACTGCTGAATCAAGTCCTTATATTCTAGGATACAATTCTCAGGATGGGTAAAGTGTTTTAATGTTAAAATCTCTTACAAAGAAAACTTTGTATGGGATGTTGTATAGGAATAGAGATAAAATCTCTACTCACCCTGTCATGGGTTGCGGGACTGTCTCATCAGCCAATCAAAACCCTGGAAATGAAAGGGCTTTTGAAGGATCACTGTGGATTTTAGTCAAATACAAGTGTGACAGTCCCTCCCATCCCGCCCTGGGTGGGAGGACTTATCCGAAAATTTTACCAAGCACAGTAAAAAAAAACACCTTTCCATCCCATCCGTATTCACACTCTTTGACTTCATGTAGTCTAACTAAACAGCTTAAGCCTCAAACTTTAGACATAATTAAGTCTACCCCATATCTATTTTTGGAAATGCCTGCTGGGAACTGAGTAAAGAAGATCTAATTTTGTTCTGACAGTCTGGCTCATCAAATAAGCTGGGTCTGTATGCAGAATTGCAGAGTATGCTTGAGGACGAATGGATAACAAACGTGGGGAAGATTATTTAGATATTATTAATTTTTTTGTCAGTGAAGTCTATCAGTCTTTTCCGCACCACCCAGAGCAAGAGAACTCATTCTATAATTTACCACCCAAAAAAGGGGGGAAAACAGAAACAAAAGGGAAGGATTATTTAAAAATCTTCATCTGAAAAGGTATGGGAAATCCATTGAAAAAAATAGAACTTGTGGAGTCGATTGCTCAGCTACAGCGCAAACCATGCCTTCATTAATCTGGATTAACACATCGTTTTTATCCCAATCTCATGTTCCCGTGGGATAATTTACGAGTTGTAGCTGGCGAAATCGCTGGTAACAGCTTGTAAGCTATAAATCCAAAAGTCAGATCCAACTTAACAGTTAATCCATAAATTTTTTATGTAACGTTAGTCTCGATCTGAAATTCAGGAAGTAATAACTCAATTATTATTATGCTGTAAAGTTCCACTCGACTGGAAATAATTCAGGCAGAACTTGTTTTGTAACACTGTTATTGTTGTTATGTATTTGTGTATCTTTTTCTTTATTAAATTAACTGTAATCCTCAACGACGATATAATACTAGACTACGCATTGCACGATCTAACAAAGAAAACTATTCTGCCAACTCGCTGAGGTACTACGTAAGCGAGGGGGGCGGGGTACTGCGTTGTGATTGGCTAACTCAAGGTCTGTTCTGTCTCAACGTATGTTTACGGCTCACAGGATTGGTCGAAATGAGACGGATATAAGACTTTTTTGCCTAATGTGTTGGCAGACATCGGTCGCCTGTTATTACGAGTCTAGTATTATATCGTCGTTGGTAATCCTCGTGGTAATATTTAAGGTAGACTGGGAGATAATGCCCAAGGTATTAAGTCCGCCTTTGTAAGTTTGTACATGTTTTTTGTAACTTGTGCATAAAGTTTAAATAAATAAATAAAATGCTCTGTGAAAGTTAGATGTCCCTTATTATTTTTATTGTTGCAAAACCGATTAAAAGGATTGTATATATATAAAAAAAAAAAACAATTATTCCAGTTTATCAATTGTAGCTATAGGTATTACTATAATGTACTTTCAGCCCCTTGATGGGAAAGCTACATGATATAATCAGGCTAGAACGTTGCTACGGCTGACGCACAGACAGGCTTCCTCACTATGAAAGGAAGTGGGTGTAATCTAACACGCGAGCCCTGTGCTTGATGTCACCTACTAGGCTATCTATAGTCTCCAGCACCAATAAATAGAAAATCAATTGGCTCAGGCGCAAAATGTCCCTTTCGCAAAATGTCCACAGGTAGCAAAATGTCCCGTTCGCAGAATGTCCCTTTCGCAAAATATACCTTTCGCAGAATGTCCCATTTCTCAAAATGTTCCTTTCGCAAAATGTCCCTTTCGCAGAATGTACCCTTCTTCAAACATTCATAGACTTTTTCCATCAAAGAAAAAACTGGTCAAGAGCTAGGAGGTGTAGAGCACAAAAACCGCAACTGTTGTGAATTGTGATGTTTAATTAGGAAAATAATAACTGTCTCAAATAAAAAAAATGTTTTTACATTCATACAAATTGTATGAAAAGTAGTATGACAGACGGTTTTTGTGTTCTACACCTCCTAGCTCTTGGCTCTTGACCAGTTTTTTCTCTGATGCAAAAAGTCTATGAATGTTTGAAGAAGGGTACATTCTGCGAAAGAGACATTTTGCGAAAGGAACATTTTGAGTAATGGGACATTCTGCTAAAGGTACTTACATTTTGCGAAAGGAACATTCTGCGAAAGGGACATCTTACTACCTGTGGACATTTTGCGAAAGGGACATTTTGCGCCTGAGCCAGTCAATTTAGTCCGTCAATTATAAGTATTAAAAATAATGTACAAGTATTTTTTGTTTTTAAATCAATGAATATTGACGCAGAAAAAACATATCAAAACTCGGGGGTTTGGGCCCGTACTCCCCAGTTTTGTTAAAGCGCAAAAAAATATGCCATGACGTGACGTATTTTTAATTTTAATAACATCGTATTTTCATCAGTTTTGGTACGTAACAAAATAAAAAATATGGGTCAAATATTTTTTTGTAATCTATCTTTCGAACTAATTAAATTTTTGAGTAAATTAGTCTATTGTCGACTAATATTCAAGGCCAACAGAAATAAGACGATCCTCGAGGTTACGTAGGATGGCTAATCAATACACGCTGGCTATGCAAAGGTATAGTTTCAAGGATAAAGCGAATTAGCCTTTACAAAACTTGTCCCTAAATGGTTTGATCATGTGGAAGGATGTATGGACGCAGATAGCCAAAACATTTGCTTTGAAGTTTATTCACGTGGAAGTTAGGGCTATTGTCTATTCTCTGAACGGTTTTGTTAGTTAGGATATCACTTTATGTAGTTTGACTATTCGCTATGTGCAAACTCGGTGTGGGGACTGTCAAATCGATCGCAGCCCTCGATGTGGCAGAGATGTAAAATAATTCGGGACTCTCAGGAGTGACGTGTGTCAAGTTTTATTTGCACCGCGACCTTTTCAAGTACTTTTGTAGGTTTTATTTAATCTTTATGAGCACGTGTCCCGGGTGCCAGCTTCCGGGAGCTCCAAAATCATAAACATCATTGCTTGCAAACAAAATCCCGGAAATGTCGGGGAAAGGCGCAAAAGATTTGAGCTCGCTTCGCTCGTTGTTCTATTCTTCTTAGCCCTAAATGCCTGTAGTGGGCATGTGGTCGGCGAGTAATGGGCGACTCGCTGTCCAACCATGGACCATGCCGGGTTCGACGGCGCGTTGTGTTCCACGCGCGCCTCAAAGAGTTGTCAGCAATATGACGGGATCCTCCTTAGAGCGCCAAAGCCTACCGGGGTCGTGAGACTATCGGGTAACCGTGACCCTGGAACGTAAAGGGCTATTGAAGGACACCGTGGTTTTAGCCAGTACCAGTCTGACAGTTCCTCCCGTCCTGTCCAGGACTCATTTGATGATTTTACCACTTAAAAAAAATAAGCACGTGAAATCACTTCACAATACAGTTTTTCGGAACGCTCAAACATTGTTAAGTATGCTAATGAACGGTTGCCCATCATTGCCTCAGCTCCCTTTCACAAAATACTCAATTATTTATGTTGTTTTACAATTGAGTAATCACTGTTAGTGCAATATTCTTTGAATGTTTTTGATTTTACTTTCTGTACAATTTTTGTTCAATTACTTACGTAATGAAATCTCACGTTTTAAAGTTTTCAAAGCGTCAGCATGGATTGACTGCGAATAGATCGACTGGCCGAATATTTCAGATCCCGGTCGAACGCGAACCTTCTCCTCTTGTAATAAAGTTGAAAATCTATCGTGAAGTGAACACATAGACAAAGCATTATGCAAAGTTGTTCCTTTAAAGAGAAATAGAAAATGGCCATAAAGGTAGTCGATGTAAGGTTCTGGCTGTAAAAAGATACTTAAAATAAATAGTATAATCCCAAACCAATTACTCTTTCACTCGTTTAAAGACTCCCGAAACTAATATTTTGTCTCAATCCAAACCCCGTTCCTTTGTTTTCGACGGTTGCTTCTGATCGGACATCTTTAAGAGGATCGTCTACCGAGCGCTCCGTCCATACTAAAATAGAAAACGTTTTCCTACCCCTAAATGTTATCCTATCTCAATGATTTTTTAGAATGCTTCTGACACAGTCACACAGTAAAAAAATAGGTTTATAGGTTTTCTTTTTTTCAAAAGTAACTCTTTAGGCGCCTGTAAACCTAGTTTTTTACTGTGTAGGAAGCATTCTAAAAAATCATTGAGATAGGATAACATTTAGGGGTAGGAAAACGTTTTCTCTTTAAGTATGGACGAGCGCTCGGTAGACGATCCTCTTAAGGCTTTTTTTAGAGTGGTAAAAATAATCATCAAATGAGTCCTCCCGCCCAGGGTGGGACGGGAGAAACTGTCAGACTTGTACTGACTAAAATCCACGGTGATCCTTCAATAGCCCTTTACGTACCAGGGCCACGGTTACCAGGTGAGACAGTCCAGCGACCCTGGCAGGCTTTGCCCCTCTTAGGGGGCCCCGTCAGATTGCTGACAGCTCTTTTAGGCGCGCGTGGAACACAACGCGCCGTCGACCTGGGCATGGTTCATGAACGGACGGCGAGTCACCCATAACTCGCCGTCCGCATGCCCTACATCTAAGACTGGAAAGAAATTCGGTCGTTGATTGCTTACAGACAAAGGTCGTCGAATCAGGATGAGATTGACGTTGGAAATTAATAAGACGTGTAACGCAGTCCCCTCCGAAGCATAATCCTCTCCCAAAAGTACCACAACAACCTTCTCCTTCTTGTAGCGTGTGCCAATAAACTTTCTTTCCTGCGTATTCAGTCTGATCTAGATATCGATACCACCTCCACAAATCCATCATCTTCTTAGCGTGTCGATGACAATCTATACTGAGTCGTCCCAGAATTGGGCCAAGAGTTTAGCGCTGTCAGAAACGTCCATCAACTCCTACTGTAACGAACAGTCGGCATGCCTCCAACTCCATAAAATTACCCCCCTTACTTATAAAAACTTGTGTTGCTTAGCTACCGATTAAATATCACCTGTCCTTGTCATTTCTATTTCAATGAATAGAGATGCCAAGTGACTTATGAGCTATTTAAGATAAGTAACGTCTAATCAATAACTTTTGAAGCATACAAAGTTATTTCTATTCAAATTCGCTATAGAAAAATCTTATCAAAGAATTTTAATTTGGTGTCGACAAAGTAAAAGCTGTAATGTGCGGACTCAATTGAGCGTGGTAGACAGTAATTTATTTGATTACACTGGTCTACAGCATTTTTGCGCACGGGTTCTACCTAAGTTATTTTTATTGCTTGTATATCTAGAAATAAGAAAATGAACAAAAAACAGTTTTGAATTTGCTTTTATGCGTAAAAAATGGGAAAATGAAAATCAATGAAAATACCTAAAAATTTACACAGAGATGAGTTATTACACAGGAAACCGTACATCCATTCATGTTTAAGAGCCAGTTCACAAAATTCGAACGCTCGAGTTTAGGTAAAAGACGGGAGCAATGTTCATGTGTGCGTAGCTATTCACACATACACAACGCAACCAGTGTAGCGCTAGTGTTGAGACGGACTAAACAATCTTGAGCCGATATAATCGTAATGCACTTTGGTTACATTTCTGAAAAAGTTTTTGGAACGAAGTTCCTTATCGCGCGTTGTGAAAGGGGGTTAGACGGAAAAAAATTCTTACGAAAAGTTGTCACGACACTTTTTGCTATAGTAAGAGACAGACAGATATGTTTCTCTGTCTGTCTCTCTCTCTCTTATAGAAAGCAAGCCAGATATTTTTTCATTTCTATTTCGCATTGAACAGTGTGGTGTCGCGACGATTATTTTTGTTGACTGTATACAGGTTTTTTGTAAATAATAAATAATAAAAAATAATAATAATAATGAATCCTTAATGAAAAAATATCGAGGTTTTCGTTATCGGTGTCGTTTTCATGGTTTTCCAGGGTGTATAAACCGATGATGCAGTCAAAATGTAAATCCAAGATGGCGGCAGCATAAACTATCGAAGTTTTCGTCATGGGTGTCGTTTTCATGGTTTTCGAGGGTGTTGAAACCGATGTTGCAGTCAAAATGTAAATCCAAGATGGCGGCTGCAAAAAATATCGTGATTTTCGTCATGGGTGTCGTTTTCATGGTTTTCGAAGGTGTTGAAACCGATGGTGCAGTCAAAATGTAAATCCAAGATGGCGGCAGCATAAATTATCGAAGTTTTCGTCATGAGTGTCGTTTTCATGGTTTTCGAGGGTGTTGAAACCGATGTTGCAGGCAAAATGTAAATCCAAGATGGCGGCTGCAAAAAATATCGAGGTTTTCGTCATGGGTGTCGTTTTCATGGTTTTCGAGGAAGTTGAAACCGATGGTGCAGTCAAAATGTAAATCCAAGATGGCGGCTGCAAAAAATATCGAGGTTTTCGTCATGGGTGTCGTTTTCATGGTTTTCGAGGGTGTTGAAACCGAGGGTGCAGTCAAAATGTAAATCCAAGATGGCGGCTACAAGAAATATCAAGGTTTTCGTCATGGGTGTCGTTTTCATGGTTTTCGAGGAAGTTGAAACCGATGGTGCAGTTAAAATGTAAATCCAAGATGGCGGCTGCAAAAAATATCGAGGTTTCCGTCATGGGTGTCGTTTTCATGGTTTTCGAGGGTGTTGAAACCGATGGTGCAGTCAAAATGTAAATCCAAGGTGGCGGCTGCCAAAATTATCGAGGTTTTCGTCATGGTTGTCGTTTTCATGGTTTTCGAGGGTGTTGAAACCGATGGTGCAGTCAAAATGTAAATCCAAGATGGTGGCTGCATAAATTATCGAGGTTTTCGTCATGGGTGTCGTTTTCATGGTTTTCGAGGGCGTTGAAACCGATGGTGCAGTCAAAATGTAAATCCAAGATGGCGGCTGCATAAATTATCGAGGTTTTCGTCATGGGTGTCGTTGTCATGGTTTTTGAGGGTGTTGAAACCGATGGAGCAGTCAAAATGTAAATCCAAGATGGCGGCTGCAAAAAATATCGAGGTTTTCGTCATGGGTGTCGTTTTCATAGTTTTCGAGGGTGTTGAAACCGATGGTGCAGTCAAAATGTAAATCCAAGATGGCGGCTGCAAAAAATATCGAGGTTTTCGTCATGGGTGTCGTTTTCATGGTTTCCGAGGGTGTTGAAACCGATGGTGCAGTCAAAATATGGATAGTATGGAAACAAGGCCTAATTGTAGAAATAAATACCTACGCTCTCAACTGCAGCCTTAGGGTTGTCACGAGCGCGGAGAATGGAACATAATTATGTGGCGCTGATGCTTGATGAATCCGGTGGCTGCGCACCTTACTATGCGTTTCAACTAAGTATAAGATGACCTTGGCACCATATTGTAACTGCAATTGTGTTTAACGAAAAATACTTTGCGCAAATTACTTTTCAATACTTAATATTTATCTTATTCATGTTATTTTCATGTGATTTTCGTTATTTGACATCTGGGATTTCTATTTTGATAGCAATATCGGTTTCAACACCCTCGAAAACCATGAAAACGACACCCATGACGAAAACCTCGATAATTTATGCAGCCGCCATCTTGGATTTGCATTTTGACTGCAACATCGGTTTCAACACCCTCGAAAACCATGAAAACGACACCCATGATGAAAACTTCGATAATTTATGCAGCCGCCATCTTGGATATACATTTTGACTGCACCATCGGTTTCAACACCCTCGAAAACTATAAAAACGACACCCATGACGAAAACCTCGATAATTTATGCAGCCGCCATCTTGGATTTGCATTTTGACTGCAACATCGGTTTCAACACCCTCGAAAACCATGAAAACGACACCCATGACGAAAACTTCGATAATTTATGCAGCCGCCATCTTGGATATATACATTTTGACTGCACCATCGGTTTCAACACCCTCGAAAACCATGAAAACGACACCCATGACGAAAACTTCGATAATTTATGCAGCCGCCATCTTGGATATACATTTTGACTGCACCATTGGTTTCAACACCCTCGAAAACCATGAAAACGACACCCATGACGAAAACCTCGATAATTTATGCAGCCGCCATCTTGGATTTGCATTTTGACTGCAACATCGGTTTCAACACCCTCGAAAACCATGAAAACGACACCCATGACGAAAACTTCGATAATTTATGCAGCCGCCATCTTGGATATACATTTTGACTGCACCATCGGTTTCAACACCCTCGAAAACTATGAAAACGACACCCATGACGAAAACCTCGATAATTTATGCAGCCGCCATCTTGGATTTGCATTTTGACTGCACCATCGGTTTCAACACCCTCGAAAACCATGAAAACGACACCCATGACGAAAACCTCGATAATTTATGCAGCCGCCATCTTGGATTTGCATTTTGACTGCAACATCGGTTTCAACACCCTCGAAAACCATGAAAACGACAACCATGACGAAAACTTCGATAATTTATGCAGCCGCCATCTTGGATATACATTTTGACTGCACCATCGGTTTCAACACCCTCGAAAACTATGAAAACGACACCCATGACGAAAACCTCGATAATTTATGCAGCCGCCATCTTGGATTTGCATTTTGACTGCAACATCGGTTTCAACACCCTCGAAAACCATGAAAACGACACCCATGACGAAAACCTCGATAATTTATGCAGCCGCCATCTTGGATTTGCATTTTGACTGCAACATCGGTTTCAACACCCTCGAAAACCATGAAAACGACACCCATGACGAAAACCTCGATATTTTTTGCAGCCGCCATCTTGGATTTACATTTTGACAGCACTATCGGATTCAAAACCCTCGAAGACGAAAACTATAAAAAGACGCCTATTATGAGAAATTGTAGCAGAAACCATGTTGGTTTTTTTTACAAATTATTTATATTTACGAATTTATTAAACGGTCACGCGGATATAGAATTCGATATTGATAAAAATCATTCTTACCTTCAAAATAAGCAGGGAGTTTAAAAAACAAAATCTCCGGTTATGATGAAGCCGAGTTCAAACAGCCATATACGTAACATAAATAAACGCAACTCGTCTTTACGCGGCACTCAGAACTGACAGCACTGCGATGTCCGCTTAGAAGCCTCGTAGATGCGCGTGTTTGTGTGAGTGCACCGTTTCGAACGTTAGTACGTAATTTCCGGACCAACCATATTTACTGTGCTACGGGGCAGACAAGGGCCACTCAAAGCGTGGGGGCGTATCTTTGCAAGTTACAACCACGATCTATACACGTCATGTAAATATATCCCAGGCCCCTCTCTCAGCCCCGTAGGGTTATTTTCTTTTTTTTTAAAGAAAATTTAAAACGTGGGTTTTTCATATTTCTGACAGCAAACCCTTTCATTTGATACCCATATCATGGGGGTGCATTTCAAACAGCTAATCCGCCATCTTGGATGTCCGCCATGTTGGATTTAAGACACATGACTATTTTTTTCGTATTCCTGACAGCAAACCCTTTCATTTAATACCCATATCATGGGGGTACCTTTCAAATAGCCAATCCGCCATCTTGGATGTCCGCCATGTTGGATTTAAGACACGTGACTATTTTTTTCATATTCCTGACAGCAAACCCTTTCATTTGATACCCATATCATGGGGATGCATTTCAAATAGGCAATCCGCCATCTTGGATGTCCGCCATGTTGGATTTAAGACACGTGACTATTTTTTTCATATTCGTGACAGCAAACCCTTTCATTTGATACCCATATCATGGGGGTGGATTTCAAACAGCCCGACCGCGATCTTGGGGAGGCCGCCATATTGGATTTCTCACCACTCTTGCGCCCCATTGCAAAAACTAATAAAACGAAAACGGATGGCTAATTAATGCACAAATTACTATTATATTATATAAACTACTATTATAATTATAATAATACTTTAGTTTCTTATAGTAACGAAAATCTTACCTTATGAAAAAAAAATATGGAGAGAATCAAAATGTGGCAGTCGCAGTATAATATTCCGTTCACGATACGTACGCTCTTTATTCAGGACGAGGAAAAAAGTGATACAAGTCCTACGTCGACGGGCGCTGGAGCCGTACTGATTGCAGCCCGGTTATGTTTCGTAATTTATACTAGTTTAGAGTGATTTTAAAAAATTTAGTATGTTTAATTACATGAAGGGATTTTAATGAAATTTAGAAATTAGTTTAGTCTGTAAACATAGTTTATATTTACATAGTTTTTTTAATGTAATTACGCTTTGTTCGAACCAAAAATGGCGATAAAACAGCGATATAAAACGTAAAAATTGACCTCAGAATTTATTTTTTTACTAATTTGTGTTATTAAAAATATAAATTCTACTACGTAGTTTTACGACAAAAACGTATGTCTGATGATTTGTGTATTTTTTTTGGTTAAAATTACGAATGTTAATGGTAGATGTAGGAGTCGCAAATCGACTCTGCGTTGATTTTTCAGTAAACTACTTGTCGGAGATTAATTACCACAAAGTTAATAAAAGAGTTTTTTGAAATATGTTACGTATAATTACAACACGAAAGACTGGTCTTTCTTTTGCAGGTATTCAAAAATGTTGGAGTATTACTTAATATGGTAAATTAGACGATCATAATTTTAGTTCTACGCGCAAATGGGTAAAAGGCCTCTTAATTTTTACAAAATAAGTTTTAAAATAAAGTTAAACTATTAAGTAAACAATAGTTTTAGTTTTCCTGCTATTTTCAGTAGAAGTTTCTCTTATAACCCCCAAATATAGTCTCCCATCATTTCCCTTTTAGTACTGGCCTTGGTAACGTCTCTCAAATGCTTGTCAAATCTTAAATTGTCTTAATGGAAGCGTTCCTCTTGTTCTACCGTACAAGCTTCCATGTTATCTTTAAATTTATCCAAATGAGAATGTAGTATAAGCATCTTTAGTGTATCTTTAGAGACTTTCCATTTCCGATGATGAAAAAATTGGTAGTTGTGTCAGTGATCAGCTCGTCATAACTTTCAGCTCTAGGGTTTACAATTTAACCATGAACTACTGCCTTAAAACTGTCCCTGGCTTCTTCCTCTTCAATGCTAAGTAACTTCAAGAAAATATCACAATTAGTTTTTTTTTTATTAGAGCGCCCACATAGAGTCCAGCTTAAATTTTCGCCTCTGACAGCTTTGGAAAAAAAACTCTTAAAGCAAATGATTTGTTATCACATTTTTTTAAATAAATATGCTTGTATAATCAGAATATGATAAGTAAAACCCATGCGCAAAAATTTTTTTTTCATTTGTCGACCGGTGTTATTCATGCTGATTTACATAACTGAATGCACAAGTGAATTCAGATATACGGAAGATTAATAAATGAATGTTCAAGTAACCTTTAAAAGCATCGAATTGGTCCATGCGATAGACTTAATTTAACTTAATAAATAGTAATTCGCCATTCCATAGTAGCTTTTGTACGAGTATCTTATAGGCAGTAAAGCAGGTCTTTTTTCCGGGGAAAAGCTTCAATAGGTATACGGATCTTTGGGAATGGGATTTTGAAAATCACTAAAACCACTCCAATGGTCACGATCGAAAGGGGACGCCGTTTCTTCCTAAAAAAGCGAAAGGGAATGTCAGACTCGTACTGACTAAAACCCACCGTGTTCCTTCAATCATCCTTTACGTTCCATGGCCACTGTTACCCGTTTGGACAGTTCCGCGGCCCCGGAAAGTAGGAGACACATCCTAGGATCAGGTCTAGGCATTTTTTAAAATTTACGATAAGTTCGCGTTTGATCACCATCTCGCCTGATAGTAAGCGATGATGCAGTGGTCGACGGTGAAGCACACTTGCCTAGAAGTAACCAATTCACTCTTGACTTTATTCCATTCCAGCCTTTTACCATCCAAGCTATGACCTTGGTAATCTTTGTACTCGTATTTTCTACCACCTAACTCCTGAAAGGGCACAGTCAGTATTGTGTATTTCGTGTTTTATTTATACGATGGGGTGTCACGCACCCCATGCGACCGCTAACGTTACTTTACCGATTAAGAGTCAAGTTCACTACATAACAGAGAAAGCCAAAGAGCTAAGTTGTTTAGAACATACCACGAAACACCACCGACGGATTTTGTGACACGGTGTACGGGTAGCACAGTCGCTGAGCAATCAATGAGAATGGCAACTGGGGAACTAATGGCGCTAGTATAGCTTGTTCCAAGCATCGTCATTGGTTCAAATCTTACAAAATAGTACTACCTCATTGGTCGGATTGGGACTAAGCTATGATGGCGCCATTGGCTTTGACCGGCCTTCCCCATTGCTGCGCCTGTTCGATCCCCGCACTGGACAAATATTTGCATGATCTACAAGTAATTGTTCCAGAGTCTGGGTGTTTGTGTACGTGAGTTTCTATCAACGACGATATAATACTAGACTCCTAATAACAGGCGACCGATGTCTGCCAACACATTAGGCAAAAAAGTCTTATATCCGTCTCATTTCGACCAATCCTGTGAGCCGTAAACAATTAAACATACGTTGAGACAGAACAGACCTTGAGTTAGCCAATCACAACGCAGTACCCCGTCCCCCTCGCTTACGTAGTACCTCAGCGAGTTGGCAGAATAGTTTTGTTCGTTAGATCGTGCAATGCGTAGTCTAGTAATATATAGTCGTTGGTTTCTATGTTTGTAAATTCACCCACGATACCGGAAAAAAGGGAAAGCGTTAAAAAAAAGAATCACTGTCATCGCACGACGCATTGCCTGAGTCTATGAAAGTGTGGAGCTTTAGAAACGTACGCGTAATAGAAAATCCCTTCGCTAAGTTCCACATGACACTCCATAGAATGTACTACTAAAGGTTAATTAAAAGGTCTTGTCTGTACCTGTTGCACTTTCGAAGAGATTAGGGATGCATCGATACGCCTTTTCGCCGATACGATACCGATACCGATACGCTTATTACGAATAAAAAAAATAAGATAAAATAAATACGAGTAAATCACAAGTCAGATTATTTTTTTAATATAAAAGTAGTAATATAGGTTGATATTAGATAATTATACATTTTAGTACCTAATAAAAAAATGAAAAGTAATAAAATGAACATTAATAAGATTTTTGTTTAAAAAGCAAAGTACATAATCAATTTTTTTTCGGAGAGAGGCGATTTCGCAAGTCTGTTTGGCAATTGTTTCCCCCGGGCATAGTTCGTGGCTCGTTTGCAACGGAATAGACGAGACAACACGCTCGTTAACACTACGTTTTGAAATAAAAAAGTATCGTTGAATCGGTCATAAAAATATCGTCGATACCGATATATCGGCTAGCCCGAAGTATCGCCGATATATCGGTATCGGATGCATCGCTAGAAGAGATCTCTAAACCAGTTTTATGTCTTAAATCTTATAAGTATTGCTGTGTTATTTACGACCAGCTCATCTCCGCGGTCTCACCAGCTACTCGGCTTCTATTGGTGATAGCGTGATGTTTTATAACCTATGGCCTTCCTCGATAAGTGGACTATCCAACACAAGAATATTATTTCAATTCACAGCGGCAGTTATATCTAAGTTCCATAAAATAGGGAGTGAGCCTGGCTGCAAGACACAAGACCAGTAATTACTACTGGCAATTCTTGTTGGAAAAAATCTAAAAATACTGTCGAACTTGTGAATCGAATCCAGGAACCCTCTTAGTCAGCAGTAACGTTTGCAACCACTAGAGCAAAGAAGCAGTCCCACACTTATAAAGAACCAATAATAATTCTGTTTCTTCAATACGAATTAAAGAAATGAGCCGTAAAAACAAACTGGTATGGTTTCCGTTCTGATTGCACCATAATACCTAAAAAAAAAGTTGATACTTGTAATAAATAATGCAGAGGTTGTAGTGACAAAAAAATAAATGAGTATGCTTAGCTGGTCCGGTCACCTGCGATAGGTACCCGGCAGAGACTGGGAGAGGCATATATATATCCAGCAGTGGACGAATGCAGTTTCATGATGATGGGAAAAGGGCTACGGAAAATTAAAATGTATTCCTGAATTTTGTTTCAGCGGAGAAGCTATCATCGGAGAACGGAGGTACCAGCCAGTCTAACGGTCCCACACCCACGGGGGAACTCCGCGGCGAGAGGTTCACTCTCACTCTCACAAAAGGCACTCAGGTGAGCCATCAAACTGAGGTTTCCGAATAATTTCCTGTGTTTATGACTCAGAACTTGGAAGCAATTATTTTGATTCATTTCCGTTGTTTGTGTATCCGTGTCTGGTTGTTGATCTTTTGTTGATGTCATGCACATTTAAAAGTAGGTATAGGTACCGGCAATAAAATATTCCACATCGATCTTTTTTTTTTGTTTGTTTTCGCTGGTTTGTCTCTCTCGTAGTTGGTCGAGCCATGACTGAAGTCCTTTAGAAAAAAAATTCGAGATACTACCTACATTTTTCAAATGCAATTTGATATAATGACATAGACACTAGCCGCTTCAAAAGGACTTGCCTGAATTTCTGTTACGGTGTAAACATACATTGGGTACGGTTAGCCGATACAAAATCTGGACAGAAATCGACAATGCTGAACAGCATTTAGCCTATGCTGACTAAATTATAGGCTGAAACCATGCTGAGTTCAGACGAGAGTGACGCATTTTGACAGCTGTCTCAGCCTATGCTACTCAGCATTCGCCATTTTTCTTTTAGTGCTGCTCAGATATTGTATCGGCTAACCGTACCCATTTTGGTCTCTAAATCATCATACTGCGACGCTGACAGTGGCGCGTACTACTTTAGTTTTTTTTTTCACTAAATCATGCTACTGACATCAGCTTTACAGGAATTCAAGCCTTAGTGCTCATTCGGCATGCCGAAAATAGCCTATTAACTACAGCTTGACATAAAAATGTAGAAAACCGTAAAGCTGCGAACATATTATCGGACGCGTCCGTCAGCCGCGGCTGAGGGACGCGGCTTATTCATTATCCAGCCAGTACATTTAATACTACACTGTGCAAACTGTCGGTCGTAAGACGCGGACGTGACCTTGAGAGTTCGGACGTCCGAACAAAATCTGGCCTTCTGTCTGGCCTTCTGTCGTCCGAACTACCGTGCACACTGCTAAGCCGCGTCCCTCAGCCGCGGCTGACGGACGCGTCCGATAATATGTTCGCAGCTTTACGGTTTTCTACATTTTTATGTCAAGCTGTATTATTATATCTTTCCAAGTGGTATCGGTTTCCCAGTGGTGGCCCAGTGGTATCGGCCCCGACCGAGTTGTAGGTCGTGGGTTCGAATCCAGGCAGGCGCATTACTTTGTGTAATTTATTTCATCATCACTGCTCTCAAAACGGTGAAGGAAAACATCGTGAGGAAAACGGCATGTCCTAGAACCAAAAATTCGAAGACATGTGACATCTTCTAATCCGCACTGGGCCAGCGTGGTGGATTATGGCCCACTCCCTCTCACAGAGAGGAGGCCTGTGCCCCAGCAGTGGGAACATTAATAGGCTGATGACGATATCTTTCCAAAGGTGTCACATTTATCGTCGGTATCATACTGCCCTAGAAGGAAGTCTCCTTTTATGCTCTGATGCTCTTTGCAGAGACGTCAATCACTTTAATTGGGTACCTTTAACGTTAGCAAAACCCATAGATTTCTAAATGTGTTTCAAATCCCTTTCAAAAAGGACCAATTATATCAGGTTGTCGGTTTTATATTTAGCTTGACTGGAGTAAGATATACAACACATAATTCACGAAATAAGTTGCCATTTTCGCATTGCCAAAAGGTTCCTACTTGCATGCCTTTAAAATGACATCTTTTCAAAGTCAAAGTCAAAGTATCTTTATTGTGGGCATATGTTAGTTACAGGTCTTAACAATATATTAAAGTATCAATATGTCCTGCCTTATAGGCATACAATAATTATGTAGGTAGGCATTGGCATAAAAATTTGGAATTATATAATATAGATGGTAAAGGAGAACATTCAGGCTCCATACATTTTTGGGCCTTTTCTGAAAGTGCCGGCCAACGAAAAAAATTGGTACCTATAGGTAGTACTAGTCATTTGGAGCAATAGTTACTATGGCACAAAAGTTGTAGGATTGCTCTCGGCCAAGTTATACAAGTTCGAAGATTTGTAATTTTCATACATTTTTTAATTTCTGAAAGTGCCGAGACTCACCAAATAATGATAAGTATTGCTAGAACTAGCGACCTCAAGCAATTTAACATAACGCCTGTAATCCCTGAGGGGTTGGGCAGAGGAGTACCGAATAAAAATGAATAATAATCTGTTTATTTTTTGTGAAAAGTAGTAAAAACAATTTAAAATATACCAATCTGCTGGTGGGACCGGCATCGGGAACAGAACCCAGGTTGCTTGTGGTTAGGGGTCTTGGAAGAGGAATCACCTAACAATACGAGACGTGATCAGCACTGCTGCTTTTTGAATCAACCCTTTTTAGGGGGAAATAAAATCATCAAATGAGTTATCTCGCTCTGGGCTGAGCTGTAGAGACTGTCAGACTCCTGCTGACTAAAACTCCAACCTCTTCATTCGGTTGCCCTTTGCGTTCCAGATACTAAGATAGTCGACAAGCCGGTACCTACATTTCATTCATACATTTGTTGTTTTCTCAAAGAGCCTCATAGCTTCGGGACGCTGCAATCGCGGCTGTAAGACCCCTCTTTGAGGAGTGGCTGGAGAGACGTCACGGCGTCCTGACCTATCGGATGACGCAGGTCCTCACCGGACACGGAAGTTTCGGGAGGTACCTGCCATGTGTCGGATAGGGAGGGAAGGGACGCCCGGGTGTCACCACTGCGAAGATCACCCGGAGGACACGGTGGAGCATACGGTGCAGGACTGCCCCGCTTGGGCAGAGCACCGCCGTGTCCTCATGGAGGCGATAGGCGGAGACCTCAGTCTCGCGCCCGGCATTGGTCGAGGCCATGCTGCGGGGCGAGACGGAGTGTGAAGCGGTCGCCTCCTTCTGCGAAGCAGTAATGTTCGCGAAGGAGGAGGCGGGCCGCGAGAGGGAGAGGACAGCGTTCCCCCTCCGCCTCAACCGCAGTGGGAGACACCCACGGCGTCGGAAGTCGGCAGACGATCGTCGGACAGCGAATAAATGGCAACTCGCTGTCCGACAATGGACCATGCCCGGGTCGACGGCGCGTCGTGTTCCACGCGCGCCTCAAAGAGCGTCAGCAAAATGACGGGGCTCCCTCTCAAAGGGCCAAAGCCTGCCGGGGTCGCGGGACTTATTTTCTTTCCGTGACCCCGGAACATAAAGGGCTATTGAAGGACATCGTGGTTTTAGTCAGTACAAGTCTGACAGTCCCTCCCGCCCTCGGGGTGGGCTGGGAGGAGTCATTTGAAGATATTACTACGCTTAAAAAAAAGAGCCTCATGCTTTTGGAACGCGATACTGTCGGGTCCACAATTAGCGGTGAGACGAGTTTGCCTCACCGTCCAGTCAATGAGACTCAACTGATACTCGTCCTTAACATCCCGTGGAACTTCAAGGAGCATTTCCGACGTTTGGTTTAAAACAGGATCGAACCGGGGCTGCCTTCAAGCTGTTACCCAACCTTGCGAGGCAAACGCCGCTTTCTGAAGGCTCTACGTGGAAGTGGTACGGTTAAAGCCCCTCTACGGGAACCCTGTGTCTGTCGTTTCCATAAGGAAGCGAACACCAAGCTAATCGCACCAGGGGATCATGGCTATTCGGGTGATCGACTCATACACATAGATGCTGGAGGATCTGCTTCCAGATCACACGTTGGCAATCCGGAAAGGAGGCTGCCACTTCTTCTGCAGCAGTAATGACAGCGGATGAAGAGGCAGAAGCACGCGTAAGAGGACGCTCTCGAAATCTTAATCCTGTCGCGTACGGCATGTAATGCGGAGCTAGTTGTCTTATCAAGGATCAGGCCCAAGACGACAGCATGTGTTCCACGCGCGTCTAAATAAGCTTTCAGTGGCCCTTATGGAGCCAAAAGCCTACCGGCTTGCGGGACTATCTCAGCAGGATAGGTACAGTAGCACGGTTGATGATTTTATTACCCGAAAATGTGGTTGACCCAGAAAGCAGTACTTTTGGTCACGACTCGTATTGTTAGGAGGTTGCTCTCCCAAGAGGCCTACCACAGGCAGCTTCGATTCTGTTCCCGATGCTGGTCCCACCAGCTGATTTGTATATTTCAAAATGTTTTTATTACTTTTCACAAAAAATAAACAGATTATTATTCATTTTAATTCGGTACACCTCTGCCCGGGTTAGGCAGAGGTGTTCAGGGATTACTGGCGTTATGTTGAATTGCTTGAAGTCACTAGTTCTAGCAATACTTATCATTATTTGGTCATTCTCGGCACTTTCAGAAATTAAAAAATGTATGAAAATTACAAATCTTCGAACTTGTATAACTTGGCCGAGAGCAATCCTACAACTTTTGTGCCATAGTTACTATTGCTCCGAATGACTAGTACTACCCATAGGTACCAATTTTTTTCGTTGGCCGGCACTTTCAGAAAAGGCCCAAAAAAAATGATGTCCTTTAGTTATAACTAGCTTCTGCCAGCGACTTCGTACGCGGATCCTGTTGCTTATACCAGCGACAATGGGGTCGTCAAAATCGAAGATCTGAAACGTCTGATGTCGAATTTTTAGAGCCTGGGGACGGGAAAACAACGGGACGCGCATGACGATTCCAGACGTTCCAGATCTTTCATTTTTGTAAGTCAACAGGAAATACCCATCAGACTAAACAACTCTTGCTAAGACGTCATTCCTATATATGTTATAGTGTAGCTGGCCTCTTGGAGTCCCACATCAGGTGTTCCAGATCTTCAGTTTTTATACGACAACAGGGAGTGCTCATCAGGCTGAACAACTCTTGCTAAGACGTCATTACTGTATATGTAATAGTGTAGCTGGGCTCTTGGAGTTCCACATCAGGTGTTCTATATCTTCAAATTTATTTTCTCAGCAGAAAATGCTCATCACGCGGAACAATTTTTGCTATGGCGCTATTTTTGTATCTCTTATAGTTTAGCTGATCTATTGCAGTTCTGCATCAGGTGTTCAAGTTTCCAAGATAAATTATAGCCTATTTATTGCCCAGACTTAATAGCTATACAACAAAAAAAAAACAATCAAATCCGTCCAGTAGTTACGAAGATTAGCGTGTATGGAGTAACTTCTCCCGTTTTCCTAACATTTCCCTTCACTGCTCTGCTCCTATTGATTGTAGCGTGATGAAAAGTATACTATAACCAGCGCAGGAGTATGAAAAATAATTGTACCAAGTTTCGTCAAAATCCGTCGAGTAGTTTTTGTTTCTATAACGGTTATACAGACAGACAGACAGACAGACAGACAGACAGACAGACAATAATTTTATTAATTGCATATTTGGCATCAGTATCGATCCCTAATCACCCCCTGATAGTTATTTTGGAAATATATTTCATGTACAGAATTGACCTCTCTACAGATTTATTATAAGTATAGAAGATAGATAGATAGATAAATGTAAAAGTACAGTGAAACTATCACATGGTCATAACTAATGCATGTCAAATACGGTGGAACTAATACATGAACAAGCATTATCCATATCACAATTAAATGTGCCTGAAAAAGAAAAATACTATAAATGCCTGAAAAAGGGCCTTAAGGTTTAGGTCGAGCACGCTTTCAATAGCACGGTGCAACCAATTCCATCTCTATTGAATTAATTCTAAACAAAGTTCTTTCACAACACGCACTACGAAGAAATCCGTAGTTGGAAAATACCAAGAACATTTTCAACTTACAAATTTCAGCTTGATACGTCCACGCTTTGAGAAAAAAAAAATCTTAATTAAGAAACGCACAGACAGACGTAAGGTTACGTTTTTATTTCTTTTGAGGTTCGAAAACCTAAAAATAAGCCATAATGTAGAGCCAATAACAATAAAATCAGGACGAGTTTGTACAAGAGTCCCAAGTTTCCGGACGGAACGGCACTGACCCGTAACTTGTTGACCCTGTTTATCCTTGCTCGCCAGCCGTGACGACCGTTTTATTACTGCTACTGTTTCTAAACAAACTGGAATTATGACTTTTATGACTGACAGACTGCTATAATTAGAAGTTTAAATAACGAGTTTTGCAACTGTTTGCATACCGAGTCTTACTTAATGCATACTAGCTGGCGCGGGCATGTGGTCGGTAAGTAATGGGTCACTCGCCGTCCGATCATGGACCATGCCCGGGTCGACCATGTACGTCGTGTTCAACATGCGCCTCAAAGAGCTGTTAGCAATCTGACGGGATCCTTAGAGGGCCAAAGCCTGCCGGGGTCGCGGGACAGTTTCATCAGAAAACCGTGACCCTGAAATGTAAGTAAAGGGCTATTGAAGGACTCCGTGGATTTTAGTCAGTACAAGTCTGACAATCCCTCCCGCCCCGACCTGGGTAGGAGGACTCATTTGTTGATTGTACCACAACAAAACGTAAACTAGCTGTTCCCCGTGGTTAAACTCCCGCTACTCGACTCCTATCGGTCGTACCGTGATGTTTTATAGCCTATAGCCTTCCTCGATAAATAGACTATCCAAGACAATAAACTTTTTTCAATTCGAACCAGTAGTTCCTGAGATTAGCGCGTTCAACCAAACAAACTCTTCAGCTTTATAATATTAGTACCTATTTTATTCTACTAAAGTAGCCTTTTTTTTTTTTAGGTGGTAAAATCATCAAATGAGTCCTCCCGCCCTGGGTGTGGCGGAAGGGACTGTCAGACTCTTACTGACTAAAATCCACCCGTGTTCCTTCCTATGCCCTTTACGTTCCGGGACCACGGTATCCTGGGTTAAGAAAAAACCCGCGACCCCAGCAGGCATTTGGCGCGAAACACGACGCGCCACCGACCCGGGCTTGGTCCTTGGTCGGACGGCGAGCTACCCATTACTCACCGTCCGCAAGCCCGCTCCGCCGCTGTGCCCTCTGCTAATCAGACGGACACGCGTTGGAGCGTCCACACGACAGGCTATTCGCATACGGGCAAAGAGACCCCTTAGGCACACAGTGCCTAAGGAAGAGTTTTTGCCCGCATCCCAGGGTGCACCGGCCCGAAAAACTAGTCTTCCCCCCGGACGTATCCGAGAGGGAACTCCAGTCCACGGGCGCACGTGGAGGTTTCCTGTCATAGCACCCCACTAAAATAGCCTTAGAAACAAAGAAACATCAACTGACCGTAATATTAAATGTTTTCAGGGTTTGGGCTTCACGCTAATTGGTGCTGAAGGTATACCAGAAACGGAAGGCTATCTTCAAATACGCAGCATCGTGCCACATAGTCCAGCTTGGATTGATGGTAAGTGAGCATTATATTAAAATTTCCGTACTACAGTCTTCTTGACAAAACTGTCGCATATTTTCATTAAGGCTACAATGTAAATGCTCATTAATCATTCTTTTTGTATACCAAAATGGATAAATGCTCACCAAATCTAAAACTTGCTTTAGCAAGATTTCATTGACATCCCAAAGTAAGGTTTGGTTAGGTTCCTTTAAACCCTGCAAACCGAAATAGAAGCCCTGCGAAGCGGGGCTTCATCGACGCTGCTTAGGTCGTTTCCTTTTATTATAACAAATAAGTTAATTTCTACAATACTTTATGTTTATGATACATAATTTGCTGAGCATTTATCCATTCTGGCAGGTTTTTCGATTTTTGGTTTTAAAATTGGATTTTCTCAAGCAACACAAGCCTCCACATTAGTGCCGTGAAGCCCCGTGAACAGGCGCGAACAAGAATGTGGATGGTTTTCGCGGGGTTCACGCGCGTTCGCGCCTGTTCCCCGATCAGTGTCGGTATTGTGCCGAGAATTCACGGCTAGAATTCGCGGCGTGAATTCACGGCACTAATGTGGAGCCGCCATAATTATGTACTAAAAATTACATTAAAAAAAATCACCATTACAAATTACTACAGGTAGAATAAGTATACTACATGTTAAGTATACTGAGGAATATCCAACAGAAAGAATATAGTGGAATCACACCTGCGATGCCTCTTTTTATTGCAGGTGTCTTAAAACACACCACCTGCTTATTTTTAACACCCCAATGCAACATAAAAGATTTAGTTTTCTTTTTGTCTTTGGGCACTAAAATTCCCTTTAACATTTAGAAACACGAGTCCTTTATAATTAAGTTTCGAATGTAATCGTTATTTTGCATGATTTTATTTCGTTCGTATTCTATTTGTAAGGCCAGGGTGTCACGCACCCCACGCGATCGTTCACGTAATTTCTTACGCCGGAAATTAATATCGTATCTCGGTCGTAATCTTGTACTCGATCTTAGTCTCTAACCAATCAACTACCGAGTTTGCCTATCCGGGTCTTAAGACTGTCAAATTTTAAGTCCTATCCCTTAAAACACGGAATAGGATTTGAAGTGAGAAACAATTTAATTTCGAGCGTTAGACGAGATCATTCAGTGGTCACAAATATGCCTTTTGAAAATCAACGCGCTCTTACTTTTTTGTGGTTATTTTTTTTCTTTCTCTTTATCAATTTTGAACTTATCAAACTTAGTAAGCTTTCTCATAACGCGATGCAACGCAATTTGACCGATTCCAACTACAACTGAAAATCAACCTTACCACTACGACATATGACATAAATCACTTTGTTATCTACGGGTAGATGAAAAACAAAACACGCTATCCACGACGTCGGTAAGTCAATCGAATTGCATCATTATATCGTAGTAGCAAAAACTAGTTTCATTTATAGTTAGTAGAAATAGCAAATCGCACAAATCGCGTCATGAGGAAGCTCCCTTAGGGACTTTACCATAGCATACCATTTTATACAAGTGAAAATCAACCTTGCTACATACCTATAAATAATGATCCAATTCGATTGTTGTTGGATTGACTTGACGTCGTCGTGGCGATCGTGTTTTGTTTTTCATTTACCCGTAGGTAACAACGTGTCTATGTCATATGTCGGAGTGGTAAGGTTTATTTTCAATTGTAGTTGGAATAAGTTGAATTGCAATCGCGTCACGCCATGGGTAAAGTCCCTAACTCTCAAATGCATGCTTTTCTTATTGATTTATTTATTTTCAGGTGCCCTACGTCCCGGTGACGTTGTCGTTGGTGTTGGAAACCGTGGTGTACGAGGGTTGTCTCACGCTCTCGTCGCTCAGATCTTCCAGTCTATTAAACCTGGAAGTGACGTCACGCTGCATCTTGTTAGAGGTAAGTTACGTAACACACATAATATGGAACGATTTCTAAATACTCCTGCCCGAATGTGGCTGAGTATCATGTCAGTATTTTACACGGATCGACTACCTATCTTTTCAAACCAAATCAAAGCATTTATTTCAAGTAGACCAGTTACAGGCACATTTAAATTGACAAAGACATAAAACATATAATTAAATACTACAAAATATTGATGAAGACATAACTGTGAAAGTGCCGTAGATGCCCATTCCACGGAGTAGATCTCTATGGAGAAGAACGGGCAAGAAACTCCATGGACACTTTTTAGATCGCCAAAATTATTACAAAACCTTTGTTACATCATTCATTTTGAGAAGGATGGAACATTAAGTGAGAACAATGTAGCAAGTAATAAGTATCCTTATATTACTAAAAATTACAATCTGATCGCCACAACCCAGTAACTGGATAATACGGGGCCAACGGCTTTACATACTTTCCGAGGCCGGAGGAAACTTGCTATGACAGATGGTCAATCATCCACAGACCAACCAACCTAGAAGATCTGTGGGTATGAGCGTCTGTGATGGTTTCGCCACAAGTTCCTGAGGCAAAGATATGCGCTATGGCGAAGTCGGTGGTGATGACTATCAAATCGCTCGCAAGTGTCAGACATATATAGGCGGAGACCTCTCGCGCCAGCCTTTGGTCGCGGCCATGCTGCGGGGCGAGACGGAGTGGTAAGCGGTCGCCTCCTTCTGCGAAGCAGTCATGCTCGCGAAGGAGGAGGCGGGCCGCGTGAGAGGATAGCGTCCTCCCTCCAACCTAGTAGTGGACGTCCACGGCGTCGGACGTCGCAAGACGATCTCCGGCCACCGTAGGCGCGGGCACGCGGGCGGCGAGTAAAGGGCAACTCGCTGTCCGACCATGGACCATGCCCGGGTCGACGGCGTGATGTGTTCCACGCGCGCCTCAAAGAGCGTCAGCATGATGACGGGGCCCCCCTCTAGAGGGCCAAAGCCTGCCGGGGTCGCGAGACTTATCTCATTACCGTGACCCCGGAACATAAAGGGCTATTGAAGGATCACCGTGGATTTTAGTCAGTACGAGACTGACAGTCCCTCCCGTCGCGCTCTGGGCGGATGGACTCATTTGATGAATATTCCATGTAAAAAAAGGGGTTTCCGGAGAATTATGATTCGGCTTTTTAGACCCCCCCGTACTATATTAGAAATTGCGACTAAAACCATATTTCACCCCTAGGTTACCCTCTTTCCTTTGACTCCGAGGACCCAAACACCCGCGTGCTCAGCACGTTAGCAGTAGATGCCACTACTCCAGCCACTTCAGATGCTGTAGCCATGCAACAACTCACCAGGGCGTTGCGGACCAGGTGAATATTATATTATTTACTTACTATTTCGTGTATTTCAAAACAAAAAAAAATATAGACTGCTTTGGCGAATGTTAGAAAAAGCTGTGCTACAACTTTGATGATCAATAAAGTATTTATCTATCTTGGACTCTTGGTATTTGAGTTACAGCTGTCTTTTATAAAAAAGAAGATAAAAAACATCCATGCCCCGTTTTCACACACATAAAAAAAAAATGTGATCACAAGCACAAGCCTATCTTTTTTAATTTTGAGGAAATACAATTGAAATGTTTTATCGTTTTATATTCTAAATCTATATTTTTTAATAAAAAATCTAAAAGAAAAAGAAATCATAATATAATCTACCATAACAAAAAAGATTTCGATTTTTCAAAGTGATCGCAATTTTTTTTATGTGTGTATGTTAGATTTATCTATGCATGCAATTCTTCCACATTTTTCCAAAACTCAATTCCTTAGTACCAAGGACAATCTAGAGAAATACTCAGATCTGCGTACAATTCCAGATTCAACCTGGATTCTCCGAACCTGGACTCTTCGGCCCAGGGTCGGGACAAGGTGGACAGTGGGCCCACTCCTCACAGCCCAGGACAGAGGAGGATGATGTCCAGGTCCTTCGATCTGGATGAACTGACCATTAATGATGATAATCAGGAGCTTCCGAGGTGTCCGTCGTTGGATCATGTGCTGTCTTTGGCTAGTGGTAAGTTTGGTGAAGCAGTTCTTTGATTTTATTTAATTAGAATAGGTTTTTGACATTTTACAAAAAAAATAGTATTATAAATAACGCCGGGAAGGGACGCCCTAAGAAGACATACACTGGATTATTGGTGAAATGCTTCAAAAAGATCGAATGCCTAGTAATGGTGTGCTTCTATGACCAAATATATGAATTTGGACGAGGATCGTAGCTGGTGGGGCTATGATTTCTACCTACCTGTATGCAAAAAGATATACATTATTCATTAGATGCGTCCACACTGTGCGAGCAGCCTCGCGAAGCATTTACCGCGCGAAGCAGCTCGGTTAGTGTGGACGTGTCTCGGCCGAGGCTAGCGCGCGGCGAGCGACCGAGCCATCCAGTGTCGGCTTTTGTTTTGCTCGCGCATATTGTTTTTCATGCCTCGGTCGAGAAACAACAGGCGCGTCCACACAGAGCGAGCAGCCTCGCGAAGCAGTTTCCTCGCGGCAAATGCCTCGCGAAGCTGCTCGCTCTGTGTGGACGCACCTATTCGTCATTCATTTTTTGAATATTGTACCGTATGGTACGGTAAGCAAAGTATTACGCGCCTTTAAAGTCAGTCAGTCAGTGGCAGTATTACCACGTTGCTTTTTCTTACTAAAACACGAGATCGACATACATCAACTTAAGTAGAGCTATATATGCATCTCTGCTATGAAAAAGCACTCTTGTAATTTTCACAATAAGCTAAACCATTTTGTTTCGTATTCGCAGAACATCAGTCCCGAGCTGATAACAACACGTCTAACGAGCCGGGTCGAGAACTGGTGCTTACTTTACGACGTGGTGCAGCTGGGTTCGGGTTCACAATAGCTGATAGCGTTCATGGACAGAAAGTTAAGAAGGTATAACAGGCTTCTTATGGGTAAGCTCGCTCCATCGTCGACCTTGTCTTAGCCATTCCTGACCTAGACTAAGGTCAAGAGCAAACCCATTACACATAAAAAAAAAGTTATTAGCAAAGTCGTAACAGCACTCTTAATAAATAAAACGTGGTTAAAAACGAGGGAGGACTCGTTTGATGATTTTACCACGTTTTTCAAATGCTCAGGGCGTTACGTTAGGGACTGTCAGACTTGTACTGACTAAATTCCACGGTTATGCTTCAGTTGCCATTTACGTTACAGGGTCGACGTACCTGATGAGACAGAACAGACACGAAAGTTTCTAAAATAATGTTTTTGTCTCTTAGAATCTCACTCTCGAGGTCGTGGGATTCTAAGCAGGTTACCGTGACCCTGGAACGTAAAAAGCAATTGAATAAACATTGCATTTTAGTCAGTATGAGTCTGACAGTCCCTTCCGCTTCACCTAGCGAGAGGACTCCTTTGATGAATTTACCACTAGGCCTGTTGGTCCAGTGGTTAGTGACCCTGACTGCTATGCCGAGGTCGTGGGTTCGATTCCCACCCAGGACAAATGTTTGTGTGATGAGCATGATCATTTGTTCTGTGTCTGGGTGTAATTTATCTTTGTGTATGTATTTAGAAATATAATAAGTATGTTTATCAGTTGTCTAGTACCCATAACACAAGCTCTGCTTAGCTTGGGACTAGATGGCGTTGTGTGATAGTTGTGGAATATTATAAATTCACTTTTATTAATTATTTCCAGGTTTTAGATCGTAGTCGGTGTGCAGGTCTTCGGGAAGGAGACTTGCTACTGCAAATTGGAGAAACTGATGTCCGCCATGCGCCACATCAACATGTAGTACAGGTAAGGAACAACTTAGAATAACGACAAATCTTTATTACTTAGGCAGCTTGCGGATGTCGCGATGCGACGCAACCGACCGATTCCAACTACAAGTGAAAATCGTCCTTACCACTTCGTAGTGGTAATGGCACTTTTTATGACATAAATGACATAAAACGTGCGGTTATCTCCGAATAGATGAAAAACAAAACATGCTCGCCACGACGACGTAAGTTAGTTGCATTTTTAGTTAGTAGAAATGGCAAATCCCACGAATCGTGTCGTGAGCCAACTCAGGGAGCTTACCCATGGCCAGGGTTGGAAAAAAAACAGTTTTTTTTAAATTATATAAAACAAACAGTTCAAAATGTTTTAAACAAGTGTTTTATTTGTTTTTTTTTAGTTTAGGGCATTATTTCAAATTAATCCGACTATGTTTCTTTTCTAGGCTAGATCTTTATAAACTCGCCCTAATAAATTAAATATTTACAAAAAAAAACGATCAATAGATAACATTTATTTGTATGTTGCGTAATCATACGCTTCACATTCACCCGGTAGGTATGTTCTAATGTTGATTTTATATTGGGCGACACGTAGGGACTTTCCTAGCGGGACAGGCGGCGCGCCTCCTATTCGTTCGTAGAATAGTTCATTGTTCATAAGGTATATCCCCGCGCCACGGTGCGGGGCTTTACCTTATGAACAATGGACTGAGAAACACCATCTACATTATGTCTAAAAAATAGGGGAATTACCAAATTTCTTTCGACAGCCGACATTAGGGATCGATGTTTACGTTTTTTATTTATGACTAATGTTGTTTATTACCTAATTAAAATTGTTACAATTTTAATTGTTTTGAAATTATTATGATAATGTTTCAAAAATAGGTGCTATCTTGTCCCATACAAATCCTGGTACTTAGATATTTGTTTGATTGAATGAAATACCTACATAACATAAAAACACCCACCCACGACACAGTAGAAATTCCTAGTGTGGAGCAAAGTTTTATAAAAAAAAAATGATTCAAGTCAATTACAATGCCATTGAAAGTTCAAAAATATAACAGCAATAGTGACTCGATTGGTTTTATGTTGAACTATTCAGACTCAAATACTTATTATTTTATTTTCATTTTATATTCAGTTATTGCGACATGAAAAGTAGTTTTAAAACATGTTTTTTTTCGTACTGTTTTATACAATGTTTTAAACTTGTTTTAATCTTTGTTTTTAAACATGTAATAAAAAACACTGTTTAATTTCAAACTGTTTTAAACACTGTTTTAAACATGTGTTTTAAAACAACTTGTTTTAATCATGCCAACCCTGCCCATGGCGCGATGCGACGCGATATAAATAAATAAATAAATCTACGAGTAAATGAAAAACAAAACACGCTCGCCACGACGATGTAAGTCAGACGAATTGCATCGTTATATCGTAGTAGCAAGGACGCGTGCCGGTAAACGTCGGCGCTAGCATGGGAACTGACATAATATATTTTTACTTATCTTATTTACAGTGAAATTAATAAATCTCTCGGCTAAATGTACCAAATGATTCATTATCAACAGGTACTAAAAGACTGCCCAGCCATGCATGAGACCACGCTTCGAGTGTGGAGACGTAACAACGCAGCCACACGAGCGCCCAGGAGTAGATCTGCGACCCGCATACAACCTGTTTCTAGTAAGTACAGTGTTTTCGAGTTAAAAGGCTTTAAGTTTTCTCTATGAAGAAGGTAGTTTACAAACTAAATAAATTGAAAATGTGTTTAGTCCGTCGATTATAGTATTGCAAAATAACTAACACGTATGTTATGTTTTTTTTTTTTTTTTTAATCTATGCATATTGACAAAGATACTCATCATCATCAGCCTATAATGTTCCCACTGCTGGGACACAGGCCTCCTCTCAGTGAGAGGGAGTGGGCCATAATCCACCACGCGGGCCCAGTGCGGATTGGTGGATGTCACATGTCTTCGAATTTTTGGTTCTAGGACATGCCGGTTTCCTCACGATGTTTTCCTTCACCGTTTTGAGAGCAGTGGTGATGAAATAAATTACAGAAAGTAATGCGCCAGGCGGGGTTCGAACCCACGACCTACAACTCGTAAGTCGGGACCGATACCACTGGGCCACCACTGCTCCCACGACAAAGATAATAAAGCTTCGTAATTCGAGAGTGGGGGTTTGTGACGTCATGACGCCTGTTAAATTATACCGACCGAGTGACATTTTGTGATTTTTAGAACCGTTGTATGTTCTTCAATTTTGGTTTACGTAGCACAATAAAAAATACGGGTCACACATTTTTACACACTTAAGCTGCGAACAAACTATCGGACGCCTCAGCCGCGGCTGACGGACGCGTCCGATAATTGGTCGCAGCTTTAAGTTTGCCTTCCCGGCCAGGTCGGGTCCTCTGCCGCGTGACATTACATATGAAATTGTGACTGGATGCCTACTTGTATGCACGTAGAACGTTCAATAAAACCTCTATTCGTTTCTATTCTATTCATTTTCACACAAAATAATATTCAAATGACGACAATAAAATTGTAGTCACCGGGCAGTCGGCAGAGTACAGAAAAACGTTAGACAAAAATTTGGAATGTTACTCCGATTCTTCTAAAATTCAATGTAGCTTTTTTAGTTTTCGTCAAAATCGGCCCCGAGACTCCTTTCAACGTTTTTTGATATTCCTCATAGTTTCGGATATAGCCATCCACGCCCAGTTGAAAAATACACTCTGTATATTCATGGGAATTGTTGGTGTCAAATTCTCATTTATTTATTATCGTTATTAATCTGCCGACAATAATAAATAATGCATTAATATTACTTTCATTTTGCAGCTGCATCAAACAACAATCAGTTGATAAGAAGTAAGACGCCAACAGCAGAACAGCTTCGCTCACCAAATCTACACACACAAGATTCAATGAGAGATAGACTTAATGGCATGAATTCGGGTAAGATACGACAAAATAATATTCTCAAGTTTCCCAATACTTACTTAATAAAAAAAATTTAAACGGAATATTGCCATCTTTCTTTCTTACGTATGAAAATTGCCTTGTTTCCTTTCTTGAAAACTATTCTTTTTTTCCAATTTGCATTTACAATCAGTAGCCAGACCATAAGCGAATTTTTCCCATGACCAATAGTGTTGTGATAGAGCAACCAGTGCTGTGCCTCATACTCAAGAAGGTGGTAATAACCATTACAACGCAGTTAATCACAAATAGGAACCAAAAAAGAAAAAAAAAACAAAGTTCATTTTATTTATCTATTACTAAGAACTGAATTAATCAACACCAATAACATGTTTACTATGCCCAAAGTTAATTAATTCAACAACTGCATCTGAGTGCAAAACTTATTAATATTTACCCAAACACAACAATATAAATAATTTCACTCAAAATTCCCCTCACAGAAGCAACATATGCAGTACCGGAACACAAGAACCGTGAAAGAGAAAGCCTTATAGACCGTCGACGACGTAGTAGCACCCCCGGGGGACGTCTCACCCTCCCCGTCGTCACCCCCTGGACTGAACCACCCCCACAACCAGACAACCAATGGCAAGATCGTGAAACATGGGTCGACAACTCCAACATACGCAACTGGGCAGAAAACGCACAGAAATGGGATGAAAACGGGCAAAAATGGGATGAGAACGGGCAAAAGTGGATGGAAAACGGGCAGAAATGGGATGAGAATGGGCAAAAGTGGGTAGAGAATGGGCAGAAATGGGACGAGAACGGACAGCAGAAATGGGTGGAAAATGGTCAAAAATGGGATGAGAATGGGCAGAAGTGGGAAGAGAATGGGCAAAAATGGGTTGAGAATGGCCAAAAATGGGATGGTAGTGCGAATGGGAACCAGTGGGAAAATAATGAGAGATGGGGGAATGGTAATTGGGGTGAGGTGCCGACGCCTACTGTACATGTGGATATGAATGCCGCATATTGGAGGGGAAACGCCAGTGTTGCTGATAGCAGTGATAATGGAGGTGAGAAATAACTTACTAGTATCTTTAGTATTTGCTTTTTTAAGGAATAGAATATAAAAATATTTATTTGGTATTGGAAACACACCAGGCTGAACAAATTAACTATTATTTCAAATGATAACTACACCAAGCTTAAATAGATAGGTAGGTAATAAAACTAATGTAAAACGTGATAATGTTTATCAAGGGCAAATGCCATTATTCCCATATTTTTTGATTTTGTGAAATGTTACTGTCTCTGGGATCCTATACTAAAATTCGTCAAAATCGATTCACTGTTTTGACAAGAAAACAAAAAAAGACATACACACTCTAACATTTATAATATTAGTAGGATTTTACCACTAATTTTCGTTAAAATCCTTGAGCGGGCCAGGAGCGTACGTAACAACAGTACATCTAAATAGATCATAGCAAAATATTAAAATCCAGGTTTCCCAGAAGACGGTATGCTGCATTCACCGACAACGGCAGCCATTGGAGGTCTCACCAGACAGTCTCCATCGACCAGCAGGATACGACCACATTCACCTTCAAATTCCACCGGTATGTTCATATTTTGCTTATCTTTTATTTTTAGCTACTTGTCGAACTTGTTTGTTTTTATCGTCGTCGTCGAGAGTCCTCTAATCCTCTTACCCAGGGCTAGGCGGGAGGGACTGTCAGACTTGTACTGACTAAAATAAATCTACGGTGTATTTCAATGAACTTTTAATTGCCTGAAGATTTTATCACTTATGGTTTATCCTATTTGCATTGTAACGTCTAAATTAAGTCTTAAATAAGTTTGTAGATTGAGAAATGTTGCTCACATTTCGCTTTATAATTATGTCGTTTACTCTTAACATTCCGTATTCTCTGTCTGTCTTCTCCAATGTTTCCCTTTCATATGCTCATCTACGTTCAGTGCCACACTCTTTTTACACTTGGACCAGAAATCCTATAACTACATAACGATTTTAATCACACAGGTCGTCTACGAAGTCATTCGCCGTCAAACACCAGTGCCACAGACCGATTGCTATCAAACTCGCCGTCAACTAGACTACAGAGTCAATCACCGTCTAATAACTCTTCTAATAGCAGGATAAAGTCGTCTCCACTCAGGTAAGTAATAACTTATTTATTTATTTAAACGTTTATTTGTAGTACATAAGGCTATGTTGGTCATTAAATAAAATTTGTAGAGAAAATTGTTTTCTCATGAGCCTATTTGTACCCTTCTCATGCGACCGTCCATCAGAGCGGAGCGAGGCTGCGGAGCGGAGAGACGGAGAAATATTAATCAATAGTATTGGACAAAATCTCCGCTTCTCTACAGTGGACAGGGGAAAACTAGACGAAAAAGTCTAGTCAAAACTGGGAGGTGAAGCGGAGAGGAGAAACAGTGTGGGCGCGGGTTGCGGCTTAGCTCCGCTCCACTCTCCCGCTCCGCTCTAGTCTTGGGCATTCTAGTTCACTGTACTGAGAGCGCTCAATTTAGTTCTCCGCTCTTAAACTAACTAGTTAGTTCCTAGCTCGTAATAGAGACCGACCGATCAAGAGCGATCAAATCGTTCGCTCGCAAAGAGATTTCAGATTTAGTTTGTCTTTGTTCGCTCGTTTTAATACGGTTCCTGCTGCATGCGACAATTTGTGTAAAGTGTACGAAACGGGATGCGCGCATGATCGGTGAGCGAACGGGAGTATTATAGTGTAGTGCTGTCCCGCTCCCGTGCAACGATCTTAGTTCAGTTGATCTTTTTCATTCTGTCCGAACTACTGAACTACGGAGCGGAAAATGTGGGAGCTAGTTCACTAGTTTATCTGTGGGAGCAGTTCTTTCGAACTAGTTCGTTCGCGAACTACACAAGACTACTCCGCTCCGGTCGACAGCCACAATACGCAACTCCGCTCCGCTCCGTAGCCTCGCTTAGCTGAGGCAGCGTAAAAAAAAGCTGTTTGTATCAGCGCCCTTGTGTGATATTTTATAAATAAGAAAGTCCTTGCCTTTGTTGTTCTAGGTTACGAGAAGGTTCACCATCACGTCACATGCACTCTCCAGTTTCACGACAGTCGCCATCTTGTTACGAGAATGAGGCGCAACCCAACACGTTATACGTCGCTAACTATCCACAAGTATGTTTCCAGGTTCTACTTACTCAACTTAACCTGACCAACTAAGGGAGCTTCCCCATGATCCGCGATGCGGCGCAATTCAACTGATTCCAACTACAAGTGAAAATCATCCTTACCACTAAGACATATGACATAAAACGTGCGGTTGTTTAGGGGTAAATGAAAAACAAAATACGCTCGCCACGATGACGTAAGTCATATGGTAGTAGCAAGGACGATAGTTACTTAGTAGTGATGAAAGAGTTCAAAGTTCAGTGTGCTCAGTGCGAGTTTTCTTACGTTGACGCGATAGTAACGTTTATACGCGTTTGACCCTCTCATTGGTTGAGAGTTCTCACGACCTTGGAGCGGGCCAATAAGAGCGCCGAACGTAGTAAAACGTTACTAACGAGTCAACGTAAAAAAAACTCGCACTAAGCACACAGATGTATGCTGTAACGGGACCGTTATACAAGTTAACAGCACGTTGGGCGCAGGGGCTAAAAATGTTGATGCACTTGATAAGAGTCGCAAGTATGTTCCATAGGTAGAAGCCGGTGGTCCAGGTGGACAGGACCCAGAAGCAGATGTACTGGTGCGACTAGCACGAGGTGCTGCTGGCTTCGGCTTCAGAATTGTTGGCGGTACTGAGGACGGTAGTCGGGTAGCTGTTGGATATGTTGTGCCGCGTAAGTCTGGATTCCGCGATCTTCCGTTTGCGAAGTAAAGAAACAACGTTTCGCTAAAAACTTGAAGTTCCATCATTTAAGGAAAATACAAAATATCTAAATTACTTCGAAAGTTCTGAAAACATCACTCATTTGGGTTCTTTCAACTTGTACTTTGTTATTAAGGCTCCATAGTACTTCAATATAATCTAACTCGCTCGCACTTGCACGTACCACGCACTATTGCTTGCTCTTTCTTTTAGCTGTCTACACGCAAATCTGTTTATTTTACGGCGAAAAAAAAGGAAATTCAAAAAAATAAATAACATAAGACCTGCTTTATAGTTAGTTTAGTTAGTATAAAAAGTTTCATGATCTAATTTTAAGTATTTTATGATTGCCAGCGGTTTATTGTTCAATTTAGAGGTAACTTTGGGATTTTTTTCTATCGAGAAAATTTTATGGAATCGTGTTTTCACCAAACATAAGACCTAGCATTGATTCTCAACGTTACCATATATTTATTTCAAAATTAATGCTGCTGTATTTTCGACGTATCACAGGATTCTGCTAAGCCATTTGAGGTAGTATGGGCTCTTAAACGATAGGTCCGCGTTTAACCACTATTTCGCTTGATAGTAAGCGATGCCTGTGGTCGACGGTGAAGCACGCTTGCCTAGAAGTAACGTATTCACTCTTGACTTAAAGACAATGTTGTAAAGATGATTTTTGGGGAAAGAAAAATTCAGTTACAAGTGAGATTTGAACCCGCGTCTTTTGGATAACTACTCCAGATGCCTTACCTATTTAAGCCATCGCAACTCACACTTGCAAAGTGAATCTGCAATTCCCTCGTTTGAACGTTTTTTGGTAACGGGTTCAAAAACCCACTTGCAACTGAATTTTTCTTTCCTCAAAAATAACCAGTGAACTAATTGTGTTAGAAACCCCTGAAAAAATCTCAATTGGTCAAAAACAAAAGAGGCAGCTTGTAGATTCCATCTTCTAGTTTCAGAGGTCTTATCATGAGTTTTCAGTTATTCTGACGTAAACTGGAACTTATACATTTTCAAATTCACAAATTTCAAGGAAAAAATTAGTTCCTTCTTCGCACACCAAAGACTTTGTAAAGTAAAATAGTTGTGTTCTAATCAGGTGGTCCCGCAGACGGTCTACTCCGACCAGGTGATCTACTGACCTCGGTCGATGGTATACCTCTCGCTGGAGCGACACATACCCGCGCAGTCTCATACGTCTGCCAAGCTGCTTCAAGAGGACATGTAAGTATTTTTAAGTTATTGTTATGGAGAGTAATGTAATATACACATAGATTTTAATTGTGTGCCAATGCTCAGTCTCCGAAATGACAAAGATTATTGTAGGGGCGGAAAAGCGCGGAATAAGCGGTAATACCGCGAAGATCCAAAAACTCGAAGACCTGTGTGTTATCGTCATCATCATCCTATAAATGTTCCCACTGCTGGGACACAGGCCTCCTCTATGTGAGAGGAAGCGGCCACCATATTGGCCCAGTGCAGGTTGGTGGATGTCACATGTCTTCGAATATTTGGATCTAGGATATGCAGTTTCCTCACGATGTTATCCTTCACCGTTTTGTGAGCAGTGGTGATGAGATAAATTACACGAAGTAATACGCCTGGCTGAGTTCGAACCCACGACCTACAAGTCGTAAGTCGGGGCCGATACCACTGCGCCACCACTGCCACTGGGAAGGTGGAGTACCTTTCAACAGAGACGGAACACGTGTCTTAGCTGTGGGAACATAATTATTTGCTAGGTAATAAAATATGTAACTGTCGTCGTATTCGGCTGTTAGGCTGCGTTTCCACTGAGGCAAAGCGAAGCGGAGCGGAGAGCGATTCACCAATCACACGGCTTGAGTGGAGAAGAGATGTGGATTTCAAGCCATGTGATTGGTGAATCGCTCACCGCTCCGCCTCAGTGGAAACGCAGCCTTACCTTATAATAATGTGGCTCTGTCTGGTTGTCTACTATTAAAATCCTTTTCTCATTATTTATGCGTCTTTACAGGTAACATTAGGTGTAAGACACAACCGCGCCGACATCCAACCTCTTGGTCTACCAACAATGACAGCGCCGCATCCACACCAACCTTTACTTACGTAAGTAACTTATTTTGTTCATAACTTAATTTTAAAGACTTATTTGTTTTACCATTTAAAGACACAAACATTTACTTACATGCTGTCTAACAGGAGATCAGAGATTATGACCTGGTTAAAATCACGTACAAGACGTCGATTGAGGTAAAAGGGAACCCTTTTACCCTTTACCTAAATTAAACCCACTAAAATCCTATTAATTGTAAGCTAGCACAGGTCTCTTCGCCACACACACACAAACAACACACATGCACCCACAGTCATGAACACACACCCACACAAATGTACACACACACACGCATCCAAGATTATAAAAAAACTTTTTGAAAAAAAGGGAACCGACTTCAAAACCAAACACAAAAAAACTGTAAAATAACTTTTCTTTCAGAAGTCGGTGGCTTTGTTTTTTTTTTTATTTCATTGACATAATGGCCACCGACTTCCGAAAGAAAAGTTATTTTACAGTTTTTTTGTGTTTGGTTTTGAAGTCGGTTCCCTTTTTTTCAAAAAGTTTTTTATTTTTCCCTTTTTAGTTGAGATAATCAACAACAAAAATCTTCATAAAATCGGCGTCTTTGAAAATCTACAATCCTATTAAGCAAAACGGATCTATGTAAGCAACTTCACGAGATATCCATTATTGTTATATTATACTAAAACCTTCCCCAGAATGTAACAAACACTTTTATGAAAACTGCATCAAAATCGGTTCAGCCAAACGCGAGATAATAGCGGACAAACATGCAATCGTCCCTGAAAATCTACGATCCAAGTTAGCAAAACGGATCCACACGGGCAACGTCACGGGATATCTATTAGTGTTATATACTAAAACCTTCAGAATGTAATGAACACTTTCCTGAAAACTGCATCAAAATCGGTTCAGCCAAACTTGAGATAAATGCGGACAAACATGCAATCGTCCCTGAAAATCTACGATCCAAGTAAGCAAAACGGATCCACGCGGGCAACGTCACAGGATAATCTATTAGTGTTATATACTAAAACCTGCTCCAGAATGTAATGAACACTTTCCTGAAAACTTCATCAAAATCCGTATAGTCAAATGCGAGATAATCGCGGACAAACATACATACATACATACAGGTCGAACTGAGAACCTACTTTTTTTTTTGAAGTCGGTTAAAAAAAAACATTAAATAGACATTCCATCACCACTTTTTTACACCATCTATGCATCTGTTCCCGATCCGATGTCATATTGATCATAAGTTATTTGTTCTAAATTAATAATAATTTACATCTCTCATGTTCGGTAAGTAGGTCCTTATTACCCCCAAATGGGGCTTGTAAGTAACCAATTAGCGCTCTAGGGTATTAATGTAGCTAGAAAAGGCCCTAGGGCGGTAAGTAATTAAAAAAAAAGTTTGCAGACATCTAACCATCATATTGGCAATAGACATCATGCATTCAGCCTAATGACAAAAGAGGTCGCTTCGCTATTCAGCCTTGTCTTCGAGTTTAATAGTCATCAATTTTAAATATCGAACGGCGAAGCTCAAATCCAGTCCTTAAAAAAAAAAAGATGAAAGAAGGCGGGAATAGAAAACTTTTACTTTAAATATATAATATATATTATATTGTTTGTTTTTGGGACTTTTTTTTAATTACGTGATACTTAGGAAAAAAACATGAGTACTGCAAGTGATGAAGATTTAATTAAACTGCACTCCCGAATCAATGAAAATGGAAGCTGAAGCAGCAATTGACTAATAAAATGTTTTATTCTTGCAATGCCGGTTTTTTCTACTTACCTCACAATCGAGATGTAAAGCAGAGTAGTTAGCTCGGGTGTAAGCATCAATTGCACCCTCGAACTATAGGCGCCCTCGCTGCGCTCGTGCGCCTAAATATCTCGGGCTGCAATTGATACCTTACAGCCCTTGGCTACTAATCTACTATTCTTAAACAGTGCTGACCCGGCGATGCATCACAACATGCCACCAGTTTCGTACAACATTCTACATCCAGCGCCTATGTATCCACCAGCGGCGCAAGTACCAATGTAAGTTTGCCATAAATCGTAATATTTTCAGTACCGCCTAGTTCACCCAGGTGTACCACGGGAAATTATTTTGCGGGTATGTCGTAATATTGTAATGGAGGATTATAAAGATTGCAACTATTTCACACTGACTTCAAAATTTAACCTTTCAACCGCCAACGTCGGATATATCCGACAGAGATTCACGATTGATGTTGTTTTGTTTGATTTTATTGCATCTATTCTAAATCTCTCTGTTTATGTACTATCGACAAAGTTGAATCACGACCCATTTTGACAATAAATCGTTTGAATCCGTCAAATTGACAAAGATCAAAGTCGTTACCATGGATATGTATGTTTACGCGAGTGTGGACCTAATTGTATTTCAAAGTCTGTGGGAAAATAAGCTTATGGTGGGTCATGATTCAACTTTCTCGATTGTACGTACTTACGTAGATAGAATAAAGTACTTTTTATTGTACACCATAATATTTTACAAATCGGAGCTTAAGAGGAGCAGAAAGAGAGGAACTTGTATTTCACCGATTGGTAGCCTGGCGCTGGGGGCACCACGACAATTGATATGAAGTTTAGCGGATAAAAGGTTCATATGTCAATCAATTATTCCACTTTGTTCACCTGGGTGATACCACCTTCTGGAACATTCCAGAACAATCTGGAAACATCTAGATCCGAGTAAAATTTTCTAGAAACTTCCAGACTAATCTTCAGTAAAATTGTCGAGAACTTTGTGGAAGCTTCGAGAGGTCCGTTTCTGTTTTCTTTGAAACATTGCCCTACACTAGGAATTTCTCCTGTATCATAGGTCAGTTAACATACAAATAAACTCACATACACAAACACCCAGACCCGGAACAACTACTTGGAAATCACACAAATATTTGTTCCGTGCGGGGATCGGCGACTTCCCATAGCGTATTACATTCATGGGAACAGTGAACCCTTTCAACACACACATTTTGTTATCTTCAGGTACGGTGTCCAATACGACACTACGACTGGCGGGTGGGCCTCCGTGCCCTATGACGTCACAGTGACCAGGAATGAAGGCGAGGGATTCGGCTTCGTCGTCATCTCTTCAGCTAATAAAGCTACTAGTACTATTGGTAAGTGTCGACCGATTCCAGCTACAAGTGAAGATCATTCTTACTACTACGACATAATTATGACATAAAACGTGCGGTTGTCTACGTCTCTACGAGTATATGAAAATCAAAACACGCTCGCCACGACGACATCAAGTCAATCGAATTGCATCACTATATCGTAGTAGCGAGGACGATTTTCATTTTTAGTTAATCGAAATTGCAAATCGTGCGAATCTCGTCGTGGCTAAGCTCGCGATTTAAGCGATAGGTTCGCGTTTGATTACTCTAGATTTCTTACACTTGAATTAATTTGTATTTGAAATTATCAACTGTCTTTTGTATTGAACATAGATATAGCTTGAACATTAGGAGCCTAAAAATTTGAAAAGCTTCTTATAGTTAGGAGGAGAGTTTGTCTAGTAATTGACAGCTATGATAATTTTTGGGTCGTTTTAACGAGCTATACATATTCAAGTTATACGCTTCATAAGAAAACAACAGACACGGTGTCTGAAAAGCCATAGAATCACTAAATGAATAACAATAAAATTCGTTTAAATGGAATAGTCAATGCTATTCCTCGCTCTTTAGACCCTTAGAACACGGATAACAGAATTGGTTTAGAGTATTTAACGTGACACTAGAAGAAAACAAGTGAGTTGAGAATAGAGCCTCAACTCCGGGGTTCCCAAACTTTTTCGCGACGCCCTAGCTAGTTGATACCAGGTGAATAATAAAACAATAATACCTGGTTCCAAACTCCATGAAATCTGAGTTTGTTGCTGCAAAAGAGATCAAAGAGACTATACTCTTCTTTCTTTTCTGGTGGATATTTAAACATTTACAGCCGTACTACAAAAACTTAAACATCTGTTGAACACTTGTCTAAAAAAAAAACTTTTTGAAAAAAAGGGAACCGACTTCAAAACCAAACACAAAAAACTATAAAATAACTTTTCTTTCGGGAGTCGGTGGCTTTGTTTTTTTATTTCATTGTCTTATATGGCCACCGACTTAGTCGGTTCCTTTTTTTTTTTCAAAAATTTTGTTATTTTTCCCTTTTTAGTTGAGATAATCAACAAAAATCTTCATAAAATCGGCGTCTTTGAAAGTCTACAATCCTATTAAGCAAAACGGATCTATGTGAGCAACTTCACGAGATATCCATTATTGTTATATACTAAAACCTTCTCCAGAATGTAATGAACACTTTCCTGAAAACTGCATCGAAATCCGTTCAGCCAAACGCGAGATAATCGCGGACAAACATACATACATACATACAGGTCGAACTGAGAACCTACTTTTTTTTTTGAAGTCGCTTAAAAAGTGTGACTGCAAAACGGACTTTATTTCAACGTCATAATCTGACATTTTTTAGACAAGTGTTCAACAGACGTTTAAAAGTTTTTGTGATACCACGGATAGAATCTTGGTTCCACGCAATATCAATCCGGAGAATGGTCGACCCTCGCGTCTCACGACGCCCCTCTGCATCCATACCATGAGTTGTCATTACGATACTCGATCATCGATATCGACCGCGTTTGTCGCTCTCATTGGTCCGCTGCAAGGTTGTATGAACTCTCAACCAATGAGAACGTAAAACGCGGTCGATACGTATGATTGAGTATCGTAATGACAACTCATGGTCTGGGTACTCTATTCTCTACGACGTACAGTTTGGGAACCCGTGCCTTTAACTAATATCTGCATTCCTCCTCAGGCCAGTTGATCCCCAACTCTCCCGCGGCCCGCTGCGGCCTCCTCCACGTGGGCGACACCATCGTGGCCATCAACCACGTGTCCATCCGCAACCTGCCGCACCCGGAGGTGGTGGCTCTCATCAAGCACTCCGGCACCAGCGTCACGCTCACCGTGCTGTACCGACCCTGACAGAGGAGACTCAGTCTGCCGCAGACTGAGGACTTCTGCTGCCAGTATTGAAGAGCGGAGGTAGAACTTACAATATACGGTATTTTGATTTAGGCGCAAGAAGTCGAATTCGCAAAATGGTAACCGAGTCGCAAAAGGACAAATTCTCAAAAAACCTAATTCTCAAAATGGAAGATCTCAATCAATTTGGCTTGTAGAAAATTTGCCATTCCGAGAATTTGTCCTTTTGCGACTAGGTTACCATTTTGCGAATTAGGCTTTTTGCGCTTAAACCGGTATTTTTAGTATGAGCTACCCACTTATATCTTCATCTAGATTGCTCATAGAGGTAAACTATGCAATATGCATACCAAAATATGTTTCATGAGTTGTCCCGATAAAAAAGGAAAAGTTTAATGGGTAGTTTAATGGCGAAAATATAACTGGCCTTGCCACTCATATCTGGCTTTAAAGAACACAAAAATCTTTAAAGCTTTTTTTGCCACCTGCGTCAGACTCTTTACCAACTATTGTATTGCAGTCATGCCGGGTTCGAATCCTTCAGCCCATGGTTCCTTTGTCTACAAAAAATCCTACGATTCTCCTCAAAGGCGTTCATGCACTGAAATTTCTCGTCGTTCGCGACCTCTCTGAAGGCGACATTACGGGTCAAAATCAAGGTATCTAACCTGCCTAACCTACCCCCCTAGCCAAGTCACAACAAGTCGCAAACGATAATCGTAAACGCTCGGTACTCCCCAATAGACTTTCAACTTTATAGCCTAGAGCCTAAAGTTGAAAATCTGTTCAAGATTTCTGAGCGTTACCGACAGGAAAGATCGAAAACGATAAGGAATCTTCACTAGATCTTCAATGTTATACCCAAGCTCATAAAGTTGAATATCTATTAAAGCCTACACAGCGTTTGCGTTTATCGTTTGTTACATGGCTACAGGGCCTGAGCCTGTAGCCAAACGGCAAGCGACAATCGTTAACGTTCAGCAGTCGCTAATACATTTTCAACTTTATACCCCATCGCATAAAGTTGAAAATCTAGTACAGACTGCTGAGCGATAGCGAACGAAACAAACGAAAACGATCTGTAATCTTTGATAGATTTTCAACTTTATGCGATCGGTGTAAAGTTGAAAATGTATTAGCGACTGCTGAACGTTAGCAAATGTCGCTTGCCATTTGGCTATAGGGCCTGTTGTGGTTGACTTAGTCCAACCGAACCTTTTAGAAACATTTGTCAAAATAGACTTCTATTTTCTCTGACTTAGTCATTGAATCTGATCCATTATACATTAGTAATCACACTTATTCGCAGAAATCTTAAGTTTCTTTTGTAATCTCATTTTATTCGAAAATAATACCAAGCGTCTACTTCTCTCAAATAACTAAATATTGTGTCAGTTTCCCGCGATAAAAAAGTTATCGTATTGGAAGCTAATTGTAATTAATTAAACCGTGTTCTTGTTGGTAATTAATAGTTCTAAATTATATTCAATAGTACGAGTGTTGCCTATCTTCCTAAACAGGGAAGATTATAGAGAAACATATTAAAATACATGTTGATATTATGTATTATGTATTTAAAAAATCTTGATAAAAGGGTAGTTTACTGCATAAATAAATTAAAAACTAAATAAATAAATAAATGAACACGTATAATTTTGTCTTTTTAAATCAATGAAAATGGTCAAAGATAAAGCGCTTCGAAATTCGGGAGTTGTCAAGGCTTGTGACGTCATAAAGCCTGTAAAATTATACCGACCGAGTGACGTTTTGTGATTTTTAGAAGCGTTACGTATCTTCGTCAAATAATTTTTAATGATTTAACTTGCGGACTTATAACATATTTTGAGTAAAATACCTTATTATCATGATATTTATAAAAGTGTCTTGCATTTAATCTTGAAATAATATGCAATGGAATTAATACTTCTATTGGGTCTTTGGGCGACCATTTACGGCCCGACTTAGCAGCGTGGGGCGGCGAGTGTTAAGATCAAATGTATAGAAATGTTTGAAACACGCCATGAGTCGCCTCCAATAGGCGCGTCCACACAGAGCGCGAGGCAGTTTCCTCGCGCGGCAAATGCCTCGCGAGGAAACTGCCTCGCGAGACTGCTCGCTCTGTTTGGACGCACCTATTAGTGAATAATAATATTGTAATTCGCGCCGCCCACCGCACCGCTCACAGTTAAACGTCACTTAATCTTGTAATGACTGGTAATCATTGTTACTTATTAAGTGGTAATCAATCATGAAAAGTATAGCTTTAATAAAGAATATCTAAAGTAGTTTATAAGAGTTAAATTAAACTTTTCAATGTATATTTTAATATCGGCAGCTATTGTTAGTACCCTGCTCAATACTTTTTCTATTAAAAGTCATATTGTTGAAAAATAAATGAGTTAGACTCAGTATCATAAACATTTTTGGCAGCTAGAATAGTCAAAAAAAACATTAAAGCCATTATAGACCACTAGACAACCACGATATGAACGAAAACGTCAATGAACTCTATCTGCCACTTGAAAAGTATGTTTAGCAAAAAGAAAACTTTTTTCAAATTAATTATTATCACGTTAATGTTATTTTGACAAGATTGGTGATGAAAATAATTGAAACACTTAAGCTATTGTCAAACAGACAGGCGAAGCGAATGCGATCTGAAGCGTTTTGATTTGTAATGTATGGAATTGTTTGAATCCAGTCACATAGAAAACCGAAAGTGATCCGATAGTCTATGTGACTGGCTTCAAACAATTCCATACATTACAAACAAAAACGCCTCGCTTCGCGTTCGCCACGCCTGTCTGTTTGACAATAGCTTTAGCGCCATCCCGTGGCCAAGTTTTAAACAAGAAAACTTCCATCCTCCAAGGCAGCTGAAAATGTACTTTTATATACGTTGTCATAAGGTTCACAATTGTATCCTCGCACTCTGAAAACTTTAACATCATTATTGTTATCTCCCTATCTACATTTTGCTCAGTATTCCTGTAGTATTCCTTTATTATCTTTTAGATAAGATAATAAATAAATATTTAGTTTTTTTATAACCCCCTCGGTAAAAAAATAAGCTCATAATGATATCTTCCTAATAAATCTGTTGTGAATCTCTTTATATTATGTAAATATTATAATTAGTTAGGTATATACCCTGGCGCTTAAGAGTAAATAAAATGTTTAGGAAGTAAGACTTTGATATATTTCGTCAGTTTTAGTAAATATTGTTATTAATATGAAGTACATGAGAGAAATCATAGATTGATTTTATCAACACCGTTTTCACCAACGCTTAGCTATATTTAAACAAAATGCATTATAAATAAAATAAAATTCAGTCATATTTAAGTGTTGCCTAAGAGTTAGTGAAAACGAACTTGATTTGAAGACAGCTGAGCAAAAGATTTTGCTAAAAAAAATACATGTTTTGTATTTTCTAGTTATTAAGATATCAAATACCTTCCATAAACCTATTTTATCAATGAATAAATTGACTGTTTAATAAATAAATTACGTTTTAGGACTGCTACACATTATGCCAGCGGCATAACAATACTGATACTGCTAGCCTACTTCCTCCCACTGCTGGGCAAAGACCTCTCTCCATGACCTCCAGTTTTTTCAATCCAGGGCCAAAGTGAACCACTGATCATTGGTTTTATCCAGCTCATCCCGCCATCTTCTACGAGGTCTGCCGCGACGCCTTCTGGCTGTTAAGGTTCCACAAAGTGGTTATTTTGGCCCACAGCTCATTCGGCATGCGGCAGAAGTGGCCGGGTCCATTTTAGTGTAGCGACCTTTTGACCAACGTCAGCAACTTGTGTTTAAAAAAATAAATATATAACTAGCAATTTTTTGCCGCGCCAATATACACTCGCCATTGTTCATGACACGGTATAGCCTGCATATTTTTGCCGCGCGGATATAATGCCGCCGGCATAATGTGAAAACACCTTTTGTAATACACTACATTATTTACGTAGTTAATAATCATGGTGACTGATTAACAAATTATTTTTTACTTTAAGCCACGTTTAGATTTGTAATTCGACTGTGGAATTAGAAATGTGTAAGGAACATAGAAATTGATGATAAAATTTCATCATTTTGCGTTGATCTGAAGGTTGAAAATCCAATAGCATGCCCATGCCTTATGGCATCAAAATTTAATCTTTCTGCGTTGAGCTGAAGATTGCAAATCTAGTGAGTGTATGTCCACTAAAGCATTTCAATATTTCACAGTCGATATTTTAATAAAATTTATTTTTAATTTGGACCACCGAGATTGGAAAAATACTTGTTTTAGATACCGATAAGTTTCGTTTTAAGCTAATTTTTACCCTATTTTGGTAGTAAGTCGTAGATATAAATAAGCTACTTAATTTTGCCAATATTAATTAAATTGTATGTATTAATTGTTGTAAAGATATTTAAATAGTGTCATGATTGTGTATGTTTTTTTAAATATATTGTTGTGTACCCGTTTTAACGTCCAATGCGTCTTGTGAAGAATTAAAAATATAGTCTGTATAAAAAGATATACAAGCCATTTTCTCAAAATACCTTTGTATACAAGGGCCATTTATAGAGAGATATATTTGAACAGGAGTCTAAAAATCAACTTAGTAGAATCATAATAATATGAATTACGATACAATTTGTGAAATGGAATACTCTACTTAATGGGGATGGCAACTGGGAACTAATGGCGCTAGTATAGCTTGTTCCAAGCATCGTCATTGGTTCAAATCAGTTCAAATCTTAAAGGTACTTCAAAATAGTACTACGTCATTGGTCGGATTAGGACTAAGCTATGGTTGCGCCATCTACTATTAGCTTTGACTTACCTTCCCCAGTGCACAAGCAATAGAAGAGCATAATTTTTATTTATTTAGGATTTCGCCTGATGGTAAGCAATTATGAAGTCGACGATGAATATCGTTTGCTTATTACGATTCCGCTAACGTGGACTTTTTAGACCCCTAGTTATCAGTCAAAAGATTTATGAATTGTATTTGAAATAATTGATAAAAAACGTGAAATTTCCAAAAAACACAAAGCCTTTTGATATTATATCACAAAATTAAAAATCTTTATCTACATAAACCCGTATTATAGTCTAATTAGTTATAAGTATTCGCAATAATCAATGTGCCTTTAATGTAAACATTGTCTTGCCTTACCCAAGAATGTAAAAAAAAGAAAAAAAATAACCTATTTGTATAAAACTATATCCAAAGAGGGCTCCATTCCGTTCATAAGATCTGTAGATCCGAATGTATAACGATATTATAAGAGAGATTTACTCAATAAATATTTTTATTTAATTTGTTTTTGATTTATTTCTAGACTACTCTCAATTTCAAAACTTATTCAAGTCAAGCAAGGAATTATGTCTCATTAACATTGATATTTTACATTACCAATGATATTTTAGTAAACAGATGTGTTATGAGCGCGCAAAACGTGAATACCAGAAAATGTCCTACGTGGGACAATTTGCTAGTCTATGATGCCGACGTGCGGGGGGATTGATGACGCGTGGCGTTGTTTGTTTATCTAGCTGTCACTTTTTTTCTTATAGCGTTTTATCAAGCTATCCTTTTTACTTGTAGTGAAATGTAATGTGTGAATAAAAAAGTGTGTATGTGTGCTGCCGCTCGGCGCAGAACAGTTTTTTCTGTTGTTTTGTAAGTGTATAACATATCTCATATCTGTATAATAGAATATCATTGTTCATTACTTTAACGCCTCGATCATGACCCCAGGGGGCCTAGCCTACCACAACTTCTTAAAGCCTCTCGCTTTTAGTTGCACTGTGGGAAAGTGACAGAGCTATACTTCGTCTAGCGCCATCTCGCTCCCACAGCGGAACTAATCTCGCTTTAAGATGTCATGGTAGGCCAGGTCACCAGATAATGTGATCGTAGGTAGCTTCCTTCGCGAAACTCGAGAGTACCAGTACCAGGGGCCTTACTCTTGAAATCAATCCCAATCTCGATCGTATTCCAATTCGATTCAGTTTCAATTCCAATATTCAGAAAATTGGCACTCTTGAACGAAGTCGAGATTGAGATCTGAATCAACTGCATGTTTGACTACACCTACACTGATTGTCATGGGGTGGCCATACAAATGAAAACATTAATTACAAAATTTAAAAATATTGAATTACTCATTATTCGGCATGTGACGATGCACAGCATCGGTGAGAGGGCGCTGTATACTTCCCGTCAGCTGTCAGCCAATCACAGCTCTTGTAGTCACGTGGTTCCGGTAGTCACGTGGTCCCAGGTGGCGTGTTCGCTAATGGCGGACTTTTACTACATAGCGTCGTTACTTCTCGAGCAAGCAACATCAAAATTAGAGTTTGCAGTTACTTTATAATATTATTTTGAATCTTATTTTATTTCGAAAAGTGCTAAGTGTTGTAAATTAAAAATAAAATGAGTGAAAATCAAATAAATAGTGCAAATGTGAATATTTGTGATTCGGAACAAGAAGAGCAGGTAGGCGACGACTTGATGTCTTCATCGAGCCGTAAACGCCGGCTACCAAGAAGCGATTCGAGCTCTTCACAAACTGATTCTTCGGGTTCTGAGGTAAAGCGACGGAAATGCGGTGAGTCATCAGATATTTCAAACCTTGTGAACCAAGTGGCTGTACTAACGAACCTTTTAATGCAAAACTTGGGTTCATCCGCATCCGGTTCAGCTCCGAATAATGATACAGCGGCTCAGGTGCCGGACCCAGTTCCTGGACCTAGTTCCGCGTTACCGTTAGACTTTAATTTGAATCGTCCGCCAGTGGCACCCAATAATATATGCAGTGAAGTTCCGCGTTTAAATTTAAGCAGTGTTAACACGTGGCTAAAGGACCCTAAGGTGCCTCGCTCTAACCCGGACCACGTGAAGCGACTTGAAGCGTTACAAAAATTCGGTGATTCTTCGTGGAAGGATGTGCGCTATGCGGACGCCTTGAAGATTCATAACGCTGCACCGGGCTTTATCGAGCTTGATATTAACGATGAACTTCGTCAGTTTGTTAAGGGTAAAGATTACGCGGCAAATTCCGAGAGATTGATAGCGGCCCTGTGTAATGCCTTAATCTCACAACGCGAGCTACTCAATCAAAGCTTACAGAATTTCATTGATTGGACAGCTTCTTCTGATGCTTCACTTACAGCCTCTAACATTTTCGATAAAATCTCGGAATCATTTCTACCCTCATCAAAATTCCACAAAATTAGTGAGGAAATCATGCAGCTAGTTTGCGGAAAACGAGCTGAATATATAGAAAATCGCCGGGAGCGTATCCTAAGCGAAATTACAAATAAGAACCTTCGTGACGGTCTGCGTAAGATCCCTCCGAGTTCTAATTGCCTATTTGATGAAATTCAACTGCGCACTTACATTCATAATACAGGTGGCATTGACAAATGGGTCCGTCCTTGGTTCAGCTCCGAAAAAGGTCAAAATAAGACCACCCCTAAGGTGGCGAGCAAACCAAATAGACCAAACCTTCGCGAGTCACCACAAAATAATGTGCCCTTTCGTCAAAACAATTGGAATTCAAGCAAAAGCAAGAACCTTGCCAAGCAAAATAACAAGAACAAGAAGTTCCACAATAAAGACCCTCAGCCAAGCAAGAAGAAGTATGACAAATGACTCGCAACCACACCACTTTTACGGAGGCTGTCTCCGAGCGTATCGGAGACAGTGGCAGACGCTGGGGGCTCCGGAGGCCCTTCTCGGGATGATCACGGGAATGCGTCTGCCATTTACCTCCAAACCACCACTTATTCATCCATCAGTACAAACCATGCGCCGATTCAAAACCCCACAATCGCTGGAAATGTCAATCCAGGTAGAACAATTATTAGAACAAGGCGTTCTAGAAGTTGTGGATCATCGGGATGCCGGTCCGAGTTTTTTCTCAACGATGTTTCTTACAAACAAGAGCGACGGGTCCAAGCGACCTATATTCAACCTGAAGCGCCTGAACCAGCACATAGTTCCAAAACCATTCAAACTGGTCTCTCACTTTCAGATACCCCATTTTTTACAAAAGGAAGACTGGATGGTGAAGCTGGACCTCTCCTCAGCTTACTTCCACGTAAGCATCCTGAGAAACCACCGCCGATTCCTCAGACTAATTTATGGTCAAAAAATTCTGCAGATGACCTGCCTGCCGTTCGGCCTATCTTGCGCACCAAAAAATTTCTCAGCGTTGACCAACTGGGTGGCCCAACTTCTACGATCCAAAGGTATGCGAGTCGTAGTCTACTTAGACGATTATCTGATAGCATGCCAATCGAAAAGTCTTCTGCGGTCTCAGGTAGTTTTGGCTGTAAACATTTTAGAGATGTTAGGGTGGACAGTAAATTACAAGAAGTCTGTCACCGAACCCTCTCAAGAAATGGAATACCTCGGGTTCATTTGGAACACCAAAGAAAATTTCAAGTGTTTACCTCCCAAAAAGACCCAGACAATTCTATCGCTCTCGAGGAGAGTTATTCGCAGGGGAAAAATTTCGTTGAAGGAAGCGCAGATTATTTTAGGCACTCTCAACTTCGCCAACTTTGTCATTCCAAGAGGTCGTCTTCACTGCCGCCAACTTCAAATTTTTTCTCGAACTTTGAAGCGTCTTCCTCCTCTCAAACCTGTAGAAATCACATACATGGTCAAAAAGGATCTGAATTGGTGGATCACAACTTTAGAAAAGCCCTTAGTTCGGAACAGCTTGCACCCGGAGTTGATTCATCATTTCATGACCACGGATGCTGCAGATTACGGGTGGGGGGCACAGTTAGACGATCTCTCGGTTTCAGGAAAGTGGAAACCAGACCAGCTGCGCTGGCACTGCAATCGAAAGGAAATGTTTGCCATATTAGCAGCAGTCAAACATTTCCGATCTCACCTTCGCGGTCGCCATGTGAGTCTGCAATCGGACAATCGCACAGTTGTTTCCTACGTCCGAAAAGAAGGCGGAACACGATCAGCGGCCTTACTTCACATGACTTACCAACTCTTGAGGCTTCTAGACAGGGAACATATTTACATGACTGCGGAATATATCCCAGGGAGATTCAACGATATGGCAGACAGGTTATCTCGCGGGAAACAGGCAGCAGAATGGCATCTACTAAAACCAGCTCTAAGATTTGTTTTTCGCAAATTTGGAGTTCCCCAGGTAGACCTCTTTGCCACCAGAGAAACCAGGGTTGTGAGGAAATATGTCACCAAAGATTGTTCAGACTCATCAGCTCAGTTTTGCAACGCCTTCAGTCGTCAGTGGCTATTTCAGCTGGCGTGGGTGTTCCCGCCTCCGAGCCTGATCCCTCGAGTTCTACAACATCTGAACTCGGCTCAAGGCGTTTACTTGATAGTGGCCCCAATGTGGAAGAGAGCTTATTGGTTACCAGACCTTCGACGTCGAGCACTCTGCAGACCCTTGAGAATCCCCAATCTAGCTCAAGTTCTAGTGGATCGGAGCACGGGCCTGCCGCCTCCTCGCATTCAAGACATGGAGCTCTATGTTTGGAAAATAGCGGGTGGGGCGAAATAACTAATAATTGGTCAGAAGCTGAAAGGTCCTTGCTCCGATCTAGCTGGAGGGAGTCCACACTTAGAACTTATAGACCGGCCTGGTCCCGGTGGGTCAAATGGTGTGAAGAAAACAATTTTGATTTCCGCTGTCCCAATAATGTTAGTTTGACAAGATTTTTAGCATTCCTATTCATTGAGAAAAGATTAGCTTATCCTACCATATTGTTGCATAAATCTGTAGTTCTAACCTTTGGAAGACCGGCTTGTAACAAAAAGTTGAATTCAGACTTCTTAGTAAAACATATTCTTAAAGCTATCTCCCTCCAGTCTCCTAGAGTAGAGAAGCCTCCTATTTGGGATCCAGGTGAACTGATTGCCTGGATGCAGACGAATCCTCCTAATAACATGACGTTATTCAAAGCGTCGCGACGATTGGCTTGTCTGTTGTTGTTAGCGTCAGGAAGACGAGTTCATGACCTTACTCTACTCAGGGTCTCATCAAGTCACTATATCGATCAGGGTGATCACATCATTCTGTATCCCGTGTTTGGGTCAAAGACTGACACTGCTGCGTACAGGCAATCAGGCTGGAAACTATATTGTCACGCTAACGAAAATATATGCCCAGTTAATTGGTTTAGGAAAGTTTTGGAATTAGGAAGACCAAGACGTTCAGCTGAATGTAATCATTCGTTGTTTGTGTCAATTCGAGGTCCCACACAAAGTGCATCACGAACTGTGATAGGTAATTGGATTAAAAGCTTACTAAAGGATGCAGGTATATCTGCATCACCTGGAAGTGTGCGTTCAGCCGTGGCTTCTTTGAATTGGTACGAAAATGTTCCAATTGAAGATATCCTCTCTCGTGGTAATTGGCGCAGACCGAATACTTTTGCCAAATATTATTGCAAACAGATTATAGGTAAAGTTGTCACTTCACCAAATCCGAGTAATCTCTCGAATAATTTTGAACCAATATAAGATAAAATCGATGGTCACTATATCGTTGTTTAGCCGATAGATTCTTATTTTCCAGATTATTACATTATTATAAACTATTTTAAATATATTAGAAATCAAAGTATTTCTTGGTACATACCTTAATTGAATTGTAAAGCTAGAGGTACCATATTCTGATCTGTATAATAAATATATGTTGCTATGTAATAATAAATATATGTTGCTATGTAATTATGGATTTTATTTTTCAGTAAATTTTATCATACTCTCACATAGCGTCGTTGTGGTCACCAGGAGTTATAAACACGTCTCTCACCGATGCTGTGCATCGTCACATGCCGAATAATAGTGCAAGTTTTACATAAAAATAAAACTTGTATTATTTAGCAGAGACGATGCACAGCATCCTTTCAGGTCTCCTGGTGAGAGACTTCTATGAAGTAAAAGTCCGCCATTAGCGAACACGCCACCTGGGACCACGTGACTACCGGAACCACGTGACTACAAGAGCTGTGATTGGCTGACAGCTGACGGGAAGTATACAGCGCCCTCTCACCGATGCTGTGCATCGTCTCTGCTAAATAATACAAGTTTTATTTTTATGTAAAACTTGCACTATTAATTCAATAAATACATGTGTGCTGATATTTATTTTCGTTCGGGTAAAGTCGATTTCATTTAGTTCCAAAAAAATCCGCCCAATACTGTTCCAATCGTGAGCAAGAGTGCCAAATGACAAGATCTCGATCCCAATTTCCAATTTCAGTTGAGATCGAGTGTCGAGAGTAAGGCTGCTGATCGTGGCATGCTGCATTTTCATTATTCGTAGTCTTTGCAGTGACAGTAGCAACTCATCATCATCATCATATCAGCCGTAAGACCTCAACAGCTGAACATAGGCCTCCCCTTTAAATCTCCACATATACCGGTTGGAAGCGACCTGCATCCAGCGTCTTCCGGCGACCTTTATAAGGTCGTCTGTCCACCTTGTTGGACGTCCTACGCGGCGCTTGCTAGTCCATGGTCTCCACTCTAGCACTTTTCGACCCCATCGGCCATCTGCTCTGCGAGCAATATGGCCTGCCCATTGCCACTTCAGCTTGCTAATCCGGTGGGCTAATTATCGGTGGCTTTAGTTCGTCTACGGATCTCCTAATTTCGGATTCGATCACGCAGAGAAACACCAAGCATAGCCCTCTCCATAGCTCGTTGAGCGACTTTGAGCTTTGAGATAAGGCCGATAGTGAAAGACCACGTTTTGGTGCCGTAACTCATCACTGGTAACACAAATTGGTTGAAGACTTTCGTCTTGAGGCACTGAGGTATGTCGGACGAAAAGACAGAAAGTAGCAACTGTTCAGCCTTTATTTTCATATTTTTTTTTTTATAATTTTAAATTTTGTACCCTTTTTTTATTAGAGATTGGTTTGCTCTTGACAAAGCCCAAGATGGAACGAGTTTACCCAGGAGAAGCCTCTTGTGAGGTCATGAAAAAATGCTTTGATTTTGAGTTTTACCAGATAGTACTGAGTGTTTGTCTCATCCAAATTTTTCCACATTTCAATTTGTGTCATAGCATCATATTGAGGTTTGCGAAAAGACCGGGAAGAGTTACTGGAATGAATAGGGTAGCCATTACGGCTTCAACTCGCGTGAGCAAGGAGGTAAGTGTAAATGGTTTATAAATAAAATCGTCATCAGATTTTTACATTCCCAACTACATTGGGGTCAGCTTACAGTCGAATCAGATGCAGTAATATAATATCAGCATTTTACACGGAGCGACATCGGACATCCACAACCCAGGAACTGGGTAATACGATACCCCGCGGTAATTTAAGACTTATGAGCTTCTGACTATCAAAGATGTACAAATGACAATCGGGACCAACGGCTTTACGTGCTTGCTTTGTTGCGTTTAAGCTTTCCGAGGCACGGAGGAAACTCGCTATGACAGATGATCACCCATCCACAGACCAACCTCGGCAAGCGTGGCTTAACCCAGAAGATCGGCCTGTGCGGCTCTAATTTTGTTTAGCCACGAGCTCCGAGGGTTTATAAATTAAACTAAAAGAAAAATATTCTTAACAAATATTTATATTTTATTAGCTTAAAAGTTAATTTGCTGTTTTCAAACAGTCATTGATGAGAAAGAGCAGATCACATTTTTGATGTTTTACAATATTCTCCAAAAACAATGTTTTGTTCTTAACGATACTTAATGCCTAGAATTCAAAGAGAACAAACCACAATATTATCAACGTGGAATCAGCTAAGTCAGTAATAGCTTATTGTCCACACAGACTACTTAGAGATACTGATTGTCCATTATACTGTCCATGTGAAGTACTTTTATAAGGAAAAATAGATGCCAGTGATATAAAAACTAACGAGCGTTGTCAGAAATGAGGCTATGACAGCTATGAGCATAAAACATTAAGTAAGTAATCTTATTTTTTCTTATTCGGCTCGAGCTGATTCCGCGTCAATAGAGTGACCTAAAAATCTAGCTCGAGTTATCTTTTTACTTGCTGGTTCTTACTTAACTCTAGGAGCATTTACAACACCCGCCGTACGCGCTGCACCAGGTACAGCAACTGCCAAAATCCAGTCGGTATACCTATCAATCCTGACGAAGACATCAGGGTAGTCATCTGTTAGGCAGTCCTTGAAGAAGGAGGAGCATCCTACTATGGCTTGGTCGATCACCATGGGGGCTCCGGAGTCTCCCGAGCACATGCCTTTGCCAGCGGCAGCTGCGCATAGCACCTCTGTAATAAAAAAAGTTGGTTAAAATCCGTTAAAATTTTTAAAAGACTTTCTCTATAGGTTGGTTGGGGCCTAGATATGTTATGACAAAATTAATGACGGGGCGCTTGCAGCTGCCACTTTTGCAGTATGTATTATGGTGTTCAAGAGATTGTACCTTTTGTACCGCTTGCGTTAATTTTTATAAAATGAAATAACATCATCACATCATCTCGGACGAATTGTTTTGTGATTAGCACTTGCGCATAGGCTATAGTTGAGTCAATTTGTGATTAAAATTTCAGTAGCAAGCAACTTAAAATTCTGATGCTAGCAGGAAAGCACTCGCTGCCTAATAATTTGTATTTGATACAGCACATTGTAAGAAGAATTCTAACAGATTTATTGCGAAAGGTTGCTGGATCAAAATTTGTGATAGTATGCAGGGTGCATCCGGAGAACATCAGAATTATTCTGAAAGAAATGTCTTATAGAATCCGGTCGCGCTTAAACGCCTATGCGATGACATTGTCAGAAGTGCGGTGTGGTTCCATTACGACCACATGCCGAAACATCTATGAACAAGATAGTCTTGTCTCAAAGTGTTACTTACTGTCAGATATGGACACACGATTTTCAGTGTCTGCGTAAGCTTGCTCGCAGTCTGCTACGCTGAGCTTGTTCAAGAATACGGTCTTCAGTGTTTCAAGTTGAAGTCCACCTTCCTGTTAGGCAAATAGCAAAAAATCGCGTTAGCTTATGTAACTTCAATTTGGAAAACTTAAATTTGAAATAAAAAGAAAAAAAAATCAGTCAAATATCCAATTATAAATAACAGTAACAATTAAGAAACAATACTAGAAGAAACTCACAGACTCGAATCCCCAGCTGACGACTTTGACAGACTGACCATCAGCAATGAACCAATTCTGAGGAGGCAGGTACAAGACGTTGATGGAACCCGTGATGCCGAAGGCAGCGTCTACGAAGGTGACAGCAAGGTCGTTGGACCGAGGAGTCTCGGTGTAGTCAGGGTGCTTAACAAATCTTGCGACGTTGCGAACCACACCACCTGAGAGACTGTTGGTAGAGCCAGCTCGCAATTGCATGTTCTCGAGGACGGCACCACTGTTGAAAAGCTTATTGTTACTAAATTGTTGGTAGCTTCGAAATCCGTGTTACATAAAACTAATCATCGACCGTTCAACAGTGCCAAAATAGGGGTGTTCCAACGGCGCCCAAGCGCCCTGGAGGTATGACCAGACCAGGACCAGAATTGACTAGACCATGGCGCAGTTAAAGAAGCTCGCACTGGACGCATGAAAGGCTAGTTACAGCACTGACTGCATGATCTAGTATGATAGTATCACACGTGCTAACTCGTGGCTAAATAATTACAGGAGCATGGATGACCATCTATCAAGCAAAGCTCTGTTTTCCAATGTTCAAACGTCGCCGGTACAGCTTTAAAATCCAGTGCTTGGAAAAAATCGCTTGATGAAGACATTGAAGTAAACGCAGGCGCAGCCTCGCGTTTATAACTTGATGATTTCGAAATGAACATACATATGATGACAATCTTACAAAAGAACTTACGTAAAGCAGAAACCCGAAGTAATAACATGAAAAGAGGAAACCAGGGCTCCCACACAGCGTTGCACAATGATTCCGGGGCCAGGATAGCGGTAGGTGTACGCCACCACGTAGGGGAATTCCTGAATGGTTACATGTTCTCCACCTACGATACGGTTCTCTGGAGCTGCCGCGGCTGTGAAGAAAAGGAAAAAGACATTATAAGAAAGTTTTCGAGCGTACGAAATTTCATATTTTCAACCCCTTTTTTCCGAAATACGAGTAACCTAGGTCACCTAGGTCTAAAAAGTTCAAAAAACGTGTTATTGAATTGCATAATCTAATTAAGGTTTAGTTCACCTGATACAACATTGAAAATTATTGGACAGTGCACAAGTATCAAAAGAAAAAAATCGTGTCATCATATTCTTGATAATTTAAACTGGAGGAAAACTGAGAGTCGCGGGTTACCGTCTGGATCCAAGTGGTGACTTCTCATGTTCAGCAGTGGACATTTTTCGGCTGATGATGATGAAACTAGAGGAAAAACTGACCGCAAGTAAAATGGGGTAAGGGCAAGATGACGATGAAACTGGAGAAACTAATTACTTAGATATTTTTAAAATGGCCCAGACTAAGAAGAAAAAAGGCGAAGACATGCTGCGTCAACCCCCCAAACAGGAGAATGATGGCATTAATAATGATGATGATGAGAATACGTACCAACAGCCAAGAAGGCAAGGAACAGGTATGCAACGGAAGCCATGATGCAGCTGACCCACTGAACTAGACACCGCTGACAAGGGTGGTGGTCATTTATACGCCTAGTAGTAATCCATCGTGGTTATCAATGATTGACGCTTAACTATACAGGGTGTTCATGCGGCTGAGACTACTGTATTGTTAGGTATTGCAAAAGAAAGTAAATATTAGATTTTTTTAGCATAGAGGTAAGGGGTTTTTTTGGTTCAATTCCACCTCACCATTTTCGAAATCACTCATCATCATCATCATCATCAGCCGGAAGACGTCCACTGCTGAACATAGGCCTCGAAATCACTGCAACTTCTCAAAGCCAGAATCAACATGGCAGTGGTGACATCGAGAAAAGCGCCGAGAGAACGCAAGCTCGACGTGTCCCGGAGAATGAATGCGTCTTGGTGTCTGCAACGAAATTTATCAGAAGATAATACCGGGGGAGTAAGCACTCCCTCCATATTAAGCAGGAGACAGAACAAAACAAGGCCAATGGGCACAAAAAAATATTACATCTGGGAGGGAGGAGTTTTTAGAAGAAAAGACATTTTTTACGACTGGGATAAGCCCAGTTGCTCCTCACCAGGCGAAAAACAGGCCAAAATTGCAATATTTTGATGGGTCCTAAATTGTGTACTGCTACATTTGATTCCATTATAAGAGCGTTTCTGATCTCCACAAAATAACTCAATAACTGGGCAAAGCGGTAAGACAGGTGGTAGGCTTCTAGGTACCTATGAAAGATAAGATCTGGGAAAAGATTTTCTGGTTGTCCACAAAAAATGCTATTTTTTGTGGACAACCAGAAATTCCTTTCCACCTGTATACCAACATGAGTTTAGCAGTGGAAACGGTATCCGATAATGTGCATTGACAATCAAGCACGTACAAATTATCTAATACGCCCAGATCAATTGATAACAGAACCCAATTAATCGTTATTTATAGCAATTAATTTCACCAAACCTAATCCATATAAATATTGATTGATTATCGCATTTATCTATTCTGATTAGGTAACCTGCAGGGGCTTTTTTATCCGAATTAGTTGAATAAGTACCTACGAGCCTACGAGCCTTAAAATTTGCTTTTCTGGTGCTTTATAGAATCTCGCTAAGAGCACGAGGGAATTCTTCGCAAGGGTTATTTTCGTCTTTTTTGGAACAGTGTTCTTCTTGCTATATGTCTTCCCTGCCCTGGGTGTAACGGAAGGGACTGTCAGCCTAGACTATTAATAACTAAAATCCTACTAATATTATAAATGCGAAAGTTTGTAAGGATGTATGTATGTGTAGGCATGTAGATACGTTTTTTACTCTCTCACGCAAAAACCACTGAACGGATTTGGCCAAAATTTGGTACACATATAGTTTATAACCTGGATTAACACATAGGATAGTTTTTATCCCGATTTTATGTACCCGTGGAATCATTTTCGAGTTGTAGCGGGTGAAGCCGCTGGCAACAGCTAGTCCACCATATTCCTTCTATTACCTACCCTTAACTTTCCAGAGTCACTTAATTACCTGTTTGGACAGTTCCGCAATCCCGACAAGTGCTTGGCCCTCCATGTGCGCCCAGTCAGATTAATGACAGCTTTTTGAGGCACGCGTAGAACACGAAGCGCCATCGACACGAGCATATTATTCCAAAATCGGATGGCGAGTCTTCGTTTACTCGCCGTCCGCATGCATAGGATATATTGCCTAAGGCCTCCAAGATGTCAAGTTCCATATTGCCATAATAAATGTAGGTATTGCAAATCATGCCCACTGTCCCCCGCGCGTATTTTTCAACATTCGTAATCATTGTATGCAGAGGAGGGAAGACTTTGGACAGGGTTAATCCTACGTCCCTTCAGCGGGGCTATTGCGTATCTCGGTGTCTATAGGGTGATGATCATCAAAATAGCTGTCAAAAGGTAAATGTCGCCATGCCGTATTGGTTTTTGCATTTGCAATGAAACTGATAAGTGTAAATGTTCCCTAAAATCAACTATTCAGGCACTCCACTCTTCAATTTAGCCTCGTAACAGGTATCAAGCCATCCAATTTCAGTGGACAACCGCTGGTCAGTGACTATCAAGTTAGCCAATAGCCCTGCTGAGGCTCAGATTAAACATCAGGGAAGACCCAAAGTAAAGAAGGTATCGCAATTCGCAATTTTCATGACAAGTTGTATGTCGTAGTGTAATCCACTTTATGCACTAGATACAGTAATGCAGCTGTTCAGACATCGCTCTCCGTTTTATTTTGAAGGAATGAAAATACAGTCGCCAACACATAGTCATTCCCAATCGGATTTGAACCTTCTTTTGTGTGTTTAGAGTTGAAATCTATTAAAGAAAGGCACAAAGGAGTAGGCTGTTGCTGTTGGTGATGTGCTGGCGTCTTTGCAAGAAGTAGTGGTTGGCCGACCGTTGATGAAGAATCAAGAAGTTTTCTAACAGATTAATACACACAGAGTACTTTTATAATAATAGCAAACTCTTTTAACCTAAGCTATAATAAATAAAAACTTAAGAGTGTCAAAAAATGTGCCGTTGTCTCTCAAAATTATTCGTTGATTTTTGATAAATTTATCGTGATGTGAAGAAGAATTTTTACAATTTAAACATTTATATACATAATGGGAAATCAAAGTGTGAAAGATTTTAAAGACTTCAGATCGGGGGACACCGCTGATACCGTTTTAAAAGATAGTGTTATGGAAACCTCATTGCTTATGGATGGTGAATCTGAACACAAAATCCGTGAGCCGTGTGACATAATAGGTCACATCACTATTGTGTGATTTAGTAAGTGGTGAGCGCAGCACTAGACTCGCTCTCTTTTATCTATGGACGACCAAGATGTGAACGCTGTAATGGTTTTAATAAAACATATAATGTGCATTAATAATATAAAAAGTGTTTAATTTACAAGGCATAACACATAAATTGACATGGCGCAGCCGGAAACGAACAATGTTCCTGTTGGCACCAGGCCAGTGAGTATATTAGCGGATAACACAACGCCGACTATGACTCTCGCCCAACCGCCGCCATTGTCGTTCGAAGGAGACCTAGCAAAAAATTTCAAGACTTGGCTACGCCAGGTCGAAATTTACATGGCGGCAAACGAATGCCACAAAAAAACGACTGAGACTAGAGCCGCAATAATATTACATTTGTTAGGAGAAGAAGGCCAAGATAAATTTGAGACTTTCGACTTAACGGAACAGGATAAGAAAAATCACGAAAAAGTACTTCAGTTATTAAAAGATTATTGCCTTCCAAGAAGTAATGAAACAATATGCAGACATTTATTCTTTGAGAGAAATCAAAAGGACGAAGAAAAATTTGCAGAATATTTGTGTGAGTTGAAGAAGTTATCGTTACCATGTAATTTTGGAAATTTAAGAGACAGTTTAAGGTGATTGCTTCGATGTAGCCCGCGAAATTCAATTTTTTTTACGTTTTTTGCAATTTGCAGGCCAGTGACATGTTGTAACTTTATAAATATTTGTGTTGCGCAAATAACAAGTATAATTTTAAATATAAAAAATATCAAAAAACTCGCTCCATCAGCTCTCACATAGAAAAGGTGCATCGTAGTTAGATTTCGGAGATTTTAACATGATGCACCTTTTCTATGTGAGAGCTGATGGAGCGAGTTTTTTGATATTTTTTATATTTAAAATTATACTTGTTATTTGCGCAACACAAATATTTATAAAGTTACAACATGTCACTGGCCTGCAAATTGCAAAAAACGTAAAAAAATTTGAATTTCGCGGGCTGGTTGGAGCATCCCCCTTAATAAAAGATCGCATAATAGGAGGTATAAAAGAAAAAAAGTTAAAGGAAAGATTACTCCGAGAACCAAACATAACATTGGAACAATGTGTGAACATGTGCAAAACAGCAGAAATAGCCGCAGGTTATATAAACCAACTGAAAGAAGAGGAAAGTACAGATGTGGATTACATCAAGAAGAAAACACAAGGACAACAGAAAAACTCAAATGTAAATTCACCAAAATTCAAGTGTAAAAGATGTGGTTTTGAACATCAACCTCGCCAATGCCCAGCATATGGTAAAGTATGCAATTACTGTAAAAAACAAAATCATTATGCAACAGTATGTATGCAAAGAAAGACAAAAGACCACACAGTAAAAGAAATTGATCAAGAACCACAGGAAAACGCTACCAATCAGGAGTACATGTTGGGCAGCATTAATGTGAATGACTGGACAGTGGAGGTAAATTTTATAAATAGTAACAAAAAGTTAAAATTTAAACTAGACACAGGTGCAGGTTGCAATGTAATCAGTAAGAGAACTTTAGATAATTTAGGAATAAAAGGACAACTGAAAAGCTCAAATTCGGTATTACGTAATTATAACAATTCTAAAATAAATTTGTTAGGAACAATAGATCTCCTATGTGAAATCAATGACCAAGTAGAAATAATTAAATTTCATGTGGTTGATTGTAATTCTGCCCCATTGTTGGGACTGCCTATAATCAAAAAATTTAATTTAATAATTAGGTTGTGTAGCATTAATAAGGAAGATATCATTAGTCAATATCCATCTTTATTTACAGGATTAGGTGAAATAAAAGACTATGTTTATGATTTTAAATTGATTCCTGATTATACTGGGAAAGTGATACCTTGTCGACCTGTGCCCATGAAACTGCTGGATGTCTACAAAAAGGAATTACAGGAAATGGAAAGAAGCAACATAATAGGTAAAATAGAAGAACCCACTGAGTTTGTAAATGCTGTTGTAATAGTTAGAAAAAATGATCAATCACTTCGAATCTGTTTGGACCCACAATATCTCAATTCTTGTTTGTTAAGAGAACATTATAAACTTCCGACGTTTGAAGAAATCTCTGCTAAAATGGCTAAAGCTAAAGTTTTTAGTAAATTAGATTGTAGTAAAGCATTTTACCAGATAAAATTAAGCGAAGCAAGCTCAAAATTGACTACATTCCAAACACCCTTTGGTAGATACCGTTTTTTGAGGATGCCTTATGGAGTAAAAGTAGCCTCAGAAGTATACCATAAACAATTCTCTCGTTTGTTTGAAAACATAAGTAATGTTGAGATATTTATCGATGACATGATAATATGGGCAGAGAATCAAGAAATGCATGATGAAATATTACATAGGGTTTTAAAAACAGCTGCTGAAAATAATATTACTTTTAATTCTGAAAAATGCATAATTAATACTAATAAGTTAAAGTTTTTGGGACATGTTTTTACGGACAAGGGTATACTAATTGATGAGGATAAAATTGAAAGTATAATTAATATGGAAAAACCTATAGATGTTAATGGAGTTCAAAAACTATTGGGTGTGATTACTTATGTTTCCAAATTTATACCAAATGTTGCTGAGTTAACGGCTCCATTAAGAGAATTGCTTAAAAAAGACAAGAACTGGGAATGGGGTCCAGAGCAGGAAAAATGTTTTGAAATGATAAAACAATATTTGACAACATCGCCAGTGCTACAATATTATGATCCAAACGTTCCATGTTTATTAAGTGTTGATGCAAGTAGCAATGGGGTAGGTGCAGTTCTTATGCAAAACGGTTATCCAGTAGCATATGCATCTAAGGCGTTAACAGAAACACAAAAAGCGTGGGCACAGATTGAAAAGGAAATGTATGCCATAGTGTTTGCTTGTGAAAAGTTTCATTTTTATATAATGGGCAGGAATTTTCAAGTTGAGTCAGATCACAAGCCTTTAATTCCTATTTCGAAGAAGCCTCTAGCAGAAATACCAGTAAGACTTCAAAAAATGAGATTGAGGTTGCAACACTATGACATAACATTATCATATAAACCAGGAAAATTATTACAAATTGCAGATTATTTATCAAGAAATTATTTAAAAACTAAAGTTAAGGATGATGATGACTTTGATTGTAGTATATTATTAGTAGACCTAAAGAAAAAAATGAGTATGAAAAGATATGAAGAATTCAAGACAGAAACAAACAAAGATGAAGAGTGTAAACTATTGAAACAGTACATAGGGTCGTTGCACCGGTTGGCGGCCTTTTAGTCGCCTTCCCAAGTTTGCTCTTTGAAATTATTATGAAATGTCCAAAATTCAGGTTCTATTCGTTTCTTCAGGTGTAACAGATATCATCAAGTTATTTTTGGAGATAAGTCTTGGAGGATTATTCCAACAGTTTTTTTTAAATAAATAAAAACCTAAAATTTACTCAAAATACCGGTTGACGGCCACTTTTTTCAGTTCACGGCCACCCTAGAGCTAGTTTTCGGCCGCCAGTTTTACATACACTTTTCGCCATACCTAATAGTCCTATCATAAAATTCCACATCATGGCGTATGATCGCGATTGTCAATCAAATGCCTTTACTCTTAAAAAGCATGTTCTCTTCAATATTGGTCCCTTTCATGTGCTCTAACTGAACCTTGCCTTTTCTAACATCTCTTATTTCCACAAGATTTGTCAATTTTATCTAGGGTCACGCACTACTATCTCGTCATTCAGGCATTATCTCTACAGCATTTTCCCTTCTCCTCCCATCATTTTAACTCAGCTTCATAACTTGTGCAACAATTCTTTCCGCTCTGTCCTTTCTTCTTTCTTTCCTCTATTTTCCCTCCATTCTTTCTTTATTAACGTCTAGGTAATCCATATATTCTTCCATACTTCTAACATCCTCGTACTACACTTTCATTCATCTATACTGCAGTTATTTTTCTCTCTTTGTTAAACACATTACATTACTATCTTTACAATGGTACAAGGTAGACGTATTCTTGCATAACTTCAAGAGTGTTTTTTTTTTCCATGTTCATCCTGAGATCTATACGTTGAGAAGCATCAGTTAGGTCGTTCCGCATCCGTTCCAGCTCCTGCAGCGATTCCGCCCTAAGGACTATGTCATCGGCGAATCGTAAATGCAAAATGTACTCGCCGTTTATATTTATGCCCTTTCTTTTCCAGTTCAGCGTCTTAAACACATCCTCCAAGGCATTGGTGAACAGTTTCGGGGATATAACATCCCCTTGTCTCACCCCCCTGCGCAGCGCGATATGTTTAGACTGCTGGTTCTGTACTTGGACACTCATAGTCGCGGCGTCATACAGACATTTCAGCACTTCGATGTAGCGCCAGTCCACTTGACATTGCTGCAGTGATTGTAGAACAGCCCAGGTTTCAACGGAGTCAAAAGCCTTTTCATAATCCACAAATGATAAGCACAGGGGCTGGTTATACTCTTCGGACTTCTGTATAACCTGCTTCACTGTGTGGATGTGATCTAAGGTACTAAATCCCCCGCGAAACCCAGCCTGCTCCGGAGGCTGAAACTCGTCAAGTCTTCGTGCGAGACGATTCGTGATGACCCTCGAAAACAGCTTATAGACGTGACTGAGGAGTGATATGGGACGATAGTTCTTCAATAGGGTTTTGTCACCCTTCTTGAAAAAGAGCCTTTGGAGTTCTCCCGGTGTCTAAAACAGAGTTGAATAACTTTTGGAGCTCCTGAAGTACGGGCTTTCCACCTGCTTTCAGGAGCTCCGAAGTGACTCCGTCTTCACCCGGGGCTTTTCCATTTTTAAGTTGCCTGAGGACCACCTCAACCTCATCCAGGCTAATTTCCGGCAGTTCATCGGTGTAGTGGCGTGTCAGAGTGGCTCAGCTATCCTCTGAAGGAGTGACTTGTGGACCTCTACTGTCGTACAACTGGCCATAGAAGACTTCTATCTCAGCTAGGATCTCCGGTTTTGAGGTTATGGTTTGACCATTAGGTGATCTAAGCTTCGTCAGATGCGAGCGTTTTAGGTGTTGGGCGAAAACTTTATCACCCCGATTTTCCTCTATTGCCTTTTCAATTCGGCGTATATTAGTGGTTCGGAGGTCACATCGCACCAACTTGCTAATTCTCTTATTGAGCTCTCGCTTTTCTGACGGTGTAGCTTGTAGATCCCTTCTTCTGGTGTCCATAAGCCGGAGAGTCTCAGCCGAGAGATTAGACTTAGTGCCCGTACGTTGCAGTTGGCAAAACTTCGCACCCTCCTCTCTGAGGATTCCTACCACTTGCTGAAGAGCCCTGTCAACAACCTCAGTGATTTCCAAGCCAGCGAATCGATTTTGCAAAGCAAGTTGGAACGGTTCTGATTCTACAGCACATTGAAGCAGGTTTGGACGGAGCGTAGACTTCATCATTCGGCATCTCTCAAGCTTGTATTCGATATTTAGAGAGCCTCGAACAAGCCGGTGATCGCTACCGGTATTGAGCTTGTTGAGTACTGAGACGTCTCTAAATATATGCTTTTTGTCCGTAATGATGAAGTCAATCTAATTTTTCTGGGGCTTCTTTAGGGCTTTGCCATGTCCGTTTCCTCTGGGGTGGACCAAAACAGTATGTGTAAAAGAAGTGGCCGTAAACTGATTCCTCTATTTTCAAATAATAATCAGTTAACGGCCTTCTATTTTTCTTAGAATATTCAGAGGGCCGCGAAACGGATTTGTTTTGTTAGCATGTGTTAGTTTGCGGCCACATGATAAAATGATAAATGATAAATGCGTATAAAATTATATTTTGGCGGCCGTGAACTAACTATATCATTTAAACCAACACCAACAATAGAAAAATGTTGCACAAAGCGAAGCTTTATTTACATTACTGTTAAGAAAGAAAGCCACTTAGTTCATTCAATGAGCTAGTGCCGCGGCCACCCGGCCGTATACCAACTCTACTAAAAATTTATTGTTTTGGTTGGCGGCCCCCAGAAAAAACTGGTATTAAAGTGATCTACTCCCAAAACAAATGAAAAATAACATGAAATAAACAACTATGATAACTCAAAAACAATCGCACTAGAAATAAGTAATCATTAACTTGAAATACTTACTTTTGAAGCGGGACTTGTTCGCTAATTTTTTCGCAGTTTTGCGTACGTGTGAGCCCTGATAGCGCGGCTGGCAAAATTGACGATTTAGTTCCGGCACATGGATTAGGTTAACGGGCCAATTTGAATAGGCATGACATTCTGTATTTATCCATCTTTTTAAAGTGCCACAACGCGTTAGCAAGAGTGAGATAGAATTCTTATTTTTGCAATATTACTACGATTGGTCCTATAAGAGGCCGCGAAACAACGCAGGGCCGCGATCCAGCGTAATGACCCTACTAGGCGGTTGGCCAGCAGATTCCAAAGACCTACCAAATGTTTTGAAATCATATCATACTTTTCATACTGATTTACATATAATAGAGGGATTGATTTTCAAAAACAGTTGTGTAATTGTACCAAAATCTTTGCAAAAAGAAATGTTGTCAAAACTTCATTATGTTCACATGGGTAGAGAGAAAACAAAAATAAGAGCTAGAGAATGTTTATTTTGGATAGGCATGTCTAAAGATATAGATGAATATATAAAAAATTGTAATACTTGCACCAAATTTAGTCCTGAAAATTGTAAGGAACCACTAAAACCACATGAGGTACCTAAGGAAGCATGGCAAAAAGTAGGTGTTGACATTTTCCATTTGTACTCAAAAGACTACTTGTTATTAATTGACTATTTTTCAAAATATGTAGAAGTAATAGCTTTACCATCTTTATCTGCAGATTCGACAATAAAGAGTCTTAAACAATGTTTTTCAAGATTTGGAATTCCAACAGAATTACATAGTGATGGTGGACCACAATTCAAATCTGAAAGTTTTAAGAAATTTGCAAATTCATGGGGTTTTCAGCACATTTTTTCATCACCTTATTATCCAAGAAGTAATGGAATGGTGGAACGACACATACAGACAATAAAAAGGATGTTGAAGAAATGTGTTGAAGACAAAAAAGACCCTTATTTATCATTACTAGAATTTAGAAATTGTCCTATTTCTAGTGAGATTAAGTCTCCTAATGAAATATTGCTGGGTCATAAAGTCAGAGGCATAATACCATATGTGCAAATGAAGCGGGATCAAAGTAACGAAAACATACATGAAAAATTAATGAAAAGACAGGAAACACAAGAAAATTATTACAATAGACATACTAGACCCCTCAAAGAATTAAAGGTAGGAGACCAAGTATTAATAAAAAATCATGATAGTGGCACCTATGATAGACATGCAATAGTTGTGGGACCTGCAGATAGACCAAGATCTTATAATTTATTAACAGAATCAGGCAATATTATAAATAGAAATAGATTTCATTTAAAAAATAGTTCAAAAACTTGTCCTTTCAAGGAAAATAGTGAAATAGAGTTTTCAGAATTGGAAAATACTGCAAATGATAATTGTGTAGATGTTAATAATAGCTTAGAAGGTAATGATTGTAATAATGATAACACAGAGCAACTGCATGCAGAAGATAGAGGTGGTAAGCAGAATGTGGGGGAACCTGAGGTGGAGAATCTACAGAGGCAGGGCAGAGTGTCAAGTAGTGGTAGAACAATCAGACTTCCTGCCTACCTGAAAGATTATAGACATTGTTTAGAAACCTAGAATAATAGAACACTGTTTTAATTTCTTATTTCCTTGAAGGGAAAGATGTGACATAATAGGTCACATCACTATTGTGTGATTTAGTAAGTGGTGAGCGCAGCACTAGACTCGCTCTCTTTTATCTATGGACGACCAAGATGTGAACGCTGTAATGGTTTTAATAAAACATATAATGTGCATTAATAATATAAAAAGTGTTTAATTTACAAGGCATAACACATAAATTGACAAGCCGGAAACGAAAAAGGTAAAAAGAAATAAAAGAAAGGAAAAGGTGAAGAAACCCTCATCCAACAAAATAAATAAAAGATCCTCATCATGTTATGAATTACAGAAAATTAGAAAAATGATTGAAAAAAAAAGGTTGCACTCCAGGAGTGCCGGTAGAAGTGAAAACTTTTTTGTTACTATGTTTTATTTTTAATTTGAATGACGTCTTACTCATTTTCGATCAGGGTCACGTGACCCTGACGGTCACGTGACCCTGACGGTCACGTGACCCTGACGGTCACGTGACCCTGACGCGAGTTTTAAATTTTTTACCCATTACAGAAAAAGTGTACAACGCCGCTAAAGAAGTTTTCACTTCAAAAAATGTACCGATTGTTTTAGCATTGTTGACTGACTCCTGCTGTCGAATACGACTTGATAATAAACCTGTAAACCATTACTGTTCAAATCTGAACATCTCGTTACCTTGCGACCATTGCGACCGAGAGTGGCGAAGGTCTAATTCAAGTCCTTGTCCGTCATACTGTAGAAAGAGCAAGAAATCCTATTATAACCGCAAGAAACAAAACCGTTGTTGTTAAATATTTGTTAAAAGTATGTTAAACAGTTTCTGTTTGGTTTTTGTGTATACTTTTGTTGTGGTCCTAAAAATAAATAATTTAGCAAACTGTCTTGACGTTTGATATAGTGGGTAAACGTAGTTTGTAGAGTGGCAACACCGCAGTGGCGCGCCTTCATGCGAGGTGACTTCGCTCCGTCGTGTGTCACTGGAAATCAAAGTTTTTATGTTTTATTCTCGAATTATCGCATCTAAATCCATTTCTAATCCTCGAGTGATATTGTTGTGATTATGTGCCGTTATCTTATGAGTGCCAGAGGTGTACGATAAGGGTAAGATAATATTGTAAATACTAATGTTTGGCCGTATCAGGCGGTGCTTCGAAAAACTCAAATTCATTCTTTGCATGATTGTAATAAGAATAATTATAAAATATTCATCTCTTTGCGTGTTTTGGACGTTTTGTGACCTTACGGGGTCGACCATGGTGTTAATAAATGGTTATTTTGTAATAATCGCTGATTATTTTATTGATACGATTTTCAATGTTTTTGCCTAAATAAAATAGTGAGATGGATTATTTCATGTTATGGTTATGATAACAGTTTTGCGAGGTTGTGTCGAGTTCTATCAACCTTGCACATTCTTGTAAGATTCTTGTTGGTATAGTAAAACTTTGAAAGTAAGTTTTAATCCAGAATGACAAGTCAAACTTTTATTTTTCCAATAAGACTTTAATTCTTGGCTAATTAATAATTATGAGTCCACTCATTAAAAAAAAATTGAAAGTATTACTTTGCACTAAGAAAGAATCTACAAAATTATTTTTTCGTTTAAATGTTTCTCTACCTTCTATTTTTATGTACAATTTCGAAGCATGTCTTTAGGTTATGTTACTAACTTTTAATAACTTACTTTTGCCAGACTTTCATTGATACTCTTTGACCATGAACTTCTGAAGTTTCTAGCGGAATTTATTATTAATTAACATTATAAAAGAAGAATTCTGTTCAAAACAAACAAGATTTTTTTAAATTATTGAATGACCACCTAAGTACCTCCATTAACATTCTAATATCTAAATTTTATTATAGGCCAGCAACTTA